>CM035129.1:87480265-97480265 GCA_020205605.1 Panax ginseng
TTATATGTTTATATATAAGCAAAGTGATCTTGGGTTTGGGCCCCAAGGAACACCCCACTTTTGTGGAAGGGAGATGACCTAGCCAAGGCTAGGTTCGAACCCACACGCACGCCCGGGCTGGGTCGTGGGTCCTGTATATAATTTTTTAGACAAAATTTATTTAAATTTTATTTATTTAATTCTATTATCAAAATTGTGTCGTTTTGAGAAGCGATATTTATTATATTATCAAAACTGTGTCGTTTTGTCGTTTTGAGAATCGGTATCTGCTGAAAGGGTATAAGTCTGAACGGACGACCCAAAACTACGTCATTTTGTCGTGCCTTTTCTACTAAGGCTAAAACTACATAGTTTTGGTTCTACTAATGTTAAAACTACGTCGTTTTATAGGTCTGAATAGACGTGCTGTGATGTCCCCAAAATAGGTATGCATCACCCATTCTGAGTCACCAAATACATGGTTCAAAATTTAAATACAAACTTAATTATACAACATGAGCTGGGAGTTTTAACATGAATATTGTCCCATAGACAATATCCAAACTCAAATAGAGTCCTCATTACAATTATTATCACACTATTTTATAAAATAGTGAGGACTGCTACAGCCACCATCTCAGACCATCTCTCCATTCCCCGACTAGCCCCGGCTACGTTCTCATTTCCTGAAGAGAACAATGAAAGCAAAAGAGTGAGATCAACTGGCCCAGTAAGAAATATTATGACTAAGATAATGCAGAATATATTATCGTTAGCCTTCAACAGTGTTAAACTGATAGAATACAATAGACAACAACTTTAACTACAGCAGAACAAGTAATCCATTAGAAGAGTCAAGTAGAGCATAATGTCTACTATCTCCTCCAAATTAAAAGTCCATCATTAATATTTTATCCCTGTAATACCCATTAACATTTCTTTCTTATACCAAAGACAAAGAGAACTTTCATCACCTGTCTTCACCTGAACCACCAAAGATTATAGTTAAATTCACAATTCATGTTTATAATAATGTGAATCAATAGTTTCTCCTTACCACAAAGGCTTAATAGAATGTTCACTCAATATCCTTACCTCAAAGGTTAAAGACATTCAAGTGTAATAACATTGATCATACCAATTAGTTGTCTATCTTTGCACTACGGGCCAAAGATATTCAACTATAAAACCAATTGTCATGATCATACCAATCAATTGCCTGTCAGTACACTATGGCCAAAGACATTAAACTGTTAACTAATGGTCATGATCCTGCCAATCACATCATCGAATTATCCATGCACTACGGCCAAGGATATTCGTTAGTATCACCAGTGGTCATGATCATGTCATACACCTGTCCATCTTTGCACTACAGTCCAAAGCTATCAATCAACAGTTCATCTTTGCACTACGACCAAATATATTAATCAACAATTCTTCTTTGCACTACGGGCCAAAGATATACAACTGTAAAACCAATAACCAATAGTCCATCTTTGCACTACGGGCCAAAGATGACTTTCAACGCAATATAAGCATGAGGATCATGATAATGATATAAAGAATCAATCAAGTGAGATAAAGGATAAATATTAAATATTTATAATTCAATTTATCCAAAGTTCAAGAATATCTAAATTGTCAACATGATCACCAATTGTGGAGTAAAATTCAAGAATAATATTCATGTATCAAAAATTAATTTGCACATAAAAGAATTAATTTTTCGTCGTGAATAGTACCCCGTGAATAGTACTTCGTGAATAGTACTGTATGAATAGTATTTTGTGAATAGTACTTTATGAATAGTACTTCATGAATAGTATCCCTGAGTGAATAGTATCCCAACACAATGGAAATATTTTTGTCAACAATTTCATATTTGAATTTTCAAAGTTTGGCTTTTTCCGAAAAAGTCAACTGTTGACTTTTTGACAAAAAAGTCAACCCCGATAAATTTTTTGTTTATAGTCTATTTTTACTAATTTCATCGTCCCGGACTCAAATATCTCGTCCATGTCTCCAAATTCAACTCCGAACTCAAATTTGATTTTTAATAACATTCATCATTAGTATTATAACTCACAATATTAACAACCAGATCATTCCCAGGAAAGAGGAGGCTTTCCGATAAGGATTTCTCCCTATTGGCGCCCAATTAGGTGACCAAACCCCTTTCCTCGACAGAAACTTTCTAGACATCATCAATAATGCAAATAATAATATGAATAACTTCTTATATCTCAATTATTGATTTAATAATATAAAATATTATGCAGATGATACTATGACAATAATTAAATCAATAATATAAGATATATTATGCAGCAATTACTGTAGCAATAATTGAGTATAACTGAGTGACTTCTCACGTAAGCATCAATAATCAAAGATATTGTACAATACCGTGTGCTACTAATACGCGTGTATTACTGTACTTTTACCACCACGTATTTCAACAGTTAACGGTAAAACTCTCGCCGTTATTTTTATAAAAAGATATTTCTGTCGTTTTTTAACTCCGACAATACCTCCATTGTGGGGTCCACCAATGATTGTATCGTCATACGAATATTCCTTGTTAAAACGAATATTTCCTGACCAATCGAATATTTTATGACAACTTGCTTACTTTACAAAATTTTCACATATCACCCTTAACTTTAACCTTTTATCAATTTAACCATTTACTAAATAAAATAATAAGTATAAGAAAATTGAATACTTTCATTTCATAAAATTCGGGATCTCACACGTGCCCATACTGCATATGATCAAAACTACATCGTTTTGACCAAAGGATACCATATATGCCTTTTCAGTGGTATCCCATGCCTTTTCAAGGGCTAAGTGCCCATCCGAAGGGGCACCAACCCCTCCTATAAATAGATAGGAGGGGGCAGCCTTCATACTCACTCAAATTCACAAGCATTAAACATTATTTCCATTAGTTTCATAGTTATTTAAAGAGAGAATTAGAGCATTTATTTTTGATTCGTAGAGTATACTTTTTGTAGTGGTGCAAAAGTATACAGTGTCATTGTATCATGGGAGACAACTACTATCAACTCTAAGCACCATACAGAGGGCATAATTATCTTAAGGACATAGTACCAAGTACTAGCCTTGATAAATCATTTACTGCAAGATAAGTTAATATAAATATATATATAGTTTCCTTTAAGGTTGCTAACAATCTTAAACCAATTATTATATATATAAAATTTTTGTATAAAGAGGAACCAAATAACAATGTCAAAAGGGCATACCCCAGAATATAGCAACGTCGTCTATTGACATGCCCAAAGATGAGGAAACTATACAAGGAAGGATCCCAACCAAAACTAACTAGTTAAAAGCCAATTACAAAAATATTGGTTATTGATGGCTTTAGTAAATGATTTGCAAGTGGAAAGCCGAGACTTGATGATGTGGATAACATCTTTTTTAATGCTGGTGATAGGAGGTAGATGATCACATGAAGCTTTTTGTTCCTTGCCTCCCAAATTTTGTAGAAACAGACAGCCACAGTCAAGCTTAGTATATTTCGTGACATATTAGAGCCTTGAAATGTAGTGAGGAAATCCATAATGGCATCCCAAGAGATAGGGCGTCCAATTGCCAAGACTTATAGCCTTTGTAAGAACTGATTTAGAGAAGCCACAGTTGAAGAACAAGTGATCAAATATCTCAAGATGAAGGCTGCAGAGTGGACAATGCCATGATCTATTAGAGAATCTTACCGTTCTATCATTAGTGGGAAGCTTCTTGAGAATGCCCAGCCACATTATGAAAGAGTATCTTGGGACATGGCATTTATTCCAGAGAATGGAGCTCCATAGGACCGACTGCTGCCTCGTTCGAATGGATTCCCATAACTGTTTTGCTTTAATAGTCTTTGTATCCCAATGGTCCTTAAAAATCCTATCCAGCAGCTGAGAAGGGGGGGAGAAGGTGAGCCATGTTCCTTCTCAATAGGATCAAATCATAGTGATTGCCTTGAGGAAGAACCCAATTGTTGTGTCTAATAAGGCAGCTAACAATTGCAGACCTTTGAATCCGAGAGTTAGACAACAATGATTGGGAAGGATTGATAGTTGTGGCATTTAACCAAGGGTCATACCATAGGCTTGTATCCTGCCCATTGCCAACATGATAGTGTAAGTGTTGAAGAGCAAGTGGCCGAAGCTTCAAAACTTATTTCCAGATCCAAGAGCATGATGCCGTAATACGAAATTTCCAAAAGGATGTGTGTTTCACAGTAGTGGCTTTGACCCAATTTGCCTAGAGAGAAGAGGAATGAGGTTGGATCATGCAAACCAAGTGCTAGAGAATAAGAGAAGAATTCCATTCCACCAGATTTTTGATGCCAAGACCACCCTCAGAGAGTGGAAGTGACAATAATTGAATCAATAATATGAGAGATATGATGCAACAATTAATGTAAGAATAATTGAGTATAACTGAGTGACTTCTTATATAAGCATCAATAATCAATACCGTGTGCTACTATGCAACCACGCGTAATACTGTACTTTTACTACCGAGTAGTTCAACAGTTTTAACAGTAACACTTTCGCCGTTATTTTTATAAAATGATAATTATGTCATTTTCTAACTACGACAATATTTCCGTTGTGGGGTCCACCAATAATTGTCGTACGAATATTCCCTGTTAAAATGAATATTCCCCGACCAAACGAATATTTTATAACAACTTGCTTACTTTGAAAATTTTTCAAATATCACCCTTAACTTTAACCTTTATCAATTTAACCATTTACTAAATAACATAATAATTATAAGAAAATTGAATACTTTCATTTCATAAAATTCGGGGTCTTACAATCTCCCCTCCTTATAAAATTTTGCCCTCAAAATTTACGTACGTACTTGGTATGCCGAAAAGGTGAGGATACCTCGTTAGATTCTAACTCTTGAGGTATAACCTTTGAGTGTCGAATATGATCCTTCTTATCCAAGATTTTAACACGTATCTCATCATACATTAAATCTTCTGCTATCTCGTCTAGTTCTAATTCAATAATGTGGTTCGGGTCGTCCACATATTTACGTGACATCGATACGTGAAAAACGTTATGAACACGGAACATACTTGGCGGTAAAACGAGTCTATAGCCCATAGTTCCTACTCGATCGAGGATTTCAAATGGGCCAATTAAATCGAGGGTTGAGATTTCCTCTATTCATTGATTCTTGCTTCTAGAATAACGCCCTCTTGAACCTTCTTCTTCATATTCATCAGATCCGGGTGTGTAGCTTGAGCGGCTTTAACTTTATCGATTAAAGTCGATTCTACTCGTATATTTGTTATCTTCACGTGGGTCCTTGAATCTTTAACTCTATCTTCATCATTTGTAAGTTATACGAAATGAGTTTTTGTGTTTAACAACATCGCACTCATAAACGCATACGATCTTCTACTTAACGCGTCAACTACCACGTTCGCTTTTCCACGATAATATTGAATGGTATGGTCGTAATCTTCAACAGCTCGAGCCAACGTCTGTGGCACATAATACGTTCGTTCTAAGTGAAGAAATATTTAAGGGTTTTAGAAATGGGTTTTGTACAGGGGTCAATACAAAATTCGATTTCACGCTCTAGGGTTAAGCTAATAAGTCTTCAGAGAATACGTCAGGAAATTTATTAACGATAGAAAAAAAACTGTGACTCTTATCCAAGACTTGGATAGCACGTCACATTGATACCTATCAACTTGTCACCGTTATTCACGACGTCCCCTATAGATATTCTGGCTTCGGTGTATTCCAAGACTTGGAAGTCACCAGCGAAAGGCTCGGGGCTCTTTACTTATGGCTTGGTATGACAGTGATTGACTTTAGGGTTTGGTTGCTTGAATTCGCATAACAGGTTGGTTAAGAATATGAAAGCTAACAACCTTACGAAAAGCATGATGAGTAGTTAACCAATCGATTCCTAAAATTGCATCAAAGGCAAGTATTTTCAAAGAGATAAGATTGACAGGTAACGTGAAAGTGTCGATTTGAATCAAACAAGACTTATAAACAGCAGAGGTAACGAAGGTTTCTACTAACGAAGTTTCAACCAATAAGTCAAAGTCTAACTTCTCTGGGGTCAAATTTAAATGTTGAGCGCAAGCAAGAGAGATAAAATAATGGGTAGAACCGGTATCTAATAAGGTATAGACTTCACAAGAATTTATAATTAACTAACCCGTGCTAACTTTGTTCGGGTTACTCGCTTTTTGAGAAGTCACAAAAAAGGCTGTCCCTGAAACCACCGACTTTGTTTTGTCCGTATCCACCTTTGGTGCCACCGTCTAAGCTGGACTTGACTTTGGTGCACGACAAAATCGAGCTAAATGACCTTCTCTCCTGCAATTAAAACATGCTTTGGACTACTGTGTACAGTTTGGAGTGATGTGTTCCCCTCCGCATTTGTAACATACGACCTGCGGTCATTCTCTTTCCTTAACAACAGGTGCTGGTGCTGACGTCTTTCCATCATTGTTAAATCTTCTCTTCTTGAAATTCCCACTCCTATTATTATCTTGGCCACGATTACCACCGAAGTGGTTACCATTCTTGGCATGATAATTTCCCCCATGATGGTTATCATTGTTCGATGGTCATTGCCCACTGTGACGATTATTATCGTGTTGTTGCTCGTTACCTTTTGGTTGTGCTGACTCATTATCACGCTCCAATAACTGAGCCCTATTCATAACATCAGAATATAAACAAAGTTTGTGAGAAATGAGGTATTGACGTATTTCGGGTTTCATTCAAACCTCTTAGAAACATTCGCGTCATTCGCACCTCATTATCAACCAAATGGGATGCAAATCGGGACAACTCCGCAAATTTATCCTCGTATTGCGACACGGTCATATTGTTTTGCTCTAACTTGATAAACTCCACCTCCTTCATGTGACGAATACTTTCGGGAAAGTACTTGTCGTTGAACAGCTCTTGGAACTTCTCCCAAAACATCTCGAGTGGCCAGTCAAGTAAGTGCGTTTACTGATTCCCACCAATGTCGCCTCTTCACGCAACATAAAGGTGGCAAAGGGAACCTTTTGCTCCTCGGAGCATCCCAAGACATCAAATATCTTGGTAATCTTCTTTATCCATGTCTCCGCCTTAAGTGGTTCTGGCTTTCCCAAAAACTCCGGTGGTCCCAACTCCTTGAACTGCTTAGCGGTGACCATCCGAGAGTTGCCAGTGTTTCCACCTGCATTTTGAACAGGAGTCTCTCTCGCCTGATGTTGCATGAATTGCATAAAGCCTCTCCGAACATCCCATCGTTCATCATCCGATTGGTGTTATTGTTTACACGAGGATTATTGTCTTCTGCTGCAAATTATCCCGGTATTGATCGTTTAGTGACTCAATCGGTCTCATGTGCTTCATTCTTGATCTCAACATTTTCGGATGCCATTTTCAAACACCATCACAAAACAAGGGTTAATTGACATATCACATATTATCCCTATACTCTGACCGACCAATTAAATACCAAATAAACTTAGGTAGGTTATAATAGCAAAGGAATTCCCCGTCTCTCCCCTCCTAGTTCTTATCTCACATCTCAACCAACGATCATATCCCTAAGCTTTGATACCAACTGTGACGCCCCCAAAACAGGTATACATCACCCATCTTGAGTCGCCAAATACATGGTAAAAAAATTAAATACAACTTAATTATACAATTTCGTAGGTAAAAAATCGACAAAACATAAGCTGAGAGTTTTAACACGAATATTATCTTCTAGACAATATCCACACTCAATGGAGTCCTCATTACATTTATTGTCACACTATTTTATAGAATAATGAGGACTACTAAAACAACCATCTCGGTCCAAATCAATCCGCTTCCCAGACTCTAGTCCCAAATTTATATTCTCATTTCCTCGAAGAGAATAAAGGAAAGAACGGGTGAGCTCAACTAGCCCAAAGATTCTATTATGACTAAGATAATGCATAATAAATTATCCTTAGCCTTCAACAGTATAACAATTGATAGAATATAATAGACAACAAGTTTTAGATCAACAACTGCAGCGGAATAAGCAATACATTAGAAGAGTCAAGTAGAGCATAAAATCTACTATCTTTTATGATTTAAATTTTTTTTTCATCAACTTTATCGCTGAGACTCAGCTAAATAAATAAAATCGAATCATCCCTGCATCACGGCCAAGGATATTCATGTAATCATCAATGGTCATGATTATACCGAATAATCCTCGGTCATAATCATACCAACAACTCATCCATCAATGAACTACGTGCCAATGAGGACTTTCACCACATCATTCGTTACATTACTACCATGATTATACCAAATAATCCCTGGTTATAATCATACCAAGTCCATCTATGCACGTAAGCTAAAGATGACTTTCATCACAATATAAGCATGAGGATGATGACAATGACATAATAATTCAATAAAACAAGTTCAAGGATAAATTTTAATGATTTATAATTTAATTTATCCAGAAATCAATAACGTCCAAATTGTCAACCTGATACTGCTTTGTGGAGTAAAATTCAAGAATGCTCAGAAGAATATTTTCATAAAAAGATACTGGATGAAGTGCAAATATCTAGGATATTCTACTAATTTCATGGAGTATAGAAGCCAAAACTTTAACCAACCGAGTATAATAGAATATATGAAACTGCAAATGGATTTTCGCCCGCCATGCGGTAATCCATGCAGACAGATCATTTCCATAATTTAATAAGGAATGAATACGAAGGATCATTCACCATGCATGCGGTAATCCACATAAACAGGTTATTCCAACAGAATAATAAAGAATGGAATAATGTAAGAATTCACCGATGCATGCGATAGATCATATGATATAGGTTATTCCAATGTAATAATAAAGAATGAAATAATGTAAGAATTCACCAGTATGCGATAGATCAAGACGCATAAAAGTTATTCCAATGTAATAATAAAGAATGGAATAACAACCCTTACGAGTATTGAAAGAAAATAACTCTCTTCATGAATACGAAAGAATAATACCCCTTACCTTAGAAAAAAATTGGATATTGGAATAGTGAGGTAGCAGACTTCTCTTCTTATTTCTCTCTATAATTTTTCTATATAATAATTACTCTATAGCTTTAGTGAATTGGTGAGAAATAAAGGAAGAATGAGCTTCTATTTATAGGAAAATATAGTTTTAATAATTGCACATTTTGGGGCTCGAAATATTACAGTATAATACCTTCCTCTTTTTTCTTCATTTTTGATTTAGTCCTGCAAGTATTATCAAACTTGCACCACCTCCCCTAATAGTAAATCATGTGAATCAATAGTAAATCATGTGACTCAATAGTTCTAAACATGTAAAAAAATTAATTATAGTATAATACCTTCATCTATAGGTCCATTTTTAATTTAGTCATGCAAGTATTATCAATCTTGTACCAATTCCCATAATAGTAAATTATGTGACTCAATAGTACACACATGTGAACACATAGTTATAAGCATGTGAATTAATAGCAATTAATTGCTCATTTATCCGGTGAATTACCCGATTGATCAATATAACTTCCAGACATCAATTATCATCGAAATAAATGTCGACTTCCACTAACATTAATAATCCCAACACAATGGAACTATCAATTTCATCTTTAATCAACATGAACTTATTCATCATTAATATTATAATTCACAATATTTAACAATCAGGTCATTCCCAGGAAAGAGTGGGCTTTTCAATAAGGATTTCTCCCTATTGGCGCACAATTAGATTATCTAACCTCTCCTTGACAGAACTTCTAGACATTGTCAATATTGTAAATAATAATATGAATAACTTTATCATCTCAATTATTGATTTAATAATATAACATATTATACAGATGATACTGTGACAATAATTGAATCAATAATATGAGAGATATGATGCAACAATTAATGTAAGAATAATTGAGTATAACTGAGTGACTTCTTATGTAAGCATCAATAATCAATACCGTGTGCTACTATGCAACCACGCGTAATATTGTACTTTTACTACCGAGTAGTTCAACAATTTTAACGATAACACTTTCGCCGTTATTTTTATAAAATGATAATTATGTCGTTTTCTAACTACGACAATACTTTCGTTGTGGGGTCCAGCACCCCGACCAAACGAATATTTAATAACAACTTGCTTACTTTGCAAAATTTTCAAATATCACCCTTAACTTTAACCTTTATCAATTTAACCATTTACTAAATAACATAATAATTATAAGAAAATTGAATACTTTCATTTCATAAAATTCGGGGTCTTACAATAGAGGTGGAGAATATGAATTTCCATTTGTTGAAATTTGTTCACAACATAATACACCAAACAACTGCACCTTATTTTGTAATACCCCAACTTTTATGAATTTTATTAATTTTCTCTACATATCATTTTGAGTAATAAGGTGTGGATTTGATATAATGTTATAGTTGTGAGTAATATTTACAAATTTTGCAAAGTAAGCAAGTTGTCATAAAATATTCGTTTGGTCGGGGAATATTCGTTTTATCAGGGAATATTCGTATGACGACACAATCATTGGTGCACTCCACAACGGAATTACTGTCGGAGTTAGAAAATGACAGAAATAACTTTTTATAAAAATAACGGCAAAAGTTTTACCGTTAAACTGTTGAAATACCCGGTGATAAAAGTACAGTAATACGCGTGGTTGCATAGTAGCACACGGTATTGCACATTATCTCTAAATTATTGATGTTTAAGTGAGAAGTCACTCAGTTTTATTCAATTATTGCCACAATAATTGCTGCATAGTATCTCATATTATTGATTCAATTATTGTCACAGTATCATCTGCACAATATTTTATATTATTAAATCAATAATTGAGACGACAAAGTTATTCATATTATTATTTGCATTATTGACAATGTCTAGAAAGTTCTGTCGAGGAAAGGGGTTTGGTCACCTAATTGCGTGCCAATAAGGAGAAGTCCTTATCAGAAAGCCCCCTCTTTCGTGGAAATGATCTAGTTGTTAATATTGTGAGTTATAATATTAATGATGAATAAATGTTATTAAAAATGTGTTTTGTGAAGCCAAGTGAATTGAGATAAATAAATGTGTTTTTTATGAAGTATTTGTTGTAAATTTGGCTTATTATATGAACCCCCACTTACCCATTTTTTAAAATCGTCTGTAGAAAGTTATTTCAGTTATATATATATATAAGTTTTATTTTTTATGTAAAATAAAATATATTATATTTTATTATTGCATAGTACTGCATAGTAAAATCAAAAATTTTCAAACGAATTCGCCATTTGCGCCCGTGACACTTTTCCTGTGCAGTCCATGATTTTTTAAATTCAAATATTATCCTGTCATTCTCCTATAAATAGGATGCTTAGTTTAGAAATAAAAATCACACCAAAATCAGATAATTCATCTTCTATAATATTGAGTGTATTTCTTTTGAGTTTAAAAAAACTTTGAGTGTAGAAAACAGTACAAGTTTTCTTCAAGAATATCCCGGCTATACCATTCAGAAGTACTCTCCTTTTAAGGTTAGGGATATTATTTTTTTTAGTATTCGTAAGAATTAATATTTTCTTCCATACTTTGTAATATATAAGTAATATTATTTCGTTTCATATTCCTAATTCTACACTCATTTTGATAAGTATTGCTTCTATACTCCTTGAAATTAGTAGAATATCCTTAAAATTTGTGTTTCATCTAGTATCATTTTACAAGGATATTTTTCTAAACATTCTTGTTAAATTTTAATCTTTTTATGCCGGGGTACTATTTATGGGGTACTATTCACCCGGGGTACTATTCATGACAAAAATTGATTTCTTTTATGTCCAAATTATTTTTACTCAACAAAGTAGTTATCATGTTAACAATTTGGACATTCTTGAACTCTAGATAAATTGAATTATAAATCATTAAAATTTATCCTTGCTTTCACTTAATTGAATTCTTATATCATTGTCATCATCCTCATGCTTATATTGTGATGAAAAGTCATCTTTGGCCCGTAGTGCATAGATGGACTGTTGATTGGTATGATTATGACTAGAAATTATGTATCGGTATAATCATGACCCGTAATATTACAATTGATATGGTAAAAGTCCTCATTGGCCCGTAGTGCATTGGTGGAAAATTGTTGACATGATCATGACCATTGGTAATAATAACGAATATCCTTGGCCCGTAGTGCATGGATAATTCGCGGATGTGATACTAATAAATATCCTTGGCCCGTAGTGCATGGATAATTCAGTGATGTGGATTATTTATTGAGCTGTGTTACAATGATAAAATATTGACGATAAACTTTTAAATCATAGAAGATAGTAGATATCAAGCTCTACTTGACTCTTTTAATGGATTGTTTCTTTCACTGCAGTTAAACTTGTTGTCTATTGTATTCTATCAGTTTAACACTGTTTAAGGCTAACGATAATTTATTCTGCATTATCTTAGTCATAATATTATTTACTGAGCTAGTTGAGCTCACCCTTTGCTTTCATTGTTCTCTTCAGGAAATGAGAATATAGCTGGGACTAATCGGGGAATGGAGTGACGGTCCGAGATGGTGGCTGTAGTAGTCCTCACTATTTTATAAAATAGTGTGATAATAATTGTAATGAGGACTCCATTTGAGTTTTGATATTGTCTACGAAAAAATATTCATGTTAAAACTCTCAGCTTATGTTTTGTCTTATTTTACACGATAGTTGTATAATTAAGTTTGTATTTGAATTTTGTATCATATATTTGGCGACTCAGAATGGGTTGTGTATACCTATTTAGGGATATTATCCCTGGCTGAGATGTGAGGCTAGAACTAGGAGGGGAGAGACGGGTAAATCCTTCACTAGTATGACCTATTTGCTTATTTGTTATTTAATTGGTCGGTCAGAATATAGGGATAATATGTGGCATGTCAATTAACCCTTTTTTTATGGAAGTGTTTGAAAATGGCATGTAAAAATGTTGAGATAAGCAATGGAGCACATGAGACTGTTGAGTCACCGATGATCAATAAGCAGGATAATATGCATCAGAAAAGCAATAATCCTCAGGTAAACAACAACACTGACCAAATGATGAACAACGAGATATTTAGGAGCTTTCTATAATTCATGCAACATTAGGCGAGAGAGACTCCTGTTGAAAATACAGGTGGAAACACTGGCAACTCTCGGATGGTCACCGCTAAGCAATTCAAGGAGTTGGGACCACCAGAGTTTTTGGGAAAGCCATAACTACTTAAGGCAGAGACGTGGATTAAGCAGTTCACCAAGATATTTGATGTATTGGGATGCTCCGAGGAGAAAAAGGTTCCCTTTGTCACCTTTATGTTGCGAGGAGAGGCAGATCATTAGTGGGAATCTGTAAAACGTACTCAGCCTGCCACACTAAAGATGTCTTGGGAGAAGTTCCAAGAATTGTTCAACGATAAGTATTTTCCCGAAAGTATTCGTCACATGAAGGAGGTGAAATTCATTAAGCTGGAGCAAAACAATATGATCGTGTCGCAGTACGAGGCTAAGTTTGCCGAGTTGTCCAGGTTTACATCCCATTTGGTTGATAATGAGGAGCGAATGACTCGAATGTTTCTTCGAGGTTTGAAACCCAAAATACGTCAATACCTAATTTTTCACAAACTTTGCTTGTATTCAGATGTTGTGAATAGGGCTCAGTTATTGGAGCGCGATAATGAGTCAACCCAACCAAGAAATAGCAGCCGACAAAATAATAATACTAGTGGTAGCAGTCATCGAAGCGGTGATAACAAACATGGAAAAAATCATCATGCCAGAAATGGTAACCACTTCGATGGTAACCCTGACCAAGATAATAGAAGAAATGAGTCAAGTAGAAATTTCAAGAAGAGAAGGTTAAATAATGATGGAAAGACAACAACACCAACACCCATTTTTAAAGAAGGAGAACGACCACTGGTTGTATGCTACAAATACGGAGGGGAGGGACACATCAGTCCAAACTGTATGCATAAACTCAAAGCGTGTTACAATTACGGAAGAGAAGGTCACCTAGCTTGATTTTGTCATGTAGTGAAGTCAAGTACAGCTGGGATGGAGACACCAAAGGCCATCCCAGACAAGTCAAAGCCGGTAGTTCAAGGGAGAGCGTTTGTCGTGACCTCCCCAAAAGAGAGGAACCCAAATGAAGTTATCACAGGTAAGCTAATCATAAACTCTTGTGAAGTCTATACCTTATCTGATATCGGTTCTACCCATTCTTTTATTTCACGTACTTACGCTCAACGTTTAAATTTAACTCTGGAGAAATTAGACTTTGACTTATTTGTTGAAACTCTGTTGGGAGAAACCTTCATTACATCCACGGTTTATAAATATTTCTTGATTCAAATAGGCACCCTCACATTACCTGTCGATCTTATCTCTTTGAAAATACTTGCATTTGATGTGATTTTAGGGATTGATTGGTTAACTACTCATCATGCTAAAATTGATTATTTTCGTAAAGTTGTTAGCTTTCATATTCCTAACCAACCTACTATGCGAATTCAAGCAACCAAACCATTAAAGTCAATCACTGTTATATCAAGCCATAAAGCCATTCGTTTATAGAAAAACGGATGTCAAACTTTCTTAGCCTATGTCACGTAATTAAACAAAAATACGTCAGATTTGAATGATATTTCTTTTGTTAATAAATTTCCTGACATATTCCCTGAAGAACTTCCTGGTCTACTCCCAAAGCGTGAAATTGAATTTTGTATTGACCTTGAACCCGGTACAAAACCCATTTCCAAAACCCTATATCGAATGGCTCCTATTGAATTTCAGGAGTTAAAAACCCAACTACAAGAATTGTTAGACATCCATAAAGAAAGATCCTGTTTTATTCGTAAAGAAGAAAGATGGGAGTATGCGACTTTGTATTGATTATTGGGAGTTGAATCATGTCACCATCATAAATAGGTACCTGTTGCCTCGCATTGATGACCTGTTTGACCAGTTGCAAGGTGCCAAATTCTTTTTAAAGATCGATCTTCGTTCCGGATATCATCAGTTAAAGATTAAAATTGATGACATTCCAAAGACTGCTTTCAGAACTCGGTACAGGAATTATGAATTCCTAGTCATGTCTTTTGGATTGACCAATGCTCCTGCTGCCTTCGTGGATATGATGAACCAAGTATTTAAGGAATATTTGGATCATTTTGTGGTTGTCTTTATTGATGACATCTTCATATACTCCAAAAGCAATGAAGATCATGAGGAACACTTGAGGCTGATACTCCAAAAGCTTTGTGAAAATAAGCTATATGCCAAGTTGAAGAAATGCGAGTTCTGGCTTGAGGAAGTAGCGTTTCTTGGGCACGTGATATCGAATCACAGAATATCTATTGACCCAACGAAGATTGAAGCAATACAAAGCTAAGAGCAACCTAAGTCAGTAACCGAAGTATGTAGCTTTCTGGGCTTAGCTGGTTATTATCGGAGATTCGTGGAAGGATTTTCTAGAATTGCCACTTCGTTAACTCAGCTGACTCGAAAAGATATAATATTCGGTTGGAATGAAGAATGTGAGAAGAGTTTTGAAGAACTCAAGAGGAGACTCATTTCAGCACCTATTCTGATAATACCATAGTTCGGAGGGATTTGTCATATACAACGATGCTTCAGGCAGAGGTTTGGGATGTGTTCTCATGCAACATGTGAAAGTCATAGCCTATGCCTCACGACAACTCAAAGAATATGAGAGGAATTATCCTACCCATGATCTAAAAGTTGGCAGCAGTCATTTTTGCGCTTAAAATTTGGAGGCATTACCTGTATGGGGAGAAAGTGGAGATCTATATAGATCATAAAAGCCTCAAATATTTCTTCACCCAAAAGGAACTCAAAATGCGGCAACGATGTTGTCTCGTGCTGTTAAAAGATTACCATCATACCATTCAATACTATCATGGAAAAGTGAACGTGGTAGATGACGCGTTGAGTAGAAGATCATATGCGGGGACGAGTGAGATATTGTCAACGCAAAGGCCCATTTTGTATGACTTACAAAGGATGGAGATAGAGTTAAAGATTTCAGGGACCCACATGATGATGTCAAATATACGAGTAGAATCGACTTTAATCGATAAAGTTAAAGCTGTTCAAGCTAAAGACCTAGAGCTAATACGTATGAAGAAGAAAGTGCAAGAAGGTGCTATTCCGGAAGCAAGAATCGATGAAGAAGGAATACTTCGAGTCAACTCCAGACTTTATGTTCTTAACAACTCTGATTTGAAGTATAAAATCATGATGGAGGCGCACAACACACCGTTTGCAATCCATCCCAGAAGTACCAAAATGTATCGTGATCTTCGACATACATTTTGGCGGAGCAATATGAAGAGAGAGATAGCGGAGTTTATCTCAAGGTGTTTATCTTGTCAACGAGTCAAAGCAGAGCGTCAAGTACCAAAAAGACCATTACAACCACTTGAAATTTCAGAATGGAAGTGGGAGCATATTAGCATGGATTTCGTTACTGGCCTTTCTAAGGTTTTTCAAGGCATAGATGCAATTTGGGTCATTGTCGATAGATTAACCAAGTCTGCTCATTTCTTACCTATACGAGAAACTTATTCACTTGAACGTCTTTCTCGTATATACATAAATGAAATTGTAAGACTGCATGGTATGCCAGTATCCATATTTTTTGATCGAGACCCAAGATTTCACTTCACGGTTTTGGGTCAGTTTGCAGAAAGCTATGGGCACGGATTTACGATTTAGTTCTGCATATCATCCTCAGACGGACGGGCAGTCAGAGATGACTATTCAAACTCTTAAAGATCTATTAAGACTCTGTGTCCTAGACTTCAAAGGAAGGTGGGACAAATTCTTGCCATTAGTGGAATTCTCCCACAACAACAGTTATCAAGCAAGTATAGGCATGGATGGCTCCATTCGAGGCGTTGTATGGACGCAAGTGTCGCTCTCCAGTATGCTAGGACGAGGTGGGTGAATCAACGTTGTTGGGACCAGAATTGGTACACATGACTACGAAAAAGATTCAAATGATCCGACAACGTATAAAAACCTCACAAGATCGACAAATGAGTTATGATGATCTTCATTAAAGGGACGTGGAATTCAATGTTGGAGATCATGTATTGTTACGTGTTTCTCCATGGAAAGGAGTTACGAGATTTGGAAAGAGAGGAAAGCTCAATCCTTGATTCATTGGCCCATTTGAAATCCTCGATCGAGTAGGAACTGTGGCCTATAGACTCGCCTTACCGCCAAGTATGCGTCGTGTTCATAACGTTTTTCACATATCTATGTTACGTAAATATGTGGAAGATCCAAACCACATTATGAGTTAGAACCAGACGAGATAGTGAAAGATTTAACGTATGAAGAGGTACCTATTAAAATCTTGGATAAGAAGGAACATATTCTATGCTCAAAGGTTATACCTCAAGTCAAAGTTTTGTGGAGAAACCATGATATTGAGGAAATGATCTGGGAGTTAGAATCTGAAATGAAAACAAGGTATCCTCACCTCTTCGATATACCAGGTACGTACATCAATTTTGAGGATGAAATTTCATAAGAAAGTGAGGTTGTAAGACCTCAACTTTAATGAATAAAGATTAATTTTCTCTAAATATCATTTTGAGTAATAAGGTTTGGATTTGATATAATGTTATAGTTGTGGGTAATATTTACAAATTTTGCAAAGTAAGCAAGTTGTCATAAAATATTCGTTTGGTCGGGGAATATTCGTTTTATCAGGGAATATTCGTACGACGACACAATCATTGGTGGACCCCACAATGAATTACTGTCAGAGTTAGAAAACGACAGAAATAACTTTTTATAAAAATAACGGCAAAAGTTTTACCGTTAAACTATTGAAATACCCGGTGATAAAAGTACAGTAATACGCGTGGTTGCATAGTAGCACACGGTATTGCACAATATCTCTAAATTATTGAAGCTTACGTGAGAAGTCACTCAGTTTTATTCAATTATTGTCACAGTAATTGCTGCATAGTATCTCATATTATTGATTCAAATATTGTCATAGTATCATCTGCATAATATTTTATATTATTAAAACAATAATTGAGATGACAAAGTTATTTATATTATTATTTGCATTATTGACGATGTCTAGAAAGTTCTGTCAAGGAAAGGGGTTTGGTCACCTAATTGCGTGCCAATAAGAAAAAGTTCTTATCAGAAAGTCCCATCTTTTATGGGAATGATCTGGTTGTTAATATTGTGAGTTATAATATTAATGATGAATAAATGTTATTAAAAATGTGTTTTGTGAGGCCAAGGGAATTGAGATAAATAGAGGGGTTTTTTATGAAGTATTTGTTGTACATTTGGCTTATTATATGGACCCCCACTTACTCATTTTTCAAAATTATATATATATATATATATATATATATATATATATAAAGTCATTTGAGGGAATGAGCAGCGTTGTGCAGAAGTGGGCGACACTAAATGCGTGAAGTTGGGTCATTGTGAAAGAAATGGGCTATGTCGTAAAAACTAGCAAATCTAGGGGTTTGCATTATGCTTCCTCGAATGTGTTTGATGTCTAGTCTTTGGCGCTTTGGAAATTTTCATAAGTGCTACTATAGGGGGGTGCTCCGTGAAGTTCACCCGGGACCATGGGCAGGTGCCATGGGCGATGAGTGCTAGACGTTGGGACATTGTTGGGTTCCCGTACAACAATGTCTAACATTGGATTGTGGCTTTGGATCGAATCAAAGACTTGTTCATGGGCTGGGCATGAACAAGCAAAAACGTTGTTGAGCGTGGCATCGGTTGGACATGGCATAAGCGTGTGCCTAGCATGTGAAGGCATGGCATGGGCAGAGCCCAGCATGCAACAAGGTGAATGCATGTGGACAGACGCTTAGGCTGGACGTGCACAATAAACTTGGACAGCACCTTGGGCAAGTGTTGGGCTAGTTAAAAATTTGTGGACCAAATGGACAGCATCTTGTGGCAACATGATTGGGCAACTTAGTGGGCTGAGACATCAACAATGTGGTCTGACACACTAGTGGTTGAAGGACATCAAAAGATGGGCTGACACTGTGGACAGTTAGGACTGGATGACTGGAGCAAGGCCAACTGACAAGAAGTTATGGGCAGTTGCTGGCAGTCAACCTCCATGCACATGACTGGCATGTCTCCAGCCAGTTGCACATCATGGGGGCGCACACAACTGCTGGTGGGTAGTTTATGAGTAGTTTCACATCATGGGGTGCATAACACCTGCTCGTGGGCAGTTGGTGAACAATTGCACATCATGGGGCGCATGACATCTACTGGTGGGCAGTTTATGGGAAGTTGGCAGGTGGTTACAAATTCAAAAGGCTGGTTTCTTATTGGTTCTGAATGACCTAGCAGTTGGGGGTGTTAATTGCAGCCTAATGTGTATATATATGTATAGCCAAGGGCTTGGCAAGGCATGTGAGATCACTGAGCAAGTGTAGCCTGCGAGCCTTAGTCATATATTGTATTCCTTGTTATTGAGTGAGCAATAAAAGGTTGGGACGTTGTCTTGTAAACACTGTCGGCTTGTGTGTGTGGCTTTTTTTGTGTGACTGACAGGTTGTTGACTGGTTGGGCAAACCATTGCATCACAAGGACATAGACGCAAAAAAAAAATAGTGTCAGATTGTGCACCCTGTGACAACAACCAACGTGCAGTTTGTTAGACAAACCAGTTACAATAGAATTGAGAAGAACCGGTGGCTTTGTTAAAGGTAAAAGAGGTAGACAGTCTAGATTTAATAATATGGATTACATCAGTTGCAAGACATTGTGGAGGAATGAGTGTGTTAGAATGCATCATCTTGTTCCTTGCCTCCCAAACTTTGTAGAAAACAACCGCAAGGGAGAGCCCCATAATCTGTTTGGAGAGTTTCCATCTTCGGAAGGAGTTAATATTGGTAGTTAAGTTAGTCCAGTCCAAAGGGAAGGAGGACAAATTCCCCAATGAGAAAGTAGCTTGCAGAATAATTGTGGAGTACTCACAGGTGAAGAAGAGGTGGTTGAAAATTTCTGGACATTTGTTGGATAGAGGACAGTTGAACACCCGACCAGTATAGCCCTTCGTGATGTCATTTGTTGGTGTTCTACCTAGAAACCCAAGCCAAAGTATGAAATAATATCTTGGAACATGAAGCTTGTTCGAAACAGTCTTATACCAGTCAACCATACTGTGCTTATACCGGATACTATCCCATACCAGATATCTTTAGAGTTCCAAAGAATGGAGTCAATTGGGCCAGAGGGGATAGCAGTAGCAGTAATAGAAAGGCGAAGCATAATGACTTCATGATGGTTTGATTGGGGTAGAAACCAGTTTGAATCACGAATGATGTCCATAACTTTGGCCTTTGCTGGAATATGTGAATTTGCAAGCAGTGAGTGAGTAGGATTGATGGGCAAGTCATTGAGCCAGGGGTCATACCATAGGCTAAAACTATTTTCGGGTCCAACTTTATAACACAAGTGTTGTTGGGCAGTGGGTCTTAGCTTTAGAATCTGCCTCCAGATCTAAGAACAATCAGGAGGAGTGTCAATTTAGCAAATAGATTTCCCTGTTAGGACTGAAGTCTGAACCTATCTAGCCCATAAAGATCTTGGATTGGCATGCAAAAGTCGTGTAAGGTGCTAGAGAATAAGGGATTGGTTCCAGTCCAAGAGGCATTTAACTCATAACCCACCTTCGTTGGTTGGTAGCGTAATTTTCGTCCACAAAACCTTCGCCCCATATTGGCCTAAGGAAGTACCTTTCCATAAGAACCGGCAAATGACAGATTGAATTTCACGAATGATAGCTTTAGGGAGAAGGAAATGGAAGCTCCAATAGTGTTGAATGGCAAACAACACAGACTTAATGAGTTGGAGGCAGCCTAAATAAGTAAGCACATAAGCTGTCCAGGATGTGACTCTATGAGTGATTTGGTGTACCAAAGGCAGACAGTCTTGAAAGGTGAGCTTAATGGAGATAAGAGGCACACCCAAGAATTTGGTTGGTAGGTAGCCTAAGGTGTACCCCAGATCAGAGGTGACGAATATATTATATTTATTATTGCATAGTACTGCATAGTGTTTGTATAGTACTGCATAGTAAAATAAAAAATTTTCAAACGAATTCGTCGTCTGCGCCTGTGACACTTTTCATGTGCAGTCCGTGATTTTCTAAATCCAAATATTATCCTGTCATTCTCCTATAAATAGAATGCTTAGTTTAGAAATGAAAATCACACCAGAATCAAAGAATTCTTCTTTTATAATATTGAGCGTATTTCTTTTGAGTTTAAGGAAGCTTTGAGTGTAGAAAATAGTACAAGTTTTCTTTTCAAGAATATCTCCGTTATACTATTCAGAAGTACTCTCCTTTTAAGGTAAGGGATATTATTTTGTTCAATATTCGTAAGAAAAAATATTTTCTTCCATATTCTGTAGTATGTAAGTAATATTATTTGGTTTCATATTCCTAATTCTACACTCATTTTGATTAGTAGAATATCCTTAAAATTTGCGCTTCATCTAGTATCATTTCACAAGGATATTTTTCTGAATATTCTTGTTAAATTTTAATCTTTTATGTCAGTACTATTCACGAAAGTACTATTTACTCGTGTACTATTCACCCGGTACTATTCATGACAAAATTGATTTCTTTTCCATCCAAATTATTTTGATACATGAATATTATTCTTGAATTTTACTCCACAAAGCAGTTATCATGTTGACAATTTGGACATTCTTGAACTCTGGATAAATTGAATTATAAATATTTAAAATTTATCCTTGCTTTCACTTAATTGAATTCTTATATCATTATCATCATCCTCATGCTTATATTGTAATGAAAGTCATCTTTAGCCCGTAGTGCATAGATGGACTGTTGATTGGTATGATTATGACAAGGAATTATGTATCGGTATAATCACACACCAATCAAAACGATCAATATGTTTCTCTCTCTAGAAAATTTGCTCTGTCCTCTCTCTTATTTTTCTGCTTTGTCCCCTGCCCACCCTCCCACCTAATTTCCCCGACTCCCACCTAATCTCCCGTTCTTCTTTTCCCTTACTCCCTCCTTCTTCTTTCTTCTTTGCCTCTTTCGGATTTCCTGGCTTCCTTGGTTGACCCCCTCTCCTCTCCTCCCTCCCATCCTTCTTTCTTGTAGCCATGGTTGACCATCCCCACTTGTCTACTGGAAACTCGGAGAGCATCCCATCCCGTGCTCATTTTGCAGAATATGGGGTTTCAAACCCAAACTCCCCCCTTTACTCGATTGAAATGATGGAATCTGAGGCTATCCCCTCAAATGTGTTTGTGAGCTCTGGCGACTCTATAGTTTTTGATGCCCCATTCGGTGAGGGTCCTGTATCCCCCACGACTGCTCAAGAGATCTTTAAAGCCACCCATCACTTCTCTAGGAATGATCGAGAAGAAGCTATTGCTGAAAGGAAAAAGAATGCTAAGCTTATGGATTATATATCTGCTTTGGGTCTCCCTCTTGATGATGTAAATAACTTATCTACCATAGGGACCTTTGCTGCTTTAGTCAATACACGCAAGGTACTTGATGAATGTCCTGTGTTTGGACGAAGCTCTTCAAAGATTGGCTCCTTTGCACCCCTTGTTACTCCGGTGGCTGGTGTCGGCCCTCTTATTCAAACTTTTTGTGTTGGTGAGACTTCTTCACCCCAGCTCTGTTTCGACCCATCTAGCACGCCTTTGGACACTGGTTTAGTCAAGCCCAACCCTCCTGCTCCTTTGGAGGAGGGAGAGATCCCCTGTCCTGACCAAGGCATTTCAAAGAAGTGGTGTGACATTGTTGCTGGAAACTCTCCAAAGTCCTCCCCGGACTTATCCTTTTTCAACCCATCGCCCATTTCAGATGATGGCAGTATCCTGGTCAAGCCACCAGTTGAAGTTCTTCTTAGAGGAAACAAAATGTGGTCCTCTAGTTTAGTGGGGTATTTTCTACACACCAAGCTCCCTTACAAGGTTGTAGAGCCTATAACTAACCGTCTCTGGGGTAATCTTGGGATTCTTAAAGTCTTCCTTCATGGTAAAGGATACTACATCTTCAAGTTCAAATCGGTCTCCGATAGGGACAATGTTTTGGCATCTGGCCCTTGGCATTTTGCTTTAAAGGTCCTTATCCTTCAGCCTTGGAAGGCTGGTGTTGAAGTTGCAAAAACTGAGTGCTCCAAAATTCCCATCTGGGTAAAGTTAAGTCAGGTCCCTTATCCTTATTGGTCTGCTGAAGGTATAAGCTATATTGCCAGTATTATTGGAAAGCCTCTTTTTGACGATGAGATGACTGCAAAATTAGACCCTATGAGCTTTGCCAGAGTCTGCATTGAGGTGGACGCTAGCTTCTCCTTCCCATCCTCTATCAAAGTTGTTGTCTTTAATGATGATTTAAACGAGGAAGTGGTACTCCCTATTGCTGTTGACTACCAGAGCAGACCCCCAACATGCCAAGCCTGCAATGTTTTTGGTCACTCCTCCTTGAAATGCCCAAAATCCAACTTCCAGTGGATCCCCAAGGCTGCTCCCCCTAGTAAAAATAATTCTGGCCCCCTGCCTCCCTCCTCTCAACACCCTTTGCTGACCAAGTCTTCAGCTCCTTTTGATCACAGGCCTTCGGACGAGCCGGCTACTGATATTTTGGAGTGGGTTACAGTCTCTAAAGGGGGCAAGCCCTCGATTTTGGCAGGCAATTTTTCACCTCCTGGGTGTAAGGCAACTGTTAACTCCTTCTCCCCCCTTGTAGGCTAGGAGTGCAGTGCTCAAGTTCACTCTGACATTGAATCCCCTATCGCCCACAACCCTATTGTTGACAAGCTTAAGTTGGTTGATGAGAAGGACTGCAAGGATATGAGACAAAAAGCTAGAGCTGGGAAAGAACTCTCAAAGTCGGCCAAAAAGAAAATCAAAGGCCAGGGAGTTTCTCCAGCTCCAACCTAATTTATGTTAGCTACATATAATGTCAGAGGTCTAAATAAAAAGCCAAAGAAGGCTTATGTTCATCAAATGATTTCTGACAATAACATTTCTTTTGTTGGGTTGCTTGAAACTAGAGTCAAGAAGCAAAACTACTCCAGAATTTCTAATCATGTCTGTAGGAACTGGAATTGGGTTTGTAACTATGACCACCATGCTAATGGTCGCATTTGGGTAGGATGGAATTCCAACTTTTGGAAAGTGGATATCCTTTTTGTTTCCTCCCAATTAATTCATTGTAAAGTCAATCAACTCAATAGTATTTCCAGTAGGTCTTTTTTTGTTTCTATTGTGTATGGGCTGAACTCTATTGTTGAGAGGAGAGATATATGGAACTCCTTATCTTCTTTTAATAGTAATCATTGTTGGTGTATTTTGGGTGATTATAATGCCATAAGAGATCTTACCAAATCTGACAGGGTGGATGATTCTTGGAACTGTGGTATGGAGGATCTAAGAAATTGTATGGAACATATTGGGGCTGAGGACATTAGAGGCGTTGGCCCTCTTTTCACTTGGTGGAATAATCAAGTTGAACACCCTATTCATAGGAAATTGGATAGGGCCATCGGAAATGAAGACTGGTTCACATCCTTTCCAAATGCTCTAGTTACGTTTGGGCCTAGAGGTATCTCTGACCACTCTCCAGTTATTCTCAATACCGGATCCCCCCTTGTCAACCCCAGGAAGCCCTTCCAATATTTTAATCACCTTTCCAAGCTTGATGGTTTTCTGGATTGTGTTGCTGTTGTCTGGAACCATCCCATGCATGGTAACCCCTTCTTCATATTTTATGAGAAATTAAAATTTACAAAGAAAGCCTTGATCTCTTTGAACAGACTCTCAGGAAATGTTACTTCTTCTATCAATCCTGCTACGGATGCCCTCCACCATTCTCAAATTCTTCTACAAAGTAATCCTCAGGATGTGCTTATTGATGCTGAAAGAATCTGTCTCAAATCTCTCTGGTAGGCACGTGATATAGAAGAGGCTCTGATTCACCAAAAGTCTCGGGTTACTTGGCTTGCTACTGGGGATCGCAATACAAATTCTTCTCCAATATGGTAAAGAGTAGATGGAATTCTAATTAGATCCTCTCGATTAAAAATGAAGATGGGGTGCTTGTCCATGGCCAACGAGATGTGGAATTGGTTGGCACTATGTATTTCCAGCACCTTTTCAATCCTGATCCTGACCCTTTTGTGCAACCGACTATGGATTTCTCTCCTACTCATTCCATCAGTCCTGGGCAGGCTGCCGTTCTCACTGCTCCCATTACTGATGAGGAAATTTTCTCCACCCTTAAATCTATGAAGAAGAATAAATCCCCGGGTCCGGATGGGTTTAATGTAAATTTCTTTTCTCATTGTTGGGATCTTGTTGGGAAAGACTTCTCAAATCCTGTCAAACATTATTTCACTACAGGTTATATGCCTAAGGGTATTAACTTTACCGCCATTGCTCTCATACCCAAGTGTGGAAATCCATCCAAAATGTTTGAATTCTGACCCATTTCATGCTGCAACACTATCTATAAATGCATCTCCAAGATCCTTGCATGCCGGCTAAAGGCGGTCCTACCCACTATCATTAGCAAGTCTCAATCTGCTTTTATTAAGGGAAGGAATATTAGTGACAATATTCTTCTCGCTCAAGATCTGTTAAGGAACTATCATAGATCATCTGCCCCTCCTCATTGTGCTCTTAAAATTGACCTTCGAAAGGTATTTGATACTGTTAACTGGGATTTTCTCCTCTCCTTCATGCAACTTTTTGGGTTCCCTCCCATCTTCATTCAATGGATTCTCCATCAAAGTCAACAGTTCCCTTGCGGGTTATTTTGGGAGTACTAGGGGTCTTAGGCAAAGTGATCCCCTATCTCCTTACTTATTTGTGATTGTCATGGAAATGCTGTCTAGTAAGCTATCTGAGGGTGCTATGCTCCCGGATTTCAAGTTTCATTGGCGAACTAAAGAGTGCAATCTCACACATCTCTTATTTGCGGATGATATCCTTGTCTTTTGCCATGCTAGCATCAAATCTGTGAGCATCATTATTTCTTGCATTCAATCCTTCTCTCTTTTTTCTGGCCTCATTCCTAATGTCCACAAAGTCAATGTTTTATGGCCAACATCGATCAGATGACATCCACTACTATTCTTTCTATGCTTGGATTCCAAGTGGGTACCCTCCCTATCAAATTCCTCGGGGTCCCTCTTATTTCATCAAAGCTTTCGTACATGGACTGTCTTCCTCTTATCCACAAAATCACTTTTAAAGTCACATCTTGGACTTCCATTACTTTAGCCTATTCTGGTTGTCTTCAACTCATCAAATCTGTTTTATTCTCCATCCAGTCTTTCTGGAGTGCACATTTCATATTTCCCAAAGCAGTTTCCAGAGCTATTCAATCCATTTTATGCAGGTTCCTTTGGAAAGGCCCCTCTCTGGGAAAATTTGGTGCACGTGTTGCATGACATAAGCTATGTCTCCCAGTCTCTACGAGGGGGGTTAGGGTTAAAGAGCATCATTGAATGGAATAAATCTCTGGTTATTATGCACTTGCTTAATATCATCCGTGTGGATTCGCCCTCCTTATAGGACAACTGGATCATCACCACTGTCTTGAAAGGGAGGAATTTATGGAATTATCAGGCCCCCTCAGATTGCTCTTGGATCTAGAAACAAGTCCTCAAGCTCAGGCAATCGGCTAGAAATTATATTTCTTATATTGTTGGTAATGGATCTAACACGAGTTTATGGTTTGACCCCTGGATAAATGGTAACCCCATTAACCCTAATCAGACTCTGCTGGCCAACTCTGGGCTTTCAGCCAAGGCCACTGTGGCTGATATCATGTTTAATTCCTCTTGGTTCTTTCCACTGAGTTATCACCATGAGATGATTGAACTTAGAAGTCTTATTGAGGCTCAACCTATCCATCCTCTCTCAAATGACCGCATTGAATGGAATGGTCTTTATCTTTCGAATCTCAAGGCTCGACACGTCTGAGATTGCATTAGAACCAAAATGCCTACACTTATTTGGCATAAAATTGTCTGGCGCAAACTACATGTCCCCCAGTTCTCCTTTATCATGTGGTTGGGATTTCTTAGAAAACTTCCTACTAATGATATCACTAGGCACTATTTGTCCGGGAGAACTTCCTCCTGCCCTTTCTGTCAGAGACATGATGAAAGTTTTGACCATCTATTCTTTGAGTGCCCATACTCCTCCATTCTGCAGAAAACTCTTGAATTGGGTGAATGGTCTAACTTACCCATGGACTGGACTGGTGTCTCTTTATTCATCATCTCCTTCCAAGGTAGGAAACTCTCAAAGCTTATCCTTTATCTTACTTTTGATGCTACCTTCTACAAGATTTGGGAAGCGAGAAATATAAAGACTCAATCGGACAAGCTTACTCCCCCATCCATGGTTGCAAAGGACATTACCCATATAATTAAATCAAGGCTGTCTTCTTGCCCTCTCTTTATCAAAGCATCTCACTCTTCTCCTTATTATTGCAACTGGTTACTCTAACTTGGTTTGATGTTGCTTCTTGCTAGCTTGGGTCCCACTGCTTGGGTCTCACTACAGTGATCCGATTCAGGTTCCTTAAGCAGAAGTAGGTAAACTGCCTATACAGGTTCTAGTGCTAGCTGTGCCGCTACTGCTGACTTGGTTTGATGTTGCTACTGCTCGCTTTGTGTTGTGCTACTAGCTGGGGGTTTGTTGCTTAAGCCTCAATGTGATGTGCTATTGCTGTGTGCTGCTGCTTAGTGGGGTCTGCAATGTACTGCTAAGTGTTGCAATGTGCTAGCTCTTAGTTACTATTAAATCACTCTATTGGGGCTATGCTCCCCCCTTGTTGGGCGAGGTGGAGTTTGGGCGAGGTGCTGCTCTACACAGTTGGGCGAGGTACTGTTCTTAGTGCTCTACTCTTAGTTAATCTGAAATTACTCTATTGGGGTTGTGCTCTGCTGTTTCAAGTAGGGTTGAGCTTGCCCCTTGATAAACAGTTGCTCCTTGGTTGTTGGGTGAGGTGGAGCTGCTTCTCGAATTTTGGATGTTGGGTGAGGCGGAGGTTTGGGCGAGGTGCTGCTCTACACTGGGCTATTGAGGCTGCATCGTCTTGGCTAGTTGCTTGTTATTGTTACTTCCTATGCTTTCCTTTTTGTGTAACCATTTAGCTAGGGTTTCTGTAATGAAGAGTTGGGTTGTTCACTCTATGTAATAGTCAGTAATGACATGTTTAGTACTGTTTGGCTGTAGGCCTGCAATTTTATATAGTCATGACATCATAGGGCTTATCCTATGATGTCTATGCTATATTCTGATTGGGGTTTTCCAATCTTTTGTACTTTCCTTTTTATTTATACAGTTTAAATTTAGCAAAAAAAAAATCGGTATAATCATGACCCGTAATGTTATAAATGATGTGGTAAAAGTCCTCATTGGCCCGTAGTGCATTGATGGACAGTTGTTGACATGATCATGACCATTGGTGATAATAACTAATATCCTTGGCCCGTAGTGCATGGATAATTCGCGGATGTGATACTAATGAATATCCTTGGCCCGCAGTGCATGGATAATTCTGTGATGTGGATTATTTATTGAGATGTGTTATAGCGATAAAATATTGACTATGAACTTTTAAATCATAAAAGATAGTAGATATCATGCTCTACTTGACTATTCTAATGGATTGTTTGTTTCGTTGCAGTTAAACTTGTTGTCTATTGTATTCTATCA
Source organism: Panax ginseng (assembly GCA_020205605.1). Classification (NCBI taxonomy): domain Eukaryota; kingdom Viridiplantae; phylum Streptophyta; class Magnoliopsida; order Apiales; family Araliaceae; genus Panax; species Panax ginseng. Next base: position 87,509,110 of record CM035129.1, read on the forward strand.
GTTTAACACTGTTGAAGGCTAACGATAATTTATTCTGCATTATCTTAGTCATAATATTATTTACTGGGCTAGTTGAGCTCACACTTTGCTTTCATTGTTCTCTTCAGGAAATGAGAATATAGTTGGGACTAGTCAGGGAATGGAGTGACGGTCCGAGATGGTGGCTGTAGTAGTCTTCACTATTTTATAAAATAATGTGATAATAATTGTAATGAGGACTCCATTTGAGTTTGGAGTCTACAAGACAATATTTGTGTTAAAACTCTCAGCTTATGTTTTTTCGTATTTTACACGACAGTTGTATAATTAAGTTTGTATTTGAATTCCGTATCATGTATTTGACGACTTAGAATGGGTTGTGTATACCTATTTTGGGGGCGTCACATTATCCACCACAACAAAATAGTGTTGCAGAAAGAAAGAATAGAATGATGAATGCATTGTTATTAAGTTCTGGGCTACCTCAGAATTTATGGGGGGAAGCAATTCTTTCAGCAAACTATATTCTCAACCGAACACCTCAAAGGAAGTCTAATGTTACACCCTATGAATTATGGAAAGGACTGTTGGGTAAAATCTATATACGCATAACACGCAAGTATACGTGGTCAACAAGTAATAAAGTGATAAAGCAAGTATCATTCCCACAGAGATTAGCAAGAAATTAACCCTCACAATTACCAATTTCCTATTAATCCAAATTTTATTAAACTAACCAATTTAAGAATTATAACTAAAAATAATAAAAATATTAAGATTATGAAACAATCAACAAACCCTAAAAACTGAATTTTCAAACAAATATTGGAGAATTAGGCTTACAACTTCACTCTAAGCATCACTTTGATTATTCCAGCTTATTCCAGTTTAATTCACTATCCCATTTTATTAATCAAGAACACTCAAGTAGAACTAGCCACCTCTCGATGCACTAATACCGTATTAACTTAAATCCACAAATTAGATAGAATTAAGTTAAACACCTTAATTAACTAACTCACTATCTCTATGTGAATTACAATCAAAGAAGGTTTAAATTCAAGTTCTCTATCAGATTACATGCGACGCCAGACATATCTCTACCCTAACATTCATCAAGATTCCATTCATTCACAGAATTCAAGAACACATGCTATATCGACCAAGTCTAGACTCGTATTTCCTCTCTCAAATCCATACAAGTCCACATAACATTGGTGATCAAGCAATTCATAAATTCAAACACAAATCAATATAGATAAACTGAATAATAGCTTATTAAACTGAAAATCAAAGTTACATAATCATCGTTCCACTCAAGGATCTGTTATAAGCCTAATAAAGAATTTAGTTCATCGTCAATGAATTAAATACTGAATTAAATAAAGTAAACATCATCCCAATTACAGAAATAAAACTAAAGAAGAAGAATAAATCCAGAACCACCCTTCTCTCCTTAATCTGCAATTGTTGTGATATTGCCTTCAAAGTCTCCCTCCAATGCTCTTGCTCAGAAAAATGTCTTCAATGATCTAATTGCTTGTTTAATCCTTCAATCTTGTTGTTGGTTGTAAAATATATGACTAAGACATGTATTCTGACTCTAATTCCTTGCCAATATGAGTTCCAATCCGAGCCAATCACTATGCTCTACTTTATTGCAGCATTTCAAAAGCAATAAGGACACTATATCCCTCTACCCCATCTTGCGGGGTTTTCTTGCATAATAAGGAGCTTCCGTGAGTATGTGTAGATCAAATTCATTGCCCCTCGCTTCCGTGGGGTTTTGTAGAGTAAATAGCCAGCCCCGGTTGGCATACCTTCTGCTAGTTGTCCACTTTAGCTCTAAACTTGCCACATTTCGCCATAAATCCACTCTCTTTTAGTCCAATTGCCACTCCACCACACCTAAACACAAAACAATGCTAAACAAGTAAAAACAAAACATAAAATTGAAGAATTAACACCGTTTAAGCTTGAATTAGACTCCGATTCGTAGGTATAAAACCCACTTATCAAAATCCCCCAAACTAAAATCGTGCTAGTCCTCGAGCACAAAACAAAACTAACATGCTATACAATGCAATGCAATGATATGTAATGCGCCTTATTTATATGCCTACGAATCTAGTAGTCATCATAGAATCAAATTTATTTCTCCGGCCTCAGAGAAATCAAACAAACCCAACAATACTTCATATCAAAACCAATCAATAATTCCTTATCAATCCTCGAATCTTAAACCGTTATTACCAGTATAGTGTGTGTGCTCAACATTCATGCTAACTGATGCGAATGCAAATTTAATACATAACAAATCTCTTAGAAGGCATTGTACAGTGTAAACTCAAAAATTTCAAAAATAGACGAGATCCAACTAAAATCAAACAATCACCAATATCAAGGGTCCAAATAGGGTACTCATGCTTTCTTTTTCATTCACGGGGGCTCTTTGCTCTTATTTCCCGAATTATTATTATTTTTAGATGGATAGTGAGTGCGTTTTATGCTCTATCTCATGCCTGTGTTTATGGGGAGTGCGTTTCACGTTCCTTCTCAACCCACCACAAGACTCAATTATTAAAAAGCTTATATACCCCACTTTTTCCCCCAAACTTAGGTTATTACCTAATTCTTTGTCTTTACTGCCTATCCTTGTCATTCTTTCATTTAATCTATCATTATCCTTTCGAAATTCCTTATGTATCAATTTGAACTAATCAGTTCACATAGGTGTCATTAACGTGCTAACCTTTTTATACCAGTTTCAAACATGCAAAAAATTAACCACCAGCATTTGGCGCAGCGGTTAAGGATTGATTGGGGCGGCCAGAAACTCGGGCGTCTTCGATTCGAACCCCGCTTAGCAACAAGTGTTAATCCGAGAAATTAAGGTCATGGTGGCTACGGTAGCCCGGCCAAGAAGTCGGGTAGCAAACCGCTCTGGTATCGGGCTTGGGGGATTAGTCGGCCTGCAGATCGAAAACCCACGGTTAACAAAAAAAAACATGCAAAAGATCCAATTCATAACAGAAAATTACATCATAGTTCTAATATTCGATATCGAACTTGTCTACTTAATCCCAATCTCATCATTAGCCAAAATAATATGAACTATATCAAACCGCTGGACATATGCAATATAACACAATGCTTAACTAAATAGTTTTTTTTATATATAGTAAACATAACATAATTGACCACTAAATAAAACTATTTACAATCCTATATTACTATGCAACTAAATCACTACATGAATGCAAACATTTAATAATCCTAAAACTAAACATGAAACTAACATATGCAAAGCTAACTAATAAACTTAAACATGCAAACTTAAAAACTAAGCTTGAATTAAATCCCCCAAACTTGAAGAATACAATGTCCTCATTGTAAAGAATAAAGAAGTAATGCATGAGGACTTCCTTGTAATCTTCTAAGCTGGAGGTGATGGTGGCTGTTGTTCGTCTTCTGAATCACTGGGTGGAAACCTTGGCATCGGGGTTGGCTGCTGGTATGGGAATTGAGCAGTTTGATTGAAACTCTGGAGCGTCGCGTTCAATGAGGCAAAGGACATATTCATAACCTCGAACATATGGTCCTGCCTCACTGCGAGTCTATCCGCATCTCTCTTTGGGCATCCTTATTGTACCCATCCATATGTCTCTGAAGGCTCTGGAATTGAGGGCTAGATATAGCTTCGGGCAGTGGTGTCGCCTCCATTCCTTGCTCTACCATCGTCGCATCCCCCTGAAACTCGTCGTCATCCTCAGTGTCAGCCTCATCCTCCGAGGCTGATGGAAATATAAACCCGACTCCTCTAGGATGCGACTCGCCCCCGGGCCACACCGAATACCGTGTAATCATCCTTGTGTCTAACGTCTAAAGCGGAATTTGGGTGGTCTCATCATCGGACCATCGTACTCCCGCCTGTCTACATAACCCACAAATGAGCGATGGGTGTGGCAAGCCGCCAGAGAAAGGTCCTCGCAGGCATCTTCGGATGGAAAAATTTATTATAGCCCCCACATCGATGATGAAATCTTGGACAACGACATATAAAAGCAATGCCTTCTCCTTGGGCACATCTGACGTGTGTGTTGATGGAAACAACTTGGCGCACACGAAAGCATACCATATCTTTCTGTATCGGCTAAAATCCTTACCATGGAAGAGAGTGCCCCCTTTTCGGCCCTTGATCCATGTGGTACCCGGCTTTATCATTTTCGTTAAAATAGCCTCGTAATCAGGATCACGGTCACGTAAGTGAGCATACTGGCAATGTCTAGGAACTCGTAATTGGTAGTACATGTTGATGGCATCGGCACTGATAGAAACTAATCTACCCCACACAAATGCGTTGAATGGGGCCTTATCTTATGTGTTGGCATAGAATTCCTTGACCACACTCACAATTATTGGCTCGGGCTCTTCTGTGAACTTATTCCAACCTTTCTGATAGATTTTTTACATCCTTTCTCTGTCGATATGGTCAGGTGCCAACCCCCGCTCTAGTGTGAGTGCTTTTGTCACAAGATAGTCATAACAGTCGGCGGCGGCGACATTTATGAATTTTTGCCTGTCAAAGGTCCTTGTTGGTAGTGTGGACCCTGAACTTTCTCCACTTTGTCATTTTGATGCCGATTTTGGTGCCATTTAATTTGGAATTGGTGAGCTTCAACTAACAAATTCCCCCAAACTTCACTCAAGCAAACCGTCAAACACTTGGTGTGCAAGACGTGCACTCCCCCCAAACTTAGTGTTTTTGCTTCAACTATGGTGAAAGGTGTTGAGAAATTGTAAAACAAATTACTCACTCTCAATATATCCCCAAGTGATTGATTATCCCTTCCCTTTATGCTGTGAAAATCTACTCAAGAAAAACCCTAACCTTGATCTTATGAATTGGTGTAAATTGAGATGGTTAGAGTGTGGTGTGGAGGGATGGCTTTATAAAGGGGAGGTGATGTATATAGTTATGGGTTGAAGTAGTAGGTAAGTGGTTTAATGGAGTGGGGGAGATGGAGATTAAATTGCTAAATCGTGTGTTGATAGTGTATAGGAGTAATGGGGTAGTAGGAAGTTGAAGTTGAAGTGGAAGAGTGGTGCACTGTTGCTCTTTAATTGCCAAAACCGTCTCTTTAAGTTCCAGTACTTCTTCCTTGAGGTATTAGGCTTATGAGGGCCTTCCAAATGTGAATGTGGTCTCATATATTGGCCTTGATTTTTCCCATTCCTTGCATCCTTAACATATCCATTCGTTTCTTAAGTACCTGAAACATCATTAAAACATGAAAAGAAGTTAAACTGAGAAAATTAAGCATGGTAGGTAAGAGTATCTAGCACAATATAACTTACTAACTACTTAATGAACTTATTATATACTAGTTATTATTCTAAACTACAATTTGACTAACATGAATAAAAATAATTAGAATAATAGTAAAATTGGGTTGCCTCCCAACTAGCACTTGATTTTAAGTCGTTCAGTCTGACTACTCCCTGATTATGGCGCGTCAGCAAGTGTGATTGCAATGACATCTCAATTGGATTCGCCATCCCAATAATGCTTCAATCATTGACCGTTGACCTTGAACGTTTCTAATGGATTCCTACTGTATAGTTCAATGGCGCCATGTGGGAACACCCTTTTGATGGTAAATGGACCCGACCACCTTGATTTTAACTTTCTTGGGAACAACCGCAATCTTTAATTGAACAATAGTATTGATTGCCCCAGTTCTAACGTTCGTTACATGATTTTTTTGTCGTAGGCTTTGAACAATAGTATTTATTTATTGAAGTAGCCTCTTTTCACCTGCTGCTGCTTGATCGAAGTTGAGTTTCTGAATTGCCCAGTAGGCTTTATGTTGTAACTCGACAGGTAGGTGACATGCTTTTTCGTAGAGCAACTGATATGGTGACATCCCAATTGGTGTCTTGTAAGCAGTTCTATAAGCCCATAATGCATCATCCAATCTGAGAGATCAGTCTTTTCTATTCGGGTTTACTATCTTCTCTAAGATTCTCTTCACCTCCCTGTTCGACACTTCAGCTTGCCGATTTGTTTGGGGATGATATGTTGTCGCCACCTTATGGTTGACCTTATATTTTGCAAAAAGAGCTGTAAACAATCTATTGCAGAAGTGACTACCCTCATCACTTATAATAGCTCTTGGTGTGCCAAATCTTGTAAAAATATTCTTTTGCAAGAATTTGAGAACCACCTTGGCATCGTTTGTGGGGAGTGCTACGGCTTCAACCCATTTTGATATATAGTCAACCGCAACCAAGATGTACTGATTATTGAACGATGACGGAAATGGCCCCATAAAATCAATGCCCCAGACGTCAAAAATTTCAACTTCCAAGATAGTTTTTAGTAGCATCTCATTCCTTTTCGATATGTTACCCACCCTTTGACATCTATCACAGCTTTTTACGAATTGGTGGGTGTCCTTAAATATTTTAAGCCAATAGAACCCTGCTTGAAGAATTTTCGCTGTTGTTCTCTCACTTCCATAATGTCCCCCATATACAGATGCATGACACTCGTGCAATATATTCTTCACCTCGCTGTAGGACACACACCTTCTAAACATCTTGTCAGCGCACTGTTTAAATAGGTATGGCTCATCCCACATGTACTACTTGACATCATGTAGGAATTTCTTTTTTCTGCTGTCGTGTAAGATCAGGGGGGGAGGATGTTGCTCACTAGATAGTTAGCAAAATCCGCGTACCACAAAAATTCTGTATTAACTCCAAACAGCTTCTCATCCAGAAACGACTCGTTGATTAAACACTTATCCTCTCCATCTTTAGCCAGATTTTCCAGCCTCGATAAATGATCTGCAACTTGATTATCCGTCCCCTTTCTATCTTTTATTTCCGAATCAAATTCCTGTAGAAGGAGGATCCATCTGATAAGTCGCGGCTTAGCATCCTTCTTCGAAATTAAATATCGGATTGCCGAGTGATCCGTATAAACCACAACCTTTGCCCCAATTAAATATGCCCGAAATTTATCAAAGGCATATACTACTGCAAGTAACTCCTTTTTTGTAGTTGTGTAGTTCAATTGAGCATCCGTAAGGGTTTTACTTTCATAGTATCATGGAATGTTTTCTCTCGGCGTTGACACAAAACAGCCCCTACCGCATAGTCGCTTGTATCGCACATTAACTCAAAAGGCATATTTCAATCCGGTGCAACAATAACTAGAGCTGTAGTCAACTTTTTCTTCAATTGCTCGAATGTTAACTTACAATCCTCATCAAACCTGAAAACTGGGTCTTTCTCTAAGAGACTGCACAACGGTTTTGCAATCTCAGAGAAATCTTTTATAAATCTCCTATAAAACACGGCATGTTCGAGAAAACTATGGATTCCCATTACTAAAGTTGGTTGTGGTAGATTTTCAATCATTTCCAGCTTTGCTCGATCAACCTCTAATCCCTTTGTCAAAACCTTGTGCCCCAAGATTTTTCCTTCTTCAACCATGAAATGGCACTTTTTTTCTGCTAAGTTTGTTTGTATATAAAAAGGACCAAATATAAAGGCTAAGGGGCATACCCCAGAATATAGTAACATCATCTAAGTTGTATAGATGATGATACGACACATGGAAGAGAACCCAACATAACAAGTTAAACTAACAACCAATTTCAAATTGATTACAGTTGAGAGTAGTCGACCCACCCGACCTAGCTCCCCCACGCTCGAAGGCCAAAACCTGGGCTGGTACCTTCATGGTCGCCCACCTCATGCTCGCAGCCCGAAGGCCATTTCCTGGACACACCCACCACCTCGCCCAAAGACCATAACTTGGGCTCGCCCACTTCATGGTCGCCCGTAGCCATGCTCGTCTGAAACCATGCTCACCCGAAGTCATGCTTGCCCACTACATGGTCGCTCACTTCATGGTCGTTCATGGTCGCCCACCACATGGTCACTTACCACATACTTTCTCGAAGCCTCATGCTCGCCCAAGTGCGCCCATAACAAACCAACAACTCACATGCCCCCCCCCCCCATGGGAGTTACCAACCAATTACAATAATAATTATAATTTGTTGCTTTGATGAAAGATTTACTAGAAGAGAGTCTTGATTTAATAAGATTGATAGTGTCCTTTACAAGAGACATAGGTGGAATAGTAGTACTCTTGTGCATCTTTGTGTTCCTAGCTTCCCAAACTTTGTAGAAGCAAGTCGCTACTGTGAGACTCAAAATGTTCTCGGTTAGTTTTGAGCCTTGGTAGTTGGTGAGGTAGCCAATTAGAGCGTCCCATGTCAATGGGATGGAAGCCCAATTTTCTAAGGCAAGTGCAATAGTTATGATAACCATAGAATAGGCACATTCAAAGAACAAATGCTCAAAAGATTCGAGGTGTTGGTTGCATAGAGGACAATTCCACGTCCTACCCATGTAGTTCTTGGTTCGATCATTCATAGGCAGTTTCCTTAACAGTCCCAGCCACAGCATAAATGAGTATCTTGGCACATGATATTGGTGCCAAAGGATTGAGCTCCATGGAACCAATGAGTTCCTAGTCCGAATAGAATCCCAAATCTGGTTGGACTTAACCGAATGTAGTGTTTGAACGTACCATAAAATTTTGTCGTTCTGTCTAGGAGGAATTGGAACTTGAAGAATTTGCTGCCGAAAAAGAATAACATCATGATGATTGCTTTCCGGGAGATTCCATGAGGAGTTCAATATAATATGGCTAACCTTCGCATTTGGTGGAATACCTGAATTGGACAGTAAAGCTATTGAGGGGTTGATGGAGGCACCATTCAACCATGGATCATACCAAAGAGAAGTTTGAGTACCATTCCAAATGCAGTACTTTAGATGTTGAAGAGCACATGAACGAAGCTTTAGGATTTGTTTCCAAGTCCATGAGCAATTGGGTCCGGCTATAACCTGCCAAATAGACTTGTCTTTCAAGAGAGTGTTTTGAATCGAACGTGCCCAAAGTGACTTAGTATCATGATTGATAATTAGAATGAAGTGTTGCATCAATAAAGCAGAGTTCCAGTCTAGGATGCTTTTTATTCCTAATCCCCCTTCACTCGTTGGTAATGTGAGTTGAGACCAAGCCACTTTAGCCCCAAACTTACACAGATTCTACCCCTTCCACAAAAACCTACTATGTAGGGAATGAATCTCACGGAGTACGACCTTAGGTAGCATGAAATGCTTACACCAGTAGGTTTGGAAGGAACAAAGGATAGACTTTATCAGCTGAAGACGACCAGAGTAGGCAAGGACTTTGGAAGTCCATGTAGAAATTTGAGAGGTTATCCTTTGAACAAGTGGAACACAGTCAGCATAGGATAGCTTTCGAGATAGAAGTGGAACTCTAAGGAATTTAAAAGGTAGCGAACCTATCTGAAATCCGAGTAATGATAGGATACTATTCATGGTTTGAGGATCGATATTTGAGAGAAATGGCATTTTTCCCAGTTAAGCACCAAATTAGCCTCTACGCAGCGCTTTAAAACCATGACTAAGTTTTCTAAACAGACATCAAAACTATCCCCAAAAACAGAAAAGTCATCTATAAAGACTTCCACATTTTTCTCTACCATGTTTGAGAAGATGACCGTCATACACCGTTGGAAGGTAGCGGGTGCAGTACACAAGAAGAAAGACATTCTCCTGAATGCAAAGGTGTCTGGGCACGTGAAAGTGGTCTTCTCTTGATCTTCAGGAGCAATGACTATCTGATTATATCCCGAATACCCATCTAGTAAGCAGTAAAATTCGTGCCCCGCCAATCTATCCAACATCTGATCGATAAAAGGTAGAGGAAAGTGGTCTTTACGGGTTTCCTTATTCAGCTTCTTGTAGTCCATGCAAACCCTCCAACCGGTCACTGTCCTCATCGAAATTAATTTGTTGTCGTCATTCTTTACTACGGTCATTCTGCCCTTTTTCAGCACACATTGAACGGGGCTAACCCAAGCACTATCTGAAATTGGGTAGATGATTCCCGCATCCAACCACTTTAGAATCTCTTTCTTCACCACTTCTTTCATGATCGGGTTTAGTCATCTCTGTTGCTCCACTGTTGGCTTTGAATCCTCTTCCATGAGAATTTTGTGCATGTAGAAGGATGGACTGATTCCCTTGATGTCTGCGATTGTCTATCTGATAGCCCACTTATATTCTCTTAGCACTCTCAGCAACTTATTTTCCTGTATTTCGTTAAGCACAGAAGCAATATTAACATGTAAAGTATTAGAATTGCCTAAATATGCATACCTGAGGTGTTTAGGAAGTGGCTTAAGCTCAAGTGTAGGTGCCTCCTCCAATGAAGGTTTCATCCTTGTCGTGGCTTTCTCTTCCATGTGTAATGGCTCAAATGGTGCCTTGAATCTACTAACTAATGGAAAGGAGTCCATCATGTGCAAATAATCCACAAACTCTGGATCATCTAAATCTTCATCCCCCAGTAATGTAGTTTCCAATGGATCATTAGCCAAACATTTAACCATGTCTTCGTTGATTATCTGATCAATGACATCCATCCTGAAACACTCCTCTTCATTCGTAGGGAACTTCATGGGTTTGAATACGTTGAACTTTACTTCTTGATCTTGGACTCTCATGGTTAATTCACCTTTTTGCACATCGATAAACGTCCTACCTGTAGCCAAAAACGGTCTCCCTAGGATGATTGGGATGTTCTTATCTTCCTCAAAATCCAGAATTATGAAGTCCGCGGGGAATATAAATTTGTCTACCTTGACCAAAATATCCTCCACAATGCCTCTTGTGTACGTGACTGACCTATCTGCCAACTGTAGAGATATATATTGGTCGGTTTCAGAGCTGGTAAACCCAATTCGATGTATACTATTAATGGCATAAGGTTCACACTTGCCCCCGAATCACATAAACATTTGTTGAACGCCATGTTCCCAATTGTGCACGGAATGGTAAAACTCCCTGGATCTTTCAACTTTGGTGGTAACTTTCGCTGTAAAACTGCACTACACTCCTTTGTTAATGCCACAGTTTCAAAATCTTCCAACTTCTTTTTCCTTAACAAAATCCCCTTCATAAATTTGGCATAACTAGGCATCTACTCTAAGGCTTCTGTGAAAGGGATGTTAATCTGAAGTTTCTTAAAAACTTCTAAAAATTTAGTGAACTGCTTATCTAATTTTTGTTTTTGGTCTCTCTACTGAAACGGCGGTGGAGGATACACAACTGGCTTATCATTTGACTTTGTCTGTTCAACTTGCTTTTCCTCTCCTTGTTTCTCTTCAACCACTTTGTTTTCATCAACCTTGTCATCCGTTCTAACTGAATTTTCTGCAATTGTCCCATCTAGATGTTTTCCACTTCTCAAAGTGATAGCCTGACACTGTTCGTGATTTCCCTTCGAATTCTGTTCGGTGTCACTTAGTAGAGTCCCTTGCGGTCTATTGTTCAATGCTAAGGATAGTTGTCCCATCTGATTTTCTAGATTCTTGATGGCTACTGCTTGTGACTTCATAACTACCTTGTTACTCGTTATATACTTCGACCACAACTCTTCTAAATTTGTTTTTCTCTCTTGATGCTGAGTTGTTTGTTGATGTTGATTTTGGAACCCCAAGGGATAAGATTGTCGTGGAGCTTGGTGATTTTGATTGTTGCTCCATGACAAATTGGGTTGGTTTCTATTCCCCTGGTTGTAGGCATTTTGATACATATTCTGTGGCAGAATCCTATTATAGCTGCCCACAAACTAAACCGATGCTGGGTTGATGGCGCACTGCTCCTTAGGATGTTCTCCAGCACATAACTCGCACACATACGCCACATGTTGTGGTTGTGCACCCGTCAAGGTATCCATTTTCTTTTCTTTTTTTTTGCTAAATTTGTGATGTATTAAAAAAGAAAAAAAGATAACAAAAACATGGGAGACCCCAATCCGAGTATAGCAAAGACATCATATGACATGCCATATGAGGCCATGACTATAGCAGACTGCAGGAAAAGAACCTAACAAACTATCATAAAAAAAAAAGCTTGGAACAGACCAAGTCAGTACAAACAAGCTTAAACAAGCATTAAAAAAAACAGACCAAAGCCATGCGACAGAACTAGAAAATTTAAGTTTCAAATCAAGTCAGTTCCGGGGGATCAGAAAAAGGCCAGCCCCTTTTAGGTCCATCAACTAGATTCCACAGCATAAGCACATGGAGCACTCGACCAAGGAATTCTCAAGACGCCCACTTCTGCACTGCCATTCTAAGCTCAAGCTCAACCTCCTTGTCCAAAGAAGCCTCCTGACGCCCAAAGATCGCTTTATGCTCGCCCACTTCAAGCTCGCCCACCTCACCCACCTCCTACTCGCCCACCTCCTCACTACCTCGCCCACCTGCTCACTACCTTATGTCCATGCTCGCCCAAAGTCATGAGAAACACTTGCACAAGCTCGCCCACACCAGCCTCCTGCTCATGCTCGGCCATCACTTAGATTCCTTTACTTAGATACCACACCAGCCTCATGCTCACCAGCTCGTCCAAAACACACCAACACCAAAACCCTGCCCACCTCGCATAGATAGGCTAAACACAGTGGCAGAAGCATCACAAATAATTACAATAGCCAGGTACAGAAATATTGACTAAAATTGGTAGCCTTTAGGAAAGAATTACATGTTGACAGTCTAGATTTAATGATGTTTATAACATCTTTTGCCAGGGCTTGAGGGGGAATGATGGAATTTCTATGAAACTTAGCATTGTGTGCTTCCCAAATTTTATAGAATGAGACTGCAAGAGTGAGACACATAATGTTTCTGGACATTTTTGTTCCTTGGAAGGAAGAAAGGTAATCCAAAATATCAGCCCAGGAGTTTGAGATACTATTCCACTGGCCCAAGTCTATAGCACTACGAAAAATAAATTTAGAGTACTCACAAAGGAAGAACAGATGTTCAAAGGATTTAGAGTGTGCTTGGCAAAGTTGATATACCATCCTGATGCCCGAATAAAGGATCGTCCTATCATTTGTGGGAAGCCTCTTTAGGATACCAAGCCAAAGAATAAAAGAGTACCTAGGAACATGAAATTTATTCCAAGGAATAAAATCCCAGGAGACTGGCTGTTGCCTTGCTCAGATGGAATTCCAAATGTGCTTAGCTTTCAAATTTGTGTTGTCAATGGAGTCCCAAAGAAGACTGTCAGCAGAAGAGGAAGGAAAGGGGAGGGCTTCAATCATTTGTCTGAAAAGGATGACCTCATGATGGTTGCTGCGAGGGAGGCTCTAAGAATTTCCTTGAATAATGTTACTGACTTTAGCATTGGGTGGATTTCCAGTGTTCTGAAGCAGAAAGGGGCTGGGGTTGATAGTCGTCCCTTGCACCCATGGATCATACCCGAGATTAATCCTATCACCCTATCCAACACGAAAGACAATATGTTCTAGAGCCAAGGGTCTTAGTTTTCGGATCTGCCTCCATGTCCAGGAGCAGTCCGGTGGTATAGGGATTTTCCACAACGATCTATCGCGGAGGAGGGTCACTTTGGCCCATGTTGCCCAAAGGGAGAAAGGTTTGAAATTTATAAGGTTCACCAAATGCAGCAAGATGAGAGACCTATTCCAGTCTAGAAGACTCATAAGGCCCAGTCCTCCTTCAGAAGTAGGGAGGGAGATAACAGACCAAGAGACTTTGGCCCCATGTTTTGCAAGCGAGGATCCCTTCCAGAGGAATCTGCATAGAACGGATTGGATAGCTCTGATGATAGCTTTAGGAAGTATGAAGTGGGAGCTCTAAAAGGATTGGATAGAGAACATGAATGATTTGATGAGTTGCAGTCTCCCAGAGTATGCTAGAATTTTTGAGGTCCAAGAAGAGACACGTAAGGCTGCAATCTGTGCTGCCAATGCGATTACCCCGTCTACCTCTAAAACCCAAGCTACCTTAGGTTGTGTCATCCTCGAAGTAGGCCACTGGTAGTTGTTAGCCGCCATTGTCTCAACTAACTCATACACTTCCTCATATCTCTTAGCCATAAATGCTCCACCCGAAGCTGCATCGATACTCGTCTTGAGATTCCCATTTAACCCGTTGTAGAATGTGTTCATCTACAACCATTTTGGTAATCCGTGATGTGGGCATTTCCTAAGCAACTCCTTGTATCTCTCCCATACCTCATATAACGATTCACCGTGCTACTGTTTAAACATAGTAATCTCATTCCTCATTTTTGCAGTCTTTGTTGGTGGGAAAAATTTTGCTAAGAATTTTTGAGCAAGGTCTTTCCATGTAGTTATTGATCCCGACGGTAGTGAGTGTAACCAACCCTTCGCCTTGTCCCGCAGAGTGAATGGGAATAAGCGAAGCCTGACTGCTTCATCTAACACCCCATTATACCTGAAAGTATCACATATCTCCAAAAAGTTGATCAACTGTTCATTCGAATCATCATTTGTAAGTCCCCCAAACTGAACTGAGTTTTATATCATTTGAATCGTCCCAGGCTTGATTTCAAATGTATTTACAGCAATCGCTTTCTGGTCTTCGGCAACCATTACTTCTTCTTTTTCAGAATTCTCAAAGTCTTCCCTAGTGTCATTGATCCACTTACTTAACCTTTGAAATCATTTTTCGATGTCATCCTCCAAAGGAAGCAAATCTGGGTTTTTGGAATGAGTTTGTATAAACTGACTTCAAGAACCTGAAATAGAAAGAACGAAACAAAAAGAAAAAATGTTTAAGTAAAACTGGACTAATTAAACAGATATTGTAAAATTATTAAAATCTAAAATAGTCCTCGGCAACGGCGCCAAAAACTTGTTAAGTAAAATCTATATATGCACAACACGCAAGTATACGTGGTCAACAAATAATAAAGTGATAAGTCAAGTATCGTTCCCACAGAGATTAGCAAGAAATTAACCCTCACAATTACCAATTTCCTATTAATCCAAATTTTATTAAACTAACCAATTTAAGAATTATAACTAAAAATAATAAAAATATTAAGATTACCAAACAATCAACAAACCCTAAAAACTGAATTTTCAAACAATTATTGGAGAATTAGGCTTACAACTTCACTCTAAGTATCACTCTGATTATTATCCTTATTCCAGTTTAATTCACTATCCCAGTTTATTAATCAAGAACACTCAAGTAGAACTAGCCACCTCTCGATGTACTAATACCGTATTAACTCAAATTCACAAATTAGATAGAATTAAGTTAAACACCTTAATTAACTAACTCACTATATCTCTATGTAAATTACAATCAAAGAAGGTTTAAATGTTTTTTTTTGCTAATTTTGAGTTTGATAAAAGAGAAGGTTTAAATTCAAGTTCTCTGTCCGATTACATGCGACACTAGGCATATACCCTAACATTCATCAAGATTGCATTCATTCACAGAATTCAAGAACACATGTTATATTGACTAAGTCTAGACTTGTATTTCCTCTCTCGAATCCATACAAGTCCACATAACATTGGTGATCAAGCAATTCATAAATTCAAACACAAATCAATATAGATAAACTGAATAATAGCTTATTAAACTGAAAATCAAAGTTACATAATTATTGTTCCACTCAAGGATCCGTTTTATCATATTACATAAACTGAATATGCCTCGGCTAAGGAAAGGGATAATATTCTGGCCTTGGGCCCTTGGTATATTTCCAATAAACTTTTGTGTCTTAAGCAATGGAAGGAAGGTATGGATTTCAAATTTGATACTTATTCTAAAGCTCCGGTATGGGTGAAATTCCATAATGTACCTTTGTCATATCTCTCTTCGGATGGTCTTAGTTACATTGCTAGTGCAGTGGGTATTACACTTTTCGTGGACAAATTAACTGAAAAATTGGAGCCAATGAATTTTGCGAGGGTCTGCATTCAGATTACACCCACTTCTGCTTTGCCTAATAGCCTTGATTTGGTGGTTATTGAAGAGGAGACTAACAGTGAAAAGATTGTTTCAATTAAAGTTGAATATCAGAACAAGCCCCAGTTATGCTCCCACTGTAAGTCATTTGGGCATTCCCTTGTTCGATGCCCTGGGGCTAATTACAAGTGGGTTCAAAAAGCTCAGGTTGTGTGGATCCTATACCCCCTATTGGTGCCACTATTACTGGCTCTTCGGTAGGCCTTATTCTGGACTCTTCAAATGATTGGACTCGGGTTTCTAAAGGCCCTAATCAGCAGGATCTCCTGGGTATTTCTGTACCGGGTGCTGAAGCCCAAAATTCCTTTATGTGGTTAGGCTGTCCAGGAGGGATTCCTGAGTTTTCTGACACTGACTGCACCTCGTCTCCTAATCCTCTTATGGGAAAGCTTAAGGTTATTGATGAAAAGGCTGGTCGCGATATTAAGTCTAAACCTAGAGGTGGTTTTGATTTTTGGAACTCTAAGAAGAAAATTAAAGGAGGGGGTGGGAAATCCCCATCTTAATTTTTATTATTATTCTATTTATGGTAAATTTTTGCTCTATGAATATTAGAGGGATGAATATTAGAAGTGTAAATTTGAAACCTAAGCAGGATAGTATTCTTACTCTTTTGGGTAAGTATAATATATCTTTTGTTGGCATAGTTGAAACTAGAGTCAAGGCTCCTAAGTCTGATACTGTTTCAAAGGCTATTAATTCTAGTTGGCACTGGCAATATAATTATGAGCACCATATTAATGGGAGAGTTTGGGTTGGGTGGGACCCAAATGTTTGGAAGGTGAATATTTTATCGACATCTACTCAGTTTATTCATTGTTCAATTATGTCTATTGCCCTTAAGTTTCACATGGTTGTTACGGTTATTTATGGGTTCAATACCTCCTCTTAAAGGAAAGCTCTTTGGACTGACCTGAGATCTTTAGCCCCCTCTATTAATCTTCCTTGGTGTTTACTTGGGGATTTCAATGAGGTCTTATATGTCTCTGGAATTGTTGGAGGACTTCAATCCTGGGACAGTGGGATGCAAGACTTTCTTGAGTGTTCCTTTGATTTACATCTGGCTGATCTTAGGGCAGTTGGGACTGCTCACACCTGGTGGAATTCAAATGACTCCAAACCAATCTACAAGAAGCTAGGCAGAGTTTTGGTCAATGATCTTTAGTCGCATCGGTTCCCTCTTGCTCAAGCTTTCTTTACCCCTAGAGATCTCTCGGATCACTGCCCGGCGGTGGTCCATACAGGCTTGGTTGTGCCTTCTTGTCCCAAACCTTTCCAGTTCTTTAATTTCATGTTGGATCTCCCTAACTTCATTGAAGTGGTTCAGTTCGCTTGGAATATCTCTGCGTCGGGGGATCCTTTGCAGATTTTGGCTTGGAAGTTGCAAGCGGTAAAGAGGGCTCTGTGTGCGCTTAACAAGGCTAATGGTAATGTCCTCTCTTGTGGATAAGGCTAGAAAGGTGCTTCATGAGACCTAGACCGCGATTTCTCTTAATCCAGCTGATCTCTCTCTTCTCCAAAGTCAAAGAGTTCAATCTCAAGAGTTATGGTTTGCTTTAGCTAATGAGGAGAAGCTGGCTAAGCAAAAATCTAGAATTCAATGGCTAAAGGATGGGGAATAGGTGGAATCAAAACAAAATTTTTGCTATTGTGAATTCTGATGGTGTTATTCAAACTGGGCAAAAGGATATTCAAGACACTTCTGTCAACCACTTCTGTTGCTTGCTGGGGTCTTCTTCTCAGACTTTTAGTTAAGATTTTCAGTTGGGCTCCCATCCTCTTACTCATATTGTTTCTTCTCAACAAGCTGCTTCTCTTGAAAGAGATATCTCTGGTGCAAAAATTCTGGCTACTTTGAAGTCTATGAAGAAAAATAAAGTCGAGGCCCTGATGGTTTCAATGTAAATTTTTTCCTGCATACCTAGGGTATTGTGGGGAGGGACTTTGCTATGGCTATTCAGTCCTTTTTCAAGTATAGTTGCTTACTTCGAGGTACTAACTCCACTGCCATTATCCTTGTCCCTAAGGTTCTTCACCCTTCTACCATGAATGATTATAGGCCTATATCATGTTGTAACACTACCTACAAGTGCATCTCTAAGATTATTGCCGTCAGACTCAAGGCCATTCTTCCTTTAATTATATCCCCTTGCCCAGCTGCCTTTGTTGCTGGTAGAAGGATAGGAGATAATACCCTTCTTGCCCAAGAATTATTCAGGAACTATCATAGGTCTACCGGACCGCCTCGTTGTGCTTTGAAGATTGATTTGTGTAAGGCTTTTGACTTTGTGTCTTGGGATTTCTTGTTGGCAGCTCTTCGTCTTTTCAAATTTCCTCCTAAATTTGTGTTTTGGATCAAGGCTTGCATTTCCTCCACATTCTTCTCGGTTAAGGTCAATGGGTCACTTTGTGGCTATTTCAAAGGGGCAAAAGGGCTGCGTCAGGGTGACCCTCTTTCACTTTACCTGTTTGTTATTGCTATGGAAGTCTTTTCCCTTATGCTTGCCAAGGTTTCCTTGGAGGACCCTTTCAAGCACCATTAGAAAACGAAGCTGCTGTCCATCACATATCTTTGCTTTGCTGATGACCTCATTATTTTCTTCCATGGCGACATCCATTCTGTAAAGATTATAAAACTGTGCCTTGACAACTTTTCTGCCCAATCGGGACTTCATGTTAATGATTCCAAAAGCATGTACTTTCACTCTCAAATTTTTAGGCCTCAGGCTGACTCCATCATTGATACTTTAGGATTTCAACTGGGTGGGTTTCCAGCGAAGTTTCTTGGTGTCCCTTTGATTACTTCTAAGCTTAGTCTGGCCAACTGCTATCCTCTTATTGAAAAGATCAAAGACAGAATCTCTTCTTGGACTAATAAGTTTCTATCTTATGCTGGGAGAATGCAATTGATTAAATCGATCATTTTCTTCATCCAATCCTTTTGGTCCTCTTACTTTATCCTTCCTGCTTCGGTGCTTAAAGCCCTCAAATCCATTATGAGTAGGTTCTTATGGAACGGTCCCTCCCTATTAAAATATGGTGCAAAAGTAGCGTGGAGTAAGATTGCTCGTCCCTTTTCTGAAGGGGCCTTGCTATTAAGCAGCTTGAGGACTGGAATAAAGCTTTAATCATTATGCACCTTTGGAGGATCGTTAATCCTAATATCTGTTCTTTATAGGCTACTTGGGTACGCTATGAATTGAAATCCAAGCGTTTTTGGTGTATGCCTATTCCAAATGACTATTCTTGGATTTGGAGGAAAGTGCTCCAGTTGAGAACCTTTGCAGCTAAAGCACATTAGATTTTGCAATGGCAACGGAGAGAATACCAACCTTTGGTTCGATCCTTGGCTTAGTGAGGTTCCTTTGGCCGCCTTTCATTCCTCTTTGATTACCAATTCTGGCCTAGGACCTAATGCTTCTGTGGGTCATATTATTTGTAACTCAGTTTGGGTCCTTCCCTCTTCTAACCATAATGTTTTTATTGCGTTTAGAGATGCTTTTGATTCTAATAGGCTGTGTGATTCCTCTATGCCTGATCAGATTTTTTGGGACAATATTAAAGTTACTGAGGTTAAAGCTACTACAGTGTGGAACTCGATTAGGCAAATTGGTGCTGTAGTTCTGTGGGCCAATTTGGTGTGGCATAAATTTCTCGCCTCTAGATTCTCTTTCAATCTATGGCTGACTTTTCATAGGGGCTTGCGCACTATGGATAAACTAGCTAGTTTTGGTATTCAGGTGAACCCTATTTGTGTTCTTTACTCTACTGAACTGGAATCGTTTGATCACTTGTTCTTTCAATGCAACTATTCCTTCCGTGTCCTTATCTCTATTCTCAGACAGTGTGGTTGGAGGGGTTGAAGTAGGAGCTGGGGGTTCAATCACTGAGTATCTTATTCACTATGATAATCCTTTTTTTCACCATAGTCTTATTCATCTTGGGTTTGCAATGGTCGTCTACAGATTATGGAATGAGCGTAAGCTAGGATTTTCTCCAACAAAGTTATTCCTGTTAGGACGCTAGTTCAAGAAATTTTGCATTTGATAAAGTGTAGCATTCATACGAATCTCATATTTAATCGAGTCAAAGATAGATTATATTACAGCCATCTAGTTCTATGAAGAGTCGTTGTTGTGCATTTTCCTTTTTTCTTGGAGATTGGATTATGGGTGTCATTTACTGATTTTGTTTGGCCTTTCTTGTGCTAGCTACAGCGTTCTGTTGCAGTTGCAGATTGTTGCTGTTGTTCTGACTGCTTGGGATTTATTAGCTGCACAGGGGCTGCTTTGGGGTTTCTGGTCCTGCAGTGAAGTCTTCCTCTGTTGTTGCATTTCGGATGCAGGTTCAGCTGTGGACATCTCTAGGTCTGCAGGTCTGATGTTGCCGTCTTTGCCATATGGTGCTTTTGGTGCTTTTGGTGATTTAAAGCCACTGAGTGGCTGGCCAGGGTTCATTCTTGCTATTTTCTTTTGATGTGGCAGTGGGTCGGTTCGGGCTAGGCTTGGACTGGGCTTTCTGCTGGGTCTGGCTAGCAGGTTTAGGTCGTTTGTTGTAGGCTACTGCTGCAGGTTTGGAGCATCCTTTTAGGAGTTGGTGCTGAAGGGCTGCTTTATCATCCTTCATGCTTTCTTGCATAGGATGGGTTGGACTCTGCAGATTGACAGAAGGTGGCTGTTGTGTAAAGAGTCTTTGGTCTGCAGATTTTTTGGTGGGGTCTGAGGGTTATGCCTGGGCAGTGGCTGGTCTGGTTTCTGCTGCAGACTGTTTGGCCACTACTGTTTCTTTTCTAGGCAGCTATGGTAAGGTTGTTTTTCCTGGGCTTGAGTTGGGGTGCACTGTGGTTTTGGCTGGTCTCGGAAGTTGGTTTGCCTTGCGATGCTACAGTTTGGTTTTTATTATGCTGGCAGTTTTCATACCTTGGTTTTCATGCAGATGGGGCGTTTGGGCTGTTGTGTGCTACTGTTGGGCTGTTTGGATTCTAATGTTTGCTTTGTGCTGTACTAGGTTGTTGTTTAGGCTGTCTTGTCTGGGGATTTGGCTTCTGTTTGTTGGTGAATGCTATTTTTCATTTACTCCTTACCTTGCTGGGTTGTGTGGTGCTGCTACAGTTTGTAATGTCTGATTTCATGCCAGTTGGTTGTTTATTATTGTTGCTTTATTCCTGGTTGGATCCTTGTATGCTAGTGTCTAGCTTTGGTTTACTACTGCCATCATAGGGCCTGTCCTATGATGGCTATGGTATACTGATTGGGTTTAACCCATGTACTTTGTACTTATTCTTTCTTTTATTTTAGTCTAAATTTAAAAAAGAATATTCTAATTTAATTTAATAATTAAATTAGAGAAAGTTAGTAATGATTAATTGAGTTGTTGAATAATTATATGTTAATTTCATTTAATAATTGAATTAGAGATTTAAAGTTTTGTAAGTAAAATTATAATTTTAAATGATTAATTAAAATATTAGAATTTAATTAATTAGAGGGTGACCATTAAACCATATAACAAGTGATTTATTAAAATAAATTAGAGAGTTTTAATTCAGTTTTTCTAAACAAGGCTTAAGATAATAAGTCTTTATTTTTAATTAGTTTTATCCAAACAAAGCCTTGTGGCTTTTGAATTTTTAACTAACAAATTATTTTGAAAATTTTTAGCTGATAACTTATGTTTAAATTTTGTAACTGATAGAATTTAATTATATGCATTATGTCTGTCAGTTTTTATTTTCACGCATAAGTGGCTAATTTTATTTGGCTTATACTTAGACTAAGAAGTAGAGAATACAGAGAAGAAGAGAGAGTTTGAGAGAAGAGAGAAGAGAGAAGAGAGAAGTTCTGTGAATCAAGGGATATATAGGGGATTAATCCAAACACTTCTTTGTCATCTAACAAAGAATAATCAAGCAAAGTGAAGGTATAATTTTAATTTCTAAAGCCGTAGTTTCTATATATAAAAAGTTTTCTATGTTCTTGAGTTTCACTGTAAAATAAAATTTGTTTTCAAACGCTCGGTAATGCAATTGTTGATGAATTTTTGGTGTATACGTGATTGACTGTGTTTATATGGAATCGTAATGTTATAACTAACATTTATCCAAGGATTTCGTATATTAATTTAGGAAATCACGTTCAAAAAGAAGAGAAATTGAATACAGTAAGTGTGTGTATGCATATAGCTTGTTAGAGTCAAAAATTGATAGTTGATTTGTGAACTAAATTGTAAATTGATTCTTGAATGTGTTAATTCATTAAGAAACAAAAAGAATACAGTTTGAATGAATTGATTTGGTGTAGTTACGAAGTTTCAGTGATGATTTTTGCTAAAGATATCAAAAAATAGAGTTTTGGCAAAATTATGGAATTCAAAGGACTTAACTGATTGTTGTTGTTGTTTTATTATTTTAAATCAGTATATATATGTTGTGTAATGTTTATATGAAGCCTTTATTATTTGGGTGTATGTAATTTGCTGCTTAATTGGTGAAGTTCGTGACTTTTTTGGGTCTAAACAGAGAAAGAAACTGTTTGCGTAGTTTTGTATACGCATTTATATAGTATTGCTACCTGGTGACAAAGGCAGAAATGGAGCAGATGCGCTGGTTCTAGAGCTATAAATGGCTCAGCTGCGCCCTAGCCAGAACAGTGGCAGTGATGCTCTGATGATGGTTTAGTCTTTAAAACTCATTATTTTATTTTTTTTTGCTAAATTGGTTTGTGTGTATAAAAAGAACTCAAAAGGAACAATGGCAAAGGGGCATACCCCAAGCTACGATAAGATCATCTAAAGGCATCCCATAAAGGAGCTGGCTATAGTGAAACACACTTTACATGGTACGTCTCAGGAAGAAAGACACCAAACAAAAACAAATAAGGTTAAGCAAGCCAGTTACAGTAATATTGACAAAAAATTGTGGCTTTTTTAAAGGAAATACATGTAGATAATCTAGATTTAATGATATTAACAACATCTACTGCTAGGCAATGAGGTGGAGTGAGGTTTTCAGAGTGGAGCCTCTTGTTCCTAGCTGCCCAGACTTTGTAGAAGACAACTGTAAGAGAGAACCCCATGATTTGCTTAGACAAATTCGGGCCTCAGTAAGAGTTGATCATGGCGACCAGGCTGATCCAATCCAGGGGAAAGGAATTCCAATTTCCCGAGGAGAAACCTGCATGAAAGATGATGGTAGAGTATTTGCAGGTGAAAAAAAGATGGGTAAAGGTTTCAGGACAGGTGTTGCACAAGGGACAATTGAAAACCCGACCAGTGTAGGATTTAGTAATGTCATTTGTTTGGGTTCTTCCCAAAAACCCCAGCCAAAGGATGAAAGAGAACCTTAGAACATAAATTTTGTTCCAAACAGTTTTGTGCCAATCAACAGTAGCGTGCCTATTTCGGATGCTGTCCCAAATGTGTCGTGTCTTGACGCAAAGAATATTAGTAGAGGGCCAAAGAATAGTGTCAGTGTGGCCAGAGGAACAACAGCAGACAAGATAGAATTACAAAAGGTGACGACGTTGTGGTGATTTGAGTGAGGAAGGTTCCATATCGAAGTGTTGATAATGTCCAAAACTCATGCAGTAGTAGGAAGTCGAGAATTGGTGAGCAAGGAACTAGATGGGTTTATGGCAGTGCCATTGAGCCATGGAGCATTAAGTGAGTTACAATGAAGCAAAATGAGAAAACAAGATAGTCTGATAGTAGGCATGCCACGTAAGCAACCCCTTAGACACTCTAACCCCACCTGGCATGGGGTCTCCAAAAATGTTTGACAAGAAGGCAAGCCCGTGAGCGGCCTCAAAAATCTATAACCCTCGCTGTATGGGGTCCCAAAACTCGCTTAGCGATACACACACAGCCCCAGGTATGTCCAAAGATAAGACCTTCACGGGGGCGGGTCCTGAAACCATCAGACAAGTTGGCAGTTACGTGCATGCTCCTCCTTCCTATTCCCAACAACACTCCACTTCCCCACTACCTCATAACAACACTCCACTTCCCCACTACCTCATAACCACCACCCACCACTTTTACTTCCCACTACTTCCTTAACTCCATTAATTACCCCAGCTCTTCACTCCACCAATAGAAGCCATTCTTCCACCTCTATATATATCACTACATTTCATATCACATCTCTCAAAACAATTGATATAGAGAATTCATAGAGGATACTTGAGAGCTAGAGAGGATAAAATTGAAAAGTTTGGGGAAGAGCTAAGGCAAGTCTAGCAATAGAGAGAAATCATGGCTTCACAATCATCTTCTAAACGCCAAAGGGGAGAGAGTTCACGGCCATCTCAACCAACCCGCACCTTCGATCGTAGGAATTCGCAGTGTCATCATACGAAATCGGTATGACTACATGCTCACCAAAGCCTACCGGAGCGGGGGTTGGCACCGAATCCTAACGATGGGGAGATGATGCCTCAAATTTATCAAAAGGGGTGGACGAAATTCACTGAAGAGCCGGAACCAGCTGTTGTCAACATTGTCAAGGAATTCTATACAAACGCTGAGGACAAAGAACCATTCCACGCGTTTGTGCGAGGTCGGTTGGTTCCATTCAGTGTCGATGCAATCAACACCTACTACCAACTGCAGGTACCTCGCCACTGCCATTATGCTCATCTATGAAATTCTGATCCGGACTATAATGCTATAATCACGGAGATGACAAAGCCGGGAACATCTTGGATGAAAGGTCAGAAGGGAGGCACCGTGTTCCATAGCAAGGACCTTAGCCGGTATGGAAAATCTGGTACGCATTCCTATACGCAAAATTGCTTCCATCCCAACATACCTCGGACGTCACAAAGAGAAGCCGCTCACATGCGCCATTGTGCAAGATTTCATTATCGACGTCCGGGGCCATTATCTGCTTTCTCCATTCACGGTTGTTTACGTGAAATTTTTCAGTGACTTGCCACCCCATCACTCATTTGTGGGTTGTGTGTCACAATGCGAGGGGTTAGATGGTCCGGCGACGAGCCCACAAAAATGTCACTTATGTTGCTTGATTCTAGAATGATAAAGCGATATTCCGTATGGACAGGGGGGCGAGTCACATCCGCGTGGTCTGGGTTTTATTTTTCCGTCGGATTCGGAAGACGACGTTGATGCTACAGAGACATCGAGGGATGATGATGAAGCCATGGGCGATCAAGGGGCCAAGCAGGTACACTGTAGGTAGAGGCCATATCCGATCCTCGCCTCATTGATTTCCAAAATCAAATGAATGCGCACAACAAAGCAACACGTCAGGAAATATGGCGATTGGCAATGAGGCAAGATCACATGTTTGATGCTATGAACGCATCTTTCGCCTCACTCAACACAACCCTTCAAAGCTTCAACCCGGCGGCCCAATTTCAATATCAGTAGCCATGTCAATGCCAAAGTTTCCATCAAGTGATTCAGACAAAGAAAAACAACAACCACCTCCTCAGACTTAAGCGATAGCAGGGAAGTCCTCACATACTTATTTTGACTATTCATCCAATGAGGACATTGTATTACTTAAGTTTGGGGGATTTAAATACATGTTTGCATGCATATGTTGTACTTAGGTTGCATTTTGTCATTTAAATTTCAGTATTGCATATTAATTTTAGTATTGCATAACAGCTTAGGTGCATACATAATAGCTTAGGGTAATGTTTGTCATTGCATTGTTTTAGTTTGTAAATAGTGCATTTTGTAAAAGAAAAAAAAATTAGTTAGTTAAATATTGTGTTTGCGTAAGTCCATCAATGTTGTAGTTCATATTATTTGTGGGCCAATGATGAGATTGATAACAAGTTAACAAATACAGTATTGAGTATTAGAACTGTGATACAATTTCTGCTATGAACACTTGTTTGAAACTGGTATAAAAAAGATAGCACGAATAATAACATCGTTGTTGACTGGTCAGTTCAAATTGATACATAAATAGTCTCTAAAGGATAATGCTAGAGTAAATGAGAAAATGACAAGGATAGACAGTAAAGGCAAAAATTAGGCAAGAACCTAAGTTTGGGGGATGATATGTGGGGTATATAAGCTTTATCTAAAAAAAAGTACATATATTGTGACTAGTCTTGTTTTGGGGCCTTTATTACTTGAGCAAGTACGCCCAAGGGGATTGTAATGCAGTTTTATCGTCCATCTGATAAAACTCTAAATCTAAATGTGCGATAATGGCTAGAATAACGCGAATGGAGCCAATTCTCATAACTGGTGAAAATGTCTCATCATAGTCCACACCTTCCTTTTGGGTGAACCCTTTCACCACAAGATGAGCCTTATACTTGTCGATTGATCCATCCGCCTTTCGTTTAATTTTGAAAACCCATTTGCTTCCAATGGCCTTACGACCAGGCGGTAGATCAACCAACTCCCAAACCTGGTTCTTTCCCATAGAACCAATTTCATCCTTCATAGCATCTATCCATTCATTACGAGCAGGTGAAGTGAGAGCTCCCTTATATATATCAGGCTCATTATCATCTTTTAGAGCACACATAAGGGCCTCCCCTTCAAGCACAAGATGGGATTCCTCTTCAATTTCAAAATTTTTTTGAGGTACTTTTGCACGTTTGCTATAACGTAGCTCAAGATTTTGTAAATCAGGTGGTGCCCCATTAGGCGGTAGATCATTCCCACCGTCCTTAGCGACAAAACGATGAGAATTAAATTCCCTTCCTTTGTTAAGGGATGGTGAAACGTCTCCCATTAATTCAGCCATTTCATATAGCTCAAAATCCTTTCTCGTGTCACCCCTGCTAGGAAACTCATTCTCTATGAATTCCACATCTCGTGATTTAATCTCAGTCATTACTCCATCAGGTTGTTCGCATATCATCACATAACCCTTCGAGTGTTCAGGATACCTTATAAAGATACCCTTCCTTCCTCTAGAGTCTAGCTTCCCAAGTTTTTGGGAAGGAATGCGCACATATCCTGCCGACCCCCATGGTCTTAAATGATCAAGGGTTAGTTTTCTACTTTCCCAAGACTCATATGGTGTAGAAGTAACTGACTTACTAGGCACACGATTAAGAATGTAGGCAGCAGTCATTAGTACATCTCCCCAAAAATTAATTGGAAGATTAGCTTGCGCCATCATCGACCTAACCATCTCTAATAGTGTACGATTCCTTCTTTTTGCAATACCATTTTGTTGTAGAGTGCCAGGAATCGTTAGCTGTCTGATGATACCTTTTTCCTCACTGAGTCCTTTAAATTGCTCAGATAAATATTCGCGTCCACGATCGGTTCTAAGAACCTTTATGGATCTATCTCTTTGATTCTCAACTTCAGCAACGAAACGTCTAAAGCAATCTAATGCTTCTGAATTATGAGAAATTAAATAGACATATCCATATCGTGAATAATCATCTATAAAAGTGATGAAATAGTTACCACCATGTCGTGCTCTAACATTCATTGGACCACAAATGTCAGAATGAATTAGCTCTAAAGGATTAGTGGTCCTCACTGCCTTACCAAAAGGTTTTCTTTTTGCCTTCCCTGCTAAACAAGGTTCACATACTGGAAGGTTAACTTTAGCGAGTGAGCCTAAAAGGCCTTCTCGAGCTAGCCTAGTCATCCTTTCTTGGCCAATATGACCTAATCTAGCATGCCATTTCAATGATTCATTAACAATATCATCATGAGAAGCAATATAAGAAAAATGGGATTCACCTTTATTCAAAACATAAAAACCATCCGATAAAATACCATGCCCTACAAAATTATTATGAAAATAAATAGATACGCTACTACTGTCGAAGGAAAAAGAATACCCTATTCTAACTAAAGCTACAATTGATATTAAGTTCCGTCGAATTCTTGGTACATAAAGTGTATCCTCAAGGATCAGTGTGCGACCATTTCGTAAAGTCAGTTGATAAGTGCCAAAACCGAGCACTTACTCCTCTAAACTGTTCCCCATGAACAAACTTTGAGTCCCTTTAGAAACTCGCTGGTACTTAGTGAATCCCTCCCTATCGCGAGTTACATGCTTGGTTGCTCTTGTATCAACAATCCACGAAGGATCAGTTTGAGCAAGAAAAAT
The DNA here is from genome assembly GCA_020205605.1 of Panax ginseng. Taxonomy (NCBI): domain Eukaryota; kingdom Viridiplantae; phylum Streptophyta; class Magnoliopsida; order Apiales; family Araliaceae; genus Panax; species Panax ginseng. The sequence goes on from CM035129.1 coordinate 87,537,091, forward strand.
ATGTGAACACACAAATTATTCATCGCAATAAAAAAATTTAGATTGTACCTTTTTCTGCTCAGTGCACTCACGAGCAAAATGTCCAACCTTCTAACAGTTATAGCAAGTCATTTTCTTCTTTCCTCCTCTTTTGCCCCTGCGGCGCTTAGCATTACCCTTCTATTTTGGTGCATTAGTCTTAACCTGATCGTTGCCATTAGCTTGCCTTTTGCATTGCGCGTACCAGCTTGAGCCACAAAAACAAAGTTGCCATCTTTAGCACCACGACGCTCATATTCAAGCTCAAGATGCCTTTTGAGATCAACAAGAGTTTTGATACTGTCATTATGTATCATAGTCATCGTGAAAGGCTCCCAAGCTTCAGGTAAAGACCTGAGCACAACTTGAATCTGTTGCTCTTTAGTAAGGGTTGTGCCAGTTGCACTATGCTCGCGGATCATTGCCGACATTACTCGAAGGTGCTCCACCATAGTGTGTTTGGCCTCCTTCTTATAACGGTCCAACTTATAATTAAGCTCGCGCAACCTAGTAGCAGTAGTCCCGCCAAAGGACTTCTTAAGCATATCCCACATTTCCATTACAGTTTTGCAGGACTCAAATTCGCCAATAAGGTCGTTGTGTATGCTGCTTAACATGGTAAAACGCACATTCATCGTAGGTTTGTTTGTCTCAATGGTGCTGAACAGTGGTGCCTTCCTCAGGCGGTTGCATAGTGGTAGTTAAAGTTTCAAGCACATCTAACTCATTAAGCAGATATTGAATTTTCTTCGACCAAAGGTAATAATTTTTATCATCTAATTTTTCACCTTTGTTAAGGTCAACAATCACATTTTTAGAGGCCATGTCACTACAATAAGGTTGCACGAAATATGAATATTAGCACACATAATAATTTTGTCATTAAATCCTAATTAATCACAATTATTTAGTCTATGGATAGAAATCGAAAAATCGCTAAGCTCATAATCATCATTCCACGTCATAAAATAAATAATTGTGATTAATTTTATTTTATATGACAAAATCCAAATAGCCCATTTCAACAAAAATAAGGACGGGTTTATGAAATAAAAAACCCCTATTGATAATTTAATTGTTCTTTGGGAGATAAAATCAATTAATTGAAGAATAAGTGAAAAATTACATTCCCTTACAAGGCTTCGATATAAATACATCAATATCAAAAATTTACATCAAAAAATCCTACTACATCAATCTAATAATAAAAATGGGAATGCTGCATTTATCTTCTTATAATTATTTTATCTCAGGTCTCTATCACAAAGTGAGAGTCTATCTCCAAAAAGAATTAAATATCAACCCTTTTTAGTCCATCCAAAGCACCATGCAATAACAAATAAGTGGTATGTGCATGAATGGACCCACCACAGCTCCCACTAGGAAGCCGGATGTATTTGGTCAAGTCCTAAGGGGGCGAATGCAACAAATATGCGCAATAAACATAATATTTACACACAAATATACAACAATAAATGTGAAATAATATTCAATGTTACTCAAAAATTGACCAAATATTTTTCTAACAATATGTATACATGAAAAAAATTAATACTGTGATTTTTCTGGATTTTTCAAAAATATTTTACTATTTAATGAAATTATTTTTCAAATAAATAATAATTGATAGTAAAATAATTTAAGATACTAATACAATCCAATTCTCAACACCAACAAGTGGAGAACTTGTAAACATACCTCTGAAATCACAGGAAAAAATTTGGCCCCAAACAAAAATTTCTGGACAATTTTTAAATCGCTTTAAATAGCTACAAAAAAATTTTGAAAATATTTTTCATTGATGGAAAAATTCAAAAAAAATACTTAAAGTGACCAGAAGATAAAAAAAAAATCTGTAAAAGTTTTTTTTTAAAAAAAATGTCCAGAAGGAGACGCGTGGACCCCACGAACACTGCCTTTTTTTAAACTAGGCGCGTGGCCCCCACAGACACTGACGCGCTGACATCAGCTTCATCTTCTTCCTCGGATCAGAAGCACAATTACAGTTTAATACCCTTTTTTCAAAAAATCATAATTAATTCTACAGATGTCCAAAAAATACAAACTTTATATTTCTGGAATCGTTGCGAGATGTACTATTTTAATATGTAAAGAAAATATACATTTGACTTCTGTATAAAAACAGATTTTTATTTTGAAAAAACGTAAATACGAATTAGGGTTCACGTTTTCTCTCAAAATATAAATCCGATTACAACGAAATTTTGCAGGTGTCTAAACATGTATATGGACTACATCATACTGTATTTTTACACTCTAATATGTACTCTAGCATATTATTCCATTAATGTCATATTACAAGCTTTATATGCAAAAACAAAATAATGACAGAATATTTATGTGAGATCAGGCATATCATGGCTCTGATACCAATGTCAGAATATTAGGTGGAAACAAACGCATAAATAATACTTACATATGAATCGATAAGTATCCACGAAGCAGAAACGGTTGAACCGAATGTCAAATCTACAAGCAACACCACGAACACAGCTACTACGATCCTTCTTAATTCTCGTCAGTATATAGTTGTTACAAGCAATCAATGCGAACGAACTATTTAAGTGTTCACACCAAGTACACCCAAGCTTATTGATGGAAGTTTGGAAATACTAGAAAGAGTATTTAGAGAGAAACTGTATAGGAAAAATAATACGTTATTTTTCCTTAGCCTTACATACAGTAAGCTTCAGTATTTAACGTAAAACCCAATACGTAAGGGATAATTCAACAACTAACTAAATCAGGAGAGTTATCTCATATAGAGTCCTAACCATGTCACGTATTATTTAAAATACTTCCAAGTGATATGGGACTCTTCCAATCCTTATTGAGTTATCCAATACCCATACCTAAGTGGATGTTCATGATCCACGGGTCCGACCCGATTCAATTACTAATAGGTTGCAAATAGGAACACTATTAAACCAAGCCCAAACGTGAATATTAATAATATTAATATTAATAAGAATAATAGTAATACTAGTATTAATATTCATATTAGTTATTACTATTATTAATATTAATATTATTAATACTAATATTACAAAATATCATTATTAATATTAATATAATTAATATAAATATTATAAATACTAATATTACAAAATATTAATATTAGTATTAATAATATTACAAAATATTAATATTAATAGTAACATGTCGCTATAACTTGTAGTGGCCGAGACAATTAAAAAGGTATATGTCCCTTTTTAATTGTCCTAACCGCTACAAGTTGTTGTGGCATGACTTTTTTTTTTCTTCATTCCCAACAACCTATTGTCATGAACGCGACCTATATATATATATATATATATATATATATATATATATATATATATATATATATAGAGAGAGAGAGAGAGAGAGAGAGAGAGAGAGAGAGAGCTTCCTATGCGGTGGTCAGCATGATGGACCACCTTAATGACGGACAAAATTGTCGCTAAACTTCGTCGCCATAGTGGTCTCAACTGCTGGGATAGCCTGTAACCAGGCAATTGCTATAGCCCAGTTTAGACCCTTTGGTGACGAGTTTAGCGACGGTTTTGTCCGTCGCTAAAGGTGGTCCACATGCGGATCACCCTCATAGAAAGCGGACTATATGCTAACCAACATATGCAAACAAAAGACGAACTTAAAAAAAACACGCGGGTCAAACATAGGTTGAGAAAATGGGTCAAATTAAGAAGAAAATAAAACTCATTTGAGATTAGTGCACCATCCGTTGTCTCTCTTTAACTCTTCCCTCTCTCTCTCTCTCTCAAAGCGAACCTGTAGCAAATGGAAAGGAACCGACGCGGCTTCGACCAACGAAAAGTAAAGCTCCTGCCGACCAACGAAACCATAGCAAACGAAAGGTGAGGGTGCTTCACTTTATTAATTTTGTAATTTATGTTTGAACCAAATGAAATCTAGGATTTAATAGGGGTTTTAATTTAAGATTACATTAAATTGACAGGACCAACAATTACACCTAAAATCCTCACCTGATTTCTGTATGGGTAAATATATTTTGGGCTCAATATCACATATTTACCCTTCATGATCCCGCCCGGTCCACCCTTGAAGCCATACAATATGCTCCCCATACAGCGATCCTGCAAGTACTCTAGAATGTTATCTTAAAAATGCGCTATAATTGGTGTCAATTTCATTGATTTCCTTTTATAATAACAAGTAGATTGGCTAGGCAGACTTTTGCGGTTGCTACTTCTCAAATGTTGATTCAGGCATCTTGAAGTACATACGTAGCTGAGGACTTCAAATTTGGGTTACAATTCCTTAGCACATTACATCTATATTTGTTGTTGTATAGATAAAGCCAGGTTGTGCATCTATATGCCTTGATCCTCTTAGGCCTTTGGGTTTTCCACTTTATGGTGTATGGCAAGAGCTCTATAATTTATTTTAAATTGACGTTTTTAAAATATGTAAATTCTATCTATATATACTCTCTATACTTTCAAAGTGTGACTTTATTTGTGCTTAGTGTTATTAATAATCCACTCTGTAGTAATAAACAAAGAGAGGATGACCTGTGGAAGGAGAATGAATAGCGTTTATGTACACAGAGCTCTTATTTATGCAATTTTGAATTATTTTGGTTGGCTTGATTATGCTGCTGTTATATACAATTTTGTATATTTATGCTGGCTAGGTTATGTTGTTTGTTGGATAAATACGAATAAATATAGGATTCAACTATCAAATAAAGAAGGGCAGAAATTAAACTTATAGATTTAGAAATGAATAATGTTGAAGCGGTAGGCGCAGCAGTCTTGACCGTCTTAAATAGAAATTCTCGCCTCGAAGAAATTTTCTCAATGCTAAGGTCATTGATTTAAATCTTACTCCAAGATTCAACTCTTTCTTCATCCAACTAATCAAGACTCAAATAGTTGAATGACTCATGACAACTTCTAATTTTCCTTACTCAATCACAAAAATAATACACTCACTATTTATATATATATATATATATATATATATATATATATATATATATATATATATATATATATATGAACAAAAGAAAGAATCAATGCTATTGGCTATATATATAATCTGAAAACAGAAAGTGTGGCTTATATATTATATATAATATATAATATATATAAGGATAGAAAGGAATAGGAACTCAACCACTTTTTTTTCTTCTTCTTTTATTGTTGGATTTTATAACTAAGAAATTCAGCCTTATACATACAGTAAAAGGACAACAATACTCAAAATTAAAAGGAATGCAACGGTAAGAATTCTATAACGGTAATAAAATTAATGTCTCAATAATAAGTACTTAATATATATTGAACGGTTAAAAATCTCCATAAATATATTAATTATAACTCATTCAATTTACACATTAAATTCTTTTAATGTTACATCACCAAATAATATATGAATATATTTATTTTTATTTAACTTTGTAATATATTATTTAACAAAAAATACAACAATCCCCCACATATTACAAAGTAAAAATAAAATAAATTGAGTAAGAAAATTAAGAATGCAATGCGTTAACACTGGTGTCTTTTGGACTATGAACCAATGTATATAGTAAATAGGACTTGATTCACAGGAATTTGGTGAAATAAAAATTTCTACGAACCTTCTTCCTTATTATGAATCAGTAATCATATTACTCACACTACAAACTTTAATTAGAAGTTGTACTACGCGATTTAGCACATTTTGGCCTTGCGCCAAACCTGGAATTCATGAGAGCTCTAAAAAACCTGTCTTATTTTTATAAGAGGCGGACCCACCTCTACACTAATATGGTGTTTCCATCAAATGTGTTCTACAGTTAAACACATCACCCAACAGGACTATGAAAAATATTAAGAGTATATAACTCAACCTCTAACACTGTAGAATTACACTATCCTACATCATAGGGATGAACTCAAGTATGTATAAAATGGATAGTGTCTCAACCAATCAACCAATGACTTGTTGTTACCCATATGAACCTACTTCATGGGATTACCATTCATATAGGTTGGGTTATCATCACTGTTGATTTTTGTAATAGACAGTAGTCTCATCCCCCTCGATGTATTGCTCACTAGCCTCTTGCTTAGTGGCTTTGTTAGAGAATCGCAAGATTTAACTCTGACCTTACAAAATTAAGGGATATAATCCCATCACATAACAACTGTCTCACAATATTATGTCATAGGCGTATATGCCTACTCTTGCCATTATAACTTTTATTCTTAGCTCTGCTTATCGCAGCTTGGCAATCACAATGTAGAGACACAGATGGAACTGGTCTCGTCCACAAAGGAATATTTCTCAAAAAAATTTATGAGTCACTCTACTTCAGAACCTGCCTTCTCTAAGGCAATAAACTAAGACTCCATAGTAGAGTGAGTTATACAAGTCTGTTTAGAAGACTTCCAAGAAATTGCTCCTCCTCTTAAGGTAAATATGTAGCCACTAGTGGATTTGATTTCATCTGAATCAGAGATCCAGTTGGCATCACTATAGCCCTCAAGAACTGTAGGATTACCGCAGTAATACAAACCAAATCCAATAGTACCTCGCAGATACTTGAGTATTCTACATAAAATAGTCTAATGATCCTTATTAGGATTATGAATGTATCCGATGAGTCTATTAACTGCATATTAGCAGTTTTAGAACCAATTTTCATTTTTTAGGGTCAAGTAAAAATACCTTAGTAAGACACCCCCACACTTTAAGATATTTCAAGTTAGGTAAATGATTTTCCCAAAGCTCATAAGGTGTTTTTCTAGTTTTCACCAATAGGTAACTTTATATACACATTATACACACAAGTATTCAAACTTGACTATTCATATTGGGAATTGAAAATTTGAACTTTCTTCTCAGTTTAGCCCACCAATAAAGAGTCACTAAATGTAGATTAAAGAACATAAAGCCAAAAACCTCTAACAGAAAATAGAGATTACCATTGTCAAACACGTCACAATCTACTTTAAGTAATTTGACATTTTCCCTAACCAACCAACAAAGTTTTCTGCGAGACCCCAAGTGATCAAATTCATCTTACGAAGACTATCACAATGCTATAAAAAAGAACATTATTTAAAAAGGTTCACTGGCCAAGAGGATGAGTCTCAAACCCACACTGCTTGAAAATGGAATGATTATAATGCTAGTTACTAAACCAACCCTTAGACTTCGTAATAAAGGCCCACACATTCCTATCAAATTACATTATATTCCACGACTCATTAATTCTAGAATAGCAAAAATCTCATTACTCTAATTATGTCATCAGAATAAAATTAAAAAAAAACATCACTGATATGGCATGGCATACCAAAAAACTCTTTAAATCATCCATAATAATCAATATCACCTGAAATGTAAGGGACCATTTGGATGTCGACAATATGATCATTGAAATTATATTTTACAATAGAGCTCAGTCCATGTCTTAATAAAATGTTGAGCTTAAACAATTATAAAAAATTACAAAATATGCAATTTCAGAGATGTGCAAATGCTTCCCAGTTGAATTCGAGGCTCTTCATCAAAATATGAACTTTAAGATTAAATTAGAAAACCAATACAATTACATAAACAGAGTGATATTTAATATATCATATATATTAAAAATTTATATATATATATATTTATTTATTTTTCTTTCTTAATTATTTTTAATAAAACAAGTTGTATCTTTATGGCCTCAAGTTATACGGTAATTTATTTTTACCTTTTAAATGTTTCTCCACCAAATTTGTAATATTACGAGAAAAGTCCAACATATAGATTTCATAAAATTATCACAAGGGGCAGGTAAATCAACTCCCAATCAAAGATTTTACAAACACAATAACAGCACCACAACAAAACCTCAATTTAACAAATTGATAACAAAACTCAATTAGCACCCTATAAACATTAATAAATATATAAGAATCCAAAATTTCTACTTAAGATTGTTGGATAAATACGAATAAATATAGGATTCAACTATCAAATAAAGAAGGGCAGAAATTAAACTTATCGATTTAGAGCGAATAATGTTGAAGCGTAGGCGTCAAAGCGATCAAGCCCGTCCTTAAGTAGAAATTTCGCCCCTCGAAGAACTTTTCTCGGTGCTAAGGTCACTGACGAAATCCTACTCTAGGATTCAACGGCTCTTCATCCAACTAACCAGCACTCGAAATAATTGAATGACTCATGAACAACTTCTAATTTTCCTTACTCAATCACAAAAATAATACACTCACTATTTTTATATATAATATAGCACGTTATATATATATATATATATATATATATATATATGAAAAAAGAAAGTATCAATGCTAATGGCTATATATATAATCTGAAAACAGAAAGTGTGGCTTATATATTATATATAATATATAATATATATATATATATAAGGATAGAAAGGAATAGGAACTCAACCACTTTTTTTTTTTCTTCTTTCATTGTTGGATTTTATAACTAAGAAATTCAGCTTTATACATACAGTAAAAGGACAACAGTACTCAAAATTAAAAGGAATGCAACGGTAAAAATTCTATAACGGTAATAAAATTAATGTCTCAATAATAAGTATTTAATATATATTGAACAGTTATAAAATCTCCATAAATATATTAATTATAACTCATTCAATTTACACATTAAATTCTTTTAATGTTACATCACCAAATAATATATAAATATATTTATTTTTATTTGACTTTGTAATATATTATTTAACGAAAAATACAACAGTTATGTCACTCAGTGCTCGACCCTTTTTTGTTTATATTAGATTTTGTTCAATCCCTTAATCATCCGACAAACTTGAACTGGATATGTAGCGATCCGAAATTTTCAGATAAATGAAATACGAATTTAATAAAATAAACATCTTATTTTACGTTATATTGTACTGCATCTATTAATTATGTGCGATGTAATATGTGGGTATGTATGTGTTTTGGTGTATATATTTAAATATATTTACCACATGTTAATAAATTGTTATACGCAATTTTTAAAATGAAAGATATAATTTTCTGTATATTAAAATAATTTACAGAAATAAATTATATCATATTTATTTATTAAATAAATTATTTTATTTAATAAATATCTCTCATTTTATGGAAATGATTTATGGATATTTTATCAGAGTATTTGAAGTGTATTATGTATAATTAAAATACATAATTTGTGGTGCAATAAGTACAGGAGGTGTTATATAACTATATAACATAAGTATATAAGCATATGTGTTATACATGGGTACTGGCTAAATTAGTAAAAACTTAGTATTAGCATACAAGCATGAGCTGGGTTATTATAGGTAGGAGTTGTCAATTTAACAAGCCAAATTTGTTGAGTCAGATCATAAGAGAAGGAGCTGACAAAGCTAGGGATAATAGAATTAGGATTTAGCAAACCTATTATTCGTAAGGATCAAGAAAGGTTGTTTATAAAACTGAAGCTTCAATCTTCAATTGAATCTCTTGATTCAATTTTCAGACGTCTCAAGCTTTCACTATTATCTTAATTAAAGATTTAAAACTCTGCAAGTTCTAAAAGCTGGGGCGCCAACCAAAGAAGAAGAAGAGTGTGATTATCAAATATTACAAGGAAAATGTAATCACAATAATCAAGCTTTTGGGCAAGGAGAATTCATTAAGAGGTACAATAATTCATTGTTTTGGAGTTGATAAACAAATTAATCCTAATAGACGTATATGGGAATATATTGTAGATTTCTAAGTGAAATCTTGATTGAAGTATGTTAGATTTCTATGAAACTGAAGTTATAAGAACATGCTTATAAGTTATATTGACTATGTGAGAATATTTCTTTCAAAATCAAATGAAATTGATTTGATAATTATGACTTATGTGATGAAGGATAAAAACAAGTTGTATTTAAACTTGTATGATTACAGTTAAGAAGATTAAGTAGGATTTTTGGAATTATTTTCCAAGCTCTGTCAAAGTAGAGCACTGTCTGGGTTTGATGCCACGGCCGCGCCACTTCCAAGAGTAAAACCAGTGCGGCCGCGTTAGTTCTCAGGAATAAAAAAATAATTTCTTGGTATTTTGAGTTTCTGGGCAGATGTAATAAAGCTGTATGAATCCAAAAAGGGTCTGATATGATGTCCAAGTTGTTTTGGCATGAAAAGGGTTATTTTTAGCATGGTTTATATGAAATTTTAAATAAATTAAATGAGTTTTGAAAAGAAACTTTAAGAATCCAATTTGGGTTGATGGTTTTAGTGTTTCAGTGTGTATATAGATTGAGTTTATATGCTGATTGATGATGCTCAATCTAATATTAGAATTTGATGAATTGAACTTGGACTAATATAAGTGTTTCAAAAGAGAAACTATGTAAATTTTTAAATGTAAACTCGAAAACAAGTATGGTAGAGGTCAAACCTGATAAAAATATTTCTTTGTAATACGCTATACGATGTCTATAAAGTACTTTGCATAATGTCAAGTGTACAGGTTGAGAAAAATATCAAGTCTGAGTTAAGCAGGGAGTAGCGCGGCCGCGCCACTCCCAAGGCTAAAATGTAGCCTTGATCATACCAAGACTACAAAAACCAACAAGAACTTTTATCTGTGATATGAAGTTGGGAGCATGTGTAATAATGTATCTTAAGTTATAATATTAGGCTTATGTAATATTTTGTACAATAAAACATGTTTAAAAGAAAAGAGAAAGACTTCAAAAGATTTCTACAAGTTTTCTAAAGGAGAACAAAGAATTTTTGATATGAAATGCAAATTAGAATGCAAATGCAATTACATGGCATGTGTATAGAATGTAGTATATATGTGCTACAGATATACTTGGTTGTTGGCAAGTATATATATTTTTACTTGAATGGCGTAATCACATATGAAAAGATAATATCAAAACGAAGTTTGATATAGTTTTTTTAAAGTAAGAAGTGTATATAGTTTGAGTGTTTTTGACATACAAACTTGGTATATGTGGCTAATTAGTGTCTATTCATGGAAATAAATGGCGTATGGTTCGTGAAGCGAAGTAAAAGCTAAAACGCTAATTGTAAACTACATGACAGGTAAGTTTCTCAGTCTATTTCTGTGTTTACATGTCTTATGTTTACAAGTATATGATGTTAGTTCCCAGTAGGTACACAATAGATCTAGAAGGGGGGGTTGAATAGATCCTTTTCATTTTAAATAATTTTCTCATTTATTTTGTATTGCTAATGATTTAGCATATGACTAACATAAGAATCTTTTCAAGCACATCGGAATAAGTAAAAGATCCCCTTCATTGATATATTCATAATCATATATACATTGTTCTTAGAGTTAGTTAAGTTGTAAGTAGTTAATACATGCATAGCAGTTATAGCAGTTAGGTACATAATGTAAATGACATAAAGTAAAGACACAAGGGATTTTAAGTGGTTCAGAGACTCAAGCTCCTAATCCACTCTTCTGCTTTCAACTAGAAGGATTTACACTAAGGAAGGACAGCACCCTGAATCACTAAGATTCCTTCCAGGCCAACAGCATTGGAACTTCAGTTCACTAAGAACTCTTCAAGCCCAGTAGGCTTGGAGCTCCTCTAGTTCCCTAGGAACTCTTCAAGCCCAGCAGACTTGGAACTTCATTTAGTCCCTCTAGACAAGGACCCCTCAGGCTCTGGCTTCTTATTGGTGTTGTTGTTTTTGTTGTTTGTGCTTTGTTGCAAAGATGTCCTTTAAGCTCTTAATCTCTGAATGCTTAGCAGCTTGACATGATCATCCTTGAGGTGCAGTTGAGTGCTGCATGATGCTCAGCTTCTTAAGATACTCAACCTCTTCTGATGATCCCTTGTTGAACTGCAGTGAAGATCATTCTTCTTGATACTTGATGGCTGCACATGATGAGTTTCTAAGATGACTATAGGCTCTTCTGTTAGGCACTTAGAAACTTTCTCATGCTTGACATCATGAGGACGTTGGTGATCTTCTTCCTTGATACTTGATGCTCTTCTTTCTCTTGGCAGTTCAGAACACTTTTTTTTTGTAGTAGAACTCTCACTTCTATATCGTAGAACTCTTACTTCTACTTCTTACTCTGTTTATCTCCAAGTGTTCTTGGTGAATCGTAGAATGAGCTTTCAGACCTTCATTGGTCACTCACTAATTTATGTTATTTTGATCAGTCCACCATCTCTCTAACCTCAGCAACTTTTTTAACATCAGCTTCTTTTGATCTTTGAAGCTCTGGCTGATATATACTCCTTGCCAATCTTCCCGTTGGAATATAGCCGTTGAAAGTAGTTTGAATTGCCTCGCAGATCTCGAGTTATTTGATATAGACTGCAGATGTGACATGACATCCCCTTTTTTATCTTTCTGACACTGCAGTCTACTGTTTCATCTACCCCGTCAGAGATGTCACTTTGATGCCTCAGGCATGTAGTCTTCTTTATTTCTCCTTTTTGAGTTCTTGATTAGAATGTCAGGATCTGTCCTTTTACATCGATGCTCTCAATAGGCTATATTCGAATATCATTCTTCAGATTATACCTTTGCCAATGCTTCAATTTTCAGATGATCAAACTCTACAATTCCGATGCATATTCTTGAACCTGATCTTAGTGTCATGTTGAATGTTGCTCATCGACTAGTTGAGACAACACTACGATCCTGAAGAGTGTTCACTTAGAAATCTAACAGGTATTCTTCATATTTTCCATTACATATAGATGACCATGGAATAAAATTACAAGTAAATGCTTTTACAAGAAAGCATGAAGAAACTTTCTTCCGCGTTTGGTTTATCAGAGGTTGACCTATCTTAGGGTTACTCTCCCGGCTTTTTGGCGTGAAGGTTCCCAGATCATCGCAATCTACTTGATGGGAAGTTAATCCGACCTTTCAACTGGAGCGAATCTGGGTGGTGCCTTTCCTGAGCCTTGTTGGAATTAGTCTTCCTACAAGTCCAGTAATCAAACACCGACAGGATAGCCTCCCGGTGGAGGGACCATACAACATACATTCACATACAACGTGTCTCACCGTTTATGCAAAATGATGACATGTGCGAAGCACTAATATCACATATAGATATTTAGCAGTGCAGTAAGTAAAATGCATTCGTACACATTCATCATAAATGTAAATGCAACATTCACACACAAGTATATAACAATTTTGAAAAGCTTGTGCGGCTTAAGCCCTCTTATTGGAGTCCCCAGCAGAGTCGCCACCTGTCGACGTCGGGATTTTTAGGTGTCCCTTTTCGTTACTTGTTCTTTGGTATTCTCATGTTAATGTGAGATTTATTTAAAAAAACAAGTGAAAAGGTCCAATATGTAATGTCGACGATTTGACTTTAAGAGTCGCCAGTTGGTGTTTTTAATCGGGTGAACCAACGCGAATCAAAAAAGGTTTGCACATTGACCCAATGATGTAACAACTTTCATAAACGGGTGCTGTGAAACCGAGATTCATTTGGGTTCGGGCTTGATTATGCGGAGGGAAGGTGTTAGGCACCCCCGACATCCATGTTACCACAGTGGCCGCCACTTCTCAAAAAAATCATTATATGAATGTGTGTGTGTGTGTCAATTTGCAATTATTTGAAAGTAGTGCGAGGCCTCGTTCAGCACTATATACAAGGTTTGAATTTATAGAAAAATTGCATTTTAACCAAGATATAGCAATGAAGTTTTATACAAAGAGGTTTTTCAAACCTTGTGCTCAATAGGAATTGAGACCTTTTCATACTTCCATTTTATTATTATTATGTTCTAACATGTTTGCTTTTATTTTCTAGAGATCTGAGGCATCTTGAGAAAATAATATCTGACGATCTTAGAACTCCTCATCAAACATGACAGTTGTTAGAGTTTATGCCCTAGAGACCAATTATTTGATATAATTGCTTAACATTTTGATATTATATTTGATTGAATAAATGAATGATTTTATTATGGTTTTATTTATCATGCGTTATATAATTGTTAACATAATAAAATTCCTTAGAATAGTGATACAAATTATATGGTTTCAAGTATGTGACTTGAACATGAGATTATATAATTACAATTAGTATCATTGTTCTTAAATGTCCCTTAATCGAAAGTATCATTGTTGATGGGACAACATTGATGCATTGAGACTAATATGTGGATTGACTGATGACCCAATCTCATTGGTCATAAATATATGAGATATTAAGTCAATGTATAGGTACATGTTAGAGAACGATGTACTGGACAGACCCACCATGAGAATTCTATGTGGAGCATTATGCGAAGTGTCATTAAAAATTCTCATAGTGATAATGATGTAATGGTCCTCCGACCTAAAATCACTATATTACAACACGGGAATTTATGTACTTTGATATCATCAAATGTCACCTTTAATAGGGTGGACTATAAAGGTGATTATTGGGTACATCATGAATCGTGTGAGGAATATAAGTAATCTAGATGGAATTTAACCCTCCTATATATTAGGGGTGATATCCATAGGCCTCTTGATTGAGTAGGACTATGAAATGCATGGCTGCATGGCCATGCTCAAATAGTGATTTGTTTCATATAGTCTACTCATTGATCAAGAAAACTCAGATTAAATTATGAAGAGTATGACACATTCCATGACTCGAGTTTAATCTAGGATATTAAGGTTAAAAGGATTAAATTGCATTGAAACATTGGTCACGAAAAAGTTGCATCGAATCATCGATCTTATTATTACTTGGGTAGCAGTGATGCATTACTAGATGCCGCAATTGTTTATAATTTTATAATATGATTTTAAAATTATTGCCAACGTAATAATAACCTATAAGGTCACACACATGAAACGTAATTTAAAATGAAATTAATTTAAATTTTAAGGATTTAAATATATTAATATGATTAATAGTATTTAAATCACGAATTTAAATTAAAAGGATAATTTGTATATATGTTTATTAATTAAGTAAGACTTAATTAAGATATATATATATATATATATATATATATATATATATATATATAAATTCGGATTTTATGAAATTAGATTTTGATTAATCCCCTTTTTAACTACTATATATATGATATAGTAGCCACTTAGGGTTATATCATAACATCATAACCCTAGCCGCTCTTAGAGAGAGACTAGAGAGAAACAGTTCTAAAATCCATTCCTTTTGGTGGCTAATACAATGCCTTCAGTTTCAGATCGCATCGTCTGACCAGTTCGTGGGGAGTTCGTGTGGATACCGTAGAGGCGCGATTCGTTTGGATTGTGTTGGAGATTCGAGCGCATCAATTTCGAAGCATTTCATATTCTAGGTATAATTTCTAACCATCGAATTAATTATTTTCGCATGGATCTGTTTTTTAGGTTTGAAATTGCTTTAAATTGTTCTATTTCATTGTGCGCGTTACGTATCGAAACCCTACAACAACCATCCAAGGAAATTACGTACCTTTGTAAATAATGTACAAGTCGCTTATAAATTGAAAAAGTAGATCACGATAATCCTAATCTAGATTCATGAGATCGAATCTGATCACATGATTCCTAGGCTCACATGATCTGCAGTTTGTATGGAAAGCGATGGCGAGTTATATATATATATATAAAAAGTCAGAATATATATATATATATATATATATATGTGTGTGTGTGTGTGTGTGTGTGTGTGTGTGTGTGTGTGTGTGTGTGTGTGTGCACCACCACCACGAAACAACTCCATGGGGATCGAAATGTAAATAAAGCGAAGAATGCTATCAACCGCCACAAAGTAAACTCCAGGCGGGACTTGAATGTAAATAAAGCTGTAAAAGCAATCAACCGCCACTGTGACAACCTGAGAATTTAGACAATTTTATAAAATCTTAAAAGATTGAATAGAGGTTAAATAATAAACCTAGACATAAAATAAGTGTATGTATTTGACATTTTTGGGAATTAATTTTGTGAATTTAAAAACTTTTGGTGAAGGTTTACAGTGTTAAGTGTATTTGTGTATATGGTCATATGTATGTACAGTATGTGGTTAAGGGTCAAAGGTTGACCGGATAAATTATATCAGTCACAAACCTTAATAATATATTAAGAACCTCGACGTTCAGTTAGAAAACCCTAACAATTGATAAGAAACCCTATTACCGACTATGGAAACCCTAATTTAAGTTTTGGAAATCTGAAACCCTAATTCGGGATATTAAAACCCTAATTGGGAAGCTTGAAGATAAGTGTTAAGGTTTTTATGTTATTTATTTAATTAGGGATTACCCTAATTGATTATTATTAGAAAACCCTAATTGTTCAACTAGAAACCCTAATATACAATTATGGAACCTTAATGCTAAATTAACAATTTTAATTAAGGAAATATTAACCTTAATTGGCAAGCTTGAATGTGATTAAGAAATTTTAATGTAATTAAGAAATCCTAATTATAATTTAGAAATCTTAATTTTCTATTTTTAAAACTTAATTAGAAAAGCATAGAATATAAATTTGTGTAACCTTAGGGTTAAACCCTAAGGGTTAAAACCTAATAGTTGTGAGAAGTTACCAAGTTGCCATTAACTTTATAAGTTAAATGACCAAATTGCCCTTCTTGAATATTTTAATGGGATGGAGTGTAGATCTAGCCCTAGTAAGTGGTTAGTGACCAACCCTAGCTAGCCATGTGCCTATATCTCACAAATATCAGATTTCATTGCCACTTAGCATCAATTGTGACCATAGATTAAAAATCTAAGAGATTTAAAAGTAAAACAAAGCTTACTTTATTTTTCATTTGAGCCAAGTCCATTCTCTTTCTCCCATCCGAAATTTTAGAGTGAAAGTGAGTGAGAAACAAAACCAATGTCAACCTTTAGCTTGCCAAGAACAAACATCATGGTCAGAATCAAGATCAAGCTCAAAAAGAAGGTATAAACCCTAAATTTGAAGATCCATGTGTTTTATGTTAGATGTTATGATTAAGTGTTTAAATATGTTGTTTGTAGTTTATATTAGTGATCTGGGTTGTAATATCATAGATCCATAACACTTAGGTGCTCGAAATTTGAGTTTTTAGAAATCTGAAAAACTAGAAATTTTTGGCCTGACAGCCATATGTTAGGGCCCATAGATCTCAACCTATTAATGATATGTTGTGTTTTAAGTTACAAACTTGTTCTGTTGTCAAGGTCTTTAGTAGAACTTGAGTGGAATCACATCTATACCATGTCTAGATCTAAAGATATAGGTGGTTGGTTGAAACATGGTCGTGGAAATCATGGAAAACCAGATTTTTCTAGGTAGGTCTGACAAGCTTTTTAAGGTCTCTTATTTTGCTGTGGTTTAATTGTTGGGCCACGTTGTTGTATTGATGTTGTTGTCTGTCATATGAACTACATATATAAGCTTTTAGATCACCCAAATGAGTAATGAGAATCAAAAGTTATGCCGTGTCAAACAACAGGTCACCATGACTCGTTTTATGATGAAGAAATCTGGGAAATCCAGATTTCTAAAGAACACATGTTTGACAGGTACTTTGACCGGTTCAAATCTTCATTTAGTGTTGTTGTTAGACTGAGCTGATGCTATAGAGTTGTTCTTTAACATCTCTACTGCAAGTATGAACCTTTATAACACATTAACAAAGCCTGGACATCAAGATTAAAAGCTGCAAAGTAGGTACCTTCAAATCTGGAAAACCCAGAATTCTAAGAACAGTGTCTAACAACGATTTTGAGAGCTTAGATCTCTCTGATCTGATGTTGTATGGACATGAAATTGGTTTTTGGTTGTAGTATTACATCAGTACTACAATCCTAACATCAAAAGTTTCTTAGAAATCAACAAACACAATGAAATTAATTGTGGTCAAACAAGCTAACTTCATGAATCGACAAGAAATGAAGGTCTCGATGAAGAACATGCTCAAGAACACCTATAGCGGCGGTTACTGCCGCTATAGGGCTCTTTAGTGACAATTATTTTTGGAAAATATATTAATTTAAATAGAAAAAATAATTTTTAATTATTAAAAATACATAATAAATTCCTAAAAATTATTTTAAAGCCCTAAAATTAGTTTTAATTATTTTGAATATATTTCATAAATATTTAATATTTTTGGAATATTAATGGTATTTAATTTATTTAATTATAATATTAAATAAATTACTTAAAAATGATTTTAATACTTGAAAAATCATTTAAAATTATATTATGGTATAAGAAAATATTTTAAGTTATTTTTAATGACTTTTAATATTTTGTGATGAATTTCATTAATAAATTATTATTAATGGTAATTAATTTATTTAATAAATGTATTAAATAAATTATGGAAAAATAGAATTAATGCTTTAAAAATTATATAAATATAATTTAAGTGTTATAAAAATATTTTAAGTTATAAAATATAACTTTTGATATTTTGTCATGAAAAATATTAATATTTTAATATTAATGGTAGATAATTAATAATTATTTTAATTACTTTAAAATCATTTAATGGTAATAATAAAGTATTAAAAATACTTTGAGATATTATAAATATATTATAATATTATGTTAAGGATTTCATTAATATTTAATATTAAATAAATATTAATGATAATGGAATTAAGTAGTATTTAATGCATATAAATATGATATTATTGATTGAAAAATCATAATAAATGGTAATAATTATCTAAAAATTATTATGGGCCTATGAAAATTATTTTGACTGATTAATAAATTATATAAGATAATTGTGAAGTGTTTAGGCAGAGTTTAAATTAACTTAAACTCGATTTTTGTTCGATTAGGCAATCGGGATGTCGGAATAGTACCAAACTCAACTCAGACTGCAATAGTTTGACTTGATACTAGGTCTTATGTGCTGTATAGACTGATATGATTATGTGGTAATGTGTTTAGGTTATTTTATACTGTGATAATATTATTCTAATATTTGGAGATCGGTATTATCTATATTAGGTCTTTGGATAAAGCTAAGTTATATTTCGTAACGGTAATCAACGAAACAGGCAAGTTTTTTTTCTCTTAACTCTACTAAGAGTTGTTTCATTCAAATATGCTTATGGTTAATCATTAGTGATTGCCATTGTAGAATTGTACTCTGTACATATTGAATGTATAAGTCAGGTATGAAAGGCTGATCACCTTCATTACCGTTCGATTCAGATATATTTGTTCATGTTTAATACTTGTTCAGTCAAAAGTTTGTTCGTGCTAATTCACAACTACATTGTTGAATTATAGCCAGCTTATTATTCAGACTCTTTCAATCATGATATATCCTTAAATAAAATTTAAACTTGTTGGGCAACCTTCATGCTCACTCTTACTATATCATGATAAAACATTGCAGATTAAGGCGAATATGTCGATACAAGGAAAAGATAAAGCCAAGCTTTAGTTTTACACTATGTAGATAGATTGTAAAATAATTTATTATTATAATATTGTATGTTAAATAGGATATGAATTGTGTATACGTTATGGTTACTCGACCTTGGGGATAGTGTATAATGTTTAATGTATTAAAAATTTATGTTTATATCTTCCGCAATAGATAGAACTAGTGTACCAGATCCGTGGTGATTTAGGTCCCGGATTTGGGGGCGCTACATTTGGTATCAGAGCTGTTGGTTATAAATCTAGGGTAGAGTTACCTTAGACTAATAGCCGCAGTGATAGGATAAGATCTAACTCACATATAGTTAGTGTGTCGGTAAGATTCAAAGACGAATCTCGACGAGTTATAAAGATACATAGTTCCCTAACTCTGACAATAAAGGTGAACAGTAGTAATGAAGAGATAGAGTCTAAAAGACTAAAAGTACTGGGATAGGAGATCGTAAAATAAAACGATCATAGCATGGAAATAAATTGTAATATATACGATGAGATCACCCTATGGTCTGATAAGGTTATAGTATGGGATAAGAATCAATCTAATGATTGGAAGGTTTACAACAAGATTGTTGTGTGACAGTTGTACTATGAAGTAGTACAGATTCAGGAAAGGATTATGAATACGAATTGAATGAAATTCGTATTGAAAAGGGATTAGGATTAAGTAGGGATTTCAATTATGAAACTGTTTGTGTCAATGTATGATTCCTTATATGCGTGGAATTGTACTTGGCGTAAAACCACTTAGTTTACGGAATCCTTAATCATTGAAATGTTTGTGTCGCGTTATTTGCTATATGCATGTTAAGAGGGTGATTCCTTTCTCGTGTGTATACAAAATAGATAGGTTATACGTAGAGTACAAGGTTAACTCAGTTCTTAAAACTCATACTTATGTTCATTCAATGACTCATAGTTATATGAAATGTTTATGAACCCCTCAAAGAATGGACGTTAAAGATCCGACTAGGACAAGTTCTTAAACTCATATGATTGTGGAAAGTTCTGAACTCATAAGTGTGGTAAGTTTGACGAACTGGGTAGAACTAAGTGTGAATGGAGTATTGAGGATAATAGGAATAAATAGACTGTTTAAGAAAATGATTATTAGTGGAGATATAAGTTTTCCAAAATTCATAGCTATGCTAGACTTCAAAATTTTGACATCAAGCTAAATACGCACTATGTGCTTTTTTTTTAAAAAAATGTAGACTCGTAATCATTTTTGGAACGGTTTAAAGTATAGTCTATGCTACTTATTTTGGCTAGACGCAAATGATTTAAAATATCAAAATATTTTTATTTATCATTCATGTACCATGTAACCTGGTGCAGAGATGATAAAAAGTTGATAGATTTATAAATACAAGAATACATAGTGTGAATTCGATCTAAAAATCATTGTTCCACTATTGTATGATGTGTTATGACAAAGTCATACAATGACAACATCCTCAAACGGACTGTTAATACAGTACGACATCATGACGTCATTCTACAAAAATATTTTCAAGAATTTAATTTGCCAACGGGGATTGGCTACACCTAAATAATTCGATTGAATTGAATTATTGATATGAGTCTACGCTATTTAGTTTAGCTAGACTAATGTTACGAAAACTCTAAGTGTTCATTGAAAGAAATTTCCCGAACTAAATTATTTTGGTGCGGAATTCAATAAGACTGAGGTATGAAATTTTGTACGCCTAAGGCAGATAAGAAGAACAAATTATTCACGACCAAAGATGCTTGGCAAGACAGGCATACCAAAGTAATCACCCTTTGTGTCCGTAAGTTATGACGGTTTACGGATGAATTTCCATAAAACCTTTGCAAAAATGATAGACAAATAGTCTATATGACTCCTCAGCACAATTTGAAAATTTTTACTCTTGTGAGTGGTGTATTGGGTAGAATGTAATGATGTGTGTGAATGGTGTAAGCAGTATGGTGTAAGGTGTAAGTTGAATTTCGGGGACGAAATTCTTAGAAGAAGGGGTGAATGTGACAACCCGAGAATTTAGACAATTTTATAAAATCTTAAAAGATTGAATAAAGGTTAAATAATAAACCTAGACAGAAAATAAGTGTATGTATTTGACATTTTTGGGAATGAATTTTGTGAATTTAAAAACTTTTGGTGAAGGTTTACAAGTGTTAAAGTATTTGTGTATATGTATATGGTATATATATGTGTACATTATGTGGTTAAGGGTCAAGGGTTGACCGGATAAATTATATCAGTCATAAACCCTAATAATATATTAAGAACCTCAACGTTTAGTTAAAAAACCCTAACGATTGATAAGAAACCCTATTACCGACTACAGAAACCCTAATTTCAGTTCCGGGAATCTGAAACCCTAATTCGGGATATTAAAACCCTAATTGGGAAGCTTGAAGATAAGTGTTAAGGTTTTTATGTTATTTATTTAATTAGGGATTACCCTAATTGATTATTAGAAAACCCTAATTGTTCAACTGGAAACCCTAATGTACAATTATGGAATCTAAATGCTAAATTAACAATTTTAATTAAGGAAATATTAACCTTAATTGGCAAGCTTGAATGTGATTAGAAAATTTTAATGTAATTAGGAAATCCTAATTATAATTTAGAAATCTTAATTTTCTATTTTTAAAACTTAATTAGAAAAGCCTAGAATATAAATTTGTGTAACCTTAGGGTTAAACCCTAAGGGTTAAACCTTAATGGTTGTGAGAAGTTACCAAGTTGCCATTAACTTTATAAGTCAAATGACCAAACTACCTTTTTAATATTTTAATGAGGTGGAGTGTAGATCTAGCCCTAGTAAGTGGTTGGTGACCAACCCTAGCTAGCCATGTGCCTATATCTCACAAATATCAGATTTCATTGCCACTTAGCATCAATTGTGACCATAGATTAAAAATCTAAGAGATTTAAAAGTAAAACAAAGCTTACTTTATTTTTCATTTGAGCCAAGTCCACTCTCTCTCTCCAATCCAAAATTTTAGAGTGAAAGTGAGTGAGAAACAAAACCAATGTCAGCCTTCAGCTTGCCAAGAACAAACATCAAGGTCAGAATCAAGATCAAGCTCAAAAAGGAGGTATAAACCCTAAATTTGAAGATCCATGTGTTTTATGTTAGATGTTATGATTAAGTGTTTAAATATGTTGTTTGTAGTTTATATTAGTGATCTGGGTTGTAATATCACAGATCCATAACACCTAGGTGCTCGAAATTTGAGTTTTTAGAAATCTAAAAAACTAGAAATTTTTGGCCTGACAGCCATATGTCAGGGCCCATAGATCTCAACCTGTTAATGATATGTTGTGTTTTAAGTTATAAACTTATTCTCTGTCATGAGGAGAGTAGACTGGAAGTGGAATCACATCCATACCATGTCTAGATCTCAAGATATAGGTGGTTGGTTGACCGACCATGGAAAACTGTTTCTGGAAAACCCAGATTTTTCCAGATAGGTTTGACAAGCTTTTTAAGGTCTATTATTTTGCTGTGGTTTAATTGTTGGGCCAAGTTGTTGTATTGATGTTGTTGTCTATCATATGGACTACATATATAAGCTTTTAGATCACCCAAATGAGTAACAGAATCAAAGTTATGCCAGGTCAAACCTGGGTTGATCGACTGTCTTATGAAGAAATCTGGGAAACCTAGATTTCTCAAGAACACAAGTTTGACAGGTACTTTGACCAGTTCAAATCTTCATTTAGTGTTGTTGTTAGACTGAGATGATGCTATAGAGTTGTTCTTTATCATCTCTATTGCAAGTATGAACCTTTATAACACATTAACAAAGCCTGGACATCAAGATTAAAAGGTCCAAAGTAGGTACCTTTAAATCTGGAAAACCCAGAATTCTAAGAACAATGTCTGACAACGATTTTGAGAGCTTAGATCTCTCTGATTTGATGTTGTATGGACATGAAATTGGTTTGTGGTTGTAGTATTACATTAGTACTACAATCCTAACATCAGAAGTTTCCTAGAAATCAACAAGAACACTGAATTAATTGTGGTCAAACAAGCTAACTTACGAACTGACAAGAAATCTGGGTCTGATGAAGAACATGCTCAAGAACACCTATAGCGACGGTTTTGTCGCTATAGGGCTCTTTATTGACAATTATTTTCCGAAATTAATTATTTTATTAAATAAATAGAAAAAATAGTTTTAATTATTAAAATATATAATAAATTCCTAAAAATTATTTTAAAGCCTAAAATTAGTTTTTAATTATTTTGAATATATTTCATAAATATTTAGTATTTTTGGAATATTAATGGTATTTAATTTATTTAATTATAATATTAAATAAATTACTTAAAATAATTTTTTAATACTTGAAAAATCATTTAAAATTATATTATGGTATAAGAAAAATATTTTAAGTTATTTTTAATGACTTTTAATATTTTGTAATGAATTTCATTAATAAATTAATATTAATGGTAATTAATTTATTTAATAAATGTATTAAATAAATTATGGAAAAATAGAATTAATGCTTTAAAAATTATATAAAAATAATTTAAGTGTTATATAAATATTTTAAGTTATAAAATATAACTTTTGATATTTTGTCATGAAAAATATTAATATTTTAATATTAATGGCGTATAATTAATAATGGTTTTAATTACTTTAAAATCATTTAATGGTAATAATAAAGTATTAAAAATACTTTGAGATATTATAAATATATTATAATATTATGTTAAGGATTTCATTAATATTTAATATTAAATAAATATTAATGATAATGGAATTAAGTAGTATTTAATGCATATAAATATGATATTATTGATTAAAAAATCATAATAAATGGTAATAATTATCTGGAAATTATTATGGGCCTATGAAAATTATTTTAACTGATTAATAAATTATCTAAGATAATTGTGAAGTGTTTAGGCAGAGTTTAATTATACTTAAACTCAATTTTTGTTCGATTAGGCAATCGGGATGTCGAAATAGTACCGAACTCAACTCAGACTGCAATAGTTTGACTTGATACTAGGTCTTATGTGGTATATATACTGATAGGATTATGTGATAATGTGTTTAGGTTAGTTTATACTGTGATAATATTCTTCTAATATTTGGAGATCGGTATTATCTATATTAGGTCTTCGGATAAAGCTAAGTTATATTTCGTAACGGTAATCAACGAAACAAGCAAGTTTTTTTTCTTAACTCTACTAAGAGTTGTTTCATTCAGATATGCTTATGGTTAATCATTGATGATTGCCATTGTAGAATTGTACTTTGTACATATTGCATGTATAAGTCAGGTATGAAAGGCTGATCACCTTCATTACCGTTCGGTTCAGATATATTTGTTCATGTTTAATACTTGTTTAGTTAAAAGTTTGTTCGTGCTAATTCATAACTACATTGTTGAATTATAGCTAGCTTATTATTCAGACTCTTTCAATCATGATATATCCTTAAATAAAATTTAAACTTGCTGGGCAACCTTCATGCTCACTCTTATATATCATGATAAAACATTGCGATTAAAAGCGAATACATCGATACAAGGAAAGATAAAGCCAAGCTTAGCTTTAGACTACATGTGTGTGGTAGATTTGTAAAAATAATTTATTATAAAATCTTTGTATGTTAAATAGGATAATGAATTGTGTATAAGTTATGGTTACTCGACCTTGGGATAGTGTATAATGTTTAATGTATAAAAAATTTATGTTTATATCTTCCACAATAGATTAAGAACTAGTGTACCGGATCCGTGGTGATTTAGGACTTCGGATTTGGGGTAAGTCTAGGCTCAATCGAGGCATAACTCGATAATGTTAGTCCATATAAAAATATATTCAAATATAAGTATATATATACAGACAGAAATGAAAACCACGGACCAAAGTTTGGGCATACGCACACAACACGACTCTCAATGTATAGAATAGTGTGTACAAATATGAAGAGAAAGGCTTTATAGAGTATAAGAAGGCTTACAGTGGGCTGCAAAAATAGGCTTCTATAACTCTAAATGGATAAACACTCAGCTCCCGCCGGTAAATATATAACTGTATGTGGGCTAAAAGGTGTTTAAAATGAGGAAACACTCAATATAGGGTGTGTACAGAGCAAATTGGACAGGGCTTCATCGCCTTTTCCTCCTTCAAAATGGTTACCCCAAGCCCTCTATTTATAGAGGGGGGAGCCGCAGGTGTACCTGCGGTAGCCGCAGATGCACCTGCGACTGCCCGGGGTGCCCCGGGTTCTGCAGGTCTCATCGTCTCAAAGTACGTGCACTCGTACACTGTAATATCCGTTCGAACTTGCAGAACTTCAATCCGAGCATCCGAACGAGGTATATAAGACCTTCTTCGGGCTGTTTGTGTCGAGAGTTACGCAATGACATGGATTAGAGGTTGTATAAATTCAGGAAGAGGGGACCATGCCCATGGTCTTCAAGCTTCAAATTCTATCTGATGTACTGCCACGCGTAATAGTCACTCGGGATTGGAACTCCTTGGTTCTTGTAGGACATTATTGTATGTATGTATGTCTGAAGTGTTGAGACGATGCGCAAGTGTTGAGGTAGCAAGATGACATGTGACTCCTCACCGGGGTTATTGCCGATTTGAGTTAAAAGCAGACGTTGCTCAGGGTTACATCTGAGATTGGACTTCTTGTTTAAATGCCGCAATGTCATCTGTGAGAATGTCTGTCTGCCCGGTGTAAGCTCCGGGTCTGAGGTATGTGTGCCTCGGCGGGAGGTCTGATTGATGTTGATCGCATGCATTTGAAACAAGTATTTCTGAGGTTATCGTTGGAACTGCAACAACATTCCTTGGTGTTATCACCAAGGATGAAACTCGGGGTTATCTCCTAGGTTGGAAATGATCCTTTCGGTGTGTGTTCCGGGGTTGGAAATGATGTTCCTGGTGTGTGTTCCGGGGTTGAGGCTGATGTTCCCGGTGTGTGTTTCGGGGTTTGGACTGAACTTCCGGTAGTATCCGAAATGGATGTGAGCTGTCTTCCAGGGTTATGTCCGAAAGATGAATCTGCCCTCCTGCATTGTTAGTAATAGGTGTGCAGAAAATTTCGAGTGTCTACACTATGAATCTTCATTTAGTTCATCAGCCACAAAGTTTTGGGATTTTGTAACTGGTATATTGCTTCAAAGTGTATTGCTAATACTTTCAGTGCTGCTGTTCCTTAACAGATCATTGCTCCCCCATGGTTGATACTGTCTTCTTAGAGAGGTGTGAGTTCTTCTTCTTTATGTGCATCAGAAGAAAGCCTTGTATATCTTCTTTTAACTGAAGTAATCACAATCGTTTAACCTCCTTGGATCATAGAGGTAGATATCTTCAGGACTGATTGCTCTACGATAATTTGACAGAACTGTGACGCCCCCAAAATAGGTATACATCACCCATCTTGGGTCGCCAAATACATGGTACTGAATACAAATACAAACTTAATTATATAACATGAACTGTGAGTTTTAATACAAATATTGTCTTCTAGACTGTATTCAAACTCAAAATAAGTCCTCATTTATTATCACACTATTTCACAGGATAGTGAGGACTACTAATGCAAACATCTGGATCGTCACTCCGTTCCTCGACTAGTCCCGGCTACGTTCTCATTTCCTGAAGAGAACAATGAAAGCAAAAGGGTGAGCTCAACTAGCCCAGTAAGAAATATTATGACTAAGATAATGCAGAATAAATTATCATTAGCCTTCAACAGTGTTAAACTGATAAAATATAATAAACATCAAGTTTAACTGCAGCAGAACAAGCAATCCATTAGAATAGTCAAGTAGAGCATGATATCTACTATCTTTTATGATTTAAAAAGTTTTTCATCAACTTTATCGCTGAGACTCAACTTAATAAATAAACCACACCATCAAATCATCCCTGCACCACGGCCAAGGATATTCATGTAATCATCAATGGTCATGACTATATCGAATAATCCCTGGTCATAATCATACCAACAACTGTCCATCAATGAACTACGGGACAATGAGGACTTTTAACACATCATTTGTAACATTATGGGTCATGATTATACCGAATGATCCCTGGTCATAATCATACCAATCAACAGTTCATCTATGCACGTAAGCCAAAGATGACTTTCATCACAATATAAGCATGAGGATAATGACAATGATATAAGAATTCAATAAAATAAGTTCAAGGATAAATTTTAAAGACTTTAATAATTTAATTTATCCAGAATTCAATAATTTTCAAATTGCCAACATGATACTGCTTTGTGGAGTAAAATTCAAGAATGATATTGTATCAAAAATGATTTGGACCAAAAAGAAATCAATTTTTGTCATGAATAGTACCCGGGTAAATAGTACCCTGTGAATAGTACTTTATGAATAGTACTCGTGAATAGTAATTTATGAATAGTACTTTGTTAATAGTACCCGTGAATACTGAATAGTACTTTTATAAATAGTACCGTATAAATGAATAGTACGCATGGACAGTACTTTGACATAAAAAGCTTAAAATTTTACAAGAATGTGTAGAAAATATCCTTGTGAAACGATACTAGATGAAGCACAAATTTCAAGGATATTCTACTAATTTCACGGAGTATAGAAGCAATACTTTAATAGAATGAGGGTATAATCAGGAATACGAGATGAAATAATATTACTCACATACTACAGAGTATAGAAGAAAATATTATTCCTTATGAATACTGAACAAAAATAATACCCCTTAACTCAGAAGAAGACTGGATACTAGAATAGTGAGGTAGCAGACTTCTCTTCTTCTTTCTCTCTATAGATTCTCTCTCTATAGCTTGTCTCTCTATAATTGCTCTTGTGAGACTTAGTGAATTGGTGAGAATGAAGGAAGAATGAGCTTCTATTTATAGAAAAATAAAGTTTTGATAATTGCACGTTTTAGGGCTCGAAATATTACAGTATAATACCTTTATCTTTTCCTTCCTTTTTAATTTAGTCACGCAAGTATTATCAAACTTTCACCACCTCCCCTAATAGTACATCATGTGAATTAATAGTTCAATCATGTGAATCAATAGTTCTATACATGTGAAAATATAAATTATAGTATAGTACCTCCATCTATACCTCTATTTTTAACTTAGTCATGCAAGTATTATCAATCTTGCACCACCTCCCCTAATAGTACATGAATGTGAATCAATAGTACATACATGTGAACAAATAGTTATAAACATATGAATTAATAGCAATTAATTGCTCATTTATCCGATTAATTACCCGATTGGTCAATATAACTTCCAGACATCAATTATTATCGAAATAAATGTCGATTTCCACTAACACTAATAATCCCAACATAATGGAACTATCAATTTTATCTTTAATCAACATGAACTTATTCATCATTAATATTATAACTCACAATATTTAACAACCAGGTCGTTCCCAGGAAAGAGGAGGCTTTCCGATAAGGATTTCTCCTTATTGGCGCGCAATTTGGTGACCAAACCTCTCTTTGACAGAACTTCTAGACATTGTCAATATTGCAAATAATAATATAAATAACTTTGTCATCTCAATTATTGATTTAATAATATAAAATATTATGCAGATGATACTGTGACAATAGTTGAATCAATAATATGAGAGATATAATGTAGCAATTATTGTAGCAATAATTGAGTATAACTGAGTGACTTCTCACGTAAGCATCAATAATCAATACCATGTGATACTATGCAACCACGCGTATTACTGTACTTTTACTACCGGGTAGTTCAACAGTTTAACGGTAAAACTTTCGTCGTTATTTTTATAAAAAGATAATTTTGTCGTTTTCCAACTATGACAATACTTCCGTTGTGGGGTCCACCAATGATTTTGCCATCGTACGAATATTCCCTGTTAAAACGAATATCCCCCGACCAATCAAATATTATATAACCACTTGCTTACTTTGCAAAATTTATAAATATTACCCACAACTATAACATCATATCATATCCACACCATAATATTTAAAAATATATTTCGAGAGAAAGTTAATCTTTATTCATAAAAGTTGGGGTCTTACAAGAACTACGAACGTAGTCTCCTTCGACGGTTTTTACTTGTGAAGTTCTGTTTCTATGATGAGTTTCTTGAGGGTTCTTCTTAGCTGTTATGCTTTGGATGATAGAGCATATATATGACCCTTTTTATCTTAGGGTGAATGGTCTGCTTATGTTAGCTTAGTAAGTCTTCAAGGACAGGCTTTGACAAATAAGGATTTTGTCAGAAACATTCCTAAAATGTCTTAAGCCTTCTGCTGGTTGAATCCTCTTAACTGAAGTCTTCTGCTTCAGCATTCCTTAGTGTGGTCAGATAGACCAGGTACTTGCAGGTTCGATAAATTTCTATATTTGGTACCCATGGTTAAATGGGTCCTTCCAGGTTAGCCTTCAAAATCCCTATTCCTCATATATTTGAATTATCATCATATTGATCACCAACAATCATATTCATGCATATATCCAATTTTGATATTACATTTTGAGAAGCATGATGATGAGTGTGTGTAAGATTAATCATTTTAATAAAACACTCTTTTACGTTGATGGTTTCATCATTTGCTTGGTTATGTTCACAGAGTGAGAATCAACTTTATTACTTATTTATATCTGGTTGATTCATGGAGGTGATCAGTTTCTATGAATCTTCAAGATACTCTTGTAGAACTAATCATACTCTGTGTGTTATCAAAAACTTAGAACATAGGTTTGTGCATACATACTAATCCATCAGCAAAGATTACTCCACTTAAGAATAATTAAACCTTGGTATGATTATGACCTATTTTAAACTACTCTCAAGATGTTATCTTCAACCTAAGACTTGGATGGAGAGAAAGTTTGTTAGCATTTGAGTTTCCAACTTCAGTGTACTTTCTCTCTTCTCCTTTTTAGGTAGAGTATGATCTCTTGATAGAATACTATTATGGTCCATAAGGTGGTGCAACATGATGTATATATTTATACTGATGAGGAATCGTACCTTTCTACTGTAAGTTTCTTAACAGTCATTTAACTTAGATATATTGAGGTTAGGCATTGATGTGCATAGTTTTTCATTTGCTCCTGACAGCTTGTTGCTCCAGTTGTCCTTCAATCAATCAGTCATGGTCTTGGAGATGTAAGCTAAGAGAATTTTGTCATCTTTAGTTCTTTGACATCCTTGAGTCCACAAGGTTCACATCCAGCTGCTGGTTGGCCAAATACATATTTGAGAAGTTCTTCTTTCATCTCTGGATAAACACTTCTTAGCATGTATGGCCTTTTCATCTTTCAGGCAGGTGGATGTTTGACTCTTTACTGTTGGTGTCTCTTAAGCTTCCTTATCTTGTCTTCAGACTATAAGATTGACTGTGGGAAATAGTTGGTCTTGTTGCTATAGCATTTAAGAACATGGACCAATCTGAGCAGCTTCAGGTGTATATACACATTTACCTGCACACAATATTTCCAACTTGTGAGCTCATCTGCATTTATAAGTGACTTACTACTAAACTAAGTTTAGAACAATGTTTGTGCCTAGGATTAGACTCAAAGCGATTAGTTTTTGAATATAGCATGAGAACCTGCTCTGATACCAATTGTTAGTTCCCAGTAGGCACACAATATATTTAAAGGGGGGGGTTGAATAGATCCTTTTTCATTTTAAATACTTTTCTCGTTTATTTTGTATTGCTAATGATTTAGAATATGACAAATATAAGAATCTTTTCAAGCACAGCGGAATAAGTAAAAGATCCCCTTCATTGATATATTCATATTTATACATACATTGTTCTTAGAGTTAGTTAAGTTGTAAGCAGTTAATACATGCATAGCAGTTATAGCAGTTAGGTACATAATGTAAATGACATAAAGTAAAAGACATAAGGGATTTTAAGTGGTTTAGAGACTCAAGCTCCTAATCCACTCTTCTGCTTTCAACTAGAAGGATTTTCACTAAGTAAGGGCAGCACCCCGAATCACTAAGATTCCTTCAAGGCTAGCAGCCTTGGAACTTCAGTTCACTAAGAACTCTTCAAGCCCAGCAGGCTTGGAACTCCTCTAGATCCCTAGGAACTCTTCAAGCCCATCAGGCTTGGAACTTTATTTAGTCCCTTTGGACAAGGACCCTTCAGTCCCTGGCTTCTTGTTGGTGGTGTTATTGTTGTTGTTATTATTGTTTGTGCTTTGCTGCTAAGATGTCCTTTAAGCTCTTCATCTCTGAATGCTTAGTAGCTTGACGTGATCATCCTTGAGGTGCAGTTGAGTGTTGCATGATGCTCGCTTCTTAAGATACTCAACCTCTTCCGATGATCCTTGTTAAACTGCAGCAGAAGATCATTCTTCTTGATACTTGATGGTACGCATACGATGAGTTTCTAAGATGACCGTAGGCTCTTCTGTTAGGTACTTAGAAACTTTCTCATGCTTAACATCATGATGACGTTAGTGATCTTCTAACTTAATACTTGATGCTCTTCTTTCTTTTGGCAGTTCAGAACATTTTCTTTGTAGTAGAACTCCCACTTCTACATTGTAGAACTCTTACTTCTACTTGTTACTCTGTTTATCTCAGAGTGTTCTTGGTGGATCGTAGAGTGAGCTTTCGGAACTTCATTGGTCACTCACTAATTTACGTTATTTTGATCAGTCCACCATCTCTCCAACATCAGCAACTTTTTCAACATCAACTTCTTTTGATCTTTGAAGTTCTGGCTGATATATACTCTTTCCCAATCTTTCCATTGGAATATAGCCGTTGAAATTAGTTTGAATTGCCTCGCAAATCTTGAGTTATTTGATGTAGACTGCAGATGTGACATGACATCCCCTTTTTCATCTTTCTGACGCAGCAGTCTACTGTTTCACCTACCCTATCAGAGATGTCATTTTGATGCCTTGGGCAAGTAGTCTTCTTTATTTTTCCTTTCTGATTTCTTTATTAGAACGTCAGGATCTGTCCTTTTGCATCGATGCTCTCAATAAGCTATATTCGAATATCACTCTTCAGATTAAATCTTTGCCAATGCTTCAATCTTCAGATGACCGAACTCTACAATTCTGATACATATTCTTGGACCTGATCGTAGTGTCATGTTGAATGTTTCTCATTGACCAGTTGAGATAACACTATAATCCTGAAGAGTATTCATTAGATCCTCAATGTAGAACACCTCTTCCTTCTCTTGTGCAGTGCTTCAACTGATCTCAAGAACTGACAGCTTGACTCCTTGTTCTGGCCTCTTCTGAATAACAAGATATTTCAGATTTGTGGCATACTCGGCTCGCTTTCTCCTTGTGATCTCTCATTCACTTATCATCAATGGACTGACCCAATGCTTAATCACTTTATCCTTGTTCTTCATAAGCTGACCAGTATCTCTGTGTACACTTCATTAGTACCTACTTTGTTTGGCAAACATTACGATCCTGGTTAATCCAAAGATCATTGTTTTCTGCTCTTTTGATAGCTACTACACTTGCTGACTTTCCTTAGTCAGTTACTGAAGTCTTCTTCTGATCAACTTATGGAAGACTTCATCTTGAATGACTTCACAACCCAATCTGGATGTTGATTGGGTTGGTGCTTAGATCTTCTGTTAGCTTGTGTGCCATTCATTGAGTGCTCTCTAGTTTCTTTCAGGTGGGATGTATCTTTGCAGCTCAGACCAGAGGCTTCATACTTTGGATATTCTGGGAGTGCTCATTTGTTGAGAATCGTGTTCGCTCTACGATTCTGCCTTGGCGTTGTGAGCACATCTGTTGAAGCCTTAGTTCTGCACTCTGCGATTTTGCCTTGGGTTGTGCAGACACTACGACTCCGAGATCATATTTTGACACTCTACGATTTCTGTCTTTATGCTCGTTATCTTCATTTGATCTTGCTCGACTACGATCTCTGCCTTTTAAGTGATTAGTAGACTCTACGACTCCGAGTGTAGTCTACGATTCTTGACTTGGCTTCGGTAGATACTCGGTCGGCTCATAGATAGGCTGTCTCTACGATTCTGAACATGACATCCTCAATAGACTATGGCTCCGAGGATGTTCTTCTCGATACACTACGATCCTTCCTCATCTCTCCTAGCAGTCTACTAACTCCAAGATCTACTATCTTGCAGACTACGATTCTGCCTTGATAGTTCTCGAGTTTTCCTTGACTCTCTTGGCAGACTACGATTTCTGGTGCAGTGCTCGACGATCAGACAAGCCTATCTTTTACATTATAAGATCAACCTAACAAGCTTGATCTTTCTATATTTATAGTGCTTGTACATTATTTCTTTTTAAGGACTTTACAAAGCTGTTTTGCTTATGTAGGATCAACCTAACATATTTGATCAATTCATTCTAAGTCCTTGTACATATGTTCCTATTATCTATCAAAGGACTTTACAACTTTTCTTAATGTAAGCATACTTGCATATTCATTCATTTATATCATAATCAAATCATACATAAATAGGAATATCATTTACATGCTTATTCCTAAATATGAGCATGTATGAATTGCTATATGATACTTCGTGAATGTTCAAATTCAATATATGACTAAGGTGTTTTGAGTTATGGAACTTAATTGGTTTAAAGCATATGAGAAGACGGTATATGAAGGATTCAAAATGGAAAGAAAAGGATAGCAGAAAATGAAAAAGGGTCCAAAATGAATAAAGATGGTATATTAAGATTCGAAGGTCGAGTGTGGGTACCGACCGTTACTGAATTGAGAGAGGAAATTTGCATGAGGCACATAACACGACATATTCTGTTCATCCAGGAAGTAAAAAAATGTACCAGGATATTCAACATCACTTTTGGTGGCCCAATCTGAAATGAGTGGTTGTTGAGTGTGTCAGTAGATGTCTTACGTGTCAACAAGTCAAAGTAGAGCACCAGAGGCCGAGTGGTCTACTTCAACCGCTGGAAATACTAGAATGGAAATGGGAGCACACAGTGTTCTAAAAGTTGGCCTAGTCGGTGACTAGGTCGAGGTCGGAGGCTCGCCGAGTCGACCAGGCCTTAGTCAGTTGATTTAGTCGCTGACTTACTTAGTCGGGATCAAGTCGGCGACTAGTCAGTAAAGTCGAGCCAAATCGGAACAAATCGGAACATATTAGGGTAAAAAATAGAACATGTGAAATATTTGGGGCCATAGTGTAATTTATGGATTTTGTGTATAACTTTTAAACCTACCTCGCTCTACCGACTGCTGCTGCTTCTTCTTCGAGAAAAAAAATAGATCGAACGACGACTATTGCTTCTTCTTCGACCGACGACGCCGATCGCTACTCTGCGGTACCGCTTCTCCGACGACGCATCGCTCTTCGCGTGATTTATGACAACTCATCGCTTGCACGCTCTCTCCGATTTGACGACGATTTATGAATGCTACTTTGCTCTCCAATGACGACTCGCCGCTCTTTGCTCTCTCCTTCTTCGACGACGCTACTCAGGTAGTTCTTTTCCGGCTCGTCTCTCTCTCTTTCTCTCAATTTCTTTATTTTTTTTGTAAACAGTTTACAAATACTGATATAAGGCTTATAAGGCATACTGATATAAGGCATATAAGGCATACTGATATAAGGCTTAAAAGTTTATAAATACAAATACTAATATTTTTTTTGGTTTTAGTTAATTAGTTCCTTAGTGGGAATTAAAGAAAAGGTTGGATAAATTAAATTAGTTAATTTTTAGTTAATTGTAATATTTTAATTTTTAAATTTTTTCAACTTCAGTTATAAATTAAATTATTAAAATCTGACTGTGGGGTTTGGAGAAATGACTGATTTTATATTTTTATGCATAGGTATAATATCACTATCAATGGCTCAATCACCATCTTTGTCTTTGGCAGCCTCTAATACTTCTGAGTGTTCAGTATTAAAAAGAGCTTCAGATGATATTGGATGGGAATATGGCTTCCTTGTAAATCCTAACAACAAGGATCGTTGGAGATGCAAATTGTGTTACAAAGAGTACGGTGGAAGAGTTTATAGATTGAAACAACACATAGAAAATATCAAGGGAAATGTAACATCATGCCCCAAGTCAACCAAGGAAGATAAAGAAAACTGTAAGATGGCACTTGATAAGGCAACAACTAAAAAGAGAGACAATAGGATAAATGACGTGAATGTTAGAGCGGAAATGGAAGTGGAGGCAATTCCAGAAGGAAATGATGATGAAGAAGTTGAAGTTTTAGGGTCAAGGAAGAGGCCCCATTATCTTGGTCCCATGGATAGATATGTAAGGGCCATCAATCCGAATTTGAGTGCAAGTAAGAAGATGCGACAACAAAACATGAATGATGCACTTTGGAAAGAAAGAACTCATGATGTGAATAGGTACTTGGCTCGATGGATATACGAAGCTGGTTTTCCATTTCATGATATTGACAATGATAGCTTTAAACGCTTTGTTGAGGCGGTGGGTATATTTGGCCAAGGATTCCAACCCCCAAGTTAATACCAATTACGGGAGTCGTTGTTGAAGGGGATGTGGAGAGAACCAAACAATCACTCAAGAAATAAGAAGAAGAGTGGGCTTCAACGGGATGCTCTATCATGACTAATGCTTGGACCGACCAAAAAAGAAGAAGCACCATGAATTTATGTGTTAATTGTAGGACTGGGACTCGTTTTCTTTCTTCTAAGGAAGATTCAGAGGTGTCACACACGGCTGAATATATATTTGGCTATGTTGACAAGTGCATTGATGAAGTTGGGGCGCAAAATGTAATCCAAGTAGTCATGGACAATGCCTCTAATAATATGGTAGCGGTGGCATTCTTGAAGGCCAAGAGACCACACATGTTTTGGACCTCATGTGCAAACCACACAATAAACCTCATGCTTGAAGGGATTGGAAAGCAACAAAAGTTCAAAGACACTATTGAAAGGGCAAAGAAGTTCACTATATTTATTTATGGTCATCATAGAACATTGCCATTGATGAGAAAACATACAAAAAAGAGAGACATAGTGGAGGTCGGGTGTTACTAGATTTGCAACCGCCTTCTTGACAATGCAAAGTATTATGGAGAAGAAACAAAAGTTGAAGTTGATGTGTACTACCAATGAATGGGGAGCTCTTCCATGGGTGAAGACCGCAAAGGGGAAAGCCGCATTTGCTACGGTGATGAGTACAGTGTTTTGGAATAATGTAACTCTTTGCTTGAAAGTGTTTTCTCCATTAGTGATGGTTTTTCATCTTGTTGATGGGGATTGGAAGCCCTTAATGGGCTTTGTGTATGGAGAGCTCAAGAAAGCGAAAGAAAATATCAAAGAGGCATACAAACAAAATGAGGGTAACTACCGACCAATATTACAAGTCATTGACACAAAAAGCTTAGGTCGGCTTGATAGTCCATTTCATTTGATGACTTACTTTTTGAATCCATTTTACCTCTTCAAGGATCCTACCATGAAAGATGATCCAATTATCATGGACGGTGTTTTTACTTGTGTTGAATCTTTCTTCCCCAATGATTTTGAAGTTCAAAATGAGGTTATCAGTAAAGAGTTTTTGAAGTACAAGAACAAAGAGGGTGGATTTGGTAGACCATTGACCGCAAAGGGATGTGAGGAGAACAATGACACTTATGATCCGGGTAACTTAGTAATTACTTTTCTAGTTTTCTTTTCTTAGTTAGTAACTTAGTTTTTTTCCCCAATCAAGTAACTTATAGCTAGTACTAAATTACTCAATGAATTGTGCTTCTTTCATGATTAGTTGGATGGTGGTCTAACTATGGCAATCATAGACCCAACTTGAAAAAAATGGCCATTAGAATTCTCTCTTTGACTTGAGTTCATCCCGTGTGAGAGAATTGGAGCACTTTTGAGGGAGTAAGTACATATTCCCTCTCTTTATTATATGTTGTAATTTTTAATAAGGGTATTAGAATTATTAACTTGAAAATTTTCTTTAATGTATAGATACATACGAAGAAAAGGAATAGACTTGATGCAACAAGGTTGAACAACCTAGTGTATGTCCAATTAAATGCCAAACTTGTCAACAAGAAAAGAAGGGTAAAGGAGAAGGATGCCTTAATTACTATTGAAGCAACAAATGCACAAGGATGGATTGTTGAAGGTGCTGAAGATGAGGTTGAGCCGGGTTCGGGACTTATATGGGATATGGTTGGGGAAGCTATGGGAGCGGATGAGGTCCTTCTACTTAGAAGAAGTGGTAGAAATGTGCGAGAACTAGATGAAGACGAGTTTGTGTCAAAAAATGATGACAACGAAGAGGAAGATGAGAATTATGAGTTTGAGTCCGATGGAGAGAAAGTCTTGGAGGGATATGGAGAAGAGGAGGAGGAGTGATTTACTATTGATTTTGTGCTACTTAGTTTCATTTGGTTAATTTGTTTTCATGTTTTGAACTTAGAGCATCGAACTATTTGGTTTTACTTAGTTTCCATGTTTTTATTTGATGATTTGTGTTACTTATGTTATTCTACTTATTCAAAACCTATGAAGGAGGAAGGAGAATATATATATTTTTTTAAAAATTGAAAATTCGATTAGCCAATTAATCCCCGATTAATCCCCTAGTCGCTAGTCGGTAGCCAACCGACATGGGACCGACTAGCGACTTTTAGAACACTGGGAGCACATTACGATGGACTTTATGGTGGGACTTCCAACCACACAGAAGGGTTTTGATGCCATTTGGGTTATTATGGATCGACTAACAAAGATAACTCATTTTCTACCAATCAAGATTCGATTCAACTCAAATCAGTTGGCAAATTTGTATGTAAAAGAAATTGTTTCGTCACATGGAGTGCCGGTGTCAGTTGTCTGCAATCGAGATCCACGTTTCACGTCAAATTTCTAGAAGAGCTTATAAGAGAGAATGAGAACATAG
The DNA here is from genome assembly GCA_020205605.1 of Panax ginseng. Classification (NCBI taxonomy): domain Eukaryota; kingdom Viridiplantae; phylum Streptophyta; class Magnoliopsida; order Apiales; family Araliaceae; genus Panax; species Panax ginseng. The sequence continues at coordinate 87,575,409 of CM035129.1, forward strand.
TTGCGATTAAGTATTTCTTATCACCCTTAAATTGACAGGCAGAGTGAACGAACCATACAAATGCTAGAAGACATGCTTAGAGCTTGCGTGATGGATTTCAAAGGTAACTGGGACGATCACTTACCCTTAGTGGAATTCGTGTACAATAATAGTTATCATGTGAGTATCGACATGCCACTGTACGAAGCCCTTTACGGAAGAAAGTGTAGAACACCATTGTGTTGAGATGAGGTCGAAGAACGACAACTTTTGGGGTCAAAATAAGTTCAACAAATGACAAATGTGGTGATGACAATAAGAGCTAGATTAGTAGCAGCTCAAGATCGCTAGAAGAAATACGCCGATTTACATCGTCAAAGCCGAGATTTCAAAGTTGGTAATTTTGTGTTTTTAAAAATGTCTCCCTGGAAGGAAAGATAAGATTCGATAATAAAAGAAAATTGCGTCTGAGGTTCATAGGACCATTTGAAGTATTGAAGAGAGTAGGTGAAATGGCGTACAAAATTGTTTTATCTCTTGAACTAGAGCACATGCACAACGTGTTTTATGTTTCCGTGCTACGACCATATAAGCCTGACTATAAGCATGTGATATCTTATGAGCCCATTTAAGTAGAGAAAAATCTGACGTATGAAGAAAATCCTGTCCAGATAGTAGATAGGAAAGAGAAAACATTCAGAAATAAAATTATATCTTCTGTTAAAGTAGTTTGGCAAAACCACGACGCTGAGGAGGCTACGTGGGAATTATAAGATGAGAAGGGACTATCCACATCTATTTGTGTAACCTTGTTCCAATTACGGGGACAAAATTTTTATAAGGGGGAGGATGTAATATCCGTAATTTTTTGAGTAATATTAATAATTAAATTATTAAAGGTTTGAATATTTATTTGAATATAAATATATATCTTGTGACATGAGTTGTGATGATTCAATTAAATTGAGTTAAGTGCGAGATAATCAAGAAATGTGGTGAAATGATGATAAGCTTAATTAAGCTATCTTAAGTGATATGCCTAGTGTGACATAATTGTGGACTAAGTAATTCATTAATTAAATTAATGAGGAAATGGTTAAATAATGTGATGGACTAATTAGTGTTATTATCTTAATTAGTTATTTGTTAATGTGCAATTATAAATGTTATGTGAGCATATAAATAAAATAGCATCATATATAATATATAAGATAGGTTATTAAGGGTAATATTATAATGTGAATATTATTCCGTGAGACTATATAATAATAATCTTAATTTATGTAATTCTACTGAACTGGAATAAAAGAGCCTTGTGTGACATAATGGTAAACCAATTAAATGTGTATTTTAAATGTATGGGAAAAGATAAATTTAAGTAAATAAATAGTTGCTATTAAATGTTTATTTCCATATTTATGTGTAATTAGGAGAATAAGTTTATGGGAAATAATGGGTTGCTATAATTTATATTTTATCCCAATTCAAATATTATTTGGACTAACCCAATGTACATGTATTATATGATTATGTGTATATGTGTCCATAACTAAAGCCTAGGAAATAGAATTAAGTCATTAAATATAAACTAGTAAGCCAAAAAGGAAATAAACCTAAGTTTATTAGCAACCATTTTGCTACTACAGACCAAAACAAACTCCTTGTCCCAAACTCCTTGTACTATAACAGTAGCCTACCCTCTTTATTACGTGAACTTAGTGATGCAAATGATGGCTAGAGAATGGTTGGGGAAGGAGTTGGTAGTGGCTTTTCACCAAATTCCTTATATCTAATAGCTTCTTCTTCTTCCCTTTGGTTTCATTCTTAGGGAAAAACTCAGATATTGGGTAATAGCTTGGCTATAAATTGGAAGTTTCCCCTTTTCTAATTGAGTTGCTAGAATCTCTATTAAGTTCAAATTTGGAGAGCAATCTGAAACTTGAATCAAGAGTAAGCATTTCATCTTCAAAGAGGTAATATCCTAGAACATGTTCTTGATTTCAAAGTTTTACAAATTCTTAGGAGTTTCATGATTTACTTGATAATTGGTTTGGAAATCGATACCATGAAGTTATATGAGTTTGTATGTATGTTATGGACAATGTATGGATGGTCTGCGCATGCTAAATTAAGTATATAAGTTGTATGGTCTGAGTTATTCAGAAGCAGAGCCAAGTCTGGTCCTGTACTGAAGTGGCGCGCCCGCGCCTTCTGCCAGTCTTAAAATTTAATTTTTGTGTGGTTCTGATATTTTGAGCATGTTTGGTTGACATTAAGATGAATATAAATAGGTATTACAAATGAATCAAGTTTCCTTTGCACGACATGAGTTCATTTAGTTTACTTAAAGCTTTGTTTAGTAGCATTTTTGAAATAAAATTTAGAAGTTAAAAGCCAAACTTGATAAACCTTGTGCCTTTGATTTCTGATCTTGTTAGCATGTGTATGTGGCCTAGTTGTGTATACAAATGAGTATGGAATGTGGATTCAAAGGTTCTTTGCATGTTTAGTTTGGTTTAACATGAGATTTTCAAGAAAAACTTAGAGGTTTGAAAACCAACTTTGTTGAAAACTACCATACTCATATTCTGACCTTATGTACAAACATATCAAGCTCTTTTATTGTAAGACCCCAACTTTTATGAATAAAGATGAATTTTTCTATAAATATCGTTTTTGAATATTAAGGTGTGAATTTGTTATAATGTTATAGTTGTGGGTAATATTTATAAATTTTTCAAAGTAAGCAAGTTGTTATATAATATTCGATTGGTCGGAGAATATTCGTTTTAACAGGAAATATTCATACGACGACACAATCATTGGTGAACCTCACAAGGTAATTATTGTCGGAATGAGAAAACGACAGAAATATCTTTTTATGAAAATAACGGCAGAAGTTTTACCATTAACTGTTGAAATACCCAATGATAAAAGTACAATAATACGCGTGGTTGCATAGTAGTACACGGTATTGATTATTGATGCTTACGTGAGAAGTCACTCAGTTTTATTCAATTATTTCTACAATAATTGTTGCATAGTATCTCACGTTATCTGATTGAATTATTTTTAATATTTTATATTATTAAATCAATAATTGAGATGACAAGTTATTCATATTATTATTTGCAATATTGACGATGTCTAGAAAGTTTTGTCGAGGAGATATTTGGTCACCTAATTGCGCGCCAATAGGGAGAAATCCGTATCGAAAAGCCCCCTCTTTCCTGGGAACGATCTAGTTGTTAAATATTGCGAATTATAATAATGATGATAAATGTTGTTAAAAATATTGAGGAGTTTTTTTATGAGGTATTTGTTGAAAATTTGGTTATTATATGGACCCCCCATTTACCCATTTTTCAAAATAATTGGTAGAATTTATTCAGTACATTTTTTATATAATAAAGGTGGGGCCACATGTAGGGGCCACTAATGGAAGAAAAATGAAAGTCTTGGGGGAGAAAAGTTTGAGGAAGTCACATGGGGGTGGGGGTGGGGACAAAATTTTATATAAATGTATATATATTATTATAAGTTTTGTTTTATATGAAAAATAGAATATATTATATTTTATTATGCATAGTGTTTGCATAGTGCCTGCATAGTAACAAATCTCGTGAATCAGAAAAATTGGCTGAGCGTAGAATCAGAGAATTCTTCTTCAATAATATTGAGCGTATTTCTTTCAAGTTTTAGAAAGCTTTGAGCGTAGAAAATAATTTAAGTTTTCTTCAAGAATATCCTTGCTATACCAGTTGGAATACTCTCCTTTTTAAGGTAAGGGGTGTTATTTTTGTTCAATATTCGTATGAAATAATTTTTTCCATACTCTGTAGTATGTAAGTAATATTATTTCGTTTTAGATTTCGAATTCTATACTCATTTTGTTAAAGTTTTAGCTTTTATACTCCATGAAATTAGTAGAATATCCTTAAATTTTGCGTTTCATCCAGTATCTTTTCATGAAAATATTATTTTGAACATTCTTGACAAGTTTTAACTTTTTCATGTCGGAGTACTATTCACGGGTTACTATTCACAAGGTACTATTCACTCAAGTACTATTCACCCGGGGTACTATTCATGATAAAATTGCATTATTTTCCATCCAAATCATTTTTGATATAATATTATTCTTGAATTTTACTCCACAAAGCAACATCATGTTGACAATTTGGACGTTTTTGAATTCTAGATAAATTAAATTATAAATCTTTAAAAATTTATCATTTTCTTTCATTTAATTGAATTCTTATATCATTGTCATCATCCTTATGCTTATATTGTTATGAAAGTCATCTTTGGCTTACGTGCATACATGAACTGTTGATTGGTATGATTATGACCAGGGATTATTCGCTATAATCATGACCGTAATGTTACAAAAGATGTGGTTAAAGTCCTCATTGGCCCATACTGCATTGATAGACAGTTGTTGGCATGATCATGACCATTGATGAAAACACGAATATCCTTGGCCCGTAGTGCATGGATAATTCATGATCGTGATACTAATGAATATCCTTGGCCGTAGTGCAGGGGTGATTTGATGATGTGGATTATTTATTAAGCTGAGTCTCAACGATAAAATTGATGATAAACTTTTTGAATCATAGAAGATAGTAGATATCATGCTCTACTTGACTCTTCTAATGGATTGCTTATTTCGCTGTAGTTAAACTTGATGTTTATTATATTTTATCAGTTTAACACTGTTGAAGGCTAACGATTTGATTCGGCTAGACCATTATCTATGAATTTGAAAAGCTATCCAAACTAATTGACTTGGTGCAGACTCTTATAATTGTTGACATGAACAACCCTCTTAGCAGGGGAAATTTTATATTATCGGGGAACCGACGTGCGCACAAACAATATGTTTAAATGTTATGCATAACGTAGCGTACTATAGGCTGATCACCTGTTGTACTTGTTTATATTGAATTGTCAGTTAAATACTGTTAATTCTAGCATGAGTTCTTGGTCCATAATGACTACTCAGTATTTGATATTATTTAAATTGAAAAGTTGAAACCTTTGAATTCCGTTAATAATCTTTCTGTGACAACCCGAGAAATTAGACAATTTATTAAAATCTTAAATGATTGATTTAAGATCAAATAATAGACCTAGACAGAAAATAAGCGTATGCGTTTGATTTTTTTGGGAAGGAATTTTGAGGATTTCAAAATCCTGTGTAGGCTTTTGGTGAATTATTCAGGATTAAGTGTATGTGTATATGTGAATATGTTCTGTGTATATGGTCATCTATGTGTTCAGAATGTGGTTAAGGGTTAAGGGTTGACCAGATAAATTTTATCAGTGTTAAACCCTAATATTATATTCGAATGTCAACGTTCAGTTAGAAAACCTTAGCAATGGATAAGAAACCCTAGAAACCGGTTCTGAAACCCTAATTTTAGTTCCGGGAATTTGAAACCCTAATTCGGAACTTGGAAACCCTAATCTAGGAATTTAAAGGATAATTATAATGCTTAAGTGATATTAATTATAATATTAATTAGGGTAAAGCTTAATTAATTAGCAAACCCTAATTTCAAATTTTTAAACCCTAATTATTCCGTTAGAAACCCTAATGTACAGTTATGGACTTAATTGCTAAATTAACAATTTAAATTGGGATTAAATAATCCTAATTAACAAGATTGATTTATTAATGGGAAAGTTTAATTTAATTCGAGAATCCTAATTACAATTTAGAAATATTAATTTTCTATTTTTGAAAAGCTTAAGGGTTAATAACCGTGAATTTTAAGTCACTATATATGTATGTATTTTATTGATATTTAAAACTTTGTGTTATATAGTGATTTAATATGTGACAACATATGTGAAGTGGTGCATGGATCAATAAACATATATACTATAGTTATGGATATATACATTTATAGATTTCATTAAAAATGAAAGCTTCGTAACCTAATTATACATTAGGTGAGACAATTAAATAACCTAAGGGTTATGGTAGTAAAGAAAGGTTAGTATTTAATATGTATACTAGCTTAAGTGGATAATTTTGTTATTTCAAGTGACTAATAATTTTAAACCTATTTCTAGTAAACCTAATTAGGTTATGAGCTAAAGTCACATGTATAAGTAATTAAATTTCATAAGATTGGGAATGGAAACCCTAAATAAACAATTTGGGTAGCATATATTAAAATTGTTAGACGATGTTTATTACATGTCCCAAAACAATTAAAGGAGAAGCCCAAAAGAAATAAAATGCAAACCAATACTTAGCCCACTTGATTAAGGGTATTTTAGACTTTTAATTAATCAAATTAGTATATCAAAATAAAAGCAAATTGGGAGATATAATGGGCAAGGGGGGACCGACCAATTAGGCCTTTTTATGGCAAGAAGATTATGCTAATCAATTTCCATTAGTAGAAATCTTACACACAAGTACATGTGTGTCAATCTCCCATTGGTTGCAAATCTATTAAGCACCCTTAATCACATGATTAGGCTAATTGAAGAGATAAGGTGTAGTCTTTTATTCATGGGACAATAAAAATATGGGGGATAATAGTTATATCACTCATTCATTTACTAGACATTCATTTTATCTCATTCTTATTCTTCTCTTTTCCTCCCAAGCTAGTAGCATTCAAGAGAGAAAAGAAAGAGAGAGTGTTCGGTTTTTGTGAGAGTGAGAGAGGTGTGCTAGTTTATTTGATCTTCCAAGTTCATTACCTACTTGTGGAATAGAAGAAAGATAATCTCAAAGCAAAGGTATAAAACCTTTAATCTTAACTAAGTTTATTTATTTTATTTTGTTTGGCTTGAATCCAAAGCATGAGTTGTGATCTTGAACATTAGAACACTAGACGTACTAGTTAGATATTCCAGAAAATTCTGGGCTTTTAATATGTTTTAGTACACTGAATATTCTTTCCATAGACTCTGAAACGGACTAAATCTGACATCGGAGGAGAGAGTTATGACATTTCAAAGTAGTAGTGTCAAAACTGTCCAACAAGTGCGGTGCAGTCTACTTGAACGGAATTTCTGGGCTGATATGTTCGAAATCTGGAAAGACATCAGTAGGGGAGAGTTGTATTCCCGGAAGTTAGCTTCGCGTGGGCTCAAGACTCGCCTAAAAATGTTTTAAAATGAAAAAGTTAGGACTGTTTTAGCGAAAGAGGGTAAATCTGGGAAAAAAAATAAAAACTGTTGTGAGCGGACATTTTTGGGGTCTGTTTTAGGCTTCCTAAGAGGTCCAAAATTACAGGGTTATATTTTTTAAAAATACTTTGGTATACCATGTATAACATATCCAAAGTTGGGAGTTGTTTGATAAACGAGCAAGGCATGGGAAAATCGCAAAGTGGGCTACTCGCTAAATCTTGTAGGAGGCGGGTTGTTGGGCAAAGAAGGCGAAATATACTTCTTAAAGATTTCGGCCACCGCTTCTGCATTAATTGGTCTTTGAAGCCATTTTTGAAACCTATTTCGAATTATTTCTGTTGTTTATTTTTACGGTTAGAAATTTTCTAAAAATACTATGACATGAGGTCTATAACATGCCCAAAATTTCACTCTTATATGATTCACGATTTGAGAATTAAAAATCTGCAAAGGAGCATGTCAGAACTTAAAATCGAAATAACGCCGAAATATTCATTCGTCGAAAGCGATTTGACGTTCGACGTTCCGAATCGCGTTCAATGAAATAATAAGTATTAATAAATCTAATAAAGTCGTGATGCGGAGACGAGATTTGGCTATAAATGATATTTTACACCAATAAACTTCTCTTCAGGCATAAATAAAGCATTAAAATATATAATAAATATAAATTACATATTTAAGTGAAATAAAAACTACAATTGCTTATAAAATTATATTATTATATAAAAAATATTTTATATTATTTTAATGACTTTTGATATTTTGTAATGAGATTCATTAATAAATTAATATTAATAGTGATTTATTTATTTAATAAATATATTAAATAAATTATGGAAAATTAGAAATAATGCTTTGAAAATCATATAAAAATGGTTTAAGGGTTAGGAAAATATTTTAAATATAACTTTCGATATTTTGTCATGAAAATATTAATATTTTAATATTAATATCACTTATCGGATAATGAATTTAATGTTTAAAAATCATATAAGTATGATTTTAAAGTATTAAAAATACTATTTGGTATTATAAATATATTATAATATTATGTTATGATTTTCATTAATATTTGGTATTAAATAAATATTAATGATAAAGGAATTATGTGGTATTTATATTATATAAATACGATATTAATGATTGAAAAATCATGATAAATGATAATAATTATCTGATAATTATTACAAGCCTATGATTAATGTTTTAACTGATAATAATTAAATTATCTAAGATAATTTTTAAGTGTTCAGGTAGAGTTTAATTAAACTTAGACTCGAGAAAAGTCCGACTAGACCGTCAGGATGTTAGAATTATACCGAACTCAACTCGGACTGCAATAGTTTGACTTGAGGCTAGGTGTTATGTGTTGTATAGACTGATAGGGTTATGTGTTATGTGTTTAGGTTATTTTTAAATACTGTGATGATATTATTCTAACTTAGAAATACATATTATTAATAATAGGTCTTCAGACAAAGCTTATTAAATTGCATTGCGGTAATCAACGGTTCAGGTAAGTTTTACTTAACTCTACTAAGAGTTTTTTTATTCAGATATGCTTATGATATTTAATCATTGCTGATTGCCATGTGGAATAGTACTCTATACATATTGCATGTATAAGTCAGGTATGAAAGGCTGATCACCTTCATTACCAGTTGGTCCAGATATATTTGTTCATGTTCAATACTTCTTCAGTCAAAAGTTTGTTCCTGCTAGTTCTCAATTATATTGATGAATTATAGCGAGCCTATTATTCAGACTCAATCATGATATATCCTTAAATTGTATTTAAACTTGCTGGGCAACTTTTATGCTCACCCTTGCTATATCATGATAAACATTGCAGATAAGGCGAATGCGTTCGGATACAGGAAAATGATAATGCCAAGTTCTACTTGGGATAAAATGTGCAGCTAGATTGTAATAGTATAGTTTGATAATAATGTCATGTGTTAGATAGTTTATGATTTGTGTATAAGTTAAGGTTACTCGATTTTGGGAAAATGTGTGTAAAGTGTATTGTAAAAATAATTTATGTTTATATCTTCCGCAAATAGTTATAGAATGATTGAATCGAATTCGCGGTGATTTGGGACTCGGATTTGGGCCTCTCACACTTTCAATCCTTAGTGACTCTTATTTCAATTCAATGGATATATTTGGAACTGTTGATGCTTCTTTGTTTACAACATTATTCTTTAAACTCTCAAATTACCATACATCTTCATACTTTCAAGATTAATATCATACTTATGTCTGTTCACCCTTATTGTTATATTACTTGCTGGCCAAATTTGTTGCTCATTCTTGCTTTCCTTAAACATTTCAGTTAAGGCAGAGCAATGTGGACCCTCAGGCAAAGATAAAGAAAAGGGAAAGGCTATGGATTAGCTTTAGTCCTCTATGCTAGAAGATTATTATTATTATGATGTAATAAGACCTGTTTAATATTATGTATTAAGTTATGTTTTGATTTAAGTTATGTATTAAGTTAGTCATGTTTGCGACACCTTGGGACAAGAATATTTATGTTATAACAATGTAAATTATTCTATTATTCCGTAGTTTGAGATTTTAGTACGTTATTAGAGTTAGATCGCGAAGCACCGAATTCGAGATATAAGTATCTAAATTTGGGGGCGTCACATTTTAACTGTGGGCATGAGGGACATATCTCTCATAATTGTCCCAATCCGAAATAAAATGGGTGTTATACTTGTGGATCGATGGATCACCAAGCAAAGAATTTTCCAAAGAAAAGGACTAGTAAGAAAAGCAGTGGCAAATCGACACTTACCAAATATGTAAATATGTAATACTTTTGGTGAATGTAGTAGTAAGGAGTATCGATATTACAATATAATTTTGAAATAGGATTCCGGGGATGAAATCTTTATAAGGGTGGAAGAATGTAGCAATTCGAAAATTTTAGATAAATAAAATAAGAATTTAGTAAAATAAATATCTTATTTTATGCTATATATATTATATTGCATCTATTAATTATGTACGGTGTAATATGTGGGTATGTATGTATTTTGGTGTATATATTTAAATATATTTACCATCATTAATAAATTGCAAGAAGCAATTTTTAAAATGAAGGATATAATTTTTGTATATTAAAATAATTTACGGAAATAAATTATATCATATTTATTTATTAAATAAATAGTTTTTATTTAATAAATATCTCCCATTTTTATGGAAAAGATTTATGGATATTTTATCAGAGTATTTGAAGTGTATTATGTATAATTAAAATACATAATTTGTGGTTCAATAAGAACGGAAGGTGTTATATAACTATATAACATAAGTATAAGCTTGTGTTATACATGGGTACTGGCTAAATTAGTAAAAACTGAGTATTAGTATACAAGAATGAGCTAGGTTATTATAGGTAGGAGTTGTCAATTGAACAAGCCAAATTTTTTGAGTCAGATCATAAGAGAAAGAGCTGTCAAGGCTAGGGATAATAGAGTTAGGATTCAGCAAACCTATTATTCGTAAGGAGCAAGAAATGTTGTTTATAAAACTGAAGCTTCAGTCTTCAATTGAATCTCTTAATTCAATTTTCAGACATCTCAAGCTTTCACTATTATCTTAATTAGAGATTTAAAACTCTGCAAGTTCTAAAAGATGGGGCGCCAACCAAAGAATAAGAAGAGTGTGATTATCAAATATTACAAGGAAAGTGTAATCACAATAATCAAGCTTTTGGGCAAGGAGAATTCATTAAGAGGTACAATAATTCATTGTTTTGGAGTTGATAAACAAATTAATCCTAATAGACGTATATGGGAATATATTGTAGATTTCTAACTTTTATCTTTGATTTGAAGCTGGAAGCATATGTAATAATGCATCTTAAGTTATAATATTAGGCTTATGTATTGTTTTGTACAATCTAACATGTTTAAAAGAAAAGAGCAAGATTTCAAAAGATTTTTACAAGTTTTCTGAAAGAGAACAAAGAATTTTTGAAATGAAAAGCAAATTAGAATGCAAATACAATTATATGGCTTATGTGTGTGAATGTAGTATATATGTGCTACAAATATTGTGACACCCCCAAACTGGGTACTTCATTCCCACAAGATTTAGTGTTCACTGTTTAAACATTCATTTCTAACTACCCAAATATAGTAAAGGCTTAAATATGAATTAGTACCCTAAACTATATGCCATATTCCACTTTGGTGATCCACCTTTCAATTTTGTCAATTAGATGATTGAACTATTAATTTTTTCTAATTTCAATAAATTAAAACAGCCACGTCAGTAATTGCTGATGTGGCTACTTGTGTGGGGGCCATATGAAGCTGGTGTGGCAATTTTTTTTTTAATTATGGATTTAACATATCTGATTTAATAGAGGGTAAAATAGTCCAACAACAATTAACATAATAGTGCATTAACTTAAAATATATCTTCATATCAGAACATATACAATCGATTCAACACATTCGATGTAAACCAAGCCCCAAATCGCTTGAAAAACCCCTAGCTCAACAACTACAAATAACTGACCGGTACTTTCTATTAAATCTTAGACCTGCAGACGAATAAATAACGCTTATAAAGAAGAAGGAAAGGCCAATATACAAGTATGTTGAATCATTACTTACCTAAAAGTTAACCAAGTAGGTTGAAGTTCTACCCTTGAATTTATCCGAGATTCATATCAAATATAACAACACCATACTTTGAAAATTAAAAAGATAATAAAAAAATTAACAGATCATGTGAAATATCCCAACACATCAGACTTTGAAAATTTTAAAAAAATAAATAAATATCAACAGATCAATCATCATATATCAGTAAAATACCATAAGCGTAAATATTTTTTTTGGGGAAAATACATCTAACGAACGTAAAAAATCAGAGCTTTCGAAGCAAACATCGATCATATCCAAAGCAAAGAAATATCTTACAGGTAGAGAGAAATTAACCTGAGCGAGCTATAGAGCAAAGTATGGCTCCTCCTAAAGGAGGCCTTCAAATCAGAAAGCAGAACAAATAAAGAGAAACAACGGTCAGTGATATTAAACAGGAAAAAAAAGAAGGATAATATAGGAGATTCTAAGAAATTTATAGGAGAAGAGAGAAAGTACCGAGAAGACGAGAGACAAAGGGAATCAGAAAAATGTCAAAAATATAGAGAAAGAAACTTAGATATGTTGGACCATTTTACCCTCTATTAAATCAGATATGTTTAATCCATAATTAAAAAACTATTTTTTATGCCGCACCAGCTTCTTATGGCCCCACACAAGTAGCCACGTCAGCAATTTCTGACGTGGCATGTCCAATTTGTTGCAATTGGAAAAAATTAATAGTTCAATCATCTAATTGACAAAATTGAAAGGTGGATCACCGAAGTGGAATATGGCCTATAGTTTAGGGTACAAATTCATATTTAAGCCTATAGTAAAATTTAAACAATAAACCTTCCCATTAAAGGGCTACATCATTAATTCTAATAAAATCACAGGTTGTCTAACGTTAAACATTCATCAAATGCGAAAAAATAAATAATAAGATCATAATATTAAAACTAAAGTCTGACATCAATAAAGTCAATAAAATTCTACAAGTCTTCAACATCTAAACGCGTTGCGTAAATTATCCCCTATAATAGGGTTGTTCATCTCAGTATTTAGAATACAAGTCCGCACCAAAGTATGTTTGGTGTGGATAAGCTTCAAGGGTAATTTAGAGTTTAACGAACATCAACTAAGGATTAGTTGAATCAAAAATGTAATAACAATATGCTATAGAATGAGTAATAAATGAATCAACCTTGTATAATGAGGTCATGTTTAGAAATGAACTAAAAAGCATAGCATTGAATAATATAACAAACCTTGCTTGAACAATATTAAGCTTAGGCTAGAATTTTGTTTAGTAAAAGAATTGAGTTATTGAACATGCATAATCAATAGCAAGTTGAACAATAAAACTTGCTCATCCTAAGAATATCAGAATTTAGAAACTTTCATATTAAGAAACAAGTTAAAGATAGGTAACCTTCTCAAAGTAAGAGTTAGGGTAAAGAGCTTGCATGAATATAATTAAGTTGTATAAGTAGGATTAGGAATTACTTGCTCAAAGGCCTATATAATCTGGTACCGCAACATTGACTGGTCTTCGCATCGCCTCACATTTACTCAGATAACCCAACCCAGGTGCGCGTCATATACACGCCAATGAAGCTAAAGTGGTACTGCATTTGGAAATGTACTATGGAACAATGACTGTGGCGAAGAAGTACGCCCAGTGCATGCGCGATGTTCGCGAAGAACATAGAACAAAGCCAAATTGGCCTACAAACTACTTTCTAAAAACCAATTTAACACATAAATTACACAGGACTTCACAGAAACCTAACCTAAGGTTTTTAACATGTTTTTAACTATTCAAACAACATAATCATCAACATTATAACCTTTAATTTCACTGTTTCTACTATTTCTTCACCCTTTTGACATTCATAGTGAAATTCATCACTGTGAATTCATTTTTCAACCAAAACAGTTAATTTAAATTACTTGGTTTTCGTTTCTTCATGTATTCTAGCAATCAATAGTCAATTTATGGTTTATACTATGAATTAAGTATCAATTTTGATTCTAAATTAAGCCATATCAAACATATATTAATATAAATTTACTGTAATATGATTTTCTCCATATTTAAACATATTACATGAATTAATTTACTCCAAATCATCTATAACACATATGATAACAATTTATATCAACAATTATCATATAAAAATACATATTAAACAATTAATCTTTCACACCAAAATTTACATAGAACTTTTGATAGAATAAAACTAAAACTATAAAAAAACTAAAAGTATACTTTTGATTGGTAGAAGATATGAAAGTCTTGAAAGTCTTCCTCCTTCTTCTAAATTCTCAAACTTATAGAGAATTTCTCTTCTTCCTTCTCTCTTTTCTCTTCTACTTTTACGTAATATAAACTGATATAATATAATATAATGTATACTTATAATACGTATTAATATATAATAAATATATATATATATATATATAACTGATGTCAGTTATATCATTTGAAAATCAAAAGCCATAAGGCTTGTTGGCTAAAACCATTTTTTATAAAAAATTAAAGCCTTAAAAGCCTTAAGCTTTGTTTAGAAAAAACTAAATTAAAAATAATAACTTAGAATCCTTATGCCTTGCTTGGTAAATCCCATTTAAATTAAAGACTTAACATTCATTAAGCCTTGTTTGGCAAAATTGAATTAAACTCTTTTAATTTATTTTAATAACCCATTTATAATATAGTTTATTGTCCCATATTATTAAATTAAAAATAATAACAACTTATTAAATCTATTTGTCACATAATCACATTGCCACAAAATTATAATTTTCATTTTCATTATAATTTTACTTAATAAATTAACACATCACTTTAATTACTAAATTAAATTAAAATATTATTATACCAATTCATTCAATCTTTATCAACTCTCTAATTTAATTATTAAATTAAATTAGAATATTATCTCATAATAATTAATTTTTTTCGACTCATAAATTATTTATTTAATAAATAAATAATCAAATCAAATCAAATTAAATAAATATTTATTCAACAATAACATATTAATTAAAATATTTATTTACTTCAATAAATATTTGAAATTACAATTAAAATATTACAATTAAAATTCTGGATTGTTATATCATTCCCTCCTTACAAGGATTCTGTCCCCAGAATCACAACTCAAACAATTCATTCGTCACATTCTTCCCTCCTTACAAGGATTCTGTCCGCAGAATCGAAGACACAATTAAACAAATAACTCATGATAGTTCTTCATCATTTTATCTTTGAGTTCCCACATAGCTTCTTCAGCATTGTGGTTCCTCCTATCACCTTCACGGAATGTATCACTTTATTCTTGAGCACTTGTTTTTTCCTATCAACTATCTGAATAGGAATCTCCTCATAAGACAAGGCCTTATCGAACTGTAACGGTTCATACTCGATCACATGCTTGTAATTGGGTTTATACGGTCGTAGCACCGAAACATGAAAAACATTGTGAACATGTTCCAACTCTGGAGGTATATATACCTTGTAAGCCACCTCACCTACTCTTCGCAGCACCTCGAAGGGTTTAATAAACCTTGGGCTTAGCTTTCCATTTTTACTGAAATGAATTTTCCCCTTCCAAGGAGAAACTTTTAGGAAAACAAAATTTCGTACGTCGAACTCGCGATCTTGTCTGTGTTGATCGGTATACTTCTTCTGTCTGTCTTGAGCAGCTACCAATCTTGTCATGATGAGTTTGACAACCTCAGTAGTCTGCTGTACTAGTTCCGATCCTAATAGTTGACGTTCACCGACTTCATCCCAGCACAGTGGAGTTCTGCACTTCCCGCCGTATAATGCTTCGTAAGGCAACATAACAATGCTTGCATGGTATCTATTATTGTAGGAGAATTCTGCCAATGTAAATGATCATCCCAGTTCCCTTTGAAATCCATGATGTATGCTCTGAGCATATCTTCCAATGTTTGGATTGTTCATTCTCTTTGGCCGTCTGTTTGAGGATGATACGTCATACTCATTCTCAATTGTGTTCCCATGCATTCTTGTAGTCTCTTCTAGAAGTTTGACGTGAATTACGGATCTCTATTTGGCACAATTGATACTAAAATTCCATGTCTCGAAACGATCTCCTTAACGTAAAACTTTACCAGCTAATCGAGATTGAATCTAATCTTTATTGGCAAAAAGTGTGCTGATTTTATCAGTCTATCCACTATTACCCAAATCACATCGTAACCTTTCTGAGTAGTCGGAA
Organism: Panax ginseng; assembly: GCA_020205605.1. Classification (NCBI taxonomy): domain Eukaryota; kingdom Viridiplantae; phylum Streptophyta; class Magnoliopsida; order Apiales; family Araliaceae; genus Panax; species Panax ginseng. The sequence goes on from CM035129.1 coordinate 87,591,415, forward strand.
GACCTACCACAAAATCCATTGTGATGCGCTCCTATTTCCATTCTGGTATTTCCAACGGTTGAAGTAATCCGCTTGGTCTCTGATGCTAGACTTTGACTCTTTGACATGTTAAGCATTTTGCGACACATTCTGCAACCTCTCTTTTCATATCCAGCCACCAATAATGTCGTCGTAAATCTTGATACATCTTCGTACTTCCCAGATGAATTGAATATCTTGAGTTATGAGCTTCGGTCAAGATTTCATCTTTAATACCCAGTACTGCTGGAACCCAGATTCTTCCCTTGAACCTTAGTAGTCCTTTGGTATCGATCTTGTATTTCACTTCACTACCCTCAACCACTCTTTCTTTGATTTTCCCATATTCTTCATCTTGTAGTTGAGCATTCTTTACCTTGTCCACCAAAGTTGGACTAGCTTCCATCTGAATCAATCTTTCATCGGACTCTTTTGGAAATTTTATTTCCAAATCTAGTCTTGCAATTGCTGAGATAAGTTCTTCCTGAGCCGTTAACAACGTCAATTTCTCAGGACCTTTTCTACCCAAGGCATCAACAACCACATTTGCTTTACCCGAATGATAAAAGATCTCACAATTATAATCTTTTATCAATTTTAACCATCTCCTTTGACGCATGTTTAGATCCTTCTGTGTGAAAATATATTTCAAACTTTTATAGTCTATGTATATCTCACATTTCTCCCCATAGAGATAATTTCTCCATATCTTCAGAGCAAATACCATTGCAGCCAACTCTAAATCATGAGTCGGGTATCCTTTCTCATAGTCCTTCAATTATCGGGATGTATACGCAATGACTTTGCCATTTTGCATAAGCACACAGCCCAGTCCTTTATGTGATGCATCACTATACACCACAAAGTTTTTTGTATTATTCTGTAATGGCAACACAGGTCCCATGCTAAGCTTCTTTTTTAATTCCTGAAAACTCTCTTTGCACTTCTCTGTCCAAATAAATTTTATAGCTTTCCTTGTCAAATTTGTCAACGGAGTGGCAATCTTGGAAAAGTCTTAAATAAATCGTCTATAGTAACCTGCCAATCCCAAGAAACTCCTCACCTTTGATGGTGTCCTTGGTTGTTCCCAATTTATTATAGCTTCCACCTTTGATGGATCCACTGAAATCCCATCTTTGTCAATCACATGCCTAAGAAATTGCACACGTTCTAGCCAAAATTCACACTTAGAGAATTTCACGTATAACTTTTCCTTTCTTAGCGTCTCCAACGTCAAATGTAAGTGTTCCATGTGTTCCACTTTAGATTTGGAGTACACCAGAATGTCATCGATGAATACCATGACAAACTTATCTAAGAATGGTTTAAACACCCTGTTCATCAAATCCATGGATGCTGCAGGGGCATTAGTTAAACCAAAAGACATTACCAAAAACTCGTAATGTCCATACCGAGTTCTGAATGCCATCTTAGGTACATCCTCCTTCCTTACTTTTAATTGATGATACCTACTTCTCAAATATATCTTTGAGAAGTACTTGGCTCCTTTCAATTGATCAAATAATTCATCTATTCTTGGTAACAGATATTTATTCTTAACAATAACTTTGTTTAATTCCTTATAATCAATGGAAAGACGCATTGACCCATCCTTCTTCTTCACGAATAACATCGGTGCTCCCCACGGTGATACACTCAGTTGAATGTATTTCTTATCTAGTAGTTCTTGTAGTTGTACCACTAGTTCCTTCATCTCCACCGGAGCCATCCTGTATGGGGCCTTCGATATCGGAGTAGTTCCTGGCGCTAGATCGAAAAACGAATTCGATCTCTCTATCAGGCAGAAGTCCTGACAAATCCTCTGGAAATACGTTCGCAAAATCCCTAACAACAGGTATCTCTTCCAGTTTCACACCCTTTTTTTGAGTATCAACTATGTAAGCTAAATATCCTACACAGCCTTGACTCAACAACTTCTTGGCCTGCATAATCGTTAGACATCTTGCTTGTCTAGGCAATTTTCTACCATAGAAGACTACCTTTGACGGAGTCATAAGGTTTACACTTTTCTTTTAGCAATCAATTATTGCTCCATAATTGAATAACCAATCCATTCCCAATATAATATCAAACTCTCCAAGTTTTATCGGGATTAAATCTACTGTCATAATATCCCCTTTAATATTCACCCTATAATTCTTGTATACGAACATAATAGGAATCACCTCCCTATTCGCATTTTCTATGTTTAAAGGGAAATTCAACTCTTCATTAAGCAATCCTAACCTCTTAACAATTTCATCAGATATAAACGAGCAGGTAGCACCCGAATCAAATAATACATATGCATTTATATCATTGATTGTGATAATACCTGACACAACATCTTTTGATTGCAAAGAATCCTATACAGTCATGTTGAAAGTTTTGGCTGTGGGTCTGTTTGATGGCGTTGGTCCAGCAATAGCCGGCGTACCTCCACTACCACGTCCCTTGCTTTCTGTTGCCTCTCCAGCTTTCATCTTAGGACACTCGCGAGCAAAATGATCCTTTGACCCGCATGTGTAGCAAACATTCTTCTTTGGTTGATGGAAATTTAGAGCAATGTGACCCTCCTGGCCACAGTTGAAGCATACTCGCTTACCCCTTAAACACACGCCAGTGTGATTCTTCCCGCATGTAGCACATGCTTTGAACTTCTTTTTTTGTTGGCTACTCTGTTGGCTTCCAGCACCAACACTTGCATTCCACTTCCTCTTCAAGTTATTATTATTATTATTATTATTATTATTATTATTATTATTATTATTATTATTATTATTATTATTATTATTATTATTATTATTATTATTATTATTATTCCCACAACTACTACACCATTCTTACCTTCACTCTCACTCTCATTCTTCTTCTTTCTTTGTTCTTGATTGTACTTTGTCACAGCCTTGCCTCCACCCTCAGCGATAATTGCCTTCTCAAGCACCGCTGCAAACGTCTTTAACTAAAACATGGAGACTCTACTGTACAACTAGGTTTTGAGTTCCTATTCAAATCTCCTAGCCTTGCGCTCATCTGTGTTAACTTGATATGGCGCAAACCTCGCCAACTCATTGAACCTTACTGCATACTCCGACACTGTCATTGTGTCGTGCTTCAACTCTAAAAACTACACTTCCATCTGATTCTTTGAACTCTCTGGGAAATAGGTCTCAAAAATATTTGCTTGAACATATCCCAAGTCATCACTCCCTGACCTCCTCTAGTTTTATTGGCTTGCCACCAATAACTTGCCTCTACTTTCAACATGAATGTTGCAAAAGTAGTCTTCTGGTTCTCACCAACCCTAGCAACATCAAATACTTTGTCTATTTCCATGATCCAGGTCTATGCCTCAACCGAATTCATGGTTCCATGGAATTCTGGTAGTCCAACCGCCTTAAAATCCTTAAAAGTTACAGCTTGGTTCTGCGATTGATTCTGCAGCGCTCCCGTCAGAAGTGTCACCAACTGCTAAACTGGGTTAGCTTCAGCGTTGTTGTTGTTGGTAAACCCCTCAGGGGTTTGTTGTCGTGGTTGACGTCTTCTTAGGCATTTTTTAATTAAAGAAAAATATACTTATTAGATTATTACCCAATCTTTTAAGTATTTTCTACTTAAATTATACATCATAAAAGATCATCACATAACACATAACATCTTGAATAAATATTAACATTTTATTCATTCATAATCTTTTGAAAAACATAATAATGATAGTATCCCTGCTATCTACATCACTTTCCTAAACTACAAAAGTTGCAGGATAACATTCTCATCATATCCCATTCGTTAAATAACACTTGGGATTTACATCTTATTTATTATATAATTAATCACATATCAATTACATTCGGTATGATGACCTACTAAAATGCTGCATAGCCTTACGACGCTCCTCTTCTATAATACGGAACATTGTTTTGCGATCTAACATGTACGATGGCAGTGTCTCAAACTGAATCGGATAATACATAACTCGGTTTTGAGCTCGATTTATCACGATGTTGAAAATGCTATTCATCTCCTCCATCTTGATCTTCTTTGCCTGTACTTCCCCCTCTGCTACTCCTGCACGTTGAGAAGCTTCCTCGTACGCGTCTTCAACTCTTGCTCTCTTGGCATATTCTTCTTTCAATTTGTCCTTCAACTTATCCCCATCCTCATTCGTCTGAGGTAGCTCCACAAGGTCTTCCTTATCCGTCTCTACCACATCGTTCTCATCAGGTATCCCCTGATGCTCAAACTCTGGGGCAGCATCACCAACCACTGTAACCAACGAAGATGACTCCATTGGCACCAATTGTTCCCATACTACCTGAATATCTCGAGGCTCCTCCTCTCTAGGCATCTGAGGTCCCTCCTCCCTAGCCTGACTGGATTCTCCCACATTAGCCATCCTAACAACAAACATTTTTAATTGTTTTATTACTAATCGTCACTACTCGACACTCATGAGCACATAGGTTGCAACCACATAATCACATAAGGGTTTTATTATTTCTTTCTTAAAACTCGATAAGAGTTTATCACCACTATCTTTTCAAAGGTTACTTCCTAAGGTTTTTCCCTCACCTAAGGTTCATAACCTAAAGCTTTGATAAAAACTTGTGACACCCCCAAATTTGGGTACTTCATTCCCACAAGATTTGGTGTTCACTATTTAAACATTCATTTCTAACTACCCAAATATAGTAAAAAATTTAAACAATAAACCTTCCCATTAAAGGGATACATCATTAATTCCAATAAAATCCCAAGTTGTCTAACCTTAAACATTCATCAAATGCGAAAAAAATAAATAATTACATCATAATATTAAAAATAAAGTCTGACATCAATAAAGTTAATAAAATTCTACAAGTCTTCAACACTTGTTCAATTTTCCTTTCCCTTTGCTAGTGGTTGGTTCATCAACCTTCTCAACTTTAGCTGCAATAATTATATACGCAAGAATGACCAAAACAAATGCTCACTTGAAACGATAATGAATAATAACAACATAATAACTTCCAGTGAATAGACTCAATAGAACTGAATAATATTCTCTATCAATGATAATCAAGAACTAAAAACAGAATTTGAAATATATCTGAGGGTCAAAAGACCACGAACTATGTCCAAGGTTAAAAGTGTTCTTTCAACTTAAACCTAAATAGTCATAAGACTGTAGGGACTTCCCGTACTTAGAGGGATCAACCCTTCGTACCATGTATTGTTCACAAACATCTAAACGCTTTGTGTAAATTATTCCCTGTAATAGGGTTGTTCATCTCAGTATTTAGAATACAAGTCCACACCAAAGTAAGTTTTGTTTGGATAAGCTTCAAGGGTAATTTAGAGTTTAACGAACATCAACTAAGGATTAATTGAATCAAAAATGTAATAACAATATGCTATGGAATGAGTCATAAATGAATTAACCTTGTATAATGAGGTCATGCTTAGTATTGAAATAAAAAGCATAAGCAATGAATAATATAACAAACCTTGCTTGAACAATATTAAGTTAAGGCTAGAATTTTGTTTAGTAAAAGAATTGAGTTATTGAACATGCATAATCAATAGCAATTTGAACAATAAAACTTGCTCATCATAAGAATATCAGAATTTAGAAACTTGCATATTAAGAAACAAGTTAAAGATAGGAAACCTTCTCAAAGTAAGAGTTAGGGTAAAGAGCTTGCATGAATATAATTAAGTTGTCTAAGTAGGATTAAGAATTACTTGCTCAATATAAAGGTAAATAAGATACAACCAACTCAAATAGAGATTGGGGTTTGAAAATTTGCCTTGCGTGTAAGCTAAGCTGTAATAACTCGATTCTCAATATCATATACACATGTCATCAAGACATAATTAGTACCTACATGTACTCAGCACATAAATAAGTATTTATTTCATGTACAACTTGTAGTCATAGGTTCAATTACTTGGTTAAACCTTAACTCTTCAATTTATCACATAATTCATTAATTACTAATAATATTTTCATACTTGGTACTATCACAATATGATAAAATAACAATTTATCAGTCATAATATTACTCTTTATCAACAATTACAGAATTGTATAATCAAAATAAATTTTCTGGCCAACACTACTAACTAATCGCATCAGCAGCCATACCTTTTTGCACTAGGAATGGTCTTTGCAATAATCGCACAGCAACTGTGGCGGAGACAAAGGCCTATAATCAAGGCCATAACGTTGACACAACATCTGCTGACTCTTGTTTACTCATATAACCAAGCGCAGCTGCGCCGAATTTTACACGCCAACAAAATCTAAAGTGGTAATAGCGTACTGAAATGTACTATGGAACAACACTTTAACGCCAAGTACGATTCCAGCATGGCGATTCTCATGAAGAACACAGAACAAAGCCAAATTGGCCTACAAGCTACTTTCTAACAACCAATTTAACACATATAAATTACATAGACTTCACAGAAACCTAACTTAAGGTTTTCAACATGTTTTTAACTATTCAAACAACATAATCATCAACATTATAACCTTTAATTTCACTGTTTCTACTATTTCTTTACCCTTTTGACATTCATAGTGAAATTCATCACTGTGAATTCATTTTTCAAACAAAATAGTTAATTTAAATTACTTGGTTTTCGTTTCTTCATGTATTCTCACAATCAATAGCCAATTTATGGTTTATACTATGAATTGAGTATCAATTTTGATTCTTAATTAAGCCATATCAAACATATATTAATATAAATTTACTGTAATATGATTTTCTCCATATTAAAATATATTACATGAATCAATTTACTCCAAATCATCTATAACACATGATAACAATTTATATCAACAATTATCATATAAAAATACATATTAAACAATTAATCTTTCACACCAAAATTTACAGAGAACTTTTGATAGAATAAAACTAAAACTATAAAAAAACTAAAAGTATACCTTTGATCGGTAGAAGATATGAAAGACTTGAAAATCTTCCTCCTTCTAAATTCTTAAATTTATAGAGAATCTCTCTTCTTCATTCTCTCTTTTCTCTCTTTTATCTTTTCTCTTCTACTTTTACGTAATATAACTAATATAATATAATATAATGTATACTTATAATACGTATTAATATATAATATAAATATATATATATATATATATATATATATATATATATATATATATATATATATATATATATGTGATTATATCATATCATGAAATCAAAAGCCATAAGGCTTATTTGGCTAAAACCATTTTTTTAAAAATAAATTAAAGCCTTAAAACCCTTAAGCTTTTTTTGGCAAAAACTAAATTAAAAATAATAATTTAGAATCCTTATGCCTTGTTTGGTAAATCCCATTTAAATTAAAGACTTAACATTCATTAAGCCTTGTTTGACAAAATTGAATTAAACTCTTTTAATTTATTTTAATAACCCATTTATAATATAGTTTATTGTCCCATATTATTAAATTAAAAATAATAACAACTTATTAAATCTATTTGTCACATAATCACATTGCCACAAAATTATAATTTTCATTTTCATTATAATTATAATTTTATATAATAAATTAACACATCACTTTAATTACTAAATTAAATTAAAATATTATTATAACAATTCATTCAATCCTTATCAACTCTCTAATTTAATTATTAAATTAAACTAGAATATTATCTCATAATAATTAATTTCCCTAACTCATAAATTATTTATTTAACAAATAAATAATCGAATCAAATCAAATTAAACATATATTTATTCAACAATAACACATCAATTAAAATATTTATTTACTTCAATAAATATTTGAAATTATAATTAAAATATTACAATTAAAATTCTGGATTGTTACAGATATACTTGGTTGTTGGCAAGAATATATATTTACTTGAATGGCGTAATCACGTACGAAAAGATAATATCAAAACCAAGTTTGATATAGTTTTTGTAAAGTAAGAAGTGTATATAGTTTGAGTGTTTTTGACATAAAAACTTGGTATATGTGGCTAATTAGTGTCCATTCATGGATATAAATGGCGTAAGGTTCATGAAGCGAAGTAAAAGCTAAAACGCTAATCGTAAACTACGTGACAGGCAAGTTTCTCATTCTATTTCTGTGTTTACATGTCTTATGTTTACAAGTATATGAGCATGTATGAATTGTTATATGATACTTCGTGAATGATCAAAGTCAATATATGACTAAGGTGTTTTGAATTATGGAACTCAATTGGTTTAAAACATGTGATTTATAGATGATGATAAGATGTTGATATGAAAGGTATATCTCGAATATGAAATTATGTGCTATGATGCATGATAGATTGTTAAATTTGCTGAGCTGTCGAGCACAACCTTGTAAAAATAAACTTTTTGCAGGTTAGTGATTTAGTGCAATATTTCTTGATATCTGAACAAAAGGACTAGAAGACTGATGAAGAATTACATTTTCTTGAATTAGAAACTGTATAGAACTACATTGGAAGTTTTAATATGTATAACTGGAAATTGTGTACAGTTTGATATCTTCAATAAATGGGGAATGATTGATTTGAAATTAGAATGTATGATGGTGATTAGCTTGTATTTAAAGTTGTATACATTGATTAGAGAAATCATTAAATGAATATGATTTCAAAATATATGTAATCGTGAAGGCTGCGATTCATGGAATGAAGAAGGTAAGAAGAACATAGAAGTTTTAATTATTTAGCATTTTTAGTTTTTATTTCATCTTAGTATGACATTAAGCTGAATCAAGGTAGTATTTAACGCACAAGGTCGAGATTACGTTTGTCTTGAATTAGATTAAATTGGTCTCGATTTTGGGGGCGTTACAAGTGGTATCAAAGCTAAGGGTTGTAAACCTTAGGTAGGTCTACCTTATGTTATAACCGTAAAGAAGGAATATGAAATACGAATTAAAGAAAATTCGTATTGACCAAAGATTAAGATAAGATTTGATAGGGTTGGGTAGGATTTCAATTGAAGACTCATGTGATAGTTGAGTTGTACAAACTTTTGTATAGGTAGGAGTTTTATACTTGGTCTAACGACTACTTAGTCAATCATAGTGATAATAATTGAAATGTTGGTGTCACGCTATCGGTATGTGTATGATCAGAAGATGATTCATTTCTCATATGTATATTCGATAGTTAGAGAATATAAGATTAGGTGTGAGTTCTTAAAACTCATACTTATGGTGAGTTTGTGGCTCATAATCATATGGTATATTTTTGAAGCCCTAAGCGTATGGAGAGTCCCTGATTGGTTCTTAGACTACGTATTGCTAGGACAAGTTCCTAAACTCAAATATGAAAAGTTCCTAAACACATAAAGTGTGGTAAGTTTGATGAACTATGCCGGGATATAGGAATGTTATAGATTAAGAGATAATTATTTTGGTATATTAAACATTGATGCTATTAGAGATGAATTGGTGTATTCATCATAAAAGAATAATAATGCATATATTACTATTTAGAGGTATTAATTAAGATAATACGATTGATTTTAGAATGCCAGAAAAATTCAAGGATAACAAACTCTGAAGTGAGTTAGAGATGACCAACCCTAAATAGAAGGGTATGGTTAATCCGATATTATCAAAAAGACATAGAAGATGACAAAATAAGAAGTTAGACACTGGTGTTGTGTCATAATCTATCAGACACTAGTGATGTGTTATAACCAACCAGACACTGGTGATGTGTCATAATCAAATAAACACTGGTGATGTGTTATAAAAAGATAGACATTGGTGATATGTCATAATGAAACAAACACTGGTGTTGTGTCATAAACATCGGTGATATGTCATAAAGAAGCTTGACACTGGTGATGTGTCATAATGGAAAGACAGACACCGGTGATGTGTCATAGCAGAACAGACACTGATGATGCATCATAATAAGATAAATACTGATGATATGTCATAAGAAGCTAGTCATGGGTGGGGCTAGATAAAAAGTAGACAATGATAATGTCAGGATAAGATAATCATAAGTGATGATAAAACAAACACAGGCGGTGTTATGATAATAAGAACATGCATAAGGGATTTCGAAATTAAGATATAGGTGATGTCCAAGATGCATAGACTCGTGTAGTGGAAAAAGAAAGTAGACTCTGGATAGGGTCAAAGGTGTAAGATTAATTCTGAAAATGTGATAACTTTCAACAATAATAGTAAAAGATTTCGTATGAAATAGGAAAAGGTTATTAAGTATTTGGAGATGCGTGAATATGTATAAATTGATATGTGCTATGTGGTAGTTGAGATTTAGCATGAATAGTAAAATGCTTTAAAGTGGAAAGATGAGAAAATAACATATTTTTATTATACAGAATAATGCCGCCAAGAAGGGATTAGCGTAATCAAGAAGAAATAGAGGGCGAACCTAGGGATCAGGTGGATCCTATGCAGCACTTTGTTAATCTTCTTGCAGAGGCGATAAATAAAAATTTTATGCCAGAAAATGCAAATCCTCAAACATTGTAGGTGGAAAGTTTTAAGGATTTTAAGAATGTGGGACCGCCATAATTTAAAGGAACCACAAAACCTATTAAGGCTCAAACATAGATTAAGGAAATAGATAAGGCATTTGATATTGCCAGGATAGGTGAGGAGCAAAAAACATTTTTTGCTGCTTATATACTTAAGGGTGAAGCAAATTTTTGGTAGGAAGCAAATAAGAATAGAGTCGTTGAAGGAGTTACTGGATGGGAAAGGTTTAAAGAAATATTTTTTGAAAACTATTTTCCACCCAGTTCATAAAGTCGTATGGAGATAAAATTTCTAGAGTTGAAATAATAGAATATGTTAGTGTCCTAGTATACAGCTAAGTTCAATGAACTAGATAGGTTTGCTCCACATCATGTGGACATGGAAGAAAAGAAGATGCATAGGTTTGAAACCTTTGGTCTTGATAAGTTATCAGTGTTACAAATCAACTCATTTGGAGCACTTTTAAAAATGCTATAATAACCGAGGAAGGAGATAAGACATCATGCCAATATAATCTGGAGGATTATAACAAGAAAAACAAAGGAAAATAAAATAAAATTGAAGGAAACTAGAAACGAACAAGGAATGACCATTCTGGAGAAAAGCAAAAGGTGACCCAAAGAAAAATGATGGGCGTTACAAGAACTACAGGGAAAAGCATACCGAGGTATGCAGAAAAGCTAAGAGGATATGTGTTATGTAATATCTGCAATTTTATGAGTAATATTAACAATTAAATTAATAAAGGTTTGAATATTTATTTGAATATAAATATATATCTTTGTGGCATGAGAAGTGATGATTCAATTAAATTGAGTTAAGTGCGAGATAATAAAAAAATATGGTGGAAATGATGATAAGCTTAATTAAGCTTATCTGATATGCCTAGTGTGGCATAACTGTGGACTAAGTAATTTATTAATTAAATTAATGAGGAAATGGTTAAATAATGTGATGGACTAATTAGTGTTATTATCTTAATTAGTTATTTGTTAATGTGCAATTATACATGTTATGTGAGCATATAAATAAAATAACATCATGTATAATGTATAAGATAGGTTATTAAGGGTAATATTATAATGTGAATATTATTCCGTGAGACTATATAATAATAATCTTAATTTATGTAATTCTACTTAACTAGAATAAAAGAGCCTTGTGTGATATAATGGTAAACCAATTAAATGTGTATTTTAATTGTATGGGAGAAGATAAATTTAAGTAAATAAATATTTGCTATTAAATGTTTATTTCCATATTTATGTGTAATTGGGATAATAAGTTTATGTGAATAATGGGTTGTTAATATTCTGCTAATTTATATTTTATGTAGCGCCCCCAAATCCGGGTATCTTCTAACCCGACAGATAGTGCTATACTGTACTAACATTCATACATTCATTCAATTGAAAAGCCTCAAAATAACGAACATCTCTTCTATATTATCAAAGTAATATTTACATTGTCCCAAGTTCTAAACCCATTACAAAGGTTCTTTGTCATAATATCAATAACATTACAACATTAACCTACACTATTACATAGACAGCTTAACGATCTGCCTTAGCTTTTCCTTTATCCTTATTCGATCCTTCGGGACGTTCAGTCTTAGCTGCATTCATATGGTTCAAGCAAGAGTGGGCATAACTAGCTCATCAAGTATGACAATTTTAATAAATAACATGCTTGACACATAAGAATTGTATATCTTCAATAACTGAACAATAGTTATGAAGTACTATTGATGATTCAAAATAGCACTTCATCTTTCTTTCAAAATGTTTTACAATAATAACAATATTCAGTAAAACATTCACTCTGGTCAGATACCTTGAGCATTTCATTCTTCTTTGAAAAGGACAACCCTGAACTAAGTCTGTAAGCCTGGTATTACTTACGAGCACTTCTAGGTGATCAACCTATTGTACTCTATGTTGATCAACACTACATTCATTAAACATATGTACATTTAATTGTGGCAACCTCACATGCCTGTCGTTTACCGACAAAATATTTGTTTAACATTTCAGTTTTCTTTTGAAAACCATAACAAGTAGTTGACAAAAGATAACAACATTTGATAACAGATGAATAGATTATCAATAATCCACTCAATATATCAAGTCTAGCCAAAAGAATTGGCTTTAACTTCATTGTACATCAATTCATGCATAAGGATACATGAACTTCAAAAACTTGTTTAGATTGAACTGAGACAAGAGTTAGAATACTTGCCTTTAAGCGTCCTTTACTAAGATATAATTACTTTATGATTGAATCTTTCAAGTCTCTACAACACATGATCACATAATGCCTCATATTAGGTCATATATAATCAAATATGTGTATGACTATCTTTTACCCTTCATCTCCATCTAATTTGTATATTAGATTCATTTACTATACATTCCAGCTTATCATTATACTTGCATTCATACTTGACTAGGTTATCTCAACCTTTATACAACATCCTTAAGGTTTAACATAGTTTTAACAATGTTACTTTATGTCCCTTAAGTTGTGTTTACTTTTAAATCAATTAACTTTCTCTCTTTGTAATTAAAAACATTCATCACTATCTTTGTTCTAAGGTGGCATTGGCTACCGCTTTTTATACCTACATCTCGTGACAAGCAGCTAAGTTAACGATGGCATTGTCCCGGACATGGAGTCAAGATGACGAAGTCCTTACTTCAGTTAATGCATTTGCTTGGCGCCACTCTATAGAAAGGTGTTAGATTGTATGGCGCTACGGCGCCATGATTTACACTATGGTTCGCGTTGCGGCGCGAATTTCCAATGTGCTCAGACACTGTTACGGCGCTATGGCGCCATCATTTGGCCTAGGGTTGGCACCGCGGCGCCAACTCTATGCACCAGAAAAATTTTATAGACAATAAATTTTGTGAACTTCTCGGACGCATAACGTCTTTGTTATAAGTCCGAATTGGCTCGTTCAAAAGCCTACTGTTCACAAATTATGTAATCTACGTGTTCATGCAAGAATTTTATCTATATGACTTCGTTTGCTAAAAATTCACCTATTGGTTCATTTTTAACGAAAACGATAAACGTTCGTGAACGTTCAATGCTCGTTTCTTCGTTCTAAGTCGGAATTCGGTCATTTTTGAGTCCGCAACTCTTGAATGCCAAACATGATTTGCCTCCATTGGAAAACAACGTTTCCGAGTTCAAACTCAAAATTTGACTTCTAATCCGGGAATTTTACGAATTCGACGATCATCGTCCAATCGTGCAATTTCCGGCAAATCTTCAATACTTATGATTTTTTCATTACTTTCATTGCATTCAATTCATTCAATGAACACATCAATATACCTAATACAATAACTTATTTTCATTGTTGGATTTTGACTTTATTCATCCATGAGCTTATAACTTATTAAGTTATAAACTACTTTTAGCTCCATTGGTCATAACTTATGAAAGTTAAAAGTCTTTTAATCACCATGCATATATGTTCTCACATATAGTTTCATTCATGTATATATATAATACATATTCATACAAATTCTTTACTTTCATATTACTTCTTAAAATAAACTTATAACAAGTTCATACTACTTCTTCATAAGTTCATAACTTATGCTAGTTTAAATGACTTATTACCAACTTATGTGGCTTAAGTTCATTGCTTACACATTCTTCTTACTTCTTAACATTTATATTCCTTAATCCAACTTTTCTTATCAACCTATCATGAATAGAGATAGAAGATAATTAGAGAAGGAGTCTTACATTTGAAGTTCTTGTAAAGTAGCTTCTTTTTCTTCTTCTAAATGAAAGTGACTTATTTGTAACTTAAGCTCCCTAATAATTAAGAACTTTATATGAGTTGGATTGTTTGAACAACTAACAAATGGCTTGCAAGCCTTCTCTATTTATAGAATTTCCAAGGTTAGGGTAGTTTAGTCTTTAAACCAATCCCACCTCCTTAAGTCACCTCCTTACTATTCATTATTTGGCTAGCACAAATCCTATGCCTTGCTTGGCCATTAATTCTTTTACTTGGTCATTACATTAACTTGAGCACCACATTAACTTGTCCATTACTTCTACCACTTGGTCACCACTTATTATACTTGATAACCAAGATTAACCATATTAATATGGTTTGCCCCATGGGTCAATCAACTCATGGATTCTAGCTTGGGCTTAATTAACTTAACCTTTGGGCTTGCTTTAACAAACACTCACTTGCTTATTAATTCAATAGTTGGGCCTTACCATTTAACTCACTTGCGCTTGTACAAAATCCTAACCAATCTTTACAAGTCCAAAATCATTACTTAATACATATACATATTGTCTATGTATTATTCTCGTATTATAATTCGTATAGAAATTTATTACATACGATAATCCATCCTTCATACAAACTCGTATAATACTTCGTATTATACTCGTTCTCATTACATTGTACAATACCTAAGTATCATACAATTAGTACTTACTTACTAATACTTCGCTTTCCTTAATATTCTCAAATTAAATTCGCAAGAGAAATATTACATTTTTCATAACTAGATTATTATTACATAATCTGTCTTACATTGATATTCTATCATTACGTATTTCTCGAAATTTCAAAAATAATTCCCGAGCAAATACCGATGAATAGTGTTTTCGAAAAATTTCTCGAAAAACTTTTATTTTCGTCTTAGAAATTCAAACACTTTAATTCCTTCACGTAGCTCAAGTACTACGACATTCCAACATTAATAGGTTATAAAATGACAACCCTCTTGATATCACATAGAATATGATTTTATTATTATTTGATTTAATAAAATCATTTTACAATAAAATTCGAATTTCTCGGTCGTTACATTTTAGCTCAATATTATTTGGACTAATCCAATGTACATGGATTATATGATTATGTTTATGTGTATATGTGTCCATAACTAAAGCCTAGGAAATAGCATTAAGTCATCAAATGTAAACTAGTAAGCCAAAAAGGAAATAAACCTAAGTGTATTAACAACCATTTTGCTACTGCAGACCAAAATAAACTCCTTGTCCCATATTAAGTGTCTAAACAGTGCTATATTAGTATCCTACCCCATTCATTATGTGAACTCAATGATGCAAATGATGGCTAGAGAATTGCTGGGAGGGAGTTGGTAGTGGCTTTTCACCAAATTCCTTATATCCAATGACTTCTTCTTCTTCTTCCCTTTGGTTTCATTCTTAGGGAAAGATCCAAATATTGGGTAATAGCTTGGCTATAAATTGGAAGCTTCCCCTTCTCTAATTGAGTTGCTAGAATCTCTATTAAGTTCAAATTAAAGTGCGAGTGTTGTTGAATTGGAGAGCAATCTGAAACTTGAAGCAAATGTGACGCCCCCAAATCCGGGTATCTTCCAACCCGACAAATGGTGCTACAGTTCACACATACATTCAATTGAAATACTTCAAAAGAGTGAATATGTCTTCTATATATTCTAAAATAATATTAGCATTCCTAGGTTCTTTGTAACCATTACATATGATCTTTGTCATAATATAAAATAAGTACAACGTTCATACTATACTATTACAAAGGCAACTATTTGTCTGCCTTAGAGTTTCCTTTATCTTTTCCAGATCCTTCAGTTCGTTCGGTCTTAGCTGCGTTCATATGGTTCAAGCAAGAGTGAGCATAACTAGCTCAGTAAGTATAACAATTTCATTAAGCAATAGGGTTTGAATCATATGAATCATATATCTTCAATAACTGAATCAATAGTTATGAAGTACTATAGATAATTCACAATAACACTTCTATTTTCTTTAAAACATTTAACAATAAACAACATAAGTTAAACATCAATTTTGGTCCAAGACCTTGAGCATTTTATTCTTTCTTTGTAAAGGACAACCTGACACCAGGTCCGTAGGTCCGATATATCTTACGAGCACATCTAGATGATCAGCCTATAGTACTCTATGTTGTGTAACACTACTTCTTTAAACGTATCTACGTTTAAGTTTTGGTAACCTCATGTGCCTGTCGTTTGACGACAAAACGTTTGTTTATTCATACTCAGTCTTTCTTTGAAATCAATACCAAAACAGTTTGGCAAAAGATAACAACATTGATAATAGTTTGGTAGATTATAAGGAAATCTACAAAACACATTAAGTCTAGCAGAAGGAATTGGCTTCAACTTTAATATACATTAATTCATGCGTAGGATACATGAATCACAAAACTTTTCCAGAAGAACATAGACAAGGGTTTAGAACACTTTCCTTTAGCGTCTTCTACATTTAATATACTTTTCCTTTGAGTCTTTCAGGATTCTTCAATACATGATCACATAACATACCACATTAGGTCATAAACAATCATGTATGGTCACTAATTTATCTTACCCTTCTTCTCAATCTAACCATTCCTTAGATTTGTTAATATACGTTACGGTTTATTGTATTACTTTGTATTTACATTCAAGTAATCTTCGTTAACCTTTAGTTGTTAACTTAAGGTTATAAGCATCCTTTAATGAGTTTACTTTAAGTTAATTAAAGTTATAATTTATCTTTAATCAACTTCCACCTTCTTACCTTCATTTTTAATTTCTTACTATCACCTTTCTAGTACTGGCGCTGTAACAATCCAAGATTTTATTTGTAATTTAAAATATTTATTAAATTAAATAAATATTTTATTGATGAAGTTGTTGTTTTGTAATATTTCTTAAATTAAATAAGTATTCTATTTATGTGGTTGTTATTAGTAGATATGCATGAATTAAATTTATTAGATAACACTCTAATTTAATTTAATAGATTGAGGTGGTTAAGGATTTCATAAATTGCTATATTTGCTATTTTAATTTAATAATTATAGTGATATGTTAAATTATTAAATAAAATTATAATGAGATTATAATTTTGTGATATTTGTTTAAGTGTAATATTTATTTAAAATATAGTATGCGTAAATTAATTTATTTGATTAATGTGGATATGGAAATCTAAATAAATAATATGTGATTATAAATTGTAAACTAAATTATTTATTAAAATAAATTAAAGGAGTTTAATTTAGTTTTTTCCAAACAAGACTTAAAATATTAAGTCTTTAATTTTTAAAGAGTTTTGGCCAAACAAAGCCTTATAGCTTTTGGATTTTTTTAAATTATGAATTTTATTATAACAAATAAAATAAATAATATAAAATATATTTATAATTGAGATACGTTTATAATAGTGTAACTGATATATTTAGTAGGCGTATTAAGGCCATATCGGTTACTTTATTTTACGTATACTTGTTATCAGTTTTTGTTTTTGGCTTAAGCCTAAGAGGAAAAAAAAGAGAAGAAAATTGTCAGAGAAAATTGAGAGACCAAAGAGAATTGAGAGAAAGACAAGTCTGTGATTCCAAAGCAAGTTCTTAGTTTTAGCAAGTAGTGGGCAAGCAAGTGAAGGTATGTTATATAACCCTTAATATATATGTTTATGACATGAAGTTCAAGTTCTGTGATTCCATTTGTTTTGTAATTATTGTTATACAACCTGTTTATGGTAATTGTATATAGTTATGATGTTAGAGTTGTATATAATCAAGAAATTGGATACTAATTACGGTTAAAAAAGGAAGAGAAGAATTACCAGTGTATGTTTTTATGTATATTTTCATATGGCTTGTAAAAGTACCAATTATGATGATTAATTTGTGTGATAATCTATAAATTGAGTCCTGTTTAAGCTAGTCCATTAAGAAACAAAGAGAACGTAGTTTGAATGAAGTAATTTGGACAAGAATTGAGATCACAGTGATGATTTCTATGAAGAATGTCAAAAAATAGAGTTTTTGTATGAAAACATGAAATTTAAGAAATTAAACTAGTTTAAATTGTTGTTTAATTATTCTAAATTGATGAAAATATGAGGAAACATGTTTGTGTTAGTTCTATACCAATCGTATGTGTTAATTTCACTATTTTTGGGTGAAATTGGGGTTAGTTGGGCTAAAAAGGCTACTGCTTCATCTGCTTCGCTTCGTCTGCACACACCAACAGATTAAAGCTAATGCCAAGGCTAAAATCAAGATAGTCGCACTCTTAGCCGCTAGCCATTCTTGGTCCCAAGCTTGTCTACGTAAGCATGATCGCACCATACCCTCGTGCGAGATAAAGAAGTCTGCTATACACTGCAGACTATGGACCACCATTACCACTTGGTCTAAGGTTATGTTAATGTGTCAAACATGTATCAAGGAGGTTAAAATAGAACCGTGTCATGCCATTGGTAATTGCATATTTGTAAAGGATTAGTAAGTTACGAACGCGTTATGACTAAATGCATACAATGAATAGTGAATAAGTCTTGTGAAGTTAACACTTGTGATTTCTGAAATGAACACTAAGATATAGAAGGTGATTAATATAAAACCAATGAGTCCTAGGAAGACTTAAACACTTGATTGAACCCCAAGTTCGATTAAGGAGAAATGTAGTATTGATTAATAAGAGTTGAAAATGTGATTTGGATGCTAAAAGTCTTATGTATGTGTTAGTGAGTTTTCAGATTCGTGTTATGTGGTTTATTAATATGGTTAGACCTTAAACTAAAGGTTATAACTTAACTAAGATGAGAAATAAATCTATGAGGTTAATGTATATAGCTAATTGATGTGATAATCCTAATGGTATGTGTAGGACATTGGAGTACATGAGTTATAATTGTATAGCTTACGCAAGAGGTAAGTTCCCTAACCTTTGCTACTTTATTATTCAACAAGGTTACTTTTCACTGTCATGTTATACTTATGCAAGTTCTCTATCTCTAATCTCTTGTTGAGCAATTTATTGTCATGCAAGTTCTTTAACCCTCATTTATTGTTGAACAAGTTAATTAATCTTTGTTTCTTTATTCCAAGCGAGATTACTTTGGTTGTTCAAAGTATGTAATTTTATTGTAAGAAATGTGTTTATTCAGTTACTAATAACTGTTGTTTGATCTTCGTTCTCCAATGTCATTGTACTATCTTACATTATTATACTGAACTCTAAGTTGCCTAGCGATTCTTTACCAATTCAACTAATCCTTAGTTGATGAATGTTCTAAACTCTAAATTACCCTTGAAGTCAACCCAAACCAAACTTCCTTTGAAGCATGTTGTCGATGATAACATTTGTTCAATTTAGAAATCGTTAATACTCTAGCTTATTGATTCATCGATATACCTTGTTCATGAAAATATTATAAGCAAACTCTTGAATGGTTATTGGTCCCTATCTGATTCAACCAGTACTTGGTTGATGAGCGTTCTAAAGATCTAGAATTCCTTTGAAGTTAATTCCCAACCAAACTTCCTTTGGTTCGGAGCCTGATAATCTAAGCTGAGGTGAACAACCCTACATCAGGGGATTATGTTAGAGCTACACAATAGCGTTAAAATGTTTGCGCAATACATAGTACAGAGGGCTAATCACCTGGAGTACGGGATGATGGTCCATATAGTCGTTTAGACTGTTAAAGGTTATAGTAGAAACACCTGTTAACCTAGGACATAGATGATAATTATAGTCTTTTAGACTATACAAGGTTAAAGTAGAAATACTTGAATACCTAGAGTATAGTTCGCGATATTGTGACCCTCAGTGTATTCTTTGATGTTGATATCTATTGTTAACTTAAACATTCATTATTCCTTTGAACTCGTAGCTTTTGAATTAAAGTTTATTATTCCGGAAAGAGAATTTTACCATTGAAAGTTCAGTTATTGTCATTCATAAAATGTTATTGTATACTATACTACTTGTGGGCAATTGTTTGCTCACTCTTGCACAAAATAATGCAGATGAAGTTAAGAAGTTTGAAGAGTTTTCTTCCAGCAAGGGCAAGGGCACGATGATTAATTTGATGACGTTTAATTTACCTTTTATTTATGAAGCTTATGTAATAGTTTTGATTATGGCTATGTTTTAATATTCCGTTGATGATTGTAATAAAGGTTAGATGACCTAGGATTTATTTTTAGATTATGTAACCCTTTAATGGGAGATTGATTGTTTAAACTTTCGAGTTTAATTATATCCTTTGTTATGGGTAGTTAGTTATGTTTTAATTGGATAGTGAACACCAAATATGTGGGATTGAAGTGCCCGGATTTAGGGGTGTCATAAGTTGGTATCAAAGCTTTAGGTTATGAACCTTAGGTGGGGAAACCTTAAGCTATAACCTTCTAGGAGATCGAGAACATAGAGGTGATAAACTCTCATCGAGATCTAAGGAGTGAATTAAGGAAATTCATTGAAGATAAAATGATAAAAGACTTTATGTGTTAATGACTTATGTGCTCGCAAGTAGGGGTGCTCATCGGTAAAAAAATCGAACCCAGATCAAAAAAAAAACCTGCATGCATTCAAAAATACCTTGAAAACCAAGAACCAAAATCGGTACCAAATTATTTGCGGTTTGATGCAGGCCTTGATATACATAATCGGTACCATTTTTTTCAGTTCGGTTTTCGGTTTATACCGCATGAATGGTGACATATATAATTATTAATAAATAATAATAATTAAATAATTTTTTTAAATAAGCTATGGTGCTTTGTGATGTACTGTTGCTTGTTAAATATTTTTTTAAATATTTTGAGTTGCTTGTTGAATGTTGAGTTTTTAAATAATTTTTTTTAATCGGTACTGGCTTTGTGCTTGTTGAATGTTGAGTTGTTGTTTTGATTTAATAAATGTGGACAGTTGTTTTGTTAAACTTGGATCTCCGTGGTGAATAGAAAAAAGAGAACTGAGCAAAGTGAGTTGATATATACTGAGAAAAAATAGAAAATTTTACATGTTGGTTTGTCATCTTGTGCAAGCAACAATGCAACATGGTCAAGGTGAGAACTGAGAAACCAACAAAACAGTGATAACCATGTAAAGAGAGAGAGAGTAAATGAAGCACTATAAGTATTTATTAGACTTTCGGTTTTTTCGGTTTTACCGAATTCAAATTTGCTATTATCGCTACTGATGCATCAAAAATTTTAAAAACCAAAAATCTGCAAAAAAAATCTGAAATCGAAAAAATTCCAGATCACGGCATTCTGGCTCCAACCTGCCTCGGTAAAAAACCAAAAAACCCAAATTTTTTGACCACCCCTACTCGCAAGTACTTAGGAGTAGCGAGTATTATACATATCAAGTTGTGGGGTTGTTAAAACTTTGTTGTCGGAATGACTGATGAAGGAAGATAGGGATTAGGATCCCTGAGAAGTTCATACAATTTGAGTATGGTTTGTATTGGGAAAACCATACCCGTTGATTTCTGTTGTAGCACTTGGGTATGAGCTTGAGTTTGAACGCGAGGATCAATTTGAGGTGAAAAAGGTGAAGGATGAGTACGAGGAGGGGGACTCCTCAAATGAAGTGTATGGTTATAACATTGAGTTATAAAATAAGGTCGAGAAATTAGAAGGTCAAGCCGTAAAGCACCAAGACACGTTAGCGCAAGAAGATGTCGCGACTCAAGAACTTACTGCACAACTTGTAGATGTAGAGCGGATATTAGCTCAGTCAGAATATTAAAGAGGATAGTCATTAGCTAGGAATGAGATTGCGCAGGAATGACTAGAAAAAAAAAGTCAACAAAGTGTGCGAGAGCTGAAGACGCATGGGTGAAGGCTTCTAAACGCATAGATCGTGTTAAAGACAAGTTGAAGAAGGCTAAGCGAATGATGGAACTTAGAATTTAGTATTCTATTTTCTGTATAGGTTGAGATTTATCTTTGTTATGTGATGGATCGTCAATGATTCGTATCATGGACCAAAGGTGCAATGAAATTGTACAATGTGGAATGTTCTTGTAAATTGCAAGAAAAACATTAAGATTATATATAAATCACGATGAAAATTAATAAAATGTAAATCCTAACTTTTGAATTAAATAATGGGATATGATGAAATAATCCTAGAATTTTATTATTACAGGATATATGATATAAATAGCAGCAAGGCTATTTTGTTATGTGTTGTATAATAAATGAATAAAGTATTATCATTTATTAAGATAAATCATGTGTTGTTTAAAAGTGGTTGAGTTAAGTTTGAAAATTTTAATGTTTGGATGCACGATGATCTAATAGTTCCAGTTTTAAACAGTAAGATGCCGCCTAGAAGAAGACAACAACGTCAATAGAGCCCCAATGAATATGCATACAATAGGGAAGCTAACACAAATCCAGTGCCACAATTGGTGAATTTTCTGGTGGGAGCACTGGCAAATCAACTAAATTTCTGGCTATATAATCAAATCTCGATGTTCTAACCAAATTCATTTACAACAGGGTTGGAGAGAACGATTGATGTAGACGGGAAAGGTAATACGCTGGCATACAATCAAGAGCAGAGGGGAAAGAAGAGTGAAGATGATAAGGTGGGAGATAGTCATATCGGTAACGCTCAGAAAAAAAAAGTGGGACAATAATATTAACGCTGAAAATTGGTAAGGGAATGAAAAGAAAAAGGTGGAGGCGTGTAGCAACTGTGGAAAGAAACATGTAGGTGTTTATTTGAAGGGAAAAATGGTGTGCTTTAATTGTGGTTTGAAGGGCCACATTGCACCAAAATGTTCAAGACCGAGGAAGGGAGCCTGCTTCGTGTGGATCGAAGGAGCACTTAGCTCGAGGGTGCCCAAAGAAAGCGATAGGAATTTATTTATGGAATTCAGGAAATACGCGAAGTTCATATATCAAGGAGGTTAAAACAGAACCGTGTCATGTCATTGGTAATTTCAAAGTTGTAAAGGATTAGTAAGTTACGAACGCGTTATGACTTAATGTATATAATGTGTGACGCCCCCAAATCCGAGTATCTTCCAACCCGATAGATGGTGCTACACGGTACTCATAACTGTACATTCATTCTATTGAAATGCCAACAAAATGTGTGTATCAACGACATTCTTATTGCATTAATAATATTACATCCCGTTCCCAGGTTCTAAAACCATTACATTCTTTGGTCATCATATTATAATATATACAACTTACTAGTTTATTACAAGGTAAACTAATCGTTCAAATTTCGTCTTGCCTCTATCCTTGCTTCGGATCCCCTGTTCGCTCGATCCTAGTTTGCATTCATATGGTTCAAGCAAGAGTGAGTATAACAAGCTCAGAAAGTACAACAATTTCTTTTAAACAACATGCTTGAAACATAGGAATCGTATATCTTTAATAACTGGATAATAGTTATGAAGTACTATTAATAATTCAAAATAGCATTTCTTTTCCTTTAAAATGTTTTACAATAACAATATTCAGTAAAACATCAATTCTGGCTCAAGGCCATGAGCATTTCATATTTTCTTTGAAAAGGGCAACCCGGCACTGAGTCCGTAAGTCCGACATATCTTATGAGCACTTCTGGGTGATCAGTCCATAGTACTCTATGTTGATCAACACTACATCCATTAAATGTATGTATGTTTAAGTGTTGGTAACCTCGCGTTCCCATCAAATAATCAATGAAAAATACATTTGTTTATTAATACTCAGGCTTACCTTGAATTCGTACCAAACAATTGGCGTAGGATAGCGTTAACAATTATATATTGAAAGACTTGTAAATAAATCAATCAACTCTTCAAGATTAGTCTAGCCGAGTTAAAACTGGCATCGACATTTTCGTAAAACAATTCATGCATCTCATAACATGAATCACAGAAAACTTGGCTAACACGAAGGTTAGACAAGCGTTTAAGAAAAACTTGCCTTCAGCGTCTGCTACAGTATAATAACTTTTCCTTTCAGTCTTTATGGTCTCTACAACACATGACCACATAACATACCACATTAGGTCATGAATGAACATATATGGTTCCTAATGAATCTTACCCTTCTTCTCAATCTCATCATATATTAGATTTGTTACTATTGGTTCTGGCTTGCCATTATATTTTACATTATTCTTACCAACTTCTTTCTCTTTTATGTCTTACGTGGATTTACTTCATTAATAGAACTTGTTTCGAGTTAATCATCCTTCCTCACGGCTTACTAACATTATTAATCGAAACTTGATCGTCATTTGTTAAGTACACTTTATTGCATACCGTTTACGTTCACGTATTACTTAACAACTTTTAGTTGTAACTCTTAACGTTATAGGCCTTATCATTATTGAATACGGTTTACGTTCTTTATACTTTACATTCATCATTTAACTACTCATTAAACAACATTAAATTCCTAAAGTCATTACTATAATAGTGATTTAGGAAAGGTCTTATCATGTTCATTAAGTAATTACATAACCCATATTGGTATTGCAAACCATTGGATTCATAATCAAGTTGGTCAACAAATTTCTACAGCCGGCTTAGCACATTACGTTGTTCTCATTACGTTCATCTTCAATTGATTATTAACCTATAATCATCATACATTAAGTGTCTAACAATGTTTTAACAATGTTATATTAACACCTTAGTTCATTACTAATGAGTTATCTTTCATTCTATACTTGTAAACATTCTTGTCTGTCAAAACTTTGGGATTGGCGCCACGGCGCCACACTAAGATCTTCATCTCGCATCGCGGTGCGAGTTAGCAGTATGCCTTGACACTGTTATGGCGCTGCGGCACCACCATTTGGCCTTGGGTTGGCGCCGCGGCGCCAACTCTGTGCCTTAGAAAATTTTTGCAGATTTTAAATTTTGTGAACTTCCCGGAAGCATAACTTCTTCGTTATAAGTCCGAATTGGCTCGTTCAAAAGCCTACGATTCATAAATTACATACTCTATGCATTCATGCAAGAATTTTATCTATTTGACTTCGTTTGCTAAAAATTCACCTATTAGTTCATTTTTAACGAAAACGATAAACGTTCGTGAACGTTCAACGCTCGTTTCTTTGTTCTAAGTCGGAATCTGGTCATTTTTGAGTTCGCAACTCTATAATGCCAAATATGACTTGTCTCCATTGAAAACCAATGTTTCCAAGCTCAATATCAAAATTCGACTTCCATTCCGAGAATTTTACAAATTCGACGATTATCGTCCAAACTCGTGAATTCTGCCTTAACTTCATTTCTTATGATTTGTTCATCATTTCAAATGGATTCAATCCATCATATTAGCATCTTGGCATACATACCTCGTTAACTTATTTACATGATAAGTTCTTACTTGTTCTTCATTAGTCTATAACTTATAAAAGTATAACTACTTATGATTTTACTTCACATGACTTAACATGGTTAAATCCTTTTAACCATCATTCTTGATTCTTATTATCAAACAACCTTATTATTTCAACATAAACAAGTTCCTACAAGTTCTTCCTTGTTTCATAACTTATATGATTACGAATAACTTATTCATGACTTATATGGCTTATTAAGACTTAAGCTCTTTGATTACTCATTCCTATCATTCCTTAGCATACATGTTCTACCACTACCCATTTCCCTAACAATGGAAGAGAAAGAGATTCATGGTTTAAGTTCATACCCTTGAATATCACTTGACTAAGCTTTAATCTCCTTCTTGCTTCTTGAAAATCTCATAATGGAAGTTTGACTTATAAATGCTTATTCTCTCTAACCAATAAGTTGCTTAACTTGAGAGGAGTTGGGAGAAATTTTAACAAGCAACAAATGAAATCCTAAGCTTGCTATTTATAGGAAATCCTAAATGAGGGCTTAATGGTCAATAAGCCATTCCACTTCCTTAACTCCACCTCCTTACTATTCCTTATTTGCTCACCAAGTTTACTTGGCCTCCACAACTTTTATCTCTTGCTTGCTCACCACAAAACTTATCCTTTACTTAGCTTTTAAGTTACTTGGTCATCACATAACTTATCTCTTGCTTAGCCACCAAGCATAAGCACTTTACTTGGCCACCACTTGACTTATCCATTGCTTAATCATTAAGTTTACTTGCTCATTACTTTTACTTAGCCACCAAGTACTTTACTTGGCCACTACTTTGGGTTATACATGTGATCATGGGTTGCCCCATGGATCCTCCTAATCCATTGGATTATTACATTGGGCTTAAGTCTAACTAACTTAGCTTATTTATTTTGGGCTTGCATTAAGTTACTTTGGGCTTCTCATTAATCAACCACCTGGGCTTACACCTTAATTCTTATTGGACTTATCCATTCTTACATTTGGGCCTTACCAATTCTCATTGGACTTTACAATGTTCTACACAATCCTATAAATTAAATTCATTTAACTTAAAGCCTTATAACGTATAATTTACGTATTAATCTTGTATTCTAACTCGTATACTTATTTAATATACGACATTCCATCATTCATACTTGCTCGTATAATACCTCGTATTATACTCGTATTCATTACCTCGTACAATACTTACATATAATACAATCATTACTTTAATTCATTAATCGCATTTAAATTCCTTCTCGAAATTCACTTTCCCTAACCGTTAGGTTTTAAGTCTGCAGGAGAAAAACTGTGTTTGCCATAACTGAAATATTATTGGATATTCCATCTTGTTTTAGAATTCTATCATTACGTATTTCTCGGAAGTTCAAAAATAATTCCCGAGCAGAAATGCGTGAATAGTGTTTTTCAAAAAATTTCTCGAAAAGTTTTTATTTTCATCTTGGAAATTCAAACACTTTAATTCTATCACGTAGCCAAAATACTACGACGTTCCGACATATCTAGGTCATAGAACGACCCTCAATTAGCTTACTCCATAAATAATCAATTAAATTTTCATTTAATCCACATAAAAAAAATAAAATTTTAATTCTCAAAAATCCAAATTTTCTGGGGCGTTACACAATGACTAGTGAATAAGTCTTGTGAGGTTCACACTTGTGATTTCTGAAATGAACACTAAGATATAGAAGGTGATTAATATAGAAAATCGTAAGAAATTTTTATGATAATTAATTCTTTGATTTTTATTTGATTATGTGTTACCTAGCGATTAAATGAATTTTCTATTGATTTATTTTGTGAGTAATGATAACATTTGTTCATGTGAAATCGTTAATACTCTAGCTTATTGATTCATTGACCTGAAAATATTATAAGCAAACTCTTGAATAGTGTAACGCTGTGCTAATTTTTATGGTTAAATGTTTAATTGATTTATTTTGTGAGTAAGCTATGTGAAGGTCATTCTATGACCTAGAATGTGCTAATGTGGTTAGTAATGCATCTACGTGTTAGAATTAATTGTTTAGAATTTCCAAGACGAAAATAAATGTTTTCAGAAATTCCGTAAAAAACACTATTCATCCGTTTACTCTTCAGGAAATTATTTTGAAATTTTGAGAAACTTCGTAATGATAGAATATTAAGATGAGATGAAATATCTAATAATATTTCATTTATGGCAAACGAAGTTTTCACTGTGGACTTAAAACCTAAGGGTTGAGTAGAATGATTTCAGAGAAGAAATGAGAGCAGCGTAGAAGGATTTAAGTTAATGATAAAGCGTGTTATACAAGTATGATACTATTTAGTATCTATGTATAATATGAAGAGTTAATAAAAAGTATAATACAATTATCGTCTACAGTATTATACGGGAAAAGAATACGTGAATTATCGTGTAGAGAATACGATTGGTATTATGGAACTTAAGTTAAGACTTATAATAATCCAATTAGATTTGGATTATGCCAAGTCAAACAATTGAATAGGTAAGCCCAATGAATTAAGTGGTTAAGCCCAAACTAAAGCCCAATGTTAGAATTGATTAAGCTAGATCTAAGAAAATCGAGCAATGTGGATCGAGCCAGGTGGAGTCATTAGAATGGGTAAAACCCATGGGGGCAACCCATGGGGATGACCCATGGGCATGGTGGGCTGGCCACTTGGTGTGTGAAAAAAAAAATCTACTTGATCACCAAGTATTTTACTTGGTGATAAAGTAGGGAATAATAAAGGAGGTGGGGGAATAATGACCTTTTTGACCTCCATTTCAATTGCTTATAAATAGAAAGCAAAGTTGGTCATTTTTTGGGTTTTTCATAGTTTCAAAAACATATATTTTGAGAGAGAAAAAGCTAGAATTAATCAAACTTACCACTTTGAAGTTTTGCTTTAGAGTTTCTTGCAAGAACACCAAGATTCCTTAAGGTAATATTCCTTAATAGTAGTTCCATCTCTTTTGATTTCTTTAAGTATGAAGAATCATAAATTGGTGGTGTATGTCTATTATGGAGGAATAAGGATGACTTGTAATTTATATAATCTTTATAAGTCATGAAGACATAGAAATCATAAGGGTTGATGTAGGTTTAAATCATGAAAATATTGATTGTTGGGGTTGATTGTTGATGAACAATTAAACTCCATCAATACTTAAATATGTGCATCTTTCTTGGTTAGGATGTAGATATGAAATCCATGGAGTATTCCATGTGATTTGGCTTAGAGAACACTAGTAACAAAGTTATGACGAATTTTACGTAATTAGACGTTAAACGTCGAAAAACGTAGAAATTCCGGATTGATAGTCAAAAGTTGTCGTGAGACTTGAAAACGTTGTTTTTCAATGTCAACACGTGAGATAGGGTATTTAAGAGTCGTGGACTCAAGAATCGTCGGATTATGACTTAAAAGCGAAGAAAATGAGTATTGAGCGCTCATTAATGTTTAACGAGCGGCTTAAAATGAACTTAATAGTGAATTTTTAGTTAACGGATTCGAAAGTGTAGAATTCTTATATGAAAGCGTAGAGTATGTCATTTATGACGTGTAGGCTTTTGAACGGACCAAATCGGACTTATAACGAAGAAGTTATGGATCCGGGAAACTCACAAAAAAAAAAAAAATCATTTTTCAATCTTTTACGGTGTCTTTGAGGTGCAGTGCCTGCGCGCAGAACAAAGCTTTAAATCTTAAAGTTTGTGTATTGTGGCGTGCGATCTGATGTCATTGCCTACTACAGTCGCCATATGAGTGCCACTCATATAAAGGAGTCTCATGCCTGCATTACCAGGGCCGGGACTTAGATCTTTATAAATTGGCGTAATGGCCTTGATATTGTATAGGAAAGGCCACCTTGCATGGCGGCGGCGAGGTCTTTGTTAGATAACTTAGGTTTGAACTTCAAATGTTCGAGACCCTATATGAGTTAAGTTTACACACTTAATGAGTGTACTAAAACTATTCCTATATTGCATATACTAAGGTATATGATAATGAAACTTAGGAATTGAAGCGCATGTTATTAACTTATGAGCGAAGAACACAAAGTGTTATTAATGAACCATAATCGATGAAAACAACATTGGTACTTCACCAATGATGATAGAATCCGAGTTAATAACGTAAGTTGTTAATAAGTAGGGATGAAGGGTAATAAGTCGAATTGACTTTATTAAATGAAATAAAGTTAACAAAGACATAGAAGAGAAAGAAGTTGGTAGAAACAATGTGAGTAATTGTTTGATAGCTAATTACGATGTGTGTTATGTGAATATATCATGTAGATTACTGTAAAGGAGGCGTGATCGATCGATTAAGTTATTTGAAGACTTTGAAGGCAAGTTTTCTTAACGCTTGTCTAACTTTCAAGTTAGTCAAGTTTTATGTGATTCATTATCTTGAATTGCATGCACGGTTTTAAAGAAAGAATCGATGCCGGTTTTAACTTTCGGCTAGACTACTAAATAAGATATAGATTGATTTGTATACATATCTTTCTATATAGAAATGTTAACGCTATCCTATGCCAAGTAATTGGTACGGATTTAAAGGTAAGGTTTGTCTATGAACAAACAAAAGTATTTTTCATCGATTATTCGATGGGCACGCAAGTTTGCCAAAACTTAAACGTAAATACATTTAACGGATGAATGTTGATCAACATAGAGTACTATAGGCTGATCACCTAGAAGTGCTCATAAGTAATGCGGATGTACAACCTTAGTGCTGTGATATCCTTTTCAAGTATGAAAATAGAAAGCTATTGTTCATGGTCTATCGACCGGTTCAGAATTCCTAATCTATTCTATACTTTGGGAATTGATGTTATGAATTGTTAAATTATTACTATTTCATAATACTTCATAACTATTTGTTCAGTTATGTATGATTTTTCATATAATTCACGAATGTGGTGTTGATGTTATCATTTGTTAAAACTTGCTGAGCTTGTTATGCTAACTTTTTGCGTGAATTATATGATTACAGTTAAGGATGAATGTACTAAGAATGCTAAAAGAGATAATGGCAAAGCTATAAGATGGATACTTTACCATCGTGTAATAGATGAGTATGTTTGTATGTATTATACCTTACGAACAACAATAATGTAATCGGTTTATGAACCTGGGAATGGATTTCACTTTGATTATAATAAGAAGATAGTAATTACATTCATTATATTGTGTTTTCAATGGAATGATTGTATAGTTATGAATACCGTGTAGCACCAAATGTCGGGTTGGAAGATACCCGAATTTGGGGGCGTCACAGGTTGGTATGAAAGCATTAGGTTATAAAACTTAAGGGGAAGAACCTTGGGCTAATAACCTCGTAAGGAAGGTAAAGTCCAGAAGAAAGAAATTCAAGTCAAATGAATTAATAAGGTATTGAGAAAACTTCGATGCAAAAAGATTTAAAAGATGGAAATTAATCTTAAATAAATTAAATGTGATTTGTGCTTATACTATTGTGTATTATGTACTAATCAACGTGTTATGTGTTTTGTAGATGTCAAGCGATAGCTTGATGTTTAGAAACATTCACGAGATAAGTGAGGTTCGGTGAACCAAGTGGAGATATTACCAATGCCGATTAAGCGGAGAATGCAGATTAGTGGTTACGGAAGACTCGATATTGAAGAAATACATCTCGAGGGGGAATACTCAGGAGACAATGGGGATAACGTCATATCTAAATATGATGATTGGCGTGGAGGAGGAGATGGAGGTAACATCGATTAACACGGTGATACCTACTCGAGGAACCAACACCTCCGGATGCAATAAGAGATCATTGTATCTGGCGGTGTTGGATAGGAATGTGCATCTGCGCCTTTGTAGTGTGAGACCGAGAATGAGGAGATAACAGCCTATATGAGGCGAAGGAATGCATGGAGGCGGATTTTGAGTCGAACCACGATGAAAAGTGCTGATGACGGATAAGGCGAGGGACTATAAGGAAGATGCCGTAGAGCTTCGACAGAAACTGGTTGAAAAAGACCAGAGGATAGCTAGGATGTCATACATCCACGAATGCGCTCATGAGGATTTCAAGCTGAAAATCGCTTGTTATTCTATTGAGTCAGGGCAGACTCGACATACCATTAGTCAAGATATTGTTTTGATTTTAGCAAATCAGAAACATGAGAATGTCGTGCGGAAGTGTTAGTAGATAGTTAGATCTTTTTGGTATACATGGTAGTGATGTAAAACCCTCTTTTGTATAATTAAAGGGTAGTCTTTTTGTAAATCCCAATTTCTGTAGAAGTCAATCGCAGGATAGTAATGTAATAGCTTTTGGCTAAGGAAGCATGATGTAAATAGTTTTGACTATGAAAGCATATTAATATAATGAAGTTTTTATGTAATGTGCTTGTTGTGGTATAAGTTGTTATTTGAGAATGATAACTAAGTAGTTAAATAAATAATAACAAAACTTTATTTATTTAATCAAAATTATGCCGCTAAGAAGGAGACAACATAATCAAGAGGCCGAGTCTCATAATAAAAATCAGGAGGGTCCTAATAACCCTATGCAAGAGTTCGTTAATTTATTAACGGCAGCATTTAACCAAGTGGGGGGAGGGATTCCTGTAGCACCTAGGGTAGCAAGAACAACTACCTTTAAGGAATTTAAAAGTGTGGGTCCTCCGGAGTTCCGAGGAACGACGGACCCTTTAGAGGCCCAGACATTGGTGAAAGAGATTAAGAAGGTGTTTGTAATTACAAACATAAGTGAGGCGTAAAAGACTTCTTTTTCGACTTACATGATGAAGGGGAAGCCAACTCTTGGTGGGAGGCTCACGGTGGGAGCTAAAATAAAAGCGATTACTTGGGAGCAGTTCAAGAAGGTATTCTTGAGAACTACTTCCCTACTAGCATCTGAGTAGGATGGAGATTAAGTTCTTGGAACTTAAACAAGGGATATGATGAGTTCCCAATATCTTGCCAAATTCAATGAATTGGAGAGATTTGCTCCACATCAGGTGGATACGGAAGCGAGAAAAGCGTGTAGGTTTGAGCAAGGCTTGAAACCCTGGCTCTATAGTAGGATATCGATATTTTAGAGTGCTTCCTATGGGACCATTCTGGAAAAGGCGATAATAGCTAAAGGTGGTGGTGAGGCATTGTCTTAGTATCACAAGGAAAGAAAGAACAAGAATAAAGTAGAGGGAGGAAATAAGGTAGAAGTTGCCAGCGGGAGTGGTAACATGCCTAAGAGGAAGAGTTTCAACCCTGGGAATACTGGGGTAAAATAAAGAGATCCTAAGCGTAAGACGGAGGCATACAAGACATGTAGAAAGACTTATATGGGAGTCTGTTTAAAGGGGAAATCAGTTTGCTACAACTGTGGGAAGGAGGGACATCTGTCACCCAACTGTCCTAATCCTAAAAAAAACCATGGGTGTTTTATTTGTGTATCGTTGGAACACATGGCAAGAAATTGCCCGAAGAAAGGGTTAGAGGGAAATAAGGGTTCTGGTAGTGGTAAATTAGCCATTACTGGACCAACACCATCAGTGGGTAGACCCTCAGCTCGTACATTTAATATGACCGTCCAAGATGCGGTTGCATCAGCGGATGTGGTAGCGAGTATCATTCGATCGATGAAATAAATGCTTATGTGTTATTTGACTCGGGTGCTACTTGTTCTTTTATAGCATGTGAATTTGCTAAGCGATTAGGTTTAATCCCTGAAAATTTAGCAATACCTTTAGACATTAAGGTAGCAAATGAAGAAATAATCCCCATTGAACATATTCATAATGATTGTTGCGTAGATATTAGAGGTAATAAGTTATCGATAGATTTGGTACCGATAAGGTTAAAAGAATTCGATGTAATTCTTGGTATGGATTGGTTGATTAACCATAAGGCGATAATAGATTGCCATAGGAAAAGTGTGAACCTTCGGCTTTCTAAGAAAACCAAGGTAGTGTTTTTCGATAGTAAATCACTGAGACGCTCTTGTTGTCTATCGATGACACAAGCTAGGAAGATGTTGAGAAAAGGGTGTGTAGGTTACCTGTACCATGTTGTGGATACCCAAAGAGTGGGAACATCCTTGGACTAGATACCTATAGTTCAAGAGTTCGCAAATGTATTTTCGAAGGAATTACCAGGTATTCCACCGGACAGGGAGGTTGAGTTTGTAATTGATATATTACCGGGTATAGCACCAGTTTCAAGGGCACCATATCAGATGGCGTCAGTTGAGATGAAGGAGTTAATGGTTCAATTACAAGAACTATTAGACAGAAGTACATTCAACAAGTGTGTCTCCTTGGGGAACCTTACCGTATTGTTTGTAAAGAAAAAGTATGGATGTCGTTAAGACTTTGTATCGACTATCGAGAGTTGAACAAGTTAACGATTAAGAATAAATACCCGTTGCCCGAGGATCGATGATCTATTTGATCGATTGAAAGGGGCAAAAGTATTTTCTAAGATAGATTTATTGCGGGGTATCATCGATTAAAAGTGAGGAAGGAGGATGTACCTAAGATGGCCTTGAAACTTCGTTATGGTCATTACGAGTTTTTGGTGATGTCGTTTGGGTTGACTAATCGTCGTCGACCACATTTATGGATATGATGAGCGAGTGTTCAAAGCGATTATTTGGACAAGTTAAATCGTAGTGTTCATTGATGATATTCTAGTATATTCAAAGGCGTCGGAAGATCATCTTTGAACATTTAAGGATAGTGTTGGAAACACTACGGAGGAAAAAGTTGTATCACGAAATTCACAAAGTGTGAATTTTGGCTCGAGAAAGCAGTTTCTAGGACATGTTATTGATAAAGATGGCATTTCCGTGGATCCAACAAAAGTAGAAGCGGATAATGAGTGGGAGCAACCGAAAATGCCAACCGAGGTTAGGAGTTTTTTGGGGTTAGCGGGATACTATAGAAGGTTCATTCAGGACTTTTCTAAAATAGCTACTCCATTGACAAATCTGACAAGGAAGTCGGTGAAGTATGTGTGGTGAAAAATGTGAAAACAATTTTAGGAATGAAGAAGAGGTTAAGTGAGGCACTTATTGTCCTTACCGGATGATCTGAGGAACTTTGTAGTATATAGCGATGCTTCGCATAAAGGATTTGGGTTGCGTGCTCATGCGGACATAGCAAGGTCATTAACGTATCGTCCGTCAATTAAAGGATTATGACAAGGCCTATCCTACTCATGATCTGGAATTGACAGCTATAGTTTTTGCCTTGAAGATATGGAGGCATTATCTATATGGTGAGAAGTGTGAGATATACACGGACCACAAAAGTCTAAAATATATCTTCACACAGAAGGAGCTGAACATGAGACAAAGAAGATGGTTAGAATTAATAAAAGATTATGATTGTGATATTTTATATCATCCGGGGAAAGCAAATGTAGTAGCCGATGCGCTAAGTAAGAAGGGTAGAGAGAAACTGTCAATGTTAACAACTCAGAATGAGTTGATAATAGCGATGGAAAGAATGGAGTTAGAAGTTAAGTTACCGGAGGAAGCGATGGAAATGTTATTTTCCATGGAAACCCAACTGACCCTAGTGGAACGGGTTAAGGGAGTACAAGTGAGAAATGAGGAATGCGAGCAGATGAAGAAGAGGATATAAGATGAAGAAAAAACTAAGTATAACCTCGATAAGGAGGGATTACTTCGTTTTGAAGGAAGAATTTGGGTTCCAAATGATTCTGAATTAAAGGAGGAAATAATGATGGAGGCCCATAGTTTGAGGTACTCGATACATCCCGGTAGTAGGAAGATGTATCAAGACCTTCGTCAGAACTTTTGGTGGCCGAACATGAAAAGGGAGATAGCAGAATATGTTAGTAGGTGCTTAACTTGTCAAAAAGTTAAGGCTGAACACCAACGACCAAGCGGGTTGTTACAATCGTTAGAAATTCCAGAGTGGAAATGGGAGCACATCACAATGGATTTTGTGGTGGGACTTCCAACAACAAGGAAATGATACGATGCTATTTGGGTGATAGTGGATCGATTGACGAAATCGGCTCATTTTCTACCAATAGGAGTTAGGTATAACCTAGAACAATTAGCTAAGCTGTATGTCAATGAAATTATTTCCAAACATGGAGTACCTATTTCGATTGTGTCAGATCGTGATCCATGATTCATATCAAACTTTTGGAGGAGTTTGCAAGAGCAAATGGGAACGCAGTTAAGATTGAGTACGGCGTATCATCCTCAGACGGATGGGCAGAGTGAACGGATAATTCAAATGCTTGAAGATATGTTAAGATCTTGCATTATGGATTTCAAAGGGAGTTGGGACGACTATCTATCGTTGGTGGAATTTTCGTACAACAATAGTTTTCACGCTAGTATAGGCATGCCGCCTTACGAAGCGTTGTATGGAAGGAAGTGCCGAACTCCATTATGTTGGGATGAGGTGGGCGAACGTCGGATGTTGGGACCTGAAATGGTACAACAAACGACGGACATGGTAAAGAGAATACGTGCTCGATTGGTAGTGGCCCAAGATAGGCAGAAGAAGTATGCAGATCCTTACAGAGAAAATAGAGAATTCGATGTAGGATCCTTTGTCTTTCTGAAAGTATCGCCTTGGAAGGGAAAGATATGTTTTGGAAAGAAAGGGAAGTTAAGTCCAAGGTTTGTAGGACCTTTTGAGATTTTAAGAAAGGTAGGAGAGGTAGCTTATGAAGAAGCCTTACCTCCAGAAATGGAACGCATTCATAATGTGTTTCACGTGTTTGTGTTGCGTCCTTATAAACCGGACTATAAACACGTAATAGAGTATAAATCTATCCAGATAGAGAAAGATTTATCATATGAGGAACTTCCAATTCAAATTATTGATAGGAAAGAACAAGTTTTAAGAAATAAGGTAATACCATCAGTAAAGGTGTTATGAAGAAACCACAATGCTGAAGTAGCAACGTGGGAACTCGAAAGTAAAATGAAGAAAAACATTCCTCATTTGTTTATGTAATTATAAGCGAGATTCTGGGGACAGAATCCTTATAAGGGGGAGAGAATATAACGCCCGAGAAAATCGGATTTTTATGATAATTAAATTTTTATTTGATTATGTGGGTTAAATGAATTTAATTGATTTATTTTGTGAGTAAGCTATGTGAAGGTCGTTCTATGACCTAGAATGTGCTAATGTGGTTAGTAATCTGGCTACGTGTTAGAATTAATTGTTTAGAATTTCCAAGACGAAAATAAATATTTTCCGAGAAATTCTCGTAAAAACACTATTCATCCGTTTCTGCTCGGGAAATTATTTTGAAATTTTGAGAAACTAGTATTGATAGAATATTAAGATGAGACGAAATATCTAATAATATTTCATTTATGGCAAACGAAGTTTTCACCTGCGGACTTAAAACCTAAGGGTTGAGTAGAATGATTTCCGAGAAGGAAATGAGACACGTAGAAGGGATTGCGTTAATGATAAATCGTGTTATACAAGTATGATACTATATCATTAAAACCGTATATAAATGAATTAAATACCACATAATTCCTTAATCATTAATATTGAATATTAATGAAAATCATAACATAATATTATAATATAATTATAATATATCAAAGTATTTTTAATACTTTAAAATCATATTTATATGATTTTAAATAGCTAAATTCATTATCCGATAATTGATATTAATAATTAAAATATTAATATTTTCATGCCAAAATATCAAAAGTTATATTTTATAACTTAAAATATTTTTATAACACTTAAATCATTTTTATATGATTTTAAATCATTAATACTAATTTTCCATAATTTATTTAATATATTTATTAAATAAATTAATTACCATTAATAATAAATTATTAATGAAATTCATCACAAAATATTAAAAGTCATCAAAAATAATTTAAATTATTTTCTAGCACCATAATATAATTTTTAATGATTTTTCATGAATTAAAACCATTTTAAATAATTTATTTAATATAATAATTAAATAAATAAATACCTTTTATATTCCAAAAATATTAAATATTTTTGAAATATACTCAAAATAATTAAAAACTATTTTTCAGACTTTAAAATAATTTTTCATAATTTATTATGTATTTTTAATAATTAAAAACTATTTTTCTCTATTTATTTAATTAATTAATTCATTTTCTAAGTAAACTGTCGCTAAAAGGTACCATAGGCGACAAAACCGTCGCTAATGGTGTACTTGGGATGTTCTTGAGCCTGCCCAGATCTTCATGTCAGTCCTCGTGGGGCTTACTTTGACCATTGATAAATTTGCGATCTTCATGTTTTTGGGTAGTCTAAGACATTTATTATGTAGCTGACATGCAATACTACAGTTATCAATTTTTATGTCATTCAAACAACACTTTATCAAAGAGATCTATGCCTTTAAACTTTACGACAACAATTTGTTCTTGAGTTTACGGGTTTTCCGAAACTTCAAAGATGAGGGTCCCTAGTTTGCATCCTTGAATCTTAGCATTCTGGGCTTGTTTGGTGTGATCTAGTGGTTCAAAACGGTAGTATAGATGTCAGTGAACAAATATAACATTAGATCATAATACAAACATCTCACATAATAGATTTAGGTAAATTGATATCGTGACAGAAAACTCGATCGATGAAGATCCGGGTTTCCTGAAATCTTCACCGTGTCGATTAATCAATAGTTGTTTATTTGCTCATTAATTTTATTCTATGCACAATCTGAGGGATCTTTTCGCATATATTTGTAGTTCATATACTAGTCTCCAATATCCAACCAACAATACAACCAAAACCTTAAAATACTGCAAGATTTAAAGGCTCAAAAATCTTTGTCGGACCATTTACGGAAATGCAGGTTGCCCAGATTCCAAATTTCGTGGCCGGTCAATGAAGTTTGACCGCTTTTAACTTACGATCCAGACATGCTATGAGGTTGATTCAAGTCTCAGATTAAAGACCACATTTCATAGAACATATCCAAAACATAAAACACACAAAACATCTAACACATAATGATCTAAGGCCACTGACATATGGTTGTCAGGCCATTTCTTGAACTCTTTCCAGATTTTTAAAAATGCTAGATTCGTGCATCTAAGTGATATGGATCTAGGTTTTGACAACCCAAATCATCAAATGACACTCTATTACACAACTTTAACCAATAAACAACAACATTTAACACCAAATCATCAGATTTCTAAGTTAGGGTTCTTATACCTTTGAGCTTTGATCTTTGATTTCTGACTTTTGATTCCTGATCTTGGCTTGCTAATATATGATCTTAGCTTTGTTTCTCACACTCTCTCACTCTAAGATCCGAAAATATAGAGAGAGAAGGGACTTGGAGCAAATGATAAGTAAAGTAAGATTTTTCTTACTTTTAAATCTTAGATCTTTTAAATCCATGGTTGTAAATGTGGCTAGGTGTTCAAATTTGGCCGATTCAAGGTGTGTGGTTATAATTCAAGAGATGTGGCACCAATTTTGGCCATAACTCTTTTAACATAAAAGTTAAGGGAGGGTATTTTGGTCTTTTAGCATACCATTTTAATTCTATAATAGTCATTTGTTGCAAACCTTAGGGTTTAACCCTTAGGGTTAAAACCTAAGCTTTCCATAATTCACCTTTTAAGATTTCTAAATTAGGGTTTTCATAAATGAAAATTAACATCTTTAAATTATAATTAGAGTTTCTTAATTACACTATACTTTCCTAATCACATTAGGACTAACACAAATTATGATTAATATTTCCTAATTAAGATTGCTAATTTAGCCATTAAATCCATAATTGTACATTAGGGTTCCTGACAGAATAATTAGGGTTTAAAAATATGAAATTAGGGTTTGCAAAATAATTAAGCTTTACCCTAATTACTATTATAATTAATAACCCTTAAGCAATATAATCTTCCTTTAAGTTCCCAGATTAGTGTTTCAAATACTGGAAATTTGAAATTAGAGTTCCTAGATTTGATATTAGGGTTTTCTAATAATCAATTAGGGTTTCAAGTAATTCGTTAGGGTTTTCCCTAATAAATTATAATTAATGACGTTAAACCTTATACACAGCATTTAAATTCCAGAATTAGGGTTTTAAATTCAGAATTAGGGTTTCGGATTCTTGGAACTGAAATTAGGGTTTCAAAACTGATTTCTAAGGTTTCTTATCAAACGTTAGGGTTTTCTAATTGAACGTTGACGTTCTTAATAGTATTAGGGTTTGACACTGATAAAATTTATCTGGTCAACCCTTGACCCTTAACCACATATTGTGCACACATAATACCATATTCATAAAACATAAACACATATACACTTAATCCTGAATAATTCACCTAAATCCTTCACAGAATTTTGAAATCCTAAAAATTCCATCCCAAAAATATCAAACGCATACACTTATTTTCTGTCTATGTATATTATTTGACCTTAAATCAATCATTTAAGATTTTAATAATTTGTCTAATTTCTCGGATTGTCACATTCACCCCTTCTTCTAAGAATTTCGCCCCCGAAATTTACCTTACACCTTACTCCTTATACCATGCACCATACACCATTCATACACATCATCACATGCTACCCACAACATCACTCGCAAGATTTAAAATTTTGAAATCGTGCGGATGAGTCATATAGACCATGAATTTTCATTTTCGAAAAGGTTTTGTGGAAATTCATCCGCAAACCGTCTTACCCTGAATACACAGAAGGTGATTAGCCCGGTATGCCTAGTACTAACCTAGTAATACTTGTTTTATCTGTTTCTCGTCACTGCCATAGGCACAAAATTTTACCTCAGTCTTATTAGATTTCGCACCAAAACAATTTGGTTCGGGAAATTTCTTTCAATGAACACTTAGAGTTTTCATAAACATTAGTCTAGCTGAATCGAATATCGTAGACTCATATCAATAATTCAGTTTAATAGAATTATTTAAGTGTAGCCAAACCCCGTTGGCAATTTAAAATTTTTGAAATTATTTTTAAGAATGACGTCATGATGTCGTACTCTATTAACAGTCCGTTTGAGGATGCCGTCATCATATGACTTTGTCATTAAACATCATACAATAGTGGAATAGCGATTTTAGATCAAATTCACACTAAGTATTCCTGTATTTACAACTTCGTCACCTTTTTATCATTTCTGCACCAGGTTACATGGTACATAAGTGATAAATAAAATAAATTTTGATATTTCAAATCATTTGCGTCTAGCCAAAATAAGTAGCATAGACTGTACTTTAAACCGTTTCAAAAATGGTTACGAGTCTACAATTTTTTTTTAAAGCACATAGTGCGTATTTAGCTTGATGTCAAAATTTTGAAGTCTAGCATAGCTAGGAATTTTGGAAAACTTATGTCTCCACTAATAATCATTTGCTTAACAATCTATCTATTCCTATAATCCTCA
Organism: Panax ginseng; assembly: GCA_020205605.1. Classification (NCBI taxonomy): domain Eukaryota; kingdom Viridiplantae; phylum Streptophyta; class Magnoliopsida; order Apiales; family Araliaceae; genus Panax; species Panax ginseng. The sequence continues at coordinate 87,632,514 of CM035129.1, forward strand.
ATTCTCCATTCACACATAAGTATACCTAGTTCATCGAACCACACTTATGAGTTCATAAATTTCCACAATCATATGAGTTTAAGAACTTGTCCTAATCAGACTTTTGGCGTCCATTCGCTGAGGGGTTCATAAACATTTCATATAACTATGAGTCAAGAATGTCACATAAGTATGAGTTTTAAGAACTCGTACTTAACCCTATATTATCTACCTATGACCTATCTATCTGTTATACACATTAGAAAGAAATCACCCTCTTAACATGCATATAACAAATAGCGCGACACAAATATTTCAATGATTATCAGTACCAGAAACTAAGTGGTTTTTACACCAAGTACAATTCCCCGCCCACACAAGGAATCATACAACTCAGCTGCCGACATGAGTCCTCAATTGAAATCCCTACCTAATCTTAACTCCCTTCTCAATACGAATTTCATTTAATCCGTATTCATAATCCTTTTCTGAATCTGTACCAATTCATGGTATAACATCTTGCTGTAAACTTTTCAATCCTTAGATTGATTCTTCTTCCTGATATCACTTTACCAGATAACGGGGTGATCTCATCGTATATATTACGATTCATTTCTATATCTTGATCATTTTATTTTACGATCTCCTATCCTTGAACTTTTAGTCTTCTAGACTCTATCTATTCACCATTACTATTCACTTTTATGATCAGAGTTAGGGGACCCTGTATCTTAACAACTCGTCGAGATTCGTCTTTGAATCCTACCGACCAACTAACTCTATATGAGTTAGATCTTATCCTAATCACTGCGGTTATTGGTCTCAGGTATTCCTACCTAAGGTTCATAACCAACAGCTTTGATACCAACTGTAGCATCCCCAAATCCGGGTCCCAAATCACCGCGGATTCGGTACAATCATTCTATCACTATTTGCGGAAGATATAAACATAAATTGTTTATACAATACACTTTATACACATTTCCCCAAAATCGAGTAACCTTAACTTAAACACAAATCATAAATTATCTAACACATGACATTATTATCAAACTATACTTTTACAATCTAGCTGCACATTTTATCCCAAGCTGAACTTGACATTATCTTTTTCCTGTATCCGAACGCATTCACCTTATCTGCAATGTTTATCATGATATAGCAAGGGTGAGCATAAAAGTTGCCCAGCAAGTTTAAATACAATTTAAGGATATATCATGATTGAAAGAGTCTGAATAATAGGCTGGCTATAATTCATCAATATAATTGAGAACTAGCACGAACAAACTTTTGACTGAACAAGTATTGAACATGAACAAATATATCTGGACCAACTGGTAATGAAGGTGATCAGCCTTTCATACCTGACTTATACATGCAATATGTACAGAGTACAATTCCACATGGCAATCAACAATGATTAACCATAAGCATATCTGAATAAAACAACTATTAGTAGTGTTAAGTAAAACTTCTCTGAACCGTTGATTACCGCTACATAATTTATAACGCTTTATCTGAAGACCTAATATTAGTAATATAGATCTCCAACATTAGAATAATATCATCACAATATAATACTATTATATATATACACATAGAATAACCTAAACAAATAGCACATAATCCTATTAGTCTACAATACACATAAGACTTAGTATTAGGTCAAACTATTTCAGTCTGACTTGAAACCGACACAATCCTATCATCCCGACGGTCTAGTCTGAAAAATATCGAGTTTAAGTTCAATTAAACTCTGCCTAAACACTTAACAATTATCACAGATAATTTTCTTAGTAGTCAAAAAAATTTTCATAGACTTGTAATAATTTTCAGATAATTATTACCATTTATCATCATTTTTCAATCATTAAAACCGTATATAAATGAATTAAATACTACATAATTCCTTAATCATTAATATTGAATATTAATGAAAATCATAACATAATATTATAATATAATTATAATATATCAAAGTATTTTAATACTTTAAAATCATATTTATATGATTTTAAATAGCTAAATTCATTATCCGATAATTGATATTAATAATAAAATATTAATATTTTCATGCCAAAATATCAAAAGTTATATTTTATAACTTAAAATATTTTTATAACACTTAAATCATTTTATATGATTTTTAAATCATTAATACTAATTTTCCATAATTTATTTAATATATTTATTAAATAAATTAATTACCATTAATAATAAATTATTAATGAAATTCATCAAAAAATATTAAAAGTCATTAAAAATAACTTAAAATATTTTCTAGCACCATAATATAATTTTTTTCATGAATTAAAATCATTTTTAAATAATTTATTTAATATAATAATTAAATAAATAAATACCTTTTATATTCCAAAAATATTAAATATTTTTGAAATATACTCAAAATAATTAAAAACTATTTTTCAGGCTTTAAAATAATTTTTCATAATTTATTATGTATTTTTAATAATTAAAAACTATTTTTCTCTATTTATTTAATTAATTAATTCATTTTCTAAGTAAACTGTCGCTAAAAGGTACCATAGGCGACAAAACCGTCGCTAATGGTATTCTTGGGATGTTCTTGAGCCTACCCAGATCTTCATGTCAGTCCTCGTGGGGCTTACTTTGACCATTGATAAATTTATGATTTTCATGTTTTTGGGAAGTCTAAGACATTTATTATGTAGCTGACATGCAATACTACAGTTATCAATTTTTATGTCATTCAAACAACACTTCATCAAAGAGATCTATGCCTTTAAACTTTCTGACAACGCTGTTCTTGAGTTTCTGGGTTTTCCGAAACTTCGAGCGATCGAGGGTCCCTAGTTTGCATCCTTGAATCTTAGCATTCTGGGCTTGTTTGGTGTGATCTAGTGGTTCAAAACGGTAGTATAGATGTCAGTGAAAAATTATATAACATCATATCATAATACAAACATCTCACATAATAGATTTAGGCCGGTCAATATCTGACAGAAAACTCGACTGATGAAGATCTGGGTTTCCCAGAAATCTTCATCAGGTCTGTTGGTCAATGGTGATTTGACCGCTCATTAATTTGATTCTAAGCACAATCTGAGGGATCTATTAGCATATATTTGTAGTTCATATACTAGTCTCCAATATCCAACCAACAACACAACCAAAACCTTAAAACACTGCAAGATCTAAAGGCTCAAAAATGTTGTCAGACCATTTATAGGCCCACCAGATTCCAAATTTCGTGGCCGGTCAACGAAGTTTGATCGCTTTTAACTTACGATCTAGACATGCTATGAGGTTGATTCAAGTCTCAGATTAAAGACCACATATCATAGAACATATCCAAAACATAAAACACACAAAACATCTAACACATAAAGATCTAAGGCCACTAACATATGGTTGTCAGGCCATTTCTTGAACTTTTTCCAGATTTCTAAAAATGCTAGATTCGTGCATCTAAGTGATATGGATCTAGGTTTTGACAACCCAGATCATCAAATGACACTCTATTACACAACTTTAACCAATCAACAACAACATTTAACATCAAATCATCATATTTCTAAGTTAGGGTTTTTATAAATTTGAGCTTTGATCTTTGATTTCTGACTTTTGATTCCTGATCTTGGCTTGCTAATACATGATCTTAGCTTTGTTTCTCACACTCTCTCACTCTAAGATCCGAAAATATAGAGAGAGAAGGGACTTGGAGCGAATGATAAGTAAAGTAAGATTTTTCTTACTTTTTAATCTTAGATCTTTTAAATCCAATGTTGTAAATGTGGCTAGGTGTTCAAATTTGGCTGATTCAAGGTGTGTGGTTATAATTCAAGAGATGTGGCACCAATTTTGGCCATAAGTCTTTTAACATAAATGTTAAGGGAGGATATTTTGGTCTTTTAGCATACCATTTTAATTCTACAATAGTCATTTGTTGCAAACCCTTAGGGTTAAAACCTAAGCTTTCCATAATTCACCTTTTAGGATTTCTAAATTAGGGTTTTCATAAATGAAAATTAACATCTTTAAATTATAATTAGAGTTTCTTAATTACAGTATACTTTCCTAATCACATTAGGACTAACACAAATTAGGATTAATATTTCCTAATTAAGATTGCTAATTTAGCAATTAAATCCATAATTGTACATTAGGGTTCCTGACAGAATAATTATGGTTTAAAAATTTAAAATTAGGGTTTGCTAATTAATTAAGCTTTACCCTAATTACTATTATAATTAATAACCCTTAAGCAATATAATCTTCCTTTAAGTTCCTAGATTAGGGTTTTAAATACCCAAAATTTGAAATTAGAGTTCCTAGATTTGATATTAGGGTTTTCTAATAATTAATTAGGGTTTCAAGTAATTCGTTAGGGTTTTCCCTAATAAATTATAATTAATGACGTTAAACCTTATACACAACATTTAAATTCAAGAATTAGGGTTTTAAATTCTGAATTAGGGTTTTGGATTCTCGGAATTGAAATTAGGGTTTTAAAACCGATTTCTACGGCTTCTTAGCAGACGTTAGAGTTTTCTAATTGAACGTTGACATTCTTAATAATGTTAGGGTTTGACACTGATTAAATTTATCTGGTCAATCCTTGACCCTTAACCACATACTGTGCACACATAATATCATATTCACATAACATAAACACATATACACTTACTCTTGAATAATTCACCTAAATCCTTCACAGAATTTTAAAATCCTCAAAATTTCATCCCAAAAATATCAAACCCATACACTTATTTTCTGTCTAGGTCTATTATTTGACCGTAAATCAATCATTTAAGATTTTAATAATTTGTCTAATTTCTCGGGTTGTCACATTATCCCTGTAACATCATTCAATAGTTCCTGTCCACAATCATATGAATAACTCATAATCATATTTGTGGTTCCGAATTCCTTTTCTCATCCAAGACGAAGATAATTTTCATCACCTGTCTTTACCTGAAACATCAAAGATCATGGTTATACCAAATCACAGTTCATGTTCATAATCATACTAATAAATTCATCTTTGCACTACGGGCCAAAGATATTCATCAACAGGTCATCTTTGCACTACATGCCAAAGATATTCAACAACAGGTCATCTTTGCACTACGGGCCAAAGATATTCACCAATAATTCATCTTTGCACTACATGCCAAAGATATTTAACAACAAGTCATCTTTGCACTACGGACCAAAAATATTCATATCTCAAAAATATATATAATCATTTCAGAAGTTATAAAAACAATAATTATAATCATGTTGATCAATTCACCTTTGCACTTAAGCTAAAGATAATCATTTATAAATTCAATGGTCCTGATCATACCAGTCAACAATTAATACCTTTGCGCTACTGGCCAAAGAGAACCCATAGTCACGATCATACCAATAATCTACCCATCTTTACACTGAAGTCAAAGAGAAATTTCATCACCGGAATTATAAAAATGTTATATATGATAATAAAAACAATATGATCAACAACTACATTTAATTTCAAGAATAAGATTCATAAATCAATGATTTCATAAGACCTTAATCCAAATATTATAAATCACTTAATAATCTCATAATCTAATATTATTAATATTATCACAATATCTTAATCATTTCTTAAACTTATAAATAATTTATTTTAATTATTTATACTTTACTAATTAATGTATTTAATAATCCTAAAATGCCAAACTCATAAAATTTCATCACCAATAACCAAAACCCTCATCAAAAATCTGCATATACCTTATATAGGATTTCCAAGCCATAAAATCCTATTTTCCAATTTTGTTACTTCACATAACATATTTAATTCATTTACTCATAACTAATCCATTTTCATAAAAAATACCAAATCAGTATTAACAATTTTTTTTTCTGGGATTTAGCAAAACATAGTCCCATATTAAACATATATTTTTCTCAGAATTTTTAAAATTCATTTACTATTTTTCATATGGCCAAAACTGCCGAATATTTAAACATTTATCATAAATTGTACTTTTGTGAAAAAATTCCGAAATTTAGATGGTATACTGTTATTATATAGGTGTACTACCAATAAATTTTTTATCAATTTTGAAGTTAACCACAAGGAGTTATAAGGGTTTACTTTTAAAATAGTCTTTTCTCATAAAATTCATAACTCCTAATCTATACATCCAAAAATTGCCATTTTTGGACACAATCTAGAAAACTCATCAAATTATCATTTTAAATTTTTCCAGAAATTTTGAAGGTCTAAAAAATTACCAAACTAAAGAAATATAATAACCCTTACAATCTCTTACTTAATAATGACAATATTCCTTACCTCAAAAGAATAGTACTTCTGACTGGAATATCGGCTATAACGCTGAATGAACTTGCACCGTATAGTAACACTCAAAGTATCAAAATACTCACAAGAATACGCTCGATAATATAGAGAGAGAAAATTTCAGTTTCTAGTGTGATTTTCAATTCTAACATAAGCACCCTATTTATAGGAAATTGCTTACAACACCAAAGCAGAAAATTTAATAAAATAATATATTTATATAAAAAATTTCATATGCCTCTTTTGAATTCAGATTCCAACATTTCCCACATGCAAAAGTACAATTGTGGGGCCCACCTTCTAGAAAAACATGTTTTAAACAAAATCAATTCAGACCCAATATTCTGGAACTTCAATAATTCATAATAAATAGCCCTTTTTATCAGAAAAATACGAATTTTAAGTCCATTCCAAAGGAAATTGAATTCTCTACAACTTTGTAGAATAAAGTTTTTCCAAATTCCAAACGAAAAATGACCGAAATCCACATACGGACGATTTTATAAGCTATAATCAAATTTCAATCAAAAATTGTGTCCACCAACATGTTTAACATGTGTTTAGCATTTATAGTAACAAAAATACTCTTCCTCCTCATTTATTCATATATCACACATTCATTGTAAAAATATCAACATTATTATATTATTAAAATATATTAATATATTTAAATGAATTATTTTATCAGAAAAGATAAAATATCAACTTTCAACAATTATCACATTAAAAATTTTCTACATCTATATCCACATAAAATGAATATTTTTCTTATCATATAAATCAATAATTAATTATTCACAAATAATATTACAGAATCACAATAATGACAACCTGACAGTTCCCCGGAAAGAGGGGCTTTCCAATATGTATTTCTCCTTACTAGCGCACAATTAGGTGACCAAACCTCTCCTTAGACAGAACTTTCTAGATATTGCCAATAATGCTATCTAATAATATTATTAAAATAATATGAATTATTGATCTAAAAATGGGAAATACTGTGTCGTGACAATTATTGAAACATCAATAATATAAAATATCAACGCAGCAATTATTGAACCAATAAAATAAAATATTAAATAGTAATTACTATAACAATTATTTAGTAGTGCCTTCTTACGTAAATTTTTTTTTTTTATCATGCTTTGTGAATAGTAACTCGTGAATAGTAACTCATTAATAGTAACTCATGAATAGTAACTAGTGAATAGTAACCCCGACATAAAAAATAAGAATTTCACAAGAAAAATCTTACCAATATTCCGGTATAATGATATTGAAATCAATTTAACCATTATAAGAAAAATTGAATACTTTTATTTCATAAAATTCAGGGTCTTATAATCTCCACTCCTTATGAAATTTCGTCCCCAAAATTTACGTACCTGGTATTTTGAAGAGTTGAGAATACCTTGTTTTCATTTCAGATTTTATCTCTCCGATCATCATGATTTCTCCATTGCTCATCTCCTGTATTTCAGATATCATTCTAGAATACAACTTCAAAACAAAGGTTAATTGACATATCACAATTTGTCAACTTAAGTAAAAATTCAGCTTAGGTAGGACACACACTAGCAAAAGATATTAATCGTCTCTCCCTTCCTAGTTCTAATCCCTGATCTCCGCCAGAGACCATATCCCTATGCTCTGATACAAACTGTGACGCCCCCAAAATAGGTCCAATCCATCCAACCTATTCTGTGTCGCCAAATACATGGTGCAAAAAACAACTACAACTTTATTACTACAATTGTCGTGCAAAATACAACAACACATATACTATGAGTTTTAATACCAACTGTGACTCATGTCCCAACTATAGACAACACCTCACATTGATATATTATATAAAGGTACAGTCAATAACTGTTTTAAAAATTAAAATCTTTGGGAAGTGCTCAAGGAAACCATTGTACATAGGAGGCCATAAATCTAAGTTATGATAGATATCATATGTCTAGAGAATTATCCTTGGTTGATCCAATAGACCCCAAAGAAAAAAGAGAAGATTACTATGATGTTCCTTCTAATGGTGAGTCTTCTCTTGACATATAAGTATCTCCACCGTCTGCGATTGAACATTATGTTTCAACCAAACTCTAAGGTCATATAGGTAATGCTCGTAGATATACTCAGCAAGTGGATGTGCACAACTCTTTCTTATGATAACTCGAGGTTGTATGTCATTAGATATCTTGTATGATAGTGACAAAACACCCTTCCAAAGTTGGGTTCGCCTCACCCTATTCGGTTCACCAAAATTAAATATCAAATGACGTATACAATACGACACACTTATCTAAAGTTCTCAATAAAATTATTTTCATACTATTTAGGGAGAACCTCAACAGCTATAGACCACCGTTCTATTTCCCTGTTACCCCCGCTCGACCCAGCTACACTCTTGTTACCTGAAAGGAATTGTGAAGAAAAAGGGTGAGCACAAATAGCCCAATAAAGAATATCATGACTAAAGATAATTAAATTATCAATAGCCTTCGTCAGTAATAAATCAGAGATTTAGAACATATGGTAGATGATAAAACTTTTTAACCATAGTTGTAGCGGAACGAGCAATCCATTAGAAGAGTCAAATAGACCATAATGTCTATTATCTTCTCTATGTTAAAAGTCCACCAACAATGTTTTATCCCTATAACATCAATCAACAGTTCTTGTCCACAATCATATGAATAACTCATAATCATATTTGTGGTTCCAAATTCATTTTCTCATCCAGGACGAAGATAATTTTCATCACCTGTCTTTACCTAAAACATCAAAGATCATGGTTATACCAAATCATAGTTCCTGTTCATAATCATACTAATAAATTCATCTTTGCACTACGGGCCAAAGATATTCATTAACTAATCATCTTTGCACTACGGGCCAAAGATATTCATCAATAATTCATCTGTGCACTACAGGCCAAAGATATTTAACAACAAGTCATCTTTGCACTACGAGCCAAAGATATTCATATCTCAAAAAAATATATAATCATTTCAGAATTTATGTAAACAATAATTATAACCATGTTGATCAATTCACCTTTGCACTTAAGCTAAAGATAATCGTTTATAAATTCAATGGTCATGATCATACCAGTCAACAATTCATCTTTGCACTACTGGTAAAAGAGAACCCATAGTCACGATCATACCAATAATCTACCCATCTTTACACTTAAGTCAAAGAGAAATTTCATCACCTGAATTATAAAAATGTTATATATGATAATAAAAACAATATGATCAACAACTGCATTTAATTTCAAGAATAAGATTCATAAATCAATGATTTCATAACACCTTAATCCAAATGGTATAAATCACTTAATAATCTCATAATCTAATATTATTAATATTACCACAATATCTTAATCATTTCTTAAACTTATAAACGATTTATTTTAATTGTTCATACTTTACTAATTAATGCATTTAATCATCCTAAAATGCTAAACTCATAAAATTTCATCACCAATAACCAAAAATCTGCATATACCTTATATAGGATTTCCAAGCCATAAAATCCTATTTTCCAATTTTGTTACTTCACATAACATATTTAATTCATTTACTCATAAGTAATCCATTTTCATGAAAAATACCAAATCAGTATAAACAAATTTTTTTTTCTGGGATTTAGCAAAACATAGTCCCATATTAAATATATATTTTTCTCGGAATTTTTAAAATTCATTTACTATTTTTCATATGGCCAAAACTGCTGAATATTTAAACATTTATCATAAATTGTACTTTTGTCAAAAAATTCCAAAATTTACAGGGTATACTGATATTATATAGATGTACTCGCAATAAAAATTTCATTAATTTTGGAGTTAACCACAAGGAGTTATAACGGTTTACTTTTAAAATAATCTTTTCTCATAAAATTCATAACTCCTAATCTGTACGTCCAAAAATCACCATTTTTGGACACAATCTAGAAAACTCATCAAATTATCATTTCAAATTTTTTCAGAATTTTTGAAGGTCAAAAAAATTATAAAACTGAAGAAACATAATAACCCTTACAATCTCTTACTTAATAACAACAATATCCCTTACCTCAAAAGAACAGTACTTCTTATTGGAATATTGGCTATAACGCTGAATGAACTTGCACCATATAGTAACACTCAAAGTATCAAAATACTCACAAGAATACGCTCGATAATATAGAGAGAGAAAACTTCAATTTCTGGTGTGATTTTCAATTCTAACCAAAGCACCCTATTTATAGGAAATTGCTTAGAACACCAAAGCAAAAAATTTAATAAAATAATATATTTATATAACAAATTTCATACACCTCTTTTGAATTCAAATTCCAACATTTCCCACATACAAAAGTACAATTGTGGGGCCCACCTTCTAGCAAAACATGTTTTAAACAAAATCAATTTAGACCCAATATTCTGGAACTTCAATAATTCATAATAAATAGCCCTTTTTATCAGAAAAATACGAATTTTATATCCATTCCATAGGAAATCGAATTCTCTACAACTTTGTAGAAGAAAGTTTTTCCAAATTCCAAACGAAAAATGACCGAAATCCACATACGGACGATTTTACAGGCTATAATCAAATTTTAGTCAAAAATTGTGTCCACCAACATGTTTAACATGTGTTTAGCATTTATAGTAACAAAAATACTCTTCCTCCTCATTTATTCATATATCACACATTCATTGTAAAAATATCACCATTATTATATTATTAAAATATAATAATTTATTTAAATGAATTATTTTATCAGAAAAGATAAAATATCAACTTTTTTACAATTATCACATTAAAAATTTTCTCCATCTATATCCACATAAAATGAATATTTTCCTTATCATATAAATTAATAATTAATTATTCACAAATAATATTATAGAATCACAATAATGACAACTAGGCAGTTCCCAAGAAAAAAAGGGCTTTCTAATAAGGATTTTTCTTTACTGGCGCGCAATTAGGTTACCAAACCTCTCCTTAGACAGAACTTTCTAGACATTGCCAATAATGCTATCTAATAATATTATTAAAATAATATGAATTATTGATATAATAATGGTAAATACTGTGCCGTGATAATTATTGAAACAACAATAATATAAAATATCAACGCAACAATTATTGAACCAATAAAATAATATTGAACAATAATTACTGTAACAATTATTGAGTAGTGCCTTCTTACGTAAAAAAAATTATCATGCTTCATGAATAGTACTCGTGAATAGTAACTCATGAATAGTAAATCGTGAATAGTAACTCATGAATAGTAACTCATGAATATTAACTCGTGAATAGTAACCCCGACATAAAAAATAAGAATTTCACAAGAAAAATCTTACCAATATTCCGGTATAATGATATTGAAATCAATTTAACCATTATAAGAAAAATTGAATACTTTTTATTTCATAAAATTCGTGGTCTTACACAAACCCTATATAACACATAAGGAAATAGCGCATACACCAATTAGTCATATACTTGAGTTACGTATTGATTTAAACTTAACTTTAGTTCTTAGGGTTCACATTCTTATAATCTAAGTTTACGCGACCAACTTCGTTTACCGTTTTACGACATTCTGACATACGGAGATGTCTTACTCATACGATCATCATCTTTGATGATTTGCATTCTTATCCTCTTCGCTAAGTTGCTTCCTTATCCATATGACTTTTTGGTAACTAAATGCCATACCTCAGGATTCATTTCTTATCGTCTAAGTTATACAGTGTTTTGTATACTCAGAACGATTATTCAATGTCAATACTATGTGTATATAGCGTCAAACATTTTACATTATCTTATTCATCTCTTACAACGTCTGATTCATTCGACTCTGAACGTTATCCAAGTTATACTTATTAACTCGGCTTATCAATGTTACACGTTATTGATTCAGTTTCTTCATTGTTCATAGTTAATCATCATTCTTCATTACCTTATGGTCAAACCATACACGGGGTGTAGGTTCTGCGGTTTAATATTCGCATACACTCAACCCTTACGTCGGTTAAAGTGTTTAACGATTACATTCATTCTAACATTCTCTATCCGACTCACATTCGGACTTTTATTAATCTTGTTACCGTTCGTTATGACTTTTTTGATAAATCATATATTACTTACTACCTTCGTCAACGTCTAAGTCATACATCCATTGTACACTTAGAAAGTTCATCCGTCGCGAATACGATTCACGAGGATCGTTTACGTATTTTGCGTTCACGATGTTCGTCTCTTAATCTCTCATTCAAACTTTACTCAAGGTTTTAATCGCTTTCAATCGATATCCTTCCCATGAACCACATGTTCATTATTCTTTCTTAATGTCAAAGTCATACGGTTCGTTGTATGCTAAGACCAATCGTTCATCGCAACTACGTTGCGATTACATTCATTACATTTTTTGTCTTTCAATCTCGTTTAATCTTCCCGTTCAACCTTTACTAAAGGATTAAATCACTTGTTTAAGTGTTACATTACGTGAACTACATGTTAATTATCTACCCGTGTACTCCCCCCATGATTTGAGCAATAAAAAGCTCATTTCTGGGCCTTGTCCTACACCGGTGCTGCGGCACCGGGTCCCTCCTTCTCCCTCACGCAGTGGTGCCACTTAGCAGTAGCTGATGGCCCAGGTTGGCACTGCGACACCGTCTCCCAAGGCACAACTGGCGCTGTGGCACCAAGCATGAAATTTCTAGATTTTTTCTAAGTTTTGTACTGGTTTAAGACGCTTACTTTTCGATCTCATAACTTCTTTTTTATAGCTTGGAACGAGGTTGTTCCAAGGCCATTCTCTTCCTTATCTTATGTACTTCAATTTCCCTCTAACAAAAATTTATTTTGAATCCGTTAACATGCCATTCAATTGGCTCAAATTATATCCTTCATTCGTTTTATGCTATTAACGTTCTTCGTCCGTTCGTCCATAATTCGGTCATCCGAACTCGAAACTCATTCGTTCTTGAGTCCATGACTCACGTTTTCTACATTATATTACATTCTTATGAAACCCTACTCATTCGGGTTCATTTACATACTTTCTACTTCTCATTCATCTTTTACAAAAGTTTTGCCATTACTTTGTTATAGCCAAGTTTAATCCGTTCTTCATGAACGTTTCTACCATTCCTAACCAAGAAATAAGCAACTAACTTATACGTGATGGTTTTAAACTTTCCCATCAATAACAAGTTATATCTACAATGGTTTTAAATTTGTCCATCAACAATGTTCTTTGTGTTCTTCGCATGTTCTTCGCGTTCTTCGTTCGTTCTTCATTTTTAATCGATATTTTGATTACAATTTCACTTTTCCTTCGAATTTAATGTTATAAAACACCATTCCTTACTATTTTCACCGCATCATTCATATGATTCATTCGGTTCGCTTAAATTCATTATGAATCTTATACTTCCTTAAGAAATTTATAAACTAAACTTCAAATTCTTATTTCTTCATTTTCTCATGATTTCAACCATATGAAATCATTCATTACATCTCTTACTTCTTATTCTCATTTAGCTATGTTTTAACATAGAAAACTTAAAGAAAATTTATTTAGAAGTTATGTTTCGGATTACCTTTCTTCTTTAATCTTCTTCCGTTGGACAAAGCGTGCACTCGGCCTAGCTTTTCCTCTTTCTCTTCCTCTTCATCTGAACTCTCTCTCTTTCTCTCTCTCTCTCTCTCAAGTGTTGGTGATTTTCAAAATCACCAACAAATGAGTTAAGCTCTCCTTTTATAGAAAAACCAAGCTAGGGGCAAAATAGGCATTTTGCCCCCAAGGTTACTATTGATGAGTGGAATTTACACCCTCAAATCAGATACTTTATGACTTAAATAGTTGCCTTATCTCGTAGATTTTATATAGTTTTATATGATTATAGTGTTATTATGCTTAACCGACGTATTGTAGAGCTTTACAGGACTTTTCCAGCTTTCAGGGACAAAATGGGCAATTTCCATACACTGGCGCCACAGCGCCAAAGCCATGACTTCATCTCGCATCACAAATATGAACCCCTTTCTCCACCGACGTCATCCTGGTAATGGCTGCTGCTAGAGAGCTCCTTCTTGGACTCAACATGTTGTGTAGCGACCTTCTGTTTTTTGATCTTTGAGGTGGTCTTTATGACCTAACCTAAGCCTTATTGCCTGCACCACAATGCGACCTCCGGTTCCCAGGCAAGAAGGCTTGATTTTGACCTAGAAAAAAGAGGGAAACAGATATATATAACAAATGAAGCCTCTACAAATATATCATATATCATATAGTCATATAGATTAGCTTAGCATAGAATAGTTTTCTTCCTTTTTTAATTTCTCTCTCTTTCTCTTAGTTAATGTCTGTAAATATAGATTAGGTAGATTATGGAAAAGTCTAGGATTTCCTTGGAGCAACAAGAGTAGTGAGCTTCACGGATTGGAGAGCTTGAAAGGAGCGGAATGCTTGGAGACTGAAGAGCCTCGACAGAGTTTATTCTTATCCATTTATTTCCTCTAATTTTGTAATCCATAAATGTTGTCTTTATTGCTACTTATATTTTGTTCAATAGCTATGAACTAAGTATTGGCTCTAAGGTTATAATGGAACCCTTTGTTAATTAAATTAACTTTCTTATCTCTTTGGCTGGCACCATATGTTTTGGTTTAATATATTCATGCTTAATGATTCTCGCTAAGACATTATTGATGATTTTTGTAATTTACATGATATTGAAAGAAGGATTGTAGATTTACACCGTAATATATTGGCATGTGATTATGGGTTTTGACTACATAAGTTGTGCATAGAATAGACATATATTGTAAGACCCCATCTTTTCTGAATAAAGATGAATTTTTCTATAAATATTATTTTTGAATATTAAGGTGTGAATTTGTTATAATGTTATAGTTGTGGGTAATGTTTATAAATTTTTCAAAGTAAGCAAGTTGTTATATAATATTCCATTGGTCGGGGAATATTTGTTTTAACAGGGAATATTTGTACGACGACACAATCATTGGTGGACCCCATAACATAATTATTGTCGGAATGAGAAAACGACAGAAATATCTTTTTATGAAAATAACGGCGGAAGTTTTACCGTTAACTGTTGAAATAATCGGTGTTAAAAGTACAGTAATACGCGTGGTTGCATAGTAGCACACGGTATTGATTATTGATGCTTACGAGAAGTCACTCAGTTATAATCAATTATGGCTACAGTAATTGTTGCATCATATCTCTCATATTATTGATTCAATTATTGTTACAGTATCATCTGCATAATATTTTATATTATTAAATCAATAATTGAGACGACAAAGTTATTCATATTATTATTTGCAATATTGACAATGTCTAGAATTTCTTTCAAGGAGAGGTTTGGTCACCTAATTGCGTGCCAATAAGGAGAAATCCTTATTGGAAAGCCCCCTCTTTCCTGGGAACAATCTGGTTGTTAAATATTGTGAATTATAATAATGATGATAAATGTTGTTAAAAATATTTAGGAGATTTTTATGAAGTATTTGTTGTATTTATGGACCCCCATTTATCTATTTTTCAAAATAATCGGTAGAAAGTTATTCCGTATTTTTTTTATATTATAAAGGTGGCCCACATGTGGGGCCCACATGTGAATTATATTGAATTATCAGAAGGGGGGAGGGAGTACATTACGTAGAAAAGAGGGAGTTACTTTATTATTTATTATTTTATATATATATTTATTATATATATATATATATATATATATATATATTATAATAAGTTTTATTTTATGAAAAAATAGAATATATTATATTATATATAAAGTTATTTGTTTTACTTGAATTTTATAATATTATTTTTAAAAATGGACGTCATAAGTTTTACGTTTTCTACTCGTGATGCATTCGTCCAAAATTAGTATTGTGCAGTCCGTGAAAAACTTTTCTAAATAGTATCCTTACATTCTCCTTATAAATAGGATGCTTAGTTAGAATTGAAAATCACACCAGAATCAGAGAATTCTTCTTCTATAATATTGAGCATATTTTTTTAGAGTTTTAAGAAGCTTTGAGCGTAGAAAACAGTGAAAGTTTTCTTCAAGAATATCTCTACTATACTAGTTGGAATACTCTTCTTTTCAAGGTAAGAGATGTTATTTTTGTTCAATATTCGCTTGAAATAATATTTTTTTCCATACTCTGTAGTATGTAAGTAATATTATTTCATTTCAGATTTTGAATTCTTTACTCATTTGGTTAAAGTTTTGGCTTCTATACTCCATGAAATTAGTAGAATATCCTTGATATATGCGCTTCATCCAGTATCTTTTCATGGAAATATTATTCTGAGCATTCTTGATAAGTTTTAACCTTTTCATGCCGTAGTACTATTCACGGGTTACTATTCATGAAGTACTATTCATGGGGTACTATTCACTAAAGTACTATTCACCCAGGGTACTATTCATGATAAAAATTGATTCGTTTTCGGTTCAAATCATTTTTGGTACAATATTATTCTTGAATTTTACTCCACAAAGCAGTATCATGTTGAAAATTTGGACGTTATTGATTTCTGGATAAATTAAATTATAAATCTGTAAAAATTTATCCTTTGTTTTCATTTTATTGAATTCTTATATCATTGTCATCATCCTCATGTTTATATTTTGATGAAAGTCATCTGTGGCCGTAATGCATAGATGGACTAGGTATGATTATGACTAGGGATTATTCGGTATAATCATGACCGTAATGTTACAAATGATGTGGTAAAAGTCCTCATTGGCCCGTAGTGCATTGATGGATAGTTGTTGGCATGATCATGACCATTGATGAATACACGAATATCCTTGGTCGGTAGTGCATGGATAATTTGTGGTCGTGATACTAATGAATATCCTTGGCCGTAGTGCAGGGGTGATTCAATGATGTGGATTATTTATTAAGCTGAGTCTCATCGATAAAAGTGATGAAAAACCTTTTAAATCATAGAAGATAGTAGATTTTATGTTCTACTTGACTCTTCTAATGGATTGCTTGTTCCGCTGCAGTTAAACTTGATGTTTGTTAAATTTTATCAGTTTAACATTGTTGAAGGCTAACGATAAATTATTCTACATTATATTAGTCATAATATTTCTTACTAGGCTAGTTGAGCTCATCCTTTTGCTTTTATTGTTCTCTTCAGGAAATGAGAACGTAGCCGGGACTAGTCGGGGAACGGAGTGACGGTCCAGATGATAGCATTAGTAGTTCTCACTATTCTATAAAAGAGTGTGATAATAAATATATTGAGGACTCCATTTGACTTTTAATACTGTCTAGAAGACAATATTCGTATTAAAACTCTCAGTTTATGGTTTGTCGTATTTTTCACGACAGTTCTATTATTAAGTTGTATTTGAATTTTGTACCATGTATTTGGCGACTCAAGATGGGTGAGGTATACCTATTTTGGGGGCATCACAGTTGGTATCAAAGCTTAGGAAAATGATCCATGGCTGAGATGTGAGACAAGAACTAGGAGGGGAGAGACGGGGAATTCCTTCGCTAGTATGACCTACCTAAGTTTATTTGGTATTTAATTGGTCGATCAGAGTATAGGGATAATATGTGACATGTCAATTAATCATTGTTTTGTGGTAGTATTTGAAAATGACATCCGAGAATATTGAGAATAGCAATGGATCACAGGAGACCGTTGGGTCACTATAGATCCATACCCAGGATAATGTGCAATAGGAAGACAATAATCCTCAGGTAAACAACAACACCGATCAAATGATGAATGATGGAATATTCAGAGGCTTTATCCAATTCATGCAACATCAGGCGAGAGTAGATCCTGTCCAAAATGCAGGTGGAAACACTGGCAACTCTTGGACGGTCACCGCTAAGCAGTTCAAGGAGCTGGGACCACCGAAGTTTTTTTGGAGAGCCAAAACCACATAAGAGACGTGGATAAAGTAGATCAGCAAGATATGTGATATCTTGGGATGCTCCGAGGAGCAAAAGGTTCCCTTTGTCACCTTCATGTTGCGAGCAGAGGAAGATTACTAGTGGGAATCTGTAAAGTGTACTCAACCTGCCGCACTGAAGATAACTTTGGAGAAGTTCCAAGAACTGTTCAACGACAAGTACTTTCCCGAAAGTATTCGTCACATGAAAGAGGAAGAGTTCATTAAACTAGAGCAAAACAACATGACCGTGTCGTAGTACGAAGCTAAGTTTGCCGAGTTATCCCGGTTTACGTCCCATTTAGTTGATAATGAAGAGAGAATTATGCGGATGTTTCTAAGAGGTTTGAAACCCGAAATACGTCAATACCTTATCTCTCAAAAACTGTGTTTGTATTCAGATGTTGTAAATAGGTCTCAGTTATTGGAGCGTAGTAATGTGTCAACCCAACCAAGAGAGAGCAGCCGACAAGTTGATAATACCACTGGTAGTAGTCATCGAAGCGGTGACAACAAACGTGGAGGGAATCAACATGCCAGAAATGGTAACCACTTCGGTGGTAATCATGGCCAAGACAATAAAAGTGGACATTTCTAGAAAAGGAGATTCAACAATGATGGAAAGACGTCATCACCCATTGTTAAGGAAGGAGAACGATCACCTATTATATGCTTCAAATGCGGAGGGGAGGGACATATCAGTCCAAACTGTGCGCAGCAGTCCAAAACATGTTACAATTGTGGAAGAGAAGGTCACCTAGCTCAATTTTATCGTTCAGGGAAGACAAGTCTAACTGGGATGGAGGCACCAAAGGCCGTTCCAAAAAAGTCAAAACCAGTAGTTCAAGGGAGAGTGTTTGTCGTAACTTCCCAGAAAGTAAGGACCACGAATGAGGTCATCACGGGTAAGCTTATCATAAACTCTAGTGAAGTATATACCTTATTTGATACCGGTTCTACCCATTCTTTTATTTCTCCTACTTGCGCTCAACGTTTAAATTTGACTCCGGAGAAATTAGACTTTGACTTGTCTGTTGAAACACTGTTGGAAGAAACCTTCATTACATCCACTGTTTATAAGTCTTGTTTGGTTCAAATTGGTACCCTCACATTACCTGTCGATCTTATTTCATTGAAAATACTTGCATTTGACGTAATTCTAGGGATTGATTGGTTAACTACTCATTATGCAAAAATTGATTATTTTCGTAAGGTTGTTAACTTTTATATTCCTAACCAACCTATTATGCGAATTCAAGCAACCAAACCATTAAAATCAATCACTGTCATCTCTAGCCATGAAGCTATTCGTTTATTAAAAAATGGATGTCAATCTTTTTTAACTCATGTCACAGATTTAAACAAAAATACGTCAGTTTTGAATGATATTTCTATTGTTAATAAATTTCCTGACGTATTACTTGAAGAACTTCCTGGCCTACCCCCAGAGCAAGAAATTGAATTTTGTATTGACCTTGAACCCGGTACAAAACCCATTTTCAAAGCCCCATATCGAATGACTCCTATTGAACTTCAGGAGTTAAAGACCCAACTGCAGGAATTGTTAGACATCGGTTTCATTCGTCCTAGTACGTCTCCTTGGGGTGCTCCTGTTCTATTCATGAATAAGAAAGATGAGAGTATGCGACTTTGTATTGATTATCGGGAGTTGAACTATGTCACTGTGAAAAATAGATACCCGTTGCCTCGCATTGATGACCTGTTTGACTAGTTGCAAGGCGCCAATTTTTTTTCAAAGATTGATCTTTTTTTCGGATATCACCAATTGAAGATTAAAACCAATGACATTCCAAAGATGACTTTAAGAACTCGGTACGGGCATTATGAATTCCTAGTTATGTCTTTTGGATTGACTAATGCTCCTACTGCCTTCATAGATATGATGAACCGAGTATTCAAGGAATATTTGGATCATTTTGTGGTTGTCTTTATTGATGACATTCTCATATACTCCAAAAGCCGTGAAGATCATGAGCAACACTTGAGGCTGATACTCCAAAAGCTTCGTCAAAATAAGCTTTATGCCAACTTGAAGAAATATGAGTTCTGGCTTGAGGAAGTAGCATTCCTTGGGCACGTAGTATCAAGTCATCGAATATCTGTTGACCCGACAAAGATTAAAGCTATTCAAAGCTGGGAGCAACCTAAATCAGTGACCGAAGTACGTAGCTTTCTTGGCTTAGCTGGTTATTATCGGAGATTCGTAGAAGTGTTTTATCGAATCGCTACTCCATTAACTCAGCTGACTCGAAAAGATATAAAATTCGGTTGGAGCGAGGAATGTGAGAAGAGTTTTTAAGAACTCAAGAGGAGACTCATTTATTTTGCTACGACAATACCATCGGCTCGGAGGGATTTGTCATCTACAGTGATGCTTCGGGCAAAGGGTTAAGATGTGTTCTCATGCAACATGGGAAAGTCATAGCCTATGCCTCTCGTCAACTCAAAGAATATGAGAGGAATTATCCTACTCATGATCTAGAGTTGGCAGCTGTTGTCTTCGCACTTGAAATTTGGAGGCATTACTTGTATGGGGAGAAAGTGGAGATCTATACGGATCATAAAAGCCTCAAATATTTCTTCACCCAAAAGGAACTCAACATGCGGCAATGATGTTGGCTCGAACTATTGAAAGATTATGATCATACTATTCACTACCAACCTAGAAAAGTGAACGTGGTAGCTAACGCATTGAGTAGAAGATCATATGCGGGTACGAGTGCGATATTGTCAATGTAAAGGCCCATTTTGTATGACTTACAAAGGATGGAGATAGAGTTAAAGACTCCAGGGACCCATGTGATGATGGCGAATATACGAGTAAAATCGACTTTAATCGATAAAGTTAAAGCTGCTCAAGTTAAAGACCTGGAGCTGATGCGTATGAGGAAGAAAGTGCAAGAAGGTGCTATTCCGGAAGCAAGAATCGATAACGAAGGAATACTTCGAGTCAACTCCAGACTTTGTGTTCCTAACGACCTTGATTTAAAGTATAAAATCATGATGGAAGCGCACAACACACCATTTGCAATCCATCCTGGGAGTACCAAAATGTATCATGATCTTCGACATACATTTTGGTGGAGCAAAATGAAGAGAGAGATAGCGGGGTTTATCTCAAGGTATCTAACTTGTCAACGAGTCAAGGCGGAGCATCAAGTGACAAAAGGTTCATTGCAACCACTTGCAATTCTAGAATGAAAGTGGGAGCACATTACCATGGATTTTGTTACTGGTCTTCCTAAGGTTTCTCAAGGCATAGATGCGATTTGGGTCATTGTTGATAGATTGACCAAGTCTGCTCATTTCTTACCGATACGAGAAACTTATACACTTGAATGTCTTGCTCGTATGTACATAAACGAGATTGTAAGATTGCATGGTATGCCAGTATCCATAGTTTCTGATCGAGACCCATGATTCACTTCAAGATTTTGGGTTAGTTTGCAAAAAGCTATGGGCATGAATTTATAATTTAGTTCGGCTTATCATCCTCAAATGGACGGGTAGTCAGAGAGGACTATTCAAACTCTTAAAGATTTATTAAAACTTTGTCTCCTTGACTTCAAAGGAAGTTGGGACAAGTTCTTACCATTGGTGGAATTCTCCTACAACAATAGTTATCAAGCAAGTATCGGCTTGGCTCCATTTGAGGCGTTGTATGAAAGAAAGTGTCGTTCTCCAGTATGCTGGGATGAGGTAGATGAAGTAATGTTGTTAGGACCGGAGTTGGTATGTATGACTATGGAAAAGTTTCAAACGATCTGACAACATATAAAAACCTCACAAGATCGACAAATAAGTTATGATGATCTTCATCGAAAGGACGTGGAATTCGATATTGGAGATCATGTGTTGTTACGTGTTGCTCCATGGAAATGAGTTATGAGATTTGGAAAGAGAGGAAAGCTTAATCCTCGATTCAATGGACCATTTTTAATCCTCGATCGAGTAGGAACTGTGGCCTATAGACTCTCCTTACCGCCAAGTATGTCTCATGTTCATAACGTTTTTCACATATCTATGTTATGTAAATATGTGAAAGACCTGAACCACATTATTGTATTAGAACCAGATGAGATAGTGGAAGATTTAACGTATGAAAAGGTACCTGTTGAAATCTTGGATAAGAAGGAACATGTTCTACGCTCCAAGGTTATACCTCAAGTCAAAGTTTTATGGAGAAACCATGATATTGAGAAAATGACCTGGGAGTTAGAATCTGAAATGAAATCAAGGTATCCTCACCTCTTCGTCATACCATGTATGTACCCTAATTTCGAGGGCTAAATTTCATAAGAAAGGGAGGTTGTAAGACCCCAACTTTTATGAATAAAGATGAATTTTTCTATAAATATTATTTTTGAATATTAAGGTGTGAATTTGTTATAATGTTATAGTTGTGGGTAATATTTATAAATTTTGCAAAGTAAGCAAGTTGTTATATAATATTCGATTGGTCGGGAAATATTCATTTTAACAGGGAATATTCGTATGACGGCACAATCATTGGTGGACCCCATAACGTAATTATTGTCGGAATGAGAAAACTACAAAAATATCTTTTTATGAAAATAACGGCGGAAGTTTTACCATTAACTGTTGAAATAATCGGTGTTAAAAGTACAGTAATACGCATGGTTGCATAGTAGCACACGATATTAATTTTTGATGTTTACATGAGAAGTCACTCAGTTATACTCAATTATGGCTACAATAATTGCTGCATCATATCTCTCATATTATTGATTCAATTATTGTCACAGTATCATCTGCATAATACTTTATATTATTAAATCAATAATTAAGATGACAAAGTTATTCATATTATTATTTGCAATATTGACAATGTTTAGATGTTCTGTCAATGAGATGTATGGTCACCTAATTGCACGCCAATAAGGAGAAATCCTTATTGGAAAGCCCCCTCTTTTCTGGGAACGACCTGGTTGTTACATATTGCGAATTATAATAATGATGATAAATGTTGTTAAAAATATTGAGGAGATTTTTATGAAGTATTTGTTGTATTTATAGACCCCCCATTTATCCATTTTTCAAAATAATCGGTAGAAAGTTATTATGTATTTTTTTATATTATAAAGGTGTGCCCACATGTGGGGACCATATGTGGGGCCCACATGTAAATTATATTGAATTGTCAGAAAGGGGGGAGGGAGTACATTACGTAGAAAGGAGGGAGTTACTTTATTATTTATTCTTTTATATATATATATATATATTTATTATATATATATATATATACATATATTATAATAAGTTTTGTTTTTTATGAAAAAATAGAATATATTATATTATATATAAAGTTATTTGTTTTACTTGAATTTTATAATATTATTTTTAAAAACGGACGTCCTAAGTTTTATGTTTTCTATCCGTGATGCATTCGTCCGAAAATATTACTGTGCAGTCCGTGAAAAACTTTTCTAAATAGTATCCTTCCATTCTCCTATAAATAGGATGCTTAGTTAGAATTGAAAATCACACCAGAATCAGAGAATTCTTCTTCTATAATATTGAGCGTATTTCTTTAGAGTTTTAAGAAGCTTTGAGCGTAGAAAATAGTGAAAGTTTTCTTTAAGAATATCCCCGCAATACCAGTTGGAATACTCTTCTTTTCAAGGTAAGGGATGCTATTTTTATTCAATATTCGCTTGAAATAATATTTTTTTCCATACTCTGTAGTATGTAAGTAATATTATTTCGTTTCAGATTTCGAATTCTATACTCATTTGGTTAAAGTTTAGGCTTCTATACTCCATGAAATTAGTAGAATATTCTTGATATTTACGCTTCATCCAATATCTTTTCAGGGAAATATTATTCTGAGCATTCTTGATAAGTTCCCGTAGGGCCACTTCTGGTGTACGGGGGAGAGCTTCTGAAGAGCCTCAACGCCGTTTTGTCAGACATCCTCGTCATTTAGTGGAGGCGGTGATATGTCCTATTCGGGTTGAAGTGACGAATGTTGAGGACGAGGAGGAGGATGTACCGATCGAGGTTCCTGCTCTGCTGTCATGTGTGTTCCCGTGAGGGAAATTGCGAGTATTCATGGCGAACCCGGATCTTCCAGGTAACTTGAGTAGGCATCCTTCATTATACACTGTCATTTAAAAACGAGGTATGAAGTAAGATCTTTAATCTTCCTTATTTCCTATTAATGAGGAGTCAAGGATTTTGATGTTGATCTGCATTTGATGTAGGTTCCCAGCTTCAGACAACCTCGAGGGAACTGGTTTAACATCCACTCTATGTATCAGGCTTTGCATGATGACTACAGAGCGATCGTCCATGGCTGTGGATTTGGGATGTTCATCTCTATTCTACCCCGTCGCTGTCCCTGGGGTTACCTCAGGGCATTGTCTGAGCGGTGGTTTCACTAGACTCAGTCACTCCATTTGCTGGACTATGAGGTGATGATAACGCCGATGGATTGGCGATTTATCACAACTATGGAGTTTGGAGGGGCGCCGGTGCCTTGCACGACGGATATCACCCCTACTCCCATCAGATTCTTGTTGGGAGTTCCGGCGGAGGCGCTCAAGGGCATGACTATTCGTACGGGTCCTCTGAGCGTAGATGCTATGAGCGGGCTGTTGAGTGAGACCATACCCGATGATGTGAGAGTCAGGGATCACATTCTTTGGCGATTGTTCCTGATGATCATTAGGGGCTGCTTCATAGCAAATAATTCCTCTACGGTATCCTTCGCTTTGATCAGCTCCACTCAACACGTGGACCGTATAGGAGAGTATGATTGGGGTTCCTACACCTTTGCCTACTTCTTCAGTGGAATGCGCATGCAATCGTAGGGCTTGACCGAGGCATGGTTAGGATTCTACCCGTTTCTGCTGGTGAGTGTTTCTCTTATCTTTTAACATGAATAGGTTAAGAGTGTTGACTGACAGCAGATGTTGCCTTTGTGTTGGCAGTTTTGGGCCTATGAGAGGCCTCCATGTTTGCGTCCTGTGAGCGTGTTAGGTTTAGACACCTATCCACGAGGACGGAGATGGCATCATTCCATACTGGCGGAGGTCCCTGTTGCTGAGGGTTTCACTCATTGTCGCCTACAGCTGAAGTTGTTGAAAACTGATGTCATCATATGGTTTCCCTACTCTGGAGAGCATTTGGGAGTTAGATTTGAGGATGGGTACCCGACTGGAGTAGAGTACATCATTTCCACCCGCAGAATTCCTCCCTTTACAGGTGGAGGATTAGAGCTCTATTTAGGAGAGCGTGCTATCAGGAGCACTACAGGAGAGATACGTATGCCGATCTTGCCTCCTGCCAGGCGTTATTGGCCTGTTTTACAGTCACCCGTCATTGACATCCCATTGATGTGGATTGACGGTTTACATTGTCAGAGGGCCCCTGGTCTCAGGAGATGTTCCAGCATTGGTGGATTCGTCGTACTATTGGAGCTCAAACACGTGCCACACAGTTTATAGGGGATATGGTTCCAGGATCTATGATGATGACGGATTGGCTAGCCTGTGTCAGAGATCTGACTCATGTGACACAAATTGACAGATTGACTCTGCAGCTAGACCGAACACATCTTTTCATTCGGCATTTGGGTAGAGATCCTTTAGAGGAAGATACTTTTGATCCTTCCATCTTTGGCGCTGGCCTTTTAGGTGACCCATATGGCTTTGCCGGTGCAGATCCTCCCTTGTATCGGCCTGACATCCCTGTAGATAGAGATCCAGTGACTCAGGAGGAGTTACATCAGGTGGACAGTATCGATGATGTAGACATCGACACCATTGACTTTTTCTGATGTATTTCTCGTTATCTCTTTTGATAGGCCTCTGTTAGCTGCTGGGTAGCTTCGCCCCATTCTCGTTATATCTTTTGATAGGCCTATGTTTGATGTTGGGTAGCTACGCCCCATTTCCCTGTATTTTAGCTGTACAAAGATGTATTAGATGATGATATACTTAGGAATGTATGTACAATTTTCCATTCCCTATATTATATAGCCATCTATTGTATCATTCATGTTATTATGTTATGCATATATATGTATGTCCAAAGATATTCAGCATAGACCCCTGGATGGTCTTATGACACGACCCGTACAAATGTCTTCTTCGACAGTTAGTCGTATTGATCATACCCCACCATTTTTGGTGGTATCTGGTATGCGCTCATGGTATAATAGTATATCACCATCAGACATGGTGATTGTAGATGATTTACTACAGAATACTATGACCCTGTTGATGTTTCAGGTTCCCACAGGATTTGTAGAGGGCATGCTAGAGCATTGGGCACCGGATAGACAGGTATTCTGATTCGGGACCCATGAGTTGAATCCTACTTTGGAGGAGTATGCACGGTTGACGATGCTGCTGCTGGACAGGCCTTGCGTTCATATGGCTATCAGAAACATGAGCATACAGTTCATGACCCTCATCGGATTGAGACGTAGAGTGGTCAAGGATGAGATTTCATCCGGCCACGTGATATCCCAACATTTTCTGTATGACATATTTGGCTCTGAGGATAGTTATACATGGCATTTCGGGGATTTCACCACACTGAAGGACTATTGGCGTTCAGCCAGGGTTGATGTACTGCTTTTGTGCGTATTGTCATACGTCTTCATGTCGCAGTACATGGATGAGCTAGATATCGACGTCATTATGGCAGTAAGAGCTCTCAGGGAGGGTCATACCATTGTACCGATGATCATTGTAGAGACTCGAGGTCAGCTATATACTGCTTTGCACTTATCCGGCAGGAGTGTTCACAGGTAGCTCGGTCATGCTGTATGTGTGGTTTATGTCACACTTGAGATCGATTGGCACACTTAGATGGCAGGGGTTAGAGACCCGTTTGCTATATTGTCGTGTTCAGGGCTTAGCTCACCCTACAGCTTCATTACTCATGCTCTGGGCATGGATTATCTCCCTCTGGCTGGAATGAGGGGCATGATTACATACCACCCACTGGCCGTGATGTGTCAGTTTGACCAGTTTCAGGATTTTCATCCTTTTGAGGGGGCAGTGAGTCAGCACTTCGTTTCACATCATTTATCAGCGGAGGATAGATCCAGGTTGTATGCCTGTTTGGATCAGCGAGAGCTGGCTGGATTTTCTGTCAGTCATCCGGGTTGTTCTGCAGAGTATTCAGCATGGATGGAGACATAGACTGCATCTGTAACAACCCGATATTTTCTATACAAATAAATCAGAAATTTTGCGTATAAATTTTTTATTTTTATTTTTTATTTATTAAAATAAATATGGGAAATATGTGCCAAGGTTATGTATACGTATTTATGTGATGAATATAAAATATATTTATTACATGAATAATTGCAAGCGATTTTATTTTAGAATTATTGATCATTATAAATTATATTTTTATAATAATTAATTTTATAGGAGAAATGTTTTTATTAATTATTTTCCATGAAAATATAATTATTATATTATTTAAATAATATATGAAATGATTTTTAAAATAATTATTTTATTATATGAATTTTAGTACAGATTATTAAGTTAATTATTTTAACTTAATTAATAATGTTAGAATGACAAATAAATCAGATATGGAATCCAAACCCTAATTTTGGATTTTGATCAAGGCATGAGAATAATAATATAATATTAATTATATTTTGATTTTTCAAAGCTATAAATATGTACTGTATGTATGTGAACTGGCAATGATTGATCAATTAGGGTGTAGTATTCGAAAACCTTAGTTTTACTATGGGAAACCCTAAATTGAAACTCAATTGTGAGTTTAAGACTATTATATAACTGTGTTATATGATTTTATGGTTAATTAGGTCAACCCTAATTAACATTTGGATATATTAATTTTGAGAAACCCTAATGTTTGAATTATAAACCCTAATTATGTTTTGGTAACCCTAATTACCAAACTTATAAACCTTAATTGCTAAATTAGCAAAGTTAATTATAATTATTATATAATACCCTAATGTTCATTTATAATTAGAAAGTTAACCTAATTAAGAAAACCTTAATTATAAATTTTAGAAACTAATTTTTTTATTTTGTACAAACCCTAATTAAAAATCCTACAAATGTTATATGTTAAACCCTAAGGGTCAAACCCTAAGGGTTTGACAAGATTACAAGATTGCCATTAAAATTACAAGCCTAATGACTATTTCGCCCTTTTGTGCATTAAAGAGGCTAATATATAGGTTTTGACAATAGGGGAAGTTGGTGACCAAATCCAACAACCCCATGTGCTTTTTATTGACAGCCATCAGCCATTTGATTAGCCATTCCATGCATCTAGCTTAATATATATATAGATTAGAGAGAGAAAAGTGCATTATTTGCCTCATTTTCTCTCATACACCCAACCAAGTCTCTACCTCTTTAAACCCATGAAAATTTATAGCATTTTAGTTCCATATTTAAGCCCCACTATTACCTATAAGAAAAATTAGAAGGCAGAATCAGAAATTAATCATAGAAGGTATAAAACCCTAGCTTGAAATCTGATCTTGAATTGCATGTTAGATGTTAGTTTTTATTGTTAAAACATGTTAGATATAGTCTAGTTTGATGATCTGGGTTGCTAAATATTGGATCCATAACATTTAGAAGCTCGGATTTGAAGATTTGCAAAATCTGGAAAAAAATCAAACTGTGGTCTGACAACGAATGTCAGTGGCCACAGATCTTTGGTCGATTATGATTTTTGCTGTTTTTAAGTTGTTATGTGTAGCTTGTAATGTGTTCATTAATCTGCAAAAAGAATCAGAGTCATTTGATGTATAGATTAGTAGTTATTAACGGTCAAAATCCGTTGACCGACCTTGACAATGCCTTTTCTGGGCAGCCCAAAAACCATGAACTAGCGTCTGACAAGCTTTTCAAATGACTAGATCTGTCAGGTTTTACAAGTTTTGTTGTTGTTCTTGTAATACATGTGTAGACTATTGCCTTGACTATAGATCCATGGCTTTAGATCATATAAATAAACAACAGGTAGATCGTAGCAAGTGGTCAAAGTAGGCCACTCGCATTGACCTAACATTTCTGGAAAAATCCAGAAACTTAATGAATTGGGTTTCTGACAAGGTTTGACCGACTCTTATCTTGTTGATCTGTTGATGTTAAACTGATTTTTTGTTATTGTAATGTTCCTTGTCATATATACTATAGATTGGAACCATTAAACAACATAAACCATGACTAGAGTCAAGATTCAATGGAGCTTGAAAGTAGTCACTCAGACTGCTGGGTTTCTGGGAAATCCCAGAAACGCCTGACATGGAGTTTGAGTGGCTAGATCTATTTATAGTAATGTGTTAGGACATAGTTGTTGGTTGGATATTGTAGTCTTGCATTAACTTTACACGATATGCTCAACAGCAAGCCTAGAAACACAACACAAACTGATTTACACTAGGTCAAAGGAGGCTAGTCAAAACTGCCTTATGAATGCTCAAGAACATGAAGAACACCTATAGCGATGGTTCTGTCGCTATAGGTGGTCTTTAGCGATAGATTATAGAAAATTAGTTTTAAATTATTAAAAATACAAATTAAATTATTTTAAAGTCTGAAAATTAGTATTTAATTATTTTGAATATATTTCTTAAATATTTAATATTTTTGGAATATGAAAAGTATTTAATTTATTTAATTATAATATTAAATAAATTATTTAAAAATGATTTTAATACATAAAAATCATTTAAAATTATATTATGATATAAAAAATATTTTAAGTTATTTTTAATGACTTTTAATATTTTGTGATAAATTTTATTAATAAATTAATATTAATGATAATTAAGCTATTTAATAAATGAATTAAATAAATAAATTAAAAATAATTTTATTATAATAAAAATCATTTTAAATAATAATAAGGTATTTAAAAATATTTTAAGTTATAAAATATAACTTTCAATATTTAAAGGTAAAATTCATTAATTAATTATTATTAATGAAAATAAAGTTATTTAATAATTATATTAAATAAATAAGTTTAAAAATGATTTTAATATTATAAAATCATTTTAAATGAAAATAAAGTGTTTAAAGATATTTTAAGTTATAAAATATAACTTTTAATATTTAAAGGATAATTTCATTAATAATTTAATATTAATGATATTTATTTAACATTAATGATATTAAATTTATTTAATAATTATTTTAAATAAATAGTTTAAAAATGGTTTTATTAATTTAAAAATCATTTAAATGAATTAAAAATATTTGAAGTTATACTTAATGACTTTTAATATTTTGAGGAATAGTACGTTAATATTTTAATATTAATGATAATTATTTAAAATGATTTTAAATATTTTAAAAAATCATTTAAGGGTAATGTAAATGTTTTAAAAATATTTTGAGTTATTATAAGTAACTTTAATATTTTGGCAATGGTTTCATTAATAGATTATTATTAATTAAATATTAATGATAATAAAATTGTTGGATATTTAAATCATTTGATAATGATTTCGGTGTTTAAAAATTCATAATAGATTATAATAATTATTTTAAAATTATTATTAAGTCATTTAAAATAATATGATTGATACTTACGGATATTGAGATACAGATTAGAGTCTTAGACTCCATTATTACCCGATAAAGCTGTCGGTACACCGACATGTTTTAGAAATTGATCCGGACTTAGATAAGTTGTTTTGATAAGTGTTTATTTGTGATTCAATGGTTGTTGAACATGTGTGACAATGTGAGTAGGTTATGTGCTGAATGCGAAATGCAGTACTATGTGTTATTGTATATTATTCTAATCGAACGAATGATCTAATTAATGATAGGTCGGGATATAAAAGATAAAACTAAGTTGCATTTTGTAAGCAACAGACCAGGAAAGTATCCTACCTTTGCATTTTCTTTATGCAATGGACATGAGTAAGAATGTTTCAGAATTATATTATTACTATACAGATTATTAACCCTATATTATATACGCTCATTGATAATCAACATGTTAGTATATGATAATTCAGAAATATATATTCTGTTCGTTAATTTCTATAAATGGTTATACAAGTGTCCCCACTTGGATAATCATTGTAGTTAATCACATGTTGATACACCTTTGTTAATTACCGTATATATATATATATATGTTGAATTATAGATTATTGTTGAACAAGATAAAACCTTTGGTTTGGAACCCTGATAAGTATGAACATCCCTTACACGGGAAAACTTTTTATGCACCCAAGGTGGACAGAGTGAACGAGAACATCGTTCTTGCAATCTAGTATTGATCAATACAGGGTACAACGGGCTGATCACCCCCGTGCCCGTAAGTTATGACAGTTTATAGAAGAAGTTCTGTTTAACCTTTTTAAAAATGAAAACAATGTTCATAGTATGTCACCTTAACCCTATTTATAGTCAGTACGTAGTTTCAAAAATTTGAAAGAGGGTTGTTATGTTATTATTATCGGTTCAGATTACTTCACAACTATTGATTTGTTGTAGAAGAGTAGTATAAAGAAAACATTTAAATTCTTTCAGCTTATAAATATATAATTGTTAATACTTGTTTGGCACTCAAATGCTCATCCTTGCTTAATTTAAATGTTTTCAGCTAAGTGTGAACAAGTAGAAGGCTCGGCTAAGAA
The DNA here is from genome assembly GCA_020205605.1 of Panax ginseng. Lineage (NCBI taxonomy): Eukaryota > Viridiplantae > Streptophyta > Magnoliopsida > Apiales > Araliaceae > Panax > Panax ginseng. Next base: position 87,664,452 of record CM035129.1, read on the forward strand.
TAAAGGAAAAGGAAAGGTTGTTGAATGAGTCCAATGCTATTTTATGTATTAGTTAACTTTATTAAGACAAGTATGATATCTAGTTATTATCATGTATTGTATTGAATGTTTAAAGGTCTCGTGCCTTGGGATTAGACTCTGATGTTATGTAAATTAAGTTGATCTTTATATTATTGTTATTATTATTAGTATTATTTCGCTCAAAGAAATGGTGTCGTGAAGCACCGAGTTCGGGTTTCAAGTACTTGGATTTTGGGGCTTTACAGGATGGTATCAGAGCTATAAGCATGAATTTGTGAAGAGCCCCGAGCCTCTCGCTGGTGACTTCCTTGTGTGGAATGCACCGAAGCCAGACTCTCCGTAGGGGACGCCGATTCAGTTGGTGGCGAGCTGATAGGTACCCCTGTAAGGTGCTATGGTTGGAAGCACCATGAAAGTTACAAGTTGGTATCAGATCTTAGGATTAGAAACCTTAGGTGGGATAGACCTTAGGCTATAACCTTAGAACATAGGGAAACGTTGAAAATACAAATAACTTATATAGAGTTTTAAAAGAGATGAATCATATAAATTCATCGTAAAACAAAATAAAAGATAACTTATATAAAACTATTATTTATTGTGTGTATATACTATATGCTAACCAGGATAATTTATGTGTGTAGATGTTTGATAGAAAAGGCTTGTTGTATGCTTATAACTTGAAGAAGGATCAAACCCATACACCCGAGCTAATATCGAAGCCAATAGCTGAAATAGAGGCTCACAATGAAACCAACTCGGACGAGGTGGTTATTGTAGAAAGCGTGGTACCAGATCCGAAAATGGTGGAACTGACAGATAGTGATTCGGACACTAAAGTTGAAGCTGATCAAGCATCAATGGAAGTGCAGAATCTGAGGAACAAGGTTTCTTCTCTGGAAAGGTTGTGGGAGATAGAAAAGCTGCTTAATAGTCAACTGCGACATGCGTTAATAGAAACAATGGAAGAACAGGATAAGCTTAAAATCCAAATTAATCAGATGGGAGCCTCAAGCAGCACATCGTGTGCAGCTCCGAGCAATAAGGGAAAAAGAAAGATAGAAGACCATGACTTAGGAAAACCTAATTAGAAGAAAGGGAAAAGAATATGTTATCTTTACCACTCTGTATTGTCCCGACTATAAACCAGGTGCATGCTTTGTTTGTGGAATAGAAGATCATTAGGCGAAAGGTTGTCCAAGAAAAAGGCTTAGTAAATAGGTAGTATAAGTTCTGTTGTGTAGGTATGTTTAAGGTCATTTGTGTGCTTAGTATGCCCGTGTAATGTAATATTCTAAAACTTTTGTGTTGGTCAAGGTTGTAAATCCTGACTTTTGTAATCACAAAGGGATAGCTGATGATTAAAGCAATATGTGTTATGCTATGTAAAATATTCATTAAATGAATATGAATCTAAGTTTGAGAAATGAAACAAGTTTAATATATTAAACTTATATGATAAGGTTTAGAATATAAGTTAAATTCATGTTTATTTAAACAGATAATGCCGCCAAGACGTCAAACTCAAAACCAAAGGGTAGAAGTGTATGTCCATAATGTTGAGGGACAACAACAAGCTGACCCGATGCAGCATTTTGCAAACATGGTAGCACAGGCTATGCAACAAGGAATTCCCGTCGCAGGGAACCAGCCAGACAACCGCTTGGCGAATTTTAAAGACTTTAAGGCCGTAGGACCGCCGAAATTTAAAGGTACAACTGACCCTGTTGAAGCCTAAACTTGGGTTAAAGAGATTAAAAAAGCATTCGTGATAGCAAGGGTAGCTGAGGGGCATCAGACCGCTTTTGCTACCTACATGATGAAGGGTGAGGCAAATTTTTGGTGGGAAGCGAATCAGGCGAGGGCAGGAGAAGGTATTGTTACATGGGATAGGTTTAAGACACTGTTTTTCAAAAATTATTTTTCAGCTAGTATGCAGGCTAGGATGGAGGTGAAGTTTCTGGAGTTGAAGCAAGGGGATATGTCAGTCGCGGAATATACCACAAAATTCAATGAGTTGGCTAGGTTTGCTCCGCATCAAGTTGATACGGAGGCTAGGAAAGCAAGAAGGTTTGAGCTGGGATTAAAACCCTTGCTCTATAACAAGGTGGCAGTGTTGCAGATCCCTACATTTGCAGCACTCGTGGAGAAGGCTATTATTTCTGAGGAGGGGAGTGAGGCCATGAGCCTCTACAACAAGGAAAGAAAGAACAAAGGTAAGGTTGTAGGAATTGAGAAGGTAGAAATTAATAGTGAAAGTAAAAGTGGTAGTAGCAAGAGGAAGGGGAGATATTTTGGAAGTGTGCAGGTAAAACAGGAAGGTGTTAAGAAGCCAGCGGTACAGTGTAAGAATTGTGGAAAGAACCACTCCAGAGAATGTTTGAAAGAAAAGTTTGTTTGCTATAAGTGCGGGCAGGAGGGCCATATCTCTCCCAACTACCCCAATCCTATGATGAACAATGGGTGTTTTCTATGTGGATCGACTGAGCATAAGGTGAAAGATTCTCCGAAGAAGAGGGCGGAGGCATGAAGTGTGAATACTGGCATGGGCAGCAGGACTTTAGCGATTACGGGACCTACGACATCAAGAAAGCCAACCAAATCTACTGCGAGGGTTTACAGCATGACAATCCGGGATACGGCGGTAGCTGGCAATGGAATTCCAGGTATTATTCATATAGCTTTTATTTGCTTTATATTCATGATTTTCATATATATAGTAAATTATTTTATAAAGAAATTTTGAAGGAGAAATTTGAGTTGTATTAGAAATCAAATTTCCGTTTAATCAGATAGACAAACTTTATGTGAATACTTAAAGATCAGTACGATCATTTATGATCAAGATCTACTTGCAATGATTGTGTATGCTATGTACTCTGGTATGTATAGGTTTTAAAATGGTGATTCCGAGGACGAAATCTTTATAAGGGAGGGTGAATGTAACAACCCGATATTTTCTATACAAATAAATCAGAAATTTTGCGTATAAATTTTTTATTTTTATTTTTTATTTATTAAAATAAATATGGGAAATATGTGCCAAGGTTATGTATATGTATTTATGTGATGAATATAAAATATATTTATTACATGAATAATTAAAAGCAATTTTATTTTAGAATTATTGATCATTATAAATTATATTTTTATAATAATTAATTTTATAGTAGACATATTTTTATTAATTATTTTCCATGAAAATATAATTATTATATTGTTTAAATAATATATGAAATGATTTTTAGAATAATTATAGTAATTATTTTATTATATGAAATTTAGTACAGATTATTAAGTTAATTATTTTAAATTAATTAATAATGTTAAGAATGACAGATAAATCATATATGGAATCCAAACCCTAATTTTGGATTTTGATCAAGGCATGAGAATAATAATATAATATTAATTATATTTTGATTTGTCAGTGGTATAAATATGTACTGTATGTATGTGAACTTGCAATGATTGATCAATTATGGTGCAGTATTTGAAAACCCTAGTTTTACTGTGGAAAACCTTAAATTGAAACTCAATTGTGAGTTTAAGACTATTATATAACTGTGTTATATGATTTTATGGTTAATTAGGTCAACCCTAATTAACATTTGGATATATTAATTTCTAGAAACCTTAATGTTTGAATTATAAACCCTAATTGTGTTTTGGTAACCCTAATTACCAAACTTATAAACCCTAATTGCTAAATTAGCAAGGTTAATTATAATTATTATATAATACCCTAATGTTCATTTATAATTAGAAAGTTAACCTAATTAAGAAAATCCTAATTACAAATTTTAGAAACTAAAATTTTTATTTCATATAAACCCTAATTGGAAATCCTACAAATGTTATATGTTAAATCTTAGGGTTAAACCCTAAGGGTTTGACAAGATTACAAGATTGCCATTAAAATTACAAGTCTAATGACTATTTTGCCCTTTTGTGCATTAAAGAGGCTAATATATAGGTTTTGACAATAAGGGAAGTTGGTGACCAAATCCAATAACCCCATGTGCTCTTTATTGACAACCATCAGCTATTTGATCAGCCATTCCATGCATCTAGCTTAATATATATAGATTAGAGAGAGAAAAGTGCATTGTTTGCCTCATTTTCTCTTATACACCCAACCAAGTCTCTACCTCTTCAAACCTATGAAAAGTTATAGCATTTTAGTTTTATATTCAAGCCCCACAATTACCTATAACAAAAATCAGAAGCCAGAATCAGAAATTAATCATAGAAGGTATAAAACCCTAACTTGAAATCTGATCTTGAATTGCATGTTAGATGTTAGTTTTTATTGTTAAAACATGTTAGATATTGTCTATTTTGATGATCTGGGTTGCTAAATGTTGGATTCATAACATTTAGAAGCTCGGATTTGAAGATTTGCAAAATCTGAAAAAAAATCAAACTGTGGTCTGACAATGAATGTCAGTGGCCACAGATCTTAGGTCGGTTATGATTTTTATATTTTTTAAGTTGTTATGTGTATCTTGTAATGTGTTCTTTAATCTGCAAAAAGAATCAGAGTCATTTGATGTTTGTATTGGTAGTTATTAACGGTCAAAATCCGTTGACCGCCATTGATCAGGCCTTTTCTGGGCAGCCCAGAAACCATGAACTAGCGTCTGACAAGCTTTTCAAATGACTAGATCTGTCAGGTTTTACACGTTCTGTTGTTGTTGTAATACATGTGTAGACTATTGCTTTGACTATAGATCCATGTCTTTAGATCATGTAAATAAACAACAGGTAGATCGTAGCAAGTGGTTAAAGTAGGCCACTCGCACTGACCTAGCATTTCTGGAAAAACCCAGAAACTCGATGAACTAGGTTTCTGACAGGGTTTGACCGACTCTTATCTCGTTGATCTGTTGATGTTAAACTGATTTTTTGTTATTGTAATGTTCCTTGTTATATATACTATAGATTGGAACCATTAAACAACATAAACCATAACTGGAGCCAAGATTATATGGAGCTTGAAAGTAGTCACTCGGACTGCTGGGTTTCTAGGAAAACCTAGAAACGCCTGACAGGGAGTTTGAGTGGCTAGATCTATTTGTAGTAATGTGTTAGGACATAGTTGTTGGTTGGATTTTGTAGTCTTGCATTAACTTTACACGATATGCCTATAAACACAACACACACTGATTTACACTTGGTCAAAGGAGGCTAGTCGAAACTGCCTTATGAATGCTCAAGAACATGAAGAAAACCTATAGCGACGGTTTTGTCGCTATAAGTGGTCTTTAGCGACAGATTGTTTATAAAATTATATTTTTTATTAAATAATTATAGAAAATTAGTTTTAAATTATTAAAAATACAAATTAAATTATTTTAAAGTCTCGAAAAATTAGTATTTAATTATTTTGAATATATTTCATAAATATTTAATATTTTTGGAATATTAGAAGTATTTAATTTATTTAATTATAATATTAAATAAATTATTTAAAAATGATTTTAATACGTGAAAAATCATTTCAAATTATATTATGATATAAGAAAATATTTTAAGTTATACTTAATGACTTTTAATATTTTGAGGAATAAATACGTTAATATTTTAATATTAATGATAATTATTTAAAAATGATTTTAAATGTTTTAAAAAATCATTTAAGGGTAATGTAAATGTTTTAAAAATAATTTGAGTTATTATAAATAACTTTAATATTTTGGCAATTGTTTCATTAATAGATTATTATTAATTAAATATTAATGATAATAGAATTATTGGATATTTAAATCATTTGATAATGATTTCGGTGTTTGAAAATTCATGATAGATTATACTAATTTTTTTAAAATTATTATTAAGTCATTTAAAATAATATGATTGATACTTACAGATATTGAGATACAGATTAGAGTCTTAGACTCGATTATTACCCGATAAAGCTGTCGGTACACCGACATGTTTTAGAAATTGATCCGGACTTAGATAGGTTTATTTGATAAATGTTTATTTGTGATTCAATGGTTGTTGAACATGTGTGACAAATGTGATTAGTTTATGTGCTGACTGCGAAATGTAGTACTATGTGTTATGGTATATTATTCTAATCGAACGAATGATCTGATTAATGATAGGTTGAGATATAAAAGATAAAACTAAGTTGCATTTTGTAAGCAGCAGACCTGGCAAGTATCCTACCTTTGCATTTTCTTTATGCAATTAACAAGAGTAAGAATGTTTCAGAATTATATTATTACTGTACAGATTATTAACCCTATATTATATACGCTCATTGATTATCAACATGTTAGTATATGGTAATTCAGAAATATATATTTTGTTCGTTAATTTCTATAAATGGTTATACAAGTGTCCTCACTTGGATAATCATTGTAATTAATCACATGTTGATACACCTTTGTTAATTACCGTATATATATATGTTGAATTATAGATTATTGTTGAACAAGATAAAACCTTTGGTTTGGAACCTTGACAAGTATGAACATCCCTTACACGGGAAAACTTTTTATGCACCCAAGGTGGACAGAGTGAACGATAACATCGTTCTTGCAATGTAGTATTGATCAATACAGGGTACAACGGGTTGATCACCCCCGTGCCCGTAAGTTATGATGGTTTATAGATTAAGTTCTGTTTACCGTTTAGAAAATGATAACAATGTTCATAGTATGTCACCTTAACCCTAGTTAGTACGTAGTTTTAAAAATTTAAAAGAGGGTTGTTATGTTATTATTATCGGTTCAGATTACTTCACAACTATTGATTTGTTGTAGAAGGGTAGTATAAAGAAAACATTTAAATTCTTTCAGCTTATAAATATATAATTGTTAATACTTGTTGGGCACTCAAATTCTCATCCTTGCTTAATTTAAATGTTTTCAGCTAAGTGTGAACAAGTAGAAGGCTCGGCTAAGAATAAAGGAAAAGGAAAGGTTGCTGAATGAGTCCAATGCTATTTTATGTATTAGTTAACTTTATTAAGACAAATATGATATCTATTTATTATCATGTATTGTAATGAATGTTTAAAGGTCTCGTACCTGGGGATTAGACTCTGATGTTATGTAAATTAAGTTGATCTTTATATTATTGTTATTATTATTAGTATTATTTCGCTCAAAGAAATGGTATCATGAAGCACCGAGTTCGGGTTTCAAGTACCTGGATTTAGGGGTTTTACAACATCGACTACGGTAGTATCCACAGTGTAGGAGACTGATTCTGATGATGAGGAGCCTATAGAGGAGGCTGATATTCCCATCGATGACTTGACTGCTGGGCTGCCAGCATTTGTGATGGATTCTCCCACCCCGAGTGCCACTGTTACCCAGTATTTGGCTATGATAAGATCAGGCTAGGGCCGCGATGTTGACAACTCTTGATGAGAGAGAAACCGCTTTATTAGAGAGGGATGAGGCTAGATCAGCCAAGGATGCATTGATTGAAGAGCGGGATGCCACCTTATCTACTAGGGATGTGGCCATTGCAGACAGTACTTCAGTGAGATCCCAAATGACTATCAGTCTTGCTGATATGAGCACTTACATTGATGAGCATTATGCCACCATGAAGTTAGCCTCTGATCTGCTAGCTAGTGTAGATACCCTTGGGTAGGAGCTTGCAGTGCTACCTCTGTCTTCAGAGAGGGATGCTATGTTAGATCTGATAGTCCGTATACACATAGATCTGTAGATAGCTTTGTATTTTCCTGCACAGACTAGCTTAGCCATTTTGTCATGTACAGCACATATGTATATATCAAACAATATTATGTATGACAGGGAAATATATTTTTATTCACTTCCCTTTTAGTTATGCCTTGATACTTGCTTGATATTTTCCTATTTCTTGAGGGCCTTGTGATCTTGATGCATTTTGAACTTATCCTTGATAGGTTGGACATTGAGGCGTCCACAAGATCTCTCGAATGGATCATTGATTTACGTATATCCCTACCATCTTTGGTGTCTTGATTTGGTATCAGTATGGAAAAGTGGAGAGGAGGGTGGTTTCTTCCTCTCTGAGATTGACTTTTCACTACGGATGGTCGCCAATTACTTCTATTTGTGAAAGCTAGTTAATTCCATCTCTTATGGGTTGGTATTGCTCTTTGAGGCTCGATCGCGGCTTAGATGGTCAAATAGAATCTTCTATTTGTGAGAAGAGGTTGGGTAATTTCATCCCTTTGATCTCAAATCCGATGAAATATGGTGAATTGAAGGTTGATCCCAATATCATGTGACAATAATTTTTTGTTACGGTAGGGGTTAGGCCCGAACCATAAATGGTACGCCCTCGTCTCTCTATTGAAGAGGAGATCAAGTCTGCGTGAGTTCAAACACGGTGTAAGAGGTTCAACGCTGAATGTGAAAGGCAGATATGTGTAGAAATAATTTTGTTATTTTTTGTGAAGAAAGGGCAAAAATGTTTTTGTTGTTTTTTTTACGACCGTGCCATATAGCATATGGTTGCCTACGTACTCCTATTGAAGAGTAGATCGGTCGGCGTGGTTACGCCCTCGGGACCGAATCGTAGATGAAGAGAAAGCGTGAATCCCATGTGCGAGGCTATCTTGGGGAGAAAAAGTTTGATCCCATAATGGGGACAAGCTGCGGTGTAAAAAGTTTGATCTGAATCTTGGGACAAAGCGCAAGCGTAGAAAAGTTTGATCCCGTCTTCAGGATAAATTGCAGGTGAAAAAGTTTAATCCCATCTTTAGGATAAACTGCAGATGTGAAAGGTTCAATCACGTCTTCAGGATAACTGAAATTATGAAAGGTTTGAACTGAGGTAAAACCAGGCTGCTGGATTGAAGTGTATGTTTCCCTGAGGGGCAGAAGAGTATATAAAAAAGAGAGGGTTCAAAACCGGGATGAATGGTGATTTGATGATCAAAACTAGGATGGTTGTTTGATGGTAACTTCAGACATAGTACCGTTTCACGGTGTCTGAGTTGATAAGTTGTGGAAATTCATCGCCATCCATTTCCTGCAATCTGAGAGCACCTCCTGTCAATACCTCCTTGACAACAAATGGGCCTTCCCAGTTTGGAGCGAATTTTCCCTTAGATTGATCTTGGTTGTCAATGATCTTCTTTAAAACAAAGTCATGTTGTTTGAACTGTCACAGTCAGACTTTTCTGTTGTAGGATCGTGCGATCCTTTGCTGATATAACTGACCATGGAAGTTCGTCGCGGTTCGCCTTTCGTCTATTAGAGATAATTGGTGATACGTGTCTTATACCCATTGGTCTTCACTCAACTGAGCATCCATCAATACTCTGAGGGATTCCATTTCCACCTCTATGGGGAGCACTGCTTCCATCCCATAGGCTAATGAGTAAGGGGTTTCCCCAGTGGAAGTTTGCATGGAAGTTCTGTAGGCTAGTAAAGTCAGAGGCAAGACGTCAGGCCATCCTTTGTGATTGGCAGACATTTTTTGAATGATCTTTTTGATGTTTTTATTAGCCGCTTCAACAGAACCATTCATCTTTGGACGGTAGATGATGGAGTTGAGGTGTTTGATGTGGAATTTTCTGCATAAATCCTCCATCATTTTGTTATTGAGGTTCTTAGCATTGCCTGACACAATGACCTCTGGTTGTCCATATCGACAGATGACATTGTTTCTGATGAAAGCAATGATAACTTCTTTAGTAACCCTGGGGAAGGAGGCTGCTTCTACCCATTTGGTGAAGTAGTCGATCATGGTGAATATGAATCGATGTCCATTATTGGATTTGGGCTCGATGGGCCCGATCACGTCCATTCCCCACATTGAGAAGGATCATGGCGAACTCATATTGTGGAGTTCCCTTGGAGGGGCGTGGATAGCCTTCCCATGAATTTGGCATTGATAGCACCTCTTGACGTGATCATCACAGTCAGCCTTGAGTGTAAGCCAATAATGCCCTGTCCTGAGGATCTTCTTGACAAGTAGGTGTCCGCTCATATGAGGGCCACATACTCCACCATGGATCTCATCCATGAGTCTCTGAGCTTGGTCTTTATCTAGACATCTGAGGTGACCTAATCCAGCATCTCTTTTGTAGAGTGCATCTCCGCTCAGGTAGAATTTCATAGCAAGTCGATGAATCCACCTCTTCTTAGTTAGGTACGCCTTAGTGGGTGTAGATCCATCTCGTAGATACTCCTTGATATACTGATACCAAGGGTTGTGGATGGGAGGTAGTTCATCCGATACTTCTCCAACATAATTCCAATAGACTGGGGCTTTTTGCAGAGCAAACGTGATGCTTGGCATGTTTTCCTTTTCAGGTATGTAAACCAAGGAGGCCAACGTTGCTAATGCATCTGCAAAATCATTCCTATTACGAGGAATGTGTAGAAAGGAGATTTCTTCAAACTCCAAAGCCATCTGTAAAACTTGCTGATGGTAAGGCAACAAATTTAAGTCTTTGGTTTGATAGATTCCTGTGGATTGTCTAATTACCAATTCAGAATCCCCAAAGACAGTTAACCGCCTGACGCCCATTGAACGGATAAGTTTTAGCCCCATGATACAACCTTCATACTTTCAATTTGTGTTATTAATCTTGAAAAGCGCAATTTGACGGCTGACGAATCTGCTCTCCCGTCTTGAATATTAGAACCGCTCACTTTCTGAGCCTTCTGCGTTAACAGCTCCATCAAAATACATTTTCCACATACGACATGTATCGTACTGATGTTGCAGTTGAACTGTCATTACCCCCTCATCGGGGAAGTATGTTTCCAAGGGTTAGTAGTCCCCTGCAGGTGCGGCGGCCAGTTGATCCGCATTTCCTTGACCTTAGATAGACTTTTGCGTCACGTAGACGATATCAAATTGTTATAGGATCAACTGCCATCTGGATAGTGGACAATTCAGTATGGGCTTGCTGAACACATACTTGAGAGGATCCATGCGGGATATGAGATGGGTTGTATGGCCATGGAGGTAATGTTGTAACCTCATGGAAGCACATGCTAAAGCACAACAAGTCTTCTCAATCAGAGTGTACTTGTGTTCACTGATGCTGAATCTTTTGCTGAGGTAATAGATAGCTCATTCTTGGCCTCTATCGTCTTCTTGCCCCAGCATACAGCCCATGGCATTGTCATTTATGGACAGATACATGAAAAGGGGAACATCATCCCTGGGAGGTACCAAAATAGGAGCGTTAATCAGTTGCTCTTTAATGGTAAGGAAGGCTTTTTGGCACTCATCGTTCCATTTCATGGAGGAGTTCTTCCTTAATAGCTTGAAGATAGGCTCATAAGTTGCTGTGAGTTGAGAAATGAACCTGCTAATGAAGTTGATTCTTCCCAAAAATCCCCGTATTTCCCTCTCTGTCTAAGGAATGGGCATTTCCTTGATGGCCTGGATTTTGGTAGGATCCAGTTCAATCCCTTTATGGCTGACTAGGAATCCTAGCAACTTACCTGACTTAACACCAAAGGCGCACTTGGCTGGATTCAACTTCAAGTTGTACTTACACAACCTGTTGAAAAGTTTTTTGAGATGGTCTAAGTGGTCATCCTCCTTCCGGGATTTGACGATGATGTTATCCACGTAGATCTCTATCTCTTTGTGCATTAAATCATGGAAAAGAGCCATCATAGCTCGCTGATAGGTTGCCCCGGCATTGATGAGGCCGAATGACAACCGTCTGTAGTAAAAGGTTCTCCAAGGCGTGATGAAGGCATTTTTCTCACGATCTTCCTCAGTGACCATAATTTGACGGTACCCCGCAAAGCAATTAGCACTGGAGTACATGCCGTATTGAGCAGTATTGTCAATAAGAATGTGGATAAATGGCACGGGAAAGCTATCTTTAAGGCAAGCTTTGTTCAAATCCCGGTAATCCACACAGATTCTCACCTTTCCTCCTGGTTTAGACACGAGAACAATATTGGATATCCGCTATGGATATGTAGACACCATGATGATGCCAGCTTGAAATTATTTCACAATTTCTTCTTTAACTTTTAAACTCCATTCAGATTTCAATCGCTTGAGTTTTTGCCTAACTGGCTTGAATCCTTCTTTGATGGGAAGGCAATGAAGAACAATGTTCTTGGACAAACCCACCACGTCTTCATGAGACCATGCAAATACATCCCGGAATTGGGTTAATAGTGCTACCATATCATTCCGTTAATTTGTGGTAAGGTCTGAAATTTGGATAAGCTTAGGGTTGTCTAAGGTTCCAAGATTGAAAGAAGTGGTTTGATCAAGATTGGGTTTGGGTTTGTCTGCGACCCATTCCTTAATCTCCTGAGGTGTCTCAATGTCCTCTTGGATGAGGATCAAAGTTACAGCCCTTGTGGAGAAAAGGCACCTCATCAGCAAGTACAGACACATCTAAATTCAGAGTTCTGAAACAAAATATGCTTTTACTTAATATATGCAACTATTCGATCATATAAAACTGTTAGCATGTACTTGATAAAATAACTGGTAGTACTGTAAAGGAAAGCAAGCAATTAAAGTTATCTACGTGGCGAGGCAGATTTTTACGCCCATTTTACCTCGTCGACCAATGCATGAGTCTTTGCTCCAATTGTCGAGGCAAAGTCTGATGGATCGCAGGTGATGGAAGGATCGTTATTGTCCTCCTTCTCCTGAATGATAACCAGAACATATGGGCAATCATCGTCTGGGGTGTATCTATTTATATGTTCATCATAAACAATGACGCATATACCTGCCATCATCAAGGCAATGTCATGTTTACGTTTCCGTTCCTTTTCTTCCATTTCGGGATCAGGAATCAGCACCTCTTTCGCTTTGATTGGTACTAGTTTAGGAAACAGCCTGGCCATAACATGGGATGGCACCTTTACTGGAGACTGAATTAGCTCATGGGGTAAATGTATAGAAAATCGTCGTGCGACAGAAGCTTGAGGAACTTGCTTGTGCTTATGAGGATTCTTGTGACTAGAACTGGCAGAGTAGCCTAGTTCGGCTGTTCCAATTTGGCTGAACACTTGGATAGGGTGCTTAATATCATGCTTATCTTTTCCAAGCCCTTGTCCAGGTTGATAACCCAATGACATCATTTCTTGAGTGGTAAAGCATAACCTCGGCGAAATCCACGGGTATGGGAAGTGGTGCTCCAATAGAATGGTATTAAGTGGTACTCACTTCGGAGTATGGAAAATGGCTCAACTTCGAGTTAAAAGCGATGATTGGCAGATCTCCTTGTTCAGGACATTTCGACTCAGTGTTGACAGTGACTAGACTGTTGTTGATAATGTTTTTGAGCTACTGATGTAGCGTGGAGGGAACGACTCCAGCCATGTGTATCCATGATCTCCCCAATAGTAAGTTGTATCCTGAATCTATCTTGAGGACGTGGAAGGATACATTGAATGTATTTGGACCAATCTCAATTTGCAACTCAATCTTTCCGATGACATTTCGTCGGGATCCATCAAAAGCTCTGATAATCGTATGGCTGCTATGGATCCACTTGAGATTGACATTCATCTTCACCAAGGTGGCATAAGGACAGATATTTAGAGACGAGCCTCCATCTATCAAAACTCCAGCTAACATGTACCCGGAAGACAAAACTATAATATGCAATGGCTTGCAATGACCGGTCCCTTCGAGTGGTATATCGTCATCAGTGAAGGATATCACATTGTTGTTGAAAATTTGATCAACCAAATGTTGAAATTTTTCCACATCCACTAATTTTGGCAAGTAGGCTTCTTCCAAAACCTTCACTAAGATCTTCCGATGATCCTCGGAAGAGAAAACCAAGTCCAGTATAGATATCTGGTGTGGAGCTTCTCGCAAGCTTAAAACAACTTTGGCTTTATTGTGGCCTATAGTGCGGAGGAATTTTTCAATCTTCTCCATGGGAAACTTCCTCTTTGCTTCGTAGAGGGTTTCATAACCCACGAGAGGAAGATCTGATGGATTGTACTTGACCTTTTCGTAGCGATGGTATGAGACTTGGATCCTTCACCTTCTCCATAATTTCATGGAACTTTGTGTAAGCTGACAACAGGATATTGTGGTCTGAAAGGTAAAGAAATTGGCTCTGGTGCGGCCACTTTCAAAGGATTGTCAGCTCCTTTTAGTTGAATTGGTTGTATGGGAAATACTTTGACAGTCTCATCATCCACTTTGGATATAACTGCTACTAATCCCTTCCATTTGGTAGGACATGCATTCCCACCCTTAAGTTGCACAGTGTAATCATATGCTATTTGCAAGACAACGCTATCAATAAGATTCTGAATGAGATGGTGGAGTGCCCAACATTCGTCTGTGCTGTGACGACGAGAATATGAATGATATTGACACACTTCATCAGAATTGAAACGTCTTGAGCGAAGATTGATTGGAGGGAGAAGGAAAGTAATTCTTCCTTCGTTGATCAACATCTGCAGTATCTCCTCTATAGATTGGCCCAAATAGGTAAATTCCCTCTGATTGGCAAAATCCCAATGGGCTTTAGCATTTTCTCTCTTCGCAACCTTATCCTCCATAGCTTCACTTTCTGAAGGTGGTGAGGAAGCATTCATAACAAAAGGAAGGAGATAGGCATGCTCCTGCCTAATTAATTGGTTTGTGACTTGATGATGGTGGGTCACCAGTTCCGCCAGTTGCTCAATTTGTTTTCAAAGAGCTTTCATCTTTCGTTCCATTGTAAATTGGAACTTTACATAATCCCATCGGTCAACATCATCTTTGAGGGTTTGGGATGACTCCCCATTAGAATTTGAACTCTTTCCAGTGCTCCAAATGATCATGTTGACCTCTTCTTCTTTGTGTTGAGGAAGAGGGTTGTCTTGCACGTGAGGTTGATCTGGTTTTGTAACCACGATCGCACTGTTGTCTATTAAATCTTGGATCTTATGTTTCAAGTCCCAACAATCTTGAGTATCATGTTCAGGTGCTCCGGCATGATAAACGCACTTCCGAGTAGCATTAAAACCCCTCCCATTAGGGTTGGCTGGGGGAAGAAGATGTGTAATTTTCTTCTGATCAGTCAGAAGAGTAAGAATATTCTTGAGCGAGTTCCCTAAGGGTGTGAACGTTCGAGGACGCTTTGCATCTCCACCTTTAGGTAATGGAGGATTTAAAGATTGTGATTGAAAAGGGGAGTAGTTTCTCCTCTGCATAGGCATGCTTTGATTACCTTTTTGACCTTGTAGTATCAAGGAAACATCCTCCTCTTTCTTTTTATGGACCCTCCGGGGGTTGTTTCCATAAGATCCGGACTGGATGTGCTCAGCAACAACTTTAAGAGCGGCTAGGTCTTGAATTTTACCGGACTTCAATCCCATTTCAGTCATTTCTCAGTGCTTAATCATTTCAGAGAATGGTTTGCCAATACCAGCTAAGACTCTTTCATAGAAAGGAGCTTCCTATACATCTATGAATGTCATGACCATTTCTGATTCCGTCATGGAAGGAATAACTTGAGCAGCAAGGCGCTTCCACCTTTGAGCATACTCTCTAAAAGACTCTTTAGACTGTTTCTTGACCTTGGTAATTTGGTACCGATCAGGAGCCATCTTAGATTGGAAACTGATTGAGTGAGGAAGGCGTGAGCAAGCTCTTCCCAGCTATGTATCTTTGAGTTGTCTAATCTGGTATACCATGAACGGGCTTCTCCAGTCAGACTTTTCTGAAACAGTTGCATTCTGAGATTTTCATTTTTTGCATAAGACCCAAGTTCTCCAATGAACACTTTTAAATGTGTATAAGGATCCCCTAATCATACTTTTCAAAATCAGGGGTTTTAAATTTCTCTAGATAATGAACATCAGGAAATATTCAAAGGTCTGCATATGAAACACTGCCATGTGTTCCAATCCCTTTGAGAACACGGATAGTTTCCTAAATTTGAAGGAACTTCTTCTTGATATCACCGGTGTCTGGATCTCATCTAAGATGGGTGTTTGCAAGGTCTTTGTTGGTCGTATCCAACTGAGGTTCTGGAATTATTTTTTCCAGACCTTGAACTCCTCCTTGTGTAGAGGATTCTGTATGTGTAGGTATCTTCGTGCCCTGAGTGGACTGGTGCAATTCTTTCAGTAGAATAGCTAAGTCTGTAATTTATTTACTCAATCCACAAATTCTTCTCGAAAGCTTGACATTAGGCCGGTCGGAAGAAGACATGAGTGGTTGTGGGCTCGTGGGCCTTTTTGGATTTTGAGCGTAAATGTGCCCAATTGCTTCCCTACAAAAGACTTATGTAGTTTAGTCTTAGGGTAATGTAAATGTTATCATAACATGTCCGCTTTTAGAATTTTGTCCTCAAAAAACACAGTGTTAATTGATAACATATCATGCATGCACAGATATTCTTCATATTTTTCATTACATATGGATGAACATGGAATAAAATTACAAGTAAATGCTTTTACAAGTAATTGAAAATGAAAAGTATGAAGAGACTTCCCTCCTCATTTGGTTTATCAGAGGTTGACCTATCTTAGGGTTACTCTCATGGCTTTTTGGCATGAAGGTTCCCAGATCATCGCAATTTACTTGATGGGAAGTCAATCCGGTCTTTCAACTGGAGCGAATCTGGGTGGTGCCTTTCCTGAGCCTTGCTGAATTATTCTTCCTGCGAGTCCAGTAATCAAACACCGACAGGATAGCCTCCTGATGGAGGAACCACACAACATACATTCACATACAACGTGTCTCACCGTTTATGGAAATGATGACATGTGCGAAGCATTAATATCGCAGATAGATATAGTATAGTGTAGTAAGTAAAAATGCATTTGTACACATTCATTAGAAATGTAAATGCAACATTCACACACAAGCATATAACAATTTTGAAAAGCTTGTAATAGGGACTTAAGCCCTCTTATTGGAGTCCCCAGCAGAGTCACCACCTATCGACGTCGGGATTTTTGAGTGTCCCTTTTCGTTACTTGTTCTTTGGTGTTCTCATGTTAATGTGAGATTTGTTTGAAAAAACAAGTGAAAAAGGTCCGACATGTATAATGTCGATTTATTTGACTTTAAAGTCGCCATTGGTGTATTTAATCGGTTGCACTATATGATCGAAAAAGGTTTGCACATTGACCCAATGATGATTTGACAACGCTAAGCGGGTCTGTGAAACCAGATTCATTTTGGGTTCGGGGCTTGATTATGCGGAGGGAAGGTGTTAGGCACCCTACGACATCCGTGTTACCACTGATGACTACACTTTTAAAAGAAACCATATGAATGTGTGTGTGTGTGTGTGTGTGTGTGTGGATCAATGTGCAATTATTTAGAAGTAATGCTATACCTTGTTCACACCTATATATAGGGTTTGAATTTATAGAAAAATTAAGTTTTAAACAAGATATAGCAATGAAGTTTTATAAAATGAGGTTTTTCAAACCCTGTGCTCAATAGTAATTGAGGCCTTTGATACTCCCATTTTATTATTAAATGTTTGGCTTGTTTGCTTTTATTTACGAGATGTGAGGCATTCTCGAGAAAATAATATACAGCAGTGCCAAACTCCTCACGTGCATGATAGGCATCCAAGAAAATTTAGACACTGAAAAGCAATGTACAAGCTGCTCACAGCTGAAAAATGTTCATCATGGGAACCAAATCTAGATTCGGTATACTGAATCTGTGATCACATGATTCCTAGGCTCACATGATACTGCAGTTTGTATGGAAAGTAGTAAGTAGTTATATATATATATATAAGCTGTAAATATATATATACAGACTTGATCAACCACCACGAAGCAACTCCATCGGAGATCAGAAAAATAAATATATAAAAGCGGTAAATATATATATATGGACATAATCAACCACCACGAAGTAAACTCCAGGTGGGACGAAATGTAAATAAGCTGTAAAAGCAATCAACTACCACGAAGTAAACTCCAGGTAGATGAAATGTAAATAAAGCTGTAAAAGCGATCAACTGCCACGAAGTAAACTCCAGGCAAGACGAAATATAAATAAAGTTGTAAAAGGCCACGGAGGAAACTCCAGGCCTTACAAAAATGTAAATATATATATAACTATATAAAAGCGAGTAAATGCATTGGATGTAAAATCCAGGCTCATCAGATATGTCTGACAACAATTATATATATAACTATATATATATATATATATATATATAAGCGAATAAATGCTCCAGACCGAAGTCTAGGCTCAATCGAGGCATAACTCGATAATGTTAGTCCATATATGAAATATATATATATATATATATATAAGTATATATATACAGACAAAAATGAAAACCACGGACCGAAGTCCAGGCAAACGAACACAACACGACTCTCAATGTGTATAAGTGTGTGCTAATATGAGAAGAAGACTTTATAAAATGTGAGAAGGCTTATAGTGGGCTGCCAAAGTAGACTTCTATGACTTTATATGGATAAACACTCAGCTCCCGCGAGGATAAAAAAATAGCTATATGTGAGCTAACAGATGTTTATAGAAGAGGAAACACTCAATAGGGGTGTATACATAGTAAAATGGACAAGGCTTCCTCGCCTTTTTCTCTCCTCCTCTCTCTCAAATGGCTTACCCCAAGGCTCATATTTATAGACTAATGGCCGTAGGGTACACTGCGCAAGACCCAGCAGTTATACTGCGCGATCGTCGTGGTGCATCCGACTCATGGTCCCGTTATCTCGAAGTATGTGCACTCGTGCACTATAATGTCCGCTCGAACTTGCAGAACTTCATTCCTAGCATCCGAACGAGGTATATCTCACCTTCTTCGGATCGCTTGTATCGAGAGTTACGCAATAACATGGATTAGAGGTTGTACGAAGTCAGGAAGAGGGGTCAATGCCCATGGTCTTCAAGCTTTAAATTCTATCCAAAGTACTGTCATGCATAATAGTCACTCGGGATTGTTACTCCTCAGTTGTTGTGGGACATCGTTGGATGTATGTATGTATGAAGTGTTGAGACGACGCGCAAGTGTTGAAGGGGCAAGATGACGTTTGACTCTTCGCCGGGGTTATCGCCAGTTTGAGTTGAAAGTAGACGTTGCTCATGGTTACATCTGAGATTGGACTACTTGTTTGTATGCTGTGATATCATCTTGTGAAAGAAAATATTGAGGCGGTAAGATGACGTTTTGACTCTTCACCGGGGTCATCGCCGGTTTGAGCTGAAAGTAGACGTTGCTCAGGGTTATATTTGAGAGTAGACTATTTGTTTGTATGCCTTACTGTCATCTGTGGGTGTGTCTGTCTGCTCGTTGTTAGCTCCGGGTCTGAGGTATGAGTTCCTTAGCAGGAAGTCTGAGCTTGAAGCTGATCGCATGTATTTGAAACAAGCATTTCTGGAGTTATCGCCGGAACTGCAATGGCATCCCTTGGGGCTATCACCAAGGATGGAGTCGCTACTCCCAGTGTTATTTTTGGGACTAGAACTGAGCATCGCGATGTTATCACTGAGACAGAACTGTCCTCTCAAGTGTTGTTGCTTGTCTTTTGATCTGCGTACCTTGGGGTTATCTCCGAGATTGGAAATGACATTCCCGGTGTGTGTTCCGGGTTTGAGATGAAATTCCTGGTTTGTGTTCCGGGTTGGAACTGAACTTTCGGTAGTATCCGGAATGGATGTAAGCTATCTTCCAGGGTTATCTCGGAAAGAAGAATCTGCCCTCCTGCAATGTTAGTAACAGACATGTAGAAAATGTTGAGTGTTTACAATATGTATATATCTCCTTGGTATGATTTGGAAATCACGTGAATTATGATGTATATATGTTCATATGGATTTGCAAAACTTTGTTAATTATCATGTAAACATGTTATTTGTTATCAAATTCACGTGAAATTGGGTTTGAGGAAGGAAATTAAAATAGTAGTGTTATGTTCATATAAAAATGGCTTTAAAAAGTACCAAATTTCATGCCTTATATGTGTTGGAATCTGTGAATTTAAGTTGGATTGTGATAATATGTTAAGAAACAAAAACAACAAAGTTTAAATCATGTCAATTGATTAAGAAATGAGTTCGTGGCGATTAAATTCGTTAAAAGTGTAAAAATGAAGAAAATTTGGAAAAACTATGGTTTGGATTCCTCAAAATGGTGTATATGTAATGTTTTGTATGTAGAATGTTGTTTAGCATGTATAACTATAAATATGGCAAAGTTTTAGGTGTTAAGGTGTGGTAAAATTCTGTAAAATTGGGATTTTTGGCCAAAGCAGAGTCTATTTTCGAGGTTCTGCAAAACTGAGTCTGGTACATCGCGTGTGAGGTCCCCAAATCCGGATACTTGAAACCCGAACTCGGTACTTCACGATACCATTTCTATGAGCGGAATAATACTAATAATAATAACAATAATATAAAACTTAACTTAAGTTTACATATACATCAGAGTCATTCTCCCAAGTACGTAACCTTTAAACATTCATTACATGTCATAATATATATATATATATATATATATATATCATAGTCTTCATAATCTAATAAAACTATTACAAATCTTTATACAATTCTTATTTGGTTAGCTTTCCTTTTCCTTTGTCTCTACTTTGAACTTTCCGGTCCTTCACACTTAGTGAAAACATTTAAATTAAGCAAGGATGAGCATTTGAGTGCCCAAGAAGTATTATATATATATATATAGGTTTGAAAGAATTTAAATGTTTTCTTAATAATATTCTTCTACAACTAGTCGATGGTTGTGAAGTAATCTGTACCAATAATAATTCATAACAACCTCTTTCAAACTTTTGAAACTACGTATTATTTGTATATGGGGTTTCATGACATACCTACGAACATTGTTTTCATTTTCAAAAGGTTTAAATGAAGTTCATCTCAGTAAATCCGTCATGACTTACAGACACGGAGGTGATCGTACTGTTGTACCTGTATTGATCAATACTACATTTACATCAACGATGTTATCGTTACGCTTCTGTCATCGCCAAGCATATAAAATTTTCCCATTTTCGGGATGTTCATATCATTTGGGTTTTCATAACAAAGGTCTTATATAATTCAACATTTATGTATATCAAAGGGGTATCAACATGCGATGAAAAACAATGATTGTCCAAGTGGGGACACTTGTATAATCATTTATAGAAATTAACGAACAGAATATATTTATCCGAATTATCATATACTAGCATGTTGATAATCAATGGGCATATATAATATAGGCTTAACAATCTGTACAATAATAACAATAATTCTGAACTTCTCACTTCTGTCCATTGCATAAAGAAAATACAAAGTTAGGATACTTGCACGATCTGCCGCTTCTTATTCTCAACTTAGTTTTATCTTTTATGAAATCACCTATCATTAATCGGATCATTTCTTGATTAGTATAACATAACGTATATATATAACCGCCTTATTGCGATTCGGCATTCCTATTCACATCATCACACATGTTTAACAATCGTTGACTCATAATCAAACATCAACACCTTCCTAATCACATTGTCATACAACCTTAACAACCATTGAATCACAAATAAACACATATCCAATTAAATTATCTAAGTCCGGATCAATTTAAAACATGTCGGTCAACAAATGACTTTTTCGGTAATTATCGAGTCTCACGACTCTAAATCGTAGTTCAATATCCATTTGGATAACTTAAACATTAGTCACACTTATTTTTCATGGCCTTATAATAATTTTTAAATAATTATTATCATTTATCATAATTTTTTAAATATCGTAATCATTATTAAATGATTTAAATATTAAATAATTCTATTATCATTAATATTTAATTAGTATTAAACTATTAATGAAACCATTATCAAAATATTAAAGTTATGTATAATAACTCAAAATATTTTTAAAGTATTTATAATACCCTTAAATGATTTTTAAAATATTTAAAATCATTATTAAATAATTACCATTAATATTTAAATATTAATGAACTATTTATCAAATATTAAAAGTCAATAATTATAACTTAAAATATTTTTAAACCATTAATACCTTTTTAAAGGATTTTAAATAAATAAAACTATTTTTAATCTATTTATTTAATATAATTATTAAATAAATTTAATATCATTTATAATAATTTAATAATCATTAATATTAAATTATTAAAGAAATTATCCTTTAAATATTAAAGTTATATTTTATAACTTAAAATATCTTTAAACACTTTATTTTTATTTAAAATGATTATTATAATAATAAAATCATTTTTAAACTAAATTATTTAATATAATTATTAAATAACTTTATTATCATTAATCATAATTAATTAATGAAATTTACCTTTAAATATTAAAAGTTATATTTTATAACTTAAAATATTTTTAAATACCTTATTATTATTTAAAATGATTTTTAATATAATAAAATCATTTTAATTTATTTATTTATTTTATTTAATAAATAACTTAATTATCATTAATATAAATTTATTAATTAAAATTATCACATAATATTAAAAGTTATCAAAAATAACTTAAATTATTTTCTTATATCATAATATAATTTTAAATGATTTTTCATGAATTAATATCATTTTAAATAATTTATTTAATATTATAATTAAATAAATTAATTACTTTTAATATTCCAAAAATATTAAATATTTATGAAATATATTTAAAATAATTAAAAACTAATTTTCGAAATTTAAAATAATTTTTAATAATTTATTTTGTATTTTTAATAATTAAAACTAATTTTCTATAATTATTAATTAATTTCCAGAAAATAAATTATTTTACATGTTAAAGAAAGACCACCTATAGCGACAGGCCGTCGCATATAAATTGTTCTTCATGTTCATACTTAAACCCAGATCTTCATAGGCAGTTGCCGAGTGGCCATGTTTGACCCACTTTAATTCTCTGTGTATTGTGTTTCTCGGAATTATAAAAGCTCGATTTCGTAGACAAAGTTCAAGACTACATGTCCTAATAAACAACATGATCTAAAAACCTAACATAAGCTAGATCTAAGCGTTCCAAGATCTTTCAGAAGTCGTTTCTTCATTTACAGGTTTACCGAGAATGAAGAAACGATTCAGTAACCACTTTCGATCGATTATAACGTGCAACACATGAACTGTTCTTGTGATATAAAGGGTTCAGGTTGTAGCTAGCATGCAAGAGAGTAGATCTATTACATAAAATACAACTAACATGAACAGAATCCAAAAGTTATGACTCGGTCAAACCATGTCAGTCGACATGTTCATATGTTTTCTGGGTTACCCAGAAAACAGAGAACATGCTCGACCTTGCTAGTTTGATCGTCCATAAAATCCAACCCATTTACGAAATAAGTGATATTAAGGCATGATGATGTAGTCTAACAAACATACTACAACTTAGATACAAGAACCATAACGATACATCAAACCACTGTCAGATTCAAGCCATTTAAAAACTTGTCGAGGAGCTTTACGGGCTCATTCGGGTTACCCGAAATGGCCCGATCGATGTTAATCAACGACCTTTGGCCAAGTTATAACTTATAATCTACAAGCTGATCTAGGTGCGATTCTTGATCCAGAGCAAAGATCTCATAACGATCTACTATATTCAACACTTATAACACAAAAATCAAACACCTACAGAGATCTACACGACGACATTAGTTGTCGTGACGCCTCTTTTAAAAATTTCCAGTTTTCTAAAATCAATGATTTGAGCATTTTGAAGTTATGGATCTATGTAATACCAACCCAGATCATCACTAGAGACTAAATACAACATATTCTAACACCCAAACATAACATCTAACAACCGAAAATTGGATAGATTTTGAATTAGGGTTTCATACCTTTTATGCTCAATTCTTGATTTACGGCTATTGATTTGTTGTTGGATTTAAATGGGGCTTGATAATGGATCCGATATACTATATATTTTCGGAGGTTTGGGGCTTGAGAGTGTTAGTATGAATGTTGTGCAATTTTTAGTAACCAACTCCACTTTCTCTCTCCTTAAATCTATTTATAGGCAACTTGATGCATGTATGGGATCGATCTAGCGGTGATTTATTTATCAAATTAAATTGCATATTGAGTTGTTGGGAGTTGTTGATTTGGTGAACAACTTTCTCCTATTGTCAAAACCTACAAGTAGCTTCTTTAATGCACTTAGGGGCATTTTGGTCCTTTGATAATTCATTTTATGGCAAAATGGTAACTTACCAAACCCTTAGGGTTAGGGTTTGATTTAGGGTTTAGGGTTTGAGCCAATTTGGGTAAACAAAAATCTAGAATTTCCATTTAGGGTTTGCACATTAAATAAATAACATTAAATAAATAAAATTAAATAACTTTTAGTTTCTAAAATTTTGCAAAATAAATTTGTTAATTAAATTAAGTTTGTAATTACATGAACATTAGGGTTTATTACCCTTAATCATAATGAACTTTGCTAATAAAGCAATTAGGGTTTAAAATATTGATAATTAAGGTTTCTAGAAATACAATTAGGGTTTCTAGAAATTAAATTAGGGTTCTAGGTTTTAGGGTTTTAATTTACTAATTACATTTATTTTAATTAGCAATTAAAGTCTATCACAAGTGTTATTAATCACTGTAATACAATTCTTGACAAATCCAACCTCCGGTTTAGGTTTTTCGGACTAGGGTTTCTAATATTGGAAATTAGGGTTTAACATTATTAGGGTTTCCAGAATTTTAATTAGGGTTTACCTAATTAATACATTTAATACACGCCGTAAATGGTATTACATGCTTATAAAACGATCTCACACTCTAATTTGGATCTCAAATTAGGGTTTAACATTATTACTAGGGTTTGGGTCAAAATACACCGTAATTGACCAACCATTATCAATCTGGGACATATACCGCATATTTCATATGATGAAAAATCAAAAATATATGTAATATTATATTATTATTCTCATACCTTGACAATAATCCAAAATTAGGGTTTGGATTCCATATCTGATTATTCTTTCATATTTAACCTTAAGGTAAAATAATTAACTTAATAATCAGTATAAAAAAATTCATATAATAAAATAATTATTATATTTATTCTAAAAATCACTTCATATATTATTTAAATAATATATGATTATATATTCATGGAAAATAATTAATAAAAACATTTCTATCTTAAAATTAATTATTATAAGAATATATTTTATAATAATCAAAAAATTCTAAAATAAATTTACTTGTAAATATTCATGTAATAAATATATTTTTATTTACCACATAAATACATATACACATAATCTTGTACAAATCCTCATCCTTAAAATAAAATAAAAAAAAATAAAAAATTTATACATAAAATTTATGATTTATTTATATAGAAAATATCGGGTTGTCACATTCACCTCTCCTTTATAAGGATTCCGTCCCTAATCACCACTTAAAACCTACACATAATCGGGTTCATAGCATACCACGATCTTGTAAAATAGATCTCGATTAACTTTAATCGAACCGATCTTTAATTAATCACATTAAGCTTGTCTTTTCGATTAAACGGAAATTTGATTTCTAAAAGAACTCAAATTTCTCCCTCAAAATTTCTTTATAAAATAATTTACTATAAATAGAAAAATTATAATTACGCAAATAAAAGTTATTCGAATATTACCTGGAACTGCATTGCATCACACACCGCCACCGTGTCTTGAGCCGTCATGTTGAAGACTCTTGATGTTGACTTTGTTGGTTTGTTCGATGATGTCGGTCCTGCGATTGCTAATGTCCCACTACCCTTACCAATATTCACACTACCTGCCTTTATCCTCCTGTTCGGACAATCCTTAACCCTATGCTCCAATGATCCACAAATAAAACAACCAATCGCTCATTCTAGGATTTGGGCGGTTGGGACAGATGTGACCTCTCGCCAGCACTTATAACACACAAATTTTCCTTTCAAACATTCTCCTGAGGTGTGGTTCTTTCCACACGTTTTACCTTTGAATCAACGGCTTCTTAACTCCTCTTGCTTCACCGTTTCCAAAGTAGTTTCCTTTCTTTTCCATCAACACTCCACTTCCACTATTAATTTTCACCTTCTCGGCTCCCTCGACCTTGCCCTTGTTTTCTTCTCCTTATTGTAGAGACTCATAGCCTCACTTCCCTCTTCATGCAATTATAGCCTTCTACATGAGTCTTTGCAAATGTTGGGATCTGCAACACCGCCACCTTATTATAGAGCCGTGGTTTTAATCCCACTCAAATCTCCTCGCCTTCCCTAGCCTCATGACGACTTGATGCGAAGCAAACCTAGCTAACTCATTGAATTTAAGTGGCATATTCCGCCACCGACATATCCCTGCTTCAACTCCAAATTTTACCTCCATTCTAGCTCACAGCGTTTAAGGCTGAAAAATAATTCTCAAAAAATAACGTCTTAAATCTATCCCATGTTACCACACACCTCCTCTTGCCCTCACCGATTCGCTTCCCACCGTAAATTTGCCTCACCCTTCATCATGTAGGTGGCAAAGAGGTCTTTGCCCCTCATTACCCCCTAGCTCTTACAAATGCCTTCTCAATTTCCTTAACCCAAGTTTGGGCTTCTCTGAGGTCAGTTGTACCTTTGAATTCAAAAGCGGTTCTACAAATTTTAAAAGTCTTTAAAATTTGCCAAATAATTATCCATTTGGTTTCCTTTGTTGCATGGCTGAGCTACCATATTCATGAATCTATTTGCAATGGAATGCGCTTGTTGTTGTCCTTCAACGTTGTTGATGTTCTTACGCCTCGATTTTGAGTTTGACGTCTTGGCGGCATTATCTCAGTTAAATAAAACCATAAATTAACTTACATTCTAAACCTTATCATGTAAGTTTAAACTTTTAAACTTGTTTCATAACTCAAACTTTGATTCATATTCATTCATTGCTTTCAAAATATTTTACATATCACAAACACATAGTGCTTTTTAAACATCGATCCATCCCATTGTGACTACAAAAGTCGGGATTTACTTTACCGCTTGTACAAAAGTTTTATAATAATGCATTACACAGACATACTAAACACACATATTATATTAAACACGCTACACAACCTAACCTATACTACCTATTCACTACGCCTTCTTCCTTGGACAGCTTTTCGCCTGATGATCTTCTTTTCCACAAACAAAACATGCTCCCCGTTTATAGTCAGGACAATACAGAGTGGTATGCCCTTCATAACCGCAAAGATAACATATTCTTTTCCATTTCTTCTTCCCTGGTTTTCCTAAATCATGGTCTTCTACCTTCCTTTTTCCCTTATCTCGCACACGAAGTGTTGCTTAAGGCTCCCATCTGATTGATTTTGAGTTTAAGCTTATCCTGCTCTTCCATTGTTTCTATTAACAGCTTGATTTAAATCGATCATTAGCGGTTTTACATCTTCCACAACCCTTCTAGAGAAGATACCTTGTTCCTCAATTCTTGCATCTCCAATGATGCTTGATCAACTTCAGCTTTAGGGTCTGAATCATTATCTGTCAGATCCACTATTTCCGGATCTGGTACTATGTTTTCCACGATAATCACCTCGTCTGAGTTTGTTCCATTTTGAGCTTTTATTTCCGCTATTGGCTTCGATAGTAGCTCCTTCTTTACAATCCGTGGATATCCTAATCCTTTTTCTCCTGACATCTACACACAGCAATTATCCTGATTAGCATATATTATATACACATAGTAAAATAATAGTTTTGTATGAATTATCTTTTATTTTGTTTGTCGATGAATTTATTCAATTCATCTCTTTTTAACTCTATATGAGTTATTTATATTTTCAACGTTTCCCTCACATTACAGGTTATAGCCTGAGGTCTAACCCACCTAAGGTTTCTAACCTATAGCTCGATACCATTCAGTGTGAGGTCCCAAAATCCGGATACTTGAAACCCGAACTCGGTAACTTCACGATACCATTTCTATGAGCGGAATAATACTAATAATAATAACAATAATATAAAACTTAACTTAAGTTTACATATACATCAGAGTCATTCTCCCAAGTACGTAACCTTTAAACATTCATTACATGTCATAATATATATATATATATATATATATATATATCATAGTCTTCATAATCTAATAAAACTATTACAAATACTGCAATTCTTATTTGGTTAGGTTTCCTTTTCCTTTGTCTCGGCCTGAACTTTCTGGTCCTTCACACTTAGCTGAAAACATTTAAATTAAGCAAGGATGAGCATTTGAGTGCCCAGCAAGTATTATATATATATATATATATAGGCTGAAAGAATTTAAATGTTTTCTTAATAATATTCTTCTACAACTAGTCAGTAGTTGTGAAGTAATCTGTACCAATAATAATTCATAACAACCCTCTTTCAAACTTTTGAAACTACGATTATTTGTATATGGGGTTTACGTGACATACCATGAACATTGTTTTTCATTTTCAAAAGGTTTAAAACAGGTTCATCATAAATAATCATGACTTCTGAGCACCTGAGGTGATCGCCTGTTGTACCCTGTATTGATCAATACTACATTTACATCAACGATGTTATCGTTCGCTCTGTCCGCCTTGGGCGCATAAAATTTTCCCATTTTCGGGATGTTCATATCTGTTGGGTTTTCATAACAAAGGTCTTATATAATTCAACATTTATGTATATCAAAGGGGTATCAACATGCGATGAAAAACAATGATTGTCCAAGTGGGGACACTTGTATAATCATTTATAGAAATTAACGAATGAATATATTTATCCAATTATCATATACTAGCATGTTGATAATCAATGGGCATATATAATATAGGCAACAATGCATACAATAATAACAATAATTACGAACTTCTCACTTACATCCATTGCATAAAGAAAATACAAAGTTAGGATACTTGCCTGATGCGCTGCTTACTATTCTCAACTTAGTTTTATCTTTTATGAAATCACCTATCATTAATCAGATCATTTTACTGATTAGTATAACATAACGTACATATAACACTTTTAATTGCAATTTAGACATTCCCTATTCACATCATCACACATGTTTAACAATCGTTGACTCATAATCAAACATCAACACCTTCCTAATCACATTGTCATACAACCTTAACAACCATTGAATCACAAATAAACACATATCCAATTAAATTATCTAAGTCCAGATCAATTTCTGAAACATGTCGGTCAACCGACAGCTTTTTCGGGTAATTATCGAGTCTACGACTCTAAATCGTAGTTCAATATCCATTTGGATAACTTAAACATTAGTCACACTATTTTTCATGGCCTTATAATAATTTTTAAATAATTATTATCATTTATCATAATTTTTTTAAATATCAGAATCATTATTAAATGATTTAAATATTAAATAATTCTATTATCATTAATATTTAATTAGTATTAAACTATTAATGAAACCATTGTCAAAATATTAAAGTTATGTATAATAACTCAAAATATTTTTAAAGTATTTATAATACCCTTAAATGATTTTTAAAATATTTAAAATCATTATTAAATAATTACCATTAATATTTAAATATTAATGAACTATTTATCCAAATATTAAAAGTCAATAATTATAACTTAAAATATTTTAAACCATTAATACCCTTTTTAAATGATTTTTAAATAAATAAAACTATTTTTAAACTATTTATTTAATATAATTATTAAATAAATTTAATATCATTTATAATAATTTAATAATCATTAATATTAAATTATTAAAGAAATTATCCTTTAAATATTAAAGTTATATTTTATAACTTAAAATATCTTTAAACACTTTATTTTATTTAAAATGATTATTATAATAATAAAATCATTTTTAAACTAAATTATTTAATATAATTATTAAATAACTTTATTATCATTAATCATAATTAATTAATAAAATTTACCTTTAAATATTAAAAGTTATATTTTATAACTTAAAATATTTTAAATACCTTATTATTATTTAAAATGATTTTAATATAATAAAATCATTTTTTAATTCATTTATTTATTTTATTTAATAAATAACTTAATTATCATTAATATAAATTTATTAATGAAAATTATCACATAATATTAAAAGTTATCAAAATAACTTAAATTATTTTCTT
This sequence comes from Panax ginseng, assembly GCA_020205605.1. NCBI lineage: Eukaryota > Viridiplantae > Streptophyta > Magnoliopsida > Apiales > Araliaceae > Panax > Panax ginseng. The sequence continues at coordinate 87,694,504 of CM035129.1, forward strand.
ATATCATAATATAATTTTAAATGATTTTTCATGAATTAAAATCATTTTTAAATAATTTATTTAATATTATAATTAAATAAATTAATTACTTTTAATATTCCAAAATATTAAATATTTATGAAATATATTTAAAATAATTAAAACTAATTTTCGAATTTAAAATAATTTTAATAATTTATTTTGTATTTTAATAATTAAAAACTAATTTTCTATAATTATTAATTAATTTCCGGAAAATAAATTATTTTACATCAATAAAAGACCACCTATAGCTGCGCAACCGTCGCTATAGGTGTTCTTCATGTTCATACTTAAACCTAGATCTTCATGGCGATTCTTAGGAAAATAGCCATGTTTGACCCACTTTAATTCTCCATGTATATTGTGTTTCTCGAATTATAAAAGCTCGATTTACGTAGACAAAGTTCAAGACTACATGTCCTAATAAACAACATGATCTAAAAAACCTAACATAAGCTAGATCTAAGGCGTTCCAAGATCTTTGTCGGAAATTGTTCTTCATTTCTGGGTTTACCGAAATGAAAAACGATTCAATGTTCCACTTTGATCGACTATAACGTGCGATACATGAATTGTTCTTGTGATATAAAGGGTTGAGGGTTGTAGCTAGCATGCAAGAGAGTAGATCTATTACATAAAATACAACTAACATGAGCGAATCCAAAAAGTTGACTCGGTCGAACCATGTCGATCGACATGTTCATATGTTTTCACGGGTTACCCGAAAAAGCGGAGAAACGAGCTTCGACCTTGCTAGTTTAACCGTCCATAAAATCCAACCCATTTACTGAAATAAGTGATATTAAGGCATGATGATGTAGTCTAACAAACATACTACAACTTAGATACAAGAACCATAACGATACATCAAACCACTTTAGCCGATTCAAGGCATTTAAAAACTTGTCGAGCTTTACGGGCTCATTATGGGTTACCGAAATGGCCCGATCGATGGTCAACGACCTTTGGCCAATTATAACTTATAATCTACAAGCCATCTAGGTGCGATTCTTGATCCAAGAGCAAAGATCTCATAACGAGACTACTATATTCAACACTTATAACACAAAAATCAAACACCTACAGAGATCTACGACGACCACGACATTACGTTGTCGGGCGCCTCTTTAAAAAATTTCAGATTTTCTAAAATCAATGATTTGAGCATTTTGAAGTTATGGATCTATGTAATACCAACCCAGATCATCACTAGAGACTAAATACAACATATTCTAACACCCAAACATAACATCTAACAACCGAAAATTGGACAGATTTTGAATTAGGGTTTCATACCTTTTATGCTCAATTCTTGATTTACGGCTATTGATTTGTTGTTGGATTTAAGTGAGGGCTTGATAATGGGTCTGATATACTATATATTTTCGGAGGTTTGGGGCTTGAGAGCGTTAGTATGAATGTTGTGCAATTTTTAGTAACCAACTCCACTTTCTCTCTCCTTAAGTCTATTTATAGGCAACTTGATGCATGTATGGACTGATCTAGCAGCTGATTTGCTGTCAAATTCGTGCATATTGAGTTGTTGGGAGTTGTTGATTTGGTGAACAACTTTCTCCTATTGTCAAAACCTACAAGTAGCTTCTTTAATGCACTTAGGGGCATTTTGGTCCTTTGATAATTCATTTTATGGCAAAATGGTAACTTACCAAACCCTTAGGGTTAGGGTTTGATTTAGGGTTTAGGGTTTGAGCCAATTTGGGTAAACAAAAATCTAGAATTTCCATTTAGGGTTTGCACATTAAATAAATAACATTAAATAAATAAAATTAAATAACTTTTAGTTTCTAAATTTTTGCAAAATAAATTTGTTAATTAAATTAAGTTTGTAATTACATGAACATTATGGTTTATTACGCTTAATCATAATGAACTTTGCTAATAAAGCAATTAGGGTTTAAAATATTGATAATTACGGTTTCTAGAAATACAATTAGGGTTTCTAGAAATTAAATTAGGGTTCTAGGTTTTAGGGTTTTAATTTACTAATTACATTTATTTTAATTAGCAATTAAAGTCTATCACAAGTGTTATTAATCACTGTAACACAATTCTTGACAAATCCAACCTCCGGTTTAGGTTTTCCGGACTAGGGTTTCTAATATTGGAAATTAGGGTTAACATTATTAGGGTTTCGAATTTTAATTAGGGTTTACCTAATTAATACATTTAATACTACGACATAAATGGTATTACATGCTTATAAACGATCTCACACTCTAATTTGGATCTCAAATTAGGGTTTAACATTATTACTAGGGGTTTGGGTCAAAATACACGTAATTGACCAACCATTATCAATACTGGACATACCGCATATATTCATATGCACCTGAAAATCAAAATATATGTAATATTATATTATTATTCTCATACCTTGACAATAATCCAAAATTAGGGTTTGGATTCCATATCTGATTATTCTTTCATATTTAACCTTAAGGTAAAATAATTAACTTAATAATCAGTACAAAAATTCATATAATAAAATAATTATTATATTTATTCTAAAAATCACTTCATATATTATTTAAATAATATATGATTATATATTCATGGAAAATAATTAATAAAACATTTCTATCTTAAAATTAATTATTATAAGAATATACTTTATAATAATCAAAAATTCTAAAATAAATTTACTTGTAAATATTCATGTAATAAATATATTTTATTTACCACATAAATACATATACACATAATCTTGTACAAATCCTCATCCTTAAAATAAAAAAAAAAAAAAATTATACATAAAAATTTATGATTTATTTATATAGAAAATATCGGGTTGTCACATCAAGCGCTGTGTTGCACATACGCTGTGGTTTCACTTGTGTAGCGCTTTTTGGGCACGGGTGCGCGGTGTCGAGTGGGCGCGCGATAGCCCAGTGTAATACTCCCATGACACATGAGTAGCTTTGTCATGAAATAGTGAAGTCTGCCTAATTACAAGTCATGAGCAATGGACATGGGTTAGTTTAACATGCATGTAAAGGATACTAAAACATTAAGTGGATTACAATAACATATTGTAATGTGTTGTAATGCAAAGTTTAAAGATTTGAAATAATTATTTAAATAAGTTATAAAATGAAGCCAAATGTGATGTTTTCAAAGGTTAGAGATGAACAGTTAGGCTATGTTGGCTCATAATGAGATTTCAGATTCGTTAAGTATGTTAACCAATATGGTTAGATGCTAAGTTAAGATTATGACCTAAATGATGGGTTAAACCCATAAAGCTAATATTCATACAATTAATTGTTGTTGCGATTTCAATGATATGTGTAGGGTAATTGGAGATTATTTTACGTTTATATAGCTTACAATTGAGGCAGGTTCCTAAACCTTACTCTTTATATTGAGCAAGCTTTCTAACTTCATTCTTTTTATATTGAATGCAAGTTTCCATTCCTATATTATTATTGTACAAGTTCTTAAAATTAAGCAAGCCTAATCTATCTTGAATATGTCTGTACAAGCTCTTATAACCTAGTTCATTACATCGAGCGAGTTTTACTTTTCTAATTATTATTCAAAGAACATATTGTTCTAATACATCGATTCAAATGAGATTGTTCTAACTCTTTTGGTTATAGCAGTTTGCATGTATATCAGGTTTATTCAATTATTTATATTGTTGATATCTGATCTTTGACTTTGATAGCCTTGTATAGTTACACATTGTTGTGTTAAACATTTATTGATGGAAATTGAATAGTGTTCTAAAATTCTATAAACACTGATAAGCTAGTTCTAAACTAAACTTTCTTTAGTGCGAAAATTCTAAATTCAAACTGAGACGAACAACCCTAATTTAGGGGATTTTTGTACGTGTAACGTTTAGATGTTTGTGCACAATACATGGTACAAAGGGCTAATCCCCCTAAGTATGCTAAGAAGGGTCTTTACAGTCTAATGACTGTTAAGGTTAAGGTAATAATACCTATATGCCAGAGACATAGTTTGTGGTCTTAAGACCCTCATGCATTGATTTCGAACTTGTGTTCTATTCTTAATTCATAGAACAAGTTCATTATTGCTAGCATTCGTTGTTCATTCTCATGTTTTCATTATTACTACTTCCTATATCAGTGAGCATTTGTTTGATCACTCTTGCATTTAACACTACAGCTAAAGTTGAGTAAGTCGATGAGCCGTCTACTAGCAAAGGAAAGGGCAAGATATCCAAATGTTGAAGACATATGAGAATTTTATTTTAATTAATTATGTTAAAGACTTGTTTTAATATATGATGTATTCCGCAAACTTATTTAAAAATTTTAAGGTTAGATTACCTGGGATTTATTTTGAGATTATGATGTAACCCTTTAATGGGGAAGATTATTGTTTAAGTTATTTAAATTATGACTTTATCCTTTATTGATGAGTAGTTAGATGTAATAGTTTTGATAAGTGAGCACCAAATCCTGTGCGAATGAAGTACCTGGATTTGGGGGTGTCACACTATTCATGATAAAAATTGATTTGTTTTCGGTTCAAATCATTTTTGGTACAATATTATTCTTGAATTTTACTCCACAAAGCAGTATGATGTTGACAATTTGGACGTTATTGATTTCTGGATAAATTAAATTATAAATCTTTAAAAATTTATCCTTTTCTTTCATTTTATTAAATTCTTATATCATTGTCATCATCCTCATGTTTATATTTTGATGAAAGTCATCTGTGGCCGTAGTGCATAGATGGACTTGGTATGATTATGACAAGGGATTATTCGGTATAATCATGACCGTAATATTACAAATGATGTGGTAAAAGTCCTCATTGGCCCGTAGTGCATTAATGGACAGTTGTTGGCATGATCATGACCATTGATGAATACACGAATATCCTTGGCCCGTAGTGCATGGATAATTTGTGGTTGTGATACTAATGAATATCCTTGGCCGCAGTGCATGGGTGATTCGATGATGTGGATTATTTATTAAGCTGAGTCTCAGCGATAAAAGTGATGAAAAATCTTTTAAATCATAGAAGATAGTAGATTTTATGTTCTACTTGACTCTTCTAATGGATTGCTTGTTCATTCTTGATTAAACTTGATGTTTGTTATATTTTATCGGTTTAACAACATTTGAAGGCTAACAATAAATTATTACGCATTATATTAGTCATAATATTTCTTACTGGGCTAGTTGAGCTCATCCTTTTGCTTTCATTGTTCTCTTCAGGAAATGAGAACGTAGCCGGGACTAGTCGGGGAACGGAGTGACAGTCCAGATGATAGCATTAGTAGTCCTCACTATTCTATGAAATAGTGTGATAAGAAATGTATGGAGGACTCCATTTGAGTTTGAATACTGTCTAGAAGACAATATTCGTATTAAAACTCTCAGTTTATGTTTTGTCGTATTTTTCACGATAGTTGTATTATTAAATTGTATTTAAATTTTGTACCATGTATTTGGCGACTCAAGATGGGTGAGGTATACCTATTTTGGGGGCGTCACACACACACACACACATATATATATATGCACCACATGCGACCTAATAGAGAACTTATGCTTAAATCCTTGTTAGGTTAATTCGTATAAACATGTGTAGGATTATCACCTATCTTGGACGTTCTTTTCTGTTCTATTCCCTATCGGGTTGATCTGGAGAGGATATGTTTGTGCATACCTCGACAGAGGTGTATGAGCACCTGTGTGTTCTAGTTGACAAACTGTTGTGACCATTAAGACCAAAGAGAGAATGGTAGGAAGTTTGATGAAGCATAGCACGCCAGGTGTTTGACAAAATGCCTGTGTGCGGTGAAGTTGTAACCTTAGCTTGTAATTCCTTCAATTACCATTCGTTATCCATTTACTTGCTTTGCTAATTAGTTATAACTAGATTAACCACAACCCTATTAGATTGCTGTTCGAATATAACTTTAGCAATACAAAGTCGGTATTTGGTAAGTATTAGTGATTGTTCCTCGTGGGTTCGACACTTTCCTTATCACTTTATTACTTGGTAGATTTCATATACTTGCGCGTGTTTAGTGATCGGTTTTCCGACCAACAAGTTTTTGGCGTCGTTGCCGGGGAACTATTATTCTAATACTGTCTAATATTGATTTAAATCAATTTAGTCTTAATTTGAACGTATATATATATATATATTTCTTTTATTTGTTTGATCTTTCTTTTTGTTTTAAGTTTACAGGTTATGGACGATCATTGTTATCATTGGCCTTATGAGAGGACGACACAACCAAGCTCAGAAGAAGGCCTTGAGCAATTGCAAGTTCAAATTGCAAATGTCTTGAGGTTTTCTGACAATCTGGAGTGTCAGTCCACTCAGACTGCCTACTGTCAGGAATGAGCTGACTTTGAACCGATTCCCTATCATCAAAATTTTTAGGGTTATCCAAACTCTTGGGACTACAGTCAAGAGCAATATCAAGATCCGAATTACTCCTATCCGAATCAAGTTGAATATTAGTCTTCGCCACAATACCAGGTGACGTCTCGACACAATGAGAGCTTTTTTGAGTACTCAACACAAGAAGAAGAGAAAAGGCTTGAAGAGCTCCTCACCAACTTTATTTAGAGAAATGAGGTTTGGATGGCATGCCTAGAAGCCACATTGCAAAGCCTCAAAAATCAATTGGGACAACTCGTCAATGCCATCACCAATCTACCGTAAGGCAATCTACGGATCATAATTAATCTCAACGATGAAGCAGTAGAGCATTACACGGTGGATACACGAGGAGAAGGCGATGAGTCTCACAAAGTTATTGAGGGAGACATCATGGTGCAAACTATCCAACCGGTGGAGTCTAAAGTTAGATAAAAGAGGATCAATAGTGGTTGTATAGTCAAGATTGATCAACAACCAGAAACCACGATCATGACTATGGAAACCCTGGAGGGCCTACTAGTGCACAAAGAATGCTTTCAACTTGATGAAAAAGGTCAATTAGTGGATAATTCCAGTGGTAAAAGATTCTTCGTGCCGATGGGTGAAGAAAATGGGGATGGTAAATCATTCATGTCGGCCAAAAATTTAAAGGAATTGGTGAATAGGCGACATGAAATGGTTAAGACGATGACTTTTAAACAAGCGCTTGGTGGGGAGGCAACCCCATCTCAGTATCAAATTCTATTTGCTTTTCCTTACTTATGTCTAGTTTATATTTAGTCTTTTCGCTTTAGTGTGTTAACATTCCTGCTAATTTAATTATAATCTAATATGTATGTTTTTGTGGCCATAGAATGCAGACAGTATGTTTTTCTTTTATGTTGCTATGGTATATATAGTAGTATAGTTAAGCTAGTTATCATGTGGGTTATTATCGGATATATATATATATATATATATATATATATATATATTATTATTATTGCTAAAACGTGGCTTAGTTTATGCAGGTAAAAATCGAGATATGAAAATTTGGCGCATGACCAAATATACACTAGACTTCACATTTGCGGTAGCCATTGCTCAAATTCCAAATGTTCTACCTCGCACGCGCCGAGAACAAAGGGGCTCGGCAGCGGCGGCACCATCAACGAGTGTTGCCACTGTAATCTCGTGCCCAGTGCGCGATGTGTACACATAACTTTCGCGCTCATGGCGGCTGAAGCGAAGCCAACCTATCGCTAACTTTTCGCGCGACACCAAGCAAAGAAGGAATGCACGCACATTGGCAAAGCGAGATTTGGTTTTTAAAATCAGTTTCGGCCAGCAGTTGTACCCATTACTTCCCATCTCTCTCGATAGTTTCAGCAACCTAAGCGGCATAAAACCCAAGCAAACCAAAGGGTGCCTTTCCCTCCTCTCCTCAAACCTCTCCCTTACCAAAACGATCCCTCAGTAGATTAAACCGATTTCTGCTCCATAGTCACCAACACTCAAATACGGGTTTAATCAGTCGCACATCTAAGGTTTACAGAGGACTGCTACTCTTCTCCACTAAGGTAATTGGGGTTATCCTTCAATCATAATCCGATTTTGACATAATTACTTAGTTGTGAAATTTTTATTCTCTGTTTATTGGGGTGATTTCCACTGACGAAAATCGGGATAGAGCATTGTCAAGAAAGGTCTGTCTAAATGGTTTTTCATAGCGTACGCAAGGTGTTTGATCATTTGCCTAAAAGAAAAGTTTGATTATTTTGGCTAAAAATCAGTGGGTTTTTATTGGGGATTTGTTGCGCATTTCTTCAAGGGTTGCTTCTACAGAGGGTGGCATTTCTTAGGGACTATTTTTGTTCAAACCAATTTTTTTTTTATATGGCTTCAAAAAGGCAATGACTGAGCATCGACGGTTCATCATCCGTAGCACCAACAGCATTGGACACCACCTAATTCGTGAATGAAGAGGCATGGAAAAGGTACAAAAGCTCTTTTGCCGTGTGAAATTTGATTCATGAGCGGGGGTTGAGGTCGAAAAAAAAGGATGGCGAGTTAGTGGCTATGATTGCGGGATGCCAGTGGATCCAGTTCATAAAACCACCCGAATCGCCCATCTTTTCTATGGTTCATGAGTTCTATGCCAATTCTAGTGCCGAGGGTCCTGCTGTTGTCTAAGTTAGGGGGCGGTCAGTGGCTTTTGGAAGCCAAGCTATCAATGCACTATTCGCGACGCCTGATTTTGAGGGTAGAGACTATATGGAGGTGGGACTATGCAGCTATGACCTCGAGGATATTATTAGGAGGCTCTGAAAGCCCGGGACTACATGGAAGAAAAATGACTTCATGGGTGAAGAGACCAGTTTCCCGCATGCTGCACTCAGTCGCTATGGGAAGGCATGGTTCAACTTTATTTGTGCCAACATGATCCCGACTCGGCACCTGAGTGACGTGAATCCTCTTATTCGCTATTGTCACGGGCCTGAACGTGGACATCGGAGTTCTTATACACGAGTTCATCATGAAGGCGATCAAGAGCACCGTTGCTGCGGGACTCCCACATCCATCCTTGATCACCCGGCTGTGCAAGAGGGCGGGTATCCATTGGGGACCAGAAGAGATAGCTTTGCCGCCCATGGCGGGCTGACGAGGACAATGCTACTGCCGAGTGAGCGATCTTTAGGGAAGCCCTCTTGTATAGATTGATATATGTTTAGCAATGAGGGCATTGATCACCTTAAGTTTGGGGGTGCTATGGTTTATTATCTATTTAATTTCTATCTACTGCCATGTTAGGTTTCCATATTTAGTACTTTGCTTAATTTTTTTTATCAAGTATTGTGGTGCAGTCATTTTGAACTGCGGTATTATGTTTTGGATTATTACGGATGGATGCCATATACAGTTTTTAGTTTTTATTAATGAATTCTTGAATTATTATCAGCATGTATGTATGGTTTATATCCATCTTTTTGGGGCTTTTACAGATTTATATCCTTGTGCCATGTTAATGGCTTTATTACCTTATTTAGAGCTTCTATTAAGCAAGGGTGTTATATTTGTGACGCCCCTAAATCCGGGTAACTTCCAACCCAACATATGGTGCTCCATGGTGCTACAGTTCACACAAAAATTTAATTGAAATACCTCAAAAGAACGAATATGTCTTATATATAGATTAAAAATCCATACTAACATTCCTCAAGTTCTTTATAACCATTACATTTGTGCTTGTCATAATATCAAATATTATTATTACAAACCTATACTATTACATAGGTATTCTACAGGTTCGTCTTCGTCTTTCCTTTATCCTTGTCGGGATCCTTGATCAGATTAGGTCTTAGTTTGCATTCATATGGTTCAAGCAAGAGTGAGCATGACTAGCTCAACAAGTACAATAATTCTATTTAACAATATGCTTGAATCATACAAAACGTATATCTTAAATAACTGAACAATAGTTATGAAGTATTATCGATAATTCAAAATAGCACTTCTCTTTTCTTTAAAACATTTTACAATGACAATATTTAGTAAAACATCAATTCTGGTCCAAGACCTTGAGCATTTCATACTTTCTTTGAAAAGAACATCCCGACATAAAGTCTGTAAGTCCGACATTTCTTACGAGCACTTCTAGGTGATCAGCCTATAGTACTCTATGTTGATCAACACTACATTCATTAAATGTATGTACGTTTAAGTTATGGCAACCTCACGTGCCTGTCGTTTGACGACAAAATAGTTTTAGCATACTCAGTCTTCATTTGAAAACCACACCAATATAACTCGGTACAACATTAACCATACATTGATAGATTGTAAGAAATCCAAAATATCATAAGTCTAGCAGAAAGAATTGGCTTTGACTTCATCATACATCAATTCATGCGTAAGAATACATGAACCACAAAGCTTGTCTAGATTGAACATAGACAAGGGTTACAATACTTGCCTTCAGTGTCTGTTATGGTTATTACACGTTCACGTTAAGTCTTTAAGGTCTTTACAGCAGATGATCACTTCACATAACACATTAGGTCATGAATAAACATGCATGGTTCCTAATGAATCTTACCCTTCTTCTCAATCTAATCAGATATTAGACTTGTTACTATTGGTTCTGGCTTTCCATTTATAGTTCACATCATCATTACGTTCATGTTTGATTACTTATCTTTAACCTTATATAGCATAATTAAGATTTAACAAAGCTATAACAATGTTATAATTAAGCTTTATTTCTTTGTTAATCAGTTACCATTCATTCTACACTTGCAACCTTTCTTTCTTTGTGCCTTTCTTAAAAATTTGAAATTTGCTGCCTGATCATCTTTATACAACTTCATGGCTGCGACGCGAAGTTTCGATGGTGAGGGTCGAACTCGTTGCGGAACCACACTTTACCCTTTAAGTTGCACGATGTGAGAGACTACAAAAAGTCTAGGCACTTTACATACCTGATGATTGCAAATACTACCATTATGCCTTAGGTTGGCGCCAATTTCTACGTACGCAGATAATTAAAAAATTTTCTTTGCATAATGAACTTCCCGGACTCCAAATTTGATCATTTTTAAGTCTGAATTGGCTCATTCAAAAGGAATTAGCTCACAAATCACATACTCTATGTGTTCATGCAAGAATTTTATATTTTGAACTTCGTTTACTAAAAATTCACCTATTGGTTTATTTTTAACGAAAACGATAAACATCCGTGAATGTTCAGTGCTCGTTTCTTCGCTCTAAGTCGAAATTCGGCCATTTTCGAGTCTGCAACTCTATAATGCAAAATAAGACTTGTTCCCATAAAAAACCAACGTTTCCGAGCTCAATATCAAAATTTAACCTCTAATCCGAGAATTTCACAAATTCGACGATTATCGTCCAATCGTGAGAATTTCGGTATAGCTTCATTACTTATGATTTGATTATCATTTCAAATGGATTCTATTCATCATATAGACATGACAACCTACAAATTACATCAACTTATTTTCATGATAGGTTATGACTTATTCTCCATGTGTTTTTTACTTATCAAAATATAAACCACTTATAGTTTCAATTCTCATGACTTATAATAATTTAAGTCCTTTAACCAACATTCTTACATCTTATTAACATATAACTTCAATCATGTAAACATGTTACAAGACTTATAAGTTTTTCCTTAGTTCATAGCTTATTCATGAACAAAGTGCTTATTCTCGGCTTATTAAGACTTAAGTCCTTATTTTATTTCTTCCTATCATTTTTTTGCATACATGATCACTAATCCACACTTCTCTTATCAACCTATAATGGTAGAGATAGAAGACCAGTGACATGAGATCATTACCTTTGTTGAACTAGCTTTCTTCTTCTCTTTCTAACAAATGAATATAGCTTATTATTGCTTATTCTCTCTAACCAATAAGTTAATTGTGTTGGATGAAATTAACAAGCAAATAATGAAATCCTAGCTTTCTATTTATAAGAAAAACAAAGTGAGGGCATATTAGACAATACACCAAACCCACCTCCTTACTCTTCATTACCTAGACACTAAGTTAACTTGTCCACCAAATTAAATACTTGGCTATCACACTAATATCTTGGTCATCACATAATTGTCTTGGTCACCAAGATAATCAAATGATCATGGGTTGCCCCATGGGTTACCTTAACCCACTGGATCCTAGCTTAGGCTTGGATTTAATTAACTTAACTTAAGCTTTGGGCTTGTATTACCAACTTACTTGGACTTCTCATTAACAACCACTTGGGCTTTAACATTACACACACTTGGGCTTGCACATTATATTCCATTAGACTCTACAAATTGCTAAACAATCCATAAGTCCATTCCATTTGGCTAAAAGCCTTATTACATAATCTCTACGTATTATTCTCGTATTCTAACTCGTATACTCAATTATAATATACAATATTCCATCCTTCATTCATACTTGTATAATACTTTGTACAATACTCATATTCGTTACATCATACAATACATACGTATTATACGATCATTACAGTAACTTCTAACACTTTATTTTCCTAACATTCTTGAATTAAGTCCGCATGCGAAAAATTATGTTTTCCATACTTGAATTATTATCACATAATCCAATTCACTTTGATATTCTATCGTTACGTATTTCTTGGAAGTTCAAAAATAATTCCCGAGCAGAAATCGATGAATAGTATTTTCGGAAAATTTCTTAGAAAACTTTTATTTTCGTCTTAGAAATTTAAACACGTTAATCCTCTCACGTAGTTGAAATACTATGACATTCCGACGTTTATAGGTCATAGAACGACATTTATCTTACTAACACACAATAATAACAAGTAATATAATTTTATTTATTATTTTATTAAATAAAATTATTTTACAAAGGATCCGAATTTCTCGGTCGTTACATTCTTTCCCCCTTATAAAGATTATGTCCCTAGAATCTCGTCTTACACTACGCAAACAACTGAGGGTAATCCTTCCTTATCTTTTCTTCCAATTCCCACATTGCTTCTTCTGCATCGTGGTTCTTCCATAACACCTTCACGGAAGGTATGACTTCGTTTCGCAGAACTTGCTGTTTTCTATCGATAATTTGAATCGGTATCTCTTCGTACGTTAAGTCCTTCTCGATATGAATAGGCTCATACTCTATTATGTGCTTTATAATCCAGCTTATAAGGACGTAACACGGATACATGAAATACGTTGTGTATTCGTTCTAAGTCTGGAGGTAATGCTATCATATAAGCTACCTCACCTACCCGTTTTAAAACTTCAAAAGGTCCTATAAACCTTGGACTTAACTTTCCTTTCTTTCCAAAGCGTATCTTTCCTTTTTAGGGAGATACCTTTAGAAACACGTAAGAGCTTACTTCAAACTCCATATTTTCTCGATGCGAGTCTGTATACTTCTTCTTTCTGTCTTGAGCTGCTACAAGACGTATTCGTATCAACTTCACCACATCCGCTATTTACTGCACAAATTGTGGCCCTAACATTCTGTGTTCTCCCACTTCGTCCCAACACAATGGTGTTCTGCACTTCCTTCCGTATAAAGCATCGTAATTCAGCATACCTATGCTTTCATGATAACTATTGTTATACGCAAACTCTACAAATGGTAGATGATCATCCCAACTACCCTTAAAATCCATGACGCAAGATCTTAACATATCTTCTAATGTCTGAATTGTTCTCTCGCTCTGTCCATCGATTTGTGGATGATACGCCGTACTCAACTTTAACTTCGTTCCCAATTGCTCCTGCAGACTCCTCCAGAAGTTCGATGAGAATCGTGGATCACGATCTGACACAATCGATACTGGTACTCCATGTCTGGAAATTATTTCCTTAACATAAAGTTTAGCTAATTGGTCCAAGTTATACTTGACCCTGATTGGAAAAAAGAGAGTCGACTTTGTCAACCGGTCCATTATTATCGAAATCGTATCATACCCTTTCGTTGTAGTCGGAAGTCCCACCACAAAGTCCATCATGATATGCTCCCACTTCCACTCCGGAATCTCCAATGACTGTAACAAGCCACTTGGTCGTTGATGTTCGGCCTTAACTTTCTGACAATTCAAGCACATACTCACATACTCAGCTATTTCTCTCTTCATGTTCGGCCACCAAAAATTCTGTCGAAGGTCTTGATACATCTTACTACTCCCAGGATGAATCGAAAACCTTAAACTATGAGCCTCTTGTAATACCTGCTCCTTTAATTATGTCTCATTTGGAACCCAAATTCTTCCTTTAAATCTTAATAATCCCTCATTATCAAGACTGTACTTAATATCTTTTTCATTGGTTAGTCGCTCCTTTACCCGGTCACACTCATCAGTTTTGAGCTGCACCTCCCTTACTCTTTCTACAATGGTAGATTGAATCTCTGTCGCAAACAATATCTTTCCCGATTCATTTGGCAACTTCACTTCTAATTCCATCTTAGCCATCTCTGTTATTAACTCAGTTTGAGCCGTTAACATAGATAACTTCTCCCGACCCTTTCTACTTAAGGCATCGACAACTACATTGGTTTTTCCAGGGTGATACAAGATTTCACAGTCGTAATCCTTTATCAACTCTAGCCATCTCCTCTGTCTCATATTCAACTCCTTCTATGTGAAGATATATTTTAGACTCTTATGGTCCGTGTATATCTCACATTTTTCTCCGTAAAGATAATGTCTCCATATCTTTAAGGCAAAAACTAATGCGGCCAGTTCCAGATCATGAGTAGGGTAAACTTTCTCATAATCCTTCAACTGCCTAGATGCATACACAGTGACCTTTCCATGTTACATGAGCACGCAACCAAGTCCTCTATGCGAAGCATCACTATAAACTACGAAATTTCCTATGTCATCAGGTAATGAAAAAACAGGTGCTTCACTCAACCTCTTCTTCAGTTCTTGAAAACTATCTTCGCATTTATCAGTCCACGCGTATTTCACCGTCTTCCTTGTTAAGTGAGTCAATGGAGTAGCTATCTTCGAAAAATCATGGATGAATCTCTGATAGTATCCCGTTAACCCTAGGAAACTCCGCACCTCAGTCGGCGTTTTTGATTGTTCCCAATTTATCACTGCTTCCACCGTCGCTGGATCTACCAAAATCCCCTCATGGTCAATGACATGACCTAAAAATTGTACCTTTTCCAACCAAAATTCACACTTTGTGAACTTTGCATACAACTTCACCTTCCTTAGTGTCTCTAACACTATTCTTAGGTGTTCAGCATGATCTTCTGGCGTCTGAGAATAGACTAGAATATCATCGATAAACACCACGATGAACTTGTCCAAATATTGTTTGAACACTCTGTTTATCATATCCATAAATGCAGCTGGTGCATTAGTTAACCCAAATAACATTACTAGAAACTCGTAATGACCATAACGAGTCTTGAATGTTGTCTTCGGCACATCCTCCTTCCTGACCTTCAACTGGTGATACCCCGTCCTTAAATCTATTTTAGAAAAATACTTAGCCCCTTTTAACTGATCAAAGAGATCATCGATCCTGCGCAATGGGTATTTATTCTTTATCGTTAACTTGTTCAACTCTCTATAGTCGATACAAAGACTCAACGATCTGTCCTTCTTCTTGACAAATAGTATCGGTGCTCCCCACGGCAAAACACTAGGTTGTATGTACTTTCTGTCCAACAGTTCTTGCAACTATACCATTTAACTCCTTCATCTCCACTGGTGCCATACGATACGGTGCCCTAGAAACTGGTGCCGCTCCTAGCACAATGTCTATTACAAACTCGAACTCCCCATCCGGTGGAATACCCGACAGTTCTTTCAGAAATACATCCACAAATTCTCTAACTATAGGTATTTGTTCCATGGTTGCTACCAATCTCTGGGTATCAACAACATGACAAAAATAACCAACACATCCCTTCCTCAATAATTTCCTAGTTTGTGTCATGGTAAGATAACACGAACGTCCCGGTGATCTATTCCAGTAAAATACTACTTGAGGTTGTTTTAACATTCTAATATTCACAGATTTCCTCTGACAATCTATAATTGCCCCATGGTTTACCAAACCAATCCATTCCAAGAATTACATCAAATTCTCCTAACTTTATCGATAGAAAATCTACTGATAATTTACAACCCCGTATATCTACACAACAATTCTGAATATTTTCAACAGGAATTATTTCTTCATTTGCTACCTTAATATTTAAAGGTATAGGAAACTTTTCGAGAAGTAATCATAATCGTCTAGCAAAATCACATGCTATAAACGAACAAGTAGCACTCGAATCAAACAACACGTAAGCATTTATGTAGTTGGTCGGAATAATATATGTGACTATGTCCCCTGATGCAACTACATCTTGGACTGCAATGTTAAGGGTACAACCATCAGCCTACCCAGCTACGCTGGACCACCAATAGCTAACTTACCGCTATTAGTGCCCCGATTCTTGTCCATCCCCATCTTTGGGTAATTCCTTGCCATGTGGTCAGTTGACCCACCCAAAAAGCATATGTGGTTCTTCTTCGGACTTGGAAAGTTAGGCAAAATGTGCCCCTCCTGTCCACAATTATAGCATACGGCCTTCCTCTTGAGACAGACTCCCAGATGAGTCTTCCCATAGGTTTTGCAGTCCTCCATTCTTCTCTTTGAATCCCCTTGCTTCACTCTGACATTCCCAGAGTTGAATACTTTTCGCTTTTGTCCCTTGCCACTTCCGCTGGCTCCTTCTATTTTCACTCCCCCATCAACCTTCCTCTTATTCTTCTTGTCTTTGTGGTATTGGCTTAGAGCCTCGCTACCACTTTCGGCGATTATCGCCTTCTCTAAAATAGTCTCAAATATAGTACTTTCGAACACAGATATATGGTTATAGAGGCATGGTTTCAAGCCCTGCTCGAACCGTCGAGATTTCTTAACGTCAGTGTCCACTTGGTGTAGAGCAAACCTCGCCAGTTAATTAAACTTGGCAACATGTTGTGGAACCGTCATGTCCCCTTGTTTTAAGTCCAGAAACCGCATCTCCATCCTTCCCTGCATACTCGTGGGAAAGTAGTTCTTGAAGAATATATCCTTGAACCTCACCCACGTTAAGTTCTCTATACCCACCCTAGTCTGGTTAGCCTCCCACCAAAAATTAGCTTCACCTTTCATCATATAGGTTGCAAAGGCAACCTTCTGACCCTCTTCAACATTTGTTATGACAAATGCCTTCTCAATTTCCTTTACCCATGTCTAGGCTTCTATGGGGTTCGTAGTTCTTTTGAACTCCGACGGACTGACACTTTTAAAATCCTTGAAGGTAGTAGCTCGTGCCACTACCGGATTTATGTGGATATTAGCCCCATTTCTATTAAACGCGACTGTTAATAAGTTAACAAATTCCTGTATAGGGTTAATCGGACCTCCTTCCGGTTGATTTACGTTAGCGCCTTGATTTCGTTGCCCTCTTCTTGGCGGCATTTTGCTGTTATAATAAACAACACATTTCGTTATTATTCCTTTCTTATTAGTTAGTTATTATTCAAGATTAAACAATAACTTCAACATCCATTACTTAGTATGTTCCGTAAAAAGACTTATATTAATTCATTCATTATAGTATAATACTACATCGTTTCATTACACAGCCTTAAGCTGATTACATTACCATCCCGCAATTGCTTTCCAAAAATTGGGATTTACATCTGCCATAAATTGGGATTTACTACTAGATACACAATATTTACATATCTAAAACTACTCTAGCTACTACTTGATTACATCTACCATAAGGCATTATTAAATCTGTTGTTGCCAGACCAGCAATAACATCCCGGATGATAGTGTGCCGAGTCTGCCCAGCCTCTACTGGATGCCAAGCTACCTGTTGCTGGAAAGCCTGATGAGAACTCATATGGATATAGGACATTCTCCCTATCTTTTGCCTCTTGGTCTTTAGCTCCCCCTTGAGCTCAAAAACCTCATGCTTTAGCTCATGGACCTTGTCCTTGGCTAAAACCTGCTCATCGTGTTTCTATTCCCACATCGAGTCCACATCTGTCTTATCCTGTAAGACAGCTTGGAGCTCCGCTCGTAACTCCTTCACCTCCTAACAATAGTGGAGGTTTATGTCTAACACTGTCATGAACAGTGACATCATAGACTCCCCTTGGGGTGTCTCTTCTACAAGTGTCATGGGGTTGAAGGACAGCACCTCCACCTCCTCTTCTATCATGCCGTCAAATACCGACATGAGATCGGGGTCCTCTGAGTCTCCAGACTCAATCACTACTATCTTTAGCTCCTTTGCTATTGGATTTGGTATAACCTCTATCTGGTTAACCGATTCTTCACTAACTTCCTGTACATCTATATGCATTCCATTTACACCTGACATCTACACAAAATAATTAAGTTGATTAGTACACGTCAGTAGAATAATAAAAACACATAACATATACATAATGCATTTTTATAAGGTTATTTTCTTCTTTTACTTCTTTGACTTCTCTTAAGATTATGACTTAAGGTTTTAATTCCCCCCTTAAGTTTTATAACCTAATGCTTTGATACCAACCTGTGACGCCCCCAAATCTGGGTATTTTCCAACCCGACAGATGGTGCTCCACGGTGCTATAGTTCACACAAACATTCAATTGAAATACCTCAAAAGAACGAATATGTCTTATATATAGATTAAAAATCCATACTAACATTCCCCAGGTTCTTTATAACCATTACAATTGTGCTTGTCATAATATCAAATATTATTATTACAAACCTATACTATTACATAGGTATTCTACATGTTCGTCTTCACCTTTCCTTTATCCTTGTCGGATCCTTTGGTCCGTTCGGTCTTAGCTGTATTCATATGGTTCAAGAAAGAGTGAGCATGACTAGCTCAACAAGTACAACAATTCTATTTAACAATATAATTGAATCATACAAATCATATACCTTCAATAACTGAACAATAGTTATGAAGTACTATCGAAAATTCAAAATAGCACTTCTCATTTCTTTAAAACGTTTTACAATGACAATATTCAGTAAAACATCAATTCCGGTCCAAGACCTTGAGCATTTCATACTTTCTTTGAAAAGAACATCCCGACACAAAGTTCGTAAGTCCGACAATTCTTACGAGCACGTCTAGGTGATCAACCTATAGTACTTTATGTTGATCAACACTACATTCATTAAACGTATATACGTTTAAGTTGTGGCAACCTCACGTGCCTGTCGTTTGACGACAAAACATTTTTAGCATACTCAGTCTTCATTTGAAAACCACACCAATATAACTTGGTACAACATTGACCATACATTGATAGATTGTAAGAAATCCAACATATCATAAGTCTAGCGGAAAGAATTGGCTTTGACTTCATCATACATCAATTCACGCGTAAGAATACATGAACCACAAAGCTTGTCTAGATTGAACATAGACAAGGGTTAGAATACTTACCTTCATCGTCTGTTACGGTTATTACACGTTCACGTTAAGTCTTCAAGGTCTCTACAGTAGATGATCACATCACATAACACATTAGGTCATGAATAAACATGCATGGTTCCTAATGAATCTTACCCTTCTTCTAAATCTAATTAGATAATAGACTTGTTACTATTGGTTCCGGCTTTCCGTTTATTGTTCACATCGTCATTACGTTCATGTTTGATTACTTATCTTTAACCTTATTTATCATAATTAAGATTTAACAAAGCTTTAACAATGTTATAATTAAGCTTTATTTCTTTGTTAATTAGTTACCATTCGTTCTACACTTGCAACCTTTCTTTACTGTGCCTTCCTTAAAAGTGTAGGTACCGGCGCAATCATCTTTATACATCTCATGGCTGCGGACGAGTTTCAGATAGATGAGGGTCAAACACAGCTGCATTGGCTCCACTTTACCCTTGTTGCCTGCTCATGAAACTACAGAAGGTCCAGGCATTGCACACGGCACTGCAACGCCACCATTATGACTTGGGCTGGCGCCGCGGCGCCATCTCTCTGCACCAAATAATGAATTTTTTTCTTTGCATATTGAACTTCCCGGACTCCAAATTTGATCATTTTAAGTCCGAATTGGCTCATTAAAAAGCCATTAGCTCACAAATCACATACTCTACGTGTTTATGCAAGAATTTTATATTTTTGACTTCGTTTACTCAAAATTCACCTATTGGTTCATTTTTAACGAAAACGATAAACGTCCGTGAACGTTTAACGCTCGTTTCTTCGTTCTAAGTCGGAATTCGGTCATTTTCGAGTCCGCAACTCTATAATGCCAAATAAGACTTGTTCCCATCAAAAACCAACATTTCCGAGCTCAATATCAAAATTCGACCTCTAATCCGAGAATTTCACGAATTCGACAATTATCGTCCAATCGTGAGAATTCCGGCATAGCTTCATTACTTATGATTTGATTATCATTTCAAATGGATTCTATTCATCATATAGACATGACAACCTACAAATTACATCAACTTATTTTCATGATAAGTTATGACTTATTATCCATGAGTTTTTAACTTATCAAAGTATAAACCACTTATAGTTTTAATTTTCATGACTTATAATAATTTAAGTCCTTTAACAAACATTCTTACATTTTATTAACATATAACTTCAATCATGTAAGCTTATTCATGAACAAAGTGCTTATTTTCAGCTTATTAAGACTTAAGTCCTTATTTTATTTCTTATTATCATTTATTTGCATACATGATCACTAATCCACACTTCTCTTATCAACCTATAATGGCAGAGATGGAAGACCAATGACATGAGATCATTACCTTTGTTGAACTAGCTTTCTTCTTCTCTTTCTAACAAATGAATGTAGCTTATTCTCTCTAACCAATAAGTTAATTGTGTTGGATGAAATTAACAAGCAAACAATGAAATCCTAGCTTTCTATTTATAAGAAAACCAAAGTGAGGGCATATTAGACAATACATCAAACCCACCTCCTTACTATTCATTACCTAGACACTAAGTTAACTTGCCCACCAAATTAAATACTTGGCCATCACACTAATATTTTGGTCATCACATAATTGTCTTGGTCACCAAGATAATCAAATGATCATGGGTTGCCCCATGGGTTACCTTAACTCATTGGATCCTAGCCTGGGCTTGGATTTATTTAACTTAACTTAAGCTTTGGGCTTGCATTACCAACTTACTTGGACTTCTCATTAACAACCACTTGGGCTTTAACATTACACATACTTGAGCTTGCACATTATATTCCATTGGACTCTACAAATTACTTAACAATCCATAAGTCCATTCCATTTGGCTAAAAGCCTTATTACATAATCTCTACGTATTATTCTCGCATTCTAACTCGTATACTCAATCATAATATACAATATTTTATCCTTCATTCATACTTGTATAATACTTTGTACAATACTCGTATTCGTTAAATCATACCATACATACGTATCATACGATCATTACATAACTTTTAACGCTTTATTTTTTTAACATTCTCGAACTAAGTCCGCATGCGAAAAAATACGTTTTCCATACTTGAATTATTATTACATAATCCAATCACTTCGATATTCTATCGTTACGTATTTCTCGGAAGTTCAAAAATAATTTTCGAGCAGAAATCGATGAATAGTGTTTTTCGGAAAATTTCTCGGAAAACTTTTATTTTTGTCTTAGAAATTCAAACATGTTAATTCTCTCACGTAGTCAAAATACTACGACATTTCGATGTTTCTAGGTCATAGACCGACATTTATCTTACTAACACACAATAGTAACAAGTAATATAATTTTATTCATTATTTTATTAAATAAATTATTTTACAAAGGATCCGAATTTCTCAGTCGTTACAATATTTATCATTAATTTTTTATTGTGGCTAATGACAAGCGCCAAGTAATTATGTCTATCTCTTGGAGTCGTGTCAAGCATGTATGAGCTAGGGGTTCGTTCAATCAATAAGTTGAGACTGTTATTGATCTGTCCTTCTTAGCAAGCACCGACCAACTGTGTTAACTAGTTATTTTTTGAATTTAGTTCGCATGTTTATTGCTTTGAGAAACATATTATAAACTTTCATTTTTACAAGGTAATAAAAGACTTAGACGTTGATATATAGTTTTGGATCTTAGTCTGGCATGTTTGCATATAAAAAAAATAAATAATAAAAAAAAGAATAAAAAAGAAGAAGAATGAATATCAAAAGTTTTGCGGTGGGTCGAGATGTAGCGTAAAACGCACTCGCCCATATATGCAAGACCGATGTTGAGATGGAGCATAAAATGCACTCATTGAATAATTTTCAGAGTTCGAAAAATCTAATTTGGCTTATGTTGATTACGTGGCCTTTACTGCTCGAGTTATTAGATTCATAAGGGTGTTTTACACCTAGTGCCCTAAAGTCATTTGACTTGGGAGTCACTGATCAAAAGCTCATTAATGGGTAGTTCTGATTAGCCTAAGGTAATTATGGACTGTCCGAGTCAGATTTTATTGTCTTAATGCTAGAGTCTTTTGATCCTTTCCTACATTTGTGTCTTATTCTTAATGCTCGTTAAAGGTTTATGTTGTGGAGTTTGCATATTGGTATTAACAATTGATTGTGCGAACTTATTTGAGCTATGCGATTAGTTAGGATGGTTGGTCTCCTAACTAACACACACACACACATAGAATGGATCGAATACAGTCTTATGCTTGAAATTGAATGAACCCTTACTCATATATGTGTTTGCCCCGTTCTCTGGGAGTAGCTATGATCGAGCTTAGAAGTCATGATACTAGTATACAGTTTATTTTTCTTTCGCGTGTCTTTTACTTTTGTTAGTTTTGTGTTAGATAATTTTCTCGAGGACAAGCAAAGACTTAAGTTTGGGGGTATTTGATGAGTGGGATTTATACCCGCGAATCGGATACTTTATGACTTAAATAGTTGCCTAATCTCGTAGATTTTATATAGTTTTATATGATTATAGTGTTATTATGCTTAACTGACATATTGCAGAGCTTTACTGGACTTTTCCAGCTTTCAGGAACAAAATGGGCAATTTCCATACACTGGAGCCGTAGCGCCAATGCCATGCCTTCATCTCGCGCCGCAACGCGAACCCCATTCTCCAACTGACGTCATCCTAGCACTGTAGTGCCAGAACTCCTTCTTGGACTCGCGCTGTAGCGTGACCTCCTGTGTTTTGATGTTGAGGAAATGGCTGTCTGCACCAAATTTAAGCTTTATTACCATGCTGTAGTAATGCGACCTCAAAAGCCCAGCAGAGAAGGCTTGCTTTTAATCGAGAAAAAAGAGGGAAACTGATATATATATATATATATATATAGCAAACAAAGCCTCTATAAATATATCATATATCATATAGTCAGATAGATTAGCTTAGCATAGAATAGTTTTCTTCCTCTTTTAATTTCTCTCTCTTTCTCTTAGTTAATGTCTGTAAATATAGATTAGGTAGATTAGGGCTGGGATTTCCTTGGAGCAACAAGTGCAGTGAGCTTCACGAATTGGAGAGCTTGAAAGGAGCGAAATGCTTGGAGACTAAAGAGCCTCGACAGAGTTTATTCTTATCCATTTATTTCCTCTTATTTTGTAATCCATAAATGTTGTCTTTATTTCTACTTATATTTTTTTCAATAGCTATGAAGTAAGTATTGGCTTTAAGGTTATAATGGAAACCTTTGTTAATTAAATTGAATGTCTTATCTCTTTAGTTGGCACCATATGGTTTGGTTTAATATATTCATGCTTAATGATTCTCGCTAAGACATTAGTGATAATTTTGGTAATTTACATGATATTGAAAGAAGGATTGTAGATTTACACCATAATATATTGGCATGTGATTATTGGTTTCATTTGCATAAGTTGTGCATAAAATAGATATATATATATATATATATATATATATATATATATATATATATATATATATATATATATATATATATATATAAGCTTGGCTTTTAATAGAGAACTTATGCTTAAATCCTTGTTAGGTTAATTCGCATAGACATGTGTAGGATTATCACCTAGCTTGGACGTTCTTTTCTATTCTATTCCCTATCGGGTGGATCTGGAGAGGATATGTTTGTGCATACCTCGACAGAGGTGTATGAGCACGAGTGTTGTAAAATCCCAAATTTTACGAATAAAGATTTAATTTTCTCGAAATATTTTTTTTAATATTATGGTATGGATTTGAAATTTTGCAAAGTATGCAAGTTGTTGTATTATATTTGATTGGTCGGGGAATATTCATTTTAGCAGAGAATATTCATACAACGACGCAATCATTGGTGGACCCCATAACGGAATTATTGTCGAAATGAGAAAACGACAAAAATATATTTATAAAAATAACGGTGGAAGTTTTATCGTTAAAACTGTTGAACTACCCGGTAGTAAAAGTACAGTAATACGTGTGGTTGCATAGTAGTACACGGTATTGATTATTGATGCTTATGTAAGAAGTCACTCAGTTTTTTTTAATTATTGCTACAGTAGTTGCTGCATAGTATCTCACGTTATTGGATTCAATTATTGTCGATTGTTATATATATATATATATATATATATATATATATATATATGAGTTTTGTTTTATTAGTATTATTAATATAATAAAACAGAAAAGCTTATTATATAAAACAGAATACTTTTATAAAGTTATTTGTTTTATTAGACAATAATTAGAATATATTATATTTTATTATGCATAGTGTTTGCATAGTAAAATCTTTTTATATAAAATAGAATACTTTTATAAATTTATTCGTTTTATTAGATTATAAATAGAATATATTATATTTTAATTGTAAACCAATCTGGGCCGTCCGCTTAAAAGTAAATCAATCTAGACCGTTCATGGATTGGTTACTATTTAGTCCATTCTTCTATAAATAGAAGCTCATTCCTTCATTATTTTTACGAATTCACTGAAACTCTAAGAGAGAGAAACTGTAGAGAGAATTCTTCTTCTATAATCTTGAGCATATTTCTTTAGCGTTTAAGAAAGCTTTGAGCGTAGTGCAAGTTTCTTCAAGTATATCCCCTCCCTACCGTCAGAGTACTCTTCTTTATAAGGTAAGGGATGTTATTTGTTGTACCTATAATGGGTATTATTTCTTTCGTATTCTTGAAGAGAACTTCTGTTATTCCATTCTTTATTAATCTGTTGGAATAACCTGTATACGCGGTCTACCCTATACTTGGTGAAATTCTTCTATTATTCCATTATTTATTATTCTGTTGGAATAACCTTTTATACGCGGGCTACCCTATACTTGGTGAAATTCTTCTGTTATTCCATTCTTTATTATCCTGTTGGAATATCCTGTCTGTGCGTTTTACGCCAGACCTAGTTCCGTTATTTATTATTCTGTTGGAATAACCTGTCTATGCGAAGTACCGCATGCATGGTGATTTTTGTTGTTATTCCATTCTTTATTATTTCGTTGGAATATCCTGTCAGTGCATATTACGCCTGACTTGGTTCCGTTATTTATTATTCTGTTAGAATAACCTGTCTATACGAAGTACCGCATGCATGGTGATTTCTTTTGTTATTCCATTATTTATTATACTCAATTGGTTAAAATTTTGACTTCTATACTCCATTAAATTAGTGGAATATCCTTAATATTTGCGCTTCATCCAGTATCTTTTCATGGAAATATTCTTCTGAGCATTCTTGAATTTTACTCTACAAAGAAGTATCATGTTGACAATTTGGACGTTATTAGTTCCTGGATAATTTAATTCTTAAATTTGTTTTATTGAATTCTTATATCATTGTCATCATCATCATGTTTATATTTTGTTGAAAGTCATCTGTGGCCTGTAGTGCATAGATGGACTTGGTATGATTATGACCAGGGATTATTCAATATAATCATGACCGTAATGTTACAAATGATGTGAAAAAAGTCCTCATTGGCCCGTAGTGCATTGATGGATAGTTTTTGGTATGATTATGGCTATGGATTCTCTTCGGCCAAGGGAGCAAAGATGAATTGTTTTATGGCATGATCAGGACCGTTGATGAAAACACAATTATCTTTGGCCCATAGTGCACGGATAATTCGTGGTCGTGATACTAAATATTATCCTTGGCCTGTAGTGCAGGGATGAATTGATGATGTGGATTATTTATTAAGCTGAGTCCCAGCTATAAAAGTGATGAAAAACTTATTAAATCATAGAAGATAGTAGATTTTATTCTCTACTTGACTCTTCTAATGGATTGCTTGTTCCGCTGCAGTTAAACTTGATGTCAATTGTATTTTATCAGTTTAAGATTGTTGAAGACTAATGATAATTTATTCTGCATTATCTTAGTCATAATATTTCTTACTTCGGGCTAGTTGAGCTCACCTTTTCTTTCACCGTTTCTCTTGAAAATGAGAATATAGCTGGGATGAGTCGGGGAACGGAGTGACGGTCCAGAGAATAGCATTAGTAGTCTTCATTATTCTGTTAAATAGTGTGATAATTAATGTAATGAGGACTCAATTGAGTGTGGATATTGTCTAGATGACAATATTTGTATTAAAACTCACAGCATATGTTTTGTCGTATTTTACATGACTGTTGTATAATTAAGTTGTATTTGAATTTTGTACCATGTATTTGGCGACTCAAGATGGGTGATGTATACCTATTTTAGGGGAGTCACAGTTGGTATCAAAGCTTAGGGATATCATCCCTGGCTGAGATGTGAGACAAGAACTAGGAGGGGTGAGACGGGGAATTCCTTCGCTAGTATGACCTACCTAAGTTTATTTGATATTTAATTAGTCGTTCAGAGTATAGGGATAATATGTGATATGTTATTTAACCCTTGTTTTGTTGCAGTATTTGAAAATGGCATCGGAAAATGTTGAGAATAGCAATGGAGCACAGGAGACCATTGAGTCTCCACAGATCAATAATCAGGATAATGTGCAACAGGAAGGCGATAATCCTCCTGTAAACAAAAACATTGATCAAATGACGAACGATGGTATACGTTTAGGAGCTTTTTAGAATTAATACAACACCAAACGAGAGACTCACTCATAATGCAAGTGGAAACAATGGCAACCCACTATTGGTCACCATTTCATGATTCAAGGAGTCTGGGACCACCAGAGTTTTTGGGAAAGCCAGACCCACTTAAGGAAGAGACGTGGATTAAGCAGATCACCAAGATATTTGATGTCATGTAATGCTCAGAGGAGCAAAAATTTCCATTCGCCACCTTTATGTTGCGTGAAGAAACAAATCATTGGTGGTTATCTGTAAAACGTACCCAGCCTAACGCACTGAAGATGACTTGGGTGAAGTTCCAAGAATTATTCAACGACAAGTACTTTCCCGAAAGTATTCATCATATGAAAGAGGTAGAGTTCATCAAGCTGGAGCAAAACAACATGACCGTGTCGCAGTACGAAGCCAAGTTTGTCGAGTTGTCCCGGTTTGCGTCCTATTTAGTTGATAATGAGGAACGAATGACGCGAATGTTTCTAAGAGGTTTGAAACCCAATATACGTCAATACCTCATTTCTCAAAAACTTTGTTTATATTAAGATGTTGTGAATAGAGCTCAGTTATTGGAGCGCGATAATGAGTCAGCAAAACCAAAAGGCAACGATCAACAACACGATAATAATCGTACTGGTGGCAACGGTCATCGGAACAATGATAACCATCATGGGGGAAATTATCATGCCATGAATGGTAACCACTTCGGTGGTAATCATGGCCAAGATAATAGAAGTGGAAATTTTAAGAAGAGAATGTTCAATAATGATGGAAAGACAGCAGCAATAGCACCCGTTTCAAAGGAAGAAGAACGACCACCGGTCGTATGTTTCAAATGCGGATAAGAGGGACACATCCGTCCAAACTGTATGCAGCAATCCAAAGCGTGTTTTAATTGCAGAAGGGAAGGTCACCTAGCTCGATTTTGTCGTATGGTGAAGTCAAGTTCAGCTGGGATGGTGATGCCAAAGGATGTCCCAGACAAGCCAAAGCCGGTAGTTTAAGAGAGAGAGCGTTTTTTTTTCGTGATGAGGAACCTGAATAAAATTATCACGGGTAAGTTAATCATAAACTCTTGCGAAGTCTATACCGTGTTAAATACCAATTCTACTCACTCTTTCATTTCACCTAGTTGTGTTCAATGTTTGAATTTAACTCCGGAGAAGTTAGACTTTGATTTATCTTTTGAAACTCAGTTGGGAGAAACCTTCGTTACCTCCACTATTTATAAATCTTGTTTGATTTAAATCAATACTTTCACGTTACTTGTCGATCTTATCTCTTTGAAAATACTTGCCTTTGATGTGATTTTAGGAATCGATTGGTTAACTACTCATCATACTTTTAGTAAGGTTGTTAGCTTTCATATTCCTAACCAACCTGTTATGAAAATTCAAGAAACCAAACCACTAAAGTCAATCATTGTCATATCAAGCCATAAGTAAAGAGCCCCAGTCCTTTCGTTGTTGATTTCCTTGTGTAGAATGCACCGAAGCCAGACTTTCCGTAGGGGACGTTGTGAATAACGATGGCAAGTTGATAGGTATCAAGGTGACGTGTTATCCAAGTCTTGGATGAGAGTCACAGTTGTGAATGATATTTCTATTGTTAATAAATTTCTTGACATATTCTTGAAACCTTCTTAGCCTACCCCTAGAGCGTGAAATCGAATTTTATATTGACCCTAGTACAAAACCCATTTCTTAAACCCTTAAATATTTTCTTCACCCAAAACGAATGTAACATGCGCCAAAGATGTTGGCTCGAGCTATTAAAGATTACAATCGTACCATTTAATATCATTGTGGAAGAGCGAACGTGGTAGTTGACGCGTTGAGTAGAAGATCATATATGTTTACGAGTGCGATGTTGTTAACACAAAGACCCATTTCGTATAAATGATGAAGATAGAGTTAAAGACTCTAGGGACCTACGTAAAGATAATGAATATACGATTAGAACCGACTTTAGTCGATAAAGTTCAAACTGTGCAAGCTACATACTCAGAGCTGATGAATGTGAAGAAGAAGGTTCAAGAGGGTGTTATTCTAGAAGCAAGAATCGATGAAGAGAGGAAATCTCAACCCTCGATTTAATTGGTCCATTTGAAATCCTCGATCAAGTAGGAACTGTGGCTTAGAGACTCGTTTTACCGCCAAGTATGTCGCATGTTCATAACATTTTTCACATATCGATGTTACGTAAATATGTGGACGACCCGAACCACATTATTGATTTAGAACCGGATGAGATAGCGAATAATTTAACATATGAAGATGTACCTATTAAAATCCTGGAATATATTCTACGCTTAAAGGTTATACCTCAAGAGTTAGAATCTGACGAAGTGTCCTCATCTGTTCGAAATACCAGGTACGTATGTAAATTTTGAGGGCGAAATTTCATAAGGAGGGAAGATTGTAAAATCCCAAATTTTAAGAATAAAGATTTAATTTTCTCGAAATATTTTTTTTAATATTGTGGTATGGATTTGAAATAATGTTATAGTTGTGGGTAGTATTTATAAATTTTACAAAGTATGCAAGTTGTTGTATTATATTCGATTGGTCGGGGAATATTCGTTTTAGCAGAGAATATTCGTACAACGGCGCAATCATTGGTGGACCCCATAATGGAATTATTATCGGAATGAGAAAACGACAAAAATATATTTATTAAAATAACGGCGGAAGTTTTACCGTTAAAACTGTTGAATTACCCTGTAGTAAGAATACAGTAATACGCGTGGTTGCATAGTAGTACACGGTATTGATTATTGATGCTTACGTGAGAAGTCACTCAGTTTTGTTCAATTATTGCTATAGTAGTTGCTGCATAGTATCTCACGTTATTGGATTCAATTATTTTCGATTGTTATATATATATATATATATATATATATATTATATGAGTTTTGTTTTATTAGTATTATTAATGTAATAAAACAGAAAAGCTTTTTATATAAAACAAAATACTTTTATAAAGTTATTCATTTTACTAGGCTAATAATAAAATCTTTTTATATAAAACAAAATACTTTTATAAAGTTATTTGTTTTATTAGATAATAATTAGAATATATTATATTTTATTATGCATAGTATTTGCATAAGACTCAGATAGTGTTTTTGCATAGTAAAATCTTTTTATATAAAAATGTAATATTTTATAAGGTTATTTGTTTTATTAGATTTTAAATAGAATATATTATATTTTAATTGTAAACCAATCTGGACCATCCGTTTAAAAGTAAATCGATTTGGACCGTTCATGGATTGGTTACTATTCAGTCCATTCTTCTATAAATAGAAGCTCATTCCTTCATTATTTCTTACGAATTCACTGAAACTCTAAGAGAGAAAGAAACTGTAGAGATAATTCTTTTTTTATAATCTTGAGCGTAATTCTTTAGCGTTTAAGAAAGTTTTGACTCTCGTGCAAGTTTCTTCAAGTATATCCCCACCCTACCATCGTAGTACTCTTCTTTATAAGGGAAGGGATATTATTTGTTGTACCCGTAAGGGGTATTATTTCTTTAGTATTCATGAAGAGAACTTCTGTTATTTCATTCTTTATTATTCTGCTGGAATAACCAAAGATCACGCTGCCTACCCTATACTTGGTGAAATTCTTCCTCATTATTCCATTATTTATTATTCGCTGAATAACTCAGATATGTGGGCTACCCTATACTTGGTGAAATTCTTCATTATTCCATCCTTTATTATTACTGTTTGAATAACCCGTCTGCATTTTTTACGGACACCGGTTCCGTTATTTATTATTCTGTTGGAATAACGTGTCTATGCGAAGTACCGCATGCATGGTGATTTCTGTTGTTATTCCATTCTTTATTATTCTGTTGGAATAACGTGTTTATTCGAAGTACCGCATGCATGGTGATTTCTGTTGTTATTCCATTTTTTGTTATTCTGTTGGAATATCCTGTTGGTGCGTATTACGCCTGACCTGGTTCCGTTATTTATTATTCTGTTAGAATAACCTGTCTATACGAAGTACCGCAAGTATGGCGATTTCTTTTGTTATTCCATTCTTTATTATACTCAGTTGGTTAAAATTTTGACTTCTATACTCCATGAAATTAGTGGAATATCCTTCATATTTGTGCTTCATCCAGTATCTTTTCATGGAAATATTCTTCTGAGCATTCTTCAATTTTACTCTACAAAGAAGTATCATGTTGACAATTTGAACGTTATTAGTTCCTGGATAATTTAATTCTTAAATTTGTTTTATTGAATTCTTATATCATTGTCATCATCCTCATGTTTATATTTTGTTGAAAGTCATCTGTAGGGCACAGTGAGTGCATAGATGGACTTGGTATGATTATGACTGAGGATTATTCTGTATAATAATGACCGTAATGTTACAAATGATGTGGAAAAAGTCCTCATTGGCCCGTAGTGCATTGATGGACAGTTTTTGGTATGATTATGGCTATGGATTCTCTTCGGCCAAGGGAGCAAAGATAAATTGTTTTATGACATGATCAAGACCGTTGATGAAAACACAATTATCTTTGGCCCGTAGTGCATGGATAATTGGTGGTCGTGATACTAAATAATATCATTGGCCTGTAGTGCAGGGATGAATTGATGATGTGGATTATTTATTAAGCTGAGTCCCAACGATAAAAGTGATGAAAAACTTTTTATGTCATAGAAGATAGTACATTTTATTCTCTACTTGACTCTTCTAATGGATTACTTGTTCCGCTGCAGTTAAACTTGATGTCTATTGTATTTTATCAGTTCAATATTGTTGAAGACTAATGATAATTTATTATGCATTATCTTAGTCATAATATTTCTTACTGGGCTAGTTGAGCTCACCCTTTCTTTCACTGTTCTCTTCAGAAAATGAGAATATAGCTGGGATGAGTCGGGGAACGGAGTGACGGTCCAGATAATAACATTAGTAGTCCTCATTATTCTGTTAAATAGTGTGATAATAAATGTAATGAGGACTCAATTGAGTGTGGATATTGTCTAGAGGACAATATTTGTATTAAAACTCACAACATATGTTTTGTCGTATTTTACACGACTGTTGTATAATTAAGTTGTATTTGAATTTTGTACCATGTATTTGGCGACTCAAGATGGGTGATGTATACCTATTTTGGGGGCGTCACACGTGTGTTCTCAGTCGACAATCTGTCGTGACCATTAAGACCAAAAAGAGAATGGTAGGAAGTTTGATGAAGCATAGCACGCCAGGTGTTCGACAGAATGCCTGTGTGGGGTGAAGTTGTAACCTTAGCTTGTAATTCCTTCGATTACCATTCATTATCCATTTACTTGATTTGCTAATTAGTTATAACTAGATTAACCACAATCCTATTAGATTGCTATTCGAATAAGACTTTAGTGATACAAAGTCGGTATTTGGTAAATATTAGTGATAGTTCCTCGTGGGTTTAACACTTTCCTTATCACTGTATTACTTGTTAGACCACGTATACTTGCGCGTGTTTAATGATCAGTTTTCTGACAAACAATTATTCACACCTCCTTACTCTACCTCCTTACTATTCACGAAGCTTCATGCTTCCGTATTGCAGAATTTGTCCGAAAGTTTTAAAAATTGCGATTCTCAGAATCCAAATATTTTTGGATATTTCGTCTTTACTTTACAGTTTAACTTTTACGCATTCTTCCGAACTCCAAAAAACTAAAAAACAATTTTTGAGGTTAAGCATTTTCCTTCCAGTTCCCCTAATGTAGTTAAACGAATGAAAAGTACTTAACAATACTTTTCATCGTTTTAATTTCGTCCGATTTCTGCACATTTTTTGAGAAAAACTTTTATCAGCTTACTTAACTTTTCACAATATATTATCGTCAAATCTTTTGACGGAATGCCATTTCGACATACCAAACTCTTAAAAAGGCTTATATTATTCAAACCCTAACCCTTAGGTTTTGTCGGGTGAATAGTGCCTATTTTGTCTTTTTCTTAAAAATATTTTTATTCCCGGAAAAATTTTAATTTTGTCTTCAAAATTATTTCTCGTTCAATCTAGCTCGTAGCCAGAATCCTCCCGACTTATAATCATCATAGGTTCTAGAACGATTAATAAACACATAAGATATAATAATATAATAATAACTTCTCATAACCTTAGAGGTATATCACTTTGGACATGATTTTGGTTCAACATTGATGTCACGATCTATCATCATCATAAGCATTCTATTAACTATTGCGGAATAATAAACATACATTGTTCATTATAATAAAGTTTTATAACATAATCTCAAGGTCTTTGTTACCTTAACTTAAACATGCCTTTAATATTACAAAAGGTTTACATAAATAATTCCATCAGATAATATAATAATTAACATTTATATTAAACTATTCGTGGACCTTGCTCTTTAATTTGTCTTTCGTTTTTGATCCTTCAGGCTTAACTAAAATAAATGTCATGATATAGCAATGGTAAGCAACTAATTTTCTTAGCAAGTTTATATAGAAGGGAGATATATCATGATTAGAAAGAAGTTTCGCTTTTAATGTTCAACATTAGTACAACATTGTGAAGGAACATGGATTGAATTTTAATAATTGAATATTCGAATAATTGAATAACAGGTACTGAGTGGTTTGAAATAACCATGAACATTTTCCAAGGTTCTCAGTCATTAAAATTGGACCTTTTAATAAGTTTTGGTAATCAAGGGGATCAACCTTTCATATCCCGTGATTTATGCATAAACACTTAATAATCCAACATTGATATCATGCTTTAATCTAATTCGTCCTTTTCTCAGTCAAGAGTTCTTATCATATCAATTTAATAAGAACAACTTTTAAAACACATTTGATTTATCAAATTTAAACATGCTTGATCTAGTTGATACAATTAGCATAGATCTATCTCATAAACATTTCATGAATGAAGAACTTTAATCTCATTCACAGTTCAATAGTAATAGAACATGAATTCAATTACACAAAGTGCAAATCTTAATAATCATTATAGATGTGAATAATCAACAATAATTACTCACTAACATGCTTCGAAATTAATAACTCGAGTTTGAGTTAGGGAACTTCCCTATTTGACTAGCTACAGCTAACTAGCTTTAATTATAACTCTTTGATCGACCTAGCATTAACAATGTTGGTCTACTAATTAGTATTGCATATAATCGTATGTCTATACGCTTACTTATGTTATTATCTAGCAAATAATTCAATCACAATATACACGTAGTATAATGTACCATCATTAATCTTATAGAATATTTAACAAACCTTAGGTTAATGATTTAATAAATTTATAAGGTTTTTCTTAAGTAATAAACACTTATTAGACCTTTAAACAATTTATTATAATTGTTAAAATAACAAGTCATTTAAATTATCTTCATTTATTAACTCTATCTTCCTTTAATTACCATTTAATATTAGTTAAATAGTAATTAATTAATTACCTTTAGTTATTATTAAATAAATAATAGCTAATTACATCTACTTATTATTTAATGTTAATTAAATATTGAATAATTAACATTATTCGCCTTTAATTATTATTTAATATTAATAATTAATAATTAATTAATCATTTATCTTTGAATAATAAATAATTGATTTATTAGTCTTTAATTATTCATTACTATTAATAAATGAACAATTAATTAACCTTTGTCCTTATTTAATATTAATTAATTATTTATTTATCCTTGAATAATAAATAATTAATTCACTTCATAAGTCTTTAATTATTCTTTCTTATTAATCTAAGAATAATTAATTATCATTTGTTCTTATTTATTATTTAATTAATTAATTATTTATCCTTGAATAATAAATAATTAATTTACTTCATAAGTCTTTAATTATTCTTTCTTATTAACTTAAGAATAATTAATTATCATTTATTCTTATTTATTATTTAATATTAACTAAATAATAAATAATTACTTTATAAATTTTATGTCAATGTAAGTAAGTAATTACATTATTACATAATCTTACTTAAGCATTCTTTAATCATTATTTAATATTAATCAATGGTTTTAACTCTATTTATTATTTAATTTTAATTAAATAATCAATAGTTACTTTATTAATACTATCTCTACTTAATTATCACCCAATACCACTTAGATAATAATTAAATAGTTAATTACATTCAAATTACATGTAATTAGTTTAATAATCAATTAATTGCATTAAAAATTATAAATTAGTAAGTTTTAAAATGATTTTAAATGAGTTTAAACCACTAATTACTTAATAATTAGCTAACTGCTCAAAAAAAATTTGGATTAAATATCTTAATATTCTTCAAAATTTTAGAAAAATTTGGGTTCAAGAACCACCACCTAATTGGCCGAAAAGTGGCCAAACCTACCACCGAAATATATTCAATTGATTTTGTTTTAGTTTAAACCGACAATGAGGTTTTCAAGCTTTTTGATTTTTTTTCTAGATTTGGGGTCCTTCACTAAAACTTAAATAAAATGAAATCTACAACTCTGATTTAGGTCTAATCAAACTCATTGGATTCGTATCTTCCTGATCTATAGTTTTCATTCATAAAACAATAATTTTGGTTCTATTTTGGTTTCGGATATTAGCCCATAAGCGACTATTCTTGCACAAGAGTTCATAGTTGAGGTGTTTTATTAATAAATCCATATCTTGATCATTTTTTAACATTTTTACATGCTTCCAAAGGGGTTTTGATCTTAACTCATAGTTCTAGCACACCAAGAAACAAAATCACAAAAACCATTTGTAGATTTCAAAATGAAAAGCATAGATCACCCCTTTAAATTAGGCTTTTCCCAAAAACAACTTTAGATTCCTTTTTCCAAAATTTTCCAACATAAACTATATAGATGAACATGTTAAACATATTATACTCAAGATTTATCATTCATATAAGAGTCTAGCCTATTAGAACTTGCACTTCCATGAATCTCTCACAAGATCACATAGAACATACAAAACATAAAAACTAGGGCTTGATTTCTTACCTTGTCTTGTGGGATGCTCTCCTTTTTCTCTTTCAAAAGTAGGTTAGAACTTGGGATGCATGAACAATATACTCCTCTTCCTCTCTTCCTCCTCTAAGAACTCTCTCTCTCTCTCTTCTTTTCTCTCTTTTGTGTTTTTCCTAGTTGAGAGAAAATAGAAGAAGAAGAAGAAGAAGAAGAATGAAATGAAATGAAGATGAAGATATAATGTTGGTGAAATGAAATGGGATGCTAATATCCCCCATGTTTCTTTTGCCCTTGGACAAAAGTGTTAGCCTTATCCCTTCCTAATCATGCCTAATCATGTCATTAAGGAGGCTAATTAGATTTTCCACCAATGGAGCATGACACACTTGTCCTTGTGTGTAAGACTTTCTACTTTTGGAACTTGATTAGCTTAATCTTTTTCCTTAAAAAAGGCTAATATGGCCATTATTTTTTAGCCCCAATAATCCCTCCATTTTGCTTTTATTTTATTACACAAATTTGATTAAACAAATGTATAAAATACCCTTAATCAAGTGGGCTAAGTATATGCTTGCATTTTATTTCTTTTGGGCTTCTCCCTTAATTGTTTTGGGCTATGTAATAAACATAGTTTAACAATTTTAATATATATTACCCTAATTGTTTATTTAGGGTTTCCATTCCCAATCTTATATAATTTAATTACTTATACATGTGACTTTAGCTCATAATCTAATTAAGTTTACTAGAAATAAGTTTAAAATTATTAGTCACTTGAAATAACAAAATTATCCACTTAAGTTAGTATACATATTAAATACTAACTTTTCCTTATTACCATAACCCTTAGGTTATTTAATTGTCTCACCTAATGTGTATAATTAGGTTATGAGGTTATTTTTAATGAAGCTTTCATTTTATATGAAATATATATATATATATATATTCCATGTTATACTATATATATATATGTTTATTTAGTATACATACACCACTTCACATATATTATCACATATTAAATCACTATATAACACAAAAGTTTTAAATATCAATAATTTACATACATATAAGTGATTTTGAGCACTTGAAAGGATGAATTGAAATTCATTTACCCATCTTGCGGAGGAATTCTTCGATTTTCTCTATGGGCACTTTCCCCTTGGATCTGATGACTGGCTTCATCACTCGTTGAGGGAGATATAGTGGATTTTATTTAGATACCACAACACTTGTGTTTGATGTTAATCCTTCAACCTCTCCATAATTTTATGGGACTTTCTTAAGGCTGATGACAGGATATTACGGTCTGTATGGATATATGAGTGGTGCTGGTACAGCCACCTTCAAAGGTTTTTCAACTCCTTTGAGCTTGATGGGTTGAATTATAAATAATATGGCAACCAAATCTCCCTTAGAGGATATAACTGCTATGATTTCCTTCAATTTTTGTGATCCTAGAGGAAATGTGCTCCCACTCTCAAGTGATACGGTGTCATCGTCTGCCATTTGCAGGTCACCACTGTCAATCATATTTTTGATAAGATGACGGAGTACCCAACATTCTTCAGTGCTTTGACCGCGAGAATGGGACTGGTATTGACAGACTCCAGTAGCATCAAATCTTTTTTAGCGTGGATTGACGACTAGAGGTAGCAGTACAGTGATCTTTTCCTCATTGATCAGCATCTACAAAATTTCTTCCATCAGTTGGCCTAAATAGGTAAACTCCCTTTTGTTGGCAAAGTCCCGACGGGCTTGAGCTTTTGCTTTTCTTGCAAGCTTTTCCTTCATGGTTTCACTCTCTTGGGTGAGTGGTGGAGTTTTTGTGATAAGAGATAGGAGACTAGCATGCTCCTGACTGAACAACTGTCGTGTGACTTGGTGTTGGTGTATCACCAGTTCTACTAGTTGATTGATCTGTTCGTCAAGAGACTTTAACTCCCATTCCATCATGAACTAGAATTTTGAATAATCTCATTTATCAGAATTATCCTTGCTGGTTTGGGAAGAGCCACCCACATATTTGAGGTACTTGGAACTCTCTCCACTGCCTCTATTGATCATGTTAACATCCTCTTCCTTGTGTTGAGGGAAAGGGTTATGTTGAACGTCTGGTTGTTCAGGCATGGTACCATGATCTCACCACTTTCTAATAAGTCCTAGATCTTATGCTTGAGGGCCCAACAATCCTGAGTGTCGTGGTCTGGAGCTCGAGAATGGTAAGCACACTTCTTGCTTGTAATGTAGCCCTTTCCACTTGGATTGGCTGGTGGAAGGAGATGAGTGATTTTCTTTTGAGCTGTCAGAAGTTTGAAAATGTTTTCGAGTGAGTCCCATAAGGGTGTGAACACTCTTGAGCATCTGTGTGACGCCCCCAAAATAGGTATACACAACTCATTTTGAGTCGCCAAATATATGGTATATAATTTAAATACAAATTTAATTTATTCAACTGTCGTGCAAAATACGACAAAACATAAGCTGAGAGTTTTAACACGAAAATTGTCTCATAGACAATATCCAAACTCAAATGGAGTCCTCATTTCAATTGTTATCATACTATTTTATAGAATAGTGAGGACTACTATAGCCACCATCTTGGACCATTAGTTCATTCCCCGACTAGTCCCATCTATATTTTCATTTCCTAAAGAGAATAATGAAAGAAAAGGGTGAGCTCAACTAGCCCAGTAAAAAATATTATGACTAAGATAATGTAGAATAAATTATCCTTAGCCTTCAACAGTGTAAAAACTGATAGAATACAATAGACAATAAGTTTAACTGTAGCAGAACAAGCAATCCATTAGAAGAGTCAAGTAGAGCATGATGTCTACTATCTTCTATGATTTAAAACTTTATCATCAATATTTTATCTCTATAACACATCTCAATAAAAAATTCACATCATCGAATTATACATGCACTACGGACCAAGGATATTCGTTATTATCACTAGTGGTCATGATCATGCCAAACAACTTTCCATCAATGCACTACGGGCCAATGAGGACTTTTACCACATCATTTGTAACATTACAGGTCATGATTATATAGATACATAATTCCTGGTCATATTTATACCAATCAATAGTCAATCTATGCACTACGGGCCAAAGATAACTTTCATCGTAATATAAGTATGAGGATGATGACAATGATATAAGAATCAATCAAATGAGATCAAGGATAAATATTAAAGATTTTTAATTTATCCAGAGTTTAAGAATGTCTAAATTGTCAATATGATAACTATTTTGTGGAGTAAAATTCAAGAATGATATTCATGTATCAAAAATAATTTGGACAGAAAAAAAATCAATTTTTTCATGAATAGTATTTTGTGAATAGTACTCCGTGAATAGTACTTCTTGAATAGTATCGTATGTATAAATAGTACCATATGAATAGTATCGTATGTATGAATAGTACCCATGAATAATACTCCGACATGAAAATCTTAAAATTTAACAAGAAAGTTTAGAAAAATATTTCCGTGAAAAAATATTTCAAGTATATTCTACTAATTTCAAGGACTATAGAAGCAATACTTATCAAAATAAGTGTAGAATTAGGAATATGAAACAAAATAATATTACTTACATACTACATAGTATGGAAGAAAATAATGTCTCTTATGAATATTGAACGAAAATAATATTCCTTACGAATATTGAACGAAGATAATATTCCGAACGAATATTGAACGAAAATAATATTCCTTACGAATACGAAAAATAATATTTCTTACGAATATGAAATAAATAATACCCTTTACCTTAAAAGGAGAGTAATCTGATTGGTATAGCAGGGATATTCTTAAAAAAAACTTGCACTATTTGCCACACTCAAATTTTCCTTAAACTCAAAAGAAATACGCTCAATATTATAGAAGAAGAATTCTCTGATTCTGGTGTGATTTTCATTTCTAAACTAAGCATCTTATTTATAGGACAATGGCAGAGCATTATTTAGGAAAATCACGGATGGACAGTAATGGAATTCATGGGCGAAGTTCACGGACAAAAATCTAATTTTCTGATTTTCACTATGCAACATTATGCAGCATTATGCAATATAAAACAAAAATTGAGATAACTTTCTACCGACGATTTTGAAAAATGAGTAAGTGGGGGTCCATGTAATAAGTCAAACTTATAACAAATACTTTATAAAAAAAAAACCCTCTATTTATATCAAATCACTTGACTAAACACATTTTTAATCTTTCAACATTTATTCATCATTAATATTATAACTCACAATATTAACAACCAGATCATCCCCAGAAAAGAGGGGGCTTTTCGATAAGGACTTCTTCTTATTGGCGCGCAATTAGATGACCTAACCCCTTTCCTCGACAGAACTTTCTAGACATTGTCAATAATGCAAATAATAATATAAATAACTTTGTCGTCTCAATTATTGATTTAATAATATAAAATATTGTGCAGTTGATACTGTGATAATAATTTAATCAATAATATGAGATATTATGCATCAACTACTACTGTAATAATTGAATAAAACTGAGTGACTTCTAATGTAAGCATCAATAATCAAAGATATTATGCAATATCTGGTAATCTTTCTTTATGCAACCACGCATTATTCAGCATACTTTTATCACCGGGTATTTCAATAGTTTAATGGTAAAAGTCTTGCCGTTATTTTTATAAAAAGGTTATTTCTATCACTTTCTAAATCCGACAGTAATTCTATTGTGGGGTCCACCAATGATTGTGTCATCGTACGAATATAACCTGATAAAACGAATATTCCCCGACCAAACGAATATTTTATGACAACTTGCTTACTTTGCAAAGTTTGTAAATATTACCGATAACTATAACATTATATCAAATTCACACCTTATTATTCAAAATAACATTTTGAGAAAACTAAATCTTTATTCATAAAAGTTGGGGTCTTATAGTCTGACTTCTCCACTCTCTGATAAAGGAGGATTTGGGGATTGCGCTTGAAAAGGGGAATAGTTTCTCCTTTGAATAGGCAAGTTTTGATTGCCTTTTTGTGTTTGTCCTTGCAGTATTAAGGAGACATCCTCTTCTTTCTTCTTACGGACCCTTAGGGGGTTGTTCCAATAACATCCAGATTGGATATGCTCAACTATGACTTTTAAAACGGCGAGGTCTTGAATCTCCCCAGACTTAAATCCCATTTCTGTCATTTCTTAGTGCTTGATCATTTCTAAATAAGCAAGTTTTGATTGCCTTTTTGTGTTTGTCCTTGCAGTATTAAGGAGACATCCTCTTCTCTCTTCTTATGGACCCTTCGGGGGTTGTTCCCATAACATCCAGATGGGATATGCTTAGCTACGACTTTTAAAGCGACGAGGTCTTGAATCTTCCCAGACTTCAATCCCATTTCTGCCATTTCTTCGTGCTTGATCATTTCTGAGAATGGTTTTCCTATTCCAGCTGGGACCCTTTCATAAAATGGATCTTCTTGAATATCTATGAACGTCATCACCATCTTAGTCTCTATCATGGATGGGATTACTTGAGCAGCCAGACGCCTCCATCTTTGGGCATACTCTCTGAATGACTCATTGACTTGCTTCTTGACTTTGGTAATTTGATACTTGTCATCTGAGTTTGAAAGTTGTATTGACTGAGGAAAGTATGAGCTAACTCCTCCCAACTGTGAATTTTGGAGTTATCTAATCTGGTGTACCATGCTCTAACTTCTTCAGTAAGACTTTTTTGAAATAGCTGCATTCTCAACTGTTCATTCTCGGCGTAGGATCCGAGTTCTCTAATGAACAATTTTAAGTGGGTGTAAGGATCTCCCAATCCATCATATTTCTCGAAGTCAGGAGCCTTAAATTTCTCCGGATAATGAACCCCAGGGAAGATGCAAAGGTCTGGATAAGAAACACTTTCGTGCGTTCTAATCCCTTTGATGGACCGAATGGTCTCTTCCATTTGTAGAACCTTCTTCCGAATATCACCGGTGTCTTGATCTTCTTTAAGATGGGTGATTTCAGGGGTTTTGTTGGTCTTCTCAGTCTGAGACTCAGGTATTGGGACTTCTTTGTCTGAACCCTAGATTCCTCCTTGTGCAGAGGGTTCTGTTTGCATGGATATTTATGGACCCTGAGTTGATTTGTTTAGTTCTTTCAGGAGAACATCCAACTCTGTTATTTAATTGCTTAATCCTTCGAACTCCTCGTGAGAGATAGGAGTAGGATTAGACTGGGCACTTGTAGCCAGGTCTGACTATGGGCTTAGTGCCTTTCTAGACTTTGAACGGGTAACGGGACCAATCATTTCAGTAAAAAAACTATGTAGTTTATTTTGGGAAAACAAGGAAATGTTACATGTTATGTAATGTGTTCATTTTTTAGGAGTGTTTTAAGGTTCTCCTGCAAAGCGAATGTTAGTCATTTTGATGACAGGTCTTGATATGAAAAAGGAATGCATGTTCACATACTCCTTTATATTTTCCATTACATTGAGAGTGACATGGAAATGAAATTACAAGTAATTGAAATTACAGGTAATTAAAATGGGAAGCTATGAAGAGACTTCCCATCGCATTAGGCTTTTCAAAGGATCACCTGTCTTAGGCTACTCTCATGGATTTTTGACATGAAGGTCCCCATATCATCGCAATTTACTCGATGGAAAGTTAATCCGATCTTTCAACTGGAGCGAATCTGGGTGGTGCCTTTCCTGAGTCTCGTAGAATTAGTCTTCCTACGAGTCCAGTAATCAAACACCGACATGTTAGCCTCCTGGTGGAAGAATCACACAACATACATTCACAAACATCGCGTCTCACCGTATAGAAATAATGACATGTGCGAAGCACTAATATCACAGGTAGATATGGTGCGAAGCACTAAAGTGCATTAAATAAAGCATTAGTATACATCTATTCAATGTAAATGCAGTATTCACACATAAGCAGATAAAAGTTTTTAAAAGCTTGAATAACGGCTAAAGCCCTCTTACTGGAGTCCCCAACAGAGTCGCCACCGGTCAACGTCGGGATTTTAATTTGTCCCTTTCTGTTCGTGTCCTTTGGTGTTCTCATTTTTAGGTGAGATTTGTTTGAAAAAACAAGTTTGAAAAGGTCTGACATGTATATGTCGACAATTTAACTGTGAGAGTCGCCAGTTAGTATTTTTAAATGGTTGCACCAACTCAACCAAGAAAAGGTTTGCATAAAGACCTAGTGATTTGGCACTGTTTAATTGGTCTGAGAAACAAAAATTCATTAGGGTTTGGAGGCTTGATTAAGCGGAAGGAAGGTGTTAGGCACCCCCTGACTTCCGCGATAACACGGTTACCACAACTTTTAATTAACTTTTATCTGTGTATGTGTGTGAGAGAGAGAGAGTTAGGTCTGTGTACAGTTATTTAGAAGTAGTGTTATGCCTCGTTTGCACCTATATACAAAGGGTTTTTGTATAAAAGTTAATTTCTAACAAGATATAGCATTGATGTTTTGTAAAATAGGTTTTTCAAACCCTTGTGCTTAATAGTAATTGAGGCCTTTCATACTTCCATTTTATTATGTGTTCAGCTTGATTGCTTTTATTTTCGAGATACGAGACATCTTCGAGAAAATAAGATACATAGATGTGCCGAACTCCTTGTGGGCATGAG
This sequence comes from Panax ginseng, assembly GCA_020205605.1. NCBI lineage: Eukaryota > Viridiplantae > Streptophyta > Magnoliopsida > Apiales > Araliaceae > Panax > Panax ginseng. The sequence continues at coordinate 87,738,089 of CM035129.1, forward strand.
AGTCATCTAAGGATATTCAGACACCGTAGATAATTTACAAGTTGGCTGCAACTGCAAAATGTCCATCATGAGATCCGGATCTAGATTCAGAGGCTGAATTTGTGATCACATGATTCCTAAGCTCACATGAAAAAGAAATATGTACAAAAGCTAGAAAAAAACTAGATTTGAATAAATCTAAACCATTCTAGCTTCAACGGTTCCAATTTAGTCACTTTGAACCGGTTAAAGTTAGAAATAGCCAGATTGAGGCAAATCTAGCTCGCAGGCTGAAAGATTAAATATCTACATTATGAAAGAAGTTAAAGTAGATATTTATATAAAAGCGATATATATATATATATATATATATATATATATATATATATATATATATATAAATATAATAAAATAAAGCGGCTCAAATCTCAAGGCTTCAACATCTAACGGCCTCAAATCAATTTAGGCTTCAACATCCAACGATCTAAAATCATTTGAGGCTTCAACATCCAATGGCCAAGAATTTATCTGTAATACCTGGTAAAAAAAATTAATAATAAATAAAATAAATAAATAAATAATATTTAAATCCATAATTTTAATTGGGCTTTTCTTATGTCTGGGTCAATTTTGTATTTAATTTATGTGGACTATTATAAGTAAATGATTACATTAATTTGGGCTTTTTAAATTAATTGGGTTTAAATTATATTTATGGGTGATAGTAAATCCTTTATAATTATGAGAATTAATAAAACCTAACCTACTGAGCCTTACATCACACACGCTAAAAAAAAATATCAGGTAGCATAGGCCGCGAAGAGACTCAATTGTCATAGGGAAGGAGAAGAGAAATTGTCAGATTTGATTATACATGTAAGTCTCGTTTGTTTGTATTCTTTTATTCAAAGAATGAGAATAACTCCATAACCAAAGTTAATAAGGAAAGGAAAGGAAAGGAAAGGTGGAATTTGGATAGCAGCCACTGAACAAGCATAATCATTGATTGATTATATATATATATAAGGAATGAAAACTATTATTATATATGAGTTATACATGGCCTGAGATAGAATTTGAATGTGAAATAGGCTGTTCTGATTATTATTATTATTTTTGGCTATTATATATATGCATATTATGTAATAGTTTAGTTAACATAATTTAATTGGATTAATGCTCTTGTCCAATAAAAAGTGACCTGCGTGATTGATATAAAGATAATAAAGGGTAATGATTAAAAGCTCAATTATAATTTAATTTGGATTTGTATCATAAAACTAATGTAAATTAGGAAATAAATTCATGTTAATACAAATTATAATTAGTAAGTAACTTATAATTTTATTATTATTACTTTTTATTAGATCGGACGAAGGGAATTTATTTTATTGTATTAATTTTGTTGGTTTCTGTTCAGTTCAATTCATTGAGTTAGTTACTTCAGTTCATTATTTCTTTATTATTTTATTGGTTTCGTCAATTCTGTTGATTCAGATATATTTCATTAAGATCTTTGGAGATTATATTTTTGTCCGTATTTACACTTGAGGCTTTGTTTAGTATTTTGTCTCAGTTGTTTTCGTATATCAGTTGTATATCTTTTGTATATCTGTATCCGTACTGGGCAATTGGCTCATGTTGTGTTTTTCTTCCGGCAGGTTTGCAGGGGTGATTCAGGGCTAGTGTGATGAGAGTATTGCCTTTGACCATCTAGGTTGATTCATTTTTTTTTAGTTTTGATTATTTTGACTCTAGTTGGAGAATTGTATTTAATACTTCATTGATGGATATCACTAGTAATATTTTGAGGTGGTTAGTGCTCTGTTTATTTTTTTAAGGTTTGTTGTGCTTTGCACGTGACCTCCTTTTCCTATTCCGGAAGGTGGTGTTACAGAGATGGTATCAGAGCTTAGGTTCTTTCTTGTAGAAAACCTATTTAGGTTTGACCTGTGAGTTATGGGTAAATCACTGGGTAGACGTATGAGTTGGATTCTATTTTGTTATTTGTTTTGTTGGTCTCTATTTTGACCAACTGTCTATTTCTTTTTGATTTGTAGTTGATTTGAGGAAAGTGGAATGATTTGTTAATGTGATTGAGTAATGATATTAGTTAAGAATTGTGATTTAATCATTGAGGTGAATAAAGTTATACTTTGTACAGATAAGAAGTGATCATATATGAGATGCGATTATAATGTGAGTATTTGTATCAACGAGTATTTGATTTTGGAGTTATTTTGTAACAATTTATTATGATATTAGAATTGAGGATTTAATTTGGGTGATGATTTAGTTTTTGTTAAGTTTGTGGATACTTGAGGTATGTGTATTGATGGAATACTATGATAAATTGAAAACTATTCAGTATAGAGAATCTCTTGTAAACTTAACTTGTAAATATTCAAGGTAATTAGATTAATCATTTGAGGCTAATGATCAATTTTGCCGCTATTTTGTAGTAGGATATTGGAGTTATGTTGTATGGAGTTTCTTTGTGATAATAAGAGGATATCTTTGAATTTGTTAGATTATGGTTTGCAATAAGAGAGTGATAGATTCATTAATTGATTAGATAGTAAGTGGTGAAATTCAATTGATTTTGAGAGGTCTTGAATAATTGTAGTTTGCTTATACAAATGGTAAAATATGTGACTTGGAGTTTGATATGGTGATATAGAGATCTTGGTAGTATATTTTTGGTGTAATAATATTTGAGAACTAATTTGATTTGAGTTTATGATATTTTGAAACTCTTAAGGACTTAGGAGAGTTGGTGATAAACAGATATAAGTAGTATATTCTTTAGTGTAATAATATTTGAGGACTAGTTCAAATTGAGGATAAGATATTTTGAAGCTCTTGAGGACTTGGGGAGAGTTGGTAATATAGTTTGCATAATTGTTTTGTTTATCCGAAGTCATTGAAGTTGTACAGGAAATTATGTAAAATAAATAAATAAATAAATGAAAATAAATTGTTAAATCTTTGTTATGTTTGAAACGTAAACATTTTACAAATTAAAAATAATTTTAAATATTTTGGGTACTCGAATCGTATTTAGATGAAGAGAAATTTTTTGTGATTTAGAATTATGTTCCGAAGAGTACGTTTACAAGAATTAAACTCAAAGATATTAGCGACGACCCGCACCAACGGTGGATCATGTGATCTAATTTGATGCAACGCGAAGAACCTTACCAAGGCTTGACACAGTAGCTGACGAATCTTTTACAGGTACATTGATAATTACATGGACCGATGACTTATCCGCGTTGATCGTTACAAATGGCGACGCTACGTCGTAACTAAAATTATTTATTTATTTTTAGCTTATTTGAATTTCGAGGACGGAATTATTTTTCAGGGGTGAAAAATGTAATAACCCATATTTTTTTTAGAATTAAATACTAACTAATTTTATTATATACAATTGTATTTAAATTGGAAAAGGTAAATAATTTTGGTTTCCCACTTTTCTTCCTTGTTTTGTTTGGAAAATTTAAATTCTTTTAGTTGGTAATTAAATAACTGATTAAATAAAAATTGAGGAAGATAATTCCCTTTGTTAAAATCTTGTGGTAAAATCATTCGGAGCGGGAAGCTACTTGGGAGATAGAGGAGTCTATTCGAGCGGAGTATCTGCATCTTTTGATAACTAAGTACGTTCATTCTTTTGATTCCGAGGACGAAATCCTTTTTAAGGGATAGGTGATGTAATACCCGGTAAAAAAAAATTAATAATAAATAAAATAAATAAATAAATAATATTTAAATCCATATTTTTAATTGGGCTATTCTTATGTCTAGGTCAATTTTGTATTTAATTTATGTGGACTATTATAAGTAAATGATTACATTAATTTGGGCTTTTTAAATTAATTGGGTTTAAATTATATTTATGGGTGATAGTAAATCCTTTATAATTATGAGAATTAATAAAACCTAACCTACTAGAGCCTTACATCACACACGCTAAAAGAAAATATCGGGTAGCAGAGGCGGCGAAGAGACTCAATTGTCATAGGGAAGGAGAAGACAAATTGTCAGATTTGATTATACATGTAAGTCTCGTTTGTTTTGTATTCTTTTATTCAAAGAATGAGAATAACTCCGTAACCAAAGTTAATAAGGAAAGGAAAGGAAAGGTGGCGGTGGAATTTGGATAGCAGCCACTGAACAAGCATAATCATTGATTGATTATATATATATAAGGAATGAAAACTATTATTATATATATGAGTTATACATGGCCTGAGATAGAATTTGAATGTGAAATATGTTGTTCTGATTATTTTTTTTTTTTGGCTATTATATATATGCATATTATGTAATAGTTTAGTTAACAGAATTTAATTGGATTAATGCTCTTGTCCAATAAAAAGTGACCTGCGTGATTGATATAAAGATAATAAAGGGTAATGATTAAAAGCTCAATTATAATTTAATTTGGATTTGTATCATAAAACTAATGTAAATTAGGAAATAAATTCATGTTAATACAAATTATAATTAGTAAGTAACTTATAATTTTATTATTATTACTTTTTATTAGATCGGACGAAGGGAATTTAAAGAATTTTTATTTTTTTTTGAAATATAAATTTTTGAGTATTAATAATTGATAAAAGGTGATTATTAAAGACATATTAAATATATTATGAACTATTTTGGAATTATTAGTTTGTATTGTTTTTAATTTGAGGTGAATATGTTTAGGTTGTGAATGACGTTTCGTATTTGATATCGTTGGCATTTGAGGGTAAGATTTGGTGGAGTGTGCTATAAATGGTTTGGAAGTATCAGGTATGGATTCCGTACTCTTTCAGTGATACTCTTGTTAAATTTGATTTGTTCGTTTGTTTTCTTAGTTTCATTTTAGAGTTGATACATATGACTCGTATTTGTACTCTTTGAATAAGGTTATCATGTTTAGTACTATTTATTTTGATAATTGTAGAGCGGTACATGTTGCTACCTTCTTTTTGAAACATTGTGACTATAATTTGATTTGGTTCAACATGTACATATAGAACCCTTTTGTTGGTATTATGTCGCATGGGTTGTGACATGGTATTTTTGTTAGAATATACAATAGGGTATACCTGAGCTATAAGCACCTGTGGGGGTACCACAGGCATGTCGTCTTGGTACGAGAGACATGACACTTTCCGTGGCGGTGTGATTAGCCCACGGCGTCTCCGTTTTGGGCTCCTGAGGAAGTGGGCCATTTGGTGTTTTGTTGTGGGAGGCGTATGGGTTAACCCTAGTTTTCTGTTCTGCAGATTTGTGATGTTGTGCCATACACACCTATCCGATTTGCATACATTTGGATTCGCGGTCCAATGTGTGATTACCTGTGTGGCATTATTTTGACTTGCCTGTGTGGCATTATTTTGATGTGCTTGTGTGGCATTATTTTGGTTGCCTATGTGGCATCATTTGATTTGCCTGTGTGGCATTAGTTTGACTTTTCTGTGTGGCAATGTATATTTCTGAGCTCATTCGGTATGAAATAACTCCAACCATTTATTTCAGCCTATTATTTTATTGTATTAATTTTGTTAGTTTCTGTTCAGTTCAATTCATTGAGTTAGTTACTTCAGTTCGTTATTTCTTTAATATTTTATTGGTTTCGTAAATTCTCTTGATTCAGATCTTTGGAGATTATATTTCCGTCCGTATTTACACTTGAGGCTTTGTTCAGTATTTTGTCTCAGTTGTTTTCGTATATCAGTTGTATACCTTTTGTATATCTGTATCCGTACTAGGGAATTGGCTCATGCTGTGTTTTTCTTCCGGCAGGTTTGCAGGGGTGATTCAGGGCTAGTGTGATGAGAGTATTGCCTTTGACCATCTAGGTTGATTCAATTTTTTTTTGGTTTTGATTATTTTCACTCTAGTTGGAGAATTGTATTTAGTACTTCATTGATGGATATCACTAGTAATATTTTGAGGTGGTTAGTGCTCTGTTTATTTATTTTTAAGGTTTGTTGTGCTTTGCACGTGACCTTCCTTTCCTATTCGGAAAGGGGGTGTTACATTATCTCTCAAAAATTCAAACTCACATCCATCATCTCACCCTCGGTTCTCCCTCCTCACCCACAAATTTGTTGTAATTTTTTCTAGAAAGTGTAAATAACCCTCTCTTTTTTTTGGGTAATTACTTCCTCCATCTTAAATTTTACAATCATTATTAATTTTAAAAATTATTTTAAAATATTTTTAAACTCGAAATTGATAAGATTGATTAAAAATTACAAATATATAATAATAATAATAATAATAATAATAATAATAATAATAATAATAATAATAATAATAATAATAATAATAATAATTAGTGTGTATCAATTTTATATTAAGTTGAGTTTTAAAAAATAAATAAAGATTTTATATTTTGAAATGGACGGGGGTACATTTTTTGAGATGATAAATACCAACACAGAGGAGGAAGACTTAATTCTTGGTGTATATGAATCCTATCTGTAACCAAGGAAGACTCGACTCATCCAAATTATGACAATTCTATGGAAGATTTAGCTACAGTCGTATGACGTGTGTGTAAAGACAGTTGTTGGACCATCAATTGTCATATAAATTGTCACCTTATTTGTCATATAAATTGTCATATAAATCTTCCATACAACTTAACCATTAGTCATTCATCACCTTATTTGTTTGACCTCTCCCTCTCTCTTATTTGTCTTGGTTCTTCATTTTTAAACTTCGTTGCTGAGCTAATCCTAAATTTATATAACGAACTGCAATCAGTTTTTGTATCAGGTTACATCTCTGCAAAATTGTATATCGATCTACGTACGATAAAAAAGGAGTTGTTATAACAAGTAAACAATAATTTTTAATTGTCAAGTTACTATTTAAAAGTTACAATAAATCAAAAAGGCTTATAAAAAATAAAATATAAATTTTGAAATGTAGTTAAACTTAGTTTAAATTTATGAGAATAGCAATAATATTTAAAGGTTTATCAATTCAAGGTTTCAAAGTACTGAATACTGAGTAGTCACTAAGGACTATGAACTTCTCCTAGAATTAACAGTGATAATACTAATAATTCTACAAAATGAGTATGACAGGTGATCAGCCTAAAGTACCCTATGTCAGGCATAACATTTAGTCTTTCTCATGTGCACACGTCGGTTCCCCGACAATATATAATTCCCCTACTAAGAGGGTTGTTCTTCTCAGTTATAAGAGTCCGCACCAAGTTAATTTGGTTTGGATAACTTTTGATCAAATATCAATAATCTAGCCGAATTAATGGCTTAGACAGTTTCTTTCACAATATATATATGAACAATTTTCGTTCGGGTCAATGTTTGAATTTTCTTACAAAGTATTATTTCTTCAAAGTTCTACTTGTACGATCAATAATAGCACAAGTTCAAGTAATGCTCAATAAAGAGTAAGGTTCGAGTACTTGCCTCAAGCGTAGTTTACCAAAATATCGCTTATCAATACTCTTTCGAATCCTAATATAATATAATACGCGTATAGGATATTCAGTAGTTACATATGCTCATACATAATATGTAAGTTTAAATGCATACATAAATGTCTAACTTAGTTGCATACTGTTCACGTACTTCATTCCATACCTTGCATATTCGTAACACAAAATCAGTTTATAAGTCACCATGAAGTCAAATAATATAGTCTCTAATCGTTGTTTTATGGTTTTGCAAATACTTTTTGGACTTATCATTTGAAAGTCTATAATCACTTCATTAAACATTCATTCCTATCATCTAGTATGCATCTTAACATATTGGACATGTACTGGTCATATTATACATGTTAGAGTAACAATACAAGCATGCAACCACATTCAAACCATTTACAGAAAACTGTTCCTATTGCAGACTGGCACGGCTGCGCTTGGTTTGTACTAAGGAGTGGCGCGGTTGCGCTCCTCCTGGTGAAAACCAAGACATGGTTGCTTCTGCAGAAGGTCAGTGCACACATGCCTTACATATATGAATAATCATGCACAACACACATGTTATTATGTGAATAACTAGGCTTGACCCTATCTCAAAAAATTAAAATAGGTCATTCAAGACTTGTCATATTCCCCTTTTGACATGCACATGTCTAGTTAGGCATTCATGTTAATCACATTTACATGCATGATACACCTAATCGTGATGTCTCATATACACAAGTTAAACCACATAAGCATGCTCAGAAAATCCTATGTAAGATTTAATTAATATAAAGTCAAATTTTGCATATAAACTTTTTTTTATTTATTATGTTACTTCTTGTTGTGACAAAATTTTATTTACTAGTTATTAAGTATCCTAGATTATGAATGGTAAAAAAAGTGGTGATGATATATACATTGATAAAATGTTATATAAACATCAAGAATTAAAAGGAAAGCCAACATAACTTAGTTATGAAATATTCTTGATATGAAGCTAAAATTGTGTATTGGGAATAATTATACAATGAAATAGTTTATTTCATTCAAAATGTATTATTTGGTTATAAATAAAGTTATTGATGTTCTATCAAGAATTATTAAAAATATGTGGAATCACTATTTTAATGATATGGGTACTATTTTGTTAGCCTAATCAAATTTGGTAAATAAGAGATTATGAATATTTATAGTCCATTTTTAAAAATATGGGACTAATTTCTATGTAGGCTTGTAAGTCATTTTTGGGTCTATTGCCTATTTACATGTTATAAGACCAAATTAAATCTAATCATTGCCTTATGTCCTAGCCCATCTGAAGTTTAAACTAGAGGGGCTGTTAAGCCCAAGTGAAATGAACATGAAGGTAGTTAGTTGTATCAGTTGCATTAGTTAATTAGTTAACAAGTTATATAGATCCCAAGTTATTTCTTAGTTGGTAAGATTAGTTCAGCTAATAGACAAATAGCAGGAGAGTTAGGCTTTCAGCAGATAAGGCATAGTCGGTAAACTAGGGTCCTGTTAGGGTGGCTGTGTAGGAACTACTGCAGAGCACTCTAACTGCTAGAGGTACTAGAGTGTATGCTAGGGGTCAAGTAGACTGACTAAGAGATCAGAAGGTTCAGCCATATGTGCCATATAAGACACTTCAAGCTTAGTTATATAACTCCATGTTCCACCCCTTAACTGACTTCCCAAGGTTCTAGCATAGTAAGAAAGAAAAAGAAAAAGAAAAAGAACCGATTGAGAGTAAGAGAGGAAGAGTTCGGCAAAGGAGAGGATGAGAAGCTGGACAGTATAACTTCTTTGATACCAACCTGTGATGCCCCTAAATCTAGGTTATCCTTAACTCAAATTTGGTGCTCATGATACTAGAATACCCATTCATACTAAAAGAAAACTCTTATATTACATAAACATCGTACTTAAAACCAAGGTTCTATAGACCTTTACATACAATACAAACAAAATCTTATTACACAACATAGTACTAACAATATTTATTATATTCACTACTTAAGTTCACTTAAGCACAGACGCTTAATAAATGACTACTCAACAACTTTGCCTTTTCCTTTGTCTTTTCCAGATGGACTAGCAACCTCAGTTTTAACTGAAAACAATATATTTAACGTAAGGGTGAGAAACAGCTTGCTCAATAAGGAAATAAGCAGTTAAATATAATGGAACAGAAATATTTATATCACAGAGGTTACAATGCAATAGATACTGAACAATATAATTCTTTAAGAGTGTTGAGTATAAAAATCAGACTTTAGCATGTTGTAAGGTCAAATGACCAATGAAATCTGTACTAGAATTAATAGTAATAATAATGTAATCCATGAATACAAACAGTTATAAAAGTTGTTTTATATCCTAGAGTCGTACTTTAGGGGATCAGCCTAAGTACCCTATATTGTGCACAACATAACAGTCTAATAACACTTTACATGTCCTTCGGAATCATATGTCTGGTACAATATGCCCCTATAAAAGGGTTGTTCGTTCACAGCATTATATAAGAATCCATACCACAACAAAATGGTTTGGAAAACATTAACTGATAATTTCATGAATAATATCAATATATCAACAATTGTCTAACCGAAGTAATGGTATTAACATACATTCAATGTAAACTCATTTAAGAGCAAAAGTTCGATATACTATTCTTTTGAAGCTGATTGGAATAAAGAGGCTATTTAACCTTATATTATTCATAAATAAGGATAGACAGTTCAGAAATTAGAGAACATGTCCACTGCAGAATAGTTGCTCAAAAAGAGTAAGAGTTAGAAACTTGCCTCGTTTGTAGACTATTGATAAGATTCAGCTTAATATGTTCTCACAAAGCCTACACAATTTATTTTGTAGTTACAAGCCTATTAGCCAAATAGCCAAGACATATGACTTGTGTATGTTCACACTTCTCATAATTTAGTAGTCAAGATTGTAGTTAAATTCCTATATTTCATACATTTTTCAAATATCTCATCCATGTTTTCACATTAGTCAATTTTCTCTTTAATAGGGTTCGATATACTTACAACAAGTAATAGGAATCACATTATAATTATTATTTATATTTACCAAGCATGTTAGCCACATAGCTAAGTCATCTATCACGTAGTTTTAGTGATCATGGTTAGATTTCCTATATTTGATACATTTTTCAAATATCTCATCCATGTTTTTATTATCAACATTTTCTCTTTAAATTAAAGTATTAAACATACTAAATAATAACAAGAAGTAAATTTTAGCAAAAGACTATAGGTAGAAAATGGTTCTTGTGACGATAGAAGCGTGTTACACCATTCAGGAAAGCTCTTTCCGAGAGCTACATAATGACATAGGGTTTGCCCTTTTCTAAATCTGGGAAAATGGGTCCATGACCGAAATGGCATCATCGGGTCTTCACATGCAGCCTGTTGAGCTTGTCTTGTGTAATTTTCACTCAAGATTTAAGCTATGGTTCTTGTGACGCCCCCAAAATAGGTCCACAAAACCTATTCCGAGTCACCAAATACATGGTACAGAAAACAACTACAACTTCGTTATTACAATTGTCGTGCAAAATACGACAACACATATGTTGTGAGTTTAAATACAAATATTATCTTCTAGACAATATCCAAACTCAAATAAGTCCTCATTACAATTATTGATACACTATTTAACAAAATAGTGAGGACTGCTAAAACAACTGTCCTGAAACATCACTCCACACCCCGACTAGTTCCTGCTATATTCTCGCCTCCTAAGAAGAAAAATTGAACAAAAAGGAAAAGGGTGAGCTCAACTAGCCCAGTAAACAATATTATGACTAAGATAATATAGAACAAATTATCGTTAGCCTTCAATAAATCAGATAAAATATAATGGACAACAAGTTTTAGAACAATATTCGCAGCGAAAATAACAATTCATTAGAAGAGTTAAGTAGAGAATGAAGTCTACTATCTTCTATGATTTAAAAGTCTATCATCAATATTTTATCCCTGTAACATCAATCAATATACATCCTGAATCAAATATTCATCTTTGCACTACGGGCCAAAGATATTCATTTATATCACCAGTTGGTCATGTTCATCTCAACACCTGTCCATCTTTGCACTACTGGCCAAAGATATTCATCAAGTAATCATTCATCTTTGCACTATAGGCCAAAGATATTCAGTTATATCACCATTTAGGACTGAGGATGATAAAAATATTTTAAAGAACACGAATCCAGTGAGATAAAAAGACAAAGATTAGGGATTCGTACTTTAGTTTTTCCAAGTTCAAAAATACTCCATAATAATCAATTGTGGAGCAAAATTCAAGAATGAAAATCAAAACTTGAATACAATCAAAGATAGTAACCATAATAGACAACTTGGACCAAGAAAAAAAAATTTAATTTTTCTGTGAATAGTGCCATATTCGTGAATAATGTCGTATACGTGAATAATGTCATATACGTGAATAGTGACCCCGACATAAAAAGGTAAAAATTTCATAAGAAAAATCATACTTCGTGAATAGTACTCGTGAATAGTGCCGTATAAGTGAATAGTGTCGTATATGTGAGTAGTGTCGTATACGTGAATAGTAACCTCAAAATGAAAAGGTGAAAATTTCATAATAAAATTCATACCAATATTTCGGTATAATGATTTTAAAAGAAATAACATCATTTACGAAGAAAATTACATCCCTTACCTCAAAAGACAAGTACTTTTGACTGAAATACCGGATATAATGCTGAAGAAAACTTGCATTGCTTATCAACTCTCAAAGTATCTAAATACTAAAAAATACGCTCTATATTATAGAGAGAGAAAATTTTTGATTCTAGTGTATTTTCAATTCTATCCTAAGCACCCTATTTATAGAAAAATGCTTAGAATGCCAAAGCTGACTAACCTGCTACCGGTGGCTTCCACCTATTGCTATTCACACACACCACCTTTGAAATTCAGTATTTTTCCACAAAAAACAAAAGTGGGGCCCACCCATGTTTTTAATAAAAACATTTATTTCTAAAACTTCAATAATTCATAATAAATAGCCCTTTTATTAGAAAAATATGAATTTTATGTCCATTCCATAGGAAATTTAATTCTATACAACTTTGTTTCCAAATTCCAAACATAAAATGACCAAAATCCACATACGGATGATTTTTAATATCTCAATTCCGATAAAATACTGATAAAACACTTCAACATTAATTCCATCATTTATATCCACATAAAATAAATATTTCCTTATCATATAAATTAATAATTAATTATTCACAAATAATATTACAGAATCAGAATAATGATAACCATGTCGTTCCCAAGAAAGAGGGGGCTTTCTGATAAGGATTTCTCTTTACTGTCGCACAATTAGGTGACCAAACCCCTTTTCTAGACAGAACTTCCTTAGACATTGCCAATAATGCTATCGAATAATATTATTCAAATAATATGAATTATTGATCTTGTAATGGGAAATATTGCGCAGTGACAATTATTGAAACAACAATAATATAAAATATCAACATAGCAATTATTGAATCAATAAAATAAAATATTGAACAATAATTATTGTAATAATTAATGAGTAGTGCCTTCTTACGTAAGAATCAATAATCCACAAATGTTGTGCCATACCGTGTGCTACTATGCAACCACGCGTATTACTGTACTTTAACCACCAGGTATTCCAATAGTGTTAACGGTAACAACTACGTCATTATTTTAAAAAAAACTTATACTTGTCGTTTTCTTCATCCGACATTTTTCCATTATGGGGCCTACAAATGGCTGCGTCGTCGTATGAATATTCCCCGATAACAATTAATATTTTATAACCACTTGCTTACTTAAAATATTTACGCATTTTACCCATAACTAACCACATTAATCAAATCAACCCCTTACTATATCAAAATAATAAATAGAGGAAATTAAATTTTATTCATAAAAAGTTGGGGTCTGACAACCTCCCCTCCTTATGAAATTTCGTCCTCGAAATTGACGTACCTACCTGATGTTTCAAAAAGGTGAGGATACCTCGCTTTCATTTCCAATTCTAACTCCCAGGTCATTTCCTCAATAGCATGGTTTATCCACAAAACGTTAACTTGTGGTATAACCTTTGGGTGTAGGACATGCTCCTTCCTGTCCAAGATCATGACATGTACCTCCTCGTGCGTTAAATCTTCGGTTATCTTGTTTGGTTCTAACTCAATAATGTGGTTTGGGTCTTTCACATATTTACGAAGCACGGATATGTGAAAAACATTATGAACACGAGACATACTTGGAGGTAATGTGAGTCTATAGGCCACATTTCCTACTTAGTCAAGAATCTCAAATGGACCAACATATCGTGGATTGAGATTTCCTCTCTTCCCAAATCTTGTAACTCCCTTCCATGGAGCAACCCATAACAATACATGATCCCTAATATTAAATTTCACGTCCTTTTGATGAAGATCAGCACAACTCTTTTGTCTATCTTGTGAAGTTTTTATACGTTGCCGGATCATTTGAATCTTTTTCATAGTCATGCGTACCAATCCTTGTCCCAACAACGTTGCTTTACCCACCTCGTCCCAACATACTGGAGAGCGACACTTTCGTCCATACAATGCTTTGAATGGAGCCACACCTATACTTGCCTGATAACTGTTGTTGTAGGAGAATTCCAGCAATGGTAAGTACTTATCCCAACTCTTTTTGAAGTCTAGAACACAATGTCTCAATAGATCTTTTAGAGTTTGAATAGTCCTTTCCAATTGCCCATCCGTTTGAGGATGATATCCCGAATTGAATCGTAAATCCGTGCCCATAGCTTTCTGCAAACTAACCCAAAATCGTGAAGTGAATCTTAGGTCACGATTCGAAACTATGGATATTGGCATTCTATGCAATCTCACAATCTCATTCACGTACATACGAGCATGACGTTCAAGGGAACAAGTCTCTCGTATCGGCAAGAAATGAGCAGACTTGGTTAATCTATCAGTAATAACCCAAATTGCATCTATGCCTTGAGAAAACTTGGAAAGACCTGTAACGAAATCCTTTCCATTTTGGAATCTCAAGTGGTTGCAATGGACCCTTTGGCACTTGATGCTCCGCCTTTACACGTTGACAAGTTAAACATCTCGAGATAAACTCTGTGATCTCTCTCTTCATATTGCTCCACCAAAATGTATGTCGAAGATCTTGATACATTTTAGTACTCCCAGGATGGATTTTTAATGGTGTGTTGTTTGCCTCCATCATGATTCTATGCTTCAAGTAAGAATCATTAGGAATGCAAATTCTGGAGTTGACTCGAAGTATTTCTTCTTCATCGATTCTTGCTTCTAGAATAACATCTTCTCATACTTTCTTCTTCATACGCATTAGCTCTGGGTCTGTGGCTTGAGTAGCTTTAACTTTATCGATTAAAGTCGATTCTACTCGTATATTTGATATCATCACGTGGGTACTCGGAGCCTTTAACTCTATCTCCATTCTTTTTAAGTCGTACAAAATGGGTCTTTGTGTTAACAACATCGCACTCGTACCCGCATACTATCTTCTACTCAATGCACTAGCTACCACGTTTGTTTTTCTAGGATGATATTGAATGGTATGGTCGTAATCTTTCAATAGCTCGAGCCGACATCATTGCCACATGTTGAGTTCCTTTTGGGTGAAGAAATATTTGAGGCTTTTATGATCTGTATAAATCTCCACTTTCTCCCCCATACAGGTAGTGTCTCCAGATCTTCAATGCGAAAATGATTGCTGCCAACTCCAGATCATGAGTAGGATAATTCCTCTCATATTCTTTGAGTTGTCGTGAGGCATAGGCTATGACTTTCCCATGTTGCATGAGAACACATCCTAACCCTTTGCCCGAAGCATCTCTGTAGATAAAAAATCCATCCAAACCAGATGGTATTGTCAGAACAGGTGCCGAAATGAGTCTCCTTTTGAGCTCTTGGAAACTCTTCTCGCATTCCTCGCTCCATACGAATTTTGTTTCTTTCTGAGTCAGCTAAGTTAATGGAGTAGCGATTCGAGAAAATACTTCCATGAATATCCGATAATAATCGGCTAAGCCCATAAAGCTACGTACTTCAGTCACCGACTTAGGTTGCTCCCAACTTTGTTTTGCTTTAATCTTCACCGGGTCAACAGATACTCCATGTTTTGACACCACGTGCCCAAGGAATACTACTTCCTTAAGCCAGAACTCGCATTTCTTCAGCTTGGCATATAGCTTGTTATCACGAAGCCTTTGAAGTACCAGCTTCAAATGGTACTCATGATCTACACAACTTTTGGAATAGATGAGGATGTCATCAATAAAGACAACACTGAACTGATCCAAATATTCCTTAAACACATGGTTTATCATATCCATGAAAGCAGCAGGAGCATTAGTCAATCCAAAAGACATGACTAAGAATTCATAATGCACATACCGAGTTCTGAAGACAGTCTTCAGAATATCCTCAGTTTTAATCTTCAGCTGATGATATCTAGAACGAAGATCGATCTTTGAAAAGAATTATGCTCCTTACAACTAGTCGAACAGGTCATCAATGCGCGGTAGCGGATACCTATTCTTGATGGTGACATGGTTTAATTCCCGATAGTCAATACAAAGTTGCATACTCCCGTCTTTCTTCTTTACGAATAAAACAAGAGCACCCCAAGGAGATATACTAGGACGAATGAAACCGATGTTTAACAACTCCTGAGTTGGACCTTTAACTCCTGAAGTTTAATAGTAGTCATTCTATATGGGGTTTTAGAAATGGGTTTTGTACAAGGTTCAAGGTAAATAAAGAATTTAACTTCACGTTCTGGGGGTAGACCGGGAAGATCTTCAGGAAATACGTCAAGAAATTCACTAACAATAGAAATATTATTCAAATCTGACATATTTTTGTTCAAGTCCATGACATGGGCTAAGAAAGCTTGACATCCATTTTTTAATAAACGAATGGCTTTATGGCTTGATATGATAGTGATTGACTTTAGTGGTTTGGTTTCTTGAATTCGTATAACAGGTTGGTTAGAAATATGAAAAATAACAACCTTATGAAAAAAAAATCAATTTTTGGCATGATGAGTAGTTAACCAATCAATCCCTAAAATAACATCAAATGCAAGTATTTTCAAAGAAATAAGATCGACAGGTAATGTGATGGTCCCAACTTGAATCAAGCAAGATTTTTAAACCGTGGATGTAACGAAAGTTTCTCCTAACGGAGTTTCAACAGATAAGTCAAAGTCTAATTTCTCAGGGGTCAATTTCAAACATTGAGCACAAGCAAGAGAAATAAAAGAATGGGTAGAACCAGTATCTAATAAGGTATAAACTTCGCAAGAGTTTATGATTAGCTTACCCGTGATTACCTCGTTCGGGTTCCTCGCGTTTTGGGCAGTCACGACAAACGCTCTTCCAGAAACCAGCGACTTTAACTTGTCTAGCACAACCTTTTGAGTCACCATCCCCACTGGACTTGGTTTCTCTACAGGACTATATGACCTTCCTTTCCATAGTTATAACACACCTTGAATTGTTGTGGGCAGTTTGGGCTGATGTGTCCCTCTTTCCTGCATTTATAACATACGACCGGTGGTCGCTCTCCTCCCCTAAAAATAGTTGATGATGGTGCTGACGTCTTCATGTTGTCATTGTTATGCCTTCTCTTTTTGAAATCTCCCCCCAACTCGATTCTTCTGCTATCATGGCCACGATTACTATAAGACCCCAACTTTTATGAATAAAGATTAATTTTTCTCAAAATATATTTTTGAATATTATGATGTGGATTTGATATATAATGTTATAGTTGTGGGTAATATTTACAAATTTTGCAAAGTAAGCAAGTGGATATAAAATATTCATTGTGTTGGGGAATATTCGTTTGTTGGGGAATATTCTTTTTGTCGGGGAATATTCGTACGACGACACCATCATTGGTGGACCCCACAACAAAATAACTGTCAGAGTTAGAAAATGACAGAAATAACTTTTTATAAAAATAATGGCAAAATTTTTACCTTTAACTGTTGAAATACCCGGTGGTAAAAGTGCAATAATATGTGTGGTTGCATAGTAGTACACGATGTTAGTTCCCAGTAGGCACACAATAGATCTAGAAAGGGGGGGTTGAATAGATACTTTTTATTTTTAAATACTTTTCCCTTTTATTTTGTATTGCTAATGAATTAGCATATGACAAACATAAGAATCTTTTCAAGCATAGCGGAACAAGTAAAAGATTCCCTTCATTGATATATCCATAATTATACATACATTGTTCTTAGAGTTAGTTAAGTGGTAAGCAGTTAATACATTCATAGCAGTTATAGCAGTTAGGAACATATTGTAAATGACAAAATGTAAAAGACACAAGGGATTTTAAGTGGTTCAGAGACTCAAGCTCCTAATCCACTCTTCTGCTTTTAACTAGCAGGATTTCCACTAAGGAAGGGCAGCACCCAGAATCACTAAGATTCCTTCAAGGCCAGCAGCCTTGAAACTTTAGTTCACTTAGAACTCTTCAAGGCCAGCATCCTTGGAACTCCTTTAGTTCTTTAGGAACTCTTTAAGCCCAATAGGCTTGGAATTTCATTTAGTCCTTCTGGACAAAGACGCCTCAGGCCCTAGCTTCTTGTTGATGTTTGTTGTTTGTTTGTTGGAGGTGCTACTAAGATGTCTTTTAAGCTCTTCATCTCTTAATGCTTAGCAACTTGACGTGATCATCCTTGAGGTGCAGTTGAGTGTTGCATGATGCTCAACTTCTTCAGATACTTAACCTCTTCTGATGATCCCTCATTGAACTGTAGTGAAGATCATTCTTCTTAATACTTGATGGCTACACATGATGAGTTTCTAAGATGATTGTACGCTCTTCTGTTAGTTACTTCGAAACTTTCTCTTGCTTGATATCATGATGATGTTGGTGATCTTCTTCCTTGATACTTTCTGCCTTCTCATGATGGACTTGCTAAGATGACTGTAAGCTCTTCTCTCTGGTACTTAGAGTCTTTTCCCATGATAGACACCAAGATGACATTGATGCCCTTCTTTCTCTTGGCAGTTTAGAACACTCTTCTTGTAGTAGAACTCTCACTTCTAAATTGTAGAACTCTCACTTCTACTTCTTACTTTGTTCATCTCCAAGTGCTCTTGGTGGATCGTAGAGTGAACTTTTGGACCTTCATTGGTCACTCACTATTTTATGTTATTTTGATCAGTCCACCATCTCTCCAACCTCAACAAATTTAGCAACTCTTGATCTTTGAAGCTCTGTTAATTTATACTCCTTCCCAATCTTCCCGTTGGAATGTAGTAGTTATAAGCTTTTTGAATTGCTTCACAGATCTCAAGTTATTTGGTGTAGACTGCAGATGTGATATGACATCCCTTTTTCTGACATTCTGACACTGCAGTCTACTATTTCACCTAACCTGTCAGAGATGTCACTTTGGTGTCTCGGGCAGGTAGTCAACTTTATTTCCTCCTTCTTATTTCTCGATCAGAGGTTGTCCTTTTGCATCGATGCTCTTCAATAAGCTCTGTTCGACCATCAATCTTCAGATTGAACCATTGCCAATGCTTCAACTTTTAGACGACCAAACTCTACGATTCTGATGCATATCTTCTTGGACTTGATTGTAGTGTCTATTTGACGGGTAAAGACAACACTACGATCTTGAAGAGTGTTGATCGGATCTTTAATGTAGAACACCTCTTCCTTCTCTTGAAGCGATTGCTTCAATACTTACATTTGCTTCGATTGCTCTCGAATCTTGATAAACTTGACTCTTTGTTCTGGCCCCTTCTGAATAACAAGACACTTCAGATTTGTGGCGTGTCTAGCTCACTTTCTTCTTGTGAACTCTTGTTCACTTATCATCAATGGACTAACCCAATGCTTAATCACTTTAGCCTTGTTCTTCAGAGGCTGACCAGTATCTTTGTGCACCCTCCATCAGTTCTTTCTTTATTTGGCAAACACTACGATCCTGGTTGCTTTCAAGATCGTCGTCTTCTATATACTTGACAGCTACTGTACTTACTGACTTTCCTTAGTCAGTTACTAAAGTCTTCTTCTGATCAACTTGTGGAAGACTTCATCTCAAATGGCTTCACAACTTAATCTGGATATTGATTGAGTTGGTGCTTAGATCTTCTGTTAGCTTACATGCCATTTGTTGAGTGCTCTCTGGTTTCCTTTAGGTGGGATATATATTTGCAGTACCAACTAGAGGATTCGTTCCTTTGGATATTCTGGGTGTGTTCATTTGTTGAGGATCGTGTTTATTCTATGATTCTGCCTTGACATTGTGAGCACATCTGTTGAAACCTTAGTTTTGCACTCTACGATTCTGCCTTGGGTTGTGCAGACACTGCGACTCTGAGATCAGATCTTGATACTCTATGATTTCTGTCTTTATGCTCGTCGTCTTCATCTGATCTTGCTCGACTATGATCTCTGCCTTTGAAGTGATCAGTAGACTCTACGACTCTGAGTGTAGTCTACGATTCTTGACTTGGCTTCGACAGATGTTCGGTCGGCTCATAGACACGCTGTCTCTATGATTCTGAACATGACACCCTCAGCAGACTATGGCTCTGAGGATGTTCTTCTTGACACACTACGATCCTTCCTCGTCTCTCCTGACAGTCGACAAACTCTGAGATCTACTATCTTGTAGACTGTGGTTCTGCCTTGATAGATCTCGAGTTTTGTTTGACTCTCTTGGCAGACTACGATTTCTGGTGCAGTGCTCGACGATCAGACAAGCCTATCTATTACAATATAAGATCAACCTAACAAGCTTGATCTTTCTATATTTATAGTCCTTGTACATCATTTCTTTTTAAGGACTTTACAAAGCTGTTTTACTTATGTAGGATCAACCTAACATATTTGATCAATTAATTCTAAGTCCTTGTACATATGTTCCTATTATCTATCAAAGGACTTTACATCTTTTCTTAATTCAAGCATACTTGCATATTCATTCATTTATATCATAATCAAATCATACATAAATAGGAATATCATTCACATGCTTATTCCTAACACACGGTATTGATTATTGATTCTTACGTAAGAAGCCACTCCGTTTATTCAATTATTACAACAGTAATTGCTGCATAGTATCTCATATTATTGATTCAATTATTGTGACAGTATCATATACACTATATTTTATATTATTAAATCAATAATTGAGAAAACACATTTATTTATATGATTATTTACATTATTGACAATGTCTAGAAAGTTCTGTCGAGGAAAGGGATTTGGTCACCTAATTGCGCGCCAATAAGGAGAAATCTTTATCGGAAAGCCCTCTCTTACCTGGGAATGATCTAGTTGTCAATATTGTAAGTTATAATATTAATGATGAATAATTGTTAATAGATTAAAAATGTGTTTATGAAAGATAAATGATTTATGGTAAATATTTATTCATTTTTTGATATAAATATTTATTGCTTCTATAATCCCTGAAATTAGTGGAATATCCTTGAGTTTTGCGCTTCATCTAGTATCGTTTCATTGGAATATTGATATGAACTTTCTTATTAAATATCAATATTTTCACCCGGGGAACTATGCATGGGTTACTATTCACTCAGTTACTATTCACTCGGGTATTATTCACTCAGGAATTCGGGGTACTTTTCATGCCGGGGTACTATTCATGAAATACTATTCATAGGGTACTATTCACCCAGGTACTATTCACCCGAAAAATTTATTTCGTTTCTGTCAAAATTATTTTTGATACATTGATATTATTCTTGAATTTTACTCCACAAAGCAGTATCATGTTGACAATTTGGACAATATTGAATTCTGGATAAATTAAATTATAAATCTTTAAAATTTATCCTTTACTTTCATTTAATTGAATTCTTATATCATTGTCATCATCCTCAAGCTTATATTGTGATGAAAGTCATCTCTGGCCCGTAGTGCATAGATGGACTATTGATTGGTATGATTATGACAAGGGATAAATCGGTATAATCATGACCTGTAATGTTACAAATGATAAAAGTCCTCATTGGCCCATAGTGCATTGATAGACAGTTGTTGGCATGATCATGATCATTGATGATTACACGAATATCCTTGGCCCGTAGTGCAGGGATAATTCGTGGACATGATACTAATGAATATCATTTGCCCGTAGTGCAGGGATGATTCGATGATGTGGTTTATTTATTAAGTTGTGTCCCATTGATAAAATTGATGATAAACTTTTTAAATCATAAAAGATAGTAGATACCATGCTCTACTTGACTCTTCTAATGGATTTCTTGTTCCGCTGCAGTTAAACTTGATGTTTATTGTATTTTATCAGTTTAACACCGTTGAAGGCTAAAGATAATTTATTTTTCTTTATCTTAGTCATAATATTTTTTACTGGGCTAGTTGAGCTCACCCTTTTGCTTTCATTGTTCTCTTCAGGAAATGAGAACATAGCCGGGACTAGTCGGGGAATAGAGTGATGGTTCGAGATGGTTGTTTTAGTAGTCCTCGCTATTTAGTGTGATAATAAATGTAATGAGGATTGAATTTGAGTTTGGATATTGTCTATGAGATAATATTCGTGTAAAAACTCAACTATGTTTTGTCGTATTTTGCATGATAGTTGTATTAATTAAGTTTGTATTTGACTTCTGTACCATGTATTTGGAGACCCAAGATGGGTGATGTATACCTATTTTAGGGTCGTCAAGAAGAGGAGGTTCAATAATGATGGAAAGACGTCAGCACCAGCAACCGTTGTTAAGGAAGGAGATCAACCACCGATCATATGTTACAAATGCGGAGGGGAGGGACACATCAGTCCAAACTGTACGCATCAGCCCAAAGTGTGTTACAATTATGGAAGACAAGGTCACCTAGCCCAACTTTGTCGTGCATCAAAGTCAAGTCCAGCTTGGACGGAGGCACCAAAGGCCATCCCAGACAAGACAAAACCAGTAGTTCAAGGGAGAGTGTTTGTCGTGACCTCCCAAAAAGCGAAGAACCCGAACGAAGTAATCATGGGTAAGATAATCAAAATATTTTGTGAAGTTTATACCTTATTTGATACTAGTTCTACCCATTCTTTTATTTCTCCTACTTGCGCTCAACGTTTAAATTTGACTCCGAAGAAATTAGACTTTGACTTATCTGGTAAAACTCTGTTGGGGGAAACCTTTATTACATCCATTGTTTATACATCTTGTTTGATTCAAATCGGTAACCACACGTTACATGTCGATCTAATCTCTTTGAAAATACTTGCATTCGATGTGATTTTAGAAATTGATTGGTTAACTACTCATCATGTTAAAACTGATTATTTTCGTAAGGTTGTTAGCTTTCATATTCCTAACCAACCTTAGAAAATAGGAACTGAAAGACTTGCCTTGATTGTTATTTACCAATAACAGTTTAACAACTTACAGTTATCTGCACTTCACGTGCCCTACACAATTATATAATCATGCACATCAACTATTAGTCACATAGCAATGCATAGTAGTTGTAATGTAAACTTTACTCTATATCTCATAACCATTCCTATTATCAATACACAATGTTCAATTTGATTGTGTTAACTTTCGACTTATAGCTCACTATTTTTCATATTCGAAGTTCATTCAAGTGTTTAAGTCTTGCTAGGACTACTTATTGGTTTTATATTAACACTATTCAATATCTTATAATATTCATTTCATTGGATTGAAAACACTTTTTACGTTCATTATCACTTATCACGACGTTTCGACGTTTATTCGTCACACGCCCAATTTGTCCCTCTTGTGTGTGCTTAGTATGCATATTCAACTTATCTAATATATCATTCATTAATGTTAAGCATCATTATACCTCATAATATTCATGTTCTATAACTTAGAACAACATCTATTATCATCGACATCACTATACTTGTGTATGTGCATGTCCGACGCCCTTCGATTGCCTCTGAATACGTATTAGTCACAACGATGACCATTTTGACTACTGTTCCTGACCTCAAATTAACAAACTTAAAGAATAAAATTTTTAGGTCTATTCGTCCTCGTTCCGGATCATCTTGAATCACCTCAATCAGAGTTCGTATGAAATGTTATGTCAGTTTTACCAAAACAGGTCAAAGCAGTCATAGTCAGCACACATGTGGCGCGGCCGCACCTCTTTTCCACGCGCCCATGCCATCTAGAAGCGATGGGAAGCTTGCCCGCACTCCTGGGTAGCGCGCCCGCACTAGGCTTCACCCAGATTATAATGTTTTGGGATTTTTGACCCTTTTCTCCTACTAATCTTCATAACTTGAGTTATACACATCCAAATTAGTTTGTTTTTGATTCTATGGATTTGTAATTCATAGAACTACAACATACTAGAATTCTTGCAATTTATAAAAACATTAACCAACCTAAAATTTGACCCAAAACACATGTTCATACTCTATTTTCATGTTTTAACAACTCTAGCGAATTCGATCGCCACGACTTCGTTTCTTAATCAATTGACACGATTTAAACTATGTTGTTTTTGTTTCTTCACATACAAACATATTCTAACTTCAATTTGCAGATTACAACACATATAGGGCACCAAATTTGGTACTTTCTAAGCCATATCCAACAACATAAACACTATTATATGAACTCTTTCTACTACAACCCAATTTCATGTTTTTAATCATCAAATATCACTTAAATATGATAGATAATAGATTATAAATCATAGATACAATTTCACTTACATATGTGTATCAATCTAACTCCACTATCAATAGAAATTTTAATAAAATAAGAGTTAAAAATTAGAATTGATTATACCTTATTCTTTGATTGTTGGCTAGCACAATTGAGAGCAATCCTTTTTCCCCAAAAACCCTTCTTCTCAAAATCACTGTAATTCTTTTCACCAAGCTCTCTCTCTAATCTTTGTGTTTCTCTCTTGTAGTTCTATAATCTAGCCCTAGGAGAAAATAAGAAGCATAGAAAAAATAACCGACCTCCTCACCCTTAATGTACTCATCAATTTTAAAAAAAAAAAGAAATAAAAGACGTCAATTGAAAAAAACCAAAGGCCACAAGGCCTTTTTTGGCTAACCAAAAATTTTCCCAAACTAAATTATTTAAATAATCTTATATTATATAGTTTCATGTCACACCTTTAGTTAATTACATAACTTTAGCTCAATTAATTTAAATAACTTGTAATGGTAATTAAAATAATTTCTATTATAATTATATTTATGAATAATACATAATTATATATCTAATTTAATAAATAAATTAGACACATAACTTTATTTAATTTATTTATTTCCTTTAAATTACACAATTCATTTAATTTAATTATTTTCTTAAATATTAAGCAATTGATTTAATTTAATTATTTCCTTAAATTAAATCCTTGAGATAAAATTATCATCACTCAATTTAATTAACACTAATCAATTTAGTTACTAAATTAATTCACCACAATTCATCAATTATTTATTTATCTCAATAAATTAATTAATTAAAACATTTATTTAATTCAATAAATATTTAAAATTAATTACAAAATTCATTTAATTCCTTCAATAGTTAACTTAACTATTAAACCTCACTTCCCAATATATGAATATATATTTCTCTTCACCCCAGATCACATGTTTCAAAATATATAGCCTGTATATATAAATACTCAAACTCAAAACATCCCATAATAAGAATTTTAATTATTAAATTCCTATTTTAATAACCTATAAAAATTCGGGTTGTCACAACCTTCCCTCCTTATAAGGATTTCGTCCTCAGAATCACCAAAACCCTACCTTACTCAGGTTTTCACCAAATCTCTTTGTTGAATAACTTTAACACATTACCTTAATATAGGTTTTATATTTCCTGCTCCCTCTATTCTTGATAATAAATTCTTGTAAGTTTTATTTCATAATCTTTACTTAGACTCAATTATATTTGAGTATTATATATTCTTTAACCCATTCATTTCCTTTTCTATGGATTGTTATCATAAACACTCGGGATATTACAATAATGAACATAAAGTTCACATAAAATAACCCTTAAACAAGTAATTTAAACCTTAATAAAGGTTGAACGGAAAGATTGAACGAGATTAAAAGATAAAGAATGTAATCGCAAAATACGTAACCGATATCCCGGGACCGTGGTTGCAATAAAACAAACGTGGGGGATTTCTATAATTGTGATTCCTTAGACGTTGAGTGACGAGGGTGATGTGTAATATTTTGATATTATGATGTCGTAATGAGAGATAAATGTAAAGCGTATAGACGCTGTAAACGCAACACAGTTGCGATGAACGAATGGTCTTAGCATACAACGAACCGTATGGCTTCAACATTAAGAAAGAATAATGAACGTGGGGTTCATGGGATGGATAACGGATGAAAGAGATTAAAACCTTGTGTAAAGGTTGAATGAATGATTAAGAGATGAACAACGTAAACAATGAATATGTAAACGATTCTCATGAATCATATTCGCATCGAACGAACGTTCTAAGTGTACAATGGTTGTATAACTTAGACGTTGATGAAGGTAGTAAGTAAGATATGAATTATCAAAAAAGCCATAATGAATGGTAACAAGAGTAATGAAAGTCTGAATGTGAGTCGGATAGAGAATGTTAGAATGAATGTAATCGTTAAATACTTTAGCCAATGTAAGGTTGAGTGTACGCGAATATTAAACGGACAGAACCTACACTCTGTGTATGGTTTGACCATAAGATAATGAAGACAATGACGTATAACGTTGAGAAGCCGAGTTAATAATTATAACTTGGATAACGTATCGAGTCGAATGAATTGGAAGTTATAAGAGATGAATAAGGTAATGTAAAATGCTTAACGCTATGACTGCATAGCATTAACATTGAATGATCGTTCTGAGTATACAAAAAACTATATGACTTAGACGATAAGAAATGAATCATGAGGTATGACATTTAGTTGCCAGAAAGCCATAAGGAATGAAAAATTGACTTAACGAACATTATAGTTTAATGGTTCGGATAAGTTCAAATAATTTTTGGTTGTGGTACAATCGTAATATTTGATAGTTGACATATGGGAGCTGGGCTAAACAATTCCTTCAGAGAGATGAGGTATATACGAAACTGGCAACCGATCTAACTCACTGTGAAAGACAGTGTAGATGAGACGGGAACTTGTTTATTAGTTGTTTGTGGAAAACCACTTAGAGTACCATATGGACTACTAGTAGAGACGCGATGTGTACTGAGTCCTAGAAAGGTTATAAGAAGAAGATAAGAATGTAAATCATCAAAGATGATGATTGTATGAGTAAGACATCTCCGTATGTCATGAAGCCGTAAAATGGTAAAGAAAGTTGGTCGCGTAAACTTAGATTGTAAGAACGCGAACCCTAAGAAGTCAAGTTAAATAAACCAATGCTTAAGTCAAATATATGACTAATTGGTGTATGTGCTATTTCCTTATGTGTTATATAGGAATTGGAATGAGCAGTTCAGCATACTGTGCGTAAGGTAAGTTTCCTAACTTCATTCATATTTAAAATGAATGCTAGTTTCTTAAAATACTCAGATGTTAAACTTGAGAAGTTTTTTCTATGTTCAAATGTGCGATATTTGTACAAGGTGGTAGTATGTATGGGCCTTGTGCCACAATTTTAACACTTCAGTGTTTCTATGAGATGAACTATTCTGTGTTTGAACTGTTCAATATGAGAATGTTCTATTTATACATGAACCGTTATTGTTAAGTCTGTGTTAATGATTCTAGCCAGACAGAATGTGCATGAAAAAGGTAGAAGAATGAAAGTATTTCAAGTGAATGTGATTAATGTTTTAAAATGATAGGAATTAGAGTTTATTCCTATTATTCAAGCTACTTCATAACCTTTGTTCGATTATTAAAGTTTTAAAAGAATGTTTAAATTCTTGAAGTTATTTGTTCAACTGCTATGACTTGTTGGGCAATTGAATGCTCACACTTGCTTTAAATAAAAAACATTTTCAGCGAATGATGTTAGAAAGAACTTAAGGATCCCGTAAAGATCAAGCTGATCGGTATCCAGACGAAGTGCCATTCAGAATATGAATGTGCGTAAAGAGAAAGCAAAGACTTGTAATGTAGAATAGTTCAATTGAACTATGTATTAGTTTAATGAACTGTTATGTATCCTTTGTGGTGGATAAAAGTCCCTCTTGTAAGATGTAAAGAATAATGTATTATCATTATTTGTAATGAAATAGATTATAAGGTCTTAGAACCTAGGATTTGAGAATGTATGTTGTTATATTTAGCTATATAATGATGTATTTTTGGAAGGAGATGGAATCATGACGTACGAAATTTGGGTGTGAAAATAAACCAGATTTTGGGGCATTACACTGAGTGGCGCGGGTCTTGGCTCCGATAGTACGAGGGGACCACCAGCAGTATAATGCCTCCTGAGTAAACAGACCCTCTAACAAAGTAGGCGACTGCGACACATTCCAATAACGCCTTGCAGGAGGCAAGATCGGTACACGAATCTCTCATGTGGTGCTCCTAATAGTACGCTCTCCTAAATAGAGTTTCTATCCTCCATCTGTGAAGAGAGGAATCCAGCAAGTGGATATCACATATTCGACACCAGTCGGGTATCCATCCTCAAAGCCAACTGTCAAATGTTCCCCAGAGTAGGGAACCCAAGTGATGGAATCAGTTGTCAACAACTCCAACTGTAGGCGATAATGGGTGAAACCCTAGCTACAGGAACCTCCGCTAAAATGGAGTGATGCCATCGCTGTCCTCGTGGATAGGTATCTAAACCTAACACACTAATAGGATGCAAACATGGAAGCCTCTCATAGGCCCAAAATTGCGAACACAAAGGCACACATCTTCTGTCAGTCAACACTCTTAACCTGTACATGGGAAATCAAAAGAGAAATACTCACCAGCAGAAATGGGTAAAATCCTAGCCAAGCCTCTATCAAGCCCTATGAACGCATGCGCATTCCCCTGAGGAAATAGGCAAAGGTATATAGGAGCCCTAATCATACTCTCCAATACGGTCCACCTCCCGAGTGGCGCTGATCAAAGCGAATGACACCTTGGAAGAGTTGTTTGCTATGAAACAACCCCTGATAATAACCAAGAACAATCTCCGAAGAATGTGATCCCCGACTCTTACATCAGCAGGCATTGGCTCATTCAATAGCCCACTCATAGCATTTATGCTTAAAGGACCTGTACAAATGATCCTGCCCTTGAGCGCCTCAGCCGGGACTCCTATTAAGGATGTAATGGTAGTCGAGGTAATGTTCACAGTACATGGCACTGGCACCCCTCCAAACTTCATACCAGTGATAAACCAATAATCCATCGGTGTCATCATCACCTAACAGTCCAACTAATGGAGAGACTAAGTCTAGTGAAACCAGCGCTCAGACAATGCCCTGAGGAAACCCCAGGGAGAACGGCGGGGAAGAATTGAAAAGAACGCCCCAAAGCCCCAACCATACACAATCTCCCGCTAATCAGGATGCAGAGCCTGATATAGATAGTGTATGCTGAAAAAATTTCCTCGAGGCTGCGTAAAGCCGGGAACCTACACCACAAATACAAATCGACATCAGAATCCTCGCTCCTCATCAATAGGAAAAAGGAAGATCTAACTTAGCTTTTACCTCGTTTGCATGCAAATAAACTGAGGGGTGGCAACTCAAATCATCCAGAATATCTGGAATTGTTACATTAATGCCTGGAAGATCCTTGCAGGGAACATGAGCAGCAGGAGCTGGAGCCGCAACTGGTATATCCTCCTCTTCGTCCTCAACATCCAGTATATCAACCCGGACATGACGAATCATCGCCTCTACCAACCGACGAGGCTGTCTAACTAAACGGGGTAGAGGCACTTCAGAAGCCCTCCTCCACACACTTGAAGTGGTCCTGCAGGAACTACTCGGCGGATCCGGATCCATAATATCTGGATACAAGTCTCCAAATCACCTTAGAAAGGGTGTGGTAAATTCTAACATTGAGCTTTTCAAATGCATTTTATGACTACATGCATGCATGCATTACTTTAAAATATGCCTACAATAGAGTTAAAAATGCATGACAACCCAATGCTTAGACTTATGGAAAATTTTTGCCAGAGTCTCCTTTGTAACAAGGACTATCCACATGCACATAGGCATGACTAGGTGGCCATTCAGTAGCACAACTACCCACAGTCATAAACATCTTATATGCATACATATGTCAAAGTCACAATCCATAATGGTAGACTAATTACCTGGATTACTTTGCTTTACTACCTTTGCTCATTTGTCCTCAAATAGGATAAGAAATAGCAAAAAAGGTGTCAATTTGACTGTTTCAAAAGTCAAACTTTTTCACATCATTATGTTCAATATGGTTTAATACTAACATTTACTATGTTGAATATTTTTATCAAGTCATATAGATATGCATATTCACTACTACGTGTTTGGACGCATTTCATATGATAACTCATTTTCTAACAGACAAAACTGGAACAGAAGACATGCATACGTTACCAAGATAGCGTGAAACACTTGTACGATGACGGATTTCACAAAAAGCGGTCCGAACTCAGCAGATCTGAAGAAGAGCTCTCGGATTCTCTATGTGGTGCAACGTGAAAGTGACTTGTGAAAGGCAAGCAGCCTACAAGTACACCCACGATTGGCCGCAGGTGTACCTTCGACTACCATAAGTGTACCTATGGCTACCTTATATAGGTCACACCCCTCTAGCTTAGTTCAAGTTGAGTTGAAAAGGGGGTCTCACAGGTTGAAACAGTCAAATCAGGAAAAAAGATGCTATGCGATTGAGCAAAACAACCTGAAATCCTTATTTTTAAAGCCTAAATTGTGGGTCTACATGTCACTCATTGGTATTCGCCCAGACATAGGGTACACCACACCAATGATCACAGCTATTGAAAACTACACTCGGTAATACCTCACAAAGGTCCGATGATGTCGGTTCAGGGTCACAACTCAAAAGAACCTCTCCCTAGCGGGAACTTCATACATCCTCAATCGTTGAAGCACATTTCAACAAAGGTCAAGCAACCTTGACGTTATTTTAGTAATTGGAAAGTAAATCTAATGAAGCATCGGAAGCCATCCGATGATCCTCAGCCATTGATGCACATGTCAACGAAGGTCAAGCAACCTTGATGTTATTTCAGCCATTGGCAAGTAAATCCAATGAAGCGTCAGAAGCCATCCAATGATCTCCACCGTTGAAGCACATTTCATTGAAGGTCAAGCAACCTTGATGTTATTTCAATCGTTGGCAAGTAAATCTAATGAAGCGTTGAAAGCCATCCGATGATCTCAGCCGTTGAAGCACATTTCAACGAAGGTCAAACAACCTTGACAATTTTCATCCGTTGGCAAGTAAACCAAACAAAGCGTCAGAGATCATCTGATGATCATAGCCATTGGCAATTAAACCCAACGAGGCGTCAGAGATGATCTGATGATGGTATCCATTGATGCATATTTTAGCGAGGGTCAGGCAACCCTGACAACACAAACTATTGGCAATAACTCCGACAGATCACTAAAAAGACCTGGCTATACAAACCAGGAAAAATATCCTCATCGGAGAGGACCGATGATGGAATCCGTTATACACAATCTTCATCAGATAAAACCTCATTCCCCCGGAGTCTCTTGCACATGAGAGGAATATCTATGGTGATAACCCCAACGTCAACATCTTTAAAGTTCTTGAGAGCTTTGGATTACATATCCAAGTAATTCATCAAATTCATCTGTGATAACTCCAGTACCCATCTGAAATCATGGGAGCAAACAGTTATCACATCCCGTTGGAAAATGGTCCAACAAACCACATTCATCATACATTTACATCATGCTGCAGTACATTGCATCAAGAATATCTTGTCACATTTCAAGTGTCTAGTATTCTTTATCCTATCAATTCCATTACACAACATGAATATGATAAAGAGGGGCATCTATAGACACTCAAAATTTTGCATTCATGTTACTAACTTTGCAGGAGGGCAGAATCTTTTTCCATTTTGGAGACAACCCAGAGATACTTAGTTCCAACCCCGGAAGATAACCCTAGGAATTTTAGTTCCAACCTCAGAGATAACCCTAAGGAATGCATTTGCAGTTTTGGAGATAACCCCGAAAACGCTCGTTTCAATTTCGAGTAATCATCTTTAAACTCGGAGATAACCCCAGGAGGTCAGACACACCTTAGAGACAACCTTGAGGATCTTCAGCACTTACAACAGCCCAATCTCAGAGATAACCCTAAGCAACGACTGTTAAATCAGCCCAGAACCGTAGATAACCCCGGTGAGGCGCAAAATCATCATTTTTCCACCTTGATCCCACATTCAAGCCGTCTCAACAACATTTCAACCTACATGCTACACAGAAGTGTCCTACAAGAACCATAGCTCTAATCCCGAGTGACTACTACACAAGATAACACACCAGATAGAATTTGAAGACTTAAAGACCTGGGCATGGACCCATCTTCCTGACTTTGTACAACCTCTTATCCCATGTCATTGTATAGCTCTCGAAAATAGCATTCTATAAATGGTCTTATACACCTTAATCAGATGCCCAGATTGAAGTTAAGAAGATTCAAGCGGATAACACGTTTCACGAGTGCACGTACTTCGAGATGGCGAGGCCCAAGATGCCCGGGGCACCCCGAGCAGCCGCAAGTACATCTCTGCAGGTACACTTACGGCTCCTCCATCTATAAATAGAGGGCTTGGGGTGGCCATTTGTAAGAGAAAAAAGGTGAGGAAGCCTTGTCCAATTTGCTTTATACACACTATAAATTGAGTGCTTTCTTATTTCAAACACTTGTGAGCTTATATTTTGCTACATTTTACCGGTGGGAACCGAGTGTTCATCCATTTAAAACTATTTGAAGTCTTCTTTGGCAGCTCACTGTAAGCCTTCTCACATTTCTTAAAGCCTTTTCTCCATTTTTGTGCACACATTATTATTCACGTTGAGAGTCGTGTTGTGTGTGTATGTCCAGACCATCGGTCCGTGACTTTTATTGCTTTCCTATATATATATATATATCCTCAAATTTGAATTAGCGAATAAAGTCTGGATCGATATATATCCAGTGCGTTTATCGCTTATATATATATATTTACATTTCTGTCTGGCCTGGAGTTTACTTCGTGGCCATTAATTACTTTCATTTACATTCCGTCCCGCCTAGAGTTTACTTCATGGAAGTTGATCATTTCTATATATATATATATATATATATATATTATATTTTAAATCTGCACAGAGTTTACTTAAGTGGCGGTTGTATATATATATATATATATATATATATATATATATCGCTTCTGACTTTCATACATATCTTTGCATCATCATGTGAGCCTAGGAATCATGTGATCACAAATTCAGCCTCATAAATCTAGATTCGGTTCCCGTGATGGACATTTTAAGCTGTAACTAGCTTGTAAATTATTCACGGTGTTTGAATTTCCTTCGACGACTCTCATGCCCACAAGGAGTTCGGCACTGCTTTTTTATCTTATTTTCTCGAAGATGCTTCGCATCTCAAAAATAAAAGCAATCAAGCCGAACACGTAAGAAAATGGAAGTATCAAAGGCCTCAATTACAATTGAGCATAACGGTTTAAAAAAATGTCTTTTACAAAACATCACTGCTATATCTTGTTAAAACTGAACTTTTATACAAAATTCAAACCCTTTGTATATAGGTGTAAACGAGGCATAACAGTACTTCTAGATAATTGCACATTGATCTACACACACATACACAGATTCAGATAAAGGTTTAAATTGAAAAGTGGTGGTCACTATGTTACCACGGATATCGGGGGGTGCCTAACACCTTCCCTCCACATAATCAAGCCCCCGAACCCTAACGAATCTCGGTTTCACACACTAGTTAAATAATGTCACATCACTAAGTCAATATGCAATCTTTTTCTCGGTTGAGTTGGTGCAACCATTTAAAAATACCAACTGGCGACTCTTACAGTCCAATCGTCGACATATACATGTCAGACCTTTTCACAACTTGTTTTTTCAAATAAATCTCACCTAACATGAGAACACCAAAAGACAAGAATAGAAAAGGGACAAATAAAATTCCCGACGTCAACATATATATATATATATATATATATATCTATTCAAACTCAAAACATCTCATAATAAGAATTTTATTTATTAAATTTTTATTTTAATAATTATTAAAAATTCGGGTTGTCACAGATACTAATATAATTCGAGTAATTTCTATGAAATTCTTTGAACGGTCTTTAAAATCCTTAGTGGCTTTTTATTGATGTAGATACATTATATAAATACTACATAATATTTATATAATTATCAGATTACGAAACAAATAATTTTGTCAGTACTTAGATACCGATATTCAGATATATTTCTTAACAAGGAATATTATCTGAACAGTTTTTGAAATCCTAAGTGGCCAAATTATCACAACATAGATCAAATATACAAAAATATATATCTTTGAGTGAAACGAATTTATTTGATATATCAAGTATTATTTAATTGATTAATCTGTTATACTTGATAATTGTCATCACCAGTATTACTTGTTGGATTATAAGTGATTTAAATTGTCATCCATACTCAAAGTTAAATATGTTTAAAACATAGAAACACACTCTTTATTTATAAATAAAAATCCTTTCAACTATGTTTAAATCATAGAAAAACATTTTTTATTAAAGAAAATAAAAATCTTTATAAAGTGTATCAATTTCTGCATCTGCTTACATAGAAACATACCACGTAAAAGTCTTGAACTTTTATTTAAATATTTGATCTTAACCTTTATATATGCTTATTTGAGAAGTGTTAAATATAAAGGTTATTTAAACTTTTATAAATCTGAACTAAACTTTATCTACTTCCTTTAGAAGCAAAAACCAAAATAATCTTTTGTAAAAAAAGAAAAGGTAGAGTTAGTTTATTATATGTACTTCTGAGAAAGACGAGTAATTCATTGATCAAGATCAGAGTCTTAGAGAGGTTAGCTAGGAGTTGGGTCTCTAATGTACTTGTGAGGCAAGGAAGAGACTGTTTTTTAAAGACCAAATCATAAAATAGTTCTAAACTAAAAAGGAAGGTACAACTAAGCTTGAGAAAGGAGCTAGGACTTTGCTGTTCGAGATAATCAGTTGTGGATAGTTCTATGTTTACCTATAAAACTTTGTAAAGGCTTATCCGCTTATTGAAGGAGTATTTATTACTGGGAATAATAGGATCTCAAGTCCTGGAGAGGAGCTTGAGACTGGATATAGCAACTGTAACGTCCCGAAATATGGTCTATCTTCACACCCGAATTCTGTATATCACGATCCCATCTCATTCCAAACACACGTCATTATATAGCTAAATATAACAACATACATTCTCAAATCCTAGGTTCTAATAACTTATAACCTCGTTCATTACAAATAATGATAATTATATTATTCTTGACATCTTACAAGAGTGACTTTCACCAGTCACCAAGGATACATAACAGTTCATTAAACTATTTTGTAGTTTAAATAAACTATTTTACATTACAAGTCTTGGCTTGATCTTCATGCTCATTCATATACTGAATAAAACTTTGTCTGGATACTGGTCAACTTGATCTTTACGGGATCCTTAAGTTCTTTTACTCGTACGCTGGAAATATTTTTCATTTAAAGCAAGTGTGAGCATGAAATTGCTCATCAAGTCATAGTAGTTGAATAAACAACATCAAGAATTTAAACATTATTTTAAGAATTTAATAACCGAACAAAGGTTATGAAGTAACTTGAATAATAGGAATAAATTCTAATTCTTATCATTTTAAAACATTAGTCACATTAACTTTGCAATACTTTCATTCTTCTACCTTTTTCACACATTCTGTCTGGCTAGAATCATTAGCACAGACTTAACAATAATGGTTCATGTATAAACATGACATTTTCATATTTAATAGTTCAATCATAGAACAGTTCATCTCATAAAAACACTGAAGTGTTAAAATTCTGGAACAAGGCCTCATACATTCTATCACCTTGTACAAATATCACACATTTACACATAGATAAAACTTATCATGTTCAACATCTGAGAAGTTTAAGAAACTAGCATTCATATTAAACATGAATGAAGTTAGGAAACTTGCCTTAAACATAGTCACAACTTATAGTTTACACTGAACTATTCATTATAATCCCTATATAACACATAAGGAAATAGAACATATACCAGTTAGTCATGTATATTTGACTTACGCATTGGTTTAAGCTTAACTTTACTTCTTATGGTTCGCGTTCTTACAATCTATGTTTACGCGACCAACTTTCTTTAATGTTTTACGGTGGTATGACATATGGAGATGTCTTAACTCATACGACCATCATCTCTGATGATTTACATTCTTATCTTCTTATAATTTTTCTAGGACTTAGCACATATTGAGCCTCTACTAGTATTCCATATGGTAATCTAAGTGGTTTTCCACAAACAACCAACAATCTAGTTTCCCGTCTCATCTACACTGTCTTTCACAGCGAGTTAGATCAGTTGCTAGTTCGTATATACCTCCGCTCTCTGAAGGAATTATTTAGCCCAGTATGTCAATCATTAATATTACGATTGTACCATAACCTAAACTTAACTTAACTTATCCAAATCATTAAAGCTATAATGTTTGTTAAGGTTATTTCCCATTCTTTATGGCTTTCTGGCAAATAAATGCCATACCTCATGACTTATTCCTTATCATCTAAGTCATACAGTCTTTTATATACCTAGAATAATCATTCAATGTTAATACTATGCTTTCATAGCATTAAGCATTTTATATTACCTTATTCATATCTTATAACGTTCGGTTCATTCAACTCGGAACGTTATCCAAGTTATAAGCATTAACTCGGCTTCTTAACATTATACGTCATTATCATTAATTTAGTTTATTCTTTGTTCACAGGTTTAATCATTAGTCTTCATTACCTTACGGTCAAATGATACACGGTGTGTAAGTTCGCGTACACTCAACCCTTACGTCGGCTAAAGTATTTAACGCTTAAATTTCATTTTTTATCCAACTCACATTCAGACTTTTATTAATCTTATTATCGTTCATTATGGATTTATTGATAATTCATATCTTACTACCTTCATCAATGTCTAAGTTATACAACCAATATATACTTAGAACGTTCGCCGGACGCAAATATGACTCATAAGGATCGTTTACGTATTTAGCATTCACGTTGCTCGTCTTTTATACTTCCATTCATTATTTACTAAAGGTTTTAATCACTTTCCCTAGCGATTTATTACATGAACATCACGTTCATCGTCATCCCTCAATGTCTAAGCCATACCATTCGTGGTATGCTAAGACCGATCATTCAACGCAATAACTTTGCGTTTATAGCGTCTATATGCTTTACATCAATCTTCCATTATGGTCTTATAACATTAAAATGTTATATGTCACCATCTCCCTACAACGTCTAAAGGAATCACAATCATAGCAATCCCACGCGTTCGTTTTATCGCGACTACGGTCCCCGGATATCGGTTACGTATTTACCGTTTACATTCTTTGTCTTTTAATCTAGTTCAATCTTTCTGTTCAAGCTTTACTAAAGGTTTAAATCACATAATTAAGTGTTACATTATGTGTACTATATGTTCATTATCTTTCCTTACACTTTCCCCAAGAGTTGAGTAATTAATAGATTTTCTCTGGGTTGTTTTCTGTCTTATTGTTTGTGCTATGCGATTCCCTTGTTATTGGTAGTCTTTGCATCGTAAATTAGCGATGGAATTTGAGCACAGTAAATTTGGTCTTTGCCATGTTGTAATGAATGTGACTTTTGTAATTAATTTTTAAATATTTATTGAATTAAATAAATATTTGATTTGATTTATTTATTGAGTTAAATAATTATTTGATGGAATTATGGTAGATTAATTTAATTAAGTGTGTAACATTGATTAAATTAATGTGGAATAATTTTATAAATCAAAATAAGAATTTAATTGAGATAATTAAATTAAATGAGTTGTTAAATAATTTTAATGTTGTTCTAATTAATTTAATAATTAATTATAGATGTATTGATTTGTTATAAATAATAAAGAGAATTTTAATTATGTGATGAGGTGATTTAATGTGTAATATTGCATGTTATTTAATTGAGTTAAATAATATTATTTGATTAATTAATGTGTGACAAATAAACTATACAATAAATGAATTAATTAAAATAATGAGAAATGATCCCTTATGAACAAGCCAAACATAGCCTAAGGAACATGGGAGTAGTTAAGGCCTCGTTGCGCTTAACTGTTGCCCATGATTTAACTAGTTATATTATACGTATAATATAACCTTCATATTACTTAGTTTGGAGAGCAAATTTCGAGAGAAAAGAGAGAAATTGAGGGTCAGTGAGATTGAAGAAGAAGAAGTTTGAAGAATTAAAGAAGTTCTTATCATCTTTGTGTAATCCAGGCAGAGGAATCAAGGGTAATCCCTTAATCTCAAACCTTAACTTACGCTCTTAAAAGTTCTTCATGAAAATTATTTTTCTTTATCTCACTGTAATTGAATTTTATTAATGAATGTTAAATATATGATGTTATATATGTTTATAACATGTTTTACATAACTTGTATGAGATTTAGAATAATTAAATCCATGAAATCATGCTTAAAATCTGAGTTTTGAGTTTACAGTAAAAATATTATTTTAGTTCTCTGTAATTGAGTTTTTATGGCCAACTTGTTAAGAAATTGGTTGTAATCGTTAATATACAAGTATAATTTGCTATATGATGTTTATAAACAATTTTAGAGTAATTAATCCATGAAATTAAGTTTAAATTGAGATTTTGTAGTTTGCAAAGTAAAAACATATGAATATGGCCTATAAGAACAAAAATTGATGCCTAAATTGCCTATTATTCGGTAAATTGATAATTAATTGTGTTTATACATGTAAAAACGAAAAGAACGAAACTTGTATGGACTGATTTGGTTAAAAAAATGAGTTCGTAGTAGTTGATTTCATGAAGAATGTCAAAAATAGAGTTTTCACAAAAAACATCAAAATTACATCTTTAAATCTTGTTGTTTATGTGACTTAAATTGTTAAAAGCATGCTAAGAGTGTTATAGAATGTTTCTGTTAAGTTTATATTTTATGGGTAATATTGAATTTGTTATTTGTGTGAAGTTTTGGCCTAATTTGGCCTGATACGTGTTCTTCACTAACCGAGAAGCAGAATGCTAAGCAATGACTATGACAAACTTTATAGCAGAGCTTTGTTCTACTATTCTCCGGTATCAGATCTTGATATAAATGGCGCATTTCAAAGTCTTGAGTCGGTAGAATATGGCGCATATATAAACTTAACAAAGAAAAAGTACTGCGTTTGCAGTTCTGAGCAATGAAGCTGCGGTATACACTTAATAGAATTGCCCATAAAATTTTATTTAACTGTTCAAGACCAAAAAATGTATTAAACAAATAATGTGATGTTAAAACAAATTCTTAACATTTAAATGATGTTCTTACGTGTTTAATTGATATGTTGAACGCATTGTTAACTCGTCATCCATAAAGTCTAATAATGAGTGAAAAGTACTGATGTGATGTGATTAATATAATCATAATCAGATTTTTGACAAAAGAGGATGTACTTGTGATGCCTGTTACGTTATAATTAATTGGTATTGTGAATGTAAATTGTATGTAGGATTAAATTGAGGAATGTGAATTGTAATTGTGTAATCTACGCACAAGGCAAATTTTCTAACCCTAAACTTTATTTGAGCAAGTTTCTGAACCCTACTCTTATGTTGAGCAAGTTCCTTATTTTCTCACTTGATTATAGTCGCACAAGTTTTTCTAACTCTACATTATTGAGCAATTTTAACCTTAGATTATTAATATTCAAGTAAGGTTTCTTATAGTATTCAATGTTTATGTCTTTATTAAGTCTTCTAATTCTTTATGAAAGCATGACTTTGATATATGATGCTTATCTACTTATAATTCAACGGTATTCCATCATTGCTATTGTATCCCTTATAACATTATATTTTTAGCGAACTCTTGAATGATTATTAAATCCTTATTGATTCAACTAATCCTTAGTTGATGATTATTGAACTCTAAATTACCCTTTAGATCAATCCAAACTAAACTTCCTTTGGTACAGACTCTAATGTCAAAGTTGAGATGAACAACTCTGCTACAGGGGATTATATTACGCGATAGCATTAAGATGTTATGCACATACATGGTACTAAAGGTTGATCCCCCAAGGTACGATAAGTAAGGTCTATATAGTCTTACGATTGTTAAAAGTTTAAAGTAGAAATACTTGAAAGCCTAGGACATAGTTCATGGTCTAGTGACCCTCAAATGTACTTTTAATTCATGTTCTAATCTTGATTCAAAAGCTGATCTTTCTTTCGGTTCAATATCCATTGTTTATTCGCATATTATTATTATTATTGTTATTGTTAAACTTGTGGGCAATTGTTTCTCACTCTTGCGTAATAACATTGCAGCTAAGGTTGAAAGTGTTTATGAGCCATCCAATAGTAAGGGCAAAGGCAAAGCAAGCAAATGATGAAGATTTATTTATTATTTAAGAATATTTATATTAAGAACTATGCTGTGATGTTTAAGACTTATTTCTTTATGATGTTTCCGCATTTGATGTATTAAGGTTAGATAACCTGGGATTGATTTGTTTAAGTTGTTGTAACCCTTTATTGGGAGGATTTCTATTTCTATTTTTATTGTTGTTATTACTATGGGTAGAGTTATATGTTAATTATTTTGTTGAGTGAACACCAAATCTGTGGAAAGTTTAAGTACCTGAATTTGGGGTGTCACAGGTTGTTATCAGAGTTTTAGGTTATGAACCTTAGGTGGGGAGAAACCTTAGGTAGTAGCCTTATAAGAGATTGAGAACATAGTGGTGATAAACTCTTATCGAGTTCTAAGAAATGAATTCCTTAATTCATTGAAGATAATAAAAGAATTAATGTACTTATATGATATACTTATATGCTCGTGAGCATCGATTAGTAATAAAACTTAAGACTATGTTGTCAGGATGTCGGATGTTAGAGGATCTAGGCGAGCTGGGGAGGAGGAACCCAGAGTGCCTAGAGAGGAGGAGCCCCGAGACATTTATGTTGTCGAGGAGAAGTTGATATAGAGAGAGCCATCTCCATTGATCACTGTTGTGGGTCAGGAGCATGAGCCTGAGACTGATCCGAAGGAGGACCTTGAGGAGGAAGAGGAGGAAGATGAGTTCCCACCGAACTCTATTGCAGCTCAGATGTATGACGAGGTGTATGACCGTAACATTGAGCTTCAGGATAGAGTCAGAGAGTTGGAGGAGCTGGAAGATGAACGTCAGACCATTATAGGTCAGAAAAATGAGGAAATCTGGGGTCTTGATGTATGTCTTGGAAATGTGGAGTGGAAATTAATTCACTTAGAGGGCGACAATGAGAAGCTGATGGCAGAGGTTGTGAAGCTGAAAGAAGAGTCCACCAAGAGAGCAAGGGTTGAAGATGCATATGAGGAGGCTTCCCAGTGTGCAGATGTAGCCGAGGAAGAGGTGCAGGCAAAGAAGGCCAAGATGGGGGAGATGGATTGTGCATTCCACACTGCGATGAACAGAGCTTAGGACCGAGTTATGTACTATCCAGTCCAATTCGAGGACTTACCTTGGTACATGCTGGATCGTAGGACGATGTTCCGTATCATGGAAGAAGAGCGCAGAGAATCTGTTTGACGTCTTAGTAGGCAGTGATAAGAATAGTATGAGTTATGTATAATATCTATAGTAGTTAATGATGTAAATTCTAGTGTGAATATAAGCAACGAAATATGATGATTTAATCCTGAAGATTCTTTATCTCGGGATAGTTAATGTAAATAGAAGTGATGCTATCTTTCTATGTTTTAAAAGTTATTAATGAATAATGTTAGTTCCCAAAGGCACACAATAGATCTAGAAAGGGGGGGGGGGTTGAATAGATCTTTTTAATTTTCAAATACTTTTCCTTTTTATTTTGTATTGC
Source organism: Panax ginseng (assembly GCA_020205605.1). NCBI lineage: Eukaryota > Viridiplantae > Streptophyta > Magnoliopsida > Apiales > Araliaceae > Panax > Panax ginseng. The sequence goes on from CM035129.1 coordinate 87,779,748, forward strand.
TAATGAATTAGCATATGACAAACATAAGAATCTTTTCAAGCACATCAGAATAAGTAAAAGATCCCCTTCATTGATATATTCATTATCATATATACATTATTCTTAGAGTTAGTTAAGTTGTAAGTAGTTAATACATACATAGCAGTTATAGCAGTTAGGTACATAATGTAAATGACATAAAGTAAATGACATAAGGGATTTTAAGTGGTGCAGAGACTCATGATCCTAATCCACTATTCTTCTTTGAACTAGCAGGATTTCCACTAAGGAAGGGCAACACCCTGAATCACTAAGATTCCTTCAAGGCCAGCAGCCTTGGAACTTCAGTTCACTAAAAACTCTTCAAGGCCAGCAGCCTTGGAACTTCAGTTCACTAAGAACTCTTCAAGGTCAGCAGCCTTGGAACTCCTCTAGTTCCCTAGGAACTCTTCAAGCCCAGTAGGCTTAGAACTTCGTTTAGTCCCTCTAGCAAGGACCCCTCAGGCCCTAGCTTCTTGTTGTTGTAGTTGTTGTTGTTGGTGGTGGTGCTGAGCTGCTAAGATGTCTCTGAGCTTGAACATCTTATGTACTTAGCAGCTTGGCGTGGTCCTCTTTAAATTCTACCTCTAGTCTGGACCACATCTTCTCTGGTGAAGCTGATCTTCACTCTTTTCTGCTCATCTTTATCTGATGTCAGCTGTGCACCATTACCATCTGAATTTGCTAAGTCTCTAAGCTTTTGGTAGACTTTGTCTGGCACTTAGCAATCCTTGAACCCTTCTTGAATGTTTTGCAGACTTGATTCAACATCTATTCTTTTTCAGCTTTTGGTTCATGGTGATCTGTAGAGTACCTCTCTTGATCTTCTTTGTACTCTGCCACTTTTCTGAATGCTATCTCCTTAGCCTTCTTGGCTCTCAGCTTAGCTTCCATCTTCAGTAGCATTCTCATCTTTGATGAATGAAGCTCTAATCTGTTTAAGTCCTTCTTCAAAGCTGCTTCACTTCCACCTATGTAGTCTCACTGTCACCGAGACTTGTTCTCTTAATCTCTGGTAGAACTCATAGAGTTTACAATAGCATTCCAATAACTCAATGATTCTACAACTTAGCAATCATTAGAAACTCTTAATCTTTGAAGCTCTGTTAATTTATACTCCTTCCCAATCTTCCCGTTGGAAAGTAGCCGTTAAAAGCTTTTTGAATTGCCTCGCAGATCTCAAGTTATTTGGTGTAGACTGCAGATGTGACATGAAGTGACTTTCTGACACTGCAGTCTACTGTTTCACCTACCCCATTAGAGATGTTACTTTTATATCTTGGACAGGTAGTCGACTTTATTACCTCCTTCTGATTTCTCAATCAGAGGTTGTCCTTTTGCATCGATGGTCTCAATAAGCTTTGTTCGAATATCAATCTTCGGGTTGAACCGTTGCCAATGCTTCAATCCTCAGTTATTTGAACTCTATGATTCTGATGCACATCTTCTTGGACCTGATCGTAGTGTCTAGTTGACAGGCAGAGACAGCACTACGATCTTGAAGAGTGTTCATTTGATCTTCAGTGTAGAACACCTATTCCTTCTATTGTGCAGTGCTTCAACTGTAACGCCCCGAAATCAGGTCTATTTTCACATCCGGATTCCGTACATCACGATCCCATCTTCTTCCAAACATACATCATTATATAGCTAAATATAACAACATACATCCTCAAATCCCAGGTTCTAAAACCTTATAATCTCTTCCATTACAAATAATGATAATTACATTATTCTTTACATCTTGCACGAGTGACTTTTATCCGCCACCAAGGATACATAATTGTTCATTAAACTATTCTATAGTTTAATTCTATCATTCTATGTTACAAGTCTTCGCTTGATCTTCACGCTCATTCATATAATGAATGGTACTTCTTCTGGATACCGATTGGCTTGATCTTTACGGGATCCTTAAGTTCTTCTAACATCGTTCACTAAAAATGTTTTTATTTTAAGCAAGTGAGCATTCAATTGCCCAGCAAGTCATAACAGTTGAATAAACAAGTTTAAGAATTCAAACATTCTTTTAAGACCTCAATAACCAAACAAAGGTTATGAAGCAGCTTGAATAATAGGAATAATCTCGATTCCTATCATTTTAAAACATTTGTTACAATCACTTTGAAATATGTTCATTCTCTACTGTCTTTCATACACATTTTGTCTAGCTAGAATTAATAGCACAGACTTAACAATAAGGTTTCATGTATAAACAGAACATTCTCATATTGAACAGTTCAATCATAGAACAGTTCATCTCACAGAAACACCAAAGTGTTCAAATTGTGGCGCAAGGCCTCATACATTCTAACACCTTGTACAAATATCACACATTCGCACATAGACAGAACTTCTCAAGTTCAACATCTAAGAAGTTTTAGAAACTAGCATTCATTTAAAATATGAATGAAGTTAGGAAACTTGCCTTACGCACAGCTATAACTTATAGTTTACGCTGAACTGCTCATTCCAATTCCTACGTAGCACATAAGAAAATAACACATACACCAATTAGTCATATACTTGACTTTACGCATTGGTTTACTTAACTTTACTTCTTAGGGTTCTCGTTCTTACAAACTAAGTTTACGCGACCAACCTCCTTTACCGGTTAACGGCTTCATGACATACAGAGATGTCTTACTCAATATGTTCATCTTCTTTGATGATTTACATTCTTATCTTCTTCTTATAACTTCTCTAGGACTTAACACACATCATTTCTCTACTAGTAGTCCATATGGTACTCTAAGTGGTTTCCTGTAAACAACCAACAAAGAAGTTCCCGTCTCATCTACACTGCCCATAACAGTGAGCTAGATTGGCTACCAGTTTCATATATACCTTTGCTCTCTGAAGGAATTGTTTAGCCCAGCTCCCATATGTCAACCATCAAAGGTTACAATTGTACTACAACCTAAATTCATCCTAACTTATCCGAACCATTAAACTATAACGTTCGTTAAGTCAATTTCTTATTCCTTATAGCTTTCTGGCAACTAATTGTCATACCTCACGGTTCATTCTTTATCGTCTAAGTTATACACTCCTTTGTATACTCAGAACTATCATTCCGTATTCATTCTACGCATTTATAGCGTTAACCATTTTACGTTACCTTATTCTTAACTTACAACGTCTGATTCATTCGACTTAGAACGTCATCCAAGTTATAAACAATAACTCAGCTTCTTCACGTTATACGTCCTTGACTTTAATTTAGTTTCTTCATCGTTCATAGGTTTAATCATTGATCTTAATTACCTTACGGTCAAACCATACACGGGGTGTAGGTTCTGCCCGTTTAATATTTGCGTACACTCAACCTTTACGTCAGTTAAGGTGTTCAACGCTTACATTTCATTCTAACATTCTCCTCCGACTCACATTTGGCTTTCATTAATCTTATTACCGTTCATTACGGCTTTCTTGATAATTCATATCTTACTTACTACCTTCGTCAATGTCTAAGTCATACAACCAATGTATACTTAGAATGTTTGCTCGACGTGAATACGATTCATGAGAATCATTTACGTATTCAACGTTTGCGTTACTTGTCTCTTAATTCTATTCCACCTTCATCCAAGGTTTTAATCATTTTCATTCATTACTATCACCTGAATCCCATGTTCAATATTCTTTCTTAATGTCAAAGCCATACGGTTCGTTGTATGCTAAGACCGATCGTTCATCGCAATAGAGTTGCGTTCACAACGTCTAAACGCTTTACATTCATCTCTCATTACCATGACATAACATTGAAATGTTATTCATTACGCTCGTCACTTAATGTCTAAAGAATCACAATCATAACAACCCCTTACATTCATTTATCGCGACTACGGTACCCGGATATCAGTTTCGTAACTCGCATTCACATTTTTTGTCTTTTAATCTCGTTTAATCATTTCGTTCAACCTTCATTAACGGTTTAATACACTTGATTAAGTGTTACATTAGGTGGACTACATGTTCATATTTCTTTTTTGCACATCCCCCAGTAATTGAGCAGTTAAAAGCTCATCATTGAGGCCTTTGTCTTTGCCGGCGTTCTATGGTAGTGCCCTTCCTTTACCTCACACTGCAGCGCCACTCTGCAGTGTCAAATTGTCGAGTAACCTTTACGCATGGCCCTCACTCCCTTCACTAATTCTCGCGCCAGCAATGCTCACTGATGGTGATGGCGAACCTCATGGCAATGTACCCTTCCTCCCAAGGCTTATTCCATATTTGTGTACAAGGCACAAAACCTTGAAATTTTTTCTAAGTCTTAGAAATTTCTTCAGACGCTTACTTCTCGATTCTATAACTTATTCTTTATAACTCAAAACGAGATCATTCCAAAGCCATTTTCTTCCTTATCTTACGTACTTCGATTACCCATGGATAGAACTTTGTTCTGAATCCTTTAACGTGCCATTCAATTGGCTTAATCATCGCCCTTCATTCATTTTATGTTTTTAACGTTCTTCGTTCGTTCGTCCGTAATTCGGTCATCTGAACTCTGAATTCGTTCATTCTTAAGTCCACGACTCACGTTTTCTACATTCTCTTACATTCTTATGAAACCCTACACATTCGGGTTCATTTACTAACTTTCTAATTCTCCTTCTTCTTTAATGAAATTTTTGCTATAACTTCGTTATAGCTCAGTTTTAATCCGTTTCTCATGAATGTTTCTAATGTTCCTAACCAAGCAATAAGCAACTAACTTATACGCAATGGTTTTAAACTTGTCCATCAACAACAATTATCCTACGATGGTTTTAAATTTGTCTATCAACAACGTTCTTCGTGTTCTTCGCGTGTTCTTCGTTCGGTCTTCATTTTTAATCGATATTTTGATTACGATTTTACTTTTTTCTTGGAATTTGATGTTATAGAACACCATTCCTTACTTAATTCACCTACTCACTCATATAATCCACTCGGATCATTCTAATTCATTACGAATCTTACACTTCCTTATGAAATTTATAAAATAAACTTCTAATTCTTATTTCTTCTTTTATCAATGATTTTAGCCATATGAAATCATTCATAACATCATTTACTTCTTATTCCCATTAAGCTATGTTTTTAACATAAAAACTTAAAGAAAAATTATCTAGAAGTTAGGTTTTTGGATTACCCTTCTTCTTTAATCTCCTTCCGTCGGACAAAGTTTGCTCCCGGGAAAGCTTTTCCTCTTCCTTTTCCTTCTCTTTCTCCCATCCGAAATCTCTCTCTCTCTCAAAAGTTATAGGATTTTCAAAATCCTAAACAAATGATTTAAGCTTCCTATTTATAGAAAACCAAGGCTAGGGGTATTTTAGTCATTTCGCCCCCCCAAACCTCCTTACTATTCATGACTTAAACACTAAGTTAACTTAGCCCCTAAGTTTACTTAGCCCTTAAGTTTACTTAGCCTTTAAGTTTACTTAACCCTTAAGTTTACTTACTCCTTAAGTTTACTTACTCCTTAATCCACCTCCTTACTATTCACAAAGCTTCCCTTGGAAGCTTCGTGCTTCCGTCTTGCAAAATTCGTCCGACAGTTCAGAAACTGCTATCCTCGGAATCCAAATATTTTTGGATGTTTCGTCTTTCCTTTATCGATTAACTTTTACGTATTCTTCGGATTTCCAAATAACTGAAAAACACTTTTCACCATTAAGTGTTTTCCTTCACGTTTTCCCCTAACGTAGCTACATGAATGAAAAGTACATAACAGTACTTTTCATTAATTTTATTTCGTCCGATTTCTGCACATTTTTTGAGAAAAACTTTTATCGTCTTACTTAACTTTTCACGATATATTATCATCAAATCTTTCAACGGAATGTCATTTCAACATACCGAACTCTTGAAAAGGCTTAGGTTATTCAAACCCTAACCTTTAGGGTTTTGTCGGGTGAATAGTGCTTATTTCGTCTGTTTATCCAAAAATATTTTGTTCTTGGAATTTTTTTTTTTTGTCTTGAAAATTCTTACTCGTTCAGTCTAGCTCATAGCCAGAATCCTCCCGATTAATAATCATCCTAAGTTCTAGAACGATTAATAAGCATATAGCACAAAATAGTATTAATAAAAATTCATTTTGTTAATAACTAATTCCTTAAATCTTAAATTCTGTACAATCCTATTTTTCGGGTTGTCACATTCTTCCCTCCTTATAAAAATTCCATCCTCGAAATTTCTAAAACCACACCCATACCCGGGTACCTACAACCTTTAGCAAAGGTTTAATCTCAATTCATCCTTCTCACAGGGATCATCTATTGACATAATCGATCGTCATTAGTTAAACCTCATGCTTAACTATACTTTCAATCTTTCGGGTCGTCACATTCACCCCTTCTTCATAGAATTTCGTCCTCGAAATTTTATCTTACCCTTCTTCTCAACTCCTCTTCAAAGAAGTTCATACATTCCCTACCATTCATAACTTATCAAGAATCATGAAGTGAAAGGAATAAATAGGAATATAAGGATTCCTTTAAAACATTTCATACTTTTGCTGAGGGGTCAAATTGACTATGAACTCTTACTAGGTTTAACAGCATTGCATCGTAAACCCTTCTTACACGGTCAGCTTACAATCACAAAGAAGGTAAACTACCTCTTCCATACGTAGGCAATCAACCCATCGTATAACCCCATTTCAGGGAATGTTCACCTCAGACTTAATCATTAAATTCGCTTTTAAAAACAATTTGGTTCGGCATAACTCTTCAAAGAAAGCTCAATTTTCTTTTAATCATGACATACCATTCATCTTAGCCAAATCAAGTAGCTTAGACCATACCAATAAATTGGACATCAACTTGAAACATTTGTCTAGTCAAATTAATTGACATCGACTACTTCTTTAAATTCTTTCGCAATACATCAAAATGTTTTATGATGTCATGATACCGTACTTTTCACAGTACGTTGAGGACTTCGTCAGTTTATGACTTCATCATTATACATAATAACATAGCTGGCTGTTGATCCTAAGATCAAATCCAACACTAGGTTTAATTTCATTAATAACTCCATCCTTTTACCATCGTTGCATCAAATGCACTGAAGATATAAAATTCATTTTGATATTTCAAATCAATTTCTATCTAGCTGAAACAATTAACATAGACATATCAATAATAGTTCTTTTAAAATCCATTGGTTCCAAAAGTTGAACCAATTCTTTACTTTTTAAAACGTGTACTTCAACACGATTTCAAGAAACTTTTAAATCTAGCATAGCTAGATGACTTGGAATATCCTATTCTCCATCTTCCTTCATTGTCTTACTTGTGACAATAATTAATCTTCTCTAGCACCTTCAATGCTAATTCTACTGAAAATAACTCATTTTCAGTTTAAATGTAACTATACCTTAGTACAGTCCATCAACTTACCACAAATTATGAGTTCCAGAACTTTCCACAATAATATGAGTTTAAGAACTATCCCAGACAGACCATAAGCATCCATTTGCTGAGAAGTTCAAAAACGTACCATATCATTTTGAGTCACGAACGTACCATAAGTATGAGTTTCAAGAACTCACACCTACCTTATCGTTCTATACCTATCAAGTATATACATGAGAAAAGATTCACCTTCTCCTCATATACATTTGACAACGCGACCAATTCCAATGATTATCACTATAATAAGCTAAGCAGTTGTTACACCAAGCACACACCTCTACCCATAACAAAGGTTCATATAACTCAGCTATCACATGAGTCCTCAATTGAAATTTTACAACTTCTAAATTTTTTCTTTACTTAATACGAATTTTCTTTAATTCGTATGTTATCCTTTAAAACTCAATCTGAGTTCTTCTTCCCGTACTACTTTGTAGTACCATTCTTTTATAACATTAGCTACAAATCAACCATCGTTTAACAACTCATTTGTTATTACAATTTACTATGATCACGTGGTGATCTTCTTATCATTTTCTCTACGATTATAGTCTTAGGTACTCATACCTAAGATTTAAAACCTATCATCTTTGATACCACTCTGTAACGCCCCGAAATTCGGTCTATTTTCACATCCAGATTCCATACGTCACGATCACATCTTCTTCCAAACATACATCATTATATAGCTAAATATAACAACATACATCCTCAAATCCCAGGTTCTAAAACCTTATAATCTCTTCCATTACAAATTATGATAATTACATTATTTTTTACATCTTGCACGAGTGACTTTTATCCGCCACCAAGGATATATAATCGTTCATTAAACTATTCTATAGTTTAATTCTATCATTCTATATTACAAGTCTTCGCTTGATCTTTACGCTCATTCATATAATGAATGGTACTTCTTCTGGATACCGATCGACTTGATCTTTATGGGATCCTTATGTTCTTCTAACATCGTTCGCTGAAAATGTTTTTATTTTAAGTGTAACGCCCCCAAATCCGTGTATCTTCCAACCCGACATATGGTGCTATAAGGTACTACCATTCATACATTCATTTAATTGAAAATCTTCAACAGAACGAATATATCTTCTATATATTCAAAGTAATATTTACATTTCCCAAGTTCTATACCCATTACAAAAGTTCTTTGTCATAATATCAATTACATTACAACATTATACCTATACTATTACATAGATAGATTAACAATCTACCTTAGCCTTTCCTTTATCCTTATTTGATCCTTCGGGACGTTCAGTCTTAGCTGCATTCATATGGTTCAAGAAAGAGTGAGCATAACTAGCTCAGCAAGTATGACAATTTTATTAAACAACATGCTTGACACATAAGAATCGTATATCTTCAATAACTGAATAATAGTTATGAAGTACTATTGATAATTCAAAGTAGCACTTCACTTGTCTTTAAACTATTTCACAATGAATAATATTCAGTAAAACGTAATTTCTGGTCCAAGACCTTGAGCATTTCATTCTTTCTTTGAAAAGGACAACCCGGCACTAAGTCCGTAAGTCCGGTATTACTTACGAGCACTTCTAGGTGATCAGCCTATAGTACTCTATGTTGATCAAAACTACATTCATTAAACATATATATGTTTAAGTTGTGGCAACCTCGCGTGCCTTTCGTTTTGACGACAAAACATTTGTTTAGCATACTCAGTCTTCTTTTGAAAACCATATCAAGTAGTTGACAAAAGATAACAACATTTGATAAGAGTTAGATAGATTATCAACAATCCACCAAATACATTATGTCTAGCCGAAAGAATTAGCTTTAACTCCATCATACATCAATTCATGCGTAAGGATACATGAATTACAAAGCTTGTTCAGATTGAACTGAGACAAGGGTTAGAACACTTGCCTTTAGCGTCTGATACGGTATAATTACTTTATGTTTGAGTCTTTAAAGTCTCTACAATATATGATCACATAATGCACCACATTAGGTCATATATAATCAAGTATGTATACGCCTATATCTTACCCTGCTTCTCAATCTAATCAAGTATTATATTTGTTTACTATTGGCTTTGGCTTGTCATTATACTTACACTCATAATTAAATAGGTTATAATCAACCTTTACATACTATCCTTAAGGTTTAACAATGTTACTTCAAGTTCCTTAAGGTAAGTTCAATTTGAATTAATCACATTACATCCCTTTATACTTATAAACATTCATTCCCATCTTTGGTTTAGGGTTGGCGCTGCGGCGCCATCTTGTTCTCTCTAAGTCGCTCTGCGACGCGAGAATATAGTAGGCAAGTCTCAGACTTGGCATTGTGACGCGAGTCCTTGCTTAGTGGTCCGCACTGTAGCGCCACTCCTTAATATGTCAAGTACTATTCATGGGGCTGCTGCGCGCTAGCTCTGTGCACCAAATAGTTTTGACAGTTTTTCAACTTTGCGAAATTCCTGAGCTCTAACTTCTTCGTTATAAGTCCGAATTGGCTCGTTCAAAAGCCTACGGTTCACAAATTACATACTCTACATGTTCATGCAAGAATTTTATATTTTCGACTTTGTTTACTCAAAATTCACCTATTGGTTCATTTTTAACGAAAACGATAAACGTTCGGGAACGTTCAATGGTCGTTTCTTCATTTTAAGTCGGAAATCATTCATTTTCTAGTCAACAACTCTATAATGCCAAATATGACTTGTCTCCATCAAAAACCAACATTTCCGAGTTCAGATACAAAATTTGACTTCTATTTCTAGAATTTCACGAATTCGACGATTATCGTCCAACCGTGCGATTTTTGGCATACCTTTATTACTTATGATTTGTTCATTGTTTCAAATGGATTCAATCCATCATATTACCATCTTGACATACATATTGTATTAACTTATTTTCAAAATAAGTTCTTACTTATTCATCATGAGTTTATAATTTATAAAAGTATAAACTACTTATAATTTCAATTCTAATGACTTGTGATAGTTAAAGTCTTTTAATCATCATCCATATATGTTCTTAACATATAAACTTCATTCATGTATATATATTACAAGTTCTTACAAGTTCTTCTTTTTCATACAAACTTCTTAAGGTAAACCTATAACAAGTTCATAACTTATGCAAGTTTAAATTACTTATTTACAGCTTATGCGGCTTAAGTCCATTGATTAATCATTCTCATTACTTCCTAACATCCATGTTCATTAATCCACACTTCTTTTATCAACTTATTATGGTAGAGATGAAAGATTAATGGACAAGAAGTCTTACCCTTGAAGTTCTTTGGAATAAGTCTTCTTCTTCTTCTTCTCACAATTGAAAGTAACTAATTCTGGCTTATTCTCTCTAACACTTGAGCACTTTATGAGTTGTTGGATGAGTTGAAAACTACTCCTATTTATAGAATTTCCAAATTTAGGGTAGTTTGGTCATAATGCAATCCCACCTCCTCAGCCACCTCATTATTATTCATTACTTGTTAAGCACAACACTTATCTCTTGCTTGGCCATTACACTTAAATATTGGTCATCACTTAAAATACTTGGTCACCAAGATTAACCATATTAACATGGTTTGCCCCATGGGTCACTACAACCCAATGGATCCTAGCTTGGGCTTGGATTAACTTACTTAACTATTGGGCTTGCATTAACAACACTAACTTGTTCATTAACTAACATTTGATCCTTAACCATAATTCACTTGGACTTGTATAACCAACTTAGTTGGGCTTTAACAATAGTTTACATTGGACTTAACACAATTCCAATCAAACTATACACTTCCTACACCATTTCACAAGTCCAATACTATTGCTTAATACGTATAACGTATTGTTTACATATTATTCTCGTATTCTAACTCGTATACAAATTCGTTATATACGATATTCCTTCATTCATACAAACTCGTATAATACATCGTATTATACTCGTATTCATTACCTTGTACAATACTTACGTATCATACAATTATTACTTAACTCATTAATACTTCACTTTCCTTAACGTTTCCAAATTAAGTCCACAAGCGAAATATTGCATTTTCCATACTTAGATTATTATTACATAATCTTTCTTACCTTGATATTTTATCATAACGTATTTCTCAAAAGTGCAAAATAATTCCCGAGCAAATACCGATGAATAGTATTTTTCAAAAAATTTCTCGAGAAACTTTTATTTTCATCTTGGAAATTCAAACACTTTAATTCTTTCATGAAGCTAAAATACTACAATATTCCAACATTATTAGGTTATAGAATGACAACCATCTTGATAACACATAATATAATTTTATTCATTATTTAATTCAATAAAAATATTCTACAATAAATTCGAATTTCTCGATCGTTACATCCTTCCCACCTTATAAGGATTTTGTTCTTGGAATCTAGTCTTACATTAAACAAATAATTGAGGAAAATTTTTCTTCATCTTTTCTTCTAATTCCCACGTTGCTTCTTCGGCATCGTGGTTCTTCCATAACACCTTTACCGAAGGTATAACTTTGTTCCGTAGGACTTGTTCTTTTCTATCGATTATTTGAATCGGCAATTCTTCGTTCGTTAAGTCCTTCTCGATATGAATCGGCTCATACTCGATTACGTGCTTACAATCCGGCTTATAAGGATGTAAGAAAGATACATGAAACATGTTATGTATTCGCTCTAGGTCTAGAGGTAATGCTATCACATAAGCTACCTCTCCCACCCATTTTAATACTTCAAAAGGTCTTATAAACCTTGGACTTAACTTTCCCTTCTTTCCAAAGCGTATCTTTCCTTTCCAGAGAGATACCTTTACAAACACATACGAGCTTACTTCAAACACTCGATTTATTCGATGCGAGTCCGCATACTTCTTCTGTCTGTCCTGAGCTATGACGAGACGTATCCATATTAATTTCACTACATCCGCTGTCTGCTGCACAAATTCTGGTCCTAGCATTCAGCGTTCTCCCACCTCATCCCAATACAATTGTGTTCTGCACTTCCTTCCGTACAAAGCTTCGTAAGACGACATGCCTATGCTTTTCATGATAACTGTTGTTATACGCAAACTCTACTAGTGGTAGGTGATCATCCTAATTACCCTTAAAATCCATGACGCAAGATCTCAACATATCTTCTAACGTCTGAATTATCCTCTCGCTCTGTCCATCAGTTTGTGGATGATACGCTGTACTTAACTTTAGCTGTGTTCCCAACTGTTCTTGCAAACTCCTCCAAAAGTTCGATGTGAATTGTGGATCACGATCTGACACAATCGAAACTGGTACTCCATGTCTAAAAATAATTTTCATAACATAAAGTTTAGCTAACTGGTTTAAGTTATACTTGACCCTAATTGGCAAGAAGTGAGCCGATTTCGTCAACCGGTCCACTATTACCCAAATCGCATCGTACCCTTTTGTCGTAATCGGAAGTCCCACCACAAAGTCCATCGTGATATACTCCCACTTCTATTCTGGAATCTCCAATGACTGTAACAAGCCACTTGGTCATTGATGTTCGACCTTAACTCTTTGACAAGTTAAGCACCTACTCACATACTCAGCTATTTCTCTCTTCATGTTCGGCCACCAAAAACTTTGTCGAAGGTCTTGATACATCTTAGTGCTACCAGTATGAATCGAGAACCTTGAACTATGAGCTTCTTGTAACACTTGTTCCTTTAATTTCGTCTCATTCGGAACCCAAATTCTTCCTTCAAATCTTAATAATCCCTTATTATCAAGACTATACTTAATATCTTTTTCATCGGCTAACCGCTTCTTCATTTGGTCACACTCATCAGTTTTGAGTTGTACCTCCTTGACTCTCTCTACGACGGTAGATTACTTCTCCGTCGCAAAAAGTATCTACCCCGAGTCACTTGACATCTTCAATTCTATCTCCATCCTAGCCATCTCTGTTATTAACTCATTTTAAGCTGTTAACATAGACAAATTTTCCCGACCCTTCCTACTTAAGGTGTCGGCAACCACATTGGCTTTTCTAGGGTGATACAGAATTTCACAGTCGTAATCCTTTATCAACTCCAACCATTTCCTCTGTCTCATATTCAGCTCCTTTTGTGTGAAGATATATTTTAGACTCTTATGGTCCGTGTATATCTCACATTTCTCCCCACAAAGATAATGTCTCCATATCTTTAAGGCAAATACTATCGCGGCCAGTTCCAGATCATGAGTAGGGTAACCTTTCTCATAATCCTTCAACTGTCCTGATGCATACTCAATGACCTTTCCATGCTGCATGAGCACGCAACCAAGTCCTCTATGCGAAGCATCGCTATAAATTACGAAATTTGTTGTGTCATCGGGTAATGACAAAACAGGCGCTTCACTCAATCTTTTCATCAGTTCTTGAAAATTGTCTTCGCATTTATCCGTTCATACGTATTTTTCCGTCTTCTTAGTCAAGTTAGTCAATGGAGTAGCTATCTTCGAAAAATGTTGGATAAATCTTCGATAGTATCCCGCTAACCCTAGGAAACTCCGCACCTCAGTCGGCGTTTTTGGTTGTTCCCAATTCATCACTGCTTCCACCTTCGTTGGATCCACTGAAATCCCTTCTTGGTCAATGACATCTAAAAACTGCACCTTTTCTAGCCAAAATTCACACTTAGTGAATTTCACATATAACTTCTCCTTTCTTAGTGTCTCCAACACTATTCTTAAGTGTTCAGCATGATTTTCTGGCGTCTTAGAATAGACTAGAATATCATCGATAAACACAATGACGAACTTTTCCAAATATTGTTTGAACACTCTGTTCATCATATCCATAAATGTAGTTGGTGAATTAGTCAACCCAAATGACATTACCAGAAACTCGTAATGACCATAACGAGTCCTGAATGCCATCTTTTGTACATATTCCTTCCTAACCTTCAATTGGTGATACCCCGTCCGCAAATCTATTTTAGAAAAATACTTTTCCCCTTTCAACTGATCAAAAAAATCATCAATCCTAGGGCAGTGGGTATTTATTCTTTATCGTTAACTTGTTCAACTCTCGGTAGTAGATATAAAGTCTTAACGATCCGTCTTTCTTTTTGACAAACAATACCGGTGCCCCCAACAGGGAAACACTTGGTTGAATGTACTTTCTGTCCAATAGTTCCTGTAATTGAATCATTAGCTCTTTCATTTCCACAGGCACCATACGATACGGTGCCCTTGAGACTGGTGCCGCTCCTGAAATAATGTCTATTACAAATTCAATCTCCCTATCCGATGGTAAACCCAGTAATTCATTTGGAAATACATCCATGAATTTGTTTACTATAGGTATTTGTTCCATGGTCGCTCCCATTCGCTGGGTATCGACAACATGACACAGATAACCTACATAACCCTTCCTTAAAAGTTTTCTAGTTTGTGTCATCGTAAGACAACACGAACGTCCCGGCGATTTATTACCATAAAATATTATAGGAGGTTGTCTCAACGTCCTAATATTTACACATTTCTTCTGACAATCTATAATTGCACCATGGTTAATCAACCAATCCATTCCGAGAATTACATCGAATTCTCCTAACTTTATCGGTATCAAATCTACCGATAATTTATAACCCCGCATATCTATGCAACAATTCATATGAATATCTTCCACATAAATTATTTCTTCATTTACTACCTTAATATTCAAAGGTATAAGCAACTTTTCGGGAAGTAATCCTAATCGTCTAGCAAAATCGCATGCTTTAAACGAACAAGTAGCACCCGAATCAAACAACACGTAAGCATTTATGTTGTTGATCAGAATAATACCTGCGACTACATCCCCCGATGCCACTGCATCTTGGAACGTTATATTAAAGGTGTGGGTCATAGGCCTACCCGGCTGTGCTGGACCACCAATATCTAACTTACCGTTATTAGTGCCCTTATTCCCATCTGTCCCCTTCTTCGGGCAGTTCTTTGCTATGTGGTCAGTTGATCCACATATAAAACATCCATGATTCTTCTTCGGACTTAGACAGTTAGGTAAAATGTGCCCCTCCTATCCACAGTTGTAACATACTGTGTTCCCCTTGAGACAGACTCCTAAATGAGTCTTCCCACAGGTTTTGCAGGCCTCCAACCTCCTCTTAGGATCCCCTTGTTTTAATATGATATTCCCAGAGTTAAACCCCTTCCTCTTTTGACCGTCGCCACCACCGTTGGCTCCCTCGGTCTTCATTCCCCCATCGGCTTTACCCTTATTTTTCTTATCTTTGTGGTACTGGCTAAGAGCATCATTCCCACCCTCGACAATTATTTCCTTTTCTAGTATGGTCCCAAAAGAAGTACTTCAGAACACAGAAATTTGGTTATAGAGCCAGGGTTTCAAGCTCTGCTCAAATCGTCTAGCCTTTCTTATCTCCGTGTCCACTTGATGTGGAGCAAACCTTGCCAGTTCATTAAACTTGGTAGCATATCGGGGAACCGTTATATCCCCTTGTTTCAAATCAAGAAACCGCATCTCCATCATTCCCTGCGTACTCGTGGGAAAGTAGTTCTCGAAGAAAATCTCCTTGAACCTTACCCACGTTAGATTTTCTATCCCCGCCCTATCCTGGTTTGCCTCCCACCAGAAGTTGGCCTCACCCTTCATCATATAGGTTGCAAAGGCAACCTACTGACCTTCGTCAACATTTGCTATAAAAAATGCTTTCTCAATCTCTTTCTCCCAAGTCTGGGCTTCTATAGGGTCCATAGTTCCTTTGAACTCCGGTGAACCGACACTTTTGAAATCCTTAAAAGTAGTAGCTCGTACTACCCCATGATTTATGGGTACATTAGCCCCAGTTCTATTAAACGCGGCCGTTAAAAGATTAACGAACTCTTGCATTAGATTAACTGGACCTCCCTCCGGTTGATTAACATTAGCATCTTGATTTCATTGTCTCCTTCTTGGCGGCATTTTGCTGTTAAGAAAATAACATGTCATTATTACTTTCTTCTTATTGGTTAGTTATTATTTATGATTAAACAATAACTTATACTCATTACTCAATATGTTCCATAGAAAGACTTATATTGATTCATTACTTGTAGTATAATACTACATTGTTTACATTATATAGCCTAAGCTGATTACATTACTATCCCATAATTTCTTTCCAAAAATTAGGATTTACAAAAGACTACCCTTGATATACAAAAGAGGGTTTTACGTCACTATTAGATATATAATATTTACATATCTAAACAATTCTAGCTATTGCTAGATTACATCTGTCGTATGGTATTCTCAAAATCAATCTTGGCAAGACCGGCAATAACATCACGACTGATAGTATGTCGAGTCTGCCCTTCTTCTATTGGGTACCCAGCTACTTGTTGTTGGAAATCTGCATGAGAACTCCTATGTATATAGGACATTCTTTCTATTTTCTGTTTCTTAGTCTTTAGCTCCTGCTTGAGCTCAAAGACCTCGTGTTTCAGCTCGTGGACTTTGTCCTTAGCTAAAACCGCATCATCATGCTCCTCTTCCAACATACCCTCCATACTAGTCTTGTCCTCCCAGACAGCTTGAAGTTACTCTTTTAACTCCTTTACCTCCTTACAATACTGGATATTTCTATCCAATACTAACATGAATAAAGCACTCATTAACTCCCCCGGAGTTAACTCTTCTGCTGGTGCTACCGGGTCAAAGGACATCATATCCACCTCTTCCTCTAACATGCCATCAAACACAGACATGTAGTCTAAGTTGTCCGAGTCTCCAGACTCGATTGTCACCACTTCTGGTTCTACTGCTATAGGATTTGGTAAGATCTCTACTCGATTCACCAAATCCTCGCTTACTACATATATATCTCTATACATTTCATTTTCTCCTGACATCTAAAAAAATATAATTTGATTAGTACACGTCAGTAGAATAATAAAAATACATAACTTAATTATAATGCATTTTTATAGGGTTACTTTCCATCTTTTACTTCTTTGACTTTTCTTAAGGTTATGACTTAAGGTTCTAATTTCCCCCTTAAGTTTAATAACCTAGGCTTTGATATCAACGTGTAACGCCCCCAAATCTGGGTATCTTCCAACCTGACATATGGTGCTATACGGTACTACCATTCATACATTCATTTAACTGAAAATCCTCAACATAATGAATATATCTTTTATATTTTCAAAGTAATATTTACATTTCCCAAGTTCTATACCCATTACAAAAGTTCTTTATCATAATATCAATTACATTACAACATTAAACCTATACTATTACATAGACAACTTAACGATCTGCCTTAGCCTTTCCTTTATCCTTATTCGATCCTTCAGGACGTTCAGTCTTAGCTGCAATCATATGGTTCAAGCAAGAGTGAGCATAACTAGCTAAGCATGTATGACAATTTTATTAAACTATATGCTTGACACATAAGAATCGTATATCTTCAATAACTGAACAATCGTTATGAAGTACTATTGATAATTCAAAATAGCACTTCACTTGTCTTTAAACTCTTTCACAATGAATAATATTCAGTAAAACATAATTTCTGGTCCAAGACCTTGAGCATTTAATTCTTTATTTGAAAAGGACAACCCGGCACTAAGTTCGTAAGTCCGGTATTAGTTACTAGCGCTTCTAGGTGATCAGCCTATAGTACTCTATGTTGATCAACACTATATTCATTAAACGTATATACATTTAAGTTGTGGCAACCTCACGTGCCTGTCATTTTGATGACAAAACATTTGTTTAGCATACTCAGTCTTCTTTTGAAAACCATATCAAGTAGTTGACAAAAGATAACAACATTTGATAAGAGTTGGATAGATTATCAACAATCCACCAAATACATTAAGTCTAGCCGAAAGAATTGGCTTTAACTCCATCATACATCAATTCATGTGTAAGGATACATGAATTACAAAGCTTGTTCAGATTGAATTGAGACAAGGGTTAGAACACTTGCCCTTAACATCTGATACGGTATAATTACTTTATGTTTGAGTAATTAAAGTCTCTACAATACATGATCACATAATGCACCACATTAGGTCATATATAATCAAGTATGTGTACGCCTATATCTTACCCTGCTTCTTAATCTAATCATGTATTAGATTTGTTAACTATTGGTTCCGGCTTGTCATTATACTTACACTCATAATTGAATAGGTTATCATCAACCTTTACATACTATCCTTAATGTTTAACAATGTTACTTCAAGTCCCTTAAGGTAAGTTCAATTTGAATTAATCACATTACCTTCCTTTATACTTATAAACATTCATTCCCATCTTTGGTCTAGGGCTGGAACTGCGGTGCCAACTTGTTCTCTCTAAGCCGCGCTGCGGCGCGAGAATACAATAGGCAAATCCCAGACTTGGCGTTGCGGCGCGAGTCCTTGCTTAGTGGTTCATGCTGCGGCGCCACTCCTCAGTATGTTAAGTACTATTCATGGCACTGCGGCGCCAAACGGTGCCATCCCTGTGCACCATATAGTTTTGACAGTTTTTCAACTTTGCGAAATTCCCGGGCTCATAACTTCTCCGTTATAAGTCCGAATTGGCTTGTTCAAAAGCCTACGGTTCAAAAATTACATACTTTACATGTTCATGTAAGAATTTTATATTTTTGACTTTGTTTACTCAAAATTCACCTATTTGTTCATTTTTAAGGAAATCGATAAACGTTCATGAACGCTCAATACTCGTTTCTTTGTTTTAAGTCATAATTCGATCATTTTTGAGTCCACAACTCTATAATGCCAAATATGACTTGTATCCATCAAAAACCAACGTTTCCGAGTTCAAATACAAAATTTGACTTCTATTCCGAGAATTTCACGAATTCGACGATTATCGTTCAACCGTGCGATTTTCGGTATACCTTTATTACTTATGATTTGTTCATTGTTTCAAATGGATTCAATCCATCATATTTACATCTTGACATACATATTGTATCAACTTATTTTCAAAATAAGTTCTTACTTAGTCATCATGAGTTCCTAATTTATAAAAGTATAAACTACTTATAATTTCAATTCTCATGACTTATGATAGTTAAAGTCTTTTAATCATCATCCTTATATGTTCTTAACATATAAACTTCATTCATGTATATATGTTACAAGTTCTTACAAGTTCTTCTTTTTCATACAAACTTCTTAAGGTAAACCTATAACAAGTTCATATAGATTCTTCATAAGTTCATAACTTATGCAACTTGAAATTAATTATTTACGGCTTATGCGGCATAAGTCCATTGATTAATCATTATCATTACTTCTTAACATCCAAGTTCATTAATCCACACTTCTCTTATCAACCTATCATGGTAGAGATGAAAGATTAATGGACAAGAAGTCTTACCCTTGAAGTTCTTTGGAATAAGTCTTCTTCTTCTTCTCACAATTGAAAGTAGCTTATTCTTACTTATTCTCTCTAACACTTAAGCACTTTATGAGTTGTTGGATGAGTTGAACAAGTAGCAAATGACTAGCAAACTCCTCCTATTTATAGAATTTCCAAAGTTAGGGTAGTTTGCTCATAATGCAATTCCACCTCCTTAAGCCACCTCCTTACTATTCATTACTTGTTAAGCACAACACTTATCTCTTGCTTGGCCATTACACTTAAATCTTGGTCATCACATAAAATTTTTGGTCACCCAGATTAACCATATTAACATGGTTTTCCCCATGGGTCACTACAACCCAATGGATCCTAGCTTGGGCTTAGATTAACTTACTTAACTTTTGGGCTTGCATTAACAACATTAACTTGTTCATTAACCAACTTAGTTTGGCTTTAACAATAGTTTACATTGGACTTAACACAATTCCAATCAAACTATACACTTCCTACACCATTTCACAAGTCCAATACTATTGCTTAATACGTATAACGTATTGTTTACGTATTATTCTCGTATTCTAAATCGTATACAAATTCTTCATATACGATATTCCTTCATTCATACAAACTCATATAATACATCATATTATACTCGTATTCATTACCTTGTACAATACTTACGTATCATACAATTATTACTTAACTCATTAATACTTCACTTTCCTTAACATTTCCAAATTAAGTCCACAAGCGAACTATTGCGTTTTCCATACTTAGATTATTATTACATAATATGTCTTACCTTGATATTCTATCATTACGTATTTCTCAAAAGTTCAAAAGAATTCCCAAGCAAATATCGATGAATAGTGTTTTTTGGAAAAAAATTTGGATAAATTTTATTTTCATCTTGGAAATTCAAACACTTTAATTCTTTCACGTAGCTAAAATACTGTGATATTCCAACATTATTAGGTTATAGAATGACAACCATCTTGATAACACATATAATATAATTTTATTCATTATTTAATTCAATAAAATTATTTTACAATAAATCTGAAATTCTCGGTTGTTACATCCTTCACCCCTTATAAGGATTCTGTCCCCAGAATCTAGTATTACATTAAAGAAATAATTGAGGAAATTTTTTCTTCATCTTCTCTTCTAATTCCCACGTTTCTTCTTCGACATCATGGTTCTTCCATAACACCTTTACCGAAGGTATAACTTTGTTTCGTGGGACTTGCTCTTTTCTATCGATTATTTGAATCAACAATTCTTTGTATGTTAAGTCCTTCTCGATATGAATCGACTTATACTGGATTACGTGCTTATAATCCAGCTTGTAAGGACGTAATACAGATACATGAAACACGTTATGTATTCATTCTAGGTCTGGAGGTAATGCTATCACATAAGCTACCTCTCCCACCCATTTTAATACTTCAAAAGGTACTATAAACCTTGGACTTAACTTTCCCTTCTTTCCAAAGCGTATCTTTCCTTTCCAGGGAGATACCTTTAGAAACAAATACGAGTATACTTATAACGTTCGCTCGGGTATCATCCAAGCGTATCATCCAATTTATAAACATTAACTCGGCTTCTTTATGTTAAACGTCCTTGTCTTTAATTTAGTTTCTTCATCGTTCATAGGTTTAATCATTGATCTTCATTACCTTACGGTCAAACCATACACGGGGTGTAGGTTCTGCCCGTTTAATATTCGCGTACACTCAACCTTCACGTCAGTTAAGGTGTTTAACGCTTACATATCATTCTAACATTCTCCTCTGACTCAAATTCGGCTTTCGTTAATCTTATTACCGTTCCCTACGGCTTTCTTGATAATTCATATCTTACTTACTACCTTCGTCAACGTCTAAGTCATACAACCAATGTATACTTAGAATGTTTGCTCGACGTGAATACGATTCACGAGAATCGTTTACATTTTCAACGTTTATGTTACTTGTCTCTTAATTCTATTCAACCTTCATCCAAGGTTTTAATCATTTTCATTCATTACTATCACCTGAACCCCATGTTCAATATTCTTTCTTAATGTGAAGGCCATACGGTTCGTTGTATGCTAAGACCGATCGTTCATCGCAATAACATTGTGTTCATAGCGTCTAAACGCTTTACATTCATCTCTCATTACCATGACATAACATCGAAATGTTATTCATTATGATCATCACTTAACGTCTAAAGAATCACAATCATAGCAATCCCTTACGTTCGTTTATCGTGACTACGGTCCCCGAATATCAGTTCCGTAACTCGCATTCACATTTTTTGTCTTTTAATCTCGTTTACTCTTTTCGTTCAACCTTCATTAAAGGTTTAATACACTTGATTATGTGTTACATTAGTTGGACTACATGTTCATATTTCTTTCTTGTACATCCCCGATGGTGAAGCGGTTAAAATCTCATCATCAGGTAGTGTCTTCTGCCGTGACTGCCGGCCTGCGTGCCCCTTCCTTTACCTCACGTTGCAGCGCCACTCTACAATGTCAAACTATCGAGGCTGGCGCTGCGGTGCCACTCCCTTCTCTAATTCTCGCGTCGTGGCGCCACTCAGCAGTAGCTAATGGCCTAGGCCTCGCGCTGCAGTACCGCCTCCTAAGGCTAGACTGGCGCTGCGGCGCCGAGCACAAAACCTAAATTTTTTTTCTAAGTCTTAGATATTGCCTAAGACACTTATTTCCCGATTCCATAATTTATTCGTTATAACTCAGAATGAGATCGTTCTAAAGCCATTTTCTTCCTTATCTTACGTACTTCGATTACCCATAGATAGAACTTTGTTCTGAATTCGATAACATGCCATTCAATTGGCTTAATCTTCTCCCTTCGTTTGTTTTACGTTTTTAACGTTCTTCGTTCGTTCGTTCATAATTCGGTCATCCGAACATGGAATTCATTCATTCGTGAGTCCACGACTCACATTTTCTACATTCTCTTATATTCTTATGAAACCCTACACGTTCGGGTTCATTTACTAACTTTCTAGTTCTCGTTCTTCTTTTATGAAAGTTTTGCCATAACTTCGTTATAGCTCAGTTTTAATCAGTTCCTCATGAATGTTTCTAACATTCCTAACCAAGCAATAAGCAACTAACTTGTACGCGATGGTTTTAAACTTGTCCATCAACAATAATTATCCTACGATGGTTTTAAATTTGTCCATCAACAACGTTCTTCGTGTTATTCGCGTGTTCTTCGCGTTCGTCGTTTGTTCTTCATTTTTAATCGATATTTTGATTATGATTTTACTTTTTCTTGGAATTTGATGTTATAGAATACCATTCCTTACTTAATTCACCTACTCATTCATATAATCCACTCAGATCGTTCTAATTCATTACGAATCTTACAGTTCCTTAAGATATTTATAAAATAAACTTCTAATTCTTATTTCTTCTTTTATCAATGATTTCAACCATATGAAATCATTCCTAACATCATTAAGCTATGTTTTTAACATAAAAACTTAAAGAAAAATTATCTAGAAGTTAGGTTTTCGGATTACCTTTCTTCTTTAATCTCCTTCCGTCGGACAAAGTTTTCTCCCGAGCAAGCTTTTCCTCTTCCTTTTCCTTCTCTTTCTCCCATCCGAAATCTCTCTCTCTCTCTCAAAAGTTATAGTATTTTTAAAATCCTAAATAAATTATTTAAGCTTCCTATTTATAGAAAATAAAGGCTAGGGGTATTTTAGTCATTTTGCCCCCAAACCTCTTTACTATTCATGACTTAAGAACTAAGTTAACTTAGCCCTTAAGTTTACTTAGCCTTTAAGTTCTTAACCCTTAAGTTTACTTACTCCTTACTCCACCTCCTTACTAGTCACGAAGCTTCCCTTGGAAACTTCGTGCTTCCGTCTTGCAAAATTTGTCCGACAGTTCAAAAACTACTATCCTCGGGATCCAAATATTTTTGGATATTTTGTCTTTCCTTTACCGATTAACTTTTATGTATTCTTCGGATTTCTGAAAAACTAAAAAACAATTTTCACCATTAAGCATTTTCTTCACGTTTCCCCTAACGTAGCCAAACGAATGAAAAGTACATAACAGTACTTTTCGTCATTTTTATATCATTCGATTTCTGCACGTTTTTTGAGAAAAACTTTAATTGGCTTACTTAACTTTTCACGATATATTATTGTCAAATCTTTCAACAGAATGTCATTTCGACATACCGAACTCTCGGAAAGGCTTAGGTTATTCAAACCATAACCCTTAGGGTTTCGTCGGGCGAATAGTGCCTATTTCGTCTGTTTCTCCAGAAATATTTTGTTCCGGAAAAAATTTTATTTTCATCTTGAAAATTCTTACACGTTCAGTCGAGCTCATAACCAGAATCCTCCTAATTAATAATCATCCTAGGTTCTAGAATGATTAATAAACACAAAACACATAATAGTATTAATAAAAATTCATTTTATTAATAACTAATTATTTAAATCTTAAATTCTGGACAATCTGATTTCTCGGGTTGTCACATCAACACTTCTTGTTTACTTCGACTGCTCTAAGATACTGATGTCTTGACTCCTTGCTCTGGTCCCTTCTGAATAGCAAGACACTTCAGATTTGTGGTGTGTCCAGCTCGCTTTCTGCTTGTGATCTCCCATTCACTTATCATCAATGGACTAACCCAATGCTTAATCACTTTAGCCTTGTTCTTCAGAAGTTGACCAGTATCTCTGTGTGTACTCCATCAGTTCATTCTTTGTTTGGCAAACACTACGATCCTGGTTTCTTCCAAGATCGTTGTCTTCTGTTTACTTGACAGCTACTGCCTTTGCTGACTTTCCTTAGTCAGTTACTGAACTCTTCTTCTGATCAACTTATGGAAGACTTCATCTTGAATGACTTCACAACTTAATCTGGATGCTGATTGGGTTGATGCTTAGATCTTCTGTTAGCTTGCATGACATTCGTTGAGTGCTCTCTGATTTCCTTCTGGTGGGATGTATCTTTACAGTACCAACCAGAGACTTCATTCCTTTGGATATTCTGGGAATGCTCATTTGTTGAGAATCGTATTTGCTCTACGATTCTTCCTTAGCGTTGTGAGCACATCTGTTGAAGTCTTAGCTCTACACTCTACGATTCAGCTTCAGCTGTGTAGACACTATAACTCCGAGATTAGATCTTGACACTCTACGATTTCTGAGTTTGTGTTCGTTATCTTCATCTAATCTTGCTCGACTACGATCTCTGCCTATGATATGATCAGTAGACTCTATGACTCTGAGTGTAGTCTACGATTCTTGACTTGGCTTCGACATCAGTAGACTCTACGACTAAGAGAGTAGTCTATGATTCTTGACTTGGCTTCGACATATGCTCGGTTGTCTCATAGGAAAGCTGTCTCTACTATTCTGAACATGACTTCCTCAGCAGAATAAGGTTTCGAGGAAGTTCTCCTCGACACACTACGATCCTTCCTCGTCCCTCCTGGTAGTCTACGAACTCTGAGATCTACTATCTTGTAGACTACGATTCTTCCTCGACAGCTCTCGAGTTTTCCTTGACTCTCCTGGCAGACTACTATTTCTGGTGCAGTGCTCGACGATCAGACAAGCCTATCTATTACATCATAAGATCGGCCTAACATGCCTGATCTTTCTATCTTTATAGTCCTTGTACATAATTTCTTTTTAAGGACTTTACAAAGCGGTTTTGCTTATGTAGGATCAACCTAACACATTTGAACAATTCACTCCTAGTCCTTATACATATGTTTCTATCATCTATCAATGTACTTTACAGCTTTCCTCAATGCAAGCATACTTGCATATTCATTCATATATATCCTAATCAAATCATATGCAAATAGGAATAACATTCACATGCTTATTCCTTACATTCTCCCCCTATTTGATTATGACAAAAACAATAAGTTCATATGCATGTTATAAATGAATCTTATATAAAGTGAGCAACTATATTTCTAAAACAGATAATCATGAATGTCATTTATAAAAATATGGAATTTAATATACTATGACATTTTACATTCTGAATCCAGAACATACCTAACTAGTTAGAGATGTACCTCTTTGGTTCCATATATGCTTCTAGGATGTCTGTTGATCAGCTTTTCATCTGTTTGATTTCTTTTCTTCTGCTCCCCCTGGGATGTTGACTTCATTTCTTTTGTCTGCTTCTCTGCAGATGTATGCTCTTCTTCTTCTTCTGGCTCCCCCGCAGATGATGACCCAACTTCTGCTTCTGTTATCTTCTTCTCTTATTTCTTTCTGCTCTCCTTGCCCTTTCCTGTATGCCTCTTTCTATGCCTCTTTCCCCCCCCCCCTTTTTCATTAATCATTTGGGAGAGCTGCTCCATCAGGTAAGACGAGTTACTAACTTCAATCTTAAGTTCTTGTTAGCTCAGCTCAAGTTG
Source organism: Panax ginseng (assembly GCA_020205605.1). Taxonomy (NCBI): domain Eukaryota; kingdom Viridiplantae; phylum Streptophyta; class Magnoliopsida; order Apiales; family Araliaceae; genus Panax; species Panax ginseng. The sequence continues at coordinate 87,805,931 of CM035129.1, forward strand.
CACGGAGAAAGACTGATTCAGGTTGTCAATCTTGTCAGAGAGAACTTGTAGTTACTCTTCATTTGCCTTCTGAGCTCATAGTGTGTCTGCCTTCTGATCATTTATGGCCTTCAGATAGATGTGATCTCTCTCTTTGATTTTGAGAGATACATCAGCCATAGTTGCTTGGAGTCTGTCTTGAACTGAATTATCTCTTGCTTCTGTCAACTTCTTTGATTCTTTATTGATTAGAGATATCTTCTCAATCAGCTCATCAGTATTCTTCAATAGCTCCTGCTTCATAGGAATTTGGTCATCTTGTTGGGCAGCCTCTTGTTGAACACCAAATTAGACTCTACGATTTTCATCCTTGGACAGATTTTTGAAAGTATTGAGAATCTGAAAATCGTTGAGTACCAATCGCTATTGAAGGATGAAGGAATATCTGGTAATAGTGCTTGGACCGAGGGAGGCTTCTCATTTTGGGCTTGATCAACATCATTGGTAGAATGAACAGACTCTACGACCATCTCCTTGGCCATACTCCTTCTGCCATCAGAGTCCACTCTACGATCATTAGGAATATAATGGTTGCCAGCATATAGGAAGAATTTGTACTGAGACTGGTCCTTTATCATCTGAGTTGCAAATTTCTTGATTCTTAGGAAGTTTTGTGCCACCAGCTCTACTTTAGGAAGGTGAGAGAAGACCCATGTTAGATAGCCGTTATCTCCAGTGAGAGATGTCTTTACCCATGGCATATGAGGGTGGAACCATCTTATTGTGTGGTTCTTAACTTCGGGATCATATATTATGGTTGATGTGTCTAGCTTCATAGCCTTACGATTGTTGAGCTCATTTTTTGCAGTCATCATTACCACATTTAGCCTTTCATTTCCATGTTTGATCCATCTGCCAGGGAGCACATCCAGTGATTCGTCGATTTCGACTACAATCTTTCTCTTGCGATTTATAGGATTAGGAATGTGAAAACTTTCTGGTTCTTCTGCAGAGCTGAAGTTCCTTCCATCTTCTCTCTGTTCTAAACAGGAGTTAGACCTTTGTAGATTTCCTTCACTGGACTCATCAGTTTCCATTTGTTCACCTTCTGAGATTGAATCATGCTTACTCCTTTCATCTGGTTCATTAGAGAATTCTTTATAATTGTTTTCACCATTAGTGCCTTCTTCAGCAATATCTTCCTTTGATTCGTCTTCTTCATTACAAGTCCCATCTTTAGCATTTTCTTCCTTTGATTTAGATTCATCATCACTTACTTTAATGACTGCAGTAGAGTGATCACTTTACTTCTTGGAGGCAAAGTTAGCTAGTAGTTTGTAGCTCTTTTTTATCCTTGAGGGTTCAGCTATGGGAGAGTCAGATTATTCTTCCTCTTCAGACTCTGAGGCCTTTGAATCATCAGGCAACCTTCTTTGTCATTCAGGATTGGCAGGGGCAGGTCCTTCTTCTTCCGAATTAACATCATTTGACCCATCATCTGGGCTTGTTGGAGCATTTGCATTTGGAGATGCAGTGAAGTCATCTTGTAGCTTTTCTTCATCACTGGATTTGTTCTTTGGGGACTCAGTCTTGAGACCATCAGTTCCCTCTACTTCTTTTGACTCTACCTCCTCTTCTTCGTCAGATGTACTTTCTTAGGAAATTGGGACTGACCTGTTTACCACCTTAGCTTTCTTTCTGGATGGCCCTTAAAGTAATTTGTTACTTCTCCTCTTTGTGGTCTCTGCAATTGAGACCTTTTCACCTTCATCCTTGTCTTCAGTGGAGAGACTTTTTGGTAGGGTCTCAATTTTCTTCACACCCTTGGATTTCTTTCTTGCTGGTGTGGTTACTACTAGTACAGAGTCACCAGATTTAGAGCTTTCCACCTCCTTTGCCTTTCTTTTCTTTGTAGAGACTTTGTTGCTGCTTCCAGTTGTTGTTAGCCTCCTATTTTCCTTTGGATTTTTCTTCCAATTTACAAATAGCCGTGGAGACATAACCTTATGGACATTAAGTGCTTCTCCTTCATCATCTTTGATCTTACTTCCCAATTTCTTCTTTATCACAATGCTCACGAGTCTTCAATGAAAAACCTTTGCAAGGGGTTTATCTGTAGACTTCTTCATCTCATCTTTTTCCACCCATTTGGAGATTTGATCGAACAAGATTGCTCCAAAGTTTATTTGCTTTTTTAGAACTATTGCAGACATAATCTTCAGTTGTTGATCAAGCATAGTGTCATGTGTAGAGTCCTTGCATAGTATACATTTGACTACTATCTCAGCAAGGAACTCGAATTCTTCAAGAAACTCCTTTTTCTTCATATCCTTCAGACTAAGGTTTCTTTTATACGCCATAATCTTCTTCGCTTGTTTAGTGTCGATCTCATCAAGGTTTTTCAGTCCTAGGTCAGGAAAACCTAAGCATTGATTGATATCGGATGATTTCAGCTTTAGAGACTGACCTTTAACCTTGGTTGAAAGGGTTCCGGCATTTATGGAGGCATTTGAGTAGAACTCCTTAACTAGTTCAGTATATACTCGAGTGCTTTCCTCAAGACAACCTAAGAATCCAACTTTCTTCACAAGTTCAAGAATATCTCTGAACTTCTTTTCGGATTTCTCAAACAACTTGGTTCCGAGCAGAATGTCAGTGATTACTCGCCAATCTTCCATTTGAATGGTTCGAGATATATGGGTATTGATTCAGAGAGATTTATGAGAGATAGCTTATTGTGATTTGAGCAAGGCTCTGGGGGTTTAATTGATTTTCGCTTCGAAGAAGATTCTAAGGTTTGAAAATGGGAGGGAGAGAGGTTCGATAGTTTCTGATAACTGTTTGCAAATTTTGAATTTATCTTTATAGCAGTTCCTTCTGACTCTACAAACACTGTGATGTGTCAACTAGCCATTGGTTGCACGATGCTCAGTAATGAGCTGTAACTCCCTATAACCTTTTCAGTTTTATATTCCTTTTAAGAGAATAAACATTACTGACGTGGATTGACCGTTGACCTTTTTGATTCGTAGAGTATCTTGTTGAGGTAGCTATGGACTCTACGTTCCTTTGTTGACTTAACGATCTTTTTCTGAGAGATGTTGCAGTGGTTGGTTTTGACATTAGTCCTTATCTTGAAACTGTATAGCTCAGCCACTGATGTACTTTATGAAGGCTTGGGCACTTTTCTTCAGCAGGACATCTTTCCAATCACCATTAGACCTTATTTCCTCATACTCTGAATGGTTGAGCAATTGTTTAGTTCTTCCGAGCTCACCATGAGCTAGTTTGTTCTGGTAGGACTGTGATCGTCGAGTCTGCTTTTATGATCGTTGAGATTGTACTATGATCGTTGAGTTCTCTTCGAACTCTACTCTACGATCGTTGACTGTCTTGGTCCTTGAGATGAACTTAACTAAGCAATCCTTCTAGGTTAAGGTAGCTTAGGAAGGGCCAACCTCTTAGAGTGAGCTAAGGGTCAGGTTTGTCCCTGAGGCGCTTTCCAGATGAAAAACTTTAGAAGTGAATTGCATTGATATCTCATTTGGCTTTTTCTGCTGGGGAGGTCGTCTACCAACTTTAGACAATTATGTTTGTTGTAATCGTGGTGTCCTCCTGCTCTTACACTACGATCGGATGTTTGATTGTAGGCACTCCACAATTTTGAGTTGGGTGGCTGATTGGTTATCAGTAGTACATTTTGAGACGTTCTTACTGACTATGGTTCTTCATTTGGTTCATCAGCAACAAAGTTTTGGGACTTTATAGCTGGTACACTGCTTCATAGTATATCTCAGTGCTGTTGTTCCGCAACAGATCACTGCTTCCCATTTTTATACTATCTTCTCAATAAGGTGTAATTTCTTTTTCTTTATTTGCATTAGGAGGCATCCTTGCATATCTCCTTCTGACTGGAATCACCATTATCAAATAAATCTATTTACATCGTAGACATAGAAATCTCCATGGCTGATCATTCTATGATCATTTGACAGCACTACGAACGTAGTCTTTTTTGATAGTTTGTGCTTGCTGAGTTCTGCTTCCATAATAAGTTCATCATGATTGATGCTCGATGATCCTCTGATGTTAACTTCCTTGAGGATTCTTCTTATATGACATGTTTTTCATGATTAAGCATATATGACCCTTTTTATCTTTGGTTGAATGGTCTGCTTCCATATAAAGATCAGCAGCCATGTGAGCTTTATTTAGATTAGCTTAGTAGGTCTTCAAGAACAGGTTTTGACATATAGGAGTTTTATCAGAGTAATTTCTGAATAGTCTTAAGCCATCTGCTGGTTAAATCTTCTTAATTGAGGTCATCTGCTTCAGCATTCCTTAGTGTGGCCAGATAGACCAAGTACCTGCAGGTTAGATACATTTCTATTTTGGTACCCATAATTAAATGGGTCCTACAAGGTTAGTTTTCTAAATCCTTGTTCCTCATATATTTGGATAATCATCATATTGATCACCATCAGTCATATTCATGCATATAACTAATATAATACATTTTGAGATGCATGATGGTGAGTGTGTGTAAGATTTGCCATTTTAATAAAACACTCTTTTTCTTTGATGGTTTCATCATTTGCTTGGTTATGCTCACAGGGTTTAAATGTTCACAGAGTAAGTATCAACTCTGTGACTTATGTGTATCTGGTTGATTAATAGAGGTGATCAGTTTCTACGAATCTTCAAGATACTCTTGTAGAACTAGTCATACTCTATGTGTTATCACGCACTTAGAACATAGGCTTGTACATGCATACTTACCCATCAACAAAGATTACTCCAAATAAGATTATTTAACCTTTGATATGCTTATGACTTATTTCAGATTTCTTTCAAGATGTCATTTTCAACCTAAAACTTAGATGGGGAGAAAGTTTGTAAGCATTTGAGTTTCCAACCTCAGTGTACTTTCTCTCTTTACCTTTTTAGGTAGATTATGGTTTCTTGATAGGATACTGTTATAGTTCATAAGGAGGTGCAACATGATGTACGAAATTATACTAGTGAGAAATCATACCTTACTACTATGAGTTCCTTAACAGTCATTTAACTTCGACCTACTGAGATTAGGCATTGATGCACATAGTTTCTCATTTGCTCCTGACAGTTTGTTGCTCTAGTTGACCTTCAATCAATCAGTCATGGTCTTGAAGATGCAAGCTAAGAGAATCTCAACATCTTTAGTTTTTTGACATCCTTGAGTTCATAAGGTTTACATCCAGCTGCTGGTTGTCCAGATACATGTTTGAGAAGTTCTTCTTTCTTCTCTGTATAGGAATTTCATAGCATGTATGACCTTTTCATCTTTTCAGGCTGGTGGATGTTTGGCTCTTTTCTGTTGATGTCTCTTGAGCTTCCTAGCCTGGTCTTCAGACTACAAGATTGACCGCGAACAAGAATTGGTCTTGTAGATATGGCAATCAAGAGCTTAGACCAATGTGAGCAACTTCAAGGGTATATACACATTTACCTGTACACAGTATTTCTAACGTGTGAGCTCATCTGCATATAACAAGTGACTTACTACTAAACTAAGTTTAGAACAATGTTTATGCCTAGGATCAGAGTCAAAGCGATTAGGTTTTGAACATAACATGAGAACCTGCTCTGATACCAATTGTTAGTTCCCAGAGGCACACAATAGATCTAGAAGGGGGGGGGGGGGTTTAATAGATCTTTTTAATTTTCAAATACTTTTCCTTTTTATTTTGTATTGCTAATGAATTATCATATGACAAACATAAGAATCTTTTCAAGCACAGCGGAATAAGTAAAAGGTCCCCTTCATTGATATATTCATTGTTCTTAGAGTTAGTTAAGTTGTAAGCAGTTAATACATATATAGCAATTATAACAGTTAGGTACATAATGTAAATGACATAAAGTAAATGACACAAGGGATTTTAAGTGGTTCAGAGACTCAAGCTTCTAATCCACTCTTCTTCTTTCAACTAGCACGATTTCCACTAAGGAAGGGAAGTACCCTGAATCACTAAGATTCCTTCAAGGCCAGCAGCCTTGGAACTTCAGTTCACTAAGAACTCTTCAAGGCCAACAACCTTGGAACTTCAGTTCACTAAGAACTCTTCAAGGCCAGCAGCCTTAGAACTCATCTAGTTCCCTAGGAACTCTTCAAGCCCAGCAGGCTTGGAGCTTCATTTAGTCCCTCCAGACAAAGACCCCTCAAGCCCTAGCTTCTTCTTGTTGTAGTTGTTGTTGTTGGTGGTGGTGGTGCTGAGCTGCTAAGATGTCTTTGAGATTGAACATCTTATGTAATTAGCAGCTTAGTGTGGTCCTCTTTAAATTTTGCCTCTAGTTTGGACCACATCTTCTCTAGTGTAGCTGATCTTCACTCTTTTCTGCTCTTCTTTATCTGATGTCAGTTGTGCACCATCACCATCTAGATTTGCTAAGTCTCTGAGCTTTTGGTAGACTTCACCTGGTACTTAGCAATCCTTGAACCCTTCTTGAATGTTTTGCAGACATGATTCTGCATCTGTTCTTTTTTAGCTTTTGGTTCTTGATGATCTGTTGAGTGGCTCTCTTGATCTTCTTTGTACTCTACCACTTTTCCGAATGCTATCTCCTTGGCCTTCTCGGCTCTTAGCTTAGCTGTCATCTTTAGTGGCATTCTCATCTTTGTTGAGTGAAGCTCTAATCTGTTTAAGTCCTTCTTCAAAGCTGCTTCACTTCCACCTATGTAGTCTCATTGTCACTGAGACTTGTTCTCTTAATCTCTGGTGGAACTCGTAGAGTCAATAATACAACAACTCAACGATTCTGCAACTTAGCAATCATCAGCAACTCTTGATCTTTGAAGCTCTGTTGATTTATACTCCTTCCCAATCTTCCCCTTGGAAAGTAGCCATTAAAAGCTTTTTGAATTGTCTTGCAAATCTCGAGTTATTTGGTGTAGACTGTAGATGTGACATGACATGACTTTCTGACACTGCAGTCTACTATTTCACCTACTCCATCAGAGATGTTACTTTTATATCTTGGGCAAGTACTCGACTTTATTACCTCCTTCTGATTTCTCGATCAGAGGTTGTCCTTTTGCATCGATGCTCTCACTAAGCTTTGTTCGAATATCAATCTTCGGGTTGAACCATTGCCAATGCTTCAATCCTCAGTTTTTTGAACTCTACGATTCGGATGCACATCTTCTTGGACCTGATCGTAATGTCTAGTTGATAGGCAGAGACAACACTACGATCTTGAAGAGTGTTCATTTGATCTTCAATGTAGAACACCTCTTCCTTCTATTGTGTAGTGCTTCAAGACTTCTTATTTTCTTTGACTGCTCTAAGATACTAATGGCTTGACTCCTTGCTCTGGTCCCTTCTGAATAGCAAGACACTTCAGATTTGTGGTGTGTCCAGCTCTCTTTCTCCTTGTGATCTCCCGTTCACTTATCATCAATGGACTGACCCAATGCTTAATCACTTTAGCCTTGTTCTTCAGAAGCTGACCACTATTTTTGTGTGCACTCCATCAGTTCTTTCTTTGTTTGGCAAACACTATGATCCTAGTTTCTTCCAAGATCGTTTTCTTCTGTTTACTTGATAACTACTGCCTTTGCTGACTTTCCTTAGTCAGTTACTGAACTCTTCTTCTGATCAACTTGTGGAAGACTTCATCTTGAATGACTTCACAACTCAATTTGGATGCTGATTGGGTTGATGCTTAGATCTTCTGTTAGCTTGCATGACATTCATTGAGTGCTCTCTGTAGTGTTGACAGCTTCTGCCCAGAAGTATTCAGGCAGACGAGTTGCTGCTAGTAGAGTTCTTCTAGCTTCAATCAGCGTTCTTCTTTCTTTTAGCTACTCCGTTTTGCTGTGGAGTTCATGGAGCTAAGAAGTTATGATTGATGTCATTGTCTGTGCAGAACTAATCCATCTCAAAGAAGTCTAATTCTCTACCATGATCACTCCTTATAGCCTTAATTTTCTCCCCTTTCTCGTTCATCACCAGCTTGAACATTTTGATGAGTTAGGAACTTGTTTCATCTTTTGAGTTTAGAAAGAACACCCATGTAAATTTGGTGTAGTCATCCACTACGACCAATGAGTATCTCTTCCCACCAAGGCTTGTTGTTGGAATTGGTCCAAATAGATCCATGTGAAGTAGCTGCAAATGCTTATCAATTGAGTTGACAATATTACTTTTGAATGAGCTTCTGTATTGTTTTCCACGTTGACATGCATTTCATGGCCTTTCCTTGAAAAAGCTGAGCTTGGGTAAGCCTGCTACTAGATCCTTGGAGGCCAGTTTTGACATGCTTTTGAAGTTAAGATGAGACAGCCTTCTATGCCATAACCAGCTCATTTCTTCAAAGGCTTTAGCCAAAAAGCATATTGTTTCTTCAAAACTCAGTTGACCAAGATTAATAGTGTAGACATTTCCTTCTCTCGTTTCGGTCAACTTTATAGAAGAGGTCTTCAGATCTTTGACTTGACATTGATTGTTGAGAAAGGTAACTTGATGACCCCTGTCGCAGAGCTGGATTATGCTCAGAATATTTTGCTTTAGTCCTTCTACATAAGCTACTTTGTTGAAGGACACTGCACCATTCCCAGCTGAGCCATAACCTTTTGTCTTTATAGAGCCATTGTCTCCAAAGATGGCTGTTGGACCCTCTTTCTCTATGAAGTCAGACAAGAGGGCTTTATTACCAGTAATGTGTCGTGAGTATCCACTGTCCAGGTACCAAGTTATGATCGTGGAGCTCTGTTCCTGCAGTGAGATTTAAGCTCTCATTTTGGTACCCATACTTACATGGGTCCTATCTTATTAGTACCCTTGGGGACCCAAATCTGCTTGACTTTGGGTTTAATATGCATAGGATTATTATAATATACTACAACCTTATGACCATATCTATCACATACAAAACATCTAGCATGATACATGCTTGTGTGTGTGTGTGTGTGGATTCTTTCTCAATTTGTACTTATGTGGATTTCTGGCAATCCTTCCTTTATACCGATTCTTCTTTTTCAATGTTTTCTTGTGATTCATTATTTGTGAAGAGTGTAACTTAACTCTACTATTCCCACCTGGTTGGTTCGTGGAGTTGATTTTGCTCGACTCTACGATCCTTCGAGGTTGGAGAGTAGTGACTAAGTTACTCTTCTCTTTTCTGAACCCTAGGCCAACATGGGATCCGTTATGCCTTGGAGCATAGATTGAATCAGAAGAGCATGGATGGAATGGTTCTTCCTTCTGCGTGGATTACGTAAATGTAATGCTTCTATTAAGGTTTGAAGCACTCCTGATGTTAGTTTCCTTTGTCTTTTCCACATGTGGTTCTGAGGTGGATTCCCTAAAACCTAAACATGTTCTGTCAGATGCACTTCTCTGACTGGAGATCAGGAAGTCCATGGATGAAGACGATCTATTCCACGTTAAGATTGTCTTCTCTAGTTCCTCAATCTTAGATGTTAGACTTGACTCTCTTTGTGCATTAAGTTCATTTATCTGTCTTAAGAGTTTATTCTCAGCTTCAAATTTAGAGAGAGAGTTAGCACTTAGAAGAGTTGTTTCCAGATCTTCTTGAACTTTTTCTTTCTCTTTCCGAAGAAGAGAATAATCCTTAAATAGAACTATAAACCATTTCATGTATTGATGCAAATCAGATGTTATGCCATGTAGTGCAGTTCTTAAATCATCAATATCTACATCAGGAGAGTTAAAGTCAAATACCTCATCGATACTTAAATCATTATTGTCAATGCTTTTCTTATCCTTTACATTTTTGGCCACTGGACACAAATTTGCTACTAGAGGATCTTCATCATCTCCAGACTCAGGAGTTGTGTCGTTGTTTGAGTCACTCCATGATCCTCCGGCCACAAGACCATTGTCTTTCTTCTAGAGCCTCTTGTTGCCTTTGAACTATTTCTTTGAATTTGATTTCCTCTTTAGTTCTTCTCTAAGAGGTTTGTTGTAGTTTGCAATGAAATGGCCAGGCTTCTTGCAGTTGTAGCATAAGTCATTTATAGGCTCCTGGCTGTTGTTGTTGTTGAATCTCTTAGGTTTGTTGCTTCTTCCTTTATGCATGAACCTCTTGAGTCTTCTTACTAGCATTGCAATATCCTCGTCACCATCTTCCTCAGAGTCAGAGTCATTTTCAGTGTTAGCTTTGGAGATGGTATCTGTTACTTTGAGAGCAACTCCTTTGTCCTTCTTTCTTCCTTCAGATAGAGTCTCTGCTCGTTGAGTCAGCTCAAGTTCATAGGTGAGAAGATTTCCATAGAGCTGTTGAACAATCATTTCATGGAGATTCTTTGATTCTCTTATGATAGTGGTTTTGGCATCCCACTTACTTGGTAAAGCTCTCATGAACTTTATGATCAGATCTTTATTTGGAAAGATCTTTCCAAACGCTCGAAGAGAGTTGAGCAAAACATTGAATCTTTCATAAGTGGAAGTGACATTTTCCCCTAGAATATGGACGAACATTTCATATTGTTGGGTCAGAAGAGATTGTTTGTTTTCTTTGACTTCTTCATTTCCTTCATGCATAATGAGCAATGCTTCCCAGACTTCCTTTGCAGTTTTACTGTTGACCACATTTTCAAACAGGTCATCTTCTAAAGACTGGAACGGAATGTTCTTGGCCTTTTTGTCGTGTTGAAAAAATTTCTTTTCGTTGTTAGTCCATTCCGCTTTAACCTTGATTTAAACTCTGTTTAGATCTTCTAGAGTTGGTGTGAGCTTTGTTGGAATGTAGGGCCCATTCATGACAGTTTCAAATAGTTCTTCATCTATTGAGTCCATGTATGCTTACATACGAACTTTCCAGTTGGCAAATTTATCTTTGTTGCACATTGGTGGCTTGTTGTCTCCTCTAGTCTTTGATTCGCTTATCAAATGTGCCATTGGACCTACTCAAGCTTTGTAGGCTGATTGAGAGAACCTGTTTTGATACCAATTGTTAGTTCCCAGAGGCACAATAGTTATCTAGAAGGGGGGGTTGGATAGATATTTTTAAATTTTCTTTTTCAAAATACTTTGTCAAATCTGTTAATCAATTTTAGCGGAATATATGATTTGTTTGTTCCCCTTTAAGATAAACTAAATCAGTAGTTAATAGGAAGTTATAACAAATATAGCAGTTAAAGAAAGAATATAAAAGACATAGAGAATTTAAGTGGTTCAGAGCACTCAAGGTTCCTAGTCCACTCTTCTACTACTCGAGTAGTTAATCTACTAAGGATGTCTTTACAATATTTTAATCTCACAGATTCCTTCAAGACCAGCAGTCTTGGAACTTCTTAGTTCACTTAGAACTCTTCAAGTCTAGCAGACTTGGAATACACTTGATGAGAGTTGATTTCTTTGGGTTGTGCTACTCAATTGCTGTTAAGCATATGTTCTAAAGAACTGATTAGTTAAGCAAGCTTTCTTTCTAGATCGTAGAGTTGAGCGTTGAGTGTTCTTCAGCTTTTTGTTGTGTACTTGCTTACTTCTTGCATCTGATTTGTATATAAGTTTCCTTTGAAATATGTCCGTTTGAAGGCATCCGTTGAAGCATTAATTGTATTTGACATTTCTGAGCACTGATGGTGACTTCCTGAAAAACTTATGTCCAACCATCTGGCCCACTGACATAGCAGACTGCTATCTCATCTAACACCTAAAAAGGGGTTTTCAGCTAACAGGTAGTACTTTCCTTAGCTTCTTCGATACGTTTCTTTGTTATATACTAAGGATGAGTGTTGTGTAATTGGGATTCCCGAGAGTTTCAACGTCTATAATCCATTCCAAATTTGTTGTAATTTATTCTTAAACAAATAGATAAAGCTCGATACTTCTGATGCAGACAGATGATGCACTACGACCATAATTGTGGTGTCTTCCTATATTAGTCCTTGATCCGAACTGATAGAAGAGAACACTACGATTTCTCTTAAGCACTGGTAGACTGTGATCTTTGCTTGCTTGATTTAAAGACTACGCTTCTGAGAGCAGACTATGATTCTTAAGTTGGCTCAGCGGTCGTTTGGACCACTCTACGATTCTAGGAGAGGCCCTCCAAAGTAAACAGACTACGATTCTCAATGCTCTACAATTCTGCCTTGGTTTCTGCAAATTCTTGGCTAGCTCGATAGACTACGATTCTATTGAAGCCTATCTATTACATCTCAAAATAGATCAACCTAACACCTTTGATCTTTTCTTCTATACTTTCGTTTATAGAATGATAAACATAAAGCACAGATCAAACCTAACAAGATTTGATCTACCACTAAGTCCTTGTACATTTATTCTTTGAAGGACTTTACATATAAGCATGTTTATTTACATTTAACATCAAATTTAAATATGAAATTCCCAATAAAATATCAATGTTTATTCAAGATGATATGTGTTAAGTGATAATCTTAAAATCTTAAAATGTATAAGTTAAGTCTTAAATGCTTAAGAGATTGAGTAATGTTCTAATAAGCATATATCCTTAACAGAAAATGACGCCGAGAAGACGCCCGACACATCAACAAGCTCAGGAAGGATCCACGAACATCATCATCAACAACAACAACAACGACAATGCAAATGCCAATGCCAATCATGTTCAGTAGTTGGTAACCCTATTAGCTGGAGCACTTGCGAATCAACTGCAAGCTCAAGCTACCTCATTTAAGGATTTCAAGGCGGTAGGACCGCAAGAGTTTAAGGGATCCATGAATTCAGTCGAAGCTCAGACTTGGATTATTGAAATGGAGAAGGTATTTGACATTGCAAGGGTTAACGATGACAAAAAGACCGCCTTTACAATGTTTATGTGGAAGTCAGAGGCCAGCTACTGGTGGCAGGCGAACAAGGTTAGAGGAGGTCAGGGTGTGATCACATGGGATATGTTTAAAGAGATGTTCTTTGAGATGTATTTCCCAACGTGCTCTCAGAACTAGATGGAGGATCAATTTTTGGAATTGAAGCATGGAAACATAACGGTGCCAGAATATGCCGCGAAATTCAACGAGTTGGCTAGGTTCGCAACCTATCAAGTGAATACAGATGAGAGAAAATCAAGGAGGTTTGAACAAGAGTTGAAGCAATGGCTATACAACAAGGTGTCAATGTTCCAATTGAACACTTTTGTGGGAGTTTTAGAGAAGGCTATAATTGCAAAAGGCAGAAGCGACGCCCTGACTAGGTACAATTAAGAACAGAAAAAGAAGAAGAATGAAGGTGAGAACAACAAGACTTGTGGCAGCAATAGTGGTGGTGGTCATAATCAGAAGAGGAAGTGGAATGATAATGTATCTACGAGAAATCAACAAGGAAGTCAGAAGAAGAAGGTGGAGGCTTGTCCTTCCTGTGGAAAAAATCACCTGGGATATGCATGAAGGGGAAGAGGGTTTGCTACAATTATGGTAAGGAAGGCCACATAGCGCCCAATTGCCCTAAACCTAAAAAGGGGGCTTGTTTTACTTATGGGTCAAGGGATCATCTGGCTAGGGATTGTCCCAAGAAAGGAGCAGGAGGAGCAGGAGTGGGTGGAAGTAAATGAAACAGCGGTGGTAGCACTCTGGCTATCATTAGATCAACGCCGCCAAATCGACCCACCGCCAAAACTTTCAACATGACCGTGCAAGATGTTGTGCAGTCCCGAGATGTGGTGTCAGATATCATTCTGATCAATAATGTTAATGCTTACGTATTATTTGATTCGGGTGCTACTTGTTCATTTATATCCAACGATTTTACTGAGAATTTGAATGTGCCTAAAGAGGAATTAGAATACCCTTTGAACATAGAGGTTGCGAATAGGGAAGTAATTCATGTTAGGTTTGTACACAAGAACTGTAGGGTGGAGATTAAGGGCCATGAGATGATGGTAGACCTAATTCCAATTAAACTTGGGGAATTTGACGTTATTTTGGGAATGGATTAACTATTCAATTATGGGGCAAAAATTAATTGCCAAAGGAAGTGTGTAAACCTTATGACTCTGCCAAAGGTTATATTTTATGGTAGCAAGTCACCTAGACAAATGATTTACCTGATGATGATGCAGTCCAGGAAATTGTTGAGACAAGGTTGTGTAGGGTATTTAGCCTACATAGCCGATACTCGAAATGAGAGTCCAAAATTAGAAGAGATACCTATCGTTAGAGACTTTGGAGATGTATTCGTAGATGACTTTCCAGGACTTCCACTAGATAGAGAAGTAGAATTTGTGATCGACTTAGTGCCGGGAATTGCCCTAATATCAAACGCCCCGTATCGCATGGCTCCCTGTGGAGATGAAAGAATTCATGGTGCAACTGCAAGAACTATTAGACAAGAAATATATTCCGCCGAACGTATCACCGTGGGGAGCACCAGTGTTGTTTGTCAAGAAGAAGGATGTGTTGATGCGATTTTGCATTGATTACAGAGAGTTAAACAAGGTCACAATTAAGAATAAGTATCTATTGCCAAGGATTAATGACCTATTTGACCAGTTGAAAGGAACTAGATATTTCTCAAAGATAGATTTGAGAAGTGGGTACCATCAGTTTAATGTGTTGAAAGAAGATGTACTGAAGGTATCATTCAGGACTCATTATGGTCATTACGAGTTTTTAGTGATGTCATTTCGTCAAACGAATGCTCCTGCAGCATTTATGGACCTAATGAATAGGTTGTTTAAACCATTTTTGGATAAATTTGTGGTGGTGTTCATCGACGATATTTTGGTATATTCTAAGACTAAGGGGGAACATATGTTACATTTGAAGGTGACATTGGAGGTGTTAAGAAGAGAGAAGTTATATGCCAAATTTTCAAAATGTGAATTTTGGATAGAGCGAGTGAAATTTCTTGGGCATATGATTGACAAGGATGGGATTTCGATAGATCCGTTGAAGGATAAAGCTATGATGAACTGGGATCAGCCGAAGACACCGTCAAAAGTAAGGAGTTTTCTACGATTGGCAGGTTATTACAGAAGATTTATTCAAGATTTTTCCATAATCGCGACTCCGTTGATGAATTTGACTAGGAAATCAGTGAAGTTCTTCTGGATGGAAAGGTGTGACGAAAGTTTTCAACAACTGAAGAAGAGGTTGAGTACGACACCTGTGTCGTCTCTCCCGTATAGCATAGGAAATTTTGTGGTGTATAGTGATGCATCACATAAAGGATTAGGCTATGTGCTTATGCAGAACGACAAGGTTATAGCGTATGTATCATGCCAACTAAAGGATTATGAGAAGGGGTATCCTACCCATGATTTGGAACTGGCTGCAGTGGTGGTTTCTTTGAAGATATGGAGGCATTATCTCTACGGGGAGAAGTGTGAAATATATACCGACCATAAGAGTCTGAAATATTTTTTTTACGCAGATGGATTTGAACATGCATCAGAGGAGATGGTTGGAGTTGATAAAGGATTATAATTGTGAGATTTTATACCATCCGGGTAAAGCAAATGTTGTAGCCGATGCCCTAAGTACAAAGGGTAAAGAGAAACTATTTATGTTAACCGCTCAGGAGGAGCTAATTTCAGCAATGGTGAAACTGGAGTTGGAGGCGAAATATTCTAAAGAGTCGAACGAAAAACTATTCCAAATGGAAACTGGTCCAACTTTGGTGGATAAGATTAAGGAAGCACAACTCAAAGATGAGGAATGTGAGAAAATCAAGAAAAGAATATCTGAAGGAGAGAAAGGGAAATTCAAAATTGACAACGAATGGATATTGAGATTCGAGAAAAGAACTTGGGTTCCGCAAGTATCAAATGTAAAGGAGGAAATTTTGAGTGAGGCTCATAATTCACTATATTTGGTTCACCAGGGGAGTACGAAGATGTACCAGGATCTCTGACAACATTTCTGGTGGCAGAATATGAAAAGGGACGTTGTCGATTGTGTGGCCAAGTATTTGACATGTCAAAAAGTTAGAGCAGAACATCAGAGACCAAGTGGGTTGTTACAACCGTTAGACATATCAGAATGGAAGTGGGAACATATCACGATGGATTTTTTGGTAGCCCTTCCAATGACTCCGAAAGGTTTTGACACAGTTTGGGTTATTGTGGATCAGCTGATGAAATCAGCGCATTTCTTACCGATCAAGATTAGATTTAACTTGGATCATTTGGCAAAAATGTATGTGAAGGAAATTGTTTTAAGGCACGGTGTTCCAGTGTCTATAATCTCATATTGAGATCCACGTTTCACATCAAACTTCTGGAAGCGACTACAGGAATACATGGGAACACAATTGAGAATAAGTACGGTATACCATCCTCAAAGAGATGGCCAGAGCGAGATGGAAATATAGACATTGGAGGATATGTTAAGAGCTTGTATAATAGACTTCAAAGGAAATTAGATGATCATCTACCGTTTGTGGAATTCGCTTACAACAATAGTTACCACGCAAGTATTGGCATGCCGCCTTATGAAGTGTTGTATGGCAGAAAGTATAGATCTCCATTATGTTGGGATGAAGTTGGTGAACGTCAACTACTAGAACAATAATTGGAATAACAGACCACCGACATTGTCAAGGTGATCAGGACAAGATTGATAGTTTCTCAAAACAAGCAGAAGAAATATGTTGATCAACACCGACAAAATCAAGAATTTGAATCTGGTACCTACGTTTTCTTGAAAGTGTCTCCCTGGAAGGGGAAGATCTGATTTGGTAAGAAGGGAAAATTGAGCCCGAGGGTCATTGGACCGTTTGAAGTATTGAGGATAATTGGAGAAGTCGCATATGAGGTAGCCTTACCTTCGACCTTAGAACATGTCCATAATGTCTTCTATATTTCTGTGTTACGATTGTATAAGCCCGACTACAAGCATATTATAGAATATGAACCCCTACAATTTGAGAAAGATTTATCTTATGAAGAAATTCCTGTTCAGATAGTCGACAAGAAGGACCAAGTACTCAGAAATAAAGTAATACCTTTTGTTAATGTAATTTGGAGGAACCACAACGCTGAAGAAGACACGTGGGAACTCGAAGAACAAATGATGAAAAATTATCCGCATTTATTTGCTTAATCTGTATATAGCGATTCTAGGGACATAATCTTTAAGGGGGCACTGCAAAAAACTTGGGCATTGGCGACGGGCTCATTGCTTACGGTAACATCCCCGTCGGGAATAATGTTAATGTCGGCGGTCTAGCCATCGCCAATGTATGTCGTCGGTAATGACCCTATTATTTGGCGCCAGACTTTCCCGATGGAGGGAAAACTCATTGGCGACGGTACTAATGTTATACTCGATGGGAACACCGTCGGGAATGACTCCATATCAACTGGGGCATTAGCGACGGGAATACCGTCGAGAATGAGTCTTAAATTTTAAACCCTGGTTCAATGGCAACAAGTATATTTTTTCATTCTCTCTCTTAATATTCTCCTTCCCTCGCATTTTAGCCATTTCCCCCAATTGATTCTAAGCTAGCATATCTCAATTGATTCTCAGCTAGCTCAATTGATTTGTCCAATTGAATCTCGTTCATCATTTTTGCCCAAATTAATCGCCGGTTCGTCGTCCGGTTCGTCAGCCACCTATGTACCGTCCAGTTCATCATTTCGCCCCCATTTCGCCCCAGTTGATTCTACAGTTGTTTTACACTTCATTTTAGGAAATTTTTAAATTCCATTTAACACTTTTATATATATATATATATATATATATTGGCAGTTCCTTTTTTTTTTGCTTGTGTTTATTCAACTTTTTTTTTCATAATTTATACATACGTTTAAAATAATATCATCATTTCCCTTATAGGTTTTTTCTTTGGTTGATTTGAAAGTGAAAGAACAGAAAAAAGTGAATATTTTCCTTCATGTGTCCATTCAATTCGGTTTTTATGATTCATACAAATGTTTAACATATTATCATCATTTCCCATCTGGACTTTTTCTTTGGTTGATTTGAAAGTAAAAGAAAGCTATAATCTTTTTTTATAATTCCTTGTGTTTGAATTTATTCCACTTTCCTTATGTTTTGCTAATTCATACATGTGTTTAACATATTAACATCTCAATAGAGTTTGGTCTAATGGTCCTTGCTTCTCTTGTTTTATAGTCAGTTTGATACTTCTCATTGGTTATCTGTAATCACTTTTCTTTTTGCTGGAAAAGTTACTTAGTAATTGAAATTTCTTAATATTACAATTTAATTTATCCGATTCTTCTAATTCATATGTTAACCTGGGGAATAGTGGTGTTAATTCTTGTGTTATATCTCAACCTTACTTCTCCGAGTAATGACGAAGCTAATTTGTATTAAAAATTAGGAGTTTTTATTAAACTTGGGTTGAAGTTAGGTTAATACTATGTCGGTTGCTAAGAAAGCCTGGAAACATAGGTAATCAAAGCTATTCATTTTTATTTTCTCAATTTTGAGAAAAAAGTCCCTGCCTTCTAACATAAGAATCTCAAACATATAAGACGATTGTAATTCAATCTTCCCACCTTTTAGAACCTCCAAAACAAAAGATGTTGAAAAGAATTTTAAAACATTATTTATCAAAATAAAAGAAAATATTAGTCAGAAGTTTTGTTTTGTGGGTCTTTCGTAGTCATACAAGACAAAGAACATGAAGGTTTCCAAAGCATGGGAAGTTGGGAACTAGAGTTCCACACCGAAAAAAGAAATTACATAAAGTGACCATGGTCCATGGTCCATGGTCAATGGGTAATTAAATAATTACATGTATTAAATATATATATATATATATATATATATTGTTTATGAAGTGATAGGAAGTTCCTTTTTTGTGCTTATTCAATGGACTTCAAAATAAATTCCCAGATAATATGAATTCTTTATCTGTTATATTGGTGTCAGTAATGTGAATCCACTAATGTAGGTGGTTATGGAAGATTTGTGACCTTTGTGCTGGTGTTTCCCTTAAGAAGGTTCATATCAAATTCTAAGAAGGGGGACAATATTGTTTGAATTATATAATGTGACACAGTTTGAATACATTGGTGATTAGAATTGACATTTCAACTCTGCAATATCTTTAAAAGTTTTAAAAAAAATAGAAAGAAAGACGGAGTTTCTTGTTTATCAAATTTATTTTGCTTCACATTGTTGACATTAATGCTTTGAAAGGTGCATGTGTAGTTATATAGAATAATCCTTACTTTCACATGTGCATATTTTCATATAGTTTAAGAAGCTTAGAAACCCGTTTGAGATTCACTTAGTAGGAGTGAATCTCAAATAGTCCCCGTTTTGGGTCTATTCTTGTATGTTTCGATCTCAATTAGGTCGGTGTTAACGACTTGAGCGCGTCTTTATATTTTTTGAATTTTTGGTCAGTATATATCTCTTGATGTTCTTCGGGTGCATATTTAGCCTACGATGTGTTAGTATATTTCATGTACTTGAAGACCATGGGGAGGTGTTGTCGAAATTTCTGAAAAATTTAAAGATGTGTTCAAGTTGTTGGCATCAGTGAGGCGACACATCCGGGAATGGGATAGAAGCCTAACCCATTAGAAAAGGAGATAAAGTTAGGAAACTCATAAGCTTGCATATACATTAACTTGGAGACTGGATTGTGTTTGTCTAACTTTCCATATATATAGCAGACAGTTGTCCAAGATGTATGTTGATCGAAGTTGGATGGAACATAGGGTAGCCACTGATAAGAGTGGGCTTAGCTCTGAGTATTATAGTTGGGTTAAACAGATTCTCAACTTCGCATTTGAGCAAATCAGCGGCGATGAGATCAGATGTCTTGTAAGAGGTGTGTGAATGAAGTGTGGAAGGAAAGGAGTGATATCATGTGCGACTTATTTGTGTATGGGTTCAAGCCAGGTTATACGACATGGATCTATCATGGGAAAACCTAGTTGGATGAACATGAATCAGAATCGAAATCCAGAGGTGATGAAACCTTTGACTGTACTAACATGATAGTTGAAGCTGCTAGTTTATACTTCCAAAGAATATGACGCACGTGGATGGCGATGGCGTTGAGCAATGTTTCAAATGACGGGCTAAGGGTTTCTATGAGTTATTGCATGAAGCAGCGACGCCACTGTATGACGGACACGAAAAACACATCGTCTTATCTGCCGTGACTAAGTTTTTACACTTCAAGAACGAGCATGATTGCAACGAGAGAGGTTTTAATGAACTGCTAAGCATTATGAAGGAGTGTTTACCTGCAGACAATAAGCTACTGGAGTCGTACTATGATGTGAAGAAAATGGTCAAAAGGCTCAATCTAGGGTATGAGAAGATTGATGCTTGTGAGAATGACTGTATGTTGTATTACGGTGATGTCAATAAAGATAAAAGGTCATGTGATATATGTGGTACAAGTAGATACTATGAACAACTCAAGAAAAAGGGAAAAGACGTGCTGAGAAAGATCTTACGTTACTTTCCCAATGCCCCGAGGCTTCAGTGATTGTTTATGTCAACACGTAACGCCGAGTATATGAGGTGGCACTCTATACGGGACATAGTTAAAGGTCAACTGACGCACCCAGCAGATGGGGTCAGTTAAAGCTACGCGGCTCAAACATGGGGGGAAGATAAGGTTCTTTACAACCTCCAGACAATTTTTGTCAATTGAACATCGGTATCGACGGATGAGTAGATTACTAGGACAACAATGTTGAGTTAGATTACTCACTTGAAATTTCCACCTCTAGGGAAGAATCATATATTAGAGCGAGCTTATGGTTACGGCAAGTTTCACAACTGGACACACAGATCCATGTTCTTTAACCTTCCTTATTAGGCTACACTGTGCATCCGTCATTGTTTAGATCCTATGCATACTAAAAAGAACTTATTTGATAATATTTTTTATACAGTCCTGAATGCAAGTGGTAGAACAAAGGACAACAACAAGTAGAGGCTTGATTTGGTAGAAATGAACATTAGGGAACATCTTGGATGTATCAGCAGGGTAGTAAGATGGTAACGCCTAAAGCTGATTATACTTTGACCAGGGAATAGTTGCTATTGATATGTAATTTGATCAGTGGACTGAAGCTCCCAGATGGATTTGCTTCGAATATATCAAGGTATTGTAAAGTCAAAGAGCTGAAGTTTTGGGGTCTCAAAAGTCATGATTGTCATGTATTTATGTAGAAGTTGATCCCCATGGCATTTATCGACTTGTTATCAACACGTGTGGTTGAAACACTGATGGAGCTTTCTAGTTTCTTTAGAGATCTATGCTTAACAGAGCTCCAACTCAAAGACATAGATAAAATGGAAAATTAGATAATGGAAAAATGTGCAAGTTAAAAATGATCTTCCCTCCATCATTTTTTTATTCAATGGAGCATTTGCCTATTCACTTGTCGTACGAAGCTAAGTTTTGCAGTCTCGTGCAATATAGATGGATGTATCCATTCGAGAGGTAATGACATTAATGTTTTTAATACGTCGAAATGCGCATTCTTATTTACTAATTTATACATACATATATAACACATAGGTATATACGATGTCTAAAATAAAAGGTGAAGAACAACGCCCGTGTAGAGGGGTCAATTGCTGAGAGTTATGTTATGGAGGAACTTGTTAATTTCTGCTCATTGTACTTTGAGCCGAATGTTCAGGCGAGGCACAATCGCTTACGTCAAAATGAGGCTGTCCCGCACGAGGAAAATGGAGAATTAACGGCCTTTAGTCATCCTGTACAACCATTTGGCAGGAAAAAAAGGCGATTCTTGACTTTTAGTGAGTATGCAGCTGCCACATTGTATGCACTTGTCAGCATAAATGAAGTAGCACCATACATTAAGTAAGTAGCCATAACTATATATATCTTGTGTTACTGCTATAAGTTCCTTCCATACACATTAAGTATATATTTGTATTGTAGTCAATATGATGCTGAGATACGTGAAGCGAATCTGATTATATCGAAAGGGGATTTGCAAACTTTGAGGAATATAGAATTTGTGCAATGGTTTAAAGATCATGTAAGTCTAAATGATTTGTAGTTCAATAAATCTACCATCATAGAAATAAACTTATGGCGTAATTAACTTTAGAGTATGTTATGTTCATGTACACTAGGTCCTCACAGATGAGTTAGCTGACATTCGGCTAAAGCTTATAGCCGACGACCCTGAAAGATCTGTAGATACTTATACATGTTGAATTGTCAACGATTACAGATTTAAGTGTTGCGATATTAGGGAAGTCATTTCTTCTGATTCTAGTGTTGTGGTTAAAGGTAGCTGCTTTGATAATCCTTAGGATGATTGGTATGGACAATTGCTAGAAGTTGTCGTTCTTAAATATTGGGGTCATAAAGAGTTAGTTTGCTTCAATTGTCATTGGTTTGACAGCGAAAATGGAGTTAGAGTAGATAAAAATTTAGGACTAGTGACTGTTAATGTTAAGTCAAAACTAAACTCAAACGAGCCTTTTATATTAGCAAGTCAAACAACACAGGTGTACTACGCGCGAATTGTTAAGACTCCTGCAAGCCCATGGTATGTTGTTATAACCACCAAAACCCATGGTTTTCAAGGCACAGCTCCTCGTCCAAACGATGAACCTTTACAAGTCGAGTCTACTAGTGTCACACCTGCTGATGTGACAATTATTAGTGAGTCTAGTGAAGAAGAGGATGATGTCATCGTTGTCGAAAGTGAAGACGATGTTCTTGAGGACGACAATGATGGTGATGACAACGATATTAAAAATCTATTGCTCGAAGATCACGATTCTGATATTGATGGCTTTGACGATATAAATGATTAGGAGTCTCATTTAACATAAAACATCTAACACCTTATTTAGTAGTGCAATCATTATCTTCAACTTATATTAATCTACTAAATAAGGTGTTAGATATTTTATGTTACTATTTATGTTGTTTCCTTTTAGGTTACTATTTATGTTGCATTCTTTTAGTTGTATATGTATGTTATCCTCTTTGTTACTGTTCAAAAATATAGTATTTCCGAATGTCTAATAATATTTTTTTTATGATTTGACAGTATACATACAAATGGCGTGCACACCACAGGGTGATCGTGGTGGGCGTGCAGGTCGTGGGGGCCGTGGTGATTCTACGTGTGATGATCAGGGCGGATCGTCAGGTATAATTACATGTTTTGTTGGGATACATCTTATAATTTTTTATTTTATATATTATTGACATTATATTCGTTTATATAAATATTGATGAATTTCACTACATGGTGATCGACGTAAGCCTCCGTGGGGACTAGCATGTGGCTTACTAGGGAATCCCCCCCCCCCCAGGCGCCGTTTATATGTCGTGTTGGGACTCATAGGTAATTTCATAGTCCTATATAGTATTGACATAAGTATTTAGTTCCTATATATTCTTTATAATTTGCAATATATTAATTTCAATTGTAGTATCCTTGACGTGACGCCTAGGAACACGTTGCTTGGGATCATCCGCAACCGATTCTCAAGCTCGTGGATGAGGTGGGTGGATGTGGATGACCGCACACGTCAGCTGATTATTGCTGAGTTTAGGGTAAGATGTCAATCATTCATATGCTAGTTTTATATTCCATTTGAATATACTTTTACCTCTTTGATTTATGTTGTATACTAAGCTTCTTAATGTGTAATGTGTAGAGATATTATCATTTTGAGGACAGGAAGGAAGCCCATGGCATGAATGTTCTGTACAGATACTTGGAGATGAATTGGCACAAGTGGGTCTATGACTGGAAGAAGAAGACCCAGACGAAGATGGCTGATGGACAGACACTTAAGGATGTCCCACCAGATTTTATATCTATTGCGGTGTGGGACCAGATGTGCAGCATTTGGGATGGCGAGGCCTTCAAGAAGATGTCGGCACAGCATACAGCTGCCCGACAGCAGAGTCATATCCCACACTGCACTGGGTCTTAGTCGTACGACCTGTACTGGGAGAGGCTCGAGTTGAGTCTAAAGCACACACCCTCCCACTTGGAGTTTTGGTGGCACGCCCACTAAAAGAAAGGTGAAGGTGGTTATATCTCACCTGAGGCAGAACGCATTGCTGTAAGTTATTTAATTCTCTTATTTAGTATGTATTTAAAATTTAAATATTCTTTTGTATTATTTCATTTTATACTTTGCGTATCATCTACTAATGTGTTTTTTTCAGCGACGGTTCAAGGATCATGCAAAGGCCGGGCGGACCAGAGAGTGACACTCAAGAGATTTATTCTACTGCGTGCAAAGCGAGGAGATGGAGCACTAGTCTGCAGCTATAAATAAGAAGGGTAGAGTTATGGGCATTCCTATGTCCCAGCCTTACACCTAGTCTACTCACTCGAGATCTCGGTGGCGCCCACCCACTGGAGGTAGTGGTGCGAGTGGATCGGTCGTCAGCCCTTCATTATCCGATGATTTCTTCCGGCTGAACAATAGAGGGGTGCATGGCGAGCAGTGTTGTGCAGTTAGGCGAACCATCACGCTAGCAGATCTACCAGCTGGCTCATGAAGTTGCCTACGACTCTATAGATCCTACAGTTGCCGCTTATGACCTCATAGGTGTAGTACGGGAGGAGGTCATCCGCGTATGTGCAGTTATCTGGGCCAACATCTTCCCACCCCATATTTGACAGGTAAAAATAATTAAATTCTATATTTCCTTATCTAATTTATGTAATATGTAATTGTATTACTTAGATAAACTTAAGATAAACCCCTAACTTCCATTATGAAACCCTTGAACTCCATTATTAACATAAACTTACTAAACTGCAATAAAACAATAATAAAACCCTTACGAATAAGCAAAACTCGTCAACACTTAGGCAAAAAGTTAAAAAAGAGCCCAAAACCTGCCTTGGCCATTGAAATGTCACACAAACACATACATAGCACCGAGTAGGTATTAGACACGTGTTACAACTTATGAAACTCGATTCTGACATACAGAGGCAAAGTTATTAGCCCGTAGACAAAACACGCCAATATATAGGCAAAAAGTCGAAAAAGTGCCCTAAACCCGCCTCGGACATCGAAATTCCACGCAAACATATACATAGCACCGCATAGGTATAAGGCATGTGATACAACTAATGGGACTCGATTCTGACATACGCAGGCCGAGTTATCGGCCTGTAGCACTTAGGCAAAATGTCAAAAAAGAGGCCAAAACCCGTCTCAGTCGATGAAACACCACGCAAAGACATACATAGCACCGCGTAGGTATTAGGCACGAATTACAACTTATGGGACTCGATTCCGACATACGGAGGCCGAGTTATCAGCCCGTAGGCAAAACTCGCCAACACTTAGGCAAAAAGTCGAAAAAGAGCCCAAAACACGCCTCGGCCGATGAATCGCCACACAAACACATATATAGTACCGCGTAGGTATTAGGCATGTGTTATAACTTACGTAACTTGATTCTTACATACGGAGGCTGAGTTATCAGCCCGTAGGAAAAACTCACCAACACTTAGGCAAAAACTCAAAAAAGAACCCACAACCCGCCTCGGCCGTCGAAATGCCATGCAAACACATACATAGCACAACGTAGGTATTAGGCGTGCGTTATAACTTACGTAACTCAATTCTGACATACGGAGGCCGAGTTATCTGCAAAACTCGCCAACACTTAGGTAAAAAGTCAAAAAAGAGCCCAAAACCCACCTCGGCCGTCGAAATACAATGCAAACACATACATAGTACCGCATAGGTATTAGGCACGTGTTACAACTTACGGGACTCAATTCCAACATACAGAGGCCGAGTTATTAGCCCATAGGCAAAACTCGCCAACACTTAGGCAAAAAGTCAAAAAAGAGCCCAAAACCCACCTCGGCCGTTGAAACACCACGCAAACACATACATAGCACTGCGTAGGTATTAGGCACGCATTATAACTTACGCAACTGGATTCCGACATACAAAGGCCGAGCTATCAGCCCATAAGCAAAACTCGCCAACACTTAGGCAAAAAGTCAAAAAAGAGCCCAAAACCCGCCTCGACCGTCAAAACACCATGCAAACACATACATAGCAATGCGTAGGTATTAGCCATGTGTTACAACTTACGGGACTCGATCCTAACATACGGAGGCCAAGTTATCAGCCTGTAGGCAAAATTAACTCGCCAACACTTGAAGAACACAAACAAAACTAATTTAAATATGCTCTATTTTTGAATTCGTTATTAATATTTTAATTTTGTAGGATCTTGTTGATGAGACTTCGACGGGTGGAGGTTGTGCCACAGGTGTTGCCCATGCTGGAGATGGTGATGACCGCCGGGCTGATGCTGATGAGACTATGGAGGGTGGGACCGGCAGTCAGACCGGATGTGGGACCGGTGATGGGACCGTAGGTGGTATGGCGACGATGATGATACTGACATTCCTGATCTTGGGTTGTAGTACCCATTATGTTTATATTTTGACTTTCATGTATGTATTTATACAGCTTTTGAGTTATATAGACTAGAGTTTAGTATCTAGTTAGGTTGATGTTATATGTATCTAACTATATTGATTGTTTATGATTACATTGTGTATCTACATCGTATGACTTTTATCCATAAGTCATTACGTTGTTTACATATTTGATGGTTGATAGCAAAAGCTATGATTGTTATTGATATGCGTTCGTGAAGAATTATTTATTTTTCTTTAGTTTATAACAGGTACAATTATGTATATGTAAATGAACAGGGGTATTTTGCAATTTTTCAAAATTATTTTTTAAAACACCGCATATTCTGCAAGTCATGGGGACCATTTTATTAATTTTCTAAAATTCTTATTATCGACAATTGTTTACCACAACAATCGCTACTAATAACTCATTATCGACGGACAAATTGCGTCAAGAATGTCCCCATCGGGAATGACAAACTTCTTTTAACTGACGGTGTGACGAGAACAGTGGGCTTACGACCTTTACAAATGACGGGAAGGGTGACGGACCATGCCGTCGCCAATGACCTCATTGCCGACGGCAAAAGGGTCATTGGCGATGGCATAGCCCATCGACAATGACCTTTTTTTGTAGTGGGGGGAGAATGTAACAGGACAAATTAATTGAATTGTGATTATGGGACAGAATCCTTTTAAGATGGGAAAGATGTGACGAACGAGATTTTTATAATTAATTTTTAAATATTAATTGAATTAAATAAATATTTTGTTGATTTATTTATTGAGTTAAATAATTATTTGATGGACTTATGGTAGATTAATTTAATTAAGTGTGTCACATTGATTAAATTAATGTGGAATAATTTTATAGATCAAAGTGAGAATTTAATTGAGATAATTAAATTAAATGAGCTGTTAAATAATTTTAATTTTATTCTAATTAATTTAGTAATTAATTATAGATGTATTGATTTGTTATAAATAATAAATGAGAATTTTAATTATGTGATGAGATGATTTAATGGGTTATATTGCCTTTTATTTAATTGAGTTAAATAATATTATTTGATTAATTAAAGTGTTACAAATAAACTATATAATAAATTAATTAATTAAAATAATGGTAAATGAGCCCTTATGAACAAGCCAAACATGGCCTAAGGAACATGGGAGCAGTTAAGGCCCCGTTGCGCTTAATTGCTGCCCATGATTTCACCGGTTATATTATACATGTAAGACCCCAATTTTTATGAATAAAGATTTAATTTTCTCAAAATATCTTTTTGATATAATGTTATAGTTGTGGGTATTATTTACAAATTTTGCAAAGTAAGCAAGTTGTTATAAAATATTTGATTGGTCGGGAATATTCGTTTTATCAAGGAATATTCGTACGACGACACAATCATTGGTGGACCCAACAACAGAATTACTGTCGGAGTTAGAAAATGACAAGAAATATCTTTTTATAAAAATAACGGCAAAAGTTTTACTGTTAACTGTCGAAATACCCGGTGATAAAAGTACAGTAATACACATGGTTGCATAGTAGCACACGGTATTGATTATTGATGCTTACGTGAGAAGTCACTTAGTTTTATTCAATTATTTCCACAGTAATTATTGCATAGTATCTCACGCTATAGATTCAATTATTATCACAATATTTTATATTATTAGATCAAAAATTGAGACGACAAAGTTATTCATATTATTATTTAAATTATTGACAATGTCTAGAAAGTTCTGTCGAGGAAAGGGGTTTGGTCACCTAATTGCGCGCCAATAAGGAGAAATCCTTATCGAAAAGCCCCCTCTTTCCTGGGAATGATCTGGTTGTTAATATTGTGATTTATAATATTAATGATGAATGTTATTAAAAATGTGTTTTGTTAAGCGAAGTGAATTGAGATAAATAGAGGGGATTTTTATGAAGTATTTGTTGTAAATTTTGCTTATTATATGGACCCCCACTTACTCATTTTTCAAAATAATTGGTAGAAAATTATTCTAATATATATATATATATATATATATATATATATATATATATATATATATATGATATTTTATTGTGTGTGTGAGTGTGCCTTTGCCGTGAGGGCAAAGGTTTATATATTTATATATATTTTATAAATTTTGTTTTTATATAAAATAGAATATATTATATTTTATTTGCATAGAGTTGCATAATACTGCATAGTGTGTGCATAATACTGCATAGTGCAGCATAGTAAAATTACAATTTTATAAAAAAAATTCCGCCGGTTGCGCCCGTGAATAAAAACTACTGTGCGTCCGTGATTTTATTTTCTAAATAGTAACCTTCCATTCTCCTATAAATATGATGCTTAGTTTAGAATTAAAAATCACAAGAATCAGAGAATTTTTCTTCTATAATATCGATCGAATTTCTTTCGAGTTTAAGGAAGTTTTTAGCGTAGAAAACAGTATAAGTTTTCTTAAAGAATATCCCCGCTATGCCAGATGGAATACTCTCTTTTTTAAGGTAAGAGATATTATTTTTGTTCAATATTTGTAAGAAATAATATTTTCTTCCATACTCTGTAGTATGTAAGTAATATTATTTCGTTTTAGATTCTGAATTCTACACTCATTTTGTTAAAGTATTGCTTCTATACTCATTGAAATTAGTAGAATATCCTTGAAATTTGCGCTTTATTGAGTATCTTTCCACGGGAATATTTTTCTGGATATTCTTGTTAAATTTTAAGCTTTTCATGCCGGGGTATTATTCATGAGGTACTATTCATGAATTACTATTCATGGGGTACTATTCACTCGAGTTCTATTCACCCGTGGTACTATTCATGCCAAAAATTGATTTCTTTTTTGTCCAAATTTTTTTTGATACAATATTATTCTTGAATTTTACTCCATAAAGCAGTATCATGTTGACAATTTGGACATTATTGAATTCTGGATAAATTGAATTATGAATCTTTAAAATTTATCCTTTGCTTTCATTTAATTGAATTCTTATATCATTGTCATCATCCTCATGCTTATATTGTGATGAAAGTCATCTTTGTCGCGTAGTGCATAGATGGACTATTGATTGGTATGATTATGACTATGTATCGTTATAATCATGGCCTGTAATGTAACAAATGATGTGGTTAAAGTCATCATTGGCCCGTAGTGCATTGATGGACAGTTGTTGGCATGATCATGACCAATGGTGATAATACGAATATCCTTGGCCCGTAGTGCATGAATAATTCATAGATGTGATAATAATGAATATCCTTGGCCCCTAGTGAATGGATAATTCAGTGATGTGGATTATTTATTGAAGCTGAGTCTCAGCGATAAAATAGATGATAAACTTTTAAATCATAGAAGATAGTAGATTTCATGCTCTACTTGACTCTTATAATGGATTATTTGTTCTGCTACAGTTAAACTTGTTGTATATTGTATTCTATCAGTTTAACACTGTTGAAGGCTAACGATAATTTATTATTCATTATCTTAGTCATAATATTCTTTACTGGGCTAGTTGAGCTCACCCTTTGCTTTCATTGTTGTCTTCAGGAAATGAGAATATAGTTGGGACTAGTCAGGGAATGGAGTGACGGTCCAGATGGTGGCTTTAGTAGTCCTCACTATTCTGTGAAATAGTATAATAATAATTGTAATGAGGACTTCATTTGAGTTTAGATATTGTCTAGGAGACAATATTCGTGTTGAAACTCTCAGCTTATGTTACACGACAGTTGTATAATTAAGTTTGTATTTGGAATCTGTACCATGTATTTGGTGACTTAGAATTGGTGATGTATACCTATTTTGGGGCCGTCACAGTTGGTATCAAAGCTTAGGGATATGATCCCTGGCTGAGATTTGAGGTTAGAACTAGGAGGGGAGAGACGGGTAAATCCTTCGCCAGTATGACCTACTTAAGTTTATTTGTTATTTAATTAGTCGTCGCAACATATGGGTATTATGTGGCATGTCAATTAACCCTTTTTTGTGGCAGTGTTTGAAAATGAGATCTAAAAATGTTGAGATAAGCAAAGTAGCACATGAGACTGTTGAGTCACCGATGATCAATAACCAGGATAATGTGCATCAGAAAGGAAGCAATCCTCATGTAAACAACAACACCGACCAAATGATGAATGATGGGATGTTCAGAGGCTTTTTGCAATTCTTACAATATCAGGCGAGAAAGACACCTATTCAAAATGCAGATGGAAACACTGGCAACTCACGTATGGTCACTAATAAGCAATTCAAGAAGCTGGGACCACCAGAGTTTTTGGGAAAGCTAGAAACACTTAAGGCAGAGACGTGGATTAAACAGATCCCCAAGATATTTGATGTCTTGGGATGCTCCGACGAACAAAAGGTTTCTTTTGTCACCTTCATGTTGCGAGGAGAGGTAGATTATTGGTGGGAATCTGTAAAGCGTAGATAACCTGCCGCACTGAAGATATCTTGGGAGAAGTTCCGAGAACTGTTCAACGACAAGTACTTTCCTGAAAGTATTCGTCGCATGAAGGAGGTGGAATTTATCAACCTGGAGCAAAACAATATGACTGTATTGTAATACGATGGAAGATTTGCAGAGTTATCCCAGTTTGCATCCCATTTGGTAGATATTGAGGAGCGTATGACACAGATGTTTCTAAGAGGTTTGAAACCCAAAATACGTCAATACCTCATTTCTTACAAACTTTTCTTGTATTCAGATGTTGTGAAAAGGGCTCAGTAATAGAGCGCGATAATGAGTTAACCCAACCAAGAGAGAGCAGCCGACAAAATGATAATACCAGTGGTCGCAGTCATCGAAGCGGTTACAACAAATGTGGAGGAAATCAACATGCCAGAAATGGTAACCACTTCGGTGGTAATCATGGCCAAGATAATAGAAGTGGAAATTTCAAGAAAAGGAGATTCAATAATGATGGAAAGACATTAGCATTAGCACCCATTGTTAAGGAAGGAGAACGACCACCGATCGTATATTACAAATAGGAAGGGAGGGACACATCAGTCCAAACTGTACGCAGCAGTCCAAAGCGTGTTACAATTGCAAAAGAGAAGTTCACCTAGCCCGATTTTGTCGTGTAGTGAAGTCAAGTCCAGCTGGGATAGAGGCACCAAAGGTCGTCCCAGACAAGTCAAAGCCATTAGTTCAAGGAAGAGCATTTTTCGTGACCTCCCAAAAAGCGAGGAACCCGAACGAGGTTTTCGCGGGTAAGCTAATCATAAACTCTTGTGAAGTTTATACCTTATTTGATACCGGTTCTACCCATTCTTTTATTTCTCCTACTTGCGCTCAATGTTTAAATTTAACTCCGGAGAAATTAGACTTTGACTTATCTGTTGAAACTCCATTGGGAGAAACCTTCATTACATCCACTGTTTATAAGTCTTGTTTGATTCAAATCGGTACCCTCACGTTACCTGTCGATCTTATCTCTTTGAAAATACTTGCATTTGATGTGATTTTAGGGATTGATTGATTAACTACTCATAATGCAAAAATTGATTATTTTCGTAAGGTTGTTAGCTTTTATATTCCTAACCAACCTATTATGAGAATTCAAGCAACCAAACTTCTAAAGTCAATCACTGTCATATCAAGCCATAAAGTCATTCATTTATTGAAAAACGGATGTCAAGCTTTCATATCCCATGTCACGGATTTAAACAAAAATACGTTAGATTTTAATGATATTTCTATTGTTAATAAATTTCCTGACGTATTCCCTGAAAAACTTCCTGCCCTACCCCAGAGCGTGAAATCAAATTTTGTATTGACCTTGAACCCGGTACAAAACACATTTCCAAAGCCCCATATCTAATGGCTCATATTGAACTTCAGGAGTTAGAAACCCAACTACAGGAATTGCTAGACATCGGTTTCATTCGTCCTAGTATGTCTTATTGGGGTGCTCTTGTTCTATTCGTAAAGAAGAAAGATGGGAGTATGCGACTTTGTATTGATTATCCGGAGTTGAATCATGTCACCATCAAAAATAGGTACCCGTTACCTCGCATTGATGACCTATTTGACCAGTTGCAAGGAGCTAAATTTTTTTCAAAGATCGATCTTCATTCCGGATATCATCAGTTAAAGATTAAAATCGATGACATTCCAAAGACTGCTTTCAGAACTCGGTACGGGCATTACAAATTCCTAGTCATGTCTTTTGGATTGACTAATGCTCCTGCTGCCAATATTTGGATCATTTTGTGGTTGTCTTTATTGATGACATCCTCATTTACCCCAAAATCCATAAAAATCATGAGCATCACTTAAGGCTGATACTCCAAATGCTTCGTGAAAACAAGCTATATACCAAGTTAAAGAAATGCGAGTTCAGGCTTGAGGAAGTAGCATTCCTTGTGCACGTGATATCGAATCACGTAATATCCACACCCAAATAAGATTGAAGCAATACAAAGCTTTCGAACAACATAAGTCGAGAATCAAGACGTAGCTTTACGGGCTTATTTGGTTATTACACGGAGATTAAGTGGAAGGGTTTTCTAATCCCCACTCAGATTAACTCAAACCGGACACCTAAAAGATACAAAATTCAGCTTGACCGAGGAATGTGAGAAGAGTTTTCAAGAACTCAAGAGGAAACTCATTTTAGCACGTGTTCTGACAATACCATCTGGTTCGGAGGGATTTGTCATATACAGCGATGCTTCAGGTAGAGGGTTAGGATGTGTTCTCATGCAATATGGGAAAGTCATAGCCTATGCCTCGCAACAACTCAAAGAATATTAGAGAAATTATACTACTCATGATCTAGAGTTAGCAACAGTCTTTTTTGTGCTTAAAATCTGGAGGCATTACATGTATGGGGAGAAAGTGGAGATCTATACAGATCATAAAAGCCTCAAATATTTCTTCACCCAAAAGGAACTCAACATGCGGCAACGACGTTGGCTCGAGCGGTTGAAAGATTACGATCATACTATTGAATACCATCCTGGAAAAACGAACGTGGTAGCTGACGCGTTGAGTAAAAGATCATATGCGGGTACGAGTGCGATATTGTCAACGCAAAGGCCCATTTGGTATAACTTACAAAGGATGGAGATGGAGTTAAAGACTCCAGCTGGGACCCACATGAAGATGTCAAATATACGACTAGAACTGACTTTGATCGATAAAGTTAAAGCTGCTCAAGCTACAGACCAGGAGCTAATGCGTTTGAAGAAGAAAGTGCAATGTGACAACCCGAGAATTTTGATATTTATTAAAATCTTAAAAGATTGAATTAAGGTTAAATAATAAACCTAGACCGAAAATAAGTGTATGGATTTGATATTTTTGGGAAGGAATTTTATGGATTTAAAAAATTTTCTAGAGAATTATTCAGGATTAAGTTTATAAGTGTATATGTTCTGTGTATATGGTTGTATATGTACAATATGTGAATAAGGGTCAAGGGTTGACTAGATAACCTATATCAGTGGCAAACCCTAATATTATATTAAGAACATCGACGTTTAGTTAGAAAAATTTAAAGATTAATTAGAAATCCTATTATTGGCTTTGAAAACCATAATTTTAGTATTGAGAAACCGAAATCCTAATTCAGAATATTAAAACCCTAATTTGAAACTCAAATATGAGTTCAAGTTTGTGTAGTGATTATATTATATGAATTATGACACGTATTATAGAATATAATCTTAATTAGGGAAAACCCTAATTACTAGAAACCCTAATTGTTCTGTTAGAAACCCTAATGCACAATTATAGAACCTAATTGCTAAATAAGTAATTTTAATTAGGAAATATTAATCCTAATTACCAAGCTTAAATGTGATTAGGAAATCATAAGATAATTAGGAAACCCTATTTATAATTTAGAAATCATAATTTTTTATTTTTCAATCTAATTAGAAAATGATAAAAATTTAATTTTTGTGAAACCTTAGGGTTAAACCCTAGAGGTCAAACCCTAAGGGATAAACCCTAAGGATTGTAGCAATTGTCATTTATGCCATTAAAATTGGAAATCAAATTACCATAATACCCTTTTTGCATTTTTTATAAGATGGAGTATAGATCTTGCCCTATATTGGTTGTTCACCAACCCTAACTCTAGTCATGTGACTTATATCTCAGTAACCAACCATTCATTCCAGTAAAATTCATTGAACCCAAGATTTAAAAGTCAAAAAGTAAGGAAAATCTCTTACTTTACTTAGCAAACTTGTTCAAGCCTATTCTCTCTCTCTATTTCGAAATGGAGAGTGGGAGAGAGTGAGAAACAAAGCTAAGTTAGCCTCTTAGTTCTCTAATATCAGATCAAGGATCAGAATCAAAAGAAATCAAAGCATAAGGGTATAAACCCTAGCTTTATAAAAATCTATGTGATCCATGTTATTTTAAAGCCTAAAAATAGATTTTTAATAATTTTGAATATATTTACTTAAAATTTAATATTTTTGGAATATTAATAGAATTTAATTTATTTAATTATAATGTTAAATAAATTATTTAGAAATGATTT
Source organism: Panax ginseng (assembly GCA_020205605.1). Taxonomy (NCBI): domain Eukaryota; kingdom Viridiplantae; phylum Streptophyta; class Magnoliopsida; order Apiales; family Araliaceae; genus Panax; species Panax ginseng. The sequence continues at coordinate 87,840,775 of CM035129.1, forward strand.
TAATACATGAAAAATCATTTAAAAATATATTATGGTATAAGAAAATATTTTAAGTTATTTTCAACAACTTTTAATATTAGGTGATGAATTTCATTAATAAATTATTATTATTGATAATTAATTTATTAAATAAATGTATTAAATAAATTATGAAAAATAGAATTAATGATTTAAAAATCATATAAAATGATTTCAAGGTTATAAAAATATTTTAAGTTATAAAATATAACTTTTGATATTTTGCCATGAAAATATTAATATTTTAATATTAATGACAATTATTTAATAATAGTTGTAATTACTTTAAAATCATATAAAGGTAATAATAAAGTATTAAAATACTTTGAGATATTATAAATACTTTATAATATTATGACATATGAGTTCATTAATATTTAATATTAAATAAATATTAATGATAATGGAATTAAGTGATGTTTAATCATAAAAATATGATATTAATGATTGAAAAATCATGATAAATGGTAATAATTACTTAAAATATATTATGAGACTTGGAAAATTATTTTGATTGATAATATAATTATCTAAGATAATTGATAAGTATGTAGATAGAATTTAATTAAACTTGAACTCGACAATTGCCCGATTAGGCCGTCGGGATGTCAGAATAGTACCGAATTCAACTCAGACTATAATAGTTTGACTTGATACTAGGTCTTTTATGCTGTATAGACTGATAGGATTATGTGTTAATGTGTTTAGATTATTTTATAATTGTGATGATATTATTCTTATTTGTATATCGATATTATTTATATATTAGGTTTTCAAACAAAGCTAAATAAATTGCGTAGCAGTAGTCGGTGCTTCAGGCAAGTTTCTTATACTCATTTATTGTGCAAGTTTTCTCTAACTCGACTACGAGTTGATATTTTTGGAAATATGCTTGTGGTTAATCACTACTGATTATACCATGTCTATGAATTTTTGATTCGCACTTTGTGCACATTGCATGTATTCATCAGGTGTGAAAGGCCGATCACCTTCATTACCATTCGGTCAAGATATATTTGTTCATGTTTCATGTTCGTTCAGATATGAAAATTTGTTCATTCTAGTTCACAATTATATTGTAGAACTTTAGCCAGCTTATTGTTCAATTCTTTCTATCATGATATATCTTTAATTTATTGAACTTAAACTTGTTGGGCAAATTTGTTGATCACCCTTGCTATATCATGATTAACATTGCAGATTAAGATGAATACGTCGGATACAGGAAATGACAAAGATAAGTCCAACTTTGGATTATATATGCAGCTAGAAATGTAACAGTATTGTATGATAGTAGCATTATATGTTAGATAGGTTATGAATTATGTATAAGTTAAGGTTACTCGACCTTGTGGAATAGTGTGTAAAGTTTATTGTATAAATAATTTATGTTTATATCTTCCGCAATAGTTATAGAATAATTATACCAGATTCTTGGTGATTTGGGACCCGGATCTGGGGCCCTCATAGTTGGTATCAAAGGTATAGGTTATAAACCTTAGGTAGGGTTACCTGAGACTAATAATCACAGTGATTAGGATAAGAACTAACTTAAATAGAGTTAGTGTGTCGGTATATTTCAAAGACGAATCTCGGCGAGTTATAAAGATACAGAGTTCCCTAACTCTAATAATAAAGGTGAACAGTAGTAATGAATAGATAGAGTCTAAAAGACTAAAAGTACGGTGATAGGAGATCATAAAATAAAACGATCAAGACATAGAAATGAATCCTAATATATACGATGAGATCACCCCGTGATCTGATAAAGTTCTAATAGGGAAAAGAATCAATCTAATGATTGAATAGTTTACAACAATATTGTTATGTGTCAGTTGTACTATGAATTGGTACGAATTCAAGAAAGGATTATGAATACGGATTAAATGAAATTCATATTCAGAATGGAGTTAAGATTAGGTGGTGATTTCAATTAAGGACTCATGTCAGCAGCTGAGTTATATGATTCCTTATTATGGGCGAGAAATTGTACTTGGTGTAAAAACCACTTAGTTTCTGGTACTGATAATCATTGAAATGTCTGTGTCACGCTATTTGCTATATGCATGTGGAGAAGGTGATTCTTTTCTCGTGTGTATAACAGATAGGTAGAGTATAGTTAGAGAATATAAGGTTAAGTACGAGTTCTTAAAACTCATACTTATAGTAAGTTTGTGACTCATTATTATATGAAATGTTTATTAACCCCTCAGCGAATGGACACCAAAGGTCTGTCTAGGATAAGTTATTAAACTCATGTGATTGTGGAAAGTTCCTGAACTCATAAGTGTGGTAAGTTTGACGAATTGGGTAGAATTACGTGTGAATAAAATTGTCGACGTCAAGATTTTTAGGTGTCCCTTTTCGTTACTTGTTCTTTGCTGTTCTCATGTTAACATGAGATTTGATTGAAAAAACAAGTGAAAAAGGTCCGACATGTGTAATGTCGACGATTTAACTTTAAGAGTCGCCAGTTGGTGTTTTTAACTGGTTGCACCAACGCAACCGAAAAGGTTTGCACATTGACCCAGTGATGTAACACTGCTAAACGGGTCTATAAAATTGAGATTCATTTGGGTTCGGGGGCTTTATTATGCGGAGGGAAGGTGTTAGGCACCCCCCGACATCTGTGTTACCACGGTGACCGTCACTTCTCAAAGAAACTGTTATATGAATGTTTGTGTGTGTGTCAATATGTAATTATTTGAAAGTAGTGTGAGGCCTCGTTCGCATCTATATACACAAGGTTTGAATTTATAGAAAAATTCAGTTTTAACCAAGATATAACAATGAAGTTTTATAAAAAGAGGTTTTTCAAACCCTGTGCTCAATAGGAAGTGAGACCTTTTCATACTTCCATTTTATTATTATTATTTCGACTTGTTTGCTTTTATTTTCGAGATGTGAGGCATCTTCGAGAAAATAATATACAGCAGTGCCGAACTCTTCATATGCATGACAGCCATCCAAGGAAATTTGTACACTATAAATAATGTACAAGCTGCTTACAGTTGAAAAAGTCCATCACGGGAACCGAATCTAGATTCAGTAGACTGAATCTGTGATCACATGATGTCTAGGCTCACATCATACTGCAGTTTGTATGGAAAGCAGTAAGCAGTTATATATATATATATATATATGTCTGTGTGTGTGTGTGTGCATGATCAGCCACCACGAAGCAACTCCATGGGAGATCAGAAATGTAAAAAAAGTAGTAAATTCTATCAACCGCCATGAAGTAAACTCCAGGCGGGACTTGAATGTAAATAAAGCTGTAAAAGCAATCAACCGCTACGAAGTAAACTCCAGGCGGGATGAAATTTAAATAAAGATGTAAAAGGCCACGAAGTAAACTCCAGTCCTAACAGAAATGTATATATATATATATAAAAGCAGTAAATGCAACAGATGTAAAATTTAGGCTTATCGAATATGTCCGACAATAATTATATATATATATACAAATATATATAAAAGTAATAAATGCTCCGGATGTAAAATCCAGGCTCATCAGATATGTTTGACAACAATTATATATATATATATATATATATATATATATATATATATATATATAAAGCGAGTAAACGCTCCAGACATAAGTATAGGCTCAATCGAGGCATAACTCGATAATGTTAGTCCATATAAAAATATATACATATATAAGTATATATATACAGACAGAAATGAAAACCATGGACCGAAGTTCGGGCATACGAACACAACACGACTCTCAATGTGTAGAATAATGTGTGCAAATATGAAGAAAAAGGCTTTATAGAGTATAAGAAGGCTTACAGTGGGCTGCCAATAGAGGTTTCTATGACTCTAAAAGGATAAACACTTTGCTCCCGCTGATAAATATATAACTGTATGTGGGCTAACAGGTGTTTAAAATGAGAAAACACTTAATATAGGGTGTATACAGAGAAAATTGGACAGGGCTTCCTCGCCTTTTTTTCTTTTTCAAAATGGCTACCCCAAGTCCTCTATTTATAGTGGGGGGGGAGCTACAGATGTACCTGCGGGTGCCCCGAGTTCTGCGAGTCCTATCATCTCGAAGTACGTGTACTCATGCAATGTAATGTCTGCTCGAACTTGCAAAACTTCAATTCGAGCATCCGAACGAGGTATATACGACCTTTTTCGGGCTACTTGTGTCGAGAGTTACGCAATAACATGAATTAGAGGTTGTACGAAGTCAGCAAGAGGTTGTCTATTTGAGGATGTGTATAACATATCCCATCATCCTATCTAAGTTACTGCCAACAGTATGCACTTGTCAGGGTTGCATGACCTTCGCTGATGTGTGTATCACCGGATAGATCCTTACTGAGTGCATTGTCAAGGCTGCTTGACCTTCATTGATGTGTGTATCAATGGTTGCATCACGTTGTGACCCTTGCTGGGGAAGATTGCTTCGATGGGTTTACTTGCCATCGACTGATATAACGTCAAGGTTGCTTGACCTTCATTGATGTGTGTATTAATGGTTGAATTGCGTTGTAACCCCCGCCGGGGATACGTGGATGATTTGCAACTTCGGCGTTGTAACCCTCGCCACGGATACTTCATTATTTCGTAGCTTCGGCGTTGTAACCCTCGTCGGGGATACGTCTAGGGTTGTGACCCTGTACTGACGGCATCGGACCTTTGTGAGGTATTGCCGAGCATGACTTGTAAATGCTGAGTCCATTGGTATAGTATACCTTGTACACATGTGAATACCAATGAAAGAGATGGGGCCAGATTGCGGCCCATGAAAACAAAGATTCCAGGCTATTTCACTCAATCGCGTAGCATTTTTATTCCTGATTTGGCCTTTTCAGCTTGAAAGACCTCCTTTGCAACTCTAACTAGAACGAGCCGGAGGAGGGGGACCCACAATGGGGTGCCGCAGGTGGACCTGCGGCCAACCGTGGCTATACAAAGCCTGAGGGTTGCTTTCATAAGTCATTTTCAAGCTGCGCGATGAAGGAAATCTGAGAGCTCTTCTTAAGACCTGTTGAGTTCAGGCAACTTTCTGCATATTCTGCTATCGTACAAGCGTTCTTCACTGTCTTGGTAATGTATGCATGTATTTTTTTTCCAATTTCTATCTGTTGGAAAATAACTTATCACATGAAATGCATTTAGACACATAGTAGTGAATATGCATGCTGATATGACTTTGCAAAAAACATTCAACACAGTAAATGTTAGTATTAAACCATGTTGAACATAATGATGTGAAAAAATTTGACTTTTGAAGCAGTCAAATTGGTACCTTTTACTGTCATTTCTTATCTTATTTGAGGACAAATGAGTAAAGGTCAAAAAGTAAAATAACCCTGGTAATTAAACTACAGTTACGAATTTTTTACTGCAATGTACTAAATGTATTTAGGATGTATATGACTGTTGGTAGGTGTGCTACTGAATGGCCACCTAGTCATGCCTATGTGCATGTGGATAGTCCCATTTACAAAGGGGGCTATGGAAAAAATTTCCAAAATGTAGGAATTAGGTAGTCATGCATTTTTAACTCTACTGTAGATGTATGTTAAAATAATGCATGCATGCATGTAATCATAAAATGCATTTTGAAAAGCTCTATGCAAGAATTTACCACACCCTTTATGAGGTGATTTGGAGACTTGTTGTCCAGATATTATGGATCCAGATCAGCCAAGTAGTTCCTGCAGTACCACTTCTGGTGTACGGAGGAGGGCTTCTGAAGTACCTCGACCCCGTTCTGTTAGACAGCCTCTTCGTTTGGTGGAGGCGGTGATTCGTCCTATCCGGGTTGAAGTGCCGGATGTCAAGGACGAGGAGGAGGATGTACCGGTTGAGGTTCCCTGCCCTGTTTACTTTTATTCTGTAGGGAGTTGCTGTATATTTGATGAGTGAGTTTTATACACATGAATTGGATACATTTGGGCTTAATTTATTATTGTTCTCAAGTCTTTTAGGATGTTTTTATGTGTTTGTGTCTATTCATGCATGTTTTATATTGTTTTGTAGGAATTGGGACAAAAGTTACATGGATCGACGTTTGGGGTGGCTAGATTCGCGTTTTTGGCTTGCCATTTACATAGTAGTCACTTCAGAGCCAATTTGACTATAGCTGCAGACCTTATTTCGAAACACTCAAAGAATGAAAGTTGTAGATCTACCTTTCCTCTTTCCGGAACATCTTGAATAATCTAAATCGGAGTTCGAACGAAGAAGTTATGGCCATTTTCCCAAAGGACATCAGAGTAGAAAATGTTGGAAAAGGGGGACAAAGGCCAAGGCCAAGGAGCAAAGCGATGTGTGAGCAACAAGCCCAAATATTGGGGCCTTTGGGGAAGAGGTTGGTTGGGCCTGGACGCATTTTGGGTGAGTTTTGACACCTTTTAGACTCCAAATTGGATTGGGTTTGTTCCTGAGCTCAAAATTAGACTTGTAATCTATAAATACATGATGTAAGACATAAAATAGGAGGAGATTACACAGCTTAGCTTAGATAAAACACTCCATTAGATTAGAATATTAACCCTAGTTCTTATTAGTTTTGGAGATTGAAGCAACTTGAAGATCATTGAAGATCAAGAGCAAGAGCAAGAGGGGAGCATCAGATTTGCTGACAATAGATTCTATTCTTTTCTCTTCTCTTACTTTTATCTTTTAATGTCTATTTAATTGTGGATTCTTGGTTTTAATCTATTAATTATGAACTAACTCGTTCCTTAAGATTTCAATTGAACTTTTTATGGCTATGAATTAGTTATTCATTATATTCCAATTATTTATGTTAAAGTGAGTTGTTTATCTTATCTTGTGTTTATTGCTTAATTATTTGATCAGTAATTACTTTGTTACTCTATAAGGAATTGGAAGAGGAATTCTAGGGTTAGAACTGGGCATGATAACATGTGACTTAGTTATTTGCATGGTGAATAATTAGGTTTGTGAATTGAATGGAAATATCTGTTCGCCACATTTAACACATAAGGAATTGGGATTGGAAAGAGTTTAATTCAATTATTTTGCATAGGAATATAGCAAGATTAATCTGGATTAAATAGAAGGCAATTGATCACTTGGAAAAGGACTTTTGGCATTTGAGAATTCCTTTAACAAATTCAATAGGCATAATAATTGGGATAATTGGATAATTGATTTATAGTTCATAATTGGGGATATTGAAGTCTTAGCCTTTATTTATTTGAATTCATTTATAAAGTAACATAGTTTTAATTGGTTAATTTAGTTTTCTTAATTAGAAAAAACACAATTTGAGATTGTTTAAATAAAATTAGTTTGGTTAATAATTAGTACTTGGTGATTTTTATTAAATAATTCCTCGTGGGAAATTATCACTTTATTACTTGTTGACCGTGTATATTTGCACGTATTCATTGATTGCGAAATCGATCAACAAGTTTTTGGCTCCGTTGCCGGGGAATTAATTTAATAATTATTTACCAATATTAATTTCAATCAAATTAGTCTTAATTTAAACATTTTTATTTTTATTTTTATTTTTCATTCTCTTCCTATATTTCTCTCTTTTTAGGTACCATGGATGACTTTTATGTATCAATGGCCATACACGAACGTTGACTCAACCAAGAGGAATGGAGATTGACGGACTCGCGACACTTTTCGCAATGTCGACAAATTAAAGAACTTTCGAGGAAGTTGGGCGTTATCGCATCCTAACAGAGTCGAAGAATGGCGATTATGTGTGACTATTATCTTTGCCGCAATCACCCGAGTAATCAATGCACCATCAATCTTGGGCCTAGTGCAAAGATGGTGGTAACTACTCTCAATCGATATGCATATGATAATTATGAACAAGTTTGGGGGTATCACCCGAATTTTTCATGGAGTAACAATCAAGATCAATTTTATGTTCCAAGTCCAACATACCCACCGGATTTCTCGTGTCCACCTCCACTACAACAGGAAGAACATTCAAATTGGGAGGAAGCCTTGGAAAAGTTATTAAAGCTTACGAAAAGAAACACGAGGAACATGAAAAGAAACTTAATCAAATGGAGCCGAGTATACAAAGTCGTAATGCATCGATCAAGAATATGGAAAATCAATTGGGACGGATAAGACATACGTTGAACAATCGTCTTCAATACACTTGGCTCTATAACATGGATAACGAGGCGATGATGAGCTTAGATGGTGAGCCCGAGCCAAATCTACAACTGGATGAGCCACTTTAGATGAAAAATAGGAGACAAGTGGGGATAATGACAACAAAGTCGTTGATGAACTAATTGTGAGAACCAATGATGATGAGCCAATGTTATTTATGCCTCAAGTGCCTTCTCCTCCACAGTTCAAGAGTCTGGTTAGATTTGCAAAACCTTGTCCGCTAGGTAGTCATGTCGTCGGCAATACTTCTTGTGACGTAAAAGCGAGTACAACTTCGAAGCCATGGTTCAATGAGTTGGAGAAGATAGAAGAAGAGATTTTGTGTCCGACAAGCCTCAATGCCAGAATCTATTCGCAGACATAATGAAAAAAACACCTAGATGTTGGACGTTCTTTAATGTGATCTTATCTAAACAAAGCATGCTAGGTGACTTTAATACAATGGCTATCGTAAATGGGAACCTACCAAAAGCTATATTATTTCCGATGGATGGAGGTTCCTCAACTTTCAAGAGGAATTCGATAACGTTGACGAACAAAGTAAAGTCAGTTGAAAGACTCAGAAACAAGCGCTTATTGGGAGGCAACCCAAGTTTAATTTTTATTTTAATTTTATTAAGTTTTATATTAGTAGTTTGGAATTTGCATTTATTTAGGATTTAATAAAATTGCTTCTATCATGGTTTTACAGGTTATTCAAGTCAAATACAAGAGTGGTGCCCAATTTGTTCCATGTGCTTAGCCTATTCTCCAAACTTAGCGGACAAGGAGGAAGATTGCTATATTTTCAGGGAAGTCCTCTGCTTTAATTTTTCTATTGTAGCCATTGAGGACAATGTCTAGTTTAAGTTTGGGGGCATTTTAGTGTCGTATTGCATATAGTTAGTTATTTACATTGTAGTTCGTTATGTTTTCGGGTTATTTACATTTAGTTTTTGCATTCAGTTTTTTTGTTAAAAAAAAAAATTAAAAATCGCAAAAAATAGTAGTTAGTTCTTGTGTTTGTTGCATTTAGTTTATATTTGCATGATTCCAACTGTTAGATAGTAAAAGTCTATTTTGGCCAATGATGAGACTGGAGTTAAGTATATAAGTATAGTATTGAATATTAAGGCTTTGATGTGATTTCTTGTTATGAATTGAATCTTTTCTGTTTTGAAATCGGTATAATCAAGGTTAGTACGTTAATAACATGACTATATTAACGATTAAGTTTAAATTGATACATAATGGATTTTTAAGGATAATACTAGTTTGAAGGAATGAAAGACATGAATAAAGGAGATGACTAAATTTAGATAAAATCTTAAGTTTGGTGGGAAAATTTGGGATATATAAGCTTCGCTAAAAAAAAAAACAAAAAAAAAAAAAGAAAGAAAGAAAGAGAAAAGAAAGAAAAAAAAAAAAAATTACTGTGGCTAGTTTTGTTTGGGGCCTTTTGTTACTTGAGTAAAATGCGCTGAAGGGGTATCTTTTTAAAACCTAGCGCCCTAAGGTCTTATATGGTCCGGGAGTCGTTGGTCGAAAGCTCGCTAAGGGGTGACAATCATTAGCCTAATGGAATGAGACATTGCATTATCATGGTTAAAAAAAAAGTAAAAAAAAAACAACAATAAAATGGGAAAAGAGCAAAAAGCCCCCGTAATGAAAAGTAAAGCATAAGTATCCCAGATTGGACTCTTGAACTTGGTGGATGTTTGAATTTTGTTGGATTTAGCTTGTTCGTGAATTTTGTGAGTTTGCACTGTATGATGCCTTCGAAGATATCTATTATTTCTTAAATTTGATTTTATATCCGTTAGCATTGTTGTGGAGCACACACGCACTATATCAGTGATAACAGTCTAAGATTTGATGATTGATTGGGAAATTACTAATTTGTTTTAATATGATGTATTATCATGTTTACTTGATTTCTCTAAGGCCGGTTGAATAGACTTGTTTCTGTCATTACTATTGGATTCGTAGGCATATAGATTAGTTTCATTACATTGCATTGCATAACATTTTGGTGTTTTTGCTTGAGGACAAGCAAAGGTTTAAGTTTGGGGGTATTTGATGAGTGAGTTTTATACAAATGAATTGGATACATTTGGGCTTAATTTATTATTGTTCTCAAGTCTTTTAAGATGGTTTTATGTGTTTGTGTCTATTCATGCATAATTAATATTGTTTTGTAGGAATTGGGACAAAAGTTACATGGATCGACGTTTGGGGTGGCTAGATTCGCGTTTTCGGCTTGCCATTTACACAACAGTCACTTCAGAGCCAATTTGACTATAGCTCCGGACCTTATTTCGAAAAACTCAAAGAATGAAAGTTGTAGATCTACTTTTTTTATTTCCGGAACATCTTGAATAATCAAAATCGGAGTTCGGACGAAGACGTTATGGTAATTTTCCGAAAGGACGTCGGAGCAGAAAATGGTGGAAAAAGGGGACAGCGCCGGGGTGCTATTTTTTGGCCTATGGATGTAATGGGTGCTAAGGAGCGAGCAGTGAGTGTCAAACCCAGTATTTGGGCTACTGGGGGAAGAGGTTGGTTGGGCATGGACGCGTTTTGGGCGAATTTTGACACCTTTTAGACTCCAAATTGGATTGGTTTGTTCCTAAGCTCAAAATTAGACTTGTAATCTATAAATACATGGTGTAAGACATAAAATAGGAGGAGATTACACAGCTTAGCTTAGATAAAACACTCCATTAGATTAGAATATTAACCCTAGTTCTTATTAGTTTTGGAGATTGAAGCAACTTGAAGATCATTGAAGATCAAGAGCAAGAAGCAAGAGGGGAGCATCAGATTTGCTGACAATAGATTCTATTCTTTTCTCTTCTCTTACTTTTATCTTTTAATGTCTATTCAATTGTGGATTCTTGGTTTTAATTTATTAATTATGAACTAACTCTTTCCTTAAGATTTCAATTGAACTTTTTATGGCTATGAATTAGTTATTCATTATATTCCAATTATTTATGTTAAAGTGAGTTGTTTATCTTGTCTTGTGTTTATTGCTTAATTATTTGATCAGTAATTACTTTGTTACTCTATAAGGAATTGGAAGATGAATTCTAGGGTTAGAACTGGGCATGATAACATGTGACTTAGTTATTTGCATGATGAATAATTAGGTTTGTGAATTGAATGGAAATATCTGTTCGCCACATTTAACACATAAGGAATTGGGATTGGAAAGAGTTTAATTCAATTATTTTGCATAGGAATATAGCAAGATTAATCTGGATTAAATAGAAGGCAATTGATCACTTGGAAAAGGACTTTTGGCATTTGAGAATTCCTGTTACAAATTTAATAGGCATAATAATTGGGATGATTGGATAATTGATTTATAGTTCATAATTGGGGATATTGAAGTCTTAGCCTTTATTTATTTGAATTCATTTATAAAGTAACATAGTTTTAATTGGTTAATTTAGTTTTCTTAATTAGAAAAAACACAATTTGAGATTGTTTAAATAAAATTAGTTTGGTTAAGAATTAGTACTTGGTGATTTTTATTAAATAATTCCTCGTGGGAACGATACTTTTCTTATCACTTTATTACTTGTTGACCGTGTATACTTGCACGCATTCATTGATTGCGAAATCGATCAACAGTATTCAAGTGGCGAACCCAGATCTTCTGGGTGACTTGAGTCGGCATCCTTCAATATACGTACACGCAAACGAGGTATGAAGTTATATCTTAATCTTCCTTATTTCCTATTAATGAGGAGTAAAGGATTCTGAAGTTGATCTGCATTTGATGTAGGTTCTCAACTTTACACAGCCTCGAGGGAACTAGTTCAGCATCCACTCTATGTATTAGGCTCTGCATGATGACTATAGAGAGATTGTAAATGGCTGGGGATTCAGGATGTTCTTTTCCATTCTTCCCCGTCGTTGTCCCTGTGGTTACCTCAGGGCATTGTCTGAGCGATGGTTTCACCAGACTCAGTCACTCCATTTGTTGGACAGTGAGGTGATGATGACGCCGATGGATTGGCGATTTATCACAGGTATGGAGTTTGGAGGGGATCCAGTGCCTTGTACGGCGGATATTACCCCTACTGCCGTCAGATCCTTGTTGGGAGTTGCAGCGGAGGCGTTCAAGGGTAAGACTGTTCGTACAGGTCCTTTGAGCGTAGATGCTATGAGCGGGCTATTAAGTGAGCCTATACCCGATGATATGAGAGTCAGGGATTGAATTCTTCGGCGATTGTTCCTGATGATCATTAGGGGTTGCTTCATAGCAGATAACTCTTCTACGGTGTCCTTCACTTTGATAAGTGCCACTCAACACATGGACCATATAGGAGACTATGATTGGGGTTCCTATACCTTTGCCTACTTCCTCAGGGGAATACGCATGCGATCGCAGGGTTTAACCGAGGCGTGGTTAGGATTCTACCCATTTCTGCTGGTGAGTATTACTCTTGTCTTTTCCCATGTACAGGTTAAGAGTGTTGACTGACAGCAGATGTTGCCTTTGTGTTGGCAGTTTTGGGCCTGTGAGAGGCTTCCATGTTTGCGTCCTGTGAGCATGTTAGGTTTAGACACCTATCCACGAGGACGGAGATGGCATTATTCCATACTGGCGGAGGTCCCTATAGCTGAGGGTTTCACTCATTGTCGCCTACAGCTGGAGTGGTTGACAGCAGATGTCATCACATGGGTTCCCTATTCTGGGGAGCACTTGAGTGTTGGATTTGAGGATGGGTACCCAACTGGAATTGAGTACGTTATGTCCACCCATAGGATTCCTCTCTTCACAGATGGAGGATGGGAGCTTTATTTAGGAGAGAGTGCTATCAGGAGCACTACAAGAAAGATTTGTATACCGATCTTGCCTCCTGCCAGGCGTTATTGTCCTGTTTCGCAGTCACCCGTCCTTGACATCCCATTGTTGGGGATTAATGGTTATACATTATCAGAGGGCCCTGCACTCAGGAGATCTTCCAGCATTGGTGGTTCCCTCGTACCATCGGAGCTCAGACCCGCGCCACACAATTTATGGGAGATATGGTTCTAGGATCCGTGATGATGACGGATTGGCTAGCTCTGCGTCGTAGATCGACTCATGTGACATGTGATTGACAGCTTTAACCCAAAGAGCTTGACCGGGCACATTTCTTTATCCAACATTTGGGTAGAGATCCTTTAGAGGCAGATACTTTTGATCCTTCCAGCTCTGGCGTTGGCCCCTCAGGTGACCCATATGGTTTTTTCGGTGCAGATCCTCCCTTGTATAGGGCTGACATCCCTGTAGATAGAGATCAAGTGACTCAGGAGGAGTTACATCAAGTAGACAGGATTGACGATGTAGACATCGATACCATCGACTTCCTCTGATATATTTTTCTCGTTATCTCTTTTGATAGGCCTCTGTTAGCTGCTGGGTAGCTTCACCCCATTCTTACTATATCTTTTGATAGGCCTCTATTGAAATGCTGGGTAGCTTCGCCCCATTTCCCTGTATTTTAGCTGTACAGAGATGTATTAGATGATGATATACATAGGAATGTATGTACAATTTTCCATTCCCTATATCATATTGCCATCTATTGTATCATGCATGTTATTATGTTATGCATATGTATGTTTATCCAGAGATATTCAGCATTGACCCCTGGATGATCTTATGACATGGCCCGTACAGATGTCTTCTTCGACACTTAGTCGTATTGATCATACCCCACCATTTTTGGTGGCATCTGGTATACGCTCATGGTATGATAGTATGTCACCACCAAACAAGGTAACCGTAGATGATTTGCTGCAGCACACTATGACCTTGTTGATGTTTCAGGTTCCTACAGGGTTCATAGATGGTATGCTAGAGCATTAGGTACCGGAGAGACAGGTCTTCCGATTCAGAACCCGAGAGTTGACTCTTTCTTTGGAGGAGTATGCACGGTTGACGATGCTGCCATTGGACAAACCTTGTGTGCACATGGCGATCGGAGACATGAGTAGACAGTTCATGACCCTCACTGACTTGAGGCGTAGAGTGGTCCAGGACGAGATTACATCCAGCCACGTGATATCCCAACATTTTCTGTTTGACATATTTGGCTCTGAGGATTGTTATGCACGACATTCTGGGGATTTCACCACACTGGAGGATCTGTGGCGTTTGGCCAGAGTGGATGTACTACTGCTATGCATATTGTCATACGTCTACATGCCATGGTACATGGATGAGTTGGACATCGGTGTCATTATGGCAGTGAGAGCTCTCTGGGAGGGTCACACCATCCTATCGATGATTATGGAAGAGACTCTGAGGTCAGCCACATATTGCAGCACTTATCCGGCAGGAGTGTTCATAGGATGCTAGGTCATATTGTACGCGTGGTTTATGTCACACTTGGGATCGATTGGCACATTCACATGACATAGATAATGTTTCACCCATGATATAGCCATGTCGTACTCCTTTCAGCCTGCGGAGTGTACAAATGCTGCATCTTGGTCAGCTTTCCTAGCACGGATTGGAGATCCATTCGCTAAATTGCTGTGTATAGGGCTTAGCTCACCCTAGAGCTTCATTACTCATGCTCTGGGCATGGATTATCTACCTCTAGCTTGTTTGAGAGGGATGATCACCTACCACCCACTAGCCATGATGTGTCAGTTTGACCAGTTTCAAGATTTCCATCCATTTGAGGGGCGTGATTCAAATAACCGCTTCTCGCCACTTATCATCGTGAATGAGATCCGAGTTGTATATCATTGGGATCAAATGAGAGCTAGCTGATTTTTCTGTCAGTCATCTGGGTTATTCTGCAGAGTATTCATCATGGATGGAGACAGAGACTGCATCGACTATGGTAGTATCCACAGTGCAGGATATAGATTCCGACGATGAGGAGCCTATGGAGGAGGCTGACATTCCCATCGATGGGGACTTGACTGTTGGGCTACCAGCATTTGTGATGGATTCTCCCACCCCGAGTGCTATCAAGTTTTTAGTATTCAAAGACAACATTTGGAGCAGAGCTTACATCTGATGACCTATGATAGAGATCAGGCTAGGGCCGCGATGTTGACAGCTCTTGATGGGAGAGACGTCACTCTGTTAGAGAGGGATGAGGCTAGATCAGCCATGGATGCATTGATTATGGAGCGGGATGCCGCTCTATCTGCTAGGGATGTGGCCATTATAGATAATACCTCAGTGAGATCCCTTACAACTGGTATCCTTGCCGATATGAGTGCATATAGAGATGAACATCATGCCACCATGCAGTTAGCCTCTGATCTGCTAGCTCATGTAGATGCCATTGGGCAGGAGCTTGCATCTTTACCTCCGTTTTCAGAGAGGGATGCTATGTTAGATCTGATAGTCCGCATACACACAGATCTATAGATAGCTTTGTATTTTCCTGCACAGACTAGCTTAGCCATTTTGTCATGTACAACACAGGTGTATATATCAAATAGTAGTATATATGGTAGAGAAATATATTTTGATTTACTTCCCTTTCTGTTATGCCTTGATACTTTCTTGATATTTTCCTGTTTCTTCAGGGCCTTGTGATCTTGATGCATTCTAAACTTATCCTTGATATGTTGACATTGAGACATCATAGGATCTCTCAGAACGGTTCATTGAACTATATGTATCCCTACCATCTTTGGTGTCTTGGGACTGGTATTTGTATGGAAATGTGGAGAGGAGTGTAGCTTTTCCTCTCTAAGATTGATCACACCACATATGGTCGCCAGTACTTCTATTTGTGAGAAGCCTAGTTAATTCTATCTCTTATGGATTGGTGTTGCTCTTCGAGGTAAAACTGCAGCTTAGATGGTCACCGAATCTCCTATTTGTGAAGAGAGGTTGGGTAATTCCATCCCCTTGGTCTGAAGCCGATGAAATGTTGTAGATTGGAGGTTAATCCCAGTACCGTGTGACAAACATTTTTGTTCTGGTAGGGGTTAGACTTAACTATAAATGGTTGCCTATGTACTCTTATTGAGGATGAGATCAAGTCTGCGTAGTTCGAACTTGGTGTAAGAGGTTTAATGCTGAATGTGAAAGGCAGATGGGTGTAGAATTATTTTTGTTGTTTTTAGTTTTTGTAGAGGAAGGGTGGAAATGTTTTTGTTGTTTTTTGTTTATTGCGACTGGGCCATATAGAATATGGTTGCCTACGTACTCCCAGGTATCAAGGAGATTAGGTCGACGTAGTTCACCCCTCAGGACGAATCGCAGCCAAAGAGAAGTATGAATCCCACGTGCAGGCTATACTACGGGGAGAAGAAAGTTTGATCCCATAATGGGGATAAACTGCAGGTGTGAAAAAAGTTTAATCCCGTCTTCAGGACAAACTGCAAGCGTAGAAAAGTTTAATCCCGTCTTCAGGATAAACTGCTGGTGTGAAAAGTTTAATCATGTCTTCAGGATAACTGAAATTATATGAAAGGTTTTAAATGAAGTTAAACCAGGTTGCTGGCTTGAAATGTATGTTTCCCTGAGGGGCAGAAGAGTTTGTAAAAAGAGAGGGTTCAAAACCGGAATGACTGGTGATTGGGTGATCAATACCAGGATGTTTGCTTGCTCGTAACTTCAGACATAGTACCGTTTCATGGAGTCCGAGTTGATTAGCCACTTCAACAGCATCATTCATCATTGGACGGTAGATGACGGAGTTAAGGTGTTTGATGTGGAATTTACTGCATAACTCCTCCATCATTTTGTTGTTGAGGTTCTTAGCATTGTCTGACACAATGACCTCTAGTTGTCCATATCGACAGACTACATTGTTTGTGATGAAAGCAATGATTACTTCTTTAGTAACCCTAGGGAAGGAGGCTGCTTCTACCCATTTGGTGAAGTAGTCGATCATGGTGAATATGAATCGATGTCCATTACTGGCTTTGGGCTCGATGGGCCCGATCACGTCCATTCCTCACATTGAGAAGGGCCATGGCGAACTCATATTATGGAGTTCCCTTAGAGGGGCATGGATAGCATTCCCGTGAATTTGGCATTGATAGCATCTCTTGACGTGATCATCACAGTCAACTTTGAGTGTAAGTCGATAATGCCCTATTCTGAGAATTTTCTTGACAAGTAAGGGGCCGCTCATGTGTGGGCCACGTACTCCACCATGGATCTCATCCATGAGCCTTTGAGCTTGGTCTTTGTCCAAACATCTGAGGAGACCTAATCCTGCATCTCTTTTGTAGAGTGCATCTCCGCTCAGGTAGAATTTCATAGCAAGTCGACGGATCTGCCTCTTCTCAGTTAGGCTAGCCTCAGCGGGTGTAGATCCATCTCGCAGATTCTCCTTAATATGTTGATACCAAGGGTTTTGGATGGGAGGTAGCTCATCCGATACTTCTCCAACATAGTTCCCATAAGCTGGGGCCTTTTGCAGAGAAAATGTGTTGCTTGGCATGTTTTCCTTGTCAGACATGTGAATCAAGGAGGCCAACGTAGCTAGTGCATCCGCAAATTCATTCCTATTACGAGGAATGTGTGGAAAGGAGATTTCTTTGAATTCCAAAGCCATCTGTAAACTTGTCGATGGTAACGCAGCAAATGTAATTCTTTGGTTTGATAAATTCCTATGGATAATTTGATTACCAATTCGGAATCCCCAAAGACAGTTAACTGCCTGATGCCCATTGATCAGGCAAGTTTTAACCCCATGATACAGCCTTCATA
The DNA here is from genome assembly GCA_020205605.1 of Panax ginseng. NCBI lineage: Eukaryota > Viridiplantae > Streptophyta > Magnoliopsida > Apiales > Araliaceae > Panax > Panax ginseng. The sequence continues at coordinate 87,858,611 of CM035129.1, forward strand.
CTCAGCTATGTTGTTGGTGCTAATAAACTGCAATTTAACGGCGATGGGATACTGCTCCCCCGTACCGGATATTAGAACTGCTCTGGCTCCATAGCCTTCTGTGTTAACAGCTCCATCAAAATACATTTTCCATATGTGGCATGCATCGTACTGATGGTGTTGTTGAACTGTCATTACCCCTTCATCGGGGAAGTATGTTTCTAAGGGTTTATAATCCCCTACAGGTGCGGCGGCCAGTTGATCCGCAATTCCTTAACCTTTGACAAACTTTTGCGTCATGTAGACGATGTCAAATTGATGTAGGATCAACTGCCATCTGGACAGTCAACAATTCAGTATGGGCTTACTGAACACATACTTGAGAGGATCCATGTGGGATATTAGATGGGTTGTGTGACCATGGATGCTGTAACCTCATGGAAGTCCATGCTAAAGCACAACAAGTCTTCTCAATCAGAGTATACTTGTGTTCACTGATGCTAAATCTTTTGTTGAGGTAATAGATAACTCGTTCTTGGCCTCTATCGTCTTTTTGCCCCAGCATGCATCCCATGGCATTGTCATTAATGGATAGGTACATGAACAGGGGAACATCATCCCTGGGTGGTACCAAAATAGGAGCGTTAACTAGCTGCTCTTTAATGGTAAGGAAGGCTTTCTGGCACTCATCGTTCCATTTCATGGAGGAGTTCTTCCTCATTGACTTGAAGATGGGCTCACAGTTCTTGTCGTGAGTTAAGAGATGAACCTGCTAATGAAGTTGATTCTTCCAAAAAATCCCCGTATTTCCTTCTCTATCTGAAGAATGGGCATTTCCTTGATGGCCTAGATTTTGGTAGGATCCAGTTCAATCCCTTTGTGGCTGACTAGGAAACCTAGCAACTTGCCTGATTTGACACCAAAGGCGCACTTGGCTGAATTCAACTTCAAGTTGTACTTACGCAACCTGTTGAATAACTTTCTGACATGGTCTAAGTGGTCTTCCTCCTTTCGGGATTTGACAATGATGTCATCCACGTAGATCTGTATCTCTTTATGCATTAAATCATGGAAGAGAGCCATCATAGCTCGTTGGTAGGTTGCCCCAGCATTGATGAGGTCGAATGACAACTGTCTATAGCAAAAGGTCCCCCAAGGCGTGATGAAAGCAGTTTTCTCACAATCTTCCTTAGCGACCATAATCTGATGGTACCCTGCAAAACAATCCGCAAAGGAGTACATGTCGTATTGAGCAGTATTGTCAATGAGAATGTGGATAAAGGGCACAGAAAAGCTATCTTTAATGCAAGCTTTGTTAAGATCCCGGTAATCCATGCAAACTCGCACATTTCCTCCAGGTTTAGGCACGGGAAAAATGTTAGATATCCACTCCGGATATGTAGACACCATGATAATGCCAGCTTAAAATTGTTTCACAATTTCTTCTTTGACTTTTAAACTCCACTCAGGTTTCAATCGCCTGAGCTTTTGCCTAACTGGATTGACTCCTGCTTGACTCCTTCTTTAATGGGAATGCGATGAAGAACAATGTCAGTGGACAAATCCACCATGTCTTCATGAGATCATGAAAACACATCCTGGAATTGGGTTAATAGTGCAACAATGTCATTCCGTTGGTTTGGGGTGAGGTCTGAACCAATCTGGATTAGCTTAGGATTTTCTAAGGTTCCAAGATTGAAAGAAGTGGTTTGGTCAAGGTTGGGTTTAGGCTTATCTGTGACCCATTCCTTAATCTCTTGAGGTGTCTCAATGTCCTCTTGTATGTCCATCAAGTCTGAGTCCAACTTTATATCAAAGTTACAGTCCTTGTGGAGAGAAGGCACCTCATCAGAAAGTACATGCACATCTATATTCAGAGTCCTGAAATCAAAAGATGCTTTCACTTAATATATAAAACTGTTTAATCATACAAAGTGTTAGTATATGCTGATAAAATAACTGCTAATACTGTATAGAAAAGCAAGCAATTAAATTTATCTACAAGGCAGAGGGATTTTCTGCCCGTTTTACCCTCGTTGACCAATTCATGGAGTGCTGCTCCAATTGTCGAGGGAAAAATCCTGATGGACTGCAGTGATGGAGGGGTTGTCATCGTCTGGGGTATATCTATTTGTATGTTACTCATGAACAATGACCCGTACGCCTGACATCATCAAAGCAATGTCATGTTTACGTTTCCACTCCTTTTCTTCCACTTCGGGATCAGGAATCAACACCTCTTTTGCTTTGAATGGTACTTGTTTTGGAAACAGCATAGCCATAACATGGGCTGGCACCTTTACTAGAGACTGTATCACCTCATACGGTGCAGATGGAAGAGATCGCTGTGTGGTGGAAGCTTGAGGAACTTGTTTATGATTATGAGGATTCCTATGACTAGAACTGGCAGCATAGCCTAGTCCGACTATTCCAATTTGACTAGACACTTGAATAGGGTGTTTAATACCCTGCTAATTTTTACCAAGCCCTTGTCCAGGCTGATGACCCAATGACATCATTTCTTGAGTAGCCGACATAACCTCGGCAGAAATATTGGGTGCAGGAAGTGGTGCTCCAATAGGATGGAACTGAGTGTTACTCACTTCCAAGGTATGGAAACTGACCAGCTCAACTTCTGAGTTGAAGCTAATTATTGGCAGATCTCCTTGTTCAGGACATTCCAGCTCAGCGTTAACAGTGACTAGACTGTTGTTGATAATGTATTTGAGTTGCTGATGTAGTGTGGGGGGAACAACTCCAACCATGTGTATCCATGGTCTCCCCAATAGCAGGTTGTATCCTAAATCTATCCTGAGGACGTGGAAGGATACATTGAATGTACTTGGACCAATCTCAATTGGCAGTTCAATCTTTCTGACGGAATTTCGTCGGGATCCATCAAAATCTTTGATAAACGTATGGCTTCTTTGGATCTGTTTGAGATTGACATTCATCTTCACCAAGGTGGCATAAGGACAGATATTCAGAGACGAACATCCATCTATCAGAACTCCAGCTAGTATATACCCAGAAGACAAAATTGTACTATGCAATGGCTTGCAATGACCAGTCCCTTTGGGAGGTATGTCATCATCAGTGAAGGATATCACATTGTTGTTGAAAATTTGATCAACTATATGTTGAAATTTTTCCACATCCACTGATTTCGGTAAGTAGGCTTCTTCCAAAACCTTCAATAAGATCTCCCAATGATCCTCGGAAGAGAAAACCAAGTTCAGTATTGATATCTGATGTGGAGCTTCTCTTAAGCTTAGAACCACCTTGGCTTCATTATGGCCCATAGTGCGGAGGAATTTTTCAATCTTCTCCATGGGAATCTTCCCCTTTGCTTTGAGAATAGGCTTTATCACCCTCTGAGGAAGATACAGTGGATTTTCCTTCGACACTGTAGCAATAATATGAGACGTGGATCCTTCAGCTTTTCCAGAATTCCATGGAACTTTGTGTAAGCTGACAGCAGGATATTGTGGTTTGAAAAGTAACGAAATTGGCTCTGGTACGGCCACTTTCAAAGGACTATCAGCTCCTTTGAGTTGAATTGCTTGTATGGGAAATTAATGCTTTGACAGTTTCACAATCCTCGTCAGATATAACTGCTACTGATCCCTTCTATTTGGTAGGACATGCACTCCCACCCTCAAGTTGCACAGTGTCATCGTCTGCCATTTGCAGGACACCACTATCAATAAGATTTTGAATGAGATGGTGGAGTGTCCAGCATTCGTCTGTCCTGTGACCGCGAGAATAGGAATGATATTGACACACTCCATTGGCGTAAATCGTCCTACACGGGGATTAATTGGAGGTAGAAGGGATGTAATTCTTCTTTCATTGATCAACATTTGAAATATTTCCTCCATAGATTGGCCCAGATAGGTAAACTCCCTCTGATTGGCAAAATCCCGATGGGCTTTAGCATTGGCTCTCTTTGCAACCTAATCCTCCATAGCTTCGCTTTCTGAAGGTGATGGTGGAGCATTCATAACAAAAGGAAGGAGATAGGCATGCTCCTGTTTGATTAATTGGCATGTGACTTGATGATGGTGGGTCACCAGTTCTGCCAATTGCTCAATTTATTTGCAAAGAGCTTTCATCTTTCGTTCAATAGTAAACTGGAACTTTGCATAATCCCATTTGTCAACACCGTCTTTGATGGTCGGGGATAATTCGCTATTGAAACTAGAACTCTGTCCAGTGCTCCAACTGATTATGTTAACTTCTTCTTCTTTGTGTTGAGGAAGAGGGTTGTCTTACACATGGGGTTAATCTGATTTGGTGACCACGATCTCACCGTAATATATTAAATCTTGGATCTTGTGTTTCAAGGCCCAACAATCTTGAGTATCATGTCCAGGTGCTCCGGCATGATAAGCACACTTCCGAGTAGCATTAAAACTCCTCCCATTAGGGTTGGCTGGTGGAAGAAGACGTGTGATTTTCTTCTGAGTAGTCAGAAGAGCAAAAATATTCTCGAGCGAGTCCCCTAAGGGTGTGAACATTCGAGGACGCTTTACTTCTCCACTTTTAGTCAATGGAGGGTTTGAAGACTATGCTTGAAAAGGGGATTAGTTTCTCCTCTATATAGGCATGTTCTGACTGCCTTTCTGTCCTTGGAGTATCAAGGAAACATCCTCCTCTTTCTTTTTATGGACCCTCCGGGGGTTGTTTCCATAAGATCCGGATTGGATGTGCCCAGCAACGGCTTTAAGAGCAGCTAGGTCTTGAATCTTACCAAACTTCAATCCCATCTCAGCCATTTCTCCGTGTTTATCATTTCAGAGAATGGTTTGCCAATACCGGCTAAAACTCTTTCATAGAAAGGTGCTTCCTGTATATCTATGAAAGTCATAACCACTTTTGATTCTGTCATGGAAGGAATAACTTGGGCAGTAAGGCACCTCCACCTTTGAGTATACTCTCTGAATGACTCATTAGACTGTTTCTTGACCTTGGTAATTTGGTACCGGTCAGGAGCCATTTGAGATTAAAAATTGTATTAAGTAAGGAAGGCGTGAGCTAGCTCTTCCCATCTATGGATCTTTGAGTTATCTAATTTGGTATACCATGAACGTGCTTCTCCAGTCAGACTCTTTTGGAACAACTGTATTTTGAGCTTCTCATTTTCCGCATAAGATCCAAGTTCTCCAATGAACACTTTCAAATGTGTATAAGGATCCCCTAATCCGTCATATTTTTCAAAATCAGGGGTTTTGAATTTCTCTGAGAATGAACCCTGTGAAATATGCAAAGGTCAAAGATATGAAACACTTCCATGTGTTCCAATCCCTTTGAGAACACGGATAGTTTACTCCATTTGGAGGACCTTCTTCCTGATGTCACCGGTTTCTAGATCTCCTTTGAGATGGGTGTTTTCAGGGTCTTTGTTGGTTGTATCCAACTGAGGTTCTGGAATGGTTTTTTCCAAACCTTGAACTCCTCCTTGTGAAGAGGATTCTGTATGTGTAGGCATCTTCGCACTCTCGAAAGCGATTGATGCAATTCTTTTTAGCGAGCGACCAAATCAGAATTTGCATACTCAATCACCAAATTTTTCTCTGGAAACAGATTAGGCCGGTCAGAAGAAGACATGATTGGCTGTAGGCTCGTGGCCTTTTTGGATTTTGAGCGGGTAACAGGCCCAATTGTTTCCCTACAAAAGACTTATATAGTTTAGTCTTAGGGATAATGTAAATGTTATCATAATGTGCCCGTTTTAGGAATATGGTCCTGCAAAAATGGTTGTTAATTGATAACATGTCATGTATGCACAGGTATTCTTCTTATTTTCCATTACATATAGATGATCATGGAATAAAATTACAAGTAAATGCTTTTACAAGTAATTGAAAAAGGGTAAGCATGAAGAGACTTTCCTCTACATTTGGTTTATCAGAGATTGACCTATCTTAGTGTTACTCTCGCGGCTTTTTGGCATGAAGGTTCCCAGATCATCACAATCTATTTGACGGGAAGTTAATCCGGTCTTTCAATTGGAGAGAATCTTGGTGGTGCCTTTCCTGAGCCTCGTTGGAATTAGTCTTCCTACGAGTCCAGTAATCAAACACCGACAGGATAGCCTCCTGGTGGAGGAACCACACAACATACATTCACATACAATGTGTCTCCCCGTTTATGCAAAATGATGACATGTACGAAGCACTAATATCACAGATAGATATTTAGCAGTGCAGTAAGTAAAATGCATTCGTACACATTCATCATAAATGTAAATGCAACATTCACACATAATCATATAACAATTTTTAAAATCTTGTAATAGCGGCATAAGCCCTCTTACTGGAGTCCCCAGCAGAGTCGCTACCTATCGACGTCGGGATTTTTAGGTGTCCCATTTCGTTACTTGTTCTTTGGTGTTCTCATGTTAATGTGAGATTTTTTTGAAAAAACAAGTGAAAAAGGTCCGACATGTGTAATGTCAACGATTTGACTTTAAGAGTCGCCATTTGGTGTTTTTAACTAGTTGCACCAACACAATCGAAAAGGTTTACACATTGACCCAGTGATGTAACACTGCTAAACGGGCATGTGAAACCGATATTCATTTGGGTTCGGGGGCTTGATTATGCGAAGGGAAGGTGTTAGGCACCCCCCGACATCCGTGTTACCACGGTGACCGCCACTTCTCAAAGAAACTGTTATATGAATGTGTGTGTGTGTGTGTGTCAATGTGCAATTATTTGAAAGTAGTGCGAGGCCTCGTTCACACATATATACACAAGGTTTGAATTTATAGAAAAATTTAGTTTTAACCAAGATATAGCAATGAAGTTTTATAAAAAGAGGTTTTTCAAACCATGTGCTCAATAGGAAATGAGACCTTTTTATACTTCCATTTTATTATTATTATATTCGGCTTGTTTGCTTTTATTTTCGAGATGCGAGGCATCTTCGAGAAAATAATATACAGCAGTGTCGAACTCCTCATGGGCATGACAACCATCCAAGGAAATTCAGACAATCGTAAATAATATACAAGTCGCTTTTATAGTCGAAAAAAGTCCATCACGGAATCAATCTAGATTCAAGAGATCAATCAGGATCATATGATTCCTAGGCACACATGATATGCAGCCAATATGTAAAGCGGTAAGTAGTTATATATATATATAAAAGTAAGAATATATATATATATATATATATATATATATATATGTGTGTGTGTGTGTGTGTGTGTGTGCATTATCACCACCACGAAGCAACTCCATGGGGGATCGGAAATGTAAAACAAGTAGTAAATGCTATCAACCGCCACGTAAGTAAACTCAGCAGACTTGAATTTAAATAAAGTCAGAAAAGCGATCAACCGCCACGAAGTAAACTCCCAAGTGACGAAATGTAAATAAAAAGTTACAAAAAGGCCACGAAAATAAACTCCGTGCCCTATGTAAATGTAAATATATATATATATATATATATATATATATATAAAAAAAGAACGACCGATGTAAAATCCAAGCTCATCTGGATATGTCTCGACAACAATTATATATATACAAATATATATAAAAAGTAATAAACGCCCTGGATGTAAAATCCAGTGCTCATCGATATGTCTGACAATAATAATATATATATATATATATATATATATATATATATATATAGAAGTGAGTAAACACTCCAGACATAAGTCTAGGCTCAATCGAGGCATAACTCGATAATGTTAGTCCATATAAAAATATATACATATATAAGTATATATATATATATATATACAGACAGAAATGAAAACCACAGACCGAAGTCCAGGCATACACACACAACACGACTCTCAATGTGTAGATTAGTGTGTGCAAATATGAAGAGAAAGGCTTTATAGAGTATAAGAAGGCTTACAGTGGGCTGCCAATGCAGGCTTCTATAACTCTAAAGGGATAAACACTCATCTCCCGCCGGTAAATATATAAGCATGCATTAGAAATTTAACAGTGTTTAAAATGAGGAAACACTCAATATAGGGTGTGGACAGAGCAAATTGGACAGGGCTTTCTCGCCTTTTTTCTTTTTCAAAATGTCTACCCCAAGCCCTATATTTATAGACGGGGAGCCAGCAGTGTAAGATACAGCAATGACCAGAGATGCATCTGCATACGCCGAGGTGCCTCGGGTTCTGTGGGTCCCGTCGTCTCGAAGTACGTGCACTCGTGCACTGTAATGTCCCCTCAAACTTGCAGAACTTCAATCCGAGCATCCGAACGAGGTATATACGACCTTCTTCGGGCTACTTGTGTCGAGAGTTACGCAATGACATGGATTAGAGGTTGTACAAAGTCAGGCAGAGGGGACCATGCCCATGGTCTTCAAGCTTCAAATTCTATCTGGTGTACTACCACGCGTAATAGTCACTTGGGATTGGAACTCCTTGGTTCTTGTAGGACATTTTTGTATGTATGTATGTCTGAAGTGTTGAGACGACGCGCAAATGTTGAGGTAGCAAGATGACATGTGACTCCTCATCGTTGTTATCGCCGATTTGAGTTGAAAGCAGACATTGCTCACAGTTACATATGAGATTGGACTGCTTGTTTCAATGTCGCAATGTCATATGTGAGAATGCCTGTCTGCCCGGTGTTAGCTCTGGGTCTGAGGTATGAGTGCCTCGGTGGGAGGTCTGATTGAAGCTGATCGTATGCATTTGAAACAAGCATTTCTAGGGTTATTGTTGGAACTGTAACAGCATTCATTGGTGTTATCGCCAAGGACGAAACTCGGTGTTATCTCTGAGGTTGGAAATGATGTTCCCGGTGTGTGTTCCGGACTGAATTTCCGGTAGTATCCGGAATCGATGTGAGCTGTCTTCCAGGGTTATATCCGAAAGACAAATTTGCCCTCCTGCAATGTTAGTAACAGGTGTGCAAAAAATTTCGAGTGTCTACAAGAATATTGAGGATAATAGGAATAAATAACATTATTAAGCAATTGATCATTAGTGGAGACATTAGGTTTTCCCAAATCTGCTAGCTATGCTAGACTTCAAAATTTTTGACATCAAGCTAAATACGTACTATGTGCCTTCTTGAAATGAATTTTTATTCTCAACTTTTGGTGACCACTGTGTATGTGTGGACTTCGGGCCACCGACACATCGTTACCTGTTGAGATGATAAAACTAATTTGTAATGATTTTTGAACGGTTTAAAGTATAGTCTATGCTACTTGTTTCGGCTAGACGATAATGATTTGAAATATCAAAATATATTTTTATTTATCACTTATGTACCATGTAACCTGGTGCAGAGATGATAAAAAGTTGATGGAGTTGTAAATACATGAATACTTAGTGTTGAATTTAAACTAAAATCATTATTCCACTATTGTATGATGTGTTATGACAAAGTCATTCGATGACGGCATCCTCAAACGGGCTGTTAATACAGTACGGCATCATGATGTCATTTCCAAACTAATTTTAAAATTTTAACTTGCCAACGGGGTTTGGCTATACCTAAATATTTCGATTGAATTGAATTATTGATATGAGTCTATATTATTTGATTCTGCTAGACCAACGTTTATAAAATTCTAAGCGTTCTTTAAAAATTTTCCCGAGCCGAATTGTTTTGGTGAGGAATCCGATAAGACTGAGGTTCAATTTTTGTGCCTATGGCAGTGATGAGAAACAGATCAGACCAGCGGTACTTAATAAGTACCGGGCATAACAAGCTAATTACCCACTATGTCCATAAGACCAGAGCGGTTTGCAGATGAATTTCCATAAAACCTTTTCAAAAATAAAAGTTCGTAGTCTATATGACTCCTCAATATGATTTGAGTAATTTAACTCTTGTGAGAGAGGTTTTAGGTAGCATGTGGTGATGAGTATGAAAGGTGTAAGGTGTAAGGCAAATTTCTGGGACAAAATTCATAGAAGAAGGGGTGAATGTGACAACCCGAGAATTTTGATATTTATTAAAATCTTATAGATTGAATTAAGGTTAAATAATAAACCTAGACAGAAAATAAGTGTATGGATTTGACATTTTTGGGAAGGAATTTTATGGATTTAAAATTTTTTCTATAGAATTATTCAAGATTAAGTTTATAAGTGTATATGTTCTGTGTATATGGTTGTATACATATAGTATATGTGAATACGGGTCAAGGGTTGACTAGATAACCTATATCAGTGGCAAACCCTAATATTATATTAAGAACATCGACGTTTAGTTAGAAATTTTTAAAGATTAATTAGTAACCCTATTACCGGCTCTGGAAATCCTAATTTCAGTTTTGGGAATCTGAAACCCTAATTCGGAATATTAAAACCCTAATTTGAAACTCAAATATGAGTTCAAGAGTGTGTAGTGATTATGTTATATGAATTATGACACGTATTATAGAATATAATCATAATTAGGGAAAACCCTAATTACTAGAAACCCTAATTGTTCCGTTAGAAACCCTAATGCACAATTATGGAACCTAATTACAAAATTAGTAATTTTAATTAGGAAATATTAATCCTAATTAGCAAGCTTAAATGTGATTAGAAAATCTTAAGATAATAAGGAAACCCTAATTATAATTTAGAAATCTTAATTTTCTAATTTTAAAACTAATTAGAAATGCTAAAAATTTAGTTTTTGTAAAACCTTAGGGTCAAACCCTAAGGGTTAAACCTTAAGGGTTATAGCAATTGTCATTTATGCCATTAAAATTGGAAATCAAATGACCACGATACCCTTTTTACATTTTTTATAAGATAGAGTATAAATCTTGCCCTATATTGGTTGTTCACCAACCCTAACTCTAGCCATGTGACATATATCTCAGCAACCAGCCATTCATTCCAGCAAAATTCATTGAACCCAAGATTTAAAAGTCAAAAAGGAAGAAAAATCTCTTACTTTACTTAGCAAACTTGTCCAAGCCTATTCTCTCTCTATATTTCGAAATGGAGAGTGGGAGAGAATGAGAAACAAAGCTAAGTTAGCCTCTTAGTTCTCCAATATCAAATCAAGGGTCAGAATCAAAAGAAATCAAAGCATAAAGGTATAAACCCTAGCTTTATAAAAATTTATGTGATCCATGTTTTTTGTTGTTGTTTATTATTTAATGTAATGTTAGAGAGTGTCATTTAGTGATATGGGTTGTTAGATCACAGATCTATAACATCTAGATGCACGAAATAGCATTTTTAGAAACTGTTCTTGAACCCTAAAAAGTTGTCTGACAACCTAATGTCAGGGCTTCTAGATCTCTATGTGTTTGATGATATGTATGTTTTATGTTATAGATCTGTTCTATGCCATGAGGACTATGATCTGGAACTTGAATCAAACCCAGATCATGTTTAGATTGCATGATATAAGCGGTCAAAGTGCATTGACCGAGCACGAAAACTAGAATCTGGGCAACCCATAATTTCCTAGGTAACTCTGATAGCACTTTCAAGGCCTCTGATCTTGATACTGACAAGTGATTTGGCCATGTTTGTGTAATCGATTTGTAGTCTGGCTTGAGAAGTACACATCCAAGCCTTTAGATCAACCAGAACATGTATAAAATCAAAGTTAGGGAAGGTTAAAGTTCGTTGACCAAGCTGCCTTATGAAGGTTTCTGGAAAACCCATAACCTTCAAGAATAAATTTTCTGTCAGAGTTTGACCGGCCTTGATTTCTTAAATGTGTTGATGTTAGACTGATATTATGTTATAGAATTATTTTTTGACTTTTAGTCTACACGATTGAACCTTCATATTAAACTTAGCAAGCCCAGAATGCAAGCTATAATGATCTAAATATAGCACCTTGGACTGTTCATCATTTTCTGGAAAACCCAGAAATGAAGAACAACTTTGTCAGACTTTTTGGAGGCCTATAACTACCTGATCTGTTGTTCTATGACCATGAAACATATTTGTGTGTGTAGTATTACACTTATACTACATGTGTAACAACATTAGATTCCCAGAAAACATTAAGGTCATGGAGAAAATGATGGTCAAACATACCAACACGAACACTGACATGATGATCTGGGTTTTGCTCAAGAACATGAAGAACACATATAACGACGGTTCTGTCGCTATAGGCACCCTTTAGTGACAATTTCTTAATAAAATTAATTATTTTATTTAATAAATAGAAAAAAATAGTTTTTAATTATTAAAAATTCATAATAAATTCCTAAAAATTATCTTAAAGCCTAGAAATGGGTTTTTAATAATTTTGAATATATTTACTTAAAATTTAATATTTTTGGAATATTAATAGTATTTAATTTATGTAATTATAATATTAAATAAATTATTTAAAAATAATTTTAATACATAAAAAATCATTTAAAAATATATTATGGTATAAGAAAATATTTTAAGTTATTTTCAATAAATTTTAATATTAGGTGATGAAATTCATTAATAAATTAATATTAATGATAATTAATTATTTAATAAATGTATTAAATAAATTATGGAAAAATAGAATTAATGATTTAAAAAGCATATAAAATGATTTAAAAGTTATAAAAATATTTTAAGTTATAAAATATAATTTTGATATTTTTCCATGAAAAAATATTAATATTTTAATATTAATGATGTTAGTTAATAATGGTTGTAATTACTTTAAAATCATATAAAGGTAATAATAAAGTATTAAAATACTTTGAGATATTATAAATACTTTATAATATTATGACGTATAGTTCATTAATATTTAATATTAAATAAATATTAATTATAATGGAATTAAGTGGTGTTTAATCATATAAATATGATATTAATGATTGAAAAATCATGATAAATGGTCATAATTACTTAAAATTTATTATGAAACTTGGAAAAAAATTTTGATTGATAATTTAATTATCTAAGATAATTTTGAAGTGTATAGGCAGAGTTTAATTGAACTTAAACTCGATAATTATCCGATTAGGCCGTGGGGATGTCAAAATAGTACCGAATTCAACTCAGACTGTAATAGTTTAACTTGATACTAGGTCTTATGTGCTGTATAAACTGATAAAATTATCTGTTAATGTGTTTAGTTTATTTTATAATTGTGATGATATTATTCTAATTTGTATATCGATATTATTTATATATTATGTTTACAGACAAAGCTAAATAAATTACGTAGCCGTAGTCGGTGCTTCAGGTAAGTTTCTTATACTCATTTATTGTCCAAGTTTTCTCTAACTCGACCGCGAGTTGATATTTTTGGAAATATGTTTGTGGTTAATCACTACTGATTATATGGGTCTATGAATTTTTGATTCGCACTTTGTGCACATTGCATGTATTCATCAGGTATGAAAGGATGATCACCTTCAATACCATTCGGTCTAGATATATTTTTTCATGTTCCATGTTCGTTCAGCTATGACAATTTGTTCATGCTAGTTCACAATTATATTATAGAACTTTAGCCAGCTTATTGTTCAATTCTTTCTATCATGATATATCTTTAATTTATTTAACTTAAATTTGCTGGGCAAACTTGTTGCTCACCGTTGCTTTATCATGATTAACATTCCAGATTAAGATGAATACGTCAGATACAGGAAAGGACAACGGCAAGTCCAGCTTTGGATTATATATGCAGCTAGAAATGTAACAGTATTGTATGATAATAACATTATATGTTAGATAGGTTATGAATTGTGTATAAGTAAGGTTACTCGACTTTGGGGAATAGTGTGTAAAGTTTATTGTATAAACAATTTATATTTATATCTTCCGCAATAGTTATAGAATGATTGTACCAGATCCTTGGTGATTTGGGACCCGGATCTGGGGCCCTCACATGCAAGAAGGTGTTATTCTGGAAGCAAGAATCAATGAAGAAGTAATACTTTGAGTCAACTCCAGACTTTGTGTTCCTAACGACTCTGATTTGAAGTATAAAATCATGATGGAGGCGAAAAACACACCGTTTGTAATCCATCATGAGAGTACCAAAATGTATTGTGATCTTCGACATACATTTTGCTGGGAACATTATGAAAAGAGAGATAGCGGAGTTTATCTCAAGGTGTTTAACTTGTCAACGTGTCAAGGCGGAGCATCTGTGACGCCCCCGAATCCGGGTCCTCTGACCCCGGTTTGGTCATCAAGATAAAATACAAACTTCCACCTCTAAACAAACGTACGTCGTTCATTCAAAAAGTGTTACCTGTCCAAAGATACGATAACCTTAATATCATCTTACAAACATACCCTAAAATAAACATTAGGGTTCATATTACATAATAGTAATTTAAACTAGGCATAAGTTAAAGTCTGCTCCTTGTCACTAATATACATCTTTCCTTTACCCTTGTCCTTCCCTGAGGTCTCGGGCTTAGCTGCAATATAATTCATGATATAGCAAGGATGAGCAACAAGTTTACTCAACTAGTTTAAATACAACAATAAGGATATATCATGATGAATGGAAAAATATCTGGCAATGGATTCAACAATATGAATATTAGAAGCAAAGATAATGATTGCTTTTAGAATAACTGCTAGTCAAGTAGACTTTGAACTATAAAACTCCAATGGAATCAATAGCTAATTGACCCTTTGGTTACATGCTACAAAATAAGTACTTGAGGGGATCAAATCACGTATACTATGTATATGCATAACATTTAAATCACTTTCTTTGTATCTTATATTAGATACCGGTACTCCCCATCATAAAAGGAGTGTTCTTTCAGTCTAAGAATCCTTACCATTAATTGGTTTGGATAGCTTTTATAAAACTTCATACGCTTGTCTGACCGAACAGAGGTTCAGACTCTATCTAACACAGTTCAAGAATTATTGAACTTTAAATGATGTACAAGTCCAAGTGTAATAACCCGATATTTTCTACATAAATAAATCAGAAATTTTGCGTATAATTTATTTATTTATTTATTAAAATAAATATGGGGAATATGTATAAGTCAAAGCGTATGTATTTATGTGATAAATGAAAATATATTTATTACACGAATAATTACAAATAATTTTATTTTAGAATTATTGATCATTATAAACTATATTCTTATAATAATTAATTTTATTGTATAAATGTTTTTATTATTAATTTATTTTTAAGAAAATATGATATTATATTATTTAAATGATATATAGAATGATTATTGTAATTATTATAATAATTGATTTATTTTATGAATTTATTTCTGATTATTAAATTAAGAGTTTTAACTTAATTAATAATGTTGTTTATGCAAGGTAAATCAGATATGGAATCCAAACCCTGATTTTGGATTTTGATCAAGGAATGAGAATAATAATATAATATTAATTATATTTTGATTTTTCAGTGCTATGTGGACTGACAATGGTTGGTCAATTGTGGTGTATTATGACAAACCCTAGTATTATTGTGAGAAATGCTAATTTGAAACACAAATTAAAGTTCAAAATTATTAGGCAATTGTGATAATGTGATCAATGTCTGATATTATAAATATAAATGCTAATTAGGTAAACCCTAATTATTGACTCGAAACCCTAATTGTTATTTAGGACTTTGAAATTATAAACCTTATTTAGTAATTAGAAACCCTAATTACTAAACTAAATCTATAATCGCTAAAGTATGCAGCTAAATGTTAATTAGGGAAACCCTAATTATTTATGTGTAAATTCTAATTACAAATTTTTAACCCTAATTACAAATTTTTGACCCTAATTATCAAATTGGAGCCCTAATTGCTAAAAAAGTGATCTTAATTATACTTAGTAAATCCTTAAACCTAATTTATAAGTTTACGTAATTGGGAAACTCAAGGTAATTAGGAAACTCAAAATTTCCATTTTTAGTAACTTAAATTTCCACTTTTAGCCTTAGCAAGAAATCCTTAAATGCTAATACACAAAATCTTAGGGTTAAACCCTAAGGGTCAAACTCTAAGGGTTTGCCAAGTTTACAAGTTTGCCATTAAAATTCCATGTATAATGACTTCATTGCCCTTTTGCACATTCTTTAATTGGTAACTTGCAAATCTAGCCAAGATATGTAGTTGTTGGCCAACCCTATGTATAGTCATGTGCTACAAACTCTACAATTTAGCCAATTTCCAGCCAAGTCCATTGCATACATGTATTATATAAGATTAAGAGAGAGAAAGGTGTACATTATTGCTCATTTGCTGACTTATACTCAACCAAGTCCCTCTTTCTCTCTAACCCACGAAATATAATATCAAATCAGTCCCACAAACAAGCCCTACCACTTCCATATCAAATCAAAAACCCTAAGATCAAGATTGACCAAAGTAAAGGTATAAACTTAACTTACAATCTGATATTGCTAGCGGTAATAAAAGTCGTGTTTAGTTGTTTAAATATGTTGATTAGAATGTTAATCAATGATCTGGGTTGATAGATGTTAGATCCATAACATCTATAGGCTCAGATTTGAAGTTTTTCATAATCTGGAAAATCATAAAAAAGTTGTTTGACAATGAATGTCAGACCCCATAGATTTCATTCTGTGTATTGTTTTGGTGTTTTTGTTGTTTGAATTTGTAGTGTGGTAGGAGATCTCTGTTCTAGAACTCGAATCAAACCCATAGCATGTTCAGATTAAAAGTTATGGCTAGTCAAACATAGTTGACCGACCGTGACTTTCAATTTCTGGAAAACCCAGATCGTGCCCAGAAGGCTCTAACAAGATCTTCACGGGCTCAGATCTGACAGTGTTTTGATGATATGTGTTTATCTTTCCATCTAGGGTATAGTCTGTTGTTTGGACTACAAGATTATGACATTAGATTACTAAAACCTTAAACATGTAGATCATAGTTGATGGTCAAACCAAGCAGGACGTTCATTAAATGCATTTTCTGGGTAACCCAGAAAATGCATGATAATGTCGTCTGACATGGTTTGACTAGCATGGATCTAATGATTTTGTTGTTGTTATATGAATTCTATGTGATAAATCTCTTGATGGACATGTTGGCTACACATTGAATGTATTAAATCACAAAAGCATTGCATTTAACAAAGAAGTTATGGAAGCTTTCAAAATGGATAATGAATCGTTTCTTCATTTCGGTAACCCAAAAATGAAGAACAGTGTCCGATCCTTTGAAGGCTTAGATCTCGTTTGTTTTATGTTGTGTGGTCATGTTTGTTGTTGGATCTTGTAGTATTACATTAGTACTACAACCTCTAACATTTATCTTGCCCAGAAACTTCATGATCTGTCATTAAATGTTGGTCAAAGTTGCTCACTCATTCACTGTATATGAAGATCTAGGTTTGATGAAGAACATAAAGAACACCTATAGCGACAGTTCTGTCGCTATAGGCAGTCTTTAGTGACACTTTATTTATAAAATTATTATTTTTATTAAATAATTAAAGAAAATTAGTTTTAAATTATTAAAATACATAATAAATTACAAAAAATATTTTAAAGCTTAAAAATTAGTTTTTAATATTTTTGAATATATTTCATTAATATTTTATATTTTAGGAATATTAATGGTATTTAATTTATTTAATTATAATATTAAATAAATTATTTAAAATGATTTTAATACATGGAAAATTATTTAAAAATATATTATGGTATAAGAAAATATTTTAATTTATTTTCAATGACTTTTAATATTAGGTGATGAATTTCATTAATTAATTAATATTAATGATAATTAATTTATTTAATAATTATATTAAATAAATTATGGAAAAATAAATTAATGATTTAAAAATAATATAAAATTATTTAAGTGTTATAAAAATATTTTAAGTTTAAAATATAACTTTTAATATTTAAAGGTAGATTTCATTAATAATTTAATATTAATGATATTAGACTTATTTATTAATTATATTAAATAAATAGTTTAAAAATAATTTTATTGATTTAAAATCATTTTAAAAGGGATGTAAATGAATTAAAAATATTTTAAGTTATAATTAATTACTTTTAATATTTTGATAAATAATGCATTAATATTTAAATATTAATGGTAATTATTTAAAATGATTTTAAATATTTTAAAAATCATTTAAGGGTAATAGAAATACTTTAAAAATATTTGAAGTTATTATAAATAACTTTAATATTTTGGCAATGGTTTCATTAAAAATTTAATATTAATTAAATATTAATGATAATAGAATTATTTAATATTTAAATCATTTAATAATGATTCTGCTATTTCAAAAATCATGATAAATTATAATAATTATTATAAGGCCATGAAAAATAATATGACTGATATTTAAGTTATCTAAATGGATATTGAACAGCATGATAGAGTCTTAGACTCGATAATTACCCGATAAAGTTGTCGGCACATCGACATATTCCAGAAATTGATCTGGACTTAGATAGGTTGACTTGATAAGTGTTTATTTGTGATTTAATGGTTGTTAAACATATGTGACAATGTGATTAGGTTATGTGCTGACTGCAAATAGCAGTATAATATAATATGATATGTTATTCTAATCAGATAAATTATCTTATTAATGATAGGGCTTGATATAAAAGATAAAACTAAGTTGCATAACTATAAGTAGCAGATCAGGTAAGTATCTAACCCTTTGCATTTACTTTATGCAATGGAAATGCGTAGGATAATATCTGAACTATTCTTTTTCATTGTTCAAATATTTCAACCTTTGTATATACTTATGCAATGATTCTATATAAGTAACTTATTAAATTATAATTTATTGTACAAGTTCCTTAATTCTGTTATTGTAGATCAAGATATATATTCTGTTCGTTAATTTCCAAATATGGTTATACAAGTGTCCTCACTTGGATAATCATTATATTTTATCACATGTTGATACATACTTATCGGTGTCCAGTATGTATACATTGAATTAAAAGTCGTCTAAGCTATTTGATCCGGCTGGACACAAACTTAAAATTATTGTTGAACAAGATAGAACTTTATTGTTATCCAACTGAATTGTTTTGATTCGGATTCTAAACTGGTACGAACATCCCAAATATGGGAAACTTTTATGCGCCTGAGGCGGATATGCTGGACGAAAATATCGTCCTTGTATGTAGTATTGATTAATCACAGGCATAATTTGATCACTCCGTGTCTAGTAAGTTATAACATTCTGATGATGAAGTTCTGTTTAACCTTTTTGAAAATAGAAAACAATATTCATAGTCTATCAACTGATCCTCATTTATAGTCAGTATGTAGTTTCAAAAATTTGAAATCGAAATAATATGTTGTTTATTATTGGTTCAGCTTACTTCACAACTGTTGATTTGTTGTATACGTATCATTCAAAGAAAACATTTAATCCTTTCAGCTAACTGTTATTGATTGCTACTACTTGTTGGGCACTCAAATGCTCATCCTTTCTTAATTTAAATGTTTTCAGCTAAGTTTGAACAACCTGAAGGATCTGCCAAGAGCAAGGGAAAAGGGAAGATCTCTAAAATGAATGTTTATGCTATCTTATATAATAACTAGACCTTATTAGGATAATGATGATATATATTAATTATCATGTAATGAATGTTTAAAGGTTGCGTACTTGGGATTTGAAGACTCTGATAATATGTAAATTAAATTTGATAATCTATATTATTGTTATTATTATTAGTATTATTTCGCTCATAGAAATCGTATCGTGAAGCACCGAGTTCGGGTTTCAAGTACCTAAATTTGGGGGCGTAACACCAAGACTGTACAAACTCAAGTGCACTAAGTGTGAATATCAATAATATCGATGTGGAATAATTGTAAGGTAACCACTTAATAGCATGCTTGAAAATAAGATTCAAGCTTAAATAAATAACATTCAAATCAACAATAACCTGCTCAATACAATATATATGAGAAGGATAGGAAACTTTCACAAAACTCAAAGTTGTGTAAGTTAGGAAACTTACAACACAATAAAAATAGTGCTCGAATACTCGCTCAATAAAAATTTGAGTGAGACTAGGGAACTTGCACAATAAAAGTAGGGTTCAAGGAACTTGCATAATCAAAGAGTGAAGTTCACAGAAACTTGCACAATGTAAAGGATAGTTCAGATACTTGCTCAAGTAAGTAAGAACTAAGAAACTTGCACAATCAAAGAGTGAAGTTCAAGGAAACTTGCTCAATAATAATTAGAGTAAGTTTAGGGAACTTGCCTGTTTGCTCAGCTACAATATAATACTAGCTTTAACTAACTCGCGTTGAAACGACCTAACATTCACAAGTCGGTCTTTGAATTAGTATGTGTAAACTAATATGCGTCTACACTTACAATACTCAAGCCTTCACATAGCATGCTTCTTAACACATTACAAAGCATATTGGTCATACATTACAAGGTAAAGTAATCATATAAGCATGCCTTGAATTTTAGAATCAAAAACAGAATCTATTTGTGATCATAGGATGGCAGACAACAAGACACCTGGTCTAGAAGCTTAGGGATTGGCCTTGTTGCTATTATCCCCTCGCCGAACAGGTTTGAGCTTTGCTCTCCTGACTTCAGTCCAACTCTAACACACTAATTACATACCTATTTTAATATACATACATGCTAGAATTTTACATATAACACATGATTATTCTTGAGTTCATTACCACAAGTTTAACTTACAATTTATATGTCATTAAAATATAAAAATCATGTAACCATCATGCTTAATACATATGAATCATGTTTAGGAGTATTATAGCCATAACATGACATCTTACTACTTTAGTATCTAAGTACTCACATAATATGCAACTTATATTTGAAAACATGTTCAAGGTTGTCTTTGAAATCATATTAGCACGAATGATGGAAGATAACACATATAAGAAAACTCCAAAACTCTTATAATAAGGAATTAAGTAATGTTAACATCCTTTTAAGATCAGAATCTATATCTCTTTAGCATTCATATTCATTAGCCTTATTGTACTAAGCTTTTCTTTTCAAACTAAGTTCTAGCACAAGGCTTATCAAGCTGGTCATGGATACAACATCTATGAATTACATATTATGCTCATTTAGGTTCCACAACAGTCAAGTAGGTGGTCTCATAATTTCGGACTTGTGAATACAAGTTTTCCACAAAGTTAATTTTGAAAACTTGCTACAACTTCCTTACTAATCCAAGTTGATTACTTCATACCACACATGAAAGTTTTACATATCATGTTATACTCCTCTATAGGTATATATCTAAGTCATAACATCAAGTTAGTAACACATATCATAAACAAAAACCAAGAATCGGTTCTCGAGGTATACAGCAATGTAAGACCTGCACCTAAGATGAAATAGAGGCGCATTGCTATGCATTACACACACTGATAAATCTGTTCTATTTTGTAGAGCATCAGACCTCAACCTTTCTCCTTGATTTAAACATGCTTAATACCATCATTTAAGAGTTCATATAGGTAAGCCTACTTCCTAAACACATTATAGCATGTTAACACACATTGATTGACATACGAATTCAAGAAATTTCAAGAACTAAATTAGACCCATTTCAAGAACATAGTTAAAATCTATACCTTCTTGAGCTTATATTGGACCTACTACACTCTGTGTATGCTTCTATAGTAGCTCAACAACTTAGAACTTTTAATATCAGACTTAACAAACAACAACAACAACTGAAAATAGGGCTTGCATTTATAAAAGAAACTTGAACTAGATAATCACATTGCACTAAGGTTGAGTTCAAGGTGTAATGGAGAAAAACAATGGTTATTAAAGAGTGGTTGAGCAAACCACCCATTAGCCATTGGCCTAGAATTCATTACCTATGCTTAGCCAAATGCAAGTTACGTAAACTAGCTTTTAGATCACTATTCATGTACTTGGTGACACTCATTTTGGGACAAGAGAAAAATCTCAGCAACAAGCTTTGTTTGGTTACTATAATTCCCAACATGTAAACTTAATGTAAAATTATTACCATATTAGGAACTTAAGGTTTAATTTAGGTACTCACATCATATAATCCATGTACATGAAATAAAATAACACAGCTATTTTAATTATTTCTGTATTAAAACTACTTGATATTTTATATCACTAGAAGGTATTCTTATTATATGATTCTATGCATGTCACACATTACACTAATGTTCTAATTCATTTTCTATAGCAGAACTAACTGTCTCAAATCGACACCTTGCGTGATTAACCATTTTGTCTTTGCTAGGAGGCGCAATTCTTTCCCATGTCAATGTACAAATTGGGTTAGCTTCAAGCCATTTCCAATTTTTATCATCACATAAGTCTTATATGAGATAATTTAACTTCTACAATGGTGATATACCCATAATTAAATGAATTAATATGTTCAAATCTTGTCTCTATATTCAAATAGATTGAATATTTAATCATTAAGAATCCTAACAATTCTTTGATACCATACTCTTAGGGTTAGTCCACCAATTTAAATCCACTATTATTGACTCCCTTTACTCAATTCATAACCACATCCCTCCCCGCTTATAAAAACCAACTCATTAAATAAACTCAGAAAACCAACTCATTAAAAATTATATCACATATTTAATTAAATAAGGAGTTTAAATTTCACGGTCATTACATCTCTCCCCGCTTATAAAAATTTCGTCCTCAGAATTGTAAAAATAAGGTTACTCAAATAAAAACGGATAATTCGCTCTCAACTCTTTTAGCTCCCACGTAGCTTCTTCTACTTCGTGATTCCTCCAGAGAATCTTAATGGAATGGATAATCTTATTCCTCAGCTTCTGCTCCTTCCTATCCAGTATCTGGATAGAAACTTCCTCATACGATAAGTCTTTCTCGACTTGAATTGGTTCATAGGAGATAACATGCTTGTAGTCCAGTTTATACGACCGCAATACTGACACATGAAACACATTGTGAATGTGCTCAAGTTCAGGAGGTAACGCTACCTCGTACACCACTTCACCAACTCGCCTCAGAATCTCGAACGGTCCTATGAAGCTAGGGCTCAACTTGCCCTTCTTCCCAAAATGAATCTTCCCTTTCCAGGGAGATACTTTCAGAAATGCATAGCTCCCTACTTCAAAATCTCTTTTCTTGCAATGTAAATACGCATACTTCTTCTGGCGATCTTGAGCTGCTACTAATCATGCTCTTATCACCCTGATGATTTCCACCGTCTATTGTACCAATTCTGGTCCCAACAGTCAACATTCTCCAACTTCATCCCAGCATAAGGGCGTTCTACATTTCCTCCCATGTAGTGCTTCGTACGGAGGCATTCCAATATTGGCGTGATAACTATTGTTATTGTTGGTTGATTTCACAATCAAAGCAAATGTGCAAGTATACACGGTCAACAAGTAATAGAGTAATAAGATAGAGTGTCGATCCCACAGAGAATTCTAATTAATAAATTCCAACTACTAACACTATATCAATTCAATTTTATTTAAACAACCAATAATTATGATTTTTCGACTTAAGAAAACTAAATTAAAACAACTAAAAGATATTATTCTAAAATAAAACAAATAAACAAAACTAAAATTTGATTGAATTCAGATAAATAAGGATTAAGACTCCAATATCCCCAATTATGATCTATAAATCAATTATCCAACTATCCCAATTATTATGTCTACTGAATTGTTTACAAGATTTATCAAGTGCCCAAAAGTCCTTTCCAAGTGATTAATTGCCTTCTATTTAACCCAAATTAATCTTACTATATTCCCATGCAAAATAATTGAATTAAACTCTTTTCAATCCCAATTCCTTATGTGTTACATGCGGCGAACAAATATTTCCATTCTATTTACAAACCTAATTATTCACTGTGCAAATAACTAAGTCACATGTCACCATGCCCAGTTCTAACCTTAGAATTCCTCTTTCAATTCCTTCTAGAGTAACAAGGTAATTATTGGCCAAATAATTAATCAATAAATGCAAGGCAATATGAACAATTCACTTCAACATAAATAATTGGAATAAATCAAATAATTAATTCATAATCATAAAAGATTCATTTGGAATCTTAATTAAAGAAATTAGTTCATAACGGAAATTAAAACCAACAATCTTTTGCAAATCATCTTTAATGAATTACACAAATTGGAAGAATAAAGAAGGAAAAACTCCAAGTAAATTATGCAAAATTCTCCTCTTGAATCTTTGATCAGCCTCCAATTGTGTAGAATCCCCCCCTACTCCAATAGAAATAATCCTTATATACTTCACTTGTCCAACCACAATCCCTTTCCAACTCAAAATGCCAAATAACCACAACTTTAATGCAAGTCATCTGCCTAGTCAACGCACGCGCCTTGGTCAACTAAATTTTCGCCCCAGCACCCCGGCGCTGGGATTAGTACTGGTTATAGTGCCCTAGCGCTGGTATGCAGAAAGTGACTATTATGCCCCTTTTCAGCTCAAATTCTCCCAAGTGTTCTTACAGCACCCAAATCTGCAATATAACAACTAAACACAGTAAAAATAAATCTAAATGCTTTGAGAATACAATAAATTAAGTCCAAATATATCCAATTCATGGGTATATTACCAAATCATCAAATACCCCCAAACTTAAGTCATTGCTTGTCCTCAAGCAACACAACACAACACAAAACAATACGATAAACTAAACACCATTCAAATGCAAACTATCTATACGTTCTTAATTCCAGCAATCTACTAGCACATATTCATAGGACTCAGAAAAATCACAAAAACATGCTAATACACCATGTGTAGGCAGGTCAATAATATCCCAACAATCAATGAATCTAAATCTGTTAATACTGATACCGTGAGTGTGTGTTCAATAACCATGCTAACCAATGAAAAAAAAAATATGAAAGATAATAAATTTCTTAGTAGGCATCATACAGTTCAAACTCGAGAACTCATCAAATAAACTTGATTCAACTGAAATTAAACAATCACCAAAGTCCAGGGGTTAAAATGGAATACTTATGCTTTTATTTTTTATACAGGGGCTTTTTTTTTTTTACAACTATGTAGTGTCTTATTCCCTTAGGCTTTTCAGTGCTACCTTAACGAGCTTTCGATGAACGACTCCCAAGCCATTAAGACCTTAGGGCGCTAAGTGTAAAGACAATTCCCTCGGGCTTACTTACTCATGTAACAAAGGCCACTAAACTAGACAAGCATGCCACCGTTTTTTTTTCAAAGCTTATATATTCCAAATATTTTCCCCCAAACTTGAGTTTATGTCTAAATTCAGTCTTCACTAGCTATTCAAATTGTTCCTTCATTTCACTAGCATTCATCCTCTAGAACTCTATTATATATCATTTAAACTATCATAGCCAACATGGTCATTTTTCAAAATGTACTATCCCTATAATATCAGTGTCAAATAGATAAAGATTTAAATCATGTCAAGAAAATCATATCACTAGCTTTACAATCCTTACTAGACTTGTTCATGCAATTTTAATTTCATCATTGGCCCCAAACATACTTACTATCAAAGGCTGGAATTAACATGCAATCCTAAAATGCAACACTTAATCACAATAATAAAGATCCAAATTAAAACCATTAACAATCTAATAATTCAAAATAAAAAGTAACTACCCCCAAACTGAACAAAAGCAATGTCCTTATGCGAAAGATAAAACAATATAAAACATATGACTTCCCTGACGAGCTTATTCCTCGGGTGGAGCATCCTCATCCTCGCTCATCTCTTGATGGAAAGGAAACACTAGCGAAATTGGGCGGTGGGGAATCGGCTAAAAGTAACGCCTGCACAATTGAAGTGCATGGCATTTTGAGCGATGAATTGGTCGACCATATATTTGTAGATGACATCTTGACATTCTGAAAGATGGACATTCTGAGATTCAATATTATAAAACCATCCGTCTATTTCGCGCTGGATCGCTTCAGGAACCACACCACGTTGAGCTGCGGAGGAAGGACCATAAGTAGGTGGAGCCTGAGGTGGCGGAGCTTGAGAAGCTTCGACTTGGGGAATTATGAAACCCAATCCCCTAGGGTAGTTTTCTCCACCTATCCACACTTTATATCTGCTGATCAACTTGTGGTCCAAAACGGGCATTGGCGTTTGAATCATCTCATCTGATTTCCATTTGACCCCAAACTTAGCACGCAAAACGCAGATAAGAGATGGATGAGGTAAGCCTCATGTGGTCCCTCCTCGTGATGCTCGGAGGATGGATTGCTGGATAAGGTGGCCGACATCAATTTTGAAGCCTTTGATTATGGAATATAATAGCACCGTTCGCTCCCTAGTGACATGACTCACATGTGTGCATGGCATGAGTTTGGCGCAGATAAAAGCATACCATGCCTTCCCGTATAAACTCAGGTTAGAAAGTGGGAAAGTCATGCTACCACATTCATGCACTATCCATGTTGTGCCCGGTTGACAAATTTCGCGAATTATCTTTTCATAGTTCATCCCGTCACTCACAAGACTTGCATACGCATCGTGCAGTCCCTCCAGTGGTAGTTGATAGCACCCGTTTATGTCCTCGTCGCCAATTTTAACAGTTTTTCCCCTCACAAACACCCCATAGTGGAAATGCTCGGGCACGTTGGCGTAGAACTCTTTAACTACTGCAATGACTGCTGGGTCTGGTTGTTCGGTGAGGGTGAACCAATTTCGCTTAGCTATCATAACTGCTATTTCTCCATCTTTTGATTGATCGGGTCTCAAATCGCGTTCGGGGACCAACAAGCGAGTAGCCATGCGGTTGTAGCGTTCTTGATCCGCGGCACTGACAAAACGCCGGCTGTCAAATTTTGGGGGTGGAGTCGAAGCAGTCCCTGAACCTTCGCCACATTGACGCTTGGAAGCCATGTATAGAATTTTGCAAGTAAAGACATACACATGTATTAGCATTAGACAGAATTCTAGTTAGGAGACACGTATTCATGGTACTACCCCCAAACTTTAAAATATTCGTGTATGTTGAGTACAGTGTTGGGGGTGTGGCATGACACATAATATCATAAAACTTCACAATTGTACCGACAAAAGACACACAAAATATGCCCAACAGATTTGTCATGTAAAGAAAGATGATCCATGTATGCAACAATTCGGTCAAGCACTCTCCCACAATAGTGATTAATAGGTGTGACAGTAGGCCTATACTATTGTGGTGGTAAGATGGCAAGTAAATATAGTGTGAGGATATGGAGATATGTGCAAATTTAACCGTTAGCATTGATTCAGGAAATATATCGAACACGTTATGGGCGACTCATAAATTTCTTTGAATCACACTAGTTTTCTATCAAATCCCCTTCCTGGTATTCAATCATCATTGACACACAACATATGCCTACCAATTGAAAGTGTTTCACACACATACAAGAGAATATAGCCATATAGATTGATGATATGCATCCACACCATGACATCCTTTTAACACTTACCGATATGTAATTGAGATTGGTTGTAACAGAACTAAACATTAAATTCGTGCATACCTTGTATATGAGAATAGATGATGGGAATTACTGACCAAATTTGAGGAGAAAGAATCGTAATTGAAACTGTGGCACAAGTTTTTTTTTTTGCTATATCAATATAATCAGGATTCAATTATTATGTGAAAGCTTTGGTGTTTATGAGATAAAACGTGGTGGGAAGTTAAGAAGAAAAAAAGAAATGGAACCGAACAACTGCAGAAACCACTCTTGATGTAACCTCCCCCAACGCCGGGTTATTTATAAATAAATAAAATAAATGAAAGTAGTAATAAAATAAAATAAAATAACATGGGGATACCTCCCTATAGCGTGGATTGGCGTTCGATGGGTCCACTCCAGTAATGTTTCAGACGTTGGCCATTAACCTTGAATTTTCATTTTGAGTTCGGTTCTTCGACTTCGATGTTTCCGTGTGGAGCGACAGATATAATCACGAATGGCCCGGACTACTGGGATTTCAATTTCCCAAGAAATAAACGCAGTCGAGAGTTGAAAAGCAAGACTTGTTGGCCTGGTTCGAATGTCCGATCAAGAATTTTCTTATCATGCCAGGCTTTGACTTTCTCCTTGTATAGTTTTGCGTTTTCATATGCATTGAACTGAAATTCGTCCATTTCATTTAATTACAGTAACCTTTTCTCACCCGCTGCTTGTAAATCGAAATTAAGTTTCTGAATGGCCCAATGTGTACTGTGCTCTAGCTAAACCGGGAGATGACACGCCTTTTTGTAGACCATCCAATAAGGTGACATGCCGATCGGATTCTTATATGTTGTTCGATATGCCCATAGAGTATCGTCAAGACGCAATGACCAATCTTTTCATGACGGATTTACCACCTTTTCTAGAATTCGCTCGACCTCCCTATTCGAAACCTCCGCTTGACCATTGGTTTGGGGATGATACGCGGCTGCAATTTTATGACGAACCCCATACTTTACAAGCAATTTAGTGAATTTCTTATTACAGAAATGAGTTCCCTCATCACTTATTATCGCCCTTGGCGTCCCAAATCGTGTGAAGATGTTTTTCTTCAAAAATTAGAGGACAATGTTGGCATCATTGGTGGGTAAAGTTGTGGCTTCTACCCATTTGGAAACGTAATCGACCGCCAACAGAATGTACTGATTATTGAATGAGGATGGGAAAGGTCCCATAAAATCGATTCCCCATACGTCGAATAATTCTACCTCCAAAATTGAGTTTAGTGGCATTTCATTGCGCTTGGAGATATTACCCACGCGTTGGCAATGATCACACTTCAGCACATAGAGATACGCATCCTTGAATAGCGAAGGCCAGAAAAATTTTGATTGTAACACCTTGGCTGCTGTTCAATCACCAGAATAATGGCCTCCATAATCTGATGAGTGGCAATGACCCAGTATGCTGTCCATCTCTTCATGTGGCACACAACGTCTAATCATTTGATCTGCGCAGGCTTTAAACAAAAATGGTTCATCCCAATAATACTGCTTCACGTCGTGGAGGAACTTCTTACGTTGTTGTGAGTTCAAATCAGGTGGTAATACCTTAGCAACCACGTAATTCATGTAATCTGTGTACCATGGTAATATTGGGGTTACTCGGAGAAGTTGTTCATTCGGAAATTTCTCATTGATCATGATGTTGTCTTTTTGCTGGACATCTGCATTCTCCAACAGAGAAAGATGATCAGCCACTTGATTTTCTATACCTTTTCTATCCCGGATCTCCAAATCAAACTCTTGTAGCAACAACACCCACTGTATTAACCTTGGTTTAGCGTCCTTCTTCTCAATCAGATACTTAATGGCAGAATGATCCGTATAGACAATTACCTTGGTTCCAATCAGATATGCTCTGAATTTGTCGAAGGCAAACACAACTGCAAGTAATTCTTTCTCGGTGGTTGTGTATTTCAATTGAGCATCTGTCAACGTCTTGTTGGAATAGTAGATAATATGAAAAATCTTATCGTGATGTTGTCCCAATACTGCTCCAACTGCGTAGTCATTGGCGTCGCACATCAATTCGAACGGTAAAGACCAATCAGGCACCACAACAATTGGAGTAGAGACCAACTTCTTCTTTAAGACCTCAAATGCCTCGATACATGACTGATCCATCTTGAAAGGCATGCCTTTCTCCAAGAGGGAACATAAGGGTTTTGAAATCTTGGAAAAATCTTTAATGAAGCATTTGTAGAAACCCGCATGTCCCAAGAAGCTCCGGATTTCCTTCATAGATGATGGAGGTGGTAGTTTCTCAATTGTCTCAATCTTTGCTTTGTCCACCTCTAACCTTGCTG
Source organism: Panax ginseng (assembly GCA_020205605.1). Taxonomy (NCBI): domain Eukaryota; kingdom Viridiplantae; phylum Streptophyta; class Magnoliopsida; order Apiales; family Araliaceae; genus Panax; species Panax ginseng. The sequence goes on from CM035129.1 coordinate 87,888,298, forward strand.
CAGAAACCTTATGTCCCAAAATAATCCCTTCTTTCACCATAAAGTGACATTTTTCCCAGTTAAGAACCAAATCAGTCTCCACGCATCGCTTCAACACTAAAATCAGATTTTTTAAACATAAATCAAAACTATCACCGAACACAGAAAAATCGTCCATAAATACCTCTAAATTCTGCTCTACCATGTCGGAGAAGATCGCCATTATGCACCGTTGAAAGGTTTTCGGTGCATTACATAACCCAAAAGACATGCTACTGGAATGGAAACGTCTTGAAGGGGGCATGTGAATGTAGTTTTCTCTTGATCCTCCGGTGCTATGGCAATTTGATTATACCCAGAATATCCATCCAAAAGAAAGTTGAACTGATGTCCCGCGAGCCTATCCAACATTTATTCAATGAATAACAAGGGGAAGTGATCCTTGCGTGTGGCTTTATTCAGCTTGCGGTAGTCCATGCATACTCTCCATCCTGTAATAGTTCTAGTAGGGATGAGCTCATTAGCTTCATTTTTCACCACTATCATGCCCCCTTTCTTTGGTACGCACTGTACAAGACTCACCCATGAACTGTCCGAGATTGAGTAAATAATGTCGGCATCCAACCATTTTATGATCTCCTTTTTTACCACATCCTTCATAATGGGGTTTAGCCTTCTTTGCATCTCAATGGTTGGTTTTGCCCCCTCTTCCATTAAAATCTTGCACATACAATAAGATGGACTAATTCCCCGAATATCCACTGTAGACCACCCAATTGCTGTTTTGAACTCTCGCAAGACCCGTAACAGTTTCTCCTTTTGCGTGTCAGTTAACTCCGTCAAAACAATAACTGGTAGGGTAGCGTCTTTTCCTAGATAAGCATACTGCAGATGAAATGGTATTGGCTTTAATTCCAACATCGGTGGCTCTTCTATCGAGGGTTTAAACTTTTTACCTTCTGTTTTGGGCCTCTCAAGGGTGTCGAATAATTGATTGCTTTTTCGAAAGACTGATGATGTATCTAGCCATTTGACATATTCAATGTCCTCTTCAATGCCACAATCGTCTGTCCCAAGCAAAATTGATTCAAGCGGGTCCTCCGAATAATTTCCACTGAACTTGTGATTAACCAATTCCTCCATGATATCAACCCGCAAACATTCTCCTTTTTCTTTCGGGTAAGACATTGACTTAAAAACATTAAAGGTGACCTGTTGATCTTCAACTCTCATCGTCAATTCACTTTTTTGCACATCAATCAAAGTTCTACCCGTTGTTAAGAATGGTAACCCAAGAATTATTGGAATTTCGCTGTCCACTTCACAATCCAAAATAAAGAAGTCCGCAGGGAAGATGAATTTATCCACTTTAACTAAAACATCCTCAACAATACCTCGTGGATATGTAACCGATCTATCCGCTAACTGCAAACTGATATTTGTTGGTCGTGGAGCCTGAAGCCCAAATTGGTTGTAGACAGACAATGGCATCAAATTTATACTGGCCCCTAAATCACACAATGCTCACCCCGAAAACTAATTTCTAATTTCACACGGAATATTAAAGCTACATGGGTCCTTAAGCTTCGGTGGTAACTTATTCTGAATGATCGCGCTGCATTCTTCAGTCAATGCCACTGTTTCGAACTCACTCAATTTCCTTTTTCTTGACAAAACCTCCATCATAAACTTGGCATAACTCAAAATTTATTCCAAGGTTTCGGCAAAGGGAATGTTGATATGCAGCTTTTTGAAGATATCCAAGAATCGTGAAAATTACTTGTCCAACTTGGCTTTCTGAAACCTCTGTGGATACTGTATGGGAGGCATTGAGCTGGTTAGTTCCGGTTCTTTCTGCTCTAAGGTCTCATCATGATGTTTTTCGGTGTCTAGAACTTCTTCTATTGTACTTGTTGCATTATCCTTCTTTTCCTTATCCTTGACTGTCTCTTGTAATTCCTTTCCACTTCGTAGAGTTATGGCCTTACAATGCTCATGTCTGCCCGGATTTTTCTCTGTGTCACTCGAAAGTGTTCTAAGTGGTCGGTTATTCAGCACATGTGCTATCTGCCCCACTTGATTTTCCAGATTCTTGATCGACGCACTTTGGCTTTACATATTCAACTCTATTTGATTAAATTTTTTCTCATTTGCCTCATTCATTTTTTCAAACGCTTTAACAAATCTATCCAAGGCTTCTTCCCAACTTGTTTTTCGCTCTGATTGTTGTGTCTGATTTTGAAATCCGGATGTGTTTTGTTGTCTCGGCGATTGAGCTTGAGCTTGATTGTTACTCCATGAAAACCCTGGATGATTTCTCCAACCCGGATTATATGCATTTTTATTTGGGTAAGGTTGGGTAGATCGATTATAGCTCCTACGAACTGAGCTGATTCAGAATTTATGGCACATTGATCCGTAGCATGACCCCCATCACATAATTCAAAAACCATTGCTACCTGCTGTGTAGATTGTGGACGACATGTTTCCATCTGCTTAGCCATTGCGGCCACTTGTGCTGTTAATGCTATCATCATATCTACGTCAAACTTTCTCGGTGTTCTCGGAGGGTTAGACCTAGTCATGGGCCACTGATAGTTGTTGGTGGCCATTGTCTCTAACAGCTGATATGCCTCATCAAAACTCTTAGATATGATCGCTCCCCCTGCTGCTGCATCAATACTAGCCCTCATGGACGCGTGCAAACCATCACAAAATATCCCTAATTGAATCCAGTATGGAATTTCGTGGTATGGGCACTTACGGAGCATATCCTTAAATCTTTCACACGCCTCGTATAACGATTCTGAGTCAAACTATGCGAAGGTGTGAATATTGTTCCGTAGTTTTTTCGACTTCGCTGGTGCGAAAAACTTAGCTAGAAATTTTTGAGCTAAGTCGTCCCAAGTGGTGATTGAGCAAGGAGGCAAAGAGTGTAGCCAACTTTGCGCTTTATCTTTCAAGGTAAATGGGAACATCCTCAACCTTGTAGCATCTTCCGATACATTGTTGAATTTGAAGGTGTCGCAAACTTCCATGAAACTTAAGATATGCTCATTAGGATCATCTATCGAACTACCCCCAAACTGACATGTATTCTGTAGCATCTTAATTGTTCCCGGTTTAATCTCAAAACTATTTGCATTAATCGTCGGCCTCGTAATACTGGACTGTATATACGTGACATTCGGCATGGCATAGTCCCTAAGTGATTTCTGGTCGTTCCCTGCCATGTTTACTGGAATTTCTTATTCTTCCAGTTCTTCTTCCACAGGTGACACTGCACTAGTCGACTGCAATTTCTGGAACTTCCTTTCAATATCGTCTGTATAAGGAAAAAGTTCCTTTTTCGCCCTTGATCTAGTGTGCATACACTCGCAAAGAATTTCTGCAAATACAAGAAGAAAAATAAGTAACGTTTAAATTAAGACCTAATTGATTATAACTAATATGGAATTAATACTAATAAAGAAGTCCCCGGCAACGGCGCCAAAAACTTGTTGGTTGATATCACAATCAAAGCAAACGTGCAAGTATACACGGTCAACAAGTAATAGAGTGATAAGATAGAGTGTCGATCCCATACTGAATTCTAATTAATAAATTCCAACTACTAGCACTATATCAATTCAATTTTATTTAAACAATCAATAATTGTGATTTTTCGACTTAAGAAAACTAAGTTAAAAAAACTAAAAGATATTATTCTAAAATAAAGCAAATAAACAAAACTAAAATTTGATTGAATTCAGATAAATAAGGATTAAGACTCCAATATCCCCAATTATGATCTATAAATCAATTATCCAACTATCCCAATTATTATGTCTACTGAATTTTTAACAGGAATTCTCAAGTGCCCAAAAGTCCTTTTCCAAGTGATCAATTGCCTTCTATTTAACCCAAATTAATCTTGCTATATTCCTATGCAAAACAATGGAATTAAACTCTTTTCAATCCTAATTCCTTATGTGTTGCATGCGACAAACAGATATTTCCATTCTATTCACAAACCTAATTATTCACTGTGCAAATAACTAAGTCACATGTCACCATGCCCAGTTCTAACCCTAGAATTCCTCTTTCAATTCCTTCTAGAGTAAGAAGGTAATTATTGGCTAGATAATTAATCAATAAATGCAAGGCAAGATGAATAATTCACTTCAACATAAATAATTGCAATACATCAAATAATTACTACATAATCATAAAAGGTTCAATTGGAATCTTAATTAAAGAAATTAGTTCATAACGGAAATTAAAATCAACAATCTTTTGCAAATCATCTTTAATGAATTACACCAATTGGAAGAATAAAGAAGAAGGAAAAACTCCAAGTAAATTCTGCAAAATTCTTCTATTGAATCTTTGATCAGCCTTTAATTGTGTAGAATCCCCCTACTCCAATAGAAATAATCCTTATATACTTCACTTGTCCAACCACAATCCCTTTCCAACTCAAATTGCCAAATAACCACCACTTTAATGCAAGTCATCCCCCTAGTCAACGCACGCCCCTTGGTCAACTAAAGATCCACCCAGTACCCAGTCTTTGGGATTAATCTTAGTTATAAGCGCCCGTATTTGGTCTACAAAAAGTGACTATTATGCTCCTTTTCATCTCAAATTCTCCCAAGTGTTCTTACAGCACCCAAATCTGCAATATAACAACTAAACACAGTAAAAACAAATCTAAATGCTTTGAGAATACAATAAATTGAGTCCAAATATATCCAATTCATGGGTATATTACCCAATCATCACTTATATGCGAACTCTACTAATGGAAGTTGATTCTCCCAACTACCCTTGAACTCCATCACACAAGCTCAGAGCATGTCTTCAAGTGTTTGAATTGTTCTATCACTTTGCCCATCGGTCTGCGGATGATACGTGGTACTCATTCGTAGTTGTGTCCCCATTCTTTCTTGAAGACTCTTTCAGAAGTTTTACGTGAATCGTGGATCTATATCTGATACAATAGATACCAGTACCCCATGCCTCGAGATAGTTTCCTTAACATACAATTTGGCTAACTGGTCCAAACTATACTTAATCTTAATCAGCAAAAAGTGAGATGACTTAGTAAGACGATCGACAATCTCCCATATGGCGTCGTGCCCTTTCTGCGTTGCCGAAAGTCCCACCACAAAGTCCATTGTAATGTGTTCTCATTTCTAATCTGGAATCTCTAATAGTTGTAATAACACGCTTGGTCGTTGGTGCTATGCCTTGACTCTCTAACAAGTTAGACATCTACTTATGCATTCCGCAACCTCTCTCTTCATGTTTGGCCACCAGAAGTGGTAACGCAAATCTTGGTACATCTTCGTGCTTCCTGGGTGTATCGAATATCTCGTACTGTGCGCTTCTTACAAAATCTCCTCTCTTAGTTTTGGTACTAACGGTATCCAAATTCGTCCTTCAAATCTTAGCAGTCCAGTGCTATCAATCTTAAATTTCAACTCATCACCTTCAATTAATCGCTTCTTGATGTTATTGCAATCTTCATCCTTTTCTTGTGCTTCTTTAACCTTATTCAATAGAGTCGGACTCGCTGTCACTATAAATAATTGTTCGTTAGTCTCCATCGGATACTTAATCTCCAAGTCTAGCCGTTCGAAATCTTTTACCAATTCTTCTTGAATAGTCAACTTCAGTAACTTCTCTCTACCTTTTCTGCTCAAGGCATCTGCCACTACATTTGCTTTTCCTGGATGGTACAGAATCTCGCAATCATAATCTTTGATCAATTCTAGCCATCGGCGCTGCCTCATGTTTAACTCTTTCTGCATGAAGATATACTTCAGACTCTTGTGGTTCGTATATATTTCACACTTCTCGCCATACAAATAATGCCTCCAAATCTTCAATGCAAAAACTACCGCTGCTAGTTCCAGATCATGAGTCGGATATCCCTTCTCATAATCCTTTAGCTGACGTGAAGCGTACGCAATGACCCTACTGTGTTGCATCAGTACACAACTAAGACCCTTCTGTGATGCATCACTATACACTATAAACCCTCCCGTGTTGTCCGATAAGGCCAACACAGGTGCTTGACTAAGCCTCTTCTTCAATTCTAGGAAACTTTCTTCACACTTCCCCATCCAAATGAACTTAACTGTCTTTCTGGTAAGATTGATCAATGGTGATGCTAATTTCAAAAAATCCTGAATAAATCTTCAATAATATCCCGCAAATCCTAAGAAACTCATGATTTCTAGCGGCGTCTTTGGCTGCTCCCAATTGATAACCGCTTCTACCTTCGCTGGATCCACCGAAACACCATTCTTGTGGATAACGTGCCCCAAAAACTACACTCTTTGCAACCAAAACTCACACTTGGAGAATTTTTCATACAACTTATTCGTCCTTAATGTCCCCAACACTATCCGAAGATGCTCGTCGTGTTCTTCCTCTGTTTCTGAATACACTAGAATGTCATCGATGAATACGACAACAAACTTATCCAAATACTATTTAAACACTCTGTTCATTAAATCCATAAATGTTGCTGGCGCGTTCGTCAAACCAAATAACATTACCAGAAACATAATGTGTACATACCGAGTTCTGCATGCCGTCTTTGGAATATCCTCCGGCCTCACTTTTAGCTGGTGATAATCGGTCCTCAAGTTAATCTTTGAAAAGTACTTTGCCCCCTTCAATTTATCAAACAAATCGTCTATCCTGGGCAAATGGAACTTGTTCTTAATGGTGACCTTGTTCAACTCTCGATAGTCAATACAAAGTCTTAGCGACCCATCTTTCTTCCTTACGAATAAGACTGGTGCTCCCCACGGTGATACGCTTGGTCGAATGTATCCCTTGTCTAACAACTATTGTAATTGAGCCATTAGCTCTTTCATCTCTATTGGTGCCATACGATACGGCGCTTTGTATATTGGTGCTATCCCTGGTGCCAAATCAATGACAAACTCAATCTCTCTATCTAGTGGTAATCTCAGAATCTCGTCTGGGAAGACATCAACGAAATCCCTTACAATAGGTATTTTACTTAGTTCACCCTCGGCTCATCGAGTATCAACCATGTGAACCAAATAACCTATACAACCCTTCCTAAGCAATCTATGCGCTTGCACCATCGTCAGACAATGAGATTGTCTCGGTGATTTACTACCATAAAATACCAATTTTGACTTATTCGGAGTCTTAAGGTGTACCCACTTCTTCTTACAGTCTATAACTGCTACGTGAATCGATAACCAATCCAGTCCAAGAATTACATCGAACTACCCCAAACGAATCGGTATCAAATCCACTTTGAGCTTAAATCCTCGCAATTCGGTATAACAATTCTTATGAATGCATTCTACGGGGATAATTTCCTTGTTCGCTACTTCTACGTTCATAGGGAGTTCTAATCTCTCACGGGATAAGTCTAACTGTTTAACAAATTCTTCAGAAACAAAAGAGCAGGCAGCACCCGAATCAAATAACACGTATGTATCTATATCATTGATCGGAATGATACCTGACACCACGTCCTTAGACTCCACTGCATCCTGTACGATCATGTTGAATGTTAGTGCTGTTGGTCTATTGGCTTGACTGGCTGGCCCTCCAATGTTCAATCCATTGTTGTTGTTGTTGCAGTTGCCGCTAGCTGCATCGCCCTTTCTCTTCGGACAGTCCTTAATTTGATTGTTTGTGGCTCCACATGAGAAACATCCTCCCTTCTGCTTATTCGGACGCTAAGGAGCCATGTGCCCGATTGTCCACAAAGATAACAAACACTCTTTCCCTTTATGCACTCCCCCGATTAATTCCTCCCACAGTTGTTGCACTTCATACTTTTCTTGGCCTCCCCTATGGACTTATTGCCTCTAAAGGATTGGCTCTCCATCCATTTACGCTCGTTGGGGTTGCTGCCTCCGCTGCTTCCCCCTTTCTTCCCTTTCTGACCGGTCTTCTTTTCTTGTTTGAATTGAGCGATGGATTTATTGCCTCCTTCAGCAATAATAGCCCTTTCCAAAAGATCAGAGTAAGTTTTAATCTTCAACACAGCCACTTCTTTCTGTACCCATGGTTTCAGTCCTAATTCGAACCTCCTTGCCTTCCTGGCCTCCTTGTCAACCTGATGTACAGCGAATCGGGCTAACTCATTAAATTTCGCCGTGTACTCTGCGACAGACATACTACCTTTCTTCAGTTCCAGAAACTTAACTTCCATATCCTGTTGCATATTCTCTGAGAAGTAATTATCGAGGAATAGCTCCTTAAATCTTTACCAAGGAATAACTCCCTCTTCTGCTCGACCCTTATTGGCTTTCCACCAATAGTTAGCTTTGCCTTTCATCATGAAAGTGGAAAAACTCGTCTTTTGTGCTTCGGCCACACGTGCAACCTCAAACACCTTCTCCATCTCTTCTATCCATGTCTGGGCTTCAATTGGGTCCAGGGTTCCTCAAAACTCTGGTGGTCCTACCAATTTAAAGTCCTTAAAGCTAGCCAGGTGTTGTCCTGGCTGCCCTGCTGCTGGTGGGGGTCTATTTTGCATTGCCTTAGTTAACAGGTTAATGAAGTTCTGCATTGGATCAACATTTGCCCCTCCACCATTGTTAATGGATCCTTCCTCCCTCTGGTTTCGTGGAATTCTCCTAGGCGGCATGATCTGAGGAAAGGAAGAAAACTATTAGGCTTTATGTGATATGCTATCCATGTTAGCATTAAGAAGTTTAAGACGTCTATTATTCATTCCTGATTTAAATAAAGAACTTCAGTTTGACAATAAAACTCGATGAATTTTCTGAACCCATCCTTACATACTCTACTTGAGTTTTCTACTAAGGTTATAACCTAGGTTTTGCATTCCTAACGTTTATAACCTACTGCTTTGATACAAACCTGTGACGCCCCCGAATCCTGGTCTTCTCACCCCGGTTCGGTCATCGTGATAAATTATAAACTTCCACCTCTAAACAACATACGATAACTAAAATGCAGAAAATAATAAACGTACGTCGTTCATTCAAAAGGTGTTACTAGTCCCAAGATACGATAACCTTAATATAATGTTACAAACATACCCTAAAATAAATATTAGGGTTCATATTACATAGTAGTAATTTAAACTAGGCATAAGTTAAAGTCTGCTCCTTGTCACTATTCTACATCTTTCCTTTACCCTTGTCCTTCCCTGAGGTCTCGAGCTTAGCTGCAATATAATTCATGATATAGCAAGGATGAGCAACACGTTTGCTCAACAAGTTTAAATACAACAATAAGGATATATCATGATGAATGGAAAAATATATGGCAATGGATTCAACAATATGAATATCTTAAGGATTCAACAATATGAATATTAGAAGCAAAGATAATGATTGCTTTTAGAATAACTGCTAGTCAAGTAGACTTTGAACTATAACATTCCAATGGAATCAATAGCTAATTGACCATTTGGTTACTGGCTACAGAATAAGTACTTGAGGGGATCAGCCTCACGTACACTATGTATATGCATAACATTTAAATCTGCTCTTTGTATCTTATATTAGATACCTAGGTACTCCCCCATCATAAAAGGGGTGTTCTTTAAGTCTAAGAATCCTTACCATCAATTGGTTTGGATAGCTTTTATAAAACTTCATACATTTATCTGACCGAACAAAGGTTCAGACTCTATCTAACACAGTTCAAGAATTATTGAACTTTAACACTCTGTTTCTGAGTTTTGAACAGAAAAGAAAAGAATAGAAAACTTGAAGTTTTTCTTTGTGTTGTTTCTGAGTTTTTAATAGAGAAGAATAGAAAATTTAAAATTGAGGACATGAGTTGTAATTAAAATTTTATTATATTAAAAGTTGAGGATAATATGGGAATTATAAAAATATTACTTATTCCAATTTCTTTTCCGTCCTAATCAGGCCAAATTTGGACGGAAAACTTTGACAGGAAAAGTGGCCTAGTTTTCTATCCATTTCTTTTCTTTTCTGTTTATTAAAAAACTCTAAAACATAAGAATTGAAAAGAAAACTTAAATTTTCTATCCATTTCTTTTCTTTTCTGTCCATTTTAAAACTCAGAAACAGAGCGTTAAGGATCAGAATATCAAATAAGAGAGTTAAAGATGAGAAAGAAAAAATAGTTCAGTGGGTAATATGGTAAAATATTAATATTAATACATTTTGAAAAAATTATTTATCAAACAGTATTTTTTTTTATTCAGATACAATTCTATTCAAATACTCTACATTATTCAGATGTCTAAACTATTCAGATCTTAATATTCAATTTTATCAAACACAACCTAATTTTTAAAATGAATGAAAAAGAAAATAAATAGACGAAAAATTTAAGTTTTCTATCAAATTTTTATGTTTTTAAGTTTTTTAATAAATGAAAAAGAAAAAAATAGTTACAAAACTTGGCCAATTTAATGTCAAAGTCTTCAGCCCAAAATTGGCTGTATTTGGACAAAAAAAAATGAAATAAGTAATATTTTTATAATCCTCATAATATCCTCACCTTTTAATATAATAGATTTTAAATTACAACTCATGTCTCAAATTTATTTTTATCTATTAAACCTAAGTTGATAAACAGAAATAGACTTCTTGGCGCAAACGACTTCTTTGTTGTCGCGAATGAGTTCTCAGACTGCCGCGAACAATTCAGGTACATGTCTTTGCTTATTTACTTTACATTCTCTTGAATATCGACTTTTTGTTGCAATTTCCTTGTGAAGACTTCATAGGGAGTATAAGTTATAATTGGTGTAATGATTCCCCTTTTCTGAATCTTAAATAGTAGATTGCAATTAAACATGCTATTATCAGTGACTTGAATATTTTTTTGCAAATATGTTATTTAAATGATTTACGGTGTACATATTTAAAATAGGGCATTTTATTGTAGTTATAATTGTTATGCCTATCATACCATGTTTTAGACTAATTTATTACTATTAGATTGTCTCTATATAGATAGTCTATTTATGATTTTGTGAACAAAAATATGAATTTACTATTATTATTTTATGTCATTTGTAGTTGTGTATTTAACTTTGAAATTTATTCAATTTTATTGATTGAATAGTTTTATGTCAACCCCTTCTCAATCCACTTCTCAAGAACCTTCTTAAGTACCGATAGAAAGTGTAAGTTGTAAGACCCCAACTTTTATGAATAAAGATTTAATTTTCTCTAAATAGTATTCTAAATAGTAAGGTGATAATTTAATAAATGCTATAGTTATGGGTGATATGTGCAAATTTTGAAAAGTAAACAAGTTGGCATAAAATATTCGTTTGGTCGAGGAATATTCTTTTGGTTGGGGAATATTCATACGACGGTGCAATCATTATTGGACCCCACAACAAAATAACAGTCGGATATAGAAAGCGACATAAATAACCTTTTTATAAAAATAATAGCAAAACTTTTACCGTTAAACTGTTTAAATACCCGGTGATAAAAATACAATAATACACATTGTTGCACAATAGCACACGGTATTGCATAGTATCTCTGATTATTGATTCTTACGTAAGAAGTCACTCATTATTTCATTCAATAATTGTCACATCAGTTGCTTTATAGTATCTCATATTATTGATTCAATAATTTTTACAGTAATATCGCATAATATTTTATATTATGAAATCATTAATTGACACGACATAGTTACTCATATTATTGATTAGCATTATTGGTAATGTCTAAAAAGTTATGTCGAGGAAAGGAGTTAGGTTATTTAATTGTGCGCCAATAAGAAGAAATCTTTATCGGGAAGCCCCTCTTTCTTGGGAACGATCTGGTTGTCAATATTGTGAGTCTATAATAATATTAATTATGAATAACTATTGCAAAATTAAAAATATTTGAATATTTGATGTTCTAGGATAAGAGATATGTGGTATATGTTTTCTTAATTGCCTTTTTAAATTGGTATTTGTTCTATTAGATTTTGGTTGATGGAAATTGATACACGGAGGGGTGGCCCTCCCAATTACCTTCTAATTGGGGTTTGTTCATTTAGATTTTGGTTCATTTATTTTTTTTAGTTGTTTTCAAAAAAAAAAGCAAAAAAGCAAAAAAACACTTTGGTCCGTATTTTACTCCAGTCCGAACTCCCAGACTGGATCCGCTATGTGTGTGTGTATATATATATATATATATATATATATATATATATATATATATATATATAAGCAAGTAAACGCTCTAGACATAAGTCTAGGCTCAATCGAGGCATAACTCGATAATGTTAGTCCGAGCATACACACACAACACGACTCTTAATGTGAAGAATAGTGCATGCAAAGATGAAGAGAAAGGCTTTATAATGTGTAAGAAGATTTACAGTGGGCTGCCAAAGAAGACTTCTATGACAATAAATGGATGAACACTCAGGTCCTATTGGTAAAAATATAGCTATATGTGAGCTAACAAGTGTTTAAAATGAGAAAGCACTCAATATGGGATGTGTACAGAGAAAATTTGATAGGGCTTCCTCGCCTTTTTCTCTTGAATTATGGCCACCCCAAGCTCTATATTTATAGAGCGGTGGCATGATGTACTGGCGGCCCATAAATGGACTCAAGGTACGCCGGGGTCCACGGTCCCGCCTGTCTCAAAAACGCGTCAATCGCAGCCTTTGTGATGTCCGCTCGAACTTGCAGAACTTCAATTCGAGCATCCGAACGAGGTGTACAAGACCTTTCTCAAACTATTTTTGTCAAGAGTTACGCAATGACATGGGATTAGAGGTTGTACGAAGTTAGGAAGAGGGGACCATGCCCATGGTCTTCAAGCTTCAAATTCTATCCAGTGTGCTGCCCTGCGTAATAGTCACTCGGGATTGGAATTCCTCGGCTCTTGTGGGACATTGTTGTGTAGAAATGTATGTATGAGATGTTGAGACGGCGCGCTGGGGGTTGAGGTGGCCAGATGACAATTTTGCCCCTGACCGGGGTTATCTCCGGTTTGGGCTGATAAAGCAGACGTTGCTCATGGTTATCTCTGAGATTGGACTACTGCAAGTGTTTGAATTCCGCAGGGTCATCTTTAAGTGTGCATTTCTTCTCTGTGTTATCTCCAGGTCTTTAGAATGAGTGCCTTAGTGGGAGTTCTGAGGTTGAAGCTGACTGCATGCATTTGAAACAAGCATTTCTGGGGTTATCGCCGGAAGTGCAATGACATTCCTTGGGGTTATCTCCAAGGATGAAATTTGGGGTTATCTTCGAGTTTGGAACTGATACTCCCGGTGTGTGTTCTGGGGTTGAGACTGAACTTCCGGTGGTATCCGGAATGGATGTGAGCTGTCTTCCAAGGTTATCTCCGAAAGACGAATCCGCCTTCCTGCAATGTTAGTAATAGGTGTGCAAAAATTTTGAGTGTCTACAGATGTCCCTCTTTATCATATTCATGCAATGTAAGGCTTGGATAGGATAAAGAATCCTAGACACTTGAAATGCAACAAGATAAACATGATGCCATGTGTAGCAACATGATGCAAATGCGTGATGCATGTATTTTGTTGGATTATTTTCCAACATGATGGAATGATTGTCGGTTCCCTGTTAATCCTGTCGGGTATGACAATCAGTGATGTCTTGGACATGCGATCCAAGTCTTCCTGGATGTTGACGTTCGGGTTATCACTAAAGTCCAAAATCCTTGATACAGACTTTACTCTGAAGATGTGCCTCTCGTGTGCAAGAGATCTGTGGGGATAAAGCTTTTTCTGTTTGAGGATGTGTATAACATATTCCATCATCAGTCCTCTGTGACAACCGAGATTTTGTAATTTAATTTTTTATATTTATTGGATTAAATAAATATTTTTCGATGAATTAATTATTAGATTAAATAATTAATTGATGAAGTTGTGGTAGATTAATTTAATTATATGTGTTATATGTATTAAATTAATGTGGAGAATTTTATTATTCAAAGTATGTGATTATGTGAGCTTATTGTATTAAAAGAAATATTTAATAAGCTTAATGTTATTTTTTTTATTAATTTAATTATTAATTAGAGATTTAAGAATTTGACATTGTTATCAAATGAGAAATTTAATTATGTGACTATGTGAATTAATGAGAAATTATTATATTATATTTAAATAAATTAAATAAGATATTGATTTATTTTATGAAGGAGTGTGACTAAATTAAATAAAATATTGATTTATTTTAATTATTAATAAGATATTGATTTATTTTAAACTATATGATAATGTTTTATTAAATTAAATGGTTTTTGAAACTTTTCTTGCTACCCGAACATGGCACTAAGGGTGGTTATGGGCAGTTAACCCATGACTGGGTAACTGACCACCAACGCGTCAGTTCATTCTTTTATTTATACGTCTTCTTTCTTTTTCATTATTTTGGTTAAGTCTGGTTAAGCACTTACAAAGAGAGATACAATGAGAGTTTGAGAAATTTGAGAGAGATTGTGAGTATTGTGATTGTAGTAGAGAGAATTGTCATCCTTGTTCACCTACGCTTGGGTAACCTTCAACCCAATTCTTTTTACGTCTTTTAGTTTTATAAAATATGGCTCTCTAATTTCTGTAAAATTCTATGTGGTTGGAAAGTGTATTGAGTGTGTGGTTATATACGTGATTTTATGTTATGGTAGCATGTTAATATGTATTTTATATGACACCATATCATCAATTTTATAAAATTTCACAATACGTGATTACAGAGTATGTTATATGGCCATATGGCCCTTACACGTAATTTTAATATGTTAACCATAAATTTTTCTACAAAATTCACAATGGTATATGATTATGCATGCTAAAGCGAACAAAACAAAGTTTGAATGGTTGAATTTGGTTTTATAACGAATCTATGGCGTTGAATGTTAGGATTTATGTTCAAAACTTCAAGAACATCAAGAACAATACAATTTTCATGCTTTAATTCTGTGATTATGTGTTTTAAGGGGTGAAAATCACTCCATAAATGTTAGGTATTGATTATATCTGAATTCTAGCATGTGGGTAAGTCTAAATTCGTGTAAAAATAAGTTGATTGGAAATTTTTAGCCATGTTCTGCAATTTTCGCGAATCAGAGAATCGAATCGAGTCTCGTCCGCCGCCAACTCGAAGAAAATCCCAGCAGCAGACATAAGAACCTAAGCCATGACCACGGCAGCACTTGCAGCATAAGAATAGGCTTATAAGTGGCGCCGCAGCTCCACTTAGCAAATTGTCCAGAAAATAATTTTTTTAAGTGTTCAAGTATAGAAATGTGATAGCAACTTAGTTTAATAATTATAAAAACTTGTTAGACATATGATGAGGTATTAGAATAAATTCTTAACATGTCCATAACACAATTACGTGTAAATTGAATGATCAAATGCATAGTTAGCTTATTGTCGTGAAGTCTTATTTTTTTGGCAATAAGTGTAGTAATTGACTAAGTATAGTCATGAACTCGAAATAGACAAAGAATAAACTTGTGATGTTTATTACATGATAATTGATTGGTATTGTGAACATGAATGATATGTAGGATTTTAATCAAAGAACGAGTTTTATTAACGTGTAATCTACGCACGAGGCAAGTTTCCTAATCCTACTAATTATCATTGAGCAAACTCTCATTATTATTGATTAAGTCTGTTTCGTATATTAAAGTTTATTAATCCTTCAAGCATGATGTTGTTATACAATAATTATTCTATTGTATACTTTTGAGATTTTATCCAAGTTAAATTATCAGTTATTGTTAAACCTTATTAGACTAGCGAACCCTTATTGATTCGACTAGTCCATAGTTGATGAGCGTTCTAAATTTCAGAACCCTTGATGAATTATCCAAACCAAACTTCCTTTGATGCGGACTCGAATGTCAAACTGAGATGAACAACCCTGTATAGGGGATTACTTACGCGTTACCGTTAAGATATTGTGCACAGTATGGTACTAAGGGCTGATCCCCCTTAGTACGAGAAGAAGATTCCATAGTCTTATGACTATTAAAAGTTTCAAGTATAAACACTTGACAACCTAGGACATAGTTCAAGGTCTTATGACCGTCAGAAGTTCTTTTGATTCTTGTTATTCATTCTTGATTCAAAAGTTGAGCTTTTATATCATAAGTTGTTAATTCATTCACATGTTATTATTAGTCATTTGTTATATTGTTATACTTATGGGCAATCGTGTTCACTCTTGCGTAATAATAACATTGCAGTTAAGAACAAAAGAGCAGACGAACCTTCCACTAGTAAGGGCAAGGGCAAGATTAGCAAGTAATGAAGACTGATTATTTATGTGGTTATGTAATGTTATTTAGAATTGATGTATTTAAGACTTATTTGTTTATGTTTCTGCACAGATGATTTAAGGTTAGAGTAACCTGAGATTTATTTATTATGCAGTTGATGAAACCCCATAAGGGGAGAGATTTATTATTTATTATTCTATCAATTGCATGGTTTGTATTTATTTATGGGTAGACAGATAGATGATGTTTGTACAGTAAACACCAAATCCTGTGGAAATGAATGTACCGGATTTGGGGGTATCACATCCTCTCCGATGAGGATGGTCTTCTCTGGGTTGTGTCACCAAAGATATACCACGGTCCCCTGTTGATTCTTGCCACGGTATGTATTATCGTATCGCCGACCTTGACGATGTGTGTATCACAGGATAGATCCCTATTGGGAAAACTGTCAAGGCTACTTGGCGTTCATTGATGTGTGTATCAATGGTTGCATTGCGTTGTGACCCCCACCGATGAAAATGTTATGGCTTCTTGACCTTCATTGACCTGTATATCAATGTTTGCATTGCATTGTGATCCCCGCCAAGGTATATGTCAAGGCTGCTTGACCTTCATTAACGCATATATCAATGGTTGCATTGCGTTGTGACCCCCACCGGGGAACATGGATGGATGAAATTTGCGTTTTGACCCCCGCTGAGGTACTTTATTAATGACATCGGCGTTATAACCCCCACCAGGGAACTACTTAGGGTTACAACCATGTATTTGGCAACATCAGACCTATTTGAGGCATTGCCGAGTATGATTTGCAAAAGTTGAGCTCATTGGTATAGTGTACCTTGTATTTAGGCGAACACCAATGAGTGGCATGTGAAGCCATAATTTGACTTGTGACAACCAGGATTCCAAGTTATTCCGCTCAATCACGTTGCGTCTTTATTCCTAATTTGGCCTTTTCAGCTTGTGAGAACTCCTTTACAACTTGAACTGGACAGAGCCGGAGGGGTGGGCCCCAACTATATCTTTTGATAGGCCTCTGTTAGACACTGGGTGGCTTTCCCCCATTCTCGCTATATCTTTTGATAGGCCATTGTTAGATTTAGGGCGTCTGTGCTCCATTTCCCTGTATTTGTAGCCGTACAGAGATGTATTAGATGATGATATACTTAGGAATGTATGTACAATTTTCTATTCCCTATATCATATTGCCATCTACTTTTTATCATGCATGTATTATGTTATGCATATGTATGTATGTCCAGAGATATTCAACATTGACCCCTGGATGGTCTTATGACACGACCCATACAGATGTCTTCCTCGACAGTTAACCGTATTGATCATACCCCACCATTATTGGTGGTATCTAGTATGTGATCATGGTATGATAGTATGTCACCACCAGATAGGGTGACAGTAGATCAGCTGTTGCAGCATACTATGACCCTGTTGATGTTTTAGGTTCCTGTAGGATTCGTAGAGGGCATGCTGGAGCACTAAGTATCAGAGAGGCAGGTTTTCCGATTTGGGACCTAGGAGTTGACTCCTACTCTGGAGGAGTATGCACGCTTGACGATGCTGCCACTGGACAGACCTTGCATGCATATGGCGATTGGAGATATGAGTAGGCAGTTCATGACCCTCACTAGTTTTAGGAGTAGAGTGGTGCAGGATGAGCTCACATCCGGCCACGTTATATCCCAACATTTTCTATTTGATAGATTTGGCTACGAGGATAGTTATGCACGGTGTTCCGGGGATTTCACCACATCAGAGGATCATTGGCGTTTGGTCAGAGTGGATGTACTGCTATTGTGCGTACTGTCGTATGTCTACATGCCACGGTACATGGATGAGTTGGACATAGGAGTCATCATGGCAGTGAGAGCTCTCAGGGAGGGTCACACCATCATACCGATGATTATAGTAGAGACTCTGAGGTCGGCCACATACTGCTGCACTTATCTAATGGGAGTGTTTATAGGCAGCTCAAGCATGCTGTACGTGTGGTTTATGTTACACTTGAGATCGATTGACACTTTTAGACAGCATGGGTATTGTTTCACCCATGATATAGCTATGTCATACTCCTTTCAGCTTGCGGAGTGTATAGATGCTACATCTTGGTCAGCTTTCCTAGCAGGGATCGGAGATCCGTTTGATATATTGTCGTGTTCAGGGCTTAGCTCACTCTACAGCTTCATCACTCATGCTCTAGGCATGGATTATCTTCCTCTGGCTAGTTTAAGAGGCATGATCACTTACCACCCACTGATCGTGATTTGTCAGTTTGACCAGTCCAAGGACTTCCATCATTTTGAGGGGCCATTGAGTCAGCGCTTCGCTTCTCGCCACTTATCAGCAGAGGATAGATCCAGGTTGTATGCCTATTGGGATCAAAGACGAAGCTTCTCGAGTTTTCTTCGGGTCCATCCCGTTGTTGTTCGTAGAGTATTCCGCATGGATGGAGACAGAGACTGCATCGGTTGTGGTAGTATCCACAGTGCAGGGGACTGATTCCTACGATGAGGAGCCTATGGAGGAGGCTGATATTCCCATCGATGAGGATTTGACTACTGGGTTACCAGCATTTGTGATGGATTCTCCAACTACGAGTGATACTATTATTCAGCATTCAGCACAGTATCTGGAGCAGAGTCTATATTTGTGACCTTTGAGAGAGATCAGGCTAAGGCCTTGATGTTGACAGCTCTTGATGGGAGAGACACAACTCTATTAGAGAGAGATAAGGCCAGATTAGCCAAAGATGCATTGATTGTAGAGCGGGATGCTGCCATATCTGCCCGGGATGTAGCCGTCACAGACAGTACTTCAGTGATATCCCTTACGACTAGCATCCTTGATGATATGAGTGCATACATTGATGAGCATCATGCCACCATGCAGTTAGCCTCAGATCTGCTAGCTCGTGTAGATACCATTGGGCAGGAGCTTGTAGCGTTACCTCCTTCTTCAAAGAGGGATGCTATGTTAGATCTGATAGTCCACATACACACAGATCTGTAGATAGACTTGTATTTTCCTGCACAGACTAGCTTAGCCATTTTGTCATTTACAGCACATATTGTATATATCAAACAGTATTATATATTATAGAGAAACATATTTTGATTCACTTCCCTTTCGGTTGTGCCTTGATACTTGCTTGATATTTGCCTGTTTCTTAAGGGCTTGTGATCTTGATGCATTCTGAACTCATCCTTAATGTGTAGACATTGAGATGTCGTAGGATCTTTCAGAATGGATCACTGATCTGTGTATATCCTTACCATCTTTGGTGTCTTGGGACTGGTTTCTGTACGAAAATGTGGAGAGTAGTGTGGCTTTTCCTTTCTGAGATTGACCGCACCACAGATGATCGTCAGTACTCTTATTTAAGAAGAGCCCAGTTAGTTCCATCTCTTATGGATTGATGTTGCTCTTTGAGGCACAACCGCAGCTTAGATGGTCGCCGAATCTCCTATTTGTGAGGAGAGGTTAGGTAGTTCCATCCCTTTGGTCTAAAGCCGATGAAATGTGGTGGATAGAAGTTTGATCCTAGTACCGTGTGACAAGTATTTGTGTTCTGGTAGGGGGTTAGACCGAACCATAAATGGCTGCCTATGTACTCCTATTGAAGAGGAGATAAAGTTTGCATAGTTCGAACCTGGTGTAAGAGGTTCAACGCTGAATGTGAAAGGGTGTAGGAGCTTTATTGATGAAGAAGGATGTAGAAGTGTTTTTGTGGTTTTTTGTTTATGTAGAGAAGGGTAGAAGTGTTTTTGTTTGTTTTTATAGAGAAAGGGAAGAAATGTTTTTGTTATTTTATTTATTGCGACCGGGCCATATTTCATATGGTTGCCTATGTACTCCCGGGTATTAGGGAGATCAGGTTGACATAGTTCACCCCTCAGGACGATTCGCAGCCAAAGAAAAGTCGGAATCCCATTTACAGGCTATACTGCGGGGAAAAGAAAGTTTGATCCCAAGATTGGGATAAACTGCAGGTGTGAAAAAGTTTGATCCCGTCTTCAGGACAAACTGCAAGCGTAGAAAAGTTTAATCCCTTCTTCAGAATAAACTACAGGTATGAAAGGTTCAATCCCTGGGGGGATAACCAAAATTATATGAAACGTTTGAAATGACGTGAAACCAGGCTGCTGGTTTGAAGTGTATGTTTCTTTGAGGGACAGAAGAGTATGTAAAAAGGGTTAGAAAATCGGAATGACTGTTGATCTGATGATCCAAAGCCAGGATATTTGCTTGATGGTAACCTCAGACATAGTACCATTTCACGGTGTTTGAGTTGATAAGCTATGGAAATTCATCGTCGTCCATTTCCTGTAGTCTGAGAGCGCCTCTTGTCAATACCTCCTTGACAACAAACGGGCCTTTCCAGTTAGGAGCAAATTTTCCCTTAGATTGATCTTGGTTGTCAATGATCTTCTTCAAAACCAAGTCATGTTGTTTAAATTGTCGTAGCC
The DNA here is from genome assembly GCA_020205605.1 of Panax ginseng. NCBI lineage: Eukaryota > Viridiplantae > Streptophyta > Magnoliopsida > Apiales > Araliaceae > Panax > Panax ginseng. The sequence goes on from CM035129.1 coordinate 87,908,990, forward strand.
GGACTTTCCTGTTGTAGGATCTTGCGATCCTTTGCTGATAGAACTGACCATGGAAGATAGCCGCGGTTCGCCTTTCGTCTATTAGAGAAAATTGGTGAAACCTGTCTTGTAACAATTGGTCTTCATCCAGCTGAGCGTCCATCAACACTTTGAGGGATTTCATTTCCACCTCTATGGGGAGCACTGCTTCCATCCTATAGGCTAATGAGTAGGGGGTTACCCCAGTGGAAGTACGCATTGAAGTTCTGTAGGCTAATAAAGTCAAAGGCAAGATGTCAGGCCATCCTTTGTGATTAGCGAACATTTTTTGCATGATCTTCTTGATGTTTTTATTAGCCTCTTCAACAGCACCATTCATTTTTGGACGGTAGATGACGGAGTTAAGATGTTTGACGTGGAATTTACTGCATAACTCCTCCATCATTTTGTTGTTGAGGTTCTTAGCATTGTCTGACACAATTACCTCTGGTTGTCCATATCGATAAATGACATTGTTTCTGATGAAAGCAATGATGACTTCTCTGGTAACCCTGGGGAAGGAGGCTGCTTCTACCCACTTGGTGAAGTAGTTGATCATGGTGAAGATAAATTGATGTCCATTACTGGCTTTGGGCTCGACAAGCCCGATCACGTCCATTCCCCACATTAAGAAGAACCATGGTGAACTCATATTGTGGAGTTCCCTTGGAGGGGAGTGGATAGAATTCCCATGAATTTGGCATTGATAGCACCTCTTGACGTGATCATCACAATCAGCTTTGAGCGTAAGCCAATAATGCCATATTTTGAGGATTTTATTAACAAGTAGGGGGCCGCTCATGTGTGGGCCACATACTCCACCATGGATTTCATCCATGATCCTCTGAGCTTGGTCCTTGTCCAGACATCTGAGGAGACCTAATCCTGCATATCTTTTGTAGAGTGCATCTCCGCTCAGGTAGAATTTCATAGCCATTCGATGGATCTGCCTCTTTTCAGTCAGGCTCGCCTCAGCGGGTGTAGATCCATCTCGCAGATACTCCTTGATATGTTGATACCAAAGATTGTGGATGGGAGGTAGCTCATCCAATGCTTCTCCAACATAGTTCCCATAAGCTGGGACCTTTTGCAAGGCAAATGTGATGCTTGACATGTTTTCCTTGTCGGGGATGTGAATCAAGGAGGCCAATGTTGCTAGCGTATCTGCAAAATCATTCCTATTACGAGGAGTGTAGAGAAAGGAGATTTCTTTGAACTCTAAAGCCGTTTGTAAAACTTGTCGATGATAAGGCAGCAAATGTAGTTCTTTAGTTTGATAGATTTATGTGGATTGTTTGATTACCAATTTGGAATCCCCAAAGACAGTAAACCACCTGATGCCCATTGAACGGGCAAGTTTTAGCCCCATGATACAGCCTTCATACTCAGCTGTGTTGTTGGTGCTGACAAACTGCAATTTGACGACGACGGGATACTGCTCCCCTGTACCTGATACTAGAACTGCTCCAGCTCCAAAGCCTTCCATGTTAACAGCTCCATCAAAATATAGTTTCCACGTATGGCATGCATCGTACTGATGGTGTTGCTAAATTTCCATCACCCCTTCATCAGGGAAGTATGTTTCCAAGGGTTTGAAATCCCCTGTAGGTGCGGCGTCCAGTTGATCCTCAATTTCTTAACCTTTGATAGACTTTTGCGTCACGTAGACGATGTCAAATTGTTGTAGGATCAACTGCCATCTGGACAGCCGACAATTCAGTACGGGCTTACTGAACACGTATTTGAGAGGATCCACGTGGGATATGAGATGGGCTTTGTGACCATGGAGGTAATGGTGTAACCTCATGGAAGCCCATGCTAAAGCACAACAAGTCTTCTCAATCGGAGTGTACTTGTGTTCACTGTTGCTGAATCTTTTGCTGAGGTAATAGATAGATCGTTCTTGGCCTCTATCGTCTTTCTATCCCAGCACACAGCTCATAGCATTGTCATTAATAGACAGGTACATGAACAGGGGAACACAATCCCTAGGAGGTACCAAAATGGGAGCTTTAACTAGTTGCTCTTTGATTGTAAGGAAGGCTTTCTGACACTCATCGTTCCATTTCATGGAGGAGTTCTTCCTTAACAATTTGAAATTGGCTCACAGGTTGCTGTGAGTTGAGAGATAAACCTGCTAATGAAGTTGATTCTTCCCAATAATCCTCGTATTTCCTTCTTTGTCTGAGGAATGGGCATTTCTTTGATGGCCTGGATTTTGGTGGGATCCAGCTCAATCCCTTTGTGGCTGACTAGAAATCCTAGCAACTTGCCTGATTTAACGCCAAAGGCGCACTTGGCTGGATTCAACTTCAAGTTGTACTTACGCAACCTATTGAAAAGCTTTTTGAGATGGTCTAAGTGGTCTTCCTCCTTTCGGGATTTGACAATGATATCATCCACGTAGATCTCTATCTTTCTGTGCATTAAATCGTGGAAAAGAGCCATCGTAGCTTGCTGATAGGTTGCCCTGGCATTGATGAGGCCGAATGACAATCGTCTGTAGTAGAAGGTTCCCCAAGGCATGATAAAAGTAGTTTTCTCACGATCCTCCTCAGCGACCATAATCTGTTGATACCCTACGAAGCAATCCGCAAATGAGTACATGCCGTATTGAGCAGTATTGTCACTGAGAATGTGGATAAAGGGCATAGGAAAGCTATCTTTAAGGTAAGCTCTGTTTAGATCCCGATAATCCACACAAACTCGCACCTTTCCTCCTGGTTTAGGCACGGGAACTATGTTGGATATCCATTCCGGATATGTATACACCATGATAATGCTAGCGGATAGTCTGTTGGTTTAATAATATTAGTACCACGTAGCAACTTTATTGTCTTTGTGTATTGATTTTGGCATTAAGTGCCTCTGGTGACTTATTTGCTTCATTTTCCTGACTTGCTATTATTTTTAAATATGTGCAGGAAGACTGCTTCTACGACTTGCCTTACAATACTGGGTATCAAATTTTCATGCCACATTTACGGAAGATAAGGGACGAAATTATGAAGTGTACTCTCTTTATATATGTAGATATATACTTTAATTGAAGAACTGTGGTAGTTTTAGTTGGTTAATTGTAAAGATAATGAATGATTATGTAGTCGATGATTTTATTAAGTTAATGATATTTTAATTTTTTGTATTTTTGCCATTATTTGCTATGGGGACATTGAGCCAGTCAGGTACACAAAAAGAATGTCAAATTTTGATTTGGCAACAATACAATTTGTTACCAAAGCATTGAACAAGTTTTAATATATGAACAAATATTTATATATTTAGCAACAAATTCTCGTTGCTAATGGCATTAAAAATATAATATTTGGCAACGAAAAATTAACCTAATAACAACGGAGAGGATATTTTTGTTAATACTAATATAAAAGGCAACATTTTTTATCGTTGCAAATCATATCAACTTTCGTTGCACATATAAAGAAACGACAACATATAATGTCGCTTGCTAATCGATTTAACTTCGTTGCTATTGAAAATAACCAAAGAACAAACATTTTTCGTTCTTTGATTCAAAGATAATGTCATTGCCAAATAATATAATCAAGAATGAAAATCGTTGCTAAAAGTTTACATTCCATAACGAAAGCAAGCTTAGGTAACATTTTTCATAATTTCTTCAAGAACGAAAAATGTCGTTGCAAAATGGTGTCAATTGCAACGAAAATGCATGGTCGTTGCAAAAAAAAGAGTTCATTTCGTTGCCAATTAGCAGGCTTTTGCAACAAAATGGGGTTTTTAGCAACGAAATTTTAATTATTCTGCAACAATACATTTTTTTGCTAAAGGATCGATATCTCTGTACGAAGGCCAAATTCCGTTGCAAAATGTATTACTTTTGGCAACGAAAAAAAAATGTTCGTTGCGGAACAATTAGCAATGCTCATTACACAACGAAAGACCCAACGACATTAAAGTCATTGCCAAAACCCTTTTGCAACGAAATTTGGCACCTTTAGCAACGAAAATTATTTGTTGCTGAAGGCCCATTTTTTTGTAGTGAGGATCATGAACAGAAGAGTCTAACTTTATAGAATTTCAACAATAATCAAAAGATTGAAATAACTGAACAATATATCATTTTCAATAACAAGAATTTTCTTAAATTCCAATCTGAATAACATATTATGAATGAAAGAGTAAAATTCTTTCGAAGGTTCAATAATATTCAATTGATAAATAAAACTTAGCAATACTTCAACAATATTCAATAAAGTGGGATATTCCTAGATTTTAAGCTGAGTGATCACATATCGATTAAGAACTAATAGAGGAATTATCAGTTAATTAATACTGAATTACCTCAAGAGTATTGTGACGCCCCCAAATTCAGACACTCATATCTTAAATTTTGTTCATCACGTACTAATTCTAATAATATCAAAATCTCAAACAACGGAAATTATAGAATAAATTACATTGTTATAATATAATTATTCTCGTCGCAAGGTCTCGCAACCGTTACTAATACAATACAACTTAAATTAAACATGGCTTAATATATCATAGTATTTAAGTTCTTCTACAACATAATAATAGTACATTCCTAGTACTATGAAACAAAACTACTCCAAAGCCTTCTCTTTACCCTTGTCCTTGCCAGAGGGTTCACCACGTTCTGCCTTAACTGAAAGTTTTAAGGAAAGCAAGGATGAGCAACAATTTTGCCCAGTAAGTAATATCGAAATAATTAAAAGTCATATATAGAGTTCAATCTTCAAGGGTATGAATAATATTTCAGAAATTATCAACGATTCTCAATAAAGGTCGCTATGGACTGAAAAATATCAGTAAGATTTAACGCTTAATCAATTCAAGATTTCAAAGTAATGAATACTGACCAATCACTAGGGACTATGAAATTTTACTAGAATTAACAGTAATAAACTGATAATCCATCAAAACAAGTACATCAGGTGATCAGCCTAAAATACCCTATGTCATGTATAACATTTAATCATACTCATGTGCGAACTTCGGTCTCCCGACAAATATATATTTCCCCTTCCAAGAGGGTTGTTCATCTCAGTGATTTATAAGAGTCCGTACCAAGTTAATTTGGTTTGGATAGCTTTCGATCATATATCAATAGTCTAGCCGAATCAATGGCTTAGACAGCTTTCTTTTAAAGTATGTACATGAGCAATTATCATTCGGAATCAAGGTTCAAAAACTATAAGCAATTTCATTTCTAAACGACGAAGTAGTAAGTTATGAGATATAAATCATACTTTCAAGGATTTAATTGTACGGTCAATAATAGCACAAGCTTGAATGATACTTTATCAACGAGATAAGGTTTAGATACTTGCACAATATTCAAAGTTGTGAAAGTTAGAAAACTTGCTCAATATAAGATAGAGTTCAGATACTTGCCTTTCGCGTCGACTACCAACTTATAGCTTACTAGCACCTAACGAACTATATTATCATATTCATGTATAAACACATTAGTTATAAAAGTTCAATATGTACGCCTTCTATCTTAATTTTCTATAACACACAAGTGAAATTCGTCGATACTAACATATATTGCTAGTCTTCTCTTTATCTCATGATCTCATACGTATGTCATCACATAACCCAAAAATCAGTTTCTAATGCACTATTGACCTTAAAGATCATAGTTTGAAATCAAATTTTGATTTAAAGTTATAAACACTTATCCAACGTAGGATTCTTTCATTAACATGCTTATTGACACATGAATACTGCACTAGACATGTATTACAGATTAAGGTAACAATATAGGTATGCACAAACCCTCAAATTATCTGAAGAAAATAGAACTCACTGCAGGGTGGCACTACCACGCTTAGTTTGTACTAAGGAGTTGCGCGGCCGCGCTGCTCTTGGTTCAAACCAAGACATGGTTGCTCCTGCAGAAACCCAGTGTACACCCGACTTGCACATATATGAATAATCGTGCAAAACACACATGTTAGTATATGGATAACTAAGTTTGACCCTACATCATAACATTAACATAGGTCATTATCCATTCTCATTTAATCAAGACTTTAAGTGTTCAATTCACAAATTCTCTTACGTTTAGCCGTTAAACACATGCTACGTGGTCAATAGAACTCAACTATACATGTTTACGTTAGTTAAATCATGTATGAAATTCTACTTTACTTAGACTTATCATATTCCATGCCCAACTATTTTATAATGCATATGACTAACTACGCATTCATGTTAATCATGTCTATAGGTATGACACACCTAATCATGAAGTCATATTCTAGAATACTCAAAACTATTTTTCAAGGTTTCTTTTGAAAATCTCATGTTAAGCCACCAAGCATGCAAAGCCATTTTACTTACTATACATCATACTCTCATATGTATATGTTAGACCACATAAGCATGTGCAATAGAGATTGATAGATTTGCCCTACCATTTCTATTAACTCTTTTTAGTGCATTGCTTAATTCCATGTGTTGCTTCAATCCCATAATGGCTTTTGGTTCAGAAATGAACTAAACTCCATTATGGGATTCTAATGGATTTTGATATGTAGTCTAAATTTATACATCTGATTATATTGTTGTATATTTATCAATGGATTAACCATTATGATTGAGCTTAATGAATGAATGTTTGATCACCATTCACATTGTGTGCTTATATGGATTTGAAAAAATGAAATATGAGTATGGATTAAATCATAATGGCATATGTTCATGAGGCTGATTTGTTAAGCTTTGTGATTCGTGAACCAGATAGACATATACCGTTTCACCGTGTGTAGACATGAAAAGAGCCCGTGCTTTAATTCATTATAGACATATAGTGATTTTGGTAATAGTGTCTCTTGTATAATTTCTATCAAATGTGGAGGTTATGTGATTTGGTCATAGTTCATTGAAAAATGGTTATGTCCACTATTGTGCTTTTGACTAGTTTTCCATAATAAATATTTAAACATTGCATGATGGTTGCAGTTTAGATGAAACATTAAATGAAATTAGAATCCCATTTTTCTCCAATTTGATTACATCATTTTAGTAATTATAATTTTTATTTTAGGAATTAATTTAGAATTAAATTTAATTGTGAGTTGATCGTTTAAGCATATAAAAATAGTGATATAGATGTTGCATGATAATTTAGATTTAACACCTTTCTCCGTGGATCGATACTTTTCTTACTCTGTACTACTTGTTGACTCATGTATACTTGCATGAGTTAGAGTCCTTTTTGTTAGACCAGAAAAGAGGCAACACGTATGAAGCCCTTTTACGGGAGAAAGTGTAGAACACCGTTATGTTGGGATGAAGTTGGAGAGCAAAAAATGTTGGAACTAGAGTTAATATAACAAACCGCAGATGTAGTGACAGTGATAAGAGCTAGATTAGTAGCTGCACAAGATTGCCATAAGAAATACGCAGATTTGCATCGTCAAGACTGCGACTTTGAAGTCAAAATTTATGTTTTCTTGAAAGTATCTCCCTAGAAGGGAGAAATACGATTCGGCAAGAAGGAAAAATTAAGTTTGAGGTTCATAGGACCATTCGAAATTTTAAAGCGAGTGGGCGAAGTGGCGTACAAAGTTGCATTACCACCTGAGTTGGAGCACATCCATAACGTGTTTCACATTTCCATGTTGCGTCCGTACAAGCCTGACTATAAACACGTAATTTCCTACGAGCCCATTCAAGTGGAGAAGAATCTGGCATATTAAGAAATTCCTGTCCAGATATTAGATAGGAAATAGCATACATTAAGAAATAAAATTATATCTTCTGTAAAAGTACTTTAGCGAAACCATGACGCCGAGGAGGCCACATGAGAATTAGAAGATAAGATGCGAAGGGACAATCCATATCTATTCGTGTAACCTTGTACCAATTTCAAGGATGAAATTTTTATAGGGGGGAGGATGTGAGAACCGTGGATTTCATGAATAAATATTATTTTGGATATAATAAGAAAATAAATATTTATTTGAATATAAATATTGATGTGTTGTGAGAGGAGTAATTATATTAATTCAAATTAAATTTATAAGAATTGAGAAAAATGTGGAGTTGTGATGAGAATTGTGAAATGTCTTGTGTGGCATGAGAATGGAAATTTGAATGGAATAATTTAATTAAAGAAGGGATTAAGAAGTGAATAATTAATTAATTTTTGTTGTGAATATTAGAATAATAATGAGAAAAATAATTCACATAATTAGAATTATATTTATCTATCCACCTGATGTGTGCAAGATATGTGATAAAGTATACAGTTCCTACATTGAAGAGGAAGTGTAGTGTGACACTTTAGTGTGACTATAAAATATATAAAACTATGTAGTAAAATTGAAGAAATTTATAAGTAACATAAATAATTGCTTATGTGACAATAAGTATGTATGGGAACATTAAAGAGGTATTATAGCAAGAAATTACAAATTATTTCAATAAGTGAGTCTAATTGGAATAATAAATTGTAAAGAGATATTGAATTATTATGGACCAATTAAATTGAGTCCATACATGTTATAAATATAAATTGGACTAGACTAATATACATGGATTATATGATGTGGGTACATAAATAATCCTTGACTTTCCATTATGTAATAACATTAACACCTTAAAATCACATTTTAGAAATTCAAGAGAACAAACTAAGCATTCTATAACTAAGTGCTGAGATTTAAAGGCGTGTCCCATATTAAGTGACCAACACAGTGCTCAAACAGTAGCTTCACTCTAAATACGAAAACACAAGTCAGCAGTTAGAGGCTAGCTTAGCAGTGATGATGGCTAAGAAGGTGGTGGTTGGCGAACTTCTGTATATCCAATGTTTTCTTCCATTCTCCATTGATTCAAATCATAGAACAAAGCTATGAACTGGGCAGCCATTTCTCTATAAATGGTAGTCAAATTCTTCATTTCTCAGTTGCTAGAAATTCACTGATAAGTTTCATATAGAGAGTGAGAGCTGCTGAGCATTGAGGGAGTATAATTAGTGCATTGAGAAATCAATTTAAGCTTTAAAGAGGTATAAATTCTGTTTTTGTGTTCTTAATTTTAAGTTTTGTCAAATTCTAGTAATTGTTAAATTCTCTATTAATTGGTATGGAGTAGCATGCCATTGTGTTATCGGAGCTTGTATACATGTTTAGGAGAATTGTAGTTGTTCTGATTACAAGTTTAACATTGTTTGTGTTGAGGCTCTGCAGAAGCAAAGCCATCATTTTTATTCTCAAGTCAAGTGACGCCATTGACCGCCACTTCTATAGTATATGACCGCGACAATCGCTACCGGCCGCCACCATGGATACTGATTTGTTGATCTTTTGTTATTCTGAGCATGCTATGTCAGTTAGAATATGTATATAAATAAGCTTACCATGTGGAATGGGGTTGCTATGTATATAGTAAGCCATGTTAGTTAGTTTTGGTATGCATATTCAAAGAAAGTATAAGGATTTGGAAACTAGTTTTGATAAACATTGTGCAATGCATGTTCTGACCTTAAGCATCAACATATTAAGTTATGATATGCATTGACATGTGACCAATATGTTAGTTTATATTGTTAGAGATAACATAGATTATTCAAGCCTGATTTAAAGAAAAATTACAAGTAAAAGACTATATGTAAATGAAATATGTATACACTAAGTTTTGGACTTCAAAACATACCTATGTGATATATTATGTGATTATGAAAGCATGATATAGAATATTTGAACTTACCTTGCATGCTTAAATAAGTCTTACTAATGGAAACTTAAAGTTTTGAAAATGAACTTGATAAACTATATAAACTAATAATTATTAAATAATATAGACGAAAAAGAGGAGTTAACAATGTATCATCAATAATCAAAACCTCCCTAGAAAAGCTAAGACTTACGAACCCTAATAATAATAATAAAACTGATAAAAGACTTCCCAAAAACACGTATGGTGCCAACCATATCGTTCAGTTGAGCCAAATACGCTCAAATTTCAAATTATAAAAAGTCAACAAAATCGATCAGAAAAGACTCACAGGCTGCCTGCAATGATATAATATCGAATAACGAAAAGTGCGGTACATTGGGATTCTTTTTATGATGCATGGCATGGGCGCGCCATGCCCCTTTAATGTTGAAGCGCGGCCGCGCGGTATGAATTTCTGCTTTTCTATTCTGCTGTTGCTGCTTTTTGTTTCTTCTTATCTTCTGCTACTTCATTCCTCCACTGCTCCAGTTCTTCACATGCTCACGACCACCTTGCCATGCTTTTGCTAGCTTCATGCCATCCATGCCAATCCTCAATTCCATGCCAATCCATGCCTTATGTTGCTAAAAAGGGGTTCCAACTACATAAACTGCAAAACAAACATAAAATGCAAATAAAACATAATAAACTACTTAAGTTGAGCATAATTCTTGTGAGTTAGTAACCAATAAGTAGGTATAAAACCTACTTATCAATACGGTGGCATGCCAATACTCGCATGGTAACTATTGTTATAAGCAAATTCCACTAGGGGTAGGTGATCATCCCAACTTCCTTTGAAGTCCATCACACAAGTTCTAAGCATGTACTCCAACGTTTGTATTGTTTGCTCACTTTGTCCATCTATTTGCGGATGATAAGTAGTACTTAACCTCAGTTGTGTTCCCATCCTTTCTTGTAAGCTTTTCTAGAATTCTGAAGTGAATCGAGGATCTCGATCAGAGACAATCGATACCGACACTCCATGTCGTGAAATAATTTCCTTTACGTACAGATTCGCTAGCTGATTTAAACTATAGCGGATCTTGATTGGTAGAAAATGATTCGTCTTTGTTATTCGATCTACGATAACCCAAATGGCATCAAAACCTTTCTGCGTGACTAGAAGCCCCACCAGGAAGTTCATCGTAATGTGCTCCCATTTCCACTCTGGTATTTCCAACGGTTAGAGTAAACGACTCGGCCTCTAGTGCTCTACTTTGACCCGTTGACAAGTAAGACATCTACTAACGCACTCTATAATTTCTCATTTTAGATTGGGTCACCAAAAATGTTGCCTCAAATCTCGGTACATCTTTGTGCCTCCTAGATGAACGGAATACTTCGTATTGTGTGCCTCGTGCATAATTTCTTCCCTCAATTCGGTTACTGTTGGCATCCACACTCTCCCTTCGAATCTTAAAATATCGTCTTTATCCATCTTGAACCTTTCTTCCTCATTTTCTGTGATCTTCTTCCTGATTATGACAACCCGAGAATTTGGACAATTTATTAAAATCTTAAATGATTGATTTAAGGTCAAATAATAGACCTAGACAGAAAATAAGTGTATGCATTTGATGTTATTAGGATGGAATTTTGATGATTTCAAAATTTTGTGAAGGATTTTGGTGAATTATTCAGGATTAAGTGTTTATGTGATTAAGTTCTGTGTATATGGTTAATGAAGTGTACAGAATGTGGTTAATGGTCAAGGGTTGACCAGATAAATTATATCTGTAACAAACCCTAAGAATATATTAAGAACAACAATGTTCGGTTAGAAAAACCCTAACGTCCTCGATAAGAAACCCTAGAAATCGCTTCTGAAACCTAGTTTCAGCCTCCGAATCGAAACCCTAATTCGGTGCATGAAACCCTAAATCGGGAACTTAATGGCATAAGTGTAAATAACTATAAGATTAATTAGGGTTAATCTTAACAAATTTATTACAAAACCCTAATTCCAAATTTGAACCCTAATTTCGGATTTAAAACCCTAATTTGTAAATGGGGAAAATGAAAGTGTTAATTTAATATTTTAATGTTAATTAGGATATATTAATTCTAATTTCAAGTTAATAGAAAATCCTAATCTAATTACGAATATTTAATTTCTATATTAGAAAATTTATTTTTCTATTAGAAACCCTAATTAGTGGGTTATAAACCCTAAGGGTTAAAAAGTTGTGTGTAAGGAATATGAACATTATGTGATGGTTTATATTTATTTATTATATAAACAAACAAAAGAAATTAGTGTAAACCTAATTATATATTAGGAATGAAGGATTTAATAACTTAAGGGTTATGGAAAAAGAGAATTGTGGTATTTAGAATACTTACTAATTCTAGGAGATTTATTTTATATATATCTCAAATGATTAATTTTATAACCTAATTATAGCAAGTCTAATTGGGTTAAGGAAATAAGTGTGCATGAGCAAGGATTTGTGTTATAATTGAGGAAATGAAAATCCTAATTAAATGATTAGGATATAATAAAATGTATCTATTGGATCATGCTATTCTTTTACATAGCCCAAGCAATTTAATTGGAGAGCCCAAACAATAAAATAATTGGCCCAAGTTATGACCCAATTTGTATGGATCTTCTAGATGGTTATTAAACAAACAAATCAACAAATAAAATTGGCCAAGTTAGTGGAGAGGTCCGGCCATTTAAGGGGCAAATGAGCACATGATTCATTTCATTTATCTATTATTTTAGTTAGTCAAAAGTTGGTTACCAAATCACCTAAGTTTAGCCACTAGCCTTTTTAGGGTAATTAATATTTTCATCCATGCAAGCAAGACTTTAAGTGATTAGTAGGAGGGAGAAGGAGTGGGGAATGTAGAGAATGAAGGCATGGCCGGATGACATAAGGAGAGAAAGAGAGTGGGTTTGGAAAAAAATTAAAAATCTTGAGGTTCCTCTTTTATTCTTCCAAGTTGCAAGGAACTTAAGAGAGAGAGAGAGAGAGAAGGAGGCTTGACGCTACTTCATGGTGAAGAGGGAGGGAGATTTGACTCATGAAACCAAGATCCATCCATGGAAGGAAGAAAGAAGGAGGAGAAAGGAAATCAAGCTAAGGTATAATAAAAATTTCTACTTGTGTAGGCTAAATTTCCTTGGTGTTTTGATTTGATTTTTTGACAACTTGAAGTTGTGATCTTGAGGTTTAAAACCTTAGATCTATGTATATATGAGTGTATCATGTTTAGATCTAACAATATTGGGTGTTGATTTTGGTTGGAATCAAAGGTATAATATTTCCTAAACTCAAAACTCTAGATAGTTTATGTGTTTTGGGATGGTTGTTTTTCATCAAGTGTTGAACTTATGATCCATATGAGGGAAGATCTACATGATATATGATATTTTATGGTTAGATCTTGCCATTTTTAGGGTTGATAAGCTTGAACAAAGAAGATGAACCAAAACAGTTTTTTTGTTTTAAATGAATTAGTGAACTGCTGCTCTAAACAGAAAATTTCGGATTTGTTAGGGTGCTCTAAAAATTCTGGACTTGTGATATATTATAGTACACTCAATAAGCTTTCCATAGACTCCGAAACGGACTAAATCCGACATCGGAGGACCAAGTTATGGGAATTCTCCCAAACTACACAAAGTTAAGAAAACTGTGAAAAGGACAGTTTTGTAACAGCCACTTCCGGGCTAAATTCCGGGAGCTTAACATGTCCAAATATGGATTGTGATAGATGAAAATTGTAATTCGGAAAGATACGAATCCAACAAAATTGACGGATCATTAATCGGAGTTACAGATTTCGTTTTATTTAAGTTTTGGTGAAGGACTCCAAAACTGCCAAAGTGCAAAAAGTTTCTGGCCAAACTTTTCCGAGGGCTTTTTCGGACATTTATTTAATGAGAAAAATTCCAGGGTTTTGGGAAATGAAAATATATGATAATATGTAGCTCGTGTCCAAAAATGAGCTAATTCCGAGTTAAAACGACCAAGTTATGACCATAATAATTTTTGTGATTTTCCGACGGAAATCGCTATAAACGGAGTTCTACAACTCCGATTGCCACGAAATTTAAAATGGAGTATCACGTTAACATATATAAGGTTATGCCAAGAGATGAGCATTACTGGAGTTAAGCACGAGGTAGCTAATTTCTTAAGCTACGCACTAAAATTAATTAAGAAAAAATAGAATTAATGTTTTAAAATCATATAAAATGATTTTAAGTATTAGAAAATTATTTTAAGTTATAAAATATAACTTTTGATATTTTGGCATGAAAATATTAATATTTTAATATTAGTATTAATTATCGGATAATGGATTTAAGTGTTTTAAAAAATCAAATAATTATGATTTTAAGGTATTAAAATATTTTGAAATATTATAATTACATTATAATATTATGCAAGGATTTTCATTAATATTTTATATTAAATGAATATTAATGATTAAGGAATTATGTGGTATTTAATTCATTTAAATACGGTTTTAATGATTGGAAAATCATGATAAATGGTAATAATTATCCCAAAATTATTACGAGCCTAGGAAAAATGTTTTGATCGATAAGAAATTATCTGTGATAATTGTTAAGGGTTAAAGCGAGTTTAACCGAACTTAAACTCGAGTATTGTCCCGACTAGATCGCTTGGATGATAGAATGGTGTCGCTTTTAAGTCGATCAAAAATAGTTTGACCGGATGCTAAGTCTTATGTGATGTATATAGACTTATAGGGTTATGTGTTATGTGTTTAGGTTATTCTGTGTATTTAAATATAATAATATTATACTGTGATTCTAATATTGGAGATCTATATTATTTAATATTAGGTCTTCGGGTAAAGCGTATAAATTGCGTTGCGGTAATCAAATGATTCGTGCAAGTTTGTTCTTACTTAACTCTAATAAGAGTGTTTTATTCAAGCTTATGGTTAATCATTGTTTGATTGCCATGAAAATTGTACTGTGACATCTTGCATGTATAAGTCGTGTATGAAAGGTCGATCACCTTCATTACCGCTTGGTTCGTAAATGTTTGTTCATGTTTAAAACTTGTTCAAAAAAGTTTGTTCCTCGCTAGTTCTCAATTATATTGATGAATTATAGCCACTTTTTATTATTCATACTCTTCAATCATGATATATCCTTATATTGTTGTATTTAAACTTGTTGGGCAACTTTCATGCTCACCTTGCTATATCATGATAAAACATTGCAGATAAGACGAAAAGCGTTTTGGATCATGTGAAACGATTAAAGCCAAGTTCACTTGGGTTATAAAGTCTTGACTAGTTTGTAATAGCGTATTAGATAAATATTGTTACGTAATAAATAGTTTATGAAATGTGTATAAGTTAAGGTTACTCGACATTGGGAAATAGTGTGTAATGTAATGTATAAACAATTTATGTTTATATCTTCCGCAAACAGTAATAGAATGATTAGCAAACCGAATCCGCGGCGATTTGGGGCCCGGATTCGGGGGACGCTACACTGATTCTCTCGCACTCTTCATCCTTCTCTTGTGATTCCTTTATTTTGTCCAACAATGTAATAACCCGATATTTTCTATATAATTAAATCAGAAATTTTGCGTATAATTTTTTTTATTATTTTAAAGGTGAGAATACGTACAAGGTAAAGTATATGTATATATGTGATAAATAAATTTTATTTATTACATGAATAATTTCAAATAATTTTCTTAGAATTATTGAGCATTATAAATTATATTTTATAATTAATTTTGTAGTAAAATATTTTTATTATTTGTTTTCCCTAATATATGATTATATATATTATTTAAATAATATATGAAATGATTATTGAATTATTATAATAAATATTTTATTATATGAATTTATTCAGATTAGTTAAGTTAATTATTTTAACTTAATTAATAATGCTATATATGCAAGATAAATCAGATATGGAATCCAAACCCTAATTCCAAATTTTGAACATGAAATAAGAATAATAATATAATATTAATTATATTTCAGTGCTATAAATGTAAAATCCTAACTTTTACGAATAAATATTTAATTTTCTTGAAATATTTTGTAAAGTATGCAAGTTGTTGTATTATATTCGATTGGTCGGGGAATATTCCTTTTAGCAGGGAATATTCGTACAACGGCGCAATCATTGGTGGACCCCACAACGAAATTATTATCGGATTGAGAAAACGACAAAAATATTTTTGTGAAAATAACAACGGAAGTTTTACCGTTAATACTGTTGAACTACTCGGTAGTAAAAGTACAGTAATACGCATGGTTGCATAGTAGCACACGATATTAATTATTGATTCTTACGTAAGAAGTCACTCAGTTTTATTCAATTATTGCTACAGTAATTGCTACATAGTATCTCACGTTATTTGATTTAATTATTGTCGATATTTTATATATTATTAAATCAATAATTGAGATGACATAGTTATTAATATTATTATTTGTAATATTAACGATATCTAGAAGTTCTGCCAATGAAAGGTTTGGTCACCTAATTGCGCGCCAATAGGGAGAAATCCTTATTGAAAAGCCCCCTCTTTCCTGGGAACGACCTAGTCGATTAATATTGTGAATTATAATAATGATGATAAATGTTGTTAAATATATTGAGATGTCTTTTTATGAAGTCACAGAAGTTTGTATATATATATATATATATATATATATATATATTATATAATATTTTTATTCAGTATTATTAATGTAATAAAACGGAAAAGCTTTTTATATAAAATAGAATACTTTTATAAAGTTATTTGTTTTATTAGACAATAATTAGAATATATTATATTCTATTATGCATAGAGTTTTGCATAGTAAAATCTTTTTATATAAAAGAGAATACTTTTATAAAGTTATTTGTTTTATTAGACAATAATTAGAATATATTATATTTTATAATGCATAGTGTTGCAGAGTGCCTGCATAGTGTTTTTTTATAGTAAAATCTTTTATATAAAATGTAATACTTTTATAAAGTTATTTGTTTTATTAGACAATAATTAGAATATATTATATTTTATTATGCATAGTGTTGTATAATGCTCTGCATAGTATTTTTGCATAGTAAAATCTTTTTATATAAAACAAAATACTTTTATAAAGTTATTCGTTTTATTAGATTATAAATAGAATATATTATATTTTATTTAAAAAATATTGTTTTATTAGAATATTTTATTAATAATGCATAGTAAATCAATATGGACCGTCTGTTTAAAAGTAAATCAATCTGGACCGCTCATGAATTAGTTACTATTCACCATTCTCCTATAAATAAAGCTCTTTCCTTCATTATTTCTTACGAATTCACTGAAACTCTAGAGAGAGAAACTATAAAGAGAAAGAAGAAAAGTATTCTGCTACTTCACTACTCCTATATCCAGTTTCTTCTAAGGTAAGGGGTATTATTTCTTTCGTATTCATGAAGAGAACTTCCGTTATTCCATTCTTTATTATTCTATTGGAATAACCTGTATACGCGGGTTACCCTATACTTGGTGAAATTCTTCTGTTATTCCATTATTTATTATTATGTTGGAATAACCTGTATATGTGAAGTAACGCATACATGGTGAAATTCTTCTGTTATTCCATTCTTTATTTGGAATATCATGTCGGTGCGTATTACGCCTAACCTGGTTCCATTAATTATTATTCTGTTGGAATAACTCGTCTGGTGTAAGGCTCACCGCATGCATGGTGATTTCAGTTGTTATTCCATTCTTTATTATTCTGTTGGAATATCCTATCGGTGCAAATTTCGCCTGACATGGTTCCGTTCTTTATTATTCTGTCGGAATATCATGTCTGTGCGTTTACGCATGACCTGGTTCCGTTCTTTATTATTCTGTCGGAATATCCTGTCTGTGCGTTTACGCGTGACCTGGTTCCATTATTTATTATTCTATTGGGAATAACATGTCTGCGCGATCTATCGCATGCATGGTGAATCCTTCTGTTATTCCATTCTTTATTATTCTGTTTGAATGATCCTTTGTATTCATTTCTTATTAAATTATGGAAATGATCTGGCAACGTGGATTACCGCCTGGCGGGCGAAAATCCATTTACAGTTTTATATATTCTATTATACACATTTGGTTAAAGCTTTGGCTTCTATATTCCTTGAAATTAGTGGAATATCTTGGATATTTGCGCTTCATCCAGTATCTTTTCATGGTAATATTATTCTGAGCATTCTTGAATTTTACTCTACAAAGAAGTATCATGTTGACAATTTGGACATTATTAGTTCCTAGATAAATTAATTCTTGAACTTGTTTTATTGAATTCTTATATCATTGTCATCATCCTCATGTTTATATTATGTTGAAAGTCATCTCGTATTCCAGAGTGCATAAATGGACTTGGTATGATTATGACTAAGGATTAATCGGTATAATCATGACCGTAATGTTACAAATGATGTGGTAAAAGTCCTCATTAGCCCATAGTGCATTGACGGACAGTTGTTGGCATGATCATGACCATTGATGAATACACGAATATCCTTGGCCCGTAGTGCATGGATAATTTGTGGTTGTGATACTAATGATTATCCTCGTCAGAGTGTGGGGATGATGTGGATTATTTATTGTCGAGTCTCAAATGATAAAAGTGATGAAAAACTTTTAAATCATAAAAGATAGTAGATTTTATTCTCTACTTGACTCTTTTAATGGATTGCTTATTCCAATCGTAGTTAAACTTGATGTTTGTTATATTGTATCGCTTAACATCGTTGAAGGCTAACGATAATTTATTCTCGCATTATCTTAGTCATAATATTTCTTACTGGGCTAGTTGAGCTCATCCTTTTACTTTCATTGTTCTCTTCAGGAAATGAGAACGTAGCCGAGACTAGTCGGGGAACGGAGTAACGGTCCAGATGATAGCATTAGTAGTCCTTACTATTCTGTTAAATAGTGTGACAACAAATGTAATGAGGACTCCATTGAGTGTGGATATTGTCTAGATGACAATATTTTTATTAAAACTCACAGCATATGTTTTGTCGTATTTTACACAACTGTTGTATAATTAAGTTGTATTTGAATTTTGTACCATGTATTTGGCAACTCAAGATGGGTGATGTATACCTATTTTGGGGCGCCACAATTGGTATCAAAGCTTAGGATATGATCCTCGCTAAGATGTGAGACAAGAACTTGGAGGGGAGAGACGGGGAATTCCTTCGCTAGTATGACCTACCTAAGTTTATTTGGCATTTAATTGGCAGGTCAGAGTATAGGGATAATATATTGCATGTCAATTAACCTTTGCTTTGTGGCAGTATTTGAAAATGGCATCCGAGAATGTTGAGAATAGTAATGGAGCACAGGAGACCGTTGAGTCTCCACAGATCAATAATCAGGATAATGTGCATCAGGAAGGCGACAATCCTAATGCAAATAACAAAACTGACCAAATGACGAACAATGGAATGTTTAGAGGCTTTATGCAATTCATACAACATCAGGCGAAGGCGGGTCTTGTCCATAATGCAGGTGGAAACACTAGAAACTCTCGGACGGTCACCGCTAAGCAGTTCAAGGAACTGGGACCACCGGAGTTTTTTGGAGAGCCAAAACCACTTAAGGCGGAGACGTGGATAAAGCAGATCTGTAAGATATTTGATGTCTTGGGATGCTCCGAGGAGCAAAAGGTTCCCTTTTCCACCTTCATGTTACGGGCAGAGGCAGATTACTGGTGGGAATTAGTAAAGCGTACTCAACCTGCCGCACTGAAGATGACTTGGGAGAAGTTCCAAGAATTGCTCAACGACTAGTACTTTCCCGAAAATATTCATCACATTAAAGAGGTAGAGTTCATCAAGCTGGAGCAAAACAACATGACCGTGTCGCAGTACGAAGCCAAGTTTGTCGAGTTGTCCCGATTTGAGTCCCATTTGGTTGATAATGAGGAGAGAATGACGCGAATGTTTCTAAGAGGTTTGAAACCCGAGATACGTCAATATCTTATCTCTCATAAACTGTGTTTGTATTCAGATGTTGTTAATAGGGCTCAGTTATTGGAGCGCGATAATGAGTCAACCCAACCAAAAGAGAGCAGCCGACAAAATGATAATACCAGTGATAGCAGTCATCGAAGCGGTGACAATAAATGTGGAGGGAATCAATATGCCAGAAATGGTAACCACTTCGGTGAGAATCATGTCCAAAACAATAAGAATGGACATTTCAAGAAGAGAATATTCAATAATGATGGAAAGACGTCAGCATCAGCACTCATTGTTAAGGAAGGAGAACGACCACCTATCATATGCTTCAAATGTGGAGGGGAGGGACACATCAGTCCAAAATGCACGATGCCATCCAAAGCATGCTACAATTGTAGAAGGGAAGGTCACCTAGCCCAATTTTGTCATGCACTAAAGTCAAGTCCAGCTGGGATGGAGGCATCGAAGGCCGTCCCAGACAAGACAAAGCTGGTAGTTTAAGCGAAAGCGTTTATCGAGTAACTCGAATAAGGTTATTACGGGTAAGTTAATCATAAATTTTTGCGAAGTTTATACCTTATTAGATACCGGTTCTACCCATTCTTTTATCTCTCTTGCTTTCGCTCAACGTTTAAATTTGACTCCTGAGAAATTAGACTTTGACTTATTTGTTGAAACTTCGATAGTAGAAACCATCGTTACCTCCACTATTTATAAATCTTGTTGATTCAAATCGACACTTTCACGTTACTTGTCGATCTTATCTCTTTGAAAATACTTGCCTTTGATGTGATTTTAAGAATCGATTGGTTAACTACTCATCATGCTTTACGTAAGGTTGTTAGCTTTCATATTCCTAACCAACCTGTTATGCGAATTCAAGCAACCAAACCACTAAAGTCAATCATTGTCATATCAAGTCATAAGTAAAGAGCCTCGAGCCTTTCGCTGGTGACTTCCTTGTGTGGAATGCACCGAAGCTAGACTTTCTGTAGGCGACGTCATGAATAATGGTGGTAAATTAATAGGTATCAATGTGATGTGATATCCAAGTCTTGGATGAGAGTCACAGTTTTGAATGATATTTCTATTGTTAATAAATTTCTTGACGTATTCTTGAAGACTTCTTAGCCTACCCTAGAGCGTGAAATCGAATTTTGTACTGACCCCAGTACAAAATCCCATTTCTAAAATCCTTAAATATTTCTTCAACTAAAATGAACGTAATATGCGCCAAAGACGTTGGCTCGAGTTATTGAAGATTACGATCGTACCATTCAATACCATCATGGAAAAGCGAACGTGGTACCTGACGCGTTGAGTAGAAGATCGTATGCAATTACGAGTGTGACGTTGTTAACACAAAGACCCATTTCGTATAACTTGCAAATAATGAAGATAGAGTTAAAGACTCTAGGGACCCACGTGAAGATAACGAATATACGAGTAGAATCGACTTTAATCGATAAAGTTAAAGCCGCTCAAGCTACATACTCAAAGTTGATGAATGTGAAGAAGAAGGTTCAAGAGGGCATTATTCTAGAAGCTAAAATCGATGAAGAGAGGAAATCTCAACCCTCGATTTTAATTGGCCCATTTGAAATCCTCGATCGAGTAGGACCTGTGGCCTATAGACTCGTTTTACCGCCAAATATGTTGCGTGTTCATAACGTTTATCACGTACCGATGTTACGTAAATATGTAGACAACCCGAACCACATTATTTATTTAGAACTGGACGAGATAGCGGATAATTTAACGTATGAAGATGTAGCTGTTAAAATCCTGGAATATATTCTACGCTTAAAGGTTATACCTCAAGAGTTAGAATCTGACGAAGTGTCCTAATTTGTTCGGCATACCAGGTACGTACGTAAATTTCGAGGGTGAAATTTCATAAGGAGGGGAGATTATAAAATCCCAAATTTTACGAATAAAGATTTAATTTCCTTGAAATATTTTTTAAATAATATGGTGTGGATTTGAGATAATGTTATAGTTGTGGGTAGTATTTATAAATTTTGCAAAGTATGTAAGTTGTTGTATTATATTCGATTGATCGGGGAATATTCGTTTTAGCAGGGAATATTCGTACAATGGCGCAATCATTGGTGGACCCCACAACGGAATTATTGTCGGATTGAGAAAACGACAAAAATATCTTTATGAAAATAACGGCAGAAGTTTTACCGTTAATACTGTTGAACTACTCAGTAGTAAAAGTACAGCAATACGCGTTGTTGCATAGTAGCACACGGTATTGATTATTGATTCTTACGTAAGAAGTCACTCTGTTTTATTCAATTATTGCTACAGTAATTGCTGCATAGTATCTCACGTTATTTGATTCAATTATTGTCGATATTTTATATATTATTAAATCAATAATTGAGATGACAGATTTATTAATATTATTATTTGCAATATTAACGATGTCTAGAAGTTCTGTCAAGGAGAGGTTTGGTCACCTAATTGAGGACAAATATGGAGAAATTCTTATTGGAAAGCCCCCTCTTTCTTGGGAACAACCTGGTCGGTTAATATTGTGAATTATAATAATAATGATAAATGTTGTTAAATATATTGAGATATCTTTTTATGAAGTCACGGAAGTTTGTATATATATATATATATTATATATATAAATTTTATTTTATTAGTATTATTAATGTAATAAAATAAAAAAGCTTTTTATATAAAACATAATACTTTTATAAAGTTATTTTTTTTATTAGACAATAATTAGAATATATTATATTCTATTATGCATAGTGTTTTGCATAGTAAAATCTTTTTATATAAAATGTAATACTTTTATAAAGTTATTTATTTTATTAGACAATAATTAGAATATATTATATTTTATTATGCATAGTGTTTTGCATAGTAAAATCTTTTTTATATAAAACAAAATACTTTTATAAAGTTATTTATTTTATTAGACAATAATTAGAATATATTATATTTTATTATGCATAATGTTGCATAGTGCCTGCATAGTATTTTGCATGGTAAAATCTTTTTATATAAAACATAATACTTTTATAAAGTTATTCATTTTATTAGATTATAAATAGAATATATTATATTTTATTTAAAAGATTTTGTTTTCTTAGAATATTTTATTAATACTGCATAGTAAATCAATATGGACCGCCCGTTTAAAAGTAAATCAATCTGAACCGTTCATGAATTAGTTACTATTTAGTCCATTCTCCTATAAATAGAAGCTCATTCCTTCATTATTTCACTGAATTCAATTTGAAACTCTAGAGAGAGAAACTATAGAGAGAAAGAAGAAAAGTATTATGCTACTTCACTACTCCTATATCCAGTTTCTTCTAAGGTAAGGGGTATTACTTCTTTCGTATTCATGAAGAGAACTTCCGTTATTCCATTCTTTATTATTCTGATGGAATAACTTTTGATACGCCAGCTACCCTTATACTTGGTGAAATTCTTCCTGTTATTCCATTCTTTATTATTATGTTGAATAACTTTTGTATGCTAATCGCATACATGGTGAAAATCTTCATTATTCCATTCTTTATTTGGAATATCCAAGAGGAGTGCGACATTACGCTCGACACAGTTCCATTAATTATTATTCTGTTAGAATAACCTGTCTATGCGGTCTATCGCATGCATGGTGATTTCTGTTGTTATTCCATTCTTTATTATTATGTTGGAATATCCTATCGCCATGCAATTTACACCGACCTAGTTTCGCTCTTTATTATTCGCCGTCGAATATCATGTATGCGTGCGCTTACGCATGACCGTTCGCTTCTTTATTATTCCGTAGAATATCCTCGCTTTGTGCGCTTTCGCATGACCTAGTTCCATTATTTATTATTACTCGAATAACTTGCTGCAGTGTGATCTATCGCATGCATGGTGAATCCTTCATTATTCCATTCTTTATTATTCTCGCTGGAATAACTTTCTGCGTGTGGATTACCACATGCATGGTGAATGATCCTTTGTATTCATTTCTTATTAAATTATGGAAATGATCTAGGTACGTGGATTACCGCATAGCGGGTGAAAATCCATTTGTAGTTTCATATATTCTATTATACAAAGTTGGTTAAAGCTTTGGCTTCTATATTCCTTGAAATTAGTGGAATATCCTGGATATTTGTGCTTCATCCAGTATCTTTTCATGGAAATATTATTCTGAGCATTCTTGAATTTTACTCTACAAAGAAGTATCATGTTGACAATTTGGACGTTATTTGTTCCTGAATAAATTAATTCTTGAACTTGTTTTATTGTATTCTTATATCATTGTCATCATCCTCATGTTTATATTATGTTGAAAGTCATCTGAAGCCTGTAGTGCATAGATGGACTTGGTATTATTATGACCAGGGATTAATCGGTATAATCATTACCTTAATGTTACAAATGATGTGGTAAAAGTCCTCATTGGCCCATAGTGCATTGATGGACAGTTGTTGGCATGATCATGACTATTGATGAATACACGAATATCTTTGGCCTGTAGTGCATGGATAATTTGTGGCTGTGATACTAATGAATATCCTTGGTCAGAAAAGAGGATGATGTGGATTATTTATTAAGCTGAGTCCCAACGATAAAAGTGTTGAAAAACCTTTTAATTCATAAAAGATAGTAGATTTTATTCTCTACTTGACTCTTCTAATGGATTGTTTGTTCCGTTGTAGTTAAACTTGATGTTTGTTATATTGTATCAGTTTAACACTGTTGAAGGCTAACGATAATTTATTCTACATTATTTTAGTCATAATATTTCTTACTGGGCTAGTTGAGCTCACCCTTTCTTTCACTGTTCTCTTCAGGAAATGAGAACGTAGCTGGGACTAGTCGGGAAACCGAGTAACGGTATAGATGATAGCATTAGTAGTCCTCACTATTCTGTTAAATAGTGTGACAACAAATGTAATGAGGACTCCATTGAGAGTGGATATTATCTATATGACAATATTCTTATTAAAACTCTTAGATTATGTTATGTCTTATTTTATGTGACTGTTGTATAATTAAGTTGTATTTGTATTCTGTACCATGTATTTGGAGACTCAAAATAGGTGATGTATACCTATTTTGGGGGCATCACAATAAATATATACTGTATGTGTGGAACAATATTGGTTGGTCAATTATGTTGTATCATGACCAAACACTAGCATTAATTTGTTAAACCCTATTTTGAAACTCAATTATGAGTTCGAGACTGTTATGTAACTGTGTTAGTATGATAATTAGGGAAACCCTAATTATTACTTATAAAACCCTAATGATTAGTAACCTTAATTTGCTAATTATAAATCCTAATCGTTAATTAAGCAATCTTAATGCTAATTAATAAGTCTTTAATCTAATTTCCAAGATACTTGTGATTAGGAAACGTAATCTAATTACGGAACCCTATTTTTCATTTTTAGAAACCAAAGTTTTCATTTTAAACATTAATTACAAAATCCTAGAAAACCCTAATTACAAATTGATAACCCTTATTTCTTAATTAGGAACCCTAATTGCTAAGTTTAAGCCCTAACGCTAATTAGTGAATTATTAAACCTAATTTGTGGGTCTAAGTATTTAAAAAACCTAAACTAATCAAGAAACCATAGATTTCATTTTTAGAAACTAATATTTTTATTTTAAACCCTAAATGGAAATCTTAGAAACTAAATTTTTAGAACCTTAGGGTTAAACCCTAAGGGTTGGTATAGAATGACAAGGTTACCATTAAAATTTCAAGCCAATTGACCAAAATACCCCTCTTGCATTATTAGTAGCAAACTTGTAGATTTTGGCCTATTTGTAGTTTCTCAACAACTCTAACCTAGCCATGTGCCTACGTATTACACATATCAGCCACTCTTGCCAGCCACACATATTACAAGTAGTATATATAGATCAAGAGAGAGAAAGTTCCTCATTTAGTTCATTTGTTCACTTATACTCATCTAAGACCCTCTCTCTCTAAAACTCATGAAATATAGTTGTGTATCAGTCCCTAAATCAAGCCCCACTACTTCCATTAACAGATCAGTAGCCTAGAATCAAGGGTTTGTTCATAAAGGTATAAAACCTAAACCTAAAATCTGATCATTGATCCTCTGTTAGATGTTAGATTTTTATGTTAAAACATGTTGTATGTAGTGTGTATTG
This sequence comes from Panax ginseng, assembly GCA_020205605.1. NCBI lineage: Eukaryota > Viridiplantae > Streptophyta > Magnoliopsida > Apiales > Araliaceae > Panax > Panax ginseng. The sequence goes on from CM035129.1 coordinate 87,934,881, forward strand.
ATGATCTGGCTTGATAGATGTTAGATCCACAACATCTATAGGCTCGGATTTGAAGTTTTTCAAAATCTGGAAAAAAAAATTATGTTGTCTGACGAATGTCAGACCCCTTAGATTCTTCTTTGTTCATGATTTGGTATGTTTTATGTTTTAGACTTGTAGTATGCTATGAGATCTGTGTTCTAGAACTTGTAGAAGGACCAGATCATGCATTGAATGTAAGATATTCATAGTCAAACCCCGTTGATTGAGCTTGACCAAAGAGTTTCTGGATAACCCAGAAACTCCAAACCATTGTCTGACAAGGTTTTGTCAAGCAATGATCTGTCAGTTGTTTGTTGTTTTGATTGTGTTCTTGTATCCATGTTGTAGTATGTTACATGATCTGTTGATTCAAGCTTTTAGATCGCCTAAACATCAAATAGGATTAATGCAGTGGCCGGTCAAACCAGGCAGGAGGATCACAACATACGCTTTTTAGGTAACCCAGAAAACTTATGAATGTGACTTCTAACATGATTTGACCGGACCGTATTTGGAAAGTTTAATGTTGTTATAGTGATTTTATGTAATAGATCTATACATTTGCATGCTGGCTACACACTGAAACCTTTAAATCACAAAAAGAACACAAGGATCACAAGTTGTGGAATCCCAAACTAGGGCAGTCGAACTGTTCTTCATTTCTAAGTAACCCAGAAAATGAAGAACAACTCTGACAGTCACTTTGAAGGCTTAGATCTCATTGGTGTTATGCTGTTTTGTCATGTTTGTTGTTGGATCATGTAGTCTTACACCAGTACTTTAAGATCAATAATATAGCTTACCCAGAAACACTTTGAATCAGTGATTAATGTTTGGTCAAAGTAGGTATACCTAGAAACCGGATATGAATGTTCTTGAACCTCAAGAACACTTTAGGCAACGGTTTCTGTCACTAAAGACTATAGCGACATACTTTTTAATATTAATTAATTTATTTTCTAAAAATCTTTTAAAAATGGAAATTAATTATTAAAAATTCCAAAAATAATTTTAAAAATTATTTTAAGTTATAAAAATTAACTTTTAATAATTTGGCATATTTTCCATAAATATTAGTATTTATTTAAATATTATTGATATTTAATTTATTTAATAAATTCATTAAATAAATTAATTAAAAATAATTTATTATATTAAAAATCATTTTTAAATAATAATAAGGTATTTAAAAATATTTTAAGTTATAAAATATAACTTTTAATATTTTAAAGTAAATTTTATTAATTATTTAATATTAATGATGTGACGCCTCCAAAATAGGTATACATCACCCATCTTGAGTCGCCAAATACATGATATAAAATTCAAATATAACTTAATAATACCATTGTCGTGTAAAATATGACAAAACATAAACTAAGAGTTTTAATACGAATATTATCTTCTAGACAGTATTCAAACTCAAAGGGAGTCCTCAATACATTTAATATCACACTATTTCATAGAATAGTGAGAACTACTAAAGCAAACATCTGGACCGTCACTCCGTTCCCTGACTAGTCCCTGCTACGTTCTCATTTCCTAAAGAGAACAATGAAAGCAAAAGGGTGAGCTCAACTAGTCCAGTAAGAAATATTATGACTAAGATAATGCAAAATAAATTATCGTTAGTCTTCAACGGTGTTAAACTGATAAAATATAACAACATCAAGTTTAACTGCAACGGAACAAGCAATCCATTAGAAGAGTTAAGTAGAGAATAAAATCTACTATCTTCTATGATTTAAAAGGTTTTTTATCACTTTTATCGCTGAGACTCAACTTAATAAATAATCCACATCATCCCTGCATTACGGCCAAGGATATTCATTAGTATCACGACGACAAATTATCCATACATTACGGGCCAATGATATTCGTATTTTCATCAATGGTCATGATCATGCCAACAATTGTCCATTAATGCACTACGGGCCAATAAGGACTTTTACCACATCATTTGTAACATTACGGTCATGATTATACCGAATAATCCCCAGTCATAATAATACCAAGTCCATCTATGCACTTTCGAATACACGTACTTTCAATATAATATAAACATGAGGATGATGACAATGATATAAGAATTCAATAAAACAAGTTCAAGGATAAATTTTTAAAGATTTATAATTTAATTTATCCAGAAATCAATAACGTCCAAATTGTCAACATGATACTGCTTTGTGGAGTAAAATTCAAGAATAATATTGTACCAAAAATAATTTAGACCGAAAACAAATCAATTTTTATCATGAATAGTACCCCTGGTGAATAGCACTTAAGTGAATAGTAACCCTGTAAATAGTACTCCGGTATGAAAAAGTTAAAACTTATCAAGAATGCTCAGAATAATATTTACATGAAAAGATACTGGATGAAGCGCAAATATCAGGAATATTCAACTAATTTCATAGAGTTTAGAAGCCAAAACTTTAACAAAATGAGTATAGAATTTGAAATCTGAAACGAAATAATATTACTTACATACTACAGAGTATAGAAGAAAATATTATTTCAAGCAAATATTGAACAAAATTAATGTGACGCCCCCAAAATAGGTATACATCACCTATCCTGAGTCGCCAAATACATGGTACAGAATACAAATACAATCTTTAATATACAACAAAAGAGCTGTGAGTTTTAATACAAATATTGTCTTCTAGAAAATATCCACTCTCAGAATAAGTCCTCCTTACATTTATTGTAACACTATTTAACAGAATAGTGATGACTACTAATGCTATCATTTGGACCGTCACTCCGTTCCCCGACTAGTCCCCGCTACGTTCTCATTTTCTGAAGAGAACAATGAAAGCAAAAGGGTGAGCTCAACTAGCCCAGTAAGAAATATTATGACTAAGATAATGCAGAATAAATTATCATTAGTCTTCAACAATGTTAAACTGATAAAATACAATAGACATCAAGTGTAACTGCAGCGAAATAAGCAATCCATTAAAAGAGTCAAGTAGAGAATAAAATCTACTATCTTCTATGATTTAAAAGGTTTTTCATTCACTTTTATCACTGAGACTCAGCTTAATAAATAATCCACATCATCCCTGCACTACGACCAAGGATATTCATTAGTATCACGACCATCCATACACTACGGGCCAAGGATATTCGTATTTTCATCAATGGTCATGATCATGCCAACAACTATCCATCAATGCACTACGGGCAAATGAGGACTTTTATCACATCATTTATAATATTACGGTCATGATTATACCGAATAATCCCTGGTCATAATCATACCAAGTCCATCTATGCACTACAGGCCACAGATGACTTTCAACAAAATATAAACATGAGGATGATGACAATGATATAAGAAATCAATAAAACAAGTTCACAAATTAATTTATCCAGGAACTAATAGCGCCCAAATTGTCAACATGATACTTCTTTGTAGAGTTAAATTCAAGAATGCTCAGAAGAATATTTCCATGAAAAGATACTAGATGAAGCGCAAATATCAAGGATATTCTACTAATTTCATGGAGTATAGAAGTCAAAACTTTAACCAACTGAGTATAATAAGGAATGGAATAACAAAAGAAATCACCAAGAATGCGGTGAGACCGCGCGTAGGCGGTGTTATTCCAATGTAATAATAAAGAGCGGAACCAGTCCAGCCAGAAAACGCATGCATGTAATATTCCAATAGAATAATAAAGATTTTAACCGAATCCCAGCATAAAACGCATGCAGACAAGATATTCCAATGAATAATAATAAAGATTTTAACCAGTCCGCGTAAAGCATGAGCAAGGATGTTCCAACAGAATAATAAAGATTTTAACCCGGTCCTAAGGCGTAAAAGCACTGAACAAGATGTTCCAATGTAATAATAAAGATTTTAACCCGTGTCCCGTAAAAAGCCTGATGTGGATGTTCCAACGTAATAATAAAGAATGGAATAACGAAAGAATTTCACCATGTATGCGGTGCCTTGCATAACCAAATTATTCCAACATAATAATAAAAGAATGAAATAAAGAAATTTCTCTTCATGAAGATGAAAGAAAGAAATAATACCCCTTACCTTTGAAAGAAACTGGATATAGGAGTAGTGAGGTAGTAGGCTTCTCTTCTTCTACAGATTTTCTCTCTACAATTTCTCTCTATAATAATTGCTCTATAGCTTTAGTGAATTGGTGAGAAATGAAGGAAGAATGAGCTTCTATGTATAGAAAAATATAGTTTCAATAATTGCACGTTTTGGGGCTCGAAAAATTAAAATACAATACCTCCAACTTTTTCTTTATTTTTAATTTAGTCATGCAAGTAGTATCAAACTTGCACCACCTCCCCTAATAGTAAATAATGTAATTCAATAGTAAATCATTTGAATCAATTGTTCTAGACATGTGAAAATATGAATTACAGTATAGTACATCCATCTATACCTCCATTTTTAACTTAGTCATGCAAGTATTATCAATCTTGCACCAACTCCCCTAATAGTAACAAGAATGTAAAACAATAGTATACACATGTGAACAAGTAGTTATAATCATGTGAAATAATAATAATCAATTGCTCATTTATCCGGTTAAATATTCGATTGGTCAATATAACCTCCAGACATCAATTATTATCGAAATAAATGTCGATTTTCACTAACACAAATAATTCCAACACAATGAAACTATTTTTATCAAAAATATAAAATTTGAAATTTTGAAGTTTGACTTTTCCCAAAAAAGTCAACCATTGACTTTCTGACCAAATAGTAAAACCCGGATTTCTCCCTATTGGCGCGCAATTAGTTGACCAAACCTCTCCTTGACAGAACTTCTAGACATTGTAAATATTGCAATTTAATAATATGAATAACTTTGCCGTCTCAATTATTGATTTAATAAAATAACATAGTATGCATATGATACTGTGACAATAATCGAATCAATAATATGAGAGATATGATGCAACAATTACTGTAGCAATAATTGAGTATAACTGAGTGACTTCTCACGTAAGCATCAATAATCAATACCGTAATGCTACTATGCAACCACCAGCCAGACATCAGACTTTTTACTACCAAGTATGCATATTATACCTTCTTGGATTGGGACTTTTAGGAAAGATATATATCCCTCATGTCCTTACTTTCTATACACAACTTTTCCTTTTTAATCACATTCCCGGCTTATCTCCGGTATTATTAAGATTATTTTCTTTACCATATAAAGCGGCAAAGTGGTCTCTTGCCCATGCCGTTATTCTAGCTATAACATACGCTACCGAGTCAGGTTGAGATTCTAAATCTCGGTAATAGAACCGCTTTGAAGTCTTTAACGTTCTACGCTCAATTATCTCGTTGATTTTTCGCTACCGGTAATCCGCTCGCATAGTTTGAGCGTCCAGTATTCGCATAAAAAATTTCGATGTCGAATCCGATTGTCCTCCACTTTGTTGATGGGTTCTTTTGTTCTTTGGTTTCGTTTTCGTCTTGGCGACAATATCATAAATTATTTTTACATTCTAAGCCTTATAAATTGGCAACGCTAACATATAACGCAAAACTTTCTATTCAACTAATCATGTACTCAAAATATTAGATTTTCAAAACTCGGTTTACTGTATAACTAGTGATCAGATAAATATCTATTATCTTTATACCAACTTATCCCATTAATCCAACATAAACCCATATTCATAACACTTGACATACCATAACACATATTGCTTTAAACATTCGCTATCCCTTTGTGACTCGGAAGTCAGGAATAGCTGACACAACCTATACAAAATATTACATTATACCAACATACCTATCATATACACCACCAAAAATTATACATATTCAACTAATACTAACACTACCTATTCCTTACACCTTCACTAACGATCAATTACTTAGTAACCTATGTATTCCTATTATCCTCAATATCCATTCACACATAACTGTATCAAGTTTGTCACAAATTTCAACACCTTATGAGTTTAAGAACTCATTACAGACATATGAGTTTAAGAACTCAACATTGACCATTTATAATCCTTTAGCTACACTTTACCTATCTGTCATACTTATCGTTTCTTGATCCAGTACTATACTTTCCAAATTAACCACCTCTTTGAGGTAGCTTTCAATGTGAGCCTCTATTGCAGCTATTGGCTTTGATATTGGCTCAGTCATGGATGTTGACTTATTCTTTACGACTTAAGGTTATCCTAATTCTATTCCTTTCTAACACCTTCACACAAAATTATCTTGACTAGCAAATAATAAATACACACAACACATAATAGTTTTATAAGTTATCTTTTATTTTGTTCGACGATGAATTTATTCAATTCATCTCCTTTTTAAACTCTACATGAGTTATTTATATTTTCAACGTTTCCCTTTGTTCTAAGGTTATAGCCTAAGGTCTAACCCACCTAAGGTTTCTAACCCTATAGCTCTGATACCATGATGTAGAGTCCCCGAATCCTGATACTTGAAACCCAAACTCCTCAGATTTTACGATACCATTTCTATGAGCGGAATAATACTAATAATAATAACAATAATATAAATTATAAACTTAACTTACATTTATCAGAGTCTAATCCCAAGTACGCAACCTTTACTACATTCTTTACATGATATATAATACATATCAATATCTTAATACAATCTATCTTTTACAAATGATACCAATAACATATTCTGCTTGCTTTCCTTTTCACTTGTTCCCCGGCCGAGCCTTCTAGCTTTTCATACTTAGTCAAAAAACATTTAAATTAAGCAAGGATGAGCATTTGAGTGCCCAAAGAAGTATTATATATATATAAGTCGAAAGAATTTAAATGTTTTCTTTATAATATTCTTCTACAACCAAATCAAGAGTTGTGAAGTAATCTGTACTAATAATAATAGCATAACAACCCTCGCTCAAGTTTTTTTTTGAAACTGTATTGTTTCTATTTATAAGGTTTCGTGACATATCATGAACATTGTTTTCATTTTCGAAAAGGTTAAATGTAAATTCATCCTCAGAACCTGCAAGATTACTTTACGGGCTCGAGGGTGTACAAATCCATGGGCCTCAGATTGATCAATACTATATTGCTAGAACGATATTATCGTTCATCCTTTGTCCGTAAAAGCGCATAAAAATTTTCCCATTATCTGGATGTTCATTTCGCTCGGGCCATAACAAAGGTCTTATATAATCCAACATATATGTATATCAAAGGTGTATCAACATGCGATGAAAAACAATGATTGTCCAAGTGGGGACACTTGTATAATCATTTATAGAAATTAACTAATGTAATATATTTATCCGAATTATCATATACTAAAGATGTTGATAATCAATGGGCATATATAATATAGCTTAACAACTGCATAATAATAATAATAATAATTTTCAAAACATTCTTACACTTGTCCATTGCATAAAGAAAATGCAAAGTTAGATATTTGCACGATGCGCCGCTTACACTTACGCAACTTAGATTTATCATTTCTATCACGACCTATCATTAATCAAATCATTTTACTAATTAGTATATCATAACGTAACACATAACACCGCTTATCGCAAAAAGACATAATCTAATCACCTTATCACACATGTTCAACAAATCATCGACTCACAAACAATCATTAACACCTTCCTAATCACATTGTTATACAACCTTAACCACCATCAAATCACAAATAAACACATATCTAATTAAATTATCTAAGTCCAGATCAATTTCTCAAATACGCTTGGCTCACCGACAACTTTTTTTCGGGTAATTATCGAGTCTAAGACTCTAAACCGTAGTTCAATATCCATTTGATAACTTAAACATTAGTCACACTATTTTTCATGGCCTTATAATAATTATTATAATTATATCATAAAAAATTTTTTTTTTTCAAATATCGTAATCATTATTAAATGATTTAAATATTAAATAATTCTATTATCATTAATATTTAATTAGTATTAAACTATTAATGAAACCATTGCCAAAATATTAAAGTTATGAATAATAACTCAAAATATTCTTAACATATTTATATTACCCTTAAATGATTTTTTTTAAAATAATTAAAATCATTATTAAATAATTACCATTAATATTAAAATATTAATGAACTATTTATTCAAATATTAAAAGTCATTAATTATAACTTAAAATATTTTTAATTCATTTTTATCCCTTTTAAATGATTTTTAAATAAATAAAACCATTTTTAAACTATTTATTTAATATAATTATTAAATAAATTTAATATCATTAATCATTAAATACATATCATTAATATTAATTTATTAATGAAATTATCCTTTAAATATTAAAAGTTATAGTTTATAACTTAAAATATCTTTAAACATTTTATCTTCATTTAAAATGATTATTAAAATATTAAAATCATTTTAAACTAAATTAGTTAATATAAATATTAAATAACTTTAATATCATCATTAATCATTAATTAATGAAATTAACTATTAAATATTAAAAGTTATATCTTATAACTTAAAATATTTTAAATACTTTATTTTTATTTAAAATGATTTTTAATATAATAAAATCATTTTTAATTTTTTTATTTAATTCATTTAATAAATAACTTAACTATCATTAATATTAATTTATTAATGAAAATTATCACAAAATATTAAAAGTTACCAAAAATAACTCAAAATATTTTCTAACACAATAATATAATTTTTCATGATTTTTTTTTGAATTAATACTATTTTTAAATAATTTATCTAATATTGTAATTAAATAAAATAAATACTTCTTACATTCCAAAAATATTAAATATTTTCAAATATGCCCAAAATAATTAAAAACTATTTTTCAGACTTTAAAATAATTTTTCAGAATTTATTATATATTTTTAATAATTAAAACCATTTCTATTAATTTTTTTTAATTTCCTAAATTATAAATAAAATCACATACTAAAGGGCTATAAATGACACTTTCTCGTCGCTATAGGTGTTCTTGAGGATTTCCGTAAATGCATGACAAAGGTGTCTTGGGGGGTGGTTCAATTTGCTATATCTCTTAGATAATGTGTTTCGACTTCCAATTGATTCCATGTTGTAGTATTCATGTAATACTACAACTACATAACAAGTTTCGTGGCTAACCATCATCGATCGTAGAGATTTAAGCTCTCCAAAACCCCGACAACGCCGTTTCTTCAACATTCGGGTTTAATGATTTCGAGGTACCTACTTTGAGTCCTTATAACTTGGTGATCGAGCAACGCGCTTATGAGATCCATCAATTACAAGTGTGTATATAACATGTAGTACTACAACTATAAAGCAAAATAACACAAAAACATCACAGAATGAATAAGATATGGCCGGTCCAAAGTAGGACACGACATCGCTTTCTATTTTCGGTTCGCAGCTTTAGTCATTACTATGGCCAATCTTTTGACCTATATAACTTCCGATCTACAATTGATCCGCCTCGATTCTTTTTTGCTTCTTAAAGAGCACATTACGCATTACATGTTACAACCTTTAAACATCAAAAACAAAGAAACACACACTTTATTCATAGGATCCGACATTTGGGTCAGAAACGAAAATTTTCCCATTTCCGCATTTGCTAAAAATTCAAAATCATGAACATTGATGTTATGGGTCATGGATTTAACAACCCGTAACATCAATTGACACCCATTTACACAACTTTCAACGATCAATTGCAACATTTAACAACAAATCAAGGATTTCTAGAATTAGGGATTTTATACCTTTCTTTGATCCAATCTTTGATTTTCCGATTTTGTTGCTTTTCGATTTGATATGGGTAAACGTGGGGCTTGATAATGGATCTAAAACACTTCTATATTTCGTGGGTTTGAGAGAAAATGGACTTGGTTGAGTGTTGTGAAATTTTTAGTAAACAAAATCATTTCTCTCTCTCCAATCTATATATAGGCCACAAGATTCATGAATCAATGAGATTTGTCACGATCTGCTTGAATTGGTCACATGGGGTGGTTAGATTTGGTCACCAACTTCCCCAAGGTCAAAACCTACACATTCTAGCTTAATAATACAAGAGGGCAAAAATGTCATTTCCTTAAATTTCTAGAAAATTGCCTTAGGTTTAGGGTTTAGACATTTTAGTGTTTAGGGTTTAACATTTAACCCTTAAAGATTTAGCAACTAGATTTCAAAAATTTCCAAATTTAGGATTTAACAATTAGGGTTTTTAAAGAAAATAAAATAAAATAATTTTAGTTTCTAAAATTTTGAAAATAATAACTTTGTTAATTAAAGTAAGTTTGTAATTATCTTATACATGGATATTAGGGTTTATTAACCTTAATCACAATTAACCTTGCTAATAAAGCAATTAGGGCTTATAATATCGATAATTAGGGTTTCCATAATATAATTAGGGTTTCTAGAAATTAATTTAGGGTTCTAGGTTTTAGGGTTTTAATTTACTAATTAGATTTATTTTAATTAGCAATTAAAGTCTATCACACGTGTTATTAATCATAGTAACACAATTTTGATGAGATCAAACCTCCGGTTTAGGTTTCCGGATTAGGGTTTTCATTCATAGTTTAGGGTTTTCTAATATCTAGAAAATACAAATATAAACTAGGGTTTTAAATTTAATAATTAGGGTTTCCTAATTAGCATACCATGAAGTAACACACAACATATATCATATATCTTAATTTTATATAAAATCTTAAATTCTATTTAATTTGAAAAATGATTAAATCAATTTATGCTAGGGTTTTTAAATATCGCACCATTATTCATCATAATCGACCAACCATTGTCACCCACATACAATATATATATATATATATATATATATATATATATATATATATATATATATGGCACTGAAAATTCAAAATATTATAATATAATAATATTATTATCATTATTCTTTATCTTAGAACCAAAATTAGGGTTTATTAGACTAGTATTTAGGGTTTATAAAAATATTATTAGGGGTTTAGTTGTAATATAATAAAACTGCTCCACACATTAACATTACACGCATAACCATACTTATCTATAACAATCGATAAATAATAATATAATATTATTATTCTCATTCCTTGATCAAAACTCCAAATTAGGGTTTGATTCCATATCCGATTTATCTTTCATATATAACCTTAATAATTAAGTTAAAATAATTAACTTAACTATTCGAAATAATTTCATATAATAAAATAAGTATTATAAAAATTCTATAATCATATCATATAAAATAATATAATTATCCTATTTCCTTGGAAAATAAACATTAAAAACATTTTTACTATAAAATTAATTAGTATAAAATATATATTGATAATTATCAATAAATTCTAAAATAAATTTATTTGTAATACTTAATGTAATAAATAAATTTTATTTATCACACATATAATAATAATTACACATTACCTTGACACATATCATTCATATTTATTTTAATAAATAAAAAAAATTTATACGCAAAAATTTATGATTTATTTATATAGAAAATATCTAAGTTGTCACATTCACCTCCTCCTTATAAGGATTCCGCCCCTAATCACCTTTTAAAACCTATACTTACCAGGTACATAACCTATACAATCATTGCAAGTAGATCTCGATCATAATTGATCGATCCGATCTTTAACTATTCAAAGAAAAAAAGCTTATCTATCTTCTTAAATGTAAATTTGATTTCTAAGAGAACTCAAATTCCTCCTTCAAAATAATTTATAAAAATAATTTACTATATATAAAGAAAATAATATATTAGAAAATAAAATTAGTTTGAGTAATACCGAGTTGCATCCCCACCGCCACGATATCTTGAATCTGGCCATGTCAAGACGCTTAGCTTGATTCTATTGATTTATTTGTTGATGTCGGTCCCGATGTCGCCAATGCCCTCCGCGCCTTTTCACATTTTCGCATTCCTTGTCTCCATTTCCTTTCTTGGACTATTTTCACCTTATGCTCCATTGATTCACATATAACACATTTATTATACCTTCGATCGGGACTTTTAGGAAAGATATATCCCTCCCCGTCCTTACTTTCTATACACAACTTTTCCTTTTTAATCACATTCCCGGCTTATCTCCGGTATTATTAAGATTATTTTCTTTTATCATATAGGCGGCAAAAGTGGTCTCTTGCCCCGCCGTTATTCTAGCTATAACATACGCTGCTACCGAGTCAGTTGAGATTCTAAATCCTGGCAATAGAACCGCTTTGAAGTCTTTAACGTTCTACGTTCAATTATCTGTTGATTTTTCGCTACCGTAATCCGCTCGCATAGTTTGAGCGTCCGTATTCGCAAAAATTTCGGCGTTTCGTCCGATTGTCCTCCACCTTTTGTTGATGTGTTTTTTTCTTTGGTTTCGCTTTCGTCTTGACGACAATATCATAAATTATTTTTACATTCTAAGCCTTATCGTAAACGCTTAACATATAACGCAAAACTTTCTATTCAACTAATCATGTACTCAAAATATTAGATTTTCAAAACTCGGTTTACTGTATAACTAGTGATCAGATAAATATCTATTATCTTTATACCAACTTATCCCATTAATCCAACATAAACCCATATTCATAACACTTGACATACCATAACACATATTGCTTTAAACATTCGCTATCCCTTTCAGGACTCTAAGTCGAAATAGCCGACACAACCTATACAAAATATTACATTATACCAACATACCTATCATATACACCACCAAAAATTATACATATTCAACTAATACTAACACTACCTATTCCTTACACCTTCACTAACGATCAATTACTTAGTAACCTATGTATTCCTATTATCCTCAATATCCATTCACACATAACTGTATCAAGTTTGTCACAAATTTCAACACCTTATGAGTTTAAGAACTCATTACGTATATATGAGTTTAAGAACTCAACATCGACCATTTATAATCCTTTAGCTACACTTTACCTATCCGTCATACTTATCGCTTTCGATCCAAAGATTATACTTTCCAAATTAACCACCTCTTTTGAGGTAGCTTTCAATGTGAGCCTCTATCATAGCCTATCGGCTTTTGATATTGGCTCACCATGGATGTCGACTTATTCTTTACGACTTAAGGTTATCCTAATTCTATTCCTTTCTAACACCTTCACACAAAATTATCTTGACTAGCAAATAATAAATACACACAACACATAATAGTTTTATAAGTTATCTTTTATTTTGTTCGATAATGAATTTATTCAATTCATCTCCTTTTAAACTCTACATGAGTTATTTATATTTTCAACGCTTCCCTTTGTTCTAAGGTTATAGCCTAAGGTCTAACCCACCTAAGGTTTCTAACCCTATAGCTCGATACTACGATGTAGAGTCCCTAATCCTGGATACTTGAAACCCAAACTCAGACTTTTTACGATACCATTTCTATGAGCGGAATAATACTAATAATAATAACAATAATATAAATTATAAACTTAACTTACATTTATCGTAGTCTAATCCCAAGTACGCAACCTTTACTACATTCTTTACATGATATATAATACATATCAATATCTTAATACAATCTATCTTTTACAAATGATACCAATAACATATTCTCGCTTTGCTTTCCTTTTCACTTGTTCCCGCCGAGAGCCTTCTAGCTTTTCATACTTAATCGAAAACATTTAAATTAAGCAAGGATGAGCATTTGAGTGCCCAAAGAAGTATTATATATATATAAGTCGAAAGAATTTAAATGTTTTCTTTATAATATTCTTCTACAACCAACAAGAGTTGTGAAGTAACTGCACTAATAATAATAGCATAACAACCCTCGCTCAAGTTTTTTTGAAACTGTATATTGTCTATTTATAAGGTTTCGTGACATATCATGAACATTGTTTTCATTTTCAAAAGGTTAAATGTAAATTCATCTCAGAACCTAGATTGCTTATTTGCCCGAGGGTGTATGTAATCCACGGGCCCTCAGATTGATCAATACTATATCATAGAACGATATTATCGTTCATCCTTTGTCCGCCAAGCGCATAAAAATTTTCCCATTATCTGGATGTTCATTTCGTTTAAGCCAGTAATAAAGGTCTTATATAATCCAACATATATGTATATCAAAGGTGTATCAACATGCGATGAAAAACAATGATTGTCCAAGTGGGGACACTTTGTATAATCATTTATAGAAATTAACGAATGTAATATATTTATCCGAATTATCATATACTAGCATGTTGATAATCAATGGGCATATATAATATAGGCTTAATAACTGCATAATAATAACAATAATTCTTCAAAACATTCTTACACTTGTCCATCAGCATAAAGAAAATGCAAAGTTAGGATATTTCTGCCGATGCAAGCCGCTTACACTTACGCAACTTAGATTTATCATTTCTATCACGACCTATCATTAATCAAATCATTTTACTAATTAGTATATCATAACGTAATACATAACACCGCCTATCGCAACAAAGACATAATCTAATCACCTTATCACACATGTTCAACAAATATCGACTCACAAACAATCATTAACACCTTCCTAATCACATTGTCATACAACCTTAACCACCATCAATCACAAATAAACACATATCTAATTAAATTATCTAAGTCCGTATCAATTTCTCGAATACGCCATACCACCGACAACTTTTCGGGTAATTATCGAGTCTAAGACTCTAAACCGTAGTTCAATATCCATTTGGATAACTTAAACATTAGTCACACTATTTTTCATGGCCTTATAATAATTATTAAATAATTATTATCATTTATCATAATTTTTTTTTGAAATATCGTAATCATTATTAAATGATTTAAATATTAAATAATTCTATTATCATTAATATTTAATTAGTATTAAACTATTAATGAAACCATTGCCAAAATATTAAAGTTATGAATAATAACTCAAAATATTCTTAACATATTTATATTACCCTTAAATGATTTTTTAAAATAATTAAAATCATTATTAAATAATTACCATTAATATTAAAATATTAATGAACTATTTATTCAAATATTAAAAGTCATTAATTATAACTTAAAATATTTTTAATTCATTTTTATCCCTTTTAAATGATTTTTAAATAAATAAAACCATTTTTAAACTATTTATTTAATATAATTATTAAATAAATTTAATATCATTAATCATTAAATACATATCATTAATATTAATTTATTAATGAAATTATCCTTTAAATATTAAAAGTTATAGTTTATAACTTAAAATATCTTTAAACATTTTATCTTCATTTAAAATGATTATTAAAATATTAAAATCATTTTAAACTAAATTAGTTAATATAAATATTAAATAACTTTAATATCATCATTAATCATTAATTAATGAAATTAACTATTAAATATTAAAAGTTATATCTTATAACTTAAAATATTTTTAAATACTTTATTTTTATTTAAAATGATTTTTAATATAATAAAATCATTTTTAATTTCTTTATTTAATTCATTTAATAAATAACTTAACTATCATTAATATTAATTTATTAATGAAAATTATCACAAAATATTAAAAGTTACCAAAAATAACTCAAAATATTTTCTAACACAATAATATAATTTTTCATGATTTTTTTTTATGAATTAATACTATTTTTAAATAATTTATCTAATATTGTAATTAAATAAAATAAATATTCTTACATTCCAAAAATATTAAATATTTTCAAATATGCCCAAAATAATTAAAAACTATTTTTCGTACTTTTAAAATAATTTTTCGTAATTTATTATATATTTTTAATAATTAAAACCATTTCTATTAATTTTTTATTAATTTCCTAAATTATAAATAAAATCACATTAAAGGGCTATAAATGACACTTTCTCGCTCGCTATAGGTGTTCTTGAGGATTTCAAATGCATGACAAGGTGCTAGGGGGGTGGTTCAATTTGCTATATCTCTTAGATAATGTGTTTCGACTTCCAATTGATTCCATGTTGTAGTATTCATGTAATACTACAACTACATAACAAGTTTCGTATAACCATCATCGATCGTAGAGATTTAAGCTCTCCAAAACCCGACAACGCCGTTTCTTCAACATTCGGGTTTAATGATTTCGAGGTACCTACTTTCGAGTCCTTATAACTTGGTGATCGAGCAACGCTTATGAGATCCATCAATTACAAGTTGTGTATATAACATGTAGTACTACAACTATAAAGCAAAATAACACAAAACATCACAGAATGAATAAGATATGGCCACAAAGTAGGACACTTGACACTCGCTTTCTCTATTTTCCGGGTTCGCAGCTTTTAGTCATTACGGCCAATCGGCTTTTGACCGGGCTATAACTTCCGATCTACAATTGATCCGCCTTGATTCTTTTTGCTTCTTAAAGAGCACATTACGCATCACATGTTACAACCTTTAAACATCAAAAACAGTAAACACGCATTGATTCATAGGATCTGACATTTGGCTGTAAAACGAAAATTTTCCCATTTCCAGATTTGCTAAAAATTCAAAATCATGAACATTGATGTTATGGGTCATGGATTTAACAACCCAGAACATCAATTGACACCCAATTACACAACTTTCAAACGATCAATTGCAACATTTAACAACAAATCAAGGATTTCTAGAATTAGATTTTATACCTTTCTTTGATCCAATCTTTGATTTTCTGATTTTGCTGTTTCTGATTTGATATGGGTAAACGTGGGGCTTGATAATGGATCTAAAACACTTCTATATTTCGTGGGTTTGAGAGAAAAATGGACTTGGTTGAGTGTTGTGAAATTTTAGTAAACAAAATCATTTCTCTCTCCTCCAATCTATATATAGCCACAAGATTCATGAATCGGCCGAGATTTGTCACGATCTGCTGAATTGGTCACATGGGGTGGTTAGATTTGGTCACCAACTTCCCCAAGGTCAAAACCTACACATTCTAGCTTAATAATACAAGAGGGCAAAATGTCATTTCCTTAAATTTCTAGAAAATTGCCTTAGGGTTTAGGGTTTAGACATTTTAGTGTTTAGGGTTTAACATTTAACCCTTAAAGATTTAGCAACTAGGATTTCAAAATTTCCAAATTTAGGATTTAACAATTAGGGTTTTAAAGAAAATAAAATAAAATAATTTTAGTTTCTAAAATTTTGAAAATAATAACTTTGTTAATTAAAGTAAGTTTGTAATTATCTTATACATGGATATTAGGGTTTATTAACCTTAATCACAATTAACCTTGCTAATAAAGCAATTAGGGCTTATAATATCGATAATTAGGGTTTCCATAATATAATTAGGGTTTCTAGAAATTAATTTAGGGTTCTAGGTTTTAGGGTTTTAATTTACTAATTAGATTTATTTTAATTAGCAATTAAAGTCTATCACACGTGTTATTAATCATAGTAACACAATTTCGATGATCAAACCTCCTGCTTAGGTTTCCTGGATTAGGGTTTTCATTCATAGTTTAGGGTTTTCTAATATCTAGAAAATACAAATATAAACTAGGGTTTTAAATTTAATAATTAGGGTTTCCTAATTAGCATACCATGAAGTAACACACAACATATATCATATATCTTAATTTTATATAAAAATCTTAAATTCCCATTTAATTTGAAAAATGATTAAATCAATTTATGCTAGGGTTTTTAAATATCGCACTATTATTCATCATAATTGACCAACCATTGTCAAATCCATATACAAATATATATATATATATATATATAATATATGGCAAAAATTCAAAATATTATAATATAATAATATTATTATCATTATTCCTTATCTTAGAACCAAAATTAGGGTTTATTAGACTAGTATTTAGGGTTTATAAAAATATTATTAGGGTTTAGTTGTAATATAATAAAACTGCTCCACACATTAACATTACACGATAACCATACTTATCTATAACACCGACAAATAATAATATAATATTATTATTCTCATTCCTTGATCAAAACCCAAATTAGGGTTTGGATTCCATATCCATTTATCTTTCATATATAACCTTAATAATTAAGTTAAAATAATTAACTTAACTATTCAAATAATTTCATATAATAAAATAAGTATTATAAAAATTCTATAATCATATCATATAAAATAATATAATTATCCTATTTCCTTGAAAATAAACATTAAAAACATTTTTACTATAAAATTAATTAGTATAAAAATATAATTGATAATTATCAATAAATTCTAAAATAAATTTATTTGCAATACTTAATGTAATAAATAAATTTTATTTATCACACATATAATAATAATTACACATTACCTTGACACATATCATTCATATTTATTTTAATAAATAAAAAAAAAAATTATACGCAAAATTTATGATTTATTTATATAGAAAATATCTAGTTGTCAAACAGCTTAATCATCAAGTTCACATAACAAATAGGAACTGAAAGACTTGCCTGATCCATAGTTTATGAACTACGACTTAACTGCTTAACGCTTATCTACACTTTGTGTATTCCTACACAGTTATATAATCATGGATTCACATCTATTTGTCATATATTAACGCATAGTAGTTGTAATGTAAACATTACGCTATATCTCATAAGTCCGATGACATCCAACTTTGGATATGCTATAAACGTCATATTAACCTATTTTTAAAAGTTATTGGACACCCATTTTGGATAAGATAGATAGTCCAAAATAGTGTTAAAAAAGGGCGTTCAAATCTGTTTTTCATTTTTTCCCAACTTTACCCTCTCTCGCTAAAACAGTCATAACTAATTCGTTTCAAAACATTTTTGAGCGATTCTTGAGCCCACGCAAAGCTAACTTCCGAGGCTACAACTTTCATTCTTTGACTATTTCCAAATTCAAAACACAGAATTCCGGAAAATTCATTCAAGGTGACTGTCCCGAGTTGGTTAGACAGTTTTGACGCGAGTACTTTGAATGGTCATAACTCTTTGCTCCGAAGTCGGAATTAGTCCGTTCCAGAGTCTATGGAAAGATAATTCAGTGTACTATAACATACCAAAAGCCCAGAAGTTTCTGGAAACATTAAATGGTCGAAACAGTATCTCGAATAGCACCTACCGCTGCTGACTTTCAGTTTAACAAATTCGACACATTTCCTTCCAATCACCGTAACTCCCTCATCCGAGGTCTGAATGAGGTCATTCCAAAGTCTATGTCTTCCTAACTCAAAGGCAATACAACTACCTGAAACTTCGAAATTTTTCGGCAACATAGCTATTCCGAATTTGATACTATAGTCACTTTGTTCATTCGGTTTTCATTTCTAGACATGGTTTACTAAAATCTTAACCACAGATTCATTTTAACTCCGTTTTGGTTCATTCAAGTCAGGTAATCTTCAGAACTTAGAGGGATATAACATACAATCTTCAAATTAAGCTTTTAGAAATAAATCAAAAGCACAAATGGTCCTTAAGCTCAGTCCCAAAAATTGTCCAACATGGTTCTTTGTAAATATTTTATTTTGTGAGTTTTGGTTACACTTGGATGATGTTAAGGCTTCATATCTCTAATTACAATCATTAGAACTCATTTACATAATCAATTACAAGCCAAAATAAACATAGCAAACTAACTAGTTTACTAACAAAACTAACTAAACTTCCAAAATTTAAACTTTAACTAACAAACTAAATACAATATTTAAAATAATAACATTACCAAAAATTAAATAAGAAATATACCCGAAAATACGAGTTTCACAAATGGAATACGCAATTCTACGCCAAAATTTAACTAAAGAGATCTTTATAAAAGGTCCTCCCACAACAAAACTTTTCTCAAAAATTGGAGGACTTATTGTTGATGAATGAAACAAAGGATCAAGCCCTTCTATTTATAGGTTTAGCAAAGGATAAAGTTCTCAATTTAGTTGATGTGGGACTTGGTTTATACTAATTCTAATTTGTTTATACTAATTTTTCCTATTTTCAACATGCTAAGTGTATTCAACATGCTAATTCTAGTTGATGCTATTTGTTTATGCTAAGTTCTCAATTTAGGTTGCGTTGTTTTCATTTTATAGAGGAGAACAACAATCATCCATCAATTTAAAATTTCCATCACGAATTCATCATCAACTTTAGTCCCAAAGTACACAAAAACACACATTACAATCAAAACTCAAACTCCTCTTCTTTAGTATAAATACATGAATTTGATTTTTGAAAATTTGTTTCTAGATGACCATTATCAAATTATAAATATCTAAAAATATATGAAACATCGTAACCCACAAATTCATTAACCAAAACTCCAATTTTAAAAGAAACTCAAGAACACATAAACTAGAAATATAAACTAGATTATGTACCTTTAATTCCTTAAGAAATAAAATTAACCTTGTCAGTAAAATTATAATTTCTATTCAACCATTATAATCATAACATTATTTAACAAATTCTCACCTCTAATTTAATAATTTAATTAAATTAGAATATCACAATTATACTTTTATAATAAAATAACGATAAATTCCATCTATTTTATCACACTTAAATAAACTATCACATAACAATTTTCATCAAATATTTATTTAATACAATAAATATTCATTTTATTCCAAAAAGTTTGCAACTAAAATATTTAATGTACTTAATAAATATTTTACTCGCATTATACTAACATTTACATTTTAATGCAATATATTACCTTCTCACTTTATTAAATCAATTTTACTTGTATTAATTCACTATTTTAATTAAAGTGAATTATTCACACTATTTATGAAACTTAACTCATAATAATTTCCATTACCCACAAGGCATAATAATTAAAATTATATTATCTCATAAAATAATTTCAACTTAATTAAATAAACTAATATTATTTAATTTCTTTAATAGTTTAATTAACTATTAAATCTCACATTCTCCAACATATGAATATATAATTCTCTTCACACCAAATCACATAATTCAAAATATATACACCTCATAATAAGAATTTTAATTATTAAATTCTTATTTTAATAACTTATAAAAATTCGGGTTGTCACACTTGAACCATATGAACACAGCCAAGATCGAGCGGACCGAATGCTCCGGCAAGGATAAGGGCAAGGCGAAGACGAACCTTTAGATTTATTATGTAATAGTATAGGTGAATGTTGTAATATATTGAATATTATGACAAGAACGAATGAATGGGTTATAAAGAACCTAGGGGAAATATAATATTATTTTGAATATATAGAAGATATATTCGTTCATTGGAGACTTTTCAATTGAATGTATGTGTGAATTGTAGTACCGTGTAGCACCAACAACTGCCCATCAATACACGTAAGTCAAAGATATACAACCAATAATCAACGGTCCATCTTTGCACGTAAGCCAAAGATATACAACTAGAAAACCAATAATCAACAGTCCATCTTTGCACATAAGCCAAAGATATACGACTATAAAACAAATAATTAACAGTCCATCTTTGCACGTAAGCCAAAGATGACTTTCATCACAATATAAGCATGAGGATGATGACCATGATATAAGCGAAAATAAGGATAAATATTAAAGACTTTAAATTTATCCAAATATTATCAATCACTTAATAAACTCATAATCTAATATTATTAATATTATAATAATATTTTAATCATTTCTTAAACTTATAAACAATTTATTTCAATTGTTTACATTTTACCAAATAATGCATTTTAATCATTCAAAAATGTCATACTCATAAGATTTCATCACCAATGATCAAATCCCTCATCAAAAATCTGTATATACCCTATATAGGATTCCCAAGCCATAAAATCCTATTTTCCAATTTTGTTACTTCACATAACATATTTAATTCATTTACTCATAACTAGTTCATTTTCATGAAAAATACCAAATCAGTCCCAAAAATATTTCTTTTCTGGGATTTAGCAGAATATAGCCCAAATTGAACATATATTTTTCTCAGAATTTTTAAAATTAATTTACTATTTTTAATATGGCCAAAACTGCCGAATATTTAGACATTTATCATAAATTATACTTTTGTCCAAAAATTCTGAAATTTACAGGGTATACTCCTCTTATATACATGTAATCCCAATAAACATTTCACCGATTTTGGAGTTAACCACAAGGAGTTATAAGGGTTTACTTTTAAAATAGTCTTTTCCCATAAAATCCATAACTCTTAATCTATACATCCAAAAATCGTCATCTTTAGACACAATATAGAAAACTCATCAAATTATCATTTCAAATTTTTCAAGAATTTTTGAGGGTCAGAAAAATTACGAAACTGCAAATGGATTTTCACCCGCCATACGGTAATCCACGTAGACAGATCATTTCTACAACTTAATAAGGAATGAATACAAAGGATCATTCACCATGCATGCGGTAATCCACATAGACAGTTTATTCCAACAGAACAATAAAGAATGGAATAACAGAAGAATTCACCATGCATGCAATAGACCTCACATACAGGTTATTCCCAACAGAATAATAAAGAATGGAACCAGGTCATGTGAAATCCGCACAGACAGGATATTCCAATAGAATAATAAAGAATGGAATAACAACAGAATTCACCAAGCATGCCATAAACCGCACAGACAGGTTATTCCAATAGAATAATAAAGAATGGAACCAGTCATGCACGTCCGCATGCATGGGATATTCCAATGTAATAATAAAGAACGGAACCAGGTCATGGGTAATCCGCACAAACAGGATATTCCAACAAAATAATAAAGAATGGAATAATAGAAGAATTTCACCATGTGTGCATCACTTCGCATAGACAGGTTATTCTAACATAATAATAAGGAATGAAATAACAATAGCTCTCTTCATGAATACGAAAGAAATAATACCCTTTACCTCAAAAGAAAATTTGGATCTTTGGAATAGTGAGGTAGCGCACTTCTTCTTCTTCTTTCTATATAATTTCTCTCTATAATAATTGCTCTATAACTTAGTGAATTGGTGAGAAATGAAGGAAGAATGAGCTTCTATTTATAGGAAAATATAGTTTCGATAATTGCACGCTTTGAGCTCGAAATATTATAAAATACAATACCTTCAACTTTTCTTTCATTTTTAATTTAGTCCTGCAAGTATTATCAAACTTGCACCACCTCCCCCTAATAGTAAATCATGTGAATTAATAGTTCATTCATGTGACTTAATAGTTATAATCATGTGAAAATACTGAATTACAAAAGATAGTACCTCCATCTATATCTCCATTTTTAACTTAGTCATGTGCAGTATTATCAATCTTGCACCAACTTCCCTAATAGTACAAGAATGTGAATCAATAGTACACACATGTGAACAAATAGTTATAATCATATGAATTAATAGCAATTAATTGCTCATTTATCCGATTAATTACCCGATTGGTTAGTATAACTTCCAGACATCAATTAATATCGAAATAAATGTCGATTTCCACTAACACTAATAATCCCAACATAATGGAAATATTTTTCTCAAGAATTTCATTTTTGAAATTTGTAAGTTTGACTTTTTCCAAAAAAGTCAACTATTGACTTCTTTTGACCAAAAAGTCAACCCCAGCAAATTTTGTGTTTATAGTCTATTTCTACTAATTTCATCGTTCCGGACTCAAATATCACGTCCGCGTCTCCAAATTCAACTCCGAACTCAACTTCAATTTTTAATAACATTCATCATTAATATTATAACTCACAATATTTAACAACCAAGTCGTTCCCAAGAAAAAAAGGGGCTTTCCGATAAGGATTTCTCCTTATTGGCGCGCAATTAGGTGACAAAACCTCTCCTTGACAGAACTTCTAGACATTGTCAATAATATGAATAACTTTGTCGTCTCAATTATTGATTTAATAATATATAAAATATTATGTAGATGATACTGTGACAATAATTGAATCAATAATATGAGAGATATGATGCAATAATTATTATAGCAATAATTGAGTATAACTGAGTGACTTCTCACATAAACATCAATAACCAATACCGTGTGCTATGCAACCACGCGTATTACTGTACTTTTACTACCGGTTATTTTATGACAACTTGTTTACTTTAAAAAAAAATTCAAATATAACCCTTAACTTTAAACTTTTATCAATTTAACTATATACCAAAATAAAAAAATTGAATACTTTTATTTCATAAAATTCGGGATCTCACAACACTGATATTGCAACTTCTAAATCCTCATCTACTTGTTATTCTAAGGCTTGGTTTGGTCCTTTTAATTCCCATAATGTAATATTAAGGTACACTTGTTACCATATTAGGAATTTAAAGATAAATTTTACGCTCACATCATATAGTCCATGTACATTAAATACACGCATTAAAATAACGTAGTTAGGCATTATTGTCTGAGTAGTTCCAAAATTATTTCTACTACTCACATAACCACATAATAACATTATTTAATATTAATGTTTATTCAACATTTAATCTCCTACCAGTTTCTAGAATACACGGATATTTAATTATTTCTGTATTACCACTACATATGATTTCACTGTACCACTTGGTACCTTATATCATTAGTCTCGATTAAATGTGACACCCCATGTATTCTTAAGCCGTAGGTATTATATATTACTACTGCTCACATTTTCCATATTACCCATAGTAATATTATTTAACGATTATACGCACATTAATATTTTAATTGGGCTAAATATCATTTAGTTGGGTACTTTCAACCCACACAATAATTAATTAATATTAATCATGTCTTTTCAATCATTATTATGCATTCCTCTAATTAATAGAATATAATATTCCATAATATCACTTAATTAGCCACTAATTAATCCGGGTTAATTAATTAAACCTTATTCAAATCCATTCATGGATAATTTAACCATCATTTAGGATTTTATTATCCTTATGGGTCCTTAATACCCATTTCTTAGATTTTAAATTCCAAAATCGATTTTACTGAATTCCAAGGCGTGAGTTACTTGTTGGTCATAGTTTTGATAATGGCGGTAATTGTGTGCCATACCAAATTCTCAAGCAGACAAGTTCTGCATTAGCAGAACTAAAACTTTACACTTTTAAATACTTTACACATCCTCCTTAAGCGTTAACTTGTTTAATCATAAATCCCCTCTTTGGTTTCACACCATCGGTTACTATTTTCCCTAATAATTTAAGAATCACACTTCGAGTTTTAAAACTCTATCTCCCTTATTATTTTAACCAACTATACATCTCCTTTACAGTTTTATACCACCAATAACACCACACTCAAATATAACAAATACATGCATCACTTCTCTCCCGTGTATCAATTTACTCAATAATTCTCTAACTACTTTAAAGGTATATCGATTCTCTTCTCTCATCAACAATGTACATATATACAAGTCCAAACCTAACACACCTTAAGTCTTTAATAGTATTCAATATAGTACACTGAGTGGTTTCTCACAAACAACCAACAAATTAGTTTCTCTCGCTCACACATTGCTTTCACACGATGAGTTAGATCGGTTACCAATTCGTATATACCTCCGCTCTCTAAAGGAATCGTTTTGCCCAGTTCCTATACGTCAACCATTAAAGAGTAAGATTGTACTACCTTAGACTTGATATTCGCTCGTACAAATACTCAATAAATTGGTGATTATTAAAGATATTTTAATGTCACCAACTTACTACAATAAAATAATTCTATAAATTATTTTAATGTCGATAGATAAATCTTATTCATCTTCATATAACTTCATCCCTACAATTTCTAACAAATATATAATAATGATATATATTTATTAAATACAACATTACTTATTACATAGCTCATATTACCCTATGTAACACAATACCACATACCTGGTAACACATTATATATTTTTATTTGAACCCTTTACAAGCCTTGAGAATTTTATTCACTAAATTCTTATTTTAATATTTTCTAAAAATTCGGGTTCTTACATCCTCTCCCCCTTATAAGGATTCCGTCCTCGGAATCACCGAAACCTCCCTTACTCGGTGCTATTCTGAATATTACATATTCTTTTGAATAATTTTATTCATTCTCTTTTCGGAAGTTTCATTATAATTTGCTCACTTGCATTCTACTACATTCTCCTTTCTAAGGAACACTCTACTCACTACATTCATCACACAGAAGAATAAGAGTCTTCCACGATTTTTTAATAATCGGGAAGTAGAATGAATAACTCAGATTCCAAATTATACTTAGGGGTCACACTAGACCGTGAACCAGTACTTTATTACAAACCTTCGCACTATAAACCAGAGTGTTTATCAATCACAAAGACTGAAAACACCCTCCACATGTACACTAGGTGGCTAGCCTATTGTACCACTACGTTGGGCCGCAACGTAGTGTTTTGTAATGACTACATGCGTTACGTTCGGAACCATTGTCCCCGAAAACATGTCCCCTGATAGGCTTGTTCACCTCAGCTTTTATTTTTTTTTCAACAACCGTCTAGCCAAATTAAATAGCTTAGACTTATATCAACAATTCGGACATCCATCGAACTGATTTGGCCAACTTAATTGACCTTCTTCATAATTTAAAAGAAACCAAAATTCTTTTATGACATCATGATACCGTACTAGATTAGTAGTACGTTGAGGATTCCGCCATTTTGTGACTTCATCATATTACATCGTACCAAAATTAGCTGATGATCTTTCGATCACAACCAACACTAGGTTCAACTGCATTGATGACTCCATCATTTACCACTTCTACACCATACCAAATGATGTAAATGGTCAAAAATACCTTTTGAAAATTTTTAAATCATTTTGTCTTAGCCAAAACAATTAGCATAGACATATGGATAACAGTATTATTTTTAAAACATCATTGGTTCAATCACATGATCCAAAGTTTTTCAAGAAAATAGAAATGCTAACATTAGCACAAAGTCAATAAGTTTTGAAAACCTAGCAGAACTAGAAGATTTAGAAAAATCCATGTTTCTTCATCAACTTTACTCCATTGCTTCATTCTATCATTCTCTAACACCATCAATGTTTACTATACCAAAATTTCTAACTTCATAATATATATATACCCGATATAGTTCCTCAAACTTACCACACTTTGGAAATTCAGGACTTGCCATCATCATATAAGTTTAAGAACTTACCCTAGTCAGACCATAGGCGTCCATTCGCTGAGGGATTCAAAAATATTTCATATAATTATGAGTCACGAACGTACCATAAGTATGAATTTTAGGAACTCGCAACTTAACCTTATATTCTTTAACTATAACCTATCTATCTGTTATACACATGAGAAAGGAATCACCTTCTCAACAAGTATATAGCATATAGTGCGACACTGTTGGAATAAACGGCGTAATTTTTACCGTTAACACTTCTAAATCCTTAGCAACTTGTTATTCTAAGGCTTGGTTTGATCCTTTTAATTCCCATAATGTAATATTAAGGTACACTTGTTACCACATTAGGAATTTAAAGATAAATTTTATGCTCACATCATATAGTCCATGTACATTAAATACACGCATTAAAATAACGTAGTTAGGCATTATTGTCTGAGTAGTTCCAAAATTATTTCGACTACTCACATAACCACATAATAACATTATTTAATATTAATGTTTATTCAACATTTAATCTCCTACCAATTTCTAGAATACGCAGATATTTAATTTTTTCTGTATTACCACTACATATGATTTCACTGTACCACTTGGTACCTTATATCATTAGTCTTGATTAAATGTCACACCCCACATATTCTTAAGCCGTAGGTATTATATATTACTACTGCTCACATTTTCCATATTACCCATAGTAATATTATTTAATGATTATACCCACATTAATATTTTAATTAGGTTAAATATCATTTAGTTGGGTACTTTCAACCCACACAATAATTAATTAATATTAATCATTTCTTTTCAATCATTATTATGCATTCCTCTAATTAATAGAATATAATATTCCATAATATCACTTAATTAGCAAATAATTAATTCGGGTTAATTAATTAAACCTTATTCAAATCCATTTATGGACAATTTAACCACCATTTAGGATTTTATTATCCTTATGAGTCCTTAATACCCATTTCTTAGATTTTAAATTCCAAAAACTGATTTTATATAATTTAATTAAATTGCTTTTGATCATAGAAAGCTTAATATGGCGCATTACTACGCCATACCAAATTCTCGAGCGGAACAAGTTACGCATTAGCGTAATCAAACTTTACACTTCTAAATACTTTACACATCTTCCTTAGGTGTTAACTCGTCTAATCAAAAATCCCCTCTTTGGTTTAACACCATCGGTAACTATTTTCCTTAATAATTTAAGAATCACACTTCGAGTTTTAAAACTCTATCTCCCTTATTACTTTAACCAACTATACATCTTGTGAGACCCTAGATTTTATAAAGATTTAAATTTCTCAAAATATTTTTTTTTAATATTATGGTGTTGATTTGATATAATATTATAGTTGTGGGTAGTATTTATAAATTTTTCAAAGTATGCAAGTGGTTATATTATATTCGATTGGTCGGGGAATATTCGTTTTAACAGGGAAAATCCATACGACGGCACAATCATTGGTGGACCCCACAACAGAATTATTGTCGGATTGAGAAAACGACAAAAATATTTTTATGAAAATAACGGCGGAAGTTTTACCATTAACTGTTGAAACACCCGGTGTTAAAAGTACAGTAATACGCGTGGTAGCATAGTAGGACACGATATTGATTATTGATCCTTACGTGTGAAGTTACTCAGTTTTGTTCAATTATTGCTACAGTAATTGTTGCATAGTATCTCACATTATTTGATTCAATTATTGTCGATATTTTATATATTATTAAATCAATAATTGAGATAACAAAGTTATTAATATTATTATTTGCAATATTAACGATGACTAGAAGTTCTGCCAAGGAGAGGTTTGGTCACCTAATTGCGCGTCAATAGGGAAAAATCCTTATTGGAAAGCCCCCTCTTTCTTGGGAACGACCTAGTCGATTAATATTGTGAATTATAATAATGATGATAAAAGTTGTTAAATACATTGAAGTGTCTTTTTATGAAGTCATGGAAGTTTATATATATATATATATATATATATATATATATATATATATATATATATATATATATATATATATATATAAATCTTGTTTTATTAGTATTATTAATGTAATAAAATGTAAAAGCTTTTTTATATAAAAAGAATACTTTTATAAAGTTATTTGTTTTATTAGACAATAATTAGAATATATTATATTTTATTATGCATAGTATTTGCATAATGCCTGCATAGTGTTTGTATAGTAAAATCTTTTTATTTAAAACATAATACTTTTATAAAGTTATTTATTTTATTAGACAATAAATAGAATATATTATATTTTATTTAAAAAATTTTGTTTTATTAGAATATTTTATTAATACTACATAGTAAATCAATATGGACCGTCCGTTTAAAAGTAAATCAATGTGGACCGTTCATGAATTAGTTACTATTCAGTCCATTCTCCTATAAATAGAAGTTCATTCCTTCATTATTTCTTATGAATTCACTGAAACTCTAAAGAGAGAAACTATAGAGAGAAAGAAGAAATGTATTCTGCTACTTCACTACTCCTATATAATGTTTCTTCTAAGGTAAGGGGGATTATTTCTTTCGTATTCATGAAGAGAACTTCTGTTATTCCATTCTTTGTTATTCTGTTGGAATAACCTGTATACGCGGGCTACCCTATACTTGGTGAAATTCTTCTATTAATCCATTCTTTATCATTATGTTAGAATAACCTGTCTATGCGAAGTACCACATACATGGTGAAATTCTTCTGTTATTCCATTCTTTATTATTCTGTTGGAACATCCTGTCTGTGCGTTTACGCATGACCTGGTTCCGTTATTTATTATTATGTTGGAATATCCTGTCGGTGCGTATTACGCCTGACCTGGTTCCATTAATTATTATTTTATTGGAATAAATTGTTTGTGCTGTCTATCGCAAACATGGTGATTTCTGTTGTTATTCCATTCTTTATTATTCTGTTGGAATATCCTGTCGGTGCGAATTTCACCTGACCTGGTTACGTTATTTATTATTCTGTTGGAATAACTTGTCTATGCGGTTTATCGCATGCCTGGTGATTTCTTTTGTTATTTCATTCTTTATTATACTCAGTTGGTTAAAGTTTTGACTTCTATACTCCATGAAATTAGTGGAATATCCTTGATATTTGTGCTTCATCCAGTATCTTTTCATGAAAACATTCTTCTGAGTATTCTTGAATTTTGCTCTACAAAGAAGTATCATGTTGACAATTTGGACGTTATTAGTTCCTGGATAAATTAATTCTTGAACTTGTTTTATTGAATTGTTATATCATTGTCATCATCATCATGTTTATATAATGTTGAAAGTCATCTATGGTCTGTAGTGCATAGATGGACTTGGTATGATTATGACCATGGATTAATCTATATAATCATGGCCGTAATGTTACAAATGATGTGGTAAAAGTCCTCATTGGTCCGTAGTGCATTGATGGACAGTTGTTGGCATGATCTTGACCATTGATGAATACACGAATATCCTTGGCCTATAGTGCATGGATAATTTGTGGTTGTGATACTAATGAATATCTTTGGCCGTAGTGCAAGGATGATGTGGATTATTTATTAAGCTGAGTCCCAACGATAAAAGTGATGAAATACCTTTTAAATCATAAAAGATAGTAGATTTTATTCTCTACTTGACTCTTTTAATGGATTGCTTGTTATGTTGCAGTTAAACTTGATGTTTGTTATATTGTATCAGTTTAACACTGTTGAAGGCTAACGATAATTTATTCTGTATTATCTTAGTCATAATATTTCTTACTGGGCTAGTTGAGCTCACCCTTTTACTTTCATTATTCTCTTCAAGAAATGAGAACGTAGCAGGGACTAGTCGGGGAACGGAATGACGGTCCAGATAATAGCATTAGTAGTCCTCACTATTTTGTTAAATAGTGTGATAATAAATGTAATGAGGACTCAATTGAGTGTGGATATTGTCTAGATGACAATATTTGTATTAAAACTCACAACATATGTTTTGTCGTATTTTACACGACTGTTGTATAATTAAGTTGTATTTGAATTTTGTACCATGTATTTAGCGACTCAAGATGGGTGATGTATACCTATTTTGGGGGCGTCACAGTTGGTATCAAAGCTTAGGGATATTATCCCTGGCTGAGATGTGAGACAAGAACTAGGAGGGGAGAGACGGAGAATTCCTTCGCTAGTATGACCTACCTAAGTTTATTTGGTATTTAATTGGTCTCATTTAGTATAGGATAATATGTGATATGTTAATTAACCCTTGTTTTGTGGCAGTATTTAAAAATGACATCCGAGAATGTTGATAATAGCAATGGAGCACAGGAGACCGTTGTTAAGGAAGGAGAACAACCAAATATCATATGATTCAAATGCGGAGGAGGACATACCAAATCAAATCAGCGCATGCGGCGAAAAAATGTGTTACAATTATGGAAGAGAAGGTCACCTAGCCCGATTTTGTCGTGCACCAAAGTCAAGTCCAGTTGGGACGGTGGCACCAAAGGTGAATACGGACAAAACAAAGTCGGTGGCTTCAGGAAGAGCGTTTTTAGTGACTTCTCAAAAAGCGAGTAACCCAAACGAAGTTAGCACGGGTTAGTTAATTATAAATTTTTGCGAAGTCTATACCTTATTAGATACCGGTTCTACCCATTCTTTTATCTCTCTTGCTTACGCTCAACGTTTAAATTTGACTCCGGAGAGATTAGACTTTGACTTATCGATTGAAACTACGTTAGGAGAAACCTTCGTTACCTCCACTGTTTATAAATCTTACTGATTCAAATCGACACTTTCACATTACCTGTCGATCTTATCTCTTTGAAAATACTTGCCCTTGATGTGATTTTAGGAATCGATTGGTTAACTACTCATCATGCCAAAATTGATTATTTTCCTAAGGTAAGCTTTCATATTCCTAACCAACCTGTTATGT
Source organism: Panax ginseng (assembly GCA_020205605.1). NCBI lineage: Eukaryota > Viridiplantae > Streptophyta > Magnoliopsida > Apiales > Araliaceae > Panax > Panax ginseng. The sequence continues at coordinate 87,966,926 of CM035129.1, forward strand.
GAATTCAAGCAACCAAACAACTAAAGTCAATCATTGTCATATCAAGCCATAAGTAAAGAGCCCCGAACCTTTCATTGGCGACTTCCTTGTGTGGAATGCACCTAAGCCATACTTTTCGTAAGGGACATCGTGAATAACGGTGGCAAATTGATAGGTATCAATGTGATGTGCTATCCAAGTCTTGGATGAGGGTCACAGTTTTGAATGATATTTCTATCGTTAATACATTTCTTCATATATTCTTGAAGACTTCTTGACCTACCCAAGAGCGTGAAATTGAATTTTGTATTGACCCCAGTTCAAAACCTATTTCGTCAACCCTTAAATATTTCTTTAACCAAAACAAACGTATAATGCGCCAAAGACGTTAGCTCGAGCTGTTGAAGATTACGATCATACCATTCAATATAATTATGGAAAAGAGAATGTGGTAGCTGACACGTTGAGTAGAAGATCGTATGCGTTTACGAGTGCGATGTTTTTAACACAAAAACTCATTTCGTATAACTTACAAATGATGAAGATAGAGTTAAAGACTCTAGGGACCCACGTGAAGATAACAAATATACGATTAGAATCGATTTTAATCGATAAAGTTAAAGCCGCTCAAGCTATATACTCAGAACTGATGAATGTGAAGAAGAAGGTTCAAGAGGGCGTTATTCTAGAAGCAAGAGTTGATGAATAGAGGAAATCTCAACCCTCGATTTAATTGGCCCATTTGAAATCCTTGATCGAGTAGGGCGTGGCCTATAGACTCGCTTTCTGACCCAAGTATGTCGCGTGTTCATAACGTTTTTCACGTATCGATGTTACGTAAATATGTGGATGACCCAAACCACATTATTGAAATAGAACTAGACGAGAAAGCATAAGTTTTAACGTATGAGGAGAAACGTGTTACAATCTTGGATAAGAAGGATCGTATTCAACACTCAAAGGTTATACCTCAAGATTTAGAATCTGAAATGAAGTCAAGGTATCCTCATCTCTTCGGCATACCAGGTACATACGTAAATTTTGAGGGCAAAATTTCATAAGGAGGGGAGATTGTGAGACCCTAGATTTTATGAATAAAGATTTAAATTTCTCGAAATATTTTTTTTAATATTATGGTGTGGATTTGATATAATGTTATAGTTGTGGGTAGTATTTATAAATTTTGCAAAGTATGCAAGTTGTTATATTATAAACTATTGGTCGGGGAATATTCGTTTTAACAGGGAATATCCGTACGACGGCACAATCATTGGTGAACCCCACAACGGAATTATTGTCGGATTTAGAAAACGATAAAAATATTTTTATGAAAATAACGGCGGAAGTTTTACCATTAACGTTGTTGAAACACCCGGTGTTAAAAGTACGATGTCTGGCGTGGTTGCATAGTAGGACACGGTTATTGATTATTGATGCTTACGTGAGAAGTCACCGGTTTTGTTCAATTATTGCTACGATGAATTGTTGTATAGTATCTCACATTATTTGATTCAATTATTGTCGATATTTTATATATTATTAAATCAATAATTGAGATAACAAAGTTATTAATATTATTATTTGCAATATTAACGATGTCTAGAAGTTCTGTCAAGGAGAGGTTTGGTCACCTAATTGTGCGCCAATAGGGAGAAATCCTTGATGGAAAGCCCCCTCTTTCTTGGGAACGACCTAGTCGATTAATATTGTGAATTATAATAATGATGATAAATGTTGTTAAATATATTGACGTGTCTTTTTATGAAGTCACGAAAGTTTATATATATATATATAAATTTTGTTTTATTAGTATTATTAATGTAATAAAACAGAAAAGCTTTTTATATAAAACAGAATACTTTTATAAAGTTATTTGTTTTATTAGACTATAAATAGAATATATTATATTCTTTTATACATAATGTTTTACATAGTAAAATCTTTTTATATAAAACAGAATACTTTTATAATGTTATTTGTTTTATTAGACAATAATTAGAATATATTATATTTTATTATGCATAGTGTTTGTATAGTACCACATAGTGTTTTGCATAGTAAAATCTTTTTATATAAATGAATACTTTTATAAAGTTATTTGTTTTATTAGACAATAATTAGAATATATTATATTTTATTATGCATAGTGTTTGCATAGTGGTTCTTGCAAGAGTTTTGCATAGTAAAATCTTTTTATATAAAATAGAATACTTTTATAAAGTTATTTTTTTTATTAGACTATAAATAGAATATATTATATTTTATTTAAAAGATTTTTTTTATTAGAATATTTTATTAATACTGCATAGTAAATCAATATGGACCGTCCGTTTAAAAGTAAATTAATGTGGACCGTACATTAATTAGTTACTATTTAGTCCATTCTCCAATAAATAGAAGTTCATTCCTTCATTATATCTTACGAATTCACTGAAACTTTAGAGAGAGAAACTATAGAGGGACAAAAGAAAAGTATTCTGCTACTTCACTACTCCTATATCCAGTTTCTTCTAAGGTAAGGGGTATTATTTCTTTCTTATTCATGAAGAGAACTTCTGTTATTCCATTCTTTGTTATTCTGTTAGAATAACCTGTATACGCGGGCTACCCTATAATTGTTAAAATTCTTCTATTTTTCCATTCTTTATTATTTTGTTGGAATAACCTGTCTATGCAAAGCACCGGCATACATGGTGAAATTCTTCTATTATTACATTCTTTATTATTCTGTTGGAACATCCTATTTGTGCGTTTATGCATGACCTGGTTCTATTATTTATTATTCTGTTAGAATATCCTGTCGCTGCGTATTACGCCTGACCTGCTTCCATTAATTATTATTCTATTGGAATAACCTGTCTGTGCGTTCTATCACATGCATGGTGATTTCTGTTGTTATTCCATTCTTTATTATTTTGTTGGAATATCATGTCGGTACGAATTTTGCCTGACCTGGTTCCGTTATTTATTATTCTATTGGAATAACCTGTCTGTGCGGTTTATCGCATGCCTGGTGATTTCTTTTGTTATTCCATTCTTTATTATACTCAGTTGGTTAAAGTTTTGACTTCTATACTCCATGAAATTAGTGGAATATCCTTGATATTTGCGCTTCATCCAGTATCTTTTCATGAAAATATTCTTTTGAGTATACTTGAATTTTACTCTACAAAGTAGTATCATGTTGACAATTTGGACGTTATTAGTTCCTGGATAAATTAATTCTTGAACTTGTTTTATTGAATTCTTATATCATTGTCATCGTCCTCATGTTAATATTATGCTGAAAGTCATATGTGGCCTGTAGTGCATAGATAGACTTGGTATGATTATGACCAGGGATTAATCGGTATAATCATGACCGTAAAGTTATAAATGATGTGGAAAAAGTCCTCATTGGACCGTAGTGCATTGATGGACAGTTGTTGGTATGATCATGACCATTAATGAATACATGAATATCCTTGGCCCGTAGTATATGGATAATTTGTGGTTATGATACTAATGAATATCCTTGGCCGTAGTGCAGGGATGATGTGGATTATTTATTAAGCTGAGTCCAAGCGATAAAAGTGATAAAAAACCTTTTAAATCATAAAAGATAGTAGATTTTATTATCTACTTGACTCTTTTAATGGATTGTTTGTTCCACTGCAGTTAAACTTGATGTTTGTTATATTGTATCATTTTAACACTGTTGAAGGCTAACGATAATTTATTCAGTATTATCTTAGTCATAATATTTCTTATTGGGCTAGTTGAGCTCACCCTTTTACTTTCATTATTCTCTTCAGGAAATGAGAACGTAGCAGGGACTAGTCGGAGAACGGAGTGACGGTCCAGATAATAGCATTAGTAGTCCTCACTATTCTGTTAAATAGTGTGATAATAAATGTAATGAGGACTCAATTGAGTGTGGATATTGTCTAGATGACAATATTTGTATTAAAACTCACAGCATATGTTTTGTCGTATTTTACACGACTGTTGTATAATTAAGTTGTAAGACCCCGAATTTTATGAAATAAAAGTATTCAATTTTCCTATTTAGTAAATGGTTAAATTGATAAAAAAAGTTAAAGTTAAGGGTGATATATATAAAATTTTCAAAATACGCAAGTGGTTATAAAATACTAATTTCTTTTGGGGAATATTCATTTGGTCGTGGAATATTCTTGTTGTCGGGGAATATTCGTATTTACGGCCAGTATGATTTGTGGGCCCCATAACAAAATAACTGTCGGATGAAGAAAAACGACAAGTTTGAGTTTTATAAATAAACGGCGTAATTGTTACCATTAACACTGTTTGAATACCTGGTGGTTAAAATACAGTAATACGCGTGGTTGCACAGTAGTACACGATATTGCACAGTATTTTTGAATTATTGATTCTTATATAAGAAGACACTACTCATTAATTATTACAGTAATTACTTTTCAATATTTTATTTTATTGATTCAATAATTGCTGCGTTGATATTTTATATTATTGTTGTTTCAATAATTTTCACTGCACAGTATTTCCCATTATCAGATCAATAATTCATATTATTTGAATAATATTATTAGATAGCATTATTGGCAATGTCTAGAAAGTTCTGTCAAGAAGAGGTTTGGTCACCTAATTGCGCGCCAGTAAGGAGAAATCCTTATCGGAAAGCCCCCTCTTTCCTTGGAACTACCTGGTTGTCATTATGGTGATTCTGTAATATTATTTGTGAATAAATAATTATTGATTTATACGATAAGAAAATATTTATTTGATGCGGATATAAATGATGGATTTATTTATGTGGTTATAAATGAAGGAATTAATGTTGAGGTGTTTTATCAGTATTTTGTCGGATTGGAGGTATTAAAAGATCAGATCGGTGTTCTTAAAGCTCTATTGCGTGAGTTATAATTTTAATCCGACTTTTGAATCGTTGTGATTTTTGGATATATTATACATATATAAGTGGAGTATATGTCCACAAATTTTGAACCGTTAAAAATTAACGTATGATTTGTTATGAATTTTAAAAGGTATTGAAAATTGTCCGTTTTTTGATTTCAGATATTTTCTGTCTGGAATTTAGAAAAACTTAAATTTACAAAGTTGTAGAGAATTCGATTTCGTGTCGAATGGACATAAAATTTGTATTTTTCTGATAAATGGGTTATTTTCTATGAATTATTGAAGTTTCGGAAATTAAAATATTTTTATTAAATTATTGGGTGGGACCCACTTTTGTCAATTTTTGAAAATATGTGTTGAATTCTTGTTCAAAAGTGATGGCTGGCTGCTGAAATTTCAGGAGGTTGCTGCGTAGAAGAAATGAAAAGAAAATAATAATATTTTATTATTTAGTCTCCTTTGGCATTCTAGTATTTTCTTATAAATAGGCGCTCAAGTTAGAATTGAAAATCACACCAGAAACATAAGTTTTCTCTCCCTATATTATCGAGCATATTTTTGTGAGTATTTTGATACTTTGAGAGTTGCTAATCAGTGCAAGTTTCCTTCGGCTTTACATCCGATATTCCAGTCAGAAGTAATGCTCTTTTGAGGTAGAGGATTTTAAGGGTTAATATATTTTTCAATTTCATAATTTTTCCGACACTCAAAAATTTTGTAAAAATTTGAAATGATAATTTGATGAGTTTTCTTGATTGTGTCCAAAAATGGTGATTTTTAGATGTATAGATTAGGAGTTATGAATTTTTTGAGAAAAGACTATATTAAAAGTAAACCCTTATAACTCCTTGTGGTTAACTCCAAAATTGATGAAATTTTTATTGGGAGTACATCTATATAATATCAGTATACCTTGTAAATTTTGAAATTTTTGGATAAAAGTACAGTTTATGATAAATGTCTAAATATTCGGTAGTTTTGGCCATATGAAAATAGTAAATGAATTTTAAAAATTTTGAGAAAAATATATGTTCAATATGGGACTATATTCTGCTAAATCTCAGAAAAGAAATATTTTTGGGACTGATTTGGTATTTTTCATGAAAATGAACTGGTTATGAACTAGTCGTATCAATAAGAATTTGCTAGTCTAACAAGGTTTAACAATAACTGATAATTAACTTGGATAAAATCTCAAAAGTATACAATAGAATAAGTATTGTATAACAGCATCATGCTTGAAGGATTAATAAGCTTTAATACACAAAATAGACTTAATCAATAGTAATGAGAATTTGCTCGATGTAGAACAGTGAAATTATCAACTTATAATGATAACAAGTAGGGTTAGGAAACTTGCCTCGTGCGTAGATTACACGTTAATAAAACTCGTTCTTTGATTAAAATCCTACATATCATTCATGCTCATAATACCAATATATTATCACGTAATAAACATCACAAGTTTATTCTTTGTCTAACTCGAGTTCATGACTATACTTAGTCAATTACTACACTTATTGCCAAAAAAAATAAAATAAGACTTCACGACAATAAGCTAACTATGCATTTGATCATTCAATTTACACGTAATTGTGTTATGGACATGTTAAGAATTTATTCTAACACTTCATTATATGTCTAACAAGTTTTTATAATCATTAGACTAAGTTACTAACACATTTTTATACTTGAACATTGAAAAAAAATGCATTTCGATTGATTTCTAAGTGATGTATACTACACTTTTTCACTTTTGTCTCGGAGTCTTGGCGTTTGTTGACTGATACTTGCACTTTCGACGTGGGAAATGAGCTAGGAGGTGGCTCCGCGGCGCGACACTCCAGACTCTGAATTTCCAGTTCGCGAAGAACACAAAATTCAGCGAAATAAACACTACATAATCATTAATTTCACCAAATTACACATACCCACATGTTAGAAATCATACATAATCATTACCCAACACTTGTAGAGTGATTTTAACCCATTAAAACACATAATCATAGAATTAAATCATGCAATTTGTACTGTTCTTGATGTTCTTGAAGTGTAGAACATAAATTCCTAAAATTCAACGCCACAGATTCGTTATAAAACCAAATCCAACCATTCAAAATTCATTTTGTTCATTTTAGCATGCATAATCATATACAAGTGGAAATTTTATAGGAAAATTTATGGTTGACATATTAAAATTACGTATAAGGGCCATATAGCCATATAACATACTCTGTAATCACATACTGTGAAATTTATAAAACTGATGATATGGTATCATATAAAATACAAATTAAACATGCTACCATGACATAAAATCACGTATATAACCACATAGTCAATACACTTTCCAACCATAGAGAATTTTACAGAAATTGGAGAGCCATATTTTATAAAACTAAATGACGTAAAAAGGAATTTGGGTTGAAGAATTTTATCCAAAGCGTAGAATGTATTTAATAAGGGATGAATTCCTTCTCAGATGACTCTCACAAACCTCTCAATAATCTCTGAATTCCCAACTCTTTCTCTGTATCTCTCTCTGTTACGCTTTCTAGACTTAGGCAAATAATGAAGAAGAAAGAAGAAGACGTAAATTAAATAAGGAACAACTGACGCGTTGGTGGTCAGTTACCCAGTCATGGGTTAACTACCCCCAACTCCCTTTAGGGCCATGTTTGGCTAGCTAGAATAGGTTTCAAAAATCATTTAATTTAATAAAACTTTATCATATAGTTTAAATAATATCACACTCCTTTATAAAATAAATCAATATCTTATTTAATTTATTTTAAATAAAATATAATAATTTCTCATTAATTCACATAGTCAAATAATTAAATTTTTCATTTAATAATAATATCAAATTATTAAATCTCTAATTAATAATTAAATTAATTAAAAATAACATTGCTTATTAAATATTTCTTTTAATACAATAAGCTCACATAATCACATACTTGAATAATAAAATTCTCCACATTAATTTAATACATATAACACATATAATTAAATTAATCTACCACAACTTCATCAATTAATTATTTAATCTAATAATTAATTCATCGAAAAATATTTATTCAATCCAATAAGTATTAAAATTAAATTACAAAATCTCGTTGTCACATCTTTCCCCTCTTAAAAGGATTTTGTCCTCGAATTTACAACTCAACTATTCGTCCTTACATTTCTCCCCCTTACAAAGATTATGTCCCCGTAATCGCTTATAATATTCTAAGTAAATAAATGAGGATAATTTTCATCATTTTCTCTTGAGTTCCCAATGTAGCTTCTTCAAATTGTGGTTTCTCCAAATTACCTTAATGTAGGTATTACTTTATTTCTCAGAACTTGTTCTTTGCGGTCGATAATTTGAACAGGAATTTCTTCGTAAGATAAGTCTTTGTCGAAGTGTAAGGGTTCATATTCAATTACATGCTTGTAATCGAGTTTGTAGGGTCGTAGGACTGAGACATGGAAAACGTTATGGACATTCTCTAGAGCTGGAGGTAAGGCTACCTCATAAGCAACTTCTCCGACCCTTCGTAGAACTTCAAAGGGTCCAATTAATCTTGGGCTTAATTTCCCTTTCTTTCCAAATCGATCTTTCCTTCCGGGAGAGACCTTTAAAACATATAACTACTGGCTACTAAACTCAACATTCTTATGGTGTGGATCAACATTTCTTCTATCTATCTTGAGTTCTTTATCTGTCGATCTCGCTTCGGATCACTTTGACTATTTCGCTATTTGTTGTACCAATTCCTGCCTAGTAATTGTCTTTCGCCAACTTCGTCCCAAATATAGCGAGTTCGCACTTTCTCCAGATTATGCTTCATATGGTGGCATGCCAATACTAGCGTGGTAATCATGTTGTGGCCGAATTCTGAGCGATAGATGATCATCCCAACTTCCTTTAAAGTCCATTATACAAGCTCTTAACATATCTTCCAATGTCTGAATTGTTCTTTCACTCTGTCCATCTGTCTGAGGGTGATATGCCGTACTCATTCGCAACTGTGTTCCCATGCATGCGTGTAGACTTTTCCAGAAGTTCGACGTAAAACGCTGATCGCTATTAGAAACAATTGACACCGGAACTCCGTGCCTTGAAATTATCTCTTTCACATATAACCTTGCCAACTGGTCTAAGTTGAATCTGATTTTGATCGGAAAGAAGTGTGCAGATTTTTCAATTGATTAACAATAACCCATCTTTAGCGTCGTAGCCTTTACGAGTTTGTTCAGTGAGGCCAACCATGAAATCCATTGTAATATGTTCCCATTTCCATTCGGGATCTCTAAAGGTTGTAGTAACCCACTCGACCTCGATGTTCGCTTTAACTTTCCGACATGTCGCATTTGGCAACACATTCGCAACCTCTCGTTTCAAGTTTGGCCACCAAAATGTTGTCAAGATTTGGTACATCTTGATGCTGCTACGGTGGTGAATCGAATATCTCGAGTTATGGGCCTCACTCAAAATTTCTTCCTTAATCTCTGGTACTGGCTGTACCCAAATTCTGCTCTCAAATCTTAGTAGTCCCTCACTGTCTATTTTGAATCTCGGTTCAGTCTCTTCAGATATCTTCTTCTTCACTTTCTCACATTCTTCGTCTTGAAGTTGAGCCTCCTTAACTTTATCCAGTAAAGTCGTACCAGCTTGCATCTGGAACAGCTTCTCGTCGATCTCCATAGGATACTTCACTTCCAATTTCAGCTTTTCCATTGCTAAAATTAGCTCCTCCTGAGCGGTCAACATCATCAATTTCTCCCGACCTTTTCTACTTAGGGCGTCGGCCACCACATTTGCCTTATCCGGATGGTATAGAATCTCACAATCATAGTCCTTAATTTATTCCAACCACCTTCTTTGACGCATACCCCTTCTCAAAATGAAAACCAGTGCAGCTAACTCCAAGTCATGGGTCGGATACCCCTTCTCATAATCTTTCAGTTGTCGTGACGCATACGCAATGACTCTGCCGTTTTACATAAGCACACATCCAAGTCCTTTATGCGATGCATCACTATAAATCACAAAATTTCATGTGTCATCTAGAAGAGATAACACAGGTGTTGTACTCAACCTCTTCTTTAATTCTTGAAAGCTTTCCTCACACTTCTCCGTCCAAACAAATTTCACTGATTTTCTAGTCAAATTCGTCAACAGAGTTGCGATCTTAGAAAAATCCTGAATAAATCTTCTGTAATAACCTGCCAATCCAAGAAAACTTCTTACTTCTGACAGTGTCTTTGGCTGATCCCAGTTAATCACAACTTCGACTTTGGAGGGATCCACCGAAATTCCATCCCTATCGATCACATGTCCAAGAAATTGTACCCTTTCAATCCAGAATTAACATTTCGAAAACTTGGCATACAACTTCTCCATTCTCAATACCTCTAATGTCATCTTCAAATGTTGTTCGTGTTCTTCCTTGGTTTTTGAATACACCAAAATGTCGTCTATGAATACCACTAAGAATTTCTCCAAAAACGGTTTGAAACTCCATTCATTAAGCCCATAAATGCTGCAGAAGCATTTGTTAGACCAAATGACATTACCAAAAATTCATAGTGACCGTATCATGTTCTAAATGTCATCTTCTAGACATCCTCCTGGTCTCACCTTCATTGATGATAACCACTCCTCAAATCTATCTTTGAAAAGTATCTTGCTCCCTTCAACTGATTGAACAAGTCATCGATTCGCGGTAATGGATACCTATTCTTAATCGTGACCTTATTTAGTTCTCTGTAGTCTATGCAGAGTCGCATTGTTCCATCCTTCTTCTTTACAAATAAAACCGACGCTCCCCACGGTGATACGCTTGGTTGAATATACTTCTTGTCCAGTAATTTTTGTAGTTGGACCATTAGTTCCTTCATCTCTACCGGTGCCATTCGGTATGGTGCCTTCGATATTGGAGCCATTCCTGGTGCCAAATCGATTACAAACTCAACTGCTTTATCTCGAGGAAGTCCTGGAAAATCATTTGAAAATACATCTGCGAAATCTCTCACTACTGGTATCTCATCTATTTTCAGATTCTCTTTCCGACTATCGACTATGTAACCTAGATATCCTACACAGCCTTGCCTTAACAATATACTGGCCTGCATCATCGTCAGATAACTCGCTTGTCTAGGCGGCTTGCTACCATAAAACACAACCTTTGATTTTGAGTCATAAGATTAATACGCTTCTTCAGGCGATAATTACCGCCCCATAATTGGATAGCTAATCCATACCCAAAATAACGTCAATTCTCTCGAGTCGAATAGGATAAGATCTACGTTCATGATATTACCCTTAATATCTACGCTTCTGCTTCTTGTACATACTTAACATGGATTATTTCTCTATTAGCAATTTATATGTTCATGGGTATTCTAACTCGCCCCTTAAACAATTCTAAGTTCTTAGCAAAGTCATCGGATATAAATGAGCAAGTAGCACCCGAATCAAATAATACATAAACATTAATTTTATTGATCGGAATGATACCTGACACCACCTCGCGAGACTGCACTGCATCTTGCACTGTCATGTTGAATGTTCTGGCTGTTGGTCTATTGGTTGCGGTTGGTCCTGCAATGGTCAGAGTGCTTCCACAAGTATTTCCTCTATTTCCTCCTGAACTCGTCCCTTCCGATCCCTTCTTAGGACAATCTCTTGCAAGATGGTCCTTTGAGCCACATGTGAAGCAGGCACCCTTCTTTGGGTTTGGACAGTTTGGTGCTATGTGGCCTTCCTGACCACAATTGTAGCACACTTGCTTCCCTTTCATGCAAACTCCTAGATGAGTTTTTCTATAGGTTGGGCATGGTTCGATCTTCTTCTTCTGCCCTCCCTGTTGACTTCCAGCCGATGAATTTTCAGACCACTTCCTCTTCTGATTGTGATTAGCCCCAGTGCTACTCCCACCAGTTTTGTTGTTACCTTCATTCTCACTTTTCTTCTTCTTCTAATCCTGATTGTACTTAGTTACCGCATCGCTTCTACCTTCAGCAAGTATGGCCTTCTCTAGCACTCCAAGAAAAGTGTTCAATTGGAACATTGACACTTTGCTATACAACCTGTGGCTTCATCCCTCTCCAAATCGCCTCTTGCCTTCCTCTCATCGGTGTGCACTTGGTATGTGGCGAACCTAGCCAACTCGTTAAACCTTGTCGCGTATTTAGCTACCGATATACTTCCCTGTTTAAACTCTAAAAACTGTACTTCCATCTGATTTTGTGAACTGGTCGGAAAGTACATTTCGAAGAACATTTCTTTGAATCTTTCCTGGATATTACACCTTCACCTCCTCTCACTTTGTTTGCACGCCACCAATAATCGGCTTCTGGACTTGAAAGATAAACGTTGCATACGCTGGCTTCTAATCTTCTCTTACTTGAGCGACGTCGAACACCTTCTCCATCTCCATCACCCAAGTCTGAGCTTCGATTGGGTTTATGGAACCCTTAAACTCTGGCGGTCCCACCACCTTGAAGTCCTTAAACGAGGTATTTGGTGGAGCTTGTGGTTGATTATTAATTGCCCCAGCCAAAAGGTTCACCAATCAATGGTAACAGGATTAGAATTGGCGTCAGTGTTGTTCATTGGTTCTTCTTGTGCTTGCTGACGATTTTGTCTTCTTCTAGGCGGCATATTTCTGTTAAAAATATACGCTTATTAGGTCTTTATTCAATCTCTTAAACATTTAAGACTTAATTAAAACATTTAATCATAACTCACTTAACACATCAATTCAAATAAACTCTGACATTCTCATTTAATTCAAAAGTTTTAACATTAATAGATAGCATCACTGCTATTTACATCCACTATCCCGAGATAAAGAATTTATAGGATTTAAAACATCAAAATATTCCTTTGTTTATAAACACATCGAAATTTACATCCTTAATTACCAAATAGTTTTCACATTATTAAACTAATACTATCACTATCTGTTAAGGCGCTGAATAGCCTTGCTACGTTCCTCTTCCATGATGCGAGACATCGTTCTGCGATCTAGCATATATGATGGTAGATCCTCAAACTGGATTGGATACTTCCTAACTCGATCTTGGACTGCATCCATTGAATTTTGTAGTGTAGAGTACGTCTCCTCAAGTTTAGCCTTCTTCGCACAACGATCATCTTCTGCAAGATCAGCACAACGTGACTCTCTTACCCAGCCTTCCTCTGCTATGGCAAGCCTTTCTGAGCTCTCATTTAGATCCTTCTTCAACTTTTCTATTTCTGTGGACTTATCCTCGGTTTGACCCTTCTCGTGAACCAGATCCTACTCCACATTTCCTAAACGTGTGTGAAGAGTCACAATCTCCCTATCCTCGCTTTCAATAGTAATCACCGACTAACCGCCCACTCGATCCGATCCCTGACAAGATCCTGCAACTCTATGTTACGATCATAAAGTGCATCATACATCTCAGCATCAATGGAGTTCGGTGGGAACTCCTCCTCTTCCTCTTCTTCTTCAGGATCCTCCTCTGGATCAGTCTCAGGCTCATGCTCCTGACCAACAACAATGATCAATGGAGATGGCTCTCTCTGTACCAGTTGTTCCCTGATGACATGAATGTCTCGGGGTACCTCCTCCCCAGCTCGACTAGCTCCTCCAACATCCGACATCCTGACAACAAAATTTTAAGTTCTAGTTACTAATCCGTTCTAGCGAACACATAGATTAACACATAAGCACATAAAGTCTTTTATTATCTTCAATGAATTTAGAAATTCATTTCTTATAACTCGATAAGAGGTTACCACCACTATGTTCTCAATCTCCTACATGGCTACTACCTAAGGTTGTTCCCCCACCTAAGGTTCATAACCTACAGCTTTGATACCAACCTGTGACACCCCCAAATTCGGTACTTCCATTTTCACAGGATTTGGTGTTCACTGTACAAACATCATCTATCTATCTACCCAAAAATAAATGCAAACCATGCAATAGATAGAGTAAATAATAAACCTCCCCTTATGGGGTTACATCATCTGCATAATAAATAAATCCCAGGTTACTCTAACCTTAAAACATCTGTGCGGAAAACATAGACAAATAAGTCTTAAGTAACATCAATTCTAATCATCATTACATAACCACAATAATAAAATAGTCTTCATTACTTGCTAATCTTGCCCTTGCCCTTACTAGTGGAAGGCTCGTCTGCTCTTTCGTTCTTAACTGCAATGTTATTATTACGCAAGAGTGAGCAGGATTGCCCATAAGTATAACAATATAACAAATGACTAATAATAACATACGAATGAATTAACAACTTTTGATTTAAAAGCTCAACTTTTGAATCAAGAATGAATAACAAGAATCAAAAGAACTTCTGAGGGTCATAAGACCTTGAACTATGTCCTAGGTTGTCAAGTGCTTATACTTGAAACTTTTAACAGTAATAAGACTATGGACTCTTCTTTTCGTACTTAGGGGGATCAGCCCTTAGTACCATACTGTACACAATATCTTAACGCTAACGCATAAGTAATCCTCTAGACAGGGTTGTTCATCTCAGTTTGACATTAGAGTCTGCACCAAAGGAAGTTTGGTTTGGATAATTCATCAAGGGTTCTAAAATTTAGAACGCTCATCAACTATGGACTAGTCGAATTAATAAGGGTTCGCTAGTCTAACAAGGTTTAACAATAACTGATAATTAACTTGGATAAAATCTCAAAAGTATACAATAGAATAAGTATTGTATAACACAAGATCATGCTTGAAGGATTAATAAGCTTTAATACACAAAATAGACTTAATCAATAGTAATGAGAATTTGCTCGATGTAGAAACGGTGAAATTATCAACTTATAATGATAACAAGTAGGTTAGGAAACTTGCCTCGTCGCGAGATTTACACGTTAATAAAACTCGTTCTTTGATTAAAATCCTACATATCATTCATGCTCATAATACCAATACATTATCACGTAATAAACATCACAAGTTTATTCTTTGTCTAACTCGAGTTCATGACTATACTTAGTCAATTACTAGACTTATTGCCAAAAAAAAAATAATAAGACTTCACGACAATAAGCTGACTATGCATTTGATCATTCAATTTACACGTGATTGTGTTATGGACATGTTAAGAATTTATTCTAACACTTCATTATATGTCTAACAATTTTTTATAATCATTAGACTAAGTTACTAACACATTTCTATACTTGAACATTAAAAAAAATTCATGTATGGATATTCTGCTAAGTGGCGTCACATTGCCACTTTTTATCTTGGGTCTTATAACTGACATATTTGATACTTATGCGCTACGGTAAATGAACTAGAGGTGGTGTATTGTAGCGACACTCCAGACTCTGAATTTCCAGTTCGCGAAGAACACAGAATTTCAAATAAATAAACACTACATAATCATTAATTTCACCAAATTACACATACCCACATGTTAGAAATCATACATAATCATTACCCAACACTTGTAGAGTGATTTTAACCCATTAAAACACATAATCATAGAATTAAATCATGCAATTTGTACTGTTCTTGATGTTCTTGAAGTGAGAACATAAATTCCTAAAATTCAACGCCACAAATTCGTTATAAAACCAAATCCAACCATTCAAATTTTGCCTTGTTCGTTTTAGCATGCATAATCATATACAAGTGGAAATTTTATAGAAAAATTTATGGTTGACATATTAAAATTACGTATAAGGGCCATATGGCCATATAACATACTCTGTAATCACATACTGTGAAATTTTATAAAACTGATGATATGGTATCATATAAAATACATATTAAACATGCTACTATGACATAAAATCATGTATATAACCACATAGTCAATACACTTTCCAACCATAGAGAATTTTACAGAAATTGGAGAGCCATATTTTATAAAACTAAATGACGTAAAAAGGAATTTGGGTTGAAGAATTTTACCCAAAGCGTAGAATGTATTTAATAGGAGATGAATTCCTTCTTAGATGACTCTCACAAACCTCTCAACAATCTCTGAATTCCCAACTCTTTCTTTGTATCTCTCTCTGTTACGCTTTCTAGACTTAGGCAAATAATGAAGAAGAAAGAAGAAGACGTAAATTAAATAAGGAATAATCGACGTTGGTGGTGGGTTACCACTCAAATATGGGTTAATCGCCTCAACTCCTTTAGAACCATGTTTGGCTAGCTAGAATAGGTTTCAAAAATCATTTAATTTAATAAAACCTTATCATATAGTTTAAATAATGTCACACTCCTTTATAAAATAAATCAATATCTTATTTAATTTATTTTAAATAAAATATAATAATTTCTCATTAATTCACATAGTCACATAATTAAATTTCTCATTTAATAATAATATCAACTTATTAAATCTCTAATTAATAATTAAATTAATTAAAAATAACATTAAGCTTATTAAATATTTCTTTTAATACAATAAGCTCACATAATCACATACTTGAATAATAAAATTCTCCACATTAATTTAATACATATAACACATATAATTAAATTAATCTACCACAACTTCATTAATTAATTATTTAATCTAATAATTAATTCATCGAAAAATATTTATTCAATCCAATAAGTATTAAAAATTAAATTACAAAATATCGATTGTCACAAGACATGAGTCACAGTTGGTATATATTTGTATCAAAACTCACAACATATGTGTTGTTGTAGTAATAGAATTGTAGTTGTTTTCTGTACCATATATTTGGCGACTTAAAATAGGTTGGATGGATTGGACCTATTTTGGGGGTGTCACATAAGTTGTATTTGAATTTTTACCATGTATTTGGTGAGTCAAGATGGGTGATGTATACCTATTTTGGGGGCGTCACACATCTCTTTTACGGTTTCATACCACCAATAACACCACACTCAAATATAACACATACATGCATCACTTCTCGTCGTGTATCAATTTACTCAATAATTCTCTAACTACTTTAAAGGTATATCGATTCTCTTCTCTCGTCAACAACGTACATATATACAAGTTCAAACCTAACACACCTTAAGTCTTTAATAGTATTCAATATAGTACACTGAGTGGTTTCCCCACAAACAACCAAAAAATTAGTTTCCGTCTCGTCTACACTATTTTCACAGTGAGTTAGATCGGTTACCAATTCGTATATACCTCCGCTCTCTGAAGGAATCGTTTAGCCCAGCTCTTATATGTCAACCATTAAAGAGTAAGATTGTACTGCCTTAGACTTGATATTCACTCGTACATATACTCAAAAAATTGGTGATTATCAAAGATATTTTAATGTCACCAACTTACTACAATAAAATAATTCTATAAATTATTTTAATGTCGATAAATAAATCTTATTCATCTTCATATAACTTCATCTCTATAATTTCTAACAAATATATAATAATGATATATATTTATTAAACACAACATTACTTATTACATAGCTCATATTACCCTATGTAACACAATACCACATACCTGGTAACACATTATATATTTTTATTTGAACCCTTCACAAGCCTTAAGAATTTTATTCACTAAATTCTTATTTTAATATTTTCTAAAATTTTAGGTTCTTACATTCCTTGACTCGAGTTTAATCTAGGATGTCAAGGTTAAAAGGATTAAATTACATTGAAACATTGGTCACAAAAAGGTTGCATCGAATCATCGATCTTATTATTACTTGGGTAGCAGTGATGCATTACTAAATGCCGCTCACTATTTATAATTTTATAATATGATTTTAAAATTATAGCCAATGTAATAATAACCTATAGGGTCACACACATAGAAACGTAATTAAATGGGAATTAATTTAAATTGTAAAGATTTAAATATGTCAATATGATTGATATTATTTAAATTACAAATTTAAATTAATAGGATAATTATATATATGGGTATATTAATTAAGTAAGACTTAATTAAGATATATATATATATATATATATATATATAAATTTGGATTTTATTTTAATTAAATTAGGTTTTTTGATTAATTTCTTTTAACTGCTATATATATGATATGTAGCAGCCATATTAAGGATTATCATTAACCTATAAACCCTAGCCGCTCTTAGAGAGAGACTAAAGAAAAAGTTTTTGAAAATCTTGTTCCTTTGGTGGCTAGTACCACAGCTCACTTTATTGTAGAATCGTGCAACGGTTCGCGTGCGTTCATGTGGATACCATAGAGGCACAGTTTCGTGAGGGATTGCGTTGGAGATTAGAAGCGTTTCAGAGGCTTTTTCATAATCGGTATAATATCTTTCACTGAATTAATGTCTATTTCGCATGGATCCTGTTTTAGGTTTCGGATATTGTTCTGTTTTATTCAATTTTATTCCGCTGTGTGTTGCTTTGATTTGCCGAGAACCCAACACTACACTCCTAAAGTCTTTAAAATTTATGATTGGAACTACTTGGGGAATGGGTTGTACTGGTTCGTTTCTTCCCCTAACAAATCTACTAGGCTTTGTACAGGGTCTACTTGTCCTCTCTCATCATTAATTGACTCTTCTGGTGCAGTTAGTCTACGTCTAGGCGGAATTTTTCTACATCATAAAATATTTATTTTTATTATCTAATTATATTACTTAAACATTTCTGAAATGAAAGAGAATAAAATTTTGGGGGAGTCACAGTTGGTATCAAAGCTTAGGGATATGATCCCTAGCTGAGATGTGAGGCTAGAACTAGGAAGGAGAGACGGGTAAATCCTTCACTAGTATGACCTACCTAAGCTTACTTGTTATTTAATTTATCTGTCATAATATAGGGATAATATGTTGCATGTCAATTAACCCTCGTTTTGTGGTAGTGTTTGAAAATGACATCTGAGAATGTTGAGAAAAGAAATGGAGCACATGAGACCGTTGAGTCACCGATGATCAATAACCAGGATAATATGCATCAGGAAGGAAATAATCCTCAGGTAAATAACAACACCGACTAAATCATGAACGACATAATGTTTAGGAGCTTTCTGCAATTCGTGCAACATCAGGCGAAAGAGACTCTTGTGCAAAATGCAGGTGGAAACACTGGAAACTCTCGGCTGGTCACCGCTAAGCAATTCAAGGAGTTGGGACCACCGGAGTTTTTTGGGAAAGCCAGAACCACTTAAGGCGGAGACGTGTATTAAGCAGATCACCAAGATATTTGATGTCTTGGGATGCTCCGAGGAGAAAAAGGTTCCCTTTGCCACCTTCATGTTACGGGGAGAGATAGATCATTAGTGGGAATCTATAAAACGTACTCAGCCTGTCGCACTGAAGATGTCTTAGGAGAAGTTCCACAAATTGTTCAATAAAGAGAACTTTCCTGAAAGTATTCGTCACATGAAAGAGGTAGAATTTATCAAGCTTGAGCAAAACAATATGATCGTATCGCAATACGAGGCTAAGTTTGCCGAGTTGTCCCGGTTTGCATCCCATTTGGTAGATAATGAGGAGCGTATGACGCAGATATTTCTAAGAGGTTTGAAACCCGAAGTACGTCAATACCTCTTTTCTCACAAACTTTGCTTATATTCCGATGTTGTGAATAGGGCTCCGTTATTGAAGCGCAATAATGAGTCAACCCAACCAAAAGATAACAGGCGACAAAATGATAATACCAATGGTAGCAATCATCGAAGCGGTGACAATAATCGTAGAGGAAATCAACATGCTAGAAATGGTAACCACTTCGGTGGTAATCATAACCAAGATAATAAAAGTGGAAATTTCAGGAAGAGAAGGTTCAATAATGATGGACCACCAGTCGTATGGTACAAATACGGAGGGTAGGGACACATTAGTCCAAACTATACGCAACAACCCAAGGCATGTTACAATTGCGGAAGAGAAGGTCAGCTAGCCCGATTTTTTCATGTAATGAAGTCAAGTCCAGCTGGGATAGAGACACCAAAGGCCGTCCCAGACAAGTTAAAGTCGTTAGTTCAAGGGAGAGCATTTTTTGTGACCTCCCAAAAAGCGAGGAACCCGAACGAGGTTATCACGGGTAAGCTAATCATAAACTCTTGCAAAGTCTATACCTTATTTGATACCGGTTCTACCCATTATTTTATTTCTCCTACTTGCGCTTAACGTTTAAATTTAACTCCAGAGAAATTAGACTTTGACTTATCTGTTGAAACTCCGTTGGGAAAAACCTTCATTGCATCCACTGTTTATAAATCTTGTTTGATTTAAATCGGCACCCTCACGTTACTTATTGATCTTATCTCTTTAAAAATACTTGCATTTGATGTGATTTTAGGGATTGATTGGTTAACTACTCATCATGCTAAAATTGATTTTTTGTAAGGTTGTTAGCTTTCATATTCCTAACCAACCTATTATGCGAATTCAAGAAACCAAACCACTAAAGTCAATCATTGTCATATCAAGCCATAAAGTCATTCGTTTATTGAAAAAAGAATGTCAAGCTTTCTTAGCCCATATCACGGATTTAAACAAAAGTATATAAGATTTGAATGATATTTCTATTGCTAATAAATTTCCTGACGCAATCCCTAAAGAACTTTCTGGCCTACCCCTAGAGCGTGAAATCGAATTTTGTATTGACCTTGAACCTGGTACAAAATCCATTTTAAAACCCCATATCGAATGGCTCCTATTGAACTTTAGGAGTTAAAAACCCAACTGCTGGAATTGTTAGACATCAAATTCATTCGTCCTAGTACGTCTCCTTGGGGTGCTCCTGTTTTATTCGAAAAGAAGAAAGATGGGAGTATGCGACTTTGTATTGATTATCGGGAGTTGAATCATGTCACCGTCAAAAATAGGTACCCGCTGCCTCGCATTGATGACATGTTTGACCAGCTGCATGGAGCCAATTTTTTTTGAAAGATCGATCTTCGTTCTGGATATCATTAGTTACAGATTAAAATTGATGAAATTCCAAAAACTGCTTTCAGAACTCGGTACGGGCATTACGAATTCCTAGTCATGTCTTTTAGATTGACTAATACTCCTGCTGCCTTCATGAATATGATGAACCGAGTATTCAAGGAATATTTGGATCATTTTGTGGTTGTCTTTATTGATGACATCCTCATATACTCCAAAAGTCGTGAAGATCATGAGCAACACTTGAGGATGATACTCCAAAAGCTTCGTAAAAATAATCTATATGCCAAGTTGAAGAAATGCGAGTTCTGGCTTGAGGAAGTAGCATTCCTTGGGCACATTATATTGAATCATGGAATATCTGTTGACCCGACAAAGATTGAAGCAATTCAAAGCTGGGAGCAACCTAAGTCAGTAACAAAAGTACGATTCGACGTTGGGACTTTTATTTGTCCATTTTATGTTCTTGTCTTTTGGTGTTCTCATGTTAGGTGAGATTTGTTTGAAAAAACAATTTTTGAAAAGGTCTGACATGTATATGTCGACGATTTGATTGTAAGAGTCACCAGTTGGTATTTTTAAATGGTTGCACCAACTCAACCGAGAAAAAGTTTGCACATAGATCGAGTGATGTAACAATGCTTAATTAGTCTGTGAAACTAAAATTTGTTCAAGTCTGGGGGCTTGATTATGCGAGGGAAAGGTGTTAGGCACCCCCCGACATGCGTGGTAACACGATGATCACTACTTTTCATTTTAAACATTTATCTGAATGTGTGTGTGTGTGTAGGTCTATGTGCAATTGTCTGGA
This sequence comes from Panax ginseng, assembly GCA_020205605.1. Lineage (NCBI taxonomy): Eukaryota > Viridiplantae > Streptophyta > Magnoliopsida > Apiales > Araliaceae > Panax > Panax ginseng. Next base: position 87,988,475 of record CM035129.1, read on the forward strand.
AGTAGTGTTATGCCTCATTTGCACCTATATACAAAGGGTTTGAATTTTGTATAAAAGTTCAATTTTAACGAGATATGGCAGTGATGTTTTGTAAAACAGGTTTTTTCAAACCCTTGTGCTCAATAGTAATTGAGGCCTTTGATACTTCCATTTTATTATGTGTTCGGCTGAATTGCTTTTATTTTCGAGATGTGAAACATCTTCAAGAAAACAAGATACATAGCAGTGCCGAACTCCTTGTGGACATGAGAGCCATCTAAGGAAATTCAAACACCGTGAATAATTTACAAGCTGGTTACAGCTAAAAATGGCCATCACGGGAACCGAATCTAGATTCAAGAAATGAATCTGTGATCACATGATTCCTTGGCTCACATGATGATGCAGTATGTAAGAAAGTTGTAGACAGTTATATATATATATAAAGACGATCAACTGCCACGAAGTAAACTCCAGGCAGGACTAAATGTACATATATATATATATATAAGCAATAAATTCCATATATCGATGATCTGGGCATACGCACACAACACGACTCTCAATATGAATAATTGTGTGTGAACAAAAGTGGAGAAAGACTTTAAGAAATGTGAGAAGGCTTACAGTGGGCTACCAAGAAGACTTCAAATAGCTTTAAATGAATGAACACTCGGTTTCCACCGGTAAAATGTAGTAAAGTACAAGCTCACAAGTGTTTGAAATGAGAAAGCATACAATTTATAGTGTGTACAGAGCAAAATGGACAGGGCTTCCTCGCCTTTTCTCTTCTCAAAATGGCCACCCCAAGCCCTCTAATTATAGAGGGGGGAGCCGCAGGTGTACCTGCGGTAGCCGCATATATGCCTGCGGCTACCCGGGGTTCCCCGGGCTCCGTGGGCCCAACGTTTCAAAGTACATGCACTCGTGTAACACGTTGTCCGCTCGAAACTTCATAACTTTCAATCTGGGCATCCGATTCAGGCGTTTAATACCTTTCTGGAATGCTATTGTCGAGAGCTACACAATGACATGGGATAAGAGGTTGTATGAAGCCGGGAACATTGGTCCATGCCCAAATCTTCAAGTATTCAAATTCTATCTGGTGTGCTGTCTTGTGTAGTAGTCACTCGAGATTATAGTTATGGTTCTTGTAGGACACTTCTGTGTAGCATGTGGGTTGAAATGTTGTTGAGACAATGTGCATGTGGAATCGAGGTGGCAAAATGACGATTTTGCCATTCATTGGGGTTATCTTCGGTTCTAGGTTGATTTAGCTGTCGTTGCTCAGGGTTATCTCTGAGATTGGGCTGTTGTGAGTACTGAATATTGGTAGGGTTGTCTTTGAGGTGTGATTGACCTCCCGGGGTTCACTCCTGGCATTAAACTTGATCCCCTGAGGTTATCTACGGGTTTGGAACTGACTTTCCCGGGGATGGAAACTAATTTCCTGGGGTTATCTCCGGGGTTAGAATTTGGATCTCCTGGGGCTATCTCCGGGGTTAGAATTGATGTTGTGGTCCTCCAGGATTATCTCTGGAGTGTGAAAAAGACGCTTTTGTCTTCCTGCATAGTTAGTAACAGGAAAATGAAAATTTGAGTGTCTATAGATGCCCCTCTTTATCATGTTCATGCAATGAAATGGAATGGACCTGATAAAGATTACTAGACACTTGAAATATGATAAGTTATTTCTAATGATACAAATTACAATGTAATGAATGTTATGATGAATATTAAAATGTTTTCACAAATTACAGTTCGTAAATCACACATCGTATTTGAAAGTATTATGCATACAAGCCAATCATGTATGATGATAAAGCATATACTGTGTAATCAATCTTATTTATTTATTAATAAAAGAATTATTTATTAAAGGCATTTATTATCTACATGGTGTTGTTTTAATAATATGTGGTAAACCCATAGTTTTAAGCAATGCTTTTAGAATCATGATGAGATCATGCTAATGAGCTCTAAATTCTTAGATAGCTTAAAACTAAAATGTTCCCAATCAATGGATTACTAAAAAGGGGATTAGTGAATCCGGATAGATTGAATGCGTCGTTCTTTGCTCATTGGATGAGGATGATTGATCTCATGATCATTTGTGTGGAGACACTAAAGCAAAGTATGTAAGTGCTTATTAGAGAATAAGTTCATTGAACGTGACTCGCTAAGGAATACCTAATGGAGTTTTACTTTGTGCATCAATAGGAATTCTGTAGTGATAGTAGTATAAATGATCCTTGAACTTGAGATCATCATAGTATCTTATATATAATGAATTACACTTTGACTTATTCCTTAAGACTCTTAGAGTATATCAAAGGGTATGCTTGGGTGTAATAAGTTATATATGAAGATAATGAATGATCGATAAAGAATCTACCACTTCTAGTAAAGAAGAGAAATGTCTATGTGATTCGATAAATGACAACCCGTGAATCACTTGGCGAGGTGGAATGAAATTAGAAAGTAGTTTCTAATTTGCATTCATTAGGAGTTATGCATTTAGGAATCGAAATACATATAATTAAATAAAATAAGACTTGATGATAATTCCATGTCTTATATTTAATTGGGACATTGTATGGTGGAAGGATTGAATTATGCAGTAACTATTTACTCAAAGGTTCTTTTATGATTAATGTTGAAATGTATATTATCCGGAAAGTCGTTGATCATTGGGAGGCTTATCCTTATTGTAGAATAAATATTATTTATTTAAATAAATTATTCATTTAATTTATTTATTTAAATAAGATTAGAATTGTTCTAATTGATTTATTCACAACTGGTTTAATATGGAGAACCTAAAGGGTCACACCATAAAAGGAAGAATAATTATTTAAGAAGTTAATGGCATAATTGTAATAATATGTTAAGTATATATTTAATTTATTCTATGGTGATAGAATAGATTAAATAGCTTAATATTATTATTTAATATTTTAGAAATATTAAATATAAATTAATAAGAGGAGTCTTATTAATATTATTACAATTATTATTATTTTAATTTCTTAAAGGGTTTAGGAATTAATTTAATATAAGTACTCTCATTTATTCCTAAATGGATTAGGAGGGAAAATTAGTTAAAGGAATTTAATTAATTATCCCTAATAGGATTAGGAAGCCCATTTAATTAAAAGAGTTTAATTAAATATATAATACCTTATTTTAATTAAAATAGGGTTACATGATATCTTTATAAGAGGAGTCTTATATCAAATATCAAACATACGTAATTCCAAGAGTTGGAGAGTACGTCTCCTTTTCTATACAGATAGAAAAAACTGGGGTTTGAGCCAATACCCCTTCTTCTTGAAAATTCTTCTTCCTTGGTAGATCACCTCTAGAGGCCATACACTTGGGTGGCTTACATTGATCAAAGGAAGGAATCTACCTGGAGATTCAAGGAGATCGCGGAGAAGTGGAGGTGAACTCGTCATGCGAGGAAATTCGTTTCTACAAGGGTATGATTTCATAATTTCTTATTCTTCGCTTAATTAATAATATGCATAAAGAATGATCCGGGTAATTGGTTTGTGAAAAAATTTTAAAATCTGATTTTATTACGCTTCCGCTATTTTTGCAATTTGATTGCTACTTTGATTTTCACAAAACCTTACAGTTATATCATGAGCCAAACTTTATGCGAATTATTAATTATTTTGATTCTATATATGTATGGGTATGTATTTAGAATAATTTATTGGGAATAATTTGTTGTATAAAATTATTATTTTATGAAAAAAAAAATTAAATTTATTGCCGAAAAGTTTTTCAGAAAAACATTTTTTTTTGGCTGCACCAGTTTTAGATTCGCTGTGCTATTTTTTTTTTCTCCGCCTGTACCTGAGTCTTTTCCGCTTGATTCTTGATCCGCGTGATGACTTAATGCTTATTGAAGGTTAATTATATATTATATATATATTTGATAGTTAGCAAAGGAAATCTTGTTTCCTGCAAACTCTTCCACGTGGTAGTTATTATTATATAATATATATATATATATATATATATATATATATATATATATATATATATATATAACCATAGCCTTGTCCAGGATTTTTTATGGCATCACGTTGACCAAAAATCATGCTTAACAGGCTGCGTTTTTTTTTTCCCAGCTAATTGTCTCACGTGATTAGTATATATATATATATATATATATATAATCTTAATAATTTTATAATTAAAATAAAGATTTTATTTTAATCTTGAAATTGGATTTCATGTAACATAATATTGCCCATTAAATGATGCTCATATATATATGGAATGATTTTATTTATTGATACATATGGTGATATGTATGATAATAAATGGGATTGATTATGGACTATTGATCAATGTGATTGGATTTATTTTAGTTGGATGTTTAAATGAATGGGTTTTATTAAATGGGGTTTGCGTACCTCGTCTTTTCTGGTTTTCTTCTTGATGTAAATTCTATCTCTCTCCTATGTACTTTCCCTTGACTGCTGATCAAGGTTTCTATTTAAATTAAATAGTTTATGTAATAGGATTAGTTAGAATTTTTCGAAGAACCGAAGATTAAGGAGCAAGGAGCGCTCGAAGACCCGTTTGTAATGGAGCCCGGGTTTAAATGTAATAGTTATATTTAAATGTTTGTTCTTGCACCCTAGAGTTTGACCTTTTGGTTCACTTGGTGGCTCTGGTGAACCAAGCTAGAATAAAAGTCCATAATCAATCTGGGTAGAATATAGTATTCTATATGTGCATACTAGTATTATATATATTATATATTATGCAAACAAGCTTCGCATGTTTAATAATATGACGCATATTTTATATATATATTTGCATGCGCGCTAAATAAGATGAGACAAATAATAACAAATCCCTCAAAGTTTTTATATATTAAGTCTTAAGCGTTCAAAGATATTTAGAATATCGAACTTCGCCTTCTAGCATGATAAAATTAATAGAGTATTAAATATTTAATATGAGTTTGTTGTGTCACCACAAGGCAAGTATTAAGTATTTAAGATGTTAATTTATCACATTTGATGCTTATAAAGAAAATTGAACAATATTGTTTTGTTGTGTCACCACAAGGGCGATATTTTTCTTTTTTGAATATATGGAAGTGCTAGGTTGGACTTAACTTAGATAATTTTGATTCGGATGTGCCACCACTTGATCAAAATAATCTAAGAGGCAAAACATAAGGAGTTACATGATGATGTAATTGACAAGGAGTTGTCTACCTATTTATTTATATATAGTTTGTTGTGTCACCACAAGGTTATATATATTTGAAATGGGATCCTTATTCTCACTAGTAAAAAACTTTAATTAGATTTTGCCGAACTATATAAATGAGGGTAATATAGTTTGAAGAAAATAGTGGGAGATACTAATATAAAATAAGACCTAATTTATTTTGGTAATTAATTAAATGAATGTTTGCTAAAATATTGTCTTTTTACATGCGAAATTTTGAAAATGTCACATTCACTTATTTCACTTAGAGTAGCATACTTGATGCTAAATAAACCTAATAGAAATGAAATTACAATTTGGTTAAGGAATCGAGAATTGTTCTCACTTCTTTGAAAAAGATTTCTTATGTCCTAAATTCACTTTATACTGCAAAAAGTTGTAGAAAGCGACCTCAGGAAGAGATTGCTACTTTTAAATAAAGGGCAAAGTGATGCATCGTTGGCTTAATGCATCATGCTCGCATCCATGAGTAACGAGCTTGAGCTTCATGTCGAACATGAAAATATGGATGCTCTCTTATGATATTGCACCTTGAGAGTTGTATGGTGAGCAAAGTAGGACTACTAGATATGAGATATCTAAGGAGCTCTTCCGATCTCGGATGACTGAGGGCACTACCGTTGAGACTCATGTCCTAAAGATGATCAATCTGATTGAACGTCTTAGATAGCTTGGGTTCGTCATGGATGGGGAGTTGAGTCAAGATTTAGTCTTGCAGTCACTCCCAGACACCTTCTCACAATTTGTTGTGAATTTTTACATGAATAAGTTGGATGTCAGCTTGCCTGAATTACTTAACATGTTGAAAACTGCTGAAGGTCACTTCCCATCTAAGAAGAACCATTTCTTACTGGTGGATGATTTTTTGCCGAAAAGGAAGAGGCCCAAGGTATCTTCTGAAAAGAAGAAATCCAAGAAGGCTAAGGGAAATGCGAAAGTGAAGGATCAAAAGAAACCTGATCCAGCTAGCAAAGGAATTTGCTTCCATTGTAACAGGTTGGGTCACTAGAAGAGGAACTGCAAGGATTATCTTACAGAATAAAAGCAGAAGAAGCTTGGAGAAGCTTCGAATCCTAATCAAGGTTTGTTTATGATTGAAATTAATTTTTCTGAAAGTCAATCTTCTACTTGGGTATTGGATCTGGGATGTGATTCTCACGTATGTAATAATATCTGAGGGGCCGAGTCGAAGTAGAAAGTTTGAAAGCGAGGATGAGGTCGTCCTACTGAGTGGGAAATGGAGCAAAGGTTCTTTGCATTAGGCGTAGGGACTTATTGTTTAGCACTGCCTACGAGCAAGTTCATTAATTTAAATAATTGTTATTTTGTTCCAAATATCATTAGAAACATTATTTCTATCTTTGTATTGGATATGGATGGTTTTAATATTATAATAAAGAACAACAGTTGTTCTATTTATAATGATAATGTTTTATATGGTGTTGGTAATTTGCGAAATGGACTTTATATACTTGACTTGCATGAAAATATACTTCAAATTGAACAAACTAAGAAAGGAAAAGAGATGATGTTAATTATACCTTCATGTGGCAATGTAGACTCGGTCATATTAATGAAATAAGATTATCCAAGTTGCATAAAGATGGGCTCCTAGAGCTATCAGATTATGAATCATATCCAACTTGTGAATCTTGTCTCATGGGTAAAATGACTAAATCTCCTTTTAGTGGAAAAGTAGAAAGAGTTACAGAGTTGTTAGCATTGGTACACACAGATGTATGTGGACCTATGACAATGACCGCACGAGGAGGGTATTCTTTTTTTATTACATTCATCATTTACCACTTAAGATTTGGATATGTGTATTTAATGAAATACAAATCAATCATTTGAAAAGTTCAAAGAGTTCAAGTGAAGTAGAAAGCAAATGGTAAGAGTATTAAGATTCTTGATCGATTGAGGAGGAGAATACTTAAGTGGTGAGTTTCTCAATTGTCTCAAAGAAAATGGTATAATCTCACATTGGACTCCACCAGGGACGCCACAGATGAATGGTGTATCTGAAAGGAGAAATCAAACATTGTTGGACATGGTTCGATCCATGATGAGCTTTACCGACCTTCCAGTTTTTCATGTTTACAGGACAGATTGCAGATGAAAAGTTTGATCCCATGTACATGACATACTGAAGGTGTGAAAAGTTTTATCCCTGATGGGACAAAACTGAAGATGTGAAATGTTTATCCCGAGTGGGACAAACTGAAGGTGTGAAAGGTTTTGAAAAAACCTGAACTGAGTGAAGGATCTGGTAATACAAAACCAGGCTGCTGGTTGGAAGGTATGTTTATCTCTGATGGGGAAAAAAGATGTGAAGAAGAGTTGTATGTCATAAATGGTTTAGAAAACCTAAACTGATAGGGATCTGTTGATCCAAAACCAAGATTCCAGCTTGCTGGTAATTTCAGACATAGTACCGTTTCACGGTGTTCGAGTTAATGAGTTGCAAAAATTCATCGCCATCCATCTCTCGTAATCTGAGATCTCCTCCTATCAATACCTCCTTGAAAACAAACGGACCTTCCCAGTTTGGTGCGAATTTTCCTTTGAATTGGTCTTGGTTGTCAAGAATTTTCTTCAAGACCAAGTCATGCTCCTTGAATTTCCATAGCCAGACTTTTCTGTTATAGGATCTGGCGATCCTCTGTTGGTATAACTGACCATGGAAGATGGCAGCGGTTCACCTTTCATCTATTAGAGACAATTGGTGATACCTATCTTGTAACCACTGGTCTTCATCTAGATAAACGTCTATCAACACTCTGAGGGATTCCATTTCCACTTCTATGAGGAGAACTATTTCCATCCCATAGGTTAATGCGTAGGGGGTTGCCCCAGTGGAAGTGCGCATTGATGTTCTGTAGGCTAATAGAGTCAGAGGCAATAAGTAAGGCAATCCTTTGTGATTAAAGGACATCTTTTGCATGATCTTTTTGACATTCTTATTAGCCGCTTCAACAACACCATTCATCTTTAGATGATAGATGACGGAGTTGAGATGTTTGATGTGGAATTTGCTGCATAACTCCTCCATCATTTGATTGTTGAGGTTTTTAGCGTTGTCTAACACAATCACATCTCGTTGTCCATATTGACAAATGACATTATTTTTGATGAAAGCAATGATAACTTCTTTAGTAACCCTGGGGAAGGAGGCTGCTTCTACCCACTTGGTGAAGTAGTTGATCATGGTGAAGATAAAATGATGCCCATTACTGGCTTTGGGCTCGATCGGCCCGATCACGTCCATTCCCCACATTGAGAAGGGCTAGGGTGAACTCATATTGTGGAGTTCCCTTAGAGGGGCGTAGATAGCATTCCCATGAATTTGGCATTGGTAACATATCTTGACGTGATCATCACAGTCATCCTTGAGAGAGAGCCAATAATGCCCTGTTCTTAGGATTTTCTTGACAAGTAGATGGTCGCTCATGTGTGGGCCATATACTCCACCATGGATTTCATCCATGAGCCTCTAAGCGTGGTCCTTGTCCAGACATCTGAGGAGACCTAGTCCTGCATCTCTTTTGTAGAGTGCGTCTCCGCTTAGGTATAATTTTATAGCCATTTAATGGATCCTCTTTCTTTCAGCTTGACTTGCCTCAGCAGGTGTAGATCCATCTCGCAGATACTCTTTGACATGCTGATACCAAGGGTGTTAGATGGGAGATAGCTCATCCGATACTTCTCCAATGTAGTTCCCATAGGTTGGTGCCTTTTGTCGGGAAAATGTGATATTTGGCATGCTTTCCTTGTCAAGTATGTTGATCTAGGAGGCCAAGGTTGCTAGTGCATCTGAAAATTCATTCCTATTTCAAGGAACGTGGAGGAAGGATATTTCTTCAAACTCCAAAGCCATCTGTAGAACCTGCCGATAGTAAGGCAGCAAATGTAGCTCTTTGGTATGATAGATTCCAGTGGTTTGTCTGATTACCAATTTGGAATCCCCAAAGACAGTTAACCGTATGATGCCTATTTATTGGGTAATTTTTAGCCCCATGATACAACCTTCATACTCAGCTATGTTGTTGGTGTTGGCAAACTATAATTTGACGGCGACGAGATGCTTCTCCCCCGTAATGGATACTAGAATTGCTCCAGCTCCAGAACCATCCATGTTTACGGCTCCATCAAAATACATCTTCCAAAGTTGGTGTGTATTGTCCTGATGGTGTTGTTGAACTATTATAAACCCTTCATCGGGGAAGTATGTTTCCAAAGGTTTGAAATCCGCTAAAGGTGCGGCGGCCAGTTGATCCGCAATTCCATGGCCTTTAATAGACTTCTGTGTCACGTAGACGAGCTCAAATTGTTATAGGATCAACTGTTATTTAGACAGTCGGCAATTCAACATTGGTTTACTAAACACGTACTTGAGAGGATCCACGTGGGATATGAGATGGGTTGTGTGACCATGGAGATAATGTTGTAACCTCATGGAAGCCAATGCTAAAGCATAATAAGTTTTCTCAATTAGAGTGTACTTGTGTTCACTGTTGCTGAATCTTTTGCTGAGGTAATAGATAGCTCTTTCTTGACCTCTATAATCTTTCTGTCCCAGCATTAAGCCCATAACATTGTCATTGATGGATAGGTACATGAACAGGGGAACACCATTCCTAGGAGGTACCAAAACAGGAGCGTTGAGTAGTTGTTCTTTGATTGTAAGGAAGGCTTTCTGACACTCATCGTTCTATTTCATAGAGGAGTTCTTCCTTAACAACTTGAAAATAGGATCACAGGTTGCTGTGAGTTGAGAAATGAATCGGCTGATAAAGTTGATTCTTCCCAAAGATCCCAGTATTTCCTTCTCTATATGAGGTATAGGCATTTCTGTGATGGCCTGGATTTTTGTGGGATCCAGCTCAATCCCTTTGTGGCTGAATAGGAATCCTAGCAACTTGCCTGATTTAACACCAAAGGCGCACTTGGCTGGATTCAAATTCAAGTTGTACTTACGCAACCTATTGAAGAGATTTTTGAGATGGTCTAAGTGGTCTTCCTCCCTTCGGGGCTTAACAATGATGTCATCCATGTAGATCTCTATCTCTTTATGCATTAAATCGTGGAAAAGAGCCATTATGGCTCGCTAATAGGTAGCTCCGGCATTGATGAGGCCGAATAACAACCGTCTGTAGCAAAAGGTTCCCCAAGGAGTGATGAATGTAGTTTTCTAACGATCCTCTTTAGCAACCATGATTTGATAGTACCCCGCAAAGAAATCCGCAAAGGAGTACATGTCATACTGAGCTGTATTGTCAATAAGTATGTGGATGAATGGCACGGGAAAGCTATCTTTGAGATAAGTTTTGTTTAGATCCCTGTAATCCATGTAAACTCGCACCTTTCCTCCAGGTTTAGGCATGGGGACTATGTTGGATAGCCACTTAGGGTATGTTTATACCATGATAATGCTGGCTTGAAATTGTTTCACAATTTCTTCTTTAACTTTTAAACTCCACTCAGGTTTTAATCGCCTGAGCTTTTGCCTGACTGACTTGAATCCCTCTTTGATGGGGAGGCGATGAATGACAATATCAGTGGATAGACTGACCATGGCTTCATGAGACCATGAAAACACATCCTGGAATTGGGTCAATAGAATAACCATGTCATTCATTTGGTTCGAAGTAAGGTTCGTACCAATCTGGATTTGTTTGGGGTTTTCTGAGGTTTCGAGGTTGAAAGAGGTGATTTGATTAAGATTTGGCTTGGGTTTGTCTTCGACCCATTCTTTGATCTCCCGAGGTATCTCATAGTCCTCTTGTTCAATCTCCATCAAGTCTAATTCCTACTTTACATCAAAGTTACAGTCCTTGTGAAGAATAGGTACCTCATCAGCAAGTTTAGGCACATCTAACTTTAGAGTCCTGAAACAAAATGCTTTCACTAATAAATGAAACTATTCAATAATACAAAGTGTTAGCATAAAATGACAAAAACAACTGCTAATACTGTATAGCAAAAGTAAGGAGTTATTGTTATCTACTGAGGCGGAGGAGTTTCGCCCTTTTTACCCTTTAATAAATAAAATGCAAGTCTTTGCTCCAATTGCTAAGGGTGAAGTCTTGGTAGACAACAGTGATAAAGGGGTTGTTGTCATCCTCTTTCTCTTGAATGATGACCATGAAGTCTGGACAATCATCATCCTGGATATCTCTGTTCATACCCTCCGTATGGACTATGATGCACATTTTAGATAGATGTTTATATATCTCTTCTTTGCGCCTTCGATTCCTTTCTTCCACCTCTGGGTCTAAAATCGAGACTTCCTTTCCTTTGACCGGTATCTGCTTAGGAAACAACATAGCTACCACATGGGCAGGAACCTTTAATGAAGGTTGTACAGGCTCAGCCTCTGTAGGATTGGGGAATCGCCTTGAAGATGAAGGAACCGGTGTATGCTCTTCTTTAAGAGGGGTGCTTTCAGGGGTTTTGTTGGTTTTATAATACTGATATTCAGGTACTAGAACTTCTTTGTCTGGACCCTGGGTTCCTCCATGTGTAGAGGATTCTATGTGGATGGGTATTTGTGGACCTTGAGTGGACTTGTGTAGTTCTTTGAGCAGAACAACAAACTCTATAATTTGATTACTTAATCCTTTGAACTCCTCGCGAGAGACATGAGTAGGATTAGACTGGCCAGATGTAGCCATGCTTGGCTATAGGCTTGTTGCCTTTTTGGACTTTGAACGGGTAACATGCCCATTTATTTCTATACAAAAAGACTTATGTAGTTTAGTCTTAGGGAATATAGAAATGTTACATGCAATGTAAGGTGTCCGTTTAGGAGTATTATCCTGCAAAATGGATGTCAGTTGTTTAAAAGACAATATACCATGACAGGTTTTGATATGAAATGGAATGCATGTACACATATTCCTTTATATTTTCCATTACATTAAGATTGACATGGAAATGAAATTATAAGTAATTGAATTTACAAGTAATTAAAATAGGAAAGTATGAAGAGACTTCCCTCCACATTTGGTTTATCAGACGCTGACCTATCTTAGGTTACTCTCGCGATTTTTTGGCATGAAGGTTCCCAAATCATCACAATTTACTCGACGGGAAGTTAATCCGGTCTTTCAACTGGAGCGAATTTGGGTGGTGCCTTTCCTGAGCCTCGTTGGAATTAGTCTCCCTACAAGTCCAGTAATAAAACACCGACAGGATAGCCTCATGGTTGAGGGACCACTCAACATACATTCACATATAACGCGTCTCACCGTATAGAAATGATGACGTGTGCGAGGCACTAGTATCACATGCATATATAGTGCGAAGAACTAAGTGCATTAAGTAAATGCATTAGAACAAATTCATTCAAATGTAAATGCAACATCCATACACAAGCAGATAAATGTTTTGAAAAGCTTTGATAGCAACTTAAGCCCTCTTACTGGATGTCCCAAGTAGAGTCGCCACCTGTTGACGTCGGGATTTTTATTTGTCCCTTTTTTGTTCTTGTCTTTTGGTGTTCTCATGTTAGGTGAGATTTTTTTGAAAAAACAAGTTGTAAAAAGGTCCGACATGTATATGTCGAGGATTTGACTATAAGAGTCGCCAGTTGGTATTTTTAAATGGTTGCACCAATTCAATTGAGAAAAGGTTTGCACATAGATCGAGTGATGTGACCTGTTTAACTGGTCTGTGAAACCGAGATTCGTTAGGATCCGTGGGCTTAATTATGCGAGGGGAAGGTGTTAGGCACCCCCGACATCCGTGGTAACACGGTGATCGCTACTTTTTATTTTGAACATTTATCTGAATGTGTGTGTGTGTGTGGGTCTATGTGCAATTGTCTGGGAGTAGTGCTATGCCTCGTTTGTACCTATATACAAAGGGTTTGAATTTTTAATAAAAGTTCAATTTTAACGAGATATGGCAGTGATGTTATGTAAAACAAGTTTTTTCAAACCCTTGTGCTCAATAGTAATTGAGGCCTTTGATACTTCCATTTTATTATGTGTTCAGCTGAATTGCTTTTATTTTCGAGATGTGAAGCATCTTCTAGAAAATAGGATACATAGCAGTTGTGACAACCCGAAAAATCGAATTGTCCAGAATTTAAGATTTAAAGAATTAGTTATTAATAAAATGAATTTTTATTAATACTATTATGTGCTATGTGTTTATTAATCGTTCTATAACCTAGGATGATTATTTATCGGGAGGATTCTGGCTATGAGCTAAACTTAACGAGTAAGAATTTTCAAGATGAAAATAAAATTTTTTCGGGAACAAAAATATTTTCGGGGCAAAAAGTTGAAATAGGCGTTATTCACCTGACGAAACTCTAAGGGTTAGGGTTTTGAATAACCTAAGCCTTTCCGAGAGTTCGGTATGTCGAAATGACATTCCATCGAAAGATTTGATGATAATATATCATGAAAAGTTAAGTAAGTCGATAAAAGTTTTTCTCGAAAAACGTGCAGAAATCGGATGAAATAAAAATGACGAAAAAGTAATGTTATGTACTTTTCACTCGTTTAACTACGTTAGGGGAAAACATGAAGGAAACCGCTTATGGTGGAAAAGTGTTTTTCAGTTTTTCGGAGATCCGAAGAATGCGTAAAAGTTAATCGGTAAACGAAAGACGAAATATCCAAAAATATTTGGATTACGAGAATCATAGTTTTTAAAACTGTCGGACGAAACCCAAAAGACGGAACCACAAAACTTCTAAGGGAAGTTTCGTGAATAGTAAGGAGGTCTACTGAGGAGGTGGGAATAGTAAGGCAGTTTGGCCAAATAACCAAAACGCCCCTAGTCTTGAAAATCTATAAAAGGAGAGCTTAATTCATTTAAATGGGATTTTAAAAATCCCACAACTTGAGAGAGAAAGAGAGAGAGAGGGAGTTCGGATGGGAGAAATAAGAGGAAAAGGAAGAGGAAAAGCTAGCCCGAGTGCACGCTTTGTCCAACGGAGGAAGATTAAAGAAGAGAGGTAATCCGAAAACCTAACTTCTAATAAATTTTCTGTAAGTTTTCTATGTTAGAATATAGTTTAATGAGAATATGATGTAAAAGAAGTTAAGAATGATTTCATATGGTTGAAATCATGAGAAAACGAAGAAATAAGAATTAGAAGTTTATTTTATAAATTTTTTAAGGAAGTATAAGATTCGTAATGAATTTAAATGATTTGAATGAATCATATGAACGATTCAATGTAAGAAGTAAGGAATGGTGTTTTATAACATCAAATTCCATGAAAAAGTGAAATCGTAATCAAAATATCGATTAAACACGAAGAACGAACGAAGAACGCGAAGAACGTTGTTGATGGACAAATTTAAAACCATCGTAGGATAATTGTTGTTGATGCACAAGTTTAAAACCATCGCATATAAGTTATATGCTTATTACTTGGTTTGGAATGGTAGAAACGTTCATGAAGAACAGATTAAAACTTAGCTATAACAAAGTTATGGCAAAAATTTCATAAAAGATGAATGAGAAATAGAAAGTTAGTAAATAAACCCGAATGTGTAGGGTTTCATAAGAATGTAAGAGAATGTAGAAAACGTGAGTCGTGGACTCAAGAACGAATGAGTTCCGAGTTCGGATGATCGAATTACGGACGAATGAACGAAGAACGTTAAAAATGAAAAAAGAAATAAGGGAGAAGATTAAACCAATCAAATGGCATGTTAACGGATTCAAATTGAAGTACGTAAGATAAGGAAGAGAATGACTTTGGAATGACCTCGTTCTGAGTTATAGCGAAGAAGTTATGGAAGCGGGAAGTGAGCGTCTTAAATTTGATTTGAGACTTAGAAAATTTTTCGAGGATGAAGGCTCGGCGCTGAACTAGGCAAGCCTTGGGGCGACCTACTGCGGCACTGATGTCATGCTACTAGCCATTGTGAAATGTAGTAACGTGCCTTGAGATGTGTGTAAGGAATCGGCGCCGCAGCGCCGGTTCAAGACAATGCCCAATGATGAGCTTTTAACTGCTCAAAACCTGGGGGGAAGTGTACCGAAAGCTAATAAACGTGTAGTTCATTGAATGTAACACTTAATCAAGTGTTTTAAACCTTTACAGGCCAAGGATATTAATTATTATCACATCCACAAATTATCCATGCACCACGGGCCAAGGATATTCGTTATTATCACATCCATGAATTATCCATGCACTACGGGCCAAGGATATTCATTATTATCACTTCCACGAATTATCCATGCACTACGGGCCAAGGATATTCATTATTATCACATCCACAAATTATCCATGCACTACGGGTCAAGGATATTCGTTATTATCACATCCATGAATTATCCATGCACTATGGGCCAAGGATATTCGTTATTATCACCAGTGGTGATGATCATATCAAACAACAATTCATCTTTGCATCCTTGGCCGAAGAGAACCCATGGTCATGATCATACCAACAACTGTCCATCAATGCACTACGGGCCAATGAGGACTTTTACCACATCATTCGTAACATTATAGGTCATGATTATACCAATACATAATTCTTTGTCATAATTATACCAATCAACAATCCATCTATGCACTACGGGCCAAAGATGACTTTCATCACAATATAAGCATGAGGATGATGACAATGATATATGCATTAAATTAAGTGAGAGCAAGGATGAATTTTAAAGATTTATAATTCAATTTATCCAGAGTTTAAGAATGTCCAAATTGTTAACATGATACTACTTTGTGGAGTAAAATTCAAGAATAATATTCATGTGTCAAAAATAATTTGCACAGAAAGAAATAAATTTTTGTCATGAATAGTACCCCAGGTGAATAGTACTTAAGTGTTTAGTAACCCGTGAATAGTACTTCGTGAATAGTACCCCATGGATAGTACTTCGTGAATAGTGCTGAACATATGAATAGTACCGTATGTATAAATAGTACCCATGAATAGTACTCTGGCATGAAAAGATTAACTTTTAACAAGAATGTTCAGAAAAATATCCTTATGAAATGATACTAAATGAAGCGCAAATTTCATGGATATTCTACTAATTTCAAGGAGTATAGAAGCAATACTTATCAACATGAGTGTAGAATTCGAAATCTGAAACGAAATATTATTACTTAATACTAAAGAGTATGGAAGAAAATATTATTTCTTACGAATATTGAACAAAAATAATATCTCTTACGAATATTGAACGAAAATAATATTCCTTACCAATATTAAACGAAGACAATATCCCTTACGAATATTGAACGAAAATGATATTCCTTACGAATATTGAACGAAAACAATATTCCTTAGTAATACGAAAAATAATATCTCTTTTGAATATGAATAAATAATACCCCTTACCTTAAAAGGAGAGTAAATCTGGCTGGTATAGACTGGTATAGCGGAGATATTCTTGAAGAAAACTTGCACTATTTACAACACTCAAAGTATCCTTATACTAGAAAGAAATACGCTCAATATTATAGAAGAAGAATTCTCTAATTCTAGTGTGATTTTCATTTCTAAACTGAGCATCCTATTTATAGGAGAATGGCAGGATACTATTTAGGAAAATTAAGGACCAACAGTACATTCACAAGCGCAAAAATCAGATTTCACATGATTTACTATGCAACACTATGCTGCATAGTAAAAATACTATGCAAACACTATGCAATATAATATAATAAAATATAATATTTTCTATTTATAAAAAGTATTCTGTTTTATATATAAATTTTTCTGTTTTGTTACTATAAAACAAAAACTGAGATAACTTTCTACCGACGATTTTAAAAAATGAGAAAGTGGGGGTCCATGTAATAAGCCAAACTTAACACAAATAATTCATAAAAAATCCCTCTATTTATCTCAATTCACTTGGCTTCACTAAACACATATTTAATAACATCTATACATCATTAATAGTATAACTCACAATATTAACAACCAGATCATTCCTAGGAATAATGGGGCTTTCCGATAAAGACTTCTCCATATTGGTGCGCAGTTAGGTGGCCAAACCCCTTTCCTCGAAAGAAATTTCTAGACATTGTCAATAATATAAATAACTTTGTCGTCTCAATTATTGATTTAATAATATAAAATATTGTGCAGATGATACTGTGATAATAATTGAATCAATAATATGAGATACTATGCATCAACTACTATTAAAATAATTGAGAAAAAAGCGGTGACTTCTCACGTAAGCATCAATAATCAAAGATCTTTATACAATACCATGTTATTCTTATCTGACCAGCATTATTCATTTACTTTTATCAACGGTATTTCAACGATTAACGGTAAAAGTTTTTTTGTTATTTTTATATAAAATATTATTTACGTAATTTTCTAAATCGATAGTTATTAAGATTGTGGGGTCCACCAATGATTATGCCATCGTACGGATATTCCCCGATAAAAAGAATATTCCACGACCAAACGAATATTTTATGACAACTTGCTTACTTTGTAAAATTTTTACATATCACCCTTAACTTTAACCTTTTATCAATTTAACCATTTACTAAATAGAATAATAATTATAAGAAAATTGAATACTTTCATTTCATAAAATTTGGGGTCTTACAATCTCCCCTCCTTATGAAATTTCGCCCTCGAAATTACGTACCTGGTAGTTTGAAGAGACGTGAATACCTTGCTTTCTTTTTGAATTGTACCATCTTGATTATTTCCTCTGTATCATATTTTCCCATTGCTCATCTCCTGTATTTCAGATATCATTCCAGAATACATCTTCAAAATAATGGCTAATTGACATATCATAATTTGTCAACTTAAGTAAGAAAATTCAGCTTGGTAGGACACAGACTAGCGAAGGATATTACTCATCTCTCCCCTCTTAGTTTTAATCCCGGATCTCCGCCAGAGATCATATCCCTAAGCTCTGATACCATTTGTGACGCTCCCAAAATAGGTATACACAACCCATTCTGAGTTGCCAGATACACGGTACATAATTCAAATACAAACTTCATTTATACAACTATTGAACTGTCGTGCAAAATACAACAACACATAAGCTGTGAGTTTCAATACAAATATTGTTATGTATATAATATGACAATATTCATATTCAAATTATTACAATGCCATATAAAGTATAGCAGCAAATATTTTAAGTCTCCAAAGGGACACGAGAAGATTTTTGTCCTTCTCATTCTAATGGCGTGCATTTTTGATGCTTCCAAATTTGGGTTCTCATCACCCTATTGTTGTTCACCAAAATCAATTATAAAGTGACGTATAATATATGACACACCAGTCTTAGGTCTTTAATACAATTATATATTGCATGTCATGCAGTTTTATAATGTATTGAGAAACTTCCACAGTCTTGGACCATCACACTATTCCCCTGTTATCCCCGCTCGACCCAGCTACACTCTTAATACTTGAAAGGAATTGTGAAGCAAAAGGTTGAGCATAAATAGCCCAGTAAAGAATATTATGACTAAGATACTTAATTTATCAATAGCCTTCATCAGTAATAAATCAGATATTTAGAACATATGGTAGATGATAAAAGTTTTCAACCATAATTGCAGCGGAATCAATAATCCATTAAAAGAGTCAAGTAGAACATAACGTCTACTATCCTCTTCAAATTAAAAGTCCATCGTTAACAGTTCATTCCTGTAATACTCATCAATAGTTTTTTGTTGTACCCAAGACAAAGAGAACTCTCATCACATGTCTTCACCTGAACCACCAAATATTATAGTTAAATACACAATTCATATTTATAATTAGGTAAATCAATAGTCCATCTTTGCATGTAAGTCAAAGATATACTATTGTAAAACCAATAATAAACAATCCATCTTTGCATGTAAGACAAAGTGGATTTTTACCATATCATTTGTCTGCAAAATAAATAATCCACATCACCAAATTATCCATGCACTTCACCCAAGGATATTCGTTAGTATCACATCCATGAATTATCCATGCACTACGGGCTAAGGATATTCATTATTATCACATCCACGAATTATTCATGCACTACGGGCCAAGGATATTCGTTATTATCACATCCATAAATTATCCATGCACTACGGGCTAAGGATATTCATTATTATCACTTCCATGAATTATCCATGCACTACGGGCCAAGGATATTCAATATTATCACATCCATAAATTATCCATGCACTACGGGCCAATGATATTCGTTAGTATCACATCCATGAATTATCCATGCACTACGGGCCAAGTGATAAGTTTCTATATACACAAATTAGGTCCCTTAAAGTTTGTTAATTTGTAAATCCTAAGCTAGTTTGTTTGGTTTTTATGTGTTTTTATCGTATTATTGTGTAATGTGGCTTTTAATTACTTTTAAGTGTTCTTGTATTAGTTTTATGTGTTTTTACTTTGTTTTGTAGGAATTGGATGGAATGTGTCATTTGGGTCGATGGTTGGAATCGCCAAATTCGCATTTTCGGTTTGCCATTAACATAGCAGTCCCGTGAAGCCTAGTTTTGGCCATGATCTGGCCATTATATGTTAACACTTCAAGAATGAAAGTTGTAGATCAACGTCTCCTCTTTTCGGATAATCTTCAATCGCCTCAATCGGAGTTCGGATACGAGAGTTATGGCCATTTTCCCAACGGGTGTCAAATATGAAAACTACCAATTGCCATTTTTATAGCAGTCACTTCAAGGCCAATTTGAGCATTTCTACTGCCTTTATTTCGAAGAACTCAAAGAATGAAAGTTGTATATCTATGTCTCCTCTTTCCGTATCATCTTGAATCATTCAAATCGGAGTTCGTATGAAGACATTATGACCATTTTCCCAACACATGTCGAAACAGAAAATTACCCGGCGCTGCAGCACCCCTTGCTAATGTATTTCCGGCGTTGCAGCGCCACAAAGCAGTATCTCAGCCCCTTTTACGTACTGCAGCTCCCCGTTCAAGCCAAATCAAGGCACTACATCGCCAGACATGAATTTTTAACAAATTTCAGCTATTAAATACTCAACCTAATGAACTAATCTTTCATTTTAACTTGCAACCTAGAGGGATAAAAGAGAGAGAAGGCGGAAGAGCTTGGAGAATAAAGGCCATGGCCTTGTGCCATGGTTTTTCAACAAGATTGGAAGTGCTTCAATAGTGGGCTTCATCTAGAAACCAAGGGTGAGCCATTCCTTTTCTTTCTTCTTCCTCTAGCGGCTAGAACTCATGCTTGGGGATGTAGTGCACAAACACTTGTAACACCAATGGAGGCAAGGAATTGAATTAAGTTTCTAAGTTTTCTTTGATACTTGTATTATCCATGAGTGATTACCTAATATTTGGAATAGTTTGATTTATTTGTTATGAATTAAACTTCTAATTTACTTTCCTTTTGATTGGTGTCATACGGATTGGTTCTTTATATTTCGTGCTTAATGTTTAATTGCTAAGGAATTGGTAATTAGTTTGGTAATCTATTTGAAATTGGAAAATGAATTGTGGATTTAGACCAAAAATATAAGGGCATCTGATTATGTTATGCATAATTTATGTATTGTCAATTCGTAGTGGTCGCCATAATTATAAAGAGAGTTAAGAGATTTGAACAAAGTGATGCACGCCAAGTGTTCGACAAAATGCTTGTGTGTGGATATTATGCTCTTAGCTCTTTATCTACCTATCTATATTTTGTTTTTCTGTTATTTTGATTAATTATACTCATAATTTATCGTTTTAATCAACTGTTTAAATAAGACTGATGCGATATAAAGTTAGTACTTGGTTAATCATCAAAGATAATTTCTCGTGGGTTCGACAATTGTCTTATCATTATATTACTTCTTGACCGCGTATAATTGTGTGTGTTTATCAGCTGCGAAATTGACCAACCCCAAGGATATTCGTTATTATCACCAGTTGTCATGATTATGCCAAACAACAATTCATCTTTGCACCCTTGGCCGAAGAGAACCCATGGTTATGATCATACCAACAACTATCCATCAATGCACTACGGGCCAATGAAGATTTTTACCACATCATTGTAATATTACAGGTCATGATTATACCGATACATAATTTTTGGTCATAGTCATACCAATCAACAGTCTATCTATGCACTACGGGTCAAAGATGAGTTTCATCACAATATACGCATGAGGATGATGACAATGATATATGCATTAAATTAAGTGAGAGCAAGGATCAATTTTAAAGATTTATAATTCAATTTATTCAGAGTTTAAGAATGTCCAAATTGTCAACATGATACTAATTTGTGGAGTAAAATTCAAGAATAATATTCATGTATAAAAAATAATTTAGAAATAAAAGAAAACAATTTTTGTCGTGAATAGTACCTCGGGTGAATAGTACTCGAGCGAATAGTACCCCATGAATAGTACTCCGTGAATAGTGTCGTACGTATGAATAGTACCGTATGTATGAATACTACTCCGACATGAAAAGATTAACATTTAACAAGAATGTATAGAAAAATATCCTTGTGAAATGATAATAGATGAAGCGTAAATTTTAAAAATATTTTACTAATTTCAAGGAGTATAGAAGCAATACTTATCAACATGAGTGTAGAATTCAGAATCTGAAATGAAATAATATTACTTACATACTACAGAGTATGGAAGAAATTATTATTTTTTACGAATATTGAACAAAAATAATATCCCTTACGAATATTGAACAAAAATAATATTCCTTACGAATATTAAACGAAGACAATACCCCTTACAAATATTGAACGAAAATGATATTTCTTACAAATATTGAACAAAAATAATATTCCTTACGAATACAAAAACTAATATATCTTCTAAATATGAATAAATAATACCCCTTACCTTAAAATGAGAGTAAATCTGGCTGGTATAGACTGGTATAGCGGAGATATTCTTGAAGAAAACTTGCACTATTTGTAACACTTAAAGTATCCTTATACTGGAAAGAAATACGCTCAATATTATAGAAGAAAAATTCTCTGATTCTGGTGTGCTTTTCATTTCTAAACTGAGCATCCTATTTATAGGAGAATGGCAGGGTACTATTTAGGAAAATCACACCAACAGTACATTCACGGGCGCAGAAATCAGATTTCACATCATTTACTATGCAGCACTATGCTGTATAGTAAAAACACTATGCAATATAATATAATAAAATATAATGTATTCTATTTATAAAAAGTATTCTGTTTTATATATAAATTTTTCTGTTTTGTTACTATAAAACAAAAACTGAGATAACTTTCTACCGACGATTTTGAAAAATGAGAAAGTGGGGGTCCATAGAATAAGCCAAACTTACCACAAATACCTCATAAAAAAATCTCTATTTATTTCAATTCACTTGGCTTCACTAAACACACTTTTAATAACATTTATTCATCATTAATATTATAACTCACAATATTAACAACCAGATCATTCCCAGGAAAGATGGGGCTTTCCGATAAGGACTTCTCTTTATTAGTGCGCAATTAGGTGGCCAAACCCCTTTCCTCAAAAGAAATTTCTAGACATTGTCAATAATGTAAATAATAATATGAATATCTTTATTGTCTCAATTATTGATTTAATAATATAAAATATTGTGCAGATGATACTGTGATAATAATTGAATCAATAATATGAGATACTATGCAGCAACTACTATTACAATAATTGAGCAAAACTAAGTGACTTCTCACGTAAGCATCAATAATCAAAGATCTTTGTACAATACAATTATGTTACTATGCAACCACGCCAGACATTCTTGTACTTTTTATCACACCTGTATTTCAACGAGCTAATTTTAAAATTTTGTCGTTATTTTTATAAAAAGGTTATTTCTATCTCTTTATAAATCCTACAGTTATTCTGTTGTGCGGTCCACCAATGATTGTGTCGTCGTATGGATATTCCCCGACAAAAAGAATATTCCCCAACCAAACAAATATTTTATGACAACTTGCTTACTTTGTAAAATTTTCACATATCACCGTTAACTTTAACCTTTTATCAATTTAACCATTTACTAAATAGAATAATAATTATAAAAAAATTGAATAATTTCATTTCATAAAATTCGAGGTCTTACATGCATTGCACAATGTTTATCAAAACTAGTTTCCAAATCCTTATACTTTCTTTGAATATGCATACCAAAACAAACTAACATGGCTTACTATTTACATAGCAACCTCATTGCACATGGTAAGCTTATTTATATGCATACTCTAACTGACATAGCATGCTCAGAATAACACAAGATCAACAAATCAGTATCCATGACTGGCAGCCGGTACGACCGCGCAGTCATGTACTATAGAAGTTACGCGGCCGCGCCACTTCAAGTAGAACAAAAAATAATTGCTCTACTTCTGCAGAGCCTCAACACAAACAATGTTAAACCTGTAATCAGAACAACTACAATGCTCTTAAACATGTATACAAGCTTAGATAACACAATGGCAGGCTACTCCATACCAATTAATAGAGAATTCAATAATTACTAGAATTTGACAAAACTCAAAATTAAGAACACAAAAACAGAATTTATACCTCTTTAAAGGTTAAATTGATTCCTCAATGCACTATATATACTCCCTCAATGCTTAGCAGCTCTCACTCTCTATATGCAACTTATAAGTGAAATTCTAGCAACTGAGAAATGAAGAATTTGACTGCCATTTATAGAGAAATGGATGTCCAGTTCATAGCTTCGTTCTATGGTTTGAATCAATGGAGAATGGAAGAAAACATTGGATATACAGAAGTTGGCCAACCACCACCTTCTTAGCCATCATCATTGCTAAGCTAACCTCCAACTGCCGACTCGTGTTTGCGTATTTAGAGTGAAGCTACTGTTTGAGCACTGTGTTGGTCACTTAATATGGGACACGACTTTAAATCTCATAACTTAGTTATAGAATGCTTAGTTTGTTCTCTTAAATTTTCAAAATGTGATTTTAATGTGTTAATGTTATTACATAATGTAAAGTCAGAGATTATTTATGTACCCACATCATATAATCCATGTACATTAGTCTAGTCCAATTTATATTTATAACATGTATAGACTCAATTTAATTGGTCCCTAATAATTTAATATGTCTTTACAATTTATTATTCCAATTAGACTCACTTATTGAAATAATTTTTAATCTCTTGATATAGTACATCTTTAATGTTCCTATACATACTTATTGTCACATAAGCAATTATTTATGTTGCGTATAATTCCTTCCATTTTACTACATAGTTTTATATATTATATAGTCACACTAAAGTGGCACATTACACTTCCTCTTTAATGTAGGAACTGTATACTTTATCTCATATCTTGCACACATCAGGTGGATAGATAAATATAATTCTAATTATGTGAATTATTTTGCTCATTATTATTATAATATTAATAACAAAAATTAATTAATAATATTAATCCCTTCTTTAATTCTTATATTAACTTCTTAATCCCTTCTTTAATTAAATTATTCCATTCAAATTTCCATTCTCATGCAACACAAGGCATTTCACAATTCTCATCACAACTTCACATTTTTCTCAATTCTTATAAATTCAATTTGAATTACTCCTCTCACAACACATCAATATTTATATTCAAATAAATATTCACTTTCTTATTATATCCAAAATAATATTTAGTCATGAAATTCACGGTTCTTACAAGTATAAGTTAACCGTAAATATTAAATCATACTCTTCTGCGAGTACACGAAGTGATCAGCCTCATTGTACCCATGATTATGCATAATACTCAAAAATAGCGCAAGGGTCAGATGTCCGACAATAAAGTTCCCCTTTTTATAAGGGTTGTTCATCTCAGTCTTACATCATGAGTCTATACTACAACAATGTGGTTTGGATTGCTTCCAAAGAAATGCTAATGATTTCAACATATAATATCAAATATCGATCTAGCCAAAATAAATGGCATTGATCTTTCAATAACAACTTAGTTTAAATAACAGAACGATTCATCAATTAATAGTCTTGCCGAAACAAATAGATGAGACATGACTTATAAACAGTTCATGAATAAAAGAACTTTAAATTATTTCACAGTTCAAGTAATAGAATATGAAATCAAATGCAATATGTGCGAATAACAATAATCATTTATAGATGTGAATAACCAACAATAATTATCCACTAATCATGCTTTGAAATTAATAACTCAAGTTGAGTTAAGAAACTTGCCTGATCTGTTGACTACTTTACGTAATTTAATTTAACTTCTTTCGTAAGACCTATCATTAATAAGATTGATCTCTCAATTAGCATCACATATCTCACTTATAATACTATTATTCCATAAAAATTTATTTAACATGTAATTGCATAATCAAACATTTGATATTACCTTAAATCATTAGTAATATTATTGTCCTTTGATAATATTTCAATCACTATACCATATACATTGAGATTTAACACTTAATCTTTCATTTTATAAGTTTTTCTTTATAATCCAGTAAGCCGAATAATAATACAACAAATCGAATGCCAATACATTAAACTGAATGCTAATTTAGCAAACCGAATGCCAAGATAGCAAACCGAATGCTAATACTGTGAGACCCCAAATTTTATGAATAAAGATTTAAATTTCTCGAAATATTTTTTTTGAATATTATGGTGTAGATTTGATATAATGTTATAGTTGTGGGTAATATTTATAAATTTTGAAAAGTATGCAAGTTGTTATATAATATTCGATTGGTCGTGGAATATTCCTTTTGTCCGAGAATATTTGTACGACGACATAATCATTGGTGAACCCCACAACGGATGTATTGTCGTAGTAAGAAAACGACAAAATTATCTTTTTATAACGGCGAAAGTGTTACCATTAAAACTGTTGATCTACCCTTAGTAAAAGTACAAGAATACACGCTGTTTTGATAAGTAGCACACAGTATTGATTATTGATGCTTACGTAAAAGTCACTCGCTTATACTCAATTATTGCTCACGATGAATTGATGCATCATATCTCTCATATTATTGATTCAATTATTGTCACAGTATTATTTGTATAATATGTTATATTGTTAAATCAATAATTGAGATGGCAAATTTATTCATATTATTATTTACAATATTGAAAAGCCCCATCTTTACTGGGAACGACCTGGTTGTTAAATATTGTGAATTATAATATTAATGATGAATAAGTTTGTTTTGATTAAAGATGAAATTGATAGTTCCATTGTGTTGGGATTATTAGTGTTAGTGGAATTCGACATTTATTTCGATAATAATTGATGTCTGGAAGTTATACTGACCAATCGTGTAATTAATCGGATAAATGAGCAATTAATTGCTATTTATTCACATGCTTATAACTATTTGTTCACATGTGTGTACTATTTATTCACATTCATTTACTATTAGGGGAGTTGGTGCAAGATTGATAATATATACTTGCATGACTAAGTTAAAAATGGAGGTATAGATGGAGGTACTATACTGTAATTCATATTTTCACATGTTTAGAACTATTGATTCACATGATTTACTATTGATTCACATGACATACTATTAGGGGAGATGGTGCAAGTTTGATAATACTTGAAGGACTAAATTAAAAATGAAGAAAAAGAGGAAGGTATTATACTGTAATATTTCGAGCCCCAAAACGTGCAATTATCAAAACTATATTTTCCTATAAATAGAAGCTCATTCTTCCTTCATTTTTCACCAATCCACTAAAGCTATAGAGCAATTATTATAAAGTGAAAGAAGAAGAGAAGTCTACTACCTCACTATTCCAGTATCCAGTCTTCTTTTGAGGTAAGGGGTATTATTCTTTTGTATTCATGAAGAGAGTTATTTTCTTTCAATACACGTAAGGGTTGTTATTCCATTCTTTATTATTATGTTGGAATAACCTGTCTATGTGAAGTATTGCATACATGGTGAAATTCTTCTGTTATTCCATTCTTTATTATTCTGTTTGGAATAACCTGTCTGTGCGGTCTATCGCATGCCTAGTGATTCTGTTGTTATTCCATTCTTTATTATTCTGTTGGAATATCCTGTCTGTGCGGATTACGCATGACTTGGTTCCATTCTTTATTATTTTGTTGGAATATCCTGTTTGTGCGGATTACGCATAACCTGGTTCCATTCTTTATTATTTTGTTGGGATAACCTGTCTATGTGGATTACCGCATGCATGGTGAATGATCCTTTGTATTCATTCTTTATTAAATTATAGAAATGATCTGTCTACGTGGATTACCGCGTGACGGGTGAAAATTCATTTGCAGTTTCGTATATTCTATTATACTCATCTGGGATATCATTTCTTTTGTACTCGTCATTAAATTTCATTTTCTTTGGTATTTTTTTGTTACGAGTTACTATTCACGGGTTACTATTTACCCAGTTACTATTCACTCTAGTATTATTCACTCGGGTATTCGGGGCACTTTTCGTGTTAGAGTACTATTCACGAGTTACTATTCATGGGTTACTATTCACCCGATTACTAATCACTCTAGTATCATTCACTCGGGTATTTGGTGTACTTTTCATGTCGGGGTACTATTCACGGGGTACTATTCCCGAAGTACTATTCACGGGGTACTATTTACCCAAAAAATATATTTCTTTTCTATCTAAATTATTTTTGGTACATGAATATTATTCTTGAATTTTACTCTACAAAGCAGTATCATGTTCACAATTTGGATATTTTTAAACTCTAGATAAATTTAAAGTCTTTAATATTTATCCTTGATTTCGTTGGATTTGATTTTGTTTGATTATTGCTTATATCATTGTCATCATCCTCATGCTTATATTTTGATGAAAGTCATCTTTGGCTTACGTGCATAGATGGAATTTGTTGATTATTAGTTTCTGATTGTATATCTTTTTGCTTTACGTGCATAGATGGATATTGATTATTGGTTTTATGATTTGTATATCTTTGGCTTACGTGCAAAAGATGGATTGTGATTATTAGTTTTATAGTTGTATATCTTTGGCTTACGTGCAAAGCTGGACAGGTGTATGACATGATCATAACCATTGGTGATAATAATGAATACCATTGGCCCGTAGTGCATGGATAATTCGATGATGTGATTGGCAGGATCATAACCATTAGTTAATAGTTGAATGTCTTTGGCCGTAGTGAACTGACATACAATTGATTGGTATGATCATGACCATTGGTTTTATAGTTGAATATCTTTGGCCCGTAGTGCAAAGGTAGACAACTGATTGGTATGATCATTGTTATTACATTTGAATATCTTTAGCCTTTGGGGTAAGGATATTGAGTAAACATTCTATTAAGCCTTTGTGGCAAGGAGAAACTATTGATTTACATGATTATAAATATGAATTGTGAATTTAACTATAATCTTTGGTGGTTTAGTGAAAGACAGGTGATGAAAGTTCTCTTTGTCTTGGGTATAATAAAGAACTGTTAATGGGTATTACAGGGATAAAGTTAATGAAAAACTTTTTAAATCATAGAAGATAGTAGATATCATGCTCTACTTGACTCTTCTAATGGATTGCTTATTCCGTTGTAGTTGTTGATCAAAAACTTGTTATCTATCATATTCTATCAGTTGTTATACTGTTGAAAGCTAAAGATAATTTATTCTGCATTATCTTAGTCATAATATTTCTTACTGGGCTAGTTGAGCTCACCCTTTTCTTTCATTGTTCTCTTCAGGAAATGAGAATATAGCTAGGACGAAGTCGGGAACGGATTGACGGTCCAGATGGTTGTTTTAGCAGTCCTCACTACTTAGTGTGATAATAAGTGTAATGAGGACTCCTTTGAGAGTGGATATTGTCTAGAAGACAATATTCCTGTTTAAACTCTCAGCTATGTTTTGTCGTATTTTTACACGACAGTTGTATAATTAAGTTTGTAGTTGAGTTCTGTACCACGTATCTGGCGACCCAAGATGGGTGATGTATACTTGTTTTGGGGGCGTCACAGTTGGTATCAAAGCTTAGGGATATGATCCCTGGCTGAGATGTGAGACAAGAACTAGGAGGGGAGAGACGGGGAATTCATTCGCTAGTATGACCTACCTAAGTTTATTTGGTATTTAATTGGTCGGTCAGAGTATAGGGATAATATGTGACATGTAAATTAACCCTTATTTTGTGCCAGTATTTGAGAATGACATCTGAAAATGTTGAGATAAGTAATGAAGCACATGAGACCATTGAGTCACCAACGATCAATACCCAGGATAATGTGCAACAGGAAGACAATAATCCTCAGGTAAATAACAACACCGATCAAATGATGAATGATGGGATGTTAAGAGGCTTTATGCAATTCATGCAACATCAGGTAAGAGAGACTCCTGTTCAAAATATAGGTGGAAATAATGGCAACCCACTGTCGGTCACCGCTAAGTAGTTCAAGGAGCTGGGACCACCGGAGTTTTTGGGAAAGCCAGAACCACTTAAGGCGGAGAGTGGTTAAAGCATATCACCAAGATATTTGATGTCTTAGGATGCTCCGAGGAGCAAAAGGTTCCCTTTGCCACCTTTATGTTGCGTGAAGAGGCGACATTACTTGAATCATCAGAAAACATACCTAACCTACGACGTACTCAAGATGTCTTGGGAGAAGTTCCAAGAGTCGTTCAACGACAAGTACTTTCCGAAAGTATTAAATCACATGAAGGAGGTGGAGTTTATCAAGTTGGAGCAAAACAATATGATATGTCACGATGACGAGGCTAAATTTACGGAGTTATCCCGGTTTGCATCCCATTTGGTCGATAATGAGGAGCGAATGACGCGAATGTTTCTAAGAGTTTTGAAACCCGATATACGTCAATACCTCATTTCTCACAAATTTTGTTTATATTCAGATGTTGTGAATAGGGATCAATTATTGGAGTGCGATAATGAGTCAGCACAACCAAAAGGCAACGACCATCGGAACAACGATAACCATCGTGGAGGAAATTATCATGCCAGAAATGGTAACCACTTCGGTGGTAATCATGGCCAAGATAATAGAAGTGGAAATTTTAAAGAAGAGAAGGTTCAATAATGGAAAGACGTCAGCACCAACACCTGTTGTTAAGGAAGGAGAACGACCGTCGGTCGTATGTTACAAATACGGAGGGGAGGGACACATCAGTCTAAACTGTACGCAGCAGTCCAAAGCGTGTTTTAATTGTAGAAGAGAAGGTCATATAGCTCAATTTTGTCCTGTAGCAAAATCAAGTCCAGCTGGGACGGTGGCACCAAAGGCGGATACGGACAAAACAAAGTCGGTGGTTTCAGGAAGAGGGTTTTTTGTGACTTCTCAAAAAGCGAGTAACCCGAACGAAGTTAGCATGGGTTAGTTAATTATAAATTCTTGCGAAGTCTATACCTTATTAGATACCGGTTCTACCCATTCTTTTATCTCACTTGCTTGCGCTCAACGTTTAAATTTGACTCCAGAGAAGTTAGACTTTGACTTATTGGTTGAAACTTCGTTAGTAAATACCTTCGTTACCTCCACTGTTTATAAATCTTGCAGATTCAAATCGACACTTTCACGTTACTTGTCGATCTTATCTCTTTGAAAATACTTGCATTTGATGTGATTTTAGGAATCGATTGGTTAACTACTCATCATGCCAAAATTGATTATTTTCGTACGGTTGTTAGCTTTTATATTCTTAACCAACCTATCATGCGAATTCAAGCAACCAAACCACTAAAGTTAATCACTGTTATATCAAGCCATAAGTAAAGAGCCCCGATCCTTTCGTTGTTGACTTCCTTGTGTGGAATGCACCGAAGCCAGACTTTCTGTAGGCGACCTCGTGAATGACGATGGCAAGTTGATACGTATTAATGTGACGTACTATCCAAGTCTTGGATGAGAGTCACAGTTTTGAATGATATTTCTGTTTTTAATAAATTTCCTGATGTATTCTCGAAGAACTTCTTAGCCTAACCTTAGAGCGTGAAATCGAATTTTGTATTGACCCCAGTACAAAACCCATTTCTAAAACCCCTAGATATTATGCTCGAGCTGTTGAAGATTACGACCATACCATTCAATATCATTGTGGAAGAGCAAACGTGGTAGCCAACGCGTTGAGTAGAAGATCGTATGAGTTTACGAGTGCGATGTTGTTAACACAAAGACCCATTTTGTATAACTTACAAATGATGAAGATAGAGTTAAAAACTCTAGGGACCCACGTGAAGATAACAAATATACGATTAGAATCGACTTTAATCAATAAAGTTAAAGCCGCTCAAGCTACATACTCAGAGCTGATGAATGTGAAGAAGAAGGTTCAAGAGGGCGTTATTCTAGAAGCAAGAATCGACGAAGAGAGGAAATCTCAACCCTCGATTTAATTGGCCCATTTGAAATCCTTGATTGAGTAGGAACTGTGGCCTATAGACTCATTTTACCGCCAAGTATGTCGAGTGTTCATAACATTTTTCACGTATCGATGTTACATAAATATGTGGATGACCCGAACCACATTATTAAATTAGAACTAGATGAGATAGCAAAAGATTTAACGTATGAGGAGATACGTGTTAAAATCTTAGAAAAGAAGGATCGTATTCAACACTCAAAGGTTATACCTCAAGAGTTAGAATCTGAAATGAAGTTAAGGTATCCTCATCTCTTCAGCATACCAGGTACGTACGTAAATTTCGAGGGCAAAATTTCATAAGGAGGGGAGATTGTGAGACCCCAAATTTTATGAATAAAGATTTAAATTTCTCGAATTTTTTTTTTTGAATATTATGGTGTGGAATTGATATAATGTTATAGTTGTGGGTAATATTTATAAATTTTGCAAAGTATGCAAGTTGTTATATAATATTCGATTGGTCGGGGAATATTCTTTTTGTCGGGGAATATTCGTACGATAGGACAATCATTGGTGGACCCCACAATGGATGTATTGTCGTAGTAAGAAAATGACAGAATTATCTTTTTATAACGGTGAAAGTGTTACCGTTAAAACTGTTGAACTACCCGGTAGTAAAAGTACAGTAATACTCATGATTGCATAGTAGCACACGGTGTTGATTATTTATGCTTACGTAAGAAGTCACTCGATTATACTCAATTATTGCTACGATAATTGTTTGCATCATATCTCTCATATTATTGATTCAATTATTGTCACAAAGATCATCACATATAATATGTTATATTATTAAATCAATAATTGAGACGACAAAGTTATTCATATTATTATTTACAATATTGACAATGGCTAGAAGTTCTGTCAAGGAGAGGTTTGGTCATCTAATTGCGCGCCAATAAGGAGAAATCCTTATCGGAAAACCCCCTCTTTCTTGGGAACGACTTGGTTGTTAAATATTGTGAATTATAATATTAATGATGAATAAGTTCGTGTTGATTAAAGATGAAATTGATAGTTCCATTGTGTTGGATTATTAGTGTTAGTGGAAATCGATATTTATTTTGATAATAATTGATGTGTGGAAGTTATACTGACCAATCGGGTAATTAATCGGATAAATGAGCAATTAATTGCTATTTATTCACATGCTTATAACTATTTGTTCACATGTGTGTACTATTGATTCACATTCATTTACTATTAGGGGAGTTGGTGCAAGATTGATAATACTTGCATGACTAAGTTAAAAATGGAGGTATAAATGGAGGTACTATACTGTAATTCATATTCTTACATGTTTAGAACTATTGATTCACATGATTTACTATTGATTCACATGACTTACTTTTAGGGGAGATGGTGCAAGTTTGATAATACTTGAAGGACTAAATTAAAAATGAAGAAAAAGAGGAAGGTATTATACTGTAATATTTTGAGCCCCAAAACGTGTAATTATCGAAACTATATTTTTCTATAAATAGAAGCTCATTCTTCCTTCATTTTTCACCAATTCATTAAAGCTATAGAGCAATTATTATAGAGAAAAATTATAGAGAGAAAGAAGAACAGAAGTCTACTACCTCACTATTCTAGTATCTAGTCTTCTTTTGAGGTAAGGGGTATTATTCTTTCGTATTCATGAAGAGAGTTATTTTCTTTCAATACTCGTAAGGGTTGTTATTCCATTCTTTATTATTATGTTGGAATAACCTGTCTGTGCGATTTATCGCATGCCTGGTGAACTTTGTTGTTATTCCATTCTTTATTATTCTGTTGGAATATTCTGTCTATGCGGATTACGTATGACCTGGTTCCATCCTTTATTATTACTGCATTGGAATATCACATGCATGCATGCGGATTACGCATGACTTCAGTTCCATTCTTTATTATTACATTGGGAATAACATATCTGTGCGGGCTATCGTATGCATGGTGGATTCTTACATTATTCTATTCTTTATTATTACATTGAATAACTTTGTCTATGTGGATTACCACATGCATGGTGAATGATCCTTTGTATTCATTCTTTATTAAATTGTGGAGATGATCTGTCTACTTGGATTACCGCGTGGCGGGTGAAAATCCATTTGCAGTTTCTTATATTCTATTATACTCATCTAGGATATCATTTCTTTTATACTCGTCATGAAATATCATTTTCTTTGGTATTTTTCTGTTACGAGTTACTATTCATAGGTTACTATTCACTCTAATATTATTCACTCGGGTATTCGGGGCACTTTTCGTGCCAGAGTACTATTCACTAGTTACTATTCACGGGTTACTATTCACCCGATTACTAATCACTCTAGAATCATTCACTCGGATATTTGGGGTACTTTTCATATCGGGGTACTTTTTATATCGGGGTACTATTCCCGAAGTACTATTCACGGGGTGCTATTTACCAGAAAAATATATTTCTTTTCTGTCCAAATTACTTTTGGTACATGAATATTATTATTGAATTTTACTCTACAAAGCAGTATCATGTTGACAATTTGGATATTTTTAAACTCTAGATAAATTTAAAGTCTTTAATATTTATCCTTGATTTCGTTGGATTTGATTTCGTTTGATTATTGCTTATATCATTGTCATCATCCTCATGCTTATATTTTGATGAAAGTCATCTTTGGCTTACGTGCGTAGATGGACTGTTAATTATTGATTTTATAGTTGTATATCTTTTGCTTACGTGCATAGATGGACTGTTGATTATTGGTTTTACAGTTGTATATATTTGGCTTACGTTCAAAGATGGACTATTGATTATTGGTTTTATAGTTGTATATCTTTGGCTTACGTGCAAAGATGGACATGTGTATGACATGATCATAACCACTGGTGGTAATAACGAATATCCTTGGCCCGTAGTGCATGGATAATTCGATGATGTGATTGGCAAGATCATGACCATTAGTTAACAGTTGAATGTCTTTTGCCGTAGTGCACTGACAGACAATTGATTGGTATGATCATGACCATTGATTTTATAGTTGAATATCTTTGGCCCGTAGTGCAAAGGTAGACAACTGATTGGTATGATCATTGTTATTATATTTGAATATCTTTAGCCTTTGGGGTAAGGATATTGAGTAAACGTTCTATTAAGCCTTTGTGGCAAGGAGAAACTGTTGATTTACATGATTATAAATATGAATTGTGAATTTAACTATAATCTTTGGTGGTTCAGGTGAAGACAGGTGATGAAAGTTCTCTTTGTCTTGGGTATAATAAAGAACTGTTAATGGGTATTACAAGGATAAAGTTGATGAAAAACTTTTTAAATCATAGAAGATATTAGATATCATGCTCTACTTGACTCTTTTAATGGATTGCTTATTACGATGCAGTTGTTGATCTAAAACTTGTTGTCTATCATATTCTATCAGTTGTTATACTGTTGAAGGCTAAGGATAATTTATTCTGCATTATCTTAGTCATAATATTTCTTGCTGGGCTAGTTGAGCTCACCCTTTTCTTTCATTGTTCTCTACAGGAAATGAGAATATAACTGGGATGAGTCAGGGAACGGATTGACGGTCCAGATGGTTGTTTTAGCAGTCCTCACTACTTAGTGTGATAATAAGTGTAATGAGGACTCCTTTGAGAGTGGATATTGTCTAGAAAACAATATTCGTGTTTAAACTCCCAGCTATGATTTGTCGTATTTTTACACGACATTTGTATAATTAAGTTTGTAGTTGAGTTCTGTACCATGTATTTGGCGACTCAAGATGGGTGATGTATACCTGTTTTGAGGGCGTCACAAATACAGTAAACCGAATGCTAACCACTTTCTCTTTTCAGCATACTATATACTTCATATAACATATTGAATTTTCAATCATACTATATTCTTAAAATAACTTAACTTTTCTTTATTAATCATCTTAAACTCTCATTTAATATTATTAATTATTTAATAATATTTTATTCATTCACAAGTATTATTAATCATTAATAATATTTTAATTCTTAACTAATATTATTAATCATTTAATAATATTTTAATTTAACTTTAATCTAATTATTATTAATTACTTAATAATATCTTAATCTAATATTATTAACTTTTATTAATCATATTTTAATCATTTATTAAACTTATATACAATTTATTTTAATTGTTTACCCTTTACTAATTCATTTATTTAATAACTCTAAAATGTCATAAATATAATATTTCATCAACAATGACAAAAATACCCCCTACAAATCTGATCTCAGCATATTTAGGGTTTCTAAGACATAAAATCACATTTTTGCCATTTATGACATCACATAACTTATTATTCTTATTTATTCATAACTCACATACATCTATGAAAAATACCAAAACTGTTCTGAAAATTCTTATTTTCTGGAATATATAATTACATGGTATCATGAGGAACATATACTTTTTTTGGAATTTTTGAATGTCATTTACTATTTTTAAAATGACCAAACCAGTCAGATCTTGCAGCATTTTTTATAAATTGAAATTTTTTCCAAAACTTTCGATATTTTCAAGGTATACTCTTTTCATGATAGTCTAACTCCAGTAAAAATTTCATAATGTTTGGAGTTACACATAAAACGTTATTCAAGTTTACTTTTAAAGTAGTCCTTTCTTATAAAATTCATAACTCTCATGCTATATATCTAAAAATCACCATATTTGGTTTGGGTCTAGATAACTCGGTATATTAACACCCCAAATTTTCTCAGATTTTTTAAAGCAACTTAAATGGACAAAACTACCCCTGCAAGCAGCTAGACAGAAATTGTTTTCCCCCTTTTTAGTTCTAGCTGGACAATTTACACCAAAATAGTTCTCATGGCTTGTAAAATTAACAGTTTTGAGTGCTACCACTTGGGTTTAACATTTAACTTATATATCTAGCACCCCTATTTGACAGATTGCAAAAAGAGGTGTAGATCTAAAATGGTAGACATTCAAAGTGAAAAGAAAATAGGGTTTTCTAGCTTTTAAAACCTAGTTTCATTTCTTTCCTTTTAATCAACTTTTAAACCCCCAAATAGATAAGATTCAAACATGAAACCATAGAAAACATATATATCAAGGGTTTTAGACCTCAAGATCATAAACTTTATATTTTGAAAATCCATATAAAGAAATAAGAACAAAAGCTTAAGATAATTTAGGTTTTATAACTTGTTCTTTGAGCACTCTTTCTTAATCTTCCAAGATAGTTGATAAATCTAGGATGCATAAGCTTCAAAGCTCTTCTCTCTCTTCCTTCTCCCAATCAAATTCTCTCTCTCTCTTACATCTCTCTTTTTGTTTTGTTTGCTAAGCTAGAAGTGAGATGACAGAGAAAGATAATAGATTTTTTGTTTGTAAAAAGAATGCATAGATATATTAGGTATATGTAATATACATTCTCCCAATATATCTCTTGCTTTCACTTCCTCAATCATTTAGTGTTGCTTGCAATCTTGGTTAAAAGTGTTGGTTAAATGAAAAAATGACACATAAGGAGAGTTGGTAAGGATTTGGTAAGAGTGGATAAATTAAAATCATTACATCAAATGCCTCTCCTTTTCTTTCCTTGTATGGCTGGAAATTTGGGCCTCCTTTCCCCCATTTTTGGTTTAATTTTTATTGTAATATTTTGCTTTATTAAATGCCCAAAAAGTCCCTTAACCATTGGGCTAAAGATTGGGCTTTACATTTAATTCTTTTGGGCTTTCCAATTAAAATATTTGGGCCATGAAAATAAGGTTAGGTCCAACACATAATTTAATCTTTCCCTAATTATTTAATTAGGATTTCTATTCCACTCATTTTGGACTTTAAATAATCACTCATGTACATTTAATTTTATAACCCAATTAGACTTGCTTTAATTAAGTTATAAAATTAACTAATTGAAATGTATAAAATAAATCTTTTAAGGTTAGTACAAATTTTAAATACTAACATTTTCCATATAATAACCCTTAGGTTATTTAATTCACATTTCTAAAATATATATTAGGTCACAAGACTTTATTCTTAACTCTCTTTAGATGCTAAATAAATATATACATATTTAAATAATATATATTTATTTAATCACTTATATAATTGTAATTTAATCGAGAATTTTGTAATTAATTTGAAATAATTATTTAAATAAATAAATATTTAAATTAATTTATTTATTGAGATAAATAAATATTGATGAAATTGTAGTACAATAATTTAAGTAAAGTGTGTTATAATAATTAAATTAATGTATGATAATTTTATGATTTGAAGATTTAATTTAATAAAATAATTAAATTTAAAGAATTGTTTAATAATTATAATGTTGTGTAATGGTGTTATTTCAATTTAATTGATTAATGGAATTCAAAGAATGATAAATTTGGAAGGTTAATATTTATTAAATAAATATGAAGAATTATGTTGGCTAAGTAAATATTATCTGGATAATTAAAGATTATGATTTTAATTTAATAAGTGTGACATTTGAATACTATATAATAAGGAAAACATGAAAATAAATTAAAAGGAGGTTTGAGAGGATTGTTGCCAAACATGGTCTTGTGACCTTTGGCATAATTTAACTGATAAAGCTTTTGGTTTTTTTTACTTGACGACTTAAGATTGCGCATGATGGTATATCAGTGTTAGTGGGTTTACGTGTTTTTCCTAAGGCTAACAATAGAGAGTGTAGAGAAAAAGGGAAAACACAAAGAGATAGAGAGAAAATTGAGAAGAGTTAGAGAGAAATTTTGTGATCAGAGAAGGAGGGTGGAGCCATTAAGCTTCTCAAAGGCTTCTTCAGGTTATTCTTTATCATCATCTAGCTAATCCAATAGAGGGTAAATTCTTAATTTTAAATTTTTATTGTGTTCTTGAGTTTTATGGAAAATTGAATTTCTATGGCCAATTTGTGAGGAATTGAATTGCATGTATAGGTTAGTGCATATATAATCTATTGGTTATCATTTAGAAACAAATTTCAGAGGTTAAAATCCATGAAATCATGTCAGTAAATGGAGGTTATTGTTGTTCTTGAGTTTTGGTGATATATATATATATATATATATATATATATATATATATATATATATATATATATATATATATATATATATATATACACACACACATATGACATGTATATAATTTTAGAGTCAAAATTGGTATTTAATTTATTTTATAATCTGTAAATTGATTGTTAAACATGTTAGTACGTTGAATTACGAAAAGAACGCAATTAGTATGGTTTAATTTGGTTAAGACACAAAGATTTGGTGATTGAATTCGCTAAACGTGTTGGAAAATGAAGAAAACTAGTAAAAACATGGTTTTAATCCTTTAAAATTGATTGTGTAAGATGTTTATGTTGTTAGAATCATGATATGCATGCTTAGTGATGTTTTTAATAAGTTTATAGCTTCCGGGTTTGTGAATTTCTGCTTCATTAGGAAAAATTAGGTTGTTTGGGAATGATCTATGAAGTAGGGACGCAGTCTGCAAGTTTCTGTCTACGTACCGGCGCAGTTGCGCTGGTACCAAAGATAAAAATGGCGCAGCTGTGCTTGATCAGTGTTTTGGAAATTGAGCACCAAAGGTTAACAAGGCTTTACAAGGGCTTGGGGTAGCGTGTGCGCTTCTCCCCGAGCGAAAACAATTTGTTTTTCAGTCCATGACATGTTGACCTAACCTAGTCTAAGGTGCATGATAATGTGTTAAACATGTAATAAAGTTCTACAATAAATTGCAAACATGTATTGAATGATTTCAAATTGAAAAGTTAATAAGTTGTTAAAAACTCTAACATGTTATTTGTGACGGCCCCAAATTATGTACATCAATTGTAGCCATTTTGGTGCTCACGTAAATATTCTATAAGATAATAACTCCTATAAATCCAAGATTCACAATACTCATAGTAAATAACAGTTCTCGTCAAAACAATTATTGTAACTGAGTACCCTCACTTGGATGTATAGGTTTAGTATCCTATAGATATTTCTTCCAGGTCTATAATTCTTATCTATCTGACCTCCATAGTATTAATGGTAGGGTTCTTGGAACCGAGTGAAGCGCTAACTCAGTGCATTAGAGAAGCCCAATGTCTGTTAACACTATCATTCAGATATATAGTTCATATAGATACTGTACCCTTTTCTAATTCCATTAGAATAACAACTAGATACTTTAACTAATTATACACTAAACCAATAATATACTGTTACATTGATTCGAAAGGTCGTTACTATTATATTATAGTTTTCAATGATATCCATGTCTTAAGCCTTTTATCCACAATAATTTTAATATTGGAATATATTCTTTCTATCTGCGCAAATAAAGAAAATTTTTGCGGATGAGCTATGTAAAGCTCAAAGAAGTTTTGAACAACAAACAAGTGTTATATATATATATATATATATATATATATATATATATATATATATATATCAAATCTGGATTAAATGAATTAAGAATTTTTCCACACACACACCAAATCTGGATTGAATGAACATAAAGTTCAGAGTAGTGCCACACATATATACTGAGGTTTATCAGCCAAACCCTACCCATTTTAAATTTCTGTTAGTTTTGTAAACTTAGAAATCTGGGTTGATCCGCTTAACCACACAAAACTAGGAGTATACATATCATCCTATTAATTAACCACCGATCATTGCTATAAATGTCGATCATAAAACCACAATCGTCAAGATAATGAACGCTAAAGGTAATAATAATAGTGTATATATAGTTTTTCACCAAACAACATTGTTTTTCTACAGTTAATGATTTGATATAAAATCAAATACACTTTACGCAAATACAATTCATATGATTTGATTACGCTTGAACAATAAGTCATAACCTTTTTAAACAAAAGACTTTTAAATAAGTTTATATCTCGTCAGTATAACAAGTACATTTAATACAAAATTAAATGTATATGAAAAAACTTACTCAGATCGTTGACTCATCACTACACGCCTATTTAACTTCATCTCAAGACCTAATATTAATAATATTGATCTCGAAGTTAGAATAATATCATCACAATGTATTACTGTGAATTACTGTTATAAAATAACCTAAACACATTATCACATAATCCTATCGGTCTATAAGACATATAATACCTAACCTCAAGTCAAACTATTACAGTCTGAGTTGAGTTTGGTACTATTTCGATAGCCCAAATTGCCTAATCGGACAATTATCGAGCTTAATCCCAATAAGACTCTGCCTAAATACTTCATAATTATATTAAATAATTTAATCATCAGTTAAAACTATTTTTCCCTAGCTCATAACAATTTATAAATAATTATTACTATTTATCATGATTTTTCAATCATTATTATCCTATTTATATGATTTAAATACCATATACTTCTTTTATCATTAATATTTAATTACTGTCAAATATTAATAAAATACATAACATAATATTATAATTCATTTATAAAATTTTAAAGTATTTTTAATATCTTAAAATCATATTTAAATGATTTTTAAACATTTAAATTCATTATCAATTAATTGCTATTAATATTAAATAT
Organism: Panax ginseng; assembly: GCA_020205605.1. Lineage (NCBI taxonomy): Eukaryota > Viridiplantae > Streptophyta > Magnoliopsida > Apiales > Araliaceae > Panax > Panax ginseng. The sequence continues at coordinate 88,029,641 of CM035129.1, forward strand.
TAATGTATTTCATGACAAAATATCCAAAAGGTATATTTTATAAATTAAAATACTTTTATAACCATCAAATTATTTTATATGATTTTTAAATCATTAAAACTAATTTTCTAAAATTTATTTAATACATTTATTAAATAAATCAATTACTATTAATACTAATTTATTAATAAACATTATCACAAAATATTAAAAGTTATTAATAATAACTTCAAATATTTTCTTATACCATAATATAATTTTAAATAATTTTTCAAGTATTAAAATCATTTTAAGTAAATTAAATACCATTAATATTCCAAAAATACTAAATATTAATGGAAATATATTCAAAATTCTTAAAAACCTATTTTTAGGCTTTTAAAATAATGTTTAGGAATTTATTATGTATTTTTAATAATTAAAAACTATTTTTCTCTATTTATTAAATAAAATAATTAATTTTTGTAATTAAAGTGTCACTAAAGGTGCCTATAGCGACAAAACTGTCACTATAGGTGTTCTTGGCCCTACCCAGAACTTCATAGTCAGTTTACCGGGTGCCTTGTTTGACCAGTTCTAGATCTTTGGTTGTTATGTTTTCTGGGCAGCTAAGGTGTTATACATGTAGTATTCATGTCGTACTACACACAAACTAATTTTTGTAGGGTTTCGACACAGAAACGCAGCGGAAAAATAAAATAATCAAAGCAATTTTCGAAACCCTAAACAGGATCCATGCGAAAATCAATTAATTCAGTGTAATGAAATTATACCGAATATGAAAGTGCTTCTGAAATGCTTCGAATCTCTAACGCAATTCTTCACGAAACTACGTCTCTATGGTATCCACACGAACGTAGCACGAATAACCGTCACGATTCTCGCAAAAAAGACTCATGCAGACTTAGCCACCAAAGGAACAAGATTTTCAAAAGGTTTTCTCTCTAGTCTCTCTCTAAGAGCGGCTAGGGTTATGAAGTTATAATCTAACCCTAAGTAGCTGCTATATATCCTATATATAGTAGTTAAAAGGAATTAATCAAAACCTAAAATCTGAATTTTTATATATATAACTTAATTAAGTCTTACTTAATTAATATACATATATACAAACTTTCCTTCTAATTGAAATTCGTGATCGAATTTATGGGTCAAAAGGATATACGGCAATCGAACTACAATCTGTATTGCAGAATTTTTCCATACGAATCTCTGAAACAGTTTCAGAATCATACATTTTAATCCACCAAAATACCCATAATAACTAATCATATATGTCCAGTTTCGATTAATCATATTAAAACGATTATTAATTTCAAATGGTTTGTGTTAATGTGCAGGAACTTTGAAGGAGTAGGACTTTGGCAAAAGGGGAGGTTGACCTACGAGTTGGGAATGGAGCAAAAGTTGCTGCACTGGCCGTAGGAACTTATCATTTATCTTTGCCCAATGGGCTAGTATTAGAATTAGAGGATTGTTATTATGTGCCTGCTATAAGCAAAAATATTATTTCTGTTTCTTGTTTGGACATGAAAGGTTTTTCATTTATAATTAAGTACAATCATTGTTCGTTTTACTTAAATGATATTTGCTATGGTGTTGCACAATTGTTTAACGGTCTTTATATTCTTGATTTGGAAATGCCTATCTATAACATAAATACAAAACGATTTAAATCAAATGATTCAAATACGACATATCTCTGGCACTGTCGTTTGGGCCATATAAATGAGAAACGCATATCAAAACTCCATAAGGATGGATTTTTGGATTCATTTGATTTTGAATCATATGAAAAATGTGAATCTTGTTTATTAGGCAAGATGACTAAAGCCCCTTTCAATCGACATAGTGAATCAGACAACGATATATTGGGACTTATACATAGTGATGTATGTGGACCCATGAGTTAAGTTAGCAAGAGGTAGGTTTTATTACTTCATTACATTTACTTGGCGACTTCAAGAGATATGGATATGTGTATCTTATGAGACACAAATCTGAATCCTTTGAAAAGTTCAAGGAATTCAAGAATGAAGTTCAAAACCAATTTGGCAAAAGTATAAAAGCCCTTCAATCCGATCAAGGAGGTGAATACTTAAGCCAAGACTTTGATGACCTTCTAAAGGAGTGTGGTATTATATCACACCTCACTCCACCTGGAACACCAAAATGGAATGGTGTGTCTGAGAGGAGGAATCGAACCTTGTTGGACATGGTACGATCAATGATGAGTCATGCAGATCTTCCAATAAGCTTCGGGGTCATGCCCTAGAGGCAATGTGCATTCACACTTAACCGTGTTCCTACAAAAACGGTTCAGAAGACACCATATGAGATGTGGACTAGGAAACGTCCTAGTATGTCGTTCATGAAGATTTGGGGTTGCGAGGCATTTGTAAAACGTCTAGATTCTGACAAGCTCGGACCCAAATCTGACAAATGTAATTTTGTGGGATACCCAAAGGAAACAAAAGGGTATTATTTCTACAAACCTTCTGAGAACAAAGTGTTTGTTGCTCGAACTGGTATTTTTCTAGAAAGAGAATTTGTCTCTAAAGGAAACAATTGGAGGAAAGTAGAACTCGAAGAAATTCGAGAACCACAGAATATCATTGAACTGAGTTGAAGCGTGAGCGGTGAACCACAAGATGTTGTGGAAAGTGAACTCCTCTCAAATTACACAAGGAATTAAAGAGATGGTAGGACACGCCAAGAGCCCAAGAGATATTATGGATATCTTGTGACTCATAAAGGCGATGTGATGCTCATAGATCAGGATGAGCCTGCTTCCTACCAAGAAGCTATGAATGGACCAGATTCTGAGAGATGGCTTGAAGCCATGAGATCTGAAATGGACTCCATGTATACTAACCAAGTATGGACTTTGGTTGATCAACCCAAAGGGGTAAAACCAATAGGGTGCAAGTGGGTTTTCAAGAAGAAAACCGACATGGATGGTAATGTACAAACCTACAAAGGTCGACTGGTAGCAAAAGGTTACAAACAAGTTCAAGGTGTTGACTATGATGAAACCTTCTCTCAAGTGGCAATGGTTAAATCCATCAGGATCTTACTTGCTATTGCAGCCTTTTACGATTACGAAGTCTAGCAGATGGATGTCAAAACTTCTTTCCTTAACGGAAATCTCCTTGAGGATGTGTACATCATACAACCTGAGGGATTTGTCAATCCAAAGGATGCTGGAAAGGTATGTAAGTCGCAAACATCCATTTATGGATTGAAGAAAGCCTCTCGGAGTTGGAATCTTCGATTTGATGAAGCAGTCAAAGAGTTTGGTTTTATTAAAAATGAAGATGAACCTTGTGTATATAAGAAGGTTAGTGGGAGTCACATTATATTCCTAGTATTATATGTTGACGACATATTAATTATTGGGAATGACATTCCTTCATTACAGGCTATAAAAACATGGTTAGAAAAATGTTTCTCCATGAAAGATTTAGGCGATGTAGCCTACATTTTAGGTATCAAGATCTATCGAGATAGATCGAGAAAAATGCTTGGCCTAAGTTAAAGTACATATACTGGTAAAGTGCTAAAACGGTTTAGCATGCAAGAGGCAAAAAGAGGACACTTACCCATAACTCATGGTATAAAGATCTCTAAGGCCCAATGTCCTAAATCACAAGATGATGAGGAGCGTATGAGAAAGATCCCTTATGCTTCGGCAATTGGATCTATCATGTATGCAATGATATGTACTCATCCAGATGTCTTGTATGCTTTGAGCATGATGAGCAGATACAAGTCAAATCCGGGTGAGGGTCACTGAACAACAGTCAAAAATATCCTCAAGTACCTAAAAAGGACTAAGGATTCATTCTCGGTATATGGAGGCAAAGACGAACTGGCAGTAAAGGGTTACACAGATGCTAGTTTCGGTCGATAATGATGACTATAAGTCTCAATCGAGTTTTGTGTTTTGCCTTAATGGTGGTGTCATACCGGAAGAGTTCAAAGCAAGAGACAGTAACTGATTCTACAACAGAGGCTGAGTATATTTCTGCTTCTAGTGCAGCCAAGGAGGCTGTATGGATTAAAAAGTTCATCACTGAATTAATTTTAAACTGAAACAAATTATCATCACAAGTCTCCAAAAATATACTAACATGTACATTACTACAATATCAAAATAAATTTATAGACATGATACACTAGTCTAAAGAGTACAAATAGGAGTTCCAACTATGAACGCCAAAACGAACTATCACAATGAATTTGATAAGGAATAATTATAAGAGGCAGTAAACATTTGTTTCTTTTGTTGTTGTTGTTTGCCATTGATATCTACAATTTATAAGTGCCAAAATAATAAGTCAAATTACAGAGTTGATATTATGTAATTGATAATATAATTATGTAATTGATAACAAAATTACATTTGTCAGATTTTTGTCCGAGCTTGTCAGAATCTAGATGTTTTACAAACGCCTCGCAGCCCCAAATCTTTATGGACGAGATACTAGGACGTTTCCCAGTCCACATCTCATATGTTGTCTTCTGGACGTTTTTACCGTATTTCAAAACAAAAACCACTAACCTATGGGTCAAAAGGCATATCTATTACTGGTTATACATCAACATATCAGAAAGATATCAGCTCTTCATTTCTGGAAAACCCAGAAATGAAGAACAGTTGCAAGGTGCCTCCTTTGAAGCTTCATAACTTGGATTCTAAGTCTGTTTTGCGTGAGTTAAAGGTTCCATCATGTAGTTCATATGTCAAGGTAGAAATATCATGCACCAAACCAGTCTAATAACATCACACATGAGAGATTAAGGCTAGTCAAAGTCTGTCAGAAAAATTGTTCTTGAACAATCTGGGTTTTCCAGATTGTTCATCCGGCTGATGGTCAACGCTTGTTTGACCAGCCACAACTTAGATTCTATACATGATCTGGGTGTTATAATTGTTTTAATATATAGCATACACATCAGCTTACAAATTTATTACTATAACATGGACAAACAACTTAAACTCAACAAGATCTTAAGTCTTAAAAATGACTGTCAGACCATTTTAGGTTTCTGGGCTGCCCTGAAACCAGTTGGTCATGGCCGGTCAACTATGTTTGACTGCTAATAACTAGAGATCGAGACATGGTATGGACTTGATTCCACTTCTAGTCTATTCTTCTCATAACAGAGAACAAGTCTATAATATTAATCACACCAAACAACTAACATGTAAAGATTTATGGGCTCTGACATATGGCTGTCAGGCCATATTTTAAGGTTCTTGGTTAGTTGCTAAAAACACTATTTGCTGGCATCTAGATGTTATGGATCCTTGATATAATATCTTAGATCACTAAATAACATCCTCTAACACATCTTTAACCAATAAATAACATATTTTAACATAAACTACAAAGCTTTAGCAAGGCTAAGGTTTTATACCTTTTATGCTTTGATCCTTTGAATCTGACCCTTGAATCTGTTTATGGAAACCTAAGAGGCTAACTTGGCTTTGTTTCTCACTCTCTCTCACTCTAAGTTTCAAAATTTTAGAGAGAGATAAGGCTTGGACAATATGAGAAGTAAAGTAAGTTTATTAATTAACTTTAAATCTTATCTTTTGATTCATGAACCAAGATGTTGCTGGGTGGAAAGGATTGGCTGATTGGTGAAGATATTAAGCACATGGCATATCAAATGTGATTAGTCACCAAGATTTGACAATATCTTTTACTTAAGATTTTAAAAAAAGGTATTTTAGTCATTTCGCACCTACTAAGGGTATTTTGATCTTTTCCCCTATAACTTGAAGGGAAATTTAGCCATTTCCCATTTATCCCATATCTTTTAACACTTAAGCTTTTATACTTAGCTTTTAAGCTCCCGAATTAAGGTTTACAAATTCTGGTTTAAGGTTTATGATTCCCGGAACTGAAATTAGGGTTTGTTATTCCTCACTTAATTTTCTTGATAAATTTTATACTTAATCTTACATCCACATACCTATTATAATACTTAGTATCACAACTTCTTCGTGTTACCCCTAATTAGGGTTAGGGTTTGTTTATCAGTGTTTAGGGTTCCTGAATTGAAAATTAGGGTTTCTAATCCCTTATTAGGGTTTACTAAGTTTATACCCTATCTGATCAATCATTGGTCATTAATTCTATATCGTACAAACACATTCTCATCAATACAATTGTTGTAACTGTATTTTTTACCGAATCCCTATCCGAACATAGGGTTAGGGTTTCTATTCTCTGTTAAGCACAACTCTACTCATTTTTCTTAGTCAATACACAAATTGACACTTCTCTAAACTTGAATCACAGATATTTAGCACAATATTGTTAATCATTATAAATATTAAATAATAATAAAAAAATTATTCGTAAAATTTTGGATCCTCACATTATTTGTTTAAGTCTTGAGATGTGGTTTAAAAGTTACGTTGCTATGATAGACTTATGATTTCATATTAGTGATGTGATATTAATTTAAAAGTCAGAACTTGAATTATGTTAAAAAGTTGGATTTAAATGATAACTAAACATATAGGTTTAGTGTTAGTGTAACTAATTGGTATTGCGATTCTAATGATATATGTAGGGTTTTTGATGAACGTGTGTTATAGTTGTATAGCTTACGCATGGGGCAAGTTCCTAAACCTTATTTCTTTACATAGAGCAAGTTCATTATCTTATCTTGTCTACTATCATGCAAGTTGTGACGCCCCCAAATCCGAGTATCTTCCAACCCGACAAATGGTGCTACACGATACTACCATTCACACATGCATTCAATTGAAAAGCCTCAATATAATGAATATGTCTTCTATATAATCAAAATAATATTAACATTTTCGCAGGTTCTTTATAACAAATACATTTGTTCTTGTCATAATATCAAATATATTATAATCATTCACCCTATACTATTACATAAGTATCCTATGGGTTCATCTTCGCCTTGCCCTTATCCTTATCGGAGCCTTCGGTCCGTTCGATCTTAGTTGGGTTCATATGGTTCAAGCAAGAGTAAGCATGACTAGCTCAGCAAGTATAACAATTCCAATAAATAACATGCTTGAAACATAGGAATAATATATCTTCAATAACTAAATGGTTACAAAGTACTATCAATAATTCAAAATAGCACTTCTTTTCCTTCAAAACATTTTACAACAACAATATTTAGTAAAACATCAATTTCGGTCCAAGACCTTGAGCATTTCATAAGTTCTTTAAAAAGGACATCTCGGCACTAAGTCCATAAGTTCGACATTTCTTACGAGCACGTCTATGTGATCAGCCTACAGTACTCTATGTTGATTAACACTATATTCATTAAACATATGCACCTTTAAGTTGTGGCAACCTCACGTGCATGTCGTTTGACGACAAAACATTTTTAGCATACTCAGTCTTCATTTGAAAACCACACCAATATAACTTGGTAAACATTGACCATGCTTTGATAGAAACATAATATAAGTATAGCCGAAAGAATTGTCTTTGACTTCATCATACAATACTTCATGTGTAAGAATACATGAATTACAAAGCTTGTCCAGATTGAACTGGAACAAGGGCTATAATATTTGCCTTCAGCGTCTGCTACAGATATCACACGTTCATGTTAAGTCTTTAAGTCTCTGCAGTAAATGATAACATCACATAACACATTAGGTCACGAATGAATATATATGGTTCCTAATAAATCTTACCCTTCTTCTCAATCTAATTACGACTTAGATTTGTTATTATTGGTTTCAGCTTTTCGTTACGTTATCCTTACATTCATGTTCAATTGACTTATGTTAACCTTAATTGATAATACTTAAGGCTTAAACATGTCTTAACAATCTTATAATCAAGCCTTAGTTCATTACTAATGAGTTAATATTCATTTCATGCTTGTAAACCTTCTTCACTGTCCAAACCCTAGAATTTGTCATGGCTACCGGCCATAGCCTTTCATCTAATATGCATACCACACTGAACCCCCATGTTTATGCATGACGACGACTCTGCAGATATGTGATTACATCAGAGCATGGCGTTGCGATGCTACCAATATACCTTTGGGTTGGCCGCTTGTCGCCAACTCATGCACCGAAAATTTTTAATGACAAAATAGGTATACATCACCCATTCTCGAGTTGTCAATACATGGTATGTAAACAACTACAACTTTATTATTACAACAAGAAATCTGTGAGTTTGAATACAAATATTATCTTCTAGACAATATCTATACTCAAATAAATCCTCATCACATTTATTGATACATTATTTTACAAAATGGTGAGGACTACTAAACAACTCTCTCTAGAACCTTCATTCCATACCCCCGACTCGTATCGCTATATTCTCGCCTCGCCTCCCGAGAAGAAAAAAATGGAACAAAAGGAAAAAGGGTGAGCTCAACTAGCCCAAGAAAGAATATTATGACTAAGATAATATACAACAAATTATCATTAGTCTTCAACAGGAAAAAATCTAATAATACACAATAGACAACAAGTTTTAAATCAATATTCGCAATGAAAATAATAATTCATTAGAAGAGTTAAGTAGAGAATGCAAACTACTATCTTCTATGTATGAATTTAAAAGTTCATCGCTCATCTTTTATCCCCGTAACATCAATCAATATATATCTCGAATCAAATATTCATCTTTGCACTACAGCCAAAGATATTCATCACTGGGTCATGTTCATCTAAACACTGCTCATCTTTGCACTACGGCCAAAGATATTCATCGAAATCATTCATCTTTGCACTACAAAAGCAAAGATATTCAATAATATCATCATTTAAGACCGAGGATGATGAAAATATTTTTAAAGAAACGAATCCAAAGGAAACAAAATGACAAGGATTAAGGATTAAGGATTCAGATTTTTGTTTTATCCATGTCCAAAAATACCTCAAAAATAATCATAGTGGTGTAAAATTCAAGAATGATCAAAACATGGATACAATCAAAGCTAGTATCCACAATAGATATTTTAGACTTAAAAGGAAAAATTTTTTTTTTCGATGAATAAAGGCAGATTCGTGAATAAGTCGATACGTGAATAAAGGTCAGATACGTGAATAAGAATCTCGACACCAAAAGTTCCAAATTTGATAAAAACTTCAGATCAATATTTCAAAGATAATGATATTGAAGAAATAATATCATTACGAAAAAAAATATATCCTTACCTCGAAAGATCAAGATTCTAATCAAAAATTTGATATAAAGCTATGACTTGAACTTGCACCGATATAAAGAATACTCAAAATATACTCAAAATACTCACAAGAATACGCCGATAATATAGAGAGAGAAAACTTCAGCTTCGTGTGATTTTCAATTCTAACCTAAGACCCTATTTATAGAAAAAAATGCTTAGAACACCAAAGTAGAAAATTTAATAAATTAATATTATTTATTTTTCCACATCTTCCTACGCATCCAAGCATCTCAATTCAAATTCTCTAGCACATGTTAAAGATGCCCACCAAACACAAAAAACGTTTTTCTTATTTAAATTATTTTAAACTTCCAAAATCAATTATTTCTGAGCTTCGAACTTCAATAATTCATAATAAATAGCCCTTTTATCGTAAAATTCAAATCTCATGAAGTTTTTATAGGAAATTCAATTTCTACAACTTTGCGTAAGAAAGTTTTTCCAAATTCCAAATGTAAATTGACCAAAATCCACAAACCATGATTTTACAAAAAGCTATAATCAAATTTCAACCAAGAAATGGGGTCCACCGACATATAAAATATGCTTTAAATATTTTTGGTAACAAAAATACTCTCCTCCACATATACTCATATATCCCACATTCATCGTAAAATATCATCATTATTATATTATTAAAATATAATAATATATTTAAATGAATTATTTTATCGTAAAAGATAAAATTTCAATTTTCAACAATTGTCACATTAAAAATTTTCTCCATCTATATCCACATAAAATCAATATTTTCTCATCATATGAATCAATAATTAATTATTCACAAATAATATTACAGTAATCACAATATCGACAACCAGCAGCCCTGTGAAAGGGGGCTTTCCAATAAGAATTTCTCCTCATCAACGCAAAATTAGGTGACCAAACCTCTCCTTAGATGTAACTTTCTAGACATTGCCAATAATGTTATCTAATAATATTATTCGATAATATGAATTATTGCTTCGATAATGAAAAATACCGTAAATGACAATTATCAAACAACAAAGAATATAAAATATCAACGCAAAGAATTATTAAATCAATAAAATAAAATATCGAATAAAGAATTATCGTAACCATTATCGAAAGTAGTAGGCCTTCACGTAAGAATCAATAATTGGTGCAATACCGCAAAGCACCGTGTTTTTAACCAATTTAGTATTTTAACAAAGATAAACTGTAATAACTACGCCATTATTTTTAAACAACTTATATTTGTCGCTTTTCTTCATCCAATCGCTTTTCCGTTATGGGGCCCACACATGGTCATGCTACTGTCACATTTAATATTCCCCGACAAAGATTTAATATTCCACCACCAAACGAATATTCCCCACAACAATGAATATTTTATAACCACTTGCTTATTTTGAAATATTTGCATGATTTTACCCATAACTATCCACATTAATCAAATCAACCCTTACTATTTCAAAATAATAAATAGAGAAAATTAAATTTCATTAATAATAAGTTGGGGTCTTACAACCTCCCTCCTTATGAAATTTCGTCCCTCGAAATCGACGACGACTGGTGTGTTTCAAAAGGTGAGGATACCTCGCTTTCATTTCCGCTTTCCAATTCCCGTGTCATTTCCTCTATAAGATGATTCCTCCACGTAACTTTAACTTGTGGTATGACCTTTTGTGCGTAGGACATGCTCCTTCCTATCCAAGATCTTGACAGTACCTCTTCAGACGCTAAGTCTTCTATTATCTCGTCCTGCTTCTAACTCTATAACGTGGTTCGGTCTTTCACATATTTACGGTACAAGATATGTGAAACACATTATGAACACGAGACATACTTTGAGGTAACGCGAGTCTATAGGCTACATTTCCTACTCCTACAAGAATTTGAAATGGACCAATAAATCGTGGATCGAGCTTTCTCTCTCCCAAATCTTGTAACTCCTTCCATGGAGCAACTCGCAACAATACATGATCCCCTATACTAAATTCCACGCCCTTTCGATGAAGATCCGCATAACTCTTTTGTCGATCTTGTGCCGCTTTGTATACGCTTGTCGAATCATTTGATCTTTTCTAGTAGTCATATCGTATTAACTCCTAGGTCCCAACAATGTTGCTTCACCCACCTCATCCCAACATATTGAGAGCGACACTTTCGGCCCATATAATGCTTCAAATGGAGCCACACCTATACTTGCTCGATAACTGCTGTTGTAGGAGAATTCCACCAATGGTAAATACTTATCCCAACCGCCTTTGAAGTCTCAGGACACAGTAGTCTTAATAAATCTTCAAGAGTTTGAATAGTCCTCTCTCGATTGTCCGTCTGCTTGAGGATGGTATGCCGAATCAATCAGAAACTGCGCTCATAGCTTTTTGCAAGCTAACCCAAAATCTTGAAGTGAATCTTGGGTCACGATCCAAAACTATGGATACCGCATGCCATGCAACCTCACAATCTCATTTACATATATACTAGCAAGACGCTCAAGGAATAAGTCTCCCAGACGGCAAGAAAAATGAGCAGACTTGGTTAATCTATCAACAATAACCCAAATAGCATTGATGCCTTGAGAAACCGTAGGAAGACCCGTGAATTTAAATCCATGGTAATGTGTTCCCACTTTCCATTTCGAATCTCAAGTGGTTGCAACGGACCTTTAGGTACTAGATGCTCCGCCTTTACACGCTGACAAGTTAAACACATCGAGATAAACTTTGCAATCTCTCTCTTCATATTGTTCCACCAAAATGTATGTCAAGATCACGATACATTTTAGTACTTCCAGATGGATTGCAAATGGTGTATTGTGTGCCTCCATCATAATCTTGTACTTCAAATCGAGTCGTTAGAACACAAAGTCTAGAGTGGACTCAAGTATTCCTTCTTCATCAATTCTCGCCCCTAATAGCACCTTCTTGTACTTTCTTCTTTCATACGATCACCCCTGCCCTGGGGCTCGAGCAACCTTAACTTTTTCTATTAAAGTTGGCTCTATGCGATACTTGACATCATCGCACTCATTCCCGATATATGATCTTCTACTCAACGCCGCCACCACGCTCGCTTTTCCAGATGGTATCAATAGTGTGGTCGTAGTCTTCAATAGCTCGAGCCAACGTCACCGCCGCATGTTGAGTTCTTTTTTGAGTGAAGAAATATTTAAGGCTTTTTATGGTCCTAATATATCTCCACTTTCTCCCATATAGATAGTGCCTCATATCTTTAAATACGAAAAACGATCGGCCGCTAACTCTAGATCATGAGTAGGATAATTCCTCTCATACTCTTTTTGTTGTCGCGAGGCATAGGCTATGACTTTCCCACGCTGCATGAGAAACACATCCTAACCCTTTGCCCTCAAGCATCATCAGAGATAACAAATCCATCCGCATTCGTATGGTATTGTTAGAACAAAATAAATGAGTCTCCTCTCGAGCTCTTGAAACTCTTCTCGCATTCTTCGCCCAAACGAATTTTGTATCCTTCCGAGTTAGTCAAGTTAATGGAGTAGCGATTCGAGAAAACCCTTCCACTTAATCTCCGATAATAACCAAATTAAGCCCAAAAGCTACGTGATTTCAACACCGACTTCGCTGTTCCTAACTTTGTATTGCTTCAATCTTCACGATCAACAGATACTCCATGTTTCGACACCACGCGCCCAAGGAATGCTACTTCCTCAAGCCGTAACTCGCATTTCTTCAATTTGGCATATAGTTTGTTTTCACGGCCTTTGAGTACCAAATTTTCAAATGGTGCTCATGATCTTCACGACTTTTGGAATATATGAGGATGTCATCAATAAAAACAACAACGAATCGATCCAAATATTCCTTGAATACTTTGGCTCATCATATCCATGAAAGTCATAGAGAGCATTAGTCAATCCGAAAGACATGACTAAGAATTCATAATGCCCGCATCGAGTTCAAAGGCGCCTTTGAATATCCTCGCCTAATCTTCAAATTGATGATATCCGTAATCTAAGATCGATCTTTGAAAAGAATTGTGCTCCTTGCAATCGGTCAAACAGTCATCAATACGAGGTAGAGGATACCTATTCTCGATGGTGACATGGTTCAATTCCCGATAGTCAATACAAAGTCGCATACTCCCCGCCTTTTTCTTTTACGAAATAAAACAGAGCACCCCAAGGAGATGTACTAGATTTAATGAAACCGATGTCCAACAACTCCTCGTAGTTGGACCTTTAACTCCCGGTTCAATAGAGCCATTCGATATGGGGTTTTAGAAATGGGCTTTGTACCAGTTTCAAGATCAATAAAGAATTCAACTTCACGCTCGGGGTAGACCGGAAGTTCTTCAGAAATACGCCAGAAAGTCAATAACAATAGGAATATTATTCAAATTTGACGTGTCTTTATTCAAATCCATAACATGGGCTAAGAAAGCTTGACATCCGCTTTTCAATAAACGAATAGCTTTATGATTAGATATGATGTTGATTGATTTTAATGGTTTAGTTGTTTGAATTGCATAACAAAGTTGGTTAGAAATATGAAAACTAACAACCTTACGAAAACAATCAATTTTGGTATGATGAGTAGTTAACCAATCAATCCCTAAAATCACATCAAAAGCAAGTATCTTTAAAGAGATAAGGTCAATGTAAGGTGATGGTGCCAACTTGAATCAAACAAGATTTATAAACAAAGGATGTGATGAAAGTTTCTCCTAACGGAGTTTCCACAGATAGGTCAAAGTCTAATTTCTCCTGAGTCAAGTTTAAACGCTTGAGCACAAGCAGAGAGATAAATGAATGGGTAGCACCGTATCAAGTAAGGTATAAACTTCGCAAGAATTTATAAATAGCTTACCCGTGATCACCTCGCTTGGTTTCCTCGATTTTTTGACCAAATACAACAAACGCCTTCCAGAACCGCTGACTTTGACTTTTCTCGGGATGTTTTTTGAGTCACCGTCCCCAAACTAGGTTTCGCTACCGCATAATCTCGAGCGATATGTCCTTCCTTTCCACAATTATAGCATACCTTGAATCTGCTAGGGCGCTTGACCGATATGTCCTCTTTTCCGTGATTTATAGATATACGACCGGTGGTCGTCGCTTTCCTCCCTTAGAACCAAGCTTGTCACGCAAGACCGCTGCCTTCACATGGTCGTTGTTAAATCTCCTCTTTTTTAAAATCTCCTCCCGACTCGCTTCTTCTATTTTCATGGCTATGATTACCACCAGAGTGGTTACCATTTTTGTCCGCCTTTTTTCTTTCTCCGCCGGTTATCGTTGTTTTGTTGATCGCTATCTCCTAGATGATCCTCGATCAGGTCCCCTGGTTGACCGTACTCAAGTTATCTCGCCTAATAATTGAGCCCTGCTTTACAACATCTCGAATAGAGAGAAAATTTATGAGAAATGAGATATTGTCGTATGCCGGGTTTCAAACCTCTCGTAAACATCCGCATCATACGCTCTCATTCTCCACCAAATGAGGTGCAAACTCGATAACTCGCAAACTTTGCCTCGCATCGAGACACCGCCATGTTGTTTTGTTCTAACTGATGAACTCCACTTCCTTCATATGACGACAACACTTTCGTGAAAGTATTTGTCATTAAATAGTTTCAAACGCCTCCCAAGACATGCCGAAAAGTACCCGATGGGTACGCTTCACGCACTCCCCACCAAGAGTCCGCGCTTCGCCACTTTAACATAAAGGTGGCGAATGGAACCTTCGTTTCTCCGCATCATCCCAAGACATCGAATATCTTGGTAATTTGTTGACCCATGTTTCCGCCATGATCGGATCCGCTTTCCTTTAAATTCGTGGTCCCAACTCTTCGAACTGCTTGGGTCATTGATAACCCGTGAATTGCTATCATTTCTCCTCAGATTTTGAACACGAAGTCTCCTCGTCTCTGATTTTGCATGAACTCGCAAAAAGCTTCTAAACATCCCCTCGCTCATCATCTCGCCAGCAGGTGTTGTTCACAGAGGAACATTGCCACCACAGTCAGACGCTCTCCTCAAGCTGGTGAGTACAAAGCGCTCTCCACTGGCCCTCATTTCCACTCATTAATATTCTCAAATGACATTCTCAAATACCGCCATAAAACAAGGGTTAATTAAGGAAATCAATATATCACATAATATCCCTATATACCCGACTAACTAACAAATAAGCTTAGTAGTAGACACACTAGCAAGGATTTACTCGCCTCTCCCTCCTAGTTCTATTCCCCCGATCTCCGCCAGAGATCATATCCCTAAGCTCGATACCAACCGCGACGCCCCAAAATAGGTATACATCACCCATTCCGAAGTTGTCAATACATGGTACGTAAACAACTACAACTTTATTATTACAACAAGAAATCGTGAGTTTGAATACAAATATTATCTTCTAGACAATATCTATACTCAAATAAATCCTCATCACATTTATTGATACATTATTTTACAAAAATGGTGAGGACTACTAAACAACTCTCTCTCTAGAACCTTCATTCCATACCCCAACTGCATCGCTATATTCTCGCCTCCCCGAGAAGAAAAAATGGAACAAAAAGGAAAAGGGTGAGCTCAACTAGCCCAAAGAAAGAATATTATGACTAAGATAATATACAACAAATTATCATTAGTCTTCAACAGGAAAAATCTAATAGTATACAATAGACAACAAGTTTTAAATCAATATTCGCAATGAAATAATAATTCATTAGAAGAGTTAAGAGAGAATGCAAACTACTATCTTCTATGTATGAATTTAAAAGTTCATCGCCTCATCTTTTATCCCCGTAACATCAATCAATATATATCCGAAATCAAATATTCATCTTTGCACTACAGCCAAAAGATATTCATCACTTGGTCATGTTCATCTAAACACTGCTCATCTTTGCACTACGGCCAAAGATATTCATCGAAATCATTCATCTTTGCACTACAGCCAAAGATATTCAATAATATCATCATTTAAGACCGAGGATGATGAAAAATATTTTAAAGAAACGAATCCAAAGGAAACAAAATGACAAGGATTAAGGATTAAGGATTCGTACTTTTGTTTTATCCATGTCCAAAAATACCTCAAAAATAATCATAGTGGTGTAAAATTCAAGAATGATCAAAACATGGATACAATCAAAGCTAGTATCCACAATAGATATTTTAGACGAAAAGGAAAAATTTTTTATTTTCAATGAATAAAGGTCAGATTCGTGAATAAGTCAGATACGTGAATAAAGGTCGATACGTGAATAAGAATCTCCGACACCAAAAGTTCCAAATTTGATAAAACTTCAGATCAATATTTCAAAGATAATGATATTGAAGAAATAATATCATTACGAAAAAAAAAATATCCTTTACCTCGAAAGATCAAGATTTCTAAATTAAACACCTGATATAAAGCTATGACTTGAACTTGCACCGAGATAGCAATACTCAAAATATACTCAAAATACTCACAAGAATACGCTCGATAATATAGAGAGAGAAAACTTCAGTTTCTGGTGTGATTTTCAATTCTAACCTAAGCACCCTATTTATAGAAAAATGCTTAGAACACCAAAGTAGAAAATTTAATAAATTAATATTATTTATTTTTCCACATCTTCCTACGCATCCAAGCATCTGAATTCAGTCTCTAGCACATGTTAAAGATGCCCACCAAACACAAAAAACGTTTTTCTTATTTAAATTATTTTAAACTTCCAAAATCAATTATTTTGAGCTTCTCTAACTTCAATAATTCATAATAAATAGCCCTTTTATCGTAAAATTTGAATCTCATGAATTTTATAGGAAATTCAATTCTCTACAACTTTGCGTAAGAAAGTTTTTCAAATTCCAAATGTAAATTGACCAAATCCACAAACCAAGCGATTTTACAAAAGCTATAATCAAATTTCACCAAGAAATGGGGTCCACCGACACATAAAAATATGCTTTAAATATTTTTGGTAACAAAAATACTCCTCCACATATACTCATATATCCCACATTCATCGTAAAAAATATCATCATTATTATATTATTAAAATATAATAATATATTTAAATGAATTATTTTATCGTAAAAGATAAAATTTCAATTTTCAACAATTGTCACATTAAAAATTTTCCCATCTATATCCACATAAAATCAATATTTTCCTCATCATATGAATCAATAATTAATTATTCACAAATAATATTACGTAATCACAATATCGACAACCGTGCAGCCTCCTGTGAAAGAGGGGCTTTCCAATAAGAATTTCTCCTCATCAAGCGCAATTAGGTGACCAAACCTCTCCTTAGATGTAACTTTCTAGACATTGCCAATAATGTTATCTAATAATATTATTCAGATAATATGAATTATTGCTTCGATAATGAAAAATACCGTAATGACAATTATCAAACAACAAAGAATATAAAATATCAACGCAAAGAATTATTAAATCAATAAAATAAAATACCGAATAAAGAATTATCGTAACCATTATCGAGTAGTGCCTTTCACGTAAGAATCAATAATTGGTGCAATACCGCCAAAGCATACGTGTGTTTTTAACCACCGAGTATTTTTTAACAAGATAATCTGTAAATAACTACGCCTGCTATTTTTAAACAACTTATATTTGTCGCTTTTCTTCATCCAATCGCTTTCAAGCATGGGGCCCACACATGGTCGCTACTTGCATTTATTTAATATTCCCCAACAATTTAATATATTCCACGACCAAACTAATAATATTCCCCGACAACAATGAATATTTTATAACCACTTGCTTATTTTGAAATATTTATGATTTTACCCATACCCATAATATCCACATTAATCAAATCAACCCTTACTATTTCAAAATAATAAATAGAGAAAATTAAATTTCATTAATAATAAGTTAGATTATTATTACATAATCCATCTCACCTCGATATTATAACATTACATATTTTTTGGAAGTTCAAAAATAATTCTTGAGCGAAAATCGATGAATATTGTTTTTTGGAAAATTTATTGGAAAACTTTTATTTTCCGTCTTTGAAATTCAAACACTTTAATTCCTTCACGTAGTTAAAATACTACGACGTTCTGACGTTTCTAAGTTATAGAACAACATTCATCTTACTAACACATAATAAAAATAAATAATATTATTTTATTCATATTTAAAAGTATTTACAAAATGTTCGATTTTCTGCGGCGTTACACTCTCTCCCCCTTATAAGTATTCTGTCCCTAGAAACTTGATAAAAACAATTACACAAACAAATGAGGGTAATTCTTTTTCATCTTTTCTTCAAGCTCCCACATTGCTTCTTCGGCATCATGGTTCTTCCATAACACCTTTACGGAAGGTATGACTTTGTCCCGCAGAACTTGTTCTTTTCTATCGATGATTTGAATCGACATTTCTTCGTACGTTAAGTCCTTCTCGATATAAATAGGCTCATACTCTATTATGTGCTTATAATCCATCTTATAAGAACGCAATACCGATACGTGAAAAACATTATGTATTCATTCTAAATTCGGAGGTAATGCTACCATATAAGCTACCTCACCTACCCGTTTTAACACTTCAAAAGGTTCTATAAACCTCAGACTTAACTTTCCCTTCTTTCCAAAGCTTATCTTTCCTTTCCAGGGAGATACCTTTAGAAATATGTAAGAACCTACTTCAAATTCTCTATTTTCTCGATGCGAATCTGTAAATTTCTTCTGTCTGTGAGCTGCTACTAAACGCATCTGTATCAACTTGACAATATTCGTTGTTTGCTGCACCAATATAAGGGTGTTCTGTATTTTCTTCTGTACAAAGCTTCGTAAGGCTGCATACATATGCTTGCATGATAGCTATTGTTATACGTAAACTCTACTAATGGTAGATGATCATCCCAACTACCCTTTAAATCCATGATGCAAGATCTTAACATATCTTCTAACGTCTGAATTGTCCTCTCACTCTGTCCATCGATTTGTGGATTATATGTCGTAATCAACTTCAACTACATTCCCAACTACTCTTTTAGACTCCTCCAAAAGTTAGATGTGAATCGTGGATCACGATCTGACACAATCGTCACTGGTACTCCATGTCTGGAAATTATTTCCTTAACATAAAGTTTAGCTAACTGGTCTAAGTTATACTTGACCCTAATTGGAAAAAAGTGAGCCGACTTCGTCAACCGGTCAACAATTACCCAAATCGCATCATACCCCTTCTGAGTAGTCGGAAGTCCAACCAAAAAATCCATCGTGATATGCTCCCACTTCCACTCCAGAATTTCCAATGACTGTAGTAAGCCACTTGGTCGTTGATGTTCGGCCTTAACTCTCTGACAAGTCGAGCACCTACTCACATACTCGGCTATCTCTCTCTTCATGTTCGGCCACTAAAAACTCTGTCTAAGGTCTTGATACATCTTAGTGCTACCAGGATGAATAGAAAATCTCGAACTATAAGCCTCTTGTAATACCTGCTCCTTCAATTCCGTCTCATTCGGAACCCAAATTCTTCCTTCAAATCTTAATAACCCCTAGTTATCAAGACTGTATTTAATATCTTTTTCATTGGTTAACCGCTCCTTTACCCGATCACACTCATCAGTTTTAAGCTGCACCTCTTTGACTCTTTCTACGATGGTAGATTGAATCTCTATCACAAACAATATCTTTTCTGATTCTCTTGGCAACTTCACTTCTAATTCCATCCTAACCATCTCTGTTATTAACTCAGTTTGAGTCGTTAACATAGACAATTTCTCCCGACCCTTCCTACTTAAGGCATCGGCAACTACATTGGCTTTCCCAGGGTGATATAGGATTTCACAGTCGTAATACTTTATCAACTCTAGCCATCTCCTTTGTCTTATATTCAACTCCTTCTGTGTGAAGATATATTTTAGACTCTTATGGTTCGTGTATATCTCACATTTTTCTCCATAAAGATAATGTCTCCATATCTTTAGAGCAAAAACTACTGCGGCAAGTTCCAGATCATGAGTAAGGTAAACTTTCTCATAATCCTTCAACTGCCTTGATGCATACGCAATGACCTTGCCATGCTGCATGAGCACACAACCAAGTCCTCTATGTGAAGCATCGCTATAAACTACAAAATTTCCTGTGTCATCGGGTAATGACAAAATAGGCGCTTCACTCAACCTCTTCTTTAGTTCCTGAAAACTGTCTTCGTATTTATCCGTCCACGCATATTTCACCGTCTTCCTTGTAAAGTTAGTCAACGGAATAGCTATCTTCAAAAAATCCTAGATAAATCTCTGATAGTAACCAGCTAACCCTAGGAAACTACGCACCACAGTCGGCATTTTCGATTGTTCTGAACTCATCACGGCTTCTACCTTCGCTAGATCTACTGAAATCCCCTCATGGTCAATGACATGACCTAAAAATGGCACTTTCTCCAACCAAAATTCACATTTAGTGAACTTCGCATACAACTTCTCCTTCCTTAGTGTTTCCAGCACTAATCTTAGGTGTTCGGCATGATCTTCTGGCATCTTAGAATAGACTATAATATCATCGATAAACACCACGATGAACTTGTCCAAATATTGTTTGAACACTCTGTTCATTATATCCATAAATGCAGCTGGTGCATTAGTCAACCCAAATGACATCACCAGAAACTCGTAATGACCATAACGAGTTCTGAATGTTGTCTTTGGTACATCCTCCTTCCTAACCTTCAATTGGTGATACCCCGTCCTTAAATCTATTTTAGAAAAATACTTAGCCCCTTTAAACTGATCAAAGAGATCATCGATCCTAGGCAATGGGTATTTATTCTTTATCGTTAACTTATTCAACTCTCTATAGTCAACACAAAGTCTTAATGATCCATCCTTCTTATTAACAAATAGTACCGGTGCTCCCCACGGCGAAACACTCAATTGAATGTATTTCCTGTCCAACAGTCCTTGTAACTGTACCATCAACTCCTTCATATCCACTGGCGCCATACGATACGGTGCCCTGGAAACTGGTGCCGCTCTTAACACGATGTCTATTACAAACTCGGTCTCCCTATTCGGTGGAAGACCCGACAGTTCACTCTGAAATACATCGACGAATTCTCTAACTATATGTATTTGTTCCATGGTTGCTACCACTCTCAAGGTATCAACAACATGACACAGATAACCTACACACCCTTCCTCAATAATTTCCTAGTCTGTGTCATGGTTAGACAACATGAATGTCCCGACGATCTATTCCCGTAAAATACTACTTGAGGTTGTTTTAACGTTCTAATATCCACACATTTCTTTGGACAAGCTATAATTTCCCCATGGTTAACCAACCAATCCATTCCGAGAATTACATCAAATTCTCCTAACTTTATCGGTATCAAATCTACCGATAATTTATAACCCCGTATATCTACGCAACAACTCCTATGAACATTTTCAACAGGAATTATTTCTTCGTTTGCCACCTTAATATTTAAAGGTATAGGCAACTTTTCGGGAAGTAATCCTAATCGTCTAGCAAAATCACATGCTATAAATGAACAAGTAGAACTCGAGTCAAATAGCACGTAAGCATTTATGTCATTGATCGGAATAATACCTGTGACAACATCCTCTAATGCAACTGCATCTTGGACTGTCATGTTAAAGGTACGACCCATCGGCCTACCTGGCTGCGCTGGACCACTAATAGCTAACTTCTAGCTATTAGTGCCCCGGTACCCGTCTGTCCCCTTCTTTGGGAAATTCTTTGCCATGTGGTCAGTTGACCCACACACAAAGCATCCATGGTTCTTCTTTGGACTTGGAA
The DNA here is from genome assembly GCA_020205605.1 of Panax ginseng. Classification (NCBI taxonomy): domain Eukaryota; kingdom Viridiplantae; phylum Streptophyta; class Magnoliopsida; order Apiales; family Araliaceae; genus Panax; species Panax ginseng. Next base: position 88,051,599 of record CM035129.1, read on the forward strand.
AGTTAGGCGAAATGTGCCCTTCTTGTCCACAGTTGTAGCATATAGCCTTTACCTTAAGACAGACTCCTAAGTGAGTCTTCCCACAAGTCTTGCAGGCCTCCATCCTCCTTTTCAGGTCTCCTATCTTCACTCTGGTATTCCCAGAGCTGAACATTTTCCTCTTCTGCCCCTCGCCACTCCCACTGGCTCCTTCTATCTTCATTCCCCCATCAACTTTCCCCTTGTTCTTCTTGTCTTTATGGTACTGGCTCAATGCCTCACTACCACCTTCGGCGAGTATCGCCTTCTCTAAAATGGTCCCAAATGATGTACTTTGGAACACAAAAATACGGTTATAGAGCCAGGGTTTCAAGCCTCGCTCAAACTGTCGTGCCTTTCTAACCTCGGTGTCCACTTGGTGTGGAGCGAACCTCGCCAGTTCGTTAAACTTGGTGGTGTATTGGGAAACCAACATGTCTCCTTGTTTTAACTTAAGAAACCGCATCCCCATCCTTCCTACATGTTCGTGGGAAAGTAGTTCTCGAAGAATATCTCCTTGAACCTCACCCATGTAAAATTCTCTATCCCGGCCCTAGCCTGATTGGCTTCCCACCAAAAATTGGCCTCTCCCTTCATCATATAGGTTGCAAAGGCAACCTTCTGGGCCTCGTCAACCTTTTCTATCACAAATTCCTTCTCGATTTCTTTCACCCATGTTTGGGCTTTGATAGGGTACGTAGTTCCTTTGAACTCCGACGGACCAACACTCTTAAAATCCTTAAAGGTAGTAGCTCGTGCTACTCCCGAATTTACGGGAATATTAGCCCCAGTTCTATTAAATGTAGCTGTTAAAAGATTAACAAACTTCTGCATAGGGTTAATCGGACCTCCCTCCGGTTGATTTACATTAGCTCCTTGATTATGTTGCACTCTTCTCGGCGGCATTTTGTTGTTACATCAAACAACACATTTCGTTATTATTCCTTTCTTTATTAATTAGTTATTATTCGATATTAAATAATAACTTTAACATCCATTGCTCATTATGTACCATAAAAAGGTTTATATTTATTCATTCATTGTAGTATACTACTACATCGTTTACATTACACAGCCGAAGCTGATTACATTACTTTCCCGCTATTGCTTTCCAAAAATTGGGATTTACAAAAGGCTACCCTTTGTTATACAAAAGAGGGTTTTACGTCATTACTGGATACAAAATATTTACATACCTAAACTACTATACCTACTACAAAATCGCATCTGCCTCAGGGCATTATCAAAATCTGCCTTGGCAAGACCAACAATAATATCATGGCTGATAGTATGTCGTATTCGCCCACCTCTGACAGATAACCAACTACCGTCATTGAAATCTGCATGAGAACTCCTATGAATATAGGACATTCTCCCTATCTTCTACTGTTTGGTCTTTAGCTCCTCCTTGAGCTCAAAAACCTCATGTTTCAGCCCATGGAATTTGTCCTTAGCCAAAATCCTTTCATCGTGTTCCCGTTCCCACATGGACTCCACGTCCGTCTTATCTTCTATAACAGCTTGGAGCTCTGCCTTCAGCTCCTTAACCCCTTGACAGTAATGGATATTTCTATCCAACACTGACATAAATAATGACATCATTGACTCCCTAGGAGCCATCTCTGTTACTATTGCTACCGGGTTTAAGGACACTACCTCCACCTCTTCTTCCATCATGTCGTCGAACACGGATATGAGATCGGGATCCTCTGAGTCTCCAGACTCAATGACAACTATCTCTGGTTCTTTTGCTATGGGGTTCGGGATAACCTCTATTTGGTTAACCAATTCTTCACTAATTGCTTGTACATCTAAATGCATTCCATTTACTCTTGACATCTACAAAAGACAATTAAGTTGATTATTACATGTCTGTAGAAGAATAAAAACACATAGCATATTCATAATGCATTTTTATAAGGTTATTTTTCTTCTTTTACTTCTTTGACTTCTCTTAAGGTTATGACTTAAGGTTTTAATTCCCCCCTTAAGTTTTATAACCTCTTGCTTTGATACCAACCTGTGACGCCCCCAAATCCTGGTATCTTCCAACCCGACAGATGGTGTTACATGGTACTACCATTCACACATACATTCAATTAAAAAGCCTCAATAGAACGAATATGTCTTCTATATAATCAAAATAATATTAACATTTCCCCAGATTCTTTATAACAAATACATTTGTTCTTGTCATTATATCAAATATATTACAATCATTCACCCTATACTATTACATAAGTATTCTACGGGTTCGTCTTTGCCTTACCCTTATCCTTGCCATAGCCTTCGGTCCGTTTGATCTTAGCTGTGTTCATATGGTTCAAGCAAGAGTGAGCATGACTAGCTCAGCAAGTATAACAATTCCAATAAACAACATGCTTGAAATATAGGAATCATATATCTTCAATAACTGAAAAATAGTTACGAAGTACTATTGATAATTCAAAATAGCACTTCTTTTCCTTCAAAATGTTTTATAACAACAATATTTAGTAAAACATCAATTTCGGTCCAAGACCATGAGGATTTCATAAGTTCTGTGAAAAGGACATTCCGGCACTAAGTCCATAAGTTCGACATTTCTTACGAGCACGTCTAGGTGATCAGCCTATAGTACTCTATGTTGATCAACACTACATTCATTAAACATATATACGTTTAAGTTGTGATAACCTAATGTGCCTATCGTTTGACGATAAAACTTTTTTAGCATACTCAGTCTTCATTTGAAAACCACACCAATATAACTGGGTAAACATTGACCATTCTTTGATAGAAACATAATATAAGTCTAGCCGAAAGAATTGGCTTTGACTTCATCATACAATACTTCATGTGTAAGAATACATGAATTACAAAGCTTGTCCAGATTAAACTGGAACAAGGGCTAGAATACTTGCCTTCAGCGTCTGCTACAGTTATAACACATTCACGTTAAGTCTTTAAGTCTCTACAGTAAATGATAACATCACATAACACATTAGGTCACGAATGAATATACATAGTTCCTAATAAATCTTGCCCTTCTTCTCAATCTAATTACGACTTAGATTTGTTATTATTGGTTTCGGCTTTTCGTTACGTCGTCCTTCCATTCATGTTCAATTAACTTATGTTAACCTTAATTGATAATACTTAAGGTTTAAACATGTCTTAACAATATTATAATCAAGCCTTAGTTCATTACTAATGAGTTACTATTCATTTTATGCTTGTAAACCTTCTTCACTGTCCAAACCCTAGGACTAGCGTTGCGGCGCCGGTCATAGCCTTTCATCTCGCGCTACGACGCCAGCGATGTGAGCAGTGGCCTTGGCCATGGCTCAAGGCCATAGTCAACCCTCATGTTCACGCCATGCACGCAACTCAGTATGATGATTGTATCAGATATGGTAAATACTATACTACCAATATACCTTGGGTTGGCGCCGCGGCGCCAACTTTGTGCACCAGAAAATTTTGACAGACTTTTAATTTTGCGAACTTCCCGGACTCATAACTTCTTCATTATAAGTCCGAATTCGCTCATTCAAAAGCCTATGGTTCACAAATTACATACTCTACATGTTCATTCAAGAATTGTATCTATTTTACTTCGTTTGCTAAAAATTCACCTTTAGTTCATTTTTAGCGAAAATAATAAATGTTCGTGAACGTTCAACGCTCGTTTCTTCGTTCTAAGTCAGAATCTAGTCATTTTCGAGTTCGCAACTCTATATTACCAAATATGACTTATCTCCATTGAAAACCAATGTTTCCGAGTTCAAACACAAAATTCGACTTCCATTCCGAGAATTTCACGAATTCGACAATTATCGTCCAATCCTGTGAATTCCGGTAAAACTTTATTACTAACGATATGATCATCATTCTAAATGGATTTAATTCATTCTTTAGACATTTCACCCTACATATTATAACAACTTATTTTCATTTCAAGTTTTGGCTTATACTTCATAAGTTCATGAATTAATAACTTATAAATTACAAGTTTTCATTCCTTATGACTTATTATAAATTTAAGTCCTTTAATCAACATTCTCACATCTTATCAAACATACTAAATTCATATGGCAAACATATGACAAGTTCATCATAAGTTCATAACTTAATTAGGTTCAAGTTACTTATTCATGACTTATTCGGCTTAAGTCCATTGCTTATTCAATTCTTATAGTTTTTTAGCATACATGCTTATTAAACTACACTTCTCGTATCACCCTACAATGATAGATATAAAAGATTATTAGATCATAAGATCATTACCTTTGATGACTAACTTCTTCTTCTTGGAAATCTAGCAAAGAATGTTTTGACTTAAAAGTGTTTATTCTCTCTAACACTTAAGTTACTTTATGTGGGATGAAAGTTGAACAAGAAAAATAATTATATCCCACTTGCTATTTATAGAAGTCTCTAAGTTAGGGCATAAGAGTCATTAGGACATCCACCTACTTGCATTAACCTCCTTACTATTCACTACTTAACTCTTAAGTAAACTTGTCAACCACACAACTTTCTTGCCCACCACACAAAGTTCTTGGTCACCACTTAAAGTTCTTGGTCACCAAGTTTAACCCACATCAACCTTGGTTGCTCCATGGATCAAGCCTAACCCATTGGATCATTACATTTGTCTTAAGTTAATTAACTTAGCTTAATCATCTTGGGCTTGTATTAAGTTACTTTGCGCTTCATATAATCTAACACTTGGCTTAATCCTTAATACATCTTGGGCTTGTCCCTTAATTCTCATTGGACATGTACTTCATACAATATCCACCATTCCATTCATTTTGTCTTTAATCCTTAACGTTCTTAATTTAAGTCTGTATTCAAAATATTACATTTTCCATGCTTAGATTATTATTACATAATCCATCTCACCTCGATATTATAACATTACGTATTTTTTGGAAGTTCAAAAATAATTCTTGAGCGAAAATCGATGAATATTGTTTTTCGGAAAATTTATTGGAAAACTTTTATTTTCCGTCTTTGAAATTCAAACACTTTAATTCCTTCACGTAGTTAAAATACTATGACATTCCGACGTTTCTAGGTTATAGAACAACATTCATCTTACTAACACAGAATAAAAATAAATAATATTATTTTATTCATTATTAAAAGTATTTACAAAAGGTTCGATTTTCTGGGCCATTACACAAGTTCCTAAATTCTACTTTTCATTGAGCAAGTTTTCTAATCATGAGCTTGTTAATGTTGTGTTTATAACTGTACAAGTTCTTATCCATTGTCTCTTATTAATGCAAAGCTTAAATTGATCATTAATTCGTACAAAGCCTTATAATTCTTTTGAAGATAATACATTGAATATACAATGCTTTATTCAATTGTATATTATTGTGAGTCAATCTTTGATTTAAACATTGAAGTTCAATAACATTTTATTGTATCGAACCTTGAATGGCTAGTGAACCTTTATTGATTTGACTAGTCCATAGTTGATGAGCACTCTAAAATTCTAGAATCATTGTTAAAGCTAATCCAAACTAAAATTTCTTTAGTGCGGAATCCTAAGTCAAACTGAGATGAACAACCCTATTATAGGGGATTATCTACACGTTAGCATTAAAATGTTTGTTCACAATACATGGTACAAAGGGATGATCCCCCTAAGTACGAGAAGAAAGGTCCATATAGTCTATTGACTATTAAAGGTTGAAGTAGAAATACTTAATAACCTGGGACATAGTTCATGGTCTTGAGACCCTCAGATATATAATTTAACCCAACCTTCTAGTCTTGATTCAAAGGTCGAGTTCTTCATTATTCAGTATTCATTGTTTATTCTATGATGTTATTATTGTCATCACTATATTTGTGAGCATTTGTTTGCTCATTCTTGCATATAACACTGCAACTAAAGTAGAGAAAGTTGACGAGTCGTCTTCTAGCAAGGGCAAGGTGTTCAAATGATGAAGACTTGTTTGGTTTTATTTAACAGAATTCATGTGTTATGAGACTTATTTATTTATATAATGTTTTTTCACAAACTTATGTAATAATTTAAGGTTAGATTACTTAGAATTTGTTTTAAGATGATGTAACCCTTTAATGGGGGAGGATTATTGTTTAAGTAATTTAATTTATGTCTTTATCCTAGATTATGGGTAGTTGGATGTGATTGTTTTGGATAGTAAGCACCAAATTCTGTGAGAATGAAGTACCCAGATTTGGGGGTGTCACATAATCCACATAATCCATAGCACATTTATAATCATTGATAAATACTTATTAGTTTTAAATACTCAGATAATCATTCACTATATGCCACTAATTAATATTTAATTAATATATTATTATTTCTTGACTTTCCTTTTTATTCCATTAATTCATTAACTTAGTTAGCCTTAATTGGCTTGATAAGTTATTACACATTCATATAATCACTTTATATAATTCATATAAATAATTAATCACTTAAAGATTATAAATCTTTTAAATTTACCATTCAAGGTTAACATTCAAGCTATGTTAATTTTTAACATAACTTATCTTACTCTTTCTTAATCAAAGTGATTAAGAAATCATCTTAGTTAACTTAAAATAAATAAATTAACTAGCTTGCTTAATTCATATATTCACTTACATAGTTCAAGTACTTTCAAAAAAAATTATTCATAAAAATTTACATATATAATGTAATGCCTAAATAAATAAATAAATAGATAAATGACTTTCACTTTCATATTTTAAATATTTTAATTGGGTTTTTCTTATGTTTGGGTCAAATTGTATTTAAACTATATAGACTAAAATAAGTAACGGATTTCATTGAATTGGGCCTTAAAACTATTTTGATATAATTTGTAAGTGGGTAATATAAAATCCTATTAAAATTAGGAGAAATAATAAAATATAATAATAAAGAAACAAAACCTAAACTGAAGAGCAAGAAAAAGAAAAAAAGAAGAAGATTACGACTGTTACGGAAAATCGAATAGGAGCTCAGAAACATGGGAAGCATACTGACAAGTATAACAACAATTGAGAATTATTCATCTATGATGCATTATACTAATAATAAATATGGTGTAGCCACTCGGGTATAAGTCTAATAGAATTAATAATGACAAATAGCTTTCATGGATACTTATAGTAATTATAGGAAGCATCTTTAACCAAGTTTTTTTTATTAAATTGATTATCACAGTTACTGCACTCGAGGTATCATCTGCATATCATCAGTATGTATTCCGGCAATACTTATTATTAGATTGGTGTAAAATCAATACTACATGTTTTATTAATAATGATAAACTTGGTTGCTTTTAAAATTGGTGGGATTGAATATTGAGTTAAATTCAATATGAATGTCTATAGATGTAATCTTAAGTGTAATATCTTGGCATGATCGTTGTTAGCACAAATTAATGTTAATGTTAATGGTATTATATTATATTATATTATACACGTTTGAATTAATGAATAAATTAAGAATAATAAGAATAAGAAAAATAATATTATTATGACAGTTTGACTTAGTAAAACAAAAAGTTACATAATAATATATAATTTTAATTAATATATATATATATATATATATATATATATATATATATATATTTGTGATTAGATCATCGAAGGAAGTTTAATGAGTCGAAATTGGAATATATAATTTTTTTGGGGTATTACATCGCTTAATTCAGGTACGGATTCCGTACTCTTTCAGCGATAGTCTTGTTAAATTTGATTTGTTCGTTTGTTTCCTAGTTTCGAATCCTGTTACGATTTCACATAATTATTTCCTGTTAAATAAATATATTAGTTTCATTTTGGAGTTGATTTGTACTCTTTGAATTTGGATATCATGTTTAGTATTTATTTTTGATAATTGTAGAGCGGTACATGTTGCTACCTTCTTTTTGAGACCTTGTGACTATAATTTGATTTGATTAAACATGTACATATAGAACCCTTTTGTTGGTATTATGTTGACATGGTATTTTTGTTAGAATATACCGTAGGGTATACATGAGCTATAACCACCTGTGGGGGCACCACATGCATGTCGTCTTGGCACGAGAGGCATAACACTTTCCGTGGCAATGTGATTAGTCCACGACGTCTCCGTTTGGGCTCCGAAGGAAGTGGGCCATTTGGTGTTTTGTTGTGGGAGGTGTATGAGTTTAACCCTAGTTTTCTGTTCTGCGGATTTGTGATGTTGTGCCAAACACACCTATCCGATTTGCATACATTTGGATTCACGGTCCAATGTTTGATTTGCCTATGTGGCATTATTTTGGTTACCTGTGTGGCATCATTTGACTTGCATGTGTGACATTATTTTGACTTGCCTATGTGGCATTGTTTTGACTTGCATGTGTGTCAATGTATATTTCTAAGCTCACTCGGTATGAAATAACACCCAATCATTTGATTCAGCCTATTATTTCATTGTATTAGTTTTGTTTATTTCTGTTCAGTTCAATTCATTAAGTTAGTTACTTCAGTTCATTATTTCTTTATTCTTATATTGGTTTCGTCAATTCTTTTGATTCAAAAATATTCTATTCAGATCTTTGGAGATTATATTTTCATCAGTATTTACACTTGAGGCTTTGTTCAGTATTTTGTCTCAGTTGTTTTCGTATATCAGTTGTATATCTTTTGTATATCTGTATCCGTACTGGGCGATTAGCTCATGCTGTGTTTTTCTTCCGGTAGGTTTGCAGGGGTGATTCAGGGCTAATGTGATGAGAGAGTTGTCTTTGACCATCTAGGTTGTTTTGATTTTTGGTTTTGGTTATTTTGACTCTAGTTGGAGAATTGTATTTAGTACTTCATTGATGGATATCACTATTAATATTTTGAAGTTATTAGTGCTCTTTTTACTTATTTTTAGGTTTGTTATGCTTTGCACATGACCTCCCTTTTCCTTTTTGGGAAGGGGTGTTACAGGTATGTTATCAAAGCTTAGGTTCTTTCTTATAGAAAACCTATTTAGGTTTGACCTGTGAGTTGTGGGTAAATCACTAGGTAGACGTAGGAGTTTGACTCGATTTTGTTCTTTGTTTGGTTGGTCTTGATTTGGACCAAGTGTCATTCTCTCTTCAAGTAGTAGTTTATTTTAGAATGGTGAGATAATTTGTTAAGATTATTATCGTTATGCGTTGGAACGATAATATTAGTTAAGAATTGTGATTGGATCATTAAGGAGAATAGAGTTATACTTTGTACAGTTAAGAAATAATCATATATGAGATGTGATTATAATGTGAGTATTTGTATCAGCGAGTATTTGATTTTGGAGTTATTTTGTAACAATTTATTATGATCTTAGAATTGAGGATTTGATTTGGGTGATAATTTAGTTTTTGTTAAGTTTGTGGATACTTGAGGTATGGGTATTGATGGAATACTATGATAAAGTGAAAACTATTCAGTATAGAGAATCTCTTGTAAACTTAACTTGTAAATATTCGAGGTAATTAGATTAATCATTTGAGGCTAATGATCAATTTTGTCGCTATTTTATAGTAGGCTATTGGAGTTATGTTGTATGGAGTTTCTTTGTGATAGTAAGAGGATATCTTTGAATTTGTTAGATTAAGGTTTGCAATAAGAGAATGATAGATTGATTAAATGATTAGATAGTAAGTGATGAAATTCAATTAATTTTGAGAGATCTTGAATAGTTTTAGTCTGCTTATACATATGGTAAAATATGTGACTTGGAGTTTGATATGGTGATAAGGAGATCTTGGTAGTATATTTTTGGTGTAATAATATTTGAGAACTAATTTGATTTGAGGTTATGATATTTTGAAACTCTTAAGGACTTAGGAGAGTTGGTGATGGAGAGTTGGTGATAAAGAGATATTAGTAGTATATTCTTTGGTGTAATAATATTTGAGGACTAGTTCAAATTGAGGATGAGATATTTTGAAGCTCTTGAGGACTTGGGGAGAGTCGGTAATATAATTTGCATAGTTATTTTGTTTATCTGATGTCATTAGAGTTTTGTATGAATTTATGTAAAATAAAACAAAAATAATTTGTTAAATCTTTGTTGTGTGTGGAACATAAACATTTTATAAATTAAAGATAATTCTAAATATTTTGGGTATTCAAATCGTATTTAGATGAAGAGAATTTTTTGTGCTTTCGAACATAGTTCTGAAGAGTACGTTCTGAAGAGTACGTTCTGAAGAGTGGATCATGTGATTTAATTTGATGCAATGCGAAGAACCTTACCAAGGCTTGACATGGTAACTGGCGAATCTTCTACAAGTACATGGATAATTGTGTGGACCAATGAACTTTCCAAGTTTGATCGTTACAAATGGCAGCGCTACGTCTTAACTAAAATTTATAATTTATGAATAATTATGTAATTTAAATAAAAATAAAAATAAAAATAATAAAACTTTCTATAGTTTATTTGAATTCCGAGGACGTAATATTTTTTAAGGGGAGAAGAATGTAATAACCCATATTTTTGTTAATAACTAAATATTAATTAATTTGATTTTATAAAAGTGTAATTCGAAGGTTCAATTTGAAATGGAAGCTTAGTGTGACAAACGAGATTTTGTAATTTAATTTTAATATTTATTGAATTAAATAAATATTTTTTCGAAGATTCAATTATTTGATTAAATAATTAATTGATAAAGTTGTGGTAAATTAACTTAATTATATGTGTTATATTATTAAATTAATGTGGAGAATTGATATATTCAAAGTATGTATTTATGTGAGCTTATTGAATTAAAAGAAATATTTAATAAGCCTAATATTATTTTAATTAATTAGAGAATTAATAATTTGACATAATTAATAATTGAGAAATTTAATTATGTGACTATGTGAATTAATGAGAAATTATTATATTTTATTTAAAATAAATTAAATAAGATATTTGATTTATTGTGTAAATGGGCGTGACATTATTAAACTATATTATAAATGATTAATCAAATTAAATGGTTATAAGCCTTTTAAGGCTAGCCAAACGGAGCTTTATTGAGAGTTGGGAGCAGTTAACCCATGATCGGGTTAACTGACCACAACTGCGTCAGTTCTTAATTATTATATACGCCCTCTTCCTTCTTTATTCTCTAAGTCTTGAAATAAGAAAAACAATTACAGAGAGAAATTGAGAAATTGTTGAGGGAAATTGTGAGTGAGTGATCGAAGAAACATCTGAGAAAGGTTTTCCTTACTAATCTACACTCTACGCTTTGGGTAATCTCTTCAACACAGTTTTTATTTACATCATTTAAAGTTTCATGAAAATAGCTTCCAAGTTCTGTTAAAATCTCTGTAATTGGAAAGGGGAGTGATTATGTGTGTGTATATATGTGATAAGTTGTTATCATATCATGTTTTACTATATATTGTAGATTTCCATATCATCAGTTTCATAAAAATATGACGTATATTATTGCTTCAAAATTACAGAGTATAGAATATGGCCATATGGCCCTTACACGCAAATTTAATACATTAATCATATGTTGTATTATAAATTTCACACTTGTATATAAATTTGCATGTTAAAACAAAGAAGACAAAATTTGAATGGACATATTTGGTGTTATAACGAACCCGTAGTGTTAATTTTTATGTTTTGTGTTCAAAACTTTCAGGAACATCAAGAATAGTAAAATTACATGTTTTGATTCCATAAATTGTGTGTTTTAACTTGTTAAAATCATGCTAAAAGAGTTGGGTAGTAGTTATAAGTGTATTACAGTGTTTGGGTATGTCTAATTTCGTGTAAGAATAAGTTAATTGGGTGTTTTGGCCATGTTCTGCAATTTTTCGCGAATTGCAGTTCATGTTCTGTTCGCCATGTACAGTACGCAATTCAGAACAAGACCAAGACACTTTCCAGCGTCATACGCCACTGCAGCCATTGTCCAGGCAAAAGAATACGTCGCATGTCGCAGAAGAATAGAATAGGTTATATGGTGGCGTTAGTAAGCGCCACTCCGCAGTTTGTTCAAGAATGAGCATTTTAGTGGTTTTATTTTAAGGACTGTAATTACAACCTAATTTAATGAACATAAAATTGTGTTAGTCATATAATGTGGTAATTAAATAGATCCTTAACATGTCAATAACACAATTATGTGTGAATTGAATTATTGAACGCATAGTTAGCTTATTATTCGTGAAGTGTAAATTATGTGACAATAAGTGTGGTAATTTGACTACGTATAGTCATAATCCGAGTTAGACAAAAAGAATGAACTTGCGATGACTAATTACGTTATAATTGACTGGTATTGTGAATGTAAATGGTATGTAGGATTAAATTAAGGAACGTGTATAAATTAACGTGTAATCTACGCACGAGGCAAGTTTCCTAACCCTACTCGTTATCATTATATAAGTTTATAAATTTACCTCTTTATATTGAGCAAATTCTCGTTATTGTTAATCAAGATCATTTTGTTATATTAAGGGTTATTAATCTTTTCAAAGTATGATTTTGCTATACAATACTTATTCTATTGTATACCTCTTGAGATTGTTATTCGATTTAAATATTAGTTATTGTTGAACTTTGTTAGACTAGCGAACCCTTTTCGATTTGACTAGTCCATAGTTAATGAACATTCTAAATTTTAGAACCCTTACTGAATTATCCAAACCAAACATCCTTTGGTGCGGACTCTAATGTCAAACTGAGGTGAACAACCCTGTTATAGGGGATTATTTACGCTTTAGCGTTAAGATATTGTGCACAATATGGTACTAAGAGCTGATCCCCTAAGTACGAGAAGCAGAGTCCATAGTCTTATGACTGTTAAAGGTTTCAAGTATAAACACTTGACAACCTAGGACATAGTTCAAGGTCTTATGACCCTCAGAAATTCTTTTGGTTTTTGTTACTCATTCTTGATTCAAAAGTTGAGCTTTTATTTTAGAAGTTGTTAATTCACTCGCATGTTATTATTTTATTATTGTACTATTATACATGTGGGCAATCGTGCTCACTCTTGCGTAATAATAACATTGCAGTTAAGAATGAAAGGTCCGATGAGCCTTCTACTAGCAAAGGGAAGGGCAAGATTAGCAAGTGATGAAGACTTGTTGTTTATGTGGTTGTGTATTCATGTTCCAGACTTATGTTAATGTTATTTAAGACTTATTATTTGTTTATGTTCCGCGCAGATGTTAAAGGTTAGTTAGACCTGGGATTGAAATTTTTATTCTGATGTTGTAACCCCTTAAGGGGAGGATTTATTCTGTCTATTGCATGGTTTGCATTTGTTACGGGTAGATAGATAGATGGTATTTGTATAGTGAACACCAAATCCTGTGGAATTGAAGTACCTGGATTTGGGGGTGTCACACTTAGTCTGCGTTTCATTGGCCCTTTTGAAGTTCTTGAGAGTTTGAGACGTGACATATCAGATGACTTTTCCTCCATAGTTATCTCGTATACATAATGTCTTTCATGTTTCGTTGTTAAGGAAATATAATTATCGTCCGCTTCATGTTGGGCAATACATGTTACATAAGATTTGGGAAGATTTAACGAAAGATTTAACTTGTGAGGAACATGACGAGGCAATTATGGATCGTCAAGAGCGGATTATGAGGAAGAAGACTATTCCATTTGTTAAGGTTCTGTGAAGAAACCATTCGGAGCTGAAAGCTACATGGGAGATGGAGAAGTCTATTCGAGTGGAATATTCACATTTCTTTGAAAATTAGGTGTTTCATTCTTTTGATTCCGGGGACGGAATCCTATTTAAGGGGGAGGTAATGTAATACCCAGAAAAATAAATAAATAGATAAATGACTTTTACTTTCATATTTTAAATATTTTAATTGAATCAATAATATGAAAGATATTATGCAGCAATTACTGTAGCAATAATTGAGTATAACAGAGTGACTTCTCACGTAAGCATCAATAATCAATACCGTGTGCTACTATGTAACCACGTGTACTACTGTACTTTTACTACCGGGTATTTCAACAGTCTAACGGTAAAACTTTTGACGTTATTTTTATAAAAAGATATTTCTGTTATTTTCTATATCCGACAGTTATTCCGTTGCGGGGTGTACCAATGATTATGACGTCGTACGAATATTCCCCGACAAGAAGAATATTCCCCGACCAAACGAATATTTCCCGACAAAACGAATATTTTATAACAACTTATTTACTTTGCAAAATTTTCAAATATCACCCTTAACTTTAAACTTTTATCAATTTAACTATTTACCAAAATAGAAAAAATTGAATACTTTTATTTTATAAAATTCGGGATCTCACAATCTCCCCTCCTTATAAAATTTTGCCCTCGAAATTTACGTACCTGATAGTTCGAAGAGATGAGAATACCTTGCTTTCTTTTCGGATTGTACCTTCCCGATTATTTCATCTCTATCATGATTTTCCCATTTCTCATCTCCTGCATTTCAGATATCATTGTAGAATATAGTTTCAAAATAAGGGTTAGTTGACATGCCATATATTATCCCTATATTCTGACCGACCAATTAAATAACAAGTAACTTAGGTAGATCATACTAAGAGAAGGAATTACCCATCTTAACCATCCTAGTTCTAGTCTCACATCTCAGCCAAGGATCATATCCCTAAGCTGTGATACCAACTGTGACGCCCCCAAAACAGGTATACATCACCCATCTTGGATCGCCAGATACATGGTACAGAACTCAACTACAAACTTAATTATACAACTGTCGTGCCAAATACGACAAAACATAGTTGACAGTTTAAACACGAATATTGCGTTCTAGACAATATCCACACTCAATGGAGTCCTCACTACAATTATTATCACACTATTTTATAAAAATAGTGAGGACTACTATATCCACCATCTCGGCAGTCATTCCATTCCCCGACTCGTCCCAGCTATATTCTCATTTCCTGAAGAGAACAGTGAAAGAAAAGGGTGAGCTCAACTAGCCCAGTAAGAAATATTATGACTAAGACAATGTAGAATAAATTATCCTATGCCTTCAATAGTGTTAAACTGATAAAATACAATAAACATCAAGTTTAACTGCAGCGGAACAATCAATCCATTAGAAGAGTCAAGTACAACATAATGTCTACTATCTCCTATAGATAAAAAGTCCATCTTTAATATTTCATTCCTGTAATACTCATCAACAGTTCTTTGTTATACCCAAGACAAAAAGAATTCTCATCACATGTCTTCACCTGAACCACCAAAGATTATAGTTAAATCCACAATTCATATTTATAATCATGTAAATCAATAGTTTCTCCTTGCTATAAAGGCTTAATAGAACGTTTACTCAATATCCTTATCCCAAAGGCTAAAGATATTCAAATGTAATAACAATGATCATACCAATCAGTTGTCTACCTTTTCAATACGGGCTACATATATTCAACTATAAAACCAATGGTCATGATCATACCAATCAATTGCATGTCAGTGCACTACAGCTAAAGACATTCAACTGTTAACTAATGGTCATGATCCTGCTAATCACATCATTGAATTATCCATGCACTACGGCCAAGGATATTCGTTAGTATCACCAGTGGTCATGATCATGTCATACACCTGTCCATCTTTGCACTACGGGCCAAAGCTATCAATCAACATTTCATCTTTGCACTACAGCCCAAGATATCAATCAACAGTTCTTCTTTGCACTACAGGCCAAAGACATACAACTGTAAAACTAATAACCAACAGTTCATCTATGCACTATGAGCCAAAGATGACTTTTAACACAATATAAGCATGAGGATCATGACAATGATATAAAGAATCAATCAAATGAGATAAAGGATAAATATTAAACATTTATAATAAAATTTATCCAGAGTTCAAGAATATCTAAATTATCAACATGATCACCAATTGTGGAGTAAAATTCAAGAATAATATTCATGTATAAAAAATTAATTTGGACAGAAAAGAATCAATTTTTCGTCATGAATAGTACTTTGTGAATAGTACCCTATGAATAGTAATTCGTGAATAGTACCCCGCGAATAGTATGTCATGAATAGTACCTCGTGAATAGTATTTTGTGAATAGTACCCCCGAGTGAATAGTACCTCATAAATAATACTCTGAGTGAATAGTACCCGAGTGAATAGTACCCAGTAAATAATACACGAGTGAATAGTACCCCATAAAAAATACCCAGAGTGAATAGTACTCGAGTGAATAGTAAGAAATAATAACCCTTATGAATAAGAAATAAATAACATCCCTTATGAATATTGAACGAAAATAATATTCCTTATGAATATTAAATGAAGACAATGAATATTGAATGAAAATGATATTCCTTACCAATATTGAATGAAAATAATATTCATACGAATATGAAAAATAATATCTCTTCAAAATATGAAATAAATAATATCCCACTGTTGAATGAAAATAATATTCCTACGAATATTAAACGAAGATGATATTCCTTACGAATATTGAACGAAAATAATATTCATACGAATACAAAAAATAATATCTCTTCAGAATATGAAATAAATAATACCCCTTACCTTGGAAGAAGACTAGACACTAGAATAGTGATGTAGCAGACTTCTCTTTTTCTTTCTCTCTATTGCTTCTCTCTCTATAGCTTCTCTCTATAATTGCTCTTGTGAGTCTTAGTGAATTGGTGACAATGAAGGAAGAACGAGCTTCTATTTATAGGAAAATATAGTTTCGATAATTGTACGTTTTGGGGCTCGAAATATTACAGTACAATACCTTCATCTTTTCTTTCATTTTTAATTTAGTCCTGCAAGTATTATCAAACTTTCACCACCTCCCCTAATAGTAAATCATGTGAATCAATAGTAAATCATGTGACTCAATAGTTTTAAACATGTGAAAAAATTAATTATAGTATAGTACCTTCATCTATACCTTCATTTTTAATTTAGTCATGCAAATATTATCAATCTTGCACCAACTCCCCTAATAGTAAATCGTGTGAATCAATAGTATACGCATGTGAACACATAGTTATAACCATGTGAATTAATAGCAATTAATTGCTCATTTCTCCGATTAATTACCCGATTGGTTAATATAACTTCCATACATCAATTATTATCGAAATAAATGTCGATGGAACTATCAATGGAACTATCAATTTCATCTTTAATTAACACAAACTTATTCATCATTATTATTATAACTCACAATATTTAACAACCAGGTCGTTCACAGGAAAGGGGGGGCTTTTCGATAAGGATTTCTCCTTATTGGCGCACAATTAGGTGACCAAACCTCTCCTTGACAGAACTTCTAGACATTGTTAATATTGCAAATAATAATATGAATAACTTTGCCATCTCAATTATTGATTTAATAATATAACATATTATGCAGATGATACTGTGACAATAATTAAATCAATAATATGAGAGATATGATGCAACAATTATTGTAGCAATAATTGAGTATAGCTGAGTGACTTCTTATGTAAGCATCAATAATCAATATCGTGTGCTACTATGCAATCAAGCATATTACTATACTTTTATCATAGATTATTTTATGAAAACATTCTTACTTTGAAATATTTTCAAATATCACCCTTAACTTTAAACTTTTATCAATTTAACTATTTACAAAAATAGAAAAATTGAATACTTTTATTTCATAAAATTCGGGATCTCACAACCACCTTGTACATATATTGCACATATGAGAAGTTCAAGAAACTAGCGTTCATGTAATATGAATGAGTTAAAAACTTGCTTTACGCACAGCTACAACTTACGATGAACTACTAATTCCAATCCCTATATAGCACATATGTAAAAAGCACATACACCAATTAGTTATATACATGACTTACGCATTGGTTTACTTAACTTTACTTCTTAGGGTTCGCGTTCTTGAAATCTAAGTTTACGCGACCAACATTAATTATCGATTTACAGCTTCATGACATACGGAGATGTCTTACTCATACGTTCATCATCTTTGATGATTTTTATTCTTATCTTGTTCTTATAACCTTCCTAGGACTCAATACACATTGCGTCCCTGCTAGCAGTCCATATGGTACTCTGAGTGGTTTCCCACAAACAACCAACAAACAAGTTCCCGTCTCGTCTACACTGTCTTTCACAGTAAGTTAGATCGGTTTCCAATTTCGTATATACCTCTGCTCTCTTAAGGAATTGTTTAGCCTAGCTCCCATATGTCAACCATGATAGAGTTCAATTGTACCACAACCTAAACTCTATCTTAACTTATTCAAACCATTAAAACTATAATGTTCATTAAGTCAATTTCTTATTCCTTATGGCTTTCTGGCAACTAAATGCCATACCTCAGGATTCATTCTTTATCGTCTAAGTCATACATCCTTATGTATACTCAGAACGATCATTCGATGTCAATACTATGAGGTCATAGCGTTAAACATTTTACATTACCTTATTTATATCGTAAAATGTTCGGTTCATTCAACACGGAACGTTATCCAAGTTATACTTATTAACTCGGCTTCTTAACGTTATACGTCATTGTCTTTCATTCAGTTTCTTCATCGTTCATGGTTAATCAATATTCTTCATTACCTTACGGTCAAACCATACACGGAGTATAGGTTCTGCCCGTTTAATATTCACGTACACTCAACTCTTACGTCGGCTAAAGTGTCTAACGCTTACATTCATTCCATCTTCTTTATCCGACTCATATTCGGACTTTCATTTAATCTCATTACCATTCGTTATGGCTTCCATTAGTTATCCATTACATGAACCCGACGTTCATTATTCTTTCGTAATGTCGAAGCCTTATTCTTCGTTGTATGCTAAGACCTATCGTTCATCGCAACTACGTTGCGTTTACGTTCACTACATTCTTTATCTTTTAATCCCGTTCAATCTCTTTGTTCAACCTTCAATAAAGATTTAAATCACTTATTTAAGTGTTACATTAGGTGAACTACATGTTCATATTTATTTCTTGAACATCCCCCAGTAATTGAGCAATAAAAAGCTAAACATTGGGGCTTTCCCTGCACCGGCGCTGCTGCGCCAGGTCCTTGCCTTCCTCTCGCGCTACGGCGAGAGCCTAAGTCACTCTCTTTCTGGACAATCCGATTTTTCGGGTTGTCACACATGCCGCCTTATAAAGCGTTGTACGATAAAAAGTCCAGAACTCCGCTATACTGGGACGAAGTTGGCGAGAGATAATTACTAGGCCCAGAACTGGTACATCAGACAACACAAATAGTCAAAGTGATTCGAACAAGACTGGTAGTAGCTCAATATAGGCAGAAGAAATACGCCGATCCACACCGTAAAAATGTTGAGTTTGAATCAGGTAGTTATGTGTTTTTGAAAGTCTCTCCCTGGAAAGGAAAGATAAGGTTCGGAAAGAAAGGTAAATTGAGTCCAAGGTTCATTGGACCCTTTGAGGTACTGCGAAGTATTGGAGAAGTTGTGTATGAGGTAGCCTTACCTCCAGCACTCGAGAATGTCCACAACGTCTTCTATGTTTCAGTTTTATAACCCTACAAACCCGATTACAAGCATGTGATTGAATATGAACCCCTACAATTTGAAAAAGATTTATCTTATAAAGAAGTTCCTATTCAGATAGTTGACAGGAAAGAGCAAGTACTCAGAAATAAAGTAATACCTTCTGTTAAGGTAATCTGGAGGAACCACAACGCCGAAGAACCTACGTGGTAACTCGAAGAGCATATGATGAAGAATTATCCTCATTTATTTATTTAATTTATGTGTAAACGATTCTGGGGATAGAATCTTTGTAAGGGGGAGAGAATGTAATGGGACGAATTGATTGAGTTGTGATTCTAGGGACAAAATCCTTTTTAAGGAGGGAAAGATGTGATGAACGAGATTTTGTAATTTATTTGAATATTTATTGAATTAAATAAATATTTTCAATGATTTAATTGTAAGACCCCAACTTTTATGAATAAAGATGAATTTTCTATAAATATCATTTTTGAATATTATGGAGTGAATTTGATATAATGTTATAGTTGTGGGTAATATTTATAAATTTTGCAAAGTACGCAAGTTGTTATATAATATTCGATTGGTCGGGGAATATTCGTTTTAACAGGGAATATTCGTACGACGACACAATCATTGGTGGACCCCACAACAGAATTTTTGTCGGATTGACAAAACGACAAAAATATCTTTTTATGAAAATAACGACGGAAGTTTTACCGTTAACTGTTGAAACACCCGGTGTTAAAAGTACAATAATACGCGTGGTTGCATAGTAGCACAAGGTATTGATTATTGATGCTTACGTGAGAAGTCACCGCTTTTGTTCAATTATTGCTACAATGGAATCACGTGATAGTATCTCACGTTATTTGATTTAATTATTGTTGATATTTTATATATTATTAAATCAATAATTGAGACGACAAAATTATTCATATTATTATTTGCAATATTGACGATGTCTAAAAGTTCTGTTAAGGAGAGGTTTGGTCACCTAATTGCGCGCCAATAGGGAGAAATTTTTATTGGAAAGCCCCCTCTTTCCTGGGGATGACCTGGTTGTTAAATATTGTGAATTATAATAATGCTGATAAATGTTGTTAAAAATATTGAGGGAATTTTATGAAGTATTTTTTTTATTTTATGGACCCCCATTTAACCATTTTTCAAAATAATCGGTAGAAAATTATTTAATGTAATAAAGGTGGGGGTCCACGAGTGGGGCCCGTGTGTGTTACAAAGTCTTGGGAGGAGGAAAATTTTGTTACGAGAATTGGGGGGGGGAATGATCAGGGAAGGAGTATAATTATTATTATATATATATAAATTTTGTTTTTATTATATAATAAATAGAATATATTATATTATATATAAAGTTATTTGTTTTACTTGATTATTATATTCTAATTTTTTTTAAAACGAATAGTCCAATTTTTTTTTTAAAAAACAACTGTGCGTCCGTGATTTTATTTTCTAAATAGTATCCTTTCCATTCTCCTATAAATAGGATGCCTAGTTAGAATTGAAAATCACACCAGAATCAGAGAATTCTTCTTCTATAATATTGAGCGTATTTCTTTCGAGTTTTAGAAAGCTTTGAGTGTAGAAAATAGTAAAAATTTTCTTCAAGAATATCCCCAGTATACCAGTTGGAATCGTCTTCTTTTCAAGGTAAGGGATGTTATTTTTGTTCAATATTCGCTATAATATTTTCTTCCATACTCTGTAGTATGTAAGTAATATTATCTTCCATACTCTGTAAGTAATATTTAAGTATTTGGCTTCTATACTCCATGAAATTTGTAGAATATCCTTGAAATTTGCATTTCATCCAGTATCTTTTCATGGAAATATTATTCTGAGCATTCTTGATAAGTTTTAACTTGTTCATGTCGGAGTACTATTTACGGGGTACTATTCCTGAAGTACTATTCACGGGGTACTATTCACTCGAGTACTATTCACCCGGACTACTATTCATAATAAAAATTGATTCGTTTTCGGTCCAAATTATTTTTGGTACAATATTATTCTTGAATTTTACTCCACAAAGCAGTATCATATTGATAATTTAGACGTTATTGATTTCTGGATAAATTAAATTATAAATCTTTAAAAAATTATCCTTGAACTTGTTTTATTGAATTCTTATATCATTGTCATCATCCTCATGTTTATATTATGTTGAAAGTCATCTCGTGGCTCAGAGTGCATAGATGGACTTGGTATGATTATGACCAGGGATTATTCGGTATAATCATGACTGTAATGTTACAAATGATGTGGTAAAAGTCCTTATTAGCCCGTAGTGCATTGATGGACAGTTGTTGGCATGATCATGACCATTAATGAAAACAAGAATATCCTTGGCCCGTAGTGCATGGATAATTTGTGGTCGTGATACTAATATCATTGGTCGTAATGCAGGGATGATGTGGATTATTTACTAAGCTGAGTCTCAGCGATAAAAGTGATGAAAAACCTTTTAAATCATTGAAGATAATAGATTTTATTATCTACTTGACTCTTCTAATGGATTGCTTGTTCCACTGCAATTAAACTTGATGTTTGTTATATTTTATCAGTTTAACACTGTTGAAGGCTAACGATAAATTATTCGCATTATCTTAGTCATAATATTTCTTCTTTGGGCTAGTTGAGCTCACCTTTTTGCTTTCATTGTTCTCTTTCAAGAAATGAGAACATAGCGGGACTAGTCGGGAACCGGAGTGATTGGGTCCGTATGATAGCATTAGTAGTCCACATTATTCTATGAAATAGAGTGATAATAAATGTATTGAGGACTCCATTTGAGTTGAATACCGCCTGAAGACAATATTCGTATTAAAACTCTCAGTTTATGTTTGTCGTATTTTACACGACAGTTGTATTATTAAGTTGTATTTAAATTTTGTACCATGTATTTGACGACTCAAGATGGGTGATGTATACCTATTTTGGGGGCGTCACATAATTATTGGATTAAATAATTAATTGATGAATTTATGGTAGATTAATTTAATTATATGTGTTACATTGATTAAATTAATGTGGAGAATTTTATTATTCAAAGTATGTATTTAATTGAGTTTAGTTGATTAAATGAATTATTTGATAAGCATAATGTTATCCTAATTAATTTAATAATTAATTAGAGATTTAATGATTTGACATAATTAATAAATGAGAATTTAATTATGTGACTATGTGAATTAATGAGAAATTATTATATTTTATTTAACTTAAATTAAATAAGATATTGATTAATTGCTTAAATGGGTGTGACATTATTAAACAATATTATAGGAGATTAATTAAAATAAATTAGAAAGGATACTTATTATTCAAGCCAAACAAGGCCCTATGAGGAGTTGGGCAGTTAATCCACGAAGGGATTAACTGACCACAACTAGCGTCAGTTAATTACGTATAATTATATTAGGCTTATACTTATATCATTCATCAAAAGGAGAAAAATTTAGAAATTCCAGAGAGAATTCAGAGAGAGTTTAGAGGGAAATTGTGAGATTGAAGAAGCAAGTGAAGAATCAGAGGAGTTGCTATAGGGTAATCTCTTCAACCCAAATTGTAAATTACGTTGTTATTATTTTTCTATGAAAAAATATTTCAAAGTCCTCTGTAATTGAAGAGGTTGTTGATTAATAAGTATATGATGTGATGTATATGTTAGTATATGTTTACTATATGTTTATATCATATATCCATGTGATTAGAGTAGTTGATTTCATCTAAACATGCTAGAATCAGAGTTTTCCATTAATGGGTGTTTTGAGTTCTCTGTAAAACAAACATTTATGTGATCAATGCATGAATTGTTGTTTAACTTGAAATTTAACAGTAGATTATGTTAGCACATGTTAAAACGAAGAAAACAAACTTTGAACGGACAGATTCGGTGTTATAACGAAACTGTAATGACAAATTTGATGTTTTATCTTCAAAACTTCCAAAAACACCAAGAATAGTGAAATTATATGATTTAATTCAAGTAATTGTTTGTTTTAAGCTGTTAAAATCATACTATAAAGTTTGGGTAATGATCATGTATGAATTCTAGTATCTTGGTATGCTTAATTTAATGTGTGAATAAAGAAATTGGAAGATTTTGCCTTGTTCTGTATTTTTTCGCGAACTGTAGATTTTCTAATCGGGGTGTCGTAATGCAAAGATCTCCGCTCCATGACTTAGAGTCTACAATCAGTAGCTCCAATTCTGTGCAAATCACCACTAGTCCAAGTCATAGCCACACAAATCTTGCAAGCCACCAATGATAACCTATATGGTGGCGCCACAATGCCACTATGCAGTTTGTCCAGAAATGAGAGTTTTAATTGTTTTAGTCCAGGGAATGTAATAGTAACCTAATCTAATGAACATAAAAATGTGTTAGACATATAATGTGATGTTAAAATAGATTCTTAACATGTCAATGGGTTACTTACATGTTTAATTGAATTGTTGAACGCATAGTTAGCTAGTCGTTCGTGAAATCTAATATTATGTGAAAACATGTGTTGTGATTTGATTAGTATAATCATAATCAAAGTTTAGACAAAATATAATGAACTTGTGATGCTAGTTACGTTATAATTGTCTAGTATTGTGAATGTAAATTGTATACCTCTTGAGTTTATTATTCAAATTGAATATCATTTATTATTGAACCTTGTAACACTAGCGAACCCTTATTGATTCAACTAGTCCATAGTTGATGAACATTCTAAATTTCAGAACCCTTGTTGAGTTTATCCAAACCAAACTTCCTTTGGTGAGAACTTTAATATCAAACTGAGATGAACAACCCTGTTATAGGGGATTACTTATGCTTTAGCATTAAGATATTGTGCATAGTATGGTATTAAGGGCTGATCCCCCTAAGTACGAGAAGAAGAGTCCATAGTCTTATGACTAGTAAAGGTTCCAAGTATAAACACTTGACAACCTAGGACATAGTTCAAGGTCTTATGACCCTCAGAAGTTCTTTTGATTCTTGTTATTCATTCTTGATTCAAAAGTCAAGTTTATTATTTCAGAAGTCTTTGATTCACTCGCATATTATTATATTGTTGTTACATTATTATACTTGTTGGCAATCATGCTCACTCTTGCATAATAATGACATTGCAGTTAAGAACGAAAGGTCTGACGATCCTTCTACTAGCAAAGGCAAGGGCAAGATTAACAAGTGATGAAGACTTGTTGTTATTTGTTATGTTATGTTTCAGACTTAAGTTTAATTTGTGTAAGACTTAATATTTATTTATGTTTTCGCATTTGAGATATAAGGTTAGTATAACCTGGGATTAATGTATTTATTTTCAGATGTTGTAACTCCTTAAGGAGAGGATTTATTTCTATCTATTTTATGGTTTCATTTATTATGGGTAGATAGACATATGATGTTTGTATAGTGAACACCAAATCACGTGGGAATTGAAGTACCCGGATTTGGGGGTGTCATATTAGACTTAACTTTCCATTCTTTCCAAAGCGTATCTTTCCTTTTCCGGGAGATACCTTTAGAAATACATAAGAGCCTGCTTCAAACTCCCTGTTCATTCGATGCAAATCTGCATACTTCTTCTGTCTGTCTTGAGCTTCTACCAAACGCATTTGTATCAACTTTACTATATCCGCTGTTTGTTGCACCAATTCAGGTCCTAGCATTCGACGTTCTCCTACTTCATTCGAACACAATG
This sequence comes from Panax ginseng, assembly GCA_020205605.1. NCBI lineage: Eukaryota > Viridiplantae > Streptophyta > Magnoliopsida > Apiales > Araliaceae > Panax > Panax ginseng. The sequence continues at coordinate 88,076,820 of CM035129.1, forward strand.
GTGTTCTACACTTCTTGCCGTATAAAGCTTCATAAGGCGGCATGCCTATGCTTTCATGATAACTATTGTTATATGCAAACTCCACTAACGGTAGATGATCGTCCCAACTACCTTTGAAATCCATAACGCAAGATCTCAGCATATCTTCTAGCGTCTGAATTGTCCTTTCGCTCTGCCCATCTATTTGTGGATGATAAGCTAGTCTTAGCTTCAACTGCGTTCCCATCTATTCTTCTAGACTTCTCCAAAAGTTTGATGTGAATCGTGGATCACGATCTGACACAATCGAAACTGGTACTCCATGTCTAGAAATAATTTCCTTAACATAAAATTTAGCTAACCGATCTAAATTAAACTTAACTCTTATTGGCAAAAAGTGAGCCGACTTCGTCAACCGGTCCACTATTACCCAAATAGCGTCATACCCCTCCTGAGTAATTGGAAGTCCCACCTCAAAGTCCATCATGATATTCTCCCACTTCCATTCCGGAATCTCCAATGACTATAACGAGCCACTTAGTCATTGATAGTTGGCCTTAACTTTCTGACAAGTTAAGCACCTACTCACATATTCTGCTATCTCTCTCTTCATGTTTGGCCACCAAAAACTCTGTCGAAGGTCTTGATACATCTTAGTACTACCAGGATGAATCGAGTACCTTGAACTATGAGCCTCTTCTAATACTTCCACCTTTAATTCCGTCTCATTTAGAACACAAATTCTTCCTTCAAATCTTAATAATCCCTCGTCCGTCTCATTATGGTTTAAATATTATTTGGGTATATAGTATGAAAGTATGGATAGTGAGCACCAAATCTTGTGGGAATGAAGTACCTAGATTTGGGGGTGTCATAGGTTGGTATCAAAGCTTTAGGTTATGGACCTTAGGTGGGGAAAAGCCTTAGGAAGTAACATTTGAAAAGATAGTGATGATAAACTCTTATCGAGTTTTAAGAAAGAAGTAATAAAACACTTATGTGCTTATGTGATTACAACTAATGTGCTCGTGAGTGTCGAATAGTAATGATTAGTAATTAAACTTAAAATTTTGTTGTCAGGATGACTAATGTAGGAGGATCCAGTCAGGTGAGGGAGGAAGAATCCCAGATGCCTAGGGAGGAGGAACCTCGAGATATTTAGGTTATTTGGGAACAACTACTGCCACGAGAAACAACTCCGTTGGTCACAGTAGTTGAGCAGGAGAGAATACCTGATGAGGATGATGAGATAGAGATGGACAAGGAGGACCCCGTTGAGCTACCACAGTCAGATGAGGAGGATGAGGAGGAAGAGCTTCCACTTAACTCGATAGCTGCCCATATGTACGATGAGGTGTATGACCGCAATGTGGAACTTCAAGATACCATCGAGGAGTTACAGGAGATAGTAGCTGTACAACAGACCTCGATGGCACAGAAGGACGATGAGATCCAGGATCAAGAGGAATGTTTGAACAATGTTGAAGAGAAGCTGATCCACACGGAAGGGGAAAACGAGCAACTGATAGAGAAGATTGCAGAACTGGAGAGTAAGCTGAAAGAAGAATCTACCAAGAGGGCAAGAGTCAAAGACGCGTATGAGGAAGCTTATCAATGAGCCAGGATGGCAGAGAGAGACGCACAAGAAAAGAGGATGAAGATGGAGGAGATAAACAACGTATTCAACACCGTGATCAATCGAGCTCAAGATCAAGTCATGTGTTATCCTATTTAGTTCGAGACGCTGCCATCATACATTTTAGATCGCCGAACAATGACTCGAATTATGGAGGAAGAGCATCGTAAGGCTACGCAGTATCTTAGTAGGACATTGTAGGGAATGTACCTAATATGTGGTTAGGGAGTAAATAAATTATAAATCCCGGGTATGATATAACCAATGGGATAGATGATGATGAAGTAATCCTGCAACTGTTATAGTTCAGGAAAGTAATGTAAATAGCAGTGATGCTATTGTTTTGATGTTTTTTTTAAACAAAAAAAAAGATTATGAATGAATAAAAGTTATTATTTTATTCAAAGTGTTATGTGTTATGTGATAATCTTATATGGTGTGCAAATCAAGTAGTAATACTTAAAAGGTTGAATAAAATCTAATGGGTGTATTTTAACAGAAAATGCCTCCAAGATGTCAACCACGACAGAGAACCACTGAGGAAACCAACAATAACAATGTGGAAGGTAACCCAGTTCAGCAGCTAGTGACATTATTGATGGGTGCTTTGCAGAATCAACCTCAGAACCAAGGTACAACGTTTAAGGATTTCAAGGCGGTTGGACCACCAGAATTCCGTGGGTCCATGAATTCGGTGAAGCACAGACTTAGATCATGGAAATAAAGAAAGTTTTTGATGTTGCTAGGGTAGAGGACAACCAGAAGACTACTTTTGCAACATTCATGTTGAAAGCAGAGGTGAGTTATTGGTGGCAAGCCAATAAAACCCTGGGAGGTCAAGAGGTAATGTCTTGGGAAAGGTTCAAGGAAATATTCTTTGAGACCTAATTTCCAGAAAGTTCGAAGAGTCAGTTAGAAGTGTAGTTTTTAGAACTGAAGCGTGGAACGATGTCGATATCTGAGTATGCCGCAAGATTCAACGAGTTGGTGAGGTTTACGCCATATCAAGTCAGCACAAATGAACGCAAGGCGAAGAGGTTTGAAGAAGGACTGAAGCCCTGGTTGTACAGCGTCTCCCTATTCCAGTTGAAGACATTTGCAGCAGTAATGGAGAAGGAAATTCTCGCTGAGAGTGGAGGTGAGGCTGTAACAAAACACAACCAAGAACAGAGGAAGAAGAAAAATGAAGGTGAAGCTAAAAATGGTGGAGGTAGTAGCGGTGGAAACAACAACAACAATCTAAAGAGGAAATGGAATGCAAATGTGGGTGCAGGAAACCAGCAGGGTAACCAGCAAAAGAAGAAGTTCAAAGCATGTGCTACATGGGGGAAGTTTCACAAGGGTGTGTGTTTGATGGGGAAACGAGTTTGCTTCAACTGTGGTCAGGAGGGTCACATCGCCCCAAATTGCAATTAACCTAAGAAGAACGTTTACTTCACGTGTAGATCCAAGGATCACTTTGCTCATGAATGCCCTAAGAAGAGATCTGGTGAGGCAAATGGAAGCAAGGGAAATGCTAGTGGAGGTACGCTGGCTATTGCTGGACCAACATCAACAAATAAGCCCACAGCAAGAACCTTCAATTATGACGGTGCAAGACGTGGTGCAATCAAAACATTTCGTGTCAGGTATTATCCCAACCAATAATATAAATGCATATGTATTATTTGATTCGGGTGCTACTTGCTCGTTTATATCTGATGAATTTGCTAAGAAGTTAGAAATACCTAGTGAAGAGCTAAATTTCCCGTTAAACATAGAAATTGCGAATAGGGAGGTAATTCCTGTTAGAGTCGTATACAAGAGCTGTAGGGTGAACATTAAGGGGAATGTTATGAAAGTTGATTTAATCCCGATAAAACTTGGAGAATTTGACGTGATATTAGGAATGGATTAGTTATTCAATTATGGAGCGATAATTGATTGCCAAAAGAAGTGTGTAAACCTTATGACTCCGTCAAAGGTAGTTTTTCATGGTAGAAAATCGCCTAGACAAATGATATGTCTGACGATGATGCAGGCCAAGAAGTTATTGAGTCAAGGCTATGTAGGGTATTTAGCTTATATAGTCGATACTCAAAAGAAGGAGAGTATAAAATTGGAGGAAATACTAGTGGTTAGGGAATTCGGGGATGTGTTTTCGGAAGATTTTCCAGGACTTCCGCCTAACTGAGAGATCAAATTCGTGATCGACTTAGTGCCAAGAACCGCTCCAATATCGAGGGCCCCATACAGAATGGCTCCGGTAGAGATGAAGGAATTGATGGTGCAACTGCAAGAACTGTTAGATAAGAAGTACATTCAGCCAAGCGTATCACCGTGGGGAGCACCGGTGTTATTCGTGAAGAAGAAAGATGGGTCAATGCGTCTTTGTATTGATTATAGGGAATTAAACAAGGTCACTATTAAAAACAAATATCTATTGCCAAGAATAGATGACTTGTTTGATCAATTGAAGGGTGCTAGATATTTCTCAAAAATAGATTTGAGAAGTGGGTATCACCAATTGAAAGTAAGGAAGAAGGCTGTACCGAAGATGGCATCCCGAACTCGGTATGGACATTACGAATTTTTGGTGATGTCTTTTGGTTTGACAAATGCCCCTGTAGCGTTCATGGATTTGATGAACAGGGTGTTCAAACCATTTTTGGAAAGGTTTGTGGTGGTTTTCATCGATGATATTCTTGGTGTACTCTAAATCTCAAGAGGAACACACGGAACACTTACTTCTGACGCTGGAGACGCTAAGGAAAGAAAAGTTATACGCAAAATTCTCTAAATGTGAATTTTGTCTAGAACGTGTACAATTCCTTGGGCATATAATCGATAAGGATGAAATTTCAGTGGATCCATCAAAAGTCAAAGCTGTAATAAATTGGGAACAACCAAGAACTCCATCAGAAGTGAGAAGTTTCTTGGATTGGCAGGATATTATAGACGGTTTATTCAGGATTTTTCCAAGATTGCCACCCCGTTGACAAATTTGAAGAGAAAATCTGTAAAATTTGTTTGGACGGAGAAATGTGAAGAAAGTTTTCAAGAATTGAAAAAGAAGTTAAGTGTGGCACCTGTGTTATCATTACCAGATAATACAGGAAACTTTGTGGTGTATAGTGATGCTTCACACAAAGGATTGAGTTGTGTCCTTATGCAGAACGACAAGGTTATTGTGTATGCATCAAGGAAACTGAAAGACTACGAGAAAGGGTATCCGACTCATGATTTAGAGTTGGTGGTGGTTGTGTTTGCACTGAAGATATGGAGACATTATCTCTATGGAGAGAAGTGTGAGATCTACACAGACCATAAGAGTATGAAGTATATTTTCTCACAGAAGGACCTGAACATGCGTCAGAGAAGATGGATGGAATTGATAAAAGATTATGATTGTGAGATCATTTATCATCCAGGCAAAGCAAACGTGGTTGCAGATGCCTTGAGTAGGAAAGGCCGAGAGAAGTTTGTCAGGAATAAACATGTGAATGATATTCCTATTTATATATGATTTGATTATGATGTATATGTGAATGAATATGCAAGTATGCTTGCATTAAGAAAAGCTGTAAAGTCCTCTGATAGATTATAGAAACATATGTATAAGGACTTAGGATGAATTGATCAAATATGTTAGGTTGATCCTACATAAGAAAAACAGCTTTGTAAAGTCCTTAAAAAGAAATGATGTACAAGGACTATAAACATAGAAAGATCAAACATGTTAGGTTGATCTTATGATGTAATAGATAGGCTTGTCTGATCATCGAACACTGCACCAGAAATCGTAGTCTGCAAGGAGAGTCAAGGATAACTTAAGAGCTATCGAGGCAGAACCGTAGTCTGCAAGATAGCAGATCTCGGAGTTCGTAGACTTCCAGGAGAGAGAAGAAAGGATCGCAGTGCGTCAAGTAAAGCTTCCTCGGAGCCGTAGTCTGCTGAGAAAGTCATGTTCAGAATCGTAGAGACAGCCTGCCTACGAGTGGACTGATTATCTACCGAAGTCAAGTCAAGAATCGTAGACTACACTCAGAGTCGTAGAGTCTACTAACAGCCAAGTCAAGGATCGTAGACTACACTCAGAATCGTAGAGTCTACTGATCGTATCAAAGGCAGAGATCGTAGTCGAGTAAGATCAGATGAAGACAACAAGCACAACAACAAAAATCGTAGTGTCAAGATCTAATCTCGGAGTCGTAGTGTCTGCACAGCCAAAGCTGAATCGTAGAATGCAGAGCTAAGATCTCAACAGATGTGCTCACAAAGCCAAGGTAGAATCGTAGAGAAAAAATGATTCTCAACAATTGAGCACTCCCAGAGTATCCAAAGGAATGAAGCCTCTGGTTGATATTACAAAGACACATCTCACCTAAAAGAAACCAGAGAGCACTCAACGAATGGCATGCAAGCTAATCTAAGATCTAAGCATCAACCCAATCAGCATCCAGATTGAGTTGTGAAGCCATTCAAGATGAAGTCTTCCACAAGATGATCATAAGAAGACTTCAAGAGGAAATCGAGGAAAGTCAAAGATATGCATCAGTCATGCCTAGTGGAAAGATGACAACGATCTTGGAAGTAACCAGGATCGTAGTATTTGCTAAACAAAGAAGGAACTGATGGAGTATATACAAAGATACTGGTCTACCTTTGAAGAACAAGGCTAAAGTGATTAAGCATTGGGTCAGTCCATTGATGATAAGTAAACGTGAGATCACAAGGAGAAAGCGAGCTGGACACGCCACAAATCTAAAGTGTCTTGTTATTCAGAAGGAGCCAGAGCAAGGAGTCAAGCCATCAATATCTGAGAATAGTTGAGTCAAACAGAAGTGTTGAAGCACTGTACAAAAGAAGAAAGAGTTGTCCTTCACTAGAGATCAAGTGAACACTCTTCAAGATCATAGTGTTAAATCTACACCAGACACTACGGTCAGGTCCAAGAAGAAGTGCATCAGAATCGCAGAGTTTGAACAACTGAGGATTGAATCATTGGCAACAGTTCAATCTGTAGGTTGGCATTCGAACAAAAGTTTATTGAGAGCATCGATACAAGGACAACCTCTGATCAAGAAATCAAAAAAGGGAAATAAAGTCGTCGACCAGCCTGAGACATCAAATCAACATATCTGATGGGGTAGGTGAAACAGTAGACTGCAGTGTAAGAAAGTCATAAAAAGATGTCATGTCACATCTGCAGACTGCACCAAATAACTCGAGATTTGTGAAGTCATTTGAATAGCTTCCAACGGCTACTTTCCAACAAGAAGATTAGAAAGTAGTATAAATCAACAGAGTCTCAAAGATCAAGAGTTGTTGATGACTGCTATGTTGCAGAATCGTTGAGTTATTGAATGCTATCGTTGACTCTACGAGTTCCACCAAAGATCAACAGAACAAGTCTCAAGTGACAGTGAGACTACCAAGGTGAAAGTGAAGCAGCTTTGAAGAAAGACTTAAACGGATTAGAGCTTCACTCAACAAAGATGAGAATGCCATTGAAGATCGCAGCCAAGCTGAGAGCCAAGAAGGCCAAATAGATAAAATTTAGAAAAGTGGCTAAGTACAAAGAAGATTAGGAGAGCCAATCTACGAATCACCATGAACCTAAAGCTAAAACTGAACAAGTGCAGAACCATGTCTGCAAAACATTTAAGAAGGGTTCAGGGATTGCTAAATGCCAGAAGAAGTCTACCAAAAGCTCAGGGACTTAGTAAATCCAGATGGTGATGGTGCACAACTGACATCAAATAAAGATGAGCAGAAAAGAGTAAAGATCAGCTGCACCAAAGAAGTGGTCCAGACTCAAAGAAAAATGGAAAATGGATCACATCAAGCTGCTAAGTACAAAAGATGTTCAAAGCTTAAAGACATCTTAGCAGCTCAGCACCAACAACAACTATAACAACAAGAAGCCAGGTCCTGAGGGGTCCTTGTCCGGAGGGACTAAATGAAGTTCCAAGCCTGCTGGGCTTGAAGAGTTCCTAGGAAACTAGATTAGTTTCTAGGCTACTGGCCTTGAACAGTTCTTAGTGAACTGAAGTCCCAAGGTTGCTGGCCTTAAAGGAATCTTAGTGATTTAGGGTGCTTCCCTTCCTTAGTGGAAATCCTGCTAGTTGAAAGTAGAAGAGTGGATTAGGAGCTTGAGTCTCTGAACCACTTAAAATCCCTTGTGTCTTTTACTTTATGTCATTTACATTATGTACATTAACTGCTATAACTGCTATGTATGTTTTAACTACTTACCACTGAACTAATTCTATGAACAATGTATATATGATTATGAATATATCAATGAAGGGGATCTTTTACTTATTATATTGTGCTTGAAAAGATTCTTATGTTTGTCATATGCTAAATTATTAGCAATACAAAATAAAAGAGAAAAAGTATTTGAACTTAAAAAGGATCTATTCACCCCCCCTTCTAGATCTATCAGTGCTCACTCGGAACTAACAAAGTTGATCTTTAATAGCATAAGGAGGAGCTCATTTCAGCAATGGCAAGGTTAGAGTTGGAAATCAAATTTCTAAAAGAATTCGATAAAAAATTGTACCAGATGGAAGCTACTCCAACTTTGGTGGACAAAGTGAAGAGCGCACAACTACAAGATGAAGAATGTAGAAAAAATAAATGAAAGTGTGGTCGAGGGTAAAGAAGTGAAGTACAAGGTTGATACTGAAGGAATGCTAAGATTCGAGGGAAGAATTTGGGTTCCAGCAGTACATGATGTTAAAGAAGAAATTTTGACAGAAGCTCATAGCTCAAGATATTCGATTCATCCGGGAAGTACGAAGATGTATCAAGATTTGCGGTGACATTTTCGGTGGCCAAATATGAAAAGAGACGTTGTAGAATGCGTTGCAAAGTGCTTGACATGTCAGAAAGTGAAGGCCGAGCATCAAAGACCAAGCGGATTACTTCAACCGTTGGAAATACCGGAATGGAAATGGGAGCACATCACAATGGATTTGTGGTAGGTCTTCCAACGACTCAGAAAGGATACGATGCGATATGGGTCATAGTGGACAGATTGACAAAATCTGCACACTTTTTGCCAATAAAGATTAGATTTAATCTTGATCAGCTGGCGAAGCTATACGTTAAAGAGATCGTCTCGAGACATAGAGTTCCAGTGTCAATTATATCAGACAGAGATCCGAGGTTCACTTCAAATTTCTTGAAGAGACTACAAGAATGCATGGGAACGCAACTAAAAATGAGTACAACATATCATCCACAAACTGATGGGCAAAGCAAATGAACAATCCAGACGCTAGAAGATATGCTTAGAGCGTGCATCATGGATTTCAAAGGAAACTGGGATGATCATCTACCATTGGTGGAATTTGCATATAACAACAGTTACCATGCAACCTTTGGTATGCCGCCATACGAGGCGTTATACGGCAGGAAATGCATAACTCCACTATGCTGGGATGAAGTTGGTAAACGTCAACTGCTAGGACCAGAACTGGTGAAGCAGACCGCTGAAGTTATAAAACTCATCAGAGTAAGACTGATAGCTGCTCAAGATCGACAGAAGAAGTATGCTGATCAACATAGGTAGAATCGTGAATTTGAAGCAGGAAATTTCGTGTTCCTGAAAGTTTCTCCTTGGAAGGGGAATATTCATTTTGGCAAGAAAGGAAAGCTCAGCCCAAGGTTTATTGGACCTTTTGAGATACTACAAAGAGTGGGAGAAGTAGCCTATGAGGTAGCTTTACCTGCAGAATTAGAACATGTTCACAACATTTTTCATGTTTCGATATTGCGACCATATAAACCCGATTACAAGCATGTGATCGAGTATGAACCATTGCAGTTCTGTAAGGATTTATCTTATGAAGAGATTCCTATCCACATAGTCGACAGGAAAGAACAAGTGCTCAGGAATAAAGTGATACCTTCTATGAAGGTGATATGGAGGAACCACAATGTCGAAGAGGTTACGCGGGAACTCGAAGCTGATATGATGAAGAATTACCTTGAGTTATTTGTTTAGCCCGTGTCTTCGATTCTGGGGACATATTCTTTGTAAGTAGGGAAGAATGTGACGATTTGATTATTTGAATTGTGATTCTAGGGACAGAATCCTTGTAAGGAGGGAGGGATGTAACAATCCGGAATTTCAAATTTGTAATTCTAAATATTTATTAAAATATAAATATTTATTTGATGTGTTTATTATTGAAATTGATAAAATAAATATTTTATTGATGTGATGGTTGTTAGTAAATATTTATGAATCTAAATTTATTAGATAATATTCTAAATTAAATTAATTTATAATTTATAGAGTTGTAATATGACATGAGATGTTATATTGTTGTTTTGAATTAATAATGTAAGTGGATGTGTTTAATTATTAAATAAAATTATAATAAAAATTATAATTTTATGTTATTTGTTTAAATAGTATATTTAATTAAAAATAGTGTTTAATTAATTTATTGACTAATGTTAGATATAGAAATCTAAATAAATAAGATGTAATTATAAATTATAAACTAAAGTGTTTATTAAAATAAATTAAAAAGGGTTTAATTTAGTTTTTGGCCAGAGCAATTATTATAGAGAGAAATTATAGAGGGAAAGAAGAAGAGAAGTCTGTTACTTCACTATTCTAGTATCCAGTCTTCTTTTAAGGTAAGGGATATTATTATTATAATAAGGGGTATTATTTCTTTCGTATTCATGAAGAGAGCTATTGTTATTCCATTCCTTATTATTATGTTGGAATAACCTGTATATGCTAAGTACCGCATACATGGTGAAATTCTTCTATTATTCCATTCTTTATTATTATGTTGAATAACTCGTATATCGCAATCTGCATACATGGTGAAATTCTTCTATTATTCTATTCTTTATTATTATGTTGGAATAACTCAGTATATGCTGGCACCGCATACATGGTGAAATTCTTCTATTATTCCATTCTTTATTATTCTCGCTGGAATATCCCATGCTGCATGATTACGCATAACTTTGGTTCCATTATTTATTATTCGCTGGAATAACTTGTCATCTGCATTTGGCCTATCGCATGCCCGGTGAAGTCTTCAGTTATTCCATTCTTTATTATTATGTTGGAATATCCTGTCTATGCATATTACGCATGACCTGGTTCCATTATTTATTATTCTATTGGAATAACCTGTTTGTGCGGTCTATCGCATGCATGGTGAATTCTTCTGTTATTCCATTCTTTATTATTCTGTTGGAATATCCTATCTGTGCGGATTACGCATGACGTGGTTCCATTCTTTATTATTCTGTTGGAATAACCTGTCTATGTGGATTATCACATGCATGGTGAATGATCCTTCGTATTCATTCCTTATTAAATTGTGGAAATGATCTGTCTACATGGATTACCGCATGGCGGGCAAAAATCTATTTGCAGTTTTGTAATTTTTGGGACATTTGGAAATATTTGGGAGGATATTATGATAAGTTTTATAACATCTCCAAGTGGAATCACTGAAAGAGGAGTTGTAGATTTTTGTATGGACTATTTTTAACAAAGCACGAAAAAAGTGAAAAAAGGAGAAAAAGCTACTGCCCACAATTTTGTAAGGGCCGTTTTGGCCACTTAATTTGTGAGGAAAATTCCGGCCTTTTGAGACAAGGAAATATATTGTATAAAGTATTTCCTGTCCAAAAATGAGCTCATTCCGACTTAAAATGAGCAAGTTATGACTATTTCAATATTTAGGTTTTTCTGACAAAAAACGCTATAATCGGAGTTCTATGACTCCGATGATCAGGAAATTTAAACTGGAAGCTCACGTTAACATGTGTAAGATCCTTCCAAGATTTGGGAATTTCTGGAGTTAAACTTGAGGTAGCTAATTTCTTAAGGAATTAATTAGAAATTGATTTTTGAAAAATACTTAAGGGAGTTGAAAAATTATAAAAAAAATACTTGTTGTGTATGAAATATATGTATATATGTTTGGACAAATGATAGAAAAATAATAAGTTGATTTGGTAATTTTTCATGAAAATGGTTTAGTTACGAACATATGAGTTAAATATGTTATGTAATTGATAAATAGGATTTTATGGCTTGAAAATCATATATAAGGTATTTGCAGATTTTTGATGAGGGATTTGATCATTGGTGATGAAATCTTATGAGTATGGCATTTTTGAATGATTAAATGCATTATTTGGTAAAGTGTAAATAATTAAAATAAATTGTTTATAAGTTTAAGAAATGATTAAAATATTGTTATAATATTAATGATATTAAATTATGATATTATTAAGCGATTGATAACATTGGGATATTCTTGAGCCCTGGATAAATTATATTATAAATGTTTAATATTTATCCTTTCTCTCATTTGATTGATTCTTTATATCATTGTTATGATCCTCATGCTTATATTGTGTTGAAAGTCATCTGTGGCTTACGTGCATAGATGGACTTGGTATGATTATGACCAGGGATTATTCGGTATAATCATGACCGTAATTGAAAACACAAATATCCTTGGCCCGTAGTGCATGGATAATTCGTGGTCGTGATACTATTAAGTCGAGTCTCAAAGATTATTGGTTTTATGATTTGTATATCTTTGGCTTGTAGTGCAAAGATGAACTGTTGGTTATTGGTTTTACAGTTGTATATCTTTGGTCGTAGTGCAAAGATGAATTTATTAGTATGATTATGAGCAGGAATTGTGATTTGGTATAACCATGATTTTTTATGTTTCAGGTGAAGATAGGTGATGAAAATTATCTTCGTCCTGGGTGCGAAAAAGGAATTCAGAATCATAATTATGATTATGAGTTATTCATATGATTGTGGACAGGAACTGTTGATTGATGTTACAGGGATAAAACATTGTTGGTGGACTTTTAACATGGAGAAGATAATAGACCTTATGGTCTATTTGACTCTTTTAATGGATTGCTCGTTTCACTGCAACTATGGTTAAAAAGTTTTATCATCTACCATATGTTATAAATCTCTAATTTATTATTGATGAAAGCTATTGATAATTTAATTATCTTTAGTCATGATATTCTTTACTGGGCTAGTTGTGCTCACCCTTTTGCTTCACAATTCCTTTCGTGTAATAAAAGTGTAGTCGGGTCGAGTGGGGTATTAAGAGGATTAGAAATTATGGTCTATAGTCATTGAGGTTCTCCCTAAATAGTATCAAAATAATTTTATTGAGAACTTTAGATAAGTGTGTCGTATTGTATACATCATTTGATATTTAATTTTGGTGAACCGAATAGGGTGAGGTGAACCCAACTTTGGAAGGGTGTTTTGCCACTATCATACAAGATGTCTAATGACATACAACCTCGTGTTTTCATAAGACAGGGTTGTGCACATCCACTTGCTGAGTATATCTACGAGCACTACCTATATAATCTTGGAGTTTATTTGAAATATAATTTTCACTTGGAGACAACAGAGATACTTATATGTCAAGAGAAGACTCACCATTGGAAAGAAGATGATAGTAATCTTCTCATTTTTCTTTGGGGTCTATTAGGTCAACCAAGGATAATTCTGTGGACATATGATATCTATCATAACCTAGACGCATGGCCTCCCATGTACGAAGGTTTCCTTGAGCACTTCCCAAAGATTTTAATTTCTAAAACAGTTTTTGACTGTACTTTAATATAAAGTACCATTGTAAGGTTGTGGTCGAGGCACCATGAGAGTTACATACATTTATATTAAAACTCACAGTTTAACTATGGTCGATTCTCGCATTTACGCTTCAACAGTTGTATAAATGAAGTTTGTATTTGATTTTTATAGTATGATATCTGGCGACTCAAAATGGGTCGTGTGGACCTATTTTGGGGGCGTCACAAATTCCGCCAAGATGAAAACGAAACCAAAGGATAGAAGAACTTGTCAACAAAGCTGGAGGACAACCAGACCCGATGCAGAATTTTTCGAATATGGTCGCTCAAGCTATGCAGAATGGAATACTAGCCGCGGGAAATCAGCCAAATAATCGATCGGCAAACGTCAAAGACTTCAAAGCGATCGTACTGCCAGGATTTAGAGGATCAACTGACCTTGTAGAAGCGTTTGTGATAGCTAGGGTAACGGAGGGGAAAAAGATAACTTTTGCCACCTATATGATGAAAGGGGAGGCGAATTTTTGGTGGGAGGCAAATCAAGCTAGAGCCGGAGAAGGGAGTAGTGGTAGTAGGACTGGAAAAAAAAGGAGATAATTTCGGGAATACTGGAAATAGGCCAGGAAGTGGAAAGAAACAAGTTGTGCAGTGTGAGAATTGCGGAAAGAATCACTTGGGAGAGTGTCTTAAAGGTAAGTTTTTGTGTTATAAGTGTGGGCAGAAAGGACATATCTCTCCCAACTGCCCCAATCCTATGGTGAACAGTGGGTGTTTTAAGTATGGATCAACGGAGCATAAGGTGAAGAACTGTCCGAAAAGGAGAATATTGGAGGCAGGAAGCGTGAATACGGGGAAAATTAGCGGGACGCTGAGGACAGCGGGACCAACTTCAACAAACAATCCAATAGAATCAACTGCAAGAGTCTTCAACATGACCGTTCAAGATACTGTTGCAGCTGGGGATGTAACTCCAGGTATTATTCGTATAACTTTTATTTTCTTATATACGATTTTCTTATATATATAATAAATTATTTTATAAAGAAATTTTGATGGAGGAATTTGAGTTCTATTAGAAATAAATTTTTCGTTTAATCAGATAGACAAACTTTATGTTGAATAGTTAAAGATCGGTTCGATCAATTATGATCGAGATCTACTTGCAATGACTCTGTATGCTATGTACCCTTATATGTATAAGTTTTAAAACGGTGATTCCGGGGACGGAATCTTTATAGGGAGGGTGAATGTAATAACCCGATATTTTCTATATATTTAAAACAGAAATTTTGCGTATAAATTTTTTTTTTTAAAGGTGAGGATATGTACAAGATAAAACGTATGTATATATGTGATAAATAAAAATATATTTATTACATGAATAATTAAAAATAATTTTATTTTAGAATTATTGCTCATTATAAAGTATATTCTTATAATAATTAATTTTATAGTAGAAATGATTTTATTGATTATTTTCCATGAAAATATGATTTTATATTATTTAAATAATATATGAAATGATTATTAGAATTATTATAATAATTATTTTATTTTATTATATGAATTTAATTTATATTAATTAAGTTAATTATTTTAACTTAATTAATAAAGGTATATATGCAAAATAAATCTGATATGGAATCCAAACCCTAATTTTGGATTTTGATCAAGGGATGAGAATAATAATATTATATTAAGTATATTTCAGTGCTATAGATATGTACTGTATGTGTGAAATGTTAATTTGTGAAACAGTTTTGATGGAACAGTAGAAAACCCTAGTATTAGTTTGATAAACCCTAATTTGAAACTCAAACCGGAGTTTAAGATCGGTCAAAAATTGTGTTAATGTGATTAATAACAAGTATTAGAATTATTAATGCTAATTAGGTGGACCCTAGTTATTGACTCGAAACCCTAATCTGAAAATTAGAAATCCTTATTTGCTAATTGAAAACCCTAATTGATTTGAAACCCTAATTCGAAAGTCATTTACGACTTTAAGAATTTGTTAAGTTGTTGTTTAATCATGATAATGTGATTAACGACCAGTATTATAGATATTAACCCAAATTAAGGAGAACCCTAAATATTCAAAACCCTAAATTCTAAATTAAGAACCCTATTTGTCAATTGGAAACCCTAAATCGCTAATTTAGTCATCTTAATGCTAATTAGTGGACTTTAAACCCCTAATGTTCAAGTATAATATAATTAGTAAACCTAATCTAATTATGGAACCTTAATTTGTATTTTTTGAAACTTAAAATTTCATTTTTTTATTCGAAATCCTACAAATCTTTGTGTCAAACCTTAGGGTTAAACCCTAAGGGTCAAACCAAACCCTAAGGGTTTGCCAAGTTACATTAGTGCCATTAAAATCCCAAGCTAATTGACTATTTTATCCTTCTTGTATAATTGAAGATAACTTGTGTATCTTTCCATATTTGTAGTTGGTGAACCACTTTAACCTACCATGTGACTTAAAGTAATTCCAGCAATCAGCCTCTAGATCAGCCACTTCATTACATGTTATATATATATATATATATATATATATATATATATATATATATATATAGAGAGAGAGAGAGAGAGAGAGAATTGGAGAGAGAAAACTCATTTTCAAGCCCTTTTGTGCAACCAATACTCCACCAACTCTCTCTCTCTCTCTCAAAACCCACGAAATTCTTAAGTTATTCAGTCCCTTGTATAATCCATAGCAAGTCATGATCAGATCATGATGATCAGAATCAAGATCAAAGCTTAGAAAAGGTATACACTCTAAATTTTTGAAAATCATGTGATCTATATTGTTTGATGTTGTTTGTTGTTTAAAGTTATGTTAGAGGGTGTCATTTAGTGATCTGGGTTGCTAGATCCCAGATCCATAACATCAAAGTGCTCAAAATTGAGGTTTTTAAAAAACTGGAGAATTGGAAAATTGTTGTCTGACAGCCGAATGTCAGACGCCTTAGATCTTTTTCTGTTAATGATTTGTTCTGTTTTAAGTTATAAACTTGTAGTATGTTGTAAGGGCTTTGATCTGGAACTTTAATCAAGCCCTGATCATGTGTAGATTGTAAGTTATTATGGGTCAAAGTTCGTTGACCGGCATTGACTGGTTGTTTCTGGGCAACCCAGATTTTCCCAGAACGCATGACAACGATTTTTCAGGCGCTTGATCTTGCTGTTGTTAAGTGTTTTGATCATGTTGTTGTTATATACTTGTAGACTGACATGAGTACTACATATCCATGCCTCTATATTACCCAGATACTTAACAGAATCGAATTTAGTGATGGTCAAACATAGGTTGACAAAACTGCTCAAGAACATTTCTGGAAAACCCAGAAATGTTCAAGAACAGTTCCTGACCTGCACTTTGACCAGCCAAGATCTCTTGGTTGTGATGTTGTTATACTGATATGATGTTATATTATTGTACCCAGACATGAGGACTATATGATGGAACCTTCATATCACACGAATCAAATCTGGAGGGCAAGTTATAGGGATTGAAAGTAGGACCCTTTAGCTGTTCTTCATTTCTGAAAAAAACCCAGAAATAAAGAACATCTCTGACAACGAATTTTGAAGCTTAGATCTATTAGTTCTGACATGTTTTGGTCATTAAATCGACTGATACTTGTAGTATTACATGTATACTACAACATTAAAGCAAATACAGACCCAGGAAGTGTCATGATCATAGGAATTAAACCGGTCAAACATACCCACTTGCTAACTGACATGAAGTTCTAGGTTTAGGCTCAAGAACACATATAGCGACAGTTTCATGGCTTTTTTGCGATATTTAATTACTGAAAATTAATTATTTTATTAAATATAGAAAAAATAGTTTTTAATTATTAAATATACATAATAAATTACTAAAAAAAATTTTAAAGTCCAAAATTAGTTTTAATCATTTTGAATATGTTTCATAAATATTTAGTATTTTTTGAATATTAAAGGTATTTAATTATTATATTAAATAAATTATTTAAAAATGATTTTAATACTTGAAAAATCATTTAAAATTATATTATGGTATAAGAAAATATTTGAAGTTATTTTTAATGACTTTTAATATTTTTTGATAAATTTCATTAATAAATTAAAATTAATGATAAATAATTTATAAAATAAATTTATTAAATAAATTATGAAAAATAGAATTAATGATTTAAAAATGATATGAAAATGATTTAAAGGTTATAAAATATTTTAAGTTATAAAATATAACTTTTGATATTTTGTCATGAAAAATATTAATATTTTAATATTAATGATATTAGATTTATTTAATATTTATATTAAATAAATTAGTTTAAAAATAATTCTCAAATTTTAAAAATCATTTTAAATGAAAATAAAGTGTTTAATAATATTTAAGTTATAAAATATAACTTTTAATATTTAAAGAATAATTTTATTAATAATTTAATATTAATGATATTAAATTTATTTAATAATTATATTAAATAAATATTTTAAAATGGTTTTATTAATTTAAAAATCATTTGAAAAGGATACAAATGAATTAAAAATATTTTAAGTTATAATTAATGACTTTTAATATTTCGATAAATAATGCATTAATATTAAAGTATTAATAGTATTTATTTAAAATTGATTTTAATTATTTTAAAAATCATTTAAGGGTAAGATTAATACTTTAAAAATATTTTGAGTTATTATAAATAACTTTAATATTTTGACAATGGTTTCATTAATAGTTTAATATTAATTAAATATTAATGATAATAGAATTATTTGATAATATTTAAATCATTTTATAATGATTCCGGTGTTTAAAAAATTATGATAAATTATTATAATTGTTTAAAAATTATTATAAGTCATTTGAAAATAGTATGACTCATACTTAAGTTCTCCAGAATATTGTTAATGGTACAGAATAGAGTTTTAAACTCGATAATTATCAGATAAAGTCGTCGGTACACCAAATTGACTTTGAAATTGATCCGGACTTAGATAGTTTGACTGTTTTAATGTTTATTTGTGATTCAATGACTGTTAAATATATGTGACAATGTGATTAGGTTATGTGCTGACTGCAAATAGCAGTACTATGTGTTATAGTATGTTATTCTAATCGATCAAATGATCTTATTAATGATAGGGCTTGATATAAAAGATAAAACTAAGTTGCATATCTGTAAGCAGCAAATCAGACAAGTATCCTCCCTTTGCATTTACTTTATGCAATGGATATAAGTAAGATAGTTCAGAATTAGATTATCATTGTGCCAGAATATTAACTCTATTATTATCGATTATGTATCCGATCATTATTTATCAGTATAATATTATTGTATAATTTAGATATTTATTCATTAATTTCTAAATATGGTTATACAAGTGTCCTCACTAGGATAATCATTGTATTTAATCACATGTTAATACACACCTATCGATCTCTGATATGTATATATTAATTAAAAGCAGTCTAAGCTATTTGACCCAGCTAGACACAGATTTAGAAATATCATTGAACATGATAAAAATTTATTATATCCAATCAAATTTCTTTGGTTTTGATTCCCGACTAAGTATGAACATCTCGAATATGGGAAAACCTTTATGCGACCAAGGCGGAAAAGATGAATGATAATATCGTTCTTGCATGTAGTATTGATCAATACAGGACACATGGGATGTACACCCTCGCGCCCATAAGTTATGACGGTTTGCTGATGAAGTTCTGTTAAACCTTAGCAAAAATTAAAGACAATGTTCATAGTCTGTCGACTAATCTCCAGTTATAGTCAGTACGTAGTTTCAAAAAATTTAATATAGAATAAATATGTTGTTATTATTGGTTCAGCTTACTTCACAACTGTTGATTCGTTGTAGAAGTGTCTTTCAAAGAAAATATTTAATCCTTTTAGCTAATATTCATTGTTGATATTACTTGTTGGGCACTCAAATGCTCATCCTTTCTTAATTTAAATGTTTTCAGCTAAGTGTGAACAACCAGAAGTTTTGGTCAAGAACAAGGGGAAAAGGAAAGAAAACAGAATAAGCGTTATGGTATTCTATGTACTAGTATGACATTATTAAGACAATGATATTTATTATTATCATGTATTGTAATGAATGTAGTAAAGGTTGCGTACTTGGAATTAGACTCTAATAAATGTAAATTAAGTTTGATATTCATATTATTGTTATTATTATTAGTATTATTTCGCTCATAGAAATGGTATCGTAAAACACCGAGTTCGGGTTTCAAGTACCTAAATTTGGGGGCGTTACACAGGTGCATTGGTTAATCCAAATGACATAACCAGAAACTCATAATAACCATACCGAGTTCTGAATGCCATCTTCGGTACATCTTCTGGCCTCACCTTCAGCTGATGATAACCACTCCTAAAGTCTATCTTTGAGAAATATCTCGCTCCTTTCAGTTGATCGAACAAATCATCGATTCTCGGTAATGGGTACTTATTTTTAATCGTGACCTTATTCAATTCTCGGTAATCAATGCAGAGCCGCATCGATCTATCTTCCTTCTTAACAAACAACATCGGCCCTCCCCATGGTGATACACTCGGCTGGATATACTTCTTGTCGAGTAATTCCTGCAACTGCACCATCAACTCTTTCATTTCTATTGGGGCCATTCTGTATGGGGCTTTAGATATCGAGATTGTTCCTGTAATAACCCAATATTTTCAACATAATTAAATAAGAAATTTTGCATATAAAATTTAATTTTTTTATATATAAGGTAGGCATATGTGTAAAGTAAAATATATGTACATATATGATAAATAAAATTTATTTATTATATGAATAATTATAAATAATTTCTTTTAAGAATTATTGATTTTTTTTACAGATTATACTCTTATAATAAATTAATTTTGTAATAAAAATATTTATTAATTACTTTTATAAAAATATGATTATTGTATGATATGATTATTAGGAATTATTAAGTGAACAATTAATTAATCATAATTGATAATTGTTATTGTATAGTATTAATTAATTGTGATGGTGATTATTAATCAAGAAAGGGAATAAATTAATTATTGAGACATTAAATTATAACTAAGGTATGGTTAATATATACAATACAACATAAGAATAAGGATTGTGTATAAGTGTATAGCTTAAGAGGGCAAGAATGCTGAGGTTTTGGAATTGTCCCAATTTGAAAGACCCATTTGTTCTCTTCATGTGTTTGGCAAAAAGGCTAAGGCCTATTCCTCTTTTCTTCTTCCAAGCTCAAGCTAGCAATCTAGATGTCAATGATGAACAAGGGAGTGGGCATAATGATGTAAATCAACTACCATCCAACAACTCCTTATTAACCTTCATGCAATCCTTCAATCCATGGGTTTGATTCAATGGGAAATGTCAATATCTAGTCCAAGTTCCTTCTATAAATATAAGCTCCATTTTTAGTTTTTGGTTGCTTAAGAATTTGTCTGATAAGTGTAGGAAGAGAGTGAGTATACTGAACATTGAGAGAGTATAATTAGTGCTTTGAGGAATTAAAGAGGTATAAAAAAATTTTGTGTTCTTGAGTTTAAGTTTTGTCAAATTCTTGTAATTACTTGAATTCTCTGTAATTGTTAGATGATAACATGACATTGTGTTAATTAAATGTGTATGCCTGTCTAGAAGTGGTCTATGTTACTGAAGAAGATGTTGGCAATGCTTGTGATTGAGGCTCTGCAAAAGCAGAGCCATAAAATATTTTGCCTCTGGACGAAGTGGCGCGCCGCGCCACTTCCTTAGTCCTTCACCGCACGGCTATGCGGGTTGCCTATCACAGTTGCTGCTGTTGATTCCTTAAGATGTCAGGAGCATGCTAATTAAGTTAGATTATGCATATAAATGACCCTAGCATGTGGATAGATATTGTTTTGAACATAGTACGTTGTTTTAGCTTGATTTGACTTGAGTTTTCAAGAAAACTTCAAGATTGGGAAAAACTAGAAATGGTAAACTTGGAATAATGTATATTCTGATTTTGTGAGCATGTGTAAATAATCTAGGTATGTACGTACATGAGTATAACATAAGGCATGAACTGGTTTGGTGTATAATAAAGTCTTCTAGCTTGGTTTTAAAGGGGGGTTTCTAAAGGAAAACTTGAAGTTTTGCAAAATAAAGCATGATGAGCATTATGTTTTCAAAATCTGATCTTTCTAGCTTATGTAAATAACTTGAGTTTGTGCATAAATGAGTTTGTGCATAAATGAGTAAATAATTTGTGGATTTATCTTGCACAATTGAATAATTTTACTAAAGGATATTTTAGGTTTTAAATACAAACTTGATAAACTATATGGAAACTTGTAAGCATGCTTATATAACCTAATATGTATATGTGAGCGCGTAATGTTTAGTAAATGAAGTGAATTTGCATACTTGATGGCTTAACATGGCATTTTCACAAGGAACCTTGAAATCTAGTTTTGTTAATATTACGAGTATTCTAGCATTTGACGTCATGATTAGGTGTGTCATACATGTAGACAATATTTACAAGCATGCTAGCTAATCATATGCCTTACAAAGTAGTTGGGAATGGTTAGATCTAGTCTAAATGAATGAATTAGAACTCCACAACTTGACATACATGGCTAATCGAATGCAAGCATGTATAGTAGAAACCTATGGATCACATAACATGTGTTTAACGATTAAACGTAAGAAAATTATGAATTTAAACACTTAAAGTCTTGATTAAATAAGAATATAGAGTGACCTATGTTAACGTTATGATATAAGATCAAACTTGGTTATCCACATACTAACATATGTGTTTTACATGATTATGTATGTTCGCAAAAGTCGTGTATGCACTTGACCTTCTCCGGGAGAGCAAACCATGTTACGGTTTGAACAAGGAGCGAGCGCTGCCATATCACTCCTTAGTTCAAATCTAGCATTACCGCCACCACCAAGTAGGATCAAATTTGTGTAGTTGTTATGTGGTTTCATAAATGCTTAAGTTGTTACTCTAATATGTAATACATGTCCAGTGTAGTATTCATGTGTTAATAAGCATATGGTTGATAGGATCCCATGAGGAATAAGTGTTTCCGACTTTAAAGTTACATTGTAATTTCAACTATGACATGGTGTGTTATAAACTAATTTTCATATGACGACATACGACTAGAAGACTAGAACTATATGTTAGCATTGATAAATTTCACTGATGTATGATAACAATAAAATAATAGGTGTACATGTTGAACTTGTATAACTAATGTGATTATACATGAATAGGATATCATAGTGCATTGGATTGATATTGAGCTTTACTTTGGTAAACTACGCTTGAGGCAAGTATCTTTACTCTTTATATCTATTTATGCAATAAACCTGCGTAAGTAAGTTATTGAATTATATTCCAGTTATACGGGTTTTTAAACTTTATTGTTATTAATCATAGTATTGTGCAAGTTTCCTAACCGTACTCAAATTACATTGTGCAAGTATCTAAACTATCCTTTACATTGTACAAGTTCTCGAACTTTACTCGTTCATTGTTTATCAATTGACAATGATATATTCATTGTTAAGATTCGATATATATATATTATGTTCGTTAATTTCTAAGTATGGATATACAAGTGTCCTCACTTGGATAATTATTGTAAATTTTGATACATACTTGTTGATTTCCAGTATGTATATCTTAATTAAAAGTCTTCTAAGTTATTTGACTCGGCTAGACATGGATTTAAAAATATCGTTGAACATGATAGAACCTTGTTGATATCCAACCAAAATGTTTTGGTTCGGATTCCCGACTAGGTATGAACATCCCGAATCTGGGAAACTTTTGTGCCCCCAAGGCGGATAAGATGAACGAGAATATCGTTCTGGTATGTAGTATTGATTAATATAGGGCATAACGGGCTGATCACCCCTGTGCCCGTAAGTTATGACGGTTTACAGATGAAGTTCTGTTAAACCATTTCGAAAATTAAAAATAATGTTCATAGTCTGTCGACTGCTCTCTATTTATAGTCAGTACGTAGTTTCAAAAAAATTTGAAATAGAATTGTTATGTTGATTAGAATTGTTTCAGTTACTTCACAACTATTGCTTCATTGTACAAGTGTCACTCAAAGAAAACATTTAATCCTTCCAGCTAAGGTTTATTGTTGCTATTACTTGATGGGCACTCAAATGCTCATTCTTGCTTAATTTAAATGTTTTCAGTTAAGTATGATCAACTAGAGGGCTCTGCCAGGAACAAAGGGAAAGGAAAGCTGTCAGAATAAGTTTGTGTTATCTTATGTAATAGTTAGACTTAAATAAGATTATGATATTTATTATCTATCATGTAATAAAATGTTTTAAGGTCGCGTACCTGGGATTTAGACAACTCTGATATGTAAATTAAGTTTGATATTTATGACAATATTATTATTATTTCGCTCAAAGAAATGGTATCGTACGTGAAGCACTGAATTCGGGTTTCAAGCACCTGAATTTGGGGTCATCACAGTTCCTGGCACTAAATCAATCACGAACTCGATTTCTCAATCTGGCGGAAGTCCAGGCAAATCGTCTAGGAATACGTCTGCAAAATATCTAATGACCAGTATCTCTTCTAACTTCGCACCCTTCTTTTGTGTATCAAATTTGTAGGCTAAGCATCCTACACATCCTTGCCTTAGTAACTTCTTGGCTTGCATCACCGTTAGACAACTTGCTTGTCGAGGCGACTTACTACCATAAAATACCACTTTTGACGGAGTCAAAAGATTAACACATTTCTTTTGGCAATCAATTACAGCCCCGTAATTGAATAACCAATCCATTCCCAGTATGACATCAAATATCCCAAGTTTAATTGGTATTAAATCTACCATCATCTCTTGACCCTTTATAATCACTCTACAATTCTTATATATAACTCTAACAGGAATCACTTCCATATTCATAATCTCTATGCTTAAAGGAAATTATAATTCTTCCTGAGGCAACTCTAAGTTCTGAGCAAAATCATCGGATATAAATGAACAAGTAGCACCCGAATCAAATATCATATAAGCATTAATACCATTAATCAAAAAGATACCTTACACCACATCCTTTGACTGCACAGCATCCTGCACAGTCATATTAAAAGTCCACGCAATAGGTCGACTTGATTGAGCTGGTCCAGTGATAGTTAATGTACCACCAACGTTATTTCCCTTTCCTCGATTTGCACTTCCAATTGTCTTTTTAGGGCACTCACAAGCCATGTGATCCTTTAACCCGTAGGTAAAACATGCTCCCTTCTTTGGGCTAAAACAGTTTGGTGCAATGTGACCCTCTTGGCCACAATTGAAACACACCCTCTTACCCTTCAAACACACCTCAGTGTGGTTCTTCCCGTAAGTAGCACAAGCTTCAAATTTCTTCTTTTATTGACTTCCTTATTGTCCTCCCACACTCGAATTCTCACTCCACTTCCTCTTCTGGCAGTTCCCTCCATTACTGCTTCCACCAACCTTGTTTTCATTCTCATTCTTCCTCTTCTTCTGTTCTTGGTTATACTTGGTTAAGGCATCGCTTCCACCCTCCGCAATAATTATGTTTTCTAGTAAAGTTGTAAACGTGTTTAACTGAAACATTGAAACCTTGATATAAAGTCAGGGCTTGAACCCTTGTTCGAACCTTCTCGTCTTACGCTCATCGGTATTAACTTAATAAGTAGCAAACCTTTTCAACTCATTAAACTTCACAGCATATTCTGGCACGGACATAGTTCATTGGTTTCACTCCAAAAATTGAACTTCTAACTGATTCCGAGAACTTGCTGGAAAATACATCTCGAAAAACATCTCTTTAAATCTATCCCACGCTATTATTCCATGTCCCCCATGAACCTTATTCGCTTGCCACCAATAGCTAGCTTCAGACTTCAACATAAATGTCGCGAAAGTGGTCTTCTGATCCTCGTTGACTCTGGTAACATCAAACACCTTCTCCATTTCCATGATCCAGGTTTGAGCTTCAACTGGATTCATAGACCCTTGAAACTCCGGTGGTCCAACCGCATTGAAGTCCTTGAAAGTCATAACTTGAGCTTACGGCTGATTCACAAGTGCTCCCATTAGTAAAGTCACCAACTGCTGAATCGGGTTAGCGTTGGCCTCGTTATTATTGTTAGTAGACCCCTCAGGAGGTGGTTGTTGGCATGGTTGTCTTCTTTTAGGAGGCATTTTCTGTTAAAATATACATTTATTAGTTCATTACTCAACTTCTTGAATATTTAAAGTTTAACTTAAACATTCTAAGACTAAAGCTATAACACATAACATTTCAATAAACTTTGAAATTTATTCATTCATAATTTTTCAAAACATAATAAGGATAGCATCTCTACTATCGACCTCCACTTTCCTGAACTAGACAAGTTTCAGGATTACATACTCATACTACCCCTTTGTTTATATCAAAATAAGGGATTTACAATTTATTTATTCATATACTTAATCACATATTATTATTATTATTATTATTATTATTATTATTATTATTATTATTATTATTATTATTATTATTCTTTCTATATTGGCATATTACGACGTCGAGAGGCTTCTTTACGCTCTTCCTCCATAATACGATACGCCGTCCTACGATCCATCATGAACCATGACAAGTCTTCAATGTGAGGTAGGTAGTAAAAGACTAGATCTCGGGCCCTATCAATCGCAGAATGAAAGGCATGATCCATTTCATTCATCTTAGCCTTCTTCGTTTGAACCTTAGCTTCAGCACGATCTGCACGCTGAGTAGCCTTCGTGCAAGCGTCCTCTGCTCTCTCACGCTTAGCTGACTCCTTCATGTCATCTTTCAGCTTTTCCACTTCATTCTTCATCTTCTTATTCTCAGCCAACAGCTCCTCTTGATGTCCCTCTATGTGAACTAGGTTTCATTCCGTCCAAGACGTGAGTCGAGTTCCTGAATCTTCGCATCCTTCTGCTCTATAGTAACCTTACTCATCTCAGCTAACTCCTTCATCTCCTCAACCTTATCCTATAATTCTATGTTACGGTTGTATAGCTCATCATACATCTCAGCTGATATAGAGTTTGGTGGAAACTCCACAAGATCCTCTTCCGCATCCTCCACCTCTATCTCCTCAAAGTTCTCCTCCTCAGGATCAGACACAAGCTCATCCTCTTGTTCTTCCTCAACGACCAACAGAGAAGGCTCCCTCTGAATCAACTGTTCCGGAACCACATGAATGTCTCGGGGTTCCTCATCCCTAGATGTTCTTGGTATCACTTCCCTAGCTTGACTGGATCCTTCAACGTTAGACATTCTGACAACAAAATATTTTTAAGTTTTATTTATTATGTAACACTCTTCGATACTCACGAGTATATAAGTTATTAACACATACCACATAAAGTCTTTTATTTTTTTATCTTTAATGGATGCCTTAATCCATTTCTTAGAACTCGATATGAGTTTGACACCACTACATTTTCTGTCTCCTTAAAGGTTACTTCATAAGGTTCTCCCAGCTAAGGTTCATAACCTAGGGCTTTGATACTAACTTGTGACACCCTCAAATCTGGGTACTTCATTCCCACAAGATTTGGTGTTCACTATCCAAAATCATTACATCTAACTATACATAATAAAGGATAAAGACATAACTTAAATAACTTAAACAATAATCTTTCTCATTAAAGGGTTACATCAACTTAAATCAATCCCAGGTAATCTAACCTTAAACTATTACATAAGTCTGCGGAATACACCACAATATAACATAAGTCTTATAACATAATTCATTTAAATAAATTCAAATAAGTCTTCATCACTTGGACATCTTTCCCTTTCTTTTGCTAGAAGATAGCTCATCGACTTTCTCAACTTTAGCTGCAGTGTTAATTGCAAGAGTGAGCAAACAATTTCTCACTAGTGTACAGAATAATAATAGCAATAACATGAGATTAGACAATGAATACTAAATAATGGAGAACTCGTTCTACGAATTAAGAATAGAAAACAAGTTTAAGATTATATCTGAGGGTCTTAAGACCATGAACTATGTCCCCGGTAATTAGGTATTATTACCTCAACCTTAACAGTTGTTTAGACTATACAAACCCTTCCTTACGTACTTAGGGGGATCCGCCCTTTGTACCATGTATTGTGCACAAACATATAAACGTTAACACGTACATATTCCCCTATAGTAGGGTTTTTCATCTCAGTTTGACTTTAAGATTTCCGTACTAAAGAAAGTTTAGTTTTGAACTAGATTATCAATGGTTCTAGAATTTTAGAACACTCATCATTTCAAAGATTAGTCCAATCAATAAGATTTTGCTTGCTATTTGAAGGTTCAACATAATAATATAGGATTAAACAATGATATTTAAGTCAAAGATTGAATAATAACAATATACAACTGAATAGACATGGTATATATGCAAAGTACTACATCCAAAAGAGTTAGGAAAATCTCACTTGAAACAATGAATTTAAATAGTATATGCTTTGAATAGCAATAACAAGAGTCAGGTATATGAAACTCGCTCGATGTAAAGAATTAGATTACAAGAGCTTGCATGATCATGAACAGGGTAGAATCAATAAGCTTACTCAACTTTAATATAAGATTTAAGAACTTGCATAATGATAGATTTTGGTTAGAAAGCTTGCTTGACAACAAAGGGTAAACATAATTCTGAAACTTGCATTTATTATAAAGAGAATGAAGTTAGGGAACTTGCCTCGTGTGTAAGCTACACAAGTATATTAAACGTTCGCCAATTACCCTACATATACGTACCATTGAAATCGTAATATCGATTAGTTATATTATCGTTAGCTTTATAGGTTCAATCCATCATCTAAGTCATAACCTTTAACTTAATGTCTAACCATGTTGGTTAACCACTCACACGAATCTAAAAACTCTCTATCGTATAACATAAAGCTTTAGCATTCACCTCTAACTCTTGCAAACATCAAATTTCATTCATTATAAAATTTGCTAATTGATTATTTAACATCTTCACTTTTTGGTATTACCATACATTACCATCTATTATTATATATCATGATATGGTTTAACATCTTTATCATGTCTACTAAGTTAGGTTAAGTCTTCATATTATAGTCTATAATCAATCAAAACTCACTGCCTCTACTTAGAGTACGACGCAGCTTGATTGGTTTGTCCCAAGCTTCGTAACACTTAGCAGCAATTGCTACTGGTGCACAACCACAGAAAACCAACAAAGATTCTGCTACTGCTTTCGCTGCTTTGGTACCGATGTACTTTACTCGAAGACGCAGATGTAAACTAAAGAACTTCCCTATTATTACGACACCAAACCCCAATTTTTCCTAATTACCACAAAAATTCACAAACTTTAACAACTAGAATTTGGTAACAACATCACCAAGCATGCACTTCATAATTCTACCAACACAAACATTATATATAATCAACTTTCAAGGATCAAAAATCACATTTTTCCAATTTCTTCATATTTCAATACTTTAAGCGAATTCAATCGCCAAACCTTTAGTTTTTTAACCAATTGACACCATTCCAACTATGTTGTTTTTGTTTCTTGATGTACTAACACAATCTACAACCAATTTATAGATTCTATCAAGGATTGAACATCAAATTTGGACTCAATTAAGCCATTTTACATACATATACACACTGTTATTGGAGTATTTTTCTTTAAACCCAATTTTCATGAATTCGATCACTAACATAGGATTATAGATGTCAACTAACAGGTAACAACAAGGTTATAGATACATAAAATTAATATCTTAAACAACAATTCAACAAAATCTCAATTTCAGAAAATGAAAATTATAAAACTACAAATTAGAATTAGGGATAGATTATACCTTAATCCTTTGTTTTGCAAGATGATGTTAACAAAGTTCTAGCAATCCTTCCTCTGATTCTCTCTTGTTCTTCTTCTCTCTCAAATCCTCTAACACTCTGAGTTTTCTTAGTTAGCCTTTAGGAAAATAATATGCGTAAGGTAAAACTGATATAGGTCTCTCTCTCCCCCACGTACTCTTCAGGTAAGAACCCAAAAGCTACGTCATTTAGATTAAGCCAAAGGCCACAAGGCCTTGTTTGGCTACACTTAGTTTAGGTTTCTAATTTATTTTGATAACATTTATATTATATAGTTCCACTTGTCACACTTTTATTTAATTAATTTATGTTCTTACAATTTTAATTAATTTCCATTATAATTATTTTTATACTTAACAAATTATTACACATTTAATTTAGTTATTAAATTAAACTAAAACATCATTTTATTTATTTTAATTATTTTCTTAAATACCAAACAATCCATTTAATTTAATTAATTCATTAAATTAAATCTTCAAATAATAAAATTACCATTAATTCATTTAGTTAACATACACACTTAACTAAATTATCACACCACAATTTCATCAATTATTTATTTATCTCAATAAATAAATTATTTAAAATATTTATTTAATTCAATAAATATTTAAATTTAATTACAAAATTTCTCAATCATTACATCCTTCCCTCCTTAAAAGGATTTTGTCCCCAGAACTCGATAAATTTATTTGTTACACTTATTCCCGAAGAACTTCCTGGCCTACCCCAGAGCGTGAAATCAAATTTTGTATTGACCTTGAACCCAGTATAAAACCCTCAAATATTTCTTCACCCAAAACGAACGTAACATTCGCCAAAAACGTTGGCTCGAGCTATTGAAAGATTACGATAATACCATTCAATACCATCCTGGAAAAGCGAACGTGGTAGTTGATGCGTTGAATAGAAGTTCGTATGCGGTTACGAGTGTGACATTGTTAACACAAAGACCCATTTCGTACAACGTACAAAAGATAGAGATAGAGTTAAAGACTCTAGGGACCTACGTGTCGATGTCAAATATACTCAAACTACAGACTCAGAGCCGATGAATGTGAAGAAAAAGGTACAAGAAGGCGTTTTTCTAGAAGCAAGAATCGATGAAGAGAGAAAATCTCAGCCCTCGATTTTATTGGTCTATTTGAAATCCTCGATCGAGTAGGAACTGTGGCCTATAGACTCGATTTATCGCCAAGTATGTCTTGTGTTCATAACATTTTTCACGTATCGATATTACGTAAATATATGGACGACCCAAACCACATTATTGAATTATAACTAGATGAGATAGCAGAAAATTTAACGTATGAGGTGATACCTGTTAAAATATTGGATAAGAAAAAACATATTCTACGCTCAAAGGTTATACCTCAAGAGTTAGAATCTAACGAGGGATCCTCACCACTTCGACATACCAGGCACTGTATGTCAATTTTGAGGAAAAAATTTCATAAGAAGGGTAGGTTGTAAGGCCCCAAAATTTATGAATAAAGATTAATTTTCTCAAAATATTTTTTTTGAATAATAAGGTGTGGAATTGATATAATGTTATAGTTGTGGGTAGTATTTACAAATTTTGCAAAGTATGCAAGTTGTCATAAATTATTCAATTGGTAAGGAAATATTCGTTTTATCAGGGAATATTCGTACGACAACACAATCATTAGTGGACCCCACAACAGAATTACTATCGGAGTTAGAAAACGACATAAATATCTTTTTATAAAAATAACGGTGAAATTTTTACCGTTAACTGTTGAAATACTCGGTGGTAAAAGCAGTAATATGCGTGGTTGCATGCGTAGTAGACTACGGTATTGATTATTGATGCTTACTTAGATTAGTCACTCGGGTTTATTTAATTATTGCCACAAGAATTCTTTCGATAGTATCTCACGTTATTGATTCAATTATTGTCACAATATTTTATATTATTAAATCAATAATTGAGATGACAAGTTATTCATATTATTATTTGCATTATTGACAGTATCTAGAAAGTTCTGTCGAGAAAAGGGGTTTGGTCACCTAATTGCGCGCCAATAGGGAGAAATCCTTATTGGAACGCCCTCTTTTCCTGGGAATGATCTGGTTGTTAAATATTGCGAGTTATAATAATGATGAATAAATATTGTTAAAAATATATTTTGGGAAGTAAAGTGAATTAAGATAAATAGAGGGGATTTTTATGAAGTATTTGTTATAAATTTTGCTTATTATTTGGTCCCCCACTTACCCATTTTTCAAAATTGTCGGTAGAAGTTATCTCAGTTTTGTTATATATATATATACAATCCGAATCCAGTCAGGGATCCCGGACTTTACCAAAATAAGGACCTTTTTTTTTAAGAACAACTAAAAAAAATTATGGAACTGAAATTTTTACATAATACAGTGTTTTGGGTGTGATTTGGATACATATAACAAAACATGTCTATACAAACTATCCAGTTCCATAAAAAAAATTTATTTTTAGTTGTTTTAAAAAAAAGCAAAAATAAAAATAAAAATTAAAGGTCTGCATTTTAAGCCTGTTCGGGAGTCCGAACTGGATCCTTTCTCTCTCTCTCTCTCTCTATATATATATATATATATATATATATATATATATATTATAAGAAGTTTTGTTTTTTATGAAAATAGAATATATTATATTTTATTATGCATAGTGACTGCATAGTAAAATCAAAAAAATTTAGTCGAATTCGTAATTTTCCCATTGTGTAGTTCCTGATTTTTCCTTTATTGTGCATCCAAATAGTATCCTTCCATTCTCCTATAAATAGGATGCTCGGTTTAGAAAAGAAAATCACACCAGAATCAGAGAATTCTTCTTCTATAATATTGAGCGTATTTCTTTAGAGTTTAAAGAAACTTTGAGTGTAGAAAATAGTGAAAGTTTTCTTCAAGAATATATCTGCTATACCAGTCAGAATTGCTCTCTTTTTGAGGTAAAGGGTATTATTTATTTCATATTCGCTTACGATATTATTTTCATATTCGTAAGAAATTTTATTTTCGTTCAATATTCGTAAGGAATATTATTTTCGTTCAATATTCGTAGGGATATTGTCTTCATTTAATATTTGTAAGGAATATTATTTTTGTTCAATATTTGTAAGGGGTATTATTTATTTTATATTCGCTTATGATATTATTTTTCGTATTCGTAAGAAATTTTATTTTCGTTCAATATTCGTAAGGGATATTATTTTTGTTCAATATTCATAAGAAATAATATTTTCTTCCATACTCTGTAGTATGTAAGTAATATTATTTCATTTTAGATTCTAAATTTTACACTCATTTTGTTAAAGTATTACTTCTATACTCCTTAAAATTAGTAGAATATCCTTGAAATTTATGTTTCATCTGGTATCGTTCCACAGAAATATTTTTCTGAACATTCTTGTTGAATTTTAAGCTTTCCATGATGAAGTACTATTCATGGGTACTATTTATACGTACGGAACTATTCATACGTACAAAATTATTCATACGTATAGTACTATTCATACGTACAGTATTATTCACGAAGTACTATTCTCAAAGTACTATTCCCGAAGTACTATTCATAAGGTACTATTCACGAAGTACTATTTACGGGATACTATTCACCCAAAAAATTGATTTCTTTCTGTCCAAATTATTTTTGATACATGAATATTATTCTTCAATTTTACTCCACAAAGCAGTTGTCATATTGACAATTTGGACATTTTTAAACTTTGGATAAATTTAAAGTTTTTAATATTTATCCTTGATTTCGTTTGATTGATGTTTATATCATTGTCATCATCCTCATGCTTTTATTATGATGAAAGTTATCTTTAGCCCGTAGTGCATAGATGGACTGTTGATTGGTATGATTATGACCAGCGATTATTCGGTGTAATCATGACCTGTAATGTTACAAATGATGTGATAAAAGTCCTTATTGGCCCGTAGTCCATTGATGGACAGATGTTAGTATCATCATAACCATGCATTCTCTTCAGCCAAGGGTGCAAAGATGAATTGTTGTTTGAGATGATCATGACCATTAGTGAAAACACGAATATCCTTGGCCCGTAGTGCATGGATAATTCGTGGTTGTGATACTAATGAATATCCTTGGCTCGTAGTGCATGGATAATTCAGTTATGTGGATTGTTTATTAAGCTGAGTCTCAGCGATAAAATTGAAGATAAACTTTTAAATCATAGAAGATGGTAGATATCATGCTTTACTTGACTCTTATAATGGATTGCTTATTCCGCAGCAGTTGTTGATCTAAAACTTGTTGTCTATTGTATTCTATCAGTTATTATACTGTTGAAGGCTAACGATAATTTATTCTGCATTATCTTAGTCATAATATTTCTTACTGGGCTAGTTGAGCTCACCCTTTTCTTTCAATGTTCTCTTCAGAAAATGGGAATATAGTTGGGACTAGTCGGAAAAGGGATGGACAGTCCAGATGGTTGTTTTAGTAGTCCTCACTATTCTTTGAAATAGTGTGATAATAAATGTAATGAGGACTCCATTTGATTTTGGATATTGTCTATGAGACAATATTCTTGTTAAAACTCCCAGCTACGCTTTTGTCGTATTGTATAAATTAAGTTTGTATTTAAATTTTGTACCATATATTTGGCGACTCAGAATGGGTGATGTATACCTATTTTGGAGGCGTCACAGGTATTGTCAGAACAAGTGCTGAAATGAGTCTCCTCTTGAGTTCTTGAAAACTCTTTTCACATTCCTCGCTCCAACCGAATTTTGTATCTTTTTGAGTCAGCTGAGTTAATGGAGTAGTAATTCGAGAAAACCCTTATACGAATCTCCGATAATAACTAGCTAAGCCCAGAAAGCTACGTACTTTGGTCATTGACTTAGATTTCTCCCAGCTTTGTATTTCTTCAATCTTCGCTGGGTCAACAGATATTCTGTGATTTGATATCACGTGCCCAAGGAATGCTACTTCGTCAAGCCAGAACTCGTATTTCTTCAACTTGGCATACAGCTTATTTTCACGAAGCTTTTGGAGTATTAGCCTCAAGTGTTACTTATGATCTTCATGACTTTTGGAGTATATGAGGATGTCATCAATAAAGATAACCACAAAATGATCCAAATATTCCTTGAATACTCGGTTCATCATATCCATGAATGCAGCAGGAGCATTAGTCAATCCAAAAGACATGACTAAGAATTCGTAATGCCCGTACCGAGTTCTGAAAGTAGCCTTTGGAATGTCATCAGTTTTAATCTTTAATTGATGATATCCAGAACTAAGATCGATTTTTGAAAAGAATTTAGTACCTTACAACTGGACAAACAGGTCATCAATACGAGGTAACGGGTACCTATTTTTGATGGTGACATGATTCAACTCCCGATAATCAATACAAAGTCGCATACTCCCATCTTTCTTCTTTATGAATAGAACAGGAGCACCCCAAGGAGACGTACTAGGACAAATGAAATCGATGTCTAATAACTCCTACTGTTGGGTTTTTAACTCCTGAAGTTCAATAGGAGTCATTCGATATGGGGCTTTAGAAATGGGTTTTGTACTGGGTTCAAGGTCAATACAAAATTCGATTTCACGCTCTGGGGGTAGGCCAGGAAGTTCTTCAGGGAATACGTTGTGACGCCCCCAAATCCGGGTACTTTTAACCCATGTATATGGTGCTACACGGTATTCATCACTATACATTCATTTCATTGAAACAACATTAAAATGAGTGTATTTACTACATTCTTATTACAATAATAATGAATCTTTTCCCAGGTTCTGTTAACCAAGACATTCTTCGTTCGTTATAGTATAACTCATATAAACATGCTAATCTATTACAGGATAATCTACTTATTCATCTTAGCCTTACCTTTATCTTTACTAGAACCCTTGGTTCGCACGGCCTTAGCTGCAATCATATAATT
Organism: Panax ginseng; assembly: GCA_020205605.1. Lineage (NCBI taxonomy): Eukaryota > Viridiplantae > Streptophyta > Magnoliopsida > Apiales > Araliaceae > Panax > Panax ginseng. The sequence continues at coordinate 88,111,907 of CM035129.1, forward strand.
CAAGCAAGAAGTGAGCATAACTAGCTCAGCAAGTCTAACAATATATAATACAAATACCACGTCGAGAATTATATGATTATTCTTCAATAACTGAACAAATAGCTATTAAGTACTATGAAACATTTAATAGCACTTTTCATTCTCTTAATATCATTCTAAAGTACATAGAGTAACTTAGGAATTCTGAGTAGGTCAAAAGACCATGAACATTCTCTTTTGGTTTTCATTCATGAAAAAGGACAACTCGACACTAAGTCCGTAAGTCTGATATCTCTTATGAGCACTTCTAGGTGATCAGCCTATAGTACTCTATGTTGATCAACACTCATCCGTTAAACGTATTTACGTTTAAGTTTTGGCAACCTCACGTGCCCATCGAATAATCGATGTAAAATACATTTCTTTGTTCATATACAATCTTACCTTTGAATCCGTACCAAACAATTGGCATAGGATAGCGTTAACAATACTATATTGAAAGACTTGTAAACAAATCAATCAAACTCTTAAGATTAGTCTAGCCAAGTTAAAACTAGCATCGACTCTTTCATAAAATAATTTATGCATCTTATATCATGAATCACAGAAAACTTGGCTAACACGAAGGTTAGACAAGCGTTAAGAAAACTTGTCTTCAAGCATCTTCAATTAAATATTAAATAGTTCTTGATCTTTACAGTTTCTACAGGATATATTCATATAGCACACTGAAATTAGCTACCAAACAATCTAATCATATTATTTTTACCAACTTCTTTCTCTTCTATAACTTAACCGAATTTATTTCATTAATAATACTCGATTCACATTACTATTCTTCTTTATGGCTTATTAACATTCTCATGTCCCTAATTCAATACTCAATGACCCTTGGTTAAATACCATAGTAGTTGAATACAATTTAGTTTCTCGCACTTTATGTTCTTCGTTTAATTACTATTAAACAACATTCATTTCCTAAAGTCATCACTATATATACGATATAGGAATGGTCTTACCAGGCATACTAAGTATATACATGTCTAGACTTGGCAAAGTCGGCCCAGGCCCGCAGGCCGGGCCAGTCCGCTCGTAAAAAATTGGGTTGTGGGCTTTACTTTTTCGACCCACTAAAATTTGGGTCGTTTTGGCCCGGCCCAATTTTAGCCCGGTCCAATAATGACCAGGCCCAGTGGGCATGCCTTCACTTCCACCCATTCATTTAAAAAAAAAACTATCTCTTCTCTAATCTCCTAAGGGCTAATCATGGCTAGCATAAATTAATAAAGGGATCGAGAGTCCGAGAGCAGAGAGAGATGAGAGATACAAATGAATAATGACCCCATCTCCGGACTCCGGTCTTCCACAAATCCATTATCCTCACTTGATCGATCGACGACGACGCATATATACATGTAATAACCTTGCCTTCACAGTTCCTCCTCTCCCCTAAAAGGCTAAAACCCTACTCTATTCTCCTCGTCTCACTGTCTTAGGTATTTTTTCAGCTCTCGTTTCAATAAGATTTTAATTTATTGTGATTATATGTTTTTTTGTTTGGATGGGTAATTTATCTGTATGTCTTTATGGTTGTGGTTTATATATTATTGGGTGTGAAATTTTAAGGGTTTATGAACCAGATTAGACTAGATCTAGAATTTACCGATTTATATTTGTAGATTTATGATATTATATGTTTTTATGTGTAGCTGCAATTTTGATCCTTTGTTCATTTATTTAGTTTGTTACAAGATATCTAGGATCTGTCCAACAAGCGTATTAATTCGACCTCACCAACTCAAAAGACAGAGAAGACGAAAAAGAAGAAGATGATGGTGATGTCGCCAGTGGTAAATATGTACCCATTCTCAAGCTACACTTTTGGAACTAAAGAACCCAAAATGGAAAAAGATACTTCTGTCATTGACCGTCTTGCCAAAATGAAGGTGAAGTATGCATTTTTAAACTTCTCTCCCTATATATATATATATATATATATATATATATATATATATATATGTATATGTATTTACTAAAACACTTCAATCTGAATTCTAGAAAAACTTTAAAAATGAAGACCCTTTTCAGTGATCGTTTTGGTAGAAATGTTTTGATTTTGAATTTTCTTTTAGTAATTTGTTCGAAAGGTTTTTCAAGATCTGAGTATAATAATGACACAAACCCACATTTCATATATATAAATTTTTCAGAAGTTTGACCAAGTTATAAGATTTTTAAATGTCAAACCACACTCTATTACCCAGAACTTGACTCTGTTTCCAGTTGAGTACCAATTGTTATATTTTCTCACTTGATATACTAATCTCTCCTCAAATTTTCAATCAAGGACTTGTCCAACATACATAGTCAAAATTAGTGCACATTATGTAACTAACTACTGTTTACATAGAGAGATATATCTGAGTGAAAGTAGTTGCAACTGCATTGATCACTTAAGCTAATCAGGTTCATTGTATAAATAAAATGATAGCATATCAGAACTTTAATGATGTATCAATGGTTCTTATGCTCAATATATTTTGTTTTATATGCAGTTTAGACCTAAGCAGGTAAGTTATTCTAGTTAGCCTTACTAGATATTCAGCAATGTACTTCACCATGGAGTCTAAGAATTTAAGAAGTTTGAGTGCCACTACCCTTATTTGCAAAATAGCTTAACTTAGTAATGGTTTGTAATTCTATATACTGTCAAGTGCTTGTATTATTGTGTAGAGGCAATTTCCTTCAATGATGTGGGTGAAGCTGTACATCAGTGTGCGTTCATGTTGTTGTCTCATCTTTGTCATCTATGTTCCATTTTTCTGAATTTGGTTGAATCATGTCGTCGTCTCATCTGTGTGGGTGAAGCTGTACATCAGGCAATTTCCTTCAATGATGTGGGTGAAGCTGTACAACATTATCTTTGTGTACTTTATCATTTATCAATCAGAGCACGGGCCATTTTGGCCCGGTCCGTGGATGGCCCGACCCGCTGATAGCCCGGCCCGTTTTTCAGGTCTATACATGTCCCTTAATTGTGTTGCAATAATTTGGGTTCATAAACAACTAAATCAGACATCTCTCTCTCTAACATTTCATATTTCCATCATAAGGTTCATCATTGGTATTGCTTATTTTCATTAAGCGATGTCTAAACCCTCGTCTCAGCGATACGGTGCGAGACTTCCTATACTTAAGTGGCGTTGGGGGCCTAACTAACAGTAGGCAATTGTTGGGTAAAATCTAATTACGCACAACACGCAAGTATACGTGGTCAACAAGTAATAAAGTGATGAGTAGAGTATCGTTCCCACAGAGATTAATTAGCAATAACCTTAACTTACAATTACCAATCTTCTATTAACCCTAATTTTATTAAACAAATCAAACTCAATAATTTAAATTAACGAAACTAAAATTTAAATATAATTTAATTAACACAAAATAACCACGAATATCAAAATCTGAAATTTCAAACAATTAATGGAGAATTAGACTTATGATTTCACCCTAAGCTTCACTTTAATTTTAACACCTTTATCCCAATTTAACACATTATCCCAGTTTTTTAATCAAGAACACGAACGCAATATTAACCACCTCTCGATGCACTAATACCATATTAACTTCAATCCACAATTAAGATAGAAATCCGTTAAACACCTTAATCAACTAACCCACTATATCTCTATGTGAATTACAATTGAAGAAGGTTGAAGAATAAGTTCTCTATCCGATTACATGCGGTGTCAAGCATATCTCTACCTTAACACTCATCAAGTTTAAGCTACTAACAAAAACCTGAACACATGATATATCAACTAGGTTTAGATTTGAATATTCTCTCTCGATTCCATCCAACTCCACAAAGAATTGTTGATCAGGCAATTCATAGATTAAAGCTCAAATTAATATAGATAAACTGGAGATAGCTTATTAAATTGGAAATCTAAGTTTACAAAACCATCGATTCACTTAAGGATCCATCACAAGCCTAAAAAGTGAATTAGTTCGTAATAAATGAAATAAACACTGAATAAATCATAGAAATCATTCTCCCAATTACAAATAATAATCTAACACAAAAAATATTGAGAAACACCCTTCACGTAGACTAAAATAGCAATTATCTTGAAAAACTCCTTGAAATACTCCTCCACACTTGCTATCAAAAACTCAGCTTAGATCTTCGTAATTCTCCTCTCTCTAATCTTCTTGTTGTTTTTTGATAGAGTAATAGATATCTAGCTTAAAACTCTAGCCGAATTCCTTATCAAATAGAGTTATAATGCCATGCAAATAGCTAAAATTCGTGCCCAAGAAGAATTATAACCATAACAGGTCACTCAGAATTTTCCACCCCCTTTTGCGTGGGCCCTCGCTTCTAACTTGCTCGAATGAAGACCCAGCCCCAAAGAAGGTGTATAACCCTAATAACGCCTAGCCTCGGTGGGCTATGTTCTGTTAATCGATTGTGAGACCCCATACCATGGGTTTATAAGTTGTTCATGCCCATTTCACGGGGTGTGTTCTGATTAACTCGACTATCTTTGCTTTTCTAACTTGTTTCCAATTACGCTCCATTTGATTCCAAATCGCACCGAATATCACCAATTATACGTTGAATGCCACAACCACCAATCTACACATGAAATAACATAAAACAAGTAAAACTGAACATGATCACAAGAATGTAGCAACAAATAAGCATGAATTGGATATTAAATCGCGTATATAAAATACACTTATCAAAATCCCCCAAACTTAAACCGTGCTAGTCTTCGAGCATAATTCAACTACATGCAATGCAATGATATGAATACAAATTCACTTAAATGCTATCAAATCCAACAATATCGCAGAATCAAAATTATCTTAATGGCCTCAGCAAAAATAAGCAACTATACAATATCAACCATCAAAAACCAATCTACAAATACGCTTTAATCCTCGAATCTCCAACCATCATCACTGGTATAGTGTGTGTGTGTGACATCCATGATAACCGATACTAACTCAAATTCAATACATAACCAGTCTCTTAGAAGGAATCATGCAGCACAAACTTCAAATTTTCAAAAATAGATAGTTCCAACTAAAATCAAGCAATCACAAATCTCAAGGGTTCGCGCGGGGTACTTATGCTTTATTCATAAATTTTATTTTTTTTTAAGTACGGGGGCTTTTTTCTCTTATTTCCCGTTTTATTCTTATCCACATAGCTATGTAGTGTCTTATTCCCTTAGGCTTTTCAATGCTACCTTAACTAGCTTTCGACCAACGACTCCCAGACCATTAAGACCTTAGGGCGCTAGGTGTAAAGACAATCCCCTCGGGCTTACTTACTCAAGTAACAAAGGCCACAAAACTAGACAAGCACACCATAGTGTTTATTCATACTCTTTTTTTTTTCTTCTTCTTCTTTTTTTAAGCTTATATACCCCACATAACATCCCCCAAACTTAGGTTCTTGCCTAACTTTAGCCTTTACCGGCAATCCTTGTCATTTTATCATTCACTCTAGCATTATCCTTTAGAGACCATTTAGGTACCGGTTTGAACTTAACCAATCAACACAAATGTTTGTTACTCGTGCTATCCTTTTAAACCAGTTTCAAACAAACACAAGATTCGATTCATAAACGATCATTGTGTCATAGTTCGAAAACTCAATACTGTATTTGCTACTTATTTGACAATCACATCATAGGCCCACAACAACATGAAACACAACATTGATGGACTTAAACAACACAATAATTACTAAATAACATATTTTTTTATTTTTTTTTATTTTTTTTAATATATATAGATGTGAATAACAAAATGCGGATAACAAAATGCATTACACTATTATCTACTACGCAAAACCTAAGCTACTATGAACGCCCAAAGCTATCATGCAATACTGAAAATAAAATGCAATACAGAAATTTAATTGACCAAAATAAAAAATAAACCCTAAAAGCTAAAATGCATGCAAACATGAATTTAAATCCCCCAAACTTAAACAATACAATGTCCTCATTGGATAATTGATCAAATAAGTACGTGAGGACTTCCCTGTCAATGCTTAAGCTTGAGGAGGTGGTTGTTGTTCTTCTTCATCGGAATCACTCGGTGGGAACCTTGGCATTGGACCGGGCTGTTGATATGGAAATTGTGCCACCGGGTTGAAACTTTGAAGAGTTGTGTTCAACGAGGCAAAAGATGTGTGCATAGCGTCGAACATGTGCTCTAGCCTCATTGCCAATCGGCGCATCTCCCGACGAGTTGCCTTGGTGTGTGCATTCAGTTGATTTTGGAAATTAAGGAATTGAGATCTAGATATAGCCTCGGCCCGCGGTGCCTGCTCATGCCCTTGATCGCCCATTTCTTCATCATCGTCCCTCGATGTCTATGTAGCATCCACGTTGTCTTTCGACGATGATGGAAAAATAAAACCCAGTCCACGCGGGTGTGACTTGCCTCCTGCCCATAAAGAGTACCGCGCTATCATTCTTAAATCAAGCAGCGCGAGTGGCATTTGAGTGGGCTCATCATCAGACCATCTAACTCCTGCTTGACGGCACAACCACATATGAGTGATGGGTGTGGCAAGCCTCCAGAAAAATTCCCACATAGGCACCGGAGGATGGAGAAGCAAATGATAGCCCCGACATCGATTATAAAATCTTGCACAATGGCGTACAACAACAACGCCTTTTCTTTGGTGACGTCCGAGGTATGTTGGGACGGAAGCAATTTCGTACAGAGGAAGGCATACCAAATTTTGCCATACCGGCTAAGGTCCTTGCTGTGGAACACGGTGCCTCCCTTTCGACCTTTCATCCATGACGTTCCTCGCTTTGTCATCTCCGTGATAATGGCATCAAAATTCGAGCCAAAAGTACGGAGATGCTCATACTGGCAGTGGCGAGGCACCCTTAGTTGGTAGTAAGTGTTTATGGCATCGGCACTGAATGGAAGCAACCGTCCTCGCACAAATGCTTGGAATAGTTCTTTGTCCACCGTATTTGCGTAAAACTCCTTGACAATGTTGACAACTACTGGTTCCAGCTCCTTGATGAATTTGGTCCATCCCTTTTGGTAAATTTGCGGCATGAGCTCCCCATCATTAGGATCCGTGCAAACCCCGCCTCCTGGTAAGGGCTTTGGTGAGCATGTAGTCATACTGGTCGGCAATGAGGCACTTGCAAATTTCCCGCCATCAAGGTGCGGTTGGTTGGGATGGACGTGAACTCTCCCCCTTTGGCGCTTGGGACGATGATTGTGAATCCATATCTCTCCGTATTGCTTGGATTTGACCTAAACTCTCTGGGCTCACAACTATACTCTCTTTTTGCTTTATCTTTATATGAAGTGTGGTGGGAGAGTTTGTATGATATTTGGTGGTATTTATAGATGGAGAGGATAGGCTAGCATTGGTGGAGTGAGGAGGTAGAGAGGTGGAGAAGAGTAATGTAGTGTTGGGAATATGGGGAAAGTGGGTGGTGGTTATGGAGTAATGAGGTAGTGGGGAAGTGTGAAAGTGGGTTATTGGGAAGGAGAGAAGACCAACCAACCGCCACGCCCTCTTCTAATTCTAGGACCCCATTTCTGGGGGTAATGAACTATAAAGGCCCACCCCGGCGGGCATGGCCACTGACTTTTGAAGTCGAGGACCCCCGCCCCGGTGGGGGTTGTAGTGTTTTTAGGGCCCGTCCCAACGGGCATGGTTACTGTCAAGATCTCTTGTTTTGCTTCAATGTAGCTCTCTTTTGCTTCAATATTCTCGCTTGATGATCCTTTTTCCATCCTGCATAACATGAAACATGAAGATTAGTGAGTTGTTGATGACATGTTATGTTGTGGAAAAATTAACGAGATTTTTATTTTATTCTTCTACCTAGTAATTTAATAAACACTATGGTTAAGCAAATATGAATGGAAAATATGATAAAAGAACTAAAAATTGGGTTGCTTCCCAATGAGCGCTTGATTTTAAGTCGTTCAGCCTGACTAACTCCTACTTAAGTTGTGTCATCCAATGTGATGGCGATCACGTCAGTGTTAGCTTCGCCACCCTAGTAATGTTTAAGACGGTGTCCATTGACTTTGAATGTTTCGAGTGGATTGCGACTGTAAATTTCAACCGCACCGTGAGGGAATACCTGTTTGACTGTAAATGGTCCCGACCATCTTGATTTAAGCTTTCCGGGGAATAAACGCAGCCTTGAGTTGAATAATAGTACTGATTGGCCTGGCTCGAATGTTCGACGCAAAATTTTTTGGTCATGCCATCTTTTGACTTTTTCTTTGTATAGTTTGGCATTCTCATAGGCATGAAGGCGAAACTCGTCGAGTTCATTCAACTGAAGTAACCTCTTCTCTCCTATAGCTTTTTGATCAAAATTGAGTTTTTGCACTGCCCAATATGCCTTATGCTGTAGTTCCACCGGTAAATGACAGGCCTTCTCGTATAAGAGTTGATATGGTGACATCTCGATTGGCGTCTTGTATGAAGTCCGGTAGGCTCATAAAGCATCGTCCAATCTAAGTGACCAATCTTTTCGACTCGAATTCACCACTTTCTCCAATATCTTTTTGACTTCTCTGTTTGATACCTCAGCTTGTCCACTGGTTTGAGGGTGATATATTGTAGCTATCTTGTGGTTCACCCCATACTTGGCCAAAAGAGCAGTAAACAGTTTATTGCAAAAGTGACTACCTTTGTCACTTATAATTGCTCTTTGTGTGCCAAACCTCGTGAAGATGTTCTTTTGAAGGAATTTGAGGACCACCTTGGCATCGTTTGTTGGTAGAGCTGCAGCTTCAACCCACTTTGACACGTAGTCCACTGTGAGTAGAATGTATTGATTGTTCAAGGACGAGGGAAATGGTCCCATGAAATCGATACCCCATACATCAAAAATTTCCACTTCCAGAATCGTTTGTAAGGGCATCTCATTATGTTTCGAAATGATGCCCACCCTTTGACACCAATTGCATTGTTTGACAAACTAGTGGGCATCTTTGAATAATGTGGGCCAATAAAAACCACATTGCAGCACCTTCGATGTTGTCCTTTCACTCCCATAATGTCCGCCATACACCGATGAGTGACACTCATGCAAAATATTCTTCACTTCGCTATATGGGACGCACCATCGAATCACCTTGTCGGCGCACTACTTTAACAAATATGGATCATCCCACATGTACCATTTCACATCGTGAAGAAATTTCTTTTTTTGTTGTCTTGTGAGGTCATGTGGTAAAATGTTGCTCAAAACGAAATTTGCATAGTTGACATACCACGGAATCTCTGCTGACATCCCAAACAGTTGCTCATCTGGGAATGATTCGTTGATTTCATATTTATTGTCTTTTGCTTTCCCGTGGTTTTCCAACCTCGACAAATGATCGGTTACTTGGTTCTTCGTCCCCTTCCTATCCTTTATTTCTAAATCAAATTCTTGCAGTAGGAGAATCCATCGAATAAGGTGTGGTTTAGCATCCTTTTTCGTTATCAAGTACCGAATCGCTGCATGGTCTGTATAGACTATCACCTTAGTCCCGATCAAGTAAGCCCAAAATTTGTCGAACGCATATACCACTGCAAGCAATTCTTTTTCTGTGGTTGTGTAGTTCGTTTGAGTTTCTGTTTGTGTTTTGCTTGCGTAGTATATAGCGTGAAACATCTTGTCTCTACGCTGACCCAAAACAGCCCCAACCGCGAAGTCGCTTGCATCACACATAAGCTCGAATGGCATGCTCCAATCCGGTGCAACTATAACGGGGGCTGTAGTCAATTTCCTTTTTAATAAGTCAAAAGTCGTCTTGCATTCTTCATTAAAGCTGAATGTCGCATCCTTCTCTAAAAGACTGCATAGGGGTTTCGCAATTTTAGAGAAGTCTTTTATAAACCTCTTGTAGAACCCAACGTGTCCCAAAAAACTCCTAATACCCTTCACTGAGGTCGGTGGAGGCAATTTTTCAATAGTTTCCAGCTTTGCTTTATCAACTTCCAGCCCTTGAGCCGATACATTATGGCCCAAAATTATGCCCTCTTCAACCATGAAGTGGCATTTCTCCCAATTTAGTACGAGATTTGTGTCCTTACATCTTTGCAAAACCATGACCAAATTCTTCAAGCAATTATCAAAGTTGTCCCCATAAACCGAAAAGTCATCCATGAAGACCTCAACATTTTTCTCCACCATATCTGAAAAAATTGCCATCATACACCGTTGAAAAGTTGTTGGTGCGTTGCATAGACCGAATGACATCCTCCTGAATGCAAATGTGCCGTAAGGGCACGTAAATGTGTTCTTTTCTTGATCCTCCTAAGCGATGACTATTTGGTTGTAGCCCGAATACCCATCCAACAAACAGTAATATTGGTGTCCCGCCAATCTATCTAACATTTGGTCAACAAAGTGTAGCGGGAAATGATCTTTTTAGGTTGCCTTGTTCAATTTTCTGTAATCCATGCAAACCCGCCAACCTATCACTGTTCTAGTTGGCATTAACTCGTTGTCGTCATTCTGCACCACTGTCATTCCTCCTTTTTTTTCCGGTACGCACTGGACTAGACTAACCCATTTGCTGTCGGAAATCGGGTAGATGATGCCGACGTCTAACCATTTCAAAATTTCCTTCTTTACCACTTCCTTCATAATTGGATTGAGTTGCCGTTGTTGTTCCATCATTGGTTTTACTTCGTCTTCCATTAGGATCTTGTGCATGCAAAATGAAGGGCTGATTCCCTTTATGTCAGCAATTGTCCATCCAATAGCCGATTTGTGTTCCCGAAGCACCCTCAGCAACTTTTCTTCCTGTAATTCGTTAAGTGCAGCTAAAATAATAAATGGTAAAGAATTTAAATTGCCTAAATACGCATACCTGACGTGCTTAGGAAGTGGCTTAAGTTCCAGCTTTGGTGGCTCTTCTAATTATGGTTTCAATTTTTTCACGGCACCTCCTCCTCGTGTGCGTGGTTCAAATGGTGTTCTAAATCTTGGTACTCGTGGCAATGAGTCCAGCAATTGAAGGTAATCCACCAATTCCGGATCATCGATCTCTTCATCTCCCAATAATGTTGTTTCTAACGGATCGTTCACCAAACTTTTGCTCATGTCATCACTAATGATTTTCTCAATTAGATCCATTCGAAAACATTCTTCCTCATCCGTAGGAAATTTCATGGCCTTAAACACATTGAATTTGACTTCTTGATCTTGGACCCTCATAGTGAGTTCTCCCTTTTATACATCTATGAGTGTTCTCCCTGTAGCCAAAAATGGTCTCCCTAGAATAATTGGGATATTCTTGTCCTCCTCAAAATCCAAAATGATAAAGTCCGTGGGGAATATAAACTTATCCACTTTCACTAAGATGTCCTCTACTATGCCTCTCGGATACGTGACTGACCTATCCACCAACTGTAAGGAGATGTTCGTAGGCCTTGGCGCGGGCAAGCCCAATTCTAAGTATACTAACAATGGCATAAGGTTTACACTCGCCCCAGAATCACATAAACACTTGCTGAAATGCATCTCCCCAATCATGCATGGAATAGTAAAGCTCCCCGGTCCTTTGAGTTTTGGTGGTAATTTACATAAATACCGCACTACACTCCTCTCATTAATGCCACTACCTCAAAATCTTCCCATTTCTTTTCCTTGATAGAATCCTTTCATAAATTTTGCATAACTCGACATTTGTTCTACTACCTCTGCAAATGGTATGTTAATTTGAAGTTTCTTGAAAACTTCCAAAATTTTGAAAATTGCTTGTCTAATTTCTTTTTTGAACTCTTTCATTGGAATGGTGGGGAGGATAAATAGTTGGTTCTTGATCGGGTTTATTATTTTCCATTTGTTTTTCGTTCCCTTGCTTTACCTCACCTACTGTATTTTCTGTCTCTGGATCAATCTCCTTTGTAACCAAAATTTCTGGCTCTTGACCAACAAGATGTTTTCCACTTCTCAACATAATGGCTTGACACTGCTCGTGATTACCCTTAGGATTTTTCTTGGTGTCACTTGGTAATGTCCCTTGTGGTCTATTATTCAATGCCAACGCAATTTGACCCATCTGATTCTCTAGATTCTTGATCGACATCTCTTGTGATTTCATAGCCATGGTGTGATTTTTTATAGCCAACTCGGTGCTAGTCATGAATTTTTCCAACACTTCCTCCAAATTGGGTTTCCTTTCTTGGTATTGAACTGGTTGTTGATGGTTCTGAAAACTTGGAGGATATGATTGTCTTGAAGCTTGATTTTGCTGGTTGTTTCTCCATGAGAAATTCTGATGATTCCTATTTCCTTGATTGTATGTGTTCTGATATGTATTTTGAGGAATTCTGTTGTAATTGCCTATGAATTGCACAGCTGCTGGATTAATTGCACATTGCTCCATTGGGTGCTCTCCTGCGCACAACTCACATATTATTGCCACTTGTTGTGTTTGTTGTGTTTGTTGTGCTTGTGCTGCTTGAGCTGCTGACACTGACTCCAACTTCTTTGAAAGTGCAAATATCTGTGCTTGTATCGCTGTCATACTATCTACTTCTAATACCCCAGCTGCCTTCGCCTGTGTCATTCTCGCTGTGGGCCATTGGTAGTTATTAGCTGACATGGTTTCAATCAACTCGTAGGCTTCCTCGTAACTCTTAGCCATAAACGCTCCGCCCGATGCTGCATCGATACTTATCCTGAGATTCCCATGTAGTCCGTTGTAAAAGGTGTTCATTTGTAGCCACTGGAGTAATCCATGATGTGGGCATTTTCTGAGAAGTTCTTTGTATCTCTCCCATGCCTCATATAACAACTCCCCATGTTGTTGTTCAAATATTGTAATCTCATTCCTCATCTTCGCAGTTTTCGCCGGTGGGAAGAATTTTGCGAGAAATTTCTGAGCTAAATCCTCCCATGTAGTTATCGAACCGGACGGTAGAGAATGCAACCAACTCTTCGCCTTGTCCCATAAAGAGAATGGGAACAATCGAAGTCTCACCGCCTCATCCGAAACCCCATTAAACCTAAATGTGTTGCACATTTCCAGAAAGCTGACTAGATGCTTCGTCATTTAAAAATGCCCCAAACTGAAATGAATTCTAAATCATTTGTATCATCCCAGGCTTAATTTCGAACGTATTTGCTGCTATTGCTGGCCTGGTGATGCTTGACTGCAGTTCAATCACCTTGGGTGTTGCGAAGTCCCTCAACGCTTTTCGATCTTCGGCTGCCATTATTATTCCCTCTTCCTTTTTTGGTATTTCGAATTCTTGCCTCGTTTCCTTGATCCACTTACTCAACCTCTGAAACCTTTTCTCAATGTCGTCCTCAAAAGGCAGCAAGTCTGGATTTTGGGACCGAGTTCGCATAAACTACGTCCAACACCTGAAATAAGAAGCACAATAAAAAAATGTCTAAGTAAAACTGCATTAATTACACTGATATTGTAAAACACTTAAGATTTATGCTAAAAATATCCCCAGCAACGGCGCCAAAAATTTGTTGGGTAAAATCTAATTACGCACAACACGCAAGTATACGTGGTCAACAAGTAATAAAGTGATGAGAAGAGTATCGTTCCCATAGAGATTAATTAGCAATAACCTTAACTTACAATTACCAATCTTCTATTAACCCTAATTTTATTAAACAAATCAAAATCCATAATTTAAATTAACGAAACTAAAATTTAAATATAATTTAATTAACACAAAATAACCACGAATATCAAAATCTGAAATTTCAAACAATTAATGGAGAATTAGACTTATGATTTCACCCTAAGCTTCACTTTAATTTTAACACCTTTATCCCAATTTAACATATTATCCCAGTTTTTTAATCAAGAACACGAACGCAGTATTAACCACCTATCGATGCACTAATACCATATTAACTTCAATCCACAATTAAGATAGAAATCCGTTAAACACCTTAATCAACTAACCCACTATATCTCTATGTGAATTACAATTGAAGAAGGTTGAAGAATAAGTTCTCTATCCGATTACATGCGGTGTCAAGCATATCTCTACCTTAACACTCATCAAGTTTAAGCTACTAACAAAAACCTGAACACATGCTATATCAACTAGGTCTAGATTTGAATATTTTCTCTCGATTCCATCCAACTCCACAAAGAATTGTTGATCAGGCAATTCATAGATTAAAGCTCAAATTAATATAGATAAACTGGAGATAGCTTATTAAATTGGAAATCTAAGTTTACAAAACCATCGATTCACTTAAGGATCCATCACAAGCCTAAAAAGTGAATTAGTTCGTAATAAATGAAATAAACACTGAATAAATCATAGAAATCATTATCCCAATTACAAATAATAATCTAACACGAAAAATATTGAGAAACACCCTTCACGTAGACTAAAATCGCAATTATCTTGAAAAAATCCTCGAAATACTCCTCCACACTTGCTATCAAAAACTCTGCTTAGATCTTCGTAATTCTCCTCTCTCTAATCTTCTTGTTGTTTTTTAATAGAGTAATAGATATCTAGCATAAAACTCTAGCCGAATTCCCTATCAAATAGAGTTATAATGCTATGCAAATAGCTAAAATTCGTGCTATGTAAGCCCGCCCCGGCGGGCCTGCCTTCTGACTTGCTCAAATGAAGACCCCCACCCCGACGGGGGTGTATAGCCTAATAACGCCAGCCCCGACGGGCTATGTTCCTGTTAATTGGATTGTGAGACCCGCCCAGGTGGAGGTTTATAAGGTGTTCATGCCCTCCCCGGCGGGGGTGTGTTCTGTTAACTAACTATGCTGCTCTTCTAACTAACTATGCTGCTCTTCTAACTTGTTTCTAATTACGCTCCATTTGAGTCCCAAGCGCATCGAATATCACCAATTGTACGTTGAATGCCATAACCACCAATCTACACATGAAATAACATAAAACAAGTAAAACTGAACATGATCACAAGAATGTAGCAACAAATAAGCATGAATTGGATATTAAATCGCGAATATAAAATACACTTATCAGCAATCCCCCAACCCAGCGCTGTGGTGTGAGTGTTATATGCTTGGGGCAACGCTGCGGCGCCAACCCTAAACCTTTGAAATTTTTTTACATTTTCCAGTTCAATTCTTTCCAGACTCCTAATTTGGTCATTATAAGTCGGAATTGGCTCGTTCGAAAGCCATTATCTTACACATACCATGTACTTCGATTTCGTCTTGATAAAAGTAGTTTTCAAATCCGTTAACAATGAATTCACTATTTAACTTTCTATTATGCGTTCATTTAACGTTTGTGAACGTTCATAACTCGTTTCTTCGTTTTAAGTCGGAATTCAACCATTCTTGAGTCCACGACTCTTAAATACATTGTTCTATGTTATGCCATCGAAAACTAAGGTTTCTGAATTAAACAACGAATTTTGACTACTAATCCGAAAATTCTACGATTTCAACGTTTAACGCCCAATCTTGTAAATTTCGCCATAACTTCGTTACTCGAGTTTTATACGCCAAATCAAATGGAACCAATCAATTGATTCATTATCTATAACCTTACCAAGCAATATGCACATAACCTATACTTGATGGTTTTCAATTTGTCCATCAACAACCAAATCAACGCTTAATGGTTTTTTCCGATTAAACTCACTTAAACGTTTATGATTCTTACTTATACATGACTTATAATGTTTTAATCCATTAATAGCCATCCTTATTACTCCAGAAGAGACATGCTCCACCAATTCATACTTCTCTACGAAAAATAAATAGAAAAGGATTGAAGACTAAGGTTTACGTATTATTACCTTAACGTTCTTCGCGTTCTTGAATAAAACTTGAATGTTTTTCTTTGGATCCTTGTGATTTTTTGGTAGTGCTCTTTTCTCTCTCTCAATATATTGGTTCAAGTTGGTGAAACAAACAAATGAACCACCCTAGCCTCTCTTATATAGAAAATCTAATAGAGGACAATTTGGTCAAGTGGTCCACTTCCTTACTATTCATTTTTTAGCAACCAAGTAATACACTTTACTTGTCCACCAAGTGGCCGACCCACATGGCCTTTTGGGTCCCACATGGGTTGCCCCATGGGATTTACCCATGTGGTGATCCATCGGTTTGATCCGCAGTTCGGTTTCTTGGTTTGGGCTTAGAATTAAATCGTACTGGGCCTATCTTGGGGTTGATTTACATAACTTTGGGCTTGACATAATCCAAGTCCAATTGGAATTGACAAGATCCAATTACTAAGAGTCCATTAAGAACTAATCGTATTCTATTCATATAACTCTCGTATTCTCTTC
The DNA here is from genome assembly GCA_020205605.1 of Panax ginseng. Lineage (NCBI taxonomy): Eukaryota > Viridiplantae > Streptophyta > Magnoliopsida > Apiales > Araliaceae > Panax > Panax ginseng. The sequence goes on from CM035129.1 coordinate 88,128,181, forward strand.
ATATAATATTCGTACGATATTCATATTATACGTCGTAATAATTTTCATACTATACTCGTATAATAACTAGTATCATACTTGTATTTCTAACGTATAATAACCTAAATCATTATACATAGTCATTTCCTTTTCGAAACTCAATTTTCCTAACCCTTAGGTTTTAAGTCCACATGCAAAAACTTCATTTGCCATAACTGAAATATTATTGGATGTTCCATCTCGTCTTAGAATTCTATCATTACGCGTTTCTCAGAAATTCATAATTAATTCCTGAGCAAAAAATGGATGAATAGTATTTTTACAAAAATTTCTCGGAAAACTTTTATTTTCGTCTTGAAAATTCAAAACAATTAATCCTAACACATAGCCAGAATCCTAACCACATCCGCACATTATAGATCACATAACGACCTTTAAATAGCTTATTCACATAAATAAACAATTAAATTCATTTAATTCAAATAATCAAATAAAATTTAATTCACATAAAAATTCGATTTTCTCGGGCGTTACATACGAAATTTATTTACAATAGAAATATCATTCAAATATGACGTATTTTTGTTTAAATCCGTGACATGGGCTAAGAAAGATTGACATCCATTTTTTAATAAACAAATGACTTTATGGCTTGATATGACAGTGATTGACTTTAGTGGTTTGGTTGCTTGAATTCGCATAATAGGTTCATTAGGAATATGAAAGCTAACAACCTTACGAAAACAATCAATTTTAGCATGATGAGTAGTTAACCAATCAATTTCTAAAATCACATCGAATGCAAGTATTTTCAAAGAGATAAGATCGATAGGTAACGTGTGGTTGCCGATTTGAATCAAACCAGACTTATAAAGAGTAGATGTAATGAAGGTTTCTCCCAACGGAGTTTTAATAGATAAGTCAAAGTTTAATTTCTCCGGAGTTAAATTTAAACGTTGAGCGCAAGTAGGAAAAATAAAAAAATGGGTAGAACCGGTATCAAATAAGGTATAGATTTCGCAAGAGTTTATGATTAGCTTACCCGTGATGACCTCGTTTAGGTTCCTTGCTTTTTGGGAGGTCACGACAAACGCTCTCCCTTGAATTATTGGCTTTGACTTGTCTGGGACGGCATTTCGTGTCACTATCCCAACTGGACTTGGCTTCACTAAACGACAAAATCAAGCTAGGTGACCTTATCTTCCGCAATTGTAACACGCTTTGGATTACATCGTTCAGTTTGGACTGATGTGTCCCTCCCCTTCGCATTTGAAGCATACGATCGGTGGTCGTTTTCCTTCCATAATAACAGTTGTTGGTGCTGACGTCTTCCCATCATTATTGAACCTTCTCTTCTTGAAATTTCCACTTCTATTGTCTTGGCCATGATTACCACCGAAGTGGTTACCATTTCTGGCATGTTGATTCCCTCCACGTTTGTTGTCACCGTTTCGGTGACTGCTACCACTGGTATTATGGATTTGTCGGTTGCTCTCTCTTGGTTGGGTTTACTCATTATCGCACTTCAATAACTAAGCCCTATTTACAACATCTGAATACAAACACAGTTTGTGAGAAATGAGGTATTGACGTATTTTGGGTTGTAAACCTCGCAGAAATATTCGCGTATTCTCTCCTCATTATCAACCAAATGCGATGCAAACCGGGATAACTCGGTAAAATTAGCCTCATACTGCAACACGGTCATTGTTGATTAATTCACGTTCTAGCCTAATGTTTTGATGATGATTTGATCATCGGTACTAAATTGTGATTTGTGGATTTCAGGAAACTATCTCAAGAAGTGTATGTTGGATTATTCAAGAAGAATGAAGATGTTTTGAGTCCTAAGAAAAATATGTAAGGTCATTGCAAATATCTAATTTTTCAATTCAAGGCTCTACGACATTTTATGTGTGCATTTAAATTAATGTTTCATACATGCTTAATTTTATGCTAAACTGTTTTACATGATTTATTATGCATGCGTAATATTAATGTGATAAATATTATTTGGTTTAAATGAATTATATTACGTGTGTTATAAGAGAGTTTTGATTATATATATAAACTGTATAACATGCATGTAATGTGGCGGTAAGTCTTTTATCTGTTGGTTGAAAGATAAATGTCTATGTCTTGGGAATATAAGATAATGATTATCCTGGAGAGTTGTGTGATATTACACTTTCTTATATTTACAAGGTTAACACTCCACTATCTTTTTGAAAGGCAGTAATATCTCTTAAACAAAATTATGGCGACAGTTTGTTGTTAATTGCTACAGGTCTAGTCCTATTTGACTTGGTCTCATCTAGATTATTTTTGAGAGAGTCCAACATTTATCCAAAGGTTATTTGTTACGTTTGTTTTCAACAGAAAAATCATTGGACCATTGCATTTTTTATCTACAACGTTAATATTTTTTTTAGCAACGGTAATATATGTTTGGGCTATAAAAAGGACTGAGATCAGTGATTATACACAACACTTACAACACTTGAATTAATATTTTGCACTCATATACTTTGAAAGTTATTTTATTCTTGGTGCAACTTTTGAGCTGCTGATTCATTGATATATTCAGTCAATTTTTGTGGGCATTAAATTGGTGATATCTTCTACTATTTCTATTTGATCATTGCATTCATTAGTTAAGCCTTGCATTGTTAAATTGCTTATTTGCTTTGATCATTAGACCTCTATCATTGTAATCTTAAATTTATTTTTAGACTTAGTGTTGTCTAAGGGAATTTAATCCAGGTGGATTAAGGTTTGTTTACAAACAGGTTCAAGGAAGCATAGGTGCTTAAGGAGTGCATTGGTGCACAAGGAGCAAGAGTGCTCAAGTGAATTATTGTAATTCAATTTTTATAGAATCTGTATTGTAACAAGAGTCTTTTAAAGAAATAAAAGTGAGTCTCGAATACTAGTTGGTATTGGACGTGGAGTAGGCTATTATTATAGAGGGTAATAATCGAACCACATAAAAATCTTGGTGTTATTTTCATTAATTAATTTTACTTAATTACACTCAAGTTAATTGATTCGCTAAATAAACAAAAATTCGATCAAAAGCATTTTTGGTTATCATTAAATATTTCATTTAACTTATAAAATCACCAAGATATTTTCTTAAACAAAAAGTCAATTCGGTAGACTATATTCATTCAGCAAGCTGCATTCATTTATATAGTTGACTACATTCAATAATTTGGTTTAAAGTTTTTAATTGGTCATAGTTTGTATCCACACTTATTCAACCGCCCCTTCTAAGTGTGCCTTATCTGAATTTCATTTGGTATCAGAGCTTGGCTCTAATTACTTGGTCTTAAAGGTGACTTGTAGGGAAAGATTCTGACATGGCACAGTTCGGAAACAACAATCAAGAAGGTCAATCAACCAATAGACCTCCACTGCTGCATGGAACAGAAAACTACAATTTCTGGAAATTCCGAATGAGGATCTACCTTGAAAGAGATCCTTGGGAATGGTGGGTTGTGGAAAATGGACCAGTTATTCCAAGGAAAGATGACGGTACTCCAAAGACTTTGCTAGAGATGGATTCAACTGAAACATTCATGGTTTCCAATAACTCAAGAGCGATGAATACTCTACTAAGTGGCATGGTGCAATCTGAGATTGACAAAGTATCCTCATGCAACACAGCTAAGGAAATGTGGGATACTCTAGTGGTGAGTCATGAAGGAACATCAAAAGTTCGAGAAGTTAAGCTAAGCATGCTTATGCATGATTATGAGATGTTCAAACTTGAGAAAGATGAAACTGTAAAGATGGCTCAAGCAAGGTTCCTTGTTCTTCTGAACTCTTTAAAGCTACTAGACAAATCTATTCCACAAAGCGAGATCAATCGTAAGTTACTTCGGGCTATGCCCAAGAGGTTTGCTTCTAAAATTACTACTCTTCAAGATTCCTCTACTATATCTACTATGGATACTCTAACCCTTTTGGTGAACTTGAGGAATATGAACATCAGTTAAAGAGGTATGACGATGAGGAGGAAACTCCTCGTAGGAAGGTTTTAGCTCTTAATGTAAGAAATGAAGAAGAGCTTGATGATGATTCTGACGAAGAGATAGTTATGATGTCACGGAGACTCAAAGGACTTCTACAAAGAAAGAATAAACGAAAGAATATCTTCAACTCAAATAAAGGCAAAGGAAAGCAAACTGAGAAAACGTGTTTTGAATGTGGGCGTCCAGGGCACTTCAAGAAGGACTGTTTTCAACTAAAGAATAAAGGAAAAACAGGCTTCAAGGACAACAAGAAAAACAAGGCTTTGGTCACCTGGAGTGATGAAGAAGAATCTGAAGTTGAGGTCGACGCCAAGGATGAGATAGCTCAAGCATGCTTCATGGGAATAGAAGGTGAATCAAATGAGGTATCTATTTTTGAAAATATTTCTTTGAAACAAGAAAATGAGAAATTGAAAAAAAAATGCATATTTGAAAGACTTAGTTAACACATTAATGGGTGAAGTAGAATCTTTGATAGATGAAAAGAAAAATATTGAAAAGGAATCTATATGCAAAGAAGAAAAGGTTTTGATTGCTAAAAATGATTTTCTTGAGAATTATAACAAAGTTCTTTTTAACAAAGTGACCTACTTGAACAATGAAGTTGAAAAATTGACAAATGAATTGAAAATGCGAGATGTATGTATTGATGCTTTTGGTAATGAATCCTAGTCTAAACCCATTCATACTAATGAACTTCAAAAGGAAGTAGATTCATTAAAAATATCTCTTGTTAGATTTGTTCAAGGAGAAGATAATCTGACTGTCATGTTAGGAAAGTAAAAACCTAGTTTTGATAGACAAGGAATGGGTTATAATCCCACTCATAAAACCGGTAATGTGAATATGCTTAGATCCAAGTCGCGTTTCAAATTGAATTATTGTTCTCCTTTCACAACGTGCAAAAACTGGTGTATTAAAGGTCACTTGGACATAAATTGTTTTAAGAAAAATAAGGTTAAAAAGGTATGGGTTAAAAAGAATGATTTGCTTGCAACTAACATTAAAGGACCCAAAAAGATGTGGGTACCAAAAGGATGAAATATTATTTCTTGACAGGTATGTCTCAAGGCAAGAGTTCCTTCTCAAAAGTGGATTCTTGATAGTGGGTGCTCCCGTCCACACGATGGCGACAAATCAAAGTTCGTGGAACTAAAATCAAGAAGAAAATGGAACGGTCACTTTTGGAGACAATCGAACTTGTGATATTGTTGGAAAAGGTAAAATTGGTAATGGTAAGGTTAACATCGATAATGTTCATCTTGTTAATCTGGTCTTAAGTTTAATCTTATTAGTATAAGTCAATTAATGGACAATGGTCACCAAGTTAGTTTTGATAAAGAAAATGCATTATTTCTCACGGTACTAACAATGTTTCTCTAGTTGCACAAAGAGAAGGAAATATATATACTATTGACTTTGAGGAACAGGATGAGGAATTATGTCTTGCATCTCGTATGCAGATGAGGCTAATCTATGGCACAAGAGGATGGGACATGTTCACATGGATTTAATCAAGAAATTGTCCTCTAAAAAAACCTAGTCGAAGGATTTAGAATATAAAATTCGAAAAGAAAGGAGTATGTGTTCCTTGCCAACTTGGGAAACAAGTAAGAACATCATTCAGTGCAAAGAATATGGTATCAACCTCCACTCCTTTACAATTACTTCATCTTGATTTATTTAGCCCAGAAAGGCATGCTAGTATTAATGGTAAGTTTTATGCATTTGTAATAGTTGATGATTTCTTTAGATATACATGGGTATTATTTTTGAGAACCAAAGATGAAGCATTTAAAGAGTTTGACAAATTGATAAGAAATTTAGAGACTAAGTATAGTCTCAAACTTATAAAAATTTGGAGTGATCATGGTACAGAATTTCAAAAGGATTTTATTATATATTGTGATCAAAAAGGAATAAGCCATGAGTTTTCAGCTCCAAGAACTCCTCAGCAGAATGGAGTAGTGGAAAAGAAGAATAGAACATTACAAGAAATTGCTAGAACATTGTTGCAAGAGAGTAAGCTTCCAAAGAAATTTTGGGCCGAGGCGGTAAGCACATCATGTTATGTTCTAAACAGAGTACTCATTCGTCCAATCATTTTGAAAACTCCTTATGAGCTTTTGAATAATAAAATTCCTAATATAAGTTATTTCAAAGTATTCGGGTCTAAATGTTATATACTAAATACTAGTGATAACTTAGGAAAATTTGATGCCAAATCTTATGAAGGTATTTTCATTGGTTATTCTCATAACAGTAAAGCATATCATGTTTTTAATATTTAAAAATTATGTACTGAAGAATCAATTCATATAACTTTCAATGAGACTAACAATGATCTTCCAAAAGAAAGAGAAGAGGATGCAGGAAATTTGGAGATTTTCACAAATTCAGTAAACCGAAGAGAACTATTCAGCAAACCGAATGGACAAGCTCAACAGGCTGGATTGAATAATCCACATGAAAATGAACATGATGCAACACAAGATCTTGAAGAGAATTTTCCTTAACAGGAAGAGGTAATACACGATGTTCAAATGCCAAAGACAACAAAGTATCTCAAGGATCATCCACCGGAAAATATTATTGGAGATATAAACAAAGGAATTACTACACAAAGAAATCTACAAAATCAATGCACATTCTCTGCATTTCTATCACAAGTTGAGCCAAAGAATGCTAAAGAAGCTATACTTGATGAAAATTGGCTCATGGCAATGCAAGAGGAACTTCAATAATTTGAACGATGTCAAGTTTGGGAATTAATGCCTCCTCCTAAAGATAGTTCCGTCATTGGAACAAAATGGGTGTTCAAAAACAAGCTTGATGAGCATGGGATAATCACTTAAAACAAAGCAAGGCTAGTGCCTCAAGATACAATCAACAAGAGGGGATCGAATACGAAGAAACTTATGCTCCAGTCGCAAGACTAGAGTCTATCCGTATCTTGTTAGCATTTGCTTGTTACAAGAAATTCAAGCTTTATCAAATGGATGTAAAGAGTGCGTTTCTCGATGGATACATCAATGAAGAAGTATATGTCAAGCGACCTCTCCTGGATTCGAACATGAGAAATATCCAAGTCATGTTTTTAAGCTAAAGAAAGCTCTCTATGGTCTCAAACAAGCTCCCGTGGCTTGGTGCGAGAGGTTGAGTAAGTATCTTCTTTCAAGTGGTTTTACTAGAGGTAAAATAGATTCTACATTATTTATTAAGCATGAAAACAAGAAATAATCATTGTTCAAATATATGTAGATGATATAATATTTGGTGCTACTAATGATTTTCTCTGTGAGTGGTTTTCAAAATGTATGCATAAGGAATTTGATATGAGCTTAATGGGAGAGCTAAATTACTTTTTGGGACTTCAAATCAAGCAAACAAAGGAAGGGATCTATATTCATCAAACCAAATACACAAAAGAGCTTCTTAAAAGATTTGGTTTTGAAGAAACCAACTCAAAGGCTACACCAATGAGCACTTCAATAAAGCTCACTTCATATGATAAAGGTATAGATGTAGAGTTAACCAAATATCGAGTTATGATCGGTTCATTACTATATTTAACTGCATCTAGACCTGACATAATGTATAGTGTATGTCTTTGTGCTCGATTTCTAGCAAAACCCAAAGAATCCCACTTACAAGCAGTTAAAAGAATTTTTAAATATTTAAGTGGTACTATAAATTTAGGTTTATTTTATCCAATAAGTAATCATTTTGAACTAATGGGTTATTCAGGATGTTTGTTATCACGGGTTTCAAGTTGATAGAAAAAGTACAAGTGGTGCTTGTATATTTTTTGGGACAAAGTCTTGTTTAGTTAGCATAGTAAAAAGCAAACTTCAAAGTAGCTTTATCAACTACCGAGGGTGAATATTTAGCTGCAGGGAGTTGTTGCTCTCAAATATTATGGATGAAACAAACGCTATGTGATTTTGACATTATTTGCAATAATGTGCCTATATATTGTGATAATTCTAGTGCTATTGACATATCAAAGAATCCTGTTTTACATTCACGTACAAAACATATATATTGTGATAATGTTTCAAAAGGGTTAGTCAAATTGATTTTTATTCCTACCGAAAAATAATTAGCTGATATTTTTACTAAACCCTTGAGTGATGAAAGATTTTGTATGTTAAGGAGAGAACTGGGAATGTACATGGTATAATTATGATTTACGTGCTTAAATGTTTATATCATGCAGGTTATATTTTTATTTTTTGCATGATATCTAATAAAAAAAATACATTTGTTAGACATTCCTTATCTACTTAAATGATATTCTAGATACACGGGTTTATTAAAGGTCATAATTATCGCCGGATATCAGTTAAGTAGGAGACGTAAAGACCTTCACCTTGGAACTTGGAACCGCAGCCGAACAGTCCCTTTCGAAATTTGAAAAGACACACGTTTCGGTGATGGACTCTTGAATAATTTCTATTTTATATCTTCAGACTTCATTACTCAGATTTTACGTCTTCATCATTTATCCAAAACCTTCTGTTTCACTCACAACATCCATCACACCATGAAAACCAGAGCTAGCAATCGATCGTTTGGGAAATCAAACGAAGATGGATCGTCGCTGAAGCATCCTACAGGCACAAAGATGAAATCCAAATGAGTACAGAAGTAATCCTCTGTTCATGAGTTATCCGATGCTACACTAATTTCTAATGACTCGGATTCTAGTTTTTCCTTCTTGAAAGCTTCAGACGGTGAACCTTCTCACAAGGGAAAGATGAAACAATCAGTGGATGACGAACAATTTTTTTTTCACAGCCAGAATCTCCTTCGAATTTGGTAAATCCGTTTTCATCCTCTTTTGATTTGCAAGAGAATTTCTTTAGAGGCCCTAGTTTTCAAACACGTTTTAAAAACTTCATTGCTATAAAACAGTTTGTGTATGAAAAATCTTTGGATCCCTTTTATCTCAAACACTCTGTTTTGGAAAAACTTTTCACCGAAGTCTGACATTTTTCTATGTTGTTTCCTCCTCGCTTTGTTGCTTATCCTCGGTTGGTCCAACAATTTTACACCAATCTTGAGTGTAATGGAGACTATTTTACCACATTTGTCAAGGGTAAGTCTTTATTTTTTACCAGTATTAATTTTGGAAGTATTCTTGGTATTTCTTCTACTAGACCATATCCTTTCACTCTCAAAGGAGCTGCTAACATTCCTTTTCATCCTTTAGAACAACTTCATATAGTCATGAATGACTATTCTATTTCATCTCCATTTCTTCCAAAAACTGTCAGTGTCAGTTAAGTCAAGAGGTGCAGTTTGTCAGTTATCAACTCGGGGAGCTTGCAAATTTTATGGCCACCAGGTTCAATGATATAGGCCAACGGTTTCATGTTCCAGCAATGTATTCTTCAATTCCCGAATGGCCAATAAACAATTGGATGGTTGAATACAAGGGTGACTTTCTGGATATGGAACTTCCTCTTGTAACCTTTATTCCTAGACCACCTCGACTTGCCAACGATTACACCTTAGAAGAGCGATTACATCGTCTTCGTCATCGACCATACTTTACCAATCGTGTAGAATAGAGGGCCAATATCGAAGATATTGATTAAAGACTTCTCTTTTTGCATGATGCCAAAGGGGGAGAAAATGTCAGATTCTGTGATTCTGTTTTAAATTTTTGCTTTAAAGACTATGGGTTTGATTTGGTTTTGATAGGCATGGTTGCCTAGTTATTACGACTGTTGATAAATTTTTCTGCTGCATTTTTAAAACTGATTTTGTTGCAGGCATTTTAAGAATTAATGGTTGTAATTTTCATATTTGGTTTAGTATAATACTAACATGCAGGTGTTACAAATTTCTCCTGAAATGTGCATGAATTTAGGGGGAGTTTTATTCATATATGTTGTCATCATCAAAAAGGGGGAGAATGTTGATTAATTCACGTTCTAGCCTAATGTTTTGATGATGATTTGATCATCGGTACTAAATTGTGATTTGTGGATTTCAAGAAACTATCTCAAGAAGTGTATATTGGATTATTAAAGAAGAATGAAGATGTTTTGAGTCCTAAGAAAAATATGTAAGGTCATTGCAAATATCTAATTTTTCAATTCAAGGCTCTAGGACATTTTATGTGTGCATTTAAATTAATGTTTCGTACATGCTTAATTTTATGCTAAACTGTTTTACATGATTTATTATGCAAGCGTAATATTAATGTGATAAATATTATTCGGTTTAAATGAATTATATTACGTGTGTTATAAGAGAGTTTTGATTATATATATAAACTGTATAACATGCATGTAATGTGGCGGTAAGTCTTTTATCTGTTGGTTGAAAGATAAATGCCTATGTCTTGGGAATATAAGATAATGATTATCTTGGAGAGTTGTGTGGTATTACACTTTCTTATATTTACAAGGTTAACACTCCACTATCTTTTTGAAAGCGATAATATCTCTTAAACAAAATTATGGCGTAGCTTTGTTGTTAATTGCTTACTGTGTGTCTAGTCCTATTTGACTTGGTCTCTATCTAGATTATTTTGAGAGAGTCCAACATTTATCCAAAGGTTATTTGCTACGTTTGTTTTCAACAAAAAAATCATTGGACCGTTGCATTTTTTATCTACAACGTTAATATTTTTTTTAGCAACGGTAATATATGTTTGGGCTACAAAAAGGACTGAGATCAGTGATTATACACAACACTTACAACACTTGAATTAATATTTTGCACTCATATACTTTGAAAGCTATTTTATTCTTGGTGCAAATTTTGAGATACTGATTCATTGATATATTCAGTCAATTTTCGTGGGCATTAAATTGGTGATGTCTTCTACTATTTCTATTTGATCATTGCATTCATTAGTTAAGCCTTGCATTGTTAAATTGCTTATTTGCTTTGATCATTAGACCTCTATCATTGTAATCTTAAATTTATTTTTAGACTTAGTGTTGCCTAAGGGAATTTAATCCAGGTGGATTAAGGTTTGTTTACAAACAGGTTCAAGGAAGCATAGGTGCTTAAGGAGTGCATTGGTGCACAAGGAGCAAGAGTGCTCAAGTGAATTATTGTAATTCAATTTTTATAGAATCTGTATTGTAACAAGAGTCTTTTAAAGAAATAAAAGTGAGTCTCAAATACTAGTTGGTATTGGACGTGGAGTAGGCTATTATTATAGAGGGTAATAGTCGAACCACGTAAAAATCTTGGTGTTATTTTCATTAATTAATTTTACTTAATTACACTCAAGTTAATTGATTTTCTAAATAAACAAAAATTTGATCATAAGCATTTTTGGTTATCATTAAATATTTCATTTAACTTATAAAATCACCAAGATATTTTCTTAAACAAAAAGTCAATTCGGTAGACTATATTCATTCAGCAAGCTGCATTCATTTATATAGTTGACTACATTCAATAATTTGGTTTAAAGTTTTTAATTGGTCATAGTTTGTATCCACACTTATTCAACCCCCCTTCTAAGTGTGCCTTATCTGAATTTCAGTCATATTGTTTTTTTCCAGCTTGATGAACTCCACCTCCTTCATGTGATGAATACTTTCGGGAAAGTACTTATCGTTGAACAGTTCTCGAAACTTCTCCCAAGACATCTTGAGTGCGGTAGGCTAAGTACATTTCTGATTTCCACCATAATGCATCATCCTCATGAATATGAAGGTGGCAAAAGGGGACCTTTTGCTCCTCGGAGCATCCCAAGACATCAAATATCTTGGTGATTTACTTTATCCACGTCTCTACCTTAAGTGGTTCTGGCTTTCCCAAAAACTCCGGTGGTCCCAGCTCCTTGAACTGCTTAGCGGTGACCATCCGAGAGTTGCTAGTGTTTCAACCTGCATTTTGAACAAGAGTCTCTCTCACGATGTTGCATTTAATTATAGAAGCTCATAAACATTACATGGATTCATCATTTGGTCGGTGTTGTTATGTACATGAGGATTATTACCTTCCTGATGCACATTATCTTGGTTATTGATCATCGGTGACTCGACGGTCTCATGTGCTCCATTGCTTATCTTAACATTTTCGGATGTCATTTTTAAACACTGCCATAAAACAATGGTTAATTGACATGCAACATATTATCTCTATATTTTGACCGACCAATTAAATAACAAATAAACTTAGGTAAGTCATACTAGTGAAGGATTAATCCATCTCTCCCCTCCTAGTTCTAGTCTCACATATCAGCCAGGGATCATATCCCTAAGCTTTGATACCAACTGTGACGCCCCCAAAATAGGTATACATCACCCATTCTGAGTCGCCAAATACATGGTATAGAATTCAAATAGAAACTTCATCTATACAATATAACAAAAGCGTAGATGAGAGTTTTTACATGAATACTATCTCATAGACGATATCCAAACTCAAATCGAGTCCTCATTATATTTATTATCACACTATTTTATAGAATAGTGAGGACTACTAAAACCACCATCCTGGACCATCACTCCATTCCCCGACTCGTCCCAGCTATATTCTCATTTTCTGAAGAGAAGAATGAAAGCAAAGGGTGAGCTCAACTAGCCCGGTAAGAAATATTATGACTAAGATAATGCAGAATAAATTATCGTTATCATTTAACAGTGTTAAACTGATAGAATACAATAAACAACAAGTTTAACTGCAGTGGAACAAGCAATTCATTAGAAGAGTCAAGTAGAGCATGATATCTAATATCTTCTATGATTTAAAAAGTTTATCATCAATTTTATCGCTGAGACTCAACTTAATAAATAATCCATATTACTGAATTATCCATGCACTACGGGCCAAGGATATTCATTAGGATCACGTCCACGAATTATCCATGCACTACGGGCCAAGGATATTCGTTTTATCATCAATGGTCATGATCATGCCAGCAACTATCCATCAATGCACTACGGGCCAATGAGGACTTTTATCACATTATTTGTAACATTGTAGGTCATGATTATATCGAATGATCCCTGGTCATAATTATATCAATCAACAGTCCATCTATGCACTACGGGTTAAAGATGACTTTCATCACAATATAAGCATGAGGATAATGACAATGATATAAGAATTCAATTAAATGAAAGCAAATGATAAATTTTAAAGATTTATAATTCAATTTATCCAGAATTCAATAATATCCAAATTGTCAACATGATACTGCTTTGTGGAGTAAAATTCTAGAATAATATTGTATCAAAAAAAATTTGAACCGAAAGGAAATTAATTTTTATCATGAATAGTACCACAGGTGAATAGTACCTGAGTGAATAGTACTTCATGAATAGTACTTCAGGAATAGTACCTCATGAATAGTATCCCGGCATGAAAAGATCAAAATTTATCAAGAATGTCCAAAAAAATATTTTAGTGGAATGATACTAGATGAAACGCAAATTTCAATGATATTCCACTAATTTCAAGGATAATAAAATGAGTATAGAATTCATAATTTAATAAAATGAGTATAGAATTCAGAATCTAAAACGAAATAATATTACTTACATACTACAGAGTATGGAAGAAAATATTATTTCTTACGAGTATTGAACAAAAATAATATCCCTTACCTTAAAAAAGAGTACTTCTGACTGGTAGGGCGGTAATATTCTTGAAAAAATTGTGTACTATTTTCTACACTCAAAACTTCCTAAAACTCGAAAGAAATACGCTCAATATTATAGAAGAAGAATTTTCTGATTCTAGTGTGATTTTTAATTCTAAACTAAGCATCCTATTTATAGGAGAATGGAAAGGATACTATTTGAATAAAATCACGGGTGAACAGTATTTTTTTTCTCATGGACGCGAATTCGCTGGCTGAAAATCACATGATTTACTATGCAAACACTATGCAAGCACTATGCATAATAAAATATAATATATTCTATTTTTCATAAAAAATAAAACTTATTATAATATATATATATATATATATATAACAAAATTGAGATAACTTCTCCTGACAGTTTTGAAAAATGGGTAAGTGGGGGTCCATATAATAATCAAAATTTACAACAAATACATCATAAAAATTCCCTTACTATTTTTAACAACATTTATTCATCAATAATATAACTTGCAATATTAACAAAAAAACTATTCCCAAGAAAGAGAGGGCTTTCCGATAAGAATTTTTCCCTATTGGCGCGCAATTAGGTGACCAAACTCCTTTCCTCGACAGAATTTTCTAGACATTGTCCATAATGTAAATAATAATATGAATAACTTTTCATCTCAATTATTGATTTAATAATATAAAATATTAACAATAATTGAATCAAATAACGTGAGATACTATACAACAATTACTGTATCAATAATTGAGTATAACTAAGTGACTGTTCACGTAAGCATCAACAATCAATACTGTGTACTACTATGCAACCATGCGTATTACTGTACTTTTATCACTGGGTATTTCAACAGTTAACGGTAAAACTTTCACCGTTATTTTTATAAAAGTTATTTCTGTCGTTTTCTCACTCCGACAGAAATTTCGTTGTGGGGTTCACCAATGATTGTGTCGTTGTATAAATATTTTTTGATAAAATGAATATTCTCTGACCAATCGAATATTTTATGACAACTTGCTTACTTTGTAAAATTTATAAATATTACTCACAACTATAATATTATATCAAATCCACACCTTAATACTCAAAAAAATATTTCAAAAAAATTAATCTTTATTCATAAAAGTTAGGGTCTTACAATATATGTAAGACCCCAACTTATTATAAATAAAATTGAATTTCCTCTATTCATTATCTTGAAATAATAAGGAGTTAATTTGATATAATACTTTGGTTATAGGTGAAATGTGCAAATTTTACAAAATAAGCAAGTAGTTATAAAATATTCATTTTGTCGGAGAATATTCGTTTGGTCGTGGAATATTCTTATTGCTCGTGAATATTATTAAATGCGGCCAAGCGACCATTGTGGCCCCATAACGGAAAAACGGTATTTATGAAGAAAATGACAGTAAGTTTTTATAAATAACAGCGTAATTATTACTGTTAACACTATTGGATTACCTGGTAGTTAAAATACAGTATTACGTGTGGTTGCACGATGTATACCTGATATTACACATATTATTGAATTATTGATTCTTACGTAAAAGGCACTACTACTCAATAATTGTTACAATAATTACTTTATTCAATATTTTATTTTATTGATTCAATAATTATTGCGTTGATATTTTATATTATTGTTGTTTTAATAATTGTCATTGTACAGTATTTCCAATTATCAGATCAATAATTCATATTATTTGAATAATATTATTAGATAGCATTATTGGCAATGTCTAAGGAAGTTCTGTCTAGGAAAGGGGTTTGGTCACCTAATTGCGCGCTAGTAAGGAGAAATCCTTATCGGAAAGCCCCCTCTTTCTTGGAAACGACCTGGTTGTCATAATTGTGATTCTGTAATATTATTTGTGAATAATTAATTATTAATTTATATGATAAGGAAATATTTATTTTATGTGGACATAAATGATGGATAGAAAAATATTTATTTTGTGTGGATATAAATGAAAGAATTAATGTTGAGGTGTTTTATCAGTATTTTGTCGGAATGAAGGTATTAAAAATCATCCGTATGTGGATTTCGGACATTTTCTGTTTGAAATTTAGAAAAAACTTAAAGCTACAAAGTTGTAGAGAATTCGATTTCCTATGGAATGGACATAAAATTCGTATTTTTCTGATAAAAGGGTTATTTATTATGAATTATTGACGTTTCAAAAAATAAATGTTTTTATTTAAAAACATGGTGGACCCCACTTTTGGTTGGTGTGGAATTGCTGATTTTGGGTGGGCCCCACTATGATGTGCTAAAATTTGATCAAAAGTGGCGTGCTTAAATGGTTTTAGAATATTATTATTTTATTAATTTAGTCTCCTTTGGCGTTCTAGCATTTTTCTATAAATAGGGTGCTTAGTTAGAATTGAAAATCACACCAGAAACAAGTTTTTTCTCTATATATATATATATTATCGAGCGTATTTTGTGAGTATTTAGATACTTTGAGAGTTGCTATTCAGTGCAAGTTTCCATCAGCATCATATCCGATATTCCATTCAGAAATACTGTTCTTTTGAGGTAAGGGATATTATTTTCTTCGTAAATGATATTATTTTCTTCAATATCATTATGCCAAAATATTGGTATGAATTTTATTTTGGAATTTCTACATTTTTATGTCGGGGTTACTATTCACGTATATGACATTATTCACGTATACGACACTATTAACAAATACGACATTATTCAACGAAAAATAAAATTTTCTTTTTTTCGTCCCAGATGTCTAGTATGGTTACTATCTTTGATTATATCCATGTTTTGATCTTCATTCTTGAATTTTACTCCATTATGGTTTATTATGGAGTATTTTTAAACTTGAATTATCTAAATTACAAATCTCTAATTTTTATCCTTTTATCTCACTGGATTCGTTCTCTAAAATGTTTTTCATCATCCTCAGTCTTTAATGATGATACTTGATGAATATCTTTGGCCTGTAGTGCAAAGATGAATGATTACCTGATGAATATCTTTGGCCGTAGTGCAAAATACATGAAATGTGTTGAGATGAACATGACCAACCTGGTGATCTGAATGAATATCTTTGGCCCAGTAGGTGCAAAAGATGAATATTTGATGTAAGATGTATATTGATTGATGTTACAAGGATAAAATATTGATGATGTACTTTTAAATTCATAAATGATAGTAGATTTCATTCTCTACTTAACTCTTCTAATGAATTGTTGTTTCCGCTGCAGTTGTTGATCTAAAACTTGTTGTCTATTATATTCTATTATATTTTTCCCCGTTGAAGACTAAGGATAATTTGTTGTATATTATCTTAGTCATAATATTCTTTACTAGGCTAGTTGAGCTCACCCTTTTCCTTTTTGTTCCCTTTTCTTCTTAGGAAGCGAGAATATAGCAGGAACCAGTCGGGGTATAGAGTGATGGTCCTAGACAGTTGTTTAGCAGTCCTCACTACTTTTGTAAAATAGTGTATCAATTATTGTAATGAGGACTTTATCTGAGTGTGGATATTGTCTGGAAGACAATATTTGTATTTAAACTCACAATATATGTGTTGTCGTATTTTGCACGACAATTGTATTAATAAATTTGTAGTTGTTTTTGTACCATGTATTTGGCGACTCAGAATGGGTGAGGTATACCTATTTTGGGGGCGTCACAGTTGGTATCAGAGCTTACGGATATGGTCTCCAGTGATCGGGGAATAGAACTAGGAGGGGAGAGACGAGTAAATCCTTCGCTAGTGTGTCCTACCTAAGCTTATTTGTTGGTCGGTCATAATATAGGGATATTATGTGATATGTTAATTTGTTTAATTAACCCTTGTTTTATGGCAGGTTTTAAGAATGGCAGCTGAGAACGTTAACGATGGAGTGGATGAGACCGTGGAACAACCTTCAATCACCAACCAGGAGAACGTGCAACAGGAAGGCAATATTTCTCCTATAAACAACACTGCTGAACAAACGATGAATGATGGGATGTTTAGAAGCTTTTTGCAGTTCATGCAAAATCAGATGATGGAAACTCGTGTACAAAATATGGGTGGAAATGATAGCAACGCGCGGTTTGTTACAGCCAAGCAGTTCAAGGAGTTGGGACCACCAGATTTATGGGGAAAGCCGGATTCGATTAAGGCAGAAACGTGGGTCAAGCAAATTACCAAGATATTCGATGTCTTGGGATGCACAGAAGAACAGAAGGTTCCATTCACCACCTTTATGTTCCGTGGTGAGGCAGATTACTGGTGGGAATCTGTGAAGCGTACCCAGCCAGCTGCACTCAACATGTCTTGGGAATGATTTCAGAAACTGTTCAATGACAAGTACTTTCCTGAAAGTATTCATCATATGAAGGAGGTAGAGTTTATTAGACTAGAACATAACAACATGACGGTGTCCTAGTACGAGGTGAAGTTCGCGGAGTTATCCAAGTTTGCACCTCATTTGGTAGAGAATGAGGAACGTATGACGCGGATATTTCTGAGAGGTCTAAAACCCGAGATTCGTCAATACCTTATCTCTCACAAATTTTCTCTATATTCGTGTGTTGTCAACAGGCTCAATTATTAGAGCGAGATAATGAGTATGTTCAACCAAGGACCACAACCGTGGTCATACCAAAGGATGTGGCAGCCTTCATCGGAGCGATGATAACTAAATGGGAGGAAAAATATGGATAAAAGTAGTAACCACTCGGGTGGTAATCGTGGCCATGATAATAAGAGAGGTGAGTCAAGTGGAAATTTCACAAATAGGAGATTCAACAATGACAGGAAGACATCGCAGCAATTAAGACCAAGAACAAAAATTCTAGGGGAGGAGAACGACTGCCAGTTAGATGCTACAGATGCGGAGAGGAGGGACAAATAAGTCTAAACTGTTCACAGCCTTCCAAGGTGTGTTTCAATTGTGGAAAAAATGGTCATATAGCCCGGTTTTGTCTGGTAGCGAAGTCAAGTCCAACTGGGATGGCAGCACTAAAGGCGATTATGGACAAAACAAAGTCGGTGGTTCAAAGGAGGGCGTTTGTCGTGACTGGCCAAAATGCAAGAAACCAAAACGAGGTGATCACGGGTAAGCTAATCTTGAACTCTTGCAAAGTTTATACCTTACTAGATACCGGTTCTACCCATTCTTTTATCTCTCTTGCTTGTGCTCAACGTTTAAACTTGACTTTGGAGAAATTAGACTTTGACTTATCTGTGGAGACTCCGTTAAGAGAAACTTTCATTACATCCACTATTTATAAATCTTGCTTGATCCAAGTTGGCACCATCACATTACCTGTTGATCTTGTCTTTTTAAAGATACTTGCATTTGATGTGATTTTAGGGATTGATTGGTTAACTACTCATCATGCCAAAATTGATTATTTTTGTAAGGTTGTTAGTTTTCATATTCCTAACCAACCTGTGATGCGAATTCAAGCAACCAAACCACTAAAGTCAATCACTATTATATCAAGCCATAAAGCCATTCGTTTATTAAAAAATGGATGTCAAGCTTTCTTAGCCCATGATATGGACTTGAACAAAAATACGTTAGATTTGAATAATATTTCTGTTGTTAGTGAATTTCCTGACGTATTTTTTGAAGAACTTCCTGGTCTACCCCCAGAACGTGAAGTTGAATTCTTTATTGATCTTGAACCGGGTACAAAGCCCATTTCTAAAACCCCATATCGAATGGCTCCTATTGAACTTCAGGAGTTAAAAGTCCAACTACAGGAATTGTTAGACATCGGTTTCATTCGCCCTAGTACATCTCCTTGGGATGCTCCTATTTTATTTATAAAGAAGAAAGATGGGAGTATGCGACTTTGTATTGACTACCGGGAATTGAACCATTTCACCATCAAGAATAGGTATCCCCTACCTCGCATTGATGACATGTTCGACCAGTTGTAAGGAGCACAATTCTTTTCAAAGATCGATCTTCGTTCTGGATATCATCAGCTGAAGATTAAAATTGAGGATATTCCAAAGATCGCCTTGAACTTGATGACGAGCATTATGAATTCTTAGTCATGTCTTTTGGGTTGACTAATGCTCCTGCTGCTTTCACGGATATGATGAACCGTGTATTCAAGGAATATTTGGATCAGTTGATTGTTGTCTTTATTGATAACATCCTCATCTATTCCAAAAGCCGTGAAGATCATGAGCACCATTTGAAGTTGGTACTTCAAAAACAACAAGCTATATGCCAAGCTGAAGAAATGCGAGTTCTGGCTTAAGGAAGTAGCATTCCTTGGGCACGTGGTGTCAAAACATGGAGTATCTGTTGACCCGGCGAAGATTGAAGCAATACAAAGTTGGGAACAACCGAAGTCGATGATCAAAGTGTGTAGCTTTTTGGGCTTAGCTGGTTATTATCAGAGATTCGTGGAAGGATTTTCTCGAATCGCTACTCCGTTAACTCAGCTGACTCAGAAAGATACAAAATTCGTATGGAGCGAGGAATGCGAGAAGAGTTTCCAAGAGCTCAAGAGGAGACTCATTTTGGCATATGTTCTGACAATACCATCTGGTTCAGATGGATTTGTTATCTAAAGTGATGTTTTAGGCAAAGGGTTAGGATGTGTTCTCATGCAACATTGGAAAGTCATAGCATATGCCTCACGACAACTCAAAGAATATGAGAGGATTTATCCTACTCATGATTTGGAGTTGGCAGCAGTCGTTTTTGCGTTGAAAATCTGGAGACACTACCTATATGGGGAGAAAGTGGAGATTTATACGGATCATAAAAGCCTCAAATATTTCTTCACCCAAAAGGAACTCAACATACGGCAACGATGTTGGCTCGAGCTGTTGAAAGATTACAACCATAGCATTCAATATCATCCTGAAAAAGCAAACATTGTAGCTGACGCATTGAGTAGAAGATCGTATGCGAGTAGGAGTGCAATATTATTAACACAAAGGCCTATTTTGTATGACTTGCAAAGGATGGAGATAGAGGTAAAGGCTCCAAGTACCCACGTGATGATATCATACAAATAGAACCGACTTTAATCGATAAATTTAGAGTTGCTCAAGCCACAGACCCAGAGATGATACGTATGAAGAAGAAAGTACAAGAAGGTGTTATTCCGTATAAGAATTGATGAAGAAGGAATACTTGAGTCAACTCCGACTTTGCATTCCTAACGATTCGACTTGAAGCATAGAATCATGATGGAGGCACACAACACACCATTTGCAATCCATCTCAGGAGTACCAAAATGTATCATGATCTTCACATACATTTTGGTGGAGCAATATGAAGAGAGAGATCACGAGTTTATCTCGAGGTGTTTAACTCAATCAACGGTAAAGGCGAGCATCAAGTGCCAAAGGGTCCATTGCAACCACTGAGATTCCAAAATGGAAGTGGGAACATATTACTATGGATTTCAAGCATGGGTCTTCCCAAGGTTTCTCAAGGTATAGATGCGATTTAGGTTATTGTTGATAGATTAACCAAGTCTGCTCATTTCTTGCCTATACGTGAGACTTATTTCCTTGAATGTCTTGCCCGTATGTACGTGAATGAGATTGTGAGATTCCATGGCATGCCAATATCCATAGTTTCGGATCGTGACCCAAGATTCACTTCACAATTTTGGGTTAGTTTGCGAAAAAGCTATGGGCACGGATTTATTTATCTGGGCTTTTAGATAACATCCTCAAACAGACGGGCAATCAGAAAGGACTATTCAAACTCTTGAAGATCTATTAAGACTCTGTGTCCTAGATTTCAAAGGGAGTTGGGATAAGTACTTACCATTAGTGGAATACTCCTACAACAACAATTATCAAGCAAGTATAGGCATGGCTCCATTCGAGGCGTTGTATGGACGAAAGTATCGTTCTCCAGTATGTTGGGACGCGATGGGTGAAGCAACGTTGTTGGGACCAAAATTAGTACGCATGACTACAAAAAAGATTCAAATGATTCGGCAACGTATAAAGATCTCACAAGATCGACAAAAGAGTTATGCTGATCTTCATCGAAAGGACGTAGAATTTAATATTGGAGATCATGTATTGTTACGTATTGCTCCATGGAAGGGAGTTACAAGATTCGGGAAGAGAGGAAAGCTCAATCCACGATTTGTTGGTCCATTTGAGATTCTTGACCGAATAAGAAATGTGGCCTATAGACTCGCGTTACCTCCAAGCATGTCTCATGTTCATAATGTTTTTCATATATCTATGCTTCGTAAATATGTGAAAGACCCGAACCACATTATTGCGTTAGAACCAGACGAGAAAGTCGAAGATTTAACGTACGAGGAGGTACCTATCAAGATCTTGGGTAGGAAAGAGCATGTCCTACGAACAAAGGTTATACCACAAGTCAAGATTTTGTGGAGGAACCATGCTATGGAGGAAATGACCTAGGAGTTGGAATCGGAAATAAAAGCAAGGTACCATCACCTTTTTGAAATACCAGGTACGTACGTCAATTTCGAGGACAAAATTTCATAAGGAGGAGAGGTTATAAGACCCCAACTTATTATAAATAAAATTGAATTTCCTCTATTCATTATCTTGAAATAATAAGGAGTTAATTTGATATAATACTTTGGTTATGGGTGAAATGTGCAAATTTTGCAAAATAAGCAAGTGGTTATAAAATATTCATTTTGTCGGGGAATATTCGTTTGGTCGTGGAATATTCTTGTTGTCGGGAATATTTGTACGACGGCGCAGCCATTTGTGGGCCCCGTAATGGAAAATGGTCTGATGAAGAAAATGATAAGTTTAAGTTTTTATAAATAACGGCGTAATTGTTACCAAGGTAACACTCGTTGATTACTCGGTGGTTAAAATACGTGAATACGCATGGTCGCACAAAGAAGCACCAGATTGCATGATATTTTGAATTATTGATTCCTATGTAAGAAGGCACTACTCAATAATTGTTACAGTAATTACTGTTTAATATTTTATTTTATTGATTCAATAATTGGTGTGTTGATATTTTATAATAGTGTTGTTTCAATAATTGTCATTGCACAGTATTTTCAATTATCAGATCAATAATTCATATTATTTGAATAATATTATTAGATAGCATTATTGGCAATGTCTAAGGAAGTTCTGTCTAGGAAAGGGGTTAATTATTGATTTATATGATAAGGAAATATTTATTTTATGTTGACATAAATGATGGATAGAAAAATATTTATTTTGTGTGGATATAAATGAATGAATTAATGTTGAGGTATTTTATCAGTATTTTGTCAAAATATAGGTCTTAAAAATCATCCGTATGTGGATTTCAGACATTTTCTGTTTGGAATTTGGAAAAAACTTAAAGCTACAAAGTTGTAGAGAATTTGATTTCATATGGAATGAACATAAAATTCGTATTTTTCTGATAAAAGGGCTATTTATTATGAATTATTGAAGTTTCGGAAAATAAATATTTTTATTTAAAAATATGGTGGACCCCACTTTTGGTTGGTGTGGAATTGTTGATTTTGGGTGGGCCCCACTATGGTGTGCTGAAATTTGATCAAAAGTGGCGTGCTTGAATGGTTTTAGAATATTATTATTTTATTAATTTAGTCTCCTTTAGCGTTCTAGCATTTTCCTATAAATATGGTGTTTAGTTAGAATTGAAAATCACACCAGAAATAAGTTTTTTTTCTCTCTCTCTATATTATAGAGCGTATTTTGTGAGTATTTAAATACTTTGAGAGTTGCTATTCAGTGCAAGTTTCCTTCAGCATCATATCCGATATTCCATTCAGAAATACTGTTCTTTTGAGGTATAAAGGATGTTATTTTCTTCGTAAATGATATTATTTTCTTCAATATCATTATGCCAAAATATTAATATGAATTTTATTGTGGAATTTCTACCTTTTGTGTCAGGGTTACTATTCACGTATACGACACTATTGACGTATACAACACTATTCACAAATACGACACTATTCACCGAAAAATGAAATTTTCTTTTTTTCAATACAAATGTCTAGTATGGTTACTATCTTTGCTTGTATCCATGTTTTGATCTTCATTCTTGAATTTTACTCCATTATGGTTTATTATGGAATATTTTTTTAACTTGAATTATCTAAAGTACGAATCTCTAATCTTTATCCTTTTATCTCACTGGATTCGTTCTCTAAAATATTTTTCACCATCCTCAGTCTTTTAATGGTTATATTTGATGAATATCTTTGGCTCAGAGTGCAAAGATGAATGATTACTTACGATGAATATCTTTGGCCCGTAGTCTGCAGAGATGAAATGTGTCGAGATGAATATGACCAACTGGTGATACAAATAAATATCTCTGGCCCGTAGTGCAAAGATGAATATTTGATGCAAGATGTATATTGATTGACGTTACAGGGATAAAATATTGATGATGGACCTTTAAATTCATAAATGATAGTAGATTTCATTCTCTACTTAACTCTTTTAATGAATTGTTGTTTCCGCTGTAGTTGTTGATCTAAAACTTGTTGTCTATTATATTCTATTAGATTTTTCCCTGTTGAAGACTAAGGATAATTTGTTGTATATTATCTTAGTCATAATATTATTTACTGGGCTAGTTGAGCTCACCCTTTTTCTTTTTGTTCTATTTTTCTTCTCAAGAAGCGAGAATATAACAAGAACCAGTCGGGGTATAGATTGATGGTCCTAAACAGTTATTTTGCAGTCCTCACTAATTTTATAAAATAGTGTATCAATAATTATAATGAGGACTTTATCTGAGTGTGGATATTGTTTAAAAGACAATATTTATATTTAAACTCACAGTATATGTGTTGTCGTATTTTGCACGATAATTGTTTTAATAAATTTGTAGTTGTTTTTGTACCATGTATTTGACGACTCAAAATGGGTGAGGTATACCTATTTTGAGAGCGTTATCAATATATATATATATATATATATATATATATATATATATATATATATATAAGCATGGAGAGAGATAAATGGAAAATGAAGAGAGAGGTAGAGGAAGATGCAAGAATGACAAAGGATTTCTAAGAGCATTCACAGCAGTTTTCTCAATAGACTTTTTATCCCCACATTTGAAGAATATATCAATAAATCAGTATCCAACTGTTTCTTTATCCTTATATAATTCTCTATTTTAATCCCTATATATGATTTGACTCCTCAGGGTGAGGGAATCAAAAGAGCATTCCCTATTTATATAAAATAACATTTCACACCCTATTTATTGCAATTTTATGTTGGTTAAAGGATCTTATCTCACTTAATTGCTGATTTGGGTATGCCTATCAAATTCACCCATTTTTATTTTTTAAACAGAGGATTTAGAGAAGAAAGAGAACTATAAAAATAATAATTAAAACTCAGTCAAATTTTGATTTTGATCATTTTTGTAAAAAATATTACTACTAATTATAAATTTTATTATTTTATAATTAAAATAATGTTGTTTTAGTTCTCATAAATACATAATGATCGTTGCAAATTTTGATTTCTAGCCATATCTATTTTTAAATTAAAATAATTATAATTGTTATATTCAAACAACAATTACTTTTAAATAAAAAATAGTTACAACGTTCAAAACATGATTTGACGGTTAAAACTTTCAAATTTTAATATTTAAGGAATCAATATTAGGAACATGTTGGGTAGATAGTGAAAAAATTGAATCTCTATCCTACAGAATGACCCAATAGCACTATAGTGCAGGGATAGAGATAAGAAAACCGTTGTGAATACTTTAACATAATTCAATTTATAAGATAAAAAAAGTCATAGCCAAATACTTGAATACTAGTAAAAATGTAATTAAATAAACTAATAAGGACGTTTCTGTCATTAACACTCCAGTTTCCTGACCTCATCCTGTCTTTATATGGCTAGGGTTTTTCTTCCTCCTCTTCAGTTTTTAATCATCTTCGGCTGAGCTGCGACACTACCCTAGGGTTTTCCTTCATTCTCTTCAGGTTCGAACGATTTCCACTCTTCTCTCATATCTGTGTCCCTCTCTTTGTATATAGATCTGTATGAAATTTCTCTATATCACATGAATTCAGGTGACACAGAATTGTTAGGATGGCGGCTGTTGAAGGTATCGAAAAGCCTAGTAAGGAACCGGCTCACAGTGATGTCATGCTCTTCAATAGATGGTCGTACGACGAAGTTCAGGTATATATATATATATGATTGGTTATTGCATTTCAGTAATTCTTCGTAGGCTTTGTTGGAATCCTGTAAGAAAATAAACAATGATGGGTAGATTGCACTTGATTACAAAGGGTAAATTATTTTGACAAGTTAATAGTATTTTTGTTAAATTTGATTTTCCTCATACCATAGTTGAATATTTTTGAACCTCTATAATTTTTGGATCTGGATTACTAAGGTAAATGAGATTAGTAAGGTAAATGGAAAGGAAAGAAAACTAAAAATTAAATGTTCTTAATAAAAAAATAAAGTTCACATATATTCCAGAATTATAATTAAGGAATTATTATATGATAACGTTTCTCCAACCTTTTCATTCTTTTAAGGTGGGTAGGAACAGGAGACATTTCCACTACTCTCTTAATGACAAAAAATGTGCATAATCCAAGTTTCCTCTTAAGTTGCACACTTGCACACACTGTTAGTCTTGTTTTAAAATGTGAATATTTTTACGGAAGTACAATAGTCCGTGTTTGGGTGAAGTTTACTTCTCTATATAAAAGTGCAGCAGCAGCATTCTTTAGCTCATAATTTTACACTTTCACTTGGTTTGTAGTTTCAAATAGCCTAGTTTTGCTTAAGATGGTGGTAATTGTTTTGTTGTAGTCGTCTTTGTATTGTGGTTTTATATAAGTGTATGGCAGCTAAGAAAAATATCAGTACTTCAATGATGTAACTATAATCCATTGAAATGTTTGCGGATTTTGACGATTTCATTTTGTTAATTGAAACATATCTTTTTGTTTCTAATCTATTTTTCTGCTCTCCTATTTAACAGTTTATTTTGCACGAAGCCTTTCTCTTTGAACTAAGTGCTTGAAATGAAATGTTAGAAAAACTCTTGTGCATCATATTTTTAGCATCAATTTCCTATCATTTTTAGGTTTCCCAATGAAGTCAACAGTCTGCATTAGCTTTCTACATGGGGTATGTTAATCTATAATGATGCATCGGTTGAAGTGGATATGAATTCTTCTCTTTTCTATTTTTGTATGTGCTCAGTCTTTATAATAAAGATGTCTTTGCTCATTTTCACTTTTGATGGAAACGGGATAGATTGTATATGTTGGACTTTTTTAAAGGTTTTGAGGAGATTAATTTTTATCAGTACAAATACAATCATAACATTATTGGTGGGTTTATATATAATTTGTACCTCATTGGACGTGATGGCTTCTCTGTTGTAGAAGGTTACCCAGCATTTGGTTTCTCTATATCTTATTAAATCTGCTATGCATGAAGTTGATGTTGCAGGAGAAAAGAATTATATATCCTTAGATATTTACTTGTTTAGTAACTGTCTGCTTTTCTTCTATATGCCACATCTTTTGTAGTATGGTCACATAAGTATGCTATGTAGCAGTTCTATATGAATTGTGGTGTTCTTTCTGAATTATGTGGATAGGATCAGTTTATTTTTGTTTTATTGTGTTGGAGGCAATTTTTGCTCTAGGACAAAAAAAATGGAAGTAATTTTTGAGCAACTTAAAAAGTTCATTTTTTTAAGAACAACTTTCTGTCTTTTCTTTTGTTTTGTAATATTTTCGACTGCTAAATCTGCCAACATGAAGCATATTGATAATTAACTTTCCAAGTCTGTCTCTGATTGATAATTAACTTTCCAAATCTGTCTGTCATCAAATGATCTTTTTGTTCTGTACCAAATTAGTACTGGCTTTTCAGTTCCTTTTGTGCATAACTTTATAATTTGTTATAGATTCTTAACATACTTTTGTTTTGTGTTTTTGAGTGTCAAAAGTATCATCTGTTGCATTATGAGCTTGTATGTGCCCCTGATGTTTGTCCATCAAAAGAGAGGTCTGAGTGGCAGTGTTTGATTTGATATATTTTTTTAAAGAAAAAAATTATATGATGATTCTTTGGTAATATAGTAGGTCATAATAAATCTTCTCCCCAAGCTGCTCTTTTTGCAATTTCTTTCCACCTTTGTGTCCACTTGTTTTGTTAGAAATTTTATAATAATTTTTTTAATGAAAAACTATATCAACCATTTGATTATTTTAGTGGCTTCTTACAGGTTGGAGATCTCTCTGTTGAGGATTACATTACCGCGACTGCTTCCAAGCATCCAACTTATATGCCTCACACAGCTGGGAGGTATCAAGCCAAGAGGTTTAGGAAGGCCCAATGCCCTATTGTGGAGAGGCTGACGAACTCTCTGATGATGCACGGACGGAACAATGGGAAGAAGCTGATGGCAGTCCGCATTGTTAAGCATGCAATGGAGATTATCCATTTGTTGACTGACCAGAATCCCATCCAAGTCATTGTTGATGCTGTAATCAACAGGTATGTCAACCAACATATATGATGTTTATTTATCTGTTGGATATCTGTCTCTTAGATTTCTGTTTGAAAGTTATTCTATTAGGATGCCTCAGCAGCATACGTTACAGGACTTCCAAAATGCAAAGTAAAAGTGTAGCCCCCACTGATGCTCTATTTACTGTTATTTTGATGCTACTCCACATAATAGAAAGAAGAGATTTAACTGGCTTATTGCTTCTCTATTTTATGTAATATAAAGTCAACATCTACTGTATTAGGAGGAACCATTAAAGTAAGGAGTAAAAACATTATACTATTAAGCATTATATTATACTATTAAGCATAACGCATAACCCACGCACCCTTGTCATGTTTGTAATTGGCTTCATTATGAGACAAGTAAAAGAGTATAATGCAAAAGTATAAGACTCACACCCTTCCTCGTTATCTTCAACTCACTTATATAGTGGTATGGTTTGCTTATCTGGACGCTACTAACTCTGCTTTTGCTTCTATACAGTACTACTAGTGCGTTTGGTGGCAGAATCAGTTCTATTACCGGCATATCTCAAGTTATTTACATCCATAATGTTGTTTGCTATCTTCTACATATTTAGCTGCTTTGTTTTTTTACTTTTTTTATAGTGGTCCAAGGGAAGATGCAACTCGTATTGGTTCTGCTGGTGTTGTGAGGCGTCAAGCTGTTGATATTTCTCCACTGCGACGTGTTAACCAGGCAATATATCTCCTTACAACCGGTGCTCGTGAGAGTGCTTTCAGGAACATCAAGAGCATAGCCGAGTGTCTCGCTGATGAGCTTATTAATGCTGCTAAGGGGTCTTCCAACAGGTAACAAGGGGCTACATTTGCAAATACCCCTGCTCGTCTTACTTAAAAAGTATTTACTGCTCGGCTCATTATATAATCATTGTTTACTTTGTTACTTCTCTTTCATCCCATTCCTGACTATATTTTTTGATACCACTAGGAATTTTACCCTGAAACAGTAACTTTGTAAAGTTACCCAACTTTTAGATTAGTAAAGCCTTCCCAACCAACTCATGGGAAACTTTGTTTCATTATTATACTATTAAGCATTATATTATACTATTAAGCATAACGCATAACCCACGCACCCTTGTCATGTTTGTAATTGGCTTCATTATGAGACTAGTAAAAGAGTATAATGCAAAAGTATAAGACTCACACCCTTCCTCATTATCTTCAACTCACTTATATAGTGGTATGGTTTGCTTATCTGGACGCTACTAACTCTGCTTTTGCTTCTATACAGTTACGCAATTAAGAAGAAAGATGAAATTGAAAGGGTTGCCAAGGCCAATCGTTAGGAATGGATATCTTATGGGAAGTATGAACTTTACTTCAAGGGTTGTTTTGTGGGAAGTATGAACTTTACTTCAAGGGTTGTTTTGTGGTGCTATCGTCATTTTACACCTCTAGCAAGTCGTGAAGTAGTGATATGAATTATTAGCAGTTTTGTAAGCATTAAGATGCAATCTGGTACCTTGTTTCCTTCTGGCATAAACGTGTCTAGTTCTTTTGGTTTTAGACAAATTTGAGTTTCTTCTGAACACTAAAATTTGCTAAAATTGTTCAGTTAATGTTTATTTTATTTTTTTATTCGTCTTTTGGTCTGATATTTATGATGCAGATGGACTAAAATAAGTTTTTGTGAGCTTATCCTGTATTACCTGGGGATAAACTTGTACAGGGCTCTAGTACTGTTTCTTACTAAAGAACAGTTTTTGTTTATTGTGCATAATGCTAATCATAACCTGATGAATGATATTGTTTGTCACTGGATTGAGTGAGGAGCAATGACTGTTAATGTCACTTGGCCGAGTATAACGAAAAATACCGATCTTGGTATATATACATTACTCCACTTTAAGCCGAGTAGAAGTCATTTCCAGTTTTCTGTGTACTCCAACAAGCTGGCTTCTTGGAAGGCCAATTCCTTATGCGGGAAGAGTAACACTTGTTAATGATTATTAATTTTATGGTTAAATAGTCTTAGTCATATATTTTAATTTTTATGATATTATTTCTGGATAATTTATAATAAATAATTTTATGTTATGTTTGTTTTTTGTAGGGTTAGTTAAAGAATTGGATAAAAAAAATATTATTTACATTATTATATCTTATCAATAATAACGATTTTTAAATTATAATTTAAATTTATTTATATATATAAAAATAATGAATAAATATATAGTGCAAAATACTCTGGATTCTAGGAATTAACAAATGATATAGTAATCTAAACATTATAGTTCAAGAAATTAACACAAGTATATAGCGTTAATTAACAAATGATCCTAGTAATTAACGTTTGTAGTAATCTAAACTGAATTATTTGTGTTAATTCCTAGAAACTTAATATCCCAGAAAAAACAAAATCAAAATCTTATGTCTAAATAGGTAGTCAAAATCTGTTTCCATTAAAAGAGGATATTATAGTCATTTTAAAAAAATATTGAGGTTAATTTTGTCTAATTTTTTTAAATTCTAAATGGTATTAAATAATGCTCCATATTAAGTCATTTTATAATATCTAGAATAATTAGTTTCAAAATACTTGAGAATTAATATTCCTAATCTTTACCAACAAACTTAGTCTTTGTTAATTAAAAGTCTTTGTTTATTAAACCCATGAGCATCAGTTTGTACCTCAGGAGAAGAACAAAATGTCTAGACCTTTTCTTTGGAATATGAGCAGAAGAAGTAATGCCTCTCCCTTTTCTCTTTATTTTTGGAATTTATCTTAACATTTCTTCATGGTACTCTACAACAGATCAAACTTCCCATTTAGTTCCTCAGTGAGCTCTTTAATTGATGACGATGGCTG
Organism: Panax ginseng; assembly: GCA_020205605.1. Taxonomy (NCBI): domain Eukaryota; kingdom Viridiplantae; phylum Streptophyta; class Magnoliopsida; order Apiales; family Araliaceae; genus Panax; species Panax ginseng. Next base: position 88,159,140 of record CM035129.1, read on the forward strand.
TTGGTGAGTTATTGTATCAAATTAGTATTTCTGAGATTTTCTTTCAAGTTACCTCACCATCTCGTTCCTGGGTTTAATCTTACCGAGGAATGGCTCTATACAACAGTAACATTGTTATGCGATTTGATCAAAAAATAGAAACAATTTGCAGATTAATATAGAACACAACATTTTCTGAGGAAGTTATGGAAGATGAGAAGAATTAGTTTTGATAGAACGTGTAGATTTCAGTTACAAGAGTTTAGTACACAATAATCTACAATATTCTCAATGTCTCTTCTCTATTCTCTTTGTTTATCCAAAAAAATTAACAGCTGAATGTCGACGTCGGGATTTTTACTGTCACTTTTCTGTTCTTGTCTTTTAGTGTTCTCATGTTAGGTGAGATTTGTTTGAAAAAATAAGTTGTGAAAAGGTCTGACATGTATATGTCGACGATTGGACTGTAAGAGTCGCCAATTGGTATTTTTAAATGGTTGCATCAACTCAACCGAGAAAATATTTGCACATTGACCCAGTGATGTGACACTATTTAATAGGTCTGTGAAATCAAGATTCGTTAGGGTTCGAGGGCTTGATTATGCGGATGAAAGGTGTTAGGCACCCCCCGACATTCGTGTTACCACGGTGACCGACACTTTTTAATTAAACTGTTATATGAATATGTGTGTGTGTGGATGGGTGGGTCAATGTGCAGTTATCTGAAAGTAGTGCTATGTCTCGTTTGCACCTATATACAAAGGGCTTGAATTTTGTATAAAAGTTCAGTTTTAACAAGATATAACAATGATGTTTTGTAAAAGAGGTTTTTCAAACCCTTATGCTCAATAGTAATTGAGGCATTTGATACTTCCATTTTATTATATGTTCAGCTTGATTGTTTTTATTTTTGAGATGCGAGGTATCTTCGAGAAAATAATATACATAGCAGTGCGAACTCCTTGTGGGCATGAGAGCCATTTAAGAAAATTCAAACACTGTGAATAATGTATAAGCTGATTACAGCAAAAAATGTCCATCACGGGAACCGAATCTAGATTCAGGAGACTGAATCTGTGATCACATGATTCCTAGGCTCACATGATGTTGCAGTTTATATGAAAGCTGTAAGTAGTTATATATATAAAAGCTGTAAATATATATATGAACGATCAACCACCACGAAGCAACTCCATGGGGGATTTAAAATATAAATATATAAAAGCTATAAATATATATATATATATAAATGATCAACAGTCACGAAGTAAACTTCAGGCGGGACGAAATGTAAAGAAAGCGGTAAATGGCCACGAAGTAAACTCCAGGCCTGACAAAAATGTAAATATATATATAAAGCTATAAACGCACTGGATATATATCGATCCAGGCTCGGTTCGTCAACTCGAGGATATATATATATATATATATATATATATATATATATATATATATATATAAGCGGAAAATACTTTGGATATTATATCCGAGTTAACGCCCTAAATTCGTGTACTTGAAATCCAACTCGAAATTAGCATTACGATACCATTTCTATGAGCGGAAATAATAATATTATCATAAATATCAAACTTAATTTACATATCAGAGTCTAATCCTAGGTACGCGACCTTCAAAACATTTCATTACATGATAGATAATAAATATAACTATCTTATTTAAGTCTAGCTATTACATAAGATAACACAAACTTATTCTGATTCTTTTCTCTTTGTTCTTGACAGAGCCCTCTGGCTGATCATACTTAACTGAAAACATTTAAATTAAGCAAGGATGAGCATTTGAGTGCCCAACAAGTAATAACAATTATAAATATTAGCTGAAAGGATTAAATGTTTTCTTTGTACTACCCTTCTACAACAAATCAAAAGTTGTGAAGTAATCTGAACCAATAATAATAACATAACTACTCTCTATCAAATTTTTGAAACTACATACTGACTATAAATAGGGTTAAGGTGACATACTATGAATATTATTTTTCATTTTCGCTAAGGTTTAACAGAACTTCATCAGCAAACCGTCATAACTTACGGACACGAGGGTGATCTGCCCAATGTGCCCTGTATTGATCAATACTACATGCAAGAACGATATCATCGTTCACTCTGACCGCCTTGGGCGCATAAAAGTTTTCCCATGATCGGGATGTTCATACATAGTCCGGAATCCGAACAAAAGCAATTTGATTGGATACAAAAAGGTTTTATCATATTCAACAATATTTCTAAATCTGTGTCTAGATGATCAAATAACTTAGATGACTCTTTGTTATCGTATACATACTGGGATCAATAGGTATATATATATATATATATATATATATATATATATATATATCAACATGTGTTTAAATACAATGATTATCCAAGTGGGGACACTTGAATAACCATGTTTAGACATTAACGAACAAAATATATATATTTGAATTACAATATAGTACCATGTTCATAATCAATGATCGGATATAACATATATAACAATAGGGTTAATATATATATATATATATATATATATATATATATATATATATATATATCAACATGTGTTTAAATATGATGATTAGCCAAGTGGGGACACTTGAATAACCATGTTTAGACATTAACGAACAAAATATATATATTTGAATTACAATATAGTACCATGTTCATAATCAATGATCGGATATAACATATAAAACAATAGGGTTAATAATCTAGTACAATAATAATATAATTCTGAAACTTCTTACTCATGTCCATTGCATAAAGAAAATGCAAAGGTAAGATACTTGCCTGGTCTGCTGCTTACTGTTACGAAAACTTGGTTTTATCTTTTATACCGAAACCTATCATTAATAAGATCATTCTATCGATTAAAATAACATACTATAACACATAACACTGCTTATTGCAGTCAGCACATAACCTAATCACATTGTCACACATATCCAACAGTCATTGAATCATAAACAAACATTAATACAGTCAAAATATCTAAGTCTAGATCAATTTTTGAAACACGTCGGTGTACCGATGTCTTTATCGGGTAATTATCGAGTCTAAGACACACTAAGTTCTAAATAACTTAAACATTGGTCAAATTATTTTTCATAGCCTTATAATAATTTTCAAATAATTATTATAATTTATCATGAATTTTCAAACACCGAAATCATTATAAAATAATTTAAATATCAAACAATTCTATTATCATTAATATTAAATTATCAATGAAATTATCCTTTAAATATTAAAAGTAATATTTTATAACTTAAAATATCTTTAAACACTTTATTTTCATTTAAAATGATTTTATAATATTAAAATCATTTTTGAACTAATTTATTTAATACATTTATTAAATAACTTAAATATCAATAATATTATTTAATTAATGAAATTCATCACAAAATATTAAAAGTCATAAAAATATTTTCTTATACCATATCATAATTTTAAATGATTTTCAAGTATTAAAATCATTTTTAAGTAATTTATTTAATATTATAATTAAATAAATTAAATACCATTAATATTCCAAAAATAATAAATATTTTCAAAATAATCGAAACTATTTTTTAGGCTTTAAAATAATTTTTCATAATTTATTATGTTTTTTTAATAATTAAAATCTAAGTAATACTAATTATTTATTAAAAATAATAATTTTAGAAAATAAACTGTCACTAAAGAGCCCTATAGCGACAGAACCATCGCTATAGGTGTTCTTGAGCATGTTCTTGAGCTTCATGTCAGTCGCTAAGGTTTATACTTTGACCGGTTCTAATTTCTTGTTCTTTGTGTTTCTGGGCTAGCTAAAGTGCTACTGTTGTAGTATAAATGTAATACTACAACTACAAACTGATTACATGACCAAACAATAACACCACTGAGAGATCTAAGCTCTCAAATTACTTGTCAGAGGCTGCTGGGTTCTTTCTGGGTTTTCCAGAATTAAAGGTACCTACTTAGCCGCCTTAAATCTTTATTTCTGGGCTTAGTGTATGTGATCTAGAGGTTCTATCTTTCAGTTCTGATGTCAGGGTACAATATTATAACACTTTTATAGCTTTATCACATCACCAGCTCAAGATCTGAGTCGGTCAAAATACCCGACAGGAACTGTTCTTCAACGAATTCTGGGTTTTCCAAAATTTGTCTAAGGCAGTTGGTCAACGCTTGTTTGACCAGCCACAACTTTGATTCTGTTATAGATCTAAGTGTTCTAATGGCTTTAATGTGTAGCCTACATGTCAGTCTACAAGATCAATATACTAACAGAGCATAACAACTTAAACACAACAAGATCTAAGGCTTTGAAAAGCTTGTCAGAAATTCTGGGTTTCTGGGTTTACCCATATTTCCAGTTTTCGTGATCGGTCAACGTACTTTGACCGTTAATAACTTTTAATCTATACATGATCTGGGCTTGATTCAAATTCCAGAGCATAGACAACATAGCATACTACAGATCTATAACATAAAACACACAAAAAAACTAACAGGTAAAGATCTATGGGGTCTGACATTCGGTTGTCAGACCATACTTTTCCAGTTTTTCCAGATTTCTAAAATCATCAAATTCAAACATCTAAGTGATATGGATCTGAGTTATAACAACCCAGATCACTAAATGACACCTTCTAACATAACTCTAAACAATAAACAATAACAAATAACATGAATCACATAACTTTCTAAGTTTAGGGTTTTTATACCTTTTTAGCTTTGATCATTGAATCTGACTTTTGATTCTGATCCTTGGAAAGCTATAAAGTGTTCTGAACTTTGTTTCTAACTCACTACCACTCAAAATTTTCGGATGAGAGAGAGAGAGAGAGAGAAGGCTTGGATAGGTTGAGAAGTAAAGTAACTTACTTTGCTTGCTTGTATGCTTTTAATCTATGATGTAAGGTATTTAATCTAGCAAGTTGGATGATTAAAGTTGCTTACTAGACCATGTGGCTAGCTAGAGTTAGTCACCAATTCCTTACTAGGGCTAGATCTACACTCCACCTTATTAAAGTAATCAAAAGGGCAATTATGTCATTTGGCTTTTACTTTTTGTGGCAAAGTTGCCAAATCATTCTAACCCTTAGGGTTTAACCCTAAGGTTTCTTAAGCTCTAAATCTAGAATTGTGTATTAAGGGAAAAAAATGAAAATCTTAGTTTCTAAAAATGTTGATTAGGGTTCCCTAATTACACTAGGTTTCCTAATCACCTAGGGTTTGTAAATTAGCCTTTATAATATATTAATTACTATTAACCTTGCTAAATTAATACTTAGGGTTTATAACTTAGCAATTAGGGTTCTAATTTAGTAATTAGGGTTTCTAGATATTAATTAGGGTTTACCTAATTAACATTAATCATAATAAAGATCATTAACTACATAACACATAACTTAACAAACCTTACAGTCATAGTTGACTCTGTACTATAGTTTATCAGTAATGCTAGGGTTTGTACTATTTTACTATACTGTTCCACTCATTAACATTACACATATATATCGGCATATCTATATCAATTTGAAATATAAATAATATTATATTATTATTCTCATTCCTTATTCAAAAATCCGCACTTAGGGTTTTGAATTCATATCTGACATAACCTTCATACATACCATCATTAATTAAGTCAAAATAATTAACCTAACTAATTATAATAAAATACATATCATAAGAATCCTAATAATCATATCATATATACCATAATCATATTTTCATGGAAAATAAATAATAAATATTTTTATTACAAAATTATTTTATTATAAGAATATAATCTATAACTATCAATAAGTCTAATAAGAAATTATTTACATCTAATAAATAAATTTATTTATCACATAGATACATATACTTTACTTTGCACATACTCCCACCCTTATATATATATATAAAAAAAAATTAAATCAAAAATTTCTTATTGAAAATATTGGGTTATTACATCCAGCTCAATCAAACGTAGTTTGATGATAATATATATATATATATATATATATATATATATATATATATATATATATATATATATATATATATATATATAAGCAAAAATGCTCTGGATATAAATCTAGGCTCATTGAATGAGTTCTACAACAGCTTTATATATTAAAGTAATAAATGCTCTTGGATGTGAATCTGTGCTCATCGAATGTAGTTCGACAATAGCTTTATATATATATATATATATATATATATATATATATATAATAATAAACGCCTCCTGGGCGTGAGTCCAAGCTCAATCGAGGTATAACTCGATAATGTTAGTACATATATATATATATATATATATATATATATATATATATAAGTATATATATATAAAAGAAATAAAAAGCCACAAACCAAAGTCTGGGCATACGCACACAACATAACTCTCAACACGACTAACTGTGTGTGCAAAAAGTGGAGAAAGGCTTTAAGAAATGTAAGAAGTCTTATAGTGGGCTGCCAAGAAGACTTCAAATGGCTTTAATTGAATGAACACTCGGTTTTCACCGGTAAAATATAGCACAATATAAGCTCACACGTTTTTAAAATGAGAAAGCACTCAGCTTATAGTGTGTACAGAGAAAATTGGATAGAGCTTCCTCGCATTTTCTCTCTGCAAAATGGCCACCCTAAACCCTCTATTTATAGAGGGGGGAGCCGCAGGTGTACCTGCGACAGCCGCATATGCACCTGTGGCTGCCCGGGGTGCCCTGGGCTCCGCGGGTCCCGCCGTCTCCAAGTACATGCACGCATGAAACGCGATGTCCGCTCGAACTTTCAGAACTTCAATTCGGGCATTCGATTGAGGTGTATAAGACCTTTTTCGGAATGCTGTTGTCGAGAGTTACACAAATGACATGGGATTAGAGGTTGTACGAAGTCAGGAAGATGGGACCATGCCCAGGTCTTCAGGCTTCAAATTTTATCTAGTGTGCTGTCTTGTGTAATAGTCACTCGGGATTGGAGCTTTGGTTCTTGTAGGACATTGCTGTGTAGAATGTATGTTGAAATGTTGTTGAGATGGCGCAATGTGAGATCGAGGTGGCAAAATGATAATTTTTCTCCTCACCGGGGTTATCTCCGATTTGGGCCGATGTAGCAGTCGTTGCTCAGGGTTATCTCTTAGATTGGGCTACTGTGAGTGCATAATGTCCTCAGGGTTGTCTCTGAGGTGTGCCTGACCTCCCGGGATTGGAACTAAGTGCCTCGGGGTTATCTCCGAGGTTGAAACTGACTGCAAGGGGTTAAAATGAGTATTTTTGGAGTTATCCCTGGAACTGCAATTGCATTTCTCGGGGTTGTCTCGGAGGTTGGAACTAGAATTCCCAGGGTTATCTTCGGGACTGAGTATCTCGGGGTTGTCTCTAAGATGGAAAATTGATGATTCCGGGGTTATCTCCGGAACTGGAAATGCACTCCTCGGGGTTGTCTCTGAGGTTGAAACTGAAAATCCTAGGGTTGTCTCCAGAACTAGAACTGGTTATTTCGGGGTTGTCTCTGAGATGGTAAGACAGATAATTCCGGGGTTATCTCTGAAATTGGAGCTACTTTGTTCTCCAGGGTTATCTTTGAAAGACGATTCCACCCTCTTGCAATGTTAGTAACAGGAATGCAAAATTTTTAGTGTCTACAGATGCCCTTCTTTATCATATTCATGCAATACAATGGCATGGATAGGATAAAGAATACTAGACACTTGAAATATGATAAGATAATCATGTGCAATGCACTGTAGCATGATGTGTATGCATGATGTATGTGGTTTGTTGGATTATTTTCCAACGGGATGTGATGATTGTTCCCACAGTTTTTGATGGGGATTGGAATTATCACTGATGACTTTGATGAACTGCTTTGTTGTGTACCCCAAAGCTCTCAAAAACTTTCAGGATGTTGATATTGGGGTTATCACCAAGGTCCTTAATCCTTGGTACATACTTTTCACTAAGGATGTATCTCTCATACACAAGAGACTCTGGGGGAATTGTGCGTTGTTTGATTAAGCTGTGTATAACAGATTCCATCATCGGTCCTCCCCGATGAGGATGGTTCTTCCTGGTTTATGTTGCCAGGTCCTTCTAATGCTCACGTCGAAAGCACGCTAACGATCAGATTATCGTGGTTGCTCGACCCTCATTGAAATGTACATCAACGGATGAGATCCTTGCTATGGATGATGTCAATGCTGCTTGACCTTTGTTGATGTGTGCATTAACAAATGAGATCATCGGATGGTTTCTGATGCTTCGCTGGATTTACTTGCCAGCGGCTGAATGTCGTCAAGGTTGCTAGACCTTCGTTGACGTGTGCATCAACGGATGAACTTGTGTGAAGTTTTCGTTGGGGGAAATGTTATGGAGTTACGACCCCGAACTGATGCCATCGGACCTTCGTGAGGTATTACCGAGTGTAGTATGAAACAGTTGTGATCATCGATATAGTAAACCCTATGTCTGGGCGAATACCAATGAATGATATGTATTCTCGTAGTTTGGTCTCTGAAAACCAGGATTTCAGGCTTTTCCGCTCAATCGCGTAGCATCTTTTTTCCTGATTTGACTTTTTCAACTTGTGAGACCTCCTATGCAACTCATATTGGACCAAGCCAGAGGGGTGGACCCCACCCAGGGGAGCCACAGTTACACATGTGACAGTTGTAGGTGGCCTGTTGCTTTTATAATTTATTTACAAGTTGCGCCACATAGAGAATCCGAGAGCTCTTCTTCAGATCTGCTGAGTTCAGACATCTTTCTACAAATTCTATCACCGTACAAGTGTTCTACACTGTCTTGATAATGTATGCATGTCTTCTTTCCCAATTTTTATCCGTTAGAAAATGAATTATCACATGAAATGCTTCTAAACACATAGTAGTGAATATGTTTATAAACACATAGTAGTGAATATGCATGCTCATATGACTTGATAAAAAATATTCAACATAGTAAATGTTAGTATTTAATAATGCTGAACATAATGATGTGAAAAAATTTGACTTTTGACACAGTCAAATTGGCACCTTTTTTTTTTGCTATTTCTTATCCTATTTGAGGACAAATGAGCGAAGGTGGTAAATCAAAGTAATCCTGGTAATTAGGCTACCCTTACGAATTATGACTTTGATAGTGTTATGCACATATGATGTTTATGACTGTGGGTAGGTGTGCTACTGAATGGCCACCTAGTCATGCCTATGTGCATGTGGATAGTCCTGTTTACAAAGGAGACTATGACAAAATTTTTCCAAAATGTAGGTATTGGGTAGTCATGCATTTTTAACTCTATTATAGGCGTATGTTAAAGTAATGCATGCATATAGTCATAAAATGAATTTTGAAAAGCTCCAGGTTAGAGTTTACCACACCCTTTCTGAGATGATTTGGAGGCTTATGTCCAGATATATGGATCCGGACCAGCTGAGTAGTTCCCGCAGGACCACTTCAGGTGTGTGGAGGAGGGCTTTTGATGTGCCTCAACCCTGTTCAGTTAGATAACCTCGTCGTCTTGCGGAGGCGGTGATACGTCCTATCCGGGTTGAGGTACCGAATGTTGAGGAAGAGGAGGAGGATGTATCAGTTGTGGACCCCGCTCTTGCTGCTCATGTTCCTTGTAGGGATCTTCCAGGCATTCAGGCGATGATCCCAAAGCTTCTGGGTGATTTGAGTCGACACCCCTTGGTTTACTTGCATGCAAACGAGGTATAAGCTGGATTTGATCTTCCTTTTTCCTATTAATGGGGAGCAAGGATTATGATGTTGATTTGCTTTGTGATGTAGGTTCTCGGCTTTACGCAGCCTCGAGGGAACTGGTTTAGCATTCACTCTACATATCAGGCTCTGCATCCCGATTATCGAGCGATTGTGCATGACTAGGGCTTCGAGGCATTCTTTTCCATCCTCCCCCGTCGTTGTCCCTGGGTTATCTCAGGGCGTTGTCTGAGCGCTGGTTTCACCAGACTCAGTCTCTCAATTTGTTAGATTGTGAGGTGATGTTGACGCCGATGGATTGGCGATTTATCACCAGTATGGAGTTTGGAGGGGCGTCAGTTCCTTGTACGGTAGATATTATCCCCCATTGCCGTTAGATCCTTGGCTAGGAGTCCCGGTTGAGGCATTCAAAGGCAGGACAATCCATACAGGTCCTTTGAGCGTAGATGCTATGAGCAGGTTGTTGAGTGAGCCCATACCCGATGATGTGAGAGTTAAAGATTGCATTCTTCGGCGATTATTCCTGATAATCATTAGGGGTTGCTTCATAGCGGATAACTCTTCCACGGTATCATTCACTTTAGTTAGCGCCATAGGAGATGTGGACCGTATTGGAGAGTATGATTGGGGCTCCTATACCTTCACCTATTTCCTTAGGGGCATGCGCATGCGTTCGCAGGGCTTGACTGAGGCTTGGTTAGGATTTTATCCATTTCTGCTGGTGAGTGTTTCTCTTTTGATTTCCCATGTACAGGTTAAGAGTGTTGACTGACAGCATATGTTTGCCTTTGTGTTGGCATTTTTGGGCCTACGAGAGGCTCTCATGTTTGCATCCCGTGAGTGTGTTAGGTTTAAATACCTATCCACGAGGATGACGATGACATCACTCCATACTGGCGGAGGTTCCTGTAGCTGAGGGTTTCACCCATTGTCATCTACAGTTGGAGTTGTTGATAGCTGATGCTATCATTTGGATTCCCTATTCTGGGGAAAATTTGTCCGTTGGGTTTGAGGAAGGGTACCCGACTGGTGTCGAGTACGTGATATCCACCCATAGGATTCCTTTCTTCATAGATGGAGGATGGGAGCTCTATTTAGGAGAGCTTGCTATTAGGAGCACCACAGGGGAGATTTGTGTATCGATCTTAACTCCTGCCAGACGTTATTGGCCTGTATCATAGTCACCCATCATTGATATCCCATTGATGGGCGTTGACAGCTTTACACTGTTAGAGGGTCCGTATACTCAGGATATGTTCCATCGCTTTTGGTCCCCTCGTACCATCGGAGCCCAGACCCGCGCCACCTAGTTCATGAGGGATATGGTTCCTGGATCCGTGATGATGACAAATTGGATGGCTTGTGTCCGAGATCTGACTCATTTAACACAGATTGATAGTTTGACCCGACAGTTGGACCGAACACATTTCTTTATCCGTCACTTGGGCAGAGATCCTTCAGAGGCAGATACTTTTGATCCTTCTAGCTCTGGGGCTGGCCCTTCAGGTGACCCATATGGTTTTTCCAGAGTAGATCCTCCATTGTATAGGCCTGACATCCCTCATAACGGAGATTCAGTGACCCATAAGGAGTATATTAGGTGGATAGGATTGATGATGTAGACATTGACACTATTGTCTTCTTCTGATGTGTATTCTCGCTATATCTTTTGATAAGCCTCTGTTAGATATTGGGTGGCTGTGCCCAATTCTCGTTATATCTTTTGATAGGCCTCTGTTAGTTGTTGGGCGTCTGTGCCTTATTTCCTTATATTTTTAGCTGTACAGAGATGATGTATTAGATGATGATGTACTTAGGAATATATGTACTGTTTTCCATTCCCTACATCATATTGTCATCTATTGTTTAACCCCTGGATGGTCTTATGATACGGCCTACACAGATGTCTTCTTCGACAGTTAGCTGCATTGATCACACCCCACCAGTATTGGTAGCCTCCCGTCTGAGGTCATGGTATGATAGTTTGTGACCTCCAGACCGGGTGATCGTAGATCAGTTGTTACAGCATTCCAGGACCCTCATGATGTTCCAGGTTCCTGTGGGCTTTGTAGATGGTATGCTGGAGCATTGGGTACTGGAGAGGTAGGTTTTCCAATTCGGGACCCAGGAGTTGACTCCCACCTTAGAGGAGTATGCGTGGTTGACGACATTGCCACTAGACAGACCTTGTGTGCGTATGGCTATCAATGATATGTGCCGACAGTTTATGACCCTCACCGGGCTGAGGTGTAGAGTAGTACAGGATGAGATTACATCCGGCTATATGGTGTCCCAACATTTTCTGATAGACATATTTGGCTTAGAGGATAGTTATGTACGGCACTCTGAGGATTTCACCACGTTGGAGGATCAGTGGAGTACGACCAGGGTAGACGTACTCATGATGTGCGTAGTGGCTTATATGTACATGCCACTATATATGGATAAGCTGAACATCGGTGTTGTCATGGCAATGAGAGCTCTCAGGGAGGGTCATACCATTGTGCCGATGATTGTGACAGAGACATTGAGATCGACCACATATTGCCACACCTATCTTTTAGGGGTATTTATAGGCAGCTCGGTCATGTTGTACGTGTGGTTCATGTCACACCTGAGACCGATTGGCACCTTTTGACTGCATGGATACTACTTTTCCTAGAGATAGCCATGTCTTACTCCTTATCAGCCAGTAGAGTGTATAGACACTGCATCTTGGTCGGTGTTTTTGGCAGGGATCGAAGATCCGTTTGACATTTTTCCGTGTATAGGGCTCAGTTCACCCTATAACTTCATTACTCATTCACTTGGCATAGATTATCTTCCTCTAGCTAGTTTGAGGGGCATGACTACTTACCACCCACTAGCTGTGATGTCACAGTTCGACCAGTTTCAAGTCTTCCATCCTTTTGAGGGGGCATTAGGTTAGCGCTTGACTTCTCGCCACTTGTTAGCAGAGGACAGATCTAGGGTGTATGCCTGTTGGGATTAGCGTGAGTGAGCTGAGTTTTCTGTTAGCCATCCAGGCTGTTCGGTAAAGTATTCTGCATGGATGGAGACAGAGACCACATTGAATGCGATTGTATCCACAGAGCCAGGGATTGATTCTGATGGTGGAGAGCCCATAGAGGACATTGATTTTCCCACTGAGGAGGAGCTTTTTGCTGGGTTGCCAGCAGCTGTGATGGATTCTCCCAGTGTGACTACTACTGTGACCCCGCATTCAGCAGAGTATTTAGAGCAGAGTCTTCATCTGATGACTTTTGAGAGAGATCAGGCTAGGGCCTTGATGTTGATAGCTCTTGCTGGGAGAGATGCCACTCTATTAGAGAGAGATGATGCCTTAGCTCATAGAGACATCGCTATTGCTGAGTTGGATAAGGCTAGATCATTCAGAGATGCATTGATTATTTAGCGGAATGGCGCTATATCTGTTTGGGACGTAGCCGTTATAGATAGTACTACAGTGAGATCCTTTACCACTGGTATTATTGCTTAGATGAACGCATATATTGATGAACACCATGTCACCATGTAGTTGGCTGTGGATCTGTTGGCTCGTGTAGATACCCTTGGGCAGGAGCTAACAACGTTACCTCATTCTTCGAAGAGATATGCCATATTGGACTTGATAGCTCGCATATACACTGATTTGTAGATGGGCTTGTATTTTCCTACACAAACTAGTTTAGCCATTTTGTCATGTACAGTACATATTGTATATATCAAACAACATTATATATGGCAGGGAAATATATTTTGATTCACTTCCATTTTAATTGTGCCTTGTTACTTGCTTGATATTTGCCTGCTTCTTTAGGGCTTGTGATCTTGATGTATTCTGAACTCATCCTTGAAGGGTGGACATTGAGATGTCTCAGGATCTTTCAGAATGGATCGTTGATCTGTGTGTATCCCTACCCTTTGGTGTCTTGGGACTGGTTTCTGTATGTAGTAATGGAGAGGAGTGTGGCTTTCCTCTCTGAGGTTGACCCTTTCCCGATGGATCGCCGGTACTCCTTTGTATGGGGGAGCCCAGGTATTTCCATCTAAAATGGATTGGTGTTTCTCTTTGAGGACTCAACCGTAGCTTAGATGATCGCCAATTCTCCCATTTGTGTGGGGAGATTAGTTAGTTCCATCCCTTTGGTCTGAAGCTGATGAAATGCGATGGATTGAAGGTTGATCCTAGTACCATGTAATAAGTTTTTGTGTTTTGGTAGGGGGTAAGATCGAACCATAAATAGTTGCCTACGTACTCTTATTGAAGAGGAGATCAGGTCTGCGTAGTTCGAACCTGGTGTAAGAGGTTCAACGTTGTATGTGAAAGGGTGTAGAAAGGTGTTTATTTTTGTTTATATAGAAGGGTGTAGAAATATTTTTGTTGTTTTTTTGGTAGTTCGACCGGGCCATATAAAATGGTTGCCTATGTACTCCCGTGTATTGGGGAGATCAGGTCGACGTAGTTCACCCCATGTGCAGGACAAATTGCAGCCAAAAAGTTTGATCCCATGTTCAGGACAAACTACAGGTGAAAAGTTTGATCCCATGTAAATGACAAACTGCAGGTGTGAAAAGTTTTATCCTTGGTGGGACAAAACTGTGGGTGTGAAAGGTTCAATCCCTGGTGGGATAACCTGAAAGGTTTGAAAAGAAGTGGAGTGAAAGATCTGATGATCTGAAAACTAGGCTGCTGGTTTGAAAAATGTGTTTGTCCCTGATGGGGTAGATGGGTATGAAAAATGTAAGACCCCAACTTTTTATAAATAAAATTGAATTTCCTCTATTAATTATTTTGAAATAGTAAGGGTGGATTTGATTAATGTGGTTAGTTATAGGTTAAATGTGTAAATTTTGCAAAATAAGCAAGTGGTTATAAAATATTCATTTTTACCGGGGAATATTCATTTGGTCGTGGAATATCCTTATTGTCGGGGAATATTCGTACGATGGTGCAACCATTTGTGGGCCCCATAATAGAAAACGGTCGGATGAAGAAAACGACAAGTTTGAGTTTTTATAAATAACGACATAGTTGTTACCGTTAACACTGTTGGAATACCTGGTGGTTAAAATATAGTAATACACGTGATTACATAGTAGCACACGGTATTGCACAGTTTTTTTGAATTATTGATTCTTACGTAAGAAGGCACTATTCAGTAATTGTTACAGTAATTACTGTTCAATATTTTATTTTATAGATTCAATAATTGCTACATTAATATTTTATATTATTGTTAATTCAATAATTGTTACTGCACAATATTTCCATTATCAGATCAATAATTCATATTATTTGAATAATATTATTAGATAACATTATTGGCAATGTCTAAGGAAGTTCTGTCTAGAAAATGGGTTTGGTCACCTAATTACGCGCCAGTAAGGAGAAATCCTTATCGGAAAGCCCCTTTCTTTCTTGGGAACGACTTGGTTGTTAGTATTGTGATTCTGTAATATTATTTGTGAATAATTAATTATTTATTTATATGACAAGGAAATATTTATTTTATGTGGATATAATGAAGGAATTAATGCTGAGGTGTTTTATCAGTATTTTGTTAGAATGGAGATATTAAAAATCATCCGTATGTGGATTTCAGACACTTTCTGTTTGGAATTTGGAAAAACTTTCTTCTACAAAGTTGTAGAGAATTAAATTTCCTATGGAATGGACATAAAATTCGTATTTTTCTGATAAAATGGCTATTTATTATGAATTATTGAAGTTTCTGAATATTGTTTAAATTTAAAACATTTTGGAAATTTTCTAGAATGGGTGGGCCCCACTCTTGTCCTTGTTGGTGCGTTGAGATTTTTTTTCAAAAGTAGTGTGCATGAATAGCAGCATGTAAAGCCATCAGGTAGCAGGTTAAGTCTCCTTTGGCGTTCTGGCATTTTTCTATAAATAGGTTGCTTAGGTTAGAATTGAAAATCACACCAGAATCAGAAATTTTCTCTCTCTATAAATATCGAGCGTATTTTTTTGTGCGTATTTAGATACTTTGAGAGTTACTATTCAGTGCAAGTTTTTTTCAACATTATATCCGATATTCCAGTCAGAAGTACTGTTCTTTTGAGGTAAGAGATGTTATTTACTTCGTAAATGATGTTATTCTTTCAATATCATTATACCGAAATATTGGTATGAATTTTATTATGAAATTTTTACCTCTTTATGTTGAGGTTACTATTCACGTATACGACACTATCCACGTATACGACACTATTCACGAATACAGTACTATTCATGAATACTGTTCATGAAGTATGATTTTTCTTGTGGAATTTTTACCTTTTTGCATTATTGGGTTACTATTCACGTATCATGACACTATTCACGATATCTATTAACTATTCACAAATACGTCGACACTATTCACTAAAAATAAAATTTTCTCTTCTTTGTCCCAGATGTCTATTATGGTTACTAACTTTGATTGTATCCATGTTTTGATCTTCATTCTTGAATTTTACTCCACTACGGTTTATTATGGAGTATTTTTGAACTTGGATTATCTAAAGTACGAATCCCTAATCTTTGTCCTTTTATCTCAATGGATTCGTTCTTTAAAATATTTTTCATCATCCTTAGTCTTTACTGGTGATACTTGATGAATATCTTTGGCCTGTAGTGCAAAGATGAATGATTACCTGATGAATATCTTTGGCCCGTAGTGCAAAGATGGACATGTGTTGAGATGAACACGACCAACTGTTGATACAAATGAATGTCTTTGGCCCATAAAGTAAAGATGAATATTTGTTTCAAGATGTATATTGATTGATGTTACAGGGATAAAATATTGATGATGGACTTTTAAATCATAGAAGATAATAGATTTTATTCTCTACTAAACTCTTTTAATAAATTGTTATTTCCACTGCGAATATTGATCTAAAGCTTGTTATCCATTATATTTTATCTGATTTGTTGAAGGCTAACGATAATTTTTTGTTCATTATCTTAGTCATAATATTCTTTAGTGGGTTAGTTGAGCTCACCCTTTTCTTTTTTGTTCCATTTTTCTTCTCAGGAGGCGAGAATATAGCGGGAACTAGTCAGGGTATGGATTGATGGTTCTAGACAGTTTTTTTAGAAGTCCTCACTATTTTTGTAAAATAGTGTATCAATAATTGTAATGCGGACTTATTTGAGTATGGATATTGTATAGAAGACAATATTTGTATTCAAACTCACAGTATATGTGTTGTCGTATTTTGCACGACAATTGTAATAATAAAGTTGTAGTTATTTTCTGTACCATGTTTTTGGCGACCCTAGATGGGTGATGTATACCTATTTTGGGGGCGTCACAAAGAAGGGTTGTATGTAGTGAAGGGTTAGAAAACCTTAAGTGACTAGTGATCCAAAACCAGGATGTTTGCTTGATGGTAACCTCAGACATAGTACCGTTTCACGGTATCCGAGTTGATGAGCTGTGAAAATTCATCACCATCCATTTCCTATAATCTGAGAGCACCTTCTGCCAATACCTCCTTAACAACAAATGGGCCTTCCCAGTTTGGGGCGAATTTTTCTTTGGATTGATCTTGGTTGTCAATGATTTTTTTCAAAACCAAGTAATGTTTTTTAAACTACTGTAGCCAGACTTTCCTGTTGTAGGATTTGGCGATCCTTTGTTGGTATAATTGACTATGGAAGATAGCACTGGTTCGCCTTTCGTCTATTAGAGACAGTTGGTGATACCTATCTTGTAACCATTGGTCTTCATCCAGCTGAGCGTCTATCAACACTCTGAGGGATTCCATTTCCACCTCTATAGGAAGCACTGCTTCCATCCCATAGGTTAATGAGTAGGGGGTTGCCCCAGTGGAAGTACGCATTGAAGTTCTGTAGGCTAATAGAGTCAGAGGCAACAGGTCAGGCCATCCTTTGTGATTGGCGGACATCTTTTGCATGATCTTCTTGATGTTCTTATTAGCCGCTTTAACAACACCATTCATCTTTGGACGATAGATGACGGAGTTGAGGTGTTTGATGTAGAATTTACTGCATAACTCCTCCATCATTTTGTTGTTGAGGTTCTTAGCATTGTCTGAAACAATTACCTCTGGTTGTCTATATCGACAAATGACATTATTTCTGATGAAACCAATGATGACTTCTTTGGTAACCCTGGGGAAGGAGGCTTCTTCTACCCACTTGGTGAAGTAGTCGATCATGGTGAAGATGAACTGATGCACATTATTGGCTTTGGGAACGATGGGCTCGATCCCGTCCATTCCCTACATTGAGAAGGGCCAGGGTGAACTCATATTGTGGAGCTCCCTTAGAGAGGTGATGAGTGGGATTTATACCCGTGAATCAGATACTTTATGACTTAAATAGTTGCATGATCTCGTAGATTTTATATAGTTATAGTGTTATTATGCTTAACTGATGCAATGCAGGGCTTATTAGGTCTTTCCCAAGCTTTCATGGACAAAACGGTCATTTTGCATGTAGCTGCGTCGCGACGCCAATGCCCAGTTGATATCTCGCACCGCACCGCGAGCCCCTCGGCCTCTTCTGATGTCATCATATGCCGCAGCTCCACGTTCCTTTTATGGACTCGTGGCAGCATGCGAAACTCGATCTTTTGTGGATGACGTGGCATTGCAGTGCCAGCCATAGGTATATTGCCCGCGCCGCAGTGCGAGCTCCGGTGCCCAGGCAGAGAATGCTTGATTTTGACCTAGCAAAGGAAGGAAACAAAGACATAAAAGGAAGGGAGCCTCTGCATCTCATATATGAGACATTATAGATGATAATATAGCTTAGAATAGATTAGCTTATTTCTCTCTCTTCTTTTATACTTTCTCTCTCTAGTTCTTAGTTAATGTCTGTAAATATAGATTAGGGAGAAGTTTGGGTTTTCCTTGGAGCGACACGAGTAGTGAGCTACACGGATTGGAAAGCTTGATTTGAGCAGAATGCTTGGAGATTGAAGGGATTTGATAGAGTTTCTCTTATCCATTTATTTCCTCTGATTTTGTATTCCATAAATGTTGTCTTTATTGCTACTTATATTTTGTTCAATAGCTATGAACTGAGTATTTACTCTAAGGTTATAATGGAACCCTTTGTTATTTAAATCTACTGTCTCATCTCTTTGGTTGGCACCATATGATTTGGTTTAATATATTTATGCTTAATGATTCTTGCTAAGACATTAGTGATGATTTTGGTAATTTACATGATATTTAAAGAAAGATTGTAGATTTACACCGCAATATATTGGCATGTGATTATGGGTTTCGACTGCATAAGTTGTGCGTAGAATAGACATATATCTGTGCACCACGTGCGACCTATTTGAGAACTTATGCTTAAATCCTTGTTATGACTAATTCACATAGACATGTGTAGGATTGTATCTAGCTTAGATGTTCTTTTCTGTTTTATTCCCTATCGGGTGGATCTGGAAAGGATATGTTTGTGCATACCTCAATAGAGGTGTATGAGCACCTATGTGTTCTCGGTCGACAAATTGTCGTGATCATTAAGACCAAAGAGAGAAGGGTAGGAAGTTTGATGAAGCATAACACGCTAGGTGTTCGACAGAATGCTTGTGTGGGGTGAAGTTGTAACCTTAGCTTATAATTCCTTTGATTACCATTCGTTATCCATTTACTTTCTTTGATAATTAGTTATAACTAGACTAATCACATTTCCATTTACTGCTGTTCGAATAAGACCTTAGCGATACAAAGTAGGTACTTGGTAAAAATTAGTGATAGTTTCTCGTGGGTTCGACACTTTCCTCATCACTGTATTACTTGTTAGACTGTGTATACTTGTGCGTGTTTAGTGATCAGTTTTCCGACCAACAAGTTTTTGGCACCGTTGTTAGGGAACTATTATTCTAATATCGTCCAATATTGATTTAAATCAATATAGTCTTAATTTGAATGTATATATATATATATATATATATATATATATATATATATATATATATATATATATATATATATATATTTCTTTTTTACTGAGTTATGGACGATCATTGTTATCAATGGCCTTATGAGAGGACGACACAACCAAGCTCGGAAGAAGGACTTGAGCAATTGCAATTTCAAATTGCAAACGTCTTGAGGTTTTCTGACAATCTTGAGTGTCAGTCCACTCAGAATGCCTACTGTCAGGAACGAGCTGACATTGAACCGATCTCCTATCATCCAAACTATCAGGGTTATCCAAACTCTTGGGACTACAGTCAAGAGCAATATCATGATCCGAATTACTTTTATCTAAATCAGTTTGACTATCAGTCTCCACCACAATATGAGGTGACGTCTTGACCCAATGAGAACTTGTCTGAGTCCTCAACACAAGAAGAAGAGAACAGGCTTGGAGAGCTTCTCACCAACTTTATTGAGAGAAATGAGGTTCAGATGGTAAGCCAAGAAGCCTCATTGCAAAGCCTTGAAAATCAATTGGGGTAACTCGTTAATGCCATCTTGAATCCACTGCAAGGTAATCTACCAGTCATAATTGATCTCGACGATGAAAAAGTAGAGCAATGCATGGTGGATACGTAAGAAAAAGGCAATGAGTCTCGCACAGTTGTTGAGGGAGACGTCATGGGGCAAACTATCCAACCGGTGGAGTCTGAAGTTGGAGACAAAAGGATAAACAGTGGTTGTATAGTCAAAACTGATCAACAACCAGACACCACACTCACAACCGTGGAAACCCTGGAGTGCCCGCTAGCGCACAAAGAACGCTTTAAAATTGATGAACAAGGTGAATTAGTGGATAATTCCAGTGGTGAAAGATTCTTCGTGCCGATGGGTGAAGGAAAGGAGAATGGCCAATCATCCATGTTGACCAAAAATTTAGAGGAATTGACGAATAGGCGGCATGAAATGGTCATTTTCGCTTATGAGCCAGATTGAGTGGCATCGGTACAGTCAAGCCGACGACTTTAAAACAAGCACTTGGTGGGGAGGCACCCCAATCTCAGTATCAAATTCTATCTGTTTTTCTTTATTATGTCTATTTTATATTTAGTCTTTTTGTATTTTTTTGTTAACATTGCTGCCAGTTAATTCTAATCTCATATGCATTGTTTTTGTGGCTATATAATGCAGACATCATGTTCTTCTTTTGTGTTACTACTGTATATATGATAGTATAATTAAACTAGTTATCCTATGGGTTATATTACATATATATAGTTATTATTATAAGTGCTAATACATGGATTGGTTCATGCAGGAAAGACTCTGATTCAAGGATGGCGCCACGGCGCCAACAAATACACTGGACTTCGCGTCGTAGCGCCGTGCTCACTCTCCCATATTTTTGTCTCGTGTCGCAGCGCCATGTAACAATGGGAAGGCCGCACCACGACGCCACTACCGAGTCCAACATACTTCTAATTTGAGCCGCAGCGCCAACCAACAAAGGGAAGGCCGCGCCGCGGTGCCACAAGAAAAATTTTGTTTTAAAAAATAGATTAAGACCAATAATCAGGCCACTACGCCCCTATTCTTTCTCGACAGTTTCACAGCCTCAGCACTATATAGCCCAAACAACCCATCCGTGCCCTATCCCAACACCATAGCAGTCAATCACGAGGAACAACGCCCCCCACACAAGCACGACCTCTCAGTATATACAGCCAATTTCTGCTCCAAGTTTACCAACACACGAAGTGGGCTTCAAATCAATCGCACTGCTAGGGTTGTCCACCAAGGTATTTTGGGGGTTTTTATTCTATCATAAACAGTAATAGGTAATTATTGTTATTGTTTTGGTTGGTTTTCCTTTGGTGATTTGGGTGATTTCCACTGACAGAAATTGGGTTAAAGCACTTACAAGTAAAGGTTGTCAAAGTTTAGTTTTCAGAGTGCACTCTAGGTGTTCGAGAAATTGTCTGAACCAAACAGTTGACTGCATTGGGCTATTTTGACATTGGAAATTGTTGGGGTTTATTTGGCCTAAGTTTGGGGGAATTTTGGCACTACTTAGGGACTATTTTTGAGCTAAACCAACTGAAATTCTGACATGGCACAAAAGAGGCAACGCCTTAGTATGGGAGGATCATCGTCCGCAGCACCACCAACGACTTGGGACAACACCAAGTTCATCAATGAGGAGGCCTAGAAAAGGTATAAAAGCTTATTTACCACGTGAAATTTGATTCCTGAGAGGGGGTTCAGGCCGGACAAGAAGGATGGTGAGCTAACCACCATGATACTTGAACGTAACTGGGTGCATTTCACAAAACCACCCGGGTCAGCTATTGTATCTGTGGTTCAGGAGTTTTATGTAAACGCCAATTTTGAAGGTCTCGCTGTTGTCCAAGTTAGGGGGAAGTTAGTGGCGTTTGGTAGTCAGACCATCAATGCGCTGTTCGTGACACCCAACTATGAAGGCAAGGATTATATGGAGCCGAGACTTCGCAACTATGACCTCAAGGATATTATTAGGTGGCTCTGCAAGCCCAGGACTACATGGAAGACGAATGACTACACAGGTGAAAAGACCAGTTTCTCGTCTTTAGCACTCAAGCGCTATAGGAAGGCGTGGTTCAGCTTTATTTGTGCCAACATGATTCCGACCCGTCACTTGAGCGACGTGACTAAGGATAGGGTGATTCTGTTATTCGCCATTATCACGGGTCTGCATGTGGATATTGGAGTTCTTATTCAAGAGTCAATTCTGAAGGCAATCAAGAGTATTGTCGCTGCAGAACTTCCACATCCATCATTGATCACCCGCTTATGCAAACAAGCAGGTATTCAGTGGGGGCCAGAGAAGATAGCCTTGCAACCCATGGAAGTCATTGACCATCCAACCATCGCCTGCTACAATGTGTGGGAAGGGGCAAAGTCTCATGTCAGAGGCAAAGGATATGGGCCACCTACTGTGCCACCTCCCACAGTAGAGGCCGAGCCCTCGCAGCCTCCAGACGCAGGCCCAACTGCACAGGGACTACTGGCAGACATCATGACATTCCTCATCTTGTTGCATCAAAAGCACGACGCCGAGGCTCGGAGGTAGCAGAGGCACATTGCAACAGTGGTGTAGAGGAAGGACATAGCTATGCAGTACCAGGTTGAGCTGGTGAACATGATGCAGAGTATATACACCGACTATTGTGGCGAGAATGCTAAGTTCATGCCATACCAGTTTCCAAAGCCTCCTGTCTTCCCACCATACCCTCCACCATTACCGCCCGCCGAAGCTGATGAGGACGATGCTGATGCCGAGTGAGCAATCTTCAGGGAAGCCCTCTTGTATAAATTGTTGTATGTTTAACAATGAGGGCATTACTCACCTTAAGTTTGGGGGTGTTAGGGCCTATTATCTTGTTATTTCTGTCTAATGCCATGTTAGGTTACATATTTTAGTACTTTACTTTTGTATATTTGCAGTATTATGGTGTAGTCATTTTGAACTGCGAGATTATGTTTTGAATTGTTATTATTATGGATGCCATGAACTGTTTTTGGTTATTAGTTATTAATGCCTTGATTATAATTAGCATGTTTGTGGTTTATAGCCATCTTTTTGGGGCTTATACAGATTTATATGCTTGTGCCATGTTAATGGCCTTTTTACCCTATTTTGAGCTACTATTAAGCAAGGGTGTTATATACATTATTAATTTTTGATTGTGGCTAATGACAAGTGCCAAATGATTTTGTCTCTCTTAGAGTCGTGTCAAATATGCATGAACTAGGGGTTTGTTAGTTGATAAGTTGAGACTGTTATTGATCTGTCCTTCTAGCAAGCACTGACCAACTGTGTTAACTAGTTATTTTTCGAATTTAGTTCGCGTGTTTATTGCTTTGAGAGTTGTTCACTCTTATAAACTTTCATTTTTACAAGGTAATAAAAGACTTAGACGTTTATACAGTTTTGGATCTTGGATTTTGGCATGTTGACATATAAAAAAAATAATAAAAAAATAATAATAAAAAAGTAATTAGAATAAAAAGAACTGAAGATTGAATATCGAAAGTCTTGCGGTGGGTCGAGATGGAGCGTAAAACGCACTCACCCATAAACGTAGGACCGATATTGAGATGGATCATAAAATGCACTTGCCTAATAATCTTCGATTTTCGTAAAGTCTAATCTGGCTTATGTTGATTACATGGCCTTTGCTGTTCGATTTACTAGATTCTTAGGGTTGTTCTACACCTAGTGCCCTAAAGTTGTCTGGCTTGGGAGTCACTGATCAAAAGCTCATTAATGGGTAGTTCTGATTAGCCTAAGGTAATTAAGGACTGTTCGAGTCAGATTTTACTGTCTTCATGTTAGAGTCTTTTGATCCTTTCTTGCACTTGTGTCTTATTCTTAATGCTTGTTGAATGTTTAAGTTACGGAGTGTGCATATTAGTATTAACAATAGACTGTGTGAACTTATTTGAGCTATGATTAGTTAGGACGGTTGGTCTCCACAGACCCATATAGAATGGATCGAATACAGTCTTATGCTTGAAATAGAATGAACCCTTACCCATGTCTGTGTTTGCCTTGTTTTCTGGGAGTAGCTATGATTGAGATTTGTAGCCACGATGCTAGCATATAGTTTTATATTTCTTTCGCGTGTTAATTTACTACTGTTATTTCTGTGTTAGACAGTTTGCTCAAGGACAAACAAAGACTTAAGTTTAGGGGTATTTGATGAGTGGGATTTATACCCGCGAATCGGATACTTTATGACTTAAATAGTTGCCTGATCTCGTAGATTTTATATAGTTTTATATGGTTCTAGTGTTATTATGCTTAACTGATGTAATGCAGGGCTTATTAGGTCTTTCCCAAGCTTTCAGGGCTAAAACGGTCATTTTGCATGTAGCCGCGCTGGGGCGCCAATGCCTAGTTAATATCTCGGGCCGCAGCGCGAGCCCCTGGTCCTTGTTGATGTCATCATGGTGCTGCAGCGCCACAGTTCCTTCATGGACTCGCGCTGCAGCGCGAGCTCCTAATCTTTTTGTGGATGACGTGGTACTGCAGCACCACCCATAGGTCTATTGCCCGCACCGCAGCGCGAGCTCCGGTGCCCAGGCAGAGAATGCTTGATTTTGACCTAGCAAAGGAAGGAAATAGAGATATAAAAGGAAGGGAGCCTATGTATCTCATATATGAGACATTATAGATGATAATATAGTTTAGAATAGATTAGCTTAGTTCTCTCTCTTCTTTTGTACTTTCTCTCTCTAGTTCTTAGTTAATGTCTATAAATATAGATTAGGGAGAAGTTTGGGTTTTCCTTGGAGGGACACGAGTAGTGAGCTACACGGATTGGAAAGCTTGATTTGAGCAGAATGCTTTGAGATTGAAGGGCTTTGATAGAGTTTCTCTTATCCATTTATTTCCTCTGATTTTGTATTCCATAAATGTTGTCTTTATTGCCACTTATATTTTGTTCAATAGCTATGAACTGAGTATTTGCTCTAAGGTTATAATGGAACCCTTTGTTATTTAAATCGACTATCTTATCTCTTTGGTTGGCACCATATGATTTGGTTTAATATATTTATGCTTAATGATTCTCGCTAAGACATTAATGATGATTTTGGTAATTTACATGATATTGAAAGAAGGATTGTAGATTTACACCGTAATATATTGGCATGTGATTATGGGTTTGGACTGCATAAGTTGTACATAGAATAGACATATATTTGTGTGCCACGTGCGACCTATTTAAGAACTTATGCTTAAATCCTTGTTATGATTAATTCGCATAGACATGTGTAGGATTGTATCTAGCTTGGATGTTCTTTTCTTTTCTATTCCCTATCGGGTGGATCTGGAAAGGATATATTTGTGCATACCGCAACAGAGGTGTATGAGCACCTATATGTTCTCGGTCGATAAATTGTCGTGACCATTAAGACCATAGAGAGAAGGGTAGGAAGTTTGATGAAGCATAGCACGCCAGGTGTTCGACAGAATGCCTGTGTGGGGTGAAGTTGTAACCTTAGCTTGTAATTCCTTCGATTACCATTCGTTATCCATTTACTTTCTTTGATAATTAGTTATAACTAGACTAATCACATTTCCATTTACTGCTGTTTGAATAAGACCTTAGCGATGCAAAGTCGGTACTTGGTAAAAATTAGTGATAGTTCCTCGTGGGTTTGACACTTTCCTTATCACTGTATTTCTTGTTAGACCGCGTATAGTTGCGTATGTTTAGTGATCAGTTTTCTGACCAACAAGGGGCATGGATAGCATTCCCATGAATTTGGCATTGATAACATCTCTTGACGTGATCATCACAGTCAGCTTTGAGAGAGAGCCAGTAATGCCCTGTTCTAAGGATCTTTTTGAAAAGTAGAGGGCCGCTCATGTGTGGGCCACATACTCCACCATGGATTTCATCCATGAGCCTCTGAGCTTGGTCCTTGTCCAGACATATGAGGAGACCTAATCCTGCATCTCTTTTGTAGAGTGCATCTTCGCTCAGGTAGAATTTCCTAGCCATTCGATTGATCCATTTTTTCTCAGCAGAACTCGCCTTAGCGGGTGTAGATCCATCTCATAGATACACCTTGATGTGCTGATACCAAGGGTGCTGGATGGGAGGTAGCTCACCCGATACTTCTCCAATGTAATTCCCATAGACTAGAGTCTTTTGTAGGGTAAATGTGATGCTTGGCATGTTTTCCTCGTTAGATATGTTGATCAAGGAGGCCAAAGTTGCTAGCACATCCGCAAAGTCATTCCTATTCTGAGGAATGTGTAGGAAGGTTATTTCTTCAAACTCCGAAGCAATCTAGATAACCTGTCGATGGTAAGTCAGCAAATGTAGTTCTTTGGTGTGATAGATTCTGGTGGTTTATCTGATTACCAATTTGGAATCTCCAAAGACAGTTAATCATCTGCTACCCATTGATTGGGAAAGTTTTAGCCCCATGATACAACCTTCATACTCAGTTGTGTTGTTGGTGCTGATAAATTGCAATTTGACGATGAAGGGATACTGCTCCCCCGTAATGGCTACTAGAATTGCTCTAGCCCCAGAACCTTCTATATTTACAGCTCCATCAAAATACATCTTCCATGACTGGTGTGTATCGTACTAATGGTGTTGTTGGACTATTATTACCCCTTCATCGGGGAAGTATGTTTCCAAGGGTTTGAAATCCCCTGAAGGTGCGGTGACCAGTTGATCCGTAATTCCTTGACCTCTGATAGACTTTTGCGTCACGTTGACGATGTCAAATTGTTGTAGGATCAACTTCCATCTAGACAGCCGATAATTTAACATGAGTTTACTGAACACATACTTGAGAGGATCCATGCGGGATATGAGATGAGTTGTGTGACCATGGAGGTAATGCTGTAACCTCATGGAAGCCTATGCTAAATCACAACAAGTCTTCTCAATCAGAGTGTACTTGTGTTCACTGCTGCTGAATCTTTTGCTGAGGTAGTAGATATATTGCTCTTGGCCTCTATCGTCTTTCTGTCCCAACATGCAACCCATGGCATTGTCATTAATGGACAGGTATATGAACAGGGGAACACCATCCCTGGGCGGTACCAAAACAGGAGATTTGACTAGCTGCTCCTTGATTGTAAGGAAGGCTTTCTAACACTCATCATTCCATTTCATGGAGGAGTTCTTCCTTAACAGTTTGAAGATAGGCTCACAGGTTGCTGTGAGTTGGGAGATGAATCGGCTAATGAAGTTCATCATTCCTAAAAATTCCCGTATTTCATTCTCTATTTGAGTAATGGGCATTTCCTTGATGGCCTGGATTTTGGTGGGATCCAGCTTAATCCCTTTGTGATTGACTAGAAAACGTAGCAACTTGCCTGATTTAACGCCAAAGGCGCACTTGGCTGGATTCAACTTCAAGTTATATTTTCGTAACCTGTTGAAGAGCTTTCTGAGATGGCGTATGTGGTCTTCTTCCCTTCGGGATTTGACAATGATGTCATCCACATAGATCTCTATCTCTTTGTGCATTAAGTTATGAAAAAGTGCCATCATGGCCCACTGATAGGTAGCTCCGGCATTGATGAGGCCGAATGACAACCGTCTATAGAAAAAGGTTCCCCAAGGCATGATGAATGCAGTTTTCTCACGATCCTCTTCAACAACCATGTATTGATGGTACTCTGCAAAACAATCAACGAAGGAGTACATGTCATATTGAGTAGTAGCGTCAATGAGAATGTGGATAAATGGCATGAGAAAGCTATCTTTAAGGCAAGATTTATTCAAATCCCGATAATCCATGCAAGCTCGCACCTTTCCTCTTGGTTTAGGCATGGGGACTATGTTGGATAGCTATTCAGGGTATGTTGACACCATGATGATGCTAGCTTGAAATTGTTTCACAATTTCTTCTTTGACTTTTAAACTCCACTCAGGTTTTAATCACCTAAGCTTCTGCCTGACTGGCTTGAATCCCTCTTTGATGAGGAGGAGATGAATGACAATGTCAGTGGACAAACCCACCATGTCTTCATGAGACCATGCAAACACATCCTGGAATTGGGTTAATAGAGTAACCATGTCATTCCTTTGGTTTGAAGTGAGGTTCATACTAATCTGGATTAGCTTAGGGTTTTCTAAGGTTCTGAGGTTGAAAGAGGATGTTTGATCAAGATTTGGTTTGGGTTTTTCCTCGACCCATTCTTTGATCTCCTGAGGTATCTCATAGTCCTCTTGTACTTCCATCAAGTCTGAGTCCAACTTTACATCAAAGTTACAGTCCTTGTGGAGAATTGGCACCTCATCAGCAAGTTTAGGAACATCTAAATTTAGAGTCCTGAAACAAAAATGCTTTCACTTAATATACGAAACTATTCAATCATACAAAGTGTTAGCATGTAATGACAAAACAACTACTAATACTGTATACAAAAGTAAGCAGTTATTGCTATCTATAGGGTATAGGGATTTTCTGCCTTTTTTACCTTTGTCGGCAAATGCATGGAATGCTGCTACAATTGCTAAGGGTGAAATCTTGTTGGACAACGGTGATTGTAGACACTCGAAACTTTCTGCACACCTGTTACTAACATTGCAGGAGGGCAGATTCGTCTTTCAGAGATAACCCTGGAAGACAGCTAACATCCATTCCGGATACTACCGGAAGTTTAGTCTCAAACCCCAAAACACACAACGGGAGTATCAATTCCAACCTCGGAGATAACCCCGAGTTTTGTCCTTGGAGATAACTCCAAGGAATGCTATTGCAGTTCCAGCGATAACCCTGGAAATGGTTGTTTCAAATGCATGCGATCAGCTTCAATCTCAGACCTCCTGCCGAGGCACTCATTCCAAAGACCCAGAGAAAACACCGGGAAGATAGGCATACTTACAGATGACCTTGCAGAATTCAAACACTTGCAGCAGTCCAATCTCAGATGTAACCCTGAGCAACGTCTGCTATCAGCCCAAACCGGAGATAACCCCGGTGAGGAGTCAAATCGTCATCTTGCCACCTCAACCCCTGCGCACCGTCTCAACATTTCATATATACATTTCTACACAACAATGTCCCACAAGAGCCAAGGAGTTCCAATCCTGAGTGACTATTACGCGTGGCAGCACACCGGATAGAATTTGAAGCTTGAAGACCATGGGCATGGTCCCCTCTTCCTGACTTCGTACAACCTCTAATCCCATGTCATTGCGTAACTCTCGACAAAAGCGGTCCAAAGAAGGTCTTGTACACCTTGTTCGGATGCTCGGATTGAAGTTTTGCAAGTTCGACCGAACATCACAGTGCACGAGTGCACGTACTTCGAGATGGCGGGACCCACAGAGCCCGGGGCACCCCGGGATGCCATAGGTACACCTGCGGCTCCCCCCTCTATAAATAGAGGGCTTGGGGTGGCCATTTGTAAGAGAAAAAAAGGCGAGGAAGCCCTGTCCAATTTGCTCTGTACACACCCCATATTGAGTGCTTTCTCATTTTAAACACCTGTTAGCTCACATATAGCTATATTTTTATCATGGAGTTGAGTGTTTATCCATATAGAGTCATAGAAGCTTCGCTTTGTTTGCTAATCGCCTTTTCACACTCTATAAAGCCTTTCTCTTCAACTTTACACACACTATTCTTCACATTGAGAGTCGTGTTGTGTGTGTATGCCCGTACTTCAGTCCGTGGTTTTCATTTTTGTCTGTATATATATACTTATATATGTATATATTTATATATGGACTAACATTATCGAGTTATGCCTAGATTGAGCCTAGACTTATGTCTAGAACGTTTAGTTGCTTATATATATATACTTATATATATATATATATATATATTATATATATAAACTATTATCAGACTCTGTCTGATGAGCCTGGATTTTACATACAGAGCATTTATTGCTTATATATATATATATATATACTTATATATATGAACTGTTGTCGAACTCTGTTAGATGAGCCTGGGTTTTATATCCGGTGCATTTACTACTTTATATATATATATATATATATATATTTACATTTCTGTCAGGCCTAGAGTTTACTTCGAGGTATTTTACTGCTTTATTTACATTTATTCCTACCGGAGTTTACTTAAATGGCGCTTGATCGATATTCTTCGATTTCTTTACATTTAGTCCCTTTGAGTTTACTTCATGGCGGTTGATCATGTTTTACAACTTTATTTACTTTTCTGATCCCCCATGGAGGTGCTTTCTGGTGGTTGATCATGACTATATATATATATTTACCGCTTTTATATATTTACATTTTCGATCCCCCATGGAGGTGCTTCGTGGTGATTGATCATGTCTGTATATATATATTTATAGCTTTTATATATATACTTGCTTACTGCTTTTCATATAAACTGCAGCATCATGTGAGCCTAGGAATCATGTGATCACAGATTTAGTCTATTGAATCTAGATTCGGTTCTCGTGATGGACGTTTTTAGCTGTAAGCAACTTGTACATTATTTACGGTGTTTGAATTTCCTTAGATGGCTATCATGCCCATGAGGAGTTCGGCACTGCTGTATATTATTTTCTCAAAGATGCCTCACATCTCGAAAATAAAAGCAAACAAGCCGAACATTTAATAATAAAATGGAAGTATGAAAAGGTCTCAATTACTATTGAGCACAGGGTTTGAAAAACCTCTTTTACAAAACTTTATTGCTATATCCTGTTTAAAACTGTATTTTTCTATAAATTCAAACCCTTTGTATATAGGTGCGAACAAGGCCTCGCACTACTTCTAAATAAAATTACCCATTGATCCACACACACACACATATTCATATAACAATTTCTTAGAAAGTGGCGGTCACCGTGGCAACACGGATATCGGGGGGTGCCTAACACCTTTCCTTCGCATAATCAAGCCCCCGAACCCAAATGAATCTCTTGGTTTCACGTAATTCGCTTAGCAATCATTACATCATCGGGTCAATGTGCAAACCTTTTCTCGGTTGCGTTGGTGCAACCAGTTAAAAACACCAACTGGAGACTCTTAAAGTCAAATCGTTGACATTACACTTGTCAGACCTTTATCACTTGTTTTTTCAAACAAATCTCACATAACATGAGAACACCAAAGAACAAGTAATGAAAAGGGACAAATAAAATCCCGACGTCAACAGTGGCGACTTCATTGGGGGACTCCAAAGAAGAGGGTTTAAGTCGCTACTACAAGCTTTTCAAAATGTTATATGCTTGTGTGTGAATGTTACATTTACATTTATGATGAATGTGTACGAATGCATTTTACTTATCCTTTGCGCAATATATCTATCTCAGTGATATTAGTGCTTCAGACATGTCATCATTTTCATAAACGGTGAGACACGTTATATGTGAATGTATGTTGTGGTTCCTCCACCAGAGGCTATCCTGTTTGTGTTTGATTCTCGAACTCGTAGGGAGACTAATTCCAACGAGGCTCAGGAAAGGCACCACCCAGATTTGCTCCAGTTGAAAGACAGGATTAACTTCCCGTCAAGTAGATTGCGATGATCTGGGGACCTTCATGCCAAAAAGCCACGAGTGTAAACCTAAGATAGGTTAACCTCTGATAAACCAAACGCGGAGGAAAGTCTCTTCATGCTTTCCATTTTTCAATTACTTGTAAAAGCATTTACTTGTAATTTTATTCCATGTTCATCTTTATGTAATGGAAAATATGAAGAATATTTGTGCATACATGACATGTTATCAAATAACGCCCGTTTTTGCATGATAATATTCCTAAAATGGACACATAATGATAGCATTTACATTATCCCTAAAGACTAAACTACATAAGTCTTTTGTAGGGAAACAATTGGGCCTGTTACCCGCTCAAAATCCAAAAAGGCCACGAACCTATAACCAATCATGTCTTCTTCTGACCAGTCTAATCCTGTTTCTCGAGAAGAGTTCAATGGATTAAGTAAACAAATTATAGATTTGGCTGTCCTGCTTAAGGAATTGCATCAGTCTACTTAAGGTTCAAAGATGCCTACACATACAAAATCCTCTACACAAGGAGGGACACAAGGTTTGGATAAAACAAATCTAGAACCTAAGTTGGATACGGCCAACAAAGACCCTGAAAACACCCATCTCAAAGGAGATACAGACACCAGTGATATCAGGAAGAAGGTCCTTCAAATAGAGGAAACTATCCGTGCTCTCAAAGGGATTAGAACACATGGAAGTGTTTCATATGCTGACCTTTGCATATTCCCTGGTGTTCATTATCCAGAGAAATTTAAAACCCTCGACTTTTAAAAAGTATGACGGATTAGGGGATCCTTACACACATTTGAAGGTGTTCATTGGAGAACTTGGATCTTATCACGGAAAAATCGAAAGCTCAAAATGCAAATTGCTCGAGAAGAGTTTGACTGGAGAAGCCCGTTCATGGTATACCAAATTAGACAACTCAAAAATCCATATCTGGGAAGAGCTAGCTCACGCCTTGCTTACTCAATACAGTTTTCAGTCTCAGATGGCTCTTGACTGGTATCAGATTACCAAGGTTAAGAAACAGTCCAACGAGTCTTTCAGAGAGTATGTTCAAAGGTGGAGGCGCCTTGCTTATCAAGTTATTCCTTCCATGACAGAATCAGAAATGGTCATGACTTTCATAGACATACATGAAGCTCCTTTCTATGAGAGAGTCTTAGTTGGTATTGGCAAACCATTTTCTGAAATGATCAAACACGGAGAGATAGCTGAGATGGGATTGAAGTCCGGTAAGAATCAAGACCAAGCCGCTCTTAAAGCAGTTACTGAGCACATCCAATCTGGATCTTATGGAAACAACCCCCGGAGGGTCCATAAAAAGAAAGAGGAGAATGTTTCCTTGATACTACAAGGTCAAAAAGGCAGTCAGAACATGCCTATACAAAGGAGAAACTACTCCCCTTTCCAAGCATAGTCTTCAAACCCTCCATTGCCTAAAGGTGGAGATGCAAAGTGCCCTCGAACGTTCACACCCTTAGGGGATTCGCTCGAGAATATTCTTGCTCTTCTGACTACTTAGAAGAAAATCACACATCTTCTTCCACCAGCCAACCCTAATGGGAGGGGTTTTAATGCTACTCGGAAGTGTTCTTATCATGCCGGAGCACATGAACATGATACTCAAGATTGTTGGGCCTTGAAACATAAGATCCAAGATTTAATAGACAATGGTGAGATCGTGGTTACCAAACAAGATCAACCTCATGTGCAAGATAACCCTCTTCCTCAATACAAAGAAGAAGATGTCAACATAATTAGTTGGAGTGCTGGACAGAGTTCCAATTTTAATGGTGAATCATCCTAGACCATCAAAGACGGTGTTGAAAGATGGGATTACGCAAAGTTTCAATTTTCTATGGAATGAAAGATGAAAGATCTTTGCAAGAAAATTGAACAATTGGCAGAACTAGTGACCTATCAGCATCAAGTCACACGCCAGTTAGTCAGCCAGGAGCATGCCTATCTCCTTCCTTTTGTTTTGAATGCTCCACCATCACCTTCAGAAAGCGAAGCTATAGAGGATAAGGTTGCAAAGAGAGCAAATGTTAAAGCCCGTCAGGATTTTGCCAATCAAAGGGAATTTACATACCTGGGCCAACCTATGGAGGAGATATTTCAGATGCTAATTAACAAAGGAAGAATTACCTCCAATCAATCTCTGTTCAAGACGGTTTAACTCTGATGGAGTTTTTCAATATCATTCACATTCTCGCGGTCACATCACAGAAGAATGCTGGGCACTCTGCCATCTTATTCATAATCGAATTGATAGTGGTGTCCTGCAACTAGCAGACGATGACACTGTGCTACTTGAGAGTAGGAATACTTGTCCTAATAAATAGAAGGGATTAGTAGCAGTTATATCTGCTGAGGCTGATGAGACTGTCAAACCATTTCCCATACAAGCAATTTAACTCAAAGGAGCTGACAATCCTTTGAAAGTGGTTGCACCAGAGCCAATTTCTTTACCCTTCAGATCACAGTATCCTGTTGTCAGCTTACACAAAGTCCCATGGAATTATGGAGAAGCTAAAGATCCACGTCTCATACTACTACTACAGTGTCAAAGGAAAATCCACTGTATCTTCCTTAGCGGGTTATGAAGCCCACCTTCAAAGAAAAGAGAAAGATTCCCATGGAGAAAACTGAAAAATTCCTCCGCACTATGGGCCATAATGAAGCCAAGGTGGTTCTAAGCTTAAGAGAAGATCTACATCAGAACTCAATACTGGACTTGGTTTTCTCTTTCGAGGATCATAAGAAGATCTTACTAAAGGTTTTGGAAGAAGCCTACTTGCCAAAATCAGTGGATGTGGAAAAATTTCAACATCTGGTTGATCACATTTTGAATAACAATGTGATATCCTTCACTGATGACAACATACCTCCCGAGGGGACCGGTCATTGCAAGCCATTACACATTACAGTTTTGTCCTCCGAGTATATGTTAGCTGAAGTTTTGATAGATGGAGGTTCGTCTCTGAATATCTATCCTTATGCCACCTTGGTGAAGATGAACATCAATCTCAAACGGATCCGAAGCAGCCATACAATTATCAAAGCTTTCGATGGATCCCGAAAGTTATTCAAAATGATGTCATTGGGTCATCAGCATGAACAAGGGCTTGGTAAAGATAAGCAGGGTATTAAGCACCCAATTCAAGTGTTCAGTCAAATTGGGAAATTCGGGTTAGGCTATTCTGCCAGTTCCAGTCATAGGAATCCTCATAACCACAAGCAGATTCCTCAAGCTTCCGCCACACGGCGATTTTCTCCACCTGTACCTCATGAGCTGATATAGTCTTCGGTAAAGGTGCCAGCCCATGTTATGGCTATGTTGTTTCCCAAACCAGTACCATTCAAAGAAAAAGAGGTCCTGATCCCTGATCCCAAAGTGGAAGAAAGGGAGCGAAAACGAAAACATGACATCGCCCTAATGATGTCAGGCATACGCATCATTGTCCATGATGAACATACAAACAGCTATACCCTAGACGATGATTGCCCAGATGTTATGGTCATCATTCGGGAGAAGGAGGACGATGATGACCCTCCATAACTCGCAATCCATCAGACTTTACCCTCGACAATTGGAGCGAAGACTCCATGCGTTGGTCGACATAAAAACAAGCGTAAATCCTCCGCCTGTAGATAACTTTTAATTGCTTACTTTTCTATACAGTATTAGCAGTTATTTTATCAGTACATGCTAACACTTTTGTATGATTAAACACTTTCATATATTAAGTAAAAGCATATTTTGTTTTAGAACTCTGAATTTAGATGTGCCTGTACTTGCTGACGAGGTGCCTTTTCTCCACAAGGACTGTAACTTTGATGCAAAGTTGGACTCAGACTTGATGGAAATCCAAGAGGACATTGAGACACCTCAGGAGATTAAGGAATGGGTCGCAGACAAACCTAAACCCAACCTTGATCAAACCACTTCTTTCAATATTGGAACCTTAGAAAGCCCTAAGCTAATCCAGATTGGTTCAAACCTAACCCCAAACCAACAGAATGACATGGTTGCGCTATTAACCTAATTCCAGGATATGTTTGCATGGTCTCACGAAGACATGGTGGGTTTGTCCACTGACATTGTCCTTCATTGCCTTCCCATTAAGGAGGGATTCAAGCCAGTCAGGCAGAAGCTCAGGCGATTGAAACCTGAGTGGAGTTTAAAAGCAAAAGAAGAAATTGTGAAAAAATTTCAAGCTATCATTATCATGGTGTCTACATATCCAGAGTGGATATCCAACATTGTTCATGTGCCTAAACCAGGAGGAAAGTTATGAGTTTGCATGGATTACTAAGATCTGAACAAAGCTTGCCTTAAAGATAGCTTTTTCGTGCCCTTTATCCACATTCTCATTAATAATACTGCTCAATACGACATGTATTTCTTTGCGGATTGCTTTACGGGGTATCATCATATTATGGTCACTGAGGAAGACTGTTAGAAAACTGCTTTCATCATGCCTTGGGGAACATTCTATTATATACGGTTATCATTTGGCCTCATCAATGCCGGGGCAACCTACCAGCGAGCTATGATGGCTCTCTTCCACGATTTAATGCACAAAGAGATAGAGATCTACGTGGATGACATCACTATTAAGTCCCGAAGGGAGGAAGACCACTTAAACCATCTCAAAAAGCTCTTCAACAGGTTGTGTAAATACAACTTGAAGTTGAATCCATCCAAGTGCGCCTTTGGCGTTAAATCAGGCAGGTTGCTAGGTTTCCTAGTCAGCCACAAAGGGATTGAGCTGGATCCCACTAAAATCTAGGCCATCAAGGAAATTCCTATTCCTCAGACAGATAAGGAAATACGGGGATTTTTGGGAAGAATCAACTTCATTAGCAGATTTATTTCTCAACTCACAGCAACTTGTGAGCCCATCTTCAAATTGTTAAGGAAGAACTCCTCCATGAAATGGAACGATGAGTGTTAGAAAGCCTTCCTTACAATCAAAGAGCTGCTGGTTAACGCTCCTGTTTTTCTACCTCCCAGGGATGGTGTTCCCCTATTCATGTACCTGTCCATTAATAACTATGCTATGGGCTGTATGCTGGGGCAAAAAGACGATAGAGGCCAAGAACGAGCTAACTATTACCTCAACAAAAGATTTAGCAGTAGTGAACACAAGTATACTCTGATTGAGAAGACTTGTTATGCTTTAGCACGGGCTTCCATGAGGTTACAACATTACCTCCATGGTCACATAACCGATCTCATATCCCACACGGATCCTCTCAAGATGTGTTTCGATGGCCCATCTTGAATTGTCGGTTACATCCATCCGGATGGCGATTGATCCTACAAACAATTTGACATTGTCTACGTGACACAAAAGTCTATCAAAGGTCAAGGAATTGCGGATCAACTGGCCGCCACACCAGCAGGGGATTGCAAACCCTTGGAAACATATTTCCCCGATGAAGGGGTCATGACAATTCAAAGAACACCATCGATGCGATGCATGCCATACGTGGAAAATGTATTTTGATGGAGTACATTAACGTAAGGCTCTCTGGAAATGGAGCGATTCTAGTATCCGATGCAGGGAGCGATATCCTGCCGCCATCAAATTGTAGTTTGTCAGCACTAACAACACAGCTAGGCATCAGGCGGTTAACTGTCTTTGGGGATTCTGAATTGGTAATCAAACAATCCACAGGAATTTATTAAACCAAAGAACTACATTTGCTGCCTTACCATCGACAAATTTTACAGATGGCTTTGGAGTTCAAAGAAATCTCCTTTCTACACATTCCTCGTAATAGGAATGATTTTGCAGATGCACTAGCAACGTTGGCCTCCTTGACAAAGACCAAGCTCAAAGGCTCATGGATGAGATCCATGGTGGAGTATGTGGCCCACATGAGCGGACCCCTACTTGTTAAGAAAATCCTCAGAACATGATATTATTGGCTTACACACAAAGCAAACTGTGATTATCATGTCAAGAGGTGCTATCAATGCCAAATTTATAGGAATACTATCCACGCCCCTCCAAGAGAACTCCACAATATGAGTTCGCCATGACCTTTCTCAATGTGGGGAATGGACGTGATCGGGCCCATTGAGCCCAAAGCCAGTAATGGACATCAATTCATATTCACCATGATCGACTATTTCACCAAATGGGTAGAAACAGCCTCCTTCCCTAGGGTTACCAAAGAAGTCATCATTGCTTTCATCAGAAATAATATCGTCCATCGATATGGACAACCAGAGGTCATTGTGTCAGACAATACTAAAAACCTCAACAACAAAATGATGGAGGAGTTATGTAGT
The DNA here is from genome assembly GCA_020205605.1 of Panax ginseng. Taxonomy (NCBI): domain Eukaryota; kingdom Viridiplantae; phylum Streptophyta; class Magnoliopsida; order Apiales; family Araliaceae; genus Panax; species Panax ginseng. The sequence goes on from CM035129.1 coordinate 88,197,075, forward strand.
AAATTCCACATCAAACACCTTAACTTCATCATCTACCGTCCAAAGATGAATGGTGCTGTTGAAGCGGATAATAAAAACATCAAGAAGATCATGCAGAAATGTTCGCCAATCACAAAGGATGGCCTGACCTCTTGCCTTTGACTTTATTAGCCTACAGAACTTCAATGCGTACTTCCACTGGGGCAACCCCCCTACTCATTAGCCTATGGGATGGAAATAGTGCTCCCCATAGAGGTGGAAATGGAATCCCTCAGAGTGTTGATGGATGCTCAGTTGGATGAAGACCAATGGGTACAAGATAGGTATCACCAATTGTCTCTAATAGATGAAAGACGAACCGCGACTATCTTCCATGGTCAGTTATACAGCAAAGGATCACCAGATCCTACAATAGGAAAGTTCAAATACGACAGTTCAAATAACATGACTTGGTTTTGAAGAAGATCATTGACAACCAAGATCAATCTAAAAGAAAATTCACTCCTAACTGGGAAGGCCCATTTGTTGTCAAGGAGGTATTGACGGGAGGCGCTCTTAGACTACAGGAAATGGATGGAGATGAATTTCCACATCTTATCAACTCGGACACCGTGAAACGATACTATGTCTAAGGTTAGCATCAAGTAAACATTCTGGGTTTTGGTCATCAACTCACCAGTCATTCCAGTTTTTTAACCCTTTATACATACTCTTCTGCCCCTCAGGGAAACATACACTTCAAACCAGCAGCCTGGTTTTACCTCATTTCAAACCCTATACACAATTTTGGTTATCCCCCTAGGGATTAAACCTTTCACACCAAAAGTTTATCCTGAAGACGGGAATAAACTTTTCTACGCTTGTAGTTTGTCCTGAAGATGGGACCAAACTTTTTCCACACCTGCAGTTTGTCCCAATCAAGGGATCAAACTTTCTTCGCCCCGTAGTATAGCCTGCACATGGGATTCATACTTCTTTTCGGCTACAATTTGTCCTGAGGGGCGAACTACGTTGACCTGATCTCCTTGATACATGGGAGTACGTAGGCAACCATATTCTATATGGCCCGGTCGCAATAAAAAAAACAAAAACATTTCTGCCTTTTTCTCTACAAAAAAAAATAAAAACACTTCTACACCCTTCTTCATCAATAAAGCTTCTACATCCATCTGCCTTCACATTCAGTGTTGAACCTCTTACATCAGGTTCAAATTACGCAGACCTGATCTTCTCTTCAATAGGAGTACGTAGGCAGCCATTTATGGTTCGGTCTAACCCCCTACTAGAAGAAAAATACTTGTCACACGGTACTGGGATCAAACTTCAATCCACTACATTTCATCGGCTTGAGACCAAAGGGATGGAATTACCCAACCTCTCCTCACCAATAGGAGATTCGGTGACCATCTAAGCTGCGGTTGTGCCTCAAAGAGCAACACCAATCCATAAGAGATGGAATTAACTAGGCTTCTCCTAAATAGAAGTATTGGCGACCATCTGTGGTGCGGTCAATCTCAGAGAGGAAAAGCCACACTCCTCTCCATATTTCAATATAGAAACCAGTCCCAAGACACCTAAAATGGTAGGGATACACACAGATCAATGATCAGTTCTAAAAGATCCTGCGACGTCTCAATGTCCACACATCAAGGATGAGTTCAGAATGCATCAAGATCACAAGCCCTGAAGAAACATGCAAATATCAAGCAAGTATCAAGGCACAACTGAAAGAGAAGTAAATAAAAATATGTTTCCCTGCCATATATAATACTGTTTGATATATACAATATGTGCTGTACGTGACAAAATGGCTAAGCTAGTCTGTGCAGGAAAATACAAGGCTATCTAAGGATCTGTGTATATGCGGACTATCAGATCTAACATAGCATCCCTCTCTGAAGAAGGAGGTAATGCTGCAAGCTCCTACCCAATGGTATCTACACGAACTAGCAGATCCGAGGCTAACTGCATGGTGGCATGATGCTTATCAATATATGCACTCATATCGGTAAGGATGCCAGTCGTAAGGGATCTAACTGAAGTACTGTCTGCGACAGTCACATCCCAAGCAGATAGGGCAACATCCCGCTCCACAATCAATGCATCTCGGGATGATCTAGCCTCGTCTCTCTCTAATAGAGCGGCGTCTCTCCCATCAAGAGCTATCAACATCGAGGCCCTAGCCTAATCCCTCTCTTAGGTCATCAGATGTAGACTCGCTCCGACATCGTGATGAATCTTTGAGTGACAAGATGCTTTTCGTAATGGGGAATCCATCACAAATGCTGGCAACCTAGTAGTCAAATCCTCCTCAATGGGAATATCAGCCAAACTCTGGCTCCATATATCACTCATTGGTATTCACCTAAATACAAGGTACATTATACCGATGAGCTCAGCTTTTGCAAATCATGTTCGGCAATAACTCACATAGGTCCGATGCCGCCAAACATTAATAAAGTATCCCTAGTGGGGGTTACAACACCGAAGTTAAATGTTGATAAAGTATCTCCGGCGGGGGTTACAATGCCGAAGTCAAACATTGATAAAGTATCCCTGACAGGGGTTACAACGTCGAAGTCAAACATTGATAAAGTATTCCCGGCGGGGGTCACAACGCAAACTTTCAATCATCCACGTATCCCCGGCGGGGATTACAACAACCATTGATGTACGTATCAGTGAAGGTCAAGCAGCCTTGACGTCATTTCAACCGATGGCAAGTAAACCCATCGAAGCATCGGAGGCCATTCGATGATCTCATCTATCAATGCACTTATCCACAACCTTCCTCGGTGGGGTCACAACATGATTTAACCATTGATATACGCGTCAATGAAGGTCAAGCAGCCTTGACATACTCCCCAGCAAGGGTCACAATGCAATGCAATCATTGATACACACATCAATAAACATCAAGCAGCCTTGACAGTTTGCGAAACAGGGACCTATCCGGTGATACACATTATCGTGAAGGTCGGTGACCTCGACAATACATCTTTGCTCCAACAAAGATCGTGGTATATGCTGGTGACACAAACCAGAGAAGACCATCCTCATCGAAGAGGACCGATGATGGAATATGTTATACACATCCTCAAACAGATAAAGCTTTATCCCCACAGATATCTTGTACACGAGAGGCACCTATATGGAGTAAAGGTCTGTATCAAGGATCCATGACTTTGGTGATAGCTCCAACATCAACATCCTTGAAGACTTGGATTGCATGTCCAAGACATTACTGATTGTCATCCCCGACAGGATTAACAGGGAACTGGCAACCATTCATTCATGCATCAAACATTTGCATCATGTTGCTGCATATAGCATCATGTTTATCTTGTTGCATTTCAAGTGTCTATGATTCTTTATCCTATCCATGCCTTGAATTGCATGAATATGATAAAGAGGGGCATCTGTAGACATTCAAAATTTTCTGCACACCTGTTACTAACATTGCATGAGGGAAGATTCGTCTTTCAAAGATACCCTGGAAGACAACACACATCCATTCCGGATACTACCAAAAGTTCAGTCTCAAACCCCGGAACACACACCGGGAGTATCAATTCCAACCTCGGAGATAACCCCGAGTTTCTTCCTTGGAGAAAACCCCAAGGAATGCTATTGTAGTTCTGCTGGTAACCCTAGAAATGCTTGTTTCAAATGCATGCGATCAGCTTCAATCTCAGACCTCCTGCCGAGGCACTCATTCCAAAGACCCGGAGATAACACCGGGAAGACAAGCATACTTACAGATGACCTTGCGGAATTTAAACACTTGCATCAGTCCAATCTCAGATGTAACCCTGAGCAATGTCTGCTATCACTACAAGAACAAGGTTTATCAGTGACCGCCTATCCGCGACCGCACTCGGTCGCAGATAATTATTAGCGACCGAATGCGGTCGCTGATAGTCGTCGCATAAAATTCGGTCGTTGGGATGCACATCAGCGACCACTACTAGCGATCGATATATCTGCGACCGATTTGCCGCTAATAAAGCAATCGGCATGGTCCGGTGGCCAAAGCTAACGTGGTCCACATGGCGGTACGCCATCGCCATCAACCGCATCGCGATTCTTGATATCCTTAAATATTTAGCCATCGCTAATAACTATCAGCGACCGCATGCGGTCGCTGATCTAGAAAAAATGAAAACCAGATTTTTGCTGTAACACATACACAACACATACACACATACACAACAACAATATAAACAACATGAACAAAAATATAAACATCCATCGTCCACTGACACATACACCAAACTAGTATATAAACTATATAAACCTTTAAAAACCAATTTAAATTGAATAAATATAAACAAATCTAATATTGTTTAAGTAACATACAGACATCCAAAGAATGAATATACAAGTAAAAGCTTATTAAATAACTACAAAACAACACTAAAGTAGGTACGTCAAGCATCATCACCTCCTTGATCATCCTGTAATTAACAAAATAATAAAACAAGTTACAAATATAGTAACTATGTTGATACTGGTATATATTATGACAATATATACAATAAATTGATTTTATACCTCGTCACCATCCCCATGCCATCTGCTGCTTGCTACTGCTTTGCCATCGCTCATCTTCACTAACTCCTCGGGACTCGAGCCCCAGATGCCCTGATCTTCAGAAGATCTCAATCTCGACATATAGCTCTCACACAGTCAACCGGAGTATGAATAGTAGGATGACTCGATGACTATGAAGACTGGGTAGCAGAGCTGCCCAAGCCATTAAAGGATGGGCGTCGTCATTGTCCTTGACCTTTAATGTAGTTCTTCTTCACAACAGATGCCCTCTCCCACAACTCTTGATCAATAGGCGGACGTGGAGTGCCTTCAGGATAGAGCTCATTCAATAAACTCTTATAAGTATCCTGTCATCATGTTAACAATTAAATAGTTAAAAAAAAAATTCTATAAGCATTGATAAACAAGATCAAATTGTTAAAACTTATTACCGCTATCTGGATAGCATCAGGCAGACCATCACGGGTGGCCACATACACATCCAGCCAATGGATAGGCTGACCTTGAGACTGAGATTCCTATACAAAAAATAACGCAATATTACTAAGTAAAATTGTGATATATTTTCTACAATTCATGATTCTAAACATATTAAAACTTGTAAATACGTATCCACGGCGTTGATATCTCATGCAATCGTGAAATCTTGCCGCCTCTTGTATGTTCCTTTAGCCTTTTCGCCATCGGGTACACCCAAGGATCTGTTGGTGGCGGCAGTCTTTCATCTTTTCACCCAGCTCTCAGCTCTCTATTGGGCACACATCTCAGCCCATATGGACTGGGTGCACCACTAGGGTCTATGCTCGTGCATGTAATCCTCTCCTTGACTTGGATGGTCGATCTCGACATTGTGAAGGGCTTTTTGTCGTTCTTTGTTCAAATTATCCTTGGTGCGAATGACGACTTCGCGTAAATAATGTTTGAATCAATCGAGCACTCATGGGTCCTCCCATCTATACCTTTTCTGCAAATAAAACAACAATAATAACATTACTAAACAGTTATCCTTAATTAGAATATTATATTATCTGTCATAATTAAAAGAAACATACCTAAAATTCAGCCCAAACAACATCCTTATGGGCGATAGGTGTGCTCGCCCACGTAATCACAGGTGTAGGCCAATTCTATAAACACAACTATGATATGCACTTAACGATCTTATTATCTGAAAAATCACTATAGTATACAACAATTTACATCAATGATAAGTAGATATATTAAAGCAATTTACATCTAAGTTCTATATATCTTGTATAAATGGAATCTAAAATGCTTATATATAAATGATGCGGGACATACGTTCTATTCGGAGGAGGGCGAATATGAATAAAAATCCGATCATCCGGATTAGTAGGGGCCTTGGGCACATGATTAGGTCCCCTACCCAAGCCGTACTTTTTCTGTGCTGCTTTAGAAGCCATTTGTATATTACAAATTTCAAGATGTATATATGAGTTATATTTGATTACATGTCCATATATGAATATATAAAATGACAATAAACATGACAGTGATATAAACATGTATATATATGAATATAAAATGACAATAAACAAAAATTGCATTTAAATAGTTAAGTACATAAACATGACAATAATATAAAAACATGTAATGCTAAACATACATTTCATTTGTTCAAGTGTCAATGTCTGATTTAGAATCATCTTGTATACGTGTTGCAGATTCATAACCATCATCTGCTTCAGATTCAGTCAATAACTCTTCCTCCTCAATATCAATGTCATCTGACACAAGTATTAACTCAGGATCTAATTCATGTTGTTCATCTCCACCATCTAACTGGATTACTTCATTGTCGTCTTCCACATTTATTATAGTTTGACTATGAAGCATCTGCTCTTGGTAAATATCCCCATCAACTACTTATACACGACTATGCGTGGGAGTATGAATTACAACTTGCCAATCTGTAGGCGGTCTATCCCTTTTCCTAACAGGACTAGGAGTGTAGTATACTTGTACTATTTGAGTTGGTAAAACAAATGGTTCATTGGAGTACGCAGACCTATGGAGGTCAATATCGATGATTCCATGTCTGTCAACACGTATCCCTTTTTCTGAATCAAACCAACGACACTTGAACAAGTGAATATGACCCCCGTACATGCCCTTGTACGACAACTCTACGATTTCCTCCAACTCCCCATAAAAGGCATGACCAAGCTCATTGTAACAATCTCCTTGGACACACACTCCAGAGTTTTTTCTTTTACCACGCCCATATACCTTTGTATGAAATTCACAACCATTTATTTTGTAACCATTATACCGACTTGGTCCCTATCTGGTCCCATAGCTAGGACTTGTACATTAGCCTAATCGTTGATCCCTCAGTCAAAGCCTACAAAAACTCCATCTTATTAAATGAAGTCATAATTAATATGGAGTATATATATATATATGTCGTGCTTAAGAAATTGAACTTACTTTGTCCTTTAGCCAAAATGCAAATTTTTTATCACGATTGATTTGAATATCTTTATCAGTTATGCCGGGATGCTTCACTTTTAACTCATCATCGTAGAATCTATACCATGTTATAAACATTAACATATTGGAATAAATTTTAAACTTAAAAGATAAATTATCAAGTTTACATGTGTACCTCACAAATTCGTCAATCTCCTCGCAATTGAGAAGAATGTAAGTATGTGCATCATGTAATTCTTGCTCAGAGAGGAATATACGCTTCCCTTTTCCATAAGCGCGACCCGATAGACCAAATACAGAGAGCAGACCATTTAGTTCAACATTTCCCCCATCATTATGTCTCGATACTCGATTGGCCTTTGTCAAGACTTCGTCCAAAAAATAGTTTGACATAAACGTAGATATCTCATCAAAATTGTATGCCTCATATATCGACCCCTCGACATAAGCTCTATTCTTCACCTTCCTCTTAAGGCTTTCCATCACCCTCTCGAAAGGGTACATCCATCTATATTGAACTGGACCCCCAACATGAGCTTCATAAGGAAGATGGATTTGTAAATGCTCCATGGAGTCAAAAAAACCAGGTGGGAATATTTTTCCAGTTTACACATGATCTCTATGATGTTCTTCTCAAGTACAAACATGTCCTTCTCATTTAATGATTTTGAACATAAGTCTTTGAAGAAACGACTAAGATCCGTCAAAGCATCCCATATTGGTTTATCAAGCAGAACCCGAAATGCTATAGGCATGAGTCTCTCCATGAACACATGACAGTCATGACTCTTCATCCCTTGAAATTTCCCACCCATAACTGACCTTGCAATGTTTGACGCATATCCATCTGGTAGTTTTAGAGACTTAACCCATGTGCACACACCTTCAACTTGCTTTTTGGACAATGTGTACCTTGCATGCGATTTGATAATCTTACCATTAGGAGATTCATAAAGTTCTAATCCAGGACGCTTATAAATTTCTTTCATGTCCAAACGTGCCTTATCATTATCTTTTGTCTTCCCCGTAACATTCATCACGGTGTTAAACACATTTTCAAACACATTCTTCTCAATATGCATCACATCTAGATTATAGATTTAATCAAATTTGTAGACCAATAAGGCGGTTCCCAAAAGAGCTGCTTCTCCTAACCTCATATGAGATTCGCCAAACCCATTGATTATGTTTGTGGCATCAATTTTACCAAATGGGATAACCGGCAATCTCATCACACGATCTCGCATCTCCATTCCCGATAATTGCGGTACAGGCATATCATTATCTATTTTCCCTTTCCTGAAGTGTTCCCTATTTCTTCGAAACGGGTGATCTACCGACAAGAATCGACAATAACAGTCAAACTAGTAGGGCTTTCGACCTTTTCATAGATTGAAAGACTTTGTATGCTCCACACAATATGGACAAGACAACTTCCCGTGTGTACTCCATCCAGCTAACATACCATAAGCTGGGAAGTCACTTATAGTCCACATAACCGTTGCCCTAAGGTTGAAATTTGTTTTCGTTGCAACATCCCAAGTCTGTACTCCATCCTCCCACAATACCTTCAACTCTTCTATAAAAGGTCTCAAGTAAACATCTAAGTTCTTTCTAGGACTATTAGGACCAGGAACCACGAGTGAAAGAAACAAGTATGGCTGTTTCATACACATCCAAGGAGGCAAGTTGTACGGAGTAACAATCACAGGCTAACATGAGTACGGAACAGCTGAGTGGCCAAACAGATTGAAACCATCGGTGGATAATCCAAGCCTCACATTTCTAAGTTCCAATGCAAACCCAGGATGTGCTAAGTTGAAATCTTTCCAAGCCCTTTTATTTATGGGATGATTTAGTTCTCCATCTTTAGCTGGAGATTTCGCATGCCAACTCATATGTTCAGCTGTTCTTAAAGACATGTATAATCTTTTTAGCCGATGTGTTATTGGAAAATACCTTAGAATCTTAAACGGTATACTTGATTTTTTTGTAGTCACACCCTCTTTATTAGGCCTAAACTGATCATGACTGCAAAATATGCACTTTGTCATCTGTTCATTTTCCTTATAAAATAACATGCAATCGTTGGGACATGCATCGATCTTTTAGTATCCAAGACCCAACTTCTTCACCATTTTCTTACAAAAGTAATAGTTACCAGGTAATTTCTCACCGTCAAGCAACATACTCATAATGGCCTTCAAGAGCGACTCAAAACACTAATGGCTCATGTTGTGATCAGCCTTGATGTTAAGTAATGTCGCCATTGCAGACAATGTAGTGTGTTTGGTGCAACTATGCCACAATGGCTCGCTACCCTCATCTAACAACTTAAAGAAGTCTTTGACATTAGAATTCATAGGTTACTCTCTGCCTTGTTCCCAATAAAAATCTGGCCCTGCAATATCATGAACCATTTCATTCATACGATGAGTACTACTGCCCGAATTGTGTACTTCTGTGATGCCATAATCTCTTCTTTGCCCATGTGCCCACCAGCATTCTTCGTAATTTTTCATGAACCCAGAAACAAGTAAATAATAGTTTACCACGTCTCTCTCTATATAATTTACATTCTTACACTTCAAACATGGACATCGTATCTGCGACTGACCATTCATACATTCTGGGTGACTATACACATACTCCAAAAACACTTGGCAACTAACTCTAAATTCAGCTGTAGCACCTATCTGGGCACTTGAATTTCGTCGTGCCATCGAACTACGGTCTGAATAGAGGTCCATGATTCCACGGTACCTATGTTGATATGAATTATTGTATTCCATTGTTAGATATTTACAATTCATCTCAATCCCATTTATGATGCTTATAAATACATATAGATGTATATGTACATATATAACATGAGTGTGCATCATATATGATTATTCGGGAATTGAACAAGGATACATGCCAAAAAAATTTACACAACTTGAGATTGACTACCCAAAAAGGCATGATATATTGTTGTCATCCTACATATTTTAACTAACACCAACCTAAAGATAATAGATTCCTAGGGGTAGAATATAAATATACACCTTTGTTCAGTTACACTGTGGTATCATGCCTTTTCTGAAAATAACTTGCCTCAGCTCTATTAAAATTCCTTTTCTTTTTGTATCCATACATCAAGGTAATTTAATCAAAGTTTAGGTTTCTTTTTCATTTCATTTAAGCTTCTCAAAACTGGGCTCAAACTGGCTTATTTTCTCACTTTTTCAAAAAAACAATTTTTGACACTTTTCCATTTCTCCGGTTTTGGCTACTTGGATAGTCTAAGCATGTGTATTTTAGTTTCCTAGTGTTACTTTTATCATCATCTCACTTGACTTGGTCATCTAGACAATTTTAACCTATTAAAGCTCACTTTAGGCTCGATAATAGATCCTAACTTGATTTTCTTACTAGCTTTGGTCATTGCAATGATTAGGAATCATCACAAGCATGAGTTAGTAATTTTATATGAGTTCATTATAGTCTTATAAGATCAGGCACTAAAGGTCACCCAAAACAGTCCACTTTTGGGCTTAAAATGTGTTTTTACAAGTTTAATGCTCAAAACAGTTTAGGCTTGGTTTCTTTAGCTTGTGTAGCTTACTTATGTCATATTATGACTATTGAAACTTGCCCACATGGTCCAGGTATGGGAATTCTATATTTAGGTCTTAGTTGCCACTTAAAGCTTACTTTTGATGGCTTTTAAACATGAAATTTGGTTAATACACAACATAGACCACAACTAAGTTAAGGAACACCTTTTAAATGATATGTGTAGACAATATAGGGACTCCAAACTGTCTCAAAACATCAATTGCAAAAATTTGATGTAATAGTTCTCATATAGGCATAAATTTGACTATAATTTCATAAACAGTCCACATGTAGGCAAAAGAAACTAACTTCTATATCCATATAACCCTATATCCATAAATCATACTTTAAATCATGATAACAACTTTTAAATCATACTATATAGTTTTCGAACAACTATATAGTATCATACTATATAGTTTTCGAACAACTTTTAAATCATGATAATAAAATAACCCTATATCCATTATCATGCTTGTATCAGTTAGCTAACTTCTTCACATCCAAAACAGTTCATACAAGGTACTTTAGGCATGATTACTAAATTATACTAACAGTCCCCGAGCCTCCCATTATAAATATTATTACATCAAATAATTGCTATATACTTTGTATTCATGGTTTTCATGATTTTGACCAAAACATCCCCTTTATAGTAACAAAACAAATCACAGTCAAGAGACAAAAAACAATTGTAAAATTCAATAACTTAATGAAGATCTCCAACACATTTTAAGACCACTCCACTCCAATCAGCAGAGACAAAAGAAAGCATCACTTTAAAATGAATCAATAAACTATTACAATTAATCGAAAACTATGAAACAGTCGCAATGAACTAGATCAAATTCACTGAAAACCCTACCAACAATCCATATAATCAAGATACCCAACCCAAGACCCACAAACACAAATAAAATTCAATTAGGCATTGCCCCATCTAATATGCAAAGGTCTTAAAACTTTGCATATCATACACTATTTGGGACACTTTGCTTCCATCTAATATGCAAAGGTTTTAAAACTTTCTGCAAATTCATAAGAAAATAAGGCATTGAACCAAAAGTTATGAAAAAAAAAATTCAATTAACCCTACGAACAATCCATATAATCAAGATACCCAACCCAAGACTCACAAACATAAAGCAAATTCAATTAACCTACTAAAAAAAGGGACGAAATACCTCAGATAGCGAGATTGACAGTTAATGGGCGAGGCGGTGGTGGAATGGGCAAGGCGGTGGCGGAATAGGCGAGGCAGTGGCAGAATGGTCGTGGCGGTGGCTGGCTTATCCTTATTCTCCTTCTTCTCCCCCTTTCTCCCTCTTCTCTCTATCTGCTCCCTCTTTTTTTTCTTCTTCGCGTCTGTGTCGAGCGGATGACTGAAACTGGTAACATTAAGAATGATCAGCGACCGCATGCGGTCGCTAATTTTTAATGACGTGGACACATCAGCGACCACCTAGCGGTTGCTGATAAAAATTGGTCACACAAAACAAATGCGCCAATGTTTCGCACCAATTTTTGGGAGGGAAATTCATGCCAGCGACCACTCAATGATCGCATGCGGTCGCTGATATTACTTAGCGACTAGAAGCAATACCGATCGCAGATGGCAGTCGCTATTATTGATATTAGCGACTAGAAGGGGCGGTCGCTGATATGTTTGGTCGCAGATAGAGTTTTTTCCTATAGTGTATCAGCCCAAACCGGAGATAACCCCGGTGAGGAGTCAAATCGTCATCTTGCCACCTCAACCCCTGCACACCGTCTCAACATTTCATACATACATTTCTACACGACAATGTCCTATAAGAGCCAAGGATTTCAAATCCCGAGTGACTATTACGCGTGGCAGCACACCAGATAGAATTTGAAGCTTGAAGACCATGGGTATTGTCCCTTCTTCCTGAGTTCGTACAACCTCTAATCCTATGTCATTGCATAACTCTCGACAAAAGCGGTCAGAAGAAGGTCTTGTACACCTCGTTCGGATGCTCAGATTGAAGTTCTACAAAATCGAGCGGACATCAAAGTGCACGAGTGCACGTACTTCAAGACGACAGGACCCGCGGAGCCCAGGGTACCCCGGGCTACCGCAGGTACACCTGCGACTCCCCCCTCTATAAATAGAGGGCTTGGGGTGGCCATTTATAAAAGAAAAAAAAGGCGAGGAAGCCCTATCCAATTTGCTCTGTACACACCCCGTATTGAGTGATTTCTCTTTTTAAACATCGGTTAGCTCACATATAACTATAGTTTACCTGCGGGAGCTGAGTGTTTATCCATCTAGAGTCATAGAAGCCTGCTTTGGCAGCCCACTGTAAGCCTTCTCACACTCTATAAAGCCTTTCTCTTCATCTTTGACCACACTATTCTTCACATTTAGATTCGTGTTGTGTGTGTATGCCCGGACTTTGGTCTGTGGTTTTCATTTCTATCTGTATATATATACTTATATATGTATATATTAATATATGGACTAATATTATCGAGTTATGCCTCGATTAAGCCTAGACTTATGTCTGGAGAGTTTACTTGCTTTTGTATATATATATATATATATATATATATATTGTGATGCCCCAAAAATAGGTCCAAACCACCCATCCTATTTTGAGTCGCCAAATACATGGTACAAAAAATAACTACAACTTTATTACTACCATTGTCGTGAAAAATACAACAACACATATGCTGTGAGTTTTAATACCAATTGTGACTCATGTCCCAACTATGGACATCACCTCACATTGATACATTACATAAAGGTACAGTCAATAACTGTTTTAGAAATTAAAATCTTTGGGAAGTGCTCAAGGAAACCTTCGTACATGGGAGGCCATGCGTCTAGGTTATGATAGATATCATATGTCCACAGAATTATCCTTGGTTGACCCAATAGACCCCAAAGAAAAACGAGAAGATTACTATCATGTTCTTTCCAATGGTGAATCTTCTCTTGACATATAACTATCTCCACTATCTCCAGTTGAAAATTATATTTCAAATAAACTCCAAGATCATATAGGTAGTGCTCGTAGATATACTCAGGAAATGGATGTGCACAACCCTGTCTTATGATAACACGAGTTTGTATGTTACTAGACATCTTGTATGATAGTGGCAAAACACCCTTCTAAAGTTGGGTTCATCTCACCCTATTCGGTTCACCAAAATTAAATATCAAATGACGTATATAATACGACACACTTATCTAAAGTTCTCAATAAAATTATTTTCATACTATTTAGGAGAACCTCAACAACTATAGACCATCGTTCTATTCCCTCATTATCCCCGCTCACCCGACCACACTACACTCTTATTACCTAAAAGGAATTGTGAAGCAAAAGGGTGAGCACAACTAGCTTCGATAAAGAATATCATAACTAAAGATAATTAAATTATCAATGGCCTTCACAAGAATAAATCGTAGATTTAGAACATATGGTAGATGATAAAACTTTTCAACCATAGTTGCAGCAGAACGAGCAATCCATTAGAAGAGTCAAATAGAGTATAAAGTCTATTATCTTCTCCACATTAAAAGTCCACCAACAATGTTTTATCCCTGTAACATCAATCAATAGTTCCTTTCCACAATCATATGAATAACTCATAATCATAATTGTGATTCTAAATTCCTCTTCTCATCCAGGATGAAGATAATTTACATCACATGTCTTTATCTGAAACATCAAAGATCATGGTTATACCAAATCACAGTTCTTATTCATCATCATACTAATAAATTCTACTTTGCACTACGGGCGAAAGATATTCATTAACAGTTCATCTTTGCACTACCTACCAAAGATATTCAACAACAGTCATCTTTGCACTCTGGACCAAAGATATTCAACAACAATTCATCTTTTGACTACTGTGCCAAAGATATTAATATCTCAAAGAAATATATAATCATTTCAGAATTTATATAAACCATAATTATAACCATGTTGATCCATTTACCTATGCACTTAAGCTAAAAATATACAATTGTAAATTCAATGGTTATGATCATACCAATCAACGATTCAACTTTGCACTACTGGCCAAAGAGAACCCATAGTCACGATCATACCAATAATCTACCCATCTTTATACTCAAGTCAAAGAGAAATTTCTTCACCAGGATTATAAAAATGTTATATATGATAATAAAAACAATATAATCAAAACATGGATTTAATTTCAAGAGTAAGATTCATAAATCAACGATAATTTGGTCAGAAAAAGAAACCAATTTGTCGTGAATAGTACTCTATGAATAGTAACTCGACATAAAAGATAAAGTTTCACAATAAAATCCATATCAATATTTATAACACCTTAATCCAAATGTTATAAACCACTTAATAATCTCACAATCTAATATTATTAATATTACAACAATATTTATTTAATCATTTCTTAAACTTATAAATAATTTATTTAAATTGTTTACACTTTATTAATTAATGCATTTAATCATCCTAAAATGTCAAACTCATAAGATTTCATCACCAATAACCAAAACACTCATCAAAAATCTACATATACCTCATATAGGATTCTCAAGCCATAAAATCCTATTTTCCGATTTTCTTACTTCACATAACATATTTAATTCATTTACTCATAACTAGTCCATTTTCATGAAAAATACCAAATCAGTATAAACAAATTTTCTTTTCTGGAATTTAGCAGAATATAGTCCCATATTGAATATATATTTTTCTCAGAATTTTTAAAATTTATTTACTATTTTTCATATGGCCAAAAGTGCCGAATATTTAGACATTTATCATAAACTGTACTTTTGTCCAAAAATTCTGAAATTTACAGAAACTCTGATGTTATATAAATGTACTCCCAATAAAAAATTTCACCAATTTTGGAGTTAACCACAAGGAGTTATAAGGGTTTACTTTTAAAATAGTCTTTTCTCATAAAATTCATAACTCCTAATCTATACATCCAAACATCGCCATTTTTGGACAGAATCTAGAAAACTCATCAAATTATCATTTTAAATTTTTCCAGAATTTTTGAAGGTCAGAAAAATTACGAAACTGAAAAACATAATAACCCTTAAATTCCCTTACCTCAAAAGAGCAGTACTTCTGACTGGACCATCAGATGTAAAGCCGAAGAAAACTTTCACTGAATAGTAACTCTCAAAGAATCTAAATACTCACAAAAATATGCTCGATCATATAGAGAGAAAGAAAACTTATTTCTGGTTTGATTTTCAATTCTAACTTAAGCACCTATTTATAGGAAAATGCTAGAACGCCAAAGCAGACTAAATAATAAAATATTATTATAATTTTTTTTCTTCCTACGACTGTTCATTCACAAATCTCAGCCACCATACTTGAAGATTTAATTCAGCACATGCTTTCACACAAAAAACAAAAGTGGGTCCCAACCATTTTTTAATAAAAATATTTTAATTTCTGAAACTTCAATAATTCATAGAAAATAGCCCTTTTATCAGAAAAATATGAATTTTATGTCCATTCCACATGAAATCAAATTCTGTACAACTTTGTAGCTTTAAGTTTTTCCAAATTTCAGACAGAAAATATCTGAAATCCATAAACGGACGATTTTCAACACCTTTTAAAATTCATAACAAATCATGCGTTAATTTTTAACGGTTCAAAATTTGTGGACATATACTCAACTTATATATGTATAACATATCCAAATATCACAACGATCCAACGGTCGAATTAAAATTATAACTCACGTAATAGAGCTTTAAGAACACCGATTTGATAATTTAATACCTCCAATTTGACAAAATACTGATAAAACATCTCAACATTAATTTCTTCATTTATAACCACATAAATAAATCCATCATTTATATCCGCATCAAATAAATATTTCATTATCATATAAATCAATAATTAATTATTCAAAAATAATATTACAGAATCACAATCTTCGTGCAACGGGTGGTTCCCGGAAAGAGGGGGCTTCAGATAAGGATTTCTCCTTCATCGGCACGCAATTAGGTGACCAAACCTCTCCTTGTGAACTTTCTAGACATTGCCAATAATGCTATCTAATAATATTATCCAAATAATATGAAGTATTGATCCGAGTAATGGGAAATCTTTGTCTTAGTGACAATTATTGAAACAACAATAATATAAAATATCAACGCAACAATTATTGAATCAATAAAATAAAATATTGAATAAGAATTATCGTAACAATTATTGAGTAGTGCCTTCTTACGTAAGAATCAATGATTTAAAAATCTCATGTGCAATCTGGTAATGTATTTCTTGTGCAACCACGCCAGACATTCGTATTTTAACCACCGGATATTCAACGTTGTTAAAAGGTAACAATTACGCCGTTATTTATAAAAACTCAAACTTGTCGCTTTCTTCATCCGGCAGCTTATTCCGTTATGGGGCCCACAAAATGATCATACCAAATCATTTGGATATTCCCAAACAAAAAAGAATATTCCACGACCAAACGAATATTCCCATAACAATGATTATTTTATAACCACTTGCGTATTTTGAAAAATTTCATATATTACCCTTAACTTTAACTTTTATCAATTTAACCATTTACTAAATAGAAAAATTGAATACTTTTATTTCATAAAATTCGTGGTCTTATATATATATATATATATATATATATATATATATATATATATATATATATACTTATATATGAATTTGTTGTCGAACTCTGCTCGATGAGCCTTGGTTTTATATCCAATCGTTCTTTGCTTATATATATATATATATATATATATATATATATATATATATATATATATATTTATTTACATGTCAGTTCAGAGTTTACTTGAGGCCTTTTACTTTTTTATTTACATTTAGTCCTGCACAGAGTTTACTTGTGGTGGTTGATCGTATTCTTCGCTTTCTTTACTTTTAGTCCCTTTGGAGTTTACTTACGTGGCGGTTGATAAATCTTTTTATAGCTTTATTTACTTTTCTCGATCCCCCATGGAGTCGCTTTCGTGGTGGTTGATCATGTCCATATATATATATATATATATTTACATTTCTAATCCCCCATGGAGGTGCTTCGTGGTGGTTGATCATGTTCGTATATATATATTTACAGCTTTTATATATATACCTGCTTACTATTTTTTATATAAACCGTGGCATCATGAGAGCCTAGGAATCATGTGATCACAGATTCAGTCTACTGAATCTAGATTCGGTTCCCGTGATGGACATGTTCAGCTGTGAGCAGCTTGTACATTATTTACGGTGTTTGAATTTCCTTAGATGGATATCATGCCCATGAGGAGTCCAGCACTGCTGTATATTATTTTCTCGAAGATGCCTCGCATCTCGAAAATAAAAGCAAATAATCCGAACATTTATAATAAAATAGAAGTATGAAAAGGTCTCAATTACTATTGAGCACAGGGTTTGAAAAACCTCTTTTACAAAACTTCATTGCTATATCCTGTTTAAAACTGAATTTTTCTATAAATTCAAACCCTTTGTATATAGGTGCGAACGCGGCCTCGCACTACTTCCAAATAAAATTGCACATTAATCCACACACACAAACACACACATTTATATAACAGTTTCTTGAAAAGTGGCGGTCACCATGGCAACACGGATGTCGGGGGGGTGCCTAACACCTTCCCTCCGCATAATCAAGCCCCCGAACCCAAATGAATCTCTGTTTCACAGACCCATTTAGCAGTGTTACATCACTGGGTCAATGTGCAAACCTTTTCTCGGTTGCGTTGGTGCAATTAGTTAAAAACACCAACTGGCGACTCTTAAAGTCAAATCGTCGACATTACACATGTCGAACCTTTTTCACTTATTTTTTCAAACAAATCTCACATAACATGAGAACACCAAAGAACAAGTAACAAAAAGGGACAAATAAAAATCCCGACGTCGACAGTGATGAAGGGGTTGTCATCGTCCTCCTTCTCCCGAATGATGACCATGATATCTGGATAATCATCATCTAAGATGTCTCTATTTATGCCCTTAGTATGGACAATGATGCGTATGTTTGACAACCACCTGGCGATGTCTTGTTTACATCTCCGTTCCCTTTCTTCCACTTTGGGATATGGAATCAAAAACTCTTTTTCTTTGACCAGTATCGATTAGGGAAATAACATATCTATTACATGGGCATGCACCTTTACCGGAGACCATACAGGCTCAGGATCTATTGGTTGAGATAATCGTCGTGTGGCTGAAGCTGAAGGAATTTGTTTATGCTTATGAGGATTCCTGTGACTGGAGCTAGCAGAATCGCCTAGTCCAGCTGTCCCGGTTTGACTGTGAACTTGAATTAGGCACTTAATTCCCTGATGATCTTTTCCCAACCCTTGTCCAGGTTGATAACCCAATGACATTATCTCTTGAGTTGCCGACATTACCTCGGCAGAAATCTTGGGTATCAGAGGTGGCGCCCCAATAGGATGATAGTGAATGTTGCTCACCTATAGGGCATGGAAACTGACCGGTTCAACTTCTGAATTGAAGCTAATGAGTGGTATGTCACCTTATTTAGGACATTTTGGCTCAACATTGATAGTGACTAGGTTATTGTTAATGATGTATTTGAGTTACTGGTGAAGAGTGGAAGGAACGACTCTAGCCATGTGAATCCACGGTCATCCCAAGAGCAGGTTGTATCCTGTGGCTATTTTGAGCATGTGAAAGGATACGCAGAAAGTATTTGGACCAATCTCCACAGGCAGTTCAATCTCTCCGACATCATTACGCCGGGATCCATCAAAAGCTTTAATAACCGTATAACTATTTTTGATCCTCTTGAGATTGATGTTAAGCTTCTCCAAAGTGGCATAAAGACAGATATTTAAAGATGATCCTCCATCTATCAAAACTCCTCCCACCATATATCCGGAGGATAGAACTGCTATGTGCAACGGTTTGTAATGACCAATCCCTTCGGGAGGTATGTCGTCATCAGTGAAAGATATCACATTGTTATTAAAAATGTGATCAACCAGGTGCTGGAATTTTTCGACATCCACTGATTTTGGCAAGTAGGCTTCTTCCAAAACCTTTAGCAAGACCTTCTTGTGATCTTCAGAAGAGAAAACCAAGTCTAGTATGGAAATTTATTGTGGATCTTCTCTCAAGCTTGAAACCACCTTGGCTTCATTATGGCCCATAGTACGGAGGAACTTTTTAATCTTCTCCATGGGAAATATCCCCTTTGACCTGATGGTTGTCTTCATTACCCTTTGGGGAAGATACAGTGGATTCTCCTTCAACATTGCAACAGTTATGTTAGATGTGGATCCTTCAGCCTCTCCATAATTACATGGCACTTTTTTTAGGCTGACAACATGATACTGTGGTCTGTATGGCAATATAATTTGCTTTGGTTCAGCCACTTTTAAAGGATTGTCAACACCTTTGAGTTGAATTGCTTGTATTATGGGTGGTCTGACAGCTAACTCATCCTTAGTGGATATTATAGCTATGACTTCCTTCCATTTTTTAGGAAATGTGTCCCCACTCTCAAGTAACACAGTGTCATTATCTACCAACTGCAGGACACCGATGTCAATTAAGTTCTGAATAAGATGGCGGAGTGCCTAGCATTTCTCATTGCTATGTCCGCGAGAATGAGAGTGATTGACATACTCCATTAGAATTGAAACGTCTTGAACGGGGATTGATTGGAGGTAGCAGAGCTGTGATTCTTTCTTCATTGATCAGCATCTGAAAGTTGGCCCAGATAGGTAAATTCCCTCTTGTTGGCAAAATCCTGACGGACTTTGGTACTTGCTCTTTTTGTAATTTTATCCTCCATAGTTTCACTTTCTAGAGTCAATGATGGAGTATTCATAACCAGAGAAAGGAGACTAGCATACTCCTAGCTGACTAATTGGTGTGTGACTTGGTGCTGATGGATCACCAGTTCTGCCAATTGATTAACTTGCTCACATAGAGCCTTCATTTTTTGTTCCATCATAAACTGAAACTGAAACTGTGCATAATCCCATTTATTAGCACCATCCTTTCTGGTTTGGGAGGATTCACCACCATAATTGGAACTCTGTCCACTGATTTAATTAATCATATTAACCTCTTCTTCTTTGTGTTGAGGAAGAGTGTTGTCTTGCAATGAGGTTGGTCAGGTTTGGTCACCACGATTTCACTATTATCAATTAAATCATGGATCTTGTGTTTAAAGGCCCAGCAATCTTGAGTATCATGTCCTGGAGCTCCAGCATGATAGGCATAATTTTGGGTAGCATTGAAACCCTTCCCATTCAGGTTGGCTAGTGGAAGAAGATGGGTAATTTTCTTCTGAGTAGTCAGAAGATTGAGAATATTCTCGAGTGAGTCCCTTAGGGGTGTGAACACTCGAGTGCGTCGGACTTCTCCACTCTTTGGCAATGAAGAGTTTGAAGATTGTGCTTGAAAAGGGGAGTAGTTTCTCCTTTGGATATGCATGTTTTGACTGCCTTTTTGGTCTTGTAGTATCAAGGAAACATCCTCCTCTTTCTTTTTATGGACCCGCCTGGGGTTGTTTCCATAACTTCCAGACCGGATGTGCTCAGCAACAGCTTTCAAAGCGGCTAGGTCTTGAATCTTTCCTGACTTCAATCCTATCTTAGCCATTTCTCCATGTTTAATCATTTCAGAAAATGGCTTGCCAATGCCAGCTAAGACTCTCTCATAGAAGGGAGCTTCTTGTATGTCTATGAAGGTCATCAGCATTTCAGACTCAGTCATAGAGGGAATAACTTGAGCAGTAAGGTACCTCCACCTTTGAGCATACTCTTTAAAGGACTCATTGGCTTGTTTCTTGACCTTGGTAATTTGGTACCGGTTAAGAGCCATCTGTGACTGGAAATTGTATTGGCTGAGGAAGGTATGGGCTAGCTCTTCCCAACTATGAATCTTAGAATTGTCTAATCTGGTATACCACGATCGGGCTTTTCTAGTCAGACATTTTTGGAACAACTGCATTCTGAGCTTCTTATCCTCGGCATAGGATCCGAGTTCTCCAATGAATACCTTCAAATGTGTGTACGGATCTGCCAACTAATCATACTTTTCAAAGTCAAGAGTTTTGAACTTCTCTGGATAATGAACATCAGGGAATATACAAAGGTCAGCATATGAAACACTCCTTTGTGCTCCAATCCCTTTGATAAACCGAATGGTCTCTTCCATTTGAAGGACTTTCTTCCTGATATCACCGGTGTTTAGATCTTCCTTGAGATGAGTGATTTCAAGGGTTTTATTAATTTTGTCTAACTGAGACTCAGGTGCTGGAGTTTCTTTGTCCTGACCCTGAGTTCCTCCATGTGTAGAGGATTCTGTATATATGGCTATTCATGGACCCTTAGTAGAATGGTGTAGTTCTTTAAGTAGAATAACCAAATCTTTAATTTGATTACTTAATCCTTCGAACTCCTCGCGAGAGACATGAGTAGGATTAAATTGGCTAGATGAATCCATGCTTGGATGTATACTTGTTGCCTTTTTGGACTTTGAACGGGTAACAAGCCCAATTGTTTCCCTACAAAAAACTTATGTAGTTTAGTCATAGGGAATGTATAAATGTTACATGCTATATGATGTGTCCATTTTAGGAGTATTATCCTGTAAATGGATGTCAGCTGTTTGTAAGATAACATGGCTAAAAGGGAATGCATGTACACATTTTCCTTCATACTTTCCATTACATAGAGATTGACATAGAATGAATTACAAGTAATTAAAATGGGTAAGTATGAAGAAACTTCCCTCCGCATTTGGTTTATCAGAGGCTGACCTATCTTAGGTTACTCTCACGGATTTTTGGCATGAAGGTTCCCAGATCATCGCAATTTACTTGACGGGAAGTTAATTCAATCTTTTAACTGGAGCGAATCTGGGTGGTGCCTTTCTAGAGCCTCATTGGAATTAGTCTCCCTACGAGTCCAGTAATCAAACACCGACATGATAGCCTCCTGGTGGAGGGACCACACAATATACATTCACATACAACGTGTCCCATTGTTTATGGAAATGATGACATGTGTGAAGCACTTTAATATCACAAGTAGATATAGTACGAAGCACTAAGTGCAGTAAGTAAATGCATTCGTACACATTCATTCAAATGTAAATGCAATATCCACACATAAGCATATAATAGTTTGAAAAGTTTGTAGTAGCGGCCTAAGCCCTCTTATTGGATGTCCCCAGTAGAGTCGTCACCTGTCGATGTCGGGATTTTTACTGTCCCTTTTCTGTTTTTGTCTTTTGGTGTTATCATGTTCGGTGAGATTTGTTTGAAAAAATAAGTTATGAAAAGGTCCGACATGTATATGTCAACGACTGGACTGTAAGAGTCGCCAATTGGTATTTTTAAATGGTTGCACCAACTCAACCGAGAAAAGATTTGTACATTGACCCAATGATGTGACACTATTTAACAGGTCTATGAAACCGAGATTCGTTAGGGTTCGGGGGCTTGATTATGCAGAGGGAAGGTGTTAGGCACCCCCCAACATCCGTGTTACCACGGTGACTGTAGCGCCCCCAAATCCGGGTCCTAATCACCACGGATTTGGTACACTATTTCTATAACTATTGTGGAAGATATAAACATAAATTGTTTATACATTAAACATTATACACTATCCCCAAGGTCGAGTAACCATAACTTATACATAATTCATTATCATATCTGACATACAAAGATTTTATCATACATTATTGTTACCAATCTATCTACACATGTAAACTAAAGCTGGAACTGTCTTTAACCTTTCCTTGTATCCGAAGCATTCTCCTTTATCTGCAATGTTTTTATCATGATATAGTAAGGGTGAGCATGAAGTTGCCCAACAAGTTTAAATTTTATTTAAGGATATATCATGATTGAAAGAATGGATAATAAGCTGGCTATAATTCACAATGTAGTTGTGAATTAGCACGAACAAACTTTTGACTGAACAAGTATTAAACATGAACAATATATCTGAACCGAATGGTAATGAAGGTGATCATCCTTTCATACCTGACTTATATATACAAGATGTACAGAGTACAATTCTACATGGAAATCAGTAATGATTAACCATAAGCATATCTGAATGAAACAACTCTTAGTAGAGTTAAGAAAAACTTGCCTGTTCCGTTGATTACCGTTCCGAAATATAACTTAGCTTTATCCGAAGACCTAATATAGATCATACCGATCTCCAAATATTAGAATAATATCATCACAGTATAAAATAACCTAAACACATTACCACATAATCCTATCAGTCTATTCAACACAAAAGACCTAGTATCAAGTCAAACTATTGTAGTCTGAGTTGAGTTCGGTACTATTATTACATCCCGACAGCCTAGTCGGACAATTATCGAGCTTAAGTTCAATTAAACTCTGCCTAAACACTTAACAATTATCTTAGGTAATTTATAAATCAGTCAACATAATTTTCATAGGCCCATAATAATTTTTAGATAATTATTACCATTTATTATGGTTTTCCAATCATTAATATGATTTAAATACCACTTAATTCCATTATCATTAATATTAAATATTAATGTATTTCATGACAAAATATCAAAAGTTACATATTACGACTTAAAATATTTTTATAACACTTAAATAATTTTTATATAATTTTTAAAGTATTAATTCTATTTTTCCATAATTTATTTAATAGATTTAATAAATAAATTAACTATCATTAATAATAATTTATTAATGAAATTCATCACTAAATATTAAAAGTCATTAAAAATAACTTAAAATATTTTCTTATACCATAATATAATTTTAAATGATTTTTCAAGTATTAAAATTATTTTTAAATAATTTATTTCATATTATAATTAAATAAATTAAATACCACTTATATCCCAAAAATATTAAATATTTATGAAATATACCCAAAATAATTAAAAACTAATTTTCAGGCTTTAAAATAATTTTTAGGAATTTATTATGCATTTTTAATAATTAAAAACTATTTTTCTATAATTATTTAATAAAAATACTAATTTTATATTAATTTGTCGCTAAAGGGCCTTATAGCGACGAAACTGTCGCTATAGGTGTTCTTGGGCTGTTCTCGAGGAACCCAGAACATCATGTCAGTTACCGAGAGGCTTGGT
Organism: Panax ginseng; assembly: GCA_020205605.1. Classification (NCBI taxonomy): domain Eukaryota; kingdom Viridiplantae; phylum Streptophyta; class Magnoliopsida; order Apiales; family Araliaceae; genus Panax; species Panax ginseng. Next base: position 88,221,809 of record CM035129.1, read on the forward strand.
TTGGCTAGATTTTAATCCATGTTCTTGTTGCTTTATGAGCTTGGATTTGTGCTAAAGTTATAGTACTTATGTAATACTACAATATCATACTAAGCTCATGGCTATACAACATACGATCAGTGAGATATAAGCCTCACAAATCCTTGTCAGAGGCTGTTCTTCATTTCTGGGTTTTCCAGAAATGAAGAAGAGTTCGGGTTGGGTACTTTGGAGCTTCATAACTTGGAATCGGGGTCTGGTTTATGTGAGGTAAAGGTTCTATCATGTATTCCATATGTCAAGGTACAAGTATCATGCACCAAATCAGTCTAATAACATCACACACAGAGATTAAGCATGGTCAAAGTTCTGACAGAAAAACATGTTCTTAAGAATATGGGTTTTTCCAGATTTCTACAACAGCTGGTGGTCAATGCTAGTTTGACTGTGATTATATATCACTCCGATTATGATCTAAGTGATATAGTAACTTTACTATGTAGTCTACATATCAGACTACCACAGGAAAAGAAAAACATGGACAAACAAGCATATAACAACAAGATTCATGGCCTTGAAAACTTGTCAGACAAAACTTGGAAATTTTTGGTTTTCCAGAAACAGTCTCCCATGGTCGATCAACCATGTTTGACCACCTATAACTTGCAAACTAGACATGGTCTGACCTTGTTTCTAGTTCCAGATCATAAACAACATGGCATACTACAGATCTATAACATTAAACACACTTAACATCGAATAGGTAAAGATCTAGAGGCCCTGACATATGACTGTCAGACAACTTCTTGAACTCTTTCCAAATTTTTCCAGATTTGATAAATCTTCAAATTCGAGCACTTTGATGTTATGGATCTGGGATCTAACAATCCAGATTACTAATTAACACCCTCTAACACAACTTTAAACAACAAATCATAACTTCTAACATCAAATCTAAGGATTTCAAGATTTAGGGTTTTATACCTCCTTTATGCTTCCATACTTGATTTCTGATCCATGATCTTGATCCTGGCTTGCTAACGATCACACTAGTGACTGATTCACTTAATATTTTCGTGGCTAAGGAGAGAGAAAAGTTTGGTTGAGTGTAAGGATGCAAATGAGCTTGGTTTAGTGACTTTCCCTTTCTTTGATCCATATATAAAATGATAAAATGCAATGGCTGATCATGTGATCAGTTGTTGGCTGATTAAAGTTTCTTTCTAGATCACATGGCTAGCCTAGTGTTGGTCACCAACTCCTTACTAGGGCTAGATATACACTCCACCTCATTATAATATTAAAAAGTGTAGTTCGGTCATTTGACTTATAAAGTGAATGGCAACTTGGTAACTTCTCACGATCATTAGGTTTTAACCCTTAGGGTTTGACCCTTAGGGTTTAACCCTAAAGTTATATCAATTTAAATTTCTAAGCTTTGCTAATTAGGTTCTAAAAATAGAAAATTATAATTAGGGTTCCCTAATTATAGTAAAGTTTACTAATCACATTCAAGTTTGCTAATTAGGGTTAAGGTTTCCTAATTAACATTAAACTCTATAAATTAATAATTAGGTTTTCTCTAATTGTACATTAGGGATTTCAACATTAGAAATTAGGGCTTTCTAATTAATCAATTAGGGTTATCCCTAATTATACTTACAATTAATAACATAAAAACTTTATACTTATCTTCAAGCTTCCCAATTAGGGTTTTATTATTCTGAATTAGGGTTACGGATTTCCGAAACTGAAATTAGGGTTTCCATAGCCAGTAATAGGGTTTCTTATCAATTGTTAGGGTTTTCTAATTGAACGTCGAGGTTCTAAAATATTATTAGTGTTTATGACTGATATAGTTTATCTGGTCAACCCTTGACCCTTAACCATATACTGCACACACATATGACAATATACACAGATATTCTTAACATTGTAAACCTTCACCAAAAGTCTTTTTTTAAATTCACAAAATCCATTCCCAAAAATGTCAAATACATACATTTATTTTCTGTCTAGGTCTATTATTTAACCTTTATTCAATCTTTTAAGATTTTATTAAATTGTCTAAATTCTCGGGTTGTCACATTCACCCCTTCTTCTAAGAATTTCATTCCCGAAATTCAACTTACACCTCATACCTTGCATACACAGCATCACATGCTACCCAATACATCACTCACAAGAGTAAAATTTTCAAATTGTGCTAAGGAGTCATATAGACTATTTGTCTGTCATTTTCGCAAAGGTTTTATAGAAATTCATCCGCAAACCGTCATAACTTACGGACACAAAGGGTGATTAGCCCGATATGCCTTGTATTGGCCAAGTACTGTTGGTTGGGACAAGTTTTCCCCATTCCTTATATTCCATCCGCCTTAGGCGCACACAATTTCTTACCTCAGTCTTTTTAGATTCCGCACCAAAATAATTTGGTTCGAGAAATTTCTTTCAATGAACACTTAGAGTTTTTATAAACATTAGTCTAGCTGAATCTAATAGCATAGAACCATATCAATAATGCAATTCAATCGAATTATTTACGTGTAGCCAATCCCCGTTGGCAAATTAAATTCTTAAAAAATATTTTTGGAGAATGACTTCATGATGTCGTACTGTATTAACAGTCCGTTTGAGGATGTCGTCATCGTATGACTTTGTCATAACACATCACACAATAGTGGAACAATAATTTTTAGATCGAATTCACACTAAGTATTCCTGTATTTACAACTCTATCAACTTTTTATCATCTCTGCACCAGGTTACATGGTACATAAGTGATAAATAAAATATATTTTGACATTTCAAATCATTTGCATCTAGCTGAAATAAGTAGCATAGACTATACTTTAAACCGTTTCAAAAATGATTACGAGTCTACATTTATTTTATTTTTTTAAAAGCACATAGTGCGTATTTAGCTTGATGTCAAAATTTCAAAGTCTAGCATAGCTAGGAGTTTTGGAAAACTTATGTCTCGACTAATAATCATTTGCTTAACAATCTATCTGTTCTTATAATCCTCAATACTCCATTCACACTTAGTTCTATCCAATTCGTCAAACTTACCACACTTATGAGTTCAGGAACTTTCCACAATCATATGAGTTTAAGAACTTGTCCTAGTCAGACTTTTGGCGTCCATTCGCTGAGGGGTTCATAAACATTTCATATAACTATGAGTCACGAACGTAATATAAGTATGAGTTTTAAGAACTCGTACTTAACCTTGTATCCTCTACCTATAACCTATCTATTTGTTATACACATGAAAAAGGAATCACCCTCTTAACACGCATATAGCAAACAACGCGACACAAACATTTCATAATCCCCTCTAACTTTATTCTCAATACGAATTTTATTTAATCCGTATTCATAATCCTTTCCTGAATCTGTACCAATTCATAGTACAACAAAGACAACAATCTTTGCTGTAAACTTTTCAATCATTAGATTGATTCTTCTCCCTATTATCATCTTATCAGATCACGGGGTGATCTCATCGTATATATTATGATTCATTTCTATATCTTGATCGTTTTGTTTTACGATCTCCTATCCCCGCACTTTTAGTCTTTTAGACTCTATCTATTCATTACTCACTGCTCACCTTTATTATCGAGTTAGGGAACTCAGTATCTTTATAACTCATGAGATTAGTCTTTTGAATCTTACCGACACACTAACTCTATGTGAGTTAGATCTTATCCTAATCACTGCGGTTATTAGTCTAAGGTAACTCTACCCTAGATTTATAACCAACAACTCTGATACCAAATGTAGCGCCCCCAAATTCGGGTCCTAATCACCACAGATCTGGTACACTATTTCTATAACTATTACAGAAGATATAAACATAAATTGTTTATACATTAAACACTATACACTATCCCCAAGGTCGAGTAACCATAACTTATACACAATTCATTATCCTATCTGACATACAAAGATTTTATCATATATTATTGTTACCAATCTATCTACACATGTAAACTAAAGCTGGAACTGTCTTTAACCTTTCCTTGTATCCGAAGCATTTGCCTTTATCTGCAATATTTTATCATGATATAGCAATGGTGAACATGAAGGTTGCCCAACAAGTTTAAATTTTATTTAAGGATATATCATGATTGAAAGAGTCTGGATAATAAGCTGGCTATAATTCACAATGTAGTTGTGAATTAGCACGAACAAACTTTTGACTGAACAAGTATTAAACATGAACAATATATCTGAACCGAATGGTAATGAAGGTGATCAGCCTTTTATACCTGACTTATACATACAAGATGTACAGAGTACAATTCTACATGGCAATCGGTAATGATTAACCATAAGCATATCTGAATGAAACAACTCTTAGTAGAGTTAAGAAAAACTTGCCTGTTCCGTTAATTACCGTTCCAAAATATAACTTAGCTTTATCCGAAGACCAAATATAGATAATACCGATCTCCAAATATTAGAATAATATCATCATAGTATAAAATAACCTAAACGCATTACTACATAATCCTATCAGTCTATTCAGCACATAAGACCTAGTATTAAGTCAAACTATTGTAGTCTGAGTTGAGCTCGGTACTATTATTACATCCCGACAGCCTAGTCGGACAATTATCGAGCTTAAGTTCAATTAAACTCTGCCTAAACACTTAACAATTATCTTAGGTAATTTATAAATCAGTCAACATAATTTTCATAGGCCCATAATAATTTTCAGATAATTATTACTATTTATTATGATTTTCCAATCATTAATATGATTTAAATACCACTTAATTCCATTATCATTAATATTAAATATTAATTTATTTCATGACAAAATATCAAAAGTTATATATTACAACTTCAAAGATTTTTATAACACTTAAATTATTTTTATATAATTTTTAAAGCATTAATTCTATTTTTCCATAATTTATTTAATAGATCTAATAAATAAATTAACTACCATTAATAATAATTTATTAATGAAATTCATCACAAAATATTAAAAGTCATTAAAAATAACTTAAAATATTTTCTTATACCATAATATAATTTTAAATGATTTTTCAAGTATTAAAATCATTTTTAAATACTTTAATTAATATTATAATTAAATAAATTAAATACCACTTATATCCCAAAAATATTAAATATTTATGAAATATACTCAAAATAATTAAAACTAATTTTCAAGCTTTAAAATAATTTTTAAGAATTTATTATGCATTTTAAATAATTTAAAACTATTTTTCTATAATTATTTAATAAAAATACTACTTTTATAATTAATTTATCGCTAAAGGGCCCTATAGCGATGAAACTGTCGCTATATTCTTGGGTTGTTCTTGAGGAACCCAGAACATCATGTCAGTTACCGAGGGACTTGGTTTGACTAGATTTTAATCCATGTCCTTGTTGCTTTCTGAGCTGGGATTTATGCTAAAGTTATAGTACTTATGTTACTACAATATCATACTAAGTTCATGGCTATACAACATATGATCAGTGAGATATAAGCCTCATAAATCCTTGTCAGAGGCTATTCTTCATTTCTGGGTTTTCCAGAAATGAAGAAGAGTTCGGGTTAGGTACTTTGGAGCTTCATAACTTGGAATAGGGGTTTGGTTTATGTGAGGTAAAGGTTCTATCATGTCTTCCATATGTCAAGGTACAAGTATCATGCACCAAATCAGTCTAATAACATCACACACAAAGATTAAGCATGGTCAAAGTTCTGACAGAAAATCATGTTCTTAAGAATATGGGTTTTTCCAGATTTCTACAACAGCTGGTGGTCAATGCTAGTTTGACTGTGATTATATATCACTCCGATTATGATCTAAGTGATATAGTAACTTTACTATGTAGTCTACATATCAGACTACCACAGGAAAAGAAAAACATGGACAAACAAGCATATAACAACAAGATTCATGGCCTTGAAAACTTGTCAGACAAAACTTGGAAATTCTGGGTTTTCCAGAAACAGTCTCCCATGGTCGGTCAACCATGTTTGACCACCTATAACTTGCAAACTAGACATGGTCCGACCCTTTTTCCAGTTTCAGATCATTTACAACATGGCATACTACAGATCTAAAACATTAAACACACTTAACATCTAACAGTTAAAGATCTAGAGGCCCTGCCATATGACTGTCAGGCCACTTCTTGAACTCTTTCCAAATTTTTCCAGATTTGATAAATCTTCAAATTCGAGCACTTTGATGTTATGGATCTGGGATCTAACAACCCAGATCACTAATTAACACCCTCTAACACAACTTTAAACAACAAATCATAACTTCTAACATCAAATCTAAGGATTTCAAGATTTAGGGTTTTATACCTCCTTTATGCTTCCATACTTGATTTCTGATCCATGATCTTGATCCTGGCTTGCTAACGATCACACTAGTGACTGTTTCACTTAATTTTTCGTGGCTAAGGAGAGAGAAAAGTTTGGTTGAGTGTAAGGATGCAAATGAGCTTGGTTTGGTGACTTTCCCTCTTTTTGATCTATATATAAAATAATAAAATGCAATGCCTAATCATGAGATCAGTTGTTGGCTGATTAAAGTTGCTTTCTAGACCACATGGCTAGCCTAGGGTTGGTCACCAACTCCTTACTAGGGCTAGATCTACAATCCACCTCATTATAATATTAAAAAGGGTAGTTTGGTCATTTGACTTATAATGTAAATGGCAACTTGTTAACTTCTCATAATCATTAGGTTTTAACTCTTAGGGTTGACCCTTAGGGTTTAACCCTAAAGTTTTATCAATTTAAATTTCTAAGCTTTGCTAATTAGGTTCTAAAAATAGAAAATTATAATTAGGGTTCCCTAATTATAGTAAAGTTTACTAATCACATTCAAGTTTGCTAATTAGGGTTAAGGTTTCCTAATTAACATTAAACTCTATAAATTAATAATTAGGTTTTCTCTAATTGTACATTAGGGTTTTCAACATTAGAAATTAGGGCTTTCTAATTAATCAACTAGGGTTATCCCTAATTAAACTTACAATTAATAACATAAAAACTTTATACTTATCTTTAAGCTTCCCAATTAGGGTTTTATTATTCCGAATTAGGGTTACGGATTCTCGAAACTGAAATTAGGGTTTCCATAGCCAGTAATAGGGTTTCTTATCAATTGTTAGGGTTTTCTAACTGAACGTCGAGGTTCTAAAATATTATTAGTGTTTATGACTGATATAGTTTATCTTGTCAACCCTTGACCCTTAACCACATACTGCACACACATATGACCATATACACAGATATTCTTAAAACTGTAAACCTTCACCAAAAGTTTTTTTAAAATTCACAAAATTCATTCCCAAAAATGTCAAATACATACACTTATTTTCTGTCTAGGTCTATTATTTAACCTCTATTCAATCTTTTAAGATTTTATTAAATTGTCTAAATTCTTGGGTTGTCATAGTGACCGCCACTTTTCAATTAAACTGTTATATGAATATGTGTGTGTGTGTGTGTGAGTATGAGTCAATGTGCAGTTATCTAGAAGTAGTGCTATGCCTCGTTTGCACCTATATACAAAGGGTTTGAATTTTGTATAAAAGTTTAGTTTTAACAAGATATAGCAATGGTGTTTTGTAAAAGAGGTTTTTCAAACCCTTAGGCTCAATAGTAATTGAGGCCTTTGATACTTCCATTTTATTATATGTTCGGCTTGATTGCTTTTATTTTCGAGATGCGAGGCATCTTTGAGAAAAGAATATACATAGCAGTGCCGAACTCCTTATGGGCATGAGAGCCATCTAAGGAAATTCAAACACCGTGAATAATGTACAAGCTGATTACAACCGAAAATATCCATCATGGGAACCGAATCTAGATTCAGGAGACTGAATCTGTGATTACATGGTTCTTAGGCTCACATGATGTTTCAGTTTATATAAAAGCTATTAATATATATATATATATATATGAACGATCAACCACCACGAAGCAACTCAATGGGAGATTTTAAATATAAATATATAAAAGCTATAAATATATATATATATATAAACGATCAACCGCCACGAAGTAAACTCCAGACGGGATGAAATGTAAAGAAAGCGGTAAATGGCTACGAAGTAAACTCTAGGCCTGACAGAAATGTAAATATATATATGAAAAGTCATAAACGTCTTTGGATATATATTGATCCGTGGCTCGGTTAATCAACTCGAGGATATATATATATATATATATATATATATATATATATATATATATATATATATATATATATATATATATATATAAGCTATAAATGCAACCTAGGATATTATATCTGTGCTTAATCAAACATAGTTTGATGATAATAATTATATATAAGTATTTATATATATAAAAGTAGTAAACGCTTTGGATATAAATCCAGGCTCATTGAGTAGAGTTCGACAACAGTTTATATATAAGTATATATATATATATATAAAAGCAATAAATGCTCCGGATGTGAATCCACGCTCCGGATGTGAATCAAAGCTCATCGAACAGAGTTCAACAATAGTTTATATATATAAATATATATATAAAAGAAATAAACACTCCGGACATGAGTCCAAGCTCAATCGAGGCATAACTCGATAATGTTAGTACAAATATATATATAAGTATATATATAAAAAAGAAATAAAAAGCCACAGACCGAAGTCCGGGCATACACACACAACACGATTCTCAACGTGAATAACTGTGTGTGCAAAAAGTGGAGAAAGGCTTTAAGAAATGTAAGATGTCTTACAGTGGGTTGCCAAGAAGACTTCAAATGGCTTTGATTAAATGAACACTCGGTTTTCACCGGTAAAATATAGCACAATATAAGCTCACAAGTGTTTAAAATGAGAAAACACTCAGTTTATAGTGTATAAAGAGCAAATAAGATAGGGCTTCCTCGCCTTTTCTCTCTGCAAAATGGCCACCCCAAGCCCTCTATTTATAGAGGGGGGAATCGCAAGTGTGTACCTTCTAGAGCCAAGAAATGCACTTTTGGCGTGCCAAATACCCGCTCATGAGTCCTCTTGTCTCAAGAAATGCACGCATGCAATGCCATGCCCACTCGAACTTTCAGAACTTCAATCCGAGCATCTGATTGAGGTGTATAAGACCTTTTTTAGAATGCTGTTGTTGAGAGTTACACAAATGACATGGGATTAAAGTTTATACGAAGTCAGGAAGATGGGACCATGCCTAGGTCTTCAGGCTTCAAATTCTATCTGGTGTGCTATCTTGTATAATAGTCACTCGGGATTGGAGCTCATGTTCTTGTAGGACATTGCTATGTAGAATGTATGCTGAAATAATGTTGAGATGGCGGAATGTGAGATCGAGGTGGGAAAATAATGATTTTGCCCCTCACCAAGTTATCTCTCGGTTTTGAATGATGTAGCGATCGTTGCTCAGTTTGTCTCTGAGATTGAAATTTCTTTGTGAGTGCAAAATGTCCTCAGGGTTGTCTCTGAGGTGTGCCTGACCTTCCAGGGTTATCTCCAGGGTTGGAACTGAGTGCCTCGGGGTTATCTCCGAGGTTGAAGCTGACTGCAAGGGGTTGAAATGAGCATTTTCAGGGTTTTCTCCGGAACTACAACTGCACTTCTCGGGGTTGTCTCCGAGGTTGGAACTGGAACTCCCGGGGTTGTCTCCGGGACTGAGTATCTCGGGGTTGTCTCCGAGATGGAAAACTGATAATTTCGGGGTTATCTCCGGAACTGGAAATACACTCCTCGGGGTTGTCTCCGAGGCTGAAATTAAAAATCCCGGGGTTATCTCTAGAACTGGAATTGGTTATCTCGGGGTTGTCTCCGAGATGGTAAGATTGATAATTCTGGGGTTGTCTCTAGAATTGGATCTGCTTTGTCCTCCATGGTTATCTCTGAAAGACGATTCTTCCCTCCTACAATGTTAGTAACATGAATGTACTATTTTGAGTGTCTACACTGAACAATGTGTTATGCAACTAATTAATAACTTTGCCCAGCGTAGTGTTTACGGTTGAAATTTAGTTATAACTTACAGAGCTAACTCTTGCCCATCTCTGCTTGACACGTCCCTTCCTCATCTCAAAACAAACTTTAAATTAAAGATCTGTCTATTAGTGTGTATCTTGATTTCACACAGATCTTTAATTTAAAATGAATATGCTGACCATCTCTGCTTGACACGTCCCTTCCTCATCTCAAAACAAACTTTAAATTAAAGATCTGTCTATTAGTGTGTATCTTGATTTCACACAGATCTTTAATTTAAAATGAATATGCTGACGAAAAATATAAATTTGAATAAGAGGAAGAAACTTATAATATTATATCAGTTTAAGGGTATTTTGGTCAATTGATTTTCTAATATGGTAGTTCTAACAGCTTTCTTTCTTACATTTCTTCTTAATTGCTTGGCCTGTAGCAAGTATTTGGTTCACGACTTTAGTTATCAACACTATGACTTTTAACCTAAATGGTTTTAATTTAACCAATTTGTTGTTAATAGTCAAGATCGTATAATTAATACTTAAGTTGATATCATTAATAGTGCTAATCTTGTACGGAAGTTATGTCCATATGCATGAAGACCATTGATTCATTGAAATAATAATATCGACATATTTGATTTCACCAAATATTTGGGAGTTCTTCAATTCTTTTTTTCTTTTAATTTGTTGTTGAATATTTCAGTTGTACACGTCTTGTTTAATGGTTCTCTAGTGAGTTATAGACATAATTTGAAAAACTAAATTTTTTTATGATTCCATCATGATTGAGTTGCAAAAACTTTTTGATAGATGTGTTATATCTGAACCAAATTCTTCCAAATTAATGAATATCTTCCTGGTTGTTTTAGAATAATTAAAATATTCTCTAGAAGAAATACAGGTTCTGCTTTTGGGTCAAATTAATGTATTTTAAGAAGAATTATTTAATGCATTCTAAGAAAAAATATGTGAACATCAATCTCATATAAATCAATTGTTATTTGTTTACTTTATTAATTATTGTTTGGATTGTATGAAATTGATTAATATCATTGCTTTTGCACTTGTTACTCGGTGAATAAATTATAAGTCAAAGAAAAGTTACTGTTAGCTGAATACCGTTGACTTAAATTTAATTGAAAGCGGTTAATAGTATAAAGACCTCGAAGTATACATAGACTACGAAGTTAAATTCTCCTGACTCACTCCTTAAAGTTAGTTTAAGTAAGTAGAATGAACTCTAAATAGTAATCTGACTAATTTAGTCATCAAAATGTTAACATGTAATAATTATTTGAATCGTATTTTGTTAGTTCACTGCATATTTTTAGATTTGATAATAATATGTGAAAATAATGTATATTTGTTGTAAAATTCCAAATTTTATGAATAAAGATTTAATTTTCTCGAAATATTTTTGGAATATTATGGTGTGAATTTGAGATAATGTTATAGTTGTGGGTAGTATTTATAAATTTTGCAAAGTATGCAAGTTGTTATATAATATTCGATTAGTTAGGGAATATTCGTTTTAACAGGGAATATTCGTGACGACAAGCACAATCATTAGTGGACCCCATAGCGGAATTATTGTCGGATTGAGAAAACGACAAAAATATTTTTTATGAAAATAACGACGGAAGTTTTACCGTTAAAACTATTGAACTACTTTCAGTAGTAAAAGTGCGATGTCTGGCGTGGTTGCATAGTAGCACACTACGGTATTGATTATTGATGTTTACGTGAGAAGTCATTCGATTTTTGTTCAATTATTGCTACATGTGAGTTCTTTGCATAATATCTCAATGTTATTTGATTCAATTATTGTTGATTGTTATATATATATATATATATATATATATATATATATATATATATATATTATAAGTTTTGTTTTATTAGTATTATTAATGTAATAAAATGTAAAATCTTTTATATAAAAAATGTAATACTTTTATAAAGTTATTCGTTTTATTAGGCTAATAGTAAAATCTTTTTATATAAAACAGAATACTAAATTATCTGTTTTATTAGACAATAATTAGATTATATTATATTTTATTATGCATGGTGTTTGCATAGTGCCTGCATAGTGTTTGTATAGTAAAATCTTTTTAAAAGTTATTCATTTTATTAGATTATAAATAGAATATATTATATTTTATTGTAAACCAATCTGGACCGTCCGTTTAAAGTAAATCGATTTGGATCTTTTATTTTATTGGTTACTATTCAATCCATTTTTCTATAAATAGAAGGTCATTCCTTCATTATTTCTTACGAATTCGCTGAAACTCTAGAGAGAGAAACTATAGAGAGAGTTCTTCTTCTATAATCTTGAGCGTATTTCTTTAGAGTTTAAGAAAGCTTTGAGCATAGTGCAAGTTTTCTTCGAGTATATCCTCACCCTACCAGTTGGAGTACTCTTCTTTTACAGTAAGGGATATTATTTGTTGTACTCGTAAGGGGTATTATTTCTTTTGTATTCATGAAGAGAACTTCTGTTATTCCATTCTTTATTATTTTGTTGGAATAACCTGTATACGCGGACTACCCTATACTTGGTGAAATTCTTTTGTTATTCCATTCTTTATTATTATGTTGGAATAACCTGTTTATGCGAAGTACCGCATACATGGTGAAAATTTTCTATTATTCCATTCATTATTATTCTGTCGAAATATCACGTACATGCGTTTACGACCTAGTTCCATTATTTATTATTCGTCGAATAATATCCTATACATGCGTTTTACACCGACTGGTTCCGCTTTTTTATTATTCTTGGAATATCACGTGCGTGCGTTCTGCCGGACCGGTTCCATTATTTATTATTCGCGTCGAAATATCCGCCTCCGCATGCGCTTTTACTGCCGGACTGGTTCCGCTTTTTATTATTACATTGGAATATCCTATCTACATGCGTTTCTGTGGACTGGTTTCGTTATTTATTATTACGTTAGAATAACCTGTCTATGTGAAGTACCGCATGCATGATGATTTCTTTTGTTATTCCATTCTCTATTATATTCGGTTGGTTAAAGTTTTGATTTCTATACTCCATGAAATTAGTAGAATATCCTTGATATTTGCGCTTCATCCAGTATCTTTTCATGGAAATATTTTTATGAGCATTCTTGAATTTTACTCTACAAAGAAATATAATGTTGACAATTTGGACGTTATTAGTTCGTGGATAAATTAATTCTTGAACTTGTTTTATTGAATTCTTATATCATTGTCATCATCCTCATGTTTATATTATGTTGAAAGTCATCTGTGGCCTGTAGTGCATAGATGGACTTAGTATGATTATGACAAGGGATTATTCGGTATAATCATGACCGTAATGTTACAAATGATGTGGAAAAAGTCCTCATTGGCCCGTAGTACATTGATGGGCGATTTTTGGTATGATTATGGCTATGGATTCTCTTGACGAGGAGCAAAGATGAATTGTTTTATGGCATGATCGGGACCGTTGATGAAAACACAATTATCTTTGGCCGTGGTGCATGGATAATTCGTGGTCGTGATACTAAATAATATCCTTGGCACAGAAAAGCGGGGATGATTTGATGATGTGGATTATTTATTGAAATGAGTCTCGTGATAAAAGTGATGAAAAACCTTTTAAATCATAAAAGATAGTAGATTTTATTCTCTACTTTACTCTTTTAATGGATTGCATGTTCCACTGCAATTAAACTTGATGTCTATTGTATTTTATCGGTTTAACATTATTGAAGACTAATGATAATTTATTACGCATTATCTTAGTCATAATATTTCTTCTTGGGCTAGTTGAGCTCACCTTTTCTTTCTTTCACCGTTCTCTTGAGAAATGAGAACGTGGCTGGGACTAGTCGGGGAGCAGTGTGATTATCTAGATGATAATATTAGTAGTCCTCACTATTCTGTTAAATAGTGTGATAATAAATATAATGAGGACTTATTCTGAGAGTGGATATTGTCTAGAAGACAATATTTGTATTAAAACTCACAGCTTTCTTGTTGTATATTAAAGATTGTATTTGTATTCTGTAGCATGTATTTGACGACTCAGAATAGGTGATGTATACCTATTTTGGGGGCGTCACATTTGTAATCCGTAATTTTTGTATCGTCATTATAATTGTACAATGACATAGTTTAGCGATCAAATTTGTTAGGTTGATCTATCTCCTAAACTGAATCTGATGTATAGATTTTAAGTTAAAAGAAGATCGTAAAGTAGGTAGTTGAAGATCGTAGATCCTATTGTAGACACCCAAAATTGCGCTTTCCTTTGACTAACATTACAGAAGGGTAAAAATGTAATTTCACCTCAGAGACAAGCCTGAGGAAAGGCGAAGACACAAGTTCACCCCGAAGACAACCCCGAGGGAAATCAAAGTGCAACGACATCCGAACACCACGTGGTCCGAACAAGGATCACAAAACTGAGGATAAGGCCACAAGAAGCTGTCATAACAACCCTCGAGCTGCAAACTATCCAAGATGAGCTAGCTGACCACCATTGAAAATTTGAAGATACCTCTCGGCTATTTACTTCATCTTCCTAAATTTAGAATCAGTCAGACTAGACTCCATCTCACAGCAATCGGCATAAGCTTTCTAATATATTTGGGTACGGAGCTCAACTTTTTTTGGATAGGCGAACAAAGGACCAAATTTCGAGACAGTGGGACTCACAGGGCCTAGCCGTAGGTGCACTTGCGGCTAGACCCGAGTTCTATAACCCAAGATCAACACCTCATTTAAAAAAAGAAGAAATAAGAGAGAAAATTCGGATCTAGAGAGAGAAAGGCTAGGTTGTTACATTAAATCACTAGATTTGTGTTAAATCCATCCCACATCTTGTAAAACTTGCATATCTAGAGTCAGATATCTCAAATCCAAGCCAAAAGAAGCTCATTTCTTCATTCCCCAAGGTGAAAAGCAAACCTTTGTACATTTTATTGTAAATATAGTTCAATCTATCAGATCTATTTCAATGTAGTGTTTATATATAGATAGACTTGTTATTTTTTACATATATTGCGCATTGGCTGATAGAACTATCTATTTTACCAATTAGTTTGTACATATTTAGCTAGAAATAAAGTCTTCTTACTAGATCTAGCCGGATCTAGCCCTTAATCCATTCACGAGCTTCAAAACTCGAACCCCTGTGCTAGATCGACTTAGATCTAGGATATATCTAGTCATTTTAATGCTTTAAATTGATTTCTATTACTCCGCATAGCTCTAGATCTATATCTAGTGGTTAGGAGGTCCTAAATATTCGTGATAGAGATTTCAATCAATGAATCACCTCATGATGGGTTTAGGATACATTTTGTACAAGTTCAAGCATATCAAGGTGAGTCTATGAATTCTAGGGTTGAGATCCACTGATCGGATCTCGACTAGATTCCCATGAGAGACTTTTTGGTTTATAATGTAATTCCAAGCCGTACAAATCAATGTATATGTAATATTGGGCCTTAAAACGAATTCGAGGGCTTCATCCCAAAAGATTGAATTTAAGGCCCCGTGATAATGAAAATTATGATTGTAGGTGCTTGGGTCTATCGAGATGGTTTTTATACCCGGAGATGGCTCGACCCTTTTTGATGCTTTCTTTCATGCATTATCACTAAAAGGATTTTCAAACAAAACAACAAAGAGCTTTTATAACTAACAAAACGCTTCGAGGTTAGACAAATCTAAGTTTAATAACTAGAAGTATCAAAGGACCTTGATTCCTATTTGGGCGAAGGATTTGAAAACCTTGTTTTACAAAACATCATTTCAATATATACTTTGTCTAAAATGAACTTTTGCTAAATCAAACCCTTTGTACATAGGTTCAAAGAGGTACAACACTACTTTCAAAGCAACATAGCTCACTAGCTAAACAAAGCTTAGAATAACTCTTAAAATGAAAACACTATACACGAATCAAATAAATGTCAAAATCACACACACACACACACACACACACTTCATGCTTAAAAAAATCAATAAGATGTGGTAATCGTGTTTTCATGGAAGTCGAGGGTGCCTAACACCTTCCCCTCACTTAAGCAAGCCCCCAAACTCTATGAATCTTGGGTTCCAGACTAATTAAATGGAGTCACATATTGGGCCATATTACAAAAAATCTTCAAAATTTCGGATTAGTCGGTACATCCATTTGAAACTATACAGACTGACGACTCTGTTTAATTTGGCTCAATTATTAAAATTAAATCTTTTCAAATAGTCAGCATTTATGTTGGTCCTTTTCCTAAAAATCTCACCTTTTAAATAAATTAAATTGATCTATCAAAATATAAAATGGGCGAAACATCATCTAGGAAATCGAATTTTCCCGGTGTCGATAGGTGGTAACTCCACAGGGGATCATAGAGAGCTTAAGCCACATTTAATCATGTTGATTTTCATTTTACATTTGTATATTGTGTGAATGATCTATGTGTGTGATGAATGTTTCAATTTTTCAAGTACTTTATATTAGTGTCTCGCACAATGTCATCATTTGTATGCGGTGAGGAGCGATGAATGTATGTTGTGTGATTCCTCCACCAAGAGCAAACCCGTCAGTTGCTTGTGAGGCTCAGGAAAGACACCACTCAGATCCGCTCCAATTGAAAGATAGAATGTTTCTATCAAGTAAATTGCAAAGATCTGATAACCTTCATTCCAAAAAGCCCATGTGAGTAATCCTTAGATAGGCCAACCTCTGGAAAACCCAACGAACATGATGTCTCTTCATGCCCTATTACTGTTTATTATGTATAAATGTCATCCATCCTAAACTGTCATTTATATATATTCTTATCTTGTCTTGTCATCAAAATGAACTAACCTCGATGTTGCAGAAAAAGATTCAAAAACTTTAAACCAAATGAAAAACATATCATGCATCAGTCCCATCTATAAATGTCAAGACTAAACTATATACCTTTTGTGTGAAGATTGGTCATATAATTCAGTCCCAAGCCAAAAAGGAATGACCACTGATGAGTTGGATTTATATCCGTGAATCAGATCCTCTGTGGCTTAAGACTTTGCCTGTTTTCTATTATTTGTTTATCTTATATATATATATTGTTGTTATTATGTTTAATTGCTATGATACAGGGTTCATTAGGTCATTTCCAGCTTAAAGGGGCAAAATGGTAAATTTTTACACTCTGGCGCTGCAACGCTAATACCAAGCTTTAGCTTAACATTGCAGCGTGACCTCCGGGCCCATTTGACGTCACCATAGCGCAGCAGTGGCCCAGCTCCTTTGTAAGCTAGCGCTGCAGCGCGAGCTCTGGTGTTTTAATGCTTACGTGGCGCTGTAGCGCCATCCCTTAGCATATTCTCCACGCCGCAGCGCCACCTCCGGTGTCCAAGCAAAAACTTGCTTTTAATAACCTTAAAGGATGAGAAGTGAATATTGAGACATAGAGTAGCCGCCATCAGATATACAGAGCATAGAATAGGAGTTATTACAATTTTATTAGTTTAGAAGAGAAAGAAGCTGTTTTCAAGGAAGGAAAAGTCATTGCATTCTACACAACTCAGACTCTACACGGAGAAGAGAATACTTGGAGACAGAAAACATCACAACATGAGTTTTCTTATTCCAAGTCTTTCATTCATTAGTGTATTTATGAGAATGTTGAATACTTTAAAAATGTGTATTAGTACCATTGTTATGAACTAATTCCATTTTCAGGATTGCAATGTAACCTATTGATTAGCTTAATTAACTTTCTCTCCTATTTATATTAATGAATCATTTTGGAATGGATTGTTGTATTTTATGCCTATTGATTGATTGCTTGACAAAGAAATCGATATTGATATTAATGGATATTGATATCTAACCTTTAAACACAATAACACTAATTATGACCATGCCTATAGGAATGTGTGCATAATCTTCTTAATAGGATAGACATATCTTTATTTACCTTGTGTAGCCTTGAGACTAAGTTTAATTACCCTAGTCTAGTTATTTTCACCAATAAAAATATTGTGATTCATCTAGCTAGGGATGTGCATTTGACCTTCGAAAGGATCTTATGTGTAGTTACTGTTCTTGGTTATCCATTCCTGGATTTGTTTGTATTAATATGGAGAGTTAGGAGATTAGGCGACGCATTAGGGGAATTGTAATCCTAACTTGACTTCCTTGTACAACTAAATCTCTTAGCCCTATAGTTTTAATCATCTAGCTTAACACACCATCTTCATTTACTTGTTTAGATAAAACAGTATAACACTTACCTTAGTACTTGATTAGATTATAAG
The DNA here is from genome assembly GCA_020205605.1 of Panax ginseng. Taxonomy (NCBI): domain Eukaryota; kingdom Viridiplantae; phylum Streptophyta; class Magnoliopsida; order Apiales; family Araliaceae; genus Panax; species Panax ginseng. Next base: position 88,240,066 of record CM035129.1, read on the forward strand.
ACTTCGTCCTCGTGGGTACAACACCCTACTTATCTTATATTACTTGTTTACCGCATATACTTGCGCATGTGTTTATCAGTTGCAAAATTGACCAACAAAATAAACTGCATATAAAATGCCTATCGGAATGCCTCCGTATTGGCTTGTTTATGGCAAGGCAAGTCATCTTCCTGTTAAATTGGAGGATAACGCATATTGGGCAATCCAAAAGCTCAATTTCAATTTGGATGCAGCTGGTGAACGGAGATTGTTATAACTAAATGAATCAGACGAGTTTCGTTTGTAAGCGTATGAAAATGCTAAGTTGTATAAGAAAAAGACGAAGCAGTGGCATGACAAGAAAATAGTCAAAAGAGAATTCGAACAAGGCCAGAAGGTGCTTCTATTCAACTCCTAACTGAAATTATTCTTTGGGAACTTGAAGTCCCAATGGTCGGGACCGTTCACTATTGTCAAGGTGTATCGTCACGGTGCTATTGAGGTCGAAGACCCTCACTCAGAAAAAACCTTTAAAGTTAATGGACAACGCCTGAAACACTATTGGGGCGACGAGGTCTACCGACAGAACACCACCATCACTTTGGGTGACCTGGTGTAAGGCGGGGGTAAAAGTCAAGCTGAAGATTGTAAATTAAGCACTTGGTGGGGAGGCAACCCCATCTCAATATCAAAATTTCCTTTTTCTCTTAACTTATGTCTAGTTTTCATTCGTTCTGTTTTCTAAGTTTGTTAGCATAGTTTCCAACTTGTTATTTCAATGTTACATAGTATGTTGCTAGTGTTTGTATAGTACATGTTCGAATGTAGTTAATCTGTGGTTAAATGCTTATAGTAGTTAGTATGTGTTATTATAGGTTTTGCTAGTTCTATTTTTGTGTTGTTTCACTGATCTAGGACTTGGCCCGCGGGAGAAAATTAACAAATTAAATTTGAAGTCAAGTGATGTCTTCTTTATACTGTGAGCTTAATATTGCCTTTCGCTTTCTGAGTACCAAGGCAAGGGATGAGGTACTGCAATTACGTGCCACAACACAAACCAATTCACTATCTCTCATGACTGCAAATACCAAGATTAGCTTGATCTCTCTCGTGAACTCATGCATGGCGCCAAACCGATATATTATCTATTGCGCTGTAGTGCCAAATCAAACTGGGAGACACCGGAAACTCACCCTGCAGCGCCGAGTCTTGTACTTGACTTTTGCGCTACAACACCAACCTAAAATTTGGGATTTTTGAGCCCGCGCTGCATCGCCAACCAACAAAGGAAGGACCGCGCTGCAGCGCCAGCAGTGAGTTTTTGATTTTAAAAGGGGCTTTTCAGTTCATTCTCAGCAGTTACACCTCCTTTCTCTCAGATCAGATACATCCCCTTCTCCCAATAATTGCGTATCAGAGTCCTTTCTCCACATTTATCGTAGCACTTACTCTCATGCATCTCAACAGTCGTGCCTTATCCTCTTCTCATGGTCATTTCTCTCTCTTCCCTTCTCTTTAAAGGCTAAACTCACGAGGTAAGGGATTTCTATGTTAACTGAATAATATATTGGGGCTTCTTCTTTTGTTATTATTTGGGTGTGGGACTTTGTTGAGAAAGCTAGGGTTTGGGTATTACTAGTATTGGATTTTATCTCCTTGGGTTTTAGATCTTGTAAGTGTTCAAATGGCTTCAAAGCGTCCCCGTACCAGCATGGGTCCCCCTTCACCGACCCCCAGAGCCCCTCCTTCCAGATTTGATACTGTAAAATTAATAAGCAAGGAGGCCTGGAAGCGTTACTCAGAATCATTTTCCAAGAAATATTTGGTGCAGAGAGGGGGCTAAGGCCAGATGTGAAGACGGATGGTGACATAATGACCATGATCTTGGCTATGAAATGGGTCCACTTCACTAAGCAGCCTGAGTTTGCGATTATTTCACTGGTACAAGAATTTTATGCAAATGCTAGTGCAGATGGCCCTACAATAGTGCCAGTTCGGGGTAAGCTAATCCACTTTGATAGTCACGGCATCAACCAGGTTTATGAGACTCCAAACTATGATGGTCATGACAACCTAAAGCCTAGGCTACGGAGTTACAACACAAATGAGATAGTAATAAAGCGTTGCAAGCCTGGAACCGTCTGGAAAACAAATGAATTACATGGCGAGAAGACGTCTTTCCCCCAACAAGCTTTAAGTCGCTACGACAAGGCTTAGTACGCTTTTATTTGCTCTAATATCATGCCAACTTGCCATCTCAGTGATGTCACAAGAGAAAGGGTGGTTCTGCTTTATGCCATCATCATGGGACTAAAGATTGATGTAGGGGTTCTGATCTAGGAGTCAATAAAGAAGGCCATTCGGAGCAATACCATGTCAGGACTCCCTCACCCATCCTTAATAACCCGACTCTACAAAAAGAGCAGGTGTGCTATGGGAGAAAGAAGACGTCACTCAGTCGCTTATGGCTATTATTGATCATCACGTTATCACTCAATTTGGTGTTTGGGAAGGAGCACGATGCACCCAAGGGAGGGGTTATTCTTGGCTCCACAGTATGAACCTCAACTGAGGCAGGACCCTCCACGCATGTGCCTGAGCCCCCATCTGAGTCCATTCCACCTATAGCCCTAGCGGAGATATTGGGCAACCTTAATTTTCTACACATATAGGTGGATACTGTAGCTCAATGGCAGAGCCAATTCCTGCATTACCATGCAGAATTCGCCAATACAATTTCCAGTATCTATGCTGCCTAGGGAGGGGATGATGCTAAGTTCATGACGTTTTAATTTCCAGAGCCTTTGATGTTTGCGCCTTATCCACCACCATTCTCGCCTAGGGAGGAGGTCCGTGAGGTTGAGCCAGAAGATAATGATGATGATGATGATGATAATGAGGATGATTGATGCTGCAACAAGGAGGCCAATGAGGACATTGGTAACTATCAAGTTTGGGGGAGATTTCCTTTTCATTTTAGTTATATGAATTGCTTTTATGATTGAACTATGAGAGCTGTGAGAGTTTCTTGTTGGTTAATTTCGCAATCAATGAATACGTGCAAGTATACACGGTCAGCAAGAGTATCGTTCCCACGAGGAATTATTTAATAAAAAATACCAAGTACTAACTCTTAACCAAATCAATTTTATTTAAACAATTGCAAATTGTGATTTTTCTAATTAAGAAAACTAAATTAATCAATTAAAATTAGATGACTCTAAAATAAATCAAATAAATAAAACTAAGATTTTAATGAATGAATTCAGATAAATAAAGATTAAGACTTCAATATCCTCAATTATGAACTATAAACCAATTATCCAATTATCCCAATTATTATGCCTACTGAATTGTTAACAGGAATTCTCAAATGCCAAAAGTCATTTTTCCAAGTGATCCAATGACTTCTATTTAATCCAGATTAATCTTGCTATATTCCTATGCAAAAAAATTGAATTAAACTCCTTCAATTCCAATTCCTTACTTGTTACATGCGGTAAAAAGATATTTCCATTCAATTCACAAACCTAATTATTCACCATGCAAATAACTAAGTCACATGTTATCATGCCCAGTTCTAACCCTAGAATTCCTCTTTCAGTTCCTTCTAGAGTAACAAGGTAATTACTGGCCAAATAATTAATCAATCAGCACAAGGCAAGATAAACAATTCAATTTGACACAAATAATTGGAATAAATTGAATAACTAATTTATACACATAAAAGATTCAATTGGTAGTCTTAATAAAAGAGTTAGTTCATAATTAATGAATTAAAACCAAGAATCCACAACTGAATAGACATTAAAAGATAAAAGTATGATAAGAGAAGAGAATAGAATCTGTTGTCAGCAAATCTGATGTTCCCCTCTTGCTCTTGCTCTTGATCTTTAGTGTTCTTTAATTTGTTTCAATCTCCAATGGCTAATTAAGAACTAGGGTTTATATTCAATCTAATGGAGTGTTTTATCTAGTCTAATCTATGTAATCCCTTTATTTTATGCCTTACATCATGTATTTATAGGTTACAAGTCCAATTTTTAGCTTAGAAACAAACCCAATCCAATTTAGAGTTAGAAAAGTGTCAAAATTCGCCCCAAAATGCGTCCAAACCTAACCAGACCCTTCCACAATTGCTCCAAATAATAAGCACGATGCTTCAACATCGCTCCCCCAAGCCTTGGCGTAAACTTAAAATGGGCGCCTCGGCCGGCTGGGGCCTTCTGAAATTTCACGCTCAAGCGTCCTTTGGAAAAATGGCCATAACTTCTTCGTCCGAACTCCAATTTTGATAAGAAAGAGGAGACGTAGATCTACAACTTTCATTCTTGAGTGTTTCAAAATAAGGTCAAGAGCAATACTCAAATTGGCTCTAAAGTGACTGCTGTGTAAATGGCAAGCCAAAAACGCGAATCTAGCCACCCCAAACGTCGATCCAAGTAACTTTTGTTCCAATTCCTACAAAACAACGTAAAATATGCATGAATAGACACAAACACTTAAAATCATGCAAAAGATTAAGCTCAAACGCACTCAATTATGGGTATAAAACTCACTCATCAAATACCCCCAAACTTAAACCTTTGCTTATTGTTGAGTAAAATCTATATACGCACAACACGCAAGTATACGTGGTCAACAAGTAATAGAGTGATGAGTAGAGTATCGTTCCCACAGAGACTAATTAGAAAAATACCTTAACTTACAATTACCAATCTTCTATTAACCCTAATTTTATTAAACAAATCAAATTCAATGATTGAAATTACTAAACTAAAATTAAGAATAATTAAACTAAAATAAAACAACCACAAATATCAAAATCTGAATTTTCAAGCAATTAATGGAGAATTAGACTTATGATTTCACCTTAAGCTTCACTTTGGTTTTAACACTCTTATCCCAATTCAATGCACTATCTCAGTTTATTAATCAAGAACACAAACGTAGTACTAACCACCTCTCGATGCATTAATACCATATTAACGTCAATCCACAATTAAGATAGAAATCCGTTAAACACCTTAATCAACTAACACACTATATCTCTATATGAATTACAATTGAAGAAGGTTGAAGAACAAGTTCTCTTATCCAATTACATGCGGTGTTAAGTATATCTCTGTCTTCACACGAATCAGGTTTAAGCTACTAACAAAATCCTGAACACATGCTATATCAACTAGGTCTAGATTTGAATATCCTCTCTCGATTCCATCCAACTCCACAAAGAATTTATTGGCCAGACAATTCATAGATTCAAGCATAAATCAATATAGATAAACTGAAGATAATTTATTAAATTGGGAATCAAAGATTACAAAACCATTGATTCACTCAAGGATCCATCACAAGCCTAAAAAGTGAATTAGTTTATAATAAATGAAATAAGCACTGAATTAATCATAGAAATCATTCTTTCAATCACAAATAATAATTTAACACAAAGAATATTAGAAATCACCCTTTACGTAGACTACAAATGTAACCGTCTTGAAAAACTCTTTGAAATACTCCTCCACTTTTGCTCTCCAATAAGATGACTTTTATCTTCGTAAGCTTCTTGATTTCCCTTATTGTCTTTCTAAAGAGTAATATATATCAAGTCTAATACTCCAGCTACATCCCCTAACAAATAGAGTTATAAACTCATTAAAACAACTGAAATTCGAGTCCAATAGGAAGTTTAAATGCAATAGGACAGGTCCCATTTTCCTGACCTCATTGGCGTGGTGTATATATATGAAAATGCAGCCAATGAACTTCAAGTTCTGTCTTGATTGAGAGCTGACCCCCCACCCTGGTGTGCAGAATAAAAGGCACTTCCGTGAATCTCTCTATCAGTTGATTATGTAGGTAGACCCCACCCCAAATGGTGTGTTTAACTTCAGACATGCCCGCCCAAATGAGCATTCCTCTGATATCCGATTTGCTTCACTGCAACAACGAAGTTATTTCTATGGCTCCAACTTAACTGCAAATGCACCAATTATCACGAACAATCCATAAATTGCAGCAACCACCAACCTACACATAAAACAACAAAAACCAAGTAAAAATGCACTTGTTTACAAAAACATAGCAAAGAATACGCATGATTTAGACATGAAATTGCGTATATAAAATACACTTATCAAAACCCCCCAAACTTAAACTGTGCTAGTCCTCGAGCATAAGACACTACATGCAATGCAATGATATGAATACGACCCACTCTACATATTATCCAACCCAACAATATCACGGAATCACAATTATCTCAATGGCCTCTGCGAAAATAAGCAACTATACAACATCAACCATCAAAACTAATCTACAAATCACGTTTAATCCTTGAATCTTAAGCTATTATCACTGGTATCGTGTGTGTGCAACATCCATGATAACTGATATCGATTCAAATTCAATACATAATCAGCCTCTTAGAAGGACTCATGCAAAGACAAACTCCAAAACTTCAAAAATTAGCTAGTTTCAGCTAAAACTCAAGCAATCACACATCACCAGGGTTCACTCGGGGTACTTATGCTCTATTTCCATCCACGGGGGCTTTTTGCTCTTATTTCCCGTTTTATTCTTTCTTTTTTTTCTTTTTTTCTTTTTTTATACACATAGCTATGCAATGTCTTATTCCCTTAGGCTTTTCAATGCTACCTTAACGAGCTTTCGACTAACGACTCCCAGACCATAAAGACCTTAGGGAGCTAGGTGTAAAGACAATCCCCTCAGGCTTACTTGCTCAAGTAACAAAGGCCACAAAACTAGACAAGCACACCACGGTGTTTATTCATATATATATATATATATATATTTAGATAAGGAAATATATAGCTTATATACCCCCAAAGATCCCCTAAACTTAAGTTTTTGCCTCATTTCAGCCTTAACTAGCCATTTTTGTCATTATATCACTTGCCCTAGCATTAACCTTTAGAAACCAATTAAGTACCGGTTTGAACTTAGTCAATTAACAAAGATGTTCTTAAAACGTGCTATCCTTGTATACCAATTTCAAGCAACTCAAAATTCGATTCAAATACTATCATTGTGTCACAGTTCTAATATTTAATACTGTACTTGCTACTTATTTTAAAATCACATCATAGGCCAAAATAACATGAAACACGACATTAAAGGATTAAAACACACAATAATTACTAACTAAATTTTATTTTTTATTATTTTTTTTAAACTAAATTGACAGATAACAAAATGCATCTGTACTCCTTCTACTATGCAATCTAAGCTACGATAAATGCCCTAAGCTATCATGCAAATACCAAACATAAAATGCAATACAGAAAATAAATGTCATCAACAAAATATGCAGCCTAAACTAAAATGCATGCAACACATGTAGTTAAATCCCCCAAACTTAAGATGAACAATGTCCTCATTGTATGATTAGCAATATAAGTGTGAGGACTTCCCTTTTTGTGTTTAAGTCTGAGGTGGTGGTTGTTGGTCTTCATCAGAGTCACTCGGTGGGAACGCACAGCTACAGCTTATAGTTTACGCTGAACTGCTCATTCCAATTCCTATGTAACACATAAGAAAAATAACACGTACACCAATTAGTTATATACTTGACTTACGCATTGGTTTACTTACTTTACTTCTTAGGGTTCACGTTCTTATAAACTATTTTTACGCGACCAACTTCCTTCACCGGTTAACGACTTCATGACATACGGAGATGTTTTACTCAATACGTTCATCATCTTTGATGATTTACATTCTTATCTTCCTCTTATACTTTCCTAGGACTCAAAGACACATCGTGTCTCATTAGTAGTCCATATGGTACTCGAGTGGTTTCCCACAAACAACCAACAAACAAGTTCCCCGTCTCATCTACTTTGCCACACACGAAGTTAGTTAGATCGGTTACCAGTTTTGTATATACCTTCGCTCTCTGAAGGAATTGTTTAGCCCAACTCCTATATGTCAACCATCAAAGGTTACGATTGTACTACAACCTAACTCATCTTAACTTATCCGAACTATTAAACTATAATGTTCGTTAAGTCAAATTCTTATTCCTTATGGCTTTCTGACAAATAAATGTCATACCTCAGGATTCATTCATCATCGTCTAAGTTATACAGTCTTCTGTATACTCAGAACGATCATTCAATACTCATTCTACGCATTAATAGCGTTAATCATTTTACTTTACCTTGTTCTTATCTTACAACATCCGATTCATTCGACTCGAAGTGTCATCCAAGTTATAAACATTAACTCAGCTTTCATTAATCTTATTACCGTTCGCTACGGCTTTCTTGATACCATTCGTATCTTACTTACTACTTTCATTAACGTCTAAGCCATACAACCAGGGTATACTTAGAACATTCGTCAACGCGAATACGATTTACAAGGATCGTTTACGTATTCAACGTTCACGTTGCTTGTCTCTTAATCTCTCATTCAACCTTTACTCAAGGTTTTAATCACTTTCGATCATTATCCCATGAACCCCATGTTCATTATTCTTTCTTAATGTCGAAGCCATACTGATCGTTGTATGCTAAGACCTATCGTTCATTGTAACAACGTTACGTTCACAGTGTCTATACGCTTTACTTTCATCTCTCATTACCATGTCATAACATCAAAATGTTATACATTACTATCGCCCATCAACGCCTAAGGAATCACCATCATAGCAATCCCTCACGTTCGATTCATCATGCACTACTACGGTCCCCTTACCATCACCCTGTAACTCGTAATTACATTCTTTTAATCTCGCTTAATCTTTCTCATGCAACCTTCATTAAAGGTTTAAAACACTCAAAAAGTGTTACATTAGTTGAACTACATGTTCAGTATTCTTTCTTGCACATCCCCGAGAAATTGAAAGCGCTTAAAATCTCATTTACGGCATTGCTTCTACACCGGGCGCCACGGTGCCACTCTCAAGACTAAGACTCGATCCTTGCATTTGGTATTTTAATTAAAGATCGGACCCTCCTATCCGGCGCATAGTTGCCACCATTCTTGGTATGATCAGCCAGGCACATGGCCAAGACATTCTTCCCGAAAAGTTTTTCTAAGTCTTTGGTTGTTATGAGACGCGTACTTCGAAATCTCATAACTTCTTCGTTATAACTCAGAACGAGATCGTTCCAAAGCCATTTTCTTTGTTATCTAACGTACTTTGATTACCCCCGGACAGAACTTTGTTCTGACTCTGTTAACTGCCATTCAATTGGCTTAATCTTCACCCTTCATTCATTTTAACGTTTTTAAAGTTCTTCGTTCGTTCGTCCGTAATTCGGTCATCCGAACTCAAAAATTCATTCGTTCTTGAGTCCACGACTCACATTTTCTACGTTCTCTTACATTCTTATGAAACCCTACACGTTCGGGTTCAATTACTAACTTTCTAATTCTCGTCCGTCTTTTACGAAAATTTCGCCATAACTTCGTTATAGCTAATTTTAATCCGTTCTTAATGAACGTTTCTACCGTTCCTAACCAAGCAATAAGCATCTAACTTATACACAATGGTTTTAAACTTGTCCATCAACAACAATTATCCTACGATGGTTTTAAATTTGTCCATCAACAACGTTCTTCGTGTTCTTCGCTCGTTCTTCGTTTTAATCGATATATTGAATAACGATTTTACTTTTTCTTGGAATTTGATGGTATAGAACATCATTACTTACTTAATTCACTACTCATCCATAAGATTCATTCGGATCACTCAAAATCCTTACGAATCTTACACTTCCTTAAGAAATTTATAAACTAAATTCCTAATTCTTAATTCTTCGTTTTCTCATGAATTCAACCATATGAAATCATTATTAACTTAATCTACTACTGATTTTCATCAAGTTATGTTTTTGAACATAAAAACTTAAAGAAAATTTAGAAGAAACTAGGGTTGATTTACTGCTTCTTCTTTAATCTCCTTCCGTCGGACAAAGCGTGCATTCAAGCTAGCTTTTCCTCATTCTGCTTCTCTTCCTCTCCCATCTGAACTCTCTCTCTCTCTCTCTCTCTCTCTCTCTCTCTCTATCACTCAAGTGTTGGTTGAGTTTTCAAAACCAAACAAATGAGTTTAAGCTTTCTATTTATAGAAAACCAAGGTTAGGGGCACTTTGGTCATTTCCCCTCCACCTCCTTACTATTCCAAACTTATCAACCAAGTTTACTTGGTCACCACCCTTACTTGGTGACCAAGTGGCCTTTATGCCCATGGGTCATCCCTATGGGTTTCCCATGGTTTTACCCATCCCAGACGGCTCGATCCGCTGGTTAATTTTCTCGGATCGGGCTTAATTAAATCTAGAATCGGGCCTTACATTAATTTTCTTCGGGCTTTCTTTGGGCTTGATTACACATTCCATTGGGTTTGATATAATCCAAATCCAAATGGATTCTACATAGTCCATGAACTCAAAGTCCATTAAAACTATTCGTATTCTACGCATTCCATTCTCGTATTTTCGTATTCCCTTCGTATATTGTTCGTACGATATTCGTATTATATGTTGTACTAATCTTCGTACTATACTCGTATAATAACTAGTATTATACTCGTATTTCTCAAGCATAATAACTCTAATTATTATACGAAATCATAAAATTCTCGGAACTCACTTTTCCCAACCCTTAGGTTTTAAGTCCGCAGGCGAAAACTTCGTTTTTGCCATAACTGAAATATTATTGAATATTCCATAGGATTCTATCATTACGCGTTTCTCAGAAATTCAAAATAAATCTCCGAGCAGAACGGATGAATAGTGCCTATTTTGTCTTTTTTCCCAGAAAATCTTTTTTTTCCCGGAAAAATTTTATTTTTGTCTTGAAAATTCTTACCCTTTCAGTCTAGCTCCTAGCCAGAATCCTCCCGATTAATAATCATTCTAGGTTATAGAACAATTAATAAACACATAGCACAGAATAGTATTAATAAAAATTTATTTTATTAATAACTAATTCTTTAAACTTAAATTCTGGACAATCCGATTTTCCGGGTTGTCACATCGGGTTTCAAACCTCTAAGAAATATTCGCGTCATTCGCTCCTCATTATCGACCAAATGGAATGCAAATCGGGATAACTCTGCAAACTTAGCCTCGTACAGCGATACGGTCATATTATTTTGCTCCATTGCTTATCTCAACATTTTCAGATGCCATTTTCAAACACTGTCACAAAACAAGGGTTAATTGACATATCACATATTATCCCTATACTTTGACCGACCAATTAAATACCAAATAAACTTAGGTAGGTCATACTAGCGAAGGAATTCCCCGTCTCTCCCCTCCTAGTTCTTATCTCACATCTAAGCCAGGGATCATATCCCCAAGCTTTGATACCAACTGTGACGCCCCCAAAACAGGTATACATCAGCAATCTTGAGTCGCCAAATACATGGTATAAAATACAAATAAAAAAACTTAATTATACAACTGTCGTGTAAAATAAGACAAAACATATGCTATGAGTTTTAATAAAAATATTGTCATCTAGACAATATCCATACTCAATGGAGTCCTTATTATATTTATTATCACACTATTTAATAGAATAGTGAGGACTACTAATACTATCATCTGGACTGTCACTCCGATCCCCGACTCGTCCCAACTATATTCTCATTTCCTGAAGAGAACGGTGAAAGAAAGGGTGAGCTCAACTAGCCCAGTAAGAAATATTATGACTAAGATAATGCAAAATAAATTATCATTAGTCTTCAATAATGTTAAACTGATAAAATACAATAGACATCAAGTTTAACTGCAGTGAAATAAGCAATCCATTAGAAGAGTCAAGTAGAGCATGAAATCTACTATCTTCTATGATTTAAAAAGATTTTCATCAACTTTATCGCTGAGACTCAGCTTAATAAATAAACTACATCATCCCTGCACCACGACCAAGGATATTCATGTAATCATCAATGGTCATGATTATACCGAATAATCCCTGGTCATAATCATACCAACAACTGTCCACCAATGAACTAAAGGCCAATGGGGACTTTTACCACATCATTCGTTACATTACGATCATGATTATACCGAATAATCCCTGGTCATAATCATACCAAGTCCATCTCTGCACGTAAGCCAACGATGACTTTCATCACAATATAAGCATGAGGATGATAACAATGATATAAGCATTAATCAAATGAAAACAAGGATAAATATTAAAGACATTAAATTTATCCAAATATTATCAATCACTTAATAAACTCATCATCTAATATTATTAATATTATAACAATATTTTAATCACTTCTTAAACTTATAAATAATTTATTTCAATTGTTTACACTTTACCAAGTAATGTATTTAATCATTCAAAAATGCCATACTCATAAGATTTCATCACCAATGATCAAATCCCTCATCAAAAATATGCATATACCCTATCTAGGATTCCCAAGCCATAAAATCCTATTTTCCGATTTTGTTACTTTACATAACATATTTAATTCATTTACTCATAACTAGTTCATTTTTATGAAAAATACCAAATCAGTCCCAAAAATATTTCTTTTCTGGGATTTAACAAAATATAGTCCCATATTGAACATATATTTTTTTCGGAATTTTTAAAAGTCATTTACTATTTTACATACGGCCAAAACTGTCGAATATTTAGACATTTATCATAAATTGTTCTTTTGTCCAAAAATTCCGAAATTTACAGGGTATACTCCTGTTATATACATGTACTTCCAATAAAACTTTCACCAATTTTGGAGTTAATAACAAAGAATTATAAGAGTTTACTTTTAAAATAGTCTTTTTCCATAAAATCCACAACTCTTAATCTATACATCCAAAAATCGCCATTTTTGGACACAATCTAGAAAACTCATCAAATTATCATTTCAAATTTTTCTAGAATTTTTGAGTGTCAGAAAAATTACGAAACTGCCCCTGGAAAAAACCCCTTTTGAATGAAAATACTATTCATATGAATACAAAGGATTATTCACCATGCATGCAGTAATCCACATAGACAGGTTATTCCAACAAAATAATAAAGAATGGAATAATAGAAGAATTCACCATGCATGCGATAGACCGCATGCATAAAGTTATTCTCAATAGAATAATAAAGAATGGAACCAGTCATGCGAAACCGTATGCATGTGATATTCCAAATGTAATAATAAAGAATAGAACCGTGTCAAAATGCGTAAACCGCATGCATGTGATATTCTAACGTAATAATAAAGAATGGAACCAGTCATGTATAAACCGCATGCATGTGATATTCCAATAGAATAATAAAGAATGGAATAATAACGAATTCATTAGATGCATGCGATGTAATCGCACATACCAGCATGTGTTATTCCAACGTAATAATAAAGAATGGAATAATGTAAGAATTTCATCATGTATACGTATTTCATGATGACAAAGTTATTCCAACATAATAATAAGGAATGGAATAATAATAACTCTCTTCATGAATATGAAAGAAATAATACCCCTTACCTTAGAAAGAAACTGGATACTGGAGTAGAGAGGTAACAGACTTATCTTCTTCTTTCTCTCTATAATTTCTCTATATAATAATTGCTCTATAGCTTTAGTGAATTGGTGAGAAATGAAGGAAGAATGAGCTTCTATTTATAGGAAAATATAGTTTCGATAATTACACGTTTTGGGACTCGAAATATTACAGTATAATACCTCCAACTTTTCTTTCATTTTTAATTTAGTCCTGCAAGTATTATCAAACTTTCACCACCTCCCATAATAGTAAATAATGTGAATCAATAGTTCAATCATGTGAATCAATAGTTATAATCATGTGAAAATACGAATTACAGTATAGTACCTCCATCTATACCTCCATTTTTAACTTAGTCATGCAAGTATTATTAATCTTGTACCAACTCCCTAATAGTACAAGAATGTGATTCAATAGTACACACATGAACAACAAATAGTTATATAAGCATGTGAATTAGTAGCAATTAATTGCTCATTTATCCGATTAATTACCCGATTTATCAATATAACCCCTGCACATCAATTATCATCTAATAGATGTCTATTTTCACTAACACTAATAATTCTAACACAATTGAACTATCAATTTCATCTTTAATCAACACAAACTTATTCATCATTAATATTATAACTCACAATATTTAACAACCAGGTCGTTCCCAAGAAAGAGGGGGCTTTCCGATAAGGATTTCTCCTTATTAAGGCAATTTAGGTGACCAAACCTCTCCTTGATAGAACTTCTAGACATTGTCAATATTGCAAATAATAATATGAATAACTTTGTCGTCTCAATTATTGATTCAATAATATATAAAATATTATGCAGATGATACTATGACTATAATTGAATCAATAATATGAGAGATATGATGCAACAATTACTGTAGCAATAATTTAGTATAACTAAGTGACTTCTTACGTAGCATCAATAATCAATACCGTAATACTACTAATGCAACCACGCCAGACATCACTTTTTTACTACCGGCTAGTTCAATTGTTTTAACGGTAACACTTTCGCTGTTATTTTTATAAAAAGATAATTCTGTCATTTTTTAACTACGACAATACTTCCGTTGCGGGGTCCACCAATGATTGTGCCATCGTATAGATATTCCCTGACAAAAAGAATATTCCCCGACCAATCAAATATTATATAATCACTTGCTTACTTTGCAAAATTTGTAAATATTACCCACAATTATAACATTATATCAAATCCACACCATAATATTAAAAAAAAAAAATTCGAGAAATTTAAATCTTTATTCATAAAATTTGGGGTCTCACAATCTCCCCTCCTTATGAAATTTCACCCTCGAAATTTACGTACGTACCTGGTATACTGAAGAGATGAGGATACCTTGACTTCATTTCAGATTCTAACTCTTGAGGTATAACCTTTGAGTGTCGAATATGATCCTTCTTATCCAAGATTTTAACACTTATCTCCTCATACGTTAAATCTTATGCTATCTTGTCTAGTTCTAATTTAATAATGTGGTTCGGGTCATCCACATATTTACGTAACATCGATACGTGAAAAACGTTATGAACACGCGACATACTTAGGGGTAAAACGAGTCTATAGGCCACATTTCCTACTCCATCGAGGATTTCAAATGGGCCAATTAAATCGAGGGTTGAGATAACGCCTTCTTGAACCTTCGTCTTCACATTCATCAGATTCGGGTGTGTAGCTTGAGCGGCTTTAACTTTATCGATTAAAGTCGATTTTACTCATCTATTCGTTATCTTCACGTGGGTCCCTAGAGTATTTAACTCTATCTTCATCATTTGTAAGTTATACAAAATGGGTCTTTGTGTTAACAACATCGCACTCATAAACGCATACGATCTTCTACTCAATGCGTCAGCTACCACGTTCGCTCTTCCACGATGATATTGAATGGTCGTAACCTTCAACAAACTCGAGCCATCGCTCTTTGGCGATTATACGCTCGCTTTTGGGTGAAGAAATATTTAAGGGTTGAAGAAATGGGTTTTGTACTGGGGTCAATACAAAATTCGATTTCACGTTTTGGGGTTGGCTAAGAAGTCTTCAAGAATACGTCAGGAAATTTATTAACAATAGAAATATCATTCAAAACTGTGACTCTCATCCAAGACTTGGATAGCACATGTAATGAAGGTTTCTCCTAACAGAGTTTCAACAGATAAGTCAAAGTCTAACTTCTCCGGAGTCAAATTTAAACGTTGAACGCAAGCAAGAGAGATAAAAGAATGGGTAGAACCCGTGCTAACTTCATTCAGGTTACTCGCTTTTTGAGAAGTCACGAAAAACGCTCTTCTTGAAACCACCGACTTTGTTTTGTCCGTATCCGCCTTTGGTGCCACCGTCCCAGCTGGACTTGACTTCACTATACGACAAAATCAAGCTAAATAATCATCTCTTCTAAAAATCAAGTTGATACCTATCAACTTGCCATCGTCATTCACGACATCGCCTATAGAAAGTCTGGCTTCGGTGCATTCCACACAAAGAAGTCACCAGATAAAGGCTCGGGGCTCTTTACTTATGGCTTGATATGACAGTGATTGACTTTAGTGGTTTGGTTGCTTGAATTCGCATAATATCTTGGTTATAAAAATGAAAGCTAACAACCTTACAAAAAGCTTGATGAGTAGTTAACCAATCGATTCCTAAAATCATATCAAAGGCAAGTATTTTCAAAGAGATAAGATCGTCAGGTAGTGTGAAAATGTCAATTTGAATCAACAAGATTTATAAACAGTGGAGGTAACGAAGGTTTCTCCTAACAAAGTTTCAACCGATAAGTCAAAGTCTAATATCCCCGAAGTCAAATTTAAATGTTGAGCGCAAGCAAAAGAGATAAAAGAATAGGTAGAATCAGTATCTAATAAGGTATAGACTTCGCAAGAATTTATAATTAACTAACTCGTGCTAACTTCGTTCGGGTTACTCGCTTTTTGAGAAGTCACAAAAAACAGTCTCCTTGAAACCACTGACTTTGTTTTGTCCGTATCTGCCTTTGGTGCCATCGTCCTAGCTGGACTTGACTTTGGTACACGACAAAATCGGGCTAGGTGACCCTCTTTTCCACAATTATAACATGTTTTGGACTGCATCATGCGGTTTGGACTGATGTGTCCCTCCCCTCCGCATTTGAAGCATACAATTGGTGGTCGTTCTCCTTCCTTGAAAATGGGTGTTGGTGCTGCTGTCTTTCCATCATTTTTGAACTTCTCTTCTTAAAATTTTCACTCCTATTATCTTGGCTATGATTACCACCGAAGTGGTTACCATTCTTGGCATGATAATTTCCCCCACGATGGTTATTATTGTTCCGATGGTCGTTGCCACCGGTATGATTATTATCGTGTTGTTGCTTACCTGAGGATTATTGTATTCCTGTTGCACATTATCCTGGGTATTGATCGTTGGTGACTCAACGGTCTCATATGCTTCATTGTTAATCTCAATATTTTCATGCCATTTTCAAACACCGCCACAAAACAAGGGTTAATTAACATATCACATATTATCCCTATACTACGTGACTAATTAAATACCAAATAAACTTAGATAGGTCATACTAGCGAAGAATTCCCCATCTCTCCCTCCTAGTTCTTGTCTCACATCTAAGCCGTGGATCATATCCTAAGCTTTGATACTAACCGTGACGCCCCAAAATAGGTATACATCACCCATCTTGAGTCGCCAAATACATGGTACAAAATTCAAATACAACTTAGTTATACAACAGTCATGTAAAATACGACAAAACATAATCTAAGAGTTTTAATAAGAATATTGTCATCTAGACAATATTCACACTCAATGGAGTCCTCATTACATTTATTGTCACACTATTTAACAGTATAGTGAGGACTACTAATGCTATCTTCTGGACCGTCACTCCGTTCCCCGACTAGTCCCGGCTACGTTCTCATTTCCTGAAGAGAACAGTGAAAGAAAGGGTGAACTCAACTAGCCTAGTAAGAAATATTATGACTAAGATAATGCAGAATAAATTATCATTAGCCTTCAACAATGTTAAACTGATAAAATACAATAGACATCAAGTTTAACTGCAGTGGAATAGGCAATCCATTAGAAGAGTCAAATAGAGCATGATATCTACTATCTTCTATGATTTAAAATGTTTTCATCAATTTTTATCGCTGATACTCAACTTAATAAATAAACCACATCATCAAATCATCCCTGCACTATGGGCCAAGGATATTCATTAAATCATCAATGGTCATGACTATACCGAATAATCCCTGGTCATAATCATACCAAAAATTGTCCATCAATGCACTACAGGCCGCTGAGGACTTTTACCACATCATTTACAACATTACAGGTCATGATTATACCGAATGATCCCTGGTCATAATCATACCAAGTCCATCTATGCATGTAAGCCAAAGATGACTTTCATCACAATATAAGCATGGGGATGATGACAATGATATAAGCATTAATCAAACGAAAACAAGGATAAATATTAAAGACTTTAAATTTATCCAAATATTATCAATCACTTAATAAACTCACCATCTAATATTATTAATATTATAATAATATTTTAATCACTTCTTAAACTTATAAACAATTTATTTCAATTGTTTACACTTTTCAAAATAATGCATTTAACATTCAAAAATGTCATACTCATAAGATTTCATCGCCAATGATCAAATCCCTCATGAAAAATCTGCATATACCCTATATAGGATTCCCAAGCCATAAAATCCTATTTTCCAATTTTGTTACTTCACATAACATATTTAATTTATTTACTCATAACTAGTTCATTTTCATGAAATAACAGAAGAATTTCACCATGCATGCGGTACTTCGCATAGACAGGTTATTTCAACATAATAGTAAGGAATGGAATAACAATAGCTCTCTTCATGAATATGAAAGAAATAATACCCCTTACCTTAGAAGAAACTGGATATTGGAATAGTGAGGTAGCAGACTTCTCTTCTTCTTTCTCTCTATAATAATTGCTCTAAAGCTTTAGTGAATTGGTGAGAAATGAAGGAAGAATGAGCTTCTATTTATAGGAAAATATAGTTTTGATAATTGCATGTTTTGGAGCTTAAAATATTACAGTACAATACCACCAACTTTTCTTTCATTTTTAATTTAGTCCTGCAAGTATTATCAATCTTACACCACCTCCCCTAATAGTATCAATAGTTCAATCATGTGAAAATATGAATTACGGTATAGTACCTCCATCTATACCTCCATTTTCAACTTGGTCATGCAAATATTATCAATCTTGCACCAACTCCCCTAATAGTACAAAAATGTGATTCAATAGTACACATATGTGAACAAATAGTTATATAAGCATGTGAATTAATAGCAATTAGTTGCTCATTTATTTCATTAATTACCCGATTTACCAATATAACCCCCAGACATCAATTATCATCAGAATAGATGTCGATTTTCACTAACACTAATAATTCCAACACAATGGAACTATCAATTTTATCTTTAATCAACATGAACTTATTCATCATTAATATTATAACTCACAATATTTAACAACCAGGTCATTCCCAAGAAAGAGGGGGCTTTCCGATAAGGATTTCTCCTTATTGGCGCGCAATTAGGTGACAAACCTCTCCTTGACAGAACTTCTAGACATTGTCAATATTGTAAATAATCATATGAATAACTTTGTCGTCTCAATTATTGATTCAATAATATAAAAAATATTATGCAGATGATACTGTGACAATAATTGAATCAATAATATGAGAGATATGATGAAACAATTACTGTAGCAATAAATGAGTATAACTGAGTGACTTCTTACGTAAGCATCAATAATCAATACCGCGGCTACTTATGCAACCACGCCAGACATCGTACTTTTTACTTTACTAACGGGTAGTTCAACAGTTTTAAATGTAACACTTTCGTTAATTATGTTTATAAAAGATAATTACATCATTTTCTAACTACGACAATACTTTCGTTGTGGGGTCCACCAGTGATTGTGTCGTCGTACGGATATTCCCTAACAAAAAGAATATTCCCCGACCAATCAAATATTATATAACCACTTATTTTACTTTGCAAAATTTGTAAATATTACCCACAACTATAACATTATATCAAATCCACACCATAATATTAAAAAAAAAAAAAATTGAGAAATTTAAATCTTTATTCAAAAAATTTGGGTTCTCACATTGGGCATCACATTTACTTAATCATTAAGTATATTTGCTAATCACATAACTTAGCTTTTAAGTTTACTTGTTAATCACCTAGCTTACCCTTTGCTTGCTCATCACTTTTACTTAGCCACCAAGTACTTTACTTGGTCACCACTTTGGGCCATCCATGTGATTATGGGTTTCCCCATGGATCAACCTTGCTTTGGACTTTAATTTCTATTAATCTCATCATATACTTTGGGCTTTCATTAACAAATATTTGGGCTTTACCATTAGCTTGCATTGGGCTTGCACATTAATCCCTATTGGAATTACCCTTCCCACATTTGGGCCTTATCATAATTCACATTAGACAATACATTTTCCTACACAATTCAATAAATCCATTACATATGGCTTAAAGCCTTATAACGTATAATCTACGTATTAATCTTGTATTCCAACTCGTATACTTATTCATGTACGTCATACCATCATTCATGCATACTCGTATAATACCTCATATCATACTCATATTCATTACCTCGTTCAATACCTATGTATTATACGATCATCGCTTTAATTCATTATACTTATTTAAATTCCTTCTCGGAAATCACTTTTCCTAACCGTTAGATTTTAAGTCCGCAGGAAAAAAACTGTGTTTGCCATAACTGAAATATTATTGGATAAACCATCTTACCTCGATATTCTATCGTTATGTATTTCTCGAAAATTCAAAAATAATTCCCGAGCAGAAATGTGTGAATAGTGTTTTTCAGAAAATTTCTCGGAAAGCTTTTATTTTCGTCTTGGAAATTCAAACACTTTAATTCTATCACGTAGCCAAAGTACTACGACGTTTCGATATTTCTAGGTCATAGAACGACCTTTAGTTATCTTACTCCCATAAATAATTAATTAAATTCATTTAATCCACATAATCAAATAAAAATTTAATTCTCATAAAAATCTGATTTTTCTCGGGCATTACATTCTTCCCCCGTTATAAGGATTCTGTCCCCGGAATCTTGCTACAACACATAAACAAATGAGAAATATTTTCCTTCATTTTAACTTTAAATTTATTTGAAACTCAAATTCCTCCTTCAAAACAATATTATACTTAATCTTCTCTTCATCTTGCATCCTCTTCTTCATTCGCTTGCATTCCTTGTTAACTATTTGTACTTCCTTAGCTCGTTCCGTTTTTGTGGATTGAGTCTATATTGTGAATAACATTTCTATCGCTTCCTTACGTAATTTAACTTCTAACTCTGTTCTTGCCATCTCCGTTATTAACTTATTCTGAGTCGTTAACATTGATAGTTTTTCCCTACCCTTCCTACTTAACGCGTCGTTTACTACTTTTAGCTTCCATGTATGATATAAGATATCACAGTCGTGACCCTTTATCCATTCTAATTATCTTTTTTACCTCATATTCAACTCCTTCTATGTGGAGATATATTTCAGACTCTTAGAGTCCGTGTATATCTCACCCTTTTCCCTATATAAATACTATCTTTAGATTTTTAATTCAAAAACTACAGCTGCCAATTCTAGATCATAAGCAGGATAAACCTTCTCATAATCCTTTAACTGGCGTGATGCATACTACATGAGCACGCAACCCCGTCATCTATGCGAAGCATCGAGATACACTAAAAAATTCCCCGTATCATTTGATAAAGTCAATACAGGTGCCTTACTTAACCTTCCTTTTAGCTCCTGAAAACTATTTTCTCACTTCTCATTCCCAACATATTTCTCAATAACAAATTCGTCTATCTCTTAAGCTACAATTTACACGTAGTGAATTTCGTATCCAGCTTCTCCCTCCGTAGTGTTTCTCACACTATCTTCAAATGTTTAACGTGATCTTTCGACGTCTTAAATTAGACTAGAATATCACCAATGATCATTACGACACCCTCATCCAAATAATATTTTAACACTCTGTGACGCTAATGGTACTTTCAACCATAGCACCTCACAAGAGTACCTATCAACTTACCACCGACTTTCTCGGTGCCCCTTACGAAAAGTCTAACTTCTGAACATTAGTTAACCCAAACGACATACCCAGAAACTCGTAATAATTATAACGAGTCCTGAACGTCGTCTTAGGTACTTCCTTATTCCTTACTTTCAACCGACGATACCTCGTACACAAATCTATCTTCCCTAAAAAAAATACTTTGCCCCTTTCAACTGATCAAAATAGATCATCGATCCTGGGCAATGGGTATTTACTCTTAACCGCTAACTTACTCCACTCACGATAGTTGATACGCAAACGTAACAACTCATCCTCTTCCTTAACATCCTCCTAACTTGCGTCATAGTTAGACAACAAGCACGTTCCGGTGATTTATTACCGTAAAATACCACCTTGGGTTACTTAGAAATCCAAAGGTTTGCACTTTTCTTATAACAATTTATTAAAGTTTTATGGTTAATTAACCCATTCATACCAAGATCTACTTCAAATTCTCTTAACCTTATCGGTACTTATCTCTCGATACTTTACTACCTTCATTATCCATGAAACAATTCCCATTAATATATTCAATGAGAGTTGTTTCCTCATTCTGTACCTTAACATATAAAGGTATTTATAATCCTTTTTGGGAATAAAGGTAACGATCGAGAAATTTATAATTTGATTTAAATATTATTGAATTAAATAAATATTTTAGGTAATTTATTTATTGAGGAAAATAAATAATTGATGAATTGTGGTGAATTAATTTAGTAACTAAATTGATTAGTGTTAATTAAATTGGGTAGTGATAATTTTGTCTGAAGGATTTAATTTAAGGAAATAATTAAATTAAATCAATTGCTTAATATTGAAGGAAATAATTAAATTAAATCAATTGTTTAATTTAAAGGAAATAAATTGTAAGACCCCAACTTATTATTAAATGAAATTGAATTTTCTCTATTTATTATCTTGAAATAGTAAGGGTTGATTTGATTAATGTGGTTAGTTATGGGTAAAATGCGCAAATATTTCAAATAAGCAAGTGGTTATAAAATATTTATTTTTAGCGGAGAATATTCGTTTGGTCGTGGAATATTCTTACTATTGGGGAATATTCGTACGATAGCACAGTCTTGTGTGGGCCCCATAACGGAAAGCGATTGGATGAAGGAAAACGACAAATATAAGTTGTTTATAAATAACAGC
This sequence comes from Panax ginseng, assembly GCA_020205605.1. Lineage (NCBI taxonomy): Eukaryota > Viridiplantae > Streptophyta > Magnoliopsida > Apiales > Araliaceae > Panax > Panax ginseng. The sequence goes on from CM035129.1 coordinate 88,262,932, forward strand.
GTAGTTGTTAAGTTATCTTCGTTGGAATACCGTGGTTAAAAACACAAGATGAGCACACCAGTATTGCACCAATTATTGATTCTTACGTGAAAGGCACTACTCAATAATTGTTACAGTGAATTAGTGTTCAATATTTTATTTTATTAATTCAATAATTGCTACGTTGATATTTTATATTGTTGTTGTTTCAATAATTGTTACTACACAGTATTTTCTATTATCAGATCAATAATTCATATTATTTGAATAATATTATTAGATAACATTATTAGCAATGTCTAGAAAGTTCTGTCTAAGGAGAGGCTTGGTCATCTAATTGCTGCTACCAAGAAGGAGAAATCCTTATCGAAAGCCCCCTCTTTCCTAGAACATTAAGTTCTAGTATTGTGATTCTGTAATATTATTTGTGAATAATTAATTATTGATTTATATGATAAGGAAAATATTCATTTTATGTGGATATAGATGGAGAAAATTTTAAAGTGACAATTGTTGAAAAATTGATATTTTATCTTTTCTAATAAATAATTCATTTAAATATATTATTATATTTTAATAATATAATAATGATGATATTTTTACAATGAATGTGGGATATAAGAGCATATGAGGAGGAGTATTTTTGTTACTAAAATTGTTTAAAACATGTTAAACATGTTCGTGGACCCCATTTCTTGACTGAAATTTGATTATAGCCTGTAAAATCGCCCGTTTGTGGATTTCGGTCAATTTCTGTTTGGAATTTGGAAAAAGTTTCTTCTGCAAAGTTGTAGAGAATGGAATTTCCTATGGAAAGGACATAAGGTTTGAATTTTTCTGATAAAAGGGCTATTTATTATGAATTATTGAAGTTCCGAAGTTCCGGAATAATTAATTTTTGAAGTTTTAATTATTTTTATTTTAAGAAAAACGTTTTTTTTCATTATTGGTGGGCCCCAAATGTGTGGTAAATGAGCTGAAATTAGATTTCTAAGATGGGCGTGCAAATTTTATAGTTATATTAATATTTTATTAAATTTTCTACTTTGGTGTTCTAAGCATTTTCCTATAAATAGGGTGCTTAGGTTAGAATTAAAAATCACACCAGAAACTAAAGTTTTCTCTCTCTATATTATCGAGCGTATTCTTGTGAGTATTTTGATACCTTGAGTGTTGCTATATCTGATGCAAATTCGCTTCAAAGACTATATCCCAGATTCCAAATGGTAATCTTATTCTTTTCGAGGTAATGGATGTTATATTTGTTTAAAAAATGATATTATTTCTTCTAATATCATTATGCCGGATTATTGGTAAGATTTTTTTTGTGAAATTCTTGTCCTTTAGTGTCGGGGTTACTATTCACGTATACGATACTATTCACGATATCTGAGACTATTCACTTAATACTAAGCACTATTCACAAAAAAATTAAAATTTTCATTTTTTGTCCAAAATATCTATTATGGATACTAGCTTTGATTGTATCCATGTTTTGATCATTCTTGAATTTTACTTCACTATGATTATTAATGAAGTATTTTTGAACTCAGATTGTTTAAAGTACGAATCCTTAATATTTGTTCTTTTGTTTCACTGGATTCATTTTCTTTAAAATATTTTCATCATCCTCGGTCCTAAATGATGGTATTCTTTGAATATCTTTGGTCCTTAGTGCAAAGATGGTTGATTTTTCTATATGAATATCTTTGGCCCGTGGTGCAAAGATGTACAGTGTTGAGATGAACATAACTAATGATGAATATCTTTGGCCTTGTAGTGCAAAGATGAATATTTGATTCAAGATGAATATTGATTGATGTTACAGGATAAAATATTGATGATGGACTTTTAAATTCATAAATTATAGTAGATTTCATTCTCTACGTAACTCATCTATGAATTATTATTTCCATCGCGAATATTGATCCGAAACTTGTTGCTCATTGTATTTTATTAGATTTTTTCCTGTTGAAGACTAACGATAATTTGTTCTATATTATCTTAGTCATAATATTCTTTACTGGGCTAGTTGAGCTCACCCTTTTCCTTTTTGTTCCATTTTTCTTCTCAGGAGGCGAGAATGTAGCAAGTTCTAGTCGGGGTGTGGAATAATGGTTCTAGAAAGTTGTCTTACTAGTCCTCACCATTTTTATAAAATAATGTATCAATAATTGTAATGAGAACTTATTTGGGTGTGAATATTGTCTAGATGGACATATTTGTATTTAAACTCACAGTTTATATGTTGTATTAATAAAATTGTAGTTGTTTCTATACCATGTTATTGACGACTCAAAGTGGGTGATGTATACCTATTTTGGGGGCGTCACATAAATAAATTAAATAAAGTGATGTGTCTAATTTATTAATTAAATTAGATATATAATTATTTATTAGTCATAAATGTAATTATAATAGAAATTATTTTAATTACCACTACAAGTTATTTAAGTTAATTAAGCTAAAGTTATTTAATTAACTAGAGTGTGACACAAAGTAACTATATAATATAAATAATATAAGAATAATCTAGTTTGGGTATTAGTGTGTGGCCAAACAAGGCCTTGTGACTTTTGGTCTAATTTAACTGACGCAAACCTCTAGGTTGTGACTTGACGTACGTGGGGGTGAGGAAGGCCAGTTTATTTTCTACGCATTCTATTTCTTTGCCTAAAGCTAACTAGATAACAAAGAGTTAGAGAGAGCTTTGAAGAAAAGGAAATAATCACAGTGATATTGAAAGTTGGAGAAGAAGGGTTTTGAAAAAGGATTGCTATCAACTTTGCTATCATACAATCAAAGGATTTAGGTATAATTTATCCCTAATTCTAATTCTCAGTCTTGTAATTTTCTATTCTCTGAAGTTGGGTTTTTGTGGAATTGTTGTATAAGATGTTATTGTTATAAATGTATACTCTTGCTAAATTTGTTAGTTATCATCTATAATCCTTGTTTGATGATAAAAATTCATGTAATTTGTGTTTGAGGAAGGAGTTGAAATAAAAGTGATATGTTCTTATAACATGGCTGGTTTAAGTATGAAATTCAATGATCAATACTTGTTACAATCTGTAATTTGATGTTAGAATATGTTTGTATGTTAAGAAATGAAAGCGACGTAATTGAAATCGTGTCAATTGATTGAGAAACGAATTCATGGTGATCAAATTCGCTAATAGTGTAAAATATGATGAAATTTGGAAATTTGGGATTTTGATCATTTAAAATTGTATACATAAAGTGTTTATGTTGTTATTATGTGGTATTGTATGTTTATAGATGTTATCACAAGGTTCTAGTTGCTAGCTTTCATGTTTTCTATGATATTGGGTTGATTTGAGGTGACTGCTAATGTAACAAAGCTGCTGTTGAAGTTTCACAATACGTACAAGCAATTGCAATTGCTTATCTTATCAGTTGCAGAGATCTGGCAATTGCTTTCCAATTCGATTTCTGTAGCGAGCACCGGTCATTTCTTGCCAGCATGCAAGGCAAGGGAAATTACAATTTACTGCGTGCCGAGCCCGAGCGATGACTTCTGCCTATTTGCAGGTCATGTGTAATGGACTTATATTAGTTTAGCATGCATGTTAATGATGTTGATACATAATATAAACTACAATAATAGATTGTCATGCGTTGTAATATAAAGTGTAAAAGAATTTAAGTGATTACTTGAATAAGCTAGGTAATGGAAACTAAAAGTGATGTATCCAAAAGTTGTAGATAAATGATAAGGTTTATGTTGATTAAAGTGTGATTTCAGAGGCGTTAAGTATGTTAACCTACATGGTTAGGTGCTAGGTTAGGGTTATGACCTAAATGATAGTTTAAACCCTAAAGCTAATATTTATACAACTAATCGTTGTTATAATTTCAATGATATAGGTAGGGTAATTGGCGAATATTACATTTGTGTAGCTTACATACAAGGCAAGTTTCTAAACCTTACCTCTTCACATTGAGCAAGTTTTTATCCTAAACTTTTATTCAACAAGCTTTCTAACTTCATTCTTTTATTAATGAATGCAAGTTCCTAAACTTTGGTTGAGCGAGATTATTGATTCTATTCTTATGTACGATCGAATAAGCTCTTGTAACCTAATTCATTGCATCGAATGAGTTTCACATTTTCGTTTCTTGTTATTGTTATTCAAAATTATATTGCTTTAATTCATTGCTTCAAATGAGATTTTTCTAACTCATTTGAATGTAGCACTTTGCATAAATGCCATGCTTACCCAAATGTATACTGTTGTTATTGATCTTTGACCTGAATAGCCTTGTTCAGTTATACATTCTTGTATTAAACCTTCATGTAGTATGCAAACCTTTATCGATTGAATTAATCCATAACTGAATAGTGTTCTAAAATTCTAGAAACACTGATAAGCTAGTTCCAAACTAAACTTTCTTTAGTGCGGAAATTCTAAATTCAAACTCAGACGAACAACCCTAACATAGGGTATTTTGTACGTGTAACGTTTAAATATTTTTGCACAATACATGGTACACAGGGATGATCCCCCTAAGTACGTTAAGAAGGATCTGTATAGTCTAAATGACTGTTAAGGTTAGGTAATAATACCTAATTACCGGGGACATAGTTCGTGGTCTTAAGACCCTCAGATAATTAAAGTTTTAACTTATTTTCTATTTTGATTCGTAGAGCAAGTTCATTATTGTTCAGCATTCGTTGTTCACTCTCATGTTGTTATCATTACTACTTTCTATATCAGTGAGCAATTGTTTGCTCACTCTTGCAATTAACACTGCAGCTAAAGTGGAGAAAGTTGATGAGCCATCTACTAGCAAAGGAAATGGAAAAATGTCCAAGTGTTGAAGACTAATGAGAAATTTATTTAAATGTTTACTTTATGAGACTTGTTTTATTTAATGATGTATTTCGCAAACTGATGTAATAAATTCAAGGTTAGATTACCTGGGATTGTTTTTGAGATGATGATGTAACCCTTTAATGGGAAAGAGTTTTTAAGTTATTTAAATTATGTCTTTATCCTTTATTATGGGTAGCTAGATGTAATAGTTTATTTAAGTTATTTAAATTATGTCTTTATCCTTTATTATGGGTAGCTAGATGTAATAGTTTATTTAAGTTATTTAAATTATGTCTTTTTCCTTTATTATGGGTAGCTAGATGTAATAGTTTATTTAAGTTATTTAAATTATGTCTTTATCCTTTATTTAAGTTATTTAAATTATCTTTACCCTTATTTTGAGATAAATAAAGGGATAATATGAGTATGTAATCATGATACTTGTCTAGTTCAGGAAAGTGGATGTTTATAGCGGTTATGCTATCTTTATCATGTTCTAAAACGTTATGAATGAATAAAATATTAGAGTTTATTTGAAATGTTATGTCTTATAGCTTTAAATGCTTAAGTTAAACTTCAAATACCCAAGAAGTTGAGTACGGAATTAATAAGCGTATATGTTAACAGAAGATTCCTCATAGAAGAAGACGACCACGATAACAAGCATCTGCTGAGGGGTCTACTAATAATAGCAACGAGACCAATGCTAATCCGGTTCAGCAGTTGGTAACTCTATTGACGGGTGCACTTGCGAATCAACCGCAAACTCAAGTCACGACCTTTAAGGAATTCAAAGCTGTTGGACCGCCAGAGTTTCAAGGGTCTATGAATCCAATGGAAGCCCAAACCTGGATTGTGGAAATGGAGAAGGTGTTCGACGTTGCTAGAGTAAATGAAGACCAGAAGACTACATTCATAATGTTAATGCTGAAGTCTGAAGCCAGCTACTAGTGGCAAGCAAATAAGGTTAGTGGAGGACAAGGAGTGATAGCGTGGGATAGATTTAAGAAGATTTTCTTTGAAATGTACTTTCCAGTGAGTTCTCGGAACCAGTTGGAGGTGAAAATTCTGGAGCTGAAGCAATGAACTATGATGGTGCCAGAATATGCTGCGAAGTTTAACGAGTTGGCAAGGTTTGCCACATATCAAGTCAATACCGATGAGCGTAAAGCGAGAAGGTTCGAACAAGGATTGAAGCGCTGGCTTTACAACAAGGTTTCAATGTTCCAGTTGAATACATTTGCTGCTGTACTGGAGAAGGCAATTATCGCGGAAGGTGGAAGTGATGCCTTGACCAAGTACAATCAAGAACAGAAGAAGAGGAAGAATGAGAATGAAAATAAGGCTGGTGGAAGTAATGTTGGAAGTAACAATCAGAAGAGAAAGTGGAGCGAGAATTCGACTGCGGGAGGACATCAGGGAAATCAGCAGAAGAAAAAGTTTGAAGCTTGTGCGACGTGTGGAAAGAACCATACTGGAGTATCTTTGAAGGGAAAGCGAGTGTGTTTCAACTGTGGTCAGGAGGGACACATTGCACCGAACTGTTTTAGTCCGAAGAAAGAAGCATGCTTTACCTATGGTTCAAAGGATCACATGGCTCGTGATTGCCCTAAGAAGCCAACGAGAAGTGCAAGTGGTGGAAAAGTAAATAGCAATGGTTGTGGTGCATTGATTATCACTGGACTAACACAGTCAAGTCGACCTACTGCGAGGACTTTCAATATGATCGTGCATGATGCTATACAGTCTAAGGATGTGGTGTCAGGTATCATTCCGATTAATGGTATTAATGCTTATGTACTATTTGATTCAGGTGCTACTTGTTCATTTATATCCGATGAATTTGCTCAAAATTTAGATTTGCCTTAGGAAGAATTAGAATTTCCCTTAAGCATAGAGATTGCGAATAGGGAATTGATTCCTGTTAGATTTGTATATAGGAATTGTAGAGTGGTTATAAAGGGTCACGAGATGATGGTAGATTTGATACCCATTAGACTTGGTGAGTTTGATGTTATACTGGGAATGGATTGGTTATTCAATTACGGAGCAGTAATTGATTGCCAAAGGAAGTGTGTTAACCTTATGACTCCGTCAAAGGTTGTGTTTTATGGCAGCAAGTCTCCTCGACAAGTAAGTTGTCTGACGGTGATGCAAGCTAAGAAGTTGTTGAGACAAGGATGTGTAGGATACTTAACCTACATAGTCGATACACAGAAGAAGAGTGCGAAGTTAGAAGAAATACTGATCATAAGAGATTTTGCAGATGTATTTCCAGACGATTTGCCAGGTCTTCCACCGGATCGACAAATCGAGTTTGTGATTGACTTACAACAAGGAACGACCCCGATATCTAAGGCACCATACAGAATGGCCCCGGTAGAGATGAAGGAGTTGATGGTGCAATTGCAAGAATTGCTCGATAAGATGTATATTCAGCCGAGTGTTTTGCCATAGGGAGCACCAGTGTTGTTTGTTTAGAAGAAAGACGGATCGATGCGGTTCTACATTGATTACTGAGTATTGAATAAGGTCACGATTAAAAATAAGTATCCATTACCAAGAATCGATGACCTGTTCGATCAGTTGAAGGGAGCGAGGTATTTCTCTAAGATAGACTTGAGGAGTGGTTATCATCAGTTGAAGGTGAGGCCGGAGGATGTACCAAAAATAGCGTTCAGAACTCAGTATGGTCATTACGAGTTTTTGGTTGTCTTTTGGTTTAACTAATGCACTTGCAGCGTTCATGGATTTGATTAACAGGGTGTTTAAACCATTCTTAGACAAATTTGTGGTGGTGTTTATTGATGATATACTAGTGTATTCCAAGACCAAGGAGGAACATGTGGAACACTTGAGATTAATGTTGGAGACGTTGAGAAAACAGAAGTTGTACGCTAAGTTCTCAAAATGTGAATTTTGGTTGGAACATGTACAGTTTCTCGGACACGTTATTGATAAGGACGAAATTTCGGTAGATCCATTAAAGGTTGAAGCTGTAATAAACTGGGATCAACCGAAGTCACCGTCGGAAGTAAGGAGTTTCTTAGGATTGGTGGATTACTACAGGTGTTTTATTCAAGACTTTTCCAAGATCGCGTCACCGTTGATGAATTTAACTAGGAAGACGGTTAAATTTGTTTGGATAGAGAAGTGTGAGGAAAGTTTTCGAGAGTTATAGAAGAGGCTGAGCTCTGCACCTGTGTTATCATTCCCTGATGATACAGGAAATTTTGTGGTGTATTGTGACGCATCGCATAAAGGACTAGGTTGTGTGCTTATGCAGAACGGTAGAGTTATTGCGTATGCATCACGATAGTTGAAAGATTACGAGAAGGGGTATCCAACTCATGATTTAGAGTTGGCAGCAGTGGTGTTTGCCTTGAAGATTTGGAGACATTATCTTTATGGAGAGAGGTGTGAAATATATACCAACCATAAAAGTCTGAAGTATATCTTTACACAAAAAGACTTGAACATGCGACAAAGAAGATGGTTGGAGCTGATTAAAGACTATGACTGTGAGATTTTCTATCATCCCGAAAAGGCAAATGTTGTTGCTGATGCCTTAAGTAGGAAGGGACGAGAGAAGTTAATGATGTTAACTGCTTAGGAGAAGCTAGTGTCAGAAATGGCTAAGATGGAGTTGAAAATTAAATATCCGACAAAATTCGATGAAAAGTTGTTCCAGATAGGTAACAGTTCAACGTTGGTGGAAAAGGTGAAAAATGCACAACTTCAGGATGGAGACTGCGAAAAGATAAAACAAAAAATATCTGAAGGTGAGGAAAACAAATTCAAAAATTGATTCGGAAGGGTTACTTTGATTCGAAGGGAGAATTTGGGTTCCGCCAGTATCAGAGGTTAAAGAAGAAATTCTGAGAGAAGCTCACAACTCAAGATATTCGATTCACCCTGGGAGTACAAAGATGTATCAAGATCTTAAACATCGTTTTTGGTGGCTAAATATGAAGAGGGATGTGGCTGAATGCGTGGCAAAATGTTTAACGTGTCAGAAAGTCAAAGCTGAACATCAAAGGCTAAGCGGATTATTACAACCGTTAGAGATACCAGAATGGAAATGGGAGCATATCACAATGGATTTTATGGTAGGTCTTCCAACGACCCAACAAGGTTACGATGCCATTTGGGTGATTGTCGATCGACTGACGAAGTCGGCACACTTTTTGCCAATCAAGCTTCGATTTATACTAGATCGGTTATCAAAACTGTACATGAAGGAAATTGTGTCAAGACACGGTGTGCCAGTGTCCATTGTATCAGACAGAGATCCACGTTTCACATCTAATTTCTGGAGACGATTACAAGAATGCTTGGGAACACAGCTGAGAATGAGCACATCATACCATCCTCGCATGCATTTTACGAATGAGTGAGAGAACCATCCAAACACTAGAGGATATGCTCAGAGCATGTATCCTGGATTTCAAGGGAAATTGGGACGATCATTTACCGTTGGTAGAATTTGCCTATAATAATAGTTATCACGCGAGTATTGGCATGCCGCCTTACGAAGCATTATACGGCAGAAAATGCAGAACTGCGTTATTCTGGGATGAGGTAGGGGAACGTCAGCTATTGGGTCCAGAATTGGTACAACAGACTGTCGAGATCATCAAGGTTATCCAAGCATGATTGATAGCCGCACAAGATAGACAGAAGAAATATGCCGATCAACATCGACAAAATAGAGAATTCAATGTCGGTAGTTATGTTTTCTTGAAAGTGTCTCCTTGGAAGGGGAAAATTCAATTTGGCAAAAAGGGAAAATTGAGCCCTAGATTTATAGGACCTTTTGAAGTGCTTCGACGAGTTAGTGAAGTGGCGTATGAGGTAGCTTTACCTCCAGAGTTGGAGCATATTCATAATATTTTTTATGTCTCGGTATTGAGGCCATATAAGCCTGACTATAAACATGTTATCGAATATGAGCCCTTACAGTTTGAGAAAGATTTATCATATGAAGAAGTCCCTATTCAAATTGTTGATAGAAAAGAGCAAGTACTGAGGAATAAGGTGATAACTTCTGTTAAGGTAATCTGGAAGAACCACAATGCTGAGGAAACTACGTGGGAGTTTGAAAGAGTTATGATGAAGAATTATCCTCAGTTATTTGCTTGATCTTGTATAGCGATTCTGGGGACAAAATCTTGTTAAGGAGGGAAGAATATAATGAATAAATTTTTTTTCGAGTTGTGATTTTGGGGACAAAATTCTTTTAAGGAGGGAAGGATGTAACGATCGAGAAATTTATAATTTAATTTAAATATTTATTAAATTGAATAAAAATTTTAGATAATTTATTTAATGAGGAAAATAAATAATTGATGAATTGTGGTGAATTAATTTACTAACTAAATTGATTAGTGTTAATTAAATTGAGTAGTGATAATTTTATCCGAAGGATTTAATTTAAGGAAATAATTAAATTAAATCAATTACTTAATATTTAAGGAAATAATTAAATTAAATCAATTGTTTAATTTAAAGGAAATAAATAAATTAAATAAAGTGATGTGTCTAATTTATTAATTAAATTAGATATATAATTATTTATTAGTCATAAATATAATTATAATAGAAATTATTTTAATTACCATTACAAGTTATTTAAGTTAATTAAGCTAAAGTTATTTAATTAACTAGAGTGTGACACAAAGTAACTATATAATATAAAAAATATAAGAATAATCTAGTTTGGGTATTGGTGTGTGGCCAAACAAGGCCTTGTGGACTTTGGTCTAATTTAACTGACGCAAACCTTTGGGTTGTGACCTGACGTACGTGGGGGTGAGGGAGGCCAGTTTATTTTCTACGCATTCTATTTCTTTGCCTAAAGCTAACTAGATAACAGAGAGTTAAAGAGAGCTTGGAAGAAAAAAGAATAATCATAGTGATATTGAAAGTTGGAGAAGAAGGGTTTTGGAAAAGGATTGCTATCAACTTTGCTATCATATAATCAAAGGATTTAGGTATAATTTACCCCTAATTCTAATTCTTAGTCTTGTAATTTTCTATTCTCTGAAGTTGGGTTTTTGTGGAATTGTTGTATAAGATGTTGTTGTTATGAATGTATACTCTTGCTAAATTTGTTAGTTATCATCTATAATCCTTGTTTGATGATAAAAATTCATGTAATTTGTGTTCGAGGAAGGAGTTGAAATAACAGTGATATATTCTTATAACATGGCTGGTTTAAGTATGAAATTCAATGATCAATACTTGTTACAATCTGTAATTTGATGTTAGAATATGTTTGTATGTTAAGAAATGAAAGTAACGTAATTGAAATCGTGTCAATTGATTGAGAAACGAATTCATGGTGATCAAATTGGTTAATAGTGTAAAATATGATGAAATTTGGAAAATTGGGATTTTGATCATTTAAAATTGTATACATAAAGTGTTTATGTTGTTATTATGTGGTATTGTATGTTTATAGATGTTATCACAAGGTTCTAGTTGCTAACTTTCATGTTTTCTGTGATATTGGGTTGATTTGAGGTGACTGTTAATGTAACAAAGCTGTTGTTGAAGTTTCAGATATACGGCCTTGAATCAAGCTTATCGCCATTACCAGATACGAATCTGTGTAATTCGCAATTGGATTTCTGAAGCGAGCACCGGTGCTGGTAAATGCTACGTTAATTACAAGGCAAGGACTATTTCGGTGCAAGGCCAGTGTTCTCGAGCCCGACGATGACTTCACGCCTTTTGCGCAGTCATGTGTAATGGTTTTATATTAGTTTAGAATGCATGTTAATGATGTTGATATATAATATAAACTACTTTCTATATTAGTGAGCAATTGTTTTCTCACTCTTGCAATTAACACAACAGCTAAAGTGGAGAAAGTTGATGAGCCATCTACTAGCAAAGGAAAGGGAAAAATGTCCAAGTGTTGAAGACTAATGAGAAATTTATTTAAATGTTTACTTTATGAGACTTGTTTTATTTTATGATGTATTCCGCAAACTGATGTAATAAATTTATGGTTAGATTACCTGGGATTGTTTTTGAGATGATGATATAACCCTTTAATGGGAAAGAGTATTTAAGTTATTTAAATTATGTGTTTATCCTTTATTATGGGTAGCTAGATGTAATAGTTTTTGATAAGTGAGCACCAAATCCTGTGGGAATGGAGTTCCTGGATTTGGTGGTGTCACAATAAACGTAATCACTTAGCAAACTCTCACGCTATAAAAGAAAAGTAGCACTCCAATCAAACAGCATATAAGCCTTCGTTGTATTGCATGGAATGATACCTACTACTAAATCCGCTAATGCAACCGCATCTTGGACCATCATAATAAAAGTATGGGCCATAGGTCTACCAGACGATGATGGTTCAATAATGGCTAACTTACCACTACTAACACCTTTGCTTTCCTCCGACCCCTTCTTTGGGCAATTTCTTGCCATGTGGTCCAATGACCCACATACAAAATAGCCATAGTTTTTCTAAGGATTAGGACAATTGGGTCATATATGACCCTCCTATGCACAGTTATAACAAACCAATTTCCCTTTCAGACAGACTCCTAGATGTGTCTTTCCACATGTCTTACATGTTTTGATCCTACGCTTAGAATCCCCTTGTCCCACTCCAGTATTCCCAGAGTTAAAATTCTTCCTTTTTGGCATACTGCCACTACCACTGACACTCTCTGCCTTGGTTCCTCCCTCTCATTTGCTCTTATTCTTTCTCTCTTTGTGGTATTGGGTTAACGCCTCACTACCACCCTCTACTATAGTCACCTTTTCCAGAATGATCCCATAGGAAGCACTCTGGAACACATAAATCCTACTATAGAGCCAGAGTTTCAGGCCCTGCTCAAACCTATGAGCCTTCCTCTTCTCAATGTCCACTTGGTGTGGAGAAAACCTTGCCAATTCATTGAATTTGGCCGCGTACTAGGGAACCATCATGTCCCCTTGCTTAAGTTCTAAGAACTTGATCTCCATCTTCCCTTGCATGCTTGTAGGGAAATAGTTCTCAAAGAAAACCTTCTTGAACTGTTCCAATGTTACATCATCAGTTCTAGCTTCCCCTTTCATCGTATAGGTCGCAAAAGAAACCTCTTGCGCCTCAGCAACGTTTGTAATAACAAACGCCTTCTCTATTTCTTTTACCCACGTCGGCCTCTAATGGGTCCGTCGTTCCTTTGAACTCTGGCAGACCTATGCTTTTAAACTCTTTAAAGGTAGTTATTCGGGCTACCCTAGGTCCCGCGGGTGCTCTACCCCCAGTTTAGTTAAATGCAGCTGTTAATAAATTAACGAACTCTTGCATAGGGTTGTTTTGACCCCCTTGGTTATCATTATGTGATCTCGCTTCCTGATTACGTTGTCTTCTCCTTGGCGACATTTTCTGATTTAAATAACTAAAATTTTATTATTATCTATTACTTACTTCGTTATTATTCGTCACATAACAACTCATACCATAACAAAGCATATTAAATGAAAACTTCATTATATTAACATGCTTCTTCATAGTTTGAAACTATTTACAATTTGTTTCCATAGTCAAAAGCCATTACATTTCTATCCCGCAATTGAACTTCAGAAAATTTGGGATTTACAAAAAAAAACTACCCTTTTTATACAAAAGAGGGTTTTACTCCACCACACACATAATTACCACTCTAGACTTCTAATAATGCATAACAGCGTCCTCATGTTTCTCATTCGCAATTATCACTACAGTATCCCTGACTAATAGTACGTCGAGTCTGTCCCGACTCAGTGGAATAACAAGAAACTTTCTTCTTGAAATCCTTATGGATGTAAGACATCCGTGCTATCTTCCGGTCGTTCTATTCTAGTTTATTACAAAGCTCTACTACCTCGTTCATATAATCCCTAGCCTTATTTGTCATGAGCACCTTCTCATCATGCTCTGACTCAAAATCTTCTTCTGCAGACACCTTAGCTTCATGGAGATAATTAATCTCTTCACTCTGATTCTGCACAACTGTACTCAGTTGCACATTCCTGTCAAGCACTGCCAGATACAATGATCTCATTGCATCTGGAGGTGATGACTCTTGTGCAGGTACCACCGTATTAGCCGATGTTACCTCCATTTCTTCTTCCACATCGTTCATTATACTAAGGTATGATGCTATATCCATTTCTCCCTCGGAGTAGTTCTCCTCAGAAAAGTACTCCTCTTGCTCTGACTCCTCTAAAATCACTAATGGTACCTTCGCCACTGGCATAGGTACAAGCTCTACTTTGTTCATAGTTTCTTCGCTCACCGCATGTATATCTCTATACATCAAGCTATCGATCGACGTCCTACAATAACACATAGCATGTTGATTAGTACATAACACACAATAGTATAAGTACAAATCACATTTAATTTATTTAGGGTTATTTTCCATCTTTTAAATCTTTCGGTACTGAGTTTTCTCAATACATTATTAACTCATTCGACTTAAGTAAAGCTCGAGTTTACTTCATTCGGACTTTTCCTTCCCTAACGAGGTTATTAGCCTAAGGTTCTCCCCTCCTTAAGTTTCATAACCTAATACTTTGATACCAACCTGTGACGCCCCCAAATCTGGGTCTCTTCCAACCCGACATATGGTGCTACACGGTGCTACAGTTCACACAAACATTCAATTGAAATGCCTCAAAAGAACGAATGTCTAATAAATATTCCAAAACAATACTAACTAACATTCCCTAGGTTCTTTATAACCATAACATTTGTTTTTGTCATACTATCAAATATTATCATTACAAACCTATACTATTACATAAGTAATCTACAGGTTCGCCTTAGCCTTCCCTTTATCCTTGTCGGATTCTTCGGTCCGTTCTGTTTTGGCTGCAATCATATGGTTCAAGCAAGAGTGAGCATAACAAGCTCAGCAAGTAAAACAATTTCAAGAAATAACATGTTTGAAACATAGGAATCGTATATCTTCAATAACTGAACAATAGTTACGAAGTACTATTGATAATTCAAAACAGCACTTCTTTTCCTTCAAAACGTTTTACAATTACAATATTCAATAAAACATCAATTCTGGTCTAAGACCATGAGCATTTCATAATTTCTTTGAAAAGGACAACCCGACACTAAGTCCGTAAGTCCGGCATAGCTTACGAGCACATCTAGGTGATCAGCCTATAGTACTCTATGTTGATCAACACTACATTCATTAAACGTATGTACGTTTAAGTTTTGGCAACCTCACGCCCATCGAATAATTGATGAAAAATACATTTGTTTATTCATAATCAGGCTTACCTTGAATCCGTACCAAACAATTGGCGTAGGATAGCATTATCAATTCTATATGGAAAAACTTATAAAGAAATCAATCAATCTTTCAAGAATAGTCTAGCCGAGCTAAAACTGGCATTGACCCTTTCGTAAAATAATTCATGCATCTCATAACATGAACCACTGAAAACTTGGCTAACACGAAGGTTAGACAAGTGATAAGAAAACTTGCCTTTAGCGTATGCTACAGTAAAATTACTTTTCCTTTGAGTCTTTACAGTCTCTACAACACATAACCACATAACCACATAACATATCACATTAGGTCATGAATGAACAAACATGGTTCCTAATGAATCTTACCCTTCTTCTCAATATAATCATGTATTAGATTTGTTATTATTGGTTCCGGCTTGCCGTTATAATTTACATTGTTCTTACCAACTTCTTTCTCTTCTATGTCTTAAATGAATTTACTTCGTTAATATAACTCATTTTGAGTTAATCATCCTTCCTCACGGCTTACTAACGTTATTATACCATTAAACCGTTACTCAATCGTCATTGGTGAAATATTAACGTTGAATACCATTCAAGGTTTACTTAATTACTCTTTACGTTCTTCGTTTAATTATTCTTTCTTTCAACCTCTAGTGTATTACTTAAGGTTATACATCCTAAGTGATGTTACATTAAGTTAATTAAGGATTCAATTTACTCTTTCTTCACTTCTCTTTTACTTTAAATTAAAAAAACATTTCCATTTATGCTTCACTTAGTGCTGGCGCTGCGGCGCCAACTTTTGCTCTACCACTCGTGTTGCGGCGCGGCCTTCTTGTTCCTAGAACTTCAACAGTCATGGCTATTTTGTACCATACCCTTCACTATTGGTCGTCATTGCGTCAGCCAAACTTTAGCGACTCACGACCATTTACTCGCTCTCTACGCGTGACTTTCTTGGCCTTGATCAGCTGCACAGCGATGCTCATCACCGTAAAAATTGATGCTTAACTTTTCCTATGAACTTCCCGGGTTCATAACTTCTTCGTTATAAGTCTGTATTGGCTCGTTCAAGAGCCTACGGTTCACAAATTACATACTCTACGTGTTCATGCAAGAATTTTATCTAGTTGACTTCGTTAACTAAAAATTCACCTATTAGTCCATTTTTAACTAAAACAATAAACGTTCGTGAATGTTCAACACTCGTTTCTTCGTTCTAAGTCAGAATTCGGTCATTCTCGAGTCCGTAACTCTATAAAGCCAAATAAGACTTGTCTCCTTTGAAAACCAATGTTTCTAAGCTCTATATCAAAATTTGACTCGCATTCCGAGAATTTCACGAATTCGACGATTATCGTCTAATCGTGTGGATTCCGGAAAAACATCGTTACTTGATATTTTTAAACCATTTCAAATGGATTCATTCTATCACATTAACATCTAAACATACATATTACACTAAATTATTTACATGATAAGTTATTACTTGTTCTTCATAAGTTTTGAACTTATAAAAGTATAAACTACTTATGATTTCATTTCACATGACTTATTTTAGATTAAGTCTTTTAACCACCATTTTCACATCTCCTTATCATACCATCTCATTAAGGTAAACATATGAGAAGTTCATATAGGTTCCTCACACTTTCATATCTTATTTAAGTTTGAATTACTTCATTACTTATACGTCTTAAGTCCATTGATTTATTCATTCTCTTCATTTCTTAGCATACAAATCCTACCACTACTTACTTCTCTAGCAAATGAAGAGAAAGAGAATCATGGTTTAAGATTGCTTACCCTTGAAGTTTACTTGACTAAGCTTTTAATCTCCTTCTTGCTTCTTGAAATATGAAAGACTAGCTTATTCTCACTTATTCTCTCTAACTAATAAGTTGTAAAGTGTTGGATGAAATGAACAACCAACAAAAATGAAATCCAAGCTCTCTATTTATAGGCATTGCTAGGTTAGGGTAGTTTAGTCTTTTAGGCCATCCCACCTCCTTACTATTCATTACCTAGCTATTAAGTTAACTTGGCCACCACACTCTTTGCTTGGCCATCACAACATTTATCCAATACTTGGGCATCACATTTACTTAATCATTAAATATACTTGCTAATCACATAACTTAGCTTTTAAGTTTACTTATTAGTCACCTAGCTTACCCTTTGCTTGCTCATCACTTTTACTTAGCCACCAAGTACTTTACTTGGTCAACACTTTGGGCCATCCATGTGATCATGGGTTGCCCCATGGATCAACCTTGCTTTGGACTTTAATTTCAATTAATCTCATCTTATACTTTGGGCTTTACCATTAGCTTGCATTGGGCTTGCACATTAATCCCTATTGGAATTACCCTTTTCACATTTGGGCCTTATCATAATTCAGATTAGACAATACAATTTCCTACACAATTCAACAAATCCATTACATATGGCTTAAAGCCTTATAACGTATAATCTACGTATTAATCTCATATTCGAACTCGTATACTTATTCATGTACGTCATACCATCATTCATGCATACTCGTATAATACCTCATATCATACTCGTATTCATTACCTCGTTTAATACCTACGTATTATACGATCATCACTTTAATTCATTATACGCATTTAAATTCCTTCTCGGAAATCACTTTTCCTAACCGTTAGATTTTAAGTCCGCAGACGAAAAACTGTGTTTGCCATAATTGAAATATTATTGGATAATCCATCTTACCTCGATATTCTATCGTTACGTATTTCTCGAAAACTCAAAAATAATTCCCGAGCAGAAATGTGTGAATAGTATTTTTCAGAAAATTTCTCGGAAAGCTTTTATTTTCGTCTTGGAAATTCAAACACTTTAATTCTATCACGTAGCCAAAGTACTATGACGTTCCGACATATCTAGGTCCCATAAATAATTAATTAAATTCATTTAATCCACATAATCAAATAAAAATTTAATTCTCATAAAAATTCGATTTTTCTCGGGCGTTACAACAACCATTCCATGTCTAGATTGTAAGCTATTCATGGTCAAAACCCGTTGATCGATCATGACCAGATGATTTCTGGGTAACCCAGAAATTATATTCCAGCGTCTGACAAGATTTTGCATCGCTTTGATCCGCTCGGGTATGATGTTGTTTTGTTGATGTGTTGGTAACCATTTATTTTTATAATTTTCGAAAATTGATTAAAAATAGAAAATAAATTTCTAAAAATTACAAAAATAGTTTTAAAAATTATTTTAAATTATGAAAATAACTTTTGATAATTTGGGATATTTTTCATTAATATTTATAATTATTTGAATAATAATGATATTTAATTTATTTAATTAGTATATTAAATAAATTAGAGAAAATGATTTTAATATTATAAAATCATTTTAAATAAGAATAAAGTGTTTAAAAATATTTTGAGTTATAAAATGTAACTTTTAATATTTTTGAGAATTTTCATTAATAAATTAATATTAATGATATTAGATTTATTTAATTATTATATTAAATAAATGATGTTAAAATGGTTTTATTGATTTAAAAATCATTTAAAAATGAGAAAAATGATTTAAAAATATTTTAAGCTTATAATTAATGACTTTTAATATTTTTATGATAAATTCATTAATATTTAAATATTAATGGTGATGGTTTAAAAATGATTTTAATTATTTTAAAATTCATTTAAGTAGAATATTGATGATTTAAAAATATTTTAAGTTATTATTAATAACTTTAATATTTTGACAAATATGTCATTAATATTTTAATATTATTAAATATTAATGATGATGGGATTAATTAGTATTTAAATCATTTAAAAATGATTTCGATGTTTGAAAAATTATTATAAATTATAAATTATAATAATTGTTTTAAAAATTATTAAAAGCTTCCGAAAAATATTATAAATGATATATGACTTTATCTAAAATAATATTGAAGCTTTGGGACCAAGTTTAATTGATAATAAGTGTGTTAATTATCGATATGGGTGACCAGATAATCGAGAATGGATCAAAGTCCAACAGGAATAGAACTAGTTAGACTTGATAAGTGTTTATATAGGTTATAAACAATTGATGTGACTATGTGGTAATGTGTCTAGGAGAAAGATTGATTTGTAAATTACGATGATCGTGTTGTGATTTATTGTTCTAATTGTGAGACCGATATTGTGATTATAGGTCTTTTGAACGCATGAATAAGTATATTGTGTAGCGATAATCAACGTGAAAGGCAAGTTTCCTTAACTCAACCTTGAGTTATATTTTTAAATATTATGGTGGTTAATTATTGTTGATTAGACCATGTCCGAAAAATTATTGTTGATTATTCGCGATTAGTGCATGTTTATTAATTAATTGAATTAGTGATTCTAGAAATATACTTGGAGAATAATCATTGTTGGATACTTACATCCATAGAAGCTATTATTGATAGTATGTATAATTTCTTCTAATATCGAATTGTGTTGAGAAATGTCTTAACTAATTATTACGGCTGAGCGAAACATTTGTTAGAACTTGATAGGTTCGAGAAGAGAATTCAATTATTATTGACGGATCGATGCCAATTATTTTGGCTAGATCGAGAAAGTGATTAGATATTGAAATCATAATATTTCGTTGTTATAAGTTAAACTTTGATTATAAGATTTGAGAAAAAACAACCTTTTAATATAAAGGGAACATTTTTGGTCATATATTCGGCCGTTGCGTGCGTCTAAGTATTATGCATAATATAGAATATAAAGAGTTGGCCGCTCTAAGTTCTTGCTAAGGGGTATAATTTAATCTTTATGGTTATCTGATACACCTGGGTATATCAAAGTCAAATCTTTGATACTTACTCGAGAAGAGAAGTTCAAGATCCAATGGATCGTTCAGCATAAATCTGGAAAACATTCCACTTTGTTATTGCGTAGAATTTCTTTATTATTCAATAGAATATCTTAGAAATTTTGAAAGCGTTGTACTCTTTCATTATCAAATTATTGTGTTGCATAGAATGCAAGAAGACTTGTTAGAGATAACGAATTGTTCTGCTATTTCAAAGTTCCCCGAACTTTGGTGTTATTCTATTGAAATAGATAGTCTATTATTCTTGATTCTTATATATTCATTGTATGTCTTAACTTTCGGGGCAAATTTGTTGCTCACCCTTGCTAAATAAAATATTTTAGCTAGGAACAAAGAGGCCAGCGGGGCTATGAAGAACAAAGGCAAAGGCATAGTGATGGAGTAGTTATATGATGAACATTATTATTATGTTGTATTTGTAAACCCTTTTTGTATATCTAAAGGGTAAGTTTGTAATGTTAAGGTTAGATAACTTTGGGATGAATGTATTAACAATATAATCATTAATGAGATATGTATTTTTATATTTATAATTAAATGGGTAGTTAGATGTTATTATATTGTGGATCGTGAGCACCAAACTCGGGGTCAGTCGGGTAACCCGATTTGGGGCGTCATGAGTTGGTATCAAAGTTGTAGGTTATAAACCTTAAGTGGGGTGGGGAAAACCCTAGGATTATAACCATAAAGCGAGATAGAGAATACTCATTTAGAGTACTAAGTGAGGATTGACGAAGTGCATAATAGAAGATATGTGGACACATAGTATTGAGAATTTTGAACTTGGTGAAGTACTAATCAAGTTATTTAAACCGATTGTAGGATGTCGAGAGAAGATGAAATGAGTCTGAAGATGCTAGCGGTATTGCACACCAATGCCGATGGCCGAGGTGCCAGTATGCAGCGAATCGATTGAAGAAGGTGGGAAAAGATGAACCTATGATCAATCTGGGGAGTGATCATGACGATTATCTCGAGATGTATCTGAGTGGTGATGAGGAGGCAGAGTCCGAAGAAGCTAAGGTGGAGAAAGAGAATAAGACCAAAGTTGGAGAACAAGATCAAGTATCTGCTGAGAAGTTCAAGAACTCAGAGTAAAGTGTTTCTCTTGGAGGAGTTAGGGAAGACGAAGCGAGCATTACGCGAGATGACCAAGAAAGGAATGAGTTGAAGGCGCAGTGGAAAGGATGAAGACTAAAGGTGGTGGATAATCCGAAGGAACAATCAAGTTGAAGGGAAAAAATAAGAAGAAGAGAGGACAACGACAACGATAATTCTAAAAATTCAAACTCAAGAAGAAGTAAGTAAAAGTCAGTAGCAAGTGTGGAAAGACTCACGTGGGAGAATGCATGATGTGGAAGAACGTGTGCTTCAATTATAAGCAGAAGGACATATTTCCCTACATTGTCCTAAGCCGAATATATGAGGAAGTGTTTTTCATGTGGAGAATGGGTCACAGATTCAACAAGTGTCCCAACAAAAGAAGAAGAAGTGTGAAGGGAGTGGATGGTAGAACAACTTAGATATAAGCGATAGTATCTTTTGGTAGTAGGTTATGATATTAAAGGTTGTAATATCGAGAATGATGTGTGAAGCATATGTAAATATATATATGTTTGTATGAATGAAATCTTTATTTTTCTATATGAATATAAGATTAAGATTAATTTGTGTGTTCTTAAAACTCATACTTATGGTAAGTTCATGACTCATAATTATATGAAATGTTTTGAACCCCTCGTGAAATGGACGCCTTGAAAATTCCGACTAGGATAAGTTCATACACTCATATAATTGTGGCAAGTTCTTGAACTCATAAGTGTGTTAAGTTTAATTAACTCGGAATAGCTATGTGTGAATGGAGAATTACAACTTTTGTGTAAAGTTGGAGAATTGTAACTTTTGTGTAAAGTTGTGTGGGTTAATCCTAAATTTATTTAAAAAGGGATAGTAATATGTGTTAAGTACTAAATATAATATGTGCTATTTGAATATATATGCGATTATATATGAGAAATTGTGTTTAAATTCTTATTGTGCTATTAATAAGAGTTTGTGTGGAGAAAGAAAATTAATGTAAGATTTTTTATTTAAATTAGATAATGCCGCCTAGACGATAGAATCGAAACCAGAGAGAAGAAAAATCAGTGAATAATGAGGGAGGTCAAGCAGACCCGATGCAAAACTTTGCAAATATGATAGCCGAAGTTATGGGGAATAGAGCTCTAGCAACAAGAGGAAGAGCGAGAGAACAACCAACTAATAGATTGGTAAATTTCAAAGACTTTAAAGCGGTAGGACCGCCAAAATTTAGGGGAACCACAGATCTGATTGAAGCCCAAACTTGGGTGAAGGAGATGAAGAAATCATTCATTATTGCCAGAGTAGTGAAGTAGCAAAAGACAGCTTTTGCAACATACTTGATGTAGGGAGAAGCCAATTACTGCTGGGAGACTTATTAGGCGAGAGCTAGTACAGCTGTGGTAACTTGGACAAGATTCAAGGAGTTATTCTTTGAGAACTACTTTTCGCCGAATATGTAATCCAGGATGTAGGTTAAGTTTCTAGAACTGAAGCAGGAGAACATATCGGTTTACGAATATCTTTGCCAAATTCAATTAGTTAGTGAGATTTTCACCTCATTAGGTGGACATGAGGCAAGAAAAAGCGAGAAGATTTGAGAATGGATTGAAGCCATGGATATTCAATAAGATAGCGATATTGAAAATCAATACATTTGCAACTTTAATGGAAAAGCGATAATTGTTAAAGGAGGAGCGAAGTCGCATCTCGATTTCATCGGAGAAGAAGAAGAAGACAAAAGTGATGGAGGAAGCAATGGTGGTAGTAATCCAAACAAGAGAAAGTGGAGCAAGAATACCCGAATTGGGTAATAAGTTCAAGAGAAGAAATAGGAAGGAGGGAGAGCCATGTGTGACTTGTGGGAAGAACCATTCAAGAGTTTATGCGAAGAAGAAAGGGAGTTTGTTATAATAAAGCGGCAAGAGGGGCACATGTCGCCCAATTGCCCCAGTCCAAAGAAAATACAAGGTTGTTTTGCATGTGGATCGACTGATCATCTGGTTCGGAACTGTCCGAACAGAAATGTGGAGAAGGAAAGTGTCAACAAGGGACCCGGTAGCGGAACCTTGGCGTTTTGAGGACCTGCACAGCCAGGAAGACCAACGGCCCGTGCATTCAACATGACGGTGCAAGATGCAGTGGCTGCCTAGGAGGTGGCGACAGGTAACGATTTCGTTTAAAAATTTTATTACGCGAGTATTATGAGTTAAATAATTATAGTGAATTGTTTTCTTTTATAGATCCAAGTCACATGTTAGAATATGAGACAAAAATTAATATTGTGATTTATAATAATGAATTGATGATACAACTTTAAAAGATTGTAGAGAATAATAAAGTGGTGATTCCGAGGATGGAATCCTTATAAGGAGGGGAGAACGTGATAACCCGAGATTTTATATAATTCAAAATTTTACGAATAATTTTTTTTATTTAATATTGATATTGACCATCAATATTGTGTCGAGTATATGTGATACGAGTCTAGAGATGTGGTCAATTTGTGTATTGACTGAGAAAATAAGAGTAGAGTTGTGCTTAACAAAGAATAAAAACCGTAACCCTAAGTCCGGATAAGGATTCGATAGAAATTATGGTTATAATAAACATAACTGTGAGAACTTAGTACTTCTGTATAGAAATTTTGATCAATGATTGATCGGGTAAGGTACAATATTAGTAAACCCTAATAAGGGATTAGAAACCCTAATATCAGGATTAGAAACCCTAATGTACAGTTAGGAACCCTAATCGAATGTCAGGAAACCCTAATTTTAAATTCAGGAACCCTAAGCCCTAATTAAGAAACCCTAATCCTAATTAGTAAGCCCTAATGTGATTAGTAAACTTTAATATAATTAGGAAACACTAATTATATTTTAGTTATCTTAATTTTCTATTTTAAAAACCCTAATTAGAAAATTCTAGAAACTGAAGTTATAAAACCTAATGGCTAGAACTTTAGGGTTAAACCCTAAGGGTTTGGTAAGGGTTAAGTTACATGTTTCCATTAAAATTGGGAATTAATGTCCAAAATACTCTTTTTGCATTTTTAAGCAGTAACTTTTTTGCCAACAACTTAATGAGTCATCACATTAAGTAAGATATGTGACTAGAATCTCAATACAAAATCGATCCAACTTGACATCTAACATTATATACATTCATTGAATCAAATATAAGTGATTTAAAGAGAGAGAAAGTCATAAAAATTACCATTTGTTATCTAACTCTCAAACAACTCTCTCTCTCTCTAAACCTCCAAAAATCATAAGTTTATCAGGTCCAATAAGTAACCCTCTAAAACACCTAGTTCGGATTAGAGAAAAGATAGGATCAAAGCTTGAACTAGAAAGGTATAAAATCCTAAGTCCCAGTTTGATCTTGTATGATAAACTAAAGTTTTGTTTATGTGTTTTATTACATGTTAGAAGATGTTTTAAGATGATCTATGATGATCCATCATAGATCTATAACATCAAAAAAGGCCTTAAATCTATGTTTTTCAAAAACTGCTCAAGAACTCTAAAAGTGCTCTGACTAATGTCGCCACCTTAGATCTCCCTTGTTTATGATTTTTCTTATTTTAAGTGTTAAATCCATAGTCTGGCATGAAGACTGTAGTTTGGAAGTGGAGTCACAACCATTCCATGTCCAGATTGTAAGCTATTCATGGTCAAAACCTCGTTGATCGAAAGCATAACCGGATGATTTTGGGTAACCCATAAATCATATTCTAGCGCTCGACAAAGATTTTGCAAATGCTTTGATCCATCGAGTTTAATGTTTTTGTTGATGTTGTTGTAACCAAGTTGTAGCACGATAGTTGGACTTTAGATCCATACCTTTAGATCTCTTAAACAATCAAACATGATCGAGTGTATTGGGTGGTTAAACTAGACCATTCGACCACGAAGTGGAGTTTTTCTGGAAAACCCGAAGCCGGATGAACTAGTTTTCGACATCCTTTGGCCAAATTATAACTAAAATTTTGATATTGTTGAGCCGATTTATTGATTCCTATGTTTCCTTCTCATGACATACATACTATATGTAGAACCAAGAAATCACTTAACTTATGAGAGAATCGAAAAAATGAAAGTGGCACCAGTAGACACCGCTGCAGGTTTCTTGGTAACCCGAAAACCCAGAACTTCCGTCGACAAGGACTTTGAAGGCTCGATATCTTCTTAGTATGTTGTTGTATGACCTACTTGATCTTGATTGATACTTATAATATTACATTAAACTACAAGATCGATAAACATTAATTAGCCCAAACAAAATTGGACCGAGAATTAAAATTCGATCAAACGAGACCCTATTGAACACGAAATGTCAGTGTTCTTAAGCCCAAGAACACCAACATCGACGGTTACTGTCGTTATAGCCTATAGCGACAGTTTTAATTAATTTATTTTCTAAATTTTCAGAAAATGATTAAAATTTGAAATAAATTTCTAAAAATTACAAAAATAGTTTTAAAAATTATTTTAAGTTATGAAAAATAACTTTTGATAATTTGGGATATTTTTTCATTAATATTAATAATTATTTGAATAATAATGATATTTAATTTATTTAATTATTATATTGAATAAATTAGAGAAAAATGATTTTAATATTATAAAAATCATTTTAAATAAAAATAAAGTGTTTAAAAATTATTTTGAGTTATAAAATATAACTTTTAATATTTTTGAGTAATTATCATTAATAAATTAATATTAATGATATTAGATTTATTTAATTATTATATTAAATAAATGAGTTAAGTTTGGTTTTATTGATTTAAAAATCATTTAAAAATGAGAAAAATGATTTAAAAATATTTTAAGTTATAATTAATGACTTTTAATATTTAATGAGAAATTTATTAATATTTAAATATTAATGGTAATGGTTTAAAAATGATTTTAATTATTTTAAAATTCATTTAAGGATAATATTGATGATTTAAAAATATTTAAGTTATTATTAATAACTTTAATATTTTGACAAGTATGTCATTAATATTTTAATATTTTTAATATTAATGATGATGGGATTATTTGATATTTAAATCATTTATAAATGATTCCAGTGTTTGAAAAATTATTATAAATTATAATAATTGTTTAAAAAAATTATTAAATGCTTCCGAAAAATATTATAAATGATATATGACTTATCTAAAATAATATTGAAGCTTTGAGACCGAGTTTAATTAACAATAAGTGTGTGAATTGTGGAATAGGGTGACCAGGACCCCGAGAATAGACTGAAGTCCAACCAGACCGTACTAGTTAGACTTGATGAGTGTTTATATATGTTATAAACACTGATGTGACTATGTGGTAATGTGTCTAGGAGAAGTATTAACTGTAAATTTTAGTAATCCGTATTATAAATTATTGTGCTAATTGTGAGACCGATATTGTTGATTACATGTCTTATGAACGCAGATAAGTATATTGTGTAGCAGTAATCAACGCGGAAGGCAAGTTTCCTTAACTCAACCTTGAGTTAATACTTTTCAAATAATATGGTGGTTAATTATTGTTAATTAAACCACGTTTGAGAATTATTGTTGATTATTCGCAGTTAGTGCATGTTTATTAGTTTAAATTGAATTAGTGATTTTGAGAATATACTTGGAGAATATCTATTGTTGGATACTTACATCTGTAGAAGCTATTATTGATAGTATAGATAATTCCTGTCTATTATCGAATTATGTTGAGAAATGTCTTAGCTAATTATTCTGGCTAGACGAACATTTGTTAGAACTTTATAGGTTTGAGAAGAGGACTCAATTATTATTGACAGATCGATGCCAATTATTCCGGCTAGATCGAGAAAGTGATTAGATATTGAAATCATTGTATTTCGTTGTTGTATTCTTATTATAAGACTGAGAAGAACAACCTTTTAATATAAAGGGAACATTTTTGGTCGTATATTCGGCCGTTGCACGTGTAACGCCCATAAATCTGATCTATTTTCACATCCAGATTTCGTACGTCACGATCCCATCTTCTTTCAAACATACATCATTATATAGCTAAATATAACAACATACATCCTCAAATCCCAGGTTCTAAAACCTTAAAACCTCTTTCATTATAAATAATGATAATTACATTATTCTTTACATCTTATACAAGTGACTTTTATCCGCCACCAAGGATACATAATCGTTCATTAAACTATTCTATAGTTTAATTCTATCAATCTATATTACAAGCCTTCGCTTGATCTTCACGCACATTCATACACTAAATGGCACTACTTCTGGATACCGATCAGCTTGATCTTTACAAGATCCTTAAGTTCTTTCTAACATCGTTCGCTAAAAATGTTTTTATTTAAAACAAGTATGAGCATTCAATTGCTCAGCAAGTCAAAGCAGTTGAACAAACAATTTCAAGAATTTAAACATTCTTTTAAGACTTCAATAACCGAACAAAGGTTATGAAGTAGCTTGAATAATAGGAATAATCTCGATTCCTATAATTTTAAAACATTAGTGACATTCACTTTGAAATACTTTCATTCTTCTACCTTTTTCATACACATTCTGTCTGGCTAGAATCAATAACATAGACTTAACAATAACTGTTCATGTATAAATAGAACATGCTCATATTGAACAGTTCAATCACATAACAGTTCATATCATAGAAACACCGAAGTGTTCAAATTGTGGCACAAGGCCTCATACGTTCTACCACCTTGTAAAAATATCACACATTCGCACATAGACAGAACTTCTCAAGTTCAACATTTGAGAAGTTTTAGAAACTAGCATTCATTTAAAATATAAATGAAGTTAGGAAACTTTCCTTACGCACAACTACAACTTATAGTTTACGCTGAACTGCTCATTCCAATTCCTATGCAGTACATAAGGAAATAACACATACACCAATTAGTCATATACTTGACTTTACGCATTGGTTTACTTAAATTTACTTCCTAGGGTTCACGTTCTTACAAACTAAGTTTACGCGACCAACTTCCTTTACCGGTTAACGACTTCATGACATACGAAGATGTCTTACTTAATATGTTCATCATCTTTGATGATTTACATTCTTATCTTCTTCTTCTAACTTATCTAGGACTTAGCACACATCGTTTCTCTGCTAGTAGTCCATATGATACTCTGAGTGGTTTCCCACAAACAACCAACAAATAAGTTCCCGTCTCATCTACACTGCCCATAACAATAAGTTAGATCGGTTGCTAGTTTTGTATATACCTTCGCTCTCTGAAGGAATTATTTAGCTCAGCTCCCATATGTCAACCATCAAAGGTTACAATTGTACTACAACCTAAATTCATCTTAACTTATTTGAACTATTAAACTATAATGTTCGTTAAGTCAATTTCTTATTCCTTATGGCTTTCTGACAACTAAATGCCATACCTCAGGATTTATTCTTTATCGTCCAAGTCATACAGTCTTTTGTATACTCAGAACGATCATTCAATATTCATTCTACACATTTATAGCGTTAACTATTTTACATTACCTTATTCTTATCTTACCACGTCCTGTTCATTCGACTCGAAATGTCATCCAAGTTATAAACATTAACTCGACTTCTTTTACGTTATACGTACTTGTCTTTAATTCAGCTTCTTCACCATTCCCAGGTTTAATCATTGGTCTTCATTATCCTACGGTCAAACCATACACGGGGTGTAGGTTCTACCCGTTTAATATTCGTATACACTTAACCTTTACGTCGGTTCAAGTGTTCAACGCTCACATTTCATTCTAACATTCTCATCTGACTCACATTTGGCTTTCATTAATCTTCTTACCATTCTCTATGACTTTCTAGATACCAAACATATCTTACTTACTACCTTCGACAACGTCTAAGTCATACAACTAATGTATACTTAGAACGTTCGCTCGACGTGAATACGATTCACGAGGATCGTTTACGTATTCAACATTTACATTACTTGCCTCCTAATTTTATTCAACCTTCATCCAAGGTTTTAATCACTCATTATGTGACACCTGAACCCCATGTTCATTATTCTTTCTTAATGTCGAAGCCATACGATTCGTTGTATGCCAAGATCGATCGCTCATCGCAACAGCGTTGCATTCACAGCGCCTGAACGCTTGAAATTCATCTCTCATAACATTGAAATGCTATTCATTACCCTCGACAATCAACGTCTAAGGAATCACCATCATAGCAATCCCTCACATTCGTTTATCACGACTACGGTCCCTGATATAGGTTCCAGTAACCCACGCTACATTCGTATCTTTTAATCTCGTTTAATCTTTTGTTCAACCTTCATCAAAGGTTTAATACACTAATTAAGTGTTACATTATTTGAACTATATGTTCATATTTCTTTCTTGCACATCCCCCAGTAATTGAGCAGTAAAAATCTCATTTATGGGCACTATCTTGCACCGGCCAGCTGACTGCACATTCCTTTCCTTCACTTCACGCACTTGTGACCATTTAGCAGTAGTTAATGGTCCGAGCTCATGCTACAAAGACCTACTTCAAAGCCCCAAAGGCACGACTCATGAGTACCAAACATGAAACCTAGAAAAAAAATTCTAAGTCTTTTACAAGCTTGAGACGTTGACTTCGATATCTCATATCTTATTCGTTATAGCTCGGAACGAGGTCGTTCCAAAGCAATTTTCTTCCTTATCTTACGTACTTCGATTACCCTTGGATAGAACTTCGTTCAGAATCCGTCAACATGCCATTCAATTGGCTTAATCTTCTCTCTTCGTTTATTTTATATTTTTAACGTTCTTCATTCGTTTGTTCGTAATTCGGTCATTCGAACTCAGAATTCATTCATTCTTGAGTCCATGACTCATGTTTTCTACGTTCTCTTACATTCTTATGAAACCCTACACGTTCTAACTTTCTAATTCTCGTTCTTCTTTTATAAAAATTTCGCCATAACTTCGTTATAGCTCAGTTTAATCCGTTCTTCATGAACGTTTCAACTGTTCCTAACCAAGCAATAAGCATCTATCTTATACGCGATTGTTTTAAACTTGTCCATCAACAACAATTATCCTACGATGGTTTTAAATTTGTCCATCAACAACGTTCTTCATGTTCTTCGCGTTTTTCATTTTTAATCGATATTTTGGATTACGATTTCACTTTTTCTTGGAATTTGATGTTATAGAACATCATTCCTTACTTATTTAACCTACTCATTCATAAGATTCATTCAGATCGCTCAAAATCATTACGAATCTTATACTTCCTTAAGAAATTTATAAATTAAATTCCTAATTCTTATTTCTTTGTTTTATCATGATTTCAACTATATGAAATCATTCTGAACTTCATCTACTTCTTATCTTCATTAAGTTATGTTTTTGAACATATTAAACTTAAAGAAAATTAGAAAAAACTAGGGTTTGGATTACAGTTCTTCTTTAATCTCCTCCCGTCGGACAAAGCGTGCATTCGAGCTAGCTTTTCCTCATTCCTCTTCCTCTTCTTCTCCCATCCGAACTATCTCTCTCTATCTCTCAAGTGTTGGTTGAATTTTCAAACCAAACAAATGAGCTTAAGGCTTGTTTATATAGAAAACTAAGGCTAGGGGTATTTTGGTCATTTCGCCCCTAACCTCCTTACTATTCAAAGCTTAGCCACCAAGTTTACTTGGTGGCCAAGTGGACGCCCCACCTCCTTACGCTATTGGAAGCTTCGTGCTTCCGTCTTTCGGGTTTCGTCCGACAGTTTTAAAAACTGCGATTCTAGGAATCCAAATATTTTTGGATATTCCGTCTTTCCTTTACCGATTAACTTTTACGCATTCTTCGGATTTTTGAAAAACTAAAAAACCCTTTTTGGTGTCAAGAGTTTTCCTTCACATTTTCCCCTAACGTAGCTAAACGAGTGAAAAGTATATAACAGTACTTTTCGTCATTTTTATTTCGTCCAATTTCTGCACGTTTTTTGAGAAAAACTTTTATCGGCTTAATTAACTTTTCACTATATATTATCGTCAAATCTTTCGATGGAATGTCATTTCGATATACCGAACTCTCGGAACGGCTTAGGTTATTCAAATCCTAACCCTTAGGTTTCGTCGGGTAAATAGTGTCTATTTCGTGTTTTTCCCCAAAAATATTTTTCTTCCCGGAAAACTTTCATTTTTGTCTTGAAAATTCTTACTCGTTTAGTCTAGCTCGTAGCCAGAATCCTCTCGATTAATAATCATCCTAGGTTATAGAACGATTAATAAACACATAGAACATAATAGTATTAATAAAAATTTATTTTATTAAGAACTAATTCTTTAAACCTAAATTCTGGATAATCAAAAATTCTGGGTTGTTATAGCGCGCATGTAAGTATTATGCATAATATAGGGTACAAAGAGTTGGCCGCTCTAAGTACTTATTGAGGGGTATAATTTAATCTTTATGATTATCTGATACACCTGGGTATATCAAAGTCAAATCTTTGATAGTTACTCGAGAAGAGAAGTTCAAGATCCAACGGATTGCTCATCATAAATCTGGAAAATATTCCACTTTGTTATTGCGTAGAATTGATTCTTGATTATTCAATAGAATATCGTAGAAATTTTGAAAGCGTTGTATTCTTTCATTATCAAATTATTGTGTTGCATAGAATGCGAGAAGACTTGTTAGAGATAACAAATTGTTCAGCTATTTCAAAGTTTCTCGAACTTTGGTGTTATTCTATTGAAATAGATAGTCCGTTATTCTTGATTCTTATACATTCATTGTATGTCTTAACTTGCAGGGAAAATTTGTTGCTCACCATTGCTAAATAAAATATTGCAGCTAGGAACGAAGAGGCTAGCGGGGCTAAGAAGAACAAAGGCAAAGGCATAGTGCTAGAGTAGTTATATGATGAACATTATTATTATGTTGAATTTGTAAACCCTTTTTGTATATCTAAAGGGTATGTTTGTAATGTTAAGGTTAGATAACCTGAGACGAATGTATTAACAACATCTGTTAATGAGATATGTATTGCTATTTATAAATGAATGGGTAGTTAGATGTTATTATATTGTGGATCGTGAGCACCAAACTCGGGGGTCAGGTAACCCATATATGGGGGCATCACAATATCACTCCCTTTCACTCTCCATTTCGAAAAGGTAGAGAGAGAATGGTCTTGGAGAAGTGATAAACTAAAGTAAGTATTTCTTACTTTTAATCTTTTTTAATTCTTGATTCATTGTATCCAAGTGTTGCAAGGTGGCAAGATTGGCTGATATTATGAGATATAAAGCACATGGTAATATCCATGTGATGAGTCACCAAGGATTTGACCACTACAAGAAAAAGGGTTATCTCCGACGGAATTAATTCTGACCGAATACATTTTGTCGATTTTAATATAATTTTAACGGAATATTACGTCGAATTTAATTGCGTCGAGGTTAGAATAAAGTCGACAGACATCCGTCGGAATTAAGCCCCCTTTACTTGGCGCGTAGATTTCCCGCCAACGCGAGTTTAAGTAAAAGGGTATAAAATATAATCCCTCAATTTCAAAAAGTAATATCAAATTAAAATATTTTTAACTCAAAAATAGATATAAATTATTTTAATTGCGATACTATAATTATAAAATTTATGATATATAAATAATTTAATAGTTACAAAATTAATTATTTTTAAAATGTAGATAAATTACATTACTTTAAATTTATAAATAGTTTTGAAAAATTGAGCTTAATCTTATTTTTCAGAAAAATGAATAAATCTTGCTTATAAAGTTATCGTTTGACATGTTAAACCTTTTTTCTACGATGCCACATGTTAGAATTTAGAATATTTGAGCTTTTTACCTTCTTTTTCTTTATATATATATATATATATATATATATATATATATATATATATATATATATATATATAAATTTGATGGCACGTTATCTCGTCGACAAATCTTTTACTTAGGTTTTAAGTAAAAGGGTATTTTGGTCATTTCGCACTCACTAAGGGTATTTTTGTCTTTCCCCCTATAATTTGAAGGTTATTTTTAACATTTCATAAATATCCCATAACATTTAACACTAAAGCTTTTATACTTAGCTTTTTGAACACCCAATTAGGGTTTTGATATTCCGAATTAGGGTTTTGGATTCTCGGAACTGAAATTAGGATTTTCGATCATATCGTTAGGGTTTCTACTAGTTCGTTAGATTTTTCTAACTTAACCTTGATATTCTCAACATAACTTTAGGGTTTGTCACTGATGTAACTTATCCGATCAATAATTGATCCTTAAACAAAAATTTGAACACATAAACAATCACTGTACACCTATATTATCATATATACCGATTCATATACCCTCGTATACACTTATACACTTAACCTTAATAATCTTCACCAAAAGATTTTAAATCCACCAAAATCCTTCACATAATTTTTGAAATCCTTAAAATTCCTTCATAGAAATGTCAAATCTATACACTTATTTTCTATCTAGGTTTACTATTCAACCTTTAATCCATCATTTAAGATTTTAATAATTTTTTAAATTATCGGGTTGTCACATTGGGGATCAAGTTCAAAGCCCAGAGTCAACCCCAAGAGGTCAAACAAACCTCAGAGACAACCCTGAGGACTGTCAAAGTCAACAACAGGCCAATTTCGGGGATAACCTTGAGAAAAGACTGCTACAACTATATCAAAGTAGAAGACAACCCCGGGAGTGGAAAAATAGTCATTCTACTACCTCAACATCATATCAACACATTTCAACTCAAACTGGGTCAAAATATGTCCCACAAGAAACATAGCTTAAATCCAGAGTGAAAACAACACAAGAAAGTACAATGGCTTTCCGAAAAAGTACAACACGCCTCTATCGGATGCCCGAATTGAAAGTTATGAAGGTTTGAGCAGACAAAGCGTCGTATGAGTGCACGTACTTCGAGACAATAGGACCTACAAATCCCGAGACAGCCCGAGGCAGCAGCAGATAGACTAGCGGCTTCCGCGGGTTGACCCATGACACATTTGGTCTATAAATAGACACCCCCATCAACCATTTTAAAAAAAGAAAAAAGAAGGAAAGAGAGAAAACTTTATCCACTTCAGCCCTTAACATCTTCTAGAGTGATCCAAACTTTATGATTCTTCTTTCTAAACACTTTTAATCTCGTGTTCTAGAATATACTAAAATTTAACTGGTGGAAACCGAGTCTTCAAGCCCCAAAAGCTAACTGAAGTCTTCTTGGCAGCCCACTGTAAGATTTATTAGCTTTCTACTACTTTAAAAAATATATATATATATATATATATATATACATATATATATATATATACTTAAACTCAAATAGTTGAGCCTGGATCGAATATCTGTGGCTTTTACCAGTTTTGTATATATATAGATACTTTTTTTGTCTAGCATGGAGTTCACTTCGTGGTCATTTACCGCTTATATATATCTGCTTTAACTGCTTTCGCAATGTAGATATTTAATATTTCAGCTTGTGGACTAGATTTATCTAAATCTAGCTATCTCTAACTTTAATCGGATCAAAAGTGACTAAACTGGAAACGTTGAAGTTAGAATGGCTTAGGTTTATTTAAATCTAGTTTTCTTTCTAGCTTTTGTACATATTAATCTATCATGTGAGACTAGGAGCCATGAGGTCGAAGATTCAACATGTGAATCTAGATACGGTTCCCACGATGGACACTTTTCAGCTGCAGGCAACTTGTAAATTATATACGGTGTCTGTACATCCTTGGATGACTTTCATACCCATAAAGAGCCCGACAATACTATGTATCTTATTTTCTTGAAGATGCTTCGCATCTCGAAAATAAAATCAACCAAGCCGAATATGGAATAAAATAGAAGTATCAAAGGCCTCAATTACTATTGAGCATAAGGGTTTGAAAACGTATTTTTTAAAACATCACTGTCGACGTAGGGATTTTTTAGTGTCCTTTTTCGTTACTTGTTCTTTGGTGTTCTCATGTTAATGTGAGATTTATTTGAAAAAACAAGTGAAAAAGGTCCGACATGTATAATGTCGACGATTGGACTTTAAGAGTCGCCAGTTGGTGTATTTAACTGGTTGCACCAACGCAACCGAAAAGGCTTGCACATTGACCCAGGGATTCGACACTACTAAATGGGTCTATGAAATCGAGATTCATTTTTGGTCCGGGGGATTGATTATGCGGAGGGAAGGTGTTAGGCACCCCCCGACATCCGTGTTACCACGGTGACCGCCACTTTTCAAAGAAATTATTATATGAATGTGTGTGTGTGTGGATCAATGAGCAATTATTTGAAAGTAGTGCGAGGCCTCGTTCGCACCTAAATACACAAGGTTTGAAATTTATAGGAAAATTCAGTTTTAACCAAGATATAGCAATGAAGTTTTGTAAAGAGGTTTTTCAAACCACATGCTTAATAGGAATTATGACCTTTTCATACTTCCATTTTATTGTTAAATGTCCCATTTTGTTTGCTTTTATTTTTGGAATGCGAAGCATTCTAGAAAAATAATATACAAAGCAGATGCTTAACTCCTCATGGGCATGACATGACCATCCAAGGAAATTCAAATCTGTAAAATAATGTACAGTACACATACCGAAGAATGTCCATCATGGGAACCAAATCTAGATTCAAGAATCAACTCCGTGATCACATGATTCCTAGGCTCACATGATACTTCAATTTGTATGGAAAGCAGTAAGTAGTTATATATATATAAAAGCGATATATATATATATATATATATATATATATATATATATATATATATGTACATGATCAACCACCACAAAGCAACTCCATGGGGGATCGAAATGTAAATAAAGCAAGAATGCTATCAACTTCCACAAGTAAACTCCAGCGAGACAAAATGTAAATAAAGTCAGAAAGCGATTAACTCGCCACGGAAGTGAACTCCGTGCAGATGAAATGTAAAAAATTGTAAAAAGCCACGGAGGAAACTCTGTGCCTAACGAGAATGTAAATATATATATATATATATATATATATATATATATATATATATATATATATATATATATATATATATATATATATATATATATACAAATATATATATTTAAAAGCAATAAATGCACCGATGTGAATCTGTGCTCATCGGATATGTCCATAACAATTATATATATATATATATATATATATATATATATATATATATATATATATATATATATAAGCAATTAAACGCATTCTGATATAAAATCCAGGCTCATCGAGATAGAAATCGATACGCTTTATATATATATATATATATATATATATATATATATATATATATATATATATATATATATATATATATAAAAGCAATTAAACGCACTGATATAAAATCTGTGCTCATCGTATGTAGTCTGACCACACGCTTTATATATATAAGTATATATATATATATAAAAAAACAATTAAATGCTCTAGATCGAAGTTTAGGCTCAATCGAGGCATAACTCGATAATGTTAGTCCATATATATGAAATATATACATGTATTAGTATATATATACAGACAGAAATGAAAACCATGGACCGAAGTCCGGGAAAACGCACACTACACGACTTTCAATGTGTATAATAGTGTGTTCTATATGAGAAGAAGGCTTTATAAAATGTAAGAAGGCTTACAGTGGGCTGCCAAAGTAGACTTCTATAACTGTAAATGGATAAACACTCAGCTCCCGCCAGATAAAAGATAGCTATATGTGAGCTAACTAGTGTTTAAAGAAGAGGAAACACTCAAAAGATGTGTATGCAGAGTAAAATGGACAGGGCTTCCTCGCCTTTTTCCTTTTCTCCTTTCTTCCAATGGCTGACCCCCAACCTATATTTATAAATTGATGGCCGCAGGTACACCTGCGGCAGCTGCAGTTGTACCTGTGGCTAGTCGTGGTGGATCCCAGCCTTGCGGGTCCCGTCGTCTCGTAGTCCGTGCACTCATGCACTGTAATGTTCGCTCGAACTTGCAGAACTTCAATCCGAGCATCCGAATGAGGTATATCTGACCTTCTTCGGACCGCTGGTGTCGAGAGTTACGCAATGACATGGATTAGAGGTTTTACGAAGTCAGGAAGAGGGGTCTATGCCTATGGTCTTCAAGCTTCAAATTCTATCCAAAGTACTGCCACACGTAATAGTCACTCGGAATTGTTATTCCTCAGCTCTTGTCGGACATTGTTGGATGTATGTATGAAGTGTTGAGACGATGTGCCATTGTTGAAGGAACAAGATAACGCTTGACTCCTCGTCGGGGTTATCGCCAGTTTGAGTTGAAAGTAGACGTTGCTCAGGGTTACAGCTGAGATTGGACTACTTGTTGGTATGCCACGATATCATCTTGTTGACGTGGATAGATGACGTTGTGACTCCTTACCGGGGTTATCGTCGGTTTAAGCGGAAAGAAGATGTTGCTCAGGGTTACATCTGAGATTGGGCTACTTGTTTGTATGCCTCACTGTCATCTGGATTGAAGCTGATCGCACATGTTTGAAACAAGCAATTCCAGGGTTATTGCCGGAACTGCAATGACATCCCTTGGGGCTATCACCAAGGATGGGGTTGATACTCCCAGTATTGTCTCTGGGACTGGAACTGAGCGTCGCGGTGTTATCGCCGAGATAGAACTGTCCTCTATGGTGTTATTGCCGGTCTTTTGATCTGCATATCTCGGGGTTATCTCCGAGATAGGAAATGACATTCCCGGTGTGTGTTCCGGGTTGACATGACGCTCCCGGTTTGTGTTCCGGGTTGGAACTGAACTTTCGGTGGTATCCGGAATGCATGTAAGCTGTCTTTCAGGGTTATCTCCAAAAGACGAATCTACCCTCTTGCAATGTTAGTAATAGGAGTGCAGAAAATTTCGAGTGTCTACAATCACTGCTATATCTTGCCTAAAACTGAACTTTTATACAAGTCAAACCCTTTGTATATAGGTGCAAATGAGACATAGCACTACTTCCAGATAATTGCACATAGGCCCAATAAACACACACACATGTAGATAATTAGGGTAATTGACAAGTTGTGGTAACCGTGCTTTCATGGAAGTTGGGGGTGCCTAACACCTTCCCCCCGCTTAATCAAGCCCCCGAACTCAATGAATATCGATTTTTAAGGCCTGTTAAACAGTGTCCAATCATTGGGCCTTTGTGTAAACCTTTTCCAAATCGGTTGAGTTGGTACAACCATTTCAAAACTATCAACTGACGACTCTGATTTTCAAATCGTCGATATTTACATGTCGGACCTTTTCAAACTTGCTTTTTCAGACAAAACTGAACCAATTGAGAACATAAAAAGGCAAAAACAGAAATGGGTATAATTTTCCCGACGTCGACAATGGTTACATTGCACTTAAGTATAGTTCATTTTGGTTCCCAAATGTGAAATATGCACACATATCATATAATCTATGTACATTTGGTTTACAGAATATAATATTTAATTTAGATAAAATAATGTAGTTGGATATTATTAACCAGTATGCTCCATAAACTTTATTATTAATCTTGCACTTTAATATTATAATGATATTAAATATCAAATGTTTATTTAACTTTCTTCTGGATTTCTAAGATACACAGTTAAATAACCCTTTTTGAATTAAAATTCCACCCAGGATTCTATTTGACTACTCATCAATTCATACCATTCAATTTACTCTTAACACATGATTTAAATAATGTCCCACATTAAAATAATGTCCCATATTGTATCCAGAGTAATAAACTAACTTTTCCAAGTCTGGCCACCGTCGCTGCTTCTGGATAGTGCTAAACTGGTTTAGATACTTGCCATTTCCAGTTTCCACTACCAATTTAGTTTCACCTAGTACATAATATATCCCAAATTGACAATACTACTAGTTAAACACCTTATTAAATCATTCCTTCGCAAATTTAATTAGACAATCACTTCGTTCATTCTCATGTCGTACAAGGCATATCGCATAAGCTTGTACTAAGCTTTACATTACCACAATTCTTGATTATCAAACACTTAGTTTAATTTAGCTGCATGTTCACATGTCATGCCACAGGAATATATATTCACATAAATATTCAAAATCTAATTTATTCAATTGTTAATATTATTCCTAAAATTTATGAATATTATAAAATCTAAACAAAGAATTACGACTTTAATGCAAAATCGGACTTTAACTCGATAGGGATTAAATAAGATGAGATAGATGACATTGAGGTGCCAGAGGAGATCAAAGGATGGGTCGAAGGCAAATCCAAACCCAACCTTGAACAAACCAATTACATCAATATTGGAACCCCATAAAATCCTAAAGAAATCTAAATCGGGAATGATATTACCCCTAACCAAATGAAGGACCCGATTCAATTCTGAATCCAATTATGTGTTCGCCTGGTACATGATGACATGGTCAGATTGTCCACAAATATAGTCGTTTATAGACTGCCCATTGAAGAAGGATTTAAGCTAGTTAAATAGGAATTAGGGAAACTGAAGCCTGAATGGAGTCTGAAAGTTAAAGAAGAAATTATCAAGTAATTCAAAGCAGGCATTATCATGGTATCAGCTTACCCTGAATGGCTGTCCAATGTGATTCCTGTGCCTAAACCCGAAGGGAAGGTGCAAGTTTGTGTGGATTACATAAACTTGAATAAGGCCAGTCTGAAATATAACTTTCATTACCTTTCATCCACATTGTATTAGATAACACAATCCAGTATGACATGTACTCATTTGTTAACTGTTTCGCTGGATACCAACAAATCATGGTTGTTAAAAAAAATAGGGAGAAAACTCCCTTTATCACTCCCTGGGAACCTTCAGCTATCGGCGATTAGCTTTCGGCCTTACCAATGTCGCTGCTACGTACCAAAGAGCTATGATGTCACTATTCCATGACATGATGCACAAAGAGATATAGGTTTACATGGATGATATCATCATCAAATTCAGAAAGGAGGATTACCACACTGACCATCTCAAAAAACTATTCAACCGGCTTTACAAATATAACTTGAAGCTGAACCTAGTCAAGTGTGCTTTTGGGGTTAAATCCGACAAACTTCTGGTCTTCTTTGTGAGAAACCGAGGCATTGAGCTAGATCCAGTAAAGATTAAAACCATCATAGAGATGTCTGTACCTTAAACTGAGAAGGAGATACAGGGGTTTCTGGGGAGAATCAATTTCATCAGCAGATTTATCTCCCAACTAGCCCTAATTTGTGAGCCCATCTTTAAGTTATTAAGGAGATGTTCCTCTGGCAAATGGAATGAACACTGTCAAAAAGCCTTCCTCGTCATTAAGAAATATTTGATTGAAGCTCCTGTTTTGGTACCTCTAAAGGACAAAGTTGCACCGTTCATGTACATATCTATTAACTCCAATGCCATGGGGTATATGCTGGGGAAAAAAGATGATAAAGGCAAGGAAAGAGTCATCTTCTACCTTAGTAAAAGGTTCAGCTGCTGTGAGCAGAAGTACACTCTGATTGAAAAAACCTGACCTGTATTAGCATGGGTTGCTATGAGGTTGTAACATTACCTCCATGGGCACACGACCTATCTCATATCCCATATGGATCTTCTAAAATACATCATCAGCAAGCCCATGTTAAATTATCGATTACTGAGGTGGTAGCTAATCCTCCAATAATTCGACATCATCTACAGAAAACCAACAACCATTAAAGGTAATGGAATTGCAGATCAACTTGCTGAAGCCCTTTTAGGGGACATCGAGTCATTAGAAACTTATTTCCCTAATGACGGGGTAATGATAGTTCATCAAAACCATCAAGAAGATTTGGGCCAATTTTGGAAATTATACTTTGACAGTGTAGTAAACATGGAATGCGCGGGAACAGGGGCAGTTCTCGTATCAATCACTGAAGAACAATATCCCATGGCCACCAAGCTATAGTTTGTTAACACTAACAACACAACCGAGTATGAAGGCTGCATAATGGGATTGAAATTGGCACAATCAATGGGTGTTAAAAGGTAGCAATCTTTGGGGATTCTGAGTTGGTCCTCAAACAAGCCACCGGGGCATATCACACCAAAGAATTGCATTTACTGCCCTATTATCGACAAGTTATCAAGCTGGCTATGGAATTTTAAGATATAGCCTTCATCCACATTCCTCAGAATCGAAATGATTTTGTAGATACACTAGCAACCCTAACTTCCTTTTCGCCAGGAAGGGACTCCTATATATCTAATTTACAAACCAGATGGCACCAACCTATTGAAATTATATCGGAGAAGTATAAGATGAACTACCTCCCATTAAATAGACCTAGTACCAGGATATCATAGAAAATCTACGGGATGGGTCTGCACCCACTGGGGCAAGTTATGTTGAAAGAAAGCGGATCCATAAAATGGCCATGAAATTCTATTTAAGCGAAGATGCTCTCTACAAAAGAGATGCGGGAATAGGACTCTTAAGATGACTAGACAAAGACTAAGCCTAGAGACATATGGATGAAGTACATGGTGGAGTGTGTGGGCCACACATGAGCGGTCCCTTACTTGCTAAGAAGATACTACGAACATGACATTATTGGCTCTCCATTAAAGCAGATTGTGATGATCACGTCAAAAGATGTTATCAATGTCAAATCCATGGAAATGTTATTCATGCTCCTCTAAACGAACTATATTATATGAGTTCGCCATGGCCCTTTGCTATGTGGGGAATGGACGTGATCAGGTCGATCGAGCCCAAAGCCAGCAACGATCATAGGTTCATCTTTACCGTGAATCTTTTACTTCACCAAATGGGTGGAAGCTGCCTCTTTTCGCAAAGTCACAAAAGAGGTTATTACCAATTTCATCAGAAGTAATGTAATCTGTCGATACGGACAACCAGAGGTGATCGTATCAGAAAATACCAAGAATCTAAACAATCAAATAATGAAGGAATTATACAGAAGCTTCCATATCAAACATCTCAATTTCATAATCTACAGGCCCAAGATGAACGGCGTTGTTGAAGCAGCCAACAAGAACATCAAGAAGATCATGCAAAAGATGTCCGCCCATCACAAAGGATGGCCTAACTTATTGCCTCTGACTTTGGTGGAATATCACACCTCAATGCGCACTTCTATTGGGGCTACCCCATACTCACTAGTCTATGGCATGGAAGTTTTTCTCCCCATAGAAGTAGAGATGTAATCGTTAAAAGTGTTGATAGATACCCATATGGAAGAAGACCAGTGGTTGCAAGAACGGTACAACCAATTATCTCTGATAGATGATAAAAGGGTTGTAGCCATATTCCATGGACAATTATATCAAAAAAGGATTGCTCAGTCCTACAACAAGAAGGTTCGGTCTCGACAATTCAAAGAAAATGAACTGGTTCTAAAAAAGGTCCTTTCTAATCAAGATGAAGCCAAAGGAAAATTTTCCCTAAACTGGGAAGGCCCTTTCATTGTTAAAGAAGTGTTGTCAGGAGAAGCTCTCAGGTTGCAAGAAATGGATGACGAAGAATTTCACCAACTTATCAATTCAGACTCTGTCAAAAGATACTATGTCTAAACAATAACATGCAACACATTGTTTGGAAAAATCATATCAAATCAGGTCTTTACAGCTTAGCTTGAACTACGTAAGACCTGATCTTCCCTCATCCATGGGAGTATGTAGGCAACCATCTAATGGTGCGATCTAACCATCATAATAAAAGCCAAACCCTTATTATATCAAAATTAATCTAAATACCAGTTCCAAGACACCAAAAAAAATTTAAAGATCTAAGAGCTATGGCATCTCTATGTTTGATCATCAAGGAAGAGACTGTGCTACATCAAGACATCAAGTCATAAAGATATATTGGCAAGCATCATACAAAGTCAAAACATATCTAAAAGGGAAGTGAACTAAAATATATTTACTTTCCATGTGTTACTATTTGATATATACAATGTATCCAGTACATTACAAAAGTGACTAACCTAGTCTACGCAGGAAATGAAAGCTAAGCTATAAACCCAAAATCAGGCAGGCCAACAACTCTAAAAGTATATCCCTCTCTGAAGACTGAGGGACATCCCTAAGCTCTTACCCAAATGTCTCAATACAGGTCAAACGTTCTATCACTGTATACATAGTACTATCCTGATAACCCAAAAACTCATTCGTTTGAGCGACGATGTCATCTGTGAAGGATCTGAGAGCAACACTCTCACCAACAGCACCATACTTGGAAACTTGGGCTTCATTCCTCTCCTAAAGAACAGCATCCTTGCTGGATAAGGCTGTCAACATCAATGCCCAAGCCTGATCTCTCTCAAATGTCAGAAGCTATACTCTCTACTCCGTAGCCTCTCTAGAAATGTGAGCAGCAGTAGAAGAAGAACTGACCACAGCTACTGTCAAGCCTATAAACAACTCATCCTATATAGGGGAGGGTAGAGCCTCCGTAGGCTCCTAATCATCTAAGTCAAAGCTCAGTGCTAAATGAGCAAGAGCGGCTACTATGTCAGCCTCTAACCATGCAATATACTCATCAGAACGACCAGGGTGACTATTTAAGAAATTAGCTCTCTATTGATGAGTCCAGAAATCATATACTCTAGCCAGATCATCGTCAGATACAGACAAAGTAGAGGATCTGTGACCTGAAGCTCCCTCAAAGGAATGAACATCTTGAAACTGATCAACTTGCCTCATAACAACTAATGGATGATAAGTGGTCACCCCTCTCAAACCGGCTAATGGCAAGAAGTCCATATCCACAACATGAGTGACAAAGCTTAAAGGGGAACTAAATCCAGGATAAAGCAAGATGGAGAAGGGCTCCGCAATAACTGTCAAAAAGACAAAGCAAGATGATGTGCTTGTGCAGTCAGACGAGTAGAAAGAGTAAGACATCACTATGTCCCACCAAAAGCAATAGCCGAGGCATCTGAGAGTGCCTATCAGACTCAGATGTGTCATAAACCAGACATAGAGCAATACAACTCTACCCGAAAAATACTCATCAATACGGGAATGACAATGAGAAATTGAAATGAGAGTCTCTGCCAAAATCATGGGAATAATGGTATAATACTCCCGAACGGAACTAACTATAGTCACCAGGGTGATATCTAGGTGATCCATATACAAAGGCATATATAAGTATCCTATGACGCACATCAACAAGGCGTCAACACGGGAAATCGTCCACTAATCCTCCGAGATAGCAAAATCCTCAGAATGCAATAAAAAGCTATCACCAGCCCCAAAGCAGTCGATCAAGAAGTTTATAGAAATAATGTGACCAGAGGT
Source organism: Panax ginseng (assembly GCA_020205605.1). NCBI lineage: Eukaryota > Viridiplantae > Streptophyta > Magnoliopsida > Apiales > Araliaceae > Panax > Panax ginseng. Next base: position 88,307,258 of record CM035129.1, read on the forward strand.
GATCTTATCTAAAACCACTATCCGCCTCAAACCTATCATAGTCATAAACTGTCTGCGCATATGAGGAGAAGTCTTGTGATGCTGCGATACTCCTCCAATATCGGAATATGCTCATATAATCCAAATCTGAAGACATGTCTCGCAGGGATCCAAAATAAAACATCCCCTCTATAAAACCCTTCAGGACATAAAAAGTCAATATTGACATGGAAAGTCCCAACATGCAACCTGCTAATGGTTGATCTAACTCAGATAGACTATTAAACCATAACCGTAAGCTAGAATCAATGCGAGTGAAAGGAAGGTGATGAAGACATCTATAAATCCGTATCACCCGACCATGCAGGGGTCAATTCTAACTCATCTATATAAATACAAACCCATAATATATAATGCATGTATCATGATAATATATAATGCATGTATCATGATAAACGAAAATATATAATGCATCTATGTGAAATATAAAACTAATTACATCATCATCATCTCTATTCTACAAATAAAAATAAAAAGTACAGGGAGATGGGGCACACCCGCCCAATATCTAATAAAAGCCTACTGAATGTAGTCCTTAAAATCCACATCTTCAAGATGATCAATGTGATCCAACTCCTATTGAGTCACAGTATCTGTGCCAAAAATAATATCTGGGCGATATAAGGGGGGATCTACTCTAGTAAAAACATCAGTATATGGACCACCCGAAGGACCAGATCCTGAGTTAGAAGGATCAAAAGTATCTGCCTGTGCAGGATCCCTGCCCAAATGGCATACAAAAAGAGACAGATGATCTACCTGATGTGTTAAAGCTTCTATCTGATACAAGTGGGTCGGCTCCTTGACACATGCAATATAATATGTCATCATCACGGATCTGGGCAACATATCTCCCAAAAATTGGGTAGCATGGGTCTGAGTCCTAATGATCCAAGGAGTCCACCAATAATGAAAAATATCCTTAGTACAGATGTGACGCCCCCAAAATAGTTCCAATCCATCCAACCTATTCTAAGTCGCCAAATACATGGTACAGAAAACAACTACAACTTTATTACTACAATTGTCGTGCAAAATACAAGAACACATATGTTGTGAGTTTTGATACAAATATATACCAACTGTGACTCTCATCCCAGCCTTAGATAGCACGTCACAATGGCAACTTACATAAAGTTACAGTTAAAAACTGTTTTAGAAATTAAAATCTATGGGAAGTGTTCAAGGAAACCTTCGTACATGGGAGGTCATGCGTCTAGGTTATGATAGATATCATATGCCCACAGAATTATCTTTATTTGACCCAACAGACCCCAAAGAAAAATGAGAAGATTACTATCATGTTCTTTCCAAGGGTGAGTCTTCTCTTGACGTATAACTATCTCCACTGTCTGTAATTGAAAATTATATTTCAACCAAACTCCAAGATTATATTGGTAGTGCTAGTAGATATACTCAGCAAGTGGATGTGTACAACCCTGTCTTATGATAACCCGTAGGTCATTAGACATCTTGTATGATAGTGGCAAAACACCCTTCCAAAGTTGGGTTCACCTCACCCTATTCGGTTCACCAAAATTAAATATCAAATGATGTATACAATACGACACACTTATCTAAAGTTCTCAATAAAATTATTTCCATACTATTTAGGGAGAACCTCAACAGCTATAGACCACCATTCTATTCCCCCTGCTACCTCGCTCAATCTCGAAACAACACTCTTATTACCTGAAAGGAATTTTGAAGCAAAAGGGTGAGCACAACTAGCTCAGTAAAGAATATCATGACTAAAGATAATTAATTTATCAATAGCCTTCATCAGTAATGAATCACAGATTTAGAACATATGGTAGATGATAAAACTTTTCAACCATAGTTGCTGCGGAACGAGCAATCTATTAGAAGAGTCAAATAGACCATAAAGTCTATTATCTTCTCCATGTTAAAAGTCCACCAACAATGTTTTATCCCTATAATATCAATCAACAGTTCCTGTCCACAATCATGTGAATAACTCATAATCATATTTTTGGTTCTAAATTCCTCTTCTCATCCAGGACGAAGATAATTTTCATCACCTGTCTTTACCTGAAACATCAAAGATCATGGTTATACCAAATCACAGATCCTGTTCATAATCATACTAATAGGTTCATCTTTACACTACGGGCCAAAGATATTCATTAATAGTTCATCTTTGCATGACATGCCAAAGATATTCAGCAACTGGTCATCTTTGAACTACGGGCCAACGATGTTCAACAACAGGTCATCTTTGCACTATGGGCCAAAGATATTCATCAACAATTCATCTTTGCATTATAGGCCAAAGATATTCAACAACTTGTCATCTTTGCACTACGGGCCAAAGATATTAATATCTCAAAGAAATATATAATCATTTCAGAATTTATATAAACAATAATTATAACCATGTTGATCAATTCACCTTTACACTTAAGCTAAAGATATTAAATTATAAATTCAATGGTCATGATCATACCAGTCAACAATTCATCTTTGCACTACTAGCCAAAGAGAACCCATAGTCACGATCATACCAATAATCTACCCATCTTTACACTCAAGTCAAAGAGAAATATCATCATTAGGGTTAATAAAATGTTATATATGATAATAAAAACAATATGATCAACAACTGCATTTAATTTTAAGAGTAAGATTCATAAATCAACAATAATTTGGTCAGAAAAAGAAACCAATTTTGTCGTGAATAGTACCCATGAATAGTAACTCACGAATAGTAACTCATGAATAGTAACCCGTATTCGTACATAGTACCGTATACGTAAAATAATATCATATGTGTAAATAGTGCCATATACATGAATATAGTGCCGTATACGTGAATAGTGCCGTATACATGAATAGTAACCCCGACATAAAAAAGGTAGAAATTCCACAATAAAACTCATATCAATAATTCTAAGATAATGATATTGAAGAAAATAATATCATTTAAGAAGAAAATAACATCCTCACAATCCGTTACCTCAAAAAGAGCGATAAGATTGACGATTGGAATATCGAATATGACTCTGAAGGAAACTTGCACTGAATAGAAACTCTCAAAACATCTAAATACTCACAAAAATATGCTCGATAATATAGAGAGAGAAAACTTATGTTTCTGGTGTGATTTTCAATTCTAACTCAGCACCCTATTTATAGAAAAATGTTAGAACGCCAAAGAAGACTTGACCTGCAACCTGATGGTTTTACTTGCTACTATTCCCACCCACCACTTTTGAAATAAAATTTTTGCATATTTTTCACCAACCAAAGGTGGGTCCCACTCATTCTAGAATTTTCCACCAAAAATCATTTATAAACATAATTTTCGAATCAGTCACCTCTTAAAATTCATAACAAATCATACGTTAATTTTTAACGGTTCAAATTTTGTGGACATGTACTCAACTTATATATGTATAACATATCCAAAAATAACAATGATTCAACGCTCGGATTAAAAATTATAACTCACGCAATATATCTCACGAACACTGATTTTTCGAATTATGAGTCCTTCGGACCAGTTCATTCAAACAGTCACCACGAAAAATCTACAATGAATTTTTGGGTGATTCCAATTTCTACGGTTAGCTTACTTCCAAGGATTTCTTTTGATATATGGCTCATCTCCTAACTCATTACACACAAAGAGTTATGGATTTTACAAAATTAAGTAATAAACTAATTTTTTGAAAATTTCCAAATTTCGTTCTTCATTTCGACAAAATACTAATAAAACACCTCAACATTAATTCCTTCATTTATATCCATATAAAATTATATATTTCCTTATCATATAAATTAATAATTAATTATTCACAAATAATATTACAGAATCACAATAATGACAACCAGACCGTTCCCAGGAAAGAGGGGCTTTCCAATAAGGATTTCTCCTTACTGGCGCGCAATTAGGTGACCAAACCTCTTATTGACAGAACTTTCTAGATATTGTTAATAATGTTATCTAATAATATTATTCAAATAATATGAATTATTAATCCGATAATGGAAAATAATGTGTCGTGACAATTATTGAAACAACAATAATATAAAATATCAATGCAACAATTATTGAATCAATATAATAAAGTATTGAACAATAATTACTGTAACAATTATTGAGTAGTGCCTTCTTAAAGAATTAATAATTCAAAAATACTATGCAATACCCGTGTGCTACTGTCCAAGCACGCGTATTATTGTATTTTAACCACCAGGTATTCCAATAGTGTTAACAGTAACAACTACGCCATTATTTATAAAAACTCAAACTTGTCATTTTCCCCGACAACAAGAATATTCCCCGACAACAAGAATATTCCATGACCAAACGAATATTCCGCAACAGAAATGAGTATTTTATAACCACTTGCGTATTTTGAAAATTTTATATATATCACCCTTAACTTTAAACTTTTATCAATTTAACCATTTACTAAATAAAAAAATTGAATACTTTTATTTCATAAAATTTGGGGTCTTACAATCTCCCCTCCTTATGAAATTTCGTCCCCAAAATTTACGTACCTGATATTTCAAAGAGTTGAAAATACCTTACTTTCATTTTAGATTCCATCTTCCCCGTCCTCATGATTTCTCCATTGCTCATCTCTTGTATTTCAGATATCATTCGAGAATACAACTTCAAAACAAAGGTTAATTGACATATCATAATTTGTCAACTTAAGTAAAAAAATTCAGCTTAGGTAGGACACACACTAGTGAAGGATATTACTCGTCTCTCCCTTCCTAGTTCTAATCCCGAATCTCCGCCAGAGATCATATCCCTAAGCTCTGATACTAACTATGACGCCCCCAAAATAGGTCTAATCCATCCAACCTATTCTAAGTCGCCAAATACATGGTACAGAAAACTACTACAACTTTATTACTATAATTGTCGTAAAAAATACAATAACACATATATGTGTGAGTTTTGATACAAATATATACCAACCTGTGACTCTCATCCCAACCTTGGATATCACGTCACAATGGCACCTTACATAAAGGTGCAGATTAAAAAACTGCTTTTAGAAATTAAAATCTATGGGAAGTGCTCAAGAAAACCTTCGTATACATGGGAGGCCATGCGTCTAGGTTATGATAGATATCATATGCCCATAGAATTATCCTTAGTTAACCCAATGACGACTCAAGAAAAATGAGAAGATTACTATCATGTTCTTTCCAATGGTGAGTCTTCTCTTGACATATAACTATCTCCACTGTCTATAATTGAAAATTATATTTCAACCAAACTCTAAGATTATATAGGTAGTGCTCGTAGATATACTCAGCAAGTGGATATGCACAACCCTGTCTTATGATAACTCGTAGGTCATTAGACATCTTGTATGATAGTGGCAAAACACCTTTCCAAAGTTGGGTTCACCTCACCCTATTTGGTTCACCAAAATTAAATATCAAATGAGGTATACAATATAACACACTTATCTAAAGTTCTTAATTAAATTATTTCCATACTATTTAGGGAGAATCTCAACAGCTATAGACCACCGTTCTATACTATTTACATCTGAGATTGGGCTACTTGTTTGTATGCCTCACTATCATCTGGATTGAAGCTGATCGCACATGTTATTACCAGAACTGCAATGGCATCCCTTGGGGCTATCACCAAGGATGGGGTTCTACTCTCGATATTGTCTCTCGGAATCGGGCCAGAAAGCGTCATGCGGTGTTATCGTCGAGATAGAACTGTCCTCTCTGGTGTTGTTGCCGGTCTTTTGATCTGCATATCTCGGGGTTATCTCCGAGATCGGAAATGATATTCTCGGTGTGTGTTCTGGGTTGACATGATGCTCCTGGTTTGTGTTCTGAGTTGGAACTGAAATTTTGGTGGTATCCGGAATGGATGTAAGCTGTCTTTTAGGGTTATCTCCAAAAGACGAATCTACCCTCCTGCAATGTTAGTAATAGGAGTGCAAAAAATTTTGATTATCTACAGATGCCCCTCTTTATCATATTCATGCAATGCAAGGCATGGATAGGATAAAGAATCCTAGACACTTGAAATGCAATCAAGATAAACATGATGCTATATGCAGCAACATGATGCAAATGCATGTAGAATGCATGAATGATTGTCATGTAATCTTGCTAGGATGACAATCAGTGATGACCTGGATATTTAATCCAAGTTCCCAAGGATGTTGACGTTGGGACTACCACCAAAGTCTTGAATCCTAGACACTGGCTTGTACTCCATAGAGGTACCTCTTGTGTGGAAAAGATCTGTGGGGATAAGGCTTTGTCTTTTTGAGGATGTGTATAACATTTTCCCTCAGACTGTCGGAGTTACTGCCAACAGTGTTGTCGCTGCCAGGGTTGCCTGACCTTCGTTGATGTGTGTATCACCGAATAGATCCCTACCGGGCGTATTGTCAAGGCTTCTTTACCTTTATTGATGTATGTGTCAATGGTAGCATTATCTTGTAACCCCTGCTGGGCAAAGTTGCTTCGATAGGTTTACTTGCCATCAGCTGATATGACGTCAAGGTTACTTGACCTTCATTGATGTGTGTATCAATGGTTGCCTTGCGTTGTGACCCCCGCCGGGGGCACGTAGATGCTGGAAAGGATATGTATTGTGACCCCCACCGAGGATACGTAGATGTTTGAAAGATATGCGTTGTGACCCCCGCCAGCGAGGTTTGATATTTCGTGGTTTTTCACGTTGTAACCCCCGTCGGGGAGGTTAGGGTTGTGACGGCATCAGACCTTTATGGGGTATTACCGAGCATGGTTTGTATAAGCTGAGCTCATTTGTATTATATACCCTGCATTCAGGTGAATACCATTGAGGCTACGGGAGTTTAACTCTGACCGACAAGAAACCAGGATTTCAGGCTAATCCGCTCAATCATGTAACATTTTTATTCCCGATTTGGCCTTTTCAGCTTGTGAGACCTCTTTTGTAACTCTAATTGGAGTGAGCTGGAGGTGTGGGACCCATGTAGGGGCCACAGTGTACCTCAGAGTCGCAGAGTTAACTGCGGCTGGCTAGCCGTAGCCTATGTATAGGTGGTCAAGTTGCTTTATAAGTCATTTTAAGTTGCAGCGCAATGAAGGAAATTCGAGAGCTTTTCTTCAGATCTACTGAGTTCGGGAAACTTTCTACATATTCTGTCACCGTACAAGCGTTCTTCACTGTCCACACCCTTTCTAAGGTGATTTAGAGACTTTTTGTCCAGATATCATGGATCCAGATCAGCCAAGTAGTTCCCGCAGGACCACTTCGTGTATGTATTGAGGGCTTTTGATGAGCCTCGGTAGCAGATTACATTAGGATGACCCTCATCGCTTGGCATGGTGAAGTGGTACGTCCTATTCGGGTTGAAGTGCCGAATGTCGAGGACGAGGGAGGAGGATGCACCGATCGAGGTTCCCGCTCTGCTTGACGTGTTCCCCGTGAGAGAATTGCTGTGTATTCAAGTGGCGAACCCAGATCTTCTGGGTGACTTGAGTAGGCATCCTTCAGTATACCTGCACGCAAATGAGGTATGAAGTTAGATCTTTAATCTTCCTTAATTCCTATTGATGAGGAGTCAAGGAGTCTGATGTTGATCTGCATTTGATGTAGGTTCCCGGCTTCACACAGCCTCGAGGGATTTGATTTAACATCCACTCTATGTATCAGGCTTTGCATGATGACTACAAAGCGATCGTCCATGGTTGGGGATTCGAGAGGTTCTTCTCCATTCTACCCCGTCGCTGTCCCTGGGGTTACCTCAGGGCATTGTCTGAGCGGTGATTTCACCAGACTCAGTCACTCAATTTGCTAGACTACGAGGTGATGATGACGCCGATGGATTGGCGATTTATCACAGGTATGGAATTTGGAGGGGAGCCGGTGCCTTGCACGCGGATATCACCCCTACTGCCGTCAGATCCTTGTTGGGAGTTCCGGCGGAAGCGCTCAAGGGCAGGACTGTTCGTAAAGGTCCTTTGAGCGTAGATGCTATGAGCGAGCTGTTGAGTGAGCCCATACCCGATGATGTGAGAGTCAGGGACTGCATTCTTCGGTGATTATTCCTGATGATCATTAGGGGCTGCTTCATAGCAGATAATTCCTCTACGGTGTCTTTCGCTTTGATTAGCGCCACTCGACACATGGACCGTATAGGAGAGTATGATTGGGGTTCTTACACCTTTTCCTATTTCCTCAGGGGAATGCGCATGCGATTGCAGGGCTTGATCTAGGCGTGGTTAGGATTCTACCCATTTCTGCTGGTGAGTGTTTCTCTAATCTTTTCCCGTGTATGGGTTAAGAGTGTTGACTGACAGCAAATGTTTGCCTTTATGTTGGCAGTTTTGGGCCTATGAGAGGCTTCCTTATTTGCGTCCTGTGAGCGTGTTAGGTTTAGATGCCTATCCATGAGGACGGAGATGGCATCATTCCATACTAGCGGAGGTCCCTGTTGCTGAGGGTTTCACTCATTGTTGCCTACAGCTGGAGCTATTGACAGCTGATGTCATCACATGGATTCCCTACTCTAGAGATCCGTGATGATGACAGATTGGCTAGCCTGTGTCAGAGATCCGACTCATGTGACACAGATTGACAGAATGACTCAGCAGCTGGACCGGTCACATCTTTTCATTCGGCATTTAGGAAGAGATCCTGTAGAGGTAGATACTTTTGATCCTTCCAACTATGGCGCTAGTCCCTCAGGTGACCCATATGTTTTTTTCAGCGCAGATCCTCCCTTGTATCAGCCTGACATCCCTGTAGATAGAGATCTAGTGACTCAGGAGGAGTTATATCAGGTGGACAGTATCGATGATGTAGACATCGACACTCTTGACTTTTTTTGATGTATTTCTTGCTATCTCTTTTGATAGGCCTCTGTTGTATGTTGGGTAGCTTCGCTCTATTTCCCTGTATTTTAGCTGTACAGAGATGTATTAGATGATGATATACTTAGGAATGTATGTACAGTTTTCCATTCCCTATATCATATTGCCATCTATTGTATCATGCATGTTATTATGTTATGCATACGTATGTATGTACAGAGATATTCAGCATTGACCCCTAGATGGTCTTATGACACAGCCCGTACAGATGTCTTCTTCGACAGTTAGCCGTATTGATCAAACCCCACCATTTATGGTGGTAGCTGGTATGCGCTCATGGTATGATAGTATATCACCATCAGACATGGTGATCATAGATGATTTGCTACAACATACTATGACCTTACTGATGTTTCAGGTTCCTCTAGGATTTGTAGAAGGCATGCTAGAGCACTGAGTACTGGACAGACATGTATTCCGATTTGGGACCCATGAGTTAACTCTTACTTTGGAGGAGTATGCACGATTGACGATGCTACCTCTGGACAGACCTTGCGTACATATGGTGATGGGAGACATGAGTAGACAGTTCATGACTCTCACGATTGAGAGCGCAGAGGTGGTGCGAGATGAGATTACATCCTAGCCATGTTATATCCTAGCGTTCTCTGTTTGATGAGTTTGGCTCGAGAGGACGACTATGCATGGCATTCCGGGGATTTCACCACACCGGAGGATCATTGGTGTTCAGCCAGAGTAGATGTACTGCTTCTACGCATATTGTCATACGTCTACATGTCGCGGTACATGGATGAGCTAGATATCGGTGTCATTATGGCAATGAGAGCTCTCAGGGACCGATGATCATCGCAGAGACCTTGAGGTCAGCTACATATTGCTGCACTTATCCGGCAGGAGTGTTTATAGGTAGCTCGGTCATGCTGTACGTGTGGTTTATGTCACACTTGAGACCGATTGGCACATTTAGACGGTAGGGGTTTTGTTTTAACCATGATATAGCCATGCCATACTCCTTTCAGCCTACGAGAGTTGGCTGAGTTTTCTGTCAGTCATCCAGGTTGTTCTACAGAGTATTCCTCATGGATGGAGACAAAGACTGCATCGGCTGCGGCAGTATCCACAATGCAGGGGACCGATCTTGACGATGAGGAGCCTATAAAGGAGTCTGTTATTCCCACCGATGATTTGACTGCTGGGCTGTCAGCATTTGTGATGGATTCTCCCACCCCGAGTGCCACTATTACTCTATATTCGGCATAGCATTTGGAGCAGAGCTTACATCTGATGACCTATGATAGAGATCAGGCTAGGGCCGCGATGTTGACAGCTCTTGATGAGAGAGATACTACTCTGTTAGAGAGGGATGAGGCTAGATCAGCCAGGGATGTATTGATTGAAGAGCGAGATGCCGCCTTATCTGCTAGGGATGTGGCCATTGCAGATAGCACTTCCATTAGATCCCAGATGACTGTCAGTCTGGCCGACATGAGTGCTTACATTGATGAGCATTTTGCCACCATGCAGTTAACCTCTGATCTACTAGCTCGTGTAGATACCCTTGGGCAGGAGCTTGCAGTGCTACTTCCGTCTTCAGAGAGGGATGTTATGTTAGATCTGATAGTCCGCATACATACAGATCTGTAGATAGCTTTGTATTTTCCTGTATAGACTAGCTTAGCCATTTTGTCATGTACAACACAGATGTATATATCAAACGGTATTATATATAGTAGGGAAATATATTTTGATTCACTTCCCTTTTAGTTATGCCTTGATACTTGCTTGATATTTGCCTGTTTCTCTAGGGCCTTATGATCTTGAGGCATTCTGAACTTATCCTTGATAGATGGACATTGAGACGTCGCAAGATCTCTCAGAATGGATCATTAATTTCTATATATCCCTACCATCTTTGGTATCTTGGGACTGGTATCTGTATGGAAAAGTGGAGAGGAGGATGGTTTCTTTCTCTCTAAGATTGATCGCACCAAAGATGGTCACCAGTACTTCTATTTATGAGAAGCCTAGTTAATTCCATCTCTTATGGGTTGGTATTGCTCTTTGAGGCACGATCACAGCTTAGATGGTCCCCGAATCTTCTATTTGTGAGAAGAGGTTGGGTAATTCCATCCCTTTGATCTGAAACCGATGAAATGGGGCAAATTGGAGATTGATCCCAGTACCGTGTGATAAGTATGTTGTTCTGTTAGGGGTTAGACTACACCATGAATGGCTGCCTACGTACTCCTATTGAAGAGGAGATCAAGTCTGCGTAGTTCGAACCTAGTGTTGGATGTTCAACGTTGAATGTGGAAGGCAGAAGGGTGTAGAAGTATTTTTGTTATTTTTGTTGTTTCGTAGAGAAAAGTTAGAAATGTTTTTGTTGTTTTTCTTTATTGCGACCGGGTATCAGGGAGATCAGGTCGACGTAGTTCGCCCCTCAGGATGAATTGAAGGCGAAGAGAAGTGTAAATCCAATGTGCAGGCTATACTGCGGGGAGAGGAAAGTTTGATCCCATAATGGGAATAAACTATAAGTGTGTAAAAAGTTTGATCCCGTCCTCAGGAAAAACTGCAAGCGTAGAAAAGTTTAATCCTGTCTTCAGGATAAACTGCAGGTGTGAAAGGTTAAATCCCGTCTTCAGGATAACCGAAATTGTGAAAGGTTAAATCCCGTCTTCAGGATAACCGAGAATGTATGAAAGGTCTGAAATGAAGTGAAACCAGGCTGCTGGCTTGAAGTGTATATTTCCCCGAGGGGCAGAAAAGTATGTAGAAAGGGTTCAAAACCGGAATGACTGGTGATTTGAGGATCAAAACCAGAATGTTTGTTTGATGGTAACTTCAGACATAGTACTGTTTCACGGTGTCCGAGTTGATGAGCTGTGGAAATTCATCGCCATCCATTTCTTGCAATCTGAGAGCACCTCTTGTCGATACTTCCTTAACAACAAATGGGCTTTCCCAGTTAGGAGAGAATTTTCCCTTAGATTGATCTTGGTTGTCAATGATCTTCTTCAAAACCAAGTCTTGTTGTTTGAAATACCGTAGTTGGACTTTTCTGTTGTAGGATCATGCGATCCTTTGCTGATATAAATGACCATGGAAGATTGCCGTGGTTTGCCTTTCGTCTATCAGAGACAATTGGTGATACCTGTCTTGTACCCATAGGTCTTCATCCAACTGAGCATCCATCAATACTCTGAGGGATTCCATTTTCACTTATATGGGGAGCACTGCTTCCATCCTATAAACTAGTGAGTAGGGGGTTGCCCCAGTGGAAGTTCGCATGGAAGTTCTGTAGGCTAATAAAGTCAGAGGCAAGAGGTCAGGCCATCCTTTGTGGTTGGCGGACATTTTCTGCATGATCTTTTTGATGTTTTTATTAGCCGCTTCAACATCACCATTCATCTTTGGTCGATAAATGACAGAGTTGAGATGTTTAATGTGGAATTTTCTGCATAAATCCTCCATCATTTTGTTGTTGAGGTTCTTAGCATTGTCTGACACAATGACCTCTGGTTGTCCATATTGACAGATGACATTGTTTCTGATGAAAACAATGATAACTTCTTTAGTGACCTTGGGGAAGGATGCTGCTTCTACCCATTTGGTGAAGTAGTCAATCATGGTGAATATGAATCGATGTCCATTACTGGCTTTGGGCTCGATGGGCCCGATCACGTCCATTCCTCACATTGAGAATGGCCATGGCGAAATCATATTGTGGAGTTCCCTTGGAGGGGCATGGATAACATTCCCTTGAATCTGGCATTGATAGCACCTCTTGACGTGATCATCACAGTCAGCTTTGAGTGTAAGCCAATAATGTCCTGTTCTGAGAATCTTTTTGGCAAGTAAGGGTCCGCTCATGTGAGGGCCACATACTCCACTGTGGATCTCATCCATGAGTCTCTGAGCTTGGTCTTTGTCTAAACATCTGAGGAGACCTAATCCTGCATATCTTTTGTAGAGTGCATCTCCGCTCATGTAGAATTTCATAGCAAGTCGATGAATCCGCCTCTTCTCAGTTAGGCTCGCCTCAATGGGTGTAGATCCATCTTGCAGATATTACTTGATGTGCTTATACCAAGGATTGTGGATGGGAGGTAGCTCATCCGATACTTCTCCAACGTAATTCCCATTGACTGGGGCATTTTGCAGAGCAAACGTGATGTTTGGCATGTTTTCCTTGTCAGGTTTGTAAACCAAGGAGGCCAACGTTGCTAATGCGTCTGCAAAATCATTCCTATTACGAGGAATGTGTAGAAAGGAGATTTCTTCAATCTCCAAAGCCATCTGTAGAACTTGCCGATGGTAAGGCAGCAAATGTAATTCTTTGGTTTGATAGATTCCTGTGGATTTCTTGATTACCAATTTGGAATCCCCAAAGACAGTTAACAGCCTGATGCCCATTGAACGGGCAAGTTTTAGCCCCATGATACAGCCTTCATACTCAGCTGTGTTGTTGGTGCTGACAAACTGCAATTTAACGGCGATGGGATCTTTGCTCCCGTCATGGATATTAAAAGCTGCTCCACTCGAGGCCTTACGTGTTAATGACTCCATCAAAATATATTCTCCACGTCATTTGCGTGTATCGTCTCGATGTTGCGATTGAATTATCATTACCCCTTTATCGGGGAAGTATGTTTCTAAGGGTTTGTAACCCCTACAGGTGCGGCGGCCAGTTGATCCGCAATTCCTTGACCTTTGACAAATTTTTACGTCACGTAGATGATGTCAAATTACTGTAGGATCAACTTCCATCTGGACAGTCGATAATTCAGTATGGGCTTACTGAATACATATTTGAGAGGATCCACGCGGGATATGAGATGGGTTGTGTGACCATGGAGGTAATGCTGTAACTTTATGGAAGCCCATGCTAAAGCACAACAAGTCTTTTCGATCAGAGTGTACTTGTGTTCACTGATGCTAAATCTTTTGCTGAGGTAGTAGATAGCTCATTCTTGGCCTCTATTATCCTTATGCCCCAGCATGCAACCCATAACATTGTCATTTATGGACAGGTACATGAATAGGGGAACATCATCCCTGGGAGGTACCAAAATAGGAGCGTTAATCAATTGCTCTTTAATGGTAAGGAAGGCTTTCTTACACTCATCGTTCCATTCAATGGATGAGTTCTTCTTTAACAATTTGAAGATAGGCTCACAGGTTGCTGTGAGTTGAGAAATGAATCTGCTAATGAAGTTGATCCTTCCCAAAAATCCCCGTATTTTCTTCTCTGTATGAGGAATGGGCATTTCCTTAATGGCCTGGATTTTGGTAGGATCCATTTCAATCCCTTTGTGGCTGACTAGGAAGCCTAGCAACTTGCCTGACTTAACACCAAAGGCGCACTTGGCAGGATTCAACTTCAAGTTGTACTTACGCAACCTGTTGAATAGCTGTGTGAGATGGTCTAAGTGGTCATCCTCCTTCCGAGATTTGACAGTGATGTCATCCACATAGATCTCCATCTCCTTGTGCATTAAATCGTGGAAAAGAGCCCTCATAGCTCGCTAATAGGTTGCCCCGGCATTGATGAGGCTGAAGGACAACCGTTTGTAGCAAAAAGTTCCCCAAGGCGTGATGAAAGCAGTTTTCTCATGATCTTCCTCAGCGACCATAATTTGATGGTACCCCGTAAAGCAATCAGCAAAGGAGTACATCTTGGTATTGAAAGCGATGTTGTCAATAAAATGTGGATAAAAACACGGAAAAAGCTATCTTTAAGGCAAGCTTTGTTCAAATCCCTGTAATCCACGCAGACTCGCACCTTTCCCCCTGGTTTAGGCACGGGAACAATGTTGGATATCCACTCCGGATATGTAGACACCATGATGATGCCAGCTTGAAATTATTTCACAATTTCCTCTTTGACTTTTAAACTCCACTCAGGTTTCAATCGCCTGAGTTTTTGCCTAACTGGCTTGAATCCTTCTTTAATGGGAAGGCGATGAAGAACAATGTCAGTGGACAAACCCACCATGTCTTCACGACACCATGCAAACACATCCTGGAATTGGATTAATAGTGCAACCATGTCATTCTGCTGATTTGTTGTAAGGTCTAAACAAATCTAGATTAGCTTAGGGTTGTCTAAGGTTCCAAGATTGAAAGGAGTGGTTTGATCAAGATTGGGTTTGGGTTTGTCTGCGAGCCATTCCCTAATCTCTTGAGGTGTCTCAATGTCCTCTTGGATGTCCATCAAGTCTGAGTCTAACTTTGTATCAAAGTTACAGCCCTTGTGGAGAGAAGGCATGTCATCAGCAAGGACATGCACATCTAAATTCAGAGTCCTGAAACAAAAGATGCTTTCACTTAATATATGCAACTGTTCGATCATACAAAAGTGTTAGCATGTACGTGATAAAATAACTGCTAATGTTGTAAAGGAAAGCAGGCAATTAAAGTTATCTACAGGGCAGAGGGTTTTTCTGCCCATTTTACCCTCGTCGACCAATGCATGGAGTGCTACTCCAATTGTCGAGGGTAAAGTCCTGAAAGACTGTAGTAATGGGAGGATCGTCAGTGTCTTCCTTCTCCCAAATGATAACAATAACATCTGGGCAATCATCATCTGGGGTGTATCTATTTGTATGTTCATCATAAACAATGACGCGAATGCCTGCCATCATCAAGGCAAGGTCATGTTTATGTTTCTGTTCCTTTTCTTCCACTTCAGGATTAGGAATCAACACCTCTTTAGCTTTGATTGGCACTGGTTTCAGAAATAGCATAGCCATAGCATGGGCTTGCACCTTTACTGGAGATTGCATTAGCTCATGAGGTAAAGGCATAGAAAATCGTCGTGCGGCGGAAGCTTGAGGAACCTGCTCGTGCTTATGAGGATTCCTGTATCTGGAACTAGAAGAATAGCCTAGCCCGACTGTTCCAATTTGACTGGACATTTAGATAGGGAGATTAATACCTTGTTGATCCTTACCAAGCCCTTGTCCAGGTTGATGACCCAATAATATCATTTCTTGAGTGGCTGACATAACCTCGGCAGAAATCTTGGGTACAGGAAGTGGCGCTCCCATAGAATGGTATTGCGTGTTACTCACTTCCAAAGTATGGAAACTGGTCGGTTCAACTTCTGAATTGAAACTGATAACTGGTAGAATTCCTTGTTCAGGACAGTCTGACTCAGCATTGACAGTGACTAGACTGTTGTTGATGATGTATTTGAGTTGTTAATGTAGCGTGGAGGGAATGGCTCCAGCCATGTGTATCCATGGTCTCCCCAATAACAGGTTGTATCCTGAATCGATCTTGAGGACGTGGAAAGATACATGGAATGTATTTAGACCAATCTAAATTGGCAATTCAATCTTTCCGACGGCATTCCGTCGGGATCCATCAAAAGCTCTGATGACCGTATGACTGCTTTGGATCCGCTTGAGATTGATATTCATCTTTACTAAGGTGGCATAAGGACAGATATTCAGAGATGAGCCTCCATCTATCAATACTCCTGCTAGCATGTACCTAGAAGACAACACTGCGATGTGCAATGACTTGCAATAACCGGTCCCTTCGGGAGGTATGTCATCATAAGTGAAGGATATCACATTGTTGTTGAAAATGTGATCAACCAAATGTTGAAATTTTTCAACATCCACTGATTTTGGCAAATAGGCTTCTTCTAAAACCTTCAGCAAGGTCTTCCGATGATCCTCGGAAGAGAAAACCAAATCCAGTATCGAAATCTGGTGTGGAGCTTCTTGCAAGCTTAAAACCACTTTGGCTTCATTATGACCCATAGTACGGAGGAATTTTTCAATCTTCTCCATGGGCATTTTCCCCTTTGTTTCGCAAGTAGGTTTAATAACCCGTTGAGGAAGGTACAGTGGATTTTCTTTCGACACTATAACAGTAGTATGAGACGTGGATCCTTCAGCTTCTCTATAATTCCATGGAACTTTATGCAAGCTGACAACAAGATGTTGTGGTCTGCAAGGTAAAGGAATTGGCTCTGGTGCGGCCACTTTCAAAGGATTGTCAGCTCCTTTGAGTTGAATTGGTTATATGGGAAATACTTTGACAGTTTCCTCATCCACTATGGAGATAACTGCTACTGATCCCTTCCATTGGGTAGGTCATGCTTTCCCACCCTCGAGTTGTAAAGTGTAATCATCTGCTATTTACAGGACACCGCTATCAATAAGATTCTGAATAAGATAGCGGAGTGCCCAGCATTCTTCTGTGCTGTGATCGCGAGAATGTGAATGATATTGACACATTTCATCAGGATTGAACCGCCCTGAGCGGGGATTGATTGGAGGGAGAAGGAATATGATTCTTCCTTCATTGATCAACATTTGAAGTATCTCCTCCATAGACTGGCCCAGATAGGTGAATTCCCTTTGATTGGCAAAATCCCGATGGGCTTTAGCACTTGCTCGCTTTGCAAACTTATCCTCCATAGCTTCGCTTTCTAAAGGTGTTGATGGAGCATTTATAACAAATGGAAGGAGATAAGCATGCTCCTGCCTAATTAATTGGCGTGTGATTTGATGTTGGTGGGTCACCAGTTCTGCCAATTGCTCAATTTGTTTGCAAAGAGCTTTCATCTTTCGTTCCATGGTAAACTAGAACTTTGCATAATCCCATTTATCAACACCATCTTTGATGGGTTGGGATGATTCGCCATTAGAATTGGAACCTTGTACAGTGCTCCAACTGATCATGTTGACCTCTTATTCTTTGTGTTGAGGAAGAGGGTTGTCTTGCACATGAGGTTGATCTGGTTTAGTGACCACAATCTCACCATTGTCTATTAGATCTTGAATCTTATGTTTCAAGGCCCAACAATCTTGAGTATCATGTCTAGGTGCCCCGGCATGATAAGCACACTTCCGAGTAGCATTAAAACCCATCCCATTAGGGTTGGCTGGTGGAAGAAAATGTGTAATTTTTTTCTGAGTAGTCAGAAGGGCAAGAATGTTTTCGAGCGAATCCCCTAACGGTGTGAACGTTCGAGGTCGCTTTACTTCTCCACTTTTAGGCAATGGAGGGTTTGAAGGTTGTGCTGGAAAAGGGGAGTAGTTTCTCCTCTCCATTGGCATGCTTGGATTGCCTTTTTGTCCTTGTAGTATCAAGGAAACATCCTCCTCTTTCTTTTTATGGACCCTCCGGGGGTTGTTTCCATAAGACCAGGACTGGATGTGCTCAACAACAGCTTTAAGAGCGGCTAGGTTTTGAATTTTACCGGACTACAATCCCATCTCAACCATCTCGCCGTGTTTGATCATTTCAAAAAATGGTTTGCCAATACCAGCTAGAACTCTTTCATAGAAAGGAGCTTCCTGTACATCTATGAAGGTCACGACCATTTCTAATTTAGTCATGGAAGGAATAACTTGAGCAGCAAGACGCCTCCACCTTTGAGCATACTGTCTAAATGAGTCATTTGACTGTTTCTTGACCTTGGTGATTTGGTACCGGTCAGGAGCCATCTGAGATTGGAAACTGTATTGAGTGAGGAAGGTGTGAGCCAGCTCTTTCCAACTATGGATCTTAGAGTTGTCTAATCTGGTATAACATGAACGGGCTTCTCCAGTCAGACTTTTCTAAAATAGCTGCATTTTGAGCCTTTCATTTTCTACGTAAGATCTGAGTTCTCCAATAAACACCTTTAAATGTGTGTAAGGATCCCCTAATCCGTCATACTTTTCAAAATCGGGGGTCTTAAATTTCTCTGGATAATGCACACCAGGAAATATACAAAGGCCGGCATATGAAACACTGCCATGTGTTCCAATCCCTTTGAGAACGTGAATGGTTTCCTCCATTTGAAGGACCTTCTTCCTGATGTCACCTGTGTCTGGATCTCCTTTGAGATGGGTGCCTTCAGGGTTTGGGTTGGTTGTATCCAACTGTTGTTCTGGAATTGTTTTTTCTAGACCTTGAACTCCCCCTTGTGTAGAGGATTCTGTATGTATAGGTATCTTCGCACCACAGGTAGTATCGTGCAATTCTTTTTCTTTCGATGAGAACGGCCAAGTCTGTGATTTGTTTACTCAATCCGTCAAATTCTTCTCGAGAAACAGGATTAAACTGTTCGGAAGAGGACATGATTGGTTGTAGGATCGCGGCCTTTTTGGATTTTGACCGGGTAACGGGCCCAATTGCTTCCCTACAAAAGACTTACGTAGTTTAGTCTTAGGGTAATATAAATGTTATCATAACATGTCCGTTTTAGGAATTTGTCCTGCAAAACCGGTTGTTAATTGATAACATGTCATGTATGCACAGATATTCTTCATATTTTCCATTACATATGAATGAACATGGAATAAAATTACAAGTAAATGCTTTTACAAGTAATTTAAAATGGAAAGTATGAAGAAACTTTCCTCCTCGTTTGGTTTATCAGAGGTTGACCTATCCTAGGGTTTCTCTCGCGGCTTTTCGGCATGAAGGTTCCCAGATCATCGTAATCTACTTGACGGGAATTAATCCGGTCGTTCAACTGGAGCGAATATGGGTGGTGCCTTTCCTGAGCCTCGAGGAATCATTCTTCCCACGAGTCTAGTAATCAAACACCGACAGGATAGTCTCCTGGTGGAGGAACCACACAATATACATTCACATACAATGTGTCTCACCGTTTAGGCAAAATGATGACATATGCAAAGCACTAATATCACAGATAGATATTTAGCAGTGCAGGAGTTAAAAAAAATGCATTCGTACACATTTATCAGAAATGTAAATGCAACATTCACACACAAGCATATAATAATTTTGAAGAGCTTGTAATAGCAGCTTAAGCCCTCTTCTTTGAGTCCCAATGAGTCGCCGCACCGTCGGCGCCGGGATTTTTTAGTGTCCCTTTTCGTTACTTGTTCTTTGGTGTTCTCATGTTAATGTGAGATTTGTTTGAAAAAACAAGTGAAAAAGGTCCAACATGTATAATGTAGACGATTGGACTTTAAGGGTCTCCAGTTGGTGTATTTAATTGGTTTCACCAACGCAACCGAAAAGGCTTGCACATTGACCTAGTGATTCGACACTGCTAAACGGGTCTGTGAAACAGAGATTCATTTTGGGTCCGGGGAATTGATTATGTGAAGGGAAGGTGTTAGGCACCCCCCGACATCCGTGTTACCACGGTGACCGCCACTTTTCAAAGAATTTATTATATGAATGTGTGTGTGTGTGTGGATCAATGTGCAATTATTTGAAAGTAGTACGAGGCCTCGTTCACACCTATATACACAAGGTTTGAATTTTATAGGAAAATTCAATTTTAACCAAGATATAGCAATGAAGTTTTGTAAAAGAGGTTTTTTAAACCCTGTGCTCAATAAGAATTGAGACCTTTTCATACTTCCATTTTTATTATTAAATGTCCGGCTTGTTTGCTTTTATTTTCGAAATGCGAAGCATTCTCGAGAAAAATAATATCTGTTGATCTTAGAACTCCTCATGGGCATGACAACAATCCAAGGAAATTGAGACCATTGTAAAATAATATACAGTACGCTTCATAAATGAAGAATGTCCATCATGGGAACTGAATCTAGATTCAATGAATCGAACTCCTTGATCACATGATTCCTAGGCTCACATGATATTGCAATTTGTATGGAAAGCGATAGCGATTATATATATATATATATAAGCGATATATATATATATATATATATATATATATATATATGTGTGTGTGTGTGTGTATGATCAACCACCACAAAGCAACTCCATGGGGATCGAAATGTAAATAAAGCAGTAAATGCTATCAATCGCCACAAGTAAACTCTGCAATAAAAATGTAAATAAAGTCATAAAAGCGATCAACTGCCACAAAGTGAACTCCAGGCATGACGAAATGTAAAAAAGCTGTAAAAAGCCACGGAGAAAACTCCGAACTCGACAGAATGTAAATATATATATGTACAAATATATATATAAAAGATAAATGCACCGATGTGAATCCAGGCTCATCCGATATGTCCGATAACAATTATATATATATATATATATATATATATATATATAAAGCAATTAAACGCACGGATATAAAATACGTGCTCATCGGGCGTAGTTCGACCACGCTTATATATATAAGTATATATATATAAAAGCAATTAAACGCATCGGATATAAAATCCGTGCTCATCGTGATGTAGTTCCGACCACGCTTTATATATATAAGTATATATATAAAAAAGCAATTAAACGCTCTAAACCGAAGTCTAGGCTCAATCGAGGCATAACTCGATAATGTTAGTCCATATATATGAAATATATACATATATTAGTATATATATACAGACAAAAATGAAAACCATGGACCGAAGTCCGGGCAAACGCACACTACACGACTCTCAATGTGTATAAAAGTGTGTGTTATATGAGAAGAAGGCTTTATAAAATGTAAGAAGGCTTATAGTGGGTTGCCAAAGTAGACTTCTATGACTTTAAATGGATAAACACTCAGCTCCCGCCGAATAAAAGATAGCTATATGTGAGCTAACTAGTGTTCAAAGAATAGGAAACACTCAAAAGATGTTATGCAGAGTAAAATGGACAGGGCTTCCTCGCCTTTTTCCTTCTCTCCTTTCTTCAAATGGCTGACCCCCCGCCTATATTTATAGGTCGATGGCGCAGGTACACTGCGGCGATCAAGTAGCTAATACCTACTGACTAGTCGTGGTGGATCCCGACCTCATGGGTCCCGTCGTCTCGTAGTACATGCGCAACATGCTTCAGAATGTCCGCTCGAACTTGCGTAACTTCAATCCGAGCATCCGAACGAGGTATATCTGACCTTCTTCGGACCACTGGTGTCGAGAGTTACGCAATGACATGGATTAGAGGTTGTACGAAGTCAGGAAGAGGGGTCTATGCCCATGGTCTTCAAGCTTCAAATTCTATCCAAAGTACTGCCACACGTAATAGTCACTCGAGATTGTTATTCCTCAGTTCTTGTGGGACATTGTTGGATGTATGTATGAAGTGTTGAGACGATGTGCAATTGTTGAAGGAACAAGATGACGCTTGAATCCTCACTGGGGTTATCGCCGGTTTGAGTTGAAAGTAGACGTTGCTCAGGGTTACAGCTGAGATTGGACTACTTGTTGGTATGCCGCGATATCATCTTGTTGATGTGGACAGATGACATTGTGACTCCTCACCAGGGCTATCGTCGATTTAAGCGGAAAGAAGACATTTCTCAGGGTTACATCTGAGATTGGGCTACTTGTTTGTATGCCTAACTGTCATCTGGATTGAAGTTGATCGCACATGTTTGAAACAAGCAATTCTAGGGTTATTGTCGGAATTGTAATGGCATCCCTTGGGGCTATCAACAAGGATGAGGTTGCTACTCCCAGTATTGTCTCTGGGACTGAAACTGAGTGTCGCGGTGTTATCGTCGAGATAGAACTGTCCTCTCTGGTGTTATTGCCGGTCTTTTGATCTGCATATCTCGGGGTTATCTCCGAGATCGGAAATGACATTCCCGGTGTGTGTTCCGGGTTGACATGATGCTCCCGGTTTGTGTTCCGGGTTGGAACTGAACTTCCGGTGGTATCCGGAATGGATGTAAGCTATCTTTCAAGGTTATCTCCAAAAGACGAATCTACCCTCCTGCAATGTTAGTAATAGGAGTGCAGAAAATTTCGAGTGTCTACAATCACTGCTATATCTTGCCTAAAACTAAACTTTTATACAAGTCAAACCCTTTGTATATAGGTGCAAATGAGACATAGCACTACTTCCAGATAATTGCACATAGGCCCAATAAACACACACACATGCAGATAGTTAGGGTAATTGACAAGTTGTGGTAACCGTGCTTTCATGGAAGTTTGGGGTGCCTAACACCTTCCCCCCGCTTAATCAATCCCCCGAACTCAATGAATCTCTAGGTTTTAAGGCACATTAAGCGATTGTCCAATCATTGGGCCTTTGTGTAAACCTTTTCAAAATTGGTTGAGTTGGTACAACCATTTCAAAACTACCAACTGGCAACTCTGATTTTCAAATCGTCGATATTTATATGTCGAACCTTTTCAAACATGTTTTTTCAGACAAAACTGAACCAATTGAGAACACAAAAAGCCAAGAACAGAAATGGGTATAATTTTCCCGACGTCGACAATGGTTACATTGCACTTAAGTATAGTTCATTTTGGTTCCCAAATGTGAAATATGCACACATATCATATAATCTATGTACATTTGGTTTACAGAATATAATATTTAATTTAGATAAAATAATGTAGTTGGATATTATTAACCAGTATGCTCCATAAACTTTATTATTAATCTTACACTTCAATATTATAATGATATTAAATATCAAATGTTTATTTAACTTTCTTCTGGATTTCTAAGATACACAGTTAATTAACCCTTTTTGAATTAAAATTCCACCCAGGATTCTATTTGACTACTCATCAATTCATACCATTCAATTTACTCTTAACACATGATTTAAATAATGTCCCACATTAAAATAATGTCCCATATTGTATCCAGAGTAATAAACTAACTTTTCCAAGTCGTCGCCACTCATTTGCTTACAGATAGTGCTAAACTGGTTTAGATACTTGTCAGTTCCAGTTTCCACTACCAATTTAGTTTCACCTAGTACATAATATATCCCAAATTGATAATACTACTAGTTAAACACCTTATTAAATCATTCCTTCGCAAATTTAATTAGACGATCACTTCGTTCATTCTCATGTCGTACAAGGCATATCGCATAAGCTTGTACTAAGCTTTACATTACCACAATTCTTGATTATCAAACACTTAGTTTAATTTAGCTGCATGTTCACATGTCATGCCACAGGAATATATATTCACATAAATATTCAAAATCTAATTTATTCAATTGTTAATATTATTCCTAAAATTTATGAATATTATAAAATCTAAACAGTAATTACGACTTTAATGCAAAACTGGACTTTAACCTGATAGGGATTAAATAAGATGAGATAGATGACATTGAGGTGCTAGAGGAGATCAAAGGATGGGTCGAAGGCAAATCCAAACCCAACCTTGAACAAACCACCGCTGTCAATATTGGAACCCCATAAAATCCTAAAGAAATCTAAATCGGGAATGATATTACCCCTAACCAAATGAAGGACCCGATTCAACTCTGAATCCAGTTTAAGGATGTGTTCGCCTGGTAACATGATGACATGGTCAGATTGTCTACAAATATAGTCGTTCATAGACTTCCCATCAAAGAAGGATTTAAGCTAGTTAAATAGAAATTAGGGAAACTGAAGCCTGAATGGAGTCTGAAAGTTTAAGAAGAAATTATCAAGTAATTCAAAGCATGCATTATCATGGTATCAGCTTACCCTGAATGGCTGTCCAATGTGATTCATGTGCCTAAACCAGAAGGGAAGGTGCGAGTTTGTGTGGATTACTGAGACTTGAACAAGGCCAGTCTGAAATATAACTTTCGTTACCTTTCATCCACATTGTATTAGATAACACAATCCAATATGACATGTACTCATTTGTTGACTGTTTCGCTGGATACCAACAAATCATGGTTGTTAAAAACAATAGGGAGAAAACTCCCTTTATCACTCCCTGGGAACCTTTTGCTATCGGTGATTAGCTTCTGGCCTTACCAATGTCGCTACTACGTACCAAAGAGCTATGATGTCACTATTCCATGACATGATGCACAAAGAGATATAGGTTTACATGGATGATATCATCATCAAATTCAGAAAGGAGGATTACCACACTGACCATCTCAAAAAACTATTCAACCAACTTTGCAAATATAACTTGAAGCTGAACCCAGTCAAGTGTGCTTTTGGGGTTAAATCTGACAAACTTCTGGTCTTCTTTGTGAGAAATCGAGGCATTGAGCTAGATCCAGTAAAGATTAAAGCCATCACAGAGATGCCTGTACCTTAAACAGAGAAGGAGATATAGGGGTTTATGGGGAGAATCAATTTCATCAGCAGATTTATCTCCCAACTCACCATAACTTGTGAGCCCATCTTCAAGTTATTAAGGAGATGTTCCTCTGGCAATTGGAATGAACACTGTCAAAAAGCCTTCCTCGTCATTAAGAAATATTTGATTGAAGCTCCTGTTTTGGTACCTCTAAAGGACAAAGTTGCACCATTCATGTACATATCTATTAACTCCAACACCATGGGGTATATACTGGGGTAAAAAGATGATAAAGGCAAGGAAAGAGTCATCTTCTACCTCAGTAAAAGGTTCAGCTGCTATGAGCAGAAGTAAACTCTGATTGAAAAAACCTGAACTGCATTATCATGGGTTGCTATGAGGTTACAACATTACCTCCATGGGCACACGACCTATCTCATATCCCATATGGATCTTCTAAAATACATCATCAGCAAGCCCATGTTAAATTATCGATTACTGAGGTGGTAGCTAATCCTCCAATAATTCAACATCATCTACAGAAAACCAACAACCATTAAAGGTAATGGAATTGTAGATCAACTTGCTGAAGCCCTTTTAGGGGACATCAAGTCATTGGAAACTTATTTCCCTAATGACGGGGTAATGATAGTTCATCAAAACCATCAAGAAGATTTGGGCCAATTTTGGAAATTATACTTTGACAGTGTAGTAAACATGGAATGCGCGGGAACAGGGGTAGTTCTCATATCAATCACTGAAGAACAATATCCCATGGCCACCAAGCTATAGTTTGTTAACACTAACAACACAACCGAAAATATGAAGAAGGTCGCATAATGGGATTGAAATTGGCACAATCAATGGGTGTTAAAAGGTAGCAATCTTTGGGGATTCTGAGTTGGTCCTCAAACAAGCCACCGGGGCATATCACACCAAAGAATTGCATTTACTGCCCTATCATCAGCAAGTTATCAAGCTGGCTATGGAATTTTAAGATATAGCCTTCATCCACATTCCTCAGAATCGAAATGATTTCGTAGATACACTAGCAACCCTAACTTCCTTTTCGCCAGGAAGGGACTCCTATATATCTAATTTACAAACCAGATGGCACCAGCCTATTGAAATTATATTGGAGAAGTATAAGATGAACTACCTCCCATTAAATAGACCTAGTACCAGGATATCATAGAAAATCTACGGGATGGGTCTTCACCCATTGGGGCAAGTTAAGTTGAAAGAAAGCGGATCCATAAAATGGCCATGAAATTCTATTTAAGCGAAAATGCTCTCTACAAAAGAGATGCGGGAATAGGACTCTTAAGATGCCTAGACAAAGACCAAGCCTAGAGACATATGGATGAAGTACACGGTGGAGTGTGTGGGCCACACATGAGCGGTCCCTTACTTGCTAAGAAGATACTACGAACATGACATTATTGGCTCTCCATTAAAGCAGATTGTGATGATCACGTTAAAAGATGTTATCAATGTCAAATCCATGGAAATGTTATTCATGCTCCTCTAAACGAACTATATTGTATGAGTTCGCCATGGCCCTTTGCTATGTGGGGAATGGACGTGATCAGGTCGATCGAGCCCAAAGCCAGCAACGATCATAGGTTCATCTTTACCGTGATTCTTTTACTTCACCAAATGGGTGGAAGCTGCCTCTTTTCGCAAAGTCACAAAAGAGGTTATTACCAATTTCATCAGAAGTAATGTAATCTGTCGATACGGACAACCAGAGGTGATCGTATCAGAAAATACCAAGAATCTAAACAATCAATTAATGAAGGAATTATACAGAAGCTTCCATATCAAACATCTCAATTCCGTAATCTACAGGCCCAAGATGAACGGCATTGTTGAAGCAGCCAACAAGAACATCAAGAAGATCATGCAAAAGATGTCCTCCAATCACAAAGGATGGCCTAACTTATTGCTTCTGACTCTGGTGGAATATCACACCTCAATGCGCACTTCTATTGGGGCTACCCCATACTCACTAATCTATGGCATGGAAGTTTTCCTCCCCATAGAAGTAGAGATGTAATCGTTAAAAGTGTTGATAGATACCCATATGGAAGAAGACCAGTGGTTGCAAGAACGTTATAACCAATTATCTCTGATAGATGAGAAAAGGGTTGTAGCCATATTCCATGGACAATTATATCAAAAAAGGATTGCTCAGTCCTACAACAAGAAGGTTCGGTCTCGGCAATTCAATGAAAATGAACTGGTTCTAAAAAAGGTCCTTTCTAATCAAGATGAAGCCAAAGAAAAATTTGCCCTAAACTGGGAAGGCCCTTTCATTGTTAAAGAAGTGTTTTCAGGAGAAGCTCTCAGGTTACAAGAAATGGATGACGAAGAATTTCCCCAACTTATCAATTCAGACTCTGTCAAAAGATACTATATCTAAACAATAACATGCAACACATTGTTTGGAAAAATCAAATCAAATCAGGTCTTTACAGCTTAGCTTGAACTACGTAAGACCTGATCTTCCTTCATCCACGGGAGTATGTAGGCAACCATCTAATGGTGCGATCTAACCATCATAATAAAAGCCAAACCCTTATTATATCAAAATTAATCTAAATACCAGTTCCAAGACACCAAAAAAAATTTAAAGATCTAAGAGCTATGGCATCTCTATGTTTGATCATCAAGGAAGAGACTGTGCTACATCAAGACATCAAGTCATAAAGATATATTGGCAAGCATCATACAAAGTCAAAACATATCCAAAAGGGAGGTGAACTAAAATATATTTACTTTCCATGTGTTACTATTTGATATATACAATGTATGCAGTACATTACAAAAGTGACTAACCTAGTCTACGCAGGAAATGAAAGCTAAGCTATAAACCCAAAATCAGGCAGACTAACAACTCTAAAAGTATATCCCTCTCTAAAGACTGAGGGACATCCCTAAGCTCTTACCCAAATGTCTCAATACAGGTCAAACGTTCTATCGCTGTATACATTGTACTATCCTGATAACCCAAAAGCTCATTCGTTTGAGCGATGATGTCATCCGTGAAGGATCTGAGCGCAACACTCTCACCAACAACACCATCCTTGGCAACTTGGGCTTCATTCCTCTCTTAAAGAACAGCATCCTTGCTGGATAAGGCTGTCAACATCAATGCCCAAGTCTGATCTCTCTCAAAAGTCAGAAGCTATACTCTCTACTCCGTAGCCTCTCTAGAAATGTGAGCAGCAGTAGAAGAAGAACTAACCACAGCTACTGCCAAGCCTATAAACAACTCATCCTATGTAGGGGAGGGTAGAGCCTCCGTAGGCTCCTAATCATCTAAGTCAAAGCTCAGTGCTAAATAAGAAAGAGTGGCTACTATGTCAGCTTCTAACCATGCAATATACTCATCAGAACGACCAGGGTGACTATTTAAGAAATTAGCTCTCTCTTGATGAGTCCAGAAATCATATACTCTAGCCAGATCATCGTCAGATACGAACAAAGTAGAGGATCTGTGACCTGAAGCTCCCTCAAAGGAATGAACATCTTGAAACTGATCAACTTGCCTCATAATAGCTAATGGATGATAAGTGGTCACCCCTCTCAAACCGGCTAATGGCAA
This sequence comes from Panax ginseng, assembly GCA_020205605.1. Classification (NCBI taxonomy): domain Eukaryota; kingdom Viridiplantae; phylum Streptophyta; class Magnoliopsida; order Apiales; family Araliaceae; genus Panax; species Panax ginseng. The sequence continues at coordinate 88,335,657 of CM035129.1, forward strand.
GAAGTCCATATCCACAACATGAGTGACAAAGCTTAAAGGGGAACGAAATCCAGGATAAAGTAAGATGGAGAAGGGCTCCGCAATAACTGTCAAAAAGATAAAGCAAGATGATGTGTTTGTGCAGTCAAACGAGTAGAAATAGTAAGACATCACTATGTCCCACCAGAAGCAATAGCCGAGGCATCTAAGAGTGCCTATCAGACTCAAATGTGTCATAAACTAGACATAGAGCAATATAACTCTACCCGAAAAATACTAATCAATACGAGAATGACAATGAGAAATCAACCTACTAATGGTTGATCTAACTCTGATAGACTATCAAACCATAACCGTAAGCTAGAATCAATGCGAGTGGAAGGAAGGTGATGAAGACATCTATAAATCTGTATCACCCGACCATGCAGGGGTCAATTCTAACTCATCTATATAAATACAAATCCATAATATATAATGCATGTATCATGATAATATATAATGCATGTATCATGATAAACGACAATATATAATTCATCTATGTGAAATATAAAACTAATTACATCATCATCATCTCTATTCTACAAATAAAAATAAAAAGTACAGGGAGATGGGGCACAGCCGCCCAATATCTAATAAAAGCCTACTGAATGTAGTCCCTAAAATCCACATCTTCAAGATGATCAATGCGATCCAACTCCTATTGAGTCACAGTATCTGTGCCAAAAATAATATCTGGGCGATATAAGGGGGGATCTACTATAGTAAAAACATCAGTATATGGACCACCCGAAGGACCAGAGCCTGAGTTAGAAGGATAAAAAGTATATGCCTGTACAGGATCCCTGCCCAAATGGCGTACAAAAAGAGACAGATGATCTACCTGATGTGTTAAAGCTTCTATATGATACAAGTGGGTCGGCTCCCTGACACATGCAATATAATATGTCATCATCACAGATCTGGGCACCATATCTCCCAAAAACTGGGTAGCATGGGTCTGAGTCCTAATGATCCAAGGAGTCCACCAACAATGAAAAATATCCTTAGTACAGATGTGACGCCCCCAAAATAGGTCCAATCCATCCAACCTATTCTAAGTCGCCAAACACATGGTACAGAAAACAACTATAACTTTATTACTACAATTGTCGTGCAAAATACAACAACACATATGTTGTGAGTTTTGATACAAATATATACCAACTGTGACTCTCATCCCAACCTTGGATAGCACGTCACAATGGCACCTTACATAAAGGTACAGTTAAAAACTGTTTTAGAAATTAAAATCTTTGGGAATTGTTCAAGGAAACCTTCGTACATGGGAGGTCACGCGTCTAGGTTATGATAGATATCATATGCCCACAAAATTATCCTTAGTTAAACCAACAAACCCCAAAGAAAAATGAGAAGATTAATATCATGTTCTTTCCAAGGTTGAGTCTTCTGTTGACATATAACTATCTCCACTGTCTGTAATTGAAAATTATATTTCAACCAAACTCCAAGATTATATAGGTAGTGCTCATAGATATACTCAGCAAGTGGATGTGCACAACCCTGTCTTATGATAACCCGTAGGTCATTAGACATCCTGTATGATAGTGGCAAAACACCCTTCCAAAGTTGGGTTCACCTAACCCTATTCGGTTCACCAAAATTAAATATCAAATGACGTATACAATACGACACACTTATCTAAAGTTCTCAATAAAATTATTTCCATACTATTTAGGGAGAACCTCAACAGCTATAGACCCCCGTTCTATTCCCTTGTTACCCCCGCTCGACCCGACAACACTCTTATTACCTGAAAGGAATTGTGAAGCAAAAGGGTGAGCACAACTAGCTTAGTAAATAATATCATGACTAAAGATAATTAATTTATCAATAGCCTTCATCAGTAATGAATCAGAGATTTAGAACATATGGTAGATGATAAAACTTTTCAACCATAGTTGCTGCGGAACGAGCAATCTATTAGAAGAGTCAAATAGACCATAAAGTCTATTATCTTCAACATGTTAAAAGTCCACCAAAAATGTTTTATCCCTATAATATTAATCAACAGTTCCTGTCCACAATCATGTGAATAACTCATAATCATATTTTTGGTTCTAAATTCCTCTTCTCATCCAAGACAAAGATAATTTTCATCAGCTGTCTTTACCTGAAACATCAAAGATCATGGTTATACCAAATCACAGTTCCTGTTCATAATCATACTAATAGGTTCATCTTTACACTATGGGCCAAAGATATTCATTAATAGTTCATCTTTGCATGACATGCCAAATATATTCAGCAACTGGTCATCTTTGAACTACGGGCCAACGATGTTCAACAACAGGTCATCTTTGCACTATGGGCCAAAGATATTCATCAACAATTCATCTTTGCATTATAGGCCAAAGATATTCAACAACTTGTCATCTTTGCACTACGGGCCAAAGATATTAATATCCCAAAGAAATATATAATCATTTCAGAATTTATATAAACAATAATTATAACTATGTTGATCAATTCACCTTTACACTTAAGCTAAAGATATTAAATTATAAATTCAATGGTCATGATCATACCGGTCAACAATTCATCTTTGCACTACTAGCCAAAGAGAACCCATAGTCACGATCATACCAATAATCTACCCATCTTTACACTCAAGTCAAAGAGAAATATCATCATTATGGTTAATAAAATGTTATATATGATAATAAAAACAATATGATCAACAACTGCATTTTGTCGTGAATAGTAACTCATGAATAGTAACTCATAAATAGTAACTCATGAATAGTAACCCGTATTCGTACATAGTACCATATACGTAAATAATATCATGTGTAAATAGTTCCATATACATGAATATAGTGCCGTATACGTGAATAGTGCTGTATATGGGAATAGTAACCCCGACATGAAAAAGGTAGAAATTCCACAATAAAACTCATATCAATAATTCGGCATAATGATATTGAAGAAAATAATATCATTTAAGAAGAAAATAACATCCCTTACAATCCCTTAAAATCCCTTACAATCCCGTACCTCAAAAGAGCAGTACTTCTGACTGGAATATCGAATATGACGCTGAAGAAAACTTGCACTGAATAGTAACTATCAAAATATCTAAATACTCACAAAAATATGCTCGATAATATAGAGAGAGAAAAGTTATGTTTCTGGTGTGATTTTTAATTCTAACTCAGCACCCTATTTATAGAAAAATGTTAGAACGCCAAAGCAGACTTGACCTGCAACCTGATGGCTTTACTTTCTACTATTCCCACCCACCACTTTTGAAATAAAATTTTAGCATATTTTTCACCAACCAAAGGTGGGTCCCACTCATTCTAGAATTTTCCACCAAAAATCATTTATAAACATAATTTTCGAATCAGTCACCTCTTAAAATTCATAACAAATCATACGTTAATTTTTAACGGTTCAAAATTTGTGGACATGTACTCAACTTATATATGTATAACATATCCAAAAATAACAACGATTCAATGGTCGGATTAAAAATTATAACTCACGCAATATATCTCAAGAACACTGATTTTTTGAATTATGAGTCCTTCGGACCAGTTCATTCAAACAGTCACCACGAAAAATCCAAAATGAATTTTTGGGTGATTCCAATTTCTACGGTTAGCTTACTTCCAAGGCTTTCTTTTGATATATTGGTCATCTCCTAACTCATTACACACAAAGAGTTATGGATTTTACAAAATCAAGTAATAAACTAATTTTTTGAAAATTTCCAAATTTCGTTCTTCATTTCGACAAAATACTAATAAAACACCTCAACATTAATTCCTTCATTTATATCCATATAAAATTATATATTTTCTTATCATATAAATTAATAATTAATTATTCACAAATAATATTACGTAATCACAATAATGACAACCTGCACTGCTCCTCAGAAAGAGGGCTTTCCAATAAGGATTTCTCTCATCGCTGCAATTAGGTGACCAAACCTCTCATTGATGTAACTTTCTAGATATTGTTAATAATGTTATCTAATAATATTATTCAAATAATATAAATTATTAATCCGATAATGGAAAATAATGTGATGTGACAATTATTGAAACAACAATAATATAAAATATCAATGCAACAATTATTGAATCAATATAATAAAGTATTGAACAATAATTATCAGAATAATTATTGAGTAGTGCCTTCTTACGTAAGAATCAATAATTCAAAAATACTATGTAAATCTGCAAGCACTTCGCCCAAGAACGCGTATTATTGTATTTTAACCACTGTATTCCAAGTAGTGTTAATAAAGAATAACTACGTCGTTATTTATAAAAACTCAAACTTGTCATTTTCTTCATCCGACAGCTTATTCTCATATGGGGCCCAAAATGGTCATCTTGGTAAATTTAATATTCCCAAACAACAAGAATATTCCACGACCAAACGAATATTCCCCAACAGAAAAGAGTATTTTATAACCACTTGCGTATTTTGAAAATTTTATATATATAACCCTTAACTTTAAACTTTTATCAATTTAACCATTTACTAAATAAAAAAATTGAATACTTTTATTTCATAAAATTTGGGGTCTTACAATCTCCCCTCCTTATGAAATTTCGTCCCCGAAATTTGCGTACCTGGTATTTCGAAGAGTTGAGAATACGTTGCTTTCATTTTAGATTCCATCTTCCCTGTCCTCATGATTTCTCCATTGCTCATCTCCTATATTTCAGATATCATTCTAGAATACAGCTTCAAAACAAAGGTTAATTGACATATCATAATTTGTCAACTTAAGTAAGAAAATTCAGCTTAGGTAGGACACACACTAGTGAAGGATATTACTCGTCTCTCCCTTCCTAGTTCTAATCCCGAATCTCCGCCAGAGATCATATCCCTAAGCTCTGATACCAATTGTGACGCCCCCAAAATAGGTCTAATCCATCCAACCTATTCTAAGTCGCCAAATACATGGTACAGAAAACTACTACAACTTTATTACTATAATTGTCGTGCAAAATACAACAACACATATGGTGTGAGTTTTGATACAAATATATATCAACTGTGACTCTCATCCCAACCTTGGATAGCACGTTACAATGGCACCTTACATAAAGTTACAGTTAAAAACTGTTTTAGAAATTAAAATCTATGGGAAGTGCTCAAGGAAACCTTCGTACATGGGAGGCCATGCGTCTAGGTTATGATAGATATCATATGCCCATAGAATTATCCTTAGTTAACCCAACAGACCCCAAAGAAAAATGAGAAGATTACTATCATGTTCTTTCCAATGGTGAGTCTTCTCTTGACATATAACTATCTCCACTTTCTGTAATTGAAAATTATATTTCAACCAAACTCTAAGATTATATAGGTAGTGCTCGTAGATATACTCAGCAAGTGGATATGCACAACCCTGTCTTATGATAACTCGTAGGTCATTAGACATCTTGTATGATAGTGGCAAAACACCCTTCCAAAGTTGGGTTCACCTCACCCTATTCGGTTCACCAAAATTAAATATCAAATGACGTATACAATACGACACACTTATCTAAAGTTCTCAATAAAATTATTTCCATACTATTTAGGGAAAACCTCAATAGCTATAGACCACCGTTCTATTCCCTTGTTACCCCCGCTCGACCCGACAACACTCTTATTACTTGAAAGGAATTGTGAAGCAAAAGGGTGAACAAAACTAGCTCAGTAAATAATATCATGACTAAAGATAATTAATTTTTCAATAGCCTTCATCAATAATGAATCAGAGATTTAGAACATATGGTAGATGATAAAACTTTTCAACCATAGTTGTTGTGGAACGAGAAATCCATTAGAAGAGTCAAATAGACCATAAAGTCTATTATCTTCTCCATGTTAAAAGTCCACCAACAATGTTTTATCCCTGTAATATCAATCAACAGTTCCTGTCCACAATCATGTGAATAACTCATAATCATATTTTTAGTCTAATATTTCTCTTCTCATCCAGGACGAAGATAATTTTCATCACCTGTCTTTACCTGAAACATCAAAGATCATGGTTATACCAAATCACAGTTCCTGTTCATAATCATACTAATAGGTTCATCTTTACACTACGGGCCAAAGATATTCATTAACAGTTCATCTATGCACTACATGCCAAAGATATTCAGCAATAGGTCATCTTTTCACTACGGGCCAAAGATGTTCAACGATAGGCCATCTTTGCACTACGGGCCAAAGATATTCATCAACAATTCATCTTTGCACTACAGGCCAAAGATATTCAACAACTTATCATCTTTGCACTGTGACAACCCGATAAATTAGACAATTTATTAAAATCTTAAATGATGGATTTAAGGTCAAATAATAGACCTAGACAGAAAATAAGTTTATGCGTTTGATGTTTTTGGGATGGAATTTTGAGGATTTCAAAATTCTGTGGAGGATTTAGGTGAATTATTCAGGATTAAGTGTATATGTGTTTATGTTCTATGAATATGGTATTATGTGTACACAATATGTGGTTAAGGGTCAACGGTTGACCAGATAAATTTTATCAGTGTCAAACCCTAATATTATTAAGAACGACAACGTTCAATTAGAAAACCCTAATGAATTACTTGAAACCCTAATTGATTATTAGAAAACCCTAATATAAAATCTGAGAACTCTAATTTCAGATTTCGAGTATTTGAAACCCTAATCTGGGAACTTACAGGATAATTATATTGCTTAAGTGTTATTAATTATAATAGTAATTAGGGTAAAGCTTAATTAATTAGCAAACCCTAATTTCAAATTTTTTAAACCCTAATTATTCTGTCAAGAACCCTAATGTACAATTATGGATTTAATTGCTAAATTAGCAATCTTAATTAGGAAATATTAGTCCTAATTTGTGCTAGTCCTAATATGATTAGGAAATTATTATATAATTAGGAAACTCTAATTATAATCTAATTATCATAATTTTTCTATTTTGAAAATCTTAGTTGAAAATCCTAAAAATTAGTATTTATGGAAACCTTAGGTTTTAATCCTAAGGGTCAAACCCTAAGGGTTAAACCCTAAGGGTTTGCAACAAATGACAGTTATAGAAATAAAATGGTATGGAAAAGACTAAAATGCCCTTTTCTTAAGCTTGAGCAAAAGATTTTGCAAATCTTGTGAGTCATCACCTTAATGTTTATCCCATGTGCTCTATATCTATTTTATATTATATATGTGTACCACCTAGAAACTAGATACATTATATCATATCTATTATATAGATCAAAGAGTGAGAAAAAGGGACACTTTACTCTCATTTTCTCCCAAGCTTTTCTCTCTCTTCTAAATTCGAAAGATAGAGTGAGAGAGAGTGTTAAGATAAGCTAATATCATCTTTTAGCTTAGCAAGAACAGATTCAAGGATCAGAAATCAAAAATCCAAGTTTTAAAGGTATAAAAACCCTAACTTAGAAATCCTTAGATCTTATGTTTGATGTTGTTGTTTGTTGGTTATATATATGTTAGAGGGTGTCATTTGATGATCTGGGTTGCCAAAACCTAGATCCATATCACTTAGATGCACGAATCTAGCATTTTTAGAAATCTGGAAAAAGTTCAAGGAGTGGCCTGACAGTCAAATGTCAAAGGCCTTAGATATGTGTGTGTTTGATGTTTTGTATATTTGATGTTATAGATCTGTTCTTTGTTGATAGGGCTTTAATCTGAGACTTGAATCAACCTCATAGCATGTCTAGATCGTAAATTACAAGCGGTCAAAGTTCGTTGACCAAGCACGAAAAGTTGAATCTGGGTAACCCAGATTGTTTTCTATGTTGTCTGACAAGATTTTAAAACCTTTGATCGTGCTGTATATTAATGTTTTTACCAAGTTGTTGATTGATATTTGTAGCCTACCATGTGAACTACATATCTAAGTCCTTAGATCCTTCAGATCTTGAACAGAATAGTAGAGAATCCTGGTAAAACTACGTTGACCGAACTGCTTGATGAACAATCTGGAAAACCCAGATTTGTTCTTGAGCATGTACCTGACAGGTACTTTGACCAGCTATGATTTCTTTTATATGTTGTTGTTAGATCGACATGTTGATATATTATTGTAGCCAGACATCTCCTCTACAAGACTAAGCCCTTAGATCACATAAAAGAGTCACAGAATGCAAAGTATGAAGCCTCAAAATAGGGACCTTCGCATTGTTCGAGTTCCTGGGCAGCCCAAAAACTCAAGAACAGCCTTGTCAGAATTTTTGGAGACCCAGATCTTACTGTTATTTTGTTGTTCGGTCATGAAATGAGTTTGTGGATGTAGTACTACATTAGTACTACAATCTTAACTCCATAAGCTACCCAGAAATCATTAACCGTACTGCTTTAATGTTGGTCAAAGTAGGCATCCGGTAACTGGTTATGAAGATCTGGGCTTGAACATAGAACACCAAAAACACATTCAGCGACGTTATTTGTCGCCTAATGTCCCTATATCGACATTTTATTTAAGAAATTAATTATTTTAATTAATAAATAGAAAAAAAAATTATTTTTAATTATTAAAAATACATAATATATTATGAAAAATTATTTTAAAGGCTGAAAAATAGTTTTTAATTATTTTGAGTATATTTCAAAAATAATTAATATTTTTGAATATAAAAGGTATTTATTTATTTAATTATAATATTAAATAAATCATTTAAAAATCGCTTTTAATTCATGAAAAATTATATTATGATATTAGAAAATATTTTAAGTTATTTTGATGACTTTTAATATTTTGTGATGAATTTCATTAAAAATTTATTATTAATGGTAATTAATTTATTTAATAAATATATTAAATAAATTATGGAAAAATAGAATTAATGATTTAAAAATCATATAAAATGATTTAAGTGTTATAAAAATATTTTAAGTTATAAAATATAACTTTTGATATTTTGACATGAAAATATTAATATTTTATTATTAATATCAATTATCTGGATAATGAATTTAGCTATTTAAAAATCATATAAATATGATTTTAAGGTATTAAAATACTTTGATATATTATAATTATATTATAATATTATGTTATGATTTTCATTAATATTTGGTATTAAATAAATATTAATGATTAAGGAATTATGTGGTATTTAATTCATGTAAATACAATATTAATAATTGAAAAATTATGATAAATGATTATCTGAAAATTATTACAAGTCTATGAAAATTATTTTGACTGATAATGTGATTATCTAAGATATTGTTTAGTGTTTAGGCAGAGTTTAATTGAACTTAAACTCGATAATTATCCGACTAGACCGTCGGGATGATAGAATTGTGTCGGTTTTAACTCAGAATTAAATAGTCCGACTTGATGCTAAGTTTTATGTGTATTGTAGACTGATAAGATTATGTGCTATGTGTTTAGGTTATTCTATGTGTATATATATAATAATATTATATTGTGATGATATTATTCTAACATTGGAGATCTATATTACTAATATTAGGTCTTCGGATAAAACATTATAAATTATGTAGCTAAGAATCAACTTCGCTCAGTAAGTTTTACTTAACTCTACTAAGAGTTGTTTCATTCAGATATGGTTATGGTTAATCATTGTTGATTGCCATGGATAATTGTACTCTGTACATATTGCATGTATAAGTCAGGTATGAAAGGCTGATCACCTTCATTACCAGTTGGTCCAGATATATTTATTCATGTTCAATACTTATTCAGTCAAAAATTTGTTCGTGCTAGTTCTCAATTATATTGATGAATTATAGCCAGCTTATTATTCAGACTCTTTCAATCATGATATATCCTTAAATTGTATTTAAACTTGTTGGGAAACTTTCATGTTCACCCTTGCTATATCATGATAAACATTGCAGATAAGGCAAATGCGTTCGGATACAGTAAAAAGGTTAATGCCAAGTTCAGATTAGGATAAAATGTGCGGCTAGTTTGTAATAATATAGTTGGATAATAATGTTATGTGTTAGATAGTTTATGATTTGTGTATAAGTTAAGGTTACTCGATTTTGGGGAATAGTGTGTAAAGTGTACTGTATAAACAATTTATGTTTATATCTTCCGCAATAGTTGTAGAATGATTGAACCGAATCCGCGGTGATTTCGGACCCGAATTTGGGGCTCTCACATGCACTACGGGCCAAAGATATTAATATCTCAAAGAAATATATAATCATTTCAGAATTTATATAAATAATAATTATAACCATGTTGATGAATTCACCTTTACACTTAAGCTAAAGATATTCAATTATAAATTTAATGGTCATGATCATACCAGTCAACAATTCATCTTTGCACTACTGGCCAAAGAGAACCTATAGTCACGATCATACCAATAATCTACCCATCTTTACACTCAAGTCAAAGAGAAATATCATCATTAGGGTTAATAAAATGTTATATATGATAATAAAAACAATATGATCAAGAACTGCATTTAATTTCAAGAGTAAGATTCATAAATCAACGATAATTTAGTCAGAAAAAGAAACCAATTTTGTCGTGAATTGTACCCGTGAATAGTAACTCGTTAATAGTAACTCATGAATAGTAACTCATGAATAGTAACCCGTATTCGTACATAGTACCGTATACGTAAATAATATCATATGTGTAAATAGTGCCATATACATAAATATAGTGCCGTATACGTGAATAGTGCCGTATACGTGAATAGTCACTTCGATATGAAAAAGGTAGAAATTCCATAATAAAACTCATATCAATAATTCGGTATAATGATATTGAAGAAAATAATATCATTTAAGAAGAAAATAACATCCCTTACAATCCCTTAAAATCCCCTACAATCCCTTACCTCAAACGAGCAGTACTTCTGACTGGAATATCGAATATGATGCTGAAGGAAACTTGCACTGAATAGCAACTCTCAAAACATCTAAATACTCACAAAAATACGCTCGATAATATATAGAGAGAAAACTTATGTTTCTGGTGTGATTTTTAATTCTAACTCAAAGACCTCGCTTATAGGAAAATGTTAGAACGCCAAAGCAGACTTGACTGCAACTTTGATGGCTTTTACCTCGCTACTATTCCCACCCACCACTTTTGAAATAAAATTTTAGAACATTTTTCACCAACCAAAGGTGGGTCCCACTCATTCTAGAATTTTCCACCAAAAATCATTTATAAACATAATTTCTGAATCAGTCACCTCTTAAAATTCATAACAAATCATACGTTAATTTTTAACGGTTCAAAATTTGTGGACATGTACTCAACTTATATATGTATAACATATCCAAAAATAACAACGATCCAATGGTCGGATTAAAATTATAACTCACGCAATATATCTCAAGAACACTGATTTTTCGAATTATGAGTCCATCGGACCAGTTTCATTCAAACAGTCACCACGAAAAATCCAAAATGAATTTTTGGGTGATTCCAATTTCTATGGTTAGCTTATTTCCAAGGCTTTCTTTTGATATATTGCTCATCTCCTAACACATTACACACAAAGAGTTATAGATTTTACAAAATCAAGTAATAAACTAATTTTTTTAAAATTTCCAAATTTCATTCTTCATTTCGACAAAATACTAATAAAACACCTCAGCATTAATTCCTTCATTTATATCAATATAAAAATATATATTTCCTTATCATTTAAATTAATAATTAATTATTCATAAATAATATTACAGAATCACAATAATGACAACTAGACTGTTCACAGGAAAGAGGGGCTTTCCAATAAGGATTTCTCCTTACTGGCGCGCAATTAGGTGACCAAACCTCTCCTTGACAGAACTTTCTAAACATTACAAATAATGCTATCTAATAATATTATTCAAATTATGAATTATTGATCCGATAATGGGAAATACTGTGTAGTGACAATTATTGAAACAACAATAATATAAAATATCAACGCAGAAATTATTGAATCAATAAAATAAAGTATTGAATAAAGAATTATTTGTAACAATGATCGAGTAGTGCCTTTTACGTAAGAATAAATAATTCAAAATATATCGTGCAATACTGGTAAGCATCTTGTCCAACCACGCCAGACATCGTATTTTAACCACCAGGTATTCCAATAATGTTAACAGTAACAAGTACGCCGTTATTTATAAAAACTCAAACTTGTCGTTTTCTTCATCCGATAGTTATTTAGTTATGGGGCCCACAAATGGCTGTGCCGTCGTATGAATATTCCCCGACAACAAGAATATTCCACGACCAAACAAATATTCCCCAAGAGAAATGAGTATTTTATAACCACTTGCGTATTTTGAAAATTTTATATATATCACCCTTAACTTTAAACTTTTATCAATTTAACCATTTACTAAATAAAAAAATTGAATACTTTTATTTCATAAAATTTGGGGTCTTACAACAGAGGCCATCAAACAATGTAAAACCATCAAAACCCATCAGGAGAATATCTGTAACGGGCTGGGACTAAGGCCAGTACCGCCAATCAAGAGGAAGATATGGAATGTGAATCTCCCCTGTGATACATCTGATAGCTCGCTCTCCTAAGTAGAGCTCCCAACCTCCCTCAGTCAAAAGGGGAATCCGATGGGTAGACAATGCATACTCAGCTCCTGTCGGGAAGCCATCCTCAAAACCCACTGTCAAATAATCTAGGGTGTAAGGAACCCAGGTAACGTCAATAGCGGTCAACATCTCCAGCTGCAATCTATAGTGAGTAAAGCCATATATTACAGGGACCTCAGCCAAGGTATAATGGTGCCATCGACATCCCCGTGGATATGTCTCCAAGCCTAAAGTAGTAACTAGATAAAGACAATGAAGCCTCTCATAAGCCTAGAACTGAAAAAGGCATCAATCAACTACATCAGTTCATATATCAAAAACACCCGAAGGTGGGAAATGGAAATTGGATAAAATTAGTCACCAGCAAAAATGGGTAGAAACCTAACCAAGCCTCTATCACACCCTTAGAGCGAAACTGCATCCCGCAAAGGAAATACATAAAGGCAAAGGATCCCTAGTTAAAATCCCTTTGTGATCTACCTCGTGAAGAGCGCTAATCAAGGAGAAAGAGATAGTCGAGGAGTTATGTAACGACCGAGAAATTCGGATTTTTTTTGTAAAATAATTTTATTAAATTAAATAAAAATAAAATCATATTCTATTTGATATCAAGATGGTTGTCATTCTATAACCTATTGATGATGGAATGTCGTAGTATTTGAGCTACGTGAAGGAATTAAAGTGTTTGAATTTCTAAGATGAAAATAAAAGTTTTTCGAGAAATTTTTTGAAAAACACTATTCATCGGTATTTGCTCGGGAATTATTTTTGAATTTTCGAGAAATACGTAATGATAGAATATCAAGGTAAGACAGATTATGTAATAATAATCTAGTTATGGAAAACATAATATTTCGCTTGCGGACTTAATTTGAGAATATTAAGGAAAACGAAGTATTAGTAAGAAATCGTTAAGGGTATGATACTTATGTATTGTACAAGGGAATGAAAACAAGTATAATACAAAGTATTATACGAGTTTGTATGAAGGAAGGAATATCGTATATAATGAAGTTGTATACGAATTATAATACAAGAATAATACATAGACAATATGTATATGTATTAAGCAATGTTAATGGACATGGAAGATTGGTTAACAATTGGTACAAGCCCAAGTAAATTAAATGGAAAGGCCCAAATGATTAATTACTAAGCAAGTGAGTGTTTGTTAAAGCAAGCCCAAAAAGTTAAGTTAATTAAGCCCAAACTAAGGTCCAATGAATTAATTGACCCATAGGGCAAACCTTGGTAACCAAGTTTTATGGGTGGTTAGCAAGTATAATGAGTAATGACCAAGTTAATGTGGTGAGCAAGTATTAAAAGTGGTGACCAAGTTAATGTAATGACCAAGTATTAAGAGTAATGACCAAGCAAAGGATAGGATTTGTGCTATGCAAGTAATGAATAGTAAGGAGGTGCTTAAGGAGGTGGGATTGGTTTATTGTCCAAATTGCCCTAACCTTGGAAATTCTATAAATAGAGAAGGCTTACAAGCCATTTGATAGTTGTTCAAACAATCCAACTCTCTCAAAGTGCTTAATTGTTAGGGAGCTTAAGTTATAAATAAGTCACTTTCATTTAGAAGAAGAAGAAGAAGCTACTTTGCAAAGACTTCAAAAGTAAGACCCCTTCTCTAATTGTCTTCTATCTCTATTCATGATAGGTTGATAAGAAAAGTTGGATTAAGGAACATGAATGTTAAGAAGTAAGAAGAATGTGTAAGAAATGAACTTATGCTATATAAGTTGGTAATAAGTCATTTGAACTTATAAAAGTTATGAACCTATTATAAGTAAACCTTGAATGATAGTATGATAAATTAAGGGTTTATATGAATTTATATCATGTAAACATAAATGATAATATATGTTGAGAACATATATGCATGGTGATTAAAAGACATTAACTTTCATAAGTTATGAACAATGAAGCTATAAGTAGTTTATAATTGAATAAGTTATAAGCTCATGAATGAATTAAGTCAAAATCCAACAATGAAAATAAGTTGTTGTATTAAGTATGTGAAGATGTTTATAGGATGAAATGAATGCAAGTAAAGTAATGAATAAATCATAAGTAATGAAGATATTTTGGATATCGCACGATTAGACGATAATCGTCGAATTCGTGAAATTTCCGGATTAGAAGTCAAATTTTGAGTTTGAACTCAAAAATATTATTTTCCAATGGAGACAAGTCATATTCGTCATTTTAGAGTTACAGACTCAAGAATGATCGAATTTCGAGTTATAACGAAGAAACGAGCATTGAACGTTCACGAACGTTTATCGTCTACGTTAAAAATGAACCAATAGGTGAATTTTTAGCAAATAAAGTCAAATAGATAAAATTTTTACATGAACGCATAGATTACGTAATTTGTGAACCGTAGGCTTTTGAACGAGCCAATTCGGACTTATAACGAAGAAGTTATGCGTCCGGGAAGTTCACAAAATGTAAAGTCTAAAAATTTTTCTGGTGCACAAAGTTGGTGCCGCGGCGCTAACCCTAGTACAAATGATGGCGCCAAGAAGACCGTAATAAAGAATCGAAAGTATATCGAAACACGCTGCGCATTGTTGAATCGAGAAGACATTTTGTGGCGCCGCAATGCCATGAACAGTAAAGGACCTTCTATAGAGTGGCGCCGCAGCGCGACCCACTAAGTGAGGACTCGCGCCGCAGCGCCAAGTCTGGGACCTCTCCACTGTTAACTCGTCTTAGTAGCGCAAGGTGTAGAGTATAATCAGCGCCACAAATGTTATGATCTTAGAACATTGATAGTGATGAATGTTTTAAAATACAAAGAAAGAATGGTAATTGATTTGAAAGTAAACATACTTTAAGGAACATAAAGTAACATTGTTTAAACTTTGCTAAACCTTAGAGATATTGTATAAAGGTTGAGATAACCTAGTCAAATGAATGTAAGTATAATGATAAGCCGGAACAAATAATAAATGAATCTAATACATAATTAGATTGAGATGAAGGGTAAGATAGTCATATACATACTTGATTATATATGACCTAATGTCGGGCATTATGTGATTATGTATTGTAGAGATTTGAAAGATTCACTCGTAAAGTAATTACACCGTAGTCGACGCTAAAGGCAAGTATTCTAACTCTTGTCTAAGTTCAATCTGAACAAGTTTTTGAAGTTCATGTATCCTTACGCATGAATTAACGTACGATGAAGTTAAAGCCAATTATGTTGGCTAGACTTGATGTATTGAGTGGATTATTGATAATCTATTCATCTGTTATCAAATGTTATCATTTTTTTGTCAACTACTTGATATGGTTTTCATAAGAAGACTGAAATGTTCAACAAATGTTTTTGTTGTTAAACGACAGGCACGCGAGGTTGCCACCAATTAAACGTACATACGTTTAATGAATGTAGTGTTGATCAACATAGAGTACAATAGGCTGATCACCTAGAAGTGCTCGTAAGTAATACCGAGCTTACGGACTTGGTTCCAGGTTGTCCTTTTCAAAGAAGAATGGAATGCTCAAGGTCTCTGACCGGAGTGAATGTTTTACTGAATATTGTTATTATTGTAAAACATTTTGAAAGGAAGATGAAGTGTTATTTTGAATTATCAATAGTACTTCATAACTATTGTTTAGTTATTGAAGATATACGATTCATATGTGTCAAGCATGTTGTTATTGAAATTGTCATACTTGCTGAGCTAGTTATGCTCACTCATTTTTGAACCATATGAATGCAGCTAAGACTGAACGTCCCGAAGGATCGAATAAGGATAAAGGAAAAGCTAAGGCAGATCATTAAGCTATCTATGCAATAGTATAGGTTATTGTTGTAATGTTATTGATATTATGACAATGAACCTTTGGAATGGGTTTAGAACTTGGGACAACGTAAATATTATTTTGATAATATAGAAGAGATGTTTGTTCTTTTGAGGCTTTTCAATTGAATGAATGTATGAATGTTAGTACAGTATAACACCATTTGTCAGGTTGTAAGATACCTGGATTTGGGGGCACTACAAGTTATCTGCAATGAAATAACCCCTGATGATAGTCAGAAATAAACATCGCATAATGCGATCTCTCTCCCTCTAATCATCGGGAATATGCTATGATAAAGAGCCACTGGCAGCATCAATACTTAGAGGACTGGAACAAATTCCTGACCCTTAATGGCCAAAGGAGGAACTCCCAGCAGGGATCAAACAATAGCAGGGGAAATATTTTCCACCAAGGGCACCCTCTCACCTGTTAACTCCAAGCCTGTGATGAATCATCAATCCATCAGTGTCATCATCACCTCACAGTCTAGCAAATGGAGTGACTGGCTCTGATGAAACCATCGCTCAGATAAAGCTCTCAAATAGCCCCATGGACAATGTCTTGGTGTGATGGAAAAGAAAGCCTTGAAGCCCTAGGAATGCACAATAGCCTGGTACTCGGGATGACGACTCATATGCAAGGAGTGAATGCTAAATCCAGTTTTCCCTCGGCTGACTGAACTCGAGAACCTACATGATATTCAAATTAAATTTCAACCATTGCCAAAGATGGAAGAAGAAACAATTAAAATATATAATACCTAATTCGTATGTAGATGGACCGATGGATGTAACGATCGAGAAATTCCACTTAATTTAAAAATTAAGTTTTGAATATTATTTGAATTGTGTGTTTAAAAGTCATTTTATGACCTAGGATGGTGATAATATTGTAGTATTTTTATTACGTACAAGAATAAATAATTAAGAATTTTGAAGACGAAAGTAAAAATTTTCTGAAAAAGTTTACGTAAAAACATTATTCACGTAAAGAAGGATATACATTAGGTTTTGACCCTAAGATCTTTGGAGAAATCCATAAGTCGTATTGACTTTCCTTTTTAAGATATACCGAAAATACGTCGTGAAAAGTCGTATTGTCCAATAAAAATTTTTCTCCAAAAAACGTCATGCTTAAAAAATTTTCTTCCGCCTATGGACTTTTCGGTATATTTGTTTTGACAAGCTACTTTGTCATGCTTACAGTAACAAAATGCTTTGTCATGCTTATACTGACAAGATGCTTTGTCGTGCTTACGCCTGACACACGCTGACATGTGCCTGACACATACTGACACGCGCCTGACACACACTGACACATGCATGGCACACACTGGTACACGCTAGGTACTAAAGTGTAATTAACTTAGGTACCAAAATGTAATAAGCCGGGTGTAAAGTGTAAATAGCGTAATTAACCTAGGTACTAAAGTGTAATTAAATTAGGTACCAAAGTGTAATAAGCCGGGTACAAACTGTAATAAGCCAAGCCCCTAACGTGCAATTAGTGAAACTATATTTTTCTATAAATAGTAAGCTAAATTCATTCATTTCCTACCAATTCACAAGGAATTCAAGAGCAAAAATACTTTATATTTATTTTCTGAGAGATATTGTGAGAAAATAAT
This sequence comes from Panax ginseng, assembly GCA_020205605.1. Lineage (NCBI taxonomy): Eukaryota > Viridiplantae > Streptophyta > Magnoliopsida > Apiales > Araliaceae > Panax > Panax ginseng. The sequence goes on from CM035129.1 coordinate 88,353,677, forward strand.
TACTTTCGATGCATCGAAGCGCTACGCAATTGGAAGTAAAGCTAGCAACTACAAGAGGTAACATCTCTAGTTGTTGTTATGTTCGATTTTATTTCATTTTATAGTCTATAAGCTCAAGAACATAAGTCGTTACCATGTTCAGATTTTCCAACTTCGTGTCCTTCGTATGTTCTTGAGCAAGACGTTATTATGTTCAATTTATGTAATTGTATAGTACAAATGTCAAGAACACAAGTCGTTTCCATGTTCAGATTTTCCAACATCGTGTTTCTTCATGTGTTCTTGATCAAATCTAATATTATTTAAGTTTATGTTATTTTCTTTATAAAATTTTACAATCACCTATGCAAGCCGTTATAATGCCCAAAATATTTTAATTATGAAACCCAAAAGCTCAAGAACATACGTCGTTACCATAATCGATTTTTCGTTCTTCATTTTCTTCGTGTTCTTCGTATATTCTTGAGAAAAAGTCATAAATTTTACATAAGTAGGTTTATGATTTTATTATTTTTATGTTATGATATGTTATTAAGTGTTAGAACATATTATCCTAGCAAATTAATGCTCGTAGTATCATGTTTTACTAAATGAAAAGAAGAATTGTGAACCAAAATCACAATTCTGACATTTCTGTCCATTTTCCGAAATTTTAAAATGGTAATATGCTTTTGAATGATTAATAAAGTTGTAGATATGGAAGTTAGGAGCACGTAGGCACAAGAATCACCCAAAAATATTTTAAAACGAAAACGTTATGGCAATTTCCGTAGAGGACGTCAAAGCTGAAAATTTCTTGGAGACTCTCTAATTTAAGGGCTTAAAAGAGATAGGGTGTTAAGAAACTTATATCACCTATGAAAATAGTTAAGTTAAGTTATTATATAACATATAAAGTTATATAAATCGATGAATCTAACCGCTTATGCACTATATGATTGTGTAGGGTTATTTTAACAACGTTACGCTTATAGTTTAGAATACTAAACATCAAGGCAAGTTTCCTATACCCCAGTTATTACTTTTGCAAGTTCTTCTTAACCCTTAAATTACTTATGCAAATTTCTTAAACCTATTTATTGGCTGAACAAGATTTTTATCTTGATATGCTGTTGATATAATATACTACACCTACATTTGAATTACCTCTTATTGTAAGGTTATTGCTATAGCTTTAGCATAACTAAAAAATGAATTATTTATTCATATTGATTGTTAAGCTTAAATTGTTGTGTCAAACTAAATTTTTTGGTAAGACATTCTATTATGAATTTGGGTATTCCGTGTGGGATCTTCGGTCGATAATATATTGACACTAATGTTGGGTGCATTTGAGCACTGGTAGGATGAGATGCATACTCCTAGGATGTTGAATAGGCTGATTCCCTATCTCATATCTGAATAAAATTTCAAAGTATGTGTGACTGACAGAAATATAAATCCATAGTGAAATGTTGATAACTATCAGTCGAAATTTGAATTGTTGTATTTCTTTAAATCATATATTGTTATAAATACAAAACTTGCTGAGCATGTCATAGCTCACCCTTGCAAATTATTCTGTTTGCAGTTTTAGATGGTAACCTTGGAACATCTGGAGTAGACAAAGGGAAGAGTCCCTGCTTAGATTAGGTTATATTCTTGTCTAGTTGAATACTTTGTAATAAGAAATTATTTATGAGAATCATGTAATCGAACCTTAATATTTATGATATATAACATCTTTTATTTCCGCAACCGTGTTTTCCTTACATATATAGATGTAATTAGAATCTTCAATTTAGTTGAGATCCTTGTGAACTATTTATCTGAGTGAGGATATTAATAGCATGGAGTGTTCATGTTGTTATTAATACTCTGGATTTCGGATAGATAGTTACTATTGATACGATAGTGTAAATTCGCATGATATAGACTATACATCTGAGTGAGGGGTATTGGTAATATGGACTGTTCATGTTATTACTAGTACTCTGAATTTCGGATAGATAGATACTATTCGTAGGTACAGTCTATACATCCAAGTGGGTATCTAAACATAGTAATAGTTCTAACAAGAACTATTATCTGTTATGGGATACTGTGAACCCTTGATCTATGGGAATTATATCTTGTAATAATTGTATAGTAATTCGATTAGATATAAGCATAAAATCGGATACCATGGGTGTATAGATTTAAATGTGTTATATTAATTGATTTGTCGTGAGAACCAAATCGGATACTGCGGGCGTATAGATTTGGGGGTGTCAAAGAATGGTATCAAAGCTATAAGCATGAATTTGCGAAGAGCCCCGAGCCTTTTGCAGGTGACATCCCTTTAAGGGAATGTACCAAAGCCAGACTTTCCGTAGGGGACGCCGAGTGAGTCGGTGGAAAATTGATAGGTACCTTTGTATGGTGCTATGGTTGAAAGTACCATGAGTGTTACAAAGAATGGTATCAAAGCAGTTAAGGCTATAGATATAAGGAAGAGGTTTCTTAGTATATAGTCTTCGAGTCCTTAAAAATATTAACTTACACATAAAATAACATAAAAAAAAACTTTATGTTCTGTGTAAAATTTGTAAGTATAAATAATAAATGTAGGAATTGATGATAGAAATGGAGAATTATTAGGTATAAAATTTATTCAATCATGTGTGTTTATATAGGAAGCACCATTATTGTTTGTCAAGAAGAAGAAGAGTGAAGTGTTGAGACTTTTGTTCGACTATAAGTTGTTGAACAAAGTAACTATTAAAAGTAGGTACAGATTGTTATAATAGAAGTTCTTTTTGATCAGTAGAAGGATCATATTGAAAGTTAAGGATAACGTGGAAACACTAAAAAGGGAAGAAGTTGTGAACTAAGTTCAATTCTTATGAATTTTTGTTGAGAGTAAGTTAATTTTTGGGTCTTTAAAGAGATGGAGTATCCATAGAATTGATAAGAAAGATAAGTGTTGAGTAGTAAAATATATCTTCTATAAAGGTAGTATGATTATAAGCACAAATGTTTTTGAAGCCAGTGGGAATATAAAGATATAAAGATGAAGAATAGTTATCCACATATTTTTATGGGTAATGTGTATCCTGATTCTGGGGACAGAATCCTTATAAGGGGGGAAGAATGTAATGATCGAGAAATTTCACTTAGTTTAAAAATTAAGTTTTGAATATTATTTGAATTATGTGTTTAGAAGTAATTTTATGACCTAGGATGGTGATAATATTGTAGTATTTTTATTACATGCAAGAATAAATAATTAAGAATTTTGAAGAAGAAAATAAAATTTTTTGAAAAAGTTTACGTAAAAACATTATTCACGCGAAGAAGGATATAAATTAAGTTTTGACCCTAAGATCTTTTGAGAGATCCATAAGTCGTATTGACTTTCCGTTTCAAGATATACCGGTAATATGTCGTGAAAAGTCGTATTGTCCAATAAAAATTTTTCTCTGAAAAACGTCGTGCTTGACACGTCGTGCTTAAAAAGTTTTCTTCCGCCTATAGACTTTTCGGTATATTTGTTTTGATAAGCTGCTTTGTCGTGCTTACACTGACAAGATGCTTTGTCGTGCTTATGCCTAACACACGCTGACATGCGCCTGACACATGCTGACATGCGCCTGACACATGCTGACACATGCCTGGCACATGCTGGCACACGATGGCACACTCTAGGTACTAAAGTGTAATTAACCTAGGTACCAAAATATAATAAGCCGGGTGTAAAGTGTAAATAGCGTAATTAACCTAGGTACTAAAGTGTAATTAACTTAGGTACCAAAGTGTAATAAGCCGGGTACAAACTCTAATAAGCCAAGCCCCTAACGTGCAATTAGTGAAACTATATTTTTCTATAAATAGTAAGCTAAATTCATTCATTTCCTACCAATTCACAAGGAATTCAAGAGCAAAAATACTCTATATTTATTTTCTGTTATATTGTGAGAAAATAATTACTTTCGATGCATCGAAGCGCTACACAATTGGAAGTAAAGCTAGTAACTACAAGAGGTAACATCTCTAGTTGTTGTTATGTTCGATTTTATTTCATTTTATAGTCTATAAGCTCAAGAATATAAGTCGTTACCATGTTCAGATTTTCGAACTTTGTGTCCTTCGTAAGTTCTTGAGCAAGACGTTATTATGTTCAATTTATGTAATTGTATAGTACAAATGTCAAGAACACAAGTCGTTTCCATGTTCAGATTTTCCAACTTCGTGTTTCTTCATGTGTTCTTGATCAAATCTAATATTATTTAAGTTTATGTTATTTGCTTTATAAAATTTTATAATCACCTATGCAAGCTGTTATAATGCCCAAAATATTTTAATTATGAAAACCAAAAGCTCAAGAACATAAGTCGTTACCATGATTGATTTTTCGTTCTTCGTGTTCTTCGCGTTCTTCGTATATTCTTGAGCAAAAGTCATAAATTTTACATAAGTAGGTTTATGATTTTATTATTTTTATGTTATGATATGTTATTAACTGTTAGAACATGTTATCCTAGCAAATTAATGCTCGTAGTATCATGTTTTACTAAATGAAAAATAGAATTGTGAACCAAAATCACAATTCTGACATTTTTGTCCATTTTTCGAAATTTTATAATGGTAATATGCTTTTGAATGATTAATAAAGTTGTAGATATGGAAGTTAGGAGTGCGTAGGCGCAAGAATCACCCAAAAATGTTTTAAAACGAAAACGTTATTGCAATTTCCATAGAGGACGTTAAAGCTGAAAATTTCTTGGAGACTCTCTAATTTAAGGGCTTAAAAGAGATAGGGTGTAAGAAACTTATATCACCTATGAAAATAGTTAAGATAAGTTATTATATAACATATAAAGTTATATAAATAAATGAATCTAACCGCTTATGCACTATATGATTGTGTAGGGTTATTTTAACAAGGTTACGCTTATAGTTTAGAATACTAAACATCAAGGCAAGTTTCCTATACCCAAGTTATTACTTTCGCAAGTTCTTCTTAACCCTTAAATTACTTATGTAAATTTCTTAAACCTATTTATTTGCTGAACAATATTTTTATCTTGATATGCTGTTGATATAATATACTACACCTACATTTGAATTACCTCTTATTGTAAGGTTATTGTTATAGCTTCAGCATAACGAAGAAATGAATTGTTTATTCATATTAATTGTTAAGCTAAAATTGATGTGTCAAACCAAATTGTTTGGTAAGACAACCTATTCTGAAGTTGGGTATCCCACATGGGATCTTCGGTCGATAATATATTGACACTAATGTTGGGTGCATTTGAGCACTGGTAGGATGAGATGCATACTCCTAGGATGTTGAAGGTTGATCCCCTATCTCATATCTGAATAAAATTTCTAAGTCTCATGTGGACCGATTCCGTAAATATAAATCCATAGTGAAATGGTGACAACTATCAGTCAAAATTTGAATTGTTGTATTTCTTTAAATCATATATTGTTATAAATACAAAACTTGCTGAGCATGTCATAGCTCACCCTTGCAAATTATTTCCTTTACAGTTTTAGATGGTAACCCTGGAACATCTGGAGTAGATAAAGGGAAGCGTCCCTGGTTAGATTAGGATATATTCTTGTCTAATTGAATACTTTGTAATAAGAAATTCTTTATGAGAATCATGTAATCGAACCTTAATATTTATGATATATAACATCTTTTATTTCCGCAACCGTGTTTTCCTTACATATATAGATGTAATTAGAATCTTCAATTTAGTTGAGATCCTCGGGAACTATTTATCTGAGTGAGGGTATTAATAGCATGGACTATTCATGTTGTTATTAATACTCTGGATTTCGGATAGATAGTTACTATTGATACGATAGTGTAAATTCATATGATATAGACTATACATCTGAGTGAGGGTATTGGTAATATGGACTGTTCATGTTATTACTAGTACTCTGAATTTCGGATAGATAGATACTATTCGTAGATACAGTCTATACATCTTAGTGAGGGTATCTAAACACAGAAATAGTTCTGACGAGAACTATTATCCGTTATGGGATACTGTGAACCCTGGATCTATGGGAATTGTATTTTTTAATAATTGTATAGTCACTCGATTAGATATAAACATAAAATTGGATACCATGGGTGTATAGATTTAAATACGTTATATTGTCATGAGCACCAAATCAGATACCTCGGGCGTATAGATTTGGGGGCGTCATAATGGATGGTGTTTCAAATTGCCTAAAAGATTGGGAATCCTCACATGTATGTCGAGAAGATCCTGGCAAGCAGTAGAAGAAGAGGGAGTTAGTTCTGCCACAGGAACATCCTCCTCCTCCTCCTCAGAAGAAGCCCTACAAGACGTAGAACTGCTAGGCCGATCGCCTGAAAAAAAACTCCAAATCACCTCAGAAGGGGTGAGGTATGTTTCTAAACTGGGTCAATTCAATTAAGCATGTGCATTAACCTAGGACAACATGCTCCTAAAGATTAAATTTAAATCATCACATCATGCATGGTATACATGTGTAAACTCATGTTATTTTAACATACATCCCTAGTAGAGTTAAACATGCATGCATATTAAAACCCCAACCTTGTGAAAAAATTTCGCCAGAGTCTCCTCTATAAAATGGACTATCCACATGCACATAGGTATGACTAGGTGGCCATTCAGTAGCTCACCAACCCAATTAAGAATAATATAAATGTAAGCATTCAATCGAGCCCACAATGCAAATCAAATTACCCAAGGTAATTAAAATACAGTCATGACAACTTCATGCTCATTTGTCCTAAAATAGGATAACTAAAATAGCCAAAAATGTGGGAAAAATGATTTGTTAAAAAAAATTACATCAAAATGTTCAGCATAGTAAAATAAACGCATTTACTAGGCCCGTTCAATTTTATTAAGTTATTTATGCATACAAATTTGATACATTACGTTTAAGCTCATCAAACATGAAATCTATCAATTTAATGGTCAATACTAGAAAGAAAAGGATGTAAACGTTACATGAGAAGTGCAAAATGTTTGTACGGTGACGGAATTCATGAAAAGCAGCCCTAAAATAGGAAGGTTGGGATTTCTTAAAGGGTATCAAGTTAAAAATAACATGTGAAGGGGCCATAGGGGATTAAAAAAACCCGTGGCCTGTCGCAAGTCTAGCTACGGCAGTCGTAGGTAGACATGCGATAAGCTGGGGTGGGTCCCATCCCTCTGGCTTGATCAAATTTAAGTCCCAACATGTTCCCCTAAAGCCAAAAAGTGAAATCAACAAAAAAGGTTATACGCGATTAAGCGTAAAGTACCTAAAACCCTGAAACATGGTGTTAAACTACTGATAAATGTAAATCTTCATGTAAGCCATTGGCATCAATCCAGCAAAGCATCGGGGAAGGATCCGGTGATGTAAGCAGTTGAAAACTACTTCAACAAAGATATTGGGATGTTTAATATTATAAGCCTTTGTAAACTACCATCAGGGTAGGCATCGGGAAGGTCTGGTGATGTAAGCCGTTGAAAACTAATTCAGCAAAGATATCAGGATATCCTATATTATAAACCTTTGTAAACTACCGTCAAGGTAGGCGTCGAGAAGGTCAGGTGACGTAAGCCGTTGAAAACTACTTCAGCAAAAATATCGGGATATCTGATATTGTAAACCGTTGGCGTCAATCTAGCGTAGCAACGGGGAAGGATCCGGTGATATAAGCCATTAAAAACTACTTCAACAAAGATATCGAGATGTCTGATATTGTAAGCCTTTGTATACTACTGTCATGGTAGGCATTGGGAAGGTCCGGTAATTTAAGCCATTGAAAACTACTTCAATGAAGATATCAGGATATTTGATATTGTAAACCATTGTAAACTACTGTCAGGGTAGGAATCAGGAAGGTCCGGTGGAGTAAGACGTTGAAAACTACTTCAGTGAGGATATCAGAATATCTGGTATTGTAAACCGTTGGTGATAGCCCAAACGTAAGTGTTGGTATCAACCATATGGACATCAAACCACTGGTAACAGCCCCAATGTAAGCGTCGGCAACAACCCGATGGAAATCAAACTGTTGGTGACAGCCCCAATATAAGTACTAACATCAACCCGATGGAAATCTAACCCGTTCGTGACAGCCCCAGTGTAAACATCAGTATCAACCCGATGGAAATCCAAAACGTTGAAATCAGTCTAGTGTAAGCATCAGCAATAACCCCGATGGAAATCCCAACCATTGGTGTCAACCCCAATGTAGGCAGCGAAAATGGTCCGGTGGTTTCAAGTATAAAATTTATTATCCCCATCAAGTTTATTTAGAGTGTATGGGGATATGAGCATTTTAGTTTATCATCATCGAATCAACATCGAGAAAGATCAAGGATACAAACCGGTAGTGTCTACCCGAACGAAGGCATCAAGAATGATCTGATGGTGAAACCCATGGTAACTAAATTCCACAACGGTTTCTAGCGTCCATTGTAATAACCCGAGATTTCCTAAATAAAATAAATAAGAAAATTTGCGTATAATTTTTTTTATTTATTTAATGACGAGAATAAGTGAACGATAAATACGAATATATTTATTTCTTTAAAAATTAGAAATAATTTTGGAATTATTAATTACTACAAATTATATTTTATGGTAATTAATTTACATAAGCGAAATATTTTTATTAATTATTTTCCATGATAACATGATTGGAAATAATATATGAAGTGATAATTAGAATTTATATAATATATATTTTATTATATGAATTGTTCGAATATTTAAATCAAGTATTTTAACTTGATATGCGAAAGAGAAGTCGATATGAGATCCAAACCTGAATTGGGATTGTGATCAAGAGATGAGAATAATAATATTATATTATTGTTATAATGATTTTACAAGACAATAATTATATCTCGTGTGTATGTGATTAGAATAATATCGAAAGCGATGACGGTCAATTAGGTCATAAAGATATTACCGCTTTGTGAAACCCTAATTATTAAACTTAGTTATGAGAAATGACCGAGTAGTATCGTATATATATGAAGTTTCTTCGTGTATATGAAGGTTCTTCGTGTATAAGATGTCTCATGAATTAGAAAAAAACCCTAATTATCGTTGTTTGTCGATAATTAGACAAACCTTAATTATTACAACCCTAATCGGTTGAAGTTAGAGATCGTAATGACCGTGTTAGAACATACATGAGATAATTAGAGAACCCTAATGGTCAATTAGAAATCCTAATTGATGACGTTAAGAAACCCTAATTAGAAAACCCTAATTTTTCAATCAAAACCCTAATTTAAAATTATTGGGTTTAATTACGATATTATTGTATAAATGTTTTAATTTACCAAAGGATAGAAAGTAATTGGTAAATGATAAGAATTACCATCTAGTGATTAAATACTACATTTAATTGCTATATACAAAATGTCCATGAAATTATATGTGAAATTACCAAAATACCCTTTTAGTGTATTATTAGTTATATTATTTATGGAATTTTAAAATCTAAAGTGATAAACCCTAATGGTTATGGATAATGTCTATAATGCCCTTCATGGTAGACATGAGAAGTCTAAACTACCCTTGTGCATTATTAAAGGAAGAAACCAATTATTAGAGTGGAAATGACTAAAATGCCCTTTTTGTCCATTTAGTGTATTATTAGTGTATTATTGCTAGCAATCTTGAAAAATCTGGACATCTAACTTTATTCTAGAATTTACCATGACACTATAACATTACTACCACCAATAATCAGCCATTACATGATTGCATACATGATTTACATAATTTAAGAGAGAGAAATGTACATTATTTAGCCTATTTATTCACAAACACTTGGCCATATCTCTCCCAACCTCTTACCAACGAAATTATCTTGCCCATAAGCTTCTAATCAAAGCCCAGCCATCACAAACAACAAATCAGAAGCATCAAAGCCAAAAAAATCAAAAATCGAAGCTAGAAAAGGTATGAAATTCTAATTTTTGAAATCCTTCGATTCGATGTTAATTGATGCAATTGATTGTTTAAAGTAGTGTAATAGGGAGTCTACTAATGTTCTGGGTTGTAAAATCATGAACCCATAACATCAAAGTGCACGAATTTGAAGATTTGAGCAAGTTGGAAAAACCGAATTCTGTGATTTTTTGGGCAAATGTCAAGACTTATATCTACGTGATTATTCTTACCTTTTTTGTTGTTTAAAAGTTGTTAGGTGTAGCGTGTTATGTGTTCTTTAAACTCCAAAAGGAATCAGGTCTATATTTATTGTAGATCGGGATTTATAAGCGGTCAAAGTGGGTTGAATTCAAGATTGACCTACCGCTTTTCAAACCCGTAAAATATTCTAAGTGTCCAGAAATTATTTTTTTGGCAAATGTCAGGCCTTATATCTCGGTCATCTGTAATGTGTTTTGTGTTCTAAAGGTTGATATGTGTATCTTGTTATGTGGTATTTAACCTCCAAAAAGAATAAGGTCCATATATATTACGGATTAAGATTTATTTAAGGTCAAAGTGGGTTGACCGGCATTGACCGGAAAATTATGGGCAGCCGAGAATTTTCTAAGTGTTAATTTTTCTGACACGATTTGACCATACTTTAGATGCTTGATTTATTGTTTTTATGATGATGTTAAGTGTTAGCGTTGTAGTCCTACATGTTGTCTACACACTGGAATTGATAGATCACATAAACGTTACACGATCATCACGTTATAGAGATCCAAAGTAGGCACCTCGAACTGTTCTTCGTGAAGAACAACTTTGGTAGCTAATTTGATGGCTGATTTATCCCATATCTGATGTTTGTTTAGAGGTTATTATTGTTGTATCTTGTAGTCTTGTATTTCCTCTACAAGACTCAATTTATAGATTGTCCAAATTCGTTCATGATGAGAGAGTTATTCACTACCAAAGAAAAGTAGGCCACTTTCGGTTACGCCTTATGAAGATCTGGGTAGGCTCAAGAACACCTATAATGACACTTCCACTATAGGAGCCTTTAGCAACAGCTTTTAATTATTTTAATTTACGATTTTCCTAAATTAATTTAAAAATTAGAAAAATTAGTTTTTAATTATTAAAAATACCAAATAAATTATGAAAAATTATTTTAAAGTCCTAAAAATAGTTTTTAATTATTTTGAGTATATTTCATAAATATTTAATATTTTTGAAATATAAAAGGTATTTATTTATTTAATTATAATATTAAATAAATGATTTAAAAATAGTTTTAATTCATGAAAAATCATGAAAAATTATATTATGGTATAAGAAAATATTTTAAGTTATTTCCCATGACTTTTAATATTTTGTGATGAATTTCATTAATTAATTATATATTAATGATATTAAAGTTATTTAATGATTATATTAAATAATTTAGTTTAAAAATGATTTTAATATTATAAAAATCATTTTAAATGAAATTAAAGTATTTAAAAATATTTTAAGTTATAAAATATAACTTTTAATATTTAAAGGATAATTTTATTAATAATTTAATATTAATGATATTAAGATAATATTAGTGATATTTAGTTTATTTAATATTTATATTAAATAAATAGTTTAAAAATGGTTTTATTTATTTAAAAATCATTTAAAGAGGATATTAAGGATTTAAAAATATTTTAAGTTATAATTAATGACTTTTAATATTTGGATGAATAGTACATTAATATTTATATATTAATGGTGATTATTTAAAAATGATTTTAATTGTTTTAAAAATTATTTAAGGTAATATAAATGTTTTAAAAATAGTTTGAGTTATTATAAATAACTTTTATATTTTGGCAATGGTTTCATTAATAATTTAATATTAATGATAATAGAATTATTTGATGTTTAAATCATTTAATTATGATTCCGATGTTCAAAAATGCATGATAAATTATTATAAATGCTTTAAAATTATTTTAAGTCATTTAAAAATAAAATGACCGATGTTGAGATACGTAATAAGAGTCTTGAGACTCGGAATTACCTCGATAAAAGTCGCTTAAGACGCTCGATAAATGTCGAACCTATAATAGAAAGAAAAGGCTCTTTGTAAGAACATGGATGAGATATTTGAAAATGTATAAAAATATTTCAAGTATAGAATATGAACTAAAAGTATGATCACCGCGATTATGTGATGACGTGATTAGACTATGTCTTTGTTGTAATAGAGCAATTACTATGTGTTATGATATATTGTTCTAATCGAACGAATGATCCGATTATTGATAGGTTGTGATAAAGAGATAAAACCTAAGTTGAGATTTGTAATCAACCAAATCGAGCAAGTATCTTACCTTTGCATTTCCTTTATGCAATGGACATGAGTAAGAAGTTTCGTAATTATTCTATTCTGTCATGCATTTTGTACGCTTTGATTATCAACATGTTAGCTCGGATATATATTCCGTTAAGTTGATTTCTAAATGGTTATACAAGTGTCCCCACTTGGATAATCATGGCATTTATTCACATGTTGATATACCTTTGTCAATTACCCGTATACATATATGTTGAATTACATATTATTGTTGAGCAGAAGATTAAAACCTTCTGTTTGGAAGCGTGCATGTATGAACATCCCGATAATGGGAAAATTTTTATATGACTTGGCGGACAAAGGGTGAGCGATGAATTTCGTTCAAGTTATGTAGTATTGATCAATCTGAGGTACAACTGGATCGATCACCCTCCGTGTCTGTAAGTTATGACTTGCCACTTTATGAATTTCGCTAAACCTTTTCGAAAATGAAAAAACCATGTTCATAGTATGTTTCTTAAACCCTATTCATGGGTGGAGCCTAATTTCAAGAAATTGAAAGAGAGTTGTTATGTGAATCTTTTATCAAGATAGATTACTTCACAACTTTTGATTCGTTGTTGAAGTGTTATGTAAAGAGAATACTTATATTCTTTCAAATTTTATATATATAATTGTTATTACTTGTTGGGCACTCAAATGCTCATCCTTGCTTAAACTAAATGTTTTCAAGATGACGACTCAATTCGAAAAGCTCGAGCACGAACAAGGGAAAAGAAAAGCTATTCGAATGAGATTTAGTATGAGTTAATGGTTATAGTTAGTAAGACAATGGAATCTATTGTCAGATATTGTAAGGAATGTATTTGAAGGTCACGTACCTGGGGTAGTAAACTTTGATGTATGTAAATTAAGTTCGAATGTATTATTATTTAGGATTATTCAGCTTAAAGAAATGGTATCGTGGAGAACCGAGTTCGGGTTTCAAGTATCCGGATTTGGGGTCGCCACATCCATGACATCATATCATGTTGCATAACATTGCATCATATTTTGTCATATTTCAAGTGTCTAATAATCTTTATCCTGTTCATTTCATTACATTGCATAAACATGATAAAGAGGGGCATTTGTAGACACTCAAAATTTTGTTTTCCTATTACTAACCATGCTGGAGGGTAGAAACGTCTTTTTACACCCTGGAGACAGCCTTGAAAAACTATAGTAAACCTTAAACCATGAAGACAGCCTCGTGGGATATGAAATCAAACCCCGAAGACAACATCGTGGGACATCAAATCAACCTTAGAGAGAACCCTGGGGAAAGATAAAATCAACAACAGTCAAACCCTGGAGACAACCCTGAGGGACAACCAAAAGCCATATTAACCCTGGAGATAACCCTGGGAGGGCAAAGAGGGAATGTTTAAAATATAACATAAATAATAGTTATCCAGCTACAAATAAGGTCACAAGGAGTTGTCGCAACAATCCCTAGTGCAAAATGTGCAAGACAGCTCAACGGATTACCTACGATGACTTGAAGATGCTATTCTGGTAATGGACCCATTTTGACACTCCCAAATCTGGGTACTTAAATCCCACAGATTTGGTGTTCATTGTCTAATAAAATTACATCTATCTACCCATAAACAAAAGATATAAATAAAACTCATAACTTAAATAATAATCCTCCCATAAAAGGGTTACAAGGTCTCAAAATAAATCCCATGTTTTCTAACCTTTATTACATCATTTGCGGAAAACATAACATACTTTAAATAATTATTATAACATAAACTTTATCAAATAAAAGTAAACTAATCTTCATCACTTGTTCATCTTGCCTTTGCCCTTACTAGTGGACGGCTGATCAGATTTCTCAACTTTAGCTGCAATGTTTTTATGCAAGGGTGAGCAAACAATTGCCCACAAGTATAGCAACAATAAATGTACCATAGGAATAGTCAATGAATAAAGCTCAACTAAATAATGTAATCTTTCATGATAACGATGTTCAAGAACTTGACGTTCATTAAAAACTCGGCCTTTTGAATCAAGATCAAGAGTACATCTAAGGGTCACAAGACCATGAACAATGTCCTAGGTTATCAAGTATCTCTACTTATACCTTTAACAGTCATTAGACTATATAGACCTTTTTTCTCATACTCAGGGGGATCAGCCCTTTCGTACAATGTATTATGCACAAACATTTTAACGTTATTGCGTAATATAATCCACTACATTAGGGTTGTTCATCTCAGTTTTGAGATTATAATCCGCAGCAAAGGAAGTTTGGTTTGGATTAGATTCAAGGGTAATTTGGATGTTAAAACGTTCATCAACTAAGGATTAGTTGAATAAAAAAGGATTCGATAATCATTCATGAGTTCGATATCAAAATAACACTGTAAAGTGGTATTTTAGAAATGATAATGTCACAATGAATCTCAATTGAATAAACATCATGTAACGAAGTATTGCTTTCAAGAAGAATTAGAAAGCTTATTTAAAACCATAGGCATTGAAACAACATAATTAACCTCGCTGAATTATAAATTATCAAAGATTAGGGACTCGCTCAATTGAATAATAGAATCAAGAAACTTACGTATAGTAACAAGTTAAGATTAGGAAACTTGTTCATTAAAAGATTAGGGTTAGAGAACTTTCCTCGCACGTTAGCTACACAATTATAACTTGTTCTCCAATGATCCTACATATATCATTTAGAATCGCAACATCCATTAGTTACATTAAAACTATGTTTATTGATTTAATTTTCCACTTTAATATAACTTAGTAACTTAGTTCATAATCTGAACTTCCTAACCAATCACATAGCACGAATCTAAACTCTCTACAAGCATACAACACAAGTATTAACATTTAAACGTCATAACCAAAACCTCACGAATAACAAGTTTAAGTCCTTATACAACTTATTAATTCATAACTTAAAATTATTATACACATGTTAATAACTTGCTACAACACTATACTATATGATTAACACATTCTTATGTTCATTAGGCAAGGATAGATTAACATTCTATGGAATGAAAAAAAAAACAGAGTTTCTGTCTGGTGTAAGCACGATCGCGCCCTATTTTAGCCTTGGCACCAGCATGGTCGCGCTGGTGTGCAGACTCAATTCTGCAGACTGCTTTCTGCACTGCTGCGAACCAAAACCTCCAAAAACTTTATATCAACAGAAATCTAAGCATACCCAAATGTTATAAACTTCATAGAATTAATACCAAACACGCATAACATGATTCTAATCAACTAAACAACGTAAATAATCAAATTAGAAGAATTGAAAACATGTATAAGATAGTTTTCCACAATTCAACACTTTTAGCGAAACACCTCACCACAAATTTGTTTCTCAACCAAATTAGTTTATTTAACTGGCATTCTTTTCGTTTCTTAACGTACTAACAACAACTGCCAATTTATGGATTATTACATGAACTCAATGTAAACACTCAAATTTTTTCTTTCCTTGGACTAACCATGTAAGAAGGCAAAAGCATATTTTTTACCCTGGAGACAGCCCTTGAGAACTACAGTAAACCTCAAACCACAAAGACAGCCCATTGGGATATCAAATCAAATGCCGAAAATAGCACCGTGGGACATCAAATCAACCTCAAAGACAACCCCGAGGAAAGAAAAAATTAATAGCAATCGAACCCCGGAGACAGCCCTAAAGAACAGCCAAAAGTCACCTCAACCCTAGGGAAAACCTCGGGAGGGAAAAGCTGAATGTTGACAACTCAACATAAAACCACAAACATCCAGATATAAACATGGTTATTAAGAGCCATTATAGAAATCCCAAGTGCGAGCTACTCAAGACAGCTTAACGGACTACATTCGAAGACTTCAAGATTCTATTCTGGTTATGGACCAATCTTCTCCAATTTAGAAAAGGACAAGCCCTATGTCATTGCGTAGCTCTCAAAAAGAGCTTTCTAGAATGGTATGGCACATCTCCATAGGATTCCCGGATTGCAAGTTATCAAAGTTTTAAACAGCCTACGCGTAGATTAAGGTCCATATACTTGGTGAGGCAAGGCGCAAGACAAGACAGAGCCCGGCCAAGTAAAAGTGCTATCGTAAGTCTACTCAGGATACCGCAAGTCTCACCAGTAGCTACCTAGTAGTGGGACTCATGACTGGTAGACTATAAATATCACTTGACTCATTTTTTTAGAGAGAAAATTCAATTGACAACTTTCTGGATAGAGAAATTTGAGGGTCTAAAATAGAAAGGTAGCATTTCTTCATCTTAAAATTTGTAAATCTCTTCTATAAACACTTCTATACATATATACTAAAACCATATCAAGTTTTAACAGGTGGAAATCGAGTTTAAAGGAGCCAAAAGTCGTTCAATAGCCAAGCTTGTGCCAAACTGTAAGATCTCTTTAGATTCACTTCTTTTTCGTGCTTTACTATATAAATACAGATCTACCTCTATATGGCATAGATCTTGTTTTTTAAACGTTAATTTTATGTAAATAGTCAATATTTGTGTTGTATTGACTAGATCTGTACTAGATCTAGACAAATCTAGCTTTTAACCAGTTCAAAACTATAAAACTTGAACCTGGAAGCTAGAATGGCTAAGATCTGTATAGATCTAGTTTAATTTCTAGTTTTTGTAAATATTTAGCATCCACGTGACCCTAGATCTGTATCTAGAGGAAACGGGAGGTTTGTTTACTCGCGTAGAAGGATTTGTTCAATAAATCACTTATTTAGAGAAGTTTTTAGTTATTTATACATAATATGTTTAAATATTCATTGTGCATGCTTTAAATATTCATGTGAGCCTAGGAACTACAAAGGATTGTTAATTCAATCAATGGATCTAGATCCGGTTCTGAAAATGGACTTGTTTAAGTTGTAAATGCCAGCTTGCAATCCAATTTAAATGTAAATCTGGGGCCTTAAAACGGTTATCCAGATATAAGGCCTCAAAATAGTGAAAACATGTATGTGGTGCTCGGGCTTACTTTGATGGCTTATATGCCCATAAGGAGCCTGACCCTTATATTTTCTAGTTTCATTTCATCACTCCAAAATGATTTTCAAATCAAATTAACATAGATTTTATAACATATAAATCGCATCGGGATGGATAGACTTAAGGAAAAATCAAGCTATTTGAACCCCGAGTTCTAAACCACCCCTAAATATGCTTCACATCTCAATAAAACCAAACAAAGCCACTTTTATGATCAAAAGATATGCTTAATACAAGATAAAAGGAAGTATCAAAGGCCTCAATTCTTATTTGAGCAAAAGGGTTTAAAAAATTAGATTTCAAAACCTCACTTTTATATGTTTTCATATCTGTTAAAACTGAACTTTTTTGTTAATCAAACTCTTTGGACCTATACAACACTACTTTCAAAATAAAGCACAAAACACCTTTGCAAAACAAATCAAAAGCTTTCCACACACACTCACATACAATGCATAGGGAATGAAAAAGTAGCGGTAACCATGTTTCACAGAAGTTGGGGGGGGGGGCCTAACACCTTCCCCTTGCTTAAGCAAGCCCCCGAACTCTATGAATCTCGAGTTCCAGACCAATTAAATGGAGTCACATATTGGGCCATATTGCGAAAACTTTTAAAACTCGAATGAGTTGATACATCCATTTAAACTCATATCAACTGGCGGCTCTGTCTAATTCGGCCCAATCGCATTAAAATTAAACTTTTCAAATCATCGACATTTATGTTAGTCTTTTCTAAAAATACACCTTTTCAAGATAAATCAAACATAGATCAGATAAAGGGTAGTAAACAAAACAGAAAAGGGAAAAACATGGCTTCGATAGGTGGTGACTCTGCTAAGGACGTTAGAGGGCTTAAGCCGCATTTTAATCTTTTCAATTCTCTTTTATCTGCATGTGTGTGAATGTTGTCTTTACATTAAATGAATGTGAATGAATATTTATTTACAGTGCTTTATATTAGTGCTTCGCACAATGTCATCATGCATACGGTGAGGCACGATGTATGTGAATGTATGTTGTGCGATTCCTCCACTAGGAAGAAAAACTATCAGTGGCTAATTACCGGACTCAAGATGACCATAATCCCGCGAAGCTCAGGAAAGGCGCCACTCAGATCCGCTCCAATGGAAAAATCAGATTAAATTCCCATCTAGTAAATTGTGATGATCTGGGAACTTTCATGCCGAAAAGCCCGTGAAAGTAACCTAAGATAGGCTAGCCTATGATAAACCAAACGCGAAGGGAAGTCTTCATACCTTTCCTTTTAATTCATGTCAAATTTTAATTCCACATCCATTCCTGTCAAATGTAAATTCCATGTCAAATATCAAATCCGGTCATGTTATCCTGTCATCAAAACAACTAACCTTTGTTTTGCAGGAAAACATTAAAAAACCCATAAAAACTGACACATTGCACAACATGCATATTATTAGTGTATGTCAGGGCTAAACTATATACCCTTTTTTGTAGGTAAGATTGGTCCTACCACTAGATCACAATCTAAAAAGGCACAAGGCCTATCTTCAGACATGGCTACAACTGCCCCATCTGAATCTACTCCTGTATCTCGAGAAGATTTTGAGGGACTTAGAAATCATATAGCAGAGTTGGCTATCCTGCAGAATGAACAAATTAAAAGTACTCAGGGTCAATAGACACCCACTCAACTGCAATCCTCTGTACAAGGAGGTAGTCAGGGTACTGATAAAAAGGTGGAAATTCAGATACCTGAACCTTAGTACCATGAAAAACCCAACAAAACCCCAGAAATCATTAATCTCAAAGATGACAAAGAAACAGGGGACATTAGAAAGAAGGTCCAACAAATAGAAGAAACTATTCGATCAATCAAAGGGACTGGAAAATATGGGAGAGTGTTAATAACTCAGATCTTTGCATCTTTCAAGGGGCTCGTTATCCAGATAAATTCCAAGTCCCCGAATTTGAAAAGTACAACGGGTTAGGAGATCCATATTCTCATTTGAAAGTGTATATTAGAGAACTCAGATCTTATGCAGAGGACGAGAAGCTGAGAATGAAGCTATTCCAGAAAAGTTTAACTAAAAAGCTAGAGCATGGTACGCCATACTTGACAACTCCAAAATCCATAGATAGGAATAGTTGGCCCATGCCTTCCTAAATCAATACAATTTCCAGTCTCAAATGGCTCCGGATAGATATCAAGTGACCAGAGTTAAAAAGCAGAATACTGAGTCTTTTCGGGAATATGCACAAAGTTAGTGTCTTATGGCTGCACAAGTCATTCCTCCTATGACATAAACTGAAATGGTGATGACATTCATCGATATACAAGAAGCTCTATAATATGAAATGGTTCTAGCTGGAATAGGAAAATCGTTCTAAAAAATTATTAAACATGGAGAAATGGCTGAAATGGGGTTAAAGTCAGGAAAGATCAAAGATCTCCTTGCTTTAGAGGCAGTTGCTGAGCACATCCAGACTGGAAATTATGGAACTAACCCTAGGAGAACCCATAAGAAGAAGGAAGAAGATGTATCCTTGATACGTCAGGGTCAGAACTCGCCTATTCAAAAGCAGAATAATTACTCTTCATTCCAAACATATGTAAAGCATCAAAATCCTCCGTTTCAGAAAGCAAGAGAAGTTAAACACAGAAGAAAATTTACACCCTTAAGAGATTTACTTGAAAACATACTGAAGCTTCTGACTAACCAGAAGAAAATCACGCAGCTTTTTCCACCTACAAATCCAAATGGGAAAAGTTTTGACCCAAGCAAAAGGTGTGCTTACCATCTTGGGTCCCCTGGCCATGATACCCAAGAATGCCAGTATCTAAAACACAAGATCCAAGACATGATAGATAGTGGTAAAATTGTGGTGACAACACTAAAATAGCCACATGTCCAAGACAATCCTTTGCCTCAGCACAATGAGGAAGGAGTAAACATGATCAACACGGGGAGTGGATAAGGTTCCAAATACCTCAAGTATATTGGAGAATCTCCAACTGAAAGTAACCTCACAAAGAAAGGTTATTTAGAAATACAACCTTCAATAGAGTAGAAGCTAAAGTCCATCAAAGAACAGATCAATCTATTGGCTGAATTAATGGTATATCAACATCAAGTCACTAGACAATTGATAAGCTAGATCGGCTAGAGTCAAACAAATATCCTCCCGATTTCAAGGAAGGATCACATTAGATTCCAAGAAAATGAAACCTTGGCAGAGAAAGTTGTAAGAAAAGAAAGATTTCTTTCTCGTAGAGAGTTTGCAGCTAAAAGAAAGTTCAATCCTTTAGACCAACCAATGGAGGAAATTTTACAGATATTTATCCATGAAGGAAAGATCATAGAACTGTTACCCCCAGTTAACCCTCGATCAAGGAGATTTGATGCCACTAAAATAAGTCAATACCATTCCAACACTCCTGGTAATGACAAAGAAGGTTGTTAGGCACTTTCTCACTTGATTCAGAATCTAATTGATGGTGGTGATTTGTAAATGATAAACAATGACAATACTGGGTATGAAGAAGAAGAGATATTTCCTCCCAAAATGCAGAAATAGAGAGAAGTTGTATCAGTCATTTCCTCTAAAGGAGACATGCCTACAATGTGACGTCCCCAAAATAGGTATACATCACCCATCTTGAGTCGCCAAATACATGGTACAGAAATCAAATACAAACTTCTTTTATACAATACGACAAAACGTAGCTGAGAGTTTTTACACGAATATTGTCTAAAAGACAGTATTCAAACTCAAAAAGGAGTCCTCATTACAATTATTATCACACTATTTTATAAAATAGTGAGGACTACTACAACCACCATCTCGGACCGTCACTCCATTCCCTGACTAGTCCCGGCTACGTTCTCATTTCCTAAAGAGAACAATGAAAGCAAAAGGGTGAGCTCAACTAGCCCAGTAAGAAATATTATGACTAAGATAATGCAGAATAAATTATTGTTAGCCTTCAACAGTGTTAAACTAATAAACAACAAGTTTAACTGCAGCGGAACAAGCAATCCATTACAAAAGTCAAGTAGAGTATGATATCTACTATCTTCTATGATTTAAAAAGTTTATCAACAATTTTATCGCTGAGACTCAGCTTAATAAATATTATCACAACAACGAATTATCCATGCACTACGGGCCAATGATATTCGTGTTTTCACCAATGGTTATGATCATACCAACAACTGTCCATCAATGTACTACGGGCCAATAAGGACTTTTACCACATCATTTATAACATTACGGGTCATGATTATACCGAATGATCCTTGGTCATAATCATACTAATTAACAGTCCATCTATGCACGTAAGCCAAATATGATTTTCATCACAATATAAGCATGAGGATGATGACAATGATATAAGAATTCAAATAAAAGAAAGCAAAGGATAAATTTTTAAAAATTTATAATTTAATTTATCCATAATTCAATAATGTCCAAATTATCAACATGATACTACTTTGTGGAGTAAAATTCAAGAATAATATTGTATCAAAAATGATTTGGACCAAAAAGAAATTAATTTTTGTCATGAATAGTACTCCGGATGAATAGTACACTATGAATAGTACTTCATGAATAGTACTTTGTGAATAATACCCAGGAATAGTACTTTATGAATAGTACCCATGAATAGTACTTTATGAATAGTACTTTGTGAATAGTACACTGTGAATAGTATTCTGACATGAAAAGATCAATAATTATCAAGAATGCTCAGAATAATATTTCCATGAAAAGTTACTAGATGAAGCACAAATATCAAGGATATTCTACTAATTTCATGGAGTATAGAAGCAATACTTTAACAGAATGAGTGTAGAATTAAGAATATGAAACAAAATAATATTGCTCACATACTATAAAGTATGGAAGAAAATATTATTTCTTACGAATACTGAATAAAAATAATATCCCTTACCTTAAAAGAAGACTGGATACTGAAATAATGAAGTAGCAGACTACTCTTCTTCTTTCTCTCTATAACTTCACTCTCTATAATTGGTCTTATGAGTCTTAGTGAATTGGTGAGAATGAAAGAAGAATGAGCTTCTATTTATAGGAAAACATAGTTTCGATAATTGCACGTTTTGGGGTTTGAATTATTACAGTATAATACCTTCATCTATACCTCCATTTTTAATTTAGTCCTGCAAGTATTATCAATCTTGCACCACCTCCCCTAATAGTACACACATGTGAATCAATAGTTCCATACATGTAAATTAACAGTAAATTTTCATGTGAACTAATAGCAATTAACTGCTCATGTATCCGATTAATTACCCGATTGGTCAATATAACCTCCAGAAATAATTATTATTAAAATAAATGTCGATTTCCACTAACACAAATAATCCCAACACAATGGAAATCATAATTTCATCTTTAATCAACACAAACTTAATCATCATTAATATTATAACTCACAATATTCAACAACCAGATCATTCCCAGAAAAGAGGTGGCTTTCCGATAAGGATTTCTCCTATCATGCTATGATTAGGTGACCAAACCCCTTTCCTCGATGAACTTTTTAGACATCGTCAATATTGCAAATAATAATATGAATAACTTTGTCATCTCAATTATTGATTTAATAATATAAAATATTATGCACCCGATGATGATCATGATAATAATTGAATCAATAATATGAGAGATATTATCGCGAGAATTATCGTAGTAATAATTGAGTATAACTAAGTGACTTCTCATGTAAGCATCAATAATCAATCACATGTACTACTATGCAACCACGCATATTACTGTACTTTTACTACCGGGTAGTTCAACAGTTTAACGATAAAACTTTCGCTGTTATTTTTATAAAAAGATATTTCGGTCTTTTTCTAACTACGACAATACTTCTGTTGTGGGGTCCACTAATGATTTTTCCGTCGTACGAATATTCCCTGTTAAAACGAATATTCCCCGACCAATTAAATATTTTAAAACCACTTGCTTACTTTGCAAAATTTGTAAATATTACCCATAACTATAACATTATATCAAATCCACACAATAATATTCAAAAATATATTTCGAGAAAACTTAATCTTTATTTATAAAACTTGGGGTCTTACAACCTCCCCTTCTCATGAAATTTCGTTCTCAAAATTAGGGTACGTACCTGGTATATCGAAGAGGTGAGGATACCTTGACTTCATTTCAGATTCTAACTCCCAGGTAATTTCCTCAACATCGTGCTTTCCCCACAAAACTTTGACTTGAGGTATAACCTTGGAGCATAGAATATAATCCTTATTATCCAAGATTTTAACAGGTACCTCTTCATACGTTAAATCTTCCGCTATCTCGTCCGGTTCTAATTTAATAATGTGGTTCAGGTCTTTCATATATTTATGTAACATAGATATGTAAAAAATGTTATGAACACGAGACATACTTGGAGGTAAGGCGAGTCTATAGGCCACAGTTCCTACTCGATTGAGGATTTCAAATGGCCCAATGAATCGAGGATTGAGCTTTTCACTCTTTCCAAATCTTGTAACTCGTTTCTATGGAGTAACACATAACAACACATGCTCTCCAACATTGAATTCCATGTCTCTTCGATGAAGATCAGCATAACTCTTTTATCAATCTTGTGAGGTCTTTATACGTTTTTGAATCATTTGAATCGTTTCGGTTGTCATGCGTACCAATTCTGGTCACAACAACGTTGCTTCACTAACCTCATCCCAACATACAAGAGAACGACACTTGCGTCCATACAACACCTCGAATGGAGCCATGCCAATACTTGCTTGATAACTATTGTTGTAGGAAAATTCCACCAATTGTAAGAACTTTTTCCAAATTCCTTTGAAGTCAAGGACACATAGTCTTAATTAATCTTCAAGAGTTTGAATAGTCCTCTCCGACTGCCAATCCGTTTGAGGATGATATGTCGAACTAAATCATAAATTTGAGCCCATCGTTTTTTGTAAACTAACCCAAAATCGTGAAGTGAATTTTGGGTCTCAATAAGAAACTATGGACACTAGCATACCATGCAATCTTACAATCTAATTTATGTAAATACGAGCAAGACGTTCAAGTGAATAAATTTCTCGTATAGGTAAGAAATGAGCAAAACTTAGTTAATCTATCAACAATAACCCAAATTGCATCTATGCCTTGAGAAACTTTTGGAAGACCAGTAACGAAATCCATGGTAATGTGCTCCCACTTCCATTCTAAAATTTCAAGTGGTTGCAATGGACCTTTTGGCACTTGATGCTCCGCCTTGACTCGTTGACACGTTAAATATCTTGAGATAAACTCTGCGATCTCTCTCTTCATATTGCTCCACCAAAATGTATGTCGAAGATCACGATACATTTTGGTACTTCCAGGATGGATTGCAAATGGTGTGTTGTGCGCTTCCATCATGATTTTATACTTCAAGTCAGAGTTGTTAGGAACATAAAGTCTGGAGTTGACTCGAAGTATTCCTTCTTCATCAATTCTTGCTTCCGGGATAGCACCTTCTTGTACTTTCTTCCTCATACGCATCAGCTCCAGGTTTGTGGTTTGAGCAACTTTAACCTTATTGATTAAAGTCGGTTCTACTCGTATATTTGCCATCATCACGTGGGTCCTTGGAGTCTTTAACTCTATCTCCATCCTTTGTAGGTCATACAAAATGGGCCTTTGCGTTGACAATATCGCACTCGTACCCGCTATGATCTTCTACTCAATATGTCAGCTACTACATTCGCTTTTCCATAATGGTATTGAATGGTATGATTGTAATCTTTCAACAGCTCAAGCCAACGTCGTTTTTGCATGTTGAGCTCCTTTTGGGTGAAGAAATATTTGAGACTTTTATGATCCGTATAGATCTCCACTTTCTCCCTATAAAGGTAATGCCTCCAGATCCTTAGTGCAAAAATGATAGTTACCAACTCTAGATCATGAGTAGGATAATTCCTCTCATATTCTTTGAGTTGTCGTGAGGTATAGGCTATGACTTTCCCATACTGCATGAGAACACATCCTAACCCTCTTCCTGAAGCATCGCTGTAGATGACAAATCCCTCTGAACCAGATGGTATTGTCAAAACATGTGCTGAAATGAGCCTCCTCTTGAGTTCTTGAAAACTCTTCTCACATTCTTTGCTCCAACCGAATTTTGTATCTTTTATAGTCTGCTAAGTTAATGGAGTAGCGATTCGATAAAATCCTTCCACGAATCTCTGATAATAACCAGCTAGGCCTAAAAAGCTACGTACTTCGGTCACTGACTTAGGTTGCTCCCAGATTTGAATTGCTTCAATCTTTGTCGGGTCAACAGATATTCCGTGACTTGATATCACATACCTAAGGAATGCTACTTCCTCAAGCCAAAACTCGCATTTCTTCAACTTGGCATACAACTTGTTTTCACGAAGCTTTTGGAGTATCGGCCAGAACTCGCATTTATTTAACTTGGCATAAAGCTTATATTCACGAAGCTTTTGGAGTATTAGCCTCAAGTGTTGCTCATGATCTTCACGGCTTTTGGAGTAAATGAGGATGTCATCAATAAAGACGACCACAAAGTGATCCAAATATTCCTTGAATACCCGGTTCATCATATCCATGAAGGCAGCAGGAGCATTAGCCAATCCAAAAGACATGACTAGGAATTTGTAATGCCCGTACCGAGTTCTGAAAGCTGTCATTGGAATGTCATCAGTTTTAATCTTCAACTAATGATATCCAGAATGAAGATCGATCTTTAAAAAGAATTTGGAGCCTTGTAACTGGTCAAAAAGGTCATCAATGCGAGGCAATGGGTACCTATTTTTGATGGTGACATGATTCAACTCTCGATAGTCAATACAAAGTCGTATACTTCCATCTTTCTTCTTCACAAATAGAGCAGGAGCACCCCAAGGAGATGTACTAGGACGAATGAAACCGATGTTTAACAATTCTTGAAGTTGGGTTTTTAACTCCTGAAGTTTAATAGGAGCCATTTGATATGGGGCTTTGGAAATGGGTTTTGTACCAGGTTCAAGGTTGATACAAAATTTGATTTCATGCTCTGGGGGTAGGCCAGGAAGTTCTTCAGGGAATACTTCAGAAAATTTATTAACAATAGAAATATCATTCAAATCTGACTTATTTTTATTTAAATCCGTGACATGGGCTAAGAAAGCTTGACATCCATTTTTTATAAATGAATAGCTTTATGGCTCGATACGACAGTGATTGACTTTAGTGGTTTGGTTACTTGAATTTGTATATTAGGTTGGTTAGGAATATGAAAGCTAACAACCTTACGAAAATAATCAATTTTAGCATGATGAGTAGTTAACCAATCAATTCCTAAAATCACATCGAATGCAAGTATTTTCAAAGAGATAAGATCGATAGGTAATGTGCGGGTCCCGATTTGAATTAAACAAGACTTATAAACAGTGGAAGTAATAAAGGTTTCTCCCAACGGAGTTTCAACAGATAACTCAAAGTTTAATTTCTCCGGAGTTAAATTTAAACGTTGAGAGCAAGTAGGAGAAATAAAAGAATGGGTAGAACCAGTATCAAATAAGGTATAGACTTCGCAAGAGTTTATGATTAGCTTACACGTATGACCTTGTTCGGGTTCTTCGCTTTTTGGGAGGTTACGATAAAAGCTCTCCCTTGTACTACCGGCTTTGACTTCTCTGGGACGGCCTTTGGTGCCTCCGTCCCAGCTGGACTTGACTTTATTGTACGACAAAATCGGGCTAGGTGACCTTCTTTTCTGCAATTGTAACACGCTTTGGACTGCATCGTGCAGTTTAGACAGATGAGTCCCTCCCTTCCACTTCTATTGTCTTGGCCATGAGTACCATCGAAGTGGTTACCATTTCTGGTATATTGATTCCCTCAACGTTTGTTGTCACCGCTTCGATGACTACTACCACTGGTCTTATCGCTTTGCCGGCTGCACTCTCTTGGTTGGGTTGACTCATTATCGCGTTCCAATAACTAAGCCCTATTTACAACATCTAAATACAAACACAGTTTATGAGAAATTAGGTATTGACGTATCTCGGGTTTAAAACATCTTAAAAATATCCGCGTCATTCTCTCCTCATTATCAACCAAGTGGGACGCAAACCGGGACAACTCGGCAAACTTAGCTTCGTACTACGTCACGGTCATATTATTTTTGTGACGTCCCCAAAATAGGTATACATCACCTATTCTAAGTCGCCAAATACATGGTACAAAATACAAATACAATCTTAAATATACAACATGAGTTGTGAGTTTTAATACAAATATTGTCTTCTAGACAGTATTCAAACTCAAAATAAGTCCTCAATACATTTATTAACACACTATTTCATAGAATAGTGAGGACTACTAATGTTATCCTCTGGACCGTCACTCCGTTCCCCGACTAGTCCCTGCTACGTTCTCATTTCCAGATGAGAACAATGAAAGCAAAAGGGTGAGCTCAAGTAGCCCAATAAGAAATATTATGACTAAGATAATGTAGAATAAATTATCCTTAGCCTTCAACAGTGTTAAACTGATACAATATAACAAACATCAAGTTTAACTGCAGCGGAACAAGCAATCCATTAAAAGAGTCAAGTAGAGAATAAAATCTACTATCTTATATGTTTTAAAAGGTTTTTCATCATTTTTATCGCTGAGACTCAGCTTAACAAATAATCCACATCATCCCTGCACTACGGCAAAAGATATTCATTAGTATCACAACCACAAATTATCCATATACTACGGGCCAAGGATATTCGTGTATTCATCAATGGTCATGATCATGCCAACAACTGTCCATCAATGCACTACGGGCTAATGAGGACTTTTACCACATCATTTGTAACATTACTATTATGATTATACCGATTAATCCTCGGTCATGATCATACCAAGTCTATCTATGCACTACAAAACCACGATGACTTTCAACATAATATAAACATGAGGATGATGACAATGATATAAGAATTCAATAAAACAAGTTCAAGAATTAATTTATCCAGGAACCAATAACGTCCAAATTGTCAACATGATACTACTTTGTGGGGTAAAACTCAAGAATACTCAGAAGAATATTTCCATGAAAAGATACTGGATGAAGCACAAATATTAAGGATATTCCACTAATTTCATGGAGTATAGAAGTCAAAGCTTTAACCAACTGAGTATAAGAGAATATATAAAACTCAAATGGATTTTCGTCCGCCATGCGGTAATCCACTTAGAGAGATCATTTCCATAATTTAATAAGGAATAAATATAAATGATCATTCACCATGCATGTGATAATCCACATAGACAGGTTATTCCAACAAAATAATAAAGAATGGAATAACAGAAGAAATCACCATGCATGCGATAGACCGCACAGACAGGTTATTCCAACAGAATAATAAATAACGGAACCAGGTCATGCGTCAATGCACAAATAGGATATTCCAACAGAATAATAAATAATGGAACCAGGTCATGCGTAAACGCACAGACAGGATATTCCACCAGAATAATAAATAATGGAACCAGGTAATGCATAAACGCACCGACAGGATGTTCCAACAAAATAATAAAGAATGGAATAACAGAAGAATTTCACCATGTATGCGGTACTTCGCATAGACATGTTATTCCAACATAATGATAAAGAATTGAATAACAGAAAAAATTCACAATGTATGCGGTACTTCGCATAGATAGGTTATTCCAACATAATGATAAAGAATGGAATAACAGAAGAATTTCACCAAGTATAGGGTAGCCTGCGTATATAGGTTATTCCAACAGAATAATAAAGAATGGAATAACAGAAGTTCTCTTCATGAATACGAAAGAAATAATACCCCTTACCTTAGAAGAAACTGGATATAGGAGTAGTGAAGTAGCATAATACTTTTCTTCTTTCTCTTTAGAGTTTCAGTGAATTCGTAAGAAATAATGAAGTAATGAGCTTCTATTTTTAGGAAAATGGACTGAATAGTAACTAATTCATGAATGGTCCAAATTGATTTACTTTTAAACGGACGGTCCATATTGATTTACTATGCATTATTAATAAAATATTTTAATAAAACAAAGTCTTTAAATAAAATATAATATATTTTATTTATAATCTAATAAAACGAATAACTTTATAAAAGTATTCTGTTTTATATAAAAAGATTTTACTATGTAAACACTATGCAGGCACTATGCAAATACTATGCAGACACTATGCAAACACTATGCATAATAAAATATATTATATTCTATTTATAGTCTAATAAAGTAAATAACTTTATAAAAGTATTCTATTTTATATAAAAAGCTTTTCTGTTTTATTACATTAATAATACTAATAAAACAAAATTTATATATATAATATATATATAAACTTCCGTGACTTCATAAAAAGACACCTCAATATATTTAACAATATTTATCATCATTATTATAATTCACAATATTAATTGACCGTGTCGTTCCTGTGAAAGAGGGGCTTTCCAATAAGGATTTCTCCTATCAAGGCGCCGCAATTAGGTGACCAAACCTCTCCTTGGCAGAACTTCTAGACATCGTTAATATTGCAAATAATAATATGAATAACTCTGTCATCTCAATTATTGATTTAATAATATATAAAATATCGACAATAATTGAATCAAATAACGTGAGATACTATGCAACAATTACTAAAGTAATAATTGAACAAAACTGAGTGACTTTTCACGTAAGCATCAATAATCAATACCGTGTGCTACTATATAACCACGCGTATTCTTGTACTTTTAATACCGGGTGTTTCAACAGTTAACGGTAAACTTCCACCGTTATTTTCATAAAATATTTTTGTCGTTTTCTCAATCCACCAATAATTTCGTTGTGGGGCCCACCAATGATTGTGCCGTTGAATTAATATTCCCCGACCAATTGAATATTATATAACAACTTACGTACTTTGCAAAATTTATAAATATTACCCATAACTATAACATTATATCAAATCCACACCATAATATTCAAAAAAATATTTCGAGATATTTAAATTTTTATTCATAAAATTTGGGGTCTCACAATCTCCCCTCCTTATAGAATTTCGCCCTCGAAATTTACGTACATACCTGGTATGATGAGGATACCTTGACATCATTTTAGATTCTAACTCTTGAGGTATAACCTTTGAGTGTTGAATATGATCCTTCTTATCCAACATTTTAACACGTATCTCCTCGTACGTTAAATCTTCTGCTATCTCATCTAGTTTAATTCAATAATGTGGTTCGGGTCATCCACATATTTACGTAACATCGATACGTGAAAAACATTATGAACGTGCGACATACTTGGAAGTAAAACGAGTTTATAGGCCACAGTTCCTACTCCATCGAGGATTTCAAATAGACCAATAAAATTGAGGGTTGAGATAACGCCTTCTTGAACCTTTTTCTTCACATTCATCAGTTCCGGGTGTGTAGCTTGAGCGGCCTTTAACTTTATCGATTAAAGTCGATTCTACTCATATATTCGTTATCTTCACGTGGGTCACTAAAGTCTTTAACTCTATCTTCATCATCTGTAAGTTATATGAAATGAGTCTTTGTGTTAATAACATCGCACTCGTAAACGCATACAATCTTCTACTCAACACGTTAGCTACCACGTTCATTTTCCTACGATGGTATTGAATGGTACGATTGTAATCTTCAACAGTTTGAGCCAACGTCTTTGGCGCATTATACGTTCGTTTTAGGTGAAGAAAATATTTGAGGGTTTAAGAAATTGGTTTTGTACTGGGGTCAATACAAAATTCGATTTCACGCTCTAGGGGTAGGCTAAGAAGTCTTCAAGAATACGTCAGGAAATTTATTAACAATAGAAATATCATTCAAAACTGTGACTCTCATCTAAGACTTGGATAACACGTCACATTGATAACTATCAACTTGTCATCGTCATTCACGACGTCGCCTACAGAAAGTCTGGCTTCGGTGCATTCCACACAAGGAAGTCACCAGCGAAAGGCTCGAGGCTTTTTACTTATGACTTGATATGACAATGATTGACTTTAGTGGTCTGGTTGCTTGAATTCGCATAACAGGTTGGTTAAGAATATGAAATCTAACAACCTTACAAAAAGCTTAATGAGTAGTTAACCAATCGATTCCTAAAATCACATCAAAGAAAAGTATTTTCAAAGAGATAAGATCGACAGGTAACGTGAAAGTGTCGATTTGAATCAAATAAGATTTATAAACAGTGGAGGTAACGAAGGTTTCTACTAACAAAGTTTCAATCGATAAGTCAAAGTCTAATATCTCCGGAGTCAAATTTAAACGTTGAGAGTAAGCAAGAGAGATAAAAGAATGGGTAGAACCGGTATCTAATAAGGTATAGACTTCGCAAAGATTTATAATTAACTAACCCGTGCTAACTTCGTTTGGGTTACTCGTTTTTTGAGAAGTCACAAAAAACGCTTTTCCTGAAACTACCGACTTTGTTTTATCCTTATCAGCCTTTGGTGCCACCATCCCAACTGGACTTGACTTTGGTGCACGACAAAATCGGGCTAGGTGACCTTCTCTTCCACAATTGTAACACGTTTTGGACTGTTGCGCACAGTTTGGACTGATATGTCCCTCCCCTCCGTATTTGAAACATACGATCGGTGGTCGTTCTTCTTCCTTTGAAACGGGTGCTGGTGCTGACGTCTTTCCATCGTTGTTGAATCTCCTCTTCTTGAAATGTCCATTATTATTATTTTGGCCATGATTCCCACCGAAGTGGTTACCATTTCTGGCATGTTGATTCCCTCCACGCTTATTGTCACCGCTTTGATGATCGCTTATCACTTTGTATTATCATTTCTGCCGCCGCTTCTTTTTGGTTGGGTTGACTCATTATCGCTACTCTAATAACTGAGCCCTATTAACAACATCTGAATACAAACACAGTTTATGAGAGATAAGATATTGACGTATCTCGGGTTTCAAACCTCGCAGAAACATTCGCGTCATTCTCTCTTCATTATCGACCAAATGGGACTCAAACCGGGTCAACTCGGCAAACTTGGCTTCGTACTGCGACACGGTCATGTTGTTTTGCTCCAGCTTGATGAACTCTACCTCTTTCATGTGACGAATACTTTTGGGACAGTACTTGTCGTTGAACAATTCTTGGAACTTCTCCCAAGTCATCTTTAGTGCGACATGTTGAGTACGCTTTACAGATTCCCACCAGTAATCTGCCTCTGCTCGCAACATGAAGGTGGCAAAGGGAACCTTTTGCTCCTCGGAGCATCCCAAGACATCAAATATCTTATAGATCTGCTTTATCCATGTCTCTACCTTAAGTGGTTTTGGTTCTCCAAAAAACTCCGGTGGTCCCAGTTCCTTGAACTACTTAGCAGTGACCGTCTAAGAGTTGCCAGTGTTTCCACCTGCATTTTGGATAGGAGCCGCTCTTGCCTGATGTTGCATGAATTTCATAAAGCCTCTGAACATTCCATCCTTCATCATTTGGTCAGTGTTGTTGTTTGCATGAGGATTGTCGCCTTCCTGATGCAAATTATCCTGATTATTGATCTGTGGAGACTCAATGGTCTCCTGTGCTCCATTGATGTTCTCAACATTCTTGGATGTCATTTTCAAATATTATCCCTATACTTTGACCGACCAATTAAATACCAAATAAACTTACGTAGGTCATACTAGAGAAAGAATTTTCCGTCTCTCCCCTCCTAGTTCCTATCTCACATTTAAGCCAGGGATCATATCCCTAAGATTTGATACTAACAATGTGACCCCCCAAATAGGTATATACATCACCTATTCCGAGTCGCCAAATACATGGTATGAATACAAATACAATCTTAAATATACAACATGAGCTGTGAGTTTTAATACAAATATTGTCTTCTAGACAGTATTCAAACTCAAAATAAGTCCTCAATACATTTATTAACATACTATTTCATATAATAGTGAGGACTACTAATGCTATCCTCTGGACCGTCACTCCATTCCCCGACTAGTCCCTGCTACGTTCTCATTTCTGAAGAGAAACAATGAAAGCAAAAGGGTGAGCTCAACTAGCCCAAAGAAGAAATATTATGACTAAGATAATGCGTAATAAATTATCCTTAGCCTTCAACAGTGTTAAACTGATACAATATAACAAACATCAAGTTTAACTGCAGCGGAACAAGCAATCCATTAAAAGAGTCAAGTAGAGAAAAAAATCTACTATCTTCTATGTTTTAAAAGGTTTTTCATCATTTTTATCGCCGAGACTCAGCTTAACAAATAATCCACATCATCCCTGCACTACGGCCAAGGATATTCATTAGTATCACAACCACAAATTTTCCATGCACTACGGGCCAAGGATATTCGTGTATTCATCAATGGTCATGATCATGCCAACAACTGTCCATCAATGCACTACGGGCCAATGAAGACTTTTACCACATCATTTGTAACATTACGGTCATGATTATACCGATTAATCCCTGGTCATAATCATACCAAGTCCATCTATGCACTACAGGCCACAAATGACTTTCAACATAATATAAACATGAGGATGATGACAATGATATAAGAATTTAATAAAACAAGTTCAAGAATTAATTTATCCAGGAACCAATAACGTCCAAATTGTCAACATGATACTGCTTTGTGGGGTAAAACTCAAGAATACTCAGAAGAATATTTCCATGAAAAGATACTGGATGAAGCGCAACTATTAAGGATATTGCACTAATTTTATGGAGTATAGAAGTCAAAGCTTTAACCAACTGAGTATAAGAGAATATATAAAACTACAAATAGATTTTCGTCCGCCATGCGGTAATCCACTTAGACAGATCATTTCCACAATTTAATAAGGAATGAATACAAAGGATCATTCCCCATGCATGTGATAATCCACATAGACATGTTATTCCAACAGAATAATAAAGAATGGAATAACAGAAGAAATCACCATGTATGACGATGGGCCGCATAGATGCGAGTTATTCCAATGTAATAAAAAATAATGGAACCGGTCATGCGTAAGCGCGTTGCATGACATGATGTTCCAACAAAATAATAAAGAATGGAATAATGAAAGAATTTCACCATGTATGCGGTACTTGGCATAGACAGAGTTATTCCAACATAATGATAAAGAATGGAATAATGAAAGAATTTCACCATGTATGCGATGCCACGCATGAGACAGAAAGTTATTCCAACATAATGATAAAGAATGGAATAATAGAAGAATTTCACCAAGTATAGGGTAGCCCGCGTATACAGGTTATTCTAATAGAATATTAAAGAATGGAATAACAGAAATTTTCTTCATGAATACGAAAGAAATAATACTCCTTACCTAAGAAGAAACTGGATATAGGAGTAGTGAAGTAGCAGAATACTTTTATTCTTTCTCTTTAGAGTTTCAGTGAATTCGTAAGAAATAATGAAGGAATGAGCTTCTATTTATAGGAGAATGGACTGAATAGTAACTAATTCATGAACGGTCCAAATTGATTTACTTTTAAACGGACGGTCCTTATTGATTTACTATGCAGTATTAATAAAATATTTTAATAAAACAAAATCTTTTAAATAAAATGTAATATATTCTCTTTATAATCTAATAAAACAAATAACTTTATAAAAGTATTTTGTTTTATATAAAAAGATTTTACTATGCAAATACTATGCAGGCACTATACAAATACTATGAAGACACTATGCAAATACTATGCATAATAAAATATATTATATTCTATTTATAGTCTAATAAAATAAATAACTTTATTAAAGTATTCTGCTTTATATAAAATATTTTACTGCTTTATTACATTAATAATACTAATAAAACAAAATTTATATATATATATATATATATAAACTTAGTGACTTCATAAAAAGACACCTCAATATATTTAACAACATTTATCATCATTATTATAATTCACAATATTAATTGACCAAATTCGTTCCTGGAAAGAGGGGGCTTTCCAATAAGGATTTCTCCTATTGGCGCCTTGATTAGGTGACCAAACCTCTCCTTGGCGTAACTTCTAGACATCGTTAATATTGCAAATAATAATATTAATAACTCTGTCATCTCAATTATTGATTTAATAATATATAAAATATCGACAATAATTGAATCAAATAACGTGAGATACTATGCAACAATTATCAAAGTAATAATTGAACAAAACTGAGTGATTTTTCCCGTAAGCATCAATAATCAATACCGTGTGCTACTATGCAACCACAGCGCCATTCTCATGCATTACTTTTAACACCGGGTGTTTCAACAGTTAATGGTAAACTTCCGTCGTTATTTTCATTAAATATTTTTGTCGTTTTCTCAATCCGATAATAATTTCGTAGTGGGGTCCACCAATGACTGTGCCGTTGTACGAATATTCCCCGACCAGTCGAATATTATATAACAACTTGCGTACTTTGCAAAATTTATAAATATTACCCATAACTATAACATTATATCAAATCAACACCGTAATATTCAAAAAAATATTTCGAGAAATTTAAATCTTTATTCATAAAATTTAGGGTCTCATAGTTTTGCTCCAGCTTGATAAACTCTACCTCCTTCATGTGACGAATACTTTCAGGAAAACACTTTTCTTTGAATAGTTCTTCAAACTTCTCCCAAGACATCTTCATTGCGGTAGGTTGAGTACGCTTTATAAATTCCCACCAGTAATCTGCCTCTCCTCTCAACATGAAGGTGGCAAATGGAACCTTTTGCTCTTTGGAGCATCCCAAGACATCAAATATCTTGGTGATCTGCTTTATCCACGTCTCCGCCTTAAGTGGTTTTGGCTCTCCCAAAAACTCTGGTGGTCCCAGCTCCTTGAACTGCTTAGTGATGACAATTCGAGAGTTGCCAGTATTTCCACCTGTATTTTGAATAATAATCTTTCTCGTCTGATGTTGCATGAATTGCATAAAGCCTCTGAACATCCCATCGTTCATCATCTAGCCGGTGTTGTTGTTTACTTGAGGATTATTGCCTTCCTGATGCACATTATCCTGGGTATTGATCGTTGGTGACTCAACGGTCTCATGTTCTTCATTGCTTATCTCAATATTTTTAGATGCCATTTTCAAACACTGTCACAAAACAAGGGTTAATTGACATGCCACATATTATCCCTATACTCTGACTGACCAATAAAATAACAAATAAGCTTGGTAGGTCATACTAACGAAGGATTTACCCGTCTCTCCCCCCTAGTTCTAGTCTCACATCTTAGCCAGGGATCATATCTGCAACGCCCCAGAAAATTTGGATTTTTGAGATTTAAATTTTTATTTTTATTATGTGGATTAAATGAATTTAATTCATTATTTATGGGAGTAAGCTAATTGAAGGTAGTTCTATGACCTAGACATATCAGAATGTCGTAGTATTTTGGCTACGTGGTAGAATTAAAGTGTTTGAATTTCCAGGACGAAAATAAAAGCTTTTCGAGAAATTTTTTGAAAAATACTATTCACGCATTTCTGCTTAGGAATTATTTTTGAACTTCCAAGAAATACGTGATGATAGAATTCTAAGATGAGATGGAATATCGAATAATATTTCAGTTATAGCAAACACAGTTTTTTGTCTGCGGACTTAAAACCTAACGATTAGGGAAAATGAATTCCGAGAAGGAATTTAAATGCGTATAATGAATTTAATTCATAAAGTAATGATTGTACAATACGTAGGTATTGTATGAAGTAATGAATACGAGTATAATATGAGGTATTATACGAGAATGTATGAATGATGGAATATCGTATATTAAATAAGTATACGAGTTAGAATACGAGATTAATACGTAAATTATACGTTATAAGGCTTTAAGCTAAATGTAATGGACGTGTAGGATTGAATAAGAAATTGGTAGAGTCCAATGAGAATTGATAAGGCCCAAGTGTAGAAATGGGTAAGTCCAATAAGAATTAATGTGTAAGCCCAATGCAAGGTAATGGTAAAGCCCAAAGAATTGTTAATGCAAGTCCAAGTATAAGTTAAGCTAAAAGCCCAAAGTATGAACTTATGGGTTATTAGATGGTTTAAACCCATGGGTGATCCAAAGTATTGGGCAAGTAATTAATGTGATAAGCAAGTAAAATGCTTATGTGTGGTGAACAAGTAAAAGTTGTGATCAACAAGCAAAGGATAAGCTAGATTAATTAAGTAAGTCCAATGTAATGATCCATTGGATAAATAGGATCCATGGTGCAACCCATGGGTAGACTTGGTGGGCAAGAACTTTATGTGATGCCCAAGTACTTTATGTGATGATCAAGTGTTGTGGTGAACAAGAAATTAATGTGGCTAGCAAGTTTACTTAGAGCCAAAGTAATGAATAGTAAGGAGGTTAATAAGGAGGTGGGATTAAGGAGGTGGAGGGCCTAAATGACTATTCTACCCTCACTTTGTCAAGCCTATAAATAGAGAGCTCATCATTCATTTGTTGCTTGATCAAATTCCTTTCAACTTTCTCTTACAAAGTAACTTAAGTGTTAGAGAGAATAAGCACTTTTAAGTCAAAGCTTCCTTTGTTAGATTTTCCAAGAAGAAGAAGTTAGACATAAAAGGTAACGATCTTGTGTCCAATATTCTTCCATGTCTATCATAATAGGATGATAAGAGAAGTGTAATTAATGAACATGTATTCTAAGAACATATAAGAATTGAGTTATGAATGGACTTAAGCCGAATAAGTTATGAAGAAGCAACTTGAACCTAAATAATTTGATAACTTATGATGAACTTGTAATATGTTTGTCATATGAATTTAGTATGTTGGATATGATATGAGAATATTGAGTAAAGGACTTAAATCAATAATAAAGTCATAAGTAAATGAAATCATGAAAGTTGTAAGTTAATAAGCTATGAACTTATGAAGAATAAGTCAAAACCTAATTTGAAAATAATTTAATGTAATAAGTAGTTTAAAATGTTTATATAATGGTTAGAATCCATTTAGAACAATGATCAAATCGTTAGTAACGAAGTTATGCCAGAATTCACACGATTGGACGTTAAGTGTCGAATTCGTGAAATTCTCGGAATGGAAGTCGAATTTTGATATTGAGCTTTGAAACATTGGTGTTCAATGGAGACAAGTCATATTTGGCATAATAGAGTTGCGGACTCGAGAATGACCGGATTCTGACTTAGAACGAAGAAACGAGCATTGAACGTTCACGAACATTTATCGTTTTCGTTAAAAATGAACTAATAGGTGAATTTTTAGCAAATGAAGTCAAATAGATAAAATTCTTACATGAACGTGTAGAGTATGTAATTTGTGAATCGTAGGCTTTTGAATGAGCTAATTCGGACTTATAATGAAGAAGTTATGAGTCCGGGAGTTTCGTAAAATTTTTAAATTTTGCAAATTAGCTGAGGCACACAGTTGGCGCCGCGGCGCCAACCCAAGGCCAATGAGTGGTGGCCTTGCAGCCGCATGACAGTCAGTGCGAGGCTTACCTACTACAAACTTCATGACTGCAAGTATGAGATGAAGAGCTATGTGTGGCGCCAGCATTTCCAGATCCCGTAGTTTTGTGAGAGGCGAGAATGTTAACAAGTATAGAAGGAAAGATAACTCATTAGTAATGAAATAAGGTGTTAATATAACATTGCTAAGGCATTGTTAGACACTTAATGTATGATGATTAAAGGTTAATAATCAATTGAAGATGAACGTAATGAGAACAACGTAATGTGCTAAGCCTATTTGTAGAAATTTGTTGACCAAGTTGATTATGAATCAATGGTTTTGC
Organism: Panax ginseng; assembly: GCA_020205605.1. NCBI lineage: Eukaryota > Viridiplantae > Streptophyta > Magnoliopsida > Apiales > Araliaceae > Panax > Panax ginseng. The sequence goes on from CM035129.1 coordinate 88,392,774, forward strand.
AATACCGGTTATGGGTTATGTAATTACTTAACGAACATGATAAGACCTTTCCTAAATCAACATTATAGTGATGACTTTAGGAATTTAATGTTGTTTAAAGAGTAGTTAAGCGGCGAATGTAAAAAGTAAAGAACGTTGAACCGTATTCAATAATGATAAGGCCTATAACGATAAGTGTTACAACTAAAAGTTGTTAAGTAATACGTGAACATAAGCGGTATGCAATAAAGTGTACTTAACTAACGACGATCGAGTTTCGATTAATAACGTAAGAATTCTAGTAAGTCGTTAGGAAGGATGATTAACTCAAAACGAGTTCTATTAATGAAGTAAATCCACGTAAGACATAGAAGAGAAAAAAGTTGGTAAGAATAATGTAAAATAGTATGGCAAGCCGGAACCAATACTAAAAAATCTAATATATGATTAGATTGAGATGAAGGGTAAGATTCATTAGGAACCATGTATGATCATTCATGACCTAATGTGGTATGTTATGTGGTTATATGTTTTAGAGACCATAAAGACTGAGAGGAAAAGTTATTATACTGTAGCAGACGCTGAAGGCAAGTTTTTCTTAAACGCTTGACTAACCTTCGTGTTAGCCAAGTTTTCTGTGATTCATATTATGAGAGGCATGAACTTTTTTACTAAAGGGTCGATGCCAGTTTTAACTCGGCTAGACTAATCTTGAAGATTGATTAATTTATTTACAAGTCTTTCAATATAGAATTGTTAACGCTATCCTACGCCAATTGTTTGGAACAGATTCAAGGTAAGCCTAAGTATGAATAAACAAATGTATTTTTCATCGATTATTCGATGGGCACGTGAGGTTGCCAAAACTTAAACGTACATACGTTTAATGGATGTAGTGTTGATCAACATAGAGTACTATGGGCTGATCACCCAGAAGTGCTCGTAAGATATGCCGGATTTACGGACTTAGTGCCGGGTTGTCCTTTTCAAAGAAATTATGAAATGCCCATGGTCTTGGACCAGAATTTATTTTTTACTGAACATTAATGTTGGAAAACGTTTTGAAGGAAAAGAAGTGATATTTTGAATTATTGATAGTACTTCATAACTATTATCCAGATATTGAAGATATACGATTCCTATGTTTCAAGCATGTTGTTTAAAAGAAATTGTTGTACTTGCTGAGCTTGTTATGCTCACTCTTGCTTGAACCATATGAATGCAGCTAGGACCGAACAAACCGAGGGATCTGACAAGGATAGAGGCAAGACAAAGCTGAACGATTAGTTTACCTTGTAATAAACTAGTAAGTTGTATATATTATAGAATGATGAACAAAGAATGTAATGGTTTTAGAACCTGGGAACGGGATATAATCTTATTAATGTAATAAGAATGTCGTTGATACACACATTTTGATGTCGTTTCAATAGAATGAATGTACAGTTATGAGTACCGTGTAGCACTATCTGTCGGGTTGGAAGATACCCGAATTTGGGGGCATCACAATATCCCTAAGCTTTGATACCAAATGTGACGCCCCCAAAATAGGTATACATCACTCATCTTGTGTCGCCAAATATATGGTACATAAATCAAATAAAAACTTCTTTTATACAACACGACAAAAAATAGCTGAGAGTTTTTACACGAATATTGTCTAAAAGATAGTATTCAAACTCAAAAAGGAGTCCTCATTACAATTATTATCACACTATTTGATAAAATAGTGAGGACTACTACAACCACCATCTCAGACCGTCACTCCATTCCCCGACTAGTCCCGACTACATTCTCATTTCCTGAAGAGAACAATGAAAGAAAAAGGGTGAGCTCAACTAGCCCAGTAAGAAATATTATGAAGGGCAATTAGAGATCGCTTACTTACCATGTTTACGCGCGAGAGGAAGGGAAGGAACCCGACATCGCGGTACGGGTCTTGAGGCAGCGAAGCTCAGAGAGGAGCTTTTAACTACTCAACTCCTGGGGGAAGTGTACAGAAAGATAAAGAACATATAGTTCACTTAATGTAACACTTAAACAAGTGATTTAAACCTTCAGTAAAGGTTGAACGGAAAGATTGAATGGGATTAAAAGACAAAGAATGTAAATGCAATGCAGTTGTGATGAACGATAGGTCTTAGCATAGAACTAACTGTATGGCTTCGACATTAAGAAAGAATAATGAACGTGGGGTTCATGTTAGGGATAACAAATGAAAGTGATTAAAACCTTGGGTAAAGGTTGAATGAATGAGTAAGAGATGAACAACGTGAATGCAGAATACGTAAACAATCCTCATGAATCATATCGCGTCGAACAAACATTCTAAGTATACATTAGTTGTATGACTTAGACGTTGATGAAGGTAGTAAGTAAGATATGATTTATCAAGAAAGCCGTAACGAATGGTAACAAGAGTAATGAAAGTTAGATGTGAGTGGGATAAAGAACGAATGTAAGCGTTGAACACTTTAGCTGACATAAGGTTAAGTGTATGCAAATATTAAATGGGCAGAACCTACACGCCGTGTATGGTTTGCCCGTAAGCTAATAAAGAATGATGATTAAACCTGTGAACGGTGAAGAAACTGAATTAAAGACAATGATTAAACCTGTTAACGTTGAGAAATCGATTTAATAAGTGTAACTTGGACAACGTTCCGAGTCGAATGAACCGAATGTTATAAGATATGAATAAGGTAATGTAAAATGCTTAACGCTATGAATGCATAATATTACCATTGAATGATCGCTATGAGTATACAAAAGATTGTATGACTTAGACGATAAGGAATGAATCCTGAGGTATGGCATTTAGTTTCCAGAAAGCCATAAGGATGAGGAAGCAACTTAACGAACATTATAGTTTAATGATTCGGATAAGTTAAGATAAAGTTTAGGTTATGGTACAATTGTAATCTTTGATAGTTGACATATGGGAGCTGGGCTAAACAATTCCTTCAGAGAGCGGAGGTATATACAAAACTGGCAATCGATCTAACTCATTGTGAACGACAGTATAGATGAGACATGAACTTATTTGTTGGTTGTTTGTGGGAAATAACTCAGAGTACCATATGGACTACTAGCAGAGACGCGATGTGTGCTAAGTCCTAGAAGAGTTATAAGAAGAAGATGAGAATGTAAATCATCAAAGATGATGATCGTATGAGTAAGACATCTCCGTATGTCGTAACGCCGTAAAACGGTAAAGGAAGTTGGTTGTGTAAACTTAAATTATAAGAACGTGAACCCTAAGAAGTAAAGTTAAGTAAACCAATGCATAAGTCAAGTATATAGGGATTAGAATGAGCAGTTCAGCATAAGTTGTAGCTGTGCGTAAGGCATGTTTCCTAACTTCATTCATGAATGTTAGTTTCTTAAACTTCTCAGATGTTAAACTTGAGATGTTTTGTCTATGTGAAAATGTGCGATATTTGTACAAGGTGGTAGAACGTATGAGGCCTTGTGCCACAATTTGAACACTTCGGTGTTTCTATGAAATGAACTATTCTGTGATTGAATTGTGCAATATGAGAATACTTTTTTACATGAATTGTTTTTGTTAAGTCTGTGCTAATGATTCTAGCCAGAAAGGATGTGTATGGAAAAGGTAGAAGAATGAAAGTATTTCAAAGTGAATGTGATTAATGTTTTAAAATGATAGGAATCAAAGTTTATTCCTATTATTCAAGCTACTTCATAATCTTTGTTCTGTTATTAAAGTTTTAAAATAATGTTTAAATTCTTGAAGTTGTTTATTCAACTGCTATGACTTGTTGGGCAATTAAATGCTCACACTTTCTTTAAATGAAAAACATTTTCAGCGTACAAATAGAAAAACTTAAGGATCCCGTAAAGATCAAGCTGATCGGTATCCAGAAGAAGTGTCATTCAGTATATGAATGAGCGTAAAGATCAAGCGAAGACTTGTAATGTAGAATAGTTGATTAAACTATAGACTAATTTAATGAACGGTTATGTATCCTTGGTGGTGAATAAATGTCACTCTTGTAAGATGTAAAGAATAATGTATTTATCATTATTTGTAATGAACAAGGTTATAAGGTAATAGAACATGGGATTTGAGAATGTATATTGTTATATTTAACTATATAATGATGTATGTTTGGAAGAAGATGTATTCGTGATGCACGAAATCCGGGTGTAAAGATAGACCAGATTTTGGGGCGTTACAGATTTAGTCATATTGCCCATGAGATAAGATTCATAAGTTGGATATGATTCATAATTAGATAGCTCTAACAGCCCATCTTTATGCAACTTGGATAATCTTGTTTCATTAATATAACCGAGTCTACAGTGCCACATGAAGGTATAATTTACATCATTTCTTTTCCTTTTCTTAGTTTATTCAATTTGAAGTATATTTTCATGCAAGTCAAGAATGTAAAGTGCATTTCATAAATTACCAACACCATATAAAACATTATTATTATAAATAGAACAACTATTATTCTTTATTATAATGTCAAAACCATTAATATCCAATACAGATATTTAAATAATATTTCTAATAAGTGACGGAACAAAATAACAATTATTTAAACTAATGGACTTGCCCGTAGGCAATGCTAAACAATAAGTCCCTACAGCTATTTCAGTAACCTTTGCTCTATTTTCCACTCGTAGGACGACCTTATCCTTCCTTAGCTTTCTACTTTTGACCAGTCTCTGCATATTATTACATATGTGAGAACCATAGCCGGTATCCAATACCCAAGTAGAAGATTGACTTTCAGAAAAATTAATTTCAATCACAAACAAACCTTGATTAGTATTCGAAGCCTCTCCAAGCTTCTTCTGCTTTTGTTTCGCAAGATAATCCTTGCAGTTCCTCTTCCAGTGACCCGAGTTGTTGCAATGGAAGAAAATTCCCTTGTTAGCTGGATCAGGTTTCTTTTGATCCTTCACTTTCGCCTTACCTTTAGCCTTCTTGGATTTCTTCTTTTGAGAAGATACCTTGGGCCTATTCCTTTTCTTTGAAGAATCATCCACCATTAAGACATGGTCCTTCTTGGATGGGAAGTGACCTTCAACATTTTTCAAAATGTTAAGTAATTCAGGCAAGCTGACATCTAACTTATTCATGTGAAAATTCACAACGAATTGTGAGAAGGTGTCTGGGAGTGACTGCAAGATCAAATCTTAACTCAACTCCCCAACCATGATGAACCCAAGTTGTCCAAGATGTTCAATCAGATTGATCATCTTTAAGACATGAGTCTCAATGGTAGTACCCTTGGTCATCCAAGATCGGAAGAACTCATTAGATATTTTATATCTAGCAGTCCTACGTTGCTCACCATACAGCTTTTGCAAGTGCAACAACATAGTAGGAGCATCCATGGTTTCATGCTGACGCTGAAGCTCGTTGCTCATGGATGCGAGCATGATGCATTGAGCCACAGATGCATCATCTTGCCACTTTTTAAAAGTAGCAATCTCTTCCTTAGAGGCTGTCTCTGCAACATTTATAGGTATGGGCAAATTTAGGACATAAGAAATCTTTTCAACAGTGAGAACAATTCTCAGATTCCTTAACCAGTCCGTGTAATTCGGTCCGGTCAGTTTGTTAGCATCAAATATGCTACACAGTAAAATTAGTGAATGTGACATTTTTAAATTCTGCATGTGTAAAGACAATATTTTATCAAACATTCATTTATTAATTTATTTTTCCAATATAAATTAGGTCTTTTTTTATATATTGGTATCTCCCACTATTGTCTTCAAACTATATTACCCTCATCAATATAGTTCGACAATATCTAATTAAAGATTTGCTAGTGAGAATAAGGATCCCATTTCAAATGTATATAGCCTTGTATGTGCACAACAAACTATATATAAATAAATAGGTAGACAACTCTTGTCAATTACATCATCATGTAACTCTTTATATTTTGCCTCTTAAATCATAATAATCATGTGTGTGCACATCCAAACTAAGATGATTTAAGTTAAGTCATACCCAGCATTTCCATATAAGTGAAGAGAAAAATACAGCCCTTGTGTGTGCACAACAAAGTAGTAATGTTCAATTCCTTATAAACATCATATATAATAAAAATAACATCTCAAATATTTAATACTCGCCTTGTGTGTGCACAACAAACTCATATTAAATATTCAATGCTCTATTGTTTTTATCATGCTAGAAGGTGACGCTCGATATTCCAAATATCTTTGAATGTTGCAACTTAATATAATTTTATTAAGTGGTTTGTTATTATTAGTTTCATCTTGTTTAGCGCGCATGCAAATATATATATAAAATACGCGTCATATTATTAAACATGCGAAGCATGTTTGCATAATATATATATATATATATATATATATATATATATATATATATATATATATCTTAGCATGCACATATAGAATACTATATTCTACCCTGATTGATTATGGACTTTTATTTTAGTTTGGTTCACTAGAGCCACCAAGTGAACCAAAAGGTCAAACCCTAGAGTGAAAGAATAAACATTTAAATATAACTATTACATTTAAACTCAGGCTCCATTACAAACGGGTCTTCGAGCACTCCTTTCTCCTTGATCTTCGGTTCTTCGAGAAATTCTAATTAATCCTATAACATAAACTATTTAATTTAAATAGAAACCTTGATCAATAGTCGAGGGAAAATACATAAGAGAGAGATAGAATTTACATCAAGAAGAAAACCAGAAAAGACGATGTACGTAGACCCCATTTAATAAAACTCATTCATTAAAATATCCAACTAAAATAAATCTAATCACATTGGTCAATAGCCCATAATCAATCTCATTTATTATTGATACATATCATCAGATGTATCAATAAATAAAACATTCATCTCATGAATAAAATCATTCTATATATATATGAGTATCATTTAATGGACATTTTAAATTGCATGAAATCTAATTTCAAGATTAAAATAAACTCTTTATTTTAATTATAAAATTATTAAGAATATTATATATATATATATATATATATATATATATATATATATATATATCGAGCCAAACTTTATGCGAATTATTAATTGTTTTGATTCCATATATGTATGGATACGTATTTAGAATAATTTATTGGGCATAATTTGTTGTATAAATTTATAAAATAATAATTAAAAGCATGTTTTAAAATCGATCTTGATTTCATACTTGAGTCCGTGGTTATTCAAAACTTGCCAGAGATTCTTTCTTCCTTTCAGATATATATATATATATATATATATATATATATATATATATATATATATATATATAGATCATGATGATGTATGATTAAGTTAATATGGCCACAGTTATATCCTGTTAACTTATATATATATATATATATATATATATATATATATATATATACTTAAAGGGCATCGAGTTATCGGGGATTCTTCCCACGAGGTGTACACGCGGAACTATATATATATATATATATACATATATATATATATGTGATCCATAACATGTATTTGCTATGGATGAAAAATGGGCAAATAACATCATAATCATGCATTACATAAACTAATGGCTGAGATTTAAAAGGCAAATACGCCATCCGCTAGTTGAACTAGCAGACGCATAAAAATATATTTGGACCAAATTACCCCCAGTCTCATTAACGCCTTGGATTTGAAATTACTCATAACTAAACTTTTGCAATTTAACATCCATCCTCAAAACTTCTCGCTCATCAATTCTACCTTTAACTTCCTCCCACTCAAAATTATCATTATTATTCTCATCTACTATCTTCCAACTGAAACGAATCCCAACAAATTGGAAGACTCGTATCCTCATCATTATTACCATTATAGTCACCCAATTCAAAATCATCCACACCACCTATGACGCCCCCAAATTCGGGTATCTTCCAACCCGACATATGGTGCTATACTGTACTCATAACTATACAATCATTCCATTGAAATACAACAAAATGAATGTAATTACTATCTTCTTATTATAATCAAAGTATAATCCTTCCCAGGTTCATAAATCGATTACATCGTTTGTTGTTCATAATGTATAATATATACAAACATACTACTCTATTACACGATGGTTAAGAATCCATCTTATCCTTTCCCTTATCTCTCTTAGCATTCTCAGTACGTTAATCCTTAACTGCAATCATATAATTCACGCAAGAATTGAGCATAACAGCTCAACAAGTTTTAACAAAGGATAACAGTAATACCACATTCGTGAATTATATGATAATTCCTACATAACTGAACAAATAGTTATGAAGTATTATAAAACAATAATAATTTAACATTTTATATCATCAATTCCCAAAGTATAGAGTAGATTAGGAATTTTGAGCCGGTCGATAGACCATGAACAGTAGCTTTCTGTTTTCATACTTGACAAGGATATCACAGCACTAAGGTTGTACATCCGCATTACTTACGAGCACTTCTAGGTGATCAGCCTATAGTACTCTATGTTGATCAACACTCATTCGTTAAACGTATTTACGTTTAACATTTGGCAAACTCGCGTGCCCATCGAATAATCGATGAAAAATACTTTTGTTTGTTCATGGACAAACCTTACCTTCACATTCGTACCAATCACTTGGCATAGGATAGCGTTAATATTTCTATATAGAAAGAAATGAATATCAATCAATCTATATACTACGAGTCTAGCCGAGTTAAATCTGGAATTGACCCTTTCTTTAAAACCAGTCGTGCAATTCGGTTCAATGAATCACATAAAACTTGGCTAACTTGAAAGTCAGACAAGGGTTAAGAAAACTTGCCTTTCAGCGTCTTCAAATAACTTATTCGACTGACCACATCCTTTACAGAATCTATATAATATATTCACATAGCACACTGTAATTAGCTATCAAACAATTATTCACATTGTTCCTACCAACTTCTTTCTCTTTTATGTCTTTGTTAACTTAATATTATTATTAAAGTCAACTTGACTTATTACCCTTCGTCCCGGCTTATTAATCAACTTACGTTATTAATCGGTCTCTAACATTGTTGGCGAAGTACCAACGTTGTTTACCGATTAAGATTCATCGATAACACTTCTTGTTCACCATTCATAACATACTAACATGAAATCAATTCCTAAATTAAATACCATATACCTTAGTATAGGTAGTATAGGAATAGTTTTAATACACTTATGAAGTGCACAAACATTACTTTTATAGGTCTTTGAACAATTGAAGTTCAAAACCTAAGTCATCTATCAAAAACCCTACACCAAGGCCACCACATGGCCTTGACCATTAGTTCAACACCGCATCTGCGACGCCAGTTAGCGATGGGTTGGTCCTGTCCTCGAGATCTGCTGACGAGACTTTTACTCTATCAGTGACACTACGGCACCATTTAGCGATGAGCTAACTACACTGTGTTTAGCACAAGGCATGGCATTAACACTTCATCGGCAGCCATAGCGGCTGATCTCAAAGACCAGATAATTTTCAAAGATAAAATTTTAGTGAGATTCCCGGAGCCATAACTTCTTCGTTATAGGTCCGATTTGGTCCGTTCAAAAGCTTACACATCATAAATGACATACTCTACACGTTCATATAAGAATTCGACACTTTCAAATCCGTTAACTCAAAATTCACTATTGAGTTCATTTTTTAAACGTTCGTAAACGTTCATGAGCGTTCAATGCTCTTTTTCTTCGTTTTAAGTCAAAATCCGACGATTCTTAAACCCACAACTCTTAAATACCCTATCTCGTGTGTTGACATTGAAAAACAATGTTGTCAAGTCTCGCGACAACTTTCGACTACCAATCCGAAATTTCAACGTTTTCGACGTTTAACGTCTATTTCCGTAAAATTCTCCATAACTTCGTTACTAGTGTTCTCTAAGACAAATCACATGGAATACTCCATGGACTTTATATCTATATCCTAACCAGCAAGATGCACATATTTACATATTGATGGAGTTCAATTGTTTATCAACAATCAATATTTTTATGATTTAAAACTATATCAAACCTTATGATTTCTATGATTTCATGACTTATAGAGATTGAATCTCTAATAAGTCATTCTTATTCCACTATACAAGCCATACACCTCCCATTTGTGATTCCCCATACTAAAAGAAAATCAAAAGAGATGGAATGAGAAATAAGGAATATTACCTTAAGAACTCTTAAGAAAAACTCTTGGAAAACGACAAGGCAAAGCTTCCAAGTGTAGGATTTTGTTGAGTCTAGCTCTCTTTCTCTCTCAATAATCTAGGTTGGCAATTGAAAAACTCACAAAAGACCAACTCTTGCTTTCTATTTATAGGGAAATGAAATGGAGGGCAATATGGACTAAACACCCCACCTCCTTACTATTCATCACATTGTCACCAAGTAAAATACTTGGTGACCAAACATTAATCTTTCCTTGCACACCAAGGGCCGGCCCACCTTGCCCATGGGTTGCCCTATGGGTTTTACCCATTCGGTGACCCACCAGTTCGATCCACCGTTCAGTTTTCTTGCATTGGGCTTAACCAATCTAATATTGGGCCTTTAATTGGGCTTAACCAACTAATCCCTTGGGCTTGCTCTTTCAATTGATTAGACTAAATATAATCCAATCCAAATGAATTAACATTGAGTCTTAACTTAATTCCATAATACGAATCGTATTCTATACGTATAATTCACGTATTCTTCCGCATAATACTGCATTTATAATCGTATTGTATCAGATTAACTCATCGTATTATACGTAGATACAAAATAGTATCATCCTAGTATAACACACGCTTTAACAATAACGCAATTCCTTCTACACGTTTCATTTCCTTCTCGAAAATTAATATACTCAACCCTTGGGTTTTAAGTTCGCAGGTGAAAACTTCATTTGCCATAAATGAAATATTATCAGATATTTTATCTCATCTCGATATTCTATCATTACGCGTTTCTCAGAATTTCAAAATAATTCCCCAAACAGAAACGGATGAATAGTATTTTTACGAAAATTTCTCGAAAAACATTTATTCTCGTCTTGGAAATTCTAAACAATTAATTCTACCACGTAGCCAGATTACTAACCACATTAGCACATTCTAGGTCATAGAATGACCTTCACATAGTTTACTCACAAATTAAATCAATTAAATTCATTTAATTCACATAATCAAAAAATTTAATTGTCATAAAAATCCGATTTTCTCGGGTGTTACATTCTCTCCCCCTTATAAGGATTTTGTCCCCAGAATCTAGCTTATAATTACATAAACAAATGAGGAAAATCTTCCTTCATTTTACTCTTGAGTTCCCACGTTGCTTCTTCAGCATTGTGGTTTCTCCATAACACCTTCACTGAAGGTATGACCTTATTTCTTAAAACATGTTCCTTCCTATCAATAATTTGAATTGGAAGTTCCTCATATGATAAATCTTTCTCTATCTGGATAGATTCATACTCTATTACGTGTTTGTAGTCCGGTTTATAAGGATGCAACACTAACACATGAAACACATTATGAATGTGTTCCATTTCTGGAGGTAAGGCTACTTCATAAGCCACCTCTCCTACCCTTCTTAATATCTCAAAAGGTCCTACAAACCTTGGACTTAACTTCCCTTTATTTCCAAAACGTATCTTCCCCTTCCAAGGTGATACTTTCAAAAATTACAAAAGATCCTACATCGAATTCTCTCTTCTCTCTATGAGGATCTGCATACTTCTTCTGCCTATCTTGGGCCGCTACCAATCGAGCATGTATTATTTCCACCATGTTTGCCATTTGATGTACCATCTCAGGTCCCAACATTCGATGTTCACCCACCTCATCCCAACACAATGGAGTTCGGCACTTCCTCCCATACAACGCTTCGTAAAGCGGCATGCCTATACTAGCGTGAAAACTATTGTTGTACGAAAATTCCACCAATGGTAGATATTCGTCCCAACTCCCTTTGAAATCTATAATGCATGATCTTAACATATCTGCAAGCGTTTGAATTGTCCGTTCACTCTGACCATCCGTCTGAGGATGATACGCCGTACTCAATCTTAACTGCGTTCCCATTTGCTCTTACAAAGTCCTCCAAAAGTTCGATGTGAATCGTGGATCACGATCTGACATAATCGAAACAAGTACTCCATGTCTGGAAATAATTTCCTTGACATACAGCTTAGCTAACTGATCTAGGTTATACCTAACTCCTATTGGTAAAAAATGAGTCGATTTCATCAATCGATCCACTATCACCCAAATAGCATCATATCCTTTTCTTGTTGTTGGAAGTCCCACCACAAAATCCATTGTGATGTGCTCCCATTTCCACTCTGGAATTTCTAACGGTTGCAATAACCCGCTCGGTCGTTGGTGTTCATGCTTAACTTTTTGACAAGTTAAGCACCTACTAACGTATTTTGCTATCTCCCTTTTCATGTTCGGCCACCAAAAGTTCTGACGAAGGTTTTGATACATCTTCGTACTACCGGGATGTATCGAGTACCTCGAACTATGAGCCTCCATCATTATTTCTTCCTTTAATTCAGAATCATTTGGAACCCAAATTCTTCCTTCAAAATGAAGCAATCCCTCCTTATCGATGTTATACTTAGTCTTCTCTTCATCTTCTATCCTCTTCTTTATTTGCTTGCATTCCTCGTTGCTCAATTGTACTCCCCTAACCCGTTCCACTATGGTCGGTTGGGTTTCCATGGAAAATAACATTTCCACCTCTTCCTCCGGTAACTTAACTTCTAACTCCATTCTGGCCATCGCTGTTATCAACTCATTTTGATTTGTTAACATTGATAGTTTCTCTCTACCCTTCCTACTTAGCACATCAGCTACTACATTTGCCTTTCCTGGATGATATAAAATATCACAGTCGTAATCTTTTATTAACTCTAACCACCTTCTCTGTCTCATATTCAACTCCTTCTGTGTGAAGATATATTTCAGACTTTTATGGTCCGTGTATATCTCACACTTCTCACCATATAGATAATGTCTTCATATCTTCAAGGCAAAAACTACATCTACCAACTCCAGATCATGAGTAAGATAAGACTTCTCATAATCCTTCAATTGACGTGACGCATATGCAATGACCTTGCCATGCTGCATGAGCATGCAACCCAATCCTTTATGTGAAGCATCGCTATATACTACAAAATTTCTTGTATCGTCTGGTAAGGACAAAATAGGTGCCTCACTTAACCTCTTTCTCAACTCCTGAAAACTGTTCTCACATTTTTCAGTCCACACATACTTCATCGACTTTCTTGTCAGATTTGTCAGCGGAGTAGCTATTTTAGAAAAGTCTGAAATGAACCTTCTATAGTATCCCGCTAACCCCAAAAATTTCCGAACCTCGGTTAGCGTTTTCGGTTTCTCCCTCTCATTAACTGCTTCCACTTTTGCTGGATCTACGAAAATGCCATCCTTATCAATAACATGTCCTAGAAACTGTACTTGTTCAAGCCAAAATTCACATTTCTGGCGTCCTTGAATAGACTAGAATATCATCAATGAACACCATGACGAACTTGTCCAAATATTGTTTGAACACTCTGTTCATCATATCCATAAATGCGGCTGGCGCATTAGTCAACCCAAACGACATTACCGAAACTTCGTAATGACCATAACGAGTTCTCGAACGCCAAATCTTAGGTACATCCTCCTTCCTTACCTTTAACTCGATGATACCCGATCAAGAAATCAATCTTAGAAAATACTTTACCCTTTCAATGATCAAATAGATCATCGATCTGCGGCAACGGGTATTTATTCTTAATCGTTAACTTGTTCAACTCTCGATAGTCGATACAAAGACAACGACCCATCCTTTTTCTTTACAAACAATACCAGTGCTCCCCAAGGAGACACACTCGGTTGAATGTACTTTCTGTCTAATAGTTCCTGAAATTGAACCATTAACTCCTTCATTTTAACTGGCGCCATTGTGATAACCCGGGATTTCGAATAATCCAAATTTCACGAATACTTTTTTTTTTATTATTTAATATTGACTGTTAATATTTTACTGTGTATCCGTGATATGAGTATCAAGAAGTAGTCAATTTGTGTATTGACTAAGAAATTAGATTAGAGTTGTGCTTAACGGAGAATAGAAACCCTAACCCTAAGTTCGGATAGGGATTCGATTAAAAATATAATTGAAATAATTATACTGATGAGTACGTGTTTGTACTGTATAGAATGTTGATCAATGATTGGTCGGGTAGGGTACAATATTGGTAAACCCTAATAAGGGATTGGAAACTCTAATCTCAAGATTTGAAACCCTAACGCGTAGTTAGGAATCCTAATCGAAAGCCGAAAAAACCAATTTTTAATTCGGGAATCTTAAACCCTAATTAGGAAACCCTAATCCTAATTATGAAGCTCTAAAGTGATTAGTATACTTTAATGTGATTAGTAACCTTTAATATAATTAGGGAACACTAATTATATTTTTGAAAATTTTAATATTCTATTTTAAAGATCCTAATTTAGAAAATCCTAGAAGCTAAAGTTGTAAAACTTTAGGGTTAGAGTCTTAGGGTTAAACCCTAAGGGTCAAACCTTAAGGGTTAAACCCTAAGGGTTTGGTAAATTCCATGTATGCCAATAAAATTTTATGTACAAAGTCCAAAGTACCCCTTTACTTAGATATTAAGTTAGAAGATTTGCAAATCTAGTGAGTCATCACTTTGGATAAGACTATGTGCTTAAATTCTATATCAAATCTAATCCATATCTTGCCACCTTGCACATTTGGATTCATTACATCTTTGATATAAGAGATCTAGGAGAGAGAAAGTTCACATATCAAGCTTATTAGCTATCTAACACCAACCCACTCTTTCTCTCACCTAAACCCACGAAATCCCTAAGTGTTTCAGTCACTAACCAAGCCTTTAGATCATCAAGATAAGTGGAGAAGAGCTAGGATCAAAGATTGGACAAGAGAAGGTAAAACCCAAACTCAACCTAGATCTTGTATGCTAAGAAAACTTTTGTGTTTAAGTGTTTATATTTGTGTTATATGGTGTTTTTAGTTGATCTATGATGATCCATTGTGGATCTATAACATTAAATGGCTTTAAAATGGTGTTTTTCCAAAACTGTCCAAGAACATATTTTGTGCTCTGACAAGCAAATGTCAAACGGCTCATATCTCTGTCTGTTAATGTTTTGTTATGTTTTATGTGTTGAATCTATAGCTTGATATGTGGTCTTTAATTAGAAAGTGGAATCAGTGTCATTGGATAGCTAGATTGTAAGTTATACTCGGTCAAAGTCCGTTGACAAACGTTGATGAAAAGCAACATTCTCTGGTAACCCGAACGTGATGAATCGTAATACGACAACATGTTTCGTGGCCCAGATCTATCAGTATTTTTAGTGTTTGATGGTTTTGTTTGGTGCATGTTGTAGCCTGTATAATGGACTACAGATATGGGTCTTTAGATCTCTCATAACCTCAATAGATCGACCGTGAAAGGTGGTCAAAGTAGACCACTCAAGCTGATTTTTACTTTTTCTGGAAAAACCCAGAAATCTGGGGAACGCAATTTCTGACATAGTTTGACCGTTTGATTCCTGGTGATCTTGTTGATTATGTACTGATTTATTGATTTATTGATGTTCCTTGACATAAGGAGTATACATTGTAGCCATTAGATCATGTAAACCGTGACCAGAACACTTAGATAATCGGGCTGGAAGGTAACCACTCGAACTGCCTGGGTTTCTTAAAAATCCAGGTGACTTCTGACAACCGGTTTGCATGCACAGATCTCTTTGTTATGTGGTGTTATGACCTAGTTGATGGTTTATAGTTGTAGTGTTACATAAACACTACACGATCACACTTCAAGCTAGCCCAGAAACCATTTTATCTGAGATTAAAAGCCGGTCAAACCTTGCCCCTCGAACATTGAGATTGTTAGTGTTCTTGAGCCAAGAACACCTAATACGACAGATTTGTGTCGCTAAAGGCTTTAGCTTTAGCGACGGTTCCTTATTTATTTATTTTCCTAATTTCGGAAAATGATTAAAAATTAGAAATAAATTATAAAATTACTAAAATGGTTTTAAAAATTATTTTAAATTATGAAAATAATTTACGACTATTTGAATATTTTTCTTTAATATTTATAATTATTTAAATATTAAAGGTATTTAATTTATTTAATTAGTGTATTAAATAAATTAGAGGAAAATGATTTAATATTATTAAAATCATTTTAAATAAGAATAATGTGTTAGAAAATATTTTGAATTATAAAATATAATTTTTAATATTTTTAGAGAATTTTCATTAATAATTTAATATTAATGATATTAGATTTATTTAATTATTATATTAAATAAATGAATTTAAAATGATTTTATTGATTTAAAAATTATTTAAATATGAGAAAAATGATTTAAAAATATTTTAAATTATAATTAATGACTTTTAATATTTTAATAATAATTTCATTAATATTTGATTATTAATGGTGATGATTTAAAAATAATTTTAATTACTTTAAAAATCATTTAAGTAGAATATTGATGATTTAAAAATATTTTAAGTTATTAAAAATAACTTTAATATTTTGACAAGTATGTTGTTAATATTTTCATATTATTAAATATTAATAATGATGAGGTTATTTGATAATTAAATCATTTAAAAATGATTCTGATGTTTGAAAAATTATTATAAATTATAATAATTGCTTATAAATTATTAAAAGCTTCCGAAAAATATTATAAATGATATTTGACTTATCTAAAATAATATTGAAGCTTAGAGACCAAGTTTAATTGACAAATAACTGTGTTAATTGTCGGATTGGGTGATTAGAACACCAAGATGAAACTGAAGTCCAACCAGACCTAAATAGTTAGACTTGATAAGTGTTTATCTAGGTTATAAACACTGATGTGGCTATGTGGTAATGTGCCTAGGGAAAGTTTGACTGTGAATTACAGTGTTATGTGTTATAAAATGATTGTCCTAATTGTTAGACCGATATTATTGGTTATAGGTCTTTCGAAAGCAGATAAGTTTATTGTGTAGCTATAATCAGCGGGAGAGGCAAGTTTCCTAACTCAACCTTGAGTTATATTCATTCAATTATTATAGTGGTTAATTATTGCTAATTACACCACGTCCAGGGAATTTATTGTTGATTTTTCGCAGTTAGTGCATGCTTAATAATTCAAATTGAATTACTGATTCAAAATATATATACATTCGTAGAATAACTATTGTTGGATATACATATCCGTAGAAGCTAGAATTGACAGTACATATAATTCCTGTTTATTGTCGAATTATGTTGAGAAATGTCTTAACCAATTATTCTGGTTAGACGAACATTTGTTAGAACTTGATAGGTTCGAGAAGAGAATTCAATTGTTATTGACAGATCGATGCCAATTATTGCGGCTAGATCGAGAAGTAAATAGAATTTGAAATCACAGTATTTCGTTGTAAAATCAAAATCTTGATTCTAAGACTGAGAAGAACAACCTTTTATATAAAGGAAATATTTTATTGGTCGAGTATTCGGCCTTTGCGCACGATTAAGTATTATGCATAATATAGGGTATACTAAAGGTGATCACTTTATATACTTGCGGAGGGGTATGATTTAATCTTTATGCTTATCTGATACACCTGGGTATATCAAAGTTTAACTTTGATAGTTACTCAAGAAGAGAAGTTCAAGATCCAATGGATCGCTCAGCATAAATCTGGAAAACATTCCACTTTGCTATTTCATAGAATTAATTCTTGATTATTCATTTGAATATTGTAGAAAACCTTGAAAGCCTTGTACTCTTTCATTATCGAATTATTGTTGCGTAGAATGTGAGAAGGTTTGATATTGATTTCTATATCTTTATTGTATCTCTTAACTTGCGGAGCAAACTTGTTGCTCACCCTTGCTATAAATAAAACTTTTCAGCTAGGGACGAAGTTGCAGAAGGTGCTGCGAAGAAGAACAAAGGAAAAGGAATACTTATGAATTAGTTTTGATGAATAATATTATTATTATGTTGTATTGTATTATAAACCCTTTGTGTATATCGAAAGGGGTATGTCTGTAATGTTAAGGTTAGTAGACCTGGGACTTATGTATTAACAATCTATGTTAATGAGTTATGTATTCCTATTTATATTAAAATGGGTAGCTAAATGGTATTATATTGTGGATCGTGAACACCAAATTCGGGGGTCAGGTAACCTAGATTTGGGGGTGTCACAGCCATCCGATATGGTGCCCTTGAAACTGGTGTCGTTCCTAATAACAGATCAATTACAAACTCTACCTCCCTATCCGGTGGAATACCCGGTAACTCCTCCGAAAATACATCCGCGAACTCTTGCACTATAGGTATCTGGTCCAAGGATGTTCCCACTCTTTGGGTATCCACAACATGGCACAGATAACCTATACATCCTTTTCTCAACATCTTCCTAGCTCGTGTCATCGACAGAAAACAAGAGTGTCTCGGTGATTTACTACCGAAGAACACTACCATGGTTTTCTTGGAAAGCCAAAGGTTTACACTTTTCCTATGGCAATCTATTATCGCCTTATGGTTAACCAACCAATCCATACCAAGAATTACATTGAATTCTTTTAACCGTATCGGTACCAAATCTACCGATAACTTATTCCGTCTAATATCTACACAACAATCCTTATGAATATGTTCAATGGGGATTATCTCTTCGTTTGCTACCTTAACGTCTAAAGGTATTGGTAACTTCTCAAGGATTGAACTTAATCGCTTAGCAAATTCACATGCTATAAAAGAACAAGTAGCACTCGAGTCAAATAACACATAAACATTTATCTCATTGACCAGAATGATACCTGCTACCACATCCGTTGATGCAACCGCATCTTGGACAATCATATTAAACGTACAAGCTGAGGGTCTACCCACTGATGGTGTTGGTCCAGTAATGGCTAATTTACCACTACCAGAACCCTTATTTCCCTCTAAACCCTTCTTCGGGCAGTTTCTTGCCATGTGGTCCAATAACCCACAGACAAAACACCCCTAGTTCTTCTTAGGGTTAGGACAGTTGGGTGACAAATGCCCCTCTTGCCCATAGTTGTAACATACTGCTTTCCCCTTTTAGCAGACTCCTATATGAGTCTTTCTGCATGTCTTACATGCTTTCGTCCTTCGTTTGGGAACTCCCTGCTTTACCCTAGTATTCCCAGGGTTAAAACTCTTCCTCTTAGGCAAGTTACCGCTTCCGCTGTCAACTTCAGCCTTACTACCTCCTTCTAACTTACTCTTATTCTTTCTCTCTTTGTGGTACTGAGACAAAGCCTCACCACCACCTTCAACTATTATCGCCTTTTCCAGAATGGTCCTGTAGGAAGCACTCTGAAAAACTGATATTCTACTATAGAGCCAGGGTTTTAAGCCCTGCTCAAACCTGCATGCCTTTCTCTCTTCCGTATCCACCGGGTGTGGAGCAAATCTTTCCAATTCAATGAATTTGGAAGCATACTGGGGAACTGTCATATCCCCCTACTTAAGTTCTAAGAACTTAATCTCTATCCTACCCTGCATGCTAGTAGGGAAGTAGTTCTCGAAGAAAACCTTCTTAAACTGTTCCCATGTAATTGCTTCTGTTCTAGCCCCACCCTGGTGAGCCTCCCACCAGTAGTTGGCTTCCCCCTTTATCATGTAAGTCGCAAAAGAAGTCTTTTGTGCCTCACCTACGTTTGTTATCACAAACGCCTTTTCAATCTCTTTTACCCATGTCTGGGCTTCTAATGGGTCCGTCGTTCCTCAGAACTCAGGAGGACCCACACTTTTAAATTCCTTGAAGGTAGTTGTTCTTGCTACCCTAGGAGCTACAGGAATCCCTCCCCCCACTTGGTTAAATGCAGCCATTAATAAATTAACAAACTCTTGAATAGGGTTATTAGGACCCCCTTGATTCTTATTATGAGACTCAGCCTCTTGGTTACGTTGTCTCCTTCTTGGCGGCATAATTCTGATTAAATAAATAAAGTTTTGTTATTATTTATTTAACTACTTGGTTATCATTCTCAAACAACAACAACTCATACCACAACAAGCACATTAAATAAAAACTTCATTATATTAATATGCTTTCATAGTCAAAACTATTTACATCATGTTCCCTTAGCCAAAAAGCTATTACATACAATCCCGCGGTCTATAAAAATTGGGATTTACAAAAAAGACTACCCTTTAATTATACAAAAGAGGGTTTTACGTCACTACACATATACCAAAAAGATCTAATGATCTACTAACACTGTCGAACGACATTCTCATATTTTTGATTTGCCAGTATCGACACAATATCTCGACTTATAGTGTGTCGAGTCTACCCGGACTCAATGGAATAACAAGCAATTTTCAGCTTGAAATCATCATGAGCGCATTTGTGGATGTATGACATCCTAGCTATCTCCTGGTCTTTTTCAACCAATTTCTTTCGAAGCTCTAAGACCTCTTCCTTATAGTCACGTGCCTTATCCGTCATCAGCACTTTCTCATCGTGCTCCGAGTCAAAATCTGCCTCTGCAGATTCCTTGGCCTCATAAGGGGCGGTTATCTCCTCATTCTATGTCTGCACCACGGTGTGCAGATACACATTCCTATCTAACACAACCAGATACAATGATCTCATCGCATCCGGAGGTGTTGGCTCCTGAGTAGGTACTTCCGTATTAATCGATGTTACCTTCATTTCCTCCTCCACATCAAGCATCTCATTAAGATATGATGCTAACTCCATCATCTCCTCAGAGTATTCCTCCTCGGAGATGTACTCCTTAATGTATGAGTCTTCTAGTACAACTAACGGTACCTCTGCCACTGGCATTGGTACAATTTCAACTTGGTTCACTGACTCTTCACTCACAACGTGAATGTCTCTATACATCATGCTATCGATCGACAACTACAATAGCACATAACAAGTTGATTAGTACATAATACATAATAGTATAAGCACAAACCACATTTAATTTATTTAAGGTTACTTTTCATCTTTTAAATCTTTCAGTACTGAGTTTTCTCAATACTTTATTAATTCATTCAACTCAAATTTCTTTCTTCGGACTTTACCTTCCGTACAAGGTTATTAGCCTAAGGTTTCCCCCCCCCCCTTACCTTTTATAACCTAATGCTTTGATACCAACCTGTGACGCCCCCAAATTCGGGTATCTTCCAACCCGACATATAGTGCTACACTGTACACATAACTATACAATCATTCCATTGAAATACAACAAAATGAATGTAATTACTATCTTCTTATTATAATCAAAGTATAATCCTTCCCAGGTTCATAAATCGATTACATCGTTTGTTGTTCATAATGTATAATATATACAAACATACTACTCTATTACACGATGGTTAAGAATCCATCTTAGCCTTGCCCTTATCTCTCTTAGCATTCTCAGTACGTTCATCCTTAACTGCAATCATATAATTCACGCAAGAATTGAGCATAACAGCTCAACAAGTTTTAACAAAGGATAACAGTAATACCACATTCGTGAATTATATGATAATTCCTACATAACTCAACAAATAGTTATGAAGTATTATAAAACAATAATACTTTAACATTTCATATCATTAATTCCCAAAGTATAGAGTAGATTAGGAATTTTGAGCCGGTCGATAGACCATGAACGATAAGAGTTTACGCTTTCATACTTGAAAAGGATATCACAAACCTTAAGGTCAGTACATCCGCATTACTTACGAGCACTTCTAGGTGATCACTTATAGTACTCTATGTTAATCAACACTCATTTGTTAAACGTATTTACGCTTAACATTTGGTAAACTTCATGTGCCCATCGAATAATCGATGAAAAATACTTTTGTTTGTTCATAGACAAACCTTACCTTCACATCCGTACCAATCACTTGGCATAGGATAAATGTTAACATTTTATATAGAAAGAAATGAATATCAATCAATCTATATACTACGAGTAGTCTAGCCGAAGTTAAATGCATTGACCCTTTCTTTAAAAACCATGCGTGCAATTCGGTTCAATGAATCACATAAAACTTGGCTAACTTGAAAGTTAGACAAGGGTTAAGAAAACTTGCCTTTCAGCGTCTTCAAATAACTTATTCGACTGACCACATCCTTTACAAAATCTATATAATATATTCACATAGCACACTGTAATTAGCTATCAAACAATTATTCACATTGTTCCTACCAACTTCTTTCTCTTTTATGTCTTTGTTAACTTAATATTATTATTAAAGTCAACTTGACTTATTACCCTTTGTCCCGACTTATTAATCAACTTACGTTATTAACCGGTCTCTAACATTGTTGGCAAAGTACCAACGTTGTTTACCGATTAGGGTTCATCGATAACACTTCTTGTTCACCATTCATAAAATACTAACATGCAATCAATTCCTAAATTAAATACCATATACCTTAGTATAGGTAGTATTGGAATAGTTTTAATACACTTATGAAGTGCACAAACATTACTTCTATAGGTCTCTGAACAATTGAAGTTCAAAACCTAAGTCATCTATCAAAAACCACACTTTTGGCATGCAAGTGACTTATTAGTTCAACACGCACTACTGGCGCCCGATTAGCGATGGGTTGTGTCCCTGATCTCGGCTGACGCAAAGACGAGACTTTTACTCTATCAGTGACGCTACTGCACCATTTAGCGAGCTAACTACACTTTGCCTTGTAAACCTTTATGGGCGGCATTTAACACTGTCTGTCTAGCGCCATGTGCTGCGGACTTCAAAGACAGATAATTTTCAAAGATAAAAATTTTGGTGAGATTCCCGGAGCCATAACTTCTTCGTTATAGGTCCGATTTGGTCCGTTCAAAATCTTACACGTCATAAATGACATACTCTACACGTTCATATAAGAATTCGACACTTTCGAATCCGTTAACTCAAAATTCACTATTGAGTTCATTTTCTAAACATTCGTAAACGTTAATGAGTGTTCAATGCTCGTTTTCTTCGTTTTAAGTCGAAATCCGACGATTCTTAAACCCACAACTCTTAAATACCCTATCTCATGTGTTGACATTGGAAAACAACGTTTTCAAGTCTCGCGGCAACTTTCGACTACCAATCCGAAATTTCAACGTTTTCGACGTTTAACGTCTATTTCCGTAAAATTCGCCATAACTTCGTTACTAATGTTCTTTAAGCCAAATCACATGGAATACTCCATGGACTTCATATCTACATCCTAACCAAGCAAGATGCACATATTTACATATTGATGGAGTTCAATTGTTTATCAACAATCAATATTTTCATGATTTAAAACTATATCAAACCTTATGATTTCTATGATTTCATGACTTATAGAGATTGATTCTCTAATAAGTCATTCTTATTCCACTATACAAGCCATACACCGCCCATTTGTGATTCTCCATACTAAAAGAAAATCAAAAGAGATGGAATGAGAAATAAGGAATATTACCTTAAGAACTCTTAAGAAAAACTCTTGGAAAACTACAAGGCAAAGCTTCCAAGTGTAGGATTTTGTTGAGTCTAGCTCTCTTTCTCTCTCAATAATCTAGGTTGGCAATTGAAAATCTCACAAAAGACCAACTCTTGCTTTTTATTTATAGGGAAATGAAATGGAGGGCTATATGGACTAAACACCCCACCTCCTTACTATTCATCACATTGTCACCAAGTAAAATACTTGGTGACCAAGCATTATTCTTGCCTTGCAAACCAAGGGCCGGCCCACCTTGCCCATGGGTCATCCTCATGGGTTGCCCCATGGGTTTTACCCATTCGGTGACCCACCGGTTCGATCCACCGTTTAGTTTTCTTGCATTGGGCTTAACCAATCTAATATTGGGCCTTGAATTGGGCTTAACCAACTAATCCCTTGGGCTTGCTCATTCAATTGATTGGACTAAATATAATCTAACCCAAATGAATTAACATTAAGTCTTAACTTAATTCCATAATACGAATCGTATTCTATACGTATAATTCACGTATTCTCTCCGTACTATAATCGTATTGTACTTCGTATTAACTCATCGTATTATATGTAGATACTAAATAGTATCATCCTAGTATACCACATGCTCTAACAATAACGCAATTCCTTCTACGCGTTTCATTTCCTTCTCGAAAATTAATATACTCAACCCTTAGATTTTAAGTCCGTATGCGAAAACTTCGTTTGCCATAAATGAAATAATATTAGATATTTCATCTCCTCTCGATATTCTATCATTACGCGTTTCTCGAAATTTCAAAATAATTCCCCGAACAGAAACGGATGAATAGTGTTTTTACGAAAAATTCTCGAAAAACATTTATTCTCGTCTTGGAAATTCTAAACAATTAATTCTAGCACGTAGCCAGATTACTAACCACATTAGCAGATTCTAGGTCATAGAACGACCTTCACATAGTTTACTCACAAATTAAATCAATTAAATTCATTTAATTCACATAATCAAATAAAAATTTAATTGTCATAAAAATCCGATTTTCTCGGGCGTTACACCACCATTTCCACTGTCCTCCAAATCGGAGTCGATACCAACAACTCCCAAACCACCCATAAAATAATCAGGCCCACCCGAATTAGAGGACTCACCGATTCGCACAAAAGTACCGATCCCTCCTCGACATTAAAGAACTCGTTACATGATCAAAGAACAATAAACCCAGAATTATTATCATCACCAATATAACCACCTAACCCTAACCCTAGATTCAACTCTAAATTATTCAAACCCATTACGTCATTCCCTTTAATTACTTCGAAATTCAGATCCAAATTCAAATCCAAATTGGGATTAGGATCCTATTGTTCAACACATTCATGAAACAAATCTACGACGAAAGTTACCTGATTTTCCCGATCAAAGAAATCGATATTAATGATAGAAGAATCGGCGTCCGAAGCGCCATCCGCCAAGATCTGAGAGCGTCTGGAGCGATGGTTTTGGTGCTGATGATCTATGGCGAAGATCCGAAACTCTAATGGTGGGAATTCGAGATCTGAAGTGTCAAAGCCCTCAAAATTATGAGACAACAAGAAGTGAGTTGAGTCAAGGGATCTTAATTTATGAGTACTAGAGAAAGAGAAGAAGTCCGCTAGTTGAACTAGCAGATGGACTGAAACATAATTTCAAAGCCAAGGCGTTAATGAGACTTAGGGGAAATTTGGTCCAAATATTTTTTTATGCGTCTGCTAGTTGAACTAGTAGATGACATATTTGCCTTTTAAATCGTAGCCATTAATTTATGTAATGTATGGCTATGATGTTTTTTGGCCATTTTTCATCCATAGCAAATACATGTTATGAATTATTTTCCATATATATATATATATATAATACAGAAGGAAGAAAGAATCTCCTGGTAAGTTTTAAATAACCACGGACTCAGCGCGAAATCAGTACCGATTTTAAAACAGGCTTTCAAAAATTTAATTTTTTTAAAAATTTTATACAACAAATTATGCCCAATAAATTATTCAAAATACATACCCATACATATATGGAATTAAAACAATTAATAATTTGGATAAAGTTTGGCTCTGATACCACTGTAAGGTTTTCTGAAAATCAATGTAGCAATCAAATTGCCAAATTAGCGGAAGCAAAGTAAAATCAAATTTTAAATTTTTTTACAAACCAATTACCCGGATCATCCTTTATGCATATTATTAATTAAAACGAAGAATAAGAAGTTATGTAATCATACCCTTGTAGATACGAGCTTCCACAAGTACGAGCTCAACTCCTACTTCTCCGCGATCTCCTTGAATCTCCAAGTAGATTTCTTTCTTTGATCAATGTTAGCCACCCAAGTGTATGGCCTCTAGAGGTGATCCACCAAGGAAGAAGAATATTCAAGAAGAAGAGTGTATTGACTCAAACCTTAGTTTTCCCTATCTCTAGAAAAAGGGGCATACTCTCCAACTTTTGGAATTACGTATATCTGATATCTGGTATAAGACGTCTCTTATAAAGATATCAGGTAACCCTATTTAATTAAAATAAGGTATTATTTATTTTTATTAAACTCCTTTAATTAATTGGGCTCTCTAATCTTATTAGGAATAATTAATTAAACTCCTTTAACTAATTTTTCATCCTAATCCTATTAGGAATAAATGAGAGTAATTATATTAAATTAATTCCTAAACTCTTTTAAAAATTAAAATAATAATAAATGTAATAATATTAATATGACTCCTCTTATTAATTTATATTTAACATTTTCAAAATATTAAATAATAAACATTAAGCTATTTAATTTATTCTATCACCATAGATTAAATTAAATATACATAACATATTATTATGATTATGCCATTAACTTCTTAAATAATTATTCTTCCTTTTATGGTGTGACCCTTTAGGTTCTCCATATTAAACCGGTTATGAATAAATCAATTAGAACAATTCTAATCTTATTTAAATAAATAAATTAAACTATTAATTTATTTAAATAAATAATATTTATTCTATAATAGGGATAAGCATCCCTAGCGATCAACGACTTTCTAGATATTATAGATTTCAACATTAATCATAAAAGAACCCTTGAGTAAATAGTTACAGTACAATTCAATCCTTCCACCATACAATGTCCCAATTAAATATAAGACATGAATTTACTGTCAAGTCTTATTTTATTTAATTATATGTATTTCGATTCCTAAATGCACAACTTCTAATAAAATGCAAATTAGAAACTACTTTATAATTTCATTCCACCTTGGCCAAGGATTTCTGGGTTGTCATTTATCAAATCACATATGACATTTCTCTTCTTTTACTAGAAGTGGTAGATTCTATATTGATCATTCATTATCTCCATATTTAACTTATTATACCCAAGCATACCCTTTGATATACTGTAAGAGTCTTAAGGAATAAGTCAAAGTGTAATTCATTATATATAAGATACTATGATGATCTCAAATTTAAGGATTATTTGTACTACTATCACTATAGGAATTCCTACTAACAGGCAAGTAAAACTTCATTAGGTATTCCTTAGCGAGTCACGTTCAATGAACTTCTTCTCCAATAAGTACCTACATACTTGCTGTAGTGTCTCCACACAAATGATCATGAGATCAATCATTCTCATCCAATGAGAAAGAAACGTATGTATCAATCTATCCGGATTTATTAATCTCCTTTTTAGTAATCCATTGATTGAGAACATTTTAGTTTTAAGCTATCTAAGAATTTATATCTCATTCTAAAAACATTGCTTAAAACTATGAGTTTATCACATATTATTAAAATAACACCATGTAGATAATTAAATGCCTTTACTAAATAATTCTTTTATTAATAAATAAATAAGATTGATTAAAAAGTATATACTTTATCATCATATATGATTGGCTTGTATACATACTACTTTCAAGATGATCCAGAATTTGTGGATTATTTATACATGTTGGATGCATTACCAAGAGTGAGTAGATTCAAGGTGTCATTCGAGCCATTACATACGAAAGAGAAAGCATTGGCACAGATGAAACCCTCACTTGAGGAACCACCCACTCTTGAGCTAAAGCATCTTCCTAAACACCTCAAGTATGCGTTTTTAGGCAAATCTAATACTTTACTTATTATTATTGCATCTGCACTTAATGATTTAATGGAAAGTAAGTTGTTGAGGGTACTTCGAGAGTACAAGTTTGCAATAGGATGGACAATCGCTAACATCAAGGGGGGAATAAGCCCTTCATTCTGTATGCACAAGATACTCTTGGAAGAGGATGTAAAGCCAATAGTAGAATACTAGAGAAGGCTCAATCCAATCATGAAAGATGTTGTGAAGAAAGAGATTCTAAAATGGTTGGATGGTGGGATAATCTACCGTATCTCAGATAGTTCATGGGTGATCCCAGTGCAGTGTGTCCCGAAGAAGGTTGGAATGACGGTTGTGACTAACGACGATAATTAATTTATACCGACAAGGATAGTGACCGGCTGGAGGGTATGCATGGATTACAAGAATCTTAATAACGTAACCCAGAAGGATCACTTTCCTCTATCTTTCATCGATCAGATGTTAGACCGTTTGGCTAGACATAAGTATTATTGCTTATTGGATGGATACTCGGGTTATAACCAAATCGGCATTGCTCCTGAAGATCAAGAGAAGACTACTTTCACGTGCCCATATGGCACCTTTGCGTTCAGGAGGATGTCATTCGGGTTGTGTAATGCACCAACAACCTTCCAGAGATGTATGATGACTATATTTTTAGATATGGTGGAGTGCAATGTTGAAGTGTCCATGGATGACTTTTCAGTTTATGGGAATACTTTTGATAGTTGTCTTGAGAATTTGGTTATGGTATTGAAACGCTGTGTGGAAACCAATCTTGTGCTAAACTGGGAAAAATGCCATTTTATGGTCGAAGAAGGAATTATCCTCGGGCATAAAGTCTCTGCAAAAGGGTTAGAAGTTGATCGGGCAAAGTTGGATACAATTGAGAATATTCCACCTCCGACCTCAATTAAAGGAATTCGAAGTTTTCTTAGGCATGTTGGATTCTACTGTCGATTTATCAAAGATTTCTCAAAGATTACAAAACCACTATGCAGTCTATTAGAGAAAGAAGCAATTTTTAGGTTTAATTGAGAGTATCTGACAGCTTTTGAACAATTGAAAAAGAAATTGACAACAGCTCACGTGATCGTAGCACTGGATTGGACAATGTCATTTGAGTTAATGTGTGAGGCTAGCGATTACGAGGTAGGGGCTATTTTGGGATAACGCCGAGACAAGATCTTTCATGCTATATATTATGCAAGTAAAACCCTCACGGATGCTCAATTGAACTACACAACTACCGAGAAGGAGTTACTTACGGCCGTGTACGTCTTTGATAAATTTTGAGCATATTTGATAGGAACAAAGGTTGTGGTGTACACGAACCACTCGACGATCCGTTATCTAATTTCAAAGAAAGATGCAAAGCCTAGGCTTATTAGATGGATTCTATTCCTTCAAGAGTTTGATTTGGAAATCAAGGATAAGAAGGGGACATAAAATTAAGTAGCTAATCATCTTTCGAGGTTAGAAAATATGGACAAGGACAAGGCAGATAAATATTCGATCAATGAGTTATTTTCGGATGAACAGTTATTTGGTGTAAATTCAAAATTTCCTTGGTATGCAGATTTTGCTAATTACTTTATGAATAAGATCCTTCTTCCTGATTTGACACGTCAACAGAAAAAGAAGTTCCTACATGATGTCAAGTGGTACATGTGGGATGAGCCTTATCTTTTCAAACAGCCTGCGGACAAAATGATTTGTAAATGCATACCTTATAGTGAAGTTAATAACATCTTGGACGCATGCCATGCATCTGTATATGGGGGACATTATGAAAGTGAGCGAACAGTAGAAAAAGTGTTTCAAGTAGAATTTTACTAGCCGACTATATTCAAAGATGCTCACCAGTTTGTAAAAATCTACAATAGATGTCAAAGGGTGGGCAATATTTCAAAAAGGAATGAGATTTCGCTCAACGCAATCTTGGAAGTCGAGATTTTCGATGTATGGGGGATGGACTTTATGGAACCCTTTCTGCCTTAATACAACAATCTATATATCTTGTTAGTTGTAGACTATGTATCGAAATGGATTGAAGTTATGGCACTCCCTATGAATGATGCCAAAGTTGTTTTAAAATTCCTACAGAAAAACATCTTCACAAGATTTGGCACGCCGAGAGAAATTATAAGTGACGAGGGAAGTCACTTCTGCAATAAGTTCTTTACAGCTCTCTTGGTAAAGTACGGGGTTAATCAAAGGGTTGCAACGGCTTATCATCCCCAAATAAGTGGCCAAGCTGAGGTTTTAAATAAAGAGGTGAAATGAATTTTAGAGAAAGTGGTGAATCCGAATAGAAAAGACTGGTCTCTGAAGTTAGACAACGCTTTATGGGCTTATCGCATAGAATACAAGACACCAATTGGGATGTCTCTGTATCAACTTGTGTACGGGAAAGTGTGTCACCTCCCATTAGAACTTCAACATAAAGCATACTGCGTTATTCAGAAGCTGAATTTTGATCAAAAAGCTATATGCGAGAAAAGACTTCTATAACTTAATGAGATGGACGAGTTTCGTTTGCAAGCCTATGAAAACTCCAAACTATATAAGGAAAAGATCAAGAAGTGGCATGATCAGAAGATTTTGCAGAAGACATTTGAACTGGGCCAATCTATGTTATTTTATAATTCATGACTACAGTTATTTCCTAAAAAACTCAAATCACGATGGTCAGGGCCATTTACCATCAAGACAGTCTACCCACATGGCGCCGTTGAACTCTATATTAGGAATCCTCTTGAAACGTTGAAAGTAAATGGGCAGTGTCTAAAGCTCTATTGTGTCGGTGACATCGATAACTAAGCCATCACGATCACTCTTGTCGATGCATCATGACACAGGGAGTAGTCAGGCTGAAAGACTCAAAAACAAGCGTTAATTGGGAGGCAACCCAATTTTCTTGTCAAATACATTATTTTAGTTTTATGTTCCTTAATTTGTAGTTTAGTTAATAATTTTAGTATTACATAGTTCAATTATGTGTAAATCGTAGGTAATTAGTGAGTCATTGTAGTAATTTTCAACATTCTTGCTCAAACGCCATGTGTTTAACTTAAAATGTTGGTTTTATTGGATTTCAGGATCTAAGGATGAAGTTTTACACGTATGCGAGGAAAGAAGCTAAAAATCATAAGTCCTGCAGAAGATGATGTTTGCATTTTACCGGGTTTATTTATCGCTTTGATACACCCGCCTCGGCGGGTGGTATCTGTATCTACCCATACAAGGCGAACCTTTTAAGCCAAAATACCCCATACACAGGCGGGCCTTTTTAAGTTAAAATACCCCATACAAGTGGGTACAAAATTCAGCTTTAAAAACCTTCATGCAATTGTGCTCGCTTCCACTTCTATCCCTTACAATCGAACCCCAACCATCTCTTTCCCCACGAACTCCATCTCTAACACACAATCTGTAATACCCTCGAATTTTAATAAATTATAATATTGAGAATAAAGATTGTTTACATATTTATTTGAATATAAATATATATAGTATCAGCATGAGTTGTGATAATTAATTTATTAAGCATGTGATAATTAAACAATGTGGCAGAAGTGATGAGAAGCTTAGTTTAAGCTTGTGGAAATTATGCCTAGTGTGGCAAAGTGGTGAAATGAGAAAAGGCTAATTTAATTAAGGATGAAAAGGATTAAATTAATTAGTACTATTAATAAATAATTACATAAGGTGATTGACTAATTCTTAATATTATGAACAATAGCATGTGAGGAGAAATCATATATAATAAGGTTTTTTATTTAATATAAGATGATGTGTGACGTTGGAATATAAATAATTATTATATATGATAAAAAGTAAGCTTAACTTATGTAATTTATTAAGTTGTGTGAAAAAGTCTTATGTGACATCAAGAGGTGTGTGGGAGTAATTAAATAGGTATTTTAAACCTATGAGAGAAAATGACTTTGATTAAACAAATAAGCAATATTAACTGATTATCTTAATTTATATGTAGAATTGGAATAATGAATTTTATGGAAGGTAATATTAGTACCTAACTAAATTATATTCTAGTCTAGGGTAAATATTATTTGAAATAAACCAATGTACATGGATTATATAATTCTATGTGTAATTTAGGAGTGGGTGTATATGTATGCTCAATTGTGGTCATATATCAAATAAACCTAAGTATGATAAGTAATAGTTTGGATAAATGCTGAGTATTATAATGTCCCAAAATCATAGTCCCATTTCCAAAAAGTCTCATCTGTGTTTTGCTAAAAGCCTATGGCTTTATATTTGTTGAAAACCAAGATAAAGATGATGGCTATGGGAAGGGGAGAAGATGGAGTTGGTGAAGCTTTCCACCAACCTCTTGTTGCACAATGGTTCCTTCAATCCTCCATGGAAACAATCCTTAGGGTAAAACCTCCAAATGGTCAATAATCCCTCTATAAATAGAAGTCCCCCTCTCATTTAATGTGAATTGTTGATTTCTCTGAGAATTTCTAATTGAAGTGAGAGTGTTGTTGAGTAATCTGCAAATTGAAGCTAGAGTAACATTTCAACTTCACAATTTCAGAAGGTATTATCCCTCTATATGTTCTTACATTCAAGTTTTGCAAAGTTCTTAGAAAAGTACGAAAATACTTGTTTTGAGTTGAAAAGTTTATGGTTGAAGCATGCTAGAATGTGTAAATTGACGCTAGACATTGTTAATATGGTTAAATACGAAATCAACGAAATTGAAATGAAGTAAATTGGTCAAGTAACGAATCCATAGTGAAGAGAATCACTAAATGTGTTAAACTTTGGAAAAATGGCAAAAATCATGAATTGATTATTGAATTTGATTGTTTGTATGTTTGGGATTGTTAGAAGCATGATAGGGATGTTTAGTAGTAAGTTTATATCAATTAAAGTATCCTTACATTGTTGTTGGGTTGAAGATTGGCATGTTGGTTCGAAGTAGGGGAAATATTTTCCAGATCAAGAAGAATGCTGACCATACTTCCTACGTGAGGTCATGTTTGTATATAAGGCCCACTTTGGGGGAGATGATTAATATTACTATATTATTTTCGGGGGTCCTCAGAGTGTAAATGCACTTTACGCGAAAATCAGAGTGACTGATTTTTGTTGTTGTTTTGTTTTGATTGTTTGATGTAAGAAGTATTAACTTAACTTCAAGAATATACATAATCCTTAAACATGTATCAATGCATTATGCAAAATTCTTTAGTAGGTTTGGAGTTTGAATTATAACCTTTTAAAAGAGAAGATTAAGAGACGAAAATAATGTTTATAAAACCTTACGCCTTTTTGGAATCTAACCTTTTAAGCATGTATTCGCAACTTATTTAGTTTTGTAAATACATATGAAATGTGAATTCAACGTACTTTGCATGCTTATTTATTTGTCATGAAATTTTAAGATTTGAAAACCAATTGAGTTATAAACTCGTAACTTGTATTGTGAACTTTTGAATGACTATGATAGGATGCTTTATGCCTCTAGAGATAATAAACATGTTCACACATCTAGTTATACAACTAAATCTAATACATGTAACCATGCATAAAAAGAGGTTGTTTGGAGATGTTATGTGGTTTAATGAATACTATAGTTAGTAGTTGATATAATGAGCTCTTTTGACTTGTAAAATGGAAATGTATGATTGAGTAACTTTAACAAGGGGCCAAACCTAGCCTAAATTTTCTTTAAAATGTGGAGCAACTTAAGCTAGAATACGTTAAGTAAGTAATATTTTATGAATACAAGTAAAAGATGAGCATATGGTACTAAAAGATTTTCAAAAGTAAGAACAATGTGAATTATACATCTATGAGTTTGACTATATATAAACTGCATAAGTTTAAATATGTGTGATAAATGTATTTGGATATG
This sequence comes from Panax ginseng, assembly GCA_020205605.1. Classification (NCBI taxonomy): domain Eukaryota; kingdom Viridiplantae; phylum Streptophyta; class Magnoliopsida; order Apiales; family Araliaceae; genus Panax; species Panax ginseng. Next base: position 88,426,295 of record CM035129.1, read on the forward strand.
TACGTCAAGGTGTGTGACTAATGAATACCTATACATATATAAATAGGATAACATAGTTCATTGAGGTGATTTTACGCTATAAGTGGTAATCAATGCTAAAGGCAAGTCTCCTAACTCACACAACTTTAGATTTTGTGCGAGTTCTCGAACTTCGTTTGATTCTCATATTGAATGCAAGTTTTCTAAATTCTTTACATTGTATATTGTATAACCTGAATTGTTGCCATACTTATATCGAGCAAATATCTATTACTATTCAGAAATCATTTGTATGCCTTAACATTGTTACAAGTATTGGACTTATCGTTCATAAATGCATTATAAAAGTGGTCTAAGCCTTTGATTCGGCTAGACTATGATCATGTGTTAAGAAAGCTATCCAAACCAATTGACTTGGTGTGGATTCTTGTAAATCTACTTAGATGAACAACCCTCTTAAAAAAGGGAAATTTTTTATTATCGGGGAACCGATGTGCGCAATGAGTATGATTAAATGTTATGCATAACGTAGGGTACTTTAGGCTAATCACATTGTGACACCCCCAAAATAGGTATACATCACCCATCTTGAGTTGCCAAATACATGGTACAAAATTCAAATACAACTTAATAATAATACTGTCTTGTAAAATACGACAAAATACAAACTGAGAGTTTTAATACGAATATTGTCATCTAGACAATATCCACACTTAATGGAGTCCTCATTACATTTATTATCACACTATTTTATAGAATAGTGAGGACTACTATGACACCATCTCGGACCATTACTCCGTTCCTCGACTAGTCCCTACTACGTTCTAATTTCCTGAAGAGAACAATGAAAGCAAAAGGGTGAGCTTAACTAGCCCAGTAAGAAATATTATTACTAAGATAATGCAGAATAAATTATTGTTAGCCTTCAACAGTGTTAAACTGATAAAATATAATAAACATCAAGTTTAACTACAGTGGAACAAGCAATCCATTAGAAGAGTCAAGTAGAGAATAAAATCTACTATCTTCTATGATTAAAAAAAATCATCACTTTTATCGTTGAGACTCAGCTTAATAAATAATCCACATCATCGAATCACCCCTGCACTACGGCCAAGGATATTCTTTAGTATCACGACCACAAATTATCCATGCACTATGGGCCAAGGATATTCGTGTATTCATTAATGGTCATGATCATGCTAACAACTATCCATCAATGCACTACGGGCCAATGAGGACTTTTACCAAATCATTTGTAACATTATGGTCATGATTATACCGAATAATCCCTGGTCATAATCATACAAAGTCCATCTATGCACTACAGGCCACAGATGACTTTCAACATAATATAAACATGAAGATGATAACAATGATATAAGAATTCAATAAAACAAGTTCAAGGATAAATTCTAAAAAAATTTATAATTAAATTTATCCAAAAATCAATAACGTTCAAATTGTTAACATGATACTGCTTTGTAGAGTAAAATTCAAGAATGCTCAGAATAATATTTCCAGGAAAAGATACTGGATGAAGCGCAAATATCAAGGATATTCTACTAATTTCATGGAGTTTAGAAGCCAAAACTTTAACAAAACGAATATAGAATTCTAAATCTGAAATGAAAAAATATGACTTACATACTATACAGTATGAAAGAAAATATTATTTCAAGCGAATATTGAACAAAAATAACATCCCTTACGAATATTGAACGAATATAATATTCCTTACGAATATTAAACAAATATAATATGAATATTAAACGAAGACAATATCCCTACGAATATTTAACGAAAATAATATTCATACGAATACGAAAAATAATGTCTCTTCTGAATATGAAATAAATATTACCCCTTACGTGTATTGAAAGAAAATAATTCTCTTCATGAATACGAAAGAAATAATACCCCTTACGTGTATTGAAAGAAAATAATTCTCTTCATGAATACGAAAGAAATAATACCCCTTACTTCAAAAAGAAGAGTGCTCCAACTGGTATAACGGAGATATTCTTAAATAAAACTTTCACTATTTTCTACACTCAAAGCTTTCTTAAAACTCGAAAGCAATATGCTCAATATTATAAAGAAGAATTCTCTAATTCTGGTGTGATTTTCAATTCTAAATAAGCATCCTATTTATAAGAGAATGGAAAGGATATTATTTGAACGAATAGTGAAGGGAAAGTCACGTGCGCAACTCTTCGGCCGAACGTTTAAAATTTTTTGATTTACTATGCAGAACTATGCAATAAAATATTCTAATAAAATGAAAACTTTTAAATAAAATATAATATATATTATATATATATATATATATTATATAACATATGTTGAAAACCAAGTCACGGGTTTACACACCGTGATTCCTTTTCCCCCAATATCAATATAATATATATATATATATATATATATATATATATATATATATATATATATATATAAACAACAAAACCTCCACCACCCGTGAATACCAAAATCAAAACCCCTTTTATTTTTTCTTCCACACGTGGGCCCCACGTTTTCCCTCCAACCAATATCTCATAATCACGGGTGGGTCCCATTATATTTATACGACTTTCTACCGATTATTTGCAAAATGGGTAAACGGGGATCCAAATAATAAGCAAAATTTACAACAACTACTTCATAAAAATTCTCTCAATATTTTTAACAACATTTATCATCATTATTATAATTCGCAATATTTAACAACCAGGTCATTCCCAAGAAAGAGGGGACTTTCCAATAAGGATTTCTCTCTATTGGCACGCAATTAGGTGACCAAACCTCTCCTTGACAGAACTTCTAGACATTGTCAATATTGCAAATAATAATATTAATAACTTTGTCATCTCAATTATTGATTTAATAATATATAAAATATCGACAATAATTGAATCAAATAATGTGAGATACTATGCAGCAATTACTGTAGCAATAATTGAACAAAACTGAGTGACTTCTCATGTAAGTATCAATAATCAATACTCAGTGTGCTACTATGCAACCACGCCAGACATCAGTACTTTTACTCTTTGGGTAGTTCAATGCTTTTAACGGTAAAACTTCCGCCGTTATTTTTGCATAAAAAGATATTTCTGTCGTTTTCTCATTCCAACAATAATTCCGTTGTGGGGTCCACCAATGAGTGTGCCTTCGTACGAATATTCCCCGACACAAAGAATATTCCCCGACCAATCGAATATAATATAACAACTTGCATACTTTGCAAAATTTATAAATATTACCCACAACTATAACTTTATATCAAATTCAGACCATAATACTTCAAAAATCTTTTGAGAAAATTAATCTTTATTCACAAAATTTTGGGTCTCACAATCTCCCCTCCTTATGAAATTTCGCCCTCAAAATTTACATACGTACCTGGTATGCCGAACAGATGAGGACACTTCATCAGATTCTAACTCTTGATGTATAACCTTTGAGCGTAGAATATATTCCTTCTTATCTAAGATTTTAATAGGTATCTCTTCATACGTTTAATCTTCCGTTATCTCGTCCGGTTATAAATCAATAATGTGGTTCGGGTCATCCACATATTTACGTAACATCGATACGTGAAAAAAAAAAAGTTATGAACACGCGACATACTTGGCGGTAAGGCGAGTCTATAGGCCACAGTTCCTACTCGATCAAGGATTTCAAATGGGCCAATAAAATTGAGGGTTGAGATTTCCTCTCTTCATTGACTCTTGCTTCTAGAATAACGCCTTCTTGAACCTTCTTCTTCGTATTCATCAGCTCTGGGTCTGTAGCTTTAGCGACTTTAAAATTATCGATTAACATCGATTCCAATCGTATATTCGTTATCTTCACGTAGGTTCGTATATTCACACTTGTAAACGCATACGATCTTCTACTCAATGCGTCAGCTACCACGTTCGCTTTTTTTAGGATGGTATTGAATGGTATGGTTGTAATCTTTAACAGCTCGAGCCAACGTCTTTGGTGCGTGATACGTTCGTTTTGGGTGAAGAAATACTTAAGGGTTTTAGAAATGGGTTTTGTACTGGGGTAAATACAAAATTCGCTTTCACGCTCTAGGGTAGGTCAAGAAGTCTTCAGGGAAAACGTCATGAAATTTATTAATGATAGAAATATCATTTAAAAACCGTGACTCTCATCCAAGACTTGGATAACACATGAAATGAAGGTTTCTCCTAATGGAGTTTCAACAGATAAGTTAAAGTCTAATTTCTCCAGAGTCAAATTTAAATGTTGAGCGCAAGTAGGTGAAATAAAAGAATGGGTAGAACTGGTATCAAATAAGGTATAGATTTCACAAGAGTTTATGATTAACTTACCCGGGACAACTTCGTTCGGGTTCCTCGACAAACACTCTCACTTAAACTACCGGCTTTGACTTGTCTGGGACATCCTTTGGCGTCATCATCCCAGCTGGACTTGACTTCACCATACGACAAAATCAAGCTAGGTGACCTTCTATTCTGCAATTAAAACACGCTTTGGGTTGCTACGTATAGTTTGGACGGATGTGTCCCTCCTGTCCGCATTTGAAACATACGACTGGTGGTCGTTCTTCTTCCTTGGAAACAGGTGCTGGTGTTGATGTCTTTCCATCATTATTGAACATTCTCTTCTTGAAATTTCCACTTCTATTATCTTGGCCATGATTACCACCGAAGTGGTTACCATTCTTGGCATGATAATTTCCCCCACGATGGTTATCATTATTTCGATGGTCGCTACCACCAGTATGATTATTATCGTGTTGTTGGTCATTTCTTTTTGGCTGTGCTGACTCATTATCGCGCTCTAATAACTGAGCCATATTCACAACATCTGAATATAAACAAAGTTTGTGAGAAATGAGGTATTTACGTATATCGGGTTTCAAACCTCGCAGAAACATTCGCGTTATTCGCTCCTTATTATCGACCAAATGGGATGCAAACCGGGATAACTCTGCAAACTTAGCCTCGTACTATGACACGGTCATGTTGTTTTGCTCTATCTTGATGAATTCTACCTCCTTCATGTGACGAATACTTTCGAGAAAGTACTTGTCGTTGAACAATTTTTGGAACTTCTCCCAAGACATGTTGAGTGCGTCAGGCTGGGTACGTTTTACAGATTCCCACCAATGATCTTCTTCTTCACGCAATATAAAGGTGGTGAAGGGAACCTTTTGCTCCTCTGAGCATTCCAAGACATCAAATATCTTGGTAATATGCTTTATCCACGTCTCTGCCTTAAGTGGTTCTGGCTTTCCTAAAAACTCTGGTGGTCCCAGCTCCTTGAACTGCTTAGTGGTGACCAACCGTGGATTGCCATTGATTCCACCTGCATTATGAATAGTAGTCTCTCTCGTTTGGTGTTGCATGAACTGTACAAAGCCTCTGAACATCCCATCGTTCATCATTTGATCGGTGTTGTTATTTACCTGAGGATTATTGTCTTCCTGTTGCACATTATCCTGGGTATTGATATGTGGTGACTCAACGATCTCATGTGCTCCATTGCTATTCCCAACATTCTCGGATGTCATTTTCAAATACTGTCACAAAACAAGGGTTAATTGACATGCAATATATTATCCCTATATTCTGGCCGACCAATTAAATAACAAATATACTTAGGTAGGTCATACTAGCGAAGGAATTTCTCGTCCCTCCTCTCCTAGTTCGTGTCTCACATCTTAGCCAATGATCATATCCCTAAGCTTTGATACCAACTGTGATGCCCCCAAAATAGGTATACATCACCCATCTTGAGTCGCCAAATACATGGTACAAAATTTAAATACAACTTAATAATACAACTGTCTTGTAAAATACGACAAAATATAAACTGAGAGTTTTAATACAAATATTGTCATCTAGACAATATCCACACTCAATGGAGTCCTCATTACATTTATTATCACACTATTTTATAGAATAGTGAGGACTACTATGACACAATCTCGGAACATTACTCCATTCCTCGACTAGTCCCTACTACGTTCTCATTTCCTAAAGAGAACAATGAAAGCAAAAGGGTGAGCTCAACTAGCCCAGTAAGAAATATTATGACTAAGATAATGCAGAATAAATTATCGTTAGCCAACAAAGTTTAAACCGATAAAATATAACAAATATCAAGTTTAACTGCAAAGTTAGAACAAGCAATCCATTAGAAGAGTCAAGTAGAGAATAAAATCTACTATCTTCTATGATTAAAAAAAAATTCATCACTTTTATTCTTTGAGACTCAAATTTAATAAATAATCCACATCATCGAATAACCCCACCTTTACTACCCGAGGATATTCTTTAGTATCACGACCACAAAATTATCCATGCACTACGGGCCAAGGATATTCGTGTATTCATTAATGGTCATGATCATGCCAACAACTGTCCATCAATGCACTACGGGCCAATGAGGACTTTTATCACATTATTTGTAACATTACGGTCATAATTATACCGAATAATCCCTGATCATAATCATACCAAGTCCATCTATGCACTACAGGCCACAGATGACTTTTAACATAATATAAACATGAGGATGATGACAATGATATAAGAATTCAATAAAACAAGTTCAAGGATAAATTTTAAAAAAATTTATAATTAAATTTATCCAAAAATCAATAACGTTCAAATTGTCAACATGATACTGCTTTGTAGAGTAAAATTCAAGAATGCCCAGAATAATATTTCCATGAAAAGATACTGGATGAAGCGCAAATATTAAGGATATTCTACTAATTTCATGGAGTTTAGAAGCCAAAACTTTAACAAAACGAATATAGAATTCTAAATCTGAAATGAAAAAATATGACTTACATACTATACAGTATGAAAGAAAATATTATTTCAAGCGAATATTGAACAAAAATAACATCCCTTACGAATATTGAAGAAATATAATATTCCTTACGAATATTAAACAAATATAATATGAATATTAAACGAAGACAATATCCTTACGAATATTGAACGAAAATAATATTCCTTATGTATATTGAACGAAAATATTATTCATACGAATACGAAAAATAATGTCTCTTCTGAATATGAAATAAATAATACCACTTACGTGTATTGAAAGAAAATAATTCTCTTCATCAATACGAAAGAAATAATACCCCTTACCTCAAAAAGAAGAGTATTCCAACTGGTATAGCGGAGATATTCTTAAATAAAACTTTCACTATTTTCTACACTCAAAGCTTCTTAAAACTAGAAAGCAATACGCTCAATAATTCTTGTGACGCCCCCAAAATAGGTCTACATCCCCCATTCTGAGTTGTCAATACACGGTACAGAAACAACTACAACTTTATTATTACAATAGTAAAACTGTGAGTTTAAATACAGATATTGCCATCTAGACAATATCCACATACAAATAAATCCTCATCATAATTATGGATACATTATTTTACAACAATTGTGAGGACTACTAAACAACTCTCCCTAGAACTTTCATTCCATACCCCGACTCGTACTTGCTATATTCTCGCCTCCTGAGAAGAAAAATGGAACAAAAAGGAAAAGGGTGAGCTCGACTAGCCCAAGAAGAATATTATGACTAAGATAATATACAACAAAATTATCGTTAGTCTTCAACAGGGAAAAATATAATAGAATACAATAGACAACAAGTTTTAAATCAATATTCGCAGCAGAAATAATAATTCATTAGAAGAGTTAAGTAGAGAATGCAAACTACTATCTTCTATGTATGAATTTTAAAGTTCATCGTCTATTTTTATCCCTGTAGCATCAATCAATATATATCTGGGATCAAATATTCATCCTTGCACTACAAAGCCAAGGACATTCACCATTGGTCATGTTCATCTAAACACTGCTCATCTTTTGCACTACGGGCCAAAGATATTCATCGAAATCATTCATCTTTGCACTACGAGCCAAAGATATTCATCGAAATCATTCATCTTTGCACTCATCGCCAAAGATATTCATCATAAATCATTCATCTTTACTTCAGAAGCCAAAGATATTCAATAATATCATCATTTAAGACTGAGGATGATGAAAAATATTTTTTAAAGAAACGAATCCAGTGAAACAAAATGACAAGGATTAAGGATTAAGGATTCGTACTTTGTTTTATCCACGTCCAAAAATACCTCAAAAATAATCATAGTGGTGTAAAATTCAAGAATGATCAAAACATGGATACAATCAAAACCAGTATCCAGAATAGATATTTTGGACAAAAAGAAGAAATTTCATTTTTCGGTGAATAGTGCCGTATACGTGAATAGTAACTCCGACACCAAAAGATAGAAATTTCACAAAAAACATCTTCACGCTTCATGAATAGTACTCGTGAATAGTAACTCGTGAATAGTAACTCATGAATAGTAACTCGTGAATAGTAACTCATGAATAGTAACCCCGACATGAAAAAGTTCCAAATTTGATAAAAAGTTTCAACCAATATTTCAGCATAATGATATTGAAGAAATAATATCATTTGAGAAGAAAATAACATCCCTTACCTTGAAAGACAGTACTTCTAGTTGAAACACCGGATATAGGCTATGACTTGAACTCAGACCAGATAACAATACTCAAAGTATACTCAAAATACTCACAAGAATACGCCGATAATATAGAGAGAAAAACTTCAGCCTACAGTGTGATTTTCAATTCTAACCTAAGCACCTATTTATAGAAATTGCTAGAACACCAAAGTAGAAAATTTAATATAATATTAATATATTATATAACAATTCCTCTTGCGACTCATTCTAGAGTTTGATTTCAGCCACTTAGCATTTCTCACATGCCACCTTCTAGAAAAACTAATAAAAAAACGTTTTTTATATAATAAATAATTAAAACTTCCAAAATCAATTCTTTGAGCTTGAACTTCAATAATTCATAATAAATAGCCCTTTTATCGAAAAATTTGAATCTTGCGAGTTTTTATAGGAAATTCAATTCTCTACAACTTTGCGAAGAAAGTTTTTCAAATTCCAAATGAAAATTGACCAAAAATCCACAAACAGACGATTTTACAAGCTATAATCAAATTTCACCAATAAATGGGGTCCAAACATGTTTAACATGTTTTAAACATTTTGGTAACAACAATACTCCTCCTCCACATATACTCATATATCCCACATTCATCGTAAAAATATCATCGTTAATATATTATTAAAATAATATATTTAAATGAATTATTTTATCAAAAAAAGATAAAATATTAATTTTCAACAATTGTCACTATAAAAATTTTCTCCATCTATATCCACATAAAATCAATATTTTCCTCATCATATGAATCAATAATTAATTATTCATAAATAATATTACAGAATCACAATATTGACAACCAGGCAGTTCCTAGGAAAGAGGGGGCTTTCCAATAAGAATTTCTCCTTACTGGCGCGCAATTAGGTGACCAAACCTCTCCTTAGACAGAACTTTCTAGACATTGCCAATAATGTTATCTAATAATATTATTCAGATAATATGAATTATTGCTTCGATAATGAAAAATACTGTGTAATGACAATTATTGAAACAACAGCAATATAAAATATCAACGCAGCAATTATTGAATCAATAAAATAAAATCTTTGAGAATAATTCTGTAACCATCGTAACCATTATCGAGTAGTGCCTTCTTACGTAAGAATCAATAATTGGTGCAATACTGGTATAGCTAACTTTTGTGTGCAATAACGCCAGATTCATCGTGTTTTAACCACCGGGTATTCCAACAATTAATAAATCAGAATAACCTTCTGCCGTTATTTTTAAACAACTTATTTTTGTCGTTTCTTCCTCCAACCGCTTTCCGCTATGGGGCCACACATGGGTCGCTACTAGTCGTCATTTAATATTCCCGACAAGATCTGAATATTCCACGACCAAACGAATATTCTCCGACAATAATGAATATTATATCACCACTTGCTTATTTAAAATATTTATGATTTTACCCATAACTAACCACATTAATCAAATCCACCCTTACTATTTCAAAATAATAAATAAAGGAAATTCCTTTTTATTTAAAAAATTTCGGGGTCTTACAACCTCCCCTCCTTATGAAATTTCGTCCTCGAAATTGACGTACGTACCTGGTGTTTCGAAAAGATGAAAATACCTCGCTTTCATTTCCGTTTCCAACTCTCAGGTCATTTCCTCAATAGCATGGTTTCTCCACAAAACTTTAACTTGTGGTATAACCTTCGTGCGTAGGACATGCTCCTTCCTATCCAAGATCTTGACAGGTACCTCCTCATACGTTAAGTCTTCGGCTATCTCGTACGGTTCTAACTCAATGACGTGGTTCGGGTCGTCCACATATTTACGTAACATCGATACGTGAAAAACGTTATGAACACGCGTCATACTTTGCGGTAAAACGAGTCTATAGGCCACAGTTCCTATTCGATCGAGAATGAATTAATAAATCGAAGGTTTAAGCTTTCCTCACTTCACCGATTCTCGCTTTTGAAATAACAACTTCTTGTACCTCCTTCTTCAAATTCATCAGCTCCGGTGTGTAGCTTGAACAGCTTTAACTTTATCGATTAAAGTCGGTTATACTCGTATATCATCACGTGGGTACCTAGAGTTTTCATCTCCATCTCTATTATTTGTAAATTATACGAAATTAGTTTTTGACAATATCGTACTTTCAGTACTTGTATCACGATCTTCTACTCAACACGTCATTACCACGCTCACTTTTCCGGGATGGCATGGTCGTAAACATGTCTTTGAAATGAGTCTCCTCTTGAGTTCTTGAAGCTTTTCCCACATTCCTTGCTCCATTCAAATTTTGTATCTCTACGAGTCAAATTTGCGTTAATGGAATAGCGATTCGAGAATATCCTTCAACGAATCTCCGATAATAACTAACTAAGCCTGAAAGCTACGTGATTTCGATTCTTGACTTAGGTTGCTCTCAACTGTGACTCACATCCCAATCTTGGATAAAGCGTTACAATGACACCTATCGCTTTACTATCGCATTTAATATGGCATCCTCTCACGAGAGTCCGCTTCAACAGTATTCCACAAAGGAAGTCACCAGATAGAGGCTCGGTATCAACTTCTACAGTTGGGTTTTTAACTCCTGAAGTTCAATAGAGCCATTCGATATGAGATTTTAGAAATGGGTTTTGTCTGGGATTTAAAGTCGATACAAATTCAATATCACGCTCGGGAGTAGGCCAAGAAATTCTTGAGAAATACGTCGGGAAAATCAATAACAACAGAATATTATTCAAATCGACGTGTCTTTATTCAAATCCATAACATGGACTAAGAAAGCTTGACATTAGTTTTTCAATAAACAAATGGCTTTATAATTTAATATGAAAGAGTTTGACTTCAATGGTTTGGTTGCTTGAATTGAATAACAAAGTTGCTTAAGAATATGAAAACTAACAACCTTACGAAAGCAATCAATTTTGGCATGATGAGTAGTTAACCTTAAAATCACATCAAAAAACAAATATCTCTATAGAAATAAGGTTAACAGGTAATGTGATAGTGCCAACCTGAATCAAGCAAGATTTCTAAACAACGGATGTAATAAAAGTTTCTCTTAACGGAGTCTCCACAGATAGGTCAAAGTCTAATTTCTCCGTAGTCAAGTTCAAACGTTGAACGCAAGCAAGAGAGATAAAAGAATGGGTAGAACCGGTATCTAGTAAGGTATAAACTTCGCAAGAATTTATAATTAACTAACCCGTGCTAAACTCGTTCGGGTTCCTCGTATTTTGACCGGTCACGACAAACGCTCTTCTAGGAACCGTTGACTTTTCTGGGACATCCTTTTGAGTCACCATCCCCGCTGGACTTGGTTTCGCTACCGTACACTCTCGAGCTATATGTCCTTCCTTTCCACAATTATAGCATACCTGGAACTGTTGTGGGCAGTTTGGACTGATATGTCCCTCTTTCCCGCATTTATAGCATATGACCGGTGGTCGTTCTCCTCCTTGAACCATTCTTTACTTTGTTGCCGACGCGTCTTCACATGATTATTGTTGAACCTTCTCTTCTTGAAATGTCCACTTGAGTCACCTCTCCTATTATTATGGCCACGATTACCACCCGAGTGGTTACCGCCTTTGTCCGTATTCTTTCCTCCCCCTTCGGTCATCGCTCGATAATAAGCTACTTTGTCACCGAAATGCGATACGGTTGTGGTCCCTCGGTTGAACATACTCGTTATCACGCTCTAATAATTGAGCCACATTTACAACATCCGAATATAAAAAAATTTATGAGAGATAAGATATTGTCGAATCTCTGGTTTTAGACCCTCGAAACATACGCATCATTCGTTCCTCATTTTCCACCAAATGAGGTGCAAACCTCGACAACTCCTCAAAACTTCGCCTCATCTTTGAGACCGCCATGTTGTTCTGCTCCAATCTAATAAACTCCACTTCCTTCATATGACGAACACTTTCGGAAAGTATTTGTCATTAAATAGTTCTCAAACGTCTCCCACGACATCTTTGAGTGCGGTAAATGATGGGTACGCTTCACGAGACTCCCACCAGTAGTCTGCTTCGCCACGGAACATAAAGGTGGCGAATGGAACCTTCTGTTCCTCCGTGCATCCCAAGACATCGAATATCTTGGTGATTTGCTTGACCCATGTTTCCGCCATGATCGGATCAGGCTTTCCCTTAAATTACGTGGTCCCAACTCTTTAAATCGCTTGTTTGTGATAACTGCAGAATTGCTATCATTTCCTCCTATGTTTTGAACACGAGTCTCCTCGTCGATTTTTGCATATGAATCGCAAAAAGCTTCTAAACATCCCGCTGCTTATCGTCCCGCTTTCGGTTGGTGTTGTTTACGGTGGAGGTACATTGTCGACTGTTGCATGTTCTCCTCGTTGATAAGTACAGGCATCTCCACGGTCTCATTCATTCCACTGTTAATATTCTCAGTCGACATTCTCAAATACTGTCATAAAACAAGGGTTAATTAAACAATTAACAAATCACATAATACCCCTATATTATGACCAACCAACAAATAAGCTTAGGTAGGACACACTAGCGAAGGATTTACTCGTCTCTCCCTCCTAGTTTCTATTCCTCGATCTCCGCCGGAGATCATATCCCTAAGCTCGATACCAACCGTGGCGCCCCCAAAATAGGTCTACATCCCCATTCTCGAGTTGTCAATACACTGCATGAAACAACTACAACTTTATTATTACAATAGTAAAACTCAGTGAGTTTAAATACGAGATATTGCCATCTGTACAATATCCACATACAAATAAATCCTCATCATAATTATGGATACATTATTTTACAACAATGGTGAGGACTACTAAACAACTCTCCCTAGAACTTTCATTCCATACCCGACTCGTACTTGCTATATTCTCGCCTCCCGAGAAGAAAAATGGAACAAAAAGGAAAAGGGTGAGCTCGACTAGCCCAAAAAGAATATTATGACTAAGATAATATACAACAAAATTATCGTTAGTCTTCAACAGGAAAAATATAATAGAATACAATAGACAACAAGTTTTAAATCAATATTCGCATGATGAAATAATAATTCATTAGAAGAGTTAAGTAGAGAATGCAAACTACTATCTTCTATGTATGAATTTTAAAGTTCATCGCCTATTTTATCCCCAGTAGCATCAATCAATATATATCTCGGGATCAAATATTCATCCTTGCACTACAAGTGCCAAGGACATTCACCAATTGGTCATGTTCATCTAAACACTGCTCATCTTTGCACTACGCCAAAGATATTCATCGAAATCATTCATCTTTGCACTACGAGCCAAAGATATTCATCGAAATCATTCATCTTTGCACTCATCGCCAAAGATATTCATCATAAATCATTCATCTTTGCACTACAAAGCCAAAGATATTCAATAATATCATCATTTAAGACCGAGGATGATGAAAATATTTTTTAAAGAAACGAATCCAAAGGAAACAAAATGACAAGGATTAAGGATTAAGGATTCGTACTTTGTTTTATCCACGTCCAAAAATACCTCAAAAATAATCATAGTGGTGTAAAATTCAAGAATGATCAAAACATGGATACAATCAAAACCAATTATCCGAATAGATATTTTGGACAAAAAGAAGAAATTTCATTTTTCTATGAATAGTGCAAGATATCGTGAATAGTAACTCAGACACCAAAAGATAGAAATTTCACAAAAAGATCTTCACGCTTCATTTAATAGTACTGTGAATAAGAACTCGTGAATAGTAACTCATGAATAGTAACTCGTGAATAGTAACTCATGAATAAATACTCCCCGAGCATGAAAAAGTTCCAAATTTGATAAAAAGTTTCAACCAATATTTCAAAGATAATGATATTGAAGAAATAATATCATTTGAGAAGAAAATAACATCCCTTACCTTGAAAGACAAGATTTCTTACAGATTGAAACACCTGGATATAAAGCTATGACTTGAACTTGCACCAGATAACAATACTCAAAGTATACTCAAAATACTCACAAGAATACGCTCGATAATATAGAGAGAAAACTTGATTTACGGTGTGATTTTCAATTCTAACCTAAGCACTATTTATAGGAAATTGCTTAGAACACCAAAAGTAGAAAATTTAATATAATATTAATATATTATATAACAATTCCTCGCACTCATTCTAGAGTTTGATTTCAGCCACTTAGCATTTCTCACATGCCACCTTCTAGAAAAACTAATAAAAAAACGTTTTTTATATAATAAATAATTAAAACTTCCAAAATCAATTCTTTCGAGACTTCAGAACTTCAATAATTCATAATAAATAGCCTTTTATCAGAAAATTTGAATCTCGCGAGTTTTTATAGGAAATTCAATTCTCTACAACTTTGCAGAAGAAAGTTTTTCAAATTCCAAACAGAAATTGACCGAAATCCACAAACGGACGATTTTACAAGCTATAATCAAATTTCAGTCAATAAATGGGGTCCACCGACATGTTTAACATGTTTTAAACATTTTTGGTAACAACAATACTCCTCCTCCACATATACTCATATATCCCACATTCATCGTAAAAATATCATCGTTAATATATTATTAAAATAATATATTTAAATGAATTATTTTATCAAAAAAAAGATAAAATATTAATTTTAACAATTGTCACTATAAAAATTTTCTCCATCTATATCCACATAAAATCAATATTTTCTTCATCATATGAATCAATAATTAATTATTCATAAATAATATTACAGAATCACAATATTGACAACCGGTGCCTTCAGAAAGAGGAGGCTTTCCAATAAGAATTTCTCCTTACCTGGCCGCAATTAGGTGACCAAACCTCTCCTTAGACAGAACTTTCTAGACATTGCCAATAATGTTATCTAATAATATTATTCAGATAATATGAATTATTGCTTCGATAATGAAAAATACTTTGTGTAATGACAATTATTGAAACAATGAATATAAAATATCAACGCAAAGAATTATTGAATCAATAAAATAAAATAATTGAATAAGAATTATCGTAACCATTATTGAGTAGTGCCTTCTTACGTAAGAATCAATAATTGGTGCAATACCGCAAATTAACATCGCAATGCAATAACGCCAGACATGTGGTTTTAACCACCGGTATTCCAACGATTAAAACCAGAATAACTACGCCATTATTTTTAAACAACTTATTTTTGTCGCTTTCTTCCTCCAACCGCTTCAAGTTATGGGGCTCCACATGGTCGCTACTAAATGCATTTAATATTCCCGACAAAGATTTAATATTCCACGACCAAACGAATATTCTCCGACAATAATGAATATCATATCACCACTTGCTTATTTAAAATATTTGCGCATTTTACCCATAACTAACCACATTAATCAAATCCACCCTTACTATTTCAAAATAATAAATAAAGGAAATTCCTTTTTATTTAAAAAATTTCGGGGTCTTACAATTCTGGTGTGATTTTCAATTATAAATAAACATCCTATTTATAGGAGAATGGAAAGGATATTATTTGAGCGCACGGTGAAGGGAAAGTCATGTGCGCAAATCTTCGGCCGAACGTTTGAAAATTTTTGATTTACTATGCAGCACTATGCAATAAAGTATTCTAATAAAATGAAAACTTTTAAATAAAATAATATATATATATATATTATATAACATATGTTGAAAACCAAGTCACGGGTTTACACACCGTGATTCCTTTTCCCCAATATATATATATATATATATATATATATATATATATATATATACAAAACAACAAAACCTCCACCACCCGTGAATACCAACATCCAAACCCCTTTCATTTTTTCTTCCACACGTGGGCCCCAACTTTTCCCTCCCACCAATATCTCATAATCACCGGTGGGTCCCATTATATTTATACGATTTTCTACCGATTATTTTAAAAATGGTTAAATAGGGATCCAAATAATAAGCAAAATTAACAACTACTTCATAAAAATCCTCTCAGTATTTTTAACAACATTTATCATCATTATTATAATTCACAATATTTAACAACCAGGTCGTTCCCAAGAAAGAGGGGGCCTTCCAATAAGGATTTCTCTCTATTGGCGCGCAATTAGGTGACCAAACCTCTCCTTGACAAAACTTCTAGACATTGTCAATATAGCAAATAATAATATTAATAACTCTGTCATCTCAATTATTGATTTAATAATATATAAAATATCGACAATAATTGAATCAAATAACGTGAGATACTATGCAACAATTACTGTAGTAATAATTGAACAAAACTGAGTGACTTCTCATGTAAGCATCAATAATCAATACCGTGTGCTACTATGCAACCATAAGTATTCATCGTACTTTTTACTCTTTGGGGGTAGTTCAACAGGTTTAACGGTAAAACTTCCGCCGTTATTTTCATAAAAAGATATTTCTGTCGTTTTCTCATTCGAACAATAATTCCGTTGTGGGGTCCACCAATGAGTGTGCCGTCGTACGAATATCCCCCGACACAAAGAATATTCCCCGACCAATCGAATATAACATTAATCAAAATTTATAAATATTACCCACAACTATAACATTATATCAAATCCACAACATAATACTTAAAAAATATTTTGAGAAAATTAATCTTTATGCACAAAATTTGGGGTCTCAAACACATGTTGTACTCGTTTATATTGGGTTTACAGTATAATACTGTTAATTCTAGTAAGAGTTCTTAGTCCTTAGTGACTGCTCAGTGTTCATTCTTAATAAACCTTGAAATATTGTTGATATCCTTCAGTCTATAGAGACACTTATTGAACACTCTTGATATTTCTTGATATCCTTGAACTATCAACTACTGTTATACCTTTGAAGATTCAAACGTTATAACTGCTTATTCTTTTTTCTATATTACTTGCTGGGCAAACTTATTGCTCATTCTTGATTCCCTAAAAATATTACAGTTAAGGCAGAGCAAGGCAGTACATCGGGAAAGGACAAGGGAAAGGGCAAGGCTACAGAATAACTTAGTCCTTTAAGTGTAGAAGTGTTATTCTTATTGTTATGCTTATTATAATGTATTTAAGGATGATTAAGTTATGT
The DNA here is from genome assembly GCA_020205605.1 of Panax ginseng. Lineage (NCBI taxonomy): Eukaryota > Viridiplantae > Streptophyta > Magnoliopsida > Apiales > Araliaceae > Panax > Panax ginseng. The sequence continues at coordinate 88,443,868 of CM035129.1, forward strand.
TTAAGTTTAAACACTGGATTGTTGTAGTAATGGTTGCGGTACCTTAGGACGCAAATATTTATATTATATCAATGTAAATTATTCTATTATTTCCGTTGTTAATGATTTTAGTATGATATTAGAATTAGTACGTGACAAACTAAATTCGAGATATGAGTGTCTGAATTTGGGGGCATCACAGGTTGGTATCAGAGCTATAGTTATAAACCTTAGGGGCGAGAGTCCTTAGATTATAACTTAGGAGAACTTAGAAGTTAAAGAGGAATGAAACTCATTTAGAATTTTCGTAGAGAGAGACTTAGTGTGTTATAGAATATAACTTCATTCTATAAATTGAACTTATATTATTTAACATTTTGATGGAGTTGTTGGTTATTTTGTCTTATGTTGATGATTGTAGGATGACTGAAATGGGAGGACCTAGCCGAGTGGTAGAGGAGGAGCCGTGTGATATACACATGGTATATGATGTGACATCCCCAAATCCAGGTACTTCATTCCCATAGAATTTGGTGTTCACTATCCAAAATCATTACATCTAACTACCCATCATAAAGGATAATGACATAATTTAAATAACTTAAACAATAGTCTTTCCCATTAAAGGGTACATCATGATCTCAAAATAATTCCAGGCAATCTAACATTAAAGTTATTACATCAGTTTGCGGAATACATCATAAAATAAAACAAGTCTTTAACATAATTCATTAAAATAAGAATTTCCATAAGTCTTCAACATTTGGACATTTTTCCCTTTCCTTTGCTGGTAGATGGCTCATCAACTTTCTCCACTTTAGCTATAGTGTTAATTGTAAGAGTGAGCCAACAAATGCTCACTGATATAGAAAGTAGTAATGATAACATAGAAAATAAGTTCGAACTTTAATATATGAGGGTCTTAAGACCACGAACTATGTCTCTGGTATTTAGGTATTATTACCTCAACCTTAACAGTTATTTAGACTATACAGACCCTTCTAAATGTACTCAGGGGGATCAGCCCTTTGTACCATGTATTGTGCACAAACATCTAAACGTTACACGTACAAAATCCCTTATGTTAGGGTTGTTCATCTCAGTTTGAATTTAGAATTTCCGTTCTAAAGAAAATTTAGCTCGGAACTAACTTATTAGTGTTTCTAGAATTTTAGAACACTATTCAATTATAGATTAATTCAATCAATAAAGGTCCGCTTACTACTTGAAGGTTTAATACAACAATAAAGCTTTGAACAAGGTTATCAAAGTCAAAGATCGAATAACAACAATATATAATTGAGTAAACATGATATACATGCAAAGTGCTATATTCAAAAGAGTTAGAACAATCTCCTTTGAATCGATGTACTAAAATAACATATGCTTTGAATAAAATTAAGGAAAATGAAACTTGCTCGATGTAACGAATTGGGTTACAAGATCTTGTACAACTATACACAAGATAGATTAGTTTTGCTCAACCTTAACATAGAATTTAGAAACTTGCACAATGATAATTAAGGAATAGAAAGCTTGCATTCTTATAAAGAGAATGAAGTTAGGAACTTGCTCAACAAAAGTTTAAGGTAAGAAACTTGCCTTGTATTTAAGCTACACAAGTAATAATATTCGCCAATTACCCTACATATATCATTGAAATCGCAACAACAATTAGTTACGTTAACACCCATTTCATTAGTTTAGTTTTCATTTTAATCAAGTCTATAATCCTTAACTTAGGACTTGATTATCCTACTCATTCACGTAACACAAAACTGAATTCTCAATTATATCATAGTATACGACATGGTGATTGTAAAACAATTCCAATTCAAATGACATCACATTACGAACTTCCACAACTTACTAATTCATAATCTATAATTTTTGTGTTATGATTACAATACACTACTATGACTTGTAACATGTTTTAGGTCCTTTACAAATCATTAAAATATGTTAAGTTAACAATTTCAAGCTATCTTTGTTATCGAAACTCATTACTGTGTCCGATCGACTCTTTGATGCGGCCGCTTGAGCTTTACACTGATTCTGAGCGCCAACACGACAATGACCTTTTCGACAGGCCTTGCGTCGATGATGCATCGATTTCGATTTTTACCGAACACGAACTTAGACTCTGCTATAGGCCAAATATCCCAATTCTACAAAAATTCACTAAACTCAACATCTAAAAATTTTGTAATATCATAGTTACACAGGCTAAACATCATTCTATATAAAAAAACATCACATGCACATGAATTTGAAGAATCAAAAACCATATTTTCCAAATTTCTTCATTTTTACACTTTTAGCGAATTCGATCGCCACGAATTCGTTTCTTAATCAATTGACATGATTTAAACTACGTTGTTTTTGTTTCTTAACCTACTAACATAATCCATTAATAAATTACAGAATATAAGACATATAGAGCATCCATTTTCATACTTTCTAAAGCCATTTTTCAAACATAAACACTGTTAATTACTTTTTCTTCCTACAACCCAATTTCTCACGAATTTGAACAACAAGTATCTAGTATACGTGATGATTAATAGATTAAAACCAAATATACATGTATGTGTATCAATTCCACACCACTATCAATAGAAATTTCAAGAATAAGAGTTATAATTAGAGTAGGTAATACCTTGTTCCTTTGATTATTTGCTAGCAAAAAAGATGATGACTAGGTTTAGAAATTCCTCTCCTTCCTCTTGAAAATCACAGAGAACTCTCTCTTTCACTGTGTTTTTCCCTCTTGATTCCAAACTCTGCTATCTAGCCTTAGGCAAATACGTGAAATAAAATGCGCAACATATAACTGGCTCCCATGTTCGTCCGGTAAAAACCAAAAAGGCTCACGTCAGTTAAAATAAACCAAAAGCCATAAGGCTATGTTTGGTTCCACACCAATTCCCCATACTAGATTATTTAAATAATATTTATATTATATAGTTACTACTTGTCACACTTGCAACCCATTTAAATAGCTTACAATTTATAATAATTATATTCTTATTATAATTATGCTTATAATAAATAAATAATTATATATCTAATTTGATTAATGAAATAGAAACATCACTTTGTTTAATTTATTTATTTCTTTAAATTAAACAATTCATTTTATTTAATTATTTTCTTAAATATTAAGCAATTGATTTAACTTAATTATTTCCTTAAATTAAATCCTTCAAATAAAATTAACATTATTCAATTTAATTAACATTAATCAATTTAGTTACTAAATTAATTCATCACCATTCATCAATTATTTACTTTCCTCAATAAATAAATTATTTAAAATATTTATTTAATTCAATAAATATTTAAATTAAATTACAAATTTCTCGATCGTTACATATGAGGCATCATTGATAGTGGAGCCTATATCGGCAGTAGCCCCTATCAACGATGATGATGATGAGGAGGAGGAGATGGAGCCATTACCCGAGGAGTCTGATCCAGAGGAGGAGCTTGAGCCTTAGCCCATAGAGGAATCAGACGAGGCTAATTTCGAGGATCGGATGTTGGGGGAATATGAGGAGCAGATTCTGGAGTTAGGAAGTAGAGTGGAGTAGCTAAAGGCTGAGGCTAGGGAGAGGGAGTCTGAGTTCCAAAAATTGAAGGACGAGGACCATCAGAGGAAGTTACTGATACAAGAGATGGAGGTGGAAATTTCTTAACGCAAGGAGGTAGGGATCCAGATGGGAACCTTGTTTCATAGGTCGGTGGCTAGGACTGTGAAGCTGGCGGGGAAGCTAGAAGAGTCTGAGCAGGGGGAGCTTAGTGAGAAGGTTCAGAAGGAAGCTCTTCGTACTCAGTTAGAGATGGAAGTAATGGATAAGATCCACTTCTAAGAGAAGTGGGAAGAAGCTAATGATAGGGCTAACGATCTAGAGGATGAGGTGAGGTACAAGAGAAGGAAGATGAACAGGATGGGCTATACTCTACGCACGACCATGGGAAGGTTGATTGATGGGGTAAATCATTACCCGATAGAGCAGGGACAAACTCGGCACACCATAAGCCAAGATTTGGTGGTGCACATTACCTAGAGGGAGTACCAGAGCGCTGTGGTGCGCGGGATGTTGGATTGAGTTTAGGTGTTAGAATTTAGTAGTTGTAGTATTTTTTTTAGGTGCTGTTTAATCTGTGGTTGAAATATCAGTCTTTTGTGTAAGGTGTGAGATAGTATTAAACCCTAACTTTTGCAAAATGTTAGTGGGATAGTAAGCTGGTGTTGTCCCTGTCTTTTGTGATAATATGGGATATGTGTTATCATTTATAGTAATATGCTAGGGAGGATCATGTAATTGTAACAATTTGGCATATGAATATAAATGATCTTATTTCCAAAATGTGTTATAATTTTTTTTTTTATCAATTTGAGAAATGTATAAGTAATATAATTAGATAATAAAATGAAAATTTTATGACGCAGAAACATGCCGCCCAGACGTCGAATAATTGCACCGGAAGAATTAGTTAATGATGAAAGAGGACTCGTAGATCCAATACAGAGGCTTATAGATTTGTTAGGAGAAGCTCTTAGGGGAATAAACGAACCAGTACCACCCATTCCCCAAGTAGCTCCGACCACAAACTTCAAGGACTTTAAGAGTGTAGGACCTCCGGAATTTTTTGGTACTACCGATCTTATCGTAGCGCAAACGTGGATCAAGGAAATGGAGAAAGCCTTCGCCATTACTCGTGTAGGTGAAGACCAGAGAACCGTGTTCGCTACATATATGATGAGGGGTGAAGCAAACTACTGGTAGGAATCAAATCAATAGAGGGCGGGAGAAGGGACTATAACCTGGGAAAGGGTTAAGACTTTGTTCCTCGAGAATTACTTCTCGAAAAGCATGAAGAATAGGATGGAGGTAAAGTTTCTAGAACTGAAACAAGGGGAGATGACGGTGGTGCAGTATGCGACCAAGTTCAATGAACTCGCATGATTTACAACACATCAAGTCGACACCAAAGAAAGGAAAGCTCGACGCTTCGAACTCGGACTAAAACCTTGGTTGTTCAACAAGGTGTCTGTGACACCCCCAAATCTGGGTACTTCATTCCCCTAAGACTTGGTGTTCACTTTCCATACATTCATACTATCTACCCAAATAAAATAACATTTAAACCATAAATCCTCTCAATAAAAGGGTTACATCATTAAATCCAAAATATCCCAAGTTGTCTAACCTTAACATCAATCAAGTGTGGAAATAAAATAATTACATCACATCATTAAATATAAAGTCTATTAACATAAAAGTCATTAAATTACAAGTCTTCATCACTTGAACATTTTTCCCTTTCATTTGCTAGTTGTAGGTTCATCGACCTTCTCAACTTTAGCTGCAATGAGTGTATATATGCAAGAGTGAGCAAACAAAGCTCACTTGAATAATAATGAATAAACATCATATCAACTACCTAATGAATAGGCTCAATAGAAATGAATAAAGTACTTCATCAATAATAATCACGAACAGAACTTGAAATATATAACTGAGGGTCAAAAGACCACGAACTATGTCCATAGTTATAAGTAATCTTTCAACTTAAACTTTAACACTCATAAGACTATAAGGACTCCTCGTACTTAGGGGGATCAGCTAGGAGTGATCATTCGATTATAACCGAACCGAATAAGCTATCCGATTATAACCAAAAACTGAATTATTGATAATATCACTATCCGAAATGCAAACCAAAATTTGAAAATAACCAAATTATAGAATCAATCGATTACAATTGTAATTTCGAATTATTCGAATAATAACAAGTAGCATCCAACAAAATTACCTTTTCTCGAAAAAGAATTACAAAGACCGAAAAAATAATTACAAGAACAATTATAACTAAACAATCATTGATAAAATCATCAGCAACCAGGCAAGCACATCAGACTTCATTTAGCTTCTAAAGAGCAAACTGAAAGGATTTTACTCTTTTCTTCTAAAGGGTTCCTCTTAAAAAGATAAATCTGAAAAAAAATCAAATAATTTACACTTGAATGAAGTGTTAATACACCCAATAAAAAGAATAGTACAATCATATCAAACAAAAAAATATATACAGAGATAGGAAGGAGAAGCAAGATTCACTAACCTTAGGAACCATGCGTTGAAAAGTGATATCTTCATCATCTATTATATCCTTCCCTTTCCCCAATTTCTTATCTTTGCATATAGTACATATGTAATCACATAAATTAAGTTAGAAGAACAATAAAGATACAATAATCGAATAGATTAGTGTACTCTCGAACTTCTCTTCCTTACCTTTAGGATCAGAGAGATTAGTGTACTCTCGAACTTCTCTTCCTGCCATTTTTGGTATACAAACCCTAGAAACCCAAATAGTAGAGTGGAAATTTTAGCATGAATTTGATAAATTTAGAACTGAACTAAGCTTCTGAGAAAACCTAATTTGAAGAAGACGACGAAATAAGAAAGAGAGATAAATAAAGGGACAGCCCAATTAAAGTCATAGTGGTGACGTACTAAGGTTCGGTTATAAAATTAATTTTTTTAAAGTATTAAGGTTAGGTTATTCGGATACCCGAATAACCTATTTTTTGAAAACCGAAACCGTAACCAAATACTGAGTAATAATTCAGATATAACCAAAATGGTGAAAAAAACCAAAAAGCCGAAATAATTCGGTGAAAAAATTTCGGTTCGGTAATTCGGTTTTATCCATTTTTTGCTCACTCCTAGGATCAGCCCTTCGTACAATGTATTGTGCACAAATATTTTAACGCTATGCGTAAGTTATCCCCTATAATAGGTTGTTCATCTCAGCATTTAGAATACGAGTCCGCACCAAAGTAAGTTTGTTTTGGATAAGTTTCAAGGTAATTTAGAGTTTACGAACATCAACTAAGGATTAGCTGAATAAAACTGTAATAACATTGTTCCATAGAATAAATCATAAGTCAATCAACATTGTATACTAAGGTCATGCTTTAGGAATAATCTAAGAGCATAGGTATTGAATAACGTAACATACCTTGCTTGAACAATGTTAAGCTAAGGTTAAAACCTTGTTTAGAGTTGAATCTTAAGCATGCATAACAAATAGTAAGTTAAATGATAAAACTTGTTCAAGATTAGTGTGTTAGAATGTAAAAATTTGCATGCTAAATAACAAGTTAAAGATTGGCTCAATATTAAGAGATAAGGTTTAGGAGATTGCACGATATACTTAGGGTTAAGAAACTTGCACAAAGAAAGTTTAGAGTTAGGAAAACTTGCTCAAAGAAAGTTCAGATACATGCACAATTATAAAAATAGAGTTAGAGAACTTGCCTCGTGCATAGATTAAACAATCACTACTCACGTTCACCACAAGTCCTACACATACCATATGTATTGACAATACACATTAGTTACACTAACATTAGCTTCATGAGTTTATTTCTCACTTTTAGTATAGCTACTAACTAAGTTTAAGTTTAAACAACATCACATCTTTTCATGAACATTACTTTTTAGCTTTATTACAACTACTTAAGTGATCATGTCATTGCATCACATACACATTAACAACTTGATACAACATCCTATTACACGTCCAACATGTTATCATTTGGTTATACTAATACACAAAGGATTGCACTTGCATTCGCGCATCCCAACGCCCTCTGATTACCTCTAAATACACATTAGTCCTACCGATGTCCATTTTGACCCTTTATAACGACATCAAATTGAAAAACTTAAAGAATAAAAGTTATAGGTGTATTCGTCCTCATTCCTAATCATCTTGAATCGCATCAATCGGAGTTCGTATGAAGAAGTTATGGTCATTTTAGTAAAACATATTCTGTTATTTTTTTTTTCAAAATCCGGCTTAGCAGACTACCCCCCCTCCCCACGTGGGAGGGGTTTCTGATCTGGGGGCCATTGAAGCTGGGTCCTTCTGCGATTTGCGATTTTGTGCTCTAGAATACTACCAAAAGCCAAATTAGGCCTCCAAACTCCTTTCTAACAACCATACCAACCTACGTAATAGGTTTACAGAAACATAATCTAATGTTTTCTAAAGCGTTTCTAGCCATCTAAACAACATAAACATCTAATGTACAACCATTAATTTTCACTATTTTTGCTAAAACTTCATTTTTAAAAAGTTTCAGTGAAAATCATCACTGTGATTTTGTTTTTCAACCAAAATAGTTAATTCAACATACTATACTTATGTTTATTCATCCTCTTTCAAATTCAATAGTCAATTTATATATTATACAACTAATTAAACCTTAATTTTACTTTAAACTAAGCCATATTCATATATGTTCACATCAATTCACTGTAATATGATTTCCTTCACAAAATACATAATTAACATGAATTCATTCACTATACTCATATATAAACTTATAAAAACAATTTTATAACAAACAATTTATCATATAAAGCTATATACAATAAATAATTCAACCTTCACAAAGTTTTTTTTACAGAGAATTTTAGAAGAGAATATAACTACAACTTTTTGAAAAAAAAAAATACAAGCAAGAGGATACCTTAATTTTAGAAGATGATGACTATTCTTTTGATTATGAAACCTTCTTTTTCCCAAATTCCTCTCTCTATACTTCCCTCAATTCTCTCTTACTTTTCTCTGTAATTTTCTTCTTCTCTTCTTTTTTTCCTCTGAGCTTTTCTCCCTATTCTAAACACTAACTTACGTACTAAACCAAATATAACGTATAAGATATAATATATGTATTAAGTATATAATATAATTATAACTTTAACTGACATCAGTTTTTTTTTAAACTCAAAAGCCATAAGGCTTGTTTGGCTAACTAACTAAAAATTAACCCATTAAATCTTACACCTTGTTTTGTAAAACAGATTTAAATTAAAGACTTAACATTCATTAAGTATTGTTTGACAAAAACTGAATTAACATCCCTTAACTTATTTTAATAACTCCTTTATAATATAGTTTATGGTCACACTTTAATTAATTAAATTTTAATATTCAATTTAATTAATTCTAATAATAATTTATTAAATTAATTCACCACATAAATCAATATGGCATAATTATAATTTTCTGTATAATATTATCTCATGATGATCAATTTCCTTAACTCGTTAATTATTTATTCAAAAAATAAATAATCAAATCAAATCAAATCAAATTAAACAAATATTTATTCTACAATAACCACATTAATTAAATATTTATATAATTCCATAAATATTTAAAATTACAATTTAAATTTTTGGATTGTTACAGTGTCAGTCCTTCAAATCGACTCGTTCGCCACATTATTGGAGAAGGCGATAATTGCTGAAGGAGGTAGTGAGGCATTGAGCTAATAAAACAAGGAGAAGAAGAACAAGAATGCTGGGGGAGAAACTCGTGGTGGGAGTAGTAGTGGTGGAAGCCATATGAGAAAGAGGAAATGGGATAACCGCAACAACAACAACAACAATACCAACAATCGAAACATCAACCACTCAGAAGGTTATCATGGAGGGTTTAAGAAAAGAAGTGAAGCTTGCTCGAAATGTGGGAGGAACCATCAAGGAGTCTTTGGAAGGGACGCAGTTACTGCTACAATCTATGATCGAGAAAGGCACATTTCACCTAACTGCCAAAAACTAAAAAAGATCAAGGGATATTTCGTGTGTGGCTCAACTGAGCATCAAATCAAGGATTGCCCAAAGAAGGGGAACAACGGAGGAAGCGGCCAACAGGGAGGGTGCAGCAAGCTGATGATCGGCGGACCAACACAATCCAACCGACCGATTGCCTGAACCTTTAACATGACTGTCCAAGACGCAGTAACTGCAAATGACGTGGTGTCAGGTATTCTCCCAATCAATAATATAAATGCCTATGTATTATTTGATTCGGGTGCTACCTATCCTGATCCTTTGTCTCTAAAGAATTTGCTAGACAACTAAACATACCCCATGAATGTTTAGAAAGTTCGTTGAACATAGAGATTGCGAATAAGGAAGTAATTCCCGTAGAGTTTGTTTATCAAAACTATTGTGCAAACATTAAAGGTCACGAAATAAAGGTAGACTTAATTTCGATTAGACTGGGAGAGTTTGATGTGATATTAGGAATGGATTGGTTATTAAGTCACGCTGCGACAATCAATTGTCAAGAGAAGAGTGTGAACCTTCAGACTTCAAATCGGTCTAAGGTAGTGTTTTATGGTAGCTCATCGCTTAAGCAATCATTGTGACGCCCCCAAAATAGGTCCAATCCATCCAACCTATTCTGAGTCGCCAAATACATGGTACAGAAAACAACTACAACTTTATTACTACAATTGTCGTGCAAAATACAATAACACATATGTTGTGAGTTTTGATACAAATATATACCAACTGTGACTCTGGACACCAACTTGGATAGCACGTCACAATGGCACCTTCCATAAAGGTACTGTCAATAACTGTTGTAGAAATTAAAATCTTTGGGAAATGCTCAAGAAAACCTTCGTACATGGGAGGCCATGCGTCTAGGTTATGATGGATATCATATCCCCACAGAATTATCCTTGGTTGACCCAATAGACCCCAAAGAAAAATAAGAAGATTACTATCATGTTCTTTCCAATGGTGAGTCTACTCTTGACATATAACTATCTTCATTGTCTGCAATTGAAAATTATATTTCAACCAAACTCTAAGATTATATAGGTAGTGCTCCTAGATATACTCAGCAAGTGGATGTGCACAACCCTGTCTTATGATAACACGAAGGTGTATGTCATTAGATATCTTGTATGATAGTGGCTGAACACCCTTCCAAAGTTGGGTTCACCTCACCCTATTCGGTTCACCAAAATTAATTATCAAACGACGTATACAATACGACACACTTATCTAAAGTTCTCAATAAAATTATTTCCATACTATTTAGGGAGAACCTCAACAGCTATAGACCACCGTTCTATTCCCTTGTTATCCACGCTCGACCCGGCAACACTCTTATTACCTGAAAGGAATTATGAAGCAAAAGGGTGAGCACAACTAGCTTAGTAAAGAATATCATGACTAAAGATAATTAAACTATCAATATCCTTCATCAGTAATAAATCAAAAATTTAGAACATATGGTAGATGATAAAACTTTTCAACCATAGTTGCAGCGGAACAAGCAATCCATTAGAAGAGTCAAATAGACCATAAATTCTATTATCTTCTCCATGTTAAAAGTCCACCAACAATGTTTATTCCTTTAACATCAATCAACAGTTCCTGTCCACAATCATGTGAAAAACTCATAACCACAATTGTGGTTCTAAATTCCTCTTCTCATCCAGGATGAAGATAATTTACATCAGTTGTCTTTACCTGAAACATCAAAGATCATGGTTATACCAAATCACAGTTCATGTTCATAATCATACTAATAAGTTCATCCTTGCACTACGGGCCAAAGATTTTTATTAACAGTTCATCTTTACACTACATGCCAAAGATATTCAGCAACATTTCATCTTTGCACTACGGGCCAAAGATATTCAACAATAGGTCATCTTTGCACTACGGGCCAAAGATATTCATCAATAATTCATCTTTACACTACATGCCAAAGATATTCAACAACATGTCATCTTTGCACTACGGGCCAAAGCTATTAATATCTCAAAGAAATATATAATTATTTCAGAATTTATATAAACAATAATTATAACCATGTTGATCAATTCACCTTTGCACTTAAGCTAAAGATATTCAATTATAAATTCAATGGTCATGATCATACCAGTCAACAATTCATCTTTGCACTACTGGCCAAAGAGAACCCATAGTCACGATCATACCTATAATCTACCCATTTTTACACTCAAGTCAAAGATAAATATCATCATTAGGGTTATAAAAATATTATATATGATAATAAAAAAGAATATGATCAACAACTGCATTTAATTTCAAGAGTAAGATTCATAAATCAACGATAATTTGGTCAGAAAAAGAAACCAATTTTGTCATGAATAGTACCCATGAATAGTGACTCGTGAATAGTAACTCATGAATAGTAACTCATGAATAGTAACTCATGAATAGTAACCCGTATTCATACATAGTACCGTAGACGTAAATAATATCATATACATAAATAGTGCCATATACATGAATATAGTTTCGTATACGTGAATAGTGCCGTATACGTGAATAGTAACCCCGATAGGAAAAAGGTAGAAATTCCACAATAAAACTCATATCAATAATTTGGCATAATGATATTGAAGAAAATAATATCATTTAAGAAGAAAATAACATCCCTTAAAATCCCTTACCTCAAAAAGAGCCGTGATACAATCGAATATATCGGATATGATGTTTGAAGGATGCAATCGATTAGCAACTCTCAAAGTATCAAAATACTCACAAAAATATTTCGATAATATAGGGAGAAAACTTATGTTTCGTGTGATTTTCAATTCTAACCCAAAGACTCTATTTATAAAAAATGTTAGAATGCCAAAGCAGACTTGACCTATAACCTGATGGCTTTACCTGCTACTATTCCCACCCACCACTTTTGAAATAAAATTTTATCACATTTTTCACCAACCAAAGGTGGGGCCCACTCATTCTAGAATTTTCCACCAAAAATCATTTATAAACATAATTTCCGAATTACTTACCTCTTAAAATTCAAAACAAATCATACGTTAATTTTTAACGGTTTAAAATTTGTGGACATGTACTAAAATTATATATGTATAACATATCAAAAACTAACAACGATCCAACGGTCGGATTAAAAATTATAACTCATGCAATATACCTCAAGAACACTGATTTTTCAGATTATGAGTCCTACGGACCAGTTTCATTCAAACAGTCACCACAAAAAACCCACAATGAATTTTTGGGTGATTCAATTTTCTACACTTAGCTTACATCCAGGGCTTTCTTTTGATATATGGCTCATCTCCTAACTCATTATACACAAAGAGTTATAGATTTTACAAAATCAAGTAATAAACTAATTTTCTGAAAATTTCCAAATTTCGTTCTTCATTTCGGCAAAATACTAATAAAACACCTCAGCATTAATTCCTTCATTTATATCCATATAAAAATATATATTTCCTTATCATATAAATCAATAATTAATTATTTACAAATAATATTACAGAATCACAATAATGACAACCAAGTCGCTTCCCCGAAAGAGGGGCTTTCAGATAAGGATTTCTCCTTCTTCATGGTAGCAATTAGGTGATCAAACCTCTCCTTGACAGAACTTTCTAGACATTGCCAATAATGTTATCTAATAATATTATTCAAATAATATTAATTATTGATCTGATAATGGGAAACACTATGCAATGACAATTATTGAAACAACAATAATATAAAATATCAACGCAGCAATTATTGAATCAATAAAATAAAATATTGAACAGTAATTACTGCAATAATTATTGAGTAGTGCCTTCTTACGTAAGAATCAATAACTCAAAAATACTGTGCAATATTGTGTGCTATTGTGCAACCACGCGTATTACTATATTTTAACCACCAGGTAATCCAACAGTGTTAACGGTAACAATTACACCGTTATTTATAAAAACTCAAATTTGTCGTTTTCTTCATCCGACAGTTATTCTATTATGGGGCCCACAAATGGCTACACCGTCATACGAATATTCCCTAACAACAAGAATATTCCACGACCAAACGAATATTCCCCGACAACAATGAGTAATTTATACCCACTTGCATATTTTGTAAACTTTACATATATCACCCTTAACTTTAACTTTTTATCAATTTAATCATTTACTAAATAATAATTATAAGAAAAATTGAATACTTTTTATTTCATAAAATTCGGGGTCTTACAATCTCCTTTCCTTATGAAATCTGGTCCTCAAAATTTACGTACCTGGTATTTCAAAGAGTTGCGAATACCTTGCTTTCATTTTAGATTCTATCTCCCCAGTCATCATGATTTCTCCATTGCTCATCTCCTGTATTTCAGATATCATTCTAGAATACAGCTTCAAAACAAAGGTTAATTGACATATCATAATTTGTCAATTTATTAAGTAAGAAAATTTAGCTTAGGTAGGACACACACTAGCGAAGGATATTACTCATCTCTCCCTTCCTAGTTCTAATCTCGGATCTCCGCCAGAGATCATATCCCTAAGCTCTAATACCAACTATTACGCCCCCAAAATAGGTCCAATCCATCCAACCTATTCTGAGTCGCCAAATACATGGTACAGAAAATAACTACAACTTTATTACTACAATTGTCGTGCAAAATACAACAACACATATGTTGTGAGTTTTGATACAAATATATACCAACTGTAACTTTGGACACTAAATTGGATAGCATGTCACAATGGCACCTTACATAAAGGTACAGTCAATAACTGTTTTAGAAATTAAAATATTTGGAAATGCTCAAGAAAACCTTCGTACATGGGAGGCCATGCGTCTAGGTTATGATAGATGTCATATGCCCACAGAATTATCCTTGGCTAACCCAATAGACCACAAAGAAAAATAAGAAGATTACTATCATGTTCTTTCCAATTGTGAGTCTTCTCTTGACATATAACTATCTTCATTGTCTGCAATTGAAAATTATATTTCAACCAAACTCTAAGATTATATAGGTAGTGCTCCTAGATATACTCAGCAAGTGGATGTGCACAACCCTGTCTTATTATAACACGAGATTGTATGTCATTAGACATCTTGTATGATAGTGGCAAAACACCCTTCCAAAGTTGGGTTCGCCTCACCCTATTCGGTTCACAAAAATTAAATATCAAACGACGTATACAATACGACACACTTATGTAAAGTTCTCAATAAATTATTTTCATACTATTGAGGGAGAACCTCAACATCTATAGACCACCGTTATATTCCAGTGTTATCCTCGCTTGACCCGGCAACACTCTTTTTACCTGAAAGGAATTGTGAAGCAAAAGGGTGTGCACAACTAGCTCAGTAAAGAATATCATGACTAAAGATAATTAAATTATCAATAGCCTTCATCAGTAATAAATCAGAGATTTAGAACATATGGTAGATGATAAAACTTTTCAACCATAGTTGCAGCGGAACGAGCAATCCATTAGAAGAGTCAAATAGACCATAAATTCTATTATCTTCTCAATGTTAAAAGTCCACCAACAATGTTTATTCCTGTAACATCAATCAATAGTTCCTGTCCACAATCATGTGAATAACTCATAACCATAATTGTGGTTCTAAATTCCTGTTATCATCCAGGACGAAGATAATTTACATCACTTATCTTTACCTGAAACATCAAAGATCATAGTTATACCAAATCACAGTTCTTGTTCATAATCATACTAATAAGTTCATCTTTGCACTACGGGCCAAAGATATTCATTAACAGTTCATCTTTGCAATACATGCCAAAGATATTTAGCAACAAATCATCTTTGCACGACGGGCCAAAGATATTCAACAACAGGTCATCTTTGCAGTACGGGCCAAAGATATTCATCAACAATTCATCTTTGCACTACAGGCCAAAGATACTCAACAACATGTCATCTTTGCACTACGGGCCAAAGATATTAATATCTCAAAGAAATATATAATCATTTCAGAATTTAAATAAACAATAATTATAACCATGTTGATCAATTAACTTTTGCACTTAAGCTAAAGATATTCAATTATAAATTCAATGGTCATGATCATACCAGTCAACAATAGGGTTATAAAAGAGAAATATCATCATTAGGGTTATAAAAATATTATATATGATAATAAAAAACAATATGATCAACAACTGCATTTAATTTCAAGAGTAAGATTCATAAATCAACGATAATTTGGTCAGAAAAAGAAACCAATTTTGTCGTGAATAGTACCCATGAATAGTAACTCGTGAATAGTAACTCATGAATAGTAATCCGTATTCGTACATAGTACCGTATACGTAAATTAAATCATATACGTAAATAGTGCCATATACATGAATATAGTTTCGTATACGTGAATAGTGTCGTATACGTGAATAGTATCCCCGACATGAAAAAGGTAGAAATTCCACAATAAAACTTATATCAATAATTCGGCATAATGATATTAAAGAAAATAATATCATTTAAGAAGAAAATAACATCCCTTAAAATCTCTTAAAATCCCTTACCTCAAAAGAGCTGTACCATTTGATCGAAATATCGGATATGACGTCAAGAAGAAACTTGCAATCGATTAGCAACTCTCAAAGTATCAAAATACTCACAAAAAACGCTCGATAATATAGGGAGAGAAAACTTATGTTTCTGGTGTGATTTTCAATTCTAACCCAGCACTCTATTTATAGGAAAATGTTAGAACACCAAAGCAGACTTGACCTGCAACCTGATGGCTTTACCTGCTACTATTCCCACCCACCACTTTTGAAATAAAATTTTAGCACATTTTTCACCAACCAAAGGTGGGGCCCACTCATTCTAGAATTTTCCACCAAAAATCATTTATAAACATAATTTTCGAATCAGTCACCTCTTAAAATTAATAGCAAATCATACGTTAATTTTAATGGTTCAAAATTTGTGGACATGTACTAAACTTATATACGTATAACATATCCAAAAATAACAACGATGCAAAGGACGGATTAAAAATTATAACTCACGCAATATATCTCAAGAACACTGATTTTTCGGATTATGAGTCCTTCGGACCAGTTTCATTCAAACAGTCACCATAAAAAATCCACAATGAATTTTTTGGTGATTCTAATTTCTACGGTTAGCTTACTTACAGGGCTTTCTTTTGATATATGGCTCATCTTCTAACTCATTATACACAAAGAGTTATAGGTTTTACAAAAACAAGTAATAAACTAATTTTCTGAAAATTTCCAAATTTCGTTCTTCATTTCGACAAAATACTAATAAAATACCTCAGCATTAATTTCTTCATTTATATCCATATAAAAATATATATTTCCTTATCATATAAATCAATAATTAATTATTAACAAATAATATTACAGAATCACAATAATGACAACCAGGGGCTTCCTAAGAAAGTGGGGGCTTTCCGATAAGGATTTCTCCTTACTGGCGCGCAATTAGGTGACCAAACCTCTCCTTGACAGAACTTTCTAGACATTGGCAATAATGCTATCTAATAATAATATTTAAATAATATTAATTATTAATCTGATAATAGAAAATATTGTGCAATGACAATTATTGAAACAACAATAATATAAAATATCAACGCAACAATTATTGAATCAATAAAATAAAATATTAAGCAAAGAATTCTTTGTAATAATTATTGAGTAGTGCCTTCTTACGTAAGAATCAATAATTCAAAAATATTGTGCAATACTGGTGCCATTTCTTTGTGCGACCACGCGTACATCGTATTTTAACCAACAGTAATCCAACAGTGTTAATTGGTAACAATTACGTCGTTATTTATAAAAACTCAAACTTGTCATTTTCTTCATCCGATGGTTATTCATTATGGGGCCCTGAAATGGTCGTATGCATCATACGAATATTCCCCACAACAATAATAATATTCCACGACCAAACGAATATTCCCCGACAACAACGAGTATTTTATAACCACTTACGTATTTTGTAAACTTTACATATATCACCCTTAACTTTAACTTTTTATCAATTTAATCATTTACTGAATAATAATTATAAAAAAATCGAATACTTTTTATTTTATAAAATTCGGGGTCTTACAATCGTGTTGCCTTACAATGATGCTGACAAAGAAATTGTTAAAGAAAGGATGTGTAGGTTATTTGGCCTATATAGTAGATACTCAGAAAAAGGGAGTAAAAATGAAGAATATATCGATAGTCAAAGATTTTCAAGATGTGTTTCCAGATAATTTTCCTGGTCTTCCGCTAGACAAAGAAATCGAATTTGTAATAGACTTAGCACTAGGAACGACACCAATTTTGGAAGCCCCGTATCGAATGGCGCCAGTGGAAATAAAGGAATTGATGACACAATTGCAAGAGTTGCTAGATAAGAGTTACATTCGGCCAATTGTGTCTCCTTAGGGATCACCAATGTTATTTGTAAAGAAAAAGGATGGATCGATGAGGCTCTGTATCGACTATCGAGAGTTGAACCGAGTGACGATTAAGAATAGATATCCATTGCCAAGGATAGATGACCTTTTCAATCAACTGAAAGGAGCGAAATGTTTTCCAAGATAGACTTGTGAACAGGTTATCATCAGTTAAAATTACGAGAGGAGGACATACCAAAGACGGTGTTTCAAACTCGTTACGGACATTATGAATTTCTATTGATGTCATTTGGGTTAACTAATGCTCCGGCAACATTCATGGACTTGAAAACTAGGGAAGAGCACGCCGAACACCTGAAGATGGTATTAGAAGCCTTGAGAAGGGAAAAGGTGTACGCTAAATTTTCAAAATGTGAATTTTGGATGGAGAAGGTTCATTTTTTAGGACACGTGATAGAACAAAATAGAATTTCCGTGGATCCTGCAAAAGTGGAGGTGGTAAGTAACTGGGAACAACTAAGGACGCCAACAGAAGTAAGAAGTTTCTTAGGATTAGCCGTGTACTATCGAAGATTTATCCAAGATTTTTCTAAGATAGCAACCCCGCTAACCAATCTAACGACGAAGACAGTGAAGTTCATGTGGACAGACAAATGCGAGGAGAGTTTCCAAGAGTTGAAGAGGAGGTTGAGTGAGGCGCCTGTATTATCATTACCTGATGATACAGGAGGATTTGTAGTGAATAGTGATGTGTCGCATAGAAGACTTGGTTGTGTGCTAATGCAACATGTCAAGGTCATTGCGTATGCGTCACGACAGTTGAAGGATTTTGAAAATGATACCCTACCCATGACTTGGAGTTAGCAGCGATAGTTTTTACCTTGAAGATTTGGAGGCATTATTTGTATAGAGAAAAATGTGAGATATACACAGAGCATAAGAGTCTGAAATATATCTTCACACAGAAGGAGTTGAATATGTGAAAAAGAAGGTGGTTGGAATTAATCAAGGATTACGATTGCGAAATTCTTTATCACCCGGGAAAAGCAAACGTAGTAGCTGATGCTTTGAGTAGAAAAAGGAAGGGAGAAGTTATTCAAATTGACAACTCAAGAAGAATTAATAAGAGAAATGGAAAAGTTAGAAATAGAGGTGGAAGTACCGAAAGAAGCGGAAGGAAAATTATTCGTGATGGAAGCTCACCCGACGTTATTGGATAGAATAAAGGTAGCACAAGAGAAAGATGAAGAATGTGAGAAGATAAGGAAGAGAATAGTAGAAAATGAGGATGAAAAGTTTAAAATGGATAAGGACGGTATATTAAGATTTGAGGGTCGAGTATGGGTGACAGCTATAATCGAACTGAGATAGGAAATCTTGCACGAAGCACACAATACGACATATTCTATTCATCCAGGAGGCACAAAGATGTACCAGGATCTTCGACACCACTTTTGGTGGCCTAATTTGAAAAGAGAAATTACAGAATGCGTCAGTAGATGTCTTACTTGTTAAAAGGTCAAAGCAGAACAACAGAGGCCAAGTGGACTACTTCAATCGCTCGAAATACCATAATGGAAATGGGAGCACATTATGATGGACTTCGTGGTTGAATTTCCAATTACACAGAAGGGTTATGATGCCATTTAGGTTATCATGCACCGGCTGACAAAGACAACTCATTTTTTACCCATCAAGATTCGATTTAATTTTAACCAGTTAGGAAATTTATATGTAAAGGAAATTGTATCGGGACATGGAGTTCCGGTGTCGATTGTCTCCGATCGAGATCCGCATTTCATGTTAAAATTCTGGAAAAATTTGCAAGAATGAATGGGAACTCAATTGAGATTAAGTTCTGCTTATCACCCTTAAACCGACGGGCAGAGTGAACGAACCATACAAACGTTGGAGGACATGCTTAGAGCTTGCGTGATGGACTTCAGGGGCAATTGGGATGACCATTTACCATTGGTAGAATTCACTTACAATAATAGCTATCATGTGAGTATTGGTATGCCGCCATATGAAACTCTTTACGGGAGAAAGTGTAAAACACCATTGTGTTAGGACGAAGTCAAAGAACGACAAATTTTGAGACCAGAATTAGTTCAACAAACGACTGATATGGTAACAACGATACGGGCCAGATTGGTAGCAGCTCAAGATCATCAAAAGAAGTACGCCGATTTGCATCATCAGAACCGAGACTTTGAAGTCGAAAGTTTTATGTTTTTTAAGGTGTCTCCCTGGAAGGGAAAGATCATATTCAGAAAGAAAGGGAAATTGCGTCCGAGGTTCATAGGACCATTCAAAATTTTGAAATGAGTGGGCGAAGTGGCATACAAAGTTGCATTACCACCTGAATTGGAACACATCCATAACGTGTTTCATATTTTGGTGTTACGTCCATACAAGCCAGGCTATAACCACATGATCTCTTACGAGCCTATTCAAGTAGAGAAAGATCTAACGTATGAGGAAACTCCTATTCAAATACTAGATAGAAAAGAGTAAACGTTGAGGAATAAAATTATATCTTCTGTAAAAGTGGTTTGGCAAAACCATGATACCAAAGAGGCCACGTGGGAATTAGAAGATAAGATGCGAAGAGATTATCCCCATTTATTTGTGTAACCTTGTACAATTCTGAGGATGAAATTCTTATAAGGGGGGAGGATGTACTACCCGCGATTTTTAATAAATTATAATATTGAGAATAAAGATTGTTTGCATATTTATTTGAATATAAATATATATAGTATCGGCATGAGTTGTAATAATTAATTGATTAAGCATGCGATAATTAAACAATGTAGCAGAAGTGATGAGAAGCTTAGTTTAAGCTTGTGGAAATTATGCCTAGTGTGGAAAAGTGGTGAAATGAGAAAATACTAATTTAGTTAAGGATGAAAAGGATTAAATTAATTAGTACTATTAATAAATAATTACATAAGGTGATTGACTAATTCCTAATATTATGAACAATAGCATGTGAGGAGAAATCGTATATAATAAGGTTTTTCATTCAATATAAGATGAGGTGTGACATTGGAATATAAATAATTATTATATATGATAAAAGTAAGCTTAACTTATGTAATTTATTAAGTTGTGTGAAAAAGTCTTATGTGACATCAAGAGGTGTGTGGGAGCAATTAAATGGGTATTTTAAACCTATGAGAGAAAATGACTTTGATTAAACAAATAAGCAATATAAAATGATTATCTTAATATCTATGTAGAATTGGAATAATGAATTTTATGGAAGGTAATATTGGTACCCAACTAAATTATATTCTAGTCTAGGATAAATATTATTTGAAATAAACCAATGTACATGGATTATATAATTATATGTGTAATTTAGGAGTGGGTGTATATGTATGCTCAATTGTAGACATATATCAAATAAACCTAAGTATGCTAAGTAATGGTTTGGATAAATGCTGAGTATTATAATGTCCCAAAATCATAGTCCCATTTCCAAAAAGTCTCAGCCGTGTTTTGCTAAAAGCCTATGGCTCTATATTTGCTAAAAACCAAGATGAAGATGATGGCTATTGGAAGGGGAGAAGATGGATTGGGTGAAGCTTTCCACCAACCTCTTACTTCATAATGGTTCCTTCAATCTTCCATGGAAACAATCCTCAGGGTAAAACCTCCAAATGGTCAACAATCCCTCTATAAATAGAAGTCCCCCTCTTAAATGTGAATTATTGATTTCTCTAAGAATTTCTAATTGAAGTGAGAGTGTTGTTGAGTAATTTGCAAATTGAAGCTAGAGTAACATTTTAACTTCACAATTTCAGAAGGTATTAGCCCTCTATATGTTCTTACATTCAAGTTTTGCAATGTTCTTAGAAAAGTACGAAAATACTTGTTTTGAGTTAAAAAGTTTATGGTTGAAGAATGATAGAATGTGTAAATTGATGCTAGACATTATTAATATGGTTAAATACAAAATCAACGAAAGTGAAACAAAGTAAATTGCTCAAGTAACGAATCCATAATGAAAAGAATCGCTAAATGTGTTATACTTTGGAAAAATGGCAAAAATCTTGAATTGATTCTTGAATTTGATTGTTTTTATGTTTGGGATTGTTAGAAGCATGCTAGGGATGTTTAGTAGTAAGTTTATATCAATTAAAGTATCCTTACATTGTTGTTGGGTTGAAGATTGGCATGTTGGTTCGAGCGGAAATATTTTCGGGATCGCGGCGATCATACCACTTGTCAGTGGTCATCGTGTTATATATGGCCCACCTGAAGCGAGGGGGTGATTAGCAGTAGTTATGCATGCCCCGACGGGGGGTCCTGTAGTGTAAATGCACTTTCGACGGAAGTCTTTGCGATGACTAATTTTTTGTTGTTGTTTTGTTTTGATTGTTTGATTCAAGAAGTCTTAACTTAACTTAACTTCAAGAACATACATAAGTCTTAAACATGTGTCAATGCATGTTGCAAGATGCTTTAGTAGGTTTGGAGTTTGAATTATATCCTTTTAAAAGAGAAGATTAAGAGACAAAAACAATGTTTATAAAACATACTTTGCCTTTTTGGAATCTATCCTTTTGAGCATGTATTCACAACTTAGTTAGTTTTTTAAATACATATGAAATGTGAATTCAACATACTTTGCATGCTTATTTATTTGTCATGAAATATTAAGATTTAAAAACCAATTGAGTTGTAAACTCCTAACTTGTATTGTGAACTTTTGAACGACAATCATAGGATGTTTTATGCCTCTAGAGATAATCAACATGTTCACACATCTAGTTATACAACCAAATCTAATACATGTAAGCATGCGTAGAAAGAGGTTGTTTGGCTATGTTATGTGGTTTAATGAATACTATAGTTAGTAATTTATTTAATGAGCTCGTTTAACTTGTAAAATGGAAATGTATGAGTAACTTTAACAAGGGGCCAAACCTAGCCTAAAGTTTCTTTAAAATGTGAAGCAACTTAGGCTAGAATACGTGAAGTAAGTAATATTTTACGAATACAAGTAAAAGATGAGCATATGGTACTAAAAGATTTTCAAAAGTAAGAACAATGTGAATTATACATCTATGAGTTTGACTATGTATAAACTACATGAGTTTAAATATGTGTGATAAATGTATGTGAATATGTATGTTAATGTGTGTGACTAATGAATACCTATACATACATAAATAGGAGAACATAGTTCATTGAGGTGATTTACGCTATAAGCGGTAATCAACGCTAAAGGCAAGTCTCCTAACTCGCATAACTTTGGATTTTGTGCGAGTTCTCTAACTTCGTTTGATTCTCATATTGAATGTAAGTTTTCTAAATTCTTTACATTGTATATTGTATAACCCGAATTGTTGCCATACTTATATCAAGCAAATATCTATTATTATTCAAAAATCATTTGTATGCCTTAACATTGTTACAAGTATTGGACTTATCTTTCATAAATGCATTATAAAAGTGATCTAAGACTTTGATTCGGCTAGACTATAATCATGTGTTAAGAAAGCTATCCAAACCAATTGACTTGGTGCGAACTCTTGTAAATCTACTGAGATGAACAACCCTCTTAAAAAGGGAAAATTTTATAGTGTCGGGGAACCGACGTGCGCACATGAATATGATTAAATGTTATGCATAATGTAGGGTATTTAGGCTGATTACCTGTTGTACTCGTTTATATTGGGTTTATGGTATAATACTATTAATTCTAGTAAGAATTCTTAGTCCTTAGTGACTGCTCAGTGTTCATTCTTAATAAACCTTGAAATATTGTTGATATCCTTCAGTCTATAGAGACACTTACTGAACACTCTTGATATCCTTGAACTATCAACTACTGTTATACCTTTGAAGATTTAAACGTTATAACTGCTTATTCTTTTTGCTATATTACTTACTGGGCAAACTTGTTGCTCATTCTTGCTTCCCTAAAAACATTACAGTTAAGGCAGAGCAAGGCGGTACATCGGGAAAGGACAAGGGAAAGGGCAAGGCTACATAATAACTTAGTCCTTTAAGTGTAAAAGTGTTATTATTATTGTTATGCTTATTATGATTTATTTAAGGATAATTAAGTTATGTTTAAGTTTAAACACTAGATTGTTGTAGTAATGGTTGCGGTACCTTGGGACGCGAATATTTATATTATATCAATGTAAATTATTCTATTATTTTCGTTGTTGATGATTTTAGTATGATATTAGAATTAGTACGTGACAAACTAAATTCGAGATATGAGTGTCTAAATTTAGGGGCGTCACACAATCTCCATCAAATTCGATCATTAATTCTATTCTATATAAACCTAACTCACATTCCATCCATTCCAAACAACATACACACCTATACACCAAATCCTCTGATTTTGATATTCAAAAACTAGGGTTTCATCAAGCTTCGGGTTGTAAGCAAGGAAGGAAGGGGGAAACTCAGAAATTGATTAATTAATAGTGCAATTTCATTACACAGTACACCAAAGAGTGTGGGTAAGTAGCTTTTATTAGTTTTTCTGCCTATTTGGATTTCCTTCCTCAATTTGGGGCATTGTAATTCATTATGCACTCCAAGTGTTTGCTAAATTTCCCAAGAGCAAGTTTGGGGGATTTGTTACTACCATTGTAATATCATGACACCAAAAATGCCTGTAAAATGCCAACAAGGCGAAGGGTCATCACCACCGACCTGAAGCTTCGACAAATGCAAATTTTTCAGTGCTTACGCAACTGACAAATATGATTATTTCACACCAATGGCACTAACACCGGAAAGAGGCTTGAGGCCAGATTTATTTGATGGACACATACAATGTTAGATTAACGAATGGGGTTGGGATACATTTATTGATCAGTTGGACCCTACGATTGTGACTGTAGCGAATGAATTTTATGCTAACGCCGAAGATAAAGCACCATTTATGGCGTTTGTGCGGGGCAACCAAGTTCCTTTCAGTCCGGAGGTGATAAATGAGTTCTATAACTTGTGAGCCCCAACAGTCTGTTAGTATGTCCAATTGTGAGACAACAACCCAAACTACGATCAGATTCTTACCGAAATATCAAAATTGGGCATTATATGGGCGAAAGGGAAGAAAGGAGGAACCTTTTCATGAGCAAAATCTGAGTTTAAGGATTTTGACATAGATATTGGGGCCATCATCAGCTTTTCAATCCGTCGATGGTTATGCGGGCCATTTTTAGGAGGATTACCACACCCTTCACTTATCTGTGGATTGTATAGACAATCAGGGGTTCGTTGGTCGGTAGATGAGCCTGTGCAGCTGCCTCTCTAGCT
Organism: Panax ginseng; assembly: GCA_020205605.1. NCBI lineage: Eukaryota > Viridiplantae > Streptophyta > Magnoliopsida > Apiales > Araliaceae > Panax > Panax ginseng. Next base: position 88,469,193 of record CM035129.1, read on the forward strand.
ACTTGATTCAAGAATGATTGTTAGATATTCAGTTTGGGCTGGAAGGGAGTCACATCCTAGAGGGTTAGGGTTTATATTTCCCAATGTTCCTGAGGAGGATGAGGTAGAAGATACCTCTGAGGATGACGAATTCAAGGCTGACGAATTATTTGAGGGTCTTGAGGAGGCTGAGAGGGGTCATCGGTCTACCAAATACATGTTTAGTACCCAATTTTGCAGTTTATAATGATATATTGATGATCGAGACCGACAAGAGGATAGAAAGATGAAGAGGATTGCCGGGAGACAAGATCATATGTTTACAACAACGAACAATTTATATGCTTCATTAACTAAAGCATTTCAAAGAATAAATCCAACTGCTGCAGATCAATTTCAGTTTCCAGTCCCACATCCATTCTCGCAATATCCACCGTCTGGCTCTGATGTCGAGGAGATGCAACCACCACCACCACCACCTGCCTTGCTACTATAGTGAAGTCCTCTTGTACTTTAATGCTCTATTTTCACAATGAGGACATTGTGTCTGTTAAGTTTGGGGGAGTAGTAGGTAGTTTTGTCTAGTTTGTTTATTTTCGTTTTAGTTGAGTATGTTAGTGTGATTGTGTTAATTGCATTTAGTTAGTCATATCAATTTATATTTGCATTCATGTAGTTGCATTATTAGTATAATATAGTTCTATTTGCATATTTAGTAGTTTAGTATTGTAAATAGTTTTATGTTTCTATTTTTGTTGAGTAATCTAAATTTTTTTTAAAAATCATGAAAATTGAAAATTTCAAAAATATTAGTTAATTTATTGTTTTTATGTTGCATTTAGTTCATATTTGCATGATTCCAACTTTTAGATAATAAAAGTTTGTTTGGGCCAATGATGAGATTGGAATTGCATAGACAAGATTAGTATTGACTATCAAGGCTTTGATGTAATTTTTTATCATAATTTAGATCTTTGTCTGTTTGAAACTGGTATAATCAGGATAGCATATTAAGAAACGACTATGTTGACTGATTGGGTTTAAATTGGCACATAATTGAATTCTTAAGGATAATGTTAGTCTGAATGAAAGAAAGTCATAAATAAGTAGTGATGGCTAAGATTAGACAGAGGCCTAAGTTTGGGGGAAAATTTGGGATATATCTGAAGAAATAAAAAAAAGAAAAAATTTGAAAAGAAAAAAATACGAATAAACACCGTGGCTAGTCTAGTTTTGTGGCTTTTGTTACTTGAGTAAGTACGCCCGAGGGAATGTCTCTACACTTAGCGCCCTAAAGCCTGACGGTTAGGGAGTCTTTGGTTGAAAGCTCACTAAGGGGTAGTATTGAAAAGCCTAAGAGGACTAGACATTGCATAATTATGAGTAAAATAAAACGGGTAAAATGGGTGAAAGAGCGAAAAGCCCCCGTAAGTGATAAATAAAACAAAGTATCCCATCTTGACTTCTAAATTTGGTAACTATTTGGTTTTAGCCGGATCTTGCTTGTTTTTGGATTTCTTGACATTACACTATATGATTCCTTTAAAGAGGCATATTATGTGTTTTATTTTACTTTATATTAGTTAGCATGGTTGTTGAGCACACACGAACTATATCAGTCATAACAGGGAAAGATTTGGCTATTGATATGGAGTTATTGATCTGTCTTGGTATGATGTTATGTCATGTCTATTGTAATTTCGTTGAGGCCATGTGAATAGACTTTGTTCTATCTGATAGCTGGATTTGTAGGCATGTAGTTTGTTGCATTGCATTGCATGTTGTTATGCTCGAGGACTAGCATGATTTAAGTTTGGGGGAAGTTGATGAGTGGGTTTTATACCTACGAATCAGGTTCCTATTTGGACTTAAATAGTGTTTAATCGGTCTGTTTTAGTATCGTTTGTTGTGCTTTGTATGTGTTTTGTTTGCAAGTTTTAGTTTGTGTTAGCTAAGATATGATGGTGGCGATGTGGCGGGAATTAGCATAAAAAGCAAAGAAAACTGCAGAGTATAGCATAGTACCCCGTTGGGGCAGGCAATTAACAAAGGAAACACCCCACCGGGGCGGGGGTATACGTGTTAGAGGCATGATACACCGTCGGGGCGAGGATTCTCAAGGAAAAATATCCCGCCGGGGCGGGGGTACGCGGCCTGAAAAGGGGAGTTTTACTACAATTCTACTATTGTGATGGTGTGGACTGGATGACTTGGGATTCAATTAGGACTGGATTGTGGATGTTTTTATCAGCTATTACTAGGACTTAAGTAATTCAATTCATCAGACAATCATGCAATCATCAATTTCAACTTTGAAGCCCTAATTTGGAGAAAATTCTTGGAGGAGTAGAGCAAAGGAGCAAGGATCACGAAGATTGAAGAATTGAGTGAGGAGAAGGGTGGTTTTATACTATTCTTGTTCTTTTATTTTAGTTTCTGTAATTAGGATGATATTTTCTTTAATTTATTCAATGTTTAATTCATTCGTTATGAAGTAATCATCTTATTAAGCTTACAATGGATCTGTAAATGTAATGAAGATTATCATGCTTTGATTTTAGTTCTATAAAGCTATTTTTTAGTTCATCTATTATGATTTGTGCGTAACTTATGGATTGCTTGATCAGCAATTCTATGTGGATTTGTATGGATTTGAGAGATGAGATATGAATCTAGACTTAGTCATAATAGCATGTGTTTGTAATTTCTGCGTTTTGATGGAATTCATGATGTATGTTTATGATAGAGATATACCTAACATCGCATGTAATCGTGTGAGAACTTGGAATTTAAACCTTATTTATTTGTAATTCTCATAGAGATATAGTGAATTAGTTAATTAGGGTATATAGCTTAATTCTATCAATTGGGGATTTAAGTTGACATGGTTTTAGCGTATTGAGATATGGTTAATTCTACTTTAGTACTGTTCTTGATTAATGAACTGAAATAGTTAATTAGATTGAAAAGAAGTGTGATAATCTGAGCGAAGCTTAAAGTGAAGTTGTTGGCTTAATTCTCCATTATCTGATTAAATTTTGTGGTAATTAGTTGCGTTAAGTTGTTTTGATTTTTATATATTAGTTTTTCAATATTTTCAATAATTAATTCGATTAGTTTAATAAAATTGAGATACTACAAAGTTGGTAATTATTTGATTGAAATTAATACTTGTCTCTATGGGAACGATACTCAACTTATCATTATATTACTTGTTGATCACGTATACTTGCGTGTCGTGCTTAATTAGAATACACCCAACAACGACACAACAAACTTATAATAATTTATTTGATACTCTATTATTTTTATCATGCTAGAAGGCGACGTTCGATATTCCAAATATCTTTGAACGTTTTAGACTTAATATAATTTCTTTGAGGGTTTTGTTATTATTTATCTCATCTTGTTTAGCGTGCATGCACATACACACACACACTGTGATAACCCGGGATTTCGAATAATCAAAATTTTACGAATAATTTTTTTTTTAATATTGACATTGACTGTTAATATTGTACTGAGAATTTGTGCGACAAGTCTCGAGAATTAGTCAATATATGTTTTGACTGAGAAATTAGAGTAGAGTTGTGCTTAACAGCTTTAGAAAGCCCTAACCCTAATTTTCGGATAGGATTCTTAGGTGAAAATACAATTAAAATAATTGTATTGGTGATTATGTGTTTGAATTTATAGAAATGTTGATCAATGGTTGACCTGGATAAGGTTTAATATTAATAAACCTTAATAAGGGATTTAAAACCCTAATCTTAAATTTAGAAAATAAATTGTACAATTAAAACCACGATTGTGACGCAAGAAACCCTAATTTCAAAACAAGAATTGTAAACTTTAATTAGGCAACCCTAATTTTTATTAGCATGCCTAAAGTGTTTGTTAAACATAAATATGATTAGAAATCACTAATTATATTTTTGTATGTTAAATTTCTATTTTAGAAACCCTAATTTTATTTTAGAAAATTTATTTTTCTAATTAAACCCTAAATTTGCAAATTATGGGAATTAGAATTTTTAGACCTAAAGGGTTCAAACCCTAAACCTTATTGTCCAAACCCTAAACCCTAAGGGTTTCATAAAGTTCAAATTCTAGAAAAAAAATTGGAAATGACCTAAATGCCCTTTATGGGATTTTTTTTAAGTTAATTTGCAAAATTGTCCAACAACTTTATTAGGTCACCAACTCTTTACCAACTATTGACTTTGCAACATAAAATATCAGCCAAATTCAGCTCTCAGCCGAGATTGAAGCATCATGCATGAATCAAAGTCATATATATAAGATTTAGAGAGAGAAAGTTCATAAAAACTTAGCCATTTTGCATTTTGCTCTCACCAAATCTCTCTCTCACCAAAAGCTTCGAATTATACAAGTAGACCAGTCATATAAACAGCCAAAGATCAATCAATAACAGATTGGAAAGTCAGAATCAAAAATCAAAGCAAAAGAGGTCTTTCAAACGCAGATAAGTATATTGTGTAGCTGTAATCAGCGGAAGAGGCAAGTTTCCTAACTCAACCTTGAGTTAAATTTATTCAATTATTGTAGTGGTTAATTATTGCTAATTATACCACATCCAGGGAATTTATTGTTGATTATTCGCAGTTAGTGCATGCTTAATAATTCAAATTGAATTATTGATTCGAAATATATATTTGTAGAATAACCGTTGTTGAATATTCATATCTCAGTAGAAGTTAGAATTGACAATACGAGATAATTCCTGCTTATTATCAAATTATCTTTGAGAAATGTCTTAGCTAATTATTACGGCTGAGCGAATATTGGTTAGAACTTGATAGGTTCGAGAAGAGAATTCAATTATTATTGATAGATCGATGCCAATTATTTACGGCTAAGATCGAGAAGTAAATAAATTTGAAATCGGTATTTCATTGTAAAAATCAAACTTTTGATTCCAAGACCGAGAAGAACAACCTTTTATATAAAGGGAACATTTTATTAGTCGTGAATTAAATTTTGCCTTGTGGCGTTTAAGTATTATGCATAATATAGGGTACAAAAGAGTTGGTAAACTCTCGAGTACTTGGGAGAGGGTATGATTTAATCTTTATGGTTATCGGATACACACCGGTATATCAAAGTATAACTTTGATAGTTACTCGAGAAGAGAAGTTCAAGATCCAATGGATCGCTCAGTATAAATCTGGAAAACATTCCACTTTGATATTTCGTAGAATTCATTCTTATATCCAAAGTAAATCTTTGATAGATACCGAGAAGTTTGAGTATCTTTGATAGATACCCGAGAAATTAAGTTCAAAGATCTTGTGTGATCACTCAGTATAAATCTGGAGAAATATTTCATTCATAGAATTGATTCTTGATTATTCATTTGAATATCGTAGAAACTTTGAAAGCGTTGTACTCTTTCATTATTGAGTTATTATGTTGTATAGAATATGAGAAGACTTGTTATTGAATAACAATTTGTTCAGTTACTTCAAAGTTCCCCGAACTTTGGTTTCATTCTATCAAAATAGATAGTCTGGTGATTTGAATACTTATACATTTATTGTATGTATTAACTTGCGGGGCAAATTTGTTGCTCACCCTTGCTAAATAAAACATTTCAACTAGGGACGAAGTTGCGAGAGAGTCTTGTGAAAGCGGAAACAAAAGCAAAGGCATAGTTATAAATTAGTTATGTTAAACATATTTAATATGTTGTATTGTAAACCCTTTTGTTTGTACAAAGGGTATGTTTGTAAAGTTAAGGTTAGTGAACTTTGGGTGATGTATTATTAAAAACTCGATAAAATATTATGAAAGTTACTATGTATATATATTATGGGTAGTTAAATGTTAATTATAGTGTGAATCGTGAACACCAAACTCGGGGGTCAGGTAACCCGAATTTGGGGGTGTCACACACACACACACACACACACACACACACATATATATATATATATATATATATATATATATATATATAGTGTATAAACATGCATATAGAATACTATATTCTACCAAAATTGATTATGGACTTTATTCTAGTTTGGTTCACTAAAGTCACCAAGTGAACCAAAAGGTTAAACCTAGGGTGCAATAATTAAATTTAAACATAACTATTATATTTAAACTCGGACTCCATTACAAATGGGTCTTCAAGCGCTCCTTGCTCATTTGTCTACAATTCTTCAAAATTAATTCTAACAATTCCTATTACATAAATATTTACAATAAATAGAAGCCTTGATGAGCAGTGAAGAGGAAGTACATAGAAGGGAGATATAATTATATTACGAAAAATTAGAGAAGACGAGGTACGCAGACCCCATTTATAAAACACATACATTCATGTATCCAACTAAAAAAAAATTCAATCACATTGGTCAATAGTCCATAATCAATCTCATTTATTATCTTACATATCACCAAATGCATCCATAAATAACATTCATCTCATGAATAATAAATCCATTTCATATATGCATTGATATCAATTTAATGGGCAATTATAAATTTATTAAAATCTAATTTTGAAACAAACAAAAAATTCTTTATTTTAATCAAAATTTAAATCATAATAAATTTCTTTATTTTATTTTTAATCAAATTTCAAATCAAAATAAACTCCTTTATTTTAATTAACATGGAATCAAATTTCAAGTACAAACTAAACTCTTTTATTTTAACTTAAAATTACTGAAAAAATAAAATATGTTGAATCATATTCCTTATCAAAATTAAACATCTTTAATTTTAGGAAACATTGAATCATATTCCATATGTGAATAAACTCTTTTATTCAAACGAACGTGGAATACAATTCGAAGTTAATATAAAACTTTTTGAATAAACTCTTTTATTCAAGCGAACATGGAATCCAATTCTAAGTTAATATAAAACTTTTTGAATAAACTCTTTTATTCAAACGAACGTGAAATCCAATTCCTAGTTAATATAAAACTTTTGCTTTAATCATATTCCAATTCAAAATAAACATTTTATCTTAATTAAAATAAATATTTTAAAAAAATCGAAATCGTGTTTGCAGATGCAATTGCGCTGAGAATACACAGGATACAAAGGTCTTGTTGCGTTGCTAACCCATAAAACTTTTCGGTTATGTATGCAAGAATCAAGCTCCAAAATGAAATAAAGACGACGCAGCTGCGTCACGTCGCAGACATACCAAGAAGAAATTTTGCCTACAAAATTCGATCCAATCACATAAAATTTTGCCCATACACATATTAAATCATCAAGATCGATAATTAGTACAAAGTTAGGCTTTGATACCACTATTAGGTTTGTATATAGCGTGATAATGCAATCAAATTAAATAAAAGGTATGGAAGCGCGATAAAACAGAATTTAAAATATTTCATACAAACCATCACCATGATCATATTTTGTTCATAATTATCAATTGATAGAAAAGAGAAGGAGATCAGATTCATACCCGTGTAGAAACTAGCTTCCTCAAGTACGACTTCACCTCTAATTCTTTTTCTCGTTCAACTTGAATCCACCAGGTTTGATTACCTCTTTTGATCAACGTTAGCCACCCAAGTGTTTGGCCTCTAAGGGTGATCCACCAAGGAATAATAAGTATTCAAGAAGATGTGTGTTTGGAAAAACCCTAATTCTATCTCAATAGAATATTATGTACTCTCCCAACTCTTGGAATTGTCATTAACCCCAAATCAAAATAAGACTCCTCTTATTTCTAGATGTGGGCAACCCTCCTAAATAATTTAAGAATTGTATTTTATTTTAATTAATTAAACTCCTTTAATTAATTAGGCTCCTAATCTTATTAAGAATAATTAATTAAACTCTTTTAATTAATTAGTCTTCTAATCTTATTAGGAATATATGAGAGTACCTAGTTTTATTTTAATTAATTAAACTCCTATAATTAATTAGGCTCTAATCATATTAGAATAATTAATTAAACTCTTTTAATAAATTAGCCTCCTAATCTTATTAGGAATATGTATGAAGTACCTTTTATTAATTAATTCTCAAATTCCTTTAGGAATTAAATAATAATAATAAGACTACTCTTATTAATTTATATTTAATATTTCTAAAATATTAAATAATAAATATTAAGTTATTTAATTTATTCTATCACCATAGATTAAATTAAATACACATAACTTATTATTACGATTATGTCATTTACTTCATAAATAAATAATTTTCCTTTTATAGTATGACCCTTTAGGTTCTTCATATTAAACCGGTTGTGAATAAATCAATTAGAACAATTCTAATCTTATTTAAATAAATAAAATAATCTAATAATTTATTTAAATAAATAATATTTATTCTACAATAGATAAGTCTCCTTAGCGATCAACGACTTTCCAGATAATATGGATTGCAACATTAATCATAGAAGAACCTTTGAGTAAATAGTTACCGTACAATTCAATCCTTCCACCATACAATGTCCCAATTAAATATAAGACATGGAATTATTGTCAAATCTTATTTTATTTAATTATATGTGTTTCGATTTTTAAATGAACAACTCCAAATAATGCAAATTAGAAACTCCTTTTTAATTTTATTCTGCCTTAGCCAAGGACTACTGTGTATTCATTTATCGAATCACATTAGACATTTCTCTTCTTTTACTAGAAGTGGTAGATTCTTAATTTAGTAATCATTCATTATCTCTATATTCAACTTATTACACCCCAAGCATACGTTTTGATATACCCTACGAGTCTTAAGAGACATGTCAAAGTATAACTTATCATACACAAGATACTATGATCCTATTGACAGGAAAGTAAAACTTCATTATTCTTTACCAAGTCACGTTCAGTGAACTTATTCTCCAATAAGCACTTACATACTCGCTTTAGTGTCTCCACACAAATGATCATGAGATCAATCATCCTCATCCAATGAGAAAGTTAAATATGTACCAATCTATCCAGATTCACTAATCCCCTTTTTAGTAATCCAACGATTGGGAACAATTTTAATTTGTGAGCTATCTAAAAATTTAGATCTCATTAGCATGATCATCATCATGATTCTAAAAGCATTGCTCAAAACTATAAGTATATCACATATTATAAAACAACACCATGCAGATAAATTTAAAGCCTTTAATTAAACAAATCTTTTATTAATAAATGAATTGAATAAGATTGGTACAAAGTATATGTTTTATCATCAAACATGATTGGCTTGTGTGCATACTACTTTCACCAAATCTCTTTTAATTTTTTTTTAATATTCTCCCTATTATATAGTTTATTTGTCATACCTACTAAATAATTAAATTAATTTATTTAATTCATTAACAAATCCAATTAAACCTTAATATAATTATAATTTCTATTTAGCCATTATAATTATTTAACAAAATATTAAATCTCTCGTTTAATCATTAAATTAAATTAGAACATCACCATTACACAATATTGTAACTATTTAACAATTCACTTATCATTTAATTTAATTATTTAATTAAAATATTACCCTCAAACTAGCGTAATAATATACACATAAATTATAAAATTATTTAATCAATATTCACACTTAATTAAATTATTCCACAATACATTTCATTAAATATTTATTTTATTCAATAAATAAACCAACTAAAATATTTATTTAATTCAATAAATATTTTTAATTATTACAAAATTCTCATTTGTTACACCCATCTTCCCGGATTTGGAAAAGGTCAACTCCTATGTCATTGCATAGCTCTCGAAAAGAGCTTTTCAGAATGGTATGTCACATCTCCATCGGATTCTCGGATTGTAAGTTATGAAGGTTTCAAGCCAACTACACGTTGATCGAGGGAACACACTTCGAGGTAGCAGGGCCCACTTAGCCCAGTCGCAGGTAGACTCGCGGCTGGTTGGATCTTTAAATATCAGTCCCCAGCTCATTCTCAACAAGATAAAAGAGAGATAAAGGTTCTATAAGAGAGAAAATTCGAGATTTAGATCTAGCGCCATATTGTAAGATCTCTTCAGATCTGGACTTATTTACTGCTTCTATTTGCATATAAGTGCTAGATATACATAGATCTTGCTTGGTTATGGTTAGATTTAGTTTTTAACTGTTCATTTCTTGTAAATAGTCAATATTTGAGATGTATTGACTAAATCTATCCTAGATCTAGCCAGATTTGGCTTTTAACCGATTCAAAAGTTGCAAAACCTGAACCGTTGAGCTATAAGATATGGATAAATCTAGTTTTCTTTCAAGTTTATATAAATATTTAGCAATCACGTGACCCTAGATCCTTATCTGGAAGGAACGAGAAGCTTATTTACTCGCTTATAAGGATTTAGCCGATAAATCACTTGTTTGAGTAAATTTTGTAAGTTATTTACATGTTATTGGAACATCTATTGCATGCAAGCTTTTAAATGATGTGATGTGAGCCTAGGAACCACTCAGGTAAAGATTCAATCAATGAATTTAAAACTTGGCTCCAATGATGGACTTGTTTAAGTTGTATTAGATTGTAAATGTAATCCTTGGGCCTTAAAATGGTTATCCAGATTTAAGGCCCCGAAATACTGAAAATCATGTATGTGGTGCTCGGGCTACTTTGATGGCTTCCATGCCCATAAGGAGTCCGACACTTGTAAATAGTTTAATGTACTATCAAATATGCTTCACATCTCAATAAAATCAAATCAAGCCGAATCTAGTTAAAATAAAAGTATCAAAGGGCCTTGATTCTTATTTGGAAAAAGGGTTTAAAAATCAGTTTTCAAAACCTCACTATCGTATGATTTAAATGAAAAATAAACTTTTATGTAAATCAAACCCTTTATATATAGGTCCAAAGAGGAATGACACTACTTTTAAATACAACACTAAATATCTTTTCAAAACAAAAGCTTTCAACACACAGACACACATACACATTAAATAGGGAATGTAAAAGTAGTGATAACTGTGTTTAACGAAAGTCGGGGGTACCTAATACATTCCCCTCGCTTAAGCAAACCCCTGAACTCTATGAATCTCGAGTTCCTGAACAATTAAATGGAGTCACATATTGGGCCATATTGCGAATATCTTTCAAAACCCGGATGAGTTGATATATCCATTTAAACTCATATCAACTGGCAACTCTATCTAATTCGGACAAATCATTAAAATCAATCTTTTTCAAATCGTCGACATTGTATGTCGGTCTTTTCTAAAACACACCCTTCAAAGATAAAATCAACATAGAACATATCAAAGGGTAAGAACAACCACTCAGGGAAATTCCCGACATCGACAATAACTATTGTTCAATTATTGAAGTTTTATATGTAAAGAATATTTGATTCTTAATTTTGTTGTCATACAACTGCTAGAACTTGGTGAGCAATTGAATGCTCACACTTGCTTAAAATAAAAACATTTTTAGTTAACGACGATATAATTAACTAGAAGATCCAGCGAAAAGTAAAGAAAAGAACAAGCAAAGTCTTTTAATGTAGAATAGTTAATTGAACTATTTTGTAGTGGTTGTGACCGGTTAAAGTCACATTTGTAATGAAGTAAAGAATAATGTAATTATCATTATTTATAACGTATAAAGATTTTAAGGCAATAGAATCTGGGATTTGAAGAAATATGTTGTTATATTTAATGATATAACGATGTATGTAATGAATGGTAAGTACTCGTGATACACCAAATTTAGGTTTGCAGATAGACCAGATTTGGGGGGTGTTACAATGTATCTTAAATCTCTCTATAAATGTAGAAGCATATCTTTAAATCGTATACGACTTAACGGGTATCATATTGAGACTATCAATGATAATGGTATAGAATATCTTTACATCGTATTAAAAGTCTTTACCAGAAACAAATATTAAAAAAATTGCCATTTTATCTTCGGGTTTGTACTAGATAAATATTAGTACAATTAAAGTCAATGTAATAATGAACCAGAAGTTCAATGAACCAAATAATTTTATTATTTGGCATGACCGGTTCGGCCATTCCGGATTAATAATGATATGAAGAATTATTGAAAATTCACATGGTCATCCATTAAAAAACTAGAAGATTCTTTAATTTAAGAAATTCTCCTATGCTGCTTGTTCTCGAGGCAAATTGGTCATTAGACCATCGCCAACTAAAGTTAGGATTTAATCCCTAAGATTTCTAGAACATATTCAATGAGATATTTGTGGGCCTATGGACCATTTAGACATTTTATGGTTTTAGTAGATGCATCTACAAGATGGTCACATGTGTGTTTATTATCAACTCACAACATGGCATTTGTGAGATTACTTGCTCAAATTATTATATTACGAGCACTGTGACACTCCCAAATTCGGGTACTTCATTCTCGCAAGATTTGGTGTTCACTTGATATAAACATTCATTTCTAACTACTCAAATATAATAACATTTAACAATAAACCTTCCCATTAAAGGATTACATCACTAAGTTCAATAAAATCTCCTAGGTTATCTAACTTTTAAATACAAACATCAAGTGCAGAAAATTAAATAATTACATCTCAACAATTAAAATAGAGTTTGACAATATAAAAATCAACAGATTTATAAGTCTTCAACACTTGTTCATTCCTTTCCCTTTACTGGTGGTAGGTTCATCGACCTTCTCAACTTTAGCTGTAATGGTTATATAAGTAAGAGCGAGCAAACAATTGCTCCCTTGAAGTGACAATGAATAAAATATCATAGCGACTGCCAAATGAATAGGCTCAATAGAACTGAATAATATTTTCTATCAATGATAATCAGAAATAGGATTTGAAACATATGTCTATCTGAGGGTCACAAGACCACGAACTATGTCCAAAGCTATAAGTATTCTTTCAACTTAAACCTAAACAGTCATAAGACTGTAGGGACTTCTCGTACTTAGGGGGATCAACCCTTTGTAAAATGTATTGTGAACAAACATCTAAATGCTTTGCGTAAATTATCCCCTGTAATATGGTTGTTCATCTCAGTATTTAGAATATAAGTCCGTACCAAAGTAAGTTTGGTTTGGATAAGTTTTAAGGTAATTTAGAGTTTAACGAACATCAACTAAGGATTAGTTGAATAAAAATGTAATAAAAATATGCTATGGAATAAGTCATAAATGAATCAACAATATATATTAAGATCATGCTTTAGAAATGAACTAAAAGTATTAGCATTGAATAACATAACATACCTTGCTTGAACAATATTAAGCTAAGGCTAGAATTTTGTATAGTAAAGGAATTGAATTATTGAACATACATAATCAATAGCAAGTTGAACGATAAAAACTTTCTCAACATAAGTATATCAAAATTTAGAAACTTGCATACTAGGAAACAAGTTAAAAGTAGGAAACCTTCTCAAAGTTAGAGTTAGGTTAAAGAACTTGCATGAGTATAATTAAGTTGTATAAATAGGATTATGAAATACTTGCTCAATATAAAGGTAAACGAAACAAACTCAAATAGAAGTTAGAGTTCGGAAACTTGCCTTGCGTGTAAGCTAAACCGTAATAACTAGATTCTCAATACCCTATACACATGTCATCATGACATAATCAGTTACTACATGAACTTCGTACACAATTAAGTACCTATTTCATGTATGTCTTGGTTTCAATCATATAGTCAAGTTACACTATTAATGCAATAACATAACTCATTAATTGTTAATAATATTCTCACTTTTGGTACTATAACACCACAATTAACAAAATCACATTTTAATAGTCATAATATACCCTTTATCAAAAAAATTTGCAGAATTATATAATTAAAATACACTTTCTACGGCTAACAACTGCTTTGAGCATTGCGTTGGTATTGATTTACTTTGAGAGCAACCTTTATGACGATGTCATTTATGTTGACTGCCAATATGGCCATGAGACATATAGGCATGTGATAAGTATTGTAATGTGAGACACAAGGCCATTTGTGGCTAAGAAGCGGCATTGCGACACAAAAGTGAAATTCCAAGCAACTAGTTTTCGCGAGGAACACAAACAAAGCCAATTTGGCCTAAATCTTACTTTCTAGCAACCGATTAAACAGTATAATTTACATAGACTTCACAGAAACATAACTTAAAGTGTCTAGCATGTTGTTACCCATATAACCAATATAAACATCAAATTTAAAACCTTTGAATTCCATGTTTGATACAAAAACTCCATTTTTGACATCCTTAACAAAATTAGCATTGAGATCACAATTCTACACCAAATTAACTAATTCAAACAACGTTCTCTTCATTTCTTACCAAATTAACATATTCAAGGCTAAATTTACAAATTAGTTTACAAATTAACCACTAAATTTGGTACTTTCACAAGCCATATATATAAACATGCACTGTAAATAATTTTCTTTCTTTTTAACGTAATTAGCACACTAATTCTTTGTCTAAATGCTAATTTTAACATCACAATTACACACAATCACAATTAATCAGTAATATATCAACAATTCAAGAAAATTGAATTCATAGACTTGAAATTCATGACGTAGAACATACATATATATATATAATATCAAGGTTATGGAAGTATACCTTCTCTTGCTTGAACGATCCTTGCTAAAACACAGAAATTATTTTGGAATCAGCAAACTTTTCTCTCAAATTCTATCTATTCTCTCTACAAACTCTCTCTATTTTCTTTTCTCTATATTCTCTATTCTCTTTTCTTCTTAGGCTTAGGCCAATTCCAGACCTTTTACGTAACAGTAAAATAGACGTTCCAAAACGTATGAAACTGTCGTATAATTATTATAATAATTACATATTAGTTATAAAATATATTTTATTTATTATTTTAATTTATTTTATTTATATTATTTATTATAATTCAAATTCAAAATTTAAAAGCCACAAGGTTATGTTTGGCAAAACACTTTTAAAAAATAAAGACTTAATGCCTTTAAGTCTTGTTTGGGTAAATCCATTTAAACTACTTTAATTTATTTTAATAAATCATTTAGTTTATAGTCACACTTTATTAAACTAAAGCCACTACTAACTTAATAAATCCATTTTTATATAACCATATTACTACAAAATTATAATCTTCATTATAATTTCATTTAATAAATTTTAATAAATTAATTCATTTAATTCATATCAACTCTCTAATTTAATTATTAAATGAAATTAGAATATTATCTCATAATATTTAATTTCTTTAACCCATAAATTATTTATTTAACAAATAAATAATCAAATCAAATCAATTTAACAAATTTAATAATTTAATTCAACTAAAACCAATAATAACTTATTAAATCCATTTGTCACATAATCATATTACTACAAAATATAATCTTCATTATAATTTCATTTAATAATTTTGATAAATTAATACATCACTTTAATTACCAAATTAAATTAAAAATATTATAATAATTCATTTAATCCTATCAACTTTCTAATTTAATTATTAAATTAAATTAAAATATTATCTCATAATAATTAATTTCCTTAACTCACAAATTATTTATTTAACAAATAAATAATCAAATCCAATCAAATTCAACAAATATTTATTCAACAATAAACACATCCTTTAAAATATTTATATAATTTAATAAATATTTGGAATTACATTTTAAAATTATGGATTGTTACATCCTTCCCTCCTTACAAGGATTCTGTCTCCAGAATCACAACACAAACAAATCATTCGTCACATTATTCCCTTCTTACAAGGATTATATCCCCAAAATCGAAGATATAATTAAACAAACAATTCAGGATAATCTTTCATCATTTTATCTTCGAGTTCCCACGTAGCTTCTTCAGCATTGTGGTTCCTCCATATCATCTTCATGAAAGGTATTATTTTATTTCTGAGCACTTGTTCTTTCCTGTCAACTATCTGGATAGGAACTTCCTCATAAGACAAGTCCTTATAAAACTGTAATGGTTCGTACTCGATCACGTGCTTGTAATCGGGTTTATACGGTTGTAACATCGAAACATGTAAAACATTGTGAGCGTGTTCCAACTCTGGAGGTAGAGCTACCTCGTAAGCCACCTCTCCTACTCTTCACAGCACCTCGAAGGGTCCAATAAACCAAAGGCTTAGCTTTCCTTTCTTACCAAAATTAATTTTCCCCTTCCAAGGAGAAACTTTTAAAAACACGAAATTTCCTATATCGAACTCACGATCTTGTCTGTGTTGATCATCATACTTCTTCTGTTTGTCTTGAGCAGCTACCAATCTTGTCCTGATGAGTTTGATAACCTCAGCAGTTTGCTGTACCAATTCCGATCCTAATAGTTGGCGTTCACCGATTTCATCCCAGCACAGTGGAGTTCTGCACTTTTTGTCGTACAATGCTTCGTAAGGCGGCATACCGATGCTTGTGTGGTAACTGTTGTTGTAGGCGAATTCTGCCAGTGGTAAATGTTCATCCCAATTCCCTTTGAAATCCATGATGCATGCTCTGAGCATATCTTCCAAAGTCTGGATTTTTCGTTCTCTTTGGTCGTCTGTTTACGGATGGTATGCCGTACTCATTCTCAATTGTGTTCCCATGCATTCTTGTAGTCTCTTCCAGAAGTTTGACGTGAATCGCGGATCTCTATCTAACCTAATTGACATTGGAACTCCATGTCTTGAAATGATCTCTTTAACGTATAACTTTGCCAACTGATCAAGATTGAATCTAATCTTTATTGGCAAAAAGTGTGCTGATTTCGTCAGCCTGTCCACTATCACCCAAATCTCATCATATCCTCTCTTAGTAGTTGGAAGACCTACCACAAAATCCATTATGATGTGTTCCCACTTCCATTCCGATATTTCCAACGGTTGGAGTAATCCGTTTGGTTTCTAATGCTCGGCTTTGACTATTTGACATGTCAAGCATTTTGCATCACATTCTGCAACATCTCTTTTCATGTTTGGTCACCAAAAATGTCACCGCAAATCTTGATACATTTTCGTACTTCCCAGATGAATCGAATATCTTGAGTTATGAGCTTCTGTCAAGATTTCTTCTATAATATCCGGTACTGCTGGAACCCAAATTCTTCCCTCGAATCTTAGCACTCCTTCGGTATCAACCTTGTATTTCACTTCACTACCCTCAACCACTCCTTCTTTGATTTTTCCATATTCTTCATCTTGTAATTGAGCATTCTTCACTTTGTCCACTAAAGTTGAACTAGCTTCCATCTGGAACAATCTTTCATCTGATTCTTTTGGAAGTTTTATTTCCAACTCTAGCCCTGCCATCGCTGAGATAAATTCCTCCTGTGCCGTTAACAACATCAATTTCTCACGACCTTTTCTACTCAGGGAGTCAGTAACTACATTTGCTTTACCCGGATTATAAAAGACCTCACAATCGTAATCTTTTATTAATTTCAACCATCTCCTTTGACGCATGTTGAGATCATTCTGTGTGAAAATATACTTTAGACTTTTATGGTCCGTATATATTTCACATTTCTCTCCATAAAGATAATGTCTCCATATCTTTAGAGCAAATACCACCGCAGCCAACTCTAAATCATGAGTCGGGTATCCTTTCTCATAGTCCTTCAGTTGCCTTGATGCATACGCAATGACATTGTCGTTTTGCATAATCACACACCCTAGTCCTTTATGTGATGCATCATTATACACCACAAAGTTTCATGTATTATCTCGTAATGACAACACAGGTACCACACTTAACTTCTTTTTCAAGTCTTGAAAGCTCTCTTCACACTTCTCCATCCAAACAAATTTTACAGCTTTCCTTGTCAAATTTATTAACGGGGTGGCAATCTTGGAAAAGTTTTGAATGAATCGTTTATAGTAGCATGCTAGTCCCAAGAAACTCCTCACCTCCGATGGTGTCTTTGGTTGTTCCCAATTGATTACGGCTTCGACCTTTGATGGATCCACTAAAATCCCGTCTTTATCAATCACATGCCTAAGAAATTGTACACGTTCTAGCCAGAATTCACACTTAGAGAATTTTGCGTAAAACTTTTCCTTTCTTAGTGTCTCCAATGTCAAACGTAAATGTTCCATGTGTTCTTCTTGAGATTTTGAGTACACCAGAATATCATCAATGAATACCACCACAAACTTATCTAAGAATGGTTTAAACACCCTATTCATCAAATCTATGAATGCTGCAGGGGCATTTGTCAAACCAAAAGACATCACCAGAAACTCGTAATGTTCATACCGAGTTCTGAATGCCGTCTTCGGTACATCCTCCTTCCTTACTTTCAATTAGTGATACCCACTTCTCAAATCTATTTTTGAGAAGTATCTAGAACCCTTCAATTGATCAAACAAGTCATCTATTCTTGGCAATGGATATTTATTCTTAATAGTGACTTTGTTTAGTTCCCTATAATCAATATAAAGACGCATTGACCCATCCTTCTTTTTCACGAATAACACTGGTGCTCCCCACGGTGATACACTCGGCTGAATGTATTTCTTATCTAACAGCTCTTGCAATTGTACCATCAGTTCCTTCATTTCTACCGGAGCCATCCTGTACGGGGCCTTTGATATTGGAGCAGTTCCTGGCACCAAATTGATAACGAACTCGATCTCTCTGTCAGGCGGAAGTACTGGCAAATCCTCTGGAAATACATCTACAAATTCCCTAACCACTGGTATCTCTTCTAGTTTCACCCCTTTCCTCTGAGTATCGACTATATAAGCTAAATATCCTACACATCCTTGACTCAATAACTTCTTGGCTTGCATAATCGTCAGACATCTCGCATGTCTAGGCGATTTGCTACCATAGAAAACTAACTTTGACAGAGTCATAAGGTTTACACATTTATTTTGGCAATTAATTATCGCTCCATAAGTGATTAGCCAATCCATTCCCAATATAACATCAAAATCTCCAAGTTTAATCGGGATTAAATCTACTAGCATGAAATTCCTCTTAATATTCACCCTACAATTCGCAATTTCTATGTTTAAAGGGAAATTCAATTCTTCACTAGGCAATCCTAACCTCTTAGCAAATTCATCATATATAAACGAGCAAGTAGCACCCGAATCAAATAATACATAAGCATCTATATCATTGATTGGGATATTACTTGACACAATATCTTTTGATTGTACATCATCCTGTACAGTCATGTTGAAGGTTCTGGCTATGGGTCTGTTTGATGACGTTGGTTGAGCAATGGTCAATGTACCTCCAATGCT
Source organism: Panax ginseng (assembly GCA_020205605.1). Classification (NCBI taxonomy): domain Eukaryota; kingdom Viridiplantae; phylum Streptophyta; class Magnoliopsida; order Apiales; family Araliaceae; genus Panax; species Panax ginseng. The sequence goes on from CM035129.1 coordinate 88,488,349, forward strand.
ACCTCCCTTGCTTCCCGTTGTCTCTCCAGCTTTCTTCTTAGGGCACTCGCGAGCAAAATGATCCTTTGACCCGTATGTGTAGCAAACATTCTTCTTTGGTTGATGGCAATTTGGGGAAATGTGACCCTCCTAGCCACAGTTGAAGCATACTCCCTTACCCCTTAAGCAAATGCCAGTGTGATTCTTTCCGCATGTAGCACATGCTTCAAACTTCTTTTTCTGCTGGCTACCTTATTGGCTTCCAGCACCAACACTCGCATTCCACTTCCTCTTCAAGTTACTACTACCATTTCCACCACTACTACCACCATTCTTACCTTCACCCTGATTCTTCTTCTTTCATTGTTCTTGATTGTACTTTGTCACAGCCTCGCCTCCACCCTCAGCGAGAATTGCCTTTTCAAGCACCGCTACAAACGTCTTTAACTGGAATAGGGAGACTCTGCTGTACAATCAGGGCTTCAGTCCCTATTTAAACCTCCTCGCCTTGTGCTCATCCTTGTTCACTTGATATGGCGCAAATCTCGCCAACTCATTGAACCTTGCTGCATACTCCGACACTATCATTGTGCCCTGCTTTAGCTCTAAAAACTGCACTTCCATCTGATTCTTTAAACTCTCTGGGAAATATATGTGACAACCCGAGACTTTGGATATTTATTAAAATCTTAAAAGATTGAATTAAGGTTAAATAATAAACCTAGACAGAAAATAAGAGAATGGATTTGATATTTTCTGGAAGGAATTTTGTGGATTTAAAAATCTTTCTAGAGAATTATTCAGGATTAAGGGTATAAGTGTATATGTATCTATGTATGTGGTTTTATGTGTGCAGTATGTGGTTAAGGGTCAAGGGTTGACCATATAACTTATATCATTGACAAACCCTAATCATATATTAAGAACATCAACGTTCAGTTAGAAAACCTTAACGAATGATAAGGAACCTTATTACCGGCTCTGGAAACCCGAATTTCAGTTCCAAGAATCTGAAACCCTAATTCGGAATATGAAAACCCTAATTTGGGGGCTTAAAGGTTTAAGTGTATTAATTACAATCTTAATTAGGGTAAAACCTAATAAAAAGTTAGAAAACCCAAATTACGAAATTAGAAACCCTAAAGTACAATTAGGGAAAACATAATTGTTAATTTAACAATTTTAATGTTAATTAGAAAACATTGATCCTAATTAACAAGCCCAAATGCGATTAGAAAACTTTAATATAATTAGGAAACCCTAATTATAATTTAAAAATCTTAATTTTCTAATTTTAAAACCTAATTAGAAAATCTAAAGAAAACCTTAGGTTCAAACCCTAAGGGTTGTAGCAAATGACATTTAAGCCATTAAATTGGTAATCAAAATGACTAAATTACCCTTTTTGCATTATTGTAGTTTACTTGCAAATCTTGCCAAATATGAGTTGTCTACCAACTATATATCTTCCATGTTCTATATATCTAATATATCAACCAATTATTTGCCAACTAGATACATGAATCAAGGATTAAAAGAATAAAAGAAAGGAAAGTAACTCACTTTACTTTTCAAAATAGCCAAGACCATTCTCTCTCTAGATTTTTGGGACTTAGAGTGAGAGGGAGTGATAAACTAAACCATGATCAGTTCATAGCCTTCCAACAACAAAATCCATGATCAGAAGTCAAGAATCAAAGCTAGAAAGGGATAAAAACCCTAAATTTAGAAATCATGTGATCTTATGTTAGATGTTGTTAGTTATTGTTTAAAGTTGTGTTTAAGGATGTTATTTAGTGATCTGGGTTGTTACATCCTAGATCCATAACATCTAGAGGCACGAAAATTAAGTTTTCCAAACTGATCTATGAACCCTAAATTTTGGTCTGACAACCGAATGTCAGGGCTCATAGATCTCTTTGTGTTAATGATTTGTTGTGTTTAAGGTTATATATATGTTCTATGTTGTTAGGGCTTTAATCTGGAACTTGAATCAAGCCCAGATCATCTATAGATTGCAAGATATAAGCAGTCAAAGTATGTTGACCGAGCACGGATTCTGGAAATCTGGGCAAACCCAGAAACCCAGAATTTTTGACAACGTTTTGCAGGGCTTTAATCTTGTTGTGTTTAAAGAATTAGGCTGTGTTAGTATTTTGATCCTGTAGTCTGACATGAGAACTACACATTCAAGCCTTTAGATCACCCAGATCCGTAACAGAATCATAGATTAACATGGTCAAAGTATGTTGACCAAACTGCCTTATGAAGGTTTTCTGGAAAACCCAGATCTTCATAAACGAAATTTCTGACAAGGTTTGACCAGCCTTGATCCGTTACATGTGATGTTGTAATATTAATCTAGTATTATGTTGTTGTATCCTGACATGTATTCTACATGATTGAACCAATAAAACACACTAAGCAAACCTAGAACGCATATATCCAAGACCTGGAAAGTAACCCCTCGAACTGTTCTTCATTTCTGGAAAACCCAGAAATGAAGAACAACTCTTACATGAATTTGTGAGGCCTATATCTCATTGATTTGTTGTTGTATGGCCATGAACTTGATTGATAATGGTAGTATTACACTTATACTATTATCTAAACACTTTAGCCAGCCCAGAAAAACTTAGGATCATGGATCAAATTGTGGCCAAACTAGTACCTTGATAACAGTGCACGAAGATTCTGGGAAATCTCAAGAACACCTATAGTGACAATTTTGTCACTATAGGCCCCTTTTAGCGATAGTTATTATATAAAATAAATTATTTTATTTAATAAATAGAGAAAAATAGTTTTTAATTATTAAACATTAATATTAAATTCCTAAAAATTATTTTAAAGTCCAAAAATGAGTTTTTAATAATTTTGAATATATTTCATTAATATTTAATATTTTTGGAATATTAATGGTATTTAATTTATTTAATTACAATACTAAATAAATTACTTAAAAATGATTTTAATACTTGAAAAATCATGAAAAATTATATTATGGTATAAGAAAATATTTGAAGTTATTTTAATGACTTTTGATATTTTGTGATGAATTTCATTAATTAATTAGTATTAATGATAATTAATTTATTTAATAAAAGTATTAAATAAATTATGGAAAAATAGAATTAATAATTTAAAATTATATAAAAATATTTTAAGTTATAAAATATAACTTTTGATATTTTGTCATGAAAAACATTAATATTTTAATATTAATGGAAATTATTTAATAATGGTTTTAACTACTTTAAAATCATTTAAAAGCGATAATAAAGTATTAAAAATACTTTGAGATATTATAAATGTATTATAATATTATGATATGTATTTCATTAATATTTAATATTATATAAATATTAATGATAATGGAATATTGCGGTATTTAAATTAGATACATACGATATTAATGATTGACAAATCATGATAAATGATAATAATTATTTAAAAAATTATTATGAGACTTTGAAAATTATTTTAACTGATAATATAATTATCTAAGATAATCGTGAACCAGTTTAGGCAGAGTCTTAATGTGACGCCCCCAAAACAGGTATACATCACCCATCTTAGGTCGCCAGATACACACTACATAAATCAGATACAAACTTAATTATCTGACGATGGGTATGCAATCACGACAAAACATAGCTGAGAGTTTAAACAAGAATATTGCCTTGTAGACAATATCCACTCTCAATGGAGTCCTCATTATAATTATTATCACACTATTTCACAGAATAATGAGGACTACTAAAGCCACTTATCCTGGACTATCACTCTATTTCCCGACTCGTCCCAGCTATATTCTCATTTCCTGAAGAGAACAATGAAAGAAAAGGGTGAGCTCAACTAGCCCAGTAAGAAATATTATGACTAAGATAATGCGGAATAAATTATCCTTAGCCTTTAACAGTATAACAAATGATAAAATACAATAGGCAATAACTTTTAGATAAACAACTGCAGCGGAATAAGCAATCCATTAGAAGAGTCAAGTAGAGCATTAGATCTAATATCTTCTATGATTTAAAAAGTTTTTCATCAACTTTATCGCTGTAATACCCATTAACAGTTCTTTATTATACCCAAGACAAAAAGAATTCTCATCACCTCTCTTCACTTGAACCACCAAAGGTTATAGTTAAATCCATAATTCATATTTATAATCATGTAAATCAACAGTTTCTCCTTGCCACAAAGGCTTAATAGAAAGTTTACTCAATATCCTTACCACAAAGACTAAGGATATTCAAATGTAATAACAATGACCATACCAATCAGTTGTCTACCTTTGCACTACGGGCCAAAGATATTCAACTATAAAACCAATGGTCATGATCATACCAATCAATTATGCATCCGATTGCACTACTACCGAAAGACATTCAATGTTAACTAATGGTCATGATCCTACCAATCACATCATCGAATTATCCATGCACTACGGGCAAAGGATATTCGTTAGTATCACCAGTGGTTATGATCATGTCATACACATGTCCATCTTTGAACGTAAGCCAAAGATATATAACTATAACACCAATAATCAATAGTCCATCTTTGCACGTAAGCCAAAGATATATAATTGTAAAACCAATAATCAACAGTCCATCTATTCACTACGCCAAAGATGACTTTCATCACAATATAAGCATGAGGATGATGACAATGATATAAAGAATCAATCAAATGAGATAAAGGATAAATATTAAACATTTATAATATAATTTATCCAGAGTTCAAGAATATCTAAATTGTCAACATGATCACCAATTATGAAGTAAAATTCAAGAATAATATTCATGTACCAAAAATAATTTGGACAAAAAAGAAATATATTTTTCGGGTGAATAGTACCCCGTTAATAGTACCCTGACATGAAAAGTGTCCCGAATACCCGAGTGAATGATACTAGAGTGAATAGTAATGGGGTGAATAGTAACTCATGAATAGTACTCTGGCACAAAAAGTGCCCTGAATACCCGAGTGAATATTAATAGAGTGAATAGTAATCGGGTGAATAGTAACTCATAAATAGTAACTCGTAACAGAAAAATACAAAAGAAAATGATATTTCATGACGAGTACAAAAGAAATGATATCCCAGATGAGTATAATAGAATATACAAAATTGCAAATGGATTTTCACCCTCCATGCAGTAATCCACGTAGACATATCATTTCCACAATTTAATAAAGAATGAATACAAAGGATCATTCACCATGCATGCGGTAATCCACATAGACAGGTTATTCCAATAGAATAATAAAGAATGGAATAACAGAAGAATTCACCATGCATGCGATAGACTACACAGACAGGTTATTCCCAACAGAATAATAAAGAATGGAACCAGGTCATGCGTAATCCGTACAGATAGGATATTCCAACAGAATAATAAAGAATGGAACCTGGTCATGCGTAATCCGTACATATAGTATATTCCAACAGAATAATAAAGAACCGAATAACAACATAATTCACCAGGCATGCGATAGACCGTACAGACAGGTTATTCCAATAGAATAATAATGAATGGAATAACAGAAGAATTTCACCGTGTATGCGGTTACTTGGCATGGAGCGAGTTATTCAACATAATAATAAAGAATGGAATAACAACCCTTACGAGTGTTGAAAGAAAATAACTCTCTTCATGAATACGAAAGAATAATACCCCTTACTATAATAATAATATCCCTTATCTTAGAAGAAAACTGGATACTCGAATAGTGAGGTAGCAGACTTCTCTTCTTCTTTCTCTCTATAATTTCTCTCTATAATAATTGCTCTATAGCTTTAGTGAATTGGTGAGAAATGAAGGAAAAATGAGCTTCTATTTATAGGAAAATATAGTTTCGATATTTGCACGATTTGGGCCTCGAAATATTACAGTATAATACCTTCCTTTTTCCCTTCATTTTTAATTTAGTACTGCAAGTATTATCAAACTTGCACCATCTCCCCTAATAGTAAAACATGTGAATCAATAGTTCTAGACATGTGAAAATATAAATTACATTATAGTACCTCCATTTTTAACTTTGTCATGCAAGTATTATCAATCTTGCACCAACTCTCCTAATAGTAAATCATGTGAATCAATAGTACACACATGTGAACACATAGTTATAAGCATGTGAATTAAGAGAAATTAATTACACATTTATCCGGTTAAATACCTGATTAGTCAATATAACCTCCAGACTTTAATTATGAAATAAATGTCGATTTTCACTAACACTAATAATTCCATCACTACGGAACTATCAATTTAATCATTAATCAACACGAACTTCTTCATCATTAATATTATAATTCACAATATTTAACAACCAGGTCGTTCTCAGGAAAGAAGGGGCTTTTCGATAAGGATTTCTCCTTATTGGCGCACAATTAGGTGACCAAACCTCTCCTTGACAGAACTTCTAGACATTGTCAATATTGCAAATAATAATATGAATAACTTTGCCATCTCAATTATTGATTTAATAATATATATTATGTAGATGATACTGTGACAATAATTGAATCAATAATATGAGAGATATGATGCAACAATTACTGTAGCAATAATTAAGTATAACTGAGTGACTTCTTACGTAAGCATCAATAATCAATATCGTGTGCTACTATGCAACCACACATATTACTATACTTTTACGACCAGGTAGTTCAACAGTTTTAACGGTAACACTTTCACCGTTATTTTTATAAAATGATAATTCTGTCGTTTTCTAACTATGACAATACTTCCGTTGTGGGGTCCACCAATGATTGTGCCATCGTACGGATATTCCCCGATAAAAAGAATATTCCCCGACCAATCGAATATTATATAACAACTTGCTTACTTTGCAAAATTTATAAATATTACCTACAACTATAACATTATATCAAATCCACACCATAATATTCAAAAAATTATTTCGAGAAATTTAAATCTTTATTCATAAAATTTGGGGTCTCATAATCTCCCCTCCTTATGAAATTTTGCCCTCGAAATTTACGGACGTACCTGGTATTCCGAAGAGATGAGAATACCTTGCTTTCTTTTCGGATTGTACCTTCCCGGTTATTTCCTTTCTATCATGATTTTCCCATTTCTCATTTCCTGCATTTCAAATATCATTCTAGAATATAGTTTCAAAATAAGGGTTAATTGACATATCACATATTATCCCTATACTCTGACCGACCAATTAAATACCAAATAAACTTAGGTAGGTCATACTAGCGAAGGAATTCCTCGTCTCTCCCCTCCTAGTTCTTGTCTCACATCTCAGCTAGGGATCATATCCCTATGCTTTGATACCATCTGTGACGCCCCCAAAACAGTATACATCACCCATCTTGGGTCTCCAGATACACACTACATAAATCAGATACAAACTTAATTATACAACAGTCGTGTACAATACGACAAAACATAGCTGAGAGTTTAAACAAAAATATTGCCTTCTAGACAATATCCACTCTCAATGGAGTCCTCATTACAATTATTATCACACTATTTCACAGAATAGTGAGGAATACTAAAGCCACTTATCCTGGACCATCACTCCATATCCCGACTCGTCCCAACTATATTCTCATTTCCAGAAGAGAACAATGAAAGAAAAGGGTGAGCTCAACTAGCCCAGTAAGAAATATTATGACTAAGATAATGCGGAATAAATTATCCTTAGCCTTTAACAGTATAACAACTGATAGAATACAATAGACAACAAGTTTTAGATCAACAACTGCAGCGGAATAAGCAATCCATTAGAAGAGTCAAGTAGAGCATAAAATCTACTATCTTCTATGATTTAAAAAACTTTTCATCAACTTTATCGCTATAATACCCATTAACAGTTCTTTATTATACCCAAGACAAAAAGAATTCTCATCACCTGTCTTCACCTGAACCACCAAAGATTATAGTTAAATCCACAATTCATATTTATAATCATTTAAATCAACAGTTTCTCCTTGCCACAAAGGCTTAATAGAAAGCTTACTCAATATCCTTATCACAAAGGCTAAAGATATTCAAATGTAATAACAACGATCATATCAATCAGTTGTCTACCTTTGCACTACGGGCCAAAGATATTCAACTATAAAACCAATGGTCATGATCATACCAATCAATTGTCTGTCAGTGCACTACGGCCAAAAACATTCAATTGTTAACTAATGGTTATGATCCTGTCAATCACATCATCGAATTATCCATGCATTACGGGCGAAGGATATTCGTTAGTATCACCAGTGGTTATGATCATTTCATACACATGTCCATCTTTGCACGTAAGCTAAATATATATAACTATAAACCAATAATCAACAATCCATCTTTGCACGTAAGCCAAAGATATATAACTGTAAAACCAATAATCAACAGTCCATCTATTCACTACGCCAAAGATGACTTTATTCCCAATATAAGCATGAGGATGATGAGAATGATATAAAGAATCAATCAAATGAGATAAAGGATAAATATTAAACATTTATAATACAATTTATCCAGAGTTCAAGAATATCTAAATTGTTAACATGATCACCAATTGTGGAGTAAAATTCAAGAATAATATTCATGTACTAAAAATAATTTGGACAGAAAAGAAATATATTTTTTGGGTGAATAGTACCCCGTTAATAGTACTTTGGGAATAGTACTCCGTGAATAGTACCCAGACACGAAACTTGTCCTGAATACCCGTGTGAATGATACTAGAGTGAAGAGTAATCGGGTGAATAGTAACTCGTGAATAGTACTCTGGCACGAAAAGTGCCCCAAATACCTAAGTGAATAATACTAGAGTGAATAGTAATCGGGTAAATATTAACTCGTGAATAGTAACTCGTAACAGAAAAATACCAAAGTAAATGATATTTCATGATGAGTAAAAAAGAAATGATATCCCAGATGAGTATAATAGAATATACGAAACTGCAAATAGATTTTTACCCGCCATGCGGTAATCCACGTAGACAGATCATTTCCACAATTTAATAAAGAATGAATACAAAGGATCATTCACCATGCATGCGGTAATCCACATAGACAGGTTATTCCAACAGAATAATAAAGAATGTAATTTAAGAAGAATTCACCATGCATACGATAGAGCGCACAGACAGGTTATTCCCAACAGAATAATAAAGAATAGAACTAGGTCATGTGTAATCCGCACATACAGGATATTCCAATAGAATAATAAAGAATGGAACCAGGTAATGCTTAATCCGCACATATAAGATATTCCAACAGAATAATAAAGAACGAAATACCAACAGAATTCACCAACAGAATTCACCAGGCATGCGATAGACCGCACAGACAGGTTATTCCAACAGAATAATAAAGAATGGAATAATAGAAGAATTTCACCATGTATGTGGTACTCCGCATAGATAGGTTATACGAACATAATAATAAAGAATGTAATAACAACCCTTACAAGTGTTGAAAGAAAATAACTCTCTTCATGAATATGAAAGAATAATACCCCTTACTATAATAATAATAATAATATCCATTACCTTAGAAGAAAACTGGATACTGGAATAGTGAGGTAGCAGACTTCTCTTCTTCTTTCTCTCTATAATTTCTCTCTATAATAATTGCTCTAAAGCTTTAGTGAATTGGTGAGAAATGAAGGAAGAATGAGCTTCTATTTATAGGAAAATATAGTTTCGATAATTGCACGTTTTGGGGCTCGAAATATTATAGTATAATACCTTCCTCTTTTCCTTCATTTTTAATGTAGTCCTGCAAGTATTATCAAACTTGCACCATCTCCCTTAATAGTAAATCATGTGAATTAATAGTAAATCATGTGAATCAATAGTTCTAAACATGTGAAAATATGAATTACAGTATAGTACCTCCATCTATACCTCCATTTTTAACTTAGTCATGCAAGTATTATCAATCTTGCACCAACTCCCCTAATAGTAAATCATGTGAATCAATAGTACACACATGTGAACACATAGTTATAAGCATGTGAATTAATAGCAATTAATTTCCCATTTATCCGGTTAAATACCCGATTGGTCAATATAACCTCCAGACATCAATTATGAAATAAATGTCGATTTTCACTAACACTAATAATTCCAGCAAAATGGAACTATCAATTTCATCTTTAAACAACACGAACTTATTCATCATTAATATTATAATTCACAATATTTAACAACCAGGTGGTTCCTAGGAAAGAGGTGGTTTTCCAATAAGGATTTCTCCTTATTGGCGCACAATTAGGTGACCAAATAATAATAATATGAATAACTTTGTCATCTCAATTATTGACAAAACTTCTAGACATTGTCAATATTGCAAATAATAATATGAATAACTTTGTCATCTTAATTATTGATTTAATAATATATATTATCGATGATAATCTTGTGACAATAATTGAATCAATAATATGAGAGATATGATGCAACAATTCTTTAGTAGCAATAATTGAGTATAAGCCGAGTGACTTCTTACGTAAGCATCAATAATCAATACCGTGTACTACTATGCAACCACGCGTATTACTTTACTTTTACTATCGGGTAGTTCAACAGTTTTAACGGTAACACTTTCGCCGTTATTTTTATAAAATGATAATTCTGTCATTTTCTAAGTACGACAATACTTTCGTTGTGGGGTCCACCAATGATTGTGTCGTCGTACGGATATTCCCCGACAAAAAGAATATTCCCAGACCAATCGAATATTATATAACAAATTGCTTACTTTGCAAAATTTATAAATATTACCCACAACTATAACATTATATCAAATCCACACCATAATATTCAAAAAAATATTTCGAGAAATTTAAATCTTTATTCATAAAATTTGGGGTCTCACACTAAAGGAAAAAAGGCTCAATATTTATCCGACTAAGCCGTTGGGATGTCAGAATTGTGCCAGATTCAACTCAGACTGCAATAGTTTGACTTGATACTAGGTCCTATATGCTGTATAGACTGATAGGATTATATGTTAATGTGTTTAGGTTATTTTAAAATTATGATGATATTATTCTAATTTGCATATCAATATTATTTACATTAGGTCTTCAGGCAAAGCTAAATAAATTGCGTAACAATAATCGACCGAACATGTAAGTTTCTTATACTCACTTATTGTGCAAGTTTTCTTTAACTCAACCTCGAGTTGTTTATTCGAATATGCTTATGGTTAATCATTGTTGATTACCATGTCTATGAATTATTGATTCGCACTCTGTGCATATTACATGTGTTCATCAGGTATGAAAGGCTGATCATCTTCATTACCATTCGGTCCAGATATATTTGTTTATGTTCAATGTTCGTTCACCTATGAAAATTTGTTCATGCTAGTTCATAATTATATTGTAGAACTTTAGCCAGCTTATTGTTCATTTCTTTATATCATGATATATCATTAATTTATTAAACTTTTACTTGCTGGGAAAATTTGTTGCTCACCCTTGCTATATTATGATAATCATTGCAGATTAAGATGAATACGTCGGATACAGGAAAAGACCAAGACAAGTCCAGCTTGGGATAATATGTGCAGCTAGAAATGTAACAGTATAGTATGATAATAACATTATATGTTAGATAGGTTATGAATTGTGTATAAGTTAAGGTTACTCGACGTTGGGGAATAGTGTGTAATGTTTAATGTATAAACAATTTATGTTTATATCATCCACAATAGTAATAGAATTGATTAAACCAGATCTGCAGTGATTTTGGACCCGGATCTGGGGCCCTCACAGTTGGTATCAAAGTTGTAGGTTATAAACCTTAGGTAGGGTTACCTGAGACTAATAACCGCAGTGATTAGAATAAGAACAAACTTAAATAGAGTTAGTGTGTCGGTAAGATTCAAAGACGAATCTCGGCGAGTTATAAAGACATAGAGTTCCCTAACTCTGATAATAAAGGTGAATAGTGGTAATGAATAGATAGAGTCTTAAAGACTAAAAGTACAGTGATAGGAGATCGTAAAACAAAATGATAATAGTATAGAAATGAATCGTAATATATACGATGAGATCACCCCATGATCTGATAAGGTGATAGCAGGGAGAAGAATCAATCTAATGATTGAAAAGTTTATAGCAAGATTGTTGTGTATCAGTTGTACTATAAATTAGTACAAGCCAAATTCAAGAAAGGACTATGAATATAGATTAAATGAAATTCATATTGAGAATGGAGTTAAGATTAGGTGGCGATTTCAATTGAGGACTCATGTCAGCAGCTGAGTTGTATGATTCCTTGTTATGGATGGGGAATTGTACTTGGTGTAAAAACAACTTAGTTTTTGGTACTGATAATCATTGAAATGTCTGTGTCACGCTATTTGCTATATACCTGTTGAGAAGGTGATTCTTTTCTCAGGTGTATAACAGATAGGTAGGGTATAGGTAGAGAATATATGGTTAATTACAATTTCTTAAAACTAATACTTATGGTACGTTCGTGACTCATAATTATATGAAAGGTTTATGGACCCCTCAGCGAATGGACGCCAAAGGTTTGTCTAGAACAAGTTCTTAAACTCATATGATTGTGGAAAGTTCTTGAACTCATAAGTGTGGTAAGTGTGACGAACTGGGTAGAACTAAGTGTGAATTGAGTATTGAGGATAATAGGAATAGATAGTAATATTAGGCAATGAATTATTAGTGGAGACATAGGTTTCCCAAATCTGCTAGCTATGCTAGACTTCGAAATTTTTGACATCAAGCTAAATACGCACTATGTGCCTTTTGGAAATGATTTTTTTATTCTCAACTTCTGGTGACCATGGTGTATGTGTGGACTTCGGGCCACCGAGACATCGTTACCTGTTGAGATGATAAAACTAATTTGTAATGATTTTTGAATGGTTTAAAATATAATCTATGCTACTTATTTTGGTTAGACAATAATGATTTGAAATATCAAAATTTATTTTTATTTATCGCTTATGTACCATGTAACCTGGTGCAGAGATGATAAAAAGTTGACAGAGTTGTAAATACATGAATATTTAGTGTTGAATTTGATCTAAAATCGTTATTCCACTATTGTATGATGTTTTATGACAAAGTCACTCGATGACGGCATCCTCAAACGGGCTGTTAATACAGTACGTCATCATGACGTCATTTTCAAACTAATTTTAATTTTCCAACGGGGTTTGGATATACCTAAATATTTTGATTGAATTGAATTATTGATATGAGTCTATGCTATTTGATTCGGCTAGACCAACATTTATGAAAATTCTAAGCGTTCTTTGAAAACTTTCCCGAACTAATTTTTTTTGGTGCGGATTTTGATAAAGACTGAGGTAAGAAATTTTGTGCGCCTAAAGCGGATAAGAGGAATGGGGAAAAATTGTTCCGACCAGAAGTACTTGACCAGTACAAGGCATACAAGGCTAATCACCCTCTGTGTCTGTAAGTTATGACGGTTTGCGCATGAATTTCCTTATAACCTTTTCAAAAATGAAAGTTCGTAGTCTATATGACTCCTCAGCATGATTTGAATAATTTAACTCTTGTGAGTGATGTTTTGGGTAGCATGTGGTGATAAGTATGAAAGGTGTAAGGTGTAAGGTAAATTTTGGGGATGAAATTTTTAGAAGAAGGGGTGAATATGACAACCCGAGAATTTGGATATTTATTAAAATCTTAAAAGATTGAATTAAAGTTAAATAATAAACCTAGACATAAAATAAGTGAATGGATTTGATATTTTCTGGAAGGAATTTTTTGGATTTAAAAATATTTCTGGAGAATTATTCAGGATTAAGGGTATAAGTGTGACGCTCCCAAAATAGGTATACATCACCCATCTTGAGTCGCCAAATACATGGTACAAAATTCAAATACAACTTAATTATACAACAGTCGTGTGAAATACGACAAAACATAATCTAAGAGTTTTAATAAGAATATTGTCATCTAGACAATATGCACATTCAATGGAGTCCTCATTACATTTATTATCACACTATTTAACAGAATAATGAGGACTACTAATGCTATCATCTGCACCGTCACTCCGTTCCCCGGCTAGTCCTGGCTACGTTCTCATTTCCTAAAGAGAACAATGAAAGAAAGGGTGAGCTCAACTAGCCAGTAAGAAATATTATGACTAAGATAATGCAGAATAAATTATCATTAGTCATAAAAAATGTTAAACTGATAAAATACAATAGACATCAAGTTTAACTGCAGCGGAATAAACAATCCATTAGAAGAGTCAAGTAGAGCATGATATCTACTATCTTCTATGATTTAAAATGTTTTCATTAATTTTTATCGCCGAGACTCGACAATAAATAAACCACATCATCGAGTCATCCCCGCACTACTACGGCCAAGGATATTCATTAAATCATCAATGGTCATGACTATACCGAATAATCCTCGGTCATAATCATACCAAAAAGCGTCCATCAATGCACTACAAAGACTCATCGAGGACTATTACCACATCATTTATAACATTACAGGTCATGATTATACCGAATAATCCCTGGTCATAATCATACCAAGTCCATCAAGCTAAAGATGACTTTCATCACAATATAAGCACGAGGATGATGACAATGACATAATAATTCAATAAAACAAGTTCAAGAATAAATTTTAAAGATTTATAAGTTAATTTATCTTGAAATCAATTACGTCCAAATTATCGACATGATCTTTGCTTTGTGGAGTAAAATTCAAGAATGCTCGGAAGAATATTTCCATGAAAAGATACTGGATGAAGCGCAAATATCCAGGGTATTCTACTAATTTCATGGAGTATAGAAGCCAAAACTTTAACCCACTAAGTATAATAGAATATATGAAACTGCAAATGGATTTTCGTCCGCCATGCAGTAATCCACGTAAACAGATCATTTCCTAAATTTAATAAGGAATGAATACGAAGGATCATTCACCATGCATGCGGTAATCCACAAAGACAGGTTATTCTAACAGAATAATAAAGAATGGAATAACAGAAGAATTCACCAGGCATGCAATAGACCACATAAACTGGTTATTCCCAATAGAATAATAAAGAATGGAACCAGGACATGCGTAATTCGCACCGACAGGATATTCCAACAGAATAATAAAGAATGGAATAACAATAGAATTCACCATGTATGCAGTACTTCTCATAGACAGGTTATTCCAACAAAATAATAAATAATGGAACCAGGTCATGCGTAATCCGCACAGATAGGATATTCCAACAGAATAATAAAGAATGGAATAACAACAGAATTCACCATGTATGCGGTGCTTCACATTGACAGGTTACTCCAAAAGAATAATAAATAATTGAACCAGGTCATCCGTAATACGCACATACAAGATATTCCAACAGAATAATAAAGAATGGAATAACAGAAGAATTTCACCATGTATGCGGTACTTCGCATAAATAGATTATTCCAACATAATAATAAAGAATGGAATAACAGATGAATTTCACCATGTATGCGGTACTTCGCATAAACAGGTTATTCCAACATAATAATAAAGAATGGAATAATAGCTCTTACGAGTATTTGAAAGAAAATAATTCTCTTTATGAATACGAAAGAAATAATACCCCTTACCTTAGAAGAAACTGGATATTAGAATAGTGAGGTAGCAGACTTTTCTTCTTCTTTCTCTCTATAATTTCTCTCTATAATAATTGCTCTAAAGCTTTAGTGAATTGGTGAGAAATGAAGGAAGAATGAGCTTCTATTTATAGGAAAATATAGTTTTGATAATTGCACGCGTTTAGTGGCTCGAAAAATATACAAAGACAATACCTTCAACTTTTCTTTTATTTTTAATTTAGTCCTGCAAGTATTATCAAACTTGCACCACGTCCCCTAATAGTAAATAATGTGAATCAATAGTTCAATTATGTGAATCAATAGTTATAATCATGTGAAAATACGAATTACAGTATATTACCTCCATCTATACCTCCATTTTTAACTTAGTCATGCAAGTATTATCAATCATGCACCAACTCCCCTAATAGTACAAGAATGTGAATCAATAGTACACACATGTGAACAAATAGTTATAATCATGTGAATTAATAGAAATTAATAGCTTATTTATCCGGTTAATTACCCTACTGGTCAGTATAACTTCTAGACATCAATTAATATCGAAATAAATGTCGATATCCACTAACACTAATAATTTCAACACAATGGAACTATCAATTTCATCTTTAATCAACACGAACTTATACATCATTAATATTATAACTAACAATATTTAACAACCAGGTCGTTCCCAGGAAAGAGGGGGCTTTCCGATAAGGATTTCTCCTTATTTTAGTGCAATTAGATGACCAAACCTCTCCTTGACAGAACTTCTAGACATTGTAAATATTGCAATTTAATAATATGAATAACTTTGTCGTCTCAATTATTGATTTAATAATATAACATATTATGCAGATGATACTATGACAATAATTGAATCAATAATATGAGAGATATGATGCAACAATTACTGTAGCAATAATTGAGTATAACTGAGTGACTTCTCACGTAAGCATCAATAATCAATACGATTGTCTACTATTATGCAACCACGCAGACATCGTACTTTTACTACCGGGTAGTTCAACAGTTTAACGGTAAAACATCCGCTGTTATTTTTATTAAAAGATAATTATTTTGTTTTCTAATTACGATAATACTTCCGTTGTGGGGTCCACCAATGATTGTGTCGTCGTACAAATATTCCCTGTTAAAACGAATATTCCCCGACCAATTGAATATTATATAACCACTTGCTTAGTTTGCAAAATTTGTAAATATTACCCACAACTATAACATTATATCAAATCCACACCATAATATTCAAAAATATATTTCGAGAAAACTATTCTTTATTCATAAAAGTTGGGGTCTTACAACTTCCCCTTCTTATGAAATTTCGTCCTCAAAATTAGGGTTCGTACCTGGTATATCAAAGAGGTGAGGATATCTTGACTTCATCTCAGATTCTAACTCCCAGGTCATTTCCTCTACATCGTGGTTTCTCCACAAAACTTTGACTTGAGGTATAACTTTAGAGCGTAGAATATGATCCTTCTTATCCAAGATTTTAACAGGCAACTCTTCATACGTTAAATCTTCCTCTATCTCGTCTGGTTCTAATTCAATAATGTTGTTCGGGTCTTTCACATATTTACGTAACATAGATATGTGAAAAATGTTATGAACACGAGACATACTTGGCGGTTAGGCGAGTCTATAGGCCACATTTCCTACTCGATAGAGGATTAAAAATGGGCCAATAAATCAAGGATTGAGCTTTCCTCTCTTTCCAAATCTTGTAACTCCTTTCCATGGAGAAACATGTAACAACACATGATCTCCAATATTGAATTCCACGTCTTTTCGATGAAGATCAGCATAATTCTTTTGTCGATCTTGTGAGATTTTTATACATTGTCAGATCGTTTGAATCTTTTCCGTAGTCATACGTACCAAATTCGGTCCCAACAACGTTGCTTCACCCACCTTATCCCAAAGATCTTTGAGAATCGACACTTTCTTCCATACAACACCTCAAATGGAGCCATGCCAATACTTGCTTGATAACTATTATTGTAGGAAAACTCCACAAATGGTAAGAACTTGTCCCAACTTCCCTTGAAGTCAAGGACATAGAGTCTTAATAAATCTTCAAGAGTTTGAATAGTCCTTTTCGACTGCCCATCCGTTTGAGGATGATATGCCGAACTAAATCGTAAATTCGTACCCATAGATTTTTGCAAACTAACCCAAAATCTTGAAGTGAATCTTGGGCCTCGATAAGAAAATATGGATACTGGCATACTATGCAATCTTACGATCTCGTTTATGTACATACTAGCAAGACGTTCAAATGTAAAAGTTTCTCGTATCGGTAAGAAATGAGCAGACTTGGTCAGTCTATCAACAATTACCCAAATTGCATCTATGCCTTGAGAAACCTTGGGAAGACCAGTAACAAAATCTATGGTAATGTGCTCCCACTTCCATTCTGGAATTTCAAGTGGTTGCAATGGACCTTTTGGCACTTGATGCTCCGCCTTGACTCGTTGAGAAGTTAGACACCTTGAGATAAACCCCACTATCTCTCTCTTCAAATTGCTCCACCAAAATGAATGTCGAAGATCACGATACATTTTGGTACTCCCAGGATGGATTGTAAACGGTGTGTTGTACGCCTCCATTATGATTTTATACTTCAAGTCAGAATCGTTAGGAACACAAAGTCTGGAGTTGACTCGAAGTATTCCTTCTTCATCGATTCTTGCTTCCGGAATAACACCTTCTTGCACTTTCTTCTTCATACGCATCAGCTCCAGGTCTGTAGTTTGAGCAGCTTTAACTTTATCGATTATAGTTGGTTCCATTCGTATATTCGCCATCATCACATGGGTCCCTGGAGTCTTTAACTCTATTTCTATCCTTTCTAAGTCATACAAAATAGGTCTTTGCATTGATAGTATTGCACTCGTACCCGCATATGATATTTTACTCAATGCGTCAGCTACTACGTTCGCTTTTCCAAGATGTCATTGGATGGTATGATCATAATCTTTCAATAGCTCAAGCCATCGTCGTTGCCGCATGTTGAGTTCCTTTTGAATGAAGAAATTTTTGAGGCTTTTATGATCCGTATAGATCTCCACCTTCTCTCTATCTGTAATGCCTCCAAATCTTAAGCGCTTAAAAAGATCACCGCCAACTCTAGATCATGAGTAGGATAATTCCTCTCATATTCTTTGAGTTAATAGAGAGGCATAAAGCTATGACTTTCCCATGTTGCATGAGAACACATCCTAACCCTTTGCCCGATGCATCACTATATATGACAAATCCTCTCGAGCGGATGGTATTGTCGAGCAGTCTTCTTGAAATGAGTCTCCTCTTGAGTTCTTGAAAACTCTTTTCACTTTCCTCGCTCCAACCGAATTTTGTATCTTTTCGACTCAGCTGAGTTAATGGAGTAGCGATTCGAGAAAACCCTTCTACGAATCTCCGATAATAACCAGCTAAGTCGAGAAAGCTACGTACTTAGGTCACTGACTTAGGTTGCTCCCAGCTTTGAATTTCATCAATCTTTGCCAAGTCAACAGATATTCCATGATTTGATATCACGTGCCCACGGAATGCAACTTTCTCAAGCCAGAACTCGCATTTCTTCAACTTGGCATAAAGCTTATTTTTATGAAGCTTTTGGAGTATCAGCCTCAAGTGTTGCTCATGGTCTTCGCGGGTTTTGGAGTATATGAGGATGTCATCAATAAAGATGACCACAAAGTGATCCAAATATTCCTTGAATACTCGGTTCATCATATCTATGAAGGCAGCAGGAGCATTAGTCAATCCAAAAGACATGACTAGGAATTCATAATGCCCGTCTGAAGTTACGAAAGCGGTCATTGAAATGTCATCGCTTTTAATCTTCAACCGATGATATCCTAATGAAGATCAATCTTTGAAAAGAATTTGGCTCCTTGCAATGATCAAACAGTCATCAATGCGAGGCAATGGTTACCTATTTTGATGGTGACATGATTCAACTCCGATAATAAATACAAAGTCGCATACTTCCATCTTTCTTCTTTACTGAATAATAGGGGCACCCAAGGAGACGTCTTAGGGCGAATGAAACCGATGTCTAACAATTCACAGTAGTTGGGTTTTTAACTCCTGAAATTCAATAGGAGCCATTCGATATGGGGCTTTGGAAATGGGTTTTGTACCGGATTCAAGATCGATACAAAATTCAATTTCACGCTCTGGGGGTAGGCAAGAAAGTTCTTCAGGTAATACTTCAGGAAATTTATTAACAATAGAAATATCATTCAAATTTGACGTATCTTTATTTAAATTCGTGACATGGGCTAAGAAAGCTTGACATCCGTTTTTCAATAAACAAATAGCTTTATGACTTGATATGACAGTGATTGATTTTAGTGGTTTGGTTGCTTGAATTCACATAATAGGTTGGTTAGGAATATGAAAGCTAACAACCTTACAAAAATAATTGATTTTAGCATGATGAGTAGTTAACCAATCAACCCCTAAAATCACATCAAATGCAAGTATTTTCAAAGAAATAAGATCGACAGGTAATGTGTGGTTACCGATTTGAATCAAACAAGACTTATAAACCGTGGATGTAATGAAGGTTTCTCCCAACGGAGTTTCAACAGATAAGTCAAAGTCTAATTTCTCCGGAGTCAAATTTAAATGTTGAGCGCTAGTAGGAGAAATAAAGGAATGGGTAGAACCGATATCAAATAAAGTATAAACTTCGCTAGAGTTTATGATTAGCTTATCCGTGATCACCTTGTTCGGATTCCTCACTTTTTGCGAGGTTACGATAAACGCTCTCCCTTGAACTACCGATTTTGTCTTGTCTGGGACACCCTTTGATGCCTCCATCCCAGCTGGACTTGACTTTGGTGCACGACAAAATCAGGCTAGGTGACCTTCTTTTCCATAATTATAACATGCTTTAGACTGCATCGTGCAGTTTGGACTTATGTGTCCTTCCCCTCCACATTTGTAACATACGACTGGTGGTCGTTCTCCTTCCTTAACAATAGGTACTGGTGCTGACGTCTTTCCATCCTTGTTGAATCTACTCTTCTTGAAATGTCCACTCTTATTATCATGGCCATGATTACCACCGAAGTGATTATCATTTCTGGCATGTTGATTCCCTCCACGTTTATTGTCACCGCTTCGATGACTTCTACCACTGGTATTATCGACTTGTCGGTTGCTCTCTCTTGGCTCTCCAAAAAATTCCGGTGGTCCCAGCTCCTTGAACTGCTTAGCGGTGACCGTCCGAGAGTTGTCAGTGTTTCCACCTGCATTTTGGATAGGAGCGCTTTCACCTGATGTTACATGAATTGCATAAAGCCTCTGAACATCCCATCATTCACCATTTCATCGGTGTTATTATTTACATGAGGATTATTGTCTTCCTGTTACACATTATCCTGAGCATTAATTTGTGGTGACTCAACGGTCTCATGTGCTTCATTGTTTATCTCAACATTTTTGGATTCCATTTTCAAATACTGCTACAAAACAAGGGTTAATTAACATATCGGATATTATCTACATACCGGCAATGACCAATTAAATACCAAATAAACTTAGGTAGGTCATACTAGCGAAGAATTCCCGTCTCTCCGCTCTAGTTCTTGTCTCACATCTCGGCCAGGGATCATATCCTAAGCTTTGATACTAACCGTGACGCCCCCAAAATAGGTATATATCACCCATCTTGAGTTGCCAAATACATGGTACAAAATTCAAATACAACTTAATTATACAACATTCGTGTAAAATATGACAAAACATAATCTAAGAGTTTTAACAAGAATATTTCCATCTAGACAATATCCACACTCAATGGAGTCCTCATTACATTTATTGTCACACTATTTAATAGAATAGTGAGGACTACTAATGTTATCATCTAGACCATCACTCCGCTTTCCCGACTAGTCCCTGCTATGTTCTCATTTCACAGAAGAAACGTTGAAAGAAAGGGTGAAATTCAACTAGTCCCAAGAAGAAATATTCACTACTACAAAATACTAAATAGACAATATTTAAAACCACAACGTTTTTATAAAAACGTTGTGGTATTATTTTATAATTTTTTTTTAAAAAAGCGTTGTAGATATATTTGCAAAAACGTTATCTATTTAAAAGGGCATTTTTTTGGTTTTAACTAGATAATATTTTTTTAAAAAAATGTTGTGTATGAAAAAAACACGGTGCTAAAAGAAAGGCGATTAAAGGCTCTCTTTCGCATTTGTCACCGAGTTTCGTCTCTCATCTCTCTGTTTAGTAACAAAAGCTAGGGTTTGCCTCTCTAAGCTTGCATCTGATTTGGGGTGCTTCTTTGAAGAAGATGAAGCGAAAAGGACCGACATCGTATTTTCCTTTCTGGAGATGAAGCGAAAACGACTGACATCGTATTTTCATTTCCGAGCTTACAATAAATTTTTCGAGAGAAAAAGAAGAAAAAGAAAACCATGGCTGATTCACCAAAACTACAGCTGGAAATCGAAGAAACAGTGGTAGAGATCTTAAAAAACTCCAACATGGACGAAACAACCGAGTACAAGGTCCAGAAAATGGCATCGGAAAAGTTAGGGCTCGACCTCTCCCCACCGGAGCACAAGCAATTCGTCAGGAAAGTTGTCGAATCCTACCTTGCAGACCTGCAATCCAAAGCCGAAGCAGCGCGACAAGCGAAGGAAGAAGAGCCTAAAGAAGAAGATGACGAAGAGGGACAGAGAAAGGGAAAGAGAGGCGGCGCTAAAGAGTACGACGATGATGGAGATCTCATCATTTGTCGTATGAGTTTAGATTCGATTCATCATTTTATATTTTTCTTGGAGTATTAGAATTAATTAAATGATTTTCTAAGTGTTTATAAGTAAAATGATTTTTTTATTTTTTGGTTTGATTATGAATTGTTTCTTTGTTTGTGGTGTAGCTAACTGATAAGAGGAGGGTGACCATTACTGATTTTAAAAGGAAGACTTTGGTGTCAATAAGGGAGTACTATAAAAAATATGGCAAAGAGCTTCCTACTTCTAAAGGTATCATTCGCTTTATACTTTCTTTTTGGTTCAAGGAGTTAAGTAATGCTGAAATAGTTCCTAGACTATTTTGTTTAGCTGTTAGAGTTGGGTTTGTTCTAATGGTTTAGATGTATAGGTACTCAAATTTTCATTGAGAGTTTTAGACCTTATATATACTTCAATAGTCTATCCAAATTGTCATGTTCTTTGGGGCTGAAACTTATCAAAAAGAATGAAGATCCAAATATGAATATTGGATAATACATGAAAGATCTGTTCGGTTGTCAGTGTTTGGAATTTCAAAACCACCACACATTCTTGATTGCCATCACTCTGCCTTTAGCCCTTCTGACTAAAGGCCCTTCTAACTGAACATAACTTTTCCTCATCAAAATATCATTGGTGGTTGTTTAGCTCTTCTGACTGAACATAACTTTTGGAATTCAGGTATTGACTTTTCTATCCTACAACTTCACGACGAATATATCTCTTGATTTCCATCACTCTGCCTTTTATTTTTAACTTACTTTTCCTCTTGCAGCCGATTCTACTTCTCGGATACAACTTATAGTTTGCAGACACTGTTGTCAATTGCTTATTTTCATTTTCTTTTCAAATTACTTGTTATACGACCACTTATCTGTCTTTCGCCAATGCTTATGTTGTTCAAGGAAACTGAGGGAGATCATACATTGATTGCCTCTGATTATTTCATTCAATCTGATGTGATTTTGGGAAGTACAAGAATTGAGGTTAGTTCTGTAATCAACAAGTCTGTCTTGATTAAAATTGCTTATGTTGGAATCACTTGTGTGCATTCCCTTTGCCACATCTTTCTATATAACTTTTTGCTTCTTATGTATCTATTTATGCGTATAAGTTCCTTATCTGAAATTGGATAAGTATTTTGCAATTCATTTAATTGAAATAAGTCCTTCATATTGTTCATTTTTATGGTTTTACCCTTATTTATCTGTATGCTATGAATTTCTTAAAGTCTCCAATCTTCATCTGCATGGCATTGGGCATGTTTACTTCTTGTTATCCAAATTCCTTCAAGAGTTTAACAATTGTTTAACAGATTGTGGGACTGAGGTATCTACTTATACACATACTTCGACATCAAGTGAGAAATTGCTAGTTTGAAATAAGAAACTACATACTGAGGCTTTTATGCGTGATTTTCTATGTGCTGGTATTTTCAGTACTGGATTATTTGGAAAGTTGCAGCGCGTAATGCAGAATGAGAAGGAAAGAGATATGGATTTCACAAAGAGGTTGCAGGCACAAGCTAGTTTAAATGGTTAAACCCGTGACATTTTTCTTGTTATTAATATTATTATTTTATATTTAAATTCAGTGTGTAATTTGAATCATGTGCAAACATGAAATTTCCAAAACATTGATACTTGTTGCAGTGACACATCATATAAATTTGCAATACATAGTTTTTATGTAAGCTCCAACTTTCACCCATTACTTGTCTTTGACTCTATTTATCTTCTTTATTATCTCATGAAGGAAGCTACTTTGATGTGAGAATCTTGTCAAGGAGTTTGGAGGCTAAGCTGATAGTTTGTTCTTGCTCTTTCATCCAACAGAAAGAGGTATCACTAACAATAAGTATAAGCACAATGAGTTTAGTGTGCAGACCTTTAATCAATTATCATCAGCAGAAACTTTTTATAGCAAACATGGCCATTATCTATATGACTTGTTTAAATTGGAATTTGAGTCCTGCAAGATCAAGTTCATCGCCTACATCTATATACACATTTGATTAGTAGTTAATGGCACTTGCACAGGTTGTAAGTTGTTGTTGTATGCGGGATATGATTTATTTAATATATTATAAGCTGGCTTTAACTGAATTTCAACCAATTTAATATATTTATTTAATATATTATAATCAATTTAATATATTAAATTGATTTAAAGTTCAATTTCATCCGAGGTAACCATTATTGTTGGTGTTCCAGATTTCTTACTATCTGATAATCCTAGTGGACAGTATATTAATGGTTGCTTCAAGAACATAGCCCTATCCTAAGCTCCTACTATCTTTTTACAAGAAAAGGTTGTCTACATCATCTTTGGACAAATGCACGTCATCTGCTCACCTTTGAGTAGTAAAACAGCATCCATGTTGCAAAATCTGATCTACATTGGTGTTAATTAAATATAATACTATCCAAATAATTTCCTTATTATAATTCCTGCACTAGAGAGTGGTTGTCTCTAGTTGTGATGCAATTCTGTAACCTGTTATTTAAATTTCTCTCATTTTGAAATCAATATACTAATTTGTGGGTGAACTTCCACCTTTTAGTATACTCTGGTTGCCCTAGCATTACATGCCATAATGTATCGTCACTATTTGCAGCCTGATCGGGTCACAAACTTTTGTAAGAGGAACAAGTTACAGCTACTATTAAGAGCCCATGAATGTGTTATGGATGGGTTTGAACGGTTCGCTCAGGGGCAGTTGATCACTATTTTTTCTGCAACAAACTATTGTGGCAAGTGCTAATAGTTTTGGTTTTTCTTCTGCTTAGGTGCTAATTTTCAGTATAATTAATGAATATGCTTACAGGGACAGCAAACAATGCTAGAGCTATACTGGTAGTTGGCAGAGGGCTGGTGATTGTTCCTAAATTTATTCACCCCTTGCCACCTCTGAAGATCTAAAGATAAAGGGGTATACCCATTCAACCTTAACTTTGACACTGATTAACAGATTATTGGCCTTTTATCATTTTTGTTTCTATTATCTTTTATCCGTTGTTAAGGATAAAGGGGTATACCTATTCATCGATCTGTTGTACCATTGTTTTCCATTAGTGTTGAAAAATATATTAAGGGCTGTACTTATCAGGGACGAAAAGATCTTTGGTGCTTTTGTGCTAATTTTATTGTATTTTATTGTCAACATAGGTTTTTCCCATTGTCACACATTCAACTTTCCACTCCTGGAAACTCAAGGCATCAAGTTGGTAGGATGCTTTGTTAGTAGTTAGCAGCTTATTTTTATTTTTGGTCAAATGCAGGATTAATTTTCTTTATAATCAATTTTTCTACAACAAACTCTTGCAGTTGACTGATGTGAAATAACTTCTATTTTATACCTTATAGATTGCTTCTGAAGGACTCAAACATAGAGTGTTTGAGGTTAGTCTTGTTGATCTTCAGAAAGACGAGGACCAGGCTTACAGGAAGATCCGCCTGAGAGCAGAGGATGTGCAAGGGAAGAATGTACTCACAAATTTCTGGGTGGGCACAATATTCTTCATCTGTAGTTTTCTTGGGTGTAATTAAATAAAAAGGAACAAAATGTCAGTTATTGCCTTTTCAGGGAATGGATTTCACAACAGACAAGTTGAGGTCTCTAGTACGCAAGTAGCAGACATTGATCGAGGCCCATGTTAGCCAGGTACTTTTGTATAATATTGTCGTACTAAACTTATGGTGTAGAAAATTGTAAGAGTTATCTGAGTGATATGCACGCTTCAGTTAAAAAGAACTGCATCATGTTCAGTCTTCGTTGTTTTTCATTATGTGGTGATCATGTTTTGTTGATTCATTTTTGCCTGTGCATACTTGTTTAGTATTTTTCTTAACTTTCTTAGAATTGAGAAAACAGACAATTATTGATGTTGCTTCCTATGTCCCACCACCTCCTTCAGAAGAGCAAGTTAAGAAAATTGCCAAACTGTAAGATCTTAGTGAATACTGTATTCTTTTGATTTCTTATTCTAGTCTTGGTGCTTTGTGGCCTTTGCCTAACTTCTCAAAACACTATTTATAATTTCACAGCGACACCTGATAGGATTATAGTATTATAAAAGATGCAATTAATATGTACTTATGTTTTATCTTCATCCAAAAGGGCCGTTATTGGAGAATAGAAAAGACTACAGAACAAGAAGGTCATTTCCCAAAAGAAAGCTTTCAGAAGAGGCCGAGGCAGTTACAACTGAGCTAGCCAACACATGAGTACATTTTCTACTCTACATTGTTAGTAAGCTTCACGACTGTGACTCGTAATTAAAGTTTCTCGTCTTTGGAAGAATATGATGGTATGGATGAGTAACTGGTGATAACATTCACAATTACCGGGTATGACAAAACAGCTAAGCTTTTTTGGGAGAACCTAGTCTTTTTTACACATGTTTAGGTAGTAGCTTAATTTTATGGATAGTTTGGTTTATTTTGTGGTTTATTTTGTGGATTGAAAAGTGAATTTGAGATGTATATATGGATAGATTGGTATATATTTTGTGGATATAGTAATTTGAAACTGTAAACGAATGATATTATTGGGATGTATTTTGAATGGTTGATACATTTTGGCTATATATCATGGCATTAGCATATTGCAGGTGTGACACCCCCAAAATAGGTCTACATCCCCCATTCTGAGTTGTCAATACACGGTACAGAAACAACTACAACTTTATTATTACAATAGTAAAACTGTGAGTTTAAATACAGATATTGCCATCTAGACAATATCCACATACAAATTAATCCTCATCATAATTATTGATGCATTATTTTACAACAATGGTGAGGACTACTAAACAACTCTCCTAGAACTTTCATTCCATACAGACTGCGTCTTCGCTATATTCTCCGCCTCCCGAGAAGAAAATGGAACAAAAAGGAAAAGGGTGAGCTTCGATTAGCCAAGTAAAGAATATTATGACTAAGATAATATACAACAAAATTATCGTTAGTCTTCAACGGGAAAAATATAATAGAATACAATAGACAAACAAGTTTTAAATCAATATTCGCAGTGGAATAATAATTCATTAGAAGAGTTAAGTAGAGAATGCAAACTACTATCTCCTATGTATGAATTTTAAAGTTCATCGCCTATTTTTATCCCCGTAACATCAATCAATATATATCCGGAATCAAATATTCATCCTTACACTACTGTGCCGAGGACATTCACCGGGTTGGTCATGTTCATCTAAACACTGTTCATCTTTGCACTCACGGGCCAAAGATATTCATCGAAAATCATTCATCTTTGCATTACGGGCCAAAGATATTCATCGAAATCATTCATCTTTGCCTAATCTTGGCAAAGATATTCATCATAAATCATTCATCTTTTTGCTACTGGGCCAAAGATATTCAATAATATCATCATTTAAGACCGAGGATGATGAAAAATATTTTTAAAAAAAAGCGAATCCAAAGTGAATCAAAATGACAAGGATTAAGGATTAAGGATTAAGTACTTTGTTTTATCCACGTCCAAAAAATACCTCAAAAATAATCATAATGGTGTAAAATTCAAGAATGATCAAAACATGGATCTGATCAAAGCTAGTATCCACAATAGATATTTTGACGAAAAAGAAAAATTTTCATTTTTCGATAAATAGTGTCGTGATTCGTGAATAAGATCAGATCGTGAATAAGTAACTCCGACACCAAAAGTTTCAAATTTGATAAAACTTCAGATCAATATTTGACAGATAATGATATTGAAGAAATAATATCATTACGAAAAAAATAATATCTCTTACCTCGAAAGATCGATCACTTTAACCGGAATCTTTGGATATAGACTATATCTTGAACTTTCACCGTATAGCAATACTCAAAGTATACTCAAAATACTCACAAGAATACGCCGATAATACAGAGAGAAAAACTTGGGTTTACGGTGTGATTTTCAATTCTAACCCAAGCACTATTTATAGGAAATTGCTTAACACCAAAAGCAGAAAAATTTATTATAATAATAATATATAAAAATTTTCTACGCCCATTCTTAGAATCTGAAAATCAATACAAACCACATGCTTCCTTCTGAAGAAGTAAAAAAAACGTTTTCATAAAATAAATAATTAAAACTTCCAAAATCAATTATTTGAACTTGAACTTCAATAATTCATAATAAATAGCCCTTTTGTCGGAAAAATTCGAATCTTGCGGGTTTTATAGGAAATTCAATTCTCTACAACTTTGCGGAAGAAAGTTTTTCCAAATTCCAAATGAAATTGGCCAAATCCAAAATCCAAAGCGAGCATTTTAGAATTTATAATCAAATTTCAATCAATAAATGGGGTCCAATTTATGTTTAACATGTTTTAAACATTTATTGCAACAAAATACTCTTCCTCCTCGTATACTCATATATCCCACATTCGTTGTAAAAATATCACCATTATTATATTATTAAAATATAATATTATATATATTTAAATGAATTATTTTATCGAAAAAAGATAAAATTTCAATTTTCAACAATTGTCACATTAAAAATTTTCTCCATCTATATCCACATAAAATCAATATTTTCCTCATCATATGAATCAATAATTAATTATTCACAAATAATATTACGAAATCACAATATTAATGACCGTGCGGTTCCTGGGAAAGGGGGGCTTTCAATAAGAATTTCTCCTTCTCGGTAGCAATTAGGTGACCAAACCTCTCCTTAGATGTAACTTTCTAGACATTGCCAATAATGTTATCTAATAATATTATTCAGATAATATGAATTATTCCTTCGATAATGAAAAATCTTGTGTAATGACAATTATTAAAACAATGAAGAATATAAAATATCAACGCAGAGAATTATTGAATCAATAAAATAAAACACCGAATAAGAATTATCGTAACCATTATTGAGTAGTGCCTTCTTATGTAAGAGTCAATAATTGGTGCAATACTGTATCTTCTGCAGATGCAACAACGCCGTATTCATCGTGTTTTAACCAAGGGCATTCCAACAATGTAAATTCAGAACAACTTCTGTAGTTATTTTTAAACAACTTATATTTGTCATTTTCTTCCTCGATAAACTTTTTCGTTATGAGGCCCACACATGGTCGCACCATCGCATTTAATATTCCCTCGACAGCATCTAATATTCCACGACCAAAACGAATATTCCCAAACAACAATGAATATTTTATAACCACTTGCTTATTTTGAAATATTTGCGTATTTTACCCATAACTATTCACATTAATCACATCAACCCTTACTATTTCAAAATAATAATTAGAGGAAATTAAATTTTATTTATTAATTATTTGGGATCTTACAGCAGGTGCATTGGTAATATAGGTGAACCACATCATTTTTTTTTCATTTTTTTTATGTACAACATTTAAAAAACGTTGTCTGATATACTAAATACCATTATTTTTGGTGAATCACAACCTTTTTATTTTTTTTAATCTATAACATTTAAAAAACACTGTCTGATATACTAAACAACAACATTTTTATCCAAAAAACGTTGTGAAATCATACCTTCTATAACGTTTTTAAGCATCTACTAATTTTTGGAAGACAAATCTACAACGTTTTTTCCTAAAAAACGTTGTGTATTGAGCTTAACTACAACGTTTAAAAACGTTGTGTAAGGGTGGCAAATAGATAACACCTTTAACCACGACGTTTTTCTGACTGAAACCACAACGTTTTTTCCGCGTTGTCTATTTGCTGTTTTGTAGTAGTGATTATGACTAAGATAATGCAGAGTAAATTATCATTAGTCTTCAAAAATGTTAAACTGATAAAATACAATAGACATCAAGTTTAACTGTAGCGGAATAAGAAATCCATTAGAAGAGTCAAGTAGAGCATGATATCTACTATATTATATGATTCAAAATGTTTTCATCAATTTTTATCGCTGCGACTCAACTTAATAAATAAACCACATCATCGAGTCATCCCTGCACTATGGGCCAAGGATATTCATTAAATCATCAATGGTCATGACTATACCGAATAATCCCTGGTCATAATCATACCAAAAATTGTCCATCAATGCACTACAGGCTACTAACGACTTTTACCACATCATTTATAACATTACAGGTCATGATTATACCGAATAATCCCTGGTCATAATCATACCAAGTCCATCAAGCTAAAGATGACTTTCATCATAATAAAAACATGAGGATGATGACAATGACATAATAATTCAATAAAACAAGTTCAAGAATAAATTTTAAAGATTTATAAGTTAATTTATCTTGAAATCAATTACGTCCAAATTGTCAACATGATACTGCTTTGTGGAGTAAAATTCAAGAATGCTCAGAAGAATATTTCCATGAAAAGATACTAGATGAAACGCAAATATCCAAAATATTCTACTAATTTCATGGAGTATAGAAGCCAAAACTTTAACCCACTAAGTATAATAGAATATATGAAACTGCAAATGGATTTTCGCTACCATGCGAATCCATGTAAATGAGATCATTTCCACAATTTAATAAGGAATGAATACTGAAGGATCATTCACCATGCATGCGGTAATCCACAAAGACAAAGTTATTCCAATAGAATAATAAAGAATGGAATAATGAGAAGATTTCACCGTACGCGATAGATCGCATGCATAAAGTTATTCCAAATGTAATAATAAAGAATGGAACCAGTCATGCGTAATCTGCATGACGCATGGATATTCCAACGAATAATAAAAATTTGAATAACAACGTAATTCACCATGTATGCGGTATCAGAGGCGGGGTATTCCAACAGAATAATAAATAATGGAACCAGGTCATGCGTAATTTGCACAGATAATATATTCAACAGAATAATAAAGAATGGAATAACAACAGAATTCACCATGTATGCGGTGCTTCGCATAGACAGGTTACTCCAAAAGAATAATAAATAATGGAACGAATTCATGTGAATACGCATGCGAACAAGATATTCAAACATAATAATAAAGAATGGAATAATGTAAGAATTTCACCATGATGCGGTAATTTGTAGATGTATGAAGTTATTCTAACATAATAATAAAGAATGGAGTAATGTGAAGAATTTCACCATTTATGCGGTGCTTGAATAGATGAGTTATTCCAACATAATAATAAAGAATGGAATAACAGCTCTTACGAGTATTTGAAAGAAAATAATTCTCTTCATGAATACGAAAGAAATAATACCCCTCACCTTAGAAGAAACTGGATATTGGAATAGTGAGGTAGCAGACTTCTCTTCTTCTTTCTCTCTATAATAATTGCTCTAAAGCTTTAGTGAATTGGTGAGAAATGAAGGAAGAATGAACTTCTATTTATAGGAAAATATAGTTTTGATAATTGCACGTTTCAGGGCTTGAAATATTACAGTACAATACCTTCAACTTTTCTTTCATTTTTAATTTAGTCCTGCAAGTATTATCAAACTTGCACCACGTCCCCTAATAGTAAATAATGTGAATCAATAGTTCAATCATGTGAATCAATAGTTATAATCATGTAAAAATACGAATTACAGTATATTACCTCCATCTATACCTCCATTTTTAACTTAGTCATGCAAGTATTATCAATCTTGCACTAACTCCCCTAATAGTACAAGAATGTGAATCAATAGTACACACATGTGAACAAATAGTTATAATCATGTGAATTAATAGCAATTAATTGCTTATTTATCCTTAATTACTGATCGGTCGAAGATAACTTCCAGACATTAATTAATATCGAAATAAATGTCGATATCCACTAACACTAATAATTCCAACACAATGGAACTATCAATTTCATCTTTAATCAACACGAACTTATACATCATTAATATTATAACTAATAATATTTAACAACTAGGTCATTCCCAGGAAAGAGGGGGCTTTTCGATAAGGATTTCTCCTTATTGGCGCGTAATTAGATGACCAAACCTCTCCTTGACAGAACTTCTAGACATTGTAAATATTACAATTTAATAATATGAATAACTTTGTTGTCTCAATTATTAATTTAATAATATAACATATTATGCAGATGATACTGTGATAATAATTGAATCAATAATATGAAAGATATGATGCTGCGATTACTGTAGAAATAATTGAGTATAACTGAGTGACTTCTCACGTAAGAATCAATAATCAATACCGGTGTTAACTACTATCACAACCACTCAGATTCTCAGTACTTTTACTACCTTATAGTTCAACAATTTAACGGTAAAACTTCCACCGTTAATTTTATAAAAGATAATTATGTCGTTTTTAATTACGACAATACTTCCGTTAATAGGGTCCACTTAATGATTGTGTCGTCGTATTTAATATTTCCTGTTAAAACGAATATTCCCCGACCAATCGAACATTATATAACCACTTGCTTACTTTGCAAAATTTGTAAATATTACCCACAATTATAACATTATATCAAATCCATACCATAATATTCAAAAATATATTTCGAGAAAATTATTCTTTATTCATAAAAGTTGGGGTCTTACAATAAGTGTATACGTATCTGTGTATGTGGTTTTATTGATGCAGTATGTGGTTAATGGTCTAGGGTTGACCAGATAACTTATATCAGTGACAAACCCTAATCATATATTAAGAACATCGACGTTAAGTTAGAAAACCCTAATGAATGATAAAAAAACCCTATTACCAGCTCTAGAAACCCTAATTTCAGTTCTGGGAATTCGAACCCCTAATTTGGAATATGAAAACCCTAATTTGGGGGCTTAAAGGTTTAAGTGTATTAATTACAATCTTAATTAGGGTAAAACCTAACAATAAAGTTAGAAAACCCTAATTACAAAATTAGAAACCCTAAAGTACAATTAGGGAAAACATAATTGTTAATTTAACAATTTTAATGTTAATTAGCAAATATTGATCCTAATTAACAAGCCCAAATGCGATTAGGAAACTTTAATATAATTAGGAAACCCTAATTATAATTTAAAAATCTTAATTTTCTAATTTTAAAACCTAATTAGAAAATCTATTTTTTTTTAAAACCTTAGGGTCAAACCCTAAGGGTTATAGCAAATGACATTTAAGCCATTAAATTGGTACGCAAAATAACTAAATTACCCTTTGTGCATTATTGTAGGTTACTTGCAAATCTTGCCAAATATGAGTCGTCTACTAACTATATATCTTCCACGTGCTATATATCTAATATATCAGCCAATTATTTTCCAATAAGATACATGAATCAAGGATTAAAAGAATAAAAGAAAGGAAAGTAACTCACTTTACTTTTCAAAATAGCCAAGGCCATTCTCTCTCTAGATTTTCGGGGCTTAGAGTGAGTGGGAGTGATAAACTAAACCATGATCAGTTCATAGCCTTCCAACAACAGAATCCATGATCAGAAGTCAAGAATCAAAGCTAGAAAGGTATAAAAACCCTAAATTTAGAAATCATGTGATCTTATGTTCGATGTTGTTAGTTATTGTTTAAAGTTGTGTTTAAGGATGTTATTTAGTGATCTGGGTTGTTACATCCTAGATGCATAACATCTAGAGGCACGAAAAACAAGTTTTCCAAACTGATCTATGAACCCTAAATTTTGGTATGACAACCGAATGTCAGGGCTCATAGATCTCTCTATGTTAATGATTTGTTGTGTTTAAGGTTATATATATATATTCTATGTTGTTAGGGCTTTGATCTGGAACTTGAATCAAGCCCAGATCATGTATAGAGTGCAAGATATAAATGGTCAAAGTACGTTGACCGAGCACGAATTCTGGAAATCTGGGCAAACCCAGAAACCCAGAATTTCTGACAACGTTTTGCAAGGCTTGAATCTTGTTGTGTATAAAGTATTAGGCCGTGTTAGTATTTTGATCTTGTAGTCTGACATGAGGACAACACATTCAAGCCTTTAGATCACCCAGATCCGTAACAGAATCATAGATAATAATGGTCAAAGTAGGTTAACCAAACTGCCTTATGAAGGTTTTCTGGAAAACCCAGATCTTCATAAACGAAATTTCTGACAAGGTTTGACCACCCTTGATCCGTCACATGTGATGTTGTAATATTAATCTAGTGTTATGTTGTTGTACCCTGACATGTATTCTACATGATTGAACCAATAAAATACACTAAGCAAACCTGGAACGTATAGATCTAGGACCTGGAAAGTAACCCCTCAAACTATTCTTCATTTCTGGAAAACCCAGAAATGAAGAACAGCTCTGACATGAATTTGTGATGCCTATATCTCATTGATTTGTTGTTGTATGGCCATGAACTTGATTGATAATGGTATTATTACACTTATACTACAATCTAAACACTTTAGCCAGCCCAGAAAACCTTATGATCATAGATCAAATTGTGGTCAAACTAGTACCCTGATAACAGTGCATCTTCTTCTGGGAATTCTCAAGAACACCTATAGTGACAGCTTTGTCACTATAGGCCCCTTTAGCAACAGTTATTATATAAAATAAATTATTTTATTTAATAAATAGAGAAAAATGGTTTTTAATTATTAAACATTAATATTAAATTCCTAAAAATTATTTTAAAGTCCAAATATAGGTTTTAATAATTTTGAATATATTTCATTAATATTTAATATTTTTGGAATATTAATGGTATTTAATTTATTTAATTATAATATTAAATAAATTACTTAAAAATGATTTTAATGCTTGAAAAATCATGAAAAAAATATATTATGGTATAAGAAAATATTTAAGTTATTTTTAATGACTTTTGATATTTTGTGATGAATTTCATTAATTAATTAGTATTAATGATAATTAATTTATTTAATAAATGTTTTAAATAAATTATGGAAAAATAAAATTAAT
The DNA here is from genome assembly GCA_020205605.1 of Panax ginseng. Classification (NCBI taxonomy): domain Eukaryota; kingdom Viridiplantae; phylum Streptophyta; class Magnoliopsida; order Apiales; family Araliaceae; genus Panax; species Panax ginseng. The sequence goes on from CM035129.1 coordinate 88,523,558, forward strand.
GATTTAAAAATATATAAAAATAATTTAAAGGTGATAAAAATATTTTAATTTATAAAATATAACTTTTGATATTTTATCATAAAAACATTAATATTTTAATATTAATGGCAATTATTTAATAATGGTTTTAATTACTTTAAAATTATTTAAAGGTAATAATAAAGTATTAAAAATACTTTGAGATATTATAAAAGTATTATAATATTATGACATGAATTTCATTAATATTTAATATTATATAAATATTAATGATAATGGAATATTGTGGTATTTAAATTAGATACATACGATATTAATGATTGAAAAATCATGATAAATGATAATAATTATTTAAAAAATTATTATAAGACTTTGAAAATTATTTTGACTGATAATATAATTATCTAAGATAATCATCAACCAGTTTAGGTAGAGTCTTAAGGAAAATAGGCTCAATATTTATCCGACTAGGCCGTCGGGATGTTAGAATTATGCCGAATTCAACTCAAACTACAATAGTTTGACTTGATACTAGGTCTTATGTGCTGTATAAACTGATAAGATTACGTGTTAATGCGTTTAGGTTATTTTAAAATTATGATGATATTATTCTAATTTGTAGATTAGTATTATTTATAATAGGTCTTCAGGCAAAGCTAAATAAATTGTGTAACAATAATCGACCGAACATGCAAGTTTCTTATACTCACTTATTGTGCAAGTTTTCTTTAACTCGACCTCGAGTTGTTTATTCGAATATGCTTATGGTTAATCATTGTTGATTACCATGTCTATTAATTATTGATTCGCATTCTGTGCATATTACATGTGTTCATCAGGTATGAAAGGCTGATCACCTTCATTACCATTCGGTCCAGATATATTTGTTTATGTTCAATGTTTGTTCAGCTATGAAAATTTGTTCATGCTAGTTCACAATTATATTGTAGAACTTTAGCCAGCTTATTGTTTAATTCTTTCTATCATGATATATCAATAATTTATTGAACTTTTACTTGCTGGCAAAACTTATTGCTCACCCTTGCTATATCATGATAAACATTGCAGATTAAGACAAATACATGGATTACAGGAAAAGACCAAGACAAGTTCAGCTTGGGATAATATGTGCAACTAGAAATTTAACAGTATAGTATAATAATAACATTATATGTTAGATAGGTTATGCGTTATGTATAATTTAAGGTTCCTCGACCTTGGGAAATAGTGTGTATTGTTTAATGTATAAATTATTTATGATTATATCTTCTGCAGTAGTTATAGAATGATTGTACCAGATCCGCGGTGATTAGTACTCGAATTTGGGGACATCACAATATGTCTCAAATAATATTTCCTTGAACCTTTCCCAAGGCATCACTCCCTGATCTCCTCTAGTTTTATTGGTTTGCCACCAATAATTGGCCTCTACTTTCAACATGAATGTTGCAAAAGTAGTCTTCTTGTTCTCACCGACCCTAGCAGCATCAAATACTTTTTCTATTTCCATGATCTAGGTATATGCGTCAACTAGATTCATGGTTCCACGAAATTCTGGTGGTCCAACCGCCTTGAAATCCTTAAAATTTGTAGCTTGATTCTGCGGTTGATTTTGCAGTGCTCCTATCAGAAGTGTCACCAACTGCTGAACTAGGTTAGCTTCTACGTTATTATTGTTGGTAGATCCCTCAGGGGTTTGTTGTCGTGGTTGGCGCCTTCTTGGAGGCATTTTTTGATTAAAATACACTTATTAGATTATTACTCGATTTCTTTTAAGTATTTTCAACTTAATTTGCACATCATAAAAGATCATCATATAACACATAACATCTTGAATAAAAATTAATGTTTTATTCATTTATCATATTTAGAAAACATAAGAACAATAGCATTACTGCTATTTACATTACTTTCCTGAACTACTAAAGTTTCAAGATAACATAAACATCATATCCCATTGGTTACATAACACTTGGGATTTACATCTTATTTATCATTTCATTAATCACATATCAAGTACATTCACTACGATGACCTACTAATATGCTGCATAGCCTTACGACGCTCCTTCCATAATACGGAACATTGTTCTGCAATCTAACATGTACAGTGGCATCATCTCGAACTGAATCAGATAATACATAACTCGATCTTGAGCTCGATTAATTATGGTGTTGAATACGCCATTCATCTCCTCCATCTTGATCTTCTTTTCTTGTGCTTCCCCCTCTACTACTCCTGCACTCTGAGAAGCTTTCTCAAACGCGTCTTCAAGTCTTGCTCTCTTGTTAGACTCTTATTTTAATTTTTTCTTCACCTCCGCGATCTCCGATGTCATTTGCTCATTCTCTCCTTCAGTGTGAATCAGCTTCCATTTAACATTATTCAGACGCTCATCCAGATCTCGAATCTCGTCGTCCTTCTGCGCCATCGAGGTCTACTATTCAGCTGGTATCTCTTCTAACTCCTCGACTCTATCCTACAGTTCCACATTATGGTCGTGTACTTCGTCGTACATACGGGCAGTGATCGAGTTTAGTGGAAACTCTTCTTCCTCGTCATCCTCATCCCCATCCGACTGTGGTAGCTCAACGGGGTCTTCCTCATATGTCTCTACCACATCCTTTTCATCAAGTATGTTCTCCTGTTCAACCATTGTGACCAACAAAGATGACTTCTATGGCAGTAGTTGTTCCCAGACCACCTGAATGTCACGAGGCTCCTCCTCTCTAGACATCTGGGGTCCTTCCTCCCTAGCCTGACTGAATTCTCCTACATTAGCCATCCTGACAACAAAATTTTAAATTTTTAATTACTAATCATCACTACTCGACAATCACAAACACATAGGTTGCAATCACATAAGCACATAAGTGTATTATTACTTCTTCCTTAAAATTCGATAAGAGTTTATCACCACTATCTTTTCAAAGGTTACTTCCTAAGGCTATTACCCCCACCTAAGGTTCATAACCTAAATCTTTGATACCAACTTGTGATACCCCCAAATTCGGGTACTTCATTCCCGCAAGATTTTATGTTCACTTGATATAAACATTCATTTTGTGATGCCCCCAAAATAGGTATACATCACTCATCTTGAGTCGCCAAATACATGGTATAAAATTTAAATACAACTTAATTATACAACAGTCGTGTAAAATACGACAAAACATATGCTATGAGTTTTAATACAAATATCGTCAACTAGACAATATCCACACTCAATTGAGTCCTCATTACATTTATTATCACACTATTTAACAGAATAGTGAGGACTATTAATGCCATTATCTGGACCGTCACTCCGTTCCCTGACTAGTCCCTGCTACGTCCTCATTTCCTGAAGAGAACAATGAAAGTAAAAGGGTGAGCTCAACTAGCCCAGTATGAAATATTATGACTAAGATAATGCAGAATAAATTATCATTAGCCCTCAACAATGTTAAACTGATAAAATACAATAGACATCAAGTTTAACTGCAGCGGAACAAGCAATCCATTAAAAGAGTCAAGTGGAGAATAAAATCTACTATCTTTTATGATTTAAAAAGGTTTTTCATCACTTTTATCGCTGAGACTCATCTTAATAAATAAACCACATCATCCCTGCACTACGGCCAAGGATATTCATTAGTATCACAACCACAAACTATCCATGCACTACGGGCCAAGGATATTCATGTATTCATCAATGGTCATGATCATGCCAACAACTGTTCATCAATGCACTATGGGCCAATGAGAATTTTACCACATCATTTGTAACATTACGGTCATAATCATACCAAGTCTATCTATGCACTACAGGCCATAGATGACTGTCAACATAATCTAAACATGAGAATGATGACAATGATATAAGAATTCAATAAAACAAGTTCATGAATTAATTTATCCAGGAACCAATAACGTCCAAATTGTTAACATGATACTTCTTTGTGGGGTAAAACTCAAGAATGTTTAGAAGAAGATTTCCATGAAAAGATACTGGATGAAGCGCAAATATCAAGGATATTCCACTAATTTCATAGAGTATAAAAGCCAAAACTTTAACCAACAGAGTATAATAAAGAATGGAATAACAAAAGAAATCACCAGGCATGCGATAGACCGCACAGACAGGTTATTCCAACAGAATAATAAATAATGGGACAAGGTCATGCGTAAATGCACAGACAGGATATTCCAACAGAATAATAAATAATGGAACCAGGTCATGCGTAAACGTATAGACATGATATTCCAACAGAATAATAAACAACGAAACCAGGTCATGCGTAAACGCACAGACAGGATGTTCCAACAGGATAATAAATAACGAAACCCAAGTCATGCGTAGCATACGCAGATAGGATGTTCCAAATGAATAATAATAAAGAATGGAATAACGAAGAATTTCACCATGTATGCGGTGCTTGGCATGACAAGTTATTCAACATAATAATAAAGAATGGAATAACGGAAGAATTTCGACAAGTATGCGGTACTTTTAGCATGGGCAAAAGTTATTCGAATATAATAACAAAAGAATGGAATAACGAAAGTTCTCCTCGAAGAAGAAAAGAAAGAAATAATACCCCTCATAGTAAAACAAATTTGGATATAGGAGTAGTGAAGTAGCATAATACTTTTCTTCTTTCTCTCATAGTTTCTCTCTCTAGAGTTTCAGGTGAATTAAGTAAGAAATAATGAAGAATGAGCTTCTATTTATAGGAGAATGGTGAATAATAGTTACTAATTCTGAATGGTCCAGATTAATTTACTTTTAAGCGGACGGTCCAGTTAGGTTTACTATATAAAATATTCTAATAAAACAAAATCTTTTAAATAAAATATAATATATTCTATTTATAATCTAATAAAATGAATAACTTTATAAAAGTATTTTGTTTTATATAAAAAGATTTTCCTTTACAAACACTATCACAGGCACTATATAAACACTATGCATAATAAAATATAATATATTCTATTTATAGTATAATAAAAGCGAATAACTTTATAAAAAGTATTCTATTTTATATAAAAAGATTTTACTATGCAAAACACTATGCATAATAGAATATAATATATTCTATTTATAGTCTAATAAAATGAATAACTTTATAAAAGTATTTTGTTTTATATAAAAAGCTTTTTAGTTTTATTACATTAATAATACTAATAAAACAAAACTTCATCATCATTATTATAATTCACACTATTAATCGATCAGGTCGTTCCCAGGAAAGAGGGTGATTTCCAATAAGGATTTCTCCCTATTGGCGCTCAATTAAGTGACCAAACCTCTCATTGGCAGAACTTCTAGACATCGTTAATATTACAAATAATAGTATTAATAAATCTGTCATCTCAATTATTGATTTAATAATATATAAAATATCGACAATAATTGAATCAAATAACGTGAGATACTTGTGCAACAATTCTTTGAAGCAATAATTGAACAAAAGCGAGTGACTTCTCACGTAAGCATCCATAATCAATATCGTATTGCTACTATGCAACCACGCCAGACATCTTTGTACTTTTAGTACCGAGTAGTTCAACAGTTTTAACTGTAAAACTTTCGCCGTTATTTTCATAAAAATATTTTTGTCTTTTTTCTCAATCCGATAATAATTTCGTTGTGGGCCCACCAATGGGTGTGCCGTCGTATGAATATTCCATGTCAAAACGAATATTCCCCGACCAATCGAATATTATATAACAACTTGCGTACTTTGCAAAATCCACAATTATAACATTATATCAAATTCATTCCATAATATTTAAAAATGATATTTATAGAAAAATCATCTTTATTAAAAAGTTGGGGTCTTACAACCTCCCCTTGTTATGAAATTTCGCCCTCGAAATTAGGGTACATACCTGGTATGTCGAAAAGTTAAGGATATCTTGATTTCATTTCAGATTCTAACTCCCAGGTCATTTCCTCAACATCGTGGTTCCTCCATAAAACTTTGACTTGAGGTATAACCTTGGAGCGTAGAATATGTTCCTTCTTATCCAAGATTTGAATAAGAACCTCTTCATACGTTAAATCTTCCGCTATTCCGTCCGGTTCTAACTCAATAATGTGGTTCGGGTCTTTCACATATTTACGTAACATGGATATATGAAAAACGTTATGAACACGAGACATTCTTGGCGGTAAAGTGAGTCTATACGCCATAGATCCTACTCGATCGAGGATTAAAAATGGGTCAATGAATCGAGGATTGAGCTTTCCTCTCTTTCCAAATCTCGTAGCTCCTTTCCATGGAGCAACACGTAACAACACATGATCTCCAATATCGAATTCCACGTCCTTTCGATGAAGATCAGCATAACTCTTTTGTCGATCTTGTGAGGTTTTTATACGTTGTCGTATCGTTTGAATCTTTTCCGTAGTCATACGTACCAACTCCGGTCCCAACAACGTTACTTCACCCACCTCATCCCAGCATACTGGAGAACAACACTTTCTTCCATACAACGCTTCGAATGGAGCCATGTCAATACTTGCTTGGTAGCTATTGTTGTAGGAAAACTCTACCAATGGTAAGAACTTGTCCCAACTTCCCTTGAAGTCAAGGACACAGAGTCTTAATAAATCTTCAAGAGTTTGAATAGTCCTCTTTGATTATCCATCCGTCCGAGGATGATATACCGAACTAAATCTTAAGTCCGTGCCCATAGCTTTTTGCAAACTAACCCAAAATTGTGAAGGGAATCTTGGGTCTCGATCATAAACTATGGGTACTAGCATACCATGTAGTCTTACAATCTCGTTTATGTACATACGAGCAAGACGTTCAAGTGTATATGTTTCTCGTAATGGTAAGAAATGAGCAGACTTGGTCAATCTATCAACAATGACCCAAATTACATCTATGCCTTGACAAACCTTGGGAAAACCAGTAACGAACTCTATGGTAATGTGTTCCCACTTCCATTCTAGAATTTCAAGTGTTGCAATGGACTTTTTGGTACTTGATGCTCCGCCTTGACTCGTTGACAAGTTAGACACCTTGAGATAAATAACGCTATCTCTCTCTTCATATTGCTCACCAAAATGTACGACGAAGATCACGATACATTTTGGTACTCCCAGGATAGATTGCAAACGGTGTGTTGTGCGCCTCCATCATGATTTTATACTTTAAATCAGGGTTGTTAGGAACACAATGTCTGGAGTTGACTCAAAGTATTCCTTCTTCATCGATTCTTGCTTCCGGCATAGCACCTTCTTGCACTTTCTTCCTCATACGCATCAACTCCAGATCTGTAACTTGAGCAACTTTAACTTTATCAATTAAAGTCGGTTCTACTCGTATATTTGCCATCATCACATGGGTCCCTGGAGTCTTTAACTCAACTCCATCCTTTTCAAGTCACACAAAATGGGCCTTTGCGTTGTCAATATCGCACTCATACCCGCATATGATATTCTACTCAATGCGTCAGCTACCACGTTCGCTTTTCCAGGATGGTATGATCATACTCTTTCAACAGATCGAGCCAACGTCATTATTGCATGTTGAGTTTCTTTTGAGTGAAAAAATATTTGAGGCTTTTATGATCCGTAATGATCTCCACTTTCTCCCCATATAAGTAATGCCTCTAAATTTTAAGTGCGAAAACAACAACTGCCAACTCTAGATCATGAGTAGGATAATTCCTCTCATATTATTTGAGTTGTTGAGAGGCATAGGCTATGACTTTCCCATGTTGCATAAGAACACATCCTGACCCTTTGCCCGAAGCATCACTGTAGATGACAAATCCCTCCGAGCCAGATGGTATTGTCAGAATAGGTGCTGAAATGAGCCTGCTCTTGAGTTCTTAAAAACTCTTCTCACATTCCTCGTTCCAACAAAATTTTGTATCTTTCCGAGTCAGCTGAGTTAATGGAGTAACGATTCGAGAAAACCCTTCTACGAATCTCCGATAATAACCAGCTAAGCCGAGAAAGCTACGTACTTCGGTCATTGATTTAGGTTATTCCTAGCTTTGAATAGCTTTAATCTTTGCTGGGTCAATAGATATTCCATGACTTGATACCACGTGCCCAAGGACAACTTAACGGTCTGTCTTAGCCTTTCGTTTATCTTTATTCGATCCTTCCGGACATTTAGTCTTAGCTGCATTCATATGGTCCAAGCAAGAGTGAGCATAACTAGCTAAGCAAGTATGACAATTTCAATAACAACATGCTTAACACATAAGAATCGTATATCTTCAATAACTGAACAATAGTTATGAAGTACTATTGATAATTCAAAATAGCACTTCATCTTTCTTTCAAATTGTTTCACAATGAATAATATCCAGTAAAACATAAACTCCGGTCTAAGACCTTGAGTATTTAATTTTTCTTTGAAAAGGATAACCCGGCACTAAATCCATAAGTCCAGTATTACTTACGAGCACTTCTAGGTGATCAGCCTATAGTACTCTATGTTGATCAACACTACATTCATTAAACGTATGTATGTTTAATTTGTGGCAACCTCACATGCCTGTCGTATAACGACAAAATATTTGTTTATCATACTCAGTCTTCTTTTGAAAACCATATCAAGTAGTTGACAAAAGATAACAACATTTGATAAGAGTTGGATAGATTATCAATAATTCACCAAATACATTAAGTCTAGCCGAAAGAATTGGTTTTAACTTTATCATACATCAATTCATGCGTAAGGATACATGAATTACAAAACTTGTTCATTGAACTAAGACAAGGGTTATAATACTTGCCTTGATATTCTTACTACGGTATAATTACTTTATGATCGAATCTTTCAAGTCTCTACAATGCATGATTACATAATACCATACATTAGGTGACCAAATCTCTCTCATGTAACTTCTGACATCGTTAATAATGCAAATAATAATATTAATAACTCTATAAACTCAATTATTGATTTAATAATATATAAAATATCGACAATAATTGAATAAAATGAATGACTTCTCGCGTAAGCATCAATAATCAATCAATGCAGGTGCTACTATTATGCAACACGCGTATTCTCGTACTTTAACATAGGGTGTTTCAACGATTAACAGTGAAAACTTCCGTCGTTATTTTAATAAAAATATTTTTTGTCGTTTTCTCAATCAAACCAATAATTCCATTATAGGGTCCACTGATGATTGTGCCGTCGCATTAAATATTTCCTATTTAAAACGAATATTCCCAGGCCAATCGAATATTATATAACAACTTGCGTACTTTGCAAAATTTATAAATATTACTCACAACTATAACATTATATCAAATTTATTCCAAAAATGATAATTATAAAAAATTCATCTTTATTCATTAAAGTTGGGGTCTTACAATCTCCCCTTCTTATAAAATTTTTCCCTCGAAATTAGGGTACGTACCTGGTATGTCGAAGAGGTAAGGATAACTTGATTTAATTTTAGATTCTAACTCCCACGTCATTTCCTCAACATCATTGTTCCTCCATAAAACTTTGACTTGAGGTATAACCTTGGAGCGTAGAATATGTTCCTTCTTATCCAAGATTTGAATAGGAACCTCTTCATACGTTAAATCTTCCGCTATTTTCGTCCGTTACCATGGAAAGTCTTTGTGAAAGAACTCCGATGAGAAGAAAAAAGAAGGCGTTAAGAGACCCTCCTGGCCCAACCCTAGACACTCTAAGATCCTTTTTCAAACATGCTCCCATTTCGAGTCAAGAGATAGATAAATAGACACATCCCGTTGCACTTATCGGGGCGTTCAGTAGTGACCGAGGGGTCAAGACCAAGAAGTGAGTTATTTATACCAAGCATTCTTCTTACGGCTAGATCCAATCTCCTGGTCCCTGCGGAAAGGAAAAAGAATTTCATGCTCTTCCTTTCGGTAAGGGAGGATTAGGTAATGTGGTTCGGGTCTTTCACATATTTACGTAACATGGATATATGAAAAACATTATGAACATGAGACATACTTGGCGGTAAAGCGAGTCTATAGGATACAGTCCCTACTCGATCGAGGATTAAAAATGGGCCAATGAATCGAGGATTGAGCTTTCCTCTCTTTCCAAATCTCGTAACTCCTTTCCATGGAGCAACACGTAACAACACATGATCTCCAATATCGAATTCCACGTCCTCTCGATGAAGATCAGCATAACTCTTTTGTCGGTCTTGTTAGGTTTTTATACATTGTCGGATCGTTTGAATCTTTTTCGTAGTCATACGTACCAACTCTGGTCCCAACAACGTTGCTTCACCCACCTCATCCCAACATACTGGAGAACGACACTTTCTTCCATACAACGCTTCGAATGGAGCCATGCCAATGCTTGCTTGATAACTGTTGTTGTAGGAAACCTCCACCAATGGTAAGAACTTGTCCCAACTTCCCTTGAAGTCAAGGACACAGAGTCTTAATAAATCTTCAAGAGTTTGAATAGTCCTCTCTGATTGTCCATCCGTTTGAGGATGATATGCCGAAATAAATCGTAAATCCGTGCCCATAACTTTTTGCAAACTAACCCAAAATCGTGAACTAAATCTTGGGTCTCGATCAGAAACTATGGATACTGGCATACCATGCAATCTGATAACCTCGTTTATGAACATACGAGCAAGACGTTCAAGTGTATAAGTTTCTCGTATAGGTAAGAAATGAGCAGACTTGGTCAATCTATCAACAATGACCCAAATTGCATCTATACCCTGAGAAACCTTAGGAAGACCAGTAACGAAATCCATGGTAATGTGCTCCCACTTCCATTTTGGAATTTTAAGTGGTTGCAATGGACCTTTTGGTACCCGATGCTCCGCCTTGACTCGTTGACATGTTAGACACCTTGAGATAAACATCGTTATCTCCCTCTTCATATTGCCCCACCAAAATGTATGTCGAAGATCATGATACATTTTAGTACTCCCAGGATGGATTCCAAACGGTGTGTTGTGCGCCTCCATTATGATTTTATACTTTAAATCAGGGTCGTTAGGAACACAAAGTCTAGAGTTGACTCGAAGTATTCCTTCTTCATCGATTCTTGCTTCTGGCATAGTACCTTCTTGTACTTTCTTCCTCATATGTATCGCCTCCAGTGTCCTGTAGCTTAAAGCGACTTCTAACTTTATCGATTAAAGTCGGTTCCACTCGTATATTCGCCAACATCACTTGGGTCCCTGGAGTCTTTATCTCTATCTCCATCCTTTGCAAGTCATACAAAATGGGCCTTTGCATTGACAATATCGCACTCATACCCGCATATGATCTTCTACTTAATGCGTCAGCTACCACGTTCGCTTTTCCAAGATGGTATTGGATGGTATGATCATAATCTTTCAACAATTTAAGCCAACGTCGCTAATGCATGTTGAGTTCCTTTTAAGTGAAGAAATATTTGAGGCTTTTATGATCCGTAAAGATCTCCACTTTCTCCCTATACAAGTAATGCCTCCAAATTTTAAGTGCGAAGACAACAGCTGCCAACTCTAGATCATGAGTAGAATAATTCCTCTCGTATTCTTTGAGTTGTCGAGAGGCATAGGCTAGGACTTTCCCATGTTGCATGAGAACACATCCTAACCCTTTGCCTGAAGCATCACTGTAGATGACAAATCCCTCCGAGCCAGATGGTATTGTCAGAACATGTACTAAAATGAGTCTTCTCTTGAGTTCTTGAAAACTCTTCTCATATTCTTCACTCCAACCGAATTTTGTATCTTTCTGAGTTAGCTGAGTTAATGGAGTAGCGATTCGAGAAAACCCTTCTACGAATCTTCGATAATAACCAGCTAAGCCGAGAAAGCTACGTACTTTGGTCACTGATTTAGGTTATTCCCAGCTTTGAATAGCTTCAATCTTTATTGAGTCAACATATATTCCATGACTTGATACTTCATACCCAAGGAATGCTACTTCCTCAAGCCAGAACTCGCATTTCTTCAACTTGGCATATAGCTTATATTCACAAAGCTTTTGGAGTATCAGCCTCAAGTGTTGCTCATGATCTTCATGACTTTTGGAATAAATAAGGATGTCATCAATAAAGACAACCACAAATTGATCTAAATATTCCTTGAATACTCGGTTCGTCATATCCATGAAGGCAGCAGGAGCATTAGTCAATTCAAAGGACATGACTAGGAATTTATAATGCCTGTACCGAGTTCTGAAAGTCGTCTTTGGAATGTCATCGGTTCTAATCTTCAATTGGTGATATCCGAAATGAAGATCAATCTTTGAAAAGAATTTGGCTCCTTGTAACTTGTCAAACAGGTCATCAATACATGGCAATGGGTACTTATTTTTGATGGTGACATGATTCAACTCACGATAATCAATACAAAGTCTCATACTCCCATCTTTATTCTTCACGAATAGAATAGGAGCACCCCAATGAGACGTACTAGGACGACTGAAACCGATGTCTAATAATTCCTGCAGTTGGGTCTTTAACTCCTGAAGTTCACTAGGAGCCATTCGATATGGGGCTTTGGAAATGGGTTTTTTACCGGGTTCAAGGTCGATACAAAATTCAATTTCATGCTTTGGGGGTAGGCCAGGAAGTTCTTCAGGGAATACGTCAGGAAATTCATTAACAATAGAAATAACATTCAAAACTGACGTATTTTTGTTTAGATCCGTGACATGAGCTAAGAAAGCTTGACATCCATTTTTCAATAAACGAATAGTTTTATGGCTTGAGATGACAGTGATTGATTTTAATGGTTTGGTTGCTTGAATTCACATAATAGGTTGCTTAGGAATATGAAAGCTAACAACCTTACGAAAATAATCAATTTTTACATGATGATTAGTTAACCAATCAATCCCTAGAATCACATCAAATGCAAGTATTTTCAAAGAAATAAGATCGACAGGTAATGTCAGGGTACCGATTTGAACCAAACAAGACTTATAAACAGTGGATGTAATGAAGATTTCTCCCAATGGAGTTTCAACAGATAAGTCAAAGTCTAATTTCTCCGGAGTTAAATTTAAACATTGAGCGCAAGTAGGAGAAATAAAAGAATGGGTAGAACCGGTATCAAATAAGGTATATACTTCTCTAGAGTTTATGATAAGCTTACCCGTGATGACTTGTTCGGGTTCCTTGCTTTCTGGGAGGTCACGACAAACGCTCTCCCTTGAAGTATCGGTTTTGTCTTGTCTGGGACGACCTTTGATGCATCCATCCCAGTTGGACTTGTCTTCGGTGCACGACAAAATTGGGCCAGGTGACCTTCTCTTCCACAATTGTAACATGCTTTGGATGGCATCGCGCAGTTTGGACTGATGTGTCCCTCTCCTCCACATTTGAAGCATGTGATAGGTGGTCGTTCTCATTCCCTAAGGACAGGTGTTGATGCTGACGTCTTTCCATCATTGTTGAATCTCCTCTTTTTGAAATGTCCATTCTTATTGTTTTGGCCATGATTACCATCGAAGTGGTTACCATTTCTGGCATGTTGATTCCCTCCATACTTATTATCACCGCTTCGATGACTATTTTCACTGGTATTATCATTTTTCCAGCTGCTCTCTTTTGGTTGGGTTGACTCATTATCGCGCTCCAATAACTGAGCCCTATTAACAACATCTGAATACAAACACAGTTTATGAGAGATAAGATATTGACGTATCTCGGGTTTCAAACCTCTTAGAAACATTCGCGTCATTCTCTCCTCATTATCAACCAAATGAGACGCAAACCGGGACAACTCGACAAACTTGGCTTCATACTGTGACACGGTCATGTTGTTTTGCTCTAACTTGATGAACTCTACCTCTTTCATATGACGAATACTTTCAAGAAAGTACTTTTCGTTGAACAGTTCTTGGAACTTCTCCCAAGACATCTTCAGTGCGGCAGGTTGAGTACGCTTTACAGATTCCCACCAGTAATCTGCCTCTGCCCGCAACATGAAGGTGGCAAAGGGAACCTTTTGCTCCTCGGAGCATCCCAAGACATCAAATATCTTGTTGATCTGCTTTATCCACGTCTCCGCCTTAAGTGGTTTTGGCTCTCCAAAAAACTCTGGTGGTCCCAGTTCCTTGAACTGCTTAGCGGTGACCATCCGAGAGTTGCCAGTGTTTCCACCTGCATTTTGGACAGGAGCCGCTTTTGCCTGATGTTGCATAAATTGCATAAAGCCTCTGAACATTCCATCGTTCATCATCTGGTCCGTGTTGTTGTTTGCCTGAGTATTGACGCCTTCCTGATGCACATTATCCTAATTATTGATCTGTGGAGACTCAACGGTCTCCTGTGCTCCATTGATGTTTTCAACATTCTCGGATGTCATTTTCAAATACTGCCATAAAACAAAGGTTAATTAACATATCACATATTATCCATATACTCTGACCGACCAATTAAATACCAAATAAACTTAGGTAGGTCATACTAGTGAAGGAATTCCCCGTCTCTCCCCTCCTAGTTCTTGTCTCACATCTTAGCCGTGGATCATATCCTAAGCTTTGATACCAATGATGCCCCCAAAATAGGTATACATCACCCATCTTGAGTCCCCAAATACATGGTATAAAATTCAAATACAACTTAATTATACAACAGTCGTGTAAAATACGACAAAACATATTCTGTGAGTTTTAATACAAATATTGTCAATTAGACAATATCCACACTCAATTGAGTCCTCATTATATTTATTATCACACTATTTAACAGAATAGTGAGGACTACTAATGCTATTATCTGACCGCCACTCCCCGCTTCCGACTAGTCCCTCGCTTCACGCTCTCATTTCAAGAGAACAATGAAAGTAAAAGGGTGAGCTCAACGAGCCTAGTAAGAAATATTATAACAAAGATAATGCATAATAAATTATCATTAGCCTTCAACAATGTTAAACTGATAAAATACAATAGACATCAAGTTTAACTGCAGCGGAACAAGCAATCTATTAAAAGAGTCAAGTAGAGAATAAAATCTACTATCTTTTATGATTTAAAAAGGTTTTTCATCACTTTTATCGTTGAGACTCAGCTTAATAAATAAACTACATCATCCCTGCACTACGGCCAATGATATTCATTAGTATCACAACCACAAACTATCCATGCACTACGGGCCAAGGATATTCGTGTATTCATCAATGGTCATGATCATGCCAACAACTGTCCATCAATGCACTACGGGCCAATGAGGACTTTTACTACATTATTTGTAACATTATGGTCATGATTATACCGAATAATCTCTGGTCATAATCATACCAAGTCT
This sequence comes from Panax ginseng, assembly GCA_020205605.1. NCBI lineage: Eukaryota > Viridiplantae > Streptophyta > Magnoliopsida > Apiales > Araliaceae > Panax > Panax ginseng. The sequence goes on from CM035129.1 coordinate 88,538,761, forward strand.
ATCTATGCACTACAGGCCACAAATGACTTTCAACATAATATAAACACGAGAATGATGACAATGATATAAGAATTCAATAAAATAAGTTCAAGAATTAATTTATCCAGGAACCAATAAAGTCCAAATTGTCAACATGATGCTGCTTTATGGGGTAAAACTCAAGAATGCTCAGAAGAAGATTTCCATGAAAAGATACTGGATGAAGCGCAAATATTAAGGATATTCCACTAATTTCATGGAGTATAAAAGCCAAAACTTTAACCAACTGAGTATAATAAAGAATGGAATAACAAAAGAAATCACCAGGCATGCGATAGACCGTACAGACAGGTTATTCCAACAGAATAATAGATAATAGAACTAGGTCATGCGTTAACGCATAGACAGGATATTCCAACAGAATAATAAATAATGGAACCAGGTCATGCGTAAACGCACGCATGTGATATTCCAACAGAATAATAAACAACAGAACCAGGTCATGCGTAAACGCACATACGGGATGTTCCAACAGAATAATAAATAACGGAATCAGGCGTAACGCACAGACAGGATGTTCCAACAGAATAATAACAAATGGAATTCCAACATAATAATAAAGAATGGAATAACAGAAAAATTTCACCAAGTATGTGGTACTTCGCATAGACAGGTTATTCCAACATAATAATAAAGAATGGAATAACCGAAGTTCTCTTCATGAAGACGAAAGAAAGAAATAATACCCTTTACCGTAAAACAAACTAGATATAGGAGTAGTGAAGTAGCAGAATACTTTTCTTCTTTCCCTCTATAGTTTCTCTCTCTAGAGTTTCAGTGAATTCGTAAGAAATAATGAAGGAATGAGCTTCTATTTATAGGAGAATAGAATGAATAGTAACTAATTCTTGAATGGTCCAGATTGATTTACTTTTAAACGGACGGTCCAGATTGGTTTACTATAAAATATTCTAATAAAATAAAATCTTTTAAATAAAATATAATATATTCTAATAAAACGAATAACTTTATAAAAGTATTCTGTTTTATATAAAAGATTTTACTATACAAACACTATGCAAGCACTATGCAAAACTATGCATAATAAAATATAATATATTCTATTTATAGTCTAATAAAATGAATAACTTTATAAAAGTATTCTATTTTATATAAAAAGATTTTACTATGCAAAACACTATGCATAATAGAATATAATATATTCTATTTATAGTCTAATAAAATGAATAACTTTATAAATGTATTTTATTTTATATAAAAAGCTTTTCTGTTTTATTACATTAATAATACTAATAAAACAAAACTTCATCATCATTATTATAATTCACACTATTAATCGACTGTGTCGTTCCTGGAAAGAGAGGCTTTCCAATAAGGATTTCTCCTATTATTGGCGCAATTAGGTGACCAAACCTCTCCCTGGCAGAACTTCTAGACATCGTTAATATTACAAATATAATATTAATAACTCAGTCATCTCAATTATTGATTTAATAATATATAAAATATCGACAATAATTGAATAAAATAACGTGAGATACTATGCGCGACAATTCTTCAAGCAATAATTGAACAAAACTGAGTGACTTCTCACGTAAGCATCAATAATCAATACCGTGTGCTACTATGCAACCACGCATATTACTATACTTTTACTACCGAGTAGTTCAACAGTTTAAACTATAAAACTTCTGACATTATTTTCATAAAAATAATTTAGTCATTTTCTCAATCCGACAATAATTCCGTTGTGGGTCCACCAATGATTGTGCCATCATACGAATATTCCCTGTTAAAACGAATATTCCCCCGACCAATCGAATATTATATAACAACTTACATACTTTGCAAAATTTATAAATATTACCCACAACTATAACATTATATCAAATTCATTCCATAATATTTAAAAATGATATTTATAGAAAAATCATCTTTATTAAAAAGTTAGGGTCTTACACATTTCTAACTACCCAAATATAATAAAATTTAACAATAAACCTTCCCATTAAAGGATTACATCAATAAGTCCAATAAAATCTCCCAGGTTATCTAACCTTTAAATACAAACATCAAGTGTGGAAAATTAAATAATTACATCTCAACAATTAAAATAAAGTCTAACAATATAGAAATCAACAGATTTACAAGTCTTCAACACTTGTTCATCTTTTCTTTCCCTTTACTGGTGGTAGGTTCATCGACCTTCTCAACTTTAGCTGTAATGGTTATATAAGCAAGAGTGAGCAAACAATTGCTCACTTAAAGTGAGAATGAATAAAATATTATAAAGACTGCCAAATGAATAGGCTCAATAGAACTGAATAATATTTTTTATCAATGATAATCAGAAACAGAATTTGAAACATATGTGTATCTGAGGGTCACAAGACCACGAACTATGTCCAAAGTTATAAGTATTCTTTTAACTTAAACCTAGACAGTCATAAGACTGTAGGGACTTCTCGTACTTTGGGGGATCAACCCTTTGTACAATGTATTGTGCACAAACATCTAAACGCTTTGCGTAAATTATCCCTTGTAATATGGTTGTTTATCTCAGTATTTAGAATACAAGTCCGTACCAAAGTAAGTTTGGTTTGGATAAGTTTCAAGGTGATTTAGAGTTTAACGAACATCAACTAAGGATTAGTTGAATAAAAATGTAATAACAATATGCTATGGAATAAGTCATAAATAAATCAACAATATATATTAAGATCATGCTTTAGAAATGAACTAAAAGCATTAGCATTGAATAACATAACATACCTTGCTTGAACAATATTAAGCTAAGGCTAGAATTTTGTTTAGTAAAGGAATTGAGTTATTGAACATACATAATCAATAGCAAGTTGAACGATAAAAACTTGCTCAACATAAGTATATCAGAATTTAGAAACTCGCATACTAGGAAACATGTTAAAAGTAGGAAACCTTCTCAAAGTAAGAGTTAGGTTAAAGAACTTGCATGAGTATAATTAAGTTGTATAAATAGGATTAGGAATTACTTTCTCAATATAAAGGTAAATGGAATAAACTCAAATAGAGATTGAAGTTCGTTAACTTGCCTTGCGTGTAAGCTAAATTGTGATGCCCCCAAAACAGGTATACATCACCCATCCTGAGTCGCCAGATACATGGTATAAAATTCAAATACAAACTTAAATATACAACATGAGATGTGAGTTTTAATACAAATATTGTCTTCTGACATGATTCAAACTCAAAATTCTCATATATCTTGTGAGTTTTCAATACAAATATTGTTACGTATATAATACGACAATATTCATATTTAAATTATTACAATGCCATATAAAGTACAGCAACAAATATATCAAGTCCTCAAAGGAACACGAGAACATTTTTGTTCTCCTCATTCTAATGGAGTGCACCTTTGACACTTCCAAATTCTGATTCACCTCACCATATTGTTGTTCACCAAAATTAAATATCAAATGATGTATAAAATATGTCACACACATTTTAAGTTCTCAGTACGATTATTATGCCACACTGTTTCATAATTTGATTAGGCTTGTGACTAATTCGTATCACCACTTTATACTCATGTTCTCTCTGCTAGTCCCAGCTACCCTTTTATTACCTAAAAGGGGTGGTGAAGTAAAAGGGTGAGCTCAACTAGCCTAGTAAGAAATATTATGACTAAGATAATGCAGAACAAATTATCGTTAGTCTTCAACAGTATAACAACTGATAGTATATAATAGACAACAAGTTTTAGATCAACTACTGCAGCGGAATAAGCAATCCATTAGAAGAGTCAAGTAGAACACAATGTCTACTATCTCCTCTAGATTAAAAGTCCATCGTTAATACTTCATTCATGTAATACTCATCAACAGTTCTTTGCTATACTCAAGACAAAGAGAACTCTCATCACCTGTCTTCACCTGAACCACCACAGATTATAATTAAATCACAATTTATATTTATAATCAAGTAAATCAATAGTCCAACTTTGCACTACAGGCCAAAGATATACAATTGAAAAACCAATAACCAATAGTCCATCTTTGCACTACAAGCCAAAGATATACAACTGTAAAACCAATAATGATGAGACTCAGCTTATTAATATCACGACCATGAATTATCCATGCACTACGTGCTAAGGATATTCGTGTTTTCAATTACGATCATGATTATACCGAATAATCCCTGGTCATAATCATACGAAGTCCATCTATGCACTACGGGCCAAAGATGACTTTTACCACGTCATTTATAATATTACGGTCATGATTATACCAAATAATCCTTGGTCATAATCATACCAAGTTCATCTATGCACTACTGGCCATAGATGACTTTCAACACAATATAAGCATGACAATGATGACAATGATATAAAGAATCAATCAAATGAGATAAAGGATAAATATTAAAGTCTTTAACAATATAATTTATCCAAAATTCAATAATATCTAAATTGTCAACATGATCACCAATTGTGGAGTAAAATTTAAGAATAATATTATATCAAAAATGATTTGAATAATATTTCAACAAATATTTAACGAAGATAATAACATTAATCATTAAATTATAAACTCCATTTAATATTATTCATTTTATAATAATATTAAATTCATTTACTAATATTATTAAACTCCATTTAATATTAACAATTCATTATTCCTCTTTTAAACTCTATTTAATATTAATCATTATATAATAACATTAAATTCATTTACTAATATTATTAATCATTAATCAATGTTTTCATAACACCTTAATCCAAATATTATCAATCACTTAATAATATCATAATCTAATATTATTAATATTATAACAATGTTTTAATCATTTCTTAAATATATAAACAATTTATTTTAATTGTTTACACTTTACTAATTAATGCATTTAATCATCCTAAAATGCCAAACTCATAAGATTTCATCACTAATAACCAAAACCCTCATCAAAAATCTGCATATACCTTATATAGGATTCTCAAGCCATAAAATCATATTTTTCAATTTTCTTACTTCACATAACATATTTAATTCATTTTCTCATAACTAATCCATTTTCATGAAAAATACTAAATCAGTCCCATAAATTTTTTTTTTTTGGGATTTAGCAGAATATAGTCCCATATTGAACATATATTTTTCTCGGAATTTTTAAAATTTATATACTATTTTTCATATGGCCAATACTGCCGAATATTTAGACATTTATCATAAAATGTTTTGACCAAAAATTCTGAAATTTGTAGAGTATACTTCTGTTATATACATGTACTCCCAATAAAAATTTCACCAATTTTGGAGTTAATCACAAGGAGTTATAAGGGTTTACTTTTAAAATAGTTTTTTCCCATAAAATTCATAACTCCTAATCTATACATCCAAAAATCTCCATTTTTGGACACAATCTAGAAAACTCATCAAATTATCATTTCAAATTTTTCCAGAATTTTTGAAGGTCAGAAAAATTACGAAACATGAAAAATATAATAACCCTTAAAATCCCTTACCTCAAAAGAGCAGTATTTCTGACTGTAATATCGGATGTAATGCCGAAGGAAACTTGCACTAAATAGAAACTCTCAAAGTATCTAAATAGTCACAAAAATACGCTCGACAATATAGAGAGAGAAAACTTATTTCTGGTGTGATTTTCAATTCTAACCTAAGCGCATATTTATAGGAAAATGCTAGAACGCCATAGGAGACTAAATTAATAAAATATTAATATTTCAAAAAATTTCTACGCACACATTTTTGACCCAAATTTCTGCCACCACCAGTGGGGCCCACCAAAATTAGATTTCCACACCAACCAAAAGTGGGTCCCACCCAATTTTAATAAAAATTATTTTATTTTTTGAAACTTCAGTAATTCATAATAAATAACCATTTTATCAGAAAAATACGAATTTTATGTCCATTCCACATGAAATTGAATTCTCTACAACTTTGTAGCTTTAAATTTTTCCAAATTCCAAACAGAAAATATCTGAAATCCACAAACGGATGATTTTCAACACCTCTTAAAATTCATAAAAAATCATAAGCTAATTTTTAACGATTCAAAATTTGTGGACATATACTCAACTTATATATGTATAACATATCCAAAATTCACAATGATCCAATGGTCGGATCAAAATTATCACTCACGCAATATAGCTTTAAGAATACCGATTTGATTTTTTTAATACCTCCAATCCGACAAAATACTGATAAAACACCTCAAAATTAATTCCTCCATTTATAACCACATAAAATAAATATTTTCCTACCCATCATTTATGTCCACATAAAATAAATATTTTCTTATCATATAAATTAATAATTAATTATTCACAAATAATATTACAGAATCACAATAATGACAAGCAGTGCCGTTTCTCAGAAAGAGGGGCTTTCCAGATAAGGATTTCTCCTTCTTGGCGCCAAGCAATTAGGTGATCAAACCTCTCCTTGATGTAACTTTTTAGACATTGCCAATAATGTTATCTAATAATATTATTCAAATAATATGAATTATTGATATGATAATAGGAAATATTGTGTAGTGACAATTATTGAAATAACAATAATATAAAATATCAACGCAATAATTATTGAATCAATAAAATAAAATATTGAACAGTAATTACTGTAACAATTATTGAGTAGTGCCTTCTTACGTAAGGGTCAATAATTCAAAAATACTGTGCAATACCGTGTGCTACTATGCAACCATGCGTATTACTGTATTTTAACCACCAGGTATTCCAACAGTGTTAACGGTAATATTTATGCCGTTATTTATAAAACTCAAACTTATCGTTTTCTTCATCCGACAGTTATTCTGTTATGGGGCCCACAAATGGTTGCGTCGTCGTACGAATATTCCCCGACAACAAGAATATTCCACGACCAAAGGAATATTCCCAGACAGAAATGAGTATTTTATAACCACTTGCGTATTTTGAAAATTTTATATATATCACCCTTAACTTTAAACTTTTTATCAATTTAAGTATTTACCAAATAGAAAAATTGAATACTTTTATTTCATAAAATTCGGGATCTCACATAAACCGTAATAACTCGATTCTCAATACCCTATATACATGTCATCATGATATAATCAGTTACTACATGTACTCCGTACATAATTAAGTATCTATTTCATGTTTGACTTGGTTTTAATCATATAATCAAGTCACACTATAAATGCAATAACATAATTAATTGTTAATAATATTCTCACTCTTGGTACCATCACACCACAATATAAAAATCACATTTTAACAGTCATAACATTGCACATTTTCAACAATTACAGATTTCGTATAATTAAAACACACTTTCGACCCTTAACATCTGTAACTTAGGTCTTTGCGGCGCTTGATTTACAGATTTGGAATGGCGTATACTGCAAAGGTTTAACGCTTCAAAAATCGAACCTTTTATAAATAATTTTATAATGAATAAAATAATATTATTTGTTATTATTATGTGTTAGTAAGATGAATGTCATTCTATAACCTAAAAACGTCAGAAAGTCGTAGTATTTTAACTATGTGAAGGAATTAAAGTGTTTGAATTTCTAAGATGAAAATAAAAGTTTTCCGAGAAATTTTCCAAAAAACACTATTCATCGATATATGCTCGGGAATTATTTTAGAACTTTCGAGAAATACGTAATGTTATAATATCAAGGTAAGATGGATTATGTAATAATAATCTAAGTATGAAAAACGTAATATTTCGTATGCGAACGTAGTTTGAGAATGTTAGGAAAATCAAGTATTAAGAATCTAATGTAATGAACATATGATACGTATGTATTGTGCGAGGTAGTATATACGAGTATGATACGAAGTATTATACGAGTATATGGAATAATGGTATATCGTGTATTATGAATTAGTATACGAGTTAGAATATGAGGATTATACATATATTATATGTTATAAGGCTTTTAGTTAAATAGAATGGATTAGTAGGATTGTGTAACAATTGAATAGTCCAATAAGAATTAAGGTGCAAGCACAAGTATTTATTAATGCAAGCCCACAAGAATAAACTAAGCTAATTAAACCGAAGCCCAATTAATGATCCAATGGGTGAAGCTTGATCCATGGGGCAACCCATGGGTGAACTTGGTGACCAAGAACTTTAAGTGATGACCAAGATATTAATGTGGTGGCCAAGTAATATGAGTGGTTAGCAAGTTTACTTAGTTGTTAAGAATGGAATAGTAAGGAGGTTAGTAAAGGAGGTGGAGGTCTTAATGGCCTATTTGCCCTAACTTTAGAAAGTCTATAAATATCAAGTTGGATTTCATTATTTGTTTGTTCAATTATCCAACAACTTTCCTTTATAAAACAACTTAAGTGTTAGAGAGAATAAGAACATATAAGTCAAACTTCCATTGTTAGATTTTCAAGAAGAAGAAGAACTAGTTCATCAAGGGTAAGACTCTTGTCCAATACTTTTCCATCTCTTCCATGATAGCTTGATAGAGAAGTGATGGTCATGTATGCTAAGAAATCATAAGAAGTGAATAAGCAATAGACTTAAGCCGAATAAGTCATGAATAAGTAAGATAAACCTAAATAAGTTATGAACTTATCATAAACATATATGAACTTGTCATATGTTTACCTTAAGAAGGTAGTGTGATTGAAAATATGTAAGAATGTTGATTAAAGGACTTGATTCAATAATAAGTCATGAGAATAGAAACTATAAATTGTTTATACTTTGATAAGTTATAAACTCATGAAAAATAAGCCATAAGTTGTCATAATTTGTAGGTTGACATATCCATAAGATGAATTGAATTCATTTAGAATGATGATAAAATCCTAAGTATCAAAGTTTTACCAGAATTCACGCGATTGGACGATAATCGTCGAATTCGTGAAATTCTAGGAATGGAAGTCGGATTTTGTGTTTAAACTCAAAAATGTTCGTTTTTTGATGGAGACAAGTCTTATTTGCGCATTATAGAGTTACGGACTCAAAAATGTCCGAATTTCGACTTAGAATGAAGAAACGAGTGTTGAACGTTCACGAACGTTTAACGTTTTCTTTAAAAATAAACCAATAGGTGAATTTTGAGTTAATGAAGTCAAATAGATAAAATTCTTGCATGAACATGTAGAGTATGTGATTTGTGAGCTAATGGATTTTGAACGAGCCAATTCGGACTTAAAATGATAAAATTTGGAGTCCAGGAAGTTCGTTGTAAAAATTAAAGTCATCAATTGTTTGGATAGAGTGGTAGCCCATGGCCAACCCAAGGTATATTGATGGTGCTGCAACGCTAGATACATTACATAGACATAATGCAGAGTCATGCTAATGCCATGGCTAAGAAAGTTAAATGTGGAACCTGACACTGCACTCGACCACCACTACCATTAAAACTCAATGTACAAAGTCCATTAGTTGTATAAGGATGACTGGTGTAGACACTCGAAATTTTTTGCACACCTGTTACTAACATTGTAGGAGGGCAGATTCGTCTTTCAGACATATCCCTGGAAGATAGCTCACATCCATTCCGGATACTACCAGAAGTTCAGCCTCAACACCAGAACATACACCGGGAATATCAGCCTCAACCCCGGAACACACACTAGAAGGATCATTTCCAACCTCGGAGATAACCCCGAGTTTCATCCTTGGCGATAACACCAAGGAATGTTGTTGCAGTTCCGGCGATAACTCCGGAAATGCTTGTTTCAAATGCATGCGATCAGCTTCAATCAGACCTATCACCGATGCACTCATACCTCAAACCCGGAGCAAACATCGGGCAGACAGGCACACTTGCAAATGACATTGCGGCATTCAAACAAGCAGTCAAATCTCAGATGTAACCCTGAGCAACGTCTGCTTTCAACTCAAACCGGTGATAACCCCGGTGAAGAGTCACACGTCATCTTGCTACCTCAACTTGCACGTCGTCTCAACACTTCAGACATACATACATACAACAATGTCCTACAAGAATCAAGGAGTTCCAATCCTGAGTGACTATTATGCGTGGAAATATATGCTGACCTTTACATATTTCCTGGGATTCATTATCCAGAGAAATTCAAAACCCCTGATTTTAAAAAATATGATGGATTAGGGGATCCTTATACACATTTGAAAGTGTTCATTGGAGAACTTGGATCTTATGCAGAAAATGAGAAGCTCAGAATGCAGCTGTCCCAAAAGAGTCTGACTGGAGAAGCCCATTCATGGTATACCAGATTAGACAACCCAAAGATCCATAGCTGGGAAGAGCTAGCTCACGCCTTCCTTACTCAATACATTTTTCAATCTCAGATGGCTCCTGACCGGTACCAAATTACCAAGGTCAAGAAACAGTCTAATGAGTCATTCAGAGAGTATGCTCAAAGGTGGAGTTGCCTTGCTGCTCAAGTTATTCCTTCCATGACAGAATCAGAAATGGTCATGACTTTCATAGATATATAGGAAGCTCCTTTCTATGAAAGGGTTTTAGCCGGTATCGGCAAACCATTCTCTGAAATGATTAAACACGGAGAAATGGTTGAGATGGGATTGAAGTCTGGTACGATTCAAGACCTAACCGCTCTTAAAGCAGTTGCTGAGCACATCCAATCCGGATCTTATGGAAACAACCCCCGAAGGGTCCATAAAAAGAAAGAGGAGGATGTTTCCTTGATACTACAAGGATAGAAAGGCAGTCATAACATGTATATACATAGGAGAAACTACTCCCCTTTCCAAGAACAGTCTTCAAACCCTCCATTGCCTAAAAGTGGAGAAGTAAAACGTCCTCGAAAGTTCACACCCTTAGGGGACTCGCTCGAGAATATTCTGGCTCTTCTGACTACTCAGAAGAAAATCACACGTCTTCTTCCACCATCCAACCCTAATGGGAGGGGTTTTAATGCTACTCGGAAGTGTGTTTATCATACGGGAGCACCTGGTCATGATACTCAAGATTGTTGGGCCTTGAAACACAAGATCCAAGATTTAATAGACAACGGTGATATCGTGGTCACCAAACCAGATCAACCTCATGTTCAAGACAACCCTCTTCCTTAACACAAAGAAAAAGAGGTTAACATGATCAGTTGGAGCACTGGACAGAGTTCCAGTTTTAACGGTGAATCATCCCCGGCCATCAAAGATGGTGTTGATAAATGGGATTATGCAAAGTTCCAGTTTACTATGAAACAAAAGATGAAAGCTCTTTGCAAACAAATTGAGCAATTGGCAGAATTGGTGACCCACCATCATCAAGTCACACGCCAATTAATTAGACAGGAGCATGCCTATCTCCTTCCATTTGTTATGAATGCTCCACCATCACCTTCAGAAAGCGAAGCTATGGAGGATAAGGTTGCAAAGAGAGCCAATGCTAAAGCCCGTCGGGATTTTTCCAATCAGAGGGAATTTACCGATGTGGGCCAACCTATGGAGGAAATATTTCAAATGTTGAGCAATGAAGGAAGAATTACATCCCTTCTACCTCCAATCAATCCCCGTGCAGGACAGTTTAACTACAATGGAGTGTGTCAGTATCATTCCTATTCTCGCAGTCACAGCACAGACGAATGTTGGGCACTCCGCCATCTCATTCAAAATCTTATTGATAGCGGTGTCCTGCAAATGGCATACGATGACACTGTGCAACTTGAGGGTGGGAGTACATGTCCTACCAAATGGAAGGGATCAATAACACTTATATCCGACGAGGATTATGAAACTATCAAAGCATTTCCTATAAAAGAAATTCAACTCAAAGGAGCTGACAATCCTTTGAAGTGGCTGCACCAGAGCTAATTTCTTTACCTTTCAGACCACAATATCATGTTGTCAGCTTACATAAAGTTCCATGGAATTATGGACAAGCTGAAGGATCCATGTCTCATACTATCGCTATAAAGAAGTCGAAGGAAAATCCATCAGATCTTCCTCGAGAGGTGATAAAGCCTACTCTCAAAGCAAAAAGGAAGATTCCCATGGAGAAGATTGAAAAATTCCTCCGCACTATGGGCCATAATGAAGCCAAGGTGGTTTTAAGCTTAAGGGAAGCTCCACATCAGATATCAATACTGGACTTGGTTTTCTCTTCCAAGGATCATCAGAGGATTTTATTGAAGGTTTTGGAAGAAGCCTACTTACCGAAATCAGTGGATGTGAAAAAATTTTAACATATGGTTGATAACATTTTCAACAATAATGTGATATCATTCACTGATGACAACATACCTCCCGAAGGGATCGATCATTGCAAGTCATTGCACATTACAATTTTATCTTCCAGGTATATGCTAGCTGGAGTTTTGATAGATGGAGGTTTGTCTCTAAATATATGTCCTTATGCCACCTTGGTGAAGATGAATGTCAATCTCAAACGAATCAAAAGCAGCCATACGGTTATCAAAGCTTTTGATGGATCCCAATGAAATTCTATCGGAAAGATTGAGCTGCTAATTGAGATTGGTCCAAATACATTCAATGTATCCTTCCACATCCTCAGGATAGATTCAGGATACAACCTACTATTGGGGAGACCATTGATACACATGGTTGGAGTTGTTCCCTCTACACTACATCAGCAACTCAAATACATTATCAACAACAGTCTAGTCACTGTTAACGTTGAGCCGGAATGTCCTGAACAAGGAGATCTACTAATTATCAGCTTTAACTCAAAAATTGAGCCGGCCAGTTTTCTTACCTTGGAAGTGAGTAACACTCAATACCATCCTATTGGAACACCATTTCTCGTATCCAATATTTCTGTCGAGGTTATGTCGACCACTCAAGAAATGATGTTATTGGGTTATCAGCCTGGACAAGGGCTTAGTAAAAATCAGCAGGGTATTAAGCACCCTATTCAAGTGTCCAGTCAAATTGGGACAACCGAACTAGGCTATGCTGCCAGTTCCAGTCATAGGAATCCTCATAAGCATAAGCAGGTTCCTCATGTTTCCGCCACACGACGACTTCTTCCATCTACACCGCATGAGCTGATACAGTCTCCAGTAAATGCGCCAGCCCATGTTATGGGTATGTTATTTCCCAAACCACTACCATTCAAAGCAAAAGAGGTGCTGATTCCTGATCCTAAAGTGGAAGAAAAGGAGCAAAAATATAAACATGACATCACCTTGATGATGTCAGGCATACGCGTCATTGTTCATGATGAACATATAAACAGACATACCCCAGACGATGATTGCCCAGATGTCATGGTTATCATTCGGGAGAAGGAGGACAATGACAATCCCTCCATCATTTCAGTCCATCAGGACTTTGCCCTCGACAATTGGAGCAGCAATCCATGCATTGGTCGATGAGGGTAAAACGGGTAGAAAATCCCTCTGCCCTGTAGATAACTTTAATTTCTTGCTTTTCTATATAGTACCAGCAGTTATTTTAATAGTACATGCTAACACTTGTGTATGATTAAACAATCACATATATTAAGTGAAAGCATATTTTGTTTCAGGACTCTGAATTTAGATGTGTATGTACTTGATGATGAGGTGCCTTCTCTCCACAAGGGCTGTAACTTTGATGCAATGTTGGACTCAAACTTGATGGACTTACAAGAGGACATTGAGACACCTCAGAAGATTAAGGAATGGGTCACAGATAAGCCTAAACCCAACCTTGACCAAACCACTTCTTTCAATCTTGGAACCTTAGAAAACCCTAAGCTAATCCAGATTGGTTCAGACCTTACCCTAAACCAACTGAATGACATGGTTGCACTATTAACCCAATTCCAGGATGTGTTTACATGGTCTCATGAAGACATGGTGGGTTTGTCCACTGACATTGTTCTTCATCGCCTTCCCATTAAAGAAAGACTCAAGCCAGTTAGGCAGAAGCTCAGGCGATTGAAACCTGAGTGGAGTTTAAAAGTCAAAGAAGAAATTGTGAAATAATTTCAAGCTGGCATTATCATGGTGTCTACATATCCGGAGTGGATATCTAACATCGTTCCCGTGCCTAAACCTGGAGGGAAGGTGCTAGTTTGCGTGGATTACCGGGATTTGAACAAAGCTTGCCTTAAAGATAGCTTTCTCGTGCCCTTTATCCACATTCTCATTGACAATACTGCTCAATACGGCATGTACTCCTTTGTGGATTGCTTTATGGGATACCATCAGATTATGGTCGCTGACGAAAACTGTGAAAAAACTACTTTCATCACGCCTTGAGGAACCTTTTGTTATAGAGGGTTGTCATTCGGCCTCATCAATGCTGGGGCAACCTACGTGGATGATGTAGTGCCCCCAAATCCGGGTATCTTCCAACCCGACAGATGGTGCTATACTGTACTAACATTCATACATTCATTCCATTGAAAAGCCTCAAAAGAACGAACATCTCTTCTATATTATCAAAATAATATTTACATTGTCCCAAGTTCTAAACCCATTACAAAGGTTCTTTGTCATAATATCAATAACATTACAACATTAACCTATACTATTACATAGACAGCTTAACGATCTGCCTTAGCTTTTCCTTTATCCTTATTCGATCCTTCGGGACATTCAGTCTTAGATGCATTCATATGGTTCAAGCAAAAGTGAGCATAACTAGCTCAGCAAGTATGACAATTTCAATAAATAACATGCTTGACACATAAGAATCGTATATCTTCAATAACTGAACAATAGTTATGAAGTACTATTGATGATTCAAAATAGAACTTCATCTTTCTTTCAAAATGTTTTACAATAATAACAATATTCAGTAAAACATTCACTCCAGTCAGAGACCTTGAGCATTTCATTCTTCTTTGAAAAGGACAACCCAGAACTATAAGCGATATTGTTACGAGCACTTCTTCTGATCATCTTTATTGTACTCTATGTTGATCAACACTACATTCATTAAACGTATGTACATTTAATTATGGCAACCTCACGTGCCTGTCGTTTACCGACAAAACATTTGTTTAACATTTCAGTCTTCTTTTGAAAACCATAACAAGTAGTTGACAAAAGATAACAACATTTGATAACAGATGAATAGATTATCAATAATCCACTCAATATATCAAGTATAGCCAAAAGAATTGGCTTTAACTTCATTGTACATCAATTCATGTGTAAGGATACATGAACTTCAAAAACTTGTTTAGATTGAACTGATACAAGAGTTAGAATACTTGCCTTTAGCGTCTGCTATGGTATAATTACTTTATGATTGAATCTTTCAAGTCTCTACAACACATGATCACATAATGCCTCATATTAGGTCATATATAATCAAATATGTGTATGACTATCTCTTATCCTTCATCTTCATCTAATTTGTATATTAGATTCATTTACTATACGTTCCAGCTTATCATTATACTTGCATTCATACTTGACTATGTTATCTCAACCTTTATACAACATCTTTAAGGTTTAACATAGTTTTAACAATGTTACTTTAAGTCCCTTAAGTTGTGTTTACTTTTAAATCAATTAACTTTCTTTCTTTGTAATTAAAAACATTCATCACTATCTTTGTTCTAAAAATTTGGCGATCGCGGCCTATTTATACCATCTCTCGCTGACGAAGTCGAGTCTTACTCGATGGGCGCATTATCACGGCCCACTCTGAAAAGATGTTGTCTTGTCATGCGTCTGCTGCCGCCACCATGATTTACACTATGGTTCACGCTGGTATGAATTTTCGATGTGCTCAGACCTTTATTACGGTATTTGCTGGCATCATCATTTAGCCTAGGGTTGGTAGCCATGCCCCAACTCTGTGCACTAGAAAAATTTTACAGACAATAAATTTTGTGAACTTCCCGGACGCATAACTTCTTCGTTATAAGTCCGAATTAGCTCGTTCAAAATCCTACGGTTCACAAATTACGTAATCTACGCGTTCATGTAAGAATTTTATCTATTTGATTTCGTTTGCTAAAAATTCACCTATTGGTTCATTTTTAATGAAAACGATAAACGTTCGTGAACGTTCAATGCTCATTTCTTCGTTCTAAGTTGGAATTCGGTCATTTTTGAGTCCGCAACTCTAAAATGCCAAATATGACTTGCCTCCATTGGAAAACAACGTTTCCGAGTTCAAACTCAAAATTTGACTTCTAATCCGGGAATTTCACGAATTGAATGATCATCGTCCAGTCGTGCAATTTACGGCAAATCTTCAATACTTATGATTTGTTCATTACTTTCATTGCATTGAATTCATTCAATGAACACATCAATATACCTAATACAACAACTTATTTTCATTGTTGGATTTTGACTTTATTCATCCATGAGCTTATAACTTAGGAAGTTATAAACTACTTTTAGCTCCATTGATCATAACTTATGAAAGTTAAAGTCTTTTAATCACCATGCATATATGTTCTCACATATAGTTTCATTCATGTATATATAATACATATTCATACAAATTCTTTACTTTCATATTACTTCTTAAAATAAACTTATAACAAGTTCATATTACTTCTTCATAAGTTCATAACTTATGCTAGTTTAAATAACTTATTACCAACTTATGTGGCTTAAGTTCATTGCTTACACATTCTTCATACTTCTTAACATTCATGTTCCTTAATCCAACTTTTCTTATCAACCTATCATGAATAGAGATAGAAGATAATTAGAGAAGGAGTCTTACATTTGAAGTTCTTGTAAAGTAGTGTCTTCTTCTAAATGAAGTGACTTATTTGTAACTTAAGCTCCCTAACAATTAAGCACTTTATATGAGTTGGATTGTTTGAACAACTAACAAATGGCTTGCAAGCCTTCTCTATTTATAGAATTTCCAAGGTTAGGGTAGTTTAGTCTTTAAACCAATCCCACCTCCTTAAGTCACCTCCTTACTATTCATTATTTGGCTAGCACAAATCCTATCCCTTGCTTGGCCATTAATTCTTTTACTTGGTCATTACATTAACTTGAGCACCACATTAACTTGGTCATTACTTCTAACACTTGGTCACCACTTATTATACTTGATAACCAAGATTAACCATATTAATATGGTTTGCCCCATGGGTCAATCAACTCATGGATTCTAGCTTGGGCATAATTAACTTAACCTTTGGGCTTGCTTTAACAAACACTCACTTGCTTATTAATTCAATAGTTGGGCCTTACAATTTAACTCATTTGGGCTTGTACAAAATCCTAACCAATCTTTACAAGTCCAAATCATTACTTAATACATATACATATTGTCTATGTATTATTCTCGTATTATAATTCGTATAGAAATTTATTATATATGATAATCCATCCTTCATACAAACTCGTATAATACTTCGTAATACTTCGTATTATACTCATTCTCATTACATTGTACAATACCTAAGTATCATACAATTAGTACTTATTTACTAATACTTCGCTTTCCTTAATATTCTTAAATTAAATCCGCAAGCGAAATATTACGTTTTTCATAACTAGATTATTATTACATAATCCGTCTTACATTGATATTCTATCATTACCTATTTCTCGAAATTTCAAAAATAATTCCCGAGCAAATACCGATGAATAGTGTTTTTTGGAAAATTTCTCGAAAAATTTTTATTTTTGTCTTAGAAATTCAAACACTTTAATTCCTTCACGTAGCTCAAGTACTACGACATTCCAACATCAATAGGTTATAAAATGACAACCATCTTGATATCACATAGAATATGATTTTATTATTATTTAATTTAATAAAATCATTTTACAATAAAATCCGAATTTCTCGGTTGTTACAGATGACATCATTGTCAAATCCCGAAAGGAGGAAGACCACTTAGACCATCTCAGAAAGCTATTCAATAGGTTGCGTAAGTACAACTTGAAGTTAAATCTAGCCAAGTGCGTCTTTGGTGTCAAATCAGGTAAGTTGCTAGGTTTCCTAGTCAGCCACAAAGGGATTGAACTGGATCCTACCAAAATCCAAGCCATCAAGGAAATTCCCATTCCTCAGACAAAGAAGGAAATACGGGGATTTTTGGGAAGAATTAACTTCATTAGCAAGTTTATTTCTCAACTTACAGCAACCTGTGAGCCCATCTCCAAGCTGTTAAGGAAGAACTCCTCCATGAAATGGAACGATGAGTGTCAAAAAGCCTTCCTTACCATTAAAGAGCAGCTGGTTAACACTCCTATTTTGGTATCACCAATGGATTGTGTTCCCCTATTCATCTACCTGTCCATTAATGACAATGCCATGTGCTATATACTGGGGAAAAAAGACGATAGAGGCTAAGAACGAGCTATCTATTACCTCAGCAAAAGATTCAACAGCAGTGAACACAAGTACACTCTTATTGAGAAGACTTGGTGTGCTTTAGCATGGGCTTCCATGAGGTTACAACATTACCTATATGGTCACACAACCCATCTCATATCTCGCGTGGATCCTCTTAAGTATGTGTTCAATAAGCCCATACTGAATTGTCGACTATCCAGATGGCAGTTGATCTTACAACAATTTGACATTGTCTACGTGACGCAAAAGTCTGTCAAAGGTCAAGGAATTGCAAATCAACCGCCGCACCTGTAGGGGATTACAAACCCTTAGAAACATACTCCCCCGATGAAGGGGTAATGATAGTTCAGCAATACCATTAGTACGATGCATGCTGCACATGGAAAATGTATTTTGATGGAGCTGTTAACATAAAAGGCTCTGGAGCTAGAGCAGTTCTAATATCCAGTACGGGGGGAGCAGTATCCCGTCACCGTAAAATTGTAGTTTATCAGCACCAACAACACAGCTGAGTATGAAGGCTGTATCATGGGGCTAAAACTTGCCCGTTCAATGGGCATCAGGCGGTTAACTATCTTTGGGGATTTCGAATTGGTAGTCAAACAATCCACTGGAATCTATTAAACCAAAGAATTACATTTGCTGCCTTACCATCGGCAAGTTTTATACATGGCTTTGGATTTCGAAGAAATCTCCTTTCTACACATTCCTCGTAATAGAAATGATTTTGCGGATGCATTAGCAACGTTGGCCTCCTTGATTCACGTACGTGACAAGGAAAACATGCTAAGCATCACATTTGCCCTGCAAAAGGCCCCAGCTTATGGGAACTATGTTGGAGAAGTATCGGATGAGATACCTCCCATCCACCACCCTTGGTATCAGCATATCAAGGAGTATCTACGAGATGGATCTACACCCGCTGAGGCGTTCCTAACTGAGAAGAGGCAGATCCGTCGACTTGCTATTAAATTCTACCTGAGCGGAGATGCACTCTACAAAAGAGATGCAAGATTAGGTCTCCTCAGATGTCTGGACAAAGACCAAGCTTAGAGGCTCATGTATGAGATCCTTGGTGGAGTATATGGCCCACACATGAGCGGCCCCTTACTTCTCAATGTGGGGAATGGACGTGATCGGGCCCATCGAGCCCAAAGCCAGTAATGGACATCGATTCATATTCACCATGATCGACTACTTCACCAAATGGGTAGAAGTAGCCTCTTTCCTTAGGGTTACCAAAGAAGTTATCATTTCTTTCATCAGAAATAATGTAGTCTGTCGATATGGACAACCAGAGGTCATTGTGTTAGACAATTCTAAGAACCTCAACAACAAAATGATGGATGAGTTATGCAGTAAATTCCACATCAAACACCTTAACTCCGTCATCTACCGTCCAAAGATGAATGGTGCTGTTGAAGTGGCTAATAAAAATATCAAGAAGATCATGCAGAAAATGTCCGCCAATTATAAAGGATGGCCTGACCTCTTACCTCTAACTTTATTAGCCTACAGAACTTCAATGCGTACTTCCACTGGGGTAACCCCCTACTCATTAGCCTATGGGATGGAAGTCGTGCTACCCATAGAGGTGGAAATGGAATCCCTCAGAGTGTTGATGGATGCTCAGTTGGATGAAGACCAATGGGTACAAGATAGGTATCACCAATTGTCTCTAATAGACGAAAGGCGAACCGTGACTATCTTCCATGGTCAGTTATATCAGCAGAGGATCGCACGATCCTATAATAGAAAAATCCAGCTACGACAGTTCAAATAACATGACTTGGTTTTGAAGAAGATCATTGACAACCAAGATCAATCTAAGGAAAAATTCGCTCCTAACTGGGAAGGCCCATTTATTGTCAAGGAGGTATTGACAGGAGGCGCTCTCAGACTATAGAAAATGGATGGCGTTGAATTTCCACAGCTTATCAGCTCAGACTCCGTGAAATGGTACTATGTCTGAAGTTACCATCAAGCAAACATCCTGGTATTGATCATCCAATCACTAGTCATTCCGGTTTTGAACCCTTTCTTTTTATAAACTCTTCTGCCCCTCAAGGAAACATACACTTCAGACTTTTCTACGCTTGCAGTTTGTCCTGAAGACGGGATCAAATTTTTTCCATACCTGCAGTTTGTCCCCATTATGGGATCAAACTTTCTTTTCCCCACAGTATAGCCTGCGCATGGGATTCACACTTCTCTTTGGGTCACGATTAAGTCTCCGAAGGGCAAACTACGTCGACCTGATCTCCCTGATACACAGGAGTACGTAGGCAACCATATTCTATATGGCTCGGTCACAACAAAAACATTTTTGCCCTTCTTCTACAAAAACATAAAAACCATAAAAATACTTCTATACCTTTATTCATCAATAAAGCTTCTACACCTATCTGCCTTTCACATTCAGCGTTGAACCTCTTACACCAGGTTCGAACTACGCAGACTTGATCTCCTATTCAATAGGAGTACGTAGGCAGCCATTTATGGTTCAGTCTAACCCCTACCAGAACAAAAATGCTTGTCACACGGTACTGGGATCAACCTTCGATCTACCACATTTCATCGGCTTCAGACCAAGGGGATGGAATTACCCAACCTCTCCTCAGAAATAGGAGATTCGGTGACCATCTAAGCTGTGGTTGTGCCTCAAAGAGCAACACCAATCCATAAAAGATGGAATTAACTAGGCTTCTCACAAATAGAAGTACTGGCGACCATCTGTGGTGCGGTCAATCTCAGAGAGGAAAAGATACACTCCTCTCCACATTTCCATACAGAAACCAGTCCCAAGACACAAAAGATGGTAGGGATACATACATATCAATGTCAGTTCTAAGAGATCCTATGATGGCTCAATGTCCACATATCAAGGATAAGTTCATAATGCATCAAGAACACAAGGCCCTGAAGAAACAGGCAAATATCAATCAAGTATCAAGGCATAACTAAAAGGGAAGTAAATCAAAATATATTTCTCTGCCATATATACTACTATTTGATATATACATTTATATTGTACATGAAAAAATGGCTAAGCTAGTCTGTGCAGGAAAATACAAAGCTATCTACGGATCTGTGTGTATGCGGACTATCAGATTTAACATAGCATCCCTCTTTGAAGACGAAGATAAAGCTGCAAGCTCCTGCCCAATGGCATCTACACGAGCCAGCAGATCAGAGGCTAACTGCATGGTGGCATGATGCTCATCTACGTAAGCACTCATATCGGCAAGGATGTCAGTCGTAAGGGATCTCACTGAGGTACTGTCTGCAATGGCCACATCCCTAGCAGATAGGGCGGCATCCCGCTCTGCAATCAATGTTTCCTTGGCTGATCTAGCCTCATCCCTCTCTAACAGATCGACATCTCTCCCATCAAGAGCTGTCAACATCGCGGCCCTAGCCTAATCTCTATCATAGGTCATCAGATGTAAGATCTGCTCCAAATCTGTGCTGAATACTGAGTAACAGTGGCACTTTCGGGGTTGGAGAATCCATCACAAATGCTGGCAACCCAGCAGTAAGTCCCTATCGATGGGAATGTCATCCTCCTCCATAGGCTCCTCATCGTCGTAATCTATATCCTGCACTGTGGATACTACCATAGTCGATGCAGTCTCTGTCTCCATCCATGTTGAATACTCTGCAGAATAACCCGGATGACTGACAAAAAAAATAGCTAGCTCTCGCTGATCCCAACATGCATACAACCTGGATCTGTTCGCTGATGATAAGTGGCGAGAAGCGAAACGCTGAATCACTGCCCCCTCAATTGGGTGGAAATCCTGAAACTGGTCAAACTGACACATCACGACCAATGGGTGGTAGGTGATCATCCCTCTTAAACCAGCTAGAGGTAGATAATCCATGCTTGGAGCATGAGTAATGAAGCTGTAGGGTGAGATAAGCCCTGTACACGGCAATATAGCGAATGGATCTCCAATCCCTGCCAAGAAAGCTGACAAATATGCAGCATCTGTACACTCCGCAGGCTGAAAGAAGTACGACATGGCTATATCATAGGTGAAACAATATCAATGCCGTCTGAATGTGTGACGCCCCCAAAATAGGTATACATCACCTATTCTGAGTCGACAAATACATGGTACAGAATACAAATATAGTCTTAAATATACAATAAGAGCTGTGAGTTTTAATACAAATATTGTCTTCTAGACAATATCCACTCTTAGAATAAGTCCTCATTACAATTATTATCACACTATTTCATCGAATAGTGAGGACTATTAATGCTATCATCTGGACCGTCACTCCGTTCCCCGACTAGTCCCTTCTACGTTCTCATTTCCTGAAGAGAACAATGAAAGCAAAAGGGTGAGCTCAACTAGCCCAATAAGAAATATTATGACTAAGATAATGCAAAAAAATTATCGTTAGCCTTCAACAGTGTTAAACTGATAAAATATAACAAATATCAAGTTTAACTACAGCGGAACAAGCAATCCATTAAAAGACACAAGTAGATAATAAAATCTACTATCTTTTATGTTTTAAAAAGGTTTTTCATAACTTCTATCGCTAAGACTCAGCTTAATAAATAATCCACATCATCCCTGCACTACGGCCAAGGATATTCATTAGTATCACAACCACAAATTATCCATGCACTACGGGCCAAGAATATTCATGTATTCATCAATGGTCATGATCATGCCAACAACTGTCCATCAATGCACTACGGGCCAATGATGACTTTTACCACATCATTTGTAATATTACGGTCATGATTATACTGATTAATCCCTGATCATAATCATATCGAGTCCATTTATGCACTACAGGCCACAGATGACTTTCAATATAATATAAACATGAGGATGATGACAATGATATAAGAATTCAATAAAACAAGTTCAAGAATTAATTTATCCAGAAACTAATAACGTCTAAATTGTCAACATGATACTTCTTTGTAGAGTAAAATTCAAGAATGCTCAGAAGAATATTTCCATGAAAAGATATTGGATGAAGCGCAAATATCAAGGATATTCCACTAATTTCATGGAGTATAGAAGTCAAAACTTTAACCAACTGAGTATAATAAAGAATGGAATAACAAAAGAAATCACCAAGCATGCGATAGACCGCACAGACAGGTTATTCCAACAGAATAATAAATAACGGAACCAGGTCATGCTTAAACGCACAGACAGGATATTCCAACATAAATATTAAATAACGGAACCGAATTCAAAGTAAATTACAAGCACCCATATGATGTTCCAACGAATAATAAAAATAACGGAACCAATGTCATGCGTAAACGCATGAATGTGGATATTCCAACAAAATAGTAAAGAATGGAATAATGAAGAATTTCACCATGTATGCGGTACCAGATGACAAAAGTTATTCCAACATAATAATAAAGAATGGAATAACAGAAGAATTTCACCAAGTATGCGGTACTTCGGATAGATAGGTTATTCCAACATAATAATAAAGAATGGAACAACAGCTCTTATGAGTATTTGAAAGAAAATAATTCTCTTAATGAATACGAAAGAAATAATACCCCTTACCTTAGAAGAAACTGGATATAGGAGTAGTGAAGTAGCAGAATACTTTTCTTCTTTCTCTCTATAGTTTCTCTCTCTAGAGTTTCAGTGAATTCGTATGAAATAATGATGGAATGAGCTTCTATTTATAGGAGAATAGACTGAATAGTAACTAATTCATGAACGGTCCAAATTGATTTACTTTTAAACGGACGATCCATATTAAATTACTATGCAGTATTAATAAAATATTCTAATAAAACAAAATTTTTAAATAAAATATAATATATATAATAATAATAATAACAATCACAGTACTCCCCCATGAAACCATTTCATCAGCTTCTTTGTTTTTCCTCCACTAAAGTCACATTATATATATATATATATATATATATATATATATATATATATATATTACATTCTTGTAATACTCTTCCGTGACTTTCAAAATCCCTCCCCCCATGTTATCATAATTCAACACATCGCTATCATATATATATAATACTTATATATATAAAACAAAATTGAGATAAATTCCTCCGACGATTTTGAAAAATGGGTAAATGGGGGGGGGGGGGGGGGTCCAAAACACACAAATATTTACAACAAATACTTCATCAAAATCACCTCAATATTTTAACAACATTTATCATCATTATTATAATTCACAATATTAATCGACCAGGTCATTCCCAAGAAAGAGGGGGCTTTCCAATAAGGATTTCTCCCTATTGGCGCGCAATTAGGTGACCAAACCTCTCATTGGCAAAACTTCTAGACATCGTTAATATTGCAAATAATAATATTAATAACTCTGTCGTCTCAATTATTGATTTAATAATATAAAAAATATCGACAATAATTGAATCAAATAACGTGAGATACTATGCAGCAATTACTGTAGCAATAATTGAACAAAACTGAATGTCTTCTCACGTAAGCATCACTAATCAATACCGTGTGCTACTATGTAACCATGCTTATTATGTACTTTTAACACCGAGTGTTTCAACAGTTAACGGTAAAACATCTGCCGATATTTTTATAAAAATATTTTTGTTATTTTATCAAACCGACAATAATTCTGTTGTGGGGTCCACCAATGATTGTGTCGTTGTACTAATATTCTTTGTTAAAATGAATATTCCCCGACCAATCGAATATTATATAACAACTTGCTTACTTTGCAAAATTTATAAATATTACCCCCAACTATAACATTATATCAAATTCATTCCATAATATTTAAAAATGATATTTATAGAAAAATCATCTTTATTCATAAAAGTTGGGGTCTTACAGAATGTGCCAATCGGTCCCAAGTGTGATATAAACCACACATATAGCATGATCGAACTGCCTATGAACACTCCTACCGGATAAGTGTAGCAATATGTGGCCGACCTCAGAGTCTCTGCCATAATCGTCGGTAGGAAGGTGTGACCCTCCCAGAGAGCTCTCACTGCCATAATGATGCCAATGTCCAACTCATCCATGTATCGTGGCATGTAGACGTATAACAATACGCACAACAGTAATACATCCACTCTGGCCAAACGCCACTAATCCTCGGGTATGGTGAAATCCCCGGAGTGCCATGCATAACTATCCTCAGAGCCAAATCTGTCAAATAGAAAACACTGGGATATCACGTGGCCGGATGTAATCTCATCTTGTACCCCTCTACGCCTCAATCCGGTGAGGTTCATGAACTGTCTACTCATGTCTCCTATCGCCATGTGCACGCAAGGTCTGTCTAATGGCAGCATCGACAACCGTGCATACTCCTCCAGAGTAGGAGTCAACTCCTGGGTCCCGAATTAGAAGACCTCTCTCCGGTACCCAATGCTCTAGCATACCCTCCACAAATCCTGTGGGAACCTAAAACATCAACAGGGTCATAGTATGCTGCAACAAATCATTTATGGTCACCCTGTCTGGTGGTGACATACTATCATACCATGAATGCATACCAGATGACACCAAAAATGGTGGGGTATGATCAATACGGCTAACTGTCGAAGAAGACATCTGTACGAGCCATGTCATAAGACCATCCAGGGGTAAATGCTGAGTATCTCTGGACATACATATGCATAACATAATAACATGCATGATACAATAGATGCCAATATGATATAGGGAATGGAAAATTATACATACATTCCTAAGTATATCATCATCTAATACATCTCTGTACAGCTAAAATACAGGGAAATGGGACGAAGCTACCCAACATCTCAATAGAGGCCTATCAAAAGATATAGTGAGAATGGGGCGAAGCTACCCAACAACTAACAGAGGCCTATCAAAAGAGATAACGAGAAATATACATCAGAAGAAGTCGATGGTATCGATGTCTACATCTTCAATCATGTCCACCTGATGTAACTCCTCCTGAGTCACTAGATCTCTATCTACAAGGATGTGAGGCCTATACAAGGGAGGATCTGCACTGGAAAAACCATATAGGTCACCTGAGGGACCAGCGCCAGAGCTGGAAGGATCAAAAGTATCTGCCTCTGAAGGATCTCTACCCAAGTGCCCGAATAAAGAAATGTGTCTGGTCTAACTACCGGGTCAAACTGTCAATCTGTGTCACATGAGTCAGATCTCTGACATAGGCTAGCCAATCCGTCATCATCATGGATCCTGGAACCATATCCCCCATAAACTGTGTGGCGCGTGTCTGAGCTCCAATGGTACGAGAGAACCACCAATGCTTGAACATCTCTTGAGTGCACGGGCCCTCTGATAATGTATAACCGTCAATCCCCAACAATGGGATGTCAGTGATGGGTGACTGCAAAACAGGCCAATAACGCCTAACAGGAGGCAAGATCGGCATGTGAATCTCTCATGTAGTGCTCCTGATAGCACGCTCTCCTAAATAGAGCTCCCATCCTCCATTTGTAAAGAGAGGAATCCTACGGGTGGACATAACGTGCTCGACCCCAGTCGGGTACACATCCTCAAATCCAACACTCAAGTGCTCCCCAGAATAGGGAACCCATGTGATGACATCCGCTATCAACAACTCCAGCTGTAGGCGGCAATGAGTGAAACCCTCAGCTAGAAGGACCTCCGCCAGTATGGAATGATGCCATCTCCATCCTCGTGGATAGGTGTCTAAACCTAACACGCTCATAGGACACAAACATGGAAGCCTCTCATAGGCCCAAAACTGCCAACACAAAGGCAAACATCTGCTGTCAGTCAACACTCTTAACCTGTACATGGGAAAAGATAAGAGAAATACTCACTAGCAGAAATGGGTAAAATCATAACCAAGCCTGGGTCAAGCCCTGCGATCGCATGTGTATTCCCCTGAAGAAGTAGGAAAAGGTGTAGGAACCCCAATCATAGTTTCCAAATGGTCCACATGTCGAGTGGCGCTGATCAAAGTGAAGGACACCGTAAAAGAGTTATCTGCTATGAAGCAGCCCCTAATGATCATCAGGAACAATCGTCGAAGAATGCAATCCCTGACTCTCATATCATCGGGTATAGGCTCACTCAATAGCCCACTCGTAGCATCTACGCTCAAAGGATCTATACGAACAGTCCTGCCCTTGAGCGCCTCCGTCGGGACTCCCAACAAGGATCTGACGGCAGTAGGGGTAATATCCGCCGTGTAAGGCACTGGATCCCCTCCAAACTCCATACCTGTGATAAATCACCAATCCATCAGCGTCATCATCACCTCACAGTTCAGCAAATGGAGTGATTGAGTCTGGTGAAACCACCGCTCAAACAATGCCCTGAGGTAACCCCAGGGACAACGACGGGGAAGAATGGAAAAGAACATCCCGGATCCCCAGCCATGTACAATCTCTCTATATTCATCACGCAGAGCCTGATACATAGAGTGGACGCTGAACCAGTTCCCCGAGGCTGTGTCAAGCCGGGAACCTATATTAAATGTAGATCAACATCAGAATCTTTTACTCCTCATCAATAGGAAACAAGGAAGACTAAGATCTAACTTCATACCTCATTTGTGTGCAGGTATACTGAAGGATGCCAACTCAAGTCACCCAGAAGATCTGGGTTCGCCACTTAAATACCTTGCAACTCCCTACGGGGAACACATGCAGCAGGAGTAGGAACCTCAACTGGTACATCCTCCTCCTCATCCTCGACATCCGAAACTTCAACCCGAATAGGACGAATCACCGCCTCCACCAAACGACGTAGTTGTCTAACAGAACGAGGTCGAGGTACTTCAGAAGCCCTCCTCCGTAAAACTGTAAGTGGTCTGCGGAAATACTTACCGATCCAATTAAGTAATATCTGGACAACAAATCTCCAAATCACCTCAGAAAGGGTGTGGTAAATTCTTACCTGGAGCTTTTCAAAATACATTTTATGATTACATGCATGCATGCATTATTTTAACATACATCTACAGTAGAGTTAAAAATGCATGACTACCCAATGCATACATTTCGAAAATTTTTTCCATAGCCCCCTTTGTAAATGGGACTATCCACATGCACATAGGCATGACTAGGTGGCCATTCAGTAGCACACCTACCAACAGTCATATACATCCTACATGGATCGCAGTAAAAAATCCGTAAGTGTAGTTTAATTACCAAGGTTATTTTACTTTTCTACCTTTACTCATTTGTCCTCCAATAGGATAAGAAATGACAGTACAAGGTACCAATTTGACTATTTCAAAAGTCAATTTTTTTCACATCATTATGTTTAGCATGGTTTAACACTAACATTTACTATGTTGAATATTTTTTTATCATATCATATCAGCATGCATATTCACTACTATGTGTCTAAATACATTTGATGTGATAAATCATTTTCCAACGGATAAAAATTGGAAAAAGTACATGCATACGTTACCAGGACAGTGAAGAATGCTTGTACGGTAGCAGAATATGCAGAAAGTTGCTTGAAATCAACAGGTCTGAAGAAAAGCTCTCAGATTTCCTTCGTCGCGCAGCTTGAAAATGACTTAAGAAATCAACCCCCAAGCTTTGTATAGCCACGGTTGGCCGCAGGTCCACCTGCGGCTGCTGCAGGTGTACCTGTGGCACCTCTTTGTGGGTCCCACACCTCCGGCTCGTTCCAGTTAGAGTTGTAAAGGAGGTCTCACAAGTTAAAAAGGCCAAATCAAGAATAAAAGTGCTACGCGATTGAGCAGAATAGCCTATCCTGGTTTTCATGGGCCACACTCTGGTCCCACATCTCATTCATTGGTATTCGCCTGCATACAAGGTATACTATACCATTGGCCTCAGCTTCTACAATTCATGCTCGACAAAACCTCACAAAGGTCCGATGCCGTCAGTGCAGGGTCAAAACCCTAGAAGATTCCCCGGCGGGGGTTACAACGCCGAAGTTATGAATTAATGAAGTATCCCCGGCGGGGGTTACAATGTCGAAGTAATGAAGTGATAAAGTATCCCCGGCGAGGGTCACAACGCAGCAATTTCAAACATCCACGTATCCTCGGCGAGGGTTACAACGCAAGTCAACCATTGATACACAAATCAATGAACGTCAAGCAACCTTGACGTTATATCAGCCGATGGCAAGTAAACCCATCGAAGCAACCTTCTCCAGTAGGGGTCATAAAGTGTAAGACCCCAACTTTTATGAATAAAGATGATTTTTCTATAAATATCATTTTTGAATATTATGGAATGAATTTGATATAATGTTATAGTTGGGGGTAATATTTATAAATTTTGCAAAAGTACGCAAGTTGTTATATAATATTCGATTGGTTCGGGACTATTCGCTTTAACAGGGAATATTCGCATACAACAAGACAATCATTGGTGGATCCCATAACTAATTATCGTCGGATTGAGAAAACGACAAAAATATTTTTATAAAAATAACTACGGAAGTTTTACTGTTAATCTGTTGAAACACACGGTGTTAAAAATACAATGAATATTTACGCATGGTTGCTTAGTAGCACACGGTATTGATTAGTGATGCTTACGTGAGAAGTCACTCGGTTTTGTTCAATTATTGCTACGATAATTGGGTCAGATATAGTATCTCACGTTATTTGATTCAATTATTGTCGATATTTTTTATATTATTAAATTAATAATTGAGACGACAGAGTTATTAATATTATTATTTATAATATTAACGATGTCTAGAAGTTCTGCCAAGGAGAGGTTTGGTCACCTAATTGAGCGCCAATAGGGAGAAATCCTTATTGGAAAGCTCCCTCTTTCTTGGGAACGATCTGGTCGATTAATATTTTGAATTATAATAATGATGATAAATGTTGTTAAAATATTGAGGTGATTTTGATGAAATATTTGTTGTAAATATTGGTGTATTTTTGGACCCCCCCCCATTTACCCATTTTTCAAAATCGTCGGAAGAAATTATCTCAGTTTTGTTTTATATATATAAGTATTATATATATATATATATATGATAGCGATATGTTGAATTATGATAACATAGGGGGGAGGGATTTTGAAAGTCACGGGAAGGAGTATTACAAGAATGTAATATATATATATATATATATATATATATATATATATATATATATATAAACATGTCTTTGAATGATGATATATATATATATATAATGTGACTTTAGTGGAGGAAAAACAAAGAAGCTGATGAAATGGTTTCACGGGGGAGTACTGTGATTGTTATTTTTATTATATATATTATATTTTATTTAAAGATTTTATTTTATTAGAATATTTTATTAATACTGCATAGTAATTTAATATGGACCGTCCATTTAAAAGTAAATCAATCTGGACCGTTCATGAATTAGTTACTATCCAGTCCATTCTCCTATAAATAGAAGCTCATTCCTTCATTATTTCATACGAATTCACTGAAACTCTAGAGAGAGAAACTATAAAGAGAAAGAAGAAAAGTATTCTGCTACTTCACTACTCCTATATCCAGTTTCTTATAAGGTAAGGGGTATTATTTCATTCGTATTCTTGAAGAGAATTATTTTCTTTCAAATACTCATAAGAGCTGTTGTTCCATTTTTTATTATTTTGTTGGAATATCCTGTCTGTGCGTTTATGCATGACCTGGTTCCGTTATTTATTATCTGTTGGAACATCTTGTCGGTGCAAATTTTGCCTGACCTGGTTTCGTTATTTATTATTCTGTTGGAATAACCTGTCTGTGCGGTCTATCGCATGCCTGGTGATTTCTTTTGTTATTCCATTCTTTATTATACTCAGTTGGTTAAAGTTTTAACTTCTATACTCCATGAAATTAGTGGAATATCCTTGATATTTGCGCTTCATCTAGTATCTTTTCATGGAAATATTCTTCTGAGCATTCTTGAATTTTACTCTACAAAGAAATATCATGTTGACCATTTGGATGTTATTAGTTCCTAGATAAATTAATTCTTGAATTCTTATATCATTTTCATCATCCTCATGTTTATATTATATTGAAAGTCATCTATGGCCTGTAGTGCAGAGATGGACTTGGTATGATTATGACCAGGGATTAATCGGTATAATCATGACCGCAATGTTACAAATGATATGGTAAAAGTCCTCATTGGCCCGTAGTGCATTGATGGACAGTTGTTGGCATGATCATGACCATTGATGAATACACGAATATCCTTGGCCCATACTGCATGGATAATTTGTGGTCGTGATACTAATGAATATCCTTGGTCGTAGTGCAGGGATGATGTGGATTATTTATTAAGCTGAGTCTCAGCGATAAAAGTTATGTAAAACCTTTTTAAAACATAAAAGATAGTAGATTTTATTCTCTACTTTACTCTTTTAATGGATTGCTTGTTCCGCTGCAGTTAAACTTGATGTTTGTTATATTTTATCAGTTTAACACTGTTGAAGGCTAACGATAATTTTTCTGCATTATCTTTGTCATAATATTTCTTACTGGGCTAGTTGAGCTCACCCTTTTGCTTTCATTGTTCTCTTCAGGAAATGAGAACGTAGCAGGGACTAGTCGGGGAATAGAGTGACGGTCCAGATGATAGCATTAATAGTCATCACTATTCTATGAAATAGTGTGATAATAATTTTAATGAGGACTTATTCTGAGAGTGGATATTGTCTAGAAGACAATATTTGTATTAAAACTCACAGCTCTTGTTGTATATTTAAGATTGTATTTGTATTCTGTACCATATATTTGGCGACTCAGAATAGGTGATATATACCTATTTTGAGGCGCGCCATTTAATATCAAAGCTTAGGGATATGATTCCTGACTGAGATGTGAGACAAGAACTAGGAGGGGAGAGACGGGGAATTCCTTCGCTAGTATGACCTACCTAAGTTCATTTGGTATTTAATTGGTCGGTCAAAGTATAGGATTAATATGTGACATGTTAATTAACCCTTGTTTGTGGCAGTATTTGAAAATGACATCCGAGAATGTTGAGAACATCAATGGAGCACAGGAGACAGTTGAGTCTCCACAGATCAATAATCAGGATAATGTGCATCAGGAAGATGACAATCCTCAGGCAAACAACAACACTGACCAGATGATGAACGATGGGATGTTAGAAGGCTTTATGCAATTCATGCAACATCAGGCAAGAGAATGAGGAAAGAATGACATGAATGTTTCTAAGAGGTTTAAAACCCGAGATACGTCAATATCTTATCTCTCATAAACTGTGTTTGTATTCAGATGTTATTAATAGGTCTCAGTTATTGGAGCGCGATAATGAGTCAACCAAACCAAAAGAGAGCAGCCGGCAAAATGATAATACCAGTGATAACAGTCATCGAAGCGGTGACAATAAGCGTGGAGGGAATCAACATGCCAGAAATGGTAACCACTTTGGTGGTAATCATGGTCAAAACAATAAGAGTGGACATTTCAAGAAGAGGAGATTCAACAATGATGGAAAGACGTCAGCATCAGCACCCGTCATTAAGGAAGGAGAACGACCACCTATCATATGCTTCAAATGTGGAAGGGAGGGACACATCAGTCCAAACTGCGTGATGCCATCCAAAGCATGTTACAATTATGGAAGAGAAGGTCACCTGGCCTGATTTTGTCATGCACCGAAGACAAGTCTAGCTGGGATGGAGGCATCAAAGGCCGTCCCAGACAAGACAAAACCAGTAGTTCAAGGGAGAGCATTTGTCGTGACCTCCCAGAAAGCAAGGAACCCGAACCAGGTCATCACCGGTAAGCTTATCATAAACTCTAGTGAAGTATATACCTTATTTGATATCGGTTCTACCCATTCTTTTATTTCTCCTACTTGCGCTCAACATTTAAATTTGACTCCGGAGAAATTGGACTTTGACTTATCTGTTAAAACTCCGTTGGGAGAAACCTTCATTACATCCACTGTTTATAAGTCTTGCTTGGTTCAAATTAGTACCCTCACATTACCTGTCGATCTTATTTCATTGAAAATACTTGCATTTGATGTAATTCTAGGGATTGATTGGTTAGCTACTCATCATGCAAAAATTGATTGTTTTCGTAAGGTTGTTAGCTTTCATATTCCTAACCAACATATTATTCGAATTCAAGCAACCAAACAATTAAAATCAATCCTTGTCATCTCAAGCCATAAAGCTATTCGTTTATTGAAAAACGGATGTCAAGCTTCCTTAGCTTATGTCACGGATCTAAACAAAAATACGTCAGTTTTGAATGATATTTCTATTGTTAATAAATTTCCTGACGTATTTCCTGAAGAACTTCCTGGCCTACCCCCAGAGCGTGAATTTGAATTTTGTATCGACCTTGAACCCGGTACAAAACTTATTTCCAAAGCCCCATATCGAATGGCTCCTATTGAACTTTAGAAGTTAAAGACCCAACTGCAGGAATTGTTAGACATTGGCTTTATTCGTCCTAGTACTTCTCCTTGAGGTGCTCCTGTTCTATTCGTGAAAAAGAAAGATGGGAGTATGTGAATTTTTATTGATTATCGAGAGTTGAACCATGTCACCATCAAAAATAGATATTTGTTGCCACGTATTGATGACCTGTTTGACCAGTTGCAAGGCGCCAAATTCTTTTCAAAGATTGATCTTTGTTCCGGGTATCACCGATTGAAGATTAGAACCAATGGCATTCCAAAGACGGCTTTCAGAACTCGGTACGGGCATTATGAATTCCTAGTCATGTCTTTTGGATTAACTAATGCTCCTGCTTCCTTCATGGATATGATGAACTAGGTATTCAAGGAATACTTGGATCACTTTGTGGTCGTCTTTATTGATGACATCCTCATATATTCCAAAAGCCATGAAGATCATGAGCAACACTTGAGGCTGATACTCCAAAAGCTTCGTGAAAATAAGCTTTATGCCAAGTTGAAGAAATGCGAGTTCTGGCTTGAGGAAGTAGGATTCCTTGGGCACATGGTATCAAGTCATGGAATATCTGTTGACCCGAAAAAGATTGAAGCTATTCAAAGCTGGGAACAACCTAAATCAGTAACCGAAGTACGTAGCTTTCTTGGCTTAGCTGGTTATTATCGGAGATTCATAGAAGAATTTTCTCAAATCGCTACTCCGTTAACTCAGCTGACTCGAAAAGATACAAAATTCGGTTGGAGTGAGGAATGTGAGAAGATTTTTCAAGAACTCAAGAGAAGACTCATTTCAGCACCTGTTCTGACAATACCATCTTGCTCGGAGGGATTTGTCATCTACAGTGATGCTTTGAGCAAAGGGTTATGATGTGTTCTCATGCAACATGGGAAAGTCATAGCCTATGCCTCTCGACAACTCAAAGAATATGAGAGGAATTATCCTACTCATGATCTAGAGTTGGCAGCAGTCGTTTTTGCACTAAAGATTTGGAGGCATTACTTGTATGGGGATAAAGTGGAGATCTTTGATAAGTGAGTTTTATACCTACTTATTGGATATCAATTTACGCGAATTATGCCCATCTCAAGTACATTTTAGTCTGTTTTAGTTGCATTTAATGCCATTTTGCATTGCAGGTACTTAAAACTCCTTTTGGTGAAAAACTGCAGGAAATGGCCTAATTTGGTGGTATTAGAGGGCACGAGGCTGATGGATGCGTGAAGGCGAGGCGCAAGCGGGGATATGCATGGCATGAAGGTATAATGGAGCAAGGAGACCAAGCTTGGAAGGAATGAGTAGCAGGACAAGGCGACAATGAGATAGTAACATTGCGTAACCGTAACTAGAATCCACAGATCGTGAGCTGCATGCGCCATATAAGATACTAGGCTTCTGGCGCCTACCGTGAGAGGCCGACTGGACATCCTGACTTATAGCAAGTCTGGCACCCGCGTGAGGAACATCTTTTGGAGGCGCAAATACTGGCGATCTCAAGCCATTTATTTGTTTTATTTTAATTTTTAATTAAATGAGTTATAATTGGTTGTAAAACGATATTTGACTGGTGTTAGACATAACTTTCGGTACACTTGGTTAATTTTTGACGTATTTTTCTAAGAGTAACTAGGGTTTACACGTGAGAGAGATTCCAACGAAGAACGAAGCTAAAACTCCATCTTCTCTAATTCGTATTGGGATTCTTCATCATTGTGGATTTATAATATTGTTTTTCTGGATTTATATAAGGATTTGAACGTAGACATTGGTTTACAATCTATAATTGGGTTTGATCATTCTATCTTTCATCTTTTCAATTATTTGTTTGATAATCATGTTTAGCGTTGATCCCATAATGGCTTTTGGTTCAGTCATGAACTAAACTCCATTATGGGATTCTAACGGATTTTAATATGTAGTTTGGTTGCATGCTTAATTGCTAGGGTTGTTTTACATACCATATGGGAATTCTATGATGGTTGTTTTACATGTATAAATGCTTGATCACCATTCGTTTCAGTACTTGTATGGAATTGACAATGACCATGCGAGTATGGATTATAATCATGATAGCATACGAATATGGGGCTGTTTTATATGGCTTGAGTATTTTGTGAACCAGATAGACATATACTGTTTCACCGTATAAGTTAGAGTAAGGGCTTGTGCTAAAATTCAGTATAATTGCAATTTCACATAGACATATAGTGATTTTGGTTGTATTGATGATTACATGGAGTCTATCATCTATGGATGTTGTGTAAGTAGGTTATAGTACATTGAAAAATAGCTATAACTCCGTTAGTGCTCTTGGCTATTTTCCTGTGATATGTGAACATTTCTTGCATGATTGTGGCGATTAGATGAAATATTAAATGAAGTTAGGATCCCATTATTTCCAGATTTGATTTATTCCATTAGTATTCTGATTTTTAGTTGTTATTCACAATTAGATTAATTCATCAATTATAGTCGTTAGTCTAAGTGTATGAATACAGTGATTTAATTGATGCATAATAGTTTAAATTTGACAACTTTCTCTGTGGGATCGATACTCTACTTACTCTGTATTACTTGTTGACACATGTATGCTTGCATGAGTTAGAGCTCTTTTATCAGAACTGAAAAAGAGGCAACAATCTTTACGGATCATAAAAGCCTCAAATATTTCTTCACTAAAAAGGAACTCAACACGCGAGAACGACGTTGGCTTGAACTGTTGAAAGATTATGATCATACCATCCAATACCATCCTGGAAAAGTGAACGTGGTAGCTGACGCATTGAGTAGAAGATCATATGTGGGTACAAGTGCGTTATTGTCAACGCAAAGGCCTATTTTGTATGACTTGCAAAGGATGGAGATAGGGTTATAAACTCCAGGGACCCATGTAATGATGGCGAATATACGAGTAGAACCGACTTTAATCGATAAAGTTAAAGCTACTCAAGCTATAGACCTAGAGTTGATGCGTATGAGGAAGAAAGTTCAAGAAGGTACTATGCCGGAAGCAAGAATCGATGAAGAAGCAATACTTCGAGTCAAGTCCAGACTTTGTGTTCCTAACGACCCTGATTTGAAGTATAAAATTATGATGGAGGCTCACAACACACCGTTTGCAATCTATCCTGCGAGTACCAAAAGATATTGTGATCTTTGACATACATTTTGGTGGAGCAATATGAAGAGAGAGATAGCGCTGTTTATCTCAAGGTGTCTAACTTTTCAATGAGTCAAGGCGGAGCATCAAGTACTAAAAGGTCCATTGCAACCACTTGAAATTCTAGAATGGAAGTGGGAGCACATTACCATGGATTTTGTTACTGGTCTTCCCAAGGTTTCTCAAGGCATAGATGCAATTTGGGTCATTGTTAATAGATTGACCAAGTCTGCTCACTTCTTACCAATACGAGAAACTTATACACTTGGACGTCTTGCTCGTATGTACATAAACGAGATTGTAAGATTGCATGGTATGCCAGTATCCATAGTTTCTGATCGAGACCCAAGATTCACTTCAAGATTTTGGGTTAGTTTGCAAAAAGCTATGGGCACGGATTTACGATTTAGTTCGGCATATCATCCTCAGACGGACGGACAATCATAGAGGACTACTCAAACTCTTGAAGATTTATTAAGACTCTGTGTCCTTGACTTCTAGGGAAGTTGGGACAAGTTCTTACCATTGGTGGAGTTTTCCTACAACAACAGTTATCAAGCAAGTATTGGCATGGCTCCATTCGAAGCGTTGTATGGAAGAAAGTGTCATTCTCCAGTATGTTAGGATGAGGTGGGTGAAGCAACATTGTTGGGACCAGAGTTGGTACGTATGACTACGAAAAAAATTCAAATGATCCGGCAACGTATAAAAACCTCCCAAGATCGACAAAAGAGTTATGCTGATCTTCATCGAAAGGACGTGGAATTTGATATTGGAGATTATGTGTTGTGACGTGTTGCTCCATGGAAAGGAGTTACGAGATTTGGAAAGAGAGGAAAACTCAATCCTCGATTCATTGGCCCATTTTTAATCCTCGATCGAGTAGGAACGTAGGCGTATAGACTTCGCTTTTTTTGCCAAGTATATCTCGTGTTCATAACGTTTTTCATATATCCATGTTACGTAAATATGTGGAAGACCCAAACCACATTATTGAGTTAGAACCGGACGAAATAGCGGAAGATTTAACGTATGAAGAGGTTCCTATTCAAATCTTGGATAAGAAGGAACATATTTTACGCTCCAAGGTTATACCTCAAGTCAAAGTTTTGTGGAGAAACCACGATGTTGAGGAAATGACCTGGGAGTTAGAATCTGAAATGAAATCAAGGTATTCTTACCTCTTCGACATACCAGGTACGTAACCTAATTTCGAGGGCGAAATTTCTTAAGTAGGGGAGGTTGTAAGACCCCAACTTTTATGAGTAAAGATGATTTTTCTATAAATATCATTTTTGAATATTATGGAATGAATTTGATATAATGTTATAGTTGGGGGTAATATTTATAAATTTTTTTAAAGTACGTAAGTTGTTATATAATATTCGATTGGTCGGGGAATATTCGTTTTAACAGAGAATATTCGTACAACGGTACAATCATTGGTGGACCCCACAATGGAATTATTGTCGGATTGAGAAAATGACAAAAATATTTTTATAAAAATAACGGTGGAAGTTTTACCGTTAACTGTTGAAACACCCGGTGTTAAAAGTACAGTAATACGTGTAGTACACAGTATTGATTAGTGATTCTTACGTGAGAAGTCACTCAGTTTTGTTCAATTATTGCTACAGTAATTGCTGCATAGTATCTCACGTTATTTGATAAAATTATTGTCGATATTTTTATATTATTTAATCAATAATTGAGACGACAGAGTTATTAATATTATTATTTGCAATATTAATGATGTCTAGAAGTTCTGCCAAGGAGAGGTTTGGTCACCTAATCATGCACTCAATAGGAGAAATCCTTATTGGAAAGCCCTCTCTTTCCTGGAAACGACCTGGTCGATTAATATTGGGAATTATAATAATAATGATAAATGTTGTTAAAATATTGAGGTGATTTTGATGAAGTATTTTTTGTAAATATTGGTGTGTTTTGGACCCCCCCCATTTACCCATTTTTCAAAATCATCGAAAGAATATATCATCATTATATATATATATATATTACATTCTTGTAATACTCCTTCCCGTGACTTTTAAAATCCTCTCCCCCATGTTATCATAATTCAACACGTCATTATCATATATATATAAAAGTCACGGAAGGAGTATTACAAGAATGTATATATATATATATATATATATATATATATATATATATATATATATATATATATATATATATATATATATATATATGTGACTTCAATGGAGGAGGAAAAACAAAGAAGTCATGAAATGGTTTCACGGGGAGTATTGTGATTGTTATTATTATTATATATATTATATTTTATTTAAAGATTTTTTTTATTAGAATATTTTATTAATACTACATAGTAATTTAATATGGACCGTCCATTTAAAAGTAAATCAATCTGACCGTTCATGAATTAGTTACTATTCAAATTCATTCTCCTATAAATAAAGCTCATTCCTTCATTATTTCTTACGAATTCACTGAAACTCTAGAGAGAGAAACTATAGAGAGAAAGAAGAAAAGTATTCTGTTACTTCACTACTCCTATATCCAGTTTCTTCTAAGGTAAGGGGTATTATTTCTTTCGTATTCATGAAGAGAATTACTTTCTTTCAAATACTCATAAGAGTTGTTGTTCCATTCTTTATTATTCTGTTGGAATATCCTGTCTGTGCGTTTACGCATGACCTGGTTCCGTTATTTATTATTCTGTTGGAGTAACCTATATGTGCGGTCTATCGCATGCCTAGTGATTTCTTTTGTTATTCCATTCTTTATTATACTCAGTTGGTTAAAGTTTTGACTTCTATACTCCATAAAATTAGTGGAATATCCTTGATATTTGCGCTTCATCTAGTATCTTTTCATGGAAATATTCTTCTGAGCATTCTTGAATTTTACTCTACAAAGAAGTATCATGTTGACAATTTGGACGTTATTAGTTCCTAGATAAATTAATTCTTGAACTTGTTTTATTGAATTCTTATATCATTTTCATCATCCTCATGTTTATATTATATTGAAAGTCATATGTGGCCTGTAGTGCAGAGATGGACTTGGTATGATTATGACCAGGGATTAATCGGTATAATCATGACCGTAATGTTACAAATGATGTGGTAAAAGTCCTCATTGGCCCGTAGTGCATTGATGGACAGTTGTTGGCATGATCATGACCATTAATGAATACACGAATATCCTTGGCCCGTAGTGCATGGATAATTTGTGGTCGTGATACTAATGAATATCCTTGGCCGTAGTGCAGGGATGATGTGGATTATTTATTAAGCTGAGTCTCAGTGATAAAAGTTATGTAAAACCTTTTTAAAACATAAAAGATAGTAGATTTTATTCTCTACTTGACTCTTTTAATGGATTGCTTATTCCGCTGCTGTTAAACTTGATGTTTGTTATATTTTATCAGTTTAACACTGTTGAAGGCTAACGATAATTTTTCTACATTATCTTAGTCATAATATTTCTTACTGGGCTAGTTGAGCTCACCCTTTTGCTTTCATTGTTCTCTTTAGGAAATGAGAACGTAGCAGGGACTAGTCGGGGAACGGAGTGACGGTCCAGATGATAGCATTAATAGTCCTCACTATTCTATGAAATAGTATGATAATAATTGTAATGAGGACTTATTCTGAGAGCTGATATTGTCTAGAAGACAATATTTGTATTAAAACTCACAGCTCTTGTTGTATATTTAAGATTGTATTTGTATTATGTACCATGTATTTGGCGACTCAGAATAGGTGATGTATAACTATTTTGGGGGCGTCACATAAAGTGATATAACCATTGATACACATATCAATGAAGGTCAAGCATCCTTAATAAAATGTACCCAACAGGGATTTATCCAGTGATACACACATCAGCGGAGGTCAGGCAACCCTGATAAGTGCATATTGTTGGCAGTAACTCCAATAGGGTGATAGAATATGTTATACACATCCTCAAACAGACAGCTTTATCCCCACAGATCTCTTGTACACAAGAGGCACCTCTATAGAGAATGAAGTTTGTTTCTAGGATTCACGACTTTGGTGATAGCCCCAACATCAACATCCTTGAAGACTTGGATCGCATGTCCAAGGCATCACTGATTGTCATCCCAATAGGATTAGCCGGCAATCATTTCATTCATACATCATACATTTGCATCATGTTGCTGCACATAGCATCATGTTTATCTTGTTACATTTCAAGTGTCTAGGATTCTTTATCCTATCCATATGATAAAGAGAGGCATCTGTAGACACTCAAAAATTTTTGCACACCTGTTACTAACATTGCAGGAGAGCAGATTCGTCTTTTGGACATAACC
Organism: Panax ginseng; assembly: GCA_020205605.1. Classification (NCBI taxonomy): domain Eukaryota; kingdom Viridiplantae; phylum Streptophyta; class Magnoliopsida; order Apiales; family Araliaceae; genus Panax; species Panax ginseng. The sequence goes on from CM035129.1 coordinate 88,579,827, forward strand.
CTGGAAGACAGCTCACATCCATTCTGGAAACTATTAGAAGTTCAGCCTCAACCCCGGAACAGTCACCGGGAATATCAGCCTCAACCCCAGAACACACACCGGAAGGATCATTTCCAACCTCGGAGATAACCCCGAGTTTCATCCTTGGCGATAACACCAAGGAATGATGTTGTAGTTTCGGCGATAACTTCGGAAATGCTTGTTTCAAATGCATGCGATCAACTTCAATCAGACCTACCGCCAAGGCACTCATACCTCAGACCCGGAGCTAACATCGGGCAGACAGACACACTTGTAGATAACATTGTGGCATTCAAACAAGCAGTCCAATCTCTGATATAACCCTGGGCAACGTCTACTTTCAACTCAAACCGGTGATAACCCCGGTGAAGAGTCACACGTCATCGTGCTACCTCAACTTGCATGTCGTCTCAACACTTCAGACATACATACATACATACATACAACAATGTCCTACAAGAATCAAGGAGTTCCAATCCCAAGTGACTATTACGCGTGGCAGCATACCGGATAGAATTTGAAGCTTGAAGACCATGGGCATGGTCCCCTCTTCCTAACTTCTTACAACCTCTAATCCATGTCATTGCGTAACTCTCGACACAAGCAGTCCGAAGAAGGTCATATATACCTCGTTTGAATGCTCGGATTGAAGTTCTTCAAGTTCGAGCAGACATTACAAATGCAGTGCACGTGCTTGAGACAACAAGACCAAGCGTAACTGAGGCACCCCGGGCGTGGTAGTGCATCTGCTACCTTGCAGCAGTGCAATTTATGGCTCCCCTCTATAAATAGAGGGCTTGGGGTAGCCATTTTTAAAAAAAGGAAAAGGCAAGGAAGCCCTGCCCAATTTTCTTTGTACACATCCATATTGAGTGTTTGCTCTTTTTTAAACACATGTTAGCTCACATATAGCTATACATTTATCGGCATGAGCTGAGTATTTATCCATATAGAGTCATAGAAGTCTACATCGGCAGCCCACTGTAAGCCTTCTCTACTCTATAAAGCCTTTTTCTTCATCTTAGCACACACTATTCTACACATTGAGAGTCGTGTGGTGTATGTATGTCTTGGACTTTCATTGATCAGTGGTTTCATTTCGTCTATATATATATATACTTATATATGTATATATTTATATATGGACTAACATTATCGAGTTATGCCTCGATTGAGCCTAGACTTATGTCTAGAGCATTTACTCGTTTATATATATATATATATATATATATATATATATATATATATATATATAATCGCCATTTATTATATCGATGAGCCCGGATTTTACATCCTGAGCGTTTATTGCTTTTATATATATTTGTATATATATATATAATTGTTGTCGGACATATCCAATGAGCCTGGATTTTACATTCTGTGCATTTACTGCTTATATATATATATATATATATATATTTAGATTTCTGTCAGGCCTGGAGTTTACTTCGAGGTCTTTTACTGCTTTATTTACATTTAGTCCCCCCTGGAGTTGGCGGTTGATCGTCTTTTCTACTTTATTTACATTTAGTCCTTCCTGGAGTTTACTTCGTGGCAGTTGATCGCATTTACTGCTTTATTTACATTTCTGATCCCCCATGGAGTAGCTTCGTGGTGGTTGATCATGTCCATATATATATATATATATATATATATATATATATATATATACCGCTTTTATATATTTACATTTCTAATCTGCCATGGACTTGCTTCGTGGTGGTTGATCATGTTTGTATATATATATATTTATAGCTTTTATATATATAACTGCTTACTGCTTTCCATACAAACAGCGGTATCATGTGAGCCTAGGAATCATGTGATCACAGATTCAATCTACTGAATCTAGATTCGGTTCCCGTGATGGACATTTTCAGTTGTAAGCAGCTTGTACATTATTTACGGCGTCTGAATTTCCTTGGATGGCTGTCATGACCATAAGGAGTTCGATACTGCTGTATATTATTTTCTCGAAGATGCCTCACATCTCAAAAATAAAAGCAAACAAGCCGAACATTTTAATAATAAAATGGAAGTATGAAAAGGTCTCAATTCCTATTGAGCACAGGGTTTGAAAAACCTCTTTTTACAAAACTTCATTGCTATATCTTGTTTAAAACTGAATTTTTTTATAAATTCAAACCATTTGTATATAGGTGCAAACGAGGCCTCGCACTACTTTCACATAATTGCACATTGATCCACACACACACACATTTATATAACACTTTCTTTGAGAAGTGGCGGTCACCGTGGCAACACGGATGTCGGGGGGTGCCTAACACCTTCCCTCCGCATAATCAAGCCCCCGAACCCAAATGAATCTCGGTTTCACAGACCCGTTTAGCAGTGTCATATCACTGGGTCAATGTGCAAACCTTTTCGGTTGCGTTGGTGCAACCAGTTAAAAACACCAACTGACAACTCTTAAAGTCAAATTATCGAAATTACATATGTCGGACCTTTTTCACTTATTTTTTCAAACAAATGTCACATTAACATGAGAACACCAAAGAACAAGTAACGAAAAGGGACAACTAAAAATCCCGACGTAGACAACTGGCGTCGCAGCGCCAGCCTCAAGGGATGCATAGTAAGGAAGGTTTACAAGTATAGAAAGAATGGTAACAGTTTATCAAAGAAGTAAAGATTAATTTTAGCATTATAAGGTATTGTTAAACCTTAAGTTATGATGACTAAATGTTAATGATAATCAATCAAACATAAATGTAACGACAATGTAAATTATATCGAAAAGCCAGAACCAATAGTAACAAATCTAAGTCATGTTTAGATTGAGAAGAATGGTAAGATTCATTAGGAACCATGTATGCTCATTCATGACCTAATGTGTATGCTATGTTATCATTTACTGTAGAGACTTAAAGACTTAGCGTGAACGTGTTATAACTGTAGCAGACGCTAAAGGGAAGTATTCTAACCCTTGATTCAGTTCAGTCTGGACAAGCTTTGTGGTTCATGTATTCTTACGCATGAATTGATGTATGATGAAGTCAAAGCCAATTCTTTCGGCTAGACTTATATTATGTTTCTATCAAAGCATGGATAATGTTTACCAAGTTATATTTGTGTGGTTTTCAAACGAAGACTGAGTATGCTAAAAATGTTTTGTCGTCAAACGACAGGCACGTGAGGTTGCCACAACTTAAACGTACATACGTTTAATGAATATAGTGTTGATCAACATAGAGTACTATAGGTTGATCACCTAGACATGCTCATAAGAAATGTCAGACTTACGGACTTAGTGCCGGGATGTCCTTTTCAAATAAAGTACGAAATGCTCAAGGTCTTGGAACGGAATTGATGTTTTACTGAATACTATTGTTGTAAAATGTTTTGAATGAAAAGAAGTGCTATTTTGAATTATCAATAGTACTTCATAACTATTGTTAAGTTATTGAAGATATAAGATTCCTATGTTTCAAACATGCTGTTTACTGGAATTGTCATACTTGCTGAGCTAGTCATGCTCACTCTTGCTTGAACCATATGAACGCAGCTAAGATCGAACGGACCGAAGGCTCTGGCAAGGATAAGGGCAAGGCGAAGACGAACCTGTAGAATACTTATGTAATAGTATAGGTTTAATGTTGTAATATATTTGATATTATTACAAGAACAAATGTAATGGTTATAAAGAACCTGGGGAATGTTAATATTACTTTGAATATATATAAGACATATTCATTCTTTTGAGGCTTTTCAATTGAATGTATGTCTGAATGGTAGTACCATGTAGCACCATCTGTCGGATTGGAAGATACCGAATTTGGGGCGTCCACAAGACTAGCGGCCATGGCAAAGACACGGGCCTATAGTTAAGCGCCATGGCTCAACTCAAGGCCGCAAAGACAAGAACTATACTATGAGGCGGAGGCTACGCTACCAAACTACGATTCGGCAACCGGTTTTAGCGAAGAATGCCAATAAGACCAATTTGGCCTACAAATTACTTTCTAACAACCAATTTAACACGTAATATATACATAGACCTCACAGAAACATAACTTAAGGTCTCTAACATGATTTTACCCATATAAACAATATAAACATCGAATTTAAGACCTCTAATTTCATTGTTCTTGCTAATACTTCACTTTTTGACATTCTTAGTAAAAATCATCACTGTGACTTTGTTTTTCAACCAAAATAGTTAATTTAAAATGCTTTGTTTTCATTTCTTCATGTACTTTCACAATCAATAATCAATTTATACATTATACAATGAATTAAACAACAATTTTGACTTCAAATTACACCATATTCATATATATATTTCACTGCTAACTAACTTTCTCCTTACATATCATATTTACATGAAATAAACTACTCTAATTCATATATTAAATATATAAAACAGTTTATCAACAATCATTATATATATATATAATTGATATAATCACTACCCATATAATTTTTACAGAGAACTTTTGGTAAAATAAAATTAGAACTATATAAAAACTAAAATTATACCTTTGATTGCTAGAAGATATGAAGAACTTGAAAATCTCTCCCCTTCTTCTAAATTATCAACTCACAGGAAAACTTTGTTCTTCCTTCTCTCTTTTCTCTCTTCTTCTTTTCTTTGTTCATCATTTTTCTTTTACTAATACGTAATATAAACTGATATATTATAATATAATATAACTTATACTTATAATCATAAATACATATATAACTGATGTCAGTTATATTATTTGAAAATCAAAAGTCATAAGGCTTGTTTGGCTAAAACTACTTAAAATTAAAACTTAAAACCCTTAAGCCTTGCTTGTCAAAACAAGATTAAAATAAGAATTTCAAAGTCCTAAGGCTTTATTTGGTAAAACCAAATTAAAACTCTTTTAATTTATTTTAATAACTCATTTATAATATAGTATATTGTCACCCTTTATTCAATTAAATTACCATATTCAAATTTAATTCAACTAAAGCCAATAATAACTTATTAAATCCATTTGTCACATAATCATATTACTACAAAAATATAATCTTCATTATAATTTCATTTAATAATTTTGATAAATTAATACATCACTTTAATTACCAAATTAAATTAAAAATATTATAATAATTCATTTAATCCTTTAACAACTTTCTAATTTAATTATTAAATTAAATTAGAATATTATCTCATAATAATTAATTTCCTTAACTCACAAATTATTTATTTAACAAATAAATAATCAAATCAAATCAAATTCAACAATAAACACATCCATTAAAATATTTATATAATTCAATAAATATTTAGAATTATATTTTAAAATTTTGGATTGTTACAGATTCCTTCCTTTGATCAACGTTAGTAACCCAAGTGTTTGGCCTCTAGAGGTGATCCACCAAGAAAGAACAAAGATTCAAGAAGAAGAGTGTTTTGGCTCAAACCCTAATTTTTCCTATCTCTGTAGAAAAAAGTCGTACTCTCCAACAATTAGAATCATATTTCTTGATATCTGATAGAAGACTACTCTTATAAAGATATTAGTTAACCCTTCTAATTTAATTAAAAATTATGGTATTATTTAATTAATTAAATTTTTTTTAATTAATAAGCTCCCTAATCTTACCAAGGATAATTAATTAAACTCCTTAATCAATTAACCTCCTAATCTTATTAGGAATAATTAATTAAACTATTTTAATTAATTAACCTCCTAATCTTATTAGGATATATGAGAGTAATTTTATTAATTAATTTCCAAACTCCTTTAGGAATTAAATAATAATAATAATAATAGAAATAATAATAATAATAATAATAATAATAATAATAATAATAATAATAATAATAATAATAATAATAATAATAAGACTCCTCTTATTAATTTATATATTTATTATTTCCAAAATATTAAATAATAAATATAAAGCTACTTAATTTATTCTATCACCATAGATTAAATTAAATACACTTAACATATTATTACGATTATGCCATTAACTTCTTAAATAATTATTCTTCCTCTTATGGCGTGACCCTTTAGGTTCTTCATATTAAACCGGTTATGAATAAATCGATTAGAAGAATTCTAATCTTATTTAAATAAATAAATTAAACTATTAATTTATTTAAATAAATAACATTTATTCTACAATAGGGATAAGCCTCCCTAATGATTAACGACTTTTCAAATAATATAGATTTCAACATTAATCATAAAAGAACCTTTGAATAAATAGTTACCATAAAATTCAATCCTTCCATCATACAATGTCCCAATTAAATATAAGACATGGATTTAATGTCAAGTCTTATTTTATTTAATTATATGTATTTCGATTCTTAAATGCATAAACACCAAATAATGCAAATTAGAAACTCCTTTCTAATTTCATTCTGCCTTGGCCAAGAACTATTGGGTTGTTATTTATCGAATCACATATGACATTTTTCTTCTTTTACTAGAAGCGATAGATTCTTTAATGATCATACATTATCTCCATGTACAACTTATTATACCCAAGCATAAACACCAGAATAAGCGATATTCACTGGGCCAAGAGCACCCCCTCGAGTAAAAGCTTCTACAGCCGGTTGACCAAAATGAGGATCCCAAATTGCATGAGCAATAGGTCTTACGTGTAAAGGGTCCTGAGACCCCCGGAGCACCCCAACATTCTTAAAGCAAAGGAAAAAGCTCGACTTTCTATAGAAAATCCAACCTTTTCAAGAAATCCTATAAATATATCAATCGAACCTAGTATCATAAAAAAAAAGAAAAGAGAAGGATACCATAAAAATTATGACGCTCATGAGATAGAAAATGGCGCATTCCGAAGATAATAGCAGTGAAGGAGATTCATGATCTTCTATTTTTTCTATAGTAAAGAGAGAATGCCGCTTTCAAAAGAAAAAGAAAGAAATCAAGGAAGAATCGAACTTCCATAGCTGTGTTAGCTAGGCTACCCGCATACCTTGAGGGTCTTAAGGAATAAGTCAAAGTATAATTCATTATACACAAGATATTATGATGATCTCAAGTCTAAGGATCACTTGTACTACTATCACTTCAAGAATTCCTATTGACATGCAAGTAAAACTCCATTAGGTATTCTTTAGCGAGCCACGTTCACTGAACTTATTCTCCAATAAGTACCTACATACTTGCTTTAGTGTCTCCACACAAATGATCATGAGATCAATCATCCTCATCCAATGAGCAAGCAACGTATATACCAATCTATTTGGATTCACTAATCCTCTTTTTAGTAATCCAATGATTGACAACAATTTTAGTTTTAAGCTTTCTAAGAATTTAGATCTCATTAGAATGATCATCATTATTATTCTAAAAGCATTGCTTAAAACTATGGGTTTATTATGAGACCCCAAATTTTATGAAATGAAAGTATTCAATTTTCTTATAATTATTATGCTATTTAGTAAATGGTTAAATTGATAAAGGGTTAAAGTTTAGGTTGATATTTGAAAATTTTACAAAGTAAACAAGTTGTTATTCACTGTGTCGGGGAATATTCGATTGGTCGGGGAATATTCGTTTTCACAGAGAATATTCGTACGACGGCATAATCATTGGTGGACCCCACAACGGAAGTATTCTCGTAATTAGAAAATGATAAAATTATCATTTTATAAACGGTGAATGTGTTACCGTTAAAACTGTTGAACTACCCGGTAGTAAAACTACAGTAATACGCGTGGTTGCATAGTAGCACACGGTATTTATTATTGATGCTTACGTAAGAAGTCACTCAGTTATACTCAATTATTGCTACAGTAATTGCTGCATCATATCTCTCATATTATTAATTCAATTATTGTCATAGTATCATCTACATAATATGTTATATTATTAAATCAATAATTGAGACGACAAAGTTATTCATATTATTATTTGCAATATTGACAATATCTAGAAGTTCTTTCAAGGAGAAGTTTGGTCACCTAATGGCGCGTTAATAGGGAGAAATCCTTATCGGAAAGCCCCCTCTTTCCTAGGAATGACCTGGTTGTTAAATATTATGAGTTATAATATTAATGATGAATAAGTTCGTGTTGATTAAAGATGAAATTTATAGTTCCATTGTGTTAGAATTATTAGTGTTAGTGGAAATCATCATTTATTTCGATTTTAATTGATGTTTGGAAGTTATACTGATCAATCGGGTAATTAACCAGATAAATGAGTAATTGATTGCTATTAATTCACATGATTATAACTATTTGTTCACATGTGTGTACTATTGATTCACATTCATTTACTATTAGGGGAGTTGGTGCAAGATTGATAATACTTCCATGACTAAGTTAAAAATTGAGGTATAGATGGAGGTACTATATTGTAATTCATATTTTCACATGTCTAGAACTATTGAGTTATATGATTTACTATTGATTCACATGATTTACTATTAGGGGAGGTGGTGAAAGTTTGATAATACTTGCAGGACTAAATTAAAAAGGAAGAAAAAGAAGAAGGTATTATAATGTAATATTTCGAGCCCCAAAATGTGCAATTATCGAAACTATATTTTTCTATAAATAGAAGACCATTCTTCCTTAATTTCTCACCAATTCACTAAAGCTATAGAGCAATTAATATAGAGAGAAATTATAGAGAGAAAGAAGAAGAGAAGTCTGTTACCTCTCTACTCCAGTATCCAGTTTCTTTCTAAGGTAAAGGATATTATTATTATAATAAGGGGTATTATTTGTTTTATATTCATGAAGAGAGCTATTGTTATTCCATTCCTTATTATTCTGTTGGAATAACCTATATACGCAGACTACCGTATACATGGTGAAATTCTTCTGTTATTCCATTCTTTATTATTATGTTGAATAACTGTCTGCATGCTGCAAGAATCGTGGTGAAATTCTTACATTATTCCATTCTTTATTATTATGTTGGAATAACTTTGTCTGCGATGATACCGCATACATGGTGAAATTCTTCATTATTCCATTCTTTATTATTCTGTTGGAATATCCTGTCTATGCGGATTACGCATGACCTGATTCCATTCTTTATTATTTTGTTGGAATATCCTGTCTGTGCGGATTACACATGATCTGGTTCCATTCTTTATTATTCTGTTGGAATATCTTGTCTGTGCGGATTACGCATGACCTGGTTCCATTATTTATTATTCTGTTGGAATAACCTGTCTGTGCGGTCTATCTCATGCATGGTGAATTCTTCTGTTGTTCCATTCTTTATTATTCTGTTGGAATAACCTGTCTATGTGGACTACCGCATGCATGGTGAATTCTTCTGTTATTTCATTCTTTATTATTCTGTTGGAATAACATGTCTATGTGGATTACTGCATGCATGATGAATGATCCTTTGTATTCATTCTTTATTAAATTGTGGAAATGATCTGTCTATGTGGATTACTGCATGGCGGGTGAAAATCCATTTGCATTTTCGTATTTTTTCTGACCCTCAAAAATTCTAGAAAAATTTGGAATGATAATTTGATGAGTTTTCTAGATTGTGTCCAAAAATGGCGATTTTTTGATGTATAGATTAAGAGTTATGAATTTTGTAGGAAAAAATTATTTTAAAAGTAAACCCTTATAACTCCTTGTGGTTAACTCCAAAATTGGTGAAATTTTTATTGGGAGTAGATGTATATAACAGGAGTATACCCTATAAATTTCGGAATTTTTGGACAAAAGTACAAATTATGATAAATGTCTAAATATTCGGCAGTTTTGGCCATATGAAAAATAGTAAATGAATTTTAAAAATTTCGAGAAAAATATATGTTCAATATGGGACTATTTTCTGCTAAATCCCAGAAATGAATAATTTTTGGGACTGATTCGGTATTTTTTTTATGAAAATGGTTTAGTTATGAACATATGAATTAAATATGTTATGTGAAGTTAAAAAATTAGTAAATAAGAGTCTATGGCTTGGAAATCCTATATAAGGTATATGCAGATTTTTGATGAGTGATTTGATCATTGGTGATGAAATATTATGAGTATGACATTTTTGAATGATTAAATGCATTATTTGGTAAAGTGTAAACAATTAAAATAAATTGTTTATAAGTTTAAGAAGTGATTAAAATATTATTATAATTTTAATAATATTAGATTATGAATTTATTAAGTGATTGATAATGTTTGGATAAATTTAAAATCTTTAATATTTATCCTTGATTTCGTTTGATTAATGCTTATATCATTGTCATCATCCTCATGCTTATATTGTGATGAAAGTCATCTTTGGCTTACGTGCATAGATGGACTGTTGATTATTGGTTTTACAGTTGTATATCTTTGGCTTACGTGCAAAGATGGACTGTTGATTATTGGTTTTACAGTTGTATATCTTTGGCTTACGTGCAAAGATGGACTGTTGATTATTGGTTTTATAGTTGTATATCTTTGGCTTACGTGCAAAGATGAACTATTGATTGATGAGTATCTTTGGCTTATGTGCATATATGAACTGTTTATTGGTATGATTATGACCAGGGATCATTCGGTATAATCAAGACCCGTAATGTTATAGATGATGTGGTAAAAGTCATCATTGGCCCGTAGTGCATTGATGGACATTTATTGGTATGATTATAACCAGGGATTATTCACCATTGATGATTATATGAATATCCTTGGCCGTAGTGCAGGGATGATTCGATGATGTGGATTATTTATTAAGCTGAGTTTAAGCGATAAAATATTGATTATACACTTTTAATTCGTAAAAGATAGTAGATATCATGCTTTACTTGACTCTTTTAAAATACAATTGTATGTCTTTGGCCTGTAGTGCAAAGATGAATTGTTAATGAATATCTTGGTCGTACTACAAAGATGAATTTAGTAGTATGATTATGAGCAAGAATTGTGATTTGGTATAACCATAATTTTTGATGTTTCAGGTGAAGATAGGTGATGAAAATTATCTTCGTCCTGGGTGCGAAGAGGAATTTAGAACCACAATTATGATTATGAGTTATTCATATGATTGTGGACAAGAACTGTTGATTGATGTTACAGGGATAAAACATTGTTGGTAGACTTTTAACATGGAGACGATAGTAGACCTTGTGGTCTATTTGACTCTTTTAATAGATTGCTCGTTCCGCTACAACTATGGTTGAAAAGTTTTATCATCTACCATATGTTCTAAATCTCTGATTTATTATTGATGAAAGCTATTGATAATTTAATTATCTTTAGTCATGATATTCTTTACTGGGCTAGTTGTGCTCACCCTTTTGCTTCACAATTCCTTTCAGGTAATAAAGGTGTAGCTGTGTCGAGCGTGGTATTAAGAGGATTAGAACGGTGGTCTATAGCTGTTGAGATTCTCCCTAAAAAGTATGGAAAAAATTTTATTGAGAACTTTAGATAAGTGTGTCGTATTGTATACGTTATTTGATATTTAATTTTGGTGAACAGAATAGGGTGAGGTGAACCCAACTTTGGAAGGGTGTTTTGCCACTATCATACAAGATGTCTAATGACATACAACCTCGTGTTATCTTAAGATAGGGTTAGGCACATCAACTTGTTGAGTATATCTACGAGCACTACCTATATAATCTTGGAGTTTATTTGAAATATAATTTTCACTTGGAGACAACGGAGATAATTATATATCAAGAGAAGACTCACCATTGGAAAGAAGATGGTAGTAATCTTCTCATTTTTCTTTGGGGTCTATTGGGTCAACCAAGGATAATTCTGTGGATATATGATATCTATCATAACCTAGACGCATGGCCTCCCATGTACGAAGGTTTCTTTGAGCACTTCCCAAAGATTTTAATTTCTAAAATAGTTTTTGACTGTACTTTTATGTAAAGTTCCATTGTAAAGTTGTGGTCGAGGCACCATGAGAGTTACATACATTTGTATTAAAACTCACAGTTTAACTGTGGTCGTATTCTGCACGACAGTTCAACAGTTGTATAAATGAAGTTTGTATTTGATTTTTATTGTATGATATCTGGCGACTCAGAATGGGTCGTGTGGACCTATTTTGTGGGCGTCACAAATGGTATCAAAGCTTAGGGATATGGTCGCTGGCGGAGATATGAGTCTAGAACTAGGATGGGAGAGATGAGTAATATACTTCGCTAGTGTATGACTTACCTAAGCCAAAATTTTTACTTGATAAGTTGACAATTTGTGATATGTCAATTGACCTTTGTTTTGAAGATATATTCTAGAATGGTATCTGAAATACAGGAGATGAGGAATGGAAAAAAATCATGATACAAAGGATATAACCGGGAAGGTACAATCCAAAAAGAAAGCAAGGTGTTCTCATCTCTTCGAACTACCAGGTACGTAAATTTCGAGGGCAAAATTTCATAAGGAGGGGAGATTGTGAGACCCCGAATTTTATGAAATAAAAGTATTCAATTTTCTTATAATTATTATGTTATTTAGTAAATGGTTAAATTGATAAAGGGTTAAAGTTAAAGGTGATATTTGAAAATTTTACAAAGTAAGCAAGTTGTTATTCGTTGTGTCGGGGAATATTTGATTGGTCGGGGAATATTCATTTTCACAGGGAATATTCGTACGACGACATAATCATTGGTGGACCCCACAATGGAAGTATTGTCGTAGTTAGAAAATGACAGAATTATCATTTTATAAACGGCAAATGTGCTATCGTTAAAACTGTTGAACTACCCGGTAGTAAAACTACAGTAATACGCGTGGTTGCATAGTAGCACACGGTATTGATTATTGATGCTTACGTAAGAAGTCACTCAGTTATACTCAATTATTGCTACAGTAATTGCTGCATCATATCTCTCATATTATTAATTCAATTATTGTCATAGTATCATCTACATAATATGTTATATTATTAAATTAATAATTGAGATGACAAAGTTATTCATATTATTATTTGCAATATTGACAATGTCTAGAAGTTCTGTCAAGGAGAGGTTTGGTCACCTAATTGTGCGCCAATAGGGAGAAATCCTTCGGAAAGCCCCCTCTTTCCTGGGAATGACCTGGTTGTTAAATATTATAAGTTATAATATTAATGATGAATAAGTTCGTGTTGATTAAAGATGAAATTTATAGTTCCATTGTGTTGGAATTATTAGTGTTAGTGAAAATCGACATTTATTTCGATATTAATTGATGTCTGGATGTTATACTGATCAATCGGGTAATTAACCGGATAAATGAGTAATTGATTGCTATTAATTCACATGATTATAACTATTTGTTCACATGTGTGTACTATTGATTCACATTCATTTACTATTAGGGGAGTTGGTGCAAGATTGATAATACTTCCATGACTAAGTTAAAAATGGAGGTATAGATGGAGGTACTATTCTGTAATTCGTATTTTCACATGTCTAGAACTATTGAGTCATATGATTTACTATTGATTCACATGATTTACTATTAGGGGAGGTGGTGCAAGTTTGATAATACTTGCAGGACTAAATTAAAAAGGAAGAAACAGAGGAAGGTATTATACTGTAATATTTTGAGCCCCAAAATGTGCAATTATCGAAACTATATTTTCCTATAAATAGAAAATCATTCTTCCTTCATTTCTCACCAAATCACTAAAGCTATAGAGCAATTATTATAGAGAGAAATTATAGAGAGAAAGAAGAAGAGAAGTCTGCTACCTCTCTACTCAAGTATCCAGTTTCTTTCTAAGGTAAGGGATATTATTATTATAGTAAGGGGTATTATTTATTTCATATTCATGAAGAGAGCTATTGTTATTCCATTCCTTATTATTCTGTTGGAATAACCTGTATACGCAGACTACCGTATACATGGTGAAATTCATCTGTTATTCCATTCTTTATTATTATGTTGGAATAACCTGCCTATGCGAAGTACCGCATACATGGTGAAATTCTTCTGTTATTCCATTCTTTATTATTATGTTGCAATAACTTGTCTATGCAAAGTACCGCATATATGGTGAAATTCTTCTGTTATTCCATTCATTATTATTCTGTTGGAATATACTGTTTGTGCGGATTACGCATGACCTGGTTCCATTCTTTATTATTCTGTTGGAATATCCTGTCTGTGCGGATTACACATGACCTGGTTCCATTCTTTATTACTTAGTTGGAATATCTTGTCTATGCGGATTACGCATGACCTGGTTCCATTATTTATTATTCTGTTGGAATAACTTGTCTGTGCAGTCTATCGCATGCATGGTGAATTCTTATGTTATTCAATTCTTTATTATTCTATTGGAATAACCTATCTATGTGGACTACCGCATGCATGGTGAATTCTTCTGTTATTCCATTCTTTATTATTCTGTTGGAATAACCTGTCTATGTGGATTACCGCATGCATGATGAATGATCCTTTGTATTCATTCTTTATTAAATTTTGGAAATGATCTGTCTACGTGGATTACCGCATGGCGGGTGAAAATCCATTTGCAGTTTTGTAATTTTTCTGACCCTCAAAAATTCTGGAAAAATTTGAAATGATAATTTGATGAGTTTTCTAGATTATGTCCAAAAATAGCGATTTTTGGATGTATAGATTAAGAGTTATATATTTTATAGGAAAAGAGTATTTTAAAAGTAAACCCTTATAACTCCTTGTGGTTAACTCCAAAGTTGGTGAAATTTGTATTGGGAGTACATGTATATAACAGGAGTATACCCTGTAAATTTTGGAATTTTTGGACAAAAGTATAATTTATGATAAATGTCTAAATATTCGGCAGTTTTGGCTATATGAAAAATAGTAAATGAATTTTAAAAATTCCGAGAAAAATATATGTTCAATATGGGACTATATTCTGCTAAATCCCAGAAATGAATAATTTTTTGGACTGATTTGGTATTTTTCATGAAAATGGTTTAGTTACGAACATATGAATTAAATATGTTATGTGAAATTGAAAAATTGGTAAATAAGTGTGACGCCCCCAAAATAGGTATACATCACCCATTCCGAGTTGTCAATACATGGTACAGAAACAACTATAACTTTATTAATACAACAATAAAATTGTGAGTTTAAATACAAATATTATCTTCTAGACAATATCTATACCCAAATAAATCCTCATCACAATTATTTATACATTATTTTACAAAAATAGTGAGGACTACTAAACAACTCTCTCTATAACCATCATTCCATACCCCGACTCGTACTCGCTACATTCTCGCCTCCTAAGAAGAAAAATGGAACAAAAAGGAAAAGGGTGAGCTCAACTAGCCCAGTAAAGAATATTATGACTAAGATAATATAGAACAAATTATCGTTAGTCTTTAACAGGAAAAATCGATAAAATACAATAGAAACAACAAGTTTCGAGATCAATATTCGCAATGAAAATAATAATTCATAGAAGAGTTACGTAGAGGATGAAATCTACTAATATCTATGAATTTAACAGTCCATCATCATTATTTTATCCCTGTAACATCAATCAATATTCATCTTTGTACTACAGGCCAAAGATATTTATCAGTCGGTCATGTTCATCTCAACACCTATACATCTTTGCACTACGGGACAAAGATATTCATAATAAAATCAATCATCTTTGCACTACAGGCCAAAGATATTCAACAACATGTCATCATTTAGGACTGAGGATGATGAAAAATATTTTAAAGAAAACGAATCCTGAAACAAAAGAATAAATATTAAGGATTCGTATTTCAGCTATTTTATGTCCAAAAATACTTCATAAATAATCATAGTGGTGTAAAATTCAAGAATGATCAAAACATGGATACAATCAAAGCTAGTATCTATAATAGATATTTTGGACGAAAAGGAAAATTTTCATTTTTTAGATGAATAGTGTCGTATTCGTGAATAGTGCCGTATACGTGAATAGTAACCCCGACACAAAGAGTTCCAAATTTGATTAAAAGTTCAGATCAATACTTCGACATAATGATATTGGAAGAATTAATATCATTTTTTAAAAAAATAATATCCCTTACCTCGAAAAGACAATACTTACATTTGAATTACGAATATAGTCTTTGAAGGAACTTGCAATCGTATAACAATACTCAAAGTATCAAAATAATCACAAGAATACTTTCAATATATAGAGAGAGAAATAGAGAGAAAATTTCAGTTTCTGGTGTAATTTTCAATTCTAACCTAAGCACCCTATTTATAGGAAAATGCTTAGAACACCAAAACAGAAAATTTATTAAATATTATTATTATTTTCTAAAACTTCCTACATTTTTCTTTTGTAAAATAATTAAAACTTCCAAAAATCAATTATTTCGGAACTCCGGAACTTCAATAATTCATAATAAATAGCCCTTTATCAAAAAATTTGAAACTCGTGACTTTTCCATAGGAAATTCCATTATCTACAACTTTGCAGAAGAAAATTTTTCCAAATTCCAAAATGTAAATTGAATCAAATTCATAAGCAGAAGCGATTTTACATGCTATAATCAAATTTCAATCAAGAAATGGGGTCCATAGACACATGAAAAACATGTTTTAAATATTTTTGGTAACAAAAATACTCCTCCTCCTCATATACTCATATATCCCACATTCATTGTAAAAATATCACCATTATTATATTATTAAAATATAATAATATATTTAAAAGAATTTTTTATCAGAAAAAGATAAAATATTAATTTTCAACAATTGTCACATTAAAAATTTTCTCCATCTATATCCACATAAAATCAATATTTTTCTCATCATATAAATCAATAATTAATTATTCACAAATAATATTACAGAATCACAATACTAACAACCAGGCAGTTCTCAAGATAGAGGGGGCTTTCCAATAAGGATTTCTTCTTACTGGCGCGCAATTAGGTGACCAAACCTCTCCTTAGACAGAACTTTCTAGACATTTCCAATAATGTTATCTAATAATATTATTCAGATAATATGAATTATTGCTTCGATAATAAAAAATACTATGTAGTGACAATTATTGAAACAACAGTAACATAAAATATCAACGCAACAATTATTGAATCAATAAAATAAAATCTTTGAATGTGAATTATTGTAACAATTATTGAGTAGTGCCTTCACGTAAGAATCAATAATTGGTGCAATATCGTAATGTACTTCGTGGTTTTTTAACCACCGAGTATTTTAACAAAGATTAATTTGCCATAACTACGCCATTATTTATAAACAACTTATACTTGTCGTTTTCTTCATCCAACCGCTTTCCGTTATGAGGCCCACACAAGGCTGCGTCGTCGTACAAATATTCCCCGACAGCAAGAATATTCCATGACCAAACGAATATTTTATAACCACTTGCTTATTTGAAATATTTGCGTATTTTACTCATAACTATCCACATTAATCAAATCAACCCTTACTATTTCAAAATAAAAAATAGACGAAATTAAATTTCATTTATTAATAATTTGGGGTCTTACAATAAGAGTTTATGGCTTGGAAATCCTATATAAGGTATATGCAGATTTTTGATGAGTGATTTGATCATTGGTGATGAAATCTTATGAGTATGGCATTTTTGAATGATTAAATGCAATATTTGGTAAAGTGTAAACAATTAAAATAAACTGTTTATAAGTTTAAGAAGTGATTAAAATATTATTATAATATTAATAATATTAGATTATGAATTTATTAAGTGATTGATAATATTTAGATAAATTTAAAGTCTTTCATATTTATCCTTGATTTCTTTTGATTAATGCTTATATCATTGTCATCATCCTCATGCTTATATTATGATGAAAGTCATCTTTGTCTTACATGCATAGATGGCTGTTGATTATTGGTTTTACAGTTGTATATCTTTGGCTTACGTGCAAAGATGGACTGTTGATTATTGGTTTTATAGTTGTATATCTTTGGCTTACGTGCAAAGATGAACTATTGATTGATGAGTATCTTTGGCTTATGTGCATAGATGAACTGTTTGTTGGTATGATTATGACCAGGGATCATTCGGTATAATCATGACCCGTAATGTTATAGATGATGTAGTAAAAGTCCTCATTAACCCGTAGTGCATTGATGGACAGTTATTGGTATGATTATAACCAGGGATTATTCGGTATAATCATGACCATTGATGATTACATGAATATCCTTGGCCGTAGTGCAGGGATGATTCGATGACGTGGTTTATTTATTAAGCTGAGTCTCAGCGGTAAAATATTGATTATACACTTTTAATTAGTAAAAGATAGTAGATATCATGCTCCACTTGACTCTTTTAAAATACAGTTGTATGTCTTTGGCCTGTAGTGCAAAGATGAATTGTTAATGAATATCTTGGCCGTAGTACAAAGATGAATTTATTAGTATGATTATGAGCAGGAATTGTGATTTGGTATAAACATAATTTTTGATGATTCCGGTGAAGATAGGTGATGAAAATTATCTTCGTCCTAGGTGCGAAGAGGAATTTAGAACCACAATTATGATTATGAGTTATTCATATGATTGTGGACATGAACTTTTGATTGATGTTATATGGATAAAACATTGTTGGTGGACTTTTAACATGGAGAAGATAATAGACCTTATGGTCTGTTTGACTCTTTTAATGGATTGCTCGTTTCGTTGCAACTATGGTTGAAAAGTTTTATCATCTACCATATGTTCTAAATCTCTGATTTATTATTGATGAAAGCTATTGATAATTTAATTATCTTTAGTCATGATATTCTTTACTGGGCTAGTTGTGCTCACCCTTTTGCTTCACAATCTCTTTCAGGTAATAAAGGTGTAAATGGGTCGAGCGCCAGATTAAGAGGATTAGAAACGATGGTCTATAGTCATTGAGGTTCTCCCTAAATAGTCCGGAAATAATTTTATTGAGAACTTTAGATAAGTGTGTCGTATTGTATACGTCATTTGATATTTAATTTTGGTGAACCAAATAGGGTGAGGTGAACCCAACTTTGGAAGGGTGTTTTGCCACTATCATACAAGATGTCTAATGACATACAACCTCATGTTATCATAAGATAGGGTTAGGCACATCCACTTGCTAAGTATATCTACGAGCACTACCTATATAATCTTGGAGTTTATTTGAAATATAATGTTAACTTGGAGACAACGGAGATAATTATATGTCAAGAGAAGACTCACCATTAGAAAGAAAATGATAGTAATCTACTCGTTTTTCTTTGGGGTCTATTAATAAGTCAACCAAAGATAATTCGTGGATGAAATATCTATCATAACCTAGGCGCATGGCCTCCCATGTATGAAAGTTTCCTTGAGAACTTCCCAAAGATTTTAATTTCTAAAATGCTTTTGACTGTATTTTTTATGTAAAAGTACCATTGTAAGGTTGTGGTCGAGGCACCATGAGAGTTACATACATTTGTATTAAAACTCACAGCTTAACTCATGGGTCATATTCTCGCATTTACGCTTCAACAATTGTATAAATGAAGTTTGTATTTGATTTTTATAGTATGATATCTGGCGACTAAGAATGGGTCGTGTGGAACTATTTTGGGGGCGTCACATTTATCACATATTATAAAGCAGCATCATGTAGATAATTAAAAGCCTTTAATAAATTAATACTTTTTTATTATTAAATGAATAAGATTGTTACAAAGTATATGCTTTATCAACAAACATGATTAGCTTGTGTGTATACTACTTTCAATCTCCCACTTGCACTAAAGCCAATCACTATGGTATCTCTCATACCCTTCTCCTCTAAGTGACGATTATCCTGCTATTGAATAAGCTTCAGTAAATGGATATGTAATGTTGTTCTTGAGAGTTCACTATCTCTATAGTGATTTATCATCTTTCAATGATTCCTCTAATCAAATGAAAGTGCCGCAACACATGTTTAGATCCAAGATGAGACTTAGGAACTATTCCTAGTTTTGTAATGAACTTTTCATCCAAACAATCAATTTGCAGCTTTATTTATAGCTATATACTTTGTTTTTATTACTAAACCAACAACTCTTTGTTGTTTGGAACCTTTCCAATTCACTGCACCACCGTTCATGGTAACACCTTACCTTAAAGTGAATTTGTTGTTGTCTTGGTCAGTCTGAAAAAACTTGAGTCTGTTAAGCCCTATAGTTTTAATTCAGACACACCATAAATATGATCACATCCTTTGTGTCGGTTAAGTACTTTAAGATATTTTTCACTGTCTTACAGTGATCTTCTCCAGAATATGACTGATCATCATCAGGTCTCATATATTTCATTGCATACATGATAATTACTCATGTGATCTCTCTTTTTAGGATTCTATGGGGACTATTAAGAGAGATACACTCCATGACTCATCATCATGAGACATCTCTTGGAGTTTGCCATGCTAAACGGCTTTATCATCAAATGAATATACGTTTCTTGGGTTAAGTCGAGCATCCTTTTAAATCAATCAATATAGATTTGTATCCCCAATTTAGATACTCTTCCCAAATCATTCATTGAGGAATGTTTAGACAACTTTATCTTTACTGATTGTAGCATTAGTATGTCATTCCTTATCCATAGTATATCAACATATGATAAGTAGGTTTTATATCTACTTATTGGGTGCTAAATCACTAGAATTATGCTCATCTTAAGTAGTTTTTACTATGTTTTAGTTGTATTTTATGTTTATCTTGCAGTAGTTATAGTTGGAACCCCTATGGCAAGAAAAGGCATGGAAAAGCAAGAAATGGCATTAGCATGGATTGGCATGGTGGCATGAAGCTAGCAAAGGCATGTCAAGATGAACACGAGAAGATGAGGAACTAAAGTAATGGAGGAATGCAGTACAGAAGAGAAGGAATGAAGAACAAACAACAACAAACAAGAAGCAACAACAACAAGACAGCAGAAGACAGAATGCAGTAGCAGCGCGGCCGCGCTGCTAATCAAGCCTTACATCGCACGCCCGTGCCACATGAATACAGCAACTGCTTTGCACCGCCACGCGGCCGCGCTCCATCAACAAAGGGATTTGGAGCCCCCGCGCCATACACTCGGCAGACACTTATATAGCGCGTTCGCGCCCGTTGTGCAGTATAATCTCGCGCGATCGCGCTAGTCTTCTACAGTCAGTTTTGTTGACTTTTTGTAATTTGAAATTTGAGCGCATTTGGCTCAACTAAATGATATGGTTGGCACCAGACATGTTTTTGAAGGGTCTTTTATCATTATTATTATTATTATTAGGGTTCTAAAGTCTTAGCTTTTCTAGCGAGGTTTTGGATGATTTGATGATACATTTTTACTCCTCTCTTTATCTAGATTAATGAATAATTATTAGTTTGAAATTGGGAATAAAACTTGCATCAGAGATTAAAAAATTTGTTTTATCATTTCTATTACATCTATTGATTGAATTTCTTAATTCCATGTTTTGCTTTGATCCCATAATGGCTTTTGGTTCAGAAATAAATTAAAATCTATTATGGGATTCTAAAGTATTTTGATGTGTAGTTTAAATATGTATATTTGAATGTGTTGTCGTATATTTATCATTGGATTACCCATTATGATTGAGCTTAATGAATGAATGTTTGATCACCATTCACATTGTGTGCTTATATGGATTTGAAAGATGAAATATTGGTATAGATTAAATCATAATGACATATGTTCATGAGGCTAATTTATTAAGCTTTGTGATTCGTGAACCGGATAGACATATACCATTTCACCGTGTGTAGTCATGATAAGAGCCTGCGCTTTAATTCATTATTACTGCAATTTCACATAGATATATAGTGATTTTGGTAATTGTGATGCTTACATGATTTCTATCATATGTGGATTTTATGTAAAATGGTCATAGTTTATTGAAAAATGGTTATGTCCACTTTTGTGCTCTTGATTAGCTTTCCCTGATAAATATTTAAACATTACATGATGGTTACAGTATTAAATGAAATTAGAATCCCATTCTTCTCCAATTTGATTACATCATTTTAATAATTATAATTGTTATTTCAAGAATTAATTTAGAATTAAATATAATTGTGAGTTGATCGTTTAAGCATATAAAAATAGTGATATAGTTGATGCATGATAATTTAGATTTAACACATTTTTTCGTGGATCGATACTTTTCTTAATTTGTACTACTTGTTGACCCATGTATTCTTGCATGAGTTAGAGTCCTTTTTGTTAGACTAGAAAGGAGGCAACAAATTTTTGGCGTCGTTGCCCGGGAAAGGCGTTTATTTTTAATATTGTCGTCATCAATTTAAAGCTAAATATGTATGACTTAGATAATTATATTCTTATTCTTATTTCTATTTTATTTTTGTTTGAATTTCAGGTACTTGTGCATAGTATATGCTCACTCGATCGTCACTTCCTGAGTTGATTCCTGCACAGGAAAACATCAACGGTAGTGCTTGGAGATTGAGAGCACGTAGAAATATACAAGTAGATTTAGAGACCACAACATCCAATATGGCAACAGAAGAGCAAAGAGAAGAGCAACACAGGGCCTTGAGAGATTATTCAATGCCGAATATAAATGGGTTATAGTCGAGCATTACAAGGCCAGCTATAGCAGCCAACACTTTTGAGATCAAATCGGGAACTATTTAAATGGTTCAGAATATGGTCCAGTTTGGGGGTGCTGCTACAGATGACCCGAACGGGCATCTATTGAGTTTTATAGAGATATGTGACACCTTCAGATATAATAGGGTGACAGAAGATGCAATTGGACTCAAGCTATTTCCATTCTCTCTATGGGACAAGGCTACAAGTTTGCTCCATTCCTTGCCTTCAGGATCAATTACAACATGGGAGGACCTAGCACAAAAGTTCTTAGCCAAATTTTTTCCAATGGCTAAGTCTGCTAAAATGAGGACAACGAACCCTCAGTTTGAGCAGCAGCAGGGTGAATCTTTATATGAAGCCTGGGAAAGATACAAGGAGATGTTAAGGAAGTGTCCACACTATGGTATGCCAGATTGGATGGTGATAAATACATTATATAATGGACTGGGCTGGCAATCAAGGCCAATTATAGATGCAGCTGCAGGAGGAGCTTTATGGGCAAAGAGCTATGAAGAGGCCTACAATCTTATTGAGACTATGGCAGCTAATGATTTCCAAAATCCTACAGCTAGAATGCCATAACCCAAAGTTACGGGAGTGTTGGAGGTGGATTCTATCACACAATTGTCAGCTCAAATGTCATCTATGGAAAAGAAGATTGATTCTTAGGTGGAAAGCAAGGCGAAGACAATTGCATTTGTATGTGAGATATGTTCAGGGTCACATTCGACTGACCAATGTGCTATTAGTTCAGAATCTATACAATATGTGAGCAACTATCAGAAAAGTCAGAGTCAGTTCCAGAATGCCTACAACTCCAACAACCGCAACCATCCAAATTTCAGTTGGTCAAATAATCAAAACAATGAACAAAGTCAGTTTCAACCACAACATCAATTTCAGGCACAACCATCTCATCAACAGTTTACATCAAAACCACCCTACCCTCCAGGATTTCAACAACAACAACAACATCATCCACTACTTGAACCTCAGCAAGTGAAGAAGTCAGAGATGGAGGAGATGATGATGAAGTATATGGAAAATACTAAGGTGATGATTAAAAGCCAAGCAGTGGCTATCAAAAATTTGGAAACTCAAATGGGTCAAATGGCTAGCATGCTTAACAACAGACCACATGGTTCATTGCCAAGTATAACAGAGACAAATCCAAGAAGGGAGGGTAAAGAAAAATGTCAGGCAATAACTCTCAGAACAGGGAAGCAAACTGCAGAATCACAGCATGGTGCGCCCGCGCCACTTTTGCAAAGAGAAACCGCACGGCCGCGCGGTGAGGAAAATTCTTCTAAGGAAAGTTTGGGTAAAGAAGGTTCTAAAAAAGGGGAAGTGAAGAAGAATAAAGAAGAGTCATCTGAGAAACCAATGACCAAGATACCAGTTGTTCATCCCCTTGTTCCTTATCCACTGAGACTACAGAAGCAAAGGGAAGATAAGCAGTTCAGTAAATTTTTGGAGGTCTTTAAAAAGCAACAGATTAACATACCTTTCGCTGAGGCATTGGAATAGATGCCTAGTTATGCAAAGTTTATGAAGGGTATCTTGTCAAGGAAGAAAAGGTTAGAAGACTTTGAAACAGTGGCCTTAACTGAAGAATGTAGTGCAGTGCTTCAATGCAAGTTACCTCCAAAGCTGAAGGAACCGAGCAACTTCACGATACCTTGCACGATTGAAAGATGAGTTTCAGCAAATGCTTGTGCGATCTAGGGGCAAGTATCAATTTGATGTCATTGTCAGTGTTCAATCAATTGGGATTGACAGCTCCAAGGTCGACAAATATTTCTTTACAAATTAGCTAATGTGTCTATTACTTATCCACGGGTATAAGGAAGATGTAATTGGTTAAAGTGGATAAATTCATCTTCCTACCGATTTCATCATATTAGACTATAAAGAGGACAGAAGTATATCGATCATTCTTGGAAGACCATTATTAGCTACAGGAATGACCTTACTAGATGTTCAGAAAGGGGAATTGGCAATGCGAGTTCATGATCAGGAAGTCACTTTCAATGTATTCAAGGCGATGAAATTTCTAACAGATGAAGAGGAATGCTTCAGGGTTAATTTAGTGGAAAAGTTGATGAATGATGAAGTAGAGAACTTGGTGGAACATGAACCTTTGAAGAAGGCTATTGTAAGAAGTTCAGAAATAGAAGATGGAGAGATTGAAGAAATTGTTCAAATACTTGACACAACTCCACAGTTTAGGAAGTTCAAGACTCCTGTTGAGCCATTAAAGATTGCTAGAGAGTCATCAGTGAAATTAAAGCCATCTCTTGAGACACCTCCAGAACTTGAGTTAAAACCACTTCCAGACCATTTGAGGTATGCATTTTTAAATGATAATTCAAAATTACCTGTGATTATTTCTTCTGCACTAACATCTTTTCAGGAAAAAAAACTGCTAAGAGTTCTCAAAGAGTTCAAGTTAGCGATTGGGTGGACTATAACAGATATAAAAGGGATCAACCCATCTTTCTGTATGCACAAGATCCTGCTGGAAGATGATAGCAAGCCTTCAGTGGAGCAGCAAAGGAGACTTAATCTAATTATGAAGGAAGTGGTCAAAAAGGAAGTGTTGAAATGGCTGGATGCATGGATTATATATCTGATCTCAGACAGCTCGTGGGTGAGCCCGGTATAGTGTGTGCCAAAGAAGAGGGGAATGACTATATTCTCTAATGAAAATAATGAATTGATACCAAAAAGGACAATAACGGGGTGGAGAGTCTGCATGGATTACCGCAGACTTAATAAAGCTATAAGGAAAAATCACTTCCCACTGTCGTTTATTGATCAGATGTTGGACAGACTAGTAGGTCATGAATTTTATTACCTTCTGGACGGATATTTAGGCTACAATCATTTTTTGATAACTCCAGAAGACCAAGAAAAGACAACTTTCACTTGTTTGTATGGTACATTCGCCTTCAGAAGGATGTCTTTCGGGTTATGCAATGCCCCAACCACTTTTCAGAGATGTATGATGGCTATTTTTTCGGATATGATGAAGCATAATGTGGAGGTATTTATGGATGACTTCTCAGTATTTGGGGATTCTTTTGATTTGTGTCTGGAAAATTTAGTGATGGTATTGAAAAGATGTGTTGAGATGAACTTAGTGTTGAATTGGAAAAAGTGCCATTTTATGGTACAAGAAGGAATAATTTTGGGACATAAGGTGTCGAAGAAAGGACTAGAGGTGGACAGGGCCAAATTAGAGACCATTAAGAATTTGCCACCACCAACTTCTGTAAAAGGTGTTTGAAGTTTTCTAGGACATGCAGGCTTCTACCACAGATTCATTAAAGATTTCTCCAAGATAACAAATCCACTTTACAGCTTATTGGAGAAGGATGCATAATTCAAGTTTGATGAGGATTGCCTGTCTTTATTTGAGCATTTAAGGAGGAAGTTAACTTCAACACCAGTGATTACAGAACCGGATTGGGACCTACCATTTGAGTTGATGTGTGATGCCAGTGATTATGTTGTGGGGTCTATTTTGGGCCAGTGAAGGGAAAGGATCTTTTATGTGATATACTATGTGAGTAAGACCCTTACTGATGCTCAGTTGAACTACACCACCACAGAGAAGGAACTGTTGGCAGTTGTGTATGCTTTTGATAAATTTTGAGCTTATCTAATTTTGACAAGGGTGATAGTATACACAGATCGTGCGATAATTTGATACTTGGTGGCAAAGAAAGATGCAAAGCCTCGATTAATCAGGTGGATACTTCTATTGCAAGAATTCAATTGGGAGATCAAGGACAGGAAAGGTACTGAGAATCAAGTGGCGGACCACTTATCTAGACTGGAAAATCCGGGAAGAGATGGAGATGACAAATTTGTAATTAATGAGTCTTTTCTAGATGAATAGTTATTTGTGGTGAAAGGGGAAGTGCCTTGGTTCACGGACTATGCTAATTATTTAGTGAGCAAGATCATTCCTACAGACTTGATTGGTTATCAGAAGAAGAAATTTTTGCATGATGCGAAGTGGTTCATATGGGATGAACTATATTTGTTCAAGCAATGTGCCGATCAGATGATAAGGAGATGTATCCCATATAGTGAGACATAGGGGATTTTACAAGATTGCCACGCTACATTATATGGAGGTCACTATGGTGGAGAAAGGACAACAGCTCGAGTGTTGCAAGCAAGATTTTATTGGCCGACAATTTTTAAAGATGCTTATAGTTTTGTCCAGAGATGTGATAGATGTCAAAGAGTTGGGAATATATCGAAAAGAAATGAGATGTCATTGAACACGATCCTTGAGGTTGAAATTTTTGATGTTTAGGGGATAGATTTCATGGGTCCTTTCATTTCTTTATGTGGAAATTTATACATCTTGTTAGCAGTCAACTATGTTTCGAAGTGGGTGGATAGCTCTTCCAACTAATGATGCTAAGGTGGTTCTATGATTTTTACAAAGAAGTATTTTTACAAGGTTTAGGACGGCTATCATTAGTGATGAAGGTAGTCATTTCTGTCTTTATAGCTCTGTTGGCTAAGTATTGGGTAAATCATCGCATTGCTAAAACTTACCATCCTCAAACCAATGGTTAGGCAGAGGTTTCAAATCGTGAAGTAAAGAGAATTTTGGAGAAAGTTGTGAACCCCACAAGAAATGATTAGTCATTAAAGCTTGACTATGTTGTATGGGCATATATGACTGCTTACAAGACTCTATTGGGCATGTCACCATTTCAGCTAGTTTATGAAAAGGCTTGTCACCTTCCCATGGAGCTTGAGCATAAGGCATATTGGGAAATTAGGAAGCTCAACTTTGAATATTGGGAAATTAGGAAGCTCAACTTTGATTTGAAGGCTGCATGTAAAAAATGCCTCCTCCAACTTAATGAGTTGGATGAATTCAGGTTGCAAGCCTATGAAAACTCTAAGCTATATAAAGAAAAGGTGAAGAAATGGCATGACCGAAAAATTATGGAAAAAGTGTCCAAGCCGGGGCAAGGAGTTTTGTTGTTTAATTCAAGACTTAAACTTTTCCCTGGGAAGCTCAAATCAAGGTGGTCAGGGCCATTTACAGTGAAGACAGTTTATTCACATGGTGCAGTAGAGGTATTCGACAAATTCCCAGATAAGCCATTCAAAGTGAATGGACAGCGGCTTAAGCACTACTATGGTGGTGAGGTTGACATGCAGAAAGTCACCTCCATTCTTTCTTTAACATGATTGAATCAGAGATTAGTCAAGCTAATTGACTATAACTTAGCGCTCGATGGGAGGCACCCATTATTTCTATCTTTACCTCTTGTTTAATTCTGTTTTGATCATATTTATTTCTCACTTTCATGTTAGTTTCTATAGCATAACTAGTGTTGGTATAAGTTTAGAGGAGCTGAATATGTATATGATGATGATTAGGAGTATCATATAAATCATTATTTTGGGATAGTCATTCATGCATATTAATTAGTTCATATTTTGATTTTAGAGAATTGATATATCTCATACTGATATTTGTTGTTTGTACAGGTGCATTGCAGATTATCATTAGCCATTTTACTATACTTAAAGATGCAGTTCAGTATGATCAGGATGTAGGGCCAATGACGCCCGCATCATGTCTCTGTCAGGCAAAGATATTCAATAGCAATACGCCATACGCTCTTTATCCAAGATAAAGGTCATATGGCCGCTTCGAGACCGTAGAGATAGAAAAAATTTTAAAATTTTAAAATGTGTCTCCTCCCATCTCTTATATCAGTTACACTTTGAAGACGTGTGTCTCTCCATTTCTATTCAAACTGACGTCTATCTTCTCATTATCCAAACCGTTCAGATTCCCCACAACGCATTATACGTGATCATTCTCCTACCCACGTCCAAACTCTTCAACTATTTCTTCATTTAGTTTCAAGGATAAAGTTAGGGTTTCTTTAGAGGGTGAGCACCAATAGTAAGTTTGGGGGAGTTCGAATACAGAGCACGTATTTTCTCAGTCAAATTCTTCTCTTCAACTTAGGATTTTGTTCTTCATCAAGTGAAATGGGGCCAAAAAGAGCACGTTCCTTTACTCCATCATTGTCGTCTTCCTTTAGCAGTCAAAGTGAGGATGTAGTGGACCATATAAAGTTTATTATCCTTGATGCCCAAATAGAATACTACAGGATAGTAGCAAAAACCTTTGTGAAGGAACGAGGTTTCAAGCCTGAGAAGAAAGATGGCCAGTTATGGGATATGATACATGAAAGAGGATGGGGGGAGTGACTGCTACTCCTATGCATGTACCAATGGGAATTGTTTGGGAGTTTTATGCATATGCCAAAGACACTATGAGTGGGATATCTATGGTCAGAGGAGTTCAAATGGACTATCGGCCACAATCGATCAGAGCAGTTTTTCGGATACTCGACACACCACCAACTGGATATGATAATTGGGTCGAGGCTGTACATTTCGAGACTGACTTAGACATAGTCATCACTAACTTGTGCATACCAGGGATACAGTGGAATTACAGGCCAGGAACGAATCAGCCTAGAACATTCCAAGCCTCAGCCCTCAATCGCTATGCTAAGGCTTGGAACTTGTTTATCTGTGCAAAGATCATGCCATCATCACATCAACATGAGATCAGAACTGAACGGACAATTATTTTATGGGGAATAGTCACAGGCAAGTACATCGATGTGGTCCACCTTATTCATCAGAATATGTTACGTTATACGAGGGGGAGCATATCTGTGTGCTAATCTGTGTGCCCAATAAGGAGTCACTTGGGGTAATAAACAACTGTAGTACCCTAGCCAAGATATCACCTATGTGACTATTGCCAAATTTCTAGGCTTTATCCTTCAACCCGCATCATCGAAAAGGCTTTATCCACAACCCACGCAGTCTGGTGCCTTCACCACAGCCCCACGCAGTAACCCAAGCCACCACTGCCATCCCATGATGATCGTAATTTTTGAAGGTTGGAGAGGAAGGTCGATGCTATGTACGACAATGTTGTAGCATTTTCCAATGGTTTGATGAGGTCTCTAGCAGAAGCTTTCGCGCAGCAGGGAGCCATGCTTGTGTGGCCACAATTTGGGACAGTCGTGCCATTTTCACCACTAGATTCGCCAACCGAAGAGGGTGGTACAACTTATACATAGGGCAGTTCCTTTAAAACAGTTACCTTCATTCATTGGGATAATGAATAGTTTAAGTTTGGGGGTATTGGGTAGTAGTGTAGTTGCATGTAGTTAATTTGCATCATTTTTGCATGTCTATTTGTTTAGTATGTGTTTAGTTTATAATTGCAGAATTTTTTTTTGTTTTTAGTGCTTATTATATGTTTTAGTTATGTGTTTAGTTGGATATTCCAAGTATCTAGCTTTATGGAGTTTTAGTCTAGCCAATGATGAAATAGAATTTTGAAGGATTTTTGAATTTAGTGGATAACATGAGCTTAGATATAATGTTTTACATGATGTGAACCATGCTTGTTGTTTAGATGCTTTTGGTTAGCACGTAGTTGTTTTTATATGCTTGTTAGTATAAGAGTAACATGTTTTGCCTACTTAGTAGAAAATGTAGTTTTTAAAAATAGAATTGTGTAGAAAGCGGATTTAGGCTATGAAAACATTGATAATCAAACTTTGGGAACACATGGGTATGCTTTTTGTATATAAAAAAAAGAGAAAAATCCATTTTGGAACCTTCCTGAGTTGAATTATTGAATCCTTGGAAGGTGCGAGATGGAGCGTAAAACGCACTCGTTGTGTATAAAAAATATATATATAGCAATAAACAACACGAGAAAGTGCAAAAATCGCCCTCGTGAGTAAAAATAAAGCAGATTAAACCCATTGTTGAACCTTAGTTTGTATTAATGTGTTGGAATAGTTTTTGTGCATTAGTATACATGGTTCTTGACTTAGACTTCAATTTTTTGTTTTTAGCAGTATAACATGTGTAGTATTTGCCTTGGTAAAGTGTATTTGTGAACACAACACACACACACAGCATCTTTATAATGAGTATGGGGTATTTAATTGTATGATATTATGTCTATAGTTTGGTTTGAAACTTTAGTCTTGAATCCGGATATTTCGTTGAGGCACATTAAATTGGAATTCCATTTTAGCTGGAAAACTTAGGACTCATTTGCATTATAGTATAGTTTGCATAACATGTAGCTGCATTGATTTTTTTTTTTTTATGTTTTGCTTAAGGGCAAGTAGTAGTTTAAGTTTGGGGGTATTTGATATGTAAGTTTTATACCTATTTATTGGGTGCTAACTCATTAGAATTATGCTCATCTCAAGTAGTTTTTATTATGTTTTAGTTGTATTTTATGTTTATTTTACAGTAGTTGTAGTTGTAACCCCTATGGCAAGGAAAGGCATGGAAAAGCACTACAAAAATGGGGCTTCAGCAACAACCAATTTTCATTGCTAAAGGTGCCAAATTTTGTTGCAAAAGGGTTTTGGCAACGACTTTACTGTCGTTGCGTCTTTCGTTGCGCAATGAGCGTTGCTAATTGTTCCGCAACGAACACTTTTTTTTCGTTGCCAAAAGTACTATATTTTGCAACGAAATTTGGCTTTCATACAGAGACATCGATCCTTTAGCAACAAAATGTATTGTAGAAAAATAATTAAAATTTCGTTGCTAAAAACTCCATTTCGTTGCAAAAGCCTTTTCATTGGCAACGAAATGAACTCTTTTTTTTTTTTGCAACGACCATGCATTTTCGTTGCAATTGACACCATTTTGCAACGACATTTTTCGTTGTAGTAAATTATGAAAATTATTACCTAAGCTTGCTTTCGTTGCAGAATGTAAACTTTTTAGCAACGATTTTCGTTGCTGATTATATTATTTGGTAACGACATTATGCTGAATCAGCAACGAAAATGTTTGTTGATGGTTATTTTACAATAGCAACGAAAGTCGTCGATTAAGAATTACATTATATGTTCTTGCTTTTTTTATGCAACGAAAAGTTGATATGATTTACAACGATAAAAATGTTGCCTTTTATGTTAAGATTAACAACAATATCCTCTTCGTTGTTATTTGGTTAATTTTTCGTTGCCAAATATTATATTTTTAATACCATTAGCAACGAAAATTTATTGCTAAATGTATAAAAAATTATTGCTATATTAACTTGTTCAATGCTTTGGTAACGAATTATATTGTTGCCAAATCAAAATTTGACATTCTTTTTGTGTACCTGACTGGCTCAATGTCCCCATAACAAATAATGACAAAAATACAAAAAAACTAAAATATTATTAACTTAATAAAATCATCCACTACATAATCATTCATTATCTTTACAATTAACCATCTAAAGCTACCACAGTTCTTCAATCAAAGTATATATCTACATATATAGAGAGTACCTTCATAATTTTGTCCTTTGTCTTCCAGAAACGTAAAGCACGTAAAAATTTGATACCCAAAGATTGTAAGGCGTGTCGTGAAGCGGTCTTCCTCGCATATTTTAAAAATAATAGCAAAGTCAAGAAAATGAAGCAAATAGGTCATCAGAGGAACTAATACACAAAGACAATAGAGTTTCTATGTGGTACTAATGTACACCGTATTTCTCATAAGCAAAAAAAGACAATAGAGTTGCTACGTGGTACTAATGTACACTGTAAATTAGGATACTTGTGTATATAAGCCAACGTAATTGAGAAGAATGAATCAAGAAATCATTATCCCAAAATCAAGTTCTTATTTTCTACAGATTACATGGACCATCTACAAAGAGTAAACTCAGTACCAAACAGATAAAACATTATTGTTATTATGCAAGAATCTGCCATTCAAAATAGAAACAAATATCATCTCTTAGATTGAGAATTGACTAAGCTCCCTTTTTTAAAAAAATTACTTAATTTCAATATGATCTGAAGATGCTACCAAAAAATATTTTTTCAATGAAGTATATCCATATACATAGTTTGACACCAACAAATACATGCAACAAGATAGATCGTAACAAAGAAGGATAGCCTTCTATAACACTCTTAGACTATAGGCAGTAAGGTACCCATCTAAACAAGTACCGAGTTGAGCTCTGTATCATGGTTATCAATGAAATAATAATCTTGAAGGCCACCAGCCCATCACACCAGGTGGTTTCCCTGCAGGATCCCGCAGACGCCATAATTCCCCCTTCACAGATTCCTAAATGACGATATATAGATGTATGATGATAGAAGGTTGAGATTTTTTAGAGAAAAATTAAATTTACTGGCAGTTAAATATAAAGTACCTGAATAATTCCTTTTATTGTGAAGTCAAAGGCCGTTGAAAGCTGCCCTGCCCCATCAATCCAATTTATAATTCGTTGCTTATGACTATAGGTATATATAACTTGGGGAAAGAATTATTTATACTACCAAGTAATGCTCATTCATGAATTCAGATGACTGTTAACACTTTAGCTGATAATTAAAATATATACATGCAATCAAAAAATAGAAAAAAAAAATTCGAAAAACACTTCATACTCAAGTATACATGTAGTCCATAGAGTTCAAGCAAGCACTTCGATTACAGGTCCTCACATCTACTTGTAGGCAATTCTGTTCAAAATTTACAAATAAGAACCATTAATATGTTATCTTGAATTCCAATTAAAACTTTTTAGGAACATAACAGTATCAGGTATCAAATAATTACTCATTCATTAGGAAAGACACTATATGCAGAAGCAAAAACTTGTGAATGCATTAGTCATCATAAAATTATTATAAATCTTGAATTAATAGCAAAAGAATGTTAAACAAAGTAACTATTCATTGCAAACAATATGAAACCTTCAAGTTCGGTTAAACAACATTGTACGTTGCTCTGTAAACGATTTTCCCTTGACGCTGTCAACCTAGAACCTGAAATGCAATTTGTGCGCTGATTTTCCATGGCATCCTCAAGGTCTCTCATCAAATCTTCTCCAGATGAAATTTCAGAGACATCCTGCAACATAAGAAAATGGAACAATATTGTAAAATTGACCTGTATTTGGATTCTTATGTGTTAAAACCATGAGCAAGGCTGAATATTTATTTCTCGTAACAACATACACTCGTTGCGATCAAAAAATGTTTGGGGATCAGGGAAACATAATTTTGCCAAAAACTCAAATGCTTCGCTTTGGCTTGTAGAAAATATCTGAACAGGGAAATGGCCCTAAATATTCCCTAATTTAGGGAAAAACCACGTCTTTGTAATCAAAATTGACTGAAAATTTCAACAAAATAAAAAAATAAAGAAATGAAAAAACAAATTCTTAAATGAAAAAAAGAGCAATCCAAACAAAAACACTTCTACAAAAGCAAAAAGCACATATATTAGTGTGACTAACATATTATCCCTAACCTTACACGCTAACTCAATTATCAAAATAGCGCAGTCCCAATAAAATTTTAATTAGAAAGGCATTAATAAAAAAAACACTCACTGAAACCGTAACATTTTCAACTGCTGCCGAGAAAGATCCACCGACACCGTCGTCGGTGACGTCATGGAGACCTCCAAATTCGAAGCCCCAAGCCGCCACAATATCATATCATAACCCTTAACCCAGCACCCACTATGATCTATACCCCCTACTAATCACACAAGAGCGCCCCACAAACCAAACAGCCCCTCGGACTTCAGTAAAGTTTAGATTGGAAATGGATTTTCGGGAAGGCTCAAAATTCAGCGTTGGAAAGGCTAAATCAGCACTAAGTAAGAAGACAGTGGAGAAGAGGAGGGAGAAATGGTGAACCGAAATGAAGGGGAAGGGAGGAAAGGGAGAACGGGGGAAAATTCCAGAGAGAATGAGGACCCTCTCCCTCTAAACCCTCGACGATGCACTGCCGGTTACTGTCTTTTTATGTTTTATTTTTCAACATAAAAATATATTCATGATTTAAGTTACTCCCTCCGTCTAAGAATAAAAGTTCTTATTTTATGTAATCTCAAATTAAATATTTATTTATATTAAATAATCTATTTTTTATAATAATTTGTGCGTAATATCCTTAGTATTAAATATTATATATTTTTATTTATATAATATCACTAGTCATGTATAGAAAAATATGCAATTAGTTGAGAATTTAAATATGAAATTTTTTATCATTTGATATTTTTTTTAAAATTCGCATAAAATCAATCCTTACTTTCATTCTCGGAGTGAGGGAGTACTTGTAAGTATATCTTACTTCTATCTAGAAATAGGAAACATTGGAAAACATAAATATAATAATCAAGTTTGATGAGGTTGGGTTTATTTGGGTCGGAGGCTCGGAACTAATATGCTTGGCAATCAGTTGTCACGGGTAATATTTCAACAACCATAAACTATATTGTTGATCGCAACATTGGATTGATTACGGATTGAAATGGATTTCCTCTGCTGCTACAAAAATTTGTGCGATGAGAAATTACTCATTCGCCCTCATTTTCATTCATTTGCTGTCATGTATACAAATCGCTCTACCGCTACAAGTTATGGTGGTAGTTTAGTTAACTAATAAATTAGATTGGCTCGATTGGTACCTTAAATTCTATTATAATTTATATATATATATACCCATCTTAAATCTCCACATTAAACTAAATATATATTATTATTATTATTATTGTTATTATTATTATTATTATTATTATTATTATTATTATTATTATTATTATTATTGTTATTGTTATTATTATTATTATTATTATTATTATTATTATTATTATTATTATTATTATTATTATTGTTATTATTATTGTTGTTGTTGTTGTTGTTATTATTATTATTATTATTATTATTATTATTATTATTAGTTATGGTATGTAGTGAAGGAGAAGAAAGGAATATATGGGGAAAATCTCATATTTTGATATAAATATTAATCCTTACAAAATATTAACAATTGACTCATGTTGCT
Organism: Panax ginseng; assembly: GCA_020205605.1. Lineage (NCBI taxonomy): Eukaryota > Viridiplantae > Streptophyta > Magnoliopsida > Apiales > Araliaceae > Panax > Panax ginseng. The sequence goes on from CM035129.1 coordinate 88,615,272, forward strand.
CCGGTGGTCATATGACCAAAATTCCAAATGTGAGGTTGCGAGTTCAAATTTTTAGAGAGGTAATTTTTGGAAAAAATTCAAAAGACTCCACACGTGTCAAATTACAATATTAAATACCACGTCAGGCTTGCCACGTAGGCACCACGTGTGCCATGTCAGCAGGTCAATGCACATGTGGCGCCTGGGGGTTCAAAGTCTAAATTTTTGAATAAAAAGGGGCTCAATTTGCGTTGACCGAAAGAAAGGGGCTCAATACCCAAATATCAAAAAAGATAGTGGTCGACTTTGTATTTAACCCCTTATAAGTCAAAAAAAGTTATAATTTAAGTTACTGTCAAACACTAAATAATAACAAATGACTTATAAGTTAGTTTAACCAACTTATAAGTCATTGACAAACACCCTCTAATTCAAGATATAAAGAGAGATTAATATTTGCTTATAAAAAAAATTACAAGTCAAGAAAAAAGAGAATTTGAAAGAGGAGAATTTTCATTGTTCTACAAAAAAAATATCATTTCTAAAAGAAAAATAATTATTTTTAAAAAAAGAATCTACTTTTATTTTTCTTTGATAGTAATATAAAATATATAATATATTCTCAAGTTTATCGTTGTCATTTTATTATCATATCACACTCTTAAACTAACCGTTATAATCGTTAGGAATTTATATAAAATTAAAATATAACTTTAATATTTATAAATTAAATAAATAAAAATTATTTTCGTGGAATGAAGAAGAGAGTATAATATTTTGTAACTCCAAGATTGTTGAATCCAAACAAAATGGTTCCACCATTATAGAATTCCTATAATGTCTGATGTAAAATGAATGGTTCCACCATTATAGAATTCATTGGTCTCTAAGGCTTCAATTTTTCGATGTTAAGTCATGTTTGAGTTGCAATTTATTTAAAATTTTAATTGTGTTTAACTTAATAGGTTTATCCAAACGTAGTAGTAGTAGTAGTAGTAGTAGTAGTAGTAGTAGTAGTAGTAGTAGTACTATTATTATTATTATTATTATTATTATTATTATTATTACTACAGTTATTGTTGTTATTATTATTAGTACTATTTTTATTATTATGACTGTAATTATTATTATTATTACTATTATTATTATTATTGTTATTATAACACCCTCAAATCCTAAGTCTATCTTCACACCCGATTCAAATTCCATGCGTCACGAGTACATCATTCATCCAAACATACATCATTATATACCTAAATATAATAACATACATTCTAAATTCCCAGGTTCTAAAACCTTATCACCTTTCTCATTACAAATAATGATAATTACATTATTCCTTTCATCTTACAAGAGTGACTTTTATCCGCCACCAAGGATACATAACAATTCATTAAACTAGTCTATAGTTTAATTTTTATCTTTCTACATTACAAGTCTTCACTTGATCTTTTTGCTCATTCACATTCTGAATGGCACTTCATCTGGATACCGTCAACTTGATTCTTACGGGATCCTTAAGTTCTTCTAACATCGTTCGTTGAAAATGTTTTTATTTAAAGCAAGTGTGAGCATTCAATTTCCCAGCAAGTCATAACAGTTGAACATACAACTTCAAGAGTTTAACATTCCTTTGGAACTTCGATAACCGAACAAAGGTTATGAAACAGCTTGAGCAATAGGAATAATCTTGATTCCTATCATTTTAAAACATTAGTCACATTCACTTTGAAATACTTTCATTCTCTACTCTCTTTCATACACATTCTCGTAAAACTAGAATCAATAAAGACAGACTCAACAATAACGGTTCATGTATAAGCAGAACATTCTCATATTGAACAGTTTCAATCATAAAATGATTCATATCATACAAAACAATCGAAGTGTTCACATTGTGGCACAAGGCCTCATACGTTTATCACCTTGCACAAATATATCGCACATTCAAGATATGGGATGTAACTTCTCAAGTTCAACATCTGAGAAGTTTAAGAAACTAGCATTCATTTAAAATATGAACGAAGTTAGGAAACTTTCCTTACGTGCTACAGCTTACGCTGAACTGCTCATTCCAATTCCTATAACACATAAGGAAATAACACATACACCAATTAGTCATATACTTGACTTACACATTGGTTTACTTAAATTTACTTCTTAGGGTTCGCGTTCTTGCAATATAATTTTACGCGACTAACTTTCATTATCGATTTACGGCTTCATGACATACGGAGATGTCTTACTCAAAACCTTCTTCATCTTTGATGATTTATATTCTTATCTTCTTCTTATAATTTCTCTAGGACTCAGCACACATCGCTTCTCTACTGGTAGTCCATATGGTACTCTGAGTGGTTTCCCACAAACAACCAACAACCAAGTTCCCGTCTCATCTACAATGTCATCACAGTGAGTTAGATCGGTTGCCAGTTTCGTATATACCTTCGCTCTTTGAAGGAATTGTTTAGCCCAGCTCCCATATGTCAACCATCAAAGGTTACGATTGTACCACAACCTAAACTTATCTTAACTTATATGAACTATTAACTATAATGTTCGTTAAGTCAATTTCTTATTCCTTTTGGCTTTCTGACAATTAAATGTCATACCTCGGGATTCGTTCTTATTCGACTCACATTCGGCTTTCAATACTCTTATTACCGTTCATTACGGCTTTCTCGATAATTCATATCTTACTTACTACCTTCATCAACGTCTATGTCATACAACTAGGGTATACTTAGAACGCTCGTCCAACGCGAATACGACTCACGAGGATCGTTTACGTATTCAGTGTTCATGTTGCTCGTCTTTTAATCTCTCATTCAACCTTTACTCAAGGTTTTAATTACTTTTAATTGTTATCCATTCCATGAACCCCATGTTCTTTATTCTTTCTTAATGTCGAAGCCATACCGATCGTTGTATGCTAAGACCGATCGTTAATCGCAACAACATTGCGTTCACAGCGTCTATACGCTTTACATTCATCTCGCATTACTATAACATAACATCGAAATGTTATTCATTACTCTCGTCACCCAACGTCTAAGGAATCACAATTATAGCAATCCCTCACGTTCGTTTATCGCGACTACGGTCCCCGGATATCGGTTCTGTAACCCGCATTCACCTTCTTTTAATCTCGTTTAATTTTTTCGTTCAACCATCATTAAAGGTTTAATACACTTGACTAAGTGTTACATTAGTTGAACTACATGTTCATATTTCTTTCAGGGCATTACACATCCCCCAGTAATTGAGAAGTAAAAATCTCATTTCAGGGCATTGCCCCGCACCGGCACTGCGGCGCAGTGCCCTTCCCTTTCCTTCGTGTTGCAGCGCCACTTAGCAGTAGCTAATGGCTCGAGCTCGCACTGTGGCGTTGGCCCCCAAGGCACGACTCACGCTGCGGCGCCAAGCATTAAACCTAGATAAATTTTCTAAGTCTTTTACAAGCTTGAGACGTTGACTTTGAAATCTCATATCTTATTCGTTATAACTCGGAACGAGGATGTTCCAAAGCCATTATCTTCCTTATCTTACGTACTTCGATACCCACGGATAGAACTTTGTTCTGAATCTGTTAACATGCAATTCAATTAGCTTAATCTTCGCTCTTCGTTCGTTTTACGTTTTTAATGTTCTTCGTTCGTTCGTCCTTAATTCGGTCATCCGAACTCGAAATTCATTCGTTCTTGAGTCCATTACTCACGTTTTATATGTTCCCTTACATTCTTATGAAACCCTACACGTTCGGTGTAAGACCCCAAATTTTTATAAATAAAAATCGAATTTCCTCTAATTATTATTCTTGATTAATAAGGTGGTAATTTGATATAATGCTTTGGTTATGGGTGAAATGTGCAAAGTTTACAAAATAAGCAAGTGGTTATAAAATATTCATTATTGTCGGGGAATATTCGTTTGGTCGTGAAATATTCTTTTTGTCGGAAATATCCGTACGACGGCGCAGTCATTTGTGGGACCCATAACAGAATAACTGTCGGATGAGAAAAACGACAAGTATGTGATTTTATAAATAACGACGTAGTTGTTACCGTTAACACTGTTGGATTACCTGGTGGTTAAAATACAGTAATATGTGTGGTTGCACGATGAGCATTACCTCGGACATTACACAAGATTGTTGAATTATTGATTCGTACATAAGAAAGTATTTACTCAATAATGGTTACGATAATTACTATTCAAAGATTTTATTTTATTGATTCAATAATTGTTGCGTTGATATTTTATATTGTTGTTGTTTCAATAATTGTCATTACACAGTATTTTTCATTATCGAAGCAATAATTCATATTATTTGAATAATATTATCAGATAACATTATTGGCAATGTCTAGAAAGTTCTGTCTAAGGAGAGGTTTGGTCACCTAATTGCGCCGCCAAAGAAGGAGAAATCCTTATTGGAAAGCCCCCTCTTTCCTGAACTGCCTGGTTGTCAATATTGTGATACTGTAATATTATTTGTGAATAATTAATTATTGATTTATATGATGAGAAAATATTGATTTTATATGGATATAGATGGAGAAAATTTTTAATGTGACAATTGTTGAAAATTAATATTTTATCTTTTTACGATAAAATAATTCATTTAAATATATTATTTTAATAATATATTAACTGGTGATATTTTTATAATGAATGTGGGATATATGAGTATATGAGGAGGTAGAGTATTTTGTGGCATTAAATGTTTAACACATGTTTTTGTGTGTTTGTGAACACAATTCTTGAATGAAAATTTATTATAGATCAGAAAATCGCCATTTATGGATTTTTGGATAATTTCGCTTGGAATTTGGAAAAACTTCTTTCGCAAAAGTTGTAGAGAATTGAATTTCCTATAAAATTAGCGAGATTCAATTTTCCGACAAAAGGGTTATTTATCATGAATTATTGAAGTTCGAGTTTCAAATAATTGATTTTTGGAAGTTTTAATTATTTTATATAAGAAAAACGTTTTTGTGGTTGTTGGCACATGGGTGGCTGATGTTTTTGACCAAAGAAGGCATGCTAGAGTTTTCAAAACATGTGGGTAGGAATTTGGAATAAATAATAATATATTTTATTAATTTAGTCTCATTTTTATGTTCTAACATTTTCCTATAAATAGAGGGCTAAGTTAGAATTGAAAATCACACCCGAAACTAAGTTTTCTCTTTTTCTCTCTCTAAATTATCGAGCGTATTCTTGTGAGTATACTTTGAGTGTTGCTATACGGTGCGGGTTTCTGTCAGCACTATACCGAAATTCAGTCAGAAGTACGGTTATTTTGAGGTAAGGGATGTTATTTCTTTCGCAAATGATATTATTTTCTTCAATATCATTATGCCAAAATCTTTGTTGAACTTTTTATCAAATTTGGAACTTTTTCATGTCGGGGTTACTATTCATGAGTTACTATTCATAAGTTACTATTCACGAGTTACTATTCATGAGTACTATTCACGAAGCGTGAAGATGTTTTTTGTGAAATTTCTATCTTTTTGTGTTGGGGTTACTATTCACGTATACGACACTATTCACGTATACGGCACTATTCACGAATACGACACTATTCACCGAAAAATGAATTTTTTTTTTTTGTCCAAGATGTCTATTTCGGCTACTATCTTTGATTGGATCCATGTTTTGATCGTTATTTTGAGTTCTGCTTCAAAATCGTTTATGATGAAGTATTATCGATCTTGGATAAACTGTTAAACGAATCCCTAATATTTGTCCTTCTATCTCACTGGATTCGTTCTTAAAAATGTTTTTCATCATCCTCAGTCCTTAATGGTGATACTTGATGAATATCTTTGGCCTGTAGTGCAAATATGAATGATTAAGCTGATGAATATCTTTGGCCTGTAGTGCAAAGATGAACAGGTGTTGAGATGAACATGACCAACTGGTGATTTAAATGAATATCTTTGGCCTGTAGTGCAAAGATGAATATTGATTGTTGTTACAGGGATAAAATATTGATGATGGACTTTTAAACCTTAGAAGACAGTAGAATTCTTTCTCTACGTGACTCTTCTAATGGATTGTCATTTTTCATTTGCATTTGTTGATCTAAAACTTGTTGTCTATTGTATTCTATTAGATTTTTCCCTGTTGAAGACTAACGATAATTTGTTGTATATTATCTTAGTCATAATATTTTTACTGGACTAGTTGAGCTCACCCTTTTCCTTGTTGTTCCATTTTCTTCTCGTGAGGTGAGAACATAAGCGAGGATCGAGTCTGGGGTATGGAATGAAGGTTCTAGAGAGAGTTGTTTAGTCCTCACCATTTTTGTAAAATAATGTATCAATAATGATGATGGGGATTTATTTATGCGTGTGGATATTGTCTGTACGGCAATATCTCGTATTTAAACTCATTAAGATGTATTGTCGTATTTCACACGACATTTGTATTATTGAAGTTGTAGTTATTTTTGTACCATGTATTTGGCACTCGTAATGGGTTGGGTGGAATGGACCTATTTTGGGGCGCCACGGTTGGTATCGAGCTTAGGGATATGATCTCCATGAGATCGGGAATAGAACTAGGATTTTAGAGACGAGTAAATCCTTCGCTAGTGTGTCCTACCTAAGATTATTTGTTAGTCGTGTCATAATATAGGGATATTATGTGACATGTTAATTTGTTTAATTAACCCTTATTTTATGACAGTATTTGAGAATGTCGACTGAGAATATTAACAGTGGAGTAAATGAGACCGTGGAGACGCCGGTACTCACCAACGAGGAGAACGTGCAACAGGCTGGCAATGTTCCTCCTGTGAACAACACTACCGAGCAAACGATGAACGATGGAATGTTTAGGAGCTTTTTGCGCTTCATGCAAAATCGATTTAGGAGACTCGTGTACAAAATACTGGTGGAAATGATAAGAACGCTACGGTTTGTCACGGCCAAACAATTCAAAGAGTTGGGACCACCAGATTTCCATGGAAAACCGGATCCGATCAAGGCAGAAACGTGGGTCAAGCAAATTACCAAGATATTTGATGTCTTGGGATGCACGGAGGAATGGAAGGTTCCATTCGCCACCTTTTATGTTTCGTGGTGAAACAGACATCTGGTGGAATCATGAAGCACTTCCAAACAGATGCACTTAACATGTCTTGGGAAAGATTTCAGAACTGTTCAATGACAAGTACTTCCTCAAAGTATTCGTCATATGAAGGAAGTAGAGTTTATTAGATCGGAGCAGAGTAACATGACGGTGTCTCAAAGACGAAGCGAAGTTTATGAGTTGTCTGTGCTTTGCACCTCATTTGGTGGAAAATGAGGAACGATGACGCGTATGTTCTTAGAGGTCTAAAACCCGAGATCTTCGCAATACCTTATCTCTCATAAGTTTTCTCTCGTATTCGGATGTTGTCAATGTGGCCCAGCTTATTAGGGCGAGATAGTGAGTATACTCAACCGAGGGACCACAACCAGGTAGTCATCGAAACGATGATAACCAAATGAGGAGGAAAGAATACTTAACAAAGGCGATATAACCACTCGGTGGTAATCGTGGCCATGAAAATAAAGAAGCGAGTCGGGAGGAGATTTTAAAAGAGGAGATTCAACAACGACCATGTGAAGACGCCACCAAAGTAACCGGTTCCAAGGAGGAGAAAGACCACCGTTAGTAGATGTTACAAATGCGGAAGGAGGGACATATCATTAATCGTCCCACAACATTCCAAGGTATATTACAACTGTGGAAAGGAAGGCCACATCGCTCGAGATTGTACTATAGCGAAACCAAGTTTAGCGGAAGTGGTGATTCCAAGGGCTGTCCCGGATAAGTCGAAATCAGCGGTTCTTGGAAGAGCGTTTGTCGTGACTGGTCAAAATGCGAGGAACCCGAACGAGTTTAGCACGGGTTAGTTAATTATAATTCTTGCGAAGTTTATACCTTACTAGATACCCCTGTTCTACCCATTCTTTTATCTCTTTTACTTGCGCCAACGCTTGAACTTGACTACGGAGAAATTAGACTTTGACCTATTATTGGAGACTTCGTTAGGAGAAACTTTCATTGCATCCGTTATTTAGAAATCTTGCTTGATTCAGGTTGGCACTATCACATTACCTCGCCGATCTTATCTCTTTAAAGATACTTGCTTTTGATGTGATTTTAGAGATTGATTGGTTAACTACTCATCATGCCAAATTGATTGCTTTTGTAAGGTTGTTAGTTTTCATATTCCTAAGCAACCTTTGTTATTCAATTCAAGCAATCAAACCATTGTAGTCAAACATTTTCATATCAAGCCATGAAGTCATTCGTTTATTACGGATGTCAAGTTTTCTTAGTCCATGTTATGGATTTGAATAAAGACACGTCAGATTTGAATAATATTCCTGTTGTTATTGATTTTTCCTGACGTATTTCCTAAAGAATTTCTTGGCTTACTCCCAAAGCTTGATATTAAATTTTGTATCGACTTTGAATCCGGTACAAAACCCATTTCTAAAATCTCATATCGAATGGCTCCTATTGAACTTCAGGAGTTAAAAACCCAACTATAGAAGTTGATACCCGAGCCTCTATCTTATGACTTCCTTTGTGGAATGCACTGAAGCCAGACTCTCCGTAGGGGACACCATATTCATGCAATAGTAAACTGATAGATGTCATTGTAACGTGCTATCCAAGGTTGGGATATGAGTCACAGTTGAGAACAACCTAAGTCAGTAATCGAAATACGTAGCTTTCAGGCTTAGTTGGTTATTATCGAGATTCGTGGAAAGATTTTCTCAAATCGCTAGTCCATTAACTCACCGTGACTCAGTAGAGATATAAAATTCGAATGGAGCACGGAATGTGGGAAGAGCTTCAAGAACTTAAGAAGAGACTCATTTCGCACACACGTTCTCACCATACCATCCTCGAAAAGCGAACGTGGTAGGCGGCGTGTTGAGTAAAGATCGATATCTGCACGAAAGTCTGATATTGTCAAAGACTCATCTCGTATAACTTACAAATGATGAAGATAGAGTTAAAGACTCTAGGGACTCACGTGATGATATATTTAGTAGAATCGATTTTAATCGATAATGTTAAAGCCGCTCAAGCTACGCACTTCAAGTCGATGAATATAAAGAAGAAGGTGCAAGAAGGCGTTATTCTAGAAGTAAGAGTCAATGAAGAGAAGAAAGCTCAAACCTTCGATTTATTAATTCATTCTCGATCGAGTAGAAATCAGTAGCCTATAGACTCGCTTTTACTACCAAGTATGTGGCGTGTTTATAACATTTTTACGTCTCGATGTTACGTAAATATGTGGACGACCAACCACATTATTGAGTTAGAACCGATTTGAGATAGTCAAGATTTAACATACGAGGAGATACCGTTGAGATTTTGGATAGAAAGAGCATGTCTTACGCACGAAGGTTATACCACAAGTTAAGGTTTTGTGGAGAAACCATGCAATTGAGGAAATGACATGGAGTTGGAATCAGAGATGAAAGCGAGGTACCTCACCTTTTCGATACACCAGTGTCGTACGTCCAATTTCGAGGATTTAAATTTCATAAGGAGGGAGGTTGTAAGTCCCCAAATTTTTATAAATAAAAAATCGAATTTCCTCTAATTATTATTCTTGATTAATAAGGTGGTAATTTGATATAATGCTTTAGTTATGGGTGAAATGTGCAAAGTTTACAAAATAAGAAAGTGGTTATAAAATATTCATTATTGTTTGGAATATTCGTTTGGTCGTGGAATATTCTTTTTTGCCGGAATATCCGTATGACGCCATAGCAGCCATTTGTGGGCCCCATAATGTAATAAGCACGCTTGATGAGAAAAACGACAAGTATGTGATTTTATAAATAACGACGTAGTTGTTACCGCTAACACCGCTGGATTACCGTGGTTAAAAATACGAAGAATATGCGTGGTTGCACAAAGATACCAGGTATTTCACAAGATTGTTGAATTATTGATTCGCACATAAGAAGGCGCTACTCAATAATGGTTACAGTAATTACTATTCAGTATTTTATTTTATTGATTCAATAATTGTTTACGTTGATATTTTATATTGTTGTTGTTTCAATAATTGTCATTACATTATTTTTATTATCGAAGCAATAATTCATATTATTTGAATAATATTATCGATAACATTATTGGCAATGTCTAGAAAGTTCTGCTCTAAGGAGAGGTTTGGTCACCTAATTGCGCTACCAAGAAGGAGAAATCCTTATCGAAAGCCCCTCTTTCCGGAAACCGCCTCAGTTGTCAATATTGTGATACTTGTAATATTATTTGTGAATAATTAATTATTGATTTATATGATGAGGAAAATATTGATTTTATATGGATATAGATGGAGAAAATTTTTAATGTGACAATTGTTGAAAATTAATATTTTATCTTTTTCTGATAAAATAATTCATTTAAATATATTATTTTAATAATATATTAACGGTGATATTTTTATAATGAATGTGGGATATATGAGTATATGAGGAGGTAGAGTATTTTGTGGCATTAAATGTTTAACACATGTTTTGTGTGTTTGCACACACAATTCTTGACCGAAAATTTATTATGATCGTAAAATCGCTTCATTTATGGATTTCGGATAATTTCTGTTTGGAATTTGGAAAAACTTCTTTCTGCAAAGTTGTAGAGAATTGAATTTCCTATAAAAATTCGCGAGATTCGAATTTTCTGACAAAAGGGTTATTTATCATGAATTATTGAAGTTCCGGAGTTCCGAAATAATTGATTTTTGGAAGTTTTAATTATTTTATATAAGAAAAACGTTTTTGTGGTTGTTGGCACATGGGTGGCTGATGTTTTTGACCAAAGAAGGCATGCTAGAGTTTTCAAAACATGTGGGTAGGAATTTGGAATAAATAATAATATATTTTATTAATTTAGTCTCCTTTGGCGTTCTAACATTTTCCTATAAATAGAGGGCTAAGTTAGAATTGAAAATCACACTAGAAACTAAGTTTTCTCTTTTTCTCTCTCTAAATTATCGAGCGTATTCTTGTGAGTATACTTTGAGTGTTGCTATACTATATGGGTTTTCACAAGACTATACCGAAATTCAAATGTAAGTACCTAAGTATTTTGAGGTAAGGGATGTTATTTCTTTTCTAAAAATGATATTATTTTCTTCAATATCATTATGCCAAAATCTTTGTTGAACTTTTATCAAATTTGGAACTTTTTCATGCTCTGGTTACTATTCACGAAGTTACTATTCACGAGTTACTATTCACGAAGCGTGAAGATGTTTTTTTGAAATTTCTATCTTTTTGTGTGTTCTGGTTACTATTCACGATATCACGACACTATTCACGAATACGACACTATTCAATTTAAAAATGAAAATTTTTCTTTTGTCCAAGATGTCTATTTCGCTACTATCTTTGATTGGATCCATGTTTTGATCGTTATTTTGAGTTCTGCTTCAAAATCGTTTATGATGAAGTATTATCGATCTTGGATAAACTGTTAAACGAATCCCTAATATTTGTCCTTCTATCTCACTGGATTCGTTCTTAAAAATGTTTTTCATCATCCTTAGTCCTTAATGGTGATACTTGATGAATATCTTTGGCATGTAGTGCAAAAATGAATGATTAAACTGATGAATATCTTTGGCCTGTAGTGCAAAGATGAACAGGTGTTGAGATGAACATGACCAACTGGTGATTTAAATGAATATCTTTGGCCTGTAGTGCAAAGATGAATATTGATTGTTGTTATAGGGATAAAATATTGATGATGGACTTTTAAACCTTAGAAGACAGTAGAATTCTTTCTCTACGTGACTCTTCTAATGGATTGCTGTTTTCGCTGCATTTGTTGATCTAAAACTTGTTGTCTATTGTATTCTATTAGATTTTTCCTCGTTGAAGACTAACGATAATTTGTTGTATATTATCTTAGTCATAATATTTTTATTCGGACTAGTTGAGCTCACCCTTTTCCTTGTTGTTCCATTTTCTTCTCGTGGAGGTGAGAACATAGCAGGATCGAGTCCTGGGTATGGAATGAAGGTTCTAGAGAGTTGTTTAGTAGTCCTCACCATTTTGTAAAATAATGTATCAATAATGATGATGGGGATTTATTTATGCGTGTGGATATTGTCTGCATCGGCAATATCTCGTATTTAAACTCATTAAGATGTATTGTCGTATTTCACACGACATTTGTATTATTGAAGTTGTAGTTATTTCGCACCATGTATTTGGCGACTTCGAGAATGGGTTGGGTGGAATGGACCTATTTTGGGGCGTCACATTCGGTTCATTTACTAACTTTCTAATTCTCGTTCTTCTTTTACAAAATTTTTTCCATAACTTCGTTATAGCTAAGTTTTAATCCGTTCTTCATGAACGTTTCTAACGTTCCTAACCAAGCAATAAGCAACTAACTTATACCCGATGGTTTTAAATTTGTCCATCAACAACAATTATCCTATGATGGTTTTAAATTTGTCCATCAACAACGTTCTTCATGTGTTCTTCGTGTTCTTCGTTTGTTCTTCATTTTTAATCGATATTTTGGATTATGATTTCACTTTTTCTTGGAATTTGATGTTATAGAACATCATTCCTTACTTATTTGACCTAATCATTCATAAGATTCATTCGGATCGCTCAAAATCCTTACGAATCTTATACTTCCTTAAAAAATTTATAAAATAAACTTCTAATTCTTATTTCTTCATTTTCTTACGATTTCAACCATATGATTTCATTCTCAATATCTCTTACTCCTTATTCTCATTAATCTATATTTTTGAACATAGAAACTTAAAGAAAATTTCTAAGAGACTAGGTTTCGAATTACCTTTCTCCTTTGATCTTCCTCCGTCAGACAAAGTTTGCTCACGAACAAGCTTTTCCTCCTTCTTCTCCTTTTCTTCCCTCATCCGAACTCTCTCTCTTCCTTTCTCAAGTTATAGGATTTTCAAAATCCCATTCAAATGAGATTAAGCTTCCTATTTACAGATTTTCAAGGCTAGGGGCAAAATAGTCATTTCGCCCTCCCTAACCTCTTTACTATTTAAGGCTTAAGGACTAAGTTAACTTAAGCCTCAAGTTTTCTTAGCCCTTAAGTTTCGTAGTTCCGTCTTTTGGGTTTTGTCCGACAATTTTAAAAACTGCGATTCTTATAATCCAAATATTTTTGGATATTTCGTCTTTCTTTTACCGATTAACTTTTACGTATTATTCGGATTTCTAAAAAACTGAAAAACACTTTTTGGTGTCAAGCGTTTTCCTTCACGTTTTCCACTACCGTAGCTAAACGAATGAAAAGTACACATCAGTACTTTTTGTCATTTTTATTTCGTCTGATTTCATCGCTTTTTTAGAGAAAAACTTTTATCTATTTTACTTAACTTTTCATGATAAATTATCGTCAAATCTTTCGACTTTAATGTCATTCTCGATATACCGAACTCTCGAAATCTGCTTTAGGTTATTCAAACCATAACCCTTAGGTTTCATTCGAGTGAATAGTGTCTATTATTGTCTTTTTCCCCAGAAATATTTTGTTCCCGGAAAAATTTTATTTTCATCTTGAAAATTCTTACTCGTTCAATCTAGCTCGTAGCCAGAATCCTCCCGATTTATAATCATCCTAGGTTCTAGAACGATTAATAAACACATAACACATAATATTATTAATAAAAATTCATTTTAATTAATAACTAATTCTTTAAATCTTAATTTATGGACAATCCTATTTTCCGGGTTGTCACATCCTTCCCCCTTATAAAAATTCCTTCCTCGGAATTTTTTCAAACCACACCTATACCCAGGTCATCACATTCACCCCTTCTTCACAGAATTTCGTCCTCAAAATTTTAGCCTACCCCTCTTCTCAAGTTCTCTTCAAAGAAGTTCTTATCTTTCAAACATTCTCTCACCTTCACAACTTATCAAGAATTATAAAGTAGAATAACGAGGAATATAAGAATTCGTTTAAAACATTTCATACTTTTGCTGAGGGGTCAAATTGAGCATGAAATCTTACTAGGTTTAATAGCATGACGCCGTAACCTTTCTTTCCACGGTCAGTTTACAATCACCAAGAAGGTAGACTACCTCTTCCATACATAGGCGATCAACCCATCGTATAACCCCATTTCAGGGTATGTTCACCTCAGACTTAATCATTTGATTCCGCACCAAAATAATTTGGTTTGACACAACTTCTCAAAGAAAGCTCGATTTTCTTTTTAAACATAACATACCATTTTTCTAAATTAATCAAATAGCATAGACCATACCAATAAATTGATATCGACTTGAAATATTCGCTTTAGTCAACTCAATTGACATCGACTACTTCTTTAAATTCTTTTGCAATACATCAAAAGTTTTTATGACGCCATAATACTTGACTTTTCACAAAGACGTTAGGGACTTCGTCAACCAGGACTTCGCTCATTATACATCATACCATAGCAGGTTGTTGATCCTAAGATCACATCCAACACTAGGTTCAATTGCATTAATAACTCCATCCTTACATCGAATGCTAAGATGATATAAAATTCATTTTGATATTTTAAATCAATTTCTGTCTAGCCAAAACTATTAGCATAGACATACTAAGAATAGTTCTTTCAAAATCCATTGGTTCTAAAAGTTGAACCAACTCTTTCCTTTTCAAAATTGCGCACACATAAGCATAATTTCAAGAAATTTTGAAATCTAGCATAGCTAGATGACTTGGAATATCCTATTCTCCATCTCCCTTCATTGTCTTACTTGCGATAATACTTAATCTTCTCTAGCACCTTCAATGCTAAGTCTACTAAAAATACTTACTTTCAGTCTAAATATTCCTATACCTTAGTATAGTTCATCAACTTACCACACTTTATGTGTTTAGGAACTTTCCACAACCATATGTGTTTAAGAACTTATCTTTGCAATATGTAATCCAAGAATAAATCAAGGACTATCCATATGCTTAGGGCTCAGAAACATAGCATATAACTATGAGTCACAAACTTTTCATAAGTATGAGTTTCAAGAACCCGCACATATCTTATCATTTTCTACCTATCAAGTATATACATGAGAAAAGATTCACCTTCTCGTCATATACATATTGATAGCACGACATACTATTCCAATGATTATCACTGTAATAACTAAGTAATCACAAACCCCCTCCCATTCGAAGGTTCGTACTACTCAGCTATCACATAAGTCCTCAATCGAAATCTCAGAACCTCTAACTTTCTCTTTACTTAATACAAATTATCTTTAATTCGTATGCTATCCTTTACAACTCAATTTGAGTTCTTCTTCATGTACTACTTCGTAGTACCATTCATTCATAGCATTAGCTATAAATCATCCATCGTTTAACAGATCATCTGTTACTACGATTTACAATGATCACGTGGTGATCTCCTTATCCTTTTCTCTATGATTATAGTCTTAGGTACTCATACCTAAGATTTATAACCTATCAGCTCTGATACCAACTTGTAATGCCCCGAAATCCGGTCTATCTTCACACCAGGATTCCGTACGTCACGAGTACATCATTCATCCAAACATACATCATTATATACTGAAATATAATAACATACATTCTAAATTCCCAGGTTCTAAAACCTTATCACATTTCTCATTACAAATAATGATAATTACATTATTCCTTTCATCTTACAAGAGTGACTTTTATCCGCCACCAAGGATACATAACAATTCATTAAACTAGTCTATAGTTTAATTTTTATCTTTCTACATTACAAGTCTTCACTTGATCTTTTTTGCTCATTCACATTCTCGAATGGCACTTCATCCGATACCGCTCGACTTGATTCTTACGGATCCTTAAGTTCTTCTAACATCGTCAATTTAAAATGTTTTTATTTAAAGCAAGTGTGAGCATTCAATTGCCCAGCAAGTCATAACAGTTGAACATACAACTTCAAGAGTTTAACATTCCTTTGGAACTTTGATAACCGAACAAAGGTTATGAAGCATCTTGAACAATAGGAATAATCTCAATTTCAATCATTTTAAAACATTAGTCACATTCACTTTGAAATACTTTCATTCTCTACTCTCTTTCATACACATTCTGTCTGGCTAGAATTAATAGCACAGACTCAACAATAACGGTTCATGTATAAACAGAACATTCTCATATTGAATAGTTCAATCATAAAATAGTTCATATCATAGAAACACCGAAGTGTTCACATTGTGGCACAAGGCCTCATACGTTCTACCACCTTACACACATATCGCACATTTGCATATGGACAGAACTTCTCAAGTTCAACATCTGAGAAGTTTAAAAAACTAGCATTCATTTAAAATATGAATGAAGTTAGGAAACTTGCCTTACGCACAGCTACAGCTTATGTTGAACTGCTCATTACAATCCCTATAACACATAAGGAAATAACACATACACCAATTAGTCATATACTTGACTTACACATTGGTTTACTTAAATTTACTTCTTAGGGTTCGCGTTCTTGCAATATAATTTTACGCGACTAACTTTCATTACCGCTTATTTACGGCTTTCATGACATACTTGAGATGTCTTACTCAAAACGCTCATCATCTTTGATGATTTACATTCTTATCTTCTTCTTATAACTTCTCTAGACTCGTCATACACATCGCTTCTCTCTGCCGGTAGTCGATATGGTACTGAGTGGTTTCGCACAAACAACCAACAAACAAGTTCCCATCTCATCTACACCGCCATCACAAAGAGTTAGATCGGTTGCCGCTTTCAGTATATACCTTCGCTTCTCCTTTGAAGGAATTGTTTAGCCCAAATCCCATATGTCAACCATCAAAGGTTACGATTGTACCACAACCTAAACTTATCTTAACTTATACGAACTATTAACTATAATGTTCATTAAGTCAATTTCTTATTCCTTTTGGCTTTCTGACAACTAAATGCCATACCTCGAGATTCATTCTTATTCGACTCACATTCAGCTTTCAATACTATTATTACCGTTCGTTACAGCTTTCTCGATAATTTATATCTTACTTACTACCTTCGTCAACGTCTACGTCATACTACCAGGGTATACTTAGAACGTTCATCCAACGCGAATATGGCTCACAAGGATCGTTTACGTATTCAGCGTTCATGTTGCTCGTCTTTTAATCTCTCATTCAACCTTTACTCAAGGTTTTAATTACTTTTAATCGTTATCCATCCCAAGAATCTCATGTTCTTTATTCTTTCTTAATGTTGAAGCCATACCGATCGTTGTATGCTAAGACCGATCATTCATCGCAACAATGTTGCATTCACAGCGTCTATACGCTTTACATTCATCTCACATTACTATGACATAACATCGAAATGTTATTCATTACCTTCGTCACTCAACGTCTAAGGAATCACAATCACAACAATCCCTCACGCTTCGCTTATCGCGACTACGGTCCCCTTGATATCGGTTCAGAACTCCTGCTTCACCTTCTTTTAATCTCATTTAATTTTTCCGTTCAACCTTTATTAAAGGTTTAATACACTTGATTAAGTGTTACATTAGTTGAACTACATGTTCATATTTCTTTCTTGTACATCCCCCAGTAATTTAGAAGTAAATATCTCATTTCAGGGCATTTCCCTACATCGGCGCTGTGGCGCCATGCCCTTCCCATTCCTTCACGCTGTGGCGCCACTTAGCAGTAGCTAATGGCCCGAGCTCACGTTGTGGTGTCGGCCCCCAAGGCACGACTCGCGCTGCGGCGCCAAGCATGAAACCTAGAAAAATTTTCTAAGTCTTTTACAAGCTTGAGACGCTGACTTTGAAATCTCATATCTTATTCGTTATAACTCGGAACGAGGATGTTCCAAAGCCATTATCTTCTTTATCTTACGTACTTCGATTACCCATGGACAGAACTTCGTTTTGAATCTGTTAACATGACATTCAATTGGCTTAATCTTCGCTCTTCGTTCATTTTACGTTTTCAACATTCTTCGTTCATTCGTCCGTAATTCTATCATCCGAACTCGAAATTCATTCGTTCTTGAGTCCATGACTCACGTTTTATATGTTCCCTTACATTCTTATAAAACCCTACATGTTTGGGTTCATTTACTAACTTTCTAATTCTCGTTCTTCTTTTACAAAATTTTCGCCATAACTTCGTTATAGCTTAGTTTTAATCCGTTCTTCATTAACGTTTCTAACGTTCCTAACCAAGAAATAAGCAACTAACTTATACGCGATGGTTTTAAACTTGTCCATCAACAACAATTATCCTAGGATGGTTTTAAATTTGTCCATGAACAACGTTCTTCGTGTTCTTCGTGTTCTTCGTTCGTTCTTCATTTTTAATCGATATTTTGGATTACGATTTCACTTTTTCTTGGAATTTGATGTTATAGAACATCATTCCTTACTTATTTGACCTAATCATTCATAAGATTCATTCGGATCGCTCAAAATCCTTACGAATCTTATACTTCCTTAAGAAATTTATAAAATAAACTTTTAATTCTTATTTCTTCATTTTCCTACGATTTCAACCATATGATTTCATTCTCAATATCTTTTACTCCTTATTCTCATTAATCTATATTTTTGAACATAGAAACTTAAAGAAAATTTCTAAGAGATTAGGTTTCAGATTACCTTTCTCATTTGATCTTCTTCCGTCGGACAAAGTTTGCTCACGAACAAGCTTTTCCTCCTTCTTCTCCCTCTCTTCCCCCATCCGAACTCTCTCTCTTCCTTTCTCAAGTTATAGTATTTTCAAAATCCCATTCAAATGAGATTAAGCTTCCTATTTATAGATTTTCAAGGCTAGGGGCAAAATAGTCATTTTGCCCTCCCTAACCTCCTTACTATTCAAGGCTTAAAGACTAAGTTAACTTAACCCTCAAGTTTTCTTAGCCCTTAAGTTTCGTAGTTCTATCTTTTGGGTTTCGTCAGACAGTTTTAAAAACTGCGATTCTCAAAATCCAAATATTTTTGGATATTTCGTCTTTCTTTTACCGATTATTTTTTACGTATTCTTCGGATTTCTAAAAAACTGAAAAACACTTTTTGGTGTCAAGGGTTTTCCTTCACGTTTTCCCCTAACGTAACTAAACGAATGAAAAGTACACAGCAGTACTTTTCGTCATTTTTATTTCGTCCGATTTCTGATCGTTTTTCGAGAAAAACTTTTATAAGCTTACTTAACTTTTCACAATATATTATCGTCAAATCTTTCGACGGAATGTCATTCTGACATACCGAACTCTCGAAACAGCTTAGGTTATTCAAACCCTAACCCTTAGGTTTCGTCGAGTGAATAGTGCCTATTATTGTCTTTTTCCCCGGAAATATTTTTTCCCGATTTTTTTTTATTTTCGTCTTGAAAATTTTTACTCGTTCAATCTAGCTCGTAGCCAAAATCATCCCGGTTTATAATCATCCTAGGTTCTAGAACGATTAATAAACACATAGCACATAATATTATTAATAAAAATTCCTTTTTATTAATAACTAATTCTTTAAATCTTAATTTGTGGACAATCCTATTTTCCGGATTGTCACAGTTATTGTATTATTATTATTATTATTATTATTATTATTATTATTATTATTATTATTATTATTATTATTATTATTATTATTATTATTATTATTATTATTATTATTATTATTATTAGTACTACAATTTTTATTATTACTATTATTGTTATTATTATTATTAGTACTATTATTATTACTTACTTATTATTATTATTATTATTATTATTATTATTATTATTATTATTATTATTATTATTAGTACTATTATTATTAGTATTATTATTATTACTTTTATTGTTATTATTATTATTATTATTACAATTATTATTATTATTATTATTATTATTATTATTATTATTATTATTATCATTATTATTATTATTATTATTATTATTATTATTATTATCTTAATTTAAGGCAACATGTTAATAGTCGTTAATGTGGTCTATATTAGGCAACGAAATATAGCACAAAAAACTAATCACCAAGGATCTGGTATACTAATTCTACAACTTTTGCAGAAGATATAAACATAAATTATTTATACATTAAATTTTATACATTATTCTCCAAGCTCGAGTAACCTTAACTTATACACAATTCAATATCCTATCTAACAAACAATGTTATTATCATACATTACTCTTACAATTCTAGCTACACATATAATTCCCAAGCTGGACTTGTCTTTGACATTTCCTTGTATCCGAAGTATTCGCCTAATCTGCAAGTGTTTATCATGATATAGCAAGGGTGAGCAACAAATTTACCCAGCAAGTTTAAGTTTAATTGAGAATATATCATGATTGAAAGAATTTGAATAATAGTTGGCTAACATTCAACAATATAATTGTGAACTAGCATTGACAAATTTTCATAGCTGAACGAACATTGAACATGAACATATCAATTATATCTGGACCAAATGGTAATGAAGGTGATCAGCCTTTCATACCTAATGAACACATGCAATATGCACAGAGTATGATTTAACAATTCATAGACATGGTAATCAACAATGATTAACCACAAGTTAAAAGAATAGTTCAAGAAAACTTGTCTCATCCGTTGATTATCGTTACACAACTTATTTAGCTTTGTCTGAAAACCTAATATAAATAATACTGATCTCCAATATTAGAATAATATCATCACAATATAATACTACTATATATATATATATTAATAAAATATCCTAAGCACATAACCCTATCAATCTATACAGCACATAAGACCTAGTATCAAGTCAAACTATTGCAGTCTGAGTTGAATCCTGCACAATTGTGTCATCCCGATATCCTAGTTGGACAATTCTCGAGCCTAATATTACTAAGACTCAGTCTAAACTGGTTCAAAATTACCTTAGATAATTTATTATCAGTCAAATTAATTTTCAAAGACTCGTAATAATTTTCAGATAATTATTACCATTTATCATGATTTTTCAATCATTAATATCGTATTTATATGATTTAAATACCATATAATTTCTTTATCATTAATATTTATTTAATATTAAATATTAATAAAAATCATTACATAATATTACAATATATCAAAGTATATATAATACCATAAAATCATATTTATATGATTTTTAAATGATTAACTCCATTATCTCGATAATTGCTATTAATATTAAAATATTAATATTTTCATGACAAAATATCAAAAGTTATATTTTATAGCTTCAAATATTTTTATAACACTTTCATTTTATATGATTTTTAAATCATTAATTCTATTTTTCTATAATTTATTTAATACATTTATTAAATAAATTAATTACCATTAATATTAATTAATTAATGAAATTCATCACATAATATTAAAAGTCATTAAAAATAACTTAAAATATTTTCTTACACCATAATATATTTTTAAATGATTTTTTATGTATTAAAATCATTTTTTAAATAATTTATTTAATATTATAAATAAATAAATTAAATACCATTAATATTCAAAAAATATTAAATATATATGAAATATATTCCAAATTATTAAAAACCCATTTTAGGCTTTAAAATAATTTTTAGGAATTTATTTTGTATTTTTAATAATTTAAAACTATTTTTTTCTATTTATTAAATAAAATAATTAATTTTGAAAAATAAATCTGTCATGAAAGGGCCTTATAAATACGTAACTGTATCGCCATATAGGTGTTCTTGAGTGTTCTTGAGATTTCCCGGAACCTTCATGCACTGTTATCAGGGTCCTAGTTTGACCACAATTTGATCTATGATTCTAAGGTTTTTTGGGGTGGATAAAGTATTTAGATTGTAGTATAAGTGTAATATTACCATTATCAATCAAGTTCATGGTCATACAACAACAAATCAGTGAAATATAGGCCTCCAAAAATCATGTCAGACCTATTCTTCATTTTCTGGGTTACCCAAAAATGAAGAACAGTCCAAGTGACTACTTTTCAATCCTTAAAACTTTCATTCTGGGTATACTTTGTGTAATATAATGGTTTATACTTGTAGTAGAGATGTCAAAGAACAACTCTATATCATCAGATCATACTAACAACAACACCAAATGAAGATTTTAGCCGGTCAAACGTTGTTAGAAAATTTGTTCTTGAAGGTTTATGGGTTTTCCAGAAACTTAAAGTTATGAGCAAACTGCCTACTTTGACCATCCACTAAATTAATCATGTTGGTTATTTAAGGGATCTAAGGCCATGGATCTATGGTCCATATAACAAACTACAACCTGGTTACAACAACACCAACAAATCTCATAACACCTGACAGATCTTGGCCTTCGAATATCTTGTCAGACACTGATAATGAGTTTCTGGGTTGCTAGAAACTCTTGGTCATGCTCGGTCAACGGGCTTTGACCCTTAATAACTTGCAATCCATACCAGATCTAACCCTCATTCAAGTTACAGAATAAAGTCCTCACAACATACTACAATTACAAACCATTAAAACATAAAAACAATTAAAAGACACCGATCTATGAGGTCTGACATTTGGTTGTCAGACAACTTTTCCCAGTTTTACAGATTTTTGAAAACTTCAAATTCGTGCATCTAGATGTTATAGACTATTTACCAACCCAGATCACTAAATAACACCCTTTAACACTATTCTAAGCAATAAATCATAACATTAACAACAATCTTAAAGATCTAGCAAGTTAGGGTTTTATACCTTTTTGAGCCTTGATCTTGAATCTGATTCTCATGATCTGTTCTTGGGATGCTATGGCTCATACTAAGGACTGATCCACTCATTATTTTCGGGGGTCTATAGAGAGAGGCTTAGTTGAGTGTTGGTGGATAAAATGGGACATTCTTTTAACTTTTCCCTCACTTAATCTATATATATTATAATGTAATGTATATTGCTGGCATATGAAGCTTATTTGTTGAGATTAAAGTCACATGGGGTAGATAGAGTTGGTCACCAACTATATATTTGAGCAAGATTTGCAAGCAACTTATTTCAGAAATGCAAAAAGGTTATTTTAATCATTTTGCTTTCAATTTTAATGGCATAGATGTCATTTGATCCAACCATTAGGGTTTAACCCTTATGGTTAAAACTTAAGGTTTTCAAAAATCAATTTTCTAGGATTTCCAGTTTAGGTTTTCAAAATAGAAAATTTATAATTAGAATTCTCTAATTATACTAGGATTTCCTAATCATAATTTAAGCTTGCTAATTATGATTAATTTATCCTAATTAAATTGCTAATTTAGCAATTAAGTCCATAATTGTACATTAGGGTTTCTAACAGAACAATTAGGGTTTCAAATTTTCAAATTAAGGTTTTCTAAATAATTTTTTAGGTTTTACCCTAATTAAGACTGTAATTATTTACACTTAAGCATT
Organism: Panax ginseng; assembly: GCA_020205605.1. Lineage (NCBI taxonomy): Eukaryota > Viridiplantae > Streptophyta > Magnoliopsida > Apiales > Araliaceae > Panax > Panax ginseng. Next base: position 88,638,657 of record CM035129.1, read on the forward strand.
CAAGATCCCAAATTAGGGTTTTCGTAATCCGAATTAGGTTTTCAAATTCCCGGAATCTGAAATTAGGGTTTCCGGTCCGATCATTAGGGTTTCGTATCAATAGTTAGGGTTTTATAACTGAACGTTGATGTTCTTAATATAATATTAGGGTTTGGATACTGATATAATTTATCTGGTCAACCCTTGACCCTTAACCACATTCTTTTCACATATATGACCATATACACAAAACATATACACTTATACCCTTAATTCTAAATAATTCACCATAAAAATTTAAACTCCATAAAATTTCTTCCTAGAAATGTCAAATCCATTCACTTATTTTCTGTCTAGGTCTATTATTCAACCTATAATCCGTCATTTAAGATTTAAATAATTTGTCCAAATTCTCGGGTTGTCACCTTCACCCCTTTTTCTAAGAATTTCGTCTCCGAAATTCAACTTACACCTTACACCGTGCACCATTCACCATTCATACATAACATCATATGTTACCCAATACATTCCTCACTAGAGTAAAAATTTTCAAATAATGCTGAGGAGTTATATAGACTATTTTCTGTCATTTTCGAAAAGGTTTATATAGAAATTCATCTGCAAATCATAATATCATAGACACATAGGGTAATTAGCCCGATATGCCTTATCTTGCCAATCTCATCTGGTCCGATCTGCTTTCATCATCCCATAGTAGCACAAAAATTTACCTTAGTCTTATCAAATTCTGCACCAAAACAATTTGGTTGGGGAAAATTTTCAAAGAACGCTTAGAGTTTTCATAAACGTTGGTCTAGCTGAATCAAATAGCTTTGACTCATATGAATAATCAATTTCAAATGAAATATTAAGGTATAGCCAAAACCCCGTTGGCAAATTAAAATTTTGAAAATAGTTTGAAAATGACGTCATGATGTCGTACTGTATTAACAGCCCGTTTGAGGATGCTGTCATTATATGACTTTGTCATAACACATCATACAATAATGGAACAATAATTTTTAAATCGAATTCAACACTAAGTATTCATGTATTTAGAACTCCATCATTTTTTTTATCAATCTTGCACAATGTTACATAGTACATTAATGATAAATAAAATACATTTTGATATTTTAAATCATCTCCGTCTAGCCGAAACAATTAGCATAGAACATTCTTTAAACCGTTCAAAAATCATTGCAAATCTATTTTATCATCTCAACAAGTAACGAGGTGTCGATGGCCCGAAGTCCACACATACACAATGGTCACCAGGAGTTGAGAATAAAAATTCATTTTCAAAAACATAGAGTTCGTATTTAGCTTGATGTCCAAAAAGTTCGAAGTCTAGCATAGCTAAGAGTTTTGGAAACCTATGTCTCCACTAATGATCAATTGCTTAAACAGTCTATCTATTCTTATTATCCTCAATACTCCATTCACACAAAACTATACCCAGTTCATCAAACTTACCACACTAATGAGTTTAGGAACTTTCCACAATCATATGAGTTTAAGAACTTGTCCTAGTAAGACATTTGGCGTCCATTCGCTGAGGGGTTCATAAACATTTCATATAATTAATTATGAGTCACGAACGTACCATAAGTATGAGTTTTAAGAACATATACTTAATCTTATATTCTCTACCTATACCCTACTTATCTGGTATACACCTGAAAAAAGAATCACCTTCTCAACAGGTATATAACAAATAGCGCGACACAGACATTTCAATGATTATCAATGCTAGAAACTAAGTGGTTTTTACACCAAGTACAATTCCCCGCCCTCAACAAGGAATCATACAACTCAGCTGCTGACATGAGTCCTCAATTGGAATCCCCACCTAATCTTAACTCTCTTCTCAATACGAATTTCATTTAATCCATATTCATAATCCTTTCCTGAATCTGTACCAATTTGCAGTACCGATGACACACAACAATCTTTGATGTAAACTTTTTAATCATTCGATTGATCCATATCAGATCACGGGGTGATCTCATCGTATATATTACGATATATTTCTAAGTTATGATCATTTTGTTTGACGATCTCCTATCCCTGTACTTTTAGCATTTTAGACTCTATCTATTCACAATTACTGTTCACCTTTATTATCAGAATTAGGGAACTCTATGTCTTTATAACCCGCCGAGATTCGTCTTTGAATCTTACCGACTTACTAACTCTATATGAGTTAGACCAAATCCTAATCACTGGGGTTATTAGTCTCAGGTAACCCTACCTAAGGTTCATAACCAACAACTTTGATACCAACTGTAGCATCCCCAAATCCCGGTCCTAATCACCAATGATCTGGTATACTAAGTCTATAACTTTTGCGGAAGATATAAACATAAATTGTTTATACATTAATCCCCAAGCTCGAGTAACCTTAACTTATACACAATTCAATATCCTATCTAACAAACAATGTTATTATCATACATTACTATTACAATTCTAGCTGTACATATAATTCCCAAGCTAAACTTGTCTTTGACCTTTCCTTGTATCCGAAGTATTCGCCTAATCTGCAAGTGTTTATCATGATATAGCAAGGGTGGGCAACAAATTTGCCCAGCAAGTTTAAGTTTAATTGAGAATACATCATGACTGAAAGAATTTGAATAATAGCTAGCTAACATTCAACAATATAATTATGAACTAGCATGGACAAATTTTCATAGCTGAACGAACATGGAACATGAACATATCAATTATATCTGGACGGAATGGTAATGAAGGTGATCGGCCTTTCATACCTGATGAACACATATAATATGCACAGAGTACGATTCAATAATTCATAGACATGGTAATCGACAATGATTAACCACAAGTTAAAAGAATAATTCAAGAAAACTTGCTTGATCCGTTGATTATAGTTACACAACTTATTTATCTTTGCTTGAAAACCTAATATAAATAATACCGATCTCCAAATATTAGAATAATATCATCACAATATAATACTACTATATATATTAATAAAATATCCTAAACACATAACACATAACCCTATCAGTCTATACAACACATACGACCTAGTATCAAGTCAAACTATTACAGTCTGAGTTGAATCCTGCATAATTTTGTCATCCCGACGTCCTATTCGGACAACTCTCGAACCTAATATTACTAAGACTCGGTCTAAACTGGTTCAAAATTACCTTAGATAATTTATTATCAGTCAAAATAATTTTCAAAGACTCATAATAATTTTTAAATAATTATTACCATTTATCATGATTTTTCAATCATTAATATCATATTTATATGATTTAAATACCATATAATTCATCTATCATTAACATTTATTTAATATTAAATATTAATGAAAATCATTATATAATATTATAATATATCAAAGTATATTTAATAACTTAAAATCATATTTATATTATTTTTAAAACAGCTTAACTCCATTATCCGATAATTGCTATTAATATTAAAATATTAATATTTTTATGACAAAATATCAAAATTTATATTTTATAACTTCAAATATTTTATAACACTTAAATCATTTTTATATGATTTTTAAATCATTAATTCTATTTTTCTATAATTTATTTAACACATTTATTAAATAATTTAATTACCATTAATATTAATTAATTAATAAAATTCATCACATAATATTAAAAGTCATTAAAATAACTTCAAATAATTTATTTAATATTATAATTAAATAAATTAAATACTATTAACATTCCAAAAATATTAAATATATATGAAATATATTCCAATTTATTAAAACCCATTTTTAGGCTTTAAAATAATTTGTAGGAATTTATTTTGTATTTTTAATAATTTAAAACTATTTTTTCTATTTATTAAATAAAATAATTAATTTAAAAAATAAAAGACCCCAACTTTTATAAATAAAGATTAATTTCTCTCGAAATATTTTTTTGAATATTATGGTGTGGATATAATATAATGTTATAGTTGTGGGTAATATTTATAAATTTTTGCAAAGTAAGTAAGCAAGTGGTTATATAATATTCCTTTTGGCTCTGGGAATATTCGTTTTCGCAAATATCCAATCATTGACAATGGACCCCACAATGTAAGTATTGTCGTAGTTAGAAAAACGACAAAATTATCATTTTATAAAAATAACTACGAAAGTGTTACCGTTAAAACCGTTAAACTACCCTAGAGTAAAAGTACAAGAATAATACGCGTGGTCGATAAGAAGACACCAGATTGATTATTGATGCCACGTAAAAAGTCACTCGCTTATACTCAATTATTGCTATAAAGAATTGTCGCATCATATCTCTCATATTATCGATTCGATTATTGTCACAAAGATCATCCGCATAATATTTTATATATTATTAAATCAATAATTGAGACGACAAAGTTATTCATATTATTAAATTGCAATATTTACAATGTCTAGAAGTTCACAAGGAGAGGTTTGGTCATCTAATCATGCTACCAATAAGGAGAAATCCTTATCTAAAAGCCCCTCTTTCCTCGGGAACGACACTGGTTGTTAAATATTGTGAGTTATAATATTAATGATGAATAAGTTCGTGTTGATTAAAGATGAATTTGATAGTTCCATCAGTGTTGGGATTATTAGTGTTAGTGGAAATCGACATCTATTCCGATGATAATTGATGTCCTGGGGTTATATTGATAAATCGGTAATTAATCGGATAAATGAGCAATTAATTTGCTACTAATTCACATGCTTATATAACTATTTGTTCACATGTGTGTACTATTGATTCACATTCTTGTACTATTAGGGGAGTTGGTGCAGATTGATAATACTTGCATGACTAAGTTAAAATGGAGGTATAGATGGAGGTACTATAATCGTAATTCAGATTTTCACATGATTATAACTATTGATTCACATGATTGAACTATTAATTCACATTATTTACTATTAGGGGAGGGTGCAAGTTTGATAATACTTGCAGGACTAAATTAAAAATATAAAAGAAAAGTCGGAGGTATTGATCAGAATATTTCGAGCCCCAAAATGTGCAATTATCAAAACTATATTTTCCTATAAATAGAAGCTCATTCTTCCTTCATTTCTCACCAATTCACTAAAGCTATAGAGCAATTATTATAGAGAGAAATTATAGAGAGAAAAAGAAGAGAAGTCTCGCTACCTCTCTATTCCAAAGATCCAGCTTTTTCTAAGGTAAGGGGTATTATTTCTTTCAGATTCATGAAGAGAGCTATTGTTATTCCATTCCTTATTATTATGTTGAATAACTCGTCATGCATGCATGGTACCATATACATGGTGAAATTCTTCTTCATTATTCCATTCTTTATTATTCTCTTGAATTGAATAACCCGTCTCATGCGCATTCTTCATCGCATGCCCGGTGAATTCTCATGTTGTTATTCCATTCTTTATTATTCTGTTGAATATCCTCATTGTAAGGCTTTTACGCATGACCGTTCCATTCTTTATTATTCTGTTGAATATCCTGCCTGCAATGCGCTTTACGCACGACCGGTTCCATTCTTTATTATTCTCGCTGAAATAACCTCGTCTGTATGCGGTCTATCGCATGATGCCCGTTCCATGAATTCTTTAACTCCATTATTCCATTTTTTCTTATTCCATTCTTTATTATAACTCTGAATAACTGCCTATGTGGATTACCGCATGCATGGTGAATGATCCTTTGTATTCATATGAATAATATTTTCATTCAAGGGGTTTCTTCCAAAGGCGCTTTTGTAATTTTTCTGACCCTCAAAAATTCTCGAAAAATTTGAAATGATAATTTGATGAGTTTTCTAGATTGTGTCCAAAATTGGCGATTTTTGGATGTATAGATTAAGAGTTATGGATTTTATGGAAAAAGACTATTTTAAAAGTAAACCCTTAACTCTCTTTGTGGTTAACTCCAAAATTGGTGAAATTTTTATTGGGAGAATATGTATATAATAACAGAGTATACCCTCAGAAATTTTGAAATTTTGGACAAAAGTACAATTTATGATAAATGTCTAAATATTCGGTAGCTTTGGCCATATGAAAATAGTAAATGAATTTTAAAAATTTCGAGAAAAATATATGTTCAATATGGACTATATTCTCGCTAAATCCCGTAAAAAAATATTTTTGGGACCGATTTGGTATTTTTCATGAAAATGAACTAGTTATGAGTAAATGAATTAAATATGTTATGTGAAGTAACAAAATTGGAAAATAGGATTTTATGGCTCTTGGGAATCCTATATAGGTATATATGCAGATTTTTGATGAGGATTTGATCATCGGGTGATGAAATCTTATGAGTATGGCATTTTGAAATGATTAAATGTATTATTTGGTAAAGTGTAAACAATTGAAATAAATTGTTTATAAGTTTAAGAAGTGATTAAAATATTGTTATAATATTAATAATATTAGATTATGAGTTTATTAAGTGATTGATATTATTTGGATAAATTTAAAGTCTTTAATATTTATCCTTGTTTTCGTTTGATTAATGCTTATATCATCGTCATCATCCTCATTCTTATATTATGATTAAAGTCATCTTTGGCTTACGTGCATAGATGGACTTGGTATGATTATGACCAGGATCATTCTTGATAATCATGACCGTAATGTTATAAATGATGTGGTAAAAGTCCTCAAAGAGCCTGTAGAAGTGCATCGATGGACAATTTTTGGTATGATTATGACCAGTGATTATTCTAAGATAGTCATGACCATCGATGATTTAATGAATATCCTCGCCCATAAGTGCATGGATGATTCGATGATGTGGTTTATTTATTGTCGAGTCTCAAATGATAAAAATTGATGAAAATATTTTAAAACATATAGAAGATAGTAGATATCATGCTCTACTTGACTCTTCTAATGGATTGCTTATTCACCGCAGCTTAAACTTGATGTCTATTGTATTTTATCGTTTAACATTGTTGAAGGCTAATGATAATTTATTCTCGCATTATCTTAGTCATAATATTTCTTATCGGGCTAGTTGAGCTCACCCTTTCTTTCACCGTTCTTCGTGAAATGAGAATATAGTCGGACTAGCTCTGGAACCAGAGTGATGGTCCGTATGATAACATTAGTAGTCCTCACTATTCTATGGAATAGTGTGATAATAAATGTAATGAGGACTCCATTGAGTGTGGATATTGTCTAGATGACAATATTCTTGTTTAAACTCTCAGATTATGTTTTGTCGTATTTTACACGATCGTTGTATAATTAAGTTGTATTTGAATTTATGTACCATGTATTTGGCACTCAAGATGGGTGATGTATACCTATTTTGGGGGCATCACAACTGGTATCAAAGCTTAGGATATGATCCCCGGCCGAGATGTGAGACAAGAACTAGGAGGGAGAGATGGGGAATTCTTCGCTAGTATGACCTACCTAAGTTTATTTGGTAATTAATTGGTCGGTCATGGTATAGGGATAATATGTGACATGTCAATTAACCCTTGTTTTGTGCCAGTATTTGAGAATGGCAGCTGAAAATATTAACAATGGAGTGAATGAGATCGTGGAAACACCTCTAATCACCAACCAGGATAATGTGATGTCAGGCAAAGAAGGAATTAGAGATATCCATGTGATGAGTGAAGAATTGATAGTTGCACCCAAGATAGTCACAGAGGTAGCAGCTGAGAGTAAGGAAGAAGAGGAAGAAGAGGAACCTGAGGAGAATTTATTAGAAGAATTTGATGATCGAAATTTAGAATTGCGAAATTGTGTTTATGAGTTAAGAGCAGTCAAGAACTAAAGAGGCGCAATCGTGGGAGCAAAAGGATGCAACAATTCAAGCTTGTGTTACCCGATATGTGATGCTTGAACAAAAGCACTCTTTGCAGTAGTATAAGATGATAAAGTCGAATCGAAATGAAAGAAGAAATAATTGAACGAGTGAGAATGAATGATGCATGGGTAAAAGCCACATGACGCGTTGATATTGTGGAAAGAGATGTCCGATCTAAGAAGGCTAAAATAGATGATATGTATTTCTTTTTGACAACAATCGAGAGAACCCAACATCGAAGTTTTGAATTACCTCGCACATCATGGCCAACCTCAATTTGATATGGATCAAGATTAATGATTCGATCATGAAACAGAGTTCGATAAAGCAAATGAGGGTGGAATATGCCCTATAAAAAGTCAATTTCAACGGTAGTGATGACACCAAATGCCGCCTGCATAAGTCAAAGCCGGGTAGTTCAAGGAGAGCGGTTGTCATGACTTCCCAACAAGTGAGGAACCCAAATGAAGTTATCACGAAGTTAGTTAATTATAAATTCTTGCAAAGTCTATACCTTATTCGATACCGCCTCTACCCACTCTTTTATTTCTCCTACTTACGCTCAATATTTAAATTTGACTCCTGAGAAATTAGACTTTGATTTATCGTTTGAAACTCCGCTGGGAGAAAAACCTTCATTACCTCCACTATTTATAAATCTTGTTTGATTCAAATCGACACTTTCACGCTACCGTCGATCTTATCTCTTTGAAAATACTTGCCTTTGATGTGATTTTAGGAATCAATTGGTTAAGTACTCATCATGCTTTTCGTAAGGTTGTTAGCTTTTATATTCCTAACCAACTCATATGTGAATTCAAGCAACCAAACCACTAAAGTCAATCATTGTCATATCAAGCCATAAGAAAGAGCCCCGAGCCTTTCACCGGTGACTTCCAAGTCTTGGAATACACCGCCGTAATATCCGTAGGGGACGCCGTGAATAACGTGGCAAGTTGATAGGTATCAATGTGACGTATATCCAAGTCTTGGATGAGAGTCACGCTTTTTTTTTTCTATCGTTAATAAATTTCCGACGATTCTTGAAGAACTTCCTAGCCTACCCTAGAGCGTGAAATCGAATTTTATATTGACCTCAAAGATAAAACCCATTTCTAAAACCTTTAAATATTTCTTCACCTAGAACGAACGATATTAGCTCCAAAGACGCTTGGCTCGAGCCATTGAAGATTACGACTATACCACTCAATATCATCGTGGAAGAAATAACGTGGTAGCCGACGCTATTGAAAGTAGAAGATCGTATGCGCTTTACGAAAAGCGATGTTGTTAACACAAAAACCCATTTCAGATAACTTACAAATGATGAAGATAGAGTTAAAGACTCTAGGGACCCACGTGAAGATAATGAATATACGAGTAGAATCGACTTTAATCGATAAAGTTAAAGCCGCTCAAGCTACACACCCGAATCTAATGAATGTGAAGAAGAAGGTTCAAGAAAGCGTTATCTCAACCCTCGATTTAATTAGCCCATTTAAAATCCTCGATCGAGTAGGAACTGTGGCCTATAGACTCGCCTTATCGCCAAGTATGTCTCGTGTTTATAACGTTTTTCACATATTTATGTTACGAAATATGTGAAAGATGTGAACCACATTATTGAATTAGAACTAGACGAGATAGAGTAAGATTTAACGTATGAAGAGATACATGTTAAAATCTTGGATAAGAAGGATCATATTCTACACTCAAAGGTTATACCTCAAGAAAGTTTTGTGGAGAAACCATGATCAAAAATGACACGGGAGTTAGAATCAAAATGAAATCAAGTATCCTCACCTCTTCTACATACCAGTATGCACGTAAATTTCGAGGGATAAATTTCATAAGAAGGGAGATCAGAAGACCCCAAATTTTATGAAATAAAGATTTAAATTTCTCAAATATATTTTTTGAATATTATGGTGTGGATTTGATATAATGTTATAGTTGTGGGTAATATTTATAAATTTTGCAAAGTAAGCAAGTGGTTATATAATATTTCTTTTTGGGAATATTCTTTTGGAATATCCGTATTTATGGCACAATCATCAGGACCCCACAATAGAAGTATTGTCGTAGTTAAAAAACGACGTAATTATCATTTTATAAAAATAACAACGAAAAGTGTTACCGTTAAAAATTGTTGAACTACCCTAGAGTAGTAAAAGTAAAGTAATACGCGTGGTTGCATATATTATTACACTGGTATTGATTATTGATGCTTACGTAAGAAGTCACTCAGCTTATACTCAGTTATTGTTACAGTAATTGTTGCATCATATCTCTCATATTATTGATTCGATTATTATCACAAAGATCATCTCGCATAATATTTTATATATTATTAAATCAATAATTGAGACGACAAAGTTATTCATATTATTAAATTGCAATATTTACAATGTCTAGAAGTTCTCATCAAGGAGAGGTTTGGTCATCTAATCATAAAGCTACTAATAAGGAGAAATCCTTATCGGAAAGCCCCTCTTTCTTGGGAACAACCTGGTTGTTAAATATTGTGAGTTATAATATTAATGATGAATAAGTTCGTTTTGATTAAGGATGAATTTAATAGTTCCATTGTGTTGGGATTATTAGTGTTAGTGGAAATCGACATCTATTCTGATGATAATTGATGTCTAGGGGTTATATTGATAAATCGGGTAATTAATCGGATAAATGAGCAATTAATTGCTACTAATTCACATGCTTATATAACTATTTGTTCACATGTGTGTACTATTGATTCACATTCTTGTACTATTAGGGGAGTTGGTGCAAGATTGATAATACTTGCATGACTAAGTTAAAAATGGAGGTATAGATGGAGGTACTATACTATAATTCATATTTTCACATGATTATAACTATTGATTCACATGATTGAACTATTGATTCACATTATTTACTATTAGGGGAGGTGGTGCAAGTTTGATAATACTTGCAGGACTAAATTAAAAATGAAAGAAAAGTTAGAGGTATTGTACTGTAATATTTCGAGCCCCAAAACGTGCAATTATCGAAACTATATTTTCCTATAAATAGAAGCTCATTCTTCCTTCATTTCTCACCAATTCACTAAAGCTATAGAGCAATTATTATAGAGAAAAATTATAGAGAGAAAAGAAGAAGAGAGAAGTCTCACACCTCTCTATTCCAATATCCAGCTTCTTTCTAAGGTAAGGGGTATTATTTCTTTCGTATTCATGAAGAGAGCCATTGTTATTCCATTACTTATTATTATGTTGGAATAACCTATCTATTTGAAGTACCGCATACATGGTAAAATTCTTCTGTTATTCCATTATTTATTATTTTATTGGAATAACCTGTCTGAGCGGTCTATCGCATGCTTGGTGAATTATGTTGTTATTCTATTCTTTATTATTCTGTTGGAATATCATGTCTGTGCGGTTTACGCATGACCTGGTTCCATTCTTTATTATTCTGTTGGAATATCCTGTCTGTGCGGTTTACTCATGACTTGGTTCCATTCTTTATTATTCCGTTGGAATATCATGTCTGTGCGGTTTACGCATTACCTGGTTCCATTCTTTATTATTCTGTTGAGAATAACCTATCTGTGTGGTCTATCGCATGCATGGTGAATTCTTTTGTTATTCCATTTTTTATTATTCTGTTGGAATAACCTGTCTATGTGGATTACCGCATGCATGGTGAATGATCCTTTGTATTCATATGAATAATATTTTCATTCAAAAGGGGTTTCTTCCAAGGGCAGTTTCTTAATTTTTTTGACCCTCAAAAATTCAGGAAAAATTTGAAATGATAATTTGATGAGTTTTCTAGATTGTGTCCAAAATTGGCGATTTTTGGATGTATAGATTAAGAGTTATGAATTTTGTAGGAAAAGACTATTTTAAAAGTAAACCCTTATAACTCCTTGTGCTTAACTCCAAAATTGGTGAAATTTTTATTGAGAATACATGTATATAACAGGAGTATACCCTGTAAATTTCGGAATTTTTGGACAAAAGTACAATTTATGATAAATGTTTAAATATTCGGTAGTTTTGCCATATGAAAAATAGTAAATGAATTTTAAAAATTCCGAGAAAAATATATGTTCAATATAGGACTATATTCTGCTAAATCCCAGAAAAAAATATTTTTGGGACTGATTTGACATTTTTCATGAAAATGAACTAGTTATGAGTAAATGAAATTAAATATGTTATGTGAAGTAACAAAATTGGAAAATAGGATTTTATGTCTTGGGAATCCTATATAGGGTATATGCAGATTTTTGATGAGGGATTTGATCATTGGTGATGAAATCTTATGAGTATGACATTTTTGAATGATTAAATGTATTATTTGGTAAAGTGTAAACAATTGAAATAAATTGTTTATAAGTTTAAGAAGTGATTAAAATATTGTTATAATATTAATAATATTAGATTATGAGTTTATTAAGTGATTGATATTATTTGGATAAATTTAAAGTCTTTAATATTTATCCTTGTTTTCGTTTGATTAATGTTTATATCATCGCCATCATCTTCATGCTTATATTATGATGAAAGTCATCTTTGGCTTACGTGCATAGATGGACTTTGTATGATTATGACTAGGATCATTCTAGATAATCATGACTGTAATGTTATAAATGATGTGGTAAAAGTTCTCAAAGGGCTTCAGTAGTGCATTGATGGACAATTTTGATATTAATAATACATAGGAGGAGATAGAACTTACATTAAGAAAAATTAAAGAAGATGAGGTACACAAACCCCATTTAATAAAACACATACATTCATGTATCTAACTAAAATAAAATCCAATCACATTGGTCAATAGTCTATAATCAATCTCATTTATTATCATACACATCAACATATGCATCAATAAATAACATTCATCTTATGAATAATAAATTCATTCCATATATGCATCGATATCAATTAAATGGGCAATGCCAAATTTATAAAAATTCAATTTTGAGATAAAAATAAACTCCTTTATTTTAATCAAAATTTAAATCATAATAATTTTTTTATTTTATTTTATCCAATTTTGAATAAAATAAACTCATTTATTTTAATCAAATCCCAAATCAAAATAAACTTCTTTATTTTAATTAATAAGGAATCCAATTTCAAGTATAAAATAAACTCATTTATTCTAACTAAAAATTGTTGGAAAAATAAAATATGTTGAATCATATTCCCTATCAAAATTAAACATCTTTAATTTTAGGAAACATGGAATCCTATTCCTTACCAAAATTAAACATCTTTAATTTTAGAAAACATGGAATCCTATTCCTTACCAAAATTAAACATCTTTAATTTTAGAAAACATGGAATCCTATTCCATATATGAATAAACTCCTTTATTCTAGGAAACATGGAATCACATTCTATATTTGAATAAACTCTTTTATTCAAGTGAATGTGACATCCAATTCTAAATTAATATAAAACTCTTGAATAAACTCTTTTATTCAAACGATCGTGGAATCTAATTCCAAGTTAATATAAAACTTTTATTTAAAAATATTCTAATTCAAAATAAAAATTTATCTTAATTGAAATAAATATTAAAATAAAATTTTCGTAATCTGTGTCAGCGCAGCTTATGCCTGCATACACTAAGATATAAACAGAAATATCAGGCTGTAGTAGCCTGTAAAATACTTTCCACGTTATGGCACAATTGCGGCTTGAGAATACATCTGAAAAAAAATAAGTAACAAGACCGCTAACCCAAAAAACTTTTTTCCCTGCTTATAAGCAATTGCTACTCAGAATGAATCGGACACGGCGCGATCTGCTTGCGTCGTAGATAGAACAGGAAAAAAATTTTGCCTAGACAATTCGATCCAATCGCATATCATACATACATAGAATCAACAAGATTGATAATTAGCACAAAGTTTGGCTCTTATACCAATGTTAGGTTTGTATATAGCGCGATCATGCAATCAAATTACATAAAAAGTGTGGAAGCGCGATAAAATAGGAATTTAAAATTTCATATAAACCCATCACCATGATCATACTTTGTGCATAACTATCAATCAATAGAAAATAGATGGAAAACAGATTCACACCCTTGTAGAAACTAGCTTTCTCAGGTACGAGTTCACCTCCAATTCTTTTTCACGTTCGACTTGAATCCACCGGGTTAGATTCCTTTCTTTGATCAACGTTAGCCACCCAAGTGTTTTGCCTCTAGAGGTGATCCACCAAGAAAAAACAAAGATTCAAGAAGAATGGTGTTTTGGCTCAAACCCTAGTTTTTTCTATCTCTGTAGAAAAAGGGCATACTCTTCAACAATTGGAATTACGTTTCTTGATATCTGATATAAGACTCCTCTTATAAAGATATTAGTTAACCCTTCTAATCTAATTAGAAATTAGGATATCATTTAATTAATTAAATTTCTTTAATTAATTAAGCTCCCTAATCTTATTAGGGATAATTAATTAAACTCTTTTAATTAATTTACCTCCTAATCTTATTAGTTATAATTAATTAAACTCTTTTAATTAATTAACCTCCTAATCTTATTAGGATATATGAGAGTACTTTTATTAATTAATTCTCAAACTCCTTTAGGAATTAAATAATAATAATAATAAGATTCATTATTAATTTATATATTTAATATTTCCAAAATATTAAATAATAAATATTAAGCTATTTAATTTATTCTATCACCATAGATTAAATTAAATACACTTAACATATTATTACGATTATGTCATTAACTTCTTAAATAATTATTCTTCCTTTTATGGTGTGACCCTTTAGGTTCTCCATATTAAACCGGTTGTGAATAAATCAATTAGAACAATTCTAATCTTATTTAAATAAATAAATTAAACTATTAATTTATTTAAATAAATAACATTTATTCTACAATAGGGATAAGCCTCCCTAGCGATTAACGACTTTTCAGATAATATAGATTTCAATATTAATCATAAAAGAACATTTGAGTAAATAGTTATCGTACAATTCAATCCTTCCACCATACAATGTCCTAATTAAATATAAGACATGAATTTACTATCAAGTCTTATTTTATTTAATTATATGTATTTCGATTCTTAAATGCACAAACACCAAATAATGCAAAGTAGAAACTCCTTTCTAATTTTATTCTACCTTGGCCAAGGACTACTGGGTTGTCATTTATCGAATCACATAGGACTTTTCTCTTCTTTTACTAGAAGCGGTAGATTCTTTATTGATCATACAGTATCTCCATGTACAACTTATTATACCCAAGCATACCCTTTGATATACCCTAAGGGTTAGGAATAAATCAAAGTATAATTCATTATACACAAGATACTATGATGATCTCAAGTCTAAGGATCACTTATAATATTATCACGTCAGGAATTCTTATTGACATACAAGTAAAACTCCATTAGGTATTCCTTAGCGAGCCACGTTCAGTGAACTTATTATCCAATAAGTACCTACATACTTGCTTTAGTGTCTCCACACAAATGATCATGAGATCAATCATCCTCATCCAATGAGAAAACAACGTATGTACCAATCTGTCTAAATTCACTAATCCCTTTTTTAGTAATCCAACGATTGGGAATAATTTTAGTTTTAAGCTTTCTAAGAATTTAGATCTCATTAGAATGATCATCATCATTATTCTAAAAGCATTGCTTAAAACTATGGGTTTATCACATATTATAAAGCACCATCATGTAGATAATTAAAAGCCTTTAATAAATTAGTACTTTTTTTTTATTAATAAACGAATAAGATTTTTACAAAGTATATGTTTTATCATCAAACATGATTGGCTTGTGTGCATACTACTTTCACAACTTACACAGATAAGATCCTTAAAAGATTTTATATGGATAGAACACATCCATTAAGTATCCCAATGGTTGTTCGGTCACTTGATGTGAAAAAGGACCCTTTTAGACCTCGTGAGGATAACAAAGAATTATTTGGTCCTGAAGTACTATAACTCATTGCAATTGGTGTGATAATGTATCTTAATAATAATACACGACATAATTTAGCATTCTTTGTGAGTTTTCTAGCAAGATATTGTTCTTCTTTTACCTTGAGACATTGGAATGGAATTAAACAAATTTTTCATTACCTGCGAGTAACCATAGATAAGGGCTTATTTTATTTAAATAATACTAATCATGAATTAGTTGGATATGCTGATGCATAATATTTATTTAATCCACATAAAGGTTGATTTCAAATATATTATCTCTTTATGTGTGGTGATAATGCTATATCATAGAGATCTACAAAGCAAACATTAGTTGTCACTTCATCTAATCATGATGAAATACTTGCAATCCATGAAGCAATCCGATAATGTGAGTGACTGAGATCAATGACTCAATATATTCGTGGAACATGTGGTTTTTCCTCCAACAAATGAACTCCAACCATTTTGTATGAAGACAATGTTGCATTTATAGCTCAATTAAAGGGACGATACATCAAAAGAGATAGAACAAAGAACATCTCACCGAAATTCTTTTTCACACGTGATCTTGATAAGTGTGGTGACATTGATGTTCATCGAATTTTCTCAAAAGATAATCTAGCAGATTTTTTCACTAAAATTACCAGCTACAACTTTTGAAGGATTGTGATGCAATATTGGAATGCGACAATTTAAGGACTTAAGGTGATATATTCATGAGGGTGAGTTAATATGTACTGTACTCTTTTTTTCTTTAACTAAAATTTTTTTCCATAGGGTTTTCCTAAGTAAGGTTTTTAATGAGATAATTTTCAATGTGTAAGGATGTAAAATAGACATCTAAGGGGGAGTGTTATAAAATCATACATAGTATGCGGATGTCTAGATACATTCCTACACCTCTTAATTATTATGTTCATTCATCATTCTCAACTTCATTTGAATCTCTCCAAGTTCGTTTCAATCTACACCTTCCTATGACCTTTGAGCTTACAAGTATTTATGTACATATGCCTATAAATAGAAACATTGTCAAGAAAATGATAAACACATAATATAACTACAATTACAAGATTACATGAAATAAGAGTGCTCTATCCTTTCCCCTAATCATCATTTTTCTTATTATTCTATATTGTATGATTCTGTTAGGAATATATATGTGGGTTAGAAGGTTGCTTCATTAAGGGGGATATTGATTAGAACCCTCATTAGATTCCAAATGTATAAGATTTGATGATGAAAGACATAAAATTATATTTTTATACTCAAGTTTTGTACAGTCCTTAACTGAGATATCTATGTACAAGGACTTAGAATAAAATGGTCAAAATTGTTAGGTTGATCTTTAACCTATTTGCATATGTAATATATATAATCAATTATAAAAGTTACTCTGCATATTAGTAATGTAAATATAGTCAGCAGAGTAATATATAATACGTTTAAAGAGAAATATGATTAATGTAACGACTGAGAAAATCGGATTAATTGTGAAATAATTTTATTTGATTAAATAATGAATAAAATTATATTATATGTTATTATAATGAGTAAGCAAGATGAAGGTTGTTCTATAACCTAAAAGCGTCGTAATATCGTAGTATTCTGGCTACGTGATGAAATTAAAGTGTTTGAATTTCCAAGACGAAAATAAAAGCTTTTCGAGAAATTTTCTGAAAAAAACACTATTCATCTATTTCTGCTCGGGAATAATTTTTGAACCCCCGAGAAATACGTAATGATAGAATAATAAGGAAGGATGGATTATGTAATAATAATTCAGTTATGACAAACGCGGTTTTCCACTTTTGTACTAAGTTCAAGAATGCTAAGGAAAACGAAGATTTGAATAAATGATGATCGTATAATAAGAAAGTATTATGCGAGGCAATGAATACGAGTATGATACAAAGAATTATACTAGTATATACAAAAGATGTTATAGTGTATATGGTGAATGATTATACGATCTAGTATACGTAAAGAATATGAAGATTATACGTTAAACGCTTTAATCCTATTGCAATGGAATTGTAGGATTTGTGTAGGAATTGGACAAGCCCAAGTGCATACTTGTTAGGCCCAAAGTAATTAAACTTAAGCCCGAACCAAGAACCGGACCCATGGATCGAACCGATGGGTCACCAGGTGAGAAAAAAAACCCATGGGGCAATCCATGTGGGCCCCCATAGGTGAGTCATGGCTGGACTTGGTTGTCAAGCAAAGGATAAGAGTTGTGGGGATCATGTAATGAATAGTAAGGAGGTGGAAAGTATGGAGGTGGGATGACCTAATGACTATAATGCCCTCACCTTGGAAATCCTATAAATAGAAGACTTGGATTTTCATTTTGTACCTTGTTCATTTCACCAACATCTAAACATATTGAGAGAAAAGTAAGAAGAGCTAGACTTTGCTATATCAAGAAGAAAAGAAGAAGAACCAAGTTAAGAACTCAAAGGTAAGGAATAATTGATCATTATTCTTCATCTCTTCAATTATAGTTTGATAAAGAAGTGAGTATTGGTGGAGCATGTATGCTAAGGAGTAACAAGGATGGTTATTAGAGGACTTAAACCTTAATAAATGATGTTGCAAGTAAATCATAATCATAGATGTTATGAACTAATGAAGAACATTTGAAGAATTATCATTTTGTTGTTGAAATATGTTTGGTTAGGTTGATAGATATATGGAATGAATCCTTTTTGAACGGTGTAAAAATCTCAAGAAACGAAGTTATGGCGAAATTTACGAGATTAGACGATAATCATCAAAATCGTGAAATTCTCGGAATGAAGGTCAAAAGTCATTGTTTAACTCGGAAACATTGGTTTTCTATGGTGAGTAGTCTATGTTTGCATTTTAGAGTTGCAAACTTGAAAATGGTCAAATTCTGACTTAGAACGAAGAAACGAGCTTTGAACGCTCACGAACGTTTAATGAACGCTTAATAAAGAACTAAATCGGTAAATTCCGTGTTAATGGATTCGAAATGTAGAATTTTCTAATGAAATCATAATACATGTGATATGTGAACTAACGGGTTTTGAACGAGCCAATTCTGACTTATAATGAATAAGTTATGAGCCCGTAAATATTGTAGAGAAATCAAATTGTGAAAATTTTCTGAGGCACAGGGTCGGCGTCGCAGTGCTGCCCAAGCTTCTAAGGTTGGCGCAGAAACACCAAGACCAACCCTTACACACTGGGAAGTGGCGCCAGCTGCAAATGACGAGTAGGGAGAATGAATGGTCTTTGCCACGAGGCCGAGACTTAGATACTGTGAACTCGCGGTCATAGTACGAAGTTTTATAGAAGAGAAGTTAGGCCGCAAAGACCAACACTAGAACATGACAAAGAATGAATGACAACGAAGATAAAGGAAATAAAAGTTGATTGAAGGTGAATTATAACCTTAATAAACTTGAAGTAACATTCTTAATGATGAATATAACCGTAAGGATTACAACTAAAGGTTGACAAAACGTTATAAATATGTAAACACAATGTAATATGATAAACCGTAATGAATGATTGTTTATGACCTAATGTGGTATGTAATGTGATATGGAATTGTAGAATCCTTAAAGACTCAAAAAGAAAAGTATATTAACTATAGAAGATGTTGAAGGCGAGTGTTCTAAACCTTTTTCTATGTCTCTTCTAGACAAGTTTTGTGATTCATATATCCTACGCATGAATTGATGTATAACAAGGTCGAAGCCATTTCCTTTGGCTAGACTTAATGTGTTTTGTGGATTTCCTTATCCTTATAATCTACCAAACTATTATCAATGTTGTTATCTTTTGCCAAACTATTTTGGTATTGATTTCAAAGAAAGACTGAGTATGAATAAACAAACGTTTTGTCGTCAAACGACAAGCACAATTCCATATCACCTAGACGTGCTTGTAAGATATATCGGACCTATGGACTTGGTGCCAAGATGTCCTTTTTAAAGAAAGAATGAAATGCTCAAGGTCTTGGACCGAAATTGAAGTTTAATTTATGTTGTTCATTGTTAAACATTTTAAAGAAAAGAGAAGTGCTATTTTGAATTATTTATAGTACTTCATAACTATTGATTCAATTATTAAAGATATACGATTCATATGACTCAAACCCTATTGTTTAATGAAATTGTTATACTTGCTGAGCTAGTTATGCTCACTCTTGCTTGAACCATGTGAATGCAGCTAAGACCGAGCCTACTGAAGGATCGAGTAAAGATAAAGGGAAGGCTAAGGCAGATAAATAAGTTGCCTTTGCAATAGTATAGTACTAACGTTGTAATTATTTGATATTATGACAAAGAATACATGTAATGGTTATAAAGAACCAGAAGAAGTTAACCCTAAAAATGCATTAAATGTGATATGTGTTTTTACTATTCTAATGATGTGTACTAATCAAACTAATTTGTTTCATTGTAGATGTTAGGAGATAACATAATGTATAGGGATATACATGACGTAGTGAGGAGTCGATGAATCAAGTAGAGATCTTATCGAACCCTGTAGCTGAGGTACCAAAAGTGGTGGTGGTCGAGTCAAAAGACTCGAAAAACTTAGAATTTATGTCCTTGTTTGACGGCATGTCAGAGAAGGAGGTGGAGGTGGTGTCGTTTAATATGGTAGCACCTGTAGAAGAGATGGCTACGTGGAGTCAATGAGGCTTTATTCATGACCGTGTTGCATAGAAATATCTAGTTGGGGAAGGAGGTGAGGGAATTGAAGGAGGAAAACCATGATATCTTGGAAGACAAGAAAAGCATGGAGACAATGTGGGAGGAAGAGCACGACGAGAGAGTTTTGGTAAAGGACAAGGTCCACGAGCTGAAACATGAGGTCTTTGAATGGAGGAAGATATTTAGCTCTGGGAATACCAGAGTGAAGCAAGGAGACCCGAAGAGAAGAATGGAGGCCTGCAAGACCTGTGGGAAGACTCACTTAGGAGTCTGTCTTAAGGGGAAGGCCGTCTCATATAAATGTGGGATGAGAGGGCACATTGCGCCTAACTGTCCAAGTCTCAAGAAGAATCACGGATGCTTTGTGTGTGGGTCAACTGACCACATGGCTAAGAACCGCCCTCAAGAAGGGGATGGACGGGAACCGGGCACTAATAGCGATAGTTAGCTATTGGGGGTCCAAAGGTAAATTGGTAGGTAGCCGATGGGTCATACCTTTAACATGATGACCAAGATGCGGTTGCATCGGGGACGAATCACGTATTATTTCGATCAACGATATCAATGCGTATGTCTTGCTTTGATTCGAAAGTGCTACTTGTTCGCTTTATAAAGATGCGATTTTGCTAAACGATTAGGATTACTTCCCGAAAAGTTGCCTATACCTTTAAATATTAAGGTAGCAAACGAAGAGATAATTCCTGTTGAAAATATTCACAAGAGTTGTTGTGTAGATATACGGGGTTGTAAATTATTGGTAGATTTATTACCGATAAAGTTAGAAGAATTCGATGTAATTCTCGGAATGGATTGGTTGATAAACCATGGGGCAATTATAGATTGTCAAAAGAAATGTGTGAACATTAAGACGTTAGAACAACCTCGGGTAGTATTTTACGGGAATAGATCACCGGGACATTCGTGTTGTCTAACCATGACACAAACTAGGAAATTACTGAGGAAGGGATGCGTAGGTTACCTGTGCCATGTTGTTGATAACCAGAGAGTGGTAGCAACCATGGAACAAATACCTATAGTGAGAGAATTCGCCGATGTATTTCTGAGTGAATTACCTGGTCTTCCGCCGGACAGGGAGACAGAGTTTGTGATAGACATTGTGTCAGGAGCAGCACCAGTTTCTAGGGCATCGTATCATATGGCGCCAGTGGAGATGAAGGAATTGATGGTGCAGTTGCAAGAACTGTTGGATCGAAAGTACATTCAGTTGAGTGTGTCACCGTGGGCAGCACCGGTACTGTTTGTTAAGAAGAAGGACGTATCGTTAAGACTTTGTATCGACTATAGAGAGGTGAACAAGTTAACAATAAAGAATAAATACCCATTGCCCAGGATCGATGATCTCTTTGATCAGTTAAAAGGGGCTAAGTATTTTTCTAAAATAGATTTGCGGATGAGGTATCATCAGCTGAAGGTTAGGAAGGAGGATGTGCCAAAGACAGCATTCAGGACTCGTTATTGTCATTACGAGTTTTTAGTGATGTCGTTTGGGTTGACAAATGCACCAGCTGCATTCATGGATATGATGAACAGAGTGTTCAAACAATATTTGGACAAGTTCATCGTGGTGTTTATAGATGATATTCTAGTCTACTCTAAGACGCTAGAAGATCATGCTGAACACCTTAGGTTAGTGTTGGAGACATTAAGGAAGGAGAAGTTGTATGCGAAATTCACGAAGTGTGAATTTTGGTTAGAGAAGGTGCGCTTTTAGGTCATGTCATTGACCATGAGGGGATTTCATGAGATCCCATGAAGGTGGAAGCCGTGATAAATTGGGAACAAACCAAAACCCGGTCGAGGTACGGAGTTTCTAGGGTTAGCGGTTACTATCGAAGATTTATCCAGGATTTTTCGAAGATAGCTACTCCGTTGACTAACTTGACAAGGAAGACGGTGAAGTATGTGTGGACGGAGAAGTGTGAAGACAGTTTTCAAGAATTGAAGAAAAGATTGAGTGAAGCGCCTGTTTTGTCATTATTCGATGACACATGAAATTTTGTAGTTTATAACGATGCTTCGCATAGAAGACTTGGTTGCGTGCTCATGCAGTATGGCAAGGTCATTGCATATGCATCTAGGCAGTTGAAGGATTATGAGCAAGTTTATCCTACTCACGATCTCGAACTGGCCGCAATAGTTTTTGCTCTGAAGATATGGAGACATTATCTTTATGGAGAAAAATGTGAGATATACACGGACCACAAGAGTCTAAAATATATCTTCACACAGAAGGAGTTGAATATGAGGCAGAGGAGATGGCTGGAGTTGATAAAGGATTATGATTGTGAAATCCTATATCACCCTGGAAAAGCCAATGTAGTTGCCGACGCCTTAAGTAGGAAGGGTCGGGAAAAGTTGTCTTTGTTAATGGCTCAAACTGAGTTAATAACAGAGATGGCTAAGATGGAGTTGGAAGTGAAGCTACCAAATGAAGGAGGACTAATGTTGTTTGCGATGGAGATGCAATCTACCATCGTAGATAGAGTTAAGAAGGTGCAACTCAAAACTGATGAGTACGACCGAATGAAGGAACGACTGACCAATGAAAAATATACTAAGTGCAGTCTTGATAAGGAGGGATTATTGAGATTTGAAGGAAGAATTTGGGTTCCGAATGAGACGAAATTAAAGGAGCAGTTTCTACAAGAGGCTCATAGTTCAAGGTTTTCGATTCATCCTGGTAGCACTAAGATGTATCAAGATATTAGATTGAGTTTCTGGTGGCCGAACATGAAGAGAGAGATAGCCGAGTACGTTAGTAGGTACTTAACTTGTCAGAGAGTTAAGGCCGAACATCAATGACCAAGTGGCTTGTTACAGTCATTGGAAATTCCGGAGTGGAAATGGGAGAATATCACGATGGATTTTGTGGTAGGACTTCCGACTACTCAGAAGGGGTATGATGCTATTTGGGTAATAGTGGACTGGTTGACGAAGTCAGCTCACTTTTTTCCAATTAGGGTTAAGTATAACTTAGACCAATTAGCTAGACTTTATATTAAAGAAATAATCTCCAGACATGGAGTGCCAGTATCGATTGTGTCAGATCGTGATCCATGATTCACGTCGAACTTTTGGAGAAGTCTACAAGAGCAGTTAGGAACGCAGTTGAAGCTGAGTACAGCGTATCATCCACAGATGGATGGATAAAGCGAGAGGAAAATTCAGACATTAGAAGATATGCTAAGATCTTGCGTCATGGATTTCAAGGGTAGTTGGGATGATCATCTACCTTTAGTGTAGTTTGCATATAACAATAGTTATCATGCAAGCATAGGTATGCCACCTTACGAAGCTTTGTATGGGAGAAAATATAGAACGCCATTATATTGGGATGAGGTAGGAGAACACCGAATGTTGGGACCAGAATTGGTGCAACAGACAGCGGATATTGTCAAGAAGATTCAGATGCATCTTCTAGCAGCTCAAGACAGACAGAAGAAGTTTGCGGATCCGCATAGAGAGAATCGAGAGTTTGAAGTAGGTTCGTACGTATTTCTAAAAGTATCTCCCTGGAAAGGAAAGATACGTTTTGGAAAAAAAGGGAAATTAAGTCCGAGGTTTATAGGACCTTTCAAAGTATTAAAATGGGTGGGTGAGGTAGCTTATATGATAGCGTTACCTCCAGACCTAGAACGTATACATAATATATTTCACGTGTCGGTATTGCGTCCTTATAAGCCAGATTATAAGCACGTGATAGAATATGAGCCTATCCATGTTGAGAAGGACTTAACGTACGAGGAAACGCCGATTCAAATTATCGATAGAAAAGAACAAGTTCTGCAGAATAAAGTTATACCTTCCGTGAAGGTGATATGGAAGAACCACGATGCAGAAGAAGCAACGTGGGAGTTAGAAGAAATGATGAAAAAGAATTACCCTCAATTATTTGTGTAATTTTATTTTTTTTGCGAGATTCTGGGGACAGAATCCTTATAAGGGGGAGAGAGTGTAACACCCCGAAAAATCGAACATTTTGTAATTACCTTTAATAATGAATAAAATAATATTATTTATTATTATTACGTGTTGAGAAGATGAAGGTTGTTCTATAACCTAGAAACGTCGGAACGTCGTAGTATTTTCACTACGTGGGAGAATTAAAGTGTTTGAATTTCTAAAACGAAAATAAAAGTTTTCCGAGAAATTTTCTGAAAAACACTATTCATTGATTTCTACTCGAGAACTATTTTTGAACTTCCGAGAAATATGTAACGTTATAATATCGAGGTGATACTGATTATGTAATAATAATCTAAGTATGGAAAACGTAATATTTTGCATGCGGACTTAATTTGGGAACGTTAGGTTATTAAGCGTTAAGGGAAGAGAGTTGTGATTATATAATGTGTATACATTATATGAAGTAATGGATGTAAGTATAATACGACATATTGTACTATTATGTATGAAGAATGAGATAACGTATATTAAGAATTAATATACGAGTTAGCATACGAAGATTATACGTGGGGTATAAATGTTAAGTTATTGAATTAAAGGTAATGGACTTGTAGGATTGCTAGCTTATTGGTAGAAGTCCAATAGAATGTGTTTCTCAAGCCAAGTGTTTGTTAATCATGAGTCCAAACAATGGTAGTGTAAGCCCGATAAGAAAACTAGCTAGATTAAACTAGCAAGCCCAATGATTTAGCCATGATCCATGGAGCGATCCAAGTGTAAGTGGGTAGACTTGATGGGCAAGGTTAATGTGTGGTGACCAAGTGATGGGATGAGCAAGTGTTGTGGCTAGCAAGTTTACTTAGTGGCTAGATAATGAATAGTAAGGAGGTGGGGTATGAGGAGGTGGAATGAGGAGGTGGAAATGAGGAGGTGGGATGTGTTAATGACCATTCTACCCTAGCTTTTGATAGCCTATAAATACCAAGCTCATTTCAATTTTGTTGGTTGTTATTTCATCCAACTTTCCTCTCAATATAAAGCTACTTATTGGTTAGGAAGAATAAGCCACTTAAGCACTTATAAGCCACTTCAACCTTTGCTAGTTTTCCAAAGTGAATTGAAGTCTTAGTCTTCAAGGGTAAGACTCATCTCTTTTATCTACATCTTTTCTATGATATGATTGATAGAGAAGGGGGATGGTTTGAGGATAACATGTAATAAGTTATTAAAGAATGAACTTAAGCCGAATAAGTTGAATAAGAAACTTGAACATTAATAAGTTGCTAAGACCATGAAGAACCTATCATATGTTGTCATATGATGTTTAGTATGTTGAATATAGCATGTGAACTTTGATTGAAGGACTTAAGTTATTAATAAGTCATGTGCATGAAGATTTCTAGTTCATAAGCTAAAAAAGTTAATGACTTATGAAAATAAGTCAAAACCTACCTTGTTTATAAGATGGGTTAATAAGTAGTTTGTAATGATCATATATTGATTAAAATCCATTAAGAACGCTTAGTAATGAATATTTGCCGGACTTAACATGATTGGACGATTATCGTTGAATTCGTGAAATTCTTGAAATGGAAGTCGTATTTTGTGTTTGAAGTCGGAAACGTTGGTTTTTGATGGAGACAAGTCATCTTAGTCATTATAGAGTTGCGGACTCAAAAATGACCGGATTCCGACTTAAAACGAAGAAACGAGCGTTGAACGTTCACGAACGTTTATCGTTTTCGTTAAAAATAAACTCATAGGTGAATTTTTAGGAAATGAATTCAAATAGATAAAATTCTTGCATGAACGCGTAGATTATGAAATTTGTGAACTGTAGGCTTTTGAACGAACCAATTCGGACTTAAAACGAAGAAGTTATGCGTCTGGGAAGTTCGTAAAAATGTCAAAACTAAAAAATTTTCTGAGGCACAGAGTCCGTCCATGCACATGACTCTAAGCCCTAGAATGGCCACGCCACAGTTATGAGGTCAGAGGCTTTTTAGATCGCTAACTCATACCACAAATAGCGAGTCACAGAGCAATCCTTGGCGCCGTGGCTCCAGACCAAGAAAAATGATAGTGAAGAATGATTTCAAGTGTAGAAGGAAAGAGAACTTGTTAGTAATGAATTAAGATGTAATCATAATATGGTTAAGACATTGTAAGGTACTTGTAAGACACTATTGCATGTTGATTAAGAATTTATAATCAATCGAATATGAGCGGAATGAGAATGACGTAACGAAAGCCGGAAACCCTAATAACGAATCTAAGTTAGGAATTACGTTGAGATGAAGGGTAAGATATAATAGTAATCATACTTGATGGTGTATGACTTAATGTGGTACGTTATGTGATTATGTATGGTAAAATCATAAAGACTTAAAGTACTGTACAGATATTAATCAGTAATTAGACGTCAAAGGCAAGTATTCTAACCCTTGTTCCAGTTCAGTCTGGACAAGCTTTGTAATTCATGTATTCTTTCACATGAAGTTTTGAATGATGAAGTCTTAAGCCATTTCTTTTGGCTAGACTTATATTATGAATCTGTCAAGCATGATTAATGTTTATCGAGTTATATTGGTATGGTTTTCAATCGAAGACCAAGTATACTAAAATGTATTTATCGTTTAACGACGGGCACGTGAGGTTGCCATAACTTAAACGTATACACGTTTAATGAATGTAGTGTTGATCAACATAGAGTACTATGAGCTGATCACTCAGAAGTGCTCGTAAGCTATGATGGACTTACGGACTTAGTGCCGGGTTGTCCTTTTTAAAAGACTTATGATATGCTCATAGATTTGAGCCATAATTGTTATTCTACCGAGTATGGTTGTATAAAACGTTTTGAAGGAAAAGAAGTGCTATTTTGAATTATCGATAGTACTTTGTAACTATTGTTCAGTTATTGAAGATATATGAGTTCTATGTTTCAAGCATGTTGTTTATTAGAATGGTAGTACTTGTTGAGCTAGTCATGCTCACTCTTGCTTGAACCATATGAACACAACTAAAATCGAGCGGACCGAAGGCTTCGGCAAGGATAAAGGCAGGGCAAAGACAAACCCGTAGTATACTTATGTAATAGTATAGGATGAATGTTTGTAATATATTGATATTATGACAAGAACAACTGAAAGGGTTACAAAGAACCTGGGGAATGTAATATTATTTTGAATATATATAAGTTATATTAGTCCTTTTGAGACTATTCAATGGGATGTATGAATGAATGGTAGTACCGTGTAGCACCATCTGTCGGGTTGGAAGAGACCCAGATTTGGGGGCGTCACAAAACCAGGTCTAGGGTAATCCGCACAGACAGGATATTCCAACAGAATAATAAAGAATGGAATAACAAAGAATTCACCATGCATGCGATAGACCGCTTACAGATGAGTTATTCCAATGTAATAATAAAGGATGGAACCAGTGTCTAGCGTAATTACATATAGATAGGATATTCCAACAGAATAATAAAGAATGGAATAATAGAAGAATTTCACCATGTATGCGGTACTTCGCATAGACAGGTTATTCCAACATAATAATAAAGAATGGAATAACAAAAGAATTTCACTATGTATGCGGTACTTCGCATAGACAGGTTATTCCAACATAATAATAAAGAATGGAATAACAGAAGCTCTCTTCATGAATATGAAAGAAATAATACCCCTTACCTTAGAAGAAACTGGATATTAAAATAGTGAGGTAGCAGACTTCTCTTCTTTTTTCTCTCTATAATTTCTCTTTATAATAATTGCTCTAAAGCTTTAGTGAATTGGTGAGAAATGAAGGAAGAATGAGCTTCTATTTATAGAAAAATATAGTTTCGATAATTGCACATTTTGGGGCTCGAAATATTACAGTATAATACCTTTAACTTTTCTTTCATTTTTAATTTAGTCCTGCAAGTATTATCAAACTTGCACTACCTCCCCTAATAGTAAATAATGTGAATCAATAGTTCAATCATGTGAATCAATAGTTATAATCATGTGAAAATATGAAGTACAGTATAGTACCTCCATCTATACCTCCATTTTTAACTTAGTCATGCAAGTATTATCAATCTTGCATCAACTCCCCTAATAGTACAAGAATGTGAATCAATAGTACACACATGTGAACAAATAGTTGTAATCATGTGAATTAATAGCAATTAATTGCTCATTTATCCGGTTAATTACCCGACTAGTCAATATAACTTCCAGACATCAATTAATATCGAAATAAATGTCGATTTCCACTAACACTAATAATTCTAACATAATGGAACAATCAATTTCATCTTTAATCAACACGAACTTATTCATCATTAATATTATAACTCACAATATTTAACAACCAGGTCGTTCCCAAGAAAGATGGGGCTTTCGATAAGGATTTCTCCTTATTGGCGCCAAGATTAGATGACCAAACCTCTCCTCGATGTAACTTCTAGACATTGTAATTATTGTAATTTAATAATATGAATAACTTTGTCGTCTCAATTATTGATTTAATAATATATCATATAATGCGATGATAATCTTTGTGACAATAATTGAATCAATAATATGAGAGATATGATCGTGAATTCTCGTAGCAATAGTTGAGTATAAATGGTGACTTCTCACATAAGCATCAATAATCAATACCGCCGTGCTACTATTATGACCACGCCAGATTCTGTACTTTTTACTACCGGGTAGTTCAACAGTTTAATGGTAAAACTTCATAGTTATTTTTATAAAAAGATAATTATGTCGATTTTCTAATTACGACAATACTTCCGCTAATAGGGTCCACGATAATTGTCTTAGCCGTCGCATGCGAATATTCCCCGTTAAAACGAATATTCCCGACCAATCGAATATTATATAACCACTTGCTTACTTTGCAAAATTTATAAATATTACCCACAACTATAACATTATATCAAATCCACACCATAATATTCAAAAATATATTTCGAGAAAATTATTCTTTATTCATAAAAGTCGGGGTCTTACAAATACCGTGTACTACTATGCAACCACGCGTATTACTATACTTTTAACACCGATTATTTCAACAGTTAACGGTAAAACTTCCTCCATTATTTTCATAAAAAGATATTTTTATCATTTTCTAAATCCGAAAATAATTTCGTTGTGGGGTCCACCAATGACTGTGTCGTCGTATGAATATTCCCTGTTAAAACGAATATTCCCCGACCAATCGAATATAATATAACAACTTGCATACTTTGCAAAATTTATAAATATTACCCACAACTATAAAATTAGATCAAATTCACTCCTTAATATTCAAAAATGATATTTATAGAAAAATTCATCTTTATTCATAAAAAGTTGGGTTTTACAACCGGAATGAGGACCGGTTAATCCAATGCAAGAGTTCGTTAATTTATTAACGATTTCTTTTAATAGGAATGGGGCGAATATACCCGTTAATCCTGCGGAAGTATGGGCTACTACGTTTAAAGATTTTAAGAGTGTAGGTCCGCTAGAGTTCAAATGAACTATGGACCTTATAGAATCCCAGACTTAGGTGAAGGAAATAGAGAAGGCATTTGTTATTGTAAATGTCAAAGAAGGGCAAAAGGTTGCTTTTGCTACTTATATGATGAAAGGGGAGGCCAACTTCTTATGGGAGGCAAACCAGGCTAAGGATGGAGTGGAGGTTATGACGTGGATGCGGTTCAAGGAGATTTTCTTTGAGAACTACTTTCCCACAAGTATGCAAGGGAGGATGGAGATGAGGTTTTTAGAGTTGAAACAAGGGGAAATGACTGTTCCCCAATATGCTGCCAAGTTCAATGAACTGGCGAGGTTTGCTCCACATCAAGTGGATACGGAGGTGAGGAAGGCGAGGAGGTTCCAGCAGGGCTTGAAACCCTGGCTCTATAACTGGATATCAGTGTTCCAAAGTAATTCCTCTAGGACCATTCTAGAGAAGGCGATAATCGCAGAGGGTGGTAATGAGGCTCTAAGCCAATACCACATAGAGAAGAAGCACAAGGGAAAGGTAGATGGGGGAGTGAAAATCGAGGGAGCCAGTGGAAGTGGTAACAGCCAGAAGAGGAAGGGTTTTAACTCTGGGAATACCGAAGTAAAGCAAGGAGATCCTAAGAAGATGATGGAGGCATGCAAGAACTGTGGGAAGACTCACTTAGGAGTTTGTCTCAAGGGAAAAGTTGTATGCTATAAATGTTGACAGGAGGGGCACATTTTGCCTAATTATCCTAGTTCGAAGAAGAACCATGGATGCTTCGTGTGTGGATCAACTGATCACATGTTGAAGAATTGCCCGAAGAAGGGGATACATGGGAATAAGGGCGCTAATAGCAGTAAGTTAGCTATTAGTTGTCCAAATCAGATGAGTAGGCCGATTGCCCGCACATTTAACATAACGGTCCAAGATGCAGTTGCATCAGGGGATGTAGTTGCAAGTATTATCCCGATCAACGATATAAATGCTTATGTGTTGTTTGATTCGGGTGCTACTTATTCTTTCATAGCATGTGATTTTGCTAGACGATTAGGATTACTTCCCGAAAGATTGCCTGTACCTTTGAATATCAAGGTAGTAAACGAAGAAATAATTCTTGTTGAAATTATTCATAGGAGTTGTTGTGTAGAAATATGGGGTTGTAAATTATCGATAAATTTTTTACCGATAAAGTTGGGAAAATTTGATGTAATTCTCAGGATGGATTGGTTGTTCAACCATGGTGCAATTATAGATTGCCAGAAGAAATGTGTAAACATAAGAACGTTGAGACATCCTCATGTAGTGTTTTACGGTAATAAATCGACGAGACGTTCGTGTTGTCTTACCATGACACAAACTAGGAATTTGTTGAGGAAGGGATGTGTAGGTTATTTGTGTCATGTTGTTGATACCCAGAGAGTGGGAGCAACGATGGAACAAATACCTATAGTCAAAGAATTCGTGGATGTATTTTCAAGTGAATTATCGGGTCTTCCACCGGATAGAGAGATCGAATTAATAATTGATATTGTACTAGGAGTTGCACCAGTTTCAAGGGCACCATATCGTATGGCGCCGGTAGAGATGAAGGAGTTGATGGTTCAGTTACAAGAACTGTTGGATAGAAAGTACATTCAACTAAGTGTTTCACTGTGGGGAGCACCGGTACTGTTTGTGAAAAAGAAAGAAGGATCATTGAGACTTTGTATCGACTATTGAGAGTTGAACAAGTTAATGATAAAGAATAAATACCCATTGCCCAGTATCGATGATCTCTTTGATCAGTTGAAAGGGGAACAATATTTTTCTAAGATAGATTTGCGAACGGGGTATCATCAGTTGAAGGTTAGAAATGAGGATGTACCTAAGACAACATTCAGAACTCGTTACGGCCATTACGAGTTTTTGGTGATGTCATTTGGGTTGACGAATGCACCAGCTGCATTTATGGATATGATGAATAGAGTGTTCAAATAATATTTAGACAAGTTCGTCGTAGTGTTTATCGATGATATTCTAGTCTATTCTAAGGCATCATAAGATCACGCTGAACACCTAAGATTAGTGTTGGAGAGACTAAGGAAGGAGAAATTATAAGTGAAATTCTCTAAGTGTGAATTTTCGCTAGAAAGGGTACAGTTTTTAGGCCATGTTATTGACCTAGATGGAATTTCAGTGGACCCAGCGAAGGTGGAAGCAGTGATTAATTGGGAACAGCCAAAAATGCCAACTGAGGTACGGAGTTTCCTAGGGTTAGCGGGATACTATCGAAGATTTTTCCAAGATTTTTCCAAGATAGCTACTCCGTTAACTAATTTGATAAGGAAGACAGTGAAATACGTGTGGACTGAGAAGTATGAAGACAGTTTCCAAGAACTGAAGAAAAGGTTGAGTGAAGCACCTATATTGTCTTTACCTAATGATATAGGGAATTTTGTAGTTTATAGCGATGCTTCGTATAGAGGACTTGGTTGCGTGCTCATGCAGTATGGCAAGGTCATTGCATACGCATCATGATAGTTGAAGGATTATAAGAAATTTTATCCTACTCATGATCTGGAATTGGCCGCGGTAGTGTTTGCCTTAAAGATATGGAGGCATTATCTTTATGGAGAGAAATGTGAGATATACACGAACCATAAGAGTCTAAAATATATCTTCACACAAAAAGATTTACATATGAGACAAAGGAGATGGCTGGAGTTGATAAAGGATTACGACTGTGATATCCTGTATCACCCAGGAAAAGCCAATGTAGTGGCCGACGCCTTGAGTAGGAAGGGTCGGGAAAAGATGTCTATGTTAACGGCTCAAACTGAGTTAATAACAAAGATGGCTAGAATAGAGTTAGAGGTGAAGTTACCGAGTGAGTCGGGTCAGAGATTGTTTACAACAAAGATTTGATCTACCATTGTAGAGAGAGTTAAGGAGGTACAACTCAGAAATGTTGAGTGTGACCAGATGAAGAAGCGGCTAGTGGATGAAAAAGAGTTGAAGTATAGTCTTGATAATAAGGGATTATTAATATTTGAAGGAAGAATTTGGGTTCCGAATGAGACAAAATTAAAGGAGGAAGTGTTATAAGAAGCTCAAAGTTCAAGGTACTCGATTCATCCTGGTAGCACTAAGATGTATCAAGACCTTCGACAGAGTTTTTGGTGGCCAAACATGAAGAAGGAGATAGCAGAATATGTGAGTAGGTGCTTAACTTGACAAAAAGTTAAGGCCAAACATCAATGACCAAGCAGCTTGTTACAGTCACTAGAGATTCTAGAATGGAAGTGGGAGCATATCACGATGGATATTGTGGTGGGACTCCCGACGACTTAGAAAGTGTATAACGTTATATGGGTAATAGTGGACCGGTTAACGAAGTCGGCTCACTTTTTGTCAATAAGAGTTAAATTTAACTTAGATCAGTTACCTAAACTTTATGTTAAGGAAATTATTTTCAGACATGGAGTACAAGTTTTGATAGTGTCAGATCATGATTCACGATTCACATCAATCTTTTGGAGAAGTCTACAAGAATAAATGGGAACGCTGTTGAAGTTGAGTACGGCTTATCATCCACAAACCGATGGGCAGAGCGAAAGGACAATAGTTAGAAGATATGCTGAGATCTTGCGTTATGTATTTCAAAGGTAGTTGGGATGATCATTTACCACTAGTAGAGTGTGCGTATAACAACATTTATCATGCAAGCATATTCATGCCACCTTATAAAGCTTTATACGTAAGGAAGTGTAGAACACCATTGTGTTGGGATGAAGTAGGAGAATGTCAAATGCTAGGACTTGAATTGGTGCATCAAATAGTGGATATAGTTAAGTTGATACAAATGCATCTAGTAGCAGCTCAAGACAGACAGAAGAAATATGCAGATTCGCATCGAATGAACAGCGAGTTTGAAGTGGGCTCATATGTATTTCTAAAGGTATCTCCCTGGAAAGGAAAGATATGCTTTGGAAAGAAAGGAAAGTTAAGTCCAAGGTTTATAGGACCTTTTGAGATATTAAAAAGAGTAGGAGAGGTAGCTTACGTGGTAGCATTACCTCTAGACTTAGAACGCATACACAATGTATTTCATGTATCTATGTTACGTCCTTATAAGACAGATTATAAGCACGTAATAGAGTATGAGCCTATTCATATTGAGAAAGACTTGACGTATGATGAAATGCCTATTCAAATAGTTGATATAAAAGAGCAAGTTTTGAGGAACAAAGTTATACCTTCGGTAAAAGTATTACGGAAAAACCACGATGCCAGAGAAGCAATGTGGGAACTTGAAGAAAAGATGAAGAAGAATTACCTTCAGATATTTGTTTAATTTATAGCGAGATTCTGGGGACAGAATCCTTATAAGGGGGAAGAATGTAACGACTGAGAAAATCAGATTAATTGTAAAATAATTTTATTTGATTAAATAATGAATAAAATTATATTATATGTTATCATAATGAGTAAGCAAGATGAAGGTTGTTCTATAACCTAAAAGTGTCGTAATATCGTAGTATTCTGGCTACGTAATGAAATTAAAGTGTTTGAATTTCCAAGACGAAAATAAAAGCTTTTTGAGAAATTTTCTGAAAAAACACTATTCATCTATTTCTGCTCAGGAATTATATTTGAACTTCCGAGAAATATGTAATGATAGAATAATAAGGAAGGATGGATTATGTAATAATAATTCAGTTATGACAAAGCAGTTTTCCGCCTGTGTACTAAGTTTGAGAATGCTAACGAAAACGAAGATTTGAATAAATGATGATCGTATAATAAGAAAGTATTATATGAGGCAATGAATACAAGTATGACACGAAGTATTGTACTAGTATATACAAAAGATGGTATGGTGTATATGGTGAATGATTATATGATCTAGTATACGTAAAGAATACGAGGGTTATACGTTAAACGCTTTAATCCTATTGTAATGAACTTGTAGGATTTGTGTAGGAATTGGGCAAGCCCAAGTACAAACTTGTTAAGGCCCAAAGATAAGAAATGAAAGCCCACTGTGAGGCCCAAAGTAAGTAAACTTAAGCCCAAACCAAGAACCGGACCCGTGGATCGAACCGATGGGTCACCAGGTGAAAAAAAACCAATGGGGCAACCCATGTGGGCCCCCATAGGTGAGTTATGGCTGGCCTTAGTGGCCAAGCAAAGGATAAGAGTTGTGGGGATCAAGTAATGAATAATAAGGAGGTGGAAAGTATGGAGGTGGGATGACCTAATGACTATAATACCCTCACCTTGGAAATCCGATAAATAGAAGACTTGGATTTTCATTTTGTACCTTGTTCATTTCACCAACATCTAAACATATTGAGAGAAAAGTGAGAAGAGCTAGACTTTGCTATATCAAGAAGAAAAGAAGAAGAACCAAGTTAAGAACTCGAAGGTAAGGAATCATTGACCATTATTCTTCATCTCTTCAATTATAGTTTGATAGAGAAGTGAGTATTGGTGGAGCATGTATGCTAAGGAGTAACAAGGTTGGTTATTAGAGGACTTAAACCTTAATAAACCATGTTGCAAGTAAATCATAATCATACATGTTATGAACTAATGAAGAACTTTTGAAGAATTATCATTTTGTTGTTGAAATATATTTGGTTAGGTTGATAGATATATAGAATGAATCCTTTTTGAATGGTGTAAAAATCTCAAGTAACGAAGTTATGACAAAATTTACGAGATTA
The DNA here is from genome assembly GCA_020205605.1 of Panax ginseng. Lineage (NCBI taxonomy): Eukaryota > Viridiplantae > Streptophyta > Magnoliopsida > Apiales > Araliaceae > Panax > Panax ginseng. Next base: position 88,674,226 of record CM035129.1, read on the forward strand.
GACAATAATCGTCGAAATAGTGAAATTCTCGGAATGATTGTCAAAAGTCACCATTTAACTCGGAAACATTGGTTTTCTATGGAGAAAAGTCTAAGTTTGCATTTTAGAGGTGCGGACTCGAAAATGGTCAAATTCCGACGTAGAACGAAGAAACGAGCTTTGAATGTTCGCGAATGTTTAACGAACGCTTAATAAAGAACTTAATTAGTAAATTCTGTGTTAACGGATTCAAAATGTTGAATTTTCTAATGAAATTGTAATACATGTGATATGTGAACTAACGGCTTTTGAACAAGCCAATTCTAACTTATAATGAATAAGTTATGAGCCCGAAAATATTGCAGAGAAATCACACTGTGAAAATTTTACGAGGCATTGTGGTGTACGCCACTCGCTTTAAGCTTAAGGTTGGCGCCATTGTAGACTGAGACCAACCCTTGCACACTGGGAAGTGGCACCCCAGTGCGGCATAGAGTAGGGAGAATGGTGTCGCAGCGCCGAGGCCGAGACTTAGATACTATGAACTCGCGCCGCAACGTGAGCTTTATATAGGGAAGCTGATGCTGCAACGCCAACACTAGGAACATGACAGTAATGAATGGCAATGAAGATAAAGGAAATAAAAGTTGATTGAAGGTGAATTATAACCTTAATAAACTTGAAGTAACATCCTTAATGATGAATATAACCGTAAGGATTACAACTAAAGGTTGACAAAACATTATGAATATGTAAACACAATGTAATACGATAAACCGTAACGAATGATTGTTTATGACCTAATGTGATATGTTATGTGATATGGAATTGTAGAATCCTTAAAGACTCAAAAGGAAAAGTATAGTAACTGTAGAAGACACTGAAAGCAAGTGTTCTAAACCCTTGTCTATGTTTCTTTTAGACAAGTTTTGTGATTCATGTATCCTACACATGAATTGATGTATAACAAAGTCGAAGCCATTTCCTTCAGCTAGACTTAATGTGTTTTGTGGATTTCCGTATAATCTACCAAACTATTATCAATGTTGTTATCTTTTTCCAAACTGTTTTGGTATTAATTTCAAAGAAAGACTGAGTATGAATAAACAAACGTTGTTTGACAGGCACGTGAGGTTGCCAAAACTTAAAGTAGATACGTTTAATGAAGTAGTGTTGTACAACATAGAATACTATAGGCTGATCACCTAGACGTGCTCATAAGATATATCGGACCTACGGACTTGGTGTTTGGATGTCCTTTTCAAAGAAAGAATGAAATGCTCAAGGTCTTGGACCGAAATTGATGTTTAACTTATGTTGTTCATTGTTAAATGTTTTAAAGAAAAGAGAAGTGTTATTTTGAATAATTTATAGTACTTCATAACTATTGATTCAGTTATTGAAGATATACGATTCATATGATTCAACCCCTGTTGCTTAATGAAATTGTTATACTTGCTGAGCTAGTTATGCTCACTCTTGCTTGAACCATATGAATGCAACTAAGACCGAGCGTACTGAAGGATCGAGTAAAGATAAAGGGAAGGCTAAGACAGACAAATAAGTTGCCTTTGTAATAGTATAGTACTAACGTTGTAATTATTTGATATTATGACAAAGAATACATGTAATAGTTACAAAGAACCAAGGAAGGGAAATATTATTTTAGAATATATAGTAGACATATTCACTCTTTTGAGATATTTCAAATGAATGTATGTGTGAACTGTAGCATCGTGTAGCACCATCTATTGGGTTGTAAGATACCTGGATTTGGGGGCGTTACAATTAATGTAAATTTGAATAAATAAGTTTTGTAAAGTCCTTACAAATGATTTGATGTACAAGGACTTAGATTCGAAAGAACAAATAATGTTAGGTTGATCTTGTTGAGTTAATCTGATTTATAGCTGATAGGTTTCTATTAATCATAAAGTTATTCTTCTAGTTTCATAGTATGAAGATACATTACAGAGTTAACCGTGTTCATAAAGCATCAGGCGAATCGCAGAGTTCACTTTATCTCGTAAGGCGAAGATCAGCTCGTAAAGTGACAAGATGATTACAAAGTTGCAAGGCTATTACAGAGCTATAGGAGGAATCACAAAGTTGGTATGATTATCGTAAATATCACTTCGCAAATTAACGACCAACTTACTAAGTGATCAGTGAATCACAAAGTTAAATAAAGCTCTTTTCGTAAAGGCTGAACGTAGAATACTCTAAGGAGACACTGGATGAAAGTCACATCATAAGATAATTCCAAGATCATTCACTGAAGCTAAGATCGTAAAGTTAGCCTCAGAATTGTAAAGCATTATTTGTAAAGCTGACCATAGAGCTAAAAGAGATTATAAAGCTTACCTTCATTCCATGGATATAAGGTGAATATCACAAAAGAAGAAGCCAATAGCAGAAGGATATACGTTGATGATATTTAAGTATAGTTCTCACTAGAAGGATAGTATAGTTCTCACTAGAAGGATAGACTTTATAAAAGGTACATTGCATAGATATGATGCCTGGTCATAAAGCTCATAACAATTCGCAAAGTAATCAGAAGTTCATAAAGTAGCAGCTAATACCGTAAAGCATTGAGAGATAAATAGATCATAGAGATGCCTTCACCTTCACAGAGAAAACCAAGAGTGGTGAAACACACATCCTAGGAGAAGTAAAGAATCGAAGAATAATTTTCTAAATTGAAAGAGCTACTAAAGTGTTCGAAGAGCAAAGAGAAGTATGCACATCAAGTTCATGTAGCAAAAAACAATCATATAGTAGAACAAAAGTTGAAGTCATAATCGTATTGTTAATGTAGAGTATAAGTCTACGATTTCTATCACTCCACTATCAACAGACGGAAGAACAAAAAGATGAACAAAACGTAGAGCTCAACCCTACTATTCTTAAGACAATATATTGTAGAGCCAAGTCAGGTCTAACAAGAGGAATGACAAATAGAACGTTGCGAGAAGAAGATCCCAAGGTCTCAAACAATATATCCTTAGGAGAAATCAAAGGTGGTCCACTGGCTAGTTTGCCGAAAGTGATTTATCAAAGAAGTAGGTAAAGCTGCCACTTGATGTGATAAGTCATGAGTCAGAAAGTACACTGACACAAAGCTCTAGAAAGTCAACATCATGGATGTCAAAGTATCTAAGCATTAAATGTTTTAATGGACACTTTATAACGGGGAGATTTCAAACAAACTATAAAAGGTAATATTATTTAAAATGAAAAAGATGATGACATGCATTGAACAACCAATACAAGTAAATGATCATCATCAGAAAAGATCACAGTGCTGAAAGATGAAAAAACATAGAGTAAGTATCACTCTACGATTGAAGATGTGTTCAAAGATGCCAAGTACAAAAAGGGGAGGAGATTAAACGTCATCTCGACAACACATCATCAGACCATAAGAAGCTGATGACTACTTGAAGAAGCAAGAGCCGTAGAGCAAAGGGCCAAGAGTAAAAGAGCCAAAGAGCTAAAGAGCCAGAGCCAAAGTGCCAAGAAAAAAGACATAACAGAGCTAAAAGGCAAATTATGAAGAAGCTATGTAATTGATATTGGTACAATAAGAATGGCAAATCAGAAGGTAAACCTCAAGTACCACTCCTTGAGACTCATTTTATGGATTTTAATATCCTAATTCATTCGTTTAATTACGCTAAATTTTGGGTAAAATATAGGTGGTATACCCACCTATTTTATAAAAATAACAACCACGCATTTGGAGTAAATTAAGTGCATCAATTGAGAGCTCGAAGGAGCCCCAACCGTTGAACTATATTGTTGTTGTTACTATTATGGCAGCAGCCCCCTATGCGAGTAGCCATTTTGCAAATTTATATCTTTTAGTCCACAACTCCGATTACACTCGATTTTAAATATGTTCTATATAGAATGTGAGACTGTTTTTAAAAATTATAAACCACCTATTTCAGATACTTTAAATAAACCCAAATAAAGCTCCAAAAATGCTCTGTCATAACAGTTTTTAATTTTTCCCAACTTTACCATCTCTCGCTAAAACAGTAATAACTAATTCATTTTAAAATATTTTTGAGCGATTCTTGCGGCCACGTGAAGCTAACTTCCGGGGCTACAGCTCTTATGATTTGCCCATTTTCAAATTCTGAACACATAATTCCATAAAATTCGTACAAGGGGTAGGTCCGAATTTGATTTCAAGAATTTGGACAGATTCAACGCACTTATTTTGGAATGTCATAACTCCCTCCTCCGAGGTCGGAATTAGTCCATTCTAGAGGCTATGGATTCTTTAATCAGTGTACTATACATTCCCAAAACCCCAGAATTTTTCAGGAAATCAAACTAGTCCTGAATTTGGTCTTAAAGTCAGCAATCACACTAGTTTTTGACTTTTTGTTTTGTCTCAAAATTTCTTCCTTTCTTGATTCGATTTACTAAAACCCTATAATTAGTTATATAATATATATATATATATAACTCGGGCTTGGCTTGGCTTCGCTTAGTTTTTATTTTTTTAAGTAAAGTAATTCTTATAATACTTTTATCGATCATAACGTGTGCTCTCTATAATGGGCTGATTGCCTAGAGTTTGGTTTGTATTGTAGCCCAATTTTTCCCACCTTATTACTCCGCACCACCAATCCTATACTCTTTGGCTATAAATCAGTTCATAACAATCAATTCGAATAACTAAATCAAATATATACAATTAAAGTTTATAAACTAATTTGTTTACTAACTTACTAACTTACTAACTTTCAATTTTTGATTCTAATATATTTAATATGCAATAATACAATTTCCATACATAACTCAATTTCCCATGCTTTCATATACCAATTACAGTCAATAGAGATCAACTATATAACTAAAACTAATTAATCCATTCAAGTTACTAACTGTCTTTACTATTAACTAATTTCATAAACACGAATTGTAGAATATATAAATTATATTTGTGACCACCCCCAAATTCGGGTACTTCATTCCCACAGGATTTAGTGTTCACTATCCAAAACAATTATATCTAACTACCCATAATCAAAGATAAAGACATAACTTAAATAATTCAAACAATAATCCTCCCCATTAAAGGGTTACATCATCTTAAAACAAATCTCAGGTAATCTAACCTTAAACTATTACAAAAGTCTGTGAAATACATCATATAATTAAATAAGTCTTATAACATTAATTCTCTTAAATAAAATCAAACAAGTCTTCATCATTTGGACATCTTGCCCTTGCCCTTGCTAGAAGACGGCTCGTCAACTTTCTCAACTTTAACTGCAGTGTTAAATGCAAGAGTGAGCAATCAATTGCTCACTAATATAATGATGACAATAGCAATAACATAAGAGTAAGCTATAAATACGGAATAATAAAGAATTCATTTTTTGAGTCAAGATTAGGAAACACGTTCAAGTTTAATATCTGAGGGTCTTAAGACCATGAACTATGTCCCAAGGTTACTAAGTATTTCTACCTCAACCTTTAACAGTCGTTAGACTATACGGACCTTTTCTTTCGTGCATAGGGGGATCAACCCTTTGTACCATATATTGTGCACAAACATCTAAACGCTAACGCGTACATAATCGCCTATATTAGGGTTGTTCATCTCAGTTTGACTTTAGGATTTCCGTACTAAAGAAATTTTAGTTTGGATTAGCTTAACAATGGTTCTAAAATTTTAGAACACTCATCAACTATAGACTATTCAAATAAAGGTTGACTAGCCACTTAAGGTTCGACACAATAACTAGGTATTGAGTAACAATATTTAAGACAAGAATGGAATCCCAACAATATATAGTTGAATAAAACATTTTATATTCAATAGACCATCCTCAAAGGAATTAGAAAGTCTTGCTTGAAACAATAAATATCTCAAGCTTTGAATTAACAAGAAACAATGATTAAAAACTCGTTCAATATGAACAAACAACTTGAGCTATGAAATAAGATACTTGCATAGAAATAATAAGCAATATAGGGTAAAGATCTTGCTACATAAAGAAATAAGGTTTAGGAACTTGCCTCGTGCGTAAGCTATACAATTATAACACACGTTCGTCAAATACCCTACACATACCATTAGAATCGCAATATCAATTAGTTAAACTAACATTTACCCTATGGATTTAATTCTCATTCAAGTTCATCTCATTATTCTATATCATATTCCAATCACTGACACCATTTACAGGTCTGAAATCATAAATCTAGTAAGGCATCATCACGCTTAAATAACATCTCAAGACTTAATCAAATAACAAATTAAAGTTTTCTAAGTCATTATCTTTTCAATCTAAAATCATCAAATGCGTGTTCACAATGTGTTATGGAACTTCATTACATGTTTAACACATTATCATGCACCTTGGACTAGGTTAGGCAAACATATCATGGACTGAAACTAAAAAGAAACTATACACCTGCTCGGGGAGGGCACAATCAAGCATTTGCCCCAAGCCCTCGGCAACGAAACAATTTGCGTTGTTCTTGTCCTTAACTGCCGCAGTGGCAATTTATGACTGATGCGCAGACAAGAACAAGCAATCCTATCGAATTCCGATTGATGCGATCCAAACTCCAATTTTTATAGCAACATGGATAAACCAATACACTGTAAACCTTACCAAACCACATAACATATACCCTTAAACATTATAACACCTAAAGCAATATAAACAACCAAATTTAAGGGATTAAAACCATGTTTATGATTATAACTCAAATTTTGACATGTTTAGCGAATCATATCACTATGACTTTGTTAATCCGCCAAATTAATTCATTCCAAATGTATTATTTTCGTATTCTAATATATTAACAATAACAATCATCAATTTACAAATTATACCATGAACTTCTAAGCAATTTTAGTCTCAAACTAGACCAAAATACATATATTATCATATAACTCCAATTCTACATTTTAAAACATGACTACTGTGGCGCCCCCAAAATTTCAGACACTCATATCTCGAATTTCGGTGCATCACGCTACTACTACGAATATCTTACAAAATCATTAACAACGGAAATAATAGAATAATTTACATTGATGTAATATAAATATTCACGTCCCAAGGTAAAATGAATTACTTACAACAATTACATGATTAGCTTAACATAGCTTAATCATTCTTGAATACATCATAATCATCATAACAATAATAACAATACTTCTAGTCTTAAGGACTAAGTTATTCGCCGCCGCTTTGCCCTTTCCCTTGTCCTTTCTGAAATACCGCCTTTGCTTGCGCTTTAAGCGTAATGTTTTAGGAAGCAAGAATGAGCAACAAATTTTCCCAAAGTAGTAATATAGCTAGAAGAACAAGCGGTTATAACATTTGAATCTTTCATGGGTATAATAATAATTGATAGTTCAAGGATATCAAGAATATCAAGAGTATTCAATAGGTGTCACTATGGATGAAGGATATCAACAAAATTTGAGGATTTTCTCATTTCGAGGTTCAACATAATTGAGTCTTGAGCGGTCACTAAGGACCAAGAACTCTTACTAGAATTAGCGGTATTACATCAGTAATCCAACATCCACGAGTACATCGGTGATCGACTTTAAAGTACCCTATGTTATGCATAACATTTAATCATACTATGTCGCACGCGTCGGTTCCTCAAACGATATATAATTCCCTTCTATGAGGGTTGTTCATCTCGATAGATTTCGATAGTCCGCACCAAATCAATCGGTTTGGATAGCTCTTTAACTCATAATAATAGTCTAGCCGAGATCAAGGGCTTGAAAGGTTTTTCATCATGCATTTAGGAATGATAAGTCCAATGCTTACAACAACGTCAAGGTATACAAGTGATTTTCTGAATAGAAGCGGATATTTGCTTGATAAAATATGATTGATATGACAACAATTCAACGTATTGTGTGTGAATTTAAGGAACTTGCAACACAACAATAATAGTGTTCTTGATACTTGCTCAATGTAAATTTGAGTGAGGTTAGGAACTTGCCTTAACAATAACAATAAGTTAGGGATAGAAAACTTGCATGATATAAGTAACAAGTTTTTTTTTTTAGGATAGGAACTTGCCTTTAAGCGTTGATTACTACTAATAGCGAAAATCACCTCAACGAACTATATACATCCCTATTCATGTAAGTACAAGTATTTATTAGCCAAACACACTTGATATATATCAATAACATGTACACATAACACATCTTTCTTTTCTGCTCTGCTTTGTACCCATCAAAACTCATAGCGGTACACTAACATGCTCATACTATTGACCAACGCTAGCTTATTCATAATCCTTCTTCCTCGAAGTTCTAAGAGGTTCATTGCTTTAAGTAGACCATAACGTCTATTAATCCCACCGACCTCCTTCTTCTACGCATGTTTGCAAGTGTTAGATTTATTTTCCGAAGTTGGTACAACTCTCCACTTAGAACTTATTAGTACTAATAGTTTACAATAGTATAGGGAGTGAGTTATTAATCCATCCTCATATCAAGTTATGATCACGGTCTCAGAGTTCCGGGACATCTCGCCATGTCCAGAAGATATTATGACTTGTCCAGAAGACAACATGCTTCGTCCGAAGACATCGCGCTTTGTCCGAAGACATCACGCTTTGTCCGAAGACATCACGCTCTGTCTGAAGACATCACGCTTTGTCTGAAGACATCACGCTTTGTCCGAAGACATCACGCTCTGTTTGAAGACATCACGCTTTGTCCGAAGACATCACGCTTTGTCCGAAGACAGCCTCCTTGAGACTTGATGGTGCTACACTATTTCGAAAAAGTTTAAGTTAAATCGGGTTAATTTCAGTAAGACTTTTTTATATACATACAACCTAAGGGAATTTCTTAATGCATGATCTAACATGGCCGAACCCATCATTGGTTCTAAGTACTATGCAAACCGCACCCATGGATTTCAGAAGCAGTGAACATGCTCTGTTTTGCAGAGTAGTCACAACTTGATTCCAGACAATTCTTTTTTTAACGCATTCATGCACGAAGGTAAACTTTCTAAACACATCATACTTGACCTATTCATCTGAAAAACGAGAATCAACAAGACTCAAGTTAAGAACGGAGTAGAAATTATACCTTCTCGAGCTTTAACCTTGATATCTCACACTTTGATTTGGTAATGCTTAGCAACTAAGAATTCTTTACTCGATTTCTCCAACACTCTTGTCGCTAAAAAGCAGTTTGCCCTGGCTTGTATTTAAAGAGAAAACATGGACCAAACACTTGCTTTACCCAATGTTGGGATTCATGGTGCAATAGAAATGAACAATGGTTATTTAAGGAGTTGTTCAATCACTCCATACCAGCCACTTAGCTAGCCATGCATGCCTAGGATTAGCGACGAAAATTTGCATAAAGAGAGTTTGAGCTCTTTTTTCTTTGTACTTGGTGACCCTAATTTGGGGACAAGATAATGAGATCTCAGACATGAGACAAGGGCTAGTTGATCACAGCCCACTTGCCCCACGCCACATTTTAATTTAACCAATACTTGTACTCCCAGTTAACTATTTTGTTGGGTTCCGAATTGGATTCTAAATATCCCAAGTTATTGGGCTAACTTAATAGTCCATCAATTAACTTATTGGGCTAGACTCCCAATTCATTATTTGGACTTTAAACATGCAAATACTTAATCATCCTTCACTAAGTCCATCATTGTGTCACACAAGACATTTCATGAACCTATCTTATCGATCATAAACAGCTCAATTTTAATTCAATTGAGTTACTCTCCTCATGCCACGTAAGCATTTATAAAATAAATAATTCACCGGCTCTATTTAATAATAAAATTAAATCATAAAATTTACGGGTCCTCTTCTCATCCTATCTTCTAATTCCCACGTGGCCTCTTCGACATCGTGGTTTCGCCAAACAACCTTTACAGAAGATATAACTTTGTTTCTTAGCATTTGTTCTTTCTTATCTATTATCTGAACAGGAATTTCTTCATATGCCAGATTCTTCTCTACTTGAATGGGCTCATAGGAAATTACGTGCTTATAGTCGAACTTGTATGGTAGTAGTATGCGAAATGTGAAACACGTTGTGGATGTGTTCCAATTAAGAATTGGCAAAGCAACTTTGTATGCCACTTAGCCCCACTCGCTTTCAATATCTCGAATGGCCCTATGAACCTCGGACTCATTTTTCCTTTCTTTCCGAATCGATCTTTCCTTCCAAGGAGATACCTTCAAAACACAAAACTACCGACTTGAGGTCTCGGCTACGGCGATGCAAGTCGACGTACTTCTTTTTAATAGCGATCTTGAGCGGCTACCAATTTGCCCTTATTATTGCTACTTACCACGTCGGTAGTTTCTTTGAACTAATTACGTCCCAAAAGTCGCCGTTCTCGACTTCATCCCAACATAATGGCGCCCTGCACTTTCTCCCCGTAAAGAGCTTCGTATGGCGGCATACCGATACTCGCATGATAGCTATTATTGTAAGCGAATTCTACTAATGGTAAATGGTCGTCCCAATTCCCTTGAAGTCCATCACGCAAGCTCTCGGCATGTCCTCCAACGTTTGTATGGTTCGTTCACTCTTGCTGTCGGTTTGGGGTGATAAGCGTTACTCAATCTCAATTGAGTTCCCATCCGTTCTCGCAAACTTTTCCGAAATTTTGGCGTGAAACGCGGGTCTCGATCGGAGAAAATCGACACCAAGACTCCATGTCGCGATCGATTTCCTTTACCTACAAATTTGCTAACTGGTTCAAATTGAATCGAATCTTGATGGGTAGAAAATGAGCTATCTTTGTTAGTGGGTCCACAATAACCCAAATGGCATCGTAACTCTTACGTATGGCCTAAGTCCAACCACGAAATCCATCGTAATGTGCTCCCATTTCCATTCGGTATTTCCAATGGTTGAAGTAGTCCATTTGGCCTCGGTGTTCTGCTTTAACTCTTTGACAAGTAAGACATCTGCTAACACACTCTGCAACCTCTCTTTTCAAATTAGGCCACCAAAAAATTGTGTCAAGATCCCGGTACATTTTGTGCCTCCGGATGTCTGAAATACGTCAGATTGTGTGCTTCGTAGGATTTCTCTCTTAGTTCGATTCTGGTGGCACCCATACTCGACCCTCGAATCTTAATATACCATCCTTATCTACTTTGAACCTTTCTTCCTTATCTTCTACTATTCTCTTCTTTATCTTCTCACATTCTTCATCTTTCTCTTGTGCCTCCTTTATTTTATCCAATAACGTCGAGTGAGCTCTCATCATGAGAAATCTTCCTTCCGCTTCTCTTGGTTCCTCCACCTCTATTTCCAACCTTTCCATTTCTCTTATTAAATCCTCTTGAGTTGTCAATTTGAATAACTTCTCCTTCCTTTTCTACTCAAAGCGTCGGCTCTGACGTTTGCTTTTCCCGGTGATAAAGAATTTCACGATCGAAATCCTTGATCGGTTCCAACCATCTCCTTTATCGCATGTTCAACTCCTTACGTGGAGAAGATATATTTGGACTCTTGTGATCCGTATATATCTCACATTTTTTCTCCATACAAATAGTGCCTCCAAATCTTCAATGCAAAGACTACCGCTAACTCCAAGTCATGGGTAGGGTATCGTTTTTGAAATCTTTCAACCGTCATGAGGCATATGTAATGACCTTTCCATGTTGCATTAGCACACAACCAAGTCCTCTATGCGATGCATCACTATACACAACAAATCCTCCCGTATCATCCGGTAATGATAATACAGCGCCTCACTCAACCTCCCTCTTCAATTCTTGGAAACTTTCCTCGCATTTGTCCGTCCATACAAACTTCTCTCTTCTTCTTACGTTAGATTGGTCGGTAGGGGGTGCTATCTTAGAAAAATCTTGGATAAATCTTTGATAGTGCCCGCTAAACCTAAGAAACTCTAACTTCATTGGCGTCTTCGCATTCCCGATTATTACCGCTTCCACCTTTATAGGATCCACGGAAATTCCATTTTGATCTATCACGTGTCCTAGAAACTGGACCCTTTCCATCCAAAATTCACATTTTGAAAATTTAGCGTACATCTTTTCCCTTCTCAATGCTTCCAATACCATCTTCAGGTGTTCGGCGTGCTCTTCCTTCGTCCTTGAATAAATCAAAATGTCGTCAATAAATACTACTACGAACTTATCTAAGTATGGCCTAAAAACTCGATTCATCAAGCCCATAAATGCTGCCGGAGCATTGGTTAATCCAAATGACATCACTAAAAATTCGTAATGTCCGTAGCGAGTTCGAAACGCCGTCTTTTGTACGTCCTCCTCTCGCACTTTCAACTGATGATAACCCGTTCGTCTATCTTGGAAAAACACTTTGCTCCCTTCAGTTGATCGAAAAGGTCGTCTATCCTTGGCAATGGATATTTATTCTTAATTGTCACTCGGTTCAACTCCCGATAATCGATCTGAGCCTCATCGATCCATCCTTTTTCTTTACAAACAACACTTTGGTGCTCCCCAAGGAGACACACACTTGGCCGAATGTAACCCTTATCTAGTAATTCTTGCAATTGAATCATCAATTCCTTCATTTCTCTTGGCCCATAATGATATGGGGCTTTCAAATTGGTGTGGTTCACGGTGCTAAGTCTATTATGAATTCATTTCTCCGTCTGCAGCGGAAGGCCGAGCGATTCGTTAAACACGTCTTGAAATCTTTTACCACTAATATATCTTTCATTTCTATTTTCTTTTGATGAATGTCCACTATATAGGCTAAATAACCTACACATCCTTTCTTTAACAATTTCTTGGCCTACATCATCGTAAGGCAACACGATTGCTTGAGCAATGAGCTACCGTAAAACACTACCTTAGACCGATTTGAGATCTGAAGGTTCACACTCTTCTTCTGACAATCGATTATCGCAGCGTGGCTGGATAACCAATCCATTCCTAATATCACATCAAACTCTCCCAGTTTAATCGGAATTAAGTCTACATTTAGCTCGTGACCTCTAATGTTTGCACAACAGTTTCGGTAAACAAATTCTATGGGAATTACTTCCTTATTTGCAATTTCTACGTTCAATGAGTTTTCTAAACGTTCAGGGAGGTATGTTTAATCGATTAGCAAATTCTTGATTACCTGAAGGAATAGTAGCACCCGAATCAAATAATACATAGGCATTTATATTATTGATTGGGAGAATACGACACCACGTCCCTTTCATTCAACTCGCGTCTCCTGGACGATCGGGTTAAAGGTTCTAAGCGATCGATCGGTTGGATTGCGTTCCGCCGATCATCAACTTCTTTGCCCCCCTCCTGGTTGGCGCTTCTCTGTTGCTCCCTTTCTTTGGGCAATCCTTGATTTGATGCTCGGTTGAGCCACACTTGAAACATCCCTCGCTCCTTTTCGGATTCGGGAAGTTAGGTGAAATGTGCCCTTCTTGGCGCGGTGTAGCAGATGATCGCCCCTTCCAAAGATTCCCTTGATGGTTTTTCCCACATTTCGAGCAAGCTTCGCTTTTTTCTTAAATCCTCCTTGATAATTTTCTCATTGGTTGATGCTTCGGTGGTTGGTGTTGTTGTCGTTGTTGAGGTTATCCCATTTCCTCTTTCCCAAATAACTTCCACCATTCTCTACTCCCTCCACGAGTCTCTCCTCCGGCATTCTTGTTCTTCTTCTCCTTGTTGTATTGGCTCAATGCCTCGCTACCTCCTTGAAAGAATTATCGCCTTCTCCAATAATGTGGCGAAAGAGTCGATTTGAAGGACCAGACACACTTGTTGAACAACCAAGGTTTTAGTCCAAGTTCGAGCGTCGAGATTTCCTTTCTTGATGTCTACTTGATGTGATGCGAATCGTATGCGAGTTCATTGAACTTGGCATACATCTTGAGCCACCTTGTCATCTCTCCTTGTTTTAGTTCTAGAAACTTTACCTCCATCCTATTCTTCATGCTCTTGAAGTAATTCTCGAAGAACAAAGTCTTAAACCTTTGCCAGGTTATAGTCCCTTCTCCGCTCTCTGTTGATTTGCTTCCCACCAATGGTTTGCTTCACCCTCATCATATATCACAATAACACGGTTTTACGGTCTTCGCCCACACGAGCAATGGCGAAGGGTTTCTCCATTTCCTTGATCCACGTTTGCGCTTCTGATAGGATCGGTAGTACCTATGAATTCCGGAGGTCCTACACTCTTGAAGTCCTTGAAGTTTGCGACCGGAGCTACTTGGGGAACGGGTGGTACTTGTTCATTTCTTCCCTAAGAGCCTCTCTAACAAATCTACAAGCCTCCGAATGGGATCTACTTGTCCTCTCTCATCATTAACTTACTCTTACTTGAGCGGTTAATCTACGTCTGGTGCATTTTCCTACATTATGACACTCCCATTTTTATTATCTAATTATATTACTTAAACAATTCTCCATAAAATGAATAAGATTTCGGAATACATTTCATAACAAGATCATTTATATTCATATGCCAAATTATTACATTACATGATTATCTCCAGCATACTTCTATAAATGACATAACTTATCCCCTAATATCACAAAAGATGGGGACAACCATTTACATACTACCCCTCTAACATAACTCAAAAGTTTGGGGTTTACGACATCTCACATTCTACATAAAGATTACAACAACAGATAATACACTACACAACGAACTATAACTAATAACTTTTAGCGCCTAGACTTAATCTATCATTCCGCGCTCCACAGCGCTCTGGTACTCCCTCTGAGAAATGTGCACCACCACATCTCGGCTTTTGGTGTCTTGGTGCATCCTCGCTCTGTCGGGTAGTGATTTACCCCATCAATCAGGTCCCTCCATGGTCGTGCATGATGCATAGCTCATCCTATTCATCTTTCTCCTTTTGCACCTCACTTCATCTTCTAGATCGTTAGCCCTATCATTGGCCCTTTCCACTTTTCTTCGAAATGGATCCTATCCATTACTTCCATCCTTAACTGAGTGCGGATAGCTTCCTTCTCTGTCCCCTCGCTCAACTCCTCTGCTCCATCTCTTCCAACTTCCTGCCAGATTCTACATTCCTAGCCACCGCCTTGTGAAACAAAGCCCCCATCTCGATTCCCCGCCTCCTTACGGTGAGCAATCTCTACTTCCATCTCTGCATCACTAACTTTCTTTGGTGGTCTTAGTCCTTGACTTTTGGAATTGGACTCTCTGTCTTTGGCCTCGACCTCTAACTTCTCAACTCTGCACCCTAACTCTAAAATCACTCCTCATACTCCCCAACATCCTATCCTCAAAAGTAGCCTCGTCCTGAGTCCCCATGGGCTCATCCACCATCGCTCCTCCTCTCGGATCGAGACTCTTGGGTGTTGGCTCTATCTCCTCTTCCTCGTCATCATCATCGATAGGAACTACAGATTGATATAGGCTCTGCTATCAATGGTGCCTCATATACCACGTGTATGTCACGCTGCTCCTCTTCTACTACTCGGCTAGGTCCTCCCATGTCGATCATCCCACAATCACCGATACAAGACAAAACAACCAACAACTCCATTAGAATCATAAGTTCATTGTATAAAATGAAGTTATATTACGTAACACGCTAAGTCCATCTCTATGAAAACTCTATATGAGTTTCATCCCTTTCTATCTTCTCGAGTTCTCCTAAGTTATAATCTAAGGGCTCTCGCTCCTAAGGTTTTATAACTATGGCTTTGATACTCAACTTTGTGGCGCCCCAAAATTTCGAGACACTCATATCCGGAATTTGATTGCATCACGCTACTACTACTGAATATCTTACAAAATCATTAACAATCGGAAATAATAGAATAATTTACATTGATGTAATATAAATATTCACGTCCCCAAGGTACCGTAATCACATTACAACAATTCTGTGATTAGCTTAACATAGCTTAATCATTCTTGAATACATCATAATCATCATAACAATAATAACAATACTTCTAGTCTTAAGGACTAAGTTATTCTGCCGCTTTGCCCTTTCCCTTGTCCTTTCCTGAAATACCGCCTTGCTCTGCCTTAACTGTAATGTTTTAGGAAGCAAGAATGAGCAACAAATTTTCCCAGCAAGTAATATAGCTAGAAGAACAAGCAGTTATAACATTTGAATCTTTCATGGGTATAATAATAATTGATAGTTCAAGGATATCAAGAATATCAAGAGTATTCAATAGGTGTCACTATGGACCGAAGGATATCAACAAAATTTCAGGATTTTCTCATTTCGAGGTTCAACATAATTGGAGTCTTGACGGTCACTAAGGACCAAGAACTCTTACTAGAATTAGCGATATTACTGTAATCCAACATCCACGAGTACATCGGTGATCAACCTAAAGTACCCTATGTTATGCATAACATTTAATCATACTCATCGTATATACGCTTCGGTTCCCGAATAATATATAATTTCCCTTCTATGAGGGTTGTTCATCTCGATAGATTTATTTATAGTCGCACCAAATCAATCGGTTTGGATAGCTCTTTAACTCATAATAATAGTCTAGCCAGAATCAAGGGCTTGTATTAGGTTTTCATCATGCATTTAGGAATGATAAGTCCAATGCTTACAACAACGTCAAGGTATACAAGTGATTTTCGAATAGAAGCAGATATTTGCTTGATAAAATATGATTGATATGACAACAATTCAACGTATAAAGTGTGTGAATTTAAGGAACTTGCAACACAACAATAATAGTGTTCGGATACTTGCTCAATGTAAATTTGAGTGAGGTTAGGGAACTTTCCCAACAATAACAATAAGTTAGGGATAGAAAACTTGCATGATATAAGTAACAAGTTTTTTTTTTAGGGATAGGAACTTGCCTTTAGCGTTGATTACTACTAATAGCGAAAATCACCTCAACGAACTATGTCTGTCCTATTCATGTAAGTACAAGTATTTATTAGCCAAACACACTTGATATATATCAATAACATGTACACATAACACATCTTTCTTTCTATCTCATTGTACCCATCAAAACTCATAATGAATACACTAACATGCTCATACTATTGACCACTGCTAGCTTATTCATAATCCTTCTTCCTCGAAGTTCTAAGAGGTTCATTGCTTTAAGTAGACCATAACGTCTATTAATCCCACCGACCTTCTTCTACGCATGTTTGCAAGTGTTAGATTTATTTTCCCGGTTGGTCTGAACTCTCCACTTAGAACTTATTAGTACTAATAGTTTACAATAGTATAGGAGTAGTTATTAATCCATCCTCATATCAAGTTATGATGCGGTCTTCGAGTTCCAGGACATCTCGCCATGTCCGAAGATATTATGACTTGTCCGAAGACAACATGCTTCGTCCGAAGACATCGCGCTTTGTCCGAAGACATCACGCTTTGTCCGAAGACATCATGGCTCTGTCCAGAAGACATCGCTCTGTCCAAAGACATCGCGCTTCTGTCCAAAGACATCACGCTTTGTCCAAGAAGACATCACGCTTTGTCCAAGAAGCGCTCTCTTCCGAGACTTCGGTCTACACTATTTCGACAAAGTTTAAGTTCGTCGGGTTAATTTCAGTAAGACTTTACTATATGCATACAACCTAAGGGAATTTCTTAATACATGATCTAACATTACCGAACCCATTAGTTGGTTCCTAAATGCAGTCTTGTTGCACCCTTATGGATTCGAAGCAGTGAACATGCTCTGTTTTGCAAAGTAGTCACAACTTGATTCCAGACAATTCTTTTTTTAACGCATTCATGCATGAAGGTAAACTTTCTAAACACCCTATATCATGCTAAGTCATCATACTTGACCTATTCATCTGAAAAACGAGAATCAACAAGACTCAAGTTAAGAACGGAGTAGAAATTATACCTTCTCGAGCTTTAACCTTGATATCTCACACAATCGATTTGGTAATGCTTAAGCAACTAAGAATTCTTTACTCGATTTCTCCAACACTCTTGTCGCTAAAATGCAATCGCCTAGCGGCTTGTATTTAAAGAGAAAACATGGACCGGACACTTGCTTTACCAATGTTGGGATTCATGGTGCAATAAAATGAACAATGGTTATTTAAGGAGTTGTTCAATCACTCCATACCGACCACTTAGCTAGCCATGCATGCCTAGGATTAGCGACTTGAAAATTTATGTAAAGAGAGTTTAGAAACTCTTGTTTCTTTGTACTTGGTGACCCTAATTTGGGGACAAGAGAACAGATCTCGAGACATGATAAAGGGGCTAGTCGGTCGTGCCCATTGCCTTACGCCACATTTTAATTTAACCAATACTTGTACTCCCGATTAACTATTTTGTTGGGTTCAATTGGATTCTAAATATCCCAAGTTATTGGGCTAACTTAACAGTCCATCAATTAACTTTGGGCTAGACTCCCAATTCATTATTTGGACTTTAAACATGCAAATACTTAATCATCCTTCACTAAGTCCATCATTGTGTCACACAAGACATTTCATGAACCTATCTTATCGATCATCAACAGCTCAATTTTAATTCAATTGAGTTACTCTCTTCATGCCACGTAAGCATTTATAAAATAAATAATTCACCGGCTCTATTTAATAATAAAATTAAATCATAAAATTTACGGGTATTACAACTACACATGAATTTGATACTGTAAAATCGTTTGTAAACTACATATAATAGATTATAAACTATCGATTACATACATAACAACCCTTCTAACAAATTATCAACCAAATTTTCATTTTTTCCAAAAGAAAACTCAAGAACACAAAAATCCTCATTCTAAAACAAGATTTCATGAATTTATTTACTGAAAATCATTTCTAGATGATAACTAATAGATTATAAACCATCAATTAGCATATATAAACCACATCTAATCATGTTTTAATAACAAAAATCAAAGTTTGTATGAAAAACTTAAGAACATAAATTCAAGCTTGAAACTAAGAATCTTACCTTTGATTTCTTGTGTTTAGATCAATCAGAAGATGTAAATTAGCTTTGATTCCTTCTCCTCATTCTTAGATTTCCATACTTATCTCTCAACTTTCACAGAACTCTCAATTTCTTTCTATGCTCTCTATTCCCTTCTCTATGTTCTTCTTAGTCTTAGGAAAAGAACGTAAGAATAAAAATAAAAGACTGATAATGGGATTTTACACAACTTCTTTTTGTCAGTTAAACAAACCAAGGGTTTTAGCTGTTACAGATACAAAAGACCACAATGCCATGTTTGGTTGGCTCACTAAACCCCTTTCAAATTTATTTTAATGTTTTCTTATCAAACAGTTTTCTTGTCACATCTTATTTAGTTAATTAAATCAAGTCAAATTTTACACTTAACTTATAATTATAATTATAATTATATTTATGCTTAACAATTTATTTCACATCTAATTTAATTATTAAATTAGACTAGAACATCACCAATACACAACATTACTATTATCAAACAATTTATTTAATTTAATTATTTCATTAAATATTAAACAATTCATTTAATTTTATTATTTCCTTAAATTAAATCTTCATCCATAAAATCATTATTCATTAATTTAATTATTATAACATAATTTAACTAAATTAATGCACAATAATTACATAAAATATTTATTTATCTCAATAAATAAATTAATTCAATTATTTATTTAATTCAATAAATATTTAAAATTAATAAAATTAATTATAAAATTCCCGTTCGTTACAATATTACCTTGTGCTTGTTTGATGCTTGATTGTATTTTTAATAATTTTTCTTTGGCTTTATTCCTTACTATACCCTAACCACATGAAGTTGTATTAGGAGAGGAGAGGTTCGGTAATATGGAAATGAAAAAGAAGAGGTTCGGCGGGAGTAGAAGAGAGGAAGCAGTTGTGATAACCCGAAAAATCGGATTGTCCAGAATTTAAATTTAAAGAATTAGTTATTAATAAAATAATTTTTTTTTATTAATAATATTATGTGCTATGTGTTTATTAATCGTTCTAGAAGCTAGGATGATTATAAAACGGGAGGATTCTGGCTATGAGCTGGACTGAACGAGTAAAAAATTTCAAGACGAAAATAAAAAATTTTTGAAAACAATAATATTTCTGAGGAAAAAGACAAAATAAGCACTATTCACCCGACGAATCCCTAAGGGTTAAGGTTTAAATAACCTAAGCCTTTTTGAGATATCGGTATGTCAAAATGACATTCCGTCGAAAGATTAGACAATAAAATGTTGTGAAAAGTTAAGTTAGCCGATAAAAGTTTTTCTCAAAAAATATGTAGGAATATTCGGATGAAATAAAAATGACAAAAAGTACTGTTACGTACTTTTCATTCGTTTAACTACGTTAGGAAAAAACGTGAAGGAAAACGTGAAGGAAAACGCTTATCATCAAAAAGTGTTTTTCAGTTTTTCAAATTTCCAAAGAATGCTTTAAAAGTTAATATGTAAAAGAAAGACGAAATATCCAAAAATATTTAAATTCTGAGAATCACAGTTTTTCAAACTGTCGGACAAATCCCGAAATACGGAAGCATGAAGCTTCCAAGAGAAGCTTCGTGAATAGTAAGGAGGTTAGTAAAGAGGTGAGAATAGTAACTTTAGGGGCGAAGTGACTAATTTGCCCCTTGCCTTGGTTTTCTATAAAAGGAGAGCTTTAGCTCATTTGTTGGTGATTTTGAAAATCACCAACACTTGAGAGAGAGAGAAAGAGAGAAAAGTCGGATGAGGAGGAAAAGGAAGAGGAAAAGCTAGCCCGAGTGCAAACTTTGTCCAACAGAAGAAGATTAAAGAAGAAAGGTAATCCTAAAACCTAGTTTAATATAAATTTTCTCTAAGTTTTATATGGAATCATATAGCTTAATGAGAATATAAGTAAAAGATGTTAAGAATGATTTTCATATGGTTGAAATCATGAGAAAACGAAGAAATAAGAATTAGAAGTTTAGTTTATAAATTACTTAAAGCTTTCTTAAGGAAGTATGAATTTTTTAATAAATTTGAATGATCCGAATGAATCATAGGAACGATTTAGTGAAATAAGTAAGGAATGGTGTTTTATAACACCAAATTCCAAGAAAAAGTGAAATCGTAATCAAAATATAGATTAAAAATGAAGAACGAACGAAGAACGCGAAGAACGCGAAGAATGTTGTTGATGGACAAATTTAAAATTATCGTCGTTAGAAATTGTTGTTGATGGACAATTTTAAAACCATCATATATAAGTTAGATGCTTATTTCTTGGTTAGGAACGATATAAACGTTTATGAAGAACGTATTGAACTTAGCTATAAAGAAGTTATGACAAAATTTCGTAAAAGACGAGCGAAAAGTAGAATGTTTGTAAATGAACCTGAATGTGTTGGTTTTTATAAGAATATAAGAAAACGTAGGAAACATGAGTCATGGACTCAAGAACGAACAAATTTCAAGTTTGGATGACCGAATAATGTAAAATGAACGAATAACAAAATTTAAGCCAATTGAATGGCATGTTAACGGATTCAGAATGAAATTCTGTCCGAGGAAAGTTGAAGTACATAAGATAAGGAAGAAAATGGCTTAGGAATGACCTCGTTCTGAGTTATAATGAATAAGTTATGAGATTGCAAAGTAGGCGATTCGTACGCGTTCCAACACTTAGAAAAATTGAGTTTTTGAACTGGCGTCGCAGTGCCAATTTGAACTAGAAATGAGGCACCGCAGCGCCTGCTCCAGGCAAGAGTTACTGGATACTTGCGCTGCAGTGCTAGAAATAACAAAGGAAGTGTCGTCGCAGCGCCGGTACAGGGAAAAACCCAGAGAAGAGATTTTAAATGCTCAACTCCTGGGGAAAGTGTAAGGAAAGATAATGAACATATAGTTCATCTAATGTAACACTTAAACAAGTGATCAATTTAAACCTTTAGGGAAGGTTGAACGGAAAGATTGAACGGGATTAAAAGACAAAGAATGTAAACCCAATGTAGATGCGATGAATGGTCGGTCTTAGCATACAATGAACCGTATGGCTTCAACATTAAGAAAGGAGGATGAACTTCATGTAATGGATCATGAAGGAGAATGATTAAAACCATAGGTAAGGGTTGAATGATAGATTAAGAGATGAAAATTGTGAACGCTGAATATGTAAACGATTCTTGTAATCGTATTCGTGTCGTGCTAACATTCTAAGCATACATTGGTTGTATGACTTAGACATTGACGAAGGTAGTAAGTAAGATATGAAATTATCAAGAAAGCCGTAATGAATGGTAATAAGATTAATGAAAGTCCGAGAGTCAGTCGGATAGAGAATGTTAGAATGAAATGTAAGCTTTGAGTGAATGGTAATAAGATTAATGAAACTTTTATTGACGTAAGGTTTGAGTGTACATGAATATTAAACTTGCTCAACCAACACCACGTGTATGATTTAACCGTAAGGTAATGAAGACTAATGATTAAACCTTTGAACGGTGAAGAAACTGAATTACTGATAATGACGTATAACGTTAAGAAGCCGAGTTAGTAATAATAACTTGGATAACGTTCCTAGTTGAATGAACCGGACGTTATAAGATATGAATAAGGTAATGTAAAATGTTTAACGCTATGAACACATAGTATTAATATTGAACGATCCCTCTTAACATACTAAAGACAGTATGACTTAGATGATAAGGAATAAATCCTGAGGTTTGACATTTAGTTGCCAAAAGGCCATAAGGAATAATAAATCAACTTAACGAACATTATAGTTTTAATAGTTTGGATAAGTTAAGTTAAAGTTTAGGTTGTGGTACAATTGTAATCTTTAATGGTTGACATATGGGAGATGGGCTAAAGAATTCCTTCAGAGAGTGGAGGTATATACGAAACTAGCATTCGATCTAACTCGTTGTGAAGGACACTGTAAATGAGACAGAAAACTAGTTTATTGGTTGTTTGTGGGAAACCACTCAGAATACCATATGGAATACTAGTAGAGACTCGATATGTGTTGAGTCCTAAAAGAGTTATAAGAAGAAGTTAAGAATATAAATCATCAAATATGATGATCGTGTGAGTAAGACATCCTCGTATGTCATAACGTCGTAAAGCGGTAAAAAAAGTTGGTCGCGTAAACTTATATAACCCTAAGAAGTAAAGTTAAGTTTAAACTAATGCGTAAATCGAGTATATAACAAATTGGTGTATGTATTATTTCCTTATGTGTTGAATAAGGTTTGTGATGAGCAGTTCAGTAAGCTGTAGTTGTGCATAAGACAAGTTTCCTAACTTCATTCATATTTTAAATGAATGCTAGCTTCTTAAACTTTCTCAGATGTTGAGCTTGAGAAGTTTTATCTATGTGCAAATGTGTGATATTTGTACATGGTGGTAGAATGTATGAGGCCTTGTGCCACAATTTTAACACTTTGGTGTTTCTATGAGATGAACTGTTATGTGATTGAACTATTTAATATGAAAATATTTTGTTTATACATGAATCGTTATTGTTAAGTTTGTGCTAATGATTCTAGCCAGAAGGAATGTGTATGAAAAAAGGTAGAAAAAATGAAAGTATTTCAAAGTGTATGTGACTAATGTTTTAAAATGATAGGGATAAGAATTATTCTTATTATTCAAGCTGCTTCATAACCTTTGTTCAGTTATTGAAGTTCTAAAGGAATGTTTAAATTCTTAATGTTGTTTATTCAATTGCTATGACTTGCTGAGCAATTGAATGATCACACTTCCTTTAAATGAAAAACATTTTAAAGCGTCTGAGTAAGCGAAACTTAAGGATCCGTAAAGATCGAGTGATCGGTATCGAGAAAAGTGTCAAAGATATATGAATGAGCGTGAAGATCAAGCCAAGGCTTGTTATGTAGAATAGTTTAATGAACTGTTATGTATCCTTGGTAGTGGATGAAAGTCACTCTTGTAAGATATAAAGAATAATGTAATTATCATTATTTGTAATGAACGAGGTTATAAGGTATTAGAACATGGGATTTGAGAATGTATGTGGTTATATTTAGTAATATAATGATGTATGTTTGGAAGGAGATGGGACTGTGATGTACAAAATCAAAAGTGAAGATAGACCCAGTTTCGAGGCGTTCTATTTGGTATCGAGTTGATAGGTTATAAACCTTAGGTACACTAGTACAAAATCATAAAAAGACAACAGTTAAAAGATGATATTTTTATAAAAAATGTTGTGGTATTTTTTTTACAACGTATTTTAAAAAAATATTGTAGATACATATAAAAAAATGTTATGTATTTATAAGGATAATTTTTTAATTTTAAATAGATAATATTTTTTTAAAAAAAAAACGTTATTTATATAAAAAACACGGAGCAAAATCCTATTTTCAAAAATCCTCAAACCCTTCTTTAAAAAACACGGACGCCTAGAGTTGGGTAAGAAAAAAAAAGTTATCGTGCCTTTGTTCCCTTCCCTTTTTCAAAATCCTCAAACCCTAACTCCACCATTTTACTCATTCGCTTGTGTTTTAGGCTTAGTGTAGTTCATAGCTTGCTACTTCTGTCGAATCATTTTGCCAAGGTCACCATTTTTTTCAATTTTCTCATCCCAATCGGTGAATTTGTAAATCAAACGAGAAAAAGAAGAGAAGATTGTTAGTGTTTGTTCGAAGAAGATGGTGTTCCAAATGCGGCAGCGCGAGATTCAGGGGATGCTAAAAGAAGGGCATAAACATCTCTCTGGACTCGACGAAGTTATTCTCAAGAACATTGATGCTTGCAAACAACTATCCACCATTACCAGAACTTCTCTCGGTACCAATGGTTGGTATTACTCAAATTATTTACTACTTTGCTATTTTCTCTAAGATCTCTCTTCATTGGTAATGTACTGCTAAAATTTTCTCTAAGATCTCTCTTTAAGAATAGTGTAATTTTGCTTCTGAATTATTTGCATATGTTAACTGTAATTTACTACCCTGTTTATTTATAAATTCTTCTCACTAGTACATCGGTACTGTAGATTGAACCTCATGACTATATGGCCAAACTTTTTGATTCAGTTGTTTGGTTCAACAACTTCTTGATTGATTTTGATAGAGACATCTGGGGTTATATCTCCTTAGGTTACTTCAAGCAGGTGAGCATTCTGATATCTTATTAGACTTTATACTTGAATTGTAAGGGAAAACATTAACCAATACGTTGTACACTGTTGAGCAGATAACAAAGGCTGGTGAGGTTGGGTCCTCAACAATGCCTCACATGGTGAACCCAATAGATTTTGATTTCGGGGGAATATAACTGTATTTTTTTTACTTCAATACCTCCTCATAAACCCACCCTTGCAGATATAGATTGTGACAAATTTTCTTTACCTATAATTTCCCAGAATAGCTTTGGTATTTTTATTATTCTTATTAATTTTTTTTGTAGAATAACATATCATAAAGTTTTTTGGAAAAATCTTCGGTTTCATTGCTTTTGTTTGCTATTGATTCTGTTTCAATCGTAACTTAAAAGTAATTAACTTTTGACGCAATTAATTTTGTTCATCCAATATCAAAAGATCAACCAACAATATTTTTGGTCAAAACTGGAAGAAATCTGGTTTTTCGATTTCTAGATAGGATCAGAAACCCATGAAATTTTGAATTTTGGTTTCTAGGTATTGACCAGAATTTGATTTTTTGATCTGGGTTTTGTCAAAAATTTTATTCGCCTGAAGTTATGGCGGCTATGAAGACTGGTAAAAACCTCGATAAAAGGAGGAACTATTTCTGTACTTCTACTTCTGATGTATTCAATAAAATTCAGCATGGGATTATGGTTGCGGCTTCTAATTACCCACAAGAGTTTAGGCTAAGAAGAGATTGAATTGCTGAGACTTTGTTCTCATCTAAGCTGAGTAAATGTGTTGGTTGTGATCGTGTTGAGTTATCAGTGGCTGCTGAGAAGAGAAAAGATGATGGAGGCTGCAAGATTGGCTGTGGGAATGAATTTGAAGCTGGTAGGAGTAAGGAGAACAAGGTGGATACTGGTAGAGACGATCATGGTGGTGGGATGAATGTGAACCAGATGGTTAGCAATTACAGCTATAGGGATGCTGAGGCATTAACTGATGAGATTGAAGAGGAGTCTCAGATTTTTGGGGAGGTTACGAGAATCAAAGAGATTGTGGAAAACAGTGAAGATGAGGTTTTTTTCTCATCATTTTCTACTTGTATTCTATTTGTTTGCTAGTGTATTTATATGAAGATGTTTATTAATTGTTTGAAGCTTTGATACTTATTCTATTGTTCTCAAGTTAATCAATGCGTATTCTTAGTTCTTTTTAGACGGAGTTTGAAGAATTGTTTGGTGAGATTGCGTGATTTTAGTTTGTTTAAAATGGATTTATTAGTTTTCCTAGGAGAAGAGTAGTATTGATTGGTTGTTCTTTTTTTTACAGTCCTATTCGTTATTGTTCGATTCACTGAGGCGGCTTGAATTGATGGCTTTGTCTGTCAAAGTTCTGAAGCAAGAATATGTTAGACTTAAATTAGATTGATCACTGATTGCATTCAAGAAGCTTATTCAAGTCATTTGCTCTCTGGGAATATTTGATAGAGATGGCACCCTGATCGTTGTTCGACTTCTAGGAATTCCAAGTACATGGAAGAGGCAAAAAAGAAATTTCAGGCCATTTAAGAAGCTTATTCAGGTCATTTGCTCTCTCATTTACTTTTTTTTCTTCCTTAATTGATTCAATTCAATTGACTGATAAAATTTTGTTGGATTTCTTTTGGCAGTGCTGTCCGACACGAACAAAAGGTTTCTGTACGACGTTGGAGTTTACGATAATGATGATGACGATAACATAAATCCATGAATTTTGTTTAATCAAATGTTAATAGGCAGCGGGCACAATGAAGCATTACCTCTTTGTTCTTAAACTAATTCAATGAATTCATGTTTGATCCGCTAAGGAATAGTAGAATTATTATGGTGGCAGTTAAAAAAAATAAGTAACCAACAAAAATGAGATTAGTGCATTCCCTTTTTTTAAGTGCCTTTTGTAACTTTTAGAGGTTGTAACTTTTAGAGGTTCACAGTGTCACTCTAGACTTGATTACTTATTAAAAATGAAATGAAGATTTTATCGTACTTCTTAAATTTTGGAGAATCTTGTCTAGCTTTGTATTAATTCATGTATTTGTATGTGCATGGAATGGTTGATTTTCTGAATGAAATGGCAGCTATGATGAGCCAAAACAAATCTAATGTAAGTCTCTGTTCTCTGTCGTGTTACCATAGTTTCCACTACTGACCACTTACCAACCATATAGCATGCAATTCAATATGCACAAATATATTACCTCTTATATGCTTAAAGTACATACAGTCAAGGATCTCATTATTTATTGAGTTCAAATATTATTTCATTGTGCAGTCTATTGAAGGAATGAAAGTCGTGTGCCATGAATTATTCAATACAATTATTTTTGCAGTGTCACAATGGACACACACTCTGTTTTACATGTAAAGCATTAGAGAAGGTGCCTAGAGTTATCTTGCAAGTATTGCTCCCTTAGATGCCCAGAGATGAACCTACTCCAAGCCAGTCGACAATAATTTCAATCCAGTGATGAACCTGCTGACCTGGTTGTAGCTGCTGCTGCTGCAATTGTAGCTGTTGCTGCTGCAATTGTTGCTGTATCTGCTGTAGGTAGAGTAGATACTGTTGTTGTAACAATCCGGAATTTCAAATTATAATTTTAAATATTTAATGAATTATATAAATATTTTTTAATTTGATGTGTTTATTATTGAAATTGATGAAATAAATATTTTATTGATGTGGTTATTGTTAGTAAATGTTTATGAATTAAATTTATTAGATAATATTCTAAATTAATTGAATTTGTAATTTAGAGAGTTGTAATATAACATGAGATGTTATATTGTTGTTTGATTTAATAATTAAGATGGTGTGTTAAATAATTAAATAAAATTATAATGAGATTATAATTTTGGTAATAATTGTTTAAGTGCAATATTTATTTAAAATATAGTGCATTTAATTAATTTATTGATTAATGTTGGATATGAAAATTCAAATAAATAATATGTGATTATAAGTTATAAACTAAGTGTTTATTAAAATAAATTAATGGAGTGTAATTTAGTTTTGCCAAACAAGGCTTAAAATATTAAGTCTTTACTTTTAAAGGGTTTATTATGGTTTGTCAGTTTTGGAATACGCGTATTGTTAATTGGCTTAGCTACTGGTTTTTGTTATACGCATTTTAGTTGTTTGCTAAGTCTAAGAGATTACTGAGAGAGTTGGGAGAATTGAGAGAGAACTTAAGTATTTCCAAAACAATTTCAGTGGAGTTTAGCAAGGATTGCTCGACTATTTGAAGGTATTTTATCTAAACATTAGTATTATATATATATATATATACATTTATGAGTTTACTGTATAAATTTATATGTTCTGTGAATTTAAATTCTCTCAAATTGTTGTAGAAAACTGAGTTATTGCAATTGTACGCAAGTGTAATGCTAGAATTTATGTTTAAACAAGGAACTTGTATGCTAATTACAGTTAAAAGTAGGGAAGATAATTACAGTGTATGTTTTTATGAATATTTTCTCATATGGCTTATGTAAGTACCAATTTTGATGGTCAATTCGTATGGTAAACTATAAATTCAGTCTTGTTTATGCTAGTTTGTTAAGAAACGAAGATAACGTAGTTTGAACGAAGTGATTTGGTGAAGAATTGAGATTACAGTGATGATTTTTATCTAAGGAACTCAAAAATGAAGTTTTATATGAAAATATAGAATTTGAGGAAATTAAACTAGTATAATTGTTGTTAAATTGTTCTCTGTTGAGGAATATGTGAGGAAACATGTTGTGATAGTTCTATACCAATTGCACGTGTTAATATTATTGTTTGGTGAAATTCGTGTTTGTTGGGCTAAAGTCGACTCATTGTTCATTCATTGTCTCTCGCCTTTCTCATTCGTACACCAATAGCAATTGCTACCAAAGCCAAGGCTAATGTAACGATCGAGAAATTCGAATTTTATTGTAAAATAATTTTATTGAATTAAATAATGATAATATTATATTTTATGTGATATCAAGATGGTTTTCAATCTATAACCTAATGATGTTGGAATGTCGTAGTATTTTAGCTACGTAAAGGAATTAAAGTGTTTGAATTTCTAAGACGAAAATAAATGTTTTTCGAGAAATTTCCGAAAAACACTATTCATCGGTATTTGCTCGGGAATTATTATTTTTTTATTGATTCCGAGAAATACGTAATGATAGAATATCAAGGTAAGACGGATTAATAATTTAGTTATGGAAAACGTAATATTTCGATTGCGGACTTAATTTGAGATTATTAAGGAAAGCAAAATATTAGTAAGTAAGTTATAATTGTATGATACTCAGGTATTGTACAAGATAATGAAAACGAGTATAATACGAAGTTCGTATTATACGAGTTTGTATGAAGGATGAAATATCGTATATAATGAATTTGTATACGAATTATAATACGAGAATAATGCATAGACAATATGTATATGTATTAAGCAATGTTAATGGACTTGGAAGATTGGTTAACAATTGGTACACGCCCAAGTAAATTAAATGGTAAGGCCCAATGTTAATTAATAAGCAAGTGAGTGTTTGTTAAAGCAAGCCCAAAGGTTAAGTTAATTAAGCCAAGCTAAAATTCATGAGTTGATTGACCCATGGGGCAAACCATATTGATATGGTTAATATGTGGTAACCAAGTTATATGAATGGTGACCAAGTGTTAGAAGTAATGACCAAGATAATGTGGTGATCAAGTTAATGTAATGACCAAGTAAAAGAAGTAATAGACAAGCAAAGGATAGGATTTGTGCTAGCCAATTAATGAATAGTAAGGAGGTGACTTAAGGAGGTGGGATTGGTTTATTGGCTAAACTACCCTAACCTTGGAAATTCTATAAATAGAGAAGGTTTACAAGCCATTTGTTACTTGTTCAAACAATCCAACTCATATAATGTTCTTAATTGTTAAGGAGCTTAAGTTACAAATAAGTCACTTTCATTTAGAAGAAGAAGAAGAAGCTACTTTACAAAGACTTCAAATGTAAGACTCCTTCACTAATTATCTTCTATCTCTATTCATGATAGGTTGATAAGAAAAGTTGGATTAAAGGATATGAATGTTAAGAAGTAAGAAGAATGTGTAAGCAATGAACTTAAGCCACATAAGTTTGTAATAAGTCATTTGAACTTATAAAAGTTATAAACTTGTTATAAGTTAACCTTGAATGTTAGTATGAAATGTTAAGGGTTTGTATGTATATGTATCATATATACATGAAAGGAACTATATGTGAGAACATATATGCATGATGATTAAAAGACTTTAATTTTCATAAGTTATGAACAATGAAGCCATAAGTAGTTTATAATTGAATAAGTTATAAGCTTATGGAAGATTAAGTCAAAATCCAACAATGAAGATAAGTTGTTGTATTAAGTATGTGAAGAAGTTCATATAATGAATTAAGTGCAATTGAAGTAATGAACAAATCATTAGTAATGAAGATTTGCCGGAAATTGCATGATTAAACGATAATTGTCGAATTCGTGAAATTCTCGAAATAGAAGTCAAATTTTGTGTTTGAACTCAGAAATGTTATTTTTCAATGGAGACAAGTCATGTTTGTCATTCTAGAGTTGTGGACTCGAAAATGATCGAATTTTGACTTAGAACGAAGAAACGAGCGTTGAACGTTCCCGAACGTTTATCGTTTACGTTAAAAATGAACCAATAAGTGAATTTTTAGAAAACGAAGTCAAATAGATAAAATTTTTGCATGAATGCGTAGATTACGTAATTTGTGAACCGTAGGCTTTTGAACAAGCCAATTCGGACTTATAACGAAGAAGTTATGCGTCCTAAGTTCACAAAATTCAAAATTGAAAATTTTTCGGTGCCTTGAGTTAGCTGCATGGCCAACCCTAAACCAAATGATGAATGCGCCATACTACATAAGATGTCCGAACACTTGAAACTCGTCTTCTTGTCGAACCATAGTATAAATCATGAACATGCATGTAATGCCACGATAAGAACACCTTTCTGCGAGTGGCGCTAAGTCAGCTGGTACATCGAAAAATAAGAGACTCATGCCAAGCATGCAATGCCAAGTCCGGATAATGCCATGTTAACTCACATGCCACAAATTGTGAATGTAGAGTATAAAAGCGTAATATTGACCTTAGAACAAAGATAGTGATGAATGTTTTTAATTACAAAGAAAGAAAGTTAATTGATTTAAAAGTAAACACAACTTAAGGGACATAAAGTAACATTGTTAAAACTATGTTAAACCTTAAGGATGTTGTATAAAGGTTGAGATAACCTAGTCAAGTATGATTGCAAGTATAATGATAAGCCAGAACGTATAGTGAATGAATCTAATATACAAATTAGATTGAGATGAATGGTAAGAGATAGTCATACACATATTTGATTATATATGACCTAATATGAGGCATTATGTGATCATGTGTTGTAGAGACTTGAAAGATTTGAACATAAAGTAATTATACCGTAGCAGATGCTGAAGGCAAGTATTCTAACTCTTGTCTCGGTTCAATCTGAACAAGTTTTTGAAGTTCATGTATCCTTACACATGAATTGATGTACAATGAAGTTAAAGCCAATTCTTTTGGCTAGACTTAATATATTGAATGGATTATTGATAGTCTATTCATCTATTGTCAAATGTTATTGTCTTTTGTCAACTACTTGATATGGTTTTCAAAAGAAGACTGAAATGTTAAACAAATGTTTTGTTAGTAAAATGACAGGCACGTGAGGTTTCCACAATTGAACGTACATACGTTTAATGAATGTAGTGTTGATCAACATAGAGTAAAATATGTTGATCACCTAGAAGTGCTCGTAAGTAATACCGGGCTTACGGACTTAGTTCCGGGTTGTCCTTTTCAAAGAAGAATGAAATGCTCAAGGTGTCTGACTGGAGTCTGGAGACTCGGATGATTTAGACTACATGTCTATATTGGATGGCATGCTAGAGGAAGAGGTGGACGTGATGTCCTTTGATTAGGTTCCACCTACAGAAGAGTTGACTACGGGGGAGTCAATGAAGGCACTATTCATGACAGTATTGGATAGAAACGTCCAGTATTGTCAAGAGGTTAAGGAGTTGAAAGAGGAACTCCAAGCTGTCCGGGAGGACAAAATGAGTATGGAGGGTATGTGGGAAGAGGAACAGGATGATCGTGTTTTGGCCAAGGACAAGGTCCACGAACTGAAACACGAAGTCTTTGAGCTCAAACAGGAGCTAAAGACTATGAAACAGAAGGTAGAGAGGATGTCCTATATATATAGGAGTTCTCATGTGGATTTCCAGCAGTAAGTAGCTGGGTATCCGATAGAAGAAGGGCAGAATCGACATACTATCAGTCGGGATGTCATTGTCGATCTGGCCACGAAAGACTTTTAGAATGTCATTCGGCAAATGTAATCTAGTTATAGATGGAATAGTTTAGATATGTAAATATTATGTATCCAGTAGGAACGTAAAACCCTCTTTTGTATATCAAGGGTAGTCTTTTGTAAATCCCAATTTTTGTAAAGCAATTGCTGGATGGTAATGTAATCAGCTAAGGCTGAGTAATGTAAACAATGTAGTGTTATACTACAAGTTATAAATCAATAAAAGTCTTTTATGGAAATATATTGAGTAATGAGTATGAGTTATTATTTCATCACAAATAATAACTAACCAACAAGAAGAAAATAATAATGACGTGTTGTTTTCTTAATAGCAAAATGCCGCCAAGAAGGAGACAACGAAATCAAGATTCTAATGTTAATCAACCGGAGGGAGGTCCGGTTAATCCAATGCAAGAGTTTGTTAATCTTTTAACGGCCGCTTTTAATAGAAATCAAGTTAATGTACCCATAAATCACAGAGTAATCTGCTACTACTTTTAAGAATTTCAAAAGTGTCGGTCATGGGAGTTCAAAGGAACTACTGGACCCAATAGAAGCAAAAAACTTAGGTGAAAGAAATCGAGAAAGCATTTGTTATAGCAAATGTTGAAGAAGGTCAAAAGGTTGCTTTTGCAACCTATATGATGAAAGGGGAGGCCAATTTCTGTTGGGAGACAAACCAGGCTAGGGCAGGAATAGAACATTTAACGTGGGTGAGGTTCAAGGAGATTTTCTTTGAGAACTACTTTCCCACGAGTATGCAGGGGAGGACGGAAATGAGGTTTCTTGATTTGAAACAAGGGGATATGACTGTTCCCCAATATGCTACCAAGTTTAATGAACTGGCGAGAATTGCTCCACATCAAGTGGACACTGAAGTAAGAAAGGCTAAATGATTCGAGCAGGGCTTGAAACCCTAGCTCTATAGTCGAATTTCTATATTCCAAAGCACTTCCTTTGGAACCATATTAGAGAAGGCAATAATTGCCAAAGGTGGGAATGAGGCTCTCAGCCAATATCACAAGGATAAGAAAAACAAGGGAAAAGTTGATGGGGGAATCAAGACTGAAGGAGCCAGTGGTAGTGGCGACGGTTAAAAGAGGAAGGGTTTTAACTCTGGGAATACCAGAGTAAAGCAAGGGGATCCTAAAAGGAGGATGGAGGCCTGTAAAACCTGTGGGAAGACTCATTTAGGAGTCTGTCTCAAAGGAAAGGTAGTATGTTATAACTGTGGACAGGACGGGCATATTTCGCCTAACTGTCCCAATCCAAAGAAAAATCATGGATGTTTTGTATGTGGATCAACTGACCATATAGCAAAGAACTTTCCAAAGAAGGGGATAGATGGAAATAAGGGCACTAATAGCGGTAAGTTAACTATTAGTGGTCCAAATTTCAATGGTAGACCAATGGCCCACACTTTTAATATGACGGTCCAAGATGCGGTGGCATCAGGGGATGTAGTTGCAGGTATTATCCCGATCAATAACATAAATGCTTACGTGCTATTTGATTCGGGTGCTACTTGTTCGTTTATAGCATGTGATTTTGCTAGACGATTAGAATTACTTTTCGAAAAGTTGCTTATACCTTTGAATATTAAGGTAGCAAACGAAGAAATAATTCCTGTTGAAGATATTCATAGGAATTATTGCGTAGATATACGGGGTTGTAAATTATCGGTGGATTTAATACCGATAAAGTTGGGAGAATTCGATGTAATTCTCGGAATGGATTGGTTGATTAACCATGGAGTAATTATAGATTGCTAGAAGAAATGCGTGAGCATTAGGATGTTGAAACAACCTCCTGTAGTATTTTACGGTAATAAATCGTTTGGGACGCTTGTGTTGTCTTCACGATGACACAAACTAGAAAACTTTTAAGGAAGGGGATGTGTAGGTTATCTTGTGCCATGTTGTTGACACCAAATGAGTGGGAGCAACCATGGAACAAATACCCATAGTAAATGAATTCATGGATGTGTTTCCAAGTGAATTATCGGGGTTACCACCGGATCGAAGATCGAATTTTGTAATAGACATTGTGCCGGAGCGGCACCAGGTCTCAAGGGCACCGTGTCGTATGGCACCCGTGTGAAATGAAAGGAGCTAATGGTTCGATTCTGAGAACTATTGGATAGGAAGTACATTCAACCAAGTGTTTCCCCATGAGATGCACCGGTATTGCTTGTCAAGAAGAAAGATGGATCGTTAAGGCTTTGTATCGACTATTGAGAGTTGAACAAGTTAACGATAAAGAATAAATACCCATTGCCTAGGATCGATGATCTTTTTGATCAATTAAAAGGGGCAAAGTATTTTTCTAAAATAGATTTGCGGACATGGTATCACCAACTGAAGGTTAGAAAGGAGGACATACCAAAGACGACATTCAGGACTCGTTATGGTCATTACGAGTTTCTGGTAATGTCATTTGGGTTGACGAATGCACCAGCTGCATTTATGGACATGATGAACCGAGTGTTCAAACCATATTTGGACAAGTTCGTCTTAGTGTTTATCGATGATATTCTAGTCTATTCTAAGACGCTAGAAGATCATGATGAACACTTAAGATTAGTGTTGGAGACACTAAGAAAGGAGAAGTTATATGCGAAATTCACTAAGTGTGAATTTTGGCTAGAGAAGGTACAGTTTTTAGGTCATGTCATTGACCAAGAAGGGATTTCAGTGGATCCAGCGAAGGTAGAAGCAGTGATGAGTTGGGAACAACCAAAAACACCGACTGTGGTGCGGAGTTTTCTAGGGTTAGCAGGATACTATCGAAGATTTATCCAAGATTTTTTGAAGATAGCTACTCCGTTGACTAACCTGACAAGGAAGACGGTAAAATACGTGTGGACGGATAAATGTGAAGACAGTTTTCAAAAACTGAAGAAAAGGTTAAGTGAAGCCCCTGTTTTGTCATTACCTGATGACACAGGAACTTTTGTAGTTTATAGCGATGCTTCGCATAGAGGACTTGGTTGCGTGATCATGCAGCATGGCAAAGTCATTGCGTATGCATCACGGCAGTTGAAGGATTATGAGAAAGTTTATTCTACTCGTAATCTAGAACTGACCCCGGTAAAGATATGGAGACATTATCTTTATGGGGAGAAATGTGAGATATATACGGACCATAAGAGTCTAAAGTATATCTTCACTCAGAAGGAGTTTAATTTGAGACAGAGAAGATGGCTAGAGTTGATAAAGGATCACGATTGTGAAATCCTGTATCACCCTGGGAAAGCTAATGTAGTTGTCGACGCCTTAAGTAGGAAGGATTGGGAAAAGTTGTCTATGTTAACGACTCAAAATGAGTTAATAACAGAGATGGCTAGGATGGAGATAGAATTGAAGATGTCAAGTGAATCAGGACAGATACCTTTTACGATGAAGATGCAATCTACTATCGTAGAGAGAGTCAAGGAGG
Organism: Panax ginseng; assembly: GCA_020205605.1. Lineage (NCBI taxonomy): Eukaryota > Viridiplantae > Streptophyta > Magnoliopsida > Apiales > Araliaceae > Panax > Panax ginseng. The sequence goes on from CM035129.1 coordinate 88,710,099, forward strand.
TACAACTTAGGACTGATGAGTGTAACCAAATGAAGAAGCGGTTAACCGATAAAGAAGATACTAAGTATAGTCTTGATAATGAGGGATTATTAAGATTTGAAGGAAGAATTTGGATTCCGAATGAGACAAAATTAAAGGAGCAAGTGTTACAAGAAGCTCATAGTTCAAGGTACTTGATACATCCTGGTAGCACTAAGATGTATCAAGACCTTCGACAGAGTTTTTGGTGGCCAAACATGAAGAGAGAAATAGCTGAGTACGTGAGTAGATGCTTAACTTGTCAAAAAGTTAAAGCTGAACATCAACGACCGAGTGGCTTGTTACAGTCATTGGAGATTCCAGAATGGAAGTGGGAGCATATCATGATGCACTTCGTGGTGGGACTTCCGACAACGACAAGAGGGTACGATTCGATTTGGGTAATAGTAAACCGATTGACAAAATCGGCTCACTTATTACCAATTAGGGTCAAGTATAACTTAGACCAGTTAGCTAAACTTTATGTTAAGGAAATTATTTCCAGACACGGAGTACCAGTATCGATTGTGTCAGATGGTGATCCGCGATTCACATCGAATTTTTGGAGAAGTTTACAAGAACAGTTGGGAACACAGTTAAAGTTAATCACAGCTTATCATCCACAAACTGATGGGCAGAGCGAGAGGACAATTCAGACGTTAGAAGACATGATGAGGTCTTGCGTCATGGATTTCAAGGGTAGTTGGGATGATCACCTACCACTTGTAGAGTTTGCATATAACAATAGTTATCATGCAAGCATAGACATGCCGCCTTATGAAGCTTTGTACGGAAGAAGGTGCAGAACACCATTATATTGGGATGAAGTGGGAGAACGCCGGGATGCTAGGACCGAAATTGGTGCGATGAGATGGTGGATGTAATAAAGTTAATTCGGATGCGTCTTGTTACATTTCAAGACAAGCGTAAAGAAATATCTGACTCGCATAGATTAAATCGAGAGTTTGAAGTAGGCTCATATGTTTTTTCTAAAAGTATCTCCTGGAAAGGAAAGATACGCTTTGGAAAGAAAGGAAAGTTAAGTCCAAGGTTTATAGGACCTTTTGAGGTATTAAAAAGGGTGGGGGAGGTAGCTTATATGATAGCATTACCTCCAGACCTAGAAAAGAATACATAACGTGTTTCACGTATACATATTACGTCCTTATAAGTCGGATTATAAGCACGTAATCGAATATGAGCCGATTCATATCGAGAAGGACTTAACCTATGAAGAATCTCCGATTCAAATCATTGATAGGAAAGGACCAAGTTCTCATGAACAAAGTAATACCATCAATAAAGGTATTATGGAAGAACCACGATCTTAGAAAGAAGCAACGTGGGAATTAGAAGAAAAGATAAAGAAAAATTTTCCTCATCTATTTGATTAAAGTAAGACGAGATTCTGGGGACAAAATCTTTATAAGGGGGGAAGGATGTAACGACCGAGAAATTTGGATTCTATTGTAAAATAATTTGATTGAATTAAATAATGATAATATTATATTTTATGTGATATTAAGATGGTTGTCAATCTATAACCTAATGATGTTGGAATGTTGTAGTATTTTAGCTACGTGAATGAATTAAAGTGTTTGAATTTCTAAGACGAAAATAAATGTTTTTCGAGAAATTTCTGAAAAACACTATTCATCGGTATTTGCTCGGGAATTATTATTTTTTATTGATTCCGAGAAATATGTAATGATAGAATATCAAGTAAGACAGATTATGTAATAATAATCTAGTTATGGAAAATATAATATTTAAACTTGGGACTTAATTTGAGATTATTAAGGAAAGCGAAATATTAGTAAGTAAGTTATAATTGTATGATACTTAGGTATTATACAAGATAATGAAAACGAGTATAATACGAAGTATTATACAAGTTTGTATGAAGGATGGAATATCATATATATTGAATTTGTATACAAATTATAATACGAGAATAATGCATAGACAATATGTATATGTATTAAGCAATGTTAATGGACTTGGAAGATTGGTTAATAATTGGTACAAGCCCAAGTAAATTAAATGGTAAGGCCCAATTTTAATTAATAAGCAAGTGAGTGTTTGTTAAAGCAAGCCCAAAGGTTAAGTTAATTAAGCCAAGCTAAAATCCATGAGTTGATTGACCCATGGGGCAAACCATATTGATATGGTTAATATGTGGTAACCAAGTTATATGAATGGTGACCAAGTGTTAGAAGTAATGACCAAGATAATGTGGTGATCAAGTTAATGTAATGACCAAGTAAAAGAAGTAATAGACAAGCAAAGGATAGGATTTGTGCTAGCCAATTAATGAATAGTAAGGAGGTGACTTAAGGAGGTGGGATTGGTTTATTGGCTAAACTACCCTAACCTTGGAAATTCTATAAATAGAGAAGGCTTATAAGCCATTTGTTACTTGTTCAAACAATCCAACTCATATAAAATGCTTAATTGTTAGGGAGCTTAAGTTACAAATAAGTCACTTTCATTTAGAAGAAGAAGAAGAAGAACTTTACAAGGACTTCAAATGTAAGACTCCTTCTCTAATTATCTTCTATCTCTATTCATGATAGGTTGATAAGAAAAGTTGGATTAAGGGACATGAATGTTAAAGTAAGAAGAATGTGTAAGCAATGAACTTAAGCCACATAAGTTGGTAATAAGTCATTTGAACTTATAAAAGTTATGAACTTGTTATAAGTTAACCTTGAATGTTAGTATGAAATGTTAAGGGTCTGTATGTATATGTATCATATACACATGAAAGGAACTATATGTGAGAACATATATGCATGATGATTAAAAGACTTTAACTTTCATAAGTTATGAACAATGAAGCTATAAGTAGTTTATAATTGAATAAGTTATAAGCTTATGGAAGATTAAGTCAAAATCCAACAATGAAGATAAGTTGTTGTATTAAGTATGTGAAGATGTTCATAGAATGAATTAAGTGCAATTGAAGTAATGAACAAATCATTAGTAATGAAGATTTGCCGAAAATTGCATGATTAGACGATAATTGTCGAATTCGTGAAATTCTCGAAATAGAAGTCAAATTTTGTGTTTGAACTCGGAAATGTTATTTTCCAATGGAGACAAGTCATGTTTGTCATTCTAGAGTTGTGGACTCGAAAATGATCGAATTTCGACTTAGAACGAAGAAACGAGTGTTTAACGTTCACGAACGTTTATCGTTTACGTTAAAAATGAACCAAGAAGTGAATTTTTAGAAAAAAAAAGTCAAATAGATAAAATTTTTGCATGAACGCGTAGATTACGTAATTTGTGAACCGTAGGCTTTTGAACGTGCCAATTTGGACTTATAACGAAGAAGTTATGCGTCCGGGAAGTTCACAAAATTCAAAGTTTGAAAATTTTTACGGTGTGCACGAGTTGGCTGCAAGGCCAACCCTAGGCCAATGATGATGTCAGTATTGGCAATTGTAACGGTGTCCGAGCACCCTAGAAACTCATGTCATGCAATGCGAACCATAGTGTAAATCATGGCATAGCGATGCACAATCTAACACCTTTCTGCAGAGTGGTAACATAGCGCTTTACAAGTCCGGACAATCCACTGCATAACTCACCTCCCATGTTAACTCACGCAAATGATGTATAGCTTATGTGCATATGCCTTGACCTTAGAACAAAGATAGTGATGAATATTTTTAATTACAAAGAAAGAAAGTTAATTGATTTAAAAGTAAACACAGCTTAAGGGACATAAAGTAACATTATTAAAACTATGTTAAACCTTAAGGATGTTGTATAAAGGTTGAGATAACCTAATCAAGTATGAATGCAAGTATAATGATAAGCCAGAACGTATAGTGAATGAATCTAATATACAAATTAGATTGAGATGAAGGGTAAGAGATAGTCATACACATATTTGATTATATATGACCTAATATGAGGCATTATGTGATCATGTGTTGTAGAGACTTGAAAGATTCGAACATAAAGTAATTATACTATAGCAGAAGCTGAAGGCAAGTATTCTAACTCTTGTCTTAGTTCAATCTGAACAAGTTTTTGAAGTTCATGTATCCTTACGCATGAATTGATGTACAATGAAGTTAAAGCCAATTCTTTTGGCTAGATTTGATATATTAAATGGATTATTGATAGTCTATTCATCTATTATCAAATGTTATTGTCTTTTGTCAACTACTTGATATGGTTTTCAAAAGAAGACTGAAATGTTAATCAAATGTTTTGTTGGTAAAACGTCAGGCACGTGAGGTTGCCACAAGTAAATGTACATACGTTTAATGAATGTAGTGTTGATCAACATAGAGTACAATAGGCTGATCACCTAGAAGTGCTCATAAGTAATACCGGGCTTATGGACTTAGTTCCGGGTTGTCCTTTTCAAAGAAGAATGAAATGTTCAAGGTCTCTGACCGGAGTGAATGTTTTACTGAATATTGTTTTTATTGTAAAACATTTTGAAAGAAAGATGAAGTGCTATTTTGAATCATTAATAGTACTTCATAACTATTGTTCAGTTATTGAAGATATACGATTCGTGTGTGTCAAGCATGTTGTTATTGAGATTGTCATACTTGTTGAGCTAGTTATGCTCACTCTTGCTTGAACCATATGAATGCAGCTTAGACTGAACGTCCCGAAGGATCGAATAAGGATAAAGGAAAAGCTAAGGAAGATCGCTAAGTTGTCTATGTAATAGTATAGGCTAATGTTGTAATGTTATTAATATTATGACAAAGAACCTTTGTAATGGGTTTAGAACTTGGGACAATGTAAATATTATTTTGATATTATAGAAGAGATGTTCGTTCTTTTGAGGCTTTTCAATTGAATAAATGTATGAATGTTAGTACAGTATAACACCATCCGCCGCCCAAGATACCCAGATTTGAAGATATAGCTAAAAAGCAAGTTTGATTTGGGAACATGTAGTAAGGAGTTTAAAATAGAATTGTGTCATGTTAATGATAATTTCAACTTTGTAAAATGAATTATAAGTTATGAACGTGATATGTTAGAACTTAGTGTATATAAAGAATAGTAAACAAGTGTTGTGAAGGTTAACACTTAAAATTTCTGATATTTACCTAGTAGCATAAGACTTGTACTAAATTAACAAGTTTAACTAGAATTGTATATGTTATGGTATGTTAGTATATCTAATAGGTATTGTGGTTCTAAACCTATGTGTAGTTGAACATGAGTTTAATATTATAGCTTATGCTTGAGGCAAGTTTCTAAACTTATCTTTTTACATTGAGCAAGTTCTATAATTCTACTTTTACAATTGAGCAAGTTTTCTAACTCTACACCTTCGTTGAGCTAGTTCCTTTATTACATTGTGCAAGTTTATCCTTACGATTGAACAAGTCTTGTGTCTAGTTTGTTTATGATTTCTAAATCTTATTCTGATAATGAACAAGTTATTCTTGTCTTTAACTTGTTATCTAGCATGCAAGTTTACATATTCTGATATACTAATGTTGAACAAGTTTTATCATTTAAATTACTATTTGTTATGCATGCTAGTACTCAATTCTAAATAACCTTGACTTAATATTGTTCAAGCAAGGTACGTTATGATTATTCAATGTTTATGTTATTAGTTTATTCCTAAAGCATGATCTTAATTTACAATGTCAATTCAGTTATGATTATTCCATAGCATGACGTTATCAATATTATATTCAACTAATCCTTGGTCGATGACCATTGAATTCTAAATTACCCTTGAAATGTATCCAAAGCAAACTTACTTTGGGGCGGACTTGTACTCTAAATACTAAGATGAACAACCCTGTTATTAGGGGATAATTTACGCTTAGCGTTAAAATGTTTGTGCATAATACATTGTACGAAGGGCTGATCCCCCTAAATACGAGTAGCCTTTATAGTCTTATAACTGTTAAAGTTGAAGTTGAAATATTACTTACAGCTATGGACATAGTTCGTGGTCTTATGACCCTCAGATATATATTTCATATTTCCATTTCAGTTTTTGATTATCATTGATAGAGTACTATTCAGTTTAGATGAGCCTATTCAATGGCAGTTATTATTATCTTGTTGATTCATTGCTATATCCAGTGAGCATTTGTTTTGCTCACTCTTGCATAAATATAATCATTGCAACTAAAGTTGAGAAGGTAGACGAACCTACAACTAGCAAAGGAAAGGAAAAAAATGTACAAGTGATGAAGACTTGTAATTTTCATTTATTGTTATGATGATAGACTTTTAATTAATGATGTGATGTAATAATTTTATTTCTGCACTTGTATGATATTTAAGGTTAGACAACCTAGGAAGATTTTTATTTAATGATGTAACCCTATTTAAGGGAGGATTTATGAATTAATTTTATTATATTTGGGTAGATAGATATTGATGAATGGAAAGTAAACACCAAATCTTGTGGGAATGAAGTACCTAGATTTGGGGCTGTCACAGGTTGGTATCAAAGCTTTAGGTTATGAACCTTAGGTGGGGAAAAGCCTTAGGAAGTAACCTTTAAAAAGATAGTGGTGATAAACTCTTATCGAGTTTTAAGGAAGAAGTAATAAAACACTTATGTGATTACAACTTAGGTGCTCGTGAGTGTCGAGTAGTAATGATTAGTAATTAAAACTTAAAATTTTGTTTTCAGGATGGCTAATGTAGGAGAATCCAGTCAGACTAGGGAGGAAGGATCCCAGATGCCTAGAGAGGAGGAGCCTCGAGATATTTAGGTGGTTTAGGAACAACTACTGCCACGGGAAACAATTCCATTGGTCACAGTAGTTGAGCAGGAGAGAATACCTGATGAGGACGATGAGATAGAGACGGATGAGGGGGACCCCGTTGAGCTGCCACAGTCGGATGAGGATGAGGAGGATGAGGAGGAAGAGATTCCACTTAACTCGATAGTTTCCAGTCGTAAGGCTATGCAACATTTTAATAGGACGTTATAAATGTAATCATTATGTGATTAGTGAGTAAATAAGATATAAGTCCCGGGTATGATATAACCAATGGGATATGATGATGATGAAGTTATCCTGAAATTTTGTCGTTCAGGAAAGTAATGTAAATAGCATTGATGCTATTGTTTTGATAATTTTAAAAGATTATGAATGAATAAAAGTTATTATTTTATTCAAAGTGTTATGTGTTACTTGATGATACTAATTAAGTAGAAAATACTTAAAGAAATTGAGTAATAGTAGGCGTATTTTAATAGAAAATGCCTCCAAGACGTCAACCATGACAGAGGACCCCTGAGAATAACAACAATGTTGAGGCTAATCCAGTTTAGCAATTCGTAACGCTACTGACGGGAGCATTACAGAATCAGCCACATAATCAAGTTACAACATTTAAGGACTTCAAGGCGGTTGGCCCACCAGAATTCCATGGGTCCATGAATCCAGTTGAGGCACAGACCTAGATCATGGAAATATAGAAGGTTTTTGATGTTGCTAGGGTAGGGGATAACCAGAAGACTGCTTTTGCAACATTCATATTGAAAGAAGAGGCTAGTTATTTGTGGCAAGCCAAAAAAACCCGAGGACGTCAAGGGGTGATGAAATGGGATAGGTTTAAGAAGATATTCTTCGAGACCTATTTCCCAGAAAGCTCGAAGAATCAGATGAAGGTGTAGTTTCTAGAGTTGAAACAGGGCACAATGTCGGTGTCGGAGTATGCTACAAAATTCAACGAGTTAGCAATGTTTGCGCCATATCAAGTGAATACGGATGAGCGCAAGGCAAGGAGATTTGAGCAGGGACTGAAGCCATGGTTGTACAGTAGAGTCTCCCTGTTCCAGTTAAAGACGTCATGTCTTTTGGTTTGACAAACGCCCCTATAGCGTTCATGGATTTGATGAATAGGTTGTTTAAACCATTTTTAGACAAGTTTGTGGTTGTATTTATCGATGATATTTTGGTGTACTCCAAAACTCAAGAAGAACACCTGGAACACTTACGTCTAACGTTGGAGACGTCAAGAAAGGAAATGTTGTATGTGAAATTCTCTAAATGTGAATTTTTGATGGAACGTGTACAATTCCTTGGGCATATAATCGATAAGGATGGGATTTCAGTGGATCCATCAAAAGTCGAAGCTGTGATAAATTGGGAACAGCCAAAAACTCTATCAGAAATGAAAAGTTTCTTGGGATTGACAGGTTATTACAGACGATTTATCTAGGATTTTTCCAAGATTGCCACTCTGTTGATGAATTTGACGAGAAAATCTATAAAATTTGTTTGGACAGAGAAGTGTGAAGAAAGTTTCCAAGAATTGAAAAAGAAGTTAAGTATTGTACATGTATTGTCATTACCAGATCATACAGGAAACTTTGTGATGTATAGTGATGCCTCACACAAAGGATTGGGTTGTGTTCTTATGCAGAACGACAAAGTTATTGCTTATGCATCAAGACAATTGAAAGACTACGAAAAAGGGTATCCGACTCATGATTTAGAGTTGGCGGCAGTAGTATTTGCTATGAAAATATAGAGACATTATCTCTATGAAGAGAAGTGTGAGATCTACACAGACCATAAGAGTCTGAAGTATATTTTCACTCAAAAGTACCTGAACATGCGTCAAAGGAGATGGATGGAATTGATAAAAGATTATGATTGTGAGATCTTTTATCATCCAGGCAAAGCAAACATAGTTGTAGATGCCTTGAGTAGGAAAGGAAGAGAAAAGTTGATGTTGTTAACCGATAAGGAGGAGCTTATTTCAGCAATGGCAAGGCTGGAGTTGGAAATCAAACTTCCAAAAGAAGCTGACGAAAGATTATACCAGATAGAAGCTAGTCCAACTTTGGTGGACAAGGTGAAGAATGCTCAACTACAGGATGAAGAATGCAGAAAAATAAAGGAAAGTGTGGTCGAGGGTAAAGAAGTGAAGTATAAGCTTGATATTGAGGGAATGCTAAGATTCGAGGGACGAATTTGGGTTCCAGCAGTACAGGACATTAAAGAAGAAATCTTGGCAAAAGCTCATAACTCAAGATATTCGATTCATCCGGGAAGTACGAAGATGTATCAAGATTTGCGGCGATATTTTTGGTGGCCAAATATGAAAAGAGACGTTGCAGAATGCGTTGCAAAGGGCTTGACATATCAGAGAGTGAAGGCAGAACATCAAAGGCCAAGCGGATTACTTCAACCGTTGGAAATACTAGAGTGGAAATGGGAGCATATCACAATGAATTTTGTGGTAGGCCTTCCAACAACTCAGAAAGGATACGATGCGATATGGGTGATAGTAGACAGATTGACAAAATTTGCATACTTTTTGCCAATAAAGATTAGATTTAATCTTAATCAGCTGGCAAAGATTTACGTTAAAGAGATCGTAACGAGACATAGAGTTCCAATGTCAATTGTATCAGACAGAGATCCGAGATTCACATCAAATTTTTGGAAGAGATTACAAGAGTGCATGGGAACGCAACTGAAGATGAGTACAACATATAATCCACAGACCGATGGGCAAAGCGAACGAACAATCCAGATGCTAGAAGATATGCTTAGAGCATGCATCATGGATTTCAAAGGAAACTAAGATGATCATCTACCGTTAGTGAAATTTGCATATAACAACAGTTACCATGCACGCATTGGCATGCCGCCATACGAGGCATTATGCGGCAGGAAATGCAGAACTCCACTATGTTGGGATGAAGTTGGGGAACATCAACTGCTAGGACCAGAATTGGTTTAGCAGACCGCTGAAGTTATCAAACTCATCAGAGAAAGACTAGTAGCTACTCAAGATCGATAGAAGAAATATGCTGATCAACACAGGCAGAATCGCGAATTTAAAGTAGGAAATTTTGTTTTCCTGAAAGTTTCTCCTTGGAAGGGGAAAATTCATTTTGGCAAGAAAGGAAAGCTAAGCCCAAGGTTTATTAGGCCTTTTGAGATACTACGAAGAGTAGGAGAAGTGGCTTACGAGGTAGCTTTACCTCCAGAATTAGAACATGTGCACAATATTTTTCATGTGTCGGTGTTGCGATCGTATAAACCCGATTATAAGCATGTAATCGAGTATGAACCATTGCAGTTCAGTAAAGATTTGTCTTACGAAGAAATTTCTATCTAGATAGTCGACAAGAAAGAACAAGTGCTCAGGAATAAAGTGATACCTTCTGTGAAGGTGATATGGAGGAACCACAATGTCGAAGAGGCTACGTGGGGACAAAATCTTTATAAGGAGGGGAGAATGTGACGATTTGATTGTTTGAGTTGTGATTCTGGGGACAGAATCCTTGTAAGGAGGGAAGGATGTAACAATCCAGAATTTCAAATTGTAATTTTAAATATTTATTGAATTATATAAATATTTATTTGATGTGTTTATTGTTGAAATTGTTGAAATAAATATTTTATTGATGTGGTTATTGTTAGTAAATGTTTATGAATTAAATTTATTAGATAATATTCTAAATTAATTGAATTTGTAATTTTGAGAGTTGTAATATAACATGAGATGTTATATTGTTGTTTGATTTAATAATTAAGATGGTGTGTTAAATTATTAAATAAAATTATAATGAGATTATAATTTTGGTAATAATTGTTTAAGAGAAATATTTATTTAAAATATAGTGCGTTTAATTAATTTATTGATTAATGTTGGATATGGAAATCCAAATAAATAATATGTGATTATAAGTTATAAACTAAAGTGTTTATTAAAATAAATTAATGGAGTGTAATTTAGTTTTGCCAAACAAGACTTAAAATATTAAGTCTTTAATTTTAAAGGTTTTGCCAAACAAAGCCTTATGGCTTTTGGATTTTTGATTTTTGAATTATAAATAAAATAAATTAAATAATAAATAAAATATAATTATAACTTATACGTTATAATTAGTAACTGATATTATATTAAGTTTGGTTTATTATGGTTTGTCAGTTTTGGAATACGTGTATTATTAATTGGCTTGGCTACTGGTTTTTGTTATACGCATTTTAGTTGTTTGCTAAGTGTAAGAGATTACAGAGAGAGTTGGGAGAATTGAGAGAGAACTTAAGTATTTCCAAAACAATTTCAGTGAAGTTTAGCAAGGATTGCTCGATTATTTGAAGGTATTTTATCTAAACCTTAGTATTATATGTATATATGTATATACATATATGAGTTTACTATATAAATTTATATGTTCTTGTGAATTCAAATTCTCTCGAATTATTGTAGAAAACTGAGTTATTGCAATTGTGACGCCCCCAAAATAGGTATACATCACCCATCTTGAGTCGCCAAATACATGGTACAAAATTCAAATACAACTTAATAATACAACTATCGTGTAAAATACGACAAAACATAAACTATGAGTTTTAATACGAATATTGTCTTCTAGACAGTATTCAAACTCAAATGGAGTCCTCAATACATTTATTATCTCACTATTTCATAGAATAGTGAGGACTACTAATGTAAACATCTGGACCGTCACTTCGTTCCCTGACTAGTCCCGCCTACGTTCTCATTTCCTGAAGAGAACAATGAAAACAAAAGGGTGAGCTCAACTAGCCCAGTAAGAAATATTATGACTAAGATAATGCAGAATAATTTATCGTTAGTCTTCAACAGTGTTAAACTGATAAAATATAACAACCATCAAGTTTAACTGTAGTGGAACAAGAAATCCATTAGAAGAGTCAAGTAGAGCATGATATCTACTATCTTCTATGATTTAAAAGGTTTTTTTTATCACTTTTATCGCTGAGACTCAGCTTAATAAATAATCCACATCATCGAATCACCCCTGCACTACGACCAAGGATATTCTTTAGTATCACGACCACAAATTATCCATGCACTACGGGCCAAGGATATTCGTGTATTCATCAATGGTCATGATCATGCCAACAGCTGTCCATCAATGCACTACGGGCTAATGAGGACTTTTACCACATCATTTGTAACATTACGGTCATGATTATACCGAATAATCCCTGGTCATAATCATACCAAGTCCATCTATGCACTACTACCACAGATGACTTTCATCATAATATAAACATGAGGATGATGACAATTATATAAGAATTCAATTAAATGAAAGCAAATGATAAATTTTTAAAGATTTATAATTTAATTTATCCAGAAATTAATAACGTCCAAATTATTAACATGATACTGCTTTGTGGAGTAAAATTCAAGAATAATATTGTACCAAAAATGATTTGGACCGAAAACGAAACAATTTTTATCATGAATAGTATCCCGGGTGAATAGTACTCGAGTGAATAGTACCCCGTAAATAGTAATTCGGGAATAGTAACCCGTGAATAGTACTCTGACATAAAAAAGTTAAAACTTATCAAGAATGCTCAGAATAATATTTCCATGAAAAGATACTAGATGAAGCACAAATATGAAGGATATTCTACTAATTTCATGGAGTATAGAAGCCAAAACTTTAACCAAATGAGTATAGAATTCGAAATCTGAAACGAAATATATTACTTACATACTACAGAGTATGGAAGAAAATATTATTTCAAGCGAATATTGAACAAAAATAACATCCCTTACCATGAAAAGAAGAGTATTCCAACTGGTATAGCAAGGATATTCTTGAAGAAAACTTATACTGTTTTCTACACTCAAAGCTTTCTAAAACTCGAAAGAAATACGCTCAATATTATAGAAGAAGAATTCTTTGATTCTGGTGTGATTTTTAATTCTAACTAAGCATCCTATTTATAGGAGAATGGAAGGGGTACTGTTAAGAAACGGACGCAACAGTTATTTTTTTAAAAATCACGGACGAAACATCACAGCTTCACGGTTCCAACGTATCAGTATTCCTTTTCAAGGAGTTGGCCAATGAGAAAAATGAACACATGCCAATATAAAAGCCTTGACCAATTAGAATGCACCCTAATTTACAAGTTATCAATAATACTGCATGATTGGAAAAGTTTGGCCAATAATGTCCAAGCTTTGAAAAATCATCCCATAACCTGCCAAATTCATCCACCAGGACCACCACCACCCACCCACATGTTATACAAATATACATATATTATATGATACGTATATATATATATATATATATATATATATATATATACTTTATAACTTCCTTCCGATTATTTTAAAAAATGGATAAATGGGGGTCCATAAAATAAGCAAAATTTACACAATTATTTCATAAAAATTCTCTCAATATTTTTAACAACATTTATCATCATTATTATAATTTGCAATATTTAACAACCAGGTCGTTCCCAGGAAAGAGGGGGCTTTCCAATAAAGATTTCTCCCTATTAGCGCGCAATTAGGTGACCAAACCTCTCCTTGACAGAACTTCTAGACATCGTCAATAATGCAAATAATAATATTAATAACTTTATCGTCTCAATTATTTATTTAATAATATAAAATATCATGCAGATGATACTGTGACAATAATTGAATCAATAATATGAGAGATATGATGCAACAATTACTGTAGAAATAATTGAGTATAACTAAGTGACTTCTCACGTAAGCATCAATAATCAATATCGTATTTCTACTATGTAACCACAGCAGACATCTTTATTTTTTTAACACCGGTTATTTCAACAGTTAATGGTAAAACTTTCGCTGTTATTTTTATAAAAAGATATTTCTATCATTTTCTCAATCCAACAATAATTCTGTTGTGGGGTCCACTAATGATTGTGCCGTCGTACGAATATTTCCTGTTAAAATGAATATTCCCCGACTAATCGAATATAATATAACAAATTTTGTACTTTGAAAAATTTATAAATATTACCCACAACTATAACATTATATCAAATTCACTCCTTAATATTCAAAAATGATATTTATAAAAAAATTCATCTTTATTCATAAAAGTTGGGATCTTACAACAATTGTATGTAAGTGTAATGCTAGAATTTATGTTTAAATAAAGAATTTGTATGCTAATTACAGTTAAAAGTCGGGAATATAATTACAGTGTATGTTTTTATAAATATTTTCTCATATGGCTTATGTAAGTTCCAATTTTGATGGTCAATTCGTTTGCTAAATTATAAATTGAGTCTTGTTTATGCTAGTTCATTAAGAAACGAAGATAACAAAGTTTGAACGAAGTGATTTGGTGAAGAATTGAGATTAAAGTGATGATTTTTATCTAAGGAAATATGGAATTTGAGGAAATTAAACTAGTATAATTGTTGTTAAATTATTCTATGTTGAGGAATATATATATGAGGAAACATGTTGTGATAGTTCTATACCAATTGTACATGTTAATATTATTGTTTGGTGGGTGAAATTCGTGTTTGTTGGGCTAAAATTAAACTCTTGTTCATTCTTTGTCTCTTGCTTCAGTCATGTACACAAGGTAGCGATTCTTGGCTGATGCAGGCTAAAATTGTCAAATTCTTGTAGGTCCCAGGCGATGTGTATGGCATAAATTGTGCCATACCTGCATTACGAGATAGTGAGTTCTAACATTGTTCTGCAGACCTTGGATGCCGTGATAATTGAGTTCAATGATATGTTAAAGTAACAAACATGTAGTAAGGAGTTTAAAACAGAATTGTGTCATGTCAATGATAATTTCAACTTTGTAAAATGAATTATAAGTTATGAACATGATATGTTAGAACTTAGTGTATATAAAGAATAGTAAACAAGTGTTATGAAGGTTAACACTTAAAATTTTTGATATTTACCTAGTAGCATAAGACTTGTACTAAATTAACAAGTTTAACTAGAATTGTATATGTTATGGTATGTTAGTATATCTAATAGGTATTGTGGTTCTAAACCTATGTGTAGTTGAACGTGAGTTTAATATTATAGCTTATGCTCGAGGCAAGTTTCTAAACTTATCTTTTTACATTGAGCAAGTTCTATAATTCTACTTTTACAATTGAGCCAGTTTTCTAACTCTACACCTTCGTTGAGCTAGTTCCTTTATTACATTGTGCAAGTTTATCCTTACGATTGAACAAGTCTTGTGTCTAGTTTGTTTATGATTTCTAAATCTTATTCTGATAATGAACAAGTTATTATTGT
This sequence comes from Panax ginseng, assembly GCA_020205605.1. Classification (NCBI taxonomy): domain Eukaryota; kingdom Viridiplantae; phylum Streptophyta; class Magnoliopsida; order Apiales; family Araliaceae; genus Panax; species Panax ginseng. Next base: position 88,725,156 of record CM035129.1, read on the forward strand.
CTTTAACTTGTTATCTAGCATGCAAGTTTACATATTCTGATATACTAATGTTGAACAAGTTTTATCATTTAAATTACTATTTGTTATGCATGCTAGTACTCAATTCTAAATAATCTTGGCTTAATATTGTTCAAGCAAGGTACGTTATGATTATTCAATGTTTATGTTATTAGTTTATTCCTAAAGCATGATCTTAATTTACAATGTCAATTCAGTTATGAATATTCCATAGCATGACGTTATCAATATTGTATTCAACTAATCCTTAGTTGATGACCATTGAATTCTAAATTACCCTTGAAATTTATCCAAACCAAACTGTTAGTGTTTATGCCCTAGAGGCCAATTATTTGATATAATTGCTTAACATTTTGATATTATATTTGATTGAATAAATAAATGATTTTATTATGGTTTTATTTACTGCGTAATATAATTGTTAACATAATAAAATTCCTTAGAATAGTGATACAAATTATATAGTTTTAAGTATGTGACTTTAACATGAGATTATATAATTACAATTAGTATCATTGTTCTTAAATGTCCCTAGTCGAGTATCATTGTTGATGGGACAACATTGATGCATTGAGACTAGTATGTGGATCGATGATGACCAAATCTCATTGGTCATAAATATATGAGATATTAAGTCAATGCATAGGTACATGTTGAGAGAACGATGTCTTTGGATGTAACCCACCATGAGAATTCTATGTGGAGCATTATGCGAAGTGTCATTAGAAATTCTCATAGTGACAATGATGTAATGGTCCTCCGACCTGAAATCACTATATTACTACACGGGAATTTATGTACTTTGATATCATCAAATGTCACCTTTAATAGGGTGGACTATAAAGGTGATTATTGGGTACATCATGAATCGTGTGAGTAATATGAGTGATTTAGATGGAATTTAACCCTCCTATATATTAGGGATGATATCCAGAGGCCTCTTGATTGAGTAGGACTATGAAATGCATGGCCATGCTCAAATAGTGATTTGTTTCATATAGTCTACTCATTTATCAAGAAAATTGAGATTAAATTATGAAGAGTATGACACATTCCATGACTCGAGTTTAATCTAGGATATTAAGGTTAAAAGGATTAAATTACATTAAAACATTGGTCACGAAAAGGTTGCATCAAATCATCGATCTTATTATTACTTGGGTAGCAGTGATGCATTACTAGATGTCGCTCACTGTTTATAATTTTAAAATTATTGTCAACGTAATAATAACCTATAGGATCACACACATAGAACGTTATTAAAAGGGAATTAATTTAAATTGTAACGATTTAAATATATCAATATGATTGATAGTATTTAAAAAAAATGATTGAAAGGCGTAATATTTGAGATCTCCCAAAGCGTAATATTCGAGATCTGTAGATCTGATACAAAATATATTCGAGATCTGTAGATCTAATACAAAAGCAAAAGGCGTAGAAGTGAAATCGTTTTCCGCTACTTGAACTAGCGAATTTAGTATTTACATTAATTAATCATATACGCTTGATATGGAGTAATTTGGTCCGAAAATTCAGATTTATGCATCCGCTAGTCCGCTAGCAATTAGCGGATGACGTATTTGCCTTTTAAATCTTAGACCTTAATTTATGTAATATATGGTTATAATGTTATTTGCCCATTTTTCATCCATAGTAAATACATGTTATGGATCATTTTTCTATATAAATGTGCGTGTGGGTATTATTTTAATTTTAAGTACATATACATATTATAGTATGTTTATACTTTTCTACCCAAATTTTTTGATATATATATATATATATATATATAACTTAGTTTTATTATCTTGAATTCTTCAAATTAGTGAGTTAAAATAATAAAATAATTTTGAAAAGGCATAATTATATATATATATATATATATATATATATATATAAATGTTGGGATCATTTTTGTTGCGTGTTGCTCCATGGAAGGGAGTTACAAGATTTGGGAAAAGAGGAAAGCTCAATCCACGATTTATTGGTCCATTTCAGATTCTTGACCGAGTAGGAAATGTAGCCTATAGACTGGCGTTACCTCCAAGTATGTCTTGTGTTCATAATGTTTTTCACATATCTGTGTTACGTAAATATATGAAAGACCCGAACCACGTTATTGAGTTAGAACCGAATGAGATAGTCGAAGACTTAACGTACGAGGAGGTACCTGTCAAGATCTTGGATAGGAAGGAGCATGTCTTACGTACAAAGGTCATACCACAAGTCAAAGTTTTGTGGAAGAACTATGCTATTGAGGAAATGACCTGGGAGTTGGAAACTGAAATGAAAGCGAGGTATCCTCACCTTTTCGAAATACCAAGTACGTACGTCAATTTCGAGGACGAAATTTCATAAGGAGGGGAGGTTGTAAGACCCCAACTTATTATAAATGAAATTAAATTTCCTCTATTTATTATTTTGAAATAGTAAGGGATATTATTTTTTTAAAAATGATATTATTTCTTCCGATATCATTATGTCAGAATATTGATAGTATTTTTCTTGTGAAATTCTTGTCTTTTAGTGTCGAGATTACTATTCACGTATACAGCACTATTCACGTATATGGTACTATTCACGAATACGGCACTATTCACAGAAAAATTAATTTTTTATTTTTTTGTCCAAAATATCTATTATGGATCCTAGCTTTGATTGTATCCATATTTTGATCATTTTTGAATTTTGCTCCACTATGATTATTTATGAAGTATTTTTGAACTTAGATTGTTTAAAGTATGAATTCTTAATATTTGTTCTTTTGTTTCACTGGATTCATTTTCTTTAAAATATTTTTCATCATCCTCAGTCCTAAATGATGATTTTACTGAATATCTTTGGCCTGTAGTGCAAAGATTAATGATTTTCTGATGAATATCTTTGGTCCGTCGTGCAAAGATGAACAGGTGTTGAGATGAACATGACCAACTGATGAATATCTTTGGCATGTAGTGCAAAGATGAATATTTGATTCAAGATGAATATTGATTGATGTTACAGGGATAAAATAAAGATGATTGGCTTTTAAATTCATAGATTATAGTAGATTTCATTCTCTACGTAACTCATCTATGAATTATTATTTTCGCTGCGAATATTGATCTGAAACTTGTTGTCTATTGTATTTTATCAGATTTTTTCCTGTTGAAGACTAACGATAATTTGTTCTATATTATCTTAGTCATAATATTCTTTACTGGGCTAGTTGAGCTCACCCTTTTCCTTTGTGTTCCATTTTTCTTCTCAGGAGGCAAGAATGTAGCGAGTACTAGTCGGGGTATGAAATGAAGGTTTTAGAAAGTTGTTTTAGTAGTCCTCACCATTTTTGTAAAATAATATATCAATAATTGTAATGAGGACTTATTTGAGTGTTGATATTGTCTAGAAGACAATATTTGTATTTAAACTCACAGTTTTTATGTTGTATTAATAAAGTTGTGGTTGTTTTTATACCATGTTATTGACGACTCAGAATGGGTGTTGTATACCTATTTTGGGGCTGTCACAATCCAAGAGTTCTTTATGATATAATTGACAAAAGGGTTGTCTACCTAAATAATTATATTTTAAGAGATTAACCAAAGCTAACTTAAGTCATAATGAAATATGGATCTTGGCTCACTAGAAAGATTTAATAAAAATGCTTTCTGAATTAATGGTGAGGGGTATTAATTTGAATAAAATAGTGGGAGGTATATTTTGAATGTACTATTATCAATTACATAATATCAACTCTGCAATTTGACTTATTATTTTGGCACTTATAAATTGTAGATATCAATGGCAAACAACAACAACACAAGTAGTCTTTCAGTACAATCAGTCCTTGAGAATGACAAGCTGAGTGGAATTAATTTCCTTGACTGGCACAGGAACTTGAGGATTGTCCTCAAATAAGAGCGCAAGCTATATGTCCTTAATGGGCCAATTCCTGCAGCACCAGCTATCACTGCACCACGTGCGGAGCATAATGCTTACAAGAAGCATCAAGATGATGCTCTGGATGTGAGTTGTCTCAAGCTAGCAACCATGAACGCTGAGCTTCAGAAGCAACATGAGTTGATGGATTCTTATGAGATGATCGAGCATCTCAAGAAATTGTTTGAAGGGCATGCTCGACAGGAGAGGTATGATATAAGCAAGGCGTTGTATCACTGCAAGATGGGTGAACGTGATCTAGTTGGTCCACATATGCTGAAAATGATTGGGTATATTGAGTACCTTGATAGGCTGGGTTTTCCAATCACTCCGGAAGCCCAAATTGATCTTGTTTTGCAATCATTGAACAACAACTACTCTCAATTTGTTATAAATTATCTAATGATGAAATTGAGAAACCCCTTACTGAGTTGTTGAGCATGTTAAGAACTGATGAGAACAACATGAAAAAGGCAGGACCCGCTCCCATAATGAATGTGCAAAAGGGGAATGCTAAGGGAAAATGGAAAGGCAAGAAAAAGATAGGATCTAATTCTGGTGCCAAACCTAATTCCAAAACAAAACAGGCTTTAAAACCTAAAGGTGGGGTGGCTAAAGAAGGTGATTGTCACTTACATGGAAAACACGGACCTTTGGAAGAGGAATTGTCATGCTTATTTGGAAGAAGTGAAGAAAAGAAAGGAAGTGTGACTTCTGATTCAGGTATATATGTTATAGAAGTCAACTTGTCCACTTCTACATCATGGGTATTGGATACTGGATGTGGTTCTCACATTTGTGTTAATTTTTAGAAACTTCGAAGGAGTAGGACTTTGGCAAAAGGAGAGGTTGACCTATGGGTTGGGAATGGAGCAAAAGTTGCTGCACTGGCCGTAGGAACTTATCATTTATCTTTGCCCACTGGGCTAGTATTAGAATTAGAAGATTGTTATTATGTGCCTGCTATAAGCAAAAATAATATTTCTGTTTCTTGTTTGGACAAGAAAGGTTTTTCATTTATAATAAAGAACAATCGTTGTTCATTTTACTTAAATGATATTTGTTATGGTGTTGCACAATTGTTTAACGATCTTTATATTATTGATTTCGAAATGCCTATTTATAACATAAATACAAAACGATTTAAATCAAATGATTCAAATCCGACATACTTCTGGCACTGTCGTTTGGGCCATATAAATGAGAAACGCATATCAAAACTCCATAAAGATGGATTTTTGGATTCATTTGATTTTGAATCATATGAAAAATGTGAATCTTGTTTATTAGGCAAGATGTCTAAAGCCCCTTTCACTGGACACAATGAACGGGCTAGCGATATATTGGGACTTATACATAGTGATGTATGTGGACCCATGAGTTTGTTAGCAAGAGGTAGGTTTAATTACTTCATTACATTTACTGACGACTTCAGTAGATATGGATATGTGTATCTTATGAGACACAAATCCGAATACTTTGAAAAGTTCAAGGAATTCAAGAATGAAGTTCAAAACCAATTTGGCAAAAGCATAAAAGCCCTTCGATCCGATCGAGGAGGTGAATACTTAAGCCAAAACTTTGATGACCTTTTAAAGGAGTGTGGTATTATATCACAGCTCACTCCACCTGGAACACCACAATGGAATGGTGTGTCTGAGAGGAGGAATCGAACCTTGTTAAACATGGTACAATCAATGATGAGTCATGCAGATCTTCCAATAAGCTTTCGGGGTCATGCCCTAGAGACAGCTGCATTCACACTTAACTGTGTTCCTACAAAAACGGTTCAGAAGACACCATATGAGATGTGGACTGGGAAACATCCTAGTATGTCGTTCATGAAGATTTGGGGTTGTGAGGAGTTTGTAAAACGTCTAGATTCTGACAAGATCGAACCCAAATCTGACAAATGTAATTTTGTGGGATACCCAAAGGAAACAAAAGGGTATTATTTCTACAAACCTTCTGAGAACAAAGTGTTTGTTGCTCAAACTGGTATTTTTCTAGAAAGAGAATTTGTCTCTAAAGGAAACAGTGGGAGGAAAGTAGAACTCGAAGAAATTCGAGAACCACAAAATATCATTGAACCTGAGTTGGAACGTTAGCAGGAACCACAAGATGTTGTGGAAAGTAAACCTACTTAAATTACACAAGGAATTCATAGATCTGGTAGGACACGCCGAGAGCCCGAGAGATATTATAGATATCTTATGACTCAAAACAGCGATGTGATGCTCATAGATCAGGATGAGCCTGCTTCCTACCAAGAAGCTATGAATGGACCAGATTCTGAGAGATGGCTTGAAGTCATGAGATCTGAAATGGACTCTATGTATACTAACCACATATGGACTTTGGTTGATCCACCCGAAGGGGTAAAACCAATCGGGTGCAAGTGGGTTTTCAAGAAGAAAACCGACATGGATGGTAATGTATAAACCTATAAAGGTCGACTGGTAGCAAAAGGTTACAAACAAGTTCAAGGTGTTGACTATGATGAAACCTTCTCTCTAGTGGCAATGGTTAAATCCATCAGGATCTTACTTGTTATTGCAGCCTTTTACGATTACGAAATCTGGCAGATGGATGTCAAAATTGATTTCCTTAACAGAAATCTCCTTGAGGATGTGTACATGACACAACCTAAGGGATTTGTCAATCTAAAGGATGCTGGAAAGGTATGTAAGTTGCAGCGATCCATTTATGGATTGAAGCAAGCCTCTTGGAGTTGGAATCTTCAATTTGATGAAGCAGTCAAAGAGTTTGGCTTTATTAAAAATGAAGATGAACCTTGTGTATATAAGAAGGTTAGTGGGAGTCACATTGTATTCCTGATATTATATGTTGACGACATATTAATTATTGGGAATGACATTCCTTCATTACAGGCTGTAAAAACATGGTTAGGAAAATGTTTCTCCATGAAAGATTTAGGCGATTCAGCTTATATTTTAGGTATCAATATCTATCAAGATAGATCGAGAAAAATGATTGGCTTAAGTCAGAGTAAATATATTGATAAAGTGTTAAAACGGTTCAGCATGCAAGAGGCAAAAAGAGGACACTTACCCATGACTCATGGTGTAAAGATCTCTAAGGCCCAATGTCCTAAATCAAAAGATGATGAGGAGCGTATGAGAAAGATCCCTTATGCTTCTAAGAATTGGATCTATCATGTATGCAATGATATGTACTGTTCTGGGATGTCTCGTATGCTTTGAGCATGACGAGATACAGATCAAATCCAAAGGTGAAGGTCATCGACGTGATCGAAAGAATATCCTCAAGTACCTAAAAAGGACTAAGGATTCATTCTTGGTATATGAAGGTGAAGATGAACTAGCGATGAAAGGGTTACACAGATGTTAGTTTCGCAGATCGATAATGATGATTATAAGTCTCGGTCGGTTTTGTATTTTGCCTTAATGGTGGTCTTTGTTGAATGGAAGAGTTCAAAGCGAAGAGATGAGTCGAATTCTACAAATAGAGGCCGAGTGTATTCTTTATTTCTAGTCTTGACAAGGAGGTCAGATGGATTAAAAGTTCATCATTGAACTAGGTGTTGTTCCAACCATTGTTGATCCGGTTAAGCTTTATATATTGTGATAACAATGGAGCCATTGCACAGGCTAAGGAACCCAGATCTCACCAATGATCCAAGCATATACTTAGGCGGTACCATCTCATCCGTGAAATCATTGATAAAGGAGATGTACATATAGGAAGAGTGCCAACAGATGATAACGTTGCAGATCCACTGACCAAGGCTTTGTTACAATAAAAGCATGACGGTCACACTAGTTCCATGGGTATTAGATACATGAGTGATTGGCTCTAGTGCAAGTGGGAGACTGTTAGTGTTTATGCCCTAGAGGCCAATTATTTGATATAATTGCTTAATATTTTGATATTATATTTGATTAAATAAATAAATGATTTTATTATGGTTTTATTTACTGCGTAATATAATTTTTAACATAATAAAATTCCTTAGAATAGTGATACAAATTATATAGTTTCAAGTATGTGACTTGAACATGAGATTATATAATTATAATTAGTATCATTGTTCTTAAATGTCCCTAGTCGAGTATCATTGTTGATGGGACAACATTGATGCATTGAGACTAGTATATGGATTGACTGATGACCAAATCTCATTGGTCATAAATATATGAGATATTAAGTCGATGCATAGGTACATGTTAGAAACGATGTCTTTGGGCGGACCCACCATGAGAATTCTATGTGGAGCATTATGCGAAGTGTCATTAGAAATTCTCATAGTGACAATGATGTAATGGTCCTCCGACCTGAAATCACTATATTACTATACGAGAATTTATGTACTTTGATATCATCAAATGTCACCTTTAATAGGGTGGACTATAAAGATGATTATTGGGTACATCATGAATCGTGTGAGGAATATGAGTGATCTATATGGAATTTAACCCTCCTATATATTAGGGATGATATCCATAGGCCTCTTGATTGAGTAGGACTATGAAATGCATGGCCATGCTCAAATAGTGATTTGTTTCATAATGTCTACTTATTGATCAAGAAAACTTAGATTAAATTATGAAGAGTATGACACATTCCATGACTCGAGTTTAATATAGGATATTAAGGTTAAAAGAATTAAATTACATTGAAACATTGGTCACGAAAAGGTTGCATCGAATCATCGATCTTATTATTACTTGGATAGCAGTGATGCATTACTAGATTCCGCTCACTGTTTATAATTTTATAATATGATTTTAAAATTATTGCCAACGTAATAATAACCTATATAAATCACACACATAGAACATTATTAAAGGGAATTAATTTAAATTGTAAGGATTTAAATATATCAATATGATTGATAGTATTTAAATCACAATTTAAATTAAAAGGATGATTTGTAATATATGTATATATATAATTAAGTAAGACTTAATTAAGATATAATATATATATATATATATATATATATATATATATATATAATTTGGATTTTATTTTAATTAGATTAGGGTTTTGATTAATTCCGATTTATTGCTATATATATATATATGATATATTGGCGTTTAGGGATGTTAATCATAACAAAAACCCTAGCTGCTCTTAGAGAGAGACCAGAGAAAAATTTCAAAAATCCTAATCCTTGATGGCTAGTCCGCAATTCTCTTCTTCACCGCAGATCATGTGACGATTAAGCAGGCGTTAGTGGTGGATACCGTAGAGGCGCGGTTACGATTGGATTGCGTAAAGGATTCGAAGCCGTTTCAAAAATCTTTCATAATTGGTATAATATCTAAACCACTGAATTAATTATTTTCGCATGGATCCTGTTAAGGTTTCGAATTTGGTTTAAATTGTTCTATTTTCGTTGTACGTTTCTGTGTCGAAAGCCTTCACAAACTTACTTTGGTGCGGACTTGTACTCTAAATACTGAGATGAACAACCCTATTATTAGGGGATAATTTACACTTAGCGTTGAAAAGTTTGTGCACAATACATTGTACGAAGGGCTGATCCTCCTAAGTACGAGGAGTCCTTATAGTCTTATGACTGTTAAAGTTGAAGTTGAAAGATTACTTACAACTATGGACATAGTTCGTGGTCTTATGACCCTCAGATATATTTCATATTTTGATTTTAGTTTTTAATTATCATTGATAGAGTACTATTCAGTTTAGATGAGCCTATTCATCGACATTTATTATTATCTTATTGATTCATTGCTATATCCAGTGAGCATTTTTTTTGCTCACTCTTGCATAAATATAATCATTGCAGCTAAAATTGAGAAGGTAGACGAACCTACAACTAGCAAAGGAAAGGGAAAAATGTACAAGTGATGAAGACTTGTAATTTTCATTTATTGTTATGATGATAGACTTTTAATTAATGATGTAATGTAATAATTTTATTTTCGCACTTGTATGATATTTAAGGTTAGACAACCTAGGAAGATTTTTATTTAATGATGTAACCCTATTTAAGCGAGGATTTATGAATTAATTTTATTATATTTGGGTAGATAGATATTGATGAATGGAAAGTAAACACCAAATCTTGTGGGAATGAAGTACCTAGATTTGGGGGTGTCATAGTTGTTGCTCTGCTTGATAAGGTGGTTGTTGAAGCTGTTGCGACTGCTAAAGATAGTGTTGGTGTTGGAACATCAGCTGTTGCAGCTGATTATGTTACTGCTGTTGTGCAGGCTGGTGCTGCTGATAGAGTTATTATTGTTGCAGATGAAAATATGGGTGCTGCATTTGTAGCATCTGCTGTTGATACTGTTGTTATAGAAGTTGCTGCTGGAAATGATATTGCAACATCTAATTGTATGCTTGGCTGTTCTGAATAAAGCCACTCTGCTCACTAGTTTGGGAAGCAGATTCTAGCACACTACTACAAAATAGTAATTAGACAACGCGAAAAAAATGTTATGGTTTCAGTCAGAAAAACGTCGTGGTTAAGGGTGTCATTTATTTGACACCCTTACACAATGTTTTTAAAACGTTGTAGTTAAGCACAATACACAACGTTTTTTAGGAAAAAAACGTTGTAGATTTGTTTTTTAAAAATTAGCAGATGCTTAAAAACGTTATAAAAGGTATGATTCCACAACGTTTTTTGGATAAAAATGTTGTTGTTTAGTATATCAAACAACGTTTAGGCACATTTACACAACGTTTTAAAAATGTTGTAGATTAAAAAAAAAAGAAAAAAAAAGTTGTGGTTCACCTACATTACCAATGTACCTGCAATATGCTAATGCCATGATATATAGCTAAAAGGTCTAAATTCTCATTTAAATTTAAAGTCAAAATGTATCAACCATTCAAAATACATCCCAATAATACCATTCGTTTACAGTTTCAAATTACTATATCCATAAAATATATATCAAACTATCCATACATACATCTCAAATTTAACTCTGCGTCAAGAAATGCCGCAAAGTCATCACTACTTAACGAATTTACAGGAGAATCGGTGACAAGACTCATCTAAAAAAATTGAAGCTTGATTCGGTGACAAGACTCACCTGTAACAAGGTATGCCAAAGTTGAAGCTTGAAAAAAACATTTGGTAGTTCATGAAAATTTCCAAAAATTGTCCTCTACCTCTTTATTTGCATGTTGATAAACAACCACCTTCTCAGCTATATCTCCGCCCTTAGTTTCCCTACTCAACTGCAATCAGCCAAAGAAGAGAGTCAAAAAACAAGAAATTTATGGTAGCTTAGAGAAACCATTAATAAAGAAAGAGGTGTACGTAATCAGTTAAGCATCAAAAGATAAACTGAAGAATCTGTCACTAAACTTTACCTAAAGATAATTTTAGTGATGTTCAAATGCCTTGATATGTCTAATTAATGAACACATAAAGGGTCAAAGAAATAATAGTAAGATGTCATTACGAGTAGTCACTCATGTGCATATTCCTGTATTACTTCTTACAGAAAAATTTGTATGTTATCTATGTATGTACTATATACTATATTCATATACTGGATTAACTTTGCTAATCTGCTTCAAAAAGATTAATAGTAAATTATTAACTTTGCTAACAGCCATCATTATTCAGAATTTTCGGCGACTTCACCCTTTCAGTAGATTGATTCTCCAAATTTAACAGAGGTACTCAATTCTTGGACACTTGTATGCTGCAAACATGTACATGTCTTTGACAACTTAAATAATCAGACATTTTGGGATAAACCCACACTGGTTACATACACTTGACTGCAGGTAAGACCTCACAAGAGACCGGAAAGCCTAGATGTTTCTAGGTTAGGTATGTTCTAGCTTTTATCTTATCATCTCATCCAACATTATGGATGCATTGTATGTACGAAAAACTTTTGTTGTGAGGCCAGACATCAGTTCCTTCAGATGGGCATTCAATTTACTGGTATCTAGCTTGTCAAAAAGATCATCGCCTGGTTCTTTCCCTGAAACAATTATAAAGAGCATACTCAGAAGTCCCACACAAAATATCAAAGTCTGTATACCCCTGAAACTTGCAATTAGCTGACCATCTCTGAATTGTTGAATCGCCTTGAACACAGGAAGTACTACCTCAACTTCATTCTGGTATCTAATTGAATCTTTACCGAGGAAGTCAAACTGGAATATCAAAAGAACTTTGATTGTTATGACTTGCAATAAGTTGCAAAAGCTGGGAATTGTGTTCAAACGTCACAAATTTTTAGGAACGTCTATATATTAAATAAGATTGAATCCACATTCAGAGCATATGAAGCACATTCAAAATCATTTAGGATTGAGAGCAGTATCAACCAAATAACTAAGTTGATGACCAAAACCAAGCCATCTCCAACATTAAACATTTTACCTTCAAAATATTTGGAGACTTTGGTACATAATTTTCTACTTTCAGTGTACAACAACCAATTATATCAGCCTCATCATCATCCTGCAAAACCCCAAACACTAATAAGAAGATGGTCTGCATAACATGATAATTCTGTCTTTCCACTTTGCCTGCCAGGCTAAATATTCAATAACTTAGTTGTTGCAAAAGTTCAATAAAGACAAACTCGTAAGATTAACAACAAGCTGTGTGACAGCTTCATACCTACAGTCTTTGAGCTTGTCTATGAGCCCTGGCTCTCAGTCAAGCTGTGTGACAGCTTCAAGGCAGATCTCACCCACTGGGGCAGAGAGTTTGGTCATGGAAACAAAGAAAAAAGGGTCTACAAAAATGGGTCAAAAGCAGTGATTTCTTTGCTCATTCGGTCAGCAATGCCTTGAAATGCTAGACTTAGAACAGGAGAAGATTAGACATGAAAAAGTTGATAAGGCTAGAGTATGCCTTCTTTATTTTAACATTTACATCAGCCTATGAAATTCATCACATTACAACACACCACAATATTAAATTTGCAAACAAGATTAATCTAGAGGAGGCCTAGGAAACATCTCAGCTCATTGCTCATTCCATTATTTTGATAAACAAACACCAAAGTAAAACGATTTAAACTTAAATTGATTGGGATAAAATAATACCTCCTCGTCCTCCATATAAATGGAAGATAAATGGATCACTCTTCTTCTCCAGCCCTTGCTGCAAAGCAGGAATCAAATTTGCATCTCAAAATAATTAACCTCATTAAGATAAGGAACCATATTAGCATAGGGAAGAAGAGTAATGCAAGGAGCACAACGTTGAGACAATATGATAGGCTTATTTTCCCTCTCCATTTTGTCGCAATACTCTCTTGCAATTACATTCATTTCCATCTGATCCATGCCCATTTGACATATGTCAGCCTGTTTAGATTAAAGAATTTTTGTATTATTATACAATATAGTCGTGCAGAATCTCAGCATGTTATAATTATAATATTTCATAGACTGGAATTAAAAGTACCTCCAGGAAAAATATATCTGCACATTGCATGATTACGTATACTATATGAGATGCATAAAATTCATCCTGCTCGCCAAGACACATATTCTGAATGTAACTGAGAAAAGTCCACCCATTAAATACATTTGAGTAGCGTCAATACACAAATTTTGAAGCAGATCAAATCACAAACCTTTTACCTCTCTATCTTAGAAACCGTGTTCCGTCTGACTATGTTTAATACTAGAGGCCAGTATTCATCTGATCGAGAATCAATTTCTTTGGAAGCCCACAACAACTCTACTTTCCCATCTTCTAGATTAATCCCTAAAGCTTTGAATATCTCAATAAAATATTTCCCAGCAATTTGGATTTTATTCAAATCTCCCCCAATTTTATTGTTTAATTGTGCAAACAAATCTGCGATCCAAAATTTTACTTTGTAACCGGCAGAAATCATTCTCTTGACATTAATAGCCTTAACAACACCCTGTAAAACTGCATCAATTATATACAGTAGTTCATGAATCATGAGAGTCTAGACATTATCTATTGTGCTTGCATCCACTGCAAATATTCAGTACAGAAAAATAATTAAAATGATAGTGCCAGATTTCAGAAAACTAAGTTCTAGACAATAATAGACAGTAACTAGCTTTCACCTAAACAAATTGAAATTTTGTATTACTTCCTAATTCATGAACTTGTAAATATCCCAAATTACCTTTTGAAACATCCTCGGTAGCAAATCCTTGCCCCAAAAACTTTTCAGCACATGCCTCCCAGTGAGGAGGAAAACCAAAAAGAAAGTAGCTGAAGACCTGCAAATAATAACAGCTAAACCAAAAGGACACATGACAATAACAATTAGAATGTGCTCAAACGAACATTCAGATTTTAAGAACTGGCAGTTTTTACTCTGGAGCAATTTGAGAGTTCATAAGTATATAACAGATACTATTTACGAGGAGCAAAAACAAAAAAAAGAAAAGGAAAAAAAAAGAGTTTGAGCTCAAGCACACAATCAAAAAACATAAATATACTGTATCCATTGAGCTAAAATAAAAATTAAAAAGCTAATATACAAGATATATATAGCACAATCATAGCCTATAGACTGTTTTCTAAAATACGTGATCTACAATTTCAATTTGGTTGATCTAGGGTTTTGACCGTAACAATAACATTTTGCGAACAATAACATTTAGCGAAAAGATGGACAAGACTTACTTCTTGTGTCTCTGGACAAAAGGAGAGTTCTTCGCATCTTCATCTGCAAACGTTCAATTAATTAAAAATTATGAATCCAAATATACATAAAATGTAGAGAGAGAAAATGTATGAATCAAATAATCAACAGACCAGTGAGACCGAGAGAAAATTTGGTGATTATGGTGCCGGTGATGGCTAAATCGACGAGGAAGGGCAGTTCCGGTTCCATTCTTGCCGAAAAAGACTAGCTATGGATCGAATTTCCTCATTTAGGGGTTTCCTTGTTTCTATCTCCTCTCTCTAGACATATAATGCGCTCCGTGTTTTAATTTTAACTTGTCATTTAAGCTCCGTGTTTTTTAAATAGGTAACATTTTTTTTAAAAAGTGTTATCTATTTAAAATAAAAAATTACCCCTTATAAATAGATAACATTTTTTTATGTGTATCTATAACGTTTTGTTAAAAATCGTTGTGAAAAAAAATACCACAATATTTTTTATAAAAATCTTTTAAGTGTTGTCTATTTATAGTTTTGTAGTAGTGGCAGCAGCAAGCGGAGCTCTTGAAAATTCTGGAAAACACATGCCTAGGTATACAAATATATATTTATGTATTTGTATTCTACTCTCTGTACAGTGCCGTAGAGAGAATGACTTTCACACATTCTTCATCAAGTTTTCCTTATTATTTTCCTTTCATTTATCAGTTCACCATCTATGCTTGTGGGTAAGGAGTCAAAAGCTGAAAGTATAAGTCCAAGGGAGAGGGCTATAAGTTCCATAAACTATCATTGTGACTTCCCGTAGGTTAGTAATGTAGTTAAAAGTTTAATATTTATATGTACATGTCTTACAGGCAGAACGGGAGCGTATGGTTTTAGACATTGAAGTGAAGCTTCAGGTGTGATAATTTCCTTTATTTGTAACTTTATTCAGTACTGTGTCCAGACCCTTTAAGATGGAATCACACATCCTTATTGTTCCCAAAGTATGTTTGTTCAAAAACAGTTCTATATATATATGCTTCTATGTACATGTCTTTAGCTAGGGCATGTTTCAATGCCACTAGGGATTTTTCTTCTTCAAAATAGGAAGGAAACTTGAATATCAATGTGTACTTCTATACATGTGTTGATAAGAATGTTATTTGAATATGTAGTTCTCATTTTTATAATTTACTTTGTTAATAGGGCTTACGGAACAATTCTTGGTATGTTTATTAGGGAAGTCCATATATTTATCAACTTGTCCTTGATGAGAATCTAGTTTATCATCAAGCCCGCTTGATGATAAATATAGCCTGCTTGAATGATATTGGTAAGTTTGCAATAGGTAACCATAAAATATTTGGTTTGTAGCTTTAATTGAATCTGAATATATATGACTCATGTAATACCCAACATTTAGCACAAAAGGGTCAAGAAGGAGGGGAATAGCTGCTGCTAGTGGCAGCGACATGTTACAGCAACATCAACGACTGAGTTGGGCTGAGCTGGGGGCTCTTTTGAGCTCTCAGTTGCAAGGGTTAAAACTATCCCAAATTAGTTAACTAATGCTTTTTTACAGTAGGTGAATGTGTCCTTCATCTAATATTCAAAGTTTATTAACACAGAGATCAAAGATGTGGGAAGTAAATTGACTTAAGGCTGGGGACAAGGAAAAGAAACTGTTGCCAATAGGCAGCAACGAATAGTAGTGAACAACTGCGAATATCAGTGAATAACTGTGTTGAGGTGTAGCAAAGCAAAAGGCTAAGAGAAGGAGCTGCTACTCAGCGGCAGCTGTAAGACCCCAACTTTTATGAATAAAGATTAATTTCTCTTGAAATATATTTTTGAATATTATGGTGTGGATATGATATAATGTTATAGTTGTGGGTAATATTTACAAATTTTGTAAAGTAAGGAAGTGATTATATAATATTTGATTGGTCGGGGAATATTCGTTTTAACAGGGAATATTCGTACGATGACACAATTATTGGTGGACCCCACAATGGAAGTATTGTCGTAGTTAGAAAATGATAGAATTATCTTTTTATAAAAATAACGGTGCAAGTTTTACCGTTAAACTGTTGAACTACCCGGTAGTAAAAGTACAGTAATATGCATGGTTGCATAGTAGCATACATTATTGATTATTGATGCTTGCGTGAGAAGTCACTCAGTTATACTCAATTATTACATGCTACGATAATTCTTCGCATCATATCTCTCATATTATTGATTTAATTATTGTCACAAAGATCATCATCATATAATATTTTATATTATTAAATCAATAATTGAGATGACAAAGTTATTCATATTATTATTTGCAATATTGACAATGTCTGTAGAGTTACATCGAGGAGAGGTTTGGTCACCTAATCAAGGCCACTGATATGGAGAAATCCTTATCGGAAAGCCCCCTCTTTCTTTGAGAAACGACACAGTTGTTAAATATTGTGAGTTCTAATATTAATGATGAATAAGTTCGTGTTGATTAAAGATGAAATAGATAGTTCCATTGTGTTGGGATTATTAGTGTTAGTGAAAATCGACATTTATTTCGATAATAATTGATGTCTGGAAGTTATACTGACCAATCGGGTAATTAATCTGATAAATGAGAAATTAATTGCTATTAATTCACATGCTTATAACTATTTGTTCACATGTGTGTACTATTGATTCACATTCATGTACTATTAGGGGAGGTGGTGCAAGATTGATAATACTTGCATGACTAAGTTAAAAATGGAGGTATAGATGGAGGTACTATACTGTAACTCATATTTTCACATGTATAGAACTATTGATTCAATAATTGAACTATTGATTCACATGATGTACTATTAGGGGAGGTGGTGTAAGTTTGATAATACTTGCAGGAATAAATTAAAAATGATGGAAAGTTTGAAGGTATTATACTGTAATATTTTGACCCCTAAAACGTGCAATTATCGAAACTATATTTTCCTATAAATAGAAACTCATTCTTCCTTCATTCTCACCAATTCACTAAGTCTCACAAGAGAAATTATAGAGAGAGAAGCTATAGAGAGAGAGTCTATAGAGAGAAAGAAGAAGATAAGTCTTCTACCTCACTATTCTAGTATCCAGTCTTCTTCTGAGGTAAGGAATATTTTTTTTTGTTCAGTATTTATAAGGAATAATATTTTCTTCCATACTCTGTAGTATGTGGGTAATATTATTTCGTGTCGTATTCCTGATTATACCCTCATTCTGTTAAAGTATTGCTTCTAAACTCCGTGAAATTAGTAGAATATCCTTGAAATTTACGCTTCACCTAGTATCATTTTACAAGGATATTTTCTACACATTCTTGTTAATTTTTAAGCTTTTCATGCTGGAGTACAGTCCATGAGTACTATTCATTTATACGGTACTATTCATAAAAGTACTATTCACGGGTACTATTCATAAAGTACTATTCACGGGGTACTATTCACCCGGGCACTAATCACCCCGAGTACTATTCATGAAAAAAATTGATTTCTTTTCGGTCCAAATCATTTTTGATACAATATCATTCTTGAATTTTACTCCACAAAGCAGTATCATGTTGGCAATTTGAACATTATTGAATTCTGGATAAATTAAATTATTAAAGTCTTTAAAATTTATCCTTGAACTTGTTTTGTTGAATTCTTATATCATTGTCATCATCCTCATGCTTATATTGTGATGAAAGTCATCTTTGGCTTACGTGCATAGATGAACTGTTGATTGGTATGATTATGACCAAGGATCATTCGGTATAATCATGACCCGTAATGTTACAAATGATGTGGTAAAAGTCCTCATTGGCCTGTAGTTCATTGATGAACAATTGTTGGTATGATTATAACCAGGGATTATTCGGTATAGTCATAACCATTGATGATTACATGAATATCCTTGGCCATGGTGCATGGATGATTCGATGATGTGGTTTATTTATTAAGCTGAGTCTCAGCGATAAAGTTGATGAAAATCTTTTTAAATCATAGAAGATAGTAGATAACATGCTCCACTTGACTCTTCTAATGGATTGCTTGTTCCGTTGCAGTTAAACTTGATGTTTATTATATTTTATCAGTTTAACACTGTTGAAGGCTAATGATAATTTATTCTGCATTATCTTAGTCACAATATTTCTTCTTTGGGCTAGTTGAGCTCACCTTTTGCTTTCATTGTTCTCTTGAGAAATGAGAATATAGCTGGGACTAGTCGGGGAACGGAGTGACGGTCCAGATGATAGCATTAGTAGTCCTCACTATTCTGTTAAATAGTGTGATAATAAATGTAATGAGGACTCCATTTGAGTTTGAATACTATCTAGAAGACAATATTCATGTAAAAACTCTCAGATCATGTTGTATAATTAAGTTTGTATTTGTATTCAGTACCATGTATTTGGCGACCCAAGATGGGTGATGTATACCTATTTTGGGGGCGTCACTGTTGGTATCAAAGATTAGGGATATGATCCTGGCTGAGATGTGAGACAAAAACTAGGAGGGGAGAGATGGGGAATTCCTTCTCTAGTATGACCTACCTAAGTTTATTTGGTATTTAATTGGTCGGTCATAGTATAGGGATAATACGTGTCATGTCAATTAACCCTTGTTTTGTGGCAGTATTTGAAAATGGCATCCGAAAATGTTGAGATAAGCAATGAAGCACATGAGACCGTTGAGTCACCAACGATCAATACCTAGGATAATGTGCAATAGGAAGACAATAATCCTCATGTAAACAATAACACCGATGAAATGGTGAACGATGGGATATTCAGAGGCTTTATGCAATTCATGCAACATCAGGCGAGAGCGGCTCCTGTTCAAAATGAAGGGGGAATCACTGGCAAGTCTCGGACCGTCACCGCTAAACAGTTCAAGGAGCTGGGACCACCGGATTTTTTTGGAGAGCTAAAACCACTTAAGGTAGAGACGTGGATAAAGCAGATCACCAAGATATTTGATGTCTTAGGATGCTCCGAGGAGCAAAAGGTTCCGTTTGCCACCTTCATGTTGCAAGCGGAGGCAGATTACTGGTGGAAATTTGTAAAGCATACTCAACCTGCCGCACTGAAGATGACTTGGGAGAAGTTCCAAGAACTATTCAACGACAAGTACTTTCCTGAAAGTATTCGTCACATGAAAGAGGTAGATTTCATCAAGCTGGAGCAAAACAATATGATTATGTCGCAGTACGAAGCCAAGTTTGCTGAGTTGTCCCGATTTGCGTCACACTTGGTTGATAATGAGGAGAAAATGATGCGGATGTTTCTAAGAGATTTAAAACCCGAGATACGTCAATACCTTATCTCTCACAAACTGTGTTTGTATTCAGATGTTGTAAATAGGGCTCAGTTATTGGAGCGCGATAATGAGTTAACCCAACCAAGAGAGAGCAACTGACAAGTCGATAAAACCCGATTAAGCGATCATCGGGCGGTGACAACAAACGTGGAGGGAATCAACATGCCAGAAATGGTAACCACTTCGGTGGTAATCATGGCCAAGATAATAGAAGTGAAAATTTCAAGAAGAGGAGATTCAATAATGATGGAAAGACGTCAGCACCAGCACCTATTGTTAAGGAAGGAGAACGACCACCGGTCGTATGTTACAAATGTGGAGGGGAAGGACACATCAGTCTAAACTGCGCGATGCAGTCCAAAGCGTGTTACAATTTTGGAAAAGAAGGTCACCTAGCCCGATTTTGTCGTGCACCAAAGTCAAGTCCAGGTGGGATGGAGGCATCAAAGGGTGTCCCAGACAAGGCAAAACCGGTAGTTCAAGGGAGAGCGTTTGTCGTAACTTCCCAATCATGCTTGACAAAAACATAATATAAGTCTAGCCGAAAGAATTGGCTTTAGACTCCATCATTAAAAACTTCATGCGAAAGAATACATGAATTACACAGCTTGTCTAGACTGAATTGGAACAAGGGTTAGAATACTTGCCTTTAGCGTCTGCTTAATGATTATCACATGTACACTTTAAGTCTTTAAGTCTCTACAATACATGATCATATAACGTACCACATTAGGTCACATATAATCAAATAGGCATACTATTATATCTTAGCCTTCATCTCAATCTAAATCCTGACTTAGATTTGTTATTTACTGGTTCCGGCTTTTCATTACGTCATTCTCATTACGTTCACTTTCAATAGATTATTAACCTTAATCATCATACATTAAGTGCCTAACAATGCCTTAACAATGTTATGCTTATACCTTAGTTCATTACTAATAAGTTCTCTTTCATTCTATACTTGAAATCTTTCTTCTCTGGAAAATTCTTAGGTCTAGCACCGCGGTGCCACACATCACTCTTCTTCTCGCACCGCGGTGTGAGTTTGCAGTAGCCAAGCCTTGGACTCGGCACTGCGGCATCACTCAATGGCCTTGGGTTGGCGCCACTACGCCCGACTCATGCCTCGAACGCTTTGCAAAGTTTAAAAATTTTACTGAAACTCCCTGGACGTATAACTTTTTTCGTTATAAGTCCTAATTGGCTTGTTTAGAAGCCTACACGTTCACAAATTATATACTCTATACGTTCATGCAAGAATTTTATCTATTTGACTTCGTTTGCTAAAATTTCACCTATTAGTTCATTTTAACGAAAAAGATAAACGTTCGTGAACGTTCAACGCTCGTTTCTTCGTTTTAAGTCAGAATTCGGTCATTTTTGAGTCCGCAACTCTATAATGCCAAATATGACTTGTCTCCATTGAAAACAAACAATTTTGACCTCAAACACAAAATACGACTTCCATTCTGAGAATTTCACGAATTTGACGATTATCGTCCAATCGTATGAATTCCGGCAAAACTTCATTACTAAACGTTCTAAATGAATTTTAATCAACACATGAATAATTCAAGTTACTTATTACACCAACTTATGACAAAGTAGGTTTTGACTTATTCTCATAAGTCAATGACATATTTAACTTATTAACTACAATTTCTCATGCTTATGACTTACTATGGACTTAAGTCCATCAATCAATGTTCTCATAATATATTGAACACACTAACATCATCTAACAAACATATGACAAGTTCTTCATGATTCTATCAACTTATTAGAGTTCAAGTTGCTTATTCAACTTATTCGGCTTAAGTTCATTCCTCAATAACTTATTACATGTTCTTAACAAACAATCCCCTTTCTCTATCAATCCTATCATAGAAGAGATAAAGATAATAGACATGAGTCTTACCCTTGAAGACTATTACTTCACTTCTCTTTGGAAAATCTATGAAAGGTTGAAATGACTTATAAGTGCTTATGTGGCTTATTCTCTCTACCAAATAAGTTGCTTAATCTTGAGAGGAGTTGGATGAAATTTTATCAAGCAACAATTGAATTGTGATCTTGCTATTTATAGAGCTCTCAAAGTTAGGGTAGAATGGTCATTTAGGCTTTCCACCTCCTTAATCTAACCTCCTTACTATTCATTGCTTTGGCCCTAAGTAAACTTGCTTATCACAACACTTATCCAAAGCTTGATCACCACATAAAGTTCTTGCCCACCAAGTCTACCCATGGGTTGCACCATGGATCCTAATCAATTGGATCATTACATTGGACTTATGCTTCATTACTTAGTAAATTCTTATTGGGCTTGCATTAGATTAGATGGACTCTTAATTAACAAACACTAGGGCTTGCATATAACTTCCCATTGGACTTCTACCATTAAGCTAATAATCCTACAAGTCCATTACCTTTAATTAACAACTTAACATTTATACACCACGTATAATCCTCGTATGCTAGCTCGTATATTTATTCGTAATATACGTTATTTCATTCTCCATTCTTAATAGTATAATACGTCGTATTGTACTTACATTCATTACCTCGTATAATACATACGCATCATACGATTACAACTTTCTTTCCTTAACGCTTAATAAACCTAACGTTCCCAAATTAAGTCCGCATGCGAAATATTACGTTTTCCATACTTAGATTATTATTACATAATCCATCTCACATTGATATTATAAAGTTACGTATTTCTCGGAAGTTCAAAAATAATTCCCGAGCAGAAATTGATGAATAGTGTTTTTCGAAAAATTTCTCGGAAAGCTTTTATTTTCGTCTTAGAAATTCAAACACTTTAACTCATTCACGTAGTTAAAATACTATGACATTCTGACGTTTCTAGGTTATAGAACGACATTCATCTTATCAGCACACAATAATAATAAATAATATTATTTTATTCATTATTAAAAGTATTTACAAAGGTCCGATTTTCTGGGACGTTACACTCTCTCCCCCTTATAAGGATTCTGTCCTCAGAATCTCGCTATATATATATATAAAAAATTACACAAATAATTAAGGGTAATTCTTTTTCATCATTTCTTCTAACTCCCACGTTGCTTCTTCTGCATCGTGGTTCTTCCATATCACCTTTACGGAAGGTATGACTTTATTTTGCAGAACTTGTTCTTTTCTATCGACAATTTGAATCGGCGTTTCCTCGTATGTTAAGTCCTTCTCGATATGAATAGGTTCATATTCTATCACGTGCTTATAATCCGGCTTCTAAGGACGTAACACGGATACGTGAAATACATTATGTATTCGTTCTAGGTCTGGAGGTAATGCTATCATATAAGCTACCTCACCCACCCGTTTTAATACCTCAAAAGGTCCTATGAACCTCAGACTTAACTTTCCCTTCTTTCCAAAATGTATCTTTCCTTTCCAGGGAGATACTTTTAGGAATACGTATGAACCTACTTCAAATTCTCTATTCTCTCTATGTGAATCTGTAAACTTCTTTTGTCTGTCTTGAGCTACTACCAAACGATCTCAGATCGCTTTAACAATGTCCATTGCTTGTTGCACTCAACTCGTCCCAACATTCTAAGTGTTCTCCTACCTCATCCCAATATAGTGGCGTTCTGCATTTCCTCCCATACAAAGCTTCATAAGGCGGCATACCTATGCTTGCATGATAACTATTGTTATACGCAAACTCCACTAATGGTAGATGATCATCCCAACTACCCTTAAAATCTATGACGCAAGATCTTAGCATATCTTCTAATGTCTGAATTGTTCTCTCGCTTTGTCCATCTGTTTGTGGATGATACGCCGTACTCAGCTTTAACTGCGTTCCCAACTACTCTTGTGGACTCCACCAAAAGTTCGATGTGAATCGTGGATCACGATCTGACACAATCGATACTGGCACTCCATGTCTAGAGATTATTTCCTTAATATAGAGTCTAGCTAACTGGTCTAAGTTATACTTGACCCTAATTGGCAAAAAGTGAGACAACTTTGTCAATCGGTCTACTATTACCCAAATCGCATCATAACCCTTAGTTGTAGTCAGAAGCCGTACCACAAAATCCATCGTGATATTCTCCCACTTCCACTCCGGAATTTCCAATGACTGTAGCAAGCCACTTGGTCGTTGATGTTTAGCCTTAACTTTCTGGCAAGTTAAGCACCTACTTACATACTCTGTTATCTCTCTCTTCATGTTTGGCCACCAGAAACTATGTCGAAGATCTTGATACATCTTAGTGCTACCAGGATGAATCGAAAACCTCGAACTTTGAGCCTCTTGTAATACCTGCTCCTTTAATTCCGTCTCATTCAGAACCCAAATTCTTCCTTCAAATCTTAATAATCCCTCATTATCAAGACTGTACTTCATATCCTTTTCATTGGCCAGCCGCTTCTTCATCCAGTCACACTCATTAGTTTTGAGTTGTACCTCCTTAACTCTCTCTATGATGGTAGATTGCATCTTCGTCTTAAACATCATTTGTTCTACTTCAGTTGGCAACTTCACTTTCAACTCTATCCTAGCCATCTCTGTTATTAACTCAGTTTGATCCATTAACAAAGACAACTTTTCCCGACCCTTCCTACTTAAGGCGCTTAAATACATCAGCTTTTCCCGGGTGATACAGGATTTCACAATCGTAATCCTTTATCAACTCCAGCCATCTCCTCTGCCTCATATTCAACTCCTTCTATGTGAAGATATATTTTAGACTTTTGTGGTCCGTGTATATCTCACATTTTTCTCCATAAAGATAATGTCTCCATATCTTTAGAGTAAAAACTACTGCGGCCAGTTCCAGAACATGAGTAGGGTAAACTTTTTTATAATCCTTCAACTGCCTAGATGCATATGCAATGACCTTGCCATACTGCATGAGCACACAACCAAGTCCTCTATGCGAAGCATCGCTATAAACTACAAAATTTCCAGTGTCATCAAGCAATGACAAAATAGGCGCTTCACTCAACCTCTTCTTCAGTTCTTGAAAACTGTCCTCGCACTTGTCAGTCCAAACGTATTTCACCGTCTTCCTCGTCAAGTTAGTCAACGGAGTAGCTATCTTTGAAATATCTTGGATGAATCTCAGATAATAACCCGCTAACACTAGGAAACTCCGCACCTCAGTCGGCGTTTTCAGTTTTTCCCAATTCATCACGGCTTCCACCTTCGCTGGATCTACTAAAATCCCCTCTTGATCAATGACATGACCTAAAAATTGTACCTTCTCTAACCAAAATTCAAACTTATTGAACTTCGCATACAACTTCTCCTTCGTTAGTGTCTCCAACACTAATCTTAGGTGTTCAGCATGATCTTCTGGCGTCTTAGAGTAGACTAGAATATCATCGATAAACACCACAACGAACTTGTCCAAATATTGTTTGAACACTCTATTTATCATATCCATAAATGCAACTGGTGCATTAGTCAACCCAAATGACATCACTAGAAACTCGTAATGACCATAACGAGTCCTGAATGCTGTCTTCGGTACATCCTCCTTCCTAACCTTCAACTAATGATACCCCATTCTTAAATCTATTTTTGAAAAATACTTAGCCCCTTTCAACTGATCAAAGAGATCATCGATCCTGGGCAATGGGTATTTATTCTTTATCATTAACTTGTTCAACTCTCGGTAGTCGATACAAAGTCTTAACGATCCGTCCTTCTTCTTGACAAACAGTACCAGTGCTCCCCACGGTGAAAAACTTGGTTAAATGTACTTCCTGTCCAATAGTTCTTGTAATTGCACCATCAGTTCCTTCATCTCCATTGGCGCCCGTATACGATACTAAGGTTCTCGAAACCTGTGCCGCCTCACCGCACGATGTCTATCACAAACTCTGTCTCCCTATCCGGCGGAAGACCCGACAATTCACTCGGAAATATATCAGCGAATTCTCTCACTATAGGTATTTGTTCCATGGTTGCTACCACTCTCTGGGTATCAACAACATGTCACATGTAGCTGATAAGTGATATTTTTACCTACTTATTGAATACCAATTCATGCGAATTGTGCCCATCTCAAGTACATTTTATTGTATTTTAGTTTTATTTCACGTTATTTTGCATTGCATTTACTTAAAACTCCTTTTGGTGAATAAGTGCAGGAATCAACTTAATTTTAGTGGTATTAGAAGGCATGTGGCTAATAGATGCGTGAGGGCGAGGCACAAACGAGGATGTGTATGGCATGGAGGTACAATGAAGCATGGAGACCAAGCATGGAGCAAGAGGATTAAGCTTGAAAGAACAAATAGCAAAGAAAGAAGATGATGTAAACCAAAACCGTATGTAACTCTGCAGAGTGCAAGCCATGTGCCGCCGATGCATGTATAATAACCTAGGGAGCTGCAGCACCGTGAGAGTACCCGGCCAGACAATGATGACCTACTGCAAGTTTCGGACCCGCAAGTAGGACAAGTGTAGGGGATGCGCGCCCGTGTGAGGGCCTACCGGACAGGCACACATTACAGTAAGTCTTGCGCCAAAGCAAGACGATATCTTTGAAGAGCCGCATACCAGCCGCGATTCGATCTTTGTAATTTTGTTTTAATTTTAAATTTTAATTAAATGATTTGTAATTTGGTTTTAAACGATTCTGACTGGTGTCAGACGTACATTTGATAATTTTGAGCGTATTTTCATCATAGTAACTAGGGTTTACACCTTGGGAGAGATTCCAATGTAGAATGAAGCCAAAACGTCTTCTTCTCCAATTCTTCTTGGGATTCTCTGTCATTGTGGATTTTCATTATTATCTACTGGATTTCTATCAGGATTTAGGCATTTATCATTGGTTTTTATTCAGCGATTAGGTTTAATCATTCTATCTTTTTTATTTCAATTATTGTTTATTGATCATGTTTAGCATTGATCCCATAATGGCTTTTGGTTCAGTCATGAACTAAACTCCATTATGGGATTCTAACGGATTTTAATATGTAGTTTGGTTGCACGCTTAAATTCTAGGGCTGTTTTGCATATCATATGGGATATTTATCATGATTATTTTACATATATGAATGCTTGATCACCATTCGTCTCAGTATTTGTATGGAATTGTCAATGAACATGCAAGTATGGATTGTAATCATGATAACATGCAAATATGGGGCTGTTGTATATGGCTTGCGTATTTTGTGAACCAGATAGACATATACTGTTTCACCGTATAAGCTAGAATAAGGGCTTGTGCTTAAAATCAATATAATTGCAATTTCACATAGACATATAGTGATTTTGGTTGTATTGGTGATTACATGGAGTCTAACATCTGTAGATGCTGTGTAAGTAGGTTATAGTGCATTGAAAAATGGTTATAACTTTATTTTTGCTCTTGGCTATTTTCCTGTGATATGTGAACACTTCTTGCATGATAGTGGCAATTAGATGAAATATTAAATGAAGTTAGGGTCCCATTATTTCCAGATTATATTTATTCTATTTGTATTCTTATTTTTAGTTGTTATTCACAATTAGTTTAATTCAACACTTTTAGTCATTAGTCTAAGCATATAAATACGGTGAGTTAATTGATGCATGATAGTTTAAATTTAACAACTTTCTCTCGTGGGATCGATACTCTACTTACTCAGACACTTGTTGACACATGTATGCTTGCATGAGTTAGAGCTCTTTTATTAGAACTATAAAAGAGGCAACAAGTTTTCGGCGCCGTTGCCGGGGAAAGGCGTTAATTTAGATAATTATCATCAGTTTAAAGCTAAATTGTATGACTTAGACAATTCTGATCGTTTCTCATTTTTATTTTTTGTTTCGTTTTTCGTTTTAGGTAGTTGTGAATTTTTATGCACACGCGATCATCCAACTCAGAACTAACATCAGCACAGGATAACATAAACGGAAGAGGTTGGAAAGCGAGCGTGCGAAGAAATTTGCAAGCTACAGCTAGACAAAGACAACATCCGAATGGTCGAGAACAGAGACTTGAGCAAAGGGAAGAGCATCGGGCTCTACGAGATTATTCCATGCCAAACATAAATGGATTACAGTCTAGCATACTCAGACC
The DNA here is from genome assembly GCA_020205605.1 of Panax ginseng. Taxonomy (NCBI): domain Eukaryota; kingdom Viridiplantae; phylum Streptophyta; class Magnoliopsida; order Apiales; family Araliaceae; genus Panax; species Panax ginseng. The sequence goes on from CM035129.1 coordinate 88,753,061, forward strand.
GACGATAGCAGCCAACACCTTTGAGATCAAACCGAGCACTATTCAGATGGTGCAGAACTCAGTTCAGTTTGGGGGTGCTGCTACAGATGATTCGAATGAGCACCTATTGAGCTTCATCGAGGTCTACCACACATTCAGATACAACGGTGTGACGGTGGATGCCATCAGACTACAACTATTTCCATTTTCATTGAGAGATAAGGCTAGGAGTTGGCTACATTCTTTGCCGTCAGGATCAATAACCACATGGGAGGACTTAGCACAGAAATTCTTAGCCAAGTTCTCTCTGTTCGAGCAACAACAGGGCGAGTCCTTATATGAGGCATGGGAGCGTTACAAAGAGATGCTCAGAAAATGTCCGCATCACGGTATGCCAGGCTCGATGGTGATAAATTCCTTTTACAATGGGTTAGGATGGCAGTCGAGACCGATTATGGATGCAACCGCAGGAGGGACATTATGGGCAAAGAGCTATGACGAGGCCTATACACTTATCGAGACTATGGCTGCGAATGATTATCAGAATCCTACAGCTCGGATGCCACATCCCAAGGTTGCAAGTGTGCTGGAGGTTAATGCCATTACACAGTTGTCGGCACAGATGGCAGCTATGGCTAAGAAGATAGATACTTTGGCAGAGAGAAAAGTGAAAACAGTTGCCTTCGTTTGTGAGATTTGTGCGGGGTCACACTCCACGGATCAATGTGCTATCAGCTCAGAGTCAGTACAATATGTGAGCAACTATAGAAAAGACCAAGGTCAATTCCAGAACACATACCACCCCAACAACCGTAATCATCGAAACTTTAGTTGGTCAAATAACCAAGGACAACAACAACATTAGTTTCAGCCGAACCAACAGTTTCAACCACAGTCATCTCAGCCACAGTTTACACCAAAACCACCGTTTCCACCGGGATTCTCTCAGCAACAACAACACCACACTCCAGCTGCACCACAACCAGAAAAGAAATCAGAGATGGAGGAGATGATGTTGAAATATATGGCAAACACTGAAGTCATGATCAAAAGCCAAGCAGTGGCTATCAAGAATCTTGAGACTCAAATGGGGCAGATGGCAAGCATGCTTAACAATAGGCCCCAAGGTTCATTGCCAAGTAACATAGAGACAAATCCTAGAAGAGACGGGAAGGATCAGTGTCAAGCGATCACATTGAGATCAGGGAAAGATTTGACAGGTTCTGAAAGTCGTGCGCCCGCATCCAATAATAATAAGGAAGCCGCGCGGCCGCGTGAGGCAGAACAGTTGACTGAAGAGGAGAAAAATTTGGAAAATTCTGAGGCTGAGCAGGAAGAGAAAGACAAGGCAAATTCAGAAGAGAAGGGTAAGAGTCCAATACAACTAATTCACCCTCAAGTTCCATATCCGCAGAGGTTAGTTAAGCAGAAGGAAGATAAACAGTTCAGTAAGTTTATAGAGGTATTCAAAAAGCTGTAGATTAACATACCATTTGCCGAGGCATTGAAACAAATGCCTAGCTATGCAAAGTTTATGAAGGGTATATTGTCAAGGAAGAGAAGACTAGATGAGTTTGAGATAGTGGACTTGATAGAGGAATGCAGTGCAGTGCTCCAACAGAAATTACCTCCAAAGCTGAATGATTCAGGCAGCTTCATAATTCTGTGCACCATTGGGAAGATGAACTTTAGCAAGTGTTTGTGTGATCTGGGGGTAAGTATAAATTTGATGCCATTGTCAGTGTTTAATCAGTTGGGATTGCCGGCTCCAAGGACGATATAAACATATCATTACAGCTAGCTGACAGATCCATCACGTATCCACGAGGAATTGTTGAAGATGTGTTGGTAAAAGTAGACAAGTTCATTTTTCCAGCTGACTTCATCATTCTAGACTATGAGGAGGACAAAAGCATACCAATCATACTAGGGAGACCATTCTTAGCCACGGGTAAGACTTTAATAGATGTGTAGAAAGGGGAGCTCACTATGCGCGTTTAGGATCAGGAGGTCACTTTCAACGTCTTCAAAGCCATGAAGTTCCAAACAGATGAAGAAGAATGTTTTCTGGTTTATTTGGTGGATCGGATCGCAAAGGATGAGGTGCAGAGTCTTGTAGATTATGAACCTTTGAAGAATATCACCAATGAGAGTTTATATATGGAGGACGAGGAATTCGATGAATTTGTGAAATGTCTGGGTACCACATCACAATGCAGGAGATTTAGATCACCTGCAGAGCCATTGAGAACAGCTGGGGAAGCCTCAGTAAAGTTAAAGCCATCTCTCGAGTCACCTCCAGAGTTGGAGTTAAAACCACTTCTCGAACACCTCAGATTTCTACGAGTGCTTCGACAGTTCAAATCAGCTATTGGATGGACTATAGCAGATATAAAAGGGATCAGCCCTTCTTATTGCATGCACAAGATCCTGATGGAAGATGGCAGCAAGCCAACAGTTGAGCAATAAAGGAGGCTTAATCCGATAATAAAAGAAGTGGTTAAGAAGGAGCTGCTGAAATGGCTAGATGCAGGAATAATTTATCCGATCTTAAACAGTTCATGGGTGAGCCCAGTACAGTGTGTTCCAAAAAAGTGTGGCATGACAGTCGTGACCAATGAGAATAATGAGTTAATTCCAACACGAACAGTAACAGGGTAGAGAGTTTGCATGGATTACCGCAAGCTCAACAAAGCTACGAGGAAAGATCATCTACCACTCCCATTCATTGATCAGATGTTGGACAGGTTAGCAGGTCATGAGTACTATTGCCTTCTGGACGGATATTCGGGCTACAATCAAATTATGATAGCTCCGAAGACCGTGAAAAGACTACCTTCACATGTCCGCATTTACACTTTTTATTTCGTAAGGATGTCTTTTCGGACTATGCAATCGCCACCACGCTTCGTAGATGCATGATGGCTATATTTTCAGACACGGTGGAACAGAATGTGGAGGTATTTATGGATGATTTCTCAGTCTTCGGGGACTTATTTGTCCTATGCCTTGAAAATCTGGTTATGGTTTTGAAAAGATGTGTTGAAATGAACTTAGTGCTAAACTGGGAAAAATGTCACTTCATGGTACAAGAAGGAATCATATTGGGACACAAAGTTTCAAAGACGGGACTTGAGGTGGATAAGGCGAAGTTGGCAACTATTGAGCACTTTCCACCACCCACTTCAGTAAAAGGAGTTTGCAGTTTTCTGGGACATGCAGGTTTCTACTGCAGATTCATTAAGGATTTTTCTGAAATAACTAAACTGCTATGCAGTCTATTGGAGAAGGATGCATAGTTCCACTTCGATGAAGCCTGCATGTCAGCATTTGAACACTTGAAGAGGAAACTTATTTCATCACCAGTGATTACTGCACCAGATTAGACTTTGCCATTTAAATTGATGTGTGATGCCAGTGACTACGCCATAGGGGCTGTTTTGGGATAGCAGAAATAAAAGATATTTCATGTGATTTATTATGCCAGCAAGACCCTAATGGATGCACAATTAAATTATACCACCACAGAGAAAGAGCTATTGGCAGTGGTATACGCCTTTGATAAGTTCTGAGCATATCTGATTGGCACAAAGGTGATAGTGTATACGGACAGGGAAGTAAACAACAAAGTTCTGATCAACGACTCCTTTCCAGATGAGGAGTTGTTTGTGGTGAAAGGTGAAGTGCCATGGTTCGCAGACTATGTGAATTATCTGGTAAGTAAGATGGTACCTTCTGACTTGGTGGGTTATCAAAAGAAAAAATTTCTGCACGATGTCAAATGGTATATATGGGATGAGCCATACTTGTTTAAACAGTGCTCTGATCAAGTGATAAGAAGGTGTATTCCATATAGCGAGACCGAGGGGATTTTGCAAGAGTGTCATTCTACGGTGTATGGAGGTCACTACGGTGGAGAACGAACAGCGGCTAGAGTGCTACAAGTAGGATTCTACTGGCCGAAATTTTCAAGGATGTATACAATTTTGTCCAGCGGTGTGATAGATGTCAGCGAGTGGGCAACATCTCTAAAAGAAATGAAATGCCATTGAATACAATCCTCAAAGTAGAAATTTTCGATGTATGGGGAATTGATTTCATGGGAACTTTCGTTTCTTGCTGCGGAAACTCTACATCTTGCTCGCAGTGGACTATATCTCGAAATGGGTTGAAGCTGCAGCTCTTCCGACTAATGATGCCAAGGTCATCCTCAGATTTCTACACAAAAGCATTTTCACGAGGTTTAGGACTCCAAGGGCTATCATTAGTAACGAAGGTAGTCATTTCTGCAACAGGCAGTTTACAGCCTTGCTGGCTAAGTATGGGGTGAATCATCGCATTACTACAGCGTATCACCCGCAAACAAATGGTCAAGCTAAAGTGTCGAATCGCGAAGTAAAAAGAATCCTGGAAAAAGTTGTGAATCCCACACGGAAGGACTGGTCATTGAAGTTAGATGATGTCGTATGGGCTTATCGAATAACATACAAAACTCCGTTGGGCATGTCGCCTTTTCAACTCGTGTATGGCAAAGCATGTCACCTCCCTATGGAGCTAGAGCATAAGGCATATTGGGCAATACGGAAACTCAATTTTGATTTAACATCTGCAGGGGAGAAACGACTACTCCAGCTCAATGAGTTAGATGAATTCAGGTTGCAGGCATATGAGAATTCAAAGTTGTATAAGGAGAAAGTAAAGAAATGGCATGACCGAAAGATCATGGAAAGAATATTTGAACCTGAACAAAGGGTTTTTCTTTACAATTCCATACTTAAACTTTTTCCCGGAAAGCTGAAATCGAGATGGTCAGGCCCATTTATAGTGAAGACTGTCTTTCCGCATGGTGCAATTGAAGTATATGATCAGTTGCCTTTTAAGGTAAATGGCCAGCGATTGAAAAATTACTTCGGTGGCGAGGTGGACAGACAGAACGTCACCTCAATTCTCTCGTCGACATGAGATTCAGAGACAGTCAAGCTAGTTGACTATAACTTAGCGTTTGATGGGAGGCAACCCATTATTTTTACCTATATTTTCTTTTCATTCCTTTAGTAGATTAGTAGTTACATCATTTCTATTTCATGCCTAATAAATAATATGTTGCACATTCATGTTCCTGTAGGTGTTTGCAATTGCACTCATCACTGATATGCAAATTGGGCTAAACAGTGTGCAGTCATGAAGTTACATCGCGCGACCGAGTAGGCCAGCGCCTGGAAGTCAGTAGCCAATAACTCCTAGCATGTCATTTGCGCGCCCACGTGCCATCCCATTATAAATTTGTGCGGCCGCACGCGACGCCAAGCAGTGAATTTTTTTTTTAAATGTAAAAATCCGTGGTCTACTTGACTTCTCCCATGCCATAATATAAAGCGTATTCTGCTATTCTCCCATAATCATAAAACTCTCTTCATCGCTCATATACACAGCTCCCTCTCCATTAGCATAAATCTAGGGTTTTTACGGGGAGTGTCACAAGCAAGTGTGGGGGCACTCTCATCGATGACAGAGCATCTATATTCTCTACCTATCATCTACTCATGGGTCCAAAAAGAATACGTTCCATCTCCATATCTTCATCATCAGACTCATCATCCAATGATTACGACGAGGTTAACTTGGAACACAGAAAATTCATCAGCTGGGAAGCTCAACAAGATTATTAGCAACTCGTGACTAAATTGTTTGTGAAAGAACGAGGATTTAAACCTGATAAGAAAGATGGACAACTATGAAATATGCTATGAGAAAGAGGCTGGGTTAGCCTAGCCGCAATGCCTATGCCTATTCCCATGGGAGTTGTTCGGGAGTTCTACGCGAATGCAAGGGAGATGGAGCTGAAAGGAGGGATAACGCTGGTTCGCCAAGTGCAAGTGGATTTTCGTCCCTCAGCCATCAGAGCAGTGTTTGGAATAACTGATACACCACCGATTGGGGCTGCGAATTGGGTTACAGGTGTGCATTTGATGACGGACTTGGAAGTAGTGATTTTGGATTTGTGCATCCCAGAAACAAAATGGAATTATAAACCAGGGACGACCGAGCCTAAATCTTTTCCAGCGTCTACCTTGAATCGTTATGCCCAAGCATGGAATCTGTTCATATGCACCAAATTAATTCCATCCCCTCACAAGCATGAAGTACCTACCGAGAGAGCGATCATTTTATGTGGCATTATCATAGGCAAGTATATCGACGTCAGCCACTTAATTCATCAAAGCATGCTGCGTTATTGGCGGGGGAACATGACTGGGAGTATCCCGCATGCATCTGTGGCAGCCATACTTTGTATCCAACAGGGAGTCCCGTGGAATGACAAGCAACTGCAGAAACCGAGCCATGACATCACTACGGCTATAATCGCCAAGTTCAAGGAGTGGACGGGTGGTGAACCACACCCGCGAGGATTGGGTTTTATCATCCACCCCACATTCCCAGAGCCATCTCAGCAGCCCCCTTAGCCCGATGAGGCAGACCCATCCACCCGAGCACACCTGGTTCCTAGCAATCGACAACTTCGAAGGTTGGAGCGCATAGTTGATGCCATGTATGACAATCTTGGAACTTTTGCTATGGGACTCACAAGGGCCTTGGCCGAAGCCTTCGCGCAGTAAGGAACAATGCTAGAGTGGCCTCAGTTTGGGACCATAGTGCCGTATCCACCACCAGATTCACCACCCAAGAAAGGTGGTCAAGTCGATCATTAGGGGAGTTTTCTGTACCCTTTACCTTCATTCAATGGGGACATTGAATATTTTAAGTTTGGGGGTATTGGGGGTCATAGTAGTTTAGTTTTATTTAATTGTTGCATGTTTAGTTAATTTTGCATGTTTATGTGTTTAGTTAAATTTTTGCAGAAAATTTTTATTCATTATTGATTGTGTTAGTATGTTTTAGTTGCATGTCTCACACATATTTCTGCTTAATAGAAATTCTTGCCTAGCCAATGATGATAGTGAATTGTGAAAGATTTTATAATATTTTGGATAACATGAGCTGAGATATAAAATTTTACACGATGAGATCCATGTTACTGTTTAAATGCTTTCGGTTTGCACAAACATGTTCACAAACACTTGTACGTTTAAGAAGTATGTGTTGCACTACTTGATAGAACATCTAGTTTTAAAAAGAGAAGCATGTGGAAAGTGCTCCTAGACTGTATGAACATTGAGATGCAAATTTTGGGAAAACATGGGTATGCTATGTATAAAAAAAATCGAATAGTAATAACGTGGCTAGTCTTAATTCGGGGCCATGACTGCTTGAGTAAGTACGCCCGAGGGGATTGTCTCTACACCTAGCGCCCTAAGGTCTTTCATGGTTTGGGAGTCGTTGGTTAAAAGCTCACTAAGGGGTAGCAGTGTGCCTAATGGATTGAGACATTGCACAGTCATGTGAAAAAAAAGAGAACAAGAGAAAAAGAAAAGAAAATAGCAATAAACACCGCGGGAAAGTGCGTAAATCACCCCTGTGAGTAGCAATAAAGCAATAAGCCCATTGTTGAACTTCAGTTTGTGCTAATATGTTGAAACAGTCTGCGTTATATGAGTATACATGAGTCTTGATTTAGGCTATAATTTTCTATTTGGAGCAGTGTAGCATATGTATTCTTTGCTTAGATCAACTTTTGGTGAAGACCACACACACACACACAACATTTCTATAGCATATATGAAATTATCTGAGTGTATGATGTTATGTCTATAGTTTGGTTTGAAATTATATTCTTGGATCTCGATGATTCACTGAGGTAATTTGGGCTAAAATTCTGTTATGGCAGGGATTATGTGAGACTAGTTTGCATCATAGAGTAGTTGCATAGTTTTGTAGTTGCATTTTCATTATTCATTAGTATGCATTGCTTGAGGGCAAGCAACAGTTCAAGTTTGGGGGTATTTGATAAGTGGTATTTTTACCTACTTATTGAATACCAATTCATGCGAATTGTGCCTATCTCAAGTACATTTTATTGTATTTTAGTTGCATTTCACGTTATTTTGCATTGCATTTACTTAAAACTCCTTTTGGTGAATAAGTGCAGGAATTGGCTTAATTTTGGTGGTATTAGAAGGCACATGGCTAATAGATGCGTGAAGGTGAGGCACAAACGAGGATGTGCATGGCATGGAGGTACAATGAAGCATGGAGCAAGAGGATCAAGCATGAAAGAACAAATAGCAGCAGCAGCATGACAGAAGCCAAAACCCAGAACCAAAACCTCAGAGGGTGCAAGCCAGCTACGGGCGAAGCGACTGGGAGGGCAGCGCCGCATGAAAATACCCGACCGCACAATGATGACCTCATCAAAGTTTTGCGGCCACGCAGCGGACAAGTCACGGGGGGGCGCGTGCCCGCGTGAGAGGCCGGCTAGACAGGGCACACATTCTTCAGAAGTCTCGCGCCAAATAAGAAGACGATATCTTTGAAGAGGTCTTGTGATAGCGTGCGATCTTCGATCTTTGTAATTTTGTTTTAATTTTAAATTTTAATTAAATGATTTATAATTGGTTTTAAACGATTCTGACTGGTGTCAGACGTACACTTGATAATTTTGAGCGTATTTTCATCATAGTAACTAGGGTTTACACCTTGGGAGAGATTCCAATATAGAACGAAGCCAAAACGTCTTCTTCTCCAATTCTTCTTGGGATTCTCTATCATTATGGATTTTCATTATTATCTACTGCATTTCTATGAGGATTTAAGCATTTATCATTGGTTTTTATTCAGCGATTGGGTTTGATCGTTCTATCTTTCTTATTTCAATTGTTGTTTATTGATCATGTTTAGCATTGATCCCATAATGGCTTTTGGTTCAGTCATGAACTAAACTCCATTATGGGATTCTAACGGATTTTAATATGTAGTTTGGTTGCACGCTTAAATGCTAGGGGTGTTTTGCATATCATATGGGATATTTATCATGATTGTTTTACATGTATGAATGCTTGATCACCATTCGTCTCAGTATTTGTATGGAATTGATAATGAACATGCAAGTATGGATTGTAATCATGATAACATGTGAATATGGGGCTGTTATATATGGCTTGCATATTTTGTGAACCAGATAGATATATACTGTTTCATCGTATGAGCTAGAATAAGGGCTTGTGCTTAAAATCAATATAATTGCAATTTCACATAAACATATAGTGATTTTGGTTGTATTGGTGATTACATGGAGTCTAAGATCTGTAGATGTTGTGTAAGTAGGTTATAGTGCATTGAAAAATGGTTATATCTCTATTTGTGCACTTGGCTATTTTCCTGTGATATGTGAACACTTCTTGCATGATAGTGGGGATTAGATGAAATATTAAATGAAGTTAGGGTCCCATTATTTCTAGATTATATTTATTCTATTTGTATTCTTATTTTTAGTTGTTATTCACAATTAGTTTAATTCAACACTTTTAGTTATTAGTCTAAGCATATAAATACGGTGAGTTAATTGATGCATGATAGTTTAAATTTAACAACTTTCTCTGTGGGATCGATACTCTACTTACTCTGTATTACTTGTTGACACATGTATGCTTGCATGAGTTGGAGCTCTTTTATTAGAACTATAAAAGAGGCAACAGGAGCCTACACATCCCTTCCTTAATAATCTCCTAGTTTGTGTCATGGTTAGACAACACGAACGTCCCGGTGATCTATTCTCATAAAATACTACCTGAGGTTGTCTTAACGATTTAATGTTCACACATTTCTTTTGACAATCTATAATTGCCCCCATGGTTCACTAACCAATCCATTCCGAGAATTACATCGAATTCTCCTAACTTTATCGGTAACAAATCCACCGATAATTTACAACCCCGTATATCTACATAACAACTCCTATGAACATCTTCAACAGGAATTATTTCTTCATTCGCTACCTTAGTATTTAAAGGTATAGGCAACTTTTTGGAAAGTAATCCTAATCGTCTAGCAAAATTGCATGCTATAAACGAACAAGTAGCACCCGAATCAAACAGCATGTAAGCATTTATGTCGTTGATCGGAATAATACCTGCGACAACTTCTCCTGATGCAACTGCATCTTGGACTGTCATGTTAAAGGTACGACCCATCGGCCTACCAATTTGCTTTGCTACCGTCCACTAATAGCTAACTTACCGTTATTAGCGCCCCAATTCCCCGTCCGTCCCTTCTTGAGCGGTTCTTTTTGCCATGTGGTCGGTTGACCCACACACAAAGCATCCATGATTCTTCTTCGAACTCGAACAGTTAGGCGCAATGTGCCCCTCCTGTCCATAATTGTAACAGACGGCCTTCCCCTTAAGACAGACTCCTAAGTGAGTCTTCCCACAGGTCTTGCAGGCCTCTATTCTTCTCTTCGAGTCTCCTTGCTTCACTCCGGTGTTCCTAGAGCTAAATACCTTCCCCTTCTGACCCTCGCCACTACCACTGGCTCTCTCGATCTTTACTCTCCCATCTACTTTAACCTTGCTCTTCTTGTCCTTATGGTATTGACTTAACGCCTCGCTACCACCTTCGGCGATTATCGCCTTCTCTAAAATGGTTCCAAAAGAAGTACTTTGAAACACTAATATACGGTTATAGAGCCAGGGTTTCAAGCCCTGCTCGAATCGTCGTGCCTTCCTCACCTCAATATCCACTTGATGTGGAGCAAACCTTGCCAGTTTATTAAACTTGGCGGCGTATTGGGGAACCGTCATGTCCCCTTGTTTCAACTCTAGAAACCGCTTCTCCATCCTTCCTTGCATGCTTGTGGGAAAGTAATTCTCGAAGAATATCTCCTTGAACCTCTCCCACATCAGATTCGCTATCCCAGCCCTATCTTGATTAGCTTCCCACCAAAAGTTGGCCTCTCCCTTCATCATATAGGTTACAAAGGAAACCTTTTGGGCCTTGTCGAAATTTGCTATCACAAATGCCTTCTCTATTTCCTTAACCCACATTTGGGCTTCAATAGGGTTCGTAGTTCCCTTGAACTCCGGTGGACCCACGCTCTTGAAATCCTTAAAGGTCGTAGCTCGTGCTACTCCCAGATTTATGGGGATATTGCCCATGTTCTATTAAATGAGGCTGTTATTAAATTAACAAACTCCTGCATCGGATTAACCGGACCTCCATCTGGTTGATTCACATTCGCTCCTTGGTTACGTTGCACTCTTCTCGGCGGCATTTTGCTGATACAATAAACACATTTCGTTATTATTCCTTTCTTTATTAGTTATCATTAATATTAAACAATAGCTCCAACGTCCATAACTCATTGCTTTCCATAAAAAAGACTTATATTCATTCTTTGTAGTATAATACTACATCGGTTACATACACAGCCTAAGATGATTACATTACTTTCCTGTTATCGCTTTCCAAAAATTGGGATTTACAAAAAACTACCATTTACTATACAAAAAGGTCTTTACTTCATTACTAGTTACAAAATATTTACATACTACTCTGACTACTACTAGTCTACATCTGCCTTAAGGCATTATTAAAATCTACCTTGGCAAGACCGACAATAATATCACGGTTGATAGTATGTCGCGTCTGCCCCACCTCTACAGGATAATCAGCTACTTGCTGCTGGAAATCTATGTGAGAACTCTTATGAATATAGGACATTCTCCCTATCTTCTTCATCTTGGTCTTTGGCTCCTCCTTGAGCTCAAAGACCTCATGCTTTAACTCATGGACTTTGCCCTTAGCCAAAATCCGTTCATCATGCTCCTGCTCCCACATGGACTCGACATCAGTCTTTTCCTCTATAACTATTTGGAGCTCTGTTTTCAGCTCCTTGACTTCCTGACAGTAATGGATATTTCTATCTAACACTGACATAAATAGAGACATCATTGACCCCCCCCTAGGAGCTACTTCGCTGCTATAGCCACTGGATTAAAGGACACTTTCTCTACTTCTTCTTCTATCATCCCATCAAATACTGACATGTAGTCAGCTTCATCCGAGTCTCCAGACTCAATAATCACTACATCTGGCTCTGCTGCTATAGGGTTCGGTATAACCTCTACTTGGTTCACCGACTCTTCACTAATGGCCTGACCATCTACAAACATTTCGTTTACTACTGACATCTATACAAAACAATTAAGTTGATTAGTACACGTCAGTAGAATAATAAAAACACATAACATAATCATAATGCATTTTTATAAGGTTATTTTCTTCTAGCACCTCTTTGACTTCTCTTAAGGTTATGAGTTAAGGTTTTTTTTAATCCCCCTTAAGTTGTATAACCTAATGGTTTGATACCAATTTGTGACGCCCCTCAATTCGTGTGTCTTCCAACCCGACAGATGGTGCTACACGGTACTACCATTCATACATTCATTCAATTGAAAAGTCTCAAAAGGACTAATATAACTTCTATATATCCAAAATAATATTACATTTCCCAGGTTCTTTGTAACCCATTCGTTTGTTCTTGTCATAATATTCAATATATTACAGACATTCAACTATTCTATTACATAAGTAATCTAAGGGTTTGTCTTCGCCTTGCCCTTGTCCTTACCTGAGCCTTCGGTCCGCTCGATCTTTGCTATGTTCATATGGTTCAAGCAAGAGTGAGCATGACTAGCTCAACAAGTACTACAATTCTCATAAATAACATGCTTGAAATATAGAACTCATATATCTTCAGTAACTGAACAATAGTTACGAAGTACTATTGATAATTTAAAATAGCACTTCTTTTCATTCAAACGTTTTCCAACAACAATATTTAGTAGAATATCAACTAAGGCTCAAGACTATGAGCAATTCATTATTTCTTTTGAAAAGGACAACCCGACACTAAGTCCGTAAGTCCGTCATAGCTTACGAGCACTTCTGGGTGATCAGCCCATAGTACTCTATGTTGATCAACACTACATCCATTAAACGTGTATATGTTTAAGTTGCGGCAACCTCACGTGCCTGTCGTTAAACAACAAAAATATTTTAGCATACTTGGTCTTCGATTGAAAACCATACCAATATAACTCGATAAACATTAATCATGCTTGACAAAATCATAATATAAGTATAGCCGAAAGAATTGGCTTTAGACTTCATCATTAAAAACTTCATGCGAAAGAATACATGAATTACACAGCTTGTCCAGACTGAACTGGAACAAGGGTTAGAATACTTGCCTTTAGTGTCTGCTTAATGATTCTCACACATACACTTTAAGTCTCTAAGTCTCTACAATAAATGATCATATAACGTACCACATTAGGTCACATATAATCAAGTAGGCATACTATTATATCTTACCCTTCATCTCAATCTAAATCCTGACTTAGATTTGTTATTTACTGGTTCTAGCTTTTCATTACGTCATTCTCATTACGTTCACTTTCAATAGATTATTAACCTTAATCATCATACATTAAGTGTCTAACAATGCCTTAACAATGTTATGCTTATACCTTAGTTCATTACTAATAAGTTCTCTTTCATTCTATACTTGAAATCTTTCTTCTCTGGCAAATTCTTAGGTCTAGCGCCACACTATTTCACATCACTCTTCTTCTTCTCGTCATGCGACGCGAGTTTGCGATAAACAAGCCTCGGACTCGTATTGCGGCATCACTCAATGGCCTTAGGTGGCGCCGCGGTGCCAACTCTGTGCCTCAGACAGTTTGCAAAGTTTGAAAATTTTACGCAACTCCCGGACGCATAACTTTTTCGTTATAAGTCTGAATTGGCTCGTTCAAAAGCCTACGGTTCACACATTACATACTTTATACGTTCATGAAAGATTTTTTTCTATTTGACTTCGTTTTCTAAAATTTCACCTATTAGTTCATTTTAACAAAAATGATAAACATTCGTGAACGTTCAACGCTCGTTTCTTCGTTTTAAGTCAGAATTCGGTCATTTTCAAGTCCGCAACTCTATAATGCCAAATATGACTTGTCTCCATCGAAAACTAATGTTTCCGACTTCAAACACAAAATACGACTTCCATTCCGAGAATTTCACGAATTCGACGATTATCGTCCAATCGTATGAATTCCGGCAAAACATCATTACGAAACGTTCTAAATGGATTTTAATCAACATATGAACAATTCAAGTTACTTATTACACCAACTTATTGACAAATTAGGTTTTGACTTATTCTCATAAGTCAATGACTTATTTAACTTATTAACTATAATTTCTCATGCTTATGACTTACTATGGACTTAAGTCCATCAATCAATGTTCTCATAATATATTGAACACACTAACATCATATGACATACATATGACAAGTTCTTCATGATTCTATCAAATTATTAGATTTCAAGTTGCTTATTCAACTTATTCGGCTTAAGTTCATTCCTCAATGACTTATTACATGTTCTTAACAAACAATCCCCTTTCTCTATCAATCCTATCATAGAAGAGATAAAGCTAATAGACACGAGTCTTATCCTTGAAGACTATTACTTCACTTCTCTTTGGAAAATCTAGCAAAGGTTGAAATGACTTATAAGTGCTTATGTGGCTTATTCTCTCTACCAAATAAGTTTCTTAATCTTGAGAGGAGTTGGATGAAATTTTATCAAGCAACAATTGAATTGTGAGCTTGCTATTTATAAAGCTCTCAAAGTTAAGGTAGAATGGTCATTTAGGCTTTCCACCTCCTTAATCTAACCTCCTTATTATTCATTACTTTGGCCCTAAGTACACTTGCTTATCATAGCACTTATCCAAAGCTTGATCACCACATAAAGTTCTTGCCCACCAAGTTTACCCATGGGTTGCACCATGGATCCTAATCAATTGGATCATTACATTGGGCTTATGCTTCATTATTTAGTAAATTCTTATTGGGCTTGCATTACATTAGATGGACTCTAAATTAACAAACATTAGGGCTTGCATATCACTTCCCATTGGACTTCTACCATTAAGCTAATAATCCTACAAGTCTATTACCTTTAATTAACAACTTAACATATATACACCACGTATAATCCTCGTATGCTAGCTCATATATTTATTCATAATATACGTTATTTCATTCTCCATTCTTAATAGTATAATACATCGTATTATTCTTACGTTCATTACCTCGTATAATGCATACGCATCATACGATTAAAAATTTCTTTCCTTAACGCTTAATAAACCTAACGTTCCCAAATTAAGTCCGCATGCGAAATATTACGTTTTCCATACTTAGATTATTATTACATAATCCATCTCACATTAATATTATAAAGTTACGTATTTCTCGAAAGTTCAAAAATAATTCCCGAGCAGAAATCGATGAATAGTGTTTTTCAGAAAATTTCTCGGAAAGCTTTTATTTTCGTCTTAGAAATTCAAACACTTTAATTCATTCACGTAGTTAAAATACTACGACATTATGACGTTTCTAGGTTATAGAACGGCATTCATCTTATCAACACATAATAATAATAATAAATAATATTATTTTATTTATTATTAAAAGTATTTACAAAGGTCAGATTTTTTGGGACGTTACAACTCCTACTTCCCTGACCAGCTCATGCTTCAATTGTTTTAAGCCTTGGTTTAAAATTACTTGGAGGTTACTCCCACCACTTACTCGGCTAGCTTATTCTTACTACTTTATTTAACTGACTTAGTTTAAACCAATAACCAACCGACTTGGTTTCCATAAGATATATAATATTTAGATTACATATAATATATCAGTTATTTTGTGAGACCCCAAATTTTATGAATAAAGATTTAAATTTCTCAAAATATTTTTTTTAATATTATAGTGTGGATTTGATATAATGTTATAGTTGTGGGTAATATTTATAAATTTCGCAAAGTATGCAAGTTGTTATATAATATTCGATTGGTCGGGGAATATTCTTTTTATCGTGGAATATTCGTACAATGACACAATCATTGGTGGACCCCATAACAGAAGTATTGTCGTAGTTAGAAAACGACAGAATTATCTTTTTATAAAAATAACGGCGAAAGTGTTACCGTTAAAACTGTTGAACTACCCGGTAGTAAAAGTATAGTAATACGCGTGGTTGCATAGTAGCACATGGTATTGATTATTGATGCTTACGTAAGAAGTTACTCAGTTATACTCAATTATTGCTACAGTAATTGTTGCATCATATCTCTCATATTATTGATTCGATTATTGTCACAGTATCATTTGTATAATATGATATATTATTAAATTAATAATTGAGATGACAAAGTTATTCATATTATTAAATTGCAATATTTACAATGTCTAGAAGTTCTGTCAAGGAGAGGTTTGATCATCTAATTGCGCGCCAATAAGGAGAAATCCTTATCGAAAAGCCCCCTCTTTCCTGGGAACGACCTATTTGTTAAATATTGTGAGTTATAATATTAATGATGAATAAGTTCGTGTTGATTAAAGATGAAATTGATAGTTCCATTGTGTTGGAATTATTAGTGATATTGAAAATCGACATTTATTTTGATAATAATTGATGTCTGGAAGTTATCGGGTAATTAATCGGATAAATGAGGAATTAATTGCTATTAATTCACATGATTATAAATATTGAATCACATGATTGAACTATTGATTCACATTATTTACTATTAGGGGAGGTGGTGCAAGTTTGATAATACTTGCAGGACAAAATTAAAAAGAAAAGAAAAGTTGGAGGTATTGTACTGTAATTTTTTGAGCCCCAAAAACTGCAATTATCGAAACTATATTTTTCTATAAATAGAAGCTCATTCTTCCTTCATTTCTCACCAATTCACTAAAGCTATAGAGCAATTATTATAGAGAGAAATTATAGAGAGAGAGAAGAAGAGAAGTCTGCTACCTGCTCCTTTATTCCAAAGATCCAGCTTTTTTCTAAGGTAAAGTGGTATTATTTATTTCAGATTCATGAAGAGAGCTTATGTTATTCCATTCTTTATTATTATGTTGGAATAACTTTTGTCTGCTAAAGTATCGCATACATAGTGAAATTCTTACATTATTCCATTCTTTATTATTATGTTGGAATAACCTATCTATCTGATCTGCGTACATGGTAAAATTCTTACATTATTCTATTCTTTATTATTATGTTGGAATAACTTTGTCTATGCAAAATACCGCATACATGGTGAAATTCTTACATTATTCTATTCTTTATTATTATGTTGGAATAACTTTGTCATGCTGAGTACCGCATACATGGTGAAATTCTTCTCATTATTCCATTCTTTATTATTATGTTGGAATAACTTTTATCTATTTGAAGTACCGCATATATGGTGAAATTCTTACATTATTCCATTCTTTATTATTCATTGGAATATCTTATGCATGCGGATTACACTAGACTGGTTCCATTCTTTATTATTACATTAGAATAACTTTTGTCTATGCATTATAATCGCATTCTGGTGAATTCATGTTGTTATTCCATTCTTTATTATTCATTTGGAACATCCTGTCTGCATGCGGATTACGCGTGACACGGTTCCATTCTTTATTATTACATTGGAATATCACATGCATGCGGATTCGCATGACACAGTTCCATTCTTTATTATTCTATTGGAATATCTTGTCTGTGCGGATTACGCATGACTTGGTTCCATTCTTTATTACTCTGTTGGAATAACATGTCTATGTGGATTATCGCATGCATGGGGAATGATCCTTTTATTCATTCCTTATTAAATTGTAGAAATAATCTGTCTACGTGGATTACCGCATGGCGGGCAAAAATCCATTTGCAGTTTCATATATTCTATTATACTCAGTTGGTTAAAGTTGTGGATTCTATACTCCATGAAATTAGTAGAATATCCTGGATATTTGCGCTTCATGCAGTATCTTTTCATGGAAATATTCTTCTGAGCATTCTTGAATTTTTGCTCCATAAAGCAGTATCATATTGACAATTTGGACGTTATTGAGTTCAGGATAAATTAACTTATAAATCTTTAAAATTTATTCTTGAACTTGTTTTATTGAATTGTCATCATCCTCATGCTTATATTATGTTGAAAGTCATCTGTGGCCTGTAGTGCATAGATGGACTTGGTATGATTATGACCAGGGATTATTCGGTATAATCAAGACCGTAATGTTATAAATGATGTGGAAAAGTCCTCATTGGCCCATAGTGCATTGATGGACAGTTTTTGGTATGATTATGGCTATGGATTCTCTTCGGCCAAGGGTGCAAAGATGAATTATTTTATGGCATGATCATGACCATTGATGAAAACACAAATATACTTGGCCCGTAGTGCATGGATAATTTGTGGTTGTGATACTAATGAATATCCTTGGTCGTAGTGCAGGGATGACGTGGTTTATTTAATAAGCTGAGTCTCAGCGATAAAAGTGATTAAAAAACCTTTTAAATCATAGAAGATAGTAGATTTTATTCTCTACTTGACTCTTCTAATGGATTGCTTGTTCCGCTGCAGTTAAACTTGATGTTTGTTATATTGTATCAGTTTAAAACTGTTGAAGATAATTTATTCTGCATTATCTTAGCCATAATATTTCTTACTGGGCTAGTTGAGCTCATCCTTTTTCTTTCACTGTTCTCTTGTGAAATGAGAGCGTAGCGAGGACTAGTCGGGGAATGGAGTGACTGGTCCGGATGATAGCATTAGTAGTCCTCACTATTCTATGAAATAGTGTGATAATAAATGTATTGAGGACTTATTTTGAGTTTGAATCATGCCTGAAGACAATATTTGTATTAAAACTCACATTTCATGTTGTATATTTAAGATTATATTTGTATTCTGTACAATGTATTTGGCGACTCAGAATATGTGATGTATACTTGTTTTGGGGGCATCACACATTTACTTTAAAACATAATATTTATAGTTTATACACCTAAATGTGATATTCTTTTACACCACTTATCATTTTCCATGGAAGTTTATTAATATAATATTTTTATATTTACCGAATCACATAATTACATAATATATCGCATGTAATTACACATATAACTAAATAAATCATTAAAATAAAAATTTATTCCATAAAATCTTTATTTTAATATTTATCTTCTAACTACGATTCGTTACATTTCTAATAATTTTATTATTAGAAATTATTTCTTAAACTAATTATTTCTTTAGCAAAAAATTAGTTCTTAGTAATTTATCACGATATATATATATATATATATATATATATTCATATATTTATCACAAATACACATACACATTATAATGGATATATCCACGTACTCAATATCACTTACACAGTACAATATATACTAAAAATAAAAATTTGTTTCACTAGATTCATATTTTAATATATATCAAGAAATTTTGAATTATTACATTGATGTCGATATGGCCTATGTGGTTGTTTAATGTATAACTATATATGTTATGTAACGTTAATATATGGTTAATATGTGCATATATGTGTACATAATTGTATAAAATAAAAGAAGTGAGATTAAACTAGAATTTATATCGGTAGGCACCGAACGAGGCAAGTATCCCTAACTTATTTTGAACAAGTTTCTTAATTCTACTTTTCCATTGTGCAATTATCCTAAACTTGTTTACTTACAAGCATGTATCTTGAATTTGTTTACTTTAAGCAAGTATTTTGCAATTGTTTACATATAACGACTATTTATTCCAATCAGTTTTGAAAAATAGTTGAGATAATATCCAGTTTACTAGATGAAATTCAGTATACATGTATAGTTTGAAAGCCATCTAAGCCACTTATTTCGGTTAGATACAAGATTTAATTATTTTAATTCTTTTACATTAAGTGTTGAAATATTTTTGAGTTTAGATAAAGTTGTCCAACTGAATTATTTTGGTTTGGACTCAAGTCTGAGCAAAACATCCCTAAATTGAAAAAAATTTATTTGCACTGAGGTGGTCATGATGAACACGAATGTCATTCCTATAGCTAGTGTTGATGAACACATGGCATAACGGGCTGATCACCCACCGTGCCAGTAAGTCAGACGGGTTGTAGATGAATTTATGTTCAAACCTTTTCGAATTTTAAAATAAAATTTCATGGTCTAGTGACCGCTCAACATCTATAGTCAATAAGTAGTTTAAAAAATAAAAACGATTTGTTATGTTATTCAGAATTATCTCAGTTACTTCACAACTATTAATTCGTTGTAAAAGTATACTCACAGAAAGTATTTAATCCTTTTATACAATGTTCATTAATTGTTATTACTTGTTGAGTAATTGAATGCTCATTCTTACTTTGAAATTAGATGTTTTCAGCTACGCGAGATAGAATAGAAGATTCTGGCAAGGACAAGGGTAAATTGAAGATGAATGAATAGTTGGAAGGCATTGCTTATGATAGCTAGAGTTTTGTAATGTGATAATACATTATCTATCATGTACACAAGTATTAAAGAAATGATTGTATAACATTAAATATGATATCAAATGTCTATATTGCCCTTGTATTGGAAAAAGAGATTGTTATTTATTGGGCAAAAAATAGTGAGACAACAAAAGTTATATTTAATACTTGGGGTAATATTGGAAACTAAGCAATTAATACTTACTTGGAAATCTAAAACGTCATATATTAAGGGACAAAAAAACTTCTCTAAAACGTCTTATATTAAGGGACGGAGGGAGTAATAAAGTACTTAAAGGTCTTCATACCTGGGAATATATAACTCTGATGTAATACTTTTAATTATTTAATATATTAAGTAGTTTGTATGAATGGTATCGTGTAGCACCAAGTACGGGTTTCAAGTACTCGGATTTGGGGGCGTCACAAGTTACTAGGTGGCCAATAATTTCTAAAAATAGTCTCATATACCAAGTATAACATATTCGAAAATCAAAGTGATCTGACATATGAGCTAAAAGTTAGAAAATCGTAAAGTGGACGTCGTAGAACATTCGTTAAATTGGCCTTGACTCTACACAAAAGCGGGTCGAAAGCAAAGCGAAGGCGCCGGGCCCGATCGACACAACTGCGACACGATTTTTGAAACAAAACGTAATATTTTATGTTGTGACACGTGTCTCAAGATGGAGACACAAATTTCAAGGTCTTTTATGGTTTCACGTATTCCGATGCACCAATACGGATTTATAATGCATTTTATCAGCTAAATGACGCATATATCCATTCGAAGCATACTAGAAACTATAAAAACAATATGTAAATATAATTTTACATATATATGGATAATATATCCTTGTTATGGGAATTCGTGAATGTTAATGAAAGTTATTCCAAAACTATATCTCGGAACTGAACAATTTTCGAAATATAAAGCAAAATTTATGCAAATAGAGTTGAAAACCCAATGTTTAACAAAAGTATGCTATGTATAGGTATAAGACCCATAAATAGTATATGTATATCTATGAGTTATACAAATAAGGCTTAATTTTCCATTGCAAGTAAAAGCGTATATGCAAAAACATATATATACCATATGAATACACGAAATTGAAAAAATATTAATATGTGGACATGTTAAGCACTTAAGCTAGTATATATATATATATATATATATATATATATATATATATATATATATATATATATAATAAGATCTAAATTACTCGCAGAAACGGAATTAAGCTATATATATGCAAAGAAAAACATAAATGCACTATATGACTGTGAATTTATATATAGATGTATAGTAAGCTTTTAAATGCCTTATAAAAGATTTATAAACTATAAACGTGAGACCCCAGATTTTATGAATAAAGATTTAAATTTCTCAAAATAATTTTTGAATATTATGGTGTGGATTTGATATAATGTTATAGTTGTGGGTAATATTTATAAATTTTGCAAAGTATGCAAGTTGTTATAAAATATTCATTTGGTCAGTGAATATTTTTTTTGTCAGGAATATCCGTACGACGGCACAATCATTGGTGAACCCACAACGGAAGTATTGTCGTAGTAAGAAAAATGACAGAATTATCATTTTATAAAAATAACGGCGGAAGTGTTACCGTTAAAACTGTTGAACTACTCGGTAGTAAAAGTACAGTAATACGTGTGGTTGCATAGTAGCACACGATAATGGTTATTGATGCTTATGTGAGAAGTCACTTAGTTATACTCAATTACTGCTACAGTAATTGATGTATCATATCTCTCATATTATTGATTCGATTATTGTCACAGTATCATCTGCATAATATGATATATTATTAAATTAATAATTGAGACGATAAAGTTATTCATATTATTAAATTGAAATATTTACAATGTCTAGAAGTTCTGTCAAGGAGAGGTTTGGTCACCTAATTGCGCGCCAATAGGGAGAAGTCCTTATTGGAAAGCCCCCTCTTTCCTGGGAACGACCTGATTGTTAAATATTGTGAGTTATAATATTAATGATGAATAAGTTTGCGTTGATTAAAGATGAATTTGATAGTTCCATTGTGTTGGGATTATTCGTGTTAGTGGAAATAGACATCTATTCCGATGATAATTGATGTCTGAGGGTTATATTGATAAATCGAGTAATTAATCGGATAAATGAGAAATTAATTGCTACTAATTTACATGCTTATATAACTATTTGTTCACAAATGTGTACTATTGATTCACATTATTTACTATTAGGGGAGTTGGTGCAAGATTGATAATACTTGCATGACTAAGTTAAAGATGGAGGTATAGATGGAGGTACTATATTGTAATTCGTATTTTCACATGATTATAACTATTGAATCACATGATTGAATTATTGATTCACATTATTTATTATTAGGGGAAGTGGTGCAAGTTTGATAATACTTGCAGGACTAACTTCAAAATGAAAGAAAAGTTGGAGGTATTGTACTGTAATATTTCGAGCCCCAAAACGTGCAATTATCGAAACTATATATTTCTATAAATAGAAGCTTATTCTTCCTTCATTTCTCACCAATTCACTCAAGTTATAGAGCAATTATTATAGAGAAAAATTATAGAGAGAAAGAAGAAGAGAAGTCTGCTACCTCTCTATTCCAGTATCCAGCTTTATTCTAAGGTAAGGGATATTATTTCTTTCGTATTCATGAAGAGAGCTATTTTTATTGCATCCCTTATTATTCTGTTGGAATAACCTATATATGCGAAGTACCGCATACATTGTGAAATTCTTCTGTTATTCCATTCTTTATTATTATGTTGGAATAACCTGTATATGCGAAGTACCGCTTACATGGTGAAATTCTTCTATTATTCCATTCTTTATTATTCTACCGGAATATCCTGTCTGTGAATTTATGCATGACCTGGCTCCATTATTTATTATTCTATCTAATATCCCATGCATATTTACGCGTGACCGGTTCATTCTTTATTATTCTATCTAATATCACGCATGCGTTTACGCATGACCTGGTTCCATGATTTATTATTCTGTTGGGAATAACCTGTCTGTGCGATCTATCGCATGCATGGTGAATTCTTCTGTTATTCCATTCTTTATTATTCTGTTGGAATAACGTGTCTATGTGGATTACCACATGCATGGTGAATGATCCTTTGAATTCATTCTTTATTAAATTGTGAAAATGATCTGTTTACGTGGATTATAATGAAAATCATAATATAAGCATTGGACTGATGAAAATCATGGGTATGTGTAGTATTAGTAAGTGTTATGATGAGTTATATTGGTTATTATGTGAAAACATGAAAGTTTCTTAGAAATCATAAAGGGTTGAAAATCAGATTTTGGTGAAAATAGAACATGAAATTCAATTGACCATGTCTCCTATTATATTTTGAATTTTTGAGTGTGGTCTAGAACTAGAGTTAGATCTGAGAGTTTTCTAACTTATCCAAGTGGAATCATTGGAAAAGGTGTTAAAGATTTTCGTGTGGACTGATTTTAGCAAAGGAGTCAAAAACTATAAATTTCCAAAAAGCTACTGCCCAGAAATTTAAAAGGGTTGTTTCTGCCACTTAATTTGTGATAAAAGTTCTGGCCTTTTTGGGACATGGAAATATATGGTATAAAGTACCTCCTGTCCAAAAATGAGCTCATTCCGACTTAAAATTAGCAAGTTATGACTATTTCAATATTTAGGTTTTTTCGACGAAAAATGCTATAACCGGAGTTCTATAACTCCGATGACCATGAAATTTAAACTAGAAGCTCACGTTAACATGTGTAAGATCCTGCCAAGATGTGGGAAGTTTTGGAGTTAAACTTGAGGTAGTTAATTTCTTAAGGAATTAATTAGAAATTAATTTTTGAAAAATAGTAAATGAATTTTAAAAATTCCGAGAAAAATATATGTTCATTATGGGACTATATCTGCTAAATCCCAGAAAAGAAATATTTTTGGGACTGATTTGGTATTTTTCATGAAAATAATCTAGTTTTGAGTAAATGAGTTAAATATGTTATGTGAAGTAACAAAATTGAAAAATAGGATTTTATGGCTTGGGAATCCTATATAGGGTGTATGCAAATTTTTGATAAGGGATTTGATCTTTGGTGATGAAATCTTATGAGTATGGTATTTTTAAATGATTAAATGCATTATTTGGTAAAGTGTAAACAATTGAAATAAATTATTTATAAGTTTAAGAAGTGATTAAAATATTGTTATGATATTAATAATATTAGATTATGAATTTATTATGTGATTGATAATATTTGGATAAATTTAAAGTCTTTAATATTTATCCTTGTTTTCGTTTGATTAATGCTTATATCATTGTCATCATCCTCATGCTTATATGGTGATGAAAGTTATCTTTGGCTTACGTGCAAAGATGGACTGTTGATTATTGAATTGTATATCTTTGGCTTACGTGCATAGATGGACTGTTGATTATTGGTTTTATAGTTGTATATCTTTGGCTTACGTGCAAAGATGGACTGTTGATTATTGGTTTTATAGTTGTATATCTTTGGCTTACGTGCAGAGATGGACTTGGTATAATTATGACCAGGGATCATTCGGTATAATCATGACCTGTAATGCTATAAATGATGTGGTAAAAATCCTCAGTGGCCTGTAGTGCATTGATGGACAGTTTTTGGTATGATTATGACCAGGGATTATTCGGTATAGTCATGACCATTAATGATTTAATGAATATCCTTGGCCCGTAGTGCAGGGATGGTTCGATGATATGGTTTATTTATTTAGTTGAGTCTCAGCGATAAAAATTGATGGAAATATTTTAAATTATAGAAGATAGTAGATATCATGCTCTACTTGACTCCTATAATGAATTGCTTATTCCATTGCAGTTAAACTTGATGTCTATTGTATTTTATCAGTTTAACATTATTGAAGGCTAATGATAATTTATCCTGCATTATCTTAGTCATAATATTTATTACTGGGCTAGTTGAGTTCACCCTTTCTTTCACTGTTCTCTTCAGGAAATTAGAATATAGCTGGGACGAGTCGGGAAATGGAGTGACAGTCCAGATGATAGCATTAGTAGTCCTCACTATGGCATGACATGCAATATATAATTGTATTGAGGACCTAATATGTGTGTGTCGTATTTTATACGTCACTTAATAATTGATTTTGGTGAACAACAATAGGGTGATGAGAACCCGACCCTGAAAGCGTCGAAAGTGCACCGCAGTAAAATGAAGGGAACAGAAATCTTCTCGTGTCCCTTTGGAGACTTGAAATATTTGTTGTTGTACTTTAAATGGTATGTATTAATTTGAGTATAAATATTGTCATATTATATACGTTATAATATTTGTATTAAAACTCACATTATATATGTCGTCGTATTTTGCACAACTGTTGTATAATTAAGTTGTATTTAAATTTTGTACCATGTATCTGGCGACTCAAGATGGGTGATGTATACCTATTTTGGGGGCGTCACAGTTGGTATCAAAGCCTAGGGATATGATCCCTGGCTGAGATGAGAGATAAGAACTAGGAGGGGAGAGACGGGGAATTCCTTCGCTAGTATGACCTACCTAAGTTTATTTGGTATTTAATTGGTCGGTCAGAGTATAGACATAATATGTGATATGTCAATTAACCCTTGTTTTGTGATAGTGTTTGAGAAAGGCATCTAAAAATGTTGAGAAAAGCAATGAAGCACATGAGACCGTTGAGTCAGCTCAACCAAAAGGTAACGACCAACAACATGATAATAATCGTACCGGTGGCAACGATCATCGGAACAATGATAACCATCGTGGCGAAAATTATCATGCCAAGAATGGTATCCACTTCGGTGGTAATCATGGCCAAGATAATAGAAGTTGAAATTTCAAGAAGAGAAGGTCACCTAGCCCGATTTTGTCATGCACCAAAGTCAAGTCCAGCTGGGACGGTGGCACCAAGGGCGGATACGGACAAAACAAAATCGGTGGTTTCAGGAAGAGCATTTTTCGTGACTTCTCAAAAAGCGAGTAACCCGAATGATGTTATCACGAGTAAGTAAATCATAAACGCTTGCGAAGTCTATACCTTATTCGGTAACGGTTCTACCTATTCTTTTATCTCTCTTGCTTGCGCTCAATGTTTAAATTTAACTCCGGAGAAGTTAGACTTTGACTTATTGGTTGAAACTCTGTTAGGAGAAACCTTCATTACATGTGCTATCCAAGTCTTGGATGAAAGTCACACTTTTAAATGATATTTCTATCGTTAATAAATTTCCTGATGTATTCCTGAAGAATTTCCTGGCCTAACCCCAGAGCGTGAAATCGAATTTTGTATTGACCCTAGTACAAAACCCATTTCTAAAACCTTCAAATATTTCTTCAACTAAAACGAAAGTATAATGCGCCAAAGATGTTGGCTCGAGCTGTTGAAGATTACGATCATACCATTCAATATCATTGTGGAAAAGAGTACGTGGTAGCTGACGCGTTGAGTAGAAGATCGTATGCGGTTATGAGTGTGACGTTGTTAACACAAAAACCCACTTCATATAACTTAGAAATGATGAAGATAGAGTTAAAGACTCTAGGTACCCACGTGAAGATAACGAATATACGATTAGAATCGACTTTAATCGATAAATTTAAAACCGCTTAAGCTACATACTCAGAGCTGATGAATACGAAGAAGAAGGTTCAAGAGGGCATTATTTTAAAAGCAAGAGTTGCTGAAGATAGGAAATCTCAACCCTCGATTTTATTGGCCCATTTGAAATCCTCGATTGAGTAGGAACTGTGGCCTAAAGACTCGTTTTACCGCCAAGTATGTCACGTGTTCATAATGTCTTTCACGTATCGATGTTACGTAATTATGTTGATGACCTGAACCACATTATTGAATTAGAACTAGAAGATATAGCAAAAGATTTAACGTATGAGGAGATACTTGTTAAAATCTTGGATAAGAAGGATTATATTCGACACTCAAAGGTTATACCTCAAGAGTTAGAATTTGAAGTGAAGTCAAGGTATCCTCACCTATTTGGCATACTAGGTACGTACGTAAATTTTGAGGGCAAAATTTCATAAGGAGGGGAGATTGTGAGACCCCAGATTTTATGAATAAAGATTTAAATTTCTCAAAATATTTTTTGAATATTATGGTGTGGATTTGATATAATGTTATAGTTGTGGGTAGTATTTATAAATTTTGCAAAGTATGCAAGTTGTTATAAAATATTTGTTTGGTCAGGGAATATTCTTTTTATCGGGAATATCCGTACGACGACACAATCATTGGTGAACCCACAACGGAAGTATTGTCGTAGTAAGAAAAATGACAAAATTATCATTTTATAAAAATAATGGCGGAAGTGTTACTGTTAAAACTATTGAACTACTCGGTAGTAAAAGTACGGTAATACGCGTGGTTGCATAGTAGCACGCGGTATTGGTTATTGATGCTTACGTGAGAAGTCACTCAGTTATACTCAATTATTGCTACAGTAATTGCTGCATCATATCTCTCATATTATTGATTCGATTATTGTCAGAGTATCATCTGCATAATATAATAAATTATTAAATCAATAATTGAGACGACAAAGTTATTCATATTATTAAATTATAATATTTACAATGTCTAGAAGTTCACATCGAGGAGAGGTTTGGTCACCTAATCAACGCCATAATAGGAAAAATCCTTATTGAAAGCCCCTCTTCCTTTCAGGAACGACACGGTTGTTAAATATTGTGAGTTATAATATTAATGATGAATAAGTTCGTGTTGATTAAAGATGAATTTGATAGTTCCATTGTGTTGGGATTATTCGTGTTAGTGGAAATCGACATCTATTCGGATGATAATTGATGTCTGGGGGTTATATTGATAAATCGGGTAATTAATCAGATAAATGAGCAATTAATTTTCTACTAATTCACATGCTTATATAACTATTTGTTCATATTATTTACTATTAGGGGAGTTGGTGCAAGATTGATAATACTTGCATGACTAAGTTAAAGATGGAGGTATAAATGGAGGTACTATACTGTAATTCATATTTTCACATTATTATAACTATTGAATCACATGATTGAACTATTGATTCACATTATTTACTATTAGGGGAGGTGGTGCAAGTTTGATAATACTTGCAGGACTAAATTAAAAATGAAAGAAAAGTTGAAGGTATTGTACTGTAATATTTCGAGCCCCAAAACGTGCAATTATCGAAACTATATTTTTCTATAAATAAAAGCTCATTCTTCCTTCATTTCTCACCAATTCACTCAAGCTATAGAGCAATTATTATAGAGAGAAAAAAGAAGAGAAGTTTGCTACCTCTCTATTCTAGTATCCAGCTTTATTCTAAGGTAAGGGGTATTATTTCTTTCGTATTCATGAAAAGAGATATTGTTATTCCATCCCTTATTATTCTGTTGGAATAACCTGTATATGCTAAGTACCGCATACATGGTGAAATTCTTCTGTTATTCCATTCTTTATTATTATGTTGGAAGAACCTGTATATGCGAAGTACCGCATACATGGTGAAATTCTTCTATTATTCCATTCTTTATTATTCTGCCAGAATATCCTGTCTGTGCATTTATGCATGACCTGGTTCCATTATTTATTATTCTGTCGGAATATCCTGTTTGTGCGTTTACGCATGACGTGGTTCCATTCTTTATTATTCTGTCAGAATATCATGTCTTTGCTTTTACGCATGACCTGGTTCCAGGATTTATCATTCTGTTAGGAATAACCTGTCTGTACGATCTATCGCATGCATGGTGAATTCTTCTATTATTCCATTCTTTATTATTTTGTTGGAATAACCTGTCTATGTGGATTACCACATGCATGCTAAATGATCCTTTGTATTCATTTCTTATTAAATTATGAAAATGATCTGTTTACGTGGATTATGATGAAAGTCATAATATAAGCATTGAACTGATGAAAATCATGGGTATATGTAATATTAGTAAGTGTTATGATGAGTTATGTTGGTTATTATGTGAAAACATGAAAGTTTCTTAGAAATCACAAAGGGTTGAAAATCAGATTTTGGTGAAAATGGAACATGAAATTCAATTGACCATATCTCCTATTATATTTCGAATTTTTGAGTGTGGTTAAGATTTGGAGCTAGATCTGAGAGTTTTCTAACTTATCCAAGTGGAATCACTGGAAAAAGTGTTATAGATTTTCGTGTGGACTGATTTTAGCAAAGGAGTCAAAAACTGCAAATTTCCAAAAAGCTACTGCCCAGAAATTTAAAAGGGCTATTTCGGCAACTTAATTTGTGAGAAAAATTCCGGCCTTTTTGGGACATGGAAATATATGGTATAAAGTACCTCCTGTCCAAAAATGAGCTCATTCTGACTTAAAATGAGCAAGTTATGACTATTTCAATATTTAGGTTTTTTTGACAAAAAATGCTATAACTGGAGTTTGATAACTCCGATGACCATGAAATTTCAACTAGAAGCTCATGTTAACATGTGTAAGATCCTGCCAAGATTTGGGAAGTTTTGGAGTTAAACTTGAGGTAGCTAATTTCTTAAGGAATTAATTAGAAATTTATTTTTGAAAAATAGTAAATGAATTTTAAAAATTCCGAAAAAAATATATGTTCATTATGGGACTATATTCTACTAAATCCCAGAAAAGAAATATTTTTGGGACTGATTTGGTATTTTTCATGAAAATAATCTAGTTATGAGTAAATGAGTTAAATATGTTATGTGAAGTAACAAAATAAGAAAATAGGATTTTATGGCTTGTGAATCCTATATAGGGTGTATGCAGATTTTTAATAAGGGATTTGATCATTGGTGATGAAATCTTATGAGTATGACATTTTTTGAAAGATTAAATGCATTATTTGGTAAAGTGTAAACAATTGAAATAAATTGTTTATAAGTTTAAGAAGTGATTAAAATATTGTTATGATATTAATAATATTAGATTATGAATTTATTATGTGATTGATAATATTTGAATAAATTTAAACTTTAATATTTATCCTTATTTTCGTTTGATTAATGCTTATATCATTGTCATCATCCTCATGCTTATATGATGATGAAAGTTATCTTTGGCTTACGTGCAAAGATGGACTATTGATTATTGAATTGTATATCTTTAGCTTACGTGCAAAGATGGACTGTTGATTATTGGTTTTATAGTTATATATCTTTGGCTTACGTGCAGAGATGGACTTGGTATGATTATGACCAGGGATCATTCATTATAATCATGACCTGTAATGCTATAAACGCTGTGGTAAAAATCCTCAGTGGCCTGTAGTGCATTGATGGACAGTTTTTGGTATGATTATGACCAGGGATTATTCGGTATAGTCATGACCATTGATGATTTAATGAATATCCTTGGCCCGTAGTGCATGGATGGTTCGATGATATGGTTTATTTATTTAGCTGAGTCTCAGCGATAAAAATTAATGAAAACATTTTAAATTATAGAAGATAGTAGATATCATGCTTTACTTGAGTCCTCTAATGAATTCCTTATTCCATTGCAGTTAAACCTGATGTCTATTGTATTTTATCAGTTTAACATTATTGAAGGCTAATGATAATTTATCCTGCATTATCTTAGTCATAATATTTATTACTGGGCTAGTTGAGCTCACCTTTTCTTTCACTGTTCTCTTCAGGAAATGAGAATATAGCTGGGACGAGTCGGAAAACGGAGTAACAGTCCAGATGATAGCATTAGTAGTCCTCACTATGGCATGACATGTAATATATAATTGTATTGAGGACCTAAGATGTGTGTGTTGTATTTTATACATCACTTAATAATTGATTTTGGTGAACAACAATAGGGTGATGAGAACCCGACCCAGAAAGCCTCAAAAGTGCACCGCAGTAAAATGAAGAGAACATAAATCTTCTCGTGTCCCTTTGGAGACTTGAAATATTTGTTGCTGTACTTTAAATGGCACGTATTAATTTGAGTATGAATATTATCGTATTATATACGTTACAATATTTGTATTAAAACCCACAGTATATATGTCGTCGTATTTTGCACGACTGTTGTATAATTAAGTTGTATTTGAATTTTGTACCATGTATCTGGTGACTCAAGATGGGTGATGTATACCTATTTTGGGGGCGTCACAATAAAAGCAATGTTTTGACGTTTAAAAAGCCATATTAACACTTTTTTCAAGTTTATGGCTATATTACGCCAAAACCTCAAAGATTCTATAGAAATATAAAGTTTTTCAAAAATAGATATAAAGTGGTATTGATATGGCTTATGTGAATACTTGATAGCTATACATGTTATGTAAAATGAATATGTGACTAATGTATGCATAAATGTGTACTTCTTTACTTTAAGAAAGTGTTTTGCAACTATTTACGTATAACACAAAGTAATAAAACTTTATATTCTAATTAGCTTCGAAAAATGGTTGAGACAATATCTTGTTTACTAGATGAAATTCAATATACAGGTACAGTTTGAAAGTCGTCTAAGCCACTTGTTTAGCTAGACACAAGATTTAATTATTTCAATTTTTTTACATTAAGTCTTGAAATATTATCGAGATTAGATACAGTTGTCTAACTAAATTATTTTGGTTTGGACTCAAGTCTGAGTATAACATCCCTGAATTTGGAAATTTGTATTTGCACCGAGGTGGTAGTGATGAACACGAATGTCGTTCCTATAACTAGTGTTGATCAATACAGGGCATAACAGGCTGATCACCAACTGTGCTCGTGAGTCAGATGGTTTGCAGATGAATTTCTGTTTAAACCTTTTTGAACTTGAAAATAAAAGGTTCATGGTCTAGTGACCATTCAGCATTTATAGTCAATACATCGTTTCAAAAATATAAATGATTTGATATGTTATTTAGAATTATTTCAGTTTCTAGACGACTATTGATTCGTTGTAGAAGCATACTCACATAAAGCATTTAATCCTTTGTACTCAATGTTTATTAACTGTTATTACCTGCCGAGTAATTGAATGCTCACTCTTGCTTTGAAATTAAATGTTTTTAGCTAAGCATGATCGAATAGAAGGGTTTTGCAAGGACAAGGGGTAAAGGAAAGTTGAATAAGTTGTTGGAAGACGTTACCTGCGATAGTTAGAGTTTTGTAATGTGATAATATATTATCTATTGTGTAATGAAGTACTTAAAGGTCTTCGTACTTGTGAATAAACAACTCTAATGTAATATTTTTAATTATTTAATATATTAAGTAGTTTGAATGTATGGTATCATGGGGCACTAAGTACGGGTTCCAAGTACCCAGATTTGAGGGCGTCACAAGTTGCCCAAGGAAGAATAGCGGATATTTTGTCTGTGGAGTGATAGATCATATGGAAAAGAATTGCCTAAAGAAAGGAGATGGAGGGGAAGCGACAATAAAGGGAATAGTAGTGGTACGATGACCATAATTGGTTAAACTCCACCCAGTAGACCGACTGCAAGGACCTTCAATGTGATGGCCCACAATGCTGAGGTAGGAGGAGGTGTGGCTTCAAGTATTATTTCGATCAAGAATATTAATGCTTACATGTTATTGTATTGGGTACGACCTGTTATGATTCATATTGTATGAATTATTCGATATTTAAGTTGATTCTAGAAAATCTAGAAAATAGTTATGAGAATAGAATGTGTGAGTAATGGTATAGTCCTTGATGAGTATAGTAATATAAGATACTGTGTTGAGATAAGAGAGCGTGCTATGATGATTTGATTAATCCCAATTTACTATTAAAGATTTGATGAAATTCTAAGAATGATTTGATAAATTTACATAGAGCAGTGAAGTATTGCCAGAAAAAGTTAATTTCACCTGAAGACTGTGAAACAGTATATGATAGTACATGGTGATAGCAAATTATCGAGATATTCTCATTGATTGAAGTAGAATAGGTAAGCCAGATAGGCTGTTAAGAAAGAAATGTGAAGCCTATCGAGGTTAAGTTATGTATATTTAAGAGTGATAGCAGAAATAAGTTTATATTTGATAAAAAAAAATTAAGATTTAAAGGAGGAATTTAAGTTCCAGTAGTGTTGGAGCTAAAATAAGAAGTCGCGGAACGTATCAGTAAGTGCTCACCTTGACTACAAGGCCGAAGGATAAAGATTAAATTATTTGTAATATCATAGAAATCTCAGAATAAAAATGGGAGTATAACACGGGAAATTTTGTGATAGGATTTCCAATAATGTGAATGGAGTTTGACGTTATATGATGTATAGTAATCGTTTAATAAAGTCGATATAGTTCATACTAGTTAAGATAAGAGTTAATATAAGTGAAGTAGTTAAACTTTATGTTAAAGAAATTATTTCTAGACATGGAGTGCTAGTTTCGAATGTGTTAGATTGGGATTCGCGTTTCACATCGAATTTTTGAGAGAGTTTACAAGATTAAATGAGAACGTAACTAATGTAGTATACGACGTATCATCCTAAAACAGACGAACAAAGCAAGCGGGCGTGGGTTCGGCTTCCTTACGAAACGTATACGGTAGAAGATGGATAATGTGTTCACATGTCGGTATTACGATCCTATGAGCAAGATTAAAAGCTTGTAATTGATTATGAACCTAAATAGGTTGAAAAAAGGGACTTAGCATATGAATAAATTTCTATTCAAATGATAAATAGGAAAGATAAGGTTTAGGAAATAAAGTTATACCGTTTATAAGTAGCATGGAGGAACCATAATGCCGAGAAGGCAACGTGGGAACTCAAAGATAAAATGAAGAGTTATTATCCCTATCTTTTTGGGTAACCTTGTATTGTGATTCTGGGGACAGAATCCTTATAAGGGGGAAAGAATGTAACGATCAAGATCGTCGAATATCTTTGTATTAAGATTTTTAATATTTATTAAATAAATCAATATTTTAATAGAATAAATCATGTGTTTTGAGTTTATAGGTCGATTAATGACCTAGTTTACATGTTACATGACTAAAAATGAATGTTTAGAATTTTTGGGAGAAAATAATTTTTTCCGAGAAAAACGCAAAATCATTATTCATAAAACACAGAAAATGTTTTTTCATTTTTTGAACTTTTCGAATTACGGCATAACGTTTATTTGGAAAAGGGAGACAAAATCTCCTATAAAAATATTTTTATCAAAAAAGACGTAAAATCATTCACGCTAAAAATATGTTTTCGTATTTTCAAATTTTTGAACTTAGGCATATTATTTGCTCATGAAATAAGAATGGAAAGTGAAATCGAAATTTAGAAAAGAGAAAGCCAATATTTGACTAAATGTCAAAGTTAGAGGAATTAACTAGAAAGAAATTAGAAAATAATAACAATAATAATAACAATAATAATAATAATAATAATAATAATAATAATAATAATAATAATAATATTAACAATAACAATAATAATAATAATAATAATAAAAAAATAATAATAATAATAATAATAATAATAATAATAATAATAATAATAATAATAATAATAATAATAATAATAATAATAATAATAATAATAATAATAATAATAATAATAATAATAATAATAATAATAATAATAATAATAATAAGTTAAGAAATAATCAAGTCAAGTGAAGCCTAAGAATTAAAATGGCCTAGCATGGAAATAAAATAGCTTGGCTAAAGAATTAAAATAGTTTGGCGAAAGAATTAAAATAGCTTAGCTAAAAATTAAAATGGCTTGGAAAGGAATTAAAATGGCTTGGCTTGGAATTAAAAAAGATTGGCTAAGGAAATGAAAGAGGCTTCGCTAGGTTGGGGAGGCTTAAGTCTTAAAGTCATGGCTTGAAGACTTAAGCCAAACTTGGAGCCAAAGCTTTGCAATTCCATGTGTCACTTGATTAAATAATTGATAATTTTGACAACTTAAAAATTAATAAGATTAATAAAATCTTGAATGATTAAATAAAGGTTAAATAATAAAGCCTAGACTGGAAATAGTGTATTAATTAAGAATTTTGAGAGGGAATTGTATGGTTTATTAACTGAAAGTGATTCTCCTAAAATCAAGGTATACGATTTTGGATATTGTGAATATGTGTATGTACAGTATGTGATTAAAGGGGTAAGTATTGATCGGATATAATATAACATTGGTAACCCTAATGTTATGCTAAGAACCCTAATGTTCGGTTAGAAAACCCTAACGATCGGTTGGAAACCCTAGTTAGGAATTCTAAACCCTAATTTGTAAACCCTTTGTTAAGTATCAAACTCTAAGGGTTAAAAGTTATGTGAAACATGTGAAATGACTAGGGTATGTTGGGCAAATGACCAAAATACCCTTAGTAGGTGTGAAATTACCAAAATACCCTTTATCCATACTTTTAACAAAAGATAAAGCCAAATATTGGTGAGTCATCAAGGGAGATATGACATGTGCTCCAAATCAACACCAATCACCCATATGTTGACACCTAACATCAATCAGAACCATTGGATCAAAGCTTGGAGATTAAGAAATGGTTTAAAGACTAAAATACCCTTACTTTAGTTTCTAAACTTAACTAAACCTATCATTCTCCAAACCCATGAAATTTGGAGTGGAATTCAGTCCAAAGTTAAGCTAAAAACACCTCTGAGTTATCCAAGATTGCCATTTACAAAAGATAGGAATTCAAAAGTTGGTTCAAGAAGGTATAAACCCTAATTCATACTAGATATTTGTAGATTTTTTGTTTTGTTGTTTAAATGTGTGCTATATGATGTTATTTAGTGATCTATGATGATATATCATGGATCCATAACATTTAAATGCATGAATATAAACATTTAAGAAACTGTCAAGAACCATAAAAATATGGTCTGACAGTCAAATGTAAAAGGCCATAGATCTTAATCTGTTAAGTGTTAGACTTGCTAAGTGTATTTTTGTTAAAGTTTTTCATGAGGAGAGTAATCTGGAAGTGAAATCGTGTCTATACCATGTCCAGATCTTAAGTTATTGATAAGTAGGTTTTATACCTACTTATCCAGTATCTATTACTTGAATTAGTTGCTTATATTCATGTTTCTTAGTTAATTTTCATACATTTTATGTTATTTTATAGGCGATGACATGACATTGGCATGAAGAAGCAAGGAAAAGCAATTCGGACATCTTTTGGACTAAAATATGCAAGCAAATGCAAGAGAGGAAGATTGAAGGATTTTTAACACCAAGTTGGATGTATATTCTTAGCTTGGAACTCGGATATTGTAGCTCTACTTCTTAGCTTTCTGGAACATCTTGAATCATCTCAATCGGAGTTCAGATGCGAGAGTTATGGCCTTTTTATCAACGAAGATCAAAGTTAAGAGTTGTCATGCTTGCCATTTACATAACATCTACTTCAAGCCCGATTTCCGCCTTGATCCAGTCCGAATATGTTAATTCTCAAAGAATTAAAGTTGTATATCTCATCGATATCTTCTATTTGATAGGTGGCAGGCCCCGTAACTCCAAGCGAATCAAAAGTTATGCCTGTTTTACCAAATCACGTCGCAGCAAAAAATAGAGTAGCGCGGACCGCACTAGGGGCGCGCTAGGCCACCATTCCTCCTCACTGATGAGTAAAGGCGCCACTGGGCCACCGTAATGTCTTACCTCAGAGCCTTGGGCGGGCTAAAGCAAATGGAAAAGAGTTAAATTGGGTTATTTGATGTCCAATTTGAGCTAAAATAGGATTCTTAGTTGCCTAACTTATTAGGGTGTCCATTAGAACTACAAATACTTGAGTTTAACTTGGATTGGGAGGCTTATTCTAAGACTCCATAAAATCCCTCTTGGGATAGATTTCTATTAATTTATTCTTTACTTTCTTTCTTAGATTAGGAGCCCTAGATTATATTAGAATGAGAGATTGAAGCAACTTGGACACCATTGAAGATCAAGAGCAGGAGCTTGAGGAAGATGGAGATTTGCTAATAACAAATTTATTCTTTACTCTACTCTTATTTTTATCTTTTAATGTATATTCAAGTGTGGATTCTTAGTTTTAATTCAATGAACTAATTTTTTGTTTGAGATTACAATAGATCTTATTGTGTAGTTTATTTTAATATGCTTCGCTATCAATTACTATGTTCTATTATGAGGATTGTCTATTGTGATTTGGACTTAATTGTTTAATTGATTGGCCATCAATTACCGTGATAATCTATATGAACTCGAGAGATGAAGTATAGATTTAGATCTGATCATGATAACATGTGTTTGTGATTTCTGCATAGATGGAATTCATGATTCGTGATTAGGATAGAGATATGCATTTACGCCATATGTAATCTTATAGAGAACTTGTACTTTAAATCCCTTTTAACTGTAATTCACATAGAGATATAGTGGGTTAGTCAATTAAGGTGTCTTGCTTAATTCTATCAATTGTGGATTTAAGTGAGTATGTGTATTATGCATCGAGAGGTGGTTTTATCTGCTTTAGTGTTCTTGATTAACAATTCAGGATAGAAAATAATTGATGAGAAGTGTGTTAACTTAAATGAAGCAATAAGTGAAGTTGTTATCTTAAATCACCGTAATCTGATTTTTAATTAGTGGTAATTAGAATTAGTTTACTTATAAATTGAAATTCATTCATTTAAATAAGATTGAGTTGTTTACGGGTTAGTACTTGGTGATTTTTTATTAAATAATTCTCTTTGGGAACGATACTCAACTTATCATTTTATTACTTGTTGACCACGTATACTTGCGTGTTGTGCGTAATTAGATTTTAACCAACAAGTTTTTGGCGTCGTTGTCGGGGAATTAGTTTAATATATTTTTGCCAATATTATCTTCAATCAAATTAGTCTTAATTTAAACATTTTTTTTTATTTTATTATCTTCTTATTTTTCTCTCGTTTCAGGTACCCTGGCTGGATTCAATTATCAAAGGCCATATTCGAGTATGACTCAAACAAGGGGAGTAGGGATTGATGAACTCAATGTATTTTCTGCATTATCAGCACAACTTGAGACACTTTCGAGGAGGTTGGACGTTGTTGCAGCCCAACGTAATCAAAGGATAACAGTTACTTGAAATTATTGTGCTAGCAATCACTCGAGTAATCAATGCACCATCAGTCTTGGGCCGGTACAGTATGGTGGTAACTACCTCAACAACTATTCTTATCCCAATTATCATCAAGTTTGGGGGTATCACCCAGATTCTTCATGGAGATATAATTATCAAGATCAATACTTTACTCCACATCCAACATACACGTCAGAATTCTCATATCAACCTCAATTAAAAGAAGAAAAGTCAAAGTTGGAGGAATTACTGTCAAACGTCATAGCAAACCAAGAGGAGAGGATGATGAGTCAAGAAATATCGAGCCATAATTTTTAGCACCAGATGTAACAACTCATCACCACTTTAACTCATGGTCCTCCATACATGGATTCCAAAACTAAGATAGATAATTCAAGATTGGAGGAATTGTTGTCCAAGTTCATAGCATCAAATGAGGAGAGAAGGATTAATCAAGAGCGGTCAATTCTGAATCAAGAGATATCAATTAAAAATCTGCAGAACCATATGGATCAAATGCTCAAAGCCTTAAACAACTGTCCTCAAAACAATTGGTGTTATGACGAGGATTTCGAGATTGATGAAGTGCCCGAGCCAAATCTACAACTGGATGAGACACGAGATGTTGAAAAAGAAGAGACAAGTGGGGATAATGAAAATAAGGTCAGTGAAGAACTAACTATGAGTACCAACGAGGATGAGCCGATGTTATTAGTGCCCGAAGTTCCTTCTCCGCCAAAGATCAAGGGTCCAGTCAGATTTGCAAAATCATGCCCACTTGGTAGCCATGTCGTCGACAAGGCTCTTTATCACATGAGAGCTAGTACAAATGTGAAACCATGGTGGGATGAGGAGGAGAAGATAGAAGAAGAGCCCGTTGTGTTTGACAAGCCTCAAAGCCCCAATCTAATCGTAGACTCAACGGATGACAAAGCACCTAGTTATTCAACATTCTCAATTGGGCACTTATTTAAACGCTAGGTGACTTTAATTCGATAGCCATCATAAAAGGGAACCCACCAAAAGTTACATTTTTTCCGATGGATGGAGGGTTCCTCAATTATCGAAGAGGAATTGGATAGTGCTGACCAGACAAAGTCGGGCCTACGAAGTTAAAACTAGCGCTACTTGGGAGGCAACCCAAGCTCTAAACCTTTTCTTCCTTATTTATTCTTTATATTTTAGTTTATAGTCATCAAGCTACTGGTCCCATAGCGCGGGTCACGCCACCTAATGCTTATACCCGGTAGCATGGCGCGCTATCATCTCGTAAGATTCTTATCGCTTACAGCCTGGACCGTGCCACTTCACCGAAAACAGAACAACGCGGATGCGCTTATGTCATCATGCTATCGACGCCTAAGCGCGGCATGGCTACACAATTCCTATACCAAGCACGGGGCGCGCTATCAGTCCAAAAATCACTACTTGCTTACCGCGGGACGCGCTACTCAAGGGTTATACCCAGCGCGGACCACGCTACTCGGGAATATCAGGCACTGAACGGATTTAATCGACGTGTCTCAGATTTGAACAAAGCCAATTCTCCTTAATACATGAAACTTGTCCACTTTTCCTACACCCATTACACTTCCTATCCTCCATAACCCCTATTACAACATCCTTACCTCTCCTTCTCTTTTTTAACTTCCATTCCCATTAAACCCATCCATCCCCAACTTCCAATCCACATTGGTTTTCCATTTCAAATCCACGTTGGTTTTCAATTTCTGCGCTGCTCGGAAATCCCAGGCGTTAAAAGTGGTTTATTTTCAATGTTAGTCAAGTCCAACTCAAGTGTGGTTCCCGATTTATGCCAATGTGTCTGGCCTATTCTTCAGACTTAGCAGACAAGGAGGAACATGCTGTATTTTTAGAGAAGTCCTCTCTTTTAATTTTTCCTATCTTAGCCATTAAGGATAATGCATGTTTTAAGTTTGGGCGAATTTTAGTGTCGTATTGCATATAGTTAGTTATTTACATTGTAGTTAATATAGTTACATTTATTTTTTGCATTCAGTTTCTTGAAAGAAATTTTTTTTTACTATGTTTATATAGTATTTAGTACATCTTGCATGAGTCCAGCTGTTTGATATTTAAAGTTTGTTTTGGCCAATGATGAGATTGGAAT
The DNA here is from genome assembly GCA_020205605.1 of Panax ginseng. Lineage (NCBI taxonomy): Eukaryota > Viridiplantae > Streptophyta > Magnoliopsida > Apiales > Araliaceae > Panax > Panax ginseng. The sequence continues at coordinate 88,793,534 of CM035129.1, forward strand.
TGGGTAGACAAGTATAATACTGATTATTAGAGCGTTGATGTGATTTCTTGTTATGAATTAAGTCTTTTTCTGTTTGAAACTGGTATAATAAGGATATCACAATAAAAACAACTTGTTGATTGATTGAGTTTAAATTGATACATAATGGGACTCTAAAGGATAATGCTAGTTTGAATGAAAGAATGACAGGAATAAGTAGTAATGGCTAAAGTTAGATAAGAACCTAAGTTTGGGGGAATATTTGGGGTATATAAGCTATAAAAAAAAGAAAAAAAACCAAAAAGAAAAAGAAAAAAAAAAGTATGAATAAACACCGTGGCATGCTTGTCTAGTTTTGTGGCCTTTGTTACTTGAGTAAGTAAGCCCGAGGGGATTGTCTTTACACCTAGTGCCCTAAGGTCGTAATGGTCTGGGAGTCGTTGGTCGAAAGCTCGTTAAGGTAGCATTGAATAGCCTAAGGGAATAAGACATTACATAGCTATGTGTATATATAAAAAAAAATGAATAAAACAGGAAATAAGAGCAAAAAGCCCTCGTAGATCAAAAATGAAGCATAAGTATCCCATGTTGACCCTCGATATTAGTAATTGTTTAATTTTAGTTGGATCTAGCTTGTTTTTAGATTTCATGAGTTTACACTGTATGATGCCTTCAAAGAGACTTATTATGTGTTAAATTTGATTTTATATCTGTTAACATTGTTGTGGAGCACACACGCACAATATTAGTGATATTAGTTTAAGATTTGATGATTGATTGAGAAATTAATGATTTGTTTTGATATGATGTATTATCATGTTTACTTGATTTCTCTAAGGCCTATTGAATATACTTGTTTCTGTCATTACTGCAGGATTTGTAGGCATGTAGATTAGTTGCATTGCATAGCATTGTTGTTTTGTGTTTTTGCTTGAGGACAAACAAAGGTTTAAGTTTGGGGGTATTTGATAAGTAGGTTTTATACCTACTTATCCGGTATTTATTACTTGAATTTGTTGCTTATATTCATGTTTCTTAGTTACTTTTCATACATTTTATGTTATTTTATAGGCGATGACATGACATTAGCATGAAGAAGCAAGGAAAAGCAATTCGGACATATTTTTGACTAAAATACGCAAGCAAAATGCAAGTGGGGAAGATTGAAAGATTTCTTAACACCAAGTTGGATTTGTGTTCTTGGCTTAGAACTTGGATATTGTAGCTTTACTTCTTAGATTTTCGAAACATCTTGAATCATCCCAATCGGAGTTCGAATGCGAGAGTTATGGCCTTTTTATCAACGAAGATCAAAGTTAAGAGTTGTCATGCTTGCTATTTACATAACATCTACTTCAAGCCCGATTTCCTCCATGATCCATTCCGAATCTGTTAATTCTCAAAGAATAAATGTTATAGATCTCGTCGATATCTTCGATTTGATAGGTGTCAGGCCTTGTAACTCCAAGCGGATCAAAGGTTATGCCTATTTTACCAAATCACGTTGCAGCAAAAAATATAGTAGCGCAGATCGAGCTAAGGGCGCGCTAGGCCACCAGTTCCTCTGCTACACTAGCGCAGGGCACGCTGGGCCACCAAAATGTCTGACCCTGTAGCACGGGGCGTGCTAGGCGGCGGGAAAAGAGCTAATTTGAGCTAGAATAGGATTCTTAGTTGCCTAACTTGTTAGGGTGTCCATTAGAACTACAAATACTTGAGTTTAACTTGGATTGGGAGGCTTGTTCTAAGACTCCATAAAATCCCTCTTGGGATAGATTTCTATTAATTTATTCTTTACTTTCTTTCTTAGATTAGGAGCCCTAGATTATATTAGAATGAGAGATTGAAGCAACTTGGACACCATTGAAGATCAAGAGCAGGAGCTTGAGGAAGATGGAGATTTGCTAATAACAAATTTATTCTTTACTCTACTCTTATTTTTATCTTTTAATGTATATTCAAGTGTGGATTCTTAGTTTTAATTCAATGAACTAATTTTTTGTTTGAGATTACAATAGATCTTATTGTGTAGTTTATTTTAATATGCTTCGCTATCAATTACTATGTTCTATTATGAGGATTGTCTATTGTGATTTGGACTTAATTGTTTAATTGATTGGCCATCAATTACCGTGATAATCTATATGAACTCGAGAGATGAAGTATAGATTTAGATCTGATCATGATAACATGTGTTTGTGATTTCTATAGATGGAATTCATGATTAAGTGATTAGGATAGAGATATGCATTTACGCCATATGTAATCTTATAGAGAACTTGTACTTTAAATCCCTTTTAACTGTAATTCACATAGAGATATAGTGGGTTAGTCAATTAAGGTGTCTTGCTTAATTCTATCAATTGTGGATTTAAGTGAGTATGGGTATTATGCATCGAGAGGTGGTTTTATCTGCTTTAGTGTTCTTGATTAACAATTCAGGATAGAAAATAATTGATGAGAAGTGTGTTAACTTAAATGAAGCAATAAGTGAAGTTGTTATCTTAAATCACCGTAATCTGATTTTTAATTAGTGGTAATTAGAATTAGTTTACTTATAAATTGAAATTCATTCATTTAAATAAGATTGAGTTGTTTACGGGTTAGTACTTGGTGATTTTTATTAAATAATTCTCTGTGGGAACGATACTCAACTTATCACTTTATTACTTGTTGACCACGTATACTTGCGTGTTGTGCGTAATTATATTTTACCCAACAGTTATTAATGGTCAAATATGGTTGACCAGTCACAGGAAACTGGATTTTGGGAAACCCAGAATTTGCCCTGAAATGTCTTGACAAGATTTTTAGGTGCTTAGATCTTGCATCTGTTATGTTGTTAGCTTGTATAAGTGTATCATTGATATACCCTGACATATGGAATACAGAACCATGACACTAGATGTGACGCCCCCAAAATAGGTATACATCACCTATTCTGAGTCGCCAAATACATGGTACAGAATACAAATACAATCTTTAATATACAACAAGAAAGCTTTGAGTTTTAATACAAACATTATCTTCTAGACAATATCCACTCTTAGAATAAGTCCTCATTACATTTATTGTCACACTATTTAACAGAATAGTGAGGACTACTAATACTATCATCTGGACCGTCACTACTCCGTTCTCCGACTAGTCCCGCTCGTTCTCATTTCACTGAAGAACAATGTGAAAGAAAAGGGTGAGCTCAACTAGCCCAAGAAGAAATATTATGACTAAGATAATGCGAAATAAATTATCATTAGTCTTCAACAATGTTAAACCGATAAAATACAATAGACATCAAGTTTAATCAAGAATTTTAACATGCAATCCATTAAAAGAGTCAAGTAGAGAATAAAATCTACTATCTTTTATGATTTAAAAGGTTTTCATCACTTTTATCGCTGGGACTCAGCTTAATAAATAATCCACCTCATCCATGCACTACGGCCAATGATATTCTTAAGTATCACAACCACAAATTAACCATGGACCACGGGCTAAGGATATTCGTGTATTCATCAATGGTCATGATCATGCCAACAACTGTCCATCAATGCACTACGGGCCAATGAGGACTTTTACCACATCATTTGTAACATTACGGTCATGATTATACCGAATAATCCCTGGTCATAATCATACCAAGTCCATCTATGCACTACAGGCCACTGATGACTTTCAAAAAATATAAACATGAGGATGATGACAATGATATAAGAGTTCAACAAAACAAGTTCAAGAATTAATTTATTCAAGAACTAATAACATCCAAATTGTCAACATGATACTTCTTTGTAGAGTAAAATTTAAGAATGCTCAGAAGAATATTTTCATGAAAAGATACTGGATGAAGCGCAAATATCAAGGATATTCCACTAATTTCATGGAGTATAGAAGTCAAAACTTTAACCAACTGAGTATAATAAAGAATGGAATAACAAAAGAAATAACCATGCATGCGGTACTTCGCATAGACATGTTATTCCAACAGAAAAATAAATAACGGAACCAGGTCAAGCGTAATACGCACCGACAGGATATTCCAATAGAATAATAAAGAATGGAATAACAACAGAAATCACCATGCATGCGGTATCTTAGCATGGACAAAGTTATTCCAACGTAATAATAAATAACGGAATCGGTCCCGTAAGAAACGATAGGCGGGATATTCCAATGAGAATAATAAAGATTTTAACCAATCCGGCAGAAAACGCATGCATGTGATATTCCAATGTAATAATAAAGATGAAACCAGTCCCATGTATAACGCATGCATGCAGATGGGATGTTTAACGAGAATAATAACGAATGGAATAACAACATAAATCACCAAGTATAGGACAGACCACGTATACAGGTTATTCAAATAGAATAATAAAGAATGGAATAATAGAAGTTCTCTTCATGAATATGAAAAAAATAATACTCCTTACCTTATAAAGAAGAGTACTCTGACGGTAGGGCGAGGATATACTTGAAGAAACTTACACTACGCTCAAAGCTTTCTTAAACGCTAAAGAAATACGCTCAAGATAGAAGAATAATTCTCTCTACAGTTTCTCTCTCTAGATTTTCAGTGAATTCGTAAGAAATAATGAAGGAATAAGCTTCTATTTATAGAAGAATGGACTGAATAGTAACCAATCCATGAACGGTCCAGATCAATTTACTTTAAACGGACGGTCCAGATTGGTTTACAATAAAATATAATATATTCTATTTATAATCTAATAAAACGAATAACTTTTAAATTTTTTTTACTATTAGCCTAATAAAACGAATAACTTTATAAAAGTATTCTGTTTTATATAAAAAGCTTTTCTGTTTTATTACATTAATAATACTAATAAAACAAAACTTCATCATTATTATTATTATTATTCACACTATTAATCGACCAGGTCGTTCCCAGGAAAGAGGGGGCTTTCCAATAAGGATTTGTCCCTATTGGCGCGCAATTAGGTGACCAAATCTCTCCTTGGCAGAACTTCTAGACATCGTTAATAATGCAAATAATAATATTAATAACTCTATCATCTCAATTATTTATTTAATAATATATAAAATATCGACAATAATTGAATAAAACTGAATGACTTCTCACATAAACATAAATAATCAATACAGTGTGCTACTCTGCAACCACGCGTATTCCTGTACTTTTAACATCGGGTGTTTCAACAGTTAACGGTAAAACTTCCGCCGTTACTTTAATAAAAATATTTTTGTCGTTTTCTCAATCCGACAATAATTCCGTTGTGGGGTCCACCAATGATTGTGCCATCGTACGAATATTCCCTGTTTAAAACGAATATTCCCCGACCAATCGAATATTATATAACAACTTGTGTACTTTGCAAAATTTATAAATATTACCCACAATTATAACATTATATCAAATTTATTCTAAAAATGATAATTATAGAAAATTCATCTTTATTCATAAAAGTTGGGGTCTTACACTAGAACACCTAAATCATCAACAGGATCCAAGTTATTGATGGTCAAACTAGGTTGACCAAGCACAGAAACTGATTTCTGGAAATTCCAGAAATTTTCCAGAACAGTTTCTGACATCCTTTTCACTAGCCTGGATCTTGCAGATGTGATGTTGTTAAGCTACTTAAGTGTAATACTTTTGTACCTTGACATATATACTTTTAAAGTGTGACACTATAGCACTTAAATTATGCACTGAATTTATGTTATTAAAGTCTCAATATGGCTACTCATCACTGTCTGAGTTTCTGGGTAACCTAGAAACTCAAGAACAACTCTGACATCAGTTTTGATCACTTATAACTTCAAGATATGATGTAGTTTGACCATGAAATTAGTTAGTACTTGTAGTATTACACTAGTACTACATCACTGATACACCCTCATGCCTAGAAACATCATGAACTAGGAATTAAAGATGGTCAAAATAGGCTACAAAGCATTGACCAAGATTGTTCTTCAAGGCTCAAGAACACCTATAGCGAGAGTTTTTGTCGTGATAGGCCTTTAATGGCAGTTTAAATGAAAATTAATTTAATTAATTAAAATAAATAGAAAATAATTATGAAAAATTCATAATTAAGTTTTAAAAATTATTTTATGTTATAAAAATTAACTTTTAATAATTTGAGATAAATTTCATTAATATTTTAATATTAATGATATTAAATTTATTTAATAAATGTATTAAATAAATTAGTTAAAAATGATTTTAATATTTTAAAAATGATATTAAAGTGTTAAAAACTATTTTAAGTTATAATGAATAACTTTTAATATTTTGGTATGGATTTCAATAATAATTTAATATTAATGATAATAAATTTATTTAATAATTATATTAAATAAATTATGTAAAAATGATTTTTTAAATGTTTTAAAATCATTTAAAAATGATATAAAAAGTTTTAAAATGTTTTAAGTTATAATATATAACTTTTAATATTTTGACATGAAATACATTAATATTTTCATATTAATGGCGGTTATTTAAGAATAATTTAAAATATTTTAAAATCCATTTAAAGGTGATATTAAAGTATTAAAAATATTTTGAGTTATAATAAATACCTTTTAATATTGTGACATGGATTTCATTAATATTTGAAATTAATTAAATATTAATGATGATGAAATTATTTAGTATTTAAATCATTTAAAAATGATATTAATGATTGAAAAATTATTATAAATGATAATAATTATTTGAAAATTATTATGAGCTTTCGAAAAATGTTATGACTGCTAATTAAATTATCTAAAATAATATTGAAGTGTTTAAGTACAGTTTTATTGAAAATAAACTCGATAATTATTTGATAAGGCAATCGGAACATTGAAAAAATATCGAAATCAAACTAAACTAAAATAGTTTGACTTGATAATAGTTCTTATGTGTTCTAACAACTATTAGGGATATGTTGTAACGCCCCCAAATTCGGGTATCTTCCAACCAGACATATGGTGCTATACGGTACTACCATTCATACATTCATTCAATTGAAAACCCTCAAAAGAACGAACATGTCTTCTATATATTCAAAGTAATATTTACATTCTCCAAGTTCTATACCCATTACAAATATTCTTTGTCATAATATCAATTATATTAGAACATTATACCTATACTATTACATAGACAACTTAACGGTCTGCCTTAGCCTTTCGTTTATCTTTATTCGATCCTTCCGGACATTTAGTCTTAGCTGCATTCATATGGTCCAAGCAAGAGTGAGCATAACTAGCTAAGCAAGTATGACAATTTCAATAACAACATGCTTAACACATAAGAATCGTATATTTCAATAACTGAACAATAGTTATGAAGTACTATTGGTAATTCAAAATAGCACTTCATCTTTCTTTCAAATTGTTTCACAATGAATAATATCCAGTAAAACATAAACTCCGGTCCAAGACCTTGAGTATTTAATTTTTCTTTGAAAAGGATAACCCTGACACTAAATCCAGTAAGTCCCAGATTACTTACTACGAGCACTTCTAGGTGATGATCGACTATAAGACTTCTATGTTGATCAACACTACATTCATTAAACGTATGTATGTTTAATTTGTGGCAACCTCACATGCCTGTCGTATAACGACAAAATATTTGTTTATCATACTCAGTCTTCTTTTGAAAACCATATCAAGTAGTTGACAAAAGATAACAACATTTAATAAGAGTTGGATAGATTATCAATAATTCACCAAATACATTAAGTCTAGCCGAAAGAATTGGCTTTAACTTTATCATACATCAATTCATGCGTAAGGATACATGAATTACAAAACTTGTTCAGATTGAACTGAGACAAGGGTTATAATACTTGCCTTCAGCATCTGCTACGGTATAATTACTTTATAATCGAATCTTTCAAGTCTCTACAATGCATGATTACATAATACCATACATTAGGTGACCAAATCTCTCCTTGACAGAACTTCTAGACATCGTTAATAATGCAAATAATAATATTAATAACTCTATAAACTCAATTATTGATTTAATAATATATAAAATATCGACAATAATTGAATAAAACTGAATGACTTCTCGCGTAAGCATCAATAATCAATACCGTGTGCTACTATGAAACCACGCCAGATTCCCTCGCATTTTTAACACTTGGGTGTTTCAATGATTAACGGTAAAACTTCCGCCGTTATTTTAATAAAAATATTTTTGTCGTTTTCTCAATCCGACAATAATTCCATTATGGGGTCCACCAATGATTGTGCTGTCGTACGAATATTCCCTATTTAAAACGAATATTCCCCGACCAATCGAATATTATATAACAACTTGCGTACTTTGCAAAATTTATAAATATTACTCACAACTATAACATTATATCAAATTTATTCCAAAAATGATAATTATAAAAAATTCATCTTTATTCATAAAAGTTGGGGTCTTACAATCTTCCCTTCTTATAAAATTTTGCCCTCGAAATTAGGGTACGTACCTGGTATGTCGAAGAGGTAAGGATAACTTGATTTAATTTTAGATTCTAACTCCCACGTCATTTCCTCAACATCATGGTTCCTCCATAAAACTTTGACTTGAGGTATAACCTTGGAGCGTAGAATATGTTCCTTCTTATCCAAGATTTGAATAGGAACCTCTTCATACGTTAAATCTTCAGCTATTTCGTCCGGTTCTAACTCAATAATGTGGTTCGGGTCTTTCACATATTTACGTAACATGGATATATGAAAAACATTATGAACATGAGACATACTTGGCGGTAAAACGAGTCTATAGGCTACAGTCCCTACTCGATCGAGGATTAAAAATGGGCCAATGAATCGAGGATTGAGCTTTCCTCTCTTTCCAAATCTCGTAACTACTTTCCATGGAGCAACACGTAACAACACATGATCTCCAATATCGAATTCCACGTCCTCTCGATGAAGATCGGCATAACTCTTTTAATCGGTTTGCCTTGTTAGGTTTTTATACGTTGTCGGATCGTTTGAATCTTTTCCGTAGTCATACGTATCAACTCCCGGTCCCAACAACGTTGCTTCACCCACCTCATCCCAACATCTTTGAAACGACACTTTCTTCCATACAACGCTCGAATGGAGCCATGCGAATGCTTGCTTGATAATTGTTGTTGTAGGAAACCTCCACCAATGGTAAGAACTTGTCCCAACTTCCCTTGAAGTCAAGGACACAGAGTCTTAATAAATCTTCAAGAGTTTGAATAGTCCTCTCTGATTGTCCATCCGTTTGAGGATGATATGCCGAACTAAATCGTAAATCCGTGCCCATAACTTTTTGCAAACTAACCCAAAATCGTGAACTGAATCTTGGGTCTCGATCAGAAACTATGGATACTGGCATACCATGCAATCTTACAACCTCGTTTATGTACATATGAGCAAGACGTTCAAGTGTATAAGTTTCTCGTATAGGTAAAAAATGAGCAGACTTGGTCAATCTATCAACAATGACCCAAATTGCATCTATACCCTGAGAAACCTTGGGAAGACCAGTAACGAAATCTATGGTAATGTGCTCCCACTTCCATTCCGGAATTTTAAGTGGTTGCAATGGACCTTTTGGTACCCGATGCTCCGTCTTGACTCGTTGACATGTTAGACACCTTGAGATAAACATCGCTATCTCCCTCTTCATATTGCCCCACCAAAATGTATGTCGAAGATCATGATACATTTTAGTACTCCCAGGATGGATTCCAAATGGTGTGTTGTGCGCCTCCATTATGATTTTATACTTTAAATCAGGGTCGTTAGGAACACAAAGTCTAGAGTTGACTCGAAGTATTCCTTCTTCATCGATTCTTGCTTCTGGCATAGTACCTTCTTGTACTTTCTTCCTCATATGCATCAGCTCCAGGTCTGTAGCTTAAGCAGCTTCTAACTTTATCGATTAAAGTCGGTTCCACTCGTATATTCGCCAACATCACTTGGGTCCCCGGAGTCTTTATCTCTATCTCCATCCTTTGCAAGTCATACAAAATGGGCCTTTGCGTTGACAATATCGCACTCATACCCGCATATGATCTTCTACTTAATGCGTCAGCTACCACGTTCGCTTTTCCAAGATGGTATTGGATGGTATGATCATAATCTTTCAACAATTCAAGCCAACGTCGCTAATGCATGTTGAGTTCCTTTTGAGTGAAGAAATATTTGAGGCTTTTATGATCCGTAAAGATCTCCATTTTCTCCCCATACAAGTAATGCCTCCAAATTTTAAGTGCGAAGACAACATCTGCCAACTCTAGATCATGAGTAGGATAATTCCTCTCGTATTCTTTGAGTTGTCGAGAGGCATAGGCTATGACTTTCCCATGTTGCATGAGAACACATCCTAACCCTTTGCTTGAAGCATCACTGTAGATGACAAATCCCTCTGAGCCAGATGGTATTGTCAGAATAGGTGTTGAAATGAGTCTTCTCTTGAGTTCTTGAAAACTCTTCTCATATTCTTCATTCCAACCGAATTTTGTATCTTTCTGAGTTAGCTGAGTTAATGGAGTAGAATTTCGAGAAAACCCTTCTACGAATCTTCGATAATAACCAGCTAAGCCGAGAAAGCTACGTACTTTGGTAACTGATTTAGGTTATTCCCAGCTTTGAATAGCTTTAATCTTTGCTGGGTCAATAGATATTCCATGACTTGATACCACATGCCCAAGGAATGCTACTTCCTCAAGCTAGAACTCACATTTCTTCAACTTGGCATAAAGCTTATATTCACGAAGCTTTTGAAGTATCTGCCTTAAGTGTTGCTCATGATCTTCACGACTTTTGGAATAAATAAAGATGTCATCAATAAAGACGACCACAAAGTGATCTAAATATTCCTTGAATACTCGGTTCATCATATCCATGAAGGCAGCAGAAGCATTAGTCAATCCAAAAGATATGACTAGGAATTCATAATGCCCGTACCGAGTTTTGAAAGCTGTCTTTGGAATGTCATCGGTTCTAATCTTCAATTGGTGCTATCCAGAACGAAGATTAATTTTTGAAAAGAACTTAGCGCCTTTCAACTGGTGAAATAGGTCATCAATACGTTGCAATGAGTACCTATTTTTGATGGTGACATGATTTAACTCCCGATAATCAATACAAAGTCGCATACTCCCATCTTTCTTCTTCACGAATAGAACAAGAGCACTCCAAGGAGATGTACTAGGACGAATAAAGCCAATGTCTAATAATTCCTGCAGTTGAGTCTTTAACTCCTGAAGTTCAATAGGAGCCATTCGATATGGGGCTTCGGAAATGGGTTTTGTACCGGGTTCAAGGTCAATTCAAAATTCAATTTCACGTTCTGGGAGTAGGCCAGGAAGTTCTTTAGGGAATACGTTAGGAAATTCAATATAATAGAAATATCATTCAAAACTGACGTATTTTTGTTTAGATCTGTGACATGAGCTAAGAAAGCTTGACATCCGTTTTTCAATAAACGAATAACTTTATGGCTTGAGATGACAGTGATTTATTTTAATGGTTTGGTTGCTTGAATTCACATAATAGGTTGATTAGGAATATGAAAGCTAACAACCTTACGAAAACAATCAATTTTTGCATGATGAGTAGTTAACCAATAAATCCCTAGAATTACGTCAAATGCAAGTATTTTCAATGAAATAAGATCGACAGGTAATGTGAGGGTACCGATTTGAACCAAACAAGACTTATAAATAGTGGATGTAATGAAGTTTTCTCCCAACGGAGTTTCAACAGATAAGTCAAAGTCCAATTTCTCTGGAGTCAAATATAAACATTGAGCGCAAGTAGGAGAAATAAAGGAATGGGTAGAACCGGTATCAAATAAGGTATATACTTCGCTAGAGTTTATGATAAGCTTACCCGTGATGACCTCATTTGGGTTCCTTGCTTTTTGGGAGGTCACGACAAACTCTCTCCCTTGCACTACTGGCTTTGACTTTTCTAGGGCGTCCTTTGGTGCCTCCATCCTAGCTGAATTTGTCTTCGGTGAATGACAAAATTGGGCTAGGTGACCTTCTCTTCCACAATTATAACATGCTTTGGGCGGCATCGCACAGTTTGGACTGATGTGTCCCTCCCCTCCGCATTTAAAGCATATGATAGGTTGTCGTTCTCCTTCCTTAATAATAGGTGCTGATGTTGACGTCTTTCCATCATTGTTTAATTTCCTCTTCTTGAAATGTCCATTCTTATTGCTTTGGCCATGATTACCACCGCAGTGGTTACCATTTCTAGTATGTTGATTCCCTCCATGCTTATTGTCACCGCTTTGATGACTATTATCACTCGTATTATCATTTTGTCGGCTGCTCTCTTTTGGTTGTGTTGACTCATTCTCACGCTCCAATAACTAAGCCCTATTAACAACATCTGAATACAAACACAGTTTATGAGAGATAAGATATTGACGTATCTCGGGTTTCAAACCTCTTAGAAACATTCGCATCATTCTCTCATCATTATCAACCAAATGGGACGCAAACCGGGACAACTCGGCAAACTTGGCTTCGTACTGCGACACAGTCATGTTTTTTTGTTCCAGTTGAATGAACTCTACCTCTTTCATGTGACAAATACTTTCGGGAAAGTATTGTCGTTGAATAGTTCTTGGAACTTCTCCCAAGACATCTTTAGTGCGGTAGGTTGAGTACGCTTTACAGATTCCCACCAGTAATCTGCCTCTGCCCGTAACATGAAGGTGGCGAAGGGAACTTTTTGCTCCTCGGAGCATCCCAAGACATCAAATATCTTGTTGATCTGCTTTATCCACGTCTCCGCCTTAAGTGGTTTTGGCTCTCCAAAAAACTCCGGTGGTCCCAGCTCCTTGAACTGTTTGGCGGTGACCGTCCGAGAGTTGCCAGTGTTTCCACCTGCATTTTGGACAGGAACCGCTCTCGCCTAATGTTGCATGAATTGCATGAAGCCTCGGAACATTCCATCGTTCATCATTTGGTCAGTGTTGTTGTTTGCATTAGGATTGTCGCCTTCCTGATGCACATTATCCTGATTATTGATCTGTAGAGACTCAACGGTCTCCTGTGCTCCATTGATGTTCTTAACATTCTCGGATGCCATTTTCAAATACTTCCACAAAACAAGGGTTAATTAACATATCACATATTATCACTATACTATGACCGACCAATTAAATACCAAATAAACTTAGGTAAGTCATACTAGCGAAGGAATTCCCCATCTCTCCCCTTCTAGTTCTTGTCTCACATCTCAGCCAGGGATCATATCCCTAAGCTTTGATACAAACTGTGACGCCCCAAAAATAGGTATACATCACCTATTATGAGTCGGCAAATACATGGTACAAAATACAAATACAATCTTTAATATACAACAAGAAAGCTGTGAGTTTTAATACAAACATTGTCTTCTAGACAATATCCATTCTCAGAATAAGTCCTCATTACATTTATTGTCACACTATTTAACAGAATAGTGAGGACTACTAATACTATCATCTGGACCATCACTACTCCGTTCCCCGACTAGTCCCGGCTACGTTCTCATTTCCTAAAAAGAACAATGAAAGAAAGGGTGAGCTCAACTAGCCCAGTAAGAAATATTATGACTAAGATAATGCAGAATAAATTATCATTAGTCTTCAACAATGTTAAACTGATAAAATACAATAGACATCAAGTTTAACTGCAACGAATCATGTAATCCATTAAAAGAGTCAAGTAGAGAATAAAATCTACTATCTTTTATGATTTAAAATGTTTTCATCACTTTTATCGCTGGGACTCAGCTTAATAAAGAATCCACCTCATCCCTGCACTACGGCCAAGGATATTCATAAGTATCACAACCACAAATTATCCATGCACTACGGGCCAAGGATATTCGTGTATTCATCAATGGTCATGATCATGCCAACAACTGTCCATCAATGCACTACGGGCAAATGAGGACTTTTACCACATCATTTGTAACATTATGGTCATGATTATACCGAATAATCCCTGGTCATAATCATACCAAGTCCATCTATGCAATACAGGCCACAGATGACTTTCAAAAAAATATAAACATGACGATGATGACAATGATATAAGAGTTTAATAAAACAAGTTCAACAATTAATTTATTTAGGAACTAATAACATCCAAATTGTCAACATGATACTTCTTTGTAGAGTAAAATTTAAGAATGCTCAGAAGAATATTTCCATGAAAAGATACTGGATGAAGCGCAAATATCAAGGATATTCCACTAATTTAATGGAGTATAGAAGTCAAAACTTTAACCAACTGAGTATAATAAAGAATGGAATAACAAAAGAAATCACCATGCATGCGGTACTTCGCATAGAAAGGTTATTCCAACAGAACAATAAATAACGGAACCGTGTCAGCGTAATACGCACCCGGCGTGATATTCCAATGTAATAATAAAGAATGGAATAACAACGTAAATCACCATGTATGCGGTATTCACATAGACAAAAGTTATTCCAATGGAATAATAAATAACGGAATCGTCCCATGAAAAGCATGCATACATGATATTCCAATGTAATAATAAAGACGGAACCAGTCCAAATAAAAATGCATGCAGACGGGATATTCCAATGAATAATAAAGAAGGCGGAACCAAAGTCCCATGATAATGCATGCATGGATGTTCCAACAGTAATAATAACGAATGGAATAACCACGTAAATCACCAAGTATAGGTAGACTGTAGTATATCGAGTTATTCCAATGTAATAATAAAGAATGGAATAATGTAAGTTCTCTTCATGAATATGAAAAAATAATACCCTTTACCTTATAAAGAAGAAAGTACTCACCACGGTAGAGGCGGGGATATACTTGAAGAAACTTGCACTACGCTCAAAGCTTTCTTAAACGCTAAAGAAATACACTCAAGATAGAAGAATAATTCTCACTATAGTTTCTCTCTCTAGAGTTTCAGTGAATTCGTAAGAAATAATGAAGGAATGAGCTTCTATTTATAGAAGAATGGATGAATAAGTAACCAATCCATGAAACGGTCCGATCGATTTACTTTAAACAGACGGTCTGCATTGGTTTACAATAAAATATAATATATTCTATTTATAATCTAATAAAACGAATAACTTTTAAAAAGATTTTACTATTAGCTGTTAGAGTTTATGCCCTAGAGGCCAATTATTTGATATAATTGCTTAACGTTTTGATATTATATTTGATTGAATAAATATATGATTTTATTATGGTTTTATTTACTGCGTAATATAATTGTTAACATAATAAAATTCCTTAGAATAGTGATACAAATTATATAGTTTCAAGTATGTGACTTGAACATGAGATTATATATTACCATTAGTATCAGTGTTCTTAAATGTCCCTAGTCGAGTATCATTGTTGATGGGACAACAATGATGCATTGAGACTAGTATGTGGATCGATGATGACAAAATCTCATTGGTCATAAATATATGAGATATTAAGTCAATGCATAGGTACATGTTAGAGAACGATGTACTGGACAGATCCACCATGAGAATTCTATATGGAGCATTATGCGAAGTGTCATTAGAAATTCTCATAGTGACAATGATGTAATGGTCCTCCGACCTGAAATCGCTATATTACTACACGAGAATTTATGTACTTTGATATCATCAAATGTCACCTTTAATAGGGTGGACTATAAAGGTGATTATTGGGTTCATCATTAATCGTGTGAGAAATATGAGTGATCTAGATGGAATTTAACCATCCTATATATTATGGGTGATATCCATAGGTCTCTTGATTGAGTAGGACTATAAAATGTATGGCCATGCTCAAATAGTGATTTGCTTCATATAGTCTACTCATTGATCAAGAAAACTCAGATTAAATTATGAAGAGTATGACACATTCCATGACTCGAGTTTAATCTAGGATATTAAGGTTAAAAGGATTAAATTACATTGAAACATTGGTCACGAAAAGGTTGCATCGAATCATCGATCTTATTATTACTTGGGTAGCGATGATGCATTACTAGATGCAGCTCACTCGCTTTATAATTTTATAATATGATTTTAAAATTATTGCCAACGTAATAATAACCTATAGGTCACACACATAGAACGTTATTTAAAGGGAATTAATTTAAATTTTAAGGATTTAAATATATTAATATGATTAATAGTATTTAAATCATGAATTTAAATTAAAAGGATAATTTGTATATATGTATATTAATTAAGTAAGACTTAATTAAGAGATATATATATATATATATATATATATATATATATAAATTGGATTTTATGAAATTAGGTTTTGATTTGATTAATTCCTTTTAACTACTATATATATGATATATAGCAGCTACTTAGAAGATATCATAATTGAAAACCCCTAGCCGCTCTTAGAGAGAGACTAGAGAGAAAATAGTTTCAGAAAATCCATTCCTTTTGGTGGCTAGTACCGCAAGTCCTTCTTATTGCAGAATCGTTCGACGGTTCGTGTGGATACCGTAGAGGCGCAATCGGTTTGTATTACGTTGAAGATTCGAAGCGCAGTCGGTTTCAGATTCTCGTTTTTCATATCTGGTATAATCTCTAAACCTCTGAATTAATTGATTTTTCGCATGGATCCTGTTTTAGGGTTTCGGAAATTGCTTTAAAATTTTAATTTTCATTTGTCGTTTATGTCAAAACTAATAAAGTGGTATCAGAGCTACTTGCGAAAAGATTAATTCAGATTACGTGTTTTAATTGTATTCGATATATATGATATATGATGATGCATGTTTACCGATATAAAATTGAATATATGATATTCCGTTGTATGTGTATTCTGGTAATATATATGATGATACTGTTAATCGTATCTTTAATCGGTGGAATAACAATATAACTATTCTAATCGGATTAGAAGCATGAAGAATCGTTTTAATATGATTAATCGAAACTGGAAATATATGATAAATTCTGGGTGTACTGTTATTCGTTTTAATATGATTAAATCGAAACTGGAAATATATGATAAATTCTGGGTGTACTGTTATTCGTTTTAATATGATTAAATCGAAACTGGACATATATGATTTGTTATTATGGGTGTTTTGGTGGATTAAAATGTATGATTACAAACTATTTTAGATTCAGATAGAAAAATTCGCAATACGAATGTAGTTCAAATTTTTTTTCGAGTCTTCCCAGACCCACTTTGACCGGTCCAATGAGACCACCCAATCGGACCACGCTGAGGGGAGACTTCCCCTTGGACCCCGTCGTCAGCATATTTATGGTCTTGTCCCCTATATTTTATATATAGTTTTCTTTAATTATATATAAATTGTTATGTGCTTATTGTGATATGCATGGTGCATGATTATGGCCTTTTGACCCCATAGGTTAGTGGTTTTTGGTTTTGAAATACTACTTGCATGTCGTGTGCCTTTCTATAAATTCTAATGTAATATTCTCTTCTCATCTAAATCCCCTCGAATGTAACTCGAGGTTTCTTTATGTCATGTAATAATCTATAATTGATGAAGATGTCAAGATGGAGAACACAATGGAAAGATGATGATGGAGAGGAGGCGCATGCTAGAGGAAGATCCAAGGAAGTTATTTATTTTAAGATCTTTTACCATATTAGATTGACCTTCAATCTTTCATTAGCTTGAAAAGATTGAAAGTGGATTGGGCCATAACTGTGACACATTTAATTTTGCACTTTATTTATGCTTGTATGCGATATGATATGATTAATAATGTGCATGCTTAATAAGATTAAAATTGGTGAGATCTAAATTAATAAAATCCCTCATTAAATTATTAAGTCTAAATCAGATGCCTTCCAATGAATAACACTCATCAAGACCTTGATCAATAGATGTAGGTTTGCCAAAGCAAAGTACCCTATTTATCTAGGTAAGATGTGATAGGATAATTGTGATATCCAAACTATTAAAATCATTGGGCCCGACTTAACTAAGTTATCTCAATATGATTGTGGACTTAGAGGCATAGAGTTTGGTTGGTACCATTAGATGGACTAGAAACAAATGTTGTTTACCAAACTATCCAGGAGTTATATATGATATAATTGACAAAGGGTTGTCTACCTAAATAATTATGTTTTGAGAGAATAACCAAAGCTAACTTAAGGCATAATGAAATATGGATCTTGGCTCACTAGAAAGATTTAATAGAAAATGCTTTCCGAATTAATGGTGAGGGCTATTAATTTGAATAAAATAGTGGGAGGTATATTTTGAATGTACTATTATCAATTATATAATATCAACTCAGTAATTTGACTTATTATTGTTGCACTTATAAATTATAGATATCAAATGGCAAACAACAACAACACAAATAGTCTTTCATTACGATCACCCTTGAAAAGGACAAGCTAAGTGGAATTAATTTCCTTGATCGCATAAGAACTTGAGGATTGTCCTCAAACAAGAGCGTAAGCTATATGTCCTTGATGAGCCCATTCCTGCAAAGACCAAATATCATCGCACCACGCATGAGCACAATGCTTACAAAGAAGCATCAAGATGATGCTCGGATGTGAGTTGTGTCATCTTGCTAGCAACCATGAACGCCGAGCTTCGCTTGAAATACATGAGTTGATGGATGCTTATGAGATGATCGAGCATCTCAAGAAATTGTTTGAAGGGCATGCTCGACAGGAGAGGTATGATACAAGCAAGGCGTTGTATCACTGCAAAATGGGTGAACGTGATCCAGTTGGTCCACATGTGCTGAAAATGATTGGGTATATTGAGTACCTTGATAGGTTGGGTTTTCCAATCACTCCGGAAGCCCAAACTGACCTTGTTTTGCAATCTTTGAACAACAGCTACTCTCAATTTGTTATGAACTATCTTATGAATGAAATTGAGAAACCCCTTACTGAGTTGTTGAGCATGTTAAGAACTGCCGAGAACAACATGAAAAAGGCAGGACCCGCTCCCATAATGATGGTGCAAAAGGGGAATGCTAAGGGAAATTGGAAAGGCAAGAAGAAGATAGGATCTAAATCTTTTGCCAAACCCAATTCCAAAACCAAACAGGCTTTAAAACCTAAAGGTAGGGTGGCTAAAGAAAGTGAATGTCACTTCTGTGGAAAACCTGGACATTGGAAAAGGAATTGTCATGCTTATCTGGAAGAAGTGAAGAAAAGAAAAGGAAGTACGACTTCTGATTCAGGTATATATGTTATAGAAGTCAACTTATCTACTACATCATGGGTATTGGATAATCGGATGTGGTTCTCACATTTGTGTTAATGTGCGGGGACTCAAGGAGTAGAACTTTGGCGAAAGAAGAGGAGAGGTTGACCCACGAGTTGGAAATAGAGCAAAAGTTCTTTGACCGGCCGTAGGAACTTATCATTTATCTTTGCCCACCGGGCTAGTTTTAGAATTAGAAGATTGTTATTTTGTGTCCGCTATAAGCAAAAAAATTATTTCGTTTCTTGTTTGGACAAGAAAGGTTTTTCATTTATAATAAAGAACAATCGTTGTTTTTTTACTTAAATGATATTTGTTATGGTGTTGCACAATTGTTTAACTGTCTCTATATTCTTGATTTAGAAATGCCTATCTATAACATAAATACAAAACGATTTAAATCAAATGATTCAAATCAACATATCTCCTCAGCACTCGTTTAGGCTATATAAATGAGAAACGCATATCCAAACTCCATAAAGATGGGTTCTTGGATTCATTTGATTTTGAATCATATGAGAAATGCGAGTCTTGTTTATTAGGCAAGATGACTAAAGCCCTTTTCACTGGACACAGTGAACGGGCTAGCGATGTATTGGGACTTATACATAGTGATTTATGGGACCCATGAGTTCGATTAGCAAGAGGTAGGTTTTATTACTTCATTACATTTACTGATGACTTTAGTAGATATGGATATGTGTATCTTATGAGACACAAATCCGAATCCTTTGAAAAGTTCAAGGAATTCAAGAATGAAGTTCAAAACCAATTTGGCAAAAGCATAAAAGCCCTTCGATCCGATCGAGGAGGTGAATACTTAAGCCAAGACTTTGATGACCTTATAAAGGAGTGTGGTATTATATCACAGCTCACTCCACCTGGAACACCGCAATGGAATGGTGTATCTGAGAGGAGGAATCGAACCTTGTTGGACATGGTACGATCAATGATGAGTCATGCAGATCTTCCAATAAGCTTCTAGGGTCATTGTAATAACCCGAGATTTTCTATATAAAATAAATAAGAAATTTTGCGTATAATTTTTTTATTTATTAATTTAATGACGAGAATAAGTGTCTAGTAATGTGAACGATAAATATGAATATATTTATTACTTGAAAAATTAGAAATAATTTTGGAATTATTAATTACTACAAATTATATTTTTATGGTAATTAATTTACAGGCGAAATGTTTTTATTAATTATTTTCCATGAAAACATGATTGGAAATAATATATGAAGTGATAATTAGAATTTATATAATATATATTTTATTATATGAATTGTTCAGAATATTTAAATCAAGTATTTTAACTTGATATGCGAAAGAGAAGTCAGATATGAGATCCAAACCCTGAATTGGGATTGTGATCAAGAGATGAGAATAATAATATTATATTATTGTTATAATGATTTTACAGTACAATAATTATGTACTGTGTATGTGCGGACAGATAATATTGAGCAATGACGGTCAATTAGGTCATAGCATATTACCGTGCTGTGAAACCCTAATTATTAAACTTAGTTATGAGAAATGACTGAGTAGTGACTGTGTATATGAAGTTTACTGTGTATATGAAGGTTACTGTGTATAAGATGTCGGTAATTAGAAGAAAACCCTAATTACTGTTGTTTGTCGATAATTAGGACAAACCCTAATTATTACAACCCTAATCGGTTGAAGTTAGAGATTGTAATGACTGTGTTAGAACATACACAGATAATTAGAGAATCCTAATGGTCAATTAGAAACCCTAATTGATGGCGTTAAGAAACCCTAATTAGAAAACCCTAATTTTTTCAATCAAAACCCTAATTTAAAATTATTGGGTTTAATTACGATGTTATTGTATAAATGTTTTAATTTACCAAAGGATAGAAAGTAATTGGTAAATGATAAGAATTACCATCTAGTGATTAAATACTACATTTAATTGCTATGTACAAAAATGCCCATGAAATTATATGTGAAATTACCAAAATACCCTTTTAGTGTATTATTAGTTATATTATTTATGGAATTTTAAAATCTAAAGTGATAAACCCTAATGGTTATGGATAATGTCTATAATGCCCTTCATGGTAGACATGAGAAGTCTAAACTACCCTTGTGCATTATTAAAGGAAGAAACCAATTATTAGTGTGGAAATGATTAAAATGCCCTTTTTGTCCATTTAGTGTATTATTAGTGTATTATTGGAGGAATCTAGCAACAAATCATGTCCAACATCACTACCCTACCAATTGAGCATCCAAGACTCAATTATGCTCAGATTCAATCAACCAATCTAGCATCCAAGGCATTTGAATTATTCTATACATAGATTGGAGAGAGTTAGCATTTTTGTACACTAAAATTGCCCCAACTCTTCTAGCTATGCTCTCTCAACCTCTTAGCTCCCAAAAACACTTGCCCATACACTCCTAAGTACAGCCCCACGATCACAAGCATCAAAAACACAAGATCAAATTCAGAAATCCAAGAATCAAAGCTCCAAAAAGTGGTAAATTCCTAATTTTTGAAATCCTTCGATTCGATGTTAATTGATGCAATTGATTGTTTAAA
This sequence comes from Panax ginseng, assembly GCA_020205605.1. Taxonomy (NCBI): domain Eukaryota; kingdom Viridiplantae; phylum Streptophyta; class Magnoliopsida; order Apiales; family Araliaceae; genus Panax; species Panax ginseng. The sequence goes on from CM035129.1 coordinate 88,815,279, forward strand.
GTAGTGTAATAGGGAGTCTATTAATGTTCTGGGTTGTAAAAACACAGACCCATAACATCAAAGTGCACGAATTTGAAGATTTAAAACAAGTTGGAAAAAGCCGAATTACATTATTTTTCACCAAATGTCGAGGGCTATAACTCTTTGTTAGATCTCGAGTTTTGTTGTTTAAAAGTTGTTATAGGTAGCCTGATATGTGGTCTTTAAACTCCAAAAGGAATCAGGTCTATATCTATTGTATATCGGGATTTATAAGCGGTCAAAGTGGGTTGATTCTAAGCATTAACCATTGCTTTTCAAACCCAGAAAATATTCTAAGTGTCCAAAAATTTTTTTTTGGCAAATGTCAGGCCTTATATCTCGGTCATATTTAATGTGTTTTGTGTTCTAAAGGTTGATATGTGTAGCTTGTTATGTGGTATTTAATCTCCAAAACGAATCAGGTCTATATATATTACGGATTAAGAGTTATTTAAGGTCAAAGTGGGTTGATCAAGATTGACCGAAAAATTACAGGCGCAAATTTCTAATTTTCTAAGTGTTAATTTTTCTGACAAGATTTGACCATACTTTATATGCTTGATTTCTTGTTGTTATGATGATGTTAAGTGTTAGAGTTGTAGTCCTACATGTTTTCTACACACTAGAATTGATAGATCACATAAACGTTACACGATCATCAAGTTATAGAGGTCCAAAGTAGGCACCTTGAACTGTTTTTCGTGAAGAACAGCTTTGGTAGCTACTTTGATGGCTGATTTATCCCAGATCTGATGTTTGTTTAGAGGTTATGATTATTGGAGATTGTAGTCTGGTAATTCCTCTACAAGACCCAATTTATAGATTGTCCAAATTCGTTAAGATGAAAGAGTTATTCACGGTCAAAGTAGGCCACTCGGTTCTGCCTTATGAAGATATGGGTAGGCTCAAGAACACCTATATGACATTACATCACTATATAGGGGCCTTTAGCAACGATTTTAATTATTTTAATTTCTGATTTTCCTAAAAAATGATTTAAAATTAGAAAAATTAGATTTTAATTATTAAAATACCAAATAAATTATGAAAAAATTATTTTAAAGTCCTAAAAATAGTTTTTAATTATTTTGAGTATATTTCATAAATATTTAATATTTTGGAATATAAAAGGTATTTATTTATTTAATTATAATATTAAATAAATTATTTAAAAATAGTTTTAATTCATGAAAATCATGAAAAATTATATTATGGTATAAGAAAATATTTTAAGTTATTTCCATGACTTTTAATATTTTGTGATGAATTTCATTAATTAATTATATATTAATGATATTAAAGTTATTTATTGATTATATTAAATAATTAGTTAAAAATGATTTTAATATTTTAAAAATCATTTTAAATGAAAATAAAGTATTTATAGATATTTTGAGTTATAAAATATAACTTTTAATATTTAGAAGATAATTTCATTAATAATTATATATTAATGATATTTAGTTAATGATTTGTGATATTAAGTTTATTTAATATTTATATTAAATAAATAGTTTAAAAATAGTTTTATTTATTTAAAATCATTTAAAGAGGATATTAAGGATTTAAAAATATTTTAAGTTATAATTAATGACTTTTAATATTTGGATGAATAGTACATTAATATTTATATATTAATGGTGATTATTTAAAATGATTTTAATTGTTTTAAAAATCATTTAAGGGTAATATAAATGTTTTAAAAATAGTTTGAGTTATTATAAATAACTTTTATATTTTGGCAATGGTTTCATTAATAATTTAATATTAATTAATTATTAATGATAATAGAATTGTTTGATGTTTAAATCATTTAATTATGATTCCGATGTTTGAAAGTTATAGTAAATGCCCCAACTAGTGACTTGAGAACCGATTATGAAGTTATGAAGTTTTGAGGAACACCTATAGTAACAGTTATATCACTATAGGCCCGTTAGTGACAGATTTGATTTATTTTAAATTTTTTAATTTCTGGAAAATTCAAAAATGATTAAAAGTAAAATGTCTGATATTTACAGATGTTGAGGTATAGAATAAGAGTCTTAGACTCGATAATTACCCGATAAAAAGTTTGTCGATGCAGCAACAAATGTCGAACTTCTATAATAGAAAGAAAAGGCTTCAGTAAGAGCATGGATGAGATATTTGAAAATGTATAAAAGTATAGATTATGAACTAAAAGTATGATCACCGCGATTATGTGATGACGTGATTAGACTATGTCTTGTGCCAGTAATAGACGATTACTATGTGTTATGATATATTGTTCTAATCGAACGAATGATCTGATTCTTGATAGGTTGTGATAAAGAGATAAAACCTAAGTTGAGATTTGTAATCGACCAAATCGAGCAAGTATCTTACCTTTGCATTTCCTTTATGCAATGGACATGAGTAAGTTTTGAATTATTATATTCTGTCATGCATTATATGCGCTTTGATTATCAACATGTTAGCTTCGGATATATATTACATTAAGTTGATTTCTAAATGGTTATACAAGTGTCCCCACTTGGATAATCATGGCATTTATTCACATGTTGATATACCTTTGTCAATTACCCGTATACATATATGTTGAATTACATATTATTGTTGAGCAAGATTAAAAACCTTCGGGTTTGGAACCAGGCATGTATGAACATCCCGATAATGGGAAAATTTTTATGCGCTTCGGCGGACAAAGGGTGAGCGATGAATTTCGTTCAAGTTATGTAGTATTGATCAATACTGAGGTACAATGAAATGATCACCCTCCGTGTCTAGTAAGTTATGACGGTTTGTGGATGAATTTCTGCTAAACCTTTTCGAAAATAAAAAACCATGTTCATAGTATGTTTCTTAAACCCTATTCATGGGTGGAGCCTAATTTCAAGAAATTGAAAGAGAGTTGTTATGTGAATCTTTTATCAGTATAGATTACTTCACAACTTTTGATTCGTTGTTGAAGTGTTATGTAAAGAGAATACTTATATTCTTTCAGCTTATATATATAATTGCTATTACTTGCTGGGCACTCAAATGCTCATCCTTGCTTAAATTAAATGTTTTCGATTATGTATGAGCAATCGAAGGCTCGAGCGCGAACAAGGGAAAGGAAAAGTCATTGAATGAGTTTATATTATGAGTTAATGGTTATAGTTAGTAAGACAATGGAATCTATTGTCAGGTATTGTAAGGAATGTATTTGAAGGTCACGTACCTGGGGAAGTAAACTTTGATGTATGTAAATTAAGTTCGAATGTATTATTATTTAGTATTATTCAGCTTAAAGAAATGGTATCGTGGAGAACCGAGTTCGGGTTTCAAGTACCTGGATTTGGGGTCGCCACAGTCATGCCCTAGAGACAGCTGCATTCATACTTAACCGTGTTCCTACAAAGACGGTTCGAAGACACCATATGAAATGTGGACCGGAAACATCCTAGTATGTCATTCATGAAGATTTGGGGTTGCGGGCGTTCAGTAAAAGCGTCTGAATTACGACAAGCTCGGACCCAAATCGACAAATGTAATTTTGTGGGATACCCAAAGGAAACAAAAGGGTATTATTTCTACAAACCTTCCGAGAACAAAGTGGTTATTGCTCGAATCGGTATTTTCTAGAAGAGAGAAATTTGTCTCTAAAGGAAACAAATGGGAGAAAGTAGAACTCGAAGAAATTCGAGAACCACAAAATATCATTGAACACGAGTTGGAACATGAGCGGGAACCACAAGAAATTATGGAAAGTGAACTCGATCAAATTACACAAGTCATTCAGTAGATCTGGTAGGACACGCCAAGAGCACGAGAGATATTATGGATATCTTGTGACTCAAAAGCGGCGATGTGATGCTCATAGATCAAGATGAGCACTGCTTCCTACCAAGAAGCTATGAATGGACCAGATTACGAGAAATGGCTTGAAGCCATGAAATGCGAGATGGACTCCATGTATACTAACCAAGTATGGACTCTGGTTGATCCACCCGAAGGGGTAAAACCAATCGGGTGCAAGTGGTTTTCAAGAAGAAAACTGACATGGATGGTAATGTACAAACCTATAAAGGCCGACTGGTAGCAAAAGGTTTCAAACAAATTCAAGGTGTTGACTATGATGAAACCTTCTCTCCAAAGGGCAATGGTTAAATCCATCGATCTTACTTGCTATCATATTGCTTTTTATGATTCGAAATCGGCGGATGGATGTCAAACCGCTTTCCTTAACGGAAATCTCCTTGAGGATGTGTATATGACACAACTTGAGGGTTTTGTCACTCCAAAGGATCTTTGAAAGGTATGTAAGTACAGCCGATCCATTTATGGATTGAAGCAAGCCTCTGAGTTGGAATCTTCGATTTGATGAAGCGATCGAAGAATTTGGCTTTATTAAAAATGAAGATGAACCTTGTGTATCTAAGAAGGTTAGTGGGAGTCACATTGTATTCCTAGTATTATATGTTGATGACATATTAATTATTGGGAATGACATTCCTTCCTTACAGGCTGTAAAAACATGGTTAGGAAAATGTTTCTCCATGAAAGATTTGAGCGATGCTGCCTACATTTTAGGTATAGATTAAAAAGTTCATCACTGAATTTGGTGTTGTTCCAACCATTGTTGATCCGGTTGCTCTATACTGTGATAATAATGGAGCCATTGCACAGGCTAAGGAACCCAGATCTCACCAATGATCTTAAGCATATACTTAGGCGGTACCATCTCATCCGTGAAATCATTGATAGAGGAGATGTACATATAGGAAGAGTGCCAACAGATGATAATGTTGCAGATCCACTAACCAAGGCTTTGTCGCAACAGAAGCACGACGGTCACACTAGTTTCATGGGTATTAGATACATGAGTGATTGGCTCTAGTGCAAGTGGGAGATTGTTAGAGTTTATGCCCTAGAGGCCAATTATTTGATATAATTGCTTAACGTTTTGATATTATATTTGATTGAATAAATATATGATTTTATTATGGTTTTATTTATTTGCGTAATATAATTGTTAACATAATAAAATTCCTTAGAATAGTGATACAAATTATATAGTTTCAAGTATGTGACTTGAACATGAGATTATATATTACCATTAGTATCGGTGTTCTTAAATGTCCCTTAGTCGAAATATCATTGTTGATGGGACAACAATGATGCATTGAGACTAGTATGTGGATTGATTGATGACCAAATCTCATTGGTCATAAATATATGAGATATTAAGTCAATGCATAGGTACATGTTGAAGAACGATGTCTTGGATAGACCCACCATGAGAATTCTATGTGGAGCATTATGCGAAGTGTCATTAGAAATTCTCATAGTGACAATGATGTAATGGTCCTCCAGGCACAGAAATCGCTATATTACTACACGAGAATTTATGTACTTTGATATCATCAAATGTCACCTTTAATAGGGTGAACTATAAAGGTGATTATTGGGTTCATCATTAATCGTGTGAGAAATATGAGTGATCTAGATGGAATTTAACCATCCTATATATTATGGGTGATATCCATAGGCCTCTTGATTGAGTAGGACTATGAAATGCATGGCCATGCTCAAATAGTGATTTGCTTCATATAGTCTACTCATTGATCAAGAAAACTCAGATTAAATTATGAAGAGTATGACACATTCCATGACTCGAGTTTAATCTAGGATATTAAGGTTAAAAGGATTAAATTACATTGAAACATTGGTCACGAAAAGGTTGCATCGAATCATCGATCTTATTATTACTTGGGTAGCAGTGATGCATTACTAGACGCCGCTCACTGTTTATAATTTTATAATATGATTTTAAAATTATTGCCAACGTAATAATAACCTATAGGGTCACACACATAGAACGTTATTTAAAAGGGAATTAATTTAAATTTTAAGGATTTAAATATATTAATATGATTAATAGTATTTAAATCACGAATTTAAATATATTAATATGATTAATAGTTTTGATTTGATTAATTCCTTTTAACTACTATATATATGATATATAGCAGCTACTTAGAAGATATCATAATTGAAAAACCCTAGCTGCTCTTAGAGAGAGACTAGAGAGAAAACAGTTTCAGAAAATTCATTCCTTTTGGTGGCTAGTACCGCAAGTCCTTCTTATTGCAGAATCGTTTGACGGTTTGTGCGGCGTTAAATGTGAATACCGTAGTAGAGTGCAATCGGTTTGTATTAAGCGTTGGAGATTGAAGCGCAAAGAGGTTTCAGATTCTCGTTTTTCATATCTGGTATAATCTCTAAACCTCTGAATTAATTGATTTTTCGCATGGATCCTGTTTTAGGGTTTCAGAAATTGCTTTAAAATTTTAATTTCCATTGTGCGTTTCTGTACCGAAGCCCAACATTATCCTAATAAAACGAATAACTTTATAAAAGTATTCTGTTTTATATAAAAAGCTTTTCTGTTTTATTACATTAATAATACTAATAAAACAAAACTTCATCATCATTATTATTATTCACACTATTAATCGACCAGGTCGTTCCCAGGAAAGAGGGGGCTTTCCAATAAGGATTTCTCCCTATTGGCGCGCAATTAGGTGACCAAACCTCTCCTTGGCAGAACTTCTAGACATCGTTAATAATGCAAATAATAATATTAATAACTCTATCATCTCAATTATTGATTTAATAATATATAAAATATCGACAATAATTGAATAAAACTGAATGACTTCTCACGTAAACATCAATAATCAATACCGTGTGCTACTATGCAACCACGCGTATTCCTGTACTTTTAACACCGGGTGTTTCAACAGTTAACGGTAAAACTTCCGCTGTTATTTTCATAAAAATATTTTTGTCATTTGCTCAATCCGACAATAATTCCGTTGTGGGGTTCAGCAATGATTGTGTCGTCGTACGAATATTCCCTGTTTAAAACGAGTATTCCCCGACCAATCGAATATTATATAACAACTTGAGTACTTTGCAAAATTTATAAATATTACCCACAACTATAACATTATATCAAATTTATTCCAAAAATGATAATTATAGAAAATTCATCTTTATTCATAAAAGTTGGGGTCTTACACTAGAACACATAAATTATCAATAGGATCCAAGTTATTGATGGTCAAACTAGGTTGACCAAGCACAGAAACTGATTTCTGGAAATTCCAGAAATTTTCCAGAACAGTTTCTGACATCCTTTTGACTAGCCTAGACCTTGCAGATGTGATGTTGTTAAGCTACTTAAGTGTAATACTTTTGTACCTTGACATATATACTTTTAAAGTATGACACTATAGCACTTAAACTATGCACATAATTCATGTTATTAAAGTCTCAATATGGTTACTCATCACTGTCTGAGTTTCTGGGTAACCTAGAAACTCAAGAACAACTCTGACATCAGTTTTGATCACTTATAACTTCAAGATATGATGTAGTTTGACCATGGAATTAGTTAGTACTTGTAGTATTACACTAGTACTACATCACTGATACACCCTCATGCCTAGAAACATCATGAACTAGGAATTAAAGATGGTCAAAGTAGGCTACAAAGCATTGACCAAGATTGTTCTTCAAGGCTCAAGAACACCTATAGCGACAGTTTAAATGAAAATTAATTTAATTAATTAAAATAAATAGAAAATAATTATGAAAAATTCATAATTAAGTTTTAAAAATTATTTTAAGTTATAAAAATTAACTTTTAATAATTTGAGATAAATTTCATTAATATTTTAATATTAATGATATTAAATTTATTTAATAAATATATTAAATAAATTAGTTAAAAATGATTTTAATATTTTAAAAATGATATTAAAGTGTTAAAACTATTTTAAGTTATAATGAATAACTTTTAATATTTTGGTACAGTTTCAATAATAATTTAATATTAATGATAATAAATTTATTTAATAATTATATTAAATAAATTATGTAAAAAGGATTTTTAATGTTTTAAAATCATTTAAAAATGATATAAAGGTTTTAAAATGTTTTAAGTTATAATATATAACTTTTAATATTTTGACATGAAATACATTAATATTTTAATATTAATGGCGCTTATTTAAGAATAATTTTAAAAATCATTTAAAGGTGATATTAAGGTATTAAAATATATTTTGAGTTATAATAAATACCTTTTAATATTGTGACATGGATTTCATTAATATTTGAAATTAATTAAATATTAATGATGATGACATTATTTAGTATTTAAATCATTTAAAAATGATATTAATGATTGAAAATTATTATAAATGATAATAATTATTTGAAAATTATTATAAGCTTTCGAAAAATGTTATGACTGCTAATTAAATTATCTAAAATAATATTGAAGTGTTTAAGTAGAGTTTTATTGAAAATAAACTCGATAATTATCTGATAAGGCAATCGGAACATTAAAAAAATATCGAAATCAAACTAAACTGAAATAGTTTGACTTGGTAATAGTTCTTATGTGTTCTAACAACTATTAGGGATATGTTGTAACGCCCCCAAATCTGGGTATCTTCCAACCCGACATATGGTGCTATACGGTACTACCATTCATACATTCATTCAATTGAAAAGCCTCAAAATAACGAATATGTCTTCTATATATTCAAAGTAATATTTACATTCCCCAGGTTCTATACCTATTACAAACGTTCTTTGTCATAATATCAATTATATTACAATATTATACCTATACCATTACATGAGAAGATAACTTAGCATTGCATTTTAGCCTTTCCTTTATCTTTATTCGATCCTTCCGGACATTCAGTCTTAGCTGCATTCATATGGTTAAAGCAAGAGTGAACATAACTAGCTAAGCAAGTATGACAATTTCAATAACAACATGCTTAACACATAAGAATCGTATATCTTCAATAACTGAACAATAGTTATGAAGTACTATTGATAATTCAAAATAGCACTTCATCTTTCTTTCAAATTGTTTCACAATGAATAATATCCAGTAAAACATAAACTCCGATCCAAGACCTTGAGTATTTCATTCTTTCTTTGAAAAGGACAACCCGACACTAAGTCCGTAAGTCCGGTATTACTTACGAGCACTTCTAGGTGATCAGCCTATAGTACTCTATGTTGATCAACACTACATTCATTAAACATATGTACGTTTAATTTGTGGCAACCTCATGTGCCTGTCGTATAACGACAAAATATTTATTTATCATACTCAATCTTCTTTTGAAAACCATATCGTGTAGTTGATAAAAGATAACAACATTTAATAACAGTTGGATAGATTATCAATAATCCACCAAATGCAATAAGTCTAGATAAGTCTAGCCGAAAGAATTGGCTTTAACTTTATCATACATCAATTCATGCGTAAGGATACATGAATTACAAAGCTTGTTCAGATTGAACTGAGACAAGGGTTATAATACTTGCCTTCAGCGTCTGCTACGGTATAATTACTTTATGATTGAATCTTTCAAGTCTCTAAAATGCATGATTACATAATACCATACATTAGGTCATATATAATCAAGTATGTATATGACTATATCTTACCCTTCATCTCAATCTAATCATGTATTAGATTTGTTTACTATCAATTCCGGCTTTATCATTCTATTTGCATTCATAGTTGAATAGATTATTATCAACCTTCATGCACTATCCTTAAGATTTAACAAAGTTTTAACAATGTTACTTCAAGTTCCTTAAGGTAGGTTCACTTTGAATTAATCACATTCCTTTCTTCGTACTTACAAACATTCCTTACTATCTTTGATCTAAAATTTGGCATTTGCTTGTGCTGACTTGTTCTCCTTAAGCCATGCGGCCTTGAGATTACTGATAGCAAAGTCTCTGGACTTGGTATTTGGCCGAGTCCTTACTTTCGATGGTTCCAGTTTGCGGTGCCACTTTCCAGTAGGTCATAAACTATTCACGGCTGCGCTGAAAAATTGGCCTTGAAATTTTGCCACAAGGCTCGACTCTGTAAACCAGATAGTTTGGACAATTTTTCAACTTTGCAAAATTCCCGAGCTCATAACTTCTTCGTTATAAGTCCGAATCGGCTCGTTCAAAAGCCTACGGTTCATAAATTACTTACTCTACGTGTTCATGTAAGAATTTTAAATTTTCAACTTCGTTTGCTAAAAATTTACCTATTGGCTCATTTTTAACGAAAACGATAAACGTTCGTGAACGTTCAATGCTCGTTTCTTCGTTCTAAGTCGGAATTCAGTCATTTTCAAGTCCGCAACTCTAAAATGCCAAATATGACTTGTCTCCATCAAAAACCAACATTTCTGAATTCAAACCCAAAATTTGACTTCTATTCCGAGAATTTCACGAATTCGACGATTATCATCCAATCATGCAATTTTTGGCAAATCTTCATTACTTATGATTCGTATATTACCTCAAATGAATTCAATTCATCATATGAACATCTCAACATACTTATTACATCAACTTATTTTCATTTTGGATTTTGACTTATTCTACCATGAGCTTATAACTTGTTAAAGTATAAACTACTTATAGCTTTATTGTTCATAACTTATGATAATTAAAGTCTTTTAATCATCATTCTTATATGTTCTCAACATATAGTTTCATTCATGTATACTTCATACAAGTTCATACAAGTTCTTTATTTTTATACAAACTCTCAAGGTTAACCTATAACAAGTTCATATAGCTTCTTCATAAGTTCATAACTTATGCAAGTTTAAATGACTTATTTTTGACTTATGCGGCTTAAGTTCATTTAATTAATCATTCTTCTTACTTCTTAACATCCATGCTCAATAATTCCTACTCCTCTTATCAACCTATCATGGTAAAGATATAAGATTAATGGACAAGAAGTCTTACCCTTAAAGTCTTTGTGAAATAGTCTTCTTCTTCTTACAAATGGAAGTAGCTTATTCTTACTTATTCTCTCTAACACTTAAGCACTTTGTAAGTTATTAGTTTAGTTGAACAAGTTGTAAATGGCTAGCAATCTCCTTCTATTTATAGAATTTACAAGGTTAGGGTAGTTTAGTCATTAGGCTAACCCACCTCCTTAAGTCACCTCCTTACTATTCATTACTTGGTTAACATAACTCTTATCTCTTGCTTGGTCATTACACCTAATACTTGGTCATCACACATAATACTTGATTACCAAGATTAACCATAATAACATGGTTTGCCCCATGGGTCACTACAACTCATGGATCCTAACTTAGGCTTAAATTAACTTAGCTTTTGGGCTTACATTAATAAACATTAACTTGTTCATTAATTAACATTTGGGCATTACAATTAATTCACTTGGGCTTGTAATAATTTCTAACAAATCCTACAAGTCCAATACTATTGCTCAATACATATAACGTATTATTTACATATCATTCTCGTATTCTAACTCGTATACAACTTTGTTATATACGTTATACCTTCATTCATACAAACTCGTATAATACCTTGTATTATACTTGTATTCATTACCTCGTACAATACTCACGTATCATACGATTATTACTTAACTCATTAATTCTTCCTTTTCCTTAACGTTCTCAATTTAAGTTCGCAAGCGAAATATTGCATTTTCCATACTTAGATTATTATTACATAATCCATCTTACCTTGACATTCTATCATTACGTATTTCTCGAAAGTTCAAAAATAATTCCCGAGCAAATACCGATGAATAGTATTTTTCAGAAAATTTCTCGAAAAACTTTTATTTTCGTCTTGGAAGTTTAAACACTCTAATTCCTTCACGTAGCTAAAATACTACAACATTCCCACATCATTAGGTTATATAATGAAAACCATCTTGATGACACATAGAATATAATTTTATTTATTATTTAATTCAATAAAATTATTTTATAATAAAATCCGAATTTCTCGGTCGTTACATATATGGTAATGTGTTTAAGCTGTATTATGACTATAATTAACAAAAGTGTACTTTATGATATAATTCTAATTAAGAGATCAATATTATTAATAATAGGTCTTTCAAATGAAGCTAAATTAGATTGCATAGCAGTAATCGACAGTACATGCAAGTTTCCCAACTCAAACTTGAGTTGTTATTTCGAGGCATGTTCGTGGTCGATCATTGTTGATTATACCACCTTTATGATTTATTGATTCGCACATTGTGCATGTTGTATATGTTCATTAGGTATGAAAGGCTGATCACCTTCATTACCATATGGTTCAGTTAAAGTTGTTCATGTCCATTGTTGTCCATTCAACATTATTGATTCAGTCATTCAGTTATGGAAATTGATTCATATTCTTTCATAATCATTATATTGTTGAAAGTTTGTCAGCTTATTATTCCTTTTCAATTATGATATGTCTTCATTTGAACTTAAAACTTGATGGGCAAAATTGTTGCTCACCCTTGCTATATCATGATAAAATTTTTAGATTAAGATGAAAGTTCGGATACAGGCAAAGGCAGAGGCAAATTTCAGAATTGGATTATTATGCAGTTAAAATTGTAGATGCAAATAACATTATAAGTCGTGTAGGATATGAATGTATGTATTAGATTAAGGTTATAGACCTTGAGAATTATGTGTAAAAGTTTATTATATAAATAATTTATGTTTATATCTTCTGCAATAGTTACAGAAATGATGAATCATAACGTACCAGAAATGTGTCATTTCCTAGGTAATTAGCACATGGGATAAGAAATAATTAAAAAGGCTAAAGGGTGAGTCATTGAGCTATGAGAGGCATGTGTCAGTTGCTAGGAATTATGAATGAGGTTAAATGAATGAGGAAATTGGGAAAGTAAGAGAAGTGGGTGGATGGAGTAGTAGAGGAGATGAAGTTGGATGAAAACTTTCTATTTTTGGTAAGTTTTGGTCCATAAGAAGCAAATCATTTAATTTTTATTCCCTCCACCCAATTGTTTCAAACCAAACATGGCCCTAATGCTTTTATTTTATCTAGCTTAAGTTAATTGTTCATGGATGGTTAAACCCTTATTTACATGGTTGAGTTAGTTGGTGGGGGATTTAATTAAATCAAATCATTTAGCACTTGGCCATTTCTTAATTCATCTTATGAGCTAAGTAAGAGAGAGAGAGAGAGGGAGAGAAAGTAAGAGAAAATAGAGAGAATATGACAAATGAGACTTTTGTAATTAATTTTAAATATTTATTGAATTAAATAAATATGTTGTGATTTATTGTGATTTATTTATGGAGATAAATAAATATTTGATGAAATTGTTGTAGATTAATTTAACTAAATGTGTTACATTAATTAAATTAAAATGGATAATTTTATAGTTCAAGGTGTGAATTTAATTGGGATAATTAAAGTAAATGAGTTGTTACATTATTATAATGTTATTCTAATTAATTTAATAATTAATTAGATGTTTAATGATTTATCATAATTAATAAATGAGAATTTTAATTATGTAATAATTTGATTTAATGAGTAATGTTGCCTTTAATTTAATTAAATTTAAATAACATTATTTGATTAATTAAAGTGTGATAAATAAACTATATAATAAACAAGTTAATTAAAATAAACTAAAAAGGAGTATTTTAAAGCCAAGCCAAACATGCCTTAAGAACATTAGATCAGTTAAGGTTATGATGCGCTTAAATGATACCCATGTTGTGCCAGTTATCAAGTATACGCATTGTAATCAGTCTTATGTTTTCACGTACTTTATTTCCTAAGACCTAAGCCTGAGAAACAGAGACAAAAAGAGAGAGTTTTGAGAGAATTGAGATTGAGGAAGAAGATTTGGAGAATCAAATGAGGGTTTCTTATCATCTAAACTAGAATCAAAGGGTGATAATTCAAGTTACAATCTTTGTTTATTATATTCTTAAGTTTTCCCATGAAAATATATTTTAGTTCTCTGTAATTGAGTTTTCATGAGTAAATTGTTAAGAAGTTGTTATATTTGTTAATATGCACTTCTAATCTACTATATGATGTTTATAAAAAGGCTGATTTTAAAGTTAAAATTATTGTTCAATGCATGTTGTAATCTGTTAATTGATTGTTGTTATTGTTAATACGTTCAGATATGAAAACAATGCATGTTATACGAACTGATTTAATCATGAAACGAATCTATTGTGAGATGATTCTCTAAGGACATCTAAAATGAGGTTTTTAACAAGAACATGAATTTAAAGGGGTTAAATCTGATGAATATTATTGTTTTGTTATTTAAAATCGATGTATGCATGCTTGGTGATGATAATGTGAAGTCTATGTCTTTTGGGTTTGTTAAATTTACTAGTTGTATGTGAAATTTGTGAGTTTTGGGTTGATGAACAATATAGTTGCGAACTACAGAATCTGATTATGGGTAAGCCTGCCCCGACGGGTGTTACTAGTTCAAATTGTGCCGCCTCAGCGGGCCTTTCCTCAGTACAAAACCCTACCCCGACGGGGCTATCCAGAGTTGAGCTGTTTTGGTTTTCTTTGTGTACAGTCCATTGCATGTTAGTCTAACCTAGTCTAATGAACATGATAATGTGTTGGACATGTAATAGGATGTTATATCAAATTGTTAACGTACATGTAGTGAAATTGTATGATGATTTGATCAGTTGTATCAGGTTTAAAATGTGATATTCATGAGAGGATGTAATGTTGTTTAAACTTAAGATTTAAGACTTCAGTCTTATAATATGTGATTGATGGTAATGAGCAGAACTTAGACTAAATTAACAAGTTGTACTAAAAATGGGAACTAAACCTATAAGGTTAATATTAGTGTAACTAATGAATGTTGTGAATACATATGGTATGTGTGTAGGACTTGTGGTGAACATGAGTAGTAATCATTTAGCTTACACACGAGGCAAGTTTCCTTACTCTATCATGATTACAATTACGCAAGTTACATAACTCTAAACTTTCATTGAGCAAGTTCTTAAACCTTATTATTATTGAGCAAGCTTTATATTCTTATTTTGAAATGTTCAAAACTTGTTTATTCAAGTTCATGATTCCAAATAAAATGTTCTAACTCTCTTGAAGCATTACTCCTCTTATACAATGTTCATTCAATTGTATAGAGTTGAGATTCAATCTTTGATTTAAATATCAAATAACTTTATTGTATTGAAATTTTAGTGAATCTTTATTGATTTGACTAATCCTTAGTTGATGATTATTGAACTCTAAATTACCCTTGAAGTTAATCCAAACTAAACTTCCTTTGTTGTGGACTCTAACGAAAAAGCTGAGATGAACAACCCTATTAAGGGGGATTATATTATGTGATAGCGTTAAGATGTTGTGTAGATATATTGTACTAAAGGCTGATCCCCCTAAAGTATGAGAAGTAAGGTCCATATAGTCTTATGATTGTTAAAGGTTTAAAGTATAAATACTTGATAACCTGAGACATAGTTTATGGTCTTGTGACCCTCAGATATACTTTTGATTCATGTTCTAATCTTTATTCAAAAGTCGAGCTTTCTTTTGTTCAGTATCCATTGTTTGCTCGCATGTTATTATTATTACTATTGTTAAACTTGTGGGCAGTTGTTGCTCACTCTTGCATAATAACATTGCAACTAAGGTTAAAAGAGTTGATGAGCCATCTACTAGTAAGGGCAAAGGCAAAGCAAGAAAGTGATGAAGACTTGTTTATTATTTGAGAATGTTGATGTTAAGACTTATTATGTTGTGTTTATGACTTATTTAAAATATGTTATGTTTCTGCATTGATGTATTAAGGTTAGATTACCTAGTATTAATTTGTTAAGCTTTTGTAACCCTTAATTGTGAAGATTTCTATTTCAGTTTTATTGTTATCTTTGTTATGGGTAGTTAGATGTTATTTATTTTGGTGAGTGAACACCAAATCTGTGGGAAATTCGAGTACCTGGATTTGCGGGTGTCATAATTTGGTATCAAAGTTATAGGTTATGAACCTTAGGTGGGGGGGGGGGGGAAACCTTAGGTAGTAGCCTTACAGGAGATTGAGAACATAGTGGTGATAAACTCTTATCAAGTTCTAAGGAATGAATTAAGGAATTAATTGAAGATAATAAAAGACTTTATGTTGTTATGTGATATACTTATGTGCTCCCGAGTATCGATTAGTAACTAAAATTTAAAACTTTATTGTCAGGATGTCTGATGTTGGAGGATCTAGTCGGACTGGGTGGATGAACCTCGAGTACTTAGAGAGGAGGAGCCCCGAGACATCCACATCGTTCGGGAGTAGTTGTTACAGAGAGAACCATCTCCATTAATCACTGTTGTGGGTCAGGAGCATGAGCCAGAGTCTGATCTGGAGGAGGAACCTGAGGAGGAAGAGGAGGAAGAAAAGTTCCCACCGAACTCTATTGCAGCTATGATGTATGATGAGATATACGACCGTAATATAGAGCTACAAGATAGAGTCAGAGAGTTAGAGGAGCTGACAGATGAACGCAAGACCATTATAGATCAGAAAGATGAGGAAATACAGGATCTTGATGGATGTCTTGGGAATGTGGAGTGGAAGTTAGGTCACACAGAGAGTGACAAGGAGCAGCTGATGGAAGAGGTTACGAAGCTGAAGGATGATCTGAGAGAAAAGTTTGCCAAGAGAGAAAGGGTTGAAGATGCTAACGAGGAGGCTTCCCAGTGTGCAAATGTAGCCGAGGAAGAGGTGCAGGCAAAGAAGGCCAAGATGGGAGAGATGGATTGTGTCTTCCACACTATGATGAATAGAGCTCAAGATTGAGTTATTTACTATCCAGCCCAATTCGAGGACTTACCTTGGTACATGCTGGACCGTAGGATGATGTTTTGTATCATGGAAGAAGAGCGCAGAGAAGCTGTGTGAGACCCCAAATTTTATGAATAAAGATTTAAATTTCTCAAAATATTTTTTTTGAATATTATGGTGTGGATTTGATATAATGTTATAGTTGTGGGTAATATTTACAAATTTTTCAAAGTAAGCAAGTGGTTATATAATATTCGATTGGTCGGGGAATATTCTTTTTGTCGGGGAATATCCGCACGACGACACAATCATTAGTGGACCCCACAACAGAATTATTGTCGGATTGAGAAAACGACAAAAATATTTTTATGAAAATAACGGTGGAAGTTTTACCGTTAAAGCTGTTGAACTACTCGGTAGTAAAGAGTACGATGTCTGCTGTGGTTGCATAGTAGCACACGGTATTGATTATTGATGCTTACGTGAGAAATCACTCAGTTATACTCAATTATTGCTACAGTAATTACTGCATCATTTCTCTCATATTATTGATTCGATTATTGTCACAATATCATCTACATAATTTATGATATATTATTAAATCAATAATTGAGACGACAAAGTTATTCATATTATTAAATTGCAATATTTACAATGTCTAAAAGTTCTGTCAAGGAGAGGTTTGGTCATCTAATTGCGCGCCAATAAGGAAAAATCCTTATCGGAAAGCCCCCTCTTTCTTGGGAACGACCTGGTTGTTAAATATTATGAGTTATAATATTAATGATGAATAAGTTCATGTTGATTAAAGATGAATTTGATAGTTCCATTGTGTTGGGATTATTAGTGTTAGTGGAAATCGACCTCTATTCCGATGATTTGATGTCTTGGGGTTATATTGATAAATTGGGTAATTAATTGGATAAATGAGCAATTAATTGATACTAATTCACATACTTATATAACTATTTGTTCACATGTGTGTACTATTGAATCACATTCTTGTACTATTAGGGGAGTTGGTGCAAGATTGATAATACTTGCATGACTAAGTTAAAAATGGAGGTATAGATGGAGGTACTATACTGTAATTCATATTTTTACATGATTATAACTATTGATTCACACAATTGAACTATTGATTCACATTATTTACTATTAGGGGAGGTGGTGCAAGTTTGATAATACTTGCATGACTAAATTAAAAATGAAAGAAAAGTTGGAGGTATTTTACTGTAATATTTTGAGCCCCAAAACGTGCAATTAACGAAACTATATTTTTCTATAAATAGAAGCTCATTCTTCCTTCATTTCTCACCAATTCACTAAAGCTATAGAGCAATTATTATAGAGAGAAATTATAGAGAGAAAGAAGAAGAGAAGTCTGCTACCTCTCTACTCCAGTATCCAGTTTCTTTTTAAGGTAAGGGGTATTATTTCTTTCATTTTCATCAAGAGAGCTATTGTTATTCCATTCCTTATTATTATGTTGGAATAACTTTTGTCTATCATAAGATATCGCATACATGGTCAAATTCTTCTGCATTATTCCATTCTTTATTATTCTCATTGGAATATCACATCATGCATATATTACGCATGACACGGTTCCATTATTTATTATTACATTGGAATAACTTTATGCATGCGGTCTATCGCATGCTGGTGAATTACATTTGTTATTCCATTCTTTATTTTTCATTGGAAAATCACATGCATGCGGTTTACGCATGACACAGTTCCATTCTTTATTATTCATTAGAATATCACACATACATCACGATTTACGCGTGACTTGGTTCCATTCTTTATTATTCATTGAGAATAACTTTTATGCATGCGATTATTATCGCATGCATGGTGAATTCTTCCGTTAATTCTATTCTTTATTATTCTGTTGGAATAACCTGTCTATGTGGATTACCGCATGCATGGTGAATGATCCTTTGTATTCATATGAATAGTATTTTTATTCAAAAGGGGTTTCTGCCAGGGGCAGTTTCATAATTTGTTTGACCCTAAAAAATTCTGGAAAAATTTGAAATGATAATTTGATGAGTTTTCTAGATTGTGTCCAAAAATGGTGATTTTTGGATGTATAGATTAAGAGTTATGGATTTTATGGGAAAAGACTATTTTAAAAGTAAACCCTTATAACTCTTTGTGGTTAACTCCAAAATTGGTGAAATTTTTATTGGGAGTACATGTATATAACCGAAGTATACCATGTAAATTTCAGAATAATTAGACAAAAGTACAATTTATGATAAATGTCTAAATATTTGGAAGTTTTGGCCATATGAAAAATAGTAAATAAATTTTAAAAATTCTGAGAAAAATATATGTTCAATATGGGACTATATTCTGCTAAATCTCAAAAAAGAAATATTTTTGGGACTGATTTAGTATTTTTCATGAAAATGAACTAGTTATAAGTAAATGAATTAAATATGTTATGTAAAGTAACAAAATTTAAAAATAGAATTTTATGGCTTGGGAATCCTATATAGGGTATATGCAAATTTTTGATGAGGAATTTGAGCATTGGTGATGAAATCTTATGAGTATGACATTTTTGAATGATTAAATGCATTATTTGGTAAAGTGTAAACAATTGAAATAAATTGTTTATAAGTTTAAGAAGTGATTAAAATATTGTTATAATATTAATAATATTAGACTATGAGTTTTTAAGTGATTGATAATATTTGGATAAATTTAAAGTCTTTAATATTTATCCTTATTTTTGTTTGATTAATGCTTATATCATTGTCATCATCCTCATGCTTATATTGTGATGAAAGTCATCTTTGGCTTACGTGCATAGATGGACTTGGTATGATTATGACCAGGGATTATTCGGTATAATCGTGACCGTAATGTGACGAATGATGTGGTGAAAGTCCTCAGTGGCCTGAAGTGCATTGATGGACAGTTTTTGGTATGATTATGACAAGGGATTATTCGGTATAGTCATGACCATTGATGATTTAATGAATATCCTTAGCCTGTAGTGTAGGGAAGATTCGATGATGTGGTTTATTTATTAAGCTGAGTCTCAGCGATAAAAATTGATGAAAACATTTTAAATCATAGAAGATAGTAGATATCATGCTTTACTTGACTCTTCTAATGGATTGCTTATTCCGCTGCAGTTAAACCTTGATGTCTATTGTATTATATCGGTTTAACATTGTTGAAGGCTAATGATAATTTATTCGCATTATCTTAGTCATAATATTTTTTACTGGGCTTGTTGAGCTCACCCTTTCTTTCACTGTTCTATTCAGGAAATGAGAACGTAGATGGGAGTAGTCGGGGAACGGAGTGACGGTCCAGATGATAGCATTAGTAGTCCTCACTATTCTGTTAAATAGTGTGACAATAAATGTAATGAGGAATCCATTGAGTGTGGATATTGTCTAGATGACAATATTCTTATTAAAACTCTTAGATTATGTTTTGTCGTATTTTACACGACTGTTGTATAATTAAGTTGTATTTGAATTTTGTACCATGTATTTGGCGACTCAAGATGGGTGATGTATACCTGTTTTGGGGGCGTCACAAGCTGTTTGACGTCTTAGTAGGTCGTGATAGGAACAGTATATGTTATGTGAATATCTATGGTAGTTAATAATGTAAATTCCAATGTGGATATAAGCAATGGAATATGATGATTTGATCCTGAAGATTCTTTATCTTGGGATAGTTGATGTAAATAGCAGTGAGGCTATCTTTCTATGTTTTGAAAGTTATTAATGAATAAAATATCAATGTTTATTTAAGATGTTATGAGTTAAGTGATAATCTTAAAATGTTTAAGTTAAGTCTTAAATACTTAAGAATTGAGTAATGATCTAATAAGCATATATCTTAAACAGAAAATACCACCAAGAAGATGCCCAACACGTCAACAAGCTCAGGAAGGATCCACGAACAACAACAACGACGATAATGCCAATGCTAATCTTGTTCAGCAGTTGGTAAATCTGTTAGCTGGAGCACTTATTAATCAGCCGCAAGCTCAAGGTACCTCGTTTAAGTATTTCAAGGAGGTAGGACCAACAGATTTTAAGGGATCCATGAATCTGGTCGAAGCTCAGACCTGGATTATGGAAATAGAGAAGGTATTTGACATCACAAGGGTCAACGATGATCAAAAGAACGCCTTTGCAATGTTTATGCTAAAGTCAGAGGCCAACTACTGGTGGCAGGCAAATAAGGTTAGAGGAGGACAGAGTGTGATCACGTGGGATAGGTTCAAGGAGATTTTCTTTCAGATGTATTTCCCAATGAGCTCTCAAAACCAGATGGAGGTTCGATTTTTGGACTTGAAGCAGGGTAACATGTCGGTGCCAGAATATTCAGCGAAGTTCAATGAGTTGGCTAGGTTCGCAACTTATTAGGTGAATATAGATGAGAGGAAAGCTATATGGTTTGAATAGGGGTTGAAGCCATGGTTGTACAATAAGGTGTCAATGTTCCAATTGAACACTTTTACGAGAGTTTTGGAGAAGGCAATCATTGCAAAAGGTGGAAGCGATGCTCTAACCAGGTATAATCAAGAATAAAAGAAGAAGAAGAAGAATGAAGGTGTGACGCCCCTAAATCTGGGTACTTTCAACCCACAGATATGGTGCTACACGGTACTACTAACTATACAATCATTAAACTGAAAAAAACATCAAAATGAGTGTATTTACTACATTCTTATTACAATAATAATAAATCCTTTCCCAAGTTCTATTAACCAATGCATTCTTCATTTGTCATAGTATAATTCATACAAATATACTAGTCTATTACAAGATAAACTACTTATCCATCTTAGCTTTGCCTATATCCTTAACAGAACCCTCGGTTCGCTCGGCCTTAGCTGCAATCATATAATTCAAGCAAGAAGTTAGCATAACTAGCTCAGAATTCTAACAATATATAATATATACACCACATCGAGAATTATATGATTATTCTTCATTAACTGAACAAATAGTTATGAAGTACTATGAAACATTAAAATAGCACTTTTCATTCTCATAAAATAATTCCAGAGTAGATACAGTAACTTAGGAATTCTGAGCATGTCAAAAGACCATGAACATTTTCTTTGATTTTCATTCATGAAAAGGACAACCCGACACTAATTTTGTAAGTCCGATATATCTTACGAGCATTTCTAGGTGATCAGCCTATAGTACTCTATGTTGATCAACACTTATCCGTTAAATGTAACTACATTTAAGTTTTGGCAACCTTATGTGCCCATCGAATAATTGATGTAAAATACTTTTGTTTATTCATACTCAAGCTTACCTTTGAATCCGTACCAAACAATTGGCATATGATAGCATTATCAATACTATATCGAAACACTTGTAAAAAAAGCAATCAAATTCTTCAGATTTGTCTAGCCGACTTAAAACTGGCATCGACTCTTTTGTAAAATAATTCATGCATGTTATAACATGAATCACAGAAACTTAACTAACATGCAGGTCAGACAAGCGTTAAGGAAACTTGCCTTCAAGCATCTTCAATTAAAATTTGATCGTTCTCAGTCTTTATAGTTTCTACATGATATATTCACATAGCACACTGGAATTAGTTACTAAATAATCTAACCACATTATTTTTACCAACTTCTTTCTCTTCTATGACTTAATTAAAGTTATTTTATTAATAATACTCGTTTCAAGTTATTTATCATTCATTTCAGCTTATTAACATTCATATGTCATAAATCGACATTAAACCACTATCATTTACGTAA
Source organism: Panax ginseng (assembly GCA_020205605.1). Lineage (NCBI taxonomy): Eukaryota > Viridiplantae > Streptophyta > Magnoliopsida > Apiales > Araliaceae > Panax > Panax ginseng. The sequence goes on from CM035129.1 coordinate 88,837,748, forward strand.
AGCCGTAGTTGAAACCCTAATTGGTTTACTAACTCAGACACATTTTTCATGAATTACCAATATCAAACTCTGTATAGTAAGTATATAGGTTCTATCTTTATTTCTTATTATTTACATACCACACACATCTATTACATAATGTATAACCTTAGGACGCATGTTAAACTCGAATACGATTCACACTTTACATTTTCTAAGTTTAAATACTTTTAATCAACGTTTAATTCCTAAAATCATTGGTATACATGTTCTTTAGGAATTATCTCTTCATGTATATTAAGTATATACATGCCCCATAGTTATCATATAAACAGTTGGGTTAATAAATAAATGTGTCTGACTTTTTCCACTTACCGGTGTTGCGGCACCGGTGATAAAATATAAGAAGTTAACATTTGCGGTGCCATTCAAAGATGGTGACCCCCCCATCCTAATCTTTCGCAACAAGCAACTTTCTTAGGCTTGGGAGGCGGCCATGTGCGGTGCAGAATTCACGAACCTTTGAATTTTTTTTAAGTTTTTCGTTCTAATTCTTTCCTGGCTCGTAACTTGATCGTTATAAGTCAAAATTGGTTCATTCAAAAGCAGTTATCTCACATATCTCGTATACTTTGATTTCATTCAGATAAAATAAGTTTCTAAGACTGTTAACAATTTTACCACTACTAACACCCTTGCTACCCTCCGACCCCTTCTTTAGGTAATTTCTTGCTATGTGGTCCATCGACCCACATATAAAGCACCCCTGGTTCTTCTTAGGGTTAGGACAATTGGGTGATATATGACCCTCCTATCCACAGTTATAACAAGCTGACTTCCCCTTAAGACAAACTCCTAGATGAGTCTTCCCGCATGACTTGCATTCTACGATCCTACGCTTAGGATCCCCTTATTTTACTCCAGTATTCCCGAAGTTAAAACCCTTCCTCTTGGGTACACTTCCACTAGTTCCCTCCATCTTGGATACTCCCTCTCCTTTATTCTTATTCTTCCTCTCTTTGTGGTATTAGCTTAAAGCCTCACTACCACCCTCAACAATAATTGCCTTCTCCAGAATTGTTCCATATGAAGCACTCTGAAACACAGAAATCTTGCTATAGAGCTAGGTCTTTAGTCCCTACTCAAACCTACGAGCCTTCCTCTACTCAGTGTCCACTTAATGTAGAGCAAATCTTGCCAATTCATTGAGCTTGGCTGCTTATTGGGGAACCGTCATGTCCCCTTGCTTAAGTTTTAAGAACTTAATTTCCATCATACCATGCATGCTTGTAGGAAAATAGTTCTCGAAAAAGACCTTCTTAAACTATTCCCGCGTAACCGCATCGGTTCTAGCCCCACCCTAGTTAGCCTCCCACCAGAAGTTGACTTCTCCCTTCATCATATAGGTCAAAAAAGAAGTCTTTTGCACCTCCCCAACGTTTGAAATAACAAACGCCTTCTAAATTTTCTTCACCCGTGTATGGGCCTCAATAGGGTCTGTAGTTCCTTTGAACTCTAGCGGACCTACAATTTTAAATTCCTTAAAGGTAGTCATTCAAGCTACCCTAGGGATTACTGGTGCTCTACCCCCAGCTTGATTAAATGCAGCCGTTAATAAATTAACGAACTCCTGAATAGGGTTATTCTAACCCTCTTGGTTCTCATTATGGGATTTAGCTTCCTGATTACATTGTCTTCTTCTTGGCGGCATTTTTCTGATTAAATAAATAAAGTTTCATTATTATTTATTCCTTCCTATTTACTTAGTTATTATTCATCAAACAACTAATACTACAATCAAGCACATTTTAATAAAAACCTCATTATATTAATATGCTTCTTCATAGTTCAAAACTATTTACAGATTGATTCTATAGCCAGAGCTATTACATTTCTATCCAGCGATTGACTTTCACAAAAATTGGGATTTATAAAAAGACTACCCTTTAATTATACAAAAGAGGGCTTTACGTCACTACACAGATACACAAAATATTTACAGATCTATGCTTTCTCTATCTACTACTAGTACTGCATAACAACATTCTCATGTTTCTGATTCACAAGAATCGACACAATATCCCGACTAATAGTATGACGAGTTTTCCCCAACTTAATGGAATAACAAGCAATTTCTAACTTGAAATCCTCATGAGCACTCTCATGGATGTAATAAATATGTGCTATCTTCTGGTTCCTCTCACCCAGTTCTTTATAAAGCTCAACGGCCTCGTTCTTATAATCCCTCACCTTATCCTTCATGAGCACCTTTTCATAATGCTTTAACTCAAAATCTTCTTATCTAGACTCATTTTCTTTGTAGAGGTCACTAACCTCCTCCCTTAGGTTCTGCACATCAGTGCGCCGTTGCACATTCCGATCAAGCACCGCCAGATACAATGCCCTCATTACCTCTGGCGGTGTTGACTCTAGTGCAGGTACCACCATATCAAATGATGCTACCTCCATATCCTCATCCACATCGACCACCACATCAAAATATGATGCCGATCCCAAATTCTCCAAGTCCACATACGTATATTCCTCCTCTAGCTCGGACTCATCTATGTTCACCCTCGATACCTCCGCCACTAGCACTGGTACATGCCCTATCATGTTTACTAACTCTTCGCTCACCACATGTATATCCCTATACATAGAGTTATCGATATGGACATCTACAATAACACATAACATGTTGATTAGTACATAATAAACAATAATATAAGCACAAATCACATTTAGTTTATTTAAGGTTAATTTCCATATTTTAAATATTTTGGTAATGAGTTTCCTCATACTTAATTAAGAACTCTACTTGAATTCATTTACTTCCAACTTCTCATACTACTAACAAGGTTATTAGCCTAAGGTTCTTTCCCCCTTAAGTTTTATAACCTATTGCTTTGATACCAACCTGTGACGCCCCCAAATCCAGGTACTTTCAACCGACAAATATGGTGCTACATGGTACTACTAACTATACATTCATTATACTAAAAACAACATCAGAATGAGTGTATTTACTACATTCTTATTACAATAATAATAAATAATTTCCCAGGTTCTGTTAACCAATACATTCTTCATTTGTCATAATATAAGTCATTCAAATATACTAGTCTATTATAGGATAAACTACTTATCTATCTTAGCTTTGCCTCTACCCTTATCGAAACCCCCAGTTCGCTCGACCTTAGCCACAATCATATAATTCAAGCAAGAAGAGAGCATAACTAGCTTAGCAATTCTAACAATATATAATATATAGACAACATCGAGAATTATATGATTATTCTTCATTAACTGAATAAATAGTTATGAAGTACTATGAAACATTGAAATAGAACTTTTCATTCTCATAAAATAATTCCAAAATACATATAGTAACTTAGGAATTCTGAGCAGGTCAAAAGACCATGAACATTCTGTTTGATTTTCATTCATGAAAAGGATAACCCAAAACTAAGTCCGTAAGTCTGATATATCTTACGAGCACTTCAAGGTGATCAGCCTATAGTACTTTATGTTAATCAACACACATCCATTAAACGTGTCTACGTTTATGTTTTGGTAACCTTATGTGCCCATCGAATAATCGATGTAAAATACTTTTGTTTATTCATACTCAGCCTTACCTTTGAATCTGTACCAAACAATTGGTATAGGATAGCGTTATCAATACTATATCAAAAGACTAGTAAACAAATCAATCAAATTCTTCATATTTGTCTAACCGAGTTAAAATTGGCATCGACTCTTTTGTAAAAAAAATCATGCATGTTATAACAAGAATCACAGAAACTTAACTAACACGAAGGTCAGACAAGCGTTAAGGAAACTTTCCTTCAAGCGCCTTCAATTAAAATTCAACCATTCGCGGTCTATACAGTTTTTACATGATATATTCACATAGCACACTGGAATTAGCCACTAAACAACTAACCACATTGTTTTGACCAACTACTTTCTCTTCTACAACTTAATTGAAGTTATTTTATTAATAATACTCGTTACAAGTTATTTATCATTCATTTCGGCTTATTAACATTCATATGTCATACACCGACATTCAACCACCATCGTTTAAGTACAGTCATAGTTGAAACCATAATTGGTTTACTAACCCGGACACATTTTTCTCGAATTATCGATATCAAACTCTGTATAGTAAGTACATAGGTTCTATCTTCATTTCTTATCGTTTACATACCCCGCACATCTATTACATAATGTATAACCTTAGGACGCACATTAAACTCGAATATGATTCACACTTTACATTTTCGTACTTTACATTCTTAGTTTAAATACTTTTAATCAACATTTAATTCCTAAAATCATTGCCATACATGTTCTTTAGGAATTGTCTCTTCATGTATATTAAGTATATACATGCCCCATAGTTATCATGTAAACAGTTGGGTTAATAAATAAGCGTATTTACTTTTTCCACTTCTTACCGTATTGCAGCGCCGCCATTATAAGTATATAAGTCACATTGCTGTATTTCATTCAAGATAAGAATGACCCCGTCTCAAATAACACTGGCCTTACCTTGAGCCTTTGAATTTTTTTTAAGTTTTTCAGTTCCAATTCTTTTCGAGCTTATAACTTGATCGTTATAAGTCAGAATTGGCTCATTCAAAATTTCTTATCCCACATATCTTGTATACTTCGATTTTATTCGGAGTATAACTTAACAATAATCTTTCCCATTAAAGGGTTACATCATCTCAAAAATAATCCCAGGTAATCTAACCTTAAAATTATTACATAATTTTGCGGAATACATCATAAAATAAAACAAGTCTTTAACATAAGTCATTAAAATAAAATTCTCATAACTCTTCAACACTTGGACATTTTGCCCTTTCCTATGCTAGTAGATGGCTCATCGACTTTCTCTACTTTAGTCATTTAGCGGTTATTAAATGCAAGAGTGAGCAAACAATTGCTCACTGATATAGGAAGTAGTAATGATAACAACATGAGAATGAACAACGAATGCTGAGCAGTAATGAACTTGTTCTACGAATCAAAATAGTAAACAAGTTCAAATTTAATATCTCAGGGTCTTAAGACCACGAACTATTTCTCTGGTATTTAGGTATTATTACCTCAACTTTAACAGTCGTTAGACTATACAGACCCTTCTTAACGTACTTGGAGGGATCAGCCCTTTGTACCATGTATTGTGCACAAACATCTAAACGTTACACATACAAAATCCCCTATGTTAGGGTTGTTCGTCTCAGTTTGGATTTAGAATTTCTGCACTAAAGTAAGTTTAGATTGGAACTAGCTTATCAGTTGTTCTAGAATTTTAGAACACTATTCAACTATAAATCAAATCAATTTAATAAAAGTTTACTTGCTATTTGAAGGTTTAATATCAGAATATAGAATTGAACAAGGTTATTAAAGTCAAAGATCGAATATTAACAATATACAATTGAGTAAACATGATGTACATGAAAAGGGCTATATTCAAAAGAGTTAGAACAATCTCCTTTGAATCAATGTATTAGAACAATATATGATTCGAATAATAATAAGGAAAGTAAATCTCGCTCAATGTAACGAATTAGGTTACAAGAGCTTGTACAACCATACACGAGACAAAATCAATAGGCTTGCTTAACTTCAATGTAAAATTTCGGAATAGATAGATTGCTTGACTTAAAGATCACATAGCTATGAAACTTGCTCAATAAAAGTTTAGGATAAGGAACTTGCATTCATTATATTATGAAGAGAATGAAGTTAGGAAACTTGCATAATTGTAATTGAGATAGGGTAAATAAACTTTCTCAATAATAACAAGGTAGAGTTAGAAAACTTGCCTTAAGCGCGAGCTATAATATTAAAACTCACGTTCACCTATACATTTTAGTGGAATCACAATATCTATTAGACATGTTAACATCCACTTACAAAATAACACTCACTTTTAGTTAAACTTGTTAATTTAGTACAAATCTTACCTTACCATACATATTTCAAAATCACAAGTGTACATTTCATAACACCTATTCATTGATCAATAAGTTTCTTAAATCATACCTATCATTTTCACAACTTACTAACTTTACATTTTAGGGTTACTAACCACATGATATGTTTCTGTTTTAACCTTTGTTATTACACATTTGACACATTAACATAATCATTAAGCAAAGTTATAATGAATGTCCAAAGTCTACAGACGTAGCAGACTTCACATCGTCTCAGGATCGATCGATGTCATGTCAGCGCCAAGATACCTTAGGTTATCATTCTGGCCATTTCAGTCTTGCACACAAGAGGTCATATGTACCATGCTTACTTTTTTGCTCCAGCTTTTACAAGAATACCTAAATTAGACTCTGCTATAGACCAAAAATCTCAATTCCACATAAATTCACCAAACTTCAACATCTAAAACTTTGTAATATCATAGTTAAGCATGTTATACATCATTCTAACTACATAAACATCACATACACATGAATTTGAAGAATCAAAACCATATTTTCCAAATTTCACCATATTTTACACTTTTAGCGAATTCGATCGCCACAAACTCGTTTCTTAATCAATTGACATGATTTAAACTATGCCATTTTCGTTTCTTAACATACTAACATAATCCCACATCAAATAGCAGATTACAACAAGTATTGACCATAAAAATTTTTACTTTCTAAAGCCATTTTTCAAACTTAACACTATTATTTATTTTTTCTTCCTACAACCCAATTTCTCAAGAATTTGATACTCAACAACACTCATATATGATGACAACAGATTCTACAATATAACCCACATCCTATAATCAACGTTTGAACAACAAATCCACAAAATCAATTTACAGAGAACTTAAATAAAATTTTTATAACTTGGAAATTTAGGAATGAATTTTACTTTAATCCTCTTGATTATAGGCTAGCACAAGATGGTGAATCTCTCCTTCCTCTTGGCAAAATCACAGAGATCACTCTCTCAATTTGTCACTCTGAATACTCTGTGTGTCTTCTTCTCTCCCAACTCTCTGCTCTTAGGCCTTATGAGAGAAATAAGACGCGAAAGAAAAAAATAAACCGATATGGCTTAATTCTCACGTACTCTTTTAGTTAAAAAAATAAAAAGACGTCAATTAAATAAACCAAAGGCCACAAGGCCTTGTTTGGCTACCACCTATTCCCCCAAACTAGATTATTTTAATAATATTATATTATATAGTTTCACTTGTCCCATCTAAATAGCTTACAATTATAATTATAATAATTATAATCTTATTATAATTATACTTATAATAAATAAATAATTATATATCTAATTTAATTAATAAATTAGAAATATCACCTTATTTAATTTATTTATTTCCTTTAATATTAAACAATTCATTTACTTTAATTATTTTCTTAAATATTAAGCAATTGATTTAATTTAATTATTTCCTTAAATTAAATCCTTCAAATAAAATTATCATTATTCAATTTAATTAACATTAATCAATTTAGTTACTAAATTAATTCACCACAATTCATCAGTTATTTATTTTCCTCAATAAATAAATTATTTAAAATATATATTTAATTCAATAAATATTTAAATTAAATTACAAATTTTCTTGATTGTTACATCCTTCCCTCCTTAAAAGGATTATGTCCCCATAATCACGACTCGAAAAAAAATTTTATTCGTTACATTCTTCCCTCCTTAACAAGATTATGTCCCCAGAATCGCTATACAAAATCAAGCAAACAACTGAGCATAATTCTTCATCACAACGCTTTCAAGTTCCCACGTAGCTTCCTCAGCATTGTGGTTCCTCCAGACTACTTTAACAGAAGGTATCACCTTATTCCTCAGTACCTACTCTTATCTTTCAACAATTTGAACAAGGACTTCTTCATAAGTTAAGTCTTTCTCAAACTGTAAGGGTTCATATTCTATTACATGCTTATAATCAGGCTTAAATGGCCTCAATACTGATACATGGAAAATATTATGAATATGCTCCAACTCCAGAGGTAAAAATACCTCGTATGCCACTTCACCAACTCATCGAAGCACTTCAAAAGGTCCTATAAACCTAGGGCTTAATTTTCCCTTCTTGCCAAATCGAATTTTTCCCTTCCAAGGAGACACTTTCAAGAAAACATAACTACCGACATCAAATTCCCAATTTTGTTGATGCTAATCAGCATATTTCTTTTGTCTATCCTGTGCAACTATCAATCTCGCTCGAATAACCTTGATGATCTCGAGAGTTTGTTGTACCAATTCTGGACCCAATAGCTGACGTTCACCTATCTCATCCCAAAGATAACTGAAGTTCTCAGATTTCCAAAGATAGATAACGCTTCGTAAGGCGGCATGCCAATACTCGTGTGATAACTATTATTATAGGCAAATTCTACCAACAGTAAATGATCATCCCAATTTCCCTTGAAATCTATGATACATGCTCTGAGCATATCTTCTAGTGTTTGGATGGTACGCTGTGCTCATTCTCAGTTGTGTCCCCAAGCACTCTTGTAGTCGTCTCCAGAAATTAGATGTGAAACATGGATCTCTGTCTGATACAATGGACACAGGTACACCGTGTCTCGACACAATTTCCTTCACGTATAGTTTTGCTAACCGATCTAGAGTAAATCTAATCTTGATTGGCAAAAAGTGTGCCGATTTCGTCAATCGATCGACAATCACCCAAATGGCATTGTAACCTTGCTGGGTCATTGGAAGGCCTACCACAAAATCCATTGTGATATGCTTCCATTTCCACTTTGGTATCTCCATTGGTTGTAACAATCTGCTTTCCCTTTGATGTTCAGCTTTAACTTTCTGACACGTTAAGCACTTCGCCATGCACTCAGCCACATCCTTCTTCATATTCGGCCACCAAAAATGATGTCTAAGATCCTGGTACATCTTTATACTTCCAGGGTGAATCGAATATCTTGAGTTTTGAGCTTCACTCAAAATTTCCTCTTTAACTTCTGGAACTTGCGGAACCCAAATTCTTTCTTTGAACTGAAGTAACCCTTCTGAATCGATTTTAAATTTTTTTTCCTTACCTTTAGATATTCTCTGTTTTATCTTTTCGCAATCTTCATCCTGAAGTTGTGCATTCTTTACCTTATCTACCAACGTTGAACTGTTTCCTATCTGGAACAATTTTTCATCGGATTCTGTTGGATATTTAATTTCCAACTCCATCTTAGCCATTTCCGACACTAGCTTCTCCCTAATAAATAACAACATTAACTTCTCCTCGCCCCTTCCTACTTAGAGCATCAAAGAACAACATTCGCTTTTATGGATGATAGAAAATTTCTTGATCATAGTGTTTGATCAGCTCCAACCATCTTCTTTGTCTCATATTCAAATCTTTTGTGTAAAGATATACTTCAGAGTTTTATGATCAGTATATATCTCACACCTCTCTCCATAAAGATAATGTCTCCAAATTTTCAGAGCAAACACCACTGCCGCCAACTCTAAATCATGAGTCCGATACCCTTTCTCGTAATCTTTCAACTGACGTGATGCATACACAATAACTTTGCTGTTCTGCATAAGCACACAGCCTAGTCCTTTATGCAATGCATCACTATACACCATAAAAATTCCTGTATCATCAGGCAATGACAACACAGGTGCTGAACTCAACCTCTTCTTCAATTCTTGAAAACTTTCCTCACACTTCTCTGTCCAAACAAACTTAACCACTTTCCTAGTTAAATTCATCAACGGAGTCGCGATCTTAGAAAAGTCTTGAATAAAATGCCTATAGTAACCTGCCAATCCTAAGAATCTCCTTACTTCTGACGGTGTCTGTGACGCCCCCAAAATAGGTCCATTCCATCCAACCCATTCTGAGTCGCCAAATATATGGTACAGAATAACTACATCTTTATTAATACATTTGTCGTGCAAAATACGACAACATATATATACTGTGAGTTTAAAAAAACAATTATTGTCTTCTAGACAATATACATACTCAAATAAATCCTCATCACAATTATTTATACATTATTTTACAAATATGGTGAGGACTACTAAACAACTCTTTCTAGAACCTTTATTCCATACCCCACTAGTACTTCGCTACATTCTCGCCTCCCCGAGAAGAAAAATGGAACAAAAAGGAAAAGGGTGAGCTCGACTAGCCCAAGAAAGAATATTATGACTAAGATAATATACAACAAAATTATCGTTAGTCTTCAACAGGAAAAATCTAATAGAATACAATAGACAACAAGTTTTAAATCAATATTCGCAATGAAATAATAATTCATTAGAAGAGTTAAGTAGAGAATGCAAACTACTATCTTCTATGTATGAATTTTAAAGTTCATCGCCTATTTTTATCCCCGTAACATCAATCAATATATATCCGGGATCAAATATTCATCCTTGCACTACGTGCCAAGGACATTCACCACCGGGTCATGTTCATCTAAACACTGCTCATCTTTGCACTACGGGCCAAAGATATTCATCGAAATCATTCATCTTTGCACTACGGGCCAAAGATATTCATCGAAATTATTCATCTTTGCACTACTACGTGCCAAAGATATTCATCATAAATCATTCATCTTTGCACTACAAAAGCCAAAGATATTCAATAATATCATCATTTAAGACCGAGGATGATGAAAATATTTTTTAAAGAAACGAATCCAAAGGAAACAAAATGACAAGGATTAAGGATTAAGGATTAAGGATTCGTACTTTGTTTTATCCACGTCGAAAAATACCTCAAAAATAATCATAGTGGTGTAAAATTCAAGAATGATCAAAACATGGATACAATCAAAGCTAGTATCCGAATAGATATTTTGGAAAAAAGAAGAAATTTCATTTTTCTATGAATAAAGCCGTATTCGTGAATAGTGTCAGATATCGTGAATAGTGGCCGTATATCGTGAATAGTAACTTCAACACCAAAAGATAGAAATTTCACAAAAAACATCTTCACGCTTTCCGTGAATAGTACTCGTGAATAGTAACTCGTGAATAGAACTCATGAATAGTAACTTATGAATAGTAACCTCGACATGAAAAGTTCCAAATTTGATAAAAGTTTCAAGCAATATTTCAAAGATAATGATATTGAAGAAATAATATCATTTGAGAAGAAAATAACATCCCTTACCTCGAAAGACAAGATTTAGTTGAAACACCGGATATAGGCTATGACTTGAACTTTCACCGTATAGCAATACTCAAAGTATACTCAAAATACTCACAAGAATACGCCGATAATATAGAGAGAAAACTTCAGCTTTACGTGTGATTTTCAATTCTAACCTAAGCACCTATTTATAGAAATCGCTAGAACACCAAAGCAGAAAATTTAATATAATATTAATATATATAAAATATTATAATGTATTCCTTGAAATATTAATCTCAACAATTCACACATGCCAACCTTCTAGAAAAAAATAAAAAAAACGTTTTTCTAATTTAAAATAATTTAAACTTCTAAAAATCAATTATTTCGGAGCTTCGGAACTTCAATAATTCATAATAAATAGCCCTTTTATCAGAAAATTCGAATCTTGCGAGTTTTTATAGGAAATTCAATTCTCTACAACTTTACAGAAGAAAGTTTTTCCAAATTCCAAACAGAAATTGACCGAAATCCATAAATGGGCGATTTTACAGGCTATAATCAAATTTCACCAATAAATGGGGTCCAATTTACATGTTTTACATGTTTTAAACATTTATTACAACAAAATACTCCTCCTCCACATATACTCATATATCCCACATTCATCGTAAAATATCATCGTTAATATATTATTAAAATAATATATTTAAATGAATTATTTTATCGTAAAAGATAAAATATTAATTTTCAACAATTGTCATATTAAAAATTTTCTCCATCTATATCCTCATAAAATCAATATTTTCCTCATCGTATGAATCAATAATTAATTATTCACAAATAATATTACGTAATCACAATATTGACAACCAGCAGCCCTCCTGTGAAAGAGGGGCTTTCCAATAAGAATTTCTCCTTCCTCATCAAGCCGCAATTAGGTGACCAAACCTCTCCTTAGATGTAACTTTCTAGACATTGCCAATAATGTTATCTAATAATATTATTCGTGATAATATGAATTATTGGTTCGATAATGAAAAATATCGCAGTAATGACAATTATTAAAACAACAAAGAATATAAAATATCAACGCAAAGAATTATTGAATCAATAAAATAAAATATCGAATAAGAGATTATCGTGAACCATTATTGAGTAGTGCCTTCTTCACGTAAGAATCAATAATTGGTGCAATACCGCAGCTATCGCTCAACAACGCCAGTATTAGTGTGTTTTAACCAATTAGGGTATTCCAACAAAGGTAAACAGTAATAACTACGCCAATTATTTTTAAATAACTTATTTTTGTCGCTTTCTTCCTCCAATCGCTTTCCATTATGGGCCACACACATGTCACATACCATGTGCATTTAATATTCTTCTGACAAAGATTTAATATTCCACAACCAAACGAATATTCTCCTAATAATAATGAATATTATATCACCACTTGCTTATTTAAAATATTTATGATTTTACCCATAACTAACCACATTAATCAAATCCACCCTTACTATTTCAAAATAATAAATAAAGGAAATTCCTTTTTATTTAAAAAATTTCGGGTCTTACAACCTCCTCCTTATGAAATTTCGTCCTCGAAATTGACATATGTACTGTGTTTCAAAAGATGAAAATACCTCTCTTTCATTTTCGCTTCCAACTCCCATGTTATTTCCTCAATAGCATGGTTTCTCCACAAAACTTTAACTTGTGGTATAACCTCAGACATAGGACATGTTCTTTCCTATCCAAGATCTTGACAGTACCTCCTCATACGCTAAGTCTTCTATTATCTTGTCCTGGTTCTAACTCAATGACGTGGTTCGGGTCGTCCACATATTTACGTAACATCGATACGTGAAAAACATTATGAACACGCCATGGCATACTTAAGGTAAAACGAAGTCTATAGGCCACGCTTCCTATTCGATCGAGAATTTCAAATGGATTAATAAATCAAGGTTTGAGCTTTCCTCACCTCACCGATTCTCGCTTTTGAAATAACAACTTCTTGCACCTCCTTCTTCAAATTCATCATCACCAGGTGTAGCTTGAATACTTTTAACTTTATCGATTAAAGTCGATTATACTCAGATATCATCACGCGGTACCTAGAGTTTTCATCTCCATCTCTATTATTTGTAAATTATACTGAAATTAGTTTTTTGACAATATCGCACTTCAGATTGTATACGATCTTCTACTCAACACGCCGCCTACCACGCTCGCTTTTCCAGGATGGCATGGTCGTAACATGTGTCAAATGAGTCTCCTCTTGAGTTCTTCAAGCTCTTCCCACATTCTTTGCTCCATTCAATTTTGTATCTCTACGAGTCACCACAAGTTAATGGAATAGCGATTCGAGAATATCCTTCAACGAATCTCCCGATAATAACCAACTAAGCCTGAAAGCTACATATTTCGATTACCGACTTAGGTTGTTCTCAATCGCGACTCACATCCCAATGACACCCATCGCTTTACTATCGCATTTAATATGGTGTCCCCTACGAGAGTCTCGCTTTGCATTGCATTCCACAAAGGAAGTCACCAGATAGAGGCTCGGGTATCAACTTCTACAGTTGAATTTTTAACTCCTGGAGTTCAATAGGAGCCATTCGATATGAGATTTTAGAAATGAGTTTTGTACCGGGTTCAAAGTCGATACAAATTCAATATCACACTTTGGGAGTAAGTCAAGAAATTCTTCAGGAAATACGTCAAGAAATTTACTAACAACATGAATATTATTCAAATCTGACGTGTCTTTATTCAAATCCATAACATGGACTAAGAAAGCTTGACATTCGTTTTTCAATAAACAAATGGCTTTATAATTTAATATGAAAGAGTTTGACTTCAATGGTTTGGTTGCTTGAATTCGAATAACAGGTTGCTTAAGAATATGAAAACTAACAACCTTACGAAAGCAATCAATTTTGGCATGATGAGTAGTTAACCTTAAAATCACATTAAAAACAAATATCTTTAAAGAAATAAAGTCAATGAGTAATGTGATAGTGCCAACCTTGAATCAAACAAGATTTCTAAACAACTGATCTAATAAAAGTTTCTCTTAACGAGTCTCCACAGATAGTCAAAGTCTAATTTCTCCGTAGTCAAGTTCAAACGTTGAACGCAAGCAAGAGAGATAAAAGAATGGGTAGAACCAAGATTCAATAAGGTATAAACTTCGCAAGAATTTATAATTAACTAACCCGTGCTAAACTTCGTCGGGTTACTCGCTTTTTGAGAAGTCACGAAAACGCCTTCCAAAGAATCGCCGACTTTGACTTTTCTCAGATCCGCCTCGTGCCAACGTCCCAACCGGACTTGATTTCGCTTATAGGACAAAATCGAACTATGTGATCGTCTTTTCCACAACTAAAACATACCTTAGAAGGCTTTGAACAGCTTGACCTTATATGTCCCTCCTCTCGTGATCTCGTAGATCTAACCGACGATTGTTCTCTTCCCTAGAATTTGTTGTTGGTGTCGATGCACTGCCGACGCCTTCCCGCTATCGTTAAATCTTCTCTTTTAGATTGACATCTCTTTCCATAATATCAACGCTGTCATGCGCTTTTTACCCATGCATCACTCATTCTCACTGCTCAGTTATTTTTTCTTTCACTCGATTCCACTTTATCATCTTATACTCTCGCCAAAGAGTGCTTCATTCAAGCATCACATATCGGGTAACACAAGCTTGAATCGTTGCATCCTTTTGCTCCACGAATCGCCAGTAATTCTTCAAATTTCTTCTTCTTCTAACTCATAAATACGATTTTGCAATTCTACATTTTGATCATAAAATACCTCTAATAAACTCTCCTCGTGTACCTCTTCTTCCTCTTCTTCCTCACTGTCACCGTTACCTCTCACGACTATCTCTGGTGCAACTATCAATTCTTCACTCACCACATGGATATCTCTAATTCCTTCTTCACCGACATCACATTATCCCGATCAAGCGATTAGAGGTGTCTCCACGATCTCATTCACTCCAATGTTAACGTTCTCAGCAGCCATTCTTAAAAACTATAATTAAACAAGGGTTAATTAAGGAAATCAATATATCACATAATATCCCTATATACTAACCAACTAACAAATAAGCTTTAGGTAGGACACACTAGCGAAGGATTTACTCGCCTCTCCTCCTAGTTCTATTCCCCGATCTCCGCCAGAGATCATATCCTAAGCTCGATACCAACCTGTGACGCCCCAAAATAGGTCCATTCCATCCAACCCATTCTCGAGTCGCCAAATATATGGTATGTAATAACTACATCTTTATTAATACATTTGTCGCAAAATACGACAACATATATATATGTGAGTTTAAAAAACAATTATTGTCTTCTGTATAATATACATACTCAAATAAATCCTCATCACAATTATTTATACATTATTTTACAAAAATGGTGAGGACTACTAAACAACTCTTTTCTAGAACCTTTATTCCATACCCGACTTAGTACTTTCGCCACATTCTCGCCTCTTGAGAAGAAAAATGGAACAAAAAGGAAAAGGGTGAGCTCGACTAGCCCAAGAAGAATATTATGACTAAGATAATATACAACAAAATTATCGTTAGTCTTCAACAGGAAAAAATCTAATAGAATACAATAGACAACAAGTTTTAAATCAATATTCGCAATGAAATAATAATTCATTAGAAGAGTTAAGTAGAGAATGCAAACTACTATCTTCTATGTATGAATTTTAAAGTTCATCGCCTATTTTTATCCCTCGTAACATCAATCAATATATATCTGGATCAAATATTCATCCTCAGCACTATGTGCCAAGGACATTCACCACCGGTCATGTTCATCTAAACACTGCTCATCTTTGCACTACGGCCAAAGATATTCATCGAAAATCATTCATCTTTGCACTACGGGCCAAAGATATTCATCGAAATTATTCATCTTTTCTACAAAAGCCAAAGATATTCAATAATATCATCATTTAAGACCGAGGATGATGAAAATATTTTTAAAGAAACGAATCCAAAGGAAACAAAATGACAAGGATTAAGGATTAAGGATTCAGATTTTGTTTTATCCACGCCCAAAAATACGCCAAAAATAATCATAGTGGTGTAAAATTCAAGAATGATCAAAAACATGGATACAATCAAAGCTAGTATCCATAATAGATATTTTGGACAAAAAGAAGAAATTTCATTTTTCGGTGAATAGTGCCGTATTCGTGAATAGTGTCATATACGTGAATAGTGCCGTATACGTGAATAGTAACTCCGACACCAAAAGATAGAAATTTCACAAAAAAACATCTTCACGCTTCGTGAATAGTACTCTTAATAAGAACTCGTGAATAAGAACTCATGAATAAGAACTTATGAATAGTAACCCCATATGAAAAAGTTCCAAATTTGATAAAAAGTTCCAAGCAATATTTCAAAGATAATGATATTGAAGAAATAATATCATTTGAGAAGAAAATAACATCCCTTACCTCGAAAAGACAAGATTTCTAGTTGAAAACACCTGGATATAAAGGCTATGACTTGAACTTTCACCGTATAGCAATACTCAAAGTATACTCAAAATACTCACAAGAATACGCCGATAATATAGAGAGAAAACTTCAGCTTCGGTGTGATTTTCAATTCTAACCTAAACACCTATTTATAGAAATTGCTTAGTAACACCAAAGCGTAAAATTTAATATAATATTAATATATATAAAAATATTATACGTATTCCTTGAAATCTTAATCTCAACAATTCACACATGCCAACCTTCTAGAAAAAATTAAAAAAAACGTTTTTCTAATTTAAAATAATTTAAACGTCTAAAAATCAATTATTTCGGAGCTTCGGAACTTCAATAATTCATAATAAATAGCCCTTTTATCAGAAAATTCGAATCTTGCGAGTTTTTATAGGAAATTCAATTCTCTACAACTTTACAGAAGAACGTTTTTCCAAATTCCAAACAGAAATTGACCGAAATCTACAAATGGGCGATTTTACAGGCTATAATCAAATTTCAGTCAATAAATGGGGTCCACCGACATGTTTTACATGTTTTAAACATTTATTACAACAAAAATACTCCTCCTCCACATATACTCATATATCCCACATTCATCGTAAAATATCATCGTTAATATATTATTAAAATAATATATTTAAATGAATTATTTTATCGTAAAAGATAAAATATTAATTTTCAACAATTGTCATATTAAAAATTTTCCCATCTATATCCTCATAAAATCAATATTTTCCTCATCGTATGAATCAATAATTAATTATTCACAAATAATATTATGTAATCATAATATTGACAACCAGCAGCTTCTCAGAAAGTGGGGGCTTTCCAATAAGAATTTCTCTTATCGCACGCAATTAGGTGACCAAACCTCTCCTTAGATGTAACTTTCTAGACATTGCCAATAATGTTATCTAATAATATTATTCAGATAATATGAATTATTGGTTCGATAATGAAAAATACTCGTAATGACAATTATTGAAACAACAAAGAATATAAAATATCAACGCAAGAATTATTGAATCAATAAAATAAAATATCGAACAAGAATTATCGTAACCATTATTGAGTAGTGCCTTCTTACGTAAGAATCAATAATTGGTGCAATACCGCGGTGCTATCGCTCAACAACGCTGTATTAGTGTGTTTTAACCACCGGGTATTCCAACAAAGGTAAATTCAGAATAACTACGCCGTTATTTTTAAATAACTTATTTTTGTCGCTTTTCTTCCTCCAATCGCTTTCCTCACATGGGCCCACACATGGTCATCGCTACGTCAATGCGAATATTTCCTCGACAAAGATTTAATATTCCACAACCAAACGAATATTCTCCTACAATAATGAATATTATATCACCACTTGCTTATTTAAAATATTTACAAGATTTTACCCATAACTAACCAACCATTTAATCAAATCCACCTTACTATTTCAAAATAATAAATAAAGGAAATTCCTTTTTATTTAAAAAAAAATTTCTGGTCTTACATGTTGTCTTCTATTGATCCCAGTTTATTATAGCCTCAACCTTTGATGGATCGACCGAAATTCCATCCTTATCAATAACGTGTTCGAGAAACTGTACACATTCTAACCAAAATTCATATTTTGAGAACTTAGCATACAACTTCTCTTTTCTCAAAGTCTCCAACATCACTCTTAAATGTTCCACATGTTCTTCCTTGGTTTTAGAATATACCAATATATTATCAATAACCACCACCACAAATTTGTCTAAAAATGGTTTAAACACCCTATTCATCAAATCCATGAACACTACAGGTGCGTTGGTTAAACCAAAAAACATAACCAGAAACTCGTAATGACCATACCAAGTTCTGAATGCTATTTTTGGTACATCCTCCGGCCTCACCTTTAGCTGATGATAACCACTTCTCAAGTCTATCTTTGAGAAAAATCTCACTCCCTTCAACTAATCGAATAGATCATTAATTCTAGGTAATGGATACCTATTTTTAATTATTACTTTATTCAATTCTCAGTAATCAATGCAGAGCCGCATCGATCCGTCTTTCTTCCTATCAAACAACACCGGTGCTCCCCCCGGCATACACACTTCTACTTGAATATACTTCTTGTCATGAAATTCTTGTAACTGCACCATCAACTCTTTCATCTCTACCGGGCCATTCTCAGATGGTGCCTTAGATATCGGGGGCCGCTCTCGGTGGTAAGTCAATCACGAACTCGAATTATCGATCCGTGAAAGACCCAAAGAAATCGTCTGAAATACGCTCCGCAAAATCTCTTATGATCGGTATTTCTTCTAACTTTGCATTTTCTTCTCACAGATCGACTATGTAGGCTAAAGTATCCTACACATCCTTGTCTCAACAACTTCTTAGCTTGCATCACCGTCAGACAACTTGCTTGTCGAGGTGACTGCTGCCATAGAACACAACCTTTGACGGAGTCATAAGGTTAACACATTTTCTTTGGCAATCAATTACTATTCCGTAATTAAATAACCAATCCATTCCCAGTATAATGTCAAACTCACCAAGTTTAATTGGTATCAAATCTACCATCATCTCGTGATCCTTTATAATCACTCTCCAATTCCTATATATGAATCTAACAAGAATCACTTCCCTATTCGCAATCTCTATGCTTAAGGGAAATTCTAATTCTTCCTGAGGAAAATCTAAATTCTGAACAAATTCATCGGATATAAATGAACAAGTAGCACCCTTAATCAAATAGTACATAAGCATTAATACCATTAATCTAATGATTCCCCGACACCACATCCTTAGATCAGACAAAGATCCTCGCATGGTCATATTGAAAGTCCACGCAGAGGTCACTGACTATGCCGGGTCCAAAGGATAGTCAATGCACCACCACCGTTGTTGTTTCCTTTTCCACCACTTGCACTTCCCGTTGGCTTCTTAGGGAAATCACGAGCCATGTGATCTTTTGAATCGCAGGTAAAACATGCTCATTTCTTTGGACTAAAGCAGTTTGGTGCAATGTGCCCCTCCTGACCATAGTTGAAACACACTCACTTTACCTTCAAACATACTCCAGTATGGTTCTTTCCGCAAGTAGCACAAGCTTCAAATTTCTTCTTTTGTTGATTTCCTTGTTGTCCTCCCGCAGTTGAATTATCGCTCCACTTCCTCTTCTGACTATTACTTCCAATGTTACTTCCACTAGTCTTATTCTCATTCTCAGTCTTCCTCTTCTTTTGTTCTTGATTGTACTTGGTCAAAGCATCGCTTCCACCTTCCGCGATAATTGTCTTTTCCACTACAGCCGCAAATGTATTTAGCTGAAACATTGAAACCTTGCTATACAGCCAGGGTTTTAATCCTTGTTCGAACCTTCTCACTTTATGCTCGTCGGTATTGACTTGATAAGTGGCAAACCTTGCCAACTCGTTAAACTTCATAGCATATTTTGGCACCGTCATAGTTCCTTATTTCAGCTCCAGAAATTGCACTTCCAACTGATTCCGGGAACTCGCTAGAAAATACATTTCGAAAAACATCTCCTTAAATCTATCCCACATTATCACTCCTTGTCCCCCATGAACCTTATTTGCTTGCCACCAGTAGCTAGCTTAGACTTCAGCATGAACGTTGCGAATGCAGTCTTTTGAACCTCGTTAACTCTAACCATGTCGAACACCTTCTCCATTTCCATGATCCAAGTTTAGGCTTCAACTCGATTCACAGACCCTTGAAACTCTGGCGGTCCAACCACTTTGAATTCCTTAAAGGTCGTGACTTGAGCTTGCAGTTGATTCGCAAGTGCACCCGTCAACAAGGTTACCAACTGCTGAACTGGGTTAGCGTTAGCCTCGTTATTATTATTTGTAAACCCCTTAGGAGGTGGTTGTTGACGTGGTTGTCTTCTTCTAGGAGGCATTATCTGTTAAAATATACGCTTGTTAGTTCATTATTCAACTACTTGATTATTTGAAGTTTAACTTAAACATTTAAAGCTATAACACATAACATTTCAAATAAACTTTGATATTTTATTCATTCATAAAGTTTTAGAACATTTTTAAAGATAGCATAACTGCTATAACATCCACTTTCTTGATCTAACAAGTTTTAGGATTACATACTCATACTATCCCTTTATTCATCTCAAAATAAGAGATTCACAGTTTATTTATTCACATAATTAACGACATATTATTATCACTCTTATTCTATCTAAGCATATTAGGATGTCGTAAGGCTTGTCGACGCTCTTCCTCCATGATACGATAAGCCATTCTACGATCCATCACGAACCACGGCGAGTCTTCAAACTGAGGTGGGTAATAAAAGACTCGATCCTGGGCCCTATCAATTACAGAATTAAAAGCATAATCCATCTCGTTCATCTTGGCTTTCTTCACTTGGACCTTAGCCTCAGCACGGTCTGCACGTTGAGTCGCCTTCATCCAAGCATCCTCTATTCTTGCACGCTTAGCTAATTCCTCTATGAAGTCATCTTTTAATTTCTCCATGTCATTTTTCATCTTCTCGTTTACTGCCAACAAATCTTCATGCTGACCCTTTGTATGAAACAGGTCCCACTCCGTGTTTCTAAGGCGTGAGTCGAGTTCCTAAATCTCCGCACCCTTCTGCTCCATCAAAGTGTGATGCATCTCAACCATCTCCTTCAGTTCCTCAACCTTGCCCTATAATTCTATGTTACAATCGTACAAAGCGTTATACATCTCAGCTGATATGGAGTTTGGTGGAAACTCCACAGGATCCTCTTCCTCATCATCTTCATCTACCTCCTCAGAACTATCCTCCTCGGGATTGGTCACAGGCTCATCCTCCTGGATCATCTATTCCCGCACAACATGAATATCCCGGTGTTCATCATCTCTAGGTACCTAAGGTATCACTTCCCTAGCTGGACTGGATCCTCCTTCGTTAGACATCTTGACAACAAAATATTTTAAGTTTTACTTAACATTTTTTGATACTCGCGAGCACATAAGTTATTAACATATAGCACATAATGTCTTTTATTATTTAGCTTCAATGGATACCTTAATTCATTCCTTAAAACTCGATAAGAGTTGGACACCTCTACGTTTTCTGTTTCCTTAAAGGTTACTTCCTAAGCTTTCCCCACCTAAGGTTCATAACCTAAGGCTCTGATACCAACCCGTGACACCCCCAAATCTAGGTACTCCATTCCCACAGGATTTGGTGTTCACTTTTCAAAACAATTACATCTAACTACCCACAATCAAAGGATAACGACATAATTTAAATAACTTAACAATAATCTTTCCCATTAAAGGGTTACATCATCTCAAAAATAATCCCAGGTAATCTAACCTTAAAATTATTACATAAGTTTGCGGAATACATCATAAAATAAAACAAGTCTTTAACATAATTCATTAAAATAAAATTTCTCATAAGTCTTCAACACTGGACATTTTGCCCTTTCCTATGCTAAGAGATGGCTCATCGACTTTCTCTACTTTAGTCATAGAAGAAAGATGCAAGAGTGAGCAAACAATTGCTCACCGATATAGGAAGTAGTAATGATAACAACATGAGAATGAACAACAAATGTCGAAAGCAAGAATGAACTTGTTCTACTTAATCAAAATAGTAAACAAGTTCAATTTAATATCTCGTGGTCTTAAGACCACTTAACTATTTCTCTGGTATTTAGGTATTATTACCTCAACTTTAATAAAAGTTAGACTATACAGACCCTTCTTAACGTACTTGGAGAGATCGGCCCTTTGTACCATGTATTGTGCACAAACATCTAAACGTTACACATATAAAATCCCCTATGTTAGTGTTGTTCATCTCAGTTTGGATTTAAAATTTCTGCACTAAAGTAAGTTTAGATTGGAACTAGCTTATCAGTTGTTCTAGAATTTTAGAACACTATTCAACTATAAATTAAATCAATTTAATAAAAGTTTACTTTCTATTTGAAGGTTTAATATCAGAATATAGAACTGAACAAGGTTATTAAAGTCAAAGATCGAATATTAACAATATACAATTGAGTAAACATGATGTACATGAAAAGGGCTATATTCAAAAGAGTTAGAACAATCTCCTTTGAATCAATGTATTAGAACAATATATGCTTCGAATAATAATAAGGAAAGTAAATCTCGCTCAATGTAATGAATTAGGTTACAAGAGCTTGTACAACCATACACGAGACAAAATCAATAGGCTTACTTAACTTCAATGTAAAATTTAGGAATACATAGATTGATTGACTTAAAGATCACATAGCTATGAAACTTGCTCAATAAAATTTTAGGATAAGGAACTTGCATTCATTATATTATGAAGAGAATGAAGTTAGGAAACTTGCGTAATTGTAATTGAGATAGGGTAAATAAACTTGCTCAATAATAACGAGGTAGAGTTAGAAAACTTGCCTCAAGCGCAAGCTATAATATTAAAACTCAGGTTCACCTACTCATTTTAGTGGAATCACAATATCTATTAGACATGTTAACATCCACTTACAAAATAACACTCACTTCTAGTTAAACTTGTTAATTTAGTACAAATCTTACGTTACCATACATATTTCAAAATCACAAGTATACATTTCATAACACCTATTCATTGATCAATAAGTTTCTTAAATCATACATATCATTTTCACAACTTACTAACTTTACATATTAGGGTTACTAACCACATGATACGTTTCTATTTTAACCTTTGTTATTACATATTTGACACATTAACACAACCATTAAGCTTAGTTATAATGAATGTCCAAAGTCTGCAGAAGTAGCAGACTTCACTATTTGTGATGTAGACACTCAAAATTTTCTTCACACCTGTTACTAACATTGTAGAAGGGCAGATTCGTCTTTTGGAGATAACCTTAGAAGACAACTCACATCCATTCCGGATACTACCAGAAGTTCAGTCTCAACCTCGGAACACACACCGGGAGTATCAATTTCAACCTCGAAGATAACCCTGCATTTCGTCCATGGAGATAACCCCAAGGAATACTGTTGCAATTCAGGCGAAAACTCCAAAAATTCTTGTTTCAAATGCATACGATCAGCTTCAATCTCATACCTCCTGCCGAGGCCCGGAGCTAACACCGGGAAGACATGCACACTTACAGATGACACTGTGGAATACAAACACTTGCAGCAGTCCAATCTCAGATGTAATCCTGAACAACATCTGCTATCGACCCAAACTGGAGATAACCCTGGTGAAGGCCAAAATCATCATCTTTCCACCTCAACCCTCAGCGCGTCGTCTCAACGCTTCATACATACATTGCTACACAACAATGTCCTATAAGAGCCAAGGAGTTCCAATCCTGAGTGACTATTACGCGTGGCAGTACACGGGATAGAATTTAAAGCTTGAAGACCATGGGCATGGTCCCCTCTTCCTAACTTCATACAACCTCTAATCCCATGTCATTGTGTAACTCTCAACAAAAGTGGTCTGAAGAAGGTCTTATACACCTCATTCGGATGCTCGGATTGAAGTTCTGCAAGTTTGAGCGGACATCACAAAGGCACGAGTACATCGTGATTTCAAGACGACGGACCCATGAGAGTCTGGAGCGGCTCGGGCAAACAAGAGTGCATCTGCAAGGGCCTATATAGTATATACCATACCACCAAATCTATAAATATAGAGCTTGGTGTGGCCATTTGTAAGAGAAAAAAGGCGAAGAAGTCCTATCCAATTTGCTCTGTACACACCCCATATTGAGTGCTTTCTCATTTTAAACAATTGTTAGCTCGCATATAGCTATATTTTACCGGCGGGAGTTGAGTGTTACCCATCTAGAGTCATAGAAGCCTGCATTGGCAGCCCACTGTTGGCCTTTTCACACTCTATAAAGCCTTTCTCTTCATCTTTGCACACACTATTCTTCACATTGAGAGTCGTGTTGTGTGTGTGTATGCCTGACTTCTTGATGTGGTTTTTATTTCACCATATATATATATACTTATATATGTATATATATTTATATATGGACTAACATTATCGAAGTTATGCCTCGATTAAGCCTGCACTTATGTCTCGAGCGTTTTCTTGCTTTTTATATATAAAACTGCTGTCGCATCATTCGATGAGCCTAGATTTTACATCCTAGCATTTACTTGCTTTTATATATATAAACTGTGGTCAGACTTTGTCTGATGAGCCTGGATTTTATATCCGAAGTGTTTATTGCTTTTATATATATATATATATATATATATACTTATATATATGAACTATTGTCGAACTCTGTTCGATGAGCCTGGATTTTATATCTGGTGCGTTTATCGCTTATATATATATATATTTACATTTTCGTCAGGCCTGGAGTTTACTTCATGACCTTTTACTGCTTTATTTACATTTCGTCCCGGCTGGAGTTTACTTCGTGGTGGTTGATCGTCTTTACTACTTTCTTTACATTTAGTCCCGCCTGGAGTTTACTTCATGGCGGTTGAGCATTTACTACTTTATTTACATTTCTGATCCCCCATGGAGTTGCTTCGTGGTGGTTGATCATGTCCATATATATATATATATATATATATATATATATATATATATTTTACTGCTTTTATATATTTACATTTCCGATCCCCCATGGAGGTGCTTCGTGGTGGTTGATTATGTCTGTGTATATATATATTTACAGCTTTTATATATATAACTGCTTACTGCTTTTCATACAAATTGCAGCATCATGTGAGCCTAGGAATCATGTGATCACAGATTCAGTCTACTGAATCTAGATTCGGTTCCAATGATGGACATTTTCAGCTTTAAGCAGCTTGTACATTATTTACGGTGTCCGAATTTCCTTAGATGGCTATCATTCCCATGAGGAGTTCGGCACTGCTGTATATTATTTTCTCGAAGATGCTTCGCATCTCGAAAATAAAAGCAAACAAGCCAAACATTTAATAATAAAATGGAAGTATGAAAAGTTCTCAATTACTATTGAGCACAGGGATCGAAAAACCTCTTTTATAAAACCTCATTGCTATATCTTACTTAAAACTGAATTTTTATACAAATTCAAACCCTTTGTATATAGCTGCGAACGAGGCCTCGCACTACTTCCAAATAATTGCACATTGATCCACACACACACACACACACATATTCATGTAACAATTTTTTGAAAAGTGGCAATCACCGTGGCAACACGGATGTCGGGGGGTGCCTAACACCTTCCATCCTCATAATCAAGCCCCATAACCCAAATGAATCTCAGTTTCACAGACCCGTTTAGCAGTGTTACATCACTGGGTCAATGTGCAAACCTTTTCTTGGCTATGCTTGGTGCATCCAAGAAAACACCAACCGACGACTTTTATAAATAAATCGTTTACATTATACATGTCAGACCTTTTTCACTTGTTTTTTCAAACAAATCTCACATGACATGAGAACACCAAAGAACAAGTAACGAAAAGGGACAAATAAGAATCCCGACGTCGACATGTGGCGACTCTGCTGGGGACACTAGTAAGAGGGCTTAAGCCGCTACTACAAGCTTTTCAAAACTGTTATATGCTTGTGTGTGAATGTTGCAGCTACATTTATGATGAATGTGTACGAATGCATTTTACTTACTGCACTGTAATATATCTATCTGTGATATTAGTGCTTCGCACATGTCATCATTTTCATAAACGGTGAGACACATTGTATGTGAATGTATGTTGTGTGGTTCCTCCACCAGGAGGTTATCCTATCAGTGTTTGATTACTGGACTCATAGGGAGACTAATTCCAACGAGGCTCAGGAAAGGCACCACCCAGATTCGCTCCAGTTGAAAGACCGGATTAGTTTCCCGTCAAATAGATTGTGATGATCTGGGGACCTTCATGCCAAAAAGCCACGAGAGTAACCCTAAGATAGGCCAGCCTCTGTGATAAACCAAACGCGGAGGAAAGTCTCTTCATGCTTTCCATTTTTAATTACTTGTAAAAGCATTTATATGTAATTTCATTCCATGTTCATCTATATGTAATTGAAAATATGAAGAATATTGACCCATGCATGACATGTTATCAAATAACACCTATTTTTGTAGGATGATATTCCTAAAATGGACACATTATGATAGCATTTACATTATCCCTAAGACTAAACTACATAAGTCTTTTGTAGGGAAACAATTGGGCTTGTTACCCGCTCAAAATCCAAAAAGGCCACGAGCCTACAATCAATCGTGTCTTCTTCTCACCAGTCTAATGTTGTTTCTCGAGAAGAATTTGACGGATTAAGTAAACAAATTACAGATTTGGTTGTTCTACTGAAAGAATTGCATCAGTCCACTCAGGGCTCAAAGATGCCTACACATACAGAATCCTTTGCATAAGGAGGAGCTCAAGGTTTGGATAAAACAATTCCAGAACCTCAGTTGGATATGACCAACAAAGATCCTGAAAACACCCATCTCAAAGGAGATCCAGACACCGGTGATATCAGGAAGAAGGTCCTTCAAATGGAAGAAACTATCCATGCTCTCAAAGGGATTGGAACACATGGAAGTGTTTCGTATGCTGACCTTTGCATATTCCCTGGTGTTCATTATCCAGAGAAATTCAAAACCCCTAACTTCGAAAAGTATGACGGATTAGGGGATCCTTATACATATTTGAAGGTGTTCATTAGAGAACTTGGATCTTATACGGAAAACGAGAAGCTCATAATGCAGCTGTTCCAGAAGAGTCTGACTAGAAAAGCCCGTTCATGGTATACCAAATTAGACAACTCAAAGATCCATAGATGGGAAGAGCTAGCTCATGACTTCCTCACTCAATATAGTTTTCAATCTCGATGGTCACGACCTGGCACTTTATTACCAAGGTCAAGAAACAAATGAATGAGTCTTTCAAAGAGTATGCTCAAAGGTGGAGGCGCCTTGCTGCTCAAGTTATTCCTTCCATGATGGAGTCAGAAATGGTCATGACTTTCATAGACATACAAGAAGCTCCTTTCTATGAAAGAGTCTTAGCTGGTATTGGAAAACCATTATCTGAAATGATCAAGCATGGAGAGATGGCTGAGATGGGATTGAAGTCTGATAAGATTCAAGACCTAGCCGCTCTTAAAGTAGTTGCTGAACACATCCAGTCCGGATCTTATGGAAACAACCCCGAGAGGGTCCATAAAAAGAAAGAGGAGGATGTTTCCTTGATACTACAAGGTCAAAAAGGCTGTCAAAACATGCCTATACAGAGGAGAAACTACTCCCCTTTCCAAGCATAGTCTTCAAACCCTCCATTTCCTAAAGGTGGAGATGCAAAGCGCCCTCGAACATTCACACCCTTAGGGGACTCACTCGAGAATATTCTTGCTCTTCTGACTACTCAGAAGAAAATCACACGTCTTCTTCCACTAGCCAACCCTAATGGGAGGGGTTTTAATGCTACTTGGAAATGTGCTTATCATGCCGGGGCACCTGGACATGATACTCAAGATTGTTGGGCCTTGAAACACAAGATCCAAGATTTAATAGGCAACGGTGAGATCGTGGTTACCAACCCAGATCACCCTCATGTACAAGACAATCCTCTTCCTCAACACAAAGAAGAAGAGGTCAACATGATTAATTGGAGCGCTGGACAGAGTTCCAATTTTAATTGTGAATCATCCCAGACCATCAAAGATGGTGTTGACAGATGGGATTACGCAAAGATCCAATATGCTATGGAACAAAAGATGAAGTCTCTTTGTAAGCAAGTTGAGCAATTAGCAGAACTGGTGACCCATCAGCATCAAGTCACACGCCAATTAGTTAGTCAGGAGCATGCCTATCTCCTTCCTTTTGTTATGAATGCTCCACCATCTCCTTCAGAAAGCGAAGCTATGGAGGATAAGGTTGCAAAAAGAGCAAATGCTAAAGCCCATCGGGATTTTGCCAATCAAAGGGAATTTACATACATGGTCCAACCTATGGAGGAGATATTTCAAATACTAATCAACGAAAAAAGAATTAGCTCCCTTCTACCTCCAATTAATCCCTGTTCAAGACGGTTCAACTCCGATGGAGTATGTAAATATCATTCACATTCTCACGGTCACAGCACAGAAGAATGTTGGGCACTCCGCCACCTCATTCAAAATTTAATTGATAGCGGTGTCCTGCAATTGGCAGATGATGACACTGTGCTACTCGAGAGTGGGAATACATGTCCTACCAAATGGAAGGGATCAGTAGCAGTTATATCCGTTGAGGCTGATGAGACTATCAAATCATTTTCCATACAAGCAATTCAACACAAAGGAGCTGAAAATCCTTTGAAAGTGGCCGCACCAGAGCCAATTTCTTTACCCTTCAGACCACAATATCCTGTTGTCAGTTTACACAAAGTTCCATGGAATTATGGAGAAGTCAAGGATCCACGCCTCATACTATCGCTATAAAGTCGAAGGAAAATCCACTGTATCTTCCTCAGAGGGTGATGAAGCCCGCCATTAAAGCAAAGGGGAAGGTTCCCATTGAGAAGATTGAGAAATTCCTCCGCACTATGGGCCATAATGAAGTCAAGGTGGTTCTAAGCTTAAGAGAAGCTCCACATCAGATCTAAATACTAGACTTGGTTTTCTCTTCCGAGGATCACAGGAAGATCTTATTGAAGGTTTTGGAAGAAGCCTACCTATCAAAATCAGTGGATGTGGAAAAATTTTAACATATGGTTGATCACATTTTTAACAACAATGTGATATCCTTCACTAATGATGACATACCGCCCGAAGGGACTGGTCATTGCAAGCCATTGCACATCGTAGTTTTGTCCTCTGGGTATATGTTAGCTGGAGTTCTGATAGATGGAGGTTCGTCTCTGAATATTTGTCCTTATGCCACTTTGGTAAAGAAGAACGTCAATATCATACGGATCCAAAGTAGCCATACGGTCATCAAAGCTTTTGATGGATCCCGATGAAATTCCGTTGGAAAGATTGAGCTACCAATCGAAATTGGTCCAAATATATTCAATGTATCCTTTCACGTCCTCAAGATAGATTCAGGATACAACCTGCTATTGGGGAGACCATGGATCCACATGGCTGGAGCCGTCCCTTCTACAGTACATCAACAATTCAAATACATTGTCAACAATAGCCTAGTCACTGTCAACGCCGAGCTAGAATGTCCTGAATAAGGAGAGCTATCAATCATCAGCTTCAATTCAGAAGTTGAGCCAGCCAATTTTCATACTTTCGAAGTGAGTAACACGCAATACCAACCTATTGGAGCACCACTTCCCATACCCAAGATTTATGCTGAGGTTATGTCGGCCACTCAAGAAATGATGTCATTAGGTCATCAGCCTGGACAAGGGCTTGGTAAAAATCAACAGGGTATTAAGCACCCTATTCAAGTGTCCAGTCAAATTGGGATTGTAACACCCCGAAATTTGGTCTATCTTCACACCCAGATTTTGTACGTCACGATCCCATCTTCTTCCAAACATACATCATAATATACTGAAATATAACAACATACACTCTCAAATCCCAAGTTTTAAAAACCACATAACCTTTTTCATTATAAATAATGATAAATACATTATTCATTCCATCTTACAAGAGTGACTTTCATCCACCACTAAGGATACATAACAGTTCATTAAACTAATCTAAAGTTCATTTGCCTTATTTTATATTACAAGTCTTCATTTGATCTTCTTGCTCATTCCAATTCTGAATGGCATTTCATCTGGATACCGTCAGATTGATCTTTATGGGATCCTTAAGTTCTTCTAACATGGTTCGCTGAAAATGTTTTTCATTTAAAGAAAGTGTGAGCATTCAATTGCCCAGCAAGTCATAACAGTTGAACAAACATCTTTAAGAATTCAAACATTCTTTTAAGACTTCAATAACCGAACAAAGGTTATGAAGAAGCTTGAATAATAGGAATAATCTCGATTCCTATCATTTTAAAACAATATTCACTTTTATTTTAAAATACTTTCAGTCTTCTACCTTTTTCATACACATTCTGTCTGGCTAGAATCATTAGAATAGACTTAACAATAACGGATCATGTATAAACAGAGCATTCTCTTATTGAATAGTTAAATCACAGAACAGTTCATCTCATAGAAACACTGAAGTGTTCACATTGTGGCTCAAGGCCTCATACATTCTACCACCTTGCACAAATATCGCACATTAGCACATAGATGGAACTTTTCAAGTTCAACATCTGAAAAGTTTAAGAAATTAGCATTCATTTGAAATATGAATGAAGTTAGGAAACTTGCCTTACGTACAGCTACAACTTACGCTGAATTGCTCATTCCAGTTCCTATGTAGCACATAAGAAAAATAACACATACACTAATTAGTCATGTATATTTGACTTATGCATTAGCTTGCGTAACTTTACTTCTTAGGGTTCGCGTTCTTCTAACCTAAGTTTACGCGACCACTTTCATTACCATTCTATGGCTTCATGACATACGGAGATGTCTTACTTTTACGTTCATCATCTTTGATGTTTTACATCTTATCTTCTTCTTATTACTTCTCTAAGGCTCAGCAGACATCGCTTCTCTGCTAGTAGTCCATATGGTACTCTGAGTGGTTTCCCACAAACAACCAACAAATAAGTTTCTGTCTCCTCTACACTGCCCATAACAGTGAGCTAGATTTGTTGCCAATTTTGTATATACCTTCGCTCTCTGAAGGAATTGTTTAGCCCAGCTCCCATATATAAACCATCAAAGGTTACGATTGTACCATAACCTAAACTTATTGTAACTTATCTTAACCATTAATTTTAACATTTGTTAAGTTAATTTCTTATTCCTTACGGCTTTTTGGCAACTAAATGCCACCCCTCAGGATTCATTCTTATACGACTCACCTTCGGCTTCATTACTCTTATTATCGTTCATTATGGCTTTCTCGATAATTCATGTCTTACTTACTACCTTTGCCAACGTCTAGGTCATACAACCAGGGTATACTTAGAACGTTTGTTCGACGCGAATACAATTCACGAGGAACGTTTACGTATTCAACGTTCACGTTACTCGTCTTTTAATCTCTCATTCAACCTCTACTCAAGGTTTTAATCGCTTTCGATCGTTATTCATCCTATGAACCCCATGTTCATTATTCTTTCTTAATGTCAAAGCCATAATGTTCGTTGTATGCTAAGACTTCTTGCAACTGCGTTACGTTTACGTTTATTCTCTTATTGATATTTTAATCTCTTTCGACCATTTCGTTCAACCTGTACTAAAGGTTTAATTAACTTGTTTAAGTGTTATATTAGTTGAACATTATGTTCTTTATCTTCCCAAGACGCTTCCCCAAGAGTTGAAAGCGCTTAAAAGCTCTTCTCCTGCTTTTTCCTACACATCACGCTGCGGGCGCCTACTCTCTTTTTTATCTCTCGTCATCATGCATAAGTTTGCAAAGACTGCTTCTCGTCTCAAGCGCCACAGCCATACACTTACATAAGGCATGGTGGTGAAATAAGGCTGCCAAGCCCCGACCTAGAAAATTTCTCGAAGTGTTAAATCTAATTTGAGACGCTTACTTCCCGCTTTTATAACTTATTCGTTATAACTCAAAACGAGGTCATTCCAAAGACATTCTTTTCCTTATCTTACGTACTTCAATACCCCCCAGATAGAACTTCATTCTGAATCCGTTAACGTGCCATTTGATTGGCTTGATCTTCACCCTTCGTTCATTTTACGTTTTTAACGTTCTTTGTTTGTTCGTCCGTAATTCGGTCATCCAAACTCGAAATTCATTTGCACTTGAGTCCACGACTCATATTTTCTATGTTTTCTTACATTCTTATGAAACCCTACATGTTCGGGTTCATTTACTAACTTTCTAATTCTCATTTGTCTTTTACAAAATTTTTGTCGTAACTTCGTTATAGCTAAGTTTTAATCCGTTTTTCATGAACGTTTCTACCGTTCCTAACTAAGCAATATGCATCAAATTCATGTGTAGTTGTAATACCCGTAAATTTTATGATTTAATTTTATTATTAAATAGAGCCGGTGAATTATTTATTTTATAAATGCTTACGTGGCATGAAGAGAGTAACTCAATTGAATTAAAATTGAGCTGTTGATGATTGATAAGATAGGTTCATGAAATGTCTTGTGTGACACAATGATGGACTTAGTGAAGGATGATTAAGTATTTGCATGTTTAAAGTCCAAATAATGAATTGGGAGTCTAGCCCAAAGTTAATTGATGGACTGTTAAGTTAGCCCAATAAACTTGGGATATTTAGAATCCAATTCGGAACCCAACAAAATAGTTAACTGGAGTACAAGTATTGGTTAAATTAAAATGTAGGGTAAGGTGGGCACACCGACTAGCCCTTGTCTATGTCTCGAGATCTGCTCTCTTGTCCCCAAATTAGGGTCACCAAGTACAAAGAACAAAGAGAGCTCAAACTCTCTTTACGCAAATTTTCAAGTCGCTAATCCTAAGCATGCATGGCTAGCTAAGTGGTCGGTATGGAGTGATTGAACAACTCCTTAAATAACCATTGTTCATTTCTATTGCACCATGAATCCCAACATTGGGTAAAGCAAGTGTCTGGTCCATGTTTTCTCTTTAAATACAAGCCACTAGGGAAGTCTGTTTTAGCGACAAGAGTGTTGGAGAAATCTAAGTAAAGAATTCTTAGTTGCTAAGCATTACCAAATCGAAGTGTGAGATATCAAGGTTAAAGCTCGAGAAGGTATAATTTCTACTCCGCTCTTAACTTGAGTCTTGTTGATTCTCGTTTTTGATTAATTAATAGGTCAAGTATGATGAATTAGCAGGATAAAGGGTGTTTAGAAAGTTTACCTTCGTGCGTGAATGTTAAAATTGTCTCGAATCAAGTTGTGACTACTCGCAAAAATGTAGCATGTTCACCGCTTCGAATCCATGGGTGCAACAAGACCGCATTTAAGAACCAACTGATGGGTTCGGTCATGTTAGATCATGCATTAAGAAATTCCCTTAGGTTGTATGCATATAGTAAAGTCTTACAGAAATTAACCCAACAAACTTAAACTTTGTCGAAATAGTGTAGACCGAAGTCTCTGAAGGAGCTGTCTTCGGACAAAGCGTGATATCTTCGGACAGAGCGTGATGTCTTCGGACAAAGCGTGATGTCTTCGGACAGAGCGTGATGTCTTCGGACAGAGCGTGATGTCTTCGGACAAAGCGTGATGTCTTCGGACAAGTCATAATATCTTCGAACATGGAGAGATGTCCTGGAACTCGGAGACAGCATCATAACTTGATATGAGGATGGATTAATAACTACTCCTATACTATTGTAAACTATTAGTACACGAATAAGTTCTAAGTGGAGAGTTGTACCAACTTCGGGAAAATAAATCTAATACTTTCAAACATGCGTAGAAGAAGGTGGTGGGGATTAATAGACGTTATGGTCTACTTAAAGCAATGAACCTCTTAGAACTTGAGGAAAGAAGGATTGCTGAATAAGCTAGCGGTGGGTCAATAGTATGAGCATGTTAGTGTACCGTTATGAGTTTTGATGGGTACAATGATAGAAAGAAAGATGTGTTATGTGTACATGTTATTGATATATATCAAGTGTGTTTGGCTAATAAATACCGTATTTACATGAATAGAATAGATGATATAGTTCGTTGAGGTGATTTTCGCTATTAGTAGTAATCAACGCTAAAGGCAAGTTCTATCCCTAAAAAAAACTTGTTACTTATATCATGCAAGTTTTCTATCCCTAACTTATTGTTATTGTTGGGAAAGTTCCCTAACCTCACTCAAATTTACATTGAGCAAGTATCCGAACACTATTATTGTTGTGTTGCAAGTTCCTTAAATTCACACACTTTATACGTTGAATTGTTGTCATATCAATCATATTTTATCAAGTAAATATCTGCTTCTATTCGAAAATCACTTGTATACCTTGACGTTGTTGTAAGCATTGGACTTATCATTCCTAAATGCATGATGAAAAACTGTCTAAGCCCTTGATTCGCCATTAGACTATTATTATGAGTTAAAGAGCGATCCAAACCGATTGATTTGGTGCGGACTATCGTAAATCTCTTGAGATGAACAACCCTCATAGAAGGGAAATTATATATTGTCGAGGGAACCGACGCATACATGAGTATGATTAAATGTTATGCATAACATAGGGTACTTTAAAAGTGATCACCACGTACTTTCGTGGATGTTGGATTACAGATGTAATATCTGCTAATTCTAGTAAGAGTTCTTGGTCCTTAGTGACTTCTCAAGACCCAATTATGTTGAACCTCGAAATGAGAAAATCCCTAAATTTTGTTGATATCCTTCTATCCATAGTGACACCTATTGAATACTCTTGATATTCTTGATATCCTTGAACTATCAATTATTATTATACCCATGAAAGATTCAAATGTTATAACCGCTTGTTCTTCTAGCTATATTACTTGTCGGGCAAATTTGTTGCTCATTCTTGCTTCCTAAAACATTACAATTAAAAGCGAGCAAGGCGGTATTTCGAGAAAGGACAAGGAAAGGGAAAAGTAAGAATAAATAACTTAGTCCTTAAGACTAGAAGTATTGTTATTATTGTTATGATGATTATGATGTATTCAAGAATGATTAAGCTATGTTAAGCTAATCATCAGAAATTGTTGTAAATGCTGATTCACGGTACCTTGGGGCGTGAATATTTATATTACATCAATGTAAATTATTCTATTATTTTCGTTATTAATGATTTTGTAAGATATTCGTAGTAGTAGCGTGATGCACCGAAATTCGAGATATGAGTGTTTGAAATTTTGGGGGCGCCACATAGATGACTTGGAATATCTTATTCTCCATCTTTCTTCATTGTCTTACTGCGACAATACTTAATCTTCTCTAGCACCTTCAATATTAAGCCTACTAAAAATAACTTATTTTCAGTCCAAACATTCTTATACCTTAGTCCATCAACTTACCACACATTATGAGTTCAGGAACTTTCCATAATAATACAAGTTTAAGAACCATTCCAGATAGACCATAAACGTCCATTTGCTGAGAAGTTCAAAAACCTATCATATCATTGTGAGTCACGAACGTACCATAAGTATGAGTTTCAAGAATTCGCACATACCTTATCGTTCTCTACCTACCAAGTATATACTTGAGAAAAGATTCACCTTCTCGTCATATACATCTTGACAGCGCAACCAATTCCAATGATTATCACTGTAATAAGCTAAGCAGTTGTTACACCAAGAACAAACCTCTGCCCATAACAAAGGTTCATACAACTCAGCTATCACATGAGTCCTTAATTGAAATTTTTACAACTTCTAAATCTCTCTTTATTAATTATGAATTTTTTTTAATTCATATACTATCCTTCATAACTTAATCTGAGTTCTTCTTCTTGTACTACTTCGTAGTACTTATACATCATTCATCGCTTAATGTACTCATCTCATTTACTATTCACTATGATCACGTGGTGATCTTCTTATCCTCCGCTCTACGATTATAGTCTTAGATACTCTTACCTAAGATTTATGACCCATCGCACCGATACCAATCAGAACTCCCCAAAATCCTGGTCCTATCTTCACACCCAGATTCTCGTACGTCATGATCCCATCTTTTTCCAAACATACATCATTATATATCTTGAAATATAACAACATACACTCTCAAATCCCAGGTTCTAAAAACCATATAACCTTTTTCATTATAAATAATGATAAATACATTATTCATTCCATCTTACAAGAGTGACTTTCATCCGCCACCAAGGATACATAACAGTTCATTAAACTAATCTAAAGTTCAATTAACTTATTTTATATTCCAAGTCTTCATTTGATCTTCTTGCTCATTCCCATTCTGAATGGCATTTCATCTGGATACCGTCAGCTTGATCTTTACGGGATCCTTAAGTTCTTCTAACATCGTCGCTGAAAATGTTTTTCATTTAAAGCAAGTATGAGCATTCAATTGCCCAGCAAGTCATAACAGTTGAACAAACATCTTCAGGAATTCAAACATTCTTTTAAGACTTCAATAACCGAACAAAGGTTATGAAGCAGCTTTAATAATAGGAATAATCTCGATTCCTATCATTTTAAAACAATATTCACTTTTATTTTAAAATACTTTCAATCTTCTACCTTTTTCGTACACATTATGTCTGGCTAGAATCATTAGCACAGACTTAACAATAACGGATCATGTAAAAACAAAGCATTCTCTTATTGAACAGTTAAATCGTAGAACAGTTCATCTCATTGAAGCACCGAAGTGTTCACATTATGGCTCAAGGCCTCATACATTCTACCATCTTGCACAAATATCGCACATTAGCACATAGACGGAACTTCTCAAGTTCAACATCTGAAAAGTTTAAGAAACTAACATTCATTTGAAATATGAATGAAGTTAGGAAACTTGCCTTACTTACAGCTACAACTTACGCTGAATTGCTAATTCCAGTTCCTATGTAGCACATAAGAAAAACAACACATACACTAATTAGTCATGTATATTTGACTTATGCATTAGCTTGCTTAACTTTACTTCTGAGGGTTCGCGTTCTTGTAACCTAAGTTTACGCGACCACTCTCATTACCGTTCTACGGCTTCATGACATACGGAGATGTCTTACTTTTACATTCATCATCTTTGATGTTTTACATCTTATCTTCTTCTTATTACATCTCAAAGACTCAGCACACATCGCTTCTCTGCTAGTAGTCCATATGGTACTCTGAGTGGTTTCCCACAAACAACCAATAAACAAGTTCCCGTCTCATCTACACTACCCATAACAGTGAGTTAGATTGGTTGCCAGTTTTGTATATACCTTCACTCTCTGAAGCAATTGTTTAGCCAAGCTCCCATAAGTCAACCATCAAAGGTTACGATTGTACCACAACCTAAACTTATCGTAACTTATCATAACCATTAATTATAACATTCATTGAGTTAATTTCTTATTCCTTACGGCTTTCTGGCAACTAAATGCCACCCCTCAGGATTTATTCTTATACGACTCACCATTGGCTTTCATTACTCTTATTATCGTTCATTATGGCTTTCTCGATAATTAATGTCTTACTTACTACCTTTGTCAACGTCTAGGTCATACAACCAGGGTATACTTAGAACGTTCGTCCGACACGCATACAATTCACGAGGATTGATTACGTATTCAACGTTCATGTTATTCGTCTTTTAATCTCTCATTCAACCTTTACTTAAGGTTTTAATCACTTTTGATTGTTATTCATCCCATGAACCCCATGTTTATTATTCTTTCTTAATGTCAAAGCCATACTGTTCGTTGTATGCTAAGACTGCTTGCAATTGCGTTACATTTACGTTTACGTTTATTCTCTTATTGGTCTTTTAATCTCTTTTGACCATTTCATTCAACCTGTACTAAAGGTTAAATTCACTTGTTTAACTATTATATTAGTTGAACATTATATTTTTTATCTTCCCGTACGTTTCCCCCAAGAGTTGAGCAGTTAAAAGCTCTTCTCTGGCTTTTACCCTACATTGGCGCTGCGGCGCCACTCTCTTCTTTATCTCTCGCACCGCAAGTGAGTTTACAATGCAAACTTCTTCTGGTCTGAGTGCGCAATGCCACATCAGATAAGGTATGTGGCTGCACCATACGCCAAGCCCTAACCCTAGAAAATTTCTCTAAGTGTTAAATCCAATTTGAGACGCTTACTTCCCACATTCACAACTTATTCGTTATAACTCAGAACGATGTCACTCCTAGATATAACTTCATTCTAAATCCGTTAACGTGCCATTCGATTGGCTTGATCTTCACCCTTCGTTCATTTTACGTTTTTAACACTTTTTGATTGTTCGTCCGTAATTCGGTCATTCGAACTCGGAATTCGTTCGTTCTTGAGTCCATGACTCACGTTTTCTATGTTTTCTTACATTCTTATGAAACCCTACAAGTTTGGGTTCATTTACTAACTTTCTAATTCTCGTTTGTCTTTTACGAAATTTTTGCCATAACTTTGTTATAGCTAAGTTTTAATCCATTCTTCTTGAACGTTTCTACCATTCCTAACCAAGCAATATGCATCAAACTTATACGTGATGGTTTTAAACTTGTCCATCGAGAACAAATATCCTACGATGGTTTTAAATTTGTCCATCAACAACGTTTTTTGTGTTCTTCGTTCGTTCTTCATTTTAATCAATATTTTGGATTACGATTTCACTTTTTATTAGAATTTGATGTTATAGAACATCATTCCTTACATATTACACCTACATATTGATATAATCCACTCGGATCATTCTAATTTATTACGAATCTTATACTTCCTTAAGAAATTTATAAACTAAACTTTTACTTCTTATTTCTTCATTTTCTTACGATTTCAACCATATGAAATCATCCCTAAAATCTTCTACTTCTTATTCTCATTAAGTTATGTTTTTAAACATAAAAACTTAAAGAAAAATTATAAAAGACTAGTTTCGGATTACCGTTCTCATTTAATCTCTTTCCGTCAGACAAAGGTTGCTCCCGAGCAAACTTTTCTGCTTCCTTCTCCTTCCCATCCTCCCATCCGAACTCCCTCTCTCTCTCTCTCTCTTTCAAAGTGTAGGATTCTCAAAATCTCAATTAAAAGAAAGTTAGCTTCCTATTTATAGAAAATCTAAAGCTAGGGCAAAATAGTCATTTCGCCCCCCTTAACCCCTTTACTATTCATGGCTTAAGGACTAAGTTAACTTACTCCTTAAGTTTACTTAACACTTAAGTCTACTTAGCCTTTAAGTTTGATTAACTCTTAAGTTTGCTTAACACTTAAGTTTACTATTTTCACCTCCTTAGTTAACCTATTTACTATTCACAAAACTTAGCCTGTAAGTTTCGTGGTTCCGTCTTTCGGGTTTCGTTTGACAGTTTTAAAAATTGCGATTGTCGGAATCCAATTTTTTTTGGATATTTCGTCTTTCCTTTACCGATTAACTTTTACGTATTGTTCGGATTTCCGAAAAACTGAAAAACACTTTTTGGTCAAGTCTGCTTCGGCATGCTAACATTTTCTTATAAATAGAGGGCTAAGTTAGAATTGAAAATCACACTAGAAACATAAGCTTTCTCTCTTTCTCTCTCTATATTATCGAGCGTATTTTGTGAGTATTTAGATACTTTGAGAGTTACTATTCAGTACAAGTTTCATTCAGCATCATATCCGACATTCATTCCGAAGTATTATTTCTTTGAGGTAAGGGATGTTATTTTTTTCTTAAATGATATTATTTTCTTCAATATCATTATGTCGAAATATTGGTTTGAAATTTTTAATCAAATTTGGAACTTTTTGTGTCGGGGATACTATTCACGTATACGACACTATTCACGTATACGACACTATTCACGAATACGACACTATTCACCAAAAATGAAAATTTTCCTTTTTGTCCAAGATGTCTATTATGGTTACTATCTTTGATTGTATCCATGTTTTGATCTTTATTTTTGAATTATGCTTCACAATTGGTTATTATGAAGTATTATTGATCTTGGATAAACTGTTATACGAATCCCTAATATTTGTCCTTCGTCTCCTCACCGGATTTGTTTTCTTTAAAATATTTTTCATCATCCTCAACCTGACACCCCAAATCTATTATTGAAGGTACTTCCATTTCCACGAGGATTTGGTGTTCCTTTATACAAATATCATCTATCTATCTACCCATAAATAAATGCAAACCATGCAATAGATAGAAATAATAAATAAATCTCCCCTTATGGGGTTACATCAACTGCATAATAATAAAATCCCAAGTTGCTCTAACCTTAAACATTTTGCGGAATCATAAACAAATAATAAGTCTTTAAATAACATAAATCCTGAATATCATTACATAAACACATAAATAACCGGTCTTCATTACTTGTTAATCTTGCCCTTGCCTTTACTAGTGGAAGGCTCAAATCGATCTTTAGTTCTTAAGCGCAATGTTATTATTACATGAAGAGTGAGCACGATTGCCCACAAGTATAACAATATAACAAATGAATAATAACATGCGAATAAATCAAAGACTTACGAAATAGGAAACTCGACTTTTGAATCAAGATGAATAACAAGAAACAAAAAAAGAACTTACGAGGGTCATAAGACCTTGAACTATGTCCTAGGTTGTCAAGTGTTTATACTTGAAACCTTTAACGATCATAAGACTATGGACTCTTCTTCTCGTACTTAGGGGATCGACCCTTAGTACCATCTTGTGCACAATATCTTAGCAGCTAAACATAAGTAATCCCCTATCTGAGGTTGTTCATCTCGATTTGACATTAGAGTCCGCACCAAAGGAAGTTTGGTTTGGATAATTCATCAAGGGTTACGAAATTTAGAGCGCTCATCAACTATGGACTAGTCGAATCATTAAGGGTTCACTAGTCTAACAAAGTTCAACGATGGCGATAATTTAAAATTGAATAGCAATCTCAAAAGGAATACAATAGAATAATTATTGTATAACAGAATCATACTTTGAAAGATTAATACATTTAATATAATAAAATGGACTTGATCAATAATAACAAGAATTTTTTCGACGTAAAGAGATAACTTATAAGCTCAAATAAAGATAACGAGTAGGGTTAGGAAACTTGCCTCGTGCGTAGATTACACGTTAATTATACTCGCTCCTTGATTTAAATCCTACATATCATTTAGGTTCACAGTACCAGTCAATTATAACGTACTAGTCATCACAAGTTCATTCTTTTTGTCTAACTCAAATTCATGACTATACTTAGTCAAATTATTACACTCATTGTCACCATTAACACTTCATGAACAATAAGCTAACTATGAATTCAATCATTCAATTCACACGTAAATGTGTTTATTGACATGCTAAAATTTATTTTAACACCTCATTATATATACTAACAAGTTTTTATGTTCATTAGATTAAGTTACCAACACATTTGCTAGACTTAAACATTTTAAAAACTCATTTACGGACCATTACGCTAAGTGGTATTGGCGTGCTGTTATATTATTTATTCTTGGCTATTTTTGACTTTAGCTATTGCTGGGATTGGGTATTTGGTGGTATTTGCTAGCAGTGGCGCTGGCTATGGTCTGAGTCTTAGGCACAGGTTGGTGGCGATGACGAAACTCGATTTTACGAATTTCGATTCGCGAAGAACACAAAATCGAGTAAATTTAACATTACATGGTCATTAAATTCACCAAATTAAACATACCCACATGTTAGAATTTGTATATAATCATTACCCAACATTTATAGAGTGATTTTAACCAATTAAAACACATAATTACAAATTAAAACATGCAAATTTCACTTTTTCTTGATGTTCTTGAAGGTTTTGAACAAAAACATAAAATTTAACACACTACTGGATTAGTTATAACACCAAATCCATCCATTCAAATTTTGTTTTCTTCATTTTAGCATGCATAATTATATCTGAGTGGAAATTTTACAAAACAATTTATGTTTGACATATTAAAATCACGTATAAGGGCCATATGGCCATATTCTATACTACTGTAACTTTTTTGAAGCCATAACATACGTTAATATTATAAAAAGATGATATGGAAACCTATATAATATATAATAAAACATGTTATGCTAATCATATTATCACATATATCCATATAACAACACAATTTCCCATTTACGAGAGATTTAACAAAGAGATTGAAACCATTTTCATGAAAGCTTAATGACGTAAAAAAAAATGAAATTGGGTTGGAGAGAATTACCCAGGCGTAGAGTGAGTAAAGATAACAATCCCTTTTTTTCAGATACTACTTCAATCACACAGTTTCTCCCACAATTCCTCTGAATTCTCTCTGAACTCTCTCTAAATTCTCGACTCTCGGTTTGAACAATTAATAAAAAATACGTAAAAAAAAAAAAGCAATGACCCTTTATCTTGCGAGTTGAGGTCGATTTACTCCATCATGGGTTTAAGCGCCCCCAACTCCTCTTAAGGCCTCGTTTGGCTAGCCTTAAAAAAACATATCCATTAATTTAATTAAACCTTTATAATATAGTTTAAATAATGTCACACTCCTTTATAAAATAAATCCAATATCTTATTTAATTTAATTAAATAACATATAATAATTTCTCATTAATTCCACATAGTCACATAATTAAATTTCTCATTTATTAATAATGTCAAATTATTAAATCTCTAATTAATTATTAAATTAATTAAAATACTATTAGGCTTATTAAATATTTCTTTTAATACAATAAGCTCACATAATTACATACTTGAATAATAAAAATTCTCCACATTAATTTAATAAATATAACACATATAATTAAATTAATCTACCACAATTTCATCAATTAATTATTTAATCTAATAATTAATTCATCGAAAAAATATTTATTCAATCGATAAATATTAAAATTAAATTACAAAATCTCGGTTGTCACATCTTTCCCCCCTTAAAAGGATTACGTCCTCGAATCACAACTTAAACAATTAATCCGTTACATTCTCCCCCCCCCTTACAAAGATTACATCCCCGAAATCGCTTATAATAATCTAAGTAAATAAATGAGGATAATTCTTCATCATATTCTCTTGAGTTCCCACGTTGCTTCTTGACGTTGTGGTTCCTCAAATTACCTTAACGAAGGTATTACTTTATTTCTTAGAACTTGCTTCTTTTTGATTGAACAATTTGAGCAGAATTTCTTACGTAAGATAAGTCTTTGTCAAAATGTAGGGGTTCATATTCAATCACGTGCTTGTAATCGGGTTTGTAGGGTCGTAGGGGCGGAGACATGGAAAAGCGTTGTGGACATTCTCTAGAAATTTGGAGGTAAGGCTACCTCATAAGCAACTTCTCAGACCCTTCGTAGAAACTTCAAAGGTCCAATGAATCTTGGGCTTAATTTCCCTTTCTTTCCGAATCTGATCTTTCCCTTCCAGGGAGAGACCTTTAAAAACACATAACTACCTGGCTCAAACTCAACATTTTTACGGTGTGGATCGGCGTATTTCTTCTGTCTATCTTGAGCTGCTGTCAATCTTGTTCGGATCACTTTGACTATTTACATTTTTTGTTGTACCAATTAAGGGCCTAGTAATTGTCTTTCGCCAACTTCATCCCGAT
The DNA here is from genome assembly GCA_020205605.1 of Panax ginseng. Taxonomy (NCBI): domain Eukaryota; kingdom Viridiplantae; phylum Streptophyta; class Magnoliopsida; order Apiales; family Araliaceae; genus Panax; species Panax ginseng. Next base: position 88,881,530 of record CM035129.1, read on the forward strand.
ATATAAGCGGAGTTACGCACTTTTCTGTAGTATAACGCTTCATAAAGCGGCATGCGATACTAAGCGTGGTAGCTGTTGTTGTGGCCAAACTCTGACGGATGTAGATGGTCATCCCAATTTCCTTTAAAGTCCATTATACAAGCTCTTAACATATCTTCCAATATACGAATTGTTCTTTCACTCTGTCCATACATGCGAGGGTGATATGTCGTGCTCATTCATAGCTTTGTGTACCCATGCATTCTTGTAGAGCGTTTCCGAAGTTTGACGTAAAGCGCGGATCTCTATCGAAACAATTGACACCGGAACTCCGTGCCTTGAAACAATCTCTTTCACATATAACCTTGCCAAGTGATCTAAGTTGAATCGATTTTGATCGGAAGGAAGTGTGCGGATTTAAATCGATCGGTCAACAATAACCCATCTTTGCGTCGTAGCCTTTACGAGTTGTCGGTAGGCCACCCACGAAATCCATCGTAATATGTTCCCATTTCCATTCTGGAATCTCTAAAGGTTGTAGTAACCCACTTTCGGCTCTCGATGTTACTGCTTTAACTTTTTACGACATATCGGGCACTTGGCAACACGTTCTGCAACCTCTCGTTTCAAATTTGGCCACGAAATGTTGTCGAAGATCTTGGTACATCTTGGTACTACGGGGGTGAATCGAATATCGTGAGTTATGAGCCTCGCTCAAAATTTCTTCCTTAATCTCTACGAATGCTGGCGGTACCCAAATTCTACTCTCAAACCTCGGTATTCCTTCCTTATCCATCTTGAATCTTGATTCGGTTCCTTGGATATCTTCTTTTCCTTTATTTTACATTCATCATCCACGAAGTTGAGCCTCCTTAACCTTGTCTAGTAGAGTTGTACAGTTTGCATAAAAATACTTCTCATCGATCTCCATAGGACACTTTACTTCCAATTCCGCTTTTCCATTGCTTGAAATTAACTCCTCTGTTTGATCGACATCATCGGTTTCTCCAGACCCTTTCTACTTAAGGCGTCGGCAACCACATTTGCCTTACGGGATGGTATAGAATCTCACAATCATAGTCCTTAATTAACTCCAACCACCTTCTTTGGCGCATATTCAAGTCTTTACGTGTAAAAATATATTTTTGACTCTTGTGGTGCGTATATATTTCACACTTCTCCCCATAGAGATAGTGCCTCCAGTTTTCAAAGCAAAAACCACTGCACATTAACTCCAAGTCATGGGTGGGATACCCTTCTCTCATAATCTTTTCGGTTGTCGTGGCGCATATCATGTGATGACTCTGCCATTCTGCATAAGCACACAACCAAGTCCTTTATCGATGCATCACTATAAACCACAAAATTTCTGTATCATCAGGAAGAGATAACACACAGTCTTGAACTCAACCTCTTCTTTAATTCTTGAAAGCTTTCCTCACACTTCTCGAAAGTCGAAACAAATTTCACCGATTTTCTAGTCAAATTAAATCAGCGGAGTTGCGATCTTGGAAAAATCTTGAATGAATCTTACGTAATAACACCTTGATCAAGAAAACTTCTTACTTAAGCGGCGTCTTGGTGATCCCGATTAATCACGACTTCGACTTTGGAGGGATCCACAAAATTCCATCCTATCGATCACATGTCCTAGAAATTGTACTCTTTCAATCCAAAATTCACATTTCAAAAACTTGGCATACAACTTCTCCCTCTCAATGTCTCTAATGTCACCCTCAAATGCTCTTCATGTTCTTCCTTGGTTTTGAATATACCAAAATGTCATCTATAAATACCACTCTGAATTTGTCCAAAAATGGCTTGAACACTCCATTCATTAAGCCCATAAATCTTTGCGGGGAGCATTTGTTAGACCAAATGACATTACCAAAATTTATAGTGACCATATATCGTGTTTTACGAACATTGTCTTGGTACATCCTCTGGTCTCACCTTGATTGATGATAACCACTCCTCAAATCTATCTTTGAAAAGTATCTTGCTCCCTTTAAGCGATCGAGCAATCGTCGATTCAGCGGTAATGGATATCTATTCTTAATCGTGACCTTATTCGATTCTCTATAGTCGATCTGAGCCGCATTGTCCCATCCTTCTTCTTTTCACTGAATAAAATCGGCGCTCCCCACGGTGATACGCTTGGTTGGATATACTTCTTGTCCGATAATTCTTGTAGTTGGACCATCGGTTCTTTCATCTCTCTGGGTGCCATTGATGCGGTGCCTTCGATATTGGAGCCAGTTCACGGAGCCAAATCGATCACAAATTCAAGCTTCTCTATCTGGAGGAAGTCACGGCAAATCATCCAAAAATCGTCTGCGAAATCTCTCACTCTTGGTATCTCATCTATTTTGGATTCTCTTTACGACTATCGACTATGTAAGCTAGATATCCTACACACCTTGCCTTAACAACCTCTGGCTGCATCATCGTCGGACAACTTTCGCTTGTCTGGCGACTTGCTACCATAAAACACAACCTTTGGCGGAGTCGTAAGGTTAATCGCTTCTTCACGGCGTCGATTACAGCCCCATAATTGGATAACCGGTCCATACCCAAAATAACATCGAATTCTCCAAGTCGAATAGGGATAAGATCTCGTTCATGATATTACCCTTAATATCCACTCTCTGAGTTCTTATGCACGCATACTTAACAGGGATTATTTCTCTATTCATGAATTTCTATGTTCATGGGGTATTCTAACTTCGTCCTTAAACAATTCTAAGTTCTTAGCAAAGTCGCCGGATATAAATGAACAAGTAGCACCGAATCAAATAATACATAAGCATTAACTTTATTGATCGAAATGATACGACACCACATCGCGAGGCTGCTTTTGCATCTGTCTTTGTCATGTTGAATGTTACGGCGATCGATTGGTTGGTTGCGATTGGTCCTGCGATATAGTCGAGTGCTTCCACCGGTATTTCCTCTATTTCCTCTGAACCCGTCCCTCCAGGATCCCTTCTTAGGACAATCCCTTGCAAGATGATCCTTTGAGCCACAAGTGAAGCGGGCACCCTTCTTTGGGTTAGGGCGGTTAGGTGCTATGTGGCCTTCTTCGACCACAATTGTAGCACACTCGTTTTCCCTTCATGCAAACTCCCGGATGAGTTTTTTTTCGCGAGTTTGGCATGCTTCAATCTTCTTCTTCGCCCCTCCTTGTTGACTTCCGGTGACGAGTTATCGGACCACTTCCTCTTACGATTATGGCTACCCCCAGTCTTTACTCCCACCGATTTGTTATTTCCTTCATTCTCACTTTTCTTCTTCTTCTTACGATCCACGATTATACTTAATTCTGCATCGCTTCCACCTTGGTAGTATATGGCTTTCTCTAACACTCCGGCAAAAGTGTTCAATTGGAACATTGACACCTTGCTATATCTGACGGGGCTTGATCCACCTTTCGAATCGTCTTGCCTTCCTCTCATCGGTATGCACTTGGTATGTGGCGAACCTAGCCAACTCGTTGAACCTTGCATATATCACTCTACGGACATACTCCCTGTTTCAATTCCAGGCCCGAACTTCCATTTGATTTTGTGAGGCTGGTGGAAAAAGTACATCTCGAAGAACATCTCTTTGAATCTCTCGAGGTTATTACACCTTCACCTCCCCGTACTTTGTTTGCACCTTACCCAATAAGCGGCTTGGACTTGACATGAATGTTGCATCATCGATCTTACTGTCTTCCCTTACTCTGACGACATGAACACCTTCTCCATCTCCATAACCCAGTGCGAGCTTGATTGGGTTTATGGAGCCCTTAAACTCTGGCGGTCCCACCACCCCTTGAAATCCTTGAGCGAGGTGCTTGGTGGAGCTTGTGGTTGATTGTTAATTACTCAATTAAAGGTTCACCAATTCTTTGAAACAGGGGTTAGCATTAGGCGTCGTTGTTGTTATTCATTGGTTCTTCTTGTGCTTGTTGACGGTTTTGTCTTCTTCTAGGCGGCATATTTACATTAAGAACATACGCTTATTAGGTCTTTATTCAATCCCTTAAACATTTAAAAACAACTAAAACATTTAATCATAATTCACTTAACACATTATATCAAATAAACTCGATATTTTATTCAATTCAAAAGTTTAACATCATAAGATAGCATCACTTTATATTTACATCCACTATCCGAGATAAAGAATCTACGAGATTTAAAACATTAAAATATTCCTTTGTTTATAAACACATGAATTTACATCTTTAACTACGGATAATTTTCACATAATTAAACTAATACTATCACTTTGCTTATTAAAGGCGTTGAATAACCTTGCCACGTTCTTCTTCCATGATCACGAGACATCGTCCTGCGATCTAGCATATATGATGGTAGACCTTCAAACTGGATTGGATACTTCATAACTTTCGATCTGGGCGCATCCATTGCATTGTGAAGTGTAGAAATCGTCTCCCCAAGCTTAGCCTTCTTTGCACGACAATCCTCTTGACCAAGATCGGCCGGCGTGACTCTCTTACCCAGCCCTCCTCTGCTAATGCCAGTCTTTCTGAGCTCTCTTTCAGATCTTTCTTCAACTTCTCTATTTCTTCGGTCTTCTCCTCAGTTTGACCCTTCTCGTGAACCAAATCCCACTCCACGTTTCCCAAACGTGTGTGAAGAATCACAATTTCCCCATCCTTCTGCTCGATGGTACTCTGCTGCATAACAGTCCTCTCCCTCAGCTCCTGAACAGTGTCTTGCAACTCTATGTTACGATCATAAAGTGCATCATACATCTCAGCATCAATGGAGTTCGGTGGGAACTCCTCTTCCTCCTCTTCTTCATCAGAATCCTCCTCTGGATCGGTCTCAGGCTCATGCTCCCGACCAACAACGGTGATCAACGGAGATGGCTCTCTCTGTACCAACTGTTCCCTGACGACATGAATGTCTCGGGGCTCCTCCTCTGTAGGTACTCGGGGTTCCTCCTCCCAGCTCGACTAGCTCCTCTAACATCCGACATCCTGACAACAAAATTTAAGTTTTAGTTACTAATCCGTGCTAGCGAACACATAGATTAACACATAAGCACATAAAGTCTTTTATTATCTTCAATGAATTTAGAAATTCATTTCTTATAACTCGATAAGAGTTTACCACTACTATGTTCTCGATCTCCTACAAGGCTACTACCTAAGGTTGTTTCCCCACCTAAGGTTCATAACCTCTGACTTTGATACCAACTTTGTGACACCCCCCAAATCCGGTACTTCCATTTCCACGAGATTTGGTGTTCCTTTATAAAATATCATCTATCTATCTACCCATAAATAAATGCAAACCATGCAATAGATAGAAATAATAAATAAATCTCCCCTTATGGGGTTACATCAATATAATAATAATAAAATCCCGGTTGCTCTAACCTTAAACATACATGTGGAATCATAAACAAATAATAAGTCTTTAAATAACATAAATCTAAATATCATTACATAAACACACAAAATAACCGGTCTTCATTACTTGCTTAATCTTGCCCTTGCCTTTACTAGTGGAAGGCTAAAATCGATCTTTAGATTCTTAAGCTGCAATGTTATTATTACTACAAGAGTGAGCACGATTGCCCACAAGTATAACAATATAACAAATGAATAATAACATGCGAATAAATCAAAGACTTACGAAATAGGAAACTCGACTTTTGAATCAAGAATGAATAACAAGAAACAAAAGAACTTACGAGGGTATAAGACCTTGAACTATGTCCTAGGTTGTCAAGTGTTTATACTTGAAACCTTTAACGATCATAAGACTATGGACTCTTCTTCTCGTACTTAGGGGATCGACCCTTAGTACCATCTTGTGCACAATATCTTAGCAGCTAACGCATAAAGTAATCCCCTATCTGAGGTTTGTTCATCTCGGTTTGACATTAGAGTCCGCACCAAAGGAAGTTTGGTTTGGATAATTCATCAAGGGTTACGAAATTTAGAATGCTCATCAACTATGGACTAGTCGAATCATTAAGGGTTCACTAGTCTAACAAAGTTCAACGATGTCGATAATTTAAAATTGAATAGCAATCTCAAAAGGTATACAATAGAATAATTATTGTATAACGAGAATCATACTTTGAAAGATTAATACATTTTAATATAATAAAATGGACTTGATCGATAATAACGAGAATTTGCTCGATGTAAAGAGATAACTTATAAGCTCATATAAAGATAACGAGTAGGGTTAGAAACTTGCCTCGTCGTAGATTACACGTTAATTAAACTCGTTCCTTGATTTAAATCCTACATATCATTTACGTTCACAATACCGATCGATTATAACGTACTAGTCATCACAAGTTCATTCTTTTTGTCTAACTTTCAAATTCATGACTATACTTAGTCAAATTATTACACTCATTGTCACAATTAACACTTCATGAACAATAAGCTAACTATGCATTCAATCATTCAATTCACACATAAATGTGTTATTGACATGTAAAATTTATTTTAACACCTCATTATATATCTAACAAGTTTTTATGTTCATTAGATTAAGTTACCAACACATTGCTAGACTTAAACATTTTAAAAACTCATTTACGGACCATTACGCTAAAGTGGCGTTGCGGCGTTTTATTATATCTAGGTCTTGGCGTTGCTTGGCTGCTTATGCTTCTGACTTGAGGCTGGTGTGTTTTAACGGTGTGAGTGGTAGTCTTAGTCTTAGGCTTGGAGTTGGCGTGTGTGCAAAAACTCCGATTTACGATTTCGATTCGCGAAGAACACGAGAAGCGGCGAATTTAACATTACATGGTCATTAAATTCATCAAATTAAACATACCCACATGTTAGAATTAATGTATATAATCATTACCCAACATTTATAGAGTGATTTTAACCAATTAAAACACATAATTTGCAAATTAAAACATGCAAATTTCACTTTGTTTCTTGATGTTCTTGAAGGTTTTGAACAAAAAACATAAAATTTTAACACTACTGGATTAGATTTATAACACCAAATCCATCCATTCAAATTTTGTTTTTTCTTCATTTTAGCATGCATAATTATATACAAGTGGAAATTTTACAAAACAATTTATGTTTGACATATTAAAATCACGTATAAGGGCCATATATGGCCATATTACTATACTCTCTAACTTTTGAAGCCATAACATACGTTATATATTATGAAAATTGATGATATGGAAACCTATATAATATATAATAAAACATGTTATGCTAATCATATTATCACATATATCCATATAACAACACAATTTCCCATTTACGAGAGATTTAACAAAGAGATTGGAAACCATTTTCATGAAAGCTTAATGGCGTAAAAATGAGAATTGGGTTGGAAGAATTACCCAGGCGTAGAGTGAGTAAAGATAACAATCCCTTTTTGAATCTTCTTCAATCACGAGAGTTTTCTCCTCACAATTCCTCTGAATTCTCTCTAAACTCTCTCTAAATTCTCGACTCTCGGTTTGACACTTAATAGAAAAAAAGAAGTAAAAAAAAAAATAATAACCCTTTATCTTGCGAGTTGAGGTCGATTACTCCATCATGGTTTAAGCGCTTGACTCCTCTTAAGGTCTCGTTTGGCTAGCCTTAAAAGCCTTATATCCAATTAATTTAATTAAACCTTTATAATATAGTTTAAATAATGTCACACTACTTTATAAAATAAATCCAATATCTTATTTAATTTAATTAAATAACATATAATAATTTCTCATAAATCCACATAGTCACATAATTAAATTTCTCATTTATTAATAATGTCAAATTATTAAATCTCTAATTAATTATTAAATTAATTAAAATACTATTAGGCTTATTAAATATTTCTTTTATTGATAAGCTCACATAATTACATACTTGAATAATAAAAATTCTCCACATTAATTTAATAAATATAACACATATAATTAAATTAATCTACCACAATTTCATCAATTAATTATTTAATCTAATAATTAATTCATCGATTCATTCAAAAAAAATATTTATTCAATCGATAAATATTAAAATTAAATTACAAAATCTCGGTTTTTCTAGTGGGAATCTATGAAGCGTACCTCAAATTTCAAAGAAAAGACTCAACATGTCTTGGGAAGGATTTCAGAATCGTTTCAATGACAAGTACTTTCCTGAAAGTATTCGTCATATGAAGGAGGTAGAGTTTATTAGACTGGAATAGAACAACATGGCGGTGTCTAAAACCTAAGATTCGTCAATACCTTATCTCTCATAAATTTTCTCTGTATTTAGATGCTGTCAACAGGGCTCAATTATTAGAGCGAGATAATGAGTATACTCAACCAAGGGATCACAACCAGGGTCATACCAATAACAGCAGTCATCGGAGCGATGATAACTAGCGAGGAGGGAAGAATACGGACAAAAGCGGTAACCACTCGGGTGGTAATCGTGGCCATGATAATAGAAGAGGTGAGTTTTGTGGAAATTTCAAAAAGAGGAGATTCAACAATGATTGGAAGACATCAGCAGCAACACAATCCAAGGTATGTTATAACTATGGAAAGGAGGGTCATATAGCCCGAGAGTGTTCGGTAGCAAAACCAAGTTCAGCGGGGATGGTGACTCCAAAAGCTGTCCCGGATAAGTCAAAATCAGCGGTTCCTGGAAGAGCATTTGTCGTAACTGGCCAAAACGCAAGGAACCCGAACGAGGTGATCACGGGTAAGCTAATCTTGAATTCTTGCGAAGTTTATACCTTACTAGATACTGGTTCTACCCATTCTTTTATCTCTCCTGCTTGTGCTCAACGTTTAAACTTGACTCTAGAGAAATTAGACTTTGATTTATCAGTGGAGACTCCGTTAGGTGAAACCTTCATTACATCTATAGTTTATAAATCTTGCTTGATCCAAGTTGGCACTATAACATTACCTGATGATCTTATCTCTTTAAAGATACTTGCATTTGATGTGATTTTAGGAATTAATTGGTTAACCACTCATCATGCCAAAATTAATTGTTTTCGTAAGGTTGTTAGTTTTCATATTCCTAACAAACTTGTTATGCGAATTCAAGCAACTAAACCACTAAAATCAGTCACTTTCATATCAAGCCACAAAGCTATTCGTTTATTGAAAAATGGATGTCAAGCTTTCTTAGCCCATGTTATGGATTTGAACAAAGACAAGTCGGCTTTGAATAATATTTCTATTGTTAGAGAATTTCCTGATGTATTTCCTGAAGAACTTCCTAGTCTACCCCCAGAACGAGAAGTTGAATTCTTTATTGACCTTAAACCGGGTACAAAGCCCATTTCTAAAACCCCATATCGAATGGCTCCTATTGAACTTCAGGAATTAAAAGTCTAACTACAGGAGTTATTAAACATCGGTTTCATTCATCCTAGTACATCTCCTTGGGGTGCTCCTGTTTTATTCGTAAAGAAGAAAGACGGGAGTATGCGACTTTGTATTGACTACCGAGAATTGAACCATGTCACCATCAAGAATAGGTATCCATTACCTCGCATTGATGACCTGTTTGACCAATTATAAGGAGCACAATTCTTTTCAAAGATCGATCTTCGTTCTGGATATCATCAGCTAAAGATTAAAGCTGAGGATATTCCAAAGACTGCCTTCAGAACTCGGTACGGGCATTATGAATTCTTAGTCATGTCTTTTGGATTGACTAATTCTCCTGCTGCTTTCATGGATATGATGAACCGAGTATTCAAGGAATATTTGGATCAGTTCGTTGTTGTCTTTATTGATGACATCCTCATCTATTCCAAAAGTCGTGAAGATCATGAGCACCATTTGAAGCTGATACTAGAAAAGCTTCATGAAAATAAGCTATATGCCGAGCTGAAGAAATGCGAGTTCTGGCTTGAGGAAGTAGCATTCATTGGGCACGTGGTGTCAAAACATGGAGTATCTGTTGACCGGCGAAGATTGAAGCAATACAAAGTTGGGAGCAACCAAGTTTGGTGACCAAAGTCGTAGCTTTACTGGCTTAAATTGGTTATTATCGAGATTCGTGGAAGGATTTTCTCAAATCGCTACTCATGTTAACTCAACACTCGGAAAGATACAAAATTCGTATGGAGTGAGGAATGCGAGAAGAGTTTCCAAGAGCTCAAGAGGAGACTCATTTCGACACCTATTCTTGTAATACCATCTAGTTCGGATGGATTTTTTATCTATAGCGATGCTTCAGGCAAAGGGTTAGGATGTGTTCTCATGCAACATGGGAAAGTCATAGCCTATGCCTCGCAACAACTCAAAGAATATGAGAGGAATTATCCTACTCATGATCTAGAGTTGGAAGCAGTCGTTTTCGCGTTGAAGATATGGAGACACTACTTGTATGGGGAGAAAGTGGAGATCTATACGGATCATAAAAGCCTCAAACATTTCTTCACCCTAAAAGAACTCAATATGCGGAAACGACGTTGGCTTGAGCTGTTGAAAGATTACGATCACACTATTCAATATCATCCTGGAAAAGTGAACGTAGTAGCTGACGCATTGAGTAGAAGATCATATGTGAGTACGAGTGCGATATTGTCAACACAAAGGCCCATTTTATATGACTTGCAAAGGATGGAGATATAATTAAAGACTCCAGGGACCCACATGATGATGGCGAATATACGAGTAGAACCGACTTTAATCGATAAAGTTAAAACTGCTCAAGTTATGGACCTGGGGCTGATGCGTATGAAGAAGAAAGTACAAGAAGGAGCTATTCCAAAAGCAAGAATCGATGAAGAAGGAATACTTCGAGTCAACTCTAGACTTTGCGTTCCTAACGATTCTGACTTAAAGCATAGAATCATGATGGAGGCACACAACACCCCGTTTGCAATCCATCCTGGGAGTACCAAAATGTATCATGATATTCGACATACATTTTGGTGGAACAATATGAAGAGAGAGATCGCGGAGTTTATCTCGAGGTGTTTAACCTGTCAAGGTGTAAAAGCGGAGCATCAAGTTCCAAAGGGGTCCATTGCAACCACTTGAGATTCCAGAATGGAAGTGGGAATACATTACTATGGATTTCGTTACAGGTCTTCGCAAGGTTTCTCAAGGTATAGATGCGATTTGGGTTATTGTTGATAAATTAACCAAGTCTGCTCATTTCTTACCTATATGAGAAACTTATTCCCTGGAACTTCTTGCTCATATGTACGTGAATGAGATTGTGAGATTGCATGGCATGCCAGTATCCATAGTTTTGGATCGTGACCCAAGATTCACTTCACGATTTTGGGTTAGCTTGCAGAAAGCTATGGGCACGGATTTACAATTCAGTTCAGCATACCATCCTTAAACAGATGGACAATCAGAGAAGACTATTCAAACTCTTGAAGATCTATTAAGACTATGTGTCCTAGACTTCAAAGGGAGTTGGGATAAGTATTTACCATTGGTGGAATTCTCCTACAACAACAGTTATCAAGCAAGTATAGGCATGGCTCCATTTGAGGCATTGTATGGATGAAAGTGTCATTCTCCAGTATGCTGGGACGAGGTGGGAGAAGCAACGTTGTTGGGACCAGAATTAGTACACATGACTACAGAAAAGATCCAAACTATTCGAAAACGTATTCAAACCTCACAAGATCGACAAAAGAGTTATGCTGATCTTCATCGACAGGACGTGGAATTTAATATTGGGGATCATGTACTGTTACGTATTGCTCCATGGAAGGGAGTTACAAGATTTGGAAAGAGAGGAAAGCTCAATCCAAGGTTTGTTGGTCCATTTGAGATTCTTGACCGAATAGGAAATGTGGCTTATAGACTCGCATTACCTCCAAGTATGTCTCGTGTTCACAATGTTTTCCATATATCTATGCTTCGTAAATATGTGAAAAACCCGAACCATATTATTGAGTTAGAACCAGACGAGATAGCCGAAGATTTAACGTACGAGGAGGTACCTGTTAAAATCTTGGATAGGAAAGAACATGTCCTACGCACCAAGGTTATACCACAAGTTAAGGTTTTTTGGAGGAACCATGCTATTGAAGAAATGACCTGGGAGTTGGAATCAAAAATGAAAGTGAGGTACCCTCACCTTTTTTAAACACCAGGTACGTACGTCAATTTCGAGGACGAAATTTTATAAGGAGGGGAGGTTGTAAGACCCCAACTTATTAATAAGGTGTTAATTTGATATAATGCTTTAGTTATGGGTGAAATGTGCAAATTTTGCAAAATAAGCAAGTGGTTATAGAATTTTCATTTCTGTTGGGGAATATTCGTTTGGTCGTGGAATATTCTTGTTGTCGGGGAATATTCGTATGACGGAGCAGCCATTTGTGGGCCCCATAATGGAAAAGGGTTGGATGAAGGAAAATGACAATAAATAACGGCGTAGTTGTTACCGTTAACATTGTTAGAATACCCGGTGGTTAAAAATACAGTAATATGCGTGGTTGCATAGTAGCACACGGTATTTCACAGTATTTTTGAATTATTGATTCTTACGTAAGAAGGCACTACTCAATAATTGTTACAGTAGTTATTGTTCAATATTTTATTTTATTGATTCAATAATTGTTGCGTTGATAGTTTATATTATTGTTGTTTCAATAATTGTCACTGTACAGTATTTTCCATTATCATATTAATAATTCATATTATTTGAATAATATTAGTAGATAAAATTATTAGCAATGTCTAGAAAGTTCTGTCAAGGAGAGGTTTGGTCACCTAATTGCACGCTAGTAAGGAGAAATCCTTATTGGAAAGCCCCCTCTTTCCTGGGAATGGCCTGGTTGTCATAATTGTGATTCTATAATATTATTTGTGAATAATTAATTATTAATTTATATGAGAAGAAAATATTTATTTGATGTGGATATAAATGACGGATTTATTTATTTTATGTGGTTATAATTGAAGGAATTAATGTTGAGGTGTTTTATCAGTATTTTTGTCAGAATGGAGGTATTAAAAATCAAATCAGTATTTTTACGATATATTGCGTGAGTTATAATTTTTAATCCGGCCATTGGATCGTTGTGATTTTTGGATATGTTATACATATATAAGTTGAGTATATGTCCACAAATTTTGAACCGTTAAAAATGAACGTATGATCTGTTATGAATTTTAAGAGGTGACTAATTCGGAAATTAGGTTTATAAATGATTTTGGTGGAAAATTCTAGAATTGAGTGGGCCCCACTTGTGGTGGGTGGCAATAGTAGCAGGTAAAGCCATCAGGTAGCAGGTCAAGTATGCTTCGGCGTGCTAACATTTTCCTTTAAATAGAGGGCTAAGTTAGAATTGAAAATCACACCAGAAACATAAGCTTTCTCTCTTTCTCTCTCTATATTATCGAGCGTATTTTGTGAGTATTTAGATACTTTGAGAGTTACTATTCAGTACAAGTTTCATTCAGCATCATATCCGACATTCATTCCGAAGTACTATTTCTTTGAGGTAAGGGATGTTATTTTCTCCTTAAATAATATTATTTTCTTCAATATCATTATGTCGAAATATTGGTTTGAACTTTTTAATCAAATTTGGAACTTTTTGTGTCGGGGTTACTATTCACGTATACGGCACTATTCACGTATACGACACTATTCACCGAAAAATGAAAATTTTCTTTTTTGTCCAAGATGTCTATTATGGTTACTATCTTTGATTGTATCCATGTTTTGATCTTTATTTTTGAATTCTGCTTCACAATTGGTTATTATGAAGTATTATTGATCTTGGATAAACTGTTATACGAATCCCTAATATTTGTCCTTCTGTCTCACTGGATTCATTTTCTTTAAAATATTTTTCATCATCCTCAGTCTTAAATGATGATATTACTTAATATCTTTGGCCTGTAGTGCAAAGATGAATGATTAACTAATGAATATCTTTGGCGAAGAGTGCAAAGATGAGCAGTGTTGAGATGAACATGATCGATCGGGTGATATAAATGAATATCTTTGGCTCAGTAGTGCAAAGATGAATATTTGATTATAGATGTATATTGATTGATGTTACGAGGATAAAATATTGATGATGGACTTTTAAATCTTAGAAGATGGTAGAATTCATTCTCTACGTGACTCTTCTAATGGATTGTTGTTTTTCCACCAGCATTTGTTGATCTAAAACTTGTTGTCATTATATTCTATCGATTTTTCCTGTTAAAGACTAATGATAATTTGTTGTATATTATCTTAGTCATAATATTCTTTATTTGGGCTAGTTGAGCTCACTCTTTTCCTTTTTGTTCTATTTTTCTTCTCGGGAGGTGAGAACATAGCAGATCGAGCCTGGGTATGGAGTGATGGTTCTAGAAATATGTTTTAGCAAATTCCTCACTATTTCTATAAAATAGTGTATGAATAATTGTAATGAGGACTTATTTGAGTGTTGATATTATCTAGAAGACAATATTTGTATTTAAACTCACAAAGATGTGTTGTCATATTTTGCACGACAATTGTATTATTGAAGTTGTAGTTTTGCTTTACGTACCATGTATTTGGCGACTCAGAATGGGTGTTGTATACCTATTTTGGGGGCGTCACAGTTGGACTCAGACTTGATAGAAATACAAGAAGACATTGAGACACCTCAAGAGATTAAGGAATGCATCGCAGACAAACCTAAACCCAACCTTGACCAAACCTCTTCTTTCAATCTTGGAACCTTAGAAAGCCCTAAGCTAATCCAGATTGGTTCAGACCTCACCCCAAACTAATGGAATGACATGGTTGCGCTATTAACTCAATTCCAGGATGTGTTTGCATAGTCTCATGAAGATATGGTGGGTTTGTCCACTGACATTGTCCTTCATCGCCTTCCCATTAAAGAGGGATTCAAGCCAGTCAGGCAGAAACTCAGGCGATTGAAACCTGAGTGGAGTTTAAAGGTAAAAGAAGAAATTGTGAAATAATTTCAAGCTGGCATTATCATGGTGTCTACATATCCGGAGTGGATATCCAACATAGTTCTTGTGCCTAAACCAGGAGGAAAGGTGTGAGTTTGCGTGGATTACCAGGATTTGAACAAAGCTTTCCTTAAAGATAACTTTCTCGTGCCCTTTATCCACATTCTTATTGACAATACTGCTCAATACGGCATGTACTCCTTCGCGGATTGCTTTGCAGGGTAGCATAAAATTATGGTCGCTGAGGAAGATCGTGAGAAAACTGCTTTCATCACGCCTTGGGGAACCTTTTGCTACAGACGGTTGTCATCTGGCCTCATCAATGCCAGGGCAACTTATCAGCGAGCTATGATGGCTCTTTTCCATGATTTAATGCATAAGGAGATAGAGATCTACGTGGATGACATCATCTTCAAGTCCCGAAGGGAGGAAGATCACTTAAACCATCACAAAAAGCTTTTCACCAGGTTGCGTAAGTACAACTTGAAGCTAAATCTAGCCAAGTGCGCCTTTGGTGTTAAATCAGGAAAGTTTCTAGGTTTCCTAGTCAGCCACAAAGGGATTGAGCTGAATCCCACTAAAATCCAGGCCATCAAGGAAATGTCCATTCCTCAGACAGAGAAGGAAATACGGGGATTTTTGGGAAGAATCAACTTCATTAGTAGGTTTATCTCTCAACTCACAGCAACCTGTGAGCCCATCTTCAAATTATTAAGGAAGAACTCCTCCATGAAATGGAACGATGATTGTCAGAAAGCTTTCCTTACCATTAAAGAGCAGCTGGTTAACGCTCCTGTTTTGGTACCTCCCAGGGATGATGTTCCTTTGTTCATGTACTTGTCCATCAATGACAATGCCATGGGCTGCATGCTAGGATAGAAAGACAATAGAGGCCAAGAACGAGCTATCTATTACCTCAACAAAAGATTCAGCAGTAGTGAACACAAGTACACTCTGATTGAGAAGACTTGTTGTGCTTTAGCATGGGCTTCCATGAGGTTACAGCATTACCTCCATGGTCACACAACCCATCTCATATCCCGCGTGGATCCTGTCAAGTACGTGTTCCGTAAGCCCATACTGAATTGTCGGTTCTCCATATGGCAGTTGATCCTACAGCAATTTAACATCATCTACGTGACGCAAAAGTCTGTCAAAGGTCAAGGAATTGCGAATCAACTGGCCGCCGCACCTACAGGGGACTACAAACCCTTGGAAACATACTTCCCCGATGAAGGGGTAATTGCAGTTCAACAATACCATCAGTACGATGCGTGCAACACATGGAAAATGTATTTTGATGGAGCTGTTAAAACAGAAGGCTCTGGAGTTGGATCAGTTCTAGTATCTGGTATGGGGGAGCAGTATCCCATTGCCGTCAAATTGCAGTTTGTCAGCACCAACAACACAACTGAGTATGAAGGCTATATCATGGGGCTAAAACTTTCTCGTTCAATGGGCATCAGATGGTTAACTGTCTTTGGGGATTCAGAGAATTACATTTCTTGCCTTACCATCGGCAAGTTTTACAAATGGCTTTGGAGTTCAAAGAAATCTCTTTTCTACACATTCCTCGTAATAGGAATGATTTTATGGATGCACTAGCAACGTTGGCCTCCTTGATTCACATACCTGACAAGGAAAATATGTCGAGCATCACATTTACCCTGCAAAAGGCCCCAGCTTATGGGAACTATGTTGGAGAAGTATCAGATGATTTACCTCCCATCCACAACCCTTGGTACCAACATATCAAGGAGTATCTACGAGATAGATCTACACCCGCTGAGGCGAGCCTGACTAAAAACAGGAAGATCTATCAACTTGCTATGAAATTCTACCTGAGCGGAGATGCACTCTACAAAAGAGATGCAGGATTAGGTCTCCTCAAATGTCTGGACAAAGCTCAGAGGCTCATGGATGAGATCCATGGTGGAGTATGTGGCCCACACATGAGCGGACCCCTACTTGTTAAGAAGATCCTCAGAACAGGGCATTATTGGCTTACGCTCAAAGTTGACTGTGATGATCACGTCAAGAAGTGCTATCAATGCCAAATTCATGGGAATGCTATCCACTCCCCTCCAAGGGAACTCGACAATATTAGTTCGCCATGACCCTTCTCAATGTGGGGAATGGTTGTGATCGGGCCCATCGAGACCAAAGACAGTAATGGACATCGATTCATATTCACCATGATTGACTACTTCACCAAATGGGTAGAAGCATCCTCCTTCCCTAGGGTTACCAAAGAAGTCATCATTTCTTTAATCAAAAACAATATCATCTATCAATATTGACAACCAGAGGTCATTGTGTCAGACAATGCTAAAAACCTCAACAACAAAATGATAGAGGAGTTATGTAGTAAATTCCACATCAAACACCTTAACTCTGTCATCTACCATCCAAAGATGAATGGTGCTATTGAAGCGGCTAATAAAAATATCAAGAAGATCATGCAGAAAATGTCGGCCAATCACAAAGGATGGCCTGGCCTCTTGCTTCTGACTTTATTAGCCTACAGAACTTCCATGCGTACTTCCACTGGGGCAACACCCTATTCATTAGCCTATGGGATGGAAGAAGTGCTCCCCAAGAGGTGGAAATGGAATCCCTCAGAGTGTTGATGGATGCTCAGTTGGATGAAGACCAATGGGTACAAAACAGGTATCACCAACTGTCTCTAATAGACGAAAGGTGAACCGCGGCTATCTTTTATGGTCAATTATATCAGCAAAGGATCACAAGATCCTACAACAGGAAAGTTCGGTTACGATAGTTCAAACAACATGACTTGGTTTTGAAGAAGATCATTGACAACCAAGATCAATCTAAGGGAAAATTCACTCCTAACTGGGAAGGTTCGTTTGTTGTCAAGGAGGTATTATGATGATTGGGTAATATACCCATGAATTGGATATATTTGGGCTTAATTTATTGTATTCTCAAAGTATTTAGATTCGTTTTACTGTGTTTAGTTGTGATATTACAGATTTGTGAGTTGTAAGAACACTTGGGAGATTTTGAATTGAAAAAGGGCATAATGGCCACTTTCTGCATCTCAGCGCCCGAGCGCTCTAGCCAGTATTAATCCCAAAGACCGGGG
The DNA here is from genome assembly GCA_020205605.1 of Panax ginseng. NCBI lineage: Eukaryota > Viridiplantae > Streptophyta > Magnoliopsida > Apiales > Araliaceae > Panax > Panax ginseng. The sequence goes on from CM035129.1 coordinate 88,899,510, forward strand.
TCAAAAGTCAAGTCGGTTGACTGTGGTTTCATGGCGTTGACCATCCGGTTGACTTGATTATTGGAGGCTATTGGAGAGGTTTTTTTGGAAAAGGATTGTGGGGCAAATTAAGATGTATATAAGGATTATTTCTATTGAAGTAGAGGACTATTCTACACAATTGGAGGCTGATCAAAGATTCAAGAAGAGAATTTTGCAGAATATACTTGGACTTTTTTTCTCTTCTTCTTTATTCTTTCAATTTGTGTAATTCTTTAAGGATGATTTTTCAAAGATTGATGGTTTTAATTTCCGTTATGTACTAATTTCTTTAATTAAGATTCCAATTGAAACTTTTATGATTATGAATTAATTATTTGATTTATTCCAATTATTTATGTGGAAGTGAATTGTTCATCTTGCCTTGCATTTATTGATAGATTATCTGGCCAATAATTACCTTGTTACTCTAGAAGGAATTGAAAGAGGAATTCTAGGGTTAGAACTGGGCATGGTGACATGTGACTTAGTTATTTGCACAGTGAATAATTAGGTTTGTGAATAGAATGGAAATATCTGTTCGCCGCATGTAACACATAAGGAATTGGGATTGAAAAGAGTTTAATTCAATTATTTTGCATAGGAATATAGCAAGATTAATCTGGATTAAATAAAAGGCAATTGATCACTTGGAAAAGGACTTTTGGCATTTGAGAATTCATGTTAACAATTCAGTAGACATAGTAATTGGGATAATTAGATAATTGATTTATAGATCATAATTGGGGATATTGGAGTCTTAATCCATATTTATCTGAATTCAATCAAATCTTTGTTTGGTTTACTTGCTTTCTTTTAGATTAATTTCTTTTAATTGCTTAATTTAATGTTCTTAATTCGAAAAATCACAATTATTGGTTGTTTAAATAAAATTGAATTGATATAGTGCTAGTGATTGGAATTTATTAATTAGAATTCTCTGTGGGATCGACACTGTATCTTATCACTCTATTACTTGTTGACCGTGTATACTTGCACGTTTGCTTTGATTGTGAAATCAACCAACATGTTTTTGGTGCCGTTGTCGGGGAACTTCTTTATTAGTATTAGTTCCATATTAGTTATAATTAATTCGGTCTTAATTTAAACGTTACTTATTTTTCTTCTTGTATTTGCAAGAATTCTTTGTGAGTGTATGCACACTAGATCAAGGGAGAAAAAAGAACTTTTTCCTTATACGGAAGATATTGAAAAGAAGTTTCGAAAATTGCAGTCGACTAGTGCAGTGTCACCTGTGAAAGAAGAACTAGAAGAACAAGAAATTCCAGCGAACATGGCAGGGAACGACTAGAAATCGCTTAGGGACTATGCCATGCCGAATGTCACGGATATACAGTCAAGTATTAGGAGGCCGACAATCAATGTAAATAGCTTCGAAATAAAACCGGGAACAATTCAGATGCTACAGAATACGTGTCAGTTTGGGGGTAGTTCGATAGATGATCCGAATGAGCATATCTTAAGTTTCTTGGAAGTTTGCAACACCTTCAAATTCAACAATGTATCGGAGGATGCTACAGGGTTGAGGATGTTCCCGTTTACCTTGAGAGATAAAGCGCGAAGTTCGTTACACTCTTTTCCTCTTGGATCAATCGCCACTTGGGATGACTTAGCTCAAAAAATTCTAGCTAAATTTTTCCCACCTGCGAAGTCGGCAAAACTACGGAACTATATTCACACCTTCGCACAGTTTGACTCTGAATCATTATATGAGGCATGGGAAAGATTTAAGGATATGTATCGTAAGTGCCCTCATCACGGAATTCCGTAGTGGATGCAGTTAGGGATATTTTGTGATGGTTTGCACGCTTCCACGAGGGATAGTATTGATGCAGTAGCAGGGGGAGCGATCATGTCTAAGAGTTTTGATGAGGCATATCAGCTGTTAGAGATAATGGCCACCAACAACTATCAGTGGCCCATGACTAGGTCTAACCCTCCGAGAACACCGAGAAAGTTTGACATAGATGCGATGACAGCATTAACAGCACAAGTGGCCACAATTGCTAAGCAGATGGAAATATAGCATCCACAATCCACATAGAAGGTAGCATTGGTTTGTGAATTATGTGTTGGGGGTCATGCTATGGATCAATGTGCCATAAATTCTGAATCAGCTCAGTTCGTAGGGAGCTATAATCGATCTACCCAACCTTACCCAAATCAAAACGCATATAATCTGGGTTCGAGAAATCATCTGGGGTTTTCATGGAGTAACAATCAAGCTCAAGCTCAAGCGCCGAGACAACAAAACACATCCGAATTTCAGAATCAGACACAATAACCAGAGCAGAAAGCAAGTTGGGAAGAAGCCTTGGATAGATTTATTAAAGCATCTGAAAAAATGAACGAGCCAAATGAGAAAAAGTTTAATCAAATAGAGCTGAATATGCAAAGCCAAAGTGCGTCGATCAAGAATTTGGAAAATCAAGTGGGGCAGATAGCACATGCGCTGAATAACCGACCACTTGGAACACTTCCGAGTGACACAGAGAAAAATCCGGGCAGAGATGAGCATTATAAGGCCGTAACTCTACGAAGTGGAAAGGATTTGCAAGATACAGTTACTGATAGGGAAAAGAGGGACAACGCAATAAGTGAAACAGAGGAAGTGGTGGACACCGAAAAACATCAAGATGAGACCTTAGAGCAGAAAGAACCGGAACCAACCAGCGCAATGCCTCCCATACCGTATCCACAGAGGTTTCAGAAAGCCAAGTTGGACAAGCAGTTTACACGATTCTTAGATATCTTCAAAAAGCTGCATATCAACATTCCCTTTGCCGAAGCCTTGGAACAAATTCCGAGTTATGCCAAGTTTATGAAGGAGGTTTTGTCAAGAAAAAGGAAATTGGGTGAGTTCGAAACAGTGGCATTGACTGAAGAATGCAGCGCGATCATTCAGAATAAGTTACCACCGAAGCTTAAGGACCCAAGTAGCTTTAATATTCCATGTGAAATTGGAAATCAGTTTCCAGGTCGAGCATTGTGTGATTTGGGGGCCAGTATAAATTTGATGCCATTATCCGTCTACAGCCAGTTTGGGCTTCAGGCTCCACGACCAACAAATATCAGTTTGCAGTTAGCAGGTAGATTAGTTACATATCCATGAGGTATTGTTGAGGATGTTTTAGTTAAAGTAGATAAATTCATCTTCCCTGTGGACTTCTTTATTTTGGATTGTGAAGTGGAGAGCGAAATTCTAATAATTCTTGGGCGACCATTCTTTGCAACGGGTAAAACTTTGATTGATGTGCAAAAAGGTGAATTGACGATGGGAGTTGAAGATCAACAGGTCACCTTTAATGTTTTTAAGTCAATGTCTTACCCGAAAGAAAAATGTGAATGTTTGCGGGTTGATATCATGGAGGAATTGGTTAATCACAAGTTCAGTGGAAATTATTCGGAGGACCCGCTTGAATCCATTTTGCTTGGGACAGATGATAGCGGCATTGATGAGGACATTGAATATGTCAAATGGCTTGATACATCATCAGTCTTCCGGAAAAGCAATCAATCATTCGACACCCTTGAGAGGCCTGAAACGGAAGGTAAAAAGTTCAAACCCTCGATAGAAGAGCCACCAGTGTTGGAATTAAAGCCACTACCATCTCATCTGCAATATTCTTATTTGGGAAAAGACGCTACCTTACCAGTTATTGTTTCGACGGAGTTAACTGACACGCAAAAGGAGAAACTACTATGGGTCTTGCAAGAGTTCAAAACAGCAATTGGGTGGTCTATAGAGGATATTCGGGGAATTAGTCCATCTTATTGTATGCACAAGATTCTAATGGAAGAGGGGGCAAAACCAACCGTTGAGATGCAAAGAAGGCTAAACCTCATTATGAAGGATGTGGTGAAAAAGGAGATTATAAAGTGGTTGGATGCCGACATTATTTACCCTATCTCGGATAGCTCATGGATAAGTCATGTACAATGTGTACCAAAGAAAGGGGGTATGACAGTGGTGAAGAATGAAGCTAATGAGCTCATCCCTAATCGAACAGTTACAGGATGGAGAGTATGCATGGACTACCGCAAACTGAATAAAGCCACTCGCAAGGATCACTTCCCCTTGCCGTTCATTGATCAAATGTTGGATAGGCTAATGGGACATCAGTTCTACTGTCTTCTGGATGGATATTCTGGGTATAATCAAATTGCCATAGCACCGGAGGATCAAGAGAAAACCACATTCACATGCCCATATGGTACGTTTGTATTCTGGCGTATGTCCTTTGGTTTATGTAATGCGCCGACAACCTTTCAACGGTGCATGATGGCGATCTTCTCCGATATGGTCGAACAGAATTTGGAGATATTTATGGATGATTTTTCTATGTTCGGTGATAATTTTGATTTATGTTTGAAAAATCTGATTTTAGTGTTAAAGCGATGCGTGAGACTAATTTGGTTCTTAATCGGGAAAATGTCACTTTATGGTGAAAGAAGGGATTATTTTGGGACATAAGGTTTCAGCAGAGCAGGTTAGAGGTGGATAAAGTGAAGATTGAGACAATTGAGAAATTACCCTCCATCATCCGTGAAGGGAATCCGAGCTTCTTGGGACGTCGCGGGTTCTATAGACGCTTCATTAAAGATTTCTCCAAAATTTCAAAACCCTTATGTTCCCTGTTGGAGAAAGACGTGCCTTTTAAGATGGATCAGTCATGTATCGAGGCATTTGAGGTCTTAAAGAAGAAGTTGGTCTCTGGTCCAATTATTGTGGCGCCCGATTGGTCTTTACCGTTCGAATTGATGTGCGACACCAGCGACTACGCTGTTGGAGCAGTGTTGGGACAATGTCACGGTAAGATTTTTCACACTATCTACTATTCCAGCAAGACGTTGACAGATGCTTAATTGAACTACACAACCATCGAGAAAGAATTACTTGTAGTTGTGTTTGCCTTCGACAAATTCAGAGCATATCTGATTGGGACCAAGGTAATTGTCTATACGGATCATTCTGCCATTAAGTATCTGATTGAGAAGAAGGACGCTAAACCAAGGTTAATACGGTGGGTGTTACTGCTGTAAGAGTTTGATTTGGAGATTCGGGATAGAAAAGGTACAAAAAATTAGGTGGCGGATCATCTTTCTCAGTTGGAAAATGCAGAGGTACAAAAGAAAGACAACGTCATGATCAATGAGAAATTTCTAGATGAACAACTTCTTCGAGTAACCCCAATATTACCATGGTATGCTGATTATGTGAATTACGTGGTTGCTAAAGTGTTACCCCCGGATTTGAACTCACAGCAACGTAAGAAGTTCCTCCACGACGTGAAGCAGTATTATTGGGATGAACCATTTCTGTTTAAGGCCTGCGTAGATCAAATGATTAGACGTTGTGTGCCACATGAAGAGATGGACAGCATACTGGGTCATTTCCACTCATCAGATTACGGAGGCCATTATTCCGGTGATCGAACAGCAGCCAAAGTATTATAATCTGGATTTTTCTGGCCTTCACTATTCAAGGATGCGTATCTCTATGTGCTAAAGTGTGATCAGTGACAACACATAGGTAATATCTCCAAGCGTAATGAAATGCCACTCAACTCAATTTTGGAGGTAGAATTGTTCGACGTATGGGGAATCGATTTTATGGGACCTTTCCCATCCTCATTCAATAATCAGTATATTCTGTTGGAGGTCGATTATGTTTCCAAATGGGTAGAAGCCACAACTTTACCCACCAATGATGCCAACGTTGTCCTCCGATTTTTGAAGAAAAACATCTTTACACGATTTGGGATGCCAAGGGCGATAATAAGTGATGAGGGAACTCACTTTTACAATAAACAGTTCACAAAGTTGCTCACAAAGTATGGGGTTCGTCATAAAATTGTTGTCGCGTATCATCCACAAACGAATGGTCAAGCGGAGGTCTCGAATAGGGAGGTCAAGCGAATTCTAGAAAAGGTGGTTAATTCATCATGAAAAGATTGGTCATTGCGTCTTGACGATGCTCTATGGGCATATCGAACAGCATATAAGAATTCAATCAGCATGTCACCTTATCAAATGGTCTATGGAAAGGCATGTCATCTCCTGGTTGAACTAGAACACAGTGCACACTGGGCTATTCGGAAACTTAATTTTGATCTACAAGCAGCGGGTGAGAAAAGGTTGATGCAATTGAATGAGATGGACGAATTCCGGTTCAATGCCTACGAGAACGCAAAACTCTACAAGGAGAAAGTTAAAGCCTGGCATGATAAGAAAATTCTTGATCGAACATTTGAACCGGGCCAACAAGTCCTGCTTTTTAACTCATGATTGCGTTTATTCCCAAGGAAAATAAAATCTCGGTGGTCTGGGTCGTTCGTAATAATCTATGTCGCTCCACACGGAAACATTGAAGTCAAAGAATTGTATTCAAAAAGCAAATTTAAGGTCAACGGTCAATGATTGAAACATTACTGGAGTGGACCCATTGAACGTCAATCAATAGTCATGTACCTCTCTGACCCAATGGACAACTGAGCACAACAGTAAAGTTGGGCTTGCGACTTAAAACCAAGCGCTTTAGGGAGGCAACCCAACAAATTTTAGTTTAATATGTTTTCATTTTTCTTCATTTAGTATATTTGCTATGTACTCAGTTTCATTCTTTTTATTATTGGTTAATATATGCTCCGCCTAATGCCTTTTCAGATCATGTCTACGCAAAGCATGTTGAGAGTTCGTAACATGGCCACAAGAGAAGAGGAGAGGGCGCCCCCCAGACTTGATTTTTCCACAACATAAATCCCGACGCTTGGCCCATTCAATAATCTCGATATGCAGCGCCCGACGCTACATTTCCTATTTAACTCAAAGACCCCTACACCGAGGCTTGTCACAATTCCTCACGCCCAAAGACCCGACGCTCCTCACAAGTCATGCCACAGCACCCACCAACAAGACCCACCTTTTAAAATCCCTCGACCCCTAGCACCCTCAAAGACTCATTCAGGCTAGAAACCCAAAGTTTCCATGGGTTGGGCATGAATATGAAGATGAGCAGTTTTGTTTAGCACGAACTCCTCAACCCCCATAACTCTCACTCCTTTTTGAATTCTAATTGATCTACCACACATACACACGTTTAAAGTTTAAAGTCTATCCATGTACTTGCATATCTAATATCTCATATATCTTTTGCACGACATTTTGCATCCTAACTTGGTAATTTGCACACTTCCTCTCCATATCTACGTTCAGTTCAATCTCTCCACGTATAAGGTATGTGTACCCCCACATTCATCTTACATCTTCTTCTATTGCGCTATGAATTAAAGGTATCCAGTACATTCAATTTAATTATTAGATGCCCAAATTCTTGTTATTATCATTACAATCTTTTACACTTATGCATGTCAGTCGAATTTATCAACTCTTATGGACTATTTTTATTCTAAAGCGGATCATGTGGATGATGTTGATACTAGCGGTTGAATGAGTGTATATATGATATACCCCTATGTGTGAATATATAGAGATTTACACCACACCTACAAGGTGTTTGGCGTATTGCCTCAATGAACTTTAATTGAAATTTCACTTCTTAAGGCATGTATATCTCTTTCTCTACTCCTGTGGCGATCTTTGTTCAGTAATTTACATGCTCATCCAAGTTTTCGGTATCAATGTGTTGCGTTATTCAAGTCACGATTGTATGCCCTCGATTGCCATATAATTATTATACATCAAATTCTTTGTTTTTTTTTGGGCATATCATGAATTTCTTTGACCATTATGCTATGCAATTTGGCTACTTGATACAATTTCTCTGCGAATATATGTCTCCTATTAACCCCAACCATGTACTCACCGTGCACCTATGTGAATGTTTGGGGGTACTGATATTTGTACATATGTTCCTCTTCGATTCTTGCCCAACTCTAATACTTATTGATGCAAATTTTTGTAGAATTGTATATTGGCATCCAAGAGACAACGCGGCGAAGGTTCAGGGTCCGCCTCGACTCCACCCCCAAAATTTGACAGCCGTCGTTTCATCAGTGCCGCGGCTCAAGAACGTTATAACCGCATGGCTACCCGCTCATTGGTCCCCGAACGCGGTTTGAGACCCGATCAATCAAAAGATGGAGAAATGGCAGTTATAATAGCTGAGAGGAATTGGTTCACACTCACCAAGCAGCCCGATCCAGCAGTAATTGCGGTTGTAAAAGAGTTCTACGCCAACGTGCCCGAGCACTACCATTATGGGGTCTTTGTGAGGGGCAAAACTGTTGAAATCGGCGAAGAGGACATAAACGGGTGCTATCAACTACCACTAGAGGGACTGCACGATGAGTATGCAAGTCTTGTGAGTGATGGACTGCCTGACTATGAAAAGATAATTCATGAACTTTGTCAACCGGCACCACATGGACATCGTATGAACGTGGTAGCATGAGTTTCCCCACTTTCTAACCTCGAGTTTATACGGAAAGGCTTGGTATGCTTTTTATTTATTCTTAAACTCATGCCATGCACATATGTGAGTCATGTCACTAGGAAGCGAGCGATGCTATTATATTCCATAATCAAAGGCTTCAAAATCGATGTCGGCCACCTTATCCAGCAGTCCATCCTCCGAGCATCACGAGGAGGGACCACAGGAGGCTTACCTCATCCGTCTCTTATCTGCATTTTGTGTGCTAAGTTTTGGGTAAAATGGAAATCCGATGAGATGATTCAAACGCCCATGCCAGTTTTGGACCATAAGTTAATAAGCAAATATAAAGTGTGGACAGGTGGGGCAAACCACCCTAGGGGATTGGGGTTCATAATTCCCCAAGTTGAAGCTTCTCAAGCTCCACCTCCTCAAGCTCCACCTACTTATGGCCCTTCCTCCGCAGCTCACCGTGGTGTGGTTCCTGAACCAGTCCAACGTGAGATAGATGGTTGGTTCTACAATCTCGAAGCCCGTGATGTCCACTCGTTCTCACGCCAAGATGTGATCTACAAATATTTGGTCGACCAATTTGTCGCTCAAAATGCCATGAACACCTAGTCGCTCCCAAGGCCAATCATAACCAGCTTCCCAACGCTTCTTATTCTCGCTCGTGTTTTCCCTTCCGATCTAGAGATGAGCGAGGATGATGATGATCCACCCGAGGCTTAAGCTTGTCAGGGAAGTCCTCTGTTTTATTTTTTGCTATATTTTTCGCATGAGGACATTGCTCTAGATAAGTTTGGGGGTAGTTTATTTTTATTTGCATTAGTAGGTTGTTATTGTTAATAGTTTGTAGATTCTTTGAATTGTTATTGATGTTGCATTTAGGATTGCATGTTAATTCCATCCTTTAATAGTACGTATGTTTGGGGCCAATGATGAAATTAAAATTGCATGAACAAGTCTAGTAAGGATTCTTGAGTCAGTGATATGATTTTCTTGACTTGATTTAAATATTTATCTGTTTGACACTGATATTATAAGGATAACACGTTTTGAAAAATGACCATGTTGGCTATGATAGTTTAAATGGATAGATAATAGAGTTCTAGAGGATGAATGCTAGTGAAATGAAGGAATAATTTGAATAGCTAGTGAAGACTGAATTTAGACATAAACTCAAGTTTGGGAGAAAAATATTTGGAGTATATAAGCTAAAAAAAAAGAAAAAAAAAAGAAATAAACACTGTGGCATGCTTGTCTAGTTTTGTGGCCTTTGTTACTTGAGTAAGTAAGCCCGAGGGGATTGTCTTTACACCTAGCGCCCTAAGGTCTTAATGGCTTGGGAGTCGTTGGTCGAAAACTCATTAAGGTAACACTGAAAAGCCTAAGGGAATAAGACAATGCATAGTCATGAGGAAAAAAAAAGAAAGAAGAAAAAAAAAATATGATAAAGCGGGAAAAGAGCAAAATGCTTCTGTATAAAAAAAAGCATAAGTATTCCATTTTGACCCCAAGACCTTGGTGATTGTTTAATTTTAGTTGAATCGAGTTTATTTGATGAGTTCTCAAGTTTAAGTTGTATGATGCCTATTAAGAAATTTATTATATTTCATATTTTGCTTTTCATTGGTTCGCATGGTTGTTGAACACACACTCACGGTATCAGTATTAATAGATTTAGCTTCATTGATTGTTGGGATATTATTGACCTGCCTACACATAATGTATTAGCATGTTTATGTGATTTTTCTGAGGCTTATTATTATATGTGTGTTTTTCGATTGCTGGAATTAAGAATACTTAGATAGTTTGCATTTGCATGATATTTAGTATTTCTTATTGTTTAGTGTTTTGTTGCTTGAGGACAAGCAATGATTTAAGTTTGGGGATATTTGATGATTGGGTAATATACCCATGAATTGGATATATTTGGGCTTAATTTATTTTATTCTCAAAGTATTTAGATTTGTTTTACTGTGTTTAGTTGTGATATTGCAGATTTGTGAGTTGTAAGAACACTTGGAAGATTTTGAGTTGAAAAAGGGCATAATGGCCACTTTATCATCTCATCTCAAAGACCGTGGGGCGCTTAACCAAGATTAATCCCAAATAATGGCTTCGGGCCGTGGAAGTCGGTCGACCACTGTGGTTTTCAAGGTTGACCATCCTCGTTGACTTGATTATTGGAGGCTATTGCAGAGGTTATTTTGGAAAAGGATTGTGAGACAAATTAAGATGTATATAAGGATTATTTCTATTGAAGTAGGGGACTATTCTACACAATTGGAGGTTGATCAAAGATTCAAGAGGAGAATTTTGCAGAATATACTTGGAGTTTTTTTCTCTTCTTCTTTATTCATTCAATTTGTATAATTCTTTAAGGATGATTTTTCAAAGATTGATGGTTTTAATCTCCGTTATGAACTAATTTCTTTAATTAAGATTCCAATTGAACCTTTTATGATTATGAATTAATTATTTGATTTATTCCAATTATTTATGTTGAACTGAATTGTTTATCTTGCCTTGCATTTATTGATTGATTATCTGGCCAATAATTACCTTGTTACTCTAGAAGGAATTGAAAGAGGAATTCTAGGGTTAGAACTGGGCATGGTGACATGTGACTTAGTTATTTGCACAGTGAATAATTAGGTTTGTGAATAGAATGGAAATATCTGTTCGCCGCATGTAATACATAAGGAATTGGGATTGAAAAGAGTTTAATTCAATTGTTTTGCATAGGAATATAGCAAGATTAATCTGGATTAAATAGAAGGCAATTGATCACTTGGAAAAGGACTTTTGGCATTTGAGAATTCTTGTTAACAATTCAGTAGACATAGTAATTGGGATAATTGGATAATTGATTTATAGTTCATAATTGGGGATATTAGAGTCTTAATCCTTATTTATCTGAATTCAATCAAATCTTAGTTTGGTTTACTTGTTTTCTTTTAGATTAATTTCATTTAATTACTTAATTTAATGTTCTTAATTCGAAAAATCACAATTATTGGTTGTTTAAATAAAATTGAATTGATATAGTGCTAGTAGTTGGAATTTATTAATTATAATTCTCTGTGGGATCGACACTCTATCTTATCACTCTATTACTTGTTGACCGTGTATACTTGCACGTTTGCTTTGATTGTGAAATCAACCAACATATTGATAGGAGGCGCTCTCAGACTACAGGAAATGGATGGCGATGAATTTCCACAGCTTATCAACTCGGACACCGTGAAATGGTACTATGTCTGAGGATATCATCAAGCAAACATCCTGGTTTTGATCACCAAATTACCAGTCATTCCGATTTTCTAACCCTTTTTACATACTTTTATGCCCCTCAGGGAAACATACACTTCAAACCAGCAGCCTAGTTTCACCTCATTTCAAACCTTTCACACAATTTCGGTTATCCTGAAGACGGTATTGAACCTTTCACACCTGCAGTTTATCCTGAAGACGGGATTAAACTTTTCTACGCTTGCAGTTAGTCCTGAAGACGGGATCAAACTTTTTCCACACCTGCAGTTTGTCCAAATCATGGGATCAAACTTTCTTCTCCCCCAGCAAAGATAGTCTCGCATATGGATTCACATTTTCTTTGGGCCGCAATTAGTCCGAGGCGAACTACATCGACCTAATCTCCCCGATACCCGGGAGTACGTAGGTAACCATATTCTATATGGCCCGATCGCAATAAAAAAATAACAAAAACATTTCTGCCCTTTCTCAACAAAAACAAAAACCACAAAAACACTTCTACACCCTTCTTCATCAATAAAACTTCTACACCCATCTGCCTTTCACATTCAATGTTGAACCTCTTACACCAGGTTCGAACTATGCAGACTTAATCTCCTCTTCAATAGGAGTACGTAGGCAGCCATTTATGGTTCGGTCTAACACCCTACCAGAACAAAAATACTTGTCACACGATACTGGGATCAAACTTCAATCCACCACATTTCATCGGCTTCAGACCAAAGGGATGGAATTGTTGGGTAAAATCTAATTACGCACACCACGCAAGTATACGTGGTCAACAAGTAATAAAGTGATAAATAGAGTATCGTTCCCACATAGACTAACTAGCAATAATCTTAACTTACAATTACCAATTTTCTATTAACCCTAATTTTATTAAACAAATCAACTCAATGATTAAAATTAAAGACTCTAAATTAAAGAATAACTGAACTAACACAAAACAATCACAAATATCAAAATCTGGAATTTTAAACAATTAATGGACAATTAGACTTATGATTTCACCCTAAGCTTCAGTCTGATGTTAACACCTTTATTCCAATTCAATTCAATATCTTAGTTTATTAATCAAGAATGCGAACGTAGTATTAACCACCTCTCGATGCACTAATACCGTATTAACTTAAATCCACAATTAAGATAGAAACAAGTTAAACACCTTAATTAACTAACTCACTATATCTCTATATGAATTACAATTAAAGAAGGTTGAAGAATAAGTTCTCTATTCGATTACATGCGGTGTCAAGCATATCTCTACCTTAACATTCATCAAGATTCTGGTATTCACAAAATTCATGAACACATGCTATATCAACTAGGTCTAGATTTGAATATCCTCTCTCGATTCCATACAAATCCACAAAGAATTGTTGATCAGGCAATTCATAAATTCAAGCTCAAATCAATATAGATAAACTAGAAATAGATTATTGAAATGGAAATCAAAGTTTACAAAATCATCGTTTCACTCAAAGATCCATCATAAGCCTAAAAATGAATTAGTTCATAATAAACGAAATAAACACTGAATAAATCATAGAAAACATTCTGTCAATTACAAATAATAGCCTAAAATGAAGAATATTGAAAAACACCCTTCTCGTAGCCTAGAATCACAATTGTCTCGAAAATCTCCTCGAAATACTCCTCCACACCTTGCTTTGAAAAACAGAACTCAATCTTCATAATATGCCTTGTGTGTTGATTAATTTGTTGTTAATTGAGTAGTAGATGTCCAACACACAAGCTCCAGCTAAAATTCCCTCTCTCTAGAGTTCCATTGCCATGCAATAAGCTAGAATCCACGCCCACGAAGAATTTCAATCACAGCAGGACAGCCAAAATCGACACCGCCCGCCCCGGCGGGGGTTCATATATTATATATGCCTGCCCCGGTGGGCTACCTTTCTGTTAACTTATTAAGAAGACCCCCCACCCTGACGGGGGTATATAGTATAAACATGCTCGCCCCAGCGGGGGTTAATCTACTGAATGATTTGTTGTACTTCAAGATTTCTTCCAAACTCGCACCAATTGACTCCAAATCATCCCAATTAACTCCAAATATACGTTAAATGCTACAACCACCTTCCTACACATGAAATAACATAAAATGAGTAAAAATGAACATGATCACAAGAATTTAGCAATAAATAAGCAGGAAATGGACATTGAATCGCGTATATAAAATCCACTTATCAAAATCCCCCAAACTTAAGCCGTGCTAGTCCTCGAGCACAAAAAAACTACATGCAATGCAATGCAATGAGATAAAATGAATATGATCTAATTTATATGCTTTCGAATCAAACAATATCGCAGAATCAAGATTATCTTAACGGCCTTAACGAAAACAAGCAACTATACAATGTCAACCACCAAAAACAAATCTACAAATTCATTTTAATCCTCAAATCTCAAGCCATCATCACTGGTATAGTATGTGTGTGATCAACATCCCTGATAACTAATAAGGACTCAAATTCAATACATAATCAACCTCTTAGAAGGAATCATACAACGCAAAATTAAAAATTCCAAACATAGACAGCTTCAATTAAAACTAAACAATCACTAATCTCGGGGGTTCAAGCAGGGTACTTATACTTATACTTTTTTTTCACGGGGGCTTTTTGCTTTTTTCCCGTTTTATTCATTTTTTTTACGTACACATACATACAAGACTGTGCAATGTCTCATCCCATTAGGCTGACAGTGCTACCCCTTAGCGAGCTTTCAACCAACGACTTTCAGACCATAAAAGACCTTAGGGCGCTAGGTGTAAAGACAATCCCCTCGGGCGTACTTGCTCAAGTAACAAAGGCCCTGAAACAAGACTAGTCACAATATGTGTACTCTTTTTTTCTTCTTCTTTATTTTTTTATAGATAAAGCTTATATACCCCACATATCATCCCCCGAACTTAGGTTCTTGTCTAATTTTCGCCTTTACTGTCTATCCTTGCCATTTCCATATTTACCCTAGCATTATCCTGTAGAAACTATTTATGTATCAATTTGAACTGACCAGTCAACAAAGATGTTATTATTCATGCTAACCTTTTTTATACCAGTTTCAAACAAGCTCAAGATTCGATCCATAATAGAAATTGTATCACAGTTCTAGTAATCAACGTTATATTCGTTAACTTATTATCAATCTCATCATTGGCCCATAAATAACATGAACTACAACACTGCTGGAATATATGCAAACACAATATTTAACTAAATTTTTTTTTAGATAACAAAATGCAATATTTACAAACTAAAACAATGCAAAGATAAAGATAACCTAACTACTATGTATGCATCTAAGCTAGTATGCAGTTCTTCCTACATTACTATGCAACATTTAAATTAAAATGACAAAATGCAAACCTAAGCCAAATTCATGTAAACACGAATTTAAATCCCCCAAACTTAAGTAATGAAATGTCCTCATTGGATGAATAATCAAAATAAGTACGTGAGGACTTCCCTGCAATTGCTTAAGTTTGAAGAGGTGGTTGTTGTTCTTCTTCGTCTGAATCACTTGGTGGAAACCTCGGCATTGGTACGGGCTGCTGATATGGAAATTGGGCCATCGGGTTAAAGCTCTGAAGGGTTGTGTTGAGTGCGGCGAAAGATGCATTCATAGCATCAAACATGTGATCTTGCCTCTTTGCCAATCGTTGCATTTCCCGATGTGTTGCTTTATTGTGCGCATTCATTGATTTTGGAAATTAAGGAAGTGAAGTCTGGATATGGCCTCGGCCTGCGGTACCTACTCGGCACCTTGATCGCCCATGGCTTCATCATCATCCCCCGATGTCTCTATAGCATCAACGTCGTCTTCCGAATCTAACAGAAAAATAAAACCTAGACCACACGGATATGACTCGCCCCCTACCCATACGAAATATCGCGCTATCATTCTAGAATCAAGCAACGCAAGCGGCATTTGTGCGACACAACCCATAAATGAGTGATGGGTGTGGCAAGCCGCCTGAAAAATTTCCACGTAAACACTGGCGGATGGAGAAACAAATAATGGCCCTAACGTCGATAATGAAATCTTGTACAATGACGTACAACAATAACGCCTTCTCTTTCGTGACATCCGAGGTAAGTTGGGACGGAAGCAATTTTGCGTATAGGAATGCGTACCAGATTTTTCCATACCGACTAAGGTCCTTGCTATGGAACACGGTGCCTCCCTTCCGACCTTTCATCCAAGATGTTCTCAGCTTTGTCATCTCCGTGATTATAGCATCATAATCCGGATCAGAATTTCGTAGATGAGCATAATGGCAGTGGCGAGGTACCCACAGTTGGTAGTAGGTGTTGATTGTATCGACACTGAATGGAACCAACCGACCTCGCACAAACGCGTGGAATGGTTCTTTGTCCTCAGCGTTTACATAGAATTCCTTGACAATTTTGACAACGACTGGTTCCAGCTCTTCGGTGAATTTTGTCCACCCCTTTTTGATAAATTTGAGGCATCATCTCCTCATCGTTAGGATCCAGTGCCAACCCCCGCTCCGGTGTAAGGGCTTTGGTGAGCATGTATCCATATCAGTCGGCGGCGGTGGCACTTGCGAATCTTCGGCGATCGAAGGTGCGGGTTGGTTGAGATGGCCGTGAACTCTCTCCCCTTTGGCGTTTAGAAGATGATTATGAAGCCATGATTTCTCTCTATTGCTAGACTTACCTTAGCTCTCCCCTAAACTTTTCAATTTGATCCTCTCTAGCTCTCAAGTATCCTCTATGTCTATATCAATTGTTTTGAGAGATGTGATATGAGATGTAGTGATATATATAGAGGTAGAAGAGTGGCTACTATTGGTGGAGTGAAGAGGTGGGGTAATTATGGGAGTTAAGGAAGTAGAAGTGGTTTTAGTGGGTGGTGGTTATGAGGTTTAATTGAGGTAGTGGGGGATTGGGCATGGGAAAAGGTTACCTAACTGCCACTAGTTGATTGAATTTCGTGACCCCTACCTCTACGGGTATTAGTGTGCTTGGGGGGCCCTAAGGCCTATGCTATCTCATCCTGAGTTTAAGGATCCTGCTCCGGGGGTTGTAGTAGTTTTGAGGCCATCGCCTCACAAGCACTATCTTCTGTCGATTCCCTTGTTTTCTCACTTTGCTTCATTATAGCTCACTTAATGCTCCATTTTCCATCCTGCAAGATATACACATGAGATTAACTAGACTTTCATTATATGCTACTACCTAGTATTTGAATAAAAACTATATTTTAACAAATATGAATGGAAAATACGATAAAGAAACTAAAGATTGGGTTGCCTCCCAATTAGTGCTTGATTTTAAGTCGTTCAGCCTGACTACTTCCTGCTCATGTTGTGTCGGTCAATGTGATGGAGATCACGTCAGTGTTGGCTTCTCCACCCCAATAATGCTTTAAACGGTGTCCATTTACTTTGAACGTATCTAGTGGATTGCGACTGTAGAGTTCAACTGTGCCGTGAGAGAAAACCCATTTGATAGTGAATGGTCCCGACTATCTCGATTTAAGCTTTTCGGGGAACAATCGCAGCCCTGAGTTGAACAATAGTACTAATTGACCTGGCTCGAATGTTCGATGCATAATTTTCTGGTCGTGCCATCTTTTTATCTTTTCTTTGTATAGTTTGGAATTCTCATAGGCGTGAAGGCAAAATTCGTCGAGTTCATTCAATTGAAGTAGTCTCTTCTTCCCTACAGCTGCTTGATCAAAATTGAGTTTTTGCACCGCCCAATATGCCTTATGTTGTAGCTCGACTGGTAAGTGACATGCCTTCCCATACAGTACTTGATATGGTGACATCCCGATTGGTGTCTTGTATGCAGTCCGGTATGCCCATAATGCATCGTCCAATCTAAGCGACCAATCTTTTCTACTCGGATTCACCACTTTCTCTAATATCTTCTTAACTTCTCTGTTTGATACCTCAGCCTGTCCACTGGTTTGAGGGTGATACGATGTAGCTACCTTGTGGTTGACCCCATACTTGGCCAAAAGAGCTATAAAAGACTTATTGCAGAAGTGACTACCTTCGTCACTGATAATTGCTCTTGGCGTTCCAAACCTCGTGAAAATGTTTTTCTGTAGGAATTTGAGGACTACCTTGGCATCGTTTGATGGTAATGCTGCATCTTTAACCCACTTCGATACATAATCCACTGTGAGCAAAATATACTAATTGTTCAAAGATGAAGGGAATGGCCCCATGAAATTGATACCCCATACGTCAAAGATTTCCACTTCAAGAATCGTTTGTAAAGGCATCTCATTCCGTTTTGAAATGTTTCCCACCCTTTGGCACCTATCGCATTGTTTGACAAAATGGTGGCCATCCTTGAATAATGTAGGCCAATAAAAACCCAATTGCAACACTTTCGCTGCTGTCCTCTCACTCCCATAATGTCTGCCATATGCAGATGAGTGACACTCATGCAGAATATTCTTCACTTCACTATAGGGGACGCACCGTCAAATCATTTTATCGGCGCACTGCTTGAACAAATACGGTTCGTCCCACATGTACCATTACACGTCATGAAGAAATTTTCTTTTTTGTTGTCTTATGAGGTCAGGTAGTAGAATGTTGCTCACAAGAAAATTTGCATAATCCCCATACCAAGGAATCTCTGCAGAAATCCCAAACAGTTTCTCATCTGGGAATGATTTATTAATTTCACATTTATCTTTTTTTGCTTTCCCTTGGTTTTCCAGCCTAGACAAGTGATCTGCTACTTGATTCTTCGTCCCCTTCCTATCCTTTATTTCTAAGTCAAACTCTTGAAGTAGGAGAATCCATTGGATAAGGCATGGTTTAGCATCCTTTTTCGCTATTAGGTACCGAATCGCCGCATGGTCTGTGTAGACTATCACCTTAGTCCCGATCAAGTAAGTCCGAAATTTGTCAAACGCATACACCACTGCAAGCAATTCCTTTTCTGTGGTTGTGTAATTCATTTGAGTCTCTGTAAGTGTTTTGCTTGCATAGTATATGGCGTGAAACACCTTGTCTCGTCGTTGGCCCAAAACAGCCCCAACCACGTAGTCACTTGCATCACACATAAGCTCGAATGGCATGGTCCAATCCGGTGCGACTATCATAGGGGCAATAGTCAATTTTTTCTTTAATAAGTCAAAAGTTGTCTTGCATTCTTCATCAAAACTGAAAATAGCATCCTTCTCTAAAAGACTACATAGAGGTTTTGCAATTTTAGAGAAGTCTTTTATGAACCTCCTATAGAACCTAGCATGTCCCAAGAAACTCCTAATACCCTTAACTGAGCTCGGTGGAGGCAATTTTTTGATAGTTTCCAGCTTTGCTTTATCAACCTCCAATCCTTGAGTCGATACCTTATGGCCCAAAATTATGCCCTCTTCAACCTTGAAGTGGCATTTTTCCCAATTTAGTACGAGTTCGTATCCTTACATCTCTGCAACACCATGACCAGATTCACTAGGCAAGTATCGAAACTGTCCCCATAGACCGAAAATTCATCCATGAAGACTTCAACGTTTTTCTCCACCATATCTAAAAAAATGGCCAGCATACATCGTTGGAAAGTTGCAGGTGCATTGCATAACCCGAATGACATCCTCCTGAATGTAAATGTGCCGTAAGGGCACGTGAATGTCATCTTTTCTTCATCCTCCGGAGCGATGACTATCTGGTTAAAGCCCAAGTACCCATCTAACAAACAGTAATATGAATGTCCCGCCAATCTATCCAACATTTGATCAAAAAAGGGCAGTGGGAAATGGTCTTTTCGGGTTGCCTTGTTCAATTTTCTATAATCCATGCAAACCCTCCAACCTGTCACTGTTCTAGTTGGTATTAACTCGTTGTCCTCATTCTGAACCACAATCATTCCTCCTTTTTTTGGCATGCATTGGATCGGACTAACCCACTTACTATCGAAAATCGGGTAGATGATACCGGCATCTAACCACTGTAATATTTCTTTCTTCACAACTTCCTTCATAATTGGGTTAAGTCGTCGTTGTTGCTCCACCGTTGGTTTTACCTCATCTTCCATCAGAATTTTGTGCATGCAAAATGAAGGGTTAATTCCCTTTATATCCTCAATTGTCCACCCAATAGCTGATTTGTGTTCCCGAAGCACCTTCAGCAAATTTTCTTCCTGTAATTCGTTAAGTGCAGCTAAAATAATAACAGGTAAAGAATTTGAATTGCTTAAGTACGCATACTTGAGGTGTTTAGGGAGTGGCTTGAGTTCCAACTTTGGTGGCTCTTCTAATGATGGTTTTAGTTTTTTAGCAGTTACCTCCTCCGTGTGCAATGGTTCAAACGGCGTTCTAAATCTGGAAACTCGTGGCAATGAATCTAGCATTTGTAAGTAATCCACCAATTCCGGGTCGTCGACCTCTTCATCCCCCAATAAAGTTGTTTTTAATGGATCGTTGACCAAACTCTTTCTCATATCTTCACTGATGATCTGCTCAATTAAATCCATTCGAAAACATTCTTCCTCATCTGTAGGGAATTTCATGGCCTTAAACACATTAAATTTTATTTCTTGATCTTGGACCCTCATAGTAAGTTCTCCTTTTTGTACGTCTATGAGCGTCCTACCCGTGGCCAAAAATGGTCTCCCTAGGATAATTGGGATGTTCTTGTCCTCCTCAAAATCCAGAATGATAAAGTCCGTGGGGAATATAAACGTATCCACTCTCACTAAAACGTCCTCTACTATGCCTCTCGGATATGTGACTGACCTATCCTCCAACTGTAATGAAATATTTATAGGTCTTGGCGCGGGTAAACCCAATTATGTGTATACTAACAATGGCATAAGGTTTATACTCGCCCCCAAATCACATAAACACTTGCTGAAATGTATATTCCCGATCGTGCATGGAATGCCGCACTACACTCCTCTGTTAGTGCAACTGTCTCAAAATCTTCCCATTTCTTCTTCCTTGACAGAATCCCTTTCATAAATTTCGCGTAGCTCGGCATTTGCTCTAGGGCTTCTGCAAATGGTATGTTGATCTGAAGTTTCTTGAACACTTCCAAAAACTTTGTGAATTGCTTGTCTAATTTCTATTTTTGGACCCTTTGCTGAAATGGTGGTGGTGGATAAACAATTGGCTTATTGTTCAACTTTGTTTCCTCACTCTGCTTATCCTCACCCTTGTCTGCTTCAACCACGTGACTGCCATCCAATTTTTTATCTGGAGTCGCTGAATTTTCTGTATTAGTACCCTCGAGATGTTTTCCACTCCTCAATGTAATTGCCTGACACTGTTCTGGTTACCTTTCGGATTCCTCTCTGTATCGCTCGGTAAGGTCCCTTGTGGCCTGTTATTTAGTGCTAAGGCAATTTGCCCCATCTGATTTTCCAAGTTCTTGATGGCTATTGCTTGATTTTTCATCGCTGCCTCATTACTAGTTATGTACTTCGACACCAATTCCTCAAAACCTGATTTCTTATCCTGATGTTGAACCAGTTGTTGGTGATTTTGAAAACCGGGGGGATATGACTGTCGTGGAGCTTGATGTTGCTGATTATTGCTCCACGAGAAATTCGGATGATTCCTATTCCCTTGATTATACGTATTCTGATATGTGTTCTGCGGAATTCTGCTATAATTGCCCACAAACTGTACAGATGTTGTATTTATTGCACATTGATCCATTGGGTGCTCTCCTGTGCACAACTCACATATAACTTCCACTTGCTGTGCTTGTTGAGCCTGTACCCCTGTCATAGAATCCAACTTCTTCGAAAGTGCGGAAATTTGTGCTTGTATAGTTGTCACACCATCCACTTCTAAAACCCCAGCTGCCTTTGCCTATGTCATTCTCGCTATGGGCCACTGGTAGTTGTTAGCCGCCATGGTTTCAATCAAATCATACGCTTCCTCATAACTCTTGGCCATGAATGCTCCGCCCGACGCTGTATCAATACTCGTTCTGAGATTCCCATGTAGTCCGTTGTAAAAGGTGTTCATTTGCAGCCTCTTGGGCAATCCATGATGTGGGCATTTTCTGAGCAATTCTTTGTATCTCTCCCATGCCTCATATAACGACTCCCCATGTTGCTGCTCAAACATTGTTATCTCGTTCCTCATCTTTGTAGTTTTCACCGGTGGAAAGAATTTGGCGAAGAATTTCTGAGCTAAGTCCTCCCATGTAGTTATCGATCCAGGTGGTAGAGAATGCAACCAACTCTTCGCCTTGTCCCGTGAAGTGAATGGGAACAAGCGAAGTCTAACCGCATCATCTGTGACGCCCCCAAAATAGGTATACATCACCCATCTTGAGTCGCCAAATACATAGTACAAAATTCAATACAACTTAATTATACAAAAGTCGTGTAAAATACAAAAAAACATAATCTAAGAGTTTTAATAAGAATATTGTCATCTAGACAATATCCACACTCAATGGAGTCCTCATTACATTTATTGTCACACTATTTAACAGAATAGTGAGGACTACTAATGTTATCATCTCAAGTCACTCCGTTTCCCGACTCGTCCCAGCTATATTCTAATTTCTTGAAGAGAACAGTGAAAGAAAGGGTGAGCTCAACTAGCCCAGTAAGAAATATTATGACTAAGATAATGTAGAATAAATTATCATTAGTCTTCAACAATATTAAACTGATAAAATACAATAGACATCAAGTTTAACTACAGCGGAATAAGCAATCCATTAGAAAAATCAAGTAGAGCATGATATCTACTAACTTCTATGATTTAAAATCTTTTCATCAATTTTTATCGTTGAGACTCAGCTTAATAAATAAACCACATCATCGAATCATCCTTGCACTACGGGCCAAGGATATTCATTAAATCATCAATGGTCATGACTATACCGAATAATCCCTGGTCATAATCATACCAAAAACTGTCCATCAATGCACTACAGGCCACTGAGGATTTTTACCACATCATTCGTCACATTACGGTTCTGATTACACCGAATAATCCCTGGTTATAATCACACCAAGTCCAACTATGCACGTAAGCCAAAGATGACTTTCATCACAATATAAGCATGAGAATGATGACAATGATATAAGCATTAATCAAACGAAAACAAGGATAAATATTAAAGACTTTAAATTTATCCAAATATTATCAATCACTTAATAAATTCATAATCTAATATTATTAATATTATAACAATATTTTAATCACTTCTTATACTTTTAAATAATTTATTTCAATTATTTATAATTTACCAAATAATGCATTTAAACATTCAAAAATGTCATACTCATAAGATTTCATCACCAATGATCAATTCCCTTATCAAAAATCTGCATATACCCTATATAGGATTTTCAAGCCATAAAATCCTATTTTCCAATTTTGTTACTTCACATAACATATTTAACTCATTTACTCATAACTAGATTATTTTCATGAAAAATACCAAATCACTCACAAAAATATTTCTTTTCTGGGTTTTAGCAGAATATAGTCCTATATTGAACATATATTTTTCTCGAAATTTTTAAAATTCATTTACTATTTTTCAAAAATCAATTTCTAATTAGTTCCTTAAGAAATTAGCTACCTCAAGTTTAACTCCAAAAATTCCCAAATCTTGGCAGAATCTTACACATGTTAACGTGAGCTTCTAGTTTAAATTTCATGGTCATTCCGAGTTATAGAACTCAAGTTATAGCGTTTTTTCGAAAAAATCTAAATATTGAAATATTCATAACTTGCTCATTTTAAGTCGGAATGAGCTCATTTTTGGACAGTAGGTACTTTATACCATATACTTTCATGTCCCAAAAGGCCGGAATTTTTCTCACAAATTAAGTGGCCGAAATTTCCCTTTTAAATTTCTGGGCAGTAGTTTTTCGCTATTTTGCAACTTTTGACTCCTTTGCTAAAAATAGTCCAAAAGAAAATTTACAACACCTTTTCCAGTGATTCCACTTGGATAAGTTAGAAAACTCATAGATCTAACTCTAGAACTTGACCACACCAAAAAATTCGAAATATAATAGGAGATATGGTCAATTGAATTTCATGTTCCATTTTCACCAAAATCTAATTTTCAACCCTTTGTGATTTCTAAGAAACTTTCATGTTTTCACATAATAACCAACATAACTCATCATGACAATGACATAATAATTCAATAAAACAAGTTCAAGAATAAATTTTAAAGATTTATAAGTTAATTTATCCTGAACACAATAACGTCCAAATTGTCAACATGATACTGCTTTGTGCAGTAAAATTCAAGAATGCTCAGAAGAATATTTCCATAAAATGATACTGGATGAAGCGCAAATATCTAGGATATTCTACTAATTTCATGGAGCATAGAAGCCAAGACTTTAACCAACTAAGTATAATAGAATATATGAAACTATAAATGGATTTTTATCCGCCATGCGGTAATCCACGTATACAGATCATTTCCACAATTTAATATGGAATGAATACAAAAGATCATTCACCGTACATATGGTAATCCACATAGACAGGTTATTCCAACATAATAATAAAGAATGGAATAACAGAAGAATTCACTATGCGTGTGATAGACTGCACATGCAGGTTATTCCCAACAGAATAATAAATAATGGAACCAGGTCATGCGTAACGCATCGATGTGATATTCCAACGTAATAATAAATAATTGAACCAGTCCCAAGTAGCACGCATAGGCGATATTAAAGCGAATAATAAATGATGGAACCAGTCCTACGTAAATGCACGACCGCATGGATATTCCGGCGAGAATAATAAAGAAAGAAATAATAGAAGAATTTCACTATGTATGCGGTACTTCGCATAAACAAGTTATTCTAACATAATAATAAAGAATGGAATAACAGAAGAATTTCACCATGTATGCGGTACTACGCATAGACATGTTATTCCAACATAATAATGAAGAATGGAACAACAGAAGAATTTCACCATGTATGCGGTACTTCGCATATACAGGTTATTCCAACAGAATAATAAGGGATGAAATAACAATAGCTCTCTTCATGAATACGAAAGAAATAATACCCCTTACCTCGAATAAAAGTCGGATCTTTGGAATAGAGAGGTAGCAGACTTCTCTTCTTCTTTCTCTCTATAATTTATCTCTATAATAATTACTCTATAGCTTTAGTGAATTGGTGAGAAATGAAGGAAGAATGAGCTTCTATTTATAGAAAAATATAGTTTCGATAATTGCACGTTTTTGGGCTCGAAAAATTACAGTACAATACCTCCAACTTTTCTTTCATTTTTAATTTAGTCCTGCAAGTATTATCAAACTTGTACCACCTCCCCTAATAGTAAATAATGTGAATCAATAGTTCAATCATGTGAGCAAATAGCTATAATCATGTGAATCAATAGCAATTAATTGCTCATTTATCCGGTTAATTACCCGATTGGTCAATATAACCTCCAGACATCAATTATTATCGAAATAAATATTGATTTTCACTAACACTAATAATCCCAACACAATGGAAATATTTTTCTTAAAAATTTTATTTTTGAAATTTCAAAGTTTGACTTTATTCGAAAAAGTCAACTATTGACTTTTTTGACCAAAAAGTCAACCCCGACAAATTTTGTGTTTATAGTCAACTCCGAACTCAAATTAATTTTTTTAACAACATTCATCATTAATATTATAACTCACAATATTTAACAATCAGGTCGTTCCCATGAAAGAGGGGGCTTTCCGATAAGGATTTCTCCTTATTAGCGCGCAATTAGATGACCAAACCTCTCCTTAATAGAACTTCTAGACATTGCAAATATTGCAATTTAATAATATAAATAACTTTGTCGTCTCAATTATTGATTTAATAATATATGCAGATGATACTGTGACAATAATCGAATCAAAAATATGAGAGATATGATGCAGCAATTACTGTAGCAATAAATGAGTATAACTGAGTGACTTCTCACGTAAGCATCAATAATCAATACCGTGTGCTACTATGCAACCGCGTGTATTACTGTACTTTTACTACCGGGTAGTTCAATAGTTTTAACAGTAACACTTCCGCTATTATTTTTATAAAAAGATAATTATGTCATTTTCTTACTACGACAATACTTCCGTTGTGGGTTCACCAATGATTGTGCCGTCGTACGGATATTCCCGACAAAAAGAATATTCCCCAACCAATTGAATATTATATAATAACTTGCATACTTTGCAAAATTTATAAATACTACCCACAACTATGACATTATATCAAATCCACACCATAATATTAAAAAAAATATTTTGAGAAATTTAAATCTTTATTCATAAAATCTGGGGTCTCACATCATCTGACACCCCATTGTACCTAAAGGTGTCACAAATCTCCAGAAAGCTGACTAGATGCTCGTTCGGATCGTCCTTTGCCAATCCCCCAAACTGAACTGAATTCTGAATCATTTAAATCATCCTAGGCTTAATTTCAAATGTGTTAGCAGCTATTGCGGGCCTGGTGATGCTTGGCTCGATTCAGCTCATCACCTTAAAAATAATGTAAAGTCCCTTAATGCTTTATGATCTTCGGCTGCTATTTCCTCTTCTTTCTCAGATGTTTTAAATTCTTGCCTCATCTCCTTGATCCACTTACTTAACCTCCGAAACCTTTTCTCGATGTCGTCCTCAAAGGGCAGCAAGTCTGGATTTTTGGACCGAGTTTGCATAAACTGCTTCAAACACCTGAAATAGAAGGAACAAAACAAAAATAAAAATGTCTAAGTAAAACCAGATTAATTAAACTGATATTGTAAAACTATTGAGATTTATACTAAATTGTCCCCGGCAACGGCGCTAAAAACTTGTTGGGTAAAATATAATTATGCACAACACGCAAGTATACGTGGTCAACAGGTAATAAAGTGATAAGTAGAGTATCGTTCCCACAGAGACTAACTAGCAATAATCATAACTTACAATTACTAATTTTCTATTAACCCTAATTTTATTAAACAAATCAACTCAATAATTAAAATTAAAGAATAATTGAACTAACACAAAACAATCACAAATATCAAAATTTGGAATTTCAAATAATTAATGGAGAATTAGACTTATGATTTCACCCTAAGCTTCACTCTGATGTTAACACCTTTATTCCAATTCAATTCACTATCCCAATTTATTAATCAATAACACGAACGTAGTATTAACCACCTCTCGATGCACTAATACCGTATTAACTTAAATCCACAATTAAGATAGAAACAAGTTAAACACCTTAATTAACTAACTCACTATATCTTTATGTGAATTACAATTAAAGAAGGTTGAAGAATAAGTTCTCTATTCGATTACATGCGATGTCAAGCATATCTTTACCTTAACATTCATCAAGATTCTGCTATTCACAAAATTTATGAACACATGCTATATCAACTAGGTTTAGATTTGAATATCCTCTCTCGATTCCATACAAATCTACAAAGAATTGTTGATCAGTCAATTCATAAATTCAAGCTCAAATCAATATAGATAAACTAGAAATAGATTATTGAAATGGAAATCAAAGTTTACAAAATCATCGTTTCACTCAAAGATCCATCATAAGCCTAAAAAATGAATTAGTTCATAATAAACGAAATAAAAACTAAATAAATCATAGAAAACATTATGTTAATTACAAATAATAGCCTAAAACGGAGAATATTGAAAAACACTCTTCTCGTAGCTTAGAATCGCAATTGTCTCAAAAATCTCCTCGAAATACTCCTCCACACCTTTCTTTGAAAAACAGAACTCAATCTTCGTAATATGCCTTGTGTGTTGATTAATTTGTTGTTAATTGAGTAGTAGATGTCCAACACACAAGCTCCAGCCGAAATTCCCTCTCTCCAAAGTTCCATTGCCATGCAATAAGCTAGAATCCACGCCCACGAAGAATTTTAATTACAGCAGGACACAACCAAAATCGACACCTCATTTCCTACGGGAAGTTCATATCGATATATATGTCCCGCCCGTTACCGGGCTACATTCTGATTAACTTATTAAGAAGACCCCTTTAAGTAGGGTATATAATATAAACATGCATTTACGGGGTGTAATTTGCTGAATGATTTGTTATACTTCAAGATTTCTTCCAAACTCGCACCAATTAACTCCAAATCATCCCAATTAACTCCAAATGTACGTTAAATGCCACAACCACCTTCCTACACATGCAATACCATAAAACGAGTAAAAATGAACATAATCACAAGAATTTAGCAACAAATAAGCATGAAATGGACATTGAATCGCGTATATAAAATCCACTTATCAGGAATTATCCAACCTCTCCTCACAAATAGGAGATTCGGTGACCATCTAAGTTGCGGTTGTGCCTCAAAGAGCAACACCAATCCATAAGAGATGGAATTAACTAGGCTTCTCACCAATAGGAGTACTGGCGACCATCTATGGTTCGGTCAATCTCAGAGAGGAAAAGCCACACTCCTCTCCATATTTCCATACAGGAACCAGTCCCAAGACACCAAAGATGGTAGGGATATACACAGATCAGTGATCCATTCTGAGAGATCCTATGACGTCTCAATGTCCACACATCAAGGATGAGTTCAGAATGCATCAAGATCACAAGCCCTAAAGAAACAGGCAAATATCAAGCAAGTATCAAGGCATAACTGAAAGGGAAGTAAATCAAAAAATATTTCTCTGCCATATATAATATTGTTTGATATATACAATATGTGTTGTACATGATAAAATGGCTAAGCTAGTCTATGTAGGAAAATACAAAGCTATCTACAGATCTGTGTGTATGCGGACTATCAGATCTAACATAGCATCCCTCTCCGAAGAAGGAGGTAAAGCTGCAAGCTCCTGCCTAATGGTATCTATATGAGCTAGCAGATCAGAGGCTAACTGAATGGTGGCATGAGTCTCATCGATGTATGCACTCATATCGAGAAGGATGTCGATCGTGAAGGATCTCAACTGAAATCGCATGCATGATGCACCATATCCCGGGCGATAGGGGCGACATCCCGCTCTACAATCACTGCATCTCTGGCTGATCTGGCCTCATCTCTCTCTAATAGAGTTGCGTCTCTCTCATCAAGAGCTGTCAACATCAAGGTCCTAGCCTGATCTCTCTCGAAGGTCATCAGATGTAAACTCTGCTCCAAATATTGTGCTGAATACTGAATAACAGTGGCACTCGTAGTGGGAGAATCCATCATAAATGCTGGCAACCCAGTAGTCAAATCCTCCTCGATGGGAATATCTGTGACGCCCCCAAAATAGGTATACATCACCCATCTTGAGTCGCCAAATACATGGTACAAAATTCAAATACAAACTAATAATACAGCAGTCATGTAAAATACGACAAAACATATGCTGTGAGTTTAAATACAAATATTATCTTCTAGACAATATCCATTCTCAAATAGAGTCCTCGTTACATTTATTATCACACTATTTTACAGAATAGTGAGGACTACTAAGACACAATCTCGGACCATCACTCCGTTCCCTGACTAGTCCCAACTACGTTCTCATTTTCTGAAGAGAACAAAGGAAAGAAAGGGTGAGCTCAACTAGCCCAAAGAAGAAATATTATGACTAAGATAATGCGTAATAAATTATCATTAGTCTTCAACAATGTTAAACCGATAAAATACAATAGACATCAAGTTTAATCTGCAATGAACAAGCAATCCATTAAAAGAGTCAAGTAGAGAATAAAATATACTATCTTTTATGTTTTAAAAATATTTTTCATCACTTTTATCATTTGAGACTCGACATTAAATAATCCACATCATCCTCAGACTACGGCCAAGGATATTCATCGAGTCACGACCACAAATTATCCATGCACTACGGGCCAAGGATATTTGTGTATTCATCAATGGTCATGATCATGCCAACAACTGTCCATCAATGCACTACGGGCCAATGAGGACTTTTATCACATCATTTATAACATTACGGTCATGATTACACCTTAGAATAATCACTTGGTCATAATCATACCAAGTCCATCTTTGCACTACACGCCATGTATGACTTTCAAAAAAATATAAACATGAGGATGATGACAATGATATAAGAATTCAATAAAACAAGTTCACGAATTAATTTATTCAGGAACTAATAACGTCCAAATTTTCAACATGATACTGCTTTGTAGAGTAAAATTCAAGAATGCTCAGAAGAATACTTCCATGAAAAATACTAGATGAAACGCAAATATCAAGGATATTCCACTAATTTCATGGAGTATAGAAGTCAAAATTTTAACCAACTGAGTATAATAACGAATGGAATAACAAAAGAAATCACCATGCATGCGGATTTTATGCATGGCGAGTTATTCAACAGAATAATAATAACGGAACTAGGTCGGGTGAAATTCACATCGGCGGAGATGTCCCAACAGAATAATAAATGCGAATAATAAATAATGGAACCAGTCCGCCGTAAAACGCATGCATGAGATAGATATTCCGACGAGAATAATAAATAAAAAAAACGGAACCGGTCCGATTAAAAAACACATGCAGGGATATCCCAACGAGAATAATAACAAAGATTTTAACCAGTCCGGTGTAAAACACATGAGCGAGGATATTCCAACAAAATAATAAAGACAGAATAATAGAAGAATGTCACCAAGTATAGGGTAGCCCGCGTATACAGGTTATTCCAACAGAATAATAAGGAATGGAATAACAGAAGTTCTCTTCATGAATACAAAATATAAGAGTAGGGAAGTAGCAGAATACTTTTCTATAGTGAATTCGTAAGAAATAATGAAGGAATGAGCTTCTATTTATAGGAGAATGGAAGTGTACTGTTTATGAACGAATTATTTCTGCAGAATTATTTCTTCAACCAAATACAATAAAGTCAATCAACTAACCAATAAAATCACAACAAAAATTAAAATATAATACATATATATAAACACATGTTTTCAACTATATATATCAATATTATATATACACCACTTAATTTTTCTCCCCCATAACCAACATCTATCCCCCACCCACCCAATAATCAAATTCACTACACTCTTACACATCACTATCACACTACCACTTTTCCACCATTTTCCACTCACACACCCATCACTTTCACATCTCATTTTCTCCCACCATATACTCAATACACACATATACTTCCATACGTATACTCTTCCATTTCCAAAATCATTTTCCCAACACATATGGGCCCCAACTTTAAAAATTTTCTAACGATTATTTTGAAAAATGGGTAAATAAGAATCCATAAAATAAGCAGACTTCATAAAAAAATCACCTTAATAATTTTAACAACATTTATCATCTTTATAACAATTCACAATATTAATTGACCAGGTCGTTCCCAGGAAAGAGGGGGCTTTCTAATAAGGATTTCTCCCTATTGGCCCGCAATTAGGTGACCAAACCTCTCCTTAGCAGAACTTCTAGACATCGTTAATATTGCAATTTATAATATTAATAACTCTGTCCTTTCAATTATTGATTTAATAATATATAAAATATCGACAATAATTTAATCAAATAACGTGAGATACTATTCAACAATTACTATAGCAATAATTGAACAAAACCGAGTGACTTCTCATGTAAGCATTAATAATCAATCTGGTATTGCTACTATGCAACCATGCGTATTCTTGTACTTTTACTCTAGGTAGTTCAACGATGATATTCCGCTTTATTTCAATAAAATATTTTTTGTCATTTTCTCAATCAAATGATAATTCCGTTGTAGGGTCCACCAATGATTGTCTTGAGTCGTTTAATATTCTCGACACAAAAAGAATATTCCTTGACCAATCGAATATAATACAACAACTTGCATACTTTGCAAAATTTATAAATACTACCCACAACTATAACATTATATCAAATCCACACCATAATATTCAAAAAAATATTTTGAGAAATTTAAATCTTTATTTATAAAATCTGGGGTCTCACAATATCAGTCTCCTCCATAGGCTCCTCATCGTCGGAATCAGTCTCCTGCACTGTGGATACTATCGCAACCAATGCAGTCTCTGTCTCCATCCATGCGGAATACTCTGCAAAACAACCCGGATGACTGACAGAAAACTCAGCCAGCTCACGCTGATCCCAACAGGCATATGTGAGATCCCAAATTTTATGAAATGAATGTATTCAATTTTCTTATAATTATTATTTATTTTGTAAATGGTTAAATTGATAAAAGGCTAAAGTTAAGGATGATATGTGAAAATTTTTACAAAGTATGCAAGTTGTTATAAAATATTCGTTTGGTCGAGGAATATTCTTTTTGTTATGAAATATCCGTGTGACGGCACAATCATTGATGGACCCCACAACAGAAGTATTGTCGTAGTTAGAAAATAACAGAATTATCATTTTATAAAAATAACGGCAAAAGTTGTACCGTTAAAACCTGAACTACTCTCTTTGTAGTAAAAGTACAAAGAATACTCATGGTTGCATAAGTAGCACACCTGTATTGATTATTGATGCTTACGTCTGAAGTCACTCGCTTATACTCAATTATTACTTCTGATATTGGTGCATCATATCTCTCATATTATTGATTCAATTATTGTCACAAAGATCATCCGCATAATATGTTATATTATTAAATCAATAATTGAGACAAACAAAGTTATTCATATTATTATTTGCAATATTGACAATGTCTAGAAGTTCTCACGAGGAGAGGTTTGGTCACCTAATTACGCAATAAGGAGAAATCCTTATCGGAAAGCCCCTCTTTCTCACAGGGAATGACCTGGTTGTTAAATATTGTGAATTATAATATTAATGATGAATAAGTTTGTGTTTATTAAAGATGAAATTGATAGTTTCCATTGTGTGGAAATTTTTAGTGTTAGTGGAAATCGACATTTATTTCGATAATAATTGATGTCTGGAGGTTATATTGACCAATCGGGAAATTAATCGGATAAATGAGCAATTAATTGCTATTGATTCACATGATTATAACTATTTATTCACATGTGTGTACTATTGATTCACATTCATTTACTATTAGGGGAGTTGGTACAAGATTGATAATACTTGCATGACTAAGTTATAGATTGAGGTACTATACTGTAATTCGTATTTTCACATGTCTAGAACTATTGAGTCACATGATTTACTATTGATTCACATGATTTACTATTAGGGGAGGTGGTGCAAGTTTGATAATACTTGCAGGACTAAATTAAAAATAAAAGAAAAGAGGAAGGCATTATACTGTAATATTATGAGCCCCAAAACGTGCAATTATCGAAAATATATTTTCCTATAAATAAAAGCTCATTCCTTCATTATTTTTGACCAATTCACTAAAGCTATAAAGCAATTATAATAGAGTGAAATTATAGAGAGAAAGGAGAAGAGAAGTCTGTTGCCTCAGTATTCAAGTTTTCTTCTAAGGTAAGGGGTATTATTTCTTTCGTATTTATGAAAAGAGCTATTGTTATTCCATTCCTTATTATTATGTTGGAATAACTTGTCTATGCGAAGTACCGCATACATGGTGAAATTCTTCTGTTATTTCATTCTTTATTATTCATTGGAATAACTTTTGTCATGCGGCCTATCGCATGCAGTGAATTCTGTTGTTATTCCATTCTTTATTATTACATTTGGAATATCATGTCATGCGGATTACGCATGACCTTGGTTCCATTCTTTATTATTACATTTGGAATATCTCATGCGTCTGGATTACGCATAACCTAGATCCATTCTTTATTATTCTGTTGGAATAACCTGTCTATGAGGTCTATCGCATGCCTGATGAATTCTGTTATTATTCCATTCTTTATTATTATGTTGGAATAACATGTCTATGTGGATTACCACATGCATGGTGAATGATCCTTCGTATTCATTCCTTATTAAATTGTGAAAATGATCTGTCTACGTGGATTACCGCATGGCGGGCAAAAATCCATTTGCAGTTTCGTAATTTTCTGACCCTCAAAAATTTTGAAAAAATTTGACATGATAATTTGATGGGTTTTCTAGATTGTGTCCAAAAATGGCGATTTTTTGGATGTATATATTAGGAGTTATGAATTTTACGGGAAAAGACTATTTTAAAAGTAAACCCTTATAACTCCTTGTGGTTAACTCCAAAATTGGTTAAATTTTTATTGGGAGTACATATATATAAGGTGATTATACCTGAAATTTCGAATTTTGGACGGAAGTACAATTTATGATAAATGTCTAAATATTCGGCAGTTTTGGCCATATGAAAAATAGTAAATGAATTTTAAAAATTCTGAGAAAAATATATGTTCCATATGAGACTATATTCTGCTAAATCTCAGAAAAGAAAACTTTTTGGGAATGGTTTGTTATTTTTCATGAAAATGGTTTAGTTACGAACATATGAATTAAAGATGTTATGTGAAGTTGAAAAATTGGTAAATAGGATTTTAGGGCTTAGAAATCCAATATAAGGTATACGCATATTTTTGATGAGGGATTTGATGATTGGTGATGAAATCTTATGAGTATGGTATTTTTGAATGATTAAATGCATTATTTGGTATAGTGTAAACAATTAAAATAAATTGTTTATAGGTTTAAGAAATGATTAAAATATTGTTATAATATTAATGATATTAGATTATAAGATTATTAAGTGATTGATAAAATTTGGATATTTTAAACTCTGGATAAATTTAAAGTCATTAATATTTATCCTTGATTTCGTTTGATTAATGCTTATATCATTGTCATCATCATCATACTTATATTATGATGAAAGTCATCTTTGGCTTACGTGCAAAGATGGACTATTGATTATTGGTTTTACAGTTGTATATCTTTGGCTTACGTGCAAAGATAGACTGCTGATTATTGGTTTTACAGTTGTATATCTTTGGCTTACGTGCAAAGATGAACTATTGATTAATGAGTATCTTTGGCATATGTGTATAGATGAACTGTTGATTTGTATGATTATGACCAGGGATCATTTGGTATAATCATGACCTGTAATGTTACATATGATGTGGTAAAAGTCCTCGTTGGCCCGTAGTGCATTGATGGACAGTTGTTGGTATGATTATAACCAGGGATTATTCGGTATAATCAGGACCATTGTTGAAAACACGAATATCCTTGGCCCGTAGTGCATGGATAATTCATGGTCATAATAATAATGAATATCCTTGGCTATAGTGAAGGGATAATTCGATGATGTGAATTATTTATTAAGCTTAGTCTCAACGATAAATATTAATTATACACTTTTAATTCGTAAAAGATAGTAGATATCATGCTCTACTTGACTCTTCTAAAATACAGTTGTATGTCTTTGGCATGTAGTGCAAAGATGAATTGTTAATGAATATCTTTGGCTGTAGTGCAAAGATGAATTATTAGTATGATTATGAGCAGGAATTGTGATTTGGTATAACCATGATTTTTGAAGTTTCAGGTGAAGATAGGTGATGATAATTATCTTCGTCCTGGGTGTGAAGAGGAATTTAGAATCACAATTATGATTATGAGTTATTCATATGATTGTGGAAAGGAATTGTTGATTGATGTTACAGGGATAAAACATTATTGGTGGACTTTTAACATGGAGAAGATAATAGACATGATGGTCTATTTGACTCTTCTAATGGATTGCTCGTTTCACTGCAACTATGGTTGAAAAGTTTTATCATCTACCATATGTTATAAATCTCTGATTTATTACTGATGAAGGCTATTGATGATGTAAATTATCTTTAGTCATGATATTCTTTACTGGGCTAGTTGTGCTTCACCCTTTTTGCTTCACAATTCCTTTCAAGTAATAAGAGTGTAAATTTGGAATTCGAAGCGGGGTAACAAGAGAATAGAACGGTGGTCTATAGTCATTGAGGTTCTCCCTAAATAGTATGGAAATAATTTTATTGAGAACTTTAGATAAGTGTGTCGTATTGTATACGTCATTTGATATTTAATTTTGGTGAACCGAATAGGGTGAGGTTAACCCAACTTTGGAAGGGTGTTTTACCACTATCATACAAGATGTCTAATGACATACAACCTCGAGTTATCATAAGACAGGGTTGTGCACATCCACTTGCTAAGTATATCTACAAGCACTACCTATATGATCTTGGAGTTTGGTTGAAATATAATTTTCAATTACAGACAATGGAGATAGTTATATGTCAAGAGAAGACTCACCATTGGAAATAACATGATAGTAATCTTCTCGTTTTTCTTTTGGGTCTATTGGGTCAACCAAGGATAATTCTGTGGACATATGATATCTATCATAACCTAGACGCATGGCCTCCCATGTACGAAGGTTTCCATGAGCACTTCCCAAAGATTTTAATTTCTAAATAGTTTTTTACTGTACTTTTATGTAAAGTACCATTGTAAGGTCGTGGTCGAGGCACCATGAGAGTTACATACATTTGTATTAAAATTCACAGTTTAACTATGGTCGTATTATGTACGACAGTTTAACAGTTGTATAAATGAAGTTTGTATTTGATTTTTATAGTATGATATCTGGTGACTCAGAATGGGTCGTGTGGACCTATTTTGGGGGCGTCACAGCATACAACCTGGATCTATGTACACCTGGGTGACTCGAGAGGTGCAGCAGCTTGCAGTGCATGCTACGCATTTGTGCAGTACACTGCATGCTCCCCCCTCTGTAAATAGAGGGCTTGGGGTGGCCATTTGAAAAAAAAAGGGAGGCGAGGAAGCCATGTCCAATTTTCTCTGTACACACCCCATATTGAGTGTTTCCTCATTTTAAACATCTGTTAGCTTACATATAGCTATATTTTTACCGGCAGGAGCTGAGTGTTTATCCATATAGAGTCATAGAAGCCTGCATTGGCATCCCACTGTAAGCCTTCTCACACTCTATAAAGCCTTTCTCTTCATCTTTGCACACACTATTCTACACATTGAGAGTCGTGTTGTAAGTAGTATACCCGACTTCGATCCTGTGGTTTTCATTTATGTCTCAGATATATATACTTATATATGTATATATTTATATATGGACTAACATTATCGAGTTATGCCTCGACTGAGCCTAGACTTATGTCTGGAGCGTTTACTTGCTTTTATATATATATATACTTATATATATAACTGTTGTTAGACATATCTGATGAGCCTAGATTTTACATCTGGTACGTTTATTGCTTTTATATATATATACATATATATATATATACATATATATATATATAATTGTGTCGCCCCCAAAATAGGTCCACGCGACCCATTCTGAGTCGTCGGATATCATACTATAAAAATTAAATACAAACTTCATTTATACAACTGTTGAACTGTCAATGCGAATTACACGAACACGCTTAAACTGTGAGTTTTAATACAAATGTATGTAACTCTCATGGTGCCTTGACCACAACCTTACAATGGTACCTTACATAAAAGTACAGTCCATAACTATTTTAGAAATTAAAGTCTTTGGGAAGTGCTCAAGGAAACCTTCGTACATGGGAGGCCATGCGTCTAGGTTATGATAGATATCATATGTCCACAGAATTATCCTTGGTTGACCCAATACTCTCCAAAGAAAAACAAGAAGATTGTTATCGCCTTCTTTCCAATGGTGAGTCTTCTCTTGACATATAATTATCTCCGCTGTCTCCAAGTGAGAATTATATTTCAAATAAACTCCAAGATTATATAAGTAGTGCTCGTGAGATATACTCAAAGAAATGGATGTGCACAACCACGCCTTATGATAACACGAGGTTGTATGTCATTAGACATCTTGTATGATAGTGGCAAAACACCTTACAAAGTTAGGTTCACCTCACCCTATTCGGGTTCACCAAAATTAAATATCAAATGACGTATACAATACGACACACTTATCTAAAGTTCTCAATAAAATTATTTCCATACTATTTAAGGAGAACCTCAATGACTATAGACCACGCTTCTATTCTCCTGTTACCCCTTTCGACCCAAATACACTCTTATTACCTGAAAGGAATTATGAAGCGAAAAGGGTGAACCCAACTAGCCTAGTAAAGAATATCATGACTAAAGATAATTTATATCATCAATAGCCTTCATTAGTAATAAATCATAGATTTAGAACATATGGTAGATGATAAAACTTTTCAACCATAGTTGCATTTAACGAAAGCAATCCATTAGAAGAGTCAAATAGACCATCGATCTATTATCTTCTCCATGTTAAAAGTCCACCAATAATGTTTTATCCCTGTAACATCAATCAACAATTCCTGTCCACAATCATATGAATAACTCATAATCATAATTGTGATTCTAAATTCCTCTTTGCACCGAGGACAAAGATAATTTTCATCACCTATCTTCACCTGAAACATCAAAAATCATGGTTATACCAAATCACAATTCCTGCTCATAATCATACTAATAAATTCATCTTTGCACTACGACCAAAGATATTCATTAACAATTCATCTTTCCACTACAGTCCAAAGACATACAACTGTATTATAGAAGAGTCAAGTAGAGCATGATATCTACTATCTTCTACGAATTAAAAGTATATTATCAATATATTATCGCTGAGACTCAGCTTAATAAATAATCCACATCATTGAATCATACCTGCACTACAGCCAAGGATATTGACTAGTATTACGACAACGAATTATCTATGCACTACGGGCCAAGGATATTCGGGTTTTTAACAATGGTCATGATTATACCGAATAATCCCTTGTTATAATCATACCAACAACTGTCCCTCAATGCACGTAAGCCAAAGATATACAATTGAAAAATCAATAATCAACAGTCCATCTTTGCACGTAGGCCAAAGATATACAACTATAAAACCAATAATCAACAGTCCATCATTGCGCGTAAACCAAAGATATACAATTGTAAAATCAATAATCAACTATCCATCTTTGCACGTAAGCCAAATATGAATTTCATCACAATGTAAGCATGAAAATGATGACAATGATATAAGCATTAATCAAACAAAAACAGGGATAAATATTAAAGACTTTAAATTTATCCAAATATTATCAATCACTTAATAAACTCATAATCTAATATTATTAATATTATAACAATATTTTAATCAGTTCTTAAACTTATAAATAATTTATTTTAATTGTTTACACTTTACCAAATAATGCATTTATTCATTCAAAAATGTCATACTCATAAGATTTCATCACCAATGATCAAATCCCTCATCAAAAATCTGTATATACCTTATATAGGATTCTCAAGCCATAAAATCCTATTTTCCAATTTTGTTACTTCACATAACATATTTAATTCATTTACTCATAACTAGTTCATTTTCATGAAAAATACCAAATCAGTCCCAAAAATATTTTTTTTTCCGTGATTTAGCGAATATAGTCCCATATTGAACATATATTTTCTCAAATTTTTAAAATTCATTTACTATTTTTCATACGGCCAAACTCGCCCAGAATATTTAGACATTTATCATAAATTGTACTTTTGTCCAAAAATCCTAAATTTATGTGGGTATACTCCTGTTATATACGTGTACTCCCAATAAAAATTTCACTAATTTTGGAGTTAACCACAAAGAGTTATAAGGGTTTACTTTTAAAATAGTCTTTTCCCATAAAATCCATAACTCTTAATCTAAATATCCAAAAATCGCCATTTTTGAACACAATCTAGAAAACTCATCAACTTATCATTTCAAATTTTTCCAAAATTTTTGAGGGTCAAAAAAATTACAAAACTGCCACTGACAGAAACCCTTTTTGAATGAAAATACTATTAATATGAATACAAAGGATCATTCACCATGCATGCGATACTTTACACGTATGCATTATTCCAACGTAATAAAAAAGAATGGAATAATGTAAGAATTCACCATGCATGCGATAGATCTTGCAGAAAGTGTTATTCTCAATGTAATAATAAAGAATGGAACCAAGTCATGCATAAACCGCACAGACTGGATATTCCAACAGAATAATAAAGAATGGAACCAGGTCATGCGTAAACCGCACAGACAGGATATTCCAACTGATAAGTGTGTTTTATACCTACTTATTGGATATTAATTTACGAGAATTATGCTCATCTCAAGTACATTTTAGTATATTTTTAGTTGCATTCCATGTTATTTTGCATTGCATTTACTTAAAACTCCTTTGGTGGAACAATTGCAGGATATGGCGTGATTGCTAGTGTTAGATGGTATGAGGCTGATGGATGCATGGCATGAAGATCAATTGGAGCAGAGAAGCTAAGCATGGGTGTTGATGGACAAAGAAATGAGT
Organism: Panax ginseng; assembly: GCA_020205605.1. Classification (NCBI taxonomy): domain Eukaryota; kingdom Viridiplantae; phylum Streptophyta; class Magnoliopsida; order Apiales; family Araliaceae; genus Panax; species Panax ginseng. Next base: position 88,939,500 of record CM035129.1, read on the forward strand.
AGCAGAACAAATCAAGATGCGAGAGAAATCGTAAATCAGATACTGAAGTGTGTGCATGACTATACAAAGTCAAGACATTATCGGGCGCCAGCTGCGATCACTCTTTCACCGGACCGAAATTGCACACGCTACCTACACGAGAAATACATAGGAGGAGCACGCGCCTGCATGTGCATGATCATTTCTTCTTCTTTGAAATGCTTATTTTTAATTTTTAATTTTAAAGGTTGTAATTAATTAAAAATGATTTCTGACTGGTGTCAAACATATGATTCATTACTTTTTATTCATTTTTCATATTGGGAACTAGGGTTTACACTCTGAGGGAGATTCCAATGTGGAACGAAGCCTAAACTCCATCTTTTCTAATTCTTCGTGGGATTTCCAATCATTGTGGATAACTCTTGTTATTTTGCTGGATTTATATGAGGATTTGAACGTTAATATTGGAATATAATCAGCAATTGGGTTTGATCATTTCTATCCCTTCTCTTTCAATTGTTTGTTTATTATCCATGTCTAGCTTTGATCCCATAATAGCTTTTGGTTCAGTCATGAACTAAACCCCATTATGGGATTCTAACAGATTTTAATATGTAGTTTAATTGCATGTTTGATGGCTGGACTGTTTGATATATCAATAGGAATTTCTATCATGGTTATTTTGCATGTATGAATGCTTGATCACCATTCATTTCAGTACTTGTATGGAAATGAAAATTAACATGCGTGTATGGATTGTAATCATGATATCATACGTATATTGGGCTGTTTTGCATGGCTTGTGTATTGTGTATTTTGTGAATTAGACAAATTTGCACATTAATTTAGTTGCATAGTAGTGCTTTTGCATTTTCATTGTTATTTAGCATGCATTGCTTGAGGGCAAGCAATAGTTCAAGTTTGGGGGTATTTGATAAGTGGGTTTTACACCTACTTATTAGATATTAATTTACGCGAATTATGTTCATCTCAAGTACATTTTAGTATGTTTTTAGTTGCATTCCATGTTATTTTGCATTGCATTTACTTAAAACTCATTTGGTGGAACAATTGCAAGATATAGCGTGATTGGTGGTGTTCGATGGTATGAGGCTGATGGATGCATGGCATGAATATCAATTGGAGCAGTGAAGCTAAGCATGGGTGTTGATGGACAAAGAAATGAGAAGCGTAAACAAATCGTAATGCGAGAGCGTAATCGAGAACTCAGTTGCAGAAGTCGCGATGGCATGGCTTATACAGCTGCCAAGACACGCGATCACCTTCGGTTGGACCAGAATCGTAACGCGCGTGCCCATGAGAAATACATAGGAGGAGCGTCGCCGCAAGCGCTATAGGCTGCTTGTTGTTGGTCATGTTTATTATAATTTTTAATTTTAAAGGTTGTAATTAATTAAAAACGATTTCTGACTGGTGTCAGACGTATGATTCATTACTTTTTACGTATAGGGTTTACACTCTGAGGGAGATTCCAATGTGGAACGAAGCCTAAACTCCATCTTTTCTAATTCTTCATGGGATTTCCAATCATTGTGGATAACTCTTGTTATTTTGCTGGATTTATATGAGGATTTGAACGTTAATATTGGAATATAATCAGCAACTGGGTTTGATCGTTTCTATCACTTCTCTTTCAATTGTTTGTTTATTATCCATGTCTAGCTTTGATCCCATAATGGCTTTTCATTTAGTCATGAATTAAACTCCATTATGGGATTCTAACGGATTTTAATATGTAGTTTAATTGCATGCTTGATGGCTGGACTGTTTAACATATCAATAGGAATTTCTATCATGGTTGTTTTGCATGTATAAATGCTTGATCACCATTCGTTTCAGTACTTGTATGGAATTGAAAATAAACATGCGAGTATAAATTGTAATCATGATAGCATACGTATATGGGGCTGTTTTGCATGGCTTGTGTATTTCGTGAATTAGATAGACATATACTAATTCACCGTATGAGTTAAAATAAGGGCTTGTACTTAAATTCAATATAGTTGCAATTTCACATAGACATGTAGTGATTTTGGTTATATTGATGATTGCATGGTGTCTATCGCATGTGGGTGTTGTGTGAGTAGGGCATAGTACATTGAAAAATGGCTATGTCTATATTAGTGCTCTTGGCTACTTTCCTATGATATGTGAACGTTCTTGCATGATGGTGGTAATTAGATGAAGTATTAAATGAAGTTAGGATCCCATTATTTCCAGATTTTCTTTATTACATTCTTATTCTCATTTTAGTTATTATTTGCATTTAGAATAAATTCACAATTATAACCATTAGTTTAAGCATATAAATATAGTGATTTAGTTGATGCATAAGAGTTTAAATTAAACAAGTTTCTCTATGGGACGATACTCTATATACTCTGTATTACTTGTTGAGACATGTATGCTTGCATGAGTAAGAGCTCTTTTGTTAGAACTGAAAAAGAGGCAACAAGTTTTTGGCGCCGTTGTCGGGGAAAGACGTTTAAATTTAAATAATTATCATCAATTTTAAGCTATATTATATGACTTAGACAAATCTAATCTTATCTCATTTCTATTTTTGTTTTTGTTTTGGTTTCAGGTACTTGTAGATTTTTATGCACACGCGATCATCCAACTCAGAATTAACACCAGCGCAGGATAACATTAATGGAAGAGGTTGGAAAGCAAGTGTGCGGAGAAATTTACAAGCTCAGTTGGAAAGTACTATATCTGACATGGCAGAAGAACAAAGAGATGAGCACAAGGCTCTAAAGGATTATCCCATGCCGAATATAAATGGACTACAGTCGAGTATAGTCAGACCGGCGATAGCATCGAATACTTTTGAGATAAAACCGGGCACTATTCGGGATGGTGCGAAATTGATGCAGATTTGGGGTGTCTTTGCTACGGATTATCCGAATGAACACCTATTGAGTTTTATAGAGATTTGTGATACATTCAGATACAACGGTGTAACGGAGGATTCTATCAGACTCAGGCTATTCCCATTCTCATTGAGGAATAAGGCAAGAAGTTGGCTACATTCTTTGTCATCAGGGTCAATCACTACATGGGAGGACTTAGCACAAAAATTCTTAGCCAAGTTTTTCCCAATGGCTAAGACGGCAAAGATGAGGACATCTATCTCTCAGTTTGAGCAACAACAAGGCGAGTCCATATATGAAGCATGGGAGAGATATAAAGAGATGCTGAGGAAGTGTCCGCATCACGGTATGCCGGACTGGATGGTGATCAACACGTTTTATAATGGATTGGGTTGGCAATTGAGACCTATTGTAGATGCAGCTACAGGAGGAGCATTATGGGCAAAGAGCTATGATGAGGCCTATACACTTATCGAGACTAAGGCTGCAAATGATTTTCAGAATCCTACATCTCGGATGCCACAGCCCAGGGTTGCAAGTTTGTTGGAGGTACTTGCTATTACTCAGTTGTCGGCATAGATGGCAGCTATCGCAAAGAAAATAGATACACTGGCAGAGAGCAAAGTGAAAACAGTTGCCTTCATATGTGAGATTTATACGGGGTCACACTCCATAGATTAGTGTGCTATCAGCTCAGAGTCGGTACAGTATGTGAGTAATTACAGGAAAGACCAAGGACAGTTTCAGAACACATACCATCCCAACAACCAAAATCATCCAAACTTCAGTTAGTCAAATAATCATGGGAATCAACAGAATCAGTTTCAACCGAATCAAAAATTTTAGTCACAGCCGTCTCAGCCTCAATTTACACCAAAACCACCGTTTCCGCAGGGATTTTCTCAACAATAACAACATCACACTCCAGCTACACCTCAGCAAGAAAAGAAATCAGAAGTGGAGGAGATGATGTTGAAGTACATGGCAAACACGAAAGTTATGATTAAAAGTCAAGTAGTGGCTATTAAGAATTTGGAGACTTAAATGAGGCAGATGGCGAGCATGCTTAACAACAAGCCCCAAGGTTCTTTGCCAAGTAATACAGAGACAAATCCAAGAAGAGACGGGAAGGAGCAGTGTCAAGCGATCACATTGATATCTAGGAAAAATATTGCAGGTACTGATAGTTGCGCGCACGCGCATGATTACACTGAGGAGGCCCCACGGCCGCGCGAGGCAGAGCAGGTGACTGCTGAGAAAGAAAATCCGGAAAAAGCTGAGTCGCAGCAGGTCGAGAAGGATAAAGCAGGTTCAGAGGAAAAGATTAAGATTTCAGTACCACCAGTTCACCCTCGAGTTCTATATCCACAAAGATTAAATAAGCAGAGGGAAGATAAGTAATTCAGCAAGTTTTTGGAGGTATTTAAAAGGCTACAAATCAACATACCTTTCGCCGAGGCATTGGAACAAATGCCAATCTATGCAAAGTTCATGAAGGGTATATTGTCAAGGAAGAGGAAACTAGACGAATTTGAGACAGTAGCCTTGACAGAGGAATGCAGTGCAGTGCTTCAGCAAAAATTACCTCCAAAGCTGAAGGATCCGGGCAGCTTCATAATTCCTTGCACAATCGGGAAGATGAGTTTCAGTAAATGTTTATGTGATCTTGGGGCAATTATAAATTTGATGCCCTTATCAGTATTCAATCAATTGGGATTTCTGGATCCAAGGCCGACAAACCTTTCATTGCAGTTAGCTGACAGATCCATCACGTATCCACGGGAAATTGTTGAGGATGTCTTGATGAAGGTGGATAAATTTATCTTTCTGGATGACTTCATCATTTTAGATTATGAGGAAGACAAAAGCATACCGATTATACTGGGGAGACCATTCTTAGCTACAGGCAGGACTTCGATAGATGTGCAAAAAGGGGAACTCACGATGCGTGTACATGATCAGAAAGTTACCTTTAATGTCTTCAAACCCATGAAGTTCCCATCATATGAAGAAGAATGTTTCCGGATTGATTCGGTGGATAGAGGCCTAAATGATGAGGTAAAGAATTGGGTAAACTATGAACCATTGAGTTGTGTACTTGGTGAAAATTTAGAGTTGAAGGTAAAGCCATTGACGAAAGCTGAAGTCATTAAATTGCGGGGTGAGGTGGACAGGCAGGAAGTCACCTCAATTCTTCATTTGACTTGAGATTCAGAGACAGTCAAGCTAATTGACTATAACCAACCCATTATTTCTATCTCTATTTTCTTTTTAATCATTCAGTTAGGTTGAGTTGGTTAGCTCATTTTTATTTTATTTGTGATAGTTTGTCTGTTTTGCATAATTAAGTGTGTAGCATGATTTGCATTTAGAATGTTTGAAATAGGCGCGACTTTCTTTGGTCGTTGATTCATGTCTTAACAGTGGGCATTAATGTCTATGTAGGTATCAGCAATTGAAAGGCATCACTGATATGCAGATTGGAGTTTAACATCAGCAGTGCAGATATCAGGATCGCGCGATCGCGCAAGGACTGCAGTACAAATGCACGCCCGCGTGACATGCCAATCACAGCCTAACTCATACTCCCGCGCCCGCTCATGATACACATTGAATACCCACGCGGCCGCACGCGATACTGGACTGAGACAGATTTAACTGTTTTAAAAACGTGTTGGAACTAAGTTGGACTCTCATTTGAAATTAAAATAGAAGCGCAATCCCAGTGTCTCTCCATAACTCACGTCTCTCCCTCTCTATCAGTTACAAATTCAAGCCATCAATATCTCCACCACGTGATCATCCACGATTTTGTCCACATTCTACATCTACTCACGCCTCATCAGTACGTTATAAAGCTAGGGTTTCTGATTGGGTTTACAGAAACAGGTTTTGGGGTCATCAAATCATACGTCTCATTCATTCTCAGTCAAATCATCTGCATTATCTTTATCTTCTGCAAATGGGTCCTAAGCGAGCTCGCTCTATTTCATCTTCTTCATCATCTTCCTCTGGCAGTCAAGGGGAAGGCATTGTCGATCATAACAAATTTCTGAATTTGGAAGCTCAGCAGGAGTATTACAAAATTGTGGCGAAGACGTTTGTCAAGGAACGCGGTTTCAAACCGGAAGGACAAGATGGGCAGCTATGTGCCATTATCCATGACAGAGGCTGCGGTGGACTAATTGCCACTCCCACGCCCATTCCGATGAGCATAGTTTGAGAGTTTTATGCCAATGCCAAGGTCACCATGAGCGGTATCTCTATGGTTCGCGGGTTCAAGATAGACTACAGACCCCCCGCCATCAGAACCATTTTCAGACTCACTGATACACCGCCAACAGGGACTGCCAACTGGGTCATCGGTGCACATATGGAAATAGACTTGGAATTGGTGATTGCGGAGTTGTGCATGCCTGGCACGAAATGGACGTATAAAGCTGGCACAAATTAGCCACGCATATTCCCAGCCGCAGCCCTGAACTGATACGCAAAGGCGTGGAATCTGTTCATATGTGTCAAGCTAGTGCCTTCGTCTCATCAGCACGAGATCACAGTGGAGAGGGCAATTATTTTGTGGGGCATAATCACCGAGAAATACATTGACGTTGGCCATCTCGTCCATTAGAATATGTTACTATATCTGCGAGGAAGCACCACTAGGAGCATTCCACACGCATCAGTGGTAGCTATGCTATGTGCTCATCAGGGATGCAACTGGGGCAACGAACAAATGCAATACTGTTGATCGATTTCGCAATCAATGAATACGTGCAAGTATACACGGTCAACAAGTAATAAAGTGAAAGTAGAGTATCGTTCCCACGAGGAATTATTTAATAAAAATCACCAAGTACTAATTCTTAACCAAACTAATTTTATTTAAACAATCTCAAATCGTATTTTTTCTAATTAAGAAAACTAAATTAACTAATTAAAACTAAGATTTTAACGAATGAATTCAAATAAATAAAGATTAAGACTTCAATATCCCCAATTATGAATTATAAATCAATTATCCAATTATCCCAATTATTATGCCTACTGAATTGTTAACAGGAATTCTCAAATGCCAAAAGTCCTTTTCAAGTGATCAATTGCCTTCTATTTAATCCAGATTAATCTTGCTATATTCCTATGCAAAACAATTGAATTAAACTCTTTCCAATCCCAATTCCTTACGTGTTACATGCGGTAATGATATTTCCATTCAATTCACAAACCTAATTTTTCACCATGCAAATAACTAAGTCACATGATATCATGCCCGATTCTAACCCTAGAATTCCTCTTCCAATTCCTTCTAGAGTAACAAAGTAATTCTTGATCAAATAATTAAGCAATAAGCACAAGACAAGATAAACAACTCACTTTAACATAAATAATTAGAATATAATGAATAACTAATTCATAGCCATAAAAAGTTCAATTGAAATCTCAAAAATAGTTAGTTCATAATTAATGAATTAAAACCAAGAATCCACAACCTATAGACATCAAAAGATAAAAGTAAGATGAGAGAAGAGAATAGAATTTGTTGTCAAGAAATCGATGCCCCCCTTGCTCTTTGCTCTTGATCTTCAATGGTCTCCAAGTTGCTTCAATCTCCAAAACTAATAAGAACTAGGGTTATTTTCTAATCTAAAGGAGTGTTTAATCTAGGCTAAGCTATGTAATCTCCTCTTATTTTATGCCTTACATCATGTATTTATAGGTTACAAGTACAAATTTTAGTTTAGGAACAAACCCAATCCAATTTGGAGTCAAAAGGTGTTAAAATTACCCCAAAACGCGGCCCGAGCCATCACTAAGACCTTCCTCAAGGCACTTCAGCCCTCAAATACCAAGCACTAAACTATCTCCTTTCCCCAACGCCCCAAGGCAAGGCATAGGCCAAAAATGGGCGCCTCGGCGCTACCACATATTCTGACATTTTCTGCTCCGACGTCCTTTGGGAAAATGGCCATAACTTCTTCGTCCGAACTCCGATTTTGATGATTCAAGATGATCCGGAAAGAGGAGAAGTAGATCTACAACTTTCATTCTTTGAGTGTTTCGAAATAATGTCAGCAGCCATAGTCAAATTGGCTCTGAAGTGACTGCTGTGTAAATGGCAAGCCGAAAACGCGAATCTAGCCACCCCAAACATCGATCCATGTAACTTTTGTCCCAATTCCTATAAAATAACATAAAACATGCATGAATAGACACAAACACATAAAAACATCCTAAAAGACTTAAGAACAACAATAAATTAAGCCTGAATGTATCCAATTCATGGGTATAAAACTCACTCATCAAATACCTAAGCCAGGACATAACTCATGCAACCATTACAAAATTTGAGGATTGGACAGGAGGCGAACCACACCCGCGCAGACGAGGATTTATTCTCCGGCCCACATTCCCAGAGCCATCACACCAGCCTTCTCAAACAGATGAGGCGGACCCGTCCACGCAAGCACCTGCTACCCATGGTGATCGCCAGCTCCGAAGGTTGGAGCGAAAAGTTGATGCCATGTACAATAACTTCGGAGTGTTTGCTACGGGTCTCACGAGGGCCTTGGCCGAGGCTTTTGCACAGCAAGGAACAAGGCTAGAGTGGCCTCAGTTCGGGACAGCAGTACCATATCCTCCACCAGATTCCCCACCCGAGGAGGGTGGTGCCACTGATCAGTAAGGGAGTTTTCTTTTACCCTTTACCTTCATTCAATGGGGCATTGAATATTATAAGTTTGGGGGTATTGGGGTAGTAGGATAGTTGCATGTAGTTTTTCCTTGTTTATTTGTCATGTTGCATGTTTAGTTTATTTGTTTACGTGTTAGAAATTTTTTTGTTTTAGTTAGTTTGCATGTCTCACAAAGTTCTTGCTTTATGGAAATTTTTGTCTAGCCGATGATGATAGTGAATTGTGAAGGATTTTGGAGTATTTAGGATAACATGAACTGAGTTATAATGTTTTACACGATGTAATTCATGTTGCTGTTTAAATGCTTTCGGTTTGCACGAATGTGTTCACAATCACTTGTAGGTTTAAGAAGTATGTGTTGCATTGCTCGATAGAAAATGTAGTTTTAAAAAGAGAAATATGTGGAAAATGAACTTAGACTATATAAAACATTAATATTCAAACTTTGGGGAAAACATGGGTAAGCTATGTATAATATATATATATATATATATATAGCAATAACGTGGCTAGTCTTATTTCGGGGCCCTAGCTACTTGAGTAAGTACGCCCAAGGGGATTGTCTCTACACCTAGCGCCCTAAGGTCTTTCATGGTCTGGGAGTCGTTGGTTGAAAGCTCGCTAAGGGGTAGCAATGTTGCCTAATGGAATAAGGCATTGCATAGTCATGTGAAAAAAAAATAAGAAAAAGAAAAAAATATAGCAATAAACACCGCGGGAAAGAGCGAAAATTCGCTGTCGTGAGTAGCAATAAAGCAGTTAAGCCCATTGTTGAACCTCAGTTTATTTTGATATGTTGGAATAGTCTTCATTGCATAAGTATACATGAGTCTTGATTTAGACTATAATTTTCTATTTTGAGTAATTTAGCATGTGTATTCTTTGCTTAAATCAAGTTTTGGTGAACACAACACACACACATAGCATCTCTATAGCATGTATGAATTATCTGAGTGTATTATATTATGCCTATCGTTTGGTTTGAATTTGTATTCTTGAATCTGGATAATTCACTGAGGCATTTTGGACTAAAATTCTATTAAAGTTGGAATAATGTGAGACAAATTTGCATATTAATTTAGTTGCATAGTAGTGCTTTTGCATTTTCATTGTTATTTAGCATGCATTGCTTGAGGGCAAGAAATAGTTCAAGTTTGGGGGTATTTGATAAGTGGGTTTTACATCTACTTATTGGATATTAATTTACGCGAATTATGTTCATCTCAAGTACATTTTAGTATGTTTTTAGTTGCATTTCATGTTATTTTGCATTGCATTTACTTAAAACTCATTTGGTGGAACAATTGCAAGATATGGCGTGATTGGTGGTGTTCGATGGTATGAGGCTGATGGATGCATGGCATGAATATCAATTGGAGCAGTGAAGCTAAGCATGGGTGTTAATGGACAAAGAAATGAGAAGCAGAACAAATCAGAATGCAGCACCCGCGCGCGATGGCTGCTGTTGCTGAGCTGTTTATTTTAATTTTTAATTTTAAAGGTTGTAATTAATTAAAAATGATTTCTGACTGGTGTCAGACGTATGATTCATTACTTTTTACGTATAGGGTTTACACTCTGAGGGAGATTCCAATGTGGAACGAAGCCTAAACTCCATCTTTTCTAATTCTTCGTGGGATTTCCAATCATTGTGGATAACTCTTGTTATTTTGCTGGATTTATATGAGGATTTGAACGTTAATATTGGAATATAATCAGCAATTGGGTTTGATCGTTTCTATCACTTCTCTTTCAATTGTTTGTTTATTATCCATGTCTAGCTTTGATCCCATAATGGCTTTTGGTTCAGTCATGAATTAAACTCCATTATGGGATTCTAACGGATTTTAATATGTAGTTTAATTGCATGCTTGATGGCTGGACTGTTTAACATATCAATAGGAATTTCTATCATGGTTGTTTTGCATGTATGAATGCTTGATTACCATTCATTTCAGTACTTGTATGGAATTGAAAATGAACATGCGAGTATGGATTGTAATCATGATAGCATACGTATATGGGGTTGTTTTGCATGGCTTGTGTATTTCGTGAATTAGATAGACATATACTAATTCACCGTATGAGTTAAAATAAGGGCTTGTGCTTAAATTCAATATAGTTACAATTTCACATAGACATATAGTGATTTTGGTTATATTGATGATTGCATGGTGTCTATCGCATGTGGATGTTGTGTAAGTAGGGCATAGTACATTGAAAAATGGCTATGTCTATATTAGTGCTCTTGGCTACTTTCCTGTGATATGTGAACGCTCTTGCATGATGGTGGTAATTAGATGAAGTATTAAATGAAGTTAGGATCCCATTATTTCCAGATTTGCTTTATTACATTCTTATTCTCATTTTAGTTATTATTTTCATTTAGAATAAATTCACAATTATAACCATTAGTTTAAGCATATAAAAATAGTGATTTAGTTGATGCATAAGAGTTTAAATTAAACAAGTTTCTCTGTGGGACGATACTCTACATACTCTGTATTACTTGTTGAGACATGTATGCTTGCATGAGTTAAAGCTCTTTTGTTAGAACTGAAAAAGAGGCAACACCAATAGAATAATAAAGAATGGAATAACAAAGAATTCATCATGCATGCGATAGATCAAGACAAACAAAAGTTTATTCCAATGTAATAAAAAGAATGGAACCAGGTCTAGCGTAATCCGTACAGACAGGATATTCCAATAGAATAATAAAGAATGGAATAACAAAGAATTCACCATGCATGTGATAGACCGCATAGACAGGTTATTCCAACATAATAATAAAGAATGGAACCAGGTCTAGCGTAATCCGCACAGACAGGATATTCCAACAGAATAATAAAGAATTGAATAACAGAAGAATTTCACAATGTATGCGGTACTTCGCATAGACAGGTTATTCCAACATAATAATAAAGAATGAAATAACAGAAGCTCTCTTCATGAATACGAAAGAAATAATAGCCCTTACTATAATAACAATATCCCTTACCTTAGAAGAAAACTGGATACTGGAATAGTGAGGTAGCAGACTTCTCTTCTACTTTCTCTTTATAATTTCTCTCTATAATAATTGTTCTATAGCTTTAGTTAATTGGTGAGAAATGAAGGAAGAATGAGTTTCTATTTATAGGAAAATATAGTTTCGATAATTGCACGTTTTGGGGCTCAAAATATTACCGTATAATACCTTCCTCGTTTTCTTCATTTTTAATTTAGTCCTGCAAGTATTATCAAACTTGCACCACCTCCCCTAATAGTAAATAATGTGAATCAATAGTTCAATCATGTGAATCAATAGTTATAATCATGTGAAAATATGAATTACAGTATAGTACCTCAATCTATACCTCCATTTTTAACTTAGTCATGCAAGTATTATCAATCTTGCACCAACTGCCCTAATAGTACGAGAATGTGAATCAATAGTACACACATGTGAACACATAGTTATAATCATGTGAATTAACAGCAATTAATTGTTCATTTACCCGATTAATTACCTGGTTGGTCAATATAACTTCCAGACATCAATTACTATCGAAATAAATGTCGATTTCCACTAACACTAATAATCCCAACACAATGGAAATATTTTTCTCAACAATTTTATTTTTGAAATTTCAAAGTTTGACTTTATTTGAAAAAGTCAACTGTTGACTTTTTTGACCAAAAAGTCAACCCCGGTAAATTTTGTGTTTATAGTCTATTTCTACTAATTTCATTGTTCCGGACTCAAATATCACGTCCGCATCTCCAAATTCAACTCCGAACTCAAATTTGATTTTTAATAACATTCATCATTATTATTATAACTCACAATATTTAATAACCAAGTCATTCCCAAGAAAGAGGGGCTTTTCAATAAGGATTTCTCCTTATTGGCGCAATTAGGTGACCAAACCTTCTTTGACATAACTTATAGACATTGTCAATATTTCAAATAATAATATGAATAACTTTGTCATCTCAATTATTGATTTAATAATATAACATATTATGCAGATGATACTGTGACAATAATTGAATCAAAATATGAGTGATATGATGCAGCAGTTACTGTAGCAATAATTGAGTATAACTGAGTGACTTCTCACGTAAGCATCAATAATTAATACCGTGTGTTACTATGCAACCATGTGTATTACTGTACTTTTACTACCGAGTAGTTCAACAGTTTTAACGGTAACACTTTCGCTGTTATTTTTATAAAAAGATAATTATGTCGTTTTCTTACTATGACAATACTTCCGTTGTGGAGTCCACCAATGATTGTGTCGTCCTACGGATATTCCCCGATAAAAAGAATATTTTATAACAACTTGCATACTTTGAAAAATTTTCACATATCACCCTTAACTTTAACCTTTTGTCAATTTAACCATTTACTAAATAGAATAATTATAAGAAAATTGAATACTTTCATTTCATAAAAATTGAGGTCTCATAATCTCCCCCCCTTATGAAATTTTGCCCTCAAAATTTATGTACCTGGTAGTTCGAAGAGATGAGAATACCTTGCTTTCTTTTCGGATTGTACCTTCCCGGTTATATCCTCTGTATCATGATTTTTCCATTGCTCATCTCCTGTATTTCAGATATCATTCTAGAATATATCTTCAAAACAAAGGTTAATTAACATATCACAATTTGTCAACTTATCAAGTAAACAATTTCAGCTTAGGTAAGTCACACACTAGCGAAGTATATAACTCGTCTCTCCCCACCTAGTTCTAGACTCTTATCTCCACTAGCGACCATATCTCTAAGCTCTGATACCATTTGTGACGCCCCCAAAATAGGTCCACACGACCCATTCTGAGTCGTCAGATATCATACTATAAAAATCAAATATAAACTTCATTTATACAAGCTTGTTGAACTGTAAATGCGAGAATATTTACCACAGTTAAACTGTGAGTTTTAATACAAATGTATGTAACTCTCATGGTGCCTTGACCACAACCTTACAATGGTACCTTACATAAAAGTACAGTCCATAACTATTTTAGAAATTAAAGTCTTTGGGAAGTGCTCAAGGAAACCTTCGTACATGGGAGGCCATGCGTCTAGGTTATGATAGATATCATATGTCCACAGAATTATCCTTAGTTAACTCAATAGTCCCCAAAGAAAAACAAGAAGATTGCTATCACCTTCTTTCCAATGGTGAGTCTTCTCTTGACATATAATTATCTCCATTGTCTCCAAGTGAGAATTATATTTCAAATAAACTCCAAGATTATATAGGTAGTGCTCGTAGATATATTCAGCAAGTAGATGTGCACAACCCTGTCTTATGATAACAAGAGGTTGTATGTCATTAGACATCTTGTATGATAGTGGCAAAACACCCTTCCAAAGTTGGGTTCACCCACCCTATTCGGTTCACCAAAATAAAATATCAAATGATGTATACAATACGACACACTTATCTAAAGTTCTTAATAAAATTATTTCCATACTATTTAAAGAGAACCTCAACAGCTATAGACCACCGTTCTAATCTCCTGTTACCCCCGCTCGACCCAGCTACACTCTTATTACCTGAAAAGAATTGTGAAGCAAAAAGGGTGAGCACAACTAGCCCAGTAAAGAATATCATGACTAAAGATAATTTACATCATCAATAGCCTTCATCAGTAATAAATCAAAGATTTAGAATATATGGTAGATGATAAAAATTTTCAACCATAGTTGCAGCGGAACGAGCAATCCATTAGAAGAGTAAAATAGACCATCAGATTTATTATCTTCTCCATGTTAAAACTCCACCAATAATGTTTTATCCCTGTAACATCAATCAACAATTCCTGTCCACAATCATATGAATAACTCATAATCATACTTGTGATTCTAAATTCCTCTTCGCACCCAGGACAAAGATAATTTTCATCACCTATCTTCACCTGAAACATCAAAAATCATGGTTATACCAAATCACAATTCCTACTCATAATCATACTAATAAATTCATCTTTGCACTACAGGCCAAAGACATACAACTGTATTATAGAAGAGTCAAGTAGAGCATGATATCTACTATCTTCTACAAATTAAAAGTGCATTATCAATATGTTATCGCTGAGACTTAGCTTAATAAATAATCCACATCATTGAATCATCCCTGCACTACAGCCAAGGATATTCACTAGTATTACGACCACGAATTATCTATGTACTACGGGCCAAGGATATTTATATTTTCAACAATGGTCATGATTATACCGAATAATCCCTTGTTATAATCATATTAACAACTGTCCATCAATGCACGTAAGCCAAAGATATACAATTGAAAATTTAATAATTAACAGTCCATCTTTGCACGTAAGCCAAAGATATACAACTATAAAACCAATAATCAACAGTCCATCTTTGCGCGTAAGCCAAAGATATAAAATTGTAAAATCAATAATCAACAGTCCATCTTTGTACGTAAGCCAAATATGACTTTCATCACAATATAAGCATGAGGATGATGACAATGATATAAGCATTAATCAAACAAAAACAAGGATAAATATTAAAGACTTTAAATTTATCCAAATATTATCAATCACTTAATAAACTCATAATCTAATATTATTAATATTATAACAATATTTTAATCACTTCTTAAACTTATAAATAATTTATTTTAATTGTTTACACTTTACCAAATAATGCATTTAATCATTCAAAAATGCCATACTCATAAGATTTCATCACCAATGATCAATTCCCTCATCAAAAATCTGTATATACCTTATATAGGATTACCAAGCCATAAAATTCTATTTTCCAATTTTGTTACTTCACATAACATATTTAATTCATTTACTCATAACTAGTTTATTTTCATGAAAAATACGAAATAAGTCCCAAAAATATTTTTTTACTGGGATTTAGCAGAATATAGTCCCATATTGAACATATATTTTTCTCGGAATTTTTAAAATTCATTTACTATTTTTCATATGGCCAAAACGGCCAAATATTTAGACATTTATCATAAATTATACTTTTGTCCAAAAATTCTGAAATTTATAGGGTATACTCCTATTATATACATGTACTCCCAATAAAAATTTTACCAATTTTGGAGTTAACCACAAAGAGTTATAAGGGTTTACTTTTAAAATAGTCTTTTCCCATAAAATCCATAACTCTTAATCTATACACCCAAAAATCACCATTTTTGGACATAATCTAGAAAACTCATCAAATTATCATTTCAAATTGTTTCAGAATTTTTGAAGGTCAGAAAAATTATGAAACTGCCCCTGGAAGAAACCCCTTTTGAATAAAAATACTATTCATATGAATACAAAGGATCATTCACCATGCATGCGGTAATCCACATAGACAGGTTATTCCAATAGAATAATAAAGAATGGAATAATAGAAGAATTCACCATACATGCGATAGACCGCACAGACAGGTTATTCTCAATAGAATAATAAAGAATGGAACCAGGTCATGCGTAAACCGCACAGATAGGATATTCCAACAGAATAATAAAGAATGGAACCAGGTCATGCTTAAACCGCACAGACAGGATATTTCAACAGAATAATAAAGAATGGAATAACAAAGAATTCACCATGCATGCGATAGACTGCACAGACAGGTTATTCCAACAGAATAATAAAGAATGGAACCAGGTTTAGCGTAATCCGCACAGACAGGATATTCCAACAGAATAATAAAGAATGGAATAACAAAAAATTCATAATGCATGTGATAGACCGCACAGACAGGTTATTCCAATAGAATAATAAAGAATGGAACCAAGTCTAGCGTAATCCGCACAGACATGATATTCCAACAGAATAATAAAGAATGGAATAACAAAAGAATTTTACCATATATGCGGTACTTCGCATAGACAGGTTATTCCAACATAATAATAAAGAATGGAATAATAGAAGTTCTCTTCATGAATACGAAAGAAATAATACCCCTTACTATAATAACAATATCCCTTACCTTAGAAGAAAACTGGATACTGGAATACTGAGGTAGCAGACTTCTCTTCTTCTTTCTCTTTATAATTTCTCTCTATAATAATTGTTCTATAGCTTTAGTGAATTGGTGAGAAATGAAGGAAGAATGAGTTTCTATTTATAGGAAAATATAGTTTCAATAATTGCACGTTTTGGGGCTCAAAATATTACAGTATAATATCCTCCTCTTTTTCTTCATTTTTAATTTAGTCCTGCAAGTATTATCAAACTTGCACCACCTCCCCTAATAGTAAATAATGTGAATCAATAGTTCAATCATGTGAATCAATAGTTATAATCATGTGAAAATACGAATTACAGTATAGTACCTCCATTTATACCTCCATTTTTAACTTAGTCATGCAAGTATTATCAATCTTACACCAACTGCCCTAATAGTACAAGAATGTGAATCAATAGTACACACATGTAAACAAATAGTTATAATCATATGAATTAAAAGCAATTAATTGCTCATTTACCCGATTAATTACCTGGTCGGTCAATATAACTTCCAGACATCAATTACTATCGAAATAAATGTCGATTTCCACTAACACTAATAATCCCAACACAATGGAAATATTTTTCTCAACAATTTCATTTTTGAAATCTCAAAGTTTGACTTTTTCTAAAAAAGTCAACTATTAACTTTTTTGACCAAAAAGTCAACCCTGACAAATTTTGTGTTTATAGTCTATTTCTACTAATTTCATCGTTCCGGACTCAAATATCACGTCTGCGTCTCTAAATTGAACTCCGAACTCAAATATGATTTTTAATAACATTCATCATTAATATTATAACTCACAATATTTAAAAACCAGGTCATTCCCAGGAAAGAGGGGGCTTTCCGATAAGGATTTCTCCTTATTGGCGCGCAATTAGGTGACCAAACCTCTCCTTGACAGAACTTCTTGACATTGTCAATATTGCAAATAATAATATGAATAACTTTGTCGTCTCAATTATTGATTTAATAATATAACATATTATTCAAATGATACTGTGACAATAATTGAATCAATAATATGATAGATATCTTTGCGCAAGCAATTCTTTAGATAATAATTGAGTATAACTAAGTGACTTCTCACGTAAGCATCAATAATCAATATCGTGTGTTACTATGCAACCGCGCATATTACTGTACTTTTACTGCCGAGTAGTTCAACAGTTTTAACGGTAACACTTTCGCTATTCTTTTTATAAAAAGATAATTATGTCGTTTTCTTACTACGACAATACTTCCGTTAATGGAGTCCACCAATGATTGTGTAGTCTCTACGGATATTCCCCAAAAAAAGAATATTTTATAACAACTTGCATACTTTGAAAAATTTTCACATATCACCCATAACTTTAACCTTTTATCAATTTAACCATTTACTAAATAGAATAATTATAAAAAAATTGAATACTTTCATTTCATAAAACTTCGAGTCTCACAATAATTGTTGTTATCCGGGCATATCCGATGATCCCGGATTTTATATCTCAAAAGTGCGTTCTTATATATATATATATATATATATATATATATATATATATATATATATATATATATATATATTTACATTTCTCGAAGCACGGAATTTACTTGAGGCCTTTTAATTTTTTTATTTACATTTAGTCCCGCTTTAGAGTTTACATCGTGGTGGTTGATCGTCTTCTTGCTTTATTTACTTTTTTGATCCCCCATGGAGTTGCTTCATGGTGGTTGATCATGTTCATATATATATATATATATATATATATATATATATATATATATATATATATATATATATATATATTGCAGCTTTTTTATATATATAATTGCTTACGCTTTTCATATAAATTGCAGTATCATGTGAGCCTAGGAATCATGTGATAATAGATTCTGTCTACTGAATCTAGATTCGGTTCTCATGATGGACATTTTCAGCTGTAAGCAGCTTGTACATTATTTATAGTGTACGAATTTCCTTAGATGGTTGACATGCCTAGGAGGAGTTCGGCACTGCTGTATATTATTTTCTCGAAGATGCTTCGCATCTCAAAAATAAAAGAAAACAAGTCAAATATTTAATAATAAAATGGAAATATGAAAAGGTCTCAATTCCTATTGAGCACAGGGATTGAAAAACCTCTTTTGACAAAACTTCATTGTTATATCTTGCTTAAAATTGAATTTTTCTATAAATTCAAACCCTTTGTATATAGGTGCGAACGAGGCCTTGCACTACTTTCAAATAATTGCACATTGATCCACACACACACACACACATTCATATAACAGTTTCTTGAAAAGTGGCGGTCATCATGGAAACACGGATGTCGGGGGGTGCCTAACACCTTCCCTCTGCGTAATCAAGCCCCCGAACCCAAATGAATCTCGGTTTCACAGACCCGTTTAGCAGTGTTATATCACTGGGTCAATGTGAAAACCTTTTTCGGTTGCGTTGGTGCAACCAGTTAAAAACACCAACTGGCGACTCTTAACAGTCCATCATCGACATTATGCATGTCAAACCTTTTTCACTTGTTTTTTCAAACAAATCTCACATTAACATGAGAAAACCAAAGAACATGTAACGAAAAGGGACAACCAAAAATCCCGACGTCGACAGGTGGCGACTCTCCTGGGGACTCCAGTAAGAGGGCTTAAGCCGCTATTACAAGCTTTTTAAAACTGTTATATGCTTGTGTGTGAATGTTGCATTTACATTTATGATGAATGTATATGAATGCATTTTAGTTACTGCACTGCAAAATATCTATCTGTGATATTAGTGCTTCACATATGTCATCATTTTCATAAACGGTGAGACACGTTGTATGTGAATGTATGTTGTGTGGTTCCTCCATCAGGAGGCTATCCTGTCGGTGTTTGATTACTGGACTCGTAGGGAGACTAATTCCAACGAGGCTCAGGAAAGGCACCACCCAGATTCGCTCTAGTTGAAAG
Source organism: Panax ginseng (assembly GCA_020205605.1). NCBI lineage: Eukaryota > Viridiplantae > Streptophyta > Magnoliopsida > Apiales > Araliaceae > Panax > Panax ginseng. Next base: position 88,959,014 of record CM035129.1, read on the forward strand.
ACCGGATTAACTTCCCGTCAAGTAGATTGCGATGATCTGGGGACCTTCATGCCAAAAAACCGCAAGAGTAACCCTAAGATAGGTCAACCTCTGATAAACCAAATGCGGATAAATGTCTCTTCATACTTTCCATTTTCAATTACTTGTAAAAACATTTACTTGTAATTTTATTCCATGTTCATCTTTATGTAATGGAAAATATGAAGATTATTTGTACATATATGTTATCAATTAACACCCATTTTTGCAGGAGAATATTCCTAAAATGGGCACATTTACATTATCCCTAAGACTAAACTACATAAGTTTTTTGTAGGGAAATCATTGGGCATGTTACTCGCTCAAAATCCAAAAAGGTCACGAGCCTACAACCAATCATGTCTTCTTCTGACCAATCCAATCCTGTTTCTCGAGAAGAATTTGTCAGATTAAGTAAACAAATTATGGATTTGGCTGTTCTGCTGAAAGAATTGCATCAATCTGCTCAGGATACAAAGACGCCTACATATACAGAATCCTCTGCACAAGGAGGAGCTCAAGGTTTGGAAAAAACAATTCTAGAACCTCAGTTGGATACGACCAACAAAGACCCTGAAAACACCCATCTCAAAGGAGATCCAGACACCGGTGATATCAGGAAGAAGGTCCTCCAAATGGAGGAAACTATCCGTACTCTCAAAGGGATTGGAACACATAGAAGTGTTTTATATGCTGACCTTTGCATATATCCTGGTGTTTATTATCCAGAGAAATTCAAAACCCCTGATTTTGAAAAGTATGACGGATTAGGGGATCCTTATACACATTTGAAGGTGTTCATTTGAGAACTTAGATCTTATGTGGAGAATGAAAAGCTCAGAATGCAGCTGTTCCAGAAGAGTCTGACTAGAGAAGCCCGTTCATGGTATACCAGATTAGACAACTCAAAGATCCATAGCTGGGAAGAGCTAGCTCACGCCTTCCTCACTCAATACAGTTTTCAATCTCAGATGGCTCCTGATCGGTACCAGACTACCAAGGTCAAGAAACAGTCTAATGAGTCTTTTAGAGAATATGCTCAAAAGGTGGAGGCGCCTTGCTGCTCAAGTTATTCCTTCCATGATAGAATCAGAAATGGTCATGACTTTCATAGATATACAGGAAGCTCCTTTCTATGAGAGAGTTTTAGCTGGTATTGGCAAACCATTCTCTGAAATGATCAAGCACGGAGAGATGGCTGAGATGGGATTGAAGTCAGGAAAAATTTAAGACATGGCCGCTCTTAAAGTAGTTGTTGAGCACATCCAGTCCTAATATTATGGAAACAACCCCCGGAGGGTCCATAAAAAGAAAGAGGAGGATGTTTCCTTGATACTATAAGGGCAGAAAGGCAATCAGAACATGCCTATATAGAGGAGAAACTACTCCCCTTTCCAAGAACAGTCTTTAAACCCTCCATTGCCTAAAAGTGGAGAAGTAAAGCGCCCTCGAACATTAAGACCCTTAGGGGACTCGCTCGAGAATATTCTTGCTCTTCTGACTACTCAGAAGAAAATTACACGTCTTCTTCCACCAGCCAACCCTAATGGAAGGGGTTTTAATGCTACTCGGAAGTGTGCTTATCATGCCAGAGCACCTGGACATGATACTCAAGATTGTTGGGCCTTGAAACACAAGATCCAAGATTTAATAGACAACGGTGAGATCGTGGTCACCAAACTAGATCAACCTCATGTGCAAGACAACCCTCTTTCTCAACACAAAGAAGAAGAGATCAACATAATTAGTTGGAGCACTGGACAGAGTTCCAGTTTTAATGGTGAATCATCCCAGACCATGGAGGGAATTTACCTATCTGGGCCAATCTATGGAGGAGATATTTCAAATGTTGATCAATGAAGGAAGAATTACCTCCCTTCTACCTCCAATCAATCCCCGTTCAAGACGATTTAACTTCGACGGAGTATGTCAATATCATTCACATTCTCACAGTCATAGCACAGAAGAATGTTGGGCACTCCGCCATCTCATTCAAAATCTCATTGACAGCGGTGTCCTGCAGCTGGCAGACAACGACACTGTGCAACTTGAGAGTGGGAATACATGTCCTACTAAATGGAAGGGATCAATAGCAGTTATATCCGCTGAGGATGATGAGACTGTCAAATCATTTCCCATACAAACAATTCAACTCAAAGGAGCTGACAATCCTTTGAAAGTGGCCGCACCAGAGCCAATTTCTTTACCTTTTAGACCACAATATCCTGTTGTCAGCTTACACAAAATTCCATGGAATTATGGAGAAGCTGAAGGATCCACGTCTCATACTACTGCTACAGTGTCGAAGGAAAATCCACTGTATCTTCCTCAAAGGGTGATGAAGTCCGCCATTAAAGCAAAGGGGAAGATTCTCATGGAGAAGATTGAAAAATTCCTCCGCGCTATGGGCCATAATGAAGCCAAGGTGGTTTTAATCTTAAGAGAAGCTCCACATCAGATATCAATACTGGACTTGATTTTCTCATCCGAGGATCACCGGAAGATCTTATTGAAGGCTTTGGAAGAAGCCTACTTACCGAAATCAGTGGATGTGGAAAAATTTCAACATATGGTTGATAACATTTTCAACAACAATGTGATATCCTTCACTGATGATGACATACCGCCCGAAGGGACCGGTCATTGCAAGCCATTGCATATTGCAGTTTTATCCTCCGGGTATATGCTAGCTGGAGTTTTGATAGATGGAGGTTCGTCTCTAAATATTTGTCCTTATGCCACCTTGGTAAAGATGAATGTCAATCTCAAACGGATCCAAAGCAACCATACGGTTATCAAAGCTTTTGATGGATCCCGGCGAAATTCCATTGGAAAGATTTAGCTGCCAATTGAGATTGGTCCAAATACATTCAATGTATCCTTCCACGTCCTCAGGATAGATTCGTGATATAACTTTTGCTATTGGGAGACCATGGATACACATGGCTGGAGCCGTTCCATCCACACTACATCAATAACTCAAATACATTGTCAATAACAGTCTAGTCACTATCAACGTTGAGCCGGAATGTCCCAAATAGGGAGATCTACCAATCATCAGCTTCAATTCAGAAGTTGAGCCGGTCAGTTTTCATACCTTGGAAGTGAGTAACATACAATACCAACTTATTGGAGCACCACTTCCCATGCCCAAGATTTCTGCTAAGGTTATGTCGGCCACTTAAGAAATGATGTCATTGGGTCATCAGCCTGGACAAGGGCTTGGTAAAGATAAGTACGGTATTAAGCACCCTATTTAAGTGTCCAACAAACCAGATGGTAGGACTAGGATATTCTCGCCGGATTCGAATATAGGAATCCTTATAAGCATAAGCAGGTTCTCAAGCTTACGCCACACGGCGATTTTTTTCCATCTGGCATTGCATGAGCGGAAATCTCCACTAAAGGTGCCACACCATGTTATGGCTATCTGCGTTTCCAAAACCAGTACCATTCAAAGCAAAAGAGGTGCTGATTCCTGATCCCGAAGTGGAAGAAAGGGAGCGGAAATGTAAACATAACATTTCCTTGATAATATCAGGCATATGTGACACCCCCAAAATAGGTATACATCACCCACTTTGAGTCGTCAATAACATGGTATAGAAATAACTACAACTTTATTAATACAACATATAAACTGTGTTAAATACAAATATTGCCATCTAGACAATATTCACACCCAAATAAGTCCTCATTACAATTATTGATACTGTGACACCCCCAAATTCGGGTTACCTGACCCCCGAGTTTGGTGTTCACGATCCACACTATAATTAACATTTAACTACCCATAATATATATAGATAGTAACTTTCATAAGGTTTTATCAGAGTTTAATAATAATACATCACCCAGGTTTTCTAACCTTAACTTTACAAACATACCCTTTAGATATACAAAAAGGGTTTACAATAAAACATATTAAATATGTTTATCATAACTAGTTTATTACAACGCTTTGCCTTTTATTCTTCGCAGACACCTCCTCGCCACTTCGTCCCTAAATTTAAATGTTTTATTTAGCAAGGGTGAGTAACAAATTTGCCCTCGTGAAGTTAATACATACAATAAATGTATAAGTATTCAAATCACCGACTATCTATTTTGATAGAATGAATACCAAAGTTCGGGAACTTTGAAAATAACCGAACAAATCGTTATTCAATAACAAGTCTTCTCATATTCTATACAACATAATAATTCAATAATGAAAGAGTACAACGCTTTCAAAGTTTCTACGATATTCTAACGAATAATCAAGAATCAATTCTCTGAAATATCAAAGTGGAATGTTTTTCCAGATTTATCTTCGAAAGCGATCCATCGGATCTTGAACTTCTCTTCTCGAGTAACTATCAAAGTTATACTTTAATATACCCAGTGTATCGGATAACCGTAAAGATTAAATCATACCCTCTGCAAGTATAACAAGTGATCGACTTATTATACCCTATATTATGCATAATATTTAAGTCACAATGAATGATCGAATATATATGATTTAATGATATTCCCTTTTTATAAAAGGTTGTTCTTCTCGGTTTTAGAATCAAGATTTTGATTTAACAACGAAATATTGTGATTTCAAATTCTATTTACTTCTCGATCTTAGCCAAAAAATAATTGGCATCGATCAATCAATAATAATTGAATTCTCTTCTCGAACTTATCAAGTTCTAACTAATATTCGCCTAGCCGTAATAATTAGCTAAGACATTTCTCAAAGATAATTTGACAATAAATGTGGAATTATCTCAGATTGTCAATTCTAACTTCTACAGATATGAATATCCAACAACAAAGCTTATTCTACAAATATATATTTTTGAATCAATAATTCAATTTGAATTATTAAGCATGCACTAACTGCGAATAATCAACAATAAATTCCCTGGATGTGGTGTAATTAGCAATAATTAACCACTATAATAATTGAATAAATTTAACTCAAGGTTGAGTTAGAAACTTGCCTCTTCCACCGATTACATTACTACACAAAATACTTATCTCTTTGAAAGACCTATAACCAATAATATCGGTCTTACAATTAGCACAATTATTCATAACACGTAACAATCGTAGTTCACAAATAAACTTCTCCTAGGCACATTACCACATAGCCACATCGGTGTTTATAACCTATATAAACACATAACAAGTCTAACTATATCATCTGCAGTTGGACTTCTATCCATTCTCGGTGTTCGGTCACCCTCTATCCGACAATTAACACATTGATTGTCCAATAAACTTGGTCTCTAAGCTTCAATATTAATTTAGATAAGTCAATTATCAATTATAATATTTTTCTAAGCTTTTAATAATTATCAAGCAATTATTATAATTTATAATAATTTTTCAAACATCGAAATCATTTTTAAATGATTTAATTCTCAAATAATCTTTTCATTATTAATATTTAATAATATTAAAATATTAATAACATACTTGTCAAAATATTAAAGTTATTATCAATAACTTAAAATATTTTTAAATCAACAATATTCCACTTAAATGATTTTTAAAGTAATTAAAATCATTTTTAAATCACCACCATTAATATATAAATTTTAATGAAATTATCATCTAAATATTAAAAGTCATTAATTATAACTTAAAATATTTTAAACTATTTTTCTCATTGTTAAATGATTTTTAAATCAATAAAATCATTTTTAATTCATTATTTAATATCATAATTAAATAAATCAAATATCATTAATATTAATTTATTAATGAAAATTCTCCAAAAATATTGAAAATTATATTTTATAATTTAAAATATTTTCTAACACTTTATTCTCAATTAAAATGATTTTTAAATCATTTAAATCATTTTATCTTATTTATTTAATTTAATAATCAAATAAATCTAATATCATTAATATTAAATTATTAATGAAAATTCTCCAAAAATATTAAAAGTTACATTTTATAACTCAAAATATTTTTAAATACATTTTCTTATTTAAAATGATTTTCATAATATTAAATAACTTTTCTCTAATTTATTTAATACACTAATTAAATAAATTAAATACCTTTAATATTTAAATAATTATAAATATTAAAGAAAAATATTCCAATTAATCGTAAATTATTTTTCATAATTTAAAATAATTTTTAAAACCATTTTTGGTAATTTTTAGAATTTATTTCTATTTTTTATTAATTTCCAGAATTTTCAGAAAATAATTTAATTAATCTGTCGCTAAAAGCCTATAGCGACACTTTCTGTCGTTATAGGTGTTCTTGAGCCAAACCCAGAATTTTCCGGCAGCTGCGAGGGTCATGGTTTGACCGGCTTTATCTCTCAATCTGAGCATGTTATAGGCTATCTAAAACTTTGAGCATGTAGACAATATGTCACACTACAACATTCAACCAACACTTTGGTTTAAACAACATTACAACAAGAAGATCAAAGCCTCCAAAGTTGCTGTCAGACGGTTTCTGGGCCAAAACAGATTCGAGTGGTCACTTTCAAACTTAAATTAATCTATGTTCTGGCCATGATTTACGTGATCTATCAACTCCAGTTTGTAGACAATATGTAGTACTACAACTATAAAGCATAATAACACTAAAACATCAAAACAGGAGTTAAATACATTCGGTCAAACTTGAACACGGAAGTTGGGCTCAAACTTTCTGGGTTCGTGTTCTTGACAGATTTCGGTCAACGGGTTTTGACCGTCTATAACTTTTGATCTATAATGGATCTGGGTCTGATTCTTTTTGCAAATTAAAGAACACACATCAGACTACATGTTACAAGTTTTAAACATCAAAAACACTTAACACACACGGATTAATAAGATCTGACATTTGACTGAAAAACACAGTTTTCCAAATTTCCAGATTTTGAAAAACTCTAAATTCGTGAACTTTGATGTTATGGGTCATGGATTTAACAACCCAGAACATCAATTGACACCTTATTACACATCTTTGGACAATCAATTACAACATTTAACCAAGAATCGAAGGATTTCTAAAAATTAGAATTTTATACCTTTTATGCTTTAATTCTCAATTCTGACTCTTGGATCTGCTTTACGATACACGTGGGGCTTGAATTGAGACCTAAATATTATTGAATTTCGTGGGTTTGGTGAGAGAGAGAGTCGGTGAGAGCAAAATGCAAAATGAGCAAATGTTTTGTATTTTATCTCTCTCTGAATCTCTTATATATTGCACAAGTGCAATGAATTTGATGATTTGGCTGGCTAGGTAGACTGATGTGCTGTGTTTGTAGGCTAAATAAAGTCAAGGGTTAGCTCAACAACTAAAGTCATGGCCATTTTTGCAAGCAATCTTATAAAAATCCCATAAAGGGCATTTTGGTCATTTCCTTAAATTTCTAGATTTTTACATTAGATGAAACCCTTAGGGTTTAGGGTTTGGACAATCTAGGGTTTAGGTTTTGTACCCTTTAGGTCTAAAAATTCTAATTCCCAAAATTTGCAAATTTAGGGTTTATTTAGAAAAATAAATTTTCTAAAATAAAATTAGGTTTTCTAAAATAGAAATTTAGTATACAACAATATAATTAGAGTTTTCTAATCATATTTAAGTTTAACAAACACTTTAGGCATGCTAATAAAAATTAGGGTTGCCTAATTAGGGTTTATAATTCCTGCTTTTGAAATTAGGGTTTCATGCATAAATTAGGGTTTTCTAAGGTACGCTAGGGTTTCTAATCCTAGATTAGGGTTTCTAATCTCATATTTATGTTTAATGAATCCATTAAGTCTACCAATTAGGATTAGGGTTCCTAATTTAAGGTTTACAATCTCCTATATTTAAAATTAGGGTTTTCTACAACACATTAGGGTTTTCTACACCACATTAGGGTTTTCTACACCACATTAGGGTTTTAATAATATTAAACCTTATCCGATCAATTATTGATCAACATTTCTATCTGATCCAAACACATAATCAACAATACAATTATTTTAATTGTATTTTCTACCTAAATCCCCATCCAAAAAATTAGGGTTAGGGTTTTCTAAAGTTGTTAAGCACAACTCTACTCTATTTTCTCACCAAAACATATATTGACTAATTCTCGAGACTTGTCTCACTAATTCTCGATACACTTATTAATAAAGCTATATTATTAAATAAAATAAAAAAAAATTATTCAGAAAATTTTGATTATTCAAATCCCGGGTTATCACATTCACCCTCTCTTAAAAGGATTCCGTCCTCGGAATCACCGCTTTCTTATTCTCTACAATCTTTTAAAGTTGTATCATCAATTCATTTTATCAACACAATATTAAATTGTGTCTTAATTTCTAACTTGTGACTTGAATCTATAAAAGAAAACAATTCTCACTATATTAAACTAATATTACTCGCGTAATTAAATATTAAGCAAAATCATTACTACTTTGCTACCTCCTGAGAGTAGCCATCGCTTCAGCACCATCATGTTAAATGTACGGGCGGTTGATCTTCCCGGTCATCAGAGTCCTCGGATTGCCAAGGTTCCACTACGGTCCCTTATCGGCGCTTTCCTTCTCAAAGATTTCTCTTGGACGGCCCTTACACGATGGTCATCGATCCACGTGCAAAACAACCTTGTATATTCTTTGGATTGGGACAATTGGGTGACATGTGGCCCTCTTGTCCGTAATTATAACAAACCCCTTCCTCTTCGAGACAAACACCAACATAAGTTCTTTCCCACAATTCGCATAAGGCTCGCTCCTTTCCTATTCCTTTCAATTTTACTACCCGATTGGGTATTCTCGCTCCACTTCCTCTTGTTTGGGTTACTACCACCGATGCTTCCACCCTCATTGGTCTTCTTCTTCTTCTCCTGATAAAAACGAGATGCAGCCTCGCTTCCTCCTTCAGCAATTAACGCTTTCTCCAGTAGAGCCGCAAATGTGTTGATCTGCAATACCGCTACCTTATTGAATATTCCTGGTTTCAGTCCGTTCTCGAATCTTCTTGCCTTTCTCGCTTCTACATCCACCTGATGAGGTGCAAATCGCGCCAATTCGTTGAATTTAGCAGCATACTCCGAAACAGACATATTCTCCTGCTTAAGTTCCAAGAACTTAACTTCCATCCGAGCTTGCATACTCGGCGAGAAGTAATTCTCAAAGAACAACTCCTTAAATCTGGTCCATGCTACTACATTTGTACCGGCTCTCGCTTGATTCGCCTCCCACCAATAATTGGCTTCTCCTTCATTAGATATGTTGCAAACGCTTGTCTTTTGCTCTTCGCCACACCTTGCAATGATGAACGCTTTCTCCATTTCCTTCACCCAAGTCCGGGCTTTAATCGGATCCGTAGTCCCTTGAATTACAAGCGGTCCCACGACTTTAAAATCTTTGAAATTAGCCAATCTGTCGGCTGGCTGATTCCTTACTCTTCCCCTTGCAGCAGGAGTTCTGTTTTCCATAGCTTCGGCTATCATATTTGCAAAATTTTGCATCGGGTCAGCTTGACCTCCTTCATTATTTACAGATTGCTCTTCTCTTTGGTTCCGATTACGTTGCCCAGCAAGCGGCATGATCTGATTTAAATGAAAATCTTATATTAATATTCTTTCTCTATACCAATTCTTAACACAATAAGAATTCAACACATAGTTCTCATTTAATCGCATATTTATTCAAATAGCACATAGTACTTATAGTACCTAACACATTTACTATCCTGTTAAAATATTTTAGGATTAACGTTCACAACTTTACAAAAGTTGCAATTCTCCAACTTTACACAAAAAGTTGACATTCTCCATTTTCAAATTACCATTTCCAGTTCATCAAACTTACCACACTTATGAGTTCGTTAACTTGCCACAATTATAATAGTGTATGAACTTATCCTAGTCGGACCTTTGGCGTCCATTCATTTGGGGTTCAAAATATTTCATATAATTATGAGTCATTAATTTATCATAAGTATGAGTTTTAAGAACTCACAAATTTATCTTAATCTTATATTCATATAGAAAATAAAGATTTTATTCATTACAAACATATATTTACATATGTTTACACATTGTTCTCGATATTACAACGCTTAATATCAAAAGCTTCTACCGTAAGATACTACACTTATATCTTAATTATCTATCGACCAACGCTTTCTCCTCGTCTTCTTCTTCTTTGGGACACTTGTTAAATCCAAGTGCTGCTCTGTTTGCCCACAGGAAAAACATTTCCTCAAATTTGGCTTAGGACAATGCAGAGAAATATGTCCTTCCTGCTTGCAGTTGAAGCATACATTCTTCCACATCATGCATTCTCCAGCGTGAGTCTTTCCACACTTGATACAAGCTTGCTTCTTCTTCGGGTTTGAATTTTCAGAGTTGTCGTTGTCTGTGTTCCTCTTCCTTTTCTTCTTGTCTTTCTTGCTGGTTCCTTCAGACGATCCTCTACCTTCAGCCTTCATCTTCTCCACCTGCGCCTTCAGCTCATTCCGTTCTTCAGTCATTTCACGTAATGCCCGCCCGCTTCCACAACTCCTCCAAGAGAAATACCTTACTTGAGTTCTGGACTTCCACAGATAAATGATCTTGTTCACCAACCTTGATCTTATTCTTCGGTTCCACCTTAATCGCTCGCACTCGCCTCCTCATCACCACTTAGATACATCTCAGGATAATCGTCATGATCACTCCCAAGATTGATCATTGGTTCATCTTTCCCCACTTCTTCAACAGACTCGCTATGTCTTTGGCACCTCTGGCCATCGGCATCGGTGCAACAACCTACCACCGCATCTCCGCACCCATTTCGTCTTTTCCAGATATCCTACAATCAGTTTAAACAACTTGATTAATACTTCACCAGTACAAACTTCTCACACTATGTGTCCACTTTTCTCACTATCGTTGCACTTTGGCAATCTCTCACTTAGTACTCTATTTGAGTATTCTCTATCTCGCTTTTGGTTATAATCCTAGGTTTTTTTTTCCCCACCCCACTTAAGGTTTATAACTTACAGCTCTACTATCAGCTGGTGATACCTTGATCACTACAGCTCTGATACCAACCTGTGACACCCCCAAATTCGGGTTACCTGACCCCCGAGTTTGGTGTTCACGATCCACACTATAATTAACATTTAACTACCCATAATATATATAGATAGTAACTTTCATAAGGTTTTATCAGAGTTTAATAATAATACATCACCCAGGTTTTCTAACCTTAACTTTACAAACATACCCTTTAGATATACAAAAAGGGTTTACAATAAAACATATTAAATATGTTTATCATAACTAGTTTATTACAACGCCTTTGCCTTTATTCTTCGCAGCACCTCCTGCCACTTCGTCCCTAGCTGAAATGTTTTATTTAGCAAGGGTGAGCAACAAATTTGCCCCGCAAGTTAATACATACAATAAATGTATAAGTATTCAAATCACCAGACTATCTATTTTGATAGAATGAATACCAAAGTTCGGGGAACTTTGAAAATAACTGAACAAATCGTTATTCAATAACAAGTCTTCTCGTATTCTATACAACATAATAATTCAATAATGAAAGAGTACAACGCTTTCAAAGTTTCTACGATATTCTAACGAATAATCAAGAATCAATTCTACGAAATATCAAAGTGGAATGTTTTTCCAGATTTATCTTGAAATGCGATCCATCGGATCTTGAACTTCTCTTCTCGAGTAACTATCAAAGTTATACTTTAATATACCCAGTGTATCGAGATAACCGTAAAGATTAAATCATACCCTCTCGCAAGTATAACAAGTGATCGACTTATTATACCTATATTATGCATAATATTTAAGTCGCATGAATGATCGAATATACGATTTAATGATATTCCCTTTTATAAAAGGTTGTTCTTCTCGCTTTTAGAATCAAGATTTTGATTTAACAACGAAATATTGTGATTTCAAATTCTATTTACTTCTCGATCTTAGCCAAAATAATTGGCATCGATCAATCAATAATAATTGAATTCTCTTCTCGAACTTATCAAGTTCTAACTAATATTCGCTCAGCTAGCGAATAATTAGCTAAGACATTTCTCAAAGATAATTTGACAATAAATGTGAATTATCTCAGATTGTCAATTCTAACTTCTACGAGATATGAATATCCAACAAATGCTTATTCTACAAATATATATTTTTTGAATCAATAATTCAATTTGAATTATTAAGCATGCACTAACTGCTAATAATCAACAATAAATTCCACGGATGTGGTGTAATTAGCAATAATTAACCACTATAATAATTGAATAAATTTAACTCAAGGTTGAGTTAGAAAACTTGCCTCTTCCAACGATTACATTTACACAAAATACTTATCTCGCTTTCGAAAGACCTATAACCAATAATATCGGTCTTACAATTAGCACAATTATTCATAACACGTAACACTGTAGTTCACAGTCAAACTTCTCCTAGGCACATTACCACATAGCCACATCAGTGTTTATAACCTATATAAACACATAACAAGTCTAACTATATCATGCGTTTGGACTTGGTCCATTCTCTGTTACGGTCACCCTATCCGACAATTAACACATTGATTGTCCAATAAACTTGGTCTCTAAGCTTCAATATTAATTTAGATAAGTCAATTATCAATTATAATATTTTTCTGAAGCTTTTAATAATTATCAAGCAATTATTATAATTTATAATAATTTTTCAAACATCGAAATCATTTTTAAATGATTTAATTCTCAAATAATCTTTTCATTATTAATATTTAATAATATTAAAATATTAATAATATACTTGTCAAAATATTAAAGTTATTATCAATAACTTAAAATATTTTTAAATCAACAATATTCCACTTAAATGATTTTTAAAGTAATTAAAATCATTTTAAATCACCACCATTAATATATAAATTTTAATGAAATTATCATCTAAATATTAAAAGTCATTAATTATAACTTAAAATATTTTTAAACTATTTTTCTCATTGTTAAATGATTTTAAATCAATAAAATCATTTTTAATTCATTATTTAATATCATAATTAAATAAATCAAATATCATTAATATTAATTTATTAATGAAAATTCTCCAAAAATATTGAAAATTATATTTTATAATTTAAAATATTTTCTAACACTTTATTCTCAATTAAAATGATTTTAAATCATTTAAATCATTTTATCTTATTTATTTAATTTAATAATCAAATAAATCTAATATCATTAATATTAAATTATTAATGAAAATTCTCCAAAAATATTAAAAGTTACATTTTATAACTCAAAATATTTTTAAATACATTTTCTTATTTAAAATGATTTTTCATAATATTAAATAACTTTTCTCTAATTTATTTAATACACTAATTAAATAAATTAAATACCTTTAATATTTAAATAATTATAAATATTAAAGAAAAATATTCCAATTAATTCGAAATTATTTTTCATAATTTAAAATAATTTTTAAAACCATTTTTGGTAATTTTTAGAATTTATTTCTATTTTTATTAATTTCCGCATTTTCGAAAATAATTTAATTAATCATGTCGCTAAAAAGCCTATAAATGACACTTTCTCGTCGTTATAGGTGTTCTTGAGCCAAACCTGAAATTTTTCTAAGAAATTGCGAGGGTCATGGTTTGATTCTGCTTTATCTCTCAATCTGAGCATGTATATTATAAAGCTATCTAAAACTTTGAGCATGTAGACAATATGTCACACTACAACATTCAACCAACACTTTGGTTTAAACAACATTACAACAAGAAGATCAAAGCCTCCAAAGTTGTCATTTATTCGTTTACGGGCCAAAAGCAGATTCGAGTGGTCACTTTCAAACTTAAATTAATCTATGTTCTGGCCATGATTTACGTGATCTATCAACTCCAGTTTGTAGACAATATGTAGTACTACAACTATAAAGCATAATAACACTAAAACATCAAAACAGGAGTTAAATACATTCGGTCAAACTTGAACACGGAAGTTGGGCTCAAACTTTCTGGGTTCGTGTTCTTGACAGATTTCGGTCAACGGGTTTTGACCGTCTATAACTTTTGATCTATAATGGATCTGGGTCTGATTCTTTTTGCAAATTAAAGAACACACATCAGACTACATGTTACAAGTTTTAAACATCAAAAACACTTAACACACACGGATTAATAAGATCTGACATTTGACTGAAAAACACAGTTTTCCAAATTTCCGATTTTGAAAACTCTAAATTGCGTGAACTTTGATGTTATGGGTCATGGATTTAACAACCCGAACATCAATTGACACCTTATTACACATCTTTGACAATCAATTACAACATTTAACCAAGAATCGAAGGATTTCTAAAAATTAGAATTTTATACCTTTTATGCTTTAATTCTCAATTACGACTCTTGGATCTGCTTACGATACACGTGGGGCTTGAATTGAGACCTAAATATTATTGGAATTTCGTGGGTTTGGTGAGAGAGGGAGTCAGTGAGAGCAAAATGCAAAATGAGCAAATGTTTTGTATTTTCTCTCTCTTGAATCTCTTATATATTGCACAAGTGCAATGAATTTGATGATTTGGTGGGCTAGGTAGACCGATGTGTTTATGTTTGTAGGCTAAATAAAGTCAAGGTTAGCTCAACAACTAAAGTCATGGCCATTTTTGCAAGCAATCTTATAAAAATCCCATAAAGGGCATTTTGGTCATTTCCTTAAATTTCTAGATTTTTACATTAGATGAAACCCTTAGGGTTTAGGGTTTGGACAATCTAGGGTTTAGGTTTTGTACCCTTTTTAGGTCTAAAAATTCTAATTCCCAAAATTTGCAAATTTAGGGTTTATTTAGAAAAATAAATTTTCTAAAATAAAATTAGGTTTTCTAAAATAGAAATTTAGTATACAACAATATAATTAGAGTTTTCTAATCATATTTAAGTTTAACAAACACTTTAGGCATGCTAATAAAAAAATTAGGGTTGCCTAATTAGGGTTTATAATTCCTGCTTTTGAAATTAGGGTTTCCTGCGCATAATTAGGTTTTCTAAGGTACGCTAGGGTTTCTAATCCGAGAGATTAGGGTTTCTAATCTCATATTTATGTTTAATGAATCCATTAAGTCTACCAATTAGGATTAGGGTTCCTAATTTAAGGTTTACAATCTCCGATATTTAAAATTAGGGTTTTCTACAACACATTAGGGTTTTCTACACCACATTAGGGTTTTCTACACACATTAGGGTTTTAATAATATTAAACCTTATCCGATCAATTATTGATCAACATTTCTATACAGTCCAAACACATAATCAACAATACAATTATTTTAATTGTATTTTCTACCGAATCCCCATCCGAAAATTAGGGTTAGGGTTTTCTAAAGTTGTTAAGCACAACTCTACTCTATTTTCTCACTCAAAACATATATTGACTAATTCTCGAGACTTGTCTCACTAATTCTCAGTACACTATTAACAGATTAATATTAAATAAAATAAAAAAAATTATTCAGAAAATTTTGATTATTTAAATCCCGGTTATCTTCTCTACAATCTTTTAAAGTTGTATCATCAATTCATTTTTATCAACACAATATTAAATTGTGTCTTAATTTCTAACTTGTGACTTGAATCTATAAAAGAAAACAATTCTCAGCTATATTAAACTAATATTACTCGCGTAATTAAATATTAAGCAAAATCATTACCGCTACTACCTCGAGATAGCCACCGCCCAGCGCCATCATGTTAAATGTACGGCGGTTGATCTTCCCGGTCAGCAGCAGTCCTCGGATTGCCAAGGTTCCACTAATGGGTCCCTTATCGGGCGCTTTCCTTCAAAGATTTCTCTTGACAAAGTTCCTTACGATGGTCAACGATCGATCCACAGGCAAAACAACCTTGTATCTTCTTTGGATTGGGACAATTGGGTGACATGTGGCCCTCTTGTCCGCAATTATAACAAACCTCCTAGGTGGGGTCTTACAACCTCCCCTCCTTATGAAATTCTCGTCCTCGAAATTAACGTGTACGACTGTGTTTTGAAAAGGTGAGGATACCTCGCTTTCATTTCGCTTTCCAACTCCCGTGTTATTTCCTCGATAGCATGGTTCCTCCACAAAACTTTGACTTGGGGTATGACATTTGTCGTAGGGATGCTCCTTCATATCCAAGATCTTGACAGTACCTCTTCAGACGTTAAGTCTTCGGCTATCTCATCCGGTTCTAACTCAATAATGTGGTTCGGGTCTTTCACATATTTACAAAGCACAAATATATGAAAAACATTATGAACACGAGACATACTTGGAGGTAACGCGAGTCTATAGGCTACATTTCCTACTCGGTCAAGAATCTGAAATGGACCAATAAATCGTGGATTGAGCTTTCCTCTCTTCCCGAATCTTGTAACTCCCTTCCATGGGGCAACACACAATAATACATGATCCCCAATACTAAATTCCACGTCCTTTCGATGAAGATCCGCATAACTCTTTTGTCGATCTTGTGTCATTTGTATACGTTGTCGAATCATTTGGATATTTTCTGTAGTAATACGTACTAACTCTGGTCCCAACAATGTTGCTTCACCCACCTCATCCCAACATACTGGAGAGCGACACTTTCTTCCATACAATGCTTCGAATGGAGCTACCCCTATATTTGCCTGATAACTGTTGTTGTAGGAGAATTCCACTAATGGTAAATACTTATCCCAACTCCCTTTAAAGTCTAGAACACAATGTCTTAATAGATCTTCAAGAGTTTGAATAGTCCTCTCTGATTGTACGTCTGTTTGAGGATGGTATAACGAACTGAATCATAAATCCGTGCCCACAGCTTTTTGTAAACTAACCCAAAATCGTGAAGTGAATCTTGGGTCACGATCCAAAACTATGGATACTGGCATGCCATGCAATCTCACAATCTCATTTACGTACATACGAGCAAGACGTTCAAGGGAATAAGTCTCCCGTATCGGCAAGAAATGAGCAGACTTAGTTAATCTATCAACAATAATCCATATCGCATCTATGCCTTGAGAAACCGTGGGAAGACCTGTAACGATATCAATGGTAATATGTTCCCACTTCCATTTCGGAATCTCAAGTGGTTGCAATGGACCCTTAGGTACTTGATGCTCCACCTTTACACGTTGACAAGTTAAACACCTCAAGATAAACTTTGCAATCTCTCTCTTCATATTGTTCCACCAAAATGTATGTCGAAGATCACGATACATTTTGATACTTCCAGGATGGATCACAAATGGTGTATTGTGTGCCTCCATCATGATCTTGTACTTTAAATCAGAATCATTAGGAACGCAAAGTCTGGAGTGGACTCTAAGTATTCCTTCTTCATCAATTCTTGCTTCTGGAATAGCACCTTCTTGTACTTTCTTCTTCATACACATCAGCTCCGGGTCTATGGCTTGAGCAACTTTAACTTTATCGATTAAAGTTGGTTCTATGCGTATACTTGACATCATCGCACTCGTTCCTGCATATGATCTTCTACTCAACGCCATTACCACCACGTTTGCTTTTCCGGATGATGGTATTGAATGGTGTGGTCATAATCTTTTAACAACTTGAGCCAACGTCGTTGCCGCATGTTGAGTTCCTTTTGGGTGAAGAAATATTTGAGGCTTTTATGGTCCAATATATCTCCACTTTCTCCCCATATAGATAATGCCTCCGGATCTTTAAGCGCAGAAAATGATCTGCCGCTAACTCTAGATCATGAGTAGGATAATTCCTCTCATACTCTTTAAGTTGTCATGAGGCATAAAGGCTATGACTTTCCCATGTTGCATGAGAACACACCCTAACCCTTTGCCTGGCGCATCGCTGTAGATAACAAATACATCCGAACCAGATGGTATTGTCAGAACAAGTGCAGAAATGAGTCTCCTCTTAAGCTCTTGAAAACTTTCTCGCATTCCTCGCTCCATACAAATTTTGTATCTTTCTGAGTTAGTTGAGTTAACGGGGTAGCAATTTGAGAAAATCCTTCCACGAATCTCCGATAATAACCAGTTAGGCCCAGAAAGCTACGTACTTCGGTTATCGTCTTTGGTTGCTCCCAACTTTGTATTGTTTCAATCTTCGCTGGGTCAACAGATACTCCATGTTTTAACACCACGTGCCCAACGAATGCTACTTCCTCAAGCCAGAACTCGTAACTTGGAATATAGCTTATTTTCATGAAGCCTTTGGAGTACCAGCTTCAAATGGTGCTCATGATCTTCACGGCTTTTGGAATATATGAGGATGTCATCAATGAAGACAACAACGAACTGATCCAAATATTCCTTGAATATTCGGTTCATCATATCCATGAAAGTCGCAGGAGCATTAGTCAATCCAAAAGACATGACTAAGAATTCATAATGCCCGTACCGAGTTTTGAAGGCAATCTTTGGAATATCCTCAGTTCTAATCTTCAGCTGATGATATCCAGAACGAAGATCAATCTTTGAAAAGAATTATGTTCCTTGCAACTGGTCAAACAGGTCATCAATATGAGGTAGTGGATACCTATTCTTGATAGTGACATGGTTCAATTCCCGATAGTCAATACAAAGTCGCATACTCCCATCTTTCTTCTTTTACAATAAAATAATAGGAGCACCCGGGGAGATGTACTAGGGCGAATGAAACCGATATCCAACAACTCCCGTAGTTGGACCTTTAACTCTCGAAGTTCAATAGGAGCCATTCGATATGGGGTTTTAGAAATGGGCTTTGTACCAAAGTTCAAGATCAATAAAGAATTCAACTTCACGCTACGGGGTAGACCGGAAGTTCTTCAGAAATACGTCAGAAATTTACTAACAACAGAATATTATTCAAATCGATTGTCTTTATTCAAATCCATAACATGGGCTAAGAAAGCGTGACATCCGCTTTTTCAATAAACGAATAGCTTTATGACTTGATATGACAAAGGATTGATTTTAGTGGTTTAGTTGCTTGAATTCATACAATGTTCAAGTTAGGAATATGAAAACTAACAACCTTATGAAAACAATCAATTTTGGCATGATGAGTAGTTAACCAATCAATCCCTAAAATCACATCAAAAGCAAGTATCTTTAAAGAGATAAGGTCAATAGGTAATGTGATGGCGCCAACTTGGATCAAACAAGATTTATAAACAGTGGATGTAATGAAAGTTTCTCCTAATGGAGTCTCCACAGATAAATCAAAGTCTAATTTCTCCGGAGTCAAGTTTAAACGTTGAGCACAAGCAAGAGAGATAAATGAATGGGTAGCACCGGTATCTAGTAAGGTATAAACTTCGCAAGAATTTATGATTAGCTTACCCGTGATCACCTCGTTTGGGTTCCTCGCATTTTGACCAGTCACGACAAACGCTCTTCCAGGAACCGTTGACTTTGACTTTTCTAGATGATTTTTGAGTCACCATCCCCATCGGACTTGGTTTTGCTATACCGCACAATCTCGAGCGATATGTCCTTCCTTTCCACAATTATAGCATACCTTGAACTGTTGTGGACAGTTTGGGCTGATATGTCCCTCTTTTCCGCATTTATAGCATACGATCGGTGGTCGTTCTCCTCCCTTAGAACCAGTTGCTGCTGGTGTTGACGTCTTCACATTATCATTGTTGAATCTCCTCTTTTTAAAATCTCCCCCTGACTTACTTCTTCTATTTTCATGGTCATGATTACCACCAGAGTGGTTACCGCCTTTGTCCGTATTTTTCTTTCTCCATTGGTTATCGTTGTTCGATGATCACTCACATGCACCAGATGATCCTCGTGGGTCCTCGCGAAACGTACTTTCGTTTCTCGCTCTAATAATTGAGCCATGTTGACAATATCTGAATAGAGAGAAAATTTATGAGAAATGAGATATTGACGTATGCCGGGTTTCAAACCTCTCAAAAACATCCGCGTCATACGTTCCTCATTCTCCACCAAATGAGGTGCAAACCTGGATAACTCTGCAAATTTTGCCTCATACTGGGACACCGTCATGTTGTTTTGTTCCAATCTAATAAACTCCACTTCCTTCATATTACGAATACTTTCAGGAAAGTACTTGTCATTAAACAGTTTCTGAACTGCCTCCCAAGACATGCTGAGTGCGGCTGGATGGGTACGCTTCACAGATTCCCACCAGTAATCTACCTCATTATGGAACATAAAGGTGGCGAATGGAACCTTTTGTTCCTCCGTGCATCCCAAGACATCGAATATCTTGGTAATTTGTTTGACCCACGTTTCTTCTTTAATTAGATTCGGCTTTCCCCAGAATTCTTGTGGTCCCAACTCTTTGAACTGCTTGGCTGTGGCAAACCATGCATTATTATCATTTCCACCTATATTTTGTGCACGAGTCTCCCTCGTCTAATTTTGTATGAACTGCAAAAAGCTTCTAAATATCCCCTCGTTCATCATCTGCTCAGTGGTGTTGTTCACAGGAGGACATTGCCAGCCTGTTGCACGTTCTCCTCGTTGATGGTAAAGGTGTCTCCACGGTCTCATTTACTCCACTGTTAACATTCTCAGTCGACATTCTCAAATACTACAATAAAATAAGGGTTAACTAAAGAAATCAACATATCACATAATATCCCTATATACTGACCAACCAACAAATAAGCTTAGGTAAGACACACTAGCGAAGGTTTTACTCGTCTCTCCCCTCCTAGTTCTATTCCCCGATCTCCGCCAGAGATCATATCCCTAAGCTCGATATTAAACCGTGACGCCCCCAAAATAGGTATACATCACCCACTTTGAGTCGTCAATAACATTGTACAGAAACAACTACAACTTTATTAATACAACATATAAACTGTGAGTTTAAATACAAATATTGCCATCTAGACAATATTCACACCCAAATAAGTCCTCATTACAATTATTGATATATTATTTTACAAAAATGGTGAGGACTACTAAGACAACTTTCTAGAACCATCATTCCGCACCCCGACTAGAACTCGCTACATTCTCGCCTCCTGAGAAGAAAAATGGAACAAAAAGGAAAAGGGTGAGCTCAACTAGCCAAGTAAAGAATATTATGACAAAGATAATATAGAACAAATTATCGCTAGTCTTCAACAGGAAAAAATCTGATAAAATACAATAGATAACAAGTTTCGATCAATATTCATAGTGAAATAATAATTCATAGATGAGTTACGTAGAGAATGAAATCTACTATAATCTATGAATTTAAAAGTCCATCATCAATATTTTATCCCTGTAACATCAATCAATATTCATCTTGAATCAAATATTCATCTTTGCACTACAGGTCAAAGATATTCATCAGTTGGTCATGTTCATCTCAACACATGTACATCTTTCCACTACGGGCCAAAGATATTCATAGGAAAATCAACCATCTTTGCACTACAGGCCAAAGATATTCAGTAATACCATCATTTAGGACTGAGGATGATGAAAAATATTTTAAAGAAAAAGAATCCAGTGAAACAAAAGAACAAATATTAAGGATTCGTACTTTAAACAATCCGAGTTCAAAAATACTTCATTAATAATCATAGTGAAGTAAAATTCAAGAATGATCAAAACATGGATACAATCAAAGCTAGTATCCATAATAGATATTTTGGACAAAAAACAAAATTTTAATTTTTTTGTGAAAAGTGTCGTATTCGTGAATAGTGCCGTATACGTGAATAGTAACCCCGACACTAAAGGACAAAAATTTTACAAGAAAAATCTTACCAATAATCTGGCATAATGATATTAGAAGAAATAATATCATTTTTAAAAAAAATATAACATCCCTTACATCGAAAAGAATAGTACTTTCCGGTCGAATACTCGGATATAAGTGTCAAGGAAATTTTCACCAGATATAGCAACACTCAAGGTATCAAAATACTCACAAGAATACGCTCGATAATATAGAGAGAGAAAACTTTAGTTTCTTGTATGATTTTCAATTCTAACCTAAGCACCTTATTTATAGGATAATACTTAGAACACCAAAGCAGAAAATTTAATAAAATATTAATATAATTATAAAATTTTTATGCCCATCTTAGAAATCTGATTTTAGCTCATTTACCACACATGTGGGGCCCACCAATAATGAAAAAAAACATTTTTCTTAAAAAAAAATTAAAACTTTAAAAATTAATTATTCCGGAACTTCGGAACTTCAATAATTCATAATAAATAGCCCTTTTATCCAACAAATTCAAACCTTAAGTACTTTCCATAGGAAATTCCATTCTCTACAACTTTACAGAAGAAAGGTTTTCCAAATTTCAAACAGAAATTGACCGAAATCCACAAACAGGCGATTTTATAAGCTATAATCAAATTTCAGTCAAGAAATGGGGTCCACGAACATGTTTAACATGTTTTAAACAATTTTAGTAACAAAAATACTCCTCCTCCTCATATACTCATATATCCCACATTCATTGTAAAAATATCATCATTATTATATTATTAAAATATAATAATATATTTAAATGAATTATTTATCAGAAAAGATAAAATATCAATTTTTCAACAATTGTCACTTTAAAAGTTTCTCCATCTATATCCACATAAAATGAATATTTTTCTTATCATATAAATAAATAATTAATTATTCATAAATAATATTACGTAATCACAATATCGACAACCAAGCCGCTCCTGTGAAAGAGGGGCTTTCCAATAAGGATTTCTCCTTACTAAATACAAGCAATTAGATGACCAAACCTCTCCTTAGATGTAACTTTCTAGACATTGCCAATAATGTTATCTAATAATATTATTCAAATAATATGAATTATTGATCTGATAATGGAAAATACTATGTAGTGACAATTATTGAAACAACAACAATATAAAATATCAACGTAGCAATTATTGAATCAATAAAATAAAATATTGAACAGTAATTATTGTAATAATTATTGAGTAGTGCCTTCTTACGTAAGAATCAATAATTGGTGCAATATCGCGTATTAACTCGTGTTTTTTAACCACCGGTATTCCAACAAGATAATTGTAATAACTACGCCAAGTATTTATAAACAACTTATATTTGTCGTTTTCCTTCATCCAATCGCTTTCCGTTATGGGGCCACACAAGGCTGCACCGTCTTACGAATATTCCCCGACAGTAAGAATAGTCCACGACCAAACGAATATTCTCCGCTAAAAATGAATATTTTATAACCACTTGCTTATTTGAAATATTTGGGTAATTTACCCATAACTAACCACATTAATCAAATAAACCCTTACTATTTCAAGATAATAAATAGAGAAAATTCAATTTCATTTAATAATAAGTTGGGGTCTTACACATACGCATCATTATCCATGATGAACATACAAACAGATATACCCCAGAAGATGATTGTCCAGATGTCATGGTTATCATTCAGGAGAAGGAGGACAATGACAATCCCTCCATCACTGCAGTCCATCAGGACTTTGCCCTCGACAATTGGAGCAGCACTCCATGCATTGGTTGACGAGGATAAAATGGGAAGAAAATTCCTCTGCCCTATAGATAACTTTAATTGCTTACTTTTTTATAAAATATTAGCATTTATTTTATCAGTACATGCTAACACTTTTGTATGATTAAACAGTTTTATATATTAAGTGAAAGCATATTTTGTTTCAGGACTCTGAATTTAGATGTGCATGTACTTGCTGATGAGGTGCCTTCTCTCCACAAGGGCTGTAACTTTGATGCAAAGTTAGACTCAGACTTGATGGAAATACAAGAGGACATTGTGACACCTCAGGATATTAAGGAATGGGTCGCAGACAAACCTAAACCCAACCTTGACCAAACCACTTCTTTCAATCTTGGAACCTTAGAAATCCCTAAGCTAATCCAGATTGGTTCAAACCTCACCCCAAACCAACGGAATGACATGGTTGCACTATTAACCCAATTCTAGGATGTGTTTGCATGGTCTCATGAAGACATGGTGGGTTTGTCCACTGACATTATTCTTCATCGCCTTCCCATTAAAGAAGGATTCAAGCCAGTTAGGCAGAACCCGGGCGATTGAAACCTGAATGGAGTTTAAAGGGTTAAAGAAGAAAATGTGAAACAATTTCAAGCTGGCATTATCATGGTGTCTACATATCCGGAGTGGATATCCAACATTGTTCACATGCCTAAACCAGGAGGAAAGGTGCGAGTTTGCGTGGATTACCGGGATTTGAACAAAGCTTGCCTTAAAGATAGCTTTCTCGTGCCCTTTATCCACATTCTCATTGACAATATTGCTCAATACGGCATGTACTCCTTTACGGGGTACCATCAGATTATGGTCGCTGAGGAAGACCGTGAGAAAACTGCTTTCATCACGCCTTGGGGAACCTTTCGCTATAGACGGTTGTCATTTGGCCTCATCAATGCCGGGGCAACCTATCACAGAGCTATGATGGCTCTTTTTTCACGATTTGATGCACAAAGAGATAGAGATCTATGTGGATGACATCATTGTCAAATCCTGAAAGGAGGAAGACCACTTAGACCATCTCAAAAAGCTTTTCAACAAGTTGCATAAGTACAACTTGAAGTTGAATCCAGCCAAGTACGCCTTTGGTGTTAAGTCAGGCAAGTTGCTAGGTTTCCTAGTCAGCCACAAAGGAATTGAACCGGATCCCACCAAAATCCAGGCCATCAAGGAAATGCCCATTCCTCAGACAGAGAAGGAAATACGAGGATTTTTTGGAAGAATCAACTTCATTAGCAGGTTTATCTCTCAACTCACAGCAACCTGTGAGCCTATCTTCAAGTTGTTAAGGAAGAACTCCTCCATGAAATGGAACGATGAGTGTCAGAAAGTCTTCCTAACCATTAAAGAGCAGTTGGTTAACGCTCCTATTTTGGTACCACCCAGGGATGTTGTTCCCTTATTCATGTACCTGTCCATTAATGACAATGCCATGGTAATTGTATCTTTGAGGCAAAAAAAGACAATAGAGGCCAAGAGCGAGCTATCTATTACCTCAGCAAAAGATTCAGCATCAGTGAACACATGTACACTCTGATTAAGAAGACTTGTTGTACTTTAGCATGGGCTTCCATGAGGTTACAGCATTACCTCCATGGTCACACAACCCATCTCATATCCCGCGTGGATCCTCTCAAGTATGTGTTCAGTAAGCCCATACTGAATTGTCGACTGTCCAGATGGCAGTTGATCCTACAATAATTTTACATCGTCTACGTGACACAAAAGTCTGTCAAAGGTTAAGGAATTGCGGATCAACTAGCCGCCGCACCTGCAGGGGATTACAAAACCTTAGAAACATACTTCCCCGATGAAGGGGTAATAGCAGTTCAGCAATACCATCAGCACAATGCATGCCATACATGGAAAATGTATTTTGATGGAGCTGTTAACACAAAAAGGCTCGGAGTGGAGCGGTTCTAATATCTCGGTATGGGGAGCGATATCCCATCGCCATCAAATTATAGTTTATCGTCACCACCAACAACATTTGAGTATGAAGGGTTGTATCATGGGGCTAAAACTTGCCTGCTCAATGGGCATCGGTGATTAATCGCCTTTGGGGATTCCGAATTGGTAATCAAACAATCCACAGGAATCTATCAAACCAAAGAATTACATTTGCTGCCTTACTATCGACAAGTTTTACAGATGGCTTTGGAGTTCGAAGAAATCTCTTTTCTACACATTCCTCGTAATAGGAATGATTTTGCGGATGCACTAGCAATGTTGGCCTCCTTGATTCACATACCTGAAAAGGGAAACATGACAAGCATCACATTTTCCCTGCAAAAGGCCCCAACTTATGGGAAATATGTTGGAGAAGTATCGGGTGAGCTACCTCCCATCCACAACCCTTGGTATCAACATATCAAGGAGTATCTATGAGATGGATCTACACCCGCTGAGGCGATCCAGACTAAAAAGAGGCGGATCCATCGACTTGTTATGAAATTCTACCTAAGCGGAGATGCACTCTACAAGAGAGATGCAGGACTAGGTCTCCTCAGATGTCTGGACAAAGACCAAGCTCAGAGGCTCATGAATGAGATCCATGGTGGAGTATGTGGCCCACACATGAGCGGACCCCTACTTGTCAAGAAAATCCTCAGAACAGGGCATTATTGGCTTACGCTCAAAGCTGATTGTGATAATCACGTCAAGAGATGCTATCAATGCTAAATTCATGGGAATGCTATCCACGCCTCTCCAAGGGAACTCCACAATATGAGTTCTCCATGGCCCTTTTCAATGTGGGGAATGGACGTGATCGGGCCCATCGAGCCCAAAGCCAGTAATGGACATCGATTCATATTCACCATGATTGACTACTTCACCAAATGGCTAGAAGCAGCCTCCTTCCCAAGGGTTACTAAAGAAGTCATCATTGCTTTCATTAGAAACAATATCGTCTGTCGATATGGACAACTAGAGGTCATTGTGTCAGACAATGCTAAAAACCTCAATAACAAAATGATGGAGGAGTTATGCAGTAAATTCCACATCAAACACCTTAACTCCGTCATCTACCGTCCAAAGATGAATGGTGTTGTTGAAGCGGCTAATAAAAATATCAAGAAGATCATGCAGAAAATGTCCGCCAATCACAAAGGATGGCCTGACCTCTTGCCTCTGACTTTATTAGCCTATAGAACTTCAATGCATACTTCTACTGGGGCAACCCCCTACTCATTAGCCTATGGGATGGAAGCAGTGTTCCCCATAGAGGTGGAAAAGGAATCCCTCAGAGTGTTGATGGACGCTCAGTTGGATGAAGACCAATGGGTACAAAATAGGTATCACCAATTGTCTCTAATAGATGAAAGGCGAACCGCGGCTATCTTCCATGGTCAGTTATATCAACAAAGGATCGCACGATCCTACAATAAAAAAAGTTCTTTCTGGCGATTCAAAACAACATGACTTGGTTTTGAAAAAAATCATTGACAACCAAGATCAATCTAAGGGAAAATTCGCTCCTAACTAGGAAGGCCCATTTGTTGTCAAGGAGGTATTGACAGGAGGTGCTCTCATACTACAGGAAATGGATGGAGATGAATTTCCACAACTTATCAACTCGGACATTGTGAAATGGTACTATGTCTGAAGTTACCATCAAGCAAACATCCTGGTATGGATTCATCCAATCACCAGTCATTACGGTTTTGAACCTTCTGTTTACAAACTCTTCTGCCCCTCAGGGAAACATACACTTCAAACCAATAGCCTGGTTTCACCTCATTTCAAACCTTCCATACAATTTTGGTTATCCTAAAGTCGGGATTGAACCTTTCACATCTATAGTTTATCCTGAAGACGGGATTAACTTTTCTATGCTTGTAGTTTGTCCTGAAGACGAGATCAAACTTTTTCCACACCTACAGTTTGTCCCCATCATGGGATCAAACTTTCTTTTCCCCACAGTATAGCCTACACATGGGATTCACACTTCTCTTTGGCTGCGATTCGTCCTGAGGAGCGAACTACATCGACCTGATCTCCCTGATACCCGGGAGTATGTAGGCAATCATATTCTATATGGCCCGGTCACAATAAACAACAAAAACATTTTTGCCCTTTCCTTACAAAAACAAAAACAACAAAAATACTTTTACACCCTTCTTCATCAATAAAGCTTCTACACCCATCTGCTTTTCACATTCAAATATTGAACCTCTTTTGAGGAGTTCAACTACGCAGACTTGATCTCCTCTTCAATAGGAGTATGTAGGCGACCATTTATGGTTCGATCTAACCCCCACCGTAACAAAAAATTCTTGTCACACTAATGGGATCAAACTTCAATCCATTACAGTTCATCTGACTTGCACCAAAGGGATGGAATTATCGAACCTCTCCTCACAAATAGGAGATTCGGTGACCATCTAAGTTGCGGTTGTGCCTCAAATAGCAATACCAATCCATAAGAGATGGAATTAACTAGGCTTCTCACAAATAGAAGTACTGGTGACCATCTTTGGTGCGGTCAATCTCAGAGAGGAAAAGCCATACTCCTCTCCACATTTCCATACAAAAACCAGTCCCAAGACACCAAAGATGGTAGGGATACATACAGATCAATAATCCATTCAGAGAGATCCTGTGATAACTCAATGTCCACATATCAAGGACAAGTTCAGAATGCATCAAGATCATAAGCCCTGAAGAAACAGGCAAATATCAAGCAAGTATCTAGGCACAAATGAAAGGGAAGTAAATCAAAATATATTTCTCTGCCATATATAATACTGTTTGATATATACATCTGTGTTGTACATGACAAAATAGCTAAGCTAGTCTGTGAAAGAAAATACAAAGCTATCTACGGATCTGTGTGTATGCGGACTATCAGATCTAACATAGCATCCCTCTCTGAAGACGGAGGTAAAGCTGTAAGCTCCTGCCCAATGGTATCTACACGAGCTAGCAGATCAGAGGCTAACTACATGGTGACATGATGCTCATCAATGTATGCACTCATATCAGCAAGGATGTTAGTCGTATGGGATCTAACTGAAGTACTGTTTATAATGGCCACATCCCTAGTAGATAGGGCGGCATCCCGCTCCACAATTAATGCATCCCTGGTTGATCTAGCATCATCCCTCTCTAATAGAGCGGCGTCTCTCCCATTTAGAGCTGTCAACATCGAGGCCCTATCTTGATCTCTCTTATAGGTCATCAGATGTAAGATCTGCTCCAAATACTGTGCTGGATATTGAGTAATAGTGGCACTCGGGGTGAGAGAATCCATCATAAATGCTGGCAGCCCAACAGTCAAGTCCCCATCGATGGGAATGTCAGCCTCCTCCATAGGCTCCTCATCGTTAGAATCTATATCCTGCACTGTGGATACTACCATAGTCGATGCAGTCTATGTCTCCATCCATGCTGAATACTCTGCAGAATAACCCGGATGACTGACAGAAAACTCAGCTAGCTCTCGTTGGTCCCAACAGGCATACAACCTAGATCTGTCCGCTGATGATAAATGGCGAGAAGCAAAGTGCTGACTCAATGCCCCCTCATATGGATGGAAATCCTGAAACTGGTCAAACTGACACATCATGGCCAGTGGGTGGTAGGTGATTATCCCTCTCAAACCAGCTAGAGGAAGATAATCCATGCCCAGAGCATGAGTAATGAAGCTGTAGGGTGAGCTAAGCTCTGTACACGACAATATAGCGAACGGATCTCCAATCTCTGCCAGGAGAGATGACCAAGATGCAGCATCTGTACACTCCACAGGATGAAAGGAGTACGACATAGCTATATCATGGGTGAAACAATACCCATGTCGTCTGAATGTGCTAATCGGTCTCAAGTGTGACATAAAACACACGTATAGCATGATCGAGCTGCCTATGAACACTCTTGCCAGATAAGTGCAGCAATATGTGGCTGACCTCAGAGTCTCTGCCATAATATCAGTATGATGGTGTGACCCTCCCTGAGAGCTCTCACTGCCATAATGACGCCAATGTTTAACTCATCCATATACCATGGCATGAAGACGTATGACAGTACGCACAGTATTAGTACATCCACTCTGGCCAAACGCCAATGATCCTCCGGTGTGGTGAAATCCCCAGAGTGCCATGCATAACTATCCTCAGAGCCAAATCTGTCAAACAGAAAATGTTGGGATATCACGTGGCCAGATGTAATCTCATCTTGTACCACCCTATGCCTCAATCTGGTGAGGGTCATAAACTGCCTACTCATGTCTCCGATCGCCATATGCACGCAAGGTCTGTCCAATGACAGCATCGTCAACCGTGCATACTACTCAAGAGTAGAAGTTAACTCCTGGGTCCTGAATCGAAAAACTTGTCTCTCCGGTACCCAATGCTCTAGCATACCCTCCACAAATCCTGGGGACCTCAAAAACATCAATGTGGGGACATAGTATGTCTTGCAAAAAAATGATCTACAATCACCCCATGCACGGTGGTGACATACTATCATACCATGAGCGCATACCAGATGCCACAAAATATGGTGGGGTATGATCAATACGGCAAATTGTCGAAGAAGACATCTGTATGGGCCGTGTTATAAGACCATCCAGGGGTCAATGCTAAGTATCTCTAGACATACATACATATGCATAACATAATTACATGCATGATACAATAGATGGCAATATGATATAGGGAATGGAAAATTGTACATACATTCCTAAGTATATCATCATCTAATACATCTCTGTACATCTAAAATATAGGGAAATGGGGAGAAGCTACCCAACATCTAACAGAGGCCTATCAAAAGATATAGCGAGAATGGGGTGAAGCTACCCAGCAGCTAACAGAGGCTTATCAAAAGAGATAACGAGAATACATCAGAAGAAGTCAATGGTATCGATGTCTACATCGTCAATCCTATCTACCTGATGTAACTCCTCCTAAGTCACTGGATCTCTATCTATAGGGATGTCAGGCCTATACAAGGGAGGATCTGCACCGAAAAAACCATATAGGTCACCTAAGGGACCAGCGCCAGAGCTGGAAGGATCAAAAGTATCTGCCTCTGAAAGATCTCTACCCAAATGCCAGATAAAGAAATGTGTCTGGTCCAACTTCCGGGTCAAATTGTCAATCTGTGTCACATGAGTCGGATCTCTGATACATGCTAGCCAATCCATCATCATCACGGATCCTGGAACCATATCCCCCATAAATTGTGTGGCGCGGGTCTAAGCTCCAATGGTAAGAGGGAACCACCAATGCTGGAACATCTCCTGAGTGCAGGGACACTCTGATAATGTGAAATTGTCAACCCCCAACAATGGGATATCAATGATGGATGACTGCGAAATAGGTCAGTAATGCCTGGCAAGAGGCAAGATCGGCATGCGAATCTCTCATGTAGTGCTCCTGATAGCACGCTCTCCTAAATAGAGCTCCCATCCTCCATCTATGAAGAGAGGAATCATATGGGTGGAAATAACGTACTCAACTCCAGTCGGGTACCCATCCTCAAATCCAACACTCAAGTGCTCCCCAGAATAGGGAACCCATGTGATGACATCCGTTGTCAACAACTCCAGTTGTAGGCGGTAATGAGTGAAACCCTCAGCTACAGGGACCTTCGCCAATATGGAATGATGCCATCTCCGTCCTCATGGATAGGTGTCTAAACCTAGCACGCTCATAAGACGCAAACATGGAAGCCTCTCATAGGTCCAAAACTACCAACACAAAGGCAAACATCTGCTGTCAGTCAACACTCTTAACCTATACATGGGAAAAGACAAGAGAAATACTCACCAGCAAAAATGGGTAGAATCCTAACCAAGCCTCGGTCAAGCCCTGCGATCGCATACGCATTCCCCTAAGGAAGTACGCAAAGGTGTAGGAACCCCAATCATACTCTCCTATACGGTCCACGTGTCGAGTGGCGTTGATCAAAGCGAAGGACACCGTAGAAGAGTTATCTGCTATGAAGCAGCCCCTAATGATCATCAGGAACAATCACCGAAGAATGCGATCCCTGACTCTTACATCATCGGGTATAGGCTCACTCAATAGCTCGCTCATAGCATATACGCTCAAAGGACCTATACATACAGTCCTTCCCTTAAGCTCCTCTGCCAGAACTCCCAACAAGGATCTGATGGCAGTAATATCCGCCGTGCAAGTCACTGGATCCCCTCCAAACTCCATACCTGTGATAAATCGCCAATCCATCGGCGTCATCATCACCTCACAGTCCAGCAAATGGAGTGACTGAGTCTGGTGAAACCACCGCTTAGACAATGCCCTGAGGTAACCCTAGGGACAGCGACGGGGAAGAATGGAAAAGAACGTCCCGAATCCCCAGCCATCTAAAATCGCTCTATAGTCATCGTGCAAAGCCTAATATATAGAGTGGATGCTGAACTAGTTCCCTCGAGGCTGTGTAAAGCCGGGAACCTACATCAAATGTAGATCAACATCAAAACCCTTTTCTCCTCATCAATAGGAAATAAGGAGTATTAAGATCTAACTGCATACCTCGTTTGCGTGCAGGTAGACTAAAGGATGTCGACTCAAGTCACCCAGAAGATCTGGGTTTGCCACTTGAATACCTTGCAGATCCCTACGAGGAACACGTTCAGCAGGAGCAGGAACCTCAATCGGTACATCCTCCTCCTCATCCTTGACATCCGGCACTTCAACCCAGATAGGACGTATCACCGCCTCCACCAAATGACGAGGTTGTCTAACAGAACGTGGTCGAGGTACTTCGGAAGCCCTCCTCTATAGCGCCACCAAATCCAGGTATCTTCCAACCCTACAGATGGTGCTATACTATACTAACATTCATACATTCATTCAATTGAAAAGCCTCATAAGAACGAACATCTCTTCTATAATATCAAAATAATATTTACATTGTCCCAAGTTCTAAACCCATTACAAAGGTTCTTTGTCATAATATTAATAACATTACAATATTAACGTATACTATTACATAGACAGCTTAGCGATCTGCCTTAGCTTTTCCTTTATCCTTATTCGATCCTTCGGGACGTTCAGTCTTAGCTGCATTCATATGGTTCAAGCAAGAGTGAGCATAACTAGCTCAGCAAGTATGACAATCTCAATAACAACATGCTTGACACACACGAATCGTATATCTTCAATAACTGAACAATAGTTATGAAGTACTATTGATGATTCAAAATAGCACTTCATCTTTCTTTCCAAAATGTTTTACAATAAAAACAATATTCAGTAAAACATTCACTCTAGTCAGAGACCTTGAGCATTTCATTCTTCTTTGAAAAGGACAACCCGAACTAAGTCTCAGAAGCGGTGTTACTTATGAGCACTTCTAGGTGATCAGCCTATTGTACTCTATGTTGATCAACACTACATTCATTAAACGTATGTACGTTTAATTGTGGCAACCTCACGTGTCTGTCGTTTTACCGACAAAACATTTGTTTAACATTTCAATCTTCTTTTGAAAATCATATCAAGTAGTTGACAAAAGATAATAACATTTGATAATAGATGAATAGACTATCAATAATCCATTCAATATATCAAGTCTAGCTAAAAGAATTGGCTTTAACTTCATTGTACATCAATTCATGCGTAAGGATACATGAACTTCAAAAACTTGTTCAGATTAAACTGAGACAAAAGTTAGAATACTTGCCTTCAGCGTCTGCTACGGTATAATTACTTTATGTTCGAATCTTTCAAGTCTCTACAACACATGATCACATAATGCCTTATATTAGGTCATATATAATCAAATATGTGTATGACTATCTCTTACCCTTCATCTCAATCTAATTTGTATATTAGATTCATTCACTATACGTTCCGGCTTATCATTATACTTGCATTCATACTTGACTAGGATATCTCAACCTTTATACAACATCCTTAAGGTTTAACATAGTTTTAAAATTGTTACTTTATGCCCTTAAGTTGTGTTTACTTTTAAATCAATTAACTTTCTTTCTTTGTAATTAAAAATATTCATCACTATCTTTGTTCTAAGGCTGGCATTGCGACGTCGGCTTTATACCTACATCTCGTGCTGCAGCGTGAGTTAACAGTGGCATTGTCCCGGACTTGGCGCTACGGTGCCACTCTGCAGAAGGTCTTGTACTGTGCATGGCGCTGCGGCGCCATGATTTATACTATGGTTCATGCTGCGGCGCGAGTTTCTAGTGTGCTCGAACAACATTACGGTATTGTATTTCATCATTTGGTTTAGTTTAGGTTTGGCCATAACTAACTCCGTGTTCCGTAAAAATTTTCAAACTTTGAATTTTGTGAACTTCCCGGACGCATAACTTCTTCGTTATAAGTCCGAATTGGCTCGTTCAAAAGCCAACGGTTCACAAATTACGTAATCTACGCATTCATGCAAAAATTTTATCTATTTGACTTCGTTTGCTAAAAATTCACCTATTGGTTCATTTTTTAACGTAAACGATAAACGTTCGTGAACGTTCAATGCTCGTTTCTTCGTTCTAAGTCGGAATTCGATCATTTTTGAGTCCATAAATCTAGAATGACAAACATGACTTGTCTCCATTGGAAAATAACATTTCCGAGTTCAAACACAAAATTTGACTTCTATTCCGAGAATTTCACGAATTCGACGATTATCGTCTAATCATGCAATTTTCGGTAAATCTTCATTACTAATGATTTGTTCATTACTTCAATTGCACTTAATTCATTCTATGAACATCTTCACATACTTAATATAACAACTTATCTTCATTGTTGGATTTTGACTTAATCTTCCACAAGCTTATAACTTATTCAATTATAAACTACTTATGGCTTCATTGTTCATAACTTATGAAAGTTAAAGTCTTTTAATCATCATGCATATATGTTCTCACATATAGTTCCTTTCATGTATATATGATACATATACATACAAACCTTTAACATTTCATACTAACATTCATGGTTAACTTATAACAAGTTCATAACTTTTATAAGTTCAAATGACTTATTACTAACTTATGTGGCTTAAGTTCTTTGCTTACACATTCTTCTTACTTCTTAACATTCATGTCCTTTAATCCAACTTTTCTTATCAACCTATCATGAATAGAGATAGAAGATAATTAGAGAAGGAGTCTTACATTTGAAGTCTTTGTAAAGTAGCTTCTACTTCTTCTTCTAAATGAAAGTGACTTATTGTAACTTAAGCTCCCTAACAATTAAGCACTTTATATGAGTTGGATTGTTTGAACAAGTAACAAATGGCATGTAAGCCTTCTCTATTTATAGAATTTCCAAGGTTATGGTAGTTTAGCCAATAAACCAATCCCACCTCCTTAAGTCACCTCCTTACTATTCATTAATTGGCTAGCACAAATCCTATCCTTTACTTGGCCATTACTTCTTTTACTTGGTCATTACATTAACTTGATCACCACATTATCTTGGTCATTACTTCTAACACTTGGTCACCACTCATATAACTTGGTTACCACATATTAACCATATCAATATGGTTTGCCCCATGGGTCAATCAACTCATGGATTTTAGCTTGGCTTAATTAACTTAACATTTGGGCTTGCTTTAACAAACACTCACTTGCTTATTAATTAACATTGGGCCTACCATTTAATTTACTTGGGCTTGTACCAATTGTTAACCAATCTTCCAAGTCCATTAACATTGCTTAATACATATACATATTGTCTATGCATTATTCTCATATTATAATTCGTATACAAATTCATTATATACGATATTCCATCCTTCATACAAACTCGTATAATACTTCGTATTATACTTGTTTTCATTATCTTGTATAATACCTAAGTATCATACAATTATAACTTACTTACTAATATTTCGCTTTCCTTAATAATCTCAAATTAAGTCCGCAAGCGAAATATTACGTTTTCCATAACTAGATTATTATTACATAATCCGTCTTACCTTGATATTCTATCATTACGTATTTCTCGAAATTAATTAAAAAATAATAATTCCCGAGCAAATACCGATGAATAGTGTTTTCAGAAATTTCTCGGAAAACATTTATTTTCGTCTTAGAAATTCAAACACTTTAATTCCTTCACGTAGCTAAAATACTACGACATTCCAACATCATTAGGTTATAGATTGACAACCATCTTAATATCACATAAAATATAATATTATCATTATTTAATTCAATAAAATTATTTTACAATAAAATCTGAATTTCTCGGTTGTTACATCCTCCGTATTACACCGTAAGTGGTCTCATGAACTACTTTATTTGATCCGGGATCCATAATATCTGGACAACAAATCTCCAAATCACCTCAGAAAGGGTGTGGTAAATTCTTACCTGGAGCTTTTCAAAATGCATTTTATAATTACATGCATGCATGCATTGTTTTAACATACATCTACAGTAGAGTTAAAAATGAATGACTACCCAATGCCTACGTTTTGAAACTTTTTGCCATAGCCCCTTTGTAAATGGGACTATCCACATGCATATAGCATGACTAGGTGGCCATTCAAGAAGACACCTACCAGCAGATTATATACATCCTAAATGCATTTAATACATCACAGTAAAAAAATCCGTAAGTGTAGTTTAATTACCAGGGTTATTTTACTTTTCTACCTTTACTCATTTGCCCTCAAATAGGATAAGAAATGACAGTAAAAGGTACCAATTTGACTGTTTCAAAAGTCAAATTTTTTTCACATCATTATGTTCAGCATGGTTTAATACTAACATTTATTATGTTGAATATTTTTTACAAAGTCATATCAGCATGCATATTCACTAGTATGTGTCTAAATGCATTTCATGTGATAAGTCATTTTCCAATGGATAGAAACTGGAAAAGAATACATGTATATGTTACCAGGACAGTGAAGAACACTTGTATGGTGACAGAATATGCAGAAAGTTGCCCGAACTCAGCAGGTCTGAAGAAAAGCTCTCAGATTTCCTTCGTCGCGCAGCTTGAAAATGACTTATGAATGCAACTTACAGGCTTTACATAGCCACGGTTGGCCGCATGTCCATCTGCGGCTGCTGCAGGTGTACCTTCGACACCCCTATATGGGTCCCACACCTCTGGTTCGCTCCAGTTAGAGTTGCAAAGGAGGTCTCACAAGCTGAAATGGCCAAATCAGGAATAAAAATGCTACGCGATTGAGCAGAATAGCCTGGAATCCTGGTTTTCACGGGCCAAACTTTGGCTCCACATATCACTCATTGGTATTCGCGTGCATACAAGGTATACTATACCAATGGCCTCAGCTTTTACAAATCATGCTCGGCAATACCTTACAAAGGTCCGATGCCATCAGTGCAGGGTCACAACCCTAGAAGTATCCCCGGCGGGGGTTACAACGCCGAAGTTATGAAATAATGAAGTATCCCCTGCGGGAGTTACAACGCCGAAGTTACAAACTGATGATGTATCCCTGGTGGGGGTTACAACGCCGAAGTTATAAGTTGACAAAGTATCCCCAGCGGGGGTCACAACGCAAGTCTTTCAAGCATCCATGTATCCCCGGAGGGGGTTACAGCGCATTCTCAACCATTGATACACACATCAATGAAGGTCAAGCAACCTTGATGTTATCTCAGCTGGTGGCAAGTAAACCCATCGAAGCAACTTATCCATGCCTATGTATCCCTGGCGGGGGTTACAACGTCGAAGTCAAACTTATCCAAGTATCCTCGGCGGGGGTTACAACGTAATGCAACCATTGACATACACATCAATGAAGGTCAAACAGCCTTGACAATACACCCAACAGGGATCTATCCGGTGAAACACACATCAGTGAAGGTCAGGCAGCCCTGACAAGTACATAATGTTGGCAGTAACTCCAACAGGATGGTGGGATATGTTATACACATCCTCAAATAGACAAAGCTTTTTCCCCCACAGATCTCTTATACACAAGAGGTACCTCTATGGAGTAGAAGTCTATGACTAGGATTCAAGACTTTGGTTATAGCCCCAACGTCAACATCCTTGAAGAATTGGATCGCATGTCCAAGACATCACTGATTGTCATCCCAACAGGATTAACAGGGAATCGGCAATCATTTCATTCATGCATCATACATTTGCATCATGTTGTTGCACATAGCATCATGTTTATCTTGTTACATTTCAAGTGTCTAGGATTATTTATCCTATCCATACCTTGCATTGCATGAATATGATAAAGAGGGGCATCTGTAGACACTCGAAATTTTATGCACACTTCATCTCGACATTGTAGGAGGGGCGATTAAGTCTTCGTGAGATAACCACGAAAGCGGCTCACATCCATTTCGGATACTATCGGAAGTTCAGTTTTAAAACCTAAAACACACACCGAGAGTATCATTTCCAACCCCGAAACACACACCGGAAGGATCATTTCCAACCTCGGAGATAACCCCGAGTTTCATCCTTGGAGATAACCCCAAGGAATGTTGCTGCAGTTCCGGCGATAACTCCAGAAATGCTTGTTTCAAGTGCATGCTATCAGCTTCAATCTCAAACCTCCTGTCGAGGCACTCATACCTCAGACCCGAAGCTAACACCGGGCAAACAGGTACTCTCACAAATGACCTTGTGGCATTCAAACACTTGCAGCAGTCCAATCTCAGATGTAACCCTGAGCAACGTCTGCTTTCAACTCAAACTGGAGATAACCCCGGTGAGGAGTTAAACGTCATCTTGCCACCTCAACATCTGCGCGTCGTCTCAATACTTCATACATACATACAACAATGTCCTACAAGAACTAAGGAGTTCTAATCCCGAGTGACTATTATGCGTGGCATCACACCGGATAGAATTTGGAGCTTGAAGACCATAGGCATGGTCCCCTCTTCCTGACTTCGTACAACCTCTAATCCATGTCATTGCGTAACTCTCGACACAAGCGGTCCGAAGAAGGTCTTATATACCTCGTTCAGATGCTCGGATTGAAGTTCTACAAGTTCGAGCGGACATTACAGTGCACGAGTGCACGATTGAGATAACGAGACCATGCATGAGCCCGGGGGCACCACAGGCGACCGCAGTAGTGCATGGCTAGCTACTGCAGTACACTGCAGCTCCCCTCTATAAATAGAGGGCTTGGGGTGGCCATTTAAAAAAAAGGAGGCGAGAAGCCACACTTGATTTGCTCTGTACATACCCCATATTGAGTGTTTCCTCATTTTAAACATTTGTTAGCTCACATATAGCTATATTTTTATCGACGGGAGCTGAGTGTTTATCCATATAGAGTCATAGAAACCTGCATTGGCAGCCCACTGTAAGCCTTCTCACACTTTATAAAGCCTTTCTCTTCACCTTTGCACACACTATTCTACACATTGAGAGTCGTGTTATGTCCATATGCCCAGACTTCAGTCCGTGGTTTTCATTTCTATCTGTATATATATACTTATATATGTATATATTTATATATGGACTAACATTATCGAGTTATGCCTGGATTGAGCCTAGACTTATGTCTGGAGCGTTTACTTGCTTTTATATATATATATATTTATATATATATATATATATATATATATATATATATACTTATATCTATAACTTTTGTCAGACATATATAATGAGCCTGGATTTTACATCCAGAGCGTTTACTTGCTTTTATATATATACACTTATATATATAATTGTTGTCGGACATATTCGATGAGTCTGGATTTTATATCCGGTGAGTTTACTACTTATATATATATATATATATATATATTATATATATAATTGTTGTCGGACATATTCGATGAGTCTGGATTTTATATCCTATGAGTTTATCGCTATATATATATATATATATATATATATATATATATATATATATATATATATATTTTATATTTACATTTACATCAGGGCACGGAGTTTACTTGAGGCCTTTTCTTTACTTATTTACACTTAGTCCCGCTTTGGAGTTTACTTACGTGGCGGTTGATAATCTTCTTGCTTTATTTACTTTTCTCGATCCCCATGGAGTTGTTTCATCTTTGGTTGATCATGT
The DNA here is from genome assembly GCA_020205605.1 of Panax ginseng. Taxonomy (NCBI): domain Eukaryota; kingdom Viridiplantae; phylum Streptophyta; class Magnoliopsida; order Apiales; family Araliaceae; genus Panax; species Panax ginseng. Next base: position 88,998,478 of record CM035129.1, read on the forward strand.
TCATATATATATATATATATATATATATATATATATATATATATATATATATATATATATATATATATAATACTGCTTTTATATATTTACATTTCCGATCCCCCATGGAGTTGCTTCGTGTGTGTATATATATATATATATATATATATATATATATTTACAGCTTTTATATATATAACTACTTACTGCTTTTCATATAAACTGCGGTATCATGTGAGCCTAGGAATCATGTGATCATAGATTCAGTCTACTGAATCTAGATTCGGTTCCCGTGATGGACATTTTCAGCTGTAAGATGTTTGTTCATTATTTACAGTGTACGAATTTCCTTAGATGGTTGTCATGCCCAAGAGGAGTTCGGCACTACTGTATATTATTTTCTCGAAGACGCATCGCATCTCGAAAATAAAAGCAAACAAGCCGAATATTTAATAATAAAATGGAAGTATGAAAAGGTCTCAATTCCTATTGAGCACAGGGTTTGAAAAACCTCTTTTTACAAAACTTCATTGTTATATCTTGCTTAAAACTGAATTTTTCTATAAATTCAAACCCTTTGTATATAGGTGTGAACGAGGCCTCGCACTACTTTCAAATAATTGCACATTGATCCACACACACACACACATTCATATAACAGTTTCTTAAAAAGTGGCGGTCACCGTGGCAACACGGATGTCGAGGGGTGCCTAACACCTTCCCTCCACATAATCAGGCCCTCGAACCCAAATGAATCTCGGTTTCACAGACCCGTTTAGCAGTGTCATATCACTGGGTCAATGTGCAAACCTTTTTCAGTTGTGTTGGTGCAACCAGTTAAAAACACCAACTGGCGACTCTTAACAGTCCATCATCGACATTATACATGTCGGACCTTTTTCACTTGTTTTTTCAAAAAAAATCTCACATTAACATGAGAACACCAAAAAACAAGTAACGAAAAGGGACAACTAAAATCCCGACGTCGACAAGTTCCAATCCCGAGTGACTATTACGCGTGGCAGCACACCGGATAGAATTTGAAGCTTGAAGACCGTGGGCATGATCCCCTCTTCTTGACTTCGTACAACCTCTAATCCCATGTTATTGCGTAACTCTCGACAAAAGCGGTCCGAAAAAGGTCTTATACACCTCGTTCGGATGCTCTCGGATTGAAGTTCTTCAAGTTCGAGTAGACATCACAAAGGCACGAGTGCACGTGCTTGGCCGATAGAACCCATGGGCAGGCGGCCGGCGATCAGCGCATGCAGTGCATCTCATGCCCGCCATAGACACACAGGCTACCAAATCTATAAATATAGAGCTTGGGGTGGCCATTTATAAGAGAAAAAAGGCGAGGAAGCCCTGTCCAATTTGCTCTGTACACATTATATTGAGTGCTTTCTCATTTTAAACACATGTTAGCTCACATATAGCTATATTTTATCGGCGGGAGCTGAGTGTTTACCCATCTAGAGTCATAGAAGCCTGCATTGGCAGCCCACTGTAAGCCTTCTCACACTCTATAAAGCCTTTCTCTTCATCTTTGTACACACTATTCTTCACATTGAGAGTCGTGTTGTGTGTGTATGCCCGAACTTCGGTCTGTGATTTTTATTTTTGTCTGTATATATATACTTATAAATGTATATATTTATATATGGACTAACATTATCGATTTATGCCTCGATTGAGCCTAGAATTTATGTCTGGAGCATTTTTTTGTTTTTATATATATATACTTATATATATAAACTATTGTCAGACTCTGTCCGATGAACCTGGATTTTATATCTGGAGCGTTTACTTGCTTATATATATATAAACTGTGGTCAGACTTTTTTTGATGAGCCTGGATTTTATATGTGGAGCGTTTATTGCTTTTATATATATATATACATTTCTGTCAGGCCTGGAGTTTACTTCGTGGCCTTTACTACTTTATTTACATTTCGTCCCGCCTAGAGTTTACTTCGTGGCGGTTGATCGTCTTTACTGCTTTCTTTACATTTAGTCCCGCCTGGAGTTTACTTCGTGGCGGTTGATCGCATTTACTGCTTTATTTACATTTTTGATCTCCCATGGACTTGCTTCTTGGTGGTTGATCATGTCCATATATATATATATATATATATATATATACCGCTTTTATATATTTACATTTCCGATCCCCCGTGGAGGTGCTTCGTGGTGGTTGATCATGTCTGTATATATATATTTAAAGCTTTTATTTATATAACTACTTGTACATTATTTACAGTGTTCGAATTTTCTTAGATGGCTATAATGCCCATGAGGAGTTCGGCACTGCTGTATATTATTTTCTCGAAGATGCTTCGCATCTCAAAAATAAAAGCAAACAAGCCGAACATTTAATAATAAAATGGAAGTATGAAAATGTCTCAATTACTATTGAGCACAGGGTTTGAAAAACCTCTTTTATAAAACCTCATTGCTATATCTTGCTTAAAACTGAATTTTTGTACAAATTCAAACCCTTTGTATATAGGAGCGAACGAGGCCTCACACTACTTCCAAATAATTGCACATTGATCCACACACACACACATTCATATAACAGTTTCTTGAAAAGTGGCGGTCACCATGGCAACACGGATGTCGGGGGTGCCTAACACCTTTCCTCTGCATAATGAAGCCCCCAAACCCAAATGAATCACGGTTTCACAGAACCGTTTAGTAGGGTCACATCACTGGGTCAATGTGCAAACCTTTTCTCGGTTGCATTGGTGCAACCAGTTAAAAACACCAACTGGCAACTCTTACAGTCAAATCGTCGACATTATACATGTCAGACCTTTTTCACTTATTTTTTCAAACAAATCTCACATTACATGAGAACACCAAAGAACAAGTAACGAAAAGGGACAAATAAAAATCCCGACGTCAACATGTGATCGACTATCATGCGCGCAACGCCAAGATACCTATAGGTTACTACTGCAGGCGTCATTGCGGTGCTGCTGGCATACATACCTTCTGCACCGCCCCAGTTTTCTGAACACAAAATTAGACTTTGTTATAGACCAAAAATCTTAATTCCACATAAATTCACCAAACTTCAACATCTAAAACTTTGTAATATCATAGTTAAGCATGTTATACACCATTCTAACTAAATAAACATCACATACACACGAATTTGAAGAATCAAAACCATATTTTTCCAAATTTCACCATATTTTACACTTTTAGCGAATTCGATCGCCACGAACTCGTTTCTTAATCAATTGACATGATTTAAACTATGCTGCTTTCGTTTCTTAACATACTAACATAATCCCACATCAAATAGCAGATTACAATAAGTATTGACCATGAAATTTTGTACTTTCTAAAGCCATTTTTTAAACATAACACTGTTATTTATTTTTTCTTCCTACAACCCAATTTCTCACGAATTTGATACTCAACAACACTCATATATGATGACAACAGATTCTACAATATAACCCACATCCTATAATCAACGTTTGAACAACAAATCCACAAAATCAATTTACAGAGAACTTAAATAAAAAAAACCAAAACTTGGAAATTTAGGAATGAATTATACCTTAATCATCTTGATTATAGGCTAGCACAAGATGGTGAATCTCTCCTTCCTCTTGGCAAAATCACAGAGATCACTCTCTCAATTTGTCACTCTCAATACTCTGTGTTTCTTCTTCTCTCCCAACTCTCTGCTCTTAGGTCTTAGGAGAGAAATAAGACGCGAAAGAAAAAAATAAACTGATATGGCTTAATTCTCACGTACTCTTTCAGTTAAAAAAATAAAAAGACATCAGTTAAGTAATCCAAAGGCCACAAGGCCTTGTTTGGCTACCACCTATTCCCCCAAACTAGATTATTTTAATAATATTATATTATATAGTTTCACTTGTCACACATGTAACCCATCTAAATAGCTTACAATTATAATTATAATAATTATAATCTTATTATAATTATACTTATAATAAATTATTAATTATATATATAATTTAATTAATAAATTAGAAACATCGCCTTATTTATTTCCTTTAATATTAAAGAATTCATTTACTTTAATTATTTTCTTAAAAATTAAGCAATTGATTTAATTTAATTATTTCCTTAAATTAAATCCTTCAAATAAAATTATCATTATTCAATTTAATTAACATTAATCAATTTAGTTACTAAATTAATTCACCACAATTCATCAATTATTTATTTTCCTCAATAAATAAATTATTTAAAATATTTATTTAATTCAATAAATATTTAAGTTAAATTACAAATTTTCTTGATCATTACAACATTAAATTTACTGTTTAAATTTTCTATTACGTGTTTGTTAAATGTTAGTGAACGTTCATAACTCGTTTCTTCATTTTAAGTCAGAATTCGACCATTCTTGAGTCCACAACTCTTAAACATGTTGTTCTACGATATGTCATTAAAAACTAAGGTTTTCGAGTTAACCGGTGACTTTTAACTACCGTTTCGGGAATTCTACGACTTCGACGATTATCGTCTAATCTCGTAAATTTCGTCATAACTTTGTTACTCGAGATTTTTACACCAAACCAAATGGAATCAATCCATTGGTCAGTTATCTATAACCTAACCAAGCAATTTTCATCTAACCTGTACTCGATGGTTTTAAATTTTTCTATCAACAACCAATTCAACATTTTAATAGTTTTCTTCGATTAAAGCTTAATTAGTCGATTATGATTCTCACTTATACATGGCTTATTAATTTTTTTTGTTCACTAATAGCCATCCTTATTCTTCTGGAAGAGACATGCTTCACCAATTCATACTTCTCTATGAAAAATAAATAGAAAAGAATCGAAAGCTAGGGTTTACGCATTTTTACCTTAGTGTTCTTCACGTTCTTGACTTATGCTTGATTACTTTGCTTTGTTCTTCTTGATTACTTGTTATTTCTCTTCAATCTCTCAATATAGTGTTCAATGTTGCGTAAACAACAAATGAACCAACATAGGCTTATATATATAAAAAAACCAAGGTGAGGGCAAAATGGTCAAGAGGCCACCTCCTTACTATTCCATTCTTCCTCACCAAGCTATCTCCCACTAGTACAAACCCATAAAAAACCACACTTAAAAGATGACGTTTTTATAAAAAAAACGTTGTGGTGTTTTTTTACAACATTTTTTAACAAAACATTGTAGATACATATGAAAAAATGTTATGTATTTATAAGGGCAATTTTTGGTTTTAAATAGATAACATTTTTAAAACACAGAGTAAAAAATAAAAAACGCGGAGTGAAAATTTTAAATTAAAACAAGGACCGTTCTTTAGATCCACTTTCTTCTCTCTTGCAGCAGCTCAAATTCACGCTCTTGGAGCAAACCCTATCTCCTCTCGCTCAAACAATCCAACCCAAAAGCACTTAAAAACTGTGTTCTTCGGACAAAGGATGAACAACACTGTCTCCTTCATAAACCCTAAGTCCTCTTTCGTGAAACTGAAGAGAAGTAGGAGAAATAGTGGAAAGAATTCCCCCTTCAGAGTTATGGCGGAGAAAGTAGTGGGAATGGACCTCGGTACCACCAACTCCACTATGGGAGCGATGGAAGGGGGTAAGTCGGTGATTGTGACTAACGCGGAGGGGTAGAGAACAACTCCGTCGGTGGTGGCTTACACGAAGAATGGGGATAGATTGGTGGGTCAGATTGCGAAGAGGCAGGCTGTGGTGAATCCAGAAAATACCTTCTTTTCAGTGAAGAATGTTTAAGATATCCTATAGTTCTTGCATTCCATCTTAGTCAGTCAACTCGGGGTTTAAACTACTTTATCAACTTAGTAATGTTTGCATTTTTAATATTGCAAATTTCCAACTTTTTGGTTTTAGAATAACTGGTTCAAGGAGTAAAGCACCATGTATACAAGATATCTCATATTGGTTCCTAGTTCTTGTTTTTGGTGCATTTATTTGCTAAAGATTTGCATACTATTTTTTTTATGCATTTATGTTAGATGTTAGTTTGATTGGGTGGACCTTACTTAGGTGTCATGGAACTCTCAGATATATTTATGCATTTATGTTAGAAGTTATTTTATTTTGGACATTTGATAAATTTATATTTCATTGATACCTAAGCTAGGTGGTTCAGCTTGAGTGAAATTTATTCTTTCTGTATTCAGAAGATATAGACCTTGTAGATATTTTTCATTATACTTTTTCTTATGAAAATTGTAAAAGCATTCCATTAACACTAGCATCACAAAATAAGTGCAATTGATCATAAAATGAGTCCGATTCTACTAGTACATGATGCCTTGAATTGTTGATTAATCTCCTTGCTAATTTTTTTGAATGGGTGGCGAGAAGCTCGATGGTGTGTGGATTACCATATATTTATCGAGACGATGAAATTGTGTGTACCATCTAACATGGAATTATCCAGAAAATGTGACTCTTCTGCATTCATTTTTAAATAGGTGCCAGAAAAGCTCTAACTTTTCGATGTGTTGGCAATCCATTAGCCTGAAGGATCCTACCAGGTTTGTTCTGGTCTTTGTGAATGTTATAATTATCTTTAGCTTCTATAATAATGTTGAAACTCGTCAGCAGACACCATCAACCGACAACAAAACTACTTCTTTTGCTACCAGTTCAATTTCACATTAAGATATTAGACAGTATTCAAGCAGTTGCAACTTTCCCCAGCATTTTATCTTTGAAGGTGAATTATGTGGTTTATAAGTGAATCATCATTATAGATGTTGTTGCTTTCCTGATATTTTGAATCGTTTTAATCTTTATTTGTGGTTGATTTTGTTATTTAATCTCGAACTCTTAATACATATATATATATATATATATATGTTTTAATTTGTTGGTGAGCTAAAAATTTAAACAACCAAGTGAACCACCTGTAATGTAGTTTCTCAAATATTACCTTGTACCATACCACCTGACCTATAAATTAATGGTGCCTTCTAAAATTGTTGTAGAAAACTTTTCTTTAATTTGGAGGACAATGGTCATTCTCCTGTTCAGTATTGTGTAATAGTTGAATAGTCTCTTTATATCTATCCTGGCTCCTACCAGGCTACCATCATAGTCTTGTTATCTTACCTGGGTAAAATTTTCACCTGAACTTGTGATGCCCCCAAATTCAGGCATCTTCCAATCCGACATATGGTGCTACACGGTACTCATAACTATACAATCATTCCATTGAAATACAACATAATGAATGTAATTACTATCTTTTTATTACAATCAAAGTGAAATCCATTCCCAGGTTCATAAACCGATTACATAGTTTGTTGTTTGTAAGGTATAATACGTACAAACATACTAATCTATTAAATGATAGTTAACTATCCATCTTAGCTTTGCCCTTATCTCTCTTAGCATTCTCAATACGTTCAACCTTAACTGCAATCATATAATTCACGCAAGAAGTGAGCATAACAAGCTCAGCAAGTCTAACAAAGAATAACATTAATACAACATTTGTTAATTATACGACAAATTTTCCATAACTGAACAAATAGTTATGAAGTATCATGAAACAACAATACTTTAACAAATCATAACATCAATTCTCAAAGTATAGAATAGATTAGGAATTCTGAACCGGTCGATAGACCATGAACAGTAGCTTTCTGTTTTCATACATGAAAAGGACATCACAGCAGTACTAAGGCTGTACATCCGGCATTACTTACGAACACTTCTAGGTGATCAGTCTATAGTACTCTATGTTGATCAATATTCATCCGTTAAACATATTTATGTTTAAGTTTTGGCAAACTCGCGTGCCCATCGAATAATCGATGAAAAATACTTTTGTTTGTTCATAGACAAACCTTACCTTCGAATCCGTACCAATTTCTTGGCATAGGATAGCATTAACATTTTTATATAGAAAGTTATGTAGGCAAATCAATCTATATCTTACGAATAGTCTAGCCGAGTTAAAACTAGCATTGACCCTTTCTTTAAAATCAATCATGCAATTCAGTAACATGAATCACATAAAACTTGACTAACTTGAAAGTTAGACAAGCGTTAAGAAAACTTGCCTTTCAGCGTCTTCAAATAACTTAATCGATTGTTCACAGCCTTTACAGAATCTACATGATATATTCACATAGCACACTGTTATTAGCTACCAAACAATTACTCACATTGATTCTACCAACTTCTTTCTCTTCTATGTCTTAGTTAATTTTATTTCATTAATAAAGTCAATTCAACTTATTACCCTTCATTCTGTCTTATTAACAGTCTTACGTCATTAACCGAACTCTATCATCATTGGTGAAGTACCAATGTTGTTTATCGATTATGGTTCATTAATAACACTTTGCGTTCTTCGTTTACAACTTACGTTAAATTCCTAAGTTCATTACAATATACACTAGTATAGGTAACCTAGGAATAGTCTTAGTACATTCATTGAGTATATAAACTCAACTCATGTGGGTCTCGGAACAATTGAAGTTCAAAACCTAGCTTTTCTAACAAAACCTTACTTTGGCGCCATGACGTGAACTTCCTATACAACACTGGAGCTGCGGCGCCAGTTTGCAGTACCTAAACTCCGGTTTCGGCACTGCGGCGCGAAACTTCTTCACATGAGTGTAATTGCGGCATCCACTCTCAAGTAGGTAATGACACCTTTGTCTTACAGTGCGCAATGCGGCACATTAAGCTTTTTTCAGCCACCATGGCTGAACCTCAAAGACACCAGAAAACTTTGACAAATAAAAATTTTTGGTGAGCTTTCCGGATTCATAACTTCTTCGTTATAAGTCCGATTTGGTCCGTTCAAAAGCCTACAACTCATAAATTACATAATCTACACGTTCATATAAGAATTCTACAATTTCAAATCCATTTACTCAAAATTCACTATTAAGTTCATTTTCGAGCGTTCGTTAAATGTTAATAAGCGTTCAATACTCGTTTTCTTCGTTTTAAGTCAGAATCCGATGATTCTTGAGTCCATAACTCTTAAATACCCTATCTCATGTGTTGACATTAAAAACAAATATTTTCAAGTCTCACGGCAACTTTTGACTACCAATCCGGAATTTCTACATTTTTGACGATTAACGTCTAATTCCGTAAAATTTGTCATAACTTCGTTACTAGTGTTCTATAATCCAAATCACATGGAATACTCCATTGATTTCATATCTACATCCTAACCAAGCAAGATGCACATATATTAACATTGATGAAGATTAATTGTTCATCAACAATCAACCTCAACAATCAATATTTTCACGGTTTAAAACGTATGTCACCCCTTACGATTTCTATTTCTTCGTGACTTATAAAGATATTTTATATTATAAGTCATCCTTATTCCTCCATATGAGGCATACACCACCAATTTATGATTCTTCATACTCAAAGAAATTAAAAGAGAAGGAAACTATTATTAAGGAATATTACCTTAATGATCTTTGGTGTTCTTGATAGAAACTCTTAAGGAAAAGCTTCAAAGTGAAATGATGACTTAAGTCCAGCTTTTTCTCTCTCTCAATATAGGTTGAATGCTCTTTGAAAAAATCAGAAAATGGCCAACATTTGCCTTCTATTTATAGGCAATTAAAATGGAGGGTAAAAGGGTCATTTATCCCACCTCTTTACTATTCACTACTTCATCACCAAGTAAAATACTTGGTGATCAAGTAGTTAACATAGCTTGCACACCAGGTGGCCAGCCCACCATGCCCATGGGTCATCCCCATGGGTTTTACCCATTCGGTGACCCACCGGTTCAATTTCTTGGATCGGGCTTAATTAATTCTATCATTGGGCTTTTAAATCATACTCACTTGGGCTCAACATAATTAATCACTTGGGCTTGATATAATCCTACTCAATTGGATTATACTAATTCCTAATTCTAAGTTCATTACACCAATCATATTATACACGTATAATTCACGTATTCTCTCCGTATAATACTCGTACGATAAATGTATTGTTCTTCGTATTAAATCTTCGTATTATACATAGATACTAAATAGTATCATACTTGTATACCTCACGCTTTATCATTATCGTAATTCCTTATACACGACTCATTTCCTTCTCGGAAATCATTATACTCAACCCTTAGGTTTTAAGTCCACAGGCGAAAACTTCATTTGCCATAAATGAAATATTATTAGATATTCCATCTCATCTACATATTCTATCATTACGCGTTTCTCAAAATTTCAAAATCAATTTCCGAGCAGAAATGGATGAAAAGTGTTTTTACGGGAATTTCTCAGAAAACTTTTATTTTCATCTTAGAAATTCAAAACAATTAATTCTAGCACGTAGCCAGATTACTAACCATATTCGCACATTCTAGGTCATAGAACGACCTTCACATAGCATACTCACCAATTAAATCAATTAAATTCATTTAATTCACATAATCAAATAAAAATTTAATTCTTATATAAATCCGATTTTCTCGGGCATTACATTCTCCCCCCCTTATAAGGATTTTGTCCCCAGAATCTTGCTTATAATTACATAAACAAATGAGGAAAATTTTCCTTCATTTACTTTCAAGTTCCCACGTTGTTTCTTCAGCATTGTGGTTTTCCATATTACCTTCACTGAAGGTATTATCTTATTTGTTAAAACTTGTTCCTTCCTATCAACAATTTGAATTTGAAGTTCTTCATACGATAAATCTGTCTCTATCTTGATCGATTGATACTCTATTACGTGTTTATAGTCCAGTTTATAAGGACGCAACACAGACACATGAAACACATTGTGAATGCGTTCCATTTCTGGAGGTAAAGCTACTTCATAAGCTACCTCTCCTACCCTTCTTAAAATCTCAAAAGGCCCTATAAATCGTGGACTTAACTTCCCTTTCTTTCCAAAATGTATCTTTCCTTTCCAAGGCGATACTTTTATAAAGACAAAAGATCCTACATCGAATTCTCTCTTTTCCCTGTGAGGATCAGCATACTTTTTCTGCCTATCTTGAGCCGCTACCAATTGAGTACGAATTATCTTTACCATGTTCGTCGTTTGCTGTACCATCTCAGGTCCCAACATCCGACGTTCACCCACCTCATCCCAACACAATGGAGTTCGACACTTCCTTCCATACAACGCTTCGTAACGCAGCATACCTATACTAGCGTGAAAACTATTGTTGTACGCAAATTCCACCAACGGTAGATGGTCATCCCAACTCCCTTTGAAATCGCAAGATCTTAACATATCTTCAAGCGTTTGAATTGTCCGTTCACTCTGCCCATCCGTCTGAGGATGATACACCGTACTCAATCTTAACCGCGTTCCCATTTGCTCTTGTAAACTCCTCCAAAAGTTCGATGTGAATCGTGGATCACGATCTGACACAATCAAAACAGGTACTCCATGTTTGGAAATAATTTCCTTGACATACAGCTTAGCTAATTGTTCTAGGTTATACCTAACTCCTATTGGTAGAAAATGAGCCGATTTCGTTAATCGATCCACTATCACCCAAATAGCGTCGTTTCCTTTCCTTGTTGTTGAAGTCCCACCACAAAATCCATTGTGATGTGCTCCCATTTCCACTCTGGAATTTCTAATGATTGCAACAACCCGCTAGGTCGTTTGGTGTTCAAATTTAACTTTTGACAAGTTAAGCACCTACTAACATATTCTGTTATCTCTCTTTTCATGTTTGGCCACCAAAAGTTCTGACAAAGGTCTTGATACATCTTCGTACAATTGGGATGTATCGAGTACCTCGAACTATGGGCCTCCATCATTATCTCTTCCTTTAATTCGAAATTATTTGGAACCCAAATTCTTCCTTTAAAATGAAGTAATCCCTCCCTATTGAGGTTATACTTAGTATTTTCTTCATCTTCTATCCTCTTCTTGATCTGCTCGCATTCCTCATTGCTCAATTGTACTCCCTTAACCCGTTCTACTATGTTCGGTTAAGTTTCCATGGAAAATAACACTTCCACTGCTTCCTCTGGTAACTTAACTTCTAATTTCATTCTTGCCATCGCTGTTACCAACTCATTCTGAGTTGTTAACATTGACAGTTTCTCTCTACCCTTCCTACTTAGCGCATCGACTACTACATTTGCTTTCCCCGGATGATATAAAATATCACAATCGTAATATTTTATTTGCTCCAACCACCTCCTATGTCTCATATTCAACTCCTTCTATGTGAAGATATATTTCAAACTTTTGTGGTATGTGTGTATCTCACACTTCTCCCTATATAGATAATGCCTCCATATCTTCAAGGCAAAAACTACAGCTGCCAATTCCAGATCATGAGTAGGATAAGCCTTCTCATAATCCTTTAATTGACGTGATGCATACGCAATAACCTTGTCATGCTGCATGAGCACGTAACCCAGTCCTTTATGCGAAGCATCGCTATATACTACAAAGTTCCCTGTATCATCTGGTAAGGATAATACAGGTGCCTCACTTAACCTCTTCTTCAGTTCCTATAAACTGTTCTCACATTTTTTAGTCCACACATACTTCACCGACTTCCTCGTCAGATTTGTCAACGGAGTAGCTATTTTAGAAAAGTCTTGGATGAACCTTCTATAGTATCCTGCTAACCCCAGAAAACTTCGAACCTCAGTTGACGTTTTCGGTTGCTCCCACTCATTAACTGCTTCTACTTTTGTCGGATCCACGAAAATACCATCTTTATCAATAACATGTCCTAGAAACTGCATTCGCTCAAGCCAAAATTCACACTTTGTGAATTTCGCATACAACTTTTCCTTCCGTAGTGTTTCTAACACTATCTTTAAATGTTCAGCATGATCTTCTGGCATCTTCGAATAGACTAGAATATCATCAATGAACACTACGACGAACTTGTCCAAATACTGTTTGAACACTCTGTTCATCATATCCATAAATGCGGCTGGCGCATTAGTCAACCCAAACGACATCACCAGAAACTCGTACTGACCATAACGAGTTCTGAACGCTGTCTTAGGTACATCCTCCTTTCTCACCTTTAACTGATGATACCCTGTACGCAAATCTATCTTAGAAATATACTTTGCCCCTTTCAACTGATCAAATAAATCATCGATCCTGGGCAACGAGAATTTATTCATAATCGTTAACTTGTTCAACTCTCGATAGTCGATACAAAGTCTTAACGACCCATCCTTTTTCTTTACAAACAATACCGGTGCTCCCCAAGGAGACACACTAGGTTGAATGTACTTCCTGTCTAATAGTTCTTGTAATTGAACCATTAACTCCTTCATCTCAACTGGCGCCATCCGATATGGTGCCCTTGAAACTGGTGCCGTACCCGGTAACAAATTAATCACAAACTCAACCTCTCTATCTGGTGGAATACCCGGTAATTCCTCCGGAAATACATTCGCAAACTCTTGAACTATAGGTATATGGTCCAAGGATAATCCCACTCTTTGGGTATCCACAACATGGCACAGTTAACTCTATACACCCTTTTCTCAACATCTTCCTACTTGTGTCATCGATAGATTTACAAGAGCGTCTCGATGATTTACTATCAAGAACACTACCTTGGTTTTTCTTAGAAAGTCAAGGTTCACACTTTTCCTATGGCAATCTATTATCGCCTTATGGTTAATCAACCAATCCATACCAAGAATTACATTGAATTCTTTTAAACTTATTTACCAAATCTACCGTTAACTTATTGCCTCTAATATTTATGCAACAATCCTTATGAATATGCTCGATGGGGATTATCTCTTCGCTTTGCTACCTTAACGCCTAAAGGTATTGCTAACTTTTCGTGGATTAATCCTAATCACGAAAGCAAATTCACATGCTATAAAAGAACAAGTAGCACCCGAGTCAAATAACACATAAGCATTTATTTCATTGACCGAATGATACCTCTACTTACATCCAGATGATGCAACCGCATCTAGGACAATCATATTAAACGTGACGGAAATGAGGGTCTACCCATCGATGGTGTTGGTCCAAGAATGGCTAATTTACCACTACCGTAACCTTTATTTCCTTTAACCCTTTCTTGGGCAATTTCTTGCCATGTGGTCCAATGATCCACAAACAAAACACCCCTAGTTTTTCTTAGGGTTAGGATAACAAGGTGACAAATGCCCTCCTTCCCATAGCTTGTAGGAAACTAATTTCCCTTTAAATGACTCATATAAGTCTTTCCGCATGTCTTGCATGCCTCCGCCCCACGCTTAGGATCTCCTTGTTTTACCCCAATGTCCTGTGGTTAAAACGCTTCCTCTTAGGCATATTGCCACTACTCTGGTTGGCAACTTCTGCCTTATTTCCTCCCTCTACTTTATTCTTGTTCTTTCTTTCCTTGTGGTACTAAGACAATGCTTCACCACCACCTTCCGCTATTATCGCTTTTTCCAAAATGGTCCCGTAGGAAACACTCTGAAACACCGATATCCTACTATAGAGCCAGGGTTTCAAGCCCTGCTCAAACCTACGCACCTTTCTCTCTTCCGTATCCACCTGATGTGGAGCGAATCTTGCCAATTCATTGAATTTGGCAGCATACTGGGGAACTGTCATATTCCCTTGTTTAAGTTCTAAGAACTTAATCTCCATCCTACCTTGCATACTAGTAGGGAAGTAGTTCTCGAAGAATACCTTCTTGAACTGTTCCCACGTAAATGTCGATGTCCTAGCTCCACCCTAGTGAGCCTCCCACCAGTAGTTGGCTTCCCCCTTCATCATGCAAGTTGCAAAAGAAGTCTTTTGCACCTCACCCACGTTTGTAATTACAAACGCCTTCTCTATCTCTTTTACCCATGTCTAGGCCTCTAATGGGTCCGTCATTCCTCGGAACTCTAGAGGACCCACACTCTTAAATTCCTTAAAGGTAGTTGTTCTTGCTACCCTAGGTGCTACAGGAATTCCTCCCCCAACTTGGTTTAATGCTGCCGTTAATAAATTAATGAACTCTTGCATAGGGTTATTATGATCCTCCTGATTTTCATTATGAGACTCGACTTTTGTTGTTTCGTTGTCTCCTTCTTGGCGGCATAATTCTGATTAAATAAATAAAGTTTCGTTATTATTTATTTAACTACTTGGTTATCATTCTCAAATAACAACTCATACCACAACAAGCATATTAAAAATAAAAACTTCATTATATTAATATTCATAGTCAAAACTATTTACACGTTACTTCCTTAGCCCAAAAAGCTATTACATTACTATCCCGCGATTGACTTCTACAAAAATTGGGATTTATAAAAAGACTACCCTTTAATTATACAAAAGAGGGTTTTACGTCACTACCATATATACCAAAAAGATCTAACGATCTACTAACACTGCCGTACGGCATTCTCATGTTTCTGATTTGCTAAAATCGAAACAATATCTCAACTAATAGTATGTCGAGTCTGCCCTGACTCAATAGAATAACAAGCGATTTTCTGCTTGAAATCCTCATGAGCGCATTCGTGGATGTATGACATCCTAGCTATCTTCTGGTCTTTTTCAACCAGTTTCTTTCGAAGCTCTACGGCCTCTTCCTTATAGTCCCTCGCCTTATCCGTCATCAGCACTTTCTCATCGTGCTCCAACTCAAAATCCGCCTCTGTAGATTCCTTCGCCTCATATAGGGCGGTTATCTCCTCGTTCTGTGTCTGCACCACAGTGCACAAATGCACATTCCTATCCAACACTGCCAGATACAATGATCTTATTGCATCCGAAGGTGTTGGCTTTTGAGTAGGTACCACCGTATTAATCGATGTTACCTCCAACTCCTCCTCCACGTCAATCATCATATTAAGATATGACACTATCCCCATTGTCTCCTCGGAGTATTCCTCCTCAGAGATGTACTATTCAATATCAGAGTCTTCCAGAACCACTAATGGTACCTCTGCCACTGGCATCGGTAATATCTCCACTTGGTTCACCGACTCCTCACTTATCTCGTGAATGTTTCTAAACATCAAGCTATCATTTGACATCTACAAAACACATAGCACGTTGATTAGTACATAATACACAATAGTATAAGCACAAATCACATTTAATTTATTTAAGATTAATTTCTATCTTTTAAATCTTTCGGTATTGAGTTTTCTCAATACCTTATTAATTCATTTGACTCGAATTTCTTTCTTCGGACTTTACCTTCCTTACGAGGTTATTAGCCTAAGGTTCTTCCCCCCTTATGTTTTATAACCTAATTCTTTGATACCAACTTGTGACATTATTTACGAGCACTTCTAGGTGATCAGCTTATAGTACTGTATGTTGATCAACAATCATCCGTTAAACGTATTTATGTTTAAGTTTTGGCAAACTCGCGTGCCCATCGAATAATCGATGAAAAATACTTTTGTTTGTTCATAAACAAACCTTACCTTCGAATCCGTATCAATTTCTTGGCATAGAATAGCGTTAACATTTTTATATAGAAAGATATGTAGACAAATCAATCTATATCTTACGAATAGTCTAGCCGAGTTAAAACTGGCATTGACCCTTTCTTTAAAATCAATCATGCAATTCAGTAACATGAATCACATAAAACTTGACTAACTTGAAAGTTAGACAAGTGTTAAGAAAACTTGCCTTTCAGCGTCTTCAAATAACTTAATCGATTGTTCACAACCTTTACAGAATCTACATGATATATTCACATAGCACACTGTTATTAGCTACCAAACAATTACTCACATTGATTCTACCAACTTCTTTCTTTTCTATGTCTTAATTAATTTTATTTCATTAATAAAGACAATTCGACTTATTACCCTTCATTTCGGCTTATTAACAGTCTTACGTCATTAACCGAACTCTATCATCATTGGTGAAGTACCAATGTTGTTTACCGATTATTGTTCATTAATAACACTTTGCGTTCTTCGTTCACAACTTACGTTAAATTCCTAAGTTCATTACCATATACACTAGTATAGGTAACCTAGGAATAGTCTTAGTACATTCATTGAGTATATAAACTCAACTCATGTGGGTCTCGGAACAACTGAAGTTCAAAACCTAGCTTTTCTAACAAAACCTTACTTGGTTGGCACGAACTTCCTATATACAACAATGGTATAAGCATGCTGGTTTCAGCATTTAAATACCTAAACTCAAGTCTCATATTGCAGCTAAAACTTATTCACATGAGTGGCGCTACGGTGCCACTCTCCAGTAGGTAATGACATTGTACCGGCAATGTGGCGTGGCACATTAAGCTTTTTCTGGCGCCGCGGCGCCAGACCTCAGCACCAGAAAACTTTGACAAATAAAAATTTTTGGTGAGCTTCCCGGATTCATAACTTCTTCGTTATAAGTCCGATTTGGTCCGTTCAAAAGCCTACAACTCATAAATTACATACTCTACGCGTTCATATAAGAATTCTACAATTTCAAATCCATTTACTCAAAATTCACTATTAAGTTCATTTTCGAGCGTTCGTTAAACGTTAATAAGCGTTCAATACTCGTTTTCTTCGTTTTAAGTCAGAATCCGATGATTCTTGAGTCCATGACTCTTAAATACCCTATCTCATGTGTTGACATTAAAAACAAATATTTTCAAGTTTCACGACAACTTTTGACTACCAATCCTGAATTTCTACATTTTTTGGATTAACGCCTAATTAGTAAAATTTGTCATAACTTCGTTACTAGTGTTCTATAATCCAAATCACATGGAATACTCCATTGATTTCATATCTACATCCTAACCAAGAAAGATGCACATATATTAACATTGATGAAGTTTAATTGTTCATCAACAATCAACCTCAACAATCAATATTTTCACGGTTTAAAACGTATGTCACCCCTTACGATTTCTATTTCTTCGTGACTTATAAAGATTGTTTATATTATAAGTCATCCTTATTCCTCCATATGAGGCATACACCACCAATTTATGATTCTTCATACTCAAAGAAATTAAAAGAGATGGAAACTATTATTAAGGAATATTACCTTAATAATCTTTGGTGTTCTTGATAGAAACTCTTAAGGAAAAGCTTCAAAGTGAAATGATGACTTAAGTCCAGCTTTTTCTCTCTCTCAATATAGGTTGAATGCTCTTTGAAAAAATCACAAAATGGCCAACATTTACCTTCTATTTATAGGCAATTGAAATTGAGGGTAAAAGGGTCATTTCTCCCACCTCCTTACTATTCACTACTTCATCACCAAGTAAAATACTTGGTGATCAAGTAGTTAACTTAGCTTGCACACCAAGTGGCCGGCCCACCATGCCCATGGGTCATCCCCATGGGTTTTACCCATTCGGTGACCCACCGGTTCGATTTCTTGGATCGGGCTTAATTAATTCTATCATTGGGCTTTTAAATCATACTCACTTGGGGCTCAACATAATTAATCACTTGGGCTTGATATAATCCAACTCAATTGGATTATACTAAGTCCTAATTCTAAGTCCATTACACCAATCATATTATACACGTACAATTCATGTATTCTCTTCGTATAATACTCGTACGATAAACGTATTGTACTTCGTATTAAATCTTCGTATTATACATAGATACTAAATAGTATCATACTTGTATAACTCATGCTTTATCATTATCGTAATTCCTTATACACGACTCATTTCTTTCTCGGAAATCATTATACTCAACCCTTAGGTTTTAAGTTCGCAGGCGAAAACTTCATTTGCCATAAATGAAATATTATAAGATATTTCATCTCATCTACATATTCTATCATTACGAGTTTCTCGGAATTTCAAAATCAATTCCCGAGCAGAAATGGATGAATAGTATTTTTACAGGAATTTCTCGGAAAACTTTTATTTTTGTCTTGGAAATTCAAAACAATTAATTCTAGCACGTAGCCAGATTACTAACCATATTCGCACATTTAGGTCATAGAACGACCTTCACATAGCTTACTCACCAATTAAATCAATTAAATTCATTTAATTCACATAATCAAATAAAAATTTAATTCTTATATAAATTCGATTTTCTCGGGTGTTACAGAACTTCTCTCGGTTGTATATATTATCGGAATATTTACTTTCAACTGTTTGGCTTTTTTCTCTCTCTAATATATATAGATATAAATGTATATATCGCTTGACTTGCTTTTTTTGCATCTTTTGGTCAGTGTTGATGCATTTATCTTTGGCATATATGTCAAACGTGCTATTTTTCTTCTCTATTTTACATGTGAACTGTCACACCCCAACACAGCTGTAACTTATATAAATGTGGCTATGATGGAAGAGGCAAAGGAAAGGGCTACCGCTTCGGCGGCGTGATTGCAATCGACAGCTTCGTTGAGAGCTTGGTTTGCAAAATGTAATTTAATGGTCATGATTGTGGGTTAACTTAGAAGGTGGGTATAACATCTACAAATTACGAGAATAAAACGTAAATAAGCTACCTAATAGGAAGCCGAAATGTCATGATATAAATAGCACGTTTCGCTACCATTGGCGTGACGCCAGGCATGCAAATAGAAGCAAGTAGCGTGTCGCAACAGCAGTGAAGCAGTGTCCTTTAGTGGCACTAGCTAGCCATTGATTTTGAGCCAGATGCTTCAACAAGATTAATGCAGTATAAGTTGTCTACATTTTTGGTTCAAATTAAACTACTTTTGTTTGTTGCTTCTTAACTATGTAGGACAATAGTAGTAATGATATACCATTCTTGTTCAAATTATAAAGACAAAAAATTAACATCTCTTGGGAAATTTTATTGAGAAATTGAGTAGCTTTTACGCTCGCTTTTGGTCAAGTTCTAAATTTCTTTTTGCAATGATCTTAGGGCCTGGGAGGACTCCTCTTACTCAGGACCAAAGAAGAAAGCGAGATTTTGGAAGTCAATATGGCAATGCCAAACAGGGGAACTCTAGGTGTGTTGAACCTTCTTCTCTATTGAATCGTATAAAAAAATTCTAACATTTGGGCAACTTTTAGTACTTGGCCTTTTTTACCCCCTACTTTTGGTTTAAATGTAGATTACAAGACTAAAAAGAAGCAATGGTGAAAGTGGTAGCAAACACAAAGAAGGACAAGAGCTCCACTTACCAAAATGAAACAATGAGAACCATGCTATTCAAATCATCAATCTACTACGGTGGCCAAGAAGTTTATTCTCCAAATATCCAGACTAAAAACTCTCACCATACAGTAAGTATACAAGAACAAAACTGTATATTTAATAAATATATAACAGTATGCATATGATCTTACACTCTTTTTGATCAGTTTAAGAAAGATGGAGGAGGTGACGATTCTAATGGAAATAATTTGAATAGCGCTTCACGAGGAAATTGGTGGCAGGATATGTTAATTTGTTGTGGGAGTACTTACTAATACTGATGAAGGGAAGGGTATTCTTTTATGGATAGTTTAATTAGGTAGTAGTTTAATTTTATGGATAGTTTGGTTTATTTTGTGGATGTAGTCAAATTTACAATTCAATATAGTAGTAATTATATTAAAAAGTGAATTTGAGATGTATGGATAGTTTGGTATTATTGTGATGTAAACGTATTGTATGGTATTAATATTCTTTGTAATTGGTATATTTTGAATTTGAGATGTATGGATAGTAATATTATTTGTAATTGGTATATTTTGAATGTTTGATACATTTTGGCTTTAAATAGATGACACCTTCTAAACGTTGTTTGTTGTTGTTTGCTAAGGTAGAGATCCAAAAACAGTTGTTATATGTATGTACTATAACATTTTTAAGTCAAACTACAACGTTTTAAAAATATTGTATAAAGGGTGTCAAATAGATGACATCTTCTAAATGTTATATAAATGTGTCTAAACGTTATCTGATGTATTAAATTAAAAGATTTTAAGCCAGAAAACGTTGTGGAATCATACCATCTACAACGTTTTCAAGCATCCAATGATTTCTGGAAAATAAATATACAACATTTTTTAAGAAAAAAAACGTTGTGTAATGTGTCAAACTACAACGTTTTAAAAACGTTGTATAAAGGTGTCAAATAGATGACACCCTTAACCACGACGTTTCTGTAAGACCTTCTACAACGTTTTTTACGTGTTATCTATTTACTGTTTTTTAGTAGTGTCCCTTTATTCGCCACCAAGTAGCCACCCCACATGCCCATTGGGTAACCCACATGGGTTTCCCCATGGGTTTTACCCATCCGGTGATCCAACGGTTCAACCCACAGGTTCGTTTCTTGATTTAGGCTTAGAATTAATTCATATCGGGCTTATCTTTGGGCTTGATTTAATTTAACATTGGGCTTGACAAAGTCTAGGTCCAATAACTAAAGTTCATTTAGAACTAATCGTATTCTCATCGTATATACCTCATACGATATTCGTATTATACATCATAATAATCTTTATACTAAACTTGTATAATAACTAGTATCATACTCGTATTCCTCCTGTATAATAACAATTCTTATTATACATAGTCATTTAGTTCTTGAATTTAATTTTTCCTAACACTTAGGTTTTAAGTCCGCAGGCGAAAACTTTGTTTGTCATAACTGAAATATTATTGGATTTTCCATCTCGTCTTAGAATTTATTTTCATTTTGTGTTTCTTGGAAATTCAAAATTAATTCCCAAGCAGAAATGGATGAATAGTGTTTTTTTACAGAAATTTCTCGGAATACTTTTATTTTCATCTTGGAAATTTAAATCATTTAATCTTAGCTCATAACCGGAATCCTAACCACATTCGAACATTCTAGGTCATAGAACGACCTTTAAATAGCTTACTCACTTTAATAGACAATTAAATTCATTTAATTCAAATAATCAAATAAGAATTTAATTCACATAATAATACGATTTTTCTCGGGCGTTACAGAAGGTGAGAACAACAAATCTAATGGCACCAATAGTGGTGGTGGTCATAGTCAGAAGAGGAAGTGGAATGATAATATATCTACTGGGAATTAGTAAGGAAGTCAGAAGAAGAAGGTGGAGGCTTGTCCTACCTACGGGAAGAATCACTTAGGGGTATGCATTAAGGGGAAGAGGGTTTGCTACAATTGTGGTCAGGAAGGCCACATAGCGCCAAATTGCTCTAACCCTAAGAAGGAAGCTTGCTTCACTTGCGGGTCGAGGGATCATCTGGCTAGGGATTTTCCCAAGAAGGCAACATGAGGAGCAGGAGCGAGTGGGAGTAAGGGAAACAACGGTGGTAGCACTCTAACTATCATTGGATCAACACCGTCAAACCAACCTACCGCCAGAACTTTCAACATGACCGTGCAAGATGATGTGCAGTCATGAGATGTGGTGTCAGGTATCATTCTGATCAATAATATTAATGCTTATGTATTATTTGATTCGGGTGCTACTTGTTCATTTATACTGACGATTTTGCAAAGAATTTGAATTTGCCTAAAGAGTAATTAGTTTACCTTTTGAATATAGAGATTGCGAATAGGGAAGTAATTCATGTTAGGTTTGTACACAAGAACTATAGGGTGGATATTAAGGGCCACGAGATGATAGTAGATTTAATTCTGATTAAACTTGGGGAATTTGACGTTATTTTGGGAATGGATTGGCTATTCAATTATGGAGCGATAATTGATTGTCAAAGGAAGTGTGTAAACCTTATGACTCCTTCAAAGGTGGTATTTTATAGTAGCAAGTCACCTAGACAAGCTATTTGTCTGACGACGATGCATGCCAGGAAGTTGTTGAGACAAGGTTGTGTAGGATATTTAGCCTACATAGTCGATACTCAAAAGGAGAGTGCGAAACTGGATGAGATACCTATCATTAGAGACTTTGAAGACGTATTTCTAAATGATCTGCCAGGACTGCCGCCTGACAAAGAAATTGAATTCGTGATTGATTTAGCACCAGGAACTACCCCAATATCGAGTATGGCTCTGGTGGAAATGAAGGAGTTAATGGTGCAACTACAAGAACTGTTAGACAAGAAATATATTTAGTCGAGCGTATCACCGTGGGGAGCGCTGGTGTTGTTTGTCAAAAAAAAGGATGGGTTGATGCAGCTTTGCATTAATTATAGAGAGTTAAACAAGGTCACAATTAAGAATAAGTATCCATTGCCAAGGATTGACGATTTGTTTGACCAGTTAAAAGGAGCTAGGGATTTCTTGAAGATAGACGTGAGAAGTGGGTACCATCAGTTGAAGGTGAGGAAGGAACATATACCGAAGACAACGTTTAGGACTCGTTACGGTCATTACGAGTTCCTGGTGATGTTATTTGGTCTAACGAATGCTCCTGCAGCATTTATGGACCTAATGAACAGGGTGTTTAAACTGTTTTTGGATAAATTCGTGGTAGTATTCATCGACGATATTATGGTATATTCTAAAACTAAGGAGGAGCATGTGGAACATTTGAAGGTGACATTAGAGGCATTAAGAATAGAAAAGGTGTACGCCAAGTTTTTAAAATGTGAATTCTGGAAATAGCGGGTGTAATTTCTTGGGCATGTGATTGATAAGGATGAGATTTTGGCAGATCCATTGAAGGTTGAAGCTGTGATGAACTGGGATAAGCCAAAGACACCATCGAAAGTAAGGAGTTTTCTAGGATTGGTAGGTTATTACAGAAGATTCATTCAAGATTTTCCAAAATTGCAACTCCGCTGATGAATTTGACTAGGAAATCTGTGAAGTTTGTCTGGACAGAGAAGTGTGAAGAAAGTTTGCAAGAGCTGAAAAAGAGGTTGAGTACGGCACCTGTGTTGTCCCTCCCAGATAGCATAAGAAATTTTTTGGTGTATAGTGATGCATCGTATAAAGGACTAGGTTATATGCTTATGCAGAACGGCAAGGTCATTGCATATGCATCATGACAAATGAAGGATTATGAGAAGGGGTATCCGACCCATGATTTGGAGTTAGCGGAAGTGGTGTTTGCTTTGAAGATATGGAGGCACTATCTCTACGGGGAGAAGTGGGAAATATATACAGACCATAAAGTCTGAAATATATTTTCACACAAAAGGATTTGAACATGCGTCAGAGGAGATGGTTAGAGTTAATAAAGGATTATGACTATGAGATTTTATACCATCCAGGTAAAGTGAATGTTGTTGTTGACGCCTTAAGCAGAAAGGGTCGGGAGAAAATGTCTATGTTAACCGCTCAGGAGGAGCTAATTTCTGCGATGGTGAAACTGGAGTTGGAGGTGAAATATCCTAAAGAGTCGGAAGAAAAACTATTTCAATTGGGAGTCGATCTAATTTTGGTGGATAAGCTCAAGGAATCACAACTCAAAGATGAGGAATGTGAGAAAATCAAGAAAAGAATATATGAAGGTGATGAAGAGAAATTCAAGATTGATAACGAAGGGATGTTGAGATTCAAGTGAAGAATTTGGATTCCGTCAGTATAACAGGTTAAAGATGACATTTTGAATGAGACTCATAGTTCAAGGTATTCGATTCACCTGGGGGGTACAAAGATGTACCAGGATCTCCGACAGCATTTCTGGTGGCCGAATATGAAGAGGGACATTGTCGATTGTGTGGCCAAATGTTTGACTTGTTAGAAAGTTAAAGCAGAACATCAAAGGCCGAGTGGGTTGTTACAACAATTAGAAATTTCAGAATGGAAGTGGGAACATATCACGATAGATTTTGTGTTAGGTCTTCTAATGACTCATAAAGGTTTTGACGCAGTATGGGTTATTATGGATCGACTGACAAAATCAGCTCACTTTTTATCGATTAAGATAAGATTCAACCTAGACCAGTTAGTGAAGTTGTATGTGAAAGAAATCATTTCAAGGCACGGTGTCCCAGTGTCTATAGTCTCTGATCGAATTCCGCATTTCACATCAAACTTCTGGAAGCGGCTATAGGAATGCATGGGAAAGCAATTGAGAATGAGTATGGCATACCATCCTCAAATAGATGGCCAGAGCGAGAGGACAATAAAGACATTGGAGGATATATTAAGAGCCTGTATCATGGACTTTAAGGGAAATTAGGACGATCATCTACCGTTGGTGGAATTCACTTACAATAACAGTTACCACGCAAGTATTGGCATGCCGCCTTACAAAGCGTTGTACGACAGAAAGTGCAGAACCCATTATGCTAGGATGAAGTTGGTGAACGTCAACTACTAGGGTCAGAATTGGTACAACAGACTACCGAGATTGTTAAGACGATTAGGATAAGATTGATAGCTGCTCAGGACAGACAAAATAAATATGCGATCAACATTGACAGAATCGAGAATTTCAATCTGGTAGCTTCATTTTCTTGAAAGTATCTCCCTAGAAAGGAAAAAACAGATTTGGCATAAAGGGAAAATTGAGCCCAAGGTTCATTGGACCCTTTAAAGTATTAAGGAGAATTGGTGAAGTCGCATATGAGGTAGCCTTACCTCCGGCATTAGGGCATATCCATAATGTTTTTCATATTTCCGTGTTGTGATCGTATAAGCCCGATTACAAGCATGTTATTGAATATGAACCCCTATAATTTGAGAAAGATTTATCTTATGAAGAGGTTCCTGTTCAGATAGTCGACATGAAAGAACAAGTACTCAGAAATAAAGTAATACCTTATGTTAAGGTAATCTAGAGCAACTACAACGCTGAATAAGCTACGTGGGAACTCGAAGAACAGATGATAAATAATTACCCTCATTTATTTGCTTAATATATGTGTAGCGATTCTGGGGAAAGAATCTTTGTAAGGGGGAGAATGTAACGGGACGAATTAATTGAGCCATGATTCTGGGGACATAATCCTTTTAAGGAGGGAAGGATGTGACGAACGAGACATTTGTAATTAATTTTAAATATTTAATTAATTAATTAAATATGTTGTGATTTATTTATGGAGTTAAATAAATATTTGATGAAATTATTGTCGATTAATTTCATTAAATGTGTTACATTAATTAAATTAATGATGGATAATTTTATAGTTTAAGGTGTGAATTTAATTGTGATAATTAAAGTAAATGAGTTGTTAAATAATTATAATGATGTTCTAATTAATTTAATAATTAATTAGAGGTTTAATGATTTGTCAGAATTAATAAATGAGAATTTCAATTATGTAATAATTTGATTTAATGAGTAATGATGCCTTTAATTTAATTAAATTTAAATAACATTATTTTATTAATTAAAGTGTGACAAATAAACTATATAATAAACAAGTTAATCAAAATAAACTAAGAAGTAGTATTTTAAAGCCAAGCCAAACATGGCCTTAAGAACATGGGATCCGATAAAGCCATGATGCGCTTAACTGATACCAATGTTGTGTCAGTTATTAGGTATACACATTATAATCAGTCTTATGTTTTCACGTACTTTATTTCCTAAGACCTATGCCCAAGAAATAGAGAGAAAAAGAGAGTTTTGAAAGAATTGAGATTGAGGAAGAAGATTTGGAGAATCAAATGAGGGTTTCTTATCATCTAAACAAGAATCAAAGGGTGATAATTCAAGTTACAATCTCTGTTTAATATATTCTTGAGTTTTCCCATGAAAATATATTTTAGTTCTCTATAATTGAGTTTTCATGAGTAAATTGTTAAGAAGTTGTTATATTTGTTAATATGCACTTCTAATCTACTATATGATATTTACAAATGATTTTAGAGTAATTTAATCCATGAAATCTGTTAAAGCATGAAGAACTTGAGTTTTGGTGATATATGTACAATATGTATGATTTTGGTGTTAAAGTTGGGGTTTTGGTTGATGAATTAATTAGATAGTTGTTATATATAATAACATGTATATATAATCTGTTATATGTGATTTAGAAATAATTTTTAGAAATCAAATTTGTATAAAATATGTTTTAAAGTAAATATTTGATTTTTGTGAAAATATGTACAAAAAGGCTAATTTTAAAGTCAAAATTATTGTTCAATTCATGTTGTAAACTGTTAATTGATAGTTGTTATTGTTAATAAGTTCAAATAAAAAAATAATGCATGTTATACAAACTGATTTAATCATGAAACGAATCTATTGTGAGATGATTCGCTAAGGACGTCTAAAATGAGGTTTTTAACAAGAACGTGAATTTAAAGGGGTTAAATCTGATGAATATTATTGTTTTGTTGTTTAAAATCGATGTATGCATGATTGGTGACGATTATGTAAAGTTTGTGTCTTTTGGGTTTGTTAAATTTACTGGTTGTATGTGAAATTTGTGAGTTTTGGGCTGATGAACAATATAGTCGCGAACTGCAAAATCTGATTATGGGTAAGCCTACCCCGACGGGTGTTACCAATTCAAATTGTGCCACCCCGGCGGGCCTTTCCTCAGTACAAAACCCCGCCTCGGCAGGGGTATCCAGAGTTTTGATGTTTTGGTTTTCTTTGTGTACATTCCATTGTATGTTAATCTAACCTAGTCTAATGAACTTGATAATGTGTTGGACATGTAATAGGTTGTTATATCAAATTGTTAGCGTACATATGGTGAAATTGCATGATGATTTGATAAGTTGTATAAGGGCTAAAACGTGATGTTCATGAGAGGATGAAATGTTGTTTAAACTTAAGATTTGAGACTTCAGTCTTGTAATATGTGGTTGATGGTAATGAGCAGAACTTAGACTAAATTAGCAAGTTGTACTAAAAGTGGGAACTAAACCTATAAGGTTAATATTAGTGGAACTAATGAATGTTGTGAATACATATGGTATGTGTGTAGGACTTGTGGTGAACGTGAGTAGTAATCGTTTAGCCTATGCATGAGGCAGGTTTCCTTACTCTATCATGATTACAATTACGTAAGTTCCATAACTCTAAATTCTGATTGAGCAAGTTCTTAAACCTTATTATTATTAAGCAAGCTTCATATTCTTATTTTGAATTGTTCAAAGCTTATTTATTCAAGTTCATGATTCTAAATGAAATGTTCTAACTCTCTTGAAGCATTACTCCTGTTATACAATTTTCATTCAATTGTATAGAGTTGAGATTCAATGTGACGCCCCCAAATCCGGGTACTTGAAACCCGAACTCGGTGCTTCACGATACCATTTCTATAAGCTGAATAATACTAATAATAATAACAATAATATAAAATTCAAACTTAATTTACATATGCATCAAAGTTTACTCCTGTGCACGAGACCTTTATACATTCATTACATCATAGATAATAAGTAACATTGTCTTAATAAACTATAACTATTACACAACATATTAGAAATCTCATTCGAACAGCCTTCCTTTCCCTTTGTTCTTGCCTGAGCCTTCGGGTTGATAATACTTAACTGAAAATATTTAATTTACCAAGAGTGAGCATTTGAGGGCCCAACAAGTAATAACAATTATAAATATTAGCTGAAAGGGTTAAATGTTTTCTTTGTACTACCCTTCTACAACAAGTCAATAGTTGTGAAGTAATCTGAACCGATAATAAAAACATAACAACTCTCTATCAAATTTTTGAAACTACGTATTGACTATATATAGGGTTAAGGTGACATACTATGAGCATTGTTTTCAATTTTTGAATAGCTTTAGCAGAACTTCATCCGCAAACTGTCATAACTTACAGCACGGGGGTGATCACCTGGATTAAACCTCAGATTGATCAATACTACATTGCAAGAACGATGTTATCGTTCACTCGCATCCACCTTGGGTCCATAAAAAGTTTTCCCCAGTGTAAGGGATGTTCATACTTGTTTCGGTTCCAAACCAAAGCAAGTCAGTTAGATAATAATAAGGTTTTATCTTGTTCAACAATAATCTACAATTCAACATATATATATATATATATATATATATATATATATATATATATATATATATATATATACTGTAATTAACAAAGGTATATCAACATTGGATTAAATACAATGATTATTCAAGTGGGGACACTTGTATAACCATTTACAGAAATTAACAAACTGAATATATATCTGAATTACCATATACTAACATGTTGATAATCAATGAGCGTATAAAATATAGGGTTAATAATATGTACAGTAATTATATAATTCTGAAACATTCTTACTCATGTCCATTGCATAAAGAAAATGCAAAGGTAGGATATTTATCACGATCACACCGCTTATAATTCATGAACTTAGTTTTATCTTTTATGTAAGCACCTATCAGTAATAAGATCATTTTACTGATTAGAATAACATATCACAACACATAATACTGCATATTATAGTCAGCACATAACCTAATCACCTTGTCACACATATCCCATAGTCATTGAATCACAAACAATCATTAATACAGTCAAAATATCTAAGTCTTGATCAATTTTCAAACATGTTTGCAATTATCTGGCTGCTTTTTTATCGAGTAATAATCGAGTTTAAGACTCTATCCAGCTTAGTTCAATAAATTGTAATTATCTACCATATTATTTTTTAAATAACTTAAAAAAAATTTAAACACTTATTATAATTTATCATAATTTTCAAACACTAGAATCATAATTAAATGATTTAAATATTAAACAATTCTACTATCATTAATATTTAATCAATATTAAACTATTAATGAAACCATTGCCAAAATATTAAAGTTATTTATAATAACTCAAAATATTTTTAAAGTATTAATATTACCCTTAAATGATTTTTAAAACATAAGTATGGTCAAAGCTGGTCACTCGTTCACTGACATGTGTGTTCTTGGTTTGGTGAAGAATACCATTAGCGACAGTTTTGACGCCTAATGTACCTTTAGCGAAAGTTTATTTATTAAATTAATTATTTTAATTAAATAAATAGAAAAATTAGTTTTTAATTATAGAAAATACATAATAAATTATTAAAAATTATGTTAAGATCTGAAAATTAGTTTTTTAATTATTTTGAATATATTTCATAATTATTTAATATTTTTGGAATATTAAAAGTATTTAATTTATTTAATTATAGTATTAAATAAATTATTTAAAAATGACATGCTAATCGTGTAATATTTTTGTGATATAACAACTTCAGTGTCTAGCCAACATGTAGGACTACCGATCTAATACATAACATAAACAAAACATCAACATAATCAACAGTTACAAGTTGGTCAACGCTTGTCAAAAACGTAGTTCATAGAGTTTTCTGGAAATTTCCAGAAAGTGCATCCGTGATCAAATCGTGTAGTTTGACCAATCATTACAACCATATTATGTGTTATTTCAGATATTTAAAAGCATGTATCTAGAGTCCAGATAACCATCTACAAGTTGGATATATCAACAATATCAAAACACTTACAAACTGACAGATCTAAACGATGCAAAACTTGTCAGACACAAATAATGCTTTCTGGGTTACCCAGATTTATACTCGGTCATGGTCGGTCAACCGACTTTGACCAAGTATAACTTGAAGTCTATACATTAAAATACTGTGATACCACCTTCAGATCAAAGAGCATATAACAGACTACACATTTAGACTTTTAAACAACAAAAATAATAAACAGTAAATAATCTATGGGCTCTAACATTTGTTGTCAGACAACCCATAAAAAAATTTCCAAATTTTTCAAAAACATGATTTTTAGCATATAAATGTTATGGATCTAGCATGAGCCAACCCAGATCACTTAAATAGACTACAAACAACATGTTTTAACATAAAAACACAACATTTAACATAAGATTAAAAATCAGATTTCTAGATTAGGGTTTACCTCTTTATGATCCAATTTTGATTTCTATGCTTCTGATTTGATGTTAGTGTCATGGGGCTTAATTTGTGACTGATCTAACACTATAATTTCGTGGGTTTGGTCTTGAGAGAATATGGCTATGTATTTGTGAACAAATTAGGCCAAAAATGAGCACTTTCTCTCTCTTAAATCTAGCAAATCATGTATGCAATGTATGGGATGGTTGATCATGTGATGTGTTAAAGATTGTAGGCTCATAGGTAGGTCTAGGGTAGGGTAGCTAGAGATTTTGCAAGGATTTGGCTAGCAATAATTCAACTAATGGGATAAAAAGGGCACTTTGGTAATTTTGCTTATAATCTCAAGGGTATTCTTGTCCAAGGTGCTTAAATCTAGGGTTTAATCACTAGATTTTAAGTCTTAAAATTTCCCAAATAATTTCTATGGTTTGAAAAATTAAAATTAAAGTGTAATAAAATTTTAATTAAAACACACTAATTTAAAATTAGGGTTTTTAATAAAAATTACGGTTTTTAAATTAGGGTTCCCAAATTAACAATTAGGGTTTCCTAATTATCATGATAATTTACTAAAACAATAATTAGGGTTTCTAATTTTAGCAAATTAGGGCTTCCAAATAATAATTAGGGTTTCTCCTAATTACAGAAATTATATAATACACAATAAAATTCATATAACACAATTACTACACAGTCTCGAACTCATAATCGAGTTTAACAATTAGGGTTTAATAACACGATATGAGGGTTATGACATAATTTACCATATTTGACCAACCATCATCAGTCTACACATATATAAAGACATATTTATAAAGAATCGAAAAATCAAAATATAATTAATATTATATTATTATTCTCATCCCTTGATCAAAATCCCAATTTAGGGTTTGGATTCCATATCTGATTTATCCTCCATATACAAAATCAATAATTAAGTTAAAGTAATTAACTTAAATATTCGAACACATTTATATAATAAAATATTTATTTTCATAATTCTAATAGTCATTTCATATATTATTTAAATAATATAAAATCATGTTTTCATAGAAATAATTAATAAAACAATTCGCTTACAAAATTAATTACAATAAAAATATAATTTGTAATGATTAATAATTCTAAAATTATTTTTAATTTTTCAGGTACTAAATATATTTGCATTTATCATACACATTACTTGACACTTATTCATTAAAATAAAAAAAAATTATATGCAAAATTTCTTATTTATTTATTTGAAAAATATCGGGTTATTACATTCACCCTCCCTTATAAGGATTCCGTCCCCGGAATCACCGTTTTAAAACTCATACATACAAGGGTACATAGAATATACAATCATTACAAGTAGACCTCGATCATACTTGATCGAACTGATCTTTAACTATTCAACATAAAGCTTGTATATCTGATTAAACAGAAATTTGATTTCTAAAAGAACTCAAATTCCTCCTTCAAAAATTTATTTATAAAATAATTTGATATATATAGCAAAATCATATACATACG
The DNA here is from genome assembly GCA_020205605.1 of Panax ginseng. Classification (NCBI taxonomy): domain Eukaryota; kingdom Viridiplantae; phylum Streptophyta; class Magnoliopsida; order Apiales; family Araliaceae; genus Panax; species Panax ginseng. The sequence continues at coordinate 89,030,576 of CM035129.1, forward strand.
AAAATTAAAGTTATTCGAATAATACCTAGAGTTCCATTACCAGCTGCCACGGTATCCTGGACCGTCATGTTGAAGACTCTTGCGGTTGCTTTTGGTGGTTTTTTGGTTGAAGTCGGTCCTGTGATCGCCAGAGTCCCGCTGCCTTTTTTCGTGGTTACACTCCCCGCCTCCATTCTCCTCTTTGGACAATCTTTCACCTTATGTTCAGTCGATCTACAAAGAAAACACCCATTGTTCATCCTTGGGTTGGGGCAGTTGGGAGAGATATGGCCCTCCTGTCCGCACTTGTAACATACAAACTTACCCTTCAGACACTCGCCAGAGTGATTCTTCCTGCAATTCTTACACTGAACTACCTGCTTCTTCACACCTTCCTGTTTCACCTGAACATTCCCAGAAAAATTCCCCTTTCTTTTCTCACCCCTATTTCCACTGTTATCTTCCACCTTTACAGCTCCTCCTGCCTTGCCTTTGTTCTTCTTCTCCTTATTGTAGAGGCTCATGGCCTCACTCCCCTCCTCAGCTATGATAGCTTTTTCCATGAGTGCCGCAAAAGTATTGATTTGCAACATCGCCACCTTGTTGTAGAGCCGTGTTTTAAGCCCACCAAACCTCCTTGCTTTCCTAGCCTCCGTATCAACTTGATGCGGAGCAAACCTAGCCAACTCATTAAACTTTGCGGCATACTCCGCAATAGTCATGTTATCATGCTTTAACTCCAGAAATTTCACCTCCATCCTAGCCTACATACTAGCTGAGAGATAATTTTCGAAAAACAAAGTTTTAAACCTAGCCCAAGTCACTACTCCTTCTCCTGCCCTAGTTTGATTTGCCTCCCACCAAAAGTTAGCCTCCCCTTTCATCATATAAGTGGAAAAAGCAGTCTTTTACCCCTCATCTACCCTAGCAATTATGAACGCCTTTTCTATCTCGTTAACCCGCGTCTGGGCTTCTATAGGGTCAGCTGATCCCCTGAATTCTGGTGGTCCTACTGCCTTGAAGTCTTTAAATTTTGCCAAGCGATTATCGAGTTGGTTCCCTGCAGCTGGTATTCCCTGCTGCATAGCCTGAGCTACCATGTTTGCAAAGTTTTGCATCGGGTCTTGTTGTTGTCCCCAAATGTTGTTGATGATTCTTCGCCTCTTTGGTTTCGAAGTTTGACGCTCATGGCATTATCTCCGTTAAGTAAAACCATAAATTATATTTTATTAACTTACATTCTAAACCTTATTGCATAAGTTTAATATATAAAACTTGTTTCACTTCTCAAACTTAGATTCATATTCATTCATCGAATATTTTACATAGCATAGCACATACTGCTTTAAACATTAGCTATCCCTTTATGACTACAAAAGTCGAGATTTACAGCCTTGATCAACACCAAAAGTTGAGAATATTACATTACACAAACATACTTATCATACATATTACATTAAACAGACTTACACAACAGAACCTATACTACCTATTTACTATGCCTTTTTCTTGGACAACCTTTCGCCTAATGACCTTCTATCCCATAGATAAAACATGCTCCTGGTTTATAGTCGGGACAATACAGAGTGGTATGTCCCTCATAGCCGCAAAGGTAACATATTTTTTTCCCTTTCTTCTTATCGGGTTTTCCTATGTCATGGTCTACTATCTTTCTTTTCCCCTTCTTGCTCGGAGCTGCACACTATGTGTTGCTTGAGGCTCCCATCTGATCAATTTGGATTTTAAGCTTATCTTGTTCTTCCATTGTTTCTATTAACACCTGACGCAGTTGACTATTTAGCAGCTTTTCTATATCCCACAGATTTTCCAGAGAAGAAAACTTGTTCCTCAGATCCTGCACCTCTGTTAATTCTTGATCAGCTTCAAGTTTAGTGTCCGAATCACTATCCGCCAACCAACGCCTCCTGATATGGTACTACATTTTCTATAATAACCACCTCCTCGTAGTTGGTTTCATCATGAGCCTCTATTTTCACTATTGGCTTCGATATTAGCTCTGTGTGTATGGATTTGATCCTCCTTCATGCTATAAGCATATAATGCCTTTTTCACCGCATATCTACACACACAAAATTATCCTCGATTAGCATATAGTATATACACATAACAAACAATAGTTTTATAAAAGTTATCTTATATTTTGTTTAACAAAGAATTTATTCAATTCATCTCCTTTTTAAACTCTATATGAGTTATTTGTATTTTCAACGCTTCCCTTTGTTTCAAGGTTATAGCCTAAGGTCGATCCCACCTAAGGTTTCTAACCCTAAAGCTTTGATACCAACCTCGACACCCCCAAATCCGGGTACTTGAAACCCAACTCTCGTGCTTCACGATACCATTTCTATAAGTTTCAATAATACTAATAATAATAATAATATAAAAATTCAAACTTAATTTATATATGCATCAAAGTTTACTCCCAGGTACGAGACCTTTATACATTCGTTACATCATAGATAATAAGTAACATTGTCTTAATAAACTATAACTATTACACAACATATTAGAAATCTCATTCAATGTACTTTCCCTTTCCCTTGTTCTTGCCTCGAGCCTTCTAAGTTGATAATACTTAATCGAAAACATTTAATTTAAGCAAGAGTGAGCATTTGAGGGCCCAACAAGTAATAACAATTATAAATATTAGCTGAAAGGGTTAAATATTTTCTTTGTATTACCCTTCTACAACAAGTCAATAGTTGTGAAGTAATCTGAACCGATAATAATAACATAACAACTCTCTATCAAATTTTTGAAACTACGATTGACTATATATAGGTTAAGGTGACATACTATGAACATTGTTTTCAATTTTCGAATAGGTTTAGCGTAACTTCATCCGCAAACTATCATAACTTACGGGCACAAGGGTGATCACCACAGTACCTCATATTGATCAATACTACATTGCAAGAACGATGTTATCGCTCACTCATCCCACCTTGGGTCCATAAAAAATTTTCCCGTAAGGATGTTCATACTTGTCGGTTCCAAACCAAAAGCAATTCTGATTGGATAATGATAAGGTTTTATCTTGTTCAACAATAATCTATAATTCAACATATATATATATATATATATATATATATATATATATATATATATATACAATTAACAAAGGTGTATCAACATGTGAATAAATACAATGATTATTCAAGTGGGGACACTTGATAACCATTTACAAAAAATTAACAAATGTAATATATATCCAATTACCATATACTAACATATTGATAATCAATGATCGCGATATAATATATCAGGTTAATAATATAGTACAATAATTATATAATTCAAACATTCTTACTCATGTCCATTGATAAAGAAAATGCAAAGGTAGATATCATTTCTCGACGCTACCGCTATAATTCAGAACTTAGTTTTAACTTTTATGTAATCACCTATAAGTAATAAGATCATTTTACCGATTAGAATAACATATCACAACACATAATAATCGCCTATTGCAAATAAAGATATAACCTAATCACCTTGTCACACATATCTCACAACTATCAATCACAAACAATCATTAATACAAATAAAATATCTAAGTCCATATCAATTTCAAACATGCTTGTACCGGTAAAATTTAAAGCTTTTATCGAGTAATAATCGAGTCTAAGACTCTATCCAGCTTAGTTCAATAACTGTAATTATCACCATATTATTTTTTAAATGACTTAAAAAAAAATTTAAAACACTTATTATAATTTATCATAATTTTCAAACACTAAATCATAATTAAATGATTTAAATATTAAATAATTCTACTATCATTAATATTTAATCAATATTAAACTATTAATGAAACCATTGCCAAAATATTAAAGTTATTTATAATAACTCAAAATAATTTTTAAAGTATTAATATTACCCTTAAATGATTTTTAAAACATTTAAAATTATTTTTAAATAATTATCATTAATATTTAAATATTAATGTACTATTTATCCAAATATTAAAAGTCATTAATTATAACTTAAAATATTTTTTAATTCATTTATATCCTTTTTAAATGATTTTTAAATTATTAAAACCATTTTAAAATTATTTATTTAATATAATTATTAAATAAATTTAATATCATTAATGTTAAATTAATATCATTACTATTAAATTATCAATGAGATTATCCTTTAAATATTAAAAGTTATATTTTATAACTTAAAATATCTTTAAACACTTTATTTTTATTTAAAATGATTTTTATAAAAATAAAATTATTTTTAAACTAAATTATTTAATATATTTATTAAATAACTTTAATATCATTAATAATAATTAATTAATGAAATTTACCTTTAAATATTGAAAGTTATATTTTATAACTTAAAATATTTTTAAATACCTTATTATTATTTAAAATAATTTTTAATATAATAAAATCATTTTTAATTTATTCATTTAATTCATTTATTAAATAACTTAATCATCATTAATATTAAATTATTAATGAAATTTATCACTAAATATTAAAAGTCATTAAAATAACTTAAAATATTTTTCTTATACCATAATATATTTTTAAATGATTTTTTATGTATTAAAATCATTTTTAAATAATTTATTTAATACTATAATTAAATAAATTAAATACTTTTAATATTCCAAAAATATTAAATAATTATGAAATATATTCAAAATAATTAAAAACTAATTTTCAGACCTTAACATAATTTTTAATAATTTATTATGTATTTTCTATAATTAAAAACTAATTTTTCTATTTATTTAATTAAAATAATTAATTTAATAAATAAACTGTCGCTAAAGGTACATTAGGCAACAAAACTGTCGCTAATGGTGTTATTCACCAAACCTAGAACACACATGTCAATGAACGAGTGACCAACTTTTCACCATACTTAATTATATGATCCAATCTATTTTTGGCTTGAAATTATGTTAGAGTCAGAAGATGTATGTAAAGACTACAACCACAAACAAATAGTATAGTTATAACATGCAACAACAGTAAGATATGATCAATCAAAAACCTTGTCAAACATGTTCTTCATTTCTGGGTTACCCAGAAATGAAGAAAAGTCCAAGGTGCCACTTTCCAGCCTCCACTACATGCTAATCGTGTAATATTTTTGTGATATAACAACTTCAGTGTCTAGCCAACATGTAGGACTACCGATCTAATACATAACATAAACAAAACATCAACATAATCAACAGTTACAAGCTGGTCAACGCTTGTCAAAAACGTAGTCCATAGAGTTTTCTGGAAATTTTCAGAAAGTGCATCTGTGATCAAATCGTGTAGTTTGACCAATCATTACAACCATATTATGTGTTGTTTCAGAGATTTAAAAGCATGAATCTAGAGTCCAGATAACCATCTACAAGTTGGATATATCAACAATATCAAAACACTTACAAACTGACATATCTAAACAATGCAAAACTTGTCAGACACAAAGAATGCTTTTTGGGTTACCCAGATTTATACTCGATCATGGTCGGTCAACCGACTTTGACTGATTATAACTTGAAGTCTATACATTAAAATACTGTGATACCACCTTCAGATCAAAGAGCATATAATGATCTACATTTAAACTTTTAAACAACAAAAATAATAAATAAGAATAATCGATGGGCTCGACATTTGTTGTCGACAACCCATAAAAAAATTTCCAAATTTTTCAAAAACATGATTTTGAGCATATTAATGTTATGGATCTAGCATGAGCCAACCCAGATCACTTAAATAGACTACATACAACATGTTTTAACATAAAAACACAACATTTAATATAAGATTAAAAATCAAATTTCTAGATTAGGGTTTACCTCTTTATGATCCAATTTTGATTTCTATGCTTCTGATTTGATGTTGGTGTCGTGGGGCTTAATTTGTGACTGATCTAACACTATAATTTCGTGGGTTTGGTCTTGAGAGAATATGGCTATGTATTTGTGAACAAATTAGGCCAAAATGAGCACTTTTCTCTCTTAAATCTAGCAAATCATGTATGCAATGTATGGGATGGTCGATCATGTGATGTGTTATAGATCAGAGGCTCATAGGTAGGTCTAGGGTAGGGGTCAAGATTTTGCAAGGATTTGACTAGCAATAATTCAACTAATGGGACAAAAAGGGCACTTTGGTAATTTTGCTTATAATCTCAAGGGTATTCTTATCCAAGGTGCTTAAATCTAGGGTTTAATCACTAGATTTTAAGTCTTAAAATTTCCCAAATAATTTCTAGGGTTTGAAAAATTAAAGTGTAATAAAATTTTAATTAAAACACACTAATTTAAAATTAGGGTTTTTAATAAAAATTACGGTTTTTAAATTAGGGTTCCCAAATTAACAATTAGGGTTTCCTAATTATCATGATAATTTACTAAAACAATAATTAGGGTTTCTAATTTTAGCAAATTAGGGCTTTCAAATAATAATTAGGGTTTCTCCTAATTACAAAAATTATATAATACACAGTAAAATTCATATAACACAATTACTACACAGTCTCGAACTCATAACCGAGTTTAACAATTAGGGTTTTATAACACGATATGAGGGTTATGACATAATTTACCATATTTGACCAACCATCATCAGTCTACACATATACAGTACATATTTATAGCACTGAAAAATCAAAATATAATTAATATTATATTATTATTCTCATCCCTTGATCAAAATCCCAATTTAGGGTTTGGATTCCATATCTAATTTATCCTCCATATACAACATCAATAATTAAGTTAAAGTAATTAACTTAAATATTCTCGAACACATTTATATAATAAAATATTTATTATCATAATTCTAATAATCATTTCATACATTATTTAAATAATATAAAATCATGTTTTCATGGAAATAATTAATAAAACATTTCTACTTACAAAATTAATTACAATAAAAATATAATTTGTAATGATTAATAATTCTAAAATTATTTTTAATTTTTCAGGTACTAAATATATTTGCATTTATCATACACATTACTTGACACTTATTCATTAAAAAAAAATTTATATGCAAAATTTCTTATTTATTTATTTGAAAAATATCGGGTTATTACATTCAATCTTTGATTTAAATATCAAATTACATTATCATATTGAAATTTTAGTGAATCCTTATTGATTCGACTAATCCTTAGTTAATGATTATTGAACTCTAAATTACCTTTGAAGTTAATCCAAACAAAACTTCCTTTGGTGTGGACTCTAATGGCAAAGCTGAGATGAACAACCCTGTTACGGGGGATTATATTACGCGATAGCGTTAAGATGTTGTGCACATACATGGTACTAAGGGTTGATCCCCCTAAGTACGAGAAATAAGGTCCATATAGTCTTATGACTATTAAAGGTTTAAAGTAGAAATACTTGATAACCTGGGACATAGTTCATGGTCTTGTGAACCTTAGATGTACTTTTTATTCATGTTCTAATCTTGATTCAAAAGCCGAGCTTTCTTTTGTTCAGTATCCATTGTTTACTCGCATGTTATTATTATTACTATTGTTAAACTTGTGGGCAATTGTTGCTCACTCTTGCATAATAACATTGCAGCTAAGGTTGAAAGAGTTGATGAGTCATCTACTAGTAAGGGTAAAGGCAAAGCAAGCAAGTGATGAAGACTTGTTTATTATTTGATAATGTTGATGTTAAGACTTATTATGTTGTGTTTAAGACTTATTTAAAATATGTTATGTTTCCGCATTGATGTATTAAGGTTAGATTACCTGGTATTGATTGTTAAGTTATTTTAACCCTTAATTGGGAGGATTTCTATTTCAGTTTTATTGTTATCTTTATTATGGTTAGTTAGATGTTATTTATTTTGGTGAGTGAACACCAAATCTGTGAGAAATTCAAGTACCTGGATTTTGGTGAGTGAACACCAGATCTATAAAGTATAGCTTTGATCATCCATCATCCTAAGTAAGAAGAATCAAGATCAAGAGCAAGCAAGAACAAGAAAGGTAAGAACAAAACCATAGTTTTCAATTTATTCCTTTAAGTTATATAAACTTACTTTGTTATTGGATGTTGTTGTTTTTTGGAAGATCATGAAGGATCTTGGAGTAATAAGGATGTGAGTGGTTTAAACATATTAAACTACTTGTTAAATTTCACGAAAAGTGGAATCAAAAATGGAAATATAAACCTATGCGTAAAGGAGTGAAAAATGGACTAATAGTGGACTATTATGGGATGTTTTGATGACCTTTTGAGGTAACTTATGAAGCGTAAAAATTAAGTTTTGGGGTGTCATTTCTCCAAATACTTAATTATAAATATTAAGTTATTTAATTTATTCCACTAATAAATTAAATACACTTAATTTATTATCATTAAGATAATAAAGCCAATCACTTCTAAAATTATATTTCTCTTTTTATGGTGTGACCCTCTAGGTTCAATATTAAGTTAGTAGTAGAATAAATAAATTTAGAACCATTCTAATATTATTTATAATGAATTAAACTCCTTTCATTGAAATATAAATAAATAATATTTATTCTACATCATGAGTGACACCTTATAATTAATGTATCTAGACTATCCGGATAATATGAATTAAACATTCAATCACAAAGATTATCACAAAGAATAAAAAGAACCTATTCTATGAATACTTACCGTACAATTTAATCCTTCTACCATACAATGTCTCAATCAAATATAAAACATGGAATTACTGTCAAGTTTTATTTATTTGATTATATGTATTACGATTCTAAAATGCACAACTCTAGTTAATGTAAATTAGAAAGTCTGTATTGACAGACAAGTAAAACTCTATTAGGGTTCCTTTATACAAGTTATGTTCAGTGAACTTATTCTCCAATAAGCACCTATATACTTGCTTTAGTGTCTCCACACAAATGATTCAATCATCCTCTTCAACAGAGCAAGCATAGTATGTACTAATATATCCGGTATCAGTAACCCCACATTAGTGATCCATACGATTAGAAACATTATTTTAGTTTTGACCTATCTTGAATTTAGATCTCATTAGCATGATCATTATCATGATTCTAAAACTATTGCTCCAAAACTATTGGTTTATCACATTTATTAATTCAACTAATTAACATGGATAAAGAATGTCTTTTGTTTTAAATAAATTCTCTTATTAATAAATAAATAAGATTACAAAGTAAATGTTGATCACATCAAATGTGATTAGCTTGATGGCATACTACTTTCAGAGTGGTGAAGTAGACAACCTAGGAGAAGTAAGGAATCAAATAACAGATGTGACACCCCCAAATTCAGACCACTCACGTCTCGAATTCAGTGTATCACGTACTACAAATCTAATGACTAAAAACATCTCATGCAACGAAAATAATAGAATAGATTATATTTGTGATGCCCCCAAATCCGGGTATCTTCCAACCCAACAGATGGTGCTACACGGTACTACCATTCACACATACATTCAATTGAAAAGCCTCAATAGAACGAATATGTCTTCTATATATTCAAAATAATATTAACATTTCCCCCAGGTTCTTTATAATCATTACATTTGTTCTTGTCATAATATCAAATATATTACAATCATTCACCCTATACTATTACATAAGTATTCTACTGGTTCGTCTTCGCCTTGCCCTTATCCTTGTCGGAGCCTTCGGTCCATTCGATCTAAGCTACGTTCATATGTTTCATGCAAGAGTGAGCATGACTAGCTCAGCAAGTACAAAAATTCCAATAAATAGCATGCTTGAGACATAGGAACCATATATCTTCAATAACTGAACAATAGTTACGAAGTATTATTGATAATTCAAAATAGCACTTCTTTTCATTCAAAACATTTTACAACGACAATATTCAGTAAAACATCAATTCCAGTCCAAGACCTTGAGCATTTCATACTTTATTTGAAAAGGACATCCCGACACAAAGTCCATAAGTCCGACATTTCTTACGAGCACGTCTAGGTGATCAGCCTATAGTACTCTATGTTGATCAACACTACACTCATTAAACGTATGTACATTTAAGTTGTGGCAACCTCACGTGCCTGTCATTTGATGACAAAACATTTTTAACATACTCAGTCTTCGTTTGAAAACCATACCAATATAACTTGGTACAACATTGACCATGCTTTGATAGAAACATAATATAAGTCTAGCCGAAAGAGTTGGCTTTGACTTCATCATACAATACTTCATGCGTAAGGATACATGAATTACAAAGCTTGTCCAGATTAAAATGAAACAAGGATTAGAATACTTGCCTTTAGCGTCTGCTAATGTTTTAATTACTTTCCACGTTAAGTCTTTAAGTCTCTACAATACATGATCACATAACATACCAAATTTGGTCATATACAATCAAGTATGTGTACTAATATATCTTACCCTTCTTCTCAATCTAATCATGATTTAGATTTATTACTATTGGTTTTGGCTTGCCGATATAGTTCACATTGTTCTTACGTTAATGTTCGATTGATTATCTTTAACCTTTAGTCATCATACATTAAGTGTCTAACAATGCCTTAACACTGTTATAATTAAATCTTACTTCATTGTTAATTAAGTATCCTTCTTACTATACTTGTACACCTTCTTCATTGTCCGATCCCTAAGACTAGCAATCATGGCTGCTTTGGCCAATTCTTCAACTTCAAACATGTTGCTTGTACGTTAGTTAGCAGAGTTTTACTGCCTTGGCTGTTGTGGCGCCCACATTGAACTCTCTCTTTGCAATGCCAAGCATTTACTCTCTAAAAGATGTCTGCAAGACCGCATACGGCGCCGCCGTTAAGGCCACCATTATACCTTGGGTTGGCGCCACGACGCCAACTCTGTGCACCAGATAACTTTGACAGATTTTTAACTTTGAGATTTCTAGGCTCGTAACTTCTTCGTTATAAGTTCGAATTGTCTCGTTTAAGAGCCTACGGTTCACAAATTACATACTTTACACGTTCATGCAATAATTTTATCTATTTGACATTGTTTACTCAAAATTCACCTATTGGTTCATTTTTAACGAAAACGATAAACGTTCGTGAACATTCAACGCCGCTTTCTTCGCTCTAAGTCTAATCCTGGTCATTTTCGAGCTCAAGAACTCTATAATGCTAAATATAACTTGTCTCCATCGAAAACCAATGTTTTCGAGTTCAAACACAAAATCCGACTTCCATTCCGAGAATTTCACGAATTCGACGATTATCGTCTAATCGTGTGAATTCTGGCAAAACTTTATTACTACGATTTGTTCATCGCTCTAAATGAATTCAATTCATCCTATAGACATTTCAACTTACATATTACAACAACTTATTTTCAAGTTATGTTTTGGCTTATTCTTTACAAGTTCATAACTTAATAAATTATAATTACAAGTTTTCATTCCTTATGACTTATTATTGGTTTAAGTTCTTTAACCAACATTCTTACCTTTTTATAAATCATATTAACTTCATATGACAAGTTCATCATAAGATCATAACTTATTTAGGCTTAACTTACTTATACATGACTTATACGGCTTAAGTCCATTGATTATCCAATCCTTATGTGTTCTTAGCATACATGTTCATTAAATCCCACTTCTCTTATCACCCTACAATAGTAGAGATGGAAGATATAAGATCATAAGATCATTTACCTTTGATGACTAGCTTTCTTCTTCTTGGAAAATCTAACAAGGAAAGTTTGACTTATTCTTGGCTTAATCTCTCTAACAATTAAGTTGCATTATAAAGGAAAATTGTTGGATAATTTGAACAAGCAAATAATGAAATTGTAAGCTTGCTATTTATAGACTCCTCCAAGTTAGGGCATAATAGTCTTTAGGTCATCCCACCTCCTTAAACTAACCTCCTTACTATTCATTCCTTACTTACCAAGTTTACTTGCTAACCACAACACTTATCCTATACTTGATCACCACAACTTTTACTTGGTCATCTCATAAAGTTCTTGGTCACCAAGATTAACCCACATCAACATGGGTTGCTCCATGGATCAAGCTTAACCCATTGGATCATTATCTAGGCTTAGGTTTAATTAGTTTAGCTTATTCATTTTGGGCTTGCATTAATTAACTTTGGGCTTGCACATCGAATTCTTATTGGACTCTACCAATTTGTTAACAATCCTACAAACCCCACTTAATTGGCTAAAAGCCTTATTACATATACTATATGTATAATTCTCGTATTCTAGCTCGTATATTAAGTCATAATATACGAGATACCATCATTCCCATATACTCGTATAATACTTCGTATCATACTTGTATACACGACCTCGCATAATACATACGTATCAGACGATCATTATATTAGATTCTTAACGCTTAATATTCCTAATGTTCTCGAACTAAGTTCGCATGAGAAATATTGTGTTTTCCATGCTTAGATTATTATTACATAATTCATCTCACCTTGATATTATAACGTTATGTATTTCTCGAAAATTCAAAAATAATTCCCGAGCGGAAATCGATGAATAGTGTTTTTCAAAAAATTTCTCGGAAAGCTTTTATTTTCGTCTTGGAAATTCAAACACTTTAATTCCTTCACATAGTTAAAATACTACGATATTTCTAGGTTATAGAAAGACATTCATCTTACTAACACATAATTATAACAAATAATATTATTTTATTCATTATAACAGCATTTACAAAAGGTTCGATTTTTTGGGGCGTTACAATATTTATTTAATATAATCATTCATGCCCCAAGGTGTCGTAACTTAATTATCTCTTACATAACTTAAACATAATTAAACATAGTTTAGACATAACTAATACATAACACAATATTTCTTAATATAATCATAAAACTTCTAAATAATTATGAGCTACTCTGTAGCTTTGCCCTTGCCCTTATCAGTGCCCGAGGGTCCGCCTTGCTCTGACTTAACTAAAATGTTTTTAGGGAAAGCAAGAATGAGCAACAAGTTTGTTCAACAAGTAATATAGCAAAGAAGGTGTTCAAGATAGTTTTAAATTCTCAAGGGTGCAATAATAATGATAGTTCAAGGATAGTAAGAAGTATCAATGGTTCTCAACAATAGTCGCTAAGGACAGAAAATATCAATAAGATTCAATACTTAATCATTTCGGGATTTCAAATTTATGAATACTGAGCAGTCACTAAGGATTATGAACTTCTACTAGAATTAATAGTAATAAACTGAGAATCCAACAAAAACGAGTACAATAGGTGATCAGCCTAAAGTACCCTACGTTATGCATATCGTTTAATCGTACTCAAGTGTGCACGTCAGTCTCCAGACAAATATAGTTTTCCCTTCAAAGAAGGTTGTTCATCTCAGTCAATACAAGATTCCGCACCAATCAATTGGTTTGGATCGCTTTCAAATTATGATTTAAGTCTAGTCGAATCAAAGGGCATAGACCGCTCTTTAAATGTATATAAGAACAATTATAAGTTTAATACTTGAAATCAACGTTCAAGAAATATAAATAACTCTATTCTAACTATGAAGCATTATGTCATAAGATAAGAATCATACTTTCAATTGTTTACTTGTACAACCAATAATAGTACAATCTCAAGTAATGCTCAATAAAGAGTAGGGTTCGAGTACTTGCATCAAAGAATTAAGGTTTAGATACTTGCACAATATTCAAGTCGTGTAAGTTAGAAAACTTGCATAATCATAGATTCCTTGCATAAAGTAAATGTATAGGTTAGGATACTTACCTCAAGCATAGTTTACCAAAGTATAGCTAATCAACATTTTTCGAACCCTATTATAACATAATTACGTAAAGGATATTCATTAGTTACGTATATTCAATACCCATACTTGATTTGTATACATAAGAGTCAAACTTAGTATTATATTTCTATACGTATGTCATCACGTACCTTACATACTCATAGCACAAAATCATTTTATAAGACACTATGAAATCAAATAACATAGTTCGTAATCCTCTTTTAACTTAATGTCCGAAAGTTTATAAACACATATCCAATCTATGATTTTTATCATTAGCATGCTCATTGATACTTTGAATATTGTAATTAGACATGTATTACAACAATACAATCATGCATCACATCTCAGATCACAAACAGATTAGACAGACAACATTGCAGGTGGCATTACCGTGCCTCGTTAGGCTTAGGGATGGCATACCAAGCTACATCCTCTAGCCCCACCGAGTTGAGCTTCTGTTCTCCTAGTTTTAGTCCAATCTTTAGCATACTAAGACATTAACAATTATCATGCACGCATGTTAGAGGACTTTACATACTTATATGACCACTTCAAGATCAACTATACATGTTAGGATCTTAGTTTAGGATTTCCACGGAATTAAAGCCAAATAGGGTCATGGAATCACAATGCCTACTAAGTTAACCATATGTCCACATAAAGAGATCTCATAATATGTACTACGCATGCTTATAAGTGTTCACTTCATTTATTCATAGCTAGCATCGTTTATCACTTTAAAACATGCTTAAACTCATGCTTGGTTAACTTTCATTACGTCTAACACATAAGAATCATGTTTAGAGACACAATGAACATAAACATGCCATCATCAATATTCAGTAGTTAATTACTCACACAAATGCAATTTAGTTTGAAAAATATTTGAGTTCGCTTTTGAAATCATTTTAAACTTGAAGAATGAAATCTAAAACATCTTTAAATCTCTTTTCATATGTAGCTAGGTCATGTTTGCATACTCACAAGGTCAGAACATACTCCATGTGTTATTCATGGATGTTAGTCTCAATATGTCAAGTTTTCTTTGAAAAAGTCATTTAACTCAAAGCCTAAACAAGTTAGTCATGAACAAAGGAACTAAAAATCATCAATCATGCTCATTTATGTTCAGTAGTCAGTCATATATGTATACTATCATGCTCGGAATTTGCATATTACAAGTTCTATCAAAACTCATTTTCGAAACTTTAAGTTTTTGTTTAAAACTCCTAATAAATTATGTTGGACAATTCATATCTCATAAGAAAGTTTTATACCACATGTTATACTTCTTTTCATGCATGTATAGGTCATAATACCAGGTTAGAAACAACATAGTACAACAGAAACCAAAATATGGTTTGGGATCTGGTGTGCATTGCTACAAGCACCCTAATCAAATCTGGCGCAATTGCGCCTTTCTTGACCAAAACCAGAAAGGTGCTCTGTTCTGCAGAGTATCAACCCAACTTCAATTTCTTCAGTTAAAACATGCTCAAGTCTATTATTAAAGGTTCCATACATGTATACACACTTCACAAACACTTTGGTAGCACAATTTCAAATCTAATTTGCAAGAATTTAGTAGAATTTATGTAACAAATGAGAATTTTTATGTAATTTAAAAATATTTATTGAATTAAATAAATATTTTAATTGATTTATTTATTGAGATAAATAAATATTGATAAAATTATTGTGCATTAATTTTAAAATGTGTTATAATAATTAAATTAATGGATGGTAATTTTGTGATATGAAGATTTAATTTAATGAGATAATTAAAATAAATGAATTATTAAATAATTACAATGTCGTTTCTAATTTAATTTAATAATTAATTAGAGAGTTATTAGTTTAATTAATAAAATTATAATTTATAATGGAAATTATAATTATGTGACTAATGCTAATTTAAATTTATAAATTTAATTAAATTAGTTTATTGTGGGTGTGACATAAAAACTATATAATATAAGTGTTATAAAAATAAATTAAAAAGGGGAGAGTTTTTGTGTGTAGCCAAACATGGCCTTGTGGCCTTTGGCATATTGCAACTGACGTAGCTTTTGGTTTTTGTACCTGATGTGTAGTGGCTATATCAGTTTGTTCTGTGCGTATTATTTCCTAAGGCTAAATAACAGAGAGTGTAAAGAGGAAAAAAACACATAGTGATTAGAGAGAAATTGAGGGAGCTAGAGAGGAAAATTGAGAGTTTTGCTTTGAATTGGTCAAGAGGAAGAAGAAGGATTGTTAAAACCTTGTCACCATCTTTGCTAATCTACAACGAAGGATTAAGGGTAATAATCTATTCATAACCTCCAAGTTTTTGGTTTTGTAATTTTATTCTCTGTAATTTGGAATTTTTTGTTGGATTAGGGTTTGGATTGTTGATTATATGGATATATAATCTGATAATTATCATACATAAGTAATATTTAGTGATCAAATTCATGGAATTTGGTTTGTAGAAGAAAATTAAGTTAACAGTGTTGTATATATATGAAAATGGTTCATTAAGACCAAAAATTTATGTTCAATCCTTTTTATAATTTGTAAAGTGGTTGTAAATTGTGTTAGTATGTTAAGAAATGAAAACAAAGCAACTGAAATGGATTAATTTGGTTAAGAATTCAAGGTTTGGTGATTGAAATTACTAAATGTGTTGAAATTGAAGAAAATAGCAAAAACATGTTTTTATAATCCTCTAGAATGTGGTTGTTTGTGAGTTTTAAGTGTTAGTTGGTTAAGTGTATTTGATAGGTGGCTTTGGTAAGATTTTTAGTGTGTGAATTTGTCCATGTTATTGTAAAATTGGGATTTTTGGTTTAGAAATGCAGATCGTGTTCGTGTTCGAAATTAATTCGAGTCGAGCACTTAGCGCTACCGCTTCTAAGCTTGGTAGCGCAAGCGAGCGTCTTGAACCAAGTAAGAGTAACTTGATGCCGACCTGCCACCAATCAATCGAGACCAAAGAATGAATTGTTAATAGTATAGATTGTGGAATGCTAACTTACCTTCGTTTAATGATTGTAAAAGAACTTAAAACATGTTATAAGACATAATAACATATTGTAATCACAAAGTTGAAACTACAAGTTATGAATTAATAAGTGTGAAAGTCCGTAATGTGATGTCATGAGAATTGGTGTTGTTCTACAATCACTATGTCGGGTATTGTTATATAATTAGGAGTTCAGGTTCATGGTACGTGAATGATGAGGATAATCAAATCCTAAGCTAAAGATTATAGACTTGACTAAAATGAAAAGTAAACCAATAAAGTTAATGTTAATATAACTAATTGGTATTGTGGTTCTAATGGTATATGTAGGGTATTTAGCGAACGTTTGTAGTAATTGTATAGCTTACACACAAGGCAAGTTTCCTAAACTCTAATCTTATGTTGAGCAAATTTTATTGGTTTCATCTTTATTATGATTATGCAAGCTCTTGTATTCTAATTCTTTTACATTGAGCAAGTTTTATATTCCTAACTTGATATTGTTATGCAAGTTCTTACAACTTTTATTGAGCAAGTTCCTAAATTTTGTTTCTTGATATTCAAAGCATAAATTGTTCAAGTTCATTGTTCCAAATGTGATTTCCTAACTCTTTTGGATGTAATACTACTTTGTACGTACAATGTCTATTCAATTGTATATTGCTAATATTCAATCTTTAACTTAGGTATCATTGTTCAATCATATGTTATCATTGTTTCGAACAGCTAATAAATCTTTATTGATTGGACTAATCCATAATTGATGAGTGTTCTAAACTTCTAGAATCATCGTTAAGCTATTCCAAACTAAACTTTCTTTAGTGCGGAAATCCTAAAGTCAAACTAAGATGAACAACCCTAATATAGGGGATTATGTACGCGTTAGCGTTTAGATGTTTGTGCACAATACATGGTACGAAGGGCTGATCACCCTAAGTACGAAAGTAAAGGTATGTATAGTCTAATGACTATTAAAGGTGTAAGTAGACATACTTAATAACCTTGGGACATAGTTCATGATCTTAAAGACCCTCAGATATAAACCTCGAACTTGTTTACTAATCTTGACTCGAAGAATAAGTTCTTAATTACTCAGTATTCAGTGCTTACTCTTATGTTACTGCTATTATCATTCTTTATATCAGTGAGCAATTGTTTGCCCACTCTTGCATTTAACACTGCATCTAAAGTTGAGAGAATTGATGAGCCGTCTTCTAGCAAAGGCAAGGGCAAGATGTCCAAATGATGAAGACCTGTTTAATTTTATTTACTTAACTTATGTTATGAGACTTAAATTATTTTGTGATGTATTCCGCAGACTCATGTAATAGTTTAAGGTTAGATTACTTAGGATTTGATTTACGTTAATGTAACCCTATAAAGGGATGGATTATTATTTAAGCTATTTAATTTACATAATTATCATGGATTATGGGTAGTTAGAAGTAATTATTTTAGATAGTGAGCACCAAATCCCATGGGAATGAAGTACCCGGATTTGGGGGTGTCACGGGTTAGTGTCAAAGCTTTAGATTATGAACCTTAGGTGGGAAAAACCTTAGGAAGTAACCTTTAAAAAGATAGAAAATATAGTGGTATTAAACTCTTATCGAGTTCTAAGGAATGAATTAAGGAATTTATTGAAGATAAAACAAAACAATAAAAAACTTTATGTTCTATGTGTTAATAACTTATGTGCTCGCGAGTATCGAAGAATGTCACATAATAAGTAAAACTTAAAAGTATTTTGTCGTTGGGATGTCTAATGTTTAAGGATCCAGTCAAGCTAGGGAAGAGATACCTCAGGTACCTAGAGACGAGGAGCCCCGAGATGTCCATGTTGTTCGAAAGCTGTTGATCCAGAGGGAGCCTTCTCTGTTGGTTTCTGAGGGTGGATAGGAGAATGAGTCTATGTCTGATCCTAAGGAGGAGGATTCTGAGGAGATAGAGGTGGAGGATGCGGAAGAGGATCCTGTGGAGTTTCCACCAAACTCCATATCAGCTGAGATGTATGATGCGCTGTATGATCGAAATATAGAATTACAGGATAAGATTGAGGAGCTGAAGGAGTTGGCTGACATGCATCAGGCTACCATAAAGTAGAAGGATGTGGAGATTCTGGAACTCGACTCATGACTCGGTAACACGGAATGGAACCTAGTTCACACAGAGGGTCACCAAGAGGAGCTGTTGGCTGAGAATAAGAAGATGAAGACTAAAGTAGAAAAGCTAAAAGATGATTTGAAGGAGGAGTCAGCTAAGCGTGAAGATCGTGCTAAAGCCAAGGTTCAAATAAAGAAGGCTAAGATGAATGAAATGGATTATGCCTTTCATTCTGCGATTGATAAGGCCCGGGATTGAGTCTTTTATTACCCATCTCAATTTGAAGACTTTCCATGGTACATGATGGATCATAGGACGGCGTATCGTATTATGGAAGAAGAGCATAGAGAATCCTCTCGACGTCTTAACATGCCAAGATAAGAATAATAATAATAATATGTGATTAAATGTGTAATTAAATAAATTTTAAATCCCTTATTTAGAGATAAATAAAGGGGTAATATGAGTATGATATCCTGAAACTTTTCAAGTTCAGGAAAGTTAATGTAGATAGCAAAGATGCTATCCTTATTATGTTTTAAAACATTATGAATGAATGAAATGTCGAAGTTTATTGAAATGTTATCTTATAATGTTTAAGTTAAACTTTAAATATTTAAGAAATTGAGTAATGAACTAATAAGCATATATTATAAACAGAAGATGCCTCCTATAAGAAGATAACCACGCCAACAACCACCTCCTGAGGGTTATACTAATAATAACAATAATGAGGTTAACGCTAACTCGGTTCAGCAGTTGGTGACTTTGTTAACAGGAGCACTTGTGAATTAACCGCAAGCTCAAGTTACGACTTTCAAGGACTTCAAAGCGGTTGGACCACCGGAGTTTCAAGGTTCTATGAATCTAGTTGAAGCCCAAACCTGGATCATGGAAATGGAGAAGGTTTTCGATGTTTCTAGAGTCAATGATGATTAGAAAATCGCTTTTGTGATTTTTATGTTGAAGTCTGAAGCTAGCTATTGGTGGCAGGAGAATAAGGTTCGTGGGGGACAGGGAGTAATAGCATAGGATAGGTTTAAAGAAATATTTTTTGAGATGTATTTCCCAAAGAGTTCTCGGAACCAGATGGAAGTTCAATCTTAGAATTGAGGCAGGGAACCATGAATGTGCCGGAGTATGCTGTAAAGTTTAATGAGCTAGCAAGGTTTGCTCCATACCAAGTCAATATCGATGAGCATAAGGTGAGAAGGTTCAAACAAGGGTTGAAGCCCTGGTTGTATAGCAAGGTTTCAATGTTTCAGCTAAATACATTTGCGGCAGTATTGGAAAAGGCAATTATCATGGAAGATGGAAGTGATGCCTTAACCAAATATAATCAACAATAGAAGAAGAGAGAATGAGAATGAAAACACGGCTGGTGGAAGCAACAACAGAAGTAACAACCAGAAAAGGAAATGGAAGCAACAGTGGTGGTACGCTAACTATCATCGTAAAGCTAGTAATCAAAAACCGACTCCATCGCTAAAACTTTTAATATGACCGCAAAGATGTTGTGCGAACAAAGGATGTGGTGTCAGGTATCATTCTGATCAATGGTATTAATGCTTATGTGTTATTTGATTCGGGTGCTGTAACGCCTGAGAAAATCGGATTTTTATGACAATTAAATTTTTATTTGATTATGTGAATTAAATGAATTTAATTGATTTATTATGTGAGTAAGTTATGTGAAGGTCGTTCTATGATCTAGAATGTGCTAAGGTGGTAAGTATGCGAAATTCACAAAGTGTGAATTTTGGCTTGAGAGAGTGCAGTTTCTAGGACATGTTATTGATAAAGATGGCATTTCCGTGGATCTAGCAAAAGTAGAAGCAGTTAATGAATGGGAGCAACTGAAAACGCCAACCGAGGCTCAAAGTTTTCTAGTGTTGGCGGGATACTATAGAAGGTTTATTCAAGACTTTTCTAAAATAGCTACTCCGTTGACAAATCTGACAAAAAAGTCAGTGAAGTATGTGTGGACTGAAAAATATGAGAACAATTTTCAGGAGCTGAAAAAGGGGTTAAGTGAGGCACTTGTATTGTCTTTACCAGATGATACAGGGAATTTTGTAGTGTATAGTGATGCTTCATAAATAATTTGATCGGGTCGCGTGCTCATACAAAGCATGGCAAAGTCATTGTGTATGCCATCACGCCAATTGAAAAGATTATGAGAAGGGTCTATCCTACTCATGATCCGGAATTAGCAAAATGTAGTTTTTTGGCAAGAAGATATGGAGGCATTATCTATATGGTGAGAAGTGTGAAATATACACGGACCATAAAAGTCTGAAATATATCTTCACACAAAAGGAGTTGAACATGAGACAGAGAAGATGGTTAGAGCTGATAAAAGATTATGACTGTGATATTTTGTATCATCCGGGGAAAGCAAATGTAGTAGTCGATGCGCTAAGTAGGAAGGGTAGAGAGAAACTATCAATATTAACAACTCAGAATGAGTTGGTAACCGCGATGGAAAAAATAGAGCTAGAAGTTAAGTTACCGGAGGAAGTGCTGGAAATGTTATTTTCCATGGAAACCCAACCGACCATAGTGGAACGGGTCGGGGAGTACAATCCGGCAACGAGGAATGCAAGCCAGATGAAGAAGAGGGTAGAAGATGAAGAGAAGACTATGTATAACCTCGATAAGGAGGGATTACTTCATTTTGAAGGAAGAATTTGGGTTCCGAATGATCCCGAATTAAAAGAGGAGATAATGATGGAGGCTCATAGTTCGAGGTACTCGATACATCCCGGTAGTACGAAAATGTATCAAGACCTTTGTCAGAACTTTTGCTTGCCGAACATGAAGAGGGAGATAGCAGAATATGTTAGTAGGTGCTTAACTTGTCAAAAAGTTAAGGCTGAACACCAACGACCGAGTGGGTTGTTGCAACCGTTAGAAATTCTAGAGTGGAAGTGGGAGCATATCAAAATGGACTTTGTGGTGGGACTTCCAACAAAAAGAGAAGGATACGATGTTATTTGGGTGATAGTGGATCGATTGACGAAATTGGCTCATTTTCTACCAATAGGAGTTAGGTATAACCTAGATCAGTTAGCTAAGCTGTATGTCAAGGAAATTATTTCCAGATATGGAGTACCTGTTTCGATTGTGTCAGATCGTGATCCATGATTCACATCGAACTTTTGGAGGAGTTTGCAAGAGCAAATGGGAACGCAGTTAAGATTGAGTACGGCGTATCATCCTCAGACAGATGGTCAGAGTGAATGGACAATTCAAACGCTTGAAGATATATTAAGATCTTTCGTTATGGATTTCAAAGGGAGTTGGGACGAATATCTACCGTTGGTGGAATTTTCGTATAATAATAGTTTTCAGGCTAGTATAGGCATGCCGCCTTACGAAGCGTTGTATGGAAGAAAGTGCCGAACTCCATTGTGTTGGGATGAGGTGGGTGAACATCGAATGTTGGGACCTGAGATGGTGCGTAAAACTAGTACATGGTGAAGTTAATACGTGCTCGATTAGTTGCTGCTCAAGATAGGCGTAAGAAGTATCACGGATCCTCATAGAGAAAAGAGAGAATTCGATGTAGGATCTTTTGTTTTTTTAAAAGTATCGCCTTAGAAGGGGAAGATACATTTTGGAAAGAAAGGGAAGTTAAGTCCAAGGTTTGTAGGATCTTTTGAGATTTTAAGAAGAGTAGGAGAGGTGGCTTATGAAGTAGCCTTACCTCCAGGAATGGAACGCATTCATAATGTGTTTCATGTGTCTGTGTTGCGTCCTTATAAATCGGACTATAAACACGTAATAGAGTATGAATCTATCTAGATAGAGAAAGATTTGTCCTATGAGGAACTTCCAATTCAAATTATTGATAGGAAGGAACAAGTTTTAAGAAATAAGGTCATACCTTCAGTGAAGGTGTTATGGAGAAACCACAATGCTGAAGAAGCAATGTGGGAGCTCGAGAGTAAAATGAAGGAAGATTTTCCTCATTTGTTTATGTAATTATAAGCTAAGATTCTGGGGACAGAATCCTTATAAGGGGGAGAGAATGTAACGCCCGAGAAAATCGGATTTTTATGACAATTAAATTTTTATTTGATTATGTTAATTAACTGAATTTAATTGATTTATTATGTGAGTAAGTTATGTGAAGGTCGTTCTATGACCTAGAATGTGCTAAGGTGATTAGTAATCTAGCTATGTGCTAGAATTAATTGTTTAGAATTTCCAAGATGGAAATAAATATTTTTCGAGAAATTTCTGTAAAAACACTATTCATCCGTTTCTGTTCGGGGAATTATGTTGAAATTCTAAGAAACGCGTAATGATAGAATATCGAGATAAGATGAAATATCTGATAATATTTCATTTATGGCAAACGGAGTTTTCGCCTGTGGACTTAAAACCTAAGGGTTGAGTATATTGATTTTCGAGAAGGAAATGAAATGTGTAGAAGAATTTCGTTATTGTTAGAGCTTGTGTTATACAAGTATGGTACTATTTAGTATCTATGTATAATAAGATGAGCAAATACGACGTATAATACGATTATCGTACGAGTATTATACGGAGAGAATACGTGAATTGTACGTATAGAATACGATTCGTATTATAGAATTAAGTTAAGACTTAATGTTAATTCATTTGGGTTGGATTATAATTAGTCCAATTATTTGAATGAGCAAACCCAAGGGGATTAATGGGTTAAGCCCAAGTCAAAGCCCAAGGTTAAATTAGTTAAGCCCAATTCATGAAAACTGAACTGTGGGTCGAACCCGTGGGTCGAACCGGTGGGTCACCGAATGGGTAAAACCCATGGGGAAACCCATGGGGATGACCCATGGGCAAGGGTGGGTCGACCCCCTTGGTGTGCAAGCCAAGATTAATGCTTGGTCACCAAGCATTTTACTTGGTGACCGGAAACTAGACATCGCTAATCGCCAGGCGCAAATAGCCATCCTAGTACTAAGAAGCCCACGTCATGGCCATGAAAGGTATAGCTTTTGAATAGATAACTTAGGTTTTGAACTTCGATTGTTCAGAGACCTAAAGGAGTAATGTTTGTACACTTCATAAGTGTATTAAAACTATTCCTATACTACCTATACTAAGGTATATGGTATTGAACTTAGGAATTGAATGCATGTTAGTAAGTTATGAATGATGAACAAGAAATGTTATCGATGAACCCTAATTGGTAAACAATGTTGGTACTTCATTAACAATGTTCGAGTCCGGTTAATAATGTCAGTTGGTTAATAATCCGGGATGAAGGGTAATAAGTCGAGCTGACTTTATTATTAATATTAAGTTAACTAAGACATAGAAGAGAAAGAAGTTGGTAAGAACAATGTGAACATTTGTTTGATAGCTAATTACAGTGTGCTATGTGAATATATCATGTAGATTCTGTAAAGGTTGTGGTCAGTCGATTAAGTTATTTGAAGACGCTGAAAGGAGAGTTTCCTTAACGCTTGTCTGACTTTCATGTTAGTCAAGTTTTATGTGATTCATTGTCTTTGAATTGCATTTAATTTTCAAAGAAAGGGTCGATGCAGTTTAATTCAAATAGACTACTCGTAGTATATAGATTGATTGATATATATATATATATATATATATATATATATATATATATCTTTCTATATAGAAATGTTAACGTTATCCAATGCCAAGTAATTGGTACGGATGTGAAGGTAAGGTTTGTCTATGAACAAACAAAAGTATTTTTCATCGATTATTCGAAGGGCACGCGAGTTTGCCAAATATTAAACGTAAATACGTTTAATGAATGAGTGTTGATCAACATAGAGTACTATAGGCTGATCACCTAGAATTGCTCGTAAGTAATGCGGATATACAGCCTTAGTGTTGTGATATCCTTTTCAAGTATGAAAACAGAAAGCTATTGTTCATGGTCTATCGACCGGTTCAGAATTCCTAATCTACTCTATACTTTGGGAATTGATGATATAAAATATTAAAGTATTATTGTTTCATAATGCTTCATAACTATTTATTCAGTTATGTAGGAATTGTCATATAATTCACGAATGTGGTATTACTGTTATCCTTTGTTAAAACTTGTTGAGCTTGTTATGCTCACTTCTTACGTGAAATATATGATTGCAGTTAAGGATGAACGTACTGAGAATGCTAAGAGAGATAAGGGCAAGGCTAAGATGGATGCCTAGCCATCGTGAAATAGATTAGTATGTTTGTATGTATTATACATTATGAACAACGACTGATGTAATCGGTTTATGAACCTAGGGAGGTATATACTTTGATTGTAATAAGAAGATAGTAATTACCTTCATTTTGTTGTATTTCAATGGAATGATTGTATGGATATTAGTATAGTGGAGCACCATATGTTGGGTTGGAAGATACCCAAATTTGGGGGCATCACAGGTTGGTATCAAAGCTTTAGGTTATAAAACTTAAGGGGGGAAGAACCTTAGGCTAATAACCTCGTAAAGAAGGAAAAGTCCGAAGAATGAAATTCAAGTCCATTGAATTATTAAGGTATTGAGATAACTCAGTATCGAAAGATTTAAAAGATGAAAAGTAACCTTAAATAAATTAAATGTGATTTGTTCTTATACTATTGTGTATTATGTACTAGTCAACTTGTTATGTGCTATTGTAAATGTCGATCGATAGCATGATGTATAGAGACATTCATGTTATGAGTGAAGAGTCAGTGAAGCAAGTTGAAATTGTACCAATGCCAGTGGCGGAGGTACCGTTAGTTGTACTTGAGGACTCAGACATTGAGGAGTATATCTCTGAGGAGGAATACTCTGAGGAGACGATGGGGTTAGCATTATATCTTAATGAGATGCTTGACGTGGAGGAGGAGATGGAGGTAACATCGATTAATACGGTGTTACCTACTCAGGAGCCAACACCTCCGGATGCAATGAGATCATTGTATCTGGCTGTGTTGGATAGGAATGTGCATCTGCGCATTGTAGTGCAGACACAGAACGAGGAAATAACCGCCCTAAATGAGGCGAAGGAATCTGCAGAGGCGGATTTTGAGTCAGAGCATGATGAGAAAGTGCTTATGATAGATAAGGCACGTGACTATAAGGAAGAGGCCGTAGAGCTTCGAAAGAAACTGGTTGAGAAAGACCAAAAAATAGCTAGGATGTCATACATCCATGAATGTGCCCATGAGGATTTCAAGCTAAAAATTGCTTGTTATTCTATTGAGTCAGGGCAGACTCAACATACCATTAGTCGAGATATTGTGTCGATATTGGCAAATTAGAAATATGAGAATGTCATTCGACAGTGTTAGTAGATCGTTAGATCTTTTGGGTATATGGTAGTGACGTAAAACCCTCTTTTGTATAATTAAAGGGTAGTCTTTTTGTAAATCCCAATTTTGTTAAGGCAATCGTGGGATAGTATGTAATAGCTTTTTGGCTAAAGAAACATGATATAAATAGTTTTGACTATGAAAGCATATTAATATAATGAAGTTTTTATTTAATGTGCTTGTTGTGGTATGAGTGGTTGTTGTTGTTTGAGAATGATAACCAAGTAGTTAAATAGATAATAACGAAACTTTATTTATTTAATCAGAATTATGCCGCCAAGAAGGAGACAACGTAACCAAGAGGCCGAATCTCATAATGAGAATCCCGGGGGTCCTAATAACCCTATGCAAGAGTTCGTTAATTTATTAATGGCTGCATTTAACCAAGTGGGGGGAGGGATTCTTGTAGCTCCTAGGGTAGCAAGAACAACTACCTTCAAGGAATTTAAGAGTGTGGGTCCTCCTGAGTTTCGAGGAACGACGGACCCACTAGAAACCCAGACATGGGTAAAAGAAATTGAAAAGGCGTTTGTGATAACAAACATAGGTGAGGTGTAGAAGACTTCTTTTGCGACTTACATGATGAAGGGGGAAGCCAACTACTGGTGGGAGGCTCGCCAGGGTGGGGCTAGAACCGAAGCTGTTACGTGGGAACAGTTTAAGAAGGTCTTCTTCGAGAACTATTTCCCTACTAGCATGCAGGGTAGGATGGAGATTAAGTTCCTAGAACTTAAGCAGGGGGATATGACAGTTCCCCAGTATGCTGTCAAGTTCAATGAATTAGCGAGGTTTGCTCCACACCAGGTGGATACGGAGGAGAGGAAGGCGCGCAGGTTTGAGCAGGGCTTAAAACCCTGGCTCTATAGTAGAATATCGATTTTTCAGAGTGCTTCCTACGGGACCATTCTGGAAAAGGAGATAATAGCAGAAGGTGGTGGCAAGGCATTGTCTCAGTACCACAAAGAGCAAAAGAACAAGAGTAAGTTAGAGGGAGTGAGTAAGGTTGAAGTTGCCAGCGGAGGCGGCAACTTGCCTAAAAGGAAGAGTTTTAACCCTGGGAATACTGGGGTAAAGCAGGGAGATCCCAAGTGAAGGACGGAAGCATGTAAGACATGCGGAAAGACTCATATGGGAGTCTGCTTAAAGGGGAAATCAAGCAAGCTACAACTGTAAGGTGGAGGGCATTTGTCACCCAACTGTCCTAACCCTAAGAAGAACCAGGGATGTTTTGTCTGTGGGTCATTAGACCACATGGCAAGAAATTGCCCGAAGAAGGGTTTATAGGGAAATAAGGGTTCTGGTAGTGGTAAGTTAGCCATTCTTTGGACCAACATTGTCGATGGGTAGACCTCACCAAACGCGTTTAATATGACTGTCCAAGATGTGGTTGCATCAACGGATGTGGTAGCAGGTATCATTCCGATCAATAAGATAAATGCTTATGTGTTATTTGACTAAAAGTGCTACTTGTTCTTTTATAGCATGTGAATTTGCTAAGCGATCGTGTTTAATCCTCGAAAAGTTACCAATACCTTTAGGCGTTAAGGTAGCCAACGAAGAGATAATTCCCATTGAACATATTCATAAGGATTATTGCGCAGATATTAGAGGGAATAAGTTATCGGTAGATTTGGTACCGATAAGTTTAAAAGAATTCAATGTAATTCTTGGTATGGATTCGTTGGTTAACCATAAGGAAATAATAGATTGCCATAGGAAAAGTGTAAACCTTCGGCTTTCTAAGAAAACCAAGGTGGTGTTCTTCGGTAGTAAATCAAGAGCATTTCTTGTTGTCTATCGATGACACAAGCTAGGAAGATGATGAAAAAAGGGTGTGTAGGTTATTTGTGCCATGTTGTGGATACCCAAAGAGTGGGAACATCCTTGGACCAGATACCTATAGTACAAGAGTTTGTAGATGTATTTTTTGGAGGAGTTACCGGGTATTCCACCGGACAGGGAAGTTGAGTTTGTAATTGATCTGTTACCAGGAACGGAACCAGTTTCAAGGGCACCATATCGGATGGCGCCAGTTGAGATGAAGGAGTTAATGGATCAGTTGCAAGAACTATTAGATAAAAAGTACATTCAACCGAGTGTGTCTCCTTGGGGAGCACCGGTGTTGTTTGTCAAGAAAAAGGATGGGTCGTTAAGACTTTGTATCGACTATCGAGAGTTGAACAAGTTAACGATTAAGAATAAATACCTGTTGCCAAGGATAGATGATCTATTTGATCAGTTGAAAGGGGAAAGGGGAAAAGTATTTTTCTAAAATAGATTTGTGTACGGGGTATCATCAGTTAAAGGTGAGGAAGGAGGATGTACCTAAGACGGTGTTCAGAACTCGTTATGGTCATTATGAGTTTCTGGTAATGTCGTTTGGGTTGACTAATGCACCAGCCGCATTTATGGATATGATGAACAGAGTGTTCAAACAGTATTTGGACAAGTTCTTCGTAGTGTTCATTGATGATATTCTAGTCTATTCTAAGAAGTCAAAAGATCATGCAGAACATTTAAGGATAGTGTTGGAAACACTAAGGAAGGAGAAGTTGTATACGAAATTCACAAAGTGTGAATTTTGGCTTGAGAGAGTGCAGTTTCTAGGACATGTTATTGATAAAGATGGCATTTCTGTGGATCCAACAAAAGTAGAAGCAGTTAATGAATGGGAGCAACCGAAAACGCCAACCGAGGCTCGGAGTTTTCTGGGGTTGGCGGGATACTATAGAAGGTTTATTCCGGACTTTTCTAAAATAGCTACTCCGTTGACAAATCTGACAAGAAAGTTGGTGAAGTATGTGTGGACCTGAAAATGTGAAACAGCTTTGGGAGAAATCAAAAAAGAGGTTAAGTGAGGCACTTATATTGTCTTTACCAGACGATACAGGGAATTTTATAGTGTATAGTGATGCTTCGCATAAAGGACTGGGTTGCGTGCTCATGTAGCATGGCAAAGTCATTGCGTATGCGTCACGTCAATTGAAAGATTATGAGAAGGTCTATCCTACTCATAATCTGGAATTGGAAGCTGTAGTTTTTGCCTTGAAGATATGGAGGCATTATCTATATGGTGAGAAGTGTGAAATATACACGGACCATAAAAGTCTGAAATATATCTTCACACAGAAGGAGTTGAACATGAGACAGAGAAGATGGTTAGAGCTGATGAAAGATTATGACTGTGATATTTTGTATCATCCAGGGAAAGCAAATGTAGTAGCCGATGCGCTAAGTAGGAAGGGTAGAGAGAAACTATCAATGTTAACAACTCAGAATGAGTTGGTAACCGCGATGGAAAGAATGGAGCTAGAAGTTAAGTTACCGGAGGAAGTGGTGGAAATGTTATTTTCCATGGAAACCCAACCGACCATAGTGGAACGGGTCAGGGGAGTACAATCGGGCAATGAAGAATGCAAGCAGATGAAGAAGAGGGTAGAAGATGAAGAGAAGACTATGTATAACCTCGATAAGGAGGGATTACTTCATTTTGAAGGAAGAATTTGGGTTCCGAATGATCCCGAATTAAAAGAGGAGATAATGATGGAGGCTCATAGTTCGAGGTACTCGATACATCCCGGTAGTACAAAAATGTATCAAGACCTTTATCAGAATTTTTGCTGGCCGAACATGAAGAGGGAGATAGCGGAATATGTTAGTAGGTGCTTAACTTATCAAAAAGTTAAGGCTGAACACCAATGACCGAGTGGGTTGTTGCAACGATTAGAAATTCCAGAGTGGAAGTGGGAGCATATCAAAATGGACTTTGTGTGGGACTTCCAACAACAAGAGAAGGATACGATGCTATTTGGGTGATAGTGGATCGATTGACGAAATCGACTCATTTTCTACCAATAGGAGTTAGGTATAACCTAGATCAGTTAGCTAAGCTGTATGTCAAGGAAATTATTTCCAGACATGGAGTACCTGTTTCGATTGTGTCAGATCGTGATCCACGATTCACATCGAACTTTTGGAGGAGTTTGCAAGAGCAAATGGGAACGCAGTTAAGATTGAGTACGGTGTATCATCCTCAGATAGATGGTCAGAGTGAATGGACAATTCAAACGCTTGAAGATATGTTAAGATCTTGCGTTATGGATTTCAAACGGAGTTGGGATGAATATCTACCGTTGGTGGAATTTTTGTACAATAATAGTTTTCAGGCTAGTATAGGTATGCCGCCTTACGAAGCGTTGTATGGAAGAAAGTGCCGAACTCCATTGTGTTGGGATGAGGTGGGTGAACATCAAATGTTGGGACCTGAGATGGTACAGAAAACGGTGGACATGGTGAAGTTAATACGTGTTCGATTAGTTGCTGCTCAAGATAGGCAGAAGAAGTATGCGGATCCTCATAGAGAAAAGAGAGAATTCGATGTAGGATCTTTTGTTTTTTTAAAAGTATCGCCTTAGAAGGGGAAGATACATTTTGGAAAGAAAGGGAAGTTAAGTCCAAGGTTTGTAGGATCTTTTGAGATTTTAAGAAGAGTAGGAGATGTGGCTTATGAAGTAGCCTTACCTCCAGGAATGGAACGCATTCATAATGTGTTTCATGTGTCTGTGTTGCGTCCTTATAAATCGGACTATAAACACGTAATAGAGTATGAATCTATCCAGATAGAGAAAGATTTGTCCTATGAGGAACTTCCAATTCAAATTATTGATAGGAAGGAACAAGTTTTAAGAAATAAGGTCATACCTTCAGTGAAGGTGTTATGGAGAAACCACAATGCTGAAGAAGCAATGTGGGAGCTCGAGAGTAAAATGAAGGAAGATTTTCCTCATTTGTTCATGTAATTATAAGCTAAGATTCGGGGGATGAGAATCCTTATAAAGGGAGAGAATGTAACGCAGAGAAAATCGGATTTTTATGACAATTAAATTTTTATTTGATTATGTGAATTAACTGAATTTAATTGATTTATTATGTGAGTAAGTTATGTGAAGGTCGTTCTATGACCTAAAATGTGCTAAGGTGATTAGTAATTTGGCTATGTGCTAGAATTAATTGTTTAGAATTTCCAAGATGGAAATAAATATTTTTCGAGAAATTTTCGTAAAAACACTATTCATCTGTTTCTGTTCGGGGAATTATGTTGAAATTCTAAGAAACGCGTAATTATAGAATATCGAGATAAGATGAAATATCTGATAATATTTCATTTATGGCAAACGGAGTTTTTGCCTGTGGACTTAAAACCTAAGGGTTGAGTATATTGATTTTCGAGAAGGAAATGAAATGTGTAGAAGAATTTCGTTATTGTTAGAGCTTGTGTTATACAAGTATGGTACTATTTAGTATCTATGTATAATACGATGAGCAAATACGACGTATAATACGATTATCGTACGAGTATTATACGGAGAGAATACGTGAATTGTACGTATAGAATACAATTCGTATTATAGAATTAAGTTAAGACTTAATGTTAATTCATTTGGGTTATGGCCCCGAGAATTTCACAAAAATTTTCAACTGTTGAAGTTTTCTGGTACTGAGGTCTGGCGCCACGACGTTAGACATAGTGTTAAATCTTTGTGTCAGCAGTCAATGAAGCACAAAGAAGTTAGTCTTGCTAAATGGTATGCAATACTTCATTGTTAGTATAAATTCTCGTCACAGTCATTGATAGAGAATGGAACCTGAACATCTTTAACCTTTGGTGCCTGACCTTGGTCTAGCCTTAAGAAGCCTTGCTCATGGCGCACAGGTGCATAACTTTTGACCGATAACTTAGGTTTTGAACTTCGATTGTTTAGAGACCTAAAGGAGTAATGTTTGTACACTTCATAAGTGTATTAAAACTATTCTTATACTACCTATACTAAGGTATATGGTATTGAACTTAGGAATTGAATGCATGTTAGTAAGTTATGAATGATGAACAAGAAATGTTATCTATGAACCCTAATTGGTAAACAATGTTGGTACTTTATCAACAATGTTCGAGTCCGGTTAATAACGTCAATTGGTTAATAAGCTAGGATGAAGGCTAATAAGTCGATTTGACTTTATTATTAATATTAAGTTAACTAAGACATAGAAGAGAAAGAAGTTGGTAAGAACAATGTGAACATTTGTTTGATAGCTAATTATAGTGTGCTATGTGAATATATCATGTAGATTCTTGTAAAGGTTTGTGGTCACCGATTAAGTTATTTGAAGACGCGGAAGGCAAGTTTTCTTAATGCTTGTCTGACTTTCATGTTAGTCAAGTTTTATGTGATTCATTGTACTGAATTGCACGACTGGTTTCAAAGAAAGGGTCGATGCCAGATTTAATTCGGCTAGACTACTCGTAGTATATAGATTGATTGATATTCATATCTTTTTATATAGAAATATTAACGTTATCATATGCCAAGTAATTGGTACGGATGTGAAGGTAAGGTTTGTCTATGAACAAACAAAAGTATTTTTCATCGATTATTCGATGGGCACGTGAGTTTGCCAAATATTAAACATAAATACGTTTAATGAATGAGTGTTGATCAACATAGAGTACTATAGGCTGATCACCTAGAAGTGCTCGTAAGTAATGCGGATGTACAGCCTTAGTGTTGTGATATCCTTTTCAAGTATGAAAACAGAAAGCTATTGTTCATGGTCTATCGACCGGTTCAGAATTCCTAATCTACTCTATACTTTAGGAATTGATGATATGAAATGTTAAAGTATTATTATTTCATAATGCTTCATAACTATTTGTTCAGTTATGTAGGAATTGTCATATAATTCACGAATGTGGTATTACTGTTATCCTTTGTTAAAACTTATTGAGCTTGTTATGCTCACTTCTTGCGTGAATTATATGATTGCAGTTAAGGATGAACGTACTGAGAATGCTAAGAGAGATAAGGGCAAGGCTAAGATGGATGCCTAGCCATCGTGTAATAGATTAGTATGTTTGTATGTATTATACATTATGAACAACGAATGATGTAATCGGTTTATGAACCTGGGGAGGTATATACTTTGATTATAATAAGAAGATAGTAATTACCTTCATTTTGTTGTATTTCAATGGAATGATTGTATGGATATTAGTATAGTGGAGCACCATATGTCGGGTTGGAAGATACCCGAATTTGGGGGCATCACAGGTGCTACTTATTCATTTATATCCGATGATTTTGCTAGGAATTTAGATTTACCTCAAGAAGAATTAGATATCCCTTTAAGCATAGAGATTGTGAATAGGGATGTGATTCCTGTTAAGTTTATATATAAGAATTTTAGGGTGGATATAAAGGGCCACGAGATGATGGTAGATTTGATACCAATTAAACTTGGGGAGTTTGATGTTATACAGGGAATGGATTGGTTATTCAATAACGGGGCAGTAATTGATTGCCAAAAGAAATGTGTTAACCTTATGACTCCGTAAAGTTTTATGGTAGTAAGTCACCTCGACAAGCAAGTTGTCTGATGGTGATGCAAGCCAAGAAGTTACTGAGACAAGGATGTGTAGGATACTTAGCCTACATAGTCGATACTCAAAAGAAGAGTGCAAAGTTAGAAGAGATACTGGTCATTAGAGACTTTACAGACGTATTTCTAGATGATTTATCTGGGCTATTGCCGGATAGAGAGATTAAGTTCGTGATAAATTTAGTACCAGGAATGGCCCCGATATCTAAAGCCCCATATAGAATGGCCCTAGTAGACATAAAGAAATTGATGGTACAGTTACAAGAATTACTGGACAAGAAGTATATTCAGCTGAGCGCTTCGTCGTGGGGGGCGCCGGTGTTGTTTATTAAGAAGAAAGATGGATCAATGCGGCTCTGTATTGATTACCGAGAATTGAATAAGGTTACGATTAAAAATAAGTATCCATTACTGAGGATCGATGACTTGTTCAATCAACTGAAGGGGGCGAGATATTTCTCAAAGATAGACTTAAGAAGTGGGTATCATCAGTTGAAAGTAAGAAAGGAGGATGTACCGAAAATGTCATTCAGAACTTGGTATGGTCATTACGAGTTTCTGGTTATGTCATTTGGTTTAACCAATGCACCTGCAATGTTCATGGATTTGATGAACAGGGTGTTTAAACCATTCTTAGATAAATTTGTAGTGGTGTTTATTGATGATATATTGATGTATTCTAAAACCAAGGAGGAATATGTTGAACACTTAAGGTTGACGTTGGAGACGTTAAGGAGAGAGAAAGTGTACGCTAAATTCTTAAAGTGTGAGCTTTGGTTGGAATGTGTACAGTTTCTTGGGCATGTTATTGATAAGGACAGAATCTCGGTAGATCTATCAAAAGTTGAAGCTGTAATAAACTGGGATCAGCCGAAGACATCGTCAAAAGTAAGAAGTTTCTTGGGATTGGCGGTTTACTATAGTCATTTCATTTAAGACTTTTCTAAGATGGCAACTCCGTTGACGAATTTAACTAAGAAGGCAGTTAAGTTTGTTTGGACGGAGAAGTGTGAGGAGAGTTTTCAAGAATTATAGAAGAGATTGAGTTCAACACCTGTGTTATCATTGCCGGATGATATAGGGAATTTTGTGGTGTATAGTGACGCATCACATAAAGGACTAGGATGTGTGCTTATGCAGAACGACAGAGTTATTGCGTATGCATCACGTCAATTAAAGGATTATGAGAAAGGGTATCTGACTCATTATTTGGAGTTAGCTGCGGTAGTGTTTGCTCTAAAGATTTGGAGGCACTATCTTTATGGAGAGAGGTGTGAGATATATACAGACCATAAAAGTCTGAAGTATATCTTTACATAGAAGGATTTGAATATGTGACAGAGAAGATGGCTGGAGTTGATTAAAGATTATGATTGCGAGAT
Organism: Panax ginseng; assembly: GCA_020205605.1. Classification (NCBI taxonomy): domain Eukaryota; kingdom Viridiplantae; phylum Streptophyta; class Magnoliopsida; order Apiales; family Araliaceae; genus Panax; species Panax ginseng. The sequence goes on from CM035129.1 coordinate 89,065,536, forward strand.
TCTTTATCATCCCGGAAAGGCGAATGTTGTTGATGATGCCTTAAGTAGAAAGGGACGGGAGAAATTAACAATGTTGACTGCTCAGGAAAAACTTATAGCAGAAATGGCCAAGATGGAGTTGGAAATCAAATATCTGACATAATCAGATGAAAAATTATTCCAGATAGGGAGCAGTTCAATTTTGGTGGATAAGGTGAAGAATGCACAACTCAGGATGAAAACTGTGAAAAGATAAGACGGAGAGTGTCTAAAGGTGAGAAAAATAAATTTAAAGTTGATTCGGAAGGGGTACTTCGGTTTGAAGGGAGAATTTGGGTTCCGCCAGTACCGGAAATTAAAGAGGAAATTTTGAATGAGGCTCATAACTCACGATATTCAATTCTCCCCGAAAGTACGAAAATGTACCAGGATCTCAAACGTCATTTCTAGTGGTCGAATATAAAAAAGGATGGTACTAAATATGTGGCGAAATGCTTAACATGTCAGAAAGTTAAAGCTGAACATCAAAGGCCAAGCAGATTGTTGCAACCGTTAGAGATACCAGAATGGAAATGGGAGCATATCACAATGGATTTTGTGGTAGGACTTCCAATGACTCAGCAAGGTTACGATGCGATCTGGGTGATTGTTGATCGATTGATGAAGTCGGCACACTTTTTGCCAATCAAGATTAGATTTAACCTAGATCGGTTGGCAAAACTGTATGTGAAGAAAATTGTTTCAAGACACGGTGTTCCGGTGTCCATTGTATCAGATAGAGATCCACGTTTCACATCAAATTTTTGGAAACAACTACGGAAATGCATGGGAACGCAGTTGAGAATGAGCACAGCGTATCATCCTCAAACCGACGGACAAAGTGAGAGGACAATCCAGACATTAGAGGATATGCTCAGAGCATGTATTATGGATTTCAAAGGAAATTGGGATGACCATCTACCGTTGGTTGAATTTGCCTATAATAACAGTTATCACGCAAGTATTGGCATGCCACCTTATGAAGCATTGTACAGCAGGAAATGCAAAACTCCGTTATTCTGGGACGAAGTAGGTGAACGACAACTATTAGGTCTAGAATTGGTGCAACAAACTGTTGAGATCATCAAGGTGATTCGGGTAAGATTAACAGTTGCACAGGATATGCAGAAGAAATATGCCGATCAACAACGACAAAATCGGGAGTTTGATGCCGGTAGTTTTGTTTTCTTAAAAGTGTCTCCTTGGAAAGGGAAAATCCAGTTTGGTAAAAAGGGGAAACTAAGCCCTAGGTTTATAGGACCTTTTGAAGTGCTACAACGAGTTAGTGAAGTGGCGTATGAGGTGGCTCTACCTCCGAAACTAGAACATATTTATAGAATTTTCCATGTTTTGGTATTAAGACCATATAAGCTCGATTATAAACATGTTATAGAATATGAACCGTTACAGTTTGAAAAAAGACTTGTCTTATGAAGAAATTCCAGTTCAAATAGTAGATAGGAAATGTTAGTTCCTAGTAGGCACAATATAGATCTAGAAGGGGGCATTGAATAGATCCTTTTTAGTTTGAAAAACTTTTCTCATTTATTTTGTATTGCTCATGAATTAGCATATGACAAACATAAGAATCTTTTCAAGCACAGTGGAATAAGTAAAAGATCCCCTTCATTGATATATTCATAATCAGACATACATTGTTTGTAGAGTTAATTCAGTAGTAAGCAATTAAAACATACATAGCAGTTAATGTACATAAAGTAAATGACATAAAGTAAAAGACACAAGGGATTTTAAGTGGTTCAGAGACTCAAGCTCCTAATCCACTCTTCTGCTTTCAACTAGCAGGATTTCCACTAAGGAAGGGCATCACCCTGAATCACTAAGATTCCTTTAAGGCCAGCAGCCTTGGGACTTCAGTTCACTAAGAACTCTTCAAGGCCAGTAGCCTTGGAACTTCTCTAGTTCCCTAGGAACTCTTCAAGCCCAGCAGGCTTGGAAACTTCATTTAGTCCCTCCGGACAAGGACCCCTCAGGCCCTGGCTTCATGTTGTTGTAGTTATTGATGTTGTTGGCGCTGAGCTGCTAAGATATCTTTAAGCTCTGAACATCTTCTATACTTAGCAGCTTGGTGTGGTCCTCTTTGCATTCTGCTTTGAGTCTGAACCACATCTTCTTTGGTGCAGCTGATCTTTACTCTTTTCTGCTCATCTTCATCTGATGTCAGCTATGCACCATCACCATCTGGATTTGTTTAGTCTTTGAGCTTTTGGTAGACTTCGTCTAGCACTTAGCAATCCCTGAACCCTTCTTGAATGTTTTGCAGACATGTTTCTGCACTTGTTCAGTTTTAGCTTTAGGTTCATAGTGATTCGTAGAGTGGCTCTCCGGATCTTCTTTGTACTCTGCCACTTTTCTGAATGTTATCTCCATGGCCTTCTCGGCTCTCAGCTTGGCTGCCATCTTTAGTGGCATTCTCATCTTTGTTGAGGGAAGCTCTAGTCTATTTGAGTCCTTCTTCAAAGCTGCTTCACTTCCACCTATGTAGTCTCACTGTCACTGAGACTTGTTCTTTTGATCTTTGGTAGAACTCGTAGAGTCAACAATAGCATTCAACAACTAAACAATTCTGCAACATATATAGCAATCCTCAGCAATCTTGATCTTTGAAGTTGTGTTGATTTATACTACTTTACAATCTTCCCATTGGAAGGTAGCCGTTGAAAGCTATTCAAATTGCTTCACAGATCTCGAGTTATTTGGTGTAGACTGCAGATGTGACATGACATCTTTTTCTGACTTTCTGACACAGCAGTCTACTGTTTCACCTACCCTGTCAGATATGTTACTTTGATGTCTCGGGCAGGTCGACGACTTTATTTCCCCTTTCTGATTTCTTAATCAGAGGTTGTCCTTGCATTAATGCTCTCAATAAGCTTTTGTCTGAATTCCAGCCTTCAGATTGAACCATTGCCAATGCTTCAATCCTCAGTTGTTCGAACTCAACGATTCTGATGCACTTCTTCTTGGACTTGATCGTAGTGTCTTATTGACTGATGCTTATTGATATGTAGCGTCAGCACTACGATCTTGAAGAGTGTTCCCTTGATCTTTGGAGAAGAACAGCTCTTCCTTTTTTCGTGCAGTGCTTCAATACTTCTGTTTGCCTCGACTGCTCTCAGATACTGGTGGCTTGACTCCTTGCTCTGGCCCCTTCTAAATAACAAGACACTTCAGATTTGTGGCGTGTCCAACTCACTTTCTCCTTGTGATCTCCCGTTCACTTATCATCAATGGACTGACCCAATGTTTAATCACTTTAGCCTTGTTCTTCAGAGGCTGACCAGTATCTTTGTGTGAAATCCATCAGTTCCTTCTTCATTTGGAAAACACTACGATCCTGGTTACTTCCAAGATCGTTGTCATCTTTCCACTTAACAGCTACTGTATATGTTGACTTTCCTTAGTTAGCTACTGAAGTCTTCTTATGATCATCTTGTGGAAGACTTCATCTTGAATGGCTTCACAACTCAATCTGGATACTAATTGGGTTGATGCTTAGATCTTCTATTAGCTTGCATGCCATTCGTTGAGTGCTCTCTGGCTTCCTTTAGGTGAGATGTATCTTTGCAGTACCAACCAGAGGCTTCATTCCTTTGGATATTCTGGGAGTGCTCAATTGTTGAGAATTCTTCCTTGGCTTTGTGAGCACATCTATTGAGGTCGTAGCTCTGCACTCTACGATTCAGCTTCGGCTGTGCAGACACTACGACTCAGAGATCAGATCTTGACACTAAGATTTCTGCCGTTGTGCTTGTTGTCTTCATCTGATCTTGCTCGACTACGATCTCTGCCTTTGGTACAATCAGTAGACTCTACGACTCTGAGTGTAGTCTATGATTCTTGACTTGGCTTTGGCAGATGCTCGGTTGGCTCGTAGGCAGCCTGTCTCTACGATTCTGAACATGACTTCCTCAGCAAACTACGGCTCCGAGGAAGCTTTACTCGACACACTACGATCCTTCCTCGTCTCTCCTAGTAGTCTACGAACTCCGAGATCTACTATCTTGCAGACTACGATTCTGCCTCGATAGCTCTCGAGTTATCCTTGACTCTCCTGGAAGACTACGATTTACAGTGCGATTGCTCGATGATCGATGTTTCTATCTATTACATCATACGATTAACCTAACATGCTTGATCTTTCTATGTTTATAGTCCTTGTACATCATTTCTTTTTAAGGACTTTACAAAGCTATTTTGTTTATGTAGGATCAACCTAACATATTTGATCAATTCATTCTAAGTCCTTGTACATATGTTTTTATAATCTATCAGAGGACTTTACAGCTTTTCTTAATGTAGGTATACTTGCACATTCATTCATATATATATCATAATCAAATCATATATAAATAGGAATATCATTCACATGCATATTCCTGACAGGAAAGAACAGGTTCTTGTTGCCTCCTTTTTGTGTTAGCAAAACGGACACTAACTCATGCAAGTATACATAGGTCAACAAGTAAAAGTATCGATACACGGAGAAAGGTGTTAAATCTAATTTATCAAGCAACAACTTAATCACTATTACTATATGCTCAAACGATCAACTCACAATTAAATTAAATTCTAAATTAATTAACGAAACAAAAAATTATAATTACTAAAGTGATGTAATCAAATTGGAGAATAATGGGATTTTACTCTTTTCTACTCATCTTCATCTCGATGTCACCGTGCACCATCACCATTTGGATTTGTTAAGTCTCCGAGCTTTTGGTAGACTTCGTTCGACACTTAGCAATCCATGAACCCTTCTTGAATGTTTTGCGACATGGTTCTCGCACTTGTTCGGCTTTCAAATTTAGGTTCATGGTGATTCAAGAGTGGCTCTCCGATCTTCTTTGTAGATCGCCACTTTTCCTCAATGTTATCTCCTTGGCCTCTGGCTCTCACTTTACCGCCATCTTCAAAGGCATTCTCATCTTTGTTGAGTGAAGCTCTAGTCTGCTTGAGTCCTTCTTCAAAGTCGCTTCACTTCCACCTATGTAGTCTCACCGCACATCGAGACTTGTTCTCTTGATCTTTGGTGGAACTCAGAGAGTCAACAATAGCATTCAACAACTCAACGATTCTACAACATATATAGCAATCATCAAAGAACTCTTGATCTTTGAAGCTCTGTTGATTTATACTACTTTCCAATCTTCCTATTGAAGGTAGCCGCTTGAAAGCTATTCAAATTGCTTCACGATCTCGAAGTTATTTGGTGCAGATCGCAGATGTGACATGACATCTTTTTCTCGACTTTCTCGACATCAGCAGCTTCTCTGCTTTTCACCTACCCCATCGATATGTTACTTTGATGTCTCGGTGTGTCGACGACTTTATTTCCCCTTCCGATTTCTTAATCGAGAGGTCCTCCTTGCATTGATGCTCTCAATAAGCTTTTGTCCGAATGCCACCTTCAGATTGAACCGCTACAATGCTTCAATCCTCAGCTTGTTCGAACTCAACGATTCTCGATGCACTTCTTCTTGACCTCGATCGTAGTGTCTTATCGATCGATGCTTATTGATATGTAGAGTCAAGACTACGATCTTGAAGAGTGTTCACTTGATCTTTAGTGAAGAACAACTCTTCCTTCTTCGTCGTGCAAAGGTTTCAACACTTCTATTTTCCTCGATCGCTTCTCGATATCGATGGCTTGACTTCTTGCTCGCCCCTTCTCAATAACAAGACACTTCAGATTTGTGGCGTGTCCAAATTTCGCTTTCTCCTTGTGATCTCCCATTCACTTATCATCAATGGATCGACCCAATGCTTAATCACTTTAGCCTTGTTCTTCGTAGGTCGACCAATATCTTTGTGTATACTCCATCGCCTTCCTTCTTCGTTTGGAAAACACTACGATCCCGGTTACTTCCAAGATCGTTGTCATCTTTCCACTTGACAACCATCGCATATGTCGACTTTCCTTAGTCACCATCAAGTCTTCTTATGATCATCTTGTGGAAGACTTCATCTTGAATGGCTTCACAACTCAATCTGGATGTCGATTGGGTTGATGCTTAGATCTTCTATTAGCTTGCATGCCATTCGCTGAGTGCTCTCTGCTTCCTTTAGGTGAGATGTATCTTTGCAAAGACCAACCAGAGGCTTCATTCCTTTGGATATTCTGGGAGTGCTCAATTGTTGAGAATCGTGTTTGCTCTACGATTCTACCTTGGCTTTGTGAGCACATCTATTGAGGTCTTAGCACTGTACTCTACGATTCAAATTTCTACCGCATGCAGACACACTACGACTCCGAGATCGATCTCGACACTACGATTTCGTTGTTGTGCTTTTTGTTGTCTTCATCCGATCTTGTTCGACTACGATCTCTCCTTTGATACGACTCAAGAGACTCTACGACTCGAGTGTAGTCTACGATTCTTGACTTGATTTGACATTAGTAGACTCTCACGACTTCGAAAGTGTAGTCTACGATTCTCGACTTGGCTTCTCGCAGATGCTCTACTACTCAGAGGCAAGGTCAGTCTCTCACGATTCTAAACATGACTTCCTCAAAGAGACTACGGCTCCGAGGAAGCTTTACTCGACACACTACGATCCTTCCTCGCCTCTCCTCGGCAGCTCACGAACTCCGAGATCTACTATCTTGCAGACTACGATTCTCGCCTCGATAGCTCTCTCGAGTTATCCTCGACTTCCCGGCAGACTACGATTTCTGGTGCAAAGGTTCTCAATGATCGATGTTTCATCTATTACATCATACGATCAACCTAACATGCTTGATCTTTCTATGTTTATAGTCCTTGTACATCATTTCTTTTTAAGGACTTTACAAAAGTCATTTTGCTTATGTAGGATCAACCTAACATATTTGATCAATTCATTCTAAGTCCTTGTACATATGTTTCTATAATCTATCGAGGACTTTATAACTTTTCTTAATGCAAGTATACTTATATTCATATATTCATTCATATATATATCATAATCAAATCATATATAAATAGGAATATCATTCACATGTTTATTCCTTATAATCTCCCCCTATTTGATTATGACAAAAAACAATAAGTGCATATGCATGTTATGAAATGAATCTTATATATAAAGAGTCAATTGTATTTCTAAAATAGATAATCATGAATGTCATTTATAATGATGTGAAATTTAATACACTAACATACATTTTTACATCCTCGGATCCGTAACATACCTAACTCGTTAGAGATGTACCTCTTTGGCTCCATGTATGCTTCTGTGATGTTTGTTGATCATCTATCCATCTGCTTTGATTTTCTTATACCTCTCCCCTCGATGTGGACTTCATCTCTTTTCTGCTTCCCCTCGCTGTATGCTTCTTCTTCTTCTTCTTCCTCCCCCTCACTTTTGTACACACAGCTCATCATCCTTTTTGGCTCCCCCTCGATGATGACCCAACTTTCTTCTATTGTTTTCTTCTCTTGTTTCTTTCTTTCCTTCGCTTTCTTGCCCTTCCTTGAATACTTCTTACTATGCCTCTTTCTATGCCACTTTTTGTCCCCCTTTTTATCATTAATCACTTCAGAGAGCTGTTCCATGTTGGACATAAGCTGCTCCATCAGGTAAGAGGAGTTACCAACTTCAATCTTGAGTTCTTGTTGACTTAACTCAAGTTGCATAGAGAAAGACTGATTCATGTTGTCAATCTTGTCAGAGAGGACTTGGAGTTTCTCTTCATTGGCCTTTTGTGCTCGTAGAACTTCTGCCTTCTGATCATTTATGGCTTTTAGATAGATGTGATCTCTCTCGTTGATTTTGAGAGATACATCAGCCATAGTGGCTTGTAGTCTATCATGAACTGAGTTATCTTCCATCTTGTCAACCTCTTTGACTCTTCATTGATTAGAGATATCTTCTCAATCAATCTCCATCGTAATTCTTCAATAGTTCTTTTTCCATAGGAATTTGGTCATTTGGTTGGGCAACCTCTTCTTGAACACTAGATTGAACTCTACGATTTTCATCCTTTGACAGATTTTCAAAAGCAGTGAGAATCTGAAAAATCGTTAAATACCAATCGTGATTGGAGGATGAAGGAATGTCAGTCAACAGTGTTTGACCAGATGAAAGCTTCTCATTTTGGATTTGCATGTCATCAGTGGTAGAGTGAACTGACTCTACGATTATCTCCTTAGTCATGATCCTTCTGCCTTCAGAGTCCACTCTACGATCATAAGGAATATAGTGGTTGCCAACATGTCTGTAGACTTTGTAGTGGGGCTGGTCTTTGATCATCATTGTTGCATAATTCTTCACCTTTGGGAAGTTCTGAGACACCAGTTCTAGGCTTGGAATTTTTGGAAGTACTTCTTATGATTCATTCGAGCCTTCCACTATTCTTCTTCTATTAATCCTGGCTGGAGAGATGATAGGATAGTTTGTCGGGTTCTTCCCAATTCTCGATTTGCGTAACCGTAGTCTTTCTCTCAATTCTTCACTTCTTGAGCTTGAATCTTGTTGGCTCTTTTCCTCGATTCATCAAGAATTCTTCTTGTTGAATTTCATTTCCGTAAGCCTTCTTCAACAAGATCTTCCTTGATTCATCTTCTTCATTACTAGTCCCATCTTCAAAGACTTTTCTTCCTATGATTCAGATTCATCATCACTTAATTCAATGATTGCAGTAGAGTGATCATTTCTCTTCTTTGGAGGCAAATTGAGCAAGTAATCAGAGCTCTTCCTTCTCCTTGGGGTTCAACTATGGGAGTTTCGACTCTCTTCTTCTTCGAAATCCAAAGCTTCGAGGCATTTGATCAAATGCATTTCTTTGACTTTCAAAGAATGCGGGAGCATGTTTTTCTTCTTCGACTCACCATCTTTTAAGTTTGTTGGAGCATTTGCAGTAGAGGATGTTGTTGTGTCAACTTGTAACCTTTCTTCATTATCAGAGTGGATGCTCTTAGAGTTAGTCATAGGGCTTGCACATTCCTTTTCTTCACCATCAAACTTGGCTCTTCCTTTCATAGATTCAACTTCTTCCTCATTGCTGGACTTGCTCTTTAAGGATTCAATCTTAGAGCTTTCATTTCCCTTCCCATCTTCAGACTTTACATTTTGTTCTCTGTTGGAAGGACTTTCTTAGGGAACTGGAACTGATTTCTTTGTACTTTTGCTTTCTTCTTGGGTGACTCTTGGAGTAGTCTCATTATTCCTTCTTCTTTTTGGGTTTTCAGTGATTGATGTCGGTTTTTCTCCTCGCTCCTTGTTTCTTCTTGTTAATGGAGACATGGCTTGACAAAGCCTTTGCATTCTTCACATTCTTAGACTTCTTCTTTGCGGGTGGCAAAGAATCGATGTAGAGTCATCGACTCAGAGCTTTCCACCTCCTTTTGCCTTTCTTTCTTTGCAGAGACTTTTCTCACGCTTTCAGCTTTGTGTTAGCCTCCTTTTCCTTTTGGATTTTTCTTCCAATTTATAAACAATCTGGGAGACATTATTTTATGAACATTTAGAGGCTTCTCCTCATCATCCTTGATCTTGCTTCCCAACTTTTTCTTCATCACAATACTCAAGAGTCTTCCAGAAAGACCTTAGTCGTGGGTCTTCTCAGACTTCTTTACTCTCAAATTCTTTCACCCATTTGAGATTTGATCAAATAAGATAGCTCCAAAGTTGATTCGCTTCTTCGTAACTATTGCGTATATAATCTTCAAACTGCTGATCAAGCACAAGAGTCATGTGCAGATCTCCTTGCATAGGATACACTTTCCCACTATCTCAAAGAAGGAACTCAATTCCTCAGAAAAATTCTTCTTCTTCATGTCCTTCAAAGCTAGGGTTTCTTTGGTACCGCATTAGCCTCTTGCCTTCTTCAATGTCGACTTCATCCAGTGTTTATCGACCTTTTGATTGGGAAACCCTAGACATTGATTGATGTCTGATGCTCTTATCTTCGTGACTTGATCCTTTCACCTTAGTGGTCGTAACCCCTGTAATTCGTCAAGCATTTGAGTAGAACCGCTTTACTAGATCTCAGATAGACCGGAGTGTTGGCCTCCAAGCACTCGTGAGAATCCAACTTTTCTTTACGAGCTCAAGGATGTTTTTGAACTTCATCTCCGATTTTTCAAACTTTGTGAAGCCGAGTTGATTCCGCTTATAACTCTCCATTCTCGCCATTTGAAAAGTTCAAGGTATATGGGTGTGTGATTCAGAGAGATTTATGGATATGGTCGATTGTGATTTGGACTCGAAGTTTGATTGGTTTGGCTTCAAGAGGATTCTAGGGTTTGAAAATGGAGGGAGAGAGGTTCGATAGTTCCTCGTAACTGCTTGCAAATTTTGAATTTGTCTTTATGGCGCCCTTTTGACTCAGATATACGCCAGATGTGTCAATCTAGCCATTGGTTGCACGATGCCCAAGAATGAACTCAGAACCCCCATTAACTTTTCAGTTAGATGTTTCTTTTTAGAAGAGTAGACGTTTTGATTGACGTGGATTGACCGTTGACCTCTTTTGGTTCAGAGAGTAGCATGATAAGGCAACTATGGACTCTACGATTTCCTTTGTCGACTCAACGATCAACTTTTGAGAGATGATGCAAAGGATGGTTTTTGACATTACTTTTCATTTTGAACCTCGCATGGCTCAACCATCGATGTACTTCATAAAGTCTTGGGCACTTTTCTTTATCGTGTCATCTTTCCAACCAAAGATTCAAACTTATCTCCCATAATCAATGGTTGAGCAATTGTCCTGTTCTTCCAAGCTCCTCATGAGTTGGAGTAGCCTCTTATAAGACCGCAATCGTCGAGTCTGCTTTCTACGATCATCGAGGTCAGACTACGATCGTTGAGGTTATATCACGATCGCTGAGTTCTCACAAACTCTACTCGCGATCGCTGACTTGATCTTGGTCCTTGAGATGAACTTGATCAAGCAATCCTTCTGGGTTAAGGTAGCTCAGGAAGGGCCAACCTCTTAGAATGAGCTAAGGGTCAGGTTTGTCCCTGAGGCGCTTTCCAGATGAAGTACTTTAGGAGTAGTTTGCACTGATATCTCATTTGACCTTTTCTAGTGGGGAGGTCCTCTCCCAACTTTAGACAATTGCATTTGCTGTAATCGTGGTGTCCTCCTGCTTTTACACTACGATCGATGTTTGATCGTAGGCACTCCACGATTTTGAGTCAGGTGGTCGATAGGTTATCGTAGTACATTTTGAGACGCTCCTACCGACTATGGATCTTCATTTGTTCATCACCCACAAAGTTTTGGGACTCAGAATGGGTACATTGCTTCATAGAATATTTCAAAGTTGTTGTTCCTTAATGATCACCGCTTCCCCATGGTTGATGTTGTCTTTTTTCAAAGAGGTGTGATTTCTTTTTCTTCATGTACATTAGGAAGCATCCTCGCATATCTCCTTCTCGATCAAAATCATTAAATCTTCTTATATCGTAGAAATGGGCATCTTCGTGGTCGATCATTCTACGATCCTTTGACAAAGACTACGAACGTAGTCTTCTTTTTACAGCTTTGTACTTGTGGAGTTCTCGCCCCCGTAAATGAGTTCCTCATGTTTGATGCTCGATGATCCTCTCGTGGTGAGCTTCCGTGAGGATTCTTCTCTATGACCGCTTTTGAATGATTGAGCATCTAAGACCCTTTTACATCTTTTGGTTGAATGACTTGCTTCCTTATAAGGATCAAAGAACAATGTGAGCTTCATTCAGATTAGCTCAAAGAAGTCTTCCAGATGTGCTTTGACATATAGGAGTTTTATCGTAATCATTTCTAAAATACCTTAAGCCTTCTCGCTCATGTTGAATTTTCTTGATCAAGTCTTCGCTTCAAAGATTCCTTAGTGTGGTCGATGGACCAAGTGCACCGCAGTTTATAAATTTCTATTTTTGGTACCCATGGTTAAATGGGTCCTCGCTAGGTTAGTTTTCTAAACCCCTGCTCTCATATATTTGGATAATCATCATATTGATCACCAACAATACCATATTCATGCATGTAACTAATTTAGATAATACATTTTGAGATGCATGATGGTGAGTGTGTGTGAGATTTGCTATTTTAATAAAAACTCTTTTTTCTTTGATGGTTTCATCATTTGCTAGGTTATGTTCATAGGGTTTAAATGTTCACAGAGTGAGAATCAACTCTACAATTTATTTCAGATCTCGTTGATTCATGGAGGTGATCAGCTTTCTACGAATCTTCAAGATGCTCTTGTAGAATCGATCATACTGTGTGTTATTAAACACTTAGACCATAGGTTGTACATACATACTAACCCATCAAAGAAAGATTACTTCACATAAAATTATTTTAACTCAGTGATGCTATTATGACCCATTTTAGATTTCTTTCAAGATGTCATCTTCAACCTAAAACTTGGATGGAGAGAAAGTTTATAGGCATTTGAGTTTCCACCCTCAAAGTGTACTTTCTCTCTTCACCTTTTTAGGTAGATTATGATTCCTTGAAAGAATATTGTTATAGTTCATAAGAAGGTGCAATCATGATGTACATATTTATATTAGTGAGGAACCGTACCTTTTTACTGCCAGTTTCTTAACAATCATTTATCTAAGATATACTAAGTTTAGTATCGATGTGCATAGTTTCTCAATTTCTCCCGATACTAGTCGCTTCCAAATGACCTTCAATCAATCAATCGTGGTCTTGAAGATGCAAGCTAAGAGAATATCATCAACATCTTTAGTTCTTTTGACATCCTTGAGTTCACAAGGTTTACATCCAAACCGCAGTCGTTCATGCATACATGTTCGAGAAGTTCTTCTTTCTTCTCCGATAAGCATTACTTAATGATGCATGTATGGCCTTTTCATCTTTTTCAGTCGGTGGATGTTTGATTCTTTTCTCGTTGATGTCTCTTGAGCTTAGCCCGGTCTTCGCACTACAAGATTGATCATGAAAGCAAGGATTGGTCTTGTTGATATGGCAATCAAGAACATGGACCAATCTGAGTAGCCTTTTGTGTGTATATATACACATTTACCTATACATACAATATTTCCAACGTGTGAGCTCATCTCAAGATATAACAAGTGACTTACTACTAAACTAAGTTTAGAACAATGTTTGTGCTTAGGATCGCACTCAAAGCGATTAGCTTTTGAATATAGCATGAGAACCTCGCTTCGATACCAATTGTTAGTTCCCAAGAGGCACAATATAGATCTGTAAGGGGGGGGTTGAATAGATCCTTTTTAATTTCAAATACTTTTCTCATTTATTTTGTATTGCTAATAATTTAGCATATGACAAACATAAGAATCTTTTCAAGCACAAATAAATAAGTAAAAGATCCCTTCATTGATATATTCATAATCATATATACATTGTTCGTAGAGTTAATTCAAGAGTAAGCGCTAAAACATACATAGCAGCTTATAGCAAAGCTTAATGTACATAATGTAAATGACATAAAGTAAAAGACACAAGGGTTTTAAGTGGTTCAGAGACTCAAGCTCCTAATCCACTCTTCTCGCTTTCAACTAGCAGGTGATTTCCACCAAGGAAGGGCAAGACCCTAATCACTAAGATTCCTTCAAGGCCAAAGCCTTTTTGGGACTTCATTCTCACTAAGAACTCTTCAAGGCCAAGCAGCTTTTGAACTTCTCTAGTTCCCTAGAACTCTTCAAGCCCAAAGAGCTTGGAAACTTCATTTAGTCCTCCCCACAAGGACCCCTCAGACCCTGGCTTCTTGTTGTTGTAGTTGTTGATGTTGTTGGTGCTGAGCTGCTAAGATGTCTTTAAGCTCTGAACATCTTCTGTACTTAGCAGCTTGGTGTGGTCCTCTTTGCATTCTGCTTCGAGTCTGAACCACATCTTCTTTGGTGCAGCTGATCTTTACTCTTTTCTGCTCATCTTCATCTCGATGTCACCAGGCACCATCACCATCCGGATTTGCTAAGTCCCCGAGCTTTTGGTAGACTTCGTCCGCACTTAGCAATCCCCTCAACCCTTCTTGAATGTTTTGCGTATATGGTTCTCGCACTTGTTCGGGCTTTTACTTTAGGTTCATGGTGATTCGTAGAGAGGGCTCTCCGATCTTCTTTGTACTCGCCACTTTTCCTAATGTTATCTCCTCGGCCTTCTCTTGGCTCTCACTTTTGGCTGCCATCTTCAAAGGGCATTCTCATCTTTGTTGAGTGAAGCTCTAGTCTATTTTGAGTCCTTCTTCAAAGTCGCTTTCACTTCCACCTATGTAGTCTCACCGCCATCGAGACTTGTTCTTGTTGATCTTTGGTGGAACTCAGAGAGTCAACAATAGCATTCAACAACTCAACGATTCTCGCAACATATAGCAATCATCATCAACTCTTGATCTTTGAAGCTCTGTTGATTTATACTACTTTCCAATCTTCCCATTGGAAGGTAGCCGCTGAAAGCTATTCAAATTGCTTCACAGATCTCGAGTTATTTGGTGCGCATCGCAGATGTGACATGACATCTTTTTCTCGACTTTCTCGACATCGCAGCCTACTATTTCACCTACCCCACCGATATGTTACTTTGATGTCTCTTGCAGGTCGATTTACTTTATTTCCCTTTCCGATTTCTTGATCGAGGTTGTCCTTGCATTGATGCTCTCAATAAGCTTTTGTCCAAATGCCACCTTCGAGATTGAACCGCTGCCAATGCTTCAATCCTCGCTTGTTCAAACTCAACGATTCTCGATGCACTTCTTCTTGACCCGATCGTAGTGTCTTATTGATCGATGCTTATTGATATGTAGAGTCAAGACTTACGATCTTGAAGAGTGTTCACTTGATCTTTAGTGAAGAACAACTCTTCCTTCTTTCGCGTAAAAGGCTTCAACACTTCGCTTGCCTCGACCGCTCTCGATATCGATGGCTTGACTCCTTGCTCGCCCCTTCTCAATAACAAGACACTTCAGATTTGTGGCGTGTCCAAATTTCTTTCTCCTTGTGATCTCCCGCTCACTTATCATCAATGGATCGACCCAATGCTTAATCACTTTAGCCTTGTTCTTCGTGAGGTCGACCAAGATCTTTGTGTATACTCCATCGCCTTCCTTCTTCATTTGGAAAACACTACGATCCCGGGTTACTTCCAAGATCGTTGTCATCTTTCCACTTGATACCATCGATATGTCGACTTTCCTTAGTTAGCCATCAAGTCTTCTTATGATCATCTTGTGGAAGACTTCATCTTGAATGGCTTCACAACTCAACTGGATGCTAATTGGGTTGATGCTTAGATCTTCTATTAGCTTGCATGCCATTCGCTGAGTGCTCTCTCGCTTCCTTTAGGTGAGATGTATCTTTGCAGCACCAACCAGAGGCTTCATTCCTTTGATATTCCGGAGTGCTCAATTGTTGAGAATCGTGTTTTCCTATGATTCTACCTTGCTTTGTGAGCACATCTATTGAGGTCTTAGCTCTGCACTCTACGATTCAAATTTCTACCGCATGCAGCACACTACGACTTCGAGATCGATCTCGACACTACGATTTCTATCGCAGTTGTGCTTGTTGTCTTCATCCGATCTTGCTCGACTCTCGATCTCTCGCCTTTGACTACGACAAGTAGTCTAGACTCTCTCGACTTAGTTTCTACATTAGTCTACGATTCTTCGAGAGTGTAGTCTACGCTTCTTCGACTGGCTTCGGCAGATGCTCTTCACTTAGCAGGTAAAGTGTCTCTACGATTCTCAACATGACTTCCTCAAAGAAACTACTACCCGAGGAAGCTTTACTCGACACACTACGATCCTTCCTCGCCTCTCCTAGCGTCTATTTAACTCCGAGATCTACTATCTTGCATCACTACGATTACGCCTCGATAGCTCTCGAGTTATCCTCGACTCTCCCGAAGACTACGATTTCAAAAAAGGTTTCATGATCGTATGCTTATCTATTACATCATACGATCAACCTAACATGCTTGATCTTTCTATGTTTATAGTCCTTGTACATCATTTCTTTTAAGGACTTTACAAAGTCAAGTTTTTGTTTATGTAGATCAACCTAACATATTTGATCAATTCATTCTAAGTCCTTGTACATATGTTTTTATAATCTATCGTAGGACTTTACAGTTTTTCTTTATGTAAGTATACTTGCATTCATTCATATATATATCATAATCAAATCATATATAAATAGGAATATCATTCACATGCATATTCCACCGGTGCACCATAACCATTTGGATTTGTTAAGTCTCTGAGCTTTTGGTAGACTTTGTCTGACACTTAGCAATCCATGAACCCTTCTTGAATGTTTTGCAGACATGGTTCTGCACTTGCTCAGTTTCAGCTTTAGGTTCATAGTGATTCGAACAGTGGCTCTCCGGATCTTCTTTGTACTCTGCCACTTTTCTGAATGTTATCTCCTTGGCCTTCTCGGCTCTCAGCTTGGCTGCCATCTTCAGTGGCATTCTCATCTTTGTTGAGTGAAGCTCTAGTCTGTTTGAGTCCTTCTTCAAAGCTGCTTCACTTCCACCTATGTAGTCTCACTGTCACTGAGACTTGTTCTTTTGATCTTTGGTAGAACTCGTAGAGTCAACAATAGCATTCAACAACTAAACGATTCTGCAACATATATAGCAATCCTCAGCAATCTTGATCTTTGAAGTTGTGTTGATTTATACTACTTTACAATCTTCCTATTGGAAGGTAGCCGTTGAAAGCTATTCAAATTGCTTCACAGATCTCGAGTTATTTGGTGTAGACTGCAGATGTGACATGACATCTTTTTCTGACTTTCTGACACAGCAGTCTACTGTTTCACCTACCCCGTCAGATATGTTACTTTGATGTCTCGGGCAGGTCGACGACTTTATTTCCCCTTTCTGATTTCTTAATCAGAGGTTGTCCTTGCATTAATGCTCTCAATAAGCTTTTGTCCGAATGCGACCTTGATTGAACCGCATGCCCTTTGCTTGATCCTCGGTTATTCGAACTCAATGATTCTGATGCACTTCTTCTTGGACCTGATCGTAGTGTCTTATTGACTGATGCTTATTGATATGTAGCGTCAGCACTACGATCTTGAAGAGTGTTCCCTTGATCTTTAGAGAAGAACAGCTCTTCCTCCTTTCGTTCAGTGCTTTAATACTTCTGTTTGCCTCGATTGCTCTAAGATACTGGTGGCTTGACTCCTTGCTCTGGCCCCTTCTGAATAACAAGACACTTCAGATTTGTGGCGTGTCCAGCTCGCTTTCTCCTTGTGATCTCCCGTTCACTTATCATCAATGGACTGACCCAATGCTTAATCACTTTAGCCTTGTTCTTCAGAGGCTGACCAGTATCTTTGTGTGAACTCCATCAGTTCCTTCTTCGTTTGGAAAACACTAAGATCCTGGTTACTTCCAAGATCGTTGTCATCTTTCCACTTGACAGCTACTGCATATGCTGACTTTCCTTAGTTAGCTACTGAAGTCTTCTTATGATCATCTTGTGGAAGACTTCATCTTGAATGGCTTCACAACTTCAACTGGATGTTTGATTGGGTTGATGCTTAGATCTTCTATTAGCTTGCATGCCATTCGTTGAGTGCTCTCTAGCTTCCTTTAGGTGAGATGTATCTTTGCAGTACCAACCAGAGGCTTCATTCCTTTGGATATTCTGGGGAGTGCTCAATTGTTGAGAATCGTGTTTGCTCTCGATTCTTCTACCTGGCTTTCAGGAGCACATCTATTGAGGTCTTAGCACTGTACTCTGATTCACTTTCTACCGTCAGACACTACAACTCAGAGATCAGATCTTAACACTACGATTTCTGCCGTTGTGCTTGTTGTCTTCATCTGATCTTGTTCGACTACGATCTCCGCCTTTGGTACAATCAAGAGACTCTACGACTCTGAGTGTAGTCTATGATTCTTGACTTGGCTTCGGCAGATGCTCGGTTGGCTCGTGAAAAGCGGTCATCTCACGATTACGAACACGACTTCCTCAAAGAAACTACTACGGCTCCGAGGAAGCTTTACTCGACACACTACGATCCTTCCTCATCTCTCCTAGTAGTCTACGAACTCTGAGATCTACTATCTTGCAGACTACGATTCTGCCTCGATAGCTCTCGAGTTATCCTTGACTCTCCTAGCAGACTATGATTTCTGGTGCAGTGCTCGATGATCAGACAAGCCTATCTATTACATCATACGATTAACCTAACATGCTTGATCTTTCTATGTTTATAGTCCTTGTACATCATTTTTTTAAGGACTTTACAAAGCTGTTTTGTTTATGTAGGATCAACCTAACATATTTGATCAATTCATTCTAAGTCCTTGTACATATGTTTTTATAATCTATCAGAGGACTTTACAGCTTTTCTTAATGTAGGTATACTTGCACATTCATTCATATATATATCATAATCAAATCATATATAAATAGGAATATCATTCACATGCATATTCCTCGACGAGAAAAAATACAGTTCTTGTTGCCTCCTTTTTGTGTTAGCAAAACGGACACTAACTCATGCAAGTATACATAGGTCAACAAGTAGTACAGAGAAAGAAAAGTATCGATCCACGGAGAAAGGTGTTAAATCTAATTTATCATGCAACAACTTAATCACTATTACTATATGCTCAAACGATCAACTCACAATTAAATTAAATTCTAAATTAATTAACGAAACAAAAAATTATAATTACTAAAGTGATGTAATCAAATTGGAGAATAATGGGATTCTAATTTCATTTAATGTTTCATCTAAATTGCAATCCTCATGTCATGTTTGATTATTTATCATGGAAAGCTAGTCAATAACACATAAGTAGACCACAACAATTTTTCAATGAACTATGTCTAATTTACACAAAATCCACAATCGATAGAATTCATGTAAGCATCACTATTACCAAAATCACTATATGTCTATGTGAAATTACAACAATAATGAATTAAAGTGCAGGCTCTTTTCATGACTACACACGGTGGACCGGTATATGTCTATCCGGTTCACAAATCACAAAGCTTAAACAAATCAGCCTCATGAACATATGTCATTATGATATAATCTATACTTATATTTCATTTTCAAAATCCATACAAGCAATTAGTGTGAATGGTGATCAAGAATTCAAGCATTTTCCATAAATCATAATGGGCAATCCAACGATAAATATTCAATAAGACATTCATATATACATATTTAAACTACGCATCAAAATCCATTAGAATCCCATAATGGGATTTAGTTCATTTCTGAACTAAAAGCCATTTTGGGATTAAAGCAAACCATTAGAGTAAGAAATGCAAACAAAAGTTATGAAGAAATGAGAGAATCAAATCTGCAAATTCCTGCTGCAAGTTCTGTTTCCAAGCTTGTTCAATTCACCAATAATCTCCAAGAATGAAAACTAAATTTATTAAGTAATCTAGATAAAGAGAGGAGCGAAAAGTAGTAATGAAATGATCTTTACTCTCTCTAATGTAGTCTAAACCCTAAGAACAATAAAGATAATAATAATAATAATAATAACACGTCTGGTACCAACCATATCGTCTCAGTTGAGCAAAACACGCTCAAATTCAAATTACAAAAAGTCAGCAAATTTTAACTGAATAAGACTGGCGCGACCGTGCAATGGAGTAAAGGGAATCGGGCACGGGCATGGGCGCGCTATAAGCATGACTATCGAGTGTATGGCGCGGGCGCGCCATGGTCCTTAAATTTTGGAGCGCGGTCGCGCGATGCCTGATTTGCCTTTGTCTTGCCTAAGGCGCGGGTACGCCATGTAGAGCTTGATTGGCAGCGCGGTTGTGCTACTGCTGCATTGAGTCTTCTGCTGTCTTTTTGCTTGTTGTTGCTACTAGCTTGCTTTTTCATTTCAACACATCTGCACTTTACCATTTCATTGATCTCCTTCTCATTTGCTCACATCCATCTTGCCATGCTTTTGCTAGCTTCATGCCATCCATGCTAATCCATGCCAATCCTTGCTATTCCACGTTATTCCATGCCTTATGTTGTTATAGGAGTTCCATCAATGCATACTACAAAATAAACATAAAACGCAAATAAAACATAATAAAACTACTTAAGTTGAGCATAACTATCGTGAGTTGGTAACCAATAAGTAGGTATAAAACCTACTTATCAGTTCTCAGAAACAAAGTGATACCCTCTATTAAGGTAATCTGGTGAAACCACAATGCTGAAGAAGCTACGTGGGAACTTGAAGATGTTATGATGAAAAATTATCCTCAGTTATTTGCTTAATTTTGTATAGCGATTCTGCGAACAGAATCTTGTTAAGGAGAAAAGAATGTAACGAATGAATTTATTAAGTTGTGATTCTAGGGACAAAATCCTTTTAAGGAGGGAAGGATGTAACGAATGAGAATTTTTATGTAATTTAAAAATATTTATTGAATTAAATAAATATTTTAATTGATTTATTTATTGAGATAAATAAATATTGATAAAATTATTGTGCATTAATTTTAAAATGTGTTATAATAATTAAATTAATGGATGGTAATTTTGTGATATGAAGATTTAATTTAATGAGATAGTTAAAATAAATGAATTATTAAATAATTACAATGTAGTTCTAATTTAATTTAATAATTAAATTAGAGAGTTATTAGTTTAATTAATAAAATTATAATTTATAATGGAAATTATAATTATGTGACTAATGCTAATTTGAATTTATAAATTTAATTAAATTAGTTGTATTGTGGGTGTGACATAAAAACTATATAATATAAGTGTTATAAAAATAAATTAAAAAGGGGGGAGTTTTTGTGTGTAGCCAAACATGGCCTTGTGGCCTTTGGCATATTGCAACTGACGTAGCTTTTGGTTTTTGTACCTGATGCGTAGTGGCTATATCAGTTTGTTTTATGCGTATTATTTCCTAAGGCTAAAGAACAGAGAGTGTAAAGAGGAAGAAAACACAAAGTGATTAGAGAGAAATTGAGGGAGCTAGAGAGGAAAATTGAGAGTTTTGCTTTAAATTGGTCAAGAGGAAGAAGAAGGATTGTTAAAACCTTGTCACAATCTTTTCTAATCTACAACGAAGGATTAAGGGTAATAATCTATTCCTAACTTCCAAGTTTTTGGTTTTGTAATTTTATTCTCTATGATTTGGAATTTTTTGTTGGATTAGGGTTTGGATTGTTGATTATATGGATATATAATCTGATAATCATCATACATAAGTAATATTTAGTGATCAAATTCATGGAATTTAGTTTGTAGAAGAAAATTAAGTTAACAGTGTTGTATATATATGAAAGCGGTTCATTAAGACCAAAAATTTATGTTCAATCCTTGTTATAATCTGTAAAGTGGTTGTGAATTGTGTTAGTATGTTAAGAAACGAAAACAATGCAACTGAAATGGCTTAATTTGGTTAAGAATTAAAGGTTTGGTGATTGAAATTATTAAATGTGTTGAAATTAAAGAAAATAGCAAAAACATGATTTTATAATCCTCCAGAATGTGGTTGTTTGTGAGTTTAAGTGTTAACTGGTTAAGTATTTGGTAGGTGGCTTTGGTAAGATTCTTAGTGTGTGAGTTTGTCCATGTTATTGTCAAAATTAGGATTTTTGGTTTAGAATAGAGATTGTGTTCGTGTTCTAGAAACTGATTTTGGAGTCGAGCGCGGTATGGCTGGCTCTAGTGGCGCTTGCCAGCGCTAGACCTAATAAGAATCAAAGGCAGTAGCACCAATGGTCGGTCAGACCCAAAGAATGAACCGTTAATTGATATAGATTGGGGAATGCTAACTTAACTTATTTTAATGATTGTAGAGGAACTTAAAACATGTTATAAGACATAATTACATATTGTAATCACAAAGTTGAAACTACAAGTTATGAATTAATAAGTGTGAAAGTCTGTAATGTGATGTCATGAGAATTGGTGTTATTCTACAATCACCATGTCGGGTATTGTTATATAATTAGGAGTTCAGATTCATGGTACGTGAATGATGAGGATAATTAGATCTTAAGCTAAAGATTATAGACTTGACTAAAATGAAAAGTAAACCAATGAAGTTAATGTTAATATAACTAATTAGTATTGTGGTTCTAATGGTATATGTAGGGTATTTAGCGAACGTTTGTAGTAATTGAATAGCTTACACACAAGGCAAGTTTCTTAAACCCTAATCTTATGTTGAGCAAATTTTCTTGGTTTCATCTTGATTATGATTATGCAAGCTTTTGTATTCTAATTCTTTTACATTGAGCAAGTTTCATATTCTTAACTTGATATCGTTATGCAAGTTCTTACAACTTTTATTGAGCAAGTTCCTAACTTTTGTTTCTTGTTATTCAAAGCATAAACTGTTCAAGTTCATTGTTCTAAATGAGATTTCTTAACTCTTTTGAATGTAATACTACTTTGTACGTACAATGTCTATTCAATTGTATATTGCTGATATTTAATCTTTAACTTAAGTATCATTGTTCAATCATATGTTATCATTGTTAAACCTTCGAACAACTAATAAATTTTTATTGATTGGACTAATCCATAATTGATGAGTGTTCCAAAATTCTAGAATCACTGTTAAGCTATTCCAAACTAAACTTTCTTTAGTGCGGAAATTCTAAAGTCAAACTGAGTTGAACAACCCTAATATAGAGGATTATGTACGCATTAACATTTAGATGTTTGTGCACAATACATGGTACGAAGGGATGATCCCTCTAAGTACGAAAGTAAAGGTCTGTATAGTCTAATGACTGTTAAAGGTTGAAGTAGACATACTTAATAACCTTGGGACATAGTTCATGGTCTTAAAGACCCTCAAATATAAACCTCAAACTTGTTTACTAATCTTGACTCGAAGAACAAGTTCTTAATTACTCAGTATTCATTGCTTACTCTTATGTTACTGCTATTATCATTCTTTATATCAGTGAGCAATTATTTGCTCACTCTTGCATTTAACACTGTAGCTAAAGTTGAGAAAATTGATGAGCCGTCTTCTAGCAAAGGCAAGGGAAAGATGTCCAAATGATGAAGATCTGTTTAATTTTATTTACTGAACTTATGTTATGAGACTTAAATTATTTTGTGATGTATTCCGCAAACTCATGTAATAGTTTAAGGTTAGATTTCCTGGGATTTAATTTACGTTGATGTAACCCTATAAAGGGATGGATTATTATTTAAGCTGTTTAATTTACATAATTATCCTTGATTATGGATAGTTAGAAGTAATTGTTTTGGATAGAGAGCACCAAATCCTGTGAGAATGAAGTACCCAGATTTGAGGGTGTCACAATTTTCATGATTTGCCAACTTTGAAATTAAGTATAGAAAACAAGAATTTACCTCCTTTGAAGCTTAGTTAGCTTAGTTTCTACCCTCTGCAATCGCTAAACTCCTCCTTAAACACAAGTAACTCAGACTCTAATTCTTGGAATTTTAATAAACAATTCTCAATAACGTGAAAAATGAAATTGAAGTTGCTATTTATAAAAGAATAATTGACTGGCTAATAGCTTTACACTAAGGTTGAATCCATAGAATATAAGAAGAACACAATGGATATCAAAGGGTTGCTCAACCACCACTTCCCAACCTTTTCCATAGCCAATCATCAACTAGTTATAGCCACTGTTCATTGCTCTGCAGATTACGTAAAGGAAAGTGGAACACTGTTTGGGTAACTGAGTTTGGGACAAGCTTATAATACTTAGCATTTGGTTTAGTTGGTCAATTTAATTCCCTTTTTGTTTCCTCATGTGATTTTAATATACAAATGTTACTACAATATAAAAAATTAGGGATTTATTATATACCCATATTATATAATCCATATACATTGGGTTCACACAATTTAATATTTAATGTAGATAAAATAACGCAGTTAGGTATTATTATCCGGGTATTCCCCATAGATATTATTATTACTCACATAACCACATTATGACACTATTCAATATTAAATGTCCATTTTAAACATTTAATATCTTTCTGAATTTCTGGGATACACAGTTAATTAATTATTTCTGTATTAAAACGTCACATATTATTTCATTGTACTACTTGGTACTTCATGTCATTAAAATGTACTCTTATCATATGATTTTAATAATGTCATTAAAATATACTCTTATCATATGATTTTAATTTGATTTATATTTTGTTTAACTGTTTGTTATAGAATTGAGTATAATTTAATTTAATTAATTATCCAACTTAACTTCTTTCTCTCTGTCAGCATATCATGCATGTGACACATAGATTCGATGTTAATATTCTAACATAGTAGACAATTTTTTGAATTTTTATAAAAAATTATAGTTTAATTAATTGATTGTAAATATTTTAGCCCAATAATATATTTAACCATTATTACCCTACAAAGTAAAGTGCTAAAAAAGTTGAATTAGCTTCAATGTGTGGTGCACGTGACTTGCACTCCCCTCTCCGCAAAACCCAAAACGCAACAAAGTAAAAATGAAATGGAGCAGACCACCCCTCCATTTCCACTCCACTCCACTCATTCAATCTCCATGTCAAACATCACATCAAGAAGCACAACACAAAATCCAAATCAAATGGAGAAGATACTCAAAACATCTTCAAAGATTAAAACCCAACAAACTAAATCGAACCCACCACCAATAATAACTTCATCTCAACTATCCATTGATATTATCCACAAACTTTTCTCTCTCTACCCAAAATCCAATTAACAGAAACAACAAAATATATATATATATATATATATATATATATATATATATATATATATATATATACACACACACACACATTGATACAGATATTTATGCTCTCAATTTGATATGGTGGCATGGCGTATTGTTCTTGGTCATGCCTCTTGGTTATAATCAATATGAATCGGTCCCTTATTAGTGGAACAACAACAACCCATCTTTCTTCCTTCAAGCTTCACCGATTCAAAAACAGTACTAAGCTTTTTGGGCTCGAATTGCGGAGGAAGCACCGATCGTTTGAACGGCGTCGTGTCAAGTTTGTTCTCTGTGCTGAGCTTTCCAATCCCTTTTCTGGGAGTAATGGTTTGGACTCCAAGGTTATTTACTTGTTTTCTCTCAGTTCAGACTCTGCTTAGTTTGCTATTCTATTTGCACAATAGTCACTTGTGATTTATATATAGCATATGTGTGATTGGTAGATTGAAATGACTAAATGGCAAAAGGATGTGAATTCTTGGTGAATTTCATTTATATAGTGTGTATTGTGTATGTATAATTGGAAGAAATGGGTACTATGGAAATGACTTAATGGCAAAAGGATCTTAATTTTTTTGGGGTATTATGTTGTCCCAATTGTGTAGATTTTGCGAATTGAATTTGAGACTGGATGAGGGGAGCTAATTAGTATTTGATAGACTCCACGGCACGCTTGCATGAGGTGGTCGTCGCCCGAATCGTTTCTAGCACAGTTGTTGGGTGAATTGTTTGCGACACCTTAACCCCTCGTCATACTTTTAGCGGTAATCTTATACAATTGCTCGCGTTCTAATCTGCGTTGAATGGACACCAACGACACCTTGACCCCTCGCTTATATTGAAGTGGTAATCTTGAGTACAATCGACGATTGATCACGGTGAAGACGCATACACACAAACTATGAATTATTGTATGATAAGTCAAATTGAATCTCAAAGAAATAACTAAGAATTACTTATTCTTAGGAATTCTTCAAAGAACCAAAAGTAGAGAATAAACTCACAAATATATTGAATAATAATAATGAATAATGTGTTTGATTACATTAACTTAGACCTCTATTTATACTACTAAAAACAATTCAAATCCTAATAGGAATTTATAAACTATAACCCTAATATAAGTCAATTTGGAAAAGAATTCTAATTAAAAAAAAAATCCTAATTACAATAGAATTATAAAAACTTAAAAATCCTTGCCACGTGATGCTGCTAAAACCGTGTGACTTGATTTGCAAAAGCCTTATGATTTAATGATTGAATATATTATCCCATGACTCCTTTGCATGCTATATGACTCCTTTGCATGACTCCTTTCCGCGTGTGAATATATGATGTCCATATTAGTCTCCATGTTATTTCCATGCTAGCAGTATATTTAGAATGCAAATGGCCCACGTGACATAACAAATTTACTCCTTACTGAATATGTAATTCGTGGGCTTAGAAAAATCAGAACTGGGCTTGTATTAAATTGACCCAAATTTGTGTCTCATCCTTCTCTTTAGGTTTTCGTGCATTAGCTTCAACCCAAACATCTTGGATCAACCCATTCAAACTTTATTTGAACCTCTTAGTTCTAGCCTTGCTTGATCCCCACGTCCCATTAGTGTTGGTTGAGTCCACGCATGCCATGTCCTCATCATTCCTCTCCTCTTGAAAAGGATTTGTCCTCAAATCGTCACCTACATCAAACGGACTTGGATCAGTAACGTTAAATGTGGCACTAACATTATACTCACCTGGCAAATCCAATTTATAGGCATTGTCATTGATACGCTCGAGAACTTGAAATAGACCATCTCCCCTCGAAAGCAATTTCGAATGTCTTTGAACTGGGAATCATTCTTTCCGCATATGTAACCATACCCAATCTTCGGGCTCAAAGATCACTTGATGTCTTCCTTAGACGCTGCGTGCTTAATATCTTTATTCCGTCCTCCGCTTCAATGTTTTGTCCGGGCTTTTTCATGAATCGCTTAACAAGATCGACCTTTTTCTTTCCATCCATGTTAGTATATTCGAAATGTAATGGTGATAAATCCAATCGGTGTCGAGGGATTAAAACCATATACAATTTCAAATGGAGAAAAATTAGTAGCGGAATGAACAGAACGGTTATATGCAAACTCAACATGTGGTAAACATTCTTCCCATTGTTTGATATTCTTTTTAATGATAGCCCGTAACAATGCCGACAAAGTCCTATTTACTACTTCAGTTTGACCGTCAGTTTGTGGATGACAAGTAGTTGAAAATAACAGTTTAGTACCCAATTTACACCACAAAATCTTCCAAAAGTAACTTAAGAACTTTGTATCTCTATCAGAAACAATAGTTTTAGGCATACCATGCAAACACACAATCTCCCTAAAGAACAAATCAGCAACATGAGATGCATCATCAGTTTAATGACATGGAATAAAATGTGCCATTTTTGAAAATCTATCCATGACCACAAATATCGAATCATAACCATGCTTAGACCTAGGTAAACCCAACACAAAGTCCATAGAAAGATCAATCCAAAGTTCATTAGGAATAGGCAATGGTGTATACAATCCATGGGGTTGAACACGAGATTTAGCTTGGCGACAAGTAATACATCTATCACAAATTCTTTCCACATCTCGTTTCATATGAGGCCAATAAAAATGTTCTTTCAAAATAGCAAAAGTTTTATCAACACCAAAATGTCCCATTAAACCACCCCCATGTGATTCCCTAACCAACAACTTACGTAAAGAACATGCAGGTATACATAGTTTATTCTCAAAACAAGAATCCATCAATTCTAAAGTATTTACCCATAGCATTCTTTTCACAAGTTTTAAATTCTTCACCGAAATCAAGGTCATTATCATATAACTCTTTAATTCGTTCAAACCCAAGCAATTTCGTATCAAGAGTATTTTACAAAACATACCTGCGAGACAAAGCATCTGCAACGACGTTCTCCTTACCTTGCTTATATCGAATAACATATGGAAATGTCTCGATAAATTCCATCCATCGTGCATGCCTTTTGTTCAACTTGTGTTGACCCTTCAAATATTTCAATGATTCATGATCAGTGTGGATCACAAACTCCTTAGGCCACAAGTAATGTTGCCATGTCTCCAAAGCTCTAACCAAAGCGTACATCTCTTTGTCATATGTAGGATAATTCAAAGCTGCCCCGCTCAATTTTTCACTGAAATACGCCACTAGTTTCCCTTCTTGCATCAACACAGTTCCAATCCCTAAACCTGAAGCATCACACTCAATCTCAAAAGTTTTAGCAAAGTTAGGCAAAATAAGTAAAGGAGCATTTGTCAATTTCTCCTTAATCAAATTACATTCTTTTTCCTGTTCATCACCCCACTTAAAGCCCACACTTTTCTTGATGACCTCGGTTAATGGTGCTGTAATCTCACTGAAATTCCGATAAAAATGTCGGTAAAAACTTGCGAGTCCATGAAAGTTTCGTACTTAACTCACATTGGTTGGACTCGGCCAATCCCGGATCGCACGTACTTTCTCCTCATCAACTTGGACTCCCTGTAAACTCACAACAAAGCCAAGAAAAACAATTCTATCCGAACAAAACGTGCATTTTTCCATGTTAGCAAATAACTTTTCTTTTCTAAGTACATCTAAAACAGATTTTAAATGCAATGCATGATCTTCCAAGTTTTTGCTATAAATCAAGATATCATCAAAATAAACTACGACAAATTTTCCAATGAATGGACGCAAAACATGGTTCATTAATCTCATGAAAGTGTTGGGTGCATTAGTTAGACCAAAAGGTAATACCAACCACTCATAAAGACCATATTTAGTTTTAAACGCTATTTTCCATTCATCACCCTCTTGCATTCTAATTTGATGATAACCACTTTTTAAATCAATTTTTGAAAACATGCAAGATCGATGTAATTCATCTAACATGTCATCTAAACGAGGAATGAGATGTCGATATTTTACCGTAATGTTATTTACCGCTCGACAATTGATGCACATCCTCCATTTTCCATCCTTTTTCAGCACTAGGATCACCGAAACTGCACACAGACTCATTCTTTCTCTCAAGAATCTTTTTCCCATCAGCTCGTCAACTTGCCTTTGTAACTCCTTCGTCTCCTCGGGATTACTCCGATAAGCCGGACGGTTTGGAATGGTCGCACCGGGAACAAAATCAATTTGATGCTCAATTCCCCGAATAGGTGGTAGTCCATGAGGAAGGTCCTCGGGAAATACATCTTTGAATTCCTGTAAAAGAGATGAAACAACACTAGGCAAAGATTCGTTAGCGTTAGTATTCAAAAGCGCCTCTTTATACTGAAGTAAAATCATAGGCTGTTTAGAAATTAAAGCTCCTCACATCACTCTTTTTTGCTAGTATATTTGTTTTTCTCTCATCTTTCTTTTTCTCTCTTTTTTTCTTCTTGATTTTTCTTTTCTTCACTCTCTTTTATTTGTATATAATCTTTTTGCAAATGAATTTGATCCTCATGTACTTGTTGTGGTGACAACGGACGCAAATAAATTTTCTTCTTGTCGTAAACAAAGGAATATACATTGGTAAACCCATCATGTTTAATCCTCCTATCGAACTGCCATGGTCTACCCAATAGCATATGCCCTGCCTGCATAGGCACCACATCACACAATATCTCATCAACATACCGACCAATAGCAAATGGAACTAACACCTGTTTGGTTACTTTAATGTCTGCATTATCATTGAGCCACTGCAAACGATACGGTTGTGGATGTTTGGTAGTAGGTAACCCCAATTTCTCCACCATCGTAGTGCTTGCCACATTTATGCAAAATTGCCTCCATCTACATGACTACACACATGATTTTTCCCATTCGCAAGACATCAAGTATGAAATAGATTTTCCCTCATTGCTCACTTTGCTTTCCTCCTTAACTCTTTATACTAAGTGCTCTTCTTGTAACGAAATTTCACCGTGTATCGCATCCTCACCTATCTCCTCTAATGGTGGCATAGAATCGGTGTCGCTCTCTTCCCCTCGGTCTCCACATCTCCATTGTCAAGCAACAACATTTTCTTCTGATTTGGACATTGGCTAGAAATATGTCCCCTGCCTTGACACTTAAAGCATACAATATACCGATTACGCCCAAAAGAAGGTTGTTCATTTTTACCTTGTATATCTCGGCTAGTCAATCCTTGCTTAGGTTCCACCTTTGGCTTGATCGCAGCTGTCTTTTCCTCTCGCTTTGCCAAATTAGGCCTCCATGATGAACTAGTGTTAGATTGTCCTCGTTGTCCTCCTCGCCTCTTGAGTTGTTTCTCTATCTTAGTAGCCATATGTACCAGTTCTTCTAACTCCAAATAATGTTGTCGTTCAACCAAGTCTGCAATCTCCCAGTTCAATCCTGCCGAGAACCTCGCCATCGCTGTTTCATTATCCTCCATCAAATTAGCCCGATCCTTCAACATTTTCATCTCCCTGTAATATTCATCCACACTCAGACTTCCTTGTTTAAGAGTTTGCAAACTACGGATGATCTCCGTTGATAGTATCTTTGATACAAACCTCTTTTTCATGATAGCTTTCATCTTCACCCAAGTTGTAATCGGCCGCTCTTCACACCTTCTCCGATTAGCTGTCAACTGATCCCACCATATCAATGCATATCCAGAAAATTCCGTAACGGTCAGCTTGACTTTCTTAAGGTCTAAATAGTTGTGATAGTCAAAGATTCGCTCAATCTTGGTTACCCAATCTAAATAAGCTTCAGGATCACCCGTGCCTTGGAAAGTTGGAATCTTCATTTTTATACTATCCAAATTGCCATCTTCTCTGTCCTGACCTCTTCTTTCCCTAGCACCTCCGTGTCTTTAATGTCGAAAATTAGATTTATGATCTTCCGTTGCACTACTGTCCTCACCGTAAAGGTCTTCCCTTCTTGCGTCAGTTTGTTGTGTCCTCGTCTTGTTTTGCATCCCATGAGTGTTTTGGGATAGCTCAGCCATAGACACCCTCATCTCTTCTAACTGTTCTTGCATTTGCTCCATAGTCTTTCTCAATCTTCGATCCCATTCTTTATGCATGGCTTTCATCTGGAATTTCAATTCAGCTGTTGAGGGTTGTTACTCACAAGTTCCTTTATCCTTCGAGTTAGACATATTTCCTGCAAAAGAAAACAATTTCCTCACCACTCCCTTACGTGTTTCGCTTGACTCAATGGTTCACTCGTGTATACTCTCAATAAATTGGCTTTTACCCTCGATTAATCTCACCACTAAGCCTTTTACCTCAAAATATTCTCTCTAATAAGTTCTTCTTGAATTTCCCTAGCACAATTCTTAGTTTTACTAATCAATTCAAAAATTACTTATCACAAAACAAAATTATAGATGGTGTGACTATCAAAATACCACAAAATCACCGATTGATTGCCTTGTACTCCTCTTGTATACCTCAGATTTGTAATTTGTAGCTCCGTTTTAGAATTGATGATGATGGAACGGTGTGAACTCTTGGTTGGAATTTGATGATTTGATGGTGTGCTACAAATTTGGTTCGCACAACGGAAAATAAAATCTGATTTTTTTTATATATATATTTTTACAATATATATTTCGATAGAAAATTAAAGATAAGAAACTCGCTAGAAAGGCTTAGCTTTGATACCAAATGATAGACTCCACGACACGCTTGCGTGAGGTGGTCGTCGCCCGGATCGTTTCTAGCACAGTTGTTGGGTGAATTGCTTGCAACACCTTAACCCCTCGTTTATACTTTAGACGGTAATCTTGGTACAATTGCTCGCGTTCGGAATCTGCGTTGAATGGACACCAACGACACCTTGACCCCTCGCTTATATTGAAGCGGTAATCTCGGTACAATCGACGATTAATACGGTAGAAGACGTCACACACAACTATGAATTGTTGTATGATAAGTCAAATTGAATCTCAAAGAAATAACTAAGAATTACTTATTCTTAGGAATTCTTCAAAAAATCAAAAATAGAGAATAAACTCACAAATATATTGAATAATAATAATGAATAATGTGTTTGATTACATTAACTTAGACCTCTATTTATACTACTCAAAACAATTCAAATCCTAATAGGAATTTATAAACTATAACCCCTAATAGAAGTCAATTTGGAAAAGAATTCTAATTAAAAAAAAATCATAATTACAATAGAATTATAAAAACTTAAAAATCCTTGCCACGTGATGTTGCTAAAACCGCGTGACTTGATTTGCAAAAGCCTTGCATGATTTAATGATTGAATATATTATCCCACAACTCCTTTGCATGCTATATGACTCCTTTGCATGACTCCTTTCCGCGTGTGAATATATGATGTCCATATTAGTCTCCATGTTATTTCCATGCTAGCAGTATATTTAGAATGCAAATGGCCCACGTGACATAACAAATTTACTCCTTACTGAATATGTAATTCGTGGGCTTAGAAAAATCAGAACTGGGCTTGTATTAAATTGACCCAAATTTGTGTCTCATCCTTCTCTTTAGGTTTTCTTGCATTAGCTTCAACCCAAACATCTTGGATCAACCCATTGAGACTTTGTTTGAACCTCTTAGTTCTAGTCTTGATCCCCACGTCCCTTTAGTCTTCTTTGAGTCCACGCATGCCATGTCCTCATCAGTATTGGTGTCTCCGGTATTGAGTGTACTGAGCTAATTAGTATTAGTGGTACATCTGTTTCTTGATGATTTGATATTGTAAATGCAGATTGCAGTTAGATAATTATAGATTATTTTTCTGTTGGAGGCCACTTTTGTAAATTCATAGTCCAATGTGATAATTCTAGATTATTTTCTGTAGGGGCCAGTATGTGATAACCTTGTTTCCCCTCGATTTTCGTTTCCTCTGGTATCTGGGCTGCACTATTTATTTACTTATTTTTAATTCTTGGCTTGTGAAGACTGCAATTGTATTAAGAATGCCCTGACCTATGCCATTATTCACTAGATGGCTTATTTCATTTTCTTTTTGCTACAGTTTCAGCTGAGCGCTGGCTCTTTTCGAGTTGGATGACCTTGACTGTAATATGGCTGTAACTTTTTTATTTAATAGAATCAAGAGTCACTTTTGTTCTCTTCATATTGGTTTAGAAATTTTGATATTTGGGCATTAGCTCTTTTATAGAAGAACATATAAGTTGTAGTACTATTTTTTAAAAATTGGAAGAAGAAATAAGTTGAATTTGCTGGAATGTTGATTGTTCTGATTGTACTTTGTTTTCTAAGTTTACAATGACCCCAAATTCAGGAATTGTCTGTTTCACAAAGTAATTCCTTCTTTGAGGGAATTCTGGTTTCTTGTTTTTGTCTGTTATCAGTCTTATGTTTTTAACCTTCTCTCTTTTCTTTCCTTGACTGAACACTGATCATTTTAAACCAAGTTGTTGTAAGGATTAACTGGCATATAGTAGTGGTTACATTTTTTTTCGGTGCAAGTAATGGTAGTTCCTAACACTTCTCAATAGCATGTCTACATCCTCTAAAGTGGCTTTTAACATTGTTATTTGAACTCATTGTTATGTGGCTTTACTATGTTGTATCTTTCAAAACCATGCTGATATTGCCTGTAGACATGGGTTTAACATTTGAAAGTGCCTTGAAATGTTCATAACTCTAACTTGTAGACTGACTACTTTATATGAATTTGAACACCATCCAGTCTAATGATATATCACAGTTGCCTTGGATTGGTCCACTTCCTGGAGATATTGCAGAAGTTGAAGCTTACTGTAGAATCTTTAGAGCTGCTGAACGACTTCATAATGCATTAATGACCACCTTGTGCAATCCATTGACTGGAGAATGTAGTGTTTCATATGGTTTTCCGTCAGAGGATAAACCATTATTGGAAGATAAAATAGTGTCTGTTCTTGGTTGTATGGTATGTCTCCTGAACAAAGGAAGGGAGGATCTTCTTTCGGGAAGATCATCTATGATAAATTCCTTTCACATTTCAGATGTAAATATAGCAGAAGATAAGCTTCCACCGCTTGCAAGTTTTAGGGCTGAGATGAAAAGGTATTGTGAGAGCTTACATGTAGCTCTTGAAGACTATCTGACACCTGACGATGTTCAACGAATGCATGTATGGAGGAAACTGCAAAGACTAAAAAATGTTTGCTATGATTCTGGCTATCCTCGTCAGGATGATTACCCCTGCCATACATTGTTTGCGAACTGGAATCCTGTTTATTTGTCCACCTTAAAAGAAGAAATAGAATCTGCAGTTTCTGATGTTGCTTTTTGGAGAGGTAGCCAGGTTACAGAAGAAAGTCTGAAGTGGCTCATAGACAAAGGATTCAGAACTATTGTAGATCTCCGAGCAGAGGTTATGAAGGATCATTTCTATCAAGCAGTGTTAGATGAAGCTGTTTTGTCTCGAAAAGTTGAATTGGTCAAATTTCCCGTTGAAGTTGGTACTGCTCCTACAATGGATCAGGTTGAAAAGTTTGCATCTTTAGTGTCTGATTCAAGCAAAAAACCCATATATGTCCACAGCAAGGAAGGAGTTTGGCGAACTTCTGCTATGGTCTCAAGATGGAGGCAGTACATGTCTCGCTACAGATCTGAATTTCCCTATAACCAGACAGTCATACCCAATGACATTATGTTGCAAGAAACTAATCAAATGAAAGAATTGCGAATCTCATCAAATTTGAAAGTAAATAAAGCTTCTGATGATAAAAATGGGTCAGTGGCAGTGCAGTCTGATACAACATACAGTTCCAATGGGGCAATTCTTAAAGAAGCCTCTACAGCTTCAGAAAATAATAACTACTCTGGTAATGGGGCATACAGTTTAGTTGATACCATGTCAATAACAAAGAAGCTTAATGATAACGGAAATGAATCTTTGATCGACTTCTGCAGTGAGGTTAAACCTTTTGAGTTGCAGCTACCTCCTTCCAATGCTTTGTCCAGAAAGGAAATGTCTTTGTTTTTTAGGAATAAAAATATCTCACCGGCCACATACTTCAATTATGAAAGGAGAAGACGGGAAGTATTATTAGGTTCAAGAGGGAACTATAATGGGACAATTATGAGAACTGAAATCAGTAGGACCAATTCTGAATCAGGGAATAGGAAAGTAGGAAGTTTGAATGGGTCATCGAGTAGTAATGAGATTCCTGCTACTAATGGGACTTATGGTGGAGATAGTAGTTATACTTATATATCCTCTGGACCCACTTCAGATGCATCTGATGGCAAAAGTACCATGAGTAAAACAGATGATCACTTAAGAGCAACCAATGAGTTAGAAAAAAGCATTATATCCTCAAGAACCTCGACCATGTCCGCTGATCAGAGAAGTAAGACTGAGGCCTCCGTATCTTTCAGAGATGACGGATTGGAGCTAATTGAAGGGAATATGTGTACTTCTGCAACCGGTGTCGTGAGAGTGCAGTCAAGAAAGAAAGCAGAGATGTTCTTAGTTCGTACAGATGGATTCTCGTGCACCAGAGAGAAGGTAACAGAATCTTCCCTAGCTTTCACCCATCCTAGCACCCAGCAACAGATGCTTATGTGGAAATCTACTCCAAAGACTGTATTATTGCTGAAGAAATTGGGTCAAGAACTTCTAGAAGAAGCTAAAGAGGTATCTACTTAATTTGCTCACTCTCTTTATTTCTTTCTCTATCGGTAATGGGAAAGGGGAAGACCCCGCGCTGGGGGAACATCATAAGACAAAAGGAAAGGCAATTAGTTAATAGGTAGATGGTGGGATATTTTCTAGCCATATGTCTGTGCACCAGATATGATCATACTTTATTTTTTGTGTGCAGTTGGATGGGCTCCTTACCAGGTAATTTCTAAAAAGTAAAAACTATATAAAAAACTAAAAGGAAAGGCATTAATGTTATGGTTTCAGTTAAAAATTAGGTAGAATTAATAGAATTAAGGAGAAAGTTAGAGAAAAAGGGGAAAAGATTAGAGAAATCAAAAGATTGGAGAGGAAGAAAGGGATGAAGAAGAGATAGAAAGTAGATGGAAGAAGAGAGAAGGAGAGGAGAGGAGAGGAGAGGAGAGAAGGAAGCAAAATTTGTATTCAGAAGAAAGAGAACTTCAATTACATTCATCACGTTCTTTAATCAACAGAAAGACTGAAATGTATCACGAAATTCCTTCGGTTTGTATTTTTTAGTGATTATTCAGATTGTTATCTGTTTAGCCATTTCAACAGCATTTTCCGCATGAAGTGCAGGTTGCCTCTTTCCTTTATCACCAAGAGAAAATGAATGTTCTAGTTGAACCTGATGTTCATGACATTTTTGCAAGAATTCCTGGGTTTGGGTTTGTTCAGACCTTCTATAGTCAAGATACCAGGTACTGCACTATGGTTTAAAGTGAAACAGCATTGTTCTTTACTATGGTCTGTATACTTCATTTTGAGGATTTCTGAGCTTAGCTGCCTTTCTTAATGTAGTGATCTTCATGAAAGAGTAGATTTTGTGGCATGCTTGGGAGGAGATGGGGTTATACTTCACGGGTCAAATTTATTTAAAGGTGCTGTTCCCCCGTTCGTCTCATTTAACCTTGGATCCCTTGGATTTCTCGCTTCCCATACTGTACGCCTCTCAACTCAACTTTAAGACTAAATGTTCTAATCTCTTAAAGAAAATGAGATTTTTTCTTCAGTTCTTCACTTCCCTTATCTTTCTTCTGATACAGTTTGAAGACTATAGGCAGGATTTAAAACAAGTCATTCATGGGAACAACACAATTGATGGCGTTTATATAACTCTAAGAATGCGTCTCCGCTGCGAGATTCTTCGAAATGGAAAATCAATGCCTGGGAAAGTATTTGATGTCCTCAATGAGATTGTGGTTGATCGTGGTTCAAATCCATATCTCTCAAAAATTGAATGTTACGAACATGACCACCTGATAACTAAGGTGCGAAAAAATCATGTAGTAACGAGTTATTTGTGATAATTAACTCGATGAATGTGCGGACTCATTCAAGCTCCTAAACTAGCACTGCTAAAAGTGAAAACAATATTAATGTTCAACTCTTATCTCCATTAATGTCACATATATGTCACAAATTTTTTTAAATAGTTGAAAATTTATTCTCTCATATAATGTTCCCAATTATATATTTGACAGGTGCAAGCTGATGGAGTCATTATAGCCACACCTACTGGAAGTACAGCTTACTCTACAGCTGCAGGAGGCTCAATGGTAAGATACCCTTGATTGGTTTTTAACTTCTTTTACATAAACAGTATTTTTTAAAACTTCATTTCAGATGGAGGTCGGTACATAAATCGTCCCCCCCAGACCGTTCTAGAGTTCTATGCTCCTTCTGATAAGTTATTATGAACAGCTGATCTTTTTTATATTTACAAAGAATATAACTCAGTGAGTAGGAAATATTTATCACACTTAGAAATGGATAAATTATTCTAGAATGGGCCCCCTCCAGAGAATGCCGTATTTATTAACTTTTTGGCTGATTAGAAGATTTTTATAGGTGTTTGGACCTTGGCATGATGTACTCTACCATGTGCAATTGCTCAAAGCTCCATGTAGTATGCTTTATACTTTTTTTTCCTCACATGTCTAGTTATTATAGTTCTAAGAAAATCTACTTTCCTGTTTTAGACGGCGTATATTATGATTGAGAAGACATAAATTTTGGGATTCTTTGCTGATAAGTAATTGAATATAAATGTTAATGGAATTTATTTCAATATCCTTTTTACTTTCTAATTTGTCTTGTTTGGGTGGGCGAGGGGTTACTACGTTCCCAGCAGAAAAGGTGTGGGGTCCTTTGGTTTCTTACACTGGTGGCCTACTTTTTGACTCAATATCCTTTTTTAGTTCATTGAGAACAAGATAGAAAGAAAGAACTAGAAGTGGATTACCTTAAAGATTTTGCGTTCAATTTCCGTTTCTAGCTGTAGAACATTTTAAAGTTGAATTGTGGTGGCTGAATTGTGTTTTGGTTGTCAAATAAGCGAATTATCTGATAATGACCATCTAGTATGCAGGTGCATCCTAATGTTCCCTGTATGCTCTTTACACCAATCTGTCCACACTCCCTCTCGTTCAGACCTGTTATACTTCCAGACTCTGCACGACTTGAATTAAAGGTATGTTTCTTTTCTTTTCCCTACTTGCATTTTTGCATCTAATTTAGCAGCAGTGATGGAAAAGCAACAGACTTTTTAAATTTCTGTATGCCCTGATGATGTAAATTTAATGCTGCTTTTAGGGAGGCTATAGTACGTTTTGACTCCTGTATCATTTCTCACTACATTGCTCTATATAGCATGCTAAGAGTACTAAGAAATATTTTGGAATAAGCTGCACGAGGACATGTGGGAGTTGAAAGATATAGGTGTCCTTACCTTTCTTTTCTCCCTGCAGTTTAGGTTGTGTTGTGATACTAAATTTGTTACATGAGTTCTGATGTGGCTTCCAGGTGCCTTGTCTGTAGAATCCACTACTTGTTTGTATCATGGAATTTGAGCAATTCCAGTCCCATTGTAATTTGAAGGATCTGATGAGGTCAGATATCCATAGTTGTCATGGCGTGGCCATGGCTTCCTAGCATTGGAGAAGGGCAAGGCAACGCCTTGGACGCTCACGTATGGGTAGCAGGCCCAAGTTAAGTGATTAAGTCATTTTTTACATGACTCATCATAATCGATGGACTTTTCCAATTTCCAAGCAACTCAACCCATGACCCTAACCTAACCCATGACCCTACTCATTTGAATGAGAGTAATGTTCGTGAGGGAGATGTAGATGATTTCATAGTTGATAACTGACGCCGAGTATAATAACGATTATTCTGCGGGCTAGATAAACAAATAAATTCACAGGCAAAAGAAGTAAAAGAATTACCCTAAACATAGAAAAACTTCTCTAATGATTAAATTATTATTATCAAAACAAAAGCTGACTATAATTCAACCCACAAGCCGAATTTTATAGCTAAAAGGTTTCCTTATTAGAATGTAACAAAATTCCTATAACTATGGTAATAAACTCTCAATAGGTAACAAACTTTCTATAATTATGGAGAAAATTAATTACGTAATAACATAAAAGTTTTATTTCCTACTAAAACACTGCTACAATAAAAGAATTTACTTTCTAGTAAAACACTACCATAAAAGAACGAAACATATCTAAAAATAAGAATGTTTGAGCCGGCCTTGAACTTGACCAAGATGAAGAGATTCCCGGCTTTAGCTTGTCCGAAACCAAACCCCCACTCCCGATCCCGCAGTCATCCGCCACCGTGGAGTCAATCCATAAACTTGTGATATTTCAGTGTCATTAATGTACTATTCGATAAGTCGGCATCATTGGACTCAGATCCTCCTGCATCAGTCACCCCAGATTGAAAAGAACTCGTCCTCGAGTTCATAGTATTGTCATTGGACTCTGCAAAACAAGACTTAAGTGATTCACATTGGAAACGTCTGAGGTCCGCAAATGACTAGGAAGGAGCAACCGATAGGCATTATCATTAATTTTCTGCAGAATTTCATAGGGCCCAATCTTCCGATCCTTAAGCTTATTATAATCACCAATGAAAAATCGATTACATGAGTCAACACATTTCTCAAACAAAATCACCAACTTCAAAAAGTACTGACGACGACTATCATTTTCGATCCTTGTACTTGGCATTACTGTTGCGAATAGAACGTTGCACCCGAGCATGGATATCCTGAAGATGAGCTGCCATTTCATCTGCCTTAGTGTGCGTGCGACCAACCCGTGGAATAGGAACCCCAGAAGGATTCCGTCCATAAACAATCTCAAAAGGACTCAAACCAGTAGTCTTGTTCGTCGACCTGTTATATGCAAATTCCACTTGAGGTAGTGCCAAATCCCATTGCTTCAGTTTAGACCCAACTAAACATCTTAAAAGGTTGCCCAAGTTTCGGTTTACCACCTTGGTCTGACCATCTGTCTAAGGATTGTAGGCGCTACTGAAATTCAACTGTGTTCCGAGCTTCTCCCATAAACTCTTTCAGAAATTACTCATGAATTTGGTGTCACGATCAGAAGTGATCGACCTTGGAACCCCATGTAAACGAACAATCACCCGAAAAAATAGATGAGCGATCCGGTTAGCATTCATTGTCTTCTAACAAGCTACAAAATGTGCCATTTTTGAAAACTGATCAACTACAACCAGAATAGAATCCATTGTCTGCTGGGTTCGGGTTAGTCCCAACACAAAGTCCATGCTGATATCAAACCATGAAGCTTCAGGAACGGGTAAGGGTAAGGGTGTATACAACCCCTTAGACTTTTGACAAACATAACATCTTTCCACAAAGTGAAAAACAAAGTCATGCTGCCAACCTTCAATTACTTCCCGAACAATCTTTTCGAAAGAAGGATCCTCTTCGTACATATTAGTAAAGATTTCAAACCCTACGACTTTGTTACTTATAGTGCTAAGGAGTGATGCTCTTCGGCTTAACGCGTTGGAAACACGATTCAAACTTCTTGCTTGATGCCGCAAAGTGAAGGTGAATTCCTGTAAGTACGCCACTCGTTAGCATGCCTTCGGTTCAATTTATGTTGGCCATTAATGTACTTGAGCCTCATGATCAGTAATGAGGATGAACTCCCGTTGTATTAGGTAATGACGCCAGTGCTTTAGAGATTGAATAGAACTCCAAGTCATAAGTGGAATAATTTTTCTTTGATCCGTACAACTTTTCATTGAAGAATGCTATTGGCCATCCTGCTTGACTCAAAACTCCACCAATCCCGATCCCCGATGTATCGCAGTTCATTTGAAACACCTCGAAGTCAAGAAGTGCCAGTACGGTTGCTTCAGTCGTCTTCTTCTTGACCAACTAAAAATTGTATTCGCCCTCCTTGGACTATTGGAATGTTTCCCCTTAAGGCACTCAGTTATAGGTGCTAGTAGGGTACTAAAGTTTTTGATGAAGCGACGGTAAAAAGATGTCAACCCATGAAAACTTCTGACGTCATGTATAGTCTTCGGCGTATGCCATGCCAAGACTGCATCAATATTGGATTGGTCCTCGACAGAAACAACGAAGCCAAGGAAAGTTACAGAAGTCGTGAAATAAGAACTCTTGTGGTTAACAAACAAACATTCCTTTATCATTGTATCAAACATAGCTCGGAGATGCTCATGATGCATTTCCCATGTTGGATTGTAGATGAGAATATCATCAAAGTAAACAACTACAAATTTTCCCATGAAAAATCGCAGTAAATGATGCATAAATCTCATGAATGTACTGGGAGCATTGGAAAGGTGTAACCATCCATTCATACAAGCCATGCTGTGTCTTGAACGTTGTCTTCCATTCATCTCCAGGTCTTACTCGAACCTAATGATATCCTCTTTTAAGATCAATTTTTGAGAAAACCTTTGCTCCGGACAACTGATCTACCATATCATCCAGACGAGGTATCGAAAATCTGTATTTCCCTATAATCTTATTGATTGCTTTGTTGTCAATACGCATTCGCCACGATCCATCCTTCTTTAGCACTAATAGAAATTTGATGCGCATACATGGCTCATACTTTCACGGATGTAGCCCTTCCCCATCAATTCCATTATTCGTCTTTGTAGCTCTTCGGACCCAAATCTTTGGGGTTGAGTCTATATGCTGGCTTATTAGGCAAACTCAATCTTGGCACCATGTCAATTTGATGCTAAATATCCCTCATTGGTGGGGGAAGCTCCTCGGGCATTAAATCGGAGAACTTCGATAACAACTTTTGTACATCGACTGGTACTTCCGTGTTCCTATCTGTTGAGTTGCTCCCACAAGGAAGTAGAGTATACATCACACCTTTACGATCGACCTCCGTTAGGAATCTAGACATGGACAATAGGTTAGGGTTTCGACTGCTCGAGCCAAACTAAATACGTACTAAGGGAGTACGTATTCTTCTGACCATCATGAATGCCATTTCGGTCATATTGCCAAGGTCTGTCTAACAACACATGTTATGCGTCCATAGACATCAAATCGCACCAAGTGTTATCAAAGTATTTCTTACCGATTGAAAAAGATACTAAACATTTTCTATCCACTGTTACCTCATTGCCTTTATTCAACCATGCCAACTTATATGGCTTGGGATGCCGATCTGTTTTTAATTGCAATTTCTGGATAACCTCTTCCGATATTACATTTTCACAGCTGCCACTATTAATGATCATCTTGCAAACCTTATCTGCCACTGTACAAGTTGTATGGAATATATTGGTTCTCAACCAGTTATCTCCTAACTCACCTTTAAGGGTCAACAGAGTCTTACGAATGACCAAAGTCTCTTGCCCATCACCATAAAGCACATCTTCATCTTCATATTCGTCATACACAGGTTCACCAACCTCTTCTTCTCCTTCTTCCATATCTTCTCCAATCAGGAGGTTTTCGCCCTTTTGACTGGCAGGCTTCCTGCACTCAGTCGCTCTGTGTCTCTGTTCGCCACATTTAAAACATCGAATAGTAGGTCTGGGATTGCCTTGCGGTTGTTGCAGTGCAAAACGGGGTTGTTGAGGGGATGTTGTTCTACTGCTTGTATTGGTCCTCATCATCGGTCTCCTGTTCTGTTGTTGCTCTGCATCACGTGCTCATTGGTATGCCTCAGAAACAGTCCATAGTGCATGAAGACACAGGGCATCTTGCAGGGACTTCCGTAAACCACCCAAATATTGTGCTACTAACTGTTCCTTTGTCTCGGACAAATCATTCCGTGCTATCATTTGATAGAACTCCTTCGTATAGTCATTAATTGATTTGGTGCCTTGCCTCAATAAGTGTACTAGCTTAAACAAGGATTGAGTGTAACCAAAAGGAAGAAAGTGACTTTGCATCTTCTTATTCGTCTTCTCCCAATCCGTGATTTTAGACCTAAGCCTCGATTGCTCCTACCAAGCAGATGCTCTACCTTTGAGTTAGATGGCAACTTGTTTTTCCTTGATGCTATTTGGAACTTCCTTGTATTCGAAGATACGTTCAACTTCATTTATCCAATCGATGAATTCTTCAGCTTGCAACGTACCAGAAAATTCCGGTAGCTCCACCTTAAAACCCAAGTCTCGATGACGATCATCTCGACCACGTTGTTTCCTAGAATTGATCCCTACTATGATAAGGGTTATCAAAACTGGACTCGGAATAATTACCATCCTCGTCACGAGCACGGTGCGGGACTTCCTCAGCTGGAACTTGTCCACGACAACCGAAATCTTGCGTTGTTAGACGTTGTGTTAACTCTGCAACTTGTCTCTGTAAATCCTCAATCATCACGTCCTGAACGTTATAATCACGATGCAGGACTTCCTCAATCGGAACCTGGTCACGACCATGACCAAGACCAAGACCAAGACCAACAACCATTGAAACTGATGAAATCTAACACCAGGAAGATGTTGAAACTTTGATACCAACTGACGCCGGAATAGCGATTATTGTGCGGGCTAGGTAAACAAACAAATTCTCAGGCAAAGAAAGCAAAAGAATTACCCTAAACACAGAAAAACTTTCTCTAATGTTTAAATTATTATCAAAACAAAAGCCGAATATAATTCAACCCACAAGCCAAGTGTTATAGCTAAAAGGTTTCCTTATCAGAATGTAACATAATTCTTATAACTATGGTAATAAACTCCCAATATGTAACAAACTTCCTATAATTATGACGAAAATTAATTACATAATAACAGAAAAGTTTTATTTTCTACTAAAACACTGTTACCATAAAAGAATTTACTTTCTAATAAAACACTACCATAAAAGAACGAAACATATCTAAAAATAAAAATACCGAAGCCAATGCCCGAACTCTTGACCCGAAGACTGAAGAGATTCCTGAAGCCGAGCCCGTCTCGAAACCGAACCTACACTCTTGATCCCGAAGTCATCCGCCACCGTGGCGCCGGTCCATGAACTCATGATATTTCAGTGCCATCAATGTACTATTCAATAAGTCAACATTATCGGACTCAAATCCTCCTACATCAATAACTTTTCTTGAGCTATGACTAGAGACAATAGAGAGGAGATTTTTTCAGTGTTAGTTATTATGGTTTGGCTTTTAGTGTATAATATACTTTTGAAGTAAACTAAATATGTATAAAATGTACATTGTTAACGACTTGTCGCCATACGAACGACATGTCAGGCGTCTTATAGCCTAATCATCCTGGTGATCAACTACCGTGTGTCCCGCCTTGTTGACAATTATGCATATAGAGTATAAATTAAATGCATGCTATCATGATGTCTTCTTAACATCGTCTGATTGTATTATTGTTTGTCATCTTGTAAACGAAGAAAGGGCAGTATAGGTAATGTCCAAAATAATGTGGACTGTGGATTGTTGAAAAAGATGCACCGTTTTGTCTGTAGTATTTCAGTAAGTCTTGGGTTCCATTGGAACTCCCTCCCTAGGTTCTATTGTGACCCCCAATATAATTAAATAAAATTTAAATTTCAGTAGTACTGATGCATTTATGTAGCAAGCAACACGTTTTTAATAGGGACCGGATGACATACAAAAGTGCAACCGGAAGACATTAATTTGTGACATCATTTCATATGAATTTTCTTAAAGATATTTTGCCTGTGGGTATGCACTCCGTCTTACAAATCTGACTTTCAGATTGTTACCAATAAAGCTTTTGAAAATTTTGTTCTGAGCAGATCCCCAAGGATGCGCGAAGTAATGCTTGGGTCTCATTCGATGGAAAAAGAAGGCAACAACTCTCGAGAGGAGATTCTGTACGGATATATATGAGCCAGCATCCGCTTCCAACAGTCAACAAGTGCGACCAGACAGGCGACTGGTTTCGCAGCTTGATTCGCTGCCTGAATTGGAACGAAAGGCTAGATCAGAAGGCGCTTTGAAGACGTTGAATTCCATTACAATCATGGTTTGAGGTTGGTGTAAATCACTGTACATAGTATAGATTAAAAGAAACATAGATCATCCTGCTTAGAAAGAGAATATACTTGTTCATTCCCACATTGGCTCCCATATATGAAGGTGGGGTCTGCCGTTTTTTTACTTGCTTTTTCCCATTTATTTAAATTTGCATACAAGAATGT
Source organism: Panax ginseng (assembly GCA_020205605.1). Taxonomy (NCBI): domain Eukaryota; kingdom Viridiplantae; phylum Streptophyta; class Magnoliopsida; order Apiales; family Araliaceae; genus Panax; species Panax ginseng. Next base: position 89,110,335 of record CM035129.1, read on the forward strand.
AATTTTACTATATATTATTATAGAAAAGGTTAAATCTTAATACTTCTCAAGGGTCTGCGATATAAACCTCTACTTACTTTACCTTATTTCTAAGACTTTACTTGCTTTACCTTTTACTTGCTCTTGCAAAGTTTATGTAGAAGTAAACACAGACAACATTAGGAGTTCAATCGAAAGGGAGTATGTAAATATGCTCTAAAAGTATACAATGAAATGAACTGATTGTTGTTTAGATATTGGTTACTACTTTAATATCTGCTTCAAAATGGATATGAATTGTTTAGTTCTTCCCAAGTTTATGAAAAAAATTTGTATGGAAAAGAAATGACAATCTTTACAAAAAGCAATTTAAAGCTATACAGAAGGAACTTTAGGTGGAATAATTAAATCTCTGCGCCAACTGTAGAGTCTATGATGCCCAATATTACTATGAAACTTTAAAGAAAAAATAAAAAAGACATTAATAATATTAAGTAAAAAATTTAAATAGTTTGAACTTGTAACTCCCGTTGTAATGGAATATAAAGACAACTGAATTTCTACCAAAGAGCCAGGGTGTTTCTGATATATAATATTCTTAGGCCTAAAATGAGTCAGGTTAATAGTAGGCTACCATTAAACTCTAGATTTGTGTGATAGAATATGTCTAGCAAGAAAGAAACCAAGTATATCTCATTTATAAACTAACTTGAGAAAAAGGCGTTGTAGAAATAGTTTCAAGGCTTAAGTTTGTTGATACATTAACATTAAACTAAAGCATCTCATATTTTCTATTAGAAATTTAGAGTAGCATACCATATAGCTCTCAACTTTATACGAAATCATCCGAGTACAAATCCTTCAAAAGATAGAAATCTTGAACTTCTAGGACTATAACTATTACAGTCAACTTAAACAAGTACATTAAGCAAAGCAAACAAAAACAATGATACAATTATCAAACTAATACCCCACTTAAGCTTTCTGTTGTCTTCAACATACAATAGAACCTCTATAAATTAATACTCGATAAATTATAATCTCTTTAAAATAATATTTTTTTTCCCAGTCTTTACTTGGGCTAATGAGATAAATTAATAATTTCGATAAAATAATAAAATAATAAATTTTAAAAAGACCCTTATATAAATATATGGTCCCATCAAAATCATAAATTAATAATTCTTTTAAATTACAAATATACTAGGGTAATATTGTAAAATATGATTCTATTCTCATTTGTTTTGTCTTGAAATTCAATTAGATTTGAATTTAATTAGATTTGAATATGGTCCCTTAATTTTTCTCATTGCCTCCAAAAGTTTAGGTGTTGCATTCTCAAATTGTAATAAAAACTTGTAAATAGTTGTTGACGCTATGAGTGCTTCCTTTCGCGTTGTTAGCTCCAAAGATATTGTATCATCCTCACAAGTATGATACATTAATTTAATAAGTATGATACATTACATCAAAAAAAGAATGATATAAACATCAATAAAATGTAATAATTTTAATGTAATTAAATTTATGTTTACCGAATAGAAAAACACTCTTTAAATTAATAAATTATTAATTTATCGATTAAATAATAACTCTCTAAATTAATAAATAAAATTAATTCCAATAATATTAATTTATAGAGGTTCTGCTGCATTTTGTTAGGTCTAAAGTATTATATATATACAGCGTCGGCAATTGAGATTATTGCTGCGGCAATTTTTTAGGAGTACCAATCGAGCTAAGGGAGTTTTAAATGGACAAACAAGTAGGTCTTCATTGATTCTTTTTATAATGTGAAGGAGGAGCTGACTTGTATTTATAGGGAGACAAAGGGTGGTGAGGGACTTAGTACGTATTAAATCTAAGGTGTAAGTCGAGCCGAGTAGTTAGATACTCAATTTAAAATTAGTTCAAAAATATAATTTAAAATTTGAATTCGAAATTGATCCGAGTCAAATCTGATCCATACTCATTTTTTATTTAATGATACACCAGTCGAATTCGAGCATACCAATGTTCGCTCAGAATAAGATTTGAGTATTTTATTTTTTTCCGAACCATACTCGATACCTACTTGATGGATCATATTTAAATATTGGTCTGATTCATACTAGTAAACTAAATATGTGATATTTGTATCAATCTTTATAATTTATAAAGTATAGTATGAAATTGTGTAAGTTTATACTTGAATAAATCAACGAATTGATTGTCAATTTTTATTACATTCTTTATAATTTCTTTACATAAATAAAAGTGAAAATTTTATATATATAAATATTAGTTAAGTAACCAATTTAGTATGTAGTGGTTCAATTTTAAGTGAAAAGGTTCATATTCGAAACTCGATTTAAAGGCTCATGAGTAACTCGCTTTGTAAACGAGTCGAGTATTTACGAGCTGAGTAGGTCTTAGTAATGATCCGAGTCGAATCTCGCACAAAATTAAAAATTCCTTATCAAATCCGAGCTCAATTTTTTCGAATCGAGTTGAATCTGAGTAGTAAGGTATTCGTTGATATTTGACTCATTTACACCCCTAATTAAATCCTTAAAAATAGTCTAGTGAGATGATAGAATAACATTAATTCCCTTAATAATTTTTTTTATAAACTCAGTATGTACCAAGTCCCTTAACCGACCGCCCATCGCCCGGATATTTATGGGTTGTCAATATTTACGGTGTATGCTTATTTGGCTCCAGGGGTCCTTGAAAATGAAATTAATTCCCTTAATATTTTTTTTTATAAACTCAATATGTACCAAGTCCCTCCCCCTTCCGACCTGAGTAATCATTTTTGAGCACGAACGGAGGGTCGATCATGACCGAAAGCTCTCAATTAGAAGGCCCCCAATATATATATATATATATATGGTTTTGACCATTTAATTGAAGATTTTGGCTCTAGGAATACTGATAGACTCCATGGCACGCTTGCGTGAGGTGGTCATCGTCAGAATCGTTTCTAGCACAGTTGTTGGGTGAGTTGCTTGCAACACCTTAACCCTTCGTCTATATGTAGACGGTAATCTTGGTACAATTACCCGCGTTCGAAAATCTGCGTTGAATGGACACCAACGACACCTTGACCCCTCGCTTATATTGAAGCGGTAATCTCGGTATAATCGACGATTGATGCGGTAGAAGACGTGTGACGCCCCCAAATTCAGACACTCATATCTCAAATCTGGTGCATCAAGTTTTAATTATAATATCATACTAAAATCATCAACAACGGAATAATAGAATAATTTACATTGATGTAATATAAACATTCGCGTCCCAAGGTCTCGTGACCGTTACTACAACATTCTAGTAATATAAACTGAACATGATTTAAACATAATTTAATCATCCCTTAATACATCATTATAATCATAGTAATAATAATAATTCTCCTACACTCAAAGGACTAAGCTATTCCATAGCCTTGTCTTTTCCTTTGTCTTTTCCTGAAGTACCGCCTTGCTCTGTCTTAACTGTAATGTTTTTTAGGGAAGCAAGAATGAGCAACAAGTTTGCCCAACAAGTAATATAGCAATAAGGATAAACAGTTATAAAGTTTGAATCTCAAGGTATAACAGTAAATGGTAGTTCAAGAATAACAAGAAGTATCAATAGTTCTCAATAAGTGTCGCTATAGACTGAAGGATATCAACAAGATTTCAAAGGTTAATCATTTCAAGGTTCAATAAGAATGAACACTGAGCAGTCACTAGGGACTAAGAACTCTTGCTAGAATTAACAGTATTATATTGAAAATCCAATATAAATGAGTACAACGAGTGATCAGCCTAAAGTACCATACGTTATGCATAACATTTAGACATGCTAGTATGTGCACACGTCTGTTTTCCGACAGTTATATAGTTTCCCCTTCAATGAGGGTTGTTCATCTCAGTAGATTTATAAGAGTCCGCACCAAGTCAATTGGTTTGGATATCTTTCTAACACATGATATTTAGTCTAGCCGAATCGAATAACTTAGACAACCTTTAGGAACATTGAGTGCAATTCTCGTAACATGAATCAAGATATAAAAATCAACTTCCGATTAGGAATCATAATCATACGAATGTAGACAATCCACATTGTTCTTACTTTTGAAAATCTTAGGAACATTTTAGCAACTTTAGTACCATATACTCATCTTTTATTTGTATACGTGAAATATCACTTAAGTCACGTATTCTAGTTTAAGTTGTTTCACATATACATGTTAAGGAACTTTTAAGCTAGGTTTGGTCCTTTTTATTTACTTTCGACAATTGTTAATTTTACTCATAAATTCCCATTTTACAAAGCTAAGAGAGCTCATTATATCAACTACTAACCATAGCATTCATTAAACCACATAACATTGCCAAACAACCTTTTCTACGCATGCTTGCATATATTAGATTTATTTGCACGTAGCTAGTATATCTCTCTATTTAGAAACTATTTTAGTTCATGCTTGTGTAGTTTATAACGTGTCTAGCTAGATGTGCGAACATGTCGGTTATCTCTATAGGCATAAAGTATCATATTATAATGGTTCAAAAGTTCACAATATAAGTCATAGAGTTTTCAACTCAAATGGGTTTTCAAATCTTTGAATGTTCTAAAACTTCATGGCAAACAACTAAGTATGCAAAGTACATTGAATTCACATTTCATACACATTTATAAAACTAACTAAGTTGCGAACATATGCTTGAAAGGTTAGATTTCAAAAAGGCGTAAGGTTTTCCAAACATGGTTTGTGACTTTTAGCTTTCCTTGAACAATGCTAGTTATTCACGCTTTACACATACTCACAACTATTAATACTCCCTTATACATATTTAAAGCTTATTCATGTTCCTTAGGTTAAGTTAGGTCAGATTAAGATTTCTTGTATTGAACATCAAAAACAGAATCTAACTATATTGCCTAACCCCTGCCGGGGCGGCAATAAAGCCCACTGGGGAGGCACTACCCAAACTTGGCTACTGCAGTTGAACTCCCACTCCCCTGTTGCGAACCAACAACCCAATATCTTATACAAACATCCCTAGTATGATTCTAACAACTCAAATCACATAAACAACCAAAATTGAAGAATCAAATTCAAAGTTTATGTCATTTTTCCAAAGTTTAACATATTTAGCGATTCTCTTCATCACAGATTCGTTTCTTGACCAAATTACTCCATTTAACTTTCTTTGATTTCGTATTCAACCATATTAACAATGTCTAGCATAAATTTTCAAATTATATCATGCTTCAACCATCAATTCTTCGACTCAAAAAGCAAGTATTCTAGCATTTTCCTAAGAACTTGCAAAACTTGAACTTAAGAACATGTAAATGGATAGTACCTTCTTGAAGTTGAAATGCTAACTCTTGTTTCAATTTCCAGATTGTGTATACTCAACCCAACCACACTCACACACTAATTTGAAGTTTAACAGAGAACTTAGCAAAAAGTTTGAGAATGAGAATGACTCCATTTATAGGAAAGCTTGTGACCAAAATTGGACTTTGCTCAATGAATTAAACCAATGAAATAAAGAAGAAGATGATGGATATGAGGGATTTGGTGGAGTATCACTATTGAGACCACTCCCCCCTTCATTATTTGCTTTCTCTGAGCTTTGACAAGGAGGGACTAGGTTAATGACCTATTACGTGATGAAGAAAAAGGGAAGACACTCAAATTGGGACACTACCCTTAATTCTCTGCATTGGAAACTACTACTAGCATACTTAGGTTTATTTGATATTTTTCCACAAATGTGCATACATATACACCCACTCATACATTAAACACATAAAATTATATAATCTATGTACATTGGTTTACTTCAAATAATATTTACATTAGACTAGAATATAATTTAGTTGGGTATCAATATTATTTTTCATATAACTTATTATTCCAATTCAACATAAATATTAAAATAAACATTTAATAGTAAATATTATTATTCAAATTTAATTCCTCTCATATGTTTAAAATACACATATAATTGCTCCACCACACACCATGACGTCACAAAAAGGCTCTTCCATACAACTTAGCAAATTACATAATTTAAAGCTTACTTTTATCCTATAGTTTCATATAATAATTATTCACATTCCAATGCCACACCTCATTTTATATTGAATGAAGAAACCTTATTATATATGACTACACCTTACATGCTATTGCTCACGATAATTAATGAATAATAATAGAAATTAGTCAATCACATTATGTAATTATTTACTCACTACTAGTACTTATTAATTTCATCCATTTCATCATTCATTTAATTAGTAACTTTCTCATTTCACTACTTTGCCACACTAGGCATAATTTCATAATCTTAAATTAAGCTTCTCATCACTTCTACTACATTGCTTAATTATCGTATGCTTATTCAACTAAATTAATTACCACAACTTATGCCATCACTATATATATTTATATTCAAATGATTATTCAAACAATCATTATTCTCAATATTAATATTATTTATTTAGAATTTGCGGGTATTACAAGACGCCACATACATCTATGAATTGTTATATGATAAGTCAAATTGGATCTCAAAAAAATAACTAAGAATTACTTAGGAATTCTTCAAAGAACTAAAAGTAGAGAATAACCTCATAAGTATATTGAATATTGAATAATGTGTTTGATTACACTAACTTGGACCTCTATTTATACTACTCAAAACAATCCAAATCCTAATAACAATAGGAACAAATTATTTTTATCCTAATAGAAATTATAAACAATAACCCTAATTTCTATAAAGAAATAACATATTATTTTGAAATGAAAAGCTAGTTAATATGCTTCCTAATTACAATAAAATTGTAAAACTTTCTAGAACTCCAAACTCAACAATTGCCGTATAATCCCTTGTGTTAAGTTAAATTGCCGCGTGAATGGAGGTCTTCATATATCAATTGGAACAAGAAATTCGTGGCTGCTAGTAATTAATATGAAGTCGCGTGTCCAATAGAATTGTTAGGAACGTAGGAATTCTGTGTATTGAGTAAGCTAATGTACTGAATATGTAAACCCACATAATATGTAAGCTAAATATATTATGAAACCTTGGCCCCACATGATATGCTTATGTAATCTGATTATGTTTGATGCCCACTTTGCATGGATGATGATATATGTTGAATATTCCTTCCCATGTATGTTGCCCACTTGACCTGTTCTCACGCTTAATTAAATTAGCCAGCCTACATGAATAATAACTTCCTTTACATGTAAAATCTGTTGGCTATTATAATTTTCATGATTTCTGAAATCAATTAGGAATCCGTGCATGAACTGAATGGAATGGCCGAATTAGGTCAGCCCAATAATGTTTGAATTATATTTTTTTGAATAATTTTCAGTCCAATTATTTGAAATTATTTGTTGAACTCTTGATGTTTAAATCGATAAATTGACAAAAAAATTCTAACCCGATCAGTCTATCATCAAATACTAGAAGAAGTATCTTTCAATTAATGTATTCTCATATATTTTGTTGTAGTCAAACTATTTAGTCGAAGTTCAAATATATTTTGTTGTAGTCGAAGTTCTCATATATTTTGTTGTAGTCGACCTATTATGTTTTAAGCTTTAGAAATGTATTTTTTTGGATACAACTTGTACTTTTTATTTATTTATTTTTTCTTTATTTTTGGGTGAAGATAATATTTCGAAAAAGATCTCATTTTCATTTTTTGCTTTAGGCCACCAAAATCACAAAAACGACTCTGCCCCAACACAGGGCTCTGCCCCAACATACATATTTATGGGTAGGGCTGTAAGCCGAGCCAAGTAGCTCGGTACTTGACTCGAGATCGACTTGAATATATGATCCAAAGCTCGAATTCAAAATTGATCCGAGTCGAATCTGATCCATACTCGTTTTCTGTTTAATGATACACGAGTCGAATTTGAGTATACCAGTGTTCGCTCAGATTAGGGTTCTAGTATTTCATTTTTTCTTGAACCATACTCGATACCTACTCGATGGATCATATTCGAATATTGGTCTGATCCATGCTAGTAAGCTAAATATGTAATATTTGTATCAATCTTTATAATTTGTAAAGTGTAGTATGAAATTGTGTAAACTTGTACTTGAATAAATCAATGAATTGAATGTCAATTTATATTATATTCTTTATAATTTCTATACATAAATAAAAGTGAATTTTTTATATATATAAATATTAGTTAAGTAACCAATTTAGTATGTAGTGGTTAAGTGAAATGGTTCATATTCGAAACTCGATTTGAAGGCTCATGAGTAACTCGCTTTGTAAACTCGTCGAGTACTTACGTGCCGAGTCGAGTAGGTCCGAGTAATGATCCGAGTCGAATCTGGCGCAAAAATAGAAATCCCTTATTAAATTTGAGCTCAATTTTTTTGAGTCGAGTCGAATATGAGCATTAAGGTGTTCACTGAGATTCGACTCGTTTACACCCTTATTATAGGTTGCCAATATCCTCATTGAACTCAAGTTATAGATATATCAAGAACTACTACTGGTGTATGCTTACTTGAATCCAGGGGTCCTTGATGGCCACAAGTTATCATCTGTAAGAAGGAAAACATCCTCCCAGTCCACATTCTCCACTTTGTTGTTGCTTTTCTTTTCCACCAACTCATTCAACAACTTGACGGGCATTGAGGTCTTAAAGTTTTCTTCTCTTTCCAGTTTGTAGCACTCGGAGGTCACTTTTTTCACCCTCTCGAGGAGCTCCTCTAGAATCCCGTGGTTCATCAACTGTAAAAATAACAGTTAAATGTAGTCAGAGCAGAAATAGGATGTGTTTAAGGTGAGATATGCCCATACTAGAATAATATTTATCTGTGTTCCGATGTCATGCTGGAATGAGACTAGTTCATTCAATTTCAATAAAACAACGAAGTACATTTTTTTATATTCCATGAGAACAAGCCATTCCATTTCCCATTTTATTCCTGCAATCCAAACGCAACATTAAAATTGTGTAAGCAAGCGAAGTAACTGAAAAAATCCCCATTCTTTGCACCCATTAGCGAGTTGTGCCATTGTCTTGGCTCTCTCCTCCCCATTGAGCTTCGAGAAATCTATAACTGGGATTGCCATTGAACTGAATAATTAAGCTACACAAGTGATTTTTAGATATGTGGAGTGTTTGTATTGCTTAATAATGCTGAAGTTGTGGTGTTGAAGAAGAGGTTGAATTAGCCTATTTATAGCCTCTATGTTCCCGCTACCTTGGTGTTAACCTTTATATTTTAGTCCCTTTATTAACTTTAATAGTAAGTAGCTGATAGAGTAAGGTGCTGGGCGGTGACATAATTAATTATTAGCTTGAGAATTTAGGTCAATGTTTTGTGAAGTTCTTGCTAAAGCTAGCCCACAACACAAGCATTGACCTTAGGTGATGCATTCCATTACCATAATTATATTGATCGACTGATCATACTTTATTAATCTCTTCTTACTTTTCATTTAAAAATGACACATTTTAATTTCTCAAATATCATAATAGGTCAAAGAGAATAAATGTCGCCTATGTAATACAAGAAGATATTAAGGAATTTGAAGGTATTGACACACCGTGTAATTATCCTTTATCATAGTAAAACTATCTAATTAATCATACTAGATTCCTAATACAATTTGAATCTCTTGATTTTCTCCTAAAGTATAGTATAACACAATAGTTTTACGGGTAGTTCTTATATATTTATTCTTTACGTGAACTATATTTCATGTCAGTGTTATGCAAAATATGCCGATATAATTATTTACGCTATTTTAATTTTAGTCACATGATTTTTTTATTATAAATTATTTCTTTTAATCCTAACTGCATCTTCCTTATTTAGGTCCCTATTTGATCTCTTAATTTTTCTAAAACAAAATCGTTTTTATTTTACTTGGGGCTAAACATCTTTCGACTATCGTTCATTGTGTTGGCTCGTAGAATTATATCGTGTTGGTTATGCTTCAAACTTATGGCTTTATCAAAGTCTCACATTGGTTATTTTGGGAACACTCATGGTGTATATTAGTAATTGTTGTTATGAGCTTAGTAACTTGGTTGAAAAAAGGGATGAGCTCATGCACATGAGGATGACTAAGGAATTGGGCTAGGCCAAGTTGGTTCTTGGACTTTCGGTCGGAAAACCTTAGTGCGCGTGATATGCCCGTGCAGGGGGGTGCCAATCTGGTCGATTATACCTCGCGGGTGCACCTAGTAGCCAACTATTTTGCTTAAATCTCTAATTTTTATTTCTTTTTATACTAAGCCTAAATTTAATAAATAACGTAAACCTTATTTATCCCCAACGTTCTTCTGAACGTTGTGTATCTAATTACGTTCTTCAGTAACGTTTGTTTCCAACGTTCACCGTGTTTTGCAACCTTTTTCTTCTTCTTGTATAAATACCAGTTTACGTTAATGGAGAAGATATACAGTTTTCTTCTTCTTCTTCTTCATATTATCTCTGTGTATTCTGTTCTTCTCGATATATTCAGCTCTTATACTCTGTTAATTGGGCAATCCACATAGACAAGTCCAAAGCCTCCTTCTGTGAGTACACACGATCGGAGACTTCATTGAATCTTGGAGAGTGACCGGCAAGAACCCATTTGTACTGTGATTATTATCGATTGGGGCTGAAAATCACTTCTTTAGAGACGATGTACTGCTACGCCTTGGTTTCCAGCTAAGTTGTTCCAATTTACTCTATTATTCGTCTTGTTAATTCTGCTATTTTTCCAATAACTTGTAGGCATATTTTAAGGGTTAAGGAAGAGGACTTTCAATAACAAAACAATCATTATACTTAGTTTAATACATTGTCAACTCCATTATATTATAATACTAGTAATTGACCGTGCCTGAAGGCACGACGTAACAAAATTCTTCATCTCTGTCTCCGTTTCGACAATATCGCTTTCATTTTCTCTCTCTTTCTTCCTCACCCACCTCCCTTTCTCGCCCAAATTAATTAGAAAGAATCTGAACCGTCCTTGTGCTTTTCCGTCCAAATTAATTAGAATAAATCTGAACCGTCCTAGTAATTGCTCGTGCCTGAAGGCACGACGCAATGAAATATTAGATTAAAATTCGAAAAACACTACATTACCTAAAGATTTTTGCAACCTAAAAAAACTTAAGAACACACAACAATTATCATAATTCACCACACCACCACAATAATTAATTTTTCTTTAAAAACAGATATCCAGAAAAATCTAAACCAGTCTACAAAACTTAGAAATCATCAATAATAATTTTTATAATTCACCACACCACCACAATAAACAATTATTATTATTATTATTATTATGCTAGTTATTTAAGCAAAGCATTATTTTAAGATTAAATATAAACATAAAGACATGCAAACATATGTATAAAATCAAAATCAAAATCATAATTATATACATGCATAAATATTTTTGTGGGGATTAAGTCATACCTCTAACTATTGGAATGATTTTTCCTTTCGGGAAATCCCTAAATGGAGCAAGGACGGAGGATGGAAATCAAAATTATTCTGGAAATAGTGTATGTATTATTGATGGAGGAATTACGAAGGAGGAGAGGAAAGAGATGGAATCATCAAGCCTATTCCAAGTCTCAAACCAAGCTTTTTCTTAAATGTCTAAGATCTAATTCTTTCTGGATATGATTTTCTTGATTCATATACTTAGTCTGGCTAGTCTATTTTCTATATTCTTAATTTTATGTTATTTTCTAGCTATTTTTCTGTCATAGAATTTTTTTGTTATTTCTCTATATGTTCTGTTATGTCCATTAATGGCCATATGTAACAATCCAGAATTTTTATATATAATTTTAAATATTTATTGAATTAAATAAATATTTAGTTGATGTGTTTATTGTTAAATAAATATTTGTTTAATTTGGTTATTTATTAATTTAATAAATAATTCATGAGTTGTGGGAATTAACTTGATTAAGTGTAATATGTTAAGTAAGTTGATATTTGGTAATTTTGTATGTTGAAGTTAATTTAATCAAAAAAGTGATGATTTAATTATTATGTGATAATATTCTAATTTAATAATTAAATTATAGAATTGATAATGATTAAATGAATTATTATAATGTCATTTTAATTTAATTTAGTAAGTAAAAGTGATGTATTAATTTATTAAATAAAATTATAATGAAAGTTATAATTTTGTGATAATTTGATTATGTGGCAATTTGATTTAATAAGTTGATGTTAACTTTAATTTAATTGAATTTGAATATTAGAATTTAATTAAATAAAGTGTGACAATTAAATTATTTAGTAAATGAGTTATTAAAATAAATTAAAAGAGATTTAATTTAGTTTTACCAAAAAAAGCCCTATGGCTTTTGAATTCTTATTTTAATTCAGTTTTGCCAAACAAGCCTTATGGCTTTTGATTTTAAAAAAAAAAGTATAACTGACATCAGTTATACTATGTAATATATGTATATGCCAGTTATATTACGTATATTATATATCAGTTATATTATATATTATATCAGTTATATACTACGTTAAGTTTAGAAGAAGAGAGAAAAGAGAGAAGGAAGAAGAGAAAACTATCTGTGAATTAGAAAAAACAAGGAGGTTGTTATCATCTTTGTTGGTTAAACAAGAACTTGAAGGTAGAAATTTAACTTTTAATTTATTAGTTTTGTTCTTAATTATTCTTCACTGAAAAATATATTTTTATTTCTCTATAAAGTTATTTTATGATAATTGTCGAATATATGGCTTATATATTTTAATTTATTTGTATAATCTGTTTTTATATGTTTAGTATGTGATTTAAAGTTGTTTAATTCATAAAAACATGATATATATGAAGAAACCATGTTTACAGTAAATTATAGTGACATAGGTATGATATGACTTATTTTAGAATCAAAATTGATACTCAATTCATGATATAAAGTGTAATTGATTTTTGATTGTGTAAATATATGAAGAAACGAAAACAATGGGTTTTAAACTTACTATTTTGGTTGAAAAATGAATTCACAGTGATTAATTTTGCTAAAAATATCAAAAAGTGAAGAAATAGTAAAAATAATGAATTTAAAGGTTGTAATTTGAAAGTTTGTTGTTTATATGGTTAGAAACATGTTAGGAATATTAATTATTATTTTTGTGAAGTTTATACAACTTGGGTAAGTTTGAATGATTGTTAGAAAGGAGCTTTTAGGCTAATTTGGCTTTGTTTTATGTTCTTTGCGAACATTATCTACGTCTGTTGTCTTGCCATGCCATGCAACGCTTGATTCAGTATAAAACAGTGAACAAGCCACTCGATTAACATTGTTGACAATCTGGTATTTTACCGCGCCAATTTTGTGAGTAAATAAATATTGCAGGCCAACCCAACGCCACAACCTTGGTTACGTGAGTAAATGAAGTGTTGCGATGCCGACCAGGTATTGCGATGCCTTGTTTTATATCTGAGCTGGCCGCTTCTTGCCGATGATGTGATTTGGCCCAAAAATTTGATTTTAATATACATATTTATAATTGATAATATAGTGTGATCTTATGGCTATAAAATGTGATTAATCATATTGTGGTGTTGTTATAATACCAAATATGAAAATTATTATTAGTAATTAATGAGTGATGTGATAACTGAAGATTTGTGTTATTGCATTAAAAGTGTGGTTTAATCATGTGGTTAAACCTAATACCAAAGGGTTGTAAATGAAATAGATATTCAGTTATGTTCCGTGAACATCTAGTAACTAATTATGTCATGATGACATGTGTATAGGATATTTGGGAACGTGAGTAATTATAACTATTTAGCCTACACGCAAGGTAAGTTCCTAAACCTTACTTCTTTTCATTGAACAAGTTCTCTAACCCTAACTTTATTTGAGCAAGTTTCCGAGCTTTACTTTTATATTAAACAAGTTCTTGAAATCTGTTGAGCAAAGTTTTTGATCTTGTTTCCTTGTTGGAAATTGTAACCTTAGCTTACCATGTTGTTCAATCAAGGTTTATTATATCTTCTCAATGCTTTGAACTTTAATCTTAAAACATGAACTTGTTGCGTTGCAGTATTCATTTATGGTTCATAACTACTTTGTATTACGTTGTTGTTGAACCTTTACATTGTCATTGAACTTTTGATTCAACTAATCCTTAGTTGATGTACGTTGAACTCTAAATTACCCATGAAACTTATCCAAACCAAACTTCCTTTGATGCGGACTCGCATATTAAAACTGAGATGAACAACCCTATTATAGGGGATTATTTACGTGAAAACATTAAGCTGTTTGTACACAATACGTGGTACGAAGGGCTGATCCCCCTAATTACAATAAAGAAGGTCTATATAGTCTAAGAACTGTTAAAGTTTAAAGTAGAAATACTTATAACCTAGGACATAGTTCATGGTCTTATGACCCTCAGATGAATTTCAATATCAGTTCTTGATTATCAATACTATAAAGATGTTATTCAATTCAGTTAAACTTATTCATTACCAGTTATTGTGTTTTGTTTAAGTGAGCGTTTGTTTTGCTCACTCTTGCATATATATAATGTAACGCCCCCAAATTCAGGTACTTGAAACCTGAACTCAGTGCTTTACGATACCATTTCTATGAGCTAATAATAATAACAATAAAATAAATACCAAACTTAGTTTACATATATCAGAGTCTAATCTCAAGTATGCAACCTTTACTACATTCACTACAAGATAATTAATAGACATCATTGTCTTAATAAAGTCATACTATTACATAGAATACCATAACATTTATTCTGTTTGATTTCCTTTTTCCTTGTTCTTGGCCGAATCTTCTGGTTGTTCACACTTAGCTGAAAATATTTAAATTAAGCAAGGATGGGCATTTGAGTGCCCAGCAAGTAATAGCAACAATAAATAGTAGCTGAAGGGATTAAATGTTTTCTTTGAATGACACTTCTACAGCGAATCAACAGTTGTGAAGTATGCTGAACCAATAATAACAACATATCAATTATATATCAAAATTTTGAAACTACGTACTGACTATAAATGATTATTAGTCGATAGACTATGAACATTGTTTTTAATTTTCGCAAAGGTTAAACAGAACTTCATCTGCAAACCTTGATAACTTACGGTCACGTGGGTGTACATTCCAATGTGCCCTGTATTGATCAATACTACATGCAAGAACGATATTATCGTTCATCTGATCTGCCTTTGGCGCACAAAAGTTTTCTCATATACGGGATGTTCATACAAGGGTACATAGCATGCACAATCATTATAAGTAGATCTCGATCATAATTGATCGAACTGATCTTTAACTATTCAGCATAAAGCTTGTCTATCTGATTAAAGAGAAATTTGATTTCTAATAGAACTCAAATTCCTCCTTCAAAATTTCTTTATAAAATAATTTATTATATATATAAAAAAATTATATATAAGAAAATAAAAGTTATACGAATAATACCTGGAGTTGCATCCCCATCTGCCACGGTATCTTGAACGGTCATGTTAAAAACTCTTACGGTTGATTTTGTTGGTTTGTTTGTTGAAGTTGGTCCCGTTGTCGCCAGCGTCCCCCTACTTTTCTCCGTAGTCATACTCCTTGCCTCCATTCTCCTTTTCGGACAGTCCTTCACCTTATGCTCCGTTGATTCACAAATAAAACACCCACTATACATTCTTAGATTGGGACAGTTGGGAGATATATGTCCCTTCTGCCCACACTTCTAACACATAAACTTACCTTTAAGACACTCTTTCGAGTGATTCTTTCCGTAATTTTCACACTGCACAACTTGTTTCTTTCCACCTCCTGGCCTATTTCCGGTATTCCCACAATTATCTTTTTTCCCCAGTCCTAACACCACTACTCCCTTCTCCAGCTCTAGCTTAATTTGCCTCCCACCAAAAATTCGTCTCCCCTTTCATTATATAAGTGGCAAAAGCTGTCTTTTGCCCCTCCGTTATCCTAACTATCATAAGCACTTTTACAGAGTCAGTTGATCCTCTAAATCCTGGTAATACGATCGCCTTAAAGTCTTTGAAGTTCGCTAATCGATTATTTGGTTGATTTCACTCGGCTGGTATTCCGTTCTGCATAGCTTGAGCGACCATTATTAATAAAATTCTGCATCGGGTTTGGTTGTTCTCCAGCATTGCTGACAGATTCTTCTGCCCTTTGGTTTCATTTTCTTCTTGGCGGCATTATCAGATAAAATCATAATTTATCTTTCATCGACCTACCTTATATATCTTAGGGTATACACATAACGCGAAATTTTCTACTCAATTAATCATGTATTCAAAATATTAGATTTTGAAAACTGGGTTTATTGTATTAACTAGTGTTCAGATAAATAATTACTATCTTTATACCAACTTATTTCATTAATACAGCATAGATTCATATTCATAGCACTTGACATACCATATCATATACTGCTTTAAACATCCACTATCCCTTTGTGACTCAAAAGTTGGGAATTGCTGCCACAACTTATACGAAAGTTGAGAATATTACCTTATACAGACATACCTATCATATACACAACATAGAATCATACATATTCAAGTAATACTAATACTACTTATTTTCTACGCCTTCACTAAGGATCAATTGCTTAGTTTTCTATATATTCCCATTATCCTCAATAATCCATTCACACATAACTATACTAGTCCTCCTTGTAGCCATTTGGTACTCGTTTGATTATTGAGTTTCCAGAGGCTAAGGGTTCAAGGCTGGCGAGGAGATGGAGTAGTAATTCAAGAATGATATGAGGTATTCTAAAATACCTCCCTTTTTCTTACCACATATTATGAGTTTAAGAACTCACCATAAATATATGAGTTTAAGAACTCGAGCTTGACCTTATATTCTTTAACTATACTCTATCTATCAGTTATACTATCGTTTCTGGGTCCGGTACTACACTTTTCCAGTATAATCACCTCGTTAGGGTTGCTTTCAATGTGAGCCTCTATTTCAGCTATTGGCTTTGATATTGGCTCGGTTATGGAGGTTGACTCCTTCTTTAAAATCTGAGGGTATCCTAATCCTTTTCTATCTGACATCTACACACAGAAATTATTCTAATAGCATATAATATATACTCATAGCAAATAATAGTTTTATATAAGTTATCTTTTATTTTGTTTTTCGATGAATTTATTCAATTTATTTCCTTATAAACTCTATATGAGTAATTTTTATTTTCAACGTTTCCCTCTGTTCTAAGGTTATAGCCTAAGGTCTATCCCACCTAAGGTTTCTAACCCTAAAGCTCTGATACCATTTTGTAACACCCCAAATTTAGGTACTTGAAACCCGAACTCAGTGCTTTACGATACCATTTCTATGAGCTAATAATAATAACAATAATATAAATACCAAACTTAATTTACATATATCAGAGTCTAATCCCTAGTACGCAACCTTTACTACATTCATTACATGATAATTAATAGATATCATTGTCTTAATAAAGTCATACTATTACATAGAATACCATAACATTTATTCTGTTTGCTTTCCTTTATCCTTGTTCTTGGCCGAACCTTCTGGTTGTTCACACTTAGCTGAAAACATTTAAATTAAGCAAGGATGAGCATTTGAGTTCCCAACAAGTAATAGGAACAATAAATAGTAGCTGAAGGGATTAAATGTTTTCTTTGAATGACACTTCTACAAAGAATCAACAGTTGTGAAGTATGCTGAACCAATAATAACAACATATCAATTCTATATCAAAATTTTAAAACTACGTAGTGACTATAAATGAGTATTAGTCGACAGACAATGAACATTATTTTTAGTTTTCGCAAAGGTTAAACAAAACTTCATCTACAAACCATCATAACTTATGGTCATGTGGGTGTACATCCCAATTTTCCCTGTATTGATCAATACTACATGCAAGAACGATATTATCGTTCATCTGATCTGCCTTTGGAGCACAAAAGTTTTCCTATATACGGGATGTTCATACTTAGTCGGGAATTCAAACCAAAACAATTTGGTCGGATAATAATAAAGTTCTATCTTGTTCAACAATATTTTTAAGTTTGTGTCTAGCCGGATCAAATAGCTTAGACAACTTTTAAGTCAACGTATACATAATGGAAATTAATAAGTATGTATCAACATGTGATTAAATACAATGATTATCCAAGTGAGGACACTTGTATAACCATATTTAGAAATTAATGAACAGAATAAATATCTGAATTATATAATAATATTGTACTGATAAATAATGTTCGGATACATAATCGATAACAATAGAGTTAATATTCTGGCACAATGATAATATAATTCTGAAACTTTCTTACTTATGTCCATTGCATAAAGTAAATGCAAAGGTAGCATACTTTTTGGTTTCTTTGCTTCACAATCTGTGACTTAGTTTTATCTTTTATATCAAGCCCTATCATTAATAAGATCATTTATTCGATTAGAATAACATAATATAACACATAATACTGCTATTTGCAGTCAGCACATAACCTAATCACATTGTCACATACATTTAGCAGTCAATGGATCATAAACAAATATGTATCTAGTCAAATTATCTAAGTCCAGATCAATTTCTGAAATATGTCGGTGTACCGACGGCTTTATTGGGTAATTATAGAGTCTAAAACTCTATACTATAGTTCAATAGATGTAAATATCAGACATATTTTTTTTCATAGCCTTATAATAATTTTTAAATAATTATTATAATTTATCATGATTTTTCAAACACTGGAATCATTATAAAATGATTTAAATATCAAATAATTCTATTATCATTAATATTTTAAAAATCATTTAAAGTACAAATATTACCCTTAAATGATTTTTAAAATAATATAAATTATTTTTAAATAATTACCATTAATACTTAAATATTAATGCACTATTTACCGAAATATTAAAAGTTATTAATTATAACTTAAAATATTTTTAATTCATTTATATCCTTTTTAAATAATTTTTAAATTAATAAAACCATTTTAAAACTATTTATTTAATATAATTATTAAATAAACTTAATATCATTAATATTAAATTATTAATGAAATTATCCTTTAAATATTAAAAGTTATATTTTATAACTTAAATAATTCTTAAACACTTTATTTTCATTTAAAATGATTTTTATTTAATATAAATATTAAATAAACCTAATATCATTAATATTAAAATATTAATATTTTTCATGATAAAATATAAAAAGTTATATTTTATAACTTCAAATATTTTATAACTTTTAAATCATTTTTATATGATTTTTAAATCATTAATTTTATTTTCCACAATTTATTTAATATATTACGTAAATGAATTAATTATCATTAATATTAATTAATTAATGAAATTCATCACAAAATATTAAAATTTACATTTTATAACTCAAAAATATTTTAAACACTTTATTCTTATTTAAAATGATTTTTATAACATTAAAATCATTTTCTCTAATTTATTTAATACACTAATTAAATAAATTAAATATAATTAATATTCAAATAATTATAAATATTAATGAAAAATATCCCAAATTATCAAAAGTTATTTTTCATAATTTAAAATAATTTTAAAACCATTTTTATAATTTTTAAGAATTTATTTTCTATTTTAAATTATTTTTCAGAAATTCAAAAAATAAAAATAATAGAAACCGTCGCTATATGCTATAGCGATACATTTCTGTCGTGTTAGGTGTTCTTGGCTCAAGAACACTGACAAGTCAGTGTTCAAGGATCAATGTTTGACCTCCTTTAATTATCAGCATAAGGATGTTCTGGGCCATGGTAAACATTGATCATGTAGTGATTATGTAGCTCTACATAGATCAATCATCGTCCAAGCCATACAATATCATAGCTTCACAATCCAAAGCTTCAAAGTGGCGGTCAGAAGCTTTTTGGGCTTTCTGGGTTACCCAGAAACCTAGACAGCTTCGACTGCCCACTTTGCAGTTCGATTCTCTCCCAGTTTGGTTTATTTTATTAGTGTTATTAAGGTTCAAAACTATAGTACTAATGTCAAGGAACATTTATATACCATTCTATCAGTCCAACAACATCATAAACTCCAGATCCAATCCGGTCAAAGGTTGTCAGAAGCAATGTTCTAACGGTTTCTGGAAATTCCAGAAACTGGACTTCGTGATCGAGTTGCTCAGTTTGACCTCCCACTACTACCAACATATGTGTTGTTTAAGAGATCTAATAGAATGGATCTAGAGTCCACATATCAGGCTACAATCTAGATATATATAACAACATCATCAAAAAAAACATAACCCCTGACAGATCAAGGCATTTAAAAAGCTTGTCAGACACTGATTCACACTTTTTAGGTTACCCAAAAAGTTATGGTCATGCTCGGATAACTCACTTTGACCACTAATAACATGAAATCTAGACATCCAATGATTGTGATTACACTTCTAGATCAAAGACCACATATCAAACTATAGATCTACAACATAAAACATCAAAAAGCATGAACATATAAAGATCTAGGGCCACTGACATTGCTTGTCAGACCACTATGAATGCCTTTGATTGTAAAGCATTTTGATGCTATGGATCTATGTTAGATCATCATAAAACATTCTTTAACACTTATATAAACACATAAACACAAACTTTAGCTTAGCACACAAGATTTTAGATGGGTTTAGGTTTATACCTTTCTAGTCCAATTCTTGATCTTAGCTCTCCAGATCTGTTCTTGGGGTTCTAAGAGGTTGTTTAAGGACTGATACACTTAAGGATTTCGGAGGTTAGGAGAGAGAGAGTTGTTGAGAGTTTGGGTGCAAATGACTAAGTTTTGTGGACTTTATCTCTCTCAAATCTATATATATGATGATGTAAAGCACATGGTTGATAACTTTGCTTGATTTCCTGGAGATTTTAGGTCATGCAAGTCAAATTAGTTGGTCACCAACTCCAAATATGGGAAGATTTACAAGTTAGCTTATTAAAGAATGTAAAAGGGTATTTTGGTCATTGGCCTTATGATTTTAATGGCACAAAGGTAATCTTGACAAACACTTAGGGTTTGACTCTTAGGGTTTAACCCTAAGGTTTCCAAAAATTTGATTTTTGTAGGATTTCAATTTAGGGTTTAAAATGAAATTGAGTTTCTAAAAATTACAAATTAGGTTTTTCTAAAATTATTTAGGTTTCTAATAATATTAAACATAAAAATTAGGTTTAAGGTTCACTAATTAGCCTTAAGATTGCTAAGTTAGCGATTAGGGTTCATAATTAGCAAATTAGGGTTTATAATTTAAATATTAGGGTTTCTAAAAATTAAGATTTCTAAATATTAATCAGGGTTTACCTAATTAACATTAAATCCTATAATACTTAACCTTAATCATAATAACACAGTTACATAACAGTCTCGAACTCATAATTGAGTTTTAAATTAGGGTTTCCACTTAGCAATTAGCTAATTAGGTTTCCTAATTTAGTTCTCAATTAATTAGGGTTCCTAATTAATTAAGGTTTTCCATAATTAGGGTTAAAATCAATAACACATGGCATTCATAACCCAACGTAATTATTTGAAAATTTTACAGTCTTATTTGACTATCGCATTAGGGTTTATTAAAATAATACTAGGGTTTTGTAATACTGTACCATAATTAACCAACCATCATCGGTCTACACATATACAGTACATATTCATAGCACTGAAATAAAAATAATATTTATAATAAATGTCATTAATCACATAACATAATTACTAGACAAATTTTAAAGTCTCATTTGACTTCAAAACTAGGGTTTATCAGTAATATTAGGGTTTTGCAGGTTACCTTAAAACTTTTCCACACATTAACCTTACACACATAACATATATATTTATAACACTGACAAATAATAATATAATATTATTATTCTCATTCCTTGATCAAAACTCTAAAATTAGGGTTTGAATTCCATATCTGATTTATCTTTCATATATAACATTATTAATTAAGTTAAAATAATTAACTTAATTAATCTGAAATAAATTCATATAATAAAATAGTTATTATAATAATTCTATAATAATTTCATGGAAAATATAATAATTTATATTTTCATGGAAAATAAATAATAAAATCATTTCTCTTATAAAATTAATTATTATAAGAATATACTTTATAATGATCAATAATTCTAAAATAAAATTATTTTTAATTATTCATGTAATAAATAAATTTTATTTATCACATATATACATATACTTTACCTTGCACGCATTTTTACTTTTAAAATAATAATAATAATAAAAAATTTATATGCAAAATTTTTGATTTAATTATATAGAAAATATCGGGTTATTACATTCACCATCCCTTATAAAGATTCCGTCCCCGGAATCACCGTTTTAAAACCTATACATATAAGGGTACATAGCATGAACAATCATTATAAGTAGATCTCGATCACAATTGATCGAACTGATCTTTAACTATTCAGCATAAAGCTTTTCTATCTGATTAAAGAGAAATTTGATTTCTAATAGAACTCAAATTCCTCCTTCAAATTTTTTTTATAAAATAATTTATTATATATATAAGAAAATTATATATAAGAAAATAAAAGTTATACGAATAATACCTGGAGTTGCATCCCCATCTGCCACGGTATCTTGAACGATTATGTTAATAACTCTTGCGGTTGATTTTGTTGGTTTGTTTGTTGAAGTTGGTCCCGTTGTCGCCAGCGTCCCCCTACTTTTCTCCGTAGTCATACTCCCTGCCTCCATTCTCCTTTTCGGATAATATTTCACCTTATGCTCCGTTGATTCACAAATAAAACACCCACTATACATTCTTGGATTGGGACAGTTGGGAGATATATGTCCTTTCTGCCCACACTTATAACACACAAACTTACCTTTAAGACACTCTTCCGAGTGATTCTTTCCGTAATTTTCACACTGCACAACTTGTTTCTTTCCACCTCCTGGCCTATTTCTGGTATTCCCACAATTATCTTTTTTTTCCCAGTCCTAACACCACTACTCCCTTCTCCAGCTCTAGCTTAATTTGCCTCCCACCAAAAATTCGCCTCCCCTTTCATTATATAAGTGGCAAAAGCTGTCTTTTGCCCCTCCGTTATCCTAGCTATCATAAGCACTTTTACAGAGTCAGTTGATCCTCTAAATTCTTGTAATACGACCGCCTTAAAGTCTTTGAAGTTCGCTAATCGATTATCTGGCTGATTTCACTCGGCTGGTATTCCGTTTTGCATAGCTTGAGCGACCATTATTAATAAAATTCTGCATCGGGTTTGGTTGTTCTCCAGCATTGCTGACAGATTCTTCTGCCCTTTGGTTTCATTTTCTTCTTGGCGACATTATCAGATAAAATCATAATTTATCTTTCATCGACCTACCTTCTATATCTTAGGGTATACACATAATTCGAAATTTTCTACTCAATTAATCATGTATTCAAAATATTAGATTTTGAAAACTGGGTTTATTGAATTAACTAGTGTTCAGATAAATAATTACTATCTTTATACCAACTTATTTCATTAATACAACATAGATTCCTATTCATAGCACTTGACATACAGTATCATATACTGCTTTAAACATCCACTATCCCTTTGTGACTCAAAAGTTGGGAATTGCTGCCACAACTTATACGAAAGTTGAGAATATTACCTTATACAGACATACCTATCATATACACAACATAGAATCATACATATTCAAGTAATACTAATACTACTTATTTTCTACGCCTTCACTAAGGATCAATTGCTTAGTTTTCTATATATTCCCATTATCCTCAATAATCCATTCACACATAACTATACTAGTCCTCCTTGTAGCCATTTGGTACTCGTTTGATTATTGAGTTTCCAGAGGTTAAGGGTTCAAGGCTGGCGAGGAGATGGAGTAGTAATTCAAGAATGATATGAGGTATTCTAAAATACCTCCCTTTTTCTTACCACATATTATGAGTTTAAGAACTCACCATAAATATATGAGTTTAAGAACTCGAGCTTGACCTTATATTCTTTAACTATACTCTACCTATCAGTTATACTATCGTTTCTGGGTCCGGTACTACACTTTTCCAGTATAATCACCTCATTAGGGTTGCTTTCAATGTGAGCCTCTATTTCAGCTATTGGCTTTGATATTGGCTCGGTTATGGAGGTTGACTCCTTCTTTAAAATCTGAGGGTATCCTAATCCTTTTCTATCTGACATCTACACACAGAAATTATTCTAATAACATATAATATATACACATAGCAAATAATAGTTTTATATAAGTTATCTTTTATTTTGTTTTTTGATGAATTTATTCAGGTCATTTCCTTATAAACTCTATATGAGTTATTTTTATTTTCAACGTTTCCCTCTGTTCTAAGGTTATAGCCTAAGGTCTATCCCACCTAAGGTTTCTAACCCTAAAGCTCTGATACCATGTTGTAATGCCCAAATTCAGGTACTTGAAACCCGAACTCAGTGCTTTACGATACCATTTCTATGAGCTAATAATAATAACAATAATATAAATACCAAACTTAATTTATATATATCAGAGTCTAATCCGAAGTACGCAACCTTTACTACATTCATTACATGATAATTAATAGATATCATTGTCTTAATAAAGTCATACTATTACATAGAATACCATAACATTTATTCTGTTTTCTTTCCTTTATCCTTGTTCTTGGCCGAACCTTCTGCTTGTTCACAGTTAGCTGAAAACATTTAAATTAAGCAAGGATGAACATTTGAGTTCCCAACAAGTAATAGGAACAATAAATAGTAGCTGAAGGGATTAAATGTTTTCTTTGAATGACACTTCTACAAAGAATCAACAGTTGTGAAGTATGCTGAACCAATAATAACAACATATCAATTCTATATCATAATTTTAAAACTACGTAGTGACTATAAATGAGTATTAGTCGACAGACAATGAACATTATTTTTAATTTTCGCAAAGGTTAAACAAAACTTCATCTACAAACCATCATAACTTACGGTCATGTGGGTGTACATCCCAATGTGCCCTGTATTGATCAATACTACATGCAAGAACGATATTATCGTTCATCTGATCCACCTTTGGCGCACAAAAGTTTTCCCATATACGGGATGTTCATACTTAGTCGGGAATTCGAACCAATATAATTTGGTCGGATAATAATAAAGTTCTATCTTGTTCAACAATATTTTTAAGTTTGTGTCTAATGGGATCAAATAGCTTAGACGACTTTTTAAGTCAGCGTATATATAATGGAAATTAATAAGTATGTATCAAAATGTGATTAAATACAATGATTATCCAGTGAGGACACTTGTATAACCATATTTAGAAATTAATGAAACAGAATAAATATCCGAATTATCTGATAATCTTTGTCTTGATAAATAATTTTCGGATACATAATCGATAACAATAGAGTTAATATTCTGGCACAATGATAATATAATTCTGAAACTTTCTTACTTATGTCCATTGCATAAAGTAAATGCAAAGGTAGCATACTTGCCTGGTTTGCTGCTAACAATACACAACTTAGTTTTATCTTTTATATCAAGCCCTATCATTAATAGGATCATTTATTCGATTAGAATAACATACTATAACACATAGTACTGCTATTTGCAGTCAGCACATAACCTAATCACATTGTCACATACATTTAACAGTCATTGGATCACAAACAAATATATATCTAGTCAAATTATCTAAGTCCAGATCAATTTCTGAAATATGTGGATTGTCTTAGAAAGCGGCTTTATTAGAGTAATTATAGAGTCTAAAACTCTATTCTATAGTTCAATAGATGTAAATATCAGACATATTTTTTTTTTCATAGCCTTATAATAATTTTTAAATAATTATTATAATTTATCATGATTTTTCAAACACTGGAATCATTATAAAATGATTTAAATATCAAATAATTCTATTATCATTAATATTTAAATAATATTAAACTATTAATGAAACCATTGCCAAAATATTAAAGTTATTTATAATAACTTAAAATATTTTAAAAGTACAAATATTACCCTTAAATGATTTATAAAATAAATAAAAATCATTTTTAAATAATTACCATTAATACTTAAATATTAATGCACTATTTACCAAATATTAAAAGTCATTAATTATAACTTAAAATATTTTTAATTCATTTATATCCTTTTTAAATGATTTTTAAATTAATAAAACCATTTTAAAACTATTTATTTAATATAATTATTAAATAAACTTAATATCATTAATATTAAATTATTATGTTATTCCATTCTTTATTATTATGTTGGAATAACTTTTATACATCAAATCTTAGCATACATGGTGAAATTCTTACATTATTCAATTCTTTATTATTACATTTGGAACATCACATGCGCTGCTTTTACGCATGGCATGGTTCCGTTATTTATTATTTTGTTGGAACATCCTGTCGCATGCGTTTACGCATGACTTGGTTTCCGTTGTTTATTATTCATTTGGAATATCACATCTGCGTGCGTTCTGCATGACACAGTTCCATTATTTATTATTCTGTTGGAATAACCTGTCTCTGCGGTCTATCGCATGCATGGTGATTTCTTTTGTTATTCCATTCTTTATTATACCCACTTGGTTAAATTTTTGACTTCTATACTCCATGAAATTAGTGGAATATCCTTAATATTTGCCCTTCATCTAGTATCTTTTCATGGAAATATTCTTCTGAACATTCTTGAATTTTACTCTACAAAGAAGTATCATTTTGACAATTTGGGCGTTATTGGTTCCTGGATAAATTAATTCTTGAACTTGTTTTATTGAATTCTTATATCATTGTCATCATCCTCATGTTTATATTATGTTGAAAGTCATCGTGGCACATGTGAGTGCATAGATGGACTTGGTATGATTATGACCGAGGATTATTTGGTATAATCATGGCCGTAATGTTACAAATGATGTGGTAAAAGTCCTTATTGGTACGTAGTGCATTGATGGATGATTGTTGGCATGATCATGACCATTGATGAATACACGAATATCCTTGGCCCGTAGTGCATGGATAATTTGTGGTTGTGATACTAATGAATATCCTTGGCGTAGTGCGGGGGATGATGTGGATTATTTATTAAAATTTGAGTTCGGTGATAAAAGTGATGAAAACCTTTTAAATCATAAAAGATAGTAGATTTTATTCTCTTTGACTCTTTTAATGGATTGCTTGTTCATTGCGAGTTAAACTTGATGTTTGTTATATTGTATCGGTTTAACATTTATTGAAGGCTAACGATAATTTATTACTCAGTATTATCTTAGTCATAATATTTCTTCTTTGGGCTAGTTGAGCTCACCTTTTACTTTCATTGTTCTCTTGAGAAATGAGAACGTAGCGAGGACTAGTCGGGGAACGGAGTGACGGTCCAAATAATAACATTAGTAGTCCTCACTATTCTGTTAAATAGTGTGATATTAAATGTAATGAGGATTCAATTGAGTGTGGATATTGTCTAGATGATAATATTTGTATTAAAACTCACAACATATGTTTTGTCGTATTTTACACGACTGTTGTATAATTAAGTTGTATTTGAATTTTGTACCATGTAATTGGCGACTCAAGATAGGTGATGTATACCTATTTTGGGGGTGTCACACTATGTCCGTAAGTCAGACATTTCTTACGAGCACGTCTAGGTGATCAACCTATAGTACTCTATGTTGATCAACACTACATTCATTAAATGTATGTACGTTTAAGTTGTGGCAACCTCACGTGCCTGTCGTTTGACGACAAAATATTTCTAGCATACTCAGTCTTTATTTGAAAACCACACCAATATAACTTGGTAAAATATTGACCATACT
The DNA here is from genome assembly GCA_020205605.1 of Panax ginseng. Classification (NCBI taxonomy): domain Eukaryota; kingdom Viridiplantae; phylum Streptophyta; class Magnoliopsida; order Apiales; family Araliaceae; genus Panax; species Panax ginseng. Next base: position 89,138,188 of record CM035129.1, read on the forward strand.
TTGATAGATTATAAGAAATCCAACATATCTTAAGTCTAGCCGAAAGAACTGGCTTTGACTTCATCAGACATTAGTTTATGCTTAAGAGTACATGAATGACAAAGCTTGTCCAGATGGAACTGGAACAATAGTTAGAGTACTTGCATTCAACGTCTGTTACGGTTATTACACGTTCACGTTAAGTCTCTAAGGTCTCTACAATAGATGATCACATCACATAACACATTAGGTCATGAATAAACATGCATGGTTCCTAATGAATCTTACCCTTGTTCTCAATCTGAACATGACTTAGATTTGTTACTATTGGTTTTGGATTTCCGATATAGTTTACATTGTAATTACATTCATGTTCAATTGACTATCATCAACCTTTAGTTATCATACATTAAGTGTCTAACAATTACTTAATAATGTTATAGTTAAGCTTTAGTTCATTGTTAGTTAATTAACATCCTTGCTCTACTTACAAACATTCTTCACTGTCAAAACCCTAGGGCTGGCGCTGCCACACTGAAGAAGTCTTTGGAGAAGTTCCAAGAACTGTTCAACGACAAGTACTTTCCCGAAAGTATTCGTTACATGAAAGAGGTAGAGTTCATCAAGCTAGAGCAAAACAACATGACCGTGTCGCAGTACGAAGCCAAGTTTGCCGAGTTGTCCCGGTTTGCGTCTCATTTGGTTGATAATGAGGAGAGAATGACGTGAATGTTTCTAAGAGGTTTGAAACCCGAGATACATCAATATCTTATCTCTCATAAACTGTGTTTGTATTCAGATGTTGTTAATAGGGCTCAGTTTTTGGAGCGCGATAATTAGTCAACCCAACCAAAAGAGAGCAGCCGACAAAATGATAATACTAGTGATAGCAGTCATCGAAGCGGTGACAATAAGCGTGAAGGGAATCAACATGCCAGAAATGGTAACCACTTCGGTGGTAATCATGGCCAAAATAATAAGAATGGACATTTCAAGAAGAGGAGATTCAACAATGATGGAAAGATGTTAGCACCAGCACCCGTTGTTAAGGAAGGAGAACGACCACCTATCATATGCTTCAAATGTGGAGGAGAGGGACACATCAGTCCAAACTGCGCGATGCCATCCAAAGCGTGTTATAATTGTGGAAGAGAAGGTCACCTGTCCTGATTTTGTCGTGCACCGAAGACAAGTCTAGCTGGGATGGAGGCATCAAAGGCCGTCCCAGACAAGACAAAACCGGTAGTTCAAGGGAGAGCGTTGTCGTGACCTCCTAGAAAGCAAGGAACCCGAACGAGGTCATCACGGGTAAGCTTATCATAAACTCTAGCGAAGTATATACCTTATTTGATACCGGTTCTACCCATTCTTTTATTTCTCCTACTTGCACTCAATGTTTAAATTTGACTCTAGAGAATTGGACTTTGACTCATCTGTTGAAACTCCATTGGGAGAAACTTTCATTACATCCACTGTTTATAAGTCTTGTTTGGTTCAAATCGGTACCCTCACATTACCTGTCGATCTTATTTCATTGAAAATACTTGCATTTGACGTAATTCTAGGGATTGATTTGTTAACTACTCATCATGCAAAAATTGATTGTTTTTGTAAGGTTGTTAGCTTTCATATTCCTAACCAATCTATTATGCGAATTCAAGCAACCAAACAATTAAAATCAATCACTGTCATCTCAAGCCATAAAGCTATTCTTTTATTGAAAAACGGATGTCAAGCTTTCTTAGCTCATGTCACGGATCTAAACAAAAATACATCAGTTTTGAATGATATTTTTATTGTTAATGAATTTCCTGACGTATTCCCTGAAGAACTTCCTGGCCTACCCCCAGAGTGTGAAATTGAATTTTGTATCGACCTTGAACCTGGTACAAAACCTATTTCCAAAGCCCCATATCGAATGGCTCTATATAGAACTTGAGTTTAAAGACCCAATGCAGAGAATTGTTAGACATTGGCTTTATTCATCCTAGTACTTCTCCTTGGGGTGCTCCTGTTCTATTCGTGAAGAAGAAAGATGGGAGTATGCGACATTGTATTGATTATCGGGAGTTAAATTATGTCACCATCAAAAATAGGTACCCATTGCCACGTATTGATGACCTGTTTGACTAGTTGCAAGGAGCCAAATTCTTTTCAAAGATTGATCTTCGTTCCGGATATCACCAATTGAAGATTAGAACCGATGACATTCCAAAGATGGCTTTCAGAACTCGGTACGGACATTATGAATTCCTAGTCATCTCTTTTGGATTGACTAATGTACCTGCTGCCTTCATGGATATGATGAACCGAGTATTCAAGGAATATTTGGATCACTTTGTGGTCGTCTTTATTGATGACATCCTCATATATTCCAAAAGTAGTGAAGATCATGAGCAACACTTGAGGCTGATACTTCAAAAGCTTCGTGAATATAAGCTTTATGCCAAGTTGAAGAAATGCGAGTTCTAGCTTGAGGAAATATGATTCCTTGGGCACGTGGTATTAAGTCATGGAATATCTGTTGACCCAGCAAAGATTGAAGCTATTCAAAGCTGGGAGCAACCTAAATCAGTGACCAAAGTACGTAGCTTTCTCGACTTAACTGGTTATTATCGGAGATTCGTAGAAGGGTTTTCTCAAATCGCTACTCCCTTAACTCAGATGACTCGGAAAGATACAAAATTCGGTTGGAGCGAGGAATGTGAGAAGAGTTTTCAAGAACTCAAGAAGACTCATTTCAAAGACTGCTCGACAATACCATCCGGCTCGGAGGATTTGTCATCTACGTTGATGCTTGAGCAAAGGGTTAGGATGTGTTCTCATGCAACATGGGAAAGTCATAGCCTATGCCTCTCGACAACTCAAAGAATATAAGAGGAATTATCCTACTCATGATCTAGAGTTGGCAGCTGTTGTCTTCATACTTAAAATTTGGAGGCATTACTTGTATGGGGAGAAAGTGGAGATCTTTATGGATCATACAACCCTCAAATATTTCTTCACTCAAAAGGAACTCAACATACGACAACGACGTTGGCTTGAACTGTTGAAAGATTATGATCATACCATCCAATACCATCCTGAAAAAACGAACGTGGTAGGTGACACATTGAGTAGAAGATCATATGCGGGTACGAGTGCGATATTGTCAACGCAAAGGCCCATTTTGTGTGACTTGCAAAGGATGGAGATAGAGTTAAAGACTCCAGGAACCCATGTGATGATGGTGAATATACGATTAGAATCGACTTTAATCGATAAAGTTAAAGCTGCTCAAACTACAGACCTGGAGCTGATGCGTATGAGAAAAAAAGTGCAAGAAGGTGCTATACCGGAAGAAAGAATTGATGAAGAAGGAATACTTCGAGTCAACTCCAGACTTTGTGTTCCTAACGACCCTAATTTAAAGTATAAAATCATAATGGAGGTGCACAACACACCATTTGCAAGCCATCCTGGGAGTACCAAAATGTATCGTGATCTTCGTCATACATTTTGGTGGAGCAATATGAAGAGAGAGATAGCGCTGTTTATCTCAAGGTGTCTAACTTGTCAACGAGTCAAGGTGGAACATCAAGTACCAAAAGGTCCATTCCAACCACTTGAAATTCCAGAATGGAAGTGGGAGCACATTACTATGGATGTCGTTACTGGTCTTCCCAAGGTTTCTCAAGGCATAGATGCAATTTGGGTCATTGTTGATAGATTGACCAAGTCTGCTCATTTCTTACCAATGCGAGAAATTTATACACTTGAACGTCTTGCTCGTATGTACATAAACGAGATTGTAAGACTGCATGGTATGCCAGTATCCATAGTTTCTGATCGAGACCCAAGATTCACTTCACAATTTTGGGTTAGTTTGCAAAAATCTATGGGCACAGATTTATGATTTATTTCGGCATATCATCCTTAGACGGACTGACAATCAGAGAGGACTATTCAAACTTTAGAAGAATTATTAAGACTCTGTGTCCTTGATTTCAAGGGAAGTTGGGATAAGTTCTTACCGTTGGTGGAGTTTTCCTACAACAACAATTATCAAGCAAGTATTGGCATGACTCCATTTGAGGCGTTGTATGGAAGAAAGTGTCATTCTCCAGTATGCTGGGATGAGGTGGGTGAGGCAACATTGTTGGGACCGGGAGTTGATGCGTATGACTACGGAAAAGATTCAAACAATCCGACAGCAATAAAAAACCTCACAAGGTAAATAAAGAGTTATCTTTGATCTTCATCGAAAAAGGGCGTGGAATTCGATATTGGAGATCAGGTGTTGTTACGTGTTGCTCCATGGAAAGGAGTTACGAGATTTGGAAAGAGAGGAAAGTTCAATCCTTGATTCATTGCCCCATTTCTAATCTTCGATCGAGTAGGAACTATGGCCTATAGAATCGCTTTACCGCCAAGTATGTCTCGTGTTCATAACATTTTTCACATATCCATATTACGTAAAAATGTGGAAGACCCGAACCACATTATTGAGTTAGAAGTAGACGAAATAGCAGAAGATTTAACGTATGAAGAGGTTCCTGTTCAAATCTTGGATAAGAAGGAACATATTCTACGCTCCAAGGTTATACCTCAAGTCAAAGTTTTGTGGAGAAACCACGATGCTGAGGAAATGACCTGGGAGTAAGAATCTAAAATGAAATCAAGGTATCCTTACCTCTTCGACATGCTAGGTATGTACCCTAATTTCGAGGGCAAAATTTCAAAAGAAGGGGAGGTTGTAAGACCCCAACTTTTTAATAAAGATGATTTTTCTATAAATATCATTTTTGAATATTATGGAATGAATTTGATATAATGTTATAGTTGTGGGTAATATTTATAAATTTTGCAAAGTACGCAAGTTGTTTTATAATATTCGATTGGTCAGGGAATATTCGTTTTAACAGGGAATATTCGTACGACAGCACAATCATTGGTGGATCCCATAACGGAATTATTGTCGATAGGGGTGAGCAATTCGGTTATAACCGAACCAAATAGCTTATTCGGTTATAACCGAAAACCGAAATCTTCCTAATTACACTATCTGAATTATTAACCGAATTCTGAAATAACCGAATTACCGAAAACCGAATAACCGAATTGTAAATTCGGTTATTTCGGATAATAACCAAAATACTGTTCCATTTTATCAAACCAAAAAAGAATCAGTTCAAATTGGCAAATTAAAAATCCTGCAACAATGTCAAAATCAATAATACCACACTCCAGAAGATAGTTCCCCAATTTTCCATCATCTGTTCAATAAACCTAGATGTCACCTTTATATTGCCTTATCCAAGCAACATCTAGCATCAAAAAAAGCAACTCCCTAGAATCAGAACCCATAAAGCAAATCCACCACCACTACTATAACCGGAGAACTATCCCTTTTCACAAAACTAGACAACCCCAGGTGGTAAAACTTCACAAACCAATGACCCAGGTGATAAAGAAACATACTTAACAGTTACCTGTGCACTAAGAGGAGTGTAATGATATGCTTTCAAAAATCCTGCGATGAGACTACAAAAACTAGCAAGATAAGCTAGGGCAAAGTGTGAGAGATTTGAGGGCAGATCGAGATCTGAGATATGAGCGATGGGTTTGGGTTTGTGATTTTGAGTTGTGAGAGATGTCAGATGATAGAGATGAGGGACGAGATGAGAGATCAGAGTTGTGAGAGAGACAGAAACTCAGAGACTGTAGAATCGTAGATCTGTAGTGGTGTGCTTTGTTCAAACTTCAGAGAGTGGGTAGTAAATTAGTAATTTAGTAAAGTAGTTCTATAGACTGTGTGGTGTGCTTTGTTCGGTTATATCAATATATTACCTCTGTAAAACTTTGTTCGGTTATTCGGTTAACCCAAATAACTAAAAAGTAAAACCCGTAAAAACTAACCAAAAACCGTAATAAAATTCGGATATAACCGAAATGTTAAAACTAACCGAATTATCAGAAAATTTTGGTTAAATTATTTCGGTTTGGTTCGGTTCTTCGGTTATATCCGTTTTTTGCTCAGTTCTAATTGTCGGATTGAGAAAATGACAAAAATATTTTTATGAAAACAACGACGAAAGTTTTATAGTTAAAACTGTTGAACTACTCGGTAGTAAAAGTACAGTAATACGCGTGGTTGCATAGTAGCACACGGTATTGATTATTGATGCTTACGTGAGAAGTCACTCAGTTTTGTTTAATTATTACCACAGTAATTGTTGCATAGTATCTCACGTTATTTGGTTCAATTATTGTCGATATTTTATATATTATTAAATCAATAAATGAAATGACAGAGTTATTAATATTATTATTTGCAATATTAACGATGTCTAGAAGTTCTGCCAAGGAGAGGTTTGGTCACCTAATTGCGCGCCAATAGGGAGAAATCCTTATTGGAATGCCCCCTCTTTCCTGGGAACGACCTAGTCGATTAATATTGTGAATTATAATAATGATGATAAATATTGTTAAAAATATTGAGGGGATTTTTATGAAATATTTGTGTAAATTTTGCTTATTTTATGGACCCTCATTTACCCATTTTTCAAAATAATCGGTAGAAAGTTATTTAATATAATAAAGGTGGGCCCCTATGTGGGGGCCACATGTGGGGCCCATGTGTGGAAAATGGGATGGCAGAGAATTTCAAATGTTTGATTCACGGGTGGCTTGCATGTTTGTTTAATTATTAGATATATGTATATTATAATATATATGTATTATATAGGTATATATTATTAAGGCATGTTATAATGGAGGGGACGGTGGTTCACGGGGGTGATAACCCGTGAACTTATATATATAATATATATTATATTTTATTTAAAAGATTTTGTTTTATTAGAATATTTTATTAAATTAGTATGGACCGTCCGATTAAATGTAAATCAATCTGAACCGTTCATGAATTAGTTACTATTCAGTCCATTCTTCTATAAATAGAAGCTCATTACTTCATTATTTCTTACGAATTTCACGAAACTCTAGAGAGAAACTATAGAGAGAAAGAAGAAAAGTGTTCGCTTTCTTCACTACTCCTATATCCAATTACTCTTCTTTCTAAGGTAAGGGTATTATTTCTTACAGTATTCATGAAGAGAACTTCATTATTCCATTCTTTATTATTACATTGGAATAACTTAGATATCTGAGGACTACCCTATACTTGGTGAAATTCTTACATTATTCCATTCTTTATTATTATGTTGAATAACTTTGTCATCTTAATCTGCATACATGGTAAAATTCTTACATTATTCAATTCTTTATTATTACATTTGGAACATCCCGTCTACGTGCTTTTTTACGCATGACCTGCTTCATTATTTATTATTCATTGGAACATCCTGTCTATGCGTTTATGCATGACTTTGGTTCCGTTGTTTATTATTACATTTGGAATATACTTGGTACATGCGTTCTGCATGACACAGTTTCATTATTTATTATTCATTGGAATAACTTTTCTGCATGCGATCTATCACATGCATGGTGATTTCTTTTGTTATTCCATTCTTTATTATACTCAGTTGGTAAAGTTTTGACTTCTATACTTCATGAAATTAGTGGAATATCCTTGATATTTGCGCTTCATCCAGTATCTTTTCATGGAAATATTCTTCTGAGCATTCTTGAATTTTAATCTACAAAGAAGTATCATGTTGACAATTTGGACGTTATTGGTTCCTGGATAAATTAATTCTTGAACTTGTTTTATTGAATTCTTATATCATTGTCATCATCCTCATGTTTATATTATGTTGAAAGTTATATGTGGTCTGTAGTGCATAGATGGACTTGGTATGATTATGACCATGGATTATTCGGTATAATCATGACCGTAATGTTACAAATGATGTGGTAAAAGTCCTTATTGGCCGTAGTGCATTGATGGACAGTTGTTGGCATGATCATGACCATTGATGAATACACGAATATCCTTGGCCCGTAGTGTATGGATAATTTGTGGTTGTGATACTAATGAATATCCTTAACCGTAGTGCAGGGATGATGTAGATTATTTATTAAGCTGAGTCCTAGCGATAAAAGTGATGAAAAACCTTTTAAATCATAAAAGATAGTAGATTTTATTCTCCACTTGACTCTTTTAATGGATTGCTTGTTCCGCTGCAGTTAAACTTGTTGTTTGTTATATTGTATCAGTTTAACACTGTTGAAGGCTAACGATAATTTATTCTGTATTATCTTAGTCATAATATTTCTTACTGGGCTAGTTGAGCTCACCCTTTTACTTTCATTGTTCTCTTTAGGAAATGAGAACGTAGCAGGGACTAGTCGGGGAACAGAGTGATGGTCTAGATAATAGCATTAGTAGTCCTCACTATTTTGTTAAATAGTGTGATATTAAATGTAATGAGGACTCAATTGAGTGTGGATATTGTCTAGATGACAATATTTGTATTAAAACTCACAACATATATTTTGTCGTATTTTACATGACTGTTGTATAATTAAGTTGTATTTAAATTTTGTACCATGTAATTGGCGACTCAAGATAGGTGATGTATACCTATTTTGGAGGCATCACACTAAGTTCGTAAGTCAGACATTTCTTACGAGCACGTCTAGGTGATCAGCCTATAGTACTCTATGTTGATCAACACTACATTCATTAAATGTATGTACGTTTAAGTTGTGGAAACCTCACGTGCCTGTCGTTTGACGACAAAACATTTTTAGCATACTCAGTCTTCATTTGAAAACCACACCAATATAACTTGGTAAAACATTGACCATACTTTGATAGATTATAAGAAATCCAACATATCTTAAGTCTAGCCGAAAGAACTGGCTTTGACTTCATTAGACATTAGTTTATGCTTAAGAGTACATGAATGACAAAGCTTGTCCAGATGGAACTGGAACAAGAGTTAGAGTACTTGCATTCAACGTCTGTTACGGTTATTACACGTTCACGTTAAGTCTCTAAGGTCTCTACAATAGATGATCACATCACATAACACATTAGGTCATGAATAAACATGCATGGTTCCTAATGAATCTTACCCTTGTTCTCAATCTGAACATGACTTAGATTTGTTACTATTGGTTTTGGATTTCCGATATAGTTTACATTGTCATTACAGTCATGTTCAATTGACTATCATCAACCTTTAGTTATCATACATTAAGTGTCTAATAATGTCTTAATAATGTTATAATTAAGCTTTAGTTCATTGTTAGTTAATTAACATCCTTGCTCTACTTACAAACATTCTTCATCATTAAAACCCTAGAAATTTGTCAATTGCGGTGCCACCCTTTCTTCTCTTTCTTGCATTTGCCTGTGCAGAGTTAGCGATGGTCGGGGATCAAGACTCAGTGTTGCATGAACGAGTCCTAGTTCATTATCCCGCGCTGCGACACGAAACATCAGTAGGTCATGGCACTATATCCGGTGATGCTGTATTTAACTGATTGATTGACAATTTGGTAGCCATGGCGACTGACTTTATGCACCAGATGACTTTGACAGATTTTTAACTTTGTAAACTTCACGGACTCTAAATTTGATCATTTTAAGTCTGAATTAGCTCGTTCAAAAGCCATTAGATCACAAATCACATACTCTATGTGTTCATGCAAGAATTTTATATTTTCAACTTCTTTAACTAAAAATTCACCTATTAGTTCATTTTTAACGAAAACGATAAACGTTCGTGAATGTTCAACGCTCGTTTCTTCGTTCTAAGTCGGAATTCGGCCATTTTAGAGTTCGCAACTCTATAATGCCAAATAAGGCTTGTCTCCATCGAAAACCAACGTTTTCGAGTTCAAACACAAAATTCGACTTCCATTCCGAGAATTTCACGAATTCGACGATTATCGTCCAATCGTGTGAATTCCAGCAAAACTTCGTTACTTAGGATTTGATCATCGTTCTAAATGAATTTAATTCATCCTATAGACATCTCAACCTACACATTACAATAACTTATTTTTAAGTTAGGTTATGGCTTATTCTTCATAAGTTTATAACTTAACAAATTATAAGCTACAAAATTCCATTTCTTATGACTTGTTATTGATTTAAGTCCTTTAATCAATATTCTTACATCTTATTAACATATCAACTTTATTTAAGTAAATATGATACAAGTTCAAATATATGATCATCATAAGTTCACAGCTTATTTAGGTTCAAATTACTTATTCATGACTTATACGGCTTAAGTCCATTGATTATCCAATCCTTATGTGTTCTTAGCATATATGTTCATTAAGCTACACTTCTCTTATCACCCTACAATGGTAGAGATGGAAGATATACGATCATAAGATCATTTACCTTTGATTTCTAGCTTTCTTCTTCTTGAAAATCTAACAAGGAAAGTTTGACTTATAAGTGCTTATTCTCTCTAACACTTAAGTTACTTTGTAAAGGAAAGTTGTTGGTTAAAAAATAATAAGCAACAAATGAATCCAAGCTTCTCTATTTATAGAATTGGCAAAGTTAGGGTAGTTTAGTCATTTAGGCCATCTCACCTCCTTACTATTCATTGCTTCCTAATTAAGTTAACTTGGCCTACACAAATCATATCCTTTGCTTGTTCATTACACTAATATCTTTCCCACCACACAAAGTTCTTGGTCACCAAGTTCACCCATGAGTTGCCCCATGGATCAAGCTTTACCCATTGGATCATTAATTAGGCTTAGGTCCACTTAGATTAACTTATTCCTTTGGGCTTGTATTAATTTACTTTGGGCTTATACTACAAACTTACTTGGACTTCTCACTAACAACCACTTGGGCTTTAACATTTCCCACTGTAACGCCCCAGAAAAATAGGATTTTATGAGAATTAAATTTTTTTTTATTATGTGGATTAAATGAATTTAATTGATTATTTATGGGAGTAAACTAATTGAAGGTCGTTCTATGACCTAGATATGTTGGAACGTCGTAGTATTTTGGCTACATGATAGAATTAAAGTGTTTGAATTTTCAAGACGAAAATAAAAGCTTTCCAAGAAATTTTTCCGAAAAACACTATTCACGTATTTCTGCTCAGAAATTATTTTTGAACTTCCGAGAAATATGTAATGATAGAATTCTAAGATGAGATGGAATATCCAATAATATTTCAATTAATGCAAACGCAGTTTTTCGCCTGCGGACTTAAAACCTAACGATTAGGGAAAATGAATTCCGAGAAGGAATTTAAATACGTATAATGAATTAAAGCAATGATTGTATAATACGTAAGTATTGTACGAGGTAATAAATACGAGTATAATACGAGGTATTATACGAGTATGTATGAATGATGGAATGCCGTATATTAAATAAGTATACGAGTTAGAATACGAGATTAATACGTAGATTATACGTTATAATACTTTAAGCCAAATGTATTGAATTTGTAAAAATGTTTAGGAGATTTTATTGTCCAATTGAGATAATAATAAAGCCCATTACGAATTAATGTTAAAGCCCAAATATTTGTAATGTTAAGTCCAATGTAAATTAATGAACAAGCCCCAAAGATTTGTAATGCATGCCAAAAGTATAAGTTAAAGTTAATTAAGTTAAAAGCCCAAAGTAAGAACCAATGGGTTAATGGATGATTAAAACCCATGGGGCAACCCATGGGTGATCCAAAGTGTTAAGCAAGCAAACTTAAGGGTTAAGAAATGGATAAGTTAAGTAATGACCAAGTAATTAATGTAATGAGCAAGCAAACTTAAAAGCTAAGTAAAGTGCTTATGTGTGGTGAGCAAGTAAAATGCTTTTATGTGATTAACAAGTTAACTTAATGGCTAAGTATTGTGATGGCCAAGTAACTTATTTGGTGAACAAGTAAACTTAGGGTTTAAGTAATGAATAATATGGAGGTTTAGTAAGGAGGTGGAGTGGTCTTATGACCATTATACCCTAACTTAGACTTTCCTATAAATAGGAAGCTTGCTAGTTCATTTGTTAGTTGTTAAATTTTTATCCAATAACTTATAGCTTATTGGTTAGAGAGAAAAAGTTACAAAAGCTAGAACAAGTTAGCCTTTGATAAATCAAGAAGCAAGAAGGAGATTAAAGATTAACTAAGTGATTATCAAGGGTAAGAACTTAAACCATGAATCTGTTTCTATTCCATTGTTAGAGAAGTGGGTAGGGGTAGAACATGTATGCTAAGGAATGATAAGAAGGATTAATCAATGGACTTAAGCCGTACAAGTCATGAATAAGTAATTCAAACTTAATTAAGTTATGAATTATGTAGAGCTTATATGAACTACTCATATGTTTACTTTAATAAGATTGTATGATAATAAGAAGCAAGAATGGTAGTTAAAAGACTTAATCTATAATAAGTCATGAGAAAGGAAGTCATAAGTAGTTTATACTTTTATAAGTTATAAACTCAAAACGAACAAGTAATAACTTATCACGTTTATAAGTTAATGAAGTATGTATATCAAGATATTAGTATGATGGATTGTGTGACACCCCCAAATCCGGTACTTTCATTTCCATAGGATTTGGTGTTCACTGTACAAACATCATCTATCTATCTACCCATAAATAAATGCAAACCATGTAATAGATAGAATAATAAATAATAAATCTCTCCCCTTATGGGGTTACATCAAATGCATAATAAATAAATAAATCCCAGGTTACTCTAACCTTAAATCATCTGTGCAAAAACATAAACAAATAAGTCTTAAATAACATCAATTCTAAATAACATTACATAACCACATAAATAATCAGTCTTCATTACTTGCTAATCTTGCCCTTGCCCTTACTAGTGGAAGGCTCGGCTCTTTCGTTCTTAACTGTAATGTTATTATTACGCAAGAGTGAGCACGATTGCCCACAAGTATAACAATATAACAAATGACTAATAATAACATGCGAATGAATTAACAACTTCTGATATAAAAGCTCAACTTTTGAATCAAGAATGAATAACAAGAATCAAAAGAACTTCTGAGGGTCATAAGACCTTGAACTATGTCCTAGGTTGTCAAGTGTTTATACTTGAAACCTTTAACACTCATAAGACTATGGACTCTTCTTCTCGTACTTAGGGGGATTAGCCCTTAGTACCATACTATGCACAATATCTTAACGCTAACGCGTAAGTAATCCCCTATACAGGGTTGTTCATCTCAGTTTGACATTCGAGTCCGCACCAAAGGAAGTTTGGTTTGGATAATTCATCAAGGGTTTTGAAATTTAGAACGCTCATCAACTATGGACTAGTCGAATCAATAAGGGTTCGCTAGTCTAACAAGGTTTAACAATAATTGATAACTTAACGTGAATAGAATCTCAAAAGGTATACAATAGAATAATTATTGTATAACAACATCATGCTTGAAGGATTAATAAGCTTTAATATATGAAACATACTTAATCAATAATAATGAGACTTTGCTCAATGATAACAAGTAGGGTTAGGAAACTTGCTCAACGAAAGTTTAGGGTAAGAAACTTTCCTCGTGCGTAGATTACACGTTAATAAAACTCGTTCCTTGATTAAAATCCTACATATCATTCATGTTCACAACACCAATCAATTGTCACGTAATAAACATCACAAGTTTATTCTTTGTCTAACTCGAGTTCATGACTATACTTAGTCAATTACTACATTTATTGTCAAAAATTAAGACTCCACAAACAATAAGGTAACTATGTATTTGTTCATTCAATTCACACGTAATTGTGTTATGGACATGTTAAGAATTTATTTTAACATCTCATTATAGGTCTAACAAGTCTTTATATTCATTAGACTAAGTTACCAACACATTTCTATACTTGAACACTAAAAAGAATATTTTCTGGACATTTTGCTAAGTGGCCTTGGCGGCATTTTGTTTGTTCTGTTCTAGATCTCTTGCTGTGTACAAGGTCACATTGGGAGACATGGCGCTGCAGTGCGGTGGCGCTGTGGTGCGAGACTCCAGTTCTGGAGTTGGCGCCGCGGCGCAGAACTCCAGATTTTGATTCTCAGTTTGCGAAGAACATAGAGTTCAGCGAAATAAACACTTCATAAACATTAATTTCACCAAATTATACATACCCACATGTTAGAATTCATATTTACTCATTACCCAACATTTATAGAGCGATTTTAACCCATTAAAATACATAATCACATAATTAAATTATGCAATTTGCACTGTTCTTGATGTTCTAGAAGTTTTAAGCATAAATTCTAAAATTCAACGCCATAGATTTGTTATAAGACCAAATCCAACCATTCAGATTTCATTTTGTTCGTGTTATCATGCATAATCACATATAAGTGGAAATTTTCTAGAAACATTTATGGTTGACATATTAAAATTTCGTATAAGGGCCATATGGCCAAATAACATACTCTGAAATCTTTTACTGTATAATTTCATGAAACTGAAGATATGGAAACCCATATAATATATTGTTGATCGATTTCGCAATCAATAAATACGTGCAAGTATACACGATCAACAAGTAATAAAGTGAAAGTAGAGTATCGTTCCCACGAGGAATTATTTAATAAAAATTACCAAGTACTAACTCTTAACCAAATCAATTTTATTTAAACAACTAATAATTGTGATTTTTCTAGTTAAGAAAAGTAAATTAAACAATTAAAAGAGATTAGTCTAAAAGAAAACAAATAAACAACTAAGATTTGATTAAATTTAGATAAATAAGGATTAAGACTCCAATATCCCCAATTATGAATTATAAATCAATTATTCAACTATTCCAATTATTATGTCTACTGAATTGTTAACATGAATTCTAAAATACCAAAAGCCCTTTCTCAAGCGATCATTTGCCTTCTATTTAACCCAGATTAATTTTGCTATATCTCTATGCAAAACAATTGAATTAAACTCGTTACAATCCCAATTCCTTATGTGTTACATGCGGCAAATAGATATTCTCATTCTATTCACAAACCTAATTATTCATTTGTAAAATAACTAAGTCACATGTCACCATGCCCGCTTCTAACCCTAGAATTCCTTTCTCAATTCCTTCTAGAGTAACAAGGTAATTACTGATCAGAAAATTAATCAATAAGCATAAGGCAAGATGAACAATTCACTTCAACATAAATAATTGGAATAAATCAAATAATCAATTCATAATCATAAAAAGTTCAATTGAAATCTTAATGAAAGAGTTAGTTCATAATTAATGAATTAAAATCAAGAATCCACAATTGAATAGACATTAAAAGATAAAAGTAAGAGAAGAGAAGAGAATATAATCTATTGTCAAGAAATTTCATGAGACTCTCTTTCGCTCCCGCTTTGAATCTTCAATGGGCTCCAAGTTGCTTCAATCTCCAAAACTAATAAGAACTAGGGTTATGTTCTAATCTAAAGGAGTGTTTAATCTAGTCTAATCTATGTAATCTCCTCTTATTTTATGTCTTACATCATGTATTTATAGGTTACAAGTCCAATTTTAAGCTTAGAACAAACCCAATCCAATTTGGAGTCAAAAGGTGTCAAAAAATTAAACGCCCAGCGTCCGGGCCGCACTCCAACCTTCCTCTTCCCAGCGCTTCCAAATACTGAAATCGACGCCCGACACTTTGCCTTATAGTGCCCTTTACATTTTGCAAATAAGTTTAAAATTAGCGCCCGGCGCTACCACTTTTTCTCGACATTTTCGCTCCCGTCCTTTGGGAAAATGGCCATACTTCTTTGTCCAGAACTCAGATTTAGATGATTCAAGATGATCCTAAAGAGAAAAGTAGATCTACAACTTTCATTCTTTAAGAATTTCAAATAAGGTCTCAGAGAAATACTCAAATTGACTCAAGTGATCATTTAAGTAAATGGCAAGTAAAAACGTTCATCTAGCCACCCGAACGTCGATCCATGTAACTTTTGTCCCAATTCCTACAAAACAACATAAAACATGCTTGAATAGACATAAACACTTAAAACTAATCTAAAAGACTTGAGAACAACAATAAATTAAGCTTCAATGTATCCAATTCATGTGTATAAAACTCACTCATCAAATACCCCCAAACTTAAACCTTTGCTTGTCCTCAAGAAAAAACACAAAAGAACTAAAATAAACAAAATAACTCAAATAAATGAATGCATATGCATAATCTACTTCCTAATATACCTCTGAACCGAGAGTAATAAATCAAGATGATATGTAGCAACAGCCTCAAAGATACCATTGGTACTCAAACAATATATCCAATCAATTCAAAATCTATAACTCTAACCAATTAGTCAACCCAAACCCGTCATCACCCATGTCATGTGTGTGTGTGCTTGTTAACCATTCTAACCAACCACGAGTTCAAGATAATCACATAACAAACTTCTTATAAGGAAAATTTCAGTTCCAATTCAATTACTTTTGTGAACATGACAACTCCGGTTAAAGCTAAGCAATTACCAAATCTAATGGTAAATATAGGATTTATTTATACTTTTATTCAACCACGAGGGCATTTTTGTTCTTTCTCGTGTTTTTTTTTTCATGGTCATCGTGTCTGTCTCATTCCATTAGGCTAACATGCCACCCCTTAGCGAGCTTTCAACCAACGACTCCTGCACCATATAAGACCTTAGGCGCTTAGGTGTTAAGACACCCCTTGAGCATTTCTGCTCAAGTAACAAAGGCCTCGAAACAAAACTAACCACGGTTTTTCTTTTTCTTTTTTTCTCTTCATCAATTTTTTTTTAGTATATATATCCCATAGATTCCCCCAAACTCAAGCTTTTACGTCATTCCAACCTTTACCGCCAGTTCACTAATTTTCTTAAATTTTAACAAAGATTTTTCCTTAGAAACAAATTATGAAACCCTTGAACCAAGTGGATTAAAACAGTTAAACTTTAAGTGCTAACCGGTTACATAAGTTTCAGACAAGCTCAGATTATCATAATGATTAAAATTAGAACTCATCATCAATTATCAACACTGCTTTCAAGTTAACATTTAATACCAATCTTATCATAGGCCGAGCTAAGACCACACCAACCGATTACATAGATTCATGCAAAAAAAAATAAAAAAATGCAATTATACTACATGAACACATACTATTGCAACACATATATGAATATGCAAATAACTACCATGTATTATATGCAACCTAAAAAAAACAATGCTAACACATAAAAAAAATGAACTACTATGCAGATAACTAACTATATGAAATACGACACTAAAATGCCCCCAAACTTAAACTAGACATTGTCCTCAATGGATGAAATATAAATAAGTAAAGCAGAGGACTTCCCTGAAAATATAGCAATCTTCCTCCTTGTCCGCTAAGTTTGGAGAATATGCTAGGCACGTGGAACAAATTGGGCACCACACTTGAATTTGACTTGAATAACTTGTAAAACCATGATAGAAGCAATTTTATTAAATTCTAAATAAATGAAAATTCAAAACTACTAATATAAAACCTAATAAAAACTAAAAATAAAAATTAAACTTGGGTTGCCTCCCAATAAGTGCTTGTTTTATAGTCTTAGCCTGACTTCTTCAATTCTCTATCCAATTCCCCTACGAAAATTGAGGAACTCTCCATCCATCAGTAACAATGTCTCTTTTGGGAGGTTCCCATTAGTAATGACCCTAGAATTAAAGTCACCTAGCATGCTCTTTGGAGATATGTTCCCTATTAAGAACGTCCAACAACTAGGTGTTTTCTCCATTATGTTTATGATCAGATTGGGGCATTTAAGCTTAATAAACATAATGGGATCTTCCTCTATCTTCTCCTTTTCATCCCACCATGACTCCACAACTGTACTAGCTCTTATGTCATAAAGAGCTTTGCCAACGACATGACTGCCAATTGGGCATGGTTTTGCAAAATTGCCCGGATTCTTGAACTTTGGTGGAGAAGGTACATGGGACACTAATGAAATCGGTTCATCTTCGTTGGTACTCAAAGTTAGATATTCGCCTATCTCCTTTTCTTGGTCTCCAAGTCTTTCCTCTCTTTCAACATCTATATCATTTGGCACATCCGGTTATAGATTTGGTTCGGGCTCACCATCAGTCTCGGAATTCATGTCATAGAGCCAAGGGTATTGAGGACAAATGTTTGAGGCATTGGTTAGTTGTTCTATTTGGTTCATAAAATTTTGACTCAATATCTCTTGATTAATCCTCCTCTCCTCACATGAATCTATGAACTTGGACAAAGCTTCCTCCAAATTTGAATGTTCTTCTTGTTGTAGTGGAGGGGACACGAGAAATCCGGTGGGTACGTTGGACTTGGAGCATAAAATTGATCTTGATAAGTATGGTTCCATGAAACACCTTGGCTTTTCACATTCAGCTCTACTTGATTCAATACTTTGTTTTGTTCCTCGTTCTTTTTTTCAGAAGCTCTAATAAATTTCTCCAAGGTTTCTTCCAAACTTGATTTCCTCTCTGGTTGTTGTTGAGTCTGATTTTGGAATCTGGATGTGTTTTGTTGTCTCGGTGCTTGAGCTTGATTGTTACTCCATGAATACGTGCAACGGCGCCAAAAACTTGTTGATCGATTTCGCAATCAATGAATACGTGCAAGTATACACGATCAACAAGTAATAAAGTGAAAGTAGAGTATCGTTCCCACGATGAATTATTTAATAAAAATTACCAAATACTAACTCTTAACCAAATAAATTTTATTTAAACAATTGCAAATTGTGAATTTTCTAATTAAGAAAACTAAATTAAACAATTAAAAGAGATTAGTCTAAAAGAAAGTAAATAAACAAAACTAAGATTTGATTGAATTCAGGTAAATAAGGATTAAGACTCCAATATCCCCAATTATGAACTATAAATCAATTATCCAATTATCCCAATTATTATGTCTACTGAATTGTTAACATGAATTCTCAAATGCCAAAAGCCCTTTTCCAAGTGATCAATTGCCTTCTATTTAATCCAGATTAATTTTGCTATATTCCTATGCAAAAATCATTGAATTAAACTCATTCTAATCCCAATTCTTTATAATATTACAAAGGTGAATGAGATATTTCCATTCTATTCACAAACCTAATTATTCACTGTGCAAATAACTAAGTCACATGATATCATGCCCAGTTCTAACCCTAGAATTCCTCTTCCAATTCCTTCTAGAGTAACAAGGTAATTACTGATCAGATAATTAATCAATAAGCATAAGGTAAGATAAACAACTCACTTTGACACAAATAATTGGAATAAATTAAATAACTAATATATAGCCATAAAAGGTTCAATTGAAATCTTAATAAAAGAGTTAGTTCATAATTAATGAATTAAAACAAAGAATCCACAATTGAATACACATTAAAAGATAAAAGTATGATAAGAGAAGAGAATAGAATCTGTTGTCAGCAAATCTGATGCTCCCCTCTTGCTCTTGCTCTTTAGTGTTTTTCAATTTGCTTCAATCTTCAATGGCTAATTAAGAACTAGGGTTTAGATTCTAATTTAATGGAGTGTTTAATCTAGTCTAATCTATGTATTCTCCCTCTATTTTATGCCTTACATCATGTATTTATAGGTTACAAGTCCAATTTTTAGCTTAGGAACAAACTTAATCCAATTTGGAGTGAAAAAGGTGTCAAAATTCGCCTAAAACGCATCCAGGCCCAACCAACCTCTTCCTCAAGACCCTCAAATACTGGGCACGGCTCTGCATATTCTCCTCCCAGTTGCCCTTGCCACAACAAGGCATAGGCAAAAAAATGGGCGCCCTACGCCACTTTTTTTTTGACATTTTCTGCTCTGATTTCCTTTGGGAAAATGGCCATAACCTCTTCGTTCGAACTCCGATTTCGATGATTCAAGATGATCCGGAAAGAGGGGAAGTAGATCTACAACTTTCATGCTTTAAGGTTTCCGAAATAAGGTACGGAGAAATATGAAAATTGGCTCTGAAGTAACTGATGTGTAAATGGCAAGCTGAAAACGCGAATCTAGCCACCCCGAACGTCGATCCAAGTAACTTTTGTCCCAATTCCTATAAAACAACATAAAACATGCTTGAATAGACACAAACACTTCAAAACTATTCTAAAAGACTTGAGAACAACAATAAATTAAGCCCGAATGTATCCAATTCATGGGTATATTACCCATTCATCAGAAGCCCTATCCATTTTACTCTGTATACACATCTTTTGAGTGTTTCCTCATCTTTAAACACTTGTTAGCTCACATATAGCTATCTTTTATCCGGCGAGAGCTGAGTGTTTATCCATTTAACGTCATAGAAGTCTACTTTGGCAGCCCACTGTAAGCCTTCTCACATTTTATAAAGCATTCTTCTCATATTAGCACACAATGTTATACACATTGAGAGTCGTGTTGTGTACGTTTTCTCGGACTTCGGTCCGTGGTTTTCATTTATGTCTGTATATATATACTTATATATGTATATATTTCATATATGGACTAACATTATCGAGTTATGCCTCGATTGAGCCTGAACTTTGCGCCCTGAGCGTTTATCTGCTTTTGTATATATATATATATACTTATATATATAATTGTTGTCAGACATATCTGATGAGCCTGGATTTTACATCCGATGCATTTACTCGCTTATATATATATACTTATATATATAATTGTTGTCAGAATATCTCGATGATGAGCCGGATTTTATATCCTAGTGCATTTATTCGCTTATATATATATATATACTTATATATATATCGCATTGTCATACATCGCTATGCTTATCGCTTTTATATATAGCTCGCATATATATATATATATATATATATATTTTTCATTTCGTCCCTCACCTCGAGTTTACTTAAGTGGAAGTTGATCGCTTTGCCTTTTTATTTATATTTTGTCTCGCCTGGAGTTTACTTACGTGGCAGTTGATCGCTTTTATAGCTTTATTTACATTTCGTCCCACCTGGAGTTTACTTCGTGGTGGTTGTTCATGTCCATATATATATATATTTACCGCTTTTATATATTTACTTTTCGATCCCCCATGGAGTTTCTTCGTGGTGGTTGATCATGTCTCAGATATATATTTACAACTTTTATATATATAATCGCCATCGCTTTCCATACAAATTGCAGTGATCATGTGAGCCTAGAATCATGTGATCACAGATTCATCTCTTCAATCTAGATTCGGTTCCTATGATGGACATTTTTCAATTTAAGGCGACATAGCATTATTTTACGATTATTCGAATTTCCTTGGATGGTCATCATGCCCATGAGGAGTTCGACATCTACAGATATTATTTTCTCAAGAATGCTTCGCATCTCGAAAATAAAAGCAAACAAGCTGAACATTTAATAATAAAATGGAAGTATCAAAGGCCTCAATTACTATTGAGCGCAGGGTTTGAAAAACCTCTTTTTTTTCATGGCTGTGCAATGTCTCATTCCATTAGGCTAACAGTGCCACCCCTTAGCGAGCTTTTAACCAACGACTCCCAGACCATATAAGACCTTAGGGCGCTAGGTGTTAGGACACCCCTTCGGGCGTACTTGCTCAAGTAACAAAGGCCCCAAAACAAAACTAACCACAGTTTTTCTCTTCTTTTTTTTTTCTTCTGGATTTTCTATTTTTTTTCTCTTCATCAATTTTTTTTAGTATATATATCCCATAGATTCCCCCAAACTCAAGCTTTTACGTCATTCCAACCTTTACCTCCAGCTTCACTAATTTCCTTAAATTTTAACAAAAGATTTTCCTCGAAAACAAATTATGAAACCCTTGAACCAAGTGGATTAAAACAATTAAACTTTAAGTGCTAACCTTTACATAAGTTTCAGAGACAGCTCAGATTATCATCATGATTAAAATTAGAACTCATCATTAATTATCAACACTGTTCAAGTTAACATGCAAAACCAATCTTATCATAGGTCGAGCTAAGACCACACCAACCTATCACACAGATTCATGCAAAAATAAAAAAATGCAATTATACTACATGAACACATATATGAAGATGCCAAAAAAAAAATACCATGTATTATATGCAACCTAAAAAAACATAATGCTAACACATAAAAAAAAAATAAACTACTATGCAGATAACTAACTATATGCAGTACGACACTAAAATGCCCCCAAACTTAAACTAGACATTGTCCTCAATGGCTACAATAGAAAAAATTAAAGCAGAGGACTTCCCTAAAAATATAGCAATCTTCCTCCTTGTCCGTTAAGTTTGGAGAATAGGCTAAACACATGGAACAAATTGGGCACCACACTTGAATTTGACTTGAATAACCTGTAAAGCCATGATAGAAGCAATTTTATTAAATTCTAAATAAACGCAAATTCAAAAATACTAATATAAAACTTAATAAAAACTAAAAATAAAAATTGAACTTGGGTTGCCTCCCAATAAGCGCTTGTTTTATAGTCTCAGCCTGACTTTTTCAATTCTCTATCCAATTCCCCTACGAAAATTGAGGAACCCTCCATCCATTAGAAGCAATGTCTCTTTTGGGAGGTTCCCATTAGCAAAAACCCTTGAATTGAAGTCACCTAGCATGCTCTTTTGTAGATAGATCCCCATTAAGAACGGCAGAACCACTAGGTGTTTCCTCCATTATGTCGATGATCGATTAGGGCATTGAAGCTTAATAAACATAATGAAATCTTCCTCTATCTTCTCCTTTTCATCCCACCATGACTCCTGACAACTCAGATTTAGCTCTTACGTCACCAAGAGCTTTCTTGCACATGACTTCCAATTGGGCATGGTTTTGCAAAACCCGCTGGATTCTTGAACTTTGGTGGATGAGGCACATGGGATACTAATGAAATTGGCTCATCTTCGTTGGTACTCAAAGTTAGATCTTTGCCGATCTCTTTTCTTGGTCCCCAAGTCTTTCCTCTCTTTCAACATCTATATCATTTGGCACATCCGATTGCGCAGATTTGGTTCTGCTCACCATCGGTCTAAAGCATCCATGTCATAGAGCCAAGTGTATTGAAGATGGAAGTTCAACGCATGTGCTATCTTCCCCAATTGATTTTCCAGATTCTTGATCGATGCATTTATGCTTTGTGTATTCAGAGCTATTTTATTTTGTTTCCTTTCATGTTCCTCGTGTTTCTTTTTAGAAGCTGTAATAAATCTATCTAAGGCTTCTTCCCAACTTGCTTTCCACTCTGGTTGTTGTGTCTGATTTTGAAACCCGGAATTGTTTTGTTGTCTCGGGGCTTGAGCTTGAGCTTGATTGTTACTCCATGAAAAATCCGGGTGATACCCCCAATCATGATGATAGTTGTTGGGATAGACATAATTATTGGGGTAATCACCACCATAGTGTACCTAATAAACCGATGGCGCATTGATGACTCATATGATTTCCAAAGACAATAATCACAAACCATTGCTACTTTCATCGTGTGGATGGTGGACTCCATGTTTCCATTGGTCGAGTCATATGTTCGTAGGTATGGCCATTGATACATGAAAGTCATCCATGGTACCTAAAAAGAGAGAAATATAGGAAGAGAATTAAAAATAAAAATAGAAATGTTTAAATTAAGACTAATTTGATTGAAATTAATATTGGTAAATAATTATTAAATTAATTCCCCGGCAACGGCGTCAAAAACTTGTTGATCGATTTCGCAATCAATGAATACGTGCAAGTATACACAGTCAACAAGTAATAAAGTAAAAGTAGAGTATCGTTCCCACGAGGAATATTTAATAAAAATTATCAAGTACTAACTCTTAACCAAATCAATTTTATTTAAACAATCAATAATTGTGATTTTTCTAGTTAAGAAAAGTAAATTAAACAATTAAAAGAGATTAGTCTAAAAGAAAGAAAATAAACAACTAAGATTTGATTAAATTTAGATAAATTAGGATTAAGACTCCAATATCCCCAATTATGAATTATATATCAATTATTCAACTATTCCAATTATTATGTCTACTGAATTGTTAATAGGAATTCTCAAATGCCAAAAGCCATTTCTCAAGTGATCATTTGCCTTCTATTTAACCCAGATTAATTTTGCTATATCTCTATGCAAAACAATTGAATTAAACTCGTTACAATCCCAATTCCTTGTGTTACATGCAGCAAATAGATATTCTCATTCTATTCACAAACCTAATTATTCACTGTACAAATAACTAAGTCACATGTCACTATGCCCAGTTCTAACCCTAGAATTCCTTTCTCAATTCCTTATAGAGTAACAAGGTAATTACTGATCAGATAATTAATCAATAAGCATAAGGCAAGATGAACAATTCACTTCAACATAAATAATTGGAATAAATCAAATAATCAATTCATAATCATAAAAAGTTTAATTGAAATCTTAATGAAAGAGTTAGTTCATAATTAATGAATTAAAATCAAGAATCCACAATTGAATAGACATTAAAAGATAAAAGTAAGAGAAGAGAAGAGAATATAATCTATTGTCAGTAGCCTTGAGACTCCTCTTTCGCTCCTGCTTTGAATCTTCAATTGTCTCCAAGTTGCTTCAATCTCCAAAACTAATAAGAACTAGGGTTATGTTCTAATCTAAAGGAGTGTTTAATCTAGTCTAATCTATGTAATCTCCTCTTATTTTATGTCTTACATCATGTATTTATAGGTTACAAGTCCAATTTTAAGCTTAGGAACAAACCCAATCCAATTTGGAGTCAAAAAGGTGTCAAAATTACCCAAAATGCATCCAGTTGCACTCAACCTCTTCCCTCAGTACCAAAGATCGAACGATGCTTTTGACATCGCCTTATATAGCGCCCGTAACTGCAAATAAGCCTTCAAAATTAGCGCTTCAAGCGCTACCACTTTTTCTGACATTTTCTGCTCCGACGTCCTTTGGGAAAATGGCCATAACTTCTTCTTCCGAACTCCGATTTAGATGATTCAAGATGATCCGAAAAGAGAAAAAGTATATCTACAACTTTTATTATTTAAGAATTTCGAAATATGGTCTGTAGCAATACTCAAATTGGCTCTGAAGTGACTGCTGTGTAAATGGCAAGCCAAAAATGTGCATCTAGCCACCCCGAACGTCGATCCATGTAACTTTTGTCCCAATTCCTACAAAACAACATAAAACATGCTTGAATAGACATAAACACTTAAAAACTAATCTAAAAGACTTGAGAACAACAATAAATTAAGCCCGAATGTATCCAATTCATGTGTATAAAACTCACTTATCATATATATTAAAACATGCTATGATGTTATATTAACACATAATAACATAATTCCTACTCTTTACAATTAACAGAGACCTTACAGAGTTTTGAAAGCCATTTTTATCAAAACTTAAATAACGTAAAATATGAGAATTGGGTTGGGAAAAAATTACCCAAAGCGTAGAATATAATTTGCAAGAGATAAACTCCTTCTCAACAGTTCTTCAATCACCCAACTCACAATCTCTCTCAAAAATTTCTCAAACTCTCTCTGTATTTCTCTCTGTTAAGCTTTGCCAGACTTAGAAAAATAATAAGAAAAGAAAAGAAAAGACGTATACTAAATAAGGTGAACTGATGCGCATGATGTAGGTCAGTTACCTATCATGGGTAACTGCTTCCAACCTCTCTTAGTGCCATGTTTGGCTAGCAAGAATGGGATTTAAAACTATTTAATTTAATAAAACCTTATCATATAGTTTAAATAATGTCACACTCCTTTATAAAATATGTAACGACCCCAAAATAGGTCCATTCCATCCAACCCATTCTGAGTCGCCAAATACATGGTACAGAAAACAACTACAACTTTATTACAACAATTATCGTGCAAATACAACAACACATATGCTGTGAGTTTGGATACAAATATATACCAACTGTAGCACGTCACAATGACACCTTACATAAAGGTATGGTCGAAAACTGTTTTAGAAATTAGAATCTTTGGGAAGTGCTCAAGGAAACCTTCGTACATGAGAGGCCATGCTTCTAGGTTATGATAGATATCATATGGCCACAGAATTATCCTTGGTTGACCCAATAGACCCCAAAGAAAAACTAGAAGATTACTATCATATTCTTCCCAATGGTGAGTCTTCTCTTGACATATCATTATCTCTACTGTCTCTAATTGAGAGTTATATTTCAAATAGACTCCAAGATCATATAGATAGTGCTGGTAGATATACCCAGCAAGTGGATGAGCACAATCCTGTCTTATGATGACTCGAGGTTGTATGTCATTAGACATCTTGTATGATAGTGACAAAAGACCCTTCCAACGTTGGGTTCACCTCACCCTATTAGATTCACCAAATATAACTACTAAACGATGATCACCGCTTCTATTCCCTGTTACCCCATTTCGACCCAAATACACTCTTATTACATTGAAAGGAATTGTAAAAAAAGCAAAGGGTGAGCACAACTAGCTCGATAAAGAATATCATGACTAAAGATAATTAAATTATCAATAGCCTCCATCAATAATAAATCGAGATTTAGAACATATGGTAGATGATAAAAATTTCAACCATAGTTGCAAGTGAACGAGCAATCCATTAGAAGAGTCAAATAGACTATAAAGTCTATTATCTTCTCCATGTTAAAATCCACCAACAATGTTTTATCCTCGTAACATCAATCAACAATTACGGTCCACAATCATATGAATAACTCATAATCATAATTGTAGTTCTAAATTCCTCTTCTCATCCGGACGAAGATAATTTTCATCACCTATCTTTACGAAACATCAAAGATCATGGTTACACCAAATCACATTTCTTGTTCATAATCATACTAATAATTTCATCTTTTGCACTACTGACCAAAGATATTCATTTTATATCACCATTGGTCATGTTCATCTTTGCACTCTTCGGCCAAAGATATTCAACAACATGTCATCTTTTGACTACTACCAAAGATATTCATCAATAATTCATCTTTTGCACTACTGGCCAAAAGATATTCATCTTTTTACTACAGCCAAAGATATTCCTCAACAGCTCATATTTGCACTATAGGCCAAATATATTATTATCTCAAAGAAATATATAATCATTTCGAATATATATAAACAATAATTATAACCATGTTGATCATTTCACCTTTGCACTTAAGCTAAAGATATTCAGATTATATATTCAATGGTCATGATCATACCAATCCAACAATTCAACTTTGCACTCACGGCCAAAGAGAACCCATAGTCATGATCATACCAAAAATCTACCCATTTTACACTCAAGTCAAAGAGAAATATCATCATTAGGGTTATAAAAATGTTATATATGATAGTAAAATCAATATAATCAAAACATCTAGATTTAATCTCAAGAGTAATATTCATAAATCAACTATAATTTGGTTAGAAAAAAAAACCAATTTTGTCGTGAATAGTACCCGTGAATAGTAACTCGTGAATAGTAACTCATGAATAATAACTCATTAATAGTAACCCCGACATGAAAAAGGTAGAAATTCCACAATAAAATCCATACCAATATTTCACAGATAATGATATTGAAAGAATAATATTTCTTAAGCTTATAAACAATTTATTTTAATTGTTTACACTTTACTAAATAATGCATTTAATCATTCTAAAATGCCAAACTCATAAGATTTCATCACCAATAACCAAAACCCTCATAAAAATCAGCATATACCTCATATAGGATTCTCAAGGCATAAAATCTTATTTTCCAATTTTCTTACTTCACACGACATATTTAATTCATTTACTCATAACTAGTCCATTTTCATGAAAAATACCAAATCAGTTTCAAAAATATTTCTTTTTGAGATTTAGCGAATATAGTCTCATATTGAACATATATTTTTCTCGAATTTTAAAATTCATCTACTATTTTTCATATATGCCAAAACCATGAATATTAAAACATTTATCATAAATTATACTTTTATCCAAAAATTCTGAAATTTATAGAATATACCCATGTTATATATATGTACTCCTAATAAAAATTTCATCAATTTTGGAGTTAACCACAAGGAGTTATAAGCGGTTACTTTTAAAATAGTCTTTTCCGTAAAATTCATAACTCTTAATCTATACATCCAAAATCACCATTTTGGACACAAAAACAACAAAACTCATCAAATTATCATTTCAAATTTTTCCAGAATTTTTGAAGGTCTGCAAAGTTACTGAAACATGAAAAATATAACAACCCTTAAAATCCCTTACCTCAAAAGAAGCGAAGATTTACATTGGAATAACATTGAACGAACTTGCACTCAGATAGCAACACTCAAGATACAAGAATACACTTGATAATATAGAGAGAAAATAGAGAGAAACTTGAGTTTAAGGTGTGATTTTCAATTCTAACTTAAGCTTCTATTTATAGAAAAATGCTAGAAGCATGAAGGAGACTAAAATAATAAAATATTATTTTTCTTTTTTCTACACACCAACCATCCAAGACCATCCATCTAATCATGCCAATTACGAAAAAATATAGCGACCCACATGTTATTAACACCAACCAAAGTGGGTCCCACCATATAATTTAATAAAATCATTTTATTTTTGAAACTTCAATAATTCATAGAAAATAGCCCGTTTATCGAAAAATTGAAACTTGCGACTTCCATGAGAAATTCCATTCTCTACAACTTTGCGGAAGAAAGTTTTTTCAAATTCCAAATGAAATTGACCAAAAATCAACAAACGAGCGATTTTACGATACATAATCAATTTTCGGTCAAGAATAGTGTCCACCGACACCCAAAACATATATTAAATATTTAATGCCACAAAAATACTCTTCCTCCTCATATACTCATATATCCCACATTCATTGTAAAATATTACCATTAATATATTATTAAAATAATATATTTAAATGAATTATTTTATCGGAAAAAGATAAAATATTAATTTTCAATAGTTGTCACATTAAAATTTTTTCTCCATCTATATCCACAATAAATATTTTCTTTATCATAATAATCAATAATTAATTATTCACAAATAATATTACAGACTCACAATCTTGACAACGTGCAGTTCGGGATAGAGGGGCTTTCCAATAAGGATTTCTCTCTTCGGCGCGCATTATTAGGTGACCAAACCTCTCCTTGACGAAACTTTCTAGACATTGCCAATAATGTTATCTAATAATATTATTCAAATAATATGAATTATTGATCCGATAATGGAAAATCATGCGGTGATAATTATTCCAACAACAATAATATAAACTATCAACGCAACAATTATTGAATCAATAAAATAAAATATTGAACGAAGAATTCATCAGTAACAATTATTGAGTAGTGCCTTCTTACGTGCGAATCAATAATTCAACAATCTTGTCAATACTGTAGTGTATCTTTACTTGACCACGCATATTACTGTATTTTAACCACCAGGTAACCCAACAGTGTTAACGGTAAAAACTCAAACTTGTCGTTTTCTTCATCCTACAGTTATTCCGTTATGGGGCCCACAAATGATCGCGTAAATCAATACGGATATTCTGGCAAAAAAAAGAATATTCCACGACCAAGCGAATATTCTCCGAACAACAATGAATATTTTATAGTCACTTGCTTATTTTGTAAAATTTGCATATTTCACCCATAACTTTAAACTTTTATCAATTTTAACATTTACTGAATAATAATTATAAGAAAAATTGAATAATTTTATTTCATAAGATTCGAGGTCTTACAAAATAAATCAATATCTTATTTAATTTATTTAAATAAAATATAATAATTTCTCAATAATGCACATAGTCACATAATTAAATTTCTCATTTAATAATAATATCAAATTATTAAATCTCTAATTAATAATTAAATTAATTAAAAATAACATTAAGCTTATTAAATATTTCTTTTAATACAATAAGCTCACATAATCACATACTTGAATAATAAAATTCTCCACATTAATTTAATAAATATAACACATATAATTAAATTAATCTACCACAACTTCATCAATTAATTATTTTATCTAATAATTAATTCATCAAAAAATATTTATTCATTCCAATAAATATTAATATTAAATTACAAAATCTCGGTTTTCACAGATTGAATCCATTTAAAATGATGATCAAATCGTTAGTAATAAGGTTTTGTCGGAATTCACACGATTGGACAATAATAGTTGAATTCGTGAAATTCTCGGAATGGAAGTCGAATTTTGATATTGAGCTTGGAAACATTAGTTTTCAATGGAGGCAAGTCTTATTTGGCATTATAGAGTTGCGGACTCGAGAATGACCGAATTCCGACTTAGAACGAAGAAATGAGCGTTGAACGTTCACGAACGTTTATCGTTTTTGTTAAAAATGGACTAATAGGTGAATTTTTAGTTAATGGATTTGAAAATGGAAAATTCTTGCATAAACACGTAGAGTATGTAATTTGTGAACTATAGGCTCTTGAACGAGCCAATTCTGACTTATAACGAAGAAGTTATGCGTCCGGAATTTACATGAAAATTAAAAGCACAGAAAATTTTTCTATAATTGACAGCGAGTTGGCGCTGGCTGGCCCCAAAACCAATTAGTGGCGCTACACCACCAAACACACGATGTCACGACCTCATCGACGTTTTTGGCAGTAAGCGCGACATAATCTTGCGAAAGACTCGCTACAACGTCGAGTCCGGAACCTTGACCATTGATGTATCATGCAGTAGGCAGGCCAGAGAAACAAGTCAAGCGCCATGACGCCAAATCTAAACTAAAGATAATCATGAAAGCTTATTGTTATAAAATGAATGTAAAGTGATTAATTCAAGTTAATTTACTTTAAAGAAATTCAAGAAACATCCTTACAAGATGTTAAAGACCTTAAGTATTATCACTGAAGGTCGACGAAAGATTAATCGGAGGTAAGAACAACGTAATGTGCTAAACCGGCTGTAGAAATTTGTTGATCAAGTTAATTATGAATCTAATGGTTTGCAATATCAGTATAGGTCATGTAATTAATTAATGAACATAATAAGACCTTTCCTAAATCACTTTTATAGTGATGACATTAGGAATTTAATGTTGTTTAATGAATAATTAAACGAAGAACGTAAAGTATAAGAAAGTGAAATGTATTCAATAATGATAATGACTACAATGTTAAGAGTTACAACTAAAAGTTGTCAAGTAATATGTGAACATAAACGGTATGCAATAAAGTGTACTTAACAAATGACGACCGAGTTTCGATTAATAACGTAAGGATGTTAGTAAGCCATGAGGAAGGATGATTGACTCGAAACGAGTTGGATTAATGAAGTAAATCCACGTAAGACATAGAAGAGAAAGAAGTTGGTAAGAATAATGTAAAATATAATGGCAAGCCAGAACCAATAGTAACAAATCTAATCTATGATTAGAGTGAGAAGAAGGGTAAGATTCATTAGGAACCATGTATGTTCATTCATGACCTAATGTGGTATGTTATGTAGTTACGTATTGTAGAGACCGTAAAGACTGAAAGGAAAAGTTATTTTACTGTAGCAGACGCTGAAGGCAAGTTTTTCTTAAATGCTTGTCTAACTTTCGTGTTAGTCAAGTTTTCTGTGATCCATGTTATGAGATGTATGAAATATTTTACTAAAGGGTCGATGCCAGTTTTACCTCGGCTAGACAAATCTTGAAGAGTTGATTAATTTATTTACAAGTCTTTCAATATAGAATTGCTAACGCTATCCTACACCAATTGTTTGGTACGGATTCAAGGTAAGCTTGAGTATGAATAAACAAATGTATTTTTCATCGATTATTCGATGGGTACGCGAGGTTGCCAAAACTTAAACGTACATACGTTTAAAGGATGTAGTGTTGATCAACATAAAGTACTATAGGCTGATCACCCAGAAGTGCTTGTAAGATATGCCAGACTTATGGACTTAGTGTCGGGTTGTCCTTTTCAAAGAAATTATGAAACGCTCATGGTCTTGGACCAGAATTGACGTTTTACTGAATATTGTTGTTGTAAAACATTTTGAATGAAAAGAAGTGCTATTTTGAATTATCGATAGTACTTCGTAACTATTATCCAGTTATTGAAGATATACGATTCCTATGTTTCAAGCATGTTGTTTAAAAGAAATTGTTGTACTTGCTGAGCTTGTTATGCTCACTCTTGTTTGAACCTTATGAATGCAGCTAAGACCGAACAAACCGAGGGATCTAACAAGGATAAAGGCAAGATGAAGATGAATGATTAGTTTATCTTGTAATAAACTAGTAAGTTGTATATATTATAATATGATGGACAAAGAATGTAATGGTTATAGAACCTGGGAACGAGATGTAATATTATTAATGTAATAAGAATGTCGTTGATACACTTATTTTGATGTCGTTTCTATAGAATGAATGTACAGTTATGAGTACCGTGTAGCACCATCTGTCGGGTTGGAAGATACCCGAATTTGGGGGCATCATAGGTTGATATCAAAGCATTAGGTTATAAAACTTAAGGGGGAACATGTGGGGTTATGTTGGAAGAAAGAAAAATGGGTGTGATGGGTGATGTATGTGGTGGGTGATGAAATTGGTGGAAAAAGGGGGTATTATATATATATATATGTTTATAAACATGTGTGGTTGATATATATATATATATATGTATTATATTCTTGCTTTGTTCCTATTGGTTGGATGGTTGAAAATTTATATCTGTGAATTCTCATCCGTGATTTGCATAATTATTGAGTCAATAAGCAAAATCCTTACACAGTGCCTTTCCATTCTCCTATAAATAGAAGCTCATTCCTTCATTATTTTTTACGAATTCACTGAACTCTAGAGAGAGAAAATTATAGAGAGAAAGAAGAAGAGCAGTCTGCTACCTTTCTCTTCCTATATCCAGTACTCTTCTTTCTAAGGTAAGGGGTATTATTTCTTTTGTATCCATGAAGAGAACTTCTGTTATTCCATTATTTATTATTCTATTGGAATAACTTTGTATCTGTGAGCTACCCTATACTTGGTGAAATTCTTACATTATTCTATTCTTTATTATTCTATTGGAATATCACATGCATGCGTTCACATGGGACACAGTTCCGTCTTTATTAGTGCATTGGAATATCCTCACATTTGTGCGTTTCTGTGTGGGCGTAGCTCCGTCTTTATTATTCTGTTGGAATATCCTGTTTGTGCATTTACACGAGACCTGGTTCCATCTTTATTATTACATTGGAATATCACATGCGTGTGTTTTACACCTAGACCGTGTTCCGTTATTTAGTATTACATTGGAATAACTTTGTCATCTGAAGTACCACATGCATGGTGATTTCTTTTGTTATTCCATTCTTTATTATACTCAGTTGGTTAAAGTTTTGACTTCTATACTCCATGAAATTAGTGGAATATCCTTGATATTTGCGCTTCATCCAGTATCTTTTCATGGAAATATTCTTCTGAGCATTCTTGAATTTTACTCTACAAAGAAGTATCATGTTGACAATTTGGATTTATTAGTTCCTGAATAAATTAATTCTTGATGGACTTGGTATGATTATGACCAGGGATTATTCGGTGTAATCATGACCGTAATGTTACAAATGATGTGGTAAAAGTCCTCATTGGCCCGTAGTGCATTGATGGACAGTTGTTGGCATGATCATGACCATTGATGAATACATGAATATCCTTGGCCCGTAGTGCATGAATAATTTGTGGTCGTGATACTAATAAATATCCTTGGCCGTAGTGTAGAGATGATGTAGATTATTTATTAAGCTGAGTCCCAGCGATAAAAGTGATGAAAAACCTTTTAAATCATAAAAGATAGTAGATTTTATTCTCTACTTGACTTTTTTAATGGATTGCTTGTTCCGCTGCAGTTAAACTTGATGTCTATTGTATTTTATCAGTTTAACATTGTTGAAGACTAAATGATAATTTATCCTGCATTATCTTAGTCATAATATTTCTTACTGGGCTAGTTGAGCTCACCCTTTCTTTCACTATTCTCTTCAGGAAATGAGAATATAGCTAGGACGAGTCGGGGAACGGAGTGATGGTCCAGAGGATAGTATTAGTAGTCCTCACTATTCTGTGAGATAGTGTGTTAATAAATGTATTGAGGACTTATTTTTAGTTTGTATACTGTCTAGAAGACAGTGATTGTATTAAAACTCACAGCTCATGTTGTATATTTAAGTTTGTATTTGAATTTTGTACCATGTATTTGACGACTCAGGATAGGTGATGTATACCTATTTTGGGGGCGTCACAAAAATGAAGACTTAATAAAAGGAAACCAAATACCTCATGGTATTTATGAAATAAATATTCCTCAAAATAGAAGACATTATAGTCCAACTGCCATACATTTTGAATGTTAATGGATTTTTCTCCAAATAGTAAAATTCGTCAATGCTTAAACCAGGAGTTCATGAAAGAAAAATATCACAATTTCAGAATTTGGTATTTTAAAAATCATGATAATGATAAATTAGCAGAAATAAAAGCTAATTATTATGCTTATTTGAATAACAATCAGTGTATAATGTCATTTACTAAATGGTATTATAATTTTGTTTTAAAATCAGAATTTTACATAGAAAATCAACTGAATGTGTTAACTAGAATTCAAAAGGAGTGGATCACTACAAGTGGTAATGTTATCCAATCCATTCATCCGCCGCCTAAATCTCGAGAATTAAGCTCAAGGAATGAAAATTTAAAACCTTTAATTATTAATCCGTATGTTGATATTCCTTAAAAACCTTATCAACAAAAAGAGGTTAAAATAAAAGATATTTTGTCTTTGTTTAAACAAAATAATTATACTAATTTATTCCTTCAAACTGTAGGAAAACAGTTAACCAGAATTAAAGAACAAATAAATCATATTAATGATAATTGTCAAGTTGTTCCCCAAAAAATTGATCTTCAACCTGTTACCATCAGACCGCCTTTAGAAGTCAGTAATTTTAAGATGAAATCATCTAAATCAGATGATGAATTCAAAGACAATCTTTTAAATAAAATAAAAGATTTAAAAACTACAAATGCATCTACGTCTCAGTTAAATATGATGTCTGGACAACCCTCTTCACATACCAGTAATAATAATACTGATGATAATGAAGAAGAAACTGATGAAATATCTAATGTTCATATTTTAGAAATTCAAAATAATTTTTAGGAGATGTAGCATATTAATAAAACCATACAGTCAAAAACCCATAAATTGTATGGCTTTATCTGGACCTAGTAGTTATTATTACCCACGACCTACTCCCCAGGATATTCTGTATGAAGAAAGTTTTCTTCATTCACAAAAATCTTACCATGGTAAAACCATTTATAAATGGAACATTGATGGTAAGACTAAATATCAAATTTATGAAACCATACATCATATTATGATGTATACATTAGTCTACAAACAGAATGATAATACAGACCATCAGATCTGTCATTTCTTAGTAAATGGATTTACCAGCATTCTTAAAGGATGATATAATAATGTTCTTACTGATAAATAAAGAACTAAAATTCTTTAATCCTATAAGAATGAAACAGATCCTATTACTAAAACTAAAACAAAAAGAGAAGATGCTTGTTACACTCTAGTTGTATCAATCATTCATCATTTTGTTGGACCAGGTCTTGTAACGCCCCGAAATCCGGTCTATTTTCACATCCAGATTCCGTACGTCACGATCCCATCTTCTTCCAAACATACATCATTATATAGCTAAATAGAACAACATACATCCTCAAATCCCAAGTTCTAAAACCTTAAAACCTCTTTCATTACAAATAATGATAATTACATTATTCTTTACATCTTGCACAAGTGACTTTTATCCACCACCAAGGATACATATTCATTCATTAAACAATTCTATATTTTAATTTATCATTCTATATTATAAGTCTTCGCTTGATCTTCACGCACATTCATACACTGAATTGCACTTAAATGCGATCTGGATCGGTATTGATCTTTACGGGATCCTTAATTTCTTTATAACATCGTTCGCTAAAAATGTTTTTATTTAAAACAAGTGTGAGCATTCAATTGCTCAGCAAGTTATAGCAGTTGAACAAACAACTTCAAGAGTTTATCATTCCTTTAGAACTTCGATAACCGAACAAAGATTATGAAACAACTTGAACAATAGGAAAAATCTCGATTCCTATCATTTTAAAACATTAGTCACATTCACTTTGAAATACTTTCATTATCTACTCTCTTTCATACACATTCTGTCTGGCTAGAATCATTAGCACAGACTTAACAATAACGGTTCATGTATGAACAGAACATTTTCATATTGAATAGTTCAATCATAAAATAGTTCATATCATAGAAACACCGAAGTGTTCACATTGTGGCACAAGGCCTCATATATTCTAACACCTTGTACAAATATCACACATTTGCACATAGACAGAACTTCTCAAGTTCAACATCTAAGAAGTTTTAGAAACTATCATTCATTTAAAATATGAATGAAGTTAGGAAACTTGCCTTACGCACAGCTACAGCTTATCGCTGAACTGCTCATTCCAATTCCTATGTAGCACATAAGGAAATAACACATACACCAATTAGTCATATACTTGACTTACGCATTGGTTTACTTAACTTTACTTCTTAAGGTTCACATTCTTATAAACTAAGTTTACGCGACCAACTTCCTTTACCGGTTAACGGCTTCATGACATACGGAGATGTCTTACTTAATACGTTCATCATCTTTGATGATTTATATTCTTATCTTCTTCTTATAACTTCTCTAGGACTCAGCACACATCGTGTCTCTGCTAGTAGTCCATATGGTACTCTGAGTGGTTTCCCACAAATAACCAACAAACAAGTTCCCGTCTCATCTACAACGCCCATAATGATGAGTTAGATCGGTTGCCGCTTTATATATACCTTCTCTCTCTGAAGGAATTGTTTAGCCCAAATTCATATATGTCAACCATCAAAGGTTACGATTGTACTAGAACCTAAATTCATCTTAACTTACCCGAACTATTAAACTATAATGTTCGTTAAGTTAATTTCTTATTCCTTATGGCTTTCTGACAAATAAATGTCATACCTCAAGATTTATTCTTTATCGTCCAAGTCATACAGTCTTTTGTATACTCAGAACGATCATTCAATATTCATTCTACGCATTTATAGTGTTAACCATTTTACATTTCCTTATTCTTATCTTACAATGTCCGGTTCATTCGACTCGGAACATTATCCAAGTTATAAACATTAACTCGGCTTCTTTTATGTTATACGTACGTGTCATTAATTCAGCTTCTTCATTATCCTATGATTAAACCATACACGGGGTGTAGGTTCTACCCGTTTAATATTCACATACACTTAACCTTTACGTCGGTTCAAGTGTTCAACGCTTACATTTCATTCTAACATTCTCATCCAACTCACATTCGGCTTTCATTAATCTTATTACCATTCGCTACAACTTTCTTGATAATTCATATCTTACTTACTACTTCCGTCAACGTTTAAGTCATACAACTAATGTATACTTAGAACGCTCGCTCTACGTGAATACGATTCACGAGGATCGTTTACGTATTCAATATTTACGTTACTTGCCTCTTAATTCTATTCAACCTTCATCCAAGGTTTTAATCACTTTCATTCATTACTCATCACCTGAACCCCATGTTCATTTTTTTTTCTTCATGTCGAAGCCATACGATTCGTTGTATGCCAAGACCGATCGCTCATCGCAATAGCGTTGCATTCACATTGTCTAAATGCTTTACATTCATCTCTCATAGCCATGTCATAACATCAAAATGTTATTACTTTCGTCACTCAACGTCTAAGGAATCACCATCATAGCAATCCCTCACGTTCGTTTATCGCGACAACGGTCCCCGGATAATGGTTCCGTAACCGGCGTCTACATTCTTTGTCTTTTAATCTCATTTAATCTTTTCGTTCAACCTTTATCAAAGGTTTAATACACTTAATTAAGTGTTACATTAGTTGAACTATATGTTCATATTTCTTTCTTGCACATCCCAAGTAATTGAGTAGTAAAATCTCATTTTACTGGCATTGCCTGCCGCCGGCTTCTGACGCCATTTAGCGATGGTGATGGCCTAAGCTCACCTTCTATGGCCTTGCCCCCCAAAAGGCACAACTCGCTCTCGTGTAGAGCATGAAACCTAGAAAAATTTTCTAAGTCTTTTACAAGCTTGAGACGCTGATTTCGAAATCTCATAACTTCTTCGTTATTACTCGGAACGAGATTGTTCCAAATCCATTCTCTTCCTTATCTTACGTACTTCGATTACCCACAGACAGAACTTTGTTCTGAATCCGTTAACATGCCATTCAATTGGCTTAATCTTCACTCTTCGTTCGTTTTATGTTTTTAACGTTCTTCGTTCGTTCGTCCGTAATTCGGTCATCCGAACTCGGAATTTGTTCATTCTTGAGTCTACAACTCATGTTTTATACATTCTCTTACTTTCTTATGAAACCCTACACATTTAGGCTCATTTACTAACTTTCTAATTCTCGTTTATCTTTTACAAAAATTTTGCCATAACTTCGTTATAGCCCAATTTTAATCCGTTCTTCATGAACGTTTCTAACGTTCCTAACCAATCATTAAATAACTAACTTATACGCGATGGTTTTAAATTTGTCCATCAACAACAATTATCCTACGATGGTTTTAAATTTGTCCAATAACAACGTTCTTCGCGTGTTCTTCGCGTTCTTCATTTTTAATCAATATTTTGGATTACGATTTCACTTTTTCTTGGAATTTGATGTTATAGAACATCATTCCTAACTTATTTGACCTACTCATTCATAAGATTCATTCGGATCGCTCAAAATCCTTACGAATCTTATACTTCTTTAAGAAATTTATAAACTAAATACCTAATTCTTATTTCTTCGTTTTCTCATGATTTCAACCGTATGAATTCATTCTTAACTTCATCTACTTCTTATCTTCATTAAGTTATGTTTTTGAACATATTAAACTTAAAGAAAAATTAGAAGAAACTAGGGTTCGGATTACCGTTCTTCTTTAATCTCCTTCCGTAGGACAAAGCGTGCATTCGAGCTAGCTTTTCCTCATTTCTCTTCCTCTTCTTCTCCCATCCGAACTCTCTCTCTCTATCTCTCAAGTGTTGGTTGAAATTTCAAACCAAACAAATGAGCTTAAGGCTTGTTTATATAGAAAACCAAAGCTAGGGGTATTTTGGTCATTTTACCCCACCTCCTTACTATTCATGGCTTAGCCACCAAGTTAACTTGGCCACCACCCTTACTTGGTGGCCAAGTGGCCGCCCCACATGCCCATGGGTCTCCCCCATGGGTTGCCCCATGGGTTTTACCCATCCGATGACCCATTGGTTCGATCTGCGGTTTATTTTCTTGGATCGGGCTTAATTAAATCTAACACTGGGCCTTACATTAATTCTTACTGGGCCTACCTTGGGCTTGATTACACATTCCATTGGGCTTGATATAATCCAAGTCCACTTGGGTTCTACAAAGTCCATTTAGACTAATCGAATCCTACGCATTCCATTCTCTTATTCTCTTCGTATATTGTTCGTACCAATATTATACGCCGTACTAATATTTGTATTATACTCGTATAATAACTAGTATTATACTCGTATTTCTCACACATAATAACTCTAATTATTATACGAAATCATAAAATTCTCGGAACTCACTTTTCCTAACCCTTAGGTTTTAAGTTCGCAGGCGAAAACTTCGTTTTTGCCATAACTGAAATATTATTGAATATTCCACCTCGTCTCAGAATTATATCATTACGCGTTTCTCGGAAATTCAAAATAAATCTCCGACCAGAAATGGATGAATAGTGCCTATTTCGTCTTTTTCCCCAGAAATATTTTTGTTCCCGGAAAAATTTTATTTTCGTCTTGAAAATTCTTACTCGTTTAGTCTAGCTCGTAGCCAGAATCCTCCCGATTAATAATCATCCTAGGTTCTAGAACGATTAATAAACACATAGCACATGATAGTATTTAATAAAATTTTATTTTATTAATTACTAATTCTTTAAACTTAAATTCTGTACAATCCGATTTTCCGGGTTGTCACAGGTGTTATGAACACTGATAGAAGTAGAGAACTCCTACAAAATCTTCGTTGCCCATCCTTAACCCATTTTAGGTGGTATAAGGACGTCTTTTTAATGAAAGGTATTCAAAGACCGGATGCTAATAATGAACACTGAAAGGCAAAATTTATTGATGGACTTTCCACTTTCTTTGCTGAAAAAATCCGTAAAAAATTAAGGGATAAACATGATCGTATGAGTATTCCTTATGATCAGTATTCCTACGACCATCTTACTTCTATAATTATTAAAGAAGGATTATCATTATATAATGATATGAAACTTCAACAATTAATGAAAAAAATAGAATCTCACCAAAAGACATGAGATAGGAGAATTTTGTGATCAATTCTCTTATGACACAAAATTACAGTATCCTCAAAAGGTTAAAAAACAACAGAGTTCAAAAACCCCTAAAACTTATCGAAGACGTTCTTCTAGAAAGTCTTCTAATAACAAAACCCCTGAAAAATCTACTAAGAAGTAGAAGAACAGTAATAAAAAAGATAAATCTAAAGTAAAATGTTATAAATGTGGTAAAACAGGACACTTTACTAATAAATGTAAATCCAAAATAAAATAGAAACTTAATGAAATGTCCTTAGATGAGGACATCCAACAACAAATTCTAAATTGTTTATCTAGCAGTAATTCAGAACCATGTTCAGATGATGATTTAACAGAAATCAATTCTGAACTTGGCAATGATTCTGATAATAAACAATGCCAAAACTGTACAATGAATAACTGTAATACCATTACTGAAGCTGACTATTGGAAAACTATCGTTGAGATGAATGGTTTAGATATTGGAGGACCCAATATCAATGTCTTAACTGACACACAGAGATCACTTCCTGACTTAACTGATCAAATTAAAGACCCAGAAATTAAATTAAATTTTTTGGAAATTTTTTATAAAAACCAAAAAATCGAAGAAATTCTTCCTGCTGATCAATATAGCATGAGGGAAGTAATGAAACGAATGCAAAATGTTTCTACCACAGAAAAGCCCACTACTATTTAGGATCTTAAAAGTGAAATAAATATTTTAAAATATGAAATAAAACAATTATAAAATACTAATTATCATTTTACAGGATCTAGATAATATTAAACACCAGTTAAATCATAAATAGAATAATATTGCAAAATCCTCTAAACCAGAATCTTCTGATAAACCAAGATCCTCTGAACAATATTTGATGCTTATGAATCAAGTAGTTTTTCAGAAATGGTATATCAAAATTACTTTTATGTTAATAAAAATTCAAAAATTGAACGAGGAACACCCAGAGTTGTTATCAATTATAAATCGCTTAATGAAGTCCTTCAATGGATAAGATATCCAATCCCTATTAAAAAGGATCTTCTTGACAGACTTCATGATGCCACTATTTTTTCTAAATTTGATATGAAATTAGGATTTTGGCAAATTCAGATTAGAGAACAGGATACTTACAAAACTGCTTTTATAGTACCCTTTGGCCATTATGAAAGGAATGTTCTTCCGTTTGGAGTAAAAAATAGACATTCAGAATTTCAACATATTATGAATGATATCTTTAATCCTTTTATTGAATTTATTATCTATTATATTGATGATGTCTTAATTTTCTCTTCATCTATTGACCAACATATTAAACATTTAAACATCTTTAAAAATGTTATTATAAAAAATGGTTTGGTAGTTTCTGCTCCTAAAATGAAACTTTTCTAAACTAAAATCAGATTTCTTGGACATAATATTTTCGATAGAACTATTATTCCAATTGATAGATGTATTGAATTTGCATCTAAATTTCCATATGAAATTAAAGATATTAATCAACTACAAAGATTTTTAGGAAGTCTTAATTACATTCGAGAATATTATCCCAATCTTTCTCGAGATGCTTCTATTTTGTATACTCGATTACAAAAAAATCCTTTGCCATGGACAACTGAGCATACTAATGCTGTTAGAAAAATTAAAGCCCGGGTCAAACAGTTACCTTGTTTGTTTTTACCTAATCCTGGATGGAAGAAGATAGGTCAAACTGATGCTTCTAATACAAGATATGGTGGGATCTTAAAACAGTTTAATCCTAACAGAAAAAAGAGGAACTCCTCTGTTTTACTTCAGGAGTATGGAAAAAACCTTCTTTAAATTTCCATACAATAAAAAAGGAATGTCTTTCAATTGTTAAATGCATTTTAAAATTTCAAGATGATCTTCTAGACCAACATTTTTTAATCAGAGTTAATTGTTTTGCTGCAAAATAGATATTTAAAAAAGATGTTCAAAATCTAGCTTCTAAACAGATATTTGCTACTTGGCAAAGCACTTTATCCGTATTTGACTTTTATATTGAATATATCAAAGGAAAATAAAATTCTTTACTAGATTTTCTAACCAGAGAATACTTGCAGGAATAATGACCATAGAGGCCGTGGCCGCGGTCAACGAGGCCGAGGAAGAGGTAATCTGTATTATACATAATTTCTTAGTTTGAATACTCAATCCAGTAATTCTTCGGCTTTTTCCAACCAGCCAACAGTAAAGGATGTTCTTTTATTACCAAAATAATACATCCCAAACAGATATGTAGAAGAAACAGTATTGATTATTGAACCGAATGATGAAAAATGGATAAAAGATACATGGGAAATAAAGAGGTGTTATTTAACGAATCAATAATTTCCTCCTTGTTTTACCCAGTATAGATATGTTTATGAACAAATTATCATTGAAACAACATCTATGAACATTAAGCATACGCTTTATGATCCTACAAAGCCAACCAACCCTATTCAATGCAGTAAAACTACTATAAAAAACATTATACCTCTTGCAAATTGGGGTATTCATCCTCATACTACCCGTACTATTGAATCTAGTCATACAGAAACAAAATATAGTTATTGGGAATATATTAATTCCTTTACGCATGACTTTTATTACCAGAATCCTATTCATAACCATACTTGGTTTATCTGCATATGTCCCGATGTTCTTAAAAACGAAATCCCAAACTAGTTTTTCGTTTGTTGGGATAAATTCGGTATTACTATTGAAACCTTACAAGAATCAATCCAAACAGAATTTAAGGAGTGGCAAGTCGCCTATTCTCATATACCAGTAAACAAAGATTTATCTATGCTTAAGCTCCTTGCTCATTTTATTATCCATTTTGGAATCCCTTGGATCTGGAAATGAGATTTTCAATGTGACTATCAAAATAAGATTCCCTGCCTCAAAAGAGTATTTTTTACAAAATGGTGGGACAAAGGACTTAATCCTACATTACTAGAATTAACCAAGGCCATTAAAAATCATACTCAGGCCTGTTTGGATGTTATTCCTAAAATCCTTCCAGCACAACTAGTAAATCCATTTGTCAAAATACAAACAAATTTAAAACAGAATTTTTCAGAATTAACTGAGACTGAATTGATTGTAAAAACTATGGATTATATGAAAAATAAATTCCTCCACTCCTTAGTCCAGGATAATAGTTCTATGAAAACTATTAGTAGTAACGAAGGATCTGATCAGGGTGATAATGAGTTCAGCGTCTTAGCTGGATTAATCCAAGAACCGGAACCCACTATGAGAGATTTTTGGGATTCTCTCACCACCATAATTTCTGAAAAGATGGAGCAAAATAAGAAATGAAAAGAGAAAGTCTAAAGTTTTTCTCCACTAGAGAAAAGATGCCCAATAATCAGA
This sequence comes from Panax ginseng, assembly GCA_020205605.1. Classification (NCBI taxonomy): domain Eukaryota; kingdom Viridiplantae; phylum Streptophyta; class Magnoliopsida; order Apiales; family Araliaceae; genus Panax; species Panax ginseng. The sequence goes on from CM035129.1 coordinate 89,181,924, forward strand.
AGAAGATAACCAACTGTCTCCAAGAAAAGGAAAGCTAGGCATCCACTTTCTCAATTATCAAAAGACGACATCCAGCTGTCCTCAATAATTCTCCACTAAATCAACAATCTATCTCTTTCCATTCCACTTCCTATGGCTGAGAAATAAAGAAGAAAGATAAGGATTGATAGAGCGACTCCACTAGCTAGGACACATTTCAGTCCTTACCTTATCCTTTTACTTGTATATATTGGGAGCCCTCACCCATTGTTGAGGCAGCACTTTCTTTGCATTTCTTCTCTTTGTATTCTCTCTCTCTCCCTCTCTCCATTTTCTCTCTATAAAATTATTTAATATATAAAAGTTTGAAGTTTGAAGATATCTACAAGGCTCATCTATAAGTTTTAATTATTGCTTCTGTTAATTATTATGTTTATTTGCTTAATCTTTTAGATTATCATATTCAAAACAGTAATCGTTATAATACAACATATCAAATTGCTACAAACAACCATAATCGTTCTTATTTTTTAGAACAATTTAATAAATCTGAACAATTAATTGTTTTAACTAAAACCGCCATACAAGAAGAAACCTATCGACTTATAATTTTGGGTAGACCCCCAAATCAACAGTAATATTATGAGATCATATATGTAATAATTTATTTGTTAATATATACTTAATATGCCTTTAAAATATTAATGCCATTTTATTAAATAAGGCTAGTATTTGTGAAGCTTGATTAAGTGGAACGTCACCCAAGTCGCGTTTAGAACTTTGCCTTTAGCTTTGTTATGGCGTTGTGGCTTTTATCCTCTGTAAATCATTGACAGACGTGCATAATCATTTTATCTCCGAAAGTCGCCTATTCCCAGGATGATCCCTTGGGAAGAAATTACTTTTCCAAAACAATGGCAGATTACTAATGCTGTCCCTACCAGACCTATAATCAGACAATCCATTGAGGATGTTTTCCCAACCAGTAATGGAAATGTTTATTTAAAATTTCAAAGACCTTTTACTCGAAGCCAATATATTAACCAAATCCCTTACAATATTGATTTTCCTGAATCATCCATACAATCTGTGTCTGAACCTTTAGAATCTGTTTATCAAGAATCTAAAAAATCCAGTAACGAGTCTGTTAAAAATGAAGACTTAATAAAAAGAATACATATTTCTGAAAACCAAATACCTGATGGTATTTTAAAATAAATATTCCTCAAAACCTTATGACTCTTGATAGTTGGGGTATTCATCCTTATACTACCTGTACTATTGAATCTAGTCATACAGAAACAAAATACAGCTATTGGGATTATATTGTTTCCTTTACGCATGTATTTTATTACCAGAACATACTCCTGAAGTAAAATGGAGGAGTTCCTCTCTTTTTTTCTGTTAGGATTAAACTATTTTAAGATCCCACCATATCATGTATTAGAAGCATCAGTTTGAATTGTCTTCTTCCATCTAGGATTAAGTAAAGACAAACAAGGTAACTATTTAACCCTGACTTTAATTTTTCTAGCAACATTAGTATGCTCAGTTTTCCATGGCAAAGATTTAACTGGTGTTTAATATTATCTAGATCCTGGAAAATGATAACATTAGTATTTTGTAATTGTTTTATTTCAGATTTTAAAATATTTATTTCACTTTTAAGATCCTGAATAGTAGTGGGCTTTTCTGTGGTAGAAACATTTTGTATTCGTTTCATTACTTCCCTCATGCTATATTGATCAACAGGAAGAATTTCTTTTGTTTTTTGGTTTTTATAACAAATTTCCAAAATTTTTAATTTAACTTCTGGATCTTTAATTTGATCAGCTAAGTCAAGAAGTGATCTCTATAATACCTGAGAATTTCCACGTATTATTAAATGAATATATTAATGGAAATAAAATTTCTTTGAATAAAAGAGTTATTATTTTGTGAGTTGGTTAATTCAATTGATTCGTATTAGACCAATGCGTATTAAGATGTGTGAAGTGACAATGAGAATTATGAAATGCCTTGTGTGGCATAATGTTAAACGAGAGAATTCACTAAGCAAGTTAAAACGGGAATTAGGAAGATTAATCGGGAATGATTATGTGATTAATCAATACGCTCGTAGACGTGTAGCAACACCTTTGTGGACATTATTTCACGTCCTGTAAGATGAGTTTGACGATAGGAGTTGACACTGGCTTGAGCTAAACTAGTCTTGGCATCATTGTCGAGGAACGCAGCAATGCTAAATTGTCCCAATGATACAAATTAAGCGCTTTTGCTCCGATGGTCGATGGAAGAAAAATAAAATTTTTTACTTTGGAAATTAAATGGAACAATTATGTGATATGTGTGACATTGATAAACCATGAATTAAAGTATGTTATGTCCGATAACGGAGTTGTTAATCCATTAATTAATATTAATTAATTGTGGTGGAATATGGATTACTTGGTAATTAATTCGTAATATATGATTATTATTATTTGCAATATATCTATAAATATAATAAGAATTCTATCGATAGTTAGTGATTATGGAAATCGATAAATACATGATGGTTGGATTAATTAATATTGGTGTTAATTAATCAAGGAAGTGAATAAATTATTTAATTATTTATATGACAATAGTAGGTTGACAGTTATGTACATAGGAGCAATAATATAACTATACTATATAATGTATTATGGCATTTATGTGACTATATATTAAGTTTTATGAAACTATGTTGTAAGAAGCAAGGTAATTAAACATATTGAAACTATATGGTATAAATATATCATGAAATGTGTATGTAACAATATGAATGTGAGTAGACATTTAAAATATGGTTATATGGGTGGTAGAAATAATTATGGAACTACCCGGACAATAATATCCGACTGCATTATTTTATTGCGTATATTTAATGTACGTAGACTATATGATGTGAGTGTATAATTTATCCCTAAAATTCCTAATATGGTAACAATTGTACATTAAGATTTCATTGTGGGAATTAAATAAACCAAACCAAGCCTAGATAACATGAAATGCTAGGATTTTTTCTCTTGTCCCATAATCAGTGTCACCAAGTACAATGCACAGTAACTCAAAGCTATAATACGTATTCTTCTAAAAGGCTAGCTCTAGGAGGATGATGGCTGAGCTTGAGGGTGGTTGGCCAACCCTTGAGCAACCATTGTTTCATTGCATTGCACCATGAGTTCAAGTTTTGTGTAACACCAATGCCCAGTCCAAAACTCTTTTATAAATAGCAGTCATGTTGATCAATTGGTGTTGCTTGAAATTGTCTGAGAATTGTCAAGTGTGAGGGTGAGAGCTTACAAGCATTCTTAAAGCTTAGAAGTTCATTTGGAGCAAGTTTTTATCACATTACAGAGGTATAACTCCTTTTTCCTTGTTACCATTCTCATTCTCTGTAAAAATGGAGTTATAGTCTTGAATTTTCAAATTCTTAAATTCATGAAATTGTATGTTAATGAGGTTGGGTAATGTCCATATAATTGTTATATGATCATATAATCATGTTGCAATTGATATATGAGTGTTTAGGAATGATTTCGTGGGTAAATTTTGAGGTTGGGCTAAGCAGATTCTTAGCATCGCGGTGTTCTTGTTTGAACCGATCCACGTAGCAGTTGCGCCATATTTATATTGATTGTGCAATTGATTCTTGATCTGTGATTTCAGTTGGAGCCTTTGTTTTGTAATCTGATCCATGTTAGCTAAATATTATGACTCAAGCTAGCATGTAAACATGTGTATGATGTATATATAGATATATGAACCTAATGTGAGCATGTTTAGACTAGATTCGCATGAATAACAAAAGTGTATGATTTTAAATGGATTTAGAAACTTAAAAGCGAACTTAATGTGTATGTATGCCATGTACGTATACTGACTTTGAAAATATGTTATTATAACTTAGAAATGTAAGAATAAACATTTAGCTCGTGTTTATATGAATGGAAATAATGCATGAACATGTTGCGCAAATTAGTATACTTTACAAATGAAAATATGACCTTTGAATGTGAATATTATCATGTTACCTTGAGGACTAGAATCTGACATTTGTTATCATGTTTGATGACATTCTTAGACTCGCTCATGTAGTATAAACGTATATACACCATGATTGTGTATCACATTTGAAGAAAAGCATAACGCAGCCTATTTTCAACTAAAGCGGTATTAGTTTCACAAATATGTTATGAATACTCGTACGCATGCTTAATATGGGTGGTATAACTATTTTGTATGTTTAGAGAGCAAGCATGAAAGGTTTTGTGGTTTCATGACCCTAACTTGTTGAACTAACTAATTTAGAAATATGTTATAAAAGGAACCTAGATGTACATGAGAAGCATGAAAAGACCTTTAACATAACATGTGTGAGAGATTTGGTCAAGTGGGACAAAAAGCGCAAAGTATGCTTTCGATCTGATGCAGCGGCGGGGGGCATAAACCTGCTGTGCAGATCCACAGAGCCTAGGCAGTAGCGGCACTTGTAGCCGTCTGTGAACGATCTCATGTTGATTATGTTTTTGGTCTGATCTTTGAGGCATACCTACATGATTACTTTAACTTATCTTATATGACTAATGTGCTTGTTAATATGTTAAGGAGCATGCTAACTGATAGGGTCAAGTGTTGATCATAACTTTCAGATGTTAAGTCCAAAGAATATCTTTAAGAAATCAAGACGTCATTGTAATTGTGATGACGTATATACTGATTTTGTACCATATGTGCTAACTTGTATCATGTCAAGCTTGATTAAAGACTATGTTAGCTAATTAACATCTTGAACATATAATGTGTTATAAATAGGATTCGAAAGTGTTGATTTATTAACGTGGATAAACTACGCTTAAGGCAAGTTTCTCTAACCTTACTCAAAATATTGTTATGCAATATCTTTGCATTAATTATTCGAACAATACCGTAAACATATCCCTTTAAATATAAGTTATATTACATTCTCGTTCAAATGAGCTAGTATGTTAAACCCTTGTAAAAGCTATTATTCATGTTGAAATTGGTATTGTCCTTGAATATTGTGAAAGAGTCGATGCCATTAGATTCGGCTAGACAATATGCATGTTTATAAAAATTGTCCAAACCAATTGATTGGTGCGAAAATCTTAAAAACTGAGTTGGACAACCCTTTTGGTAAGGGGAGTGTATGTTGTTGGAAACCCCAACGCATGAATAAATATTATTGTGGTGTTATGCATAATGTAAAGTATTGTAGACTGATCATCTATAGTACTTGATATTTTTGGTTATCGGTTTAATATTAGTAACTCTAGTGAAAGTTCAATGGTCCTTAGTGACTGCTCAATATAAATTGCTTATCCAGTTGGATACATTGTTAGCCGTTGAATTTTTATATATCTGTTGATTTATATTGAATTGTCATATCCCATATTCATGATGTTATTCTGACACTTTGAACTATCCTAGAAATAACCCTTCGATATTTTAAACCTTGTGATATTATATCCTACACCTGTAACGTCCCAGAAAATTGGACCTTTGTAAATACTTTTAATAATGAATAAAATAATATTATTTATTATTATTGTGTGTTGATAAGATGAATGTCGTTCTATAACCTAGAAACGTCGGAAAGCCATAGTATTTTAACTACGTGGGAGAATTAAAGTGTTTGAATTTCTAAAACGAAAATAAAAGTTTTCCGAGAAATTTTCCAAAAAACACTATTCATCGATTTCTGCTCAGGAATTATTTTTGAATTTTTGAGAAATATGTAACGTTATAATATCAAGGTAAGATGGATTATGTAATAATAATCTAAGTATGGAAAACATAATATTTTGTATGCGGACTTAATTTGGGAACGTTAGGTTTATTAAGCGTTAAGGAAAGAAAATTGTAATCGTATGATGCGTATGCATTATACGAGGTAATGAACGTAAGTATAATACGACATATTATACTATTCTGTATGGAGAATGAAATAACGTATACTACGAATAAATATATGAGCTAGCATACGAAAATTATACGTGAGGTATGTATGTTAAGTTGTTTAATTTAAGGTAATGAACTTGTAGGATTATTAGTTAATGATAGAAGTCCAATAGAATGTTATACTCAAGCCCAAGTGTTTGATAAATCATAAGTTCAATCTATTGTAGTATAAGCCCAACAAGAAATTTGCTAGATTAATTAGCAAGCCCAATGTGAATTGGACATGATCCATGGAGCAATCCAAGTGTAAGTGGGTAGACTTGATGGGCAAACAATTTGTGTGATGAACAAGTGTTGTGGCTAGCAAGTAGACTTGGATGTTAAGTAATGAATAGTAAGGAGGTGGAAGTTGAGGAGGTCAATAAGGAGGTGGGATGGCCTAAAAGACTAATAAGCCCTCACTTTGAGTTGCCTATAAATAGAAGGCTTGATTTTTCATTTGTTGGTTGTTCAATTTCTCCCAACTACTCTCAAGATAAGCAACTTAATTGTTAGAGAGAATAAGCCACATAAGCACTTATAAGTCATTTCAACCTTTGCTAGATTTTCCAAAGAGAAGTGAAGTAATAGTCTTCAAGGGTAAGACTCTTGTCTATTATATCTTTATCTCTACCATGATAGGATTGATAGAGAAGTGGGATTGTATGCTAAGAACATATAAAAAGTCATTGATGAACGAACTTAAGCCGAATAAGTTGAATAAGCAACTTGAACCTAAATAAGTTGATAAACTTGTGAAGAACTTGTCATATGATGTTAGTATGTTCAATATAGTATGAGAACATTGATTGATTGACTTAAGTTCATAGTAAGTCATAAGCCTGAGAATTTGTAGTTCATAAGTTAAATAAGTCATTGACTTATGAGAATAAGTCAAAACCTACTTTGTCAATAAGTTGGTGTAATAAGTAACTTGAAATGTTCATGTGTTGGTTAAAATCCATTTAGAATGATTAGTAATGAGGTATTACCGTAATTCACACGATTAGAGGATAATCGTCGAATTCGTGAAATTCTTGGAATAGAAGTCGTATTTTGTGTTTGAAGTAGGAAACATTGGTTTTCAATGGAGACAAGTCATATTTGGCATTATAGAGTTACAGACTCAAAAATGACCGGATTCCGACTTAGAACGAAGAAACGAGCATTGAACGCTCACGAACGTTTATCATTTTCGTTAAAATGAACCAATAGGTGAAATTTTAGTAAATGAAGTTAAATAGATAAAATTATTGCATGAACGCATAGAGTATGTAATTTGTGAGCTGTAGAAGCTTTTGAGCGAGCCAATTCGGACTTATAACGAAGAAGTTATCGTCAGGAAGTTCACAAAATTTAAAATCTGCAAAATTTTTCTAAGGCACAAATTTGGCCTTGGCTCAACCTAAAACCAAATGGTGGTGCCAGTAAGCCTTAATGCGATGTCATGGAATATCGCTAACTTCATGTGCATGATGCGAGATGAAAAACTAAGTGTGGCGCCCATGATGCCGAGTCCCGAGTTTTGATGAAGACAAGAATGCTTACAAGTATAGAATGAAAGATAACTCAATAGTAATGAACTAAGGTGTTAATATAATATTGTTAAGGCATTGTTAGACACTTAATGTATGATGATTAAATGTTAATAATCAATTGAAAGTGAACGTAATGTGAATGACGTAATGAAAAGCCGGAAACCATAATAACAGATCTAAGTCAGAATTTATATTGAGATGAAGGGTAAGATATAATAATATACTTACTTGATTATATAAGACCTAATGTGGTATGTTATATGATCATGTATTGTAGAGACATAGAGACTTAAAGAGTAAGTGTGATAATCAGTAAGCAAACGCTGAAGGCAAGTATTCTAACCCTTATTCCAGTTCAGTCTGGACAAGCTTTGTAATTCATGTATCCTTTCACATGAAGTTTTGTATGAGGAAGTCAAAGCCAATTCTTTCGGCTAGACTTATGTTATGATTCTATCAAGCATGTTTAATGGTTACCAAGTTATATTGGTGTGGTTTTCAATCGAAGACTGAGTATGCTAAAATGTTTTCATCGTTTAAAGACATACACGTGAGGTTGCCACAACTTAAACGTATACACGTTTAATGAATGTAGTGTTGATCAACATAGAGTACTATGGGATGATCACCCATAAGTGCTCGTAAGTAATGTCGGACTTATGGACTTAGTGCTGGGACGTCCTTTTCAAAAGAACTTATGAAATGCTCAAGGTCTTGGACCGGAATTGATGTTTTACTGAATATTGTTGTTGTAAAATGTTTTGAATGAAAAGAAGTGATATTTTGAATTATCGATAATACTTCGTAACTATTGTTCAGTTATTGAAGATATACGAGTTCTATGTTTCAAGCATGTTGTTTATTAGAATTGTAGTACTTGTTGAGCTAGTCATGCTCACTCTTGCTTGAACCATATGAACACAACTAAGATCGAACGGACCGAAGGCTCTGGTAAAAACAAAGGCAAGGCGAAGACGAACCCTTAGCTCACCTATATAATAGTATAGGTGTATGTTTGTAATATATTGAATATTATGACAAGAACGAAGGAATGGGTTATAAAGAACATGGGAAATTTAATATTATTTTGAATATATAGAAGTTATATTAGTCCTTTTGAGACTCTTCAATTGAATGAATGAATGAATGGTAGTACCGTGTAGCACCATCTATCGGGTTAGAAGATACCTGGATTTGGGGGCGTCACAACACCCTTGTTGTATATTACTTGCTGGGCAATTTGTGCTCATCCTTGCTTATTTAAAACCTTTCAGTTAAGGAAGAAGCGAGGAGGTGTCTGGAGAAGGAGCAGTAAGGCAAGGGCAAGGCTACCGACTAGCTTGTCATTTTTATGTTTAAAGTCTATTATGATGTGTTAAGACTATTTCAGACTATGTTTAAGCTTAAGTAAGATCATTTAATAAGTCTTTATTAGATATTATTATGTAATCTATTAAGCCTTTATGCGTTCTTGAGACTTGGGGAATAATTATAATAAATCATTGTATATTATTCTAAAGTAGATTTTCCATTGTGTATGCATTATTTTAGTTATTATGGTTTTACCATGAGAACATGATGAACCGAATTCGAGTGACCAAGTGGTGGTCCGAATTTGGGGACGTCACAGGTTGGTATCAAAGCTATAGTTATAAACCTTAGGAACGAGAGTCCTTAGATTATAACTTAAGAAAACTTAGAAGTTAGGAAGGAGAGAACTCATGTAGAGTTTACCTTGAGATACTTAGTATGTTATGAAATGTAACTTCATTCTACACAATGAACTTATGTTTGTTTAACATTCTAATGGAGTTGTTGTTTATGTTGTCTTATGTTGGCGATTGTAGGATGACTGACATGGGAGGACCTAGCCGAGTGGTAGAGGAGGAGCCGCGTGATATCCACGTAGTATTTGAGACACCCTTAATAGCAGAGCCTATTTTAGTAGTAGCCCCTTTTGATGATGACGATGAGGAAGAGGTGGAGTCTGACCCTGAAGAGGAGCCTTTGGAGGAGGAGCCCGAGCCTTTGGAGGATTCTGACGAGGCTACTTTCGAGGATCGGATGCTAGGAGAGTATGAGAAGCAGATATTGGAGTTAGGGTGTAGAGTGGAGGAGCTAGAGGCTGAGGCTAGGGAGAGAGAGTCTGCGTTCCAGAAGTTAAGGGACGAGGACCATCAGAGGCAACTAGTGATGTAGGAGATGGAGGTGGAGATTGTTCACCGTAAGGAAGCAGCGATCCAGATGGGAGCTTTGTTTCACCTAGCAGTGGCGAGGAATGTGGAGGTAGCAGGAAAACTAGAGGAATTAGAGTAGAAAGTTTTGAGTGAGAGGGTGGTGAAAGAGGCTCTCTGAACCCAGTTAGAGATGGAGGTAATGGGTAGGATTCACTTCGAGGAGAAGTGGGAGGAAGCCAATGATAGGGTAGATGATCTAGAGGATGAGGTACGGTGCAAGAGGAGGAAGATGATCAAGATGGGCTATGCTCTTCGCACGACCATGGAGAGATTTATCGATGGGGTACATCACTACCCAGCTGAGCAAGGACAGACCCGGCATACCATAAGCCGAGACATGGTGGTGCACATCACACAGAAGGAATATCAGAGCGTCGTTGAGCGTGGGATGTTAGATTGAGTCTAGAGGGAAGAGCTTATTAGTGTAGTATTTTTATTTATGTGTTATTAAAAATGTTGTTGTAATCTCAATCTTTCGTGTAAGATGTGAGATAGTGGTAAACCCCAAACTTTTGAAAAGTGTTAGAGGGGTAGTAGGTTTGTATGTCCCCGTCTTTTGTGATACTAGGGGATATGTGTTATCATTTATAGCAGTATGGTAGCAAAGAACATGAAATAACCCTTTGGCATATGAATATAAATGATCCTATTTCAGCAACGTGTTATGAACTTATAGTTCTTTTCTATTGAGAAATGTCTAAGTACTATAGTTAGATAATAAATTGAAAAATTTTGTGTTGCAGAAAATGCCGCCCAGACCTAGAATAACTGTCCCAGAAGTGTTAGTTAATGATGAGAGAGGTCCTGTAGATCCGATACAGTGATTGGTAGATTTATTGGGAGAAGCTCTGAGGGGAAGGAACGAACCCGTAACATCCGATTCCCAATTTGTCCCCATGCTGACCTTCAAAGATTTTAAGAGTGTAGGACCCCAGAGTTCATGGAAACCAGCGACCCGATAGTTCGCAAACCTGGATCAAGGAGATCGAGAAGGCCTTCACTATAGCTCGCGTGGGTGAAGACCATAAGACAATATTTGCCACATACATGATGAGGGGCGAAGCAAACTATTGGTGGGAAACTAATCAGCAGAGAGCGGGGGAAGGAACGATAACATGGGAGCGGTTTACGACATTGTTCTTCGAGAACTATTTCCCGAAGAATATAAAAAGTAGGATGGAAGTAAAATTTCTAGAGTTGAAACAAGGTGATATGACGGTGGCGCAATATGCAACTAAGTTCAATGAACTAGCGCGATTTGTAGAGCACCAAGTTGTGGATGAGGAAAGGAAGGCGAGACATTTTGAGCAAGGGTTAAAACCGCAGTTGTACAATAAGGTATCAGTCTTCCAGATTGATTCCTTTACGACGTTGTTGGAGAAGGCAATCATTGCGGAAGGTGGCAGTGAAGCCTTAAGTCTGTATCATAAGGAGAAGAAGAACAAGAACGTTGGTAGTGAACATCGTGGGGGGAGTAACAGCAGAGGAAGTAACTCCGAAAAGAGGAAATGGGAGAATAACAACAACATAAACAATAACCAAGGTGGAAGTCACCAGGGAAACTTCAAGAAGAGGACTAAAGCTTGCAACAAATGTGGAATAAGCCATCAGGGAGAATGCTGGAAAAGGGAAAGCACCTGCTATAATTACGGCCAAGAGGGGAACATATCGCCAAACTGCCCAAAGCCGAAGAAGATCAGAGGATGTTTTGCTTGTGGATGAACAGAGCACCAGATAAAGGATTGCCCGAAGAAAGGAAGCGGTGGAGCTGGCGGAAGCCAAGGAGGAGGAAGTAAGTTGATGATTGGTGGACCTGCGCAACCCAACCAATCGACCGCTTGAACCATTAACATGACCGTCCAAGACACCGTAGCTGCAAAGGACGTGGTGTCAAGTATAATTGGAATCGATAATATAAATGCTTATGTATTATTTGATTCGGGAGCCACCTGTTCGTTTGTATCCGAGGATTTTGCTAATAAACTTAGTACACCCCGAGAACGTTTAGAAGATTCTTTGAACATAGAAGTTACAAATAAGGAAATAATCCCTGTAGAATACGTCTATCGAAATTGTCGCGCAAACATTAGAAAACATGAACTGAGCGTAGACTTGATTCTTATTAGACTAGGAGAATTTAACGTAATACTAAGGATGGACTGGTTATATAACCATGCAGCAGTAATTGACTGTCAGAACAAATGTGTGAACCTTCAGACTCCGAGTAAGTCTAAGGTAGTGTTTTATAGTAGCTCATCGCTTAAGCAATCATGTGGATACTCAGAAAAAGGGAGTAGAGATTAATTATATACCTGTAGTGAGTGATTTTCATGATGTGTTTCCGGACGATCTGCCTAGCCTTCCGCCAGACAGAGAAATCGAATTCGTAATAGATTTAGCACCGGGAACGACACCGATTTCGAAAGCTCCATATTGTATGGCACTGGTAGAAATGAAGGAATTGATGATACAACTTCAAGAGTTATTGGATAAAGGTTACATTCGACCGAGTGTGTCTCCTTGGGGAGCACTAGTGTTATTCGTTAAGAAAAAGGACAGATTGATGATGCTCTGTATCAATTATCGAGAATTGAACAGAGTAACGATCAAGAATAGATATCCATTACTGAGGATAGATGACTTATTTGATCAACTGAAAGGAGCAAAATATTTCTTGAAGATCGACCTGCGGACGGGATATCATGAACTGAAAGTGCGGGATGAGGACATACCAAAGACTGCGTTTCAAACCCGTTATGGACATTACAAGTTTTTGGTAATGTCATTCAGTTTAACTAATGCTCCGGCAGCATTCATGGACTTGATGAATCGAGTTTTCAAGCAATATTTGGATAAATTCATAGTAGTTTTCATCGACGATATTTTAATATACTCGAAGACGGAGGAAGAACACGCCGAACATCTAAAGATTATTTTGGAGGCACTACGAAAGGAGAAGATGTATGCAAAATTTTCTAAGTGCGAATTTTGGATGAAGAAGGTTCAATTCTTAGGCCACGTGGTGGATAAGAATGTAATCTCAGTGGACCCCGAAAAGGTCGAAGCAGTAAGTAATTGGGAACAACCAAGAACACCAACGTAGGTGAGGAGTTTCTTAGGGTTAGCTGGGTACTATCGAAGATTCATCCAAGATTTCTCTAAGATAGCAACCCCGTTGACTAATTTGACGAGGAAGACAGTGAAATTTGTATGGACCGACAAATGCGAAGTGAGTTTTCAAGAGTTAAAGAAGAGATTGAGCGAAGCGCCTGTATTATCATTACCAGATGATACAGGAGGATTTGTGGTGTATAGTGATGCATCGCATAGAGGACTGGGCTGTGTGCTAATGTAACACGACAAGGTCATTACGTATGCGTCACGACAATTGAAGGATTATGAAAAACAATACCCTACTCATGACTTAGAATTAGCGGCAGTAGTTTTTGCATTAAAGATATGGAGGCATTATTTGTACGGAGAAAAATGTGAGATATACACGGACCACAAAAGTCTGAAATATATCTTCATGTAGAAGGATTTGAATATGCGTCAGAGGAGGTGGTTAGAATTAATCAAAGATTATGACTGTGAAATTCTTTATCACCCGGGGAAGGCAAACGTAGTTGCCGACGCTCTAAGCAGGAAAGGAAGGGAGAAATTATTTTGACTGACAACTTAGGAGGAGTTAATAAGAGATATAGAGAAATTAGAAATAGAAGTAAAGGGACCCGAGAGGTCTGAAGAAAAGTTATTGGTAATGAAAGCTTGTCTGACATTGTTGGATAGAGTAAAGGAAGCCCAGGAGAAAAATGGAGAATGTGAGAAAATCAGAAGAAGGATCACGGAAAAAGAGGAAGAAAAATTTTGAATAGATAAGGATGGTATCTTACGATTCAAGGAGAGTGTACAGCTGCGTTGGTCGAGTTAAGAGAAGAGATTTTGTCACGAGGCTCATAATCGACGTATTCCATTCATCCGGGAGGCACAAAGATGTCTGGGGACTTGAAGCAACATTTTTGGTGGCCAAATCTGAAACGGGAAATTATGGAGTACGTTAGTAGATGTCTTACGTGACAGCGAGTCAAAGTGGAGCATCAACGACCAAGTGGTTTACTACAACCGTTGGAAATACCAGAGTAGAAATGGGAGCATATTACGATGGATTTTGTGGTAGGACTTCCAGTCACACAGAAAGGTTTGGATACCATTTGGGTCATCGTGGATCGACTTACGAAGACTGCACATTTTCTACCTATCAAAATTCGCTACAGTTTAAATCAATTAGCGAGTCTGTACGTAAAGGAAATCATTTCACTACATGGAGTGCCGGTGTCGATTATTTCTGACCGAGACCCGCGTTTCACGTCAAAATTCTGGAAAAGCTTGCAAGAGAGGATGAGAACATAGTTGAGATGAAGTACTGCTTATCATCCTCAGAAGGACGGACAAAGTGAGCGAACAATACAAAAGCTAGAGGATATGCTTAGGACTTGCGTGATGGATTTCAAGGGAAATTGGGAAGACCACCTACCCTTAGTCGAATTTGCGTATAATAATAGTTACCATGCGAGTATCGGCATGCCACCGTATGAAGCTCTTTACGGAAGGAAGTGCAGAATGCCATTATGTTGGGATGAAGTCGGATAACGACAAATACTCGGACCAAAGTTAGTAAAACAGACTGCGGATGCGGTGAAAGTGATAAGGGCCAGACTTGTAGCAGCTCAATATCGCCAGAAGAAGTACGCAGATTTACACTGGCAAGACCGAGATTTTGAAGTCGGTAGTTTTGTGTTCTTGAAAGTATCTCCATGGAAAGGAAAAATCTGTTTCGGCAAGAAAGGAAAACTGAGTCCAAGATTCATATGACCGTTCGAGATACTAAAGCGAGTGGGCGAAGTAGCATATAAAGTTGCACTACCACCTGAATTGGAGCATATCCATAACGTGTTTCATATATCTGTGTTGCGTCCGTACAAGCCTGACCTACAAGCACGTGTTTCTTATGAACCCATTCAAGTGGAGAAGAACTTAGCATACGAAGAAATTCCTGTCCAAATTCTAGATAGGAAAGAGCAAACCTTAAGGAATAAAGTCATTTCTTATGTAAAAGTGCTTTGGCGTAACCATGATGTCGAGGAGGCAACATGGGAGTTAGAAGATAGGATGATGAGGGATTATCCCCATCTGTTTGTGTGACCTTATAGCAATTTCGGGACAGAATTTTTATAAGGGGGGGGATGATGTATTACCCGAGAATTTCCACGTATTATTAAATGAATATATTAATGGAAATAAAATTTCTGTGAATAAAAGAGTAAGATGAGTAACACCTTTGTAGACATTGTTTCATGTCGTGTAAGATGAGTTTGACGATAGGAGTTGACACTGGCTTGAGCTAAACAAGTCATGCAGCCTCAGTTGTCGAGAACATGGCCATGTTGTAACCCCCAATGAAGATAAATCAAGGCAATGATGCGCATGGTGGTCGATTGAAGAAAATAAAATTTTCTACTTTGGAAATTAAATGGAACAATTATGTGATATGTGTGACATTGATAAACCATGAATTAAAGTATGTTATGTCCGATAACGGAATTGTTAATCCATTAATTAATATTAATTAATTGTGGTGGAATATGGATTACTTGGTAATTAATTCGTAATATATGATTATTATTATTTGCAATATATCTATAAATATAATAAGAATTATATTGATAGTTAATGATTGTGGAAATCCATAAATACATGATGGTTGGATTAATTAATATTGGTGTTAATTAATCAAGGAAGTGAATAAATTATTTAATTATTTATATGACAATAGTAGGTTGACAGTTATGTGCATAGGAGCAATAATACAACTATACTATATAATGTATTATGGCATTTATATTACTATATATTAATTTGTATGAAACTATGTTGTAAGAAGCAAGGTAATTAAACATATTGAAACTATATGGTATAAATATATCATGAAATGTGTATGTAACAATATGAATGTGAGTAAACATTTAAAATATGATTATATGAGTGGTAGAAATAATTATGGAACTACCCGGACAATAATATCCGACTGCATTATTTTATTACGTATATTTAATGTACATGGACTATATGATGTGGTGTATAATTTATCCCTAAAATTCCTAATATGGTAACAATTGTACATTAAGATTTCATTATGGGAATTAAATAAACCAAACCAAGCCTAGATAACATGAAATGCTGGGATTTTCTCTCTTATCCCATAATCAGTGTCACCAAGTACAATGCACAGTAACTCAAAGCTATAATACGTATTCTTCCAAAAGGCTAGCTCTAGGAGGATGATGGCTGAGCTTGAGGGTGGTTGGCCAACCCTTGAGCAACCATTGTTTCATTGCATTGTACCATGAGTTCAAGTTTTGTGTAACACCAATGCCCAGTCCAAAACTCTTCTATAAATAGCAGACATGTTGATCAATTGGTGTTGCTTAAAATTGTCTGAGAATTGTCAAGTGTGAGGGTGAGAGCTTACAAGCATTCTTAAAGCTTAGAAGTTCATTTGGAGCAAGTTTTTATCCCATTACAGAGGTATAACTCCTTTTTCCTTGTTACCATTTTCATTTTCTGTAAAAATGGAGTTTTAGTCTTGAATTTTTAAATTCTTGAATTCATGAAATTGTATGTTAATGAGGTTGGGTAATGTCCATATAATTGTTATATGATCATATAAACATGTTGCAATTGATATATGAGTGTTTAGGAATGATTTCATGGGTAAATTTTGAGGTTGGGCTAAACAGTTGCTGAAGTAGATTGTTCTTGGCTCGAACCAGTCACGGCACAGCTGCGCCATATTTGTATTGAGGCGCAGCGCAGCTGCGCCAGTCTCTGATTTCAGTTGGAGCCTTTGTTTTGCAATCTGATCCATGTTAACTAAATATTATGACTCAAGCTAGCATGTAAACATGTGTATGATGTATATATACATATATGAACCTAATGTGAGCATGTTTAGACTAGATTCGTATGAATTACAAAAGTGTATGATTTTAAATGGATTTAGAAACTTAAAAGAGAACTTAATGTGTATGTATGCCATGTACGTATACCGACTTTGAAAACATGTTATTATAACTTAGAAATGTATGAATAAACATTTAGCTCGTGTTTATATGATTGGCAATAAAGCATGAACATGTTGCGCAAATTAGTATACTTTACAAATGAAAATATGACCTTTGAATGTGAATATTATCATGTTACGTTGAGGACTAGAATCTGACATTTGTGATCCTGTTTAATGACACTCTTAGACTCGCTCATGTAGTATAAACGTATATATACCATGATTGTGTATTACATTTCAAGAAAAGCATAAACGAAGCCTATTTTCAACTAAAGCGGTATTAGTTTCACATATATTTTATGAATACTCGTACGCATGCTTAATATGGGTTTTATAGCTATCTTGTATGTTTAGAAAGAAAGCATGATAGGTTTTGTGGTTTCATGACCCTAACTTGTTGAAATAACTAATTTAGAAATATGTTATAAAAGGAACCTAGATGTACTTTAGAAGCATGAAAAGACCTTTAACAATACATGTGTGAGAGATTTGGTCAAGTGGGATGAAAGCGCAAGGCAACAACTCGATCGATGCGGCGAGGGGACAACGCAGTACTTCTTGTAGCCCCTGAGGCCTGAGACAGAAGCCTTATTCTGTGCGTCTGATCACATGTCTATTACATTTTGGTCTGATGTTTGAAATATACCTACATGATTACTTTAACTTATCTTATATGACTAATGTGCTTGTTAATATGTTAAGGAGCATGCTAAGTGATAGGGTCATGTGTTGATCATAACTTTCGGATGTTAAGTCGAAAGAATATGTTCAAGAAATCAAGACGTCATTATAATTGTGATGACATATAAACTGATTTTGTACCATATGTGCTTACTTGTATCATGTCAAGCTTGATTAAAGACTATGTTAGCTAATTAACATCTTGAACATATAATGCGTTATAAATAGGATTCGAAAGTGTTGATTTATTAACGTGGATAAACTATGCTTAAAGCAAGTTTCTCTAACCTTACTCAAAATATTGTCGTGCAATACCATTGCATTAATTATTCGAATAATACCGTAAGCTTATCCCTTTGAATACAAGTTATATTACTTTCTCATTCAAATGAGCTAGTATGTTAAACCCTTGTAAAAGCTATTATTCATGTTGAAATTGGTATTTTCTTTGAATATTATGAAAGAGTCGATGCCATTAGATTCGGCTAGACAATATGCATGTTTATAAAAACTGTCCAAACCAATTGATTGGTGCGAAAATCTTGAAAATTGAGTTGGACAACCCTTTTGGTAAGGGGAGTGTATGTTGTTAGAAACCCCAACGTATGAATAAATATTATTGTGGTGTTATGCATAATGTAAAGTATTGTAGACTGATCATCTATAGTACTTGATATTTTTGGTTATCTGTTTAATATTGGTAACTCTAGTGAAAGTTCAATGGTCCTTACTGACTGCTAAGTATAAATTGTTTATCCAATTGGATACATTGTTAGCCATTGAATTCATATATATTTGTTGATTTATATTGAATTGTCATATCCCTTATTCATAATGTTATTCTGACACTTTGAACTATCCTAGAAATAACCCTTCGATTTTTCAAACCTTGTGATATTATATCCTACACCCTTGTTGTATATTACTTGCTAGGCAATTTGTGCTCATCCTTGCTTATTTAAAACCTTTTAGTTAAGGAAGAGCAGAGAGGTGTCTCTGGAACAGACAAGGGCAAGGGCAAGGCTACCGACTAACTTGTCCTTTTTATATTTAATGTCTATTATGATGTGTTAAGACTATTTCAGGCTATGTTTAAGCTTAAGTAAGATCATGTAATAAGTCTTTATTAGATATTATTATGTAATCTATTAAGCACTGTAGGTTTCGAGACTTGGGAGAATAATTATAATAAATCATTATATATTATTCTAAAGTAGATTTTCCATTTTGTATGCATTATTTTAGTTATTATGGTTTTACCATGAGAACGTGATGAACCGAATTCGAGTGACCAAGTGGTGGTCCGAATTTGGGGGCGTCATAATGTCTATGTGTCAGTTAAGACATTGATACTGGGTCCTCCAATATCTAAACCATTCATCTCAACGATAGATTTCTAATAGTCAGCTTCAGTAATGGTGTGACGCCCCCAAAATAGGTATACATCACCCATTTTGAGTCGCCAGATACATGGTACATAATCAAATACAAACTTCTTTTATACAATATGACAAAAGCGTAGCTGGGAGTTTTTACATGAATATTATCTTCTAGACAGTATTCAAACTCAAATGGGGTCCTCATTACAATTATTGATACACTATTTCATAGAATAGTGAGGACTACTATAGCCACCATCTCAGACCATCACTCCGTTCCCCGACTATAAACTTCCTCATACAACTGTCATGCACAATACGACAACACATATGCTGTGGATCCCAACTGTGACTCTTATCCCTTTACTTGGATAACACCTCACAATGATACCTTACAATGGTACCTTACATAAAGGTACAATCAATAAGTATTTTACAAATTAAAATCTTTAGAAAATGCTCAAGGAAACTTTCGTACATGAGAGGCCATGCATCTAAGTTATAATAGATATCATATGACTCAAGAATTATCCTTGGTTGACCCAATAGACCCCAAAGAAAAATGAGAAGATTGCTATCATATTCTTTCTAATGGTGAGTCTTCTCTTGACATATAATTATCTCCATTGCCTCCAATTGAGAATTATATTTCAACCAAACTCCAAGATTATATAGGTAGTGCTCGTAGATATAATCAGTAAGTGGATGTGCACAAATATATCTTATGATAACACGAAGTCATAGGTCATTAGACATCTTGTTTGATAGTGGCAAAACACCCTTCCAAAGTTGGGTTTACCTCATCCTATTCGGTTCACCAAAATCAATAGTTAAATGACGTATAAAATACGACATACTTATCTAAAATTCTCAATAAAATTATTTCCATACTATTTTAGGGGAAACCCCAACAGCTATCGACCACCGTTCTATTTCCCTGTTACCCCAGCTCGACCAAGCTAAACTTTTATTACCTGAAAGGAATTGTGAAACAAAAGGGTGAGCACAACTAGCCTAATAAAGAATATTATGACTAAAGATAATTAAATTATCAATAACCTTCATCAGTAATGAATCAGAGATTTAGAACATATGGTAGATGATAAAACTTTTCAACCATAGTTACAATGGAACGAGCAATCCATTAGAAGAGTCAAATAGACCATAAAGTTTATTATCTTCTCCATGTTAAAAATCTACCAACAACGTTTTAACCCTGTAACATCAATCAACAGTTCTTATCCACAATCATGTGAATAACTTATAATCATAATTGTAGTTCTAAATTCCTCTTCTCATCCAGGACGAAGATAATTTTCATCACATTCTTTACCTGAAATATCAAATATCATGGTTATACCAAATCACAGTTCCTGTTCATAATCATACTAATAAATTCATCTTTGCACTACGGGCCAAAGATATTCATTAATAATTCATCTTTGCACTACATGCCAAAGACATGTAACTGTATTTTAGAAGAGTCAAGTAGAACATGATATGTACTATCTTCTACGAATTAAAAGTTTATTATCAATATTTTATCGCTAAGACTCCGCTAAATAATCCACATCACCGAATTATCCGTGCATTACGGCCAATGATATTCGTTAGTATCACATCCATGAATTATCCATGCACTACGGGCCAAGGATATTCATTATTATCACATCCATGAATTAATATTTCATCGCTGAGACTCAGCTCAATAATTAACCCACATCACTGAATTATCCATGCACTACGGGCCAATGATATTCATTAGTATCATGACCACGAATTATCCATGCACTACAGGCCAAGAATATTCCTGTTTTCACCAATGGTCATGATCATGCCAAACAACAATTCATCTTTACACCCTTGGCCGAAGAGAACGCATGGTCATGATCATATCAATAACTATCCATCAATGCACTACGGACCAATGAGGACTTTTACCACATCATTTGTAACATTATAGGTCGTGATTATACCGAATGATCATTGGTCATAATCATACCCATCAACAACCCATCTTTGCATTACGGGCCAAAGATGACTTTTATCATAATAAAAACATGAGGATGATGACAATGATATACAAATTCAATTAAATGAGAGAAAGAATAAATATTAAATATTTATAATTTAATTTATCTAGAATTCAATAATGTCCAAATTGTCAATATGATACTGCTTTGTGGAGTAAAATTCAAGAATAATTTTGTATCAAAAATGATTTGGATCAAAAAAGAAATGAATTTTTATCATGAACAGTACTCCGGGTGAATAGTACCCAAGTGAATAGTACTTTGGGAATAGTACCCTGTGAATAGTACTTTATGAATAGTACATATGAATAGTACTTTATGAATATTACCCCATGAATAGTAATTTATTAATAGTACCGTATAAATGAATAGTACTCATGGACAGTACTACGACATGAAAAGTTTAAAATTTAACAAGAATGTGCATAAAATATCCTTGTGAAACGATACTAGGTAAAGCGCAAATTTCAAGGATATTCTACTACTTTCACGGAGTATAGAAGCAATACTTTAACAAAATGAGGGTATAATCAGGAATACGAGACGAAATAATATTACTTACATACTACAGAGTATGAAAGAAAATATTATTTCATATGAATATTGAACAAAAATAATATCCCTTACCTTAGAAGAAGACTGGATACTGGAATAATGAAGTAGCAGAATACTCTTCTTCTTCTCTCTCTATAGCTTCTCTCTCTATAATTGCTCTCGTGAGTCTTAGTGAATTGGTGAGAATGAAAGAAGAATGAACTTCTATTTATAGAAAAACATAATTTCTATAATTGCACATTTAGGGGCTAGAATTATTACAATATAGTACCATCATCTTTACCTCCATTTTTAATTTAGTCCTTCAAGTATTATCAAACTTGCACCACCTCCCCTAATAGTACATGCATATGAATCAATAGTTCCATACATGTTAAAAAATAGTTACAGTATAGTACCTTCATCTATACCTCTATTTTTAATTTAGTCATGCAAGTATTATCAACCTTGCACCACCTCCCCTAATAGCACGTGTATATGAATCAATAGTACATACATGTGAACAAATAGTTATAAACATGTGAATTAATAGCAATTAATTACTCATTTATCTAATTAATTACCTGATTGGTCAATATAACCTCCAGAAATCAATTATTATCGAAATAAATGTCGATTTCCACTAACACAAATAATCCCAACATAATGGAAATATTTTTATCAACAATTTCATCTTTAATCAACACGAACTTATTCATCATTAATACTATAACTCATAACATTTAACAACCAGATCATTCCTAGGAAAGAGAGGGCTTTCCGATAAGGATTTCTCCCTACTGGCATGCAATTAGGTGACCAAACCCCTTTTCTTGACAGAACTATCTAGACATTGTCAATATTGCAAATAATAATATGAATAACTTTGTCGTCTCAATTATTGATTTAAAAATATAAAATATTATACATATGATACTATGACAATAATTGAATCAATAATATGAGAGATATTATGCAGCAATTACTGTAGCAATAACTGAGTATAACTGAATGCCTTCTCACGTAAGCATCGATAATCAATACTATGTGCTACTATGTAACCACGCCAGACATCTTCTTTACTTTTTACCCTTTGGGTAGTTCAACAGGTTTAATGGTAAAAGCTGTTGCTAGTTATTTTCATAAAATTATTTACATCATTTTCTAACTCAAATAATACTTCCGCTCTTGGATCCACCAATGGTTGTGTCGTCGTACGAATATTCCCCGACAAAAAGAATATTCTCCTACTAAACGAATATTTTATGACAACTTGCTTACTTTGCAAAAAATTTCACATATCACCCTTAACTTTAACCCTTTATCAATTTAACCATTTACTAAATAAAATAATAATTATACGAAAATTGAATACTTTCATTTCATAAAATTCGGGGTCTTACAAATGGTATTACAGTTATTCATTGTACAAGTTTGGTGTTGTTCATTATAAGAATCAGAATAGATTTATGCTAAATTATCATCTGAACTTGGTTCTGAATTACTGCTAGATAAACAATTTAGAATTTGTTGTTGGATGTCCTCATCTAGGGACATTTCATTAAGTTTCTATTTTATTTTTGATTTATATTTATTAGCAAAGTGTCATGTTTTACCACATTTATAACATTTTACTTTAGATTTATCTTTTTTATTACTGCTCTTCTTCTTCTTAGTAGATTTTTCAGGGGTTTTGTTTTTAGAAGACTTTCTAGAAGAACGTCTTCAATAAGTTTTAGGGGTTTTTGAACTCTGTTGTTTTTTAACCTTTTGAGGATACTGTAATTTTGTGTCATAAGAGAATTGATCACAAAATTCTCCTATCTCATGTCTTTTGGTGATATTCTATTTTTTCATTAATTGTTGAAGTTTCATATCATTACATAATGATAATCCTTCTTTAATAATTATAGAAGTAAGATGGTCGTAGGAATACTAATCATAAGTAATACTCATACGATCATGTTTATCCCTTAATTTTTTACGGATTTTCTCAGCAAAGAAAGTGGAAAGTCCATCAATAAATTTGGCCTTCCAGTGTTCACTGTTAGCATCCAGTCTTTGCATACCCTTCATTAAAAAGACGTCCTTATACCACCTAAAATGGGTTAAGGATGGGCAACTAAGATTCTGTAGGAGTTCTCTACTTCTATCAGTGTTCATAAGACCTGGTCCAACAAAATGATGAATGACTGCTTGAACTAGAGTGTAACAAGCATCTTGTCTTTTTGTTTCAATTTTAGTAATAGGATCTGTTTCATTCTTATAGGATTGAAGAATTTTAGTTCTTTGTTTGTCAGTAAGTGCATTATCCCACCATCCTTTAAGAATGGCGGTAAATCCATTTACTAAGAAACGACAAATCTGATGGTTTGTATTATCATTCTGTTTGCAGACTGTTGCATACATCATAATGTATGGTTTCATAAATCTGATATTCAGTCTTACCATCAATGTTCCATTCATAAATGGTTTTACCATGGTAAGATTTTTGTATCTATTATTATTACTATTATCATAATTATAATAATAATAATAATAATAATAATAATAATTATTATAATTAATATTACTATAATAATAATAATAATAATAATAATAATAGTAATAATAATAATTATAATAATAATTATTAATATTATAATTATAATTATTATAATTATTACTATTATTATAATTATTTTAATTATTACTATTATTATTATTATTGTTATTATTATTATTATTATAATAATAATAATAATAATAATTATTATAATTATAATTATTTTATTAATATCACTATTAAAATTATAATAATATTATAATTATTATTACTATAATAATAATAATAATTATTATTATTATTACTATTATTATTACTATTATTATAATTATTATAATAATTACTACTATTATTAATATTATTACTATTATAATAATAATAATAATAATAATAATAATAATAATAATAATAATAATAATAATAATAATAATAATAATAATAATAATAATAATAATAATAATAATAATAATAATAATTGAGAGCCTTGAAATTTTACTCACTGCGCTCATTCTCGACATTGCGGAGGGCGATTAAATCTTTTGGAGATAACCACGGAAGGCAGTGACATCCATTCCGGATACTACTGGAAGTTCGGTTCAACCCTGAACACAAACCGTGTAACGTCATTCCAAACCGGAACACACACCGGAGTGTCATTTCCAATCTCGGAGATAACCCCGAGGTATGCAGATCAAAAGACCGGCCAAAACACCGGAGATGACAGTTCTGTCTCGGCAATAACACCGTGACATTCAGTTCCAGTCCCAGAACCAACACTGGGAGTAGCGACTCCATCCTTGGTGATAGCCCTAAGGGATGCCTTTGCAGTTCTGGCGATAACTCCGAAAATGCTTGTGTCAAACACATGCGATCAACTTCAGGCTAATACCTCCTACCGAGGCACTCATACCTCAGACCCGGAGCTAACAACGGGCAGACAGGCACACCCACAGATGACAGTGAGGCATACAAACAAGCAGTCCAATCTCACATATAACCTTGAGAAACGTCTGCTTTCCGTTCAAACCGGCGATAGCTCCGGTGAGGAGTCAAACGTCATCTTACTGCCTCAACGTTTTCTCTCACAAGATGATATCACATCATATCAACAAGTAGTCTAATCTCATATGTAACCCTGAGCAGCGTCTACTTTCAACTCAAACCGATGATAACCCCGGCGAAGAGTCAAACGTCATCTTGTCTCTTCAACACCTGCGCGTCGTCTCAACACTTCATACATACATACATCCAATAATGTCCCACAAGAACCGAGGAGTTACAATCCCGAGTGACTATTACGCGTGGCAGTACTTTGGATAGAATTTGAAGCTTGACGACCATACGCATAGACCCCTCTTCCTGACTTCGTACAACCTCTAATCCATGTCATTGCGTAACTCTCGACACATGCGGTTCGAAGAAGGTCAGATATACCTCGTTCGGATGCTCGGATTGAAGTTCTGTAAGTTCGAGCGGACATTACAGTGCATGAGTGCACGTACCTCGAGAAGACGAGACCCGCGAGGCTCGGATGCACCACGACCAGCCACAGGTACAACCAAGGCTGCCGCAGGTGTACCTGCGGCCATCAGTCTATAAATATGAGCCTTGGGGTCAGCCATTTGAAGAGGAGAAGGAGAGGAAAAGGCGAGGAAGCTGTTGATCAATTTTGCAATCAATGAATACGTGCAAGTATACACGGTCAAAAAGTAATAAAGTGAAAGTAGAGTATCGTTCCCACGAGGAATTATTTAATAAAAATTACCAAATACTAACTCTTAACCAAATCAATTTTATTTAAACAATTACAAATTATGAATTTTCTAATTAAGAAAACTAAATTAAACAATTAAAAGAGATTAGTCTAAAAGAAAGCAAATAAACAAAACTAAGATTTGATTGAATTCGTAAATAAGGATTAAGACTCCAATATCCCCAATTATGAACTATAAATCAATTATCCAATTATCCCAATTATTATGTCTCTTTGAATTGTTAATGAGAATTCTCAAATGCCAAAAGCCCTTTTCCAAGTGATCAATTGCCTTCTATTTAATCCAGGATAAATTTTGCTATATTCCCTATGCAAAACAATTGAATTAAACTCTCAGTACAATCCCAATTCCTTATGTGTTTACATGCGGTGAGCACGAGATATTTCCATTCTATTCACAAACCTAATTATTCACATGCAAATAACTAAGTCACATGATATCATGCCCATTCTAACCCTAGAATTCCTCTTCCAATTCCTTCAGAGTAACAAAGTAATTCTTGATCGGATAATTAATCAATAAGCATAAAGGCAAGATAAACAACTCACTTTGACACAAATAATTGGAATAAATTAAATAACTAATTTACAGTCATAAAAGGTTCAATTGAAATCTTAATAAAAGAGTTAGTTCATAATTAATGAATTAAAACCAAGAATCCACAACTGAATAGACATTAAAAGATAAAAGTATGATAAGAGAAGAGAATAGAATCTGTTGTCAGCAAATCTGATGCTCCCCTCTTGCTCCTACTCTTAATCTTCAGTGTTCTTCAATTTGCTTTAACCTCCAATGGCTAATTAAGAACTAGGGTTTTTATTCTAATCTAATGGAGTGTTTAATCTAGTCTAATCTATGTAATCTCCCTTTATTTTATGCATTACATCATGTATTTATAGGTTACAAGTCCAATTTTTAGCTTAGGAACAAACCCAATCCAATTTGGAGTCAAAAAGGTGTCAAAATTTGCCCAAAAACGCATCCAGGCCCAACCAACCTTTTCCCCAGGCGCCCAAAAGTCTTTGAACACAGCGCCACAACCCTACCCCCAAATACGTGCAAGCATAGGCCAAAAATGGGCGCCCCGGCGCTACTACTTTTTCTAACATTTTCTGCTCTGACGTCCTATGTGAAAATGGCCATAACTTCTTCGTTCGAACTCCGATTTTGATGATTTGAGATGATTCAGAAAGAGGAGAAGTAGATCTACAACTTCCATTCTTTATGGTTTTCGAAATAAGGTCCAGAGAAATACTCAAATTGGCTCTGAAATGACTGCTGTGTAAATGGCAAGCCGAAAACGCGAATCTAGCCATCCCGAACGTCGATCCAAGTAAATTTTGTACCAATTCCTACAAAATAACATAAAATATGCTTGAATAGATACAAACACTTAAAAACTATTCTAAAAGACTTGAGAACAACAATAAATTAAGCCCGAATGTATCCAATTCATGGGTATATTACCCATTCATCAAATACCCTCAAACTTAAACCGTTACTTGCCCTCAAGCAAAAACACAAAAAAACTAAAAATAAACAAAATAACTCAGCTAAATGAATGCATATGCATGATCTACTTCCTAATATACCTACGAACCGAGTAATAAATCAGTATGATATATAGCAACAGGCCTCAAAGATACCAATGATACTCAAACAATATATCCAATCAAGTTAAAATCCATAACTCTAACCAATTAGTCAATCCAAACCTGTCATCACCCATGTTGTGCATGTGTGCTTGTTAACCATTCTAACCAACCACAATTCAAGATAATCACATAACAAACTTCTTAAAAGGAAAATTTCAGTTCCAATTCAATTACTTTTGTGAACATGACAACTCCAGTTAAAAGTAAGCAATTACCAAGTTTAAGGGTAAATACAAGATTTATTTATACTCTTATTCAACCACGAGGGCGTTTTTGCTCTTTCTCGTGTTTTATTCATTTTTTTTCTCATGGCTGTGCAGTCTTCTTCCCTTAGGCTTTTCAGTGCTACCTTAACGAGCTTTTGACCAACGACTCCCAAGCCATTAAGACCTTAGGGCGCTAGGTGTAAAGACAATCCCCTCGGTCTTACTTAATCAAGTAACAAAGGCCACTAAACTAGACAAGCATGCCACGGTGTTTATTCTTTTTTTTCTTTATTTCTGGATTTTTTTCTCTTTTTTTTTTCTTTTCATCATTCCTTTTTTTTTTCTTTTTATAATATATATATCCCATAGATTCCCCCAAACTCAAGCTTTTACGTCATTCCAACATTTACCGCCAGTTCACTAATTTCCTTAAATTTTAACAAAGATTTTCCCTTAGAAACAAATTATGAAACCCTTGAACCAAGTGGATTAAAATAGTTAAACTTTAAGTGCTAACCGGTTACATAAGTTTCAGACAGGCTCAGATTATCATCATGATAAAAATTAGAACTCATCATCAATTATCAACACTGTTCAAGTTAACATTTAATACCAATCTTATCATAGGCCGAGCTAAGACCACACCAACCGATTACACAGATTCATACAAAAAAAAATAAAATAAAATAAAAAAATGCAATTATACTACATGAACACATACTATTGCAACACATATATGAATATGCAAATAACTACCATGTATTATATGCAACCTAAAAAAAAACAATGCTAACACATAAAAAAAAACAAACTACTATGCAGATAACTAACTATATGCAATACGACACTAAAATGCCCCCAAACTTAAACTAGACATTGTCCTCAATGGATGAAATATAAAAAAGTAAAGCAGAGGACTTCCCTGAAAATATAGCAATCTTCCTCCTTGTCCGCTAAGTTTGGAGAATATGCTAGGCACGTGGAACAAATTGGGCACCACACTTGAATTTGACTTGAATAACTTGTAAAACCATGATATAAGCAATTTTATTAAATTCTAAATAAATGCAAATTCAAAACTACTAATATAAAACCTAATAAAAACTAAAAATAAAAATTAAACTTGGGTTGCCTCCCAATAAGCGCTTGTTTTATAGTCTCAGCCTGACTTCTTCAATTCTCTATCCAATTCCCCTACGAAAATTGAGGAACCCTCCATCCATCAGTAGCAATGTCTCTTTTGGGAGGTTCCCATTAGTAATGACCCTAGAATTAAAGTCACCTAGCATGCTCTTTGGAGATATGTTCCCTATTAAGAACGTCCAACAACTAGGTGTTTTCTCCATTATGTCTAAGATCAGATTGGGGCATTTAAGCTTAATAAACACAATGTGATCTTCCTCTATCTTCTCCTTTTCATCCCACCATGACTCCACAATTGTGCTAGCTCTTATGTCATAAAGAGCTTTGCCAACGACATGACTGCTAATTGGGCATGGTCTTGCAAAATTGCCTGGATTCTTGAACTTTGGTGGAGAAGGTACATGGGACACTAATGAAATCGGTTCATCTTCGTTGGTACTCAAAGTTAGATCTTCGCCTATCTCCTTTTCTTGGTCTCTAAGTCTTTCCTCTCTTTCAACATCTATATCATTTGGCACATCTGGTTGCAGATTTGGTTCGGGCTCGCCATCAGTCTCGGAATTCATGTCATAGAGCCAAGGGTATTGAGGACAAATGTTTGAGGCATTGGTTAGTTGTTCTATTTGGTTCATAAAATTTTGACTCAATATCTCTTGATTAATCCTCCTCTCCTCACATGAAGCTATGAACTTGGACAAAGCTTCCTCCAAATTTGAATGTTCTTCCTGTTGTAGTGGAGGGGACACGAGAAATCCGGTGGGTACGTTGGACTTGGAGCATAAAATTGATCTTGATGAGTATGGTTCCATGAAACACCTTGGCTTTTCATATTCAGCTCTACTTGATTCAATACTTTGTTTTGTTCCTCGTTCTTTTTTTCAGAAGCTCTAATAAATTTCTCCAAGGTTTCTTCCAAACTTGATTTCCTCTGGTTGTTGTTGAGAGTCCGATTTTGGAATCCGGATGTGTTTTGTTGTCTCTTGTGCTTGAGCTTGATTGTTACTCCATGAATACGTGCAATGGCGCCAAAAAACTTGTTGATCGATTTACTTGATCAATGAATACGATGCAAGTATACACGATCAACAAGTAATAAAGTGAAAGTAGAGTATCGTTCCCACGAGGAATTATTTAATAAAAATTACCAAATACTAACTCTTAACCAAATAAATTTTATTTAAACAATTGCAAATTGTGAATTTTCTAATTAAGAAAACTAAATTAAACAATTAAAAGAGATTAGTCTAAAAGAAAGCAAATAAACAAAACTAAGATTTGATTGAATTCAGGTAAATAAGGATTAAGACTCCAATATCCCCAATTATGAACTATAAATCAATTATTATGTCTACTGAATTGTTAACAGGAATTCTCAAATGCCAAAAGCCCTTTTCCAAGTGATCAATTGCCTTCTATTTAATCCAGATAAATTTTGCTATATTCTATGCAAAACAATTGAATTAAACTCAATTATAATCCCAATTCCTTATATGTATTTACATGCGGCGACAGATATTTTCATTCTATTCACAAACATAATTATTCACTTTGTGCAAATAACTAAGTCACATGATATCATGCCCGCTTTTAACCTAGAATTCCTCTTCCAATTCCTTCTAGAGTAACAAGGTAATTATCGATCGATAATTAATCAAGAAGCATAAGGCAAGATAAACAACTCACTTTGACACAAATAATTGGAATAAATTAAATAACTAATATATAGCCATAAAAGGTTCAATTGAAATCTTAATAAAAGAGTTAGTTCATAATTAATGAATTAAAACAAAGAATCCACAATTGAATACACATTAAAAGATAAAAGTATGATAAGAGAAGAGAATAGAATCTGTTGTCAGCAAATCTGATGCTCCCCTCTTGCTCTTGCTCTTTAGTGTTTTTCAATTTGCTTCAATCTTCAATGGCTAATTAAGAACTAGGGTTTAGATTCTAATTTAATGGAGTGTTTAATCTAGTCTAATCTATGTATTCTCCCTCTATTTTATGCCTTACATCATGTATTTATAGGTTACAAGTCCAATTTTTAGCTTAAGAACAAACCTAATCCAATTTGGAGTCAAAAAGGTGTCAAAATTCGCCCAAAAATGCATCCAGGCCCATCCAACCTCTTCCTCGGCCACTTCAAATACTAGGCACAACATTGTAACCCTGCTTCCCCTCGATTGTCCCGTGGCCAAGGCATAGGCCAAAAATTACGCCCACACGCTTTGCCACTTTTTCTGACATTTTCTACTCTGACTTCCTTTGGGAAAATGGCCATAACTTCTTCGTCCGAACTTCGATTTTGATGATTCAAGATGATCCGAGAAGAGGAGAAGTAGATCTACAACTTTCTTTCTTTAAGGTTTCCGAAATAAGGTACGGAGAAATATGTAAATTGGCTCTGAATTGACTGATGTGTAAATGGCAAGCCGAAAACGCGAATCTAGCCACCCCGAACGTCGATCCAAGTAACTTTTGTCCCAATTCCTACAAAACAACATAAAACATGCTTGAATAGACACAAACACTTAAAAACTATTCTAAAAGACTTGAGAACAACAATAAATTAAGCCCGAATGTATCCAATTCATGGGTATATTACCCATTCATCAGAAGCCCTGTCCATTTTACTCTGTATACACATCTTTTGAGTGTTTCCTCATCTTTAAACACTTGTTAGCTCACATATAGCTATCTTTTATCCAGTGAGAGCTGAGTGTTTATCCATTTAACGTCATAGAAGTCTACTTTTTAGCGTGACCCAACGTAAGCCTTCTCACATTTTATAAAGCCTTCTTTCTCATATTAGCACACACCATTATACACATTTAGAGTCCTGTTGTAGGCGTTTGCGGAACTTCCGGTCCGTGGTTTTCATTTCTGTCTCAGTATATATACTTATATATGTATATATTTCATATATGGACTAGCATTATCGAGTTATGCCTCGATTGAGCCTGAACTTGATGCGAGAGCATTTATTCTGCTTTTGTATATATATATATATATATATATATATATACTTATATATATAATTGTTGTCAGACATATCTGATGAGCCTGGATTTTACATCCGGTGAATTTACTCGCTTATATATATATATATATATATATATAATTGTTGTCAGACATATCTGATGAGCCTGGATTTTATATCCGGTGCATTTATTCGCTTTTATATAT
Source organism: Panax ginseng (assembly GCA_020205605.1). NCBI lineage: Eukaryota > Viridiplantae > Streptophyta > Magnoliopsida > Apiales > Araliaceae > Panax > Panax ginseng. Next base: position 89,213,923 of record CM035129.1, read on the forward strand.
ATATATATACTTATATATATAACTGTTGTCGGACATTAGTCCGTTTACTGCTTTTATATATAGCTCTGTACATACACACACACACACACACACACACACACACACACACATATATATATATATATATATATTTACATTTTGTCCTGCCTGGAGTTTACTTCGTGGCAGTTGATCGCTTTTACAGCTTTATTTACATTTTGTCCTGCCCGGAGTTTACTTCGTGGCAGTTGATCGCTTTTATAGCTTTATTTACATTTCGTCCCACCTGGAGTTTACTTCGTGGTGGTTGTTCATGTCCATATATATATATATATTTACCACTTTTATATATTTACATTTCCGATCCCCCATGGAGTTGCTTCGTGGTGGTTGATCATGTCTGTATATATATATATTTACAACTTTTATATATATGATCGCCATCGCTTTCCATATAAATTGCGGATCATGTGAGCTAGGAATCATGTGATCACAAATTCACCTCTTGAATCTAGATTCGGTTCCCATGATGGACATTTTTTAGTCATAAGTCGCTTGTACATTATTTTACAATTCTCAATTTCCTTGGATGGTTTCATTACGACCATGAGGAGTTCGACATCGCTATATATTATTTTTTCAAGAATGCTTCATCTCAAAATAAAAGCAAACAATAGAACATTTAATAATAAAATGGAAGTATCAAACGCCTCTCAATTACTTATTGAGCGAGGTTTGAAAAACCTCTTTTACAAAAACGTCATTGCTATATCTTGTTTAAAACTGAATTTCTCTTTAAATTGAAACCCTCTGTTTATAGGTGCGAACGAGGTACAACACTACTTCCAAATAATTGCACATTGATCCACACACACACACACACACATACACACACATTTATATAATAGTTTCTTTGAAAAGTGGCGGTCACCGTGGTAACACGGATGTCGGGGGGTGCCTAACACCTTCCCTCCGCATAATCAAGCTCCCGGACCCAAAATGAATCTCGGTTTCACAGACCTGTCTAGCAGTGTCAAATCACTAAGTCAATGTGCAAACCTTTTCGGTTGCGTTTGTGAAACCAGTTAAATACACCAACTGGCGACTCTTAAAGTCAAATCGTCGACATTATACATGTTGAACCTTTTTCACTTGTTTTTTTTCAAACAAATCTCACATTAACATGAGAACACCAAAGAACAAGTAACGAAAAGGGACACTCAAAAAATCCGGACGATCGACAGTGTGGCGACTCATTGGGATTCGATAAGAAGAGGGCTTAAGCCGCTATTACAAGCTTTTCAAAATTGTTATATGCTTGTGTGTGAATGTTGCATTTACCTTTCTGATGAATGTGTACGGATGCATTTTTATTTACTGCACTACTAAATATCTATCTGTGATATTAGTGCTTCTCACATATCATCATTTTGCATAAACGGTGAGACACATTGTATGTGAATGTATGTTGTGTGGTTCCTTCAACAGTAGGCTATCTTGTCGGTGTTTGATTACTGGACTTGCAGGAAGAATAATTCCAGCGAGGCTCAGGAAAGGCACCACCCAAATTCGCTCTAATTGAAAGACCGGATTAACTTCCCGTCAAGTAAATTGCGATGATCTGGGAACCTTCATGCCGAAAAGCCGCGGGAGTAACCCTAAGATAGGTCAGCCTCTGATAAACCAAACGCGGTGGAAAGTCTCTTCATACTTTCCATTTTCAAATTACTTGTAAAAGCATTTACTTGTAATTTTATTCCATGTTCATCCATATGTAATGGAAAGTATGAAGAATATCTGTGAATGCATGCATGTTATCAATTAACAACCGGTTTTGCAGGACAAAAATTCCTAAAATGGACATGTTATGATAAAATTTACATTACCCTAAGACTAAACTACGTAAGTCTTTTATAGGGAAGCAATTGGGCCTTTTACCCGCTCAAAATCCAAAAAGGCTACGGGCCTACAGCCAATCATGTCTTCTTCTGACCAGTCTAATGCTATTTCCCTAGAAGAATTTGACGGATTGAGTAAACAAATTACAGACTTGGTTGTTCTGCTAAAAGAATTGCACCATTCCACTCAGGGTACGAAGATACCTACACATACAGAATCCTCTACACAAGGAGGAGTTCAAGTTCTAATATCCGGTACGGGGGAGCAGTATCCCGTCACCGTCAAATTGCAGTTTGTCAGCACCAATAACACAGCTGAGTATAAAGGCTATATCATGGGGCTAAAACTTGCCCGTTCAATGGGCATCAGACGGTTAACTGTCTTTGGGGATTCCGAATTGGTAATCAAGCAATCCACAGGAATCTATCAAACCAAAGAATTACATTTGCTGCCTTACCATCGGCAAGTTTTACAGATGGCTTTAGAGTTCGAAGAAGTCTCCTTTCTACACATTCCTCGTCATAGGAATGATTTTGCAGATGCATTAGCAACGTTGGCCTCCTTGGTTTATATACCTGACAAGGAAAACATACAAAACATCACGTTTACTCTGCAAAAAGCCCTAGTCTATGTGAATTACGTTGGAGAAGTATCGGATGAGCTACCTCCCATCCACAACCCTTGGTATCAGCACATCAAGGAGTATCTACGAGATGGATCTACACCCGCTGAGGCGAGCTAACTGAGAAGAGGCGGATTCATTGACTTGTTATGAAATTCTACCTGAGCGGAGATGCACTCTATAAAAGAGATGCAAGAATAGGTCTCCTCAGATGTCTGGATAAAGACCAAGCTCAGAGACTCATCGATGAGATCCATGGTGGAGTATGTGGCCCTCACATGAGCGGACCCCTACTTGTCAAGAAGATCCTCAGAACAGGACATTATTGGCCTACACTCAAAGCTAACTGTGATGATCACGTAAAGAGGTGCTATCAATGCCAGATTCATGGGAATGCTATCCACGCCCCTCCAAGGGAACTCCACAATATGAGTTCGCCATGGCCCTTCTCAATGTGGGGAATGGACGTGATCGGGCCCATCGAGCCTAAAGCCAGTAATGGACATCGATTTATATTCGTCATGATCGACAATTTCACCAAATGGGTAGAAGCAGCCTCCTTCTCCAGGGTTACTAAAGAAGTCATCATTGCTTTCATCAGAAACAATATTATTTATCGATATGGACAACCAGAGGTCATTGTGTCAGACAATGCTAAGAACCTCAACAACTAAATGATGGGGGAGTTATACAGAAAATTCTACATCAAACACCTTAACTCCGTCATTTACCGTCCAAAGATGAATGGTGCTGTTGAAGCGGCTAATAAAAACATCAAAAAGATCATGCAGAAAATGTCCGCCAATGACAAAGGATGGCCTGACCTCTTGCCTCTAACTTTATTAGCCTACAGAACTTCCATGCATGCTTTCACTGGGGCAACCCCCTACTCATTAGTTTATGGGATGGAAGAAGTGCTCCCCATATAGGTGGAAATGGAATCCCTCCGAGTATTGATGGATGCTCAATTGGGTGAAGATCAATGGGTACAAGACAGGTATCACCAATTGTCTCTAATAGACGAAAGGTGAACTGCGACTATCTTCCATGGTCAATAATATCAGCAAAGGATCACACGATCCTACAATAGAAAAGTCCAACTAAGGCAATTCAAACAACATGACTTGGTTTTGAAGAAGATCATTGACAACCAAGATCAATCTAAGGGAAAAATCACTCCTAACTGGGAAGGCCCATTTGTTGTCAAGGAGGTATTGACAGGAGGTGCTCTCAGATTGCAGGAAATGGATGACGATGAATTTCCACAGCTTATCAACTTGGACATCGTGAAACGGTACTATGTCTAAAGTTACCATCAAACAAACATCCTGGTTTTGATCACCAAATCACCAGTCATTCAGGTTTTGAACCCTCTCCTTTTTGCATACTCTTCTGCCCCTCAGGGAAATATACACTTCAAACCAGCAGCCTAGTATTACTTCATTTCAAACCTTCCATACAATTTCGATTATCCTGAAGACGGGATTTAACCTTTCACAATTTCAGTTATCCTAAAGACGGGATTGAACCTTTCACACTTGCAGTTTATCTTGAAGACAAGATTAAACTTTTCTACGCCTGCAGTTTATCCTGAAGACGGGATTAAAATTTTATACGCTTGAAGTTTGTCCTGAGGACGGGATCAAACTTTCTTCTCCCCGCAGTATAGCCTGCACATGGGATTCACGCTTTTTCTTCAGCTGCGATTCGTCCTGTGGGGCGAACTGCATTGACCTGATCTCCTTGATACCCGGGGGTACGTAGGCAACCATATTCTATATGGCCCGATCGTAATAAACAACAAAAAACAACAAAATATTTTTGCCCTTTCTATACAAAAATAATAAAAACATTTCTATACCCATCTGCCTTTCGCATTCAGCGTTGAACCTCTTACACCAGGTTCGAACTACGCAGACTTGATCTCCTCTTCAATAGGAATACGTAGGCATCCATTCATGGTTCACTCTAACCCCTACCAGAACAAAATTACTTATCACACGGTACTGGGATCAACCTTCAATTCACCACATTTCATCGGTTTCAGATCAAAGGGATGGAATTACCCAACCTCTTCTCACAAATAGAAGATTCGGTGACCATCTAAGCTGCGATCGTGCCTCAAAGAGCAATACCAACCCATAAGAGATGGAATTAACTAGGCTTCTCATAAATAGAAATCTTGGAGACCATCGTGGTGCGATTAATCTCGAGAGGAAGAAACCACCCTCCTCTCCACTTTTCAATATCTGATATACCGGTCCAAGACACCAAAGATGGTAGGGATTTACAAAAATCAATGATCCGCTTACGAGAGATCTTTTGCGGCGCCTCAATGTCCATCTATCAAGGATGAGTTCAGAATGCATCAAGATCACAAGGCCCTGAAGAAATAGGCAAATATCAAGCAAGTATCATGTCATAACTAAAAGGGAAGTGAATCAAAATATATTTCTCTGCCATACATAATACTGTTTGATATATACATATGTGCTTGTTGATCGATTTCGCAATCAATGAACGCGAGCAATTATACACGGTCAACAAGTAATAAAGTGAAAGTAGAATATCGTTCCCACGAGGAATTATTTAATAAAAATTACCAAATACTAACTCTTAACCAAATCAATTTTATTTAAACAATTGTAAATTGTGATTTTTCTAATTAAGAAAAACTAAATTAACAATTAAAAGAAATTATTCTAAAATAAATCAAATAAACAAAACTAAGATTTGAATGAATTCAGATAAATAAGGATTAAGACTTCAATATCCCCAATTATGAACTCTAAATCAATTATCCAATTATTCCAATATTTATGCCTACTGAATTGTTAACATGAATTCTCAAATGCCAAAAGTCCTTTTCCAAGTGATCAATTGCCTTCTATTTAATCCAGATTAATCTTGCTATATTCCTATGCAAAACAATTGAATTAAACTCTTTTCAATCCCAAGTCCTTATGTGTTACATGCGGTGAACAGATATTTCCATTCAATTCACAAACCTAATTATTCACTTTGCAAATAACTAAGTCACATGATATCATGCCCAGTTCTAACCCTAGGATTCCTCTTTCAATTCCTTCTAGAGTAACAAGGTAATTACTGATCAGATAATTAATCAATAAGCATAAGGTAAGATAAACAACTCACTTTGACACAAATAATTGGAATAAATCAAATAACTAATTTATAGCCATAAAAGGTTCAATTGAAATCTTAATAAAAGAGCTAGTTCATAATTAATGAATAAAAACAAGAATCCACAACTGAATAGACATTAAAAGATAAAAGTATGATAAGAGAAGAGAATAGAATCTGTTGTCAGCAAATCTGATGCTCCCCTCTTGCTCTTGCTCTTGATCTTCAATGTTCTTCAATTTGCTTCAATCTTCAATGGCTAATTAAGAACTAGGGTTTATATTCTAATATAATGGAGTGTTTTATCTAAGCTAATCTATGTAATCTCCCTTTATTTTATGCCTTACATCATGTATTTATAGGTTACAAGTCTAATTTTTAGTTTAAGAACAAACTCAATTCAATTTGGAGTCAAAAAGGTGTCAAAATTCACCCCAAAACGCGTCCAAGCTTCACCAACCTCTTCCCAGCGCCCCAGCGCTGGGCACGACGCTAGGAAGCTGTCCCCTAGCGCCCCGGCGCTGCAAATAGGCATGAAATGGGTGCCCCGATGCTGGCCACTTTTTTGACATTTTCTGCTCCGACGTCCTTTGGGAAAATGGCCATAACGTCTTCGTCCGAAATCCGATTTTGATGATTCAAGATGTTCCGGAAAGAGGAGAAGTAGATTTACAACTTTCATTCCTTAAGGTTTTCGAAAAAATGTCCAGAGCAATACTTAAATTTGCTCCGAAGTGACTGTTGTGTAAATAGCAAGCCGAAAACGCGAATCTAGCCACCCCGAACGTCGATCCAAGTAACTTTTGTCCCAATTCCTATAAAACAACGTAAAACATGCATGAATAGACACAAACACTTAAAAACATCCAAAAGATTAAGTTCAAACGCACTCAATTATGAGTATAAAACTCACTCATCAAATACCCACAAACTTAAACCTTTGCTTGTCCTCAAGCAAAAATACAAAAGAACTAAAAATTAACAAACTAACTCAACTACATGAATGCATATGCATGATTTACTTCCTAATATACCTACGAACCCTGTAATAAATCAGTATCATATATAGCAACATGCCTCAAAGATACCAATGATACTCAAATAATATATCCAATCAAGTTAAAATCCATAACTCTAACCAATTAGTCAATCCAAACCTGTCATCACCCATGTTGTGCGTGTGTGCTTGTTAACCATTCTAACCAACCACAGTCCAAGATAATCACATAACAAACTTCTTAGAAGGAAAATTTTAGTTCCAATTCAATTACTTTTGTGAACATGACAACTCCGGTTAAAACTAAGCAATTACCAAGTCTTAGGGTAAATATAGGATTTATTTCTACTTTATTCAACCACGATGGCATTTTTGCTCTTTCTCATGTTTTATTTATTTTTTTTCTCATGGTTGTGCAATGTCTTATTTCCTTAGGCTTTTCAATGCTACCTTAACGAGCTTTCAACCAACGACTCCCAAGCCATTAAGACCTTAGGGTGCTAGGTGTAAAGACAATCCCCTCGGGCTTACTTACTCAAGTAACAAAGGCCACAAAACTAGACAAGCATGCCACGGTGTTTATTCTCTCTTTTTTTTTCTTTTTCTGGATTTTCTATTTTTTTTTCTTTTCATCATTTTTTTTATATATATCTCATAGATTCCCCCAAACTCAAGCTTTTACGTCATTCCAACCTTTACCACCAGTTCACTAATTTCCTTAAATTTTAATCAAGATTTTCCCTTAGAAACAAATTATGCAACCCTTGAACCAAGTTGATTAAAACAGTTAAACTTTAAGTGCTAACCGGTTACATAAGTTTAAGACAGGCTCAGATTATCATCATGATCAAAATTAGAACTCATCATCAATTATCAACACTATTCAAGTTAACAATTAATACCAATCTTATCATAGGCCGAGCTAAGACCACACCAACCGATCACACAGATTCATGCAAAAAAAAATGCAATTATACTACATGAACACATACTAATGCAACACATATATAAATATGCAAATAACTACTATGTATTATATGCAACCTAAAAAAAACACAATGCTAACACATAAAAAAAATGAACTACCATTAAGATAACTAACTATATGCAGTACGACACTAAAATTCCCCCAAACGTAAACTAGACATTGTCCTCAATGACTAAGATAGAAAAATTAAAGCAGAGGACTTCCCTGAAAATATAGCAATCTTCCTCCTTGTCCGCTAAGTTTGGAGAATATGATAGGCACGTGGAACAAATTGGGCACCACACTTGAATTTGACTTGAATAACTTGTAAAACCATGATAGAAACAATTTTATTAAATTCTAAATAAATGCAAATTCAAAACTACTAATATAAAACCTAATAAAAACTAAAAATAAAAATTAAACTTGGGTTGCCTCCCAACAAGCGCTTGTTTTATAGTCTCAGCCTGACTTCTTCAATTCTCTATCCAATTCCCCTTCAAAAATTGAGGAATCCTCCATCCATCAGTAGTAATGTCTCTTTTGGGAGGTTCCCATTAGCAAAAACCCTTGAATTAAAGTCACCTAGCATGCTCTTTAGAGATAGGTTCCCTATTAAGAACGTCCAACAACTAGGTGTTTTCTCCATTATGTCTATGATCAGATTAGGGCATTGAAGCTTAATAAACATAATGGGATCTTCCTCTATCTTCTCCTTTTCATCCCACCATGACTCCACAACTGTACTAGCTCTTATGTCACAAAGAGCTTTGCCGACGAGATGACTGCCAATTGGGCATGGTTTTGCAAAACTGTCCGGATTCTTGAACTTTGGTGGAGAAAGTACATGGGACACTATCAAAATTAGCTCATGTTCATTGGTACTCAAAGTTAGATCTTCACCAATCTCCTTTTCTTGGTCCCCAAGTCTTTCTTCTCTTTCAACATCTATATCATTTGGCACATTCGGTTGCAGATTTGGTTTGGGCTCAGCATCAGTCTCGGCATCCATGTCATAGAGCCAAGTGTATTGAGGACAAATGTTCGAGGCATTGGTTAGTTGTTCCATTTGGTTCGTAAAATTTTGACTCAATATCTCTTGATTAATCCTCCTCTCCTCACATGAAGCTATGTATTTGGACAAAACTTCCTCTAAATTTGAATGTTCTTCCTGTTGTAGTGGAGGTGGACACGAGAAATTGGATGGGTACGTTGGACTTGGAGCATAAAATTGATCTTGATGAGTATGGTTCAATGAAACACCTTGGCTTTTCACATTCATATCTACTTGACTCAATAACTTATCTTGTTCACCGATCCTTTTGTTAGTAGCTAAAATGAATTTTTCCAAAGCTTCTTCCAAACTTGTTTTCCTCTCTGGCTGTTGTTGAGTCTGATTTTGAAATTCGGATGTGTTTTTCTATCTAGGTACTTGAGCTTGATTGTTACTCCATGAAAAATTCGGGTGATACCCCCAATCCTGATAATAGTTGTTAGGATAGACATAATTATTGGGGTAATCACCACCATACTGTACCGGCTTGAAACTGATGGCGCACTGATGACTCATATGATTTCCAACACCATAATCACAAGTAACCGCCACACTTTGATGACGTTGTGCTTTAAAAGCGTCGACCCTCTTTGAAAGTGTCTCAATTTGTGCTGATAATGCAGAAAGTGCTGTCGTGAGTCCATCATTCTCCGCTCCCCTTGACTGAGTCATTTTTGCCATCCTTCGACTCTGTTGGGCTGCGATAACCTCCAAGGTCTTCGAAGTTGCCTCAATTTGTATTGGCTCTATATAAGATGTATTAAGTCCATCAATCCCTATTTCCCTTGGTTGAGTCATGTACGTGTATGGCCATTAATATGCAAAGTCATCCATGGTACCTGAAAAGAGAGAAATATAGGACGAGAATTAAAAAAAAAATGTTTAAATTAAGACTAATTTGATTGAAATTAATATTGGTAAAAAAATTATTAAATTAATTCCCGGGCAACGACGCCAAAAACTTGTTGATCGATTTTATAATCAATGAATACGTGCAAGTATACACGGTCAACAAGTAATAAAGTGAAAGTAGAGTATCGTTCCCACGAGAAATTATTTAATAAAAATTACCAAATAGTAACTCTTAACCAAATCAATTTTATTTAAACAACTGTAAATTGTGATTTTTCTAATTAAGAAAACTAAATTAACAATTAAAAGAAATTATTCTAAAATAAATCAAATAAACAAAACTAAGATTTGAATGAATTCAGATAAATAAGGATTAAGACTTCAATATCCCCAATTATGAACTCTAAATCAATTATCCAATTATCCCAATATTTATGCCTACTGAATTGTTAACATGAATTCTCAAATGCCAAAAGTCCTTTTCTAAGTGATCAATTGCCTTTTATTTAATCTAGATTAATCTTGATATATTCCTATGCAAAACAATTGAATTAAACTCTTTTCAATCCCAATTCCTTATGTGTTACATGCGGTGAACATATATGTCCATTCAATTCACAAACCTAATTATTCACTTTGCAAATAACTGAGTCACATGATATCATGCCCAGTTCTAACCCTAGGATTCCTCTTTCAATTCCTTTTAGAGTAACAAGGTAATTACTGATAAGATAATTAATCAATAAGTATAAGACAAGATAAACAACTCACTTTAACACAAATAATTGGAATAAATCAAATAACTAATTTATAGCCATAAAAGGTTCAATTGAAATCTTAATAAAAGAGTTAGTTCATAATTAATGAATTAAAACCAATAATTCACAACAGAATAGACATTAAAAGATAAAAGTATGATAAGAGAAGAGAGTAGAATCTGTTGTCAGCAAATCTGATGCTCCCCTCTTGCTCTTGCTCTTGCTCTTGCTCTTGATCTTCAATGTTTTTCAATTTGCTTCAATCTTCAATGGCTAATTAAGAACTAGGGTTTATATTCTAATATAATGGAGTGTTTTATCTAAGCTAATCTATGTAATCTCCCTTTATTTTATGTCTTACATCATGTATTTATTGGATACAAGTCCAATTTTTAGCTTAGGAACAAACTCAATCCAATTTGGAGTCAAAAAGGTGTCAAAATTTGGCCCAAAACGCGTCCAAGCTTCACCAACCTCTTCCCCAGTGCCCCAGCGCTGGGCATGGTGCTGGGAAGCTATCCCCTAGCACCCCGGCGATGCAAATAGGCATGAAATGGGCGCCCAGGCGCTGGCCACTTTTCTGATATTTTCTGCTCCGACGTCCTTTAGGAAAATAGCCATAACGTCTTCGTCCGAACTCCGATTTCGATGATTGAAGATGTTCTGGAAAGAGGAGAAGTATATCTACAACTTTCATTCTTTAAGAATTTCGAAATAAGGTCCGGAGAAATACTCAAATTGGCTCTGGATTGACTGTTGTGTAAATGACAAGCCAAAAACGCGAATCTAGCCACCCCGAACGTCGATCCAAGTAACTTTTGTCCCAATTCCTACAAAACAATGTAAAACATGCATGAATAAACACAAACACTTAAAAACTTCCAAAAGATTAAGCTCAAACGCACTCAATTATGAGTATAAAACTCACTCATCAGTGCTGTAATGACAAAATGGCTAAGCTAGTCTGTGCAGGAAAATACAAAGCTATCTACAAATCTGTGTGTATGCGGACTATCAGATCTAACATAGTATCCCTCTCTGAAGAAGGAGGTAGTGCTGCAAGCTCCTGCCCAAGGGTATCTACATGAGCTAGCAGATCAGAGGCTAACTTCATGGTGGCATAATGCTCATCAATGTAAGCAATCATGTCGGCAAGACTGACAGTCATCTGGGATCTAACGGAAGTACTATCTATAATGGCCACATCCCTAGCAGATAAAGCGGCATCCCGCTCCCCAATCAATGCATCCCTCTATAACAGAGAGGCGTCTCTTTCATCAAGAGCTGTCAACATCGTGTCCCTAGCCTGATCTCTATCATAGGTCATCAGATGTAAGCTCTGCTCCAAATGTTGTGCCAAATACTGAGTAACAGTGGCACTCGGGGTGGGAGAATCCATCACAAATGCTGGCAACCTAGCAGTCAAATCATCGATGGGAATAATAGCCTCCTCTATAGACTCCTCATCGTCAGAATCAATCCCCTGCACTGTGGATACTGCCGTAGCCGATGCAATCTTTGTCTCCATCAATGCGGAATACTCTGTAGAACAACCTGGATGACTGACAGAAAACTTAGCCAGCCCTCGCTGATCCCAGCAGACATACAACCTAGATCTGTCCTCCACTGATAAACGGTGTGAAGCAAAGCGCTAACTCACTGCCACCTAATATGGATGAAAATCACGAATCGTCAAACCGACACATAACGCGAAGGTGTGGTAAGTGATCATGCCCTCAAACCCGACCCGGAGGAGATAATCCATGCCCTAGCATGGGTAATGAAGTCAGAGGTGAGCTAAGCCCTAAACACAAACAATATAGCAAATGGATCTTTAATCCCTACTAGAAAAGTGACCACGATCACGACAAAGATGTCAGACACTCCATGAAATTTGAAAGAGTGCGACATGGCTATATCATGGGTGAAGCAAAACCCCTGTCATTTAAATGTTCCAATTGGTCTCAAGTGTGACATAAACCACACGTACAACATGGCCGAGCTACTTGTAAACACTCCTGCCGGATAAGTGTAACAGTATGTAGCTGACCTCAGAGTCTCTGCCATGATCATCTGTACAATGGTATGACCCTCCCTGAGATGTCTCATTGCCATAATGATGCCGATATATCACTCATCCATGTCTGCGCGACATGAAGGCGTGTGACAATACACATAGAAGCGATTACATCTACTCGGTGAATGCCAATGATCCTTGGTGTGGTGAAATCCCTAATGCCGTGCATAGCTATCCTCGAGCCAAACACACAAGCGAAATCTTTGGGATATCACGTGTAGAATGTAATCTCATCTGTACCACTCTACGTCTCAATCCGGTGAGGGTCATGAACTGTCTGCTCATGTCTCCAATAGCCATATGCACGCAAGGTCTGTCTAGCGGCAGTATCGTCAACCGTGCATACTCCTCCAAAGTAGGAGTCAACTCATGGGTCTTAAATCGGAATACCTACCTCTCCGATAACCAGTGCTCTAGCATACCCTCTATAAATCCTGGGGGAACCTGAAACATCAACAGGGTCATAGTATGCTACAAGAAATCATCTACGATCACCATGTCTGATTGTGATATACTATCATACCATGAACGCATACCAGATACCACTAAAAATGGTGGGGTATGATCAATACGACTAAGCGTCAAGAAGACATCTCAGACGGTAGTGTCATAAGACCATCCAGGGGTCAATGCTGAATATCTCTAGACATACATACATATTCATAACATAATAACATGCATGATACAATAGATGACAATATGATATAGGGAATGGAAAACTGTACATGCATTCCTAAGTATATCATCATCTAATACATCTCTGTACAGCTAAAATACAGGGAAATGGGGCAAAGCTACCCAACAACTAATAAAGGCCTATCAAAAGAGATAACGAGAAATACATCAGAAAAAGTCAATGGTGTTGATGTCTACATCATCGATACTGTCTACTTGATGTAACTCCTCCTGAGTCACTGGATCTCTATCTATAGGGATGTCAGGCCGATACAATGGAAAGTCTGCACCGGAAAAGCCATATGGGTCACCTGAGGGGCCAGCGCCAGAGCTAGAAGGATCAAAAGTATCTACCTCTGAAGGATCTCTGCCCAAATACCGAATAAAAAGATGTGTCCGGTCCAATTGCCGGGTCAATCTATCAATACATGTCACATGAGTCGGATCTACGACCACAGCTAGCCAATCCGTCATCATCACGGATCCTGGAACCATATCCCCCATATACTGTGTGGCGCGGGTTTGAGCTCCAATAGTACGAGGGATCCACCAATGCTAGAACATCTCCTAAGACCAGGGGTCCATTGACAATGTAAAATCGTCAATCCCCATCAATGGGATGTCAATGACGGGTGACTGTGAAACAGGCCAAAAATGCCTGGCAGGAGGAAAGATCGGCATACGGATCTCTCCTATAGTGCTCCTAATAGCACGCTCTCCTAAATAGAGCTCCCATCCTCCATCTATGAATAGAGGAATCCTCTTTGGTGGAAATGACGTACTTTCTACTCGGTGGTACCCATCCTCAAAACCAACTCCCAAATGCTCTCGGTAGTAGAAATCCATGTGATGACATCTACATCGATAACTCCAACTCAGTAGGCCACAAAGAGTGAAACCTCAAATAATAGGGACCTCACGCCAAGATGGGAATGATTCCATCTCCATCCTCGTGGACGGTATCTAAACCTAACACGCCACGGGGACGTAAAAACAGGGAAGCCTCTCATAGGCCCAAAACTGCCAACACAAAGGTAAACATCTGCTGTCAGTCAATACTCTTAACCTATACATGAAAAGACAAGAGAAATACTCACTAGCAGAAATGGGTAGAATCCTAACCACGCCTCGATCAAGCCTCTAACGATCGCATGCTCATTGCCCTACGAGGAAGTAGGCAAAGGTATAGGAACCCCAATCATACTCTCTATACGGTCCCGTGTGTCGAGTGCCATTTGATCAAAGTGAAGGACACCGTAGAGGAATTATCTACTATAAGCGACTTCAATGATCATCGGGAATAATCGCCAAAGAATGCGATCCACGACTCTTACATCATCGGTATGGGCTCACTCAACACCATTTCGCTTCATAGCATCTATGCTCAAAGGACTGTCTGACACGATCCACGCCCTTGAGCGCCTCATGAACTCCCAACAAGGATCTCGGCGGCGGTAGGGTGATATCCGTCGTGCAAGGCACCGGCTCCCCTCCAAACCCCATACACACGTAATAAACCGCCAATCCATCAGCTTCATCATCACCTCACAGTCCAGCAAATGGAGTGACTTAGTCTAGTGAAACCACCGCTTTCGAATAATGCCTGAGGTAACCCGAGGGGCGATGATGGGGTAGAATGGAGAAGAACATCCACGAATCCCGGTAGTGGACAATCGCTTTATATAGTCATCATGCAAAGCTTTGATACATAGAGTGGATCTTTGAACCGATTCCCTCGAGGCTATGTGAAGCCGGGAACCTACATCAAATGCAGATCAACATCAGAATCCTTGACTCCTCATCAATAGGAAAAAAGGAAGATTAAAGATCTAACATCATACCTCATTTGTGTGCAGTTATATTGAAGGATGGCTACTCAAGTCATCCAGAAGATCTGGGTTTGCCACTTGAATACTTTGTAATTCCCTACGGGGAACACATACAGCAGGAGCAGGAACCTCCATCGGTACATCCTCCTCCTCGTCCTCGACATTTGATACTTCAACCCGAATAGGATGTATTACCGCCACCACTAAATTACGAGGCTGCCTGACGGAACAGCGTTGAGGCTCTTCAGAAGCCGTCCTCCGTACACCAGAAGTGGTCCTGCGGGAACTACTCGGCTTATCCGGATCCATAATATCTGGACAACAAGTCTCCAAATCACCTCAAAAAGGGTGTGGTAATTTCTTACCTGGATCTTTTCAAAATGCATTGTTTTAACATACATCTACAGTAGAGTTAAAAATGCATGACTACCCAATACCTACATTTTGGGAAAATTTTGCCATAGCCCCCTTTGTAAATGGGACTATCAACATGCACATAGGCATGACTAGGTGGCCATTCAGTAGCACACCTATACGCAGTCATATACCTCCTATATGCATTAATCACATCACAGTAAAAATCCATAAGTGTAGTCTAATTACCAGGATTATTTTACTTTTATGCCTTTACTCATTTGTCCTCAGATAGGATAAGAAATGACAGTAAAAGGTGCCAATTTTACTGTTTCAAAAGTCAAATTTTTTCACATCACTATGTTCAGCATGGTTTAATACTAACATTTACTATGTTGAATATTTTTTATCATGTCATATCAACATGCATATTCACTACTATGTGTCTAAATGCATTTCATGCGATAAGTCTTTTTCCAATGGATAGAAACTGGAAAAAAAATACATGCATACGTTACCAGGACACTGAAGAACGCTTGTACGGTGGCAGAATATGCAGAAAGTTGCTCAAACTCAGCAGATCTGAAGAATAGCTCTCAGATTTCATTCACTTTGCAACTTGAAAATGACTTATAAAAGTAACCATTGGCCTTTACATAGGCACGGTTGGCCGCAGGCTCACCTGCGGCTCCTGCAAGTGTACCCGCGGTACTTTTACATGGGTCCCACACCTCCAGCTCGCTCCAGTTAGAGTTGCAAAGGAGGTCTCACAACATAAAAAGGCCAAATCAGGAACAAAATGCTACTGCTTTGTTGGCGGAATAGCACAAATCTTGGTTTCTTGTCGGTCAAAGTTAAACTCCCGTCGTCTCAATGGTATTCGCCTGAATGCAGGGTATACTATACCAATGAGCTTAGCTTTCACAGATCATGCTCGACAATACCCTACAAAGGTCCGATGCCGTCATTTACAGGGTCACAACCCTAAACTTCCCCAGCGGGGGTTACAACGCAAAACCACGAAATACCAAACCTCCCCGGTGGGGGTTACAATGCCGAAGTTACAAACTAATAAAGTATCCCCGACGGGGGTCACAACGCATATCTTTTAAGCATCTACGTATCCCCGACGGGGGTTACAACGCAATGCAACCATTGATACACATATCAATGAAGGTCAAGCAACCATGACATCATGTTAGCCGATGGCAAGTAAACCCATCGAAGAAACTCATCTACGTATCCCCGGCGGGGATTACAACACAATGCTACCATTGACACATACATCAATGAAGGTCAAGCAACCTTGATAATGCACCCAATAGGGATCTATCCGGTGATACACACATTAACGAAGGTCGGGCAACCCTGACGATGACAAACTGTTGGTAGTAACTCCAACAGAATGATGAAATATGTTATACACATCCTCAAATAGACAAAGCTTTATCCCCACAGATCTCTTACACACAAGAGGTACCTCTATGGAAAATAAGCCAGTGTCTAGGATTCAAGACTTTGGTGATAGCCCCAACGTCAACATCCTTCGAGACTTGGTTCGCATGTCCAAGCCATCACTGATTGTTATCCCAATAGGATTACCTGACAATCATGCATCATATATTTGCATCATGTTGCTGCATATAACATCATGTTTATCTTGCTTGCGTTTCAAGTGTCTATGATTCTTTATCCTATCCATGCCTTGCATTGCATGAATATGATAAAGAGGGGCATCTGTAGACACTCGAAATTTTTTGCACGCTTGTTACTGACATTACAGGAGGCCAGATTCGTCTTTCGAAGATAACTCTGGAAGACAGCTGACATCCATTCCGGATACTACCGAAAGTTCAGTTCCAACCCGGAACACAAACCGGGAACATCAGTTCCAACCCAGAACATAAATTGGGAACGTCATTCCAAACCCCGAAACACACACTGGGAGTGTCATTTCCAATCTCGGAGATAACCCCGAGGTATGCAGATCAAAAGACCGGTAACAACACTGGAGAGGACAGTTCTGTCTTGGTGATAACACCGTGACATTCAGTTCTAGTCTCAGAACTAACACTGGGAGTAGCGACTCCATCCTTGGTGATAGCCCTAAGGGATGCCTTTGCAGTTCTAGTGATAACTCTGGAAATACTTGTTTCAAACACATGCGATCAGCTTCAAGGTCATACCTCTTGTCGAGGCACTCATACCTCAGACCCGGAGCTAACAACGGGCAGACAGGCACACCCACAGATGACAGTGAGGCATACTAACAAGATGTCCAATCTCAGATGTAACCCTAAGCAACGTCTGCTTTCCGCTCAAACCGGCGATAACCCCGGTGAGGAGTCAAACGTCATCTTACCGCCTCAACATTTTCTCTCACAAGATGATATCACAGCATATCAACAAGTAGTCCAATCGTAGATGTAACCTTGAGCAACATCTACTTTCAACTCAAACTGACGATAACCCCGGCGAAGAGTCAAACGTCATCTTGTCTCTTCAACACCTGCGCGTTGTCTCAACACTTCATACATACATACATCCAACAATGTCCCACAAGAACCGAGGAGTAACAATCCCGAGTGACTATTACGTGTGACAGTACTTTGGATAGAATTTGAAGCTTGAAGACCATGGGCATAGACCCCTCTTCGACCCGTCTGACCTCTACTCCATGTCATTGCGTAACTCTCGACACAAGCAGTCCGAAGAAGGTCAGATATACCTCGTTCGGATACTTGGATTGAAGTTCTGCAAGTTTGAGCGGACATTACAGTGCATGAGTGCACGTACTTGGATGCACCATGACCAGCCGCAGGTACAACCACGGCTGCCGCAGGTGTACCTGCGGACATCAGTCTATAAATATGAGCCTTGGGGTCAGCCATTTGAAGAGGAAAAGGTGAGGAAACCCTGTCCATTTTACTCTGTATACACATCTTTTGAGTGTTTCCTCATCTTTAAACACTTGTTAGCTCACATATAGCAATCTTTTATCCGGCGGGAGCTGAGTGTTTATCCATTTAAAGTCATAGAAGTCTACTTTGGCGTTACACACCGTAAGCCTTCTCACATTTTATAAAGCCTTCTTCTCATATTAGCACACACTTGTATATACACATTGAGAGTCGTGTTATGTGCGTTTGCAGAGACTTCCGGTCCATGGTATTCATTTACAATGCAGATATATATACTTATATATGTATATATTTCATATATGGACTAACATTATCGAGTTATGCCTCGATTGAGCCTGAACTTACATGCTGGCGTTAATTTGCTTATATATATATATATATGAGCCTAATTTTATATCCGGTGCATTTACTAAACATATATATATATATATATATATATATATATATATATATATATATATATATATATAATCTGTTATTTTAGGACATATCAGATGAGCACAGATTCACATCCAGATGCATTTCTTGCTTTTATATATATATATATATATATTTACATTTAAATCTGCCTAGAGTTTACTTACGTGGCAGTTGATAAACTTTTACATCTTTATTTATATTTAAATCATGCACAGAGTTTACTTAAATGGCGATTGATCGCTTTATAGCTTTATTTACATTTCGTCCGCCTGAGAGTTTACTTAAGTGGCGATTGATCGCTTTTACAACTTTATTTACATTTACGTCCCACACAGAGTTTATTTACGTGGCGGTTGATCATGTCCATATATATATATATATATATATATATATATATATATATATATATATATATATATATATATATATATATATATATATATTTACCTCTTTATATATTTACATTTCCATCCCCCATGGAGTTGCTTGGTGGTGGTTGATCATATCTGTATATATATATTTACAACTTTTATATATATATTTGCTATCGCTTTCCATACAAATTGTAGTATAATGTGAGCCTAGGAATCATGTGATCACAGATTCAGTCTACTGAATTTAGATTCGGTTCCCATGATGGACATTCTTGGTATGCTTGCGACTTGTACATTATTTTTACATGTATGCAATTTCCTTGGATGGTATGTCATGCCCATGAGGAGTTTAACAATCGCTTTGATATTATTTTCTAGAATGCTTCGCATCTCGAAAATAAAAGTAAACAAGCCGAACATTTAATAATAAAATGGAAGTATCAAAGGCCTCAATTACTATTGAGCATAGGGTTTGAAAAACCTCTTTTACAAAACATCATTGCTATATCTTGTTTAAAACTGAATTTCTCTATAAATTCAAACCCTATGTATATTGGTGTGAACGAGGTACAACACTACTTCCAAATAATTACACATTGATCCACACACACAAATCAGTTAAATACACCAACTGGTGACTCTTAAAGTCAAATCGTCGACATTATACATGTCAGACCTTTTTCACTTGTTTTTTTTAAACAAATCTCACATTAACATGAGAACACCAAAGAACAAGTAACGAAAAGGGACACTCAAAAATACCGACGTCGACAATAATAACAATAATAATTATAATTATAACAACAACAACAACAACAACAACAACAATAATAATAATAATAATAATAATAATAATAATTATTATTATTATTATTATTATTATAATATTAGTAATTTTTATAATCATAATTATTGTTACTTATTTATTTATTATTATTATTATAATTATTGTTATTATTATTGTTATTAGATTTAAGCAGGAATTTTTAGGGGTGAATTTGATTTGGGCGGGAATTTTTAGTGTGAGATGAAATGTGAGCCTTTAGATTAAGTTGGAAGAATTGATGAAATCTAAACCATCCTTGTGCTTTGTCAAATCAAAGATTCAAAATGGGTTCTATTTTATTATATAGATGTGTAAGATGTTGATAATATAGAATAATAATCTGTTGATCATCTAGCTTTGTTGTATTACACTTGGCATATTCTAGGCCTTTGGTTTGATTCCGATAAAGAGTGTTATATAAGATAACAAAATTATGTCAATAATAAATATTGATGTATGTAGTAGATACATGGGAATTGTGATGTAAATGATGGATGTGACGCCCCCAAATCCGGATATCTTCCAACCCGACATATGGTGCTCCACGGTGCTACAATTCACACAAACATTCAATTGAAATGCCTCAAAAGAACGAATATGTCTTATATATATATATTCCAAAATAATATTACCATTCCCCAGGTTCTTTATAACAGTTACATGTGTTCTGGTCATAATATCAAATATTAACATTATTCACTTATACTATTACACAGGTAATCTACAGGTTCACCTTAGCCTTCCCTTTATGTTTGTCGGATCCTTCGGTCCATTCGGTCTTAGCTGCATTCATATGATTCAAGCAAGAGTGAGCATAACTAGCTCAACAAGTATAACAATTCCATTTAACAATATGCTTGAATCATAGAAATTATATATCTTCAATAACTGAACAATAGTTATGAAGTACTATCGATAATTCAAAATTGCACTTCTCTTTTCTTTAAAACGTTTTACAATGACAACATTCAGTAAAAAATCAATTCCGGTCCAAGACCTTGAGCATTTTATACTTTCTTTAAAATGGACAACCCGGAGCTAAGTCCGTAAGTCCGACATTACTTACGAGCACGTCTAGGTGATCAGCCTATAGTACTCTATGTTGATCAACACTACATTCTTTAAACGTATGCACGTTTAAGTTGTGGCAACCTCACATGCCTATCATTTGAAAACTATCCTTGCATTTCTTAGTCCACACGTATTTCACCATCTTCCTTGTCAAGTTAGTCAACGGACTAGCTATCTTCAAAAAATCCTGGATGAATCTCCGATAGTATCCCGCTAACCCTAGGAAACTCCGCACCTCAGTCCACGATTTCGATTGTTCCCAATTTATCACGACTTCCACCTTCGCTGGATCTACTAAAATCCCCTCATGGTCAATAACATAACCTAAGAACTGTACCCTTTCTAGCCAAAATTCACACTTAGTGAACTTTGCATATAACTTCTCATTTCTTAGTGTTTCCATCACTATTCTTAAGTGTTCAGCATGATCTTCTGACGTCTTAGAATAGACTAGAATATCATCGATAAACACCACGACGAACTTGCCCAAATATTGTTTGAACACACTGTTCATCATATCCATAAATGCAACTGGTGCATTAGTCAACCCAAATGACATTAACAGAAACTCATAATGACCATAACGAGTTCTGAATGCCGTCTTTGGTACATCCTCATTCCTAACCTTCAACTGATGATACTCCATCCTCAAATCTATTTTAGAAAAATATTTTGCCCCTTTCAACTGACCAAAGAGATCATCGATCCTGGGCAATGGGTATTAATTCTTTATCGTTAACTTGTTCAACTCTCTGTAGTCGATACAAAGTCTTAATGATCTATCCTTCTTCTTTACAAACAGTACCGATGCTCCCCCCGGCGAAACACTCGGTTGTATGTACTTTCTGTCCAATAGTTCTTGTAACTATACCATTAACTCCTTCATCTTCACTGACGCCATACGATACGGTGCCTTGGAAACTAGTGCCGTTCCTGCCACAATGTCTATTACAAACTCGGTCTCCCTATCCAGTGGAAGACCTGATAATTCACTCGGAAATACATCCGTGAATTCTTTAACTATAGGTATTTGTTCCATGGTTGATACCACTCTCTGGGTATCAACAACATGGCACAGATAACGTACACATCCCTTCCTCAATAATTTCTTAGTTTGTGTCATGGTAAGACAACACGAACGCCCCGATGATCTATTACCATAAAATACTACCTGAGATTGTCTCAACGTTCTAATGTTCAAACCTTTCTTCTGACAATCTATAATTCCCCATGGTTAAACAACCAATCCATTCCGAGAATTACATCGAATTCTCTTAACTTTATTGGTATCAAATCTACCAATAATTTACAACCCCGTATGTCTACGCAACAACTCCTATGAATATTTTTAACATGAAGTATCTCTTCATTTGCTACCTTAATATTTAAAGGTATAGGCAACTTTTTGAGAAGTAATCCTAATCGTTTAGAAAAATCACATGCTATAAACGAACAAGTAGCACCCGAATCAAACAGTACGTAAGCATTTATGTCGTTGATCGGAATAATACCTGTAACTACGTCCCCTGATGCAACTACATCTTGGACCGTCATGTTAAAGGTGCGGGCCATCGGCCTACCCGGTTGCGCTGGACCACCAATAGCTAACTTACCGCTATAGCGCCCTTATTCCCGTCCGTCCCCTTCTTCGAGCAGTTCTTTGCTATGTGGTCAGTTGACCCACATACAAAGAATCTGTGATTCTTCTTTGGACTTGGACAGTTAGGCAAAATCTGCCTCTCCTGTCCACAGTTATAGCATACCGCCTTTCCCTTGAGATAGACTCTTAAATGAGTCTTCCCACAGGTTTTTCACGCCTCCATTCTCCGTTTCTGATCCCCTTGTTTTACTCCGGTATTCCCAAAATTAAACCCTTTCCTTTTCTGTCCTTCGTCAATCCCGCTGGCTCCTTCAATCTTTACTCCCCCATCGAATTTTCCCTTATTCTTCTTGTCCTTGTGGTACTGGCTTAAAGCCTCATTCCCACCTTTAGCGATTATCACCTTCTCTAAAATGGTCCCAGACTAAGTACTTTGGAACATAGATATCCGGTTATAGAGCCAGGGTTTCAAGCCCTACTTGAACCGTTTAGCTTTCCTAACTTCAGTGTCCACCCGATGTGGAGTAAACCTTGCCAGTTCATTAAACTTGGCAGCGTATTGGGGAACCATCATTCCCCTTGTTTCAAATCAAGAAATCACATCTCCATTCTTCCCTGCATACTCGTGGGAAAGTAGTTCTCAAAGAAAATCTCCTTGAACCTTACCCACATTAAATTCTCAATACCAGCCCTAGCCTGGTTTACTTCCCACCAAAAATTGGCCTCTCCCTTCATCATATAGGTTGCAAAGACAACTTTCTGACCCTCATCAACATTTGCAATAATAAATGCCTTCTCGATTTCTTTCACCCACTTTTGGGCTTCTATAGGGTCCGTAATTCCTTTGAACTCCGGCAGACCGATACTCTTGAAATCCTTAAAAGTAGTAGCTCGTACTACTCCAGGATTTACAGGGATATTAGCCCTATTTCTATTAAACGCTACTGTTAACAAGTTAACAAACTCCTGCATTGGGTTTACCGGACCTCCCTCCGGGTGATTTACATTAGCGTCTTGATTACGTTTTCTCCTTCTTGGCGGTATTTTGCTGTTAAAATAAACAACACATCATTAATATTCTTTTCCTTATTACTTAGTTGTTATTCAAGATTAAATAATAACTTCCACATTCATTGCTCAATATGTTCCGTAAAAAGACTTATATTGATTGGCTTCTTTTAGTATAATACTACATCATTTACATTACACAAACCAAGCTGCATACATTACTATCCCGCAATTGCTTTACAAAAATTTGGATTTACAAAAGACTACCCTTTGATATAAAAAATAGGGTTTTATGTCACTACTAGATACACAATATTTACATATCTAAATCTACTCTAGCTACAACTAGATTACATCTGCCTCAAGGCATTAGCAAAATCCATGGTGGTAAGACCAACAATAATATCACGGCTGATAGTATGTCGAGTCTGCCCTACCTCTATTGGATACCCAACTACCTGCTACTGGAAATCCTTATGAGAACTCCTATGAATATAAGACATCTCCCTATCTTCTACTTCTTGGTCTTTAGCTCCTCCCTGAGCACAAAGCCTCTTGTTTTAACTCGTGGACCTTGTCATTGGCTAAAACTCTCTCGTCATGTTTCTGCTCCCACATCGACTCCACATCTGTCTTATCTTGCAAGACAGCATGGAGCTCTGCCTTTATCTCCTTCACCTCCCTAACAAAGAATGGAGGTTTACATCCAACACTTGTCATAAATAAATGACATCATTGACTCCCCCTGGGGTGTCTCTTCAGCAAATGCTACCGGGTTGAAGGACACTACCTCCACCTCTTTTTTTGATATGCCGTCAAATATCGACATTAGGTCGTGGTTCTCCGAGTCTCCAGACTCAATCACCACTACTCCCAGCTCTTCAGCTAAAGGGTCCGGTATAATATCTATCTGATTAACCGATTCTTTACTTGCTTCCTGTACATCTCTATAAATTCCATTTCCTTCTGACATCTACAACAAAATAATTAAGTTTCATTAGTACACATCAGTAGAATAATAAAAACACATATCATATATATAATGCATTTTTAAGGTTACTTTCATCTTTTACTTCTTTGACTTCTCTTACGGTTATGACTTAAGATTTTAATTCCCCCCTTAAGTTTTATAACCTAATGCTCTGATACCAACCTGTGACGCCCCCAAATCCGGGTGTCTTCCAACCTGACATATGGTGCTCCACGGTGCTACAGTTCACACAAACATTTAATTTAAATACCTCAAAAGAACGAATATGTCTTATATATATATATATATTCCAAAACAATATTACCATTCCCCAGGTTCTTTATAACAGTTACATGTGTTCTTGTCATAATATCAAATATTAACATTATTCACCTATACTATTACATAGGTAATCTACAGGTTCACCTTAGCCTTCCCTTTATGTTTGCCGGATCCTTCGGTCCGTTTGGTCTTAGCTGCATTCATATGATTCAAGAAAGAATGAGCATAACTAGCTCAACAAGTATAACAATTCCATTTAACAATATGCTTGAATCATAGAAATTATATATCTTCAATAACTGAACAATAGTTATGAAGTACTATCGATAATTCAAAATTGCACTTCTCTTTTCTTTAAAATGTTTACAATAACAACATTCAGGAAAACAACAATTCCGGTCCAAGACCTTGAGCAATTCATACTTTCTTTAAAAAGGACAACCCGGAGCTAAGTCCGTAAGTCCGACATTACTTATGAGCACGTCTAGGTGATCAGTCTATAGTACTCTATGTTGATCAACACTACATTCTTTAACGTATGCACGTTTAAGTTGTGGCAACCTCACGTGCCTATCGTTTGATGATAAAACATTTTTATAGCATACTTAGTCTTCATTTGAAAACCATACAAATATAGTTTGGTAAAACATTGACAATACTTTGATAGATTATAAGAAATCCAACATATCATAAGGCTAGCCGAAAGAATTGGCTTTGATTTCATCATACATTAATTCATGCGTAGGAATACATGAATCACAAAGCTTGTCTAGATTTAACATAGACAAGGGTTAGAACACTTTCCTTCAACGTCTGCTACTGTTATTACACGTTCACTTAAAGTCTTTAAGGTCTCTACAATATATAATCACATAACGTAACACATTAGGTCATGGATAAACATACATGGTTCCTAATGAATCTTACCCTTCTTCTCAATCTAATCATGTATTAGATTTATTACTATTGGTTCCGGCTTACTTTATAGTTTACATCGTCATTACGTTCACGTTTGATTGATTATCTTCAACCTTTAGTTATCATACTTAAGGTTTAATAATGTCTTAAACAATATTATATTTAAGTTTTAGTTCATTACCAATCAATTAACTTTCTTGTTGTATTTACAAACTTTCCTTATTGTACAATCTCTAAAGTTTTTGCATTTGCGGCTTGAGTTAAGCGATAGCAGAGAGTCGAAGGCTCAATATTGCAAGGGCGTGAGTCCTTATCTTAATACCGTATTGCTGTGCCACTTTCGATGGTTGAGGCATCGACCCAGTGCTGCGGCGCCATTCTCAGTTTTATTGGCCGCGTCGTGGCTTGAAAGTTCAGTAGGTCAAGACACTATACATGCGGCGCTTCTGGCGCCACACTTTGGCCTTGAAATTTGGCGGCCATGACACCGACTTCATGTGCCAGAACAATTGACAATTTTATTTTGCACAACGAATTTCCCGGACTCCAAATTTGATCATTTTAAGTCTGAATTGGCTCATTAAAAATCCATTAGCTCAAAAATCACATACTCTACGTGTTCATGCAAGAATTTTATATTTTCGACTTCGTTAACTCAAAATTCACCTATGAGTTCATTTTTAACGAAAACAATAAACGTTCGTGAACGTTCAACGCTCGTTTCTTTGTTCTAAGTCAGAATCCGGTCATTTTCGAGTCCGAAACTCTATAATGCCAAATAAGACTTGCCTCCATAAAAAACCAACGTTTCTGAGCTCAATATCAAAATTCAAATTCTAATCCGAGAATTTCACGAATTCGACGATTATCGTCCAATCGTGTGAATTTCGGCATAACTACGTTACTTATGATTTGTTCATTGTTTTAAATGGATTCCATCCATCATACTAACATCTTAAAATACATATAACATCAACTTATTTACATGATAAGTTATTACTTATTTTTACTGAGTTTATAACTTATGAAAGTATAAACTACTTATGATTTTATTTCACCCGACTTATGATAGATTAAGTCTTCTAACCATCATCCTTACATCTTCTTATCATACAAACTTCATTCATGTAAATATGTTACAAGTTCTTTCAAGTTCTTACAAGTTCTTCCTTAGTTCATAACTTATTTATGAACAAAGTGCTTATTCATGGCTTATTAAGACTTAAGTCCTTAGATTATTCATTCTTATCATTTCTTAGCATACATGTCAATCAATCAACACTTCTCTTATCAACCTACAATTGTAGAGATGGAAGATTAATGACATAGGATCATTACCTTTGATGATCAAGCTTGTTCTTCTTTTTTTCTAATAATGAAAGTCTAGCTTATTCTTACTTATTCTCTCTAACAATTAAGTTGAAAGTTGTTGGATGAAAGTTAACAAACAACAAATTAAATCCAAGCTCTCTTATTTATACGAAAACCAAGGTTAGGGTATTTTAGTCCATAGCCAATCCCACCTCCTTAATCACCTCCTTACTATTCATTACTTCATAATTAAGTTAACTTGCTAATCACTTTGCCTGGTCATCACAATATTTTCTTGGTCACCAAGATCAACCATATGATCATGGTTTGCCCTATGGGTCACCCTAACCATTTAGATTAATAGTTTGGGCTTTAGTTTTAATTAACTTATCTTACACTTTGGGCTTGTATTAACAAACTTACTTGGGCTCTAAAATTTCTTACACTTGGGCTTGCACATTAACTTCTATTGGACTTTACAAATTGCTACACAATTCTACAAGTCCATTTCATATGGCTTAAAGCCTTAGTACGTATTCTATACGTATTAATCTCATATTCTAACTCGTATATTTATTCAATATATACGACATACCATCATTCATACATACTCGTATAATACTTCGTATCATACTCGTATTCATTACCTCATACAATACCTACGTATTATATGATCATCACTTTAGCTCCTTAACGCTTTATTTTCCCTAACGTTCTCAAATTAAGTCCGCAAGCAAAAAATTACATCTTCCATACTCGAATTATTATTCAATAATATGTCTTACTACAATATTCTATTGTTACGTATTTCTTGGAAGTTAAAAATAATTCTCGAGCAGAAATCTATGAATAGTGTTTTTTGAAAATTTCTCGGAAAACTTTTATTTTCGTCTTGGAAATTCAAACACTTTAATTCCTTCACGTAGTCAAAATACTACGACGTTCCTACGTTTTTAGGTTATATAACGACATTCATTTTACTAACACATAGTAATAACAAATATTATAATTTTATTCATTATTTAATTAAATAAAATTATTTTATAATGGATCCGAACTTCTCGATCATTACAATGGACCCGCATATTACTATTATATTTTATTAGTTATAGCTTCACATTAGTTGCAATATACATAGATGCTATAGATGAAGGTTTATTTGATCCAGTCATCCGTGGCCCATATATTCCAACAAAGCTCACATCAATTACTGATGATTCAAATAAAATGGATGTTAAGCAAAGAGTTGAATGGACAGACAATGAGAAAAAGCTGGTGCAGCTGCACAAGAGGGCCAAAAACATTATGTTCATGGCTCTAGAAGTTGAGTTGTTCAAAAAAATTTTTAACTGCACAACAACTAAAGAAGTCTGGGAAGCCTTGTTGGTGATGCATGAAGGCACCGAAGAAGTCAGAGAGAATAGATAGTCTCTTATGACTCAACAATATAAAATTTTATCTCACGTGCTTGGAGAGAACATAATTGCTACATATGAGAGGTTCAATGTTATTTTGAATTCTCTAAGAGTTTATGGAAAGGTATATCTAAATAAATACCTCAACATTAAGTTCAAGAAAGTTCTACTTAGCAAGTGGGATGCCAAGACCACTGCCATTCGAGAGTCAAAGAATTTGCACAAAATGACTGTGCAGAAGCTTTAAGGTAATCTTCTTACTTGTGAGCTTGAGCTAAACCAACGTATAGAGACCATTTCTAAAGGAAAGAAGAAGGAAAGAGGCGATTCTCTCAAAGAAACAGAAGCAGCCTCCAAAGCCCTAGCATTAGAAGAGTCTAATGATGAAGATATAACTCTGCTAGCCAGAAGGCTGAGAAAGTTTATGCGAAAGGGCAACAACAACAGACCAAGAAAGTTCTTCAACAACAAAAAAAGCAGCAACAACAGAGATTAAGGAAAAGACTTGTGCTATAATTGTAAAAAGTCAGGTCAATATATTGCATAATGCACCAAGCCCTGCGAGAAGAGTTGAAGAGAGATAAATCACTATTCGGCGCTACAATGCAACTTTACAGAATGCCCCAGTTTGAAGCGGCGCTAGGACGTGGAAAGTAGTGTAGGTGTTGGTGCTGCAGTGCAAAAAGACAGTGTATATCTGTGACGCCCCCAAAACAGGTATACATCACTCATCTTGGGTCGCCAGATACATGGTACATAAATTCAAATACAACTTAATTATACAACAGTCGTGTATAATACGATAAAACATAGCTGAGAGTTTAAACAATAATATTGTCATCTAGACAATATCCACACTCAATGGAGTCCTCATTACAATTATTATCACACTATTTCACAGAATAGTGAGGACTACTAAAATAACCATCTGGACCGTCAATCCGTTCCCTGACTCGTCCCAGCTATATTCTCATTTCCTGAAGAGAATAGTGAAAGAAAGGGTGAGGTCAACTAGCCCAGTAAAAAATATTATGACTAAGATAATGCAGAATAAATTATCCTTAGCCTTCAACAGTATAACAACTGATAGAATACAATAGACAACAAGTTTTAGATCAACAACTGCAGCAGAATAAGCAATCCATTAGAAGAGTCAAGTAAAGCATAAAATCTACTATCGTTTATGATTTAGAAAGTTTTTCATCAACTTTATTGCTGAGACTCAGCTGAATAAATAAAATCAAATCATCCCTGCACTACGACCAAGGATATTCATGTAATCATCAATGGTCATGATTATACCGAATAATCCCTGGTCATAATCACACCAACAACTGTCCATCAATGAACTACAGGCCAATGAGGACTTTCATCAAATCATACCATATCATTCGTCACATTACAGTCATGATTATACCGAATAATCCCTGGTCATAATCATACCAAGTCCATCTCTGCACGTAATCGAAAGATGACTTTCATCAAAATATAAGCACGAGGATGATGACAATGACATAATAATTAAATAAAACAATTTCAAGGATAAATTTTAAAGATTTATAATTTAATTTATCCAGAAATTAATAACGTCCAAATTGTCAACATAATACTGCTTTGTAGAGTAAAATTCAAGAATAATATTCATGTACAAAAAATAATTTGGACAGAAAAGAAATATATTTTTCGTGTAAATAGTATCCCGTGAATAGTACTTTGGGAATATTACCTCGTGAATAGTACCCCGACATGAAAAGTACCCCAAATACCCGAGTGAATAATACTAGAGTGAATAGTAATCGGGTGAATAATAACCCATGAATAGTAACTCATAAAAGAAAAATACCAAAGAAAATGATATTCCATGATGAGTACAAAAGAAATGATATCTCATACGAGTATAATAGAATATACGAAACCGCAAATGGATTTTCATCCGCCATGCGGTAATCCATGTAGACAGATCATTTCCACAATTTAATAAAGAATGAATACGAAAGGTCATTCACCATGCACGCGGTAGTCCGTGTAGATAGGTTATTCCAACAGAATAATAAAGAATGGAATAACAAAAGAATTCACCAGACATGCGATAGACCGCACAGACAGGTTATTCCCAACATAATAATAAAGTATGGAACCAGGTCATGCGTAATACGCACAGATAGGATATTCCAATAGAATAATATAGAATGGAATAACAGAAGAATTTCACCATGTATGCGGTACTTCACATAGACAGGTTATTCCAACATAATAATAAAGAATAAAATAACAAAAGAATTTCAACATGTATGCGGTACTTCGCATAGACAGGTTATTCCAACATAATAATAAAGAATGGAATAACAGAAGCTCTCTTCATGAATATGAAAGAAATAATACCCCTTACATTAGAAGAAGACTGGATACTGGAATAGTGAGGTAACAGACTTCTCTTCTTCTTTCTCTCTATAATTTCTCTCTATAATAATTGCTCTATATCTTTAGTGAATTGGTGAGAAATGAAGGAAGAATGAGCTTCTATTTATAAGAAAATATAGTTTAGATAATTGCACATTTTGGGGCTCAAAATATTACAGTATAATACCTTCCTCTTTTCCTTCATTTTTAATTTAGTCCTGCAAGTATTATCAAACTTGCACCACCTCCCCTAATAGTAAATCATGTGAATCAATAGTACACACATGTGAATACATAGTTATAAGCATGTGAATTAATAGCAATTAATTGCTCATTTATCCGGTGAATTACCCGATTGGTCACTATAACCTCCAGACATCAATTATTATCGAAATAAATGTTGATTTCCACTAACACTAATAATTACCACAAAATGGAACTATCAATTTCATCTTTAATCAACACAGACTTATTCATCATTAATATTCTAACTCATAATATTTAACAACCAGGTCGTTCCCAGGAAAGAGGGGGCTTTCCGATAAGGATTTCTCCTTAATGGCGCGCAATTATGTGACCAAACCTCTCCTTGATAGAACTTCTAGACATTGTCGATATTGCAAATAATAATATGAATAACTTTGTCGTCTCAATTATTGATTTAATAATATAAAATATTATGCAATTTGAATCTTTGTGACAATAATTGAATCAATAATATGAGAGATATGATGCAACAACTCACTACTATGCAAATAATAATTGAGTATAAGCTGAGTGACTTCTTACGTAAGCATCGATAATCAATCTGAGTGTCTTCTACTATGCAACCACGCGTATTCATCGTACTTTTACTACTAAGTAGTTCAACGGTTTTAATGGTAACACTTTCGCCGTTATTTTTATAAAAAGATAATTCTGTCGTTTTCTAACTACGACAATACTTCCGTTGTGGGGTCCACCAATGATTGTGTCGTCGTACGAATATTCCCTGTTAAAATGAATATTTCCCGATTAATTGAGTATTATATAACAACTTGCATACTTTGCAAAATTTATAAATACTACCCACAACTATAACA
Organism: Panax ginseng; assembly: GCA_020205605.1. NCBI lineage: Eukaryota > Viridiplantae > Streptophyta > Magnoliopsida > Apiales > Araliaceae > Panax > Panax ginseng. Next base: position 89,245,728 of record CM035129.1, read on the forward strand.
CTATCTCAAATTCACACCATAATATTCAAAAATATTTTCAGAAAATTAAATCTTTATTCATAAAATTTGGGGTCTTACAATATCAACCCTTGGAGGCGCTGTGGCACGAAGCATATTAAGGAACTTTCGGCGGTCTGCATGCGAGTTTCGATTTATCCCCTCTTCGCCCGCGTGATTGCTGATGCGAAACTATTAAGGAACTTCGGGCTACGACGCGAGTTTCCAGTATGTCTCCTCTTGGCTCAACGCTGCAGCATGAAAATTGAGGCTGCAGCTTGAACTATGGTGCTGCGGCATGAGAGCTAGGCATAGAATGTGGCGCTCTGACACGAAATTCTAATACCTCACCTCATTTTTTGATGTTACAGCGTGAAACACATTGTTAAAGCCCGTATTTGTACTACACTTTTGAACTCAGATTAAATTACGCGATCACCTTGAGGCCAAGTCTATATCAGAGAAACAACACGAAAATTACTCAAAAACTATAATTACACATTCTAACTAATAAAAACCTTTAAACACATACTACTAACATACTAACATGCACTATACAGAAGCTAGCAATTATACTAAGAATTAAAAGGTATAACTAAGGATAACTACAGAAAACAAAATTAAATGATAACAAAAAAATATTTTGATACTGAGATGGGGTAGCCTCCCCATCAAGCGCTTGATTTAAATTCATCAACTTGACTTTTACCCCTCCTTACACCTGATCTCCCAAGGTGATGGTATTTTTCCAGTCGACCTTGCCGCCCCAATAGTGCTTTAACCGCTGTCCATTTACCTTGAAGGTTTTGTCTGAGTGAGGATCTTAAACCTCAATATCCCCATAAGGATACCTTAACAATCGTGAATGGCCCCCGACCATCGATACTTTAACTTCCCAAGAAATAATTTCAATCGGGAGTTGAAAAGAAACACCTTCTGGCCCTGTTCAAAATTCCTTTCAACAATTTTCTTGTCATGCCATCGCTTTGTCTTCTCCTTATACAACTTAGCATTTTCATATGCTTGTAGATGAAACTCGTCTGATTCATTGATTAGTAATAGCCATTTTTCACTTCGCTGCATCAAGATCGAAGTTGAGCTTTTGGATAGCCCAATATGCGTTGTGCTCCAACTCCACAGGAAGATGACAAGCCTTGCCATAAATAAGCCTATATAGAGATATTTCGATAGGCATTTTATAAGTGATGCAATATGCCCACAAGGCATCATCAAGCTTCTTTTACCAGTCCTTCCGATTAGGGTTATTAATTTTCTCCAAGATATGCTTGACCTCTCGATTAGATATCTCCGCTTGGCCACTGTCTGCGGATGATAAGCAGTGGCTATTTTATGGCTCACACCATACTTAGCAAGAAGGGCTTCAAAATATTTGTTGCAAAAATGCGACCCTTCATCACTGATTATTGCCCAAGGAGTGCCAAAACGAGTTAAAATATTTTTCTTTCAGAAATTAAGCACCACCTTCGCATCATTAGTAGGCAAGGCAACTGCTTCAACCCATTTGGAGACATAATCAACAACAACAAGAATATAAAGATTGTTGTAGGACGACGGGAATGGACCCATGAAGTCAATACCCCAGACATCAAATAATTTTACTTCAAAGATATTCTGCAGAGGTAATTCATGCCTTCTTGAGATAGTTACCACCCTTTGGCATCTATCGCAGTGTGATACAAATATGTGCGCATCTTTGAACATGGTAGGCCAATAAAACCTAGATTGGAGTACTTTACCCGCAGTTCTTTGGCCCCCAAAATGTTCTCCATAATTTGAGGAATGACAATGATGGAGCACACCTTTGATTTCCTCCTCTAGCAAACATCTCTGCAGAATCTGATCTGAACATTGCTTAAATAAGTAAGGCTCATCCCATAAATATTGTTTTGCATCGTTTAGGAATTTCTTCGTCTGTTGATAGTTAAAGTTGGGAGGAAGCACTTGACAAGCGATATAATTAGCAAAGTTCGCATACCGCGGGGCTTTGCTTTGGATAACAAAGAGATGCTTATCTAGGAAGAAATCATTTATATCTTTTTCTGCATCTTCCGTATGAGGATGGATTTCCAACCTGGACAAGTGATCCGCTACCTGGTTTTCAGTACCCTTTTTATCACAGATCTCCAGATTGAACTCTTGGAGAAGAAGGACCCACCTTATCAACCTCGGCTTATCATCTTTCTTTTCTATTAGGTATTTGATGGTCGAGGGATCTGTGTACACGATCACTTTCGTTCCAATGAGATATGAACGGAACTTATCTAACGTATAAACCACTACCAGCAGTTCATTCTCAATTGTGGTATAATTCAGCTGAGCATCAGTTAATGTTTTGCTGGCATAGTAGATCATGTGGAATACCTTATCCCTTCTTTGGCCTAACACTACCCCAATAGAAAAAATTGCTGACATCGCACATAAGCTCAAATGGGAAAGTCCAGTCAGGAGCTACCACAATAGGAGCCGAAATGAGTTTTTTCTTTAATAGATCAAATGCTATGAGGCAGGATTCATCAAACTGAAAAGGCATGTCCTTTTCCAATAATGTGCAGAGCGGTTTCGTTATCTTTAAGAAGTCTTGGATAAATCGCCTATAGAACCCAACATGTCCAAGAATGCTCCTTACCCCTTTTACTGATGTAGGCGGTGGTAGATTATTAATGAAATCAATCTTAGCCTTGTCAACCTCAATACCGCCAAAAGATACACGGTGGCCCATAATAATGCCTTCCTTGACCATGAAATGGCACTTCTCCCAATTCAGTACAAGATTTATCTCAACACATCTATTGAGAACGATAGTCAAATTCCCTAGACAGTTATCAAATGAGCTCCCAACTACCGAAAAGTCATCCATGAAGACCTCGAGGGTCTTTTCAACCATATCAGAGAAAATAGACATCATGCAACGCTAAAAAGTTACAGGAGCATTACACAGCCCGAAAGACATTTTCCAAAAGGCAAAGGTCCTATAAGGGCATGTGAAAGTTATTTTCTCCTAATCTTCCGGAGAAATTGAAATCTGATTATATCCAGCAGATAATAAAATTCATGCCCAGCAAGTCTATCTAGCATCTGATCAATAAATGGAAGAGGGAAGTGATCCTTAAAGGTGGACTTGTTCAATTTCCTGTAATCCATACACACCCTCAATCCAGTCACCATTCTAGTTGGAATCAGCTCGTTATTCTCATTGGGTACAACCATCATGACACTCTTTTTTGGCACGTACTGAATGGGACTGACCCAAGGGCTGTCTGAGATGGGGTAGATAATTCCCGCATCTAGCAATTTAATAATCTCCTTCCCGACCACTTCTTTCATTAAGGGGTTCAACCGCCTCTGATGTTCAATGGACGACTTAGACCCTTCATCTAGTGAGATTTTGTGCATGCATTGAGATGGACTGATCCCTTTAATATCAGCAATTGACCAACCCAGGGCCGTTTTATATTGCTTGAGCACTAGTAGTAGCTTCTCTTCCCGACACTCATCTAAAGATGCATAGATTATAACAAGTAGAGTAGATGATTCCCCTAAATATGCATACCTTAGATGAGTGGGAAAATGCTTTAATTCAAGGATATGAGGTTCTATGATCGATGGTTGGGCCTTGGAAGTGGATGCTTCGTTATCATTTAGAGACTCAAACTATCTTTGGAACTGCTTAGATCTTTGTGGTGCGTCCATCCACTTGGCATATTCAATATGGGCTCTTCTATAGTACTGACCCTTGCCAATGTAGCTTTTAAAGGGTCTGTCAAGCAAGTTTCTGTGACGAATGAATTGTTTGAATTGTGATTCTGGGGACAGAATCCTTGTAAGGAGGGAATGATGTAACATTCTAGAATTTTAATTTTGATATTAAATATTTATTGAATTATTTAAATATTTAATGGATGTGTTTATTGTTGAATAAATAATTGTTCAAATTTGAATTGATGTGGTTAATTATTTGTTAAATAAATAATTAAGGAAAATTAATTATTTTGCTAATTTAATTTAATTATTAAGTTTGAGAATTTTGATTAATTGAATTACTATTCTTTTATTGGAATTTGTAAATTTAAAAGGATGTGTTAGTTGATTAAATAAAGTTATAATTATATAGAAAATTATAATTTTGTGATATTGATTTATGTGTAAAAGTGATTTAATAAATTATTATTATGATTAATTTAATCAAGTTAATGTGTGACAAATAACCTTGTTATAAGGGAGTTACTAAAATAAATTAAGGGAGTTTAATTTAGTTTTGCCAAACAAGGCTTATTGCTTAAGTCTTTATTCTAATTGTGTTTTTCGAAACAAGGCCTAAAGATTAATTGGTTATTTTTTTGTGACTAGCCAAACAAGCCTTATGGCCTTTGGTTTTCAAAACTTATATAACTGATATCAGTTATATCTATATTATATTATATAATTAATATATTTTATATCTTATATGCGTTATAATCCTAAGGCGTTATGTTAGACTAGAAAAAGAAGAAAGACTCGATGAAGAAAAGAAGAAAACTTACAAAGAGAAAACAAGAGAGAATTGGGAGAAGTCTAGAGAAATTGAGAAAAGAAGAAGCTTGAGAATTAAAAAGGGTTGGCCATCATCATTTATCAAGGTATTCTTCTACCGTTTTAGTTTTAAAAGTTTTAGTTTTAGCTTTCTCCTATTTCTTTGTAAAATTCTTGTGTTAATATAGTTGTTGATTTTATGTGTGTTCATGTGATAAACTATTGCTGTAAGGTTATTTTCATAGGATATATATGATTATAATCAATGTATTGTGGTTATGTATATGTTTGTGAATAAAATGTTTTTACAAAGAGTTTTTATGAAAATATATTGTTTAGCTTAAAGTAGAAATTGAGGGTGAATTAGTGGTTTAGTTGATAAATTGATCGTTTAATTTGTTAGAGTATGTATAATCATTGATAAAGACACTTTGAATTATTGGTTTTGGTTGAAAAACAAAAGCTACAGTGTTCATTTTCATTAAAATATAAAAAAAATGAGTTTTAGCCAAAATAGTGAATTTGGGTGTGTTAATTTTGTTGTTTATGTTTGTTGTATGGGTAGAATCATGTTTAGAGTTTTTGAAAATATATTTACATGAAGTCTCTATATGATTTATGTGTTAGTTAGTCTGTTAGAAAGCGAGCTTGTAGGCCAAAATTGGCTTTTTACATCTTTGTTGTCGAGGTCATTGTCTGCAGTCTCCAGAATTCAATAGTGTGGCTACGGACTTCTGATAACTTTGTGGCGCCATGACGCCATGCTCATTTGTGTGCAAATGCCTGACCTTGTATATATGATCTGATCAAGGCCATGCAAGACTTTCATGCCACCCTGCAATGACCAACAGAGTTAGTGAATGAATCTGACGAAAGGTACTTTTTTACCGTACCAAAATTTTAAGAAAAGTTATGTGATGATAATAGGATGATAAATGTTAATTTTAGTATTTCTATACTATGAATAAGTATGTTATTAACAATTAACTTGTGTTATAACTCGATTATGATAAGAATATGTTATTAACTCAATTAACTTGCCAATTTTAAATGATGAACGTCTTAGTTATGTTTGTAAGATGGTAATGACTAATTATGTCATGATGACATATGTTTATAGGATATTGTGATTAAATATTGATTTGGTTTAGCTTCTACGAGCAAGGCAAGTTCTTTAACTCTACTTTTAGAATTGTGCAATCGCTTAAATTTTCTTTGAGCAAGTTTTCTAAACTCTCTTTTTACATTGAGCAAGTTTTCTAATCTATTATCTTGTTAATAAAACTATTATTTTCAATTCGATTATGATATAATGATGTACGTTATTCTTGAGGAAGTTATTCTTGTATTTAACTTGTTGTTTAGCATGCAAAATTTATATTTTCTAATGTTGGACATTTTTATCAATCAAATTGCTATGCATGCTTAGTATTCAATTTTAATTAACCTTGGCTTAGTATTGTTCAAGCAAGGTGTTGTAGCTATTCAAATTGTATGCTCTTAGATTATTCCTAAAGCATAACTTTAGTTTACTATGATTGATTCAATCACGATTATTCTGTAGTGAAATGTTCTTGGTTTCATTCAACTAATCCTTAGTTGATGTTCGTTGAATTCAAAATTACCCTGAAAGCTTATCCAAACCAAACTTCCTTTGGTGCGGACTTGTACTCTAAATACTTAGATGAACAACCCTAATGTTATTATTAGGGGTTAACTTACAGCGTAGCGTTAAATGTTTAATGCACAATACATGGTGCGAAGGGTCGATCCCCCAAATGCGAGGAGTCCTTATAGTCTTATATTTGTTAAAGTTGGAGTTGAAAGATTGCTGTAACTATGGACATAGTTCATGGTCTTATGACCTTCGATTTATATTTATTCCACATTTTGGATTTGAGTTTACGATTATAGATGATAGAGTACTATTCATTGTTGATGAGCCTATTATTGGCGATTATTATTACTATACTCTGTTGATTTCATATTGTATCCGATGAGCAATTGTTTTGCTCACTCTTGCATATTTTAAAAACTCATTGCAGCCTAAAGAAGAAAGGTAGATTAACCTTCGTCTAGCAAAAAGAAAAGGAAAAATGTGCAAGTGATGAAGACTTGTAATTTTACTTTGATTGAGATGTTAGATTTTTATTATGATGATCTTAGACTTGGTTTTAATGAAGTTTATTTAATTTCCATATTTGAATGATTGTAATTAAAGGTTAGATAACCTAGGAGATTTTATTATGTAACCCTTTAATGGGAAAGGTTTTATTTATCTTGCGCTTTTATTGTGATTGGGTAGTTAGATATGAATGTTTGATTAAGTGAACACCGGATCCTGTGGGAATGAAGTACCTGGATTTGGGGGTGTCACAAGTTGGTATCAAAGCCTTAGGTTATGAACCTTAGGTGGGGGAAAAACCTTAGGAAGTAACCTTCGAGAAGATAGTGATGATAAACTATTATCGAGTTTCAAGGAAAAGTAATAAAACACTTATGTATGTATGTGTTTACAACTTATGTGCTCGTGAGAGTCGAGTAGTGATGATTAATAACTAAAACTTAAAAAAATCTTGTTGTCAGGATGACTAATGTCGGATAATCCAGTCATGCTAGGGAGGAAGGACCTCAGATGCCTAGAGAGGAGGAATCTCGTGATATTCAAGTGGTTTGGGAACAACTGCTTCCACGAGTCGTCTCCCATTACTCGCATGATGGTCGAGGATGATGATGATGATAATGTAGAAAGCAGATGAGGAAGATCCTGTGGAGCCGCTTGCAGACGGATGAAGAGGACGAGGAGGAAAGGATTCCACTTAACTCGATAGTTGGCTGTATATACGATGAGGTGCATGACCACAACGTGGAACTTTAAGAAACTATTGAGGAATTGCAAGAGATAGTAGCTGAACAACAGACTTCGTTGGCATAGAAGGACGACGAGATTCAGGATCGAGAAGAACGACTGAACAATGTTGAAGAGAAGGTGGTTCACAGTGAAGAAGAGAACGATCAAATGAGAGCGAGGTTGAAAAGTTGAAGAGCAAGTTAAGAGAAGAATGCGCAAGAAGGGCAAGAGCCAGAGACACGTCTGATGAAGCTTATCAACAAGCCGAAAATAGCAAAGGAGACGCACAAGCAAAGAGAAGGAGGATGGAAGAAATGGATAACGTGTTCAACACCGCGATCAATCGAGCTTAAGATCGGGTCATGGGTTATCCAATTCGATTCGAGATGCTACCTCGTTCATATCTTTGGACCGTCGGACCATGTTAGAGTTATGGAAGAAGAGCGTCATAAGGCCTTTCAATATCTTAATAGGACATCGTAGGGAGTGTACTTGAGTTATGTTATGATAAATAATTTGTTAATCCCAAGTGTTATGCAACCTATGGGATATGATGATGATGTCCTGAAACTTTAGTAGTTTAGGAAAATAATGTAAATAGCAGTGATGATATTGATATGATGTTTTCAAAGAAGTTTTGAATAAAAAATATTATTTTCTTTATCCAAAGTGTTATGTGTTATGGAATGATTACTTTCATGGGCGAAGCTAAGTAGAAATTACTTGAAAAGAGTTGAGTAATAATCTAATGAATGTATTTCTTTTTAACAGAAAATGCCTCCAAGACGTCAACCACCCCGTCAGAGAACCACCGAAGGAACCAACAACGATAATGCTGAAACTAACTCCGTTCAACAGTTGGTGACGTTACTAACAGGTGCACTGCAAAATCAACCGCAGAATCAACCTCAGAACCAAGGTGCTACGTTTAAGGACTTCAAGGCGGTTGGACCACCAGAATTCCGTGGATCTATGAACCCAGTTGAAGCACAGACTTGGATTATGGAAATCGAGAAGGTTTTTGATGTTGCTAGGGTAGAGGAGAATCAGAAGACTGCTTTTGCAACGTTTATGTTGAAGGAGGAGGCTAGCTATTGGTGGCAGGCCAACAAGACTCGGGAAGGACCAGGAGTAATGACCTGGGATAGGTTTAAGGAGTTGTTCTTCGAGACTTATTTCCCTGAGAGTTCGAAGAGTCAGCTATAGGTCTAGTGTTTGGAGTCGAAGAAAGGAACAATGTCGGTGTCGGAGTCTGCCACGAAGTTCAATGAGTTGGCGAGGTTTGCGCCATATCAGGTCAGCATAGACGAGCGCAAGGCGAAGAGGTTTGAGCGAGGATGAAACTCGGTCGTCATGCGGAGGGTTTCCACTGTTCAATTGAAGACATTTGCGTGATGATGGAGAAGGAGATTCTCATTTGAAAGTGGAGGCGAAGCGAGAACAAAGCATAATCAAGAGCAGAGAAAGAAGAAAAGTGAAGGTGAAGCTAAGAGTAGTGGTAACGGTAGTAATGGCAACAACCTGAAGAGGAAGTGGAATGGGAATGGAGGAGCTGGAAATCAGCAAAGAAACCAGCAAAATAAAAAGTTCGAACCATGTGCTACGTGTGGAAAGTTTCATAAGGGAGTGTGTGTACTGGGGAAATGAGTATGCTTCAATTGTGGCCAGGAGGGTCACATTGCCCCAAATTGCACTCAAGCTAAGAAGAATGTGTGCTTCACGTGCAGATCCAAGGATCACTTTTCTCGTGAATGCCCCAAGAAGAGATCTAGGGAGACAAATGGGAGCAAGGGAAATGCTAGTAGAGGTGCGTTGGCTATTGCAGGACCAACAACAACAAATAAGCCCACATCTAGAACCTTCAACATGAATGTGCAAGATGATATGCAATCAAAGGATGTGGTGTCAGGTATTATCCCGATCAATGATATTGATGCTTATGTATTATTTGATTCGGGTGCTACTTGATCATTTATATCTGATGAATTTGCTATGAGATTAGGATTGCCTAGTGAAGAATTGAATTTCCCTTTAAACATAGAAATTGCGAATAAGGAAGTAGTTCCTGTTAGGTTCGTATACAAGAACTGTAGGGTGAACATTAAGGGAAATATTTTGATGGTAAATTTGATTCTGATCAGGCTAGGAAAGTTTGACGTTATTTTGGGAATGGATTGGTTGTTCAATTATGGAGCGATAATTGACTGCCAAAAGAAATGTGTAAACCTTATGACTCCGTCAAAGGTATTATTCAATGGTAGCAAATCGCCTAGACAAATGAGATGTCTGACGATTATGCAAGCGAAAAAGTTGTTGAGTCGTATCATGTGGGTTATTTAGCTTACATAGTCGATACTCGGAAGAAGGAGTCTGGCCGGAAGAAATACCAGATGAGTTAAGGAATTTGTGGACGTGTTTCGGAGGATTTGCGGGACTTCCTTTGACAGAGAAATCGAGTTCGTGATCGACTTAGCGCCGAGAACCGCTTGATATCGAAAGCCCGTCTGAGAATGGCTCCGGTGAAGATGAAAGAACTGATGGTACAACTACATGAGTTGTTGGACAAGAAATACATTCAGCCGAATGTGTCACCGTGGGGAGCACCGGTGTTATTCGTAAATAAGAAGGATGGGTCAACGCGTCTTTGCATTGATTATAGAGAGTTAAACAAAGTCACTATTAAGAACAAGTATCCATTACCGAGAATAGATGACTTGTTTGATCAATTGAAGGGTGCTAGATATTTCTCGAAAATAGATTTGAGAAATGGGTACCATCAACTGAAGGTAAGAAAGGAGGATGTACCGAAGAAGGCATTCCGAACTCGGTATGGACATTAAGAATTTTTGGTGATGTCTTTTGGTTTGACAAATGCCCTGTAGCGTTCATGGATTTGATGAATAGGGTGTTTAAACCATTTTTTGGACAAGTTTGTGGTGGTGTTTATCGATAATATTTTGGTGTACTCTAAAACTCAAGAGGAACATGTGGAACATTTACGTCTAACGCTGGAGACGCTAAGAAAAGAAAAGTTGTATGCGAAATTCTCTAAATGTGAATTTTGGCTGGAACGTGTACAATTTCTTGGGCACGTAATTGACAAGGATGGAATTTCAGTGGATTCATCAAAGGTTAAAGCTGTGATAAATTGGGAACAACCGAGAACTCCATCAGAAGTGAGAAGTTTCTTGGGATTAGCAAGGTATTACAGACGGTTTATCCTGGATTTTTCCAAGATTGCCACTCCGTTAACAAATTTAACGAGGAAATCTGTAAAATTTGTTTGGACTGAGAAGTGTGAAGAAAGTTTCCAAGAATTGAAAAAGAAGCTAAGTATGGAACCTGTGTTTTCATTGCCGGATAATACGAGAAATTTTGTGGTGTATAGTGATGCTTCACACAGGATTAGGGTGTGTTCTTATGCAAAACGGTAAAAAGTCATTACGTATGCATCAAGACAATTGAAAGATTACAAAAAGGGTATCCGAATCATGATTTAGAGTTGGCGGTAATTGTTGTGTTTGCTCAAGATATGGAGACACTATCTCTACGGAGAGAAATGTGAGATTTACATGACACTCATAAAAGTCTCAAGTATATTTTCACATGAAGGACTGAACATCGTCGTCGAAAGAAGATGGATGGAACCGATAAAAGATTATGATTGTGAGATCTTTTATCATCCAGAAAAGTAAACGTGATTGCGGATGCCTTGGTAGGAAAGGCGGGGAAAAGTTGATGTTGTTAATCGATAAGGAGGAGCTTATTACAAAGAATGTCAAGGTTAGAGTTGGAAATCAAATTTCAAAGAGAATCCAATGAAAGATGTTACCAGATGGAAGCCGACCCAACTTTGGTGGACAAAGTGAAGAACGCTTCAACCGCAGGATGAGGAATGCGAGAAATCGGAGAAAGTGTGGTTGAGGAAAAGAGGTGAAATACAAGATTGATCTGGATGGAATCTTTGAGATTTGAAGGACGAATATGGGTTCCATAGTACCAGAGAGATTAAAGAAGAAATTTTGATCAAGCTCATAACTCGAGATATTCGATTCATCCGAAGTACGAAAATGTATCAAGATTTAATGCGACATTTTTGGTGGCCAAATATGAAAAGAGACATTGCGAGAATCGTTACAAAGTGCTTGACATGTCGGAGAGTCAAGGCCGAGCATCAAAGACCAAGCGGGTTACTTTAACCGTTGGAGATACCGGAATGGAAATGGAAACATATCACAATGGATTTTATGGTAGGTCTTCCAACAACTCAGAAAGGATAAGATGCGATATGGGTGATAGTGGACAGATTGACAAAATCTGCACACTTTTTGCAAATAAAGATTAGATTCAATCTTGATCAGCTAGCAAAGTTATATGTTAAAGAGATCGTGTTGAGACATGGAGTTCCAGTGCCAATTGTGTCAGATAGAGATCCGAGGTTCACATCAAACTTCTGGAAGAGACTACAAGAATGTATGGGAACCCAGTTGCGAATGAGTACTGCATATCATCCGCAAATAGATAGCCAAAGCGAACGAACGATTCAGACGATGGAAGATATGTTGAGAGCATGCATCATGGATTTCAAAGGAAGCTAGGATGAACAATTATCGTTGGTGGAATTTGATTACAATAACAGTTACCACGCTAGCATCGACATGCCGTCCTACGAAGCATTATACGGCAGGAAGTGCAGAACTCCACTGTGTTGGGATGAAGTCGGAGAACGTCAACTATTAGGACCAGAACTGGTACAACAAACTGCTGAGGTTGTCAAACTCATCAGAACAAGATTGATAAATTTTCAAGATAGACAAAAGAAATATCTTTGATCAACACGAGATCGTCGTGTATTCGACATAGGAGATTTCATATTCCTAAAGGTTTCTCCTTGGAAGGGAAAAATTGATTTGGTAAGAAGGGGAACTAAGTCCGAGATTTATTAGACCCTTGAAGTCTTTGCGAAAGGTTGGAGAGGTGGCTTACGAGGTAGCTCTACCTCCGAGTTGCAAAACATTAATAATGATGTTCACGCGTTTTGCCGATTATTACGACCATACAAACCTGATTACAAGCACGTGATTGAGTACGAACCATTGCAGTTTGACAAAGATTTATCCTATGAAGAGGTTCCTATCCAGATAGTCGACAAGAAAGAACAAGTGCTCAGGAATAAGGTGATACCTTACGTGAAAGGTAATTTAGAGGAACCACAATGTCGAAGAGGCTACATGGGAACTTCGAAGCTAAAATGATGAAGAATTACCACAGTTATTTGTTTAATCTATGTCTTGATTACGGGGAATGTAATCTTTGTAAGAAAGGAAGAATGTGACGAATGAATTGTTTGAATTGTGATTCTGGGGAAAGAATCCTTGTAAAGAGGGAATGATGTAACATTCTAGAATTTTAATTGTGATATTAAATATTTATTGAATTATTTAAATATTTAATGGATGTGTTTATTATTGAATAAATAATTGTTCAAATTTGAATTGATGTGGTTAATTATTTGTTAAATAAATAATTAAGGAAAATTAATTATTTTGCTAATTTAATTTAATTATTAAGTTAGAGAATTTTTATTAATTGAATTACTATTCTTTTATTGGAATTTGTAAATTTAAAAGGACGTGCTAATTGATTAAATAAAGTTATAATTATATAGAAAATTATAATTTTGTGATATTGATTTATGTGTTAAAGTGATTTAATAAATTATTGTTATGATTAATTTAATCAAGTTAATGTGTGACAAATAACCTTGTTATAAGGGAGTTACTAAAATAAATTAAGGAAGTTTAATTTAGTTTTTCAAAACAAGGCTTATTGCTTAAGTCTTTATTCTAATTGTGTTTTTCCAAACAAGGCCCAAAGATTAACTAGAGAAAGGAAGAAAGACTCAGTAGAAGAGAAGAAGAAAACTTACAAAGAGAAAACAAGAGAGAATTGGGAGAAGTCTAGAGAAATTGAGAAAAGAAGAAGCTTGAGAATCAAAAAGGGTTGGCCATCATCTTCTATCAAGGTATTCTTCTACCCTTTTAGTTTTAAAATTTTTAGTTTTAGCTTTTTCCTATTTCTCTGTAAAATTCTTGTGTTAATATAGTTGTTGATTTTATGTTTGTTCATGTGATAAACTAGTGTTGTAAGGTTATTTTCATAGGATATATATGATTATAATCAATGTATTGTGGTTATGTATATGTTTGTGAAGAAAATGTTTTACAGAGAGTTTTTATGAAAATATATTATTTAGCTTAAAGTAGAAATTGTGGGTGAATTAGTGGTTTAGTTGATAAATTGATCGTTTAATTTGTTAGAGTATGTATAATCCTTGATACAGACTGATGGGTGAGTTTTGTACTCATAATTGAGTGCGTTTGAGCTTAATCTTTTGGTTGATTTTAAGTGTTTGTGTCTATTCAAGCATGTTTTATGTTGTTTTGTAGGAATTGGGACAAAAGTTTCTTGTATCGATGTTTGGGGTGGCTAGATTCGCGTTTTCGGCTTGCCATTTACACAACAGTCACTTCAGATCCAATTTGAGTATTTCTCCGTACATTATTTCGAAAACCTCAAAGAATGAAAGTTGTAGATCTACTTCTCTGCTTTCCGGATCATCTTGAACCATCGAAATCGGAGTTCGGACGAAGAAGTTATGACAATTTTCCCAAAGGACGTCGGAGTAGAAAATGTCAGAACATGTGCCAGCGTCAGGGCGCCCATTTTTGGCCTATGCCCGCCATCTTGCAAAGTCTTTGGGGGGTGGTTTGAGCATCAAGCCCAATCTTTGAAGCACCGGGAAGAGGTTGGTGATGGCCTGGACGCGTTTTTGGGCAAATTTTGACACCTTTTTGACTCCAAATTGGATTGGATTTTTTCCTAAGCTAAAAATTGGACTTGTAACCTATAAATACATGATGTAAGGAATAAAATAAAGGGAGATTACATAGATTAGACAAAATTAAACACTCCATTAGATTAGAATAAAAACCCTAGTTCTTAATTAGCCATTGGAGATTGAAGCAAATTGAAGAACACTGAAGATCAAGAGCAGGAGCAAGAGGGGAGCATCAGATTCTTCGACAACAAATTCTATTCTCTTCTCTTTATCATACTTTTATCTTTTAATGTCTATTCAGGCCAGTGGATTCTTGGTTTTAATTCATTAATTATGAACTAACTCTTTTATTAAGATTTCAATTGAACCTTTTATGGCTATAAATTAGTTATTTAATTTATTCCAATTATTTGTGTCAAAGTGAGTTGTTTATCTTGCCTTATGCTTATTGATTAATTATCTGATCAGTAATTACTTTGTTACTCTAGAAGGAATTGGAAGAGGAATTCTAGGGTTAGAACTGAGCATGATATTATGTGACTTAGTTATTTGCACAGTGAATAATTAGGTTTGTGAATAGAATGGAAATATCTGTTCGCCGCATGTAACACATAAGGAATTAGGATTGTAACAAGTTTAATTCAATTGTTTTGCATAGGAATATAGCAAAATTAATCTGGATTAAATAGAAGGCAATTAATCACTTGGAAAAGGTCTTTTAACATTTGAGAATTCCTGTTAACAATTCAGTAGACATAATAATTGGGATAATTGGATAATTGATTTGTAGTTCATAATTGGGGATATTGGAGTCTTAATCCTTATTTACCTGAATTCAATCAAATCTTAGTTTTGTTTATTTGCTTTCTTTTAGACTAATCTCTTTTAATTGTTTAATTTAGTTTTCTTAATTAGAAAATTCACAATTTGCAATTGTTTAAATAAAATTGATTTGGTTAAGAGTTTGTATTTGGTAATTTTTATTAAATAATTCCTCGTGAGAACGATACTCTACTTTTACTTTATTATTTGTTGACCGTGTATACTTGCACGTATTCATTGATTGTGAAATCGATCATCAAGTTTTTGGCGTCGTTTCCGTGGAATTAATTTAATAATTATTTACCAATATTAATTTCAATCAAATTAGTCTTAATTTAAACATTTTTATTTTTATTTTTAATTCTCTTCCTATATTTCTCTCTTTTCAGGTGCCATGGATGAGTTTGAGTATCAATGGCCATACAAGTTCTTGGCTCAACCAAGGGAAACAAGGATTGATGGACTTAATACATCTTCTATAGAGGCAACTTCGAAGACGTTGGAGGTTTGCGCAGCCATACGGAGTCGAAGGATGGCACGAATGACTCAGCCAAGGGGAGAGGAGATTGATAGACTCGAGAAACTTTCTGCATTGTCAGCACAGATTGAGACACTTTCGAGGATGTTTGAATATTTTGAAGCTCAACGTCGCCAAAGTGTGGCGGTTACTTGTGATTATTGTGCTTGAAATCATATGAGTCATCAATGCGCCATCAGTTTCGAGCCGATACAATATGGTGGTGATTACCACAATAATTATGTCTATCCTAACAACTATTATCAGGATTGGGGGTATCACCCGGATTTTTCATGGAGCCATACTCATCAAGATCAATTTTATGCTCCAAGTCCAACATACCCACCGGATTTCTCGTGTCCACCTCCACTACAACAGGAAGAACATTCAAATTTGGAGGAAACTTTGTCCAAGTACATAGCTTCATGCGAGGAGAGGAGGATTAATCAAGAGATATTGAGTCAAAATTTTATGAACCAAACAGAACAACTAACCACTGCCTCAAACATTTGTCCTCAATACCCTTGACTCTATGACATGAATTCCGAGACTGATGGTGAGCCCGAACCAAATCTGCAACCGGATGTGTCAAATGATATAGATGTTGAAAGAGAGGAAAGACTTGGAGACCAAGAAAAGGAGATCGGCGAAGATCTAACTTTGAGTACCAAAGAAGATGAACTAATTTCATTAGTGTCCCATGTACCTTCTCCACCAAAGTTAAGAAATCCGGGCAATTTTGTAAAACCATGCCCAATTGGCGCTCGTATAAATCGCTTCAAAAAGCTCTTTGTGACATAAGAGCTAAATGACAATGTGGAGTCATGGTGGGATGAAAAGGAGAAGATAGAGGAAGACTCCATTATGTTTATTAAGCTTTAATGCCCCAATCTAATCATAGACGTAATGGAGAAAACACCTAGTTGTTGGACGTTCTTAATAGGGAACCTATCTATAAAGGGCATGCTAGGTGACTTCAATTCAAGGGTTTTTGCGTATGGGAACCTCCCAAAAGAGACATTGCTTCTGATGGATAGAGGGTTCCTCAATTTTCGTAGGGGAATTGGATAGAGAATTGAAGAAGTCAGGCTGAGACTATAAAACAAGCGCTTATTTGGAGGCAACCAAAGTTTAATTTTTATTTTTAGTTTTTATTAAGTTTTATATTAGTAGTTTTGAATTTGCATTTATTTAGGATGTAATAAAATTGCTTCTATCATGGTTTTACAAGTTATTCAAGTCAAATTCAAGTGTGGTGCCCAATTTGTTCTATGTGCCTAGCTTATTCTCCAAACTTAGTGGACAAGGAGGAAGATTGCTATATTTTCAGGGAAGTTCTCTGCTTTAATTTTTTCTATTTTAGTCATTGAGGACAATGTCTAGTTTAAGTTTGGGGGCACTTTAGTGTCGTATTGCATATAGTTAGTTATCTGCATAGTAGTTCGTTTTTTAATGTGTTAGCATTGTGTTTTTTTTAGGTTGCATATAATACATGGTAGTTATTTACATATTCATATATGTGTTGCATTAGTATGTGTTCATGTAGTATAATTGCATTTTTTTTTGCATGAATCTATGTGATAGGTTGGTGTGGTCTTAGCTCGGCCTATGATAAGATTGGTTTTGCATGTTAACTTGAATAGTGTTGATAATTGATGATGAGTTCTAATTTTAATCATGATGATAATCTGAGCCTGTCTGAAACTTATGTAACCGGTTAGCACTTAAAGTTTAACTGTTTTAATCCACTTGGTTCAAGGGTTTCATAATTTTTTCTGAGGGAAAATCTTGGTTAAAATTTAGGGAAAGTAGTGAACTGGCAGTAAAGGTTGGAATGACGTAAAAGCTTGAGTTTGGGGGAATCTATGGGATATATATATTACAAAAAGAAAAAAAAAGAAAAAAAGGAATGATGAAAAGAAAAAAAAGAGAAAAAAAATCCAGAAAGAAAAAAACAGAATAAACACCATGGCATGCTTGTTTAGTTTTGTGGCCTTTGTTACTTGAGTAAGTAAGCCCGAGGGGATTGTCTTTACACCTAGCACCCTAAGGTCTTAATGGCTTGCGAGTCGTTGGTCGAAAGCTCGTTAAGGTAGCACTGAAAAGCCTAAGGGAATAAGACATTGCACAACCATGAGAAAAAAAATGAATAAAACACGAGAAAGAGAAAAAATGCCCTTGTGATTGAATAAGAGTATAAATAAATCCTGTATTTACCTTAAGACTTGATAATTGCTTAGTTTTAACCGGAGTTGTCATGTTCACAAAAGTAATTGAATTGGAACTGAAATTTTCCTTTTAAGAAGTTTGTTATGTGATTATCTTGAATTGTGGTTGGTTAGAATGGTTAACATGCACACACACACAACATGGGTGATGACAGGTTTGGATTGACTAATTGGTTAGAGTTATAGATTTTGACTTGATTGGATATATTGTTTGAGTACCAATGGTATCTTTGAGGCCTGTTGCTTCATATCATACTGATTTATTACTGGGTTCGTAGGTATATTATAAAGTAGATCATGCATATGCATTCATGTAGTTGAGTTATTTTGTTTATTTTTAGTTCTTTTGTGTTTTTGCTTGAGGACAAGCAAATGTTTAAGTTTGGGGGTATTTGATGAGTGAGTTTTATACTCATAATTGAGTGCATTTGAGCTTAATCTTTTTGTTGATTTTAAGTGTTTGTTTTTATTCAAGCATGTTTTATGTTGTTTTGTAGGAATTGGGACAAAAGTTTCTTGGATCGACGTTTTGGGTGGCTAGAATCGCGTTTTCGGCTTGCCATTTACACAGCAGTCACTTCAAAGCCAATTTGAGTATTTCTCCGTTCCTTATTTCAAAAACCTCAAAGAATAAAATTTGTAGATCTACTTCGCCTCTTTCCGGATCATCTTGAATCATCGAAATCTGAGTTCGGACGAAGAAGTTATGGTCATTTTCCCAAAGGACGTCGGAGCAAAAAATGTTAGAACATGTGCCAGCACAGGGGCGCCCATTTTTGGCCTATGCCCAGTGCCGGGGCACTGGGGGCAAGGTTTGAGCATCAAGCCCAGCGCTGGGGCACTGGGGAAGAGCTTGGTGATGGCCTGGACGCGTTTTTGGGCGAATTTTGACACATTTTTGACTCCAAATTGGATTGGGTTTGTTCCTAAGCTAAAAATTGGACTTGTAACCTATAAATACATGATGTAATGCATAAAATAAAGAGAGATTACATAGATTAGACTAGATTAAACACTCCATTAGAATAGAATAAAAACCCTAGTTCTTAATTAGCCATTGGAGATTAAAGCAAATTGAAGAACACTGAAGATTAAGAGCAGGAGTAAGAGGGGAGCATCAGATTTGCTGACAACAGATTCTATTCTCTTCTCTTATCATACTTTTATCTTTTAATGTCTATTCAGTTGTGGATTCTTGGTTTTAATTCATTAATTATGAACTAACTCTTTTATTAAGATTTCAATTGAACCTTTTATGACTGTAAATTAGTTATTTAATTTATTCCAATTATTTGTGTCAAAGTGAGTTGTTTATCTCTTGCCTTATGCTTATTGATTAATTATCCGATCAAGAATTACTTTGTTACTCTAGAAGGAATTGGAAGAGGAATTCTAGGGTTAGAATCGAGCATGATATCATGTGACTTAGTTATTTGCACAAAGGAATAATTAGGTTTATGAATAGAATGGAAATATCTCGTCACGCATGTAACACATAAGGAATTGGGATTAGAACGAGTTTAATTCAATTGTTTTGTATAGGAATATAGCAAAATTAATCTGGATTAAATAGAAGACAATTGATCACTTGGAAAAGGGCTTTTGGCATTTGAGAATTCTCATTAACAATTCAAGAGACATAATAATTGGGATAATTGGATAATTGATTTATAGTTCATAATTAGGGATATTGAATCTTAATGCTTATTTACCCTAATTCAATCAAATCTTAGTTTTGTTTATTTGCTTTTTTTAGACTAATCTCTTTTTAATTGTTTAATTTAGTTTTCTTAATTAGAAAATTCACAATTTGCAATTGTTTAAATAAAATTGATTTAGTTAAGAGTTAGTATATGGTAATTTTTATTAAATAATTCCTCGTGGGAATGATACTCTACTTTCACTTTATTACTTGTTGACCGTGTATACTTGCACGTATTCATTGATTGTGAAATCGATCAATAAAGACAATTTGAATTAGTGCTTTTGGTTGAAAAACAAAAGTTACAGTGTTGATTTTCATTGAAATATAAAAAATGAGTTTTAGCCAAAAATAGTGAATTTGGGTGTGTTAATTTTGTTGTTTATGTTGTTGTATGGGTAGAATCATGTTTAGAGTTTTTGAAATATGTTAAATGAAGTCTCTATATGATTTATGTGCTAATTAGTCTGTTAGAAACGAGTTTGTAGGCCAAAATTGACTTTTTCTCATCGCTGTTCTAGGTCGGTTCACGAGGTTCTGTAATCGCAATCGCCATGGTCGCAGACTTCATATGAGACTTTAGATACCTTTAATAATGGCACAGCAATGACCTTGTAGCCTTGATCTCTGCTACCAAGAAGACTTCCACCTTACCTTAGTGACGTGATCCACAATGTAAAGCGTATGGCGTCATGCGCAAATTAGCGTAATGGTCTCGACAATGTACTTTACTCATGCATGAAATTTTAAGAAAAGTTATGTGATGATAGTAGGACTACTAAATGTTGATTTTAGTATTTATATACTATGAATAAGTATGTTATTAACAATTAACTTGTGTTATAACTTGATTATGTGATTAAAAATCCAATTTTAAATGATGAACGTACATAGTTATGTTTGTAAGATGGTAATGACTAATTATGTCATGATGACATATGTTTATAGGATATTGTGATTCGTATTGATTTGGTTTAGCCTACGAGCAAGGCAAGTTCTTTAACTCTACTTTTAGAATTGTGCAATCGCTTAAATTTTCTTTGAGCAAGTTTTCTAAACTCTCTTTTTACATTGAGCAAGTTTTCTAATCTATTATCTTGTTAATAAAACTACTATTTTCAATTCAATTATGATATAATGATGTACGTTATTCTTGAGCAAGTTATTCTTGTATTTAACTTGTTGTTTAGCATGCAAAATTTATATTTTCTAATGTTGGACATTTTTATCAATCAAATTGCTATGCATGCTTAGTATTCAATTTTAATTAACCTTGGCTTAGTATTGTTCAAGCAAGGTGTTGTAGCTATTCAAATTGTATGCTCTTAGATTATTCCTAAAGCATGACTTTAGTTTACTATGATTAATTCAATCACGATTATTCTATAGTGAAATGTTCTTGGTTTCATTCAACTAATCCTTAGTTAATGTTCGTTGAATTCCAAATTACCCTGAAAGCTTATCCAAACCAAACTTCCTTTGGTACGAACTTGTACTCTAAATACTGAGATGAACAACCCTAATGTTCTGATTAGGGGTTAACTTACGCGTAGCGTTAAATGTTTGTGCACAATACATGGTACGAAGGGATGATCCCCCTAAGTACGAGGAGTCCTTATAGTCTTATGACTGTTAAAGTTGGAGTTGAAAGATTGCTCGCAACTGTGGACATAGTTCATAGTCTTATGACCCTCAGTTATATTTATTCCACATTTTGGATTTCAGTTTCTAATTATAGATGATAGAGTACTATTCATTATTGATGAGCCTATTATTGGCAGTTATTATTACTATACTCCTGTTGATTTCATATTGTATCCAGTGAGCAATTGTTTTGCTCACTCTTGCATATTTTAAAACTCATTGCAGCTAAAGAAGAGAAGGTAGATGAACCTTCGTCTAGCAAAGGAAAGGGAAAAATGTGCAAGTGATGAAGACTTGTAATTTTACTTTGATTGAGATGTTAGATTTTTATTATGATGATCTTAGACTTGGTTTGAATGAAGTTTATTTAATTTCCGCATTTGAATGATTGTAATTAAAGGTTAGATAACCTGGGAGATTTTATTATGTAACCCTTTAATAGGAAAGGTTTTATTTATCCAGTTTTATTGTGATTGGGTAGTTAGATATGAATGTTTGATTAAGTGAACACCAGATCCTGTGGGAATGAAGTACCTGGATTTGGGGGTGTCACAGTTTCTAAGAATACCTCCCTAACTGTATTATCAATCACTTTAATCTAGAAGCAGTCTTCAGGAGTATTCAGATATTTCATTGATCTGAACACATTGAAAGTTACTTCCTAATCTTGTACTCTCATAGTCAGCTCCCCTTTCTGAACATCTATAAGGGTCCTCCCAGTAGCTAAGAATGGTCTGCCCAGTATTATCGGGACCTCCCTGTCTTACTAAAAATCTAGGACAATAAAGTCCGCTGGGAAGATGAATTTGTCCACCTTAACAAGAACATCCTCTACTATCCCCTTTGGGTAAGTAAGAGATCTATCCACTAATTGCAAAATGAAACTTGTGGGTTTGGCTTCATTTAGTCCTAGCTTATTATATATAGACAGAGGCATCAAGTTGATGCTAGCCCCTAATCACACAAAGCCTTGCCAATGAATTGGTCCCCGATAGTGCATGGAATCGTGAAACTTCTAGGATCTTTTTGTTTCAGAAGAAGCTTGTTTTGCAATATGGCACTGCATTCCTCTGTCATAGCTAGTGTTTTATAGTCCCCCATTTTCCTCTTCTTCGAAAATATATATTTCATGAATTTGACATAGCTCGGCATTTTCTCCAACGCCTCTACAAACGAGATGTTTATGCGAAGCTTCTTGAACACCTCTAAGAACTTAGAGAACTGCTTATCAAGCTTTTGTTTCTGTAGGTGCTAGTAGAATGGCAACTGTGGAATAGGAGGACTGGCTTTGTTCACTCTCGGGGTTGGTGTTGTAGGATTTTCTTGCACATTTTCCTCACCCCAGACTTATCATCTTTCTGCTCCATAACAGTTTCCTCTACAGACACGTCTTCTTGCACTATAGAGCTCTCTCCACAATTTTCATTTATAAGTCTCCCACTCCAGAGTGTAACTGCTTTGCATTGTTCCTCGCCATCACGTTTCGGGTTGACATCAGTGTCACTCGACAATGTGCCTTATTGATGACTGTTCAAAGCAGAGGCCAACTGTCCCATTTGGACTTCAAGGTTCCAGATGGAAGCTTCTTTATTATTGCTCTTTGTTTCGTTTTGGGCAATATATCGTGACATGAGATCTTCCAAACTCGATTTTCTTTCATGTTAAGGATGTGGGTGGTGGTATTGATTTTGAGCTTGGAACCCCGGAGGGTTTGAAAAGTTAGGCCTGGTGGTTGAAGGTTGTGCTTGATTGCTATTATTGTTACCCCATGAAAAGTTTGGATGATTCCTCAAGCCCGGATGGTAATGAGTGGGAGAGATTTGCATTTTGTTGTCACTCATAGTTGGAAACAAATTGAACTGACTCAGGGCTTATGGCACATTAATCAGTTGGGTTTCTCTCTTGACACAATTCACACGACACTACGTCAGTCTTAACATTCTGCATAGCTTGCACTCCCATAGTCTCTAGTCTTTTTGTTAGCGCCCCAACCTGAGCTGCTAATTGTGTGACTGAGTCAACCTCATATACCCCTGATGGTCTTCTAGGGGCCAACCTATCATTTGGCCATTGATAATTATAGGCCGCCATTGTTTCCACCAATTCATACCCTGCTTTGTGATGCTTAGACATGAAGGCCCCTCTAGAAGCGGCATCTATACTCGAACGAGTAGATCCGGATAACCCATTATAAAATGTTTGGATGGGAAGCCATTCTGGAAGTCCATGGTGGGGACATTTTTTCAGAAGATCCTTGAATCTCTCCCATGAGTCGTATAAGGACTTTGATTTAAACTGGATAAAGGAGGTAATTTCGTGCTTGAGCCTGGCAGTTTTGGCGGGCGGAAAGAACTTCGCCACGAACTTTTGAGCCAAGTCAGCCCATGTTGTGATGGAGCTTAGCGGATGTGAATGTAGCCAGCTCTTGTCTTTGTCCCTCAAGGTGAATGGAAATAATCGGAGTCTGATGGCATCGTCAGACACTCCGTTGCACTTAAACATGTCGCAGATCTCCAAGAAGATTATCAGGTGATCATTGGGGTCATCATTTGGTAATCCCCCAAACTGAATATTAGAGCACATTTGGATGGTGCCCGGCTTGATCTCAAAATTGTTTGCTTGGGTAGTGGGCATGAGAATGCTCACTTGCAAATCTACGATGTGAGGCATATCATGCTCCCTTAAAGATTTCTGAAGTTCCTCAACCATTATAACAGGAGTACGTATATCCCAAGATTTTTCTCTCTGCAGCCGTCTATACGTTCTGTCAATCTCAGAATCGAGAGGTATTATATTCCGACCCCTTCGAGGTGGCACAAACAGTGAAGACTACCTGAAAAGAGAGTTAAATAGATATATCAGTTTAAATTAAGACCGTAATAACTTAGTGTTAATATTGATAAACAAATAATACTAAGTCCCCGGCAACGGCGCCAAAAACTTATTGGTCGACTTCGATATCGCTAAATTGCGCACAAGTATACGTGGTCCACAAGTAATATAAGATAAGTTGAGTGTCGTACCCATTAGGACCAAGTCTTAATTGATAATCAAATACTACAGTAAGTCAATACTGTCTTATCTAAATAAGTGAAAAGAGATGGTGTATTAAGCTTTGTGATTAAAACTAAGGGAGATAAGAGAAGTAGTTGTGCTAGGAAGTCAAGTTAGGATTACAATTCCCCTAGTGCGTCGCCTAATCTCCTAACTCTCCATATTACAAACGAATCAAGGAAAGGTCAGCCGAGAACATAACTACACATAAGCTTCTATCGAAGGTCAAACACATATCCCTAGCTAGATGAATCACAATATTTCTATTGGTGAAAATAACTAAACTAGTGTCATTAAACTTAGTCGCAAGGCTACACAAGGCAAATAGAGATATGTCTATCCTATTAAACAGATTATGCACACATTTCCAACGGCATGGTCATAACAAGTGTTCTTGTATTTAAGAGTTAAATATTAATATCCAACTTTCAATATCTATTAATATCAATACCAATTTCTCTGTCGAGCAATCAGTCAATAAGCAAGGAATACAACAACCCATTCCAAAATGATTCATTAATATAAATAGGAGAGAAAGTTAATTAAGCTAAACAAAAGGTTACATTGCAATCCTAAAAATGGAATTAGTTCATATCCATAGTGCTAATACACATTTTTAACACATTTAACATTCTCAGTAATACACAAATAAATGAAAGATTTGGAATAAGAAAACCCCTGTTGCGAAGTGTTCTATCTCCAAATCTTCTCTTCTTTGTGTAATTTCTGAGCTCTGTCGGATGCAATAAACTCTTCCTCCTTGAAGCACAGCTTCTTTCTCTGCTAAATAATTAATACTGTAATATAAACTATTCTGCGCTCTCTATCTCTCTTTGTAATAACTGATGGCGACTGTGTCTGAATGAATCCTTTCTCTTTCTTCATTTAGGTCATTAAAAGTAATTTACTGCCTGGACATTAGAGCTCGAACTGCGGCGCGAGCAATGAACTAGTGGGTGGCGATGCCATCACAGAAAACTTAAAAATATTAAAGGTCGCTACTGCAGCTCGGGTGATGTCAAGACGTTAAACTAATCTCATGGTCATGACGCCAAGCTAAGGCTTGATGATGGCGCTGCGGTGCCAGAGGGTGGAAAATGACTTTTTTGCCCCTTAAAGCTGGTAATGACCTAATTAACCCTACATCATAGAGATTAAACATAATAAGAACAAAATATATATAAAAGCTAACTAAACAACAAAAAATAGGCAACATCTTAAGCTATAAAGGACCTGATTCACAGCTATTAATCCCACTCATCAAATACCCGCAAACTTAAGCTTTTGCTTGTCCTCAAGCAAACTAACTGAGATCCACTCTTACGTTATAGTAAGACACTAATGAAAACTAATCCTATAGACTATTATCATGGCTTTTAAGCATAATTATAGACCCTCTTTGAGAATAGGACAAACAATTATATGAATCAGGGCAATATGAGACCGTACTCGATCCATTCTATGTGTGTGTGTGTGACTACAAATCATCCTAACTAATCATAGCCCAAATTAAAATCACACAGTCGATTGTGATAACCAATAAGCTTACTCTACAACTCACATAATTAACAAGGAGATGCAACTACAAGAAATGATCAAAATGTTCTAATATTGAAGTAAAAATCTGATTAAGACAATGCTTAATTACCTTAGGCTAAACATAGCATACCCATTAACAAGCTTTTGATCAATGACTCCCAAGCTAGATGACTTTAGGGAACTAGGTGTAGAACACCCCTATGAATCTAATAAGTCGAGCAGCAAAGGTGAGTGCATTTTATGCTCTATCTCGCACAAGTCTGTGTTTATGGGCGAGTGCATTTTACGCTCCATCTCGGCCCACTACACGACTATCGATAGATTTACGTTTATGGGCGAGTGCGTTTTACACTCCATCTCGCCCACCGCAAGGCTATAGTTTTTTTTAAAATTGAACTATAGATCCCAAAATGTAAAAGCGTCTGCATCTTTTATTAGCTTGGAAACAAAGGAGTTTAAACATGGCACACAAATTTTCAAAACAATAAACAAATAATCTACATCTAAAAACATAACTAGTTAAAACAATTGGTCAGTGCTTACTAAAAAGAATGGATCCAAAACAGTCTCAACTTAACGAATTAATACACTCCTAGCTCACATATGCTTGACATGACTCTAAGAGAAAAATATAATCACTTGGTGCTTGTCATAAGCCACAATAAAAAATTAAACGCTATAACACCCTCACCCAACATATGAACAGTTATAAATCGGGGAAAAAGGGTTAATCAAAATACTATAAAGCCATAACACATGGCATAAAGTATACCAATAATCCTTGTAAATCCCAAAATATGGCTATGAACAAAATAATATCATAATAAACAAAATATCCCAAAATTCACATGAAATCTTTAATAACCCCAATAAGATATTTATATAAACAAGATCATCCATATATAATAAACAAAAGCATGCATCCATATATAATAAACCAAATCATACCTAATATGCATCTTCACATGCATCCCAAAATAAACCATACTTAAAAACCATAATTAAACAAGTTTAACCACAACTATAACATAATTAAAACATTAATTAAAACTTAGTATGGGGCTATACAGCCCAAAAGTAACTCTCTCAGTCCTCACAAACAAAATAAACATAAACTCAATTCATATATAACTAAACTTAAAAGAGATCTCCCCCAAAATGGAAATTTGTCCAATGTCCTCAATGGCCTTCTTGCAATATCAAGCATCCGCATCATCACCATCATCATCATCATCCACATTAACTGGCTCATCCTCGTGGGCCTCCTCCCGAGGTAAAAATGGTGGTGGATAAGGCGCAAAAGTCGGAGACTCAAGAAATTGAAAGGGCATGGACTCCGCACCATTTCCTCCCTGGGCATAATAGATACTGGAAATTGTATTGACCAACTACGCGTGGTAGTGATTGAACTGGCTCTCCCATTGAGCCACAATATCTATCTTATAGTGCAAAAAATTAAGACTGCCCAATATCTCCGATAGGGCCCCTGGTGGAATAGCCTCAGATGATGGGGGCCCAAGCACTTAAGTGGAGGTGCCGGCTTCAGTAGCAGCTTCAGTGGATGGCGGCAGCTATGGCGCTAACAAAAAGCCCTAACCTCTAGGATGCGACGATGCTCCTTTCCAAATTCCATAGCAGGCAATGATGTTATGATCAATTACAGTCATGGGTGCTTAAGTGACATCTTCATTTTCCCACTTTACACCCGTTCTTTTTCATAGACGTGTAATTAGAGATAGGTGAAGGACTCCTGACATGACATTGCTTCGTATGTCCTTCTTAATCGACTCCTGGATAAGCACCCCTACATCAACTTTCCAGCCCGTGACAATTGCATAGAGCAGAACCGCCCTTTCTCTTGTTACATCGCTCAAGTGGTGTGTTAGCATAATATTTGCGCAAATGAAAAAGTACCAAGCCTTACCGTAGCGGCTCAATGCTTGCTGAGTGAAAGAAGTCTTCTCATCGTGATATTCATTGGACTTCCATATGGTCCCAGGCTTGCAAAGTTTAGTAATCATCTCATCTATATTGTAACTCCTTAGCCCAGGCTCCAGGTAGTCGCGACCCTCATAATTGGGAGTCCCATAAACATTATTGATAGCCCGACTATCAAATTAAATCAACTTACCCCTAATCGGCACCACCGCGGGGCCATCAGCTTTAGCATTTGCATAGAATTCCTTTACCACCAAAATAACTGCCGACTTAGGTGACTTGGTGAAGTGAATCCATTTCATTGCCACAATCATGGCCATCATCTCGCCGCCTGTCTTGTCATCTGGCTGTAACCCTCTTTTAGGCACCAAACTCCGCGTTGAAAATTTTTGGGTATAGCGCTTCCAGGCTTCCTCGCTTGGGAATTTGACAGCATCCCAACGGGAAGGAAGGGCTCTGGATGACGGGGAAGGAGGGGGACCTATACTAGTACGGGGACGCTTTGAACCCATGAGTAGTTGAGATTGAAAATACTAAGGCACAAATCCTTGTTCTCTCTAAAATAACTCAGACCCAAAATATGAACCCAAAAGTATAACACAAAAATCTCTTACCTCGTTCTGCTTTTAAAGAGATAAAGCGTAAGAAAGGAAAGGCAGCAACGATCAGGAGAGTAACTGTACGACGGTTGAATGGCTTAAAGGTCAGAAACTAATGGTGCAAGACAGTTGATTTGCTCGAACAGTCATAAGAGGTAACTGAAGAGAGAAGGAGACATATTTTCTGTGAGAGGAAATGAGGAATAACTGTGAAAATGAACTGAAATGCCTATCTTAATACCAAAAACACGCTGGTGGCGCTGTGACACGATGCATGCACTGCGGCACGACCTTAGATCCAATTTGGCGTTCCGACATGATTATTTGGCGCTGTAGCGCGACTTTACAGAATGCCCTAATTTGATGTGGCGCCGCGACGTGGAAAGTAGTGTAGGTGTTGGCGCTGCAGCGCAAAAGACAGTGTGTATCAGCCTTTTGAGGCACTGCGGCGCGAATCATATTAAGGAACTCGTGACTGCCGCAAAGACTAGTTTCTAGTATGTCCCTATTGGGTCTTGCCCAAGGTTGCGGTCTGAAAGCCTATTAAGAACTCAAGGCCGCTGCAAGCGAGTTTCTAGTATGTTTCGTCTTGGCCCGGTGCTGCAGCATGAAAGTTGAGGTTGCAGCTCGAACTATGGCACTGCGGCGTGAGAGTTAGGCATAGAATATGGCGCTCCAGTGAGGAATTCTAGTACCTTCATGCTTTCATATGCTTTCAGAAGCGTGAAAGACGCAGTGTTAAGGTCGTAACGGCAAACTTGGCTTCCCGAACTTCGATTCTCGAAGCTACAATCACTCACAAGCCAAGCCCATATCAGAGAAATAAAACAAATTTACTCAAAAACTGTAATAAAACATTCTAACTAATAAAAACCTTTAAACACATACTACTAACATACTAACATGCTTTATACAGAAGCTAGCAATGATACTAAGAATTAAAAGGTGCAACTAATGATAACTAAAGAAAATAAAATTGAATGAAAACAAACAAAAACAAATTTTTGATACTGAGATGGTGTAGCCTCCCCATCAAGTTCTTGATTTAGAGGCATTAGCTTGACTTTTACCCCACCTTACATCGGATCTCCCAACGCGATGGAGGTATTTTGCCGGTCGACCTCGCCGCCCCAATAGTGCTTCAACCGTTG
The DNA here is from genome assembly GCA_020205605.1 of Panax ginseng. NCBI lineage: Eukaryota > Viridiplantae > Streptophyta > Magnoliopsida > Apiales > Araliaceae > Panax > Panax ginseng. Next base: position 89,275,141 of record CM035129.1, read on the forward strand.
TCCATTTACCTTGAAGGTTTTGTTTGAGTGAGGATCTTCAACCTAAATAGCCCAATAAAGATATACCTGAGCAACCGTGAACGGCCCCGACCATCGGGACTTCAACTTCCCCCGAGAATAATTTCAGTCTGGAGTTCAAAAGAAGCATCTTCTGACCCTGTTCAAAATTCCTTTCGACAATTTTCTTGTCGTGCCACCGCTTCATCTTCTCCTTATACAACTTAGCATTTTTATATGGTTGCAGACGAAACTCGTCTGATTCATGAAGTTGTAATAGCCTTTGTTCACCCGCTATATCAAGATCGAAGTTGAGCTTTTGGATAACCCAATATGCGTTGTGCTATAACTCCACAGGAAGATGACAAGCCTTGCCATAAAAAAGCCTATATAGAGACATTCCGATAGGCATTTTATAAGCGGTGCGGTATGCCCACAAGGAATCATCAAGCTTCTTTTACCAGTCCTTCCGATTAGGGTTAACAATCTTCTCTAAGATACGCCTGACCTCTCGATTAGATATCTCCGCTTGGCCACTCGTCTGCGGATGATAAGCAGTGGCTATTTTATGGGTCACCCCATACTTAGCAAGAAGGGCTTCAAAATATTTGTTGCAAAAATGCGACCCTTCATCACTGATTATTGCCCGAGGAGTGCCAAAACGAGTGAAAATATTTTTCTTTAAGAAATTAAGCACCACCTTCACATCATTAGTAGGCAAGGCAACTACTTCAACCCATTTGGAGACATAATTACCAGCAACAAGAATATAGAGATTGTTGTAGGATGACAAGAATGGACCCATGAAGTCAATACCCTAGACATCAAATAATTCTACTTTGAGGATATTCTGCAGAGGTAATTCATGCCTTCTTGAGATGTTTCCCACCCTTTGGCATCTATTGCAGTGCGATAAAAATATGTGCGCATCTTTGAACATGGTAGGCTAGTAAAACCCATATTGGAGTACATTAGGAATGACGATGATGGAGTACACCTTCGATTTCCTCCTTTGGCAAGCATCTCTGCAGAATCTGATCTGAACACTACTTGAATAAGAAAGGCTCATCCCACAAATATTGTTTTGCATCATTCAAGAATTTCTTCCTCTATTGATAGCTCAAGTTGGGAGGAAGCACTTGACAAGCAATATAATTAGCAAAGTCCGCATAACACGGGGCTTTGCTTTGGAAAACAAAGAGCTGCTCATCCGGGAAGAACTCATTTATATCTTTTTCTGCATCTCCCGCATGAGGATGGTTTTCCAACCTGGACAAGTGATCCGCCTTATCAACCTCGGCTTAGCATATTTCTTTTCTATCACGTATTTGATGGCTGAGTGATCTGTGTACATGATCACTTTCATTCCAATGAGATAGGAACGGAACTTATCAAACGCATAAACCATTGCCAACAGTTCTTTCTTAGTTGTGGTGTAATTCAGCTGAGCATCAGTTAATGTTTTGTTAGCTTAGTAGATTATGTGGAATACCTTATCCCTTTTTTGGCCTAACACTGCCCCTATAGCAAAATCATTGGCGTCGCACATAAGCTCAAATGGGAAAGTCCAGTCAGGAGCTACCACAATAGGAGCCGAAATGAGTTTTTTCTTTAATAGATCAAATGCTATGAGGCAGGCTTCATCAAACTAAAAATGCATGTCCTTTTGCAATAATGTGTAGAGCGGTTTGGTTATCTTTGAGAAGTCCTGGATAAACCGCCTATAGAACCCATCATGCCTAAGAAAGCTCCTTACCCCTTTTATTGATGTAGGCAATGGTAGATTATTAATGACATCAATCTTAGCCTTGTCAACCTCAATACTGCCAATAGATACACGGTGGCCCAGAATAATGCCCTTTTTGACCATGAAATAGCACTTCTCCCAATCCAGTACAAGATTTGTCTCAACACATCTATTAAGAATGATAGTCAAATTCCCCAGGCAGTTATCAAATGAGCTCCCGAATACCGAAAAGTCATCCATGAAGACCTCGAGGATCTTTTCAACCATATCAGATAAAATAGACATCATGCAACGCTGAAAAGTTGCAAGAGCATTACACAACCCGAAAGACATTTTTTGAAAGGCAAAGGTCCTATAGAGGCATGTGAAAGTTGTTTTCTCCTGATTTTCGGGAGCAATTAAAATCTGATTATATCCAGAATAACCATCCATCAGACAGTAGAATTCATGCCCAGCAAGTTTATCGAGCATCTGATCAATAAATGGAAGAGGGAAGTGATCCTTACAGGTTGACTTGTTCAATTTCCTATAATCCATACACACCCTCCATCTAGTCACTGTTCTAGTTGGAATCAGCTCGTTATTCTCATTGGGTACAACCGTCATGCCACCTTTTTTGGCATGCACTGAATGGGACTGACCCAAGGACTGTCTGAGATGGGGTAGGTAATGCCTGCATCTAGCAATTTAATAATCTCCTTTCGGACCACTTCTTTCATTATGGGGTTCAACTGCCTCTGATGTTCAATTGACGGCTTAAACACTTCCTCCAGTAAGATTTTGTGCATTCATTGAGATGGACTGATCCCTTTAATATCAGCAATTAACCAACCCAGGACCATTTTATATTGCTTGAGCACTAGCAGTAGCTTCTCTTCTTGGCACTCATCTAAAGATGCAGAGATTATAATAGGTAGAGTAGATGATTCCCCTAAATATGCATTCCTCAGAGGAGTGGGCAAAGGCTTTAATTCGAGGACAGGAGGTCTATGATCGATGGCTGGGCCTTGGAAGTGGATGCTTCATTATTATTCAGAGACTTAAACTATCTTTGGAACTTCTTAGATCTCTGTGGTGCATCCTGCCACTTGGCATATTCAACATGAGTGGGCTCTTCCATAGTACTGGACCCTGCAAATGTAGCTTCTCAAGGGTCTTGTCAAAAAGGTTTCTGAGAATATTTCCCTAACTGTATTATCAATCACTTTAATCTGGAAGCAGTCTTCAGGAGTATTCGGATATTTCATTGATTTGAACACATTGAAAGTTACTTCCTGATCCTGTACTCTCATAGTCAGCTCCCCTTTCTGCACATCTATAAGGGTCCTCCCAGTAGCTAAGAATGGTCTGCCCAGTATTATCGGGACCTCCCTGTCTTTTTCAAAATCTAGGACAATAAAGTCTACTGGGAAGATGAATTTGTCCACCTTGACAAGAACATCCTCTACTATCCCCTTCGGGTAAGTAAGAGATCTATCCACTAATTGCAAAATGAAACTTGTGGGTTTGGCTTCATTTAGTCCTAGATTATTATATATAGACAAAGGCATCAAGTTGATGCTATCCCCTAATCACACAAAGCCTTGCCAATGAATTGGTCCCCGATAATGCATGGAATTGTGAAACTTCCAGGATCTTTTTGCTTCAGCAGAAGCTTGTTTTGCAATATGGCACTGCATTCCTCTGTCATAGCTAGTGTTTTATAGTCCCCCATTTTCCTCTTCTTCGATAATATATATTTCATGAATTTGACACAGCTTGGCATTTTCTCCAACGCCTCTACAAACGGGATGTTTATGCGAAGCTTCTTGAACACCTCTAAGAACTTAGAGAACTGCTTATCAAGCTTTTTTGTTTCAGAGGTGCTAGTAGAATGGCAATCGTGGAATAGGAGGACCGGCTTTGTTCACTCTCTCGGGGTTGGTGTTGTAGGATTTTCTTGCACATTTTCCTCACCCTGCACTTATCATCTTCTCGCTCCATAACAGCTTCCTCTACGAACCGTCTTCTTCTTGCACTATAGAGCTCTCTCCACAATTTTCATTTATAAGTCTCCCACTCCAGAGTGTAACTGCTTTGCATTGTTCCTTGCCATCACGTTTCGGGTTGACATCAGTGTCGCTCGACAATGTGCCTTGTTGATGACTGTTCAAAGCAGAGGCCAACTGTCCCATTTGGAATTCAAGGTTCCAGATGGAAGCTTCTTTATTATTGCTCTTTGTTTCGTTTTGGGCAATATATAGTGACATGAGATCTTCCAAACTCGATTTTCTTTCCCTGTTAAGGATGTGGGTGGTGGTACTTGATTTTGAGCTTGGAACCCTGAGGGTTTGAAAAGTTAGGCACGTGGTCGAAGGTTGTGCTTGATTGCTATTATTGTTACCCCATGAGAAGTTTGGATGATTCCTCAAGCCCGGATGGTAATGAGTGGGAGAGATTTGCATTTTGTTGTCACTCATAGTTGGAAACAAATTGAACTGACTCGGGGCTTATGGCACATTAATCAATTGGGTTTCTCCCTTGACACAATTCACACGACACTACGCCACTCTTAACATTCTGCATAGCTTGCACTCCCATAGTGTCTAGTCTTTTTGTTAGCGCCGCAACCTGAGCCACTAATTGTGTGACTGAGTCAACCTCATATACCCCTGCTGGTCTTCTAGGGGCCTACCTATCATTTGGCCATTGATAATTATAGGCCGCCATTGTTTCCACCAATTCATACCCTGCTGTGTGATGCTTAGACATGAAGGCCCCTCTAGAAGCGACATCTATACTCGAACTAATAGATTCGGATAACCCATTATAAAATGTCTGGATGGGAATCCATTCTAGAAGTCCATAGTGGGGACATTTTTTCAGAAGATCCTTGAATCTCTCCCATGAGTAGTACAAGGACTCTGATTTAAACTGGATAAAGGAGGTAATTTCGTGCTTGAACCTGGCAGTTTTGGCGGGCAGAAAGAACTTTGCCACGAACTTTTGAGCCAAGTCAGCCCATGTTGTGATGGAGCCTAGCGGATGTGAATGTAGCCAGCTCTTGGCTTTGTCCCTCAAGGTGAATGGAAATAATCGGAGTCTGATGGCATCATCAGACACTCCATTGCACTTAAACATGTCGTAGATCTCGAAGAAGATTATCAGGTGATCATTGGGGTCATCATTTGGTAATCCCCCAAACTGAATATTAGAGCACATTTGGATGGTGCCCGGCTTGATCTCAAAATTGTTTGCTTGGGTAGTGGGCCTGAGAATGCTCACTTGCAAATCTACGATGTGAGGCATATCATGCTCCTTTAAAGATTTCTGAAGTTCCTCAGCCGTTATAACAGGAGTACGTATGTCCCGAGATTTTTCTCTCTGCAGCTGGTAGTCAGACGCTTACATCAATCTCGTAATCGAGAGGTATTATATTCCGACCCCTTCGAGGTGGCACAAACAGTGAAGACTACTTGAAAAGAGAGTTAAATAGATATATCAATTTAAATTAAGACCGTAATAACTTAGTGTTAATATTGATAAACAAATAATACTAAGTCCCCGGCAACAGTGCCAAAAACTTATTGGTCGACTTCGATATCGCTAAATTGCGCGCAAGTATACGTGGTCCACAAGTAATATAAGATAAGTTGAGTGTCGTACCCATTAGGACCAAGTCTTAATTGATAATCAAATACTACAGTAAGTCAATACTGTCTTATCTAAACAAGTGAAAAGAGATGGTGTATTAAGCTTTGTGATTAAAACTAAGGGAGATAAGAGAAGTAGTTGTGATAGGAAGTCAAGTCAGGATTACAATTCCCCTAGTGCGCCGCCTAATCTCCTAACTCTCCATATTACAAACGAATCAAGGAATGGTCAGCCGAGAACATAACTACACATAAGCTTCTATCGAAGGTCAAACACATATCCCTAGCTAGATGAATCACAATATTTCTATTGGTGAAAATAACTAGACTAGTGTCATTAAACTTAGTCGCAAGGCTACACAAGGCAAATAGAGATATGTCTATCCTATTAAACAGATTATGAACACATTCCCAATGGCATGGTCATAACAAGTGTTCTTGTAGTTAAGAGTTAAATATTAATATCCAACTTTCAATATCTATTAATATCAATACCAATTTCTCTGTCGAGCAATCAGTCAATAAGCAAGAAATACAACAACCTATTCCAAAATGATTCATTAATATGAATAGGAGAGAAAGTTAATTAAGCTAAACAAAAGGTTACATTGCAATCCTAAAAATGAAATTAGTTCATATCCATAGCGCTAATACACATTTTTAACACATTTAACATTCTCAGTAATACACAAATAAATGAAAGATTTGGAATAAGAAAACCCCTATTGTGAAGTGTTCTGTCTCCAAATCTTCTCTTCTTTGTGTAACTTCTGAGCTCTGTCGGATGCAATAAACTCTTCCTCCTTGAAGCATATATCTTCTTTCTCTGCTAAATAATTAATACTGTAATATAAACTATTCTGCGCTCTCTATCTCTCTTTGTAATAACTGATGGCGACTGTGTCTGAATGAATCCTTTCTCTTTCTTCATTTAGGTCATTAAAAGTAATTTCATCGCTCGGACATTAGAGCTCAATCTGCTAATGAAAGAATGAACTAGTTGGGTGGCGATCTTGGTACCGCGTAAGCTTAAAAACATTAGAGGTCGTACGCAACATGAAGTTCATGAAGAAACTCTAGCGCTGCAGCTCCGGGTGATGTCAGCACGCAAACCAATCTTGCGTTGCGACGCCAAGCTAAGGCTTGATGCTGGCGCTACGGCGCCAGAGGGTGGAAAATGACTATTTTGCCCTTTAAAGCTGGTAATGACCTAATTAACCCTACATCATAGAGATTAAACATAATAAGAACAAAATATATATAAAAGCTAACTAAACAACAGAAAATAGGCAACATCTTAAGCTATAAAGGACCTGATTCACAGCTATTAATCCCACTCATCAAATACCTGCAAACTTAAGCTTTTGCTTGTCCTCAAGCAAACTAACTGAGATCCACTCTTACGTTATAGTAAGACACTAATGAAAACTAATCCTATAGACTATTATCATGGCTTTTAAGCATAATTATAGACCCTCTCTGAGAATTGGACAAACACTTATATGAATCAGGACAATATGAGACCGTACTCGATCCATTCTATGTGTGTGTGTGAATACAAATCATCCTAACTAATCATAGCCCAAATTAAAATCACACAGTCGATTGTGATAACCAATAAGCTTACTCTACAACTCACATAATTAACAAGGAGATGCAACTACAAGAAATGATCAAAAGGTTCTAATATTGAAGTAAAAATCTGATTAAGACAATGCTTAATTACCTTAGGCTAAACATAGCATACCCATTAACAAGCTTTTGATCAATGACTCCCAAGCTAGATGACTTTAGGGCACTAGGTGTAGAACACCCCTATGAATCTAATAAGTCGAGCAGCAAAGGCGAGTGCATTTTATGCTCTATCTCGCACAAGTCTGCGTTTATGGGCGAGTTCATTTTATGCTCCATCTCGACCCGCCGCACGACTATCGATAGATTTACGTTTATGGGCGAGTGCGTTTTACACTTCATCTCGCCCACCGCAAGGCTATAGTTTTTTTTAAAATTGAACTATAGATCCCAAAATGTAAAAGCGTCTGCATCTTTTATTACCTTGGAAACAAAGGAGTTTAAACATGGCACACAAATTTTCAAAACAATAAACAAATAATCTACATCTAAAATCATAACTAGTTAAAACAATTGGTCAGTGCTTACTAAAAAGAATGGATCCAAAACAGTCTCGACTTAACGAATTAATACACTCCTAGCTCACATATGCTTGACATGACTCTAAGAGAAAAATATAATCACTTGGTGCTTGTCATAAGCCACAATAAAAAATTAAACGCTATAACACCCTCACCCAACATATGAACATTTATAAATCGGGGAAAAAGGGTTAATCAAAATACTATGAAGCCATGACACATGGCATAAAGTATACCAATAATCCGTGTAAATCCCAAAATATGGCTATGAACAAAATAATATCATAATAAACAAAATATCCCAAAATTCACATGAAATCTATAATAACCCCAATAAGATATTTATATAAACAAGATCATCCATATACAAAAGCATACATCCATATATAATAAACCAAATCATACCTAATATGCATTTTAACATGCATCCCAAAATAAACAATATGTAAAAACCATAATTAAACAAGTTTAACCACAACTATAGCATAATTAAAACATTAATTAAAACTTAGTATGGGGCTATACAGCCCAAAAGTAACTCTCTCAGTCCTCACAAACAAAATAAACATAAACTCAATTCATATATAACTAAACTTAAATGAGATCTCCCCCAAAATGGAAATTTGGCCAATGTCCTCAATGGCCTTCTTGCAACATCAAGCATCCGCATCATCACCATCATCATCATCATCATCATCCACATTAACTGGCTCATCCTCGTGGGCCTCCTCCCGAGGTAAAAATGGTGGTGGATAAGGCGCAAAAGTCGGAGGCTCAAGAAATTGAAAGGGCATGGACTCTGCACCATTTCCTCCCTAGGCATAATAGATACTGGAAATTATATTGACCAACTCCGCGTGGTAGTGATTGAACTGGCTCTCCCATTGAGCCACAATATCTATCTTACAGTGCAAAAAATTAAGACTGCCCAATATCTCCGCTAGGGCCCCTGGTGGAATAGCTTCAGATGATGGGGGCCCAGGCATTTAAGTGGAGGTGCCGGCTTCAGTAGCGGCTTCAATGGATGGCGGCAGCTGTGGCGCTAACAAAAAGCCCTAGCCTCTAGGATGCGACGGTGCTCCTTCCCAAATTCCATAGCAGGCAATGATGTTATGATCAATTACAGTCGTGGGTGCTTAAGTGACATCTTCCTTTTCCCACTTTACACCCGCTCTTTTTCATAGACGTGTAATTAGAGACAGGTGAGGGACTCCTGACACAACATTGCTTCATATGTCCTTCTTAATCGACTCCTGGATAAGCACCCCTACATCAACTTTCTAGCCCGTGACAATTGCATAGAGCAGAACCGCCCTTTCTCTTATTACATCGCTCAGGTGGTGTGTTGGCATATTATTTGCGAAAATGAAAAAGTACCAAGCCTTACCGTAGTGGCTCAATGCTTGCTGAGGGAAAGAAGTCTTCTCACCGTGATATTCGTTTGACTTCCATATGGTCCCAGGATTGCAGAGTTAGTAATCATCTCATCTGTATTGTAACTCCTTAGCCCAGGCTCCAGGTAGTCGCGACCCACATAATTGGGAGTCCCATAAACATTATTGATAGCCCGACTATCAAATTGAATCAACTTACCCCTAATCAGCACCACCGCGGGGCCATCAGAATTAGCATTTGCATAGAATTCCTTTACCACCAAAATAACTGCCGACTCAGGCGACTTGGTGAAGTGAATCCATTTCATTGCCACAATCATGGCCATCATCTCACCATCTGTCTTGTCATCTGGCTGTAACCCTCTTTTAGGCATCAAACACCGCGTTGAAAATTTTTGGGTATAGCGCTTCCAGGCTTCCTCGCTTGGGAATTTTACAGCATCCCAACGGGAAGGAAGGGCTCTGGATGACGGAGAAGGAGGGGGACCTATACTAGTACGGGGACGCTTTGAACCCATGAGTAGTTGAGATTGAAAATACTAAGGCACAAATCCTTGCTCTCTCTAAAATAACCTGACCCAAAAAGACAAAGTGTATCTCGCCTTTGGAGGCTGCCAAGTATGCATGAATCATATTAAGGAACTCACAACCGCAAAGACTAGTTTCTAGTATGTCCCCTATTGGCCCTGCGTTGCAGTGCGAATCCTATTAAGGAACTCGGCGCTGAGGCGTGAGTTTCCAGTATGTCTCGTCTTGGCGGTCTTGTCAGCAAACTTGAAAATTGAGGTCGCTATTTCGAACTATGGCAATCTTGGCGTAAGAGTTAGGCATAGAATGTGGCGCTCCAGTGAGGAATTCCAGTACCTTACCTCATGCTTTCACGTCAGTAAGCGAAAGACAAGTTAAGGTCGTCGACATACCGCAGTCATGCGCTTTATGGGCACATTAATCAGTCGGGTTGCTCCCTTGACACAATTCACAAGACACTCTGAACATTCTGCACAGCTTGCACTCCCATAGTGTCTAGTCTTTTTGTTAGCACTGCAACTTGAGCCGCTAATTGTGTGACTGAGTCAACCTCATACCCCTGCTGGTCTTCTAGGGGCCTGCCTATCATTTGGCCATTTATAATTATTGGCCGCCATTGTTTCCACCAATTCATACCCTGCTGTGTGATGCTTAAACATGAAGACCCCTCTAGAAGCGGCATCTATACTTGAACGAGTAGATCCAGATAACCCATTATAAAATGTCTGGATGGGAAGCCATTCTGGCAGTCCATAGTGGGGGTATTTTCTCAGAAGATCCTTGAATCGCTCCCATAAGTCATACAAGGACTCTGATTTACACTGGATAAAGGAGGTAATTTCGTGCCTGAGTCTGGCGGTTTTGGCGGGTGGAAAGAACTTTGCCACGAACTTTTGAGCCAAGTCAACCCATGTGGTGATGGAGCCTGGCGGATGTGAATGTAGCCAGCTCTTGGCTTTGTCCCTCAAGGTGAATGGAAAAAATCAGAGTCTGATGGCATCGTCAGACAGTCTGTTGCAGTTAAACATATCCCAGATCTCCAAGAAGTTTATCAAGTGATCATTGGGGTAATCATTTGGTAATCCCCCAAACTGAATATTGGAGCACATTTGGATGGTGCCCGGCTTGATCTCAAAATTGTTTGCTTGGATAGTGGGCGTGAGAATGCTCACTTGCAAATCTACGATGTGAGGCATAATATGCTCCCTTAAAGATTTCTGAAGTTCCTCAGCCATTATAACAGGAGTAGGTATGTCCTAAGTTTTTTCTCTCTCAGCCGTCTCAGACATTACATCAACCTCGTAATCGAGAGGTATTATATTCCAATTCTTCGAGGTGGCATAAAAAAAGGAAGACTACCTGAAAAGAGAGTTAAATAGATATATCAGTTTAAATTAAGATCGTAATGACTTAGTGTTAATATTGATAAACAAATAATACTAAGTCCCCGGCAACGGCACCAAAAAATTGTTGGTTGATTTTTCTTGTCATACCCATGAGGACGAAGTTGAGTGTCGTACCCACAAGGACGAAGTCTTAAGTGATAATAAAATACTGCAGTAAAGTCTATACTTTCTTATCTAAACAAGTGAAAAGAGATGGTGTATTAAGCTATGTGATTAAAACTAAGGGAGATAAGAGAAGTAGTTATGCTAGGAAGTCAAGTTAGGATCACAATTCCCCTAGTGCGTCGCCTAATCTCCTAACTCTCCAAATTACAAATGAATCAAGGAATGGTCAGCCAAGAACAGAACTACACATAAGCTTCTGTTGAAGGTCAAATGTACATCCCTAGCTAGATGAATCACAATATTTCTATTGGTGAAAATAACTAGACTAGGGTCATTAACCTTAGTCTCAAGGCAACACAACGCAAATAGAGATATGACTATCCTATTAAGCAGATTATGCACACATTCCCAATGGCATGGTCATAACAAGTGTTCTTGTATTTAAGATTTAAATATTAATATCAATACCAATTTCTATGTCGAGCAATTAGTCAATATGCAAGAAATACAACAACCCATTACAAAATGATTCATTAATATAAATAGCAGAGAAATTTAATTAAGCTAAACAAAAGGTTACATTGCAATCCTAAAAATGGAATTAGTTCATATCCATGGTGCTAATACACATTTTTAACACATTCAACATTCTTAGTAATACACAAATAAATGGAAGATTTGGAATAAGAAAACCCCTGTTGTGAAGTGTTCTGTCTCCAAATCTTCTCTTCTTCGTGTAACTTTTGAGCTCTGTCGGATGCAATAAACTCTTCCTCCTTGAAGCACAGCTTCTTTCTCTGCTAACTAATTAATATTGTAATGAAAACTATTCTACGCTCTCTATGTCTCTCTGTAATAACTGATGGTGGCTGTGTCTGAATGAATCCTTTCTCTTTCTTCATTTAAGTCATTATTAGTACTTTACTACATGGACACCAAAGCTCGCGCTGCAGCGTGAGCAATGAAGTAATGGGTGGCGCTGTAGCGCTACGTAGGCTTAAAAACACTGGAGGTCGTGCTACAACGCGAGTTCATGAAGGAACTCTAGCGTTGCAGCGCCGGGTGACGTCAACATGCAAACTAGTCTCTCACTGCAGCGCCAAGCTAAGGCTTGATGATGGCGCTGCGACGCCAGAGGGTGGAAAATTACTATTTTGTCCCTTAAAGCTGGAAATGACCTAATTAACCCTGCATCATAGAGATTAAACATAATAACAACAATATATATATAAAAGCTAACTAAATAACAGAAAACATGCCACATCTTAAACCACAAAGGACCTGATTCGCGGGTATAAATCTCACTCATCACGGGTCCAACAATGATTGTGTCGTCCTACTAATATTCCCCGACAAAAAGAATATTCCCCGACCAGACGAATATTTTATGACAACTTGCTTACTTTGCAAAAAATTTCACCTATCACCCTTAACTTTAACCCTTTATCAATTTAACCATTTACTAAATAAAATAATAATTATAAAAAATTGAATAATTTCATTTAATAAAATTCGGGATCTTACAAATGGTATTATAATTATTCATTGTACAATTTTGGCGTTGTTCATTATAAGAATCAGAATAGATTTATGCTAAATCATCATCTGAACTTAGTTCTAAATTACTGCCAGACAAACAATTTAGAATTTGTTTTTGGATGTCCTTATCTACGGACATTTCATTAAGTTTCTAATTATTTTTGATTTACATTTATTAGCGAAGTGTCATGTTTTACCACATTTATAACATTTTACTTTAGATTTATCTTTTTTATTACTACACGTCTTCTTTTTAGTAGATTTTTCAGGGGTTTTGTTATTAGAAGACTTTCTAGAAGAACGTCTTCGATAAGTTTTAGGGGTTTTTGAACTCTGTTGTTTTTTAACCTTTTGAGGATACTGTAATTTTGTGTCATATGAGAATTGATCACAAAATTCTTCTATCTCATGTCTTTTGGTGAGATTCTGTTTTTTCATTAATTGTTGAAATTTCATATCATTACGTAATGATAATCCTTCTTCAATAATTATAGAAGTAAGATGGCCGTAGGAATATACTGATCATAAGGAATACTCATACGATCATGTTTATCCCTTAATTTTTTACGTATTTTTTCAACAAAGAAGTGGAAAGTCCATCAATAAATTTGGCCTTCCAGTGTTCACTGTTAGCATCCGGTCTTTGCATACCTTTCAATAAAAAGACGTACTTATACCACCTAAAATGGGTTAAGGATGGGCAATGAAGATTCTGTAAGAGTTCTCTACTTCTATCAGTGTTCATAAGACCTGGTCCGACAAAATGATGAATGACTGCTTGAACTAGAGTGTAACAAGCATCTTCTCTTTTTGTTTCAATTTTAGAAATAGGATCTGTTTCATTCTTATAGGATTGAAGAATTTTAGTTCTTTGTTTGTCAGTAAGTGCATTATCCCACCATCCTTTAAGAATGCCGGTAAATCCATTTACTAAGAAACGACAAATCTGATGGTTTGTATTATCATTACATTTCATAGATGTCAGCATACATCATAATCTGATGTATGGTTTCATAAATCTGATATTTAGTCTTACCATCAATGTTCCATTCATAAATGGTTTTACCATAGTAAGATTTTTGTAAATGAGCTATTATTATTACTATTATCATAATAATTATAATAATAGTAATAATTATACTTATAATTATAATAATAGTAATAATAATAATAAAAATAATAATAATAATAGTAATAATAATAATTATAATTACAATTATTATTATTATTATTATTATTATTATTATTATTATTATTATTATAGTAATAATAATAATTATAATATTATTATAATTTTAATAGTAATATTAATAAAATAATTATAATTATAATAATTATTATTATTATTATTATTATTATTATTATAGTAATAATTATAATAATAATAATAACAATAATAATTATAATTATAACAACAACAACAATAATAATAATAATTATTATTATAATAGTAGTAATTATTATAATTATAATTATTGTTATTATTATTAATATTATTATTATTATTATTATCATTATTGTTATTAATATTGTTATTTGATTTAGGCGGGAATTTTTAGGGGTGAGATGAAATGTGAGCCTTTAGATTAAGTTGGAAGAATTGATAAAATCTAAACCGTCCTTGTGCTTTGTCAAATGAAAGATTCAAAATGGGTTCTATTTTATTATATAGATGTGTAAGATGTTGATAATATAGAATAATAATCTGTTGATCATCTAGCTTTGTTTTATTACACTTGGCATATTCTCGACCTTTAGTTTGATTCCGATAAAGAGTGTTATATAAGACAACAAAATTATGCCAATAATAAATATTGATGTATATAGTAGATACATGGGAATTGGGATGTAAATGATGGACCCGCATATTACTATTATATTTTATTAATTATAGCTTCACATTAGTCGCAATATACATAGATGCTATAGATGAAGATTTATTTGATGCAGTCATCTATGGCCCATATATTCCAACAAAGCTCACATCAATTACTGATTATTCAAAAAAAATGGATGTTAAGCAAAGAGTTGAATGGACATACAATGAGAAAAAGCTGGTGCAGCTAGACAAGAGGGCCAAGAACATTATGTTCATGGCTCTAGAAGATGAGTTGTTCAAAAATATTTTTAACTGCACAACAGCTAAGGAAGTCTGGGAATCCTTGTTGGTGATGCATGAAGGCACCGAAGAAGTCAGAGAGAATAGACAGTCTCTTATGACTCAATAATATAAAATGTTATCTCGTGTGCTTGGAGAGAACATAATCGCTACATATGAGAGGTTTAATGTTATTTTGAATTCTTTAAGAGTTTATGGAAAGGTATATCTAAATAAATACCTCAACATTAAGTTCATGAAAGTTCTACTTAGCAAGTGGGATGCCAAGACCACTGCCATTCGAGAGTCAAAGAATTTGAATGAAATGACTATGTAGAAACATTAGGGTAATCTTATTACCTGTGGGCTTGAGCTAAACCAACGTGCAGAGACCATTTCTAAAAGAAAGAAGAAGGAAAGAGGTGTTTCTCTCAAAGAATCAGAAGCAGCCTCCAAAGCCCTAGCAGTAGCAGAGTTTAATGATGAAGATATAGCTCTGCTAGTCAGAAGGCTGAGAAAGTTTATGCGAAATGGCAACAACAGCAGACCAAGAAGGTTCTTCAACAACAAAAATGTAGCAACAACAGAGATTAAGGAAAAGACTTGTGCTATAATTTTAAAAAGTCAGGTCACTATATCGCATAATGCACCAAGCCCTGCGAGAAGAGTTGATGAGAGATAAGAAAAAGTCAGCCCTAAAGTTGAAAGAGTTCAAGGGCTACAAGAATTTCATATAAAGGAAAGAGGCTTTGTAACTAAAGGGTCATGGATTGACTCAAAGGGTTGTTAAAGCTCTAAGTCCAATGGAGATGAAAGACCTCATGTGGCCAACCTATATTTGATGGCCACAGAAGTAGATACTGGCAAAATCACTGATTGTCAAGAAATTGACATCAGTGAGGTAAATGACTTTAACTCTTCTGATGTAGATATTAGTGATCATAGAATTTCATTACATGATATCACTGTAGATCTACATCAATATATGAAATTGTTCAGGGTTATATTAAAGGACCATTCTCTTTTTCAAGAGGATAAAAGAAAGTTTAACTAGAGTTGGAAATAACTCTACAAAGTACTGCCTCTCTCTCCAACCTTGAGGTTGAGAATGCAAGGTTGAGGCAGATAACTAAACGCAACCTCTAATATTGAGGAGTTGGAGAAGACAATTTCTATGTGGAATCGTTGTTCCTTGTCAATGGACTCCCTGATCACAAGTCATAGTAATGCCTCCAATCAATCAGGTTTAGGACTAAATTATTATTTCCAAGAATAAAAGGTCACATACTGGTCTAGAATTTGTAAAATTGTAAAGTTGACCAAAGTCTACGATCAAGCCTCAAAGGGGCGTAGAGTTAGGTAAAAATAACTCTACTAACTAACCCGACATGAAACATAGAGTTGGCTTCTACTCTATGAATCCTCAAAATCGTATAACACTGTGGAAGCAAAAAGAGGTCAAGCCAAGAAGAAAGACTGATAATAGCTATAATCCACACGTGTCCCTAATAAGAAGAAATCCACACACACACATACACATACACTCACATATGCTTCATATTAAATGATATACCAGTCATAGATATGGGCATGTAGCTGCATTGTGTTACTCTAATGATTATCATCCAACACATTATCGACCTAAAATCAAGCAAGTATGGGTCCGCAAGGGTACTAACAGGTCATAACTTAAATATGCTTTGGTACCAAAATAATGATTGACTTATATTGCAGGTACAGAGATCCACTGACTCAATTTGGTATCTCGGTAGTAAATGCTCAAGGCATATGACTGGTAGCAATGCTCTCTTATCGAACTTCAAGGACAAAGATAGTCATGCAGTTGTTTTTGGAGACAATAATTCTGGGAAGACTCGTGGATATAGCTCAATTGGAAATGGTGCAATATTGTTCAACTAGGTTGCTTATGTTGAGGGACTGAAGAACAATCTATTAAACATTAATCAATTATATGATAAATGACATCAGGAAATATTCCTCAACAACTAGTGTCAAGTTCTAGACTTGAAATCTAATTGATAAGTGGTATTTTTACCTACTTATTGAATACCAATTCACGCGAACTATGCACATCTCAAGTGCATTTTATTGTGTTTTAGTTGCATTTCATGATATTTCGCATTGCATTTACTTAAAACTCCTTTTGGGTCAATAAGTGCAGGAATTGGCTTAATTTTGGTGGTATTGGAGGGCACGAGGCTAATTGATGCATGAAGGCGAGGCACAAATGGGGATTTGCATGACATGAAGGTACTATAAAGCAATGAGATCAAGCATGGAAGAAAACTAAGCATGAATGAACAAATCGCGACAACAACGGCATGTGCGAACGAACGAACTTGCATTTGCTTGCAGGTTCATGTGCATAAAAGCCTTGAGAGCGCCTTGTGCGTGAGGACTTCAGGGGACAGGGCATACTTTCTGCAAGTCTAGCACCCGCGTGCGAGAAGCGTCTTTGGAGGAAGCTTGTGTAGCATATGCGATCTTTGAAGCGTGTATTTGTTTTATTTTAATTTTTAATTAAATGAGTTATAATTGTTTTTAAAACAATTCTGATTGGTGTCAGATAGAAGGTTTGATACTTTTAGCGTATTTTTTATATCGTAACTAGGGTTTACACTGTGAGGGAGATTCCAACGTAGAACGAGGCTAAAACGTCTACTTCTCCAATTCTTCTTGGGATTCTCTGTCATTGTAGTTCTTTATTATCGTTTACTGGATTTTTGTGAGGATTTGAATGTTATTATTGGTTCCAAATCTGTAATTGGGTTTGATCGTTCTATCTTTCATCTTTCAATTATTTGTTTTGTAATCATGCTAAATGTTGATCCCATAATGGCTTTTGGTTCAATCATGAACTAAACTCCATTATGGGATTCTAACGGATTTTAATATGTAGTTTGGTTGCATGCTTAAATGCTAGGGTTGTTTTGCATATCATATGGAATTACATCATGATTGTTTTTTAATGTATGAATGCATGATCACCATTAAATCTCGATACTTGTATGGAATTGACAATGAACATGCAAGTATGGATTATAATCATGATAGCATGCGAATATGGGGTTTTGTTGTATATGGCTTGCGTATTTTGTGAATCGATAGACATATCTTGTTTCATTTCACCATATATGAGCTAGAGTAAGGGCTTGTGCTTAAAATCAATATAATTGCAATTTCACATAGACATATAGTGATTTTGGTTGTATTGATGATTACATGGAGTCTATCATCATGGATGCTATGTAAGTAGGTTATAGTGCATTGAAAAATGGTTATAACTCTATTAGTGCTCTTGGCTATTTTCTATGATATGTGAACACTTCTTGCATGATAGTGGCGATTAGATGAAATATTAAATGAAGTTAGGGTCCCATTATTTCCAGATTATATTCGTTCCATTAGTATACTTATTTTTAGTTGTTAGTTACAATTAGTTTAATTAAATAATTATATTCATTAGTCTAAGAATATAAATACATTGAGTTAATTGATGATTAGTAGTTTAAATTTAACAACTTTCTATGTGGGATCGATACTCTACTTACTATGTATTACTTGTTGACACATGTATGCTTGCATGAGTTAGAGCTCTTTTATCGAGAAGAAAAAAGAAATGACAAGTTTTTAAGCGCGATTCTTAGGGAAAGGCGTTGAATTTAAATAATTATCATTAGTTTAAAGCTATATTGTATGACTTAGACAATTACGATCGTTTCTCATTTCTATTTTTGTTGCGGTTTTTCGTTTGAGAACTTGTGGATTTTTTATACTGCATGATCATCAACATAGAACTAACACCGGTAGCGAGGATAACATAAGCGGAAGAGGTTGGAAAGTGTGTGCGGAGAAATTTGGAAGCGCGATTAGATAATCTGACATCGAATGGCGGAAGAAGCAGAGACTTGAGCAAAGAAGAGTATCGGGCTCTAAGGGAGTATTCCATGCCAAACATAAGCGGACTACAATCGAGCATAGTCAGACTGGCGATATCAGCCAATACCTTTGAAATCAAATCGGGCACTATTCAGATGGTGCGAGAACTTCGGTTCGATTTGGGGTCTTTGTCACGGATGATCCGAATGAACACCTATTGAGCTTCATCGAGATTTGTGATACATTCGAGATACAATGGTGTGACGAAGGATGCCATTAGACTACTGGCTATTCCCATTTTCATTGAGGGATAAGGCTAGAAGTTGGCTACATTCTTTGCTTTGTCGAGGTCGATCACTACATGGGAGGACTTAGCACGAAATTCTTAGCCAAGTTCTTTCCAATGGCTAAGGCGCAAAGATGAGGACAACTATCTCTCGGTTTGAGCAACAACAAAGCGAGTCCTTATATGAGGCATGGGAAAGATATAAAGAGATGCTCGGAAAATGTCCACATCACGGTATGCAGTTGGATGGTGATCAACTCCTTCTACAATGGTTTGGGATGGCGATCGAGGCCGATTGTGGATGCGGTAGCGGGGAGGGCATTATGGGCAAAAGGGCTATGATGAAGCTTATATGCTTATCGAGACTATGGCTGCGAATGATTATCGAATCCTCTGACTCGGATGTCACGACCCAGGTTGCGGTGTGTTGGAGGTAGATGCGATTACACGGTTATCGGCACGCAGATGGCGACTATGGCTAAGAAGATAGATACTTTGGCGAGAAAGCAAAGTGAAAATAGTTGCCTTCGTTTGTGAGATTTGTGCGGGTCACACTCCACGGATCGATGTCTTTATCGGCTCGGAATTCGGTGCATATGTGAGCAACTACGAGAAAGACCGAGGTCAATTTGAACACATACCACCCCAACAACCGAAATCATCCAAACTTTAGTTGGTCGAATAACCAGGAAATCAACAAAATCGGTTTCGGTAGAATCATCAATTTCAACCACGATCATCTCGACCCACGATTTACACCAAACCACCATTTCCAAGGATTCTCTCAACAACAACAACATCACACTCCAATTTGCACCACGACCGGAAAAGAAATCGAGAGATGGAGGAGATGATGTTGAAATACATAACAAATCTGATGCGTGATCAAAAAGCAAGCGGTGGCTATCAAAATTTGGAGACTCAAATGGGGCAAATGGCGAGTATGTTAACAACGGGCCCCGGGTTCATTGCCAAGTAACCTTTGAGACAAATCCAAGAAGAGCGGGAAGGAAGCGGTGTCAGCGATCACATTGAGATCGGGGAAAGATTTGACGAGTTCTGCAAGTCACGCTCCCACGCTTTGATAGTACTAAAGGAGGCAGCGGCAGCGAAAAAGCGAAAGTGGTGGTGAAGAGGAGGAAAATCTGGAAAATTCGAGGTTCGGAGAAGAGAAAGATAAAGAAGGTTCGAAGAGAAGGTCGAGAGTCCAGCCACCAATTCACCCTCAAGTACCGTATCGAGAGGTTAATTAAGCGAAGAAAAGAAGACAAACAGTTCAACAAGTTTTTTGGAGGTATTCAAAAAGTACGCAAATTAATATACCTTTCGTGAAGCATTGGAGCAGATGCCAAGCTATGCAAAGTTCATGAAGGGTATATTGTCGAGGAAGAAAGATTAGATGAGTTTGAAATGGTAGCCTTGGCCAGGGAATGCGATCTGATTAACTTGGTATGAACTACCTCAAAGTTGAAAGATCCGAGCTTCTTCAAAATTCCGTGCACAATTGAGAAGATGAACTTTAGTAAGTGTTTATGTGATCTGGGGGCAAGTATAAATTTGATGCCGTTGTTAGTGTTTAACTAGTTAGGATTACCGGCTCCAAGGCCGACAAACATTTCTCTATAGCTAGTTGACAGATCCATCACGTATCCACGAGGAATTGTTGAAGATGTGTTGGTTAAGGTGGACAAGTTTATTTTTCCGGCTGACTTCATCATTCTAGACTATGAAGAGGACAAAAGCATATGAATAATACTGGGAAGACCATTTTTAGCCACAGTGAGCTTGATAGGCGTGCAAAAGGGAACTCACTATGCGTGTACATGATCGGAGAGGTCACCTTGATGTCTTTAAAATGATAAAGTTCCCAACGGATGAAGAAGAATGCTTCTTGGTGGACTTGGTAGATCGGGCCTAAAGGATGAGGTCTGAAAATCGAGGAATTATGAACCATTGAGGTGTGTAAGCTGGAAAAAGTTCAGAGTTGAAGGTAGGCCGTTAATGAAAATGAAGTCATTAAATTTTGAGGTGCGGTGGACAATAAGGAAGGCACCTCAATTCTTGATGTGACGTGAGATTGAAGATAGTCAAGCTAATTGACTATAACTTAGCCTTTGGATGGGAGGCAACCCATTATTTCTACCCCTATTGAGTTTTTAGTTATTCATTTTGAATTACTTTAGTTAGTTATATCTCATTCATTTTTAATAGGATATTAGATTTTCATGCTTAAGTGTGTAGCAAGAATTGCTTTGCGAATATTTGCAAGATGATAGCATTATAAGGCCACTAATTCATATCTTAACAATGTGCATTAATGTCTATGCAGGAACCATCATTGGAAAGCATCACTGATAGGCAGAATGGAGTTGAACTTGAGCATTGCAGATATCAGGCTCGCACGGCCGCGCAGCCTAGGAAGTACAAACTCGCGCAGCCGCGTGCCAAGTCAATCTGGCCAACAAACATTTTGCAAGTCTCGCGCAGCGCCCGATACCCACACACTTTCGGCATGCGCCCGCTGACACCGAATTAAGACAGAATCTGAACATTTTTAAAAAGAGTTGTGGACCATTTGGACTCTCATTTGGGATAATAACAGACGCGAAAATCTCTCCCTCTCCATAACTCATGTCTCTATCTCTCTATCAGTTACAAATTGAAACCGTGCTTTTCTCAATCACATCTCCACGATTCTCTCCTCGTTCAAAGCTTAACCCACGCTCTCATCCACTCTATAAAGCTAGGGCTCCTAATTGGGTTGGCAGAAACAAGTTGGGAGATTAGCACATCACAAATTCTCGTTCATTCTCAGTAAGTTCATCTGTATTCTTGCTCAAATATCTATAAATGGGTCCAAAAAGAGCACGACCATCTTCATCTTCCTCATCCTCCTCCGGCAGTCACGAGGAGGACATTGTTGACCACACCAAGTTCTTGTGTCTGGAAGCCCGGCGAGAGTACTACTGGGATCGTAGCAAAAAAATTTATCAAGGAAAAGGATTCAAACGGAAGGCGGGGATGGGCGACTTTGTGCCATGATCCGGGGAGCAAATTGGGGTGGGTGTTGCATCTCCACGCCCATTCAGGTGAGCATAGTCCGAGAGTTTTACGCCAATGCCAAAGTCACCATGAGCGATACCTCTATGGTTCGAGGTGTTGAGATAGCCTCTGAGACCTTCTTATCGAACCATTACGAGAATCACCAGAGACACCACCACGGGGCATGCCAATTGGATCACGAGGGCACATCGAAAGCGGACTTGGGCGTGTCATTGCGAGTTGTGCATACCGGGCGCGAAGTGGACTTACAAAAGTCGGCACAACCCGACCTCGCATATTCCCAATGACCATGCCTTGAATCGATCACCAAGGCGTGGAACACATTTATTTGTGCCAAGTTATTGCCTTCATCGCATCGGCATGAGATAGCGGCGGAAAAAGGGGCCATAATAATTATATGGAGCATGAGTATATCGGCGTGGGGTATTTGATTCATCAAAACATCGTGAAATGTCTGAAGGAAGTACCATTGGGAGCATTCCACATCGTTAGTGGTCGCCATCTTATATGCTCATCGGGGTGCAATTGGGGCAACGAACAAATGCAATATCAAGCGAGGACATCACCCATGCCACCATTGAAAAATTCGAGGAATTAGGCGGGGAGGCGAAGCACACACACCAGCAGACGAGGATTTATTCTCGAACCCACATTCCCCGAACCATCCCAATGATCCCCTCGAGATAGATGAGGCGGGGCCCATCCACCCACTGAGCACACACCGTTCTGGCGATCGACAACTCTGAAGGTTGGAGCACAAAGTCGATGCCATGTATGACAATTTTGGAGCGTTTGCCACAGGACTCACGGGGCCTTGGCCAAAACCTTCAGTGACAAAGAACAATGCTTGAGTGGCCTCGGTTTGGGACCATGCGATGCCATATCCACCACAGTTCACCACCCGGAGGGTGGTCAAGCCGAATCATTAGGGGAGTTTTTGTACCCTTTACCTTCATTCAATGGGGCATTGAATATTATAAGTTTGAGGGGTATTGGGGTAGTAGTGTAGTTTCATTTAGTTTTTGCATGTTTAGTGTAATTTTGCATGTTATAAAATTTTGTTTGAAAATTTTTAATTTTTAGTCATGATTGCTTGTGTTAGTATGTTTTAGTTTGCATGTCTCACATGTTTAGCTTTATGGAAATTCTTGCCTAGCCAATGATGATAGTGAATTGTGAAGGATTCTAGAGTATATTGGATAACATGAGCGTAGTTATAATGTTTCACACGATAAAATTCATGTTCTTTGTTTAAATGCTTTTCGGTTTTACAAAGCGTGTTCACAATCACTTGTAGGTTTAAGAAGTATGTGTTGCATTGCTTGATAGAACATATAGTTTTAAAAAAAGAAATATGTGGAAAGTGATCTTAGGCTTTGTATGAAACATGGACATGCAAACTTTGGGAAAACATGGGTATCTTATGTATAAAAAAAAAATCAAATAGCAATAACGTGGCTAGTCTTAATTTGGGGCCACCACAGCTACTTGAGTAAAATGCAGGGGGATTGTCTCTACACTAGCGCCTAAGGTCTTTCATGATGCAGGAGTCGTTGGTTGAAAGCTTCGCTAAGGGGTAGCGATGTGCCTAATGGATTGAGACATTGCGCGTCATGTGAAAAAAAAGAAAAAAAAAAAAGAAAAGAAAAATAGCAATAAACACTACGCGAAAGTCGTAAATCGCCCTCGTGAGTAGCAATAAAGCAATAAGCCCATTGTTGAACTTTAGTTTGTGTTGATATGTTGAAACGATCATGTGGCATGAGTATACATGAGTCTTGATTTAGACTATAATTTTTTTTGTTTGGAGCAATGTGCATATGTATTCTTTGCTTAAATCAAGTTTTGGTGAACACACTTTTACACACACATCATCTCTCTCTATAGCGAGATATGAATTATTTGAGTGTATGATATTATGCCTATAGTTTGGTGTGAAATTGTATTCTTGGATCTGGAGAATTCACTGAGGTGATTTGGGCTGGAATTTTGTTATGGCTGGGACTATGTGAGACTAGGTTGCATCATAGATTAGTTGCGTAGTATTGTAGTTGTATTTTCATTGTTCATTAGTGTGCATTGCTTGAGGGCAAGCAACAGTTCAAGTTTGGGGGTATTTGATAAGTGGTATTTTTACCTACTTATTGAATACCAATTCACGCAAACTATGCCCATCTCAAGTACATTTTATTGTGTTTTAGTTGCATTTCATGATATTTTGCATTGCATTTACTTAAAACTCCTTTTGGTGAATAAGTGCAGGAATCGGCTTAATTTTGGTGGTATTAGAGGGAACGAGGCTAATGGATGCATGAAGGCGAGGCCTGGCGAGGATTGCATGACATGAAGGTACTATGAAGCAAGGAGATCAAGCATGGAAGAAAACTAAGCATGAATGAACAAGTCGTGACGGCGACAATGACATGAACGAACAGAACCAAAACTTGCGAACTTCGCGGTCATGTGTGCCATGGCGACATAAAAAACCTTGAGAGCAGCGCCCTGCAGGACTTCTCGTTGGATGGGGCATACTTTACGCAAAGTCTCGCGCCCGCGCGAAAGCGTCTTCTTGGAGCGTGCGTGGCGCATGCGCGATCTTTGAAGTTATGTATTTGTTTTATTTTAATTTTTAATTAAATGAGTTGTAATTGTTTTTAAAATGATTCTGACTGGTGTCAGACAGAAGGATTGATACTTTTAGCGTATTTTTCATATTGTAACTAGGGTTTTACCTTTGTGAGGGAGATTCAACGTAGAAACGAGGCCAAAATGTCTACTTCTCCATTCTTCTTGGGATTCTCTGTCATTTGTGGTTCTTTATTATCGTTCTTTGGATTTTTATGAGGATTTGAATGTTATTATTGGTTCCAAATCTGCAATTGGGTTTGATCGTTCTATCTTTCATCTTTCAATTGTTTGTTTTGTAATTATGCTTAACGTGGATCCCATAATGGCTTTTGGTTTAGTCATGAACTAAACTCCGTTATGGGATTCTAACGGATTTTAATATGTAGTTTGGTTGCATGCTTAAATGCTAGGGTTGTTTTGCATATCATATGGGAATTCTGTCATGATTGTTTTACATGTATGAATGCATGATCACCATTCGTCTCAGTGCTTGTATGGAATTGACAATGAACATGCAAGTATGGATTGTAATCATGATATCATGCGAATATGGGGCTGTTGTATATGGCTTGCATATTTTGTGAATCAGATAGACATATATTGTTTCACCGTATGAGCTAGAGTAAGGGCTTGTGCTTAAAATCAATATAATTGCAATTTCACATAGACATATAGTGGTTTTGGTTGTATTGATGATTACATGGAGTCTATCATCTGTGGATGCTATGTAAGTAGGTTATAGTTCATTGAAAAATGTTTATAACTCTATTCGTGCTCTTGGCTATTTTCCTATGATATGTGAACACTTCTTGCATGATAGTGGCGATTAGATGAAATATTAAATGAAGTTAGGGTCCCATTATTTCCAGATTATATTCATTCCATTAGTATACTTATTTTTAGTTGTTGAATTACAATTAGTTTAATTAAATAATTATATTCATTAGTCTAAGCATATAAATACAATTGAGTTAATTGATGCATAGTAGTTTAAATTTAACAACTTTCTATGTGGGATCGATACTCTACTTACTCTCATATTACTTGTTGACACATGTATGCTTGCATGAGTTAGAGCTCTTTTATCGAACTTAAACACCAATTATGTGAAGATAATGGTATTCATCATAATTTCTTAGCTTCAAGAACTCCACAGTAAAATGGAGTGACTGAGATGAAGAACAAAACCTTGATAGAGGCAAGAAGGACACTTCTAGCAATGACCAATCTCCCTAAATACTTATGGGTTGAAGCTGTCAACACTACATGCTACAGTCATAACAAATCTCTGATTCACTCTACGCTAAAGAAAATGCCCTACGAGTTATGGAGAGTAAGGAAGCCAAACATCAGTTACTTTCATATGTTTGGTTGTGCATGTTACATCCTCAATAATAAAAAGAGATACCTCACAAAATTTTAGCCTAAGTCAGACGAAGGAATATTTCTTAGATACTCTATGGAAAGCAAAGCCTATATTGTGTTCAATAAGAAATCATTGAGCGTTAAAGTTTCTATTCATGTAACCATCGATGAATCTGACTTAGGCAAGCTAAAAAAAGTTGTACTGTTTGATGAGATCGTAGAGAAATACCTTACGATCAGAGAAGCTTAAGTCGTAGAGTCAGACCCAACGATCGTAGTGCCACACAAGGTGATTATAAAGTCCTTAGTTCCAATTATGGGAATTCTAGGAATCGATGAAGCTGTTAATTAGGAACCAGATCTTGAAGGGCTTAGAGAAGAAGGCACAAGGATAAATGTTCCAACTGTAAGCTATTGGGCAAGAGATCATACCCATGACTTGACCATTGGTAATCCTAGTGCTATAATCAGGACAAGGTCACCTACTCAGAATGAATACTTATTCCTAAGTTTTCTCTCTCAAATGGAGCCCAAAAAGATCTAAGAAGCATTGGAAGATTCAAGCTGGATTAAAACTATGCAAGAGGAGTTGAATCAATTTAAAAGAAGCAAAGGCTCGAGACTAGTCCAAAGACCAAAAGATCATCCAGTAGTCGACACTAAATGGGCATTTAGAAATAAGATGGATAAGGATGGGGTGATCACAAGAAATAAGGAAAGACTAGTGGCCAAAGGTTATTTGTAGGAAATCGACTGTATTAAGACCTTTTCTCCTATTGCCAGATTGGAAGTCATCAGAATGTTCCTAGCCTATGCAGCCCATATAAAGTTTAAAGTCTTCTAAATAGATATTTATTATTTCCCAAAGACACAATATAGATCTAGAAGGGGGGGGGGGATGGGTTGAATAGATATTTAAATTTTTTTTCTTGATTACTTAATTAGATTTACTCAATAAATACTTAATCGAGAATATCCATATGTAACAAAATATAAGTTTGAAAACTCCCCTTGCAAATTTACTTAGAAATATTAGTTCGAAAACAAGTTATATGAATGATCAAACACTTAGCAGATATATCAGTTATAGATTGTAGAATGTAAATTGCAGAATATAAAAGACACGAGAGATTTTAAGTGGTTCAGAGACTGAACAACTTTTATTTCACTCTTCTACTCAACGAGTAGGATATCCACTAAGGATATAGGCCCAACAGACCATTTTACATATGAATCCCTAAGATTCCTTTAAGTCACAAAGTCTAGGTATTGAGTCGCTTAGACTTGGCAATTCGACCACTAATGACCAGGATCCACCGACCCCACTTCAGTCACATAGACCAGGATCCACTGACCCTTCTTCCTATTTTGTAGAAGTGTTTTTGAGGTGATTATAAGAAGGCTTGAATGCTCTTCATCTTATAGTACTTAACAACATTGTTGATCATCTTCTTGGTGTTTGCCGAACTTTATTGTTAAAGTTTGATTTCTTTTGATTATCAGCAGCTACTCATGATTAATGTTGATGTGATGCTAAGCTATTCACTTAAGCTCTTTAACTTTTGTGCTTAACAACATTGAACACTCTCAAGATCATAGACTTGTGCTCTACGTCTTCACCTGGTTTTTTTTTAGTGTTCTTAATGAAACGTATGGTGGTGCATTGAGGTTTTCCTTCTAGTCTGCCATTCTCACGTTATCAACATCAACTACATAGCTTCTTCATGTTTGGACCTTTAGTTCTGCCATGTTCTCCACTTTTTTAGCTCTATGACTCTAGCTCATTTGTTCTAGAGTTTTCTACCTCTTTTGTCTTTGGCTCTGCAGTTCTGGCCTTTTCATGTACTCATCAGCTTCTTGTATTCTGATGAGATGTTGTTAAGATTAACTTTAATCTCCTTCTCTTTTAGACTCGGCAAACTCTAACATTTCTTTATTCGTAGAGTTAACCTTACTCTACATTCTCTTTTGTTCAGCTTAATTTTCAACTCTGATGATGATTCTCCTTTAGTATTGACATTCATTGCTCGACATCCTCTTTTTTTTCTTTTTGAATGATGTTTTCTTTTATACTTCTTTGAAATCTTTCTGTTGAGAAGTATCCGTTGGGGGCATTTAATGCATATATACTTTGATATCTTTGATGTTGACTTTCTAAATCTATGTGTCAGCATACTTTTTAACTTGAGACTTATCACATCAATCAATATCCTTTCTAGCTTTTTCGACAACTTGCTTTCGGCCAACTAGCCAATATAATACCTTATTTTCTTCTAAGAATATATTTTTTGATACTTTGAGTTCATCTTCTTGCAACGTTCCATTTGTTAGTCTCATTTTCAGATTTGACACAGACTTTACGATCTGTCGTTACAAGAGTCATAAGATTGAGCTTTACGTTCTCCTTGAGCTTTTTTATTCTTCTATTCTTCTCACTGTTGATAGTAGAGTGATGACTGTTGTAAGCTTATATTTTGTATCTTCATTATTACTATTGCCTTATCTTCTGTTCAATTTTTTGATATCTTCATGATGCTTGGATTTGCTTAGCAAACTCTTCTTCGTTCTCTTGATACTTTACATGTCTTGTGAAATTGATAACATCTTTTTAGGTGAACTATTCTTCTTTATTTTTAAGCATTGGCCTCTTCTATACAAAGTCCTTAGTTCTCTGTGATCTATTCTGAGTTTTATGATTAGGTAGATTATCATTGCAGTAACTTTTGGATTTATTCTAAAGATCTTTTCTTATGAGAGATATACTTAGATATCATTAGAGTGCATTCTTTTGCCATATGCTCCTTCTTGAGTAATCTTCACTTTATATTCATGGCGTATAACTGAGCTTAGTGATCTCCTCTAACTTGTGTAATTAATGCTTCACATTTTTCTATACTGTTCTGAGGTTGACTTTATGATCTTTATTTCACTGAACGATCTTGGAGTTATCTTTCAATATTACATGTATTCAGTTTCTGCTTAGAGTATTCTACAATCACCCTTTACTAAGCACTCTTTTATTTACGATCCATTGATCACTTAACAAGTTGATCGGCTTTGCAGGATGATGTTTAACATATATAACAGCTTCTTCGACTCCTTCTACAGCTCTGTGATACCCTGGCAACTCTGAGATCATTTGTTCACTTCATGAGTTGATTCTCTGTCTATGAGATAGAGTGAACTCTGTGATCTTCTGATGTTATACGAACACTGTTGACTCTATGAAGTATCTCCATACTGTGAACTGGCAGGGTAACTTTATGATCATGAATTCTTATCATCTATACGTCATATTAATTTTCATAAGATCAACATAACATTATTTGATCTTTCTAATCTAAGTCCTGATACATCAATTCTTTTGAAGGACGTTACAAAACTTACTTGTACAGATATACATTAATCAGATTTCTCTTTAAGCATATGTAGATTTCTCTGCTGATAATGTTGCTATCATGTGGAGCATCCTTTTACACTGATTCTATCTATTACACACGCAGATAGGATAAAGATCAACCTAACAAGTTTGATCACAATATTCTAAGTCTCAGTTAAGGACTGTACAAAACTTATCCATACAAATATACTTTAAATGATTCATCATCAAATCATATACATTCGAAATCTAATAAGGGTTCTAAATCAAACTCCCCCTTAATTAAATAACCTTTTAATATATAATAAGATTCCTAACAGTCTCCCTTATTTAATAATGACAAAAATACTATAACAACTCATTCAATCAATTTCAATCAGTGCAAATGCATGAATATGAATGGCTTAATATATAGTAAGTCACTGTATTACTAGACCAACATATATGAATATCATGATGTGAATTTAGCATGATATTAATATATATAACAATTTAACTTAATCATTCATGCATAATTAAAAATAGATAATCACAGTCTTAAAAATATTACAATCTAAAAATAAATTAACCAATCAGTCTTAAGACTTAGGAAACTTTCTAAAGCAGTTATATAAATACTTTTGTTTAGCTACACCTAAGTTGAACTTGCATGCTTTAGAAGTGTACCTTCCTTTATCATCGTGCTTTGTCTGTATCTTTCTTGTCTACTCTATTTTTAGTTCCTCCCCCTGTGTCAGCTCTTGCTTCCTTAGATATGTCTTTTTTCCCTATTTAGTTTAAGCTCCTCTGCCATGCCACCTTTGAGAGTGCTTTGATCATGCCTTTTCTCCGATATGCCTTTTTCTCCCCCTTTTTGTTATCATCAATTGGGAAGAGGCATGGTTTGATAGAGTGGTCAACTTCGTTGATCATCGTTGAGCATCACACTCAGTTCAAGAATTTTGGCATTTAAGATGTTGATAAAAATTTTGTTCTCATCAGAAATATTATGAGCAATGGTTTGTTGGGCTTCCAGGGAGTAATAACCAATTGGCATATCATTGTAGAGGGATACCAATGTAGCATATTTAGAACGATGACCTATAGTCATTGACATTTGGAGTTGAGGGTTTGAAACAGTGATATAAGAGGATGATCGAGGATTTGACAAACTTGGCAGATGGAATTCTGATTATATTGACAGTCTAGGAAATGAATTTGCAATTTTACTAGGAATTCGTGTATGAGAAATTTGGATGGAATCATGGATCATAGGATTTTGAGATCCTATAATAGAGGATTGAATTGAAAACTTCGAAGAGTTTGTCATGCTCTTAAATGTTGATTTAAGGTTTTGGGTGTGAACAGTAGAGTTTGAACTAAGTGATGGTTGATGAAAACTTTCAAGGTTATATTTTGCAAAATCTTGTTCAATACTAACAAGATATCAATTGATGATTTTATTTGATGATTCTAAGACTTCGGTATTTTGAGAAGAGATGATTAATACAGATGAGTAAAGATTCGGAATGCTAGATATAAAGGTTATACAATGATGACAATAATTATGATACTAGGGTTTTTTAGAAATTAGCTGAGTTGCAAGTGTAAATTCGTGTGGAAAAACATGCGAAACCAAATAGATATTTGGAAAATTAGAGAAACACAACCTAATGTAGCTCTTTTCTTGATCCATTAAGTCCTTCGGTCTTGGCAGAAGCATCATCTATAAGAATTTAATGAAGCTCATGTAAGAGTTAGATATGTGAGATTCCATATCCATATTATCTTCAGTTGTCTCATGGGTAGATACCCTGATGACCTCCATCATTCTACTTTTTTCTCCTCTTTCAGCTTCATCTGAGTTTCTTAATTAGGATAAAATTTTCTTCCTTTTCATCTACCTGTTCACATATTTTTGAAATTCAGAAGTGCATGCATACCTAAAGGGGGGGGGGGAGTGAATAGGTGCTTATGATGAAAGTGATCTACAATGACAACTTTTTATTTTAACTGCAAACTGAATTATCCAGACAGGTTATTACCTGTCTACTTAAGAGTTTTGTAACACCCGAGAAAAAATCAGAATTTATGTGAATTAAATTTTTATTTGATTATTTGAATTAAATGAATTTAATTGTTTATTTGAGTGAGTAAGCTGTTTGAAGGTCGTTCTATGACCTAGATTGTGCAGATGTGGTTAGGATTCTGGCTATGTGCTAGGATTAATTGTTATGAATTTCCAAGATGAAAATGGAAGTTTTCCGAGAAGTTTCCGTAAAAATATTATTCATCCATTTCTGCTCGGGAATTAATTATGAATTTCTGAGAAACACGTAATGATAGAATTCTAAGAAGAGATGGAATATCCAATAATATTTCAGTTATGGTAAACGAAGTTTTTCCCTGCGAACTTAAAATCTAAAGGTTAGGAAAAGTGAGTTTCGAGAATTAAATGACTATGTATAATGATTATGGTTATTATGCGTGAGAAATATGAGTATGATACTAGTTATTATACGAGTATAGTATGAAGATTATTACAATGTATAATACGAATATCGTACGAATATTATACGAAGAGAATACGAGAATTGTACGAGTTGTAACAATCCGAAATTTCAAATTGTAATATTAAATATTTATTGAATTATAAATATTTATTTGAGGTGTTTATTGTTGAATAAATGTTTTGTTGATGTGATAGTTGTTAGTAAAAATTTATGAATTTAAATTTTTTAGACAATATTCTAAATTAATTGAATGTATAATTTAGAGAGTTGTAATATGACGTGAGGTGTTATATTGTTGATTAATAATTTAAAGTGGTATGTTAAATTATTAAATAAAATTATAATGAGATTATAATGTTTAAGTGGAATATTTATTTAAATATAGTGTGTATAATTAATTTATTTGATTAATGTTGGATATGGAAATTCAAATAAATAATATGTGATTATAAATCATAAAATAAATTGTTTATTAAAATAAATTAAAGGAGTTTAATTTAGTTATGACCAAACAAGGCTTAAATATATGAAGTCTTTAAATTTTAAATGGTTTTGCCAAACAAAGCCTTGTGGCTTTTGGATTTTGATTATTTGAATTTAAATAATATAAATAAATAAAATAAATAAAGTAAATAATAAATATAATATATTTATAACATATACATTAGATGTAGTAACTGATATTATGATTAGTGTGCGTATTAAGGTTTATTAGTTTTTATTTTTACGCATTTGGTTATCAGTTTGTCTTACGCCTTATTTTCTAAGCCTAGAGAATACAGAGAATTGAGAGAGAAATTGAGAGAGAGCTTGATAGAATTGAGAGGAAGTTCTGAGTTTTCAAAGCAAATTCAATGGTGTTAGCAATGATTTTAAAGCAACAAAAGGTATTTTCCATAATCTCCATATTATATATATATATATATATATATGTGTGTGTGTGTGTGTGTGTGTGTGTGTGTGTGTGTGTGTAAATGCATATATGAGTTTACGACAAAATTTTATATATTCTGTGAATTTCAAATTTGTTGAATTATTGCTATGCAATGGGTTACTTGTGATTATACGTATTGTGATGTTTTACTTTGTATGTAAACAAGAATTTGCTATGCTAATTACAGTTAAAAAGGGAGAAAAGTAATGAAAATATATATTTTCTCATACGGCTTGTGTAAGTACCAATTTTAGTGGTCAATTGGCATGATAAACTGTAAATTAAGTCTTGTTTATGCTAGTTCGTTAAGAAACGAAGAGAACATAGTTTGAACGAAGTGATTTGGTATAAAACTGAGATTACATTGATGATTTTTGTAAAAGATGTCAAAAATGGAGATTTCATATGAAAATATGGAATTTGAGAAATTAAACTAGCTTAAGTTGTTGTTAAATTGTTCTAATTGGTTGAATATGTTGGCAAACATGTTTGTAATAGTTTTATACCAATTGTATTCGTGTTAGTCGGGCTAAAAGCATCTTTGTTCACTTCTTGTCTTTGGTTACGTACATTACATTTGCTGCAATTGCTTGGCAAGGTTAGAGCTCGAAATAACACAATTCTGCCACGGTCCCAAGCTTTGGTATGGTAAGCGACTCTGTTATATACCATGTCCTGAGATAATTACTTCTACTACTGCTGGAGGCCTTGGGATACCACTAGAACTTAGTTTAATGATATGTTAAAGTAACAATCATGTAGTAAGGAGGTTAAAATAGAACCGTGATGTGTAATTGATAAATTCAAAGTTGTATAAATGATTAGCAAGTTATGAACGTAATATGTTGGAACTTAGTGTAAACAATGGATGGTAGATAGGTGTTGTGAAGTTAACACTTGAAATTTCTGATATTTACCTAGTAGCATAAGACTTGTAGTAAATTAACAAGTTTAACTAGAAATATATGTGTTATGGTATGTTAGTATATCTAATAGGTATTGTGGTTCTAACACTATGTGTAGGTGAATGTGAGTTTTAATATTATAGCTTACGCTTGAGGCAAGTTTCTAAACCTTACCTTTTTACATTGAGCAAGTTTTTTTCTAAGCATTGATTAAGTAAATTCTTTTATTCTTAATCTTTATTCGAGCAAGCTCTAATTCTAATGTTATCCAAGCAAGTTTTGTATTCTAATAATGATTGAGTTATTCTAACTTGTTTATAACTAAGCAAGTTTCTTAAGTTCTATTTCCTTATAATGGATATAACTCATTGAACTCTCGTCCCTAATATTGAGCTGTTTATTTTAAAAATTTTATGCACAAGTTATTATCATGTTGAGCAAGTTTTTAGTTTTAAGCTTGCTATCAGTTAATGTATGTTCAGTAATTTCGTTTCTAATTTTATAAGATCATAGCCTTAGCTTATGATTATTCAAGCAAGGTTTATTGTTTCATTCAATACTTATGCTTTGTAGTTCTTTCTAAGCATGAGTTCAATATATAGCTAGTTCGCTTATGCTTATTCATTGTTCCATATTATGTTATTATTGATCAATTGTTGTGTTATCAAACCTTATTGATTCAACTAGTCGTCTAGTTGTTGACCGTTAAACTTCAAATTACACTTGAAAGCTTATCCAAACCAAACTTTCTTTGGTGCAGACTTGTACTCTAAAACTGAGAAGAACAACCCTATTGTAGGGGATACACAATGCGTTTAGATGTTTGTGCACAATACATGGTACGAAGGGTTGATCCCCCTAAGTACGTGAAGTCCCTACAGTATAATTGTTAAGGTTAAAGTTGAAAGATTACTTGTAACCGTGGACATAGTTTGTGGTCTTTTGACCCTCAGATATCTTCCATATTTTGATTCCAGTCTTTGGTTATCATTGATAGAGTACTACTTAGTTTTGATGAGCCTATTGGCATTTATTATTATCTTTTTGCTTCATTGTTATATCTAGTGAGCATTTGTTTTGCTCACTCTTGCATAAATATAATTATTGCAGCTAAAGTTGAGAAGATCGACGAACCTACAACTAGCAAAAGAAAGGGAAAAATGTACAAGTGATAAAGACTTCACTACTACAAAACAGTAAATAGACAACGCGAAAAAAACGTTGTGGTTTCAGTCAGAAAAACATCGTGATTAAGGGTGTTATCTATTTGACATCCTTACACAACGTTTTTAAAACGTTGTAGTTAAGCACAATACACAACGTTTTTAGGAAAAAAACGTTATAGATTTGTTTTCCAAAAATTAGCTGATGCTTAAAAACGTTGTAGAAGGTATGATTCCACAACGCTTTTTGGATAAAAATGTTGTTGTTTAGTATATCAGACAATGTTTTTTAAACGTTGTAGATAAAAAAGAAAAAAGAAAAAAAAAGATGTGGTTCACCTATATTACCAATGCACCTACAATATGCTAGTGCCATGATATATAGCCAAAATATATCAATCATTGAAAATACATCCCAATAATACTATTCGTTTATAGTTTCAAATTACTACATCCACAAAATATATACCAAAATATCCATATATACATCTCAAATTCACTTTTCAATCCACAAAATAAACCACAATAAACCAAACTATTCATAAAATTAAGCTACTACCGAAGCATGTGCAAAAAAGCCTAGGCAAACCAGCATCAACAATGACTTGGCCTGTAACTTCAAAATGACAAACTCTGGCCTGAAGATGCAAAAGGCAAACTAGCAGTCAGCACTTTGGCATAATTAGAACTTAGAACTGATGTAAGCAACTCGTGTTCAGCACCAAC
The DNA here is from genome assembly GCA_020205605.1 of Panax ginseng. Taxonomy (NCBI): domain Eukaryota; kingdom Viridiplantae; phylum Streptophyta; class Magnoliopsida; order Apiales; family Araliaceae; genus Panax; species Panax ginseng. The sequence goes on from CM035129.1 coordinate 89,310,581, forward strand.
TACAACAGCTTCAGTACATTAGGGATGAGAAGCTATAGCAGATTCAACTTCTGCAGTGCCGATATGATGCCCATTGTGTATGTTCCAGAATGAATAAAGAATTAAAGAAGCAAAATCTAGAAAAATCTTCAAAATTTACATCATGCCGGTCAATCGCCTTGAGAATTTGCTAGTTTTTTCAGCTTATGTGAGGATATCATGGAGGATATATAAATTGGTCCATCTAATATAATTACTTAAGTAGAATATAAATTCTTAAAAATGTATTGTCGTCAACTGCAAAAAATCATATATCTACATGTAGGAACATAACTTCTGTGTTGGACTTCTTTAGTGAGTTGTGTGAAATTTAGACCTGTTATGGATAAGTAGAAGGTACCTGACATTGATAACATCATCAACTCTCCCAGTGAGCCAGTGGTACCCATCCTTGTCCCTAAAGTAAATATTTAATTCTTGTTACCCTTCTCATCAACTATGACAGGCTGCAGTCATAATAAAGAACAAGACAATGAAGTAGAAGTAGAAAATAAGAATGACGATGGTACTAGAATTCTATCATGTCCAAAGCAGTTTGAGAAAATAAGCCTGCATCAAGTACCTGTTAGGAACGGTTTAATCATGGAGGAGCTATATAACATTTATTAGTGTGACAACTGTTAGGAACGGTACTGGGGTTAACATCCAACTATCCAAGTTACATCAGCTAGAAATCAGCCGCAATGGTGATACTTCATTGTGGTCCACATAAATATTAAGGTGATAAAATTTCTCTGTTTAAAATCTTCTTTAAATCAATGTATATCCATTAAACATAAAAGAGTAGACATATATGATGAATAGAACAACAAATTCCAAATTCCTCCATCAAGATAACAAGCAACACTGTCACAATAGTGGAACACATTAGCTTGACAACCAAACCACATACCTGACAGCTATAATCACTGAAGTTTGGCTCCATTAGTAAGGGCACACCCATGCAGTCCTTCATGAAATTCTGAAATAACAATCGTGCAACAAAACTAATATCTGCCACTCATGTATGATTCAAGTAAAATATCTCATTTCTTTTATAATTTTCAAGGTTCTTGTCTAAAAATGAAAGTTTAAAACGACAAATTTAGTATATATGTCCTGATATAAAATTTATAACAACTAAAAATTATTTGGGTAGTCTAGCTTGCAAGGTTGATTATAGAAACTGATCCAAAGCAAGTCTACACACCTATACAACAATATATAAATAAAAGTTAGATTAGTTACCTATGTGTAAACTCCAGCAAAACCACTTAAAAGTGCCATGACCTATAAAAATATTACTTACTATTACATTCAAAAAAATATCCAACTCGGACTCGCAAATTCTTTCTATTAAAAGCATGAATAGTAGTGATTACTCACAATGACCATAACCCAACCTTGTAAAGGAGTTTGAAGAACATGATCAGTACTGCACAAATAATGTCATTCTGTAAGAAGTAGCCAATACAATAGTATATTGTTATTTTAGTCACTTCTCAAAGTTATTGACAAAGCAATCAAATTTTTCCCCAAAAACCTGTTTCCACACAAGCAATAAAAAAAAGAAAAAAAAGAGAGGAAATTTGTCAGATATATCTTGAAAAAAACTTGGAAATGTTGATTGTATCAATAACCATACTAAAAGCAAACAGGCCATATTTTTTATCTTACTTACACTGGCTAAAGACTCTCTGACGGCTAATGTGCATATCTGCAAGAAGATAATCCAAACAATAAGATTTCTACTTGGACAAATAAAATCAAATGAAAAGTATTTGTACAAGAAATATAAAGCGGCCGTGAACCCACCATTGATGGTGGGCTTCAGCTCTCTATGCGTCGAATGTTTCATCAAAATCCCATTCCACTGATGAATAGGTTACCAGCTGAGTGATCTCAAACATCTTTACTGCTCAGTAGTCTACATATGAAGTAAATGTGCAACTCCCAAACACATATAAAACAATCAGAAGAAGTAACAAACTAAACACAATAATTCCATTATAGATGGAAAGTCTGCAGCTCGGAAGCAATATCCACAGAACCCAGGGAAAAGGGGCAGCTTACATTGACATAAGCTTTGGGCCATTATTTGGCATGGCCATGCCCGCAGCTAGGTCAGCATCCAAATTTACTGGACCAAGCTAAGTTTATATAACACTAGATAACTTGCAGACAAAGTAGTGATTACAAATAAAAAAAATGAACATGATTAACTCTACACAAAAGATACCTTACCATGGAAATGCACTTTCCCAAACACCACTCGACCCAGTAGAAAACCAAAAAACTTGAATAAAATACCAACTACGAGCTTTCAAGTTCTGTACCATGCTCCAATTTGGGATGCCAACAAGTGCCATCAATGCTTCACATATTTAGAAGTACTACAACAAAATATACCACTTTTGATTGTATACCATAATAATGCTCTGAAATAGGTTAAAGTAACTCAAAACATTCTTAGTGATCAATGCAAAAGATGAGAAGAAATAAGCTTACAACTGATTCCTCTTCTAAAAATCTAGAGTAAAATTTATTAAACAAAAACTGACCCATTACCAAAATTTTTCTCTGTTTTCTGCAGGAACATAGAAAATGGTTTCAGCTAACATGCCATAATCCCCACCTGAATCTACAGTATCATAGAAGGATCCTTTCCCAGTCCAGTCACACTCATGATTACCACTGCAGAAAATATGAAAGCTGAACTACGCTAATTTTCTGAGTCTTTCTCTAGATCTACACAGAGTTGGAGCCGAACTCAGCCTCACGCAAGCATTTATATATAAAAAATAAGCCAAATACAGATCAATGAAACCCTAACTGGAGGTAAATATACTGACCGAGATCATCGTCGCGCTTGGCGGAGCTGCAATCGGAGTAATGAGATGTGACGTCCTTGAACTTAGCCTTGCTAGAAACAATGTCTTCACGAAGGGATTTGAGTTGAGAGACGGCAGTTTCTCTAGTGGTGGTGTTGCTAATAACTCAACCTTCTGCATCCTTCCAGGAAGCCTTACGCCGAGAACATTGGTGCTTTACGAGTATGTGAGAAGCCCTAACTTTGTCTGATTCGGCTGATGATGATCATAAAAGCCCTAGATTTATCCAAATTTCTCAAACCAAAACCTCAAATTCCATGCTTGAAACCCGTGAAACAAACTGAATTAAAGCTCCTCAACAATTCTGAAGATTCAAAAATGGCGAGATTTTGAGGAGAAAGGGAAGGGAAAAGGAGAGAGGAACTCATCTACATAAAACCAACATCGCAGAGCGAGACAAAGATATGAACCTTGTTTTAATTTCAAAATTTAACTTCCGTGTTTTTTTTTTCTCCGTGTTTTTTAGATAGACAACGTTTTCTAAAAAAAACATTATCTAGTTAAAATTAAAAAAAATGCCCTTTTAAATAGATAATGTTTTTGTATATATATCTACAACGTTTTATTTAAAAACGCTGTGGAAAAAAATACCACAACGTTTTTATAAAAAACGCTGTCTTTTAAGCCTTGTCTTTTTAGTATTTTGTAGTAGTGCTTGTAATTTTATTTATTGTTATAATGGTAGACTTTTAATTAATGATGTGATGTAATAATTTTAATTCCGCACTTGATTGATGTTTAAGGTTAGACAACCTGGGAAGACTTTTATTTAATGATATAACCCTATTTAAAGGGAGGATTTATGATTTAATTTTATTATGATTGGGTAGATAAATATGAATGAATGGAAAGTGAACACCAAGTCTTGTGGGAATGAAGTACCTAGATTTGGGGGTGTCACACGAGTAGTATATGATTAGTTCTTAATGGACTCTTAGTAATTGGACTTTGTCAATTCCAATTAGACTTGTATTATTTCAAGCCCAAAGTTTTATTAATTGAAGCCCAAGATAGGCCCAATATGAATTTATTCTAAGGCCCAAACCAGGAAACCAAACCGCAGATCGAACCGATGCATCACCACATGGGTAAAACCCATGGGGCAACCCATGTGGGACCCAAAGTGTAACGCCCTGAAAAATTGAACCTTTGTAAATACATTTAATAATGAATAAAATAATATTATTTATTATTACTACGTGTTGATAAGATGAATGTTGTTCTATAACCTAGAAACGTTGAAATGTCGTAGTATTTTAACTACGTGGATGAATTAAAGTGTTTGAATTTCTAAGACGAAAATAAAAACTTTCTGAGATATTTTCTAAAAAACACTATTCATTGATTTCTGCTCGGGAATTATTTTTGAACTTCCGAGAAATACGTAACGTTATAATATAAAGGTGATATTGATTATGTAATAATAATCTAAGTATGGAAAACGTAATATTTCGCATGCGAACTTAATTTGGGAACGTTAGGTTTATTAGGCGTTAAGGAAAGAAAGTTGTAATCGTATGATGTGTATGCATTATACGAGGTAATGAACGTAAGTATAATACGACGTATTATACTATTGTGTATGGAGAATGAAATAACGTATATTATGAATAAATATACGAGCTAGCATACGAGAATTATACATGAGGTATGTATGTTAAGTTGTTTAATTAAAGGGAATGGACTTGTAGGATTATTAGCATAATGGTAGAAGTTCAATAGAAAGTGATACTCAAGACTAATTGTTTGATATGTCATGAGTCCAAACTATTATAGTATAAACCCAACAAGGAATTAGCTTGATTAATTAGCAAGCCCAATGAATTAGCCATGATCCATGGAGCAAACCATGTTAATACGAGTAGTCTTGATTGGCAAGCATTTTGTGTAGTTATCAAGTGTTGTGATGAGCAAGAAAAGTGAGTGCTAGGCAAGTTAACTTAGTTGTAAAGTAATGAATAGTAAGGAGGTTGGATTTAGGAGGTTAGTTGAGGAGGAGCAATGCCTAATTGACCATTCTACCCTAACTTTGGGTTGCCTATAAATAGAGAGCTCTCAATTCATTTGATTGCTTGATTAAAATTCCTCTCAACTCCTCTCAAGATAAGTAACTTATTTGTTAGAGAGAATAAGCCACATAAGTCAAGAATAAGTCAAAAGTTATTTGCTAGTTTCCAAATAGAAGAGAAGTACAAGTGCTTCTAGGGTAAGACTCTTGTCTAATATATATTAATCTCTATCATTGTAGGGTGACAAGAGAAGTATGATTGTATGCTAAGAACATATAAGAAATCATTGATGAATGAACTTAAGCCGAATAAGTTGAATAAGTAATTTGAACCTAAATAAGTTGATAAAATTGTGAAGAACTTGTCATATGTTTGTCGTATGATGTTAGTATATTCAATATAGTATGAGAACATTGAATGATGGACCTAAGTTCATTGTAAGTCATAAGCATGAGAATTTGTAGTTTATAAGTTAAATAAGTCATTGACTTATGAGAATAAGTCAAAACCTACTTTGTTAATAAGTTGGTTTGATAAGTAACTTGAAATGTTCATGTGTTGGTTAAAATCCATTTAGAACGTTTAGTAATGAAGCTTTGCCGGAATTCACACGATTGGACGATAATCGTCGAATTCATAAAATTCTCGGAATGGAAGCCGTATTTTGTGTTTAAAGCCGAAAAATGTTGGTTTTCAATGGAGACATGTCATATTTGGCATTATAGAGTTACAGACTCAAAAATGACCGGATTCTGACTTAGAATGAAGAAACGAGCGTTGAACATTCACGAACATTTATCGTTTTCGTTAAAATGAACTAATAGGTTAAATTTTAGCAAACAAAGTCAAATAGATAAAATTCTTGCATGAACGCATAGAGTATGTAATTTTTGAACCATAGGCTTTTGAACGAGCCAATTCGGACTTATAACGAAGAAGTTATGCGTCCGGAAGTTTTGTAAAATTTAAAATCTGCAAAATTTTTGTAAGGCACAGAGTTGGCGCCGTGGTGCCAACCCAAGGCCAAATGGGTGATGCAAAGAAATGTTCGTAAATAACGATGTCGTAATACTTCGCTAAATCACGCCGCGGCATGAGATGAAGAGTTAAGTGTGGCGCCGCGGCTCTAGTCCTAGAGTTTTAACAGACAAGAATGTTTACAAGTATAGAATGAAAGATAACTCATTAGTAATGAACTAAGGTGTTAATATAACATTGTTAAGGCATTGTTAGACATGTAATGTATGATGATTAAAGGTTGATAACCAATTGAATGTGAACGTATTATGAATGACGTAATGAAAAGCTGGAAACCATAATAATAGATCTAAGTCAGAATTTAGATTGAGATGAAGGGTAAGATATAATAATATACCTACTTGATTATATAAGACCTAATGTGGTACGTTATTTGATCATGTATTATAGAGACTTAGAGACTTAAAGTGTACGTGTGATAATCAGTAAGCAGATGCTAAAGGCAAGTATTCTAATGCTTCAGTTCAGTCTAGACAAGCTTTGTAATTCATGTATTCTTTCGCATGAAGTCTTGAATGATGAAGTGAAAGCTAATTCTTTCGGCTAGACTTTCATTATGAATCTGTCAAGCATGATTAATGTTTACCGAGTTATATTGGTATAGTTTTCAATTGAAGACTGAGTATGCTAAAATGTTTTGTCGTTTAACGACAGGCACGTGAGGTTGCCACAACTTAAACGTATACATGTTTAATGAATGTAGTGTTGATCAACATAGAGTACTATGGGCTGGTCTCCCAGAAGTGCTCGTAAGTAATGTCGGACTTACACACTTAGTGACGGGATGTCCTTTTCAAAAGAACTTATGAAATGCTCAAGGTCTTGGACCGGAACTGACGTTTTACATAATATTGTTGTTGTAAAACGTTTTCAATGAAAAGAAGTGCTATTTTGAATTATCAATAGTACTTCATAACTATTGTTCAGTTATTGAAGATATACGATTCCTATGTTTCAAGCATGTTGTTTGTTAGAAATGTTGTACTTGCTGAGCTAGTCATGCTCACTCTTACTTGAACCATATGAACACACCTAAAATCGAATGGACAGATAGCTCCAGCAAGGATAAGGGCAAGGCGAAGACGAACCTGTAGAATACTTATGTAATAGTATAGGATGAATGATTGTAATATATTTGATATTATGACAAGAACAAGTGAAAGGGTTATAAAGAACCTGGGGAATGTAAATATTATAAGACATATTCGTTCTTTTGAGGCTTTTCAATTGAATGTATGTGTGAATGGTAGTACCGTGTAGCACCATCTGTCGGGTTGGAAGATACCCGGATTTGGGGGCGTCATAGGTTGGTATCAAAGCATTAGGTTATAAAACTTAAGGGGGGATTAAAAACCTTATGTCATAACCTTAAGATAAGTTAAAGAAGTAAAAGAAGAAAATAACCTTATAAAAAAATGCATTATGATTATGTTATGTGTTTTTATTATTCTATTGACGTGTACTAATCAACTTAATTGTTTTGTGTAGATGTCAGGAGTAAATGGAATGTATGTAGATGGTCAAGCCATTAGTGAAGAGTCGGTGAACCAAGTAGAGGTTATACCGAACCTTGTAGCAGCAGATCCAGATGTAGTGGTTATTGAGTCTGAAGACTCAGATGATGCTGACTACATGTCAGTATTCGATGGGATGATAGAGGAGGAAGTGGAAGTAGTGTCCTTTAATCCAGTAGCTATAGCAGCCGAGATAGCTCCTGGGGTCGATGATGTCTCTGTTCATATCAGTATTGGATAGAAATATTCATTACTGTCAGGAGGTCAGGGAGCTGAAGGCAGAGCTCCAAATGGTTATAGAGGATAAGACGGACGTGGAGTCCATGTGGGAGAAGGAACATGAAGGGAGGATTTTGGCCAAGGACAAAGTCCACGAGTTAAAGCATGAGGTCTTTGAGCTCAAGGAGGAGCTAAAGACCAAACTACAGAAGATAGGGAGAATGTCCTATAACTAGAGGAGTTCTCACACAGATTTCCAAAGAAGCAGTAGTTGGTTATCCCAGAGAGGTGGGGTGACGCTGCATATACTATCAGCCGTGATATTATTGCCGGTCTTGCCAAGGCAGATTTCAATAATGCCTTAAGGCAGATGTAGACTAGTAATAGCTAGAGTAGTTAAGTATGTAAATACTTTGTAATTAGTAGTGACGTAAAGCCCTTTTTTGTATAGCGAAGGGTAGTCTTTTGTAAATCCTAATTTTTGGAAAGCAACAGCGGGAAAGTAATGTAATTAGCTTAGGCTGTGTAATGTAACCAATGTAGTATTATACTACAAAAAAGGAATATAAGTCTTTTTATGGAAATCAATGAGTAATGGATGTTAAAGCTATTGTTTAATCTTGAATAATAACTAACTAATAAAGAAGGAAATAATAACGCCATGTTTTGTTTATTGTATCAGCAAAATGCCGTCGAGAAGAGTGCAACGTAACCAAGGAGCGAATGTGAATCAACCGGAGGGAGGTCCGGTTAATCCGATGCAGGAGTTTGTTAACCTGTTAACAACTGCCTTTAATAGAACAGTGGCTAATATCCCCGTAAATCCAGGAGTAGCACGAGCTACTACCTTTAAGGATTTCAAGAGCGTGTGTCCGCCGGAGTTCAAAGGAACTACATACCCTATTGAAGCCCAAACGCGGGTTAAAGAAATATAGAAGGCATTTGTGATAGAAAATGTCGACGAGGCCCAAAAGGTTGCCTTTGCAACCTATATGATGAAGAGAGAGGCCAACTTTTGGTGGGAAGCCAATCGAAGCTAAGTAGGGATAAATGAATCTGACGTGGGAGAGGTTCAAGGAGATATTCTTCGAGAACTACTTTCCCACGAGCATGCAAGGGAGGATGGAAATGCGGTTTCTCGAGTTGAAGCAAGGGGACATGATAGTTCCCCAATACGCCGCCAAGTTTAATGAACTGGCAAGGTTCGCTCCACACCAAGTGGATACCGAGGCTAGGAAGGCGCGGCGGTTTGAGCAGGGCTTAAAACCCTGGCTCTATAACCATATTTCGGTGTTCCAAAGTACTTTTTTTGGAACCATTTTAGAGAAGGAAATAATTTCCGAAGGTGGTAGTGAGGCTCTGAGTCAATACCACAATGACAAGAGTAAGGGGAAAGTAGATGGGGGAGTAAAGATTAAGGGAGCCAGCGGTAGTGGCGAGGGACAGAAGAGGAAGGTGTTCAGCTGTGGGAATACCGAAGTGAAGTTAAGAGATCTGAAGAGGAGAATGGAGTCCTACAAGACCTGTGGGAAGACTCACTTAAGAGTCTGTCTCAAGGGGAAGGCCATCTGTTACAACTGTGAATAGGAGGGGCACATTGCGCCTAACTGTCCGAGTCTGAAGAAGAATCACGGGTGCTTTGTGTGTGGGTCAACCGACCACATGGCAAAGAACTGCCTGAAGAAGGGGACGGACGGGAACCGGGGCACTAACAGTGTTAAGTTAGCTATTACTAGACCAGCACAGCCGGGTAGGCCGATGGGACGTACTTTTAACATGACAGTCCAAGATGCAGTTGCATTAGGGGACGTCGTCCCAGGTATTATTCCGATCAACGACATAAATGCTTACGTGCTATTTGATTCGGGTGCTACTTGTTCGTTTATAGCATGCGATTTTGCTAGACGATTAGGATTACTTCCCAAAAATTTAACTATACCTTTAAATATTATGGTAGCAAACGAATAAATAATTCCTGTTGAAAATGTTCAGAGGAGTTGTTGCGTAGATATACGGGGTTGTAAATTATCGGTAGATTTGTTACCGATAAAGTTAGGAGAATTCGACGTAATTCTCGGAATGGATTGGTTAGTTATCCATGGGGCAATTATAGATTGTCAAAAGAAATGTGTGAACATTAAAACATTAAAACAACCTCAGGTAGTATTTTATTGGAATTGATCGCTGGGACGTTCGTGTTGTCTAACCATGACACAAACTAGGAAATTACTGAGGATGGGATGCGTAGGTTATCTGTGTCATGTTGTTGATACCAAGAGAGTGGTAGCAACCATGGAACAAATACCTGTAGTGAGAGAATTCACGATATATTTCGAAAGTGACTTCTCGGGTCTTCCACCGGATAGGAGACGAGTTTGTGATAGATATCGTGCGGGAGGCGGCACCGCTTTCTAGAACACCGTGTCGTATAGCAAAATTTCTAGTAGAAATGAAGGAGTTGATGGTGCAGTTACAAGAACTATTGGACATAAAGTACATTCAACCGAGTTTCTCGCCATGGGGAGCACCGGTACTATTTGTCAAGAAGAAGGACGGATCGTTAAGACTTTGTATTGACTATAGAGAGTTGAACAAGTTAACGATAAGGAATAAATACCCATTGCCCAGGATCGATGATCTCTTTGATCAGTTGAAAGGGGCTAAGTATTTTTCAAAAATAGATTTAAGAACGGGGTATGAAGGCTAGAAAGGAGGATGTACCAAAGGCAGCATTCAAGACTCGTTATGGTCATTATGAGTTTCTAGTGATGTCATTTGGGTTAACTAATGCACTAGCTGCATTTATGGATATGATGAACAGAGTGTTCAAACAATATTTGAACAAGTTCGTCGTGGTGTTTATCGATGATATTCTAGTCTACTCTAAGACGCCAGAAGATCATGCTGAACACCTAAGGTTAGTGTTGGAGACACTGAGAAAGGAGAAGTTATACGAAAAATTCATGATGTATGAATTTTGGCTAGAGAAGGTGAAGTTTTTAGGTCATGTCATTGATCAAGAAGGGATTTCGGTAGATCAAGCGAAGGTGGAAGCCGTGATGAATTGGGAACAACCAAAAATGCCGACTAAGGTGCGGAGTTTCCTAGGGTTAGCGGGTTACTATTAGAGATTCATCCAGGGTTTTTTGAAGATAGCTACTTTGTTGACTAACTTGACAAGGAAGACGGTGAAATACGCGTGGACTAATAAGTGTGAGGATAGTTTTCAAGAATTAAGGAAGAGATTGAGTGAAGTGCCTGTTTTGTCATTACCTGATGACACAGGAAATTTTATAGTTTATAGCGATGCTTCGCATAGAGGACTTGGTTGTGTGCTCATGCAGCATGGCAAGGTCATTGTGTATGCATTTAGGCAGTTGAAGGATTATGAGAAAGTTTATCTTACTCATGATCTAGAACTGCCCGTAGAAGTTTTTGCTCTAGAGATATGGAGACATTATCTTTATGGAGAAAAATGTGAGATATACACGGACCACAAGAGTCTAAAATATATCTTCACACAGAAGGAGTTGAATATGAGGCAGAGGAGATGGCTGGAGTTGATAAAGGATTACGACTGTGAAATCCTATATCACCCTAGAAAAGCCGATGCCTTAAGTAGGAAGGGTCGGGAAAAGTTGTTTTTGTTAACGGCTCAAACTGAGTAAAGAACAGAGATGGCTAGAATGGAATTGGAAGTAAAGCTGCCAAGTGAAGTAGGACAAATGCTATTTACGACTGAGACACAATCTACCATCATAGAGAGAGTAAAGGAGGTACAACTCAAAACTGATGAGTGTGACCGGATGAAGGAGCGGCTGGCCAATGAAAAAGATATTAAGTACAGTCTTGATAACGAGGGGTTATTGAGATTTGAAGGAAGAATTTGGGTTCCAAATGAGACGGAATTAAAGGAGCAGGTTCTACAAGAGGCTCATAGTTCGAGATTTTCGATTCATCCTGGTAGCACTAAGATGTATCAAGATCTTTGACAGAGTTTCTGTTGGCCAAACATGAAGAGAGAAATAGCTGAGTATGTAAGTAGGTGCTTGACTTGTCAGAGAGTTAAGACCGAACATCAACGACCAAGTGGCTTGCTACAGTCATTAGAAATTCCGGAGTGGAAATGGGAGAATATCACGATGTATTTTGTGGTGGGACTTCCGACTACTCAGAAGGGGTATGATGCGATTTGGGTAATAGTGGACCGGTTGACGAAGTCGGCTCACTTTTTTCTAATTAGGGTCAAGTATAACTTAGACCAGTTAGCTAGACTCTATATTAAGAAAATAATTTCTAGACATGGAGTACCAGTATTGATTGTGTCAGATCGTGACCCACGATTCACATCGAACTTTTGGAGGAGTCTACAAGAGCAGGTATGTTTGATATCATCACGTGGGTACTTAGAGCCTTTAACTCTATCTCCATCCTTTGTAAGTCGTACAAAATGGGTCTTTGTGTTAACAACATCGCACTCGTACCGGCATACGATCTTCTACTCAATGCATCAGCTACAATGTTTGCTTTTCCAGGATGATATTGAATGTTATGGTCGTAATCTTTCAATAGCTTGAGCCAACGTCGTTGCCACATATTGAGTTCCTTTTGGGTGAAGAAATATTTGAGGCTTTTATGATCCGTATAAATCTCCACTTTCTCCCCTATACAGGTAATGTCTCCAGATTTTCAACGCGAAAATGACTGCTACCAACTCTAGATCATGAGTAGGATAATTCCTCTCATATTCATTGAGTTGTCGTGAGGCATAGGCTATGACTTTCCCATGTTGCATGAGAACACATCCTAACCCTTTGCCTGAAGTATCGCTATAGATAACAAATCCATCCGAACCAGATGGTATTGCCAGAACAGGTTCCGAAATGAGTCTCCTCTTGAGCTCTTGGAAACTCTTCTCGCATTCTTTGCTCCATACAAATTTTGTATCTTTCCGAGTTAACTGAGTTAACGGGGTAGAGATTCGATAAAATCCTTCCACGAATCTCCGATAATAACCAGCTAAGCCCAGAAAGCTACACACTTCGATCATCGACTTCGGTTGATCCCAACTTTGTATTGTTTTAATCTTCGTCGGGTCAACAGCTACTCTATGTTTTGACACCACATGTCCAAGGAATGCTACTTCCTTAAGCCAGAACTTGCATTTCTTTAGCTTGGCATATAGCTTGTTGTCACGAAGTCTTTGAAGTACCAGCTTCAAATGGTGCTCATGATCTTTACAACTTTTGGAATAGATGAGGATGTCATCAATAAAGACAACAACGAACTGATCCAAACATTCCTTGAATACACGGTTCATCATATCCATGAAAGTAGTAGGAGAATTAGTCAATCCAAAAGACATGACTAAGAATTCATAATGCCTGTACCGAGTTCTGAAGGCAGTCTTTGGAATATCCTCAGTTTTAATCTTCAGCTGATGATATCCAAAATGAAGGTCGATCTTCGAAAAGAATTATGCTCCTCGCAACTGGTCAAACATGTCATCAATGCGAGGTAGCGGATACCTATTCTTGATGGTGACATGGTTCAATTCTCGGAAGTTAATACAAAGTCGAATACTCCCATCTTTCTTCTTTACGAATAAAATAAGAGCACCCCCAAGGAGATGTACTAGGATAAATGAAATCGATGTCTAACAATTCCTGTAGTTGGACTTTTAACTCCTGAAGTTCAATAGGAGCCATTCGATATGGGGTTTTAGAAATGGGCTTTGTACCCGGTTCAAGATCAATAAAGAATTCAACTTCACGTTCTGGGGGTAGACCACGAAGTTCTTCAGGAAATACGTCAGGAAATTCACTAACAACAGAAATATTATTCAAATCTGACGTATTTTTGTTCAAGTCCATAACATGGGCTAAAAAAGCTTGACATCCATTTTTCAATAAACGAATAGCTTTATGGCTTGATATGACAGTGACTGATTTTAGTGGTTTAGTTGCTTGAATTCGTATAATAGGTTTGTTAGGAATATGAACACTCACAACCTTACGAAAATAATCAATTTTGGCATGATGAGTGGTTAACCAATCAATCCCTAAAATCACATCAAAAGCAAGTATCTTTAAAGAAATAAGAACCACAGGTAATGTGATGGTGACAACTTGGATTAAGCAAGATTTATAAACAGTGGATGTAACGAAAGTTTCTCCTACCGGAGTCTCTATTGATAAATTAAAGTCTAATTTCTCCAGAGTCAAGTTTAAACGTTGAGCACAAGTAGGGGAGATAAAAGAATGTGTAGAACCGGTACCTAGTAAGGTATAAACTTCGCAAGAGTTTATGATAAGCTTACCCGTGATCACCTCGTTCGGGTTTCTCGCATTTTGGCTAGTAACGACAAACGCTCTTCCAAGAACCGCGGATTTTGACTTATCCGGGACAGCCTTTGGAGTCACCATCCCTGCTGAACTTGGTTTTTCTATAGAACAGTCTCGAGCTATATGGCCCTCCTTTCCATAGTTATAACATACCTTGGATTGTTGTGGGCAGTTTCAGCTGATATGTTCCTCTTTCCCGCATTTATAACACACGACCGGTGGTCATTCTCCTCCCCTAGCAACATAATATGTTGGTGCTACTGCTGATGTCTTCCCATCATTGTTGAATCTTCTCTTTTTGAAATTTCCACTTGACTCACATCTCCTATTATCATGGCCATGATTACCACCTGAGTGGTTACCGCTTTTGTCCGTATTTTTCCCTCCTCACTGGTTATCATCGCCGCTCGATGATTGGCCATCACCCCAGATGACCTCGGTTTGTGGTCCCTTGGTTGAACATACTCACTATCTCGCTCTAATAATTGAGCCCTCATTGACAACATCCTAATACGAGAAAATTTATGAGAGATAAGGTATCGACGAATCTCGTGTTTTAGACCTCTCAGAAACATCCGCGTCATACGTTCCTCATTCTCTACCAAATGAGGTGCAAACCTGGATAACTCCGCAAACTTCGCCTCATACTGAGACACCGTCATGTTGTTCTGTTCTAGTCTAATAAACTCTACCTCCTTCATATGACGAATACTTTAAGGAAAGTACTTGTCATTGAATAGTTTCTGAAATTTTTCCCAAGACATGTAGAGTCTACCGTGGTTGGTACGCTTACTGATTCCCACCAAGAATCACTTTTACCACGTAACATAAAGGTGACGAATGGAACCTTCTTTTCCTCTATGCATCCCAAGACATTGAATATCTTGGTAATTTGCTTGACCCATGTTTCCGCCTTAATCGGGTCTGGCTTTCCAAAGAATTCTGGTGGTCCCAACTCGTTGAACTGCTTAGCTGTGACAAACCGTGCGTTGCTATCATTTCCACCCGTATTTTGTACACGAGTCTCCCTCATCTGATTTTGCATGAACTGCAAAAAGCTCCTAAAAATTCCATCATTCATCGTTTGTTCGGTAGTGTTGTTTACAGGATGAATATTGTCTTCCTGTTGCACGTTCTCCTAGTTTGTGACTAAAGGTTGTTCCACAGTCTCATACACTCCATTGTTAACATTCTCAACTACCATTCTTAAATACTGCCATAAAACAAGGGTTAATTAAACAAATTAACATATCACATAATATCCCTATATTATTACCGACCAACAAATAAGTTTAGGTAGGACATACTAGTGAAGGATTTACTCATCTCTCCCCTCTTACTTCTATTCCCCGATCTCCGCCAGAGACCATATCCCTAAGCTCTGATACCAACTGTGATGCCCCCAAAATAGGTATACAACACCCATTCTGAGTCGCCAAATACATGGTACATAAAGAAAACTACAACTTCATTATTACAATTGTCGTGTATAATAGGACAACACATACTGTGTGTTTAAATACAAATATTATCTTCTAGACAATATCCAAATTCAAATAAGTCCTCATTACAATTATTCATACACTATTTTACAAAAATAGTTAGGACTGCTAAAACAACTTTCTAGAACCATCACTCTCTACCCCGACTGGTTCCTGTTATATTCTCACTTCCTGAGAAGAAAAATGGAACAACAAGGTAAAGGGAGAGCTCAACTAGCCCAGTAAAGAATATTATGACTAAGATAATATACAACAAATTATCATTAGTCTTCAACAGGGAAAAATCTGATAAAATATAATAGACAACAAGTTTTAGATCAACAAATGCAGCAGAAACAACAATCCATTAGAAGAGTCACGTAGAGAATGAATTCTACTATCTTCTAAGATTTCAAAATCCATCATCAATATTTTGTCCCTATAACATCAATCAATATACATCTTGTATCAAATATTCATCTTTGCACTACGGGCCAAAGCTATTCATTTGTATCATCAGTTGGTTATGTTCATCTCAACACCTGTTCATCTTTGCACTACGGGCCAAAGATATTCATCAGATAATAATTCATCTTTGCACTACAGGCCAAAGATATTAATCCAGTATCACCTATTAAGGACTGAGGATGATGAAAAACATTTTAGAGAACGAATCCAGTGAGACAGAAGGACAAATATTAGGAATTCGTATTTCGGTTTATCCAAATTCAATAATACTCCATAATAACCAATTGTGAAGTAGAATTCAAAAATAAAGATCAAAACATGGATACAATCAAAGATAGTAGCCATAATAGACATCTTGGACAAAAAGGAAAATTTTCATTTTTCGGAGAATAGTGTCGTATACGTGAATAGTAACCCTGACACAAAAAGTTTCCACATTTGATAAAAAGTTCAAACCAATATTTCGGCATAATGATATTGAAAGAAATAATACCATTTAAGAAGAAAATAACATCCCTTACCTTAAAATAACGGTACTTCTGATCGAAATGTGACACCCCCAAAATAGGTATACATCACCTATTCCGAGTCGCCAAAAACATGGTACAGAATACAAATACAACCTTAAATATACAACATGAGTTGTGAGTTTTAATACAAATATTGTCTTCTAGACAGTATTCCAACTCAAAATAAGTCCTCAATACATTTATTAGCACACTATTTCATAGAATAGTGAGGACTACTAATGCTATCATCTGGACCATCACTCTGTTCCCCGACTAGTCTCCGCTACATTCTCATTTCCTGAAGAGAATAATGAAAGCAAAAGGGTGAGCTCAACTAGCCCAGTAAGAAATATTATGACTAAGATAATGCATAATAATTTATCAATAGTCTTCAACAGTGTTAAACTGATAAAATATAACAAACATCAAGTTTAACTGTAGCGGAACAAGCAATCCATTAGAAGAGTCAAGTAGAGAATAAAATCTACTATCTTCTATGATTTAAAAAGGTTTCTCATCACTTTTATCGCTGAGACTCAGTTTAATAAATAATCCACATCATCCCTGCACTACGGCCAAGGATATTCATTACTATCACGACCACAATTTATCCATGCACTACGGGCCAAGGATATTCGTGTTTTCATCAATGGTCATAATCATACCAACAACTGTCCATCAATGCACTACAGGCCAATGAGGATTTTTACCACATCATTTGTAATTTACGATCATGATTATATCGAATAATTCTTGGTCATAATCATACCAAGTCCATCTATGCACTATAGACCACAGATGACTTTCAACATAATATAAACATGAGTATGATGACAATGACATAAAAATTCAATAAAACAAGTTCAAGAATAAATTTTAAAGATTTATAAGTTAATTTATCCTGAACTCGATAATGTCCAAATTGTCAACATGATACTGCTTTGTGGAGTAAAATTCAAGAATGCTCAGAAAAATATTTCCATGAAAAGATACTAGATGAAGCGCAAATATCAAGGATATTCTACTAATTTTATGGAATATAGAAGCCAAAACTTTAACCAACTGAGTATAATAGAATATATGAAACTGCAAATGGATTTTCGCCCGTCATGCGGTAATCCACGTAGACAGATCATTTCCACAAGTTAATAAGGAATGAATACAAAAGATCATTCACCATGGATGCGGTAATCCACATAGACAGGTTATTCCAACATAGTAATAAAGAATGGAACTAGGTCATGCAGTAATCCTTACATGCATAAGATATTCCAATGTAATAATAAAGAATGGAACCGAGGTCATGCGAATCCGCAAAGACAAGATGTTTCAACAGAATAATAAAGAATGGAACCAGTCATGCGTAATC
Organism: Panax ginseng; assembly: GCA_020205605.1. Lineage (NCBI taxonomy): Eukaryota > Viridiplantae > Streptophyta > Magnoliopsida > Apiales > Araliaceae > Panax > Panax ginseng. The sequence goes on from CM035129.1 coordinate 89,328,441, forward strand.
CCGCATGCATGGGATGTTCCAAATGTAATAATAAAGAATGGAATAACAATAGAATTCACCGAGGCATGCGATAGATCGCATGCACGTGTTATTCCAACAAAATAATAAAGAATGGAATAATGTAAGAATTTCACCATGTATGTTGTACTTCGCATAGACAGGTTATTCCAACATAATAATAAAGAATGGAATAACAGCTCTTACGAGTATTTGAAAGAAAATAACTATCTTCATGAATACGAAAGAATAATACCACTTATGAGTACAACAAATAATATCCCTTACTTTAAAAAGAAGAGTATTCCGATGGGTAGGGCGAGGATATTCTTAAAGAAAACTTATTCTATTTTCTACGCTCAAAGCTTCTTAAAACTCTAAAGAAATACGCTCAAGATTATAGAAGAAAAATTCTCTGAATTTCTGGTGTGTTTTCAATTCTAACTAAACATCCTATTTATAGGAGAATGGAAAGGGTACTATGCAATAAAATATAATATATTCTATTTATAAAATATATATATATTTATATATATTATTTAAAATCTAATAAAACAAATAACTATATAAAAGTATTCTATTTTATATAAAAAGATTTTACTATGCAAACACACTATGCAAGCACTATGCAAATATTATGCATAATAGAATATAATATATTCTATTTATAATCTAATAAAACAAATAAAAGAACTTTATAAAAATATTCTATTTTATATAAAAAATTTTACTATGCAAATACTATGCGAGCACTATGCAAACACTATGCATAATAGAATATAATATATTCTATTTATAATCTAATAAAACAAAAAACTTTATAAAAGTATTCTGTTTTATATAAAAAGATTTTACTGTGCAAACACTATGCATAATAAAATATATTATATTCTATTTATAATCAAATAAAATAAAATTTTATAAAAAGTATTCTGTTTTATTACATTTATAATAATAATAAAACAAAATTCAGCATCATTATTATAATTCACACTATTAATCGACCAGGTCGTTGCCAGGAAAGATGGGGCTTTTCAATAAGGATTTCTCCCTATTGGCGCGCAATTAGGTGACCAAACCTCTCCTTGGCAGAATTTCTAGATATCGTTAATCTTGCAAATAATAATATTAATAACTTCGTCGTCTCAATTATTGATTTAATAATATATAAAATATCGACAATAATTGAATCAAATAACGTGACATACTATGCAAAGAATTATCGTAGCAATAATTGAACAAAACCGAGTGACTTCTCACGTAAGCATGAATAATCAATACTGCGCGTCTTTGCCGTATGCAACCACGCCAGACATTCTTTACTTTTTACTACCAAGTAGTTCAACAGTTTTAACGGTAAAACTTCCGCCGTTATTTTCATAAAAATATTTTTGTCATTTTCTCAATCTGACAATAATTCCTTTGTGGGGTCCACCAATGATTGTACCGTCGTATGGATATTCCCCGACAAAAAGAATATTCCCCGACCAATCGAATATTATACAACAACTTGCATATGTTTCAAAATTTATAAATATTACCCACAACTATAATATTATCTCAAATCCACACCATATTTTTGAAAAAAATATTTCGAGAAAAATAAATCTTTTTTCTTAAAATTTGGGATTTTACAATCTCCCCTCCTTATGAAATTTTGCCCTCAAAATTTATGTACGTACCTGGTATGCCAAAAAAATGAGGACACTTCGTCAGATTCTAACTCTTGAGGTATAACCTTTGAATGTTGAATACGATCCTTCTTATCCAAGATTTTAACACGTATCTCCTCGTACGTTAAATCTTCTGCTATCTCGTCTACTTCTAATTTAATAATCTGGTTCGGGTCATCCACATAATTACGTAATATCGATACGTGAAAATCGTTATGAACACGCGACATACTTGTCGAGAAAATGAGTATATTGGCCACAGTTCCTACTCGATCAAGGATTTCAAATGGGCCAATTAAATCGAGGGTTGAGATTTCCTCTCTTCGTCTATTCTTGCTTCTAGAATAATGCCCTATTGAACCTTCTTCTTCACATTCATCAGCTCTCAGTATGTAGCTCGAGTGGCTTTAACTTTATCGATTAAATTCGATTCTAATCGTATATTTGTTATCTTCACGTGGGTCCCTAGAGTCTTTAACTCTATCTTCATCATTTGTAAGTTATATGAAAAGGGTTTTTGTGTTAACAACATCGCACTCATAAACGCATACATTCTTCTACTCAACGCGTCAGCTACCACGTTCGCTCTTCCACGATGATATTGAATGGTATAATCGTAATCTTCAATAACTCGAGCCAACTTCTTTGGTGCATTATACGTTCGTTTTGGTTGAAGAAATATTTAAGGGTTGAAGAAATGAGTTTTATACTGGGGTCAATATGAAATTCGATTTCACGCTCTAGGAGTAGGCTAAGAAGTCTTCAAAAATACGTCAGGAAATTTATTAATAATAGAAATATCATTCAAAACTGTGACCCTCATCCAAGGCTTGGATAACACGTCACATTGATATCTATCAACTTGCCACTGGTATTCACGATGTCGCCTACAGAAAGTCTGGCTTCGGTGTATTCCATACAAGGAAGTCAACAACGAAAGGACCGGGGCTCTTTATTTATGGCTTGATATGACAATGATTGACTTTAGTGGTTTGGTTGCTTGAATTCACATAACAGGTTGGTTAGGAATATAAAAGCTAACAACCTTACGAAAAGCTTGATGAGTAGTTAACCAATCGATTCCTAAAATCACATCAAAGGAAAGTATTTTCAAAGAGATAAGATCGACAGGTAACGTGAAAGTGTCAATTTGAATCAATAAGATTTATAAACAGTGGAGGTAACGAAGGCTTCTATTAAGGAAGTTTCAATCAATAAGTCAAAGTCTAACTTCTCTAGGGTTAAATTTAAACGTTGAGCGCAAGCAAGAGAGATAAAAGAATGGGTAGAACTGGTATCTAATAAGGTATAGACTTCGCAAGAATTTATAATTAACTAACCCATGCTAACTTCATTCGGGTAAATCACTTTTTGAGAAGTCATGAAAAATGCTCTCCTTGAAACCACCGACTTTGTTTTGTCCGTATCCGGCTTTGGTGCCACCGTCCCAGCTGGACTTGATTTCGCTATAGGACAAAATCAAGCTATGTGACCTTCTTTTCCACAACTAAAACATACCTTGAAAGGTTATGGATAATTTGGTCTGATATGTCCATCCCATCCGCATTTGAAGCATATGATAGGTGGTCGTTCTCCTTCCTTAAGAACGGGTGCTGATGCTGACGTCTTTCCATCATTGTTGAATCTTCTCTTCTTAAAATGTCCATTCTTATTATTTTGGCCATGATTACCATCGAAGTGGTTACCATTTATGGCATGTTGATTCCCTTCACGCTTATTGTCACCGCTTTGATGACTGTTATCACTGGTATTATCATTTTGCCGGCTGCTCTCTTTTGGTTGGGTTGACTCATTATCGCGCTCTAATAACTGAGCCCTATTAACAACATCTGAATACAAACACAGTTTATGAGAGATAAGATATTGACGTATCTCGGGTTTCAAACCTCTTAGAAACATTCACGTCATTCTCTCCTCATTATCAACGAAATGGGATGCATATCTGGACAACTCGACAAACTTATCTTCGTACTATGACACGGTCATGTTGTTTTGCTCCAACTTGATGAACTCTACCTCTTTCATGTGACGAATACTTTCAGGAAAGTACTTGTTATTGAACAATTCTTGGAACTTCTCCTAAGTCATCTTCAGTGCGGCAGGTTGAATACGCTTTAAAGATTCCCACCAGTAATCTGCCTCTGCTCACAACATGAAGGTGGCAAAGGGAACCTTTTTCTCCTCGGAGCATCCCAAGACATCAAATATCTTGCAAATCTGCTTTATCCAGGTTCTCCGCCTTAAGTGGTTTTTGTGAGACCCAGGATTTTATGAATAAAGATTTAATTTTCTCGAAATATTTTTTTTAATATTATGGTGTGGATTTGAGATAATGTTATAATTGTGGGTAATATTTATAAATTTTGCAAAGTATGCAAGTTGTTGTATTATATTCGATTGGTCGGGGAATATTCGTTTTAGCAGGGAATATTTGTATAACGGCACAATCATTGGTGGATCCCGCAACGGAATTATTGTTGGATTGAGAAAACGACAAAATTAGTTTTATGAAAATAATGGCGGAAGTTTTACCGTTAATACTGTTGAACTACTCGATAGTAAAAGTACAGTAATACGCGTGGTTGCATAGTAGCACACGATATTGATTATTGATGCTTACGTGAGAAATCACTCAGTTATACTCAATTATTGCTATAGTAATTACTACATCATATCTCTCATATTATTGATTCGATTATTGTCACAGTATCATCTGCATTATATGTTATATTATTAAATCAATAATTGAGACAACAAAGTTATTCATATTATTAAATTGCATTATTTAAAATGTCTAGAAGTTCTGTCAAGGAGAGGTTTGGTCACCTAATTGCGCGCCAATAGGGAGAAATCCTTATTTGAAAGCCCCATCTTTCCTGGGAACAACTTGGTTGTTAAATATTATGAGTTATAATATTAATGATGAATAAGTTCGTGTTGATTAAAGATGAAATTTGATAGTTTCATTGTGTTGGGATTATTTGTGTTAGTAGAAATCAACATCTATTTTGATGATAATTGATGTCTGGAGGTTATATTGTTCAATTGGGTATTCGGGACACTTTTTTGTGTCAGAGTACTATTCACGAATTACTATTCACCCGAACAATATATTTCTTTTCGGTCCAAATTATTTTTTGGTATAATATTATTCCATGAGGAGATGTGCTAATTTTTCAGACCGTTGGTTGAATTTATAATAGTAAATCAATATGGATCGCTGGTTTAAAGTTTTAATAGTAAATCAATATGGATCGCTGGTTTAAAGTTTTAATAGTAAATCAATATGGATCGCTGGTTTAATGTTTTAATAGTTAATCAGTATGCATCGTTGCTTTAAGTTTTAATATAGACAATCCGTTTAAAAGTAAATCAATCTAGACCGTTCATGAATTAGTTACTATTCAATCCATTCTCCTATAAATAGAAGCTCATTCCTTCATTATTTCTTACGAATTCACTGAAACTCTAGAGAGAGAAATTATAGAGAGAAAGAAGAAGAGTATCTTGCTACTTCACTACTTCTATATCCAGTTTCTTCTTTATAAGGTAAGGAATATTATTTGTTGTACTCGTAAGGGGTATTATTCTTTCGTATTCATGAAGAGAATTACTTTCTTTCAATACTCGTAAGAGTTGTTATTCCTTTCTTCATTATTATGTTAGAATAACCTATTTAGGCGAAGTACCGCATACATGGTGAAATTCTTCTATTATTCCATTCTTTATTATTCTGTTGGAATATCCTTCGCTTGCAAATTTCACCGACCGTTCCGTTCTTTATTATTCTGTTGAATAACTTTTGTTTATCTGTACCGCATACATGGTGAAATTTTGTTGTTATTCCATTCTTTATTATTCAGCGCGGAATATCCTCTCACATGCATTTACGTTTACGTCGGACTTTCCATTATTTATTATTCCGTATTTATTATTCTGTCGGAATATCCTGTCTTTGCGTTTACGCCGGACCTGGTTCCATTATTTATTATTCTGTATTTATTATTCTGTCAGAATATCCTATCTGTACGTTTAAGTCGGACCTAGTTCCATTATTTATTATTCTGTTGGGAATAACCTATCTGTGCGGTCTCTATCGCATGCATGGTGAATCCTTCTGTTATTCCATTCTTTATTATTATATTGGAATAACATCTCTATGTGGATTACCACATGCATGGTGAATGATCCTTTGTATTCATTCCTTATTAAATTGTGGAAATGATTTGTATACGTGGATTACCGCATGGTGGACGAAAATCCATTTGTAGTTTCATATATTCTTTATTATACTCAGTTGGTTAAAGTTTTGACTTCTATACTCCATGAAATTGGTGGAATATCCTTAATATTTGCGCTTCATCCAGTATCTTTGCATGGAAATATTCTTCTGAGCATTCTTGAATTTTACTCTACAAAGAAGTATCATGTTGACAATTTGGACGTTGTTAGTTCCTGGATAAATTAATTCTTGAACTTATTATATTGAATTCTTATATCATTGTCATCATCCTCATGTTTATATTTTATTGAAAGTCATCTGTGGCCTGTAGTGCATAGATGGACTTGGTATGATTATGACCAGGGATCATTCGGTATAATCATGACCTTAATGTCACAAATGATGTGGTAAAAGTCCTCATTGGCCCATAGTGCATTGATGGACAGTTGTTGGCATGATCATGACCATTGATGAATACATGAATATCCTTGGCCCGTAGTGCATAGATAATTTATGGTCGTGATACTAATGAATATCCTTGGCCGTAGTGCAGGGATGATGTGGATTATTTATTAAGATGAGTCTCAGCGATAAAAGTGATGAAAAACTTTTTAAATCATAAGAGATAGTAGATTTTATTCTCTACTTAACTCTTTTAATGGATTACTTATTCCGCTGCAGTTAAACTTGATGTCTATTATATTTTATCAGTTTAACATTGTTGAAGGCTAATGATAATTTATCCTGCATTATCTTAGTCATAATATTTCTTACTGGGCTAGTTGAGCTCACCCTTTCTTTCACCGTTTCTCTGTGAAATGAGAACGTAGCAGGGACTAGTCGGGGAACGGAGTGATGGTCCAGAGGATAGCATTAGTAGTCCTCACTATTCTATGTAATAGTGTGTTAATAAATGTATTGAGGACTTATTTTGAGTGTGGATATTGTCTAGATGACAATATTTGTATTAAAACTCACATCATATGTTTTGTCGTATTTTACACGACTGTTGTATATTTAGTTTGTATTTGTATTCAGTACCATGTATTTGACAACCCAAGATGGGTGATGTATACCTATTTTGGGGGCGTCACAGTTTTAGCTCTCCAAAAAACTCCGGTGGTCCCAGTTCCTTGAACTGATTAGCGGTGACCGTCCGAGAGTTACCAGTGTTTCCACCTGCATTTTGGACAGGAACCGCTCTTGCCTGATGTTGCATGAATTGCATAAAGCCTCTGAAAATTCCATCATTCATCATTTGGTCAGTGTTGTTGTTTGCATGAGGATTGTCGCCTTCCTAATGCACATTATCCTGATTATTGATCTGTGGAGACTCAACAGTCTCCTGTGCTCCATTGTTATTCTCAACATTCTCGGATGTCATTTTCAAATACTGCCACAAAACAAGGGTTAATTAACATATCACATATTATCCCTATACTCTGACCGACCAATTAAATACCAAATAAACTTAGGTAGGTCATACTAGCGAAGAAATTCCCCGTCTCTCCCCTCCTAGTTCTTGTCTCACATCTCAGCCAGGGATTATATCCCTAAGCTTTGATACCAACTGTGACGCCCCCAAAATAGTTATACATCACCTATTTTGAGTCGCCAAAAACATGGTACAGAATACAAATATAACCTTAAATATAAAACATGAGCTGTGAGTTTTAATACAAATATTGTCTTCTAGACAGTATTCCAACTCAAAATAAGTCCTCAATACATTTATTATCACACTATTTCATAGAATAGTGAGGACTACTAATGCTATCATCTGGACCGTCACTCTGTTCCCCGACTAGTTCCCGCTACGTTCTCATTTCCCGAAGAGAACAATGAAAGCAAAAGGGTGAACTTAACTAGCCCAGTAAGAAATATTATGACTAAGATAAATAGTCTTCAACAATGTTAAACTGATAAAATATAACAAACATCAAGTTTAACTGCAGCGGAACAAGCAATCCATTAGAAGAGTCAAGTGGAGAATAAAATCTACTATCTTCTATGACTTAAAAAGGTTTTTCATCACTTTTATCGCTGAGACTCAGCTTAATAAATAATCCGCATCATCCCTGCACTACGGCTAAGGATATTCATTAGTATCACGACCACAATTTATCCATACACTACGGGCCAAGGATATTCGTGTTTTCATCAATGGTCATGATTATGCCAACAACTGTCCATCAATGCAGTACGGGCCAATAAGGATTTTTACCACATCATTTGTAACTTTACGGTCATGATTATACCGAATAATCCTTTGTCATAATCATACCAAGTCCATCTATGCACCATACTGTGCCATGTGATGACTTTCAACATAATATAAACATGAGGATGATGACAATGACATAAAAATTCAATAAAACAAGTTCATGAATAAATTTTAAAGATTTATAAGTTAATTTATCCTGAACTCAATAATGACTAAATTGTCAACATGATACTGCTTTGTGGAGTAAAATTCAAGAATGTTCAGAAAAATATTTCCATGAAAAGATACTAGATGAAGCGCAAATATCCAGGATATTCTACTAATTTCATGGAGTATAGAAGCCAAAACTTTAACCAACTGAGTATAATAGAATATGTGAAATTGCAAATGGATTTTCGCCTGCCATGCGGTAATCCACGTAGACAGATAATTTCCACAAGTTAATAAGGAATGAATACAAAGGATCATTCACCTTGATACCGAGTCTTAGGTAGTTTGTGCACTGATAGGGTTATATGTTATGTGTTTAGGTTATTCTATGATTATATATAATACTATTATACCGTGATGATATTATTCTAATATTTGTAGATCAATATTATTTATAATAGATCATCAGGCAAAGCTAAATAAATTGTGTAACAGTAATCGATCGAACAAGCAAGTTTTCTTGAACTATTCTTTTAACTTGTGGTTAATCCTTATTGATTACATTACGTCTATGAATTGTTGAATCGTACTTTGTGCATATTCCATATGTTCATTATGTATGAAAGGTTGATCACCTTCATTACCATTTGGTCTAGATACATTTATTCATGTTCATGTTCGTTCAGCTATGAAATTTTGTTTATGCTAGTTCAGAATGTATATATTATTGAATGTTAGCCAGCTTAATATTCAATTCTTTCAATCATGATATTATCTTTATTGAACTTAAACTTACTTGACAAACTTGTTGATCAACCTTGCTATATCATGATTAACATTGCAGATTAAGAAAAATACGTTGGATACAGGAAAAGACCAAGACAAGTCTAGCTTTGAATTTTATGTGCCAATAAAGATTGTAACAATAATGTATGATAATAACATTGTATGTTAGATATGTTATGAATTGTGTACAAGTTAAGGTTACTCGACCTTAGGGATTAATGTGTAAAGTTTAATGTATAAACAATTTATGTTTATATCTTTCGCAATTGTAATAGAATGATTAAACCAGATCCGTGGTGATTTGGGACCCGGATCTACGGTCCTCACAATTGTTATCAAAGATGTAGGTTATAAACCTTAGGTAGGATTACCTGAGACTAATAATCGCAGTGATTAGGATAAGTACTAACTCAAATAAAGTTAGTGTGTCGGTAGGATTCAAAGACGCGAGTTATAAAGATACATAATTCCCTAACTCTGATAATAAAGGTGAACAGTAGTGATGAATATAAAGAGTCTAAAATACTAAAAGTACAAAGACATGAGATCGTAAAACAAAACGATCATAATATAGAAATGAATCATAATATATACGATGAGATCACCCCGTGATCTGATAAGGTTATAGTATGGAGAAGGATCAAGTGAATGATTGAAAAGTTTACGGCAAGAATGTTGTGTGTTAGTTGTACTATGAATTGGTACAGATTTAGGAAAAGATTATGAATACGGATTAAATAAAATTCGTATTGAGAAGGTAGTTAGGATTAGGAGGGGATTTCACTTAAGGACTCATGTTAGCAGCTGAGTTGTATGATTCCTTGTTATGGGCGGGGAATTATACTTGGTGTAAAAACCACATAGTTTCTGGTAATGATAATCATTGAAATGTCTGAGTCGCGCTATTTGCTATATGCGTGTTGAGAAGTTGATTATTTTCTCATGTGTACAACAGATATATAGGTTATAGGTAGAGAATATAAGGTTAAGTTACGAGTTCTTAAAAGTTATACTTATGGTAGTTTTAGGACACCAAAGGTCTGACTAGGACAAGTTCTTAAACTCATATGATTATGAAAAGTTCCTGAACTCATAAGTGTGGTAAGTTTGACGAACTGGGTAGAACTAAGTGTGAATGGAGTATTGAGGATAATAAGAATAGATAGTAATATTAAGCAATGGATTATTAGTGGAGACATAGGTATACATAGTATACATCACCCATTCTGAGTCGCCAAATACATGGTACAGAAAATAACTATAACTTTATTATTACAATTGTCATGCAAAATACGACAACACATACTGTGAGTTTAAATACAAATTTTGTCTTTTAGACAATATCCACACCCAAATAAAGTCCTCATTACAATTATTGATGCACTATTTTACAAAAATAGCGAGGACTGGTAAAACAACTGTCTAGGACAATCACTCTATACCCCGACTGGTTCCTACTATATTCTCGTTTCTTCAGAAGAAAAATGGAACAAAAAGGAAAATGGTGAGCTCAACTAGCCCAGTAAAGAATATTATGTCTAAGATAATATACAAAAAATTATCCTTATTCTTCAACATGGAAAAATCTGATAGAATATAATAGACAACAAGTTTTAGATCAACAACTGCAGCGGAAACAACAATTCATTAGAAAAGTTAAGTAGTGAATGAGTTCTACTATCTTCTAAGATTTAAAAGTCCATCATCAATATTTTATCCCTGCAACAACAATCAATATACATCTTGAATAAAATATTCATCTTTGCACTACAGGCCAAAGATATTCATTTGTATCACCAGTTGGTCATGTTCATCTCAACACCTGTTCATCTTTGCACTACGGGCCAAAGATATTCATCAGGTAATCATTCATCTTTGCACTACAGGACAAAGATATTCATCAAGTATCATCATTAAGGACTGAGGATGATGAAAAACATTTAAGAGAACGAATCCAGTGAAATAAAAGAACAAAGATTAAAGATTAGTACTTTAGGTAATCCAAGTTCAAAAATATTCCACAATAAACAATAATGGAGTAAAATTCAAGAATGGGGATCAAAACATGGATACAATCAAAGATAGTAACCATAATAGACATCTGGGACGAAAAAGAGAAAATTTCATTTTTTGATGAATACTGTTGTATATGTGAATACTGTCGTATATGTGAATAGTACCTCGACACAAAAAGATAGAAATTCCTCAAGAAAAATCATACTTCGTGAACAATACTCGTGAATAGTATCGTATTCGTGAATAGTGTTATATACATGAATAGTAAAGTATGCATGAATAGTAACTTCGACATGAAAAGGTAAAAATTTCATAATAAAATTCATACCAACATTTCGGTATAATGATATTGAGAGAATAACATCATTTACAAAGAAAATAAAATCTCTTACCTCAAAAGAACAGTACTTCTGAATGGAATATCGAATGTAAAGCCGAAGGAAACTTGCACTGAATAGAAACTCTCAAAGTATCAAAATACTCACAAAAATATGCTCGATAATAAAGAGAGAAAACCTATGTTTCTGGTGTGATTTTCAATTCTAACCTAAGTACCCTATTTATAGGAAAATGCTAGAACGCCAAAGGAGACTAAATTAATAAATTATTATTATTATTATTATATGTATGCCAGCCTCCACCCTTGAACAAAACTTCAGCACATCACAATTGATTTCCAGCAAAGTTTTTCCATACAAAACAAAAGTGGGTCCCACCCATAATTTTAATAAAAATATTTAATTTCTAAAACATCAATAATTCATAATAAATAGCCCTTTTAACATAAAAATATGAATTGTGTGTCCGTTCCATAGGAAATTAAATTCTCTACAACTTTGTAGCTTTAAGTTTTTCCAAATTTCAAACGAAAAATGCCCGAAATCCACATACTGATGATTTTCAACACCTCTTAAAATTCATAACAAATCATACATTAATTTTTAACGGTTCAAAATTTGTGGACATATACTCAACTTATATATGTATAACATATCCAAAAATCACAACGATCCAACGGCCGGATCAAAATTATAACTCACGCAATAGAGCTTAAGAACACTAATTTGATTTTCGGACTATAAGTCCCTCGTACCAGTTTCACTCAAACAGTCACCACGAAACATCCACAAAGAATTTTTGGGTGATTCAAATTTCTACCTTTAGTTTACTTCGAGGGCTTTCTTTTTATATATGGATCATCTCCTAACTCATTATACACAAAGAGTTATAGATTTTACAAAATCAAGTAATAAACTAATTTTTTGAAAATTTCCAAATTTCGTTCTTCATTTCGACAAAATACAAATAAAACACCTCAACATTAATTCCTTCATTTATATCCATATAAAAATATATATTTCCTTATCATATAAATCAATAATTAATTATTCATAAATAATATTACAGAATCACAATAATGACAACCAGACCGTTTCAAGGAAATAGGGGGCTTTTCAATAAGAATTTGGCGCGCAATTAGGTGACCAAACCTCTCCTTGACAGAACTTTCTAGAAATTGCCAATAATACTATCTAATAATATTATTCAAATAATATGAATTATTGATCTGATAATGGGAAATCTTCGTGCGTTGATAATTATTGAAACAACAATAATATAAAATATTAACGCAGCAATTATTGAACCAATAAAATAAAATATTGAATAGTAATTACTGTTACAATTATTGAGTAGCGCCTTCATACGTAAGAATCAATAATTCAAAAATATTGTGCAATACTTTGTGCTACTGTGCAACCACGCGTATTACTGTATTTTAACCACCAGGTAATCCAATAGTGTTAACGGTAACAATTACGCCGTTATTTATAAATACTCAAACTTATCATTTTCTTCATCCGATAGTTATTCTGTTATGGGACCCACAAATGGCGGCGCCGTTGTATGAATATTCCCCGACAACAAGAATATTCCACGACCAAATGAATATTTCCCCGACAAAAATGAATATTTTACAACCACTTGCTTATTTTGCAAAATTTTCACATTTCACCCATAACTAAAATATTATATCAAATTAACTCATTATTTCAAGATAATGAATAGAGGAAATTCTATTTTATTTATATAAAAAAAAAATGGGGTCTTACAACCTGCACTCCTTATGAAATTTCGTCCTCGGAATTGACGTACATACCTGGTGTTTCGAAAAGGTGAGGGTACCTCGCTTTCATTTCCAATTCCAACTCCCAGGTCATTTCCTCCATAACATGGTTCCTACACAAAACCTTAACTTGTGGTATAACCTTTGTGCGTAGGACATCCTCTTTCCTATCCAATATCTAGATAGGTACCTCCTCGTACGTTAAATCTTCGGCTATCTCGTCAGGTTCTAACGCAATAATGTGGTTTGGGTCATCCACATATTTACGTAACATTGATACGTGAAAAATGTTATGAACACGCGACATACTTAGCGTTAAGAAGAGTCTATAGACCATAGTTCCTACTCGATCGAGGATTTCAAATAAATCGAAGGTTTGAGCTTTCTTCTCTTCATCGACTCTTACTTATAGAATAACTCCTTCTTCTACCTTCTTCTTTATATTCATCAGCTCTGGTGTGTAGCTTGAGCGGTTTTAACTTTATCGATTAAAGTTGATTCTACTCGTATATTTGACATCATAATGTGGGTCCCTAGAGTCTTTAACTCTATCTTTATCGTTTATAAATTATACAAAATAGGTCTTTGTGTTCAACAATATCGAACTCGTACTCGCGTACGATCTTCTACTCAACGCGTCAGCTACCACGTTCGCTTTTCAAAGATGGTATGGTAAGAACAAGTGCCGAAATGAGTCACCTCTTGAGCTCTTGGAAAATCTTCTCGCATTCCTTGCTCCATACGACTTTTGTATCTTTCCGAGTCAGCTAAGTTAATGGAGTAGCGATTCGAGAAAATCCTTCCACGAATCTCCGATAATAACCAGCTAAGCCCAGAAAGCTACGTACTTCTGTCACCGACTTCGGTTGCTCCCAACTGTGATTCATATTCCAATCTTGGATAGAACATCACAATTGCGCCTATTAGTTTACCACCGCACGAATATGACGTCCCCTACGGAGAGTCTGGCTTCGGTGCATCCCACAAAGGAAGTCACTAGATAGAGGCTCGAGTACTAACTCTCGTACATGGGTTTTTAACTCCTGAAGTTCAATAGGAGTCATTCGATATGAGATTTTACAAATGGGATTTGTACCGGGTTCAAGGTCGATACAAAATTTAATATCACGCTCTGGGGGTAGGCCAGGAAATACGTCAGGAAATTCACTAACAATAGAAATATCATTCAAATCTGACGTATTTTTGTTTAAATCCATGAAATGGGCTAAGAAAGCTTGACATCCATTTTTCAATAAACGAATGGCTTTATGGCTTAATATGAAAGTGTTTAACTTCAATGGTTTGGTTTCTTGAATTCGCATAACAGGTTGGTTAGGAATATGAAAACTAACAACCTTACGAAAACAATCAATTTTGGCATGATGAGTAGTTGACCAATCAATTCCTAAAATCATGTCAAATGCAAGTATCTTGAAAGAGATAAGATCAACAGGTAATGTGATTGTGCCCACTTGGATCAAACAAGATTTATAAACAATGGATATGATAAAAGTTTCTCCTAACGGAGTCTCCAAAGATAAGTCAAAGTCTAATTTCTCTGGAGTCAAGTTTAAACGTTGAGTACAAGCAGGGGATATAAAAGAATGGGTAGAACCGGTATCTAATAAGGTATAGATTTTGCAAGAATTTATAATTAACTAACCCGTGATACCTTCGTTCGGGTTCCTTGCATTTTGGGTAGTCACGACAAACGCTCTTCCAGAAACCGCCGACTTTATTTTCTCCGTATCCGCCTTTGGTGCCACCGTCCCTACTGGACTTGATTTCTCTACAGGATAAAATCGAGCTATGTGACCGTCTTTTCCACAACTAAAACATACCTTGGAAGGCTGCGACCAGTTTGGACTTATATGTCCCTCCTCTCCGCATCTGTAGCATCTAACTGGCGGTCGTTCTCTTCCCCTAAATTTGTTGCTGGTGCTGCTGCCGACTTCTTCCCGTCATCGTTAAATCTTCTCTTCTTGAAATTTCCACTTGAACTATTTCTTCTATTATCTTGGCCATGATTACCACCGAAGTAGTTACCATTTCTGGCATGATAATTTCCTCCACGATTGTTATCATTGTTTCGATGATCGTTGCCACTGGTACGATTATCATGGAGTTGTTGGTCGTTATTCTTCGATTGAGCTGACTTATTATCGCGCTCCAATAGCTGAGCCCTATTCACAACATCTGAATATAAACAAAGTTTGTGAGAAATGAGGTATTGACATATTTTAGGTTTCAAACATCGCAGAAACATTCACGTCATTCTCTCCTCATTATCAACCAAATGGGATGCAAATTGGGACAATTCAGCAAACTTAGCTTCGTACTGTGACACATTCATATTATTTTGCTCCAGCTTGATAAACTCTACCTCCTTCATGTGACGAATACTTTCAGGAAAGTACTTATCATTGAACAGTTTCTAAAATCTTTCCCAAGACATATTGAGTGCGGCTGGCTGGGTACGCTTCACAAATTTCCACCAGTAATCTGCCTCACCACGGAAAATAAAGGTGGGGAATGGAACCTTCTGTTCTTCCGTGCATCCCAAGACATCAAATATCTTGGTAATTTACTTAATCCACGTTTCCGCCTTAATCGGATCCGGCTTTCCCCATAAATCTGGTGGTCCCAACTCCATGAACTGCTTGGCCGTGACAAACCGCGCGTTGCTATCATTTCCACCCGTATTTTGTACACGTTTCTCCCTCGTCTGATGTTGCATGAACTGCAAAAAGCTTCTAAACATTCCATCATTCATTGTTGGCTTCATAGTGTTGTTTACAGTAGGAATATTTCCATCATGTTGCATGTTCTCTTGGTTGGTGATTGAAGGTTGTTCCACAGTCTCATACACTCCATTGTTAACGTTCTTAGCTGCCATTCTTAAAAACTACCATAAAATAAAGGATAATTAAACAATTTAACATGTCACATAATATCCCTATATTATGACCGACCAACAAATAAGCTTAGGTAGGACACACTAGCGAAGGATGTATCTCCCCTCCTAGTTCTATTCCCTGATCTCCGCCAGAGACCATATCCCTAAGCTCTGATACCAACTTTGATGCCCCCAACATAGGTATACATCACCCATTCTGAGTCGCCAAATACATGGTACAGAAAACAACTACAACTTTATTATTACAATTATCGTGCAAAATACGATAACACATACTGTGAGTTTAAATACAAATATTATCTTCTAGACAATATCCACACCCAAATAAAGTCCTCATTATAATTATTGATGCATTATTTTACAAAAATAGTGAGGACTACTAAAACAACTATCTAGGACCATCACTCTATACCCCGACTGGTTCCTGCTATATTCTCGCTTCCTTAGAAGAAAAATGGAACAAAAAAGAAAAGGGTGAGCTCAACTAGCCCAGTAAAAATATTATGACTAAGATAATATACAGCAAATTATCCTTAATCTTCAACAGGGAAAAATCTGATAAAATATAATAGATAACAAGTTTTAGATCAACAACTGCAGCGAAAACAACAATTCATTAGAAAAGTTAAGTAGAGAATGAGTTCTACTATCTTCTAAGATTTAAAAGTCCATCATCAATATTTTATCCCTGCAATAACAATCAATATACATCTTGAATAAAATATTCATCTTTGCACTACAGGCCAAAGATATTCATTTATATCACAAGTTGGTCATGTTCATCTCAACACCTGTTCATCTTTGCACTACGGGCCAAAGATATTCATCAGCTAATCATTCATCTTTACACTACATGCCAAAGATTTTCATCAAGTATCATCATTAAGGACTGAGGATGATAAAAAACATTTAAGAGAACGATAATGGAGTAAAATTCAAGAATGAAGATCAAAACATGGATACAATCAAAGATAGTAACCATAATAGACATCTGGGACGAAAATGAGAAATTTTCATTTTTGGTGAATAGTGTCATATTCGTGAATAGTGTCATATACGTGAATAGTGTTGTATACGTGAATTGTAACCCCGACACAAAAAGATAGAAAATCCTCAAGAAAAATCATACTTCGTGAATAATACTCGTGAATAGTATTGTATTCATGAATAGTGTCGTATACATGAATAGTAACGTATGCGTGAATAGTAACTTCGACATGAAAAGGTAAAAATTTTATAATAAAATTCATACCAACATTTCGGTATAATGATAATGAGATAATAACATCATTTACAAAGAAAATAAAATCCCTTACCTCAAAAGAACAGTACTTCTAAATGGAATATCGGATGTAAAGCCGAAGAAAACTTGCACTGAATAGAATCTCTCAAAGTATCAAAATACTCACAAAAATACGCTCGATAATATAGAGAGAGAAAACTTATGTTTCTGGTGTGATTTTCAATTCTAACCTAAGCACCCAATTTATAGTAAAATGCTAAAACGCCAAAGGAGACTAAATTAATAAAATATTATTATTATTATACGCATGCCAGCCTCCACCCATGAATAAGAATTCAGCACATCACAATTAATTTCCAGCAAAGTTTTACTATACAAAACAAAACTGGGTCCCACCCGTAATTTTAATAAAAATATTTAATTTCTGAAACATCAATAATTCATAATAAATAGTCCTTTTATCAGACAAATATGAATTTTATGTCCATTCAATAGGAAATTAAATTTTCTACAACTTTGTAGCTTTAAGTTTTTTCAAATTCCAAACGAAAAATGTCCGAAATCCACATACGGACAATTTTCAAAACCTCTTAAAATTCATAACAAATCATACGTTAATTTTTAACGGTTCAAAATTTGTGGACATATACTCAACTTATATATGTATAATATATCCAAAAATCACAACGATCCAACGGTCCGATCAAAATTATAACTCACGCAATAGAGCTTAAGAACACTAATTTGATTTTCGGACTATAAGTCCCTCGTACCAGTTTCAGTCAAACAGTCACCACGAAAAATCCACAAAGAATTTTTGGGTGATTCAAATTTCTACATTTAGCTTACTTCCAGGGCTTTCTTTTGATATATGGCTCATCTCCTAACTCATTATACACAAAGAGTTATAGATTTTATAAAATCAAGTAATAAACTAATTTTCTAAAAATTTACAAATTTCGTTCTTCATTTCGACAAAATACTAATAAAACACCTCAACATTAATTCCTTCATTTATATCCATATAAAAATATATATTTCCTTATCATATAAATTAATAATTAATTATTCATAAATAATATTATAGAATCACAATAATGACAACTAGGTCGTTCTCAGGAAAGAGCGGGCTTTCCGATAAGGATTTCTCTTTACTGGTGAGCAATTAGGTGACCAAACCTCTCCTTGACAAAACTTTCTAGACATTGCCAATAATGTTATCTAATAATTTTATTCAAATAATATGAATTATTGATCTGATAATGGAAAATAATGTGCAGTGACAATTATTGAAATGACAATAATATAAAATATTAACGCAGCAATTATTGAACCAATAAAATAAAATATTGAATAGTAATTAATGTAACAATTATTGAGTAGTGCCTTCATACGTAAGAATTAATAATTCAAAAATACTCTGCAATACCGTGTGCTACTGTGCAACCACGCATATTACTGTATTTTAACCACAAGGTAATCCAACAGTGTTAACGGTAACAATTACGTCGTTATTTATAAAAACTCAAACTTGTCGTTTTCTTCATCCAACAATTATTCTATTATTGGGCCCACAAATGACTGCGTCGTCGTACGAATATTCCCCGACAACAAGAATATTCCACGACCAAACGAATATTCCCCGATAAAAATGAATATTTTATAACCACTTGCTTATTTTGCAAAATTTGAACATTTCACCCATAACTAAATCATTATATCAAATTAACTCCTTATTATTTCAAGATAATGAATAGAGGAAATTCAATTTTATTTATATATAAAAAAAAATTCGGGATCTTACAGTCTATGCTACTTGTTTTGGCTAGACGATAATGATTTGAAATATCAAAAGATATTTTTATTTATCACTTATGTACCATGTAACCTGGTGCAGAGATGATAAAAAGTTGATGGAGTTGTAAATATAGGAATACTTAGTGTTGAATTTGATCTAAAATTGTTATTCCACTATTGTATGATGTGTTATGACAAAGTCACTCAATGACGGCATCCTCAAGCGGGCTGTTAATACAGTACAACATCGTGACGTCATTTTCAAACTAATTTTAAAATTTTAATTTGCCAACGGGGTTTGGTTATACCTAAATATTTTGATTAAATAGAATTATTGATATGAGTCTATGCTATTTGATTCGGCTAGACCAACATTTATGAAAATCCTAAGAGGTCTTCGAAAATTTTCCCAAACCAAATTGTTTTGGTGCGGAATCCGATAAAGATTGAGGTAAGAAAATTTTGTGCGCCCAAGGCGGATAGAGGGAACGGGGAAAAATTGTTCCAACCAACAGTACTTGGCCAGTACATGGCATACCAGGCTAATCAACCTCTGTGTCTGTAAGATATGACGGTTTGCGGATGAATTTCCATAAAACCTTTTCAAAAATGAAAGTTTATAGCCTATATGACTCGTCATCACGATTTGAATAATTTAACTCTTGTGAGTGATATTTTGGGTAGCATGTGATGCTGTGTATATAAGGTGTAAGGTGTGAGGTAAATTTTGGGAACGAAATTTTTAGAAGAAGGGGGGAATGTGACAACCCAAGAATTTGGAAATTTATTAAAATCTTAAAAGATTGAATTAAGGTTAAATAATAACATAGACAGAAAATAACTGAATGGATTTGACATTTATGGGAAGAAATTTTGTGGATTTAAAAATTTTTGTGGAGAATTATTCAAGATTAAGTTTATAAGTGTATATGTTCTGTGTATATGTGTACAGTATGTGGTTAAGGATCAATTATTGGTAGAATAAGTTATATCGGGGATAAACCCTAATCTTATATTAAGAATATCGACGTTCAGTTAGAAAACCTTAACAACAGATAAGAAACCCTAATAACGGTTCTAGAAACCATAATTTTAGTTCTGGGAATCCGAAACACTAATTCGAATTACAAAAACCCTAGTTTAGGAACTCAAAGGCTTAAGTGTAATGAATTACTGATTCAATTAGGGTAAAGCTTCATAAATTAGAAACCTTAATTTCTAATTGGAAATCCCAATTGCTAAATTAGGGACCCTAATCGCTAATATAACAAGTTTTATGTTAATTTGTAAATTTTAAACTTAAACTCAAGTTTAATGTGATTAGAAAACCTTATGTAATTAGGAAACCCTAATTTCCATTTTTAGAAAGTTAAATTTCTATTTTAAGCTTTAATTAGAAATCCTAAAAAATAAATGCATAAAACCTTAGGGTTAAACCCTAAGGGTTAGATAATTGTCAATTGTGCCATTAAAATTGGAATCAAATGACCAAATTTCCCTTTTACCATTATTTAATAGGAAACTTGAGAATCTTGCCAAAACTTTAGTTGGTGACCAACTAAAGCTTAACCATATGACTGAAATCAATGCATCTCAGCCTCATTTCATCAGCCAACTTTATTTCAACGTATTATATATAGATCAAAGAGAGAGAAATTCACCAAGTAAGTCTCATTTGTACCCATACTCTCATCCAAGTCTCTCTCTCTATAAACCCACAAAAATATTAAGTGGTTCAGTCCCTATCTAAGTCCCCAGAACACCCAGGAACAAACATCAAAGATCAGATTCAAGTGTTAAGCTAGAGAGGTATAAACCCTGAATTGTGAAATCCTTAAACTTTTGTGTTAATGTTGTTGTTTGTGTGTTAGAAGTTGTCATTTAGTGATTTGGGTTGTTATTTCCTAGATCCATAACATCTAGATGCTCGAAATTGAAGTATTTAGAAATCTAGAAAAAATAGAAAAAGTTGTCTGACAAGCAAATGTCAGGGCTCATAGATCATTCCCTGTAAATTTTTATTATGTTTTAAAGATTTGTAGTTGTAGTATGTTATGATCGCTTTGATCTGGAACTTGAATCAAGCCTATATCATGAGTGGATTGTAAGTTATTAAGGGTCAAAGGTCGTTGACCGACTATGACCAACTGGTTTCTAGGCAGCCCAGAAACCTAGAAATGGTCTAACAAGATTTTCTAGGCTTTGGATCTTGCATGTGTTAGAGAGTTAGGTCATGTTGTTGTTTTAATGTTGTGTTCTGACATATGGACTACATATCCAAGCCTTTATATCACCTAGATGCTTAACAGAATCAAAGTTATGCAAGGTCAAACTTGGGTTGACCGTCTGCCTATGAACATTTCTGGGTTTTTTAGAAATGTTCAAGAATAATTTCTTTGGTCTACTTTGACCGGCCAAGATCTTACGTTGGTAATGTTGTTATGTATATCTGATGTTATAAAGTTGTTCTTTGTCAACTCTACTAAATATGCGAACTCTTAGATCACACAAAGCAAACCCAGAACTTAAGATATAAGGATCCAAAGTATCACACTCGAACTGTTATTAATTTCTGGAAAACCCAGAAATGAAGAATAGCCTCTGACATGATTTTCAAAAGCTTAGATCATTCTGTTATGGTGTGTTTGGGCCATGAAATCAGTTTGTGGTGGTAGTCTTACACTTGTACTACAATCTTAACACCTTAGTTTCCCAAAAAACATAAACACCAAGGATATAGAACTGGTCAAACATGATGACTCGATCACTGACATGAGTTTCTAGGTTAGGCTCAAGAACACCTATAGCGACGGTTCTGTCGCTATAGGCACCCTTTAGAGACACTTAATTTCTGAAAAATATTATCTTATTAAATAATTAAAGAAAATTAGTTTTAATTAATAAAAATACAAAATAAATTACTAAAAATTATTTTAAAGCCTAAAAATAGGTTTTTAATTATTTTGAATATATTTCATTAATATTTAATATTTTTGGAATATTAATGGTATTTAATTTATTTAATTATAATATTAAATAAATTACTTAAAAATAATTTTAATACTTGAAAAATCATTTAAAATTATATTATGGTATAAGAAAATATTTTAAGTTATTTTAATGACTTTTGATATTTTGTGACTAATTTCATTAATACATTAATATTAATGATAATTAATTTATTTAGTAAATATATTAAATAAATTATGGAAAAATAGAATTAATGATTTAAAATCATATAAAAATGATTTAAGTGTTATAAAAATATTTTAAGTTATAAAATATAACTTTTGATATTTTATCATGAAAAACATTAATATTTAATATTAATGGCAACTATCGGATAATGGATTTAAAGGTTTAAAATCATATAAATATGATTTCAAAAGGTATTAAAATACTTTGATATATTATAAATAAATTATAATATTATGACATGTATTTCATTAATATTTAATATTAAATAAATATTAATGATAATGGAATATTGTGGTATTTAAATTAGATAAATACGATATTAATGATTGAAAAATCATGATAAATGATAATAACTATTTAAAAATTATTATTATTTTGACTGATAGTAAATTATTTAAGATATTTTGTGAACTAGTTTAAACTGAGTCTTAGCGATATTAGGCTCGAGAATTGTCCGACTAGGTCGTCGGGATGACGAAATTGTGTTGGTTTTAACTCGGACTGAAATAGTTTGACTTGATACCGAGTCTTAGGTAGTTTGTGGACTGATAGGGTTATGTGTTTAGGTTATTCTATGATTATATATAATAGTATTATACTGTGATGATATTATTCTAATATTTGTAGATCAATATTATTTATAATAAGTCTTCAGACAAAGCTAAATAAATTGTGTAACAGTAATCGACGGAACAGGCAAGTTTTCTTGAACTATTCTTTTAACTTGTGGTTAATCCTTGTTCATTACATCACATCTATGAATTGTTGAATCACACTTTGTGCATATTGCATGTGTTCATTATTGTTCATTACATCACGTCTAGATGCAGTTATTCATGTTCATGTTCGTTCAGCTATGAAAATTTGTTCACGCTAGTTCACAATGTATATATTGTTGAATGTTAGCCATCTTAATATTCAATTCTTTCAATCATGATATATTTTTTATTGAACTTAAACTTAATGGGTAAACTTATTGCTCACCCTTGCTATATCATGATAAACATTGCAGATAAAGACAAATACGTCGGATACAGGAAAAGACTAAGACAAGTCCAACTTTGAATTTTATGTGCCAATAAAGATTATAACAATAATGTATGATAATTACATTGTATGTTAGATAGGTTATGAATTGTGTATAAGTTAAGGTTACTCGACCCTGGGGATTAATGTGTAAAGTTTAATGTATAAACAATTTATGTTTATATCTTTCGCAATCGTGATAGAATGTTTGAACCAGATCCGCGTTGATTTGGGACCCGGATTTGGGGTCCTCATAGACATTTTAAAAAATCTAGTTCTCTTGCTAGCACCTTAATATTTTTGAACAGGGTACCAACACATAAAGATATGGTTTAAAACAAATTTGGTTTCCCACACTTGTTAACGTTGATGTTAACTTCTAAAACTTTTAGTTTCTTTGAACTCATTTGCTCAACTAGGATTACATATCTAATAGTCTATCGACCCATTCGAATACCTTCTCAGATATCTAAAACAACTTTGAGATAAAACTCGAATTAAGCATACAACTTCCTCTTTCAAAACTCTTTTATTGAGGCTAAATTGGTTATTCCAACAAGGGACTCGCTATGTTAATTCACATAACGATACTAAACTATCCTTATTACGCATGCTGTTATGTATCAAAATCACTTACACATAATTAGTATAGTTCTTACTTTTAAAATATGCTTAAATAACTTATGTCATGATTAACTAATTGAGTGCAGTTATCATTCATGCTTAAAGGTATAAACAACTTTATTATGCTTGCTTATAAGGTCATAATGCAAGTAATACAATGCTCATCAACATTAGTTTCTAAAACTTTTAAATTTCTCTTTAAAACACATATTAAATCGAGTTTGACAACCTTTTATGTGCAATGTATCTTAAAATTACATTCCTTACCCATCCGCGAACATAACTAGGCCACATTCACATGTTCCCAACATCAAAACTTAAAAGACATAAGGTTCGTCAAGTTTCATTTTCAAAACATCAAGTTTTCTTTTAAAAACTCATGCTAAACCTAATTAGTATACAAAGTAACTTTGAATCACAAGTTATACTCATTTGTACATTTAACTAAGCCATATATGCATGCTCATATGTACACAACTCATTTACACCAAGGTTGAATAGTTTAACAGTTGAAATCTCATTATAAACCATGCTTGAAAAGTTTAAATCATGCTTAGCTAGATGGTGATCATATCCGTCATGTCTAGAAGTATAAAATACCCTAGCATACATGCTTGTAAAGTCAGAATTTAAACGATATAAGGTTAATCATGTTTTGCTTTACAAAACATCAAGTTTTCTTTAGAAAATCCTTAATACCAAGCTAACACAACTCATTATATACAAGGTAACCGCAGACCACATGTTAGGTTTAGTTATATACATATTTAAGTTGTCTACACTTGCTCACAAGATCAGAATACCAGTAAGTTTATCTTCAACAAAGTTTTTTTTTTTCAAACTTATAAGTTTCCTTTAAAACTCAAAATAAATCAAGTTATAGTGATCTACTATAAATAAGGTAGCTTCAATCCATGTGTTGGGGTTATTTGTGATGCCCCCAAAACTAGGTTCTCTAACCTCAGATTCGGTGCTCACGATATATCATCATCATAAGCATTCTATAACTATTACAAAATAATAAACATACATTGTTCATTATAATAAAGTCTCATAACATGGTCCCAAGGTCTTTATAACCTTAACTTTAAACACACCATTCAATTTGCAAATAGTTTACTTAAGAAATTCCATCAGATAATAATTAAATTAACATTCATTTTAAACTACTCCTGAATCTTGCCCTTGCCCTTGTCCCTCGTGTTGGATCCTTCGGGCTTAACTGAAATAGAGGTCATGATATAGCAAGGGTAATCAACTAATTTGCTTCGCAAGTTTATATACAAGGGAGATATATCATGAATTAGAAAGAAATATTGCGTTCAATGTTCAACAATAGTATAAGATTGTGAAGGAACATGAATTAATAATCAACAATTGAATATTCGATAATTGAATAACATGAACTGAGTGGTTTTGAAATAACCATGAACATTTGCAAGGTGCTCATTTATTTACACTGGACCTCTTAATATGTTTTGGTTTTCAAGGGGATCAGCCTTTCATACCTCGTGATTTATGCATAAACACTTAATAATCTGGCATTGATATCATGCCTTAATCAAATTCGTCTTTTTCTCAGTCAAGAGTTCTTATCATATCAATTTAATAAGAACAGCTATTTAAAATACATTTGATTTAACAAATTTAGACATGCTTGATCTAGCTGATACAATTAGCACAGATCTATCTCATAAACAGTTCATGAATGAAAGAACTTTAATTTAATTCATAGTTCAATAATAGTAGAACAAGAATTCAATTGCACAAAGTGCGAATTTCAATAATCGATATAGATATGAATAATCATCAATAATTATTCACTAACATGCTTTGAAACATAATAACTCGAGTTTGAGTTAGGAAACTTGTCTCGTCTGTAGATTACAGCTATGCAATTAATTTATATCCACTATGGAGTTAACTTATCTTCCTTTGAGAGACCTATAATTGATCTTTCAATTAGTCATAGTATAACCTTAGATTATGTAATCACATAGATACATTACCTTTAGTTCTTATAAACATTATCCTGCCTCGATAATGTTACTATTAATTAACAACTACCTTTAATTCACTTAATATTATTAATCTTGATAATATTTAATTCACCTTTTAGTATTATTAGTTCCCTAATAATACTTTCATTCGCTTACTAATATTATTAACATCTTAATAATATTTTAATACCTTACTAATATTATTAATCCTCTTTAATAATATTTTAATCATGTATTAATATTATTACCTTAATAATATCTTACTTATGCTTTAGTATCATTAATAA
This sequence comes from Panax ginseng, assembly GCA_020205605.1. Taxonomy (NCBI): domain Eukaryota; kingdom Viridiplantae; phylum Streptophyta; class Magnoliopsida; order Apiales; family Araliaceae; genus Panax; species Panax ginseng. The sequence goes on from CM035129.1 coordinate 89,354,747, forward strand.
ATTAATAATACTTTTAATCATTTATTAATATTTTATTCATTTACAAATATTATTAATCATTTAATAATATTTTATTCATTTACTAATATTATTAATCATTTAATAATACTTTATTTATTTATTAATGCTTAAATCAAATATTATTAATCATTTAATAATATTTTATAGAAATTTTAATCTTAATATTTTTATTTACTTAACAATATCATATTCTAATATTATTAATATCATAATAATATTTTAATGGATTAATAAATAATTTATTCTAATTGTTCACCCTTTAATAAACATTTTATTTAATATCCATAAAAGGTCATAAATGATATTTCTTATCATAAATTACCAAAATACCCTAAGATAGTCATGATGTAACATATTATGAGTATTCAAGCATAGAAAGCACATTTTTATTATTAAAGACACCATTTAACTATTTATTTCCTTTTATTCATAACTTAATTATTTTTAGGAAAAATAGTAAACTGGCTCCAAAAATTCTCAACTTCTGGATTTTGACAGAATATGAACCTACAAGGATCCCCAAATTTTCCTAGAATTTTAGAAAATGATTTACTATTTTTAAAGTGCCCAAAACACTCGGATCTTGCTCTATTTTTCATAAATTTCGTTTTGCTCAGAAAAATATGACATTTTCAGGGTATGCTCTCCTAACATATATGAACCTACTATAAAAATTTTGGAATTTTCCAGTGTATATACAGTGAGATATTCGAAGGTTAATATTTCAGAGTCCTTTACGGAAATAGTCATCACGCACATCTATAACTCGAAACGTGTCCGTTCTTTTTCCTACATGTAGATAACTTCTTAAGGTACCTCTGAGATATTTTCCAGATTTTTAAAAGACAAGCAATCAATCAAATAAAACCTCATAAAAATGGATCGATGGTGATTTAGGGTTTTAAAGCCTCAATATACAAAGTGGACTGTTTTGGGGAAAACAGTCCCAAAGCTTTCAAAACTTGCTAGATTTCAGTTCTATCACTTGGGTTTACTAGGTAACTCATGTATATAGCACCCCCCTTTGATGGATCACAAATCGAAGTTGTAAAACTTGAGTTACACAAGATTTAGTGGAAGAAAAACAAGAGTTTTCACCCTTTGGGAACATATGCTCATTTTCTTCCTCTAAGCCTTAGATCCAACACTCAAGATACTTAGTTCCATACATGATGATATTTAGAACTAGGGTATCTTGAGTATTTGAACATAACCCCAACAAAACTCAAGCTAGAAAAATAAAGTAAAAGAGGAAGATGAAGGTAGGTTATACCTTGACTTAGTTGCTACCTTTCTTGATTTTCTAAAGTAGTTTCTAAACTTAGGATGCATGAACAACCAGCACTCCTATCTCTTTCTCTCTATAGCCGAAACCCTCTCTCTCTTTTCTCTCTTATGAAGTTGGCTAGCTTGGGAGCAAAAGATAGAAGAAGAAGATGAAGAAGAAAAAATGAGATGTTGGAAGAATGAAATGTGTCTACAAAATGAAATGGGTAATTCACTAATAACCCCCATACTTTTATTAACCCGTGGATAAAGGCTTTGCCTTATCCTTTCAATTAGCTTAAACTTGTAATTAAGAGTGCTTAATAGATTGCAACCAATGAGAGATTGACACACATGTACTTATGTGTAAGAGTTACCAATTAAGGGACTTGACTAGCATAACCATCTTGCCATAAAAGGCCTAAATGGCTGGTTCCTTTAGCCCCCAATACTCCTCCATTTTGCTTTTAGTTTATTGCACAAATTAAATTTATCAAAATTATAAAATACCCTTAATCAAGTGGGCTAAGTTTTGGGTTGCTTATTATTTCATTTGGGCTCCCTCCTTAATTATTTTGGGCTATGTAATAAACATAGTCTAGCAATTTTAATATATGTTACCCAATTTGATTATTTAGGGTTTCCATTCCTAATCTTATGAAATTTAATTACCTATACATGTGACTTTAGCTCATAACCTAATTACATTTACAAGAATTAGGTTTAAAATTATTAGTCACTTGAAATAATAAGTTTACCCACTTAAGTTAGTATACATATTAAATACTAACTTTTCCTTACTACCATAACCCTTAGGTTATTTAATTGTCTCACCTAATGTATAATTAGGTTACGAAGCTTTCATTTTTAATGAAATCTATAAATGTATATATCCATAACTATAGCATATATGTTAATTGACCCATACACCACTTCACATAGGTTGCCACATATTAAATCACTGTATAACACAAAGTTTTAAATATCAATAATATACATACATATATAGTGACTTAAAATTCACAGTTATTACATTATTTATATGCATTTTTAAACCAACCTAACATGCTTAGAAAAATAGATTATAGCAAAAGTTGGATTTCAAGACAGGCATACGGCACGACCACGCTGGGATTGTATTGGGAAGTGGCGTGGCCGCGCCACTTTGGTACCAACCCAGACTTGGCCTCTGCTTCAACAAAATTTAGACTCCATATCATATACTCTTCAATTTAGCATGCTTAGACCAACCATATAGGCTCCATATCATACTCTAAACTCAATTAACATAGCAATATCAATTCATAGTTCAATTAACAAGTTATTCATTCTAATTTTTAAGAATTTATCAAACTTATAATATCACCACAATTATCCATTCTTTCATCAAAATCACATAATTAACCAAGCATTGTTATTCTTAAACTGATTCCAACTTATAGGAATGTAGAGGGGAAGAAGTTAGTACCTTTGAGGAAATCTCCTATATTACAGAATACTCATTCTCCTTACTATAAGATCATAATGCAAGAACTTTCTTAAAATTCTTCTTCATTCTCAACTCAGTGACTCTCTATCTCTATACAATAACAAACAATCTCAGCAACTTAGCAGCCTTGAGAATGAAGGGGAAGGCTTTTTTATATAGCCAAACTATTGTCCAATTAGGGGTTTTGCCCAAGATATCAAACCAGCAAGGAAAAGATGGAACCATCGGTTAAGAAGGAGTTGGTGAACCAATCCTTTCAACCCACACCCTTGGCCATCATCACGATCATTTAGTTTGAGAAGTAGAGGGGTAGGCCATTAACCTAATACTCGGCTGGTATTATAATTGTGACACTGATTTTGGGACAAGCTAGTTAGTTTACTGTATTAGAAACAAGGCCACTTAATGTACCAAGGTTATTTCCTTTTTGGGCTTATTGAATCAATTGTAATGACTTAGCATTACTATATAAAATAAAGTAATGGACACATATATACACATATATATGTACCTACCCACGTATAAGAAGTATACTTATATTTTAAATATACACCAATATAATCTTATATCCCGTGTACAATTGGGAAAGTCCAATTAATATTTTAATTGGGCTAAATAAAATTCAGTTGGGTATTCTCAACCCATTATTTCCTAACACATATAAATATCACAATGATAAATATCAATCATTTTCCATAAAATTTATCATCTCAAATACACTCAATTATCATAATGATAATTAATATCAATTATTTATTAACTCGCCATTTATTTTCTTTTAATACTTCCCATTAAATCTCCATTTGATTTAACTTCACTTATTTTCTATTATCATTTTTCAAATATTAAATCCTTTCATATATTATCATATTACGTAATATATGAAAATACCAAAATTAATTAACATAATCATTTCATTTTCTTCATGTAAAGCACATATATTTATTCACCATTTTACTTAAGTGAATTACTCATTTCATTCAATTTACTATCACGCCACTGCCACACAAGGCTTTAATACTCAAATTATATTATTCCATAATATAATTTTTTACTTAATTTAAGTTAGCTAATATTTATTCTTGTTTAGTTAATTTCCATAACTAACTCTCATTCAATTCATGATTTGCTATCTCAATCCATTCATGGACACTATAAATATCAAATATGACCCATATGATAACGTATTAGCCACTAGTATACAATTCTTATAGTTCAGATTACACAACTCATCAGATTACACAAACTCATCATGAACTGCCTATAGACCGTCCTGACCGCGCGGGTCTTACGCTTGAGAGTGGCGCGGTCACGCCACCTTAAGTTAGGATGCAGACATGTTATGCTTCAACAGAAACATAACTTAACTCGCAAATCCTTTAACATGCTCCCTACATGCTATCTCATTATACTAACCAAAATAAATCTCCAATGACTACATTCTTCAATAATTTAGATATTAAACTTCAAGTTCAACTCTTCTTTCTTTAATCTATACATTTAACCATATCCCAATATTAGACAATAAATCTCTAACCAATATTTATATAAAGATATATCAATTTTCTTCTCTCGTCAACAACGTACATATATACAAGTCCAAACCTAACACACATCGAGTCTGTAATGATATTCAATATAGTACACTGAGTGGTTTCCCACAAATAACCAACAAATTAGTTTTCGTCTCATCTACACTGTTTTCACAGTGAGTTAGATCGGTTACTAATTCGTATATACCTCCGCTCTCTGAAGGAATCGTTTAGCCCGGCTCCTATACATCCACCATTAAAGGGTACGGTTGTAGTACCTTGGACTTGATACCTACTCATACATATACTCAAAGAATTGGTGATTATCAAGATATTTAATGTCACTAAGTTACTATGATAAAATAATTCTATAAATTATTTAATGTCGATAGATAAATCTTATCCATCTTCTTACTAATTCATCTCTATAATTTATAATAAATATATAGTAATGATACATATTTATAAAACACAACATCACTTATTACATAGATCATATTACCCTATGTAACACAATACTACATACCTCGTACCATGTATATTCTTGTTCGAACCCATCACATGCTTTAAGAATTTTATTTACTAAATCCTTATTTTAATAATTTCTAAAAATTTGGGTTCTTACATTATGCAAGGTCTCAAATCTTGTATTTAAGTTGAGCAAGCTTATTGATTCCATCTTGTTTATGATGATACAAGCTCTTGTATTATAATTGTTTACATTGAGCGAGTTTCACATTCCTAACTCTTGTTGTTACTATTCAAAGCATAAACTGTTTACATTTATTGTTCCGAATGGGTTCTCTAACTCTTTCGGATGTAGTAACTTGTTTATACCATGTCTACTCAATTGTACATTGTTATTATTCAATCTTATCTTATTGTGTTGAACTTTCAAATAACAAATAAACCTTTATTGGTTGGACTAATCCTTAATTGATGAGTGTTCTAAAATTCTAGAACCATTGAAAAGCTAGTTCCAAACTAAATTTTCTTTAGTGTGGAAATCCTAAAGTTAAACTGAGATGAACAATCCTAACTTAGGGGATTATGTATGGGTTAGCGTTTAGATGTTTGTGCACGATACATAGTACGAATGGCCGATCCCCCTAAGTACAAAATTAAAAGTCTGTATAGTCTAATAACTGTTAAAGGTTGATGTAGGAATACTTAATAACCTCAGGACATAGTTTATGGTCTTAAAGACCCTCAAATATAAACCTCAAACTTGTTTTTCTAGTTTTGTCCCGAAGAACAAGTTCTTATTTAGTCACTATTCATTGTTTACTCTTATGTTACTACTATTATTATCCTTTATATTGTTTGCTCACTCTTGCAATTAACACTACAGCTAAAGTTGAAAGAGTTGATGAACCATCTTCTAGAAAAGGAAAGGGCAAGATGTCCAAGTGATGAAGATTTATTTGAATTATTTAAATGAATTATGTTATAAGACTTATGTTATTATTTGATGTATTCTGCAGACTTATGTAATAGTTAAAGGTTAGATTACCTGGGAATGATTTAAGTGGATGTAACCCTTTAATGGGAAAGATTATTATTTAAGTTATATAAATTATGTCTTTATCCTTTATTATGGGTAGTTGGATGTAATAGTTTTGATAGTGAGTACCATATCATGTGGGAATGGAGTACCCGGATTTGGGGTTGTCACAGGTTGGTATCAAAGCTTTAGGTTATGAACATTAGGTGGGAAAAACCTTAGGAAGTAACCTTTAAGGAGACAGAAAACATAGTGGTGACAAACTCTTATCGAGTTCTAATGAATTAATTGAGGAAATTCATTAAAAGATAAACAATAAAAGACATTATGTGCTATGTGTTAATAATTTATGTACTCGCGCGTATCAAAGAGTGTTACATAATAAATAAAACTTAAAAGTATTTTATTGTCAGGATGTCTAACGTTGAAGGATCTAGTCAAGCTAGGGAAGTGATACCTCGAATACCTAGAGATGAGGAACCCCGAGATATACATGTGGTTCAGGAACAATTGATTCAGAGGGAGTCTTCTTTATTGGTCGCTGAGGAAGAACAGGAAGATGAGCCTGTGTCTGATCCTGAGGAGGAGAACTCTAAGGGGATAGAGGAGGAGGATGAGGAAGAGGATCCTGTGGAGTTTCCAACTAAATCCATATCAGCTGAGATGTATGATGCGCTGTATAATCAAAACATAGAATCACAGGATAAGGTTGAGGAGCTGAAGGAGTTGGTTGAGATGCGTCAAGCTACTATAGAACAGAAGGATACGGAGATTCAGGAACTTGACTCACGACTTTGAAACACAGAGTGGGACCTAATTCATACAAAGGGTCGGCAAGAGGATATGTTGGCTAAGAATGAGAAAATGAAGACTGATGTGGAGAAGTTAAAAGATAACTTGAAGAAGGAGTTAAGTAAGCGTGCGAGAGTAAAAGACGCTTGGATGAAGGAGAATCAGCGCGCAGACCGTGCTAAACCTAAGGTTCAAATGAAGAGGGCTAAGATGAACGATATGGATCATGCCATTTATTCTGCGATTGATAGGGCCCAGGATTGAGTCTTTTATTACCCACCTCAATTTGAAGACTTGCCATGGTTCGTGATGGATCGTAGGACGATGTATTGTATTATAGAGGAAGAACATCGGGAAGCCTCTCAACGTCTTAAATGCCAAGATAGGAAGAATAATAATAATAATTTGTGATTAAGTATATGAATAAATAAATTATAAATCCCTTATTTTGAGATAAATAAAGGGGTAGTATGAGTATGTAATCCTAAAACTTGTTTAGTTCAGGAAAGTGGATGTTGATAGCAGAGATGATATCCTTATTATGTTTTGGAATTTTATGAATAAATAAAAATATCAAAGTTTATTGAAATGTTATGTGTTAAGCTGTAATCTTAGAATGTTTAAAGTTAAACTTTAAAATATTCAAGGAATTGAATAGTGAACTAATAAGTGTATATGCTAACAGAAAATGCCTCCTAGAAGAAGACAACCACGTCAACAACCACCTCTTGAGGGGTCTATTAACAATAATAATGAGGCCAATGCTAACCTGGTTCAGCACTTGGTGACTCTATTAACTGGAGCACTTGTGAATCAACCGCAAGCTCAAACTATGACTTTCAAGGACTTCAAAGCGGTTGGACCACCAGAGTTTCAAGGATCTATTAATCTAGTTAAAGCCCAAACCTGGATCATGGAAATAGAGAAGGTGTTCAACGTTGCCAGAGTCAATGAGGATCAGAAGACCTATTTCGCAATGTTTATGTTAAAGTCTGAAGCTAGCTATTGGTGACAGGAGAATAAGGTTCATGGGGGACAGGGAGTAATAGAGTGGGATAGGTTTAAAGAGATGTTTTTTGAGATGTATTTTTTGACGAGTTCTTAGAATCAGATGGAAGTTCAATTCTTAGAATTAAAGCAAGGAACCATGACTCTGCCGGAGTATGCTGCAAAGTTTAATGAGTTGGAAAGGTTTGCTCCGTACGAAGTAAATACCGATGAGCATAAGTGAGAAGGTTCGAACAAGGGTTGAAGCCTTGGTTGTATTGTAAGGTTTCGATGTTTCAGCTAAATACGCTTGCGGCAGTACTAGAAAAGGTAATTATCGCAGAAGGTGGAAGCGATGCCTTAACCAAATATAATCAAGAAAAAGAATGAGAATGAAAACAAGGCTAGTGGAAGCAATGGTGGAGGTAACAACCAGAAAAGGAAATGGAATGAAAATTTGAATATGGGAGGACATCAAGGAAGTCAACAAAAGAAGAAGTTTAAAGCTTGTGCTACTTGTGGGAAGAACCACACGGGGGTGTGTCTGAAGGGTAAGCGGGTGTGTTTCAACTATGGCCAGGAGGGTCACATTACGACAAATTATTTTAGTCCAAAGAAGGGAACATGTTTCACTTGCGGGTCGAAGGACCACATGGCTCGTGATTTCCCTAAAAAAGACAGTCAGAAGCGCAAGTGGAGGAAAAGTAAACAATGGTGGTGGTACATTAACTATCATTAGACAAGCACAATCAAGCCGACCTACTATGAGGACATTTAATATGACCGTGCAACATGCTGTGTAGTCAAAGGATGTGGTGTTAGGTATCATTCCGATTAATGGTATTAATGTTTATGTGTTATTTGATTCGGGTGCTACTTGTTCATTTATATCCGATGATTTTGCTCAGAACTTAGATTTGCCTCAGGAAGAATTAGAATTTCCTTTAAGCATAGAGATTGCAAATAGAGAAGAAATTCTTGTTAGATTCATATATAAGAATTGTAGAGTGGTTATAAAGGGTCACGAGATGATGGTAGACTTGATAACAATTAAACTTGGGGAATTTGATGTTATATTAGGAATGAACTGGTTATTCAATTATGGGGGAGTAACCGATTGCCAACAGAAGTGTGATAACCTTATGACTCCATCAAAGATTATGTTTTATGGCAGCAAATATCCTCGATAAGCAAGTTGTCTGACAGTGATGCAAGCCAGGAAGTTGCTGAGATAAGGATGTGTAGGATACTTAGCCTACTTAGTCGATACACAGAAGAAGAGTGCAAAGTTGGAAGAGATACCGATCATTAGAGACTTTGCAGACGTATTTCCAAACGATTTTCCTGGACTTCTGCTAGATCAAGAAATCAAGTTCGTGATTGATTTAGTGCCAGGAACGACCCCTATATCTAAAGTCACATACAGAATGGCCCCAGTAGTGTTGAAAGAGTTAATAAACCGTCTTCTAGCAAAGGAAATGGCAAGATGTCCAAGTGATGAAGATTTATTTGAATTATTTAAATGAATTATATTATAAGACTTATGTTATTATGTGACGTATTCCACAAACTTATGTAATAATTAAAGGTTAGATTACCTGGGAATGTTTTAAGTTGATGTAACCCTTTAATGGGAAAGATTATTATTTAAGTTATTTAAATTATGTCTTTATCCTTTATTATGGGTAGTTAGATGTAATAGTTTTGGATAGTGAGCACCAAACCCTTGTGGGAATGGAGTACCCAGATTTGGGGGTGTCACAAGAAAGTTATTAAAGAAGGGATGTGTAGGTTATATGTGACATGTTATTGATACCCAACAAGTGGGAGCATAATTGGGGTAAATACCTATAGTGAAAGAATTTGTGGATGTATTTCAAGACGAAATTATCAGGTCTTCTGCCGGATAGGGAGATAGAATTTGTAATAGATGTTATGTCAAGAACGAGACCATTTGCTAGGGCACCATGTCGTATGGTAACAGTAGAAATGAAGGAGTTAATAATTTAGTTATAAGAATTATTAGCTAAGAAGTATATTCAACCAAGTGTTTCTCCATGGGGAGCACTGATGTTGTTTGTGAAGAAGAAGGATGGATCGTTAAGACTTTATATCGACTATCAAGAGTTGAACAAAGTAACAATTAAGAATATGTACCCATTACCCAGGATCGATGATCTATTTGATCAGTTGAAAGGGGCGAAGCATTTTTCTAAGATATATCTTAGGATATCATCAGTTAAAGGTGAGAAAGGAGGATGTACCTAAGACGGTGTTCGGGACTCGTTATGGCCATTACGAGTTCCTGGTAATATCGTTCAGGTTAACAAATGTGCCAAATACGTTCATGGATATGATGAAAAAAGTGTTCAAATAATATGTGGATAAGTTCGTAGTAGTGTTTATAAATGATATTCTAGTCTTCTCTAAGACGTCAAAAGATCATCCTGAACATTTGAGATTAGTGTTGGAGACACTTGGAAAGCAGAAGTTGTATGCTAAATTCACTAAGTGTGAGTTTTAGTTTGAAAGACTGTAGTTTCTAGGGCAAGTTATTGACAAGGAAGGTGGAAGCAGTAATTAATTGGGTAACAACAAAAAACACTGATAGAGGTGCGTAGTTTCCTAGGGTTAGTGGTATACTATCGAAATATTTATCCAAGATTTTTCTAAAATAGCTACTCGGTTGACGAATTTAACAAGGTAGACAGTGACGTATTGTAAGACCCCAAATTTTATGAAATAAAAGTATTCAATTTTCTTATAATTATTATTTTATTTCGTAAATGGTTAAATTGATAAAAGGTTAAAGTTAAGGGTGATATCTGAAAATTTTACAAAGTATACAAGTTGTTATAAAATATTCATTTGGTCGGGGAATATTCTTCTTGTCAGGGAATATTCGTATGTGACTTACAATCATTAGTGGACCCTCAATCTAAGTATTGTCGATTATTTAAAAAACGACAGAATTATCATTTTATAAAAATAATGACGAAAGTGTTACCGTTAAAACTGTTGAACTATCCGGTAGTAAAAGTATAGTAATATGCGTGGTTGCATAGTAGCACACGGTATTGATTGTTGATGTTTACGTAAGAAGTCACTCAGTTATACTCAATTATTGCTACAGTAATTGCTGCATCTTATCTCTCATATTATTGATTCAATAATTTTCACAATATCATCTGTATAATATGTTATATTATTAAATCAATAATTGAGACGACAAAGTTATTCATATTATTATTTGCAATATTGACAATGTCTAGATGTTCTGTCAAGGAGAAGTTAGATAATCTAATTGCGTGCCAATAAGGAGAAATCTTTATCGGAAATCCCCCTCTTTCCTGAGAATGATCTGGTTGTTAAATATTATGAGTTATAATTTTAATGATGAATAAATTCGTGTTGATTAAAGATGAAATTGATAGTTCTATTGTGTTGAGATTATTAGTGTTAGTAGAAATCGACATCTATTCCGATAATAATTGATGTTTGGAGGTTATATTGACCAATAGGGTAATTAATCGGATAAAAGAGCAATTAATTGCTATTAATGCACATGCTTATAACTATTTATTCACATGTGTGTACTATTGATTCACATGCATGTACTATTAGGGGAGGTGGTGCAAGATTGATAATACTTGCATGACTAAATTAAAAATGGAGGTATAGATTAATGTACTATAATGAAATTATTTTTTCACATGTATAGAACTATTGAGTCACATGATTGTACTATTGATTCACATGATATACTATTAGGGGAGGTGGTGCAAGTTTGATAATACTTGCAGGACTAAATTAAAAATGAAGGAAAAGATAAAGGTATTATACTATAATATTTCGAGCCCCAAAACATGCAATTATCGAAACTATATTTTCCTATAAATAGAAGCTCATTCTTCCTTCATTCTCACCAATTCACTAAGTATCACAAGAGCAGTTATAGAGAGAGAGGCTATAGAGAGAGAAGCTATAGGGAGAAAGAAGAAGAGTAGTCTACTACTTCACTACTCCAGTATTCAGTCTTCTTCTGAGGTAAGGGATATTATTTATTTCATATTCTGAAGAGATATTATTTTTTTTTATTCGTATGAATATTATTTTCGTTCAATATTCGTAGGAGTATTATCTTCGTTAAATATTCATTGGAATATTATCTTCGTTAAATATTCGTTGGAATATTATTTTCGTTCAACAGTTGTAAGGGATATTATTTTTGTTCAGTATTCATAAGGAATAATATTTTCTTCCATACTCTGTAGTATGTGAGTAATATTATTTCGTCTCGTATTCCAGATTATACACTCATTCTGTTAAAGTATTGCTTCTATACTCCGTGAAATTAGTAGAATATCCTTGATATTTGCGCTTCATCCAATATCTTTTCATGGAGATATTTGTGACGCCCCCAAAACAGGTATACATAACCCATCTTGAGTCGCCAAATACATAGTACATAAATCAAATACAAACTTAATTTTACAGCTATCGGGTAATATACGACAAAACATAGCTGAGAGTTTAAACAAGAATATTGCCTTCTTAGACAATATCCACTCTCAATGGAGTCCTCATTACAATTTTTATCACAATATTTCACAAAATAGTGAGGACTACTAAAACAACCATCTGGACCGTCAATCCATTCCCCGACTTGTCCCAGCTATATTCTTATTTCCTAAAGAGAACATTGAAAGGAAGGGTGAGCTCAACTAGCCCAGTAAGAAATATTATGACTAAGATAATGCAGAATAAATTATCCTTAGCCTTCAACAGTATAACAACTGATAGAATATAATAGACAACAACTTTTTGATCAACAACTGCAGCGGAATAAGCAATCCATTAGAAGAGTCAAGTAGAGCATAAAATCTACTATCTTCTATGATTTTAAAAGTGTTTCAACAATTTTATCGCTGAGACTCAACTTAATAAATAAAATCGAATCATCCCTGCACCACGACTAAGGATATTGACGTAATCATCAATTGTCATGATTATACCGAATAATCCTGATCATGATCATACCAACAACTATCCATCAATGAACTACAGGCCAATGAGGACTCTTACTACATCATTCGTCACATTACGATCATGATTATACCGAATAATCCCTGGACATAATCATACCAAGTCCATCTATGCACGTAAGTCAAAGATTACTTTAATCACAATATAAGCATGAGGATAATGCCAATGACATAATAATTCAATAAAACAAGTTCAAGGATAAATTTTAAAGATTTATAATTTAATTTATCCAGAAATTAATAACATCCAAATTGTCAATATGATACTGCTTTGCAGAGTAAAATTCATGAATAATATTCATGTACCAAAATTAATTTAGACAGAAAAAAAATATATTTTTCGAGTGAATAGTACCCCATGAATAGTACTTCGGGAATAGTACCTCATGAATAGTACCCCGACACGAAAAGTGTCCCGAATACAAGAGTGAATGATACTAGAGTGAATAGTAATTGGGTGAATAGTAACCTATGAATAGTAACTCGTAAATAGTACTCTTGGACAAAAAGTGCTCCGAATACTCGAGTGATAATACTAGAGTGAATAGTAATTAGGTGAATAGTAACCTATGAATAGTAACTCATAAAAGAAAAAAATCAAAGAAAATGATATTCCATGACGAGTACAAAAGAAATGATATCTCATACGAGTATAATGGAATATACAAAACTGCAAATGGATTTTCACCCGCCATGCGGTAATCCACGTAGACAGATCATTCCACAATTTAATAAAGAATGAATACGAAGGGTCATTCACCATGCATGCGGTAGTCCGTGTAGACATGTTATTCCAACAGAATAATAAAGAATGGAATAACAGAAGAATTCACCATGCATGCGGTACTCCGCGTAGACAGGTTATTCCAACAAAATAATAAAGAATGGAATAACAGAAGAATTCACCATGCATGCGGTAGTCCCAGCGTGACAAAGTTATTCCAATGAATATTAAAGAATGGAATAATGTAAGAATTCACCATGCATGCGGTGATGCTGCGTGAGCGAGTTATTCCAATGTAATAATAAAGAATGGAATAACAGAAGAATTCACCATACATGCGGTAGTCCGCGTAGACTTTTTATTTCAAAAAAATAATAATGAATGGAATAACAGAAGAATTCACCAGGCATGCGGTAGTCTGCACAAACAAGTTATTCCAACAGAATAATAAAGAATAGAATAACAACCCTTACGAGTATTGAAAGAAATAACTCTCTTCATGAATACAAAAGAAATAATACCCCTTACCTTAGAAGAAAACTGGATACTAGAATAGTGAGGTAGCCGACTTCTCTTCTTCTTTCTCTCTATAATTTCTCTTTATAATAATTGCTCTTGTGAGACTTAGTGAATTGTTGAGAAATGAAGGAAGAATGAGCTTCTATTTATAGAAAAATATAGTTACAACAATTGCACATTTTGGGACTCGAAATATTATAATATAATACCTTCATCTTTTTCTTTATTTTTAATTTAGTCCTGCAAGTATTATCAAACTTTCACCACCTCCCCTAATAGTAAATCATGTGAATTAATAGTTCATTCATGTCACTCAATAGTATAATCATGTGAAAAAACTAATTACAGTATAGTACCTTCATCTATACCTCTATTTTTAATTTAGTCATGAAAGTATTATCAATCTTGCAACAACTCCCCTAATAGTAAATTATGTGAATCAATAGTACACACATGTAAACACATAGTTATAAGCTTGTGAATTAGTAGCAATTAATTGCTCATTTATCCGGTGAATTACCCGATTGGTCAATATAACCTTCAGACATCAATTATTATCGAAATAAATGTCGATTTCCACTAATACTAATAATTCCCACCCAATAAAACTATCAATTTCATCTTTAATCAACACAAACTTATTCATCATTAATATTATAACTCTCAATATTTAACAACCAGGTCATTCCCAAAAAAAAAAGGGGCTTTTCGATAAGGATTTCTCCTTATTGACGCGCAATTAGGTGACCAAACCTCTCCTTGACAGAACTTCTAGACATTGTCAATATTGCAAATAATAATATGAATAACTTTGTCGTCTCAATTATTGATTTAATAATATAAAATATTGATACTGTGACAATAATTGAATCAATAATATGAGAGATATGATGCAACAATTACTATAGCAATAATTTAGTATAATTGAGTGACTTCTTACGTAAGCATCTATAATCAATACCGTGTGCTATTATGCAACCATGCGTATTACTGTACTTTTACTACTGGGTAGTTCAACAGTTTTAACGGTAACACTTTCACCGTTATTTTTATAAAATGATAATTCTGTCATTTTCTAACTATGACACTACTTCCATTGTGGGGTCCACCAATAATTGTGTCGTCGTACGGATATTCTCGATAAAAAGAATATTCCTCGACACAACGAATATTTTATATCAACTTGTTTACTTTGCAAAATTTTCAAATATCACCCTTAACTTTAACCTTTTATAAATTTAACCATTTACGAAATAAAATAATAATTATAAGAAAATTGAATACATTCATTTTATAAAATTCGGGGTCTTACAATCTCCCCTCCTTATGAAATTTTGCCCTCAAAATTTACGTACGTACTTGGTATGCCGAAGAGGTGAGGATACCTCATTTAGATTCTAACTCTTGAGATATAACCTTTGAGTGTCGAATATGATCCTTCTTATCTATGATTTTAACACGTATCTCCTCATACGTTAAATCTTCAGCTATCTCGTCTAATTCCAATTCAATAATGTGGTTCGGGTCGTCCACATATTTACGTAACATTGATAAGTGAAAAACGTTATGAACACGCGACATACTTGGTGGTAAAGCGAGTCTATAGGCCACAGTTTCTACTCGATCGAGGATTTCAAATGGGCCAATTAAATCGTGGGTTGAGATTTCCTCTCTTCGTCGATTCTTGCTTCTAGAATAACGCCCTCTTGAACCTTCTTCTTCACATTCATCAGCTCTGAGTATGTAGCTTGAGCGGCTTTAACTTTATCGATTAAAGTCAATTCTAATCGTATATTTGTTATCTTCACGTGGGTCCCTAGAGTCTTTAACTCTATCTTCATCATTTGTAAGTTATACGAAATGAGTCTTTGTGTTAACAACATCGCACTCGTAAATGCATACGATCTTCTACTCAACGCATCAGCTACCACGTTCGTTTTGGTTGAAGAAATATTTAAGGGTTTTAGAAATGGGTTTTGTACTGGGGTCAATACAAAATTCAATTTCACGCTCTAGGTAGGCTAGGAAGTCTTCAAGCAGGAAATTTATTAACAATAGAAATATCATTCAAAAATGTGACTATCATCCAAGACTTGGATAGTACGTCACATTGATACCTATCGACTTCCCATCGTCATTCATGACGTCGCCTACAGAAAGTCTGGCTTCGGTGCATTCCACAAAAGGAAGTCAAAAACAAAAGGATCGGGGCTCTTTACATATAGCTTGATATGACAATGATTGACTTTAGTGGTTTGGTTGCTTAAATTTGCATAACAGGTTGGTTAGGAATATGATAGCTAACAACCTTACGAAAAGCATGATGAGTAGTTAACCAATCGATTCCTAGAATCACATCAAAGGCAAGTATTTTCAAAGAGATAAGATCGACAGGTAACGTGAGGGTATCGATTTCAATCAAATAAGATTTATAAATAGTGCAGGTAACGAAGGTTTCTCCTAACGGAGTTTCAATCGATAAGTCAAAGTCTAATTTCTCTAGAGTCAAATTTAAACGTTGAGTGCAAGCAAGAGAGATAAATAATGGGTAGAACCGGTATCTAATAAGGTATAGACTTTGAAAGAATTTATAAATAACTAACCCGTGCTAACTTCGTTCGGGTTACTCGCTTTTTGAAAAGTCACGAAAAATGCTCTTCCTGAAACCACCGACTTTGTTTTGTCCGTATCCGCCTTTGGTACCACCGTCCCAGCTGAACTTGACTTTGGTGCATGACAAAATCGGGATAGGTGACCTTCTTTTCCACAATTGTAACATGCTTTGGACTACATCGTGCAGCTTGGACTGATATGTCCTTCCCCTCCACATTTGAAGCATACAATTGGTGGTCGTTCTCCTTCCTTGAAAATGGGTGTTGGTGCGGCTATCTTTCCATCATTGTTAAACCTTCTCTTCTTGAAATTTCCACTCCTATTATCTTGGCCATAATTACCACCGTAGTGGTTACCATTCTTGGCATGATAATTTCCCCCACGATGGTTATCATTGTTCCGATGGCCGTTGCCACCAGTACAATTATTATCGTGTTGTTGGTAGTTGCATTTTGGTTGTGCAGACTCATTATCGCGCTCTAATAACTGAGCCCTATTTACAACATCTGAATATAAATAAAGTTTATGAGAAATGAGGTATTGACGTATTTCGAGTTTCAGACCTCTTAGAAATATTCGCGTCATTCGCTCCTCATTATCGACCAAATGGGATGCAAATCGGGATAACTCTGCAAATTTAGCCTCGTATTGCGACACGGTCATATTGTTTTGCTCCAACTTGATAAACTCCACCTCTTTCATGTGACGAATACTTTCGGGAAAGTACTTGTCGTTGAACAGCTCTTGGAACTTCTCCCAAGACATCTTAGTAATGTCGGTGGAGTACGTTTATAGATTTCCACCAATGTCTCGCCTCTTCACGCAACATAATGGTGGAAAATGGAGCCTTTTGCTCCTCAGAGCATCCTAAGACATCAAATATCTTGGTGATCTTCTTTAAGCACGTCTCTGCCTTAAGTCGTTCTGGCTTTCTCAAAAACTCTGGCGGTCCCTTGAACTGCTTAGCAGTGACCAACCATGGGTTGCCATTGTTTCCACCTGAGGATTATTGTCTTCATGTTGCACATTATCTTGGGTATTAATCGTTGGTGACTCAACGGTCTCATGTGCTTCATTGCTTATCTCAACATTTTCGAATGCCATTTTCAAATACTGCCACAAAACAAGGGTTAATTGACATGTCACAAATTATCCCTATACTCTGACCTGACCAATTAAATACCAAATAAACTTAGGTAGGTCATACTAGCGAAGGAATTCCCCATCTCTCCCCTCCTAGTTCTTATCTCACATCTCAGCCAGGGACAATATCCCTAAGCTTTGATACCAACTTTGACGCCCCTAAAACAGGTATACATCACCCATCTTGAGTCGCCAAATACATGGTACATAAATCAAATACAAACTTAATTATACAACTGTCGGGTAATATACGACAAAATATAGCTGAGAGTTTAAACAAGAATATTGTCTTCTTAGACAATATCCACTCTCAATGGAGTCCTCATTACAATTATTATCACACTATTTCACAAAATAGTGAGGACTACTAAAACAACCATCTGGACCGTCAATCCGTTCCCCGACTCGTCCCAGCTATATTCTCATTTCGTAAAGAGAACAATGAAAGAAAAGGTGAGCTCAACTAGCCCAGTAAGAAATATTATGACTAAGATAAAGCAAAATAAATTATCCTTAGCTTTTAATAGTATAACAACTGATAAAATATAATAGACAATAAGTTTTAGATCAACAACTGTAGCGGAATAAGCAATCCATTAGAAGAGTCAAGTAGAGCATAAAATCTACTATCTTCTATGATTTAAAAAGTTTTTCAACAATTTTATCGCTGAGACTCAGCTTAATAAATAAAATCGAATCATCCCTGCACCATGGCAAAGGATATTCATGTAATCATCAATGATCATGATTATACCGAATAATCCCTGGTCATAATCATACCAACAATTGTCCATCAATGAACTACATGCCAATGAGGACTCTTACCACATCATTCGTCACATTATGGTCATGATTATACCGAATAATCCCTAGTCATAATCATTCCAAGTCCATCTATGCATGTAAGCCAAACATAACTTTAATCACAATATAAGCATGAGGATGATGACAATGACATAATAATTCAATAAAACAAGTTCAAGGATAATTTTTAAAGATTTATAATTTAATTTATCCAGAAATCAATAACATCCTAATTGTCAACATGATACTGCTTTGTAGAGTAAAATTCAAGAATAATATTCATGTACCAAAAATAATTTGGACAGAAAAGAAATATATTTTTTGGGTGAAGAGTACCCCGTGAATAGTACTTCAGGAATAGTATCCCGTGAATAGTACCGCGACACGAAAAGTGTCTCGAATACACGAGTGAATGATACTAGAGTGAATAATAATCGGGTGAATAGTAACCCATGAATAGTAACTCATGAATAGTACTCCGACACAAAAAGTGCCCCGAATACCCGAGTGAATAATACTAGAGTGAATAGTAGCTGGGTGAATAGTATCCTATGAATAGTAACTCGTAAAAGAAAAATACCAAAGAAAATGATATTCCATGACGAGTACAAAAGAAATGATATCTCATACGAGTATAATAGAATATACGAAACTGCAAATGGATTTTCACCCGCAATGCGGTAATCCACGTAGACAGATCATTTCCATAATTTAATAAAGAATGAATACGAAGGGTCATTCACCATCCATGCGGTAGTCTGCGTAGACAGGTTATTCCAACAGAATAATAAAGAATGGAATAATATAAGAATTCACCATGCATGTGGTAGTCCGCGTATAGAGGTTATTCCAACAGAATAATAAAGAATGGAATAACAGAAGAATTCACCATGCAAGGGGTAGTCCGCATAGACAGGTTATTCCAACTGAATATTAAAGAATGGAATAGTAGAAGAATTCACCATGCATGCATGATGAGTCCGTGCGTGATGAGTTATTCAACGAATAATAAAGAATGGAATAACAGAAGAATTCACCATGCATGCGGTAGTCCGCGTAGATAGGTGATTCCAATAGAATAATAAAGAATGGAATAACAGAAGAATTCACCAGGCATGTGGTAGTTCGCATAGACATATTATTCCAACAGAATAATAAAGAATGGAATAACAACCCTTACGAGTATTGAAAGAAATAACTCTCTTCATGAATACGAAAGAAATAATGTGACACCCCCAAATCCAGGTACTTCATTCCGACAGGATTTGGTACTCACTTATCAAAAACGGTTACAGCTATCTACCCATAATCAAATGATAAAGACATAATTTAAATAACTTAAACAATAATCTTTTCTATTAAAGGGTTACATCATCTCAAAATAATCACAGGTAATCTAACCTTAAAATTATTACATAAGTTTGCGGAATACATCACATATTAAAATAAGTCTTTAACATAATTCATTAAAATAAAATTCTCATAAGTCTTCAACATTTGGACATCTTGCCATTTCCTTTGCGAGTAGACGGCTCGTCGACTTTCTCAACTTTAGCTGCAGTGTTAAATGCAAGAGTGAGCAAACAATTGCTCACTGATATAGAGAATAACAATGATAGCAACATGAGAGTGAACAACGAATGCTGAACAATAATGAACTTGCTCTATGAATTAAATATAGAAAACAAGTTCAAAATCATTATCTGAGGGTCTTAGGACCATGAAATATGTCTGTGGTGTATAGGTATTATTACCTCAACCTTAACAGTCATTTAGACTATACATACCCTTCTTAACGTATTTAGTGGGATCAACCCTTTGTACCATATATTGTGCACAAACATCTAAACGTTACACGTACAAAAGTCCCCTATATTAGGGTTGTTCGTCTCAGTTTGAATTTAGAATTTCCGCACTAAAGAAACTTTAGTTTGGAACTAGCTTATCAGTGTCTCTAGAATTTTAGAACACTATTCAACTTCCATCAATAAAGGTTTAATATGAGAATGTATAATTGAACAAGACTATTAAAGTCAAAGATCGGATATCAACAATATATATAACTGAATAACATGATATACATGCAAAGTGCTATATTCAAAGGAGTTAGAACAATCTTCTATGAATCAATATATTAGAACAATATATACTTTGAATAATATTAAGGAAAATAAAGCTCGCTCGATGTAATGAATTAGGTTACAAGAGCTTGCACAAACATATTCAAGATAAACTAGGCTTGCTCAACCTTACAAGAATTTTAGGAACTTGTACAATAACGATTCAGGAATGGAAACATGCATTCAATATGAAAAGAATGAAGTTTAGAAAGCTTGCTCAATGTAAAGAGTTAAGGTTTAAGAACTTACACAATTATAAAAGTTGAGTTAGAGAACTTGCCTTGCTTGTAAGCTATATAAGTGTAAAATAATCTCCAATTACCCTACACATATCATTACAATCGTAACAACAATTACTTGTATGAATATTAACATTATGTGTATCAAACCATCATTTAGGTCATAACCCTAACCTAGCACCTAACTATTTAAGTTAACATACTTAACGAATCTGAAATCGCATTAGAAGCTAACACAACTTACTCGTTCATTTGTAAATTTTGAAAACATCTCTTTTTAATTTCATTATGTAACTCAATTAACAATCACCTAAAACTCTTTTACACCTTGTATTATAACACCTTACAATCTGTTATTGTAGTCCACTTTATGTTTTAATATCCTTAACATGCATGCTAAACTAACCCAAGTCGATTCTACGCATGACTGCGCAATTGCTCATGAGACTTCACTATCTCAGGATCGCTACTTGCGTGGCCGCGCGAGTAATATACTAGGAATTCGTTTCTTAATCGTTTGACGTGATTTAAACTTCGTTGTTTTCGTTTTTTAACATATTATCACAATGCACCAACAAATTACAGATTACATCACATATTGGACAAGAAATTTGGTACTTTCTAAGACCATTGTTTTCAAATATGAACACTGATATTCATTTTCTTTCTACACACCAATTTCTCACGAATTTGACACTCAACCAACCCTCAAATATGATAATTAACAGATTCTACAACATAACCTACATCCTACAATCAACGTTTGAACAACAACTCCACAAAATCAATTTACAGAGAACCTAAATAAAAACTACAACTTGGAAATTTAAGAATGAATTATACCTTAATCCTTGATTATTGAAGCAATTGTTATAGAATGACTTCAATTCCTTTCCCTTCCACAGCAAAGCCCTCAATCCCTTAGCAACTCTCTGTGTTTTTCCCCTTTCCCCACAAACTCTCTGCTCTTCACTATGTTTCTCTCTTCACTGACTATAGCCTTAGGAGGAAAAATAAGATGCGTATAATAAACTAATATGGCACATTCTCTATCAGTTAGAAAAATAAAAGGTTTGCGTTAGTTGAATAAGCCAAAGGTCACAAGGCCTTGTTTGGCTAACCAGAATTTCCCCCAACTAGATTATTTTTATATTATTTATATTATATAGTTTTCATGTCACACCATTAATTTAGTTAATTAAATAATTTTGGTTTTAGCTTATAATAATAATAAAATTCTTATTATCATTATACCTTATAATTAATAAAAAAATTATATATCTAATTTAACTAATAAATTAGAAACGTCACTTTATTTAATTTGTTTATTTCCATTAAATTAAACAATTCATTTAATTTAATTATCTTCTTAAATATTAAGTAATTAATTTAATTTAATTATTTTCTTAAATTAAATCCTTCAAATAAAATTATCATTATTCAACTCAATTAACATGAATTAATTTATTTACTAAATTAATTCACCACAATTCATCCATTATTTATTTCCTCAATAAATAAATTATTTAAAATATTTATTTAATTCAATAAATATTTAAATTAAATTACAAATTTCTCGATCGTTACAAATAATACCCCTTACCTTAAAAGAAAACTGGATACTGGAATAGTGAGGTAGCAACTTCTCTTCTTCTTTCTCTCTATAATTTCTCTCTATAATAATTGCTCTTGTGAGACTTAGTGAATTGGTAAGAAATGAAGGAAGAATGAGCTTCTATTTATAGGAAAATATAGTTTCAATAATTGCACATTTTGGGGCTCGAAATATTACATTATAATACCTTCCTCTTTTTCTTCATTTTTAATTTACTCCGGCAAGTATTATCAAACTTGCACCACCTCCCCTAATAGTAAAACATGTGAATTAATAGTTCATTTATGTGACTCAATAGTATAATCATGTGAAAAAACTAATTACAGTATAGTACCTTCACCTATACCTCCATTTTTAATTTAGTCATGAAAGTATTATCAATCTTGCATCAACTCTCCTAATAGTAAATCATGTGAATCAATAGTACACACATGAGAATACATAGTTATAAACATGTGAATTAGTAGCAATTAATTGCTCATTTATCCGGTGAATTGCCCGATTGGTCAATATAACCTTCAGACATCAATTATTATCGAAATAAATGTTGATTTCCACTAACAATAATAATTCCAACACAATGGAACTATCAATATCATCTTTAATCAACACGAACTTATTCATCATTAATATTATAACTCTCAATATTTAACAACCAGGTCGTTCTCAGGAAAGAGGGGGCTTTTCGATAAGGATTTCTCCTTATTGACGCGCAATTAGATGACCAAACCTCTTATTGATAGAACTTCTAGACATTGTCAATATTGCAAATAATAATATGAATAACTTTGTCGTCTCAATTATTGAATTAATAATATAAAATATTGATATTGTGACAATAATTGAATCAATAATATGAGATATATGATGCAGCAATTACTGTAGCAATAATTAAGTATAATTGAGTGACTTCTTACGTAAGCTTTAATACCTTATTAGATTCCGGTTCTACCCACTCTTTTATTTCTCTTACTTACGCTCAATGTTTAAATTTGACTTCGGAGAAATTAGACTTTGACTTATCGGTTGAAACTCCGTTAGTAGAAACCTTTATTTCACGTGCTATCAAAGTCTTGGATGAGAGTCAAAGTTTTTAAATGATATTTCTATCGTTAATAAATTTCCTGACGTATTCTCAAAGAACTTCCCGGCCTACCCCAGAGCGTGAAATCTAATTTTATATTGACCCCAGTACAAAACCCATTTCTAAAACCCTCAAATATTTTTCTTCACCCAAAACGAACGTAATATACGCCAAAGATGTTGGCTTGAGCTGTTGAAGATTACGACTATACCATTCAATATCATTGTGGAAGAGCGAACGTGGTAGCTGACGCGTTGAGTAGAAGATCGTATGCGTTTACGAGTGCGATGTTGTTAACACAAAAACCCATTTTGTATAACTTACAAATGTTAAAGATATAGTTAAAGACTCTAGGGACCCACGTGAAGATAACGAATATATGAGTATAATCGACTTTAATCGATAAAGTTAAAGCCACTCAAGCTACACACCTGAATCTAATGAATGTGAAGAAGGAGGTTCAAGAAGGCGTTATCTCAACCCTCAATTTAATTGGCCCATTTGAAATCCTCGACCGAGTAGGAACTGTGGCCTATAAATTTGCCTTACCGCTAAGTATGTCGCGTGTTCCTAACGTTTTTTTTGTATCGATGTTACATAAATATGTGGACAACCCGAACCACATTATTGAATTGGAATTAGACGAGATAGCAGAAGATTTAATGTATGAGGAGATACTTGTTAAAATCATGGATAAGAAGAATCATATTTGACACTCAAAGGTTATACCTCAAGAGTTAGAATCTGTCGAGATATCCTCACCTTTTTGGCATACCAGGTACGTACGTAAATTTCGAGGGAAAAATTTCATGAGGGGGGATTGTAAGATCCCAAATTTTATGAAATAAAAGTATTCAATTTTGTTATAATTATTATTTTATTTCGTAAATGGTTAAATTGATCAAAGGTTAAAGTTAAGGGTGATATGTGAATATTTTGCAAAGTATGCAAGTTGTTATAAAATATTCATTTGGTCGGGGAATATTCTTTTTGTCGTGGAATATTAAATGCGACTGCACATTTATTAGTGGATCCTAATAACGGAAGTATTATCGACTTAGAAAACAGCATGTAATTATCATTTTATAAAATAACTACGGTGAAAGTGTTACCGTTAAAATTGTTGAAATACCCGGTAGTAAAAGTACAGTTATATGCGTGATTGCATAGTAGCACACAGTATTGATTATTGATGTTTACGTAAGAAGTCACTCAGTTATACTCAATTATTGCTACAGTAATTATTGCATCATATCTCTCATATTATTGATTCAATGTTTGTCACAGTATCATCTGTATAATATGTTATATTATTAAATCAATTATTGAGACGACAAAGTTATTCATATTATTATTTGCAATATTGAAAATGTCAAGAAGTTCTGTCAAGGAGAGGTTAGATAATCTAATTGCACGCTAATAAGGAGAAATCCTTATCGGAAAGCCCCCTCTTTCCTGAGAATGATCTGGTTGTTAAATATTGTGAGTTATAATATTAATGATGAATAAGTTTGTGTTGATTAAAGATGAAATTGATAGTTCTATTGTGTTGGGATTATTAGTGTTAGTGGAAATCGACATCTATTCATATAATAATTGATGTTTGGAGGTTATATTGACCAATCGGGTAATTAATCGGATAAATGAGCAATTAATTGCTATTAATTCACATGCTTATAACTATTTATTTACATATGTGTACTATTGATTCATATGTATTTACTATTAGGGGAGGTGGTGCAAGATTGATAATACTTGCATGACTAAATTAAAAATGGAGGTATAGATGAAGGTACTATACTGAAATTATTTTTTTACATTTGTAGAACTATTGAGTCACATGATTGTACTATTGATTCACATGATATACTATTAGGGGAGGTGGTGCAAGTTTGATAATACTTGCAAGACTAAATTAAAAATGAAAGAAAAGATGAAGGTATTATACTGTAATATTTTGAGCCCCAAAATGTGCAATTATCAAAACTATATTTTCATATAGATAGAAGTTCATTCTCACCAATTCACTAAGACTCACAAGAGCAGTTATAGAGAGAGAAGCTATAGAGAGAGAAGCTATAGGGGGAAAGAAGAATAGTAGTCTGTTACTTCACTACTCCACTATCCAGTCTTCTTCTGAGGTAAAGGGTATTATTTATTTCATATTCTGAAGAGATATTATTTTTCGTATTCGTATGAATATTATCTTCGTTCAATATTCGTAGGAGTATTATCTTTGTTAAATATTCGTTGGAATATTATCTTCGTTAAATATTCGTTAGAATATTATTTTCGTTCAACAGTTGTAAGGGATATTATTTTTGTTCAGTATTCATAAGGAATAATATTTTCTTCCATACTCTATAGTATGTGAGTAATATTATTTCGTCTCGTATTCCTGATTATACACTCATTCATTTAAAGTATTGCTTCTATACTCCGTGAAATTAGTAGAATATCTTTGATATTTGCGCTTTATCTAGTATCTTTTCATGGATATATTATTCTGAGCTTTCTTGATAATTATTGATCTTTTCATGTCGGAATAATAATCATGAGTTACTATTTACGGGTACTATTCACCTCATTACTATTCACTAAAATATTATTCACTCGAGTATTCGGGGCACTTTTCATGCTAGAGTACTATTCATAAGTTACTATTCATGGGTTACTATTCACCCAGTTACTATTCATATTAGTATTATTCACCCTAGTAATTGGGGTACTTTTCATGTCGGGGTACTATTCACAAGTTACTATTCCTATAGTACTATTCACAGGGTACTATTCATGGGGTACTATTCACCCAAAAAATATATTTCTTTCCTGTCCAAGTTATTTTTGATACATGAATATTATTCCTGAATTTTACTCCACAAAGCAGTATCATGTTGATAATTTGAATATTTTTAAACTCTGGATAAATTTAAAGTCTTTAATATCATTATCATCATCCTCATGCTTATATTGTGATGAAAGTCATATTTGGCTTACGTGCATAGATGGACTGTTGGTTGGTATGATTATGACCAGGGCTCATTCAGTGTAATCATGACCTGTAATGTTACAGATGATGTGGTAAAAGTCCTCATTGTCCTGTAGTGCATTGATGGACAGTTGTTGGTATGATTACGACTAGGGATTATTCGATATAATCATGACCATTGATGATTACATGAATATCCTTGGCCGTGGTGCAGGGATGATTCGATGATGTGGATTATTTATTAAGCTGAGTCTCAGTGATAAAATTGTTGAAAAAGTTTTTAAATCATAGAAAATAGTAGATTTTATGCTCTACTTGAATCTTCTAATGGATTGCTTATTCCGCTGTAGTTGTTGATCTAAAAATTGTTGTCTATTATATTCTATCAGTTGTTATACTGTTGAAGGCTAAGGATAATTTATTCTGCATTATCTTAGTCATAATATTTCCTTGGGCTAGTTGAGCTCACCCTTTTCTTTCATTGTTCTCTTCAAGAAATGAGAATATAGCTGGGACGAGTCGTGGAATGGAGTGATGGTCCAGGATAAGTGGCTTTAGTAGTCCTCACTATTCTATGGAATAGTGTGATAATAATTGTAATGAGGACTCCATTGACTGTGGATATTATCTAAAAGACAATATTCGTGTGAAAACTCTTAGCTTATGTTTTGTCGTATTTTACACGATAGTTGTATAATTATGTTTTTATTTGTATTCTGTATCATATATTTGGCGACTCAAGATGGGTGATGTATACCTATTTTGGGGATTCACAAGTATTTTTAAACATTAGAAACATTGCATTCCTGTTACTAACTATGCAGGAAGGAAGAATCGTCTTTCATCTTCTAGAGATAACCTTGGAAGTCAAAATCATCAAACCAGATCTCCGGAGATAGCCCTGGAAATAATCAAAGCAGACCCATGAAGAAGGTCCCAGAAAATCATCAAACCAAACCCCCAGCGATAGCCCTAGGAAATCATCAAACCAAACCCTGACGATAGCACCGAGAAATCATAAAATCAACTTCAGAGATAACCTTGAAGACAGACAAAAGCCGACAACACTCAAACCCCAGAGATAACCCCGAGAAAGGCAGTTGTAGCCATGTCAAGCCCGGAACCAACTTGGAAGGGTAAATGAGTAATTTTTCAAACACAACATCAAACCAAATTAAATTTCCATGAAGGTCATGTAGAACCATAACATCAATCCCAAGTGAAAATAGCGCAAGATAACTCAACAGATAGGCTCCGAAGACTCGAAGATCTGGTCATGGAACCGTCTTCCGGGATTCAAAAATGGTCAAAATTATATGTCATTATGTAGCTCTCGAGAAGGGCTTTCCGAAAAAGTATAGCACGCCTCCATCGGATTCCCAAATTGAAAGTTATAAAGGTTCAAGAAGAATGCATGTTAGTCAGAGTGCACATACTTCGAGATAATGGGACCCACCGGGCCAGGCCCACCAGGCCTAGCTACAGATTGACCTGTGGTTGCTACAAGTGGGGTAGCGATAACCCGGGTATATATATACCCTCTCCCCCCTTTAGCTTCTAAGAGAAGATTAGGAAAGAAGAGGGCATAAGCGAGAGAAATAGAGGCTAGAATAGCTAAACAGAGCTCGAATCATGCTCTGATTCTTGTAAAACTTCTTTTTGAATACTCTTATACTTATATACTATAACATATCAAGGTTTCACCGGTGGAAATCATTCCTAAAGGCGCCAGAAGCCATTCAATAGCCACTTTCACGAAACACTATAAGATTTCACCAAATCTGGTTTCTTCGCTTACTCTAATACGTATATAAGCATTATATATACTTTTTTAGTAGTTAATATTCGTCAGATCTAAAGTTTTAATTAGTCAAAATTTGAGCTTTATTGACTAGATCTGTATTAGATCTAGCTTTTGACTGGTTCAAATTTGTAAAACCTGAACCTGGAAGCTAGAATGGCTAATATATATACAGATCTAGTTTTCTTTCTAGTTTTTCTAAGTTTTAGCAACTATATGACCCTTATCTAGAGGAAACTGGAAGCTATGGACTACTCACTAATGAGGATTTAATTGATGAATCCTTCGTCTAGCAAGGTTTAGTATAAATATCTGTTTTATTTTGGTACATTTGTTATATAGGCTATTTATGTGATATTATCTGAGCCTAGCAGCCAGATGATCTAAGATCAAATTGACGGATCTAGATCGGAGTCTCATGATTGACCCTTTTCAGTTGTACAACTAGCTTGTAAATTTTGTACTTGTAAATCTACGGCCTTAAAACGGTAATCTGGATTTAAGGTCTCCGTGATAATGAAAATCCTATTTATGGTGCTCGGACATACTTTGGTGCCTTTATACCAATAAGGAGCCCGACACTTATATGCCTTGTATTAAAATTAAAGTATCAAAGGCCTCAATTCATGTGTGAGCATAAGGGTTTAAAAACCTTGATTCAAAACATCACTTTATATGCCTTGTATTAAAATTAAACTTTTATATAAGTTAAACCCTTTGTATATAGGCGCAAAAGAGGAATACCACTACTTTCAAATAAAGTACTTAGGCCTAATTAACTGCAATACACACACACATACACACAAACTAGGGATTAAAAAGCGTAGTAACCGTGTTTCATGGAAGTCGGGGGTGCCTAACACCCTCCCCATGCTTAATCAAGCCCCCAAACTCTATGAATCTCGGTTTCCAAGACCAATTAAATAGAGTCCAATATTGGGCAATATTGCAAAACCTTTTAAAACTCAGTTGAGTTGGTACAACCATTTAACTTATATTAACTAGCGGCTCTGTCTAATTTGAACCAATAAAAATCAAATCTTTTCAAATCGTCGACATTATTTGTCAATTTTTTCTTGAAAATCTTACCCTTCAGATCAAACAAATTCACATAGAAAATATAAAGGGTAAAAAACACCTAGGAAGAGGGAGAAATTTTTCCTGCATCGACAGGTGGCGACTCTACTGGGGGCAGTAGAGGGCTTAAGCCACATTTCAATCCTTTTGATTCCCTTCTTTGTGCACGTGTGTGAAATGACGTCTTTACATTGAATGGATGTGAATGTCTCTTCACCACGCTTTATATTAGTGCTTTGCACAATGTCATCATTTTGCATGCGGTGAGACGCGATGAATGTATGTTGTGTGATTCGTCCACCAGAAGGCGAACCCGTCGATCATTGATTATTGGACTCTAGTGGTAATTACGTCCAAGTGAGACTTAGGAAAGGTACGACTCAGATCCGCTCCATTTGAAAGATCGGATTAACTTCCCATATAGTAGATTGTGATGTTCTAGGAACCTCCATGCCGAAAAGCCCGTGAGAGTAAACCTAATATAGGACAGCCTCTGATAAACTACACACGAAGGGAAGGCTATTCATACCTTTCCCTTTCAATTATATGTTAAATATTAAGTATTGTAAATGTCAATTGTAATGACCCCAAAATTCATACAATTAAACTCTCGACTTCGGTCGTTAACAACACATCTAACTTCTGATTTTACATCATTGTTCGATGTTAAACTAATAAAATGCGGAATAATTTCAAACTTTTTAATCTTCTTGCTGCAATTCCATGAATCACAACCTTTATCTTTACCTACCTTTGAACCATACTTAGTTTATTACTCACTTTTTTAAAGTTAATAAATAAAACATACATCCAGGTTCAATACCCTTTATACATCGGACAAAATTTAAGCTTTATAACTCAACATCTGTTAAACATCATACATTATCAAGTACATCATCTGGAACCTTAAACATGGTTCAAAATAATAACAACTCAGCCAAAGTATATAAATCTTCATGCATTACATCTGATTCATGTCTTTCAAGTAGCAATAGCGTTACCTTGAATCCTTATCCTGCAAAAATTATTATTTATAAGGTTGAGCTCGACAACCCAGCAAATCAAACAGTTTTCATGCAACATGTAGCACATAAATAACATGCTCATCTTATACATCATAAACATCTTTCTAAACACATTATACATATTGTACATCACATATCAAATAAAGATTGAGTTCCATAACCCAATCAGCATTCCTTACTCAACCGATGGAGTCATAAATTGACCTTAACATTTGATACTTACAACATAAGTAATACATCATGCTCTTTGTAATATAAATTAAAAATAATTCATCATCAAGTTCACATAATAAATAGGAACTGAAAGACTTTCCTTGATCGTTGATTACCAACAACAGTTTAATAGCTTACAGCTATTTGCACTTCACGTGCCCTACACAATTATATAATCATGCACAACAACTATTAGTCATATAGCAATGCATAGTAATTATAATGTAAACTTTACTATACATCTCATCACCCTTCATGTTAATCAATACACAATGTTCAATTTGATTGTGTTAACTTTTGACTTATATCTCACTATATTTCTTCTTAGTCATACTCGAAGTTTATTCAAGTGTTTAAGTGTTGCTAAGACTCCTTATTGGTTTTATATTAACCTCATTCTATATCTTATAATGTTTATTTCAATTGAATTAAAACACGTTTTAAATTCATTAACTGTGACACCCCCAAATTTGGGAACTTCATTCCTACAAGATTTGGTGTTCACTTTCCATTCATTCATATCTAACTACCCAATTTTAATAAAAAAATTAAACCATAAATCCTCCCATTAAAAGGGTTACATCCTTAAATCAATAAATCTCATAGGTTATCTAACCTTTAACATAAATCAAGTGCGGAAATAAAATAATTACATCATATCATTTAAAAATAGAGTCTATCATCACGACATTAAATAATAGAACAATTCTTCAACACTTTATCATTTTCCCTTTTCCTTTTCTAGTGGTAGGTTCATCAACCTTCTCAACCTTAGCTGCAATAATTATATATATGCAAGAGTGAGCAAAACAAATGCCCACTTGAAATAGCAATAAATAACAATAGTATAATAATTGCCAATAAGTAAGCTCATCGTAACTGAATAATACTCTATCAATAATAACCAAAAACTGGAATCAAAATATGAAGTATATCTGAGGGTCATAAGACCACAAACTATGTCCAAGGTTACAAGTAATCTTTTAAATTTAACCTAAATAGTCATACTATAGGGACACCCCGTACTTAGGGTGATCAGCCCTTCGTACCATTTATTGTGCACAAACATCTAAACGCATCGCGTACCCCTATAATAGGGATGTTTTTCTCAATTTTTTAGAGTACAAGTTCGCACCAAAGAAAGTTTGGTTTGGATAAGCTTCAAGGGTAATTTAGAGTTTAACGATCATCAACTAAAGGATTAGTTGAATCAACAAAGTTTGATAACACTACGGTTGATCAATAACAACATAATATGGAATAATTAGAAATTATAGGTGAACCATCTATATATCAAAGTTAGGTTTAGAAATAAACTAGAAAGCATCAACATTGTATGGTACAATAAACCTTGCTTGAACAATATTAAGCTAAGACTATTATCCTGAAATTAAAGAATTAAGTTGTGGAACATGCATTAATGAATAATAAGCTGAGAACGAAACTTGCTCAAAATAACAATAATGGTTAGAGATATGTAAAATAAGTGAGACAAGATAACTCAATTAGAGATTTGAGTTCAAAAACTTACATTCGTTATAAAAAGAATAGAACTAAAAAAACTATAGCTTGCTCGATTAGGATAAATCAAGCAACGATTAGAGTTCATAGCTTGCTCGAATAAAATTAGGTTTATAGCTTTCTAATATCAAGTTTATGAATAAAGAACTTGCTCAATCAAAGTTTAGGGTAAGTAACTTGCCTCGTGCGTAAGATATAAATTATAACTCACGTTCACCTACACATATTATTAGAATCACAATATCTATTAGATATACTAACATCCACTTTCCAACATAGAACTCACTTTTAGTTAACTTTGTTACTTTAGTACAAGTTTTACTTTACACCATATGCATTTCAGAAATCATGACTATTAACTTCAAAATACTTATTCACTATTCATGTGTACAATAAATCATAATGTATCACTTTCATGACTTACTAATCTTTTTACAACTTTTTAATTACTAATTACATGATACAATTCTATTTTAATCTCTTCATTACATGTTTATCACATTAACATCTCATTAGACTAAGTTATAATATATTTTCAAAGTTTGGATAAGTAATGTGCATCATCGCCTCGATCGGTAATATGGCGCAGATGCGCCATACTTAAGCTTCTCTAAACAACGCATTACAAGTTGTGGCCCCCAAATCTCGGTTACCTGACCCCCGAGTTTGGTGCTAACAATCCACAATATAAATAACTTCTAACTACCCATTTATTTATGAATAGAAATACATACTTCATTAACTGATATTGTTAATACATTGTCCCAAGTTATCTAACCATAACTTTACAAACATACCCCTTAGATATACAAAAAGGGTTTACAAAACAACATTATTATATTGTTCAGCATAATTATTCCAGTAAAATGCCTTTGCCTTTGTTATTCTTTGCCCCTCTGGCCTCTTCGTTCCTAGCTAAAATATTTTATTTAGCAAGGGTGAGCAACAAATTTATTGCTCAAGTTAAGACATACAATGAATGTATAATAATCAAGAATAACAGACTATCTTTTCTATAAAATGATACCAAAGTTCGGAGAACTTTGAAATAGCTGAACAAATCGTTAATCACTAACAAGTCTTCTCGCATATTCTACAAACCAATAATGTGATAATAAAATAGTACAACACTTTCAAAGTTTCTACGATATTCTATTGGATAATAAAGAATTAGTTTTATGTAATAACAAAGTGGAATGTTTTCCAGATTTATGCTGAGCGATCCATTGGATCTTAAACTTCTTTTCTCGAGTAACTATCAAAGATTTGACTTTGATATACCCAGGTGTATCAGATAACCATATAGATTAAATTATACCTCTCGGCAAGCACTTAGAGCGCCCAACTCCCTGTACCCTATATTATGCATAATACTTATACGCGCAATGGTTGAATATACGACCAAAAGGTTCCCTTTATATAAAAGGTTGTTTTTCTCAGTCTTATAACCAGAATTCGAATCACAACAACGAAATACAGTGATTTCAATATCTAATCACTTTCTCGATCTAGCCAGAATAATTTGCATCAATCTGTCAATAATAATTAAATTCTCTTCTCAAACCTATCAAGTTCAAACAAATGTTCATCTAGCCAACACAATTAGCTAAGACATTTCTCAACACAATCCGATAATAGACAGGAAATTTGTACTATCAATAATAGCTTCTAAGGATGTAAGTATCCAATAATAGTTAGTCTCCAAGTATATTCTCAGAATCACTAATTCAATTTAAATTAATAAACATGCACTAACTGCGAATAATCAACAATAATTCTCAGACGTGGTCTAATTAACAATAATTAACCACCATAATATTTGAAAAGATATAACTCAGGGTTGAGTTAAGGAAACTTACCTTACGCGTTGATTACTGCTACACAAAAAACTTATATGCGTTTGAAAGACCTATAATCACAATAACAGATTCACAATTAGCACAATAATTCATAACACATGATACTGTAATTTACAGTCAATATATCTCCTAGACACATCAGTTTTTATAACCTATATAAACAATTCTCAAATCTAACTAGTTCGGTCTGGTTGGACTTCGGTCTTATCTCAGTGTCATGTTCACCCTATCCGATAATTAACACATTTATTGTCAATTAAACTCGGTCTCAAAACTTCAATATTATTTTAGATAAGTCAAATATCGTTTATAATATTTCTCAAAAACTTTTAATAATTTTCTAACAATTATTATATTTTATAATAAATTTTTAAACACTAGAATCATTTTAAATGATTTAATTACTAATTAATCCCATCATCATTAATATTTAATAATATTAAAATATTAATGACATACTTGTCAAAATATTAAAATTATTATTAATAAATTAAAATATTTTTAAATCATCAATATTATCCTTAAATGATTTTTAAAATAATTAAAATCATTTTTAAACCATCGCCATCACCATTAAAATTTAAATATTAATGAATTTATCATCAAAATATTAAAAGTCATTAATTATAACTTCAAATATTTTTATATCACTTTTCTCATTTTTAAATTATTTTTAAATTAATAAAACCATTTTAACTCATTTATTTAATTTAATAATTAAATAAATCTAATATTATTAATATTAAATTATTAATGAAAATTCTCCAAAAATATTAAAATTTATATTTTATAACTCAAAATATTTTTAAACACTTTATTCTTATTTAAAATGATTTTTATAATATTAAAATCATTTTTCTCTAATTTATTTACTATACTAATTAAATAAATTAAATATCATTAATATTCAAATAAATATAAATATTAATGAAAAATATCCCAAATTATCAAAAGTTATTTTTCATAACTGAAAATAATTTTTAAAACCATTTTTGTTATTTTTAGACATTTATTTCTATTTTAAAGCATTTTTCGGAAATTCTGAAAATAAAATTATTTAAAACCGTCGCTATAGCCTATAGAGACACTTTCTGTCGTTGTTGGTGTTCTTGAGCTCAAGAACACTGACAGTCAGTGCTTAAGGGGTCTACTTTGACCACCTTTGATTTTCTGTCCATCATATTTCTAGGCCAACTTAGACATTGATCTTGTAGTATGTATGTAATACAACAATTATCAATCATTATCTAGGTTATATAACCAAACATCACGAAGATCTGGGCGGTCAAAGTTGTTGTCAGGCAGTTCCTGGGTTTTCTGGGTAACCTAGATACCCAAGCAGTTTCATGGTACTCACTTCTTTCCTTATTTAATCCGGTTTCTGATCATGGGTAAGGTGTTTTTAAAGTTCAAACTTGTAGTACTCATGTCAAGGAACACATCTGAATCAATATCTCAGTCCAAGTATAACACAATCACCAGATTTGATCTGGTCAAACCCTGTCAGAGGGCTCGTTCTAACAGTTTATGGAAATTCCAGAAACTCTACCCGTGATCGAATGGCCTAGTTTGACCATCCACTACATCCAACATGTTTGTTGTTTAAGAGATCTAAAGGCATGGATCTAAAGTCCACATAGCAGGCTACAATCTGGTTACAATAACATCTTCAAATCTCCAAACATCTGACAAATCTTGGCCTTGAAAAATATTGTCAGACGCTGCTAATGAGTTTCTGGGTTGCCCAGAAACTCTTGATCATGCTCGGTCAACTGAGTTTGACCAACAATAACTTGTAATCTGGACATAGAATGGCTATGATTCCACTTCCAGATTATAGTACTTAAAACATACTACAAGTCTAAAACATAAAACAACACAAATCAAAAACAGAGAAGAATCTATGGACTCTGACAATAGCTTGTCAGGCCACTTTTTAGGGTTCATGGCAGTTTTTGAAAACTTTGATTTTTACCCACTTTGATGTTATGTGTCTATGATTGATCATCATAAAACATCTTTTAGCAAGTTAATAAACACATAAACACAATTTTCGACTAAGCATACAAGATCTATGATGAGTTAGGCTTGTATACCTTCTTGCTCAATCTTTGATCTTTGTTATCTTTTACTGATTTTGGTGTTCTAGGAGGTTATTTAGTGACTGATACACTAAGGATTTTCGGAGGTTTGGAGAGAGAAGAGGTTGGTTGAGAGTTGGTGAGAAAATGAACCAAATCTGTAGATTTCTCTCCCTTTAATTCTCTAAGTTAGATACAATACATGCATGTAATGTAAGGCGGCACTTGTAATTTGATCTTGGCTGAGATTTTAGCATATGTTCTTACCTAACATGGTGACTCATGAAGTTCTACAAAAACTTTTAGCATACAAGTAAAGTAAAGGGTATTTTTGGACATTAAACATGCAATTTTAATGGCATTCTAGTTATTTGTCCCAATCCTTAGGTTTTAACCCTAAGGTTCTAACCCTTAGGTTTTAAAAATTTAATTTCTAGGATTTTCTAATTAGGATTTTAAAATAGAAAATTAGGATTTCTAAATTATAATTAGGCTTTCCTAATTATATTAAAGTTTACTAATCACATTAGGGCTTTTTAATTAGGATTAGTGTTTCCTAATTAAGGTTTAGGGTTCCTGAATTTAAAATTAGGATTTCCCAGCATTCGATTAAGGTTCCTAACTATGCGTTAGGGTTTCTTAATTTGAGATTAGGGTTTCTAATCTCTTATTGGGGTTTACTAAGTTTATACTCAATCCGATCAATCATTGATCATTAATTCTATACAATACAAACCCATACTCATCAATACAATTATTATAATTATATTTTCTATCGAATCACTATCCGTAACTAGGGTTAGGGTTTTTATTCTCTGTTAAGCACAACTCTACTCGTATTTCTCAGTCAATACACAAATTGACCACTTCTCTAGACTCGTAACATAGATACTCGGCACAATATTGATAGTCAATATCAATATTAAATAAAAAAAAATTAATAGAAAATTTCAAATTATTCGGAATCCATGGTTATCACATTCTCCCCTCCTTATAAGGATTCCGTCCTCGGAATCGCCACTTTCTTATTCTCTACAATCTTTTACAATTGTATCATCAATTCATTTTTATTAACACAATATTAATTTGTGTCTCATATTCTAACTTGTGACTTGGATCTATGAAAGAAAACAATTCACAACGATATATATTCAATATTTCTTGCGTAATTAAATTTCTAAACGAAATCGTTACCTGTCGCCACCTCCTGGGCAGCCATTGCATTTTGTGTCGTCATGTTGAATGTACGGGTCGTTAGTCTTCCTGGCTGTGCAGGTCCTCGAATCGCCATGGTTCCTTTTTTGATAATTTCCAACCAGATGATCGGTTGATCCACAAGCATAACAACCTTGTATCTTCTTCGGACTGGGGCAATTGGGCGATATGTGTCCCTCTTGTCCACAGTTATAACAGACTCCCTTCCTCTTTAAATGGACTCCAGAATGATTCTTCCCACAACTCGCACATGGCTCAGCTCCCTTCATATTCTCTTCTATCTTGTTACCCGATTGGGTATTCTCACTCCACTTTCTCTTATTCAGATTACTACCACTACTACTACCTCCATCATTTGTCTTCTTCTTCTTCTCCTGGTGAAATCGAGATACAGCTTCGCTCCCTCCCTCAGCAATTATTTCTTTTTCCATTAAAGCCGCAAACGTATTAATCTACAATATAACTACTTTGTAGAATATCCCTGGTTTCAGTCCATTCTCAAATATTCTCGCTTTTCTTGCCTCCGTGTCCACCTAATGAGGTGAAAATCTCTCTAACTCGTTGAACTTAGCGGCATACTCAGAAACCGACATGTTCTCCTGCTTTAGTTCTAAAAACTTAACTTCCATCCGAGCTTGCATTTTCGGTGAAAAGTAGTTCTCAAAGAACAACTCCTTGAATCTTGTCCAAGGCACTAAAGCTGTCCCAGATCTAGCCTGATTAGTCTCCCACCAATAATTGGCTTTTCCTGTGACACCCCCAAATCCAGGTACTTTATTCCCACAGGATCTGCTGTTCACTTAATCAAACATTCATATCTAACTACCCAATCACAATAAAACTGGATAAATAAAACATTTCCCATTAAAGGGTTACATAATAAAATCTCCCAGGTTATCTAACCTTTAAATACAATCATTCAAATGTGGAAATTAAATAAACTTAATTAAAACCAAGCCTAAGATCATCATAATAAAAGTCTAACATCTTAATCAAAGTAAAAATTACAAGTCTTCATCACTTGCACATTTTTCCCTTTCCTTTGCTAGTCAAAGGTTCATCTACCTTCTCCTCTTTAGCTGCAATGAGTTTATAAATATGCAAGAGTGAGCAAAACAATTTTTCACTGGATATAATAGAGAATCAACAGGAGAATAACAATAATAATTTCCAATAATAGGCTCATCAATAATGAATAGTACTCTATCAACAATAATCAGAAACTGAAATTCCAAGATATGGAAAATATACATCACTGAGGGTCGTAAGACCACAAACTACGTCCACAGTTGCAAGTAATCTTTCAACTCCAACTTTAACAGTCATAAAACTATAAGGACCTCGTATTTAGGGGATCACCCCTTCGCTCAATGTATTGTGCACAAACATTTTAACGCTTTCGCGTAAGTTAACCCCTATTCATAATAATAGGGTTGTTGATCTCAGTATTTAGAGTACAAGTCCGCACCAAAGGAAGTTTGGTTTGGATAAGCTTTCAAGGTAATTTGGAATTCAACGAACATCAACTAAGGATTAGTTGAATGAAACCAATAACATTACACTATAGAATAATCGTGATTGAATCAATCATAGTAAACTCAAGTCATGCTTTAGGAATAATCTAAGAGCATACAATTTGAATAACTATAACACCTTGCTTGAACAATACTAAGACAAGGTTAATTAGAATTGAATACTAAACATGCATAGCAATTTGATCGATAAAAATGTTCAACATTAGAATATATAGATTTTCATGCTAAATAACAAGTTAAATACAAGAATAACTTGCTCAAGAATAACTTACATCATTATATCATAGTCGAATTGAAAACAGTAACTTGATTAACAAGATAATAGATTAGAAACTTGCTCAATGTAAAAAGAAAGTTTAGAAAAACTTGCTCAAAGAAAATTTAAGCGCTTGCACAATTATAAAAGTAGAGTTAGAGAACATTCCTTGCTCGTAGGCTAAACCAAATCAATACGAATCACAATATCCTATAAACATATGTCATCATGACATAGTTAGCCATTACCATTTTACAACCATAACTAAGTACGTTCATCATTTAAAAAATTTGGATTTTTAATCACATAATCAAGTTACAAAACAATTTAATTGTTAATAACATGTTCATTCTAGGTATAGAAACATTAAAATCAACATTTTACAGTTCTACTATTATCACATAACAATTCTTAAAATTTCGTGCACAAAAAGTACACTGTGAGTCCATTTTGCTAACTCACATGTGCACATTTCCACGATTTTGTAGGTCGTACTGCGGCAATGACAAGACGGCGGCGCGACGTGGGAACAAAACTACAAAGCACATCTGGCATGGCCTATGCGATCTTCTTACATGAAACTAACATCTTTAGGTAGGTCAGGCATGCTTCCGAAACTACTGATTTCATTGACAACTTTCCGACAATAAAGTAGGAAAAAAGCCAATTTTGGCCTACAAGCTCGTTTCTAACAGACTAAATCACATACAATTCATACAAAAACTTCATGTAAACATAATTCAAGAATTCCTAACATGTTTCTACCCATACAACAACATAAACAACAAAATTAACACATCCAATTTCATTATTTTTGGCTAAAAACTTACTTTTTGATATTTCAATGAAAATCAACACTGTAAATTTTGTTTTTCAACCAAAACCATTAATTTAAAGCATTTTATCAAAGTATATACATACTCTATCAAATTAAATGGTCAATTTAACAACTAAACAACTAATTAACCCTCAATTTCTACTTTAAGCTAAACAATATATATTCACAAAAAAAACTCTCTATAAAAAGGTTTTCTTCACAACTACATACATAACCACAATACATTGATTATAATCATATATATCCTATGAAAATAACCTTAC
This sequence comes from Panax ginseng, assembly GCA_020205605.1. NCBI lineage: Eukaryota > Viridiplantae > Streptophyta > Magnoliopsida > Apiales > Araliaceae > Panax > Panax ginseng. The sequence goes on from CM035129.1 coordinate 89,394,917, forward strand.
AACACTAGTTTATCACATGAACACACATAAAATCAACAAATATCTTATCACAAGAATTTTACAGAGAAATAGGACAAAGCTAAAATTTTTAAAACTAAAAGAAATAGGAGAATACCTTGAAGAAGATGATATGGCTATTCCTTTCTATTCTCCAATCTCTAGCCTTTCTTCCTCTCTTCTTTTCTTCTTCTCTTCTTCTTCCTCTGAGTTTTCTTTCTTCTCTCTAACCTCTCTCCTCTATTCTTACGTCTTAACAAATAACGTATATAGAATATAATATATATTAATTATATAATATAAATATAAACATAACTGATATCAGTTATTTGAGTTTTGAAATCAAAAGCCATAAGGCTTGTTTGGCTAACCACTAAAAATAAATCAATTAATCCTTATGCCTTGTTTGGTAAAACACAAATAGATTAAAGACTTAATAGGCATTAGGCCTTGTTTGGCAAAACTGAATTAAAATTCTTTTAAGTTATTTTAATAACTCCTTTATAAAAGGTTATTTGTCACACTTTACCAAATTAAATTAATCTTAATAACAATTTATTAAATCACTTCATCACATAAATCAATACCACCAAAATTATAATTATCTATATAATTATAACTTTATTTAATCAACTAACACATCCTTTTTAATTATAAATTCCAATAAAAAGAATAGTAATTCAATTAATCAAAACTCTCTAACTTAATAATTAAATTAAATTAGCAAAATAATTAATTTTCTTAATTATTTATTTAACAAACAATTATCCAAATCGAATCAAAATTGAACAATTACAAATTCAACCATAAATACATCATTAAATATTTAAATAATTCAATAAATATTTAATAAAATAATTAAAATTCTAGAATGTTACATTTCCCTTCATCAAGTATGTTGCAAAAGCTGTCTTTTGCTCCTCCGCCACCCTCGCAATAATGAATGCCTTCTCCATCTCCTTCACCCAAGTTTGGACTTCAATGGGATTCGTGGTTCCCTTGAATTCTGGCGGTCCTACCGCTTTAAAATCCTTAGAGTTCGCCAACCTATTAGCTGGTTGTTCTCGTGCTCTTGATGCTAGAGCTCTATTTCCCATAGCTTGGGCTATCATATCCGTAAAGTTTTGCATCGGGTCTGCTTGACCTCCTTCATTATTCACTGACTACTCTTCTCTTTGATTTTGATTCTGTCGTCTAGGTGGCATTATCTAATTTAAATGAAAATCTTACATTAATTCTCTTTCTCTACACAAATTCTTATTAACAACACAATAAGAATTTAACACAATATTCTCAAATAATTGCATATTTATTCAAATTGCACATAGTGCATTTAGTACTTAACACATATTACTATCCATTTTTAAATAAATTTTAGGATTAACCCACACAACTTTACAAAAAAAGTTGCAATTCTCCATTCACACATAGCTATTCCCAGTTCGTCAAACTTACCACACTTATGAGTTCAGGAACTTGCCACAATTATAAGAGTTTATGAACTTATCCTAGTCAGACCATTAGCGTCCATTCGCTGAGGGGTTCAGAAATATTTCATAAAATTATGAATCACGAACTTACCATAAGTATGAGTTTTAAGAACTCACAACTTAATCTTATATTCATATATTGAAAATAAAGATTACATTCATACAAACATATATATATATATATATATATATATATATATATATATATTTACATATGCTCACACATCGTTCTCAATATTACAACAATTAATATGACATCTTACAACCAAAAGATACTACCGCTTATATCTAAGTTATCTACCATCCACTCCCTTCACCAGTCTTCTTCTTACTGGGACACTTGTTGAATCTGTGACCCATTCTTCCATATGAAAAACACTTTCTCATATTCAGCTTAGGACAATGTAGGGAAATATGTCCTTCCTGTTTACAGTTGAAACACACGTTCTTCCACATCATACACTATCCCAAATGAGTCTTTCCACACTTGCCACATACTTGCTTCTTCTTCGGGTTTGAATTTTCAGAATTATTATCGCTGTTGTTGTCCCTCTTTCTCTTATTGCTTCTCTTCTGCTTCTTAATTGTTCCTTCAGACGATCCACCACCTTCAATCTTCATCCTTTCCACTTATGCCTTTAAATCATTTCTTTCTTCGGTCATCTCGCGTAACGCTCTTTCTATCTTCCATAACTCCTCCAAGAGAAATACTTTACTACGGAGTTCTTGAACTTCTATAGATTCTTGATCTTTTTCTCCAACTTTGATCTTATTCTCTAGCTCCACCTTAGCTTCTTCGGACTCTGCCTCCTCATCTTCATTAATATACATCTCGGGATAATCGTCATGATCACTCCCCAAATTTACCATGGGTTCATCTTTTCCCACCTCCTCAACTGACTCGCTCTGCACTGGCACCTCGGCTACTGGCACTGGTGCAACAGCCGCTTGCATCTCCGTACTCATTTCATCTTCTCCTAACATCCTACAATCAGTTTAAACAACTTGATTAGTACTTCACCAGTAAGAAATTCTCACACTATCACTACAAAAAATAGGGCTTCAGCAACAACCGATTTTCGTTGCTAAAGGTGCCAAATTTCGTTGTAAAATTCGCAACGACTTTACTGTTGCTGCATCTTTCGTTGCGCAATGAGCATTGCTAATTGTTCCCCAATGAACATATTTTTTTCGTTGTCAAAAGTAATACATTTTGCAATGAAATTTGGCTTTTGTACAGAGACATCGATCCTTTAGCAAAAAAAATGCATTGTTGCAGAATAATTAAAAGTTTGTTTCTAAAAAGCCCATTTCGTTGTAAAAGCCTGCTAATTGGCAACGAAATGAATTTTTTTTTTTGCAATGGCCATGCATTTTCGTTGCAATTGGCACCTTTTTTGCAACGACATTTTTTGTTGCAGTAAATTATGAAAATTGTTGCCTAAGCTTGCTTTCGTTGCGGAATGTAAACTTTTTAGCAACGATTTTCGTTACGGATTATATTATTTGGCAACAACATTATGCTGAATTAACAACGAAAATGTTTGTTGCTAGTTATTTTTCAATAGCAACGAAAGTCGTCGATTAGCAATGAGATTATATGTTGCCATTTCTTTATATGTGCAACGAAAGATGATATGATTTGCAATGATAAAAAATGTTGCCTTTTATTTTAGTATTAGCAATAATATTCTCTCCGTTGTTATTAGGTTAATTTTTCGTTGCCAAATATTATATTTTTAATGTCATTAGCAACGAAAATTTATTGCTAAATGTATAAAAAATTGTTGCTATATTAAAACTTGTTCTATGCTTTGGTAACGAATTATATTGTTGTCAAATCAAAATTTGACATTCTTTTTGTGTACCTGGATGGCTCAATGTCCCCATAACAAAAAATGGCAAAAATACAAAAAACAAAAATATTATTAACTTAATAAAATCATCAACTACATAATCAGTCATTATCTTTACAATTAACCATCTAAAGCTACCACAGTTCTTCAATCAAAGTATATATCTACATATATAGAGAGAGAGTACACTTCATAATTTTGTCCTTTGTCTTCCGTAAACGTAGCATGGAAATTTTATACCCAGTATTGTAAGGCAGGTCGTAAAAGCAGACTTCGTGCACATATTTAAAAATAATAGCAAGTCAGGAAAATGAAGCAAATAGGTCACCATAGGCACTTAGTGACAAAATGAATACACAAAGACAATAGAGTTGCTACGTGGTACTAATGTACACTGTATTGCTCATAAGCAGAAAAAAACAAATAGGAAATCAGAATATCATTTGCTACAAATCCAAATAGAAAAAGAACCTTTAGTGCGACTATATGATTGCTCTGTTACAAGACAAAATTGGAATCTTAACATGCAATTTCATGAATTAATTTCAGTAAGCATAGTGGTAAACATATTTTTTGTTACAAGACTTGTAGATTATTATTATATGTTGACCTCAAGTCAGAATTCAGTCACATTCAACAACCACAAGCATCACACAATCTTAAATACCACCACACAGTCTTAAAAAATAATGTTTAGATTTCTATATAGAAAGGACAACAATTATGGAAAAGTTGAGGCAATTAGTCAATGTGGAAAAACTTATCTTGAGACGGCAAATTTCTATACAGTATATGCCCCAAAGATGCTAGCTATAATCATAGACATCATAGATTTATTTACCAAAAATTAATAATGCTCTAGCAGACATTGGAAGGACACATTTATTGATAACTTGAGAATTTTTAAGTGGTAAGGGCAGAACATACCCAGGTCAGCGAGATAAGTTCCTCTATAACGATCGAGAAGTTTGTAATTTAATTTAAATATTTATGGAATTAAATAAATATTTTAAGTAATTTATTTATTGAGGAAAATAAATAATTGATGAATTGTGGTGAATTAATTTAGTAACTAAATTGATTAATGATAATTAAATTGAGTGTTGATAATTTTATCTGAAGGATTTAATTTTAGAAAAATAATTAAATTAAATCAATTGCTTAATATTTAAGAAGATAATAAAATTAAATGAATTGTTTAATTTAATGGAAATAAATAAAATAAATAAAGTGATGTTTCTAATTTATTAATTAAATTAGATATATAATTATTTAATTATTTATTATAAGCATAATTATAATAAGAATATAATTATTAAAATTATAAATTATAAGCTATTAAAATGGGTTACATGTGTGACAAGTGTAACTATATGATATAAATATTATTTAAATAATCTAGTTGGGGGGTTTATGTGTTTAACCAAACAAGGCCTTGTGGCCTTTGGCTTATTCAACTGACGCAAACTTTTTATTTTTCTAACGGAAGGGACCGTGGGAGAGGCCAGTTATATTTTCCTACGCATCTTATTTTTTTTCCTAAGGCTAGACAATATAGAAAACACAGAGAAGGTTTGAGAGAAAAAGATAAACACAGAGGGGATTGAGAGTGAGAGCTTGAGAGAAGTTATTCTGTGATTATCAAGTGGAAGAGAAGAGATTGCTAGTTGTTTTGCTAAACAAGGTATAAACTATCCCCATTCTAACTTTTAGTTTTGGTATATATGTATATATATTCTATGTGATTGGAAATCACGTGAATTGTGGTATGTGACACCCCCAAACCCAGGTACTTCATTCCCATAGGATTTGGTGCTCACTTAATCAAATATTCATATCTAACTACCCAATCACAATAAAACTGGATAAATAAAACCTTTCCCATTAAAGGATTACATAATAAAATCTCCCAGGTTGTCTAACCTTTAAATACAATCATTCAAATGCGGAATTAAAATTATTACATAACATCATTATTAAGAAGTCTAAGATCATCACAATAAATAAAAGTACAAATCAGCATCACTTGTACAATTTTCCCTTTCCTTTGCTAGTTGAAGGTTCATCTACCTTCTCCACTTTAGCTGCAATGAGTTTATAAATATGCAAGAGTGAGCACAACAATTGCTCACTGGATAAAATAATGAATCAACAGAAGAATAACAATAATAACTGCCAATGAGTAGGCTCATCAAAACTAGATAGTACTCTAACAATGATAATCAAGAACTGAAATCCAAAATATGGAATAAACATAACCGAGGGTCATAAGACCATGAACTATGTCCACAGTTGCGAGTAATCTTTCAACTCTAACTTTAACATTCATAAGACTATAAGGACTCCTCGTACTTAGGGGTATCAGCCCTTTGTACTATGTATTGTACACAAACATTTAACGCTACGCGTAAGTTATCCCCTAATAATAGGGTTGTTCATCTCAGTATTTAGATTACAAGTCCGCACCAAAGAGAGTTTGGTTTGGATACGCTTTCAAGGGTAATTTGAAGTTCAATGATCATCAACTAGAGGACTAGTTGAATAAATACTAATAACATCATATTATAGAATACTCGTAATTGAATAGTCATGGTAAATTAAAATCATGCTTTAGGAATAATCTAATAGCATACAACTTGAATAACTATAACACACCTTGCTTGAACAATATTAAGCCAAGGTTATTTAGAATTGAATACTAAGCATGCATGGAAATATGAACGAAAAACTATTCAAATATATTCGGGCATGCTAAATAACAAGTTAAATACAAGAATAACTTGTTCAATATCAAAAACAAAGTTTAGAAACCTTGCATTATTATATTGGAAACAATAATTGATTCAACAATAAAATAGATTAGAGAACTTGCATTATTTATAAGGTAATCGATTTGGAAACCATAATTAGTTCAACAAGATAAAGGATTAGAAAACTTGCCTTGCTCGTGGGCTAAACCGAACAATTCAAACCACAATATCCTATAAACATATGTCATCATGACATAATTAGTCATTACCACCTTATGAACATAACTAAGTACGTTCATCATGTAAAAATTGGATTTTTAATCACATAATCAAGTTATACACAGGTTAATTGTTAATAACATACTTATTCATAGTATAAAAATACTAAAATCAACATTTTACAGTCCTACTATCATCACATAACAATTCCTTAAAATTTTGAGTACAAAAAGTACACTATCTCGACCATTTCGCTAACTTCATAACATGACGCCATAGTGTATACATTGGTGCGTGCCATGCACGAGAATAAAGCTTAAGGCATGCTATGCTCAAAAATGAATGTTTGGTCACATAGGCTACCGAATCGGTTTAATTGACAACAAGAACAAAAGATAAGAAAAAGGCAATTTTGGCCTACAAGCTCGTTTTCTAACGATCCTAATTCACATGTAATTCATACAAAGACTTCATGTAAACATAATTCAAGAACTCCTAACATGATTCTACCCATACAACAACATAAACAACAAATTTAAAACATCCTATTTCACTGTTTTTTATAAAAACTCACTTTTTGATGTTTTTAATGAAAATCAACACTGTAATTTTGGTTTTCAACGAAAATAGTTAATTCAAAGCATCTTTAACAATATTTATACATACTCTATCAATTTAAATACCCAATTTATCAATGACACAACTAATTATCCCTCAATTCCGCCTTTAAATTAACCCATATTCATTCACATAAACTCTCTGTAAAATATTTTTCTTCACAAACTACATTCATAACATCAATTCATTGACTATAAACATATATAACCTATAAAAATAGTTTTACAATCACTAGTTGATCATATAAATACACATACAATCAACAATTTATCCTATCACAAGAATTTTACAGAAATAGGAGAAGAGAAAACTAAAACTTTTAAAACTTAAAAGGGTAGAAGAATACCTTGCTTGTAGAAGATGATAGTTATCCTTTTGATTATCAAGCGCTTTCTCCAATTCCTTTTCCAATTCTCAGCCTTTCTTCCTCTCTTCTTTTCTCTCTCACTTTTCTTCTTCTCTTCTTCTTCTTCCTCTGAGTTTTTTCTTCCTAACACTAATTAGCGTACTAACCAAATAACATATATAATATAATATGTACTAATTATATAACATAAATATTAATATAACTGATATCAGATATAATAGATTTGAAAATCAAAAGCCATAAGGCTTCTTTGGTTAACTAACTAAAAATAACCCATTAACTCGTACACCTTGTTTGGTAAAGCACAATTAGATTAAAGACTTAATAGGAATTAGGCCTTATTTGGCAAAAATGAATTAAAACTCCTTTAAGTTATTTTAATAACTACTTTATAAAAGGTTATTTGTCACACTTTATAACCATACATTAAATCACTACATCACATAAACCAATACCACAAAATTATAATTTTCTATATAATTATAACTTTATTTAATCAACTAACACATCTTTTAATTACAAATTCAAATAAAAGAATAATAATTCAATTAATAAAACTCTAACTTAATAATTATATTAAATTAGCATAAAATAATTAATTTCCTTAATTATTTATTTAACAAATAGTTAACCAAATTGAATCAAATTTGAACAATTATTTATTTAACAATAAACACATCCATTAAATACTTAAATATTTCAATAAATATTTAATATAACAATAAAAATTCTGGAATGTTACATCATTCCCTCCTTACAAGGATTCTGTCCCCAGAATCACAATTCAAACAATTCATTCGTCACATTCTCTCTTACTTACAAAGATTTTGTCCCTAGAATCGAAGACACATATTAAACAAATAACTCAGGGTAATTCTTCATCATTTCAGCTTCGAGTTCCCACGTAGCCTCTTCGACATTGTGGTTCCTCCAAATTACCTTCACATAAGGTATCAGTTTATTTCTGAGCACTTGTTCTTTCCTATCGACTATCTGAATAGGAACCTCTTCATAGGACAAGTCTTTCTCAAAGTGCAATGGTTCGTACTCAATCACGTGCTTGTAATCAAGTTTATATGGTCATAACACCGAAACGTGAAAAACATTATGAATGTTTTTCAATTCTAGAAGTAGAGCTACCTCGTAAGCCACCTCCCCAACCTTTCGCAGCACTTTGAAGGGTCCAATAAACCTCGGGCTTAGTTTCCCCTTTTTACAAAATCGAATTTTTCCCTTCCAAGGTGAAACTTTTAGGAAAACGTAATTTCCTACATCGAATGACAACTTCGCATGTTTCATAGCTTTGATACCTTTAGTTCAAGCAATCTATTTATTCCTAAACTTTACATTGAAGTTAAGCAAGCTTATTGATTCTATCTCGTGTATGATTGTACAAGCTCTTGTAACCTAATTCGTTACATCGAGCGAGCTTTACTTTCCTTATTATCATTCGAAGCATATATTGTTCTAATATATTGATTCATAGAAGATTGTTCTAACTCCTTTGAATATAGCACTTTGCATGTATATCATATTTATTCAATTATATATTGTTGTTATTCGATCCTTGATCTTGATAATCTTGTTCAATTCTATATTGATTACATTAAACCCTTATTGATTGAATTAGTCTACTATGGAATAGTGTTCTAAAATTCTAGAACCACTGATAAGTTAGTTCCGAGATAAACTTTTTGTAGTGCGGAAATTCTAAATTCAAGCTGAGACGAACAACCCTAACATAGGGGATTTTGTACGTGTAACGTTTAGATGTTTGTGCACAATACATGGTACAAAGGGCTGATCCCCCTAAGTACGTTAAGAAGGGTCTGTATAGTCTAAAAGACTGTTAAGGTTAAGGTAATAATACGTAAATACCAGAGACATAGTTCGTGGTCTTAAGACCCTCAGATATTAAACTCGAACTTGTTTTCTATTTTTGGTTCATAGAACAAGTTCATTATTTTTCAGCATTCGTTGTTCATTCTCATGTTGTTATCATTGTTACTTCTTATATCAGTGAGCAATTGTTTGCTCACTCTTGCGTTTAATACTGCAGCTAAAGTTGAGAAAGTCGATAAGCCATCTACTAGAAAAGGAAAGGGCAAGATGTCCAAGTGATAAGGATTTATTGAATGTAGTAAAATGTTTTACTTTGTGAGACTTGTTTTATTATATGATGTATTCCGCAAACAGATGTAATAAATTTAAGGTTAGATTACCTAGGATTGTTTTTGGGATTACCTGGGATTGTTTAAGTTATTTAAATTATGTCTTTATCCTTTGATTATTGGTAGTTAGATGTAATAGTTTTGATAAGTTAGCACCAAATCCTGTGGGAATGAAGTACCTGGATTTGGGGGTGTCACAGGTTGGTATCAGAGCTTTAGGTTATGAACCTTAGGTGGGGAAACCTTAGGATGTAACCTTTAAGGAAACAGAAAATATAGAGGTGTCCAACTCTTATCGAGTTTTAAGGAATGGATTAAGGTATCCATTGAAGTTAAATAATAAAAGAGATTATGGGCTACGTGTTAATAACTTATGTGCTCGCAAGTATTGAAAAATGTTAAGTAAAACTTAAAATATTTTGTTGTCAGGATGTCGAACGAATGAGGATCCAGTCCAGCTAGAGAGGTGATACCTTAGATACCTATAGTCGATGAACCCCGGGATATTCATGTTGTGCGGGAACAGTTGATCCAGGAGGATGAGCCTGTGACCGATCCCGAGGAGGATAGTTCTGAGGCGATACAGGATGATGATGAGGAAGAGGACCCTGTGGAGTTTCCACCTAACTCCATATCAGTGGAGATGTATGACGCTCTGTATGGCCGTAACATAGAGTTACAGGACGAAGTTGAGGAGTCGAAGGAGATGGTTGAGATGCATCATGCTTTGATGGAGCAAAAGGATGCGGAGATTCAGGAACTCGACTCAAAACTTGGAAACACAGAGTGGGACCTAGTTCATACCAAGGGTCAGCATGAAGACCTATTGGCGGTGAACGAGAAGATGAAGACTGACATGGAGAAATTGAAAGATGTTTTCAAGGAGGAATCAGCTAAGCGTGCAAGAACAGAGGATGCTTAGATGAAGGCGACTCAATGTGCAGACTGTGCTGAGGCTAAGGTCCAAGTGAAGAAATCCAAGATGAAGGAGATGGATTATGCTTTTAATTCGGCTATTGATAGGGCCCAGGATCGAGTCTTTTATTATCCACCTCAGTTTGAGAATTCGTCGTGGTTCGTGATGGATCGCAGAACGACATATTGTATCATGGAGGAAGAGCATCGGGAAGCCTTACGATGTCTTAATATGTCTAGATAGAGATAATAATAATAATAATAATAATAATAATAATAATAATAATAATAATAATAATAATAATAATAATAATAATAATAATAATAATAATAATAATAATAATAATAATAACGTGTGGTTAATTATGTGAATAAATAAACTGTGACTCCCTTATTTTGAGATAAATAAAGGCATAGTATGAGAATGTAATCCTGAAACTTGTCTAGTTCAGGAAAGTTAATATTAATAGCGGTTATGCTATCTTTAACATGTTTTAAAACGTTATGAATGAATAAAATATTGGAGTTTATTTGGAATGTTATGTGTTATAGCTTCAATCTTGGAATGTTTAAGTTAAACTTTAAATACTCAAGAAGTTGAGTAATGAGCTAATAAGCGTATATTTTAACAGAAAATGCTTCCTAGAAGAAGACAACCACGTTAGGAAGCACCTCCCGAGGGGTCTACTAATAATAACAATGAGACCAATGCTAATCTGGTTCAGCAGTTGGTAGCTATGTTGACAGGTGCATTTACGAATCAACCGCAAGCTCAAGTCACGAGCTTTAAGGAATTCAAAGCGGTTGGACCGCCAGAATTTCAAGGGTCTATGAATCCAGTGGAAGCCCAAACCTGGATCATGGAAATGTAGAAGGTGTTTGACGTTTCTAGAGTTAACGAGGATCAGAAGACTGTGTTCGCAACGTTCATGCTAAAGTCTGAAGCTAGCTACTGGTGGCAGGCAAATAAGGTTAGTGGGAGACAAGGAGTGATAGCGTGGGATAGATTTAAGGAGATGTTCTTCGAAATGTACTTTCCAGCGAGTTCTCAGAACCAGTTGGAAGTGCAATTTCTGGAGCTGAAGCAAGAAACTATGACGGTGCCAGAATACGCTGCTAAGTTTAACGAGTTTGCAAGGTTTGCCACATATCAAGTCAATATTGATGAGCGTAAAGTGAGAAGGTTCAAACAAGGATTGAAACCCTGGCTATATAGCAAGGTTTCAATGTTTCAGTTGAATAAATTTGTGGCAGTACTGGAAAAGGCAATTATCGCGGAAGGTGGAAGCGAGGCCTTGACCAAGTACAATCAAGAACAAAAGAAGAGGAAGAATGAGACTAAAAATAAGGCTGGTTGAAGTAACGTTGGAAATAACAATTAAAAGAGGAAGTGGAGTGAGAATTCAACTGTGGGAGGACAACAAGGAAGTCAACAAAAGAAGAAATTAAATCTTGTGCGACGTGCGGGAAAAACCATACTGCGGTATGTTTGAAGGGAAAGCGGGTGTGTTTCAACTGTGTTCAGAAGGGACACATTGCACTGAACTATTTTAGTTCGAAGAAAGGAGCATGTTTTTCCTACGGTTCGAAGGATCACATGGCTCGTGATTGCCCAAAGAAGCCAGCGGGAAGTGCAAGTGGTGAAAAGGGAAACAACAACGGTGGTGGTGCATTGACTATCACTGGACCAGCACAATCAAGCCGACCTACTGCAGGGACTTTCAATATGACCGTGCAGGATGCGGTACAGGCTAAAGATGTGGTGTCAGGTATTATTCTGATTAATGGTATTAATGCTTATATACTATTTGATTCGGGTGCTACTTGTTTATTTATATCCGATGAATTTGCTCAGAACTTAGAATTGCCCCAGGAAGAATTAGAATTTCCCTTAAGTATAGAGATTGCGAATAAGGAAGTGATTCCTATCAGATACATATATAGGAATTGTAGAGTGGATATAAAAGGTCACGAGATGATGGTAGATTTGATACCAATTAGACTTGGTGAGTTTGATGTTATACTGGGAAATGGATTGGTTATTCAAGTACGGAGCAGTAATTAATTACCAAAGGAAGTGTGTTAACCTTATGACTCCGTCAAAGGTTGTGTTCTTTGGCAGCAAGTCACCTTGACAAGCAAGTTGTCTGACGGTGATACAAGCCAAGTAGTTGTTGAGACAAGGATGTGTAGGATACTTAGCCTACATAGTCGATACGCAGAAAAAGAGTGCGAAGCTAGAAGAGATACCGATCATAAGAGATTTTGCAGATTTATTTCCAAATGATTTGCCGGGTCTTTCGCTGGATCGACAAATCGAGTTCGTGATTGACTTACTACTAAGAACGACCCCGATATCTAAGGCACCATATAGAATGGCCCCGGTAGAGATGAAAGAGATGATGGTGCAATTGCAAGAATTGATTGACAAGAAGTATATTCAACCGAGTGTGTCGCTATGGGGAGCACTGATGTTGGTTGTTAAAAAGAAAGATCGATCGATGCAGCTTTGCATTGATGACAGAGAATTAAATAAGGTCATGATCAAAAATAAGTATCCATTACCTAGAATTGATGACCTGTTCGATCAGTTGAAGAGAGCGAGATATTTCTCGAAGATAGACTTGAGAAGTGGTTATAATCAGTTGAAGGTGAGGGCAGAGGATGTACCAAAAATAGCATTTAGAACTCGGTACAGACATTACGAGTTTCTGGTTATGTCTTTTGGTTTAACCAACGCACCTGCAGGGTTCATGGATTTGATGAACAGGGTGTTTAAACCATTTTTGGACAAATTTGTGGTGGTGTTTATTGATGATATATTGGTATATTCCAAAACCAAAGAGGAACATGTGGAGCACTTGAGATTGACGTTGGAGACGTTGAGAAAAGAGAAGTTGTACGCTAAGTTCTCAAAATGTGAATTTTGGTTGGAATGTGTGCAGTTTCTCGGACACATTATTAATAAGGACAGAATTTTGGTAGATCCATCAAAGGTTGAAGCTGTAATAAACTTGGATCAGTCGAAGACACCGTCAGAAGTAAGGAGTTTCTTAGGATTGTCAGGTTACTACAGGCATTTTATTCAAGACTTTTCCAATATCGCGACTCCGTTGACGAATTTAACTAAGAAGGCGGTTAAGTTTGTTTGGACAGAGAAGTGTGAGGAAAGTTTTCGAGAGTTAAAGAAGAGGTTGAGTTCAGCACCTGTGTTGCCGTTTCCTGATGATACAAGGAATTTTGTGGTATATAGTGACGCCTCGCATAAAGGGCTAGGATGTGTATTTATGCAGAACGGCAGAGTAATTGCATATGCATCACGTCAGTTGAAAGATTACGAGAAAGGGTATCCGACTCATGACTTAGAGTTGGCAGTGGTTGTATTTGCCCTGAAAATTTGGAGACATTATCTTTACGGAGAGCGGTGTGAGATATATACCGACCATAAAAGTCTGAAGTATATCTTTACACAAAAAGATTTGAACATGCGACAAAGAAGATGGTTGGAGCTGATCAAAGAGTATGATTACGAGATTTTGTATCATCCCAGAAAGGCGAATGTTGTTGCTGATGCCTTAAGTAGGAAGGGATGGGAGAAGTTAATGATGTTAACTGATCAAGAGAAACTTGTGTCGGAAATGGCTAAGATGGAGTTGGAAGTTAAATATCCGGCAGAATCCGATGAAAAGTTATTCCAGATGGGAAATAGTTCAATATTGGTAGATAAGGTGAAAATGGGCAAATTCAGGATAAAGACTCTGAAAAGATAAAACAGAAAATATTTGTAGGTGAGGAAAACAAATTCAAAATCGATTCAGAAGGGTTACTTCGATTCAAAGGGATAATTTGAGTTTCATAAGTACCAAAAGTTAAAGAGGAAATTCTGAGAGAAGCTCACAACTCACGATATTCGATTCACCCTGGGAGTACAAAGATGTACCAAGATCTTAGACATCATTTTTGGTGGCCGAATATGAAGAAGGATGTGGCTAAATACGTGGCAAAATGTTTAACGTGTCAGAAAGTTAAAGCTAAACATCAAAGGCCAAGCAGATTGTTACAACCGTTGGAGATACTAGAATGGAAATGAGATCATATCACAATGGATTTTGTGGTAGGTCTTCCGACGACCCAACAAGGTTACGATGCCATTTGGGTGATTGTCGATCGACTAACGAAGTCGGCACACTTTTTGCCAATCAAGATTCGATTTACCCTAGATCGGTTAGCAAAACTGTATATGAAGGAAATTATTTCAAGACACGGTGTACCAGTGTCCATTGTGTCAGACAGAGATCCACATTTCACATCTAATTTCTAGAGACGATTACAAGAATGTTTGGGAACACATCTGAGAATGAGCATAGAGTACCATCCTCAAACTGATGGACAAAGTGAGAGAACTATCCAAACACTAGAAGATATGCTCAGAGCATGTATCATGGATTTCAAGGGAAATTGGGATAACCATCTGCCATTTGTGGAATTTGCTTATAATAATAGTTATCACGCGAGTATTGGTATGCCGCCTTACGAGGCGCTATACGACAGAAAATGCAGAACTCCGTTATGCTGGGATTAGGTAGGTGAACGTCAGCTATTAGGTCCAGAATTAATACAACAAACTGTCGAGATCATCAAGATTATTCGAGCAAGATTAATAGCTGCACAGGATAGACAGAAGAAATAAGGCGATCAGCATCGACAAAATAGAGAATTCGATGTCGGTAGTTATGTTTTCTTAAAAGTGTCTCCCTAGAAAAGGAAAATTCTATTTGGCAAGAAAGGAAAATTGAGCCCTAGATTTATAGGACCTTTTGTAGTTCTTCGTCGAGTTGGCGAAGTGGCGTACGAGATAGCTTTACCTCCGGAGTTGGAGCATATTCATGATATTTTCCATGTATCAGTATTGAGGCCATATAAGCCTGATTATAAGCATGTTATAGAATATGAGCACTTACAGTTTGAGAAAGAGTTGTCATATGAAGAAGTCCCTGTTCAAATTGTTGACAGAAAAGAGCAAGTACTGAGGAATAAAGTGATACCTTATGTTAAGGTAATCTGGAGGAACCACAATGTTGATGAAGCTACGTGGGAACTTGAAACTGTTATGATGAAGAATTATCCTCAGTTGTTTGCTTGATTTTGTATAGCGATTCTAGGGACAGAATCTTGTTAAGGAGGGAAGAATGTAACGAATAAATTTTTCGAGTTGTGATTCTGGGGATAGAATCCTTTTAAGGAGGGAAGGATGTAACGATCGAGGAATTTGTAATTTAATTTAAATATTTATGGAATTAAATAAATATTTTAGGTAATTTATTTATTGAGGAAAATAAATAATTGATGAATTCTGGTGAATTAATTTAGTAACTAAATTGATTAATGATAATTAAATTGAGTGTTGATAATTTTATCTGAAGGATTTAATTTAAGGAAAAGAATTAAATTAAATCAATTGCTTAATATTTAAGAAGATAATTAAATTAAATGAATTGTTTAATTTAATAGAAATAAATAAAATAAATAAAGTGATGTTTCTAATTTATTAATTAAATTAGATATATAATTATTTAATTATTTATTATAAGAATAATTATAATAAGAATATAATTATTATAATTATAAATTATAAGCTATTAAAATGGGTTACATGTGTGACAAGTGTAACTATATGATATAAATATTATTTAAATAATCTAGTTGGGGGGTTTATGTGTTTAGCCAAACAAGGCCATGTGGCCTTTGGCTTATTCAACTGACGCAAACTTTTTATTTTTCTAACGGAAGGGAACGTGGGAGAGGCCAACTATATTTTCCTACGCATATTATTTTTTTCCTAAGGCTAGACAATATAGAAAACACAGAGAAGGTTTGAGAGAAGAAGATAAACATAGAGGGGATTGAGAGTGAGGGCTTGAGAGAAGTTATTCTGTGATTATCAAGTGGAAGAGAAGAGATTGCTAGTTGTTTTGCTAAACAAGGTATAAAATATCCCCATTCTAACTTTTAGTTTTGGTATATATGTATATATATTCTATGTGATTGGAAATCACGTGAATTTTGGTATGTATATATATTCATATAGGTTTGCAAAACTCTGTTAATCATCATGTATACTTGTTATTTGTTATCAAATTGGTGTGTAGGAAAGAAATTGAAATATTAGTGTTATTATTCATATAATATGACTTAGAAAGTACAAATTTTATAATCTATAATTTGTTGGTGAATTATGTTAGTATGTGCAGTAACGAAAGCAGCGTAGTTCGTATCATGTCTATTGATTAGGAAACGAATTCGTGGTAATCGAATTCGTTAAAAGTATAAAAAATGAAGAAATTTGGAATAAAATATAGTTTTGATTCTTCAAAATTATGTTTATATAATGTTTTGTATATAGAATGTTGTATAACATGTTTAACTAGGATATTCCAAAGTTCTAGATGTTGAAGTGTGGTGAAATTCTGTAGAATTGGGATTTTTGGCCTATAACATAGTCTAAGTTCGCGTTCTGCAAAACTGAATCTGGTGCATCGCCAAGCAAGGCCACTGTTCGCTGGCTATGGTCAGCATGTGCTGGCGCCGTGGGATCATCGATCGATCTCAAAGTCTTGAGTTGTTAATGATGATGGCTTGGAAATTGTTAACCTAACTTATTTGATGATTGTAGAGGAACATAAACTGTGTTATAAGATATAACATGTTGTAATCAGAATGTTAAAACTATAGATTATGAATTGGTGAGTTATGTGATGAACCAAATGTGATGTTTTCAAAAGTTAAAAATAAATGATAAGGTTTATGTTAGTTTGTAGTGAGATTTCATATTCGTTAAGGATTATAGACTTGATTAAAATGAAAACTAAACTAATGAAATGGGTGTTAATGTAACTAATTGTTGTTGCGATTTCAATGATATATGTAGGGTAATTGGCGAATCTTATTACTTGTGTACCTTACATACAAGGAAATTTTCTTACCCTAAACTTTTGTTGAGCAAGTTTCCTAACTCTACCTTGTGATTATTGAGCAAGTTTATTTACCCTGTCCCAATGACAATTTCGCCTGTTTCATAGCTATGCTACCTTTAAGACAAGTAATCTATTTATTCCTAAATTTTACATTAAAGTTAAGCAAGCTTATTGATTCTATCTCGTATATGATTGTAAAAGATCTTGTAACCTACTTCGTTACATCGAGCGAGCTTTACTTTCCTTATTATCATTCGAAGCATATATTGTTCTAATACATTGATTCATAGAAGATTGTTCTAACTCCTTTGAATATAGCACTTTGCATGTATATCATGTTTATTCAATTATATCTTGTTGTTATTCGATCCTTGATCTTGATAATCTTGTTCAATTCTATATTGATTATATTAAACCCTTATTGATTGAATTAGTCTACTATGGAATAGTATTCTAAAATTCTAGAACCACTGATAAGTTAGTTCCGAGCTAAACTTTCTTTAGTGCGGAAATTCTAACTTCAAGCTGAGACGAACAACCCTAACATAGGGGATTTTGTACGTGTAACGTTTAGATGTTTGTGCACAATACATGGTACAAAGGGCTAATCCCCCTAAGTACGTTAAGAAGGGTCTGTATAGTAAAAGACTATTAAGGTTGATTTAATAATACCTAAATACAAGAGACATAGTTCGTGGTCTTAAGACCCTCAGATATTAAACTCGAACTTGTTTTCTATTTTTGATTCATAGAACAAGTTCATTATTGTTCAGCATTCGTTGTTCATTCTCATGTTGTTATCATTGTTACTTCTTATATCAGTGAGAAATTGTTTGCTCACTCTTGCGTTTAACACTGCAACTAAAGTTGAGAAAGTCGATGAGCCGTCTACTAGCAAAGGAAAGGGTAAGATGTCCAAGTGATAAGGATTTATTGAATGTAGTAAATGTTTTACTTTATAAGTCTTGTTTTATTATATGATCTATTCCGCAAACTGATTTAATAAATTTAAGGTTAGATTACCTGGGATTGTTTTTGAGATGATGATTTAATCCTTTAATGGGAAAGATTATTGTTTAAGTTATTTAAATTATGTCTCTATTCTTTTATTATGGGTGGTTAGATGTAATAGTTTTGATAAATGAGCACCAAAAAATCCTATGGGAATGATGTACCTGGATTTGGGGGTGTCACATCCTCTCCTTCATAATTGGGTCCTACAAGAATAGTCCCTGATGAAGAATCGTCCCTGAGGGTTAGTATGGTCACATCATAAATGTCGACCATCTCTCATTTTGATCATGAAACCATCAGAACTGCTCTTCACCTCAACTATATTGAAAAACAGTTGAAGCACATAAATAGATTATATTCTATTTTGCATATACTTCATATGTTAAATCATAGAAAAATTAAAAACCACCAAAATTATAGTATATTGCTTGCAACATCCAGTTGTGATATTTTAAACAAAATATTAGCAAATATATGAGGAACTTTAACTATTGTAAAATGGAAATGAAATTGACTTCACAAAGATGAGACATCTATTTCGATGCCAAAAATTAGTCTGGAATTTTTTTTCTATTAACCAATCTTATAGTATTTTAACAACTAGATTGCATAAAGAGGAAATCAAAAGAATAAAATTTTCATGTTTTGTTTCAAGCTTTTTCCCACAAAAGTAAATCAACAATAAAAATATGCTCTCAAACTGCTGCAAATATTTTAATTAACGTCATCATCATTCGTGCTCTCTGCAATTCTCTGAACTACAGGGAGAGAATGCTTGCACTTCTCCAACATGTTCACTATCAAATCTTCCTGCAATTACACATGAATTCGTATTGATTGCTATTATATTATTTATATTCCATGAACAAGTCTATTAACTAAATTAGAAATTAATAAATAATAGACTTTCAGGACAAGATCTAGAAACAAACCAATATAAGCTCTATTGTTCACCTGAACTGTTTAAACTTTTACGCTACCTTGTGATAATATCAAGGTATCCTTTTGCTGTGATAAATACGTGATCTTCAGTCAAGCGCTGGAATATTGCATGCTACAAGAGACAGTTTTCCAAAATTATATTGAAGTATCAGTAGCAAAGCCAACACAAACAAAAATGAACAAGCATACCTACTCCACCACGAAAATATATCGAACATCTGTCTTCATGACCAATTTCTCTAAAAAATTCAGGTCACCAAAAATAGCATAACTAGAAGATCCACATGTAAAACAGTCTACAATGTTAAGGCTTGGCTCTTATTTCATAATACTTTAGAAGCAAGAGAATAACACATGGAAAAAAAATTGGTAGGTTGAATTTGTTGCTTCCAACTACAAGAGAAAAAAGAATATAAATATGAAAAAATAAATTCATTATAGATTTTAAAACTTCCAACCTTATCATCAGACTAAATACAGGGTAGATCCCTTTTACTGTCTTACAGACAAAGACTAATTTTATATATAACAGATAACTCCAACCTTTTAGCATTGATCTATACATTTCAAAATATAAAACTTTCTTATATGGCAAGCTTATGTCATTATAAATGTTAAAGGAAGAAGAAGGATGGGTACCTTCTGTTAGAGTTTATGCCCTAGAGGCCAATTATTTTATATAATTGCTTAACATTTTGATATTATATTTGATTGAATAAATGAATGATTTTATTATGGTTTTATTTACTGCGTTATATAAATGTTAACATAATAAAATTCCTTAGAATAGTGATACAAATTATATAGTTTCAAGTATGTGACTTGAACATGAGATTATATAATTATAATTAGTATCATTGTTCTTAAATGTCCCTAGTCGAGTATTATTGTTAATGGGACAACAGTGATGCATTGAGACTATTATATGGATTGACTGATGACCAAATCTCATTGGTCATAAATATATGAGATATTAAGTCAATGCATAGGTACATGTTAGAGAACGATGTACTAGACAGACCCACAATGAGAATTCTATATGGAGCATTATGCGAAGTGTCATTAGCAATTCTCATAGTGACAATGATGTAATGGTCCTCCGACATGAAATCACTATATTACTACACGGGAATTTATGTACTTTGATATCATCAAATGTCACCTTTAATAGGGTGGACTATAAAGGTGATTATTGGGTACATCATGAATCGTGTGAGGAATATGAGTGATCCTGATGGAATTTAACCATCCTATATATTAGGGGTGATATTCATAGGCCTCTTGATTGAGTAGGACTATGAAATGCATGGTCATGCTCAAATAGTGATTTGTTTCATATAGTCTACTCATTGATCAAGAAAACTCAGATTAAATTATGAAGAGTATGACACATTCCATGACTCGAGTTTAATCTAGGATATTAAGGTTAAAAGGATTAAATTACATTGAAACATTGGTCACGAAAAGGTTACATCGAATCATCGATCTTATTATTACTTGGGTAGCAGTGATGCATTACTAGATGCCACTCACTGTTTATAATTTTATAATATGATTTAAAATTATTGTGAACGTAATAATAACCTATAGGGTCACACACATAGAACGTAATTAAAAGAGAATTAATTTAAATTGTAAATATTTAAATATATCAATATGATTGATAGTATTTAAATTACGAATTTAAATTAATAGGATAATTTATATATAGGTATATTAATTAAGTAAGACTTAATTAAGATATATATATATATATATATATATAAATTTGGATTTTATTCACACAAAAAAATCCTAGCCGCTCTTAGAGAGAGACTAGAGAGAAACAAGTTCTGAAAATCCTCATCCTTCGTGGCTAGTACCCCGGTTCCTTCTTCTGCAGATCGTAGGATGTTTCTCGGAGCGTTCGTGTGGATACCGTAGAGGCGCGATTCATTTGGATTGCGTTGGAGATTTGAGCGCATCAATTTCAGTATCACAATCGGTATAATTTCTAACCACTAAGTTAATTGTTTTCGCATGGATCCTGTTTTGGGTTTCGTAATTGCTTTAAATTAGTTTATTTTCGCTACTTTCCTATGTCGAACCCCTACAGTGGTATTAGAGCTACTTGCGAAAAGATTAATTCAGATTACGTGTTTTAATTGTATTCGATATATATGATATATGATATGATGCATGTTTACCGATATGAAATTGAATATATGATATTCCGATGTATGTGTATTACGGTAATATATATGATGATCTTTTAATCGATCTTTAATCGATTGGAATAACAATATAACCTGTTCTAATCGGATTAGAAGCATGAAGAATCGTTTAATATGATCAATCAAATCGGACATATATGATAAATTACGGGTATCTTTGTTATTCGTTTTAATATGATTAAATCGCCCTGGACATATATGATTTGTTATTATGGGTGTTTTGGTGGATTAAAATACGTGATTCTCAAACTGCTTTGAGAAATCATTTGGAAAAATTAACAATCTGATGGGACCACTTGCTGGAAGAGACCCCTGGACCCCCCGTCAGTAATGCGATGGTCGTGTCCCTATATGTTATATATGGTTTTCTTTAATTATATATAAATTGTTATGTGCTTATTGTGATATACATGGTGCATGATTATGGCCTTTTGACCCATAGGTTAGTGGTTTTGGTTTTGAAATCATCGCTTGCATGTCGTGCCTTTCTATAAATTCTAATGTAATATTCTCTTCTTATCTAAATCCCCTCGAATGTAACTCGAGGTTTCTTTATGTCATGTAATAATCTGTAATCGATGAAGATATCAAGATGGAGAACATGATGGAAAGATGATGATGGAGAGGAGGCATATGCTTGAGGAAGATCCAAGGAAGCTATTTATTTTAAGATCTTTTACCACCTTAGATTGACCTTCAATCTTTCATTAGCTTGAAAAGATTGACAGTGGATTGGGCCATAACTGTGACACATTTTAGTTTGCACTTTATTTATGCTTGTTTGTAATATGATATGATAAATAATGTGCATGTTTAATAAGATTAAAATTGGTGAGATCTAATTTTTTTTTATAAAATCCCTCATTAAATTATTAAGTCTAAATCAGATGCCTTCCAATGAATAACACTCATCAAGACCTTGATCAATAGATGTAGGTTTGCCAAAGCAAAGTACCCTATTTATCTAGGTAAGATGCAATAGGATAATTGTGATATCCAAACTGTTAAAATCATTGGGCCTGACTTAACTAAGTGATCTCAATAGGATTGTGGACTTAGAGGCGTAGAGTTTTGATGGTACCATTAGATGGACTAGAAACAAATGTTGTTTACCAAACTATCCAAGAGTTATATATGATATAATTGACAAAAGGGTTGTCTACCTAAATAATTGTGTTTTAAGAGATTAACCAAAGCTAACTTAGGGAATAATGAAATATGGATCTTGGCTCACTAGAAAGATTTAATTAAAAAATGCTTTCCGAATTAATGGTGAGGGCTATTAATTTGAAAAAAATAGTGGGAGGTATATTTTGAGTGTACTATTATCAATTACATAATATCAACTCTACAATTTGATTTATTATTTTTTTTACACTTATAAATTATAGATATCAATGGTAAACAACAACAATACAAGTAGTCTTTCACTACGATCAGTCCTTTAGAAGGACAAGCTGAGTGCAATTAATTTCTTTGACTGGCATAGGAACTTAAGGATTGTCCTCAAACAAAAGCGCAAGCTATATGTCATTGAAAAGCCCATTCCTGCAGTACCAGCTGATACTGCACCACGTGCGGATCATAATGCTTACAAGAAGCATCAAGATGATGCTCTGGACGTGAGTTGTCTCATTCTAGCAACCATGAACGCTGAGCTTCAGAAGCAACATGAGTTGATGGATGCTTATGAGATGATCGAGCATCTCAAGAAATTGTACAAAGGGCATGCTCGACAGGAGAGGTATGATACAAGCAAGGCATTGTAACACTGCAAGATGGGTGAACGTGATCCAGTTGGTCCACATGTTCTAAAAATGATTGGGTATATTAAGTACCTTGATAGATTGGGTTTTCCAATCACTTCGGAGGCCCAAACAGATCTTGTTTTGCAATCCATGAACAGCAGCTATTCTCAATTTGTCATGAATTATCTTATGAATGAAATTGAGAAACCCCTTACTGAGTTGTTGAGCATGTTAAGAACTGTCGAGAACAATATGAAAAAGGCAGGACCCGCTCCCATAATGATGGTGCAAAAGGGGAATGCTAAGGGAAATTGGAAAGGCAAGAAGAAGATAGGATCTAAATCTGGTGCCAAACCCAATTTCAAAACCAAGCTAGCTTTAAAGCCTAAAGGCGGAGTGGCTAAATAAGGTCATTATCACTTTTGTGGAAAACCTGGACACTGGAAGAGGAATTTTCTTTTTTATTTGGAAGAAGTGAAGAAAAGGAAAGGAAGTGGGACTTCGGATTTAGGTATATATGTTATAGAAGTTAATTTGTCTACTTCTACATCATGGGTATTGGATACTGGATGTGATTATCACATTTGTGTTAATGTGCAGGAACTCCGAAGGCGTAGGACTTTGGCAAAAGGAGAGGTTGACCTACGTGTTGGGAATGGAGCAAAAGTTGTTGCCTGGCCGTAGGAACTTATCATTTATCTTTGCCCTCTGGGCTAGTTTTAGAATTAGAAGATTGTTATTTTGTGCCTGCTATAAGCAAAAACATTATTTCTGTTTGTTGTTTAGACAAGAAAGGTTTTTTATTTATAATAAAGAACAACCGTTGTTCATTTTACTTAAATGATATATGTTATGGTGTTGCACAATTGTTTAATGGTCTTTATATTCTTGATTTGGAAATGCCTATCTATAACATAAATACAAAATGATTTAAATCAAATGATTCAAATCTGACATATCTCTGGCACTGTCGTTTGGGCCATATAAATGAGAAATGCATATCAAAACTCCATAAAGATGGATTTTTGGATTCATTTAATTTTGAATCATATGAAAAATGCGAATCTTGTTTATTAGGCAAGATGACTAAAGCCCCTTTCATTGGACACAGTGAACGGGCTAGCGATATATTGGGACTTATACATAGTGATGTATGTGGACCCATGAGTTCGTTAGCAAGAGGTAGGTTTTATTACTTCATTATATTTACTGACGACTTCAGTAGATATGGATATGTGTATCTTATGAGACACAAATCCGAATGCTTTGAACAGTTCAAGGAATTCAAGAATGAAGTTCAAAACCAATTTGGCAAAAGCATAAAAGCCCTTCAATCTGATCGAGGAGGTGAATACTTAAGCCAAGACTTTGATGGCCTTCTAAAGGAGTGTGGTATTATATCACAGCTCACTCCACTTGGAACACCACAATGGAATGGTGTGTCTGAGAGGAGGAATCGAACCTTGTTGGACATGGTACGATCAATGATGAGTCATGCAAATCTTCCAATAAGCTTCTCGGGTCATGCCCTAGAGACAGCTGCATTCACACTTAACCGTGTTCCTACAAAAACGGTTCAGAATACACCATATTAGATGTGGGCTGGAAAACGTCCTAGTATGTCGTTCATGAAGATTTGGGGTTGCGAGGCATTTGTAAAACGTCTAGATTCTGACAAGCTCGGACCCAAATCTAACAAATGTAATTTTGTGGGATACCCAAAGGAAACAAAAGGGTATTATTTCTACAAACCTTCTGAGAACAAAGTGTTTGTTGCTCGAACTGGTATTTTTCTAGAAAGAGAATTTGTCTCTAAAGGAAACAGTGGGAGGAAAGTAGAACTCGAAGAAATTCGAGAACCATAGAATATCATTGAACCTGAGTTGGAACGTGAGCAGGAACCACAAGATGTTGTGGAAAGTGAACCTGCTCAAATTACACAAGGAATTCGTAGATCTGGTAGGACACGCCAAGAGCCTGAGAGATATTATGGATATCTTGTGACTCAAAACGGCGATGTGGTGCTCATATATCTGGATGAGCCTACTTCCTACCAAGAAGCTATCAATGGACCAGATTCTGAGAGATGGCTTGAAGCCATGAGATCTAAAATGGACTCCATGTATACTAACTAAGTATGGACTTTGGTTGATCCACCAAGAAAATAAAACCAATCGGTGCAAGTGGGTTTTCAAGAAGAAAACCGACATGGATGGTAATGTACAAACCTACAAAGGTCGACTGGCAGCAAAAGGTTACAAACAAGTTCAAGGTGTTGACTATGATGAAACCTTCTCTCTAGTGGCAATGGTTAAATCCATCAGGATCTTGCTTGTTATTGTAGCCTTTTACGATTATGAAATCTGGCAGATGGATGTCAAAACTACTTTCCTTAACGGAAATCTCATTGAGGATGTGTACATGACACAACCTGAGGGTTTTGTTAATCCAAAAGATGCTGGAGAGGTATGTAAGCTGTAGCGATCCATTTATGGATTGAAGCAAGCCTCTCGGAGTTGGAATCTTCGATTTGATGAAGCAGTCAAAGAGTTTGGTTTTATTAAAAATGAAGATGAACCTTATGTATATAAGAAGGTTAGTGGGAGTCACATTGTATTCCTAGTATTATATGTTGACGACCTATTAATTATTGGGAATGACATTCCTTCATTACAGGCTGTAAAAACATGGTTAGGAAAATATTTCTCCATGAAAGATTTAGGGGATGCAGCCTACATTTTAGGTATCCAAATCTATCGAGATAGATCGAGAAAAATGCTTGGCCTAAGTCAGAGTACATATATTGATAGAGTGCTGAAACGGTTCAGCATGCAAAAGGAAAAAAGAGGACACTTATCCATGACTCATGGTATAAAGATCTCTAAGGCCCAATTGTCCTAAATCACAAGATGATGAGGAGCGTATGAGAAAGATCCCTTATGCTTGAAGAATTGGATCTATCATGTATGCAATGATATGTACTCGTCTCAATGTCTCAGACGTTGACCATGACGAGCGAGATATCAGTCGAATCGGTGAAGGTCATCGGACAGGAAGATTAAGAATATCCTCAAGTATCTAAAGAGGACTAAGGATTCATTCTTGGTATATGGAGGTGAAGACGAATCTGGCGAGAAGGGTTACACAGATGTTAGTTTCTAGGCGACAATGATGACTATAAGTCTCGATCGGGTTTTATGTTTTGCCTTAATGGTGGTGTTTAGTGTTGGAAGAGTTCAAACAAGAGACGATGAGTCGATTCTTCTACTACAGAGGTGAGTATATTGTCGCTTCTAGTGCGACCAAGGAGGTCAGATGGATTAAAAAGTTCATCATTGAACTTGGTGTTGTTCCAACCATTGTTGATCCGGTTGCTCTATACTGTGATAATAATGGAGCCATTGCACAGGCTAAGGAACCCAGATCTCACCGACGATCCAAGCATATACTTAGGCGGTTCCATCTCATCTGTGAAATCATTGATAGAGGAGATGTACATATAGGAAGAGTTCCAACAGATGATAATGTTGTAGATCCACTGACCAAGGCTTTGTCGCAGCAGAAGCACGAAGGTCACACTAGTTCCATGTGTATTAGATACATGAGTGATTGGCTCTAGTGCAAGTGGGAGACTGTTAGAGTTTATGCCCTAGAGGCCAATTATTTTATATAATTGCTTAACATTTTGATATTATATTTGATTGAATAAATGAATGATTTTATTATGCTTTTATTTACTGCGTTATATAAATGTTAACATAATAAAATTCCTCAGAATAGTGATACAAATTATATAGTTTCAAGTATGTGACTTGAACATGAGATTATATAATTATAATTAGTATCATTGTTCTTAAATTTCCCAAGTCTAGTATTATTGTTGATGGGACAACAGTGATGCATTGAGACTAGTATGTGGATTGACTGATGACCAAATCTCAATGGTCATAAATATATGAGATATTAAGTCAATGCATAGGTACATGTTAGAGAATGATGTACTGGACAGACCCACCATGAGAATTCTATATGGATCATTATGCGAAGTGTCATTAGCAATTCTCATAGTGACAATGATGTAATGGTCCTCCGACATGAAATCACTATATTACTACACATGAATTTATGTACTTTGATATCATCAAATGTCACCTTTAATAGGGTGGACTATAAAGGTGATTATTGGGTACATCATGAATCGTGTGAGGAATATGAGTGATCTAGATGGAATTTAACTATCCTATAAATTAGGGGTCATATCCATAGGCCTCTTGATTGAGTAGGACTATGAAATGCATGGTCATGCTCAAATAGTGATTTGTTTCATATAGTGTACTCATTGATCAAGAAAACTCAGATTAAATTATGAAGAGTATGACACATTCCATGACTCGAGTTTAATCTAGGATATTAAGGTTAAAAGGATTAAATTACATTGAAACATTGGTCACGAAAAGGTTGCATCGAATCATCGATCTTATTATTACTTGGGTAGCAGTGATGCATTACTAGATGCCGCTCACTGTTTATAATTTTATAATATGATTTAAAATTATTGCCAACGTAATAATAACCTATAGGGTCACACATATAGAACATAATTAAAAGGGAATTAATTTAAATTATAAATATTTAAATATATCAATATGATTGATAGTATTTAAATTATGAATTTAAATTAATAGGATAATTTATATATAGGTATATTAATTAAGTAAGACTTAATTAAGATATATATATATATATATATATATATATATATATATATATATATATAAATTGATTTTATTCAAAAAAAAAAAACCTTAGCCGCTCTTAGAGAGAGACTAGAAAGAAACAAGTTCTGAAAATCATTATCCTTGGTGGCTAGTACCACGGTTCCTTCTTCTGCAGATCGTAGGATGATTCTCGGAGCGTTCATGTGGATACCGTAGAGGCGCGATTCATTTGGATTGCGTTTGAGATTAGAGCGCATCAATTTCAGTATCACAATCGATATAATTTCTAACCACTGAGTTAATTATTTTCGCATGGATCCTGTTTTGGGTTTCGTAATTGCTTTAAATTAGTTTATTTCCGCTGCGTTTCTGTGTCAAAACCCTACACCTTCACATGGTTTAGTTCACCAATAATAACTCAACTACTTGAGTAACTCAAAAGTTGGTATATATTAATATAACCTGAGGGTCAACTCTAGCCATAGTTACCACAAGGACAATCAATGATTTGGCGATTTAAGTAAATATGTTCCAAACTTGTGTAAACTTTAACAAAAAATAATCGTGAAAGTGTTGTTATAATTTTATGATAACAGTAATAAATGGCCATGATGGAAAAGCGATAATCTCAATGCACATTGGTTTCATATTGATCCTCAGGTTTGGTCCTGGTTTATTCCTAGAAGGACCAGTCCTCAACCTTAAGGCTAACAAATTAACTGTAATAAGTGGGCTCTTATGGTCAGAAACTTTCCTTATTTTTTGCAAACAATATGTATTCATTTAAATATATATCATCAATAGAACTAAATAATAAAATGCTTGGAAAAAAAATAATATAACAATCATAATTTACCTGAAGTTTTCAGCAAGAAGGCAAGCATTTGTGTTTGAATCATCCCTGCCTATGACTACGAGCCCATCTAGATCAAGCTTAACTGCTATTTCTACAGCTTTCTTAAACTAAAACCCAAGTTTGTGCAATATTATTGATTAAATCTTAAAATCCAAATAAATAGTATGACTCAACCATAAGAATATATTCCTAAATCCTAATAATCACAAAATAGCATTAAGTTTCCCGATAAACCAAAAAAAGGAACACATTCAGGGTTTCAATCTTATCCACCTTGCCAATCGCAGATCTTACACGATTAATGTAAATATATATTGAAAACCTAAAGGTTGAAATTACCTGCTCAAAGAAACCAAATAAGAGGAGTAATCTAGCAGATTGAACAAGAAATCAATCAGCGGAACTAAAATTAAGATCCCATAGAAGAGAAACCCAAATCGGGGGAGAATCGAAAAAAACCCCAAATCAGGTGTACACAAAACATACAGATTCACTTATTTAATTAAGAGATTGGGAGAAGCAAAGTACCATATTAGGGCTTGTAACAAAAAAAGGTCGGATGAGACAGGGCAGAGAGGCAAAGTCAGCCGAATGTAAAGAGCTCTAGCAGTCGACGCGGTGTACTGTGAAAGAATGAGAGACACAGAATGAGAGGGAAATGGTAAAAGTAGTGTAAATGCGGCAACTAAAAATAAAGAGGGATTTGGAGTGGAGAAATTTATCTCCTTATTAGATGATCGAAGGATGTTATTAGTTTGATCTTTTAATCGACAACCTTGAAGTGATATTGACTTTTGACTAATCCAACATTTGAATGAACGACCACGATATGATCAAATGCTATGGATTATATCTATATTCCTTAATTATAATTTTAATGTGTCTAAATATCTTAGTATTAGATTTATATTATTTGTTTAGCAATTTATTTATTTGTTAAAAATTTTTCAGCATTGTTCAAAGTAGATAAGGATAATCAAGGTAATAAAGTCATTTAAAGTGAAGGGTAAAAATCATTTATTATTCATCATTCGTAGAAGGTATGTATGTATCTATATTATAAAGTCGACCACTTTTTAGACGGTTACTTTTAGTGTTAATAATTAATTTGTGTAACTCTATCACAAAAAAATGCTCAATAACTCCAACAATAATATTGATATTACTTATCCAAATACTTAAATTAGATCATTTAGTTATTTGTAAACGTATGATTTGTACCTTTATATAATTCTAAAAATATTTATGTATATATGTATACCAAATATAGTTTGTAATTTTAAACTTTAGTTAATGTAATTAAAATGATTAACATGTACCTTTAATAGAATATATAATTAAAATTTTAAAAATTATTTTATATTAATTTAATATCTATCTTTAAAATTAGAAATATTTTTGTGAAAATATATCATTGATTCTCTAAGATTTACTTCAAGCAAAGTAATGAAGAATTTTTCCCTAACAAAATAATTGTCACTAATTACATATTGTGAATAAAATTTATTTCATAAATAAAAATTTTCTTCATTAATCCCTCACAAAAAAGGCTTATTTGAGAAGGAAATAATTCACTCACAAAATTTTCTTCGCAAGAGCCCCAATTTCTTGTAGTGAGCACACATGCATATACTTAAATAAATAATAAAACAAACAAGTAGAATTCAGTTATGACTCAAATAAACATATAAACTTGTGAACAATTTTTAATGAAGTATGTTATTAGTATTATAATTTCAGGAAAAAAAAACTAAAAAATATTAATAACATTTTATCGGTCCATAAAATTAAAACAAAAGATTATAACAACTTTCATTAAATTAGTTTGACTAATTTATTAAAGAAAAATCAAACGTAATTTGTACATAACAAAATTTAGCTGAGAAAGTGCAAGTAAAAACATCATTTAGCACTACTTCTTACTAATTTAGCCACAATTTTTTGTCTGAATCATTTAGACACATTTAGAGTAAAAAAAATGTAAAAAAAATACTCTGAAAAGACTTATTCAGTCAAATTCAAACTCATTCAGATGCATTTAGAAATAAATAAATATAACCTAATACTTGTATACACTTCCCTCGAGAGCTCTTCATAGCTTTTTAACTTATGCTCTTGATAATCACCAATTATTGATATAATAGAACAACTAGATATAAAATCTCTTCATTATAGTTAATTTAAAGCAACTTAAACTTTATTATTTTAATAAATAAGTTTAATAACTGGTACAAAATACAACTAAATTTATAAATAATTTATTAGATAAATTTTAAATATGACATATTTTAATGACAATATTTATAATAATAATTTGATTAATTTTAAGTGATATCATTATAATATATCACTTTAATTGGAATAAGAATATGAAAAAGGGACACCATATATGTATTTGGTTTACGAATTTGAGAAGTTATTGTAAGTTTATGAATTTGATAAACTATTACAGATGAATCTATAATGCACACACAAAAATACCAATGAAATCAAAAATCTTTAAATATATTCGAATTCGTATTCCTATTTGAAATTTGTATTCAAATAACTTTATATATATATATATATATATATATATATTTATAACCTTATTAACTACATACAATTTAGTTTTGATCTTATGTAACATTTCATTTGTTCATTTTAAAATATCGTTAAATTAATTAAAATTTTCATTCCGTAGACTTTTGAAGAGTTACACAATATATTATAACTGAAACTCTCTATAAATGTTACGTATAACAAAATATACTAAAGTAATATATATTGAGGTTAAAAAATAAATAAAACTAATTATACATATATTATTAATGTTTTAATCAAATATTTAAAAAAAATAAAAATAATCACATATTAAATGTAAACTGCTTAATTTAAGAACTTATTTAATTACTAAATGCTCTATTTTAAATTACAAATATTTATACACATTACAATACTACAACACACATACAATATTTACACATTAAATTACAAATATATATATACACATTACAATACCCCCTTTTTGGTAGTGTACTTTGCATATTCTAATATTTTTTTGGCAGTGTACTTGCAAAAATAAAAATAAAAATTACTGTCTATCATAACTTGTTTCTTCATTATTTGTTGTTCAATTGATTTAGGATGCTTAAATAACACAACCATCATGAAACGATTTGCTCAGTTCAATTAATCTTATATATTTTTTATTATTATAGATTGAGATGAAGGAACTATGGCAGCGAAAGATACCCTTCACCATTCATCGACATAGCACTATTTACACCTTGATTGTCTTTCAAGATGACCCGGTACAACAAGATCGCTTGCCAAGGCAAATGCACTACTACTACTAACTATTATTGTTGAAGGAAGGAATCAAGTTAGGTTATAAAGTACATTATTATATCAACTGTATGAGATTTCAATTTCTTGTCTCAAGTTTGTATATGATGACCTTATTAGAAGGAGAATTTTTCTGTATCAAACTGGAAAGTAGTCCAATATAGTAGGCTTTTTTTTGGGGAAGAAATCTATTGGTAATGTATCAATGTAATACTTTTATTAACTGTTTAGGTCTTAAGTTGGGAGCACAAAATATGTTTCTCAAGATTACTAAATTTCTTTCAATGGGCTCATTTTTTTATTCTACTATTACCTTATCTTGCAAATTGTGAACGGATACATTTGTGGTGCATCTCTTTTTTATGAAGTGAAATATGTATGGTTGTGATTTGAGAGTAATTGGTCAATATTTTTTTATTTTTACTTTTTATAAATAAATTGTTTATTAAGTGATTGATATTCGAATTCGGATATTTGAATAATTTGTTTGTTCGAATAAAAAATAGAAACAAATATGTTCCGCATTTGGACATAATTTTCAAATACTAAATACGAATATTTTTTGACAATTCTCCGAATACCGGATATGGTTTTACAAAAATATACTTATTGAGATTATCTTATTTTAAGCCAACATTTTAAAAGTCGTTGAAAAAAGTTGTATAAAATATGCAACGAAAATAAAAATGGTTGCAAAAAGCTGTATAAAATATGCTTTTGTCTGGGAAGTTGTGGTACTGTTTTTTGGGCACTATTATTAGGTTTAGTCTGCGGATTATGATATTTTGGTTTTACCAGCTGGTTTCTTGTTATATTGTGCAACATTGTTTGTGGGACAACTGCTGAATGAAGGTCCTATTAGCAGCGATGTTGTGCTGCTTCTACTATGTATTTCTGCTATGCAACTCGTTTGTTTCTTGGTGTGCTACTGCTTTGTAAACATATTTGGGCTATGGTTTTGTTTATTGTTTTGTTGGTCAGATGCTCTGCAGTGTTCTTGAAGTCTAATGCAGTGCTCATTTGCTCTGTTTTGGCCTTACACTCTTGTATTGTCTTAGAATCTGAGTTTCACTGTTTGTCATGTTGAGTTCCCTTTCTTGACATTTTGTATCGATCTGGGGAATGCCCCTGAGTATATGTATCTCTTTTCTTACATTTAAATTTACCAAAAAATAAATTAAATAATATGGAACAACTTATAAGTACAATTTATACAGCTTATATGTACAATTTATATTAGTAAATTTTAATTAATTTTTATGATCAATTATGAATGATGATGTATTTGATATGTCTCTCATTTATGATATGTTTTTTACAACTTTAAATGGTTGTGATTTGTTAGTAATTGGTCAATATTTTTTTATTTTTACTTTTTATAAATAAATTGAATAAATTGTTTATTAGGTGATTGACATTCGAATTCAGTTATTTGAATAATTTGTTTATTCGTATAAAAAATGGAAATGAATATGTTCCGCATTTGGACATAATTTTTAAATACTAAATATGAATATTTTTGACAATTCTCTGAATACCGAATATGGTCTTACAAAAACATGCTTATTGGGATTATCTTAATTTAAGGCAACATTTTAATAGTCGTTGCAAAAAGTTGTATGAAATATGCAACAAAAATAAAAATTGTTGCCAATGAATGTGGTCCATATTAGGCAACGAAATATAGCAAAAAAAAAATTTTTGTTGCCCACGATGAAGATAAATCAAGTGGTTAGAAATTTTGTAACGAATTTTGTTTCCAAATTTTGCAACGCCTTATGAATTTCGTTGCAAAAAGTGGAAGCCTGGCACAATCTGCAACGAAGGACAAGTTTCATTGCTAAACATACACTTTTAGCAATGACTTTTAAAGTTGTTGCCTGAAAAATCGTTGCTAAAGCCCCATTTTTAGCAACAAAAAAACTTTCGTTTCCCACGATGACGGGAAATCAAGTGACTGAAAATTTTGCAACGAATTTCTAACGAATTTTTTTCCCGCCAATGAATTAGCAACGAAATTTTGCAACGACTTATGAATTTCGTTGCAAAAAGTGAAAGTCTGACACAGTCTGCAAGGAAGGACAAATTTCGTTGCTAAACATATATTTTTAGCAATGACTTATAAAGTCGTTGCCCGAAAAATCGTTGTTAAATTCCCATTTTTTTGTAGTGCATGAATAAGTAATTCAAACTTAATTAAGTTATGAACTCATGAGAAGTTTATATGAACTATTCACATGTTTACTTTAATAAGATTGTATGATAATAAGATTCAAGAATGGTGGTTAAAACACTTAAACTATAATAAGTCATGAGAAAGGAAGTCATAAGTAGTTTATACTTTTATAAGTTATAAACTCACAAAGAACAAGCAATAACTTATCATGTTTATAAGTTAATGAAATATGTATGTCAAGATGTTAGTATGATGGATTGAATCCATTTGAAACGATGAACAAATCATAAGAAATGAAGTTAAGGCGAAATTTACGAGTTTGGACGATAATCGTCGAATTCGTGAAATTCTCGGAATGGAAGTCGAATTTTGATATTGAGCTTAGAAACATTAGTTTTCAATGGAGACAAGTCTTATTTGTCATTTTAGAGTTGCGGACTCGAGAATGACCGAATTCTGACTTAGAACGAAGAAACGAGCGTTGAACGTTCACGAACGTTTACAATTTTCATTATAAATGGACTAATAGGTGAATTTTTAGCAAACGAAGTCAAATAGATAAAATTCTTGCATGAACACGTAGAGTATGTAATTTGTGAACCATAGGCTTTTGAACAAGCCAATTCGGACTTATAACGAAGAAGTTATGCATCCGGGAATCTCATAAAAATAAAAATCTGTCAAATTTTTCTGAGGCACAGAGTCCGCGCCGTAGCGCGACTCAAGGCACAAAGGCCCGTGCCACAACGCGAGGCTGAGACAGGGTACACTGCTAATTGGTACTGCAGCGCGGCCATAACAAAGGAGACTCGCGCCATAGCGCCGAGTCCGGAGCATGCACACTGCTAAGTCACGTCGCGACGTGACATAAAGAAGAAATGTCGGCGCCGCTGTGCCACCTTTAGGGATTGCATAGATGTGACGCCCCCAAAATAGGTATACATCACCCATTCTGAGTCGTCAATAACACGGTACAGAAACAACTACAACTTTATTAATACAACCCATAAACTGTGAGTTTAAATACAAATATTGTCATCTAGACAATATACAAACCCAACTAAGTCCTCATTACAATTATTGATACAATACTTTACAAAAATGGTGAGGACTACTAAAACAACTTCCTAGAACCTTCATTTCGTACCCCGACTAGTACTCGCTACATTCTCGCCTCCTGAGAAGAAAAATGGAACAAAAAGGAAAAGGGTGAGCTCAACTAGCCCAGTAAAGAATATTATGACTAAGATAATATAGAACAAATTATCGTTAGTCTTCAATAGGGAAAAATCTGATAGAATACAATAGAAAACAAGTTTCAGATCAGCAGCGGAAATAATAATTCAAAGATGAGTTACGTAGAGAATGAAATCTACTATTATCTATGAATTTAAAAGTCCATCGTCAATATTTTATCCCTGTAACATCAATCAATATTCATCTTGAATCAAATTTTCATCTTTGCACTACAGGCCAAAGATATTCATCAGTCGTCATATTTATCTCAACACCTGTACATCTTTACACTACAGGCCAAAGATATTCATCAGTCGGTCTTTTTCATCTCAACACCTGTACATCTTTGCACTACGGGCCAAAGATATTCATAATAAAATCAACCATCTTTGCATTACAGGCTAAAGATATTCAACAACATGTCATCATTTAGGACTGAGGATGATGAAAAATGTTTTACAGAAACGAATCCAGTGAAACAAAAGAACAAATATTAAGGATTCATATTTTAACTAAACCGAGTTCAAAAATACTTCATAAATAATCATAGTGAAGTAAAATTCAAGAATGATCAAAATATAGATACAATCAAAGCTAGTATCCATAATAGATATCTTGGAAAAAAAATGAAAATTTAATTTTTCTGTGAATAGTGTCGTATACGTGAATAGTAACCCCGACACTAAAAGACAAGAATTTCACAAAAAGAATTATCATGCTTCGTGAATAGTACTCGTGAATAGTAACTCATGAATAGTAACTCGTGAATAGTAACTCATGAATAGTAACTCGTGAATAGTAACTCTAACATAAAAAGATCAGAATTTCACAAGAAAAATCTTACCAATATTCCGGCATAATGATATTGAAAGAAATAATATCATTTCTAAAAAAAATAACATCCCTTACCTCGAAAAGACGGTACTCCTGACTAGAATACTAGATATAGTGCTGAAGGGAACTTGCACCGTATAGCAACACTCAAGGTATCAAAATATTCACAAGAATACGCTCAATATATCGAGAGAGAAATAGAGAGAAAACTTCAGTTTCTGGTGTGGTTTTCAATTCTAACCTAAGCACCCTATTTATAGGAAATTGCTTAGAACACCAAAGCAGAAAATTTAATAAAATATTAATATATTTATAAAATTTTCCTTAGCCCACCTTGACTATCTTAAATTAGCCATTAACATGTGCAAGTGAGGGCCACCAAAGAGCAAAAAACGTTTTTCTTCAAAATAATAATTAAAACTTCCAAAAATCAATTATTTCAGAACTTCAATAATTCATAATAAATAGCCCTTTTATCAAAAAAAATCGAACCATATGTCATTTCCATACGAAATTTCATTCTCTACAACTTTGCAGAAGAAAGTTTTTCTAAATTCCTAACAGAAATTGACCGAAATCAACAAACGGGTGATTTTATAGGCTATAATCAAATTTCAGTCAAAATTTGTGTCCACCAACATGTTTAACATGTGTTAAACATTTTTTTGTAACACACAAAACATGTGTTTATCATTTAATGCCACAAAAATACTCTTCCTCCTCATATACTCATATATCCCACATTCATTGTAAAAATATCACCATTATTATATTATTAAAATAATATATTTAAATGAATTATTTTATCAGAAAAAGATAAAATATTAATTTTCAACAATTGTCACATTAAAAATTTTCTCCATCTATATCCACATAAAATTAATATTTTCCTCATCATATAAATCAATAATTAATTATTCACAAATAATATTACGTAATCACAACACCGACAACCAAAGTAGCCTCCTAGGAAAGAGGGGGCTTCCAATAATATTAATTGATAACAACTACGCCATTATTTATAAACAACTTATTCTTGTTGTTTTCTTCCTCCAATCGTTTTTACATATGGGGCCCACACAAAATTTTGCCTCGTCGCATTTAATATTCCACGACCAAACGAATATTCCCAAACAACAATGAATATTTTATAACCACTTGCTTATTTAAGATATTTATGATTTTACCCATAACTAACCACATTAATCAAATCAACCCTTACTATTTCAACATAATAAATAGAGGAAATTAAATTTCATTAATAATAATTTGGAGTCTTATAATAGAGATGAATGATTATGAAGATAAAAGGAAAGACAAATGAAGTAATGCAACCTTAACAAACATAAGGTGCCATTATTAAGATATTCTTAAACCTTAAGTATGATCACTTAGGGTTGAATATAAGTAATTGAACGTGAATGATATGCAGTATGTGTACTTAACCAATGACGATCAAGTTTTGATTAATAACGTAAGAAAGTTAGTAAGCCGTGAGGAAGGATGATTAACTCGAAACGAGTTTTATTAATAAAGTAAATCCAAGTAAGACATAGAAGAGAAAGAAGTTGGTAAGAATAATGTAAAATATAATGGCAAGCCAGAACCAATAGTAACAAATCTAATATATGATTAGATTGAGAAGAAGGGTAAGATTCATTAGGAACTATGTGTGTTCATTCATGACCTAATGTGGTATGTTATGTGGTTATGTATTGTAGAGACCGTAAAGATTGAAAGGAAAAGTTATTTTTACTATAGCAGACGCTGAAGGCAAGTTTTTCTTAAACGCTTGTCT
Organism: Panax ginseng; assembly: GCA_020205605.1. Classification (NCBI taxonomy): domain Eukaryota; kingdom Viridiplantae; phylum Streptophyta; class Magnoliopsida; order Apiales; family Araliaceae; genus Panax; species Panax ginseng. The sequence continues at coordinate 89,433,136 of CM035129.1, forward strand.
AACCTTCGTGTTAGCCAAGTTTTTTGTGATTCATGTTATGAGATGCATGAAGTGTTTTACTAAAGGGTCGATGCCAGTTTTATCTCGGCTAGACTAATCTTGAAGATTGATCGATTTATTTACAAGTCTTTCAATATAGAATTGATAACGCTATCCTACGCCAATTGTTTGGTACGGATTCAAGGTAAGCCTGAGTATGAATCAATAAATGTATTTTCATCGATTATTCGATGGGCACGCGAGGTTGCCAAAACTTAAATGTACACACGTTTAATGGATGTAGTGTTGATCAACATAGAGTACTATGGGCTGATCATCCAGAAGTGCTCGTAAGATATACCGGACTTACAGACTTAGTGTCGGGTTGTCCTTTTCAAAGAAAGAATGAAATACTCAACGTCTTGTATCGGAGGTTATGTTTTACTGAATATTATTCATTGTGAAACAATTTGAAAGAAAGAGGAAGTGCTATTTTGAATTATCAAAAGTACTTCATAACTATTGTTCAGTTATTGAAGATATACGATTCCTATGTTTCAAGCATGTTGTTTGAAAGAAATTGTTGTACTTGCTGAGCTTGTTATGCTCACTCTTGCTTAAACCATATGAAGGCAGCTAGGACCGAACGAACCGAGGGATACGACAAGGTTAAAGGCAAGACGAAGATGAACGATTAGTTTACCTTGTAATAAACTAGTAAGTTATATATATATATTATAATATGATGAACAAAGAATGTAATGGTTTTAGAACCTGGGGACGGGATGTAATATTATTAATGTAATAAGAATGTCGTTGATACACACATTTTGATGTCATTTCAATAGAATGAATGTACAGTTATAAGTACCGTGTAGCACCATCTGTCGGGTTGGAAGATACCCGGATTTGGGGGCGTCACACATTAAACGTGTATTCGTTTAAGTTGTGGCAACCTCACGTGCCTATCGTTAAACGACAAAACATTTTAGCATACTTAGTCTTTGATTGAAAACTATACTAATATAACTCGATAAACATTAACCATGCTTGACAGATTCATAATAAAAGTCTAGCCGAAAGAATTGGCTTTGACTTCATCATTCAAGACTTCATGCGAATGAATACATGAATTACAAATCTTGTCCAGACGGAACTGGAACAAGGGTTAGAATACTTTCCTTCAGCGTCTGCTTACTGATTATCACATGTACACTTTAAGTCTCTAAGTCTCTACAATACATGATCATATAACGTACCACATTAGGTCTTATATAATCAAGTAGGTATATTATTATATCTTACCCTTCATCTCAATCTAACTTCTGACTTAGATCTGTTATTATGGTTTCCGGTTTTTCATTACGTCATTCATATTATGTTCACATTCAATTGGTTATCAACCTTTAATCATCATACATTACATGTCTAACAATGCCTTAACAATGTTATTTTAACACCTTAGTTCATTACTAATGAGTTATCTTTCATTCTATACTTGTAAACATTCTTGTCTGTCGAAAGTCTAAGACTGGCGCCGCGGCACCACACTTAACTATTCATCTCGCATCGCTGACGATTTAGCAAGATGCCCTCGACGACACATTACTGCTTCTTTGCACACAGGCACTAATTTGGTTTTGCCTTTGATGACAGCTAACTCTCGTGCCTTAGAAAATTTTTATAGATTTTAAATTTTACGAAACTCCCGGACGCATAACTTCTTCGTTATAAGTCCAAATTGGCTCGTTCAAAAGCCTACGGTTAACAAGTTACATACTCTATGTGTTCATGCAAGAATTTTATCTATTTGACTTCGTTTGCTAAAATTTCACCCATTAGTTCATTTTAACGAAAACGATAAACGTTCGTGAACATTCAACACTTGTTTCTTCGTTCTAAGTCAGAATTCGGTCATTTTTGAGTCCGCAACTCTATAATGCCAAATATGACTTCTCTCCATCAAAAACCAACATTTCCAACTTCAAACACAAAATACGACTTCCATTCCAAGAATTTTACGAATTCGACGATTATCGTCCAATCATGTGAATTCCGACAAAGCTTCATCACTAAACGTTCTAAATGGATTTTAACCAACACATGAAAATTTCAAGTTACTTATCACACTAACTTATTAACAAAGTAGGTTTTGACTTATTCTTATAAGTCAATGACTTATTTAACTTATGAAGTATAAATTCTCATACTTATGACTTACTATGAACTTAAGTCCATCAATCAATGTTCTCATACTATATTGAACATACTAACATCATATAACAAACATATGACAAGTTCTTCACAAGTTTATCAACTTATTTAGGTTCAAATTGCTTATTCAACTTATTCGGCTTAAGTTCATTCCTCAATGACTTCTTATATGTTCTTAGCATACAATCATACTTCTCTTGTCACCCTATAATGATAGAGATGAATATATATTAGACAAGAGTCTTACCCTAGAAGCACTTGTACTTCTCTTCTCTTTGCAAACTAACAACGAACTTTTGACTTATTCTTGACTTATGTGGCTTATTCTCTCTAACCAATAAGTTACTTATCTTGAGAGGAGTTGAGAGGAATTTTAATTAAGCAATCAAATGAATTTAGAGCTCTCTATTTATAGGCAACCCAAAGTTCGGGTAGAATGGTCAATTAGGCATTGCACCTCTTCAACTAACCTCCTTACTATTCATTACTTTACAACTAAGTTAACTTGTCTAGCACTCACTTTTCTTGCTCATCACAACACTTGATCACTACACAAAATGCTTGCCCATCAAGACTACCCACATTAACATGGTTTGCTCCATGGATCATGTCTAATTCATTGGGTTTGCTAATTAATCTAGCTAATTCCTTGTTGGGCTTATACTACAATAGTTTGGACTCATGACATATCGAACAATTAGGCTTGGGTATCACTTACTATTGAACTTCTACCATTATGTTAATAATCCTACAAGTCCATTCCCTTTAATTAAACAACTTAACATACATACCTCACGTATAATTCTTGTATGCTAGCTCGTATATTTATTCTTAATATACGTTATTTCATTCTCCATACACAATAGTATAATACATCATATTATACTTACGTTCATTACCTCGTATAATGCATACGCATCATACTATTACAAATTTCTTTTCCTAACGCCTAATAAACCTAACGTTCCAAAATTAAGTCCACATGCGAAATATTATATTTTCCATACTTAGATTATTATTACATAATCAATATCACCTTGATATTACAACGTTACGTAAGTTCAAAAATAATTCCCGAGCAGAAATCGATGAATAGTGTTTTTTAAAAAATTTCTCAAAAAGCTTTTATTTTCGTCTTAGAAATTCAAATACTTTAATTCATCCACGTAGTTAAAATACTACGACATTCCAACGTTTATAGGTTATAGAATGACATTCATCTTATCAACACGTAGGAATAATAAATAATATTATTTTATTCATTATTAAAAGTATTTACAAAGGTTCGATTTTTCGGGGCGCTACATTCTCTCCCCCTTATAAGAATTCTGTCCCCAGAATGTCGCTATATATAAAAAAATTACACAAATAATTGAGGGTAATTCTTTTTCATCATTTCTTCTAACTCCCACGTTGCTTCTTCTGTGTCGTGGTTCTTCCATATCACCTTCACGGAAGGTATGACTTTATTTCGTAGAACTTGTTCTTTTCTATCGACAATTTGAATCGGCGTTTCCTCGTACATTAAGTCCTTCTCGATATGAATAGGTTTATACTCTATCACGTGCTTATAATCTGGCTTATAAAACGTAATACGTATACATGAAATACATTATGTATTCGTTCTAGGTCTGGAGGTAATGCTATCATGTAAGTGACCTCACCCACCCGTTTTAATAACTCAAAAGGTCCTATGAACCTCGGACTTAACTTTCCCTTCTTTCCAAAACGTATCTTTCCTTTCCAGGGAGATAGTTTTAGAAATATATATTTAATCAGAAACTTCTTATGTCCTGTCTTTCGAAATGCTAAGAGACACATTTGTATCATCTTGACAATGTCCGCTGTCTGTTGTACCAATTCTGGTCCCAACATTCGGCGTTCTCCTACCTCATCCCAATACAGTGGTGTTCTATATTTCCTCCCATACAAAGCTTCGTAAGGCGCCATACCTAATCTTGCATGATAACAATTATTATATGCAAACTCTACTAATGGTAGATGATCATCCCAACTACCCTTGAAATCCATGACACAAGATCTTAACTTATCTTCTAACGTCTGAATTGTTCTCTCACTCTGTCCATCAGTTTGTGGATGATATGCCGTACTCAAATTCAACTGTGTTCCTAAGAGTAGAACCGACTTTAATGGATAAAGTTAAAGCTGCTCAAGCCACGGACCTAGGGCTGATGCTTATGAAGAAGTAAGTGCAAGAAGGTGCTATTCCGGAAGCAAGAATCGATGAAGAAGGAATACTTAGAGTCAACTCCAGACTTTGTGTTCCTAACGACTCTAACTTGAAGCATAGAATCATGATGGAGACACACAACACACCGTTTGCAATCCATCATGGGAGTACCAAAATGTATCATGATATTCGACACACATTTTGGTGGAACAATATGAAAAGAGATATCAGGGAGTTTATCTCAAGCTGTTTAACTTGTTAACATGTAAAGGCATAGCATCAAGTACCAAAAGGTCCATTGCAACCACTTGAGATTTTGGAATTAAAGTGGGAACACATTACTATGGATTTCATTACGGGTCTTCCTAAAGTTTCTCAAGGCATAGATGCGATTTGGGTTATTGTTGATAGATTAACCAAGTCTGCTCATTTCTTGCCTATATATAAGACTTATTCCCTTGAACTTCTTGCTCGTATGTACGTGAATGAGATTGTGAGATTGCATGGCATGCCAGTATCCATAGTTTCGGATCGTGACCCAAGATTCACTTCACAATTTTGGGTTAGCTTGCAGAAAGCTATGGACAGGGATTTATGATTCAGTTCAGCATACCATCCTCAAATGGACGGGCAATCGGAAAGGACTATCCAAACTCTTGAAGATCTATTAAGACTCTATGTCCTAGATTTCAAAGGAAGTTGGGATAAGTACTTGCAATTGGTGGAATTCTCCTACAATAACAGTTATCAAGCAAGTATATGTATAGCTCCATTCGAGGCGTTGTATGTACGAAAGTGTCATTCTCCGGTATGTTGGGACAAGGTGGGAGAAGAAACGTTGTTGGGACTAGAATTAGTACGCATGACTACAGAAAAGATCCAAATGATTCGACAACGTATTCAAACCTCACAACATCGACAAAAGAGTTATGCTAATCTTCATCGAAAGGACGTGGAATTTAATATTGGAGATCATGTACTGTTACGTATTGCTCCATGGAAGGGAGTTACAAGATTTAGGAAGAGAGGAAAACTCAATCCACGATTTGTTGGTACATTTGAGATTCTTGACTGAATAGGAAATGTGGCCTATAGACTCGCATTACCCCCAAGCATGCCTCATTTTTATAATGTTTTTCATATATCTATGCTTCGTAAATATGTGAAAGACCCAAACCACATTATTATGTTAGAACCAGATGAGATAGCCGAAGATTTAACGTACGAGGAAATACCTGTCAAGATATTGGATAGGAAAGAGCATGTCCTACGAACAAAGGTTATACCACAAGTCAAGGTTTTGTGGAGGAACCATGCTATTGAGGAAATGACCTGGGAGTTGGAATCGGAAATGAAAATGAAGTACCCTCACCTTTTTGAAACACCAGGTATGTACATCAATTTCGAGGACGAAATTTCATAAGGAGGGGAGGTTGTAAGACCCCAACTTATTACAAATAAAATTGAATCTTCTCTATTTATTATCTTGAAATAGTAAGGTCATAATTTGATATAATACTTTGGTTATGGGTGAAATGTGCAAATTTTGCAAAATAAGCAAGTGGTTAAAAAATATTCATTATTTTCGGGGAATATTCGTTTGGTCATGGAATATTCTTGTTGTCAGGGAATATTCGTACTATGGCGCAACCATTTGTGGGCCCCATAACGGAATAACTGTCGGATGAAGAAAACGACAAAGTTTGAGTTTTTATAAATAACGGCGTAATTATTATCGTTAACATTGTTAGATTACCTAGTGGTAAAAATACAGTAATACGCGTGGTTGCACAAAGAAGATACCAGTATTACGCATGTTAAGATTGAATTATTGATTCTTACGTAAGAAGGTACTACTCAATAATTGTTACAGCAATTACTGTTCAATATTTTATTTTATTGATTCAATAATTGCTGCGTTGATATTTTATATTATTGTTATTTCAATAATTGTCATTGCACTATTTCCCATTATCAGATCAATAATTCATATTATTTGAATAATATTATTAGATAGCATTATTTGTAATGTCTAGAAAGTTCTGTCAAGGAGAGGTTTGGTCACCTAATCGCCGCCAAAGAAGAAGAAATCCTTATCGGAAAGCCCCTCTCACCTCGAAACCGCCGTTGTCATTATTGTGATTCTATAATATTATTTGTGAATAATTAATTATTGATTTATATGATAAGGAAATATTTATTTGATGTGGATATAAATGATGGATTTATTTATTGTGGTTATAAATAAAGGAATTAATGCTGAGGTGTTTTATCAGTATTTAGTTGGATTGGAAGTATTAAAAATCATCCGTTTGTGGATTTCGGATATTATCTGTTTGGAATTTGGAAAAACTTAAAGCTACAAAGTTGTAGAGAATTCAATTTCGTGTGGAATGGACATAAAATTTGTTTTTTCTGATAAAAGGGCTATTTTCTATGAATTACTGAAGTTTTGAAAAAAAAATAATTTTTATTAAAATTAGATGAGACCCACTTTTGGTTGGTGTTGAATACATGTGCTGAATTGATTTTCAAGTGTGGTAGGCTGCCATTTTGTCAAAATGGCATGCGTAGAAAAATTAAATAATTATTTTATTATTTTAGTCTCCTATGTCGTTCTAGCATTTTCCTATAAATAGGCGCTTAGGTTAGGATTGAAAATCACACCAGAATCAAGCTTTCTTTCTCTCTATATTGTCGAGCGTATTTTTGTGTGTATTTAGATGCTTTGAGAGTTGCTGTTCGGTACAAGCTTCTTTCGGCTTTATATCTGACATTTCGATCAGAAGTACCGTTATTTTGAGGTAAGTGATGTTATTTTCTCCGTAAATGGTATTATTTCTTTCAATATCATTATGCCGAAATATTGATCTGGACTTTTTATCAAATTTAGAAACTTTTTGTGTCAGGGTTACTATTCATGTATACGTCACTATTCACATATACGACACTATTCACGTATACGACACTAATCACTAAAAAATGAAAATTTTCCTTTTTGTCCAAGATGTCTATTATGGTTACCATCTTTGATTGTGTCTATGTTTTGATCTTTATTTTTGAATTCTACTTCACAATTGGTTATTATGGAGTATTATTGAATTTGGATAAACCAAAATACGAATCCCTAATATTTGTCCTTCTGTCTCACTAGATTCGTTCTCTAAAATGTTTTTCATCATCCTCTGTCCTTAATAGGTGATAATGGATGAATATCTTTGTCCTGTATTGCAAAGATGAATTATTATCTGATGAATATCTTTGGCCCGTAGTGCAAAGATGAACATGTGTTGAGATGAACATGACCAACTGATGATATAGATGAATATCTTTGGCCCGTAGTGCAAAGATGAATATTTGATGCAAGATGTATATTGATTGATGTTACAGGGATAAATTATTGATGATTAATTTTTAAATCTTAGAAGATAGTAGAATTCATTCTCTACGTGACTCTTCTAATGGATTCCTGTTTCCGCTGCATTTGTTGATCTAAAACTTGTTGTCTATTATATTTTATCAGATTTTTCTTTGTTGAAGACTAATGATAATTTGTTGTATATTATCTTAGTCATAATATTCTTTACTGAGCTAGTTGAGCTCACCCTTTTCCTTGTTGTTCCATTTTTCTTCTCAAGAAGCGATAATATAGCAGGAACCAGTCGGGGTAGACAGTGATGGTTCTAGAAAGTTGTTTTAGCAGTCCTCACTATTTTTGTAAAGTAGTGTATGAATAATTGTAATGAGGACATATTTGAGTGTGAATATTGTCTAGAAGACAATATTTGTATTTAAACTCATAGTATGTGTTGTCGTATTATACACGACAATTGTAATAATGAAGTTGTAGTTTTCTTTATGTACCATGTATTTGGCGACTCAGAATGGGTGTTGTATACCTATTTTGGGGGCGTCACAATATAGATCCTAGAGATGGAAAGAATTTATATTCTAAATTGTATTAAACAAAGTTACATTTAATAAATTATGAATAAAAGATATAAATAGTTTGACAATAGTAATATCGTAGCGGACCAGATCTAAGATTTGAAGGAACCCGGATTTGGGGCGTCACAAATAATTTATGAAAATGTGGTGCAATAATTTAGTAACTAAATTGATTAATGGAAATTTATTATTTGAGGATTTAATTTAATAAAATAATTCATTTAATATTTAAGAAATTAATTAAATTAAATAAAATGATGTTTTAGTTTAATTTAATAATTAAATTAGATATGTAATGATTTATTAAGTATAAGGTATAATTATAATGAAAATTATAATTATTATTATAATTGTAATTTTATTTAAATTAACTAAATTAAAGATTGACACATGGAACAATATGATATAAATATTATTAAAATAAACTAGAATGGGGAGTTTGGGTAGCAAAACAAGGCCTTGTGGCCTTTGGCTTATTTTAACTAACGCAACCTGTTTGTTTTTATAACTGAAGTACGTGGGTTATGCCTATATCCGTTTATTCATTTGCGTATTATATCCTAAGCAAAGAGAGAACACAGAGTGTGAGAACTAAACACAAAGAAAGATGAGAGTGAGAGCAAGAGGGAATTCTCTGTAGTTTTGTCAAGAAGAAGGAGAAGGATTTCTAAACCTTGTTATCATCATCATGCAAACAAAGGATTCAAGGTATAATTGTTCGTAATATTCCATGTTTTGTTTCTCAATGATCACTGTGAATTGAAAATCACGTTGGATTGATGTATATACATGTATGCATGATTTTATAATATGTTATTGTCATATATACACAATTGTTGGTAATCAAATTCATAGAAATTGGGTTTGGAGAAGAAAGGATAAGTAACAGTGTTTTATATATGAGAATGGCTTAGTGAAGTCCAAAATTTGATGTTCAATCTTTGCTAGAATATGTTAATTGGTTTTATATTGTGATAGTATATCAAGAAACGAAAACAATGTAGTGGAATGGTGTAATTTGGTTAAGAAACATGGATTTGGCGATTGAATTTGCTAAATGTGTTAAAAATGTAGAAAATAACAAAAATATGGGTTAAATCCTTATAATTTGGGTGTTTTGGTGATTAAAAGTGTTATGTTTATGCCTAGAATTGTTGTAGTAAACTTATGTGGTTTTTGGGTTTTGGTGAATTGCTGTGGAATTGGGAAAATGGAAATTTTTGGCATAAAACAGAGTTTGATTTAAATGTTCGCAAAAAGCTTTTACGGTCTCTCAGAAACGAAGCCTTATCACATGAGACTCTATGGTAACCATGGTCTTAGCCATGCCGATGAGTTAATCGAGACCCGAGAATGAAATCACTAACAACATAGCTTGGAGATGTTAACTTATCATATTTTGGTGATTGAAAAAGAACCTAAAACATGTTATAAAATGCAATAACATATAGTAATCAAAATGTTGAAACTAAAGATTATGAACTAGTAAGTTGTGAAAGTTTGTAAAGTGATATCATGAGAATTTGTGTTTATATGCGATCACCATGTTGGGTTTATGGTACATGAATTATGATGCCCCCAAATCTGGGTATCTTCTATAACGACTAAGAAACTCGGATTAATTGTAAAATACTTTTATTTGATTAAATAATGAATAAAATAAAATTATATGTTATTATTATGTGTTAATAAGATGAAGGTTGTTCTATAACCTAAATGCGTCAAAATATTGTAGTATTCTGGCTACGTGAAAGAATTAAAGTGTTTGAATTTCCAAGATGAAAATATAAGTTTTCCGAGAAATTTTCTGAAAAACACTATTCACTAATTTCTGCTTGGGAATTATTTTTGAACTTTCGAGAAATATGTAACGATAGAATAATAAGGAATGATCGAATATGTAATAATATTTCAGTTATGACAAACGCAGTTTTCGTCTGCGTACTAAGTTTTAGTATGTTAAGGAACGTAAAGATTTGATAATTGATGATCGTATAATATCAAGTATTATACGAGGCAATGAATTAGAGTATGATACGAAGTATTATGCAAGTATATATGAATGATATTATAATGTGTATGATGAAAGATTATACGAACTAGTATACGTAAGGAATACGAGGATTTTACGTTAAACGCTTAAATCCTATTGTAATGGACTAATAGAATTAGTGTAGGATTTGTGTAGTAATTGGGCAAGCCCAAGTGCAAACTTGTTAAAGCCCAATAATATGAAATACAAGCCCAACAATTAAGCCCGGGGTAATTAAACCTAAGCCCAAGTAGGAGAAATAAAAGAATGGGTAGAACCGGTATCAAATATGGTATATACTTCGCTCGAGTTTATGATTAGCTTACTCGTGATCACCTCATTTAGATTCCTCACTTTTTGGGAGGTTACGACAAACGCTCTCCCTTGAACTACCGATTTTGTCTTGTTTGGGACGGCCTTTGATGCCTCCATCCTAGCTGGACTTGACTTTGGTGCACGACAAAATCGGGCTAGGAGAACTTCTCTTCCACAATTGTAACATGCTTTGGACTGCATCACGCAGTTTGGGTTGATATGTCCCTCCCCTCCGCATTTGTAACATAAGACCGACGGTCGTTCTCCTTCCTTAACAACAGGTGCTGGTACTGATGTCTTTCCATCATTGTTAAATCTCCTCTTCTTGAAATGTCCACTCTTATTGTTATGGCCATGATTATCACTGAAGTGATTACCATTTCTGTCATGTTGATTCCCTCCACGGTTGTTATCACCGCTTCAATGAATGCTACCATTGGTATTACCACCAAAGTGTTTTCACCTGCATTTTGAACAGGATCCGCTCTCGCCTGATGTTGCATGAATTGCATAAAGTCTCTGAACATCTCATCGTTCACCATTTCATCGGTGTTTTTGTTTACCTGAGGATTATTGTCTTCATGTTGCACATTATCCTGGGTATTGATAGTTGGTGACTCAACGGTCTCATGTGCTTCATTACTTATCTAAACATTTTCGGATGCCATTTTCAAAAACTGCCACAAAATAAGGGTTAATTAACATATCACATATTATCCCTATACTCTGACAAACCAATTAAATAATATGAAATGCAAGCCCAACAATTAAGCCCAAGGTAATTAAACCTAAGCCCAAACTAAGAACCGGATCCATAGATCGAACCGACGGGTCAACGGGTAAGAAAACCCATGGGGCAACCTATGTGGGCCCCATAGGTGAGTCATGGCTGGCCATGTGTTGTGAGAAAGCAAAGGATATTTTTTGTGTTGCCCAAGTAATGAATAGTAAGGAGGTTATGAAAGGAGGTAGAATGGCCTAAGTTACTAAATTACCATCACGTAGGAAATCCTATAAATAAGAGGCTTTGGATTTCATTTGTTGTTTGTTCATTTTCCACCAACAGTCTTATAGCTTATATCTTTGAGAGAAAAGTGAGAAAAGCTAATGTGACGTCCCCAAAATAGGTATACATCACCCATCTTGAGTCATCAAATACATGGTACAAAATTCAAATACAACTTAAGTATACAACAGTCGTGTAAAATACGACAAAACATAATCTAAGAGTTTTAATAAGAATATTGTCATATAGACAATATACACACTCAATAGAGTCCTCATTACATTTATTGTCACACTATTTTATAGAATAGTGAGGACTACTAGAACAACCATCTAGACCATCAATCCGTTCCCTGACCCGTCCCAGCTATATTCTCATTTCCTGAAGAGAATAGTGAAAGAAAAGGGAGAGCTCAACTAGCCTAGTAAGAAATATTATGACTAAGATAATGCAGAATAAATTATCTTTAGCCTTCAACAGTATAACAACTGATAGAATATATTAGACAACAATTTTTAGATCAACAACTGCAGCGGAATAAGCAATCCATTAGAAGAGTCAAGTAGAGCATAAAATCTACTATCTTCTATGATTTAAAAAGTTTTTCATCAACTTTATCGCTAAGACTCAGCTTAATAAATAAAATCGAATCATCCTTGCATCACGGCCAAGGATATCCATGTAATCATCAATGGTCATGATTATACCGAATAATCCCTGGTCATAATCATACCAACAATTGTCCATCAATGAACTACAGGCCAATGAGGACTTTCACCACATCATTCGTCACATTACGGTCATGATTATACCGAATAATCAATGGTCATAATCATACCAAGTCCATCTATGAACGTAAGCCAAAGATGACTTTCATCACAATATAAGCATGAGGATGATGACAATGACATAATAATTCAATAAAACAAGTTCAAGGATAAATTTTAAAGATTTATAATTTAATTTATCCATAAATCAATAATGTACAAATTGTCAACATGATACTGCTTTGTGGAGTAAAATTCAAGAATGCTCAGAAGAATATTTCCATGAAAAGATACTGGATGAAGCACAAATATCCAGGATATTCTACTAATTTCATGGAGTATAGAAGCCAAAACTTTAACCAACTGAGTATAACAGAATATATGAAACTGCAAATGGATTTTCGCCCACCATGAGGTAATCCACGTAGACAGATCATTTCCATAATTTAATAAGGAATGGATACGAAGGATCATTCACCATGCATGCAGTAGTCCACATAGACAGGTTATTCAAATAGAATAATAAAGAATGGAATAATGTAAGTATTCACCATGCATGCGGTGATGCTGCGTGAAGCAAAGTTATTCCAATGAATAATAAAACATGGGATAATGTAAGAATTCACCATGCATGCGGTAGTCCACGTGAGAAAGTTATTCTAACGAAATAATAAAGAATGGAATAACGTAAGAATTCACCGGGCATGCGGTAGTCCACACAGATGAGTTATTCCAATGAATAATAAAGAATGGAATAATAGAAGAATTCATCGTGCATGCGGTAGTCTCATTGTGCAGACGAGTTATTCCAATGAATAATAAAGAATGGAATAATGTAAGAATTCACGGACATGCGGTAGTCCGCACAGACAGGTTATTCCAATAGAATAATAAAGAATGGAATAACAAAAGAATTCACTAGGCATGTGGTAGTCCGTACAGACAGTTTTTCCAACAGAATAATAAAGAATGGAATAATGTAAGAATTCACTGCATGCGAGAGTCCGCCCAGACGAGTTATTCAACGAGAATAATAAAGAATGGAATAACAACCCTTACGAGTATTGAAAAAAAATAACTCTCTTCATGAATACGAAAGAAATAATACCCCTTACCTTAGAATAAAACTGGATACTGGAATAGAGAGGTAGCAGACTTCTCTTCTTCTTTCTCTCTATAATAATTGCTCTTGTGAGACTTAGTGAATTGGTGAGAATGAAAGAAGAATGAGCTTTTATTTATAGGAAAATATAGTTTCAATAATTGCATGTTTTGGGGCTCGAAATATTACAGTATAATACCTTCCTCTTTTTCTTCATTTTTAATTTAGTCCTGCAAGTATTATAAAACTTGCACCACCTCCCCTAATAGTAAATCATGTGAATTAATAGATCATTCATATGACTTAATAGTATAATCATGTGAAAAAACTAATTACAGTATAGTACCTTCATCTATACCTCCATTTTGAATTTAGTCATGCAAGTATTATCAATCTTGCACCAACTCCCCTAATAGTAAATCATGTGAATCAATAGTACACACATGTGAACACATAATTATAAGCATGTGAATTAATAGCAATTAATTGCTCATTTATCCAGTGAATTACCCGATTGGTCAATATAACCCCTAGAGATCAATTATTATCGAAATAAATACCGATTTCCACTAACACTAATAATTCCCACACAATGGAACTATCAATTTCATTTTTAATCAACACAAACTTATTCATCATTAATATTATAATTCACAATATTTAACAACCAGGTCGTTCCCAGGAAAGAGGGGGCTTTCCGATAAGGATTTCTCCTTATTGGCGCGCAATTAGGTGATCAAACCTCTCCTTGAGAGAACTTCTAGACATTGTCAATATTGTAAATAATAATATGAATAACTTTGTCGTCTCAATTATTGATTTAATAATATAACATATTATGCAGATGATACTGTGACAATAATTGAATCAATAATATGAGAGATATGATGCAGCAATTACTGTAGCAATAATTGAGTATAACTGAGTGACTTCTCACATAAGTATCAATAATCAATATCTTGTGCTACTATGCAACCACGCACATTACTATACTTTTACTACCAGGTAGTTCAACAGTTTTAACGGTAACACTTTCGCCGTTATTTTTATAAAAAGATAATTCTGTTGTTTTATAACTATGACAGTACTTCCGTTGTGGCGTCCACTAATGATTGTGTCATCGTAGGAATATTCCCTGTTAAAACGAATATTCCCCGACCAATCGAATATTATATAACCACTTTCTTACTTTGCAAAATTTATAAATATTACCCACAATTATAACATTATATCAAATCCACACCATAACATTCAAAAATATATTTCGAGTAAATTATTCTTTATTCATAAAAGTTGGGGTCTTACAGCTAGAGTTAGACTTTCATAATCTAAGAAGAAGAAGAAGAATCAAGCTTGAACTTCAAGGGTAAGAAACCACTAGACCATTAATCTTCATCTCTTCAATTGTAGGTTGATAAAGAAGTGTTGATTTGTGGAACATGTATGCTAAGAAGTGATAAGGATAATTGTTATAAGATTTAAAACTTAATAAGCCATGTTGTAGGATAAGCATAATAATGAAAGTTATGAACTAAGGAAGAACATGTAAGAATTTGTGATCCAAATGATTTGATGAAATATGTTTGGTTAGGTTGTTAGATATATTGAATGAATCCATTTTGAATGTTGTAAAAATCTCAAGTAACGAAGTTATGAAAAAATTTACGAGATTAGACGATAATCATCGAAATCGTTAAATTCTCGGAATGAAAGTCAAAAGTTAACATTGAACTCAGAAAACGTTGGTTTTCGATGGAGAATAGTCTCAATTTGCATTCTAGAGTTCCGAACTCAAAAATGACCAAATTTTGACTTAGAACGGAGAAACATGCTTTGAACGTCTTCGAACGTTTAACGAACGCGCAATAACGAACTAATAGGTGAATTCTGAGTTAGATTTGAAAATGAAATATTTTCTAATGAAATCATAGAACATGTGATTTATGAGCTAATGGATTTTGAACGAGCCAAGTCGGACATATAACGAATAAGTTATGAGGCCGGGAATTTCACATAAGAAATCAACTGTAAAAAATTTCTAAGGCTCGAAATTAGGTCTTGCAATACGTTGCCCAAAGCACTATCCTTGGCGCGCATTGCTGGGACTTGACCATGCACCGCAACAGAAGTCATTAGTGAAGGGACTCGTGTCAGCAACCGAGTCCGTCCAAGTAAGGGTACTACAAACCTACGCCGCAAAGTGAGTTGTATATATAAAAGTCAATAGCGCGATTACAAAGACTAGAAAATGACCAGTAAAGAATGCATAAGTGTATAAAGAAGGAAGAAGTTAATTAGTAATGAATTGAATACTTATTGACTTGAAATGACATAATTAAAGATACTTGAAACCTTAAGAATTATAACTTAAGGTTGATGAATGATTACGTAAACGTAAGAACAATGTAATACGGTAAACTGTAATAAATAATAAGCAATCTAAGGAATGATTAGATTGAGAAGAAGGGTAAGATATATTAGTCACCACACTTGATTATATATGCCCTAATGTGTTATGTGATCATGTATTGTAGAATCCTTAAAGACTCAAAGGGAAAGTATAATAACTGTAGAAGACGCTGAAGGCAAGTGTTCTAACCCTTGTCTATGTTTATTCTGGAAAAGCTTTGTAATTCATGTACCGTACGCATGAATTGATGTATGATGAAGTCGAAGTCAATTCCTTCGACTAGAATTAAGATGTTTTATTGATTTTTTATAATCTTTCGAACTATTGTTAGTGTTGTTAAGTTTTGCCAAACTAATTTGGTATGGTTTTCAAAGAAAGACTGAGTATGCATAAACAAATGTTTTGTCGTCAAAATGACATGCACGTGAGGTTTCCAAACCTTAAACGTACATACGTTTAAAGAAAGTAGTGTTGTGTAACATAGAGTAATATAGACTGATCACCTAGATGTGCTCGTAAGATATGTCGGACTTACAAACTTGGTGTCGGGTTGTCCTTTTCAAAGAAAGAATGAAATGGTCAAGGTCTTGGACCAATATTGATGTTTAATGAATGTTGTTCATTGTGAAACTTTTTAAAGAAAAGAGAAGTGCTATTTTGATTTATCGATAGTACTTTATAACTATTATTTCAATTATTGAAGATATATGATTTATATGATTCAAGCCACTTGTTTAAATGAAATTATCATACTTGCTGAGCTAGTTATGCTCACTCTTGCTTGAACCATATGAATGCAGCTAAGACCGAACAGACAGAAGGATCCGGTAAAGATAAAGGGAAGGCTATGGCAGACCAATAGGTTGCCTTTGTAATAGTATAGGATGACTGTTGTTATTATTTGATATTATGACAAAGAAATATGTAATGGTTATAAAGAACCTGGGAATAGGAATAATATTTTGGAATATATAGAAGGCATTTTCACTCTTTTGAGGTATTTCAATTGAATGAATGTGTGAACTGTAGCACCGTGTAGCACCATATATCGGATTGAAAGATACCTAGATTTTGGGGCTTCACAAGTTAGTATCAAAGAATTAGGTTATAAAACTTAAAGGGGGAAAAAGAACCTTAAGTCATAACCTTAAGAAAAGTTAAAGAAGTAAAAGATGAAGTTAACCATAAAAATGCATTAAATGTGATATGTGTTTTTATTATTCTACTGACGTGTACTAATCAAACTAAATTGTTTTGTTATAGATGTCAGGAAATAATGAGATGTATAGGGATATACATGTTGTTAGCGAGCAGTTAGTAAATCAAGTAGAGATCTTACTGACCACTATAGCAGAAGAGCCAGAAGTGGTTATAGTTGAGTCTGGAGACTCACAAAACTTAGACCTCATGTCTTTGTTTGATGGCATGTCGGAGGAGTAGGTGGAGGAGGTGTCATTTAACACCGTAACACCTGAGGTAGAGACGACTCCGGGGGAGTCAATGAAGGCACTGTTCATGGAAATCTTGGAAGATAAGAAGAGCATGGAATCAATGTGGGAAGACGAGCATGATGAAAGGGTTTTGGCGAAAGACAAGGTCCACGAGCTGAAACAGGAGACCTTTGAGCTCAGGAAGGAGCTAAAGGTCAAGAAGCATAAGATAGGAAAAATTTCCTATATGCATACTAGTTCTCATGTGGATTTTCAGCAGCAAGTAGTTGGGTATCTGATAGAGGCCGGATAGACTCGACATTTTATCAACCGAGATATCATTCCTGGTCTTGCCAACGCGGATTTTCAGAATGCCACAAGGCAGATGTAACCTATTAGTAGCTAGAGTAGAGTTAGATATGTAAATATGATGTATCTAGTAGTGACGTAAAACCCTCTTTTGTATATCAAAGAGTAGTCTTTTGTAAATCCCAACTTTTGGAAAGAAATTACGGGATAGTAATGTAATCGGCTAAGGCTGTGTAATGACGAATGATGTAGTATTATACTAAAAGAAGTAAATCAATATAAGCCTTTTTATGGAACATATTATGCAATGAGTTGAAGTTATTATTTAATAATAAACAATAACTAACTAACAAGAAGAAAGTAATAATGACGTGTTGTTTATCTTAACTGCAAAATGCCGCCAAGAAGGAGACAACGGAATCAAGATGCTAATGTGAATCAACCTGAGGGAGGTCCGGTTAACCCAATACAAGAGTTCATTAATTTATTAATGGCTGATTTTAATAGGAACGAGGCTAATATACCCGTAAATCCTGTAGTAGTACGAGCTACTACTTTTAAGGATTTTAAAAGTGTCGATTTGCCGGAGTTCAAAGGAACTACAGACCCAATAGAAGCCCAGACTTGAGTTAAAGAAATAGAGAAGGCTATGAGGTTTGAGCAAGGCTTGAAACCCGAGCTCTATAGCCGAATATTTGTGTTCCAAAGTAACTCTTTTGGGATAATACGGGAGAGGGCAATAATTGTCAAAGGTGTTAATGAGGCTCTCAACCAATACCACAAGGAGAAGAAGAACAAGGGAAAGGTAGATGGGGGAGTAAAAGTTGAAGGAGCCAGTGGTAGTGGTGATGGCCAGAAAAGGAAGGGATTTAACTCTAGGAATATAAAAGTGAAGCAAGGGGATCCTAAGAGAAGAATGGAGGCATGCAAGAATTGTGGGAAGATTCACTTAGGAGTCCGTCTCAAAGGAAAGGCTATGTGTTATAACTGTGGACAGGAGGGACACATTTCTCCTAACTGTCCAAGTCTGAAAAAGAACCATGGATGCTTCGTGTGTGGATCAACTGATCACATGGCAAAGAACTTCCCGAAGAAGGGGACAAACGGGAAAAAGGACGCTAATAGCGGTAAGTTAGCTATTGGTGGTACAACATTGACGGGTAGGCCGATGGCCCGTACCTTTAACATGACGGTCCAAGATGAAGTTGCATCAGAGGATGTAGTTGTAGGTATTATCCCGATTAAGAATATAAATGCTTATATATTATTTGACTCGGGTGCTACTTGTTCTTTCATAGCATGTGATTTTGCTAGACTCTTAGGATTACTTACTGAACGATTGCCTGTACCTTTGAATATCAAGGTTGCAAATGAAGAAATAATTCCTGTTAAAGATATTCATCAGAGTTATTGTGTAGAAATACGGGGTTATAAATTATCGGTAGATCTGTTACCGATAAAGTTGGGAGAATTCGATGTAATTCTCGGGATGGATTGGTTGTTTAACCATGTTGCAATAATAGATTACCAAAAGAAATGTGTAATCATTAGAACGTTGAGACAACCAAATGTAGTTCTTTACGGTAATAAATCGCCTGGACATTTGTATTGTCTTACGATGACATAATTGAGGAAATTGTTAAGGAAGGGATGCGTAGGTTATTTGTGCCATGTTTTTGATACCTAGAGAGTGGGAGCAATGATGGAACAAATACCTATAGTTAAAGAATTCAAGGATGTATTTCCAAGTGAATTGTCGGGTCTTCCACCAGATAGGGAAACCGAATTCATAATAGATATTGTGCCACGAGCGGCACCAGTTTCCAAGGCACCGTATCGTATGGCGCCAGTGGAGATAAGAAATCTAAGGAATTATACCTATAGTCTGACATATCTTACAAGCATGTCTAGGTGATAAGCCTATAGTACTCTATGTTGCACAACACTACTTTCTTTAAACGTATGTACGTTTAAGGTTTGGAAACCTCACATGCATGTCATTTTGACGACAAAACATTTGTTTATGCATACTCAGTCTTTCTTTGAAATCCATACCAAAATAGTTTGGCAAAACTTAACAACACTGACAATAGTTCGAAAGATTATAAGAAATCCATAAAATAACTTAATTCTAGCCGAAGGAATTGACTTCGACTTCATCATACATCAATTCATGCATACGGTACATGAATTACAAAGCTTGTCCAGAATGAAGATAGACAAGGGTTAGAACACTTACCTTCAATATCTTCTACAGTTATTATACTTTCCCTCTGAGTCTTTAAGGATTCTACAATACATGATCACATAACATACCACATTAGGTCATATATAATCAAGTATGGTTACTAATATTACTTACCCTTCTTCTCAATCTAATCATTCCTTAGATTGTGTAATATTTGTAACAATTTATTGTATTAATTTGTATATACGTTCAAGTAATCTTTCATTAACCTTTAGTTGTTAACGTAAGGTTATAAGCATCCTTCAATGAGTTTACATTAGGTTTATTAAGTATATCATTCATCATTCATTAACTTCCTTATTCTTTATGTTCATAAGCATTCTTTACTGTGTCTCTTCTAGTACTGACACTTTTGTGCGAACTTTCTATACATAGCTTGCGCTGCGGCGTGACTCCTCAGTATGTATGCCTTGGTCTTGGTGTTGCGGCGCCAATCCCTTCTCTATGCGCCATCCTGTTGTGCCACTCTTCTGTATGTTGGGGTTCAGCCTGGCGCTGCGGCTCCGACTTTGCCTTCTTGGGCCATGCTGCAGCACCGACACTGCCTCAGAGAAAATTTTGACAGTTTGATTTCTTCTGTGAACTTTCCAGGCTCATAACTTAATCATTATAAGTCCGAATTGGATCATTCAAAAGCCATTATCTCACATATCACATGTACTATAATTTCATTAGAAAATCTTATATTTTCGAATCCGTTAACATGAAATTCACCTATTAAGTTTGTTATTGAGCATTCGCTAAACGTTCGAAGATGTTCAAAGCTCGTTTCTTTGTTCTAAGTAGGAATGTGAACATTTTCGAGTCCGCAACTCGAAAATGCACATTTATACTATTCTCTATCAAAAACCAACATTTCCGAGTTCAATGGTGACTTTTGACTTTCATTCCGAGAATTTCATGATTTAAACGATTATCGTCTAATCTCGTAAATTTCTCCATACCTTCGTTACTTGAGATTTTTACACCGTTCAAAATGGATTCATCTCATCATTCTAACATCCTAACCAAACATATTTCATTAAATAATATACATAATAAATTCTTCAATGTTCTTCATTAGTCCATAACTTATATAATTATGATTCACTTGTACATGGCTTATTAAGGTTTAAGTCCATCAATTAGCCATCCTTATCACTTCTTATGATACATACTCCACCAATCATCACTTCTCTATCAAGCTATAATTGAAGAGAAGAAGAATAATGGTCTAGAGGTTCTTACCCTTGATGATCAACTTGGTTCTTCTTCTTTTCTTCTTGATATAGCAAGTCTAGCTCTTACTTTTCTCTCTCAATATATGATAAGGTGTTGGTGGAAATTAACAAGGCACAAATGAAAATCCAAAGCCTCTTATTTATAAGATTAGCAAAGTTAGGGTACTATAGTCATTTAGGCCATCTCACCTCCTTTCTCCACCTCCTTACTATCCATTCCTTACTAACCACTCATCTTATCCTTTGCTTTCTCACCAAGATGGGCAACCATGAGTCACCTATGGCGCCCACATCGGTCTCCCCATGGGTTTTTTTACCCGTTTACCCATCGATTCGATCCACGGATCTGGTTCTTGGTTTAGGCTTAAGTTTAATTACTTTGGGCCTAACATTGTGCTTGCATTTCATATCATTGGGCTTTAACAATTTTTCACCTGGGCTTGCCCAATTACTACACAAATCCTACACTAATTCTATTAGTCCATTACAATAGCTTAAAGCTTATAACGTATAGTCTACGTATTCTTCTCGTCTTCTAAGTCATATAATCATTCATCATATACTATATGTTATCTTTCATATACGTATACAATGCCTCGTATCTTACTCTTATTCTTTACTTCGTATAATACTTGCTTATCATACGATCAACATTTATTCATTCTTTACTTTCCTTAACTTTCTCGAACTTAGTACGCAGGCGAAAAACTGTGTTTTTCATAACTGAAATATTATTACCTATTTCATCCTTCCTTATTATTCTATCATTACGTATTTCTCGGAAGTTTAAAAAAAAATAATTCCCGAGCAGAAATGTATAAATAGTGTTTTTCAGAAAATTTCTCGGAAAGCTTTTATTTTTGTCTTAGAAATTCAAACACTTTAATTCCTTTTCGTAGTCAGAATACTACGATATTTTGACACATTTAGGTTATAGAACAACCTTCATCTTACTAACACATAATAATAACTTATAATATAATTTTATTCATTATTTAATTAAGTAAAATTATTTTACAATTATTCTAATTTTCTCGGTCGTTACATCCTCCCCCTTATAAGGATTCTGTCCCAGAATCTCGCTAATAATTACATAAATAACTGAGGGTAATTCTTCTTTATCTTTTCTTCAAGTTCCCACATTGCTTCTTTGGCATCGTGGTTCTTCTATAACACCTTTACTGAAGGTATAACTTTTTTTCTTAGAACTTGCTCTTTTCTATCAATGATTTGAATAGGCATTTCTTCATTCGTCAAGTCCTTCTTAATATTAATAGGCTCATATTCTATTACATGCTTATAATCTGCCTTATAAGGACGTAACATAGAGATAACGAATACATTATGTATTCGTTCTAAGTCTGGAGGTAATGCTACCACGTAAACTACCTCTCCTACCCTTTTTAATATCTCAAAAGGTCCTATAAACCTTGGTCTTAACTTTCCCTTCTTTCCAAAACGTATCTTTCTTTTCTAGGGAGATACTTTTAGAAAAACATACGAGCCTACTTGAAACTCTCTGTTCGCTCGATGCAAATCTGCATACTTCTTCTGTCTGTCTTTAGCTGATACTAGACGCATTCGTATCAGCTTAACTATATCCGCAATCTGCTGCACCAATTCTAGTCCTAGCACTCGGCGTTCTCCCACTTCATCCCAACACAATGGTGTTATGCATTTCCGTCCATATAAAGCTTCGTACGGTGGCATGTCTATGCTCGCATGGTAACTGTTGTTATACGCAAACTCTACTAATGGTAGATGATCATCCCAACTACCCTTGAAATCTATAACGCAAGATCTCAGAATATCTTCTAGCGTCTGAATTGTCCTATCGCTCTGCCAATCAGTTTGTGGATGATAAGTCATACTTAACTTCAGCTGCGTTTGCATCTGTTCTTGCAGACTCCTCCAAACGTTTGATGTGAATCATGGATCATGATCTGACACTATTGAAACTAGTAATCCATGTCTGGAAATGACATCCTTAACATAAAGTTTAGCTAACAGGTCTAAGTTATACTTAACCCTTATTGGCAAAAATTGAGTCGAATTCGTCAACTGGTCCACTATTACCCAAATCGCATCATACTCTTTCTGAGTAATTTGAAGTCCTACCATAAAGTCCATCATGATATGCTCCCACTTCCACTCTGGAATTTCCAAGGACTGTAACAAGCCGCTAGGTCGTTGATATTTGGCCTTAACTTTCTGACAAGTTAAGCACCTACTCACATATTCTGCTATCTCTCTCTTCATGTTTGGCCACAAAAAACTCTGTCGAAGGTCTTGATACATCTTAGTGCTATCAGGATGGATCGAGTACCTCAAACTATGAGCTTCTTGTAATACTTCCTCCTTTAATTCTGTCTCATTCGGAACCCAAATTCTTCCTTCAAATCATAATAATCCCTCATTATCAAGACTATACTTTAATTCTTTTTCATCAGCTATCCGCTTCTTCATCTGTTCACACTCATCATTTCTGAGTTGTACCTCCTTGACTCTCTCTACAATGGTAGATCAAATCTCTGTCGTAAATAATTTCTGTCCCAATTCACTCAGTAACTTCACCTCTATTTTCTTTCTAGCCATCTTTGTTATTAACTCTGTTTGAGCCGTTAACATAGACAACTTTTTCCGACCCTTTCTACTTAAGGTATCGGCCACTACATTGGCTTTCCTTAGGTGATACAAGATTTCACAGTCGCAATCCTTTATCAACTCCAACCATCTCCTTTGTCTCATATTTAAATCCTTTTGTGTGAAGATATATTTTAGACTCTTAAGGTCTGAGTATACCTCACATTTCTCTCCATATAAATAATTGCTCCATATCTTCAAGGCAAACACTACCGCGGATAGTTCCAGATCATGAGTAGGATACACTTTCTCATAATCCTTCAACTACCGTGATGGACACATAATGACCTTGCCATGCTATATGAGCATGCAACCATGTCCTCGATGTGAAGTATCGATGTAAACTATAAAATTTCATGTATCATCGGGTAAAGACAATACATGTGCTTCACTCAGTCTTTTCTTCAGTTCTTGAAATCTGTCTTCACACTTCTCCGTCCATGCGTACTTCACTGTCTTCCTTGTCAAGTAAGTCAACAGAGTAGTTATCTTTGAAAAATCTTGGATAAATCTTCGATAGTATCCCGCTAACCCTAGGAAACTCCGCACCTCAGTCAGCATTTTTGGCTATTCCTAATTCATCACTGCTTCCACCTTCGCTGGATCCACTGAAATTCTATTGCAGTCAAAAACATGTCCTAAAAATTGTACCCTTTCTAGCCAAAATTCACAATTAGTGAATTTCACATACAACTTCTCCTTCTTTAGTGTTTCCAACACTAATCTTAGGTGTTCAGTGTGACGAATGAATTGTTTGAATTATGGTTCTCGGGACATAATCCTTGTATGGAGGGAAGGATGTAACTATCCAAGATTTTATTATTTGTAATTTTCACATTGCTTATGAAAGTACCAAATTTGGTGGTTAATTTGTATACTAATCTATGAATTGAGTCTTGAATATGTTAATTCGGTAAGAAACGAAGAGAACATAGTTTGAATGAGTTAATTTGATGTAGAATTATGATCACAGTGTGAATATCTATGAATGATGTCAAAAATGAAGTTTTTGTATAAAAACATGAAATTTAAGGATTTATATTAGTTGAAGTCATTGTTTAATTGTTCTAAGTTGATGAATATGTGAGGAATCATGTTTCTATTAGTTCTATACCAATTGTATATGTTAAATTTACTGTTTTATTGGTGAAATTCATGTTACTTGGGCTAAAATGGAGTACTCTTACAATTTCGTAGTTTACATCATACACCAAATAGCCTATTCTGGCCGGCCCTAGGCTTAAGTATAGCGCAGAATTGCTACTTATACCCTATTCAGAGACAGTGAAGTCTACTATTTCTGCATACTTTGGACACCATTGTAACCTGGTGTAATGATTTGCTAAGGTATCAAACGTGTAATGAAGAGGTTAAAACAGAACTGTATCATGTCATTAATAATTTTAAAGTTGTAAAAGGATTAGTAAGTTACGAACGCGATATGTTATGACTTAGCGTACACAATGAATAGTAAATAAGTGGTGTGAAGTTAACACTTGAGATTTCTGAAATGTATATGGTAACGTAAGACTTGTACTAAAATAACAAGTTTAGCTAGAAGTGAGTGTTTTTTTGAAAAGTGGATGTTAGTATATCTAATAGATATTGTGATTCTAATACTATGTGTAGGTGAACGTGAGTTGTAAATTTATAGCTTATGCACGAGGCAAGTTTCTTACCCTAAACTTTTATTGAGCAAGTTATTTGTTCCTAAATTTTATTTGATCAAGCTATAATCCTAACTTCATTTGAGAAAGTTTTGAATTGTAATCATTGTTGAATTATTCTAACTTGTTTATAGTTAAAAAAGTTTCTTTAGTTTATTCTTTTATAGTGAATGCTTCTTGAACTCTAATTTCTACTACTGAACTCTCGTATTTCAATTAGTTTGCACAAGTTATTATCATGTTGACCAAGTTTTGTTCTAGCTTGTTATCAGTTAATGTATGTTCGATAATTCTGTTTCTAATTTGATAAGATTATAGCCTTAGCTTATTATTGTTCAAGGGAGGTTTATTGTTTCAGTCAATGCTTATGCTTTCTAGTTATTTACAAGCATGAGTTTAACATACAGTTGGTTCACCTATGATTTTCAATTGTCTATATTATGTTGTTATTGATCAACCTTAGTGTTATCAAACTTCGTTGATTCAACTAATTCTTTAGTTGATGATCTTGAAACTCTAAATTACCCTTGAAGTTTATCAAAACCAAACTTTCATTGGTGCAGACTTGTACTCTAAAACTGAGAAGAACAACCCTATTATAGGGGTACACGATGCGTTTAGATGTGTGTGCACAATACATGGTACGAAGGGATGATCCCCCTAAGTACGTGACGTCCCTACAGTATAACCATTTAGGTTAAAGTTGAAAGATTACTTGTAACTGTGGACATAGTTCTTGGGCTTATGACCCTCAGATATATATTTCATATTTTAATTTTAGTTTTTGGTTATCATTGATAGATTACTTGTAACTGTGGACATAGTTCGTGGGCTTGTTGATTCATTGCTATATCTAGTGAGCATTTGTTTTTCTCACTCTTGCATAAATATAATTATTGCAGCTAAGGTTGAGAAGGTTGATGAACCTACTACAAACAAAGGAAAAGGAAAGATGTACAAGTGATGAAGACTTGTATTTTATTGGCTTTTATGTTAATAAACTTTATTTAAATGATGTGATGTAACTATTTTTATTTCCGCACTTGATTTATGTTAAAGGTTAGATAACTTGGGAGACTTTTTGATTTAATGATGTAACCCTTTAATGGGAGGATTTATGGTTTAAACGTTATTTTATTTGGGTAGATAGTATGAATGTATGGAAAGTGAACACCAAGTCTTAGGGGAATGAAGTACCCAGATTTGGGGGTGTCACATTCAGCGTGATCTTCTAGCATCTTAGAATAGACTAGAATATCATCGATAAACACTACGACAAACTTGTCCAAATATTGTTTAAACACTCTGTTCATCATATCCATAAATGCAGCTGGTGCATTTATCAACCCAAACGACATCACAAGAAACTCGTAATGGCCGTAACGAGTCCTGAATGTTGTCTTAGGTACATCCTCCTTCCTAACCTTCAACTGATGATACCCCGTTCATAAATCTATCTTAGAAAAATACTTTTCCCCTTTCAACTGATCAAAGAGATCATCGATCCTGGGAAATGGGTATTTATTCTTTATCGTTAACTTGTTCAACTTTCTATAATCGATACAAAGTCTCAACGATCCGTCCTTCTTTTTTGCAAACAGTACCGGTGCTCCCCACAACGAAACACTCGGTTGAATGCACTTTCTATCCAATAGTGTAACTGCACCATCAACTCCTTCGTCTCTACTGGCGCCATACGATACGATGCCTTTGAATCTGGTGTCGCTCCTGGCACAATATCTATTACGAATTTGGTCTATCTATCCAGTGGAAGACCCATCAATTCACTTGGAAATACATCCACAAATCCATTAATTATAGGTATTTGTTCTATCGTTGATCCCATTCTCTGGGTATCAACAACATGGAACAAATAACCTACACATCCGTTCCTCAACAATTTCCTAGTTTTAGTTATGGTAAGACAACACGAACGCCCCGATGATTTATTACCGTAAAACACTACATGATGTTGTCTTAACGTTCTAATGTTTACACATTTCTGTTGACAATCTATAATTTCTCCATGGTTAAACAACCAATCCATCCCGAGAATTACATCGAATTCTCCCACCTTTATCGGTATCAAATCTACCGATAATTTATAACCCCGTATATCTACACAATAACTCCTATGAATATTTTCAACAGGAATTATCTCTTCGTTTGCTACCTTGATATTCAAAGGTACATGCAATCTTTTGGGAAGTAATCCTAATCGTCTAGCAAAATCACATGCTATGAAAAAACAAGTAGCACCCGAATCAAACAACACATAAGCATTTATATCATTGATTTGGATAATACCTGTAACTACATCTCTTAATGCAACTACATCTTGGACCGTCATGTTAAAGGTGCGAGCCATCGGCCTACCCATTGGAGCTGGACAACAAATAGCTAACTTACCGCTATTAGCGCCCTTATTCCTATCCATATCTTTCTTTGGGCAGTTCTTCACTATGTGATCAGTTGATCCACATACGAAGCATCCATGGTTCTTCTTTGGACTTGGACAATTTGGTGAAATGTGCCCCTCCTGTCCACAGTTGTAACACACCACCTTTCCCTTGATACAGACTCCTAAGTGAGTTTTCCCATAGTTTTTACATGCCTCCATCCTCTTCTTAGGATCGCCTTGCTTCACTCCGGTATTACCAGAGTTAAATCCCTTCCACTTCTGGCCATTTCCACTTCCACTGGCTCCCTCGATTATTACTCCCCCATCTACCTTTCCATTGTTCTTCTTCTCCCTGTGGTATTGGCTTAGAGCCTCATTCCCACCCTCTACGATTATCGCCTTCTCCAATATAGTTCCAAAAGAATTACTTTGGAACACAGATATCCAGCTATAGAGCCAGGGTTTCAAGCCCTTCTCAAACCTCCTAGCCTTCCTCACCTCCGTGTCCACCTGATGTGGAGAAAACCTCGCCAGTTCATTGAACTTGGCAGCATATTGGGGAACCGTCATTTCCCATTGTTTCAGTTCTAAGAACCACATCTCCATCCTCCCCTACATACTCATGGGAAAGTATTTCTCGAAGAAAAATCTCCTTGATCCGTATCCACGTTAAGTTCTCTATCCCCGCCCTAGCCTGGATTGCCTCCCACCAGAAGTTGGCCTCCCCTTTCATCATGTAGGTAGCAAAAGTAACCTTTTGCCCCTCATCGACATTTGCAATAACAAATGTCTTCTCTATTTCTTTCACCCAAGTATGGGCTTCTATGGGGTCCGTAGTTCCTTTGAACTTCGTCAGACCGACACTTTTAAAATCCTTAACTGTAGTAGCTCGTACTACCCCAGGATTTACAGGTATATTCGCCCCATTCCTATTAAAAGTAGTCGTTAATAAATTAACGAACTCTTACATCGGGTTAAACGGTCCTCCCTTCGGTTGATTCACATTGGCTTCTTGATTTCGTTTCGGCGGCATTTTTCTGTTAAGATAAATAACACGTCATTATTACTCTCTTCTTATTCATTAGTTATTATTCATTATTAACCAATAAATTCAAACTCATTGCATAATATGTTCCATAAAAAAGGCTAATATTGATTTTCTTCTTATAGTATAATACTACATCATTCATCATTACATAGCCTTAGCTGATTACATTACTTTCCCGTAATTGTTTTCCGAAAATTGGTATTTACAAAAGACTACCCTTTGATATACAAAAGAGGGTTTTACGTCACTACTAGATACATCATATTTACATACCTAGCTCTACTCTAACTACTAACTAAGTTACATTTGCCTTATTGCATTCTCATAGTTCACATTGGCAAGACCAGCTATAATATCTCGACTGATAGTATGCCGAATTTGCCCCGCCTCCACAAGATACTCAACCACTTGCCGCTAAAAATCCACATATGAACTCCTATGTATATAGGACATTCTACCTATATTCTTCTTAACCTTTAACTCCTGCATGAGCTCAAAGGTCTCCTTTTTCAGCTCATAGACCTTGTCTTTTGCCAAAACTCTCTCATTATGCTCCTCCTCCTACACCGATTCCATGCTCTTTTTGTCCCCCAGGATGAAGAGAACAATGAAAGAAAAGGGTGAGCTCAACTAGCCCAGTAAGAAATATTATGACTATGATAATGCAGAATAAATTATCCTTAGCCTTCAACAGTATAACAACTGATAGAATATAATAGTCAACAAGTTTTAGATTAACAACTGCAGCGGAATAAGCAATCCATTAGAAGAGTCAAGTAGAGCATAAAATCTACTATCTTGTATGATTTAAAAAGTTTTTCATCAACTTTATCGTTGAGACTCAGCTTAATAAATAAAATCGAATCATTCGTGCACCACGACCAAAGATATTCTTGTAATCATCAATGGTTATGATTATACCGAATAATCCCTGGTCATAATCATACCAACAACTGTCCATCAATGCACTACAGGCCAATGAGGACTTTCACCACATCATTCGTCACATTACGGTCATGATTATTACAAATAATCCCTTGTCATAATCATACTAAGTCTATCTATGCACATAAGCCAAAGATGACTTTCATCACAATATAAGCAAGAGGATGATGACAATGATATAATAATTCAATAAAACAAGTTCAAGGATATATTTTAAAGATTTATAATTTAATTTATCCAGAAATCAATAACGTCCAAATTGTCAACATGATACTTCTTTGTAGAGTAAAATTCAAGAATAAAATTCATGTACCAAAATAATTTGGACAGAAAAAAATATATTTTTTGGGTAAATAGTACCCCGTGAATAGTACCCGGTAAATAGTACTTCGGGAATAGTACCTCGTGAATAGTACCCCGACATGAAAAGTACCCCAAATACCCGAGTGAATAATACTAGAGTGAATAGTAATTGGGTGAATAAGAATCTGTGAATAGTAACTTCGTAAACAAAAATACCAAAGAAAATGATATTCCATGATTTAGTACAAGAGAAATGATATCTCATACGAGTATAATAGAATATACTGAAATCGCAAATGGATTTTCACCCGCCATGCGTAATCCACGTGAGATGATCATTTCCACAATTTAATAAAGAATGAATACGAAGGATCATTCACCATGCAAGTGAAATCCACATGTATAAAGTTATTCCAATAGAATAATAAAGAATGGAATAATGTAAGAATTCACCGTGCATGCGATAGACCGCATGCATAAAGTTATTCCAACGTAATAATAAATAATGGAACCGGTCATCGTAATACGCGATGCATGGATATTCCAATAGAATAATAAAGAATGGAACCAGTCATGCATAATCCGCATAGATACGGATATTCCAATGTAATAATAAAGAATCAATAATGTAAAAATTTTATCATGTATGCAGATTTCGCAGACAGACAAAGTTATTCCAACATAATAATAAAGAATGGAATAGCAGAAGCTCTCTTCATAAATACGAAAGAAATAATACCCTTACCATAATAATAATATCCCTTACCTCAGAAGAAAACTGGATACTGGAATAGTGAGGTAGCAGAATTCTCTTTTTCTTTTTCTCTATAATTTTTCTCTATAATAATTGCTCTATAGCTTTAGTGAATTGGTGAAAAATAATGAAGGAATGAGCTTCTATTTATAGGAAAATATAGTTTAGATAATTGCACGTTTTGGGGCTCGAAATATTACAGTATAATACCCTCATCTTTTCCTTCATTTTTAATTTAGTCATGTAAGTATTATCAAACTTGCACCACCTCCCATAATAGTAAATCATGTGAATCAATAGTAAATCATGTGACTCAATAGTTCTAAACATGTGAAAAAATTAATTATAGTATAGTACCTTCAACTATACCTCCATTTTTAACTTAGTCATGCAAGTATTATCAATCTTGCACCAACTCCCCTAATATTAAATCAGGTGAATTAATAGTACACAGATATGAACAAATAGTTATAATCATGTGAATTAATAGCAATTAATTGCTCATTTATCCGGTTAATTACCCGATTGGTCAATATAACCTCCGAACATCAATTATTATCGAAATAAATGTCGATTTCCACTAACACTAATAATTCCCACACAATGGAACTATCAATTTCATTTTTAATCAACACGAACTTATTAATCATTAATATTATAACTCACAATATTTAACAACCAGATCGTTCCCATGAAAGAGGGGGCTTTCCGATAAGGATTTCTTCTTATTGGCGCACAATTAGGTGACCAAACCGCTCCTTAACAGAACTTCTAGACATTGTCAATATTGCAAATAATAATATGAATAACTTTTTCGTCTCAATTATTGATTTAATAATATAACATTTTATGCGGATAATCTTTGTGACAATAATTGAATCAATAATATGAGAGATATGATGCAAAGAAATTCTTCAGAGTAATAATTGAGTATAACTGAGTGACTTCTTACGTAAGAATCAATAATCAATACCGTGTGCTACTATGAAACCACGCGTATTACTGTACTTTTACTACCAGGTAGTTCAACAGTTTTTAACGGTAACACTTTCACCGTTATTTTAATAAAATGATAATTCTATCATTTTCTAACTACGACAATACTTCTGTTGTGGGGTCCACCAATGATTGTGACGTCGTACGGATTCCCAACAAAAAAAATATTATATAACCATTTGCTTACTTTGAAAAAGTTATAAATATTACCCACAACTATAACATTATATCAAATCCACACCATAATATTTAAAAAAATATTTCGAGAAATTTAAATCATTATTCATAAAATTTGGGGTCTCACAATCTCCCCTCCTTATGAAATTTTGCCCTCAAAATTTACGTACGTACCTGGTATGCCGAAGAGATGAGGATACCTTGACTTCATTTTAGATTCTAACTCTTGAGGTATAACCTTTGAGTGTTGTGTACGATCATTCTTATCCAAGATTTTAACACGTATCTCCTCATACGTTAAATCTTCTGATATCTCGTCTAGTTCTAATTTAATAATGTGGTTCGGGTCATCCACATATTTACGTAACATCGATATGTGAAAAATGTTATGAACACGCGATATACTTGGCGGTAAAACGAGTCTATAAGCCACAGTTCCTCCTCAATCGAGGATTTTAAATGGGCCAATAAAATTGAGGGTTAAGATTTCCACTCTTCATCGATTCTTGCTTCTTGAATAACGCCCTCTTGAACCTTCTTCTTCACATTCATCAGATCCGGGTGTATAGCTTGAGCGACTTTTAACTTTATCGATTGATTCTAATCGTATATTCGTTATCTTCACATGGGTCCCTAGAGTCTTTAACTCTATCTTCATCATTTGTAAGTTATACGAAATGGGTCTTTGTGTTAACAACATCACACTAGTAAACGCATACGATCTTCTCCTCAACGCGTCAGCTACCACGTTCGCTCTTCCACGGTGATATTAAATGGTACAATCGTAATCTTCAACAGCTCGAGCCAACATCTTTGGCGAATGTTACGTTCATTGTAGTTGAAGATATATTTGAGGGTTTTAGAAATGGGTTTTGTACTGGGGTCAATACAAAATTCGATTTCACGCTCTAAGGGTAGGCTAAGAAGTTGTTCAGGAATACGTCAGGAAATTTATTAACAATAGAAATATCATTTAAAAACTGTGACTCATCCAAGACTTGGATATCACATGAAATGAAGGTTTCTACTAACGGAGTTTCAACCGATAAGTCAAAGTCTAATTTCTCCTGAGTTAAATTTAAACATTGAGCGGAAGCAAGAGAGATAAAATAATGCGTAGAACCGGTATCTAATAAGGTATAGACTTCACAAGAATTTATAATTAACTAATTCGTGCTAACTTCGTTCGGGTTACTCGCTTTTTGAGAAGTCACGAAAAACGCTCTCCCTGAAACCACCGACTTTGTTTTGTCCGTATCCGCCTTTGGTGCCACCGTCCCAGCTGGACTTGACTTCACTATACGACAAAATCGAGCTAAATGACCTTCTCTTCTTGAAATTTCCACTTCTATTATCTTGGCTGTGATTACCACCGAAGTGGTTAACATTCTTGGCATGATAATTTCCCCCATGATGGTTATCATTATTTCGATGGCCGTTGCCACCGGTATGATTATTATCGTGTTGTTGGTCGTTACCTTTTGGTTGAGCTGACTCAACGGTCTCATGTGCTTTATTCGCAAACACTATCATAAAACAAGGGTTAATTAATATGTCACATATTATCCCTATACTCTGACCGAACAATTAAATACAAAATAAACTTAGGTAGGTCATAGTAGCGAAGGAATTCCCCGTCTCTCCCCTCCTAGTTCTTATCTCACATCTCAGCCAGGGATTATATCCCTAAGCTTTGATACCAACTGTGACGCCCCCAAAATAGGTATACATCACCCATCTTGAGTCGCCAAATACATGGTACAGAAATCAACTACAAACTTCTTTAATACAACTTAATTATACAACAGTCGTGTAAAATACGATAAAACATAATCTAAGAGTTTTAATAAGAATATTGTCATCTATACAATATCCACACTCAATGGAGTCCTCATTACAATTATTATCACATTATTTCGTAGAATAGTGAGGACTACTAAAGCCACTTATCTTGGACCATCACTCCATTCACCGACTCGTCCCAGCTATATTCTCATTTCCTGAAGAGAACAATGAAAGAAAAGGGTGAGCTCAACTAGCCCAGTAAGAAATATTATGACTATGATAATGCAGAATAAATTATCCTTAGCCTTCAACAGTATAACAACTGATAGAATATAATAGACAACAAGTTTTAGATTAACAACTGCAGCGGAATAAGCAATCCATTAGAAGAGTCAAGTAGAGCATAAAATCTACTATCTTATATGATTTAAAAAGTTTTTCATCAACTTTATCATTGAGACTCAGCTTAATAAATAAAATCGAATCATCCGTGCACCATGACCAAGGATATTCGTGTAATCATCAATGGTTATGATTATACCGAATAATCCCTGGTCATAAGCATACCAACAACTGTCCATTAATGCACTACAGGCCAATGAGGACTTTCACCACATCATTCGTCACATTACGGTCATGATTATAACGAATAATCCCTTGTCATAATCATACCAAGTCCATCTATGCACATAAGCCAAAGATGACTTTCATCACAATATAATCAAGATGATGATGACAATGACATAATAATTCAATAAAACAAGTTCAAGGATAAATTTTAAAGATTTATAATTTAATTTATCCATAAATCAATAACGTCCAAATTGTCAACATAATACTGCTTTGTAGAGTAAAATTCAAGAATAATATTCATGTACCAAAATAATTTGGACAGAAAAAAAAAATTCGGGTAAATAGTACCCCGTGAATAGTACCCTATGAATAGTACTTCGGGAATAGTACCTCGTGAATAGTACCCCGACATGAAAAGTACCCCAAATACCCGAGTGAATAATACTAGAGTGAATAGTAACTGGGTGAATAGTAACCCGTGAATACTAACTCGTAACAAAAATACCATAGAAAATGATATTCCATGACGAGTACAAAAGAAATGATATCTCATACGAGTATAATAGAATATACGAAACTGTAAATGGATTTTCACCCATACGTACGGTAATCCACGTTAACGAGATCATTTCCACAATTTAATAAAGAATGAATACGAATGATCATTCACCATGCATGCGGTAATCCACATAGACAGGTTATTCCAATAGAATAATAAAGAATGGAATAACAAAAGAATTCACCAGGCATGCGATAGACCGCATGCAGACGGAGTTATTCCAACGAATAATAAATAATGAAACTGTGTCAAATGCGTAATCTGTATGAGCGGGATATATTCAACAAAATAATAAAGAATGGAACCAGGTCATGCATAATCCGTATAGACAGGATATTCCAACAGAATAATAAAGAATGGAATAACAAAATTTTTTTATCATGTATGCGGTACTTCGCATAGACAGGTTATTCCAACATAATAATAAAGAATGGAATAACATAAGAATTTCACCATGTATGCGGTACTTCGCATAGACAGGTTATTCCAACATAATAATAAAGAACAAATAGACAGGTTATGCGGTAAATCATGTGAATCAATAGTACACACATGTGAACAAATAGTTATAATCATGTGAATTAATAGCAATTAATTGCTCATTTATCTGGTTAATTACTCGATTGGTCAATATAACCTCCAGACATCAATTATTATCGAAATAAATGTCAATTTCCACTAACACTAATAATTCCCACAAAATGGAACTATCAATTTCATCTTTAATCGACACGAACTTATTCACCATTAATATAATAACTCACAATATTTAACAACTAGGTCGTTCCCAGGAAAGAGGGGGCTTTTCGATAAGGATTTCTCCTTATTGGCGCGCAATTAAGTGATCAAACCTCTCCTTGACAGAACTTCTAGACATTGTCAATATTGCAAATAATAATATTAATAACTTTGCCGTCTCAATTATTGATTTAATAATATAACATATTATGCAGATGATATTGTGACAATAATTGAATCAATAATATGAGAGATATGATACAACAATTACTGTAGCAATAATTGAGTATAACTGAGTGACTTCTTACGTATGCATCAATAATCAATACCGTGTGCTACTATGCAACCACGGTAACACTTTCGCCGTTATTTTTATAAAATGATAATTCTACCATTTTCTAATTACGACAATACTTCCATTGTGGGGTCCACCAATGATTGTGCCGTCGTACGGATATTCCTCGACAAAAAGAATATTATATAACCACTTGTTTACTTTGCAAAATTTATAAATTATACCCACAACTATAACATTATATCAAATCCATACCATAATATTCAAAAAAATATTTTGAGAAATTTAAATCTTTATTCATAAAATTTGGGGTCTCACACTAAGGAAGGATAAGTTGTATGTGAAGTTCACTAAGTGTGAATTTTGGCTAGAAAGGGTACAGTTTTTGGGTCATGTTATCAACCGTGAAGGGATTTCAGTAGACCCAGCGAAGGTTGAAGCAATGATGAGTTGGGAACAGCCAAAAAGCCAACTGAGGTGCGGAGTTTCCTAGGACTAGCGGGATACTATCAGAGATTTATCCAAGATTCACTACTAGAAAATTGACCTATAGCGATGGTCGCCGACCGTCGCTATAGGCCAAAAGACGTTCGGTATAGGTTATAGCGACGATCGTAGGCAAATCATATAGAACCCGTCGCTAAAGCCTATAGCGACGGTCTTTTGGCCTATAGCGACGGTCGCCGACCCTAGCTATAGGTCATGGCAAAATCGTGTATATATGTTTATAGCGACGCTCGACGACCATCGCTATAGGCCTGTGCTTTATAGGCCTGTGCTTTATAGAACACTATAGCTATGGTCGATGACCGTCGCTATAGCATTTTTATATTTTAAAAAAAAATTAATAATGCAAATTTATTCAACAAACCCAAATACAATATAAAATAAAATATAAAAAATATTATATACATCATTTAAAATCATTCACATTACAACATTACAATATAATAATTGAATGAACTACCAACCAACCAACATTACAGTGACTACATATATTGATTGAAAAACTAGCAACTACCAACCACCCAATGTTTTGTTTAATCAAAAGATTAGTGCAACAAGGCTGACATGACAAACAAATACTCCTCCATTTGAAACCGAAGCAGTGGGTTCCCCAGCTTGTTTAGTCAGTGTACTTGTAGACCCATCATGAAGCTGCTTCAATACTCCCACTTGTTTAGTCAGACTTGTACCACTACATATAAAATTAGCAAACTTAAAAATATTGAAAATATAACCACATTGTAATGTAATTTCCATAAGAAAAATCATTGTCATACCATTTTCAAATTGACGAGTGATATACATACATACTAAATAAGCTAGAATAGAAATGTTCTTTTAGAATCTATTTACATTGCAATCAAGAGCATATCTCCTCTAAATCCACACAAATTGTTGGCGTGAAAACAATGAATTTGAGTACACGGTGAAGATTATTGACCGAATGTCAAAGTATTGCCCTTTCCTTATTTGCCAAAACAATGACTTAGCTGCAGAATTTTCCCTACCTCTAAATCCACTTTCACAATTCATCCGGATGCACAAAATGTGAAGATGCACAAAACTAAAAAAAATAGAAAATTACTCTCAAATTTGCGTAATGTCCTATTTTTGGAGCATTGAAAGCATAATTTATGGTTGGCAGATAACTAACTGAATTAATTTGAATATAGTGAGCTAGTTAAATATGAAAAGATAATGTTCCATTTCTTTTGATGAATTCAGAAATTAATAATAATACTACATGAAAGGATGCTCTACATATTTGCATGCTTAACTCAAAAATAAATACAAGAATATTAGAACAAAGTAAGGAAAATTTGGGAGTAAAATTAATGGTTTAAGCAAAGACACCTCAAAGGCATATCACACATTGCAATACAGATAAAGAAACCATCATATGTCATAATAAAATCCAAGAAAACAATCCTAATATTTATAGTGCAAAGAGTACTTGATTAAGCTGCGCTCAACGATGGAATCTATGTTCTTGCTCAACTCCTCCAACTTTTTCATTCTCGGTCTCTCACTTTCACTCACCATCCGGAGAATTATGCATACAAAAGAATAAACATGAGAAAGAAAATATAATAAACATGGTGACAATTTATTTTTTTTTGTGACAAAAAGCATAGAGATCTCTATCACCTCCATTAGCTTGGTTATTAGTTGAGCTTTTTCCTTGTTTTTGTCATTGACAGCCTCAAGGGCTTCTCTGTATTCTTTTTCCTGTATAAAGTAAAATTTATTTTTAAGTATCAAACAAAAATATACCCATAGAAATGCAATTACATTCTCTCATTTTGCAACATAGAATTACAGAAATTGTGGTTGTATAATCACTAGAATATGGACTGATCATTAGGGTCATTGGAGATATAAGAAAGGTAAAGAATTAGTTGTACTTTTGAATCAACGATAAATTTATTATTTTTTTAAAAAAAAAACTCATTGAGATCATGATATGCTATGCCATATACAATTATGTACACAATGTAATCATTTCCACCCCGAAAGGATGTAAGCCTTTAGGGTGTTCAAATGCACCATTAAGAAAAAAAATTATTACTATGATCAGGCATACTAATTTTATTAAAAATTAGAATGTTTACCTTCCTTTGGCAGATTCAGATATTGTGAGGTATTGCTACAACAAAAGAGAATAGTTCTGCAGATAAAACTAAAAGATTATATGACTAGATTATCAATACATGGCAAGCAAACAACCATGTCCAGCACAGATATAAATCCAAACAGTCAACTCTGTGAGGTCCCCAAATCCGGATACTTGAAACCCGAACTCGGTACTTCACGATACCATTTCTATGAGCGGAATAATACTAATAATAATAACAATAATATAAAACTTAACTTAAGTTTACATATACATCAGAGTCATTCTCCCAAGTACGTAACCTTTAAACATTCATTACATGTCATAATATATATATATATCATAGTCTTCATAATCTAATAAAACTATTACAAATACTGCAGCAATTCTCATTTGGTTAGCTTTCCTTTTCCTTTGTCTCGGCCTGAACTTTCTGGTCCTTCACACTTAGCTGAAAACATTTAAATTAAGCAAGGATGAGCATTTGAGTGCCCAATGAAGTATTATATATATATAAGTGAAAAAAGAATTTAAATGTTTTCTTTATAATATCTTCTACAACTAGTCAGTAGTTGTGAAGTAATCTGTACCAATAATAATTCATAACAACCCTCTTTCAAACTTTTGAAACTACGTATTGATCAGTATGGGGTTTTTGTGACATACCATGAACATTGTTTTTCATTTTCAAAAGGTTTAAACAGAATTCATCTCAGAACCATCATGACTTACTGAACGCGGAGGGTGATCGTACCTGTTGTACCTTCAATATTGATCAATACTACATTTACATGAACGATGTTATCGTTATTTCTGTCCGCCTTTTGGCGCATAAAATTTTCCCATTTTCGGGATGTTCATATCATCGGGTTTTCATAACAAAGGTCTTATATAATTCAACATATATGTATATCAAAGGGGTATCAACATGCGATTAAATATAATGATTATCCAAGTGGGGACACTTGTATAATCATTTATAGAAATTAACTAATGTAATATATTTATCCAGATTATCATATACTTAGCATGTTGATAATCAATGGGCATATATAATATAAGCTTAACAATGCATAATAATAACAATAATTACGAACTTCTCACTACATCCATTGCATAAAGAAAATACAAAGTTAGGATACTTGCACGATCTTGTACCGCTACTATTCTCAACTTAGTTTTATCTTTTATGAAATCACCTATCATTAATCGGATCATTTTATCGATTAGTATAACATAACGTATATATAACACTTTGCTTATTAGCGATTGAGACATTCCCTATTCACATCATCACACATGTTTAACAATCGTTGACTCATAATCAAACATCAACACCTTCCTAATCACATTGTCATACAACCTTAACAACCATTGAATCATAAATAAACACATATCCAATTAAATTATCTAAGTCCAGATCAATTTTCAAACATACGGTTCACAACCGACTTTTTAGTAATTATCGAGTCTACGACTCTAAATCGTAGTTCAATATCCATTTGGATAACTTAAACATTAGTCACACTATTTTTTCATGGCCTTATAATAATTTTTAAATAATTATTATCATTTATCATAATTTTTTTTTAAATATCGTAATCATTATTAAATGATTTAAATATTAAATAATTCTATTATCATTAATATTTAATTAGTATTAAACTATTAATGAAACCATTGTCAAAATATTAAAGTTATGTATAATAACTCAAAATATTTTTAAAGTATTTATAATACCCTTAAATGATTTTTAAAATATTTAAAATCATTATTAAATAATTACCATTAATATTTAAATATTAATGAACTATTTATCCAAATATTAAAAGTCAATAATTATAACTTAAAATATTTTTAAACCATTAATACCCTTTTTAAATGATTTTTAAATAAATAAAACTATTTTTAAACTATTTATTTAATATAATTATTAAATAAATTTAATATCATTTATAATAATTTAATAATCATTAATATTAAATTATTAAAGAAATTATCCTTTAAATATTAAAGTTATATTTTATAACTTAAAATATCTTTAAACACTTTATAAAATCATTTTAAACTAAATTATTTAATATAATTATTAAATAACTTTATTATCATTAATCATAATTAATTAATGAAATTTACCTTTAAATATTAAAAGTTATATTTTATAACTTAAAATATTTTTAAATACCTTATTATTATTTAAAATGATTTTTAATATAATAAAATCATTTTTAATTCATTTATTTATTTTATTTAATAAATAACTTAATTATCATTAATATAAATTTATTAATGAAAATTATCACATAATATTAAAAGTTATCAAAATAACTTAAATTATTTTCTTATATCATAATATAATTTTAAATGATTTTTCATGAATTAAAATCATTTTTAAATAATTTATTTAATATTATAATTAAATAAATTAATTACTTTTAATATTCCAAAATATTAAATATTTATGAAATATATTTAAAATAATTAAAAACTAATTTTCGATTTTAAAATAATTTTTAATAATTTATTTTGTATTTTTAATAATTAAAACTAATTTTCTATAATTATTAATTAATTTCCTAAAATAAATTATTTTACGTCATTAAAGACCACCTATAAATGGCAAGGCAATCATTATATAGGTGTTCTTCATGTTTCATACTTAAACCCAGAGATCTTCATAAAAATTCTTAGAGTGGCCATGTTTGACCCACTTTAATTCTCTCGTGTATTGTGTTTCTAATTATAAAAGCTCGATTTACGTAGACAAAGTTCAAGACTACATGTCCTAATAAACAACATGATCTAAAAACCTAACATAAGCTAGATCTAAAAGCGTTCCCAATCTTTCGTCGGAACATCGTTTCTTCATTTACAGGTTTACCTAGAAATGAAGAACGATTCAATGACCACTTTTGATCGACTATAACGTCAAACACATGAACCTGTTCTTGTGATATAAAGGGTTCGAGTTGTAGCTAGCATGCAAGAGAGTAGATCTATTACATAAAATACAACTAACATGAATGTAATCCAAAAGTTATGACTCGGTCGAACCATGTCGATCGACATGTTCATATATTTTCTAGGTTACCCGTAAAAAGCGAGAAACATCTTCGACCTTGCTAGAGTTCGACCGTCCATAAAATCCAACCCATTTACTGAAATAAGTGATATTAAGGCATGATGATGTAGTCTAACAAACATACTACAACTTAGATACAAGAACCATAACGATACATCAAACCACCGCCGATTCAAGCCATTTAAAAACTTGTCGAGCTTTACGGGCTCATTCGGGTTACCTGAAATGGCCCGATCGATGTTGGTCAACGACCTTTGGCCTGATTATAACTTATAATCTACAATCCATCTAGGTGCGATTCTTGATCCGAGCAAAGATCTCATAACGACTACTATATTCAACACTTATAACACAAAAAATCAAACACCTACGGAGATCTGCGACTGACATTCGTTGTCGGCGCCTCTTTTAAAAATTTCTAGATTTTCTAAAATCAATGATTTGAGCATTTTGAAGTTATGGATCTATGTAATACCAACCCAGATCATCACTAGAGACTAAATACAACATATTCTAACACCCAAACATAACATCTAACAACCGAAAATTGGACAGATTTTGAATTAGGGTTTCATACCTTTTATGCTCAATTCTTGATTTACGGCTATTGATTTGTTGTTGGATTTAAATGGGGCTTGATAATGGATCCGATATACTATATATTTTCGGAGGTTTGGGGCTTGAGAGTGTTAGTATGAATGTTGTGCAATTTTTAGTAACCAACTCCACTTTCTCTCTCCTTAAATCTATTTATAGGCAACTTGATGCATGTATGGGCTGATCTAGTAGCTGATTTCTTTGTCAAATTAAATGCATATTGAGTTGTT
Organism: Panax ginseng; assembly: GCA_020205605.1. Taxonomy (NCBI): domain Eukaryota; kingdom Viridiplantae; phylum Streptophyta; class Magnoliopsida; order Apiales; family Araliaceae; genus Panax; species Panax ginseng. The sequence continues at coordinate 89,475,720 of CM035129.1, forward strand.
GGGAGTTGTTGATTTGGTGAACAACTTTCTCCTGTTGTCAAAACCTACAAGTAGCTTCTTTAATGCACTTAGGGGCATTTTGGTCCTTTGATAATTCATTTTATGGCAAAATGGTAACTTACCAAACCCTTAGGGTTAGGGTTTGATTTAGGGTTTAGGGTTTGAGCCAATTTGGGTAAACAAAAATCTAGAATTTCCATTTAGGGTTTGCACATTAAATAAATAAAATTAAATAACTTTTAGTTTCTAAAATTTTGCAAAATAAATTTGTTAATTAAATTAAGTTTGTAATTACATGAACATTAGGGTTTATTACCCTTAATCATAATGAACTTTGCTAATAAAGCAATTAGGGTTTAAAATATTGATAATTACGGTTTCTAGAAATACAATTAGGGTTTCTAGAAATTAAATTAGGATTCTAGGTTTTAGGGTTTTAATTTACTAATTAAGTTTATTTTAATTAGCAATTAAAGTCTATCACACGTGTTATTAATCAACGTAATACAATTCTTGACAAATCAAACCTTCTGGTTTAGGTTTTAGGATTAGGGTTTCTAATATTGGAAATTAGGATTTTCTAAATATTAGGGTTTCGAAATTTTAATTAGGGTTTACCTAATTAATACATTAAATACACGACATAATTAATATTACATACTTATAAAACAATCTCATACTCTAATTTGGATCTCAAATTAGGGTTTAACATTATTACTAGGGTTTGGGTCAAAATACACCGTAATTGACCAACCATTAACAATCTGGACATCTGAAGTACATATTCATATGTCGAAAAATCAAAATATATGTAATATTATATTATTATTCTCATACCTTGACAATAATCCAAAATTAGGATTTGGATTCCATATCTGATTATTCTTTCATATTTAACCTTAATAATTAAGGTAAAATAATTAACTTAATAATCTGTACAAAAATTCATATAATAAAATAATTATTATATTTATTCTAAAAATCACTTCATATATTATTTAAATAATATATGATTATATATTCATGGAAAATAATTAATAAAAACATTTTATCTTAAAATTAATTATTATAAGAATATACTTTATAATAATCAAAAATTCTAAAATAAATTTACTTGTAAATATTCATGTAATAAATATATTTTATTTACCACATAAATACATATACACATAATCTTGTACAAATCCTCATCCTTAAAATAAAATAAAAAAAAAAATTTATACCTTAAAATTTATGATTTATTTATATAGAAAATATCGGGTTGTCACATTCACCTCCTCCTTATAAGGATTCCGTCCCCTAATCACCACTTAAAACCTACACATAACTAGGTTCATAGCATACACGATCTTCATAAAATAGATCTCGATTAACTTTAATCGAACCCAGATCTTTAATTAATCACATTAAGCTTGTCTTTACGATTAAGCGGAAATTTGATTTCTAAAAGAACTCAAATTTCTCCTCAAAATTTCTTTATAAAATAATTTACTATAAATAGAAAAATTCTAATTACGCAAATAAAAGTTATTCGAATATTACAGGGCATTGCATTGCCATTTTGCCACCGTGTCTTGAACAAGTATGTTGAAGACTCTTGATGTTAACTTTGTTGGTTTGTTCGATGATGTCGGTCCTGCGATTGCTAATGTCCCACTACCCTTACCAATATTCACACTACCTGCCTCTATCCTCCTGTTCAGACAATCCTTAACCATATGCTCCAATGATCCACAAATAAAACAACCACTGTTCATTCTAGGATTTGGGCAGTTGGGAGAGATGTGACCCTCCTGCCCGCACTTATAACACACAAATTTTCCTTTCAAACATTCTCCGGAGTGGTTCTTTCCACACGTTTTACCTTTGAATCATTTGGCTTTTAACTCCTTCTTGCTTCACACCCGCGTTTCCAAAGTAGTTTCCTTTTCTTTTCCATCAAGCCTCCTGCTTCCACTATTAATTCTCACCTTCTCGGCTCCTCGACCTTGCCCTTGTTTTTCTTCTCCTTATTGTAGAGACTCATAGCCTCACTTCCCTCTTCCGCAATTATAGCCTTCTCCATGAGTGCTGCAAATGTTGGGATCTGCAACACTGCCACCTTATTATAGAGCCATGGTTTTAATCCCAGCTCAAATCTCCTCGCCTTCCTAGCCTCCGTATCGACTTGATGCGGAGCAAACCTAGCTAACTCATTGAATTTCGCGGCATATTCCGCCACCGACATATCCCTTGCTTCAACTCCCAGAAATTTTACCTCCATTCTAGCGTGTCTTAGGTGAAAAATAATTCTCAAAAATAACGTCTTAAATCTATCCCATGCTACCACACACTCTCCCCGCCTCACCGATTCGCTTCCCACCGTAAATTTGTCTCACCTTCATCATGTAGGTGGCAAAGAGGTCTTTGCCCTCGGCTACCCTAGCTATTACAAACGCCTTCTCAATTTCCTTAACCCAAGTTTGGGCTTCTACGGTCGATTGTACCTTTGAATTCTAAGCGGTTCTCTGACCTTAAAGTCTTTAAAATTTGCCAAATAATTATCCGGCTGGTTCCCTTGTTGCATGGCCTGAGCTACCATATTCATGAATCCGCTTTGCATTAGGTTACATTGTTGTTGTCCTTCAACGTTGTTGACAGACTCTTCTGCCCTCTGATTTCGAGTTTGACGTCTTGGCGGCATTATCTGGTTAAATAAAAACCATAAATTAACTTACATTCTAAACCTTATCATGTAAGTTTAAACTTTTTAAACTTGTTTCATAACTCAAACTTTGATTCATATTCATTCATTGCTTTCAAAATATTTTACATATCACAGCACATAGTGCTTTAAACATCAGTCATCCCATTGTGACTACAAAAGTCGGGATTTACTTTACCGCTTGTACAAAAGTTTTATAATAATGCATTACACAGACATACTAAACACACATATTATATTAAACACGCTACACAACCTAACCTATACTACATATTCACTACGCCTTCTTCCTTGGATGACTTTTACTTTGATGATCTTCTTTTCCACAAACAAAACATGCTCCCCGTTTATAGTCAGGACAGTACAGAGTAGTATGTCCTTCATAGCCGCAAAGATAATATATTCTTTTCCATTTCTCCTTCCCCGGTTTTCCTAAATCATGGTCTTCTACCTTCCTTTTTCCCTTATCTCTCGGAGCTGCACACGAAGTGTTGCTTGAGGCTCCCATCTGATTGATTTTGAGTTTAAGCTTATCCTGCTCTTCCATTGTTTCTATTAACGCTTGACGCAATTGCCTATTAAGCAGTTTTTCTGTCTTCCACAACCCTTCTAGAGAAGATATCTTGTTCCTCAATTCTTGCATCTCCATTGATGCTTGATCAACTTCAACTTTTGTAGGGTCGAATCACTTCTCATTAAATCCACTATTTACGGATCTGGTAATATGTTTTATGATGACCACCTCATCCAGAAATTTGGTTTCATTGTGAGCTTCTATTTCCGCTATTGGCCCGATATTAGCTCCTTCTTTTCAATCCGTGAATATCCTAATCCTTTTTCACCTGACATCTACACACATAAATTATTCTGATTAGCATAATATATATACACTTAACACATAAAGGTTTTATATAAGTTATCTTTTAATTTGTTTGACGATGAAGTTATTCAATTCATCTCTTTTTAAACTCTATATGAGTTATTTATATTTTTAACGTTTCCCTTTGTTCTAAGGTTATAGCCTAAGGTCTAACCCACCTAAGGTTTCTAACCCTATAGCTCTGATACCATTCTGTGAGGTCCCCAAATCCGGATACTTGAAACCCGAACTTCGTGCTTTCACGATACCATTTCTATGAAATGAATAATACTAATAATAATAACAATAATATAAAACTTAACTTAAGTTTACATATACATCGAGTCATTCTCCCAAGTCGTAACCTTTAAACATTCATTACATGTCATAATATATATATATATATATATATATATATATATATATCATAGTCTTCATAATCTAATAAAACTATTACAAATCTTCTTTAATGATTCTTATTTGGTTAGCTTTCCTTTTCCTTTGTCTCTACTTTGAACTTTACGGTCCTTCACACTTAAATTGAAACCATTTAAATTAAGCGAGGATGAGCATTTGAGTGCCAAAGAAGTATTATATATATATATATAAATTGAAAAGAATTTAAATGTTTTCTTTATAATATCTTCTACAACTAGTCATGAGTTGTGAAGTAATCTGTACTAATAATAATTCATAACAACCCTCTTTCAAACTTTTGAAACTACGTATTATTGTGTATATGGGGTTTTGTGACATACCATGAACATTGTTTTTCATTTTCAAAAGGTTTAAAAGAAATTCATCATCAGAAATCATGACTTCTGAGCACGGAGGGTGATCGTACTGTTGTACCTGTGTTGATCAATACTACATTTACATGAACGATGTTATCGTTCATCTCCGTCCACTTTGAGTAGCATAAAATTTTCCCATTTTCGGGATGTTCATATCTGTCGGGTTTTCATAACAAAGGTCTTATATAATTCAATATATATGTATATCAAAGGGGTATCAACATGCGATTAAATACATGATTATCCAAGTGGGGACACTTGTATAATCATTTATAGAAATTAATCTAACCTGAATATATTTATCTGAATTATCATATACTAGCATGTTGATAATCAATGGGCATATATAATATAAAAGCAACAATGCATGTATAATAATAACAATAATTACGAACTTCTCACTTCATCCATTGCATAAAAGAAAATACAAAGTTAGGATACTTGCGACGATCACGTTACTTACTATTCTCAACTTAGTTTTATCTTTTGTATGAAATCACCTATCATTAATCGGATCATTTTATTGGTTAGTATAACATAACGTACATATAACACTTTGCTATTAAGCCAAAGACATTCCTATTCACATCATCACACATGTTTAACAATCGTTGACTCATAATCAAACATCAACACCTTCCTAATCACATTGTCATACAACCTTAACAACCATTGAATCACAAATAAACACATATCCAATTAAATTATCTAAGTCCGTATCAATTTACGAAACATATTCGATTCGTAACCGACACCTTTTTTCGGTAATTATCGAGTCTACGACTCTAAATCGTAGTTCAATATCCATTTGGATAACTTAAACATTAGTCACACTATTTTTTCATGGCCTTATAATAATTTTTAAATAATTATTATCATTTATCATAATTTTTTAAATATCGAATCATTATTAAATGATTTAAATATTAAATAATTCTATTATCATTAATATTTAATTAATATTAAACTATTAATGAAACCATTGTCAAAATATTAAAGTTATGTATAATAACTCAAAATATTTTAAAGTATTTATAATACCCTTAAATGATTTTTAAAATATTTAAAATCATTATTAAATAATTACCATTAATATTTAAATATTAATGAACTATTTATCAAATATTGAAAGTCAATAATTATAACTTAAAATATTTTAAACCATTAATACCCTTTTTAAATGATTTTTAAATAAATAAAACTATTTTTAAACTATTTATTTAATATAATTATTAAATAAATTTAATATCATTTATAATAATTTAATAATCATTAATATTAAATTATTAAAGAAATTATCCTTTAAATATTAAAGTTATATTGTATAACTTAAAATATCTTTAAACACTTTATAAAATCATTTTTAAACTAAATTATTTAATATAATTATTAAATAACTTTATTATCATTAATCATAATTAATTAATGAAATTTACCTTTAAATATTAAAAGTTATATTTTATAACTTAAAATATTTTTAAATACCTTATTATTATTTAAAATGATTTTAATATAATAAAATCATTTTTAATTCATTTATTTATTTTATTTAATAAATAACTTAATTATCATTAATATAAATTTATTAATGAAAATTATCACATAATATTAAAATTATCAAAAATAACTTAAATTATTTTCTTATATCATAATATAATTTTAAATGATTTTTCATGAATTAAAATCATTTTTAAATAATTTATTTAATATTATAATTAAATAAATTAATTACTTTTAATATTCCAAAAATATTAAATATTTATGAAATATATTTAAAATAATTAAAAACTAATTTTCGATTTTAACATAATTTTTAATAATTTATTTTGTATTTTTAATAATTAAAAACTAATTTTCTATAATTATTAATTAATTTAGGAAAATAAATTATTTTACGTCATTAAAGACCACTATATAAATGAGCGTAACTGTCGCTATAGGTGTTCTTCATGTTCATACTTAAACCCAGGATCTTCATAGTACCGCGATTCTTGAAGTGGCCATGTATTTGACCCACTTTAATTCTCTTCATGTATTGTGTTTCTAATTATAAAAGCTCGATTTAGTTGACAAAGTTCAAGACTACATGTCCTAATAAACAACATGATCTAAAAACCCTAACATAAGCTAGATCTAAGCGTTCCAAGATCTTTGTCGGAATTTGTTCCTCATTTCGGGTTTACCGAAAATGAAGAACGATTCGAGTGACCACTTTGATCGACTATAACGCTGCAACACATGAACTGTTCTTGTGATATAAAGGGTTCAGGTTGTAGCTAGCATGCAAGAGAGTAGATCTATTACATAAAATACAACTAACATGAACAGAATCCAAAAGTTATGACTCGGTCAAACCATGTCAGTCGACATGTTCATATGTTTTCTAGGTTACCCAGAAAACAGAGAACATGCTCGACCTTGCTAGTTTGACCGTCCATAAAATCCAACCCATTTACGAAATAAGTGATATTAAGGCATGATGATGTAGTCTAACAAACATACTACAACTTAGATACAAGAACCATAACGATACATCAAACCACTGTCAGATTCAAGCCATTTAAAAACTTGTCAGAGCTTTCTGGGCTCATTACGGGTTACCAGAATGGCCCGATCGATGTTAATCAACGACCTTTGACCGGCCAAGTTATAACTTATAATCTACAAGCCCATCTAGGTCCGATTCTTGATCCGAGCAAAGATCTCATAACATACTACTATATTCAACACTTATAACACAAAAAAAATCAAACACCTACGAGATCTACGACGACGACATTCGACATTCGTTGTCGAGCGCCTCTTTAAAAATTTCTAGATTTTCTAAAATCAATGATTTGAGCATTTTGAAGTTATGGATCTATGTAATACCAACCCGGATCATCACTAGAGACTAAATACAACATATTCTAACACCCAAACATAACATCTAACAACCAAAAAATTGGATGATTTTTGAATTAGGGTTTCATACCTTTTATGCTCAATTCTTGATTTACGGCTATTGATTTGTTGTTGGATTTAAGTGGGGCTTGATAATGGATGCGATATACTATATATTTTTCGGAGGTTTGGGGCTTGAGAGTGTTAGTATGAATGTTGTGCAATTTTTAGTAACCAACTCCACTTTCTCTCTCCTTAAATCTATTTATAGGCAACTTGATGCATGTATGGGTGATCTAATAGGTGATTTCTTTGTCAAAATTCGTGCATATTGAGTTGTTGGGAGTTGTTGATTTGGTGAACAACTTTCTCTGTTGTCAAAACCTACAAGTAGCTTCTTTAATGCACTTAGGGGCATTTTGGTCCTTTGATAATTCATTTTATGGCAAAATGGTAACTTACCAAACCCTTAGGGTTAGGGGTTTGATTTAGGGTTTAGGGTTTGAGCCAATTTGGGTAAACAAAAATCTAGAATTTCCATTTAGGGTTTGCACATTAAATAAATAAAATTAAATAACTTTTAGTTTCTAAAATTTTGCAAAATAAATTTGTTAATTAAATTAAGTTTGTAATTACATGAACATTAGGGTTTATTACCCTTAATCATAATGAACTTTGCTAATAAAGCAATTAGGGTTTAAAATATTGATAATTACGGTTTCTAGAAATACAATTAGGGTTTCTAGAAATTAAATTAGGGTTCTAGGTTTTAGGGTTTTAATTTACTAATTAAGTTTATTTTAATTAGCAATTAAAGTCTATCACACGTGTTATTAATCACTGTAATACAATTCTTGACAAATCAAACCTTCGGTTTAGGTTTCCGGATTAGGGTTTCTAATATTGGAAATTAGGATTTTCTAAATATTAGGGTTTCCAGAATTTTAATTAGGGTTTACCTAATTAATACATTAAATACACGACATAATTAATATTACATACTTATAAAATAATCTCATACTCTAATTTGGATCTCAAATTAGGGTATAACATTATTACTAGGGTTTGGGTCAAAATACAACGTAATTGACCAACCATTAACAATCTGGACATCTGTATACATATTCATAAAGAATTGAAAAATCAAAATATATGTAATATTATATTATTATTCTCATACCTCGACAATAATCCAAAATTAGGATTTGGATTCCATATCGATTATTCTTTCATATTTAACCTTAATAATTAAGGTAAAATAATTAACTTAATAATCAGTACAAAAATTCATATAATAAAATAATTATTATATTTATTCTAAAAATTACTTCATATATTATTTAAATAATATATGATTATATATTCATGGAAAATAATTAATAAAAACATTTTTATCTTAAAATTAATTATTATAAGAATATACTTTATAATAATCAAAAATTCTAAAATAAATTTACTTGTAAATATTCATGTAATAAATATATTTTTATTTACCACATAAATACATATACACATAATCTTTTACAAATCCTCATCCTTAAAATAAAAAAAAAAAAAATTTATACGCAAAATTTATGATTTATTTATATAGAAAATATCGGGTTCTCACAAACTCCCCAAGACAAAATTGGGGAGACATAAGCATGACAGTATATGCATAACTGCTAAAGCAACTAGTTAGACATATTGCCTGAATTGCAGCATATTAAAGAGTTAAATATCCTGAACTAAACGTCTAAACCATAGATTTATTTTGAACTGCAAATAAGCAGGCAGCATGAATAGGTGACGGAAAACACCACATAGTCCCCCAAACACCATGAATAGGTGACGAAAAACACCATGAATAACAAATTTGTGATAAAAGGTACATTTACAGGGATATTATCCACTGGGAACAGTCAGATTGCCTTTCTATCTCCCAAGTCAGACTGATGAGCGCCATAGCCATATCACAATAGTGATGATATATCCACCTGTAATTGCAGAGATATATATGATGCAACATTCAAGGTGAAATACAAAAAACTAATAGGCATTTCATTTATTCCACGGCAAAACCAAAAACTACCCACATATTCTTTTTGAAAAGTAAAAAGTACTAATAACTATGAGGAACTAAACTATTGGCTTGAACAATCTATACATTATGGTTAAATTACCATGGACGAATATCGCTTCCATTTACTCTCGAATATTCTCTCGCAAGGCCAAACTCAGTATAGAAAGAGCAACCGAGCACTGCAAAAGCCATGCTCGGTGTGCTTCATTATGATAAATACATTGGTTAAGACGAAAAGGTTTAAATATGTCCACATATGTAGTACACACAGTATAGTGAATGCAATCTTTGGTAAACATCCATCCAAAGTAAATCTTTTGTTGGAATGCCCAATTAGATTCTTTGTAGTTTAATTTGCATAGAATCGAGAAAAAGCTTGAATCCTTCTTCCAAACTCCAGAGGTAAACATTTATTAAATAGAGAGTAAAATTACAATAATACAATAGCAATGGTTAGTAAATTCGAGTAGGAAAAACTAATCGGTACTATCAAGATCTTGCGATCGTTAGATAAGAAAAGAAGAATGAGGAGCCAATGAAAGCATACTCACGAAACTATTATATTCCTCTTTCACTTTCTATTGGACATCCTTCCGTAGCACGGACATTAATGGGACCAATAAACATCCTCAAGAAGCTTCCTCGACAATCAACACAACGAACATTCGAGACAATTATCATACCCTAAAAATTTAGCCAAAGCTAAAAATTTAATTGCATATAATCAAAATCGATTACAAAGACAGTTCATTCACAACATCCATTCTTTAATTGCTATTATAAATATTTCAAATTGAAAGTTTCAACAACATTTTCCCCAATCTACTTACACTATAATTGAGAACAATTGGCATTTGCCCCAAATCGTGAATGATATATGCATAAAAGGCGGTCTCAGAACAAACCTGGAAGTCTTGGCATACTCCTCCTCGGCCTTCACTCCTCGTAAATCAATAAAGTTGCACCACCACCATCATCCACAATTAGATCCGAGCCCTTGAGCAGTTGTGTGAAGGTCTCGAACTCACATCTAATCCAAAGTTTTTTACGGTCGAGGTGATTTTTCGCTCCCTTGAATGGTCAGTGAAGGTCTGAACTCTGTCCGACAGGACATGAGTCCGGGGCCTACAAAGCTTCTAATTTTATTTGGGTTAGAGTGGAGAGCGAGCGGTAGAGGAAGAGTAACGAGAGAGAAGGGACACAAATGATTTGGGGAGAAGTGAAATGATTTTGGGGAAAATGTTTTTTCTTAAAAAACATCTATCTGGCATGACGAGACAATGACCATCGCTATATATACCCTATAAGCGAGGGTTACTGTCTTCGACCGTCGCGTAGAGATACTACCCTATATGACAGTTGCCTTCTCCAAATCGCTATATGTCGAATTTCTAGTAGTGATTTTTCGAAGATAGCTTGTGATGACCCGGGAATGGGTGTGGTTTTAGAAATTCTTAGGACATAATTTTTATAAGGAGGGAAGAATGTGACAAATCGGAAAATCGGATTGTCCAGAATTTAAGTTTAAAGAATTAGTTATTAATAAAATGAATTTTTATTAATACTATTTTGTGCTATGTGTTTATTAATCATTTTATAACCTAGAATGATTATTAATCGGGAGGATTCTGGCTACGAGTTAGACTGATCGAGTAAGAATTTTCAAGACAAAAATAAAAATTTTCCGGGAACAAAAATATTTTCAGGGAAAAAGACGAAATAAGCACTATTCATCCATTTCTGCTTGGAGATTTATTTTTAATTTTCTGAGAAACGTGTAATGATAGAATTCTAAGACGTAATGGAATATTTAATAATATTTTAATTATGGTAAAAATGAACTTTTCGCCTGCGGACTTAAAACCTAAGGGTTAGGAAAAGTGAGTTTCGAGAATTTTATGATTTCGTATAATAATTAGAGTTATTATGTGTGAGAAATACGAGTATAATACTAGTTATTATATGAGTATGGTACGAAGATTAGTACGACATAGAATACGAATATCGTACAAACTATATACGAAGAGAATACGATCATGGAATGTGTAGAATATGATTAGTCTGAATGGACTTTAAGTTCATGGACTTTGTAGAATCCAAGTGGACTTGGATTATATCAAGCCCAATGGAATGTGTAATCAAGCCCAGAGAAGGCCCAATAAGAATTAATATAAGGCTCAGTGTTAGATTTAATTAAGCCCGATCCAAGAAAATTAACCGCGGATCGAACCGATAGGTCACCGGATGGGTAAAACCCATGGGGGAGACCCATGGGCATAAGGGGCGGCAACTTGGCCACCAAGTAAGGGTGGTGGCCAAGTAAACTTGGTGGCTAATCATAGGAATAGTAAGGAGGTTAGGGGCAAAATGACCAATTTGCCCTAAGCCTTAGTTTTCTATATAAACAGGCCTTAAGCTCAATTGTTTGGTTTGAAATTTCAACTAACCCTTGAAAAATAGAGAAAGAGAGTTCGGATGGGAGAAGAAGAGGGATAGAATGAGGAAAAGGTAGCCCGAATACACGCTTTGTCAGATGGAAGGAGATTAAAGAAGAACGATAATCTGAACCCTGGTTTCTTCTAATTTTCTTTAAGTTTAATAGGTTCACAAACATAACTTAATGAAGATAAGAAGTAGATGAAGTTTTAAAATGATTTCATATGTTTGAAATCATGAGAAAACAAAGAAATAAGAATTAGGAATTTAGTTTATAAATTTCTTAAGGAAGTATAAGATTCGTAAGGATTTTGAGCGATCCGAATGAATCTTATGAATGAGTAGGTCAAATAAGTAAGGAATGATGTTATATAACATCAAACTCCAAGAAAAAGTAAAATCGTAATCCAAAATTTCGATTAAAAATGAAGAATGAACGAAGAACGAGTAGAACACGCGAAGAACGCGAAGAACGTTATTGATGGACAAATTTAAAACCATCGTAAGATAATTGTTGTTGATGAACAAGTTTAAAACCATTGCGTATAAGTTAGTTGGTTATTATTTGGTTAGGAACGTTAGAAACGTTCATGAAGAATGGATTAAATCTAAGCTATAAAGAAGTTATGGCGAAAATTCGTAAAATATAAACGAGAAATAGAAAGTATGTAAATGAACCCAAACATGTAGGGTTTCATAAGAATGTAAGAGAAAATATAAAATATGAGTCGTTGACTCAAGAATGAACGAATTCTGAGTTCGGATGACCGAATTACGGAGGAACAAATGAAGAACGATACAAACGTAAAATGAACGAAGAGCAAAGATTAAGCCAATTGAATGGCATGTTAACATATTCAAAATGAAGTTCTGTCTATGGATAATCATAGTACGTAAAATAAGGATGAGGTTGGATTTGGAATGACCTCGTTCTGAGTTATAACGAATAAGATATGAGATTTCGAAGTTAGCGTCTCAAGCTTGTAAAAGGCTTATAAATTTTTTCGAGGTTTCATGCTTGGCGCCGCAGCCCGAGTCATGCCTTGGGGGTCGATCTTTGTAAGCCTTGAAGCTTGGGCCATCGACTCTTCTTGAGTGGTATTTATTCTTGTGAAGGAAAGGGAAGGACCCGGTGCCGCAATGCCGGTGCAGGGAAATGCCCAGTGATGAACTTTTAAGTGCTCAAGTAATGGGGGATGTGTAAGAAAGAAATATGAACTTGTAGTTCAACTAATGTAACACTTAATCAAGTATATTAAACCTTAGATGAAGGTCTAACAAAAAGATTTAACGATAGTAAAAGATAAAGAATGTGAACGCGGGTTACGGAACCAATGTTTGGGGACCGTAGTCGCGATAAACGAACGAGAGGGATTGCTATGGTTGTGATTCCACAGACGTTGCGTGATAAAGGTAATGTATAACATTTTGATGTTATGACATTGTAGTGAGAGAAGAATGTGAAGCATTTAGACGTTGTGAACTCAACGTTGTTGCGATGAACTATTGATCTTGGCATACAACGAACCGTATGGCTTTGACATTAAGAAAGAATATTGAACATGGGGTTCATGGGCTGGTTAACAATGGAAAATGATTAAAACCTTAAGTAAAGGTTGAATGTGAGATTAAGGGATGAACAACGTAAACGTTGAATACGTAAATGATTCTCGTGAATTGTATTCACGTCGAGCCAACGTTCTAAGTGTATAGTGGTTGTATAACTTAGACGTTGACGAAGGTAGTAAGTAAGATATGAATTATCAAGAAAGGCATAGCAAACGGTAATAAAATTAACGAAAGCTGAATGTGAGTCAGAGGAGAATGTTAGAATAAAATGTAAGCGTTGAACACTTGAACCGATGTAAAGCTTAAGTGTACGCGAATATTAAATGGGTAGAACCTACACCCTGTGTATGGTTTGACCGTAAGGTAATAAAGATCAATGATTAATCCTGTGAACGGTGAAGAAGCTGAATTAAAGACAAGGAAGTATAGCGTAAAGAAGCCGAGTTAATGTTTATAACTTGGATGACGTTTTGAGTCGAATGAACCGGACGTTATAAGATAAGAATAAGGTAACGTAAAATGCTTAATGCTATTAATGCGTAGAATGAGTATTGAATGATAGTTCTGCGTATACAAAAGACTATATGACTTAGACAATGATGAATAAATCCTGAGGTTTGGCATTTAGTTGCCAGAAAGCCATAAGGAATAAGAAATTAACTTAACGAATGTTAGAGTTTAAGGGTTTGAATAAGTTAAGATAATTTAGGTTGTAGTATAATCATAACCTTTGATGGTTGACATATGGGAGCTGGGCTAAACAATTCTTTCAGAGAGCGAAGGTATATACAAAACTGGCAACCGATCTAACTCATTGTTATGGGCAGTGTAGATGAGACGGGAACTTATTTGTTGGTTGTTTGTGGGAAACCACTAAGAGAACCATTTGGACTACTAGCAGAGACACGATGTGTGCTGAGTCCTAGGAAAGTTATTAGAAGAAAATAAGAATGTAAATCATCAAAGATGATGAACGTATTGAGTAAAACATCTCCATATGTCATGAAGCCATTAACTAGTAAGGAAGTTGGTCGTGTAAACTTAGATTGTAAGAACGCGAACCCTAAGAAGTAAAGTTAAGTAAACCAATGCGTAAAGTCAAGTATATGACTAATTGGTTTACGTGTTATTTCCTTATGTACTGCGTAGGAATTGGAATGAGTAGTTCAGCGTAAACTATAAGATGTAGTTGTACGTAAGGCAAGTTTCCTAACTTCATTCATATTTTAAATTAATGCTAGTTTCTAAAACTTCTCAGATGTCAAACTTGAGAAGTTCTGTCTATGTGCAAATGTGTGATATTTGTACAAGGTGTTAGAATATATGAGGCCTTGTGCCACAATGTGAACACTTCGGTGTTTCTATAATATGAACTATTCTATGATTGAACTGTTCAATATGAGCATGTTCTGTTTATACATGAACCTTTATTGATTAAGTATGTGTTATTGATTCTAGCCAGACAGAATGTATATGAAAGAGAGTAAAGAATGAAAGTATTTCAAAATGAATGTGACTAATGTTTTAAAATGATAGGAATCGGGATTATTCCTTTTATTCAAAGTGCTTCATAACCTTTGTTCGGTTATTGAGGTTTTAAAAGAATGTTTGAATTCTTAAAGTTGTTGTTCAACTATTATGACTTGCAGAGCAATTGAATGCTCACACTTGCTTAAAATAAAAATATTTTCAGCGTACGATGTTAGAAGAATTTAAGGATCCTGTAAAGATCAAGTTGATCGGTATCTAGAAGAGATGCCATTCATTATATGAATGAGCGTGAAGATCAAGCAAAGACTTGTAATATAGAATGATAGAATTAAACTATAAAATAATTTAATGAATGATTATTTATCCTTGATGGTGGATAAAAGTCACTTATACAAGATGTAAAGAATAATGTAATTATCATTATTTGTAACGAAAGAGGTTTTAAGGTTTTAGAACCCGGGATTTGAGAATGTATGTTGTTATATTTAGCTATATAATGATGTATGTTTGGAAGAGGATGGGACAGTGACGTACGAAATTCGGATATGAAAATAGACCGGATTTTGAGGCGTTGCAGATTGATATCAAAGCTAATAGGTTATAAATCTTAGGTATGAGTACCTAAGACTATAATCGTAGAGAGAAGGATAAGAAGATCACCACGTGATCATAGTAAATCGTAGTAATCGATGAGCTATTAAGCGATGAATGATTTATAGCCAATGCTATAAATGAATGGTACTACGAAGTAGTACGGGAAGAAGAACTCAGATTGAGTTATGAAGGATAACATGCGAATTAAAGAAAATTTATATTAAGTACGGAGAAAGTTAGAAGTTGTAAGATTTCAATTGAGGACTCATGTGATGGCTGAGTTGTATGAACCTTTGTATGGGCAGAGGTTTGTGCTTGGTGTAACAACCACTCGGTTTATTACAGTGATAATCATTGAAATTGGTCACGCTATCAAGATATATATGACGAGAAGGTGAATCTTTTCTCATGTATATATTTTATAGGTAGAGACGGTTAAGATAAGGTGCGAGTTCTTAAAACTCATACTTATGGTAAGTTCGTGACTCATAATCATATGGTATGTTTTTGAACTTCCCAGCGAATAGACGCCTATGGTCTGTCTGGGATAGCTCTTAAACTCATATTATTATGGAAAGTTCCTGAACTCATAATGTGTGGTAAGTTGATGGACTGTATTAAGGTATAAGGATGTTTAGACTGAGAACACGTTATTTTTTCAGTAGACTTAGCATTGAAGGTGTTAGAGAAGATTAAGTATTGTCGCAGTAAGAAAATGAAGGAAGATGGATAATAGGATATTCCAAGTCATCTAGCTATGCTAGATTTCGAAGTTTCTTGAAATCGTGTTAATGTGCGCATTTTGAAAAAGAAAGAATTGGTTCAGTTTTTGGAACCAATGGATTTTAAAAGAACTATTCTTGGTATGTCTATGCTAATTGTTTTGGCTAGACAAAAATTGATTTGAAATATCAAAATGAATTTTATATCATCAGTGCATTTGATGCAAGGATGGTAAAAGGATGGAGTTATTCATGTAGTTAAACATGGTGTTTGATTTGATCTTAGGATCAACAACCTGTTATGGTATGATGTATAATGACGAAGTCATAAACTGACGAAGTCCTCAACGTACAGTGAAAAGTACAGTATCATGACGTCATAAAACATTTTGATGTATTGTGAAAGAATTTAAAGAAGTAGTCGATGTCAAGTGAGTTGACTAGACGAATGTTTCAAGTTGACGTCCAATTTATTGGTATGGTCTAAGCTACTTGATTTGGCTAAGACAAATGGTATGTCATGATTTAAAGAAAATCGAGCTTTCTTTGAAGAGTTATGCCGAACCAAATTGTTTTGGTGCGGAATCTAATGATTAAGTCTGAGGTGAACATACCCTGAAATGGGGTTATACGATGGGTTGATCACCTACGTATAGAAAGAAGTAGTTTACTTTCTTTGTGATTGTAAACTTACCGTGGAAAGAAAGGTTTACGGCGAAAGGCTGTTTAACCTAGTAAGAGTTCATGGTCAATTTGACCCCTCAACAAAAGAATGAAATGTTTTAAAGGAATCTTTATATTTCTATTTATTCATTTCACTTCATGATTCTTGATAAGTTATGAAGAGTAGGGAATATATGATAGATAAGAACTTCTTTGAAGAGAAGTTGGGAAGAAGGGTAAGCTAAAATTCGAGGACAAAATTATGTGAAGAATGGGTGAATGTGATGACCCGGGAATGGGTGTGGTTTTAGAAATTCCGAGGACGGAATTTTTATAAGGAGGGAAGAATGTGACAACTCGGGAAATCGGATTGTCCAGAATTTAAGTTTAAAGAATTAGTTATTAATAAAATGAATTTTTATTAATATTATTCTGTGCTATGTGTTTATTAATCGTTTTATAACCTAGAATGATTATTAATCGGGAGGATTCTGGCTACGAGATAGACTGATCGAGTAAGAATTTTCAAGACGAAAAAAAAATATTTCCGGGAAAAAAAAATTTCTGGGGAAAAAGACGAAATAGACACTATTTATCCATTTCTGCTCGGAGATTTATTTTTAATTTCTGAGAAACACATAATGATAGAATTCTAAGACGTAATGGAATATTTAATAATATTTCAAGTATGGCAAAAATGAAGTTTTAGCCTGCGGACTTAAAATCTAAGGGTTAGGAAAAGTGAGTTCTGAGAATTTTATGATTTCATATAATAATTAGAGTTATTATGCGTGAGAAATACAAGTATATTACTAGTTATAATATGAGTATAGTAGGAAGATTAGTACGACATAGAATACGAATATCGTACAAACTATATACGAAGAGAATACGATCATGGAATGTGTAGAATACGATTAGTCTAAATGGACTATGAGTTCATGGACTTTGTAGAATCCAAGTGGACTTGGATTATATCAAGCCCAATGGAATGTGTAATCAAGCCCAGAGAAGGCCCAGTAAGAATTAATGTAAGGCCCAGTGTTAGATTTAATTAAGCCCGATCCAAAAAAATTAACCGCGGATTGAACCGATGGGTCACCAGATGGGTAAAACCCATGGGGCAACCCATGGGGGAGACCTATGGGCATAAGGGGCGGCCACTTGGCAACCAAGTAAGGGTGGTGGCCAAGTAAACATGGTGGCTAAGCATTGGGATAGTAAGGAGGCTAGGGGCGAAATGACCAATTTGCCCTAAGCCTTGGTTTTCTATATAAACAAACCTTAAGCTCAATTGTTTTGTTTGAAATTTCAACCAACACTTGAGAAATATATATAGAGAGAGAGAGAGTTTGGATGGGTGAAGAAGAGGGAGAGAATGAGGAAAAGGTAGCCCGAATGCACACTTTGTCAGATGGAAGGAGATTAAAGAAGAACGATAATCTGAACCCTGGTTTCTTCTAATTTTCATTAAGTTTAATATGTTCACAAACATAACTTAATGAAGATAAGAAGTAGCTGAAGTTATGAAATGATTTCATATGGTTGAAATCATGAGAAAATGAAGAAATAAGAATTAGGAATTTAGTTTATAAATTTCTTAAGGAAGTATAAGATTCGTAAGAATTTTGAGTGATCCGAATGAATCTTATGAATGAGTAGGTCAAATAAGTAAGGAATGATGTTCTATAACATCAAATTCCAAGAAAAAGTAGAATTGCAATCCAAAATATTGATTAAAAATGAAGAACGAACGAAGAACGCGAAGAACACGCGAAGAACCTTGTTGATGGACAAATTTAAAACCATCGTAGGATAGTTGTTGTTGATGGACAAGTTTAAAACCATCACGTATAAGTTAGTTGCTTCTTGTTTGGTTAGGAAAGTTAGAAACGTTCATGAAGAACTGATTAAATCTAAGCTATAACAAAGTTATGGAAAAAATTCATAAATGATAAACGAGAAATAGAAAGTATGTAAATGAACTCAAACGTGTAGGGTTTCATAAGAATGTAAGAGAACATATAAAATGTGAGTCGTGGACTCAAAAACGAACGAATTCTGAGTTCGGATGACCGAATTTCAGACGAACGAATGAAGAACGTTAAAAATATAAAATGAACGAAGAACGAAGATTAAGCCAATTGAATGGCATGTTAACAGATTCAAAACAAAGTTCTGTCCATGGGTAATCGAAGTACATAAAATAAGGAAGATAATGGCTTTGGAATGACCTCGTTCCAAGTTATAACGAATAAAATATGAGATTTCGAAGTTAGCATCTCAAGCTTGTAAAAGACTTAGAAAATTTTTCTAGGTTTCAATTGGTGCAGCCGGCCTTGAAGTCGTGCCTTGGGGGCGCCTTGGCATGACATGAGCTCGGGCCATCGGCTACTCTTGAGTGGCGCCATGGCAAGAAAGAAAGGGAAGGATCCAGTAGCCATATGGCACCGGTGCGAGGCAATGCCCAGTGATGAACTTTTAAGTGCTCAATTACTGGGGGATGTGTAAGAAAGAAATAAGAACTTGTAGTTCAACTAATGTAACACTTAATCAAGTATATTAAACCTTAGATGAAGGTCGAACAAAAAGATTAAACGATAGTAAAAGACAAAGAATGTGAACGCGGGTTACGGAACCGATGTCCGGGGACCGTAGTCGCGATAAACGAACGTGGGGGATTGCTATGGTTGTGATTCCTTAGAAATTTGCGTGACAAAGGTAATGTATAACATTTTGATGTTATGACATGGTAGTGAGAGAAGAATGTGAAGCATCTAGACGTTGTGAATGCAACGTTGTTGCGATGAACTATTGATCTTGGCATACAACGAACCCTATGGCTTTGACATTAAGAAAGAATATTGAACATAGGGTTCATGGGCTGGTTAACGATGGAAAATGATTAAAACCTTAAGTAAAGGTTGAATGTGAGATTAAGGGATGAAAAACGTAAACGTTTAATACGTAAATGATTCTCATGAATTGTATTCACGTCGAGCGAAAGTTCTAAGTGTACAGTGGTTGTATAACTTAGACGTTGATGAAGGTAATAAGTAAGATATGAATTATCAAGAAAGACGTAGCAAATGGTAATAAGATTAACGAAAGCAGAATGTGAGTCGGAGGAGAATGTTAGAATAAAATGTAAGTATTGAACACTTGAACCGATGTAAAGGTTAAGTGTACACGAATATTAAATGGGTAGAACCTACACCCCATGTATGGTTTGACCGTAAGGTAATAAAGATCAATGATTAAACCTGTGAACGGTGAAGAAGCTGAATTAAAGACAAGGAAGTATAACGTAAAGAAGCCGAGTTAATGTTTATAACTTGGATGATGTTTCGAGTCGAATGAACCAGACGTTGTAAGATAAGAATAAGGTAACGTAAAATGCTTAATGCTATTAATGTGTAGAATGAGTATTGAATGATCGTTCTGAGTATACAAAAGACTATATGACTTAGACGATGATGAATAAATCCTGAGGTTTGGAATTTAGTTGCCAGAAAACCATAAGGAATAAGAAATTAACTTAACGAACGTTATAGTTTAATGGTTCGAATAAGTTAAGATAATTTAGGTTGTAGTACAATCGTACCCTTTGATGGTTGACATATGGGAGCTGGGCTAAACAATTCCTTCAGAGAGCGAAGGTATATACAAAACTGGCAACCGATCTAACTCACTGTTATGGGCAGTGTAGATGAGACGGGAACTTGTTTGTTGGTTGTTTGTGGGAAACCACTCAGAGTACCATATGGACTACTAGCAGAGACACAATGCGTGCTGAGTCCTAGGAAAGTTATAAGAAGAAAATAAGAATGTAAATCATCAAAGATGACGAACGTATTGAGTAAAACATCTCCGTATGTCATGAAGCTGTTAACCGGTAAGGAAGTTGGTCGCGTAAACTTAGATTGTAAGAACGCAAACCCTAAGAAATAAAGTAAAGTAAACCAATGCGTAAAGTCAAGTATATGACTAATTGGTGTACGTGTTATTTCCTTATGTGCTGCATAGGAATTGGAATGAGCGATTCGAAGAAACTATAAGTCAGAGTCATACGTAAGGCAAGTTTCCTAACTTCATTCATATTTTAAATGATTGGTAGTTTCTAAAACCTCTCACATGTCGAACTTGAGAAGTTCTGTCTATGTGCAAATGTGTGATATTTGTACAAGGTGTTAGAATATATGAGGCCTTGTGCCATAATGTGAACACTTCGGTGTTTCTATGATATGAACTGTTCTATGATTGAACTGTTCAATATGACCATGTTTTGTTTATACATGAACCGTTATTGATTAAGTTTGTGCTATTGATTCTAGGCAGACAGAATTTATATGAAAGAGAGTAGAGAATGAAAGTATTTCAAAATGAATGTGACCAATGTTTTAAAATGATAGGAATCGAGATTATTCCTATTATTCAAGGTGCTTCATAACCTTTCTTCGGTTATTGAGGTTTTAAAAGAATGTTTGAATTCTTAAAGTTGTTGTTCAATTGTTATGACTTGCTGAGCAATTGAATGCTCACACTTTCTTAAAATAAAAACATTTTCAGCGTACAATGTTAGAAGAATTTAAGGATCTCGTAAAGATCAAGTTGATCGGTATCCAGAAGAGATGTCATTCATTATATGAATGAGCGTGAAGATCAAGCAAAGACTTGTAATATAGAATGATAGAATTAAACTATAGAATAGTTTAATGAATGATTATGTATCCTTGGTGGCGGATAAAAGTCACTTGTACAAGATGTAAAGAATAATGTAAGTATCATTCTTTGTAATGAAAGAGGTTTTAAGGTTTTAGAACTTGATATTTGAGAATGTATGTTATTATATTTAGCTATATAATGATGTATGTTTGGAAGAGGATGGGACCGTGACAGACGAAATCCAGATGTGAAAATAGATCAGATTTCGGGGCGTTACATAGCTACTTCGTTGACTAACCTGACAAGGAAGATGGTGAAATACGTGTGGACGGTGAAATGTGAAGATAATTTTCAAGAACTAAAGAAGAGGTTGAGTGAAGCACCTGTGTTATCTTTACCCGATGATACAGGGAATTTTTTAGTTTATAGTGATGCTTCGCATAGAGGACTTGATTGCGTGCTCATGCAGCGTGGCAAGGTCACTGTATATGCATCACGACAGTTGAAAGATTATGAGAAAGCATATCCTACTCATTATCTGGAACTGGCCGCAGTAGTGTTAGACTTGAAGATATGGAGGCATTACTTATACGGGGAGAAATGTGAGATATACACGGACCATAAGAGTCTAAAATATATCTTCACACAAAAGGAGTTGAATATGAGACAAAGGGGATGTCTGGAGTTGATAAAGGATTACGATTGTGAAATCATGTATCACCCCGAAAAAGCCAATGTAGTGGCCGATGCCTTGAGTAGGAAGGGTCGGGAAAAGTTGTCTATGTTAACGGATCAAACTGAGTTAATAACAGAGATGGTTAGAATGGAGTTGGAAGTGAAGTTACCGAGTGAATCGGGGCAGAGATTGTTTACAACGGAGATTTAATCTACCATATTAGAGAGAGTCAAGAAGGTACAACTCCGAACTGAGGAGTGTGAGCAGATGAAGAAGCGGTTAATCGATGAAAAAGATTTAAAGTATAGTCTCGATAATGAGGGATTATTAAGATTTGAAGGAAGAAGTTCCAAATAAGACGGAATTAAAGGAGAAAGTGTTACAAAAAGCTCATAGTTCGAGGTACTCGATTCATCCTGGTAGTACAAAGATGTATCAAGACCTTCGACAGAGTTTTTGGTGGCCAAACATGAAGAGGGAAATAGCAGAGTATGTGAGTAAGTGCTAGACTTGTCAGAAAATTAAGGCCGAACATCAACGACCAAGTGGCTTGTTACAGTCATTGGAGATTCTGGAGTGGAAGTAGGAGTATATCACGATAGATTTTGTGGTGGGACTTCCAATTACTCAGAAGGGGTACGATGCGATTTGGGTAATAGTGGACTAATTGACGAAGTCAGCTCACTTTTTGCCAATAAGGGTCGAGTATAACTTAGACCAGTTAGCTAAACTTTATGTTAAGGAAGTCATTTCCAGACATGGAGTACCAGTTTTGATTGTGTCAAATCGTGATCCACGATTCATGTTGAGCTTTTGGAGGAGTCTGCAAGAACAGATTGGAACGCAACTGAAGTTGAGTACGGCTTATCATCAGTAAACTGATGGGCAGAGTGATAGAACAATTCAGACTCTAGAAGACATATTAAGATCTTGCGGCATGGATTTCAAAGGTAGTTGGGATGATCATCTACCACTAGTAGAGTTTGCTTATAACAATAGTTATTATGCGAGCATAGGCATATCGCCTTACGAAGCTTTATACGAACGGAAGTGCAAAACACCATTGTGTTGGGATGAAGTGAGAGAACGCCGAATGCTAGGACCAGAATTGGTGCAGCAGATAGCGGATATCGTAAAGCTGATACGGATGCATCTCGTAGCAGCGCAAGACAGACAAAAGAAATATGCTGATTCACATCGTGTGAATAGAAAATTTGAAGTAGGTTCGTATGTATTTCTAAAGGTATCTCCCTGAAAAGGAAAGATACGCTTTAGAAAGAAGGAAAAGTTAAGTCCAAGGTTTATAGGACCTTTCGAGATATTACAAAGGGTAGGAGAGGTAGCTTACGTGGTAGCGTTACCTCTGAACTTAGAAAGGATACATAATGTGTTCCATGTATTTGTGTTACGTCCTTATAAGCCAGATTATAAGCACGTAATAGAGTATGAACCTATTCATATTGAGAAGGACTTGACGTACGAAGAAGTGCCTATTCAACCCATTGATAGAAAAGAGCAAGTTTTGTGGGACAAAGTTATACCTTCGGTAAAGGTGTTATGGATGAACCACGATGCTGAAGAAGCAACGTGGGAACTTGAAGAAAAGATGAAAAAGAATTTCCCTCAGTTATTTGTTTAATGTAAGATGAGATTCTGGGGACAAAATCCTTATAAGGGGGAAGGATGTAACAACCGAGAAATTCGGATTTATTGTAAAATAATTTTATTTAATTAAATGATGAATAAAATTATATTAAATGTTATTATTACATGTTAGTAAGATGAATCTTGTTCTACAACCTAGATATGTCGGAATGTCATAGTATTTTGACTACGTGAAGGAATTATAGTGTTTGAATTTCAAAGATAAAAATAAAAGTTTTATCAAAAATTTTCCGAAAAACACTATTCACCGATTTCTGCTCGGGAATTATTTTTGAATTTCTGAGAAATACGTAATGATAGAATAATAAGAGAGGATGGGTTATGTAATAATAATTCAAGTATGGCAAACGTAGTTTTTCGCCTGTGGACTTAATTTGAGAACGTCAGTGAATGTAAAGCGTTAATGAATAAACGATGATCGTGTGATACGTAAGTATTGTATGAGGTAATGAATATACGTATGATATGAAGTATCATACGAGTATGTATCAATAATGGTATATCGTATATTATGAATGAGTATACGAGTTAGTGTACGAGAAGAATACGTGTATAATACGTTATAAGGCTTTAAGCCAATTGGTTTGAACTTGTAGGATTTTGTGTAGAAATTGTACAAGCCCAAGTGAATTAATGTTAAGGCCCAAAAGTTTGTTAAATGCAAGCCCAAAGAATAAGTTAAGTTAATTAAACCTAAAGCCCAAATTAAGAATCGAATTCATGGATCGATCCAATGGGTAAGTAAGACCCATGGGGAAACCCATGTGGGCCCCATGATCACACGACACCATCTTAGTGACCAAGTAAAGTGATTTACTTGGTGACCAAGGTTGGAATAGTAAGGAGGTGGAAGGGCCTAAATGGCTATTATGCCTTCACTTTGTGTTTTCTATATATAGTAGCTTGCTAGAAAATTTTTGACTTGTTAAATTTCCACCAACAACTTAACTGCTTATTTGTTAGAGAGAAAAAGTTAGAAAAGCTATATTTTGTTAGTTCAAGAAGTAAGAACAATGAAGAACAAAGAGAACTTCAAAGGTAATGATCCTAAACCATGATTCTCCCTCTCTTCAATTGTTAGAGAAGTGAGTAGTGGTAGAACTTGTATGTTAAGAAGTGTTAAGAATGGCTAATCAATGGACTTAAACCTTAATAACTCATGAACAAGAAATTCATATTTATGTTATGAACTAAGGAAGAACATGTAAGAACTTATCATGTGTATAAGTTATTTAAATATGTGTGGTTAGGATGTTAGTATGATGTAATGAATTCATTTGAAACAATGTAAAAATCTTAAGTAATAAAATTATGGTAGAATTTATGAGATTAAACGATAATCGTCGAAATCGTGAAATTCTCAGAATGGAAGTCAAATTTTGACATTTAACTCACAAATGTTGGTTTTCGATGGAGATTAGTCTCAATTGGCATTCTAGAGTTATGGACTCAAAAATGACCAAATTTTGACTTAGAACGAAGAAACGAGCTTTGAACGTTAACGAACGTTTATCATTTTCGTAATAATGAACTCATCGGTGAATTCTAAGTTAAAAGATTCGAAAGTGAAATGGTTTCTAATGGCATCGTAGAGTACGTGATTTTTGAGCTAATGGCTTTGGAACGAGCAAATTCGGACTTATAACGAAGAAGTTATGAGCCCGGGTATCTCATATAAGAAATTGTCTGTCAAATTTATCTGGTGCTGAGGACTGGCACCGCAGCGCCAGTGAAGGCACAATATGTGGCGCCACAACGCCAAGCATGTCTATGAGCTACTAAAGTATCGTGCCACATCACGGTAGTTAACACTAAGACTCGCGTCGCAGCGCGGAGTCCGGAGCTTAGCCACTGAAGAGTGGAGCCGCAGAGGCGACATAGAGAAGAGAAGATGGTGACGCAGCGCCAACACTTGACCAAGCATAGAAATGAAGGTTTATAAAGATAGAAATGAAATTTGTTGATTAGTAATGAACTAATACATTAATAAACCTAAAGTAACATCAATTAGGATTATGAAAACCTTAAGTTAAAAACTAAAGGTTGAAGAAAACTTACTCAAACGTGAATGTAAGAACAAGGTAATGCGATAAACTTGAACCAATGTTAAGCAATCTTATGAAAAATTAGATTGAGAAGAAGGGTAAGATACGTTAGGAACCATACATGACTATATATGACCTAACGTGGTATGTTACATGATTATATATTGTAGAGACATTAAAGAATCAAAGAGAATTTGTATTGACTGTAGAAGACGCCAAAGGCAAGTATTCTGATCCTTGTCTGAATTCTTTGGACAAGCTTTGTTATTCATGTACCTTACGCATTAATTGATGTATGATGAAGTCAAAGCCAATTCCTTCGACTAGACTTAAGACTTTTTATGGATTTCTTATAATCTATTGAAATGATATCAAAGTTGTTAAGTTTTGCCAAACTATTTTGTATTGTTTTCAAAGGAGGACTGAGTATGAATAAACAAATGTTTTATCATCAAACAACATGCACGTGAGGTTGCCAAACCTTAAACGTACATACGTTTAAAGAAATTAGTGTTGTACAACATAGAGTACTATAGGCTGATCACCTAGACGTGCTCGTAAGATATGTCGGACTTACGAACTTAGTGTCGGGTTTTCCTTTTCAAAGAAAGAATGAAATGCTCAAGGTCTTGGACCGATCTTAATGTTTAATGAATATTATTCATTATGAAACGTTTTAAAGAAAAGAGAAGTGCTATTTTGAATTATCAATAGTACTTCATAACTATTGTTCAGTTATTGAAGATATACGGTTTGTATGTTTTAAGCATGTCGTTTACATGAAATTGTCATACTTGCTGATCTAGTTATGCTCATTCCTGCTTGAACCATATGAATGCAGCTAAGACCGAATGGACCGAAGGATCTGGTAAAGATAAAGGGAAGGCTTAGGCGAACCTATAAATTGCTTTTGTAATAGTATAGGTTGAATGTTGTTATTATTTGATATTATGACAAGAACAAATGTAATGGTTATAAAGAACTTGGGAATAGTAATATTGTTTTGGAATATATAGAAGACATTTTCACTCTTTTGAGGTATTATAATTGAATGAATGTGTGAAATGTAGCACTATGTAGCACCAATTGTCGGGTTGAAAGATACCTGGATTTGGGGGCATCACATTTATCCTTTATTATGAGTAGTTAGATGTAATAGTTTTGGATAGTGAGCACCAAATCTTGTGGGAATGGAGTACCTGGATTTGGGGGTGTCACATTTCTGGCTTATGGCATCGTTAGACAACAAGAATGTCCCGACGATTTACTACCGTAAAATACTAACTTGAGCTGCTTCAAAGTTCGAAGGTTTACACTTTTCTTTTGACAATCTATAATTACCCTTTGGTTATACAACCAATCCATCCCTTGAAATATGTTAAATTCTCGCAATAAAATCAAAATAAAATCTACCAATAGTTTATGTCCCTTTATATCTACACAACAATTCCTATGAATATGTTCGACGAGAATTATCTATTTATTCGCTACCTCAATGTTCAAAGATATGGCTAATCTTTCGGGGAGTGAACTTAAACGTCTAGAAAATTCTCATGCTATAAAAGAACAGGTTGCACCCGAATAAAACAATATATAAGCATTAATATTATTGATAGGGATTATACTTGAAACTACATCTCGTGATGCGGCTGCATCTTAGATTATCATAGTAAAGGTCCTGGTATTGGACTGGACCAATAATTGTCAATTTACCACTATTAACTCCCTTGCTATCCCCTTCTTTTGGCAACTCCTTGCTATGTAGTTAGTTGACCAACAAATGAAACATCCCTAGTTCTTCTTCAGACTGGGACAATTAGGCGGGATGTGCCCTTTATGCCCACAATTATAACATAATGCCTTCCCTTTAAGATGGACTCCTAAATTAACATTCCCATAATTCTTAAATGCTTCAACCCTTTTCTTCGGGTCTCCTTGTTTCACTTCGGTATTCCCAAAGTTAAACCACTTCCTCTTCTGTACACTTCCACTTCCGCTAGCTCCTTCAACCTTAGCTCCTCTGTCACTCTTATTTTTGTTTTTCATCTCCTTATGGTAGAGACTTAAAGCTTTACTCCCACCCTCGGCTATAATAGCCTATTCCAGAATGGTTCCAAAAGAATTACGTTGGAAAGCTGATATCCGACTATAGAGTCAGGGTTTCAAGCCCTGCTCAAATCTTTGTGTCATCCTCTCCTCAGTAACCACCTGATGTGGAGCAAACCTCTCCAGTTCATTGAACTTGGCAGTATACTGAGGAACCGTTATCTCCCTCTATTCCAGCTCTAGAAACTTAACTTCCGTCCAACTCTGCATGTGTGGCAACCCAGACAATCAGATTGTCCAGAATTTAAGTTAAAGAATTAGTAATTTATAAAATGAATTTTTATTAATAATATTATGTGCTCTGTGTTTACTAATCGTTCTAGAACCTAGGATGATTATGACACCCCCAAATCTAGGTACTTCATTCCCACAAGACTTGGTGTTCACGATCCATTCATTCATACTATCTACCCAATTATAATAAAAATTAAATCATAAATTCTCCCTTTAATTAGGGTTACATCATTAAATCCCAAAAAAATCAAGTTGTCTAACCTTAACATCATATAAGTGCGGAAATAAAATTATTACATCACATCATTATTTAAAAATCTATCATCATAACAATAAATGAAAATTACAAGTCTTCATCTGTGAGATCCCAAATTTTATGAAATAAAAGTATTCAATTCTCTTATAATTATTATTTTATTTAGTAAGTGGTTAAATTTATAAAGGGTTTAAGTTAAGGGTGATATGTGAAAAAATTTCAAAGTAAGCAAGTTGTCATAAAATAATCAGTGATAAAAGTACAGTAATACGCGTGGTCGCATAGTAGCACACGGTATTGATTATTGATGCTTACATGAGAAGTCGCTCAGTTATACTCAAGTATTGCTACAGTAATTGCTGCATCATATCTCTCATATTATTGATTCAATTATTGTCATAGTATCATCTGCATAATATGATATATTATTAAATCAATAATTTAGACGACAAAGTTATTTATATTATTATTTGCAATATTGAAAATGTCCAGAAGTTCTGTCAAGGAGAGGTTAGATAATCTAATTGAGTGCCAATAGGGAGAAATCATTATTGAAAAGCCCTCTCTTTCCTGGGAACGACCTGGTTGTTAAATATTGTGAGTTATAATATTAATGATGAATAAGTTCGTGTTGATTAAAGATGAAATTAATAGTTCCAATGTGTTGGAATTATTAGTGTTAGTGGAAATCAACATTTATTTCGATTATAATTGATGTCTGGAGGTTATATTGACCAATCCAGATGAATTAACTTAGGATAAATGAGCAATTAATTGCTATTAATTCACATGCTTATAACTATGTGTTCACATGTGTGTACTATTCATTCACACGATTTACTATTAGGGGAGTTGGTGCAAGATTGATAATACTTGCATGACTAAATTAAAAATGGAGGTATAGTTGAAGGTACTATACTGTAATTAGTTTTTTTCACAAGATTATACTATTGAGTCACATGAATGAACTATTAATTCACATGATTTACTATTAGGGGAGGTGGTGCAAGTTTGATAATACTTGTAGGACACGAACAATTGATACAAAACCATCATAAACATGTTTGCCAACATATTCCTGAACGTAAAACAATTTAACAACAATTACACTAGTTTAATTTCCTTAAATTCCATATTTTCATATAAAACATCATTTTTGAGTTCCTTAGACAAAAATAAAAACTATAAACGCAATTCTTGTCCAAATTGCTTAGTTCAAATTACGTTATCTTCGTTTCTTAATGAATTAGCATAATCAAGCCTCAATTTACAGTTTAACATGCGAATTGACTATGAAAATTGGTACTTCATAATCCATATGACAAAAATATACTGTAATTTACTTTTCTTCCTTTTTACAATGAAATTAGCATACCATTCATATCTGACTACAAATTTTAACATCATAACTATATATAATTACCGTAAACATGTTATATAACAATAATTTATAGAAAACTAGAATTCTCAGAACATATAGTTTTTGTCGTGAAACACATATACATGTATACACATATGTATATATATATAATACCAAGGTTGTGACCATACCTTTAATTGGTCGAACAATCCTTGCTAAACTCACTGGAATTACTGTAAATTGCTTAAGTTTAATCTCTCAATTCTCTCACAACCTCTCTGTATTTATCAGACTTATCAAACAACTAGAATACACATAACAACATATAACTCCAGCCAACGCACACTTTCAAACGTCTAAAACCCGACGTCTACTAATTAACCCTTATTAAATCATCAGTTATAAATATATATTTGTATTATTTATTTTATTTATATTATTTAAATTTAAAAATTAAAAATCCAAAAGCCATAAGGCTTTGTTTGGCAAAACCCTTTAAAATTTAAAGACTTAATATATCTAAGCCTTGTTTGGCAAAAATTAAATTAAACTCCCTTAATTTATTTTAATAAACCATTTAGTTTATAATTTATAATTACATCTTATTTATTTGGATTTTCATATCCATCATTAATTAAATAAATCAATCACATACTATATTTTAAATAAATTTACCATTTAAACAAATAACACAAAATTATAATTTTATTATAATTTTATTTAATAATTTAATATACCATTTAAATTATTAAATCAACACAACAATATAACATCTCACGTTATATTACAACTCTCTCAATTATAATCACATAAATTTAGAATTTTATTAATTCATAAATATTTACTAATAATAATCCCATCAATAAAATATTTATTTCATTAATAAACACCTCAAATAAATATTTATATAATTCAATAAATATTTAAAATTACAACTTGAAATTCCGGATTGTTACAATGATTATAAGATCGGAGGATTCTGGCTACAAGCTGGATAGAGCGAGTAAGAATTTTCAAGACGAAAATAAAAAATTTCTAGGAACAAAAATATTTTTGAGGAAAAAGACGAAATAAACACTATTCACCCGACGAAACCCTAAGGGTTAGGTTTTGAATAACCTAAGCCTTTCTGAGAGTTTGGTATGTCAAAATGGCATTTTTTTCGAAAGATTTGATGATAATATGTCGCGAAAAGTTAAGTTCGCCGATAAACGTTTTCTCAAAAAACATGCAGAAATAGGACGAAATAAAAACGAACAAAAAGTACTATTATGTACTTTTAATTCGTTTAACTACGTTAGGGGAAAACGTGAAGGAAAATGCTTATCATCAAAAATTGTTTTTCAGTTTTATGAAGTTCTGAAAAATGCGTAAAAGGTAATCTGTAATGGAAAGACGGAATATCAAAAAATATTTGGATTCCGAGAATTGCAATTTTTCGAACTGTCGGACGAATCCCGAAAGACGGAACCAGAAGCTTCGTGAATACTAAGGAGGCGTAAATAAAGGCGATTTGCTAAATGACTAAAATACCCCTAGCCTTGGTTTTCTATAAAAGGAGAGCCTTAGCCCATTTGTTGGTGATTTTAAAAATCACCAACACTTGAGAGAGAAAGAGAAGTCGGATGAGGGGGGAAAAGGAAGAGAAAATGTTAGCCCGTGTGCAAACTTTTTCCAATGGATGAAGGTTAAAGAAGAAAGGTAATCCAAAACCTAGTTTAATCTAAATATTCTTTAAGTTTTCTATGTCAATATATATAACTTAATGAGAATAGAAGTAAAAGATATAAATAAAGATATTCATATTGATGAAATCATGAGAAAACAAAGAAATAAGAATTAGAAGTTTAGTTTATAAATTTTTTAAGGAAGTATGAATTTTGTAAAGAATTTGAACGATCCGAATGAATCGTATGAACGATTCAGTGAAATAAGTAAGGAATGGTGTTCTATAATACTAAATTTCAAGAAAAAGTGAAATCATAATCAAAGTATCGATTAAAAGTGAAGAACGAACGAAGAACGTGAAGAACACGCGAAGAACACAAAGAACGTTGTTGATGAACAAATTTAAAACCATCGTAGTATAACTTGTTGTTGATGGACAAGTTTAAAACAATCACGTATAGGTTAGATGCTTATTGCTTGGTTAGGAACGATAGAAATGATCATGAAGAATGGATTAAACTTAGCGATAACGAAGTTATGGCAAAAAATTCGTAAAAGACGAGCAAAAAGTAGAAAGTATATAAATGAACTCGAATGTGTAGGGTTTCATAAGAATGTAAGAGAATGTAGAAAACGTGAGTCATGGACTCAAGAAAGAACGAATTCCGAGTTCGGATGACTGAATTACGAATGAACGAACGAAGAACGTTAATAACGTAAAACGAGCGAATGATGAAATTTAAGTCAATAAAATGGCATGTTAACGGATTTAGAATGAAATTCGGTTGGGGGGAAGTCAAAGTATAAAAATAGGCGTCTAAAACATGTTCAACACTTAGAAAAATTTTCTGAGTTTTAGAACTGCACTTATAACATAAGGTATGCTTTGGGAAGCGGCGCTTGACTTAGGGGACTAAGCTCTCAAGACTTCATGTTGCGGTACCAGATATAACAAGGAAGCGATTGCCACAATCTTTGGTGCGAGGCAAAACCCATAGAAGAACTTTTAACTACTCAACTCCTAGGGGAAGTGTATGGAAAGATAATGAACATATAGTTCACATTATATAACACTAAATCAAGTGAATTAAACCTTTAGTAAAGGTTAAACGGGATTAAAAGAAAAACAATGTAAACACAAAATACGTAACCAATATCCAGGGACAATAGTTGGGATAAAATGAACATGTGGGATTATTATGATTGTTATTCCTTAGACGTTGAGAGATGAGGGTTAAGTGTATGCAAATATTAAATGGGTAGAACCTACACCCGTGTATGGTTTGACCGTAAGGTAATGACTCATAATGATTAAACCTGTGAACGATAATGAAATTAAAGTAATAGCAATGACATATAACGTTAAGAAGCTGAGTTAGTAATAATAACTTGGATGACGTTCTGAGTTGAATGAACCAGACATTATTAGATATGAATAAGGTAATATAACTAGCTTAATGCTATGAATGCATAATGTTAGCATTGAACGATCCCTCTTAACATACTAAAAACTGTATGAATTATATGATAAGAAATAAATCCTGAGGTATGACATTTAGTTGCCAGAAAGCCATAAGGAATGAGAAATCAACTTAACGAACGTTATAGTTTTAATGGTTCGGATAAGTTAAGCTTTATTTAGGTTGTGGTACAATCGTAATCTTTGATGGTTGACATATGGGAGTTGGGCTAAATAATTCGTTCAAAGAGCAGAGGTATATACGAAACTGGCAACTAATCTAACTCACTGTGAAAGACACTGTAGATGAGATGGGAAACTAGTTTATTGGTTGTTTATGGGAAACCACTCAGAGCACCATATGGACTACTAGTAGAGACACGATGTGTGCTGAGTCCTAGAAGAGTTATAGGAAAAAGAAATGAATGTAAATCATCCAAGATGATGATCGTATAAGTTAATACATCTCTGAATGTCGTAACGCCGTAAAACAATAAAGAAAGATGGTTACATAAACTTAGGTTATAAAAATCAATCATAATGAGTAAGGTCAAGTTTAACCAATGCGTAAGTCAAGTATATAACTAATTGGTGCATGTATTCCTTATGTGTTATATAGGGATCAGAATGAGCAGTTCAACGTAAACTCTAAGTTGCAGCTGTGCGTAAGGCAAATTTCCAACTTTATTCACATTTGAAATGAATGCTAGTTTCTTAAACTTCTCAGATGTTGAACATGAAAAGTTTTATCTTTCCACCCGTAATTTGTACACGAGTCTCCCTCATCTTATTTTGCATGAACTATAAAAAGCTTCTAAACATCCCATCATTCATCGTTTGATCAGTGGTGTTGTTTACAGGAGGAACATTGTCGTCTTGTTGCACGTTCTCCTGGTTTATGATTAAAGGTGTCTCCACGGTATCATTCAGTCCTTTGTTAACATTTTCAGCTGCCATTCTCAAATACTGACACAAAACAAGGGTTAATTAAAGAAATTGACATGCCACATAATATCCCTATATTTTGACCGACCAAACAAATAAGCTTAAGTAGGACACACTAGCGAAGAATTTACTCGTCTCTCCCCTCCTAGTTCTATTTCCCAATCTCCTCAAGAGACCATATCCCTAAGCTCTGATACCAACTATGACGCCCCCAAAATAGGTCCACACAACCCATTCTAAGTGGCCAAATACGTGTTACAGAAAATAACTACAACTTCATTATTATAATTTGTCGTGCAAAATACGACAACACATATGTTGTAATTTTAAAGACAAATTTTGTCTTCTAGACAGTATCCAAACTCAAATAAGTTCTCATTATAATTATTGATACACTATTTTACAAAATAGTGAGGACTACTAAAACAACAGACTTGAAACATCACTCCACACCCCGATTAGTTCCCGTTATATTCTTGCTTCCTGAGAAGAAAAATGGAACAAAAAGGAAAAGGATGAGCTCAACTAGCCCAGTAAAGAATATTATGACTAACATAATGTAGAACAAATTATCATTAGCCTTCAATCAATCAGATAAAATATAATGGACAACAAGTTTTAGATCAATATTCGCAGCAGAAATAACAATTCATTAGAAGAGTTAAGTAGAGAATGAAATCTACTATCTTCTATGATTTAAAAGTGCGTCATCAATATTTTATCCCTGTAACATCAATCAATATACTTCTTGAATCAAATATTCATCTTTGCAATACAGGCCAAAGATATTTATTTGTATCACAAGTTGGTCATGTTCATCTCAACACATGTCCATCTTTGCAATACATGCCAAAGATATTCATCTGGTAATCATTCATCTTTGCACTACATGCCAAAGATATTCAGTTATATCACCATTTAGGATTGAGGATGATGAAAAATATCTTAAAGAAAACGAATCTAGTGAGATAAAAGGACAAATATTAGGGATTCGTACTTTGGTTTATCCAAGTTCAAAAATACTCCATAATAATCCATTGTGGAGCAATAATTCAAGAATAAAAATCAAAACATGGATACAATCAAAGATAGTAACCATAATAGACAACTTGGACAAAGTGAAGAAAATTTAATTTTTCTGTTAATAGTGTCGTATTCGTGAATAGTGTCATATACGTGAATAATGTCGTATACGTGAATAGTAACCCCAAAACGAAAAGGTAATAATTTCAGAAGAAAAATCATACTTCATGAATAGTATTCGTGAATAGTATTGTATTCGTAAATAGTGTCGTATACGCGAATAGTGTCATATACGTGAATAGTAGCTTCGACATAAAAAGATAAAAATTTTGTAATAAAATTCATACCAATATTTCGGTATAATGATATTGAAAGAAATAATATCATTTACAAAAAAAATAACATCCCTTCACTCAAAAGAATAGTAATTCTGGCAGGAAAATTGGATATAATGCTGAAGAAAACTTGCACTGCTTATCAACTCTCAAAGTATCTAAATACTCACAAAAATACGCTCGATATTATAGAGAGAAAATTTTCTGATTCTGGTGTGATTTTCATTTCTAACTAAGCACCCTATTTATAGGAAAAGTGTGGCACACCATAATTGACAAACATTACATACGGTGGTTTTTTTTTTCTCTACAGCACTCCTTCTTTGAAGATTCATAGCCCACCAAAAAGGACAATTCCCACCCACCACATGTTTTTAAGAAAAAAACATTTATTTCCGAAAATTTAATAATTCATAATAAATAGCCCTTTTATTAGAAAAATACAAATTATATGTCCATTCCATATAAAATTTAATTCTCTACAACTTTTTAGAATAAAGTGTTTCCAAATTCCAAACGAAAAATGACCGAAATCCACATACGGATGATTTTTAATACCTCCATTCTGACAAAATACTGATAAAACACCACAACATTAATTCCTTCATTTATAACCACATAAAATAAATATTTCCTTATAATATAAATCAATAATTAATTATTCACAAATAATATTATAGAATCACAATAATAATGACCGAATTGTTCCGGGAAGAGGGGGCTTTAGATAAGGATTTCTCCTTAGTGGTGCGCGCAATTAGGTGGCCGAACCCTTTTCCTAGACAGAACTTCCTTAGACATTGCCAATAATGCTATCTAATAATATTATTCAAATAATATGAATTATTGATCTGATAATGAGAAATACTATGCAGTGACAATTATTAAAACAACAATAATATAAAATATCAACGTAGCAATTATTGAATCAATAAAATATAATATTGAACAGTAATTACTGTAACAATTATTGAGTAGTGTCTTCTTACGTAAGAATCAATAATCCAAAAATATTGTGCAATACAGTGTGCTACTGTGCAACCACCTATATTAATGTACTTTAAACACTAAGTATTCCAACAGTGTTAACGGTAACAATTACGCCGTTATTTATAAAAAAAATCATACATGTCATTTTCTTCATCCGACAGTTTTATGTTATGGGGCCCACAAATGGTTGTGCCGTTGTACGAATATTCCCCAACAACCAGAATATTCCACAACCAAATGAATATTCCCCGCCAACAATGAATATTTTATAACCACTTGCTTATTTTGTAAAATTTGCACATTTTACCCATAACAAACCCTATTAATCAAGGGTTAAATGCAAAGTCGACCACTAAGCTTTATTGATATTTGGTATTGAGCCCCTTTCTTCGAGTCAACGCAAACTGAACACCCTTCTATTCAAAAATTTAGACTTTGAAGCCCTAGGCGCCACATGTGAGTTGACCTGCTGATGTGGCACATATGGCGCCTATGTGGAACACGTGGCAGGTCTGACACGGTATTTAATATTATAAATTGACATGTGTTCGCTGCTTACGTGGCAGGTCTTTTGAATTTTTCCCAAAAATTGCTTCTCCACAGATTCGAACCTACGACCTTTCGGTTGGAACTTTGGTCACATGACCACCCGAGCACCACGAGCCTAGTTGTTAGTAATTTGCAAGGAATAAGCTTTATATCAAAACATGAGATTTCCCCCAAAACAATTAAAACACTTTACAGATTTACAGAACATTCATTTCGTTCTTCAGAAAAAGTCTAACCCTTGATTTCTTTCTTTGTCTTTTTCTCTCATCCAACTCTCGCATTAAATCGTCTTTATCTCTTGCTCTAAAGTGAGGCAAAAGGTTAGGGTTCAATCGTCTCTCCCTCTTTTGCTGTAATCTTGAACTTCATGAGGAATGAAAAGAGGAAAGCAGGACTGTAAAGAAAATAGCCATCAAAAGGTTGGGGAAGGTTCAATATCCACTGGAGTTAGTGTGATTTCATCACCAAGGTATTGTGGGTGTGGGATACGAGTATGAATTTGTACATTGTCAAAGGGACTCAGTGTTGGGAGGAAGTTTTATGGTTGTGCAAATTATGGTGTAAGTTATAATATTTACCTTGATAAAATTTTACTTTTTATATATAATCATAATAATTGATAACTGTATGTTTAATTTTCTACAGAGCCAAGCATTTTGTGGCTTTTTTCAATGGATTGACTCTATCCAAATGTTAGAAGATGCTGGGGTAGAGAATGATTCGGGTCTGTTGAATATGAGGAGGATAGAAATTGACCTACAGATGATGAAGGAGAAAGCTCATAACTTGGGATTGCAAGTATAAAAATTAGTTATGAGTGAGTTTTATACACATGAATTGGATACATTCGGGCTTAATTTATTGTTGTTCTCAAGTCTTTTAGATTAGTTTTTAAGTGTTTATGTCTATTAAAGCATGTTTTATGTTGTTTTGTAGGAATTAGGACAAAAGTTACATGGATCGGCGTTAAAATTGGCTAGATTCGCGTTTTGACTTGCCATTTACATGATCACTTCAGATCCAATTTGAGTATTTCTACAGACCTTATTTCGAAAATCTTAAAAAATGAAAGTTGGAGATCTACTTTTCCTCTTTCCGGATCATCTTGCATCATCTAAATCAGAGTTCAGACGAAGAAGTTATGGCCATTTTCCCAAAGGACGTCGGAGTAGAAAATGTCAGAACTTGTAATAACGCCGGACGCTTATAAAGCGATGTCGGCGTCGTTCGATCTTTGGTCAGCCTTTGGGAAGAAACTTAGTGATGGCTTTGAATGCGTTTTGGGTGAATTTTGACACCTTTTTGACTCTAAATTGGATTGGGTTTGTTCCTAAACTCAAAATTGAACTTGTAACCTATAAATACATGATGTAAGGCATAAAATAAAGGGGAGATTACATAGCTTAGCCTAGATTAAACACTCCTTTAGATTATAACATAACCCTAGTTCTTATTAGTTTTGGAGATTGAAGCAACTTGGAGACCATTGAAGATTCAAAGAAAGAGCGAAAGAGGAGTCTCAAGGCTACTGACAATAGATTATATTCTCTTCTCTTCTCTTACTTTTATCTTTTAATGTCTATTCAATTGTGGATTCTTGATTTTAATTCATTAATTATGAACTAACTCTTTCATTAAGATTTCAATTGAACTTTTTATGATTATGAATTGATTATTTGATTTATTCTAATTATTTATGTTGAAGTGAATTGTTCATCTTGCTTTGTGCTTATTGATTAATTATCGTCGATAATTACCTTGTTACTCTAGAAGGAATTGAGAAAGGAATTCTAGGGTTAGAAATGGCATGGTGACATGTGACTTAGTTATTTGCATGATGAATAATTAGGTTTGTGAATAGAATGAGAATATCTATTTGCCGAATGTAATACATAAGGAATTGGGATTGTAACGAGTTTAATTCAATTGTTTTGCATAGAGATATAGCAAAATTAATCTGGGTTAAATAGAAGGCAATTGATCACTTTCGAGAGAGGGCTTTTGGCATTTGAGAATTCTGCTAACAATTCGATGAGACATAATAATTGGGATAATTGGATAATTAGTTTATAGTTCATAATTGGAGATATTGGAGTCTTAGCCTTTATTTATTTGAATTCATTTATAAAGTAACCTAGTTTTAATTGATTAATTTAGTTTTATTAATTAGAAAAATCACGATTTGAGATTGTTTAAATAAAATTAGTTTGGTTAAGAATTAGTACTTGGTGATTTTTATTAAATAATTCCTCGTGGGAACGATACTCTACTTTCACTTTATTACTTGTTGATCGTGTATACTTGCACGTATTCATTGATTGCGAAATCGATCAACAATTTGAAAAATAGAAAGTCCAATTGAAGAATGATTTGAAGTATTTAAAAGAAGAAATAAGGAATTTACAAACTAGGGAGAAATGGTTATTACTTGTAATTGGGTTGCTTTTTGTGCTGTGTTTGAGCATGTTAAACACCATGAAAGAGTTTAAGTTATTTTGATGTTTGAAAAAATTTGATATATAAATGGGGATTATATAATGTTATTTGGACAATTAGATTATTTGAAGAATGATTTTTTTTGGATAATTACATTATTTGAAGAATGATTTTGTTTGGATAGTTGTGTTTATTTGTATAATTATTTAGCAAAACAGAGGCTACTTCACTAATTGGGGACATTCCAAATTATATGATTTGTTCTTTTAAAAAATAGAGCATAAAAGAGCATAAAATAGAGCATAAATGCATCCCATTGTTCAAACTGCAGTCCTATTGATAATAAGAAAAACAGAGCACTCATCTTATAAGTGCAAGTATTCTGAATACGACATGAAGCTCTTAATTCGTTCATAGGCCGCAGTCCTATTGTTCAAACTACACATAATTGTGCAATCCCATTGTTAAGAAAATGTCAGAACTGCAGCACTTTAATTATAAATGTGCAATCCCATTGTTAAGAAAATGCATACCTAACAAACTGCATCCCTTTAATTATAATTCTAACTATAAAATTTGTACAAAAAACTTAATAAGAAACTCCCTTTTTCATTTAATCAATAACACCATTATCATGATTACAAACACAAAAATAAATATGCCTTGCTAGGATACCATACACCAAATAAACCATCCAGGCCAGTACACCAAATAAACCTTATTGTATCAGTTTTGTGTTTGACATAATATAAACACCAAAAACCACTAATTAACTATTCACACAAAATGATAATATATATTAATAGATTAACTTATTCTACTCCTTGTTCACACTTTCTTGAGTACCACCAGTCTTGTTAGTCACTCCACTTGACTGACCCTCACCCTCTGGTCTTCTTCCCCCTTTAGTCTTCTTGAAGTTGTTATACAGAGATTGAGCCATCTCACGATCCTCTGTTTCAGTCTCTCCAGTAAGTGCAGCTGCCGCTCTCATAACACCAGACATCAGGATTGTTGTGGCCTTAGGTGCAGTTGTCTTTGGCCTTGGTGGATGGTGTGCAGGTGCAAACCTTGGGCCAGATCCAGCTAAGTAACATCTCCCAGGTATGCTCTATATACAACAGTTGGTTAACAAAATAAGAGTACATATGCTCTGTGAGTGGAAATGAAATCTACACTCAAACTATGTATCAAAATAAAAAAAAAATTGATCTACAATAAAACCTTGACAAACTAATTAATGAAATGTACTGAAACAAGTATACAATAATAATCAGGTCATATATACTTACTAAAATATAAGTGTTGCCAGTATTTGGGGAAATGAAACAGCCAACACAAGGTGGGACCCATTCTCTTCTTGCACGATTTCTCATGACTACACTAGTTTGTCTAACTACACCTTTGTCTGCCACATTTGTCTATAAAACTGGAAAATCAGATTTGACGAGTAAACACAATTTCTAAGTTATTGTAATCAGGCCTCAACTCACCAGCTTTTGACTTGAACTGGTATCAGCTCCGCTATCTCCCTTATTTGCCATGTCAGTTTTATCCGTAATAACTTGTTCCTAAAATTTTTAACATGTGTTTAGAGAAATATTACCAATGTAACTAAACATGCTTAATCAAACTAATGAAGGGACATACCTTCACTACTTTTCCCTTCTGCCCACTGTCTCCCTCATCTTGTACAGCTTGTTCCCCTTTCTTTCTTTGTTTTCTTTTCTTCCCAGTATCTTCCTTATCTTGTACAACTTGTTCCTACAAAGATAAACCAAAAATAATTAACAAATAATAATAAAAGTTCAGTCAAAAGAATGCTTAATCATACACCTCTCTTTCACCCTATGTCTTTCACTTTTGACAAATTGTAAATCAAAACCTTTTGTTAATGACCAAATAATGACTACATATTTGAATTCTTTTTTGTTTTCAAATAACATACCTAAATCTAAGTTCGTCACCATGATTTTGGTGTTGGGTTTATACACTGGGAAAGGGTTTTGCCTCCTCACAAGTGTTTTAACTCTAAGGTTGTTTAGCCTGTTTACCCCCTTCACAATCATGCTCAAGATAAATCTCAACATATTTATAATCTACAACAGTATCTAACATCATATTTAGGTCATCATCATATTTAAGATTTGAAAAATGCCCACAAAATATAGTATCAAGCATTCTATAATATAACCCAATTACATCTGTATACCCAAAACTCTCACACATTGTCTTCAGCTTCTCAAAATTTAATTCAAAATAAGGGATTTGAAACTTATCAATTTTCCCATAATCATAATGGAAAACAGGATTAACCCAAATAAACCCCCATGGTGGAGTTTTACTCCCAAGTTTCTACAAAAAAATACCATTAACATTAATTAAAAAAATATTTCTGTCCAGCACATGATAGACAAACAAAACTACAGTATAACAGAACAAACAAAACTTTAAATCTTATGTCGAACAAAACTACAATATAACAAGATAAACAAAACTTTATTCCTCTAATTCCAACACATGATAGATAAAAGTTTATTGGTGGAGTTCCACTACCAATAAACTACAGTATAAATCTCATGTTGGACTATGGAACACAAAGACAAACCACATATATAGAGGAGACTATATAATTATTACCCGACAATATTAGGACCACAACATAAGGACCACAATATAATAACAAATCAAGTTGATATTTATATAATAACAACCAATTTTAGTAAAGAGCCGACAATACACAAGGAAATGGGATTAAGTTCCAGACAATAGACATGTGAAGGTAAATAAAGGGGCCACATTAGACATATAAAGGGGAATAGAAAAAAGGGACAAATCAATAAAGAGGGATTTAGAGACACTTACACCATCTTCCCCACCACAAAGCACTGTAAGATCCTTCGAATAACTTTAGTATCCCTACTACAAACCCTCGATTTGATGAAATTCAAAAATTCTAGCTTTTCTTTGTGCATGCGAGACTTGGATGAGAGAGAGAAAGACAAAGAACGAAATCGAGGGTTAGACTTTATCTGAAGAACGAAATGAATGTTGTCTGTAAATTTGTAAAGTGTTTTAATTATTTTAGGGAAATCTCATGTTTTGATATAAAGCTTATTCCTTGCAAATTACTAACAGCTAGGCCCGTGGTGCTCGGGTGGTCATGTGACCAAAGTTCCAACCGAAAGGTCGCAGGTTCAAATCTGTAGAGAAGCAATTTTTGGGAAAAATTCAAAAGACCTGCCACGTAAGCAGCGGACACATGCCAATTTATAATATTAAATACCACATCAGACCTACCACCTGTGCCACGTAGGCGCCATGTGTGCCATGTCAGTAGGTCAACGCACCTGTGGCGCCTGGGGGTTCAAAGTCCAAATTTTTGAATAGAAAGGGGCTTAGTTTGAGTTGATTAGAAGAAAGGGGCTCAATACTAAAATATCAGAAAAGTTCAGTGGTTGACTTTGAATTTAACCCCATTAATCAAATCCACCCCTTGCTATTTCAAAATAATGAATAGAGGAAATTCAATTTTATTTATAAAAAGTTGGGGTCTTAAACTGCCATATCTCGTTAAAATTGAACTTTTATACAAAATTCAATCCTTTTTTATATAGGTGCAAACAAGGCATAGCACTACTTCTAGACAACTGCATGTAGACCTACACACACACATTCAGATAAAAGTTTAAATTAAAAAGTGGCAATAACCGTGTCACCACAGAAGTCGGGGGGTGCTTAACACCTTCCCTCCGCTTAATCAAGCCCCTAGAACCGTAAAGAATCTCGATTTTGCAAACCAGTTATACAGTGTCACATCACTAGGTCTATGAGCAAACTATTTCTCGGTTGAGTTGGTGCAACCATTTAAAAATACCAACTGACGACTCTTATAGTCAAACCATCGACATATACATGTCGGACCTTTTTAAACAAATCTCACCTAACATGAGAACACCAAAAAACAAGAACAAAAAGGGATAAGTAAAAATCCCGATGTCGACAGGTGGCGACTCTGCTGGGGACACCGGTAAGAGGGCTTAAGCCGCTACTCAAAACTTTTCAAAATATTTTATGTATTTGTGTGTGGATGTTGCATTTTACATTTGAATGAATGTGTACTAATGCATTTACTTATTACAGTTAGTGCTTCACACCATATCTGCCTGTGATATTAGTGCTTCGCACATGTCATCATTTCCATACGGTGAGACGCGATGTATATGAATGTATGTTGTGTGGTTCGTTCACCAGGAGGCTATCCCGTTGGTGTTT
Organism: Panax ginseng; assembly: GCA_020205605.1. NCBI lineage: Eukaryota > Viridiplantae > Streptophyta > Magnoliopsida > Apiales > Araliaceae > Panax > Panax ginseng. Next base: position 89,519,184 of record CM035129.1, read on the forward strand.
GATTATTGGACTCGTAGGGAGACTAATTCCAATGAGGTTCAAGAAAGGCACCACCCAGATTTGCTCTAGTTGAAAGACTAGATTAACTTCCCATCGAGTAAATTGCGACGATCTGGGAACCTTCATGCCAAAAGCCTCGAGAGTAACCTAAGATAGGTTAGCCTCTGATAAACCAAACGTAGAGAGAAGTCTCTTCATACCTTCCCATTTCAATTACTTGTAATTACTTGTAATTTTATTTCCATGTCAATCTCAATGTAATGGAAAAATATAGGAATATGTGAACATGCATTCCCTTTTATATCAAAACCTGTCATGTTATCTTGTCATTAAAATAAACTAACATCCATTTTGTAGGATAATATTCCTAAAAATGGACACATTACATAGCATGTAACATTTTCACATTTTCCTAAGACTAAACTACATTAGTCTTTTTGTAGGGAGACGATTGGTCCCATTACCTGGTCAAAGTCCAAGAAGGCATTAAGCCTATAGCCAAATATGGGTAAATCTAGTCAGCCTAATCCTACTCTTGTCTCTCGCGAGGAGTTCGATGGATTGAGCAATAAAATTATAGAGTTGGTTGTTCTGCTAAGAGAATTACACAACTCAACTCAGGGTCCATAAATACCCATACATACAGAACTCTCTGCACATAGAGGAATCCAGGGTCTGGACAAAGAAATTCCAGCACCTGAGGCTCAGTCTGATAAGACCAACAAAACCCTTGAAATCACCCATCTCAAAGAAGATCCAGACACCGGTGATATTCGGAAGAAAGTCCTACAAATGGAAGAGACCATTCGGTCTATCAAAGGGATTGGAGCATACGAGAGTGTTTCATACTCAGACCTTTGTATATTCCCCGGGGTTCATTATCCGAAAAAATTCAAGACTCCAAATTTTGAAAAATATGATGGATTGAGAGATCCATACACCCATTTAAAGGTATTCATTGGAGAGCTCAGATCTTATGTCGAGAATGAAAAGCTCAGAATGCAGCTATTTCAGAAAAGTCTGACTGAAGAAGCTAGACCATGGTACACCAAATTGGACAACTCCAAAATTCATAGTTGGGAGGAGTTAGCCCATGCTTTCCTCAGTCAATACAACTTTTAGACTCAAATGGCTCCAGACCGGTATCAAATTACCAAGGTTAAGAAACAAGTCAATGAGTTATTTAGAGAGTATGCCCAAAGATGGAGGCGTCTGGTTACTCAAGTTATTCTGTCTATAACCGAGTCTGAAATGGTGATGACTTCATAAACATTCAAGAAGCTCCCTTCTATGAGAGGGTTCTAGCTGGCATAGGCAAACCATTCTCTGAAATGATCAAACATGGAGAAATGGCTAAAATGGGATTGAAGTCTGGGAAGATTCAAGACTTAGCCTCATTAAAAGCTTTAGCTGAGCACATCCAGTCTGGAAGTTATGGAAACAACCCCACGAGGGCCCATAAGAAGAAAGAGGAGGATGTTTCCTTGATACTAAAAGGACAAAAAGGCAATCAAAACATACCTATTCAGAGGAGAAATTATTCACCTTTTCAACCACAATCTTCAAACCCTCCATTGCCAAAAGGTGAAGAAGTCAGACGTACAAGAGTGTTCACACCCTTAGGGGACTCACTCGAAAACATTCTCAAACTTTTGATAGCTCAGAAGAAAATTACTCATTTTCTTCCACCAGCCAACCCGAGTGGAAAAGGTTTCAATGTAAGCAAGAAATGTGCTTATCATGATGGAGCTCCAGGACATGCCACTCAAGATTGTTAGGCCCTTAAGCATAAACTCTAGGATTTAATTGACAATGGTGAGATTGTGGTGACCAAGCCCGACCAACCCCATGTCCAAGATAATCCTCTCCCTCAACACAAGGAAGATGATGTTAACATGATTAACTAGAGCAGTGGACAAAGCTCCAAATATGTGTCTGTATCCCAAATGAACAAGGATAATTCTGACAGATGGGATTATTCACAATTCCAGTTCATGATGGAACGGGAAATCAATTCTCTTGGCAAACAAGTAAATTAATTGGCAGAACTGGTGATTCATCAACACCAAGTCACACGTCAATTATTCAGTTAGGAGCATGCTAGCCTCCTTCCTCTTATTTCAAGTACTTCACCACTTACTCCAGAAAGTGAAACACTGGAGGAAACGATTGCAAAAAGAGCAAAAGCTAAAGCCCGTCGGGATTTCACCAAAAAAGAGAATTCACCTATTTAGGCCAACTAATGGAAGAGATATTGCAGATGCTGATTAGTGATGGAAAAATCACAGCACTGCTACCTCCAGTCAACCCACGCTCAGGATGGTTTTATGATAATGGAGTATGCCAATACCACTCCCACTCTCGTCATCACAACACTGAAGAATGCTGGGCACTCCGCCACCTTATTCAGAACAAGATCGACAACGATGACCTGCGAATGGCAGATAACAACGCTATATCATCTGAGAGTGGGAAAGATGTAGCAGTGGTATCCTTTAAGGAAGATGTAGCTGCCACTACACTTACTATTCAACCAATTTAGCTCAAAGGCGTTGATAACCCTTTGAAAGTGGCTGCACCAAAGATAATCATATTGTCGTTCAGGCCACAGTATCCTATTATCAGCCTCAAGAAAGTGCCATAGAACTTTGGAGAGGCTGAAGGATCTATATCCAATACAACTGCTACAGTGTCTAAAGAAAACCCAATGTATCTTCCTCAATGGGTGATGAAGGCTATCGTCAAGTCAAAGGGGAAAGTTCCCATGGAGAAGATTGAAGAATTCCTCCGTTCTATGGGACACAATAAAGCTAAGGTGGTTCTAAGCTTGAAAGAAGCTCCACAATAGATTTCTATTCTAGATTTGGTTTTCTCTTTAGAAGATCACTAGAAGGTCTTACTGAAAGTATTAGAAGAAGCCAACTTACAAAAAATAGTGGATGTTAAAAAGTTCCATCATCTAGTTGATCATATCTTCAACAGCAACGTGATATCCTTCACCGATGATGATATACCTCCTGAATGGATGGGTGACCACAAACTACTGCATATAGCAGTTATATCTTCCGGATATGTGGTTAGAGGAGTGCTAATAGATGGAGGATCATCCCTGAACATCTACCCCTATGCCACATTAGAGAAAATGAACATCAATCTCAACAGGATTCGAAGAAGCCATACAATCATCAAAGCCTTTGATGGATCTCAGCGAAATGCTATCAGAGAGATTGAATTTCCAGTAGAGATCGTTCCACATACATTCTACATATCCTTCTAAGTGCTTAAGATCACTACAGGATACAACTTGCTGTTAAGAAGACCTTGGATTCATATGACTGGAGCCGTCCCATCCACTCTTCATCAGCAACTTAAGTATAACATCAATAATAGTTTGGTCTTTGTCAGTGCTAAGCTAGAATCTCTTGTTTAAGGTGATATACCACTCATCAGTTTTAATGCAGAAGTTGAGCCTGTCAGCTTCCAAGCCCTTGAGGTGAACAACACTCACTATCAACCCATTGGAGCGCCACCTCTGAAACCCAGAGTTTCTGTCGAGGTAATGTCGGCAAGTTAAGAGATTATATTTTTGGGTTTTCAACCTGGACAAGGGTTAGGCAAGGATGATCGGGGAATCAAATGCCCAATTAAAGTTCCCAGTCAGACAGGGACAGCCGGAATAGGTTACTCCTCTAGGTCTAATCACAAGAACCCGCACAAGCATAAACTGGTTCCTTCATCTCCAAGGCAGTTGCCTAAGCCTACAGGTGACAATCCTATATGGCCTCTACTAAAGGTCCCTGCACTGTGGTAGCTATGTTGTTTCCTAAGCTAATAACGGTCAAAGGAAAAGAATTCCTTATTCCAAACCGAGAGGAAGAGGAAAGGAATGAAAAGCGCAAACAATAGATATATAAACATCAGTCAAACATGCGCATTCTGGTCCATATGGAGGGTATGAACAGAGACATTCCAGATGATGATTGTCCAAAAATCATGGTCATCATTCAAGAGAAGGAGGATGATAACAACCCCTTCATCACAACTGTCCACCAGGACTTCACCCTTGGCAATTGGAGCAGCACTCCTTGCATTTATCGACAAGGGTAAAAAGGGTAGAAACTCCCTCTACCCTATAGATAACAATAATTGCTTACTTTTGTTGTACAATATTAGCAGTTATTTTTATCATTACATGCTAACACTTTGTATGATTAAACAGTTTTATATATTAAGTGAAAGAATTTTATTTTAGGACTCTAAAACTAGATGTACCTAAACTTGCTGATGAGGTGCCTATTCTTCACGAGGACTGTAACTTTGATATAAAGTTGGACTCAGACTTGATGGAGATTGAACAAGAGGACTGTGAGATACCTTAGGAGATTAAAGAATGGGTCAAAGACATACCCAAGCCAAATCCTGTTCAAACCACCTCTTTTAACCTTGGAAACTCAAAAAACCTCAAACAAATCTAGATTGGTACGGACCTTACTCCAAACCAAAGGAATGATATGGTTACTCTATTGACCCAATTCCAGGATGTGTTTACATGGTCTCATGAAGACATGGTCGGTGTAAGACCCCAACTTATTATAAATAAAATTGATTTTCCTCTATTCATTATCTTAAAACAATAAGGAATTAATTTGATATAATGCTTTGGTTATGGGTGAAATGTGAAAATTTTAAAAAATAATCAAGTGGTTATAAAATATTTATTTTGTCGGGGAATATTCGTTTGGTCGTGGAATATTCTTGTTCTCGGGGAATATTCGTATAACGACGCAACCATTTGTGGGCCTCATAACGGAAAACAGTCGAATGATGAAAACGACAAGTTTAAGTTTTTATAAATAGCGGTGTAATTATTACTGAATTAACATTTGTTGATTACGATGGTTAAAATACGATGTCTGGCGTGGTTAATACAAGTATGCACCGGTATTGGACAATATTTTTGAATTATTGATTCTTACGTAAGAAGGCACTACTCAATAATTGTTATAGTAATTACTGTTTAATATTTTATTTTATTGATTCAATAATTGCTGCGTTGATATTTTATATTATTGTTGTTTTAAGAATTTTCACTGCACAATATTTTTCATTATCAGATCAATAATTTATATTATTTGAATAATATTATTAGATAGCATTATTGGCAATGTTTAAGGAAGATTTGTCTAGAAAAGGGGGTTGGTCACCTAATTGCGCGCCAATAAAGAGAAATCCTTATCAGAAAGCCCCCTCTTTCTTGGGAACGACCTGGTTGTCATAATTGTGATTCTGTAATATTATTTGTGAATAATTAATTATTAATTTATATGATAAGTAAATATTTATTTTGTGTGGATGGAAAGGGAAATATTTATTTTGTGTGGATATAAGTGAAGGAATTAATGCTGAGGTGTTTTATCAGTATTTTGTCGGAATAGAGGTATTAAAAATCGTCCGTATGTGGATTTCGGGTATTTTTCATTTGGAATTTGGAAAAACTTAAAGCTACAAAGTTGTAGAGAATTTAATTTCCTATGGAATGGACATAAAATTCATATTTTTCTTATAAAATGGCTATTTATTATGAATTATTAAAGTTTTAGAAATTAAATATTTTTATTAAAATTATGGGTGGGACCCACTTTTGTTTTTTATGAAAACAAGTGCTGGAATTTTTTTTCAAATGTGATGGGCTGATGGCTTTCCAAAATGGCATGCGTAGAAGGAAGAAAAATAATAATATTATTTTATTACTTTAGTCTACTTTGGCGTTCTAGTATTTTCCTATAAATAGGGTGCTTAGTTAGAATTGAAAATCACACCAGAAACAAGTTTTCTCTCTCTATATATTATCGAGCGTATTTTGTGAATATTTAGATACTTTGAGAGTTGCTATTCAGTGCAAGTTTCCTTCAATATTACATCTGAAATTCAAGACAAAAGTACTGTTCTTTTGAGGTAAGGGATGTTATTTTCTTCGTAAATGATATTATTTTCTTCAATATCATTATGCTGAAATATTGATATGAATTTTATTGTGAAATTTCTACCTTTTTGTGTTGGGGTTACTATTCACGTATACGGCACTATTCATAAATATGACACTATTCACTAAAAAATGAAATTTTCTCTTCTTTGCCCCAGATGTCTATTATGGTTACTATCTTTGATTGTATCCATGTTTTGATCTTCATTCTTGAATTTTACTCCATTATAGTTTATTATGCAGTATTTTTAAACGTGAATTATCTAAAGTACGAATATCTAATCTTTGTCCTTTTATCTCACTGGATTCGTTCTCTAAAATGTTTTTCATCATCCTCAGTCTTTAATGATGATACTTAATGAATATCTTTGGCCTGTAGTGCAAAGATGAATGATTACCTGATGAATATTTTTGGCCCGTAGTGCAAAGATGAACAAGTGTTGAGATGAACATGACCAACTGGTGATACAAATGAATATCTTTGGCCCTTAGTGCAAAAATGAATATTTGATGCAAGATGTATATTGATTGATGTTACAGGGATAAAATATTGATGATGAAATTTTAAATTCATAGATGATAGTAGATTTCATTCTCTACTTAACTCTTCTAATGAATTGTTATTTCTACTGCAATTGTTGATCTAAAACTTGTCTATTATATTCTATCAGATTTTTCCCTGTTGAAGACTAAGGATAATTTGTTGTATATTATCTTAGTCATAATATTCTTTACTGGGCTAGTTGAGCTCACCCTTTTCCTTTTTGTTCCATTTTTCTTCTCAGGAAGTGAGAATATAACGGGAAGTAGTCAGGGTGTGGAATGATGGTTCTAGACAGTTGTTTAATAGTCCTCACTATTTTGTAAAATAGTGTATCAATAATTATAATAAGGACTTTATCTGAGTGTGTATTTTATCTTGAAGATAATATTTGTTTTTAAACTCACAGTTTATATGTTGTCGTAGTTTACACGACAATTGTATTAATGATGTTGTAGTTATTTCTGTACCATGTATTTGACGACTCAGAATGGGTGATGTATACCTATTTTAGGGGCATCACAGTTGGTATCAGAGCTTAGGGATATGGTCTCTGGCGGAGATCGGGGAATAGAACTAGGAGGGGAGAGACGAGTAAATCCTTCGCTAGTGTGTCCTACCTAAACTTATTTGTTGGTCGGTCAGAATATAGAGGTATTATGTGGTATGTCATTTTCTTTAATTAACCCTTATTTTGTGGCAGTATTTAAGAATGACTTCTGAAAATGTTAATAATGGAGTGAATGAGACCGTAGAGACACCTCTAATCACCAACCAGGATAATGTGGTGTCAGGCGAAGAAGAAATTAGAAATATCCATGTGGTGAGTGAAGAATTAATAGTTGCACCCGAGCTAGCCGTAGAGGTAGCAGCTGAGAGTGAGGAAGAAGAAGAACCTGAGGAAAATTTATTAGAAGAATTTTTTGATCGAAATGTAGAACTGTAAGATCGTATTCGTGAGTTAAAAGAACAGGTTGAAGAACGACAGGCGATCGTGGAGCAAAGGGATGCAACAATTCAAAATTGTGTTACCCGATATATGATGTTTGAACAGAAGTACTCTTTGGCAGAGTGTAAGATATTAAAGCTGGAATCTGAGAATTCAAATGTCAAGGATCAGCTAAAAGAAGAAACAACTGAATGAGTGAGAATGGACGATGCATGGGTAAAAGCCGCACAACGTGTTGATATTGAAGAAAGAGACGTCCGATCCAAAAAGGCTAAAATGGATGATGTGTATTTCTCTTTTTAGACAACAATTAGGAGAACCCAACATCGAGTTTTGAATTAACCTGTACAGAGCGGTCAACCTCAATTCGATATGGATCGAAGATTGATGATTCAGATAATGAATTAGGAGTACGACAAAGCAGTTGCGGGTGGAATATGCCCTATAGAAAAGTTAATTCCAGCGGTAATGATGACACCAAATGCCGCCCCAGACAAGTCAAAGCCGGGTAGTTCAAGGGAGAGCGGTTGTCATAACTTCCCAACAAATGAGGAACCCAAATGAAGTTATCACTTGTAAGCTAATCTTGACCTCTTGCGAAGTTTATACCTTACTAGATACCAGTTCTACCCACTCTTTTATTTCTCCTACTTTCGCTCAACGTTTAAACTTAACTCCGGAGAAATTAAACTTTGACTTATCTATGGAGACTCTGTTAGGAGAAACTTTCATTACATCCACTGTTTATAAATCTTGTTTGATCCAAGTTGGCACCATCACATTACCTGTTGATCTTATCTCTTTAAAGATACATGCATTTGATGTGATTTTAAGGATTGATTGGTTAACCACTCATCATGCTAAAATTGATTGTTTTCGTAAGGTTGTTAGTTTTTATATTCCTAACCAACTTGTTATGCGAATTCAACCAACCAAACCACTAAAGTCAATCACTGTCATATCAAGCCATAAAGCCATTCGTTTATTAAAAAACAGATGTCAAGATTTCTTAGCCCATGTTATGGACTTGAACAAAAACACATCAAATTTGAATAATATTTCTATTGTTAGTGAATTTCCTGAAGAACTTCCTAGCCTACCCCCAGAATGTGAAGTTGAATTCTTTATTGATCTTGAACCGGGTACAAAGCTCATTTCTAAAACCCCATATCAAATGGCTCCTATTGAACTTCAGGAGTTAAAAGTCCAACTACAGGAATTGTTAAACATCGGTTTCATTCGTCCTAGTACATCTCCTTGGGGTGCTCCTATTTTATTCATATAGAAGAAAGGCGGGAGTATGCGACTTTGTATTGACTACCGAGAATTGAACTATGTCACCATCAAGAATAGGTATCCCCTAATTCGCATTGATGACCTGTTCGACCAGTTGCAAGGAGCACAATTCTTTTTAAAGATCGATCTTCATTCTGGATATCATCAGCTGATGATTAAAACTGAGGATATTCCAAAGACTGCCTTCATAACTCGGTACGGGCATTATGAATTCTTAGTCATGTCTTTTGGATAGACTAATGCTCCTACGGCTTTCATGGAGATGATGAACCGTGTATTCAAGAAATATTTAAATTAGTTCGTTATTGTCTTTATTGATGACATCCTCATTTATTCGAAAAGTCATGAAGGTCATGAGCACCATTTGAGGATGGTACTTTAAAGGCTTCGTGACAACAAGCTACATGCCAAGCTGAAGAAATGTGAGTTTTGGCTTAAGGAAGTAGCATTCCTTGGGCACGTGGTGTCAAAACATGGAGTATCTGCTAACCCAGCGAAGATTGAAGCAATCCAAAGTTGAGAGAAACTGAAGTCGGTGACCAAAGTACGTAGCTTTCTGGGCTTAGCTGGTTATTATCGGAGATTTATGGAAGGATTTTCTCGAATCTCTACTCTGTTAACTCAGCTGACTTAGAAAGTTACAAAATTTGTATGGAGCGAGGAATGCGAGAAGAGTTTCTAAGAGCTCAATAGGAGACTCGTTTCGGCACCGGTTCTGACAATACCATCTGGTTCGGATGGATTTGTTATCTACATCGATGCTTCAGACAAAGGGTTAGAATGTGTTCTCATGCAACATGGGAAAGTCATAGCCTATGCCTCGTGACAACTTAAGGAATATGAGAGGAATTATCCTACTCATGATCTGGAGTTGGTAGAAGTCATTTTTGCGTTGAAAATCTGGAGACACTACCTGTATGGGGAGAAAGTGGAGATTTATACGAATCATAAAAGCCTCAAATATTTCTTCACCCAAAAGGAACTCAACATGTGGCAACGATGTTGGCTCGAGTTGTTGAAAGATTACGACCATAGCATTCAATATCATCCTAGAAAAGCAAACGTTGTAGCTGACGCATTGAGTAGAAGATCGTATGCGAGTACGAGTGTAATGTTGTTAACACAAAGACCTATTTTGTATGACTTGAAAAGGATGGAGATAGAGGTAAAGGCTCCAAGTACCCATGTGATGATATCAAACATACGATTAGAACCGACTTTAATCGATAAAGTTAAAGCTGCTCAAGCTACGGACATGGAACTGATGCGTATGAAGAAGAAAGTGCAAGAAGGTGCTATTCTAGAAGAAAGAATCTATGAAGAAGGAATACTTCGAGTCAACTCCAGACTTTGTATTCCTAACGATTCTGCCTTGAAGCATAAAATCATGATGGAGGCACACAACACACCATTTGCAATCCATTTTGGGAGTACCAAAATGTATGTAATGTATCATGATCTTCGACATACATTTTGGTGGAGAAATATGAAGAGAGAGATCGCGGAGTTTATCTCGAGGTGTTTAACATGTCAACGTGTAAAGTCAGAGCATCAAGTGCCAAATGTTCCATTGCAAGTTCTAAGCATTTTCTTATAAATAGGGTGCTTAGGTTAGAATTGAAAATTACACCAGAAACTGAAGTTTTCTCTCTATTTCTCTCTCTATATATTGAGCGTATTCTTGTGAGTATTTTGATACTTTGAGCATTGTTATACGGTGCAAGTTCCCTTCAGCACTATATTCAGAATTCTAGTCAGAAGTACTGTCTTTTCGAGGTAAGGGATATTATTTTTTTTAAAAATTATATTAATTCTTCCAATATCATTATGCCGAAGTATTGATCTGAACTTTTAATCAAATTTGAAACTTTTTGTGTCGGGGTTACTATTCACGTATACGGCACTATTCACGTATACGGCACTATTCACGAATACGACATTATTCATCGAAAAAAGAAATTTTTCCTTTTCGTCCAAAATATCTATTATGGATACTAGCTTTGATTGTATCCATGTTTTGATCATTCTTGAATTTTACACCACTATGATTATTTATGAAGTATTTTTGGACATAAAATAGCTGAAATATGAATCCTTAATATTTATTCTTTTGTTTCACTGGATTCGTTTTCTTTAAAATATTTTTCATCATCCTCAGTCCTAAATGATGACGTGTTGTTGAATATCTTTGGCCTGTAGTGCAAAGTTGATTGATTTTATTATGAATATCATTGGCCCGTAGTGCAAAAATATACAGGTGTTGAGATGAACATGACCGACTGATAAATATCTTTGGCCTGTAGTGCAAAGATGAATATTGATTGATGTTATAGGGATAAAATAATGATTATGGACTGTTAAATTCATAGATATTAGTAGATTTCATCCTCTACGTAACTCTTCTATGAATTATTATTTTCGCTGCGAATATTGATCTGAAACTTGTTGTCTATTATATTTTATCAGATTTTTCCCTGTTGAGGACTAACGATAATTTGTTCTATATTATCTTAGTCATAATATTCTTTACTGGACTAGTTGAGCTCACCCTTTTCCTTTTTCCATTTTTTTTTTTCGCAGAGGCGAGAATGTAATGCAGTCTGGTCGGGGTATGGAATGATGGTTATAAAGAGAGTTGTTTAGTAGTCCTCACCATTTTTGTAAACTAATGTATAAATAATTGTGATGAGGATTTATTTAGGTATAGATATTGTCTAGAAGATAATATTTGTATTTAAACTCACAGTTTTATTGTTGTATTAATAAAGTTGTAGTTATTTCTGTACCATGTATTGACAACTTAGAATGGGTGATGTATACCTATTTTGGGGGCGTCACAGTTGGTATCAGAGCTTAGGAATATGATCTCTGGCGGAGATCGGGGAATAGAACTAGGAGGGGAGAGACGAGTAAATCCTTCGCTAGTGTGTCCTACCTAAGCTTATTTGTTAGTTGGTCAGTATATAGGGATATTATGTGATATATTGATTTCCTTAATTAACCCTTGTTTTATGGCAGTATTTAAGAATGACAACTGGGAATGTTAACAGTGGAATAAATGAGACCGTGGAGATCCTTATACTTACCAACGAGGAGAACGTGCAACAAGTTGGCAATGTTCCTCCTATGAACAACACCACTGAGCAGATGATGAACGAGGGGATGTTTAGAAGCTTTTTGCAGTTCATGCAAAATCAGACGAGGGAGACTCGTGCTCAAAATACAGGAGGAAATGATAGCAATTCACGGGTTGTCACAACCAAACAGTTCAAAGAGTTGGGACCACCAAAATTCTGGGGAAAGCCGGATCCAATTAAGGCGGAGACGTGGGTCAAACAAATCACCAAGATATTCGATGTCTTGGGATGCACGGAGGAGCAGAAGGTGCCATTCGCCACCTTTATGTTCCGTAATGAGGGAGATTACTGGTGGGAATCTGTGAAGCTTACCCATCCAGCCGCGCTCAGTATGTCTTGGGAGACGTTTCAAAACTATTCAATGACAAGTACTTTCCTGAAAGTGTTCATCATATAAAGGAGGTAGAGTTTATTAGACTGGAGCAAAATAACATGACGGTGTCCCAGTACGAGGAAAAGTTTGCCTAGTTATCCAGGTTTGCACCTCATTTGGTGGAGAATGAGGAACGTATGACGCGGATGTTTCTGAGAGGTTTGAAACCCCAAGATACGTCGAGATCTCATTTCTCATAAATTTTCTCTCTATTCGACATGTTTATGTGGGCTCAATTATTAGAGCGAGATAACGAAAGTACGTTCAATCGAGGGACCATAACCAGAGATTATCTGGGAGATAGTAGTCAATGTAATAACGATAACCAATGGAGAAAGAAAAAGATGGACAAAATGGTAACCACTCGGGGTGGTAATCATGGCCATGAAAATAAAAGAAGCGAGTCGGGGAGATTTTAAAAGAGGAGATTTAACAATGACCATGTGAAGACGTCAACACCAAAGAACAACCGGTTCTAGGGAGGAGAACGACCACCGGTCAGATGCTATATAAGTCTTGGAAGGAAGGACATATCATTAAACCGCCCACAACAATTCAAGGTATGTTATAATTATGGAAAAGAAGGACATATCGCCGAGATTTATGCAGAAAGCGAAACCAAGTTCAATGAGGACGGTGACTCAAAAGGTCATCCCCGAAAAGTCAAAGTCAACGGTTCTCGGAAGAGCGTTTGTCGTGGATCGGTCAAAATCACGAGGAACCCAAATGAGGTGATCACGGGTAAGCTAATCATAAATTCTTGTGAAGTTTATACATTACTTGATACCGGTGCTACCCATTCATTTATCTCTCATGCTTGTGCTCAACGTTTAAACTTGACTCCGGAGAAATTAGACTTTGACCTATCTGTGGAAACTCCGTTAGGAGAAACTTTCATCACATCCACTGTTTATAAATCTTGTCTAATCCAAGTTGGCACCATCACATTACCTGTTGACCTTATCTCTTTAAAGATACTTGCTTTTGATGTGATTTTAGGGATTGATTGGTTAACTACTCATCATGCCAAAATTGATTGTTTTTGTAAGGTTGTTAGTTTTCATATTCCTAACCAACCTGTTGTACGAATTCAAGCAACTAAACCATTAAAATCAATCACTGTTATATCTAATCATAAAGCTATTCGTTTATTGAAAAACGGATGTTAAGCTTTCTTAGCCCATGTTATTGATTTGAATAAAGACACGTCAAAATTGAATAATATTCCTGTTGTTATTGACTTTCCTGACGTATTTCCTGAAGAACTTCCCGGTCTACCCCCGGAACGTGAAGTTGAATTCTTTATTGATCTTGAACCTGGTACAAAGCCCATTTCTAAAACCCCATATCGAATGGCTCCTATTGAACTTCAGGAGTTAAAGGTCCAACTATAGGAATTGTTGGACATCGGTTTCATTCGTCCTAGTACATCTCCTTGGGGTGCTCCTATTTTATTCGGAAAGAAGAAAGACGGGAGTATGCGACTTTGTATTAACTATCGAGAATTGAACCATGCCACCATCAAGAATAGGTATCCACTACTTTGTATTGATGACCTGTTTGACCAGTTGCAAGGATCACAATTCTTTTCAAAGATCGATCTTCATTCTGGATATCATCAGCTGAAGATTAGAACTGAGGATATTCCAAAGACTTCTTTCAGAACTCGGTACGGGCATTATGAATTCTTAGTCATGTCTTTCAGATTGACTAATGCTCCTGCGGCTTTCAGGATATGATGAACCGAGTATTCAAGGATTATTTGGATCAGTTCGTTGTTGTCTTTATTGATGACATCCTCATATATTCCAAAAGCCGTGAAGATCATGAGCACCATTTGAAGCTGGTACTCCAAAGGCTTCGTGAAAACAAGCTTTATGCCAAGTTAAAGAAATGAGAATTTTGGCTTGCGGAAGTAGTATTCCTTGGGCACGTGGTGTCAAAACATGGAGTATCTGTTGATCCGGCGAAGATTGAAGCAATACAAGTTGGGAGCAACCGAAGACGGTGACTGAAGTACGTAGCTTTTTGGGCTTAGCTAGTTATTATCAGAGATTCGTGGAAGGGTTTTCTCGAATCTCTACTCCATTAACTCAGCTAAATCGGAAGGATACAAAATTCGTTTGGAGCAAATAATGCGAGAAGAGTTTCCAAGAGCTTAAGAGGAGACTTATTTCAACACCTGTTCTAACAATACCATCTGGTTCGGATGGATTTGTTATCTACAGCGATGCTTCGGGCAAAGGGTTAGGATGTGTTCTCATGCAACGTGGGAAAGTCATAGCCTATTCCTCGCGACAACTTAAAGAATATGAGAGAAATTATCCTACTCATGATCTAGAGTTGGCAGCAGTCGTTTTCACGCTAAAGATCTGGAGGCACTATCTATACGGGGAGAAAGTGGAGATATATTCAGACCATAAAAGCCTCAAATATTTCTTCACTCAAAAAGAACTCAACATGCGACAGCGATGGTGGCTCGAGCTATTGAAAGACTACGACCACACTATTCAATACCATCCTAGAAAAGCGAACGTGGTAGCTGACGAATTGAGTAAAAGGTCATACGCTGGAACGAGTGCGATGTTGTTAACACAAAGGCCCATTTTGTGTGATTTACAAAAGATGAGAATAGAATTTAAGACTCCGGGGACCCATGAAATGATGTCAAGTATACATATAGAACCAACTTTTATTGAGAAAGTTAAAGTTGCTCAAGCCACAGACCCGGAGCTGATGATTATTAAGAAGAAAGTTCAAGAAGGTGCTATTCCAGAAGAAAGAATCGATGAAGAAGGAATACTTCGAGTCCAATCCAGACTTTGTGTTCCTAACAATTCTGATTTGAAGTATAATATTATGATGGAGGCACACAATACACCATTTAAAATCCATCCTGGAAGTACCAAAATGTATCGTGATCTTCGACATACATTTTGGTAGAACAATATGAAGAAAGAGATTGCAAAGTTTATCTCAACGTGTTTAACTTGTCAACGTGTAAAGGCGGAGCATCAAGTGCCAAAGGGTCCATTGCAACCACTTAAGATTTCGAAATAGAAGTGGGAACACGTTACCATGGATTTTGTTACGGGTCTTCCTACGGTTTCTCAAGGCATCAATGCTATTTGGGTTATTGTTGATAGATTAACCAAGTCTGTTCATTTCTTGCCGATACGGGAGACTTATTCCCTTGAACGTCTTGCTCAAATGTACGTAAATGAGATTATGAGATTGCATGGCATGCCAGTATCCATAGTTTCAGATCGTGACCCAAGATTCACTTCAAGATTTTGGGTTAGCTTGCAAAAAGCTATGGGTACGGATTTACGATTCACTTCGGCATACCATCCTCAAACGGACGAACAATCAGAGAGGACTATTCAAACTCTTAAAGATTTATTAAGACTCTGTGTCCTAGAGTTCAAGGGCAGTTGGGATAAGTATTTACCATTGGTGGAATTCTCCTACAACAACAGTTATCAGGCAAGTATAGGTGTGACTCCATTTGAAGCATTATATGGACGAAAGTGTCGCTCTCTAGTATGTTGGGACGAGGTGGGTGAAGCAATATTGTTGGGACCCGAGTTGGTAATTATGACTACGGAAAAGATCCAAATGATTCGACAACGTATACAAACGACACAAGATCGACAAAAGAGTTATGCGGATCTTCATCGAAAGGACGTAGAATTTAGTATTGGGGATCATGTATTATTGCGTGTTGCCCCATGGAAGGGAGTTACAAGATTCGAGAAGAGAGGAAAGCTCAATCCACGATTTATTGGTCCATTTCAAATTCTTGACCGAGTAGGAAATGTAGCCTATAGACTCGCGTTACCTCCGAGTATGTCTCGTGTTCATAATGTGTTTCACATATCTGTACTTCGTAAATATGTGAAAGATCCGAATCACATTATAGAATTAGAATCGGACAAGATAGCCGAAGACTTAACGTATGAAGAGGTACCTGTCAAGATCTTGGATAGGAAGGAGCATGTCCGGAGTTAAAGGCGCAAGTTTCGAATTTTTTGATAAAGGGCTATTTATTATGAATTATTGAAGTTCCGGAGTTCCGAAATAATTGATTTTTGGAAGTTTTAATTATTTTATAAAAGAAAAACGTGTTTTTTTTTCTTTTTGGGAGGTGGGCTACATGTGTGGCTGATCTTTGATTAAGAAAAATGTGCGTAGGAAGTTTTAGAAAATAATAATAATATTTAATAAATTTTCTGCTTTGGTGTTCTAAGCATTTTCCTATAAATAGGGTGCTTAGGTTAGAATTAAAAATTACACCAGAAACTGAAGTTTTCTCTTTATTTCTCTCTCTATATATTGAGCGTATTCTTGTGAGTATTTTGATACTTTGAGTATTGTTATACGGTGCAAGTTCCCTTCAGCACTATATTCAGAATTCTAGTCAGAAGTACTGTCTTTTCGAGGTAAGGGATATTATTTTTTAAAAAAATTATATTAATTCTTCCAATATCATTATGCCGAAGTATTGATCTGAACTTTTAATCAAATTTGGAACTTTTTGTGTCAGGGTTACTATTCACGTATACGGCACTATTCACGTATACGACACTATTAACGAATACGGCAATATTCATCGAATTTTTTTTTTCCTTTTCGTCCAAAATATCTATTATGGATACTAGGTTTGATTGTATCCATGTTTTGATCATTCTTGAATTTTACACCACTATGATTATTTATAAAGTATTTTTGGACATAAAATAGCTGAAATACGAATCCTTAATATTTATTCTTTTGTTTCACTGGATTCATTTTCTTTAAAATATTTTT
Organism: Panax ginseng; assembly: GCA_020205605.1. Taxonomy (NCBI): domain Eukaryota; kingdom Viridiplantae; phylum Streptophyta; class Magnoliopsida; order Apiales; family Araliaceae; genus Panax; species Panax ginseng. Next base: position 89,536,272 of record CM035129.1, read on the forward strand.
CATCATCCTTAGTCCTAAATGATGAGATGTTGTTGAATATCTTTGGCCTGTAGTGCAAAGATGATTGATTTTATTATGAATATCTTTGGCCCGTAGTGCAAAGATGTATAGGTGTTGAGATGAACATAACCGACTGATAAATATCTTTGGCCTGTAGTGCAAAGATGAATATTGATTGATGTTATACGGATAAAATAATGATGATGAACTGTTAAATTCATAGATATTAGTAGATTTCATCCTCTACGTAACTCTTCTATGAATTATTATTTTTGCTGCGAATATTGATCTGAAACTTGTTGTCTATTATATTTTATCAGATTTTTCCCTGTTGAGGACTAACGATAATTTGTTCTATATTATCTTAGTCATAATATTCTTTACTGGACTAGTTGAGCTCACCCTTTTCCTTTTTCTTCCATTTTTTTTTCTCAGGAGGCGAGAATGTAGCGAGTACGAGTCGGGGTATGGAATGATGGTTATAAAGAGAGTTGTTTAGTAGTCCTCACCATTTTTATAAAATAATGTATAAATAATTGTGATGAGGATTTATTTGGGTATAGATATTGTCTAGGAGATAATATTTGTATTTAAACTCACAGTTTTATTGTTGTATTAATAAAGTTGTAGTTGTTTCTGTACCATGTATTGACAACTCAGAATGGGTGATGTATACCTATTTTGGGGGTGTCACAGTTGGTATCAGAGCTTAGGGATATGATCTCTGGCAGAGATCGGGGAATAGAAGTAGGCTCAAAAGCAAATAAATACTCCAGACCAAAGTTTAGGCTCAATCGAGGCATAACTCTATAATGTTAGTCCATATATACGAAATATATACATATATTAGTATATATATATACAGACAGAAATGAAAACCACGGACCAAAGTCTGGACAAACACACTCACACGACTTTCAACATGTACAACAGTGTGTGATAATAGAAGAAAGAGGCTTTATAGAATGTAAGAAGGCTTACAGTGGGCTGCCAAAGTAGACTTCTTAGACTTTAAATGGATAAACACTCAGCTCCCGCCGGATAAAAAGTAGCTATATGTGAGCTAACTAGTGTTTAAAGAAGAGGAAACACTCAAAAGATGTGTATGCTGAGTAAAATGGACATAACTTCCTCGCCTTTTTCCTTCTCTCTCTCCTCTCAAATGGCTGACCCCCCCTCTATATTTATAGAGGGATGGCCTCGTCAACTACCATTTGCCCGCAGCTTGAACTCGTGGATCGTAAATGGTTGAAATTTGGGCCTCATGAGTCTCGTCGTCTTCGTAATACATGCACTCGCAATCAGAATGTCTAATCGAACTTGCAGAACTTTAATCCGAGCATCCAAACGAAGTATATCTTTACTTCTTCGGATCACTTGTGTCGAGAGTTACGTGATGACATGGATTAGAGGTTGTACGAAGTTAGGAAGAGGGGTCTATGCCCATGGTCTTCAAGCTTCAAAGTCTATCCAAAGTACTGCCACACGTAATAGTCACTCGGGATTGTCACTCCTTTGCTCTTGTGGGACATTGTTGTATGTATGTATGTATGAAGCATTGAGAAGACGTGCCATTTGTTGGAGGAAGAAAATGATGTGCAACTCCTTACCGGGGTTATCGCCGGGTTGAGTTGAAAGTAGACGTTGCTCAGGGTTACAGCTGAGATTGGACTACTTTTTGGTATGCTGTGATATCATTTTGTTGCCATGGTATGATGACGTTGTGACTCCTCACCGGGGTTATAGCCAGTTTAAGCGGAAAACAGACGTTGCCCAGGGTTACATCTAAGATTGGACTGCTTATTTGTGTGCCTCACTGTCATCTGTAGGTTGAAGCTGATTGCATGTGTTTGAAACAAGCATTTCCGGGGTTATCACCGGAACTGCAATGGCATCCCTTGGGGCTATCACCAAGGATGGGGTTGCTACTCCCAGTGTTGTCTCTGGGACTGGAACTGAACGTCGTGGTGTTATCGCCCAGACAGAACTTTCCTCTCCGCTGTTGCTGCCGGTCTTTTGATCTACACATCTCGGGGTTATCTCTGAGATTTAGAAATGACATTCCCGGTGTGTGTTCCGGGTTTGAACCGATGCTCCAGGTTTGTGTTCTGGGTTTGGAGCTGAACTTCCGGTAGTATCCAAAATGGTTGTAAGCTTTCTTTCAGGGTTATCTCCAAAAGACAAATCTACCCTCCTGCAATGTCAGTAATAGGAGTGCAGAAAATTTCTAGTGTCTACAGATTCCCCTCTTTATCGTATTCATGCAATGCAAGGCATGGATAGGATAAAGAATCCTAGACACTTGAAATGCAAACAAGATAATCATGATGCGATATGCAGCAATATGATGCAAATGTATGTAGAATGATTGTCATGTAATCCTGCTGGGCTGACAATCAGTGATGGCTTGGACATGCGATCCAAGTCTCAAAGGATGTTGACGTTGGGACTACCACCAAAGTCTTGAATCCTACACACTGGCTTATACTCCATAGAGGTACCTCTTGTATGGAAGAGATCTGTGGGAATAAAGCTTTGTCTGTTTTGACGATGTGTATAACATGTTCCCTCATACTGTCGGAGTTACTGCCAACAGTTGGTTGTTATCAGGGTTGCCTGATCTTCGCTGATGTGTGTATCACCGGATAAATCCCTCTTGGGTGCATAGTCAAGACTGTTTAACCTTCATTGATGTGTATCAATGGTAGCATTGTGTTGTAGCCCTTGCTGGTGAAGGTTGCTTCAATGGGTTTACTTGCCATTGGTTGATATGACGTCAAGGCTGCTTGACCTTCATTGATGTGTAATAAATATGCATGCTGATATGACTTGAATATTTAACATAGCAAATGTTAGTATTAAACCATGCTAAACATAATGATGTGAAAAAATTTGACTTTTGAAGCAGTCAAATTGGCACCTTTTACTGTCATTTCTTATCCTATCTAAGGACAAATGAGTAAAGGTAGAATAGTAAATAATCCTGGTAATTAGACTACACTTACAGATTTTTACTATGATGTGATGAATGCATACAGGATGTATATGACTGTGTACAGGTGTTCTACTGAATGGCCACCTAGTCATGCATATGTGCATGTGGATAGTCCCATTTACAAAGGAGACTATGGCAAAAATTTTCCAAAATGTAGGCATTATGCATTTTAACTCTACAGTAGATGTATGTTAAAATAATGCATATGCATTTAATCATAGAATGCATTTTGAAAAAGACTCCAGGTATGAAATTACCATACCCTTGCTGAGGTGATTTGGAGACTTGCTGTCCAGATATTATGGATCCAGATCAGCCGAGCAATTCCCACAGGACCACTTCTGGTGTACGAAAGAGGGCTTTTGAAGAGCCTCAGCGCCGTTCTATGAGACTACCTCGTCGTTTGGTGGAGGCGGTAGTACGTCCTATTCGGGTTGAGGTGCCAAGTGTCGAGGACGAGGAGGAGGATGTACCGTTCGAGGTTCCTGCTCCTACTGTACGCGTTCCCCATAGGGAATTGCCAGGTATTCAAGTGGCGAACCCAGATCTTCTGGGTGACTCGAGTAGGCATCCTTCAGTATACCTGCACGCAAACGAGGTATGAAGTTAGATCTTTAATCTTTCTTATTTCCTATTGAAGAGGAGTCAAGGAGTCTGATGTTGATCTTCATTTGATGTAGGTTCCCCACTTCACACAGCCTCGAGGGAACTGGTTTAGCATCCACTCTATGTATCAGGCCTTGCATGATAACTATAGAGTGATCGTCCATGGCTGGGGATTCGAGAGATTCTTCTCTATTCTACCGTCCTCACATCAAGCGCGTCCGTCCCTCGGGTTACCTCGGAGCCTTTTCGAGCGGTGGTTCCACCAGACTCAATCACTTCATTTGCTAGACTACGAGGTGATGATGACGCCGATGGATTGGCGGTTTATCACAGGTATGGAGTTTGGAGGGGAGCTGGTGCCTTGCACGACAGATATCACCCCTACTGCCGTCAGATCCTTGTTGGGAGTTCCGGCGGAGGCGCTCAAAGGCAGGACTGTTCAGACAGGTCCTTTAAGCATAGATGCTATGAGCGGGCTGTTGAGTGAGCCCATACCCGATGATGTGAGAGTCAGGGATCGCATTCTTCGGTGATTATTCCTGATGATCATTAGGGGCTGCTTCATAGTAGATAACTCTTCTACGGTGTCTTTCTCTTTGATCAGCGCCACTCGACACGTGGACCGTATAGGAGAGTATGATTGGGGTTCCTACACCTTTGCCTATTTCCTCAGGGGAATGCGCATGCGATCGTAGGGCTTGACCGAGGCGTGGTTAGGATTATACCCATTTCTGCTGGTGAGTGTTTCTCTTGTCTTTTCCCATATATAGGTTAAGAGTGTTAACTGACAATAGATGTTTACCTTTGTGCTGGCAGTTTTGGGCCTATGAGAGGCACCCTTGTTTGCATCCTGTGAGCGTGTTAGGTTTAGATACCTATCCACGAGGATGGAGATGGCATCATTCCATACTGGCGGAGGTCCCTATTACTGAGGGTTTCACTCATTGTCACCTGCAGCTGGAGCTATTGATAGCTAATGTCATCACGTGGATTCCCTACTCTGGAGAGCATTTGGGAGTTGGCTTTGAGGATGGGTATCCGACTGGAGTAGAGTACGCTATTTCCACTCGTAGGATTCCTCTCTTTACAGATGGAGGATGGGAGCTCTATTTAGGAGAACGTGCTATTAAGAGCACCACATAAGAGATCCGCATGCTGATCTTGCCTCCTGCCAAGCGTTATTGGCCTGTTTCGCAGTCACCCGTCATTGACATCCCATTGATGGGGATTGACGGTTTTATATTGTCAGAGGGCCCCTGTTCTCAGGAGATGTTCCAGCATTGGTGGATCCCTCGCACGATTGGAGCTCATACCCGTGCCATATAGTTTATGGGGGATATGGTTCCAGGATCCGTGATGATGACGAATTGGCTAGCCAGTGTTAGAGATCTGACTCATGTGACACAGATTGAGAGATTGATGCAGCAGCTGGACCGGTCACATCTTTTTATTCGACATTTGGGCAGAGATCCTCCTTTGTATCGGCCTGACATCCCTGTAGATAAAGATCCAATGACTCAGGAGGAGTTACATCAGGTTGACAGCATCGATGATGTGGACATCGACACCATTGACTTTTTTGGATGTATTTCTTTTGATAGGCCTTTGTTAGCTGCTGGGTAGCTTCACCCCATTCTTGCTATATCTTTTGATAGACCTCTGTTAGATGTTGGGTAGCTTCGCCCCATTTCCCTGTATTTTAGCTGTACAGAGATGTATTAGATGATGATATACTTAGGAATGTATGCACAGTTTTCCATTCCCTATATCATATTGCCATCTATTGCATCATGAATGTTATTGTGTTATGCATATGTATGTATATCCAGAGATATTCAGCATTGACCCCTAGATGGTCTTATGACACGGCTCGTACAGATGTCTTCTTCGACAGTTAGCCGTATTGATCATACCCCACCATTTGCGGTGGTAGATGGTATGCGATCATTGTATGATAGTATATCACCATCAGACATGGTGATCGTAGATGATTTTCTGCAGCATACTATGACCTTACTGATGTTTAAGGTTCCTCCAGGATTTGTAGAGGGCATGCTAGAGCACTGGATACCGGACAGACAGGTATTCCCCTTTGGGACCCGTGAGTTGACTCGTACTTTGGAGGAGTATGCACGATTGACGATGCTGCCTCTGGACAAACCTTGCGTGCATATGGTGATGGGAGACATGAGTAGATAGTTCATGACTCTCACAATATTGGGGCGTAGAGTAGTGCAGGATGAGATTACATCTGGCCATGTGATATCCCAGCGTTTCCTGATTGACAGGTTTGGCTCTGAGGACAGCTGTGCATGACATTTCGGGGATTTCACCACACCGAAGGATCATTAGCATTTAGCCCGAGTAGATGTACTGCTTCTGTGTGTATTGTCGTACGTATACATATCGCGGTACATAGATGAGCTAGATATCGGTGTTATCATGGCCGTGAGAGCTCTCAGGGAGAGTCATACCATCATTCCGATGATTATCGTAGAGACCTTGAGGTCAGCTACATACTGCTGCACTTATCCGGTAGGAGTGTTCATAGGTAGCTCGGTCATGCTGTATGTGTGGTTCATGTCACACTTGAGACCGATTGGCACATTTAGACATCATGGATTTTGTTTCACCCATGAGATAGCCATGTCGCACTTCTTTTCAGCCTGCGGGGTGTACAGATACTGCATCTTGGTCCACTTTCTTGGCAGAGATTGGAGATCCTTTTGATATATTACCGTGTTCAGGGCTTAGCTCACCCTACAACTTCATTACTCATGCTCCGGGCATGGATTATCTCCCTCTGGCTGGTTTGAGGCGCATGATTACTTACCACCCACTGGCCGTGATGTGTTAGTTTGACCAGTTTCAGGACTTCCAACCGTATGAGGGGGCAGCGAGTCAGCGCTTCACGTCGCATCGTTTGTCAGCAGAGGACAGATCCAGGTTGTTCTGCGAGATTATTTCGCATGGATGGAGACAGAGACTGCATTGGCTACTGGCGAGATCCACAAAGCGTGAGACCCGATTCGACGATGAGGAGCCTATAGAGGAGGCTGTCATTCCCACCGATGACTTGACTGCTGGGCTGCCAGCATTTGTGATAGATTCTCCCACCCCTAGTACCACTGTTACCCAGTATTCGACACAACATTTGGAACAGAGCTTACATCTGATGACCTATGACAGAGATCAGGCTAGGGCCGCGATGTTGACAGCTCTTGATGAGAGAGATACCGCTCTGTTAGAGAGGGATGAGGCTAGATCAGCCGGGGATGCATTGATAGTTGAGCGGGATGCTGCTTATCTCGCTAGGGATGTGGCCATTGCGAGATGCAGCTCGAAGGAGATCCCAGATGACGGTCAGTCTGGCCGATATGAGTGCCTACATTGATGAGTATTATGCTACCATGCAGTTAGCCTCTGATCTGATAGCTCGTGTAGATACCCTTGGGCAGGAGCTTGCAGCGTTACCTTCGTCTTCAGAGAGGGATGCTATGTTAGATCTGATAGTCCGCATACATACAGATCTGTAGATAGCTTTGTATTTTCCTGCACAAACTAGCTTAGCCATTTTTATCATGTACAACACATATGTATATATCAAACAGTATTATGTATGGCAGGGAAATATATTTTGATTCACTTTCCTTTTAGTTATGCCTCGATACTTGCTTGATATTTTACTGCTTTCTCCGTACCTTTGATCTTGATGCATTACGAACTTATCCTTGATAGATGGACATTGAGACGTCTCAAGGTCTCTCAGAACGGATCATTGATTTCTGAAAATCCCTACCATCTTTGGTGTCTTGGGACTAGTATCTGTATGGAAAAGTGTGGAAAGGATGGTAGTTTCCTCCTCTCCGAGATTGACCGCACCACAGATGGTTGCCAGTACTTCTATTTGTGAGAAGCCTAGTTAATTCAATCTCTTATGGGTTGGTATTGCTCTTTGAGGCACGATCGCAGCTTAGATGATCACCGAATCTTCTATATATGAGAAGAGGTTGGATAATTCCATCCCTTTGATCTGAAACTAATGAAGTGGGGAAATTTGAATATTGATCCCAGTACCGTGTGACAAGTATGTTTGTTTTGGTAGGGTTTAGACTGCACCATAAATGGCTACCTACGTACTCCTGTTGAAGAGGAGATCAAGTCTGCGTAGTTCGAACCTAGTGTAGGAAGTTCAACACTGAATGTGGTAGGCAGAAGGGTGTAGAAGTATTTTTATTATTTTTGTTGTTTTTGTGAAGAAAGGGTAGAAATGTTTTTTGTTGTTTTTCTTTATTGCAACTGGGCCATATAGAATATGGTTGCCTATGTACCCCCGGGTATCAGGGAGATCAGGTCAACGTAGTTCGCCCCTCAGGATGAATCGCAGCTGAAGAGAAGCGCAAATCCCATGTGTAGGCAATACTGCGGGGAGAAGAAAGTTTAATCCCATAATGGGGATAAACTGCAAGTGTGGAAAAAGTTTAATCCCGTCTTCAGGACAAACTGCAAGCATAGAAAAGTTTAATCCCGTCTTTAGGATAAACTGCAGGTGTGAAAAGTTTAGTCTCGTCTTCAGGAGAAACAAGGGCGGTGTATGAAAAGTTTAGTCTCGTCTTCAGGAGAAACAAGGTGTTGAAAAGTTTGTAATGCAAGGAAACCAGGCTACTGGTGTGAAGTGAAAGGAAATTAGGCTGCTGGTTTGAAGTGTATGTTTCCCTGAGGGGCAGAAGAGTTTGTAAACAGGAAAGGGTTCAAAACTAGAATGTCTGGTGATTGTAAGATCAAAACCAGGATATTTGTTTGATGGTAACTTCAGACATAGTACCGTTTCACGGTGTCCGAGTTGATAAGCTATGGAAATTCATCGCCATCCATTTTCTGCAATCTGAGAGGACCTCCTGTCAATACTTCCTTGACAACAAATGGGCCTTCCCAGTTAGGAGCGAACTTTCCCTTAGATTGATCTTGGTTGTCAATGATCTTTTTCAAAACCAAGTCATGTTGTTTGAATTTTCGTAGTCGAACTTTTCTATTGTAGGATCGTGCGATCCTTTTCTAATATGACTGACCATGGAAGATAGATGTGGTTCGCCTTTCGTCTATCAGAGACAATTGGTGATACCTGTCTTGTACCCATTGATCTTCATCCAACTGAGCATCCATCAATACTCTGAGGGATATCGGGAGCACTGCTTCCATCCCATAGACTAATAAGTAGGGTGTTGCCCCAGTGGAAGTTCGCATTGAAGTTCTGTAGGCTAATAAAGTTAGGGGAAAGAGGTCAGGCCATCCTTTGTGATTCGCGAACATTTTCTGCATGATCTTCTTGATGTTTTTATTAGCCTCTTCAACAGCACCATTCATCTTTGGTCGGTAGATGACATAGTTGAGATGTTTGATGTGGAATTTTCTGCATAATTCCTCCATCATTTTGTTGTTGAGGTTCTTAGAATTTTCTGACACAATGACCTCTGGTTGTCCATATTGACAAACAACATTGTATCTGATGAACGCAATGATGACTTCTTTAGTAACCCTAGGGAAGGAAGCTGCTTCTACCCATTTGGTGAAGTAGTTGATCATGGTGAATATGAATTGATGTCCATTACTGGCTTTGGGCTCGATTGGCCCGATTACGTCCATTCCCCACATTGAGAAGGGCCATGGTGAACTCATATTGTGGAGTTCCCTTGGAGGGGCGTGGATAACATTCCCATGGATTTGACATTGATAGCCCCTCTTGACGTGATCATCACATTCAGCTTTGAGTGTAAGCCAATAATGTCCCGTTCTGAGAATTTTCTTGACAAGTAGGGGTCCACTCATGTGAGGGCCACATACTCCACCATGGATCTCATTCATGAGTCGCTGAGCTTGGTCTTTGTTCAGACATCTGAGGAGACCTAATCCTGCATCTCTTTTGTAGAGTGCATCTCCGCTCAGGTAGAATTTCATGGCAAGTCGATGAATCTACCTCTTCCTAGTTAGGCTCGCCTCAGCGGGTGTAGATCCATCTCGTAGATACTCCTTGATATGCTGATACCAAGGGTTGTGGATGGGAGGTAGTTCATCCGATACTTCTCCCATGTAATTCCCATAGACTGGGGCTTTATGCATAGCAATCGTGATGCTTAGCATGTTTTCCTTGCCAGGTATGTAAACCAAGGAGGCCAATGTTGCTAATGCATCTGCAAAGTCATTCCTATTACGAGGAATGTGTAGAAAGGAGATTTCTTCGAACTCCAAAGCCATCTGTAGAACTTGCCGATGGTAAGGCAATAAATGTAATTCTTTGGTTTGATAGATTCCAGTGGATTGCTTGATTACCAATTCGGAATCCCCAAAGACAGTTAACCGCCTGATACCCATTGAATGGGCAAGTTTGAGTCCCGCAAAGCAATCAACGAAGGATTACATGCCGTACTGAGCAGTATTGTCAATAAGAATGTGGATAAAAGGCACGAGAAAGCTATCTTTAAGGCAAGCTTTGTTCAAATCCCGATAATCCACGCATACTCACACCTTTCCCCCTGGTTTAGGCACGGGAACAATGTTGGATATCCACTCCGGATATGTAGACACCATGATGATGCCAGCTTGAAATTGTTTCACAATTTCTTCTTTAACTTTTAAACTCCACTCAGGTTTCAATCACCTGAGCTTTTGCCTAACTGGCTTGAATCCTTCTTTAATGGGAAGGCGATGAAAAACAATGTCAGTGGACAAACCCACCATGTCTTTGTGAGACCATGCAAACATATCCTGGAATCGGGTTAACAATGCAACCATATAATTCCGCTGAGTTGTGGTAAGGTCTAAACCAATCTGGATTAGCTTAGGGTTGTCTAAGGTTCCAAGATTGAAAGGAGTGGTTTGATCAAGATTGGGTTTGGGTTTGTCGGTGACCCATTCCTTAATCTCTTGAGGTGTCTCAATGTCCTCTTGGATGTCCATCAAGTCTGAGTCCAACTTTGCATCAAAGTTACAACTCTTGTGGAGAGAAGGCACCTCATCAGCAAGTACATGCACATCTAAGTTCAGAGTCCTGAAACAAAATATGCTTTCACTTAATATATGCAACTGTTCGATCATACAAAAGTGTTAGCATGTACGTGATAAAATAACTGCTAGTGCTGTAAAGGAAAGCAAGAAGTTAAAGTTATCTACAGGGTAGAGGGATTTTCTGCCCATTTTACCCTCGTCAACCAATGCATGGAGTGCTGCTCCAATTGTCGAGGGCAAAGTCCTGAAGGACTGCAGTGATAGAAGGATCGTTAGTGTCCTCCTTCTCCCGAATGATAACCATGACATCTGGGCAATCATAGTCTGGGGTGTATCTGTTTGTATGTTCATCATGAACAATAACGCGAATGCCTGCCATCATTAAGACAAGGTCATGTTTACGTTTCCGTTCCTTTTCTTCCGCCTTGGGATCAGGAATTAGCACCTCTTTAGCTTTAATTGGCACTTGTTTTGGAAACAGCATAGCCACAACCTGAGCTGGAACCTTTACTGGAGATTGTATCAAGTCATGAGGTAAAGGCATAGAAAATCGTCGTGCAACGGAATCTTGAGGAACCTGCTCGTGCTTATGAGGATTCTTACATGTGGAATTGGAAGAATAGCCTAGCCCGGCTGTCCCAATTTGACTGGACATTTGGATAGGGTGCTTAATACCCTGCTGATCCTTACCAAGCCCTTGTCTAGGTTGGTAACCCAATAACATCATTTCTTGAGTAGCGGACATCACTTCGTCAGAAATCTTGGGTACGGGAAGTGGCACTCCAATAGAATGGTATTACGTGTTACTCACTTCCAGAGTATGAAAACTGGCCGGCTCAACCTCTGAATTGAAGCTGATAATTGGTAGAGTTCCTTGTCGAGGACCTTCCGGCTCAGCATTGACAGTGACTAAACTATTGTTGATGATGTATTTGAGTTGTTGATGCAAAGTGGAGGGAATAGCTCCATCCATGTGTATTCATGGTCTCCCTAATAGCAGGTTGTATCCTGAATCTATCTTGAGGATGTGGAAGGATACATTGAATGTATGGGGACCAATCTCAATTGGCAATTCAATCTTTCCCATGGAATTTTGCCGAGATCCATCAAAAGCTCTGATGATCGTGTGCCTACTTTGGATTCACTTGAGATTGATACTCATCTTCACCAAGGTGGCATAAGGACAGATACTTAGAGATGAGCCTCCATCTATCAAAACTCCAGCTAGCATATACCCGGAAGACAACACTGCAATGTGCAGTGGTTTGCAATGACCGGTCCCTTTGGGAGGTATGTCGTCATCAGTGAAGGATATCACATTGTTGTTGAAAATGTGATCAACCAAATGTTGAAATTTTTCCACATCCACTGATTTTGGCAAGTAGGCTTCTTCCAAAATCTTTAGCAAGACCTTCCGATGATCTTTGGAAGAGAAAACCAAGACCAGAACTGAAATATGGTGTGGAGCTTCTCGTAAACATGAAACCACTTTGGCTTCATTGTGGCCCATAGTATGGAGGAATTTTTCAATCTTCTCTATGGGCGACTTCCCCTTTGCTTAGCAAGTAGGCTTGATAACCCGTTGAGGAAGGTACAGTGGATTCTCTTTCGACACTGTAGCAGTAGTATGAGACGTAGATCCTTCAGCTTCTCCATAATTCCTTGGAACTTTGTGTAAGCTGACAACAGGATGTTGTAGTCTGCAAGGCAAAGGAATTGGCTCTAGTACGACCACTTTCAAAGGATTGTCAGCTCCTTTGAGTTGAATTGGTTGTATGGGAAATGTTTTAACAATCTCATCATCCACCTCAGATATAACTGCTGTTGATCCCTTCCATTGAGTAGGGTATGCATTCCCACCCTAAAGTTGCATAGTGTAATCATCTGCTACTTGCAGGACACCGCTATCGATAAGATTCTGAATGAGATGGCGGAGTGCCCAGCATTCTTCTGTACTGTGACCGTGAGAATGTGAATGATATTGACACATTTCATCAGGATTGAACTGCCCTGAGCGGGGATTGATTGGAGGGAGAAGGAATGTAATTCTTCCTTCGTTAATCAGTATTTGAAGTATCTCCTCCAGAGATTGGCCCATATATGTGAATTCCCTTTGATTAACAAAGTCTCGATGGGCTTTATCACTTGCTCGCTTTGCAACCTTATCCTCTATAGCTTCAATTTCTGAAGGTGTTGATGGAGCATTCATAACAAATGGAAGGAGATAGGCATGCTCTGCTTTGATTAATTAGGCGTGTGACTTGTCAGTGGTGAGTTACCGCCTCGCCAATTGCTCGATTTGTTTGCAAAGAGCTTTCATCTTCGTTCCATGGTAAAATCGAACTTTGCATAATCCCATTTGTCAACACCGTCTTTGATGGGTTGGGATGATTCACCAGTAGAATTTGAACCATGTCCAGTGCTCCAACTGATCATGTTGACTTTTTCCTCTTTGTGTTGAGGGAGAGGGTTGTCTTGTACATGAGGTTGATCTGGCTTGGTGACCACAATCTCACCATTGTCTATTAGATCTTGGATCTTGTGTTTCAAGGCCCAACAATCCTGAGTATCATGTCCGGGTGCCCCAGCATGATAAGCACACTTCTGATTAGCATTGAAACCCCTCCCATTAGGGTTAGCTGGTGGAAGAAGATGTGTAATTTTCTTCTGAGCAGTCAAAAGAGCAAGAATGTTCTCGAGTGAGTCCCTTAAGGGTGTGAACGTTCGAGGTCGCTTTACTTCTCCACTTTTAGGCAATGGAGGGCTTGAAGATTGTGCTGGAAAAGGGGAGTAGTTTTTCCTCTGCATAGGCATGCTTGGATTGCCTTTCTGTCCTTGCAGTATCAAGGAAACATCCTCCTCTTTCTTTTTATGGACCCTCCGGGGGTTGTTTCCATAAGATCCGGACTGGATGTACTCATCAACAACTTGAAGGGCGGCTAGGTCTTGAATTTACCGGACTTCAATCCCATTTTAGCCATATCACCGTGTTTGATCATTTCAGAGAATGGTTTGCCAATACCAGCTAGCACTCTTTCATAGAAAAGAGCTTCCTATACATCTATGAAGGTCATGACCATCTCTAATTTTCGCCATGGAAGGAATAACTTGAAAGCGTGAAGCGCCTCCACCTTTGAGCGTACTCTCTGAATGACTCATTAGATTGTTTCTTGACTTTGGTAATTTGATACCGGTCAGGAGCTATTTGAGATTGAAACATGTATTGAGTGAGGAAGGCATGAGCCAGTTCTTCCCAACTATGGATCTTAGAGTTGTCTAATCTGGTATACCATGAACTGGCTTCTCCAGTCAGACTTTTCTGAAATAGCTGCATTCTGAGCTTTTCATCCTCAGCATAAGATCCGAGTTCTTTAATTAACACCTTCAAATGTGTGTAAGGATCCCCTAATCCGTCATATTTTTCAAAATCAGGGGTCTTGAATTTCTCTGGATAATGCACACCAGGAAATATGCAAAGGTCTGTATATAAAACACTACCATGTGTTCCAATCCCTTTGAGAGAGCGAATGGTTTCCTCCATTTGTAGGACCTTCTTCCTGATATCACCGGTGTCTGGATCTCCTTTGAGATGGGTGTTTTCAGGGGCTTTGTTGGTTGTATCCAACTGACGTTCTGGAATTGTCTTTTCTAGATTTTGAACTCCCCCTTGTGCAGAGGACTCTGTATGTGTAGGTATCTTTGTACCCTGAGTAGACTGGTGTAACTCTTTCAGTAAAACAACCAAGTCTGTGATTTGTTTACTCAATTCGTCAAATTCTTCTCGGGAAACAGGATTAGACTGTTAAGAAGAAGACATGATTGGCTGTAGGCTTGAGGTCTTTTTAGATTTTGAGCGGGTAACAGGCCCAATTGCTTCCCTACAAAAGACTTATGTAGTTTAGTCTTAGAGTAATATAAATGTTAACATAACATATCCGTTTTAGGAATTTGTCCTGCAAAACCGGTTTGTTAATTGATAACATGTCATGAACAAATTACAAGTAAATGCTTTTACAAGTAATTAAAAATGGAGAGTATGAAGAGACTTTCCTTCGCGTTTGGTTTATCAGAGGTTGACCTATCTTAGGGTTACTCCCGCGGCTTTTCGGCATAAAGGTTCCCAGATCATCGCAATCTACTTGACGGGAAATTAATTCGGTCTTTCAACTTGGAGCGGATCTGAGTGGTGCCTTTCCTGAGCCCCGAGAAATTATTCTTCCAACAGGTCCAGTAATCAAACACCGACATGATAGCCTCCTGGTGGAGGGACCACACAACAAATATTCACATACAACGTGTCTCACCGTTTATGTAAAATGATGACATGTGCGAAGCACTAATATCACAAATAGATATTTAGTAGTGCAATAAGTAAGATGTATTCGTACACATTTATCAGAAATGTAAATGCAATAATCACACACAAGCATATAATAATTCTGAAAAGCTTGTAATAGCGGCTTAAGCCCTCTTACTGGAGTCCCCAGCAGATTCACCACCTGTCGACGTCGGGGTTTTTTGGTGTCCCATTTCGTTACTTGTTCTTTGGTGTTCTCATGTTAATGTGAGATTTGTTTGAAAAAACAAGTGAAAAAGGTCCGACATGTATAATGTCGACGATTGACTTTAAGAGTCGTCAGTTGGTGTTTTTAATTGGTTGCACCAACGCAACCGAAAAGGTTTGCACATTAACCCAATGATTTGACACTGCTAAACGGATCTGCAAAACCGAGATTCATTAAGGGTTCGAAGGCTTTATTATGCGGAGGGAAGGTGTTAGGCACCCCCCGACATCTGTGTTACCACGGTGACCGCCACTCTTCAAAGAAATTGTTATATGAATGTGTGTGTGTGTGTGTGTGTGTGGATCAATGTGCAATTTATTTGAAAGTAGTGCGAGGCCTCGTTCGCACCTATATACATAAGGTTTGAATTTTATATGAAAATTCAGTTTTAACCAAGATTTAGCAATGAAGTTTTGTAAAAGAGGTTATTCAAACCTTATGCTCAATAGGAATTAAGACCTTTTCATACTTCAATTTTATTATTAGATGTCTGGCTTGTTTGCTTTATTTTCGAGATGCTGAAAATCCTCGAGAAAATAATATCTGATGAGTTAGAACTCCTTATGGGCATGATAGCCATCCAAGGAAACTCGGATAATCGTAAAATAATGTACAAGTCGCCATTGAAATGTAAAAATGTCCATCATGGGAACCGAATCTAGATTTAGTAAATGGCTGTGATCACATGATTCCTAGGCTCACAAGATATGCAATTTGTATGAAAAGTAGTAGCGTTGTTATATATATATAAAAGTTGTATATATATATATATATATATATATATATATATATATATATATATATATATATATAACATTATCAACCGCCACGAAGTGAACTCCAAAGCGGGGACGAAATGTAAATAAAGATGTAAAAGCGATCAACCGCCACAAGAAGTGAACTCTAAAGCGGACGGAATGTAAATAAAAAATTTGTAAAAGCCACGGAGTAAACTCCAGAACTGACGAGAATGTAAATATATATATATATGTACAAATATATATATATATATAAAGCGAAGAAATACGACTTTGGATATAAATCTGGGCTCATCGGATATGTCCGACGGAAATTATATATATGTATATATATATAAAAGCGGTAAATGCACCAGATGTAAATTCTAGGCTCATCGATATGTCTCGACAACAATTATATATATATATATATATATATATATATATATATATAGAAAAGTTAATTAAACGCTCTGGATGTAAAATCCGTGCTCATAAGATGATCGACCACACTACTTTATATATATATATATATATATATATATATATATATATATATATATATATATATATATATATAAAAGCAAATAAACGCTCCAGACCGAAGTCTAGGTTCAATCGAGGCATAACTTGATAATGTTAGTCCATATATACGAAATGTATACATATATTAGTATATATATACAGATAGAAATGAAAACCACGGACCGAAGTCCGGGCAAACACACTCACACGACTCTCAACGTGTATAACAGTGTGTGATAATAGGAGAAAGAGGCTTTATAGAATATAAGAAGGCTTACAGTGGGCTGCCAAAGTATACTTCTTAGACTTTAAATGGATAAACACTCAGCTCCCACCGGATAAAAAGTAGCTATATGTGAGCTAACTAGTGTTTAAAGAAGAGGAAACACTCAAAAGATGTGTATGCAGAGTAAAATGGACAGGGCTTCCTTGCCTTTTTCCTTCTCTCTCTCCTCTCAAATGGCTAACCCCCCCTCTATATTTATAGATGGATGGCCGCAGGTCAACCTGCAGCTGGTCGTGGTGGGCCCGAGCCTCGCGGGTCCCGTCGTCTCGTAGTACGTGCACTTGTGCACTGTAATGTCCAATCGAACTTGCAGAACTTCAATCCGAGCATCGAAACGAAGTATATATGTACCTCTTCGGATCGCTTATGTCGAGAGTTACGTAATGACATGGATTAGAGGCTGTACGAAGTCAGGAAGAGGGTTCTATGCCCATGGTCTTCAAGCTTCAAAGTCTATCCAAAGTACTGCCACACGTAATAGTCACTCGGGATTGTCACTCCTTGGCTCTTGTGGGACATTGTTGTATGTATGTATGTATGAAGCGTTGAGACGACGAGCCATTTGTCGGAGGAACAAGATGATGTGTGACTCCTTGCCGGGGTTATCGCCGGGTTGAGTTGAAAGTAGACGTTGCTCAGGGTTACATCTGAGATTGGACTATTTTTTGGTATGTTGTGATATCATCTTGTTGCCGTGGTATGATGACGTTGTGACTCCTCACTGGGGTTATCGCCGATTTAAGCGGAAAGCAGACATTGCCCAGGGTTACATCTGAGATTGGACTGCTTGTTTGTATGCCTCACTATCATCTGTAGGTTGAAGCTGATTGCATGTGTTTGAAACAAGCATTTCCGGGGTTATCGCTGGAAATGCAATGGCATCCCTTGGGGCTATCACCAAGGATGGGGTTGCTACTCCCAATGTTGTCTCTGGGACTGGAATTGAACGTCGCAGTGTTATCGCCGAGATAGAACTGTCCTCTCCGGTGTTGCTTCCGGTCTTTTAATCTACACGTCTCGGGGTTATCTCCAAGATTTGGAAAAGACATTCCCGGTGTGTGTTTTGGGTTTGAACCGATGCTCCCGGTTTGTGTTTCGGGTTTGGAGCTAAACTTCCGGTAGTATCCAGAATGGTTGTAAGCTGTCTTTCAGGGTTATCTCCAAAAGACAAATCTACCCTCCTGCAATGTCAGTAATAGGAGTGCATAAATTTTCGAGTGTCTACACCTGGGACTTATGTATTAACAGCATATGTTAATGACTTATGTATTCCTATTTCTATATAAATGGTTAGTTAGATGTTATTATATTGTGGATCGTGAGCACCAAACTCAAAAATAAACCTTGATTTGGGGCGCGTCATGAGTTGGTATCAAAATTAGAGGTTATAAACCTTAAGTGGGGTGGGGAAAACCCTAGGATTATAACCATGAGCGAGATAGAGAATACTCATTTAGAGTACTAAGTGAGGGATGGTCGGAGTGCGTCATTAGTGAGATATGTGGACACATAGTATGAGGAGTTTGTATTATTAAAGTACTAATCAAGTTGTTTAAACTAATTGTAGGATGTCGGGAGAAGATAAGATGAGTACGGAGATGCGAGCGGCTATTGCACCAGTGCCAGCAGCCGAGGTGCCAGCACAGAGCGAGTCAGTAGAAGAAGTGGGTAAAGATGAACCTATGGTTAATCTCGGGAGTGATCATGATAATTATCTCGAGATGTATCTGAGTGGTGATGAGGAGGCGGAGTCTGAAGAAGCCAAGGTGGAGAAAGAAAGTAAGACCAAAGTAAGAGAACAAGATTAACTATTTGCAGAAGTCCAAGAACTCTGGAGTAAAGTGTTTCTCTTGGAGGAGTTGTGGAAGATGAAGCGAGCGTTGCGCGAGATGACTGAAGAAGGGAACGAGCTAAAGGCGCAGGTGGAGAAGATGAAGACTGAAGGTGATGGATCGTCTGAAGGAGCTAGCAAGAAAGACAAGAAGAGGAGAAAGAGGGACAAAGACAATGACAACTCTGAAAATTCAAACCCGAAGAAGAGGAAAGCTTGCAGCAAGTGTGGGAAGACTCATGTGGGAGAATGTATGATGTGGAAGAATGTGTGTTTCAATTGTAAGCAGAAAGGACATATTTCTTTGCATTATCCTAAGCCGAATATGAGGAAGTGTTTTTCATGTAGTAGAACGGGTCACTGATTCAACAAGTGTCCCAATAAGAAGAAGACTGGTGAAGGGAGTGGTCAGTAGACAACTTAGATATAAGTGATAATATCTTTTGGTAGAAGTTTATGATATTAAGTGTTGTAATATTGAGAACGATGTTTGAACATATGTAAATATAAATATATTGGAATGAATGAAATTTTTATTTTCTATATGAATATAAGATTAAGATTAATTTGTGTGTTCTTAAAACTCATACTTATGGTAAGTTCATGACTCATGATTATATGAAATGTTCTGAACCCCTCAGCGAATGGACGCCAAAGGTCTGACTAGGATAAGTTCATACACTCATATAATTGTGGTAAGTTACTAAACTTATAAGTGTGGTAATTAAGTTTGATGAACTGGAATTAGATATGTGAATATGGTACATGGAAATTTTTTTTTTGTAAAGTTGGAGAATTGCAACTTTTTGTAAAGTTGAGTATGTTAATCCTAATTTATTTTAAAGGGATAGTAATATGTGATAAGTACTATATGTACTATGTGCTATTTGAATAAATATATGATTACATGAGAACTATGTGTTGAATTCTTATTGTGTTAAGAATTTGTATAGAGAAAGAGAATTAATATAAGATTTTTATTTAAATTAGATCATGCCGCCTAGACGACAGAATAGAAACCAACGAGAAGAGTAGTTAGTGAATAATGAAGGAGGTCAAGCTGACCCGATGCAAAATTTTGCAAATATGATAGCCGAGGCTATGGGAAATAGAGCTCCAACCAGAGGAAGAGCGAGAGAACAACCAGCTGATAGATTGGCAAACTTCAAAGATTTTAAAGCGGTAAGACTGCCAGAATTCAAGGGAACCACAGATCCGATTGAAGCCCAAACTTGGGTGAAGGAGATGGAGAAAGCATTCGTCATTGCGCGAGTGGCAGAAGAGCAAAAGATAGCTTTTGTGACATACTTGATGAAGGGAGAAGCTAATTACTGGTGGGAAACTAATCAGGCAAGAGCTGGTATAGCGGTGGTGACATGGACCAGATTTAGGGAACTGTTCTTTCAGAACTACTTCTCACCAAGTATGCAAGCTCAGATGGAAGTTAAGTTCTTGGAATTAAAATAAGAGAATATGTCTGTTTCTGAATACGCTGCTAAATTCAATGAATTGGCGAGGTTTGCACCTCATCAGGTGGATACAGAATTATGAAAAGTGAGAAGGTTTAATAATGGGTTGAGGCCGGTATATACAACAAAGTATCAGTGTTGCAGATCAATACGTTCGCGGCTTTACTGGAAAAAGCTTTAATTGCCGAAGGAGGGAGCAAAGCTACATCTCAATTCCATCAAGAGAAGAAGAAGAGGACCAATGACGGAGGAAGAAGTGGGGGTAGTAACCCGAACAAAAGGAAGTGGAGTGAGAATACCCAATCGGGTAGTAAGACTGAAGGGAATAAGGAAGGAGGAGAACCTTATGCGAACTGTGGAAAGAATCATCCAGGAATTTGTTTGAAGAAGAAGGGAGTCTGCTATAACTGCGGGTAAGAGGGGCACATGTCACCCAATTGCCCCAGTCCGAAGAGGATACAAGGTTGTTATGCCTGTTGATCTACTGATCATTTGGTTAGAAACTGTCCTAAGAAGAATGTGGAGAAGGAAAACATCAACAAGGGACCTGGTGGTGGAACCTTGGCAATTCAAGGACCTGCACAACCAGGAAGATCAACGGCCTGTACATTCAACATGACGGCGCAGGATGCAGTGGCTGCCCAGGAGGTGGTAGTAGGTAACAATTTCGTTTAGAAACTTAAATTACGCGAGTAATCTTGGTTTGATATGGCTGTGAATTGTCTTTTATAGATCCAAGTCACAGGTTAGAATTGGAGACACAATTTAGTATTCTGTTGATAAAAATGAATTGATGATACAACTTTAAAAGATTGTAGATGTGACGCCCCCAAAATAGGTATACATCACCTATTCTGAGTCTCCAAATACATGGTACAGAATACGAATACAATCTTTAATATATAACAAGAGAGCTGCTAGTTTTAATACAATTATTGTCTTCTAGACAATATCCACTCTCAGAATAAGTCCTCATTACATTTATTGTCACAGTATTTAACAGAATAGTGAGGACTACTAATACTATCATCTGGACCATCACTCCATTCTCCGACTAGTCCCGACTACGTTCTCATTTCCTCAAGAGAACAGTGAAAGAAAGGGTGAGCTCAACTAGCCCAGTAAGAAATATTATGACTAAGATAATGCAGAATAAATTATCATTAGTTTTTAACAATGTTAAACTGATAAAATACAATAGACATCAAGTTTAACTGCAGCAGAACAAGCAATCCATTAAAAGAGTCAAGTAGAGAATAAAATCTACTATCTTTTATGATTTAAAAGGTTTTTCATCACTTTTATCGCTGGGACTCAACTTAATAAATAATCCACATCATCCATGCACTACGGCCAAGGATATTCATTAGTATCACAACCACAAATTATCCATGCACTACGGGACAAGGATATTCGTGTATTCATCAATAGTCATGATCATGCCAACAACTATCCATCAATGCACTACGGGCCAATGAGGACTTTCACCACATCATTTGTAACATTACGGTCATGATTATACCGAATAATCCCTGGTCATAATCATACCAAGTCCATCTATGCACTACAGGCCACAGATGACTTTCAACATAATATAAACATGAGGATGATGATAATGATATAAGAATTCAATAAAACAAGTTCAAGAATTAATTTAACCAAGAACTAATAATGTCCAAATTGTCAACATGATACTTCTTTGTACAGTAAAATTCAAGAATGCTCAGAAGAATATTTCCATAAAAAGATACTGGATGAAGCGCAAATATCAAGGATATTCCACTAATTTCATGGAGTTTAGAAGTCAAAACTTTAACCAACTGAGTATAATAAAGAATGAAATAACAAAAGAAATCACCATGCATGCGGTACTTCGGATAGGCAGGTTATTCCAACAAAATAATAAATAACGGAACTAGGTCGGTGAAATTAATTAGACCGATAGGATGTTCCAACGAATAACAAAGATTTTAACCGAATGTCCTGCGTAAAACGCATGTACATGATGATATTCCAACAGAATAATAAAGATTTTAATCCCGAGTCCCGTAGGTAAAACGCATTGCATGACGAATATTCCAACAAAATAATAAAGAATAGAATAACAACAGAATTTCACCATTTATGCGGTACTTCGCATAGACAGGTTGTTTCGGTAGAATAATAAATAATAGAATAACAGAAGAATTTCACCAAGTATAGGGTAGACCGCGTATACAGGTTATTCCAATAGAATAATAAAGAATGGAATAACAAAAGTTCTCTTCATGAATAAGAAAGAAATAATACCCCTTACCGTAAAAGAAGAGCATTCCGACTGGTAGGGCGAGGATATTCTTGAAGAAAATTTGCACTACGCTCAAAGCTTCTTAAAACTCTAAAGAAATACGCTCAAGATTATAAAAGAGAATCCTCTGAATTTCTGGTGTGTTTTCAATTCTAACTAAGCAACCTATTTATAGGAGAATTGAAGGGGCACTGTGTAAGGAAAATTCACGGATCAACAATAAGAAACTAACGAGTTGCACATCAGACGCTCACTTTTCAAATGTTAAAAAAATAGTCAAAGACAAACAAAATTTATAATAATTATATATATATAAACATATGTCATATTTGAAAACAAAGTCTCACCCGTGACAAATTTTGCAAGATTTCTCTCCCCCTCATTTTTTTCTTCGAACGTGGGCCCCACATGTTCCCCTCCCACCAACATCTCACAATCACAGGTGGGTCCCCATATATTTATACTAAACAACTTCCTACCGATTATTTTGAAAAATAGGTAAATGGGGGTCCATATAATAATCAAAATTTACATAAATACTTCATAAAAATCACCTTAATAATTTTAACAACACTTATTACCTTTATTATAATTCACAATATTAATCGACCAGGTCGTTCCCAGGAAAGAGGGGGCTTTCCAATAAGGATTTCTCCTTATTGGCGCGCAATTAGGTGACCAAACCTCTCCTTGACAGAACTTCTAGACATTGTTAATATTGTAAATAATAATATTAATAACTTTGTCATCTCAATTATTGATTTAGTAATATATCAAATATGGACAATAATTGAATCAAATAACGTGAGATACTATACAACAATTACTGTAGCAATAATTAAACAAAACTGAGTGACTTCTCACGTAAGCATCAATAATCAATATCGTGTGCTACTATACAACCACGCGTATTCCTGTACTTTTAACACCGGGTGTTTCAACAGTTAACGGTAAAACTTCCACCACTATTTTCATAAAATATTTTTGTTATTTTCTTAATCCGACAATAATTCCGTTGTGGGGTCCACCAATGATTGTGCCGTCGTACGAATATTCCCTGTTAAAACAAATATTCCCCGACCAATCGAATATTATATAACAACTTGCGTACTTTGCAAAATTTATAAATTTTATCCACAACTATAACATTATATCATATTCATTCCATAATATTCAAAATTGATAATTTATAGAAAATTTATTTTTATTCATAAAAGTTGGGGTCTTACAGTAGAGAATAAGAAAGCGGTGATTCCGAGGACGGAATCCTTTTAAGGAGCGGTGAATGTGATAACCCGGGATTTCGAATAATCCAAATTTCACGAATAATTTTTTTTTATTTGATATTGACTATTATTGACTATTAATATTGTACTGTGTATCTGTGATACGAGTATCGAGAATTAGTCAATTTGTGTATTGACTGAGAAATTAGAGTAGAGTTGTGCTTAACAGCTTTAGAAACCCTAACCCTAATTTCTGGAAAAAGGGATTCGATAGAAAATGCAATTAAAATAATTGTATCAATGAATACGTATTTGTGGTATATAGAAATATTGACCAATGATTGATCGGATAAGGTTTGGAAATTAATAAACCCTAATAAGCAATTAGAAACCCTAATCTCAGGATTAGAAACCCTAATGCGCAGTTAGAAACCCTAACCGAAAGCTGGGAAACCCTAATTTTATATCCAAGAATCCTAAACCCTAATTAGGAAACCCAAATCCTAATTGATTAAATTAATGTGTTTATTACACGTTGCTGTGATTAGGAAACCCTAATTGTAATTTAGAAATTTTATTTTTTCTAATTAAAATCCTAATTAGAAATTAATGTTGTAAAACCTAAGGGTTAGAACCTTAGGGTTAAACCCTAAGGGTTAGGATAATGTCTAGTTTGCCATTAAAATTCTATGTACATTGACTAAAGTGTCCTTTTAGTTTATTTTAATATGTAACTTGTAAATTTTTCCAAGAACTTTAGTTGGTAACCTAACCACTTGAATTTGTGACTTCAAAAAAACTCCGCAATCAACCTCTAATTGATAGCTAGCATCAGATCTAGCAACATATCACAATATATATAGATTTGGGAGAGAGAAAAATCATAAAACTAGCCATTTTGCTCTCTTGATCTTACCAACTTTTTCTCTCAACCAAACCTCCAAAATACACAAGTAGATCAGTCACTAAAACACCTCTTAGATCACCCCAGATCATATTGGAGATCAAAGATCAAAACCTAAAACATAAAGGTATAAACCCTAAGTTTCATTTTGATCTTGTATGCTTTGTAAAATTATGTGTTTAAGTGTTTAATCTTATGTTATATAATGTTTTTAGTCGATCTATTTGATCCATGATGGATCCATAGCATCAAATGGCTTTAAAATGGTGTTTTTCAAAAACTGCCCAAGAACAAAATTTGTGGTCTGACAAGTTAATGTCAGGAGCCACAGATTCTTGTTCGTTTATGGTTTTTGATGTTTTAAAGTTGTTATGTGTAGCCTGTAATATGGTCTTTAATCTGCAAGTAGAGTTTGTGTCATTGAATGTCTAGATTTGTAGTTATTAAAGGTCAAAACCCGTTGACCGGGCATGACCAAAAGAATTCTAGGTAACCCAGAAAGCAGTCAATAGATCGATCGTGACAGGTGGTCAAAGTAGGCCATTTGGCCACGACTGGGATTTTCTGGAATTTCCAGAAATTGCATGAACAAGCCCTCTGACAGGGTTTGACTGGATCCTATCTGGTAAATGTGTTATGTTTGGACTGAACTAATGTTATGAAGTTGTTTCTTGTCATGTGGTCTAGAAGTATGAACCAAGAACTCACTTGTTTGATGACCAAAACCTGGATATTATTGAGCATCAAGGTAGGTACTCGAAACTGCCTGGGTTTCTGGATAACACAGAAAACCCAGGAACACGTTGTCAGTGATTTTTGAGATTCAGATCTCCTTGTTGAGAAGTGTTATGACCAAATTGATAACTGAATATTTTAGTATTACATACATGCTACAATATCGAAGTCTTAAATTGACCATATCAGATTCGAGAAGAGAATTAAGGCCGGTCAAACATGACCCCTTGAACATTGACTTTGTCAGTGTTCTTGAGCCAAGAACACCTAAGACAACAGACAAGTGTCGCTAAAAGCCTATAGCGACGGTTTTCAATATATTTATTTTATGATTTTTCAAAAATAATTTAAAAATAGAAATAAATTATAAAAATTATTAAAAATGGTTTTAAAAATTATTTTAAATTATGAAAAATTATTTTTGACCAATTAGAATATTTTTATTTAATATTTATAATTATTTAAATATTAAAGGTATTTAATTTATTTAATTATTATATTAAATAAATTAGAGAAAAATGATTTAATATTATGAAAAATCATTTTAAATAAGAATAATGTATTTAAAAATATTTTGAGTTATAAAATGTAACTTGTAAACACTCAAAATTTTCTACACGCTATTCATCGACATT
Source organism: Panax ginseng (assembly GCA_020205605.1). Lineage (NCBI taxonomy): Eukaryota > Viridiplantae > Streptophyta > Magnoliopsida > Apiales > Araliaceae > Panax > Panax ginseng. The sequence goes on from CM035129.1 coordinate 89,562,075, forward strand.
GTAGGAGGCGTTATTCGCTGCTTAAAAATAACCACGGAAGACAGCTCACATCCATTCCTGATACTACCGGAAGTTCAACCTTGAAACCCGGGACACACACCGGGAACATCATTTCCAACCCCTAACACACACCTAAGGATCATTTCCAACCTTAGAGATAACCTCAGTTTATCCCTGGCGATAACCCCAAGAAATGTTGTTGCAGTTCCGGCGATAACTCCAGAAATGCTTATTTCAAATACATGCTATCAGCTTCAAGCTTAGACCTCCTGTCGAGACACTCATACCTCAGATCCCGAGATAACATCGGGCAGACAGGCACACCCACAGATGACTGTGAGGCAGTCAAATAAGCAGTCCAATCTCAGATGTAATAACCCCGGTGAGGAGTCAAACGACATCTTACCGCCATAACGTTTTCTCTCACAAAATGATATCGCAGCATACCCACAAGTAGTCCAATCTTAGATGTAATCCTGAGCAACGTCTACTTTCAACTCAAACCGGCGATAACCCCGGCGAAGAGTCAAACGTCATCTTGTCCTTCAACACCTGCGCGTCATCTCAACACTTCATACATACATACATACATACATACATCCAACGATGTCCCACAAGAACCGAGGAGTTACAATCCCGAGTGACTATTATGCATGGCAGCACTTTGGATAGAATTTGAAGCTTGAAGACCATGGGCATGGACCCCTCTTCCTGACTTCGTACAACCTCTAATCCATGTCATTGCGTAACTCTTGACACAAGCGGTCCGAAGAAGGTCACATATACCCCGTTTGGATGCTCGGGTTGGCCTTCTCACATTCTATAAAGCCTTCTTTCAATATAACACACACTGTTATACACATTGAGAGTCGTGTTGTGTGCGTTTGCCCGAACTTCGGTCCGTGGTTTTCATTTCTGTCTCTATATATATATACTTATATATATATATATATATATATATATATATTTTATATATGGACTAACATTATCGAGTTATGCCTCGATTGAGCCTAGACTTATGTCTGGAGCATTTATTTGCTTTTATATATTTATACTTATATATATAATTGTTGTCAGACATATCTGATGAACCTGGATTTTATATTCGGAGCATTTACTTGCTTATATATAATATACTTATATATATAATTATTGTCGGACATATCCGATGAGCCTGGATTTACATTCGGTGCATTTACTATTTATATATATATATATATATATTTACATTTCTGTCAGGCCTGGAGTTCACTTCGTGGCCTTTTACAACTTTATTTACATTTTGTTCTGCTTGGAATTTACTTCATGGCAGTTGATCGCTTTTACAGCTTTATTTACATTTCATCCCACCTGGAGTTTACTTCGTGGTGGTTGATCATGTCCATATATATATATCTTTACCGCTTTTATATATTTACATTTCCGATCCCCCATGGAGTTGTTTCGTGGTGGTTGATCAAGTCTGTATATATATATATTTACAGCTTTTATATATATAACTGCTTACTGCTTTCCATACAATTTACAATATCATGTGAGCCTAGGAATCATGTGATCACAGATTCAGTCTACTGAATCTAGATTCGGTTCCCATGATGGACCTTTTTTAGCTGTGAGCAGCTTGTACATTATTTTACAGTGTCTGAATTTCCTTAGATGGCTGTCATGCCCATGAGGAGTTCGACACTGCTGTATATTATTTTCTCGAAGATGCTTCGCATCTCGAAAATAAAAGCAAACAAGCCGAACATTTAATAATAAAATGAAAGTATCAAAGGCCTCAATTACTATTGAGCACAGAGTTTGAAAAACCTCTTTTTATAAAACTTCATTGCTATATCTTGTTTAAAACAGAATTTTTCTACAAATTCAAACCCTATGTATATAGGTGCGAACGAGGTACAACACTGCTTCCAAATAACTGCACATTGATCCACACACATACACACACACACACACACATATTCATATAATAGTTTCTTTGAAAAGTGGCGGTTACCGTGGCAACACCGATGTCGGGGGGTGCCTAACACCTTCCCTCCGCATAATCAAGCCCCCGGACCTAAATGAATCTCAGTTTCACAGACCCGTTTAGCAGTGTCACATCACTAGGTCAATGTGCAAACCTTTTCGGTTGCGTTGGTGCAACCAGTTAAATACACCAACTGGCGACTCTTAAAGTCAAATCGTCGACATTATACATGTCAGACCTTTTTCACTTGTTTTTTCAAACAAATCTCACATTAACATGAGAACACCAAAGAATAAGTAACGAAAAGGGACACCAAAAAATCTCGACGTCGACAGGTGGCGACTCTGCTGGGGACTCCAGTAAGAGGGCTTAAGCCTCTATTACAAGCTTTTCAAAACTGTTATATGCTTGTGTGAATGTTGCATTTACATTTATGATGAATGTGTACGTATGCATTTTATTACTGCACTATACTATATCTATCTGTGATATTAGTGCTTCGCACATGTCATCATTTTCATAAATGGTGAGACACGTTGTATGTGAATATATGTTGTGTGGTTCCTCCATCAGGAGGCTATCCTGTCGGTGTTTGATTCTTTGACTCATGGGAAGAATAATTCCAACGAGGCTCAGGAAAGGCACCACCCAGATTCGCTCCAGTTGAAAGACTGGATTAATTTCCTGTCAAGTAAATTGTGATGATATGGGAACCTGCATGCCAAAAAGCTGCGAGAGAAACCCTAAGATAGGTCAACCTCTGATAAACCAAACACAGAGGAAAGTCTCTTCATGCCTTCAATTTTCAATTACTTGTAAAAGCATTTACTTGTAATTTTATTCCACGTTCATCTTTATGTAATGAAAAATATGAAGATTATCTGTGCATGCATGTTATCAATTAACACCCAGTTTTGCAGGACAATATTCCTAAAATGGATATGTTATGATAACATTTACATTACCCTAAGCCTAAACTACATAAGTCTTTTATAGGGAAATCATTGGGCCTGTTACCCGCTCAAAATCCAAAAAGGCCAAGAGCCTACAGCCAATCATGTCTTCGTCTGATCAGTCTAATCCTGTTTCTCGTGAGGAATTTGATGGATTAAGTCAACAAATCATAAATTTGGCTATCTTGCTTAAAGAATTGCATCAGTCCACTCAGGGTACAAATATGCCTCCACATACAGAATCCTCTACACAAGGAGGAACACAAGGTTCGGATAAAATAAGTCCAACCTCAGTTGGATACAACCAACAAAGACCCTAAAAGCCCCCATCTCAGAGGAGATCCAAACACCGGTGATATCAAGAAGAAAGTACTCCAAATGGAGGAAACTATCCGTGTTCTCAAAGGGATTGGAACACATGGAAGTGTTTCATATGCTGACCTTTGCATCTTCCCTGGTGTTCATTATCCAGAGAAATTCAAAACCCCTGATTTTGAAAAATATGACGGATTAGGGGATCCTTATACACATTTGAAGGTGTTCATTGGAGAACTTGGGTCTTACGCAGAAAATGAAAAGCTCAGATTGCAAAATTTGTTTTGAAAAAGTCTAATTGGATAAGCTTCGTTAGTGGTATACCCACTAGACAACCGCAAGATCCATAGTTGGGAAGAGCTGCTCACGCCTTCCTCACTCAATCTGCTTTTCAATCTCGGATGGCTCTGGACCAAATACTAAATTACCAAGGTCAAGAAACAATCTAATGAGTCTTTCAGAGAGTATGCCCAAAGGTGGAGGCGCCTTGCTGCTCAAGTTATTCCTTCTATGACGGAATCAGAAATGGTCATGACATTCATAGATATATAGGAAGCTCCTTTCTATGAGAGAGTCTTAGATGGTATTGGCAAACCATTCTCTGAAATGATCAAACACGGAGAGAGGGCTGAAATGGGATTGAAGTCTGGTAAAATTCAAGACCTAGGCGCTTTTAAAGCTGTTGCTGAGCACATCCAATCTGGATCTTATGAAAACAACCCCCGGAGGGTCCATAAAAAGAAAGAGGAGGATGTTTCCTTAATACTACAAGGTCAAAAAGGCAATCAAAGCGTGCCTATGCAGAGGAGAAATGTAAGACCCCAACTTATTATAAATAAAATTAAATTTCCTCTATTTATTATTTTGAAATAGTAAGGGTTGATTTGATTAATGTGGTTAGTTATGGGTAAAATGCGTAAATATTTCAAATATGCAAGTGGTTATAAAATATTCATTTTATCGGAGAATATTCGTTTGGTCATAGAATATTCTTACTGTCGGGGAATATTCGTACGACGGCGCAGCCTTGTATGGGCCCCATAACGGAAAGCGATTGGAGGAAGAAAACGACAAATATAAGTTGTTTATAAATAACGACGTAGTTATTACCGTTAATACTGTTGAAATACTCGGTTGTTAAAACACAGTAGCACACGGTATTGCACCAATTATTGATTCTTACGTAAGAAGGCCTTACTCAATAATTGTTACAGTAGTTATTGTTCAGTATTTTATTTTATTCATTCAATAATTGATGCGTTGATATTTTATATTATTGTTGTTTCAATAATTGTCATTACACAGTATTTTCTATTATCGGATCAATAATTCATATTATTTGAATAATATTATTAGATAGCAATATTGGCAATGTCTAGAAAGTTCTGTCTAAGGAGAGGTTAGGTCATCTAATTGCGCGCCAGTAAGGAGAAATCCTTATTGGAAAGCCCCTCTTTCCTAGGAGCGCTTAGTTATCAAGATTATGATTCTGTAATATTATTTATGAATTATTAATTATTGATTCATATGATGAGGAAAATATTGATTTTATGTGGATATAGATGGAGAAAATTTTTAATGTGACAATTGTTGAAAATAAATATTTTATCTTTTTCTGATAAAATAATTATTTAAATATATTATTATAATAATATAATAATGATAATATTTTTACAATGAATGTGGGATATATGAGTATATGAGGAGGAGGAGTATTTTTGTTACATTAAATTATTAACACATGTTTTGTGTGTTGGTGGACCCCATTTCTTGACTGAAATTTGATTATAGCTTATAAAATCACCCGTTTGTGGATTTCGGTCATTTTCTGTTTGGAATTTGGAAAACTTTTCTCCTGCAAAGTTGTAGAGAATGAAATTTCCTATGGAAAGAACATGAGTTTGAATTTTTCTGATCAAAGGGCTATTTATTATGAATTATTGAAGTTCTGAAGTTCCGAAATAATTGATTTTTGGAAGTTTTAATTATTTTTTTTAATAAAAACATTTTTTACATTATGGTGTGTTCCACATGTGTGTTGAATGGGCTGATTTTAGATTTTCTACGGTGGGCTTGAAATTTTTTATAATATATTATTATTATATTAAATTTTCTGCTTTGGTGTTCTAAGCAATTTCCTATAAATAGGGTGCTTAGGTTAGAATTTAAAATCACACCAGAAACTGAAGTTTTCTCCCTCGATATATTGAGCGTATTCTTGTGAGTATTTTAATACTTTAAGTGTTGCTATACGGTGCAAGTTCAAGTCATATCCTATATCCGGTGTTTCAACTAGAAGTACTATTCTTTCGAGATAAGGAATGTTATTTTCTTCTTAAATGATATTATTTTCTTCAATATCATTATGTCGAAATATTGGTTTGAGATTTTAATCAAATTTCGAACTTTTTGTGTCGGGGTTACTATTCACGTATACGGCACTATTCATTGAAAAATGAAAAATTTCCTTTTCGTCCAAAATATCTATTATGGATACTAGCTTTGATTGTATCCATGTTTTGATCATTCTTGAATTTTACTCTACTATGATTATTTATGAGGTATTTTTGGACATGTATAAACCGAGATACGAATCCTTAATATTTATTCTTTTGTTTCACTGGATTCGTTTTTTTTAAAATATTTTTCATCATTCTAAGTCCTCAATGATGATATAATTGAATATCTTTGGCTTATAGTGCAAAGATTAATGATTTTATGATGAATATCTTTGGCCCGTAGTACAAAGATGAACAGGTGTTGAGATGAACATGACCAACTGATGAATAGCTTTGGCCTGTAGTGCAAAGATGAATATATGATTCAAGATGTGCATTGATTGATGTTACGGGGATAAAAATACTATTGATGGACTGTTAAATTCATAGATAATAGTAGATTTCATTCTCTACGTAACTCTTCTATGAATTATTATTTTCCGCTGCGAATATTGATCTAAAACTTGTTGTTTATTATATTCTCTCAGATTTTTCCCTGTTGAAGACTAACGATAATTTGTTTTATATTATCTTAGTCATAATATTCTTTACCGGGCTAGTTGAGCTCACCATTTTCCTTTTTGTTCCATTTTTCTTCTCAGGAGGCGAGAATGTAGCGAGTACTAGTCGGGGTGTGGAATGATGGTTCTAGAAGTTGTTTTAGTAGTCCTCACCATTTTTATAAAATAATGTATAAATAATTGTGATGAGGATTTATTTGGGTATAGATATTGTCTAGGAGATAATATTTGTATTTAAACTCACAGTTTTATTGTTGTATTACTAAAGTTGTAGTTGTTTCTGTACCATGTATTGACAACTCAGAATGGGTGATGTATACCTATTTTGGGGGCGTCACAAGAAATTACTCCCCTTTTCAAACACAACCTTCAAACCCTCCATTGCCTAAGGGTGGAGAAGTAAAGTGCCCTCGAACGTTCACACCTTTAGGGGACTCGCTCGAGAATATTCTTGCTCTTCTGACTACTTAGAAGAAAATTACACATCTTCTTCCGCTAGCCAGCCCTAATGGGAGGGGTTTTAATGCTACTCGGAAATGTGCTTATCATGCCGGAGCACCTGAACATGATACTCAAAATTGTTGGGCCTTGAAACACAAGATCCAAGATTTAATAGACAACGGTGAGATTGTGGTCACCAAACCAGATCAACCTCATGTGTAAGACAACCCTCTTCCTTAACATAAAGAAGAAGAGGTCAACATGATCAGTTGGAGCACTGGACAGAGTTTCAATTCTAATAGTAAATCATCCCAAACCCTTAAAGACGGTGTTGACAGATGGGATTATGCAAAGTTCCAGTTCACTATGGAACGAAAGATGAAAGCTCTTTGCAAACAAATTGAGCAATTGGCGAATCGGGTGATCCACCAAAGATCAAGTCACACGCCAATTAATCAGACAGGAGCATGCCTGTCTCCTTCCTTTTGTCATGAATGCTCCATCACCACCTTCAGAAGCGAAGCTATGGAGGATAAGGTTGCAAAGAGAGCCAATACTAAAGCCCGTCGGGATTTTGCCAATCAACGGGAATTTACATATCTTGGCCAATCTATGGAGGAAATATTGCAAATGTTGATCAACGAAGGAAGAATTACCTTCCTTCTGCCTCCAATCAATCCCTGATCAGGACGGTTCAATTCTGATGAAGTGTGTCAATATCACTCACATTCTCACGGTCATAGCACAAAAGAACGCTGGGCACTTCGCCATCTCATTCAGAACCTTATTGATAACTGTGTCCTGCAAATAGCAAATGATTACACTGTGCAACTCAAGGGTAGGAATGTATGTCCTACCAAATGGAATGGATCAGTAGCAGTTATATCCAAAGTGGATGATGAGACTGTCAAAGTATTTCCCATACAACCAATTTAACTTAAAGGAGCTGACAATCCTTTGAAAGTGGGCCTTTTGAGCCAATTTCTTTACCTTTCGGACCACAACATCCTCATTGTCGAAACACACAAAGTTCCATGGAATTATGGAAAAGTTTGAAGGATCCACGTCTCATATCTCTGCTATAGTGTCGAGGGAAAATCCACTGTATCTTCCTCAACGGGTTATGAAACCTACTTGCAAAGCAAAACATAAGGTTCCCATGGAGAAGGTTGAAAAATTCCTCCGCACTATGGGTCACAATAAAGCCAAGGTGGTTTTAAGCTTGCGAGAAGCTGCACTCCAGATATCTATACTGAACTTGGTTTTCTCTTCCAAGGATCATCGAAAGATCTTATTGAAGGTTTTAGAAGAAGCCTACTTGCCAAAATCAGTGGATGTGGAAAAATTTCAACATCTGGTTGATCACATTTTCAACAATAATGTGATATCCTTCACTGATGACGATATACCGCCCGAAGGGACCGGTCATTGCAAACCATTACACATTGCGATTTTATCTTCCGGGTATATGCTAGCTAGAGTTTTGATAAATGGAGGCTCATCTCTAAATATCTGTCCTTATACCACCTTGGTAAAGATGAATGTCAATCTCAAGAGGATCCAAAGCAGCCATACGGTTATCAGAGCTTTTGATGGATCCCGATGAAATTCCGTTGGAAAGATTGAATTTCCAATTGAGATTGTTCCAAATACATTCAATGTATCCTTCCACGTCCTCAAGATAGATTCAAGATACAACCTGCTGTTGGGGAGACCATGGATACACATGGCTGGAGCAGTTCCCTCCACGCTACATCAACAACTCAAATACATTATCAATAACAGCCTAGTCACTATCAACGCTGAGCCAGAATGTACTGAACAAGGAAATCTACCAATCATTAGTTTCAATTGAGAAGTTGAATCGGCCGTTTTACATACTCTAGTGTGAGTACCACGTTAATACCATTCTATTGGGCGCCACTTCCGTACTCCAAGATTTCTACACGAGGTTATGCTTTCACACTCAAGAAATGATGTCATTGGGTTATCAACCTGGACAAGGGATTGGTAAAGATAAACAGGTTATTAAGCACCCTATTCAAGTGTCTAGACAAATTGGAATAGCCGAACTAGGCTATTCTGCCAGTTCCAGTCATAGGAATCCTCATAAGCACAAACAGGTTCCTCAGGCTTCCACCGCACGGCAATTTTCTATACCTTTACCACATGAGCTGATACAGTCTCCAGTAAAGGTGTCAGCCCATGTTGTGGCCATCCTGTTTTCTAAACCAGTGCCAATAAAAGCTAAAGAGGTGATGATTCCTGATCCCAAAGTGGAAGAAAAGGAAATGAAACGTAAACATGACATTACCTTGATGATGGCGGGCATACGCGTCATTGTTCATGATGAACATACAAACAGATACACCCCAGACGATGATTGCCCAGCTGTCATGGTTATCATTCGGGAGAAGGAGGACAATGATGATCCTTCCATCACTACATTCCATCAGGACTTTGCCCTCGACATTTGGAGCAGCACTCCATGCATTGGTCGACGAGGGTAAAATGGGCAGAAAAATCCCTCTGCCCTATAGATAACTTTAATTGCTTGCTTTTCTTTACAGTACTAGCAGTTATTTTATCAAGTACATGCTAACACTTTTATATGATCGAACAGTTGCATATATTAAGTCTAAGCATATTTTGTTTCAGGACTCTGAATTTAGATGTGCCTGTACTTGCTGATGAGGTGCCTTCTCTCCACAAGAGTTGTAACTTTGATGCAAAGTTGGGCTCAGACTTGATGGATATCCAAGAGGACATTGAGACACCTCAGGAGATTAAGGAATGGGTCGTGGACAAACCCAAACCCAATCTTGATCAAACCACTTCTTTCAATCTTGGAAACTTAGACAACCCTAAGCTAATCCAAATTGGTTCAGACCTTACTACAAATAATCGGAATGACATGGTTGCACTATTAACCCAATTCCAGGATGTGTTTGCATGGTCTCATGAAGACATGGTGGGTTTGTCCACTGACATTGTTCTTCATCGCCTTCCCATTAAAGAAGGATTCAAGCCAGTTAGGCAAAAACTCAGGCGATTGAAACCTGAGTTGAGTTTAAAGGTTAAAGAAGAAATTGTGAAACAATTTCAAGCTGGCATTATTATGGTGTCTACATATCCAGAGTGGATATCCAACATTATTCCTGTGCCTAAACCAGGAGGAAAGGTACGAGTCTGCGTGGATTACCGGGATTTGAACAAAGCTTGCCTTAAAGATAGCTTTCTCGTGCCATTTATCCACATTCTTATTGACAACACTACCCAATATGGCATGTACTCTTTTGCTAATTGCTTTGCGGGGTACCATCAAATTATGGTCGCTAAGGAGGACCGTGAGAAAACTGCTTTCATCCCGCCTTGGGGAACCTTTTGCTATAGACAATTGTCATTCGGCCTAATAAATGCTGGGGAAACTTATCAGCGAGCTATTGTGGCTCTTTTCCACGATTTAATGCACAAAGAGATAGAGATCTATGTGGATGACATCATTGTCAAATCCCGAAAGGAGGATGACCATTTAGACCATCTCAGAAAACTTTTCAACAGGTTGCGTAAGTACAACTTGAAGTTGAATCCAGCCAAGTGCGCCTTTGGTGTTAAGCCAAGCAAGTTGCTAGGTTTCCTAGTCAGCCACAAAGGGATTGAACTAGATCCTACCAAAATCCAGACCATCAAGGAAATGCCCATTCCTCAGACAGAGAAGGAAATACGGGGATTTTTTGGGAAGAATCAACTTCATTAGCAGGTTCATTTCTCAACTCACAGCAACCTGTGAGCCAATCTTTAAGTTGTTAAGGAAGAACTCATCCATGAAATGGAACGATGAGTGTCAGAAAGCCATCCTCACAATTAAAGAGTAGCTGATTAACGCTCCTATTTTGGTACCTCCCAAGGATGATGTTCCCCTATTCATGTACCTATCCATTAATGACAATGCCATGGGATCTATGCTGGGGCAAAAAGACGATAGAGGCCAAGAACTAGCTATCTATTACCTCAACAAAAGATTCATCACCAGTGAACACAAGTATACTCTGATTAAGAAGACTTGTTGTGCTTTAGCATGGGCTTCCATGAGGTTACAGCATTACCTCCATGGTCACACAACCCATCTCATATCCCGCGTGGATCCTCTCAAGTATGTGTTCGATGAAGCCCATACTAAATTGTCGATTTATCCGGATGGCGATTGCTCCTACAACAATTTGACATCGCTTACGTGACGCAAAAGTCTCATTAAAGGTCAAGGAATTGCGGATCAACCGGCCGCTTTTTCTGCAGGGACTCCAAACCCTTGGAAACATACTTCCCCGATGAAGGGTGGATGATAGTTCAGTAACAACATCAGTACGATACATTTCATAAGTGGAAAATGTATTTTGATGGAGCTATTAACGCAATAGGTTCTGGAGCAGGAGCACTTTTAGTATGCGGTACGGGGGAGCAATATCCCATCGCCTTCAAATTATAGTTTGTCAGCACCAACAACACAACTGAGTATGAAGGCTGTATCATGGGGCTAAAACTTGCCCGTTCAATGGGCGTCAGGCGGCTAACTGTCTTTGGGGATTCCGAATTGGTAATCAATCAATCCACAGGAATCTATCAAACCAAAGAATTACATTTACTTCCTTACCATCGGCAAGTTCTACAGATGGCTTTGGAGTTCGAAGAAATCACCTTTCTACACATTCCTCGTAATAGGAATGATTTTGCGGATGCATTAGCAATGTTGGCCTCCTTGGTTCACATACCTGACAAGGAAGACATGCCAAACATCACGTTTGCTCTACAAAAAGCCCCAATTTATGGGAACTATGTTTGAGAAGTATCGGATGAACTACCTCCCATCCACAACCCTTGGTATCAGCACATCAAGGAGTATCTGCGAGATGGATCTACACCCGCTGAGGTGAGTCTAAAGAGATGTGGGATTAGGTCTCCTCAGATGTCTAGATAAAGACCAAGCTCAGAGACTCATGGATGAAATCCATGGTGGAGTATGTGGCCCTCACATGAGTGGACCCCTACTTGTCAAGAAGATCCTTTGAACAAGGCATTATTGGCTTACACTCAAAGCTGACTGTGATGATCACGTCAAGAAGTGCTATCAATGTTAGATTCATGGGAATGCTATCCATGCCCTTCCAAGGGAACTCCACAATATGAGTTCGCCATGGCCCTTCTCAATGTGAGGAATGGATGTGATTAGGCCCATCGAGCCCAAAGCTAGTAATGGACATTGATTCATATTTACCATGATCGACTACTTCACTAAATGGGTAAAAGCGGCATCCTTCCCTAGGGTTACTAAAGAAGTCATCATTGCTTTCATCAGAAATAATATCGTCTGTCGATATGGACAACCAGAGGTCATTGTGTCAGACAATGCTAAGAACCTCAACAACAAAATGATGGAGGAGTTATGCAGAAAATTCCACATCAAACACCTTAACTCCGTTATCTACCATCCAAAGATGAATGGTGCTGTTGAAGAGGCTAATAAAAACATCAAAAAGATCATGTAGAAAATGTCCGCCAATCATAAAGGATGGCCTGACCTCTTGCCTCTGACTTTATTAGCCTACAGAACTTCTATGCGTACTTCCACTGGGGCAACCCCCTACTCATTAGCTTATGGGATGGAAGCAGTGCTCCCCATGGAGGTGGAAATGGAATCCCTCAAAGTGTTGATGGATGCTCAGTTGGATGAAGACTAATGGGTACAAGACAGGTGTCAACAATTATCTCTAATTGATGAAAGGCGAACCACGACTATATTCCATGGTCAGTTATATCAGCAGAGTATTGCACAATCCCATAACAGAAAAGTCCAATTATAGCAGTTTAAACAACATGACTTGGTTTTAAAGAAGATCATTGACAACCAAGACCAATCTAAGGGAAAATTCGCTACTAACTAGGAAGGCTCATTTGTTGTCAAGGAGGTATTGACAGGAGGTGCTCTTAGATTGCAGGAAATGGATGGCAATGAATTTCCACAGCTCATCAACTTTCGGACAATCGTGAAATGGTACTATGTCCAGGTTACTATCAAACAAACATCCCGGTTTTGATCATCAAATCACCACCATTCCGATTTTGAACCCTTTCCTTTCTACATACTCTTCTGCCCCTCATGGAAACATACACTTCAAACCAGTAGCCTAGTTTTACTTCATTTCAAACCTTTCATACAATTTCAGTTATCCTGAAGACGAGATTGAACCTTTCACACTTGCAGTTTATCCTGAAGACGGGATTAAACTTTCTCACACTTGCAGTTTATCCTGAGGACGGGATTAAACTTTTCTATGCTTGCAGTTTGTCCTAAAGACGGGATCAAACTTTTTCCACACTTACAGTTTATCCCCATTATGGGATCAGACTTTCTTCTCCCCGCAGTATAGCCTGCACATCGGATTTACACTTCTCTTTGGCTGCGATTCGTCCTGAGGGGCGAACTACGTCGACCTGATCTCCTCTTCAATTGGAGTACCTAGGCAACCATATTCTATATGGCCTGGTCGTAACAACAAAAAACAACAAAAACTTTTCTACCATTTCTCTACAAAAACAACAAAAACATTTCTACACCTATCTTCCTTTCACATTCAGCGTTGAACCTCTTACACCAGGTTCAAACTACGTAGACTTGATCTCCTCTTCAATAGGAGTACGTAGGCAGCCATTTATGGTTCAGTCTAACCCCTACCAGAACAAAACTTCTTGTCACACGGTACTAGGATCAACCTTCAGTTCACCACATTTCATCGGTTTCAGATCAAAGGGGTGGAATTACCCAACCTCTTCTCACGAATAGAAGATTCGGTGACCATCTAAGCTACGATCGTACCTCAAAGAGCAATACCAACCCATAAGATATGGAATTAACTAGGCTTCTCACAAATAGAAGTATTGGCGACAATCTATGGTGCGGTCAATCTTAGAGAGGAAAAACCACCCTCCTCTCCACTTTTCCATACAGATACCAGTCCCAAGACAACAAAGATGGTAGGGATATACAGAAATCAATGATCCGTTCTGAGAGATCTTGTGATGTCTCAATGTCCATCTATCAAGGATAAGTTTAGAATGCATCAAGAACACAAGGCCCTGAAGAAACATGCAAATATCAAGCAAGTATCATGGCATAACTAAAAGGGAAGTGAATCAGAATATATTTCCCTGCCATAAATAATACTGTTTGATATATACATATATGTTGTACATGACAAAATGACTAAGCTAGTTTGTGAAGGAAAATACAAAGCTATCTACAGATCTGTATATATGCGGACTATCAGAACTAACATGACATCCCTCTCTGAAGACGGAGGTAGTGCTACAAGCTCCTGCCCAAGGGTATCTACACGAGCTAGCAGATCGGAGGCTAACTGCATGGTGGCATAATGCTCATCAATGTAAGCACTCATGTCGGCAAGACTGACAGTCATCTGGGATCTAACTAAAGTGATGTCTGCAATGGCCACATCCCTAGCAGATAAGGCGGCATCCCGCTCTACAATCAAGGCATCCCTGGCTGATCTAGCCTCATCCCTCTCTAACAGAGCGGTATCTCTTTCATCAAAAGCTGTCAACATCGCGGCCCTAGCCTGATCTCTATCATAGGTCATCAGATGTAAGCTCTGCTCCAAATGCTGTGCCAAATACTGGGTAACAGTGCCACTCGGGGTGGGAGAATCCATCACATATGCTGGTAGTCCAGTAGTCAAGTCATCGGTGGGAATATCAGCCTCTTCTATAGGCGCCTCATCGTCAGAATCAGTCTCCTACACTGTGGATACTACTGCAACCAATGAAGTCTCGGTCTCCATCCATGCGGAATACTTTGTAGAACAACCCGGATGACTGACAGAAAATCTATCTAGCTCTCGCTGATCCCAACAGGCATAAACTTGGATCTGTCCTCCATTGATAAACGGTGTGAAGCGAAGCGCTGACTCACTACCCCCTCAAAAGGATGAAAATCCTGAAACTAGTCAAACTGACACATCACGGCCAGTGGATGATAAGTAATCATGCCCCTTAATCTAGCCAGAGGGAGATAATCCATGCCCGGAGCATGAGTAATGAAGCTGTAGGGTGAGCTAAGCCCTGAACACGGCAATATAGCAAACGGATCTTTAATCCTTGCCAGGAAGGCTGACCACGATGCAGCATTTGTACACTCCGTAGGCTGAAAGGAGTACGACATGGCTATATCATGGGTAAAACAAAACCCCTTCCGTATAAATGTGCCAATCAGTCTCAAATGTGACATAACCACACGTACAACATGACCGAGCTACCTGTGAACACTCCTGCCGGATAAGTGCAGCAGTGCGTAGCTGACCTCAAAGTCTCTGCAATAATCATCGGTACAATGGTATGACCCTCCCTGAGAGCTCTCATTGCCATAATGACGCCGATATCCAACTCATCCATGTACCGCGGCATGAAGATGTATGACAATACGCACAAAAGTAGTACATCCACCCTGGCTGAACGCCAATGATCCTTCGGTGTGGTGAAATCCCCAGAATGCCGTGCATAGCTATCCTTAGAGCCAAGTCTGTCAAACAGAAAATGCTGGGATATCACGTGGCTGGATGTAATCTCGTCCCGTACCACTCTACTTCTCAATCCAGTGAGGGTCATGAACTGTCTTCTCATGTCTCCGATAGACATATGCATGCAAGGTCTATCCAATGGAAGCATCGTTAATCGTGCATACTCCTCCAAAGTAAGAGTTAACTCCTGGGTCCCAAATCGGAAAACCTGTCTCTCCGATACCCAGTGCTCTAGCATACCCTCTACAAATCCTGTGGGAACCTGAAACATCAATAGGGTCATAGTATGTTGCAGTAAATCATTTACGATCACCATGTCTGATGGTGATATACTATCATACCATGAGCGCGTACCAAATACCACCAAAAATTGTGGGGTATGTTCAATACGGCTAACTGTCGAAGAAGACATCTGTATGGGCTGTGTCATAAGACCATCCAGGGGTCAATGTTGAATATCTCTAGACATACATACATATGCATAACATAATAACATGCATGATACAATAGATGGCAATATGATATAGGGAATGGAAAATTGTGCATACATTCCTAAGTATATCATCATCTAATACATCTTTGTACATCTAAAATATAGGGAAATGGGGTGAAGCTACCCAACATCTAACAGAGGCCTATCAAAAGATACAGTGAGAATGGGGCGAAGCTACCCAATAGCTAACAGAGGCCTATCAAAAGAGATAACAAGAAATACATCAGAAAAAGTCAATAGTGTTGATGTCTACATCATCGATCTTGTCCACCTGATATAACTCCTCCTGAGTAACTGGATCTCTATCTACAGGGATGTTAGGGCTATACAATGGAGGATTTACACCAGCAAAGCCATATGGGTCACCTGAGGGGCCAGCGCCAGAACTGGAAGGATCAAAAGTATCTACCTTTGAAGGGTCTCTGCCCAAATGCCGAATGAAAAGATGTGTCTGGTCCAACTGACGGGTCAATCTGTGAATCTGTGTCACATTAGTCGGATCTCTGACACAGGATAGCCAATCCGTCATCATCACGGATCCTGGAACCATATCCCCCATAAATTGTGTGGCGTGGGTCTGAGCTCTGAGCTCCAATAGTATGAGGGATCCACCAATGCTGGAACATCTCCTAAGACTAGGGGCCCTCTAACAATGTAAAACCATCAATCCCCATCAATGGGATGTCAATGACGGGTGACTGCGAAACATGCCAATAACGTCTGGCAGGAGGCAAGATCAGCATCCAGATCTCTCCTGTAGTGCTCCTGATAGTACGCTCTCCTAAATAGAGATCCCATCCTCCATCTGTGAAGAGAGGAATCCTACGGGTGGAAATGACATACTCTACTCCAGTCGGGTACCAATCCTCAAATCAAGAACCCGAATTTTTAGAAAATATTAAAATAAGAATTTAGTGAATAAAATTCTTATGGCATTGAAGGGTTCAAATAAAAATATATAATGTGTTACGAGGTAGGTGGTATTGTGTTACATAGGATAATATGAACTATATAATAAGTAATGTTGTGTTTAATAAATATATATCATTATTATATATTTGTTAGAAATTGTAGAGATGAATTTATATGAAGATGGATAAGATTTATCTATCGACATTAAATAATTTATAGAATTATTATATAGTAGTAAGTTGGTGACATTAAAATATCTTTGATAATCACCAATTTTTTGAGTATATGTACGAGTGAATATTAAGTCGAAGGTAGTGCAATCTTACTCTTTAATGGTTGACGTATAGGAGCTGAGTTAAACAATTCCTTCAGAGAGCGGAGGTATATACAAATTGATAACCGATCTAACTCACTATGAAAACAGTGTAGACGAGAAGGAAACTAATTTGTTGGTTGTTTGTGGAAAACCACTCAGTGTACTATATTGAATACTATTAAAGACTTGAGGTGTGTTAGGTTTAGACTTGTATATATGTACGTTGTTGATGAGAAAAGAGAATCGATATACCTTTAAAGGGGTTAGAGAATTATTGAGTGAATTGATACATGACGAGAAGTAAGGATTAAAGGTATGCATGTATGTGTTATATTCGAGTATTGTGTTGTCGGTGGTGAGAAACCGTACAGGAGATGTATAGTTGGTTAAACTAATAAGGGAGATAGAGTTTTAAAACTCAAAGTGTGATTCTTAAATTATTAAGGAAAATAGTAACTGATGGTGTGAAACCAAATAGAGGATTGATGTTAGTCGAGTTAACACTTAAGAAGATTGTGTAAAGTATTTAGAAGCGTAAGGTGTCAATTCTGCTAATGCAGAACTTGTCTGCCTGAGAATTTGGTATGGCGCAATTTGCGCCATACATTACCAAACTTTATGACCAGTAGCAAATTCTGTTAGGTCTGAGAAATCAGTTTTTGGAAATTAAAGTTGAAGAAATGGGTATGAATGACTCATAAGGATAATAAAAAATCTTAAATGATGGTTAAGTTGCCCATGAATGTATTTGAATAGGGTTTAATTAATTAACCCGAATTAATTATTGGTTAAGCAATATTATAGAATATTATATTCTATTAATTAGAGGATTGCATAATAGTTATTGAAAAGAAATGAGTAATATTAATTAATTATTGTGTGGGTTGAAAATACCCAACTAAATAATTTTTAGCCCATTTAAATATTAATGTGGGTATAATCATTAAATAATATTATCAGGTGTAATATGGAAAATGTGAGCAGTAATAACATATAATACCTACGGCTTAAGAATACGTGAGGTATGACATTTAATTGAGACTAATGATATAAGGTACTAAGTGGTACACTGAAATCACATGTAGTGGTAATACAGAAATAATTAAATATCTGTGTATTCTAGAAACTGGGTAGGAGATTAAAATGTTTGAATAAACATTAATATTAAATAATGTTATAATGTGGTTATATGAGTGGTAGAGATAATTATGGGACTACCCAGATATAATATCTGATTGCGATATTTTATTACATGTATTTAATGTACATGGATTATATGATGCGAGTATAAAGTTTATCTTTAAATTCCTAATATGGTAACAATTGTACCTTAATATTACATTATGGGAATTAAAGGAACCAAACTAAGCTCTATTGTTGGGATTTAAACCATGTCCCAGAATCAGTGTCACCCATTAATATTAAACAACCGTATAATAGGCCAATGGCCTACTTCTCTATTACTTAAGCTTGGCAAAGGCTAGATGGCTGATAATGATGGAGGCAAATGGAGTGGTTTACCAACCCTTTTTAATCCACTGGTTTCTTCTTCTTCCTGCTAGTTAGTAATGTTGGGCAAAGTTAATGTCTGTGTAATGAAACCCCCATAAATAGAGCTCCTTCTTCTTATTTACGTTTGTTGAAGTTGTCTGAGAAGTGAACTATAGAGAGTTGGGAGAATTGAGAGCAATGGGATGATTGAAGATCTAGAATTAGCAACTTCAAGCAATCAAGAGGTAATAACATCAACTTATATGTTCTTGAATTCAAAGTTCTTCAATTACTAGAAAAGTATTATGAAATACTTGTTTTTAAGTCCAAAAATTAATGGCTAAATCTTGTTGGAATCTGTAGTTTTCTGTTAGATGTTGTTAATATAGTTCAATACGAAAACAACAAAAGTTAAACGAACCAATTTGGTTGAAAAACAAATCTGTGGTTAATGAATTCGCTAAGTTTGTCAAAACATAAAAATTAGTATGAACATGAGTTGGAAATCCATATTTGGGTTAGTTAATGTTTATGTTAATTGTTGGGTAATTGGTATGTTGTAGTTTTACGAGTTACGAACCCATAAAATCAAAAATGGACTGATTTGGATGAGTACAACTCATGTTATGAAAATCGGAAGGAGATGAGGTCTGTGTAATCGTGAAGATCAGAGCCTAAGGGCCTGTTCTGCGACTTGGGGCGTAGCTACGCTGCCCCTAAGGCCATTTAGGGTGCAGCTGCACCGGACATCAATAACTGATGGACTGGTTTGACCTACTGCAGTAAATTAGGCATAACATTTTCATACGAACTCTGATTGAGGTGATTCAAAATGATCCGGAACAAGGACGAATAGACCTACAACTTTTGTTCTTTAAGGTTTTCAATTTGAGGTTGTTAGGAAGGGTCAAAATAGTCATCTTTGTGATTGTTATGTATTCGGAGGAAATCAGAGGGCGTCGAGTGAGTACATATGCAAGTATAGTGCTCCCGACGATGGATTATGTTATTCTAAGTGATATAACATGAAAATGCATGATTATATACATGTCATATAGCTATAATTACTTTACTCATAATGTAATTCTTTAGCATAACTAGTATGTGTTTTTGAAAAGAAACTTGGAAGGTTGGAAAACGAATATTGACGAACATTGAGTCTTTGTTGAAGTTATGATATTTTAACACATACATATTGTTGAGTTATGAGTATAACTAAGCGTGAGAAGTGATTTAAAGTTGGTTTACTATTATCAAGTTACAATAGCTTAGTTGAAAATGATTTCTAAAGAAAACTTGAAACTTTGAGAACGAACTTAATGTTATGGACTTAAAGTTCTAAATGTAATAACATACATACATGGCTTAGAAATGAGATTTAGAGTTGCACCTAGTTTCTTTAACTTGGTCTAAAATGACTTTTAAATGAATGCCTTGCGAAACTAAGCTTGTAAACATCAAATCTTGTTAAAGAAAGTCGTTAAGCCTTAAAGTGGGAAAACAACTCTGAATAAACAGAAGAGATTCTAAACTTTTACAAATGACTTCTTAACGTGTGTAAATATTATGTGTTAACATTCATGCATGTTAAGAAATAAAGTGTGAACTGAGAAATAACTATTTCAAATGTCTCGGCGAGGGACGGTAAATGTTGCACTTCCATCTCCTAAGTTAAATCTATGCAACAGCAGAATTGTACAGCATGGAAGTGTTGCCAAACTATTTTAGTAGTCATCTGAACTTTAAAACATATGTGTAATGAATGTTTAAAGCTATAATACTTGACATAAATGATGTTTAAGCATGAGATCATGTGATGGTTATATAAAACACAGAGTTATTAAATTTAATAATAGTTTGCAAAATGTAATAATGTTGTAGATCGCGTATCTATAGACTTTAAATATGTGTCGAACACATAGCGAGTCAAGTGTGTGGTAGCTATATATGAATGTTGATGTCAGGTATCAGTGGTTAAGGTATACTTATACATACCTAGGGTATGAAAGGAAAGTAAAGTGTAGGTCTTACGAACCTAGTTAGGAAACAATGTAACATTGTTATTACATTGAGAATGCATGAATTATGTGACTAGTGGATGTAAATCCATGATTATATAACTGTGTAGGAATACACGAAGTGCAGATAAGCTTTAAGTAGTTAAGTTGTAGTTGTTAAACTATGAATCAGGCAAGTCTTTCAGTTCCTATTTGATATATGAATTCTATAACTATTAGTTGAGCTATCTTACGTTATGCAAATGTTGATGTATATATATATGAAATGCATATGAGATATGTATGAAATGTGAAAGTTGATTTTTGATGATATGCTTGTGAAATAAACTTATATGCCTGTTATATGAGAAATAACATGCGTAGTAAATATTAATGGAATATTAATGCATGTGTTGAGTATGCTATTATATGCTATGTGCTGCATGAAAATTGTTAGAATTGTTGGGTTGTCGAGCTCACCCTTGCAAATAACCACTTTTGCAGGTTAAGGATACACGGTAAAGGTTATGTGCTATTTGATTGATAAAATTCAATGGTATCAAAGGAGATTGATTTATTATTTAAGTAGATGCTCTTGAACCATGTTTAGGTTCTAGTAGATGTACATGATATTAGTTTATAATGTGTAAAATATGTTGCGTCGTAAAGTTATATTATGTGATACATAGAGAAATTTGAATTGAGATGTAAATATTTATACAATGAATTGAATAGAGTGAATCATAGAATAATTTGATTCGAGGATTTGTAATTGATTCGAAGTTAAGATATCAATAAAAGATTTATTTTCAAAGGAGATTGAAAAAGTTTAAATTATTCCGCATATTTATATAACATCGAATGTGATGTAAAAGCAGAATAGTAAATGACCAAGATTAGAAACTTATAAAAGTTTGGGGTCATTATACATAGATCCTGAAATGGAAGGAAATTTATATTCTAAATTGTAATAAGTGAGGTTATATTCATTAAGTTATGAATAAAAGATATAAATAGTTTGACGATAGTAGTATCCTGGCGGACCAGATCCGAGGTTCGAAGGGACCCAGATTTGGGGGCATCACAGGTTGGTATCAAAGCTATAGGTTATAAACTTAGGTAAGTGTACCTTAGGCTATAACATGAGAGAGAGAAAGATAAAGATTAAAATATATAAGTGAGGATTCAAAGAAGAATCTTGAAGTATCTAAGAGAATGAGAATTCAGGAGTTTCCTAACTCCGGTAATAAAACAAATGTTAAGGTGGTGCCTATAAGATAATTAGAATGAACTCAAGTGGAGTTTTGTTGATAATAGGGAAAGAACCCTAAGGAAAATTGATGATCACGACGTGATCGAATTGAGCTATGAAGTGATAATAGTCTGTAATGACTAAGTGTGTATAGCTTGATGTTATAAGTAAATGTACTATGAAATGGTACAATATGAACTCGTGAGGAGTTGTATGTGATGAGATACGAAGAATTCGTATCAAGTAAAGTGTAAGATAGAGTTAAGTGGGATTTTAATTGAGGACCCATGTCGGCAGTTGAGTTGTATGATTCCTTGTGTGGGCGGGGAATTGTACTTGGTGTAAAAACCACTTAATTTCGCAATCGATAATCATTAAAATGTTTGTGTCATGCTATTTGATATATCCTTATTGAGAAGGTGATTCTTTTCTCATGTGTATATAAATAGATAGGTTATAGTTAGAGAATATAAGGTTAAGTTGTGAGTTCTTAAAACTCATACTTATGGTACGTTAAGTGACTCATAATTATATGAAATGTTTTGAACCCCTCGGTGAATGGACGCCTTGTGGTGCGACTAGGGTAAGTTCTTAAAACTCATATGATGATGGCAAGTTCCTAGATTTCCAAAGTGTGGTAAGTTTGATGAACTATATCGGATATGTATATGTTATGAAGTTAGAAATATTAGTATAGTAAGCATTGATGGTGTTAAAGATTGATAGAATGAAGCAATGGAGTAAAGTTGATGGAGAAACATGGATTTTTTTTTAATTTTCTAGCTCCGCTAGATTTTCAAAATTTATTGACTTCATGTTAATGTTGGCATTTCTATTTTCTCGAAAAACTTTGGATCATGTGATTGAACCAATGATGTTTTAAAAAACAATATTGTTATCCATATGTCTATGCTAATTATTTCGGCTAAGACAAAATAATTTGAAAATTTTGAAAATGTATTTTGACCATTTACATCATTTGGTATGGTGTAGAAATATTAAACGATGGAGTCATCAATGCAGTTGAACCTAGTGTTGGTTGTGATCAAAAGATCATCAGCTAATTTTGGTACGATGTAATATGACGAAGTCACATAATGGAGGAATCCTCAACGTACTACTAATCTAGTACGGTATCATGATGTAATAAAAGAATTTTGGTTTTCATTTAGATTATGAAGAAGGTCAATTAAGTTGGCCAAATAATTTGGATGATGTCCGAATTGTTGATATAAGTCTAAGCTATTTAATTCAGCTAGACGGTTTTAAAAAAAAAAAGTTGAGGTGAACAACCCTATAAGGGGACATGTTTTCGGGGACAATGGTTCCGAACGTAACGCATGTAGTCGTTACAAAACACTACGTTATTCGTTACACTACGTAGTGGTACAATAAATTCGGGCCACCTAGTGTACATGTGGATGGTGTTTTCAGTCTTTGTGATTGATAAACACTCTAGTTTGTAGTGCGAAGGATTGTGATGAAGCACTGGTTCATGGTCTAGTGTGACCCCTTAGCATAATTTGGAATCTGAGTTATTCATACTACTTCCCGATTATTGAAAAATTGTGGAAGACTCTTATTATTCTGTGTGATGAATGTAGTGTAGAGTGTTCCTTAGAAAGGAGAATGTGGTAGAATGCAAGTGAGCAAGTTATAATGAAATTTCGGAAAAGTGAATGGATAAAATTATTCAAAAGAATATGTAATATTCGAAATACCATCGAGTAGAGGAGGTTTCGGTGATTCCGAGGATGGAATCCTTATAAGGGGGAGAGGATGTAAGAACCTGAATTTTTAGAAAATATTAAAATAAGAATTTAGTGAATAAAATTCTTAAGGCATGTGAAGGGTTCAAATAAAAATATATAATGTGTTACGAGGCAGGTGGTATTGTGTTACATAGGATAATATGAACTATGTAATAAGTAATGTTGTGTTTAATAAATATATATCATTATTATATATTTATTAGAAATTGTAGAGATGAATTTATATGAAGATGGATAAGATTTATCTATCGACATTAAATAATTTATAGAATTATTATATAGTAGTAAGTTGGTGACATTAAAATATCTTTGATAATCACCAATTTCTTGAGTATATATCACGAGTGAATATCAAGTCTAAGGTAGTGCAATCTTACTCTTTAATGGTTGTCGATAGGAGCTTGGGCTAAACGATTCCTTCGAGAGAGCGAGGAGGTATATACGAATTGGTAACCATCTAACTCATTAAAAAAGCAGTGTAGAGCGAGACGAAAACTAATTTTGTTGGTTGTTTGTGAGAAACCACTCAGTGTACTATATTGAATACTATTAAAGACTTGAGGTGTGTTAGGTTTGGACTTGTATATATGTACGTTGTTGACGAGAGAAGAGAATCGATATACCTTTAAAGTGGTTAGAGAATTATTGAGTGAATTGATACACGGCGAGAAGTAAGGATTAAAGGTATGCATGTATGTGTTATATTCGAGTATTGTGTTGTCGGTGGTGAGAAACCGTACATGAGATGTATAGTTGGTTAAACTAATAAGGAGATAAAGTTTTAAAACTTAAAGTGTGATTCTTAAATTATTAAGGAAAATAATAACCGATGGTGTGAAACCAAATAGAGGATTGATGTTAGTCGAGTTAACACTTAAGAAGATTGTGTAAAGTATTTAGAAAGCGTAAGGTGTCAATTACTCTGCTAATGCGAACTTGTCTCGCTTAAGAATTTGGTATGGCGTAATTTGCGCGCATTACCAAGCTTTAATGACCAGCAAGCAATTGCACTTTAAGATGAAAATCGCTTTTTGGAAATTAAAGTTTAAGAAATGGGTATTAATTACTCATAAGGATAATAAAAAATCTTAAATGATGGTTAAGTTGCCCATAAATGGATTTGAATAAGGTTTAATTAATTAACCCGAATTAATTATTGGTTAAGCGATATTATAGAAAATTATATTCTATTAATTAGAGGATTGCATAATAGTTATTGAAAAGAAATGAGTAATATTAATTAATTATTGTGTGGGTTGAAAATACCCAACTAAATGATTTTTAGCCCAATTAAATATTAATGTGGGTATAATCATTAAATAATATTATTAGAGGTAATATGGAAAAAGTTAGTAGTAGTAACATATAATACCTACGGCTTAAGAATACGTGAAGTATGACATTTAATTGAGATTAATGATATAAGGTACTAAGTGGTACACTAAAATCACATGTAGTGGTAATACAGAAATAATTAAATATCTGTGTATTCTAGAAACTGGGTAGGATATTAAAATGTTTGAATAAACATTAATATTAAATAATGTTATAATGTGGTTATATGAGTGGTAGAGATAATTATGGGACTACCCAGATATAATATCTGATTGCGATATTTTATTACATGTATTTAATGTACATGGATTATATGATGCGAGTATAAATTTTATCTTTAAATTCCTAATATGCTAACAATTGTACCTTAATATTACATTATGGGAATTAAAGGAACCAAACTAAGCTCTTTTGTTGGGATTTAAACCATGTACCAAAAATCAATGTCACCCTTATATTAAATGTTCATGAATAGGCCAATGGCCTATTCTATTACTTAAGCTTGGCAAAGTAGATGGAGATAATGATGGAGGCAAATGGAGTTGGTTTACCAACCTTTTGAATCATCCACTTCTTCTTCTTCTTCCCTTTGGTTAGTAATGTTGGGCAAAGTTAATGTTTGTAATGGTTCCCCTATAAATAAAGTTCCTTCTTCTTCCTTTCTCGTTGGTTGAAGTTTCTCTAAGAAGTGAACTATAAGAAGTTGATAGAATTAAGAGAAATGGGATGATTGAAGAACTAGAATTAGCAAATTGGAAGCAACCAAGAGGTAATAATTCTAACTTATATGTTCTTGAATTCAAAGTTTGTAAATTACTAGAAAAGTATCATGAAATACTTGCTTTTAATTCCAAAAATTAATGGCTAAATCTTGTTGGAATCATGAATTTCATTTAGATGTTGTTAATATAGTTAGAATACGAAAACAACAAAGTTAAACGAACCAATTTGGTTTAAAAATGAATTCACTTAATGAATTTCAAAAGTTTGTCAAAACATAAAAATTAGTATGAACATGAGTTTTAAATCCATATTTGGGTTAGTTAATATTTATGTTAATTGTTGGGTATTTGGTATGTTGTAGTTTTACGAGTTACGAACCCATAAAATCAAAAATGGACTGATTTGGATGAGTATAACTCATGTTATGAAAATCGAAAGGAGATGAGGTCTGTGTAATCGCGAAGATCAGAGCCTGAGGCCCTATTCTGCGACTTGGGGCGTTGCTGCGCTGCCCCCAAGGCCATTTAGGGCAAACATACGGACATCGATGGACATCGATGGATGGTTTGACCTGACTTACGATGATAAATTAGGCATAACATTTTTATAAGAACTCCGATTGAGGTGATTCAAAATGATCCAGAACAAGGACGAATAGACCTACAACTTTTGTTCTTTAAGGTTTTCAATTTGAGGTCATTAGGAAGGGTCAAAATAGTCATCTTTGTGATTATTACGTATTCAGAGGCAATCGGAGGGCGTCGAGCGAGCACATACGCAAGTATAGTCCTCCCGATGATGGATTATGTTATTCTAAGTGATATAACATGAAAATGCATGATTATATACATGTCGTATAGCTAAGATTACTTTACTCATAATGTAATTCTTTAGCATAACTAGTATGTGTTTTTGAAAAGAAACTTGGAAGGTTGAAAAATGAATATTGACGAATATTGAGTCTTTGAAGTTATGATATTTTAACACATACATATTGTGTAAACCTAAGCATGTTTAACATTCACTATTATGAACTTACAAGAAAGTTGAAAATGATTTCAAAAGAAAACTTGAAACTTTGAGAATGAACTTAAATATTTCAAAGTTCTAAATGTAATAACAAACATACATGGCTTAGGGAGATTTAGAGTTGCACCTAGTTGCTTTAACTTGGTCTAGAATGACTTTTAAATGAATGCCTTGAAACTAAGCTTGTAAACATCGAATCTTGTTAAAGAAAGTCGTTAAGCCTTAAAGTGGGAAAACAACTTTAAATAAACACAAGAGGTTCTAAATATTCATGCATGTTAACATTCATGCATGTTAAGAAATAAAAACTATTTTTCAAATCTGTAGTCATCCCATCCCTAACTTTAAAGCATATGTGTTGTAAACTATTTTAATGTCTTTAAAGCTATAATACTGTCTAAAGATAATACTTGACATAAATGATGTTTAAGCATGAGATCATGTAATGCTTATATAAAACACGAGTTATAAAATTTAATAATAGTTTGCAAAATGTAAGAACGTTGTAGATCGCGAATCTATAGACTTTAAATTTGTAATGAACACATAGAGAGTCAAGTGTGGGGTAGCTATATATGAATGTTGATGTCAAGTATGCACAGTGGTTAAGGTATACCTATACATACACCTAGGGTATGAAAGGAAAGTAAAGTGTTGGTATTACGAACCTAGTTAGGAAACAATGTAACATTGTTATTACATTGAGAATGCATGAATTATGTGACTAATGGATGTAAATCCATGATTACATAACTGTGTACGAATACACGAAGTGCAAATAAGCTTTAAGCAGTTAAGTCGTAGTTGTTAAACTACGAATCAGGTAAGTCTTTCAGTTCCTATTTGATATATGAATTCTATAACTATTAGTTGAGGTATCTTATGCTATGCAAATGTTGATGTATATATATATATGAGATATGAATGAAATGTGAAAGTTGATTTTTGATGATATGCTTGTGAAATAAACTTATATGTCTGTTATATGAGAAATAACATACGTAGTAAATATTAATGGATTATTAATGCATGTGCTGAGTATGCTATTATATGCTATGTGCTGTATGAAAATTGTTAGAATTGCTGGGCTATCGAGCTCACCCTTGCAAATAACCACTTTTGCAGGTTAAGGATACAAAGTAAAGGTTATGTGCTATTTGATTGATAAGTTTAATGGTACCGAAGGAGATTGATTTATTATTTAACTAAATGCTCTTGAACCATGATTAGGTTCTAGTAAATGTACATGATAGTAGTTTATAATGTGCAAAACATGTTGCGTCGTAAAGTTGTATTATTTGATACATAGAGAAATTTGAATTGAGATGTAAATATTTATACAGTAATTCGAATAGAGTGAATCATAAAATAATTTGATTCAGGGATTTGTAATTGATTTAAGTTAAGAAATCAATAAAAGATTTATTTTTCAAAGGAGATTGAAAAAGTTTAAATTATTCCGCATTTTTTTATAACATCGAATGTGTTGTAAAACAGGAATACTAAATGACCAAGATTGGAAACTTATAAAAGTTTGGGGTCATTGCACAGATCCTGGAAATGGAAGGAATTTATATTCTAAATTGTAATAGGCAAGGTTATATTCATTAAGTTATGAATAAAAGATATAAATAGTTTAACGATAGTAGTATCCTGGCGGACCGGATCTGAGGTTCGAAGGGACCCAAATTTGGGGGCATCACAATAGGTGTCTAAACCTAACACACTCACAGGATGCAAACATGGAAGCCTCTCATAGGCCCAAAATTGCCAACACAAAGGCAACATCTGCTGTCAGTCAACACTCTGAACCTATACAGGGGAAAAGACAAGAGAAACACTCACCAGCAGAAATGGGTAGAATCCTAACCACGCCTCGGTCAAGCCCTGCGATCACATGCACATTCTCCTATGGAAGTAGGCAAAGGTATAGGAACCCCAATCATACTCTCCTATACGGTCCACGTGTTGAGTGGAGCTGATCAAAGCGAAGGACACTGTAGAGGAATTATCTGCTATGAAGCAGCCCTAATGATCATTAGGAAAAAACACCGAAGAATGCAATCCCTGACTCTCACATCATCGGGTATGGGCTCACTCAACAGCCCGTTCATAGAATCTACGCTTTCGAAGCCGTCTGACGACAAATATGCCCTTGAGTGCCTCCGCCGGAACTCCCAACAAGGATCTGACGGTAGTAGGAGTAATATCCGCTGTGCAAGGCACTGGATCCCCTCCAAACTCCATACCTGTGATAAACCGCCAATCCATCGGCGTCATCATCACCTCACAATCCAACAAATGGAGTGACTGAGTCTGGTGAAACCACCGCTCGGACAATGCCCTGAGGTAACCCCAGGGACATCGACGGGGAAGAATAGAGAAGAATGTCCCAAATCCCCAGCCATGTACAGCTGCTCTATAGTCATCATGCAAAGCCTGATACATAGTGGATGCTAAACCAGTTCCCTCGAGGCTATATAAAACCCGGAACCTACATCAAATGCAAATCAACATCAGAATCCTTGACTCCTTTCCAATAGGAAATAAGGAAGATTAAAGATCTAATTTTATACCTCATTTGCGTGCAGGTATGCTGACGGATGCCTACTCAAGTCACCCAGAAGATCTGGGTTCGCCACTTGAATGCCTGGCAATTCCCTACGGGGAACACGTACAGCAGGAGCAGGAACCTCAATTAGTACGTCCTCCTCCTCGTCCTCGATATCTGGCACTTCAACCCGGATAGGACATATCACTGCCTCCACCAAACGACGAGGTTGTCTGACAGACCGGCGTTGAGGCTCTTCAAAAGCCCTTCGCCGTACATCAGAAGTAGTCCTACGGGAACTACTCGGCTGATCCAAATCCATAATATCTGGACAACAAGTCTCCAAATCACCTCAAAAAGGGTTTGATAAATTCTTACATGGAGCTTTTTCAAAATGCATTTTATGATTACATGCATGCATGCATTGTTTTAACATACACCTACAGTAGAGTTAAAAATACATGACTACTCAATGCCTGCATTTTGAAAATTTTTGCCATAGCCCTCTTTGTAAATGGGACTATCCACATGCACATAGGCATGACTAGGTGGCCATTAAGTAGCACACCTGTACACAGTCATATACATCCTACATGCATTATCACATCATAGTAAAAAATCCGTAAGTGTAGTCTAATTACCAGGATTATTTTGCTTTTCTACCTTTTACTCATTTGTCCTCATATAGGATAAGAAATGACAGTAAAAGGTACCAATTTGACTGTTTTAAAAGTCAAATTTTTTCACATCATTATGTTCAGCATGGTTTAATACTAACATTTGCTATGTTGAATATTTTTTATCAAGTCATATAAATGTGCATATTCACTACTATGTGTCTAAATGCATTTCATGTGATAAGTCATTTTCTAACGGATAGAAATTGGAAAAAAAAATACATGCATATGTTACCAGGACATTGAAGAACGCTTGTACGGTGGCAGAATATGTAAAACGTTTCCCAAACTCAGCATATCTGAAGAAGAGCTCTCAGATTTCCTTCGCAGCGCAACTTGAAAATGACTTATGAAAGCAACCATTGGCCTATACATAGCCACGGTTGGCCGCAGGCTCATATGCGGCTCCTGCAGGTGTACCTGCGACACTCCTATTGGGTCCCACACCTCCGACTTACTCCAATTAGAGTTGCAAAGTAGGTCTCATAAGCTAAAAAGGCCAAATCAGGAATAAAAATGCTACGCGATTGAGCGGAATAGCCTGGAATCCTGGTTTCGTGCGGGTCAGAATTAAACTCCCGTCATGTCATCAGTATTCGCCTGAATGTAGGGTATACTATACCTATGAGCTTAGCTTTCACAAATCATGCTCGGCAATACCCCACAAAGGTTCGATGCCTTCGTTGTAAGGTCACAACCCTAAACCTCCCCGACCGAGGTTACAACGCAAAACCACGAAATGATAAACCTCCCCAGCGGGGGTTACAACGCCGAAGTTATCAAACATCCACGAATCCCCGACGAGGGTTACAACTCCGAAGTTATCAAACATCCACGAATCCACGACGGGGGTTACAACGCCGAAGTTATCAAACATCCACGTATCCCCAGCGGGGGTCACAACGCACATCTTTCAATCATCCAAGTATCCCCGGCAGGGGTTACAACGCAATGCTACCATTGATACACACATCAATGAAGGTCAAGAAACCTTGACGTTATGACAGCCGATGGCAAGTAAACCCATCGAAACAGCTTATACAAGTATCCCCGGCGGGGGTTACAACACAATGTGACCATTGACACATACATAAATGAAGGTCAAGTAACCTTGACAATGCACCCAACAGGGATTTATCTGGTGATACACCCATCAACGAAGGTCAGGCAACCCTGATGGCGATAGACTATTGGCAGTAACTCCAATAGAATGAGGGAATATGTTATACACATTCTCAAACAGACAAAGCTTTACCCCCACAGATCTCTTATACACAAGAGGTTCCTCTATGGAATATAAACCAATTTCTAGGATTCAAGACTTTGGTGATAACCCCAACGTCAACATCCTTGAAGACTTGGATTGCATGTCCAAGCCATCGCTAATTGTCATCCCAACAGGATTACCTGACAATCATGCATCATACATTTGCATTATGTTGCTACATATAGAATCATGTTTACCCCACTTGCATTTCAAGTGTCTAGGATTCTTTATCCTATCCATGCCTTGCATTGCATGAATATGATAAAGAGGGGCATCTGTTGACACTCAAAATTTTCTGCACGCCTGTTACAGACATTGCAGAACGGCAGATTCATCTTTCGGAGATAACCCTGGAAGACAACTCACATCCATTCCGGATACTACCAGAAGTTCAACCTCAAAACCCGGGACACACACCGGGAACATCATTTCTAACCCTGGAACACACACCGGAAGGATCATTTCTAACCACAGAGATAACCCCAAGTTTTATCCTTGGCGATAACCCCAAGGAATGCTGTTGCAGTTCCGGCGATAACTCCGGAAATGCTTATTTCAAATACATGCTATCAGCTTCAAGCTCAGACCTCCTACCGAGGCACTCATACCTCAAATCCAAAGATAACACCGGGCAGACAGGCACACCCATAGATGACCGTGAGGCTGTCAAATAAGTAGTCCAATCTCAGATGTAACCCTGAGCAACGTCTGCTTTAAGTTCAAATCTGCAATAACCCTGGTGAGGAGTCAAATGACATCTTATCGCCTCAATGTTTTCTCTCACAAGATGATATCGCAGCATACCAACAAGTAGTCCAATCTCAAATGTAACCCTAAGCAACATCTACTTTCAACTCAAACCAGCGATAACCCCGACGAAGAGTCAAACGTCATCTTATCCTTCAACACCTGCGTGTCGTCTCAACACTTCATACATACATACATCCAATGATGTCCCACAAGAACTGAGGAGTTACAATCCCGAGTGATTATTACGCATGGCAGTACTTTGGATGTAATTTGAAGCTTGAAGACCATGGGCATGGACCCCTCTTCCTGACTTCATACAACCTCTAATCCATGTCATTGCGTAACTCTCGACACAAGAGGTCCGAAGAAGGTGACATATACCTCGTTCGAATGCTCATATTGAAGTTCTACAAGTTCGAGTGGACATTACAATACACGAGTGCAAGTACTTCGAGACAATAGGACCCGCTGGCTTGGATGCACCACGACCGATCGCGGTACAATCACGGTACCGCCAAGCAGTGTACTGCCATCGATCTATATAATATAGACCTTGGGGTCAACCATTTGAGGAGGAGGAAGGAGAGAGAAAAGGCGAGGAAGCTCTGTCCAATTTACTCTGCACACACCCATATTGAGTGTTTCCTCAGTTTAAACATCTGGTAGCTCACATATAGCTACACTTTTATCCGGTGGGAGCTGAGTG
Organism: Panax ginseng; assembly: GCA_020205605.1. Classification (NCBI taxonomy): domain Eukaryota; kingdom Viridiplantae; phylum Streptophyta; class Magnoliopsida; order Apiales; family Araliaceae; genus Panax; species Panax ginseng. Next base: position 89,594,634 of record CM035129.1, read on the forward strand.
TTTATCCACATAGAGTCATAGAAGTCTACTTTGGCAGCCCACTGTAAGCCTTCTCACATTCTATAAAGCCTTCTTTCAATATAACACACATTGTTATACACATTGAGAGTCGTGTTGTGTGTATTTGCCCGGACTTCGGTCCGTGGTTTTCATTTCTGTCTGTATATATATACTTATATATATATATATATATATATATATATATTATATATGGACTAACATTATCGAGTTATGCCTCGATTGAGCCTGAACTTATGTCTCGAGCGTTTATTTGCTTATATATATATATATATATATATATATATATATATATATATATATATATATATAATTGTTGTCGGACATATCGATGAGCCCGGATTTTATATCCTACATTTACCTACTTATATATATATATATATATACTTATATTTATAATTGTTGTTTGACATATCCGATGAGCCTTGATTTACATCCGTGTGTTTCTTCGCTTATATATATATATATATATATATATATATATATATATATATACATTTTTATGTCAGCAGGAGTTCACTTCGTGGCCTTTTACAGCTTTTATTTACATTTCATTCACCGCTCGAGTTTACTTAAATGGCGATTGATCGCTTTTATGACTTTATTTACATTTCGTCCCACCTAGAGTTTACTTACGTAGTGGTTGATCGTGTCCATATATATATATATATATATATATATATATATATATATATATATATATATATATATATATATATATATATATATATATTTACGCTTTTATATATTTACATTTAGATCCCCCATGGAGTTGTCTCGTGGTGGTTGATCAAGTCTGTATATATAACTGCTTACTTCTTTCCATACAAATTGTAGTATCATGTGAGCCTAGGAATCATTTGATCACAGATTCATCCTCTCGAATCTAGATTCGGTTCCCATGATAAACCTTTTTTAGCTGTGAGTAGCTAGTACATTATTTTACGATGTCTCAATTTCCTTGGATGGTCATCATGTACCCATGAGGAGTTCTAAGCTCAACAGATATTATTTTCTCGAAGATGCTTTGCATCTCAAAAATAAAAGCAAACAAGCTTCTAACATTTAATAATAAAATGGAAGTATCAAAGGCCTCAATTACTATTGAGCACGAGGTTTGAAAACCTCTTTTATAAAACCTCATTGCTATATCTTGTTTAAAACCCGAATTTTCTACAAATTCAAACCCTATGTATATAGGTACTGCGAGAGCAGTACAACACTACTTCCAAATAACTGCACATTGATCCACACACACACACACACACACACATTCATATAACAGTTTCTTTGAAAAGTGGCGGTCACCTTGGCAACACGGATGTCAGGCGGTGCCTAACACCTTCCCTCCGTATAATCAAGCCCCCGGACCCAAATGAATCTCGATTTCACAAACCCGTTTAGCAGTGTTACATCACTGGGTCAATGTGCAAACCTTTTCGATTGCATTGGTACAACCAGTTAAATACACCAACTGGCGACTCTTAAAGTCAAATCGTCGACATTATACATGTCAGACCTTTTTCGCTTGTTTTTTCAAACAAATCTCACATTAACATGAGAACACTAAAGAACAAGTAACGAAAAGAGACACCAAAAAATCCCGACGTCGACATAAATTTTGAAGAATTTTCATTAATAAATTAATATTAATGATAATAGATTTATTTAATTATTATATTAAATAAATGAATTAAAAATGATTTTATTGGTTTAAAAATCATTTAAAATGAGAAAAAATGATTTAAAAATGTTTTAAGTTATAATTAATAACTTTTAATATTTTGATGATGATTTCATTATTATTTAAATATTAATGGTGATGATTTAAAAATGATTTTAATTATTTTAAAAATCATTTAAGTAGAATATTGTTGATTTAAAAATAGTTTAAGTTATTAATAATAACTTTAATATTTTGATAATTATGTCATTAATATTTTAATATTATTAAATATTAATGATGATAATATTATTTGATAATTAAATCATTTAAAAATGATTTCGATGTTTGAAAAATTATTATAAATTATAATAATTGTTTATAAATTATTAAAAGCTTCAGAAAATATTATAAATGATATTTGACTTATCTAAAATAATATTGAAGCTTAGAGACCAAGTGTAATTAACAATAACTGTGTTAATTATCGGATAGGGTGACCAGAACACCGAAAATGGATCGAAGCCCAACCTGACCGAAATAGTTAGAATTGTTAAGTGTTTATATAAGTTATAAACACTGATGTGACTATGTGGTAATGTGTCTAGGAGAAGTTTGAATGTAGAATACAGTGACACGTGTTGTGAATTATTGTGTTAATTGTGAGACCGATGTTATTGGTTATAGGTCTTTCGAAAGCAGATAAGTTTATTGTGTAGCTGTAATCAGCGGTAGAGGCAAGTTCCCTAACTCAACCTTAAGTTATATTCAATCAATTATTATTGCAAATTATACCATGTCTAGGGACTTAGTGTTGATTATTCGCAGTTAGTGCATGTTTAATAATTCAAATTGAATTACTGATTCATAAAAATATACATTTGTAGAATAACTGTTGTTGGATCTTCATATTTGTAGAAACTAGAATTAGAAATACAGATAATTTCTGTTTATTATCAAATTATATTGAGAAATGTCTTAGCCAATTATTCTGGTTAGACAAACATTTGTTAGAACTTGATAGGTTTGAGAAGAGAAGAGAACAGAATTTAATTATTATTGATAGATCAATGCCAGTTGTTTTGGCTAGATTGAAAAAGAAAACTTGATAGGTTTGAGAAGAGAAGAGAAGAGAAGCAAATAGAATTTAAAATCACAGTATTTCGTTGTTAAATCAAAATCTTGATTCTGAGACTGAGAAGAACAACCTTTTATATAAAGGGAACATTTTTGATCGTATAATCGATCTTTGCGCGCGACTTAAGTATTATGCATAATATAGGGTACAAGGAGTTGCCCAGCTATGAGTACTTGCAGAGGGGTATGATTTAATCTTTATGGTTATCTGATACACTTGAGTATATATCAAAGTAAATCTTTGATAGATACTCGAGAAGAGAAGTTCAATATCTAATGGATCACTCAGCTTAAATCTGGAGAAACATTCCACTTTGCTATTTCGTAGAATTGATTCTTGATTAATCATTAGAATGTCGTAGAAACTTTGAAAGTGTTGTACTCTTTCATTATCAAATTATTGTGTGGCATAGAAGGCGAGAAGACTTGTTATTGATTCTTATACACTTATTGTATGGCTTAACTTGCAGGGCAAACTTGTTACTCACCCTTGCTAAATAAAACTTTTCAGCTAGGGACGAAGTTGCAGAAGGTGCTGTGAAGAAAATTGAAGGCAAAGGCATCGCGATAAATTAGTTATGTTAAACATTATTATAATTATATTGTATTGTAAACCTTTTTGTTTATCTGAAGGGTAATGTTGTAATATTAAGGTTAGAGAACCTGGGACTTATGTATTAACAGCATATGTTAATGAGTTATGTATTCTTATTTCTATATAAATGGGTAGTTAGATGTTATTATATTGTGGATCGTGAGCACCAAACTTGGGGGTCAGGTAACCCGAATTTGGGGGCGTCATAGTAATGGTCACCACATAAGGCACTGACGCCCCTCCAAAGTCTACACCGATGATAAACCGCTAATCCATCGGCATCATCATCACCTCGTAGTCGAGCAAATGGAGAGATTGAGTCTGGTGAAACCAACACTCAGACAACGCCCTAAGGTAAGCCCAGGGGCATCGACGGGGGAGGATGGAAAAGAACACCTCAAAGCCCCAACCATGCACAATCTCTTAATACTCTAGATGAAGAGTCTGATATAGAGAGTGTATGATGAAGTAGTTCCCTCGAGGCTGCATAAAGCTGGGAACCTACATCATAAATGCAAATCAATATCAGAATCCTGGCTCCTCGTCAATAGGAAAAAGGAATATCAAATGCAGCTTTTACCTCGTTCGCATGCAAGTAGACCAAGGGTGGCGACTCAAATCATCCAACAACTCTGGATTTATCACATTTATAGCTGGCAATTCTCTGCGGGGAATAGAAGCAGTAGGAGTGGGAGCCGCAACCAGTACATCCTCCTCCTCGTCCTCAACATCTAGTACCTCAACCCGAATAGGAAGAATCGCTCCCTTCACCAACCAACGAGGCTATCGGGATAGACAAGGTCGAGGAACATCAGAAGCTCTCATCTTCACACCTTAAGAGGTCCTATAGGAGCTACTCGGCTAGTCTGGATCCATAGTATTTGGTGAAAAAGTCTCCAAATCACCTCAGAAAGGGTGTGGTAACTTCTAACCTAGAGCTTTTCTAATGCATTTTATGTCTATATGCATGCATGTATTACTTAACATACGCCTACAATTGAGTTAAAAAATGTATGTTCATTCAATGCCTAGAATCTTGGAAAAATTTCGCCAAAGTCTCCTTTGTAAAAAGGACTATCCACATGCACGTAGGCATGACTAGGTGGCCATTCAGTAGCACACCAATCCAAAGTCATAAACATCCTATATGCATAAAAATGTCTAAGTTATAATTCGTAAGGGTAACTTAATTACCAAGATTACTTTGTTTTACAACCTTTGCTCATTTATCCTCAAATATGATAAGAAATAACAAAAAAAGGTACTAATTTGACTGGTTCAAAAGTCAAAAAATTTCACATCATTATGTTCAGCATGGTTAAATACTAACATTTACTATGTTGAATATTTTTCGTCAAGTCATATAAGCATGCATATTCACTACTATGTGTTTAGAAGCATTTCATGTGATAACTCATTTTCCAATGGATAAAAACTGGAAAAGAAGACATGCATACGTTACCAGGATAGTGCAGAACACTTGTACGGTGACGTACTGTGTAGAACACTTCTCTGTAGATCTGAAGAAGAATTCTCAGATTCTCTGTGTGGCACAACCTAAAAATGACTTGTGAAAGAAACGGGAGACTTAAATACACCCACAGATGATCGCAGGTGTATCTGCGGCTGCTACAAGTGTACCTGTAGCTATCCTAGGTCGGTCACACCCCTCCGGCTCGATCTAATTTGAGTTGTAAAGGAGGTCCCATAAGCTGAAAAGTCAAATCAGGAAAAAAGACGCTGCGCGATTAAGCAAAAAAGCCTGAAATCCTGATTTTCAGATACCAAATTGCGGGTCTACATATCACTCATTGGTATTCACCCAAATATAGGGTTCACAACACCGATGATCACATTTGTTATAAACTACATTTGGTAATACCTCACAAAGGTCCAATGCCATCAACTTTGGGTTGTGATTCCAATTGCAACCATTCCTCTCATCAAAACCTATCCCCAATAGGGATTTCATACAATTTCAGTCATTGGCACGTAAATCCAGGGAAGCATCGGTGATGGTCCAATGAGTTCAGTCGTTGAAGTGCATTTCAATGAAGGTAAAGTAACCTTGACATTATTCAACCGTTAGCAAGTAAACCCAATGAAGTATCTGAAGTGGTTCGATAATCTCAGCCGTTACAGTACATTTTAATGAAGGTCAAACAACCTTTACGTTATTTCAGCCATTATCAAGTAAACCCAACGAAGCATCGGAGGTGGTCCGATGATATAAACCGTTGAAGGACATTTCAACGAAGGTGAAAAAACCTTAACTTATTCAGTCGTTGGGAAGTAAATCCAGTGAAGCATCGGAGGTTGTCTAATCTTCTTTAATATCTGGTACTGCTAGAACCCAAATTCATCCCTCGAATCTTAGCATTTCTTTAGTATCAACCTTGTACTTCACCTCCTTACCCTCGACCATACTTTCCTTTATTTTTCTGTATTCTTCATCCTGCAGTTGAGCATTCTTTATTTTATCCACCAAAGTTGGACTAGCTTCCATCTGGTACAATTTTTTGTCAGATTCTTTTGGAAATTTGATTTCCAACTCTAGTCTTGTCATCGCTGAAATGAGCTCCTCTTGGTTAGTTAACAACATCAACTTTTCTCGGCCTTTCCTACTGAAGGCATCCGCAACCACATTTTCTTTGACCATATGATAAAAGATCTCACAATCATAATCTTTTATTAATTCCAACCATCTTCTTTGACGCATGTTTAGGTCCTTTTGTGTGAAAATATACTTCACACTCTTATGGTCTGTGTAGATCTCACACTTCTCTCCGTAGAGATAATGTCTCCATATTTTCAGAGCAAATACCACTGCCGCCGACTCTAAGTCATGAGTCGGATACACTTTATCGTAGTCTTTCAACTGTCTTGATGCATACACAATGACTTTATCGTTCTGCATAAGGACACAACCCAATCCTTTGTGTGAAGCATCACTATACACCAAAAGTTTCCTATATTATCTGGTAATGACAACAAAGGTGCCACAATAAGCATTTTCTTTAATTTCGTAAAAATCTCTTCACATTTTTCCATCCAAACAAATTTGACATATTTTCTCATTAAATTTGTCAATGGAGTGGAAATCTTGGAAAAATCCTGAATAAACCGCCTATAATAACCTGCCAATCCCAAGAAACTTCTCACTTCTGATGGAGTTCTTGGTTGTTCCCAATTTATCATAACTTCAACATTTGATGGATCCACTGAAATTCCATCCTTGTCAATTACATGCCCAAGAAATTGTACACGTTCCAGCCAAAATTCACATTTAGAGAATTTTGCGTACAACTTTTCTTTTCTTAGCATCTCCAGCGTCAGACGTAAGTGTTTTACGTGTTCTTTTTGAGATTTAGAGTACACTAGAATATCATCAATGAATACCACCACAAACTTATATAGAAATGGTTTAAACACCTTGTTCATCAAATCCATGAACGTTGCAGGGGCGTTTGTTAAACTAAAAGACATCAACAAAAATTTGTAATGTCCATACCGAGTTTGGAATGTCGTCTTCAGTACATCCTCCTTCCTTACTTTCAATTGGTGATACCCACTTCTCAAATCTATTTTTGAGAAATATCTAGCACCCTTCAATTGATCAAACAAGTCATCTATTTTTGGCTATAGATACTTATTTTTAATAGTGACTTTTTTTAATTCCCTATAATAAATTCAAAGATGCATTGACCCATCCTTCTTCTTCACGAATAACACCGGTGCTTCCCACGGTGATACACTAGGCTGAATATATTTCTTGTCTAGCAGTTCTTGCAATTGTATCAATAATTCCTTCATCTCTACCGGAGCCATTCTATATAGGGCCTTCGATATTGGAGCAGTTCTTGGCACTAAGTCGATCACGAACTCGATCTCTCGGTCAGGCGGAAGTCCTGGCAAATCTTCCAAAAACACGTCCACAAAATCCCTAACCACTGGTATCTCCTCTAGTTTTACACCCTTCTTTTTCTGAGTATCGACTATGTAAGCTAAATATCCTACACAACCTTGACTCAATAACTTATTGGCCTGCATAATCGTCAGACATCTCATTTGTCTAGGCAATTTGCTACCATAGAAAACTACCTTTGACGGAGTTATAAGGTTTATACATTTCTTTTGGAAATTAATTATCGCTCCATAATTGAATAGCCTATCCATTCCAAAAATAACATCAAACTCTCAAAGTTTTATCGGGATTAAATCTACTGTCATAACATTCCCCTTAATATTCACCCTACAATTCTTGTATACGAACTTAACAGGAATTACCTCCCTATTCATAATTTCTATGTGTAAAGGGAAATTAAACTCTTCACTACGTAATTCTAACCTCTTAGTAAATTTATCAGATATAAACGAGCAAGTAGTACCCGAATCAAATAATACATATGCATTTATATCATTGATTGGGATAATACCTGACACAACATCTTTTGATTGCACCATATCTTGCACTGTCATGTTGAAGGTTCTGGTTGTGGGCTTATTTGAAGACGTTGGTCCTGCAATAGTCAATGTACCTCCACTGCTACCTCCTTTGCTTCTGGTTGTCTCACCAGATTTCTTGTTAGGACACTTGCGAGTAAAATGATCTGTTGACCCGCAGATGTAGCAAACATTCTTCTTGGGTTGTCTGCAATTTGGGGCAATGTGACCCTCCTGGCCACAGTTATAGCATACTCGTTTCCCTCTTAAGCATATACCTGTGTGAAACCTCCCGCATGTAGCACATGCTTCAAACTTCTTCTTCTGCTGGTTACCCTGCTGGTTTCCAGCACCTACATTTCCATTCCATTTTCTCTTCAAATTATTATTAACATTTCCACCACTGCCACCACTATTCTTTGCTTCACCCTCATTCTTCTTCTTTCTATGCTCTTGGTTGTACTTTGTTACAGCCTCGCCTCCACCCTCAGCGATAATTGATTTCTCTAGTACCGCAATAAATGTCTTCAGTTGAAACATGGAAACTTTGATGTACAACCAGGGCTTCAGTCCCTGTTCAAACCTCCTAGCCTTGTCCTCATATGTGTTGACTTGATATGGTGCGAACCTTGCCAACTCATTAAATTTAGCGGCATACTCTGCCACCGTCATTGATCCCTACTTCAGTTCTAAAAACTGCACCTCCATTTGATTTTTCAAACTCTCTGGGAAATAAGTCTCGAAAAATATCTCCTTAAACCTATCCCAAGTCATTACCCCTTAACCTCCTCGAGTTTTATTGGCTTGCCACCAATAACTCGCCTCTACTTTCAACATAAATGTTGCAAAAGTAGTTTTCTGGTTCTCACCTACTCTGGACACATCGAAAACTTTCTCTAGGACCCACGGAATTTTGGTGGCCCAACTGCCTTAAAATCCTTAAATGTCACAGTTTGGTTCTGCGATTGATTCTGCAATGCTCTCGTTAGTAACCTTACTAATTGTTGAACCGGATTAGCCTCAACATTGTTTTTATTGGTAGATCCCTTAGGTGTCCTTTATCTTAGTTGACGTCTTAGAGGCATTTTCTGTTAAAATATTCTCATTAGATTCTATTCAATCTTTTTAATTTTATATATTCAACTTGCACATCACAAACAAATTTTACCACATAGCACACAATATCTTGAATAAATAGTAACTTTTATTTATTCATCATCTTTAACAAACAAAACCATGATAGCATCCCTGCTATCTACAATACTTTCCTGAACTACAAAAGTTTCAGGATAACATCATCATCATCATCAATTCCCATTGGTTATATAATACCCGAGATTTACATCTTATTTACTCATAATCACACAACAATTACATTTCTTATGAAGACCTATTAAAATGTTGCATAGCCTTACGACGATCCTCTTCCATAATACGAAACATTATTCAGCGATCTATCATGTACCATGGCAAGAACTAAATCGAATAATACATTACTCGTTCTTGAGCTCGGTTGACCACTGTGTTGAAAACAATATTCATCTCCTCCATCTTGAACTTCCTTACTTGTACCTCTCTCTCTCTGCTACCCTGGCTCGTTGAGAAGCTTCCCCGTACATGTCTTCGGCTCTTACCCTCTTAGTAGACTCTTCTTTCAATTTATTCTTCAGCTCCATGATCTGCTCTGCCATTTGCTAGTTCTCTCTTTCAATGTGAATCAACTTCCATTCAACAGGTACTTAAGCGTCCATCTAAATCTCAGATCTCGTCGTCCTTTCACGCCATCGAGGTCTGTTGTTTAGCTACTATCTCTTCCATCTCATCGACTCTATCCTGCAGTTCCACATTATGGTCGTATACTTCATCGTACATACGAGCAGCGATCGAGTTTAGTGGAAGCTCTTCCTCCTCTTCCCCATCCAACTGTGGTAGCTCAACGGGATCCTCTTCATCCATCTCTACCGCATCATCCTCATCAGGTAAGCTTTCCTGCTCAACCACTGTGACTAACGGAGATGATTCCCGTGGGAGTAGTTGTTCCCAAACCACCTGAATGTCTCGAGGCTCCTCCTCTCTAGGTATCCGGGGTTCTTCCTCCCTAGCCTGACTAGATTCTCCTACATTAGCCATCCTGACAAAAAAAATTTGAAGTGTTAATTACTAATCATTACTACTCGACACTCACGAGCACATATGTTACAATCACATAAGCACATAAAGTGTTTTATTACTTCTTCCTTAAAACTCAACAAGAGTTCATCACCACTATCTTTTCAATCTTCTATAAGGTTACTTCCTAAGGCTTTTCCCCACCTAAGGTTCATAACCTAAAGCTTTGATACCAACCTGTGACACCCCCAAATCTGGTACTTCATTCCCACAAGATTTGGTGTTCACTTTCCATTCATTTATATCTAACTACCCAAATATAATAAAATTAAACCATAAATCCTCCCATAATTAGGGTTTCATCATTAATCAAAAAGTCTCCCATGTTATCTAACCTTTACGTCTATCAAGTGCGGAAATAAAATAATTACATCACATCATTAACTATAAAGTCTATCATCATGAAAATAAATAAATTTCAAGTCTTCATCACTTGTTCATTTTCCCTTTTCCCTTGCTAGTGGTAGGTTCATCAACCTTCTCAACCTTAGCTGCACTGAGTATATATATGCAAGAGTGAGAAAAATAAATGCCCACTTGGAATAGCAATGAATAATAATAACATAATAGTTTCTAATGAATAAGCTCATCAGAGTTGAATAATACTCTATCGACGATAATCAAAAACTGATATCAACATACAAAATATAACTGAGGGTCACAAGACCATGAACTATGCTCTAGGTTATCAAGTATTTCTACTTTAACCTTTAACAGTCTAAAAGACTATAATCATCATCTATGTCCTAGGTTAACAGGTGTTTTTACTGTAACCTTTAACAGTCTAAACGACTATATGGACCATCATCTCGTACTCCAGGTGATCAGCCCTTTGTACTATGTATTGCGCAAACATTTTAACGCCATTGCATAACTTTAAAATAATCCTCTGATATAGGGTTGTTCTTCTCAATTTTTAGATTACAAGTTCGCACCAATGAAAGTTTGGTTTGGATAAGCTTCAATGGTAATTTAGGGTTTCACGACCGTCAACAAAGGGATTAGTTGAATCAACAAGATTTAACAACACTACAAGTGATCAATAACAGTTTAAGGTAAAATGTTAAAGAATCGTAAGCATGCTCGGAAATAACCAAAAGCTTAAGCATTGAATAAAATAATAAACCTTGTTGGAACAATATTAAGCTAAGGTTATAATCTTATTAAATAAGAAATAGAATTACTGAACATGTATTAACTGATAGCAAGCTGAAAACAAAACTTGCTCAACATGATACTAACTTGTGCAAAGTAATTGAAATAAGACAATTCAATATTAGGAATTTGAATTCAAGAAAACGTATTCACTATACAAGAGTGGAACTAAAGAAACTTGCTTAACTATAAACAAGTTAGAATAAATCAATAATGATTAGAATTCAAAACTTGTTCGAATAAAGTTAGGATTTTAGCTTGCTCAAATAAAATTTAGGAACAATGCTCAATAAAGGTTTAGAGTAAGGAACTTGCCTCACGCATAAGCTATAAATTTACAACTCACGTTCACCTACACATAGTATTAGAATCACAATATCTATTAGATATACTAACATCCACTTTCCAAAATAACATTCACTTCTAGTTAAACTTGTTATTATAGTACAAGTCTTACTTTACCATATACATTTCAGAAATTATAAGTGTTAACTTCACAACACTTATTCCCTATTCATTAAGTGTCTTAAATCATAACATATAGCTTTCCTAACTTGCTAATTTTTTACAACATTGAAATTACTAATGACACGGTACGATTCTGTTTTGACCTCTTCATTACATGTTTGTCACTTTAACATACCATTAGACTAAGTTACATTAGGTGTTTGAAGTCTGCAGAAGTAACAAACCTCACTGTCTCTCGATCGGTATGGTAATGCACGCATACATAGTAGCTTGGGACCGGCAAGAATTCACATGCTGTTTCTTGCCTTGACACTACACAGCAGTGCTACTTGACACAAGCATGCATACGTAAACTACGCGAGACTTTAACAATTACTCTGTTTAGCCCAACTAAAACGAATTTCACCCACAAAATAGTAAATTCAACATATGCAATTGGTATAGGACTAATACAAACATGATTCCTCACATATTCACCAACTTAGAACAATTAAACAACAACTTCAACTAATTTAAATCCTTAATTTCCATGTTTTTATACAAAACTCCATTTTTGACATCCTTCACAAAAATTCACACCGTGATCACAATTCTTATCCAAATTAACTCATTCAAACTAGGTTCTCTTCATTTCTTACCGAATTAACATATTCAAGGCTCAATTTACAGATTAACTTACAAATTAACCACAAAATTTGGTACTTTCACAAGCCATATGTCTAAATATGCACTGTAAATACTATTCTTCCTTTTAAACGTAATTAACATACTAATTCTTATCTAAATACAAACTCTAACATCACAATTACTCATAAATCACAAGAAATCGAGTTAATATAACAACAATTCAAAGAAATTGAATTCACGTAAACTTGGAAATTATGTCAGAAAAACATATATATATATATATATATATATATATATATATATAATATTATGGTTAAAATATACCTTCTTTTGCTTGAAAAATCTTTGCTAACCAACCGATAATTGTTTTGGAATCACGGACTTTCTCTCAAACTCTCTCTAATCTCTCTCTCTTATATCAATAAGCCAATTTCTTTTTTCACGTAAAACCAACTATTATGCGTAAAAATAAAACCGATAGAGCCATAATACATATATACTAAAAAATATGGTTTACAAAACTTAACGCTACATCGCTTATAATATATATTTTATTTATTATTTTGATTTATTTTATTTATTATAATTAAAATTCAAAATTTAAAAGCCATAAGGCTTTGTTTGGCAAAAATTCTTTAAAATAAAGACTTAATATTTTAAGCTTGTTTGGGTAAATCCATTTAATTTATTTTAATAAATTTTTGCACTATAGTTTATCATCTCATATTATTTATTTGGATCTCCATATCCAACATTAGCTAAATAAACTAATTACACATGCTAAATTTTCCACTTAAACAAATATCACAAAATTATAATCTCATTATAATTTTATTTAATAATTTCACATACCATTTTAATTATTAAATTAAAACATAGCATTCCATCTCTAACTATTGAATTAAATTAAATATTATCTAATAAATTTAATTCACAAATATTTACTAACAACAACCACATCAATAAAATATTTATTTAATTTAATAAATATTTTAAATTACAAAAATAATAAAATCTTGGATTGTTATTGGGAGACATGTCATACCATTTTGAAAAACTCTTTATGAGGGCTACATAATGACATTGATTTTGAACAATTCTGGATCTAGAAAGATTAAGATTAATGCAAAAAATTATCTTTCGGAATGTATGGGACAATCAACTGGCTTGCCTTAAGTAGTCTGCGGCTTGGGGATCACTGTAGTGGCTCTAATATAATGACCTCGTCCTCAGCTCCGTGATTCTTACTTGGATATGTTGTTATCAGAGTGAAATTATGCATTTTCCCTCATATAAGGGTTAGTAAAAGGAAAGAGAAATTTCAGGTATCTATAGATGCCCCTATTTGTCATGTTTATGCAATGTAATAAAATGAGCATAACAAAGATCTAGACACCCGATGCATTACATGGTATATTAATCATTCAATGACATTTACGAAATAAGTTATGATGATATAACTGCTAAATTTTAATGTCACTCCCATCTGTTGGGGATGATTGTTATATCATTACAAACACCGGGTATTCTTTGATGCCTTCACGTGGTATTGTCTCCAAAAGATTACATCAACATTGGGTATTGTATTCGATGTTTTTGTTGTGTATTGTCTCCAATTCATTATCACCACCAGATATTATCACTGATTCCATTGCAGGGTATTGTCTCAAATGGATTTCTTCACCACCGGGTATTTTCTCCGACACCTTTGTCTGGTATCATCTCCAACGGATTACATCATCACTGGGTATTGTCTCCAACGAATTAAATCATCACCGGGTATTATCTCCGTTGCATTCTATCGATGTCGAGATTTTTACTTGTCCATTTATGTTCTTATTTTTTGGTGTTCTCATGTTAGCTGGGATTTGTTTTAAAAAACATGTTTAAAAAGGTCCGACATGTATATGTCGATGATTTGATTCTATGAGTCGCTAGTTGGTATTTTTAAATGGTTGCACCAACTCAACTGAGAAATGGTTTACACATAGACCTAGTAATGTGACACTATATAAATGGTCTGCAAAATAGAGATTCTTTAGGGTTTGAGGGCTTGATTAAGTGGAGGGAAGGTGTTAGGAACCCCCTGACTTTCGTGGTGAAATGGTTACCGCCACTTTTTAATTTAAACTTTTATTTGAATGTGTGTGTAGGTCTACGTCCAGTTGTCTAGAAGTAGTGCTATGCCTCATTTGCACCTATATACAAAAGGTTTGAATTTTATATAAAAGTTCAATTTTAATGAGAAATAGCAGTTGTAGACACTCAAAATTTTTGTATTCCTGTTACTAACCTTGTAGGAGGGCAGAATCGTCTTCCAGAGATAACCTTGGAAGTCAAATCTGCTCAATCCCGGAGACACCACTGGGATACATAGTTTTCCATCTCGTAGATAACCCTGAGATACTCAGTTTCAGTCCTGGAGACAACCTCGGGAGTTTCAGTTCCAACCTCGGTGACAATCCCGAGGGATACAGTTCCAGTTCAGGAGATAACACCAAAAAAACTCGTTTCAACCCCTAGAAGTCAGCTTCAACCTCGGAGATAACCCCAAGCCACTCAGTCCCAACCCCGAAGATAACCCCGGGAGGTCAGGCACGCCTCAGAGATAACCCTGAAGACCTTCAGTACTCACATTAGCCCAATCTCAGAGATAACCATGAGTAACAACTACTAAATCAGCCCATAACCCTAGATAACCCTGGTGAGGGGCAAAATCATCATTTTTCCACCTCGATCACATATTTACATCATCTCAACAACATTTCAAAATACATTCTACATAGAAGTGTCCTACAAGAACCATAGCTCAAAATCCCGAGTGACTACTGCACAAGACAACACACCGGATGGAATTTGAAGACCTGAAGATCTGGTCATGGACCCATCTTCCCAGCTTCGTACAACCTCTTATCCCATGTCATTGTGTAGCTCTCGACAACATCATTCTGTAAAGGTATTATACTCCTCAATCGGATGCTCAGATCAAAAGGTATAATGGTTTAAGCGGATAATATGTTGCATGCGTGCACATACTTTGAGACGAAAGGGCCCACAGAGCCTGGGGCACCTCGGGCAGCCGCATGAGGAGCTACGACTGCCGTAGGTACACCTGCGAGTCCCCCCTCTATAAATAGAGGGCTTGGGTGGCCATTTTTAAAAGAGAAAAAGCAAGGAAGTCATGTCCATTTTGCTTTGTACACACTTTAAACTGAGTGCTTTCTCTTTTCAAACACCTTTGAGCTTATGGTTTACAATATTTTACTAGTAGAAACTGAGTATTTAATCATTTAAAGCCATCTGAAGTCTTCTTGGCAGCCCACTGTAAGACACCTCACATTTCTTAAAGCCTTTCTCCACTTTTATTCACACACAATTATTCATGTTGAGAGTCGTGTTGTGTGCGTATGCCCTAACAATCGATCCATGACTTTTATTGCTATATATATATATATATATATATATATATATATATATATATATATATATATATATATATATATATATATATATATATATATATTATCGAGTAATGCCTCGATTGAGCACTCGAATATAATATTCGAGGCGTTTTCTCGAACTCGAACACTCGAATGAGCTGGATAGACACTTCGGAGCGTTTGCCACTTATATATATATATATATATATATATATATATATATATATATATATATATATATATATATATCGAATTCAAATTCGATTGAGCTGGATCGAACATATTCTATGCGTTCACGTCCTACTTGGAGTTTACTTCATGGCAATGATTGTTTATTATATATTTACAGCTTATATATATGTATATACAATTGTTTACAGCTTTTTGCTCATATTGTTTCATCATGTGAGCCTAGGAATCATGTGATAACAGATTCAGTTCTTGAATCTATATTCAGTTCCCGTAATAGATATTTTCAGCTGCTACCAGCTTGTAAATTATTCACGGTGTTTGAATATCCTTAGATGGCTTTCATGCCCACAAGGATTTCGGCACTGTTATTTACATTATTTTCTCGAAGATACTTCGCATCTCAAAAAATAATAAAAGCAACCAAGCCGAACACGTAATAAAATGGAAGTATCAAAGGCCTCAATTACTGTTGAGCATCAGGGTTTGAAAAACTTGTTTTACAAAACATCATTGCTATATCTTGTTAAAATTGAACTTTTATATAAAATTCAAACCCTTTGTATAAAGGTGAAAACGAGGCATATCACTACTTCCAAACAACAACACATAGACCTACACACACACATTCAGATAAAAGTTGAAGTTTAAAAGTGGTGGTAACCGTTTCACCACGGAAGTCGAGGGGTGCCTAACACATTCCCTCCGCTTACTCAAGCCCTTGGGCCCTAATGAATCTTGGTTTCACAGACCAGTTAAGCAGTGTTACATCACTAGGCCTATGAGTAAACCATTTCTCGGTGGAGTTGTTGCAACCATTTAAAAATACCAAATGGGCGACTCTTACAATCCAATTTTAAAAAAAATCTCACTTAACATGAGAACACCAAAAGACAAGAACAGAAAGGGACAAATAAAAATCTCGCCGTCGACAGGTGGCGACTCTGCTGGGGACATCCAGTAAGAGGGCTTAAGCCACTATTCAAAGATTTTCAAAACATTTTATCTGTTTGTGTATGGATGTTGCATTTACATTTGAATGAATTTGTACAAATTCATTTACTTACTGCACTTAGTGTTTCGCACTATATCTGCCTGTGATATTAGTGCTTCGCACATGTCATCATTTCCATACGGTGAGACGCGTTGTATGTGAATGCATGATTGTATATACTTATATATATTATTATTATCGAGTTATGCCTCGATTGAGCCTGGATATAATATTTAGAGCTTTTTCTTGAACTCAAACACTCGAATGAGCCTAGAGAGATACTTCTGGTGCATTTACCGCTTATATATATATATATATATATATATATATATATATATATATATATATATATATATATCAAATTTGATTAGGCCTGGATCGACATATTCGGTGCGTTTACAACTTATACACACACACACACATACACACGCACACACACACACATATATATATATATATATATATATATATACATATACATTTCAGTCAGGCCTGGAGATCACTTCGTGGCCATTTATCACTTATATTATATATATATATATATATATTTACATTTCTGTCAGGCCTGGAGTTTACTTCTTGACCTTTTACATCTTATATATATACATATATATATATATATATATAAATATATATATTTACATTTCACATCCTGCCTGAAGTTTACTTCATGGCAGTTGATTGTTCATTATATATATATATTTACAGCTTATATATATGTATATACAACTGTTTACAGCTTTTTGCACATATTGCTTCATCATGTGAGCCTAGGAAGCATGTGATCACAGATTCAGTTCTTGAATCTAGATTCGGTTCCCGTAATAGACATTTTCAGTTGCTACCAACTTGTAAATTATTCACGGTGCTTGAATATCCTTAGATGGCTTTCATGCCCACAAGGATTTCGACACTGTTATTTACATTATTTTCTCGAAGATGCTTCACATCTCAAAAAATAATAAAAGCAACCAAGCCGAGCACGTAATAAAATGCAAGTATCAAAGGCCTCAATTACTGTTGAGCATAAGGGTTTGAAAAACCTGTTTTACAAAACATCATTGCTATATCTTGTTAAAATTGAACTTTTATACAAAATTCAAACCCTTTGTATATAGGTGCAAACGAGGCATAACACTACTTCTAAACAACAACACATTGACCTACACACACACATTCAGATAAAAGTTGAAGATAAAAAGTGGTGGTAACCATGTCACCACGGAAGTCAAGGGGTACCTAACACATTCCCTCCGCTTAATCAAGCCCCCGGGCCCTAACGAATCTTGGTTTCACAGACCAATTAAGCAGTGTTACATCACTAGGTCTATGAGCAAACCATTTCTCGATTGAGTTGTTGCAACCATTTAAAAATACCAAGCAGCATGCGACTCTTACGGTCAATTTAAAAAAAATCTCACTTCACATGAGAACACCAAAAGACAAGAATGAAAGGGACAAATAAAAATCTACCATGGCTCGACAGTGGCGACTCTGCTTCAAGGACATCCAATGAAGAGGGCTTAAGCCACTTATTCAAAGATTTTCAAAACATTTTATCTGTTTGTGTATGGATGTTGCATTTACATTTGAATGAATTTGTACAAATTCATTTACTTACTGCACTTAGTGCTTCGCACTATATCTGCCTGTGATATTAGTGCTTCGCACATGTCATCATTTCCATACGGTGAGACGCGTTGTATGTGAATGCATGATTGTATATACTTATATATATTATTATTATCGAGTTATGCCTCGATTGAGCCTGGATATAATATTCAGAGCTTTTTCTTGAACTCAAACACTCGAATGAGCCTAGAGAGATACTTCTGGTGCATTTACCGATTATATATATATATATATATATATATATATATCAAATTCGAATTCGATTAGGCCTGGATGGACATATTCGGTGCGTTTACAACTTATACACACACACACACACACACACACACACACATATATATATATATATATATATATATACATTTCAGTCAGGCCTGGAGATCACTTCGTGGCCATTTATCACTTATATTATATATATATATATATATATATATATATATATATTTACATTTCTGTCAGGCCTGGAGTTTACTTCTTGACCTTTTACATCTTATATATATACATATATATATATATATAAATATATATATTTACATTTCACATCCTGCCTGAAGTTTACTTCATGGGAGTTGATTGTTCATTATATATATATATTTACAGCTTATATATATGTATATACAACTGTTTACAGCTTTTTGCACATATTGCTTCATCATGTGAGCCTAGGAAGCATGTGATCACAAATTCAGTTCTTGAATCTAGATTCGGTTCCCGTAATAGACATTTTCAGTTGCTACCAACTTGTAAATTATTCACGGTGCTTGAATATCCTTAGATGGCTTTCATGCCCACAAGGATTTCGACACTGTTATTTACATTATTTTCTCGAAGATGCTTCACATCTCAAAAAATAATAAAAGCAACCAAGCCGAGCACGTAATAAAATGCAAGTATCAAAGGCCTCAATTACTGTTGAGCATAAGGGTTTGAAAAACCTGTTTTACAAAACATCATTGCTATATCTTGTTAAATTGAACTTTTATACAAAATTCAAGCCTTTGTATATAGGTGCAAAACGAGGCATAACACTACTTCTAAACAACAACACATTGACCTACACACACACATTCAGATAAAAGTTGAAGATAAAAAGTGGTGGTAACCATGTCACCACGGAAGTCAAGGGGTACTAACACATTCCCTCCGCTTAATCAAGCCCCGGACCCTAACGAATCTTGGTTTCACGCACCGATTAAGCGATGTTACATCACTAGGTCTATGAAAGCAAACCATTTCTCGATTGAGTTGTTGCAACCATTTAAAAATACCAAGCGGGCAACTCTTACGGTCAATTTAAAAAAATCTCACTTAACATGAGAACACCAAAAGACAAAGAACGAAAAGGACAAATAAAAATCTCGACATTGGCGACAGTGGCGACTCTTGCTTGGGACATCCAAAGAAGAGGCTTAAGCCGCTATTCAAAGCTTTTCAATACATTTTATCTATTTGTGTATGGATGTTGCATTTACATTTGAATGAATTTGTACAAATTCATTTACTTATCATACTTAGTGCTTCGCACTATATCTTTATTGATATTAGTGCTTATGCATGTCATCATTTCCATACGATGAGACGCGTTGTATGTGAATGTATGATTGTATATACTTATATATATTATTATTATCGAGTTATGCCTCGATTGTGCCTGAATATAATATTCAGAGCGTTTTCTCGAACTCGAACACTCAAATGAGCCTGGATAGACACTTCTGGTGCGTTTACAACTTATACACACACACACACACATATATATATATACATTTCAGTCAGGCCTGGAGATCATTTTGTGGCCATTTATTACTTCTATATATATATATATATACATTTCTGTTAGGCCTGGAGTTTACTTCGTGACCTTTTACATCTTATATATATATATATATATATATACATTTCACGTCCTGCCTGGAGTTACTTCATGGCAGTTGATTGTTCATTATATATATAGTTACAACTTATATATATGTATATACAACTGTTTACAGCTTTTTGCACATATTGCTTCATCATGTGAGCCTAGGAAGCATGTGATCACAAATTCAGTTCTTGAATCTAGATTCGGTTCCCGTAATAGACATTTTCAGTTGCTACCAACTTGTAAATTATTCACGGTGCTTGAATATCCTTAGATGGCTTTCATGCCCACAAGGATTTCGACACTGTTATTTACATTATTTTCTCGAAGATGCTTCACATCTCAAAAAATAATAAAAGCAACCAAGCCGAGCACGTAATAAAATGCAAGTATCAAAGGCCTCAATTACTGTTGAGCATAAGGGTTTAAAAAACCTGTTTTACAAAACATCATTGCTATATCTTGTTAAAATTGAACTTTTATACAAAATTCAAGCCCTTTGTATATAGGTGCAAACGAGGCATAACACTACTTCTAAACAACAACACATTGACCTACACACACACATTCAGATAAAAGTTGAAGATAAAAAGTGGTGGTAACCATGTCACCACGGAAGTCAAGGGGTACCTAACACATTCCCTCCGCTTAATCAAGCCCCCGGGCCCTAACGAATCTTGGTTTCACAGACCAATTAAGCAGTGTTACATCACTAGGTCTATGAGCAAACCATTTCTCGATTGAGTTGTTGCAACCATTTAAAAATACCAAACGGGCAACTCTTACAGTCCAATTTAAAAAAAAATCTCACTTAACATGAGAACACCAAAAGACAAGAACGAAAAGGGACAAATAAAAATCTCGACATTGACAGGTGGCGACTCTGCTTGGGACATCCAGTAAGAGGGCTTAAGCCGCTATTCAAAGCTTTTCAATACATTTTATCTATTTGTGTATGGATGTTGCATTTACATTTGAATGAATTTGTACAAATTCATTTACTTACCGCACTTAGTGCTTCGCACTATATCTGCTTGTGATATTAGTGCTTCGCACATGTCATCATTTCCATACGATGAGACGCGTTGTATGTGAATGTATGATTGTATATACTTATATATATTATTATTATCGAGTTATGCCTCGATTGTGCCTGAATATAATATTCAGAGCGTTTTCTCGAACTCGAACACTCAAATGAGCCTGGATAGACACTTCTGGTGCGTTTACAACTTATACACACACACACACATATATATATATATACATTTCAGTCAGGCCTGGAGATCATTTTGTGGCCATTTATTACTTCTATATATATATATATACATTTCTGTTAGGCCTGGAGTTTACTTCGTGACCTTTTACATCTTATATATATATATATATATATATATATATATATACATTTCACGTCCTACCTGGAGTTACTTCATGGCAGTTGATTGTTCATTATATATATAGTTACAACTTATATATATGTATATACAACTGTTTACAGCTTTTTGCACATATTGCTTCATCATGTGAGCCTAGGAATCATGTGATCACAAATTCAGTTCTTGAATCAAGATTCTGGTTCGTAATAGACATTTTTAGTCAGAATGCTTAGAAATCCGGCCTATCTTCACACCCGGATTTAAATGCGTTCTGATACATCATTCATCCAAATATACATCATTATATACTGAAATATAATAACATACATTGTAAATTCCTGTGTTCTAAAACCTTATAACCTTTCTCATTACAAATAATGATAATTACATTATTCCATTCATCTTACAAGAGTGACTTTTATCCGCCACCAAGGATACATAACCGTTCATTAAAGTAGTCTATAGGAAAGATTCACCTTCTTGTCATATACATATTGATAGCATGACATGCTATTCCAATGATTATCACTGTAATAACTAAGTAATCACAAACCCCTCCCATTCAAGGTTCAGATTTACTCATTATCACATGAGTCCTCAATCAAAATCTTAGAACTTCTAACTTTCTCTTTACTTAATACGAATTTTCTTTAATTCATATTCTATCCTTTATAAACTCAATCTGAGTTTTTCTTCCCGTACTACTTCGTAGTACCATTCATTCATATCATTAGCTATAAATCATCCATCGTTTAACAGATCATCTATTACTACGATTTACTATGATCACGTGGTGATCTTCTTATCATTCTCTCTACGATTATAGTATTAGGTACTCATACCTAAGATTTATAACCTATCAGCTCTGATACCAACTTGTAACGCCCCGAAATCCGGTCTATCTTCACACCCAGATTCCGTACATTACGAGTACATCATTCATCCAAAAATACATCATTATATACTAAAATATAATAACATATATTCCTAGGTTCTAAAACCTTATAACCTTTCTCATTACAAATAATGATAATTACATTATTCCTTTCATCTTACAAGAGTGACTTTTATCCGCCACCAAGGATACATAACCGTTCAGTAAACTAGTCTATAGTTTAATTGTCATCTTTCTACATTACAAGTCTTCACTTGATCTTCTCGCTCATTCACATTCTGAATAGCACTTCATCTAGATACCATCAGCTTGATCCTTACGGGATCCTTAAGTTCTTCTAACACCGTTCGCTGAAAATGTTTTTCATTTAAAGCAAGTGTGAGCATTCAATTGCTCAGTAAGTCTTAGTAGTTGAACATATAACTTCAAGAGTTTAACATTCCTTTGGAACTTCGATAATCGAACAAAGGTTATGAAACAACTTGAATAATAGGAATAATCTCGATTCCTATCATTTTAAAACATTAGTCACCTTCACTTTGAAATACTTTCATTCTCTACTCTCTTTCATACACACTCTGTCTGGCTAGAATTAATAGCACAAACTTAACAATAACGGTTCATGTATAAATAGAACATGCTCATAATGAACAGTTCAATCACAGAACAGTTCATCTCATAGAAACACCGAAATGTTCACATTGTGGCACAAGGCCTCATACGTTCTACCACCTTATACAAATATCACACATTCGCACATAGACAGAACTTCTCAAGTTCAACATCTAAGAAGTTTAGAAACTAGCATTCATTTAAAATATGAATGAAGTTAGGAAACTTGCCTTACGCCCAGCTACGGCTTATGCCGAACTGCTCATTTCAATTCCTATAAAACATATAATGAAATAACACATACAGCAATTAGTCATATACTTGACTTGCACATTGGTTTACTTAACTTTACTTCTTAGGGTTCGCATTCTTGCAATATAATTTTACGTGACTAACTTTCATTACCAGTTTATGGCTTCATGACATACGGAGATATCTTACTCAAAACGTTCTTCATCTTTGATGATTTACATTCTTATCTTCTTCTTATAACTTCTCTAGGACTCAACACACATCGCTTCTCTGCTGGTAGTACATATGGTACTTTGAGTGGTTTCCCACAAATAACCAACAAACAAGTTCCCATCTCATCTACACTGCCATCACAGTGAGTTAGATCAGTTGCCAGTTTTGTATATACCTTCGCTCTCTGAAGGAATTGTTTAGCCCAACTCCCATATGTCAACCATCAAATGTTACGATTGTACCACAACCTAAATTTATCTTAACTTATACGAACTATTAACTATAATGTTTGTTAAGTCAATTTCTTATTCCTTTTGGCTTTCTGGCAAGTAATTGCCATACCTCAGGACTCATTCTTATCTGAATCACATTCGGCTTTCATTAATCATATTACCGTTCGATACGGCTTTCTCGATACCATTCATATGTTACTTACTACCTTTGTCAACGTATATGTTATACAACCAGGGTATATTTAGCACGTTCGTCCAACGCGAATATGATTTATGAGGATCGTTTACGTATTCAACGTCCACGTTGCTCATCTCTTAACCTCTCATTCAACCTTTACTCAACGTTTTAATCGCTTTCAATCGTTATCCATCCCATGAACCCCATATTCTTTATTCTTTCTTAACGTCAAAGTCATACCGATCGTTGTATGCTATGACCGATCGTTCATCACAACAACGTTGCATTCATAGCGTCTATACGCTTTACACTTATCTCTCATTACCACAACATAACATCGAAATGTTATTCATTAGTTTCGTCACTCAACGTCTAAGGAATCACAATCATAGCAATCCCTCACGTTCGTATAGCGATCCCCGGATCTCGGTTCCATAATCCGCAATTACATTCTTTTAATCTCGGTTAATCTTTCTGTTCAACCTTCATTAAAGGTTTAAAACACTTGATTAAGTGTTACATCAGGCGAACTACATGTTCATATTTCTTTCTTGCATCCCCGGCCGAACAGAGCACTTAAAAGCTCATTCTTGGCCTTTTTCCCTCTGAAATGACGCATGCGGTGCCACTCTCTTCACTAAGACTTGCTTGTTGTGGCATGAGTTAGCGATGTAATGGTTCTCCTGATGCAACAACTGCAGTCACCACCTTACAAGGCATGTCTGGTGCCGCGGCGCCAAGCCCTTCTTCTCGAAATTTTTTCTAAGTGTTAACTTCATTTTGAGATGCTTACTTTCCGATCTCATAACTTCTTCGTTATAACTAGGAACGAGGTCATTCTAAAGCCATTTTCTTCTTTATCTTATGTACTTTGATTACCCATGGACAGAACTTCGTTCTGAATCCGTTAACATGCCATTCAATTGGCTTAATCTTTGCCCCTTATTCGTTTTACATTATTAACGTTCTTCGTTCGTTCATCCGTAATTTGATCATTCAAACTCGGAATTCATTCGTTCTTGAGTCTACGACTCACTTTTTATATGTTCTCTTACTTTCTTATGAAACCCTACACGTTCGGGTTCATTTACTAACTTTCTAATTCTCGCTCGTCTTTTACAAAATTTTTGTCATAACTTCGTTATAGCTCCGTTTTAATCCGTTCTTCATGAACGTTTCTACCATTCCTAACCAAGAAATAACCATCTAACTTATACACGATGGTTTTAAACTTGTCCGTCAACAACAATTATACTACAATGGTTTTAAATTTGTCCATCAACAACGTTCTTCGTGTTCTTCACGTGTTCTTCGTGTTCTTCGTTCGTTCTTCATTTTTAATCAATATTTTGGATTATAATTTTACTTTTTCTTGGAATTTGATGTTATAGAACATCATTCCTTACTTATTTAACCTACTCATTCATAAGATTCATTCGGATCGCTCAAAATCCTTACGAATCTTATACTTCCTTAAGAAATTTATAAAATAAACTTCTAATTCTTATTTCTTAATTTTCTTACGATTTCAACCATATGAAATCATTTCTAACTTAATCTACTTCTTATCTTCATTAAGTTATGTTTTTGAACATATTAAACTTAAAGAAAATTAGAAGAAACTAGGGTTCAGATTACTGTTCTTCATTAATCTCCTCTTCCTCTTATTCTCCCATCCGAACTCTCTCTCTTTCTCTCTCAAGTGTTGGTTGAACTTTTCAATCAAACAAATGAGCTTAAGGCTTGTTTATATAGAAAATCAAGGCTAGGGGAATTTTAGTCATTTCGCCCTCCCTAACCTCCTTACTATTCAAGGCTTAAGGACTAAGTTAACTTAGCCCTCAAGTTTGCTTAGCCCTTAAGTTTTGTAGTTCCGTCTTTTGGGTTTCGTCCGTCAGTTTTAAAAACTGTGATTCTCGGAATCCAAATATTTCTGGATATTACGTCTTTCCTTTACCGATTAACTTTTACGTATTCTTCAGATTTCCAAAAAAATGAAAAACACTTTTTGGTGTCAAGCGTTTTCCTTCACGTTTTTCCCTAATGTAGCTAAACGAATAAAAAGTACATAACAGTACTTTTCATCATTTTTATTTTATCCGATTTCTGCACGTTTTTCGAGAAAAACATTTATCTGCTTACTTAACTTTTCATGACATATTATCGTCAAATCTTTCGACGGAATGTCATTCTGACACACCGAACTCTTGGAATGGCTTAGGTTATTCAAACCCTAACCCTTAGGTTTCGTCTAGTGAATAGTGCCTATTTCATCTTTTTCCCCGAAAATATTTTGTTCCCAAATTTTTTTTATTTTCGTCTTGAAAATTCTTACTCATTCAATCTAGCTCGTAGCCAAAATCCTCCCGATTAATAATCATTCTAGGTTATAGAACGATTAATAAACACATAGCACAAAATAATATTAATAAAAATTCATTTTATTAATAACTAATTCTTTAAATCTTAATTTTTGGACAATCCAGATTTCCGGGTGGTCACATCAACTACTACCAGCTTGTAAATTATTCACGGTGTTTGAATATCATTATATGGCTTTCATGCCCACAAGGATTTCGACACTGTTATTTACATTATTTTCTCGAAGATGCTTCGTATCTCAAAAAATAATAAAAGCAACCAAGCCTTATGTCGACGTCGGGATTTTTGATTGTCCCTTTTCGTTACTTGTCTTTTGGTGTTCTCATGTTAATGTGACATTTGTTTGAAAAAATAATTGAAAAAGGTCTGACATGTATAATGTCGACGATTGACTTTAAGAGTCTCCAGTTGGTGTATTTATCTGGTTGCACCAACGCAACCGAAAAGGTTTGCACATTGACCCAGTGATTTGACAACTTTGCTAGGCAGTCTGTGAAAGAGATTCATTAAGGGTTCGGGGCTTGATTGTGCGGAGGGAAGGTGTTAGGCACTCCCTGACATCCGTGTTACCACGGTGACCGCCACTTCTCAAAGAAATTGTTATATTAATGTGTGTGTGTGTGTGGATCAATGTGAAGTTTATTTGAAAGTAGTACGAGGCCTCGTTCGCACCTACACAAGGTTTGAATTTTATATGAAAATTCAGTTTTAACCAAGATTTAGCAATGAAGTTTTGTAAAAGAGGTTTTTCAAACCTTATGCTCAATAGGAATTGAGACCTTTTCATACTTCCATTTTATTATTAAAAATGTTCGGCTTGTTTGCTTTTATTTTCGAGATGCGAAGCATCCTCAAGAAAATAATGTCTGATAGTCTTGAACTCCTCATAGGCATAACAACCCATCCAAGAAACTCAGACAACGTAAAATAACGTACAAAGTACGCTAACTGCTTGAGTAAAATGTCCATTATGGGAACCGAATCTAGATTTAGTAAACTGAACATGTGATCACATGATTCCTAGGCTCACAAGATACTGCAATTTGTATGGAAAGCAGTAAGCAGTTATATATATATATATATATATATATATATAAAAGCTGTAAATATATATATATATATATATATGAACATTATCAACCGCCACGAAGTGAACTCCAGGCGGGACAAAATGTAAATAAAGTTGTAAACGTGATCAACTGCCACGAAGTGAACTCCAGGCAAGACGGAATGTAAATAAAGCTGTAAAAAGCCACGGAGAAAACTCTAGGCCTGACAGAAATGTAAATATATATATTAAGTAGTAAACGCACTAGATGTGAATCCAAAGCTCATCGAATATGTCCGAATGACAATTATATATATATATATATATATATATATATATATATATATATATATATATATATATAAAAAGCGAGTAAATGCACGGATATATATATGAGCACAGATTTTACATCCTATGCATTTTCTCGCTTATATATATATATATATATATATATATATATATATAAGCAATTAAACGCTTCTCAGGATGTAAAATCCGGGCTCATCGAGATAGAAATACGACCACAGTTTATATATATATATATATATATATATATATATATATATATATATATATATACAAAAGAAAATAAATGCTCCTGCATCAAGTTCAGGCTCAATCGAGGCATAACTCGATAATGTTAGTCCATATATACGAAATATATACATATATTAGTATATATACAGATAGAAATGAAAATCACAGACCGAAGTCCGGGAAAACACACTCACACGACTCTTAACGTGTACAACAGTGTGTGATAATAGGAGAAAGAGGCTTTATGAAATGTAAGAAGGCTTACAGTGGGCTACCAAAGTAGACTTCTTAGTCTTTAAATGGATAAACACTCAGCTCTCGCTGGATAAAAAGTAGCTATATGTGAGCTAACTAGTGTTTAAAGAAGAGGAAACACTCAAAAGATGTGTATGCATAGTAAAATGGACAGGGCTTCTTTGCCTTTTTCCTTCTCTCTCTCTCTTCAAATGGCTGACCCCCCCTCTATATTTATAGATGGATGGCGGTCAGTAGGTCGACCAGTAGCGACCACCCTGATTGAACTTTGTGGGCTATTTGGTCATGGTGGGCCCGGGCCTCACGGGTCTCATTATCTCGTAGTACGTGTACTCGTGCACTGTCATGTCCAATCGGACTTGCAGAACTTCAATCCGACCATCCAGATGAAGTATATCTATACTTCTTCGGATCGCTTGTGTCGAGAGTTACGTAATGACATGGATTAGAGGTTATACGAAGTCGGGAAGAGGGGTCTATGCCCATGGTCTTCAAGCTTCAAAGTCTATCCAAAGTACTGCCACACGTAATAGTCACTCGGGATTGTCAATCCTCGGCTCTTGTGGGACATTGTTGTATGTATGTATGTATGTATGAAGTGTTGAGACGATGTGCCATTTGTCGGAGGAAAAAGATGATGTATAACTCCTTGCCGGGGTTATCGCTGGGTTGAGTTGAAAGTAGATGTTGCTCAGGGTTATAGCTGAGATTGGACCACTTGTTGGTATGCTGCGATATCATCTTGTTGACGTGGTAAAATGATGTTGTGACTCCTCATCGGGGTTATCGTCAGTTTAAGCAGAAAGTAGATGTTGCTCAAGGTTACATCTGAGATTGGACTGCTTGTTTGTATGCCTCATTGTCATCTGAAGGTATTGAAGCTGATCGCATGTGTTTGAAACAAGCATTTCTGGGGTTATCGTCGGAACTGCAATGGCATCCCTTGGAGTTATCACCAATGATGGGGTTGCTACTCCCAGTGTTGTCTCTGGGACCGGCCCGAACGTCATGGTGTTATCGTCGAGATGTAATCGTCTTCTCGATGTTGTTCTTAGGTCTTTTGATCTGCATATCTCGGGGTTATCTTCGAGATTGGAAATGACACTCCCGGGTTGTGTTCCGGGTTTGAATCGATGCTCCCGGTTTGTGTTCCGGGTTGGAGCTGAACTTTCGGTAGTATCCAGAATTGTTGCAAGCTGTCTTTCAAGGTTATCTCCAAAAGACGAATCTACCCTCCAGCAATGTTAGGAATAGGAGTCCAAAAAATTTTGAGTGTCTACAGATGCCCCTCTTTATCATATTCATGCAACGCAAGGCATGGATAGGATAAAGAATCCTAGACACTTGAAATGCAAGCAAGATAAACATGATGCTATGTGCAGCAACATGATGCAAATGTATGTAAAATGCATGGATGATTGTCAGGAAATCCTTCTGGGATGACAATCAATGATGGCTTGGACATGCGATCCAAGTCTTCAAGGATGTTAACGCTGGGACTACCACCAAAGTCTTGAATCCTAGACACTGGTTTATACTCCATAGAGGTACCTCTTGTGTGGAAGAGATCTGTGGGGATAAAGCTTTATGCTTTGAGGATGTGTATAACATGTTCCCATCATCTTGTCAGATTCTTGCCAACAGTTGGTTGTTATCAGGGTTGCCTGATCTTCGCTGATGTGTGTATCACCGGATGAATCCCTCTTGGGTGCATAGTCAAGGCTGTTTGACCTTCATTGATGTGTATCAATGGTAGCATTTTGTTGTATCCCTTGCTGCGGAAGATTGCTTCAATGGGTTTACTTGCCATCGGATGTCATGACGTCAAGGCTGCTTGACCTTTATTGATGTATGTATCAATGGTTGAATTGCGTTGTAACCCCCGCCAGGGATACATAGATGCTTGATAGGTGTGCGTTGTGACCCCCGTCGGGGACATGTAGATGCTTGATAACTTCGGCTTTGTAACCCCCGCTGGGGAGGTTTGATATTTGATAACTTTGGCATTGTAACCCCCGCCGGGGAGGTTCAGGATTGTAACCCTGCAAATGATGGCATTGAACCTTTGTGGGGTATTGTCGAGCATGGTTTGTGAAAGCTGAGCTTATTGGTATAGTATACCCTGCATTCAGGCGAATACCATGGAAGTGATGGGAGTTTAACTCTGACCGACAAGAAACCAAGATTTCAGGCTATTCCGCTCAATCGCGTAGCATTTTTATTCCTGATTTGGCCTTTTCAGCTTGTGAGACCTCCTTTGTAACTCTAACTGGATCGAGCCGGAGGTGTGGGACCCATGTAGGGCAGGTTGCGAATGTGTACTGCGAGGAGCCATGAGTTGACTATATGGCGGCCACCGTGCTTATATATAAAGCGGTGGTTGCTTTCATAAGTCATTTTCAAGTTGCGTAGCGAAGGAAATCTGAGAGCTCTTCTGCAGATCTACTGAGTTCGGGCAACTTTTTTGTATATTCTATCACCGTACAAGCGTTCTTCACTGTCCTGGTAACACATGCATGTATTTTTTCAAATTTCCTTTCTGAGGTGATTTAGAGACTTGCTGTCCATATATTATGGATCCAGATCAGCCGAGCAGTTCCCGCAGGACCACTTCTGGTGTACGGAGGAGTGATTTTGAAGAGCCTCATCGTCGTTCTATGAGACAGCCTCGTCATTTGGCGGAGGCGGTGGTACGTCCTATTCGGGTTGAGGTGCCGAATATTGAGGACGAGGATGAGGATGTACCGTTCGAGGTACCTGCTCCTACTGTACGTGTTCCCCGTAGGGAATTTCCAGGTATTCAAGTGGTGAACCCAGATCTTCTGGGTGACTTGAGTAGGCATCCTTCAGTATACCTGCATGCAAATGAGGTATTAAGTTAGATCTTTAATCTTTCTTATTTCCTATTGAAGAGGAGTCAAGGAGTCTGATGTTGATCTGCATTTGATGTAGGTTCTCGGCTTTACACAGCCTCGAGGGAACTGGTTTAACATCCACTCTATGTATCAGGCCTTGCATGATGACTATAGAGCGATCGTCCATGGTTGGGGATTCGAGAGATTCTTCTCTATTCTACCCCGTCGCTGCCCCTGGGGTTACCTCAGGGCATTGTCTAAGCGGTGGTTCCACCAAACTCAGTCACTTCATTTACCGGATTGCGAGGTTATGATGGCGCCGATGGATTGGCGGTTTATCACAGGTATGTAATTTGGAGGGGAGCCGGTGCCTTGTATGGCGGATATCACCCCTACTGCTCTCAGATCCTTGTTGAGAGTTCCGGCGGAGGCGCTCAAGGGCAGGACTATTCGGACAGGTCCTTTGAGCGTAGATGCTAGGAGTGGGCTGTTGAGTGAGCCTATACCCAATGATGTGAGAGTCAGGGATCGCATTCTTCGGCGATTGTTCCTGATGATCATTAGGGGCTGCTTCATAGCAGATAAATCTTCTACGGTGTCCTTCGCTTTTATCAGCGCCACTCAACACGTGGACCATATAGGAGAGTATTTATTGGGGTTCCTACACCTTTGCCTACTTCCTCAGGGGAATGTGCATGCAATCGTAGGGCTTGACTGGACGTGGTTAGCATTCTACCCATTTCTGCTGGTGAGTGTTTCTCTTGTCTTTTCCAATGTATAGGTTAAGAGTGTTGACTGACAGCAGATGTTTGCCTTTGTGTTGGCAGTTTTGGGCCTATAAGAGGCTCCCTTGTTTACGTCCTGTGAGGGTGTTAGGTTTAGATACCTATCCATGAGGACGGAGATGGCATCATTCTATATTGGCGGAGGTCCCTGTTACTGAGGGTTTCACTCATTGTCGCCTGCAGCTGGAGCTATTGACAGCTGATGTCATCACGTGGATTCCCTACTCTGGAGAGCATTTGGGAGTTGGCTTTGAGGATGGGTACCCGACTGGAGTAGAGTACATCATATCCACCCGCAGGATTCCTCTCTTTATAGATAGAGGATGGGAGCTCTATTTAAGAAGCGTCTTTATCGAGAACACTTCTGAGGAGAGATTCGTATGCCGATCTTGCCTCCTGCCAGGCGTTATTGGCCTATTTCGCAGTCACCTGTCGTTGACATCCCATTGATGGGGATTGACAGTTTTACATTGTCAGAGGGCCCCTGTTCATAGGAGATGTTCCAGCATTGGTGGATCTCTCGCACGATTGGAGCTCAGACCCGCGCCACATAGTTTATAGGGGATATGGTTCCAGGATCCGTGATGATGATGGATTGGCTAGCCTGTGTCAGAGATCCAACTCATGTGACACAGATTAAGAGATTGACTCGGCAGCTGGACTGGTCACACCTTTTCATTCGGCATTTGGGCAGAGATCCTACAGAGGTAGATAGTTTTGATCCTTCCAGCTCTGGCGCTGGTCCCTCGGATGACCCATATGGTTTTGGCGACGCAGATCCTCCTTTGTATAGGCCTGACATCCCTGTAAATAAAGATCTAATAACTCAAGAGAAGTTACATCAGGTTGACAACATTGATGATGTGGATATCGACACCATTGACTTCTTCTGATATATTTCTTTTGATAGGCCTCTGTCAGCTGCTGGGTAGCTTCGCTCCATTCTCGCTATATCTTTTGATAGGCCTCTGTTAGATGTTGGGTAGCTTTGCCCCATTTCCCTATATTTTAGCTGTATAGAGATGTATTAGATGATGATATACTTAGGAATGTATGCATAGTTTTCCATTCCCTACATCATATTGCCATCTATTGTATCATGCATGTTATTGTTATGCATATGTATGTATATCCAGAGATATTCAGTATTGACCCCTGGATGGTCTTATGACACGGCCCGTACCGATGTCTTCATCGATAGTTAGCCATATTGATCATACCCCACCATTTGCGGTGGTAGATGGTATGCGATTATGGTATGATAGTATATCACCATTAGACATGGTGATCGTAGATGATTTGCTGCAGCATACTATGACCTTACTAATGTTTCAGGTTCCTCCAGGATTTATAGAGGGCATGCTAGAGCACTAGGTACCAGACAGACAGGTATTCCGCTTTGGGACCCGTGAGTTGACTCCTACTTTGGAGGAGTATGCACGGTGACGATCTTTGTCGCCTCGGAGCGAGACCTTGCGTGCATATGGTGATGGGAGACATGAGTAGACAGTTCATGACTCTCACAGGATTGAGGCACAGAGTAGTGCAGGATGAGATTACATCCAGCCATGTGATATCCCAGCATTTCCTGATTGACAGGTTTGCCTCTGAGGACAGCTATGCATGGCATTCCGGGGATTTCACCACACCGGAGGATCATTGGTGTTCAGCCCGAGTAGATGTACTGCATCTGTGTGTATTGTCATACATATACATGCCGCGATACATGGATGAGCTAGATATCAGCATCATTATGGTAGTGAGAGCTCTTAGGGAGGGTCATACCATTGTACCGATGATTATCGTAGAGACCTTGAGGTCGGCTACATCTTCTTGCACTTATCCAAAGAGGAGTGTTCACAGTAGCTTTCGGTCATCTTTGTATGTGGTTCATGACACACTTGAGACCGATTGGCACATTCAGACATCATAGATTTTGTTTCACCCATGAGATAGCCATGTCATACTCCTTTCAGCCTGTGGGGTGTACAGATGTTGCATCTTGGTCCGCTTTCTTGACAGAGATTGGAGATCCATTTGATATATTACCGTGTCCGTGATGTGTCAGTTTGACCAGTTTCAGGACTTCCATCCATATGAGGGGCAAATGAGTCGATGCTTTCGTCCACCGTTTGTCGGTACGGAGAGGATGATCTAGGTTGTATGCCTTTTGGGATCAGCTTGAGTTGGCCAATTTTTCTGTCAGTCATCCAGGTAGTTCTGCAGAGTATTCCGCATGGAAGGAGACAAAGATCGCATTGGTCAAGGCGGGTATCCACGATCTGAGGCTGATTATGACGATGAGGAACCTATAGAGGAGGCTGTCATTCCCACCGATGACTTGGCTCATCTTGAAATTTTTGCATTTTGATAGATTCTCCCACCCCTGTGCCACATTACATTAGTATTCTAAGACACATTTGGAGCAGAGCTTACATCTGATGACCTATGACAGAGATTAGGCTAGTGTCGCGATGTTGACAGCTCTTGATGAGAGAGATACCGCTCTGTTAGAGAGGGATGAGGCTAGATCAGCCAGGGATGCATTGATAGTTAAGCGGGATGCCGCCTTATCTACTAGGGATGTGACCATTGCAAACAACACTTCAGTGAGATCCCAGATGACAGTCA
Organism: Panax ginseng; assembly: GCA_020205605.1. Taxonomy (NCBI): domain Eukaryota; kingdom Viridiplantae; phylum Streptophyta; class Magnoliopsida; order Apiales; family Araliaceae; genus Panax; species Panax ginseng. Next base: position 89,629,280 of record CM035129.1, read on the forward strand.
GTCTGGCTGATATGAGTGCCTACATTGATGGGCATTCCGCCACCATGCAGTTAGCCTTTGATCTGCTAGCTCGTGTAGATACCCTTGGGCAGGAGCTTGCAGCGTTACCTCCATCTTCAGAGAGGGATGCTATGTTAGATCTGATAGTCCGCATACACACAAATCTATAGATAGCTTTGTATTTTCCTGCACAGACTAACTTAGCCATTTTTGTCATGTATAGCACGTATGTATATATCAAATAGTATTATGTATGGCATGGAAATATATTTTGATTCACTTCCCTTTTAGTTGTGCCTTGATACTTGCTTGATATTTGCATGTTTTCTCCAGGGCCTTTGATCTTGATGCATTCTGAACTTATCCTTGATAGATAGACATTGAGGCGTCGCAAGGTCTCTTATAATGGATCATTGATTTCTAAAAATCCCTACCATTTTTGGTGTCTTGGGACTGGTATCTATATGGAAAAGTGTGGAAAGCATGGTAGTTTCTTCCTCTTCGAGATTGACCGCTCCACAGATGGTCGCCAGTACTTCTATTTGTGAGAAGCCTAGTTAATTCCATCTCTTATGGGTTGGTATTGCTCTTTGAGGCACGATCGTAGCTTAGATGGTCACCGAATCTTCTATTAGTGAGAAGAGGTTAGATAATTCCATCCCTTTGATCTGAAACCGGTGAAGTGGGGCAATTTGAAAGTTGATCCCAGTACCGTGTGACAAATATGTTTGTTCTGGTAGGGGTTAGACTGCACCATGAATGGCTACATACGTATTCCTATTGAAGAGGAGATCAAGTTAGCGTAGTTCCAACCTAGTGTAAGAGGTTCAAAGCTGAATGTGGAAGCAGAAAAGTGTAGAAATATTTTTGTTGTTTTGTGAAGAAAGGGCAGAAATGTTTTTGTTGTTTTTTCTTTATTGCGACCGGGCCATATAGAATATGGTTGCCTCACGTTACCCGGTATCGGGGAGATCAGGTCAACATAGTTAAGCCCCTCGGGGCCCAGATCGTGGTGAAGAAAAGCGCAAATCCTATGTGCAGGCTATACTGCGGGGAGAAGAAAGTTTAATCCCGTAAAGGGGATAAACTGCAAGTGTGGAAAAATTTGATTCCACATTGAGGATAAACTGCAGGAGTGAAAAGTTTAGTCTCGTCTTCAGGAGAAGTAGGTGTGTTGAAAAGTTTAGTCTCGTCCTCAGGAGAAGTAGGTGTGTTGAAAAGTTTAGTCTCGTCTTTAGGAGGAGTAGGTGTAAGGTTTGAAATGAAAGGAAACCATGCTGCTGGTTTGAAGTGTAAGGAAACCAGTTCTTTGGTTTGAAGTGTAAAAGAAACCAGTGCTTGGTTTGAAGTGAAAAACAGTGTGCGGTTTGAAGTAAAAAGGAAACTAAATTTCTTTGGTTTGAAGTGTATGTTTCCCTGAGGGACCGAAGAGTTTGTAAAATGAAGAGATGGTTCAAAACCGGAATGATTGGCGATTCGAGGATCAAAACCAGGATGTTTGTTTGATGGTAACTTCAAATATAGTACCATTTCACGGTGTCCGAGTTGATAAGCTGTGGAAATTCATCGCCATCCATTTCCTACAACCTGAGAGCACCTCCGGTCAATACTTCTTTGACAATAAATGGGCCTTCCCAGTTAGGAGCGAATTTTCCCTTAGATTGATCTTGGTTGTCAATGATCTTCTTTAAAACCAAGTCATGTTATTTGAATTTCCATAGTCGGACTTTTCTGTTGTAGAATCGTGTGATCCTTTGTTGATATAACTGACCATGGAAGATCGCCGCGGTTCGCCTTTCGTCTATCAGAGACAATTGGTGATACCTGTCTTGTACCCATTGTTCTTCATCCAACTGAGCATCCATCAATACTCTGAGGGATTCCATTTCTACTTCTATGGGGAGCACTGCTTCCATCCCATAGACTAATGAGTAGGGTGTTGCCCCGGTGGAAGCTTCGCATTGAGTTACATTACAGAGGCTAATAAAGTTAGGGGCAAGAGGTCAGGCCATCCTTTGTGATTGGAGGACATTTTCTGCATGATCTTCTTGATATTTTTATTAGCCGCTTCAACAACACCATTCATCTTTGGTTGGTAGATGATAGAGTTGAGATGTTTGATGTGGAGTTTTCTGTATAATTCCTCTATCATGTTGTTGTTGAGGTTTTTAGCATTGTCCGACACAATGACCTCTGGTTGTCCATATCGACAAACAACATTGTTTCTGATGAACGTAATGATGACTTCTTTAGTAACCCTGGGGAAGGAAGCTGCTTCTACCCATTTGGTGAAGTAGTCGATCATGGTGAATATGAATCGATGTCCATTACTGGCTTTGGGATCGATGGGCCCGATCACATCCATTCCCCACATTGAGAAGGGCCATGGCAAACTCATATTGTGGAGTTCCCTTGGAGGGGCGTAGATAGCATTACCATGGATTTGACATTGATAGCACCTCTTGACGTGATCATCGCAGTCAGCTTTGAGTGTAAGCCAATAATGTCTCGTTCTGAGAATTTTCTTGACAAGTAGGGGTCCACTCATATGAGGGCCACATACTCCACCATGGATCTCATCCATGAGTCGCTGAGCTTGGTCTTTGTCCAGACATCTGAGGAGACCTAATCCTGCATCTCTTCTGTAGAGTGCATCTCTGTTTAGGTAGAATTTCATAGCAAGTTGATGAATCCGCCTCTTCTCAGTTAGGCGAGCCTCAGCGGGTGTAGATCCATCTCGTAGATCATCCTTAATATGCTCATACCAAGGGTTTTGGATGGGAGGTAGCTCATCTGATACTTCTCCAACGTATTTCCCATATACTAGGGCTTTTTACATAGCATTCGTGATGTTGGACATGCTTTCCTTGTCAGGTATGTAAACCAAGGAGGCCAACGTTGCTAATGCGTCCGCAAAATCATTCCTATTACGAGGAATGTGTAGGAAGGAGATTTCTTTGAACTCCAAAGCCATCTGTAGAACTTGCCGATGGTAAGGCAGTAAATGTAATTCTTTGGTTTGATAGATTCCTGTGGATTGATTGATTACCAATTCGAAATCCCCAAAGACAGTTAACCGCCTGATACCCATTGAATGGGCATGTTTGAGTCCCATGATACAACCTTCATACTCAGCTGTATTGTTGGTATTGACAGACTACAATTGGACAGCAACGGGATACTGCTCCCCCGTATAGGATATTAAAAGTGCTCTAGCTCCGGAGCCTTCGGAATTGACAGCTCCATCAAAATACATTTTCCACGAACGACATGTATCATAATGATGTGATAGCTGAATTGCCATTACTCCTTCGTTAGGAAAGTATGTTTCTAGGGGTTTGTAGTCCCCTACAGGTGCGGCGGCCAGTTGATCCATAATTCCTTGACCTTTGACAGACTTTTGTGTCACATAGATGATGTCAAATTGTTGTAGGATCAACTGCCATCTGGACAATCGACAATTCAGTATGGGTTTGCTGAACACATACTTAAGAGGATCCACGCGGGATATGAGATGGGTTGTGTGACCATGTAGATAATGTTGTAATCTCATGGAGGCCCATGCTAAAGCACAACAAGTCTTCTCAATCAGAGTGTACTTGTGTTCACTGATACTGAATCTTTTGCTGAGGTAATAGATAGATCGCTCTTGGCCTCTATCGTCTTTCTGTCCCAGCATACAGCCCATGGCATTGTCATTTATGGACAGGTACATGAATAGGGGAACATCATCCCTGGGAGGTACCAAAACAAGAGCGTTAATCAGCTGCTCCTTGATTGTAAGGAAGGCTTTTTGACACTCATCATTCCATTTCATGGAGGAGTTCTTCCTTAACAATTTGAAGATTGGCTCACAGGTTGCTATGAGTTGAGAAATGAATAGGCTAATGAAGTTGATTCTTCCCAAAAATCCCCATATTTCCTTCTCTATCTGAGGAATGGGCATTTCCTTGATGGCCTGGATTTTGGTAGGATCCAGTTCAATCCCTTTGTGGCTGACTAGGAAGCCTAGAAACTTATTTGACTTGACACCAAAGGCGCACTTGGCGGGATTCAACTTCAAGTTATACTTTCGCAACCTGTTGAACAGCTTTTTGAGATGGTCTAAATGGTCATCCTCCTTCCGGGATTTGACAATGATGTCATCAACATAAATCTCTATCTCCTTGTGCATTAAATCGTGGAAAAGAGCCATCATAGCTCGCTGGTAGGTTGTCCCGACGTTGATGAGGCAGGATGACAACCGTCTGTAGCAAAAGTTTCCCCAAGGCGTGATGAAACCAGTTTTCTCACGATCTTCCTCAGCGACCATAATTTGATGGTACCCCGCAAAGCAATCAACAAAGGAGTACATGCCATACTGAGCAGTATTGTCAATAAGAATGTGGATAAAAGGCACGGGAAAGCTATCTTTAAGGCAAGCTTTGTTCAAATCCCAGTAATCCACGCAGACTCGTACCTTTCCCCCAGGTTTAGGCACGGGAACAGTGTTGGATATCCACTCCGGATATGTAGACACCATGATGATGCCAGCTTGAAATTGTTTCATAATTTCCTCTTTAACTTTTAAACTCCACTCAGGTTTCAATCGCTTGAGCTTTTGCCTAACTGACTTGAATCCTTCTTTAATGGGAAGGCGATGAAGAAACCCACCATATCTTCGCGAGACCATGCAAACATATCCTGGAATTGGGTTAACAGTGCAACCATGTTATTCTATTGATTTGTGGTAAGGTTTGAACCAATCTAGATTAGCTTAGGGTTGTCTAAGGTTCCAAGATTGAAAGGAGTGGTTTGATCAAGATTGGGTTTGGGTTTGTCGGGGACCCATTCCTTAATCTCTTGAGGTGTCTCAATGTCCTCTTGGATGTCCATCAAGTCTGAGTCCAACTTTGCATCAAAGTTATAGCCCTTGTGGAGAAAGCACCTCATCGCTAAAATCTGATACACATCTAAATTCAGAGTCCTAAAATAAAATATGCTTTCACTTAATATATGCAACTGTTCGATCATACCAAAGTGTTAGCATGTACATGATAAAATAACTGCTAATGGTGTAAAGGAAAGCAAGCAATTAAAGTTATCTATAAGGCAGAGGGATTTTCTGCCCGTCGACCAATGCATGGAGTGCTCCTCTAATTGTCGAGGGCAAAGTCCTGAAGGACTGCAGTGATAGAAGGATCGTCAGTGTCCTCCTTCTCCCGAATGATAACCATGATATCTGGGCAATCATCCTCTAGGGTGTATCTGTTTGTATGTTTATTATGAACAATGACGTGAATGTCTGCCATCCTCAAGGCAAGGTCATGTTTGCGTTTCCGTTGCTTTTCTTCCACTTCGGGATCAGGAATCATCACCTCTTTAGCTTTGATTGGTACTGGTTTCGGAAATAGCATAGCCACAGCATGAGTTGGTACCTTTACTGGAGATTGCATTAACTCAAGAGGTAAAGGTATAGGAAATCACCGTGCGGCAAAAGTTTGAGGAACCTACTTATGCTTATGAGGATTCCTATGAGTGGAATTGGAAGAATAGCCTAGCCCGGCTGTCCCAATTTGATTGGACATCTGGATAGGGTGCTTAATACCTTGTTTATCCTTACCAAGCCCTTGTCCAGGTTGGTAACCCAATAGCATCATTTCTTGAGTGGCTGACATAACCTCATTAGCAATTTTGGGTACGGGAATTGGTGCTCCAATAGAATGGTATTGCGTGTTACTCACTTTCAGAGTATGAAACTGGCTGGCTCAACTTCTGAATTGAAGCTGATAATTCGTAGAGTTCCTAGGATAGGACATTCTGGCTCAGCATTAACAATGACTAGACTATCGATGATGTATTTGAGTTGTTGATGTAAAATGGAGGGAACAGCTCCAGCCATGTGTACCCATGATCTCCCCAATAGCAAGTTGTTTCCTGAATCTATCTTGAGGACGTGGAAGGATACATTAAATGTATGAGGACCAATCTCAATTGGCAATTCAATCTTCCCAACGAAATTTTGCCGAGATCCATCAAAAGCTCTGATGATCATATGGCTACTTTGGATTCGTTTGAGATTGATATTCATCTTAACCAAGGTGGCATAAGGACAGATATTCAGAGATGAACCTCCATCTATCAATACTCCATCTAGCATATACCCGGAAGACAACACTGCGATGTGCAGTGCTTTGTAATGACCGATCCCTTCGGGAGGTATGTCGTCATCAGTGAAGGATATCACATTGTTGTTGAAAATGTGATCAACCAAATGTTGAAATTTTACCACATCCATTGATTTCGGCAGGTAGGCTTCTTCCAAAACCTTTAGCAAGACCTTTCGATGATCTTTGGAAGAGAAAACCAAGTCCAGAATTGAAATCTGGTGTGGAGCTTCTCGTAAGCTTAAAACCATTTTGGCTTCATTATGACCCATAGTATGGAGGAATTTTCAATCTTCTCCATGTGCAGCTTCCCCTTTGCTTCGTAAGTAGGTTTAATAACCCGTTGAGGAAGATACAGTGGATTCTCTTTCGACACTGTAGCAGCAGTATGAGACGTTGATCCTTCAGCTTCTCCATAATTCCATGGAACTTTGTGTAAGCTGACAAGAGGATGTTGTATTCTGCAAGGCAAAGGAATTGGCTCTGGTGCGGCCACTTTCAAAGGATTGTCAACTCCTTTGAGTTGAATTGGTTGTATGGGAAATGTTTTGACAATCTCATCATCCACTTCGAAAATAACTGCAATTGATCCCTTCTATTGGGTAGGGCATGCATTCCCACCCTTAAGTTGCACAGTGTAATCATCTGCTACTTGCAGGACACCGCTATCGATAAGATTTTGAATGAGATGGCGGAGTGCCCAGCATTTTTTTGTACTGTGACCGCGAGAATGTGAATGATATTGACACATTTCATCAGAATTGAACCGCCCTAAGCGGGGATTGATTGGAGGGAGAAGGAATGTGATTCTTCCTTTGTTGATCAACATTTGAAGTATCTCCTCGAGAGATTGGCCCAAATAGGTGAATTCCCTTTGATTGGAGAAATCCCGACGGGCTTTAGTACTTGCTCGCTTTGCAACCTTATCCTCCATAGCTTCGCTTTCTGAAGGTGTTGATGGAGCATTCATAATAAATGGAAGGAGATAAGCATGCTCCTGCTTGATTAGTTGGCGTGTGACTTGGTGTTGGTGAGTTACCAGTTCTGCCAATTGCTCAATTTGTTGGCAAAGAGCTTTCATCTTTTCTTCCATGGTAAACTGGAACTTTGCATAATTCCATTTGTCAACACCGTCTTTGATAGGTTGGGATGTTTCACAAGTAGAATTGGAACCATGTCCAGTGCTCCAACTGATCATGTTAACCTCTTCTTCTTTGTGTTGAGGGAGAGGGTTGTCTTGCACGTGAGGTTGATCTGGCTTGGTGACCACAATCTCACCATTTTTAATTAGATCTTGGATCTTGTGTTTCAAGGGCCAACAATCTTGAGTATCATGTCCGGGTGCCCCAGCATGATAAGCACACTTCCGAGTAGAATTAAAACCCTTCCCATTAGGGTTGGCTGGTGGAAGAAGATGTGTAATTTTCTTCTGAGCAGTCAAAAGAGCAAGAATGTTCTCAAGCAAATCCCCTAAGGTTGTGAACGTCCAAGGTCGCTTTACTTCTCCACTTTTAGGCAATGGAGGGTTTGAAGATTGTGCTTAAAAAGGGGAGTAGTTTCTCCTCTGCACAGGCATGCTTGGATTGCCTTTCTGTCCTTATAGTATCAAGGAAACATCCTCCTCTTTCTTTTTATGGACCCTCCGGGGGTTGTTTCCATAAGATCCGAACTGGTCTTGAATTTTAAGAGCGGATAAGTCTTGAATTTTACCAGAAAACACTCTTCTTCATCTGTTGGGAGCTTTATTGCGTTGAAGACATTAAATGTGACCTCTTAATCTTGTACACGTATAGTTAGTTCCCCTTTCTGAACATCTATCGAGGTCCTGCCCATAGCTAAGAATGGTCTCCCTAGTATAATAGGTATATTCTTGTCCTCTTCGAAATCTAGAATGATAAAATCAGCCAGAAAAATGAACTTATCCACTTTAACCAATACATCTTCGACAATTCCCCGCGGATATATGACAGACTGGTCAGCTAACTATAATGATATGTTTGTCGGTCTTGGAGCCAGTAATCCCAACTGGTTGAATACTGACAATGGCATCAAATTTATACTTGCTCCCAGATCACATAAACACTTGTTAAAATCCATCTTTCCAATGGTGCACGGAATTGTGAAGCTACTCGGATCTTTCAGCTTTGGAGGTAACTTCCGTTGGAGAACTGCACTGCATTCCTCTGTCAAGGCTACCGTCTCAAACTCATCTAGTCTCCTCTTCCTTGACAAGATACCTTTCATGAACTTTGCGTAGCTTGGCATTTGTTCCAATGCTTCGGCAAAAGGTATGTTGATCTGCAGCTTTTTGAAAACCTCTAAAAACTTGCTGAATTGTTTGTCATCTTTCTGCTTAGTTAACCTCTGTGGATATGGTACTTGAGGGTGCAGTGGTTGTAATGGATTCTTGACCTTCTCTTCTGAACCTCCTTTATTCTTCTCTTCCTGCTGAACCTCAGAATTTTCCAGATTTTTCTCCTCGTCAGTCTCCTGCTCTACCTCGCGCGGCCGCATGACCTCCTTGGTATTATCATGCGTGGGCGCTCGACTTGTAGACCCTGTCAAATCTTTCCTAGATCGCAATGTTATTTCTTGACACTGCTCCTTCCTATCTCTTCTAGGATTCGTCTCTATGTTACTTGGCAAAGCACCCTGGGGACTATTAGTAAGCATGTTCGCCATTTGCCCCATTTGAGTCTCTAAATTCTTGATAGTCACTGCTTAGCTTTTGACATGACCTCAATGTTTGCCATGTATTTCAACATCATCTCCTCAACTTCTGATTTCTTCTCTAGATGTGATGCAGCTGGAGTGTGGTGTTGTTGCTGTTGAGGGAATCCCGGTGGGAACAGTGGTTTTGGTGTAAACCGTGGGTTTTGTCTTGTTGTGGTTGAAACTGATTAATTAATCTTGATTTTGTTGTTGTCCTTGGTTGTTAGACCAACTAAAGTTTGGATGATTGCGATTGTTGGGATGGTATGTGTTCTGAAATTGACCTTGGTCTTTTCTGTAGTTGCTCACATACTATACTGATTCTGAGGTGATAGCACATTGATCCGTGGAGTGTGACCCCGCATAAATCTCACATACAAAAGCAACTGTCTTCACTTTGCTCTCTGCCAACGTATCTATTTTCTTAGCCATAGCTGCCATTTGTTCCGACAGCTGTGTAATCGCATCTACCTCCAACACACCTGCAACCTTAGGCCTTGACATCCGAGCTGTAGGATTCTGATAGTCATTTGCGGCCATAGTCTCGATAAGCGTATAGGCCTCATCATAGCTTTTTGCCCATAATGCCCCTCTTGCGGCTGCATCTACAATCGGTCATGATTGCCATCCCAAACCATTGTAAAATGAATTTATCACCATCCAGTCTGGCAAACCATGATGTGGACACTTCCTAAGCATCTCTTTATACCTTTCCCATGCCTCATATAAGGTTTCACCCTGTTGTTGCTCGAACTGAGATATGGTTGTCCTCATCTTTGCAGTCTTAGCCATTGGGAAGAACTTGGCTAAGAATTTATGTGCTAAGTCCTCCCATGTAGTGATCGATCTAGCCGGAAAAGAATGTAGCCAACTCCTTGCTTTATCCCTCAATGAAAATGGGAATAACCGTAGTCTAATGGCATCCTCCATCACACCATTACATCTGAATGTGTCGCAAATCTCGATGAAGCTTAATAGGTGTTCGTTCGGATCATCCGTAGCAGCACCCCCAAACTGTATTAAGTTCTGCACTATCTGAATAGTGCCCATTTTTATTTCGAAGGTGTTTGCTGCTATCGCTGGTCTGACTATGCTAGACTGTAATTCATTTATGTTCGACATGCAATATTCCCTTAGAGCCCGATGCTCTTCTCTTTGCTCAATTCTTGGTTCTTCAGCCATATTGACTGTAGTGCTTTCTAACTGCTCTTGCAAATTTCTCCGCACACTCCCTTTCCAACCTTTTTCGTTAATATTAGCTTGCGTTGGTGTTAACTTTGAGTTGGATGATCGCGTGTGCAAAAAATTCTACAAGTACCTGTAACCAAAAACAAAATAAAAATAAAAATGAGAAATGAACAGAATTGTCTAAGTCATACAATACAGCTTTAAACTAATGATAATTATCTAAATTAACGCCTTTCCCCAAACGGCGCTTAAAAAACTTGTTGCCTCTTTTATAGTTATAATAAAGAGCTCTAACTCATGCAAGCATACATGTGTCAACAAATGTCTGAGTAAGTAAAATATCGATCCCACAGAAAGTTGTTAACCTTAGACTACTATGCATTAATTAACTCATTATATTTATATGCTAAGACTATGGACTTAATTGTTGATTTAAACTAATTATGATTACCAACTAAAAATATGAATATAAATGGACTAAATATAATGTGGAAACAATGGGATCCTAACTTCATTCAATATTTCGTTTAATCGCCATTTGTCATGCAAGAAGTGTTCACATATCACAGGAAGATAGCCAAGAGCACGAAGAGAGTTATAACCATTTTCCAATGCACTATAACCAACTCACATAGCATCTACAGGATGTTAGACTCTATGTAATCACCAATACCATCACAATTACCATATTCCTATCTTGTAATTGCAACCCTATTGATTTTAAGCACAACCCTTATTCTAGCTCATACGGTGAAACAGTATATGCCTATCTGATTCACAAAATATGCAAGACTTACTCTAGCCCCATATTCGCATGCTATCATGATTACAATCCATATTTATATGTTTATTTCCAATCCCATACAAATACTGAAAAGAATGATGATCAGTCACTCATACATGTAAAACAACCATGATAGATATCCCATATGATATGCAAAACAAATCTAACATTTAGATGTACAACCAAACTACATATTAAAATCCGTTAGAATCCCATAATGGAGTTTAGTTCATGGCTGAACCAAAAGCCATTATGGGATCAAGGCTAAACATTATCAATAAACAAACGAATGTAAGAAGAAAGATAGAACAATTAAACCCAATCGCTGAATAAAAATCAAAGATTAACTATTAAATCCACAAAGAAATCCAATAAACAATAATCAATATCCACGATGGTAGAGAATTCCAAGAAGAAGAAGAGAAAATAGACGTTATGTTCTCTGTTGGAATCTGTCCCAAGGTGTAAACCCTAGTTGCTACTATGAAAAATACGTAATAATAATCCAGTCTCCCTCTGAGACCAGTCAGAATCGTTTAAAAACCCTTACACATCATTTAATTGAGAATTAAAAATAAAACAAATTACTGGCATCGGCGCCAGCGCCTTGCAGCGTCGTCTCTAGTGTCTCTCTCATGGCGGCGTGAGACTTACGATAGTTTAAGCCGGTCGGGCGTCCTCTCGGCGCAATCGATGCGATCATGCCTCATGAGCGTCGTCGTTGAGTATCTGTGGTAGCGTGTCCATAGCCTCGCGGGCGTTTAACTTGCAGAAGGTTCCCCATGTATAGCCACCACTCGGCGTGGGCGCCGAGTCTTCACTGTCTTGTCATGTGGCCAGCGGCTTGTTGTATTCTGCGGTTCTGTCCGGTTTTGCTCTGCTGCTATTACTTGTTCACTTATGCTTTAATCCTCTTGCTTGTTTGATTTCCATGCCTCATTGTACCCCCATGCCATACATATCCTCGCCTTGCGACTATCCTTCACGCATCCGCTCACCGGTACATCTAATTCCACCAAAATGAAGCCAATTCCTGCACTTATTCACCAAAAGGAGGTTTAAGTAAATGCAATGCAAAATAACATGAAATGTAACTAAAACACAATGAAATGTATTTGAGGTGGGCACAATTCGCATGGATTGGTATACAATAAGTGAGTAAAAATACCACTTATCAGCACCTCCACCTTTGAGCGTACTCTCTGAATGACTCATTAGACTGTTTCTTGACTTTGGTAATTTGATACCGGTCAGGAGCCATCTGAGATTGAAAACTGTATTGAGTGAGGAAGGCATGAGCCAGTTCTTCCCAACTGTCGATCTTAGAGTTGTCTAATCTGGTATACCATGAACGGGCTTCTCCAGTCAGACTTTTTTGAAATAGCTGCATTCTGAGCTTTTCATCCTAAGCATAAGATCTGAGTTCTCCAATGAACACCTTTAAATGTGTGTAAGGATCCCCTAATCCGTCATATTTTTCAAAATTAGGTGTCTTGAATTTCTCTGGATAATGAACACCAGGGAATATGCAAAGGTCTGTATATGAAACACTGCCATGAGTTCCAATCCCTTTGAGAGTGCGAATGGTTTCCTCCATTTGAAGGACCTTCTTCCTGATATCACCGGTGTCTGGATCTCCTTTGAGATGGGTGCCTTCAGGGTCTTTGTTGGTTGTATCCAACTGATGTTCTGGAATTGTTTTTTCCAGATATTGAACTCCCATTTGTGTAGAGGATTACGTATATGTAGGTATCTTACATTACCGAGTAGGTAGTGTAATTCTTTTAGTAGAAACGACCAAGTGCATGATTTGTTTACTCAATCCGTCAAATTCTTCTCAGGAAATAGGATTAGACTGTTCGGAAGAAGACATGATTGGCTGTAGGCTTGAGGCTTTTTTGGATTTTGAGCGGGTAACAGGCCCAATTGCTTCCCTACAAAAGACTTACATAGTTTAATCTTAGGGAAATATAAATTTTATCATAACATGTCCGTTTTAGGAATTTATCCTGCAAAATCGGTTTGTTAATTGATAACATGTCATGAACATGGAAAAAAATTACAAGTAAATGTTTTTACAAGTAATTTAAAATGGAAAGCATGAAGAGACTTTCCTCCGTATTTGATTTATCAGAGGCTGACCTATCTTAGGGTTGCTCTCGCGGCATTTCGACATGAAGGTTCCCAGATCATCACAATCTACTCGACGGGAAGTTAATCCGGTCTTTCAACTGGAGCGAATCTGAGTGGTGCCTTTCATGAGCCCCGGGGAATTATTCTTCCCACGGGTCCAGTAATCAAACACCGACAGGATAGCCTCCTGGTGGAGGGACCACACAACATATATTAAATACAACGTGTCTCACCGTTTATGCAAAATGATGACATGTGTGAAGCACTAATATCACAGATAGATATTTAGCAGCGCAGTAAGTAAGATGCATTCATACACATTTATTAGAAATGTAAATGCAACAATCACACACAAGCATATAACAATTTTGAAAAGCTTGTAATAGCGGCTTAAGCCCTCTTACTGGAGACCCCAGCAGAGTCGCCACTTGTCGACGTCGGGATTTTTGATTGTCCCTTTTTGTTACTTGTCTTTTGGTGTTTCTCATGTTAATGTGAGATTTGTTTGAAAAAACAAGTGAAAAAGGTCTGACATGTATAATGTCGATGATTGACTTTAAGAGTCGTCAGTTGGTGTATTTAACTGGTTGCACCAACGCAGCCGAAAAGGTTTGCACATTGACCTAGTGATTTGACACTGCTAGACGGTTCTGTGAAATCGAGATTCATTAAGGGTTTGGGGTTTGATTATGCGGAGGGAAGGTGTTAGGCACCCCCCGACATCCGTGTTACCACGGTGACCGTCACTTCTCAAAGAAATTGTTATATGAATGTGTGTGGGTGTGTGTGGATTAATGTGCAGTTTATTTGAAAGTAGTGCGAGGCCTCGTTCGCACCTATATACACAAGGTTTGAATTTTATATGAAAATTCAGTTTTAACCAAGATTTAGGAATGAAGTTTTGTAAAAGAGTTTTTTCAAACCTTATGCTCAATAAGAATTGAGACATTTTCATACTTTCATTTTATTATTAAAATGTTAAAACTTTTTTGCTTTTATTTTAGAGATCTGAAGCATCCTCGAAAAATAATGTACATCGATCTTAGAACTCCTCATGGGCATGACAAACCATCCAAGGAAACTCGAGACCTTTGTAAAATAATGTACAAGTCGCTACAATTCGGAAAATGTCCATTATGGAAATCAATCTAGATTGATGAACCGAACTGTGATAACATGATTCCTAGGCTCACAAGATCTTGCAATTTGTTTGGAAAGCGATGGCGATATATATATATATATATATATATATATATAAGTTGTAAATATATATATATATATGAACATTATCAACCGCCACGAAGTGACCTCCAAGTGGGACAAAATGTAAAGAAAGTTGTAAACGCGGTCAACTGCCACGAAGTGAACTCCGGGCAGGACGAAATTTAAATAAAGCTGTAAAAGGCCACGGAGGAAACTTCAGGCCTGACAAAAATGTAAATATATATATATGTACAAATATATATATAAAAGCAGTAAACGCACTGGATGTGAATCCAGGCTCATCAGATATGTCCGACAACAATTATATATATGTATATATATATATATATAAGTGAGTGCACCAGATGTAAAATCCAGGCTCATCAGATATGTCTGACAACAATTATATATATATATATAGGCAATTAAACGCTCCGGATGTAAAATCCAGGCTCATCAGACAGAGTCTGACCACAGTTTATATATATAAGTATATATATATATATATATATATATAAAAAGCGAATAAATGCTCCAGACCTAAGTCTAGGCTCAATCGAGGCATAACTCGATAATGTTAGTTTATATATACGAAATATATACATATATTAGTATATATACAGACAGAAATGAAAACCACGGACCGAAGTCCGGGCAAACACACTCACACGACTCTTAACGTGTACAACAGTATGTGATAATAGGAGAAAGAGGCTTTATGAAATGTAAGAAGGCTTATAGTGGGCTGCCAAAGTAGACTTCTTAGACTTTAAATGGATAAACACTCAGCTCCCGCCGGATAAAAAGTAGCTATATGTGAGCTAACTAGTCTTTAAAGAAGAGGAAACACTCTAAAGATGTGTATGCAGAGTAAAATGGACAGGGCTTCTTCGCCTTTTTCCTTCTCTCTCTCTCTTCAAATGGCTGACCCCCCCTCTATATTTATAGATGGATGGCCGTTGAGTCAACTGCAGCCCGCAGCTTGAACTGAACTACTGGTCGGTAAATGGGGAGCCGGGCCTCATGTCCCTATCGTCTCGTAATCGTGCACTCGTGCCTTCGTAATGTCCAATCGAACTTGCAGAACTTCAATCCGAGCATCCAAACGAAGTATATCTGTACTTCTTCAGATCACTTGTGTCGAGAGTTACGTAATGACATGGAGAGGTTGTACGAAGTCAGGAAGAGGGGTCTATGCCCATGGTCTTCAAGCTTCAAAGTCTATCCAAAGTACTGCCACACGTAATAGTCACTCGGGATTGTCAATCCTCGGCTCTTGTGGGACATTGTTGTATGTATGTATGTATGAAGTGTTGAGACGACGTGCCATTTGTCAGAGGAACAAGATGATGTATGACTCCTTGTCGGGGTTATCGCCTGGTTGAGTTGAAAGTAGACGTTGCTCAGCGTTATAGCTGAGATTGGACCACTTGTTGGTATACTGCGATATCATCTTGTTGACGTGGTAAGATGACGTTGTGACTCCTCATCGGGGTTATCGTCGGTTTAAGCGAAAAGTTGACGTTGCTCAGGGTTACATCTAAGATTGGACTACTTGTTTGTATGCCTCACTGTCATCTGAAGGTATTGAAGTTGATCGTATATGATTGAAACAAGCATTTCCGGGGTTATCGTCGGAACTACAATGGCATCCCTTGGGGTTATCGCCAAGGATGGGGTTGCTACTCCCACTGTTGTCTCTGGGACTGGAACTGAATGTCACGGTGTTTTTGCCGATACAGAACTGTCCTCTCCGGTGTTGTTGCCGGTCTTTTGATCTGCATATCTCGGGGTTATCTCCGAGATTGGAAATGACACTCCCGGGTTGTGTTCCGAGTTTGAACTGATGCTCTCGGTTTGGGTTCTGGGTTGGAGCTGAACTTCCAATATTATCCAGAATGGTTGTAAGCTGTCTTTCAGGATTATCTCTAAAAGACGAATCTACCCTCCTACAATTTTAGGAATAGGAGTGCAAAAAATTTCGAGTGTCTACACCTTACACATAATAAAATTGAAGTATCAAAGGCCTCAATTATTGTTGAGCATAAGGGTTTGAAAAACCTATTTTACAAAACATCATTGCTATATCTTGTTAAAATTGAACTTTTATACAAAATTCAAACACTTTGTCTATAGGTGCAAATGAGGCATAGCACTAATTCCAAACAACAACACATAGACCTACACACACACACACATTCAGATAAAAGTTGAAGTTAAAAAGTGGTGGTAACCACGTCACCACGGAAGTTAAGGGGTGCCTAACACATTCCCTCCGCTTAATCAAGCCCCCGGGCCCTAACGAATCTTGGTTTCACAGGCCAGATAAGCAGTGTTACATCTCTAGGTCTATGAGCAAACCATTTCTTGATTGAATTGTTGCAACCATTTAAAAATAGCAAACGGGCAACTCTTACAGTCCAATTTAAAAAAAATATCTCACTTAACATGAGAACACCAGAAGACAAGAACAGAAAGGGACAAATAAAAATCTCGACGTCGACAGGTGGCGACTCTGCTGGGGACATCCAGTAAGAGGGCTTAAGATGCTATTCAAAGCTTTTTTCAAAACATTTTATCTGTTTGTGTATGGATGTTGCATTTGCATTTGAATGAATTTGTACAAATTCATTTACTTACTGCACTTAGTGCTTCGCACTATATCTGCCTGTGATATTAGTACTTCGCACATGTAATTATTTCCATACGGTGAGACGTGTTGTATGTGAATGTGTGATTGTATATACTTATATATATTATTATTATCGAGTTATGCCTCGATTGAGCCTGAATATAATATTTAGAGCGTTTTCTCGAACTCGAACACTCGAATGAGCCTAGATAGACATTTCTGGTGCGTTTACCTTATATATATATATATATATATATATATATATATATATATATATATATATATATATATCAATTGAATTGAATTGATTGAGCCTAGATCGACATATCCGGTGTGTTTACAACTTATATATATAGATATATATACACACACACACACACACACACACACACACACATATATATATATATATATATATATATATATACATTTCAATCGAGTTCACAGAGATCACTTATTGGCCATTTATCACTTAAATATATATATATATATATATATATATATATATATATATATATATATATTTACATTTCATGGGGCACAAGTTACTCCTTGACCTTTTACATCTTATATATATATATACATTTCACGTCCTTCCTGGAGTTTACTTCATGGAAGTTGATTGTTCATTATATATATAGCTACAACTTATATATATATATATATATATATATATAATCTGTTTGACATTTTTCACATATTGCTTCATCATGTGAGCCTAGGAATCATGTGATCATAGATTCAGTTCTTGAATCTAGATTCGGTTCCCGTAATAGACATTTTTAGCTGCTACCAGCTTGTAAATTATTCACAGTGTTTGAATATCCTTAGATAGCTTTTATGCCCCCGAGGATTTCGGCACTGTTAATTACATTATTTTCTCGAAGATGCTTCGCATCTCAAAAATAATAAAAGCAACCAAGCCATACATGTAATAAAATGGAAGTATCAAAGGCCTCAATTATTGTTGAGCATAAGGGTTTGAAAAACCTGTTTTATAAAACATCATTGCTATATCTTGGTAAAATTGAACTTTTATACAAAATTCAAACCCTTTGTCTATAGGTACAAACGAGGCATAACACTATTTCCAAACAACAACACATAGACCTACACACACACATTCAGATAAAAGTTGAAGTTAAAAAGTGGTGGTAACCGTGTCACCACGGAAGTCGAGGGGTGCCTAACACATTCCCTCCGCTTAATCAAGCCCCTGGGCCCTAACGAATCTTGGTTTCACAGACCAGTTAAGCAGTGTTACATAACTAGGTCTATGAGCAAACCATTTCTTGATTGAGTTGTTGCAACCATTTAAAAATACCAAACGGGTGACTCTTACAGTCCAATTTAAAAAAAAATCTATATTAACATGAGAACACCAAAAGATAAGAACAGAAAGGGACAAATAAAAATCTCGCCATCGACAGGTGGCGACTCTGCTGGGGACATCCACTAAGAGGGCTTAAGCCGCTATTCAAAGCTTTTCAAAACATTTTATCTGTTTGTGTATGGATGTTGCATTTACATTTAAATGAATTTGTACAAAATTCATTTACTTACTGCACTTAGTGCTTCGCACTATATCTGCCTGTGATATTAGTGCTTCGCACATGTCATCATTTCCATATGGTGAGACGCATTGTATGTGAATATATGATTGTATATACTTATATATATTATTATTATTATCGAGTTATGCCTCGATTGAGCCTGAATATAATATTCAGAACGTTTTCTCGAACTCGAACATTTGAATGAGCCTAGATAGATATATATAAGTTGTATATACTTATATATATATATATATATATATATATATATATATATATATACACACACACACACCCACACACACACACACATATATATATATATATATATTTCAGTCAGGCCTGGAGTTTACTTCGTGACATTTTACATCTTATAACAAAAATGTAAATATATATATATATATATGTCGACGTCGGGATTTTTGAGTGTCCCTTTTCGTTACTTGTTCTTTGGTGTTCTCATGTTAATGTGAGATTTGTTTGAAAAAAACAAGTGAAAAAGGTCCGACATGTATAATGTCGACGATTGACTTTAAGAGTCGCCAGTTGGTGTATTTAATTGGTTGCACCAATGCAAATAGAAAAGGTTAACACATTCACCCAATGATTTTGACAACGCTTAAGCGGAATTGCAGTGAAACCGAGATTCATTAAGGGTTGAGGGCTTGATTATGCGGAGGGAAGGTGTTAGGCACACCCTGACATCCGTGTTACCACGGTAACCGCCACTCTTCAAAGAAATTGTTATATGAATGTGTGTGTGTATGTGTGTGTGCGTGTGGATCAATGTGCAATTTGTTTGAAAGTAGTGCGAGGCCTCGTTCACACCTATATACACAAGGTTTGAATTTTATATGAAAATTAAGTTTTAACCAAGATTTAGCAATAAAGTTTTGTAAAAGAGGTTTTTCAAACCCTGTGCTCAATAGGAATTGAGACCTTTTCATACTTCCATTTTATTATTAAATGTTCGGCTTGTTTACTTTTATTTTCGAGATGCGAAGCATTCTCGAGAAAATAATGTACAACAGTGTCGAACTCCTTATGGGCATGACAGCCATCAAAGGAAACTCAGACACTATAAAATAATGCACAAGCTTCTTACAGCTGAAAAAATGTCCATCATGGGAACCGAATCTAGATTCAGTAAACTGAACTTGTGATCACATGATTCCTAGGCTCACATGATACTGCAATTTGTATGGAAAGCGATAGCGATTATATATATATATATATATATATATATATATATATAAGTTGTAAATATATATATATGGACATGATCAACCGCCACGAAGTAAACTCCAAGCGGGACAAAATATAAATAAAGCTGTAAAAGCGATCAACTGCCATGAAGTAAACTCCAGGCAGGACGGAATATAAATAAAGCTGTAAAAGGCCACGAAGTAAACTCCAGGCCTGACAGAAATGTAAATATATATATGTACATATATATATATAAAAGTAGTAAACGCACCAGATGTAAATCCGGGCTCATCGGATATGTCCGACGGCAATTATATATATGTATATATATAAAAGCGAGTAAATGCACCGAATGTAAAATCCAGGCTCATCAGATATGTCTGACAACAATTATATATATAAGTATATATATATATATATATATATATATATATAAAAAAATAAACGCACCGGATGTAAAATCCAGGCTCATCAGATAGAGTCTGACCACAGTTTATATATATAAGTATACATATATATATATATATATATATATATATATATAAAAGCAAATAAACGCTCCAGACCGAAGTCTAGGCTCAATCGATGCATAAATCGATAATGTTAGTCCATATATACGAAATATATACATATATTAGTATATATATACAGACAGAAATGAAAACCACGGACCGAAGTTCGGGCAAACACACTCACACGACTCTCAACCTGTACAACAGTGTGTGATAATATGAGAAAGAGGCTTTATAGAATGTAAGAAGGCTTACAATGGGCTGTCAAAGTAGACTTCTTAGACTTTAAATGGATAAACACTCAGCTCTCGCTGGATAAAAAGTAGCTATATGTGAGCTAACTAGTGTTTAAAGAAGAGGAAACACTCAAAAGATGTGTATGTAGAGTAAAATGGATAGGGCTTCCTTGCCTTTTTCCTTCTCTCTCTCCCTTCAAATGGCTGAACCCTCAGCTTATATTTATAGGATCGATGGTCAGCGAGTACACTGCTGCGGCCCATGATTGTACTTGCGGCAATGTCGTCGTGGTGTATCCGAGCCTCACGGGTCTCTGTCTCGTCTAAGAATCACGTCTGAATGCAGTACCTTTGTAATGTCCGCTCAAACTTGCAAAACTTCAATCTGAGCATATAAACGAAGTATATATGTACTTCTTCGGATCACTTGTGTCGAGAGTTACGTAATGACATGGATGAGATGTTGTACGAAGTCAGGAAGAGGGGTCTATGCCCATTGTCTTCAGGCTTCAAATTCTATCCAAAGTACTGCCACACATAATAGTCAGTCGGGATTGTCAATCCTCGGCTCTTGTGGGACATTGTTGTATGTATGTATGAAGTGTTGAGACGACGTGCCATTTGTCGGAGGAACAAGCTGATTTGTGACTCCTTATCGGGGTTATCTCCGGGTTGAGTTGAAAGTAGATGTTGCTCAGGGTTACAGCTGAGATTGGACCACTTATTGGTATGCTGCGATATCATCTTGTTGAGACAGTAAGATGAGGTGTTGACTCCTCACCGGGGTTATCACCAGGGTAAGCGGAAAGCAGACATTACTCAAGGTTACATCTGAGATTGGACTGCTTGTTTGTATGCCTCACTATCATCTGGATTGAAGCTGATAGCATGTGTTTGAAACAAGCATTTTTGGGGTTATCGCCTGAAATGTAATGGCATTCCTTGGGGCTATCACCAAGGATGGGGTTGCTACTCCCAGTGTTGTCTTTGGGACTAGAACTGGACGTCGTAGTGTTATCGCTGAGACGGAACTATCCTCTCCAGTGTTGTTGCCGGTATTTTGATCTGCATATCTCGGGGTTATCTCCGAGATTGGAAATGACACTCCCGGTGTGTGTTCTGGGTTAGAGTTGAACTTCCCAGTTTGTGTTCCGGGTTGGAGTTGAACTTCCGGTAGGAATCTACCCTATTGCAATGTTAGGAATAGGACTGCAGAAAATTTTGAGTGTCTACAGATGCCCCTCTTTATCATATTCATGCAATGCAAGGCATGGATAGGATAGAGAATCCTAGACACTTGAAATGCAAGCAAGATAAACATGATGCTATATGCAGCAACATGATGCAAAATGCATGTGAAATGCATGAATGATTATCAGGTAATCCTGTTGGGATGACAATCAGCGATGGCTCGAACATGCGATCCAAGTCTTCAAGGATATTGACGTTGGGACTACCACCAAAGTCTTGAATCCTAGACACTGGCTTATACTCCATAGAGGTATCTCTTGTGTGGCAGAGATCTGTGGGAATAAAGCTTTGTCTGCTTTGAGGATGTGTATAACATGTTCCCTCATACTGTTGGAGTTACTGCCAATAGTTGGTTGTTATCAGGGTTGTCTGATCTTCGTTGATGTGCGTATCACAGGATGAATCCCTACTAGGTGCATTGTCAAGGCTGCTTGACCTTCATTGATGTGTGTATCAATGGTTGCATTGCGCTGTAACCCCCACTAGGGAAGGTTGCTTCAATGGGTTTAATTGCCATCGGTTGATATGACGTCAAGGCTGCTTGACCTTCATTGATGTGTGTATCAGTGGTTGAATTGCGTTGTGACCCCCGCCGAAGAGGTGTAGATATTTGATAACTTCGCCGTTGTAACCCCCGCTGGGAGGTTTAATATTTCGTGGTTTCGCGTTGTAACCCCCGCCGGGGAGGTTTAGGGTTGTAACCTTGCGAATGATGGCATCGGACCTTTGTGGGGTATTGTCGAGCATGGTTTGTGAAAGTTGAGATCAATGGTATAGTGTAAGACCCCAACTTATTATAAATAATATTAAATTTTCTCTATTTATTATTTTGAAATAGTAAGGGTTTATTTGATTAATGTGGTTAGTTATGGGTAAAATGCGCAAATATTTCAAATATGCAAGTGGTTATAAAATATTCATTTTATCGAAGAATATTCGTTTGGTCGTGGAATATTCTTAATGTCGGAGAATATTCGTACGGCGGTGCAGCCTTGTGTGGGCCCCATAACAGAAAGCGATTGGAGGAAGAAAACGACAAATATAAGTTGTTTATAAATAACGGCGTAGTTGTTACCGTTAATAATATTGAAATACTCGGTGGTTAAAACACAGTAGCACACGGTATTGCACCGATTATTGATTCTTACGTAAGAAGGCATTACTCAATAATTGTTACAGTAGTTATTGTTCAGTATTTTATTTTATTGATTCAATAATTGATGTGTTTATATTTTATATTATTGTTGTTTCAATAATTGTCATTACACAGTACTTTTCATTATCGGATCAATAATTCATATTATTTGAATAATATTATTAGATAGCAATATTGGCAATGTCCAAAAAGTTCTGTCTAAATCTAATTATGGCATACCAGCAACATGAGGAGAAATCCTTATTGGAAAGCCCGCTCTTTCCCAGGAACTACGATTGTCGATGATTGTGATTACGTAATATTATTTGTGAATAATTAATTATTGATTTATATGATGAGGAAAATATTGATTTTATGTTGATATAGATGGAGAAAATTTTAAATGTGACAATTGCTGAAAATAAATATTTTATCTTTTTCTAATAAAATAATTCATTTAAATATATTATTATATTTTAATAGTATAATAATGATAATATTTTTACAATGAATGTGGGATATATGAGTATATGAGGAGGAGGAGTATTTTTGTTACATTAAATGATTAACACATGTTTTGTGTGTCGATGGACCCCATTTCTTGACTAAACTTTGATTATAGCCTGTAAAATCACCCGTTTGTGGATTTCGGTCAGTTTCTGTTTGGAATTTGGAAAAATTTTCTTCTGCAAAGTTGTAGAGAATGAAATTTTCTATGGAAAGGATATGAGTTTGAATTTTTTATGATAAAAGGGCTATTTATTATGAATTATTGAAGTTCCGTAGTTCCGAAATAATTGATTTTTGGAAGTTTTAATTATTTTTTTTAATAAAAATGTTTTTTACATTATGGTGTGTTCCACATGTGTGTTGAATGGGCTGATTTCAGATTTTCTATGGTGGGCTTGAAATTTTTTATAATATATTATTATTATATTAAATTTTCTGCTTTGGTGTTCTAAGCAATTTCCTATAAATAAGGTGCTTAGGTTAGAATTGAAAATCACACCAGAAACTGAAATTTCTCTCTCTTTCTCTCTCGATATATTGAGCGTATTCTTGTGAGTATTTTAATACTTTGAGTGTTGCTATACGGTGCAAGTTCAAGTCATAGCCTATATCCGGTGTTTCAACTAGAAGTACTATTCTTTCGAGGTAAGGGATGTTATTTTCTTCTTAAATGATATTATTTTCTTCAATATCATTATGCCGAAATATTGGTTTGAACTTTTAATCAAATTTGAAACTTTTTGTGTCGGGTTACTATTCACGTATACGGCACTATTCACGAATACGGCACTATTCATTTTAAAATGAAAATTTTCCTTTTCATCCAAAATATCTATTATGGATACTAGCTTTGATTGTATCCATGTTTTGATTAATCTTGAATTTTACTCCACTATGATTATTTATGAGGTATTTTTAGACATGTATAAATCGAGATACGAATCCTTAATATTTATTCTTTTGTTTCACTGGATTTGTTTTCTTTGAAATATTTTTCATCATCCTCAGTCCTAAATGATGATATAATTGAATATCTTTGGCCTGTAGTGCAAAGATTAATGATTTTATGATGAATATCTTTGGCTCGTATTGCAAAGATGAACAGGTGTTGAGATGAACATGACCAACTGATGAATATCTTTGGCCTGTAGTGCAAAGATGAATATATGATTCAAGATGTGCATTGATTGATGTTATAGGGATAAAAATACTATTGATGGACTGTTAAATTCATAGATAATAGTAGATTTCATTCTCTACGTAACTCTTCTCTGAATTATTATTTTTCGTTGCGAATATTGATCTAAAACTTGTTGTTTATTATATTCTCTCAGATTTTCTCTATTGAAGACTAACGATAATTTGTTTTATATTATCTTAGTCATAATATTCTTTACTGGGCTAGTTGAGCTCACCCTTTTCCTCTTTGTTCCATTTTTCTTCTCAGGAGGCGAAAATGTAGCGAGTACTAGTCGGGGTGTGGAATGATGGTTCTAGAAGTTGTTTTAGTAGTCCTCACCATTTTTGTAAAATAATGTACCAATAATTATAATGAGGACTTAGTTGGGTATAGATATTGTCTAAATGACAATATTTGTATTTAAACTCACAGTTTTTATATTGTATTAATAAAGTTGTAGTTGTTTTTGTACCATGTATTGACAACTCAGAATGGGTGATGTATACCTATTTTGGGGGTGTCACAGTTGGTATCAAAGCTTAGGGATATGATCTCCAAGAGATCGGGAATAGAACTAGGAGGGAGAGACGAGTAAATCCTTCGCTAGTGTGTCCTACTTAAGCTTATTTGTTAGTTGGTCAGTATATAGGGATATTATGTGATATGTTGATTTCTTTAATTAACCTTTGTTTTATGGCAGTATTTGAGAATGTCGACTGAGAATATTAATAGTGGAGCAATTGAGACCGTGGAGACACCTTTACCCACCAACGAGGAGAACGTGCAATAGGCCGGCAATGTTCCTCCTGTAAACAACACCACTGATCAGACGATGAACGACGAAATGTTTAGAAGCTTTTTGCAGTTCATGCAAAATCAGAAGAGGGAGACTCGTGCACAAAATACCGGTGGAAATGATAACAACGCACGGTTTGTCACGGCCAAGCAGTTCAAAGAGTTGGGACCAATACAATTCTAAGGAAAGCCGGATCCGATTAAGGCGAAGATGTAGGTCAAGCAGATTACCAAGATATTCGACGTCTTGGGATGCACGGAGGAACAGAAGGTTCCATTCGCCACCTTTATGTTCCATAATGAGGCGATTCATCGGTGGGAATCATGAAGCGTATCCATCCACCGCACTCAAAGATGTCATGGGAGACGCTTTTGAATCTGTTCAATGACAAGTACTTTCCGAAAGTATTCGCTATCATATGAAGGAAGTGGAGTTTATTAGATCGAACAAAATAACATGATGATGTCCCAAAGACGAGGCGAAGTTCATGAGTTGTCCGTGTTTGCACCTCATTTGGTGGAGAATGAGGAACGTATGACGCGGATGTTTCTGAGAGGTTTGAAACCCGGCATACGTCAATATCTCATTTCTCATAAATTTTATCTCTATTCAGATGTTGTCAACAGGGCTCAATTATTAGAACAAGATAACGAGTACGTTCAACCGAGGGACGACAACCAGGATCATACCGGAGATAGCAGTCAACAGAATAACGATAACCAGCGGAGAAAGAAAAAGACGAACAAAAATGGTAACCACTCTAGTGGTAGTCATGGCCACGAGAATATAAGAAGCGAGTCGGGAGGAGATTTTAAAAAGAGGAGATTCAACAATGACCATGTGAAGACGTCAGCACCAGCAGCAACTAGTTCTAAGGGAGGAGAATGACCACCGGTCATATGCTATAAATATGGGAAAGAGGGACATATCAGTCCAAACTGTCCACAATAGTTCAAGGTATGTTATAATTGTGGAAAGGAAGGACATATCTGTGACGCCCCCAAAATAGGTATACATCACTCATTTTGAGTTGTCAATAACATGGTATAGAAACAACTACAACTTTATTAATACATCATAAAAACTATGAGTTTAAATACAAATATTGTCTTCTAGACAATATCTATACCCAAATAAATCCTCATCACAATTATTGATAAATTATTTTACAAAAATGGTGAGGACTACTAAAACAACTTCTAGAACCATCATTCCACACCCTGACTAGTACTAGCTACATTCTCGCCTCCTGAGAAGAAAAATGAAACAAAAAGGAAAAGGGTGAGCTCAACTAGCCCAGTAAAGAATATTATGACTAAGATAATATAGAATAAATTATCGTTAGTCTTCAACAGGGAAAAATCAGATAGAACATAATAGACAACAAGTTTCAGATCAATATTCGCAGCAGAAATAATAATTCATAGAAGAGCTACGTAGAGAATGAAATCTACTATTATCTATGAATTTAATAGTCCATCATCAATATTTTATCCCTGTAACATCAATCAATATTCTTCTTGAATCAAATTTGCATCTTTGCACTACACGCCAAAGATATTCATCAGTTGGTCATGTTCATCTCAACACCTGTTCATCTTTGCACTACGGGCCAAAGATATTCATAAGAAATTCATTCATCTTTACACTACAGGCCAAAGATATTAAATAATATCATCATTTAGGACTGAGGATGATAAAAAATATTTTAAAGAAAACGAATCCAGTGAAACAAAAGAATAAATATTAAAGATTCGTATTTCAGCTATTTCATGTCCAAAAATAGCTCATAAATAATCATAGTGTAGTAAAATTCAAGAATGATCAAAATATGGATACAATCAAAGTTAGTATCCATAATAGATATTTTGGACGACAAACAAAAATTTAATTTTTCTGTGAATAGTGCCGTATACGTGAATAGTTCCGTATACGTGAATAGTGTTGTATACGTGAATAGTAACCCCGACACTAAAAGACAAGAATTTCACAAGAAAAATCTTACCAATACTCCGGCATAATGATATTGAAAGAAATAATATCATTTTAAAAAAAAATAATATCCCTTACCTCGAAAAGATGGTACTCCTGACTAGAATACTGGATATAGTGCTGAAGGAAACTTACACCGTATAGCAACACTCAAGGTATCAAAATACTCACAAGCATACGTTCAATATATCGAGAGAGAAATAGAGAGAAAACTTCAGTTTCTGGTGTGATTTTCAATTCTAACCTAAGCACCCTATTTATAGGAAAATGCTTAAAACACCAAAGCAAAAAATTTAATAAAATAATAATATATTTATATAATTTTCCTTAGCCCACCTCTAGATATCTGAATTCAACACATTGAAAACACATGTGAGCTCACTCAAATGAACAAAAACGTTTTTCTTAAAAAAAATAACTAAAACTTCCAAAAATCAATTATTTCAGAACTTCAAAACTTCAATAATTCATAATAAATAGCTCTTTTATCAGAAAAATTTGAACCACATGTCCTTTCCA
This sequence comes from Panax ginseng, assembly GCA_020205605.1. Taxonomy (NCBI): domain Eukaryota; kingdom Viridiplantae; phylum Streptophyta; class Magnoliopsida; order Apiales; family Araliaceae; genus Panax; species Panax ginseng. The sequence continues at coordinate 89,656,968 of CM035129.1, forward strand.
TAGGAAATTTCATTCTCTACAACTTTACAGAAAAAAGTTTTTCCAAATTCCAAACAGAAATATAGCATGAGAACTTTGATTGAAGGACTTAAGTTATTAATAAGTAATGAGCATGAAGATTTCTAATTCATAAGCTAAATAAGTTAATGACTTATGAAAATAAGTCAAAACCTACCTTGTTTATAAGATGGGTTAATAAGTAATTTGTAATGATCATATGTTGATTAAAATCCATTTAGAACGCTTAGTAATGAAGATTTTCCAGAATTCACACGATTGGACGATTATCGTCGAATTCGTGAAATTCTCGGAATGGAAGTCGTATTTTGTATTTGAAGTCAGAAACGTTAGTTTTCGATGGAGACAAGTCATATTAGTCATTATAGAGTTGCGGACTCGAAAATGACCTGATTCTGACTTGAAACGAAGAAACGAGCGGTGAACATTCACGAACGTTTATCGTTTTCGTTAAAAATGAACTCATAGGTGAATTTTTAGCAAACAAAGTCAAATAGATAAAATTCTTGCATGAACGCGTAGATTATGAAATTTGTGAACCGTAGGCTTTTGAACGGATCAATCCAGAATTAAAACGAAGAAGTTGTACGTCTAGGAAGTTCGTAAAAATTTCAAAACTACATAATTGTCTGAGGCACAGAGTCCGCGCCGTAGTGCGACTCTAAGCCTAAAATGCCAGCCATAGCATGATATGAGGCGAACCTTGCACCTGCTAACTCATGCCCTTGGTCACGAAAGTCATAGAGTAATCCTTAGCGCATATGGCCACCCAAGAAAATTGCTAGAGAAGAATAGTTTCAAAGGTAGAAGGAAAGGGAACTTGTTAGTAATGAATTAAGATGTAATCATAACATGGTTAAGATATTGTAAGGTACTTATAAGACACTAATGCATGTTGATTAAGAGTTAATAATCAATCGAAGATTAGCAGAATGTGAATGACGTAATAAAAGCCGGAAACCCTAAATAACGAATCTAAGTTAGAAATTACGTTGAGATGAAGGGTAAGATATAATAGTAATCATACTTGATTATGTATGACCTAATGTGGTACATTATATGATTATGTATTGTAGAATCATAAAGACTTAAAATCTTCAGACGGGTATTAATCAAGAATCGACGCTTGAAGGCAAGTATTCTAACCCTTGTTCCAGTTCAGTCTGGACAAGCTTTGTAATTCATGTAACCTTTCGCATGAAGTCTTGAATGATGAAGTCTTAAGACAATTCTTTCGGCTAGACTTGTATTACGAATATGTCAAGCATGATTAATGTTTACCGAGTTATATTGGTATGGTTTTCAATCGAAGACCAAGTATACTAAAATGTTTTTGTCGTTTAACGACAGGCACGTGAGGTTGCCACAACTTAAACGTATACATGTTTAATGAATGTAGTGTTGATCAACATAGAGTACTATGAGCTGATCACTTAGAAGTGCTCGTAAGATATGCCGGACTTACGGACTTAGTGCCGGGTTTTCCTTTTCAAAAGAACTTATGAATGCTCATAGACTTGAGCCATAATTGTTATTTCACTAAGTATGGTTGTGTAAAACGTTTTGAAGGAAAAGAAGTGTTATTTTGAATTATCGATAGTACTTCATAACTATTATTCAGTTATTGAAGATATATGAGTTCTATGTTTCAAGCATGTTGTTTATTATAATTGTAGTACTTGCTGAGCTAGTCATGTTCACTCTTGCTTGAACCATATGAACACAGCTAAAATTGAGCGGACCGAAGGATTCGGCAAGGATAAAGGCAAGGCGAAGACAAACCCGTAGCATACTTATGTAATAGTATAGGATGACTGTTTATAATATATTGATATTATGACAAGAACAAGTGAAAAGGGTTACAAAGGACCTGGGGAATGTAATATTATTTCGAATATATAACAGTTATATTAGTCCTTGTGAGACTGTTCAATGGAATGAATGAATGAATGGTAGTACCATGTAGCACCATCTGTCGGGTTGAAAGAGACCCAGATTTGGGGGCGTCACAGATCCACATAACTCTTTTGTCGATCCTGTGCCGTTTGTATACGTTGTCGAATCATTTGGATCTTTTTCGTAGTCATACGTACCTACTCGGGTCCCAATAATGTTGCTTCGCCCACCTCATCCCAACATATTGGAGAGCGACACTTTCGTCCATATAATGCTTCAAATGGAGCCACACCTATACTTGTTTGATAACTGTTGTTGTAGGAAATTCCACCAATGGTAAATACTTATCCCAACTCCCTTTGAAGTTTAGGACACAGAGTCTTAATAGATCTTCAAGAGTTTGAATAGTCCTCTCTGATTGTCCGTCCGATTGAGGATGGTATGCCGAACTAAATCGCAATTCCGTGCCCATAGCTTTTTGTAAGCTAACCCAAAATCTTAAAGTGAATCATGGGTCACGATCCGAAACTATGGATACTAGCATGCCATGCAACCTCACAATCTCATTCACGTACATACTAGCAAGACGTTCAAGGGAATAAGTCTCCCGTATCGGCAAGAAATGAGCAAACTTGGTTAATCTATCAACAATAACCCAAATAACATCGATGCCTTGAGAAACCGTAGGAAGACCCGTAACGAAATCCATGGTAATGTGTTCCCACTTCCATTTTAGAATCTCAAGTGGTTGCAATGGACCCTTAGGAACTTGATGCTCCGCCTTTACACGTTGACAAGTTAAACACCTCGTGATAAACTTGGCAATCTCTCTCTTTATATTATTCCACCAAAATGTATGTCAAAGATCACGATACATTTTGGTACTTCCAGGATGGATCACAAATGGTGTATTGTGTGCCTCTATCTTGATCTTGTACTTCAAATCGGAATCGTTAGGAACACGAAGTCTGGAGTGGACTCGAAGTATTCCATCTTCATCGATTCTTGCTTCTGGAATAGCACCTTCTTGTACTTTCTTCTTCATATGCATCAGCTCCAGGTCGGTGGCTTGAGCAACTTTAACTTTTTCTATTAAAGTTGGCTCTATGCGTATACTTGACATCATCGCATTCGTTCCTATGATATGATCTTACGCTTCAACGCTACGGCACTACGTTTGCTTTTCCAGGATGGTATTGAATGGTGTGGTCGTAATCTTTCAACAGCTCGAGCCAACGTCATTGCCGCATGTTGAGTTCCTTTTGGGTGAAGAAATATTTGAGGCTTTTATGGTCTGAATATATCTCCATTTTCTCCCCATATAAATAGTGCTTCCAAATCTTTAGCGTAAAAACAACTGCTGCCAACACTAGATCATGAGTAGGATAATTCTTCTCATATTCATTAAGTTGTCGCGAGGCATAGGCTATGACTTTCCCATGTTGCATAAGAACACATCCTAACCCTTTGCCTAAAGCATCACTGTAGATAACAAATCCATCCGAACCAGATGGTATTGTCAAAACAGGTGCCGAAATGAGTCTCCTCTTAAACTCTTGGAAACTCTTCTCGCATTCCTCGCTCTATACAAATTTTGTGTCCTTCCGAGTTAGCTAAGTTAATGGAGTAGCAATTCGAGAAAACCCTTCCACGAATCTCTGATAATAACCAGCTAAGCCCAGAAAGTTGCGTACTTCGGTCACCGTCTTTGGTTGCTCCCAACTTTGTATTGCTTCGATCTTCGTCGGGTCAACAGATACTCCATGTTTTGACACCACGTGCCCAAGGAATGCTACTTCCTCAAGCCAGAACTCACATTTCTTCAACTTGGCATATAGCTTGTTTTCACGAAGCCTTTGGAGTACCAGCTTCAAATGGTGCTCATGATCTTCACGGCTTTTGGAATATATGAGAATGTCATTAACAAAGACAACAACGAACCGATCTATATAGTCCTTGAATACTCGGTTCATCATATCCATGAAAGTCGCAGGAGCATTAGTCAATCCAAAAGACATGACTAAGAATTCATAATGCCCGTCTGCAGTTCTACAAGGCGCTTTTGGAATATCCTCAGTTCTAATCTTCAGCTAATGATATCCAGAACGAAGATCAATCTTTGAAAAGAATTATGCTCCTTGCAACTGGTCAAACAGGTCATCAATACGAGGTAGTGGATACCTATTCTTGATAGTGACATGATTTAATTCCCGGTAGTCAATACAAAGTCGCATACTCCCATCTTTCTTCTTTAAGAATAAAACAGGAGCACCCCAAGGAGAGGTACTAGGACGAATGAAAGCGATGTCCAACAACTCCTGTAGTTGAACCTTTAACTCCTGAAGTTCAATAGGAGGCATTCGATATGGGGTTTTAGAAATGGGCTTCGTACCAGGTTCAAGATCAATAAAGAATTCAACTTCACGTTCTGGGGGTAGACCGGGAAGTTCTTTAGGAAACACGTAAGGAAATTTACTAACAACAGGAATATTATTCAAATCTGACGTGTCTTTATTCAAATCCATAACATGGGCTAAGAAAACTTGACATCCGTTTTTCAATAAACGAATAGCTTTATAACTAGATATGACAGTGATTGATTTTAATGGTTTAGTTGCTTGAATTCGTACAACAGGTTGGTTAGGAATATGAAATCTAACAACCTTACGAAAATAATCAATTTTGGCATGATGAGTAGTTAACCAATCAATCCCTAAAATCACATCAAAAGCAAGTATTTTTAAAGAGATAAGGTCAACAGGTAATGTGATGGTGCTAACTTGGATCAAACAAGATTTATAAACAGTGCATGTGACGAAAGTTTCTCCTAATGGAGTCTCCACAAATAAATCAAAGTCTAATTTCTCCGGAGTCAAGTTTAAACGTTGAGCACAAGTAGGAGAGATAAATGAATGGGTAGCACCAGTATCAAGTAAGGTATAAACTTCGCAAGAATTTATGATTAGCTTACCCGTGATCACCTCGTTTGGGTTCCTCGCATTTTGACCAGTCACGACAAACGCTCTTCCAGGAATCGTTGACTTTGACTTTTCTGCGACAGCCTTTTGAGTCACTATCCCCGCTGGACTTGGTTTTGTTACCGTACAATCTCGAGCGATATGTCCTTCTTTTTCACAATTATAACATACCTTGAACTGTTGTGGGCAGTTTGGGCTGATATGTCCCTCTTTTCCACATTTATAGAATACGACCGGTGGTCGTTCTCCTCCCTTATAACCAGTTGTTGTTGGCACTGACGTCTTCACATGGTCGTTGTTAAAACTCCTCTTTTTAAAATCTCCTCCCGACTCGCTTCTTCTATTATCATGGCCATGATTACCACCAGAGTGGTTGCCGCTCTTGTCCGTCTTTTTCTTTCTCCGCTGGTTATTGTTATTACGCTGACCGCTATCTTGGTATGATCCTCGGTTGTGGTCCCTCGGTTGACGTACTCGTTATCTCGCTTCTAATAATTGAGCCCCATTGACAACATCCGAATAGAAAGAAAATTTATGAGAAATGAGATATTGACGTATACCGGGTTTCAAACCTCTCAAAAACATCCGCGTCATACGTTCCTCATTCTCCACCAAATAAGGTGCAAACTTGGACAACTCTGCAAACTTTGCCTTGTACTGGGACACCGTCATGTTATTTTGTTCTAGTCTAATAAACCCCACTTCCTTCATATGACGAATACTTTCAGGAAAGTACTTGTCATTGAACAGTTTCTAAAACGTCTCCCAAGACATGCTAAGTGCGACTAGATGGGTACGCTTCACAGATTCCCACCAGTAATCTGCCTCAATACGGAACATAAAAGTGGCGAATGGAACCTTATGTTCTTTCGTGCATCCCAAGACATCGAATATCTTGGTAATTTGTTTGACCCACGTCTTCGCCTTAATTAAATCCGGTTTTCCCCAAAATTCTGGTGGTCCCAACTCCTTGAACTGCTTGGTTGTGACCAGTTTTGTGTTGCCATTGTTTCTTCCTGTATTTTGAACAAGAATCTCCTTCGTCTAGTTTTGCATGAACCGCAAAAAGCTTCTAAACATCTCATCGTTCATCGTCTACTCAGTGGTGTTGTTCACAAGAGGAACATTTCCAGCCTGTTGCACGTTCTCCTCGTTGGTGGGTAAAGGAGTCTCCACGGTCTCATTTACTCAACTGTTAACATTCTCAGTCGACATTCTCAAATACTGCCATAAAACAAGGGTTAATTAAATAAATCAACATATCACATAATATCCCTATATACTGACCAACCAACAAATAAGCTTAGGTAGGACACACTAGCGAAGGATTTACTCGTCTCTCCCCTCCTAGTTCTATTCCCCATCTCTTGCCAGAGATCATATCCCTAAGCTCTGATACCAACTGTGACACCCCCAAAATAGGTATACATCACCCATTTTGAGTCGTCAATAACATGGTATAGAAACAACTACAACTTTATTAATACATCACAAAAACTGTGAGTTTAAATACAAATATTGTCTTCTAGACAATATCTATACCCAAATAAATCCTCATCACAATTATTGATACATTATTCTACAAAAATGGTGAGGACTACTAAACAACTTCTTGAACCATCATTCCCCACCCCGACTAGTACTCGCTACATTCTCGCCTCCTGAGAAGAAAAATGGAACAAAAAGGAAAAGGGTGAGCTCAACTAACCCAGTAAAGAATATTATGACTAAGATAATATAGAACAAATTATCGTTAGTCTTAAACAAGGAAAAATCTGATAGAATATAATAGACAACAAGTTTCAGATCAATATTCGCAGCAGAAATAATAATTCATAGAAGAGTTACGTAGAGAATGAAATCTACTATTATCTATGAATTTTACAGTCCATCATCAACATTTTATCTTTGTAACATCAATCAATATTCTTCTTGAATTAAATTTTCATCTTTGCACTACAGGCCAAAGATATTCATCAGTTGGTCATATTCATCTCAACACTGCTCATCTTTACTTTTCTGGCGGAGATATTCATAAGAAATTCATTCATCTTTTGCACTACTGGCCAAAGATATTCAATAATATCATCATTTAGGACTGAGGATGATGAAAAATATTTTAAAGAAAACGAATCCAGTGAAACAAAAGAATAAATATTAAGGATTCATATTTCAGCTATTTCATGTCCAAAAATACCTCATAAATAATCATAGTGGAGTAAAATTCAAGAATGATCAAAACATGGATACAATCAAAGCTAGTATCCATAATAGATATTTTTGAACGAAAAACAAAAATTTAATTTTTTGTGAATATTGTCAGATCGTGAATAATTATCGATACGTGAATAGTCTTTATATCGTGAATAGTAACCCCAGACACTAAAAGACAAGAATTTCACAAGAAAAATCTTACCAATACTCCGGCATAATGATATTGAAAGAAATAATATCATTTTAAAAAAAAAAATATCCTTTACCTCGAAAAAGACAGTACTCCTAACTGGAATACTAGATATAGTGCTGAAGGAAACTTACACTGTTTAGCAACACTCAAAGTATCAAAATACTCACAAGAATACGCTCGATATATCAAGAGAGAAATAGAGAGAAAACTTCAGTTTCTGGTGTGATTTTCAATTCTAACCTAAGCACCCTATTTATAGGAAAATGCTTAGAACACCAAAGCGGAAAATTTAATAAAATAATAATATATTTATGTAATTTTCCTTAGCCCACCTCTAGACACCTGAATTCAACACATTGATAACACATATGAGCTCACTCAAATGAACAAAAAAGATTTTCTTAAAAAAAATAACTAAAACTTCCAAAAATCAATTATTTCAGAACTTCGGAACTTCAATAATTCATAATAAATAGCTCTTATATCAGAAAAATTCGAACCATGTGTCCTTTCCATAGGAAATTTCATTCTCTACAACTTTACAGAAGAAAGGTTTTACAAATTCCAAACAGAAATTGACCGAAATCCACAAACGGGCGATTTTACAGGCTATAATTAAATTTCGGTCAAGAATTGGGGTCTACCGACACACAAAACATGTATTAATCATTTAATGCCACAAAAATACTCTTCCTCCTCATATACTCATATATCCCACATTCATTATAAAAATATCACCATTATTATATTATTAAAATATAATAATATATTTAAATAATTATTTTATCGAAAAAAGATAAAATATTAATTTTCAACAATTGTCACATTAAAATTTTCTCCATCTATATCAACATAAAATCAATATTTTCTCATCATATAAATCAATAATTAATTATTCAAAATAATATTACGGAATCACAATCACGTGACCAGTGCCTCCAGGAAAGAGGGGCTTTCGATAAGGATCTTTCCCTTCTTGGTAGCGCAATTAGATGACCAAACCTCTCCTTAGATGTAACTTTCTAGACATTGCCAATAATGTTATCCAATAATATTATTCAGATAATATGAATTATTGCTCCGATAATGGAAAATACTGTGTATTGACAATTATTGAAACAACAATAATATAAAATATCAACGCAGCAATTATTGAATCAATAAAATAAAATACTGAATAGTAATTACTTTAAACAATTATTGAGTAGTGCCTTCTTACGTAAGAATCAATAATTGGTGCAATACTGGTGCTACTTGTGTTTTTTAACCGAGTATTATTTCAACGAGATAATTGATGTAACAACTACGTCATTATTTATAAACAACTTATACTTGTCGTTTTCTTCATCTAATAGCTTTCCGTTATGGGGCCCACACAAGAATCTTGCAATGCGTTTAATATTCCCGACGGTAAAGAATATTCCACGACCAAACGAATATTCTCCGATAAAAATGAATATTTTATAACCACTTGCTTTTTTGAAATATTTGCGCATTTTACCAATAACTAACCACATTACTCAAATCAACTCTTACTATTTCAAAATAATAAATAGAGAAAAAATTCAATTTTATTTATAATAAGTTGGGGTCTTACAATATCACTCGAGATTGTACGGTAGCGAAACCAAGTCCAGGGGGGACGGTGACTCAAAAGGTTATCCCAGAAAAGTCAAAGTCAACGGTTCCTGGAAGAGCGTTTGTTGTGACTGGTCAAAATGCGAGGAACCCAAACGAGGTGATCACGGGTAAGCTAATCATAAATTCTTGCGAAGTTTATACCTTACTAGATACTGGTGCTACCCATTCATTTATCTCTCCTGCTTTTGCTCAACGTTTAAACTTAACTCCGGAAAAATTAGACTTTAATTTATCTGTGGAAACTCCGTTAGGAGAAACTTTCATCACATCCATTATTTATAAATCTTGTTTGATCCAAGTTGGCACCATCACATTACATGTTGACCTTATCTCTTTAAAGATACTTGCTTTTGATGTGATTTTAGGGATTGATTGGTTAACTATTCATCATGCCAAAATTGATTGTTTTCGTAAGGTTGTTAGTTTTCATATTCCTAATCAACCTGTTGTTCGAATTCAAGGAACTAAGCCATTAAAATCAATCACTGTCATATCAAGTCATAAAGTTATTCATTTATTAAAAAACGGATGTCAAGCTTTCTTAGCCCATGTTATGGATTTGAATAAAGACACGTCAAATTTGAATAATATTCCTGTTGTTATTGACTTTCCTGACGTATTTCCTGAAGAACTTCCCGGTCTACCCCCAGAACGTGAAGTTAAATTCTTTATTGATCTTGAACCTGGTACAAAGCCCATTTCTAAAACCCCATATCGAATGGCTCCTATTGAACTTTAGGAGTTAAAGATCCAACTACAAGAGTTGTTGGACATCGGTTTCATTCATCCTAGTACATCTCCTTGGGGTGCTCCTATTTTATTTGTAAAGAAGAAAGACGGGAGTATGCGACTTTGTATTGACTATCAAGAATTGAACCATGTCACCATCAAGAATAGGTATCCGCTACCTCGTATTGATGACTTGTTTGACCAGTTGCAAGGAGCAAAATTCTTTTCAAAGATCGATCTTCGTTCTAGATATCATCAGCTGAAGATTAGAACTGAGGATATTCCAAAGACTACCTTCAGAACTCGGTACGGGCATTATGAATTCTTAGTCATGTATTTTGGATTGACTAATGCTCTTACGGCTTTCATGGATATGATGAACCGAGTATTCAAGGATTATTTGGATCAGTTCGTTGTTGTCTTTATTGATGACATCCTCATATATTCCAAAAGTTGTGAAGATCATGAGCACCATTTGAAGCTGGTACTACAAAGGCTTCGTGAAAACAAGCTATATGCCAAGTTGAAGAAATGCGAGTTACGGCTTGAGAAGTAGCATTCCTTGAAAAGACGTGGTGTCAAAACATGGAGTATTTTTTGATCCGGCAAAGATTGAAGCAATACAAAGTTAGAGCAACCGAAGAGATGGTGGCCAAAATCTGCACTTTACAGGCTTAGGCGGGTTATTATCGGAGATTCGTGGAAGGGTTCTCTCGAATCGCTACTCCATTAACTTTCGGCTATCTTGGAAGGATACAAAATTCGTATGGAGCGAGGAATGCGAGAAGAGTTTCCAAGAGCTTAAGAGGAGACTCATTTCGGCGCCTGTTTTGACAATACCATCTGGTTCAAATGGATTTGTTATCTATAGCGATGCTTCAGGCAAAGGGTTAGGATGTGTTCTCATGCAACATGGGAAAGTCATAGCCTATGCCTCGAGACAACTTAAAGAGTATGAGAGGAATTATCCTACTCATGATCTAGAGTTAGCGGCCAGTCGTTTTCGCTTAAAAGATCTGGAGGCACTATCTATATGGGGAGAAAGTGGAGATATATTCAGACCATAAAAGCCTCAAATATTTCTTCACCCAAAAAGAACTCAACATGCGGCAACAACATTGGCTCGAGATGTTGAAAGACTACGACCATACCATTCAATACCATACTGGAAAAGCGAACGTGGTAGCTGACGCATTGAGTAGAAGATCATATGCGGGAACGAGTGCGATGTTGTCAACACAAAGGCCCATTTTGTGTGATTTACAAAAGATGAAAATAGAATTCAAGACTCTGGGGACCCATGCAATGATGTCAAGTATACATATAAAACCAACTTTAATCGAAAAAGTTAAAGTTGCTCAAGCCACAGACCCGGAGCTGATGCATTTGAAGAAGAAAGTGCAAGAAGGTGCTATTCAAGAAGCAAGAATCGATGAAGAAGGAATACTTTGAGTCCACTCCAGACTTTGTGTTCCTAACGATTCTGATTTGAAGTACAAGATCATGATGGAGGCACACAATACACCATTTGCAATCCATCCTGGAAGTACCAAAATGTATCGTGATCTTTGACATACATTTTGGTGGAACAATATGAAGAGAGAGATTGCAAAGTTTATCTCAATGTGTTTAACTTGTCAACGTGTAAAGGCGGAGAATCAAGTGCCTAAGGGTCCATTGCAACCACTTGAAATTATGAAATGGAAGTGGGAACACATTACCATGGATTTCGTTACGGGTCTTCCCACGGTTTCTCAAGGCATAAATGTTATTTGGGTTATTGTTGATAGATTAACCAAGTCTGCTTCATTTCTTGACGATCGGGAGACTTATTCCTTGATCGTCTTGCTAGTATATGCGTGAATGAGGTTGTGAGGTTGCACGTGGCATGCAAGATCCATAGTTTTAGATCGTGACCCAAGATTCATTTAAAGATTTTGGGTTAGCTTGCAAAAACTATGAGCGCAGTTATGATTCGATTCGGCATACCATCCTCAAACGGACGGACAATCGAGAGGACTATTCAAACTCTTGAAGATCTATTAAGACTCTATGTCCTAGACTTCAAAGGAGTTGGGATAAGTATTTACCATTGGTGGAATTCTCCTACAACAACAGCTTATCGAGCAAGTATAGGGGTAGCTCCATTCAAGCATTGTATGGAAGAAAGTGTCGCTCTCCAAGTATGTTGGGATGAGGTGGGTGAAGCAACATTGTTGGGACCAGAGTTGGTACATTACTACGAAAAAGATCCAAATAATTCAACAATGTATACAAAAATGACACAAGATCAACAAAAGAGTTATCGGATCTTCATCGAAAGGACGTGGAATTTAGTATTGGGGATCATGTATTGTTGCGTGTTGCCCCATGAAAGGAGTTACAAGATTAGAGAAGAGAGGAAAGCTCAATCCACGATTTATTGGTCCATTTTAGATTCTTGACCGAGTAGGAAATGTAGCTATAGACTCGCCTTACCTCAAGTATGTCTCGTGTTCATAATGTTTTTCATATATCGTGCCGTAAATATGTGAAAGACCGAACCACGTTATTGAGTTAGAGCCGGATGAGATAGCCAAGACTTAACGTGTGAGGAGGTACTGTCAAGATCTTGGATAGGAAGGATCATGTCTTACGTCTGAAAGGTCATACCACAAGTCAAAGTTTTGTGGAGGAACCATGCTATTGAGGAAATGACACGGGAGTTGGAAATGGAAATGAAAGCGAGGCATCCTCACCTTTTGAAACATCAGTACGTCGTCAATTTCGAGGATGAAATTTCATAAGGAGGGAGGTTGTAAGACCCCAACTTATTATAAATAAAATTAAATTTCCTCTATTTATTATTTTGAAATAGTAAGGGTTGATTTGATTAATGTGGTTAGTTATGGGTAAAATGCATAAATATTTCAAATATGCAAGTGGTTATAAAATATTCATTTTATCGGAGAATATTCATTTGGTCGTGGAATATTCTTCTTTGTGGGAATATTCGTATGTCCTTGTGTGGGCCCCCTATAACGGAAAGCGATTGGAGGAAGAAAACGACAAATATAAGTTGTTTATAAATAACTTGTAGTAGTTATTCACAGATAATCTTGTTGAAATACTCTTTGGTTAAAACATAAGAGAAGATACTGCAGTATTGCACCAATTATTGATTCTTACGTAAGAAGACATTACTCAATAATTGTTATAGTAGTTATTGTTTAGTATTTTATTTTATTGATTCAATAATTGATGCTTTGATATTTTATATTATTGTTGTTTCAATAATTGTCATTACACAGTATTTCCCATTATCGGATCAATAATTCATATTATTTGAATAATATTATTAGATAGAAATATTGGCAATGTCTAGAAAGTTACATCTAAGGAGAGGTTAGGTCATCTAATTGCGCTTGGCATGAAGAAGAAATCATTATTGAAAGCCCCTCTTTCTTGGGAGCTGCTTGGTTGTCGATGTTGTGATTTTGTAATATTATTTGTGAATAATTAATTATTGATTTATATGATGAGAAAAATATTGATTTTATGTGGATATAGATGGAGAAAATTTTAATGTGACAATTGTTGAAAATAAATATTTTATCTTTTTACGATAAAATAATTCATTTAAATATATTATTATATTTTAATAATATAATAATGATAATATTTTTACAATGAATGTGGGATATATGAGTATATGAGGAGGAGGAGTATTTTTTGTTACATTAAATGATTAACACATGTTTTGTGTGTCGGTGGACCCCATTTCTTGGTTGAAATTTGATTATAGCACAGTAAAATCATCCGTTTGTGGATTTTGGTGGGTTTACATTTGGAATTTGGAAAAATTTTCTTACGCAAAAGTTGTAGAGAATGAAATTTTCTATGGAAAGACATGAGTTTGAATTTTTTTGATAAAAGGGCTATTTATTATGAATTATTGAAGTTTTGATGTTTCAAATAATTGATTTTTGGAAGTTTTAATTATTTTTTTTAATAAAAATGTTTTTACATTATGGTGTGTTCCATATGTGTGTTGAATGGGATGATTTCATATTTTCTTGGTGGGCTTGAAAATTTTTTATAATATATTATTATTATATTAAATTTTCTCGCTTTGGTGTTCTAAGCAATTTCTATAAATAGGGTCTTGTGCTTAGGTTTCCAGAATTGAATTACTTCTCTACACCGAATTGAAAATCAAATTTTCTCTTCTCTCTTTCTCTCTTGATATATTAAGTGTATTCTTGTGAGTATTTTAATACTTTGATTGTTGCTTATCTGATTGCAAGTTCAAGTCATAACCTATATCCGGTGTTTCAACTAGAAGTACTATTCTTTCGAGGTAAGGGATGTTATTTTCTTCTTAAATGATATTATTTTCTTCAATATCATTATGTCGAAATATTGGTTTGAACTTTTAATCAAATTTGGAACTTTTTGTGTCGGGGTTACTATTCACGTATACGACACTATTCACGTATACGACACTATTCATGAATACGACACTATTCATTGAAAAATAAAAATTTTCCTTTTCGTCCAAAATATCTATTATGAATATTAGTTTTGATTGTATCCATGTTTTGATCATTCTTGAATTTTACTCCACTATGATTATTTATGAGGTATTTTTGGACATGTATAAATCGAGATACGAATCCTTAATATTTATTCTTTTATTTCACTGGATTCGTTTTCTTTGAAATATTTTTCATCATCCTCAGTCCTAAATGATGATATAATTGAATATCTTTGGCCTGTAGTGCAAAGATTAATGATTTTATGATGAATATCTTTGGCCCGTAGTGCAAAGATGAACAAGTGTTGAGATGAATATGACCAACTAATGAATATCTTTGGCCTGTAGTGCAAAGATGAATATATGATTCAAGATGTGCATTGATTGATGTTATAGGGATAAAATTACTAATGATGGACTAATAAATTCATAGATAATAGTAGATTTCATTCTCTATGTAACTCTTCTATGAATTATTATTTTCCGCTGCGAATATTGATCTAAAACTTGTTGTTTATTATATTCTCTCAGATTTTTCTCTATTGAAGACTAATGATAATTTGTTTTATATTATCTTAGTCATAATATTCTTTACTGGGCTAGTTGAGCTCACCCTTTTTCTTTTTGTTCCATTTTTCTTCTCAGGAGGCGAGAATGTAGCGAGTACTAGTCGGGGTGTGGAATGATTGTTCTAGAAGTTGTTTTAGTAGTCCTCACCATTTTTGTAAAATAATGTACCAATAATTGAATGAGGGTTTAGTTGGGTATGGATATTGTCTAAATGACAATATTTGTATTTAAACTCACAGTTTTTATATTATATTAATAAAGTTGTAGTTGTTTCTGTACCATGTATTGACAACTCAGAATGGGTGATGTATACCTATTTTGGGGGCGTCACATATAGTATACCTTGCATTTAGGCGAATACCATTGAGGCGACAGGAGTTTATCTCTGACCGATAAGAAACCAAGATTTCAGGCTGTTCCGCTCAATCGCGTAGCATTTTTATTCTTGATTTGGCCTTTTCAGCTTGTGAGACCTCCTTTGCAACTCTAACTGGAGCGAGCCAGAGGTGTGGGACCCATGTAGCAGGGCCGCAGGTTGACTTGCGGCCAGCCGTGCCTATGTATAGGTGGCTGGTTGCATTCATAAGTCACTTTCAAGTTGCGCAGCGAAGGAAATCTGAGAGCTCTTCTACAGATCTGCTGAGTTCGGGCAACTTTCTGCATATTATGTCTCCGTACAAGCGTTCTTCATTGTCCTGGTAACACATACATGTATTTTTTTTCCAATTTCTGTCCGTTGGAAAATGACTTATCGCATGAAATGCATTTAGACACGTAGTAGTGAATATGCATGCTGATATTACTTGATAAAAAATATTCAACATAGTAAATGTTAGTATTAAACCATGCTGAACATAATGATGTGAAAAATTTTGACTTTTGAAGCAGTCAAATTGGCACCTTTTACTGTCATTTCTTATCCTATCTGAGGACAAATGAGTAAATGTAGAATAGTAAAATAATCCTGGTAATTAGACTACACTTACGAATTTTTATTGTGATGTGATGAATGCATACTGGATGTATATGACTATGTACAAGTGTGCTACTAAATGGCCACCTAGTCATGCCTATGTGCATGTGGATAGTCCCATTTACAAAGGGGCTATGGAAATTTTTTCCCAAAATGTAGGTATTGAGTAGTTATGCATTTTGAACTATATTTTAGATGTATGTTAAAATAATGCATGTATGCATGTAATCATGGAATGCATTTTGAAAAAGACTCCAGGTACGAAATTACCACACCCTTTCTAAGGTGATTTGGAGACTTATTGTCCATATATTATGGATCTAGATCAGCCGAGTAGTTCCCGCAGGACCACATTTGGTGTACGGAGGAGGGCTTTTGAAGAGCCTCAGCGCCGTTCTACGAGACAGCCTCGTCGTTTGGCGGAGGCGGTGGTACGTCCTATTCGGGTTGAGGTGCCGAATGCCGAGGACGAGGAGGAGGATGTACTGCTTTCGAGGTTCCCGCCTCCCATCAGAGTGTTCCCCGTAAGGAATTGCCAGATATTCATGTGGCGAACCCAGATCTTCTGGGTGACTTGAGTAGGCATCCTTCAGTGTACCTGTATGCAAACGAGGTATGAAGTTAGATCTTTAATCTTCCTTATTTCCTATTGATGAGGAGTCAAGGAGTCTGATGTTTGATCTGCATTTGATGTAGGTTCCCGGCTTCACACAGCCTCGAGGGAATTGGTTTAGCATCCACTCTATGTATCAGGCCTTGCATGATGACTATAGAGCGATCATCCATGGCTGGGGATTCAAGAGGTTCTTCTCCATTCTACCCGTCAGCCGTCCCTAGGGTTACCTCGGGGCATTGTCTCGAGCGCGGTGGTTCCACCTGCATCGATCCTCCATTTCTTTGGATCATGAGGTGATGATGACACCGATGGACTGGCGGTTTATCACAGGTATGGAGTTTGGAGGGGAGCTGGTGCCTTGCATGGCGGATATCACCCCTCCTACCGTCAGATCGTTGTTGAGAGTTCCGGCGGAGGCACTCAAGGGCAGGACTATTCGTACAGGTCCTTTGAGCGTAGATGCTATGAGCGGGCTATTGAGTGAACCCGATGATGTGAGAGTCAGGGATCACATTCTTCAGCGATTGTTCCTGATGATCATTAGGGGCTGCTTCATAACAGATAACTCTTCTATGGTGTCCTTCACTTTGATTAGCGCCACTCGACACGTGGACCATATAGGAGAGTATGATTGGGGTTCCTACACTTTTTCCTACTTCCTCAGGGGAATGCGCATGCGATCGCAGGGCTTGACCAAGGCGTGGTTAGGATTCTACCCGTTTTTCCTGGTGAGTGTTTCTCTTGTCTTTTCCCATGTATAGGCTAAGAGTGTTGACTGACAGTAGATGTTTGCCTTTGTGTTGGCAGTTTTGGGCCTATGAGAGGCTCCCTTGTTTGCGTCCTATGAGCGTGTTAGGTTTAGACACCTACCCACGAGGAAGGAGATGGCATCATTCCATACTGGAGGAGGTCCCTGTTACTAAGGGTTTCACTCATTGTCGCCTACAGCTGGAGCTATTGACAGTTGATGTCATCACGTGGATTCCCTACTCTGGAAAGCATTTGGAAGTTGTCTTTGAGGATGGGTACCCGACTGGAGTAGAGTACGTCATATCCACCCGCAGGATTCCTCTCTTCATATATGCAGGATGGGAGCTCTATTTAGGAGAGCGTGCTATCAGGAGCACTACAGGAGATATTCGGATGCCGATCTTGCCTCCTGCCAGGTGTTATTAGCCTGTTTCGCAGTCACCCGTCACTGACATCCCATTGATGGCGATTGACGGTTTACATTGTCACAGGGCCCCTGTTCATAGGAGATGTTCCAACATTGGTGGATCCCTCGTACGATTGGAGCTAAGACCCGCGCCACACAGTTTATGGGGGATATGGTTCCAGGATCCGTGATAATGACAGATTGGCTAGCCTGTGTTAGAGATCCGACTTATGTGACATAGATTGAGAGATTGACTCGGCAGCTGGACCGGTCTCATCTTTTTATTCGGCATTTGGGCAGAGATCCTGCAGAGGTAGATACTTTTGATCCTTCCATCTCTGGCGCTGGCCCCTCGGATGACCCATATGGTTTTGTCGGCGCAGATCCTCCTTTGTATAGGCCTGACATCCCTGTAGATAGGATCCAGTGACACAAGAGGAGTTACATCAGGTGGACAATATCGATGACGTGGACATCGATACTATTGACTTTTTATGATGTATTTCTTTTGATAGGCCTCTGTTAGCTGTTGTGTAGCTTCGCCCCATTCTCGCTATGTCTTTTGATAGGCCTCTGTTGTATGTTGGGTAGCTTCGCCCCATTTCCCTGTATTTTAGTTGTACAGAGATGTATTAGATGATTATATACTTAGGAATGTATGCACAGTTTTCCATTCCCTATATCATATTGCCATCTATTGTATCATGCATGTTATTGTTATGAATATATATGTATGTCCAGAGATATTCAAAGACCCCTGGATGGTCTTATGACACGGCCGTCATGGATGTCTTCTTTCACAGCTAGTCAGATTGATCATACCCCACCATTTGCGGTGGTAGTTGGTATGCGATCATGGTATGATAGTATATCACCATCAGACATGGTGATCGTAGATGATTTGTTGCAGCATACTATGACCTTACTAATGTTTTAGGTTCCTCCAGGATTTATAGAAGGCATGCTAGAGCACTGGGTACCGGACAGACAGGTATTCCGATTTGGGACCCGTGAGTTGACTCCTACTTTGGAGGAGTATGCACGATTGATGATGCTGCCTCTGGACAGACCTTGCGTGCACATAGTGATGGGAGACATGAGTAGACAGTTCATGACTCTCATAGGATTGAGGCGCAGAGTAGTGCAGGATGAGATTACATCCGGCAATGTGATATCCCAGCATTTTCTGATTGACAGGTTTGGCTCTGAGGGCAGCTATGCACGGCATTCCGGGGATTTCACCACACCAGAGTATCATTGGCGTTCAGCTAGAGTAGATGTACTGCTTCTGTGCGTATTGTCATACGTATACATGCCACGATACATGGATGAGCTAGATATCAGCGTCATTGTGGCAGTGAGAGCTCTCAGCGAGGGTCATACAATCATTCTGATGATCATTGTAGAGACCTTGAGGTCGGATACATACTGCTGCACTTATCCGACAAGAGTATTCATAGGTAGCTCGGTCATGCTGTATATGTGGTTCATATCACACTTGAGACCGATTGGCATATTTAGACATCATGGATTTTGTTTCACCCATGAGATAGCCATGTCGTACCCCTTTTAGCCTGCGGGGTGTACAGATGCTGCATCTTGGTCCACTTTCTTGGCAGAGATTGGAGATCCGTTTGATATATTGCCGTGTTCAGGGCTTAGCTCACCCTACAACTTCATTACTCATGCTTCGGGCATGGATTATCTCCCTCTGGCTGGATTGAGGGGCATGATTACTTACCACCCACTGGTCATGATGTGTCAGTTTGACCAGTTTAAGGACTTTTATCCGTATGAGGTGGCAGTGAGTCATGGTAACCAGCGTCAACCGCTTTGTCGTGGAGGATGAGATCCGGAGTTGTATGCCTATTGGGATCAAAGAGAGAGTCATTGAGTTTTCATCGACCATCCAAAGTTGTTCATAGAGTATTCCGTATGGATGGAGATGAGATCGCATCGAGGCATGCGGCGCAAGATCCACAATGCAGAGACCCGATTCGGCGATGAGGAGCCTATAGAGGAGGTTGTCATTCCCACTCGAGTTCCGCTATTACCCAGTATTCGGCATAGCATCTGGAGCAGAGCTTACATCTGATGACCTATGATGGAGATCGAAGGCTAGGGCAGATGTTGTGACTCTTGATGAGAGAGATACCGCTCTGTTAGATAGGGATGAGGCTAGATCAGCCAAGGATGCATTGATTGGAGAGCGGGATGCTGCCTTATCTGATAGGGACGTGGCCATTGCAGATAGCACTTCCATTAGATCTCAGATGACTGTCAGTCTGGCCGACATGAGTGCTTACATTGATGAGCTTTATGCCACCATGCAGTTAGCCTCTGATCTGATAGCTCATATAGATACGCTTGGGCAGGAGCTTGCAGCGTTACCTCTGACTTCAAAGAGGGATGCTATGTTAGATCTGATAGTCCGCATATATACAGATCTGTAGATAGCTTCGTATTTTCCTGCACAGACTAGCTTAGCCATTTTTGTCATGTACAGCATATATGTATATATCAAACAGTATTATGTATGGCAGGGAAATATATTTTGATTCACTTCCCTTTTAGTTATGCCTTAATACTTGCTTGAAATTTGCCTGTTTCTTCAGGGCCTTTGATCTTGATGCATTCTGAACTTATCCTTGATATATGGACATTGAGACGTCGCAAGGTCTCTCAGAACAAATCATTGATTACTGAAAATCCCTACTATTTTTGGTGTCTTGGGACTGGTATCTGTATGGAAAAATGGAGAGGAGGATGGTTTCTTCCTCTCTGAGATTGACCGTACCACAGATGGTCACCAGCACTTCTATTTGTGAGAAGCCTAGTTAATTCCATCTCTTATGGGTTGGTATTGCTCTTTGAGGCACGATCGCAGCTTAGATGGTCACCGAATCTTCTATTTGTGAGGTGGGGCAATTTGAAGGTTGATCCCAGTACCGTGTGACAAGTATGTTTGTTCTGGTAGGGGTTAGACTGCACCATGAATAGCTGCCTACGTACTCTTATTGAAGAGGAGATTAAGTCTACGTAGTTCGAACCTAGTGTGGGAGGTTCAACGCTGAATGTGAAAGCAGCAGGGTGTAGAAGTATTTTTGTTGTTTTTGTTGTTTTTGTGAAGAAATGGCAGAAATGTTTTTATTGTTGTTTTTTTTATTGCGACTGGGCCATATAGAATATGGTTGCCTATGTACCCCTGGGTATCAGGGAGATCGGGTCGACGTAGTTCGCCCCTCAGGACAAATCGCAGCTGAAGAGAAGCGTAAATCCCATGTGCAGGCTATACTGCGGGGAGAAGAAAGTTTTAATCCCGTAAAGGGGATAAACTGCAAGTGTAGAAAAACTTTAATCCCGTATTGAGGATAAAATGCAGGAGTGAAAAGTTTAGTCTCGTCTTCAGGAGAAGCAAGTGTGAAAAGTTTTGAAATGAAAGGAAACCAGGCTACTGGTTTGAAGTGTAAAGAAACCAGGCTGTTGGTTTGAAGTGTAAAGAAACCAGGCTACTAGTTTGAAGTGTATGTTTCCTTGAGGGGCCAAAGAGTTTGTAAAACGGAGAGAGGGTTCAAAACCGGAATGACTGGTGATTCGAGGATCCAAACCAGGATGTTTGTTTGATGGTAACCTCAGACATAGTACCGTTTCACGGTGTCCGAGTTGATAAGCTGTGGAAATTCATCGCCATCCATTTCCTACAACCTGAGAGCACCTCCTGTCAACACTTCCTTGACAATAAATGGGCCTTCCCAGTTAGGAGAAAATTTTCCCTTAGATTGATCTTGGTTGTCAATGATCTTCTTCAAAACCAAGTCATGTTATTTGAATTGTCGTAGTCGAACTTTTCTGTTGTAGGATCGTGTGACCCTTTGCTGATATAACTAACCATGGAAGATAGTCGTGGTTCGCCTTTTGTCTATCAGAGACAATTGGTGATACCTGTCTTGTACCCATTGGTCTTCGTCCAACTGAGCATCCATCAATACTCTGAGGGATTCCATTTCCACTTCTATGGGGAGCACTGCTTCCATCCCATAGACTAATGAGTAGGGGGTTGCCCCAGTGGAAGTACACATTGAAGTCCTGCAGGCTAATAATGTTAGGGGCAAGAGGTCAGGCTATCCTTTGTGATTGGCAGACATTTTCTGCATGATCTTCTTGATGTTTTTATTAGCCGCTTCAACAGCACCATTCATCTTTGGTCGGTAGATGACAGAGTTGAGATGTTTGATGTGGAATTTTCTGCATAATTCCTTCATCATTTTGTTGTTGAGGTTCTTAGCATTGTCTGACACAATGACCTCTGGTTGCCCATATCGACAAACAATATTATTTCTGATGAACGCAATGATGACTTCTTTAGTAACCTTGGGGAAGGAAGCTGCTTCTGCCCATTTGGTGAAGTTGTCGATCATGATGAATATGAATCGATGTCCATTACTGGCTTTGGGCTCGATGGGCCCGATCACGTCCATTCCCCGCACTGAAAAGGGCCATGGCGAACTCATATTATGGAGTTCCCTTGGAGGGGCGTGGATAGCATTCCCATGGATCTGACATTGATATCACCTCTTGACGTGATCATCACAGTCAGCTTTGAGTGTAAGCCAATAATGTCCCGTTCTAAGAATTTTCTTGACAAGTGGGGGTCCGCTCATGTGAGGGCCACATATTCCACAATGGATCTAATCCATAAGTCGTTGAGCTTGGTCTTTGTCCAGACATCTGAGGAGTCCTAATCCTGCATCTCTTTTATAGAGTGCATCTCCGCTCAGGTAGAATTTCATAGCAAGTCGATGAATCCGCCTCTTCTCAGTTAGGCTCGCCTCAGCGGGTTTAGATCTATCTCGCAGATACTTCTTGATATGCTGATACCAAGGGTTATGGATGGGAGGTAGCTCATCTGATACTTCTCCAACGTAATTCCCATAGACTGGGACTTTCTACATAGTAATTATGTTGTTTGGCATGTTTTCATTGTCAGGTATGTAAACCAAGGAGGCCAACATTGCTAATGCGTCTGCAAAGTCATTCCTATTACGAGGAATGTGTTGAAAGGAGATTTCTTTGAACTCCAAAGCCATCTGTAGAACTTGCCAATGGTAAGGCAGTAAATGCAATTCTTTGGTTTGATAGATTCATGTGGATTGCTTGATTACCAATTCGGAATCTCCAAAGACAGTTAACCGACTGATACCCATTGAACGGGCAAGTTTGAGTCCCATGATAGAGCCTTCATACTCAGCTGTGATGTTGGTGTTGACAAACTACAATTGCACAGTAGCATTGTTGGATTACCTGGTGGTTAAAATATAGTAATACGCGTGGTTGCACAGTAGCACACGATATTGCATAGTATTGTTGAATTATTGATTCTTATGTAAGAAGGCACTACTCAATAAATGTTACAGTAATTATTGTTCAATATTTTATTTTATTGATTCAATAATTGCTGCATTGATATTTTATATTATTGTTGTTTCAATAATCGTCACTGCACAGTATTTCCCATTATCAGATCAATAATTCATATTAATTGAATAATATTATTAGATAGAATTATTGGCAATGTCTAGAAAGTTCTGTCAAGGAGATGTTTGGTCACCTAATTGTGCGCCAATAGGGAGAAATCTTTATTAGAAAGCCCCCTCTTTCCTGTGAACTGTCTGGTTGTCATTATTGTGATTCTGTAATATTATTTATGAATAATTAATTATTGATAAGAAAATATTTATTCGATGAGGATATAAATGATGGATTTATTTATTTTATGTGGTTATAAATGAAGGAATTAATGTTGAGGTGTTTTATCAGTATTTTGTCAGATTGGAGGTATTAAAAATCAAATCAGTGTTCTTAAAGATCTATTGCGTGAGTTATAATTTTAATCCGACCGTTGGATCGTTGTGATTTATGGATATGTTATACATATATAAGTTGAGTATATGTCCACAAATTTTGAACCGTTAAAAATTAGCATATGATTTGTTATGAGTTTTAAGAGGTGTTGAAAATCATCCGTTTGTAGATTTTGGATATTTTTTGTCTAGAATTTGGAAAAAATTAAAGCTATAAAGTTGTAGAGAATTCGATTTCATGTGGAATGGACATAGAATTCGTATTTTTCTGATAAAAGGGCTATTTATTATGAATTGTTGAAGTTCCGGAAATTAAATGTTTTTATTAAAATTATGGGTGGGACCCACTTTTGTTTTTTGTGAAAACATGTGCTCAATTAATTGTTCAAATGTGGTGGCTGGTAAGTGTTCAAAGGTGTGCGTAAGATTGGAAAAAAAATAATAATATTTTATTATTTAGTCTCCTTTGGCGTTCTAGCATTTTTCAATAAATATGCGCTTAGGTTAGTATTAAAAATCACACCAAAAAAGTTTTCTTTCTCTCTATATTATCGAGCGTATTTTTGTGAGTATTTAGATACTTTGAGAGTTGCTATCCAGTGCAAGGTTCCTTCAGCTTTACATTCGATATTCTAGTCAGAAATATTGCTCTTTTGAGGTAAGGAATTGTAAAGGTTATTATATTTTTCAGTTTCGTAATTTTTCCGACCTTCAAAAATTTTGAAAAAATTTGAAATGATAACTTGATGAGTTTTCTAGATTGTGTCCAAAAATGGCAATTTTTGGATGTATAGATTAGGAGTTATGAATTTTATGGAAAAAGACTATTTTAAAAGTAAACCCTTATAACTCCTTGTGGTTAACTCCAAAATTGGTGAAATTTTTATTGGGAGTACATGCATATAACAGAAGTATACTCTATAAATTTTGGAATTTTTGGACAAAAGTACAATTTATGATAAATGTCTAAATATTCGGCATCTTTGGCCATATGAAAAATAGTAAATGAATTTTATAAATTTCGAGAAAAATATATTTTCAATATGGGACTATATTCTGCTAAATCCTAGAAAAAAAATATTTTTGGAACTGATTTGGTATTTTTCATGAAAATGAACTAGTTATCAGTAAATGAATTAAATATGTTATGTGAAGTAAGAAAATTGGAAAATATGATTTCATGGCTTGAGAATCCTATATGAGGTATATGCAGATTTTTGATGAGGGTTTTGGTTATTGGTGATGAAATCTTATGAGTTTGGCATTTTAGGATGATTAAATGCATTATTTAGTAAAGTGTAAACAATTAAAATAAATTGTTTATAAGTTTAAGAAATGATTAAAATATTGGTGTAATATTAATAATATTAGATTATGAGATTATTAAGTGATTTTATAACATTTGAATTAAGGTGTTATAAATATTGATATGGTTTTTATTGTAAAACTCTATCTTTTTGTGTCGGGTTTACTATTTACGTATACGGTACAATGTACACATACGAGTTACTATTCACAGGGTACTATTCACGACAAAATTGGTTTCATTTTTTTGACCAAATTATCGTTGATTTATGAATCTTACTCTTGAGATTAAATCTATATGTTGATTATATTATTTTTATTATCATATATAACATTTTTATAATCCTGATAAAGAAATTTCTCTTAGACTTGAGTGTAAAGATGGGTAGATTATTGGTATGATCGTGACTATGGGTTCTCTTTGGCCAGTAGTGCAAAGTTGAGTTGTTGACTGGTATGATCATGACCATTGAATTTACAATTGAATATTTTTAGTGCAAATGTGAATTGATCAACATGGTTATAATTATAGTTTATATAAATTCTTAAATGATTATGATATATTTTTTTGAGATATTAATATCTTTGGCATGTAGTGCAAAGATGAATTATTGATGAATATCTTTGGCCCGTAGTGCAAAGATGACTGGTTGTTGAATATCTTTGGCCTGTAGTGGAAAGATGACCTGTTGTTGAATATCTTTGGCCTGTAGTGCAAAGATGACATGTTATTGAATATCTTTGGACTGTAGTGCAAATATGAACTGTTTATGAATATCTTTGGCTCGTAGTTCAAAGATGAATTTATTAGTATGATTATGAACAAGAACTATGATTTGGTATAACAATGATCTTTGATGTTTCAGGTAAAGACAAGTGATAAAAATTCTCTTTGTCCTGGATGAGAAAAGGAATTTAGAACCACAATTATGATTATGAGTTATTCACAGGAATGTGGACATGAACTATTGATTGATGTTATAGGGATAAAACATTGTTGGTGGACTTTTAACATAGAGAAGATAATAGACTTTATAATCTATTTGACTCTTCTAATGGATTGCTCGTTCCGCTGCAACTATGGTTGAAAAGTTTTTTCATCTACTATATGTTCTAAATCTTTGATTTATTATTGATGAAGGCTATTGATAATTTAATTATCTTTAGTCATGATATTCTTTACTGAGCTAGTTGTGCTCACCCTTTTGCTTCACAATTCCTTTTAGGTAATAAGAGAGTGTTTGCCGGTCGAAAGGGGATAACGGGGAATAGAAATCTGGTCTATAATCTGTTGAGGTTCTCCCTAAATAGTATGGAAATAATTTTATTGAGAACTTTAGATAAGTGTGTCGTATTGTATCGCTCATTTGATATTTAATTTTGGTGAACCAAATAGGGTGAGGTGAACCCAACTTTGGAAGGGTGTTTTGCCACTACCATACAAGATGTCTAATGACATACAACCTCGTGTTATCATAAGACAAGGTTGTGCACATCCACTTGCCGAAAGTATATCTACTGAGCACTACCTATATGATCTTGAGTTTGGTTGAAATATAATTTTCAATTGCAGAATAATGGAGATAGTTATATGTCAAGAGAAGACTCACCATTGGAAAGAATATGATAGTAATCTTCTCGTTTTTCTTTGGGATCTATTGGGTCAACCAAGGATAATTCTATGGACATATGATATCTATCATAACCTAGACGCATGGCCTCCCATGTACGAAGGTTTCCTTGAGCACTTCCCAAAGATTTTAATTTCTAAAATAGTTTTTGATTGTACCTTTATATAAGGTGCCATTGTGACGTGCTATCCAAGTTGGTGTCAAGAGTCAAAGTTGGTATATATATTTATATCAAAACTCATAACATATGTGTTGTTGTATTTTGCACGACAATTGTGATAATGAAGTTGTAGTTTTTTTCTGTACCATGTATTTGGCAACTCAGAATAGGTTGGGTAGTTTGGACCTATTTTGGGGGCGTCACATGTGATCTTGTGTTTTGCTATATTTTACCAGTGGAAACCGAATATTCATTCATTTAAAGCCATCTGAAGTCTTCTTGGCAGCCCACTGTAAGACACCTCACATTTCATAAAACCTTTCTCCACCTTTATTCACACACAATTATTCACGTTGAGAGTCATTTTGTGTGCGTATGCTGGGCATTGTCATTTGATTCATTGGCTTTTATTGCTTATATATATATATATATATATATATATATATATATATATATATATATATATATATATATATATATATATATATATATATATATATATATATATATAGCTCAGATCTTAAGCTCACCCTTATCTAGCTTATCTCACCCCCTTTAGCGGATTTTAAATTCCGACAAATCCATTCTATCTTCGCCGCTATATGTTGTTCATCGCTAAAAGCTAAGACAGCGGTTATATATATATCGATGGATCGAATCGTCGCCCATCTCACGCTAAAGGGGAAGTGAGCAAGGTGAGCTAGATAAGGAGTGAGCTTAAGATCCTAACCATATATATATATATATATATATATATATATATATATATATATATATATATATTATTCTTAAACTTCGAACACTTTCGAATGAGCCCGGATAGACACATCCGATGCATTTATCGCTTTTATATATATATATATATATATATATATATATATATATATATATATGTGTGTGTGTGTGTGTGTGTGCACACGTTTACCACTTATATATATATAAATTGAATTTGATTGAGCACGGATCGACATATCCGATCGTTTATAACTTTTATATATATATATATATATATATATATATATATATATTACATTTCACGTCACCGCACTGGAGTTTACTTACGTGATGATTGATTGTTCATTATATATATAGAGCTTTTATATATATATATATAACTGTTTACAGCTTTTTGCACATATTGCTTCATCATGTGAGCCTAGGAATCATGTGATCACAGATTTAGTTCTTGAATCTAGATTTAGTTCCTGTGATGGACATTTTTAGCTGCTACCAACTTGTAAATTAATCACGGTTTTTGAATATCCTTATATGGCTATCACGCCCACAAGGATTTCGGTACTTCTATGTACATTATTTTCTCAAAGATACTTTGCATCTCAAAAAATAATAAAAGCAACCAAGTCGAACACATAATAAAATGGAAGTATCAAAGGCCTCAATTACTATTGAGCATAAGGGTTTGAAAAACCTATTTTACAAAACATCAATGCAATATCTTGTTAAAATTGAACTTTTATACAAAATTCAAACCTTTTGTATATAGGTGCAAATGAGGCATAACACTACTTCCAGACAACAACACATAGACCTACACACACATACACACACATTCAGATAAAAGTTTAAATTGAAAAGTGGCGATAATCGTGTAACCACGAAAGTCGGGGGGTGCCTAACACCTTCCCTCCGCTTAATCAAGCCCCCGGACCCTAACGAATCTCAGTTTCACAGACCAGTTAAGCAGTGTTACATCATTAGGTCTATGTGCAAACCATTTCTCGGTTGAGTTGGTCCAACCATTTAAAAATACCAACTGGCGACTCTTACTGTTCAATCGTCGATGTGTACATGTCGTACCTTTTCAAACTTGTTTTTTCAAACAAATCTCACCTAATATGAGAACACCAAAAGAAAAGAACAGAAAGGGATAAATAAAAATCCCGATGTCGATAGCAGTGATGTTTTGTAAAATACGTTTTTCAAACCCTTGGGTTCAATAGTAATTGAGGCCTTTGATACTTCCATTTTATTATGTGTTCGGCTGGATTGATTTTATTATTTTTGAGATGCGAAGCATCTTCGAGAAAATAAGATACAAGGCATCTCCAAACTCCTTGTGGGCATGAGAGCCATCTAAAGAAATTCAGACACCGTGAATAATTTACAAGATGGCTACAGTTGGAAATGTCCATCACGGGAACCGAATCTAGATTTAGGATACTAAATCTGTGATCACATAATTCCTAGGCTCACATGATAAAGCAACATGTACAAAAGCTAAAACAAGAACTAGATTTGTAGAAATCTAAACCATTTCAGCTTCATCGGTTCTAGTTTAGTCGCCATGAACCGGTTAAAGTGTGAAATGGCCATATTTAGACAAATCTAACCCGCAGGCTGAGAAACAGTTATATATATATATATAAGCTGTAAAAGGCCACGAACTGATCTCCAGCCCAGACAAGAATGTAAATATATATATGTATATATATAAAAGCGGTAAATGACCACGAAGTGATCTCTAGGCCTGACTAAAATATAAATATATATATATAAGTATTTTTATATATATATATATATAAAAGCAGTAAACGCTCCGGATGTAAATCCCAGATCAATCAAATAGAGTTTGATGACATGAAATATATATATATATATATATATATATATATAAGTATTTATATATATATGAAAGCAATAAACGCTCCGGATGTAAATCCAGGCTCAATCAAATAGAGTTTGATAATAGGAAATATATATATAAGTATTTATATATATATATATGAAAGCATTAAACGCTCCGAATATTATATTCGGGCTCAATCGAATCATAGTTCGATAATAGTATATATATATATATAAGCAATAAAAGCCACGGATCGATGATCCGGGCATACGCACATAACACGACTCTCAATGTGAATAAGTATGTGTGGATGGAAGTGGGCTAAAGGCTTAAGAAATCGAAGATGTCTTACAGTGGGCTGACAAGAAGACTTCCTCACCTTTTTCTCTCCTAAAATAGCCACCCCAAGCCCTCTATTTATAGAGGGGGGGAGCCGCAAGTCCGCCTGCGACTACCCGGGGTTCCCTCAGGCTCTGTGGGCCCACCGTCTCGAAGTATGTGCACACATACAACGCATTATCCGCTTAAACCTTCATAACTTTTAATTCGAGCATTCGATTGAGGCGTGTGATACCTTTCCAGAATTCTATTGTCGAGAGCTACACAATGATATGGGATAAGAGGTTGTACAAATTCCAGAAGATGGGTCCATGACCAGATCTTCAAGTCTTCAAATTCTATCCAGTGTGCTGCCTTGTGCAATAGTTACTCAGGATTTTGAGCTATGGTTCTTGTAGGACACTTCTATGTGGAATGTGGGTTGAATTGTTGTTGAGGCGGTGCAAATGTAGCATCGAGGTGGAAAAATGATAATTTTTCCCCTCACTAGGATTATCTCTTACTCTAGGCTGATTTAGCAGTCATTGCTTGGGGTTATATCTAAGATTGGGTTGACTGAGTACTAAATGTCCTCACGGTTGTCTTTGCGGTGTGCCTGACCTCCCGAGGTTAACTCCGGTGTTGGAATTGAGTGCCTCAGGGTTATCTTTGAGGTTAAAACTGACTTTTGGGGATTGGAACAGACTTTTTCGTGGTTATCTCTGGAACTGGAACTGCATCCCTCGGGGTTATCTTCGATGTAGGAACAAAATCTCCTGGGGTTGTCTCCGGGACTGGAATTGAGTATCTTGGGGTTGTTTCTGAGATGAAAAACTGAGTATCCCGGGATTGTCTCCGGGATTGAGATGATTTGACTTCCAGGGTTATCTCGGGATAACATTTTTGCCCTCCTGCAAGTTTAGTTACAGGAATACAAAATTTCGAGTGTCTACAAATGCCCCTCTTTATCATATTCATGCAATAAAATGGCATGGATATGATAAAGAATACTAGACACTTGAAATGTGATAAGATAATCATGATAAAAAATGTATGATGAATGTGGTTTGTTGGACCGTTTTCCAAGGAGATGTGATGATTGTCTGCTCCCACGACTTCTGTTGGGGACTGGAGTTATCACTGATGATCCTAATAAACTGCTTAGATGTTTACTCCAAAGCTCCCAGGAACCTCCAAGATGTTGACATTGGGGTTATCACCAAAGTCCTTAATCATGAGTATAGACCTTCCACTGAGGATGTACCTCTTATGTACGAGAGACTCGTGGGGAATTATGCCTTGTCTGATGAAGACTTGTATAATAGATTCCATCATCGGTCTTCCTCGATGAGGATGGTTTTCCCTGGTTTGTATCGCCAGGTCTTTCTAGTGCTTTGTTGGATTACTGCCAAAAGTTGGTGTTATCAGGGTTGCCTGACCCTCGTTGAAATGTCCTTCAATGGCTACTGTCATCGGACCATCTCCGATGCTTCACTGGGTTTAATTGCCAATGGCTGATAAAGTCAAGTCTGCTTGACCTTCATTGAAATTATCTTCAATGACTGATATCATCGGACCACCTCCGATGCTTCGCTGGATTTACGTGCTAATGGCTGAAACATAGGTTGCTTGACCTTTGCTGAAATGTGCTTCAATGGCTAACAGAAGCCCATAGCTCAAGATATTTGATCCATCCGGGAAGTACAAAGATGTATCAAGATTTGCGGTGACATTTTTGGTGCCCAAATATGAAAAGAGACATTGCAGAATGCGTTACAATGTTCTTGACATGTCAGAGAGTGAAGGACAAGCATCAAAGACCAAGTGGATTACTTCAACCGTTGGACATACTGGAATGGAAGTGGGAGCATATCACAATGGATTTTGTGGTAGCTCTTCCAACGACTTAGAAAGGATATAATGCGATATGGGTCATAGTGGATAGACTAATGAAGTCAGCACACTTTTTGCCAATAAGGATTAGATTTAATCTTGATCAGCTGGCAAAACTATACGTCAAGGAGATCGTGTCGAGATATGGAGTTCCAGTGTCAATAGTATCAGATAGAGATCTGAGATTCGCATCAAATTTATGGATGAGTACATCAAATCATCCCCAAACCGATGGTCAAAGCGAACGAACAATCCAGACGTTAGAGGATATGCTTAGAACATGCATCATGGATTTTAAAGGAAATTGGGACGATCATCTACCATTGGTAGAATTCGCCTACAATAATAGTTACCACGTAAGTGTCGACGTCAAGATTTTTATAGTTCTCATGTTCTATCCAAAGTACTGCCACACGTAATAGTCACTTGGGATTGTCACTCCTTGGATATTGTGGGACATTGTTGTATGTATGTATGTATAAAGCATTAAGACGACGTGCCATTTGTCGGAGGAACAAGATGATGTGTGACTCCTTGCCGGGGTTATCGCCGAGTTGAGTTAAAAGTAGATGTTGCTTAGGGTTACAACTGAGATTGGAATACTTGTTGGTATGATGTGATATCATCTTGTTGCCATGCTATGATGACGTTGTGACTCCTCACCGGTATTATCGCCGATTTAAGCAAAAAGAAGACGTTGCCCAGGGTTACTTCTGAGATTGGACTGCTTGTTTGTGTGCCTCACTATCATCTGTAGGTTGAAGTTGATTGCATGTGTTTGAAACAAGCATTTTCAAGGTTATCGTTGGAACTACAATGGCATCCCTTGGGGCTATCACCAAGGATGGGGTTGCTACTCCCAGTGTTATCTCTGGGACTGAAACTGAACGTCGCGATGTTATCGTTGAGACAGAACTGTCCTCTCCGGTGTTGCTGCCGGTCTTTTGATCTGCACGTTTTGGGGTTATCTCCGAGATTTGGAAATGACATTCTCGGTGTGTGTTCCAGGTTTGAACCGATGCTCCCAGTTTGTGTTCCGGGTTTAGAACTGAACTTCCGGTAGTATCCGGAATGGTTATAAGCTGTCTTTCAGGGTTATCTCCAAAAGACAAATCTACCCTCCTGCAATGTCAGTAATAGGAGTGTAGAAAATTTTAAGTGTCTATAGATGACCCTCTTTATCATATTCATGCAATGTAAGGCATGGATAGGATAAAGAATCCTAGACACTTAAAATGTAAACAAGATAATCATGATGCTATATGCATCAACATGATGCAAATGTATGTAGAATGATTGTCATGTAATCCTGCTAGGATGACAATCAGTGATGGCTTGGACATGCGATCTAGAATGATTGTCATGTAATCCTGCTGGGATGAAAATTAGTGATGGCTTGGACAAGCGATCCAAGTCTCAAAGGATGTTGACATTGGGACTACCACCAAAGTCTTGAATCCTAGACACTGGCTTATACTCCATAGAGGTACCTCTTGTGTGGAAGAGATCTGTAGGGATAAAGCTTTGTCTGTTTTGAGGATGTGTATAACATGTTCCCTCATATTGTTAGAGTTACTGCCAACAGTTGGTTGTTATTAGGGTTGCCTGATCTTCGCTGATGTGTGTATCACCGGATGAATCCCTCTTGGGTGCATAGTCAAGGCTGCTTGACCTTCATTGATGTGTATCAATGGTAGCATTGTGTTGTAGCCCTTGCTGGTGAAGGTTGCTTCAATGGGTTTACTTGCCATTGGTTGATATGACGTCAAGGCTGCTTGACCTTCATTGATGTGTATATCAATGGTTGCATTGCATTGTAACCCCCGCCGAGGATACGTAGATGATCGAAAGGTGTGTGTTGTGACCCCCGCCGAGGAGGCTTGATATTCCATTGTTTTTCGTTGTAACCCCCCATCGGATCGTGAGATTCTTGATAACTTCAATAATAACCCGTAGGGATATATAGATGCTTGATAACTTCAAGGGTTGTAACCCCGTAAGGGGAGGTTCAGGATTGTAACCCTGTAAATGACGGTATCAGACCTTTGTGGGGTATTGCCGAGCATGGTTTGTGAAAGCTGAGCTTATTGGTATAGTATACCCTGCATTCAGACGAATACCATTGAAGCAACGGGAGTTTAACTCTGACTGACAAAAAACCAGGATTTTAGGCTGTTCCGCTAAATCACGTAGCATTTTTATTCCTGATTTGGCCTTTTCAGGTTGTGAGACCTCCTTTACAACTCTAACTGGAGCGAGCCGGAGGTGTGGGACCCATGTAGGGGGCCATAGGTGTACCTGCAGGAGCCGCAGGTTGACCTGCGGCCATCAGTGCCTATATGTATAAGCGGCTGGTTGCTTTCATAAGTCATTTTCAAGTTGCGCAGCGAAGGAAATCTGAGAGCTCTTCTGCAGATCTGTTGAGTTCGGGCAACTTTCTGCATATTCTGTCACCATACAAGCGTTCTTCACTGTCCTGGTAACACATGCATGTATTTTTTTCCAATTTCTGTCCGTTGGAAAATGACTTATCGCATGAAATGCATTTAGACACATAGTAGTGAATATGCATGCTGATATGACTTGATAAAAAAATATTCAACATAGCAAATGTTAGTATTAAACCATGCTGAACATAATGATGTGAAAAAATTTGACTTTTGAAGCAGTCAAATTGGCATCTTTTACTGTCATTTCTTATCCTATCTGAGGACAAATGAGTAAAGGTAGAATAGTAAATAATCCTGGTAATTAGACTACACTTACGGATTTTTACTGTGATGTGATGAATGTATACAGGATGTATATAACTGTGTACAGGTGTGCTACTGAATGGCCACCTAGTCATGCCTATATGCATGTGGATAGTCCCATTTACAAAGGAGACTATGGCAAAATTTTTCCAAAATGTAGGCATTATGCATTTTAACTCTACAGTAGATGTATGTTAAAATAATGCATGTATGCATGTAATCATAGAATGCATTTTAAAAAAGACTCCAGGTACGAAATTACCACACCCTTTCTGAGGTGATTTGGAGACTTGTTGTCCAGATATTATGGATCCAAATTAGCCAAGCAGTTCTCGCAGGACCACTTCTGGTGTACGGAGGAGGGCTTTTGAAGAGCCTCAGCGCCATTCTATGAGACAGCCTCGTTGTTTGGCGGAGGCGGTAGTACGTCTTATTCGGGTTAAGGTGCCGAATGTCGAGGATGAGGAGGAGGATGCACCGTTTGAGGTTCTTGCTCCTGCTGTACGCGTTCCCCGTAGGGAATTGCCAGGTATTCAAGTGGCCAACCCAAATCTTCTAGGTGACTTGAGTAGGCATCCTTCAGTATACTTGCACGCAAATGAGGTATGAAGTTAGATCTTTAATCTTCCTTATTTCCTATTGAAGAGGAATCAAGGAGTCTGATATTGATCTTCATTTGATGTAGGTTCCCGGCTTCACACAGCCTAGAGGGAACTAGTTTAGCATCCACTCTATGTATCAGGCCTTGCATGATGACTATAGAGTGATCGTCCATGGCTAGGGATTCAAGAGATTCTTCTCTATTCTACCACGTCACTGTCCCTGGGGTTACCTCAGGGCACTGTCTGAGCGGTGGTTCCACCAGACTCAATCACTTCATTTCCTGGACTGTTAGGTGATGATGACGCCGATAGATTGGCGGTTTATCACAGGTATGGAGTTTGGAGGGGAGCCGGTGCCTTGCACGGCGGATATCACCCCTACTGCCGTCAGATCCTTGTTGGGAGTTCCGACGGAGGCGCTCAAGGGCAGGACTGTTTGGACAGGTCCTTTGAGCATAGGTGCTATGAGTGGGCTGTTGAGTGAGCCTATACCTGATAATGTTAGAGTCATGGATCGCATTCTTTGGCGATTGTTCCTGATGATCATTAGGGGCTGCTTCATAGCAAATAACTCTTCTATGGTGTCTTTTGCTTTGATCAGCGCCACTCGACACATGTACCGTATAGGAGAGTATGATTTGGGTTCCTACACCTTTGCCTATTTCCTTTGGGGAATGCACATGCGATCGCAGGGTTTAACCGGCGTGGTTAGGATTCTATCCATTTCTGTTGGTGAGTGTTTCTTTTGTCTTTTCCCATGTACAGGTTAAGAGTTTTGACTGACATCAGATGTTTACCTTTGTGTTGGCAGTTTTGGGCCTATGAGAGGCTCCCTTGTTTGCGTCCTGTGAGTGTGTTAGGTTTAGATACCTATCCACGAGGACGGAGATGGCATCATTCCATACTGGCGGAGGTCCCTGTTGCTGAGGGTTTCACTCATTGTCGCCTGCAGCTGGAGCTATTGACAGCCGATGTCATCACGCGGATTCCCTACTCTGAGAACATTTGGGAGTTGTCTTTGAGGATGGGTACCCGACTGGAGTAGAGTACATCATATCCACCCGCAGGATTCCTCTCTTTACAGATGGAGGATGGGAGCTCTATTTAGGAAAACGTCTTTATTAGGGAGCACTCAGGGAGAGATTTGTATCTCGATCTTGCCTCCCCGCCAGCGTTATTGGCTCGCTTTTCGCGATCACCGTCATTGACATCCCATTGATGGGGATTGACGGTTTTACATTGTTAGAGGGCCCCTATTCTCAGGAGATGTTCCAGCATTGGTGGATCCCTCGCACGATTGGAGCTCAGACCCGCGCCACACAGTTTATGGGGGATATGGTTCCGGGATCCGTGATGATGATGAATTAGCTTCTTTGTCGTAAATCGACTCACATGTGCGCATGATTGAGATTGACGCCTTGTGGGGACCTGGGTCCATATCTTTTCATTCGGCATTTGGGCAGAGATCCTACAGAGGTAGATACTTTTGATCCTTCCAGCTCTGGCGCTGGCCCCTCGGATGACCCATTTGGTTTTGCCGGCACAGATCCTCCTTTGTATAGGCCTGACATCCCTGTAGATAGAGATCCAGTGACTTAGGAGGAGTTATATCAGGTTGACAGCATCGATGATGTGGACATTGACACCATTGACTTTTTCTAATGTATTTCTTTTGATAGGCCTCTGTTAGCTGTTGGGTAGATTCGCCCCATTCTCGCTATATCTTTTGATAGGCCTCTGTTAGATGTTGGGTAGCTTCGCCCCATTTCCCTGTATTTTAGCTGTACAGAGATGTATTAGATGAGGATATACTTAGGAATGTATGCACAGTTTTCCATTCCCTATATCATATTGCCATCTATTGTATCATGCATGTTATTGTGTTATGCATATTTATGTATGTCCGTAGATATTCAAAGATTGACCTGGATGGTCTTATGACACTACCCGTCTGATGTGTCTTCTTCGATAGTCACCAGATTAATCATACCCCACCATTTGCGGTGGTAGATGGTATGCGATTATGGTATGATAGTATATCACCATCAGACATGGTGATCGTAGATGATTTGTTGCAGCATACTATGACCTTATTGATGTTTCAGGTTCCTCCAGGATTTATAGAGGGCATGCTAGAGCACTGGATACTTGACAGATAGGTATTCCGCTTTGGGACCCGTGAGTTGACTCCTACTTTGGAGGAGTATGCACGATTGACGATGCTGCCTCTGGACTGACCTTGCGTGCATATGGTGATGGGAGACATGAGTAGACAGTTCATGACTCTCACAGGATTAAGGCGCATAGTAGTGCAGGATGAGATTACATCCGGCCATGTGATATCCCAGTGTTTCCTGATTGATAGGTTTGGCTCTGATGACAGCTATGCACAGCATTCCGGGGATTTCACCACACCGGAGGATCATTGGCGTTCAGCCCGAGTAGATGTACAACTTCTGTGTGTATTGTCATACGTATACATGCCGCGGTACATGGATGAGCTAGATATCGGTGTTATCATGGTAGTGAGAGCTCTCAGGGAGGGTCATACCATCATTCCGATGATTATCACAGAGACCTTGAGGTCAGCTACATACTGCTGCACTTATCCGGCAGGAGTATTCATAGGCAGTTCGGTCATGTTGTATGTGTGGTTCATGTCACACTTGAGACCGATTAGCACATTTAGACATCATGGATTTTGTTTCACCCATGAGATAGCCATGTCGTACTCCTTTCAGCCTGCAGGGTGTACAGATGTTGCATCTTAGTCTGCTTTCTTAGCAGAGATTGGAGATTCTTTTGATACATTGTCATGTTCAGGGCTTAGCTCACCGTAAAGCTTCATTAGTCATGCTCTGGGCATGGATTATCTCCCTCTGTATGGTTTGAGGGGCATGATTACTACCCGCCCAATCGGCCGTAGTGATGTGTCGGTTTGACCCGGTTTAGGGACTTCCGATGGTATGAGGGGCAATGAGTCAACGCTTCACGTCGCACCGTTTATCAGTGGAGGACAGATCTAGGTTGTATGCCTGTTGGGATCAATGAGAAATCGGCCGAGTTTTCGATCATCCAAGTTGTTCTGCAGAGTATTCCATGGATGGATGGAGAGAGATTGCATTAGTCTGCGGTATATGCACATTGCGGAGACTGATTCGATGATGAGGAGCCTATAGAGAGGCCGTCATTCCCACCGATGACTTGGTGTTGTCATTTGCCAAAGATTTGTGATAGATTCTCCCACCCCAAAGCACCACTATTACCCAAAGATTCTAAGACAACATTTAGAGCAGAGCTTACATCTGATGACCTATGACAGAGATCAGGTTAGGGCTACGATGTTGACAGCTCTTGATGAGAGAGATACCGCTCTGCAGAGAGGGATGAGGCTAGATCAGCCATGTATACATTGATAGTCGAGCGGGATGCCGCCTTATCTGCTAGGGATGTGGCCATTATAGACAACACTTCAGTGAGATCCCAGATGATGGTCAGTCTGGCCGATATGAGTGCCTACATTAATGAGCATTATGCTATCATGCAGTTAGCCTCTGATCTGCTAGCTCGGGTAGATACCCTTGGGCAGGAGCTTGTAGCGTTACCTCCGTCTTTAGAGAGGGATGCTATGTTAGATCTGATAGTCCACATACACACAGATCTATAGATAACTTTGTATTTTCCTGCACAGACTAGCTTAGCCATTTTTGTCAAGTACAGCACATATGTATATATCAAACAGTATTATGTATGGCAGGGAAATATATTTTGATTCACTTTCCTTTTAGTTATGCCTCGATACTTGCTTGATATTCGCCTGTTTCTCCAGGACCTTTGATCTTGATTCATTCTGAACTTATCCTTGATAGATGGACATTGAGACGTCGCAAGGTCTCTCAAAATGGATCATTGATTTCTGAAAATCCCTACCATCTTTGGTGTCTTGGGACTGGTATCTGTATGGAAAAGTGTGGAAAGGATGGTAGTTTCCTCCTCTCCGAGATTGACCGCTCCACAGATGGTCGCCAGTACTTCTATTTGTGAGAAGCCTAGTTAATTCCATCTCTTATGGGTTGGTATTACTCTTTGAGGCACGATCGCAGCTTAGATGGTCACCGAATCTTCTATTTGTGAGAAGAGGTTGGATAATTCCATCCCTTTGATCTAAAACTAATGAAGTGGGGCAATTTGAATGTTGATCCCAGTATCGTGTGACAAGTATGTTTGTTCTGGTAGGGGTTAGACTGCACCATAAATGGCTGCCTACGTACTCCTGTTGAAGAGGAGATCAAGTATGCGTAGTTCGAACCTAGTGTAGGAGGTTCAACGCTGGATGTGGAAGACAAAAGGGTGTAGAAGTATTTTTGTTGCTTTGTTGTTTTTGTGAAGAAAGGGCAGAAATGTTTTTTGTTGTTTTTCTTTATTGCCACCGAGCCATATAGAATATGGTTGCCTACGTACCCCCCGGGTATCAGGGAGATCAGGTTGACGTAGTTCACCCCTCAAGACGAATCGCAGCTGAAGAGAAGCGCAAATCCCATGTGTAGGCTATACTATGGGGAGAAGAAAGTTTAATTCCATAATGGGGATAAAATGCAAGTGTGGAAAAGTTTGATCCCGTCTTCAGGACAAACTGCAAGTGTAGAAAAGTTTAATCCTGTCTTCAGGATAAACTGCAGATGTGAAAAGTTTAGTCTCGTCTTCAGGAGAAACAAGGGCGGTGTATAAAAAGTTTAGTCTCGTCTTCAGGAGAAACAAGGTGTTGAAAAGTTTAGTCTCGTCTTCAGGAGAAACCAGGTGTTGAAAAGTTTGTAATGCAAGGAAACCAGGCTGCTGGTGTGAAGTGAAAGGAAACCAGGTTGCTGGTTTGAAGTGTATTTTTCCCTGAGGGGCAGAAGAGTTTGTAAACAGGAAAGGGTTCAAAACCGGAATGTCTGGTGATTGTAAGATAAAAACCAGGATATTTGTTTGATGGTAACTTCAGACATAGTACCGTTTCACGGTGTCCGAGTTGATAAGCTGTGGAAATTCATCGCCATCCATTTCCTGCAACCTGAGAGCACCTCCTGTCAATACTTCCTTGACAACAAATGGGTCTTCCCAGTTAGGAGCGAACTTTCCCTTAGATTGATCTTGGTTGTCAATGATCTTCTTCAAAACCAAGTCATGTTGTTTGAATTGCCGTAGTCGGACTTTTCTATTGTAGGATCATGCGATCCTTTGCTGATATAACTGACCATGGAAGATAGTCGCGGTTCGGCTTTTGTCTATTAGAGACAATTGGTGATACCTGTCTTGTACCCATTGGTCTTCATCCAACTGAGCATCCATCAATACTCTGAGGGATTCCATTTCCATTTCTATGGGGAGCACTGCTTCCATCCCATAGACTAATAAGTAGGGTGTTGCCCCAGTGGAAGCTCGCATTGAAGTTCTGTAGGCTAATAAAGTTAGGGGCAAGAGGTCAGGCCATCCTTTGTGATTGGCGGACATTTTCTGCATGATCTTCTTGATGTTTTTATTAGCCGCTTCAACAGCACCATTCATATTTGGTCGGTAGATGACATAGTTGAGATGTTTGATGTGGAATTTTCTGCATAATTCCTCCATCATTTTGTTGTTGAGGTTCTTAGAATTTTCTGACACAATGACCTCTGGTTGTCCATATCGACAAACAACATTGTTTCTGATGAATGCAATGATGACTTCTTTAGTAACCCTAAGGAAGGAAGCTGTTTCTACCCATTTGGTGAAGTAGTTGATCATGGTGAATATGAATCGATGTCCATTACTGGCTTTGGGCTCGATGGGCCTGATTACGTCCATTCCCCACATTGTGAAGGGCCATGGCGAACTCATATTGTGGAGTTACCTTGGAGGGGCGTGGATAGCATTCCCATGGATTTGACATTGATAGCACCTCTTGACGTGATCATCACAGTCAGCTTTGAGTGTAAGCCAATAATGTCCTGCTCGAGAATTTTTCTTGACAAGTAGGGGTCCACTCATGTGAGGGCCGCATACTCCACCATGGATCTCATCCATGAGTCACTGAGCTTGGTCTTTGTCCAGACATCTGAGGAGACCTAATCCTGCATCTCTTTTGTAGAGTGCATCTCCACTCAGGTAGAATTTCATGGCAAGTCGATGAATCCGCCTCTTCTCAGTTAGGCTCGCCTCAGCGGGTGTAGATCCATCTCGTAGATATTCCTTGATATGCTGATACCAAGGGTTGTGGATGGGAGGTAGTTCATCCAATACTTCTCCCATGTAATTCCCATAGACTGGGGTTTTATGCATAGCAATCGTGATGCTTGGCATGTTTTCCTTGCCAGGTATGCAAACCAAGGAGGCCAATGTTGATAATGCATCTGCAAAGTCATTCCTATTATGAGGAATGTGTAGAAAGGAGATTTCTTCGAACTCCAAAGCCATCTGTAGAACTTGCCGATGGTAAGGAAGTAAATGTAATTCTTTGGTTTGATAGATTCCTCGTGATTGTTTGATTACCAATTCGAATCCCCAAAGACATTAACGCCGATACCCATTAAACGGCAAGTTTGAGTCCCATGATCACCTTTTCATACTCAAATTTGTGTTGTTCATATTGACAAACTACAATTGGACGTTGACGGATACCGCTCCCCTGTCATAGGTATTAAAAGCGCTCCATTCGAGCCTTCGAATTGATGACTCCATCAAAATACATTTTCCACGATCGGCACATGCGTCAGCATCGATGTGTTAGTTAATTACCATTACTCCTTCGTCAGGAAAGTATGTTTCTAAGGGTTTGTAGTCCCCTGCAGGTGCGATGGCCAGTTAATCCGCAATTCCTTGACCTTTGACAGACTTTTGTGTCACGTAGACAATGTCAAATTACTGTAGGATCAACTTCCATCTAGATAGTCGACAATTCAGTATGGGTTTGCTAAACATATACTTAAGAGGATCCACGCGGGATATGAGATGGGTTGTGTGACCATGTAGATAATGTTGTAATCTCATGGAATCCCATGCTAAAGCACAACAAGTCTTCTCAATCAGAGTGTACTTGTGTTCACTGATGCTGAATCTTTTGCTGAGATAATAGATAGCTCGCTCTTGGCCTCTATTATATTTATATCCCGGCATACAGCCCATAACATTGTCATTTATGGACAGGTACATGAACAGGGAAACATCATCCTTGGGAGGTACCAAAATAGGAGCGTTAATCAGCTGCTCCTTGATTGTGAGGAAAGCTTTCTGACACTCATTATTCCATTTCATGGAGGAGTTCTTCCTTAACAATTTGAAGATTGGCTCACAAGTTGCTGTGAGTTGAGAAATGAATCGGCTAATGAAGTTGATCCTTCCCAAAAGTCCCCGTATTTCCTTCTCTGTCTGAGGAATGGGCATTTCCTTGATGGCCTGGATTTTGGTAGGATCCAGTTCAATCCCTTTGTGGCTGACTAGGAAGCCTAGTAACTTGCCTGACTTAACACCAACGGCGCACTTGGCGGGATTCAACTTCGAGTTGTACTTACGCAACCTATTGAACAGCTTTTTGTGATGGTCTAAATGGTCATCCTCCCTCCGGGATTTGACAATAATGTCGTCCACATATATCTCTATCTCCTTGTGCATTAAATCATGGAAAACGGCTATCATAGCTCGCTGGTAGGTTGCCCCAGCGTTGATGAGGCAATCAACGAAGGAGTACATGCCGTACTGAGAAGTATTGTCAATAAGAATGTGGATAAAAGGCACGGGAAAGCTATCTTTAAGGCAATCTTTGTTCAAATCCTGATAATCCACGCATACTCGCACTTTTCCCACTGGTTTAGGTACGGGAACAATGTTGGATATCCACTCCGGATATGTAGACACCATGATGATGCCAGCTTAAAATTGTTTCACAATTTCTTCTTTAACTTTTAAACTCCACTCAGGTTTCAATCGCCTAAGCTTTTGCCTAACTGGCTTGAATCCTTCTTTAATGGGAAGGCGATGAAGAACAATGTCAATGGACAAACCCACCATATCTTCGTGAGACCATACAAACACATCCTGGAATTGGGTTAATAGTGTAACCATGTCATTCCGCTGAGTTGTGGTAAGGTCTGAACCAATCTGGATTAGCTTAGGGTTGTCTAAGGTTCCAAGATTGAAAGGAGTGGTTTGATCAAGATTGGGTTTGGGTTTGTCGGTGACCCATTCCTTAATCTCTTGAGGTGTCTCAATGTCCTCTTGGATGTCCATCAATTCTAAGTCCAACTTTGTATCAAAGTTACAGCCCTTGTGGAGAGAAGGCACCTCATCAGCAAGTACAGGCACATCTAAATTCAAAGTCCTGAAACAAAATATGCTTTCACTTAATATATGCAACTGTTCGATCATACAAAAGTGTTAGCATGTACGTGATAAAATAACTGTTAGTGTTGTAAAGGAAAGCAAGCAATTAAAGTTATCTACAGGGCAGAGGGATTTTTTGCCCATTTTACCCTCGTCGACCAATGCATGGAGTGCTACTCCAATTGTCGACGGCAAAGTCCTAAAGGACTACAGTGATAGAAGGATCGTCAGTGTCCTCTTTCTCCCGAATGATAACCATGACATCTGGGCAATCATCGTCTGGGGTGTATCTGTTTGTATGTTCATCATGAACAATAACGTGAATGCTTGCCATCATTAAGGCAAGGTCATGTTTATGTTTCCATTCATTTCCGTTCATCATCAGGAATCAGCACCTCTTTAGATTTAATTGGCACTGGTTTTGGAAACAGCATAGCCACAACCCGGGCTGGAACCTTTACTGGAGATTGTATCAACTCATGAGGTAAAGGCATAGAAAATCATCGTGCGGCGGAATCTTGAGGAACCTACTCGCGCTTATGAGGATTCCTACGTCTGGAATTGGAAGAATAGTTTAGCCCGGCTGTCCCAATTTGACTGGACATTTGGATAGGGTGCTTAATACCCTGCTGATCCTTACCAAGCCCTTGTCCAGGTTGGTAACCCAATAACATCATTTCTTGAGTAGCGGACATCACTTCGTCAGAAATCTTGGGTACGGGAAGTGGCACTCCAATAGAATGGTATTGCGTGTTACTCACTTCTAGAGTATGAAAACTGGCCGGCTCAACCTCTGAATTGAAGCTGATAATTGGTAGAGTTCCTGGTCTAGGACCTTCCGGCTCAGCATTGACAGTGACTAGACTGTTGTTGATGATGTATTTGAGTTGTTGATGCAAAGTGGAGGGAATAGTTCCAGCCATGTGTATCCATGGTCTCCCTAATAACAGGTTGTATCCTGAATCTATCTTGAGGACGTGGAAGGATACATTGAATGTATGGGGACCAATCTCAATTGGCAATTCAATCTTTCCCATGGAATTTCTTCGAGATCCATCAAAAGCTCTGATGATCGTGTGGCTACTTTTGATTCACTTGAGATTGATATTCATCTTCACCAAGGTGGCATAAGGACAGATATTTAGAGATGAGCCTCCATCTATCAAAACTCCAGCTAGCATATACCCGGAAGACAACACTGCAATGTGCAAGTTGGTTTTGCAATAATAGGTCCCTTCTGGGAGGTATATAAATCATCGATGAAGGATATCACATTGTTGTTGAAAATATGATCAACCAAATGTTGAAATTTTTCCACATCCACTGATTTTGGCAAGTAGGAGTTCTTCCAAAACCTTTAGCAAGACCTTCCGATGATCTTTGGAAGAGAAAACCAAGTCCAGAATTGAAATCTGGTGTGGAGCTTCTCGCAAGCTTGAAATCACTTTGGCTTCATTGTGGCCCATAGTATGGAGGAATTTTTCAATCTTCTCCATGGGCAACTTCCCCTTTGCTTCGTAAGTAGGCTTGATAATCCGTTGAGGAAGATACAGTGGATTCTCTTTCAACACTGTAGTAGTAGTAGTAGTAGTAGTAGTAGTAGCAGTAGTAGTAGTAGCAGTAGTAGTAGTAGTAGTAATAGTAGTAGTAGTAGTAGTATGAGACGTAGATCCTTCAGCTTCTCCATAATTCCATGGAACTTTGTGTTAGCTGAAAACAGGATGTTGTAGTCTGCAAGGCAAAGGAATTGGCTCTAGTGCGGCCACTTTCAAAGGATTGTCCGCTCCTTTGAGTTGAATTGGTTGTATGGG
Source organism: Panax ginseng (assembly GCA_020205605.1). NCBI lineage: Eukaryota > Viridiplantae > Streptophyta > Magnoliopsida > Apiales > Araliaceae > Panax > Panax ginseng. The sequence continues at coordinate 89,701,726 of CM035129.1, forward strand.
AAATGTTTTGACAGTCTCATCATCCACCTCGAATATAACTGCTACTGATTCCTTCCATTGAGTAGGGTATGCATTCTCACCCTTAAGTTGCACAGTGTAATCATCTGCTACTTGCAGGACACCGCTTCTCGATAAGATTCTGAATGAGATGGCGGAGTGCCCAGCATTCTTCTGTGCTATGACCGCGAGAATGTGAATGATATTGACACATTTCATCAGGATTGAACCGCCCTGAGCGGGGATTGATTGGAGGGAGAAGGAATGTAATTCTTCCTTCGTTAATCAGCATTTGAAGTATCTCCTCCAGAGATTGGCCCAGATAGGTGAATTCCCTTTGATTGGCAAAGTCCCGACGGGATTTAGCACTTGCTCGCTTTGCAACCTTATCCTCCATAGCTTCGCTTTCTGAAGGTGTTGATGGAACATTCATAACAAATGGAAGGAGATAGGCATGCTCCTGCCTGATTAATTGGCGTGTGACTTGGTGTTGGTGAGTTACCAGTTATGTCAATTGCTCAATTTGTTTGCAAAGAGCTTTCATCTTTCATTCCATGGTAAACTGGAACTTTGCATAATCCCATTTATCAACACCGTCTTTGATGGGTTGGGATGATTCACCAGTAGAATTGAAACCATGTCCAGTGCTCCAACTAATCATGTTGACTTCTTCCTCTTTGTGTTGATGGAGAGGGTTCTCTTGTACGTGAGGTTGATCTGGCTTGGTGACCACAATCTCACCATTATCTATTAGATCTTGGATCTTGTGTTTCAAGGCCCAACAATCCTGAGTATCATGTCCGGGTGCCCCAGCATGATAAGCACACTTCCGATTAGCAATGAAACCCCTCCCATTAGGGTTGGCTGGTGAAAGAAGATGTGTAATTTTCTTCTGAGCAGTCAGAAGAGCAAGAATGTTCTCGAGCGAGTCCCCTAAGGGTGTGAACGTTCGAGGTCGCTTTACTTCTCCACTTTTAGGCAATGGAGGGTTTGAAGATTGTCCGGAAAAGGGGAGTAGTTTCTCTCCATAGGCATGCTTGATTGCCTTTTGTCCTTGCAATATCAAGGAAACATCCTCCTCTTTCTTTTTATGGACCCTCAAGGGGTTGTTTCCATAAGATCCAGACTGGATGTGCTCAGCAACAGCTTTAAGAGCGGCTAGGTCTTGAATTTTACCAGACTTCAATCCCATTTCAGCCATCTCTCCGTGTTTGATCATTTCAGATAATGATTTACCAATACCAGCTAGCACTCTTTCATAGAAAGGAGCTTCATGTACATCTATGAAGGTCATGACCATCTCTGATTCTGTCATTGAAGGAATAACTTGAGCAGCAAGGTGCCTCCACCTTTGAACGTACTCTCTGAATGACTCATTAGACTGTTTCTTGACTTTGGTAATTTGATACTGGTCAGGAGCCATCTGAGATTGAAAATTGTATTGAGTGAGGAAGACATGAGCCAATTCTTCCCAACTATGGATCTAAGAGTTGTCTAATCTGGTATACCCTGAACGGGCTTCTCCAGTCAGACTTTTCTGAAATAGCTGCATTCTGAGCTTTTCATCCTCAGCATAAGATCCGAGTTCTCCAATGAACACCTTCAAATGTGTGTAAGGATCCCCTAATCCGTCATATTTTTCAAAATCAGGGGTCTTGAATTTCTATGGATAATGCACACCAGGAAATATGCAAAGGTCTGTATATGAAACACTACCATGTGTTCCAATCCCATTGAAAGAGCGAATGGTTTCCTCCATTTGTAGGACCTTTTTCCTGATATCACCGGTGTCTGGATCTCCTTTGAGATGGGTGCTTTCAGGGTCTTTGTTGGTTATATCCAACTGACGTTCTGGAATTGTCTTTTCCAGATTTTGAACTCCCCCTTGTGCAGAGGACTCTGTATGTGTAGGTATCTTTGTACCCTGAGTAGACTGGTGTAACTCTTTCAGTAGAACAACCAAGTCTGTGATTTATTTACTCAATCCGTCAAATTCTTCTCGGGAAACAGGATTAGATTGTTCAGAAGAAGACATTATTGGTTGTAGGCTTGAGGCCTTTTTAGATTTTGAACGGGTAACAAGCCCAATTGCTTCCCTACAAAAGACTTACGTAGTTTAGTCTTTGGGTAATATAAATGTTATCATAACATATCCGTTTTAGGAATTTGTCCTGCAAAATCGGTTTGTTAATTGATAACATGTCATGAACAAATTACAAGTAAATGCTTTTACAAGTAATTAAAAATGGAGAGTATGAAGAGACTTTCCCCCGCATTTGGTTTATCAGAGGTTGACCTATCTTAAGGTTACTCTCGCAGCTTTTCGGCATGAAGGTTCCCAAATCATCGCAATCTACTTGACGGGAAATTAATCCGGTCTTTCAACTTGGAGCGGATCTGAGTGGTGCCTTTCCTGAGCCCCGGGGAATTATTCTTCCCACAGGTCCAGTAATCAAACACCAACAGGATACCCTCCTGGTGGAGGGACCACACAACATGCATTCACATACAACGTGTCTCACCGTTTATGCAAAATGATGACATGTGTGAAGCACTAACATGTGTGAAGCACTAATATCACAGATAGATATTTAGCAGTGCAATAAGTAAGATGCATTCGTACACATTTATCATAAATGTAAATGCAACAATCACACACAAGCATATAATAATTCTGAAAAGACTGTAATAGCGGCTTAAGCCCTCTTACTGGAATCCCCAGCAGAGTCGCCACCTGTCGACGTCGGGATTTTTGGTGTCCCTTTTCGTTACTTGTTCTTTGGTGTTCTCATGTTAATGTGAGATTTGTTTGAAAAAACAAGTGAAAAAGGTTCGACATGTATAATGTCGACGATTGACTCTAAGAGTCGTCAGTTGATGTTTTTAACTGGTTGTACCAACACAACAGAAAAGGTTTGCACATTGACCCAGTGATTTGACACTGCTAAACGGGTCTGCGAAACCGAGATTCATTTAAGGGTTCGGGGGCTTGATTATGCGGAGGGAAGGTGTTAGGCACCCCCCGACATTCGTGTTACCACGGTGACCGCCACTCTTCAAAGAAATTGTTTTATGAATGTGTGTGTGTGTCTGTGGATCAATGTGTAATTTATTTGAAAGTAGTGCGAGGCCTCGTTCGCACCTATATACACAAGGTTTGAATTTTATATGAAAATTGAGTTTTAACCAAGATTTAGAAATGAAGTTTTGTAAAAAAGGTTTTTCAAACCTTATGCTCAATAGGAATTGAGACCTTTTCATACTTCCATTTTATTATTAGATGTCCGGCTTGTTTGCTTTTATTTTCAAAATGCGAAGCATTTTCGAGAAAATAATATACAGCAGTGCCGAACTCCTTATGGGCGTGATAGCCATCCAAGGAAACTCAGACACTGTAAAATAATGTACAAGCTACTTACAGCCAAAAAATGTCCATCATGGGAACCGAATCTAGATTCAGTAAACTGAACATGTGATCACATGATTCCTAGGCTCACAAGATACTGCAATTTGTATGGAAAGTAGTAAGCAGTTATATATATATAAAAGTTGTAAATATATATATATATATATATATATGAACATTATCAACCGCCACGAAGTGAACTCTAGGCGGGACGAAATATAAATAAAGCTATAAAAGCGATCAACCGCCACGTAAGTGAACTCCAGCGGGGCTAATGTAAATAAAGTCAGAAAAAGTCACGGAGTAAACTCTGTGCCCCGACAGAATGTAAATATATATATATATATATATGTACAAATATATATATATATATATAAGCAGTAAACGCACTGGATATAAATCCAGGCTCATCGGATATGTCCGACGGCAATTATATATATGTATATATATAAAAGCGAGTAAATGCACCGGATGTAAAATCCAGGCTCATCAGATATGTCTGACAACAATTATATATATATATATATAGGAAAGAAATTAAATGCTCTGGATGTAACATCCAGGCTCATCAGACAGAGTCTGACCACAGTTTATATATATAAGTATATATATATATATATATATATACAAAAGCAAATAAACGCTCCAGACCGAAGTCTAGGCTCAATCGAGGCATAACTCGATAATTTTAGTCCATATATACGACATATATACATATATTAGTATATATATATATATATATATATATATGTATGAAATGAAAACCACTTTTAATCAAGTCCAGTAAACACACTCACACGACTCTCAACGTGTACAACCGTGTGTGATAATAGGAGAAAGAGGCTTTATAGAATGTAAGAAGGCTTACAGTGGGCTGCCAAAGTAGACTTCTTAGACTTTAAATGTATAAACACTCGGCTTCCAAAATTTTATATAAAAAGTAGCTATATGTGAGCTAACTAGTGTTTAAAGAAGAGGAAACACTCAAAAGATGTGTATGCAGAGTAAAATGGACACGGCTTCCTCGCCTTTTTCCTTCTCTATCTCTTTTAAATGGTCAACCCCCCCTCTATATTTATAGATTTAGATGGTCAGCAGTAAACTGCAGTGCCGCATTAGCTGAACTGATCTTTGGTCATGGTGGGCCCGGGCCTCGCAGGTCTCATCGTCTTATAGTATGTGCACTCGTGCACTGTAATGTCCAATCAAACTTGCAGAACTTCAATTCGAGCATCCAAACGAAGTATATCTGTACTTATTCGGATTGCTTGTGTCGAGAGTTACGTAATGACATGGATTAGAGGTTGTACGAAGTCAGGAAGAGGGGTCTATGCCCATGGTCTTCAAGCTTCAAAGTCTATCTAAAGTACTTCCACACATAATAGTCACTCGGGATTGTCACTCCTTGGCTCTTGTGGGACATTGTTGTATGTATGTATGTATGAAGTGTTGAGACGACGTGCCATTTGTCGGAGGAACAAGATGATGTGTGACTCCTTGTCGGGGTTATCGCCGGGTTGAGTTGAAAGTAGACGTTGCTCAAGGTTACAGCTGAGATTGGACTACTTATTGGTATGTTGTGATATCATCTTGTTGTCGTGGTATGATGACGTTGTGACTCCTCACCAGGGTTGTCGCCGGTTTAAGCGGAAAGCAGACATTGCCCAGGGTTACATCTGAGATTGGACTACTTGTTTGTGTGCCTCACTGTCATCTGTAGGTTGAAGTTGATTGCATGTGTTTGAAACAAGCATTTTCGGGGTTATCACCGGAACTGCAATGGCATCCCTTGAGGCTATCACCAAGGATGGGGTTGCTACTCCCAATGTTGTCTTTGGGACTGGAACTGAACGTCACAGTGTTATCGCCGAGACAGAACTGTCCTCTCCGGTGTTGCTGCCGGTCTTTTGATCTGCACGTCTCGGGGTTATCTCCAAGATTTGGAAATGACATTCCCGGTGTGTGTTTCGGGTTTGAACCGATGCTCCCGGTTTGTGTTTCGGGTTTGGAGCTGAACTTCTGGTAGTATCCAGAATGGTTGTAAGCTATCTTTCAGGGTTATCTCCAAAATACAAATCTACCCTCCTGCAATGCCAGTAATAGGAGTGCAGAAAATTTCGAGTGTCTACACTTAAGATTAGGAATCCTCCCTGTCCATAACTTTTATGGAGTCTTGGGGCCGAATTTTGAGGTTACTTTTTCGTAGATATGCAGCCATTTCTAGGGCATGACCCTAGAAGGATACTAGAATGTCGGTAAAATAATTATGGACCGTACCATGTCCAACAAGGTATGATTTTTCCTTTCAGATACATCAATCAATTATTGCGTATCAAGAGGCGTCTATTATTAGAAAACCATTTGAGATGATCTAGAAACTTATTGCACAAGTATTCCTTCCTTGATCTGATCAAAGAATCCTAATACTTAGCCAATTTGTTTCATTTCTGAATTCTTTGAACCTTTCAAATAATTCACAATTGTATTTCATCAAATACAAACATTCAACTCTTTGAATGATCATCTCCTTTTTCTTATACTAATTTGTTCAATATGCAAAATAATTTTCACGTAAGTCAAGTATTCTAAATCCATTAAGTAGTATTCCAGTTCTATACAAAACATTATTATTATAAATAGAACAACAATTGTTCTTAAATATAATACCAAAGATTTCATTGTCCAACAACAAAATGAAATAATGTTTTCAAAGAGAACGGGAATACAATAACAACTTATTGACTTAATAGATTTGCACGTAGGAAATGCTAAATTATAAGTTTCTATGGCTAATACAGCAACCTTTGCTTCATTTACCAGACATAGGATTACTTATCCTTTGTTTAGCTTTCTACTTCTGCTTGGTCCCTTCATAAATCTATATTTATGATAACCAAAGCTGGTATCCAATACCTAAGTAGAACCTTGACTTAAAGAAAAATTTATTTCAATCATGAACAAAAACTATATTTGTAACCGAGACTTCATTAAGCTTCTTTGGTTAGCCTCTGCAAGATGCTTCTCGCAGTTTCTTTCCAGTGTCCAGGCTTATTGCAGTGGAAGCAAACTCATTTGCTATCCGTATCAGTTTCATTCTTATTATCCTTTGTTTATACCTTTCTATTTACCTTCTTTGAATCGTTCTTCTTTTTCAGAAGATCCTTTGGCCCCTACCAGTAAGACATGGTCTTTCTTGGTTGGAAAGTGACTCTCAACATTTTTCAACATGTTAAGTAAATCAGTGAGGCTGATATCTAGCTTGTTCATATGAAAAATTCACAACAATTGTGAAAGGAGTCCGGGAGTGAGTGCAAGATCAAATCTTGGCTCAACTCTCCATCCATGACAAAACCTGTTGTCCTAATTGATCAATCAAATTGATAATGTTAAGGACTTTTATCTGTACTGTAGTGTCATCGGTTATTCTAGATCGGAAGAGCTCCTTAGATATCTAATATCTATTAGTCCTACTTTCCTCACCATCAACTACTTGACGTGTAGGAGTATAATAGGAGCATCCATAGTTTCATGTTAACGCTGAAACTTGTTACTCATGGATGCGAGCATGATGCATTGAGCCAACTGTGCATCATCTTGCCACTTTCTAAAAGTAGCAATCTCTTCCTCAGAGGCATTGTCTGCAACCATTGCAGGGATAGGCGTATTAAGGACATAAGATAGCTTTTCAGCCGTGAGAACTATTCTCAAATTCCTTAACCAATTCGAGTAATTCAGTCCGGTTAATTAACATCTAACATACATAGTAATTTAGAAATTGTAAAATTCTATAAATGAATTTATAAGTAACAACATTTTAACATACATTCTTTTATTAATTACCAAAATAATTTAGGTCTTGTTTTAAATTGGTATCTCCCACTATTTTTTTCAAACTATATTACCCTCACTTATATAGTTCGGCAAAATCTAATTAAAGATTTGCTAGTGAGAATAAGGATCTCATTTCAAATATATATAGCGTTGTAGTGACACAACAAACTATATATAAATAAATAGGTAGACAACTCTTGTCAATTACATCAACTATGCAACTCCTTGTATTTTGCCTCTTAGATCATAATGGTCAAGTGTGTGCACATCCGAACTAAAATGATTTAAGTTAAGTCCAACCTAGCACTCCATATATTCAAAAAAAAAAAATTATTGTCCTTGTGGTAACACAACAAAACAATATTGTTCAATTTTCTTTATAAGCATCAAATGTGATAAAATTAACATCTCAAAGAATTAAGATAAGCCTTGTGGTGACACAACAAACTTATAAAAATTAATTGATACTCTATTATTTTTTATCATGCTAGAAGGCGACATTCGATATTCCAAATATCTTTGAACGCTTAGGACTTAATATAAAAAAAATTGAGGGGTTTGTTATTAATTTGTCTCATCTTGTTTAGCGCGCATGCACATATAGAATACTATATTCTACCTGGATTGATTATGGACTTTTATTCTAGTTTGGTTCAGTAGAGCCACCAAGTGAACCAAAAGGTTAAACCCTAGGGTGCAAGAATTAATATTTAAATATAACTATTACATTAAAACCCGGGCTCCATAACAAATGGGTCTTCAAGCGCTCCTTGCTCCTTGATCTTCAATTCTTCAAAATAATTATAACTATTCCTATTACAAAACTATTTAAAATAAATAAAAACCTTAATCAGCAGTCAAGGGGAAGCACATAGGAGGAGGATAGAATTTACATTAAGAAAAATTAGAGAAGACGAGGTACGTAGACCCCATTTAATAAAATTCATACATTTATGCATCCAACTAAATTAAAATCCAATCACATTGGTTAATAGTCCATATCCAATCTCATTTATTATCATACACATCACCATATGCATCAATAAATAACATTCATCTCATGAATAATAAACATTCAATATATATATATATATATATATATATTGATATCATTTAATGGGCAAATTTAGTTAGTATAAAATCTAATTTTGAATCAAAATAAACTCAATAATTTTAATCCAAATTTAAATCAAAATAAACTAATTTATTTTAATTTATCCAATTTTGAATAAAATAAACTATTTTATTTTAATCAAAATCTTTAATCAAAATAAACTCATTTATTTTAATTAATTATGGAATCCAATTCCAAGTAAAAATAAATAAATAAACTCCTTTATTAAAGGAAACACAGATTCTCTTTCCTATTCACAAATAAACTCATTTATTTTGAATAATATGAAATCATATTCCATATCTAAATAAATTCTTTTATTTAAGGAAATTAGGATTCTCTTTCCTATTCACAAATAAACTCTTTTATTTTGAATAATATGAAATCTTATATCATATCTAAATAAACTCTTTTATTTAAAGAAACATGGAATCCAATTTCAACACTAATTAGTTATCATGGAATCCAATTCCAACTCTAATTAGATAGCATGAAATCTAATTTTAAAATTAAAATAAACTTTTTATTTTAAGATTAAAATAAACTTTTATTTTAATTATAAAATTATTAAGAATAATATATATATATAATATATTATATTAACTGTACGGTTTATATATATATATATATATATATATATATATATATATATATATATATATATATATATATATATATATATATATATAGCGAAATTCACGTGAATTAGCTGACCTGCTAAACCATAATATATATATAAATATGATAACATGATTTCTCAAAGTCCTGTTACCATATGATGGTGACCACGACCCACTAACAGAAGGGAAAAAAAAAAAGGCAGCGAAATCATGTTTTCGTGAATATGATTTTCGTTTTGTTTGTTTTTTTTAAAAATTTTATACAATGAAATTATGTCCAATAAAATTGTTCTAAACACATTAACATACATATCAAATTTGAACAATTAATAATTTGCATAAAGGTTTGGCTCTGATGTTACTGTTAGGTTTGTAATATTTATGGACGCAATCAAATTACACAAAATAAGCGGAAACGTGGATAAACAGAGTTTTAAAATTTTACAAACCATATACCCGAATCATCCTTTATGCATAATTATTAATTAAACGAAAAGATAACGAATAAGAATCATACCCTTGAAGATTCGAGCTTCCTCAAGTACGAGTTCACCTCCAAATCCTTTCGCGTTCAACTTGAATCCACCGGGTTTGGTTCCTTCCTTTGATTAACGTTAGCCACACAAGTGTTTGGCCTCTAGAGGTGATCCACCAAGAAAGAATAAAGATTCAAGAAGATGGGTGGTTGGCTAAACCCTATTATCCCAACTATTGGAATCACGTCTGTTGTGAAAAAGTCAACAACAACTCTCCACCCATAATAAGACTCCTTTTATTTATAGATGTGGGCAACCCTCCTTAATAATTAAGGAATTGAGTTTTATTTTAATTAATTAAATTCATTTAATTAATTATGCTCCCAATCTTATTAGAAATAATTAATTAAACTTTTAATTAATTAGCCTCCTAATCTTATTAGGATATATGAGAGTAATTTTATTAATTAATTCTCAAACTCCTTTAGGAATTAAATAATAATAAAAGTAATAATAATAGTAAGACTCCTCTTATTAATTTATATTTAATATTTTTAAAATATTAAATAATAAATATTAAGCTATTTAATTTATTATATCACCATAGATTAATAACTTCTTAAATAATTTATTCTTTATTTTATGGTGTGACCCTTTAGGTTCTCCATATTAAACCGGTTGTGAATAAATCAATTAGAACAATTCTAATCTTATTTAAATAAATAAATTAAATTATTAATTTATTTAAATAAATAATATTTATTCTACAATAGGGACAAGCCTCCCTAGCGATTAACGACTTTTCAGATAATATAGATTTCAACATTAATCATAAAAAGAACCTTTGAGTAAATAGTTACCGTACAATTCAATCCTTCCACCATACAATGTCCCAATTAAATATAAGACATGGAATTACTCACAAGTCTTATTTTATTTAATTATATGTATTTCGACTCTTAAATGCACAACTCCAAATAATGCAAATTAGAAACTACTTTCTAATTTCATTATGACTTGGCCAAGGACTACTGGGTTGTCATTTATCGAATCACATATGACATTTCTCTTCTTTTACTAGAAGTGGTAGATTCTTTATTGATCATACATTATCTCCATGTACAACTTATTATACCCAAGCATACCCTTTGATATACCCTAAGGGTCTTAAGGAATAAGTCAAAGTATAATTCATCATACACAAGATACTATGATGATCTCAAGTCCAACAATCACTTGTACTACTATAACTATAGGAATTTCTATTGACATGCAAGTAAAACTTCATTAGGTATTCCTTAGCGAGCCACGTTCAGTGAACTTATTCTCTAATAAGCACCTACATACTTGCTTTAGTGTCTCCACACAAATGATCATGAGATCAACCATCCTCATCCAATGAGCAAAAAACGTATGTACCAATCTATCCGGATTCACTAATCCCCAATTTAGTAATCCAACGATTGAGAACTATTTTAGTTTTAAGCTTTCTAAGAATTTAGATCTCATTAGAATGATCATCATCATTATTCTAAAAGTATTGCTTAAAACTATGAGTTTATCACATATTATAAAACAGCATCAAGTAGATAATTAAAAGCCTTTAACAAATTAATACTTTTTATTAATAAATGAATAAGATTGCTACAAAGTATATGCTTTATCATTAAGCATGATTTGCTTGTGTGCATACTACTTTCATTGTGTGGCATAATGTGAAACGAGAAAATTCACTAAGCGAGTTGAAACGGAAATTAGGAAGGTTAATCGGGAATGATTATTTGATTTCATATAAGTAATCAATACACTCATAGACTCGTAGTAACACGTTTGTGGACAGTAATTCATGTCATATAAAGTGAGTTTAGCGATGAAAATTGACAATTTTGAAGCTTAAACCAGTTTTAGCATCGTCAGTAAGACACGCAATTGCTACCGGCCGGCCAAAGAAGATAAATCAAGCAAATGCTGCTAATGGTCAGTTGGAGAAAAATTAATTTTTCTACTTTGGAAATTAAATGAAACAATTCTATGATGTGTGTGACATTAATAAACTATGAAATAAAGGGTGGAAATAACCAATATTAATTGTTAATTGATATATTAATTAATTGATAATGGTTGTGGTAAAATATTGAATTCTTAGTAATTAACTAATAATATGTGATGACTACTCTTTGCAATATATTATATAGATAAATAATGATTATGGAAATCCATAAATACATTGATAAATGATGATTGGATTAATTAATATTGGTGTTAATTAATCAAGGAAGTGAATAATTTATTTATTTATTTATATGGTAATATTAGATTAACGGCTATATGCATGTGAGCAATAGTATAACTATACTATATAGTGTGGTGTGACACTTACGTGACTATATATTAAGTTTTATGAATGAAGCAATGTGATTATGCATATTGGAACTATATGTTATAAATACATTATGAAATATCTATGTGACAAAATGTATGTGGGTATATATAAAATAATATACCATGAGCATATTGTAAACTGTTATTTTAATAAAGTAACCATGTACATGTGGGTATACACTAAAATAGTATATACATGGATTATATGTATGTTGCATAACATCTACTTACCTTGAAATGTTAAATCATACGGTGATATAAGTTATAATGTGGTTATGTGAGTAGTAGAGATAATTGTGGCACTACCCATACAATAATACCGGACTGCATTATTTTATTACATGTAATTGATGTACATGGACTATATGATTTAAGTGTATAAATAGCCCTAATTTCTCCTAATATGGTAACACTTTGACATTAAAACCATTTTTGGATAACAAAGTAACTATATGAGAGTGATGCTAAGCTTGTTGCTGAAGAGTTTCTTTTGTCCCAAAATGAATGTCACCAAGTACATGAATAGTAACCCAAAGCTATAATACATATTTCTTCAAAAGGCTAGAGCTAGGGGATGATGGCTGCGCTTGAGGGTGGTTGGCCAACCCTTGAGAAACCATTGTTCCATTCCATTTCACCATGGATTTCCATCTTGTGTAACACCAATGCCCAGTCCAAACTCTCCTTTAAATAGCAGACTAAAATCTCAGTGGTGTGGCTTGGAGTTGTTTGAGAATTTCTAAGTGTGGAATTGAGGGTATACAAGTGTTCTAGAGCTTAGGAGTTCAATTGGAGCAAGTTCCTTTCACAATTCAGAGGTATAATCCCATTCCTTGTTACTAATTTCATTTTCTGTTAAACAGAGTTCTTGAACTCTTAAAAGTCAAATTCTTGAATTCATGGAATTAGATGTTAATGAAGTTGGGTATTGGTTATATAGATGTTATATGATCATATAAGCATGTTGCAACTGATATATAAGTGTTTTGAATCAATTTTATGGGTAAATTTTGTGTTTGGGGTTTGAATAGCCATCAAGCAGACTGCTTCTCGGCTCAAACCAGTATGGAAGCAACTATTATATATTAACACTAAGGCGGCAGCTAATTATACTTGCCATCTTAATTCGATTAGAGCTTACATTTTTGCAATCTGATCCATGTTGGTTAAATATTATGACTCAAGCTAGCATGTAAACATGTGTATGATGTATATATAGATATATGAACCTAATGTGAGCATGTTTAGACTAGATTAGCCTGAATGACAAAAGTGTATAGTTTAAATGAATTTATGACCTTATAAACAAACTTGATGAGTATGAATAACATGTTTATGTACTGACTTTGCAAGCATGTTAGTATGACTTAGAAATGCATGAATAAACCTTTAGCTTGTGTTTATATGATTAGTAGGGAAGCATAAGCAAGTTGAACTATTATTAAGCTTTGAATGTGAATATTATCAAAATACCTTGAAGATTAGAATCTGATAATTGGGATCATGATTGATGATGTTCTTAGACTCACTCATGTAGTATAACCATAGATATACCATGCTTGTGTAGCACATTTCAAATAAAACATGAACAAAGCACATTTTTAACTAAAGCAATGTTAGTTTCACACATGTGTTATGAATACTCACAAGCATGTCTAATATGAGTGTTATAACTATCTTGTATGTTTAGAGAGTAAGCATGATAGACGTTGTGGTTTTACGACCTTGAATGGCCTTAACTTATGAAATGTTAATTTAGAAATATATTATAAAAGGGAACCTAGATTGACTTGAGAAGCATGAAAAGACCCTTAACATGTCAAGTATATCATGTATGATTGTTTTGAGCAAGCCGAATAGGAACCACAAGGCGAAATGACTAAGTCTTGGCTTGGCGAGGAAGGCCAGTAGCAATTACTTTGGGTCTAGGCTTAGCCATGGCGTAGCTACGCTAGTCTGGAATCTTGAGTTCTTCATTCTGATTTTGAACTGATGTTTGAGGCATGCCTATGTGATTACTTTAACTTATCTTACATGACCAAAATGCTATGTAATGTGTTAAGAAGCATGCTATATAATAGAGATAAATGTTGATCATGAATTCCAAATGATAAGTCGAAAGAATATTTTCAAGAAATAAACCAATCAAGACTTTGTAGTAATTGTGATGACTTATAAACTGAATTGTGCTATGAAAATATAGGGTAAACGATGTGTATAAAGTTATATCTAAGTTAAACATTTATGTGTACGTTGAACTTACCTATATGTGTTAGCTAATGAACATCTTGAACATATAATATGTTATAAATAGGATTCGAAAGTGTTGATTTCTTAACTTGGATAAACTACGCTTAAGGCAAGTTTCTCTAACCTTACTCAAATTTATATTGAGCAAGTATCCGAACCTTACTCTTATTGACCAAGTATCTTTGTATTCTTTATTCGACGAATACCGTAAGCTTATCTCTTTAAATACAAGTCATACTACTTTCTCGTTCAAATGAGCTAGTATGTTTAAACCCTTGTGAAAGTTATTATTCATGTTGAACTTAGTATTGTTCTTTAATATTGTGAAAGAGTCGATGCCATTTGATTCGGCTAGACTATATGCATGTTTATAAAAGTTGTCCAAACCAATTGATTGGTGCGGAAATCTTGAAAACTGAGTTGGACAACCCTTTTGGTAAGGGGAGTGTATGTCGTTGGAAACCCCAACACATGAATGAATATTATTGCGGTGTTATGCATAACGTAAAGTATTATAGACTGATCATCTATAGTACTTGATATTTTTGGGTTATCAGTTTAGTATTGGTAACTCTAGTGGAAGTTCAATAGTCTTTAGTGACTGCTCAGTATAAACTGTTTATTCAGTTGGATACATTGTTAGTCGCTGAATTCATATATATCTGTTGATATTGAATTGTCGTTCTTATTCCAAGAATTGTTGATATTCATTATTCATGATATTATTCTGAAACTCTGAACTATCCTAGAGATAACACTTCGACATTTCAAAACTTGTGATATTATATCCTACACCGTTGTTGTTTATTACTTGCTGGGCAATTTGTGCTCATCCTTGCTTATTTAAAACCTTTCAGTTAAGGAGGAACAAGGAGGTGTTTCTGGGACAGACAAGGGCAAGGGCAAGGCTACCGACTAGCTTGTCCTTTTATGTTTAAGACTAAAATGTGTTATTAAGACTATTTCAGACAATGTTTAAGCTTAAGTAAGATTATGTAATAAGTCTTTATTCGATATTATTATGTAATCTATTAAGCACTGTAGGTTGCGAGACTTGGGGGAATAATTATAATAAATCATTATATATTATTCTAAAGTAGATTTTCCATTGTGTATGCGTTATTTTAGTTATTATGGTTTTACCATGAGAACGTGATGAACCAAATTCGAGTGACCAAGTGGAGGTCCGAATTTGGGGGCGTCACACGAATTCCAATGAGTGGTATGTGAAGCCACAATTTGGCTTGAGAAAACCAGGACTTCAGGCTATTCTGCTCAATCGCGTAGCGTTTTTATTCCTGATTTGGCCTTTTTCGCTTATGAGAATTTTTTTGTAACTCAAATTGGACCGAGCCGGAGGGGTGGGCCCCACCCAGGGGAGCCGTAGGTACACCTATGGCAGCCGTAGATAGACCTACGGCCAACCGTGGGTACTTTAAACCTGCGGGTTGCTTTCACAAGTTATTTTTACGTTGCGCAGCGAAGAAAATCTAAGAGCTCTTCTTTAGATTTCATTAGTTCAGGCGTCTTTTTGTAAATTTTTTCACCGTACAAGTGTTCTACACTGTCCTGGTAACATATGCATGTCTTCTTTTCTAGTTTTTATCCGTTGGAAAATGACTTATCACATAAAATGCATCTAAACACATAGTAGTGAATATGTATGCTTATATGACATGATAAAAAATATTCAACATAGTAAATGTTAGTATTAAACTATGTTGTACATAATGATGTAAAAAAATTTAACTTTTGAAATAGTCAAATTGGCACCTTTTTCTACTATTTCTTATCCTATTTGAGGACAAATGAGCAAAGGTGGTAAACAAAGTAATCATGGTATTTAGGCTACCCTTATGGATTTTAACTTTGATGGTTGAATGCATATAGGATGTTTATGACTGTGGGTAGGTGTGCTACTGAATGGCCACCTAGTCGTGCCTATGTGCATGTGGATAGTCCTATTTACAAAGGGGACTATGGCAAACATTTTCCAAATGTAGGCATTGAGTAGTCATGCATTTTTAACTCTACTGTGGGTGTATGTTAAAGTAATGCATGCATGCATGTAGTCATAAAATGCAAATGACAAAGCTCCAGCTTAGAGTTTACCACACTCTTTCTGAGGTGATTTGGAAACTTGTGTCCAGATATATGGATCCAGATCAGTAGAGTAGTTCCCGCAGGACCACTTCAGGTGTGCGAAGGAGGGCTTCTGATGTGACTCGACCTCGTTCTGTTAGACAACCACATCGTTTGGTGGAGGCGGTGATACGTCCTGTCCGGGTTGAGGTACTGTTGGGTAAAATCTAGTTACGCACAACACGCAAGTATACATGATCAACAAGTAATAAAGTAATGAGTAAAGAATCGTTCCCACAAAGACAAATTAGTAAGAAACTCAACCTTACAATTATCAATTTTTTACTAATCCAAATTTTATTAAACTATTCAAATTAATGATGACAAAATCTTAATGATTATTAACCTAATTTTTGCAAAATACCCACAACTAATAGAACTGAATTTTCAAACAATTATTAGAGAATTAGGCTCATGATTTCACCCTAATCTTCACTCAGATTAACACACCTTTATCCCAGTTCAACTTAATATTCCAGTTTATTAATCAAGAACACAATTGTAGTACTAACCACCTCTCGGTGCACTAATACCGTATTAACTTAAATCCACAGTTAAGATAGAAATAAGTCAAACACCTTAATCAATTAACTCACAATATCTCTATACAAATTAAAATCAAAGAAGGTTTAAGATTAAGTTCTCTATCCAATTACATGCGATGTCAAGCATATCTCTACCTTAACATTCATCATAATTCTGTTATTCACAAAACTTATGAACACATGCTGTATTAATTAAGTCTAGATTTGAATATTCTCTCTCGATTCCTTTCACATCCACAAAGAATTGTTGATCAGACAATTCGCAAATTCGAGCTCAAATCAATATAGATAAACTGAAGAATATTTTATTAAACTGAAAATAAAGGCTACATAACCATTATTCCACTCAAAGATCCATCATTCACCTAAAAAGTAAATTAGTTCATAATAAATGAATTAACTACTGAATAAATAAAAGAAAACATCATCCCAATTACATAAATTGAAATTAAAGAAGATTAATAATTCACCACCCTTCTCTAAATTCAACTCTGCAATCTTCGTGAAAATTTTCTCTTCTCTAAACCTCCAAAAGTGTCTCTTTTCAATTTAATTCTCCAAAGGTGTGTATATTCCCCCATCCATTACCTATGATAAACTCCTAAACCGACTGTAACTTCCGCCGAAGAGCAACTCTAAGCAATCCCCATTTGTCACAACACCAACCACTAGACTCCTTTTTCAATAAAACTACCCAAGCGCACTTCCCGCACCAGCGCGCTCCGCGCTAGGTAAAGCCTCTCCGCAGCGCACTCCGCTCTAGTCCATCAACAACCGGCCATACTCCAACGCGCCCCACGCTAGACTGCTACTTATCATAGCGCGGTCCGCGCTTAGTCAACATAAACTTGCAATTTCGATCAAAAAAAGACCTCCAATGCTCCCATCATGCTGGATCAATCTGATTTACCTACAACAAATGTAAACCCCATCAAAAGTAACATGAAAATGTCCAAAAACTAACAATATAACAAACCAAATGAACATAATTCATAGGTTAAAAACCTACTCATCAAATTCCACCAAACTTGAACATTGCTTGTCCTCAAGCAAAAAATGCAATGTAATGCAATGCATCTAATACTAAAATTACGAATCTAGTATTATGACAGTAACGATAGTTCACTCATAAGGCCTCACAAAAATCACGTAAACATAACAACACCTCATAACGAAACCAATCCACAATTCCTTGCCAACCATTGCATCTCAAACTGTTATCACTATTATAGTGTGTGTGTGTGTGTGTACCAACAATATAAATTAACATACCATCAAATTTAACACATAACAAACCTCTTCTAAAGCATTATACAGAATAAATTTAAGAAATCCACAACAAGCTAATTCCAACCAAAGCCAGACAATAACCAACATCAAGGTTCAATATGGGATATTTATGCCATACTTATCATTTACGGGGGCATATTTGTAACGTTGACCGAGAAATTCGGATCTTATTGTAAAATGATTTTATTAAATTAAATAATAATAAAATTATATTCTATGCGTTATTAAGATGGTTTCCATTCTATGACTTAATGATGTTGGAATGTCATAGTATTTGAGCTACGTGAAGGAATTAAAGTGTTTGAATTTCCAAGACGAAAATAAAAGTTTTCCGAGAAATTTTCTGAAAAATACTATTCATCGGTATTTGCTAGGGATTTATTTTTGAACTTCCGAGGAATACGTAATGATAGAATGACAAGGTAAGATGGATTATGTAATAATAATCTAGTTATGGAAAATGTAATATTTTGCTTGCGGACTTAAGTTATGAATATTAAGGAAAGTGAAGTATTATTATGTAAGTAATAATTGTATGATATTTAGGTATTGTGCAACGTAATGAAAATAGGTATAATACGAAGTATTATACGAGTTTGTATGAAGGATGAAATATCGTATATAATAAAGTTGTATACGAAGTATAATACAAGAATAATACATAGACAATATGTATATGTATTAAGTAATGTTAATGGACTTGGAAGATTGGTTAACAATTGGTACAATTCCAAGTGAATTAAGGGTGAAGCCCAACTATTGAATTAATAAGCAAGTTAGTGTTTATTAATACAAGCCCAAAGGTTAAGTTAAGTTAAGCCCAAGCTAGAATCCAATGGGTTGATTAACCCATGGGGCAAACCATATTAATATGGTTAGTCTTGGTTATCAAGTATAATGAGTAATAACCAAGTTAATGTAATGATCAAGTATATTGAGTAATGAACAAGCAAAGGATAGGATTTGTGCTAAGCAAGTAAATGAATAGTAAAGAGGTGGGATGACTTAAAGACTAAATTTCCCTAACTTTTGAATTCTATAAATAGAGAAGGTTTGCAAGTCATTTAACACTTGTTCAAACAATCCAACTCATACAAAGTGCTTAATTGTTAGGGAGCTTAAGTTACAAATAAGTCACTTTCATTTAGAAGAAGAAGAAGAAGCTACTTTACAAGTACTTCAAAAGTAAGACCTCTTCTCCAATTATCTTCTATCTCTATTCATGATAGGTTGATAAGAAAAGATGGATTAAGGAATATGAATGTTAAGAAGTAAGAAGAATGTGTAAGAAATGAACTTAAGCCACATAAGTTGGTAATAAGTCATTTAAGCTAGCATAAGTTATAAACTTATGTGAAAGTATTATGAACTTGTAATGAGTTATTAATAGAATTAATATGGAAGTAAAGAATTTGTATGTATATGTATCATACATACATGAATGAAACTATATGTGAAAACATGTATGCATGATGATTGAAGGACTAAAACTTTCTTAAGTAGAAACAATGAAGCTATAAGTAGTTTATAATGGAATAAGTTATAAGCTCATGAATGAATTAAGTCAAAATCCAACTATGAATATAGGTTGTTGTATTAAGTATGTAAAGATGTTTATAGAATGAAATGAATACAAGTGAATTAATGAACAAATCCTAAGTAATGAAGATTTGCCGGAAATCGCACGATTAGACGATAATCGTCGAATTCGTGAAATCCTCGGATTAGAAGTCAAACTTTGAGTTTGAACTCGAAAATGTTATTTTCCAATGGAGACAATTCATGTTCATCATTTAAGAGTTGCGGACTTGAAAATGATCAAATTCTGACTTAGAATGAAGAAACGAGCGTTGAACGTTCACGAACGTTTATCATTTTCGTTAAAAATGAACCAATAGGTGAATTTTTTAGCAAATGAAGTCGAATAGATAAAATTCTTGCATGAACACGTAGATTACATAATTTGTGAACTGTAGGCTTTTGAACGAGCCAATTCGGACTTATAACGAAGAAGTTATGCGTTCGGGAAGTTTGCAAAAATTTTAAAGCTTGAAAAGTTTCTGGTGCACAGAGTTGGCGCCGTGGCACCAACCCTAGGCCAAATGATGGCACCGCAACACCATAATAGTAATCGAAAGATCACTGGACTCGCATTGCAAATAATGAACTATAGCATATTTTATGGCTCCGTAGTGCCATGAAGTGATTTATGACATATCGGAAAGTGGTAGTCACACGCATGATACCACTAAGTAAGGACTCAGGCATGCAAATACAAGTCCAGGACTTCAACATCATTAACTCACGCCAGAGTGTGAGTTGTTTGTAGTTATAAAATTTGTGCCGCATATTACCAGCCATCTCGAAACATGGATGGTGATGAATGTTTATAAGTACAAAGAAAGATTGGTAATTGATTTAAAAGTAAGCATACTTTAAGGAACATAAAGTAACATTGTTTAAACTTTGTTAAACCTTAAGGATGTTGTATAAAGGTTGAGATAACCTAGTCAAATGAATGTAAGTATAATGATAAACCAGAATAAATAGTAAATGAATCTAATACACAATTAGATTGAGATGAAGGGTAAGATAGTCATATACATACTTGATATGACCTAATGTGAGGCATTATGTGATCGTGTATTATAGAGACTTGAAAGACTTGAACATAAAGTAAATACACCGCAACATACGTTAAAGGAAAGTATTCTAACTCTTGTCTCAGTTCAATCTGGACATGTTTTTGAAGTTCATGTATCCTTACGCATGATTTGAAGTATGTTGAAGTTAAAGCCAATTCCTTTGGCTAGACTTGACATATTGAGTGGGTTATTGATAATCTATTCATCTGTTATCAAATGTTATTACCTTTTGTCAACTACTTGATATGGTTTTCAAAAGAAGACTGAAATGTTAAACAAATGTTTTGTCGGTAAAACGACAGGCACATGAGGTTGCCAAATGATTAAACGTACATACGCTTAATGGATGTAGTGTTGATTAACATAGAGTATAATAGGCTGATCATCTAGAAGTGCTCGTAATTAATATCGGGCTTACGGACTTAGTTTCGGGTTGTCCTTTTCAAAGAAAGAATGAAATGCTCGAGGTCTTTGACCGGAGTGAATGTTTTACTGAATACTGATATTATTGTAAAACATTTTGAAAGAAAGATGAAGTGCTATTTTGAATCATCAATAGTACTTCATAACTATTGTTCAGTTATTGAAGATATATGATTCGTATGTGTCAAGCTTGCTGTTTATTGAAATTGTTATACTTGCTGAGCTAGTTATGCTCACTCTTGCTTGAACCATATGAATGCAGCTAAGACTGAACGTCCTGAAGGATCGAATAAGGATAAAGGAAAAGCTAAGGCAGATCGTTAAGCTGTCTATGTAATAGTATAGGTTTAATGTTATAATGTAACTGATATTATGACAAAGAATCTTTGTAATGGGTTAGAACTTGGGGAAATGTAACTATTATTTTGATTATATATAAGAGAGATTCGTTCTCTTGAAGAATTTCAATTGAATGAAAGTATGAATGTTGTACAGTATAGCACCATCTGTCGGGTTGGAAGATACCAGGATTTGGGGGCGCTACAAGTTGGTATCAAAGCCCTAGGTTATAAAACTTAAGGGGGAAAGTAGAACCTTAAGTCATAACCTTAAGAAAGAATAAAGAAGTAAAAGATGGAAAGTAACCCTATAAAAATGCATTATATTATGTTATGTGTTTTTATTAATTTACTAATGTGTACTAATCAAACTATATTGTTTTATTGCAGATGTCAGGAGAAAATGATATGTATAGAGATATACATGTAGTGAGCGAGGATTTGGTTAATCGAGTAGAGATACTACCCAATCCTGTAGCAGTAGAACTAGAGGTGGTGACAATCGAGTCTGGAGACTCGGATGATTTAGACTATATGTCTATATTTGACGGCATGCTAGAGGAAGAGGTGGACGTGATGTCCTTTGATCAGGTTCCACCTACAGAATAATTAACTACTGAAGAGTCAATGAAAGCACTATTCATGTCAATTATGGATAGAAACGTCCACTACTATCAAGAGGTGAAGGAGTTGAAAGAGGAACTCCAAGCTGTCCGGGAGGACAAACTAAGTATGGAGGGTATGTGGGAAGAGGAACACGATGATCGTGTTTTAGCCAAGGACAAGGTCCGAGAGCTGAAATGCGAAGTCTTTGAGCTCAAGTAGGAGCTAAAGACTAAACAGCAGAAGATAGAGAGGATGTCCTATATACATAGGAGTTCTCATGTGGATTTCCAGCAACAAGTAGCTGGGTATCCAGGTGAAGCGAAGCGGACTTACATCTTATCGATAGAGATGTTATTACTTGTTCGGCCAAGAAAGATTTTGAGAATGCCATTCGGCAGATGTAATCTAGCAGTAGCTAGAATAGTTTAGATATGTAAATATTATGTATCTAGTAGTGACGTAAAACCTTCTTTTGTATATCAAGGGTAGTCTTTTGTAAATCCAAATTTTTGGAAAGTAATTGCGGGATGGTAATGTAATCAGCTAAGGCTGAGTGATGTAAACAATGTAGTATTATACTACAAGTAATGAATCAATATAAGTCTTTTTATGGAATATATTGAGTAATGAGTATGAGTTATTGTTTTATCACAAATAATAACTAACCAACAAGAAGAAAGTAATAATGATGTGTTGTCTTTCTTAACAGCAAAATGCCGCCAAGAAGGAGACAACGAAATCAAGACACTAATGTTAACCAACTGGAGGGTGTTCCGGTTAATCCAATGCAAGAGTTCGTTAATCTTTTAACGGCTGCATTTAATAGAACGGGGGCTAATGTACCCGTAATTCCTGGAGTAGTACGAGCTACTACTTTTAAGGACTTTAAAAGTGTAGGTCCGCCGGAGTTCAAAGGAATTACGGACCCTATAGAAGCCCAGACTTGGGTAAAAGAAATTGAGAAAGCATTTGTAATAGCAAATGTTGAGGAGGGTCAAAAGGTTGCCTTTGCAATCTATTTGATGAAATGAGAGGCCATTTTTTGGTGGGAAGCAAACCAGGCTAGGGCCGATATAGGAAACCTAACGTGGGAGAGGTTCAAGGAGATTTTCTTCGAGAACTATTTTCCCACGAGTATGTAAGGGAGGATGGAAATGAGTTTTCTTGAATTAAAATAAGGGGATATAGCATGCCTCCCGATTATCTTTATAAGTTTAATGAACGGGCACGATTTGCTCCACATCAAGTGGACACTGAAGTGAGAAAGGCTAGGAGATTTGAGTAGGGCTTGAAACCCTGGCTCTATAGCCGAATTTTGGTGTTTCAAAGTACTTCCTTTGGAACCATATTAGAGAAAGCAATAATTGCCGAAGGTGGGAATGAGGCTCTTAGCCAGTACCACAAAGATAAGAAAAGTAAGGGTAAAGCTGAGGGAGGAATGAAGACCGAAGGAGCCAGCGCTAGTGGCGACGGTCAAAAGAGGAAGGGTTTTAACTATGGGAATACCGGAGTAAAGCAAGGGGATTCCAAGAGAAGAATGGAGGCCTGTAAAACCTGCGGGAAGACTCACTTAGGAGTCTGTCTCAAAGGAAAGGCCGTATGTTATAATTGTGGACAGGAAGGGCACATTTCGCCTAATTGTCCAAATCCAAAGAAAAACCACGGATGCTTTGTATGTGGATCAACTGACCACATAGCAAAGAACTGCCCAAAGAAGGGGACAGATGGAAATAAGGGCACTAATAGCAGTAAGTTGGCTATTAGTGGTCCAGCTCAGCCGGGTAGATCAATGACCCGCACTTTTAATATGATGGTCCAAGATGCAGTGGCATCAGGGGATGTAGTTGCAGGTATTATCCTGATCAATAAAATAAATGCTTACGTGCTATTTGATTCGGGTGCTACTTGTTCGTTTATAGCATGTGATTTTGCTAGACGATTGAAATTACTTTCCAAAAAGTTGCCTAAACCTTTGAACATTAAGGTAGCGAGATAATTCATGTTGAAAATATTCATAGGAGTTGTTGCGTAGATATACTTGGTTGTAAGTTATCGGTAGATTTAATACCGATAAGGTTAGGAGAATTCGACGTAATTCTCGGAATGGATTGGTTGATTAACCATGGAGCAATTATAGATTGCCAAAAGAAATGTGTGAGCATCAGGACGTTGAAACAACCTCTTGTAGTATTTTATGGTAACAAATCGTCGGGACGCTCGTGTTGTCTTACGATGACCCAAACTAGAAAACTTTTAAGGAAGGGATGTGTAGGTTATCTGTGTCATGTTGTTAACACCCAGCGAGTGGGAGCAACCATGGAACAAATACCTATAGTGAACAAATTCATGGATTTGTTTCCAAGTGAGTTACCGGGGTTACCCCTGGATAGGGAGATCGAATTTGTAATAGACATTGTGACAGGAGCGGCACCAGTCTCAAGGGCACCGTACCGTATGGAGCCTGTGGAAATAAAGGAGCTAATGGTTCAGTTACAGGAACTATTGGATAGAAAGTACATTCAACCAAGTGTTTCCCCGTGAGGGGCACCAGTGTTGTTTGTCAAGAAGAAAGACGGATCATTAAGGCTTTGTATCGACTATCGAGAGTTGAACAAGTTAACGATAAAGAATAAATACTCATTGCCTAGGATCGATGATCTCTTTGATCAGTTGAAAGGGGCAAAGTATTTTTCTAAAATAGATTTGCGGACGGGGTATCACCAATTGAAGGTTAAGAAGGAAGATGTACCAAAGACGGCATTCAGGACTCGTTATGGTCATTATGAGTTTCTGGTGATGTCATTTGGGTTGACGAATGCACCAGCTGCATTTATGGATATGATGAACTGAGTGTTTAAACCATATTTGGACAAGTTCGTCGTTGTGTTTATCGATGATATTCTAGTTTATTCTAAGACGTCAGAAGATCATGCTGAACACTTAAGATTAGTGTTGGAGACACTAAGAAATGAGAAGTTATATGCGAAATTCACTAAGTGTGAATTTTGGTTGGAAAAGGTGCAGTTTTTAGGTCATGTCATTGACCAAGAGGGGATTTCAGTGGATCCAGCAAAGGTAGAAGCAGTAATGAGCTGGGAACAACCAAAAACACCGACTGAGGTGCGGAGTTTCCTAGGGTTAGCGGGATACTATCAAAGATTTATCCAAGATTTTTTGAAGATACCTACCCCGTTGAATAACTTGACAAGGAAGACGGTGAAATACATATGGACAGATAAATGTGAAGACAGTTTTCAAGAACTGAAGAAAAGATTAAGTGAAGCGCTTGTTTTGTCATTGCCAGATGACACAGGAAATTTCATAGTGTATAGCGATGCTTCGCATAGAGGACTTAGTTGTGTGCTCATGCAGCATGGCAAAGTCATTGCGTATACATCACGGCAGTTGAAGGATTATGAGAAAGTTTATCCTACTCATGATCTGGAACTGGCCGCGGTAGTATTTACCCTAATGATATAGAGACATTATCTTTATGGGGAGAAATGTGAGATATATACGGACCATAAGAGTCTAAAGTATATCTTCACTCAGAAGGAGTTGAATATGATACAGAGAAGATGGCTAGAGTTGATAAAGGATTACGATTGTGAAATCCTGTATCACCCTGGGAAAGCCAATGTAGTTGCCGACGCCTTAAGTAGGAAGGGTCGGGAAAGGTTATCTATGTTAACGACTCAAAATGAGTTAATAACAGAGATGACTAGGATGGAAATAGAATTAAAGATGCCGAGTGAATCGGGACAGATACTTTTTGCGATGAAGATACAATCTACCATCGTAGAGAGAGTCAAGGAGGTACAACTCAAGACTGACGAGTGTAACCAAATGAAAAAGCGGTTATCCGAGAAGGAAGATACTAAGTATAGTCTTGATAATGAGGGATTATTAAGATTTGAAGGAAGAATTTGGGTTTCGAATGAGACGGAATTAAAGGAACAAGTATTACAAGAAGCTCATAGTTCAAGGTACTCGATATATCCTGGTAGTACTAAGATGTATCAAGATCTTCGACAGAGTTTTTAGTGGCCAAACATAAAGAGAGAAATAGCAGAGTATGTGAGTAGGTGCTTGACTTGTCAAAAAGTTAAGGTCGAACATCAACGACCCAGTGGCTTATTACAGTCATTGGAGATTCTATAATGGAAGTGGGAGCATATCACGATGGATTTTGTGGTGGGACTTCCAACAACGACAAAAGGGTATGATTCGATTTGGGT
Organism: Panax ginseng; assembly: GCA_020205605.1. Lineage (NCBI taxonomy): Eukaryota > Viridiplantae > Streptophyta > Magnoliopsida > Apiales > Araliaceae > Panax > Panax ginseng. The sequence goes on from CM035129.1 coordinate 89,728,029, forward strand.
AATAGTGGACCTGTTGACGAAGTCGGCTCACTTTTTGCCAATAAGGGTCAATTATAACTTAGACCAGTTAGCTAAACTTTATGTTAAGGAAATTATTTCTAGACATGGAGTACTAGTATCGATTGTGTCAGATCGTGATCCACGATTCACATCGAACTTTTGGAGGAGTTTGCAAGAACAGTTGGGAACACAGTTAAAGTTAAGCACAACTTATCATCCACAAACCGATGGGCAGAGCGAGAGACCAATTCAGACGTTAAAAGACATGTTGAGGTCTTGCGTCATGGATTTCAAAGGTAGTTGGGATGATCACCTACCACTAGTAGAGTTTGCGTATAACAACAGTTATCATGCAAGCATAGGCATGCCACCTTACGAAGCTCTGTACGGAAGAAGGTGCAGGACACCATTGTGTTGGGATGAGGTGGGAGAACGCCGAATGCTAGGACCAGAATTGGTGCAGCAGATAGTGGATATGGTAAAGTTAATTCGGATGCGTCTCGTCACAGCTCAGGACATACAAAAGAAGCATGCGGAATCGCATAGATTAAGTCGAGAGTTTAAAATAGGTTTGTATGTGTTTCTAAAGGTATCTCCCTGGAAAGGAAAGATACGCTTTGGAAAGAAAGGAAAGTTAAGTCCAAGGTTTATAGGACCTTTTGAAGTATTAAAACGGGTGGGAGAGGTAGCTTATGTGATAGCATTACCTCCAGACCTAGAACGAATACATAACATGTTTCATGTATCTGTATTATGTCCATCTAAGCCGGACTATAAGCACGTAATCGAGTATGAGCCGATTCATATCGAGAATGATTTAACTTATGATGAATCGCCGATTCAGATCATTGATAGAAAAGAACAAGTTCTGAGGAACAAAGTAATACCATCAGTAAAGGTATTATGGAAGAACCACGATGCTGAAGAAGCAACGTGGGAATTAGAAGAAAAGATGAAGAAAAATTTTCCTCATTTATTTGATTAAAGTAAGATGAGATTCCGGGGACAAAATCTTTATAAGGGGGGAAAAATGTAACGACCGAGAAATTTGCATCTTATTGTAAAATGATTTTATTAAATTAAATAATAATAAAATTATATTCTATGTGTTATTAAGATGGTTGCCATTCTATGACTTAATGATGTTGGAATGTCGTAGTATTTGAGCTACGTGAAGGAATTAAAGTGTTTGAATTTCCAAGACGAAAATAAAAGTTTTCCGAGAAATTTTCCTAAAAACACTATTCCTCGATATTTGCTCGGGATTTATTTTTGAACTTTCGAGGAATACGTAATGATAGAATGACAAGGTAAGATGGATTATGTAATAATAATCTAGTTATGGAAAATGCAATATTTTACTTGCGGACTTAAGTTATGAATATTAAGGAAAGTGAAGTATTATTATGTAAGTAATAATTGTATGATATTTAGGTATTGTACAATCTAATGAAAATAAGTATAATACGAAGTATTATATGAGTTTGTATGAAGGATGAAATATCGTATATAATGAAGTTGTATATGAAGTATAATACAAGAATAATACATAGACAATATGTATATGTATTAAGTAATGTTAATGGACTTGGAAGATTGGTTAACAATTGGTACAATTCCAAGTGAATTAAGGGTGAAGCCCAACTATTGAATTAATAAGCAAGTTAGTGATTATTAATACAAGCCCAAAGGTTAAGTTAAGTTAAATCCAAGCTAAAATCCAATGGGTTGATTAACCCATGGGGAAAACCATATTAATATGGTTAGTCTTGGTTATCAAGTATAATGAGTAATGACCAAGTTAATGTAATGATCAAGTATATTGAGTAATGACCAAGCAAAGGATAGGATTTGTGCTAAGCAAGTAAATGAATAGTAAGGAGGTGGGATGATTTAAAGACTAAATTGCCCTAACTTTGTGAATTCTATAAATAGAGAAGGTTTGCAAGTCATTTAACACTTGTTCAAACAATCCAACTCATACAAAGTGCTTAATTGTTAGGGAGCTTAAGTTACAATAAGTCACTTTCATTTAGAAGAAGAGGAAGCTACTTTACAAGTACTTCAAAAGTAAGACCTCTTCTCCAATTATCTTCTATCTATATTCATGATAGGTTGATAAGAAAAGATGGATTAAGGAATATGAATGTTAAGAAGTAAGAAGAATGTGTAAATAATGAACTTAAGCCACATAAGTTGGTAGTAAGTCATTTAAGTTAGCATAAGTTATAAACTTATGTGAAAGTATTATGAACTTGTAATGAGTTATTAATAGAAGTAATATGGAAGTAAAGATTTGTATGTATATGTATCATATATACACGAATGAAACTATATGTGAAAACATGTATGCATGATGATTGAAGGACTATAACTTTCTTAAGTAGAAACAATGAAGCTATAAGTAGTTTATAATGGAATAAGTTATAAGCTCATGAATGAATTAAGTTAAAATCCAAAAATGAATTTAAGTTGTTGTATTAAGTATGTGAAGATGTTTATAGAATGAAATGAATACAAGTGAAGTAATGAACAAATCCTAAGTAATGAAGATTTACTGGAAATCGCACGATTAGACGATAATCATCGAATTCGTGAAATTCCCGAATTAGAAGTCAAACTCTGAGTTTGAACTCGGAAATGTTATTTTCCAATGGAGATAATTCATGTTCGTCATTTAAGAGTTGCGGACTCGAAAATGATCGAATTCTGACTTAGAACGAAGAAACGAGCGTTGAACGTTCACAAACGTTTATCGTTTTTGTTAAAAATGAACCAATAGGTGAATTTTTTAGCAAACGAAGACGAATAGATAAAATTTGTTAAAAATGAACCAATAAGTACAAAGAAAGATTGGTAATTGATTTAAAAGTAAACATACTTTAAGGAACATAAAGTAACATTGTTTAAACTTTGTTAAACCTTAAGGATGTTGTATAAAGGTTGAGATAACCTAGTCAAATGAATGTAAGTATAATGATAAACCAGAATGAATAGTAAATGAATCTAATACACAATTAGATTGAGATGAAGGGTAAGATAGTCATATACATACTTGATATGACCTAATGTGAGGCATTATGTGATCGTGTATTGTAGAAACTTGAAAGACTTGAACATAAAGTAAATACACCGTAGCATACGTTAAAGGCAAATATTCTAACTCTTGTTTCAGTTCAATCTGAACAAGTTTTTGAAGTTCATGTATCCTTACGCATGAATTGAAGTATGTTGAAGTTAAAGCCAATTCCTTTGGCTAGACTTGACATATTGAGTGGGTTATTGATAATCTATTTATCTGTTATCAAATGTTATTACCTTTTGTCAACTACTTGATATGGTTTTCAAAAGAAGACTGAAATGTTAAACAAATGTTTTGTCGGTAAAACGACAGGCACATGAGGTTTCCAAATGATTAAACGTACATACGCTTAATGGATGTAGTGTTGATTAACATAGAGTATAATAGGCTGATCATCTAGAAGTGCTCGTAATTAATATCGGGCTTACGGACTTAGTTTCGGGTTGTCCTTTTCAAAGAAAGAATGAAATGCTCGAGGTCTTTGATCGGAGTGAATGTTTTACTGAATACTGATATTATTGTAAAACATTTTGAAAGAAAGATGAAGTGCTATTTTGAATCATCAATAGTACTTCATAACTATTGTTCAGTTATTGAAGATATATGATTCGTATGTGTCAAGCATGCTGTTTATTGAAATTGTTATACTTGCTGAGCTAGTTATGCTCACTCTTGCTTGAACCATATGAATGCAACTTAAGACCTAACGCGTCAAGGATCGAATAAGGATAAAGGAAAAGCTAAGGCAGATCGTTAAGCTGTCTATGTAATAGTATAGGTTTAATGTTATAATGTAACTGATATTATGACAAAGAATCTTTGTATTGGGTTAGAACTTGGGGAAATGTAACTATTATTTTGATTATATATAAGAGAGAATCGTTCTCTTGAAGAATTTCAATTGAATGAAAGTATGAATGTTATACAGTATAGCACCATCTGTTGGGTTGGAAGATACCTGAATTTGGGGGCGCTACAATATTGCACATATTTCCCGTTTTATTCATCATATTTCTTTTCTTTTTTTTGTTTATATATATATATATATATATAAATACGAATACCTATGCAAGTCTTATTCCCTTAGGCTTTTCAATGATACCTTAATGAGCTTTCGACTAACGACTCCCAGGTCATTAAAACCTTAGGGCGCTAGGTGTAAAGACAATCCCTCGGCCTTACTTACTCAACTAACAAAGGCCACAAAACTAGACAAGCATGCTACGGTGTTTATTCATTCTTTTTTTTTCTTTTTTTTAGATAGCTTATATATCCTCATAATCCCCTAAATCTTAGGTTCTTGCCTAACTTTAGTCATCACTGCTTGTTTGTGTCCTTCCTTCATTTAAACTAGTCATGCCTTTTAAAGTTTTATTATGAATCAATTTAAACGCAATCAATCTACAAGTTGGTTTTCTTGTGCAATCCTTATTATAATAGTTTCATACAGAAAAGAGATTCAACTTATGACAAGAAATTACCTCAAAGTTCCCTTAATTGATATTGCACGTGTTCACCAAATTCCAATCTCTACATTGGCCCAAAACAAACATATACCAACTATCCACTGGATTCATGCAACTACATGCCTTTTTTTATTTTTTATTTTTTTAAAATAATATGCCCTAAATATGAAAAAAATGTAAAAACTAATAACTAAAAACTACACATGCAAATTACTAGGCAGAAGACAACATAATCCCCCTAAACTTAAATCAAGTAATGCCCTCATTACGTCAAATATATTCAATAAATAACAAAAACGAGGACTTCCCTGAAAACACGTTACTGCTCGTCGTTGTCCGACAGAGGATATGTTGGCAGGATAGGAGGAATAGGCATAACCACCGGTTGAGCATTAGGATTGCAATGAGAAAATGCCTCAGCAAGGGTGTTGAATGCATTTGCATTGTATTGATGCATTAAATCTTCACGTTCGGCCAACCACAAAAATTGATTCCTTGGAACTCGCGCTTGTTCCGCACTAACTGGGGGTGATTGTTGGTGAATCATGATGTAGCCTTCACCACGTGGGTGTGATTGTGCCCCATCCCATGCTTTGTACCTCTCAATAGTAGTATGGTCAATTATGGTCGTTGGTTGTTGTATTGGCTCAGTAGGTTGCCATTGCAATCCAACTTTATGGCATAAGTCGGTAATTAGGAACCCGTGAAGCAAAACTCCTGTGGTACTTCCATGTAACGCCCGGTCAATTGATTCTTGAATACACTCCCCCACATCAACATTATAGAATGCAATTGAGTTATTCACACGGTAGTGGTGGTAAACAATTCCATACAACAACCGAGCCCGTGCTTTAGTTACATCGTGTTGGTGGCGCGTGGGCATTAGACGAGCGCATATAAAAGCATGCCATGCTTTTGCATAACGACTAAGTGCTGCTTGGGGAAAACTTATCTTTTCGTTCGTTTCAGCTTGAATTACCCATTGAGTCCATGGTTTGCATAATCGGGCAATCAACTCATCTAACTCGGGCAATCCATCTTCATATCGGTCAGCTTGTGGTGTCTCTAACCCAAAAGTGTTGATAGCATCGGCATGAAACGCCACCGGTTTACCCCAAACCATGGCGACATGATTGACATGTTCCACTACATTAGCATAAAACTCCTTAACTATGTTGATTGCCGCTGGAAGTGGTTGCTCTACTAGCTGAAACCAGTTACACTCTACAATTTGCATAGCCATGTCACCATCCAAATTCGCATTTAGCTTCAATCCTCGTTCTAGCACCATGTTCTTCTTGTCAATGGATGACTTGAATCTTTCCGCGGCCCTTTCGCTAACAAATTTTGTATGGTCATATGCAGGCCGAGTCGTTGAGGTTGATGCATGTTGTCTTTTGTGGGAAGACATGTTATTTCCGGTGTTGTTGAGCACACAAATCTGGTTCTAGACTTTTAGCAAACAGTTGGTGGGTAGACTGATTATTTCCCCCAAACTTTGTTGATTGATGTTACTGTGCTAGCCAAATTTTTAAAACACAGAACCCACTCCTTGGGTATTCAATTCCCCGAATTTTCCACTCAATTTGATAGCAAAACAGAGAATTTTGTGAGGGATGGCGATAATTGTGCTTACCTTTAATGAGTTAGGTTTTCCTCTTTGTAAAGAAGTCCCAATTTGTATGAATTTGTGCAAGGGGTGGATTAGATTTAGGATTGGATTCTTGTGTTTAAGCTTTATAGGACCATAACTTCTTGGATGGTGGGAGTTCATATAGAAGGTAGGAAACCAACGTGGGTTAGAGATGAGGATAGAAGGGGTTAGTGGGATTGGAAGTTGAAGAGGAAAAGGAGAGTAAAGATGGTGTAATTGGGAGTTATGGTGAATAGGAAGTGCAATAGGTTTGGGAGACGTGGAGATTTTGCATGTAATGAGGAGAGGTGGGTTGGGTCAGTTTAGAACACGTCTCTCCATCTATTCCGTGTCTGATAGTGCCTCATAGTCGGTCCACGCTTAATATGGATTTAGGCATAAGACGCCCAAGCGTTGGATCTCGCAAAAGATTACGACTTAGTGGCGCGGCCGCCGCTACAAGACGTGGGCTTTGATATAGCTGTCGTGTCCGTGCTTGGCATTCATGAGAGGCTGAGGTTGGTTCAGCGTGTTCCGCACTAGAAGATCGGCGACTTGGCGCAGTTAGCGCTGTGCAAGCACAAATCTTTGAGATGTTAACGCGTACCATGCTGTAACTCGGCATTCAGTAGGGGGCTCCGTACTAGACGTGCAACAGCTGCCTGGACTGCTAACGCGCTTCGCGCTGTGATTAAATGATAGGTAGCGCGGCCCGCGCTGTAAGGGCAGTAGCTACTTGACTGATTTTCCTTGAATTTTCTGCACATTTTCCATAGATGAAGTTAATCTCTAATTAAAACATGCGCTTGACTAGAATGTAAACTAATATTTAACTAGTAATGTAGAGGTAGAGTTTAGAGCTTGGGTTGCCTCCCAAGTAGTGCTTGGTTTAACATCGATAGCCCGACAGTGCCTCTTGTATCATTGCGTGTTCGTGAGGGTAATGTTGATAACTTCCCAGTTTGACTCCTCGCCCCAGTAGTGCTTCAATCTTTGACCATTAACCTTGAAAGTTTCCAATGGATTTCTACTGTAAAGCTCAATGGCGCCATGTGGGAAAACAGTTTTTATGGTGAATAGCCCTGACCACCGTGATTTAAGTTTTCCTGGGAACAATCTCAGTCTTGAATTGAACAAAAGCACTGATTGACCTGGCATAAATATTCGGTGCATGATTTTCTGGTCGTGCCATCTTTTAACCTTTTCCTTGTATAATTGCGCATTGTCGTAGGCTTGCAGTCAAAATTCGTCAAGCTCATTTAACTGAAGTAGTCTCTTTTCCCCCACTGCTGCTTGATCGAAGTTCAGTTTCGGGATAGCCCAATAAGCCTTGTGTTATAACTCGACCGGTAGGTGACAAGCTTTTCCATACAACTGTTGATATGGTGACATGCCGATTGGTGTTTTATATGTAGTCTGGTATGCCCATAATGCGTTATCCAATCGAAGCGACCAATCCTTTTGATTTGGGTTTACTACTTTTTCCAGTATTTTCTTCACTTCCCTGTTCGACACCTCCGTTTGTCCATTAGTTTGGGGATGATAAGCCGTCACTATTTTGTGGTTAACCCCATATCTTGCTAGGAGTGTTGTGAACGCTTTGTTGCAGAAGTGACTACCTTAATCACTTATTATAGTCCTTGGTGTCCCAAACCTTGTAAAGATATTTTTTTGTAGAAACCTTAAGCCCACTTTGGCATCGTTTGATGGTAGTGCTGCGGCTTCAACCCATTTCGATACGTAGTCCACTGCGAGTAAAATGCATTGATTGTTAAGAGACGAAGGGAATGGTCCCATGAAGTCAATGCCCCATACATCAAAGATTTCGACCTCTAAAATTGTTTGTAGTGGCATCTCATTTCTTTTTGATATGTTGCCCACCCTTTGACATCGATCACATGTTTTTACAAACTGGTAGGCGTCTTTAAATAGCGTGGGCCAATAAAACCCTGATTGAAGCACCTTTGCTGCTGTCCTTGCACTACCATAATGACCGCCATACGCCGATGAGTGACATTCGTGCAAGATGTTTTTCACTTCGCTGTATGGCACACATCTTCTGATCATCTTGTCGGTGCACTGTTTGAACAAGTACAACTCATCCCACATATACCATTTGACGTCATGCAGAAACTTCTTTTTATGTTGTCGTGTAAGATCAGGAGGTAGGATATTATTCACTAGATAATTAACAAAGTCTGCATACCATGGAAATTCTGACTGTATCCCGAACAATTGCTCATCTAGGAATGACTTGTTGATTACACACTTATCCTCTTTCTGTTTGTCATGATTTTCCAGCCTTGACAAATGATCGGCAACTTGGTTCTCCGTCCCCTTTCTATCCTTTATCTCTAAATCAAACTCTTGTAATAAAAGAATCGATCTGATAAGACGTGGTTTAGCATCTTTTTTCGCGATCAAATACCGAATAGCCGCATGATCCGTGTAAACTCTTACCTTTGTCCCGATCAAATAGGCCCATAATTTATCAAACGCATACACCACTGCAAGTAATTCTTTTTCTAGAGTTGTGTAGTTCAATTGAGTCTTTGTGAGTGTTTTACCTGCATAATAGATAACATGAAATATCTTGTCTTGGCGTTGACCCAAAACAGCCCCAACTGCATAATCACTAGCATCACACATTAGTTCAAATGGCACATTCCAATCTGGAGCGACGATCACGGGGGCTGTAGTCAACTTTTTCTTCAACAACTCGAAGGCCAACTTACACTCCTCATCAAAGTTGAATACCGAATCCTTCTCTAAAAGACTGCACAAGGGTTTTGCCATTTTAGAAAAATCCTTTATGAATCTCCTATAGAACCCAGCATGTCCTAGAAAGCTCTTAATTCCTTTGATTGAGCTTGGTGGAGGAAGCTTCTCAATTATTTCTAGCTTCGCTTTATCAACCTCCAATCCTCGAGCCGAGACTTTATGTCCCAAAATTATACCTTCTTCCACCATAAAATGGCATTTTTCCCAATTAAGGACCAGATTTGTGTCGGTACATCTTTGTAAGACCATTACCAAATTTTCCAAACATGCATCAAAATTATCCCCATAGACAAAGAAATCGTCTATGAAGACTTCCACATTCTTCTCCACCATATCCGAGAAGATGGCCATCATGCACCGCTAGAAAGTAGCAGGTGCATTACATAATCCGAATGACATCCTCCTGAATGCGAACGTACCATATGGGCATATAAATGTAGTCTTCTCTTGATCCTCAGGAGCGATGACAATTTGATTGTAACCCGAGTATCCATCCAATAAGCAATAGTACGCATGTCCCGCAATCTGTCCAACATTTGATCGATAAAAGGTAGAGGGAAGTGATCTTTGCGAGTTGCTTTATTTAATTTTCTGTAGTCCATGCAAACCCTCCAGCCAGTCATTGTCCTTGTTGGAATCAGCTCATTGTTTTCGTTTTGAACCACAGTCATTCCTCCCTTTTTCGGCACACATTGCACTGGATTAACTCACTTGCTCTCTGAAATTGGGTAGATGATATCTGCGTCTAACCACTTCAAAATTTCCTTCTTGACTACCTCTTTCATAATAGGGTTGAGCCATCTTTGTTGTTCCATGATCGGTTTTGCATCGTCCTCCATCAAGATTTTGTGCATGCATAAGGATGGACTGATTCCTTTTATATCAACAATTATCCATCCTATCGCCGATTTATGTTCCCGAAGCACTTGCAACAGCTTTTCTTCCTACAATTGGTAAAGTGTGCCAGAGATAATAACAAGTAAATAATTTGAACTGCCTAAATATGCATACCTGAGGTGTTTAGGTAGTGGTTTTAACTTAAGAGTTGGTGGCTCCTCTAATGACGATTTCATCCTCGTTGTGGCTTTCCCTTCCGTGTGTAATGTTTCAAATGGAGTTTTAAATCTACTCACTCGTGGCAGGGAATCTAACATCTGCATATACTCTACAAATTTTGGATCGTCGAGTTCTTCATCTCCCAATAATGTCATCACCAATGGATCGTTCACCAAACTCTTATTCATATCTTTGCCAATTATGTGGTCAATAAGATCCATCCTAAAACATTCTTCTCCATCCGTCGGGAATTTCATGGCCTTAAACATATTAAATTTAATTTCCTGGTCTTGGACCCTCATAGTCAGTTCTATTTTTTGTACATCGATGAGTGTCCTACCCGTAGCCAAGAAAGGCCTCCCTAGGATGATTGGGATGTTCTTATCCTCCTCAAAATCTAGAATAATAAAATCTGCGGGGAATATGAACTTGTGCACCTTAACTAATATGTCCTCTACAATGCCTCTTGGATATGTCACTGACCTATCCGCCAACTACAATGAGATGTTCGTAGGCTTTGGCACGGGCAAACCCAACTCTATGTAGACTGATAGTGGTATAAGATTCACACTCGATCCCAAGTCGCACAAACATTTGTTGAACGTCGTATTCCCAATCGTGTATGGAATGGTGAAACTCCCTGGGTCTTTCAACTTAGGTGGCAACTTTCGCTGTAACACTGCACTACACTCTTTGGTTAATGCTACTGTCTCAAAGTCTTCCAACTTCTTTTTCCTGGACAAAATCCCTTTCATGAATTCCGTGTAACTAGGCATCTGTTTCAGAGCTTCTGCAAACGGGATGTTGATTTGAAGTTTCTTAAAAACTTCCAAAAATTTTGCAAATTGCTTGTCTACTTTCTATTTTTGAATTCTTTTCTGAAATGGTGGGGGAGGATAGCTAACTGGTTCGTTAAATGGTTTACTCTTTTCCACTTGTTTTTCATCCCCCTGCTTCACCTCAACCTCTGTATTTTTTTTCTCTATTTCAACCTCCTTTGTAACCGAAATTTCTATTCCTTGCCCCTCAAGCTATTTTCCACTCCTCAACATAATGTCTTGACATTGCTCGTGATTACCCTTTAGATTTCTCTCGGTGTCACTTGGTAACGATCCTTGTGGTCTATTATTCAATGCCAACGCAATTTGTCCTATCTAATTCTTTAGATTCTTGATCGCCATTTCTTGTGATTTTATAGCCATTTCTTGTGCTTTCATGGCCATTGCTTGATTTTTCATAGCAACCTCATTGCTAGTTATGTATTTTGTCACCAACTCCTCCAGATCTGATTTCCTTTCTTGATATTGAAATTTGGTTGTTGATGGAGTCCAAACCACAGGGGATGTGATGATCTTAGAGCTTGTTGTTGCTGGTTATTGCTCCATGAAAGATTTGGATGATTCCTATTCCCTTGATTGTCATTCTAATATGTGTTTTGTGGAATTCTGTTATAGCTACCCACAAATTGCACAGAGGCTAGATTAATTGTGCATTGATTCCTAGAATGCTCTCCCACGCACAACTCACATATAATTGCCACTTGTTGTGCCTGTTGTGCTTGTTGTACTTGCATCCCTATCATAGAATCAAATTTCTTTGAGAGTGCTGAAATCTGTGCTTGTATTGCCGTTATGCTATCTACTTCTAACACCCTTGCGACCTTTGCTTGATTCATTCTTACCGTGGGCCACTGGTAATTATTAGCTGCCATAGTCTCTATCAATTCATATGCCTCCTCATAGCTCTTTGTCATAAATGCTCCACCTGAAGCTGCATCAATGCTAGTTCTGAGGTTCCCATTCAATCCATTATAAAACGTGTTCATTTGCAACCACTTCGGCAACCCATGATGTGGACACTTTCTAAGTAATTCTTTGTGCCTTTCCCATGCCTCATACAATGACTCCCCGTGTTGCTGTTCAAACATCGTTATCTCGTTCCTCATTTTTGCAGTTTTTGCCGGTGGGAAGAATTTGGCGAGGAATTTTTGAGCTAAGTCTTCCCACGTAGTGATTGATCCTGGCGGTAGCGAATGTAACCAACTCTTCGCCTTGTCCCATAAAGTAAATGGGAACAAGCGAAGTCTCACCGCATCATCCGACACTCCATTATACCTAAAGGTGTCGCATATCTCCAGGAAACTGACTAGATGCTCATTTGGATCGTCATTTGCCAATCCCCGAAACTGAACCGAATTTTGAATCATTTGAATTGTTCCAGGTTTCATTTCAAATGTATTCACTATTATGGGCCCTGGTGATGCTTAATCTTGAGCTCACCACTTTGGGTGTGGCGAAGTTCCTTAATGCTTTGTGATCTTCAGCTGCCATTTCCTCTTCTTTTTCAGGTGTTTCAAATTCTTGTCTCGTTTCCTTGATCCACTTACTTAACCTCTGAAACCTTTTCTCAACGTCGTCCTCCAAAGGTAGCAGGTCGGGATTTTTGGACCGAGTTTGCATAAACCGCTTCAGACACCTGAAATAAGATAAACAAACAAAAAGAAAAAAAATTTGTTCAAGTAAAACTTAATTAATTTAACTGATATTGTAATAACTATAAGATCTATACTAAAATGTCCCCGACAACGGCGCCAAAAACTTGTTGGGTAAAATCTAGTTACACACAATACGCAAGTATACGTGGTCAACAAGTAATAAAGTAATGAGTAAAGAATCGTTCCCACAGAGACAAATTAGTAAGAAACTCAACATTACAATTATCAATTTTCTACTAATCCAAATTTTATTAAACTATTCAAATTAATGATGACAAAATCTTAATGATTATTAACCTAATTATCGCAAAATACCCACAACTAATAGAACTGAATTTTCAAACAATTATTAGAGAATTAGGCTCATGATTTCACCCTAAGCTTCACTCAGATTAACACACCTTTATCCCAGTTCAACTCAATATTCCAGTTTATTAATCAAGAACACAATTGTAGTACTAACCACCTCTCGGTGCACTAATACCGTAGTAACTTAAATCCACAGTTAAGATAGAAATAAGTCAAACACCTTAATTAATTAACTCACAATATCTCTATGTAAATTTAAATCAAAGAAGGTTTAAGATTAAGTTCTCTATCCAATTACATGTGATGTCAAGCATATCTCTACCTTAACATTCATCATAATTCTGCTATTCACAAACTTATGAACACATGTTATATTAATTAAGTCTAGATTTGATTATTCTCTCTCGATTCCACTCACATCCACAAAGAATTGTTGATCAGGCAATTCGCAAATTCTAGCTCAAATCAATATAGATAAACTGAAGAATATTTTATTAAACTGAAAATAAAGGCTACATAACCATTATTCCACTCAAAGATCCATCATTCACCTAAAAAGTAAATTAGTTCATAATAAATGAATTAACTACTGAATAAATAAAAGAAAACATCATCCCAATTACACAAATTGAAATTAAAGAAGATTAATAATTCACCACCCTTCTCTGAATTCCACTCTGCAATCTTCATGAAAATTTTCTCATTCTCTAAACCTCCAAAAGCGTCTCTTTTCAATTTAATTCTCCAAAGGTGTGTATATTCCACCATCCATTACCTATGATAAACTCCTAAACCGACTCTAACTTCCGCCCAAGAGCAACTCTAAGCAATCCCCATTTGTCACAACACCAACCACTAGACTCCTTTTTTAATAAAACTGCCCAAGCACACTTCCCGCACCAATGTGCTCTGCGCTAGGTAAAGCCTCTCCGCAGCGCGCTCCACGCTAGTCCATCAGCAACCGACCATGCTCCAATGCGCCCCACGCTAGACTGCTACTTATCACAGCGCGGTCCGCGCTTAGTTAACAGAAACTTGCAATTTCAATCAAAAAAAGTCCTCCAATGCTCCCATCATGCTGGATCAATCTGATTTACCTACAACAAACGTAAACCCCATCAAAAGTAACATGAAAGTGCCCAAAAACTAACAATATAACAAACCAAATGAACATAATTCATAGGTTAAAAACCTACTCATCAGGAACCGGATGTTGAGGATGAGGAGGAGGATGTATCGGTTGCGAAACCCGCTCCTGCTGCTCATGTTCCCTGTAGGGATTTCCCAGGCATTCAGGTGACGATCCCAGAGCTTCTGGGAGATTTGAGTCGACACCCCTCAATTTATTTGCATGCAAATGAGGTACAAGCTGGATTTTGATCTTCCTTCTTTCTTATATATGAGGAGTAAGGATTCTGATATTAATCTACTTTATGATGCAGGTTCCCGACTTCACACAGCCTAGAGGGAACTGGTTCAACATTCACTCCACATATCAGGCTATGCATCTTGACTATCGAGCGATTGTGCATAGATGGGGTTTTGGGGCTTTCTTTTCCATCCTTCCCCGTCGTTGTCCCTGGGGTTATCTTATGGCATTGTCTGAGCGTTGGTTTCACTCGACTCAGTCTCTCCATTTATTGGACTGTGAGGTGAATGTGACGCCGATGGATTGACGGTTTATCACAGGGATGGAGTTTGGAGGGGTGTCGGTGCTATGTAGCGTGGATATTACCCCGACTGCCATTAGATCCTTGTTAGGAGTCACAGCTGAGGCGCTCAAGGGTAGGACCGTTCGTACAGTTGCTTTGAGCATAGATGCTATGAGCGGACTGTTGAGTGAGCTCATACCTTATGATGTGAGGGTCAGGGTTTCCATTCTTCGGTGATTATTCCTGATGATCATTAGGGGCTGCTTCATAGCTGATAACTCTTCTATGGTTTCATTCGCTTTAGTGAGCGCTACACGAAATGTGGACCGTATCGGAGAGTCTGATTGGGGTTCCTACACCTTCGCCTATTTCCTCAGGGGTATACGCATACGTTTATAAGGCTTGATGGAGGTTTGGCTAGGATTTTACTCATTTCTGCTGGTAAGTATTTCTCTTATGATTTCCCATGTATAGGTTAAGAGTGTTGACTGACAGCAGATGTTTGCCTTTGTATTAACAGTTCTGGGCTTATGAGAGGCTCCCATGTTTGCGTCCTATGAGTGTGCTAGGCTTGGAGACCAATGCACGAGGATGGCGATGGCATAATTCCATACTGGCGGAGGTCCTTGTAGCTGAGGGTTTTCCTCATTGTCGCCTACACCTGGAGTTATTAACACCTGATGTCATCACTTGGATTCCCTACTCTGGGGAGCATTTAGCCATTGAGTTAGAGGATGGGTACCCGACCGGTGTTGAGTACGTGATATCTACCCGTAGGGTTCCTATTTTTATTGATGGAGGATGGGAGCTCTATTTAGGAGAGTGTGCTATCAGGAGCACTATAGGAGAGATTTGTATACCGATCTTGCCTCCTGCCAGGCGTTATTAACCTGTTTCACAGTTACCCGCCATTGATATCCCATTAGTGGGGGTTGACAGTTTTACACTGTTAGAGGGTCCACATACCCAGAAGATGTTCCAGCATTGGTGGTCCCCTCGTACCATTAGAGCCCAGACCCGTGCCACATAGTTTATGGGGGATAAGGTTCCTGGATCCATGATGATGACGAATTGGATGGCCTGTGTCACAGATCTGACTCATTTGACATAGATTGACAGTTTGACCCGGTAGTTGGACTGGGCACATTTCTTTATCCAGTACTTGGGCAGAGATCCTTTAGAGGCAGATACTTTTGATCCTTCAGCTCAGGCGCTAGCCCCTCAGGTGACCCATATGGTTTTGCCGGTACAGATCCTCCATTTTATAGGCCTGTCATCCCCATTGATGGAGATCTAATGACTCAGGAGGAGTTACATCAGGTGGATATGATTGATGATGTAGACATTGACACAATTGTCTTCTTCTAATGTGTATTCTCATTATATCTTTTGGTAGGCCTCTGTTAGACACTGGGTGGCTGTGCCTCATTCTCGCTCTATCTTGTGATAGGCCTCTATTAGTAGTTTGGCAGCTGTGCCCCATTTCCCTGTATTTTTAGCTATACAAAGATGTATTAGATGATGACATACTTAGGAATGTACATACTATTATTCCCTACATCATATTGCCATCTATTGTTTAATATGCAAGTATTATGTTATGCATATATGTATGTCCAGAGGTATTCAACATTGACCCCTGGATGGTCTTATGACATGGCCCTTACAGATGTTTTCTTCGACAGTTAGCCGCATTGATCATACCCCACCAGTATTGGTGGCATCCCGTCTGAGATCGTGGTATGATAGTATGTTACCTCCAGACACGGTGACTATAGATTAGCTACTACAACATTACATGACCTTACTGATGTTTTAGGTTCCCGTAGGCTTTGTAGAGGTTATGTTGAAGCACTGGATACCGGAGAGGCAGGTATGGCTATCAGCGATATAAGCCGGCAGTTCATGACCCTCACCGGGTTGAGGCGTAGAGTAGTATAGGATGAGATCACATTCGGCCACGTGGTATCCCAACATTTTTTAATGGATAGATTTGGCTCAGAGGATAGTTACACACGGCACTCTGGGGATTTTACTATTCCGGAGGATCATTGGCATTTGGCCAGGGTAGACGTACTGCTACTGTGCATATTCTAATATGTATACATGCCACAGTTCATGGATAAGCTGGACATTGGAGTCATTATGGCAGTGAGAGCTCTCAGGGAGGGGTCATACCATCGTGCCTATAATTGTAGCGAAGACATTGAGGTCAGCCATATATTGCAGTACCTACCCTGCAGGGGTATTCACAGGTAGTTCGGTCACATTATACGTGTAGTTTATGTCACATTGAGACCGATTGGAACTTTTAGATGGCATGGGTATTATTTTACCCATGAGATAGCCATGTCGTACTTCTTTCAGCCTATGGAGTGTACAGATCCTGCATCTTGGTCCATTTTCCTGGCAGGGATCATAGATCCATTTGATATATTATTGTGTACAGGGCTTACTTCAACCTAAAACTTCATTACTCATGCCCCGGGCATGGATTATCTACCTCTGGCTGGATTGGGGGGTATGACTACTTACCACCCACTGGCTGTGATGTGTCAGTTTGACCAGTTCCAGGATTTCTATCCTTTTGAGGGGGCATTGAGTTAGCATTTGGCCACCCGCCACTTGTCAGCAGAGGACAGATCCAGGGTGTATGACTGTTGGGATTAGCGTGAGCTAGCTGCATTTTCTGTTAGCTATCCGGACTTTTTGATAAAGTATTCTGCATGGATAGAGATAGAGATAGCATCGACTGCGGTAGTATCCACAGTTCTAGGGATTGATTCTGATGGTGGAAAGCCAATAGAGGACATTGATTTTCCCATCGAGGAGGAGCTATTCATTGGGTTGACAACAGCTATTGTAGATTCTCCCAGTACGAGTGCTACTATGATCCAGCATTTAACATAATATTTACAGCAGGGTCTTCATCTAATGACCTTTGAGAGAGATCAGGCTAGGGCCTTGATGTTGACAGCTCTTGATGGGAGAGACATCACTCTATTAGAGAGAGATGAGCCTATAGCTCATAGAGATACTGCTATTGAGGAGCGAGATGAGGCCAGATCAGCCAGAGATGCCTTGATTGTTGAGCTGGATGCTGCCCTATCTGCCCGGGACGTAGCCGTTACAGATAGTACTACAGTAAGATCCCTTACTACTGACATGTTTGTCGATATAAATGCATATATTGATGTGCATCATGCGACCATGCAGTTGGCCTCGGATCTGTTGGCACGTGTAGATATATTGATGCAGAAGACCACAACGTTACCCCCTACCTTTGAGAGAGATGCTTTGTTAGATCTGATAGCCCGCATATATACCGATCTGTAGATAGACTTGTATTTTCATGCACAGACTAACTTAACCATTTTATCGTGTATAATTTATATTGTATATATCAAACATCATTATATATGGCAGGGAAATATATTTTGATGCACTTCCCTTTTAGTTATGCCTGGATACTTGCTTGATATTTTGTCTACTTCTTCAGGGCTTGTGATCTTGATGTATTCTGAACTCATCCTTGATAGGTGGACATTAAGACATCTCAGGATCTGTCAAAATGGATCGTTGATCTGTGTATATCCCTACCCTTTTCGGTGTCTTGGGACTGGTTTATATATATAGATGTGGAGAGGAATGTGGCTTCTTGTTGGGTAAAATCTATATACGCACAACACGCAAGTATACGTGGTCAACAAGTAATATAGTAATGAGTAGAGTATCGTTCCCATAGAGACAAAGTAGTAAGAAACTCAATCTTACAAGTATCAATTTCCTATTAACCCTAATTTTATTAAACTATTCAACTCAATGATTATAATTATAAAAACTAAATTAAGAAATAAATAAATAACCACAAAACAATCACAAATATCAAAATCTGGAATTTCAAACAATTAATGGAGAATTAGACCTATGATTTCACCCTAAGCTTCACTCTGATTTCTGCACCTTATTTCCAATTCAAATCACTATCCCAGTTTATTAATCAAGAATACAAATGTAGTAATAGCCACCTCTCGATGCACTAATACCGTATTAACTTAAATCCACAATTAAAATAGAAACAAGTTAAACACCTTAATCAACTAACAAGTTAATTCGTTGTTGATTGAGTAATAGATGTCCAACACCCCAGTCCCAGTCAAAATTCTCCACTAAATAGAGTCCATATGTTATTCAAATGCTCCAAATCGTATTCCAAACAGAGTTCGTAACACAACAGAGTGTCGACTGATCGAGACCCCAGCCTTACAGTGTACGTACTATATTGAGCCGCCCGTGGTACCCTTTCTGTCAAAATTGTATGAAGACCCCACCTTGAAGCGGGTGTATAAACTAAATAAGCATAAGCCGGTCTCTATTTTGCTAACTGACTTCTCTTGCTTCATGAAAACATCCAAAAATGCTCTAATTGACTCCAAATAATTCCAAATGACTCCAAATCTTCGTTAAATGCCACACAACCACCCTACACATAAAAGAACACAAAAACAAATCAAAACGAACATGAAAACAAGGAAATAACAACAATTAAGCATGAAACGGACAACAAATCGTGGATATGAAATCCACTTATCAAAATCCCCCAAACTTAAACCGTGCTAGTCCTCGAGCACAAAACAAATTACATGCAATGCAATGCAATGCAACGAAATGATTATGATCTATATGCTTACAAATCCAACAATATCGCATACCCAAAATTATCTTATCGGCCTTAGAGAAAACAAGCAACTCTACAATATTAAACACCCAAACCAATCCACAATTCTGTAATAATTCTCAAATCTTACACCATTATCACTGGTATAGTGTGCGTGTGTGTTCAACATCCATGATAACTGATACTAACTCAAATTCAATACATAACCAATTTCTTAGAAGGAATCATTTAATGCAAACTTAAAAATTCCAAAAATAGACAAGTTCCAACTAAAACTAAGCAATTACTATTTCCAAGGGTTCACACAAGGTACTTATACTTTATTTATAAATATATATTTTTTTTCTTTTCCTTTTCCTTTTTTTTCACGGGGGCTTTTTGCTCTTTTCCCATTTTTTTTAAACCATGACTGTGCAATGTCTCATTCTATTAGGCTAATAGTGCTACCCCTTAGCGAGCTTTCAACCAATGACTCCCAGACCATAAAAGACCTTAGGGCGCTATGTGTAAAGACAATCCCCTCGGGCGTACTTGCTCAAGTAAAAAAGGCCCCGAAACAAAACTAGCCACAGTATTTTATATATATATATATATATATATATATATTTTCTTTTTTTTAGATAAAGCTTATGTACCCCACAGTTATTCCCCCAAACTTAGGTTCTTACCCAATTTTTGCCTCTACTGTCTATCCTTGTCGTTTTCTCATTTACTCTAGCATTATCCTTTAGAAACTATTTATGTATCAATTTGAACTGACCAGTCAACACATATGTTATTAGCGTGCTAACCTTTTTATACCAGTTTCAAACAAGCGCGAGATTCGATTTATAATAGACATTATATCACAATTCTAATAATCAATACTGTATTAGTTAACTTAATCTCAATATTATTATTGGCCCACAAATAACACTAAATACAACATTGCTGGACATATGCAAACGTAATATTTAGATAAAACATATCAACATGCAATAATAACAGAATTAAAAATATTGCAATAACAGAAATAACCTAAACTACTATGTCAAAACCTATATGAAACATCATAATTCCTAAACTACTATGCAAAACTAGAATGCAATGACAAATGCAAACCTAACTAATGACATTATGCATGCAGACACGAATTTAAATCCCCCAAACTTAAGTAATACAATGCCCTCATTGGATGAATAATCATAAGTAAGTGCGTGAGGACTTCCCTGCAAGTGCCTAAGTCTGGGGAGGTGATGGTTGATCTTCTTCTACTGAATCACTTGGTGGAAACCTCAGCATTGGCATGGGCTACTAATATGGGAAATATGAAGCTGGATTGAAACTCTGAAGCGTCATGTTGAGTGAAGCGAACGAAGCATTCATAGCATCAAACATGTGGTTTTGCCTCAGTGCGAATCGCCACATCTCCCGACGTGCAGCCTTATTGTTCGCATCCATTTAATGTTGAAATTCAAGGAACTGAAGACTGGATAGTGCCTCAGTCTGCGGTACCTGCTCGGTTACTTGATCTCCCATATCTTCATCCTCATCCTCTGACGAATCTGCAACATCAACTTCGTCCTCCAAAGCCGATGGTAAAATAAAACCCAGACCTCGAGGATGGGAATCGCCCCCAGCCCATACTAAATACCGTGCTATCATTCTGGAGTCTAGCAACGCAAGTGGCATCTGTGTGGGCTCATCGTTAGACCATCTCACACCCACTTGGCGACACAACCCACATATGAGTGATGGGTGTGGCAAGTCGCCCGAAAAGTTTCCACGCAAGCACCGACGGATGGAGAAATAAATAATGGCCCCGACGTCTATGATGAAGTCTTGCACAATCCCGTATAGCAGTAACGCCTTCTCCTTAGTCACGTCCGAGGTGTGTTGGGACGGATATAGTTTAGCACATAGGAATGCGTACCAAAATTTGTCATACCGACTGAGATCCTTGCTATGGAACATTGTGCCTCCCTTACGACCTTTGATCCATGTTGTGCCTGGCTTAGTCTTCTCTTTGAGTATTGCCTCATAGTCCGGATCAAAATCTCGTAGTTGGGCATATTGGCATTATCGAGGCACCCGCAGCTAATAATAGGTGTTGATTACATCAGCACTGAACGGGACTAAGCGACCCCGCACATACGCATTGAATGGGGCTTTATCCTCGGCATTTGCGTAAAATTCCTTAACTATGTTGACCACGGCGGGTTCCGGCTCTTCGGTGAATTTATTCCACCCCTTCTGATAGATTTGCTGTATCATCTCCCGTCAACAGGATCTGGTGCCAACCCCCGCTTCGGTGTAAAGGCTTTTGTCAACATATAATCATATCGGTCAGCGGTAGTGGCACTCACAAATTTTCATTGATCAAAGGTTCGGGTCGGTTGTGCGGGCCTTGAACTCTCTCCCCTTTGGCGTTTAGATGTTGGTTGTAAAGCCATTTGTTATCTATTGCTTGTATCACAGTACCTTTCCCTCCAAACGTGGTTCACACACTTTGTCGAACACTTAGTGTGCACAAATGATTATCCCCCAAACTTGGCAATTGTGTGTGGCAAATTATGGTGAGTGTAGTTGAAGAACTCGAAAATAATGTATGTTTGCTTCTCAATTGCTCTCAAATAGCCTCTATGGGTGAGTTTTGTGATGAATTTAGGATGAGAAGTGGCAATATATAGAGGTGGTGTGATGGGGTCTATTGGTAGATTGAAGAGGTGGAAAGGAGTAATGGAGTGTTGGAAATCGTGGGTGTAGTGGGTTGTGGTTGGATTTATGATGGAGGAGGGGTATTTGATGGTGGCACAATCGTGGTCAGAAGTAGGAGTAGTGGGATTGATGTAAAGGTTCAATTGAGGGAGAAGTAATGAGGAGCAACACACATAACTGCCGAGAAGTCGGTTGAGTTCCAGGACCCCCGCCCCAGCGGGGGATGCTAGGCTTAGAAATCCCACCCAGGTGCATAGCTATACTATTAATCGGCATTGAGGACCACTTCCCAATGCAAGGGTGCAATGTCTCCATACCCTGACGGGCATGCCTTCTGTCTAAATTCTGGAGAGACCCCCGCCCCGGCGGGGGGTGTAGTGCATTTTCGGCCTACCCCGACGGGCATGGCTTCTACTAAACTCCTCTGTTACTCAATATTTGCTTCATTATAACCCACTCAATGTTCCTTTTCCCATCCTGCAAGACATGAAACATACGAATTAGTGTATTGTTGATAAAATAGAGCATTGTGGAGAGATTAGCAAGACTTTTATTTTATAATACCTAACTAATAACTTAATAAAAACTATTTCTTAACAATTATGAATTAAAATATGGAATTTAAACGTAAAATTGGGTTACCTCCCAAGTAGTGCTTGGTTTAAGGTCGTTCAGCCTGACTACTCCCTGTTTCAACCCGGGTCGGTTGGGTTAACTTTGGCATGATGATTATTTATCACACAACACCAACATTGTTGTAATGTATGCCCATTCACTTGCATGCTGGATAATGAATTTTACTTTCTATCATCAACTAATGCCTGAAGACCACTATCCTCTTTGCAACCCCTGAACTTGACACGTGTAGATTCCTCGAGCAACTTGCACTCTTCCTTATCAGTAGGGATTGGAATTTCCTTGAACACCTTTACCGTTACTACCTGATCAAACACTTTCATAATCAGTTCTCCGTTAGGCACGTCAATCAGTGTTGCCAAGAATGGTCGTCCCAAGATGATAGGGATGTTCTTATCTTCTTCAAAATCAAGTACCACAAAATCGACTGGAAAGATTAGTGAATCAACTTTGACCAATACGTCTTCAACTATTCCTAAAGGGTATGTTATTGATCTATCGGCAAGTTGTAGACTAATATTGGGTTGTTTTGCTTCCTTTAATCCTAGCTTTCGATAAATAGACAGTGGCATAAGATTTATACTCGCTCCTAAATTGCATAGAGCTCTTCCCACATCTTGATTGCCAATTGCACAAGGAATTATAAAACTTCTCGGATCTTTCAATTTAGGAGGGAGCTCTTTCTGTAGTATTGCACTGCATTCCTCGGTTAATGCCACTGTCTTGAAATCCTGGAGCTTATGTTTTTTCGAAAGTATGTCCTTCATGAACTTAATGTAACATGGCATCTGCTCAAGTGCTTTGGCAAATGGAATATTAATGTGTAACTATTTGAATATATCCATAAACCTCAAAAACTGGTTCTTTAACTTGTTATTTTCTAACCTTGAAGGAAAGGGTGCAGGTGGTGTAGCTTTAAGTTGTTTCTCTTCCTTTGCTTTTTGCACCACTTTTTTTGTACATTTCTTCTCTAATTCCTTCCCTTCATCCTCCCATTCATCTCTTGCACTATCTTTCTTATCCCAGTTAGAAACTAACTCCTTACTACTTCTAAGCGTAATAGCATTACACTGCTAGTGAGTTCCCTTTGGATTTCTTTTGGTGTCGCTTGGTAAAGTTCCTTGTTGCCTGTTGTTCAATGCTAGGGCAATTTGTCCCATATGATTTTCCAAGTTCTTGATGGCCATTGCTTGATTTTTCATTGCTGCATCATTGTTAGTCATGTACTTCTACACCATCTCCTCGAAATCTAATTTTCTTTCTTAATGTTGAGCCGGTTGTTGGTGATTCTGAAAACCTGGGAGATATGATGGTCATGGAGCTTGATGTTGTTGATTATTGATCCATGAGAAATTTAGGTGATTCCTATTCCCCTGGTTATAAGTGTTTTGGTACATATTCTGTGGACCCCTATTATAGCTTCCTACGAATCGCATGGATGTTTGAATTGATTACGCAGATCGATCTATAGAATGGTCACCCACGCACATTTTGCATACTATCGTAACTCGCTGTACACGAGCCCCATCATGGCATCCAACTTCTTGGACAACACAGAAATTTGTGTTTGTATTGCTGTCACCCCATCTACTGCCAACACCCCACCGCCTTTGGTTGTGTCATTCTTTTTTTTGGGCCCTAATAGTAGTTAGTTAGCCGCCATGGTTTCAATCAAGTTGTAGGCTTCCTCGTAACTCTTAGCCAAGAATGCTCCACCCAACGCTGCATCAATACTGGTTCTGAGATTTCCATGTAGTCCGTTGTAAAAAGTTTTCATTTGCAGCCACTTGGGTAATCCATGATGTGGGCACGTCCTAAGCAATTCTTTGTATCTATCCCATGCCTCATCTAACGACTCCCCATGTTGCTGCTCAAACATTGTTATCTCATTCTTCATTTTTGCAGTTTTTGCCGGTGGGAAAAATTTGGCAAGAAATTTCTGAGCTAAGTCTTCCCACGTGGTTATCGAACCCAGTGGTAGAAAGTGTAACCAACTCTTCGCCTTGTCCCATAAAGTGAATGGGAACAAGCG
This sequence comes from Panax ginseng, assembly GCA_020205605.1. Lineage (NCBI taxonomy): Eukaryota > Viridiplantae > Streptophyta > Magnoliopsida > Apiales > Araliaceae > Panax > Panax ginseng. The sequence continues at coordinate 89,752,545 of CM035129.1, forward strand.
AAGTCTCACCACATCATTCGACACCCCATTATACCTAAAAGTGTCACATATCTCCAGAAACTTAACTAGATGTTCATTCGGATCGTCATTTTCCAAACCCCCAAACTGAACTAAATTTTGGATCATCTGAATTGTCCCAGGCTTGATTTCAAATGTATTTGCGCAGAATTATGGAACTTCGGTGATGCTCGATCATGAGTTCACCACCTTGGTGTGGTGAAGTCCCTTAACGTTTTTTGATCTTCAGCTGCCATTACCTCTTCTATTTCAAAATTTTCAAAGTCCTGTCTCGTTTCTTTGATCCACTTACTTAACCTCTGAAACCGTTTCTCAATGTCGTCCTCAAAAGGCAGTAAGTCTGGAATTTTGGACCTAGTTTGCATAAACCACTTCAAAAACCTGAAATAAGAGGAACAAAACAAAAATAAAAAATGTTTAAGTAAAATCGGATTAATTAAATGATATTGTAAAAATATTAAAATCTATACTAAATTATCCCCAAAGAATTGCCAAAAAACTTGTTGGGTAAAATCTATATACGCACAACACACAAGTATACGTGGTCAACAAGTAATATAGTAATGAGTAGAGTATCGTTCCCACGAGACAAATTAGTAAGAAACTTAACCTTACAATTACTAATTTCTTATTAATCCTAATTTTATTAAACTATTCAACTCAATGATTAAAAATTATAAAACTAAATTAATAAACAAATAAACTACCACAAAATAATCACCAAATGTCAAAATCTGGAATTTCAAACAATTAATGGAGAATTAGACTTATGATTTCACCCTAAGCTTCACTAAGATTTCTACACCTTTATTCCAATTCAATTCACTATCCCGGTTTATTAATAAAGAAAACGAATGTAGTAATAGCCACCTCTCGATGCACTAATACCGTATTAACTTAAATCCACAAATTAGATAGAAACAAGTTAAACACCCTAATCTACTAACTCACTATATCTCTATTTTAATTACAATTAAAGAAGGTTTAAGATTAAGTTCTCTACCCGATTACATGCGATGTTAAGCGTATCTCTACCTTAACATTCATCAATATTTTATTATTCACAAAATTCATGAACACATGCTATATTAACTAAGTCTAGATTCGAATATCCTCTCTCGATTCCATACAAATCAACAAAGAATTATTTATCAGGAAATTCATAAATTCAAGCTCAAATCAATATAGATAAACTGGAAAATAGCTTATTGAACTGGAAATCAAAGTTTACACAATCATCGTTCAATTAAGGATCCATCATAAGCCTAAAAAGTGAATTAGTTCATCATAAATGCTTTAACTACTGAATAAATCAAAGATGACATTCTTTCAAATACAAATAATAGTCTTAGATGAAGAATAGTGAGAAACACCCTTTACGTAGCCTAGAATTGCAATTATCTCGAAAATCTCTTCAAAATACTCATCCAATGCTTGCTAAGAAAAACTGGAATTCTCCTCCGTAATGTGCCTTTGTGTGTTGTTTAATTCATTGTTGATTGAGTAATAGATGTCCAACACCCCAGTCCTAGTCAAAATTCTCCGCTAAATAGAGTCCATATGTTATTCAAATGCTCCAAATCGTATTCCAGCATAGTTCAGAACACAACAGGAGTGTCAGCCAATCGAGACCCCCCACCCCGGCGGGGGTCTGTGCCTATATTGAGCCCGCCCCAGCGGGCACCATTTCTGTAAAAATCGTATGAAGACCCTCTTACGTTGGGGGTGTATAAATTCTATTTCCACGCTAACTATTCTTCTTAACTCTTCTCGCTTCATAAAAACATCCAAAAATACTCCAATTGACTCCAAATAATTCCAAATGACTCCAAATCTTCATTAAATGCCACACAACCACCCTACACATAAAAGAACACAAAAACAAATTAAAACAAACATGAAAACAAGGAAATAACAATAATTAAGCATGAAATGGACAACGAATCGTAGATATGAAATCCACTTATCACTTCTCCTCTCTGAGATTGACCGCACCACAGATGCTCACTAGTACTCCTATTTAAGAGGAGCTCAGTTAGTTACATCTCTTATGGATTGGTGTTGCTCTTCGAGGAATCAACCGTAGCTTAGATGATCGCCAACTCTCCCATTTATGGGGAGGCCAGGTAGTTCCATCCCTTTGGTCTGAAGCCGATAAAATGTGGTGTATTGAAGTTTGATCCCAGTACTACTAACAAGTATTTGTATTTTGGTAGGGGGTTAGACTGAACCATAAATGGTTGCCTACGTACTCCTATTGAAGAGGAGATTAGGTTCGCGTAGTTTGAACCTGGTGTAAGAGGTTCAACGCTGAATGGTGTAACGGTGTAGAAAGGTGTAGATATATTTTTGTGATTTTTGTTTATAGAGAAGGGTGTGGAAATGTTTTTGTTGTTTTTGTTTTTATTGCGACCGGGCCATATAAAATGGTTGCCAATGTACTCCCAGGTATCGGGGAGATTAGGTCGACGTAGTTCACCCTATGTTCAGGACGATTAGTAACCGAAAAAATTTGATCCCATGTTCGGGAAAAATTACGGGGGAAAAGTTTGGTCTCATGTTCAGGACAAACTGCAGGTGTAAAAAGTCTTATCCGTAGTGGGACAAAACTGTGGGTGTGAAAGATTCAATCCCTAGTGGGATAACCTGAAAGGTTTAAAATGAAGTTGAATGAAAGATCTTATGATCTGGAAAACTAGGTTGCTGGCTTGAAGAGTGTGTGTCCCTGATGGGTCAAATGGGTATGAAGAATGGTTGTGTGTAGTAAGGGTTAGAAAACCTGAAATAACTGGTGATCTGGTGATCCAAAACCAGGATGTTTGCTTGATGGTAAATTCAAACATAATACAGTTTCACAGTGTCCGAGTTGATGAGATGTGGAAATTCATCGCCATCCATTTCCTGTAGTCTGAGAGCACCTCCTGTCAATACTTCTTTGACAATAAATGGGCCCTCCCAGTTTGGAGTGAATTTTCCCTTTGACTGATCTTGGTTGTCAATGATCTTCTTCAAAACAAAGTTTTGTTTAAACTACCAGTGGCGGACTTTTTCTCATTGTAGGATCCGCAATCCTTTGTTGGTATAATCCCCCAGAAGATAGCATCACTTAAATCTTTCGTCTATTAGAGACAATTGGTGATACCTATCTTGTAACCATTGGTCTTCATCCAGCTGAGCATCTATTAACACTATGAGGGATTCCATTTCCACATCTATGGGGAGCACTACTTCCATCCCATAAGTCAATGAGTAGGGGGTTACCCCAGTGGAAGTATGCATTGAAGTTATGTAGGCTAATAGAGTCAGGCAAGAGGTCAGGCCATCCTTTGTGATTGGCGGACATCTTTTGCATGATCTTCTTGATTCTTATTAGCCACTTCAATAGCACCATTCATCTTTACACGGTAGATGACGGAGTTAAGGTGTTTGATGTGGAATTTACTACACAACTCCTCCATCATTTTGTTGTTAAGGTTCTTAGCATTGTCCGACACAATCACCTCTGGTTGTCCATATCAACAAATGACATTATTTTTGATACAAGCAATGATGACTTTGTTGGTAACCCTGGGGAAGGAGGCTACTTCTACCCATTTGGTGAAGTAGTCGATCATGGTGAAGATAAATCGAAGCTCATTATTGGCTTTGGGCTCGATGGGCCTGATCATGTCCATTCTCCACATTGAGAAGGGCCAAGGTGAACTCATGTTATGGAGCTCCCTCGGAGGGGCGTGGATAGCATTCTTGTGAATTTAACATTGATAACATCTCTTAACGTGATCATCACAGTTAGCCTTAAGCGAGAGCCAGTAATGCCCTGTTCTGAAGATCTTTTTAATGAGTAGAGGGCTGCTCATGTGTGGGCCACATACTCCACCATGGATTCATCCATGAGTCTCTGAGCTTGGTCCTTGTCCAGACATCTTAGAAGACCTAGTCCTGCATCTCGTTTGTAGAGTGCATCTTCGCTCATGTAGAACTTCAAAGCTAGTCGAAGGATCTGCCTTTTTTTATTCGGGCTCGCCTCAGCAGGCGTAGATCCATCTCGTAAGTACTTCATGATATACTGATACCAAGGGTGTTGGATGGGAGGTAGCTCATCTGATACTTCTCCAATGTAATTCCCATAGGCTAGAGCTTTTTACAGGGCAAGTGGGATGCTTGACATGTTTTCCTTGTCAGGTATGCGAATTAAGGAGGCCAAAGTTGCTAGCGCATCCGCAAAATCATTCTTATTCCTAGGAATATGGAGGAAGGTTACTTCTTTAAACTCTGAAGCCATCTGTAGAACTTGTCGATGGTAAAGCAGCAAATGTACTTCTTTGGTGTGATAGATTCATGTTGTCTATCTGATTACCAATTCTGAATCTCCAAAGATAGTTAACCGCCTGATACCCATTGATTGGGAAAGTTTTAGCCCCATGATACAACCTTCATACTCAGCTGTGTTGTTGGTGCTGATAACCTGTAATTTAACGGCGACGGAATACTGCTCCCCCGTATGTTTGTAGCTCTAGAACTACTCCAGATCTAGAACCTTTTATGTTTATAGCTCCATCAAAATACATTTTCCATGTACGGCATGCATTGTACTGATGCTGTTGCTGAACTGTCATTACCTCTTCATCAAGGAAGTATGTTTCCAAGGGTTTGAAATCCCTTGCAGGTGTGGCGGCCAGTTAATCCACAATTCCATGACCTTTAATGGACTTTTGCGTCACGTAGACGATGTCAAATTATTGTATGATCAACTGCCATATGGACAACCAATAATTTAACATGGGTTTACTGAACACGTAGTTGAGAGGATCCACGCGGGATATGAGATGGGTTGTGTGACCATGAAGGTAATGTTGTAACCTCATGGAAGCCCATGCTAAAGCATAACAAGTCCTCTCAATCAGAGTGTACTTGTGTTCACTACTGCTAAACCTTTTGTTGAGGTAGTAGATAGCCCTCTCTTAGCCTCTATCGTCTTTTTGTCCCAGCATGCAACCCATGGCATTGTCATTAATGGACAGGTACATGAACAGAGGAACATTATCCTTGGGAGGTACCAAAATAGGAGCGTTGACCAGCTGCTCTTTGATTGTAAGGAAGGCTTTTTGACACTCATTGTACCATTTCATGGAGGAGTTCTTCCTTAACAATTTTAAGATAGGCTCACAGGTTGCTGTGAGTTGAGAAATAAACTTGCTAATGAAGTTTATTCTTCCCAAAAATCAACTGCCATCTGGACAGCTGACAATTTAACATGGGTTTACTGAACACGTAGTTGAGAGGATCCACGCGGGATATGAGATGGGTTGTGTGACCATGAAGGTAATGTTGTAACCTCATGGAAGCCCATGCTAAAGCATAACAAGTCCTCTCAATCAGAGTGTACCTGTGTTCACTACTGCTAAATCTTTTACTGAGGTAGTAAATAGCTCGCTCTTGGCCTTTATCGTCTTTTTGTCCCAGCATGCAGCCCATGGCATTGTCATTAATGGACAGGTACATGAACAGAGATTATCATCCTTGGGAAGTACCAAAATAGGAGCGTTAACCAGCTGCTCTTTGATTGTAAGGAAGGCTTTTTGACACTCATTGTACCATTTCATGGAGGAGTCCTTCCTTAACAATTTTAAGATAGGCTCACAGGTTGCTGTGAGTTGAGAAATGAACTTGCTATTGAAGTTTATTCTTCCCAAAAATCCCCGTATTTCCTTCTCTATGTGAGGAATGGGCATTTCCTTGATGGCCTGAATTTTGGTGGGATCCGGTTCAATCCCTTTGTGGCTGACTAGGAATCCTAGCAACTTTCCTGGTTTATTGCCAAAGGCGCACTTGGCTAGATTCAACTTCAAGTTGTACTTATGCAACCTGTTGAATAGCTTTCTAAGATGGTCTATGTGGTGTTCTACCCTTTGGGACTTGACAATGATGTCATCCATAAGATCTCTATCTGTTTCTGATTAAGTCATGGAAAAGAACCATCATAGCTCGCTGATAGGTTGCTCCGGCATTAATGAGGCCGAATGACAACCGTCTATAGCAAAAGGTTCCACAAGGCGTGATGAAAGTAGTTTTCTCATGATCCTCCTCAGCAACCATAATTTGATGGTACCCTGCAAAACAATCAGCAAAGGAGTACATGTTATATTGAGTAGTATTGTCAATGAGTATGTGGATAAATGGTACGGGAAAGCTATCTTTAAGGCAAGCTTTATTCAGATACCGGTAATCTACACAAACTCGCACCTTTCCTCCCGGTTTAAGTATAGGAACTATGTTGGATAACCATTCAGGGTATGTGGACACCATGATGATGCCAGCTTGAAATTGTTTCACAATTTCTTCTTTAACCTTTAAACTCCACTCAGGTTTTAATCATTTGAGCTTCTGCCTGACTGGCTTGAATCCCTCTTTAATGGGAAGGCGATGGATGATGATGCCAACTTGAAAGTGTTAGTATGTATTGACAAAATAACGCTATCTACATGTAAAAAAATAATGATTAAAGCTATCTACAAGGCGAGGGGTTTACGCCTTTTTTTACCCTCAAGCGACAAAATGCAAGGAGTGTTGCTCTAATTGTCAAGGGTGAACTCCTGATGGACGGCAGTGATGAAATGGCTATCATTGTCCTTCTTTTCCTGAATAATGACCATAATGTTGGGACAATCATCGTTTGGAGTTTATCTATTTTGTGTGCTCATCATGTAAAAGGATGCGTAGGTGAGACAAACTCCTGATGATGTCTTGTTTACATCTCCGTTCCCATTCTTCCACTTTAGGATTAGGAATCAGGACCTCTTTTGCTCTAACCGGTATCGGTTTGGGAAATAGAATAGCCATAACATGGGCTGGAACCTTTACTGGAGACTGTACAGGCTCAGGATTTATAGGTGGAGATAATCATCGTATGACTGAAGATGAAGAAATTTGTTTGTGCTTGTGAGGATTCATGTGAATGGAGCTAGCAGAGTAGCCTAATCCAGATGTCCCTGTTTGACTGGGAACTTGAATTGGGCTCTTAATACCCTGATTATCTTTGCCCAACCCTTGTCTAGGTTGATGACCCAATGACATCATCTCTTAAGTGGCTGACATTACCTCGGAAGAAATCTTGGGTGTGAGAGGTGAAGCCCCAATGGGATGGTAATGAGTGTTGCTCACCTCCAGAGCTGGAAACTGACCGGCTCAACTTTTGTGTTGAAGCTGATGAGTGGTATGTCACCTTGTTTAGGACATTCCGACTCAACATTAATAGTGATTAGGCTATTGTTGATAATGTACTTGAGTTGCTGATGAACGGTGGAAGGGACGGCACCAGCCATATGAATCCACGATCTTCCCAAAAACAGGTTGTATCCTGTAATTATTTTGAGCACATGAAAGGATACACGGAATGTATGTGGACCAATCTCCACAGGTAACTTAATCTCCCCAACTATATTTTGTCGGGACCTATCTAAAGCTTTGATAACTGTATGGCTGCTTTTGATCGTTTTGGGATTGATTTTCATCTTCTCCAAGGTAGCATAAGGACAAATATTCTGAGATGAACCTCCATCTATCAAGACTCCTCCCACCATATATCCGGAGGGCTGAACCACTATGTGCAACGGCTTGCAATGACCAATCCCTTCAGCGGGTTTGTCGTCATTAGTGAAAGATATCACATTATTGTTAAAAATGTGGTCAACTAGCTGCTAGAATTTTTTAACATCCACTGATTTCGGTAAATGGGCTTCTTCCAAAACTTTTAGCAGAACTTTTCTGTGATCTTCGGAAGAAAAAACCAAGTCTAGTATGGAAATTTGCTGTGGAGCTTTTCTTAAGCTTAAAACCACCTTAGCTTCATTATAACCCATAGTACAGAGAAACTCTTCAGTCTTCCCCATGGGAATCTTCCCCTTTGCCTTGATTGTAGGCTTCATTACCCGTTGGGGAAGATACAGTGGATTGTCCTTCGACACTGTAGCAGTTGTATGTGATGTAGATCCTTCAGCCTTTCCATAATTCCATGGTACTTTGTGTAGGCTGACAACAGGATAATGTGGCCTACATGGCAATGCAATTGGCTTTGGTGCAGCCAATTTCGAAGGATTCTCAACATCTTTGAGTTGAATTTCTTTTATGGTGAGTGGACTGGCAGCCTCATCAGCCTCAGCGGATATAACTGCTATGACGTCCTTCCATTTTATAGGACATGTATTCCCACTCTCGAGTAACAAAGTGTCATCGTCTTCCATCTGTAGGACACCACTGTCAATTAAATTCTGAATTAAATGGATGAGTGCCCAACATTCTTCTGTGATGTGACCGCGAGAATGGGAGTGATACTGGCATACTCTATTCGAATTGAACCGTCTTAAGCGGGGATTAATTGGAGGTAGAAGGGATATAATTCTTCCTTCATTGATCATCATCTGAAATATCTCCTCCATAGGTTGGCCAAGGTATGTAAATTCCCTCTTGTTGGAAAAATCCTGATGGGCTTTGGCACTTGCTCTTTTTGCAATTTTATCCTCCCGTGTTTCACTTTTTGAAGGCAATGATGGAGTACTCATAATAAAAGGAAGGAGACTAGCATGCTCCTGACTGACTAATTGGCGTGTGACTTGGTGTTGATGGATCACCAATTCTGCCAATTGGTCTACTTGCTTACAAAGAGCTTTCATCTTTCGTTCCATCATATACTAGAACTGTGCATAATCCCATTTGTCAGCACCATCCTTGTTGGTTTAGGAAGATTCAACAATGTAATTGGAACTTTGTCCACTGCTCCAATTAATCATATTAACCTCTTCTTCTTTGTGTTGAGGAAGAGGGTTATCTTGCACATGAGTTTGGTCGGGTTTAGTCACCACAATCTCCCCATTGTCAATTAAATCTTAGATCTTGTGTTTTAAGTCCCAGTAATCCTGAGTATCATGTCCTGGTGCTCCAGCATGATAGGCACACTTCCGGGTATCATTGAAACCCTTCTCATTCGGGTTGGCTGGTGGAAGAAGATGGATAATTTTCTTCTGAGTAGTTAGAAGATTGAGAACATTCTCGAGTGAATCCCTTAGGGGTGTGAACACTCGATTGCGTTGGACTTCTCCACTCTTTGGCAATGTGGGGTGGGAAGACTGTGCTTGAAAAGGGGAGTAGTTTCTCCTCTGGATAGGCATGTTCTGACTGCCTTTCTGACCTTGTAGTATCAAGAAAACATCCACCTCTTTTTTTTATGGACCCTTCGGGGGTTATTTCCATCAGTTCTGGACTGGATGTGCTCAGCAACAGCTTTTAAAACGGCTAGGTCTTGAATTTTTCTTGACTTTAATCCCATCTTAGCCATCTCTCCATGTTTGATCATTTCAGAAAATGGCTTGCCAATGCCAGCTAAGACTCTCTCATAGAAAGGAGCTTCTTGTATGTCTATGAAGGTCATCACCATTTCTGATTCTATCATAGCAGGAATAACTTGAGTAGCAAGGCGCCTCCACCTTTGAGCATACTCTCTGAAAGACTCATTAGCTTGTTTCTTAACCTTGGTAATTTGGTACTGGTCAGGAGCAATCTAAGACTGGTGTAGACACTCAAAATTTTCTGCATTCCTATTACTGACATTGCAGGAGGGTAGATTCGTCTTTTGGAGATAACCCTGAAAGACAGCTTACAACCATTCTGGATACTACCAGAAGATCAGCTCCAAACCCGGAACACAAACCGGGAACATCAGCTCCATTTCGGATACTACCGGAAGCTCAACTCCAAACCCGGAACACACACCAGGAATGTCATTTCTAAATCTCGGAGATAACCCCGAGATATGCAGATCAAAAGACCGGCAACAACACCGGAGAGGACAGTTATGTCTCGGCGATAACACTGTGATGTTCAGTTTCAGTCCCAAAGACAACACTGGGAGTAGCAACCCCATCCTTGGTGATAGCCCCGAGAGATGTCATTGCAGTTCTGGCGATAACACCGGAAATGCTTGTTTCAAACACATGCGATCAGCTTCAACCACACACATCCTGTCAAAGCACACATACCTCAGACAGGAACATACACAGATGATAGTGAGGCATACAAACAAGCAGTCCAATCTCAGACATAACCCTGAGCAACGTCTGCTTTCCGCTTAAACTGGCGATAACCCCGGTGAGGAGTCACAACATCATCTGACCACGTCAACAAGAAAATATCGCAGCATACCTCAGCTGTAACCCTAAGCAATGGCTACTTTCAACTCAACCCGGCGATAACCCCGGCAAGGAGTCACACATCATCTTGTTCATCCGACAAATGGCACGTCGTCTCAACACTTTATTCATACATACATACATACAACAATGTCCCACAATAACCGAGGAGTGACAATCCCGAGTGACTATTACGTGTGGCAGTACTTTGGATAGACTTTGAAGCTTGAAGACCATGGGCATAGACCCCTCTTCTTGACTTCGTACAACCTCTAATCCATGTCATTATGTAACTCTCGACACAAGCTATCTGAAGAAGTACAGATATACTTCGTTTGGATGCTTGGATTGAAGTTCTACAAGTTCGATTGGACATTACAGTGCACGTACCACGAGACGACGCGACCCGCAAAGCCCGGGCCCACCAAGACCAGCCGCAGGTTGACCTACGGCCATCCGTCTATAAATATAGAGGGGGGTTCAGCCATTTGAGAAGAGAGAGAGAAGGAAAAAGGCGAGGAAGCCCTATCTATTTTACTATGCATACACATCTTTTGAGTGTTTCCTCTTCTTTAAACACTAGTTAGCTCACATATAGCTACTTTTTATCTGGCGGGAGCTGAGTGTTTATCCATTTAAAGTCAAAGAAGTTTACTTTGGCAGTCCACTGTAAGCCTTCTTACATTTCATAAAGCCTCTTTTTCCTATTATCACACACTGTTGTACACGTTGAGAGTCGTGTGAGTGTGTTTGCCCGGACTTCGGTCCATGGTTTTCATTTCTGTTTGTATATATATACTAATATATGTATATATTTCATATATATGGACTAACATTATCGAGTTATGTCTCGATTGAGCCTAGACTTCGGTCTGGAGAGTTTATTTGCTTATATATATATATATACTTATATATATAAAGTGAATCCACTGTACCTTCCTCAACGGGTTATCAAGCCTACTTGCGAAGCAAAGGGGGAGATGTCCATGGAGAATATTGAAAAATTCCTCCATACTATGGGTCATAATGAAGCCAAAGTGGTTTTAAGCTTGCGAGAAACTCTACACCAGATTTCAATACTAGACTTGGTTTTCTCTTCCGAGGAGCATCGGAAGATTTTGCTAAAGGTTTTGGAAGAAGCCTACTTACCAAAATCAATGGATGTGGAAACATTTTAACATTTGGTTGATCACATTTTCAAAAACAATGTGATATCCTTCACTAATGACGATATACCTCCCGAAGGGACCAGTCATTGCAAACCACTGCACATCACAGTGTTGTCTTCTGGGTATATGCTAGTTGGAGTTTTGATAGATGGAGCTCATCTCTGAATATCTGTCCCTATTCCACCTTGGTGAAGATGAATATCAATCTCAAGCGAATACAAAGTAGCCATACGATCATCAGAGCTTTTGATGGATCTCGAAGAAATTCTGTTGGGAAGATTGAATTGCCAATTGAGATTGGTCCTCATACATTCAATGTATCCTTCCACGTCCTCAAGATAGATTCAGGATACAACCTGCTATTGGGGAGACCATGGATACACATGGCTGGAGCTGTTCCCTCCACTCTATATCAACAACTCAAATACATCATCAACAACAGTCTAGTCACTGTCAATACTGAGCCGGAATGTCCTATCCCAGGAACTCTACCAATTATCAGCTTCAATTCAGGAGTTGAGTCGGCCAGTTTTTATACTCTGGAAGTGAATAACACGCAATACCATTCTATTGGAGTGCCACTTCCCGTACCCAAGATTTCTGACGAGGTTATGTCAGCCACTCAAGAAATGATGTTATTGAGTTACCAACTTGGACAAGGGCTTGGTAAGGATCAATAGGGTATTAAGCACCCTACCAGATGTCTAGTCAAATTGGGACAATCGGGTTAGGCTATTCTGTCAATTCCACTCACAGGAATCCTCACAAGCATAAGCAGGTTCCTTAAGCTTCTGTTGCACGGCGATTTCCTATACCTTTACCTCATAAGTTAATGCAATCTCCAGTAAAGGTACCAGCTCATGCTGTGGCTATGCTATTTCTGAAACCAGTACCAATCAAAGCTAAAGAGGTGCTGATTCCTGATCCCGAAGTGGAAGAAAAGGAACGGAAACGCAAACATGACCTTGCCTTGAGGATGGCAAGCATTCGCGTCATTGTTCATGATGAACATACAAACAGATACACCCCAGACGATGATTGCCCAGATGTCATGGTTATCATTCGGGAAAAGGAGGACACTAACAATCCTTATATCATTGCAGTCCTTCAGGACTTTGCCCTCGACAATTGGAGGAGCACTCCATGCATTGGTCAACGAGGGTAAAATGGGCAGAAAATCCCTCTGCCCTGTAGATAACTTTAATTGCTTGCTTTCCTTTACAGCACTAGCAGTTATTTTATCACGTACATGCTAACACTTTTGTATGATCGAACAGTTGCATATATTAAGTGAAAGCATATTTTGTTGCAGGACTATTAATTTAGATGTGCCTGTACTTGCTGATGAGGTGCCTTCTCTCCACAAGGGTTGTAACTTTGATGCAAAGTTGGACTCAGACTTGATGGACATCCAAGAGGACATTGAGACACCTCAAGAGATTAAGGAATGGGTCGCCGACAAACCCAAACCCAATCTTGATCAAACCACTCCTTTCAATCTTGGAACCTTAGACAACCCTAAGCTAATCTAGATTGGTTCAGACCTTACCATAAATCAACGGAATGACATGGTTGCATTGTTAACCCAATTCCAGGATGTGTTTGCATGGTCTCACGAAGACATGGTGGGTTTGTCCACTGACATTGTTCTTCATCGCCTCCCCATTAAAGAAGAGTTCAAGCCAGTTAGGCAAAAGCTCAGGCGATTGAAACCTGAGTGGAGTTTAAAGGTTAAAGAAGAAATTGTGAAACAGTTTCAAGCTGGCATCATCATGGTGTCTACATATCTGGAGTGGATATCCAACATTGTTCCCGTACCTAAACCAGGAGGAAAGGTACGAGTCTGCATGGATTATCGGGATTTGAACAAAGCTTGCCTGAAAGATAGCTTTCCCGTGCCATTTATCCACATTCTTATTGACAATACTGCTCAGTATGGCATGTACTCCTTTCTTTGATTGCTTCATAGGTACAATCAAATTATGGTCATTGTGAGGAAGATCGTGAGAAAATTTCTTTCATCACGCCTTGGGAACCTTTTTCTGAGACGGTTGTCGTTTGGCCTCATCAACGCCGAAGCAACCTACCAAATGTAGCTATGATGGCTCTTTTCCATGATTTAATGCATAAGGAGATAGAGATCTTCACCCATCTTTAATCTGTCGCCAAATACATGGTAAAATTAGGATTAATACAAGAGTATACAATTTAGCTATATAATATACAACAAATATCAATCTTAAATATACAACAAGAGTCATGATTTTTAATAATAAAATATTGTCTTCTAGACAATATCCACTCTCGTAATAAGTCCTCATTACATAATTATTATCACACTATTTCAATGTAATAGTGAGGACTACTAATGCTATCATCCTGACCATCACTCCGCTCCCCGACTAGTCCCGCTCACTATGTTCTCATTTCAAAGAGAATAAAATACAAAAGAAAGGGTGAGCTCAACTAGCCCAAAGAAGAAATATTATGACTAAGATAATGCAGATAAATTATCATTAGCCTTCAACAATGTTAAACCGATAAAATACAATAGACAACAAGTTTAACTCGCAAGCCTTAATAAGCAATCCATTAAAAGAGTCAAGAGTAGAGAATAAAATCTACTATCTTTTATGATTTAAAAAGTTTTTCATCACTTTTATCACGAGACTCAAATTTTAATAAATAATCCACATCATCCCCGCACTACTACCAAGGATATTCATTAGGGTCACGACCACAAATTATCCATGCACTACGCGGGCCAAGGATATTCGTGGTATTCATCAATGGTCATGATCATGCCAACAATCGTTCATCAATGCACTACGGGCCAATGAGGACTTTTATCACATCATTTGTAACATTACTACCATGATTATACCGAATAATCCTCGTCATAATCATACCAAGTCCATCTATGCACTACAGGTGCCATGATGACTTTCAAAAATATAAACACGAGGATGATGACAATGATATAAGAATTCAATAAAACAAGTTCAAGAATTAATTTATCCAGAACTAATAACGCCCAAATTGTCAACATGATACTTTTTGTAAAGTAAAATTCAAGAATGCTCAAGAATATTTCCATGAAAAGATATCGGATGAAGCGCAAGAAATATCAAGGATATTCCACTAATTTCATGGAGTATAGAAATCAAAACTTTAACCAACCGAGTATAATAAAGAATGGAATAACAAAAGAAATCACCATGCATGCGATAGATAGATCAGATGTACAAAAGTTATTCCAATGTAATAATAAATAATTAAACCAGTCGTGAAATTATTCACAATCGATGTTCCATATTCCAAAGTAATAATAAAGAATGGAATAACAATGAAATCACCATGTATGCAAATAATGGAATATATAGAGAAAGTTATTTCAAATGTAATATATATAATGCGAATAATAAATAATGGAACCAGTCAAGTGAAATTCACAAATTGACATGTGATATTCCTACGTATATTAAATGCGGAATAATAAATAATGGAACCAAAGTCATGTGAAATTCAAGACCGATAATGATATTCCACATAATAATAAAAGAATCGAAATAATAGAAGAATTTCACCACATATGCAGATTTCAGATAAACAAAGTTATTCCAACATAATAATATAGAATGGAATAATAGAGGGATTTCACCAAGTATAGGGTATGCCACAGATACAAAGTTATGTATAGGGTATGTCACAGATATGTGTTATTCCAACAATGTAATAATAAAGAATGGAATAATGTAAGATTTCACCAAGTATAGGTATGTATGCCACAGATATACAAAAGTTATTCCAATGTAATAATAAAGAATGGAATAATGTAAGTTCTCTTCATGAATAAGAAAGAATAACACCCCTTACCGTAAAAGACACATCGGATATCAAGTAGTGAAGTAGCGTATCACTCTTCTTCTTTCTCTCTATAATTTCTCTCTCTAGAGTTTCAAAGAATTCGTAAGAAATAATGAAGGAATGAGCTTCTATTTATAGAAGAATGGATTGAATAAGAACTAATTCATGAATGGTCGATTGATTTATTTACTTTTAAACTAGACGGTCCAGATTGATTTACTATTAAAACTTAAAGCAACTCATTCATACCGATTTACTATTAAAACTTTAAACCAAATGATCCATATTGATTCACTATTATAACTTTCCACCAAATATCCATATTGATTCACTAATATAACTTCAACCAACTATTCTAAAAATTAAAGACATCTCCTCATGGAATAATATTGTACCCAAATACCCGAATGCACAATACTAGAGTGAATAGTAATCTAGTGAATAAGAATCGTGAATAAGAACTCATGAATAGTAATTCGTGAATAAGAACTCATGAATAAGAACTCATGAATAAGAACTCATGAATAGTAACTCGTGAATAGTACTCCTAATACCTAAAAGTTCCTCAATACCGATTGAACAATATAACCTCCGCACATCAATTATCATCGAATAGATGTCGATTTCTACTAACACAAATAATCCCAACACAATGAAACTATCAAATTCATCTTTAATCAACACTTAACTTATTCATCATTAATATTATAACTCACAATATTTAGCAACCAAAGTTGTTCCTGTGAGAAGAGGGGCTTTCCAATAAGGATTTCTCCCTATCATGCCGCCGCAATTAGTGACCAAACCTCTCCTCGACAAAACTTCTGTATATTGTAAATATTGCAATTTAATAATATGAATAACTTTGTCGCCTCAATTATTGATTTAATAATATAACATATAATGCGTATGATACCGTGACAATAATCGAATCAATAATATGAGATATGATGCAACAATTATCGTAGAAAAATAATTGAGTATAACCGAAAGTGACTTCTCACGTAAGCATCAATAATCAATACCGTGTACTACTATGCAACCACGCCAGACATCGCATTTTTTTACTACCGGTAGTTCAATAGCTTTAACAATAAAACTTCCGCCGTTATTTTCATAAAATATTTTTGTCGCTTTCTCAATCCGACAATAATTCCGCTATGGGTCCACCAATGATTACGCCATTGCATTTAATATTCCCGATAAAAAGAATATTCCCCACCAATCAAATATTTTATAACAACTTGCATACTTAGCAAAATTTATAAATATTACCCACAACTATAACATTATATCAAATTCATTCCATAATATTCAAAAATGATATTTATAGAAAATCATCTTTATAAAAAAAAAAAGTGGGGTCTTACAACCTCCCCTTCTTATGAAATTTCTCCCTCAAAATTAGGGTACGCACTGGTATGTCAAGAGGTAAGGATACCTTGATTTCATTTCGCATTCTAACTCCCAAAATCATTTCCTCAACATCGTGGTTCCTCCACAAAACTTTGACTTGAGGTATAACTTTGGAGCGTAGAATATGCTCCTTCTTATCCAAGATTTTAACAGAACCTCTTCATACGTTAAATCTTCCGCTATTTCGTCCTGGCTTCTAACTCAATAATGTGGTTCGGTCTTTCACATATTTACGTAATATAGATATGTGAAAAACATTATGAACACGAGACATACTTCAAGCAAAAAAGCGAGTCTATAGCCACGCTCCTACTCGCTCGAGGATTAAAATGGGCCAATGAATCGAGGATCGAGCTTTCCTCTCTTTCCAAATCTCGTAACTCCTTTCCATGGAGCAACACGTAACAACACATGATCTCCAATATCGAATTCCACGCCCTTTCGATGAAGATCAAGATAACTCTTTTGTCGATCTTGTGAGGTTTTTATACGTTGTCGGATCGCTTTGAATCTTTTCGTAGTCATACGCACCAAATCCGGCCCAACAACGTTGTTTCACCCACCTCATCCCAAAGATACCGAGAACGACACTTTCTTCCATACAACGCCTCAAATGGAGCCATGCCAATACTTGCTTGATAACTGCTGTTGTAGGAAAACTCCACCAATGGTAAGAACTTGTCCCAACTTCCTTGAAGTCAAGGACACAGAGTCTTAATAAATCTTCAAGAGTTTGAATAGTCCTCTCGATTGTCCGTCCGCTTGAGGATGATATGCCAAACTAAATCAGAAATCTGCGCTCCATAGCTTTTTGCAAACTAACCCAAAATCTTGAAGTGAATCTTGGGTCTCGATCGTAAACTATGGATACTCGCATACCATGCAATCTTACAATCTCGCTTATATACATACTAGCAAGACGCTCAAGTGTATAAGTTTCTCAGATCGATAAGAAATGAGCGACTTGGTCAATCTATCAACAATGACCCAAATCGCATCTATGCCTTTGAGAAACCTTGGGAAGACCAAAGAATTAAATCCATGGTAATGTGCTCCCACTTCCATTCTAGAATTTCAAGTGGTTGCAATGGACCTTTTGGCACTTGATGCTCTACTTTGACTCGCTGACAAGTTAGACACCTTGAGATAAACAAATACTATCTCTCTCTTCATATTGCTCCACCAAAATGTATGACGAAGATCACGATACATTTTGGTACTCCTGTGATGGATTGCAAATGGTGTGTTGTGCGCCCCATCATGATTCTATACTTTAAATCGTGGTCGTTAGAACACAAAGTCCGGAGTTGACTCAAGTATTCCTTCTTCATCGATTCTTGCTTCCTAATAAGACCTTCTTGCACTTTTCCTCATACACATCATCACCTGTGTCCAGTAGCTTGAGCAACTTTTAACTTTATCAATTAAAGTCGGTTCTACTCTCAGATATTCGCCATCATCACATGGGTCCCTCGAGTCTTTAATTCTATCTCCATCCTTTGTAAGTCACACAAAATGGGCTCATACGATTGTCAATATCGCACTCAGCATCCAAGATATGATCTTCTACTCAATGCGTCACCTACCACGCTCGCTTCCATGATGGTATTGATGGTATGATCATAATCTTTCAATAGTTCAAGCCAACGCCGTTGTCGCATGTTGAGTTCCTTTTGAGTAAAGAAATATTTGAGGCTTTTATGATCCGTAGAAGATCTCCACTTTCTCCCCATACAAGTAATGCCTCCAAATCTTTAGTGCAAAAACGATCGCCGCTAACTCTAGATCATGAGTAGGATAATTCCTCTCATATTCTTTGAGTTGTCGAGAGGCATAGGCTATGACTTTCCCATGTTGCATGAGAACACATCCTAACCTTTTGCCCAAGCATCACCGAGATGACAAATCCTCCGAGCCGATGGTATTATCGTAATAAAATAAATGAGCCTCCTCTCGAGTTCTTGAAAACTCTTCTCACATTCCTCACTCCAACCGAATTTTGTATCTTTTCGAGTCACCGGGTTAAGGGAGTAGCGATTCGAGAAAACCCTTCCACGAATCTCCGATAATAACCAAATTTAAGCCGAGAAAGCTACGATTTCTATTATCGATTTAGGTTGCTCCCAAATTTGAATAGCTTCAATCTTTGTCGGGTCAATGATATTCCATGACTTGATACCACGCGCCCAAGGAATGCTACTTCTCAAGCCGTAACTCAGATTTCTTCAACTTGGCATAAAGCTTATATTCACGGCTTTTTGGAGTATCGCCTTCAAGTGTTGCTTCATGATCTTCACGGCTTTTGAATAAATAAGGATGTCATCAATGAAGACGACCACAAAGTGATCCAAATATTCCTTGAATACTCGGCTCATCATATCCATGAAGGCAAAGCAGGAGCATTAGTCAATCCAAAAGACATGACTAGAAATTCATAATGCCCGCATCGAGTTCTAAAAGCCGCTTTTGGAATGTCATCTGCTCTAATCTTCAATTGGTGATATCCTAACGAAGATCAATCTTTGAAAAGAATTTGGCGCCTTGCAACCGGGTCAAACAGTCATCAATACGCGGGGCAACGGATATCTATTTTTGATGGTGACATGGTTCAACTCCCGATAATCAATACAAAGTCGATACTCCCATCTTTCTTTTTCACGAATAGTAATAGAGCACCCCAAGGAGACGTACTAGGATTTAATGAAACCAATGTCTAACAATTCCTCGCAGCTGGGTCTTTAACTCCTCAAGTTCAATAGAGCTATTCGATATGGGCTTTTGGAAATAGGTTTTGTACCGGTTCAAGGTCGATACAAAATTCAATTTCACGCCTGGGGTAGGCCAGAAGTTCTTCAGTGAATACGTCAGAAATTCATTAACAATAGAAATATCATTCAAAACCGATTTATTTTTGTTTAGATCCGTGATATGAGCTAAGAAAGCTTGACATCCGCTTTTTAATAAACGAATAGCTTTATGGCTTGAGATGATAGTGATTGATTTTAATGGTTTGGTTGTTTTGAATTCGCATAATAGGTTGGTTAGAATATGAAAGCTAACAACCTTACGAAAATAATCAATTTTTGCATGATGAGTAGTTAACCAATCAATCCCTAGAATTACGCCAAATGCAAGTATTTTTAATGAAATAAGATCGACAGTAATGTGAGGGTACCGATTTGAACCAAACAAGACTTATAAATAAAGTGGATGTAATGAAGGTTTCTCCCAACGGAGTTTCAACAGATAAGTCAAAGTCCAATTTCTCCTGAGTCAATTTTAAACGCTGAGCGCAAGTAGAGAAATAAAAGAATGGGTAGAACCGAGATCAAATAAGGTATATACTTCGCTAGAGTTTATGATAAGCTTACCCGTGATGACCTCGCTCGTTCCTCGCTTTCCGGAGGTCACAACAAATGCTCTCTCTTGTACTACCGGCTTTGACTTTTCCGGGACTACCTTTGGTGCCTCCATCCTAGCTGAACTTGTCTTCTGGTGAATGACAAAATCGGCCAGTGACCTTCTTCCACAATTATAACATGCCTTGACTAAGCATCGCTACAGCTTGACCGATATGTCCCTCCCTCCGCATTTGAAACATATGATAGGTGGTCGCTTCTCCTTCCTTAACAACGGGTGATGGTGGCCGACGCTTTTCCATCATTGTTGAATTTCCTCTTCTTGAAATGTCCATTCTTATTGTTTTGGCCATGATTACCACCGGTGGTTACCATTTCGCATGCCGATTCCTCCACGCTTATTGTCACCGCTCGATGATCGCTATCACCGGTATTATCATTTTGCTTACCGCTTCTTTTGGTCAATTGACTCATTATCACGCCCAATAATCGAGCCCTATTAACAACATCCTAATACAAACATAGTTTATGAGAGATAAGATATCGACGATCTCGTGTTTCAAACCTCTTAAAAACATTCGCCATTCTCTCCTCATTATCAACCAAATGGGACGCAAACCGACAACTCGCAAAACTTGGCTTCATCGATCGCGATACTTGGCCATGTTGTTTTGTTCCAACTGATGAACTCTACCTCTTTCATGTGACGAATACTTTCGAAAGTACTTGTCGTTGAATAATTCTTGAACTTTTCCCAAGACATCTTCAAGTATGGCAGTGTTGAGTACGCTTTACAGATTCCCACCAAAGAATCTCCTCCGCCAAGAATAATGAAGGTGGCAAAGGAACCTTTTGCTCCTGAGCATCCCAAGACATCAAATATCTTGTTGATCTCGCTTAATCCACGCCTCCGCCTTTAAGTGGTTTTGGCTCTCCAAAACTCCTGGGTCCCAGCCTCGAACTGCTTCATGGACCGTCCGAGAGTTGCTAGTGTTTCCACCGCATTTTGGAAGAGCCGCCTCGCCGATGTTGCATGAATTGCATGAAGCCTCTAACATTCCATCGCTCATCATTTGGTCAAGTTGTTGTTTTTTGCATGAGGATTGTCGCCTTCCTGATGCACATTGTCCTGATTATTGATCTGTGGAGACTCAACGGTCTCCTGTGCTCCATTGATGTTCTCAACATTCTCGGATGCCATTTTCAAATACTGCCACAAAACAAGGGTTAATTAACATATCACATATTATCCCTATACTCTGACCAACCAATTAAATAACAAATAAACTTAGGTAGGTCATACTAACGAAGGAATTCCCCGTCTCTCCCCTCCTAGTTCTTATCTCACATCTTAGCCAGGGATCATATCCCTAAGCTTTGATACCAACTGTGACGCCCCCAAAATAGGTATACATCACCCATCTTGAGTCGCCAAATACATGGTATAAAATACAAATACAATCTTAAATATACAACAAGAGTCAGAGTTTTAATACAAATATTGTCTTCTAGACAATATCCACTCTCGTAATAAGTCCTCATTACAATTATTATCACACTATTTCATAGAATAAATAGTGAGGACTACTAATGCTATCATCTGACCATCACTCCGTCCCCGACTAGTCCCTCGCTACGCTCTCATTTCCAAGAGAAGAGAACAAAGAAAGAAAGGGTGAGCTCAACTAGCCCAAGAAGAAATATTATGACTAAGATAATGCAGATAAATTATCATTAGCCTTCAACAATGTTAAACCGATAAAATACAATAGACAACAAGTTTAATCACAAATGAATAAGCAATCCATTAAAAGAGTCAAGTAGAGAATAAAATCTACTATCTTTTATGATTTAAAAAGTTTTTCATCACTTTTATCACGAGACTCAAATTTTAATAAATAATCCACATCATCCCCGCACTACTACGGCCAAGGATATTCATTAGGGTCACGACCACAAATTATCCATGCACTACGGGCCAAGGATATTCGTATTCATCAATGGTCATGATCATGCCAACAACTCATCCCATCAATGCACTACGGGCCAATGAGGACTTTTATCACATCATTTGTAACATTACTACCCATGATTATACCGAATAATCCTCGGTCATAATCATACCAAGTCCATCTATGCACTACAGCCCACGATGACTTTCAAAAAATATAAACACGAGGATGATGACAATGATATAAGAATTCAATAAAACAAGTTCAAGAATTAATTTATCCAGAACTAATAACATCCAAATTGTCAACATGATACTTCTTTGTAAAGTAAAATTCAAGAATGCTCGTAAGAATATTTCCATGAAAAGATATCGATGAAGCGCAAATATCAAGGATATTCCACTAATTTCATGGAGTATAGAAATCAAAACTTTAACCAACTTAGTATAATAAAGAATGGAATAACAAAAGAAATCACCACGTATGCGATAGATTGCATGTATGTGTTATTCCAATAAAATAATAAATAATGGAACCAGTCGTGTGAAATTCACACCGACGTGATGTTCCAATGTAATAATAAAGAATGGAATAACAATAATGAATCACCATGCATGCAAGATTGTCAGATGTATGTGTTATTCCAATAGAATAATAAATACTAATAATAAATAATGGAACCAAAGTCGTGAAATTCACATCGATGTGATATTCCGACGTAATATTAAATGCGGAATAATAAATAATGGAACCAAGTCGTGTGAAATTAAGACCGAATGTGATATTCCAACGTAATAATAAAGAACGAATAATAGAAGAATTTCACCACGATGCGGTAAATTGATAAAAAAAGTTATTCCAACATAATAATATATAATGGAATAATAGAGGATTTCACCAAGTATAGGGTATGCCATAATATAAAGTTATGTATAGGGTATGTCATGATATAAATTATTCCAATGTAATAATAAAGAATGGAATAATAGAAGAATTTCACCAAGTATAGGTATGCCACAGATAAAAAGTTATTCCAATGTAATAATAAAGAATGGAATAATAGAAGTTCTCTTCATGAATAAGAAAGAATAACACCCCTTACCGTAAAAAGACACTGGATATCAAGTAGTGAAGTAAGAGTATACTCTTCTTCTTTCTCTCTATAATTTCTCTCTCTAGAGTTTCAAAGAATTCAATAAGAAATAATGAAGGAATGAGCTTCTATTTATAGAAGAATGGATTGAATAAGAATTCAATTTCTCTGAACGGTCTAGATTGATTTACTTTTAAACCGATTTTCCAGATTGATTTACTATTAAAACTTAAAGCAACTCATCCATACCGATTTACTATTAAAACTTTAAACCAAATGATCCATATTGATTCACTATTATAACTTTCCACCAAATGGTCCATATTGATTCACTAATATAACTTCAACCAACTATTCAAAAAATTAGCACATCTCCTCATGGAATAATATTGTACCCAAATATCTGAATGCACAATACTAGAGTGAATAGTAACTGGGTGAATAGTAATTCGTGAATAGTAACTCGTGAATAGTAACTCATGAATAGTAACTCATGAATAGTAACTCGTGAATAGAAACTCGTGAATAGTACTCCGACACGAAAAGTTCCACGAACACCCGATCGAACAATATAACCTCCAGACATCAATTATCATCTAATAGATGTCGATTTCTACTAACACAAATAATCCCAACACAATGAAACTATCAAATTCATCTTTAATCAACACGAACTTATTCATCATTAATATTATAACTCACAATATTTAGCAACCAAAGTTGTTCCTGTGAAAGAGGGGCTTTCCAATAAGGATTTCTCCTATATCAAGCACAATTAATTAGGTGACCAAACCTCTCCTCGATGTAACTTCTAGACATTGTAAATATTGCAATTTAATAATATGAATAACTTTGTCGCCTCAATTATTGATTTAATAATATAACATATAATGCAAATGATACCGTGACAATAATCGAATCAATAATACGAGAGATATGATGCAAAGAATTATCGTAAGAAATAATTGAGTATAACTCGAGTGACTTCTCACGTAAGCATCAATAATCAATACCGTACCGCTACTATGCAACCACCACGCAACCACTACCAGACATAGTATTTTTACTTCCGTTATTAGTTCAATGTCGCTTTCAATAATAACTTGAGGGTCCACCAATGATTACACCATATTATTCCCGAAAATATTTTTCCCATCGCTTTTCAATCAATACTTAGAAAAATAAAATATTACCTACAACTATAACATTATATCAAATCCACCAATGATATGTATGCCATCTTTATAAAGAAAATATTCTTACCCACTCCTTCTTAAAAAAATATTCCGTACCAATCTAATATTTTATAACAACTTGCATACTCAACATAGTGGTTCCTCCAAAAAACTTTATAAATATTACCTCACAACTATAACATTATATCAAATTCATTCCATAATATTCAAAAATAATGATATTTATAGAAAAATCATCTTTATAACACGAAATACTTTGGGGTCCAATATCAAATTCCACGTCCTTTCGATGAAGATCAAAGATAACTCTTTTGTCGATCTTGTGAGGTTTTTATACGTTATTCGGATCGTTTGAATCTTTTACGTAGTCATCATGCACGTACCGTCCGGTCCCAATAACGTTGCTTCACCCACCTCATCCCAAAGATCTTGGAGAACGACACTTTCTTCCATACAACGCCTCAAATGGAGCCATGCCAATACTTGCTTGATAACTGTTGTTGTAGGAAAACTCCACCAATGGTAAGAACTTGTCCCAACTTCCCTTGAAGTCAAGGACACAGAGTCTTAATAAATCTTCAAGATTTTGAATAGTCCTCTCTAATTGTCCGTCCGTTTGAGGATGATATGCCGAACTAAATCATAAATCCGTGCCCATAGCTTTTTGCAAACTAACCCAAAATCTTTAAGTGAATCTTGGGTCTCGATCAGAAACTATGGATACTCGAATACCATGCAATCTTACAATCTCGTTTATATACATGACTTGATACCACGTGCCTAAGGAATGCTACTTTCTCAAGCCAGAACTCGCATTTCTTCAACTTGGCATAAAGCTTATATTCATGAAGCTTTTGGAGTATCAGCCTCAAGTGTTGCTCATGATCTTCACGGCTTTTGGAATAAATAAGGATGTCATCAATGAAGACGACCACAAAGTGATCCAAATATTCCTTGAATACTCGGTTCATCATATCCTTGAAGGCAGCAGGAGCATTAGTCAATCCAAAAGACATGACTAGGAATTCATAATGCCCGTACCGAGTTCTGAACGCCATTTTTGGAATGTCATCGGTTCTAATCTTTAATTGGTGATATCTGGAACGAAGATCAATCTTTGAAAAGAATTTGGCGCCTTGCAACTGGTCAAACAGGTCATCAATACGTGGCAACGGATATCTATTTTTGATGGTGACATGGTTCAACTCCCGATAATCAATACAAAGTCGCATACTCCCATCTTTCTTTTTCACGAATAGAACAAGAGCATCCCAAGGAGACGTACTAGGATGAATGAAACCGATGTCTAACAATTCCTGCAGTTGGGTCTTTAACTCCACGAAGTTCAATAGAGCCATTCGATATGGGGCTTTGGAAATAGGTTTTGTCTGGGTTCAAGGTCGATACAAAATTCAATTTCACGCTCTTGGGTAGGCCAGAAGTTCTTCAGTGGAATACATCGTGAAATTCATTAACAATAGAAATATCATTCAAAATCGACGTATTTTTGTTTAGATCCGTGACATGAGCTAAGAAAGCTTGACATCCATTTTCAATAAACGAATAGCTTTATGGCTTGAGATGACGGTGATTGATTTTAATGGTTTGGTTGTTTGAATTAGCATAATAGGTTGGTTAGGAATATGAAAGCTAACAACCTTACGAAAATTAATCAATTTTTGCATGATGAGTAGTTAACCAATCAATCCCTAGAATTACGTCAAATGCAAGTATTTTTAATGAAATAAGATCGACAAGTAATGTGAGGGTACCGATTTGAACCAAACAAGGCTTATAAACAGTGGATGTAATGAAGGTTTCTCCCAACGGTGTTTCAACAGCTAAGTCAAAGTCCAATTTCTCCGGAGTCAATTTTAAACGTTGAGCGGAAGTAGGAGAAATAAAAGAATGGGTAGAACCGATATCAAATAAGTTATATACTTCGCTAGAGTTTATGATAAGCTTACCAGTAATGACTTCGTTCGTGTTCCTTGCTTTCTGGGAGGTCACAATAAATGCTCTCCCTTGTACTACCAGTTTTAACTTTTTTGGGACGGCCTTTGGTGCCTCCATCCTAGCTGAACTTGTCTTCGGTGAATGACAAAATCGGGGTAGGTGACCTTATCTTCCACAATTATAACATGCCTTGGACGGCATCGCGCAGTTTGGACTGATATATCCCTCCCCTACGCATTTGAAACATATGATAGGTGGTCGTTCTCCTTCCTTAACAACGGGTGCTAGTGCTGACGTGTTTCCATCATTATTGAATTTCCTCTTCTTGAAATGTCCATTCTTATTGTTTTGGCTATGATTACCACCGAAGTGGTTACCATTTCTGGTATGCTGATTCCCTCCACGCTTATTGTCACCGCTTCGATGACTGCTATCACTGGTATTATCATTTTGCCGGCTGCTCTCTTTTGGTTGGGTTGACTCATTATCACGCTCTAATAACTGAGCCCTATTAACAACATCTGAATACAAACATAGTTTATGACAGATAAGATATTGACGTATCTCAGGTTTCAAACCTCTTAAAAACATTCGCGTCATTCTCTCCTCATTATCAACCAAATGGGATGCAAACCGGGACAACTCGGCAAACTTGGCTTTGTACTGCGATACGGTCATGTTGTTTTGTTCCAGCTTGATGAACTCTACCTCTTTCATGTGACGAATACTTTTGAGAATGTACTTGTCGTTGAACAATTTTTGGAATTTTTCCCAAGACATCTTCATGTAATGGCGGGTTGAGTACGCTTTTACTGATTCCCACCAAGAATCATCCTTGCGCAAGAACATGAAGGTGGCAAAGGGAACCTTTTGCGACTCAGAGCATCCCAATACATCAAATATCTTGTTGATCTGCTTAATCCACGTCTCCGCCTTAAGTGGTTTTGGCTCTCCAAAAAACTCCGGTGGTCCCAGCTCCTTGAACAGTTTGGCGGTGACCGACCAAGAGTTGCTAGTGTTTCCACCTATATTTTGGACAGGAGCCGCTCTCGCCTGATGTTGCATGAATTGCATGAAGCCTCGGAACATTCCATCATTCATCATTTGGTTAGTGTTGTTGTTTTCATGAGGATTGTCGCCTTCTTGATGCACATTGTCCTGATTATTGATTTGCGGAGACTCAACGGTCTCATGTGCTCTATTGATGTTCTAAACCTTCTCAGATGCCATTTTCAAATACTGCCACAAAACAAGGGTTAATAAACATATCACATATTATCCCTATACTCTAACCAACCAATTAAATAACAAATAAACTTAGGTAGGTCATACTAGCGAAGGAATTCACCTCTCCCCTCCTAGTTCTTATCTCACATCTTAGCCAGGGATCATATCCCTAAGCTTTGATACCAACTGTGACGCTGCCAAAATAGGTATACATCACCCATCTTGAGTTGCCAAATACATGGTACAGAATACAAATACAATCTTAAATATACAACAAGAGATGTGAGTTTTAATACAAATATTATCTTCTAGACAATATCCACTCTCAGAATAAGTCCTCATTACAATTATTATCACACTATTTCATAGAATAGTGAGGACTATTAATGCTATCATCTGGACCATCACTCTGTTCCCCGACTAGTCCCTGCTACGTTCTCATTTCCTGAAGAGAACAGTGAAAGAAAGGGTGAGCTCAACTAGCCCAGTAAGAAATATTATGACTAAGATAATGCAGGATAAATTATCATTAGCCTTCAACAATGTTAAACTAATAAAATACAATAGACAACAAGTTTAACTGCAGTGGAATAAGCAATCCATTAAAAGAGTCAAGTAGAGAATAAAATCTACTATCTTTTATGATTTAAAAAATTTTTCATCACTTTTATCATTTTGAGACTCGGCTTAATAAATAATCCACATCATCCCCTTTACTACCAAGGATATTCATTAGGGTCACGACCACAAATTATCCATGCACTACGGGCCAAGGATATTCGTGTATTCATCAATGGTCATGATCATGCCAACAACTGTCCATCAATGCACTACGGGCCAATGAGGACTTTTATCACATCATTTGTAACATAACGGTCATGATTATACCGAATAATCCTTGGTCATAATCATACCAAGTCTATCTATGCACTACAGGCCACAGATGACTTTCAAAAATATAAACATGAGGATGATGACAATGATATAAGAATTCAATAAAACAAGTTCAGGAATTAATTTATCCAGGAACTAATAACATCTAAATTGTCAACATGATACTTCTTTGTAAAGTAAAGTTCAAGAATGCTCAGAAGAATATTTCCATGAAAAGATACTGGATGAAGCGCAAATATCAAGGATATTCCATTAATTTCATGGAGTATAGAAATCAAAACTTTAACCAACTTAGTATAATAAAGAATGGAATAACAACAGAAATCACCATGTATGCGTATTGCTTATGACAAAGTTATTCCAATAGAATAATAAGTAATCTAAACCATGTCGTGAAATTCACAATGCCAAGACGAATGTTCCAACAGTAATAATAAAGAATGGAATAACAACAGAAATCACCATGCATGCGGTATTTAGCATATGCAGTTATTCCAATAGAATAATAAATACGGAATAATAAATAATGGAAACAAGTCGTGAAATTATTCATCAGCGTGATATTCGACGAGAATATTAAATGCGGAATAATAAATAATGGAACCAGGTCAGGTGAAATTCGCATCGACAGGATATTCCGACAAAATAATAAAGAACGAAATAATAGAAGAATTTCACCACGTATGCGGTACTTTGCATAAACAGGTTATTCCAACATAATAATATAGAATGGAATAACAGAGGGATTTCACCAAGTATAGGGTATACCGCGTATACAGGTTATGTATAGGGTATGTCGCGTATACAGGTTATTCCAACAAAATAATAAAGAATGAAATAACAGAAGGATTTCACCAAGTATAGGGTATGCCGCGTATACAGGTTATTCCAACAGAATAATAAAGAATGGAATAACAGAAGTTCTCTTCATGAATAAGAAAGAATAACACCCCTTACCGTAAAAGACACTGGATATCGAAGTAGTGAAGTAGCAGAATACTCTTCTTCTTTCTCTCTATAATTTCTCTCTCTAGAGTTTCAGTGAATTCGTAAGAAATAATGAAGGAATGAGCTTCTATTTATAGAAGAATGGATTGAATAGTAACTAATTCCTGAACGGTCCAGATTGATTTACTTTTAAACAGATGGTCCAGATTGATTTACTATTAAAACTTAAAGCAACGGTCCATACTGATTTACTATTAAAACTTTAAACCAGCGATCCATATTGATTCACTATTATAACTTTCCACCAGCGGTCCATATTGATTCACTAATATAACTTCAACCAACGGTCTGAAAAATTAGCACATCTCCTCATGGAATAATATTGTATCCAAATACCCGAATGCACAATACTAGAGTGAATAGTAACTGGGTGAATAGTAATTCGTGAATAATAACTCGTGAATAGTAACTCACGAATAGTAACTCGTGAATAGTAACTCAAGAATAGTAACTCGTGAATAGTAACTCGTGAATAGTACTCCGACACGAAAAGTTCCCCGAATACCCAATTGAACAATATAACTTCCAGACATCAATTATCATCAGAATAGATGTCGATTTCTACTAACACAAATAATCCCAACACAATGAAACTATCAAATTCATCTTTAATCAACACGAACTTATTCATCATTAATATTATAACTCACAATATTTAGCAACCAGTGTTGTTCCCGGAAAGAGGGGCTTTCCAATAAGGATTTCTCCCTATCAAGCAATTTAGGTGACCAAACCTCTCCTCGATGTAAATTCTAGACATTGTAAATATTGCAATTTAATAATATGAATAACTTTGTCGCCTCAATTATTGATTTAATAATATAACATATAATGAAAATGATACACGTGACAATAATCGAATCAATAATATGAGAGATATGATGCAAAGAATTATCTTTGTAGCAATAATTGAGTATAACCGAGTGACTTCTCACGTAAGCATCAATAATCAATACCGTGTGCTACTATGCAACCACGCCAGACATCGTACTTTTTTACTAATCGAGTAGTTCAATAGTATTAATTAGTAAAACTTCCGTCGTTATTTTCATAAAAATATTTTTGTCGTTTTCTCGATCAATCCGACAATAATTTCGTTCTGGGTCCACCCAATGATTACACCATTGTACGAATATTCTCGACAAAAGAATTATTCCCCACCAATCGAATATTTTATAACAACTTGCATACTTAGCAAAATTTATAAATATTACCCACAACTATAACATTATATCAAATTCATTCCATAATATTCAAAAATGATATTTAGAGAAAAATCATCTTTATAAAGAAAAATTGGGGTCTTACAACCACCCCTTCTTATGAAATTTCTCCCTCGAAATTAGGCTACGTACCTGGTATGTCGAAGAGGTAAGGATACCTTGATTTTATTTCAGATTCTAACTCCCAGGTCATTTCCTCAACATCGTGGTTCCTCCACAAAACTTTGACTTGAGGTATAACCTTGGAGCGTAGAATATTCTCCTTCTTATCCAAGATTTTAACAAGAACCTCTTCACACGTTAAATCTTCCACTATTTCATCCGGTTCTAACTCAATAATGTGGTTCGGGAATTTCACATATTTACGTAACATAGATATGTGAAAAACATTATGAACACGAGACATACTTGGCGGTAAAGCGAGTCTATAGGCCAATGAATCGAGGATTGAGCTTTTCTCTCTTTCCAAATCTTGTAACTCCTTTCCATGGAGCAACACGTAACAACACATGATCTCCAATATCAAATTCCACGTCCTTTCGATGAAGATCAGCATAACTCTTTTACGATCTTGTGAGGTTTTTATACGTTGTCGGATCGTTTGAATCTTTTCTCAGTCATACATACCAAATCCGGTCCCAACAACGTTGCTTCACCCACCCCATCCCAAAGATATCGAGAATGACACTTTCTTCCATACAACGCCTCAAATGGAGCCATGCCAATACTTGCTTGATAACTGTTGTTGTAGGAAAACTCCACCAATGGTAAGAACTTGTCCCAACTTCCCTTGAAGTCAAGGAAACAGAGTCTGAATAAATCTTCAAGATTTTGAATAGTCCTCTCTAATTGTCCGTCCGTTTGAGGATGATATGCCGAACTAAATCATAAATCCGTGCCCATAGCTTTTTGCAAACTAACCCAAAATCTTTAAGTGAATCTTGGGTCTCGATCAGAAACTATGGATACTCGCATACCATGCAATCTTACAATCTCATTTATATACATACTAGCAAGACGTTCAAGTGTATAAGTTTCTCGTATCGGTAAGAAATGAGCAGACTTGGTCAATCTATCAATAATGACCCAAATCGCATCTATGCCTTAAGAAACCTTGGGAAGACCAATAACGAAATCGATGGTAATGTGCTCCCACTTCCATTCTGGAATTTCAAGTGGTTGCAATGGACCTTTTGGCACTTGATTCTCCGCCTTGACTCGTTGACAAGTTAGACACCTTGAGATAAACAGTGCTATCTCTCTCTTCATATTGCTCCACCAAAATGTATAACGAAGATCACGATACATTTTGGTACTCCTAGATGGATTGCAAATTGTGTGTTAGCGCGCCCCATCATGATTTTATGCTTTAAATCAGGGTCATTAGGAACACAAAGTCTGGAGTTGACTCGAAGTATTCCTTCTTCATCGATTCTTGCTTCCGGAATAGCACCTTCTTGCACCTTTTTCCTCATACACATCAACTCCAGGTCTGCAGCTTGAGCAGCTTTAACTTTATCAATAAAAGTTGGTTCTACTCTCGTATATTCGCCATCATCACATGGGTCCCTGGAGTCTTTAATTCTATCTCCATCCTTTGTAAGTCACACAAAATGGGCCTTTTCGTTGTCAATATCGCAGTCATACCCGCATATGATCTTCTACTCAATGTGTCAGCTACCACATTCGCTTTTCCATGATGATATTGGATGGTATGATCATAATCTTTCAATAGTTCAAGCCAACGTCGTTGTGGCATTTTGAGTTCCTTTTGAGTAAAGAAATATTTGAGGCTTTTATGATCCGTAAAGATCTCCACTTTCTCCCCATACAAGTAATGCCTCCAAATCTTTAGTGCAAAAACGACTGTTGCCAACTCTAGATCATGAGTAGGATAATTCCTCTCATATTCTTTGAGTTTTCGAGAGGCATAGGCTATGACTTTCACATGTTGCATGAGAACACATCCTAACCCTTTGCCTGAAGCATCACCGTAGATGACAAATCCCTTCGAGCCAGATGGTATTGTCAGAATAGGTGCTGAAATGAGCCTCCTCTTGAGTTCTTGAAAACTCTTCTCGCGTTCCTCACTCCAACCGAATTTTGTATCTTTTTGAGTCAGCTGGGTTAAGGGAGTAGCGAATCGAGAAAACCCTTCCACGAATCTTCGATAAAAACCAGCTAAGCCGAGAAAGCTATGTACCAGCATCAGCTCCAAGTCTGCAGCTTGAGCAGCTTTAACTTTATCAATTAAAGTTGGTTCTACTCGTATATTCTCCATCATAACATGGGTCCCTGGAGTCTTTAATTCTATCTCCATCCTTTGTAAGTCACACAAAATGGGCCTTTGCGTTGTCACTATCGCACTCGTACCCGCATATGATATTCTACTCAATACGTCAGCTACCACGTTTGTTTTTCCAGGATGGTATTGGATGGTATGATCATAATCTTTCAATAGTTCAAGCCAACGTCGTTGTCGCATGTTGAGTTCCTTTTGAGTAAAGAAATATTTGAGGCTTTTATGATCCGTAAAGATCTCCACTTTCGACCCATACAAGTAATGCCTCTAAATCTTTAATGCAAAAACGACTGCTGCCAACTCTAGATCATGAGTAGGATAATTCCTCTCATATTCTTTGAGTTGTCGAGAGGCATAGGCTATGACTTTCCCATGTTGCATGAGAACACATCCTAACCCTTTGCTCTCAAGCATCACATGAGATGACAAATCCTCCGAGCCAGAATGGTATTGTCGAATAGGTGCTGAAATGAGCCTCCTCTTGAGTTCTTGAAAACTCTTCTCGCGTTCCTCACTCCAATCGAATTTTGTATCTTTCCGAGTCAATTTGGGTTAAGGGAGTAGCGATTCGAGAAAACCCTTCCACGAATCTCCGAAAATAACCATTAAAGCCGAGAAAGTCACAGATTTCTATCATCGATTTAGGTTGCTCCCAACTTTGAATAGCTTCAATCTTTGCTTTGGTCAATGAGATATTCCATGACTTGATACCACGTGCCCAAGGAATGCTACTTCCTCAAGCCAGAACTCGCATTTCTTTAACTTGGCATAAATCTTATATTCACGAAGCTTTTGGAGTATCAGCCTCAAGTGTTGCTCATGATCTTCACGGCTTTTGGAATAAATAAGGATGTCATCAATGAAGACGACCACAAAGTGATCCAAATATTCCTTGAATACTCGGTTCATCATATCCATGAAGGCAGCAGGAGCATTAGTCAATCCAAAAGACATAACTAGGAATTTATAATGCCCGTATCGAGTTCTGAAAGCCGTTTTTGGAATGTCATCGGATCTAATCTTCAATTGGTGATATCCAGAACGAAGATCAATCTTTGAAAAGAATTTGGCGCCTTGCAACTGGTCAAACAGGTCATCAATACGTGGCAACGGATATCTATTTTTGATGGTGACATGGTTCAACTCCCGATAATCAATACAAAGTCGCATACTCCCATCTTTCTTTTTCACGAATAGAACAATAGCACCCCAAGGAAACGTACTAGGACGAATGAAACCGATGTCTAACAATTCCTGCAGTTAGGTCTTTAACTCCTAAAGTTCAATAGGAGCCATTCGATATGGGGCTTTGGAAATAGGTTTTGTACCGGGTTCAAGGTCGATACAAAATTCAATTTCACGCTCTTGGGGTAGGCCAGGAAGTTCTTCAGGGAATACATCAGGAAATTCATTAACAATAGAAATATCATTCAAAACTGAAGTATTTTTGTTTAGATCCGTGACATGAGCTAAGAAAGCTTGACATCCGTTTTTCAATAAACGAATAGCTTTATGGCTTGAGATGACAGTGATTGATTTTAATGGTTTGGTTGCTTGAATTCGCATACTAGGTTGGTTAGGAATATGAAAGCTAACAACCTTACGCAAACAATCAATTTTTGCATGATGAGTAGTTAACCAATCAATCCCTAGAATTACGTCAAATGCAAGTATTTTTAATGAAATAAGATCGACAGGTAATGTGAGGGTACCGATTTGAACCAAACAAGACTTATAAACAGTGGATGTAATAAATGTTTCTCCCAACGAAGTTTCAACAGCTAAGTCAAAGTCCAATTTCTTCGAAGTCAATTTTAAACGTTGAGCGGAAGTAGGAGAAATAAAAGAATGGGTAGAACCGGTATCAAATAAGGTATATACTTCGCTAGAGTTTTTGATAAGCTTACCCGTGATGACTTCGTTCGGGTTCCTTGCTTTCTGGGAGGTCACAATAAATGCTCTTTCTTGTACTACCGGTTTGGACTTTTTTGGGACGGCCTTTGGTGCCTCCATCCTAGCTGAACTTGTCTTCGGTGAACGACAAAATTGGGCTAGGTGACCTTCTCTTCCATAATTATAACATGCCTTGGACGGCATCGCGCAGTTTGGACTGATATGTCCCTCCCCTCCGCATTTGAAACATATGATAGGTGGTTATTCTCCTTCCTTAACAACGGGTGCTGGTGCTGACGTCTTTCCATCATTGTTGAATTTCCTCTTCTTGAAATGTCCATTCTTATTGTTTTGGCCATGATTACCACCGAAGTGGTTACCATTTCTATTATGATGATTCCCTCCATGCTTATTGTCACCGCTTCGATGACTGCTATCACTTGTATTATCATTTTGCCTGCTGCTCTCTTTTGGTTGGGTTGACTCATTATCACGCTCTAATAACTGAGCCCTATTAACAACATCTGAATACAAACATAGTTTATGAGAGATAAGATATTGACGTATCTCAGGTTTCAAACCTCTTAAAAGCATTCGCGTCATTCTCTCCTTATTATCAACCAAATGGGATGCAAACCAGGACAACTCGGCAAACTTGGCTTTGTACTGCGATACGGTCATGTTTTTTTGTTCTAGCTTGATGAAATCTACCTCTTTCATGTGACGAATACTTTCGGGAAAGTACTTGTCGTTGAACAGTTCTTGGAATTTTTCCCAAGACATCTTCATGTAAGGCGCGGTAGAGTACGCTTTTCTGATTTCCACCAAATGTCACCTCTTGCAACATGAAGGTGGCAAAGGGAACCTCTTGCGACTCAGAGCATCCCAAGACATCAAATATCTTGTTGATCTGCTTAATCCACGTCTCCGCCTTAAGTGGTTTTGGCTCTCCAAAAAACTCCGGTGGTCCCAGCTCCTTGAACTGTTTGGCGGTGACCGTCCGAGAGTTGCTAGTGTTTCCACCTACATTTTGGACAAGAGCCGCTCTCGACTGATGTTGCATGAATTGCATGAAGCCTCGGAACATTCCATCGTTCATCATTTGGTCAGTGTTGTTGTTTGCATGAGGATTGTCGCTTTCCTGATGCACATTGTCCTGATTATTGA
The DNA here is from genome assembly GCA_020205605.1 of Panax ginseng. Lineage (NCBI taxonomy): Eukaryota > Viridiplantae > Streptophyta > Magnoliopsida > Apiales > Araliaceae > Panax > Panax ginseng. Next base: position 89,788,466 of record CM035129.1, read on the forward strand.
TCTGTGGAGACTCAACGGTCTCCTGTGCTCCATTGATGTTCTCAACATTCTCGGATGCCATTTTCAAATACTGCCACAAAACAAGGGTTAATTAACATATCACATATTATCCCTATACTTTGACCAACCAATTAAATAACAAATAAACTTAGGTAGGTCATACTAGCGAAGGAATTCCCCGTCTCTCCCCTCCTAGTTCTTATCTCACATCTTAGCCAGGGATCATATCCATAAGCTTTGATACCAACTGTGACGCCCCCAAAATAGGTATACATCACCCATCTTGAGTCGCCAAATACATGGTACATAATACAAATACAATCTTAAATATACAACAAGAGCTGTGAGTTTTAATACAAATATTGTCTTCTAGACAATATCCACTCTCAGAATAAGTCCTCATTACAATTATTATCACACTATTTCATAGAATAGTGAGGACTACTAATGCTATCATCTGGACCATCACTCTGTCCCCCGACTAGTCCCTACTACGCTCTCATTTCACAAGAGAAACGGTGAAAGAAAAGGTGAGCTCAACTAGCCCAAAGAAGAAATATTATGACTAAGATAAAGCGGGATAAATTATCATTAGCCTTCAACAATGTTAAACTAATAAAATATAATAGACAACAAGTTTAATCTGCGATGGAATAAGCAATCCATTAAAAGAGTCAAGTAGAGAATAAAATCTACTATCTTTTATGATTTAAAAAGTTTTCATCACTTTTATCGCTTAGACTAAAGCAATAAATAATCCACATCATCCCCGCACTTTCTGCCAAGGATATTCATTAGGTCACGACCACAAATTATCCATGCACTACGGGCCAAGGATATTCGTGTATTCATCAATGGTCATGATCATGCCAACAACTCATCCATCAATGCACTACGGACCAATGAGGACTTTTATCACATCATTTGTAACATAATCAGTCCATGATTATACCGAATAATCATTGGTCATAATCATACCAAGTCTATCTATGCACTACAGCCACGATGACTTTCAAAAATATAAACATGAGGATGATGACAATGATATAAGAATTCAATAAAACAAGTTCAAGAATTAATTTATCCAGGAACTAATAACATCCAAATTGTCAACATGATACTTCTTTGTAAAGTAAAATTCAAGAATGCTCAGAAGAATATTTCCATGAAAAGATACTGGATGAAGCGCAAATATCAAGGATATTCCACTAATTTCATGGAGTATAGAAATCAAAACTTTAACCAACTTAGTATAATAAGGAATGGAATAACAACAGAAATCACCATGCATGAGGTACTTCGCATAGATAGGGTATTCCAACAGAATAATAAGTAATCTGGAACTGGTCCGGTGAAATTCACAAACGAGGATGTTCCAATGTAATAATAAAGAATGGAATAACAACAGAAATGACCATGCATGTTGTACTTCATATAGACAGGTTATTCCAATAGAATAATAAATACGGAATAATAAATAATGGAACCAGGTCAGGTGAAATTCACACCGACAGGATATTCCAACAGAATATTAAATGCGGAATAATAAATAATGGAACCAGGTCAAGTGAAATTCGCACCGACGGGATATTCTGACAGAATAATAAAGAATGGAATAATAGAAGAATTTCACCACGTATACGGTGATTAGCGATAAATGAAGTTATTCCAACATAATAATATATAATGGAATAACGAGGATTTCACCAAGTATAGGTATGTATCTGGCGTATCTGAGGTTATGTATAGGGTATCTGGCGTGATACGATTAGTCCAACAGAATAATAAAGAATGGAATAATAGAAGGATTTCACCAAGTATAGGGTATGCCGCGTATACAGGTTATTCCAACAGAATAATAAAGAATGGAATAACAGAAGTTCTCTTCATGAATAAGAAAGAATAACACCCCTTACAGTAAAAGACACTAGATATCGAAGTAGTGAAGTAGCAGAATACTCTTCTTCTTTCTCTCTATAATTTCTCTCTCTAGAGTTTCAGTGAATTCGTAAGAAATAATGAAGGAATGAACTTCTATTTATAGAAGAATGGATTGAATAGTAACTAATTCCTGAACAGTCCAGATTGATTTACTTTTAAACAGATGGTCCAGATTGATTTACTATTAAAACTTAAAGCAACGGTCCATATTGATTTACTATTAAAACTTTAAACCAGTGATCCATATTGATTCACTATTATAACTTTCCACTAGCGGTCCATATTGATTCACTAATATAACTTCAACCAACGGTCTGAAAAATTAGCACATCTCCTCATGGAATAATATGTAACTCGTGAATAGTAATTTATGAATAGTAACCCGTGAATAATAACTCGTGAATAGTAACTCATGAATAGTAACTCGTGAATAGTAACTCAAGAATAGTAACTCGTGAATAGTACTTTGACACGAAAAAGTTCCCCGAATACCCGATTGAACAATATAACCTCCAGACATAAATTATCATTAGAATAGATGTCAATTTCTACTAACACAAATAATCCCAACACAATGAAACTATCAAATTCATCTTTAATCAACACGAACTTATTCATCATTAATATTATAACTCACAATATTTAGCAACCATGTCGTTCCCAGGAAAGAGGGGGCTTTCCAATAAGGATTTCTCCCTATTGGCGCGCAATTAGGTGACCAAACCTCTCCCTGACAGAACTTCTAGACATTATAAATATTGCAATTTAATAATATGAATAACTTTGTCGTCTCAATTATTGATTTAATAATATAACATATAATGCAGATGATACTGTGATAATAATCGAATCAATAATATGAGAGATATGATGCAAAGACAATTCTTGTAGCAATAATTGAGTATAACCGGAAAGTGACTTCTCACGTAAGCATCAATAATCAATACCGTGTGTGCTACTATGCAACCACACGTATTCTTTGTTTCTTTACTGAGTAGTTCAATAGTATTAATTCAGAAAACTTGATTGTTATTTTCATAAAAATATTTTTGTCATTTTCTCAATCCGATAATAATTCCGTTGCGGGGTCCACCAATGATTACATCGTTGTACGAATATTCTCGACAAAAGAATATTCCCCGACCAATCGAATATTTTATAACAACTTGCATACTTAGCAAAATTTATAAATATTACCCACAACTATAACATTATATCAAATTCATTCCATAATATTCAAAAATGATATTTATAGAAAAATCATCTTTATAAAAAAAATTGGGGTCTTCTATATATGACGAGAAGGTGAATCTTTTCTCATGTATATACTTGGTAGGTAGAGAAAGATAAGGTAGGTGCGAGTTCTTGAAACTCATACTTATGGTACGTTCGTGACTCATAATGATACGGTATGTTTTTGAACTTCTCAGCGAATGGACGCTTATGGTCTGTCTGGGATGGTTCTTAAACTCGTATTATTGTGGAAAGTTCCTGAACTCATAATGTGTGGTAAGTTGATGGACTGTACTAAGATATAGGAATGTTTAGACTGAAAATAAGTTATTTTCAGTAGGATTAGTATTGAAGGTGCTAGAGAAGATTAAGTATTGTCAAAGTAAGACAATGAAGAAATATGGAGAATAGGATATTCCAAGTCATCTAGATATGCTAGATTTCGAAGTTTATTGAAATTGTGCTTATGTGTTCGTATTTTGAAAATGAAAGAATTGGTTCAACTTTTGGAACCAATAGATTTTTAAAAAAACATTTCTTGGTATGTCTATGCCAATTATTTTGGCTAGACAGAAATTGATTTAAAATATCAAAATGAATTTTATATCATCAGTGCATTTGATGCAAGGATGGTAAAAAGATGGAGTTATTAATGCAATTGAACCTAGTGTTGGATGTGATCTTAGGATCAACAACCCGCTATGGTATGATGTATAATGATGAAGTCACAAACTGACGAAGTCTTCAACATACTGTCAAAAGTACGGTATCATGACGTCATAAAACGTTTTGATGTATTATGAAAAGAATTTAAAGAAGTAGGCGATGTCAATTGAGTTGACTAGACGAATGTTTCACATTGATATCCAATTTATTGGTATGGTCTAAGCTACTTGATTTGGCTAGACAAATGGTATGTCATGTTTAAAAGAAAATCAAGCTTTTCTTGAGAAGTTGTGCCAATCCAAATTGTTTTGGTGCGGAATTTAATGATTAAGTTTGAGGTGAACACACCCCGAAATGGGGTTATACAATGGGTTGATCGCCTACGTATAGAAGATGTATTTTACCTTCTTGGTGATTGTAAACTGCTAGTAAGAGTTCATGGTCAATTTGACCCCTGAGCAAAAGTATGAAATATTTTAAAGGAATTCTTATATTCCTCGTTGTTCATTCTACTTCATAATTCTTGATAAGTTGTGAAGGTTAGAGAATGTTTGAAAGATAGGAACTTCTTTGAAGAGAAGTTAAGAAGATGGGTAGGTTAAAATTTCGAGGACGAAATTCTGTGAAGAAGGGGTGAAGGTAATGACCCGGGTATGGGTGTGGTTTTGAGAAATTCCGAGGACAGAATTTTTATAAGAGGGGAAGAGTGTAACGCCCCAAAAATTTGGATTTTCAAGAATTTAAGTTTAAAGAATTAGTTATTAATAAAATGAATTTTTATTAATAATATTATGTGTTATGTGTTTATTAATCGTTCTAGAACCTAGGATGATTATAAGTCGGGAGGATTCTGGCTACGAGCTAGACTAAGCGATTAAAAATTTTCAAGACGAAAGTAAAAATTTTCCGGGAACAAAAATATTTCTGGGGAAAAAGACAAAATAGGCACTATTCACCCGACAAAATCTAAGGGTTAGGATTTGAATAACCTAAGTAGTTCTGAGAGTTTGGTATGTCAAAATGACATTCCGTCAAAAGATTTGACGATAATATATCTTGAAAAGTTAAGTAAACCGATAAATGTTTTTCTCGAAAAACGTGCAGAAATCGAATAAAATAAAAATGACGAAAAGTACTGCTATGTACTTTTCATTCGTTTAGCTACGTTAGGGTAAAACATGAAGTAAAACGCTCAACACCAAAAAGTGTTTTTTAGTTTTTCGGAAATCCGAAGAATACTTAAAAGTTAATCGGTAAAGGAAAGACAAAATATCCAAAAATATTTGGATTCCGAGAATCGCAGTTTTTAAAACTGTCGGACAAAACCCGAAAGATGGAACCACAAAGCTTCCAAGGGAAGCTGCGTGAATAGTAAGGAGGTGTGTTAAGGAGGTGGAAGTAGTAAACTTAAGTAGTAAGTAAACTTAAGTGTTAAGTAAACTTAAAAGTTAAGCAAACTTAAAGGCTAAGTAGACTTAAGTGTTAAGTAAACTTAAGGAGTAAGTTAACTTAGTCCTTAAGTAAACTTAAGGAGTAAGTTAACTTAGTCCTTAAGTAATGAATAGTAAGGAGGTTAAGGGGGTGAAATGACTATTTTTCTCTAGCTTTGGAAAATCTATAAATAGGAAGCTAGATTTCATTTAAATGAGATTTTGAAAATCCTACACTAGAGAAAGAGAGAGAGAGGATTCGGATGGAGAGGGAGGAGGAAGAGCTTGAGCATGATTGATCGGGTCGAAAGTGTTCGTGAAATAGAAAAGCTAGCAAATCGTCGATTTTGTCTAGCGGAAGAAGAAAAATAAAGAGGAAATGAATTGAAATGAATAGTTCGGCGTAAGCTGTAGCTGGGCGTAAGGCAAGTTTCCTAACTTCATTCATATTTCAAATGAATGCTAATTTCTTGAACTTCTCAGATGTTGAACTTGAGAAGTTCTGTCTATGTGTGAATGTGCGATATTTGTACAAGGTGGTAGAACGTATGAGGCCTTTAGCCACAATGTGAACACTTCAGTGTTTCTATTATATGAACTATTCTGTGATTGAGCTGTTTAATATAAGTATGTTCTGTTTATACATGATCCGTTATTGTTAAGTCTGTGCTAATGATTCTAGCTAGACATGATGAGTATGAAAAAGGTAGAGGAATGAAAGTATTTCAAAGTGCATGTGAATAATGTTTTAAAATGATAGGTGTCGAGATTATTCCTATTATTCAAGCTGCTTCATAACCTTTGTTCGGTTATTGAAGTTCTAAAGAAACGTTTGAATCCTTGAAGATGTTTGTTCAACTGCTATGACTTGCTGGGCAATTGAATGCTCACACTTGCTTTTAAATGAAAAACATTTTCAGCGAACGATGTTAGAATAACTTAAGGATCCCGTGAAGATCAAGATGACGGTATCCAGATGAGGTGCTATTCAGAATATGAATAAGCGAGAAGATCAAGTGAAGACTTATAATATAGGAAGATAAAATTGAACTATAGACTAGTTTAAGGAACTATTATGTATCCTTGGTGGCGGATAAAAGTCACTCTTGTAAGATGAAATGAATAATGTATTTATCATTATTTGAAATGAAAAAGGTTATAAGGTTTCCAGAACCTGGGATTTAAGAGTATATGTTGTTATATTTAACTATATAATGATGTATGTTTGGAAGAAGATGGGATCGTGATGTACGGAATCCGGGTGTGAAGATAGACCGTCAAACTCTTCACGAGAGACGGGAGCAGGATTAGATTGGTCAGATGAAGACATAATTAGTTGTAGGCTCGTGGCCTTCTTGGTCTTTAATTATGTAACAAGCCCAATTATTTCCCTATAAAAACTTATGTAGTTTAGTCTTAGGGAATGTATCAATGTTTACATACTATCACCATTTGTCCATTTTAAGGAGTATTATCCTGTAAAATGGGTGTCAGTTGATAGCATGCCAAGCTCTAATATGCATGTACACATATCCTTCATATTTTCCATTACATAGAGATTGACATGGAATGAAATTACAAGTAATTGTCTTTACAAGTAATTGAAAATGGAAAGCATGAAGAGACTTTCCTCTACGTTTGGTTTATCAGAGGCTGACCTATCTTAGGTTACTCTCGTGGCTTTTTGGCATGAAGGTTCCCAAATCATCGCAATTTACTTGATGGGAAGTTAATTCGGTCTTTCAACTTGAGCGAATCTGGGTGGTGCCTTTCCTGAGCTTCGTTGGAATTAGTCTCCCTACGAGTCCAGTAATCAAACACCGATAGGATAGATATGCGAAGCCGATCTGCAATATATCTATCTGCAATACCCGATCTTTAGTTGGATAAGTCCAACAAAATTCATTGCAGTGTGAAGCACTAATATCACAGATAGATATATTGTAGTGCAGTAAGTAAAATGCATTCGTACACATTCATCAAAAATGTTAATGCAACATTCACACACTAGCATGTAACAGTTTTGAAAAGTTTGTAGCAGTGGCTTAAGTCCTCTTACTGGTGTCCCCAGTAGAGTCGCCACCTGTCGACGTCGAGATTTTTATTGTCCCTTTTCTTTTCTTGTCTTTTGGTGTTCTCATGTTAGGTGAGATTTATTTGAAAAAATAAGTTGTAAAAAGGTCCGACATTTATATGTCGATGATTGGACTGTAAGAGTCGCCAGTTGGTATTTTTAAATGGTTGCACCAACTCAACCGAGAAAAAGTTTGCACATTGACCACGTGATATAACGCTGTTAAACGGGTCTGTGAAACCGAGATTCGTTAGGGTCCGGGGACTTGCTTATGCGGAGGGAAGGTGTTAGGCAACTCCCGACATCCGTGTTACCACGGTGACCTCCACTTTTCAATTAAACTGTTATATAAATGTGGGGGGGGTTCAATGTGAAATTATTTAGAAGTAATGATATGCCTCATTCGCACCTATATACAAAGGGTTTGAATTTGTGTAAAAAATCAGTTTTAACAAGATATAGCAATGATGTTTTGTAAAAGAGGTTTTTTCAAACGCTGTGCTCAATAGTAATTGAGGCATTCGATACTTCCATTTTATTAAATGTTCGGTTTGATTGCTTTTATTTTTGAGATGCGAAGCATCTTCGAGAAAATAATATATATAGCAGTGCCGAACTCCTTATGGGCATGAAAGTCATCCAAGGAAATTCAAACACTATGAATAATTTACAAGCTGATTACAGCCGAAGATCTCCATCACGAGAACCGAATCTAGATTCAGGAGACTGAATCTGTGATCACATGATTTCTAGGCTCACAAGATGTAACAGTTTATATAAAAGTTGTAAGCAGTTATATATATAAAATCTGTAAATATATATAAAGACTGTCAACCACCACGAAGCAAACTTCATGGGGGACTATAAATGTAAATATATAAAGCAGTACATATATATATATATATATAGACACGATCAACCACCACGAAACTCCTTCATGGGGGATCGGAAATGTAAATAAAGCAGTAAATGCGATCAACCGCTACGAAGTAAACTCCTGGCGGGACAGAATGCAAATAAAGAAGTAAAAACGATCAACCGCCACGAAGTAAACTCCAGGCCTGATAGAAATATGAATATATATATATATATATATAAAAGCAGTAAACGCACCAGATAACAGAGTAAACGCAGTTTATATATATAAATATATATATATATATATAACAAAATCCGACAACGACTTATATATATATATATATATATATATATATATATATAAAAGCGATGCTTTCCGGATGTAAAATTGGGCTCATCGAATGAGTTCGACAATGTAGTTCATATATATGTATATATATGTATATAAAAGCAAATAAACGCCTACGGGCGTAAGTCCGAGACTCAATCAAGGCATAACTCGATAATGTTAGTCCATATATATATATATATATATATATATATATATATATATATATATATATATATATATATATATATAAAAAAGGAAATAAAAACCATGGATCAAAGTCCTGGCATACACACTAAACACGACTCTCAACGTGAAGAAAAATGTGCATGAGAGAAGAAAAGGCTTTAAGAAGTGTAAGAAGGCTTACAGTAGACTGCCAAAGAAGACTTCTATAGCTTTAAATGGATGAACACTCGGTTCTCACTGATAAAAATATAGTGAATATTTGTGAATTAAATTTATTAGATAATATTCTGATTTAATTTAATTCAATACTTAAAGATGGAATGCTATGTTTTAATTTAATAATTAAAATAGTATGTGAAATTATTAAATAAAATTATATTGAGATTATAATTTTGTGATATTTGTTTAAGCGAAAAAAATTTATTTAAAATTTAGTATGTGTAATTAGTTTGTTTAACTAATGTTGGATATGGAGATCCAAATAAATAATATGAGATTATAAACTATAGTGTAAAGATTTATTAAAATAAATGAAATGGATTTACCTAAACAAAGCTTAAAATATTAAATCTTTATTTTAATGAGTTTTTGCCAAATAAATCCTTTATGGCTTTTGAATTTTGAATTTTAATTATAATAAATAAATTAAATTAAATAATAAATAAAATATATTATAACTAATGTACGTTAAGGTTGAAACCGTTGTTTTTAATATACGTATTATGGCCCTATCAGTTTTATTCTTTATGCATAATAGTTGGTTTTTACGTGAAAAAGAAATTGGCTTACTGATACTAAGAGGAAGAGAGATTAGAAAAAGTTTGAGAGAAAGTCTGTGATTCAAAAACAATTATCAGTGGTTAGCAAGGATTTTCAAGCAAAAGAAGGTATATTTTCATACCTTGATATTATATATATATATATATATAATATCTTATGGCATAATTTCCAAGTTTTTGTGAATTTAATTTCCTTGAATTGTTGTTATATTAAGTTAGTTGTTGCATTTGTGAGTAATTGTGATGTTAGAGTTTGTATTTAGATAAGAATTAGTATGTTAATTACGTTTAAAAGGAAGAAAAGTATTTATAGTACATATTTAGACATATGGCTTGTGAAAGTAACAAATTTGGTGGTTAATTTATAAGCTAATCTGTAAATTGAGCCTTGAATATGTTAATTCGGTATGAAATGAAGAGAATGTAGTTTGATTGAGTTCATTTGGACAAGAATTGTGATCATAGTGTGAATTTTTGTGAAGGATGTTAAAAATGATGTTTTTGTATAAAAATATGGAATTTAAGGATTTAAATTAGTTGAAGTTGTTGTTTAATTGTTCTAAGTTACTGAATATATGAGGAATCATGTTTGTATTAGTCCTATATCAATTGCATATGTTAAATTTACTATTTTGTGGGTGAAATTCGTGTTAATTAAATTTGAGCGAACCTTTAAAAGTCTCTGCGTAGTTTCATCTTACATGATCATCATTTCCATTTTGACTATTTGTCATCAAGGCAGAAATCTGTGCGGTTTAGATCAGAAGCAGCTCTGCCGATCCCAAGCCTATGTATGGCACACAAATGCGCCATACCCCGATCGAGAGACAAGTGAGGTCTCATATACTCGCAGAGACTTGAACACCTAATGTAACTCAGTCTAATGGTATGTTAACAAACATGTATTGAAGAGGTCAAAATAGAATCGTATCGTGTCATTAGTAATATCAATGTTGTAAAAAATTAGCAAGTTAGGAAAGTTATATGTTCTGATTTAAGACACTTAATGAATAGGGAATAAGTGATGTGAAGTTAACACTTATAATTTCTGAAATGTATATGGTAAAGTAAGACTTGTATTAACATAACAAGTTTAACTTGAAGTTAATGTTATTTTGGAAAGTGGATGTTAGTATATCTAATAGATATTATGATTCTAATACTATGTGTAGCTAAACGTGAGCTATAAATTTATAGCTTACGCGCAAAGCAAGTTCCTTACTCTAAACATTTATTGAGCAAGTTCTTTGTTCCTAAATTTTATTTGAGCAAGCTAAAATCCTAACTTTATTCGAACCTGTTTTGAATTCTAATCATTATTGATTTATTCTAACTTGTTTATAGTTAAGCAAGTTTCTTTAGTTCCACTCTTGTATAGTGAATACGTTTTCTTGAATACCAATTCCTAATATTGAACTGTCTTATTTCAATTACTTTGCACAAGTTAGTATCATGTTGAGCAAGTTTTGTTTTCAGTTTTCTATCAGTTAATACATGTTCAGTAATTCCATTTCTTATTTAATAACATTATAACCTTAGCTTAATATTGTTGCAGCAAGGTTTATTATTTTATTCAATGCTTATACTTTTGGTTATTTCCAAGCATGCTTACAATTCTTAAACATTTTACCTTAAACTGTTATCAATCACCCGTAGTGTTGTTAAGTCTTGTTGATTCAACTAATCCCTTAGTCGAAGGTCGTGAAACCCTAAATTACCCTTGAAGCTTATCCAAACCAAACTTCCTTTGGTGTGGATTCGTACTCTAAAAACTGAGAAGAACAACCCTATATCAGGAGATTATTTTAAAGTTACGTAATGGCGTTAAAATGTTTGCGCAATACATAGTACAAAGGACTGATCACCTGGAGTACAAGATGATGGTCCATATAGTCGTTTAGACTGTTAAAGGTTACAGTAAAAACACATGTTAACATAGGACATAGATGATGATTATAGTCTTTTAGACTATTAAAGGTTAAATTAGAAATACTTGATAACCTAGAGCATAGTTCATGGTCTTGTGACCCTCAGTTACATTTTGTATGTTGATATCAGTTTTTAATTATCGTTGACAGAGTATTATTCAACTCTGATGAGCTTATTCATTAGCAATTATTATGCTATTATTATTCATTGCTATTCCAAGTGGGCATTTGTTTTACTCACTCTTGCATATATATACTCATTGTAGCTAAGGTTGAGAAGGTTGACGAACCTACCACTAGAAAGGAAAAAGGGAAAATGAACAAGTGATGAAGACTTGAAATATATTTATTTTCATAATGATAGACTTTATAGTTAATGATGTGATGTAATTATTTTATTTTCGCACTTGATTGATGTAAAGGCTAGATAACCTGAGAGACTTTTTGATTAATGATGTAACCTTAATTATTGGAGGATTTATGGTTTAATTTTATTATATTTGGGTAGTTGGATATAAATAAATTGAAAGTGAACACCAAATCTTGTGGGAATGAAGTACCAGATTTGGGGGTGTCACAATTTTACTTATAGATAGTTAAAAATTGAATCTTTTACTAGATTTATCCTAGATCTAACCATATCTCACCCTTAACCAATTTTAAAGCTTCAAAGCTTGAATCTTTATACTAGATTGGCTTGGATCTAGGTTAGATCTAGTTATTTTCAATGTTTTCGATCAGTTTTGATTACTCTGCAAAACCCTAGATCTGTATCTAGTAGGGAGGAGGTCCTAACTATTCGCACTAGGGATTCTAAAAATTGAATTGCCTTAAGAACGAAGCTAGGATTTAATATTGGGGGGCCAAGAATTTTTTTTCAAGTTGACCTAGCATATTAGCGAGGCTCAGGGGTAAGCAAAGATGTGTCAACATGCTTTCTCTTGAAAAATGAATCAATAATGTGTGATTTTCCCATGATTCTAATACAAAAAACTAATATAATAAGATTCAAGCACTGGAGAGGCTACTCAACCCGGTATTAAATTTGTTGTGTATATCTGAATATCCAAAAACTAAGCAAAAAGACACATTGTGCGTAGAGATAATCATCAAATCATATAAAAAAATTCTAATATTCATAGACATATAATAGTATAATGTGTATACACACATAGAGGTTCAAAACTATCAAATTTTATTATTCTTTTGCTAAATAAAAATGTAATTAAAAAAAGAGTCCAAATTAGCAAATATCATCCCCAGTTTTTAGCTCTAAATTTGGATTTGTATTTGTCTTAGTTCGAAAGTCCAATTTCCAGTAACTTGTACACAATAACTCACATGTAACATACATAAGAAATAACAATGACCAAGTTCTGACAAATCCCAAATCAAAAAATCTAAAACAAAACCAAAATTTTTAATTAACATCCAAATCTCGAAATTACCAAAGTAAAATTATTCAACAATTATAAAGATGTTAGAAATTAACATTCTTTTACCAAATTACAACTACCCACATTAAGTTCTGACAAATCAAGAAATCCAAACTCAAAAAATCTAAAATGAAACATAGATAATAGATTGCTTATAAACAAAAAAGTACTTATCAATTGCTTAGAAATTAACATTCTTTTACCAATTTTTCAATGTTTATAAACAAAAAAAGTTAGATTTGCTTACTTTCTTGTCGAAGGAATTAAAGATTAAAGCGATTGGAAAAGGCAAAAAAAAGTGCTCGCTTCGTCCCTGTCTCTTAGTCTACAAAGGATGTGGTGAAGAAATATAGTGATGGTCATGATGGAATTGTCGAATTGCGAACGTGAGTCGTGAGGTGAGGCCGTTAGGGAGCTCGAGGACATGAGGAGAAGGGGGCGGATGTTAGGGACTTAGTCACTTAGCGCGAATTTCAAAACAGAGTTTATTTACTACCACAAGTCATAGTACTTAAAAAAAAATTCAAACTTTAGGGGGGCATGGCCCTCTCCAGGCTCCACTTGGTTTCATCCCTGAATTGTCTGATAACAGTTTTAGGATGCATTTTTTATATTCATTTGTATTTTAATCTTGATTGTGTCATCATATAGATCTAATAAATCACATCTTAGATCTACAGATTTATATCCTAGATTCTAAGTCCATTCTTATAGATCTCGTCAATACACATAGTCCCTCGGAATGTTGTCTTCAATATTGCAATCTAAAAGTTAGGTTTGCAGGAGCCCACTTTTAGATCTCTTTTTTTGCGTATTTTAATATATTGATGTGAGCCTAGGAATCTTGGAGTCGAAATCCACGAATTGGATTTTGGCTTGATTCCCACAATGAACATGGTTTCAATTGTACTAATAAACATCCAAATCATTGTACATGTAATTTCGGCCCTTAAAATGACCTCGAGGGCCTCGTCCCAAGAGAATGGATTTAAGGCCCGGTACTAGTAGATTTATTTTTATTATAGGTGCTCGGGTTTATCGAGACAAATTTCGTGCTCATGGGTAGCCCGACCCTTTTTGATCTTTTATTTCATGTATTATCACCAAAAAGATTTTCAAATAAAAATAATAAAGATCTTATAAAATACAAATTACTTCGGGAAAAGACGAACTCAATGCCAAAAATCAAAACAACAAATAATAGGATAAGAACAACGGATTTTCCATATTATCCCTTTAAAAAATATTATTTTGCCAAAATTCAATATAAACTAAGTCCTTCACAAATAGGCTAAAATAGTCTTAGAACATCTTCTAAAACCAACACACTTAACACAATTTCGATTCAAATGCATTCAAAGCTTTCTCAAATCACACACACACTTTACACTTAGGAAAACAAGTAGTCATGTTTTCACGAAAGTCGGGGGTGCTTAACATACCTTCCCCTCGCTTAAGCAAACTCCTAGATTCTATGAATCTTAATTTTAAGATCAATTTTATGGAGTCACATATTGGGTCACAATCGGATGAGTTGGTATATCTATATGAACTTATACCAATTGGTGACTCTGTCTAACTTGGCCCATCATTAAAATTAACCTTTTCAAATTCGTCTGCATTTATGTCAGTCTTTTCCTAAAATTTCACCCTTCAAATAAATATCGGAATAGAAATTAAAAAAAAGGTAGAAACATATTTAGGAAAACTTTCCCCGGCGTCGACATTAAGTAGCATTTACTTAGTTTTTCATTGATAAAATAAACTAAGTAGCATTTTCTTAGTTTGTCACAATCTTCAATAAACTCAACAAATATAAACATGTGCATCTAGTATAGGTTGGAGCTTAGTTGAATTATAAATAGTTGATGTTTTACTGTCAATAGTTATAATCAATTACGATTATACATATTATTTTGTATATCCAGTTCTGTATTCATTTAAATTACGAATAATCAACTACAACCATACACGTTATTTTGTATATCCACTTTATATTCATTTAAATCACCAAAACACTATTGTAAGGGAAATCATGGTTGTCGTATGTTGGTAGACCAATGTCATATTTTCAACTTGAACCTCTCATTTTGTTGTGGATGATTCATCCAATAAGTATTTAATCACTTTCACCACTAATTTTTCATTCTGCTTTCTCTCTTTCAAAACAAAAACCTAGTAATTCTTAGTAATTTTTAAATATTCAACTAAAACAAAAAAAAGTACATCAACTTTAAATTTAAAAAAGTTTCATAGTCACTTTGCTTTTTCAATCGAAGAGTAAATATATTTTTTCATTTCCTCCTATTACACGCCTTTGGTCAAGCATGCTGCCTTCTTGAAGTAATATAAAAGTAACTTGTTTGCAGAGTTGAAGCAAAATAAGGGTGTAATGTATTTATATTCAGTTCCGGTGCAAGGAAAACACTTCTGATTACATACCATTTGAAGGAAAACTACCATCACCTCTAATGAAGCCATCACACAGAGTCCTTTTTAGATATTCGCGGAAGTACCAAACACTTGCGAGCTATTAGCACTCTCTATTTGGTAAGTTACAAGTTCCAAACAGTTACAACACTTTAGTTTTGTTTAAAATATAACTTACACATTACAGCTTCTATTGCTTTGATAGAAGGTAACCGTGTTTGAGGATTTTCGACTTTTGACAGACTTCATATCCAACAAAATATCACCCATAATCCATGGAAAGCTAAGACAGTTAATGTTTTTTTCGCAATAAGTTGAGTGATAAGTTATATAATATCATCTCGATGTCAAGTTCTCATTGCTCTCTGCACCTTACAAATTGCTCTCGAACTACCCTTTCTAGCTCAACTAAAGCGCGTTGAGATATTTGACAAATATGACATATTTTCTCTCTTAACATTTTCATCTCTAAGTGAAAGTGAAAGTGATCGGGTGATTTATTTATTGTACCTTCTACTTGACCGTTTATTTTTTGAGAAGCAACTTGATGCAAATCAATTATGTGTAACAGATATGGTGGCGTGGAGTATTTGGAATTGTAGGAATGAGATTGTTCATGGCGATAAGACTTATCATCCTGCTGTTGGAGTGACTAGAAGTCTATGTTATTTTTTTGAATTGAAGGAAGCCCTCTTGTTGCTTCAAAATGATCCTCCTGGGGTAACTCGGGATGCTCAGTCTCGTTGGCAGAAACCACCTACTGATGTGATAAGATTAAACTGCGATGCCTTGACTAGAGGCAATGGTTTCGTTGGAGTTGGCTTTGTGATTAGAGATAATCTTGGTAATGTTTTGGGGGCTAGTGTTGACAAAATTCAAGGAAATTTAGGAGTTGATTGAGCTGAAGTGTTAACTATTAGGGAGGCATTTAGTTTGGAAATTGATAAATCCACAATACAAAATGATATTTCCACAAGAAAAGTGTCACTATAGATGTATAACGACGGTAAAAAATAGTCGCTATTAGATCTAGAGCGACAGTTTTCATGTGGAGATATTATTTTCTGTTGTGAATTTATCAATTTCTTTTAGTTTTGCAAAAGATTTTATGGTATCAAAGTTGATTGTGGAGAGTGACAGCAGCAAGTTTTTCGACCGTCTTTCTATTTTTTAGCCGAATAATTTATACTATCTTAATAATATTTGTTAACGTCAAGTTTCGCTTGTGCGTCCAATCATTGAATCCACGCGCTTGAACCTACACAATAGCAGATCACATAAGAAGCTTGATAGCTTGTGCCGTCGGGTGATAGCTCTGGTGTAAGAAGAAGTACAAGCTAGTACAAGGTTTAACAATGGAGGCTTTAGTGTTTAGTGCTCAAGAATGTATTACTTGTTAATTGGAGTCAAGCCTTATATTTATATCCATCCACATCACCTCAAAGTCCCCTCAATGAGTTCATCGCTTCCTTCCTCTACTTTATGGGGATTAGGTTCGCATAACTAGTGTTTAACTCATATATTTATCTTATCAGCCTTATAACCTTATGCCAGGAGGTAGGCATTACCCCCGACCTCGATTTCTTCTTCATCTTGTTCACCATCGGTAGGTCGAAGGAGCCTAACCTTCGGCAACTAAATCGCCAAGCCAACCGAGCCACTTTCATCAAGACTCCTTCCAACAACAAGGGGTGGCACCCATAGTGGATCTTTATGAAGGGGACAGACCTCAAGCTGCTCCCAAACTAGGCCACTCCCAAAGACCCCATTGCTAAGGTATCCAAGTTCCCGAAGGATCACCAAGAAGCCTTCAAGGAGTTCTACCAAAGGCTGAAGAACACTGAATGGGGTCTGGAGGTCTTGTCCAATGAATCCTAGCTTTACAAACATGGTTGTAAGTTATAATCCCCGAACCCATGTATGACTTAAATTTTCTTCCAACATTCTTTATTAACTATTTTATATGTTTTGCAGTGACCATTTTCAAACCCGAAGGTGCTTACGCATCCTTAACGCCTCTACCAGTTAAAGCTGAACCGATCCGCCCCCCAACCACCGATTATTCTCTCAAGGAAGAGACCATCCCGATTTCCGAGCTCTCAACCAGCTCTGCATCAGGTCCAGCTCCTCCGACTACCACAGTCGAACCCTCCAAAAATATCTTGAAGATGGATCGGGCGGAGAAGATGGCCTTGCTAAAGAAAAGTAAGAAGAAGCCTCCCACCAAAGTCCCCTCCAAGCCATCTTCTTCAGTCATTTTGAAGCTGACCCCCCCTCCACCTGCACCGGTTGCTATCCTTGAGGATTCTGAGGAGACCAAAGAGGAAACTCTTGAACCTTATTCCAAAAGTCCACGCCAAATAGAAGAGCCAGATCTATAGATCATTGGGGCTGAACCTTAACCAACATCCACCCCCTTAACTTGACCACCAACTAAAACTGGTTCCTCCCAAGGTACTCCCACCACTTTTTGGCCGAAGTGCCCTTCGGAGGCGTTCCCCTTCAACCAACTGGACCAGTTCAGATTACCTGGGGACGAGGAGTGGTTCAAGGGTTTCACTACCGAAGAGTACTTGGTTGAGTATGTCAAGCTCCAATTCTAAGTAAGCTCGATAGACCAAAATATATCTTTTGACTATCTTGTTCTTGTCATTATGCCTAACGCCTACCATCTTTCTAATGCAGGCGAACATCGTCTTAACCCGAGCCATTCCACCTTTGGCCAACTCCACCAAAAAGGAATCACAACTGAAGGTCGAGGTGGAAGTGCTCAAAGCAGAAGTTTAAGGACTAATAGCGAACTTGAAGAAAGAGAGGGACCTTTATGCAGGCACCAGAAATAAGGTGACCCAGGCCAAACATCAGACCAGCGAGCTGAAGAAACTACACTATCACCTTCAGCAAGAATACATTGGTCTTAACAATTGTGCCAAGGATATCATCAAGGAAAAGGAGCTTATGTTTGAAGGAAACAAGGTTCAGGAGAAGGCCATTCATGCCCTCAAGGACAAGTTATCCGAGATGCACAACCGAATGTTATCGTTGATTCAGGAAAATAAATCCTTGGGGAAAGAATGTGATGAAGCCAAGCAGCTTACGATCAAAGAGTATAAAGAATCTCTTGCCCTTACCGAGAAGATCATGTCTCAGTTTACAGAAGGCTATGAGGCCTATCAGGAGAAGGCTCAGGGAAAGATGAAAGTTGTTGGGCTCGACGCTACCGTCCTTGATTCTTTTGACGAGGAGTCCGAAGCCGAGGATGGGGGTCCCCAAGAATAGTTACTTTTAGGACTTTTACTTATAATATTTGTAATTATCTTTTTATAACATTGTCGTTCAGTCATGTTTGTAACTTTCCCAATCAGTTAAGTTGTTTATAACTTTTTTGATCAGTTTTGTTCAAAGCTTATCTGATCGATTTTGTAAAAACTTATGCATATAAATGAAGTACAAAATTTTCCCGAAGAGAAATTCTCATTTATTTTATTGATGAAAAAAATAATTTACATAAGCAAAGGAAAGAACATTATACCTTTTAATGATAATATTTTCTAAGTCTTCCAGCATGCCATGTGTTCTTTACTTTTGAACCATCCATTGCTTGAAGTCGATAAGTACCTGGCTTCAGCACTTCTATTAATTCATAAAGCCCTTCCCAGTTCGGCATCAACTTACCCGTGTTCTGGGGGGTAGAAGCCTCTGATTCTCGAAGCACCAAATCTTCCACCTCGAACCTTCTTTGTTTCACCTTCTAGTTATAGTGTCAGGCAGTTCACTTCTGGTAAATAGTTAACCTTACCAGAGATAAATCTCAAACCTCTTCCAGGAGATCCAAATTTAGTCTTAGGCCATCATCATTATATAACTCTTTATACTGACTGGCCTGAAGTGTAGCAGACCCAATCTCAACAGGTATGAGAGCATCGGTCCCATAGGCCAAGCAGAATGGTGAATCCCCAGTGGTCATCCTCGGGGTAGTTCGATATGCCCATAAGACACTGAGTAATTCTTTGGGCCAACACTTTTAAATTCATCCAACCTTCTCTTGATACCATTAAGTATAGTCCGATTAGTGACTTCTACTTGTCCATTTGACTGAGGGTGGGAAACCGAAGTCTTTCTATGTTGAATTCCCAACTCCTTCAGAAAAGCTTCAAACTTCGATCCCACAAACTGTATACCATTATCTGAGACCAAAACCCTCGGGATGCCGAATCGATAGACAACACTTTCTTTGAAAAACTTGCGACATTCCTGTTCGGGAATCTTTTGTAGCGGTTTGGCTTCAACCCACTTGGTCATGTAGTCGATGGCTACGATTACAAAACTTAATTGTCCCTTGGCTTTCGGCAGTGGTCCCAAGATATTAATCCCCCACATGGCAAATGGGATCAGGGATAAGACAAAATACAACTCCTCGGGAGGTTGATGAGGGATAAAACTATTCAGCTGACACTCAGGACATTTCTTGACAAAATCACTTGCCTCTTGAAAGATGGTCGGCCAATAGTACCCCTGCCTAAAGATTTGTATGCCAATGACTTGGCCCCCATGTGATCTCCATAAATCCCTTCATGCACTTCCCGAAGTGTATACTCTTCTTCTAAAGGCATAAAAAACTTGAGCAGTGGAGAACGGAAAGCCCTTTGGTATAGATCTTTGTCAATAAGGATGAAGGTCGAACTCCAGTGCTTGATCATTCTTGCATAAATGCGATCTGAAGGTAGAACCCCATCAGCTAGATACGAGATGTACGGTATGAACCAGCAGTCTAGTCGATCCAAAGCTAAGACATCCACCTTCAGAACACTAGGTTGTTCCAACACTTCTAAATACACTAAACCGTTGAAGGAACTCGCTTCAGTTGTTGCCAATCTGGCCAAAGCATCTACTATTGTGTTGTCTGATCGATTACTTCCTTGGCAATTGTGTGCGTTGAAGTATATGAGTTTTTCTTTTACCTCGGCCAGGTACTTTGTCATCCTTGCCCCCCGAGCCTCATACTCCTTCGATATATGTTTAATAACCAGCTGGGAATCGCTGTAAATAACCAATTTCTGAACCTCCAAGCTCCGACCCAACCGAAGTCCAGCTAAAATTGATACGTATTCTGCTTCATTATTTGTGGCTTTGAATTGAAACCGAATAGCTTGGTAGACCTTGAATTCTTCGGCACTTGTCAGAATAACCCCTGCTCCACTGATGTCCGAAGTTGATGACCCTTCCACATAGAGAGTCCATGAAGTTTGTAACTGTTGTGTTTTAGTAACCGAACCCACATCTGGTTCTGAGAAAAAGCACTCAACAACAAAATCAACCAATTCTTGTCCTTTTATAGCCGTTCTGGGGTGGTATTTCAGAATGAACTGAGTCAATTCCATTCCCCATGCAACAAGTCAACCTAAGACTTCTGGCCTGTGCAACACCTTCTTCAATGGTTGATCAGTGTATACCACCACCAACCGACCCTGGAAATAGTGCTGAAGCTTTCTGCTTGCAATGATTAGGGCATAGGCAAACTTTTCCAGGTTCTATTATTGGGTCTTTGCATCTCGAAAAACGTGACTGATATAGTAAACTGGGAACTATTTTCCCCCTTTGTCTTGTACCAACTCTACCCCTATTGCCAATGAGCTTATGGCCAAATATAGATACAATGGTTCCGAAGGGATCAACTTCATCAATAGCGGTGCCAGATACATGTATTGCTTGATCCCTTAGAATGCATCAAGCTTGCGGCCAAATATAGATATAATGGATTTCTTATAATCTATCGAACTGTTGTCAATGTTGTCAAGTTTTGCCAAACTATGATAGTATCGTTTTCAAAAGAAGACTGAGTATGCTAAACAAATGTTTTGTCGTCAAACGACAAGGACGTGAGGTTGCTAAAACTTAAACGTACATACGTTTAAAGAAAGTAGTGTTGTACAACATAGAGTCCTATAGGCTGATCACCTAGACGTGCTCGTAAGATATGCCGAACTTACAGACTTGGTGTCGAGTTATCGTTTTCAAAGAAAGTATAAAATGCTCAAGGTCTTTAACTAGAATTAATGTTTTACTGAATGTTGTTCATTATGAAACGTTTTAAGAAAAGAGAAGTGCTATTTTGAATTATCGATAGTACTTCATAACTATTGTTCAGTTACTGAAGATATACTATTTGTATGTTTCAAGCATATTGTTTAAATGGAATTGTCATACTTGCTGAGCTAGTTATGCTCACTCTGCTTGAACCATATGAATGTAGCTAAGACCGAACGGACCGATGGATCTGGTAAAGATAAAGGGAAGGCTAAGGCGAACCTATAGATTTCCTTTGTGATAGTATATAGGTTGAATGTTGTTAGTATATATATATAAGACATATTCATTCTTTTGAGGCATTTCAATTGAATGTATGTGTGAACTGTAGCACCGTGTAGCACCATATGTCGGGTTGGAAGATACCTGGATTTGGGGGCATCACAGATTGGTATTAAAACCATAGATTATAGAACTTAAGGGGGGGAATAGAACATTAAGTCATAACCTTAAGAAGAGTTAAAGAAGTAAAAGATGAAATTAACCCTAAAAATGCATTAAATGTGATATGTGTTTTTATTATTCTACTGATGTGTACTAATCAAACTAAATTGTTTTGTTGTAGATGTCAGGAGAAAACAAAATGTATAGGGATATACATGTAGTAAGTGAAGAGACGGTGAATCAAGTAGAGATTATACCGAACCCAGTAGATGAAGATCTAGAAGTGGTAGTTATTGAGTCTGGAGACTCGAAAAACCTAGACCTTATGTCTATGTTCGATGGCATGTCTAAAGAGGAGGTGGAGGTGATGTCATTTAACACCATAGCACCTGTAAAAGAGATGACTCTGGGGGAGTCAATGAGGTCACTGTTTATGACAGTATTGGATAGAAACATCCAGTACTGTAAGGAGGTAAAAGAACTAAAAGAGGAGTTTAATGCTGTCTTAGAAGATACGAAAAGTATGGATTAGATTTGGGAGGAGGAACATGATGAGAAGGTGTTAGTCAAGGACAAGGTCCATGAGCTTAAACATGAGGTCTTTGAGCTCAGGCAGGAGCTAAAGACCAAGAAGCAGAAGCTTAGCCGGATGTCCTATATACATAGGAGTTCGCACGGGGATTTTCAGCGGCAGGTGGCTGAGTATCCTGTAGAGGCAGGGCAGACTCGGCATACTATCAGCCGAGAAGTGATAGTCGGTCTTACCAATGCTGACTATGATAATGCCTTAAGGCAGATGTAATCTAGCTAGTAGTTAGAGTAGAATAGATATGTAAATATGTTATATCTTTGTAGTGATGTAAAACCCTCTTTTGTATAACAAAGGGTAGTCTTTTGTAAATCCCAATTTTTATAAAGTAATAACGGGAAAGTAATGTAATCAGCTTAGGCTGTGTAATGTGAATGATGTAGTATTATACTACAAGAAGCAAATCAATATAAGTTTTCTTTTATGGAACATATTGTGCAATGAGTATGAGTTATTGTTTAATAATGAATAATAACTAACTAACAAGAAGTGAATAATAATGAAATGTTATTTACTTTAACAGAAAGATGCCACCAAAAAGAAGACAAAGAAATTAAGATGCTAATGTTAATCAACCGGAAGGAGGTCCGGTTAACCCGATGCAAGAGTTTGTTAACTTGTTAACTGCCGCTTTTAATAGAAATGGGGCTAATATACCCGTAAATCCTGTAGTAGTATGAGCTACTACTTTTAAGGATTTTAAGAGTGTCGGTCCGCTAGAGTTCAAAGGAACTACGGACTCAATAGAAGCCCAAACTTGGGTAAAAGAAATAGAAAAGGCATTTGTTATTGCAAATGTCGACGAGGAGCAAAAGGTTGCTTTTGCTACCTACATGATGAAGGGAGAGGCCAACTTTTGGTGGGAGGTAAACTAGGCTAGGGATAGTATAGAGAACCTTACATGGATGCAGTTCAAGGAGATTTTCTTCGAGAACTACTTTCCCACGAGTATGTAGGGGAGGATGGAGATGCGGTTTCTAGAGTTGAAACAAGGGGAGATGAATGTTCCCCAATACGCTGCCAAGTTCAATGAACTGGCGAGGTTTGCTCCACACCAAGTGGACATGGAGGTGAGGAAGGCAAGGTGGTTTGAGCAGGGCTTGAACTCTATGGCCGGATATCAGTGTTCCAAAGTACTTCTTTTGGGACCATTCTGGAGAAGGCAATAATCGCTGAGGGTGGGAATGAGGATTTAAGCCAGTACCACAGGGAGAAGAAGAATAAGGGTAAGGTAGATGGGGGAGTAAAGACCGAGGGAGCCAGCGGGAGTGGCGAAGGTCAAAAGAGGAAGGGATTTAACTCTGGGAATACCGGAGTGAAGCAAGGAGATCCTAAGAAGAGGATAGAGGCGTGCAAGAACTGTGGGACGACTCATTTAGGAGTCTGTCTTAAGGGGAAGGTAGTATGTTACAATTGTGGATAGGAGGGGCACATTTCACCTAACTGTCCAAGTCCGAAGAAGAACCATGGATGCTATGTATATGGATCAACTGAACACATAGCGAAGAACTGTCCAAAGAAGGGGACGGACGGGAATAAGGGCGCTAATAGTGGTAAGTTAGCTATTAGTGGTCCAGCGCAGACGGGTAGGCCGATGGCTCGTACCTTTAACATGATGATCCAAGATGCAGTTTCATCCGGGGATGTAGTTGTAGGTATTATCCCGATCAACGATATAAATGTTTATGTGTTGTTCGATTCGGGTGTTACTTGTTCTTTCATAGCATGTGATTTTGCTAAACGGTTAGAATTACTTCTCGAAAGATTTCCTATACCTTCGAATATCAAGGTAGCAAACAAAGAAATAATTCATGTTAAAGATATTCATAGGAGTTGTTGTGTAGATATACGAGGTTATAAATTATCGGTAGATTTGATACCGATAAATTTGGGAGAATTCAATGTAATTCTCGGAATGGATTGGTTGTTTAACCATGGTGCAATAATAGATTTCCAAAAGAAATATGTAAATATTAGAATGTCGAGACAACCTCATGTAGTATTTAACGGTAATAAATTGCTGAGGCATTCGTGTTGTCTTACAATGACACAAACTAGGAAATTGTTGAAGAAGGGATGTGTAGGTTATTTGTGTCATGTTGTTGATACCCAGAGAGTGGGAGCAATGATGGAACAAATACCTATAGTCAAAGAATTCGTGGATGTATTTCCAAGCGAATTACCAGGTCTTCTGTCTGATAGGGAGATCGAATTCGTAATAGATATTGTGCTAGGAGCGGCACCAGTTTCAAGGGCACCGTATCGTATGGCACCGGTAGAGATGAAGGAGCTAATGGTTCAATTACAAGAGTTGTTAGATAGAAAGTACATTCAACCGAGTGTTTCATAGTGGGGAGCACCGGTACTATTTGTAAAGAAGAAGGATGGATTGTTGAGACTTTGTATCGACTACTGAGAGTTAAACAAGTTAACGATAAAGAATAAATATCCATTGCCCAGGATTGATGATCTTTTTGATCAGTTGAAAGGGGCAAAGTTTTTTTCTAAAATAGATTTGCGGATAGGGTATCATCAGTTGAAGGTTAGGAAGGGGTATATACCTAAGACAACATTCAGGACTCGTTATGGTCTTTACAAGTTTCTGGTGATGTTATTTGGGTTGACTAATGCACCAGTTGTATTTATGGATATGATCAACAGAGTGTCCAAACAATATTTGGACAAGTTCGTCATAGTGTTTATCGATGATATTGTAGTCTATTCTAAGACGTCAAAAGATCACGCTTAACACCTAAGAATAATGTTGGAGACAGTAAGGAAGGAGAAGTTGTATGCAAAATTCACTAAGTGTGAATTTTGGTTGGAAAGGGTATAGTTTTTAGGTCATGTCATTGACCATGATGGAATTTTAGTAGATCCAACGAAGGTGGAAGCAGTGATGAGTTGGGAACAGCCAAAAACGCCGACTGAGGTGCAGAGTTTCCTGGGGTTAGCAGGATACTATCGAAGATTTATCCAAGATTTTTTGAAGATAGCTACTCCGTTGACTAACTTGACAAGGAAGACAGTGAAGTACGTGTGGACAGAGAAGTGTGAAGACAGTTTCCAAGAAATAAAGAAAAGGTTGAGTGAAGCGCCTGTATTATCTTTACCCGATGATACTGGGAATTTTGTAGTTTATAGAGATGCTTCGCATAAAGGAATTGGATGCGTGCTAATGCAGCATGGCGAGGTCATTGCATATGCATCACAATAGTTAAAGGATTATGAGAAAGTTTATCCTACTCATGATCTGGAATTGGTCGCAGTAGTGTTTGCTCTAAAGATATGGAGACATTATTTTTATGGAGAGAAATGTGAGATATACACGGACCATAAAAGTCTAAAATATATCTTCACACAAAAGGATTTAAATATGAGATAAAAGAGATGGCTGGAGTTGATAAAGGATTACATTGTGAAATCTCAGATCATCCGGGGAAAGCTTGATGTGTAGTGGCCGATGCCTTAAGTAGGAAGGGTCGGGAAATGTTGTCTATGTTAACGGCTCAAACTGAGTTAATAACAGAGATGGCTAGGATGGAGATAGAAGTGAAGTTGTCGAGTGAGTCGGGACAGAGACTATTTACAACGGAGATTCAATCTACCATTGTAGAGAGAGTCAATGAGGTACAGCTCAGAAATGATGAGTGTGTCCAGATGAAGAAGCGGTTAGCAGATGAAAAAGATTTAAAGTATAGTCTTGATAATGAGAGATTATTAAGATTTGAAGGAAGAATTTGGGTTCCAAATGAGATGGAATTAAAGGAGAAAGTGTTACAAGAGGATCATAGCTTGAGGTACTCGATTTGTCCTGGTAATACTAAGATGTATCAAGACCTTCGACAAAGTTTTTGGTGGCCAAACATGAAGAGAGAGATAGCAGAATACATGAGTAGGTGCTTAACTTGTCAAAAAGTTAAGGTCGAACATCACTGACTAAGTGACTTGTTACAGTCATTGGAGACTCCAGAATGGAAGTAGGAGCATATCACGATGGAATTTGTGGTGGGACTTCCAATTACACAGAAGAGGTATGACGTTATTTGGGTAATAGTGGACCGATTGACGAAGTCGGCTCACTTTTTGCCAATACGGGTTAATTATAACTTAGACCAGTTAGCTAAACTTTATATTAAGGAAGTTATTTCTAAACATGGAGTACCAGTTTCGATAGTGTCAGATCATGATCCACGATTCACGTCTAACTTTTGGAGGAGTCTGCAAGAACAGATGGGGACGTAGTTAAAGTTGAGTATGGCTTATCATCCTCAAACTGATGGGCAGAGCGAGAGAACAATTCAGACGTTAGAAGATATTTTGAGATCTTACGTCATGGATTTTAAGAATAGTTGGGATGATCATCTACCATTAGTAGAGTTTGCGTATAACAATATTTATTATGCAAGCATAGGCATGCCGCCTTACGAAGCTTTATACGAAAGGAAGTGCAGAACACCATTGTGTTGGGATGAAGTCGGAGAACGTCGAATGCTAGGGTCAGAATTGGTGCAGCAAACAGCGGATATTGTCAAGTTGATATGATTGCGTCTAGTAGCAGCTCAAGACAGACAGAAGAAGTTTGCGGATTTGCATCGAGTAAACCGAGAGTTTGAAGTAGGTTCGTATGTATTTCTAAAGGTATCTCCCTGGAAAGGAAAGATATGCTTTGGAAAGAAGGGAAAGTTAAGTCCAAGGTTTATAGGACCTTTTGAGGTATTAAAAAGGGTAGGAGAGGTAGCTTATATGATATCATTACCTCCAGACTTAGAACGGATACATAATGTGTTTTATGTATCTGTGTTACATCCTTATAAGCTAGATTATAAGCACGTAATAGAGTATGAGCCTATTCATATTGAGAAGGACTTAACGTATGAAGAGATGCCAATTCAAATCAATGATAGAAAAGAGCAAGTTTTGCGGAACAAAGTTATACCTTCAGTGAAGATGTTATGGAAGAATCACGATGCCGAAGAAGCAACGTGGGAACTTGAAGAAAAGATGAGGAAGAATTGTCCTCAGTTGTTTGTTTAATATTTTAAGCGAGATTCTGGGGACAGAATCCTTATAAGGAGGGGTGAATGTAACGACCGAGAAATTTGGATTTATTGTAAAATAAATTTATTTAATTAAATAATGAATAAATTATATTATATGTTATTATTATGTGTTAGTAAGATGAAGGTTGTTCTATAACCTAGATATGTTGGAATATCGTAGTATTCTGGCTACATGAAGGAATTAAAGTGTTTGAATTTCTAAGACGAAAATAAAAGCTTTCTGAGAAATTTTCCAAAAAATACTATTCACTAATATCTACTCGGGAATTATTTTTGAACTTCCGAGAAATACGTAACGATAGGATAATAAGGAAGGATGGAATACATAATAATATTTCAGTTATGGCTAACGCAGTTTTTTGCCTTTGAACTAAGTTTGAGAAAGTTAAGGAACGTAAGGATTTTAATAAAAGATGATCGTATAATAGCAAGTATTATATGAGGCATGAATACGAGTATGATACGAGGTATTATACTTGTATATATGAAAGGTGGTATAATGTGTATGACGAAAGATAATACGAACTAGTATACGTAAAGAGTACGAGGATTATATGTTAATGCTTTAATCCTATTGCAAGAGATTGTAGGGTTTGTGTAGGAATGGTTAAAGACCAAGTGAAATCTTATTAAGGCCCAATGGTATGAAATGCAAGCCAAATGTTAGACCCAAGTTAATTAAACCTAAAGCCCAAAGTAAGAATTGGATTTTTGGATTGAACTGATGGGTAAATGGGTAAGAAAAACCCATAGGGCAACCCATGTGGACCCCATAGGTGAGTCGTGGTTGACCATGTGTGGTGAGAAAGTAAGAGACAAGTTGTGTGATGGCCAAGAATGGAATAGTAAGGAGGTGGTTTAAGGAGGTGGGATGACCTTTTGACCATAATACCCTCAATTAGGAAATTCTATAAATAGAGAAGTTTGGTAGATCATTTGTCTTGTTCAATTTTCACCAACAACTTATAGTTTATTCACTTGAGAGAAAAAGTAAGAAAAGATAGAGCTTTCATAATTCAAGAAGAAGAACAAAGTTTGATCATCAAGGGTAAGAATCCTAGACCATTACTCTTCCATCTCTTTAATTATAGTTTGATAGAGAAGTGTTGATTAGTGGAGCATGTATGATAAGAAGTGATAAGAATGGCTAATAAATGGACTTAAACCTTAATAAGCCATGTACAAGTAATTCATACTTATTTAAGTTATGGACTAATGAAGAACATGTAAGAATTTGTCATGTGTATAAATTAATGAAATATGTTTGGTTAAGATGTTAGTATGATGTAATGAATCCATTTAGAACGGTGAAAAAAATCATAATTAATAAAGTTATGGCAGAATTTACGAGATTAGACGATAATCATTGAAATCGTGAAATTCTTAGAATGGAAGTCAAAAGTTAGCATTGCACTCAGAAATGTTGGTTTTCGATGGAGAATAGTCTAAGTTTGCATTTTAGAGTTGCAGACTCAAAAATGGTTAAATTTCGATTTAGAACAAAGAAATGAGCTATAAACGTTCACGAACGTTTATCGTTTTCATTAAAACGGACTTAAATGGTGAATTCTGTGTTAACGGATTCAAAAATGTAAAATTTTTATATGAACACTTAGTTCATGTGATTTGTGAGTTAATAGCTTTTGAACGAGCCAATTCGAACTTAAAATGAACAATTTAGGAGTCCGGGAAGTTCGCTAAATAAAAAATTCCTGGGCAAATTTTTCGGTGCACATCTAGTTGAGTTAAGGTCATGACCAAGCATGCCAAAACCTCATCGAGATTGGCATGAAGGTACCCAATAACAATGAGGATGGCGTCATGGCCAAGTCCGGAGTTAGATGATCGCTAACTCGCTCCACAGCGCGAGTCCAAGAAGGAAAGTTGGTGCCGCAACACCAGCATTAGAGAAGAGATTGTGAAAAATGCTCATGAACACAAAAGTAATTAGAAGTTAATTAGTGATGAAGTATAACATTAATCAACCTAAAGTAATATCATTAAAGGATGTTTATAACCTTAAGTTAATGACTAAAGGTTGAAGAAAGATTAATTAAACGTAAGAACAATGTAATGCGATAAATCGTAACCAATGTTAAACAATCTATGGCATGATTAGATTGAGAAGAAGGGTAAGATATAGTAGTAAACATACTTGATTATATATGACCTAATGTGGTATGTTATGTGATCATGTATTGTAGAATCCTTAAAGACTCAAAGGGAAAGTATAATAACTGTAGAAGACGATAAAGGAAAGTGTTCTAACCCTTGTCTATGTTCATTCTGGACAAGCTTTGTGATTCATGTATCTTACGCATGAATTGATGTATGATGAAGTCGAAGTTAATTCCTTCGGCTAGACTTAAGATGTTTTTGGATTTCTTATAATCTATCGAACTGTTGTCAATGTTGTCAAGTTTTGCCAAACTATGATGGTATGGTTTTCAAAAGAAGACTTAGTATGCTAAACAAATGTTTTGTCATCAAACGACAGGCACGTGAGGTTGCCAAAATTTAAACATAACGTTTAAAGAAAGTAGTGTTGTACAACATAGAGTCCTATAGGCTGATCACCTAGACGTGCACGTAAGATATGCCGAACTTACGGACTTGGTGTCGGGTTGTCCTTTTCAAAGAAAGTATGAAATGCTCAAGGTCTTGGACCAGAATTAATGTTTTACTGAATGTTGTTCATTGTGAAACGTTTTAAGAAAAGAGAAGTGCTATTTTGAATTATCGATAGTACTTCATAACTATTGTTCAATTATTGAATAATACAATTTGTATGTTTCAAGCATATTATTTAAATGGAATTGTCATACTTGTTGAGCTAGTTATGCTCACTCTTTCTTGAACCATATTAATGTAGCTAAGACCGAACGGACCAAAGGATCCGGTAAAGATATAGGAAAGGCTACGGCGAACCTATAGATTTCCTTTGTAATAGTATAGGTTGAATGTTGTTATTATTTGATATTATGACAAGAACATATGTAATGGTTACAAAGAACCTGGGGAATGGTAATATTGTTTTGGAATATATATATATATAAGATATATTCATTCTTTTGAGGCATTTCAATTGAATGTATGTATGAACTGTAGCACCGTGTAGCACCATATGTCGGGTTGAAAGATACCCGAATTTGGGGGCGTCTCAAGGAGCCCGACACTTATATGTATATTATTTTTTGAAATATGTTTCACATCTCGAGAATAAAATCAAATCAAGTTGAATACGAATTAAAATAGAAGTATCAAAGGCCTCAACTACTATGTGAGGTTTGAAAACTTGTTTTCAAAACATAATTTCTATATATATTGCTTAAAATTTAACTTTTATGAAAATCAAACCCTTTGTATATAGGTGAAAATGAGACATAGCACTACTTCCAAATAATGCACTTCGGCCCAATTAACACACACAAACACACTTTAAATAAATAGGGAATTGAAAAGACGCGGTAACCGTGTTTTCACGGAAGTCGGGGGGTGCCTAACACCTTCCCCTCACTTAATAAAGCCCCAAACTCTATGAATCTCAGTTTCCAAGGCCTGTTAAATAGAGTCCAATAATTGGACCATTGTGTAAACCTTTTCAAATTCGGTTGAGTTGGTATAACCATTTCACTATTACCAACTGACGACTCTGAATTTTCAAACCGTCGACATTTTGTGTCGGACTCTTTTCAAACTCACCCTTTCAAATAAAATTCAACACATAGAAAACATAAAGGGTAAGAAATCAATAAAAGAGGAATTCCAAAGAAAGGAAATTTTTCCCGAAGCCAACAGGTGGCGACTCTACTGGGGACAGTAGAGGGCTTAAGCCGCATTTCAAACTTTTCAAAAAAACCCTTCTTATCTGCTTGTGTGTTAATGTTGTCGTTATATTGAATGGATGTGAATAAATGCTTTATTTACTACACTTTAGTTCCTTGAACAATCTTTGCATTTTGTATTAGTGTGCTGCACAATTTCATCATTTCATACGGTGAGACACGATGTATGTAAATATATGTTGTGTGATTCCTCCGTCAGGAGGCAAACCCGTTGGTGTTTGATTGTTGGACTCAACGGAAAATAATCCCGCGAGGCTCAGGAAAGGCACCACTCGGATCCGCTCCAATTAAAATATTGGATTAACTTCCCATCTAGTAAATTATGATGATCTGGGGACCTGCATGCTGAAAAGGGAGTCTCTTCATGCCTTTCCCTTTCAATGTCATGTAAATTTTGATTCAATATGAATTACGATTCCATGTAAATGTACAGAAAAAGAAAAGAAAAGAAAATATGAATATCATTTCCATTCCCTATCAATATTATTATTGTACAGATATTAAATCCTGTCATGCTATCATGTTAGTAAAACAACTGATATTTGTTTTGCAGAAAACTATTAAAAACCATAAAAAACCAAGACATTGCATCAATGCATGTTGTTAATGCTTATCAAGACTAAACTACCTACTCTTCGTGTAGGTAAGATACTTCCCATTACCGGATCAAAATATAAGAAGGCATAAAGCCTATCCACCGACATGGCTGAAAGTTCCCAAAAAGAATCCAGTTTTGTATCTCGAAAGGAGTTTAAGGGACTTAAGAATCAAATAGTAGAGTTGGCTATCTTCCTAAAAGAACAAAGTAAAAGCACTCATGGACAAACAGTGCCCAATTAAACAGAGTCATCCACACAAGGGGACAGTCAGGGTACTGACAGAAAGATGAAAACCTAGATACTTGAACCTCATTCTAATAAAAGAACCAACAAAACCCCTGAAATTACTAATCTCAAGGAAGACCGGGAAACTGGGGATATAAGAAAAAAAGTCAAACAAATGGAAGAAACCATCCGGTCAATCAAAGGGATTGGAACTTATAGAAGTATTAACTATTCAGATCTATGTATCTTTTCCTGAGCCAAATACCTAGAGAAGTTACAGGTCCCAGATTTGGAAAAGTACAATGGGGCAGGCAATCCCTATATGCACCTGAAAGTATACATTGACGAGCTAGGGTCTTATGCTGAAGATGAAAGCCTCAGAATGCATCTTTTTTAAAAGAGTCTCACTAGAGAGGCTAAAACCTGGTATGTCCGACTTGACAATGTCAAAATCCACAACTGGAAAAAGTTTTCCCACGCCTTCCTAAATCAGTACAGCTTCCAGTCACAAATGGCTCTAAAGAGATATTAAATTACAAAAGTTAAAAAGCAGAACAGTGAATCTGTGACGCCCCCAAAATAGGTCCACACAACCCATTCTGAGCCGCCAAATATATGGTACAGAATTAAAATACAAACTTCATTTATACAACTATTAATTGTCCTGTAAAATACGATCAAACATAAGTTGTGAGTTTTAATACAAATATTATCTTGTAGACAATATCCAAACTCAAATAAAGTCTTCATTACAATTATTGTCACACTATTTTAAAATAGTGAGGACTACTATAATAACCATCATGGACCATTACTCCACTCCCCGACTAGTCCCAACTACATTCTTGCCTCCTGAGAAGAACAATGAAACCAAAACAAAAAAGGTGAGCTCAACTAGCCCAATAAGAATATTATGACCAAGATATTTTAGAACAAATTATTCTTAGTCCTCAATAGGGAAAAATCTGATAGAATACAATAGACAATAAGTTTTAGATCAACAACTGCAGCGAAAATAACAATCCATTAGAAGAGTTAAGTAGAGCATGATGTTTATTATCTTCTCTGATTTAAAAGTCCAGCATAAATATTTTATCCCTGTAACACCAATAAAAAAATATTTCCAATAAATGAATTATCTATGCACTACGGGCAAAAGATAATCGTTTGCATCACCAGTAGTCATGATCATGCCAAACACCTGTCCATCTATGCACTACGGGCCAAAGAGGACTTTCACCACAAACCTTTATCTGTGACATTAAAGGTCATGATTATACCAATACAAAATTTTTGGTCATAATCATACCAATCAACAGTCCATCTTTGCACTACGGGCCAAAGATGATTTTTAGTACAATATAAGCATGAGGATATAATAACTAATAGTGGAGTAAAATTGAAGAATGATATTCACGTATCAAAAATAATTTGGATAGAAAAGAAAATTAAATTCTGTTGTGAACAGTAATCATGAAAAGTACCATATGAATAGTACTGTATGAATAGTACCCCAACATGAAAAGATTAAAATTTAATAAGAAAGTTTAGAACAATATTCCAGTGAAATGATATTAGATGAAGCGTAAACCTTAAGAAATTTCTAATCATTTCAGGAATTATAGAAGCAATACTTACCCTAGTAAGTTTAAATTTATGAATATAAAATGAAATAATATCACTTACATAATATGGAGTATGAAAGAAAATGATATTTCTTACAAGTATTGAAATAAAATAATATTCTTGACCTTAGAAGAAACTAGATCTGATTTGGAATATCGAATATTATCCTGAGAAAATCTTGCACTAAAAGTTACACTCAAAGTATTCTTATATTCAAAAGAATTACTTACAATATTGCAGTAGGAATGCTTATAATTTTTGGTGCGTTTAGGATGGAGGGTTACCCCCGCCCCTTTTATAGTGCAACCTCGGAGGAAAAAGTAAACAAACTTGCCTAGTTTTCTTTTCTTTCTCAGCCTAACTTGCCTAACTTTCATTTTCTTTTTCTTTCATTGCCTAACCTTCAATTCCTTATGGGTGAGGCCCACAAAATTGGGAAAAGTT
Source organism: Panax ginseng (assembly GCA_020205605.1). Taxonomy (NCBI): domain Eukaryota; kingdom Viridiplantae; phylum Streptophyta; class Magnoliopsida; order Apiales; family Araliaceae; genus Panax; species Panax ginseng. The sequence goes on from CM035129.1 coordinate 89,822,620, forward strand.
TTGAAAATAAAGAATTCAAAATCAAAATGTTATCCTTTACTCCACTTTTATTCACATGCTAAAAATTATATATTATAATCATAATATTACCATTTAAATTATTAAAAAATTATATTATTATATTATCACATTATACTATTATAATAATATATTTTAATGAATATTTTATCAAAGAAGATAATTGTGATTCCATAAAAAAATATGTCAAACTTTCAAAAAATGTTTCATGCTAAATTCCTTCATTTATATCAAAATTGACTAATATCCACCACATAATAATTATTCACAATTAATATTATAAGCTCGCAATATTAATAACCAGGTCATTCCCAGGAAAGAAGGGGCTTTCAGATAAGGATTTATCCTTATTAGCGCGCAATTATATAACCTAACCTCTTTCATCGACAAAACTTTCTAGACATTGTCAATAATGCTAACTGATAATATTATTCAAATAATATAAAATAATGCTTACGTAAGAATTAATAATTAGAGATATTGTGCAATACCGTGCCACTCTTTGTGCAACCATCGCCATTCATCGTACTTTTATCACCGTGTATTTCAACAGCTTAACGATAAAAGTTTTGCCGTTATTTATTATAAAAAGGTTATTTCTGTCGCTTTCTATATCCGGCAGTTATTTCGTTATGTGGTCCACCAATGATTGCACCGTCATAAAAATATTTCCCGACAAAATGAATATTTTATGACAACTTGCTTACTTTGCACATATCACCCATAACTATAGTATTATATCAAATCAATACCTTATTATTCAAAATAATATTTAAAGAAAATTAAATCTTTATTCATAAAAAATTGGGGTCTTACAACCTCCCTTGCTTATGAAATTTCATCCTCGAAATTAATGTGCGTATCTGGTATACCGAAGAGGTGAGGATACCTTATTTTCATTTCAGATTCTAACTCCTAAGTCATTTCCTCAATATCATGGGTTCTCCATAAAACTTTGACTTGAGGTATAACCTTTGAGCGTAAAATTTGCTCCTTTTTATCCAAAATCTTGACAGGTACCTCCTCATACGTTAAATCTTATGCTATCTCATCTGGTTCTAATTCAATAATATGATTTGGGTCTTTCACATATTTACGTACCTTGGATATGTGAAAAATGTTATGAACACGAGACATACTTGGTGGTAAGGCGAGTCTATAGGCCACAGTTCCTACTCGGTCGATGATTTCAAATGGACCAATGAATCGAGGGTTAAGCTTTCCTCTCTTTCCTAATCTCGTAACTCCTTTTCATTGATTAACTTGTAAAAATCCATGATATCCAACATTGAATTACACGTCCCTTCGATGAAGATCAGCATAACTCTTTTGTCGATCTTGTGAGGTTTGTATACGTTGCCGGATCATTTGAATCTTTTTTGTAGTCATGCGTACCATTTGTGGTCCCAAAAATGTTGCTTCACCCACCTCGTCCCAGCATATTGGAGAACGACACTTTCGTCCATACAACCCCTCGAATAGAGTCATGCGTATACTTGCTTAATAACTGTTATTGTAAGAGAATTCCACTAATGATAAATACTTGTCCCAACTTCCCTTGAAATCTAGGACATAGAGTCTTAATAGATCTTCAAGAGTTTGAATATTCCTCTCTGACTGCCCGTCCGTCTGAGGATGATATGCAGAGCTAAATCGTAAATCAGTGCCCATAGCTTTCTGTAAGCTGACCCAAAATCGTGAAGTGAATCTAGGGTCTCGATTAGAAACTATGGATACTGTTATACCATGCAATCTCACGATCTCATTTATGTACATTCGAGCTAGACGTTCAAGTGAATAAGTTTCTTGTATAAGAAAGAAATGAGCAGACTTGGTTAATCTATCGACAAAGACCCAAATTGCATCTATGCCTTAAGAAACCTTGGGAAGACCAATAACAAAATCCATGTTGATGTGCTCCTACTTCTATTCTGGAATTTCATGTGGTTGCAATGGACCTTTTGGTACTTGATGCTCCGCCTTGACACGTTGATAACTTAAACACCTTGAGATAAACTCCGCAATCTCTCTCTTCATATTGCTCCACTAAAATGTATGTTAAAGATCACGATACATTTTGGTACTTCCAGGATGGATTGCAAACGGTGTGTTGTGTGACTCCATCATGATTTTATACTTCAAATCAGAGTTGTTAGGAACACAAAGTCTGGAGTTGACTCGAAGTATTCCTTTTTTGTCGATTCTTGCTTCTGGAATAACACCTTCTTGTACTTTCTTCTTTATACGCATCAACTCCGAGTCTGTAGCTTTATCATCTTTAACTTTATTGATTAAAGTTGGTTCTACTTATATATTTACCATTTTTACGTGGGTCCCTAGAGTTTTTAACTCTATCTCCATCCTTTTTAATTCATACAAAATAGATCTTTACGTCAACAACATCACATTCATACCTGCATATGATCTTCTACTCAATGTGTCAGCTACCACGTTCGCTTTTCTAGGATGTTATTGAATAGTATGGTCATAATCTTTCAACAGCTCGAGCCAACGTTGTTGCCGCATATTGAGTTCCTTTTGGGTGAAGAAATATTTAAAACTCTTATGATCTGTATAGATCTCCACTTTCTCCCTGTACAGGTAGTCTATCTAGATTTTTAGCGCGAAAATGACTGCTTCGAACTCTAGATCATGACTAGGATAATTCCTCTCATATTCTTTGAGTTATCGTGAGGCATAGGCTATGACTTTCCCATGTTGCATGAGAACACATCCTAAACCTCTACCTGAAGCATAGTTGTAGATGACAAATCCCTCCGAACAGGATGGTGTTATCAGAACAGGTGCTAAAATGAGTCTCCTCTTGAGTTCTTAGAAGCTCTTCTCATATTCCTCACTCCATATGAACTTTGTATCTTTTTGAGTAAGCTAAGTCAATGGAGTGGTGATTTGAGAAAATCCTTCAACGAATCTCCTAAAATAACCAGCTAAGCCCAGAAAGCTACGTATTTTGGTTACTAACTTAGGTTGCTCCCAACTTTGTATTGCTTCAATCTTCACTGGGTCAACTGATATTCCATGTTTCGATATCACGTGCCCAAGGAATGCTACTTCCTCAAGCCAGAACTTGCATTTCTTTAACTTGGCATGTCGACGTCAGGATTTTTATTTGTCCTTTTTAGTTCTTATCTTTTGGTGTTCTCATGTTAGGTGAGATTTGTTTGAAAAAACAAGTTTGAAAAGGTCCGACATATATATGTCGATGATTGGACTATAAGAGTCTCCAGTTGGTATTTTTAAATGGTTGCAACAACTCAACCAAGAAAAGGTTTGCACATGACCCAGTGATGTGACACTTCTTAACTGGTTTGTGAAACTTGTAGACACTCGAAATTTTGTTTTCCTGTTACTAACTATGCAAAAGGACAAAAGCATCTTTTTTGCACTCCAAAGATAACCCTAGAGGACCACAACATCAATTCTAACCCCAGAGATAGCCCCAGGAGATCAAGTACAAAGCCTGAAGTCAACCTCAGAGATAACCCTGAGGACATTCAGAGTCAACAGTAGGCCAATCTCAGAGATAAGCCTGAGAAAAGACTACTACAACTGAGCCAAAATTGGAGATAACCCCGGGAGGGGCAAAATGGTTATTTTGCCAACTCAACTTTAGCTCAAATCACATCAACTCATTTCAACTCAAACTTCTTCACAAGAAGTCTCATAAGAACAATATATTAACTTCCGAGCGCAAACTACGCAAAACGGCTCAACAGACTGCCTGACAGAAACTCAGAAATGACATTTTGGTCATGGACCCATCTTCCTGGAATTAAAAAGGGAAAATCCTATGGCATTGCATAGCTCTCGGAAAGAGCTTTCCGGAATGGTATGGAACGCTTCCATCGGACTCCCGGATTGAAAGTTATGAAGGTTCGAGTGAATAGCGCGTCGTCTGAGTGCACGTACTTCGAGATGGCAAGACCCACATTGCCCGGGGCACCCCGGGTAGCCGCAGGTACACCTGTTGCTGCTGTAGGTACACCTGCGGCCCTCCCTCTAAAAATAGAGGGCTTGGGGTGGCCATATTTACAAGAGAATAGGTGAGGAAGCCATGTCCAATTTGCTTTGTACACACTTTAAACTGAGTGCTTTCTCATTTTAAACACTTGTGAGCTCATATATTGTCATATTTTTATCGGCAGGAGCCGAGTGTTCATCTACTTAAAGCTATAGAAGTCTTCTTTGGCAGTCCACTGTAAGCCTTGATACACACTTTAAAGCCTTTCTCTTCATCTTTACATAAACTCTTCTTTACGTTGAGAGTCGTGTTGTGCATGTAGGCCCGGACTTCGGTCTGTGGTTTTCATTTCTGTTTGTGTATATATATATATATATATATGGACTAACATTATCGAGTTATGCCTCGATTGAGCTTGGACTCATGTCCGGAGCGTTTATTTGCTTATATATATATATATATATATATATATATATATATATATATATATATATATATATAAAAGACATAAAAGCCACGGCCCAATGGTCCGGGCATACGCACACAACACGACTCTCAACGTGAATAATTGTGTGTGAATGAAAGTGGAGAAAGGCTTTAAGAAATCTAAGGTGTCTTACAGTGGGCTGCCAAGAAGACTTCAGATGGTTTTAAATGAATGAATACTCGGTTTCCACCGGTAAAATATAGAAAACACAAGCTCATAGGTGTTAGAAAAGAGAAAGCACTCAGTTTAAAGTGTGTATAAAGCAAAATGGACAAGGCTTCCTTGTCTTTTCTCTTCTTAAAATGGCAACCCCATGCCCTCTATTTATAAAGGGGGCAGCAGTGTACACCTATGCGATGAGTCTGTGGTCTCACATCAGCACAAGTGCCCCGGCCCATGGGTCCTGCTATCCTGAAGTACGTGAACTTGGACATCGCGTTATTCGCTCGAACCTTCATAACATTTCAATTCGGGAGTCCAATGGAAGTGAGCCATACCATTCTGGAAAGCTCTTTCCGAGAGCTATGCCATGACATAGCATTTGCCCTTTTTGATTTTGGGAAGATGGGTCCATGACAGAAATAGCATTTCCGGGTCTCCGTCAAGCAGTCTATTGATCTATTTTACGTAGTTTGCACTCGGAAGTAAAGATATGGCTCTTGTGGGACTTCTTTTGAAGAATTTTGAGTTGAAATGAGTTAATTTGATTTAATTTGAGGTTAAATTAGAAAAATAACTGTTTTTCCCCTCTCAAGGTTATGTCCAGTTTTTGTGCAGTTGTAGCAGTCTTTTCTCAGTGTTATCTCTGAGGTTGGCCTGCTGTTGACTCTGACTGTCCTCAGGGTCATGTCTGAGGTTGGCTTGATCTCCCAAGGTTATGTTCGGGGTTGGAGATTAATTTCCCGCAGTTATCTCCGGGGTTGGAAACTAGATCTCCCGGGGTTATCTCTGGGTTTGGAACTGATGTTGTGGTCCTCCAGGGTTATCTTTGGAGTGTAAAAAAGATGTTTTTATCCTCCTGCATAGTTAATAATAGGAAAACAAAATTTTGAGTGTCTACAGATGCCCCTCTTTATTATGTTCGTTCAATGCAATGGAATGAACATAATAAAGATTACTAGAGACTTGAAATATGACAATGTAATTTTTAATGATGTAAATTGCAATGTAATGAATGTTATGGTGAATGTTAAACTATTTTTGCAAATCGCAGTTCAAAAATCACACATCGCATTTCGCACTTCATTTTTGGCCAATCGCACTTCGCAACTCGCACATCACTTTTCGCAAATCACAAATCGCACTTCGCACATCGCAAATTGCTTTACTAGTACCAATTGCTGATGACACCTATGCTGGTGTTGACTCCAACAGTTTGGCTTTTATCGGAGTTGCTGATGCTTGTTTGATGAAGAGAAATTAAGATGTTTTCTATATCTCTGATAGGGATAACGTTCTAATATCACCAGACCTTCCCAATGTATACACTGGTAGTTTGACAGCGGTACCCACCCTTATGGTAGTTTGACAACAGATCCTACCCTGCTGGTAGTTAGTTATGTTGACATCACCAAACTATTTTGATTCCCCCTCGAATGATAATATACAAAGCTTTCATCACTGAACTGTCTTGATGTTGCGCTGAATTGATGCCAATGGTTTATAATATCGGATCTTCCAATACCTTCACTGAAGTAATATTCAACGACTTACTTAACCAGAATTCACCTGATGTTATGTTGGATTGGTGCTAATAGCTTACAATTCCAACTGTTGTATGTGAAAAGATTTTCTCTAACTAGGCATTTAATGTACATACATATTTAAATCTACTGGAGATGCATGCTAAACCTTGATGGAGATGTATGCTGATATAGCACATTTGCACATGTGCAGATCATGCATGATGTGATGATCTAGATTTATCCTTAGGAGTCTATTGTCCTAGGTTGATGCATATTTTAAATTGTTTGAAGTAGAAACTTACATCACCCTTTCTGAGGTAATTTGGAGTTTCTTTTCACTGTTGGGTGCTTGTGCCCCATTTCCTTGTGTTTTTTATTCGTAACCCTGCTGGACTAATGACCTGAGTGCCTCTGACATCCCTGGAGGGTGTGGCTCATTCTTTCGCTGCCCAACTTTGAACTTCGGTGTACAGGCCTTAACTTGTGAGGACTTGACGCATGTTAAAATGTTTGATGGTGTAGATTTCATTCGCTAGACCTTTTATCGTTGGGCTTCTACTCTTGAGTTAAGGACTTTCTTAAGAATTTTCCCCTTCTTTTGTAGGGGCAAGCTTATGTCACCATGATTTCTTTTAGGAGTTCTCCCCTTTCTTTTGATGAAGCTTGATCCCGCCTTAAACTCATTCCCTTTCCTGGAATCAGAAAATGCCACAGTCCTTTTGCATGTTGTCGCCAGGGATTCATATGAAAAACTCTTTTTGTATACCAATTCGCGAATGAGCAATCTCCTGCACATCAAAATAACAAAATTCACCAAAATCTTGATGGCTTGGCCGTCAGGATTAGTACACTCTTATGAATAAGGCATTTGAAGTAGAAGTTATGCAATTTGAATGAGTTATGAAATCACAAGAAAATTTTGAAACATCTATGGTCATTATTCATGGGTAAGATTAGATTCAAAATATTTATCTCCCTATATCAAAGATACTTCATCTTCGCACTAGACATTCTTTTTCGCAGACTTAATTTCATATGACACATGTACTATGAGTGATGCAACTCTTAGCAGGGATTTCATTTATATGCCTTCGCAAATTTTCCTTTTCTCTCGCCTAATCTTGCCTTGTTTCTTAGGCTATTTAGAATTACCGATGTAACGAGTTTTGGACCAATGACTCCCAAACTGGAGGGCTTTAGGGCATTAGGTGTTAAGATAACCCTTCAGGTTTACTGGCTCGAGTAATAAAGGGCACACTTTGAGATAAGTCAGGCAATCACTCTATTCGCTTCTTTACCTGAGCTTGAAAGGTTTGTTTTCTTAGGCTCTAAGTCACCCATATAGGGAGCATTGGGCCGGTGACTTCCAAACCAGATGGCTTTAGGGCACCAAGTGTAAAAACACCCATCTGGTGACTCCCAAACCAGATGGCTTAATTACTCGAATAACCTATACCACAATTCGGATCGGCTTAGGTTTTGCCTTATCCTTTTCAATGCTCATTTTCTTAGGCGCTAAGTTACCCAATGTAACGAGCGTTGGGCTGATGACTCCCAAACCAGATGGTTTTAGGGCACCAGATGTAAAGACACCCCTCAGGCTTAATAACTCGAGCAACCTAGGCCACGATTCAAGACATTAGGTTGGCGACTTATTTTTTATCCCCTCATTAATTGCCACTTTTTTTGCCACAGCTTCATACCCCACAACTAAGAGTTAGGGCAATAGCAAAGTGTAGACATGCATATAAGGTCAAGTCTATTCCAAAAAGCGCTTTGACCTAGGATGTCATGCCTAATAAAAAGGTTGAATAGTCTTAATTCTCTAAACATTCCTGTGATTCTCACCCCACAGACGCTAATAAAAATTAATCCCATTTATAACAAGTTAAGCAAAAACCTCTTTCTGAGAATACTTAACATGTATATTATGGCTAACGCATGTAAATGGATACTAAAAGCTCATAAAGAGGTGAAAGAGTCATACCTCACATGTGAATTATTCATTCTGAGAACAGTGTGATTGGAAAAGACCAAATGATCATATCGAATAGCCAGTGAGATTATATGAGGGAAGCTCTGATAATGATGGACCATGCTGATGGTACTGACTGGTGCATTTTCCTCTTTAGGATGGTTGATAAATGCCCTAGTGTTGATTTATCGTTATTTTCAAGATTGCCCTATTCTTGTTTTTAGGGTTCCAATATTGAGTTGTCGCCAATTTTGAAATTTCCCCAGCCTTACTTGTTGTCTGGGATAGTTGCTTTGACAGATGGTCTGATAAGATGCTGAGATCGCAAGAGGCTTTTACCTCTGTACCATATGGTGGACATGTAGTGGATTTGAGCTTTGATGCCCTCACTCATTGTTCTTGAAATATTTATAAAATCGGCCTTGATGATTTTCTTCTGATTTGATGAAGACTTGTGATTGAGGGTGTCAGCTCTTTGAAGGTCCTCACTGCTGGTTGTCTTGGTGTATCTTTGTTTCTTCCTTTCTAGGACTTGTGCCAGATTCTATGGAATGACATTGAAGTGTTATTGGGTAATCTCAACATGGGTCGCTAACTTTGAGAGCTTTTCTTGGCGTCTTGGGATTGATGTTTAAGTTTGGATATTTCTTTTGAGGGTCAGCCCGCACCACTGATGGTTGCCTACATACTCCCATTGATGAGGGGAGATCAAGTCTACGTAGTTTCTACATAATGAGCTGAACGGTTTGAGAAGTGTTTGTTAGGGTTTTTTGGGTTTTTGTTTATTTTGACCGCACCATTGATGGTTGCCTACGTACTCCCATTGATGAGGGGAGATCAGGTCTTTCGTAGTTCAGGCTCTTGGCTGAGACCTAACTGGCTTGATTTTTTTGATTTTGATTTTTTTTCTTTTTTCTTTTTTTTTTTAATTATTTTTTTCAATATTTACATGCATGGAAAATAAAAGGCATAATGCGAAGAAAGTGATATTGTCCCAATATCTCCTGGAACTCCCAACTTTATCTTTTAGATCTACATCTTCTTGGCTAGCTGAGGCCTGATAGTCCAGCTGTCAGTGGTTATGTTGCCTTCAAGGCTCGCGATAAAGGGTACCTCTTGGTTCAGAATATCTTCACTTATGGCCATAACTTTATCGCTTCCTGATTCAGCACTTCCCCCGGGGATACTCATACTGGACCCGTCGCATAAAGGGATGAACTCTTGATTCTTCAATGGGTTGGCTTCCCTGACAACCTCACCACATTTTCCTTCATCTGTTCCTTCACCTCTTTTCTGGGCTTGAGAGGATTCGACCATGAAATCTCCCTCGAACTGATGTTGCATTTCTTGCAAAGAACTTTCCTTTTTAGCTTTTTCTCCCTGGGAAGGGATCAATGTTTCCTCCTCATCATCCAAGATGATAAAATCAGGAACGTGATTGCCATCTTTGGGCCACAAGATGCTTGAAGTTGGTGGAGGAATCTCCTTTGGGGATTTTCTTGTTTCCTCTGGCATTCTCTGCATTAGGATCAGTCCACCTTGTGTTCTGTCAAGATTAGTGCTCATAGCCTTCACCTCATTTTAACTGTCTGTCTCGAGTGGATATTTTAAGTTTTTTATTTCCTTTTCGCCTTTTCTGGTCATGGGGGATTCTATCTTCAGCTCTCCATTTTCAATGAGATGTTGGATTTTATGTCGCAAAGACCAACATCCCTCAATCGTATGTGCAGGTGAGTTAGAATGGTAGAGACATATCTTGGTGGAATCATAACTCTTAATCTTGGGATTTATAGGAGGCAGCAACTCAGTAATGTAATACCCGAGAATTTCCACGTATTATTAAATGAATATATTAATGGAAATAATATTTATGTGAATATAAGTGTTATTGATTTGTAAATCGATTAATTCAATTGATTCATATTAGATCAATGCGTATTAAGAAATGTGAATTGACAATGAGAATTCTGAAATGCCTTGTGTGGCATAATGTGAAACAAGGAAATTCACTAAGCGAATTAAAACAGGAATTAGGAAGATTAATCGTGATCAATATGCTCTTAGACTTGTAATATCACTCTTGTGGACATTAATTCATGTCGAGTAAAACAAGTTTGATGATGAAATTTAACATTGGCTTGAAGCTAAACTTGTCTTGGCAGATCGTTGTAGTAGTAATGGCAAATTGCTGCCGTCCCAAGAAGATAAAATTAAGCGCAATTGCTACTTGATGATCGATTGAAGTTGGTTAATCTCTACTGTAGGACTGAATTAGTTCATTCATATTATATGTGTGACATTAATAAACCATGGAATAAAGTATGAATGAATTATTAAGTAAGCCATTAATTAATAGTTAATGGTTGTGGTAGGATATTGATTACTTGATAAGGATAATTAATTTATACTATGTGATTATTATTATTAGCAATATGTCTATGAATATAATAAGAATTATATAAATAATTAATGGTTATGAAGATCCATAATTTCATTAATCGATGTTGATTGGATTAATTAATATTGGTGTTAATTAATCAAGGAAGTGAATAATCTATTTATTTGACCTAAAACAAGTAAGTAAGTTATTAATATAATGATATTAGATTAATGGTTATGAGCTTGTGAGCAATAATGCAACTATACTATATAATGTACTGTGACAATTATGTGACTATACTATGTTTTATGAAACTATATTGTGTGTAGCGTTGTGATTAAGCATATTGAAACTATATGGTACAAGTATATCATGAAATATGTATGTGACAATATACATATGGGTAGACATTAAAATAAAATGTACATGGATTATATGTATGTTGCATAATATCTGCTACCTTGCAATGATAAATCATATTGTGACACTAAGTTATAATGTATGATTGATATGTGCATACAATATAGCATAAGAATAATGTGTATAAGTATATGGTCTAATGTTGCAAGAATGCCGAGTATTTGGAAGTTGTCCCAAAATGAGTGTCCAATTGCCCTCATTCTCCTTCACGTGTAAACCAAAAAGGCTAAGGCCTATGTTCTTCTTTTCTTCCGAGCTTTACTAGATAATGATTATGGAGGGAGTGGGCATAATGATGATCTCCAACAACCAATCACCAACTCCTTGTTAACCTTCATGTAATCCTTCAATCTGTGAGTTTGATTCAATGGAAAACTTCAAAATCTGTGTAATGGATTTTCTATAAATATAAACTCTCCTCCCATTTTTTTCATTGCTGAGATTTCTCAAAGGGTAAGATTGAGAGCATATAAGTGTTCAAGGATATTGGAAGTTCAATTAGTAGCAAGTTCATTCATATTGCAAAGGTATAATCCCATTCCTTCCTTTCCATTTTCGATTTCTGTCAAATGAGTTTTGAGTTCTTGAAATTCAAATTCTTGATTTTGTGGAATTGGATGTTAATGAGGTTGGGTATTGGTTATATAGTTGTTATATGACCATATAAGTATGTCTGTCCAGGCTCAGTCGATATTCGAGAGTGTGTGTGTGTATATATATATATATATATATATATATATATATATATATATATATATATATCGAGGTGAATAAGCGTAAAAATAAAAGTGGAGAAAGGCTTTAACAAATCTGAGGTGTCTTACAGTGGGCTGCCAAGAAGACTTCTGATGGCTTTAAATGAATGAATACTCGGTTTCTACCGGTAAAATATAGTAAAACACAAGCTCACAAGTGTTTGGAAAGTGAAAGCACTCAGTTTAAAGTGTGTATAAAGCAAAATGGACAGAGTTTTCTCGCCTTTTCTCTTCTTAAAATGGCCACCCCATGCCCTCTATTTATAGAGGGGGGGTCATGAGTATACTGCTAGAGCCATGAAGTCTACACTACGCAATTTGCTCGGGGTGCCTCAGTACCCACAATGGGTCCCATTGTCTCAAAGTACGCGCACTCGGATAACGCATTGTTAGTTCGAACCTTCATAACTTTCAATCCTAAAGTCCGATGGAAGCGTGCCATACCATTCTAGAAAACTCTTTCCGAGACCTACTCCATGACATAGGATTTGCCCTTTTGATTTCGAGAAGATGGGTCCATGACCGAAATAGCATTTTTAGGTCTCCGTTAGGCAGTCTGTTGAGCTATTTTGCATAGTTTGCACTCGGAAGTTAAGATATGGCTATTGTGGGACTTCTTTTAAAGAAGTTTGAGTTGAAATGAGTTGATTTGATTTGAGTTGAGGTTGATTTGGCAAAATGACCGTTTTGCCCCTCCCGGGGTTATCTCCGATTTTCGCGCAGTTGTAGCAGTTTTTTTAAGGGTTATCTCTGAGATTGGCCTGCTGTTAACTCTGACTGTCCTCAGGGTCATCTATGAGGTTGGCTTGATCTCTCGGGGTTATCTCCGGTGTTAGAGACTGATTTCCCTGGGTTATCTCCGGGGTTGGATGTAATAATCCGATATTTTCTATATAAATAAATAAGAAATTTTGCATATAAATTTTTTTTTATTATTTTAAAGATGAGGTATGTGTCAGGTAATGTGTATGTATATTAGTAATAAATGAAAATATATTTATTACTTGAATAATTATAAATAAATTTTAGAATTTTAATCATTATAAATTACATTCTTATAGTAATTAATTTTTGTAGCGAAATATTTTTATTAATTATTTTCTATGAAAATATGATTTTATATTATTTAAATAATATATGAAATGACTATTAGAATTATGATAATAAATATTTTATTATATAAATTTATTCGTAATACTTAAGTTAATTATTTTAACTTAATTATTAATGTTGTATATGAAAGATGAACCAGATATGGAATCCAAACCCTAAATTTGGGTTTTGATCAAGGGATGAGAATAATTATATAATATTAATTATATTTTGATTTTTCAGTGTTATAATATGTACTGTATATGTGTAGACTGAAAATGGTTGGTAAATTATGGTAAATAATGTCATAACCCTTATATCATGTTATTAAACCCTAATCGTTAAACTCAGTTGTGAGTTCAAGACTGAGTAGTAATTGTGTTATATGAATTTTACTGTGTATTATAGAATTTCTATAATTAGGAGAAACCCTAATTATTATTTGAAAACCCTAATTTGCTAAAATTAAAAACCCTATATATTATTCTAGTAAATTATAATGTTAATTAGGAAACCCTAATTGTTAATCAAGGAACTCTAATTATTTAAACCCTAATTTTCTATTAAAAATCCTAATTTTAAATTAATGTGTTTTAATTAAAATTTTATTACACTTTAATTTTAATTTTTCAAACCTTACTAATTATTTGGGAAATTTTAAGACTTAAAATCTAGTGATTAAACCCTAGATTCAAGTACCTTGGATAAGAATACCCTTGAGATTATAAGCAAAATTACCATTTTGCCCTTTTTGTCCCATTCGGTGTATTATTGTTAGGAAATCTTATCAAATCTTGCAAGCCACCCTAGTTTACCTAGCTATGAGCTATAAGGCTACAACCATCAGCCATTACAATCAACCACATGCATTGTACACAAGTTTTAATATAGATCAAGAGAGAGAAAATTCACTTCTAAGCCTCTTTTGTGATCAAATGCTCAACCAAGATTTCTCTCCCCCAAACCACCGAAAATATTAGTGATTTAATCCATATCTAAGTCCCCAGAACACCCAAGCACAATCACCAAAGATCAGAATCAAGAATCAAGGTGTAAAAAGGTACAAAAGAACCCTAACTTAAAAATTCTGTGATTTGATGTTAGATGTTATGATTAAATGTTAAAACATATTATTTGTAGTCTATTTAAGTGATCTGGGTTGCTAGATGTTAGATCCATAACATCTAGAGGCTCAAATTTGTCATTTTTCAAAATTTGGAAAAAAAATTAATTTGTGTTTACATGTTTAATGTCGAGGTCGTAGATTCTTTGATGTTTAATATTTTTGTTGTTTTATGGTTTGAATCTATAATCCGATATGAGGTCTTTCATCCGAAAGTGAAAGCTATGTCATTGGATGTCTAGATCATGTATGTTATTAATTCAAAAAACCGCTTGGCGCATGATCGCCTAAATCTGGGTAACCTGTAAATAGTTTTCGACATCGACAACATTTTGTTGGCTTGAGATCTGTCAGGTTTTATATTGTTTGATGTTGTTGTATTGAATTTGTAGCCTGTTATATGTACTCGAGATCCATGGTTTTACTTTCCACAAACAGAGTTTAGATCGAGTGGAATTAATGGTCAAAGTAGGCCAGTTGAGCACGGATAACGTTTCTGGGAAAAACCCAGAAACAGATGAACTAAGATTCTGACAGCCTTTGACCAAGCTGTAACATGTGATTTTGTTGTTGTTTATTCAATCTATTGCTTTAGTGTTTTTCCTTGGCATGTGAACTACAGATTTAAACCTTAGAAACAACCTATTGATAATCAGAACTCTAAGATTAATGATTTTAAAGGCTCAGATCTTGCATCTGAGTTGTTGTATGACCAAAATGATTGTGAATACTTGTATTCCTACAATTATACTACACGACCAACGTTTAGGATTGACCAGATGATGTATGAACAAAGAATTATTAGTGGTCAAAGTTGACCCCTCGAACACGAAGTTGTTAGTGTTCTTGAGCTCAAGAACACCAACAGCGACGCTTAATGTCGCTAAAGAGCAATAGCAACGGTTTCTAATATTTTATTTTCTGATTTTTTCAAAAATTAATTAAAATAGAAAATAAATTATAAATATTACAAAAATAGTCTTAAAAAATTATTTTTAATTATGAAAAAACATTTCTGATTAATTGGGATATTTTTCATTAATAATTATAATTATTTGAATATTAATGATGTTTAATTTATTTAATTAGTGTATTAAATAAATTAGAGAAAAATGATTTTAATATTATAAAAATTATTTTTAAATAAGATTAAAGTGTTTAAACATATTTTAAGCTATAAAATATAACTTTTAAAATTTAAAGGATAAATTCATTAATAAAGTTAATATTAATGGTATTAAGTTAATATTATAATTTACTAAATTTATTTAATAAATATATTAAATAAATAGTTTAAAAATGATTTTATTAATTTAAATATCATTTAAAAAGGATATAAATGGATTAATAATATTTGAAGTTATAATTAATAACTTTTAATATTTTGATGAATAATACATTAATATTTAAATAGTAATAGTAATTGTTAAAAAATAATTTTAAATGTTTTAAAAATCATTTAAAGGTAATATTAATACTTTAAAAATATTTTGAGTTATTATAAATAACTTTAATATTTTGGCAATGATTTCATTAATGGTTTAATAGTAATTAAATATTAATGATATAGTATTAATAAATATTTAAATCATTTAAAAATGATTCCAGTGTTTTAAAAATTATGATAAATTATAATAATTATTTAAAATTTATTATAAGGCTATGAAAGGTAATATGACTGACATTTAAATTATTTAATCGAAAATGGAACTATAGAATAGAGTTTCAGACTCGATAATTACCCGATACAGTCGTCGGTACACCAAAATATTTCAGAAATTATTTTGGACTTAGATAATTTGACTAGATATGTGTCGGTTTATGACCCAATGACTGTAACAATGTGATTAGGTTATGTGGACTACAATTCATTGTACTGTGTGATATGATAAATGATTCTGATCGAACGAATGATCTTATTAATAATAGATTTCGGTATAAGAGATAAAACTAAGTTGCGTTATTGCAAGCAGCAGCTCGGGAAAGTTTCCTAAACTTACTCCAATTATTATTGAGCAAGTATCTGAACTATCCTTTTATTGTGCAAGTATCCTAACCTTGCATTTCCTTTATGCAATGGACATGAGTAAGAAAGTTTCAGAATCATATTATTGTGCCAGATTATTAACTCTATTGCTATGGATTTTATATCCAGTTATTTGTATTCATACCAGTTCTTAAATTATTCGATCATTGTTTATCAATACATTATTACATTATAATTCAGATATTTATTCTGTTCGTTAATTTTAAATTATGGTTATACAAGTGTCCCCACTTGGATAATCATTGTATTTAATCACATGTTGATACATACCTATTGATTTACGTTATGTATACATTACTTAAAAGTTGTCTAAACTATTTGACCTAGCTAGACATAGATTTAGAAATATCGTTGAACATGATAGACTTTAGTGTATCCAACTAGATTGTTTTGGTTCGGATTCCCGACTAGGTATGAACATCCCGAACATGGGAAAACTTTTGTGCACCCAAGGTGGATGGAGTGAACGATAATATCGTTCCTGCATGTAGTATTGATCAATACAGGGAGCATTGGGATGATCACCCTCGTGCCCGTAAGTTATGACAGTTTGCGGGTGAAGTTCTTCTAAACCTTAGCAAGAATTGAAAACAAAGTTCATAGTCTGTTGACTACTCTTCATTTATAGTCAGTACGTAGTTTCAAAAATTTGATATAGAATTGATATGTTGTTATTATTGGTTCAGCTTACTTCACGATTGTTGATTCGTTGTAGAAGTGTTATTCAAAGAAAACATTTAATCCTTTCAGCTTATATTTATTGTTCCTATTACTGACTGGGCAATTAAATGCTCATTCTTGCTTTAAATTTAAATGTTTTCAGCTAAGCGTGATCAACCTGAAGGTTCAGACAAGAACGAGGGAAAAGGAAAGCAAACAGAATATGTTTAATGGTATCTATTGTAATAGTTAGATTATAGATTATACTAAGACAATGATATGTATTATCTATCATGTAACGAATGTATTAAAGGTTACGTACTTGGGATTAGACTCTGACATATGTAAATAAAGTTTGAATTTTATATTATTGTTATTATTATTAGTATTATTTCCGCTCACAGAAATGGTATCGTGAAGCACCGAGTTCGGGTTTCAAGTACCCGGGTTTGGGGGCTTTACAAGTTGGTATCAAAGCTTTAGGGTTAAAAACCTTAGGTGGGGTAGACCTTAGGCTATAACCTTAGAATAGAGAGAAACGTTGAAAATACAAATAACTCATATAGAGTTTAAAGGGAGATGAATTGAAGAAATTCATCGTTAACCAAAATAAAAGATAACTTTTATAAAAATATTATTTATTGTGTGTATATACTATATGCTAATCAGGATAATTTGTGTGTAGATGTCAAATAGAAAAGGATTAGGATACCCTAAGATTGTAAAGAAGGAGCCAACCTCCATAACAGAGCCAATGTCAAAGCCAATAGCTGAAATAGAGGCTCACATTGAAAGCAACCCTGATAAGGTGGTTATAATGGAAAAGGTAGTACCGGACCCAGAAACTATAGAATAACTGATAGGTAGAGTATAGTTAAAAAAAATATAAAGTTAAGCTCGAGTTCTTAAAACTCATACTTATGGTAAGTTCATGACTCATAATTATATGAAATTTTTGAACCCCTCAGCGAATGGATGCCAAAAGTCTAACTAGGATAAGTTCTCATATGATTGTGGTAAGTTCCTAAACTCATAATGTGTGGTAAGTTTGGTGAACCAGGTACAGTTAAGTGTAAATAGATTATTGAGGATAATGGGAATATATAGAATAATAAGAAATTAATCCTTAGTGAAGGAGTAAGAAATGAGTAGTATTAGTGTTATTTGAATTTGTATGATTCTATGATGCGTATACGATAGGTATGTTTGTGTAATGTAATATTCTCAACTTTTGTATAAGTTGTGACAACGATTCTCAACTTTCGAGTCGCAAAGGGATAGCAGATGTTTAAAGCAATATGTGTTACGATATGTAAAGTACTATGAATATGAATCTATGTTGGATAATGAAATAAGTTTTGTATAAAGATAGTAATTATTTATCTGATCACTGGTTAATAGAGTAAACTAAGTTTTCAAAATCTAATACTTTGAATATATGATTATTTGAGTAGAAAATTTCGCGTTATGTGTATACCATAAGACATATAAGGTAAGTTGACAAAAGATAAATTATGATTTTATTTAATCAGATAATGCCGCCAAGACGAAAACGAAACCAAAAGGCAAAAGAACCTATCAATAAAGTTGGAGGACAGCCAGACCCGACACAAAATTTGGCGAATATGGATGCTCAAGCTATGCAGAATGGAATACCAGCCGCGAGAAATCATCCAGATAATCAATTGGCCAACTCCAAAGACTTCAAGGCAGTCGGACCGCCAGGATTTAGAGGATCAACTGACCTTGTAGAAGCGTTTGTGATGGTTATGGTAACGGAGGGACAAAAGATAGCTTTTGCCACCTATACGATGAAAGGGGAGGTGAATTTTTGGTGGGAGGCAAATCAAACTAGAGACGGAGAAGGGAGTAGTGGTGGTAGGACTGGAAAAAGGAAAGGAGATAATTTTGGGAATACCGAAATTAGGCCAGGAGGTGGAAAGAAACAGGCTATGCAGTGTGGAAATTGCGGAAAGAATCACTCGGGAGAGTGTCTTAAGGGTAAGTGTGTGTGTGTTACAAGTGTGGGCAGGAGGGACATATCTCTCGCAACTGTCCCAATCCAAGGATGAACAGAGGGTGTTTCATGTGGGGATCAACGGAGCATAAGGTGAAGAACTGTCTGAAAAAGGGAAGGGATACAGGGAACGCGAATACGGGGAAAGCCAGCAAGACATTGACGATAACGGGACCAACTTCAACAAACAAACCAACAGAACCAATCGCAGGAGTCTTCAACATGAATGTTCAAGATTCGGTAGCAGCCGGGGATGCAACTCCAAGTATTATTCGAACAAATTTTTATTTTCTTATATATACATATATATATATATATTATTTTCTTATATATATAGTAAATTATTTTATAAAGAAATTTTGAAGGAGGAATTTGAGTTCTTTTAGAAATCAAATTTTCTGTTTAATCAGATAGACAAGTTTTATGTTGATCAGTTAAAGATCAGTTCGATCAATTATGATCGAGATCTACTTACAATGATTGTGCACGCTATGTACCCTTGTATGTATGAGTTTTAAAACGGTGATTCTGAGGATGGAATCCTTATAAGGGAGGGTGAATGTAATAACCCGATATTTTTTATATAAATAAATAAGAAATTTTGCATATAATTTTTTTTTATTATTTTAAAGATGAGGTATGTGTCAGGTAATGTGTATGTATATTAGTAATAAATGAAAATATATTTATTACTTGAATAATTATAAATAAATTTTTAGAATTTTTAATCATTATAAATTACATTCTTATAATAATTAATTTTTGTAAGCGAGAAATATTTTTATTAATTATTTTCCATGAAAATATGATTTTATATTATTTAAATAATATATGAAATGACTATTAGAACTATGATAATAAATATTTTATTATATAAATTTGTTCAGAATACTTAAGTTAATTATTTTAGCTTAATTATTAATGTTGTATATGAAAGATGAACCAGATATGGAATCCAAACCCTAAATTTGGGTTTTGATCAAGGGATGAGAATAATTATATAATATTAATTATATTTTAATTTTTTAGTGGTATAATATGTACTGTATATGTGTAGACTGATAATGGTTGGTCAATTATGGTAAATAACGCCATAACCCTTATATCATGTTATTAAACCCTAATCGTTAAACTCAGTTGTGAGTTCAAGACTGAGTAGTAATTGTGTTATATGAATTTTACTGTGTATTATAGAATTTCTATAATTAGGAGAAACCCTAATTATTATTTGAAAACCCTAATTTGCTAAAATTAAAAACCCTATATATTATTCTAGTAAATTATAATGTTAATTAGGAAACCCTAATTGTTAATCAAGGAACTCTAATTATTTAAACCCTAATTTTCTATTAAAAATCCTAATTTTAAATTAATGTGTTTTAATTAAAATTTTATTACACTTTAATTTTAATTTTTCAAACCTTAGTAATTATTTGAGAAATTTTAAGACTTAAAATCTAGTGATTAAACCCTAGATTCAAGTACCTTGGACAAGAATACCCTTGAGATTATAAGCAAAATTACCATTTTGCCCTTTTTGTCCCATTTGGTGTATTATTGTTAGGAAATCTTATCAAATCTTGCAAGCCACCCTAGTTTACCTAGCTATGAGCTATAAGGCTACAACCATCAGCCATTACAATCAACCACATGCATTGTACACAAGTTTTAATATAGATCAAGAGAGAGAAAATTCACTTCTAAGCCTCTTTTGTGATCAAATGCTCAACCAAGATTTCTCTCCCCCAAACCTCCGAAAATATTAGTGATTCAATCCATATCTAAGTCCCCAGAACACCCAAGCACAATCACCAAAGATCAGAATCAAGAATCAAGGTGTAAAAAGGTACAAAAGAACCCTAACTTAAAAATTCTGTGATTTGATGTTAGATGTTATGATTGAATGTTAAAACATATTGTTTGTAGTCTATTTAAGTGATCTGGGTTGCTAGATGTTAGATCCATAACATCTAGAGGCTCAGATTTGTCATTTTTCAAAATTTGGAAAAAAAATTAATTTGTGTTTGACAAGCGAATGTCAGAGGCTGTAGATTCTTTGGTGTTTAATATTTTTGTTGTTTTATGGTTTGAATCTATAGTCTGATATGAGGTCTTTCATCTGAAAGTGAAAGCAATGTCATTGGATGTCTAGATCATGTGTTATTAACGGTCAAAACCCGTTGACCGGGCATGATCGGGCCTAAATCTGGGTAACCCAGAAATAGTTTTCAGCATCTGACAACATTTTGTTGGCTTGAGATCTGTCAGGTTTTATATTGTTTGATGTTGTTGTTGTATTGAATTTGTAGCCTATTATATGTACTCGAGATCCATGGTTTTACTTTCCACAAACAGAGTTTAGATCGATTGGAATTAATGGTCAAAGTAGGCCAGTTGAGCACGGATAACGTTTCTGGGAAAAACCCAGAAATAGATGAACTAAGATTCTGACAGCCTTTGACCAAGCTGTAACTTGTGATTTTGTTGTTGTATATTCAATCTATTGCTTTAGTGTTATTCCTTGGCATGTGAACTACAGATTTAAACCTTAAAAACAACCTATTGATAATTAGAACTCTAAGATTAATGAGCTTAAATATGGCACGACGAACTGTCTGGGTTTCTGGAAAACCCAAAAACCGTCTGACAGGTATTTTAGAGGCTTAGATCTTGCAAGTTAAAGATATCTAGACATTGTAAATGATCGATAAAGATACTCTAGTAGTTATTATACAAGACCCGACGTTTAAAACACCTGTAACATGAACCGATTGACCGAATAAGACCACCAATGTCGTTGACCATCATTGACCAGATTTTTCTGGGCAGCCCAGAACTTAATAGCCCTGACAATGCTTTTAAAGGCTCAGATCTTGCATCTGAGTTGTTGTATGACCAAAATGATTGTGAATACTTGTATTCCTACATTTATACTACACGACCAACGTTTAGGATTGACCAGATGATGCATGAACAAAAAATTATTAGTGGTCAAAGTTGACCCCTCGAACACGAAGCTGTCAGTGTTCTTGAGCTCAAGAACACCAACAACGACGCTTTGTGTCGCTAAAGAGCAATAACGATGGTTTCTAATATTTTATTTTCTGATTTTTTCATAAATTAATTAAAAATAGAAAATAAATTATAATTACAAAAATAGTCTTAAAAAAATTATTTTTAATTATAAAAAATAATTTTTGATTAATTGGGATATTTTTCATTAGTAATTATAATTATTTGAATATTAATGATGTTTAATTTATTTAATTAGTGTATTAAATAAATTAGAGAAAATAATTTTATTATTATAAAATTATTTTTAAATAAGATTAAAGTGTTTAAACATATTTTAAGTTATAAAATATAACTTTTAATATTTAAAGGATAATTTCATTAATAAAGTTAATATTAATGGTATTAAGTTAATATTAGCAGATTAAATTTATTTAATAAATATATTAAATAAATAGTTTAAAAAATGATTTTATTAATTTAAATATCATTTAAAAAGGATATAAATGGATTAATAATATTTGAAGTTATAATTAATGACTTTTAATATTTTGATGAATAATACATTAATATTTAAATATTAATAGTAATTATTTAAAAATAATTTTAATTATTTTAAAATCATTTAAAGGTAATATTAATACTTTAAAATATTTTGAGTTATTATAAATAACTTTAATATTTTGGCAATGGTTTCATTAATGGTTTAATATTAATGATAATAGAATTAATAAATATTTAAATCATTTAAAAATGATTCTAGTGTTTAAAAAATTATGATAAATTATAATAATTATTTAAAAATTATTATAAGGCTATGAAAGGTAATATGACTGACATTTAAATTATTTAATCGAATATGGAACTATAGAATAGAGTTTTAGACTCGATAATTACAAATAAAAGTCGCTTCAATTTTACCAAAAATATTTCAGAAATTGTTTTGGACTTAGATAATTGGACTAGATATGTGTCGGTTTATGACCCAATGACTGTAACAATGTGATTAGGTTATGTGGACTACAATTAGTTGTACTGTGTGATATGATAATTGATTCTGATCGAACGAATGATCTTATTAATGATAGATTTCGGTATAAAAGATAAAACTAAGTTGTGTTATTGTAAACAGCAGCTCAGGCAAGTTTCCTAAACTTACTTCAATTATTATTGAGCAAGTATCTGAACTATCCTTTTATTGTGCAAGTATCCTAACCTTGCATTTCCTTTATGCAATGGACATGAGTAAGAAAGTTTCAGAATCATATTATTGTGCCAGATTATTAACTCTATTGCTATGGATTTTATATCCAGTTATTTGTATTCATACCAGTTCTTAAATTATTCGATCATTGTTTATCAATACATTATTACATTATAATTCAGATATTTATTCTGTTCGTTAATTTTAAATTATGGTTATACAAGTGTCCCCACTTGGATAATCATTGTATTTAATCACATGTTGATACATACCTATTGATTTACGTTATGTATACATTACTTAAAAGTTGTCTAAACTATTTGACCTAGCTAGACATAGATTTAGAAATATCGTTGAACATGATAGACTTTAGTGTATCCAACCAGATTGTTTTGGTTTGGATTCCCGACTAGGTATGAACATCCCAAACATGGGAAAACTTTTGTGCACCCAAGGTGGATGGAGTGAACAATAATATCATTCTTGCATGTAGTATTGATCAATACAGGGCGCATTGGGATGATCACCCTCGTGCCCGTAAGTTATGACGGTTTGCGGATGAAGTTCTGCTAAACCTTAGCGAAAATTGAAAACAAAGTTCATAGTTTGTCGACTACTCTTCATTTATAGTCAGTACATAATTTCAAAATTTTGATATAGAATTGATATGTTGTTATTATTGGTTCAGCTTACTTTACGACTGTTGATTCGTTGTAGAAGTGTTATTCAAAGAAAATATTTAATCCTTTCAGCTTATATTTATTGTTGTTATTACTTGTTGGGCAATCAAATGCTCATTCTTGCTTTAAATTTAAATGTTTTCAGCTAAGCGTGATCAACCTGAAGGTTCATACAAGAACGAGGGAAAAGGAAAGCAAACAGAATATATTTAATGGTATCTGTAGTAATAGTTAGATTATACTAAGACAATGATATATATTATCTATCATGTAACGAATGTATTAAAGGTTACGTACTTGGGATTAGACTCTGATATATGTAAATAAATTTTGAATTTTATATTATTGTTATTATTATTAGTATTATTTCTGCTCACAGAAATGGTATTGTGAAGCACCGAGTTCGGGTTTCAAGTACCCGAGTTTGGGGGCTTTGCATTGGAAACTAGATCTCCCGGGGTTATCTCCGGGGTTGGAACTGATGTTGTGGTCCTCCAGAGTTATCTCTGGAGTATGAAAAAGTTGATTTTATCCTCCTTCTTAGTTATAGAAAAACAAAATTTTGAGTGTCTACATGGCATATAGCTTGTTTTCACAAAGCTTTTGAAGTATCAGCCTCAAGTGTTGCTCGTGATCTTCACGTCTTTTGGAGTAAATGAGGATGTCATCAATAAAGACAACCACAAAATGATCCAAATATTCCTTGAATACTCGGTTCATCATATCCATGAAGGCAGCACGAGCATTAGTCAATCCAAAAGACATGACTAGGAATTCATAATGCCCATACCGAGTTCTGAAAGTAATCTTTGGAATGTCATCAATTTTAATCTCTAACTGATGATATCCGGAACAAAGATCAATTTTTGAAAAGAATTTAGCACCTTGCAACTGGTCAAACAGGTCATCAATGCGAGATAACGAGTACCTATTTTTGATGGTGACATGGTTCAACTCCTGATAGTCAATGCAAAGTCGTATACTCCCATCTTTCTTCCTCACGAATAAAACAGGAGCACCCCAAGGAGTTTTACTAGGACGAATGAAACCAATGTCTAATAGATATTGTAGTTGGGTTTTTAACTCCTGAAGTTCAATAGGAGCCATTCGATATGGGGTTTTGGAAATGGGTTCTGTACCGGGTTCAAGGTCAATACAAAATTCAATTTCACGCTCTGGGGGCCAGAAAGCTCTTTGGGAAATACGTCATGAAATTTTTTAACAACCGAAATATCATTCAAATCTTGGGGCAAAAAGTTTTTTTTAAATCCGTGACATGGGCTAAGAAAGTTTGATATCCGTTTTTTAATAAACTAATGGCTTTATGGCTTGATATGATAGTGATTGGCTTTAGTGGTTTGGTTGCTTGAATTCTCATAACAGGTTGGTTAGGAATATAAAAACTAATGACCTTACAAAAATAATCAATTTTTAGAATGATGATTAGTTAACCAATCAATCCCTAAAATCACATCAAATGCAAGTATTTTCAAGAGATGAAATCAACAGGTAATGTGAGGTGTCGATTTGAATCAAACAAGATTTATAAACAGTGGATATAATGAAGGTTTCTCCTAGCGGAGTTTCAAAAGATAAGTCAAAGTCTAATTTATCAGGGGTCAAGTTCAAACTTTGAGCACAAGCAGGTGAAATAAAAGAATGGGTAGAACCTGTATCTAATAAGTTATAGACTTCGTAAGAGTTTATTATTAGCTTACCCATGATAACTTCATTCGGTTTCCTTGCTTTTTGTGAAGTCACGACAAACGCTCTCCCTTGAACCACCAACTTTGACTTGCAGCTTTTGGTGCCACCGTCCCAGCTGGACTTGACTTCGCTACAGGACACAAAATTGAGCTATGTGACTGATGAGTGCATATTAGTAATTTATTTTTATTCATTTATGTTTAGTTTTATTGCATGTTTCATATGTATATGAGCTTATTAAGGTGTTTAATGATTTCAGGAAGAATTGGAGCTGAAATAAGGAAAAATAAAAAATTGCAGGGTTTTTAGCATTAAGTTGAATGCATGGTCTTGGCTTTGGACTTAGATTTTATTTTAGAGCTTTTCCTTAACTTTCTGGAACATCTTGAATCGTCTGTATCAGAGTTCATATGAAAAACTTATGATCCTTTTACTAAACGGACGTTGAACCTCAAAGTTTGGAAGTTGCAATTTACACAGTAGTCACTTGGAGCCCGATTTCGACCTTGATGCATTTCGAATCTATCAATTCTAAAAGAATGAAAGTTGTAGATCTCGTCGATATCTTCGTTTTGATAGGTAGCAGGCCCCAAAACTCCTCACGGATCAAAAGTTATGCTCATTTTACTAAACGACATCATAGCATGAAATGGAAATTCGCCCCAACAAATTTGAGTGGTAAAATTGGGAAATTTTAGATTTTTGGAAAGTTTCTAAATGCAGATTTTGGCAGACTTCTAAATGGAATTGGATTGATATTTTTATTAGCTTAAGAATTTCATTTAGACAAAGATTTATTTCCAAATTAGATTCTATTTCTTTATGGATACTAGTTATGATTTGTAATTCCTTTTAGGATTTAGATTTCTAATTCCCACAAGATTTAGGAGTTTGTCTAGCACTATAAATAGAGGACGATAGTTAGGGTTTTATTCATTCAATCATCTACTACATTCTCTCATCTACAACATTGGAGGATTGAAGACATGAGCTAAGTTCTTTTTATTCAGTTCTAAGGGATGTTGAACCTTATTTATAATTAATGGTTAATTGGGTATTCATTATTTATTTCTTCTCTCATGAAATTCATTCTTGATAATATGATTTAATTTCTGAATGTTATTTGGCTTAACTAATTTTATTTCTGCAGGATTGAATTGGTTAATGAATATCATATGCTAGATTAAGGAATAATATTACGTGTAATTGATATTGTTTCTAATCACAAGTAGTAATTAGTAATACCTGATTGTGGACAAGCTTTTGAGTATTGCCATGATTATCATAAGATAAGTTAAACAATCCGAACTTATGTGTTTGTTGCTTGGAATAGTCTAATTCCCTAGTTCTTAATGCTTCTATTATATTAAATCTAGAGAGTTTGTTCTAGGTTATATACTTGTTAGAATCTTGTGAAAAGCTTGTTTCATTGAGTGACAATCTAAGGGGAGTTTCAGGTAGCAGAGCTTGTTGTTACTTAGGGCTATTAGTTTCATTGAAGGGTAAATAATATTACAGTTTATTAATCTATTATTGTAAAAAGGTGATACTGAACTAAAGAACTGAAGCTTTTTATTCATTGTTAATTCTTATTAGTTTATTTTTGTTAATTTAGTTAATCAATTCAAAATCCTCTTTTCATTAGAAATCATAGGATACATATAAAATAAATCAGTCTCTGTGGGATCGATCTTTGCTTACTACCGTGCTAATTATTTAAATTTGTAAAGTGAAAGTGAGGTTAATTTAGGAGTGTAAACGACAGCTCCTAGTGACTGTAATTTCCACAACTGAAACACACCTTAGAAGGATGTGTACATTTTGGACTGATGTGTCCCTCCTCTCCGCATCTGTAGTATCTAACTGGTGGTCATTCTCCTTCCCTAGAAACAGGTTCTGGTGTTGCTGCCAATGTCTTTCCATTATCATTATTGAATCTTCTCTTTTTAAAGTTGTTTCCACTTGGTTCACCTCTCCTATTATCTTGGTCATGATTACCACCGAAGTGGTTACTATTTATGGCGTGATAATTTTCTCCATATTGGTTATCACTGCTCTGATGATTGTTGCCACTGGTACGACTATTATCCTATTGTCGATTATTGTCTTTTGGTTGAACTGACTCATTATCTCACTCCAATAATTGAGCCCTATTCACAACATCTGAATACAAATAAAGTTTATGAGAAATAAGGTATTGACGAATTTTAGGTTTCAAACCTCTAAGAAACATTCGTGTCATTCGCTCCACATTATCCACCAAATGGGATGCAAACCGGGATAACTCTACAAACTTGGCCTCGTATTGTGATACAGTCATATTGTTATGTTCCAGTTTGATGAATTCCACCTCCTTCATATGACGAATACTTTCTGAAAAATACTTGTCGTTGAATAATTACTGAAACTTCTCCCAAGACATCTTAAGTGCGGAAAGATGTGAAGCCCCCAAATCTGAGTTTTCTAACCTCGGGTTCAGTGCTCACGATCCATCATCATCATAAGCATTCTATAAACTATTACAGAATAATAAACATACACTGTTCATTATAATAAAGTCTTCCAACATTATCCCAATGTCTATTAACCTTAACTTATACATACCTTAATTAAGTTACCCTTAGTAACGCCAAAAGGTTTACAATATCAATGTACATAATA
Organism: Panax ginseng; assembly: GCA_020205605.1. Lineage (NCBI taxonomy): Eukaryota > Viridiplantae > Streptophyta > Magnoliopsida > Apiales > Araliaceae > Panax > Panax ginseng. The sequence continues at coordinate 89,850,525 of CM035129.1, forward strand.
TAATATAATACATAAACATTCTCATTATCTATTCTTGCACTTTTCCTTTGCCTTTGTCTTTTTTGGACGTCTCTGGCTTAGCTGAAATAAATGTCATGATATAGAAAGGGTAAGCAACGAATTTGCTTAGCAAGTTTAAATACAAGGAAGATATATCATGATTAACAAGGAATTTATCGTTCAATGTTCAACAATAGAAATCAATTGTGAAAGAACATGAATTAAGTCTTGATAACTGAATATTCGAGTAATTGAATAATAGATGTTGAGTGGTCACAAACGACCATGAACATATGATAAGTTTGTCAGTATTTAAACTGGTCATTTAAATAAGTTTTGGTAATCAAGGGGATCAGCTTTTCATACCTGGTGTATTATGCATAAACACTTAATATACGAGCAATAATTGTTTTCCAACAATGCTTTAATCAAATTGTTCTTTTTCTCAGTCTTGAGTCCTTACCAAATCAATTGGTGAAGAATAGCTTTTAAAGCATATTTGATTTAACAAATTTAAACATACTTGATCTAGCTAATACAATTAGCATATATCCATATCTTAAACAGTTCATGAAAGAAAGAAATTTAAATAATTCATAGTTCAAGAATAATAGAACAGGAATTTAATTTCACCAACTGCGAGTATCAATAACCAACACAGATGTGAATAATCAATTTTGTAACCTGATGTTGGTAGATATGCAACTAGGAAGCTAATAAAATGAATCAAATAAGTTATCACCAAACTTTACAAAAAACAGAGAATGACTGGGCTCTTACCCGAAGTGGCGCGGTCGTGCCACTTCCAAGACTAAGACCAGCGCGGTCGCGCTGGTTTGCAAAAGAGCTAAGATATTTTCTTTATAAATGTGAGCCTTAGGACATTTGTGGAAAAACCTCATATGCTCTAATATGTGTTCTATGTAGTGTTCAGTACCATAAAAGGATTGGTTTAGTGTAGCATGGTTTGATAAGAATTTTCAAATGAAAACTAAAATGTTTAAAACTATAAACAAATAAATAAACTTATGAACCTAACTTGGTTTAACGCACTTAAAGTCCTATGAAATTGTGATATGTTTATTTATGGAGTGAGCCTAGTTATTGTGACACCCCCAAATCCGGGTACTTCATTCCCACAGGATTTGGTGCTCACTATCTAAAACAATCACATCCAACTACCCGTAGTCTAGAATAAAGACATAAATTAAATAACTTAAACAATAATCCTCCCCATTAAAGGGTTACATCAACTTAAAACAAATCCCAAGTAATCTAACCTTAAATTATTACATAAGTTTTCGGAATACATCACATAACAAATAAGTCTCATAACATAAATTCTCTCAAATAAAATAAAATAAACCAAGCCTTCATCACTTGGTTGCTTTGCCTTTGCCCTTGCTAGTTCACGGCTCGTCTGATCTTTCAACCTTAGCTGCAACATTTTATATACAAGAGTGAACAAATAAGTGCTCACAAATATAATGATGACAATAATGACATCATAGAATAGACAATAAATAATGAAGAACTCGAATTTTGAATCAAGATTAGAAAGTTAGATCGAATTATATATCTAAGGGTCTCAAGACCACGAACTATTTTCTAGGTTATTAAGTATTTCTACTTCTCATAATTAGGGGGATCAGCCCTTCATATCATGTATTGTGCACAAACATCTTAATGCTAACACATAAATAATCACCTATAACAGGGTTGTTCATCTCAGTTTGACTTAGGATTCTGCCCTAAAGAAAGTTTAGTTTGGATTGGCTTAACAATGGTTCTAGAATTTAAGAATGCTAATCAACTATAGACTAGTCAAATCAATAAAGGTTCACTATTCATTCAAGGTTCGATACAATAAAATGATATTCAACTACGATATTTGAATCAAAGATTAACTCATAATAATATACAATTGAATAAAGCATTGTATATCTAATGTACTATCTTTAAAAGAATTAGAAAGTTTTGTACGAATTAATGATCAATTTAAGCTTTGCATTAACGAGAGACAATGGATAAGAATTTGAACAGTTATAATCACAACATTAACAAGTTTAATATTAGAAAACTTACTCAATGAAAAGTTGGGTTTAGAAGCTTGAGTAGTAAGAAACAAGATAGGGATAAAGAACTTGCTCTATGTAAAGAAATAAGGTTTAGGAACTTGCCTCGTGCGTAAGTTACACAATTATAACAAACATTTGCCAAATACCTTACATATACCATTAGAATCGCAATACCAATTAGATAAACTAACAGTAACCCTATAGGTTTAATTCTCATTCAAGTTCATCTTGTTATCCTATCTCATATTTCGATTACTGACACCATTTAAAGGTCTGATATCATAAGTTTAATAAAGCAACATCACCGTGTCTTGATACAATCTCCTTCACATACTGTTTCGCCAACTGATCTAGGTTAAATCTAATTTTGATTAACAAAAAGTGTGATGACTTTGTTAATCGATCCACAATCACCCAAATCGCTTCATAACCCTGCTGAGTCATTGGAAGACCTACCATAAAATCCATTATGATATGCTCCCATTTCCATTCAGGTATCTCTAACAGTTGCAACAATCTGCTTGGCCTTTGATGTTCAACTTTGACTTTCTGACACGTTAGGCATTTTGCCACACATTTAGCAACGTCCTTTTTCCTATTCGACCACCAGAAATGATGTCTGATGTGACACCCCCAAAATAGGTATACATCACCCATCTTGAGTCGCCAAATACATGGTACAAAGTTCAAATACAACTTAATTATACAACAGTCGTGTAAAATACGACAAAACATAATCTAAGAGTTTTAATAAGAATATTATCATCTAGACAATATCCACACTCAATGGAGTCCTCATTACATTTATTGTCACACTATTTTATAGAATAGTGAGGACTACTAAAACAACCATCCGGACCAGTCAATCCGCTTCCAGACTCGTCCTAGCTATATTCTCATTTCACAAGAGAATAAAGTGAAAGAAAGGGTGAGCTCAACTAGCCCAGTAAGAAATATTATGACTAAGATAATGCAGAATAAATTATCCTTAGCCTTCAACAGTATAACAACTTATAGTATATAAAAGACAATAAGTTTTAGATCAACAACTGCAGTGGAATAAACAATCCATTAGAAGAGTCAAGTAGAGCATAAAATCTACTATCTTCTATGATTTAAAAAGTTTTTCAACAATTTTATCACTAAGACTCAGCTTAATAAATAAAATTGAATCATCCCTACATCACGGCCAAGGATATTCATGTATTCATCAATGGTCATGATTATACCGAATAATCCCTGGTCATAATAATACCAACAACTGTCCATCAATGAACTACAGGCCAATGAGGATTTTCACCACATCATTCGTCACATTACAGTTATGATTATACCGAATATTCCCTTGTCATAATCATACCAAGTCCATCTATGCACGTAAGCTAAAGATGACTTTCATCACAATATAAGCATGAGGATGATGACAATGACATAATAATTCAATAAAACAAGTTCAAGGATAAATTTTAAAGATTTATAATCTAAGTTATCCAAAAATCAATAACGTCCAAATTGTCAACATGATACTGCTTTGTACAGTAAAATTCAAGAATGAACATAAGAATATTTCCATGAAAAGATACTGAATGAAGCGCAAATATCCAGGATATTCTACTAATTTCATGGAGTATAGAAGCCAAAACTTTAACCAAATGAGTATACTAGAATATATGAAACTGCAAATGGATTTTCACCCGCCATGCGGTAATCCACGTAGACAGATCATTTCCACAATTTAATAAGGAATGAATACGAATGATCATTCACCATGCATGCGGTAGTCCACACAGACAGGTTATTCCAATAGAATAATAAAGAATGGAATAACAGAAGAATTCACCATGCGTGCAGTTGTCCGCGTGAGCGATGTTATTCCAATGTAATAATAAAGAATGGAATAATGTAAGAATTCACCATGCATGCGAGTCCAGTCAGCATAAAGTTATTCCAACATAATAATAAAGAATGGAATAATAGAAGAATTCACCGGGCATGTGGTAGTCCGCATGAAAAGTTATTACAAATGTAATAATAAAGAATGGAATAACGTAAGAATTCACTGGGCATACATGCAGAGTCACACATAGAGATAGGTTATTCAAACTAATAATAAAAATGGAATAACGTAAGAATTCACTGGGCATGCGGTAGTCCGCATAGATGAGTTATTCCAATGTAATAATATAATGGAATAACAACCCTTACGAGTATTGAAAGAAATAACTCTCTTCATGAATACGAAAGAAATAATACCCCTTACCTTAGAATAATATGAGCTTCTATTTATAGGAAAATATAGTTTCGATAATTGCACATTTTGGGGCTCGAAATATTACAGTATAATACCTTCCTCTTTTTCTTCATTTTTAATTTAGTCCTGCAAATATTATTAAACTTGCACCACCTCCCCTAATAGTAAAACATGTGAATTAATAGTTCATTTATGTGACTTAATAGTATAGTCATGTGAAAAAATTAATTACAATATAGTACCTTCATCTATACCTCCATTTTTAATTTAGTCATGCAAGTATTATCAATCTTGTACCAACTCCCCTAATAGTAAATCATGTGAATCAATAGTACACACATGTGAACACATAGTTATAAGCATGTGAATTAATAGCAATTAATTGCTCATTTATCCGGTGAATTACCCAATTGGTCAATATAACCTCCAGACATCAATTATTATCGAAATAAATGTCGATTTCCACTAACACTAATAATTCTCACACAATGGAACTATCAATTTCATCTTTAATCAACACGAACTTATTCATCATTAATATTATAATTCACAATATTTAACAACCGTGTCGCTTCTGTGAAAGAGGGGGCTTTCTGATAAGGATTTCTCCTTATTAGTGCACAATTAGGTGACCAAACCTCTCCTTGACAGAACTTCTAGACATTGTCAATATTGCAATTAATAATATAAATAACTTTGTCATCTCAATTATTAATTTAATAATATAACATATTATGCAGATGATACTGTGACAATAATTGAATCAACAATATGAGAGATATGATGCAGCAATTACTATAGCAATAATTGAGAATAACCGAGTGACTTCTCACGTAAGCATCAATAATCAATACCGGTGGTGCTACTATGCAACCACGCCAGACATCGCATTACTTTATTACCGGTAGTTCAACAGTTTTAACAAGTTAACACTTTCACCGTTATTTTTATAAAAAGATAATTATGTCATTTTTAACTACGATAATACTTCCGTTGTGGGGTCCACTAATGATTGTCTTGTCGTCGCATTTAATATTCCCTGTTAAAAGAATATTCCCCACCAATCGAATATTATATAACCACTTGCTTACTTTGCAAAATTTATAAATATTACCCACAACTATAAAATTATATCAAATCCACACCATAATATTCAAAAATATATTTCGAGAAAATTATTCTTTATTCATAAAAGTTGGGGTCTTAAAACCTCCCCTTCTTATGAAATTTCGTCCTCGAAATAAGGGTACGTACCTGGTATATCAAAGAGGTTAGGATATCTTGACTTCATCTCAGATTCTAACTCCCAGGTCATTTCTTCCACATCGTGATTTCTCCACAAAACTTTGACTTGAGGTATAACCTTAGAGCGTAGAATATGATCCTTCTTATCTAAGATTTTAACAGGTAACTCTTCATATGTTAAATCTTCCTCTATCTCGTCTAGTTCTAATTCAATAATGTGGTTTGGGTCTTTCACATATTTACGTAACATAGATATGTGAAAAACGTTATGAACACGAGACATACTTGGCGGTAAGGCGAGTCTATAGGCCACAGTTCCTACTCGATCGAGGATTATAAATGGGTCAATGAATCGAGGATTGAGCTTTCCCCTCTTTCCAAATCTCGTAACTCCTTTCCATGGAGTAACACGTAACAACACATGATCTCCAATATTGAATTCCACGTCCTTTCGATGAAGATCAACATAACTCTTTTGTCGATCTTGTGAGGTTTTTATACGTTGTCGGATTGTTTGAATCTTTTTCTTAGTCATACGTACCAACTCTGGTCCCAATAACGTTGCTTTACCCACCTCATCTCAGCATACTGGAGAATGACACGTTCTTCCATACAACGCCTCAAATGGAGCCATGCCAATACTTGCTTGATAACTATTGTTGTAGAAAAACTCCACCAATGGTAAGAACTTGTCCCAACTTCCCTTGAAGTCAAGGACACAGAGTCTTAATAAATCTTCAAAAGTTTGAATAGTCCTTTCCGACTGACCGTCCATTTGAGGATGATATGCCAAACTAAATTGTAAATCCATGCCCATAGCTTTTTGCAAACTAACCCAAAATCTTGAAGTGAATCTTAGGTATCAGAAACTATGGATACTGGCATACCATGTAATCTTACAATCTCATTTATGTACATACTAGCAAGACGTTCAAGTGTATAAGTTTCTCATATCGGTAAGAAATGAGCAGACTTGGTCAATCTATCAACAATGACCCAAATCGCATTTATGCCTTGAGAAACCTTGGGAAGACCAGTAACGAAATCCATGGTAATGTGCTCCCACTTCCATTTTGGAATTTCAAGTAGTTGCAATGGACCTTTTGTCACTTGATACTCCGCCTTGACTTGTTGACAAGTTAGACACCTTGAGATAAACCCCGCTATCTCTCTCTTCATATTGCTCCACTAAAATATATGTCGAAGATCACAATACATTTTGGTACTCCCAAGATGGATTACAAATGGTGTGTTGTACGCCTCCATCATGATTTTATACTTCAAGTCAGAATCGTTAGGAACACAAAGTCTGGAGTTGACTCGAAGTATTCCTTCTTCATCGATTCTTGCTTCCAAAATAGCACCTTCTTGCACTTTCTTTCTCATACACATCAACTTAAGATCTGTAGCTTAAGCAGCTTTAACTTTATCGATTAAAGTCGGTTCTACTCGTATATTCGCTATCATCACATGGGTCCCTAGAGTCTTTAACTCTATCTCCATCCTTCGTAATTCATACAAAATGGGTCTTTGCGTTGACAATATTGCACTTGTACCCGCATATGAGTTTCTACTCAATGAGTCAGCTACTACATTCGCTTTTCCAGGATGGTATTGGATGGTATGATCATAATCTTTCAACACCAAGCCATCGTCATTGCCGAGTATGTTGAGTTCCTTTTGAGTGAAGAAATATTTGAGGCTTTTATGATCCGTGATAGATCTCCACCTTCTCTCCATACGTAATGCCTCCAAATCTTAAACGAAAAAATCAAATGGCCGCTAACTCTAGATCATGAGTAGGATAATTCCTCTCATATTCTTTGAGTTGTCGTGAGGCATAGGCTATGACTTTCCCATGTTGCATGAGAACACATCCTAACCTTTTGCCTGAAGCATCACTATAGATGACAAATCCCTCCGAGCCAGATGGTATTGTCAGAACAGGTGCTAAAATGAGTCTTCTCTAGAGTTCTTGTAAACTCTTCTCACATTCCTCGCTCCAACCGAAATTTGTATCTTTTCGAGTCAATTGAGTTAATGGAGTAGCGATTCGAGAAAATCCTTCCACGAATCTCCAATAATAACCAGCTAAGCCGAGAAAGCTATGTACTTCGGTCACTGACTTTGGTTGCTCCCAGCTTTGAATTGCTTCAATCTTCGCTGGGTCAATAGATATTCCATGATTTGATATCCCGTGCCCAAGGAATGCAACTTCCTCAAGCCAGAACTCACATTTCTTCAACTTGGCATAAAGCTTGTTTTCACGAACCTTTTGAAGTATCAGCCTCAAGTGTTGCTCATGGTCTTCATGGCTTTTGGAGTATATGAGGATGTCATCAATAAAGATGACCACAAAGTAATCCAAATATTCCTTGAATACTCGGTTCATCATGCCCATGAAGGTAGAAGGAGCATTAGCCAATCCAAAAGACATGACTAGGAATTCATAATGCCCGTACCGAGTTCTGAAAGCAGTCTTTGGAATGTCATCAGTTTTAATCTTTAATTGATGATATCCGGAACGAAGATCAATCTTTGAAAAGAATTTGGCTCCTTGCAACTGGTCAAACAGGTCATTAATGTGAGGCAACGGGTACCTATTTTTGATGGTGACATGATTTAACTCCCGATAATCAATACAAAGTCGCATACTTTCATCTTTCTTCTTCACTAATAGAACAGGAGCATCCCAAGGAGATATACTAGGACGAATGAAACCAATGTCTAACAATTCCTATAGTTTGGTTTTTAACTCCTGATGTTTAATAGGAGCCATTCGATATGGGGCTTTGGAAATGGGTTTTGTACCGGATTCAAGGTCGATACAAAATTCAATTTCACGCTCTGGGGGTAGGCCAGGAAGTTCTTCAGGGAATACATCAGGTAATTTATTAACAATAGAAATATCATTCAAATCTGACATATTTTTATTTAAATCCGTGACATGGGCTAAAAAAGTTTGACATCCGTTTTTCAATAAACGAATAGCTTTATGGCTTGATATGACAGTGATTGATTTTAGTGGTTTGGTTGCTTGAATTCGCATAATAGGTAGGTTAAGAATATGAAAGCTAGCAACCTTACGAAAATAATCAATTTTAGCATGATGAATAATTAACCAATCAATCCCTAAAATCACATTAAATGCAAGTATTTTCAAAGAAATAAGATCGACAGGTAACGCGCGGTTACCGATTTGAATCAAACAAGACTTATAAATAGTGGATGTAATAAAGGTTTCTTCCAACGGAGTTTCAACCGATAAGTTAAAGTCTAGTTTCTCTGGAGTCAAATTTAAACGTTGAGCGCAAGTAGAAGAAATAAAAGAATGGGTAGAACTAGTATCAAATAAGGCATATACTTCGCTAGAGTTTATGATTAGCTTACCCGTGATCACCTTGTTCAGATTCCTCGCTTTTTGGGAGGTTACGACAAATGCTCTCCCTTGAACTACCAGTTTTGTCTTGTCTGGGACGGCCTTTGATGCCTCCATCCCAGCTGGACTTGACTTTGGTGCACGACAAAATTGGGCTAGGTGACTTTCTCTTCCATAATTGTAACATGCTTTGGACTGCATCACGCAGTTTGGACTGATATGTCCCTCCCCTCCGCATTTGTAACATACGACAGACGGTCGTTCTCCTTCCTTAACAACAAGTGTTGGTGCTAACGTCTTTCCATTGTTATTGAATCTCCTCTTCTTGAAATGTCCACTCTTATTGTCATGGCCATGATTACCACCGAAGTGATTACCATTTCTGGCATATTGATTCCCTCCACGGTTGTTGTCACCGCTTGATGATCGCTACTACCACGGGTATTATCGACTTGTTTATCGCTTCTCTCTCTTGGTTGAGTCATTATCGCGCTCCAATAATCGAGCCCTATTCACAACATCTCAATACAAACACAGTTTGTGAGAAATTAGGTACTGATGTATCTCGGGTTTCAAATCTCTTAGAAACATCCGCGTCATTCTCTCCTCATTATCAACCAAGTGGGACGCAAATCGAGACAACTCGGCAAACTTAGCTTCGTACTGTGACATGGTCATATTATTTTGCTCCAGCTTGATAAACTCTACCTCCTTCATGTGATGAATACTTTTGGGAAAATACTTGTCGCTGAATAGCTCTTGGAACTTCTCCCAAGACATCTTCAGTGCGTTAGGTCGAGTACGCTTTACAGATTCCCACTAGTAATCTGCTTCTGCTCGCAACATGAAGGTGGTAAAGGGAACCTTTTTCTCCTCAGAGAATCCCAAGACATCAAATATCTTGGTGATCTGCTTTATCCACGTCTCCGCCTTAAGTGGTTTTGGCTCTCCAAAAAACTTAGGTGGTCCAAGCTCCTTGGACTATTTATCGATGACCGTCCGAGAGTTGCCAGAGTTTCCACCTCCATTTTGAACAGGAGCCGCTCTCGCCTGATGTTGCATAAATTGCATAAAGCCTCTGAACATCCCATCATTCACCATTTCATCGCTATTATTGTTTACCTGAGGATTATTGTCTTCCTGTTGCACATTATCCTGGGTATTGATCGTTGGTGACTCAACGGTCTCATGTGCTTCATTGCTTATCTCAATATTTTCGGATGCCATTTTCAAATAATCGCCACAAAACAAGGGTTAATTAACATATCACATATTATCCCTATACTCTCGACCGACCAATTAAATACCAAATAAACTTAGGTAGGTCATACTAGCGAAGAATTCCCTCGCTCTCCCTCCTAGTTCTTGTCTCACATCTCAATTTTAGGGATCATATCCTTAAGCTTTGATACCAACTGCGACACCCCCAAAATAGGTATACATCACCCATCTTGAGTCGCCAAATATATGGTACAAAATTCAAATACAACTTAATTATACAACAAATGTAAAATACGACAAAACATAATCTAAGAGTTTTAATAAGAATATTGTCATCTAGACAATATCCACACTCAATGGAGTCCTCATTACATTTATTGTCACACTATTTTATAGAATAGTGAGGACTACTAAAACAACCATCTGGACCGTCAATCCGTTCCCCGAATCGTCCTAGCTATATTCTCATTTCCTGAAGAGAATAGTCAAAGAAAAGGTGAGCTCAACTAGCCCAGTAAGAAATATTATGACTAAGATAATGCAGAATAAATTATCTTTAGCCTTCAACAGTATAGCAACTGATAGTATATAAAAGACAACAAGTTTTAGATCAACAACTGCAGCGGAATAAGCAATCCATTAGAAGAGTCAAGTAGAGCATAAAATCTACTATCTTCTATGATTTAAAAAAATTTTCAACAATTTTATCACTGAGACTCAGCTTAATAAATAAAATCGAATCATCCCTGCTTCACGGCTAAGGATATTCATGTAATCATCAATGGTCATGATTATACCGAATAATCCTTGGTCATAATCATACCAACAACTGTCCATCAATGAACTACAGGCCAATGAGGATTTTCACCACATCATTCCTCACATTACGGTCATGATTATACCAAAAAATCACTGGTCATAATCATACTAAGTCCATCTATGCACGTAAGCCAAAGATGACTTTCATCACAATATAAGCATGAGGATGATGACAATGACATAATAATTCAATAACACAAGTTCAAGGATAAATTTTAAAGATTTATAATCTAATTTATCCAGAAATTAATAACATCCAAATTGTCAACATGATATTGCTTTGTGGAGTAAAATTCAAGAATTCTCAGAAGAATATTTTCATGAAAAGATACTAGATGAAGCGCAAATATCCAGGATATTCTACTAATTTCATGGAGTATAGAAGCTAAAACTTTAACCAAATGAGTATACTAGAATATATGAAACTGCAAATGGATTTTCACCCGCCATGCGGTAATCCACGTAGACAAATCATTTCCATAATTTAATTAGGAATGAATACGAATGATCATTCACCATGCATGCGATAGTCCACACAGACAGGTTATTCCAAAAGAATAATAAAGAATGGAATAACAGAAGAATTCACCATGCATGCGATTGTCCACAGAGAAAAAAGTTATTCCAATGAATAATAAAGAATGGAATAATGTAAGAATTCACCATGCATGGGGTAGTCCGTGAGACAAAGTTATTCCAATGTAATAATAAAGAATGGAATAACAAAAGATTTCACCAGGCATGCGGTAGTCCGCATAGACAGGTTATTCCAACATAATAATAAAGAATGGAATAATAGAAGAATTCACCAGGCATGCGGTAGTCCGCATAGATAGGTTATTCCAATAGAATAATAAAGAATGGAATAATAGACGAATTCACCAGGCATGTGGTAGTCCGCACAAACAGGTTATTCCAACAGAATAATAAAGAATGAAATAACAACCCTTACGAGTATTGAAAGAAATAACTCTCTTCATGAATATGAAAGAAATAATACCCCTTACCTTTAGAATAAAACTGGATACTGGAATAGAGAGGTAGCAGACTTCTCTTCTTCTTTCTCTCTATAATTTCTCTCTATAATAATTACTCTTGTGAGACTTAGTGAATTGGTGAGAATTAAAGAAGAATGAGCTTCTATTTATATGAAAATATAGTTTCGATAATTGCACGTTTTGGGGCTCGAAATATTACAGTATAATACCTTCCTCTTTTTCATCATTTTTAATTTAGTCCTGCAAATATTATCAAACTTGCACCACCTCCCATAATAGTAAATCATGTGAATTAATAGTTCATTTATGTGACTTAATAGTATAATCATGTGAAAAACTAATTACAGTATAGTACCTTCATCTATACCTCCATTTTTAATTTAGTCATGCAAGTATTATCAATCTTGCAACAACACCCCTAATAGTAAATCATGTGAATCAATAGTACACACATGTGAACACATAGTTATAAGCATGTGAACTAATAGCAATTAATTGGTCATTTATCCGGTGAATTATCCGATTGGTCAATATAACCTTCAGACATCAATTATTATCGAAATAAATATCAATTTTCACTAACACTAATAATTCTCACATAATGGAACTATCAATTTCATCTTTAATCAACACAAACTTATTCATCATTAATATTATAATTCACAATATTTAACAACAGGGTCGTTCCCAGGAAAGAGGGGGTTTTCCGATAAGTATTTCTCCTTATTGCACTAGTACAAAACATTAAATAGACAACACTTAAACAACAACGTTTTTATAAAAAAAATATTGTGATATTTTTTTTATAACGTTTTTTAACAAAACGTTGTAGATACATATGAAAAAACGTTATCTATTTATAAGGACAATTTTTTATTTTAAATAGATAACTTGTTTTTTAAAAACGTTACATATATCAAAAACACGGAGCTTAAAATAACAGGCGCGGTACTAAAAGTTGAAATTAAAAACCCTCCTCTCCTCCCAGCCTTCCAACAACTGATGTGGGCGGTCGGACTTTTTCTCTCCCTTCTTCATCGTCATACTATTCTTCATCATCTGCCATTCAACAATGGAAGTCAGGGTTTAATCGCGGACTGTCTTCGTTGAACAACAATAATACCAGCAAAGGAGGAGAAGGAGAAGCTGGAGGATTACTGAACTTGGAAGAGGTGGAGAAGATTTTGAGCGACGTCAGAGCGGATGATGTCAAGGTCGTTCCCGTTAAGAATACATCTTTCGCTGACTTCGTAGTCATCGCCACCGGTCGATCTGCCTGACATGTCCGTAACATCGCTCAAGTCCTAATTTATAAGGCAACCTCTTCTAGTACTGAATTCTCAATCTGGGAAAGCATCAAAGTTTCCCTTTTACAGCCCAAGTCCTCTGTCCGGCGTATACAAGGACTCACCCGCCAATTCAAGTGTTAGTTCAACCCCTCTTCGCACTCCTCTTCGCTTGTTTAAGCGTCCATTCCCTCCGCCTTCTCTAGCAAAGCACATTAGGGCATTGCTTGCGCGAAGGCATGGGTCAATTAAGCCTAATGAGGCCTCAATTCCGGAAGGAAATGAGCTTGAGATTGGTTTGGATAAGAGTTTTGGGTATTCAAAGTAATTGTTAACCCATTATGAGCTTGGTGAAGAGGTGGGCCGTGGGCATTTTGGGTATACCTGTTCAGCTAAGGGGAAGAAAGTGAGTTTGAAGGGGCAGGATGTGGCTGTTAAAGTTATTCCAAAATCGAAGGTCTAGTGTACATTCCTTTATTCTACTATTAATTTATATTCTATTGATTTGATAATGAGAGGATTCATATGAAAATCACAGTAGAAGTATCTGGATTAGTTTTCTAATAGGATTTGCAAAATGAACTTTATTGCTTCTTTTAGTTTTATGTATCAATATGTTTATTGGTTGAGTAGGTTTAGAGCTTGATCTGAAATCTTTAGTGCTTCTATGTTAATATTATTAGCATTATTATTTGTGCTTTGCAATTTCATACTTTAAATGTTATTTTGAGAATTTTTTCCTGCAAGAATTTGTGTCCTTGTTGGTCTCTTGTGTAATTTTGGAGAATTGTTAGAAGCGATAGAGGTGGAATAGAGTATAATGGATGTCATTCTTCCTGTAGTGATTAGAATAGACATTGTTTACCTTTTGAATTTGACAATAGAGTTGAGCTTAAAGCTGGAAGGATTTATGCTGTCTTTGTATAAAATAAGATATTTTTTTTTTGAATCTAGGTTCTCTGATCATAGACCTGTTTACAGCATATTTTGGGCCAAGGCTGAGTCAGAGAATAACCAGTTGAGGAAAACCACGAGTTGTTCAACCTCTAGGATTGAGGTGGAGGAGCTGTTGCCTTACTCACATGGTTATACCGAACTCTGATTTTTTTGAAGGATTGAGGAAATTGTTAAGACCCAGCTTCGCATATGCTCTCTCTCTCTCTCTACAACACACTCATGCGGACATTTGTAGTACATCCTCTATGTGTGTTGAACATTTTATTCTTTACACAATTCTGATTGGGTTTTTATTTACATTTGTGAAGGAATGGACAGTTAAGCTCAAGGATGCTTCATGATAAGCACTAATTAATTTTGCCAGCTTAGGTAAGCGTGCATAATATAACGAATACATTTGATTGAACATGTTATTGCATCTTGCTGGTAATTTCCCATATTTCAAGTGGTTTGACGGATGGTAACAGATTCTGTAACAGATTGTTGGCATCTGTTCTAAGCATGTATCATCTCTACATTCCTTTTATTTTCCTAGTTTAAATCATGTTTTTCCTTTAATTCTATCTTTTAGTTTTGATTAGAAAATTCCTATATTTTTCTGCTAAAGTACTGCTACTTAGGTGGTTATCTTTTCACAGATGGGAAACTATTAGCTACTGCAGCAGCTCAGCTAAAGGTATTTAATTGTGCAGACCACAAAAAGATTCAAAGTTTTCAGGCCATCCTGTAAGTTATTGTGCAGCCTTTGTATTTGTTTGAGTGTAATACTCGTTTTTTCTCTCACCTTATATCGTATTCATTAATACAAGCAATCTTTTCCCTTTTTTCTTTTGCTCTGTTCTTAATTAATAGGGGTCTGTTCGCTGTATGATCTTCTCTGAAGATGGAAAGTACATCATCTCTTTCGCTGTAACTGAAAGATATGTTGCCGTTTGGAGAATAGATGGTAGCAA
Organism: Panax ginseng; assembly: GCA_020205605.1. Lineage (NCBI taxonomy): Eukaryota > Viridiplantae > Streptophyta > Magnoliopsida > Apiales > Araliaceae > Panax > Panax ginseng. The sequence continues at coordinate 89,865,712 of CM035129.1, forward strand.
AAAGAAATCAACCTGTTGTGTTCTTGCAATGGATCACCCTGCTGCCTTTCTAGATAGCAGGTGCACTTTCACTGGAGATATAGATGATGAAGGTCTATGTGTTTTGGCAATTTTAGAAATGGGGGTCTGTAATTTTTGGTACGGAGAGAACATTGATGAATTGCGTGATTCCAAACCCACAAAGATCTCTGTATCCCCTACAGATGGAGTCTTAAATAACAAGGGTGCTGTACCTACTATATTTGTTGCAAAATTACAAGTCATTACAAAACCTGCCTGCGGACATTTGTTTACTGCCTATGGTTCACTAATAAAGCCATCATTTGAGAAAATCCTGGTGCAACCAGGCTCAGATATAAAGTTAAAAAACACTCCGGATGGCATTCTTTTACCGATCAGTCAGACTTACAAATCAAAGAAAGGATCAGTCTTACAGAATCAAAGTAAGCTAACTCAAACCACTAAAAAGGGCAATTGTTATCAACAATCCAACCAACAACAATGGAAGAGAGCTAAAAAGGGCAATTGTTATCAACAATTCAACCACAAACTTGGTGGATTGGTATGATTATTTTTTACTTTCACTTTCTTAAATTCAAATATAGCTTCAGTTATCATATAGCAATTATAGTATATGCTTTGTTGTTGTTACGATTATTTGGTGTGGGTGAATGTTTTTAGTTCTTTCTAATTCATATCTTTATTTTGTCTCTTTGCATTTTCATCTATGTGTTACTTTACTTTCTATACTGCAGATAAACTGCCATACTATGCACGAGGTATCCTTAGAATTTGGCTAAACATATAAGCATGCAGAGTCATATATGGCGAACAGGATTTCAGAATAGTGAAATAGAAGGTGTAGTTTTTAATGACGTACCTGAAGCTCTTGAAAAATGGCATTCTTTGGGCATCAAGGTTAGTTCCACTTATTACTGGTCTTTTGTTCCTAATAAGTAATATTTGCTATCGAATGGCTAGTGACATGAATAATGGGTTGAATTTTTCTTGGAAAAATAAGTAGAACCTGTCCCTCAAAGTACCTAATTTTTGTTAAGTTATATGGTGTCTTGAGTCTATTTTTGACTGGCTTTTGGTATACTAAAATTTGCATGTGTTGCACCAGTTGGTACCAATGTTGGGGATATAGGATTGTTGGAAATTAGTTCCAGGTAGAGATTGGTTCTTAGAAACTTCAAAGTTTGGGATCTTGGCGCATGTTCAATGCCTCTGCAGGTCTGCTCTCTTATATGATTAGTAGAATATGACAATGATTATTGTGTATAATGTACTCTTGACTAATACTTCAACCACTGGAATAACTGAAACCTAAATGGCCTTTTTAATAAATTTAGGCTGCTCTAGTTAAAGATCCCGGTGTCTCTGTTAACCGTGTGATTTGGAGGCCCGATGGTTCTTTGTTTGGTAAGATCAGTTTATAAATGTAATTTACGAAGTTTATAAATGTTATAACAGTTTATAATTGTTTGGTAGCAGCACTTCGCTGCAAACAGCAGCAAGAAGTGTGTCGCAGCAACAGAAGCAGTGTAGCAGAAGCAGGTTAACCTTCTCTCAAGAATCTATTAGTGCTAGAGCAAAAGTTACTGCCATCCATGGCTAGTGCTAGAGCAAAAGTTACTGGCGTATTTTGGGAGAACCTAGGCTTTTTGCACATGCTTAGGTAGTAGCTTAATTTTATGGATAGTTTAATTTATTTTGTTTTTTTTTTGTGGATTGAAAAGTGAATTTGATATATATATATATATATGGATAGTTAGGTATATATTTTGTGGATATAGTAATTTGAAATTGTAAACGAATGGTATTATTGGGATGTATTTTGAATGGTTGATACATTTTGGTTTTAAATTTAAATGAGAATTTAGACCTTTTAGCTATATATCATGGCATTAGCATATTGCAGGTGCATTGGTAATATAGGTGAATCACAACCTTTTTTTTTATCTACAACATTTTAAAAATGTTGTGTATTTGTATAAATAAATGATATTTTTTAAATAGATGACACATTATAAACGTTGTGTAAATGTGCCTAAATGTTGTCTGATATACTAAACAACAACATTTTTATCCAAAAAACGTTGTGGAATCATATCTTTTACAACATTTTTAAGCATCTGTTAATTTTTGGAAAATAAATTTACAACTTTTTTTTTCCTAAAAACGTTGTGTATTGTGCTTAACTACAACGTTTTAAAAACGTTGTGTAAGGGTGTCAAATAGATGACATCTTTAACCACAACGTTTTTTTGCGCTTTACTGTTTTGTAGTAGTGTTGGCGCGCAATTAGGTGACCAAAACTCTCCTTGACAGAACTTCTAGACATTGTCAATATTACAAATAATAATATGAATAACTTTGCGGTCTCAATTATTGATTTAATAATATAACATATTATGCAGATGATACTGTGACAATAATTAAATCAATAATATGAGAGATATGATGCAACAATTACTGTAGCAATAATTGAGTATAACTGAGTGACTTCTCACGTAAGCATCAATAATCAATACCGTGTGCTACTATGCAACCACGCATATTATTTTACTTTTACTACCGGGTAGTTCAACAGTTTTAACGGTAACACTTACACCGTTATTTTTATAAAAAGATAATTCTGTCGTTTTCTAACTACGACAATACTTCCGTTGTGGGGTCCACCAATGATTGTGCCATCGTACGAATATTCTCCGTTAAAACAAATATTTCCCGACCAATCGAATATTATATAACCACTTGCTTACTTTGCAAAATTTATAAATATTACCCACAACTATAAAATTATACCAAATTCACACCATAATATTCAAAAATATATTTCGAGAAAATTATTCTTTACTCATAAAAGTTGGGGTCTTACATCTGAGGTCCTGGTACATTTTCGTACTTGTGGGGAGAATCGAATATCATGAGTTATGAGCCTTACTCAAAATTTCCTCTTTAACTTCTAGTATTGTTGGAACCTAAATTCTCCCCTCAAATCTAAGTAACCCTTCCGTATCGATTCTAAATTTGTCTTCTTCACCTTCAGACACTTTTCTTTTTATCTTTTCACAATTCTCATCTTGAAGTTGTGCGTTCTTCACTTTATCCACCAAAATTGAACTGGTCTCCATCTGGAACAATTTTTCATCTAATTCTGTAAGATATTTAATTTCCAACTCCATCTTAGCCATTTCTGCTACAAGCTTTTCTTGAGCAGTTAACATCATTAATTTCTTCCGACCCTTTCTATTTAAGGCATCGACAACAATATTCGCCTTTCCGGGATGATAAAGAATCTCACAGTCATAATCTTTTATAAACTCCAACCATCTTCTCTGTCGTATATTCAAATCCTTCTATGTAAAGATATATTTAAGACTTTTATGGTCTGTATATATCTCGCACCTCTCTCCATAAAGATAGTGCCTCTAGATCTTAAGAGCAAACACCACCGCAACAAACTTCAAATCATGAGTCGGATACCCTTTCTCGTAATCCTTTAATTAACGCGTTGCATACGTAATGACCCTGTCGTTCTGCATAAGCACACAGCCTAGTCCTTTATGCGATGCGTCACTATATACCATAAAATTCCCTGTATCATCAGGCAATGACAACACTGGTGCTAAACTCAATCTCTTCTTTAACTCTTGGAAACTCTCCTCTCACTTCTCTGTCCAAACAAACTTAACTGCCTTCCTAGTCAAATTCGTCAACGGAGTTGCGATCTTGGAAAAATCTTGAATAAAACGCCTATAGCAACCTGCCAACCCCAAGAAACTTCTTACTTCTGATGGTGTCTTTGGTTGATCCCAGTTTATTACGGCTTTAACTTTTGATTGATCTATCGAGATTCCATCCTTGTCAATAACGTGCCCAAGAAACTACACACGTTTTAACCAAAACTCACATTTTAAAAATTTGGCGTACAACTTCTCTCTTCTTAATGTCTCTAACGTCACCCTTAAGTGTTCAACATGCTCCTCCTTGGTTTTAGAATACACTAATATATTGTCAATAAGCACCACTATAAATTTATCTAAGAAAGGTTTAAACACTATGTTCATCAAATTCATGAATGTTGTAGGTGCATTGGTTAAACCAAATGACATAACCAGAAACTCGTAATGATCATACCGAGTTTTGAATGTCGTTTTTGGTACATCCTCATTCCTTACCTTCAACTGATGATATCCACTTCTTAAATCTATTTTTGAAAAGTACGTAGCTCCCTTCAGTTGATCGAATAAGTCATCGATTCTCGGTAACGGATACTTATTTTTAATCGTGACCTTATTCAATTCCCTGTAATCAATGTAGAGCCGCATTGACCCATCTTTCTTCTTAACAAATAACATCGGTGCTCCCCACGACGATACTCTTGGCTGGATATACTTCTTATCTAGTAATTCTTGTAACTGCACCATCAACTCTTTCATTTCTACTAGGGCCATTCTATATGGGATTTTAGATATCGGGGCTATTCCTGGCGCTAATTCAATCACAAACTCAACTTCTCTATCTAGTAGAAGTCCAGACAAATCATCCGAAAATACATCCGCAAAATCTCTAATGACCGGTATCTCTTCCAATTTCGCAGTCTTCTTCTGAGTATTGACTATGTAGGCTAAGTATACTATACATCCTTGTCTTAGTAACTTCTTGGCTTGCATCATCGTCAGACAACTCGCTTGTCTAGGCAATTTGCTGCCATAAAACACCACCTTTGACGGAGTCATAAGGTTAACACATTTCTTTTGGCAATCAATTACCACCCCGTAATTGAATAACCAATCCATTCTCAGTATAACATCAAATTTCCTAAGTTTAATCGATATCAAATCCACCATCATCTCGTGGCCCTTTATATCCACCCTACAGTTCTTGTATATAAACCTAAAAGGAATCACCTCCTTATTCACAATCTTCATGATCAAAGAAAAATATAATTCTTCCTAAGGCAAATCTAAGTTCCTAACAAAATCATCGGATATAAATGATCTAGTAGCACCCGAATCAAATAACACATGCATTAATATTGTTGATCGGAATGAAACCTGACACCACATCCTTTGACTGCACAACATCTTGTACGGTCATATTGAAAGTTTTGGCAATGGGTCGGTTCGATGACATATGCCTAGTGATAGTCAATGTACCACCACTGTTGTTTCCCTTACCTTCATTTGCACCTCCTGCTGTCTTTCTAGGGCAATCACTAGCCATATAATCCTTCAACCCACAAGTAAAACAAGCTCCCTTCTTCGGGCTAGGACATTTCGGCGCAATGTGACCCTCCTGTCCACAATTAAAACACACCCGTTTACCCTTTAGACACACACCAGTGTGGTTCTTCCCACAAGTAGTATAAGCTTCAAACTTCTTCTTTTGCTAACTTCCTTGCTATCCTCCTGCATTTGAATTTTCATTCCACTTCCTCTTCTGGTTATTGCTTCCATTATTGCTTCTACCAGCCTTGTTTTCCTTTCTATTCTTCCTCTTCTTTTGTTCTTCATTATAATTGGTTAAGGCATCGCTTCCTCCTTCTGTGATAATCACCTTTTCTAGTACTACTACAAACGTATTTAACTGAAACATTAAAACCTTGCTATATAGCCAGGGCTTCAAACCTGTTCAAACTTTCTTGCCTTACGTTCATCTGTATTGAACTGATACGGAGCAAATCTTGCTAACTCATTCAACTTCGCAGCATACTTTGGCACAGACATAGTTCCTTGCTTTAGTTCCAAGAATTGAACCTCCATCTAGTTCTGGGAACTCGTTTGAAAGTACATCTCGAAAAACATTTCTTTGAACCTATCTCATGCTATTATTCCCTGTCCCCCACGAACCTTATTCACTTGCCACCAATAACTAGCTTCAGATTTCAACATAAACGTTGCGAAGGCGGTTTTCTGATCCTCGATCAATGACCCTGGAAACGTCAAAAACCTTCTCCTTTTCCATGATCCAGGTCTGGGCCTCAACAGGATTCATAGAACCTTGAAATTCTGGCGGTCCAACCACTTTGAAGTCCTTGAAAGTTGTGACTTGAGCTTGCAGGTGATTCACAAGTGCTCCTGTTAACAAGGTCACCAACTGCTGAACCGGGTTAGCATTGGCCTCGTTATTGTTATTATTAGTAGACCCCTCAAGAGGTGGTTATTGGCATGATTGTCTTCTTTTAGGAGACATTTTTTTGTTTAAGATTTACGCTTATTAGATCACTACTCAATTTCTTAAATGTATAAGGTTTAACTTAAACATTCTAAGATTAAATCTTAACACATAACATTTCAATAAACTTTGATATTTTATTCATTCATGACTTCTAAAACATAATAAGGATAACATCTCTGCTATTTACATCAACTTTCCTAAACTTGAAAAGTTTCAGGGTTACATACTCATCTCACCCCATTATTTATCTCAAAATATGGGATTCACAATTTATTTAACACATAATTAATCACATAACTTATTACTCTTCCTATTTTTGCATAGTAAGACGTCGAGCAGCTTCTCTATGCTCTTCTTCCATGACACAGAACATCGTTCTACGATCCATCATATAGCATGGCAAGTCTTCAAACTGAGCTGGGTAATAAAAGACTCGTTCCTTGGCCCTATCAATCGCAGAATGAAAACCTTAATCCATTTCATTCAGCTTGGTCTTCTTCGTCTGAACCTTATCTTCAGCACGATCTGCACGCTGATTAGCCTTCATCCAAGGGTCTTCTGCTCTAGCACACTTAGCTGACTCCTCCTTCAGATCATTTTTTAGCTTCTCAACTTCAGTCTTCATCTTTTCATTCTTAGCCGATAGCTGCTCTTGATGATTCTCTATATGAACAAAGTTCCATTCCACATTTCCAAGACATATTTCGAGATCCTGAATCTCCACATCCTTCTGCTCTATAGTGGCTTGACGCATATCAGCCAGCTCCTTCAGCTCCTCAACCTTAGTCTGTAATTCTATATTACGGTCATATAATTCATCATACATCCCAGCTGTAATGGAGTTTGGTGGAAACTCCACAGGATCCTGTTCCTCATCCTCCACCTCTATCTCCTCAGAGTCCTCCTCAGGATCAAATCCAGGCTCATTCCTCTGTCCTTCAACAGTGACAAACAAAGATGGCTCCCTCTGAACCAACTGCTCTCGAACAACATGGACATATCGGGGCTCCTCATCTCTAGGCACCTGAGGTATCTCTTCCCTAGCTTGAATAGATCCTTCAACGTTAGACATCCTGACAACAAAATACTTTAAGTTTTATTTACTATGTAACACTCTTCGATACTCATGAGAAAATAAGTTATTAACACATAGGTACATAAAGTCTTTTATTGTTTATCTTTAATGAATTCCTTAAAACTCGATAAGAGTTTATCACCACTATGTTTTCGACCTCTTATAAGGTTCATAACCTAAAGCTTTAATACCAATTTGTGACACCCCAAAATCTGGATACTTCATTCCCGCAGGATTTGGTGCTCACTATCCAAAACAATCACATCTAACTACCCGTAGTCTAGGATAAAGACATAAATTAAATAACTTAAACAATAATCCTCCCCATTAAAGGGTTACATCAACTTAAAACAAATCCCAGGAAATCTAACCTTAAATTATTACATAAGTTTGCATAATACATAACATAACAAATAAGTCTAATAACATAAATTCTCTCAAATAAAATAAAATAAAATAAACCAAGTGTCATCAGTAGGTTGCTTTGCCTTTGCCCTAGCTAGTGCACGGTTCGTCTGATCTTTCAACCTTAGCTGCAACGTTTTATATGCAAGAGTGAGCAAACAAGTGCTCACAAATATAATGATGACAATAATGACATCATAGAATAGATAATAAATACTGAATAATGAAGAACTCGACCTTTGAATCAAGATTAGAAAGTTAGATCGAATTATATATCTGAGGGTCTCAAGACCACGAACTATGTCCCAGGTTATTAAGTATTTCTACTTCAACCTTTAACAGTCATTAGAGTATATGGACTTTACTTCTCGTACTTAGGGGGATCAACTCTTCATACCATGTATTGTGCACAAACATCTTCACTCTAACGCATAAACAATCCCCTATAATAGGGTTGTTCATCTCAGTTTGACTTAGGATTCTGCACTAAAGAAAGTTTAGTTTGGATTAGCTTAATAATGGTTCTAGAATTTTAGAATGATAATCAACTATAGACTAGTCAAATCAATAAAGGTTCACTAGTCATTCAAGGTTCGATACAATAAAATGATATTGAACTATGATGTTTGAATCAAAAATTAACTCACAATAATATACAATTTAATAAAGCATTGTATATCCAATGTACTATCTTCAAAAGAATTAGAAAGTTTTGTACGAATTAATGATCAATTTAAGCTTTGCATTAATGAGAGACAATGGATAGGAACTTAAACAGTTATAATTAGAACATTAACAAATCTAATATTAGAAAACTTGCTCAATGAAAAGTAGGGTTTAGAAGCTTGAGTAATAATAAACAAGATAGGGATAAAGAACTTGCTTTATGTAAAGAAATAAGGTTTAGGAACTTGCCTCGTGCGTAAGTTACACAATTATAACACACATTCGCTAAATACCCTACATATAACATTAGAATCGCAATAATAATTAGTTAAACTAACACTAACCCTATAGGTTTAATTCTCATTCAAGTTCATCTTGTTATCCTATCTCATATTTCGATTACTGACACCATTTAAAGGTCGGATGTCTAATAAAGCAACATCACGCTTAAATAACATCATAAGACTTTATAAACTATAAGTTAAAGTTTTCTCAAGTTATTATCTTTTCAACCTAAGATCATCAAATACATGTTTACAATATGTTATAGAACTTTATTACATGCTTAATACAATATCAAGAACATTAGATTAGGTTAAACCAACACAACATGAACTAAAACATAAAAAAAACAAATTCGTTTTACATTTCGAGGGAGGCGCAGTTAAGCTTCCCAAGCCTTGAATCGCATCATTCTTCTACTGCGATGCTTAATTCTAAAAAAACTCAACAAAGAATCACTGCTGCTTTTTCTTTTGATACCAACGCAGCTCGCAGATAGAAACTTGCAGACTGCATCCTTGCTTCACAGTTCATCCCAAACAACCCAATTTCCTCCAACTAAACAGAAATTCAACAAGCCCAGAAGCTATAAACTTATTAACAACATCACTAAGCATGTATGTTACACTTCTAATAACATAAACAACCAAATTTAAAGGATTAAAATCATGTTTTTCTGTTTTCTTAATTTTAAACACATTTAGCATAATCAATCACCAAATCTTCGTTTCTTAACCAAATTAAACCATATAAATTGCATTCTTTTCGTAATTCAACTTATTAACACAATCAATAACCAATTTACAGATTACCATATAATTCAAGCATAAATTTTAACTCTAAAATCATCCTTTTAGTACATATTCAACCAAAAACAAATTTATTCTTCTTAAACATGAGTACACATGAATTTGATACTCCAAAATCGTTTGTAGACAATATACAATAGATTATAAACCATCTATAATAGACAGAACAACTATTCTAACAAATCATCAACCAAATTTTCATTTTTCCAAAAGAAAAACTCAAGAACACAAAAATCTCAATTCTAAAACATGATTTCATGAATTTACTTACTGAAAATAGTTTCTAGTTCAATAACTATCATCTTATAAACATCCAACATCATATGCATAACATTTATTTATCAATTTGCTCATCACTACCAACTATAGAAAACTTATTCAACCTAATTCTTCACCAAAACTAATTACAGAGAACTAAAATTGTAACATTACCTTTGATTTTATGTTTAGCAAAGATGATTAAAGTGGTCTATCTAATCCGCCTTCTCCTTAGAACCTTCAACCTTGTTACTCTAATCTCTTAGAAAATACTCTCAAGCTCTCCCTTTCTCTTTGTTTTTTTTTTCTAACTTTCAGCCTCTTGGAATAATAGTATGTAAAACCAAAACTGATGTATATATATAATAATATGTTTATCAGTTATACAAATGATGTGTTTCATCAGTTAAAACACCCAAGAGCCACAAGGCCTTGTTTGGCTGCACTTTAGATTAGGTTTTCTAATTTATTTTAATATTCACTTATCATATAGTATATAATTGTCACCCTTTTATTTAAGTTAACTACAATCTTAATTATTCACATCATATTTATTTAACCAACATAATTCTTAATATTTATTTAATAAATATTAACCTTCTAAATTAATCATTTCTTTAACTCCATTAATTAACTAAATTAAAATAACATTATTACACAATATTATAATTATTAAACAATTCATTTAATTTAGTTATTTCATTAAATTAAATCTTCAATCTATAAAATTACCATACACTAATTTAATTAATATACTCCATAATTAAATTATTACAAAATAATTTCATCGAATATTTATTTATCTTAATAAATAAACTAACTCAAATATTTATTTAATTTAATAAATATTTAAAATTAAACACAAAATTCTCGTTCGTTACAGTTATGCATGAATTAAATTATCTAAAGCATAGTTTAAAAAGAGTTTGTAAATAAAAGACTAAAGTAATTTGGAGAATAGTATTTGATGAGCATGAATCTGGTTTAAACTAGCAAACCCTTGTGTAGTTATGTTGTGGTTAATGTTGAACAACTTTAGCATGATTGAGATTGGACAAGGAAATGAAAATCTTAGTTCTGGGCTTAACAGGGAGTAGCTCGGCCGCGCCACTCTTAAGGCATAAATGCAGCGTGGCCGAGCCGTGTTGCAGAGTTACCAAAGGGTTCTGTTTGAGAACTAAGACTTGGAACAAGTTTGTTTAAGACCTATAAGCAAGAATACATAAGATACACGGTGTCTAAAATATCCAAGCATACAATATTTATATCAAGCGAAGGTGAAATAAGAAGTTTCTAAAGGAAACCAATTAACAAGATAGAGATAATATATACTAAATTAATATAAAAAAGATGAAAGCAAAGAAAGCTAGTACCTTAAGTTAAATATAAACTACGTTGACATGGATTATATCACTAATGTGTAATGTGAATCAAATTTGTATATGATTCATGATTTGCAGGTAGCCGTACATTGTAGTTTTACGCGAGGCAAGTCTTCTAGTTCCTACTTATTATATGAACTTGACATGATTAAATGGATTACATATTATACTTGTGAAATGATGAAATTCAATTGTTGACTAAATTTGATTAAGTTTTTAAAAACCCAGTCTTGACTTGACATTTGATATGCATGTGTTACATATGTTACTTAAACTGTAATAATCTTGAGATATGATTTGAGCATGATATTATGTGCTATATGAAGCATGAAAATTGTTAGATTTACTGAGCTGTCGAGCTCAATCTTGCAAAAATAATCTTTTTTTGCATATAAATATGCAATGCAATAATGTCTACTAGCTGAAGGATAAGGAATGGAGAAGAGCAATGGAATGCAATTTCTTATGTTGAAATTTATATAAAATTGTGTTAATAGTTTGGAGATGTACAGTTTGGATTATTCAACGAATAAAAGATGACGTTTTGAAATAAGAATGTTTTGTGGTAAATGTTTGTATGTAAAATTATACAGGTGAAACATTAATATATAAAGATGATAAGTATTGGTACTTGAACTTTCATATTTCACTTACTATGCTAATACAGGGGATCATAAAGATTGCGATTCGGGGAATATAGGAAAGAAGAAAGAAAAATTTTAATTATCCACACTTTTCGGCTGTTATTTCATCTTTCCATGATGTATAATTGATTCGATATAATATTGAACGCACAAGGTTGACATTAATTTTAATCCAAATATTGGGTTAAGTTTGTCCCAATTTTGGGTTCATCACATGAATTATCAAAGGATTGGAATTTAAAGTCTTCATTAAAGGTTGACACGCTTCAAAGGTATATCTTTATTCTTCCTCAATTAATGAGTTTACATAAGGCTACATAATGGGATTGTTGAAAATTTTAAATTACTATTGCATGATTCTGTTGTTATTATAATTAGATTGTATGTTTTGATTCATTTTTAGCAATATCCTAAAGTGTTATCAAAGCAATTTATACAAATCATTAATTGTTATTCATTCAATATTGTGTTGATATGGGTTATAACTGATTTTCTGGGCGCTTTCTGATGAATTTTTTACTTTGACGCGCAGCACTGCCTCAAGCTTGTATTAGAGCGCCCACCTTTTACTACCGTAATCCGAATTTGTTGTTGCAGCGTTGCCGCGCCGGACACCATGTTTTGAATTTTATTTATTTTTAAAATCTTACTTTAATTAAAATAAAAGATTCATTTTTAATTGAAATATTATTAAAATAAAGATGTTTATTTTATTAGGAATTGGATTCTATGTTTTTAAAAATAAAAGAGTTTATTTTAATTTGGTTTTTGATTAAAATAAATGAGTTTGTTTTGTTTTCAAAAACTGGATTTTAGCAAAAGTTTTATTGCCCATTAAATGATATCAACATATATACTGAATGTTTATTTTATTGATGCATATGTTGATATGTATGATAATAAAGGGGATGATTATGGACCATTGACCAATGCGATTGGATTTAATTTTAATGGATGCTTGAATGAATGTGGTTTTTATAAATGGGGTATGCGTACCTCGCATCTCTAATATTTTGATGTAAATTTTATCTCCCTCCTATGTACTTCCCCTTGACTGTTGATCAAGGTTTCTGTTTTATCAAAAATAGATTGTAATAGGATTATATAGAATTAATCGCAAAATTGGAGACGAATAGAATGGGCATTGAAGGCCCATTTATATTGAAGCCTGGGTTGAATGTAATGATTATATTAAATATTTTATTTTTGCACCCTAGGTTTGACCTTTTGGTTCATGGTGGCTCCAATGAACAAAATTAGAATTAAGTTCATAATCATCCTAGGTAGAATATAGTATTCTATAGATGCATGCTAAGTATATAGTAAATATATTATTATACATGTTGATGTATGTTTAATATGACATATATATATATATATATATATATATATATATATATATATTGCATGCGCGCTAATCAAGATGAGACTAATAAATAACAAAACACTGAACAGATAATATATTAAGTTGAGTACGTTAAAAGATATTGGAGAATTTCAAACGTAGCCTTCTAGCATAGTAGCAATAGAGTATCAAATATTTGATATGAGTTTTTTGTGCATACACAAGGCACATATTAATTATTTGAGATGTTTTATTACATTGGATTTTTATAAGGAATTGAACAATACCTTTTTGTTGTGAACATACAAGGACTGTATTTTTCTCTTCACTTATATGAAAATGTTAGCCTTAACTTAACTTAAATTATTTTAGTTTGGACACTTATATGAAAATGTTAGCCTTAACTTAACTTAAATTATTTTAGTTTGGATGTGCACACACTTGACCATTATAATCGAAGAGGCAAAATAAAGCAAAGGAGTTGCATGGAGATGTAATCGACAAGAGTTGTCTACCTTTTTAAATAAATATGTAGTTTGTTTTGCATACACAATGCTATATATTTATTGCAATTGGATCCTATCTCACTAAGAAAATTTTACAAAGTCACCAATACAAAATCTGCTGAACTATATATGTAATAGGGTTATATAGTTTTGAACAAATAGTGGGAGACACCATTTTATTAAAGACCTAAATTAATCTGGTGATTAATAAAAGAATGCATGCTAATTTTTAAAGTTTAATTCACCTACAGAATTTTACAAATGGATAATTCATTATCAATGCGAGCATACTAGATACAAATAATTAACCGGACCAAATTATACGGACTGGTTAAGGAACTTGAGAATAATTCTCACAACTGAAAAGTTGGTTTATGTCCTTAACTCGCCCATTCCTGCAACTGTTTCAGAAGATGCCTCTGAGGAAGAGCAAGCTACTTTTAGAAATTGGCAGGATGATGCACATGTGGCTCAATGCATCATGTTAGCATCTATGAGTAACGAGGTGCATCGTCAACATGAGAAAATGGATGCACCATCTATACTGATGCACCTCAAGGAGTTGTATGGTGAGCAAAGTAGATCGACTAGATATGAGATATTTAAAGAGCTCTTTCGATCTGGATGGCCGATGGCACTACAGTGCAACACATGTTCTAAAAATGATCGATCTGATTGAATAGCTAGAACAATTGGCTTTATCATGGATGGTGAGATGAGTCAAGATTTGATCTTGCAATCAGTCCCTGACTCCTTTTCATAATTTGTTATGAATTTCCACATGAATAAGCGTGACTTCAGTTTACCTGAATTGCTTAACATGTTAAAACTGTTGAGAGTCATTTTTTATTAAAGAAATATAAGTGTACCTTGTAGATGATTCTTCCAAGAAGTGGAAGAGGGCCAAAGGATCTTCTGAAAAGAAGAATAATCCAAAAAAGGCAAAAGGAAAGGAAAAATCAAAGGATAAGAAACAGACTGATGCTGATAGCAAAGGAGTTTTCTTTTAATGCAACAAGTCAAGACATTTGAAGAAAAACTGTAAGGAGTATCTTACAGAGCAGAAGCAGAAGAAGCTTAGAGAAGCTTCATCTTTATCTACAAATTTAGGTTTGTTCATGATTGAAATAAATCTTTCTGTAAGTCAAAGTTCTACTTAGGTATTGGATACCGGTTGTGGTTTTTGCAGGGACTAAGCATAAGTAGAAAGCTGAACAAAGGAAAAGTCACCATGCACGTGGGGAATTGAGCAAAGGTTGTTGCATTAGCCGTAGGGACTTATTGTTTGGCAATACCTTAGGGAAAATCTATTAATTTAATAAATTTTTATTATGTTCCATTTCTTGTTAGAAATATTATTTCTATTCCATTGTTAGACAAGGAAGGTTTTAATATTATAATTAAGAATAATAGTTGTTTTATTTATAATGTGAAGGTTTTTTATGGAACTGGTAGATTAATTGTTGGATTGTATATACTTTACTTACATGAAAATATTTTGCAAATTGAACAAACTAATAAAAGGAAAAGGGATGATGTGAATCATACCTTCATATAACATTGTAGACTCAATCATATTAATGAAACAAGACTAAATAAGTTGCAAAAAGATGGGCTTTTAGAGTCCTTTGATTTTGAATTATATCCAACTTGTGAATCTTGTCTAATGGTTCCATTTAGTGGACATGGAGAGAGAGTTGCAGGATTGTTAGAGTTTATACATATAGATGTATGTGGACCTATGACAATAAATGCACGATAAGGGTATTCATATTTCATAACTTTCACTGATGATCATTCAAGATTTGGATATGTATATTTGATGAAATATGAATATGAATCATTTGAAAGGTTCAAAGAGTTCAGAAGTGAAGTTGAGAAACAAACTGGAAAAAGTATTAAGATTCTTTGATCAATGGTATCCTCTCAAGGATAATGGTATCCTCTCACAATGGACACCTCCTAGTACACCACAGTTGAATAGAATATTTGTAAGGAGAAATCATATCATATTGGATATGGTGCGATCCATGATGGGTTTCACCGATCTTATAATATCATTCTGGGGCTATGACCTAGAGATGGCTGCGTATCTACTAAATAAGGTCCCCTCGAAATCCATCCTGAAGACTCCATATGAGATGTGGACATGGAGGAAACCTAGTTTTAAGCATGTTAAGATTTGGAGATGTCTAGCTTATGTGAAAAGGTTTCAGAATGATAAGCTTGGAACAAGATCTGATAAGTGTAGTTTTGTGGGATATCCTAAAGAAATTTTAGGATACTAATTTAATAATCCTATCGAGCAAAATGTGTTTGTTGCCAAACACGCTACCTTTTTGAAAAAAGGAGTTTATCCTCGAAGGGGCTAGAAGAAGGAAAATAGATCTTGAAGAAGTTTAAGAACCACAAACCACTACAGGTCAACTAGATGAACCTGTCCAAGTAGAAATACCTTTTATACCACAGTTAACTCGTAAATCTAGAATAGTACCAAAGATACCTGATATGTATGGATTCATCATAGAAGATTATGGAGAGGTATGCGTCATAGATGATGATGATCCAGTTATATATAATGAGGTAATGAGTAGTAAAACCTAATAGAAATGGAAAACCATAGTGAAATTCAAAATGGACTCCGTGTATGAAAACCAAGTGTGGACTTTAGTTTCTCCACCGGAAGGCATAGTACCTATAGGATGCAAATGGGTCTTTAAAAGAAAGACTGGGGCTGATGGAAAGGTAGACATTTATAAGGCCAAACTGGTGGAAAAATGTTTCAAGCAAAGGCAAAGAGTTGACTATGATGAAAGTTTCTCACCAGTTGCTATGCTCAAGTCCATTCGGATTTTGCGTGAGATTGCAGCTTACTACTACTACAAGATCTGGAAAATGGACATGAAAACGACCTTCCTTAATGGGAAACTAAAAGAAGATGTATACATGATACATCTAGAGGGATTTGTTTCAAAAGATGGAACGAATCAAGTCTGTAAGCTACAACGATCCATTTATGGATTGTAGCAAGCTTCTCGCAGATGGAACATCCGTTTTGATGAGACAATCAAAGAGTTTGATTTTATCAAAAATGAGGATGAAACTTGTGTGTAAAATAAGGTTAGTGGGAGTGCTGTGATATTTCTTGTATTATATGTTAATGATATACTATTGATGGGGAATGACATACCTATGCTGCAATCAGTAAAGATATGGTTGTCTAAACACTTCTCTATGAAGGACTTGGGAGAAGCATCCTATGTATTGGGGATAAAAATCTATAGAGAAAGATCTAAAAGGATGCTCGTCTTGACCCAAGGAACGTACATTGAAACAATGCTAGAGAAGTTTGGCGTGTTCAACTCCAAGAGAGGGCTCATACCAATACGTTTTAGACTGAATCTCTCCAAGAAAATGTCCCCAAAGAAAACTAAAGAGAGACATTGCATGAGTATAATGCCTTATGCTTCGGCAATAGGATCTATCATGTATGGGATGATATGTACGAGACCTGTTATTACTTATGCAATAGGAGTGACAAGAAAATATTAGTTAAATCCTAGAGAAGAACACTAAAAAGTTGTAAAGAACATCCTAAAGTACTTAAGAAGGACTAAAGATGTGTTTCTAGTGTATGGTGGGTCTGCATTGAAACTGGAGGGCTATACAGACTCAAGCTTTCAGACTGATCACGATGACAACAAATCCATCTCTGGTTATGTCTTTATCCTAAATGGTGGTGCAATGAGTTGGAAGAGTTCCAAGTAGCAAACGGTTGTTGATTAAGTGAAAGAAGCGGAGTACGTAGCTGTAAGTGAAGTTACAAATGAAGCTATTTGGATGAAGAAGTTCATTGCTGAACTTGGAGTGCTTCTTAGCATTCAAAGACCAGTGCCTGTATATTGTGACAACAATGGGGCTGTTTCATAGGCCAAGGAAACCATGTCTCATCAGAAATCAAAGCATGTATTGTGGCACTTTCATCTGATCAGAGAAATCATTGAAAGATGAGACGTCAACTTGGAGAGAGTCGACTCTCAGAGCAACATTGCAGATTTATTTACTAACGTGTTAACTCAACAGCAGTTTGATTGTCACTTAGAGAAAATGTGTATGAGATACCAAGGCGATTGGCTTTAGTGCAAGTGGAAGATTGAAAATAGTATACCCTCAAGATAATTACATTTGATGTAATAAGCATTTACTTTGTAATCTTATTCATTTATTAATAAGAGAATTTATTTTATACAAGGATTTCTTTATCTATGTTAATTAGTTGAATTAATAAATGAGATAAACCCATAGTTATTGAGTAATGCTTTTAGAATCATGATGTTTATCATGCTAATGAAATCTAAACTCTTGATAGCTCAATACTAAAATGTTCTTAATCGATGGTTCATTAATGTGGGGTTATTGATTCCGAATAGATTAGTACATACTATGATTGATATGTTAAATAGGATGATTATTCTTATGATTATTTGTATGGAGACACTAAAGCAAGTATGCAGCTACTTATTGGAGAATAAGTTCACTGAACGTGACTAGTAAAGGAACCCTAATGGAGTTTTACTTGCTTGTCAATAGGAGTTCCTAATGTGATAGTAGTAAAAGTAATCCTTGGACTTGAGATCATCATAGTATCTTGTATATACTGAATTATGTTTTGACATATTCCTTAATGCTATTGAGTATATCATAGGGTATGCTCGAATATAATAAAGTATATACGGAGATTGTAGACACTCGAAATTTTGCATTCCTATTATTAATCATGTAGGATGGCAGAATCGTCTTTTATTTTCCAAAGACAACCCTGGAAGTCAAAATCATCAAATCAAACCTCGATGAAAATTGTGACATCCCCAAATCCGGGTACTTCAATTCCCATGGGATTTGGTGTTCACTGTCCAAACCTCATGTATCTATCTACCCATAATAAATGAAAAACCATAAATAGATAGAAATAAATCCTCTCCTTATGGAGTTACAACATCTAAATGTAAATACATCAATCCCAGGTTATACTAACCTTAAATCTTAAATGTGGAAACATAAACAAATAATAAGTCTTACATAACTTTAACATAAGTCTAAAGCATATATACAACAAATAAACAACAAGTCTTCATCACTTGTTAACTTTGCTCTTGCCTTTGCTAGTAGAAGGCTCGTCGGACCTTTCGTTCTTAACTGCAATGTTATTATTACGCAAGAGTGAACACGATTGCCCACAAGTATAATAATATAACAATAAAATAATAACATGCGAAGGAATCAAAGACTTCTAAAATAAGAAAACTCGGCTTTTGAATCAAGAATGAATAACAAGAATCAAAAGAACTTCTGAGGGTCATAAGACCTTGAACTATGTCCTAGGTTGTCAAGTGTTTATACTTAAACCTTTAACAGTCATAAGAATATGGACTCTTCTTCTCGTACTTAGGGAGATCAACCCTTAGTACCATACTGTGCACAATATCTCAACGTTAAAGCGTAAATAATCCCCTATTAAAGGGTTTTTCATCTCAGTTTGACATCGGAGTCCGCACCAAAGGAAGTTTGGTTTGGATAAGCTCAACAATGGTTCTGAAATTTAGAACGCTCATCAACTATGGACTAGTCGAATCAATAAGGGTTCGCTAGTCTTACAAGGTTCAACAATAATTGATATTTAATTTGAATAATAAAGTTCAAGATGTATACAATCAAATAAGTATTGTATAACATAAATTATGCTTTTAAAGAATGATAACATCTAATATGAAATCTTGAGTTGAACAATAATAAACAAGATGGAATAAGGAACTTGCTTTATGTAAAGAAACAAGGTTTAGGAACTTGCCTCGTGCGTAGGCTAAATGATTACTACTTCCGTTCACCATAAATCCTACACACATATCATATGTATTCACGACATTCATTAGTTACATTTTTATTTAATTATTTAATATAAACTCCACTTTATTAAACAAATCATTACCCTTCTAATTTACTTACTTAATTAAATTAGAATATTTTCATTCCCTTACTATTACTACACTCGAATAAATTATTTCATAATAATTTCCATCGAATATTTATTTTATTCCATAAATATTTCAACTAAAATATTTATTTTATTTGATAAATATTTTAATAATAATTTCCATCTAATATTTTTTTATTCCATAAATATCTCAATTAAAATATTCATTTTATTTGATAAATATTTTAATTAATAATTTTCATCGAATATTTATTTTATTCCATAAATATCTCAATTAAAATATTTATTTTATTTGATAAATATTTTAATTAATAATTTTCATCGAATATTTATTTTGTTCCATAAATATCTCAATTAAAATATTCATTTTATTTGATAAATATTTTAATTAATTATTATTTGTTTTTTTATTTTTATTTTTATTTTTTTTTCTATTTATTTTTAATTTTTTTTTTATTATTTTTTTTTCACGTTCTAAGTGGTATTTTAGTTCTAGAAACGCTCATTTGAAAGGGTTACCAGACTCGCTTCATAGTTCATGAACATATACAAGGCCAAATTAGGCCAAAAAATCTCTCACAAGTTCAACTATATGCTCATGAAGAACACAGAATATGGTCATAACTTCCAATTTCCTTGTCCAAACATTAATTTAGCATACTCAAATATCATAATTCATATATGAACATTATCCAACCTTTCTAACATGATTTTAACAACTTAATTCATGCAATTACTGGAATCAAATCACATAATTTCATTGTTCTTATGAAAAACTCCATTTTAAACATTATTAACTAAATCAACCACTGCAAACTTGTTTTTCGACCAAATCAGTCCGTTTAAGTTTCGTTCTTTTCGTTTTTACATGTATAAACGTAATCATTCATCAATTTACCGATTAATATGCAATTTTAACATAATTTTTTGTACTTATAAGCCATATTCATATATTTTCTCTGTAAAGCTACAAAACTCCAATTTGAACATGATTTCATATATTAATTATTCTAAAACACATATAGATCATATATAATTGAATTATAGAGGTTAATAAACATATACAACATCGTAGATTTAACAATTAGCCATGAAAATTCAATTATAGAAACTAAAAGCCAATTTTCATGAAAAGTTTCTAAGTACGTAAAATAAAAGTATAGGTTAAGGAATTACCCCCTTAATTTCTTTGTTAAATTGTTAGAGAGTGGAAGAAAACTCCTTAATCTTCAAATCCATTCTTCAATTCTCTCAAACTTTCTTTCTCTCTCTCTCTGTGTGTGTGTGTGTGTGTGTGTTTTCTCAGACTTAGGTTTTAGGAAAACATAGGCGTAGAACACTGATATAATGCGTGCACAGATAACTGGCACAACATGGGTATCAGTTAAGAACATCCTGGCTTAACTCATCCCATGTTCTTAAGGCCATGTTTGGCAAGAACATTAATTATTCCTTCTAATTTATTTTAATTACATTATTTATTATATAGTTTAATAATGTCACACTCATTTAAGCAATTAATCAAATATGTTATTTAATTTAATTAAATAAAATAGAATAATTCTACATTAAGTCACATCATTACATACTTAAAATTCTCATTTATTAATTATGTCAAATTATTGAATCTCTAATTAATTATTAAATTAATTAGAATAACATTATGCTTATTAATTAATTCATTTAATCAAATAAGCTCAATTAAATACATACTTGAATATAAATAATTCTCCTCAATAATTTAATCAATGTAACACATATAATAAATTAATCTACCACAAACTCATCAATTAATTATTTAACCCAATAATTAAATCATCAAAAAATATTTATTTAATTTAATAAATATTCAAATTAAATTACAAAAATCTCGTTTGTCACAACAACCCCGGGAGATAAAGAAAAACCCTGATGAAAATCCCGATAGATCAATACAAACCCAGCGACAACCCCGGGAAACAACAAACCACCCTCAGAGACAACTCTGAGGACTAACAAAGTCAACAATAGTCCAATCTCGGAGACAACCCTGAGAAAAGACAGCTACAACTGCATCACACCCAGAGATAACCTGGAGGAGAAAATATTAATTTTTCCAACTCAACATCAAACCAAGTCAAATCACTGCCATGAAGGTCATGCAGAACCATAACGTCATCCTGAGTGAAAACAACACAAGACAGCTCAACGGACGAACTGTGAAGACTCAAAGATCTGGTCATAGACCCATCTTCCCGGATTCAGAAAAGGTCATATCCCAAGTCATTATGTAGCTCTTGGAAAGGACTTTCAAGAAAGGTATAGCACGCCTCCATCGGACTCCCGGATTAGAAATTATAAAGGTTCGAGCAGACTGCGCGTGGTATGAGTGCACGTACTTTGAGACAATAAGACCCATGGGGTCGGGCCCACTCAAGTTAGCCGCAGGTAGACGCGTAACTATTTTGGTCTATAAATAGACCGCCTCATCAGCCATAAAAGAAGAAAAAAAAGAAAAAGAGAGGAAATTCCACCTATTTCAGCTCTCAACCTCTCCTACAGTGTTCCAAACTTCGATATTCTTCATTGTAAACACTTGTATACATATATATTACAACCTATCAAGTTTTAATCGGTGGAAACTGAGTTTTCAAGCTTCAAAAGCAATTTAAAGCCTTCATCGCTACACATTGTAAGATCTTTTCCGATCTGAAGCTTTTATCTGCTTTAATATATATATATATATATATATATATATATATTAACTATTTTCTACAATTCAATATCAATTTTTACTGTTCATTCAATGTAAAGCTGTAATGTTTAAAATTCATGGACTAGATTTATCTAAATCTAGTCATATCTAACTTTTAATCGGTTTAAAAGTTGTAAAACTGGAACCGTTGAGCTAGAATGGCTAAGATTTATTTAAATATAGTTTTCTTTCTATGTTTTTTAAATATTGCAATTGTGCGACCCTAAATCTGTATCTGGAGAAAGTTGGAAGCTTTGGTTACGTGCATAACTGATGAATCTTTTGTTTTGTGACATTTAGATTAAATATCTATTTTATTTCAGTATATTTGTTATGCATGCTATTCATATGATATTATGTGAGCCTAGGAACCACGGGATCTAAGATCCAGCTAACGGATCTAGATCTAGTTACCATGATGGACCCTTTTTAGTTGTATAACTAGCTTGCAAATCATATGTGTGGTGCTCGGACATACTTTGATGGCTTTCATGCCCATAAGGAGCTCGACATTTATATGTATATTATTTTATCGAAGATGCTTCGCAGCTTGAGATTAAAAATCAAAAAAAGCCGAATACGGAATAAAATGAAATTATCAAAGGCTTCAATTACTATGTGAGCACAAGGGTTTGAAAACCTATTTTCAAAACATCATTTTATATGTCTTGTATTAAAATTGAACTTTTATACAAGTCAAACCATTTGTATTTAGGTGCAAAAGAGGCATAACACTACTTTCAAGTAAAGAACTTTAGCCCAATTAAACATACACACACACACGCTTCAAATAATTAGGGAAAGACACGATAACCGTGTTTTCACAGAAGTCGGGGGTACCTAATACCTCCCCCCCCGCTTAAGCAAACCTCCAAACTCTATGAATCTCAATTTCCAAGGCCTGTTAAACAGAGTTCAATATTTGGGCCTTTTTTGCAAAACTTTTCATAAACTCGGTTGAGTTGGTACAACTATTTCACTCCTACCAACTGGCGGCTCTGTAAAAAAATTTATATTTTCAAATCGTCGACATTTTATGTCGGACTCTTTTGTCAATTTCACCCTTTTAATAAGATTTGAACCACATAGAAAACATAAAGGGTAAGAACTATTTAAAAGAGAAATTCCAAGAGGAAATTTTCCCGACGTCGATAGGTGGCGACTCTACTGGGGACAGAAGAGAGCTTAAGCTGCTTTTTAAACTTTTCAAATTCCCTTCTTATCTGCTTGTGTGGATTTTGTCTTTACATTGAATGGATGTAAATAAATGTTTTATTACTTTGTATTAGTGCCTCGCACAATGTCATCATATCATATGGTGAGACATGATGTATGTGAATGTATGTTATGTGATTCTCCACCAGGAGTAGAACACGTCGGTGTTTGATTACTGGACTCAACGAAGAATAATCCCGCGAGGCTCAGGAAAGGCACCACTCAGATCCGCTCCAATTGAAAGATCGAATTAGCTTCCCATCTAGTAGATTGCGATGATCTGGGGACCTTCATGCCGAAAAGTCCCGAGAGTAGCCTAAGATAGGTCAGCCTTTGATAAACCAAACGCGAAGGGGAGTCTCTTCATGTCTTTCCCTTTCAATTCCATGTAAATTTCGATTTAATGTAAATTACGATTCCATGTAAATATAAAGAAAAGAAAAAGAAAATATAAATATACATTCCATTCCCTATCAAAACCTGTCATGTTATCCTTCCATCAAAACAACTGACATCTATTTTGCAGGAAAACATTAAAAAAAAACCCTAAATAGACACATTGCATAGCATGCAGATTATTAGTTTTTACCAAGACTAAACACCATAATCTTTTTGTAGGGAAGCAATTGGTCCCGTTACTCGATCAAAGTCTAAAAAGGCACTAAGTCCATCGTCAGACATGGCTGCAAGTGCCCAACCTGAATCTACACCTGTTTCTCGAGAGGAGTTCGAGGGACTAAGAAGCCAGATAGAGGATGTATCCTTGGTACTACAAAGACAAACTCAGAAAGGCAATCAAAACTTTCCCATCCAAAGGAAAAATTATTCCCTTTTTCAAGCATCTGCACAATCCTCAAATCCTCCATTGCAAAAAGTTGGAGAGGTCAGACATTAAAGAGTTTTCACACCCTTAGGGGATTCATTAGAAAATATATTGAAGCCTCTGACGGTACATAAGAAATTGTCCAGCTCCTTCCCCAAACCAATCCAAGTGGAAGGAATTTTGACTCAATCAAGAAATGTGCTTATCATTCTAAAGCTTCAGGCCATGATACTCAAGATTGTTGGTCTCTAAAGCACAAAATCAAAGATATGTGTGGGGATATTGTGGTGATAACACAAGAACAACCACATGTTTAAGATAATCCTTTACCTCAACAGAATGAAGAGGGCGTCAATATGATCAGTATGGGAAACTAAGAAGGTTCCAAATACCTCCAGTACATAAGCAAGTCCTCCCAAGCAAACAAGGATGGCTCAGATAATTGGGAATATTCAGGAAGGGAATTTCTGATAGAACGAGAAATGAAGTCTATCAAAAAACAGATTGGTCAACAGGCAAAACTGATGGTACATTAGCACCAAATAACTCGACAGCTGATCAATCAAGGACAAACAAATCTCCTTTCCATCATAATAAGGGATCAAAAATAATTCCAAGAGAATGAAACTTGGGAAGAAAAACTTGCAAGGAAAGAAAGATCCCAGACTAGTCGAGAGTATACAGATAAAAAGAAAATTCACTCATTTGGGTCAATCGATGGAGGAGATCCTACAGATGTTGATCAATGAAAGAAATATCACAAATTTTTTTCCTCCAATCAATCCTCATTCCAAGATATTTGATGCTACCGGGATATGTCAATATCATTCCCACACTCCCGGCCATGAAATAGAAAGTTGTTGGGCACTCCATCACCTGATCTAGAACATGATTGACAGAGATGACCTGTAAATGGTAAATAATGGTAATACATTGCGTGATGAGGATGAGATATTTACTCCTAGAACACAAAGATGGAGGGAAGTTATAGCAGTCATATCCTCTAAAGGAGACTTGTCTACAATATCTTTTATAATCCAAGGAATGAAGGTCAAAGGAGTAAAGAATCCTTTGAAAGTGGCTACTCCTGAGCCTCTGATATTGCCATTCAGACAGCAGTATCCTATAATCAGCTTGTAAAGAGTCCCCTGGAACTATGGGAAAGATGAGGGATCAACTTCATATCAAACTGCTGCTATATTGAACAAAATCTCGATGTACCTACCTCAGCGAGTAATGAAGCTAGTCATTAAATTCACGGGAAGAGTGCCCGAGGATAAATTTGAAGAATTCCTTAGCAAGATGGGGCATAATGAAGCCAAAGTGGTGCAAAGATTAAAAGAAGCACCCCGACAAATATCCATTCTCGATTTGGTTTTATCTTCAAAAGATCATCGCAAGGTCTTAATGAAAGTACTGGAAGAAGCTCACCTGTTGAAGACGATAGATAGCGAGAAGTTTCATCATTTGATAGATCACATTTTCAACAGTAATGTGATATCTTTCACTGATGATGGCATACCATCAGAAGGGACGGGTTATTGTAAGTCATTGCACATAGTAGTGATGTCCTTAGGATATGTGATAGGAGGTGTTTTAGTCCTCCTGGAAGTCCTTGAACAATCAGCTCGAACCAATCCTACTTGAACTCAATCCTGAAAAAAAAAACTACTTTTTCTTCCCTGCACTTCGTCCCCTTGGGGTTTTTGTACTAATAGGCCCAAATTTTGGGGGAAGCTACTTGTTTTTACCTCAAGCACTTTACCGACGAGGGGTTTTGTATGTATAATGTCCGTCGGGGTGGGGATAGTTTTTTGGAAATTTTCTGCTCTGACATTCTTTGGGAAAATGGCCATAACATCTTCGTCTGAACTCCGATTTTGATAATTCAAGATGTTCCAGAAAGAGGAGATGTAGATCTACAACTTTCATTCTTTGAGTTTTTCGAAATAAGGGCTGGAGAAATACTAAAATTGGCTTTGAAGTGGCTGATATGTAAATGACAAGCCTAAAATACGAATATAGCAACCCCAAATGTCGATCCAAGTAACTTTTGTCTCAATTCCTACAAAACAACATAAAACATGCATGAATAGACACAAACACTTAAAAACTTCCAAAAGATGAAGCTCAAATGCACTCAATTAATGGGTATAAAACTCACTCATCAATTACACATAGCAGTGATGTCCTTAGGATATGTGGTAGGAGGTGTGTGGATAGATGGAGGATCGTCCTTAAACATCTGTCCCTATGCCACATTAGAAAGAATGAAGATCAATCCAAATCGAATTCGGACTAGTCATGTAGTCATAAGGGCTTTTGATGGATCTCGGCGAGAGGCTGTTGGAGAAATTGAACTTTCGTTAGAGATTGGTCCCCATACTTTCTCAATATCCTTCCAAGTGCTAAACATTACCACTAGATATAATTTATTATTGGGAAGACCATGGATCTATATGGCAAAAGCAATTTTGTCCACCCTTCATTAACAAGTCAAGTACATCATTAATGGCAATCTAGTAACTGTTAATGCTGAACCAGAATATCATGTCCATGTACAAAGCGATATGCCTATGATCAGACTCGATGAGAGAGTTGAGCCTGTTAGTTTTCAAGCCCTTGAGGTGAGCAACACTCAGTATCAACCTATTGGGGCCCCAGCTTTAAAGCCAAGAGTTTCCACCGAAGTAATATCAGCTAGTCGAGAAATGATATCCATGGATTTCTAGCATGGACAAGGGTTAGGGAAAAGTTAGCAAGGAATCAGAAGTCCTGTTCAAATTCCTAGACAAACAAGGAAGGTTGGATTAGGCTATTCCTCTGGATCAAACCACCGAAACCCGCACAAGCATCCACTAGTTCCTTCCTTTACGATTTTGCTACCAAACCTTATGGATGCAGGATTTGTAAAACCAACAAGGAAATTCCATGTGGCTATATCAGGAATGCTAATTCCTAAGGTTAATCTGGTCAATGAAAAGGAAATCCAGACTCTTGTTAAGGGAAATAAGGAAAGGAATGAAAAGTTCTTACAAGAAGTGCAAGGTCAGTTTGCAAAGATGGTTTTTATGGCACATACTGAGGGTCTGAACGAGGATACTCTAGATGAAAACTATTCAGACGATCAAATCCTGATCCCTCGCATAAATAGGGCTAAAGAGAACCATTCAAAGAAAATTACTTACCCTGATGTGAGTTCACCACATGGTGAAATAAGTGGTTGCTTGCAAGCTTGAACAAATATGTTGGCGAAATAAAAAGATGACACATAAGAGGAGTAGGTAGGAGTTGTTCACCAACTAAAGTAGGCAATCATTACATTCTTCCCCCCTCCTTTTTCCTCTCTAACAACCGGCCATGTGGCCTTATTATGCTCCCAATTTTGCTTTCTTTTTATCTCTTATTTAGCATACATAAGGTCCATAATACCCCCTCTCAATTGGGCTAAAAGTTGGGCCACTCAATTAATGTATTGCTTGGCCTCTAACCAATTTCATTGGGCCAACACTTGGGCTATAAAATTTACATAGTGCCATACCTTAATTCTTATCCAACCCAAATTATTTAATTAGGGTTTTCATTTCCTCAATTATAACAAAACTTCTTACTCATGCACATTTATTTCCTTAACCCAATTAGACTTGTTATAATTATGTTATAAAATTAATTAACCGAGATATATAAAATAAATACCTTAGAATTAATATATATTTTATATACTAATATTCTTCCGTATCATAACCCTTAGGTTATTTATTTTTTCATTCCTAATTTCTAATTAGGTTACCTTAGCTTTTCTTATTAAAATTACAATTTCTGTCGAATCCCTATCTGATCTTAGGGTTAGGATTTCTAAAGCTGTTAAGCACAACTCTACTCTAATTTCTCAGTCAATACACAAATTGACTAATTCTCGATACTCTTATCACAGATACACGATACAATATTAACAGTCAATATTAAATAATAATTAAAAATTCGTGAAATTTGGATTATTCGAAATCCCGGGTTATCACATTCACCCTTCCTTAAAAGGATTCCGTCCTCGGAATCACCGCTTTCTTATTCTCTACAATCTTTTAAAGTTGTATCATCAATTCATTTTTATCAAAACAATATTAATTTGTGTTTCAAATTCTAACCTGTGACTTGAATCTATAAAGGAAAATAGTTCACTGAAATATCTGACTCATATTACTCACGTAATTTAAGTTCTAAATGAAATCATTACTCATTGCCACCTCTCCCGAGAGCGCCCACCGCCTCCTGCTACGTCATGTTGAATGTATGGGCCGTTGATCTTCCTGGCTGTACAGGTCCTCGGATTGCCAAGGTTCCACCACCGGGTCCCTTGTTGGCACTTTCTTTCTCCGCATTTTTCTTAGAACAGTTCCGAACCAGATGATCAGTTGATCCACATGCATAACAACCTTGTATCTCCTTCGGATTGGGACAATTGGGCGACATGTGCCCCTCGTGCCCGCAGTTATAGCAGACTCCCTTCTTCTTCAAATAAACACCTGCATGATTCTTCCCACAATTCGCACAAGGCTCTCCTCTTTTCTTATTCCCCTCTATCATGCTGCCCAATTGGGTATTCTCACTCCACTTCCTTTTATTCTGATTACTACCACCACTGCTTCCTCCATCATTGTTCTTCTTCTTCTTCTTCTTCTTCTTCTTCTTTTCCTGATAAAATCGAGATGCAGCCTCGCTCCCTCCTTCAGCAATTAACGCCTTCTCCAATAAAAGCTGTGAACGTATTGATTTGCAACACTGCTACCTTGTTGAATATCCCTGGTTTCAGTCCGTTCTCAAATCTTCTTGCTTTTCTTACTTCTATGTCCACCTGATGAGGTGCAAATCGCGTCAATTCATTGAATTTGGCAGCATACTCTGAAACAGACATATTTTCCTGCTTCAATTCTAAGAACTTAACCTCCATCCGAGCTTGCATACTCGGTGAGAAGTAGTTCTCAAAGAACAGTTCCTTGAATCTGGTCCATGTCACTATAGCTGTTCCAGCTCTCGCCTGATTGGTCTCCCACCAGTAATTGGCTTCTCCCTTCATTAAGTATGTCGCAAAAGCCGTCTTCTGCTCTTCTGCCACTCGCGCAATGACGAATGCTTTCTCCATCTCTTTTACCCAAGTCTGTGCTTCAATCGGATCTGTGGTTCCCTTGAATTCAGGTGGTCCTACCGCTTTAAAGTCCTTGAAATTAGCCAATCTATCTGCTGGCTAATTCCTCGCTCTTCCCCTGGCTGGAGCTCTATTTTCCATAGCTTGGGCTAGCATGTCTACGAAATTCTGCATCGGGTCCGCTTGACCTCCTTCGTTATTTACCGACTGCTCTTCTCTTTGATTTCGATTCTGTCGTCTAGGCGGCATGATCTGATTTAAATAAAAATCTTATATTAATTCTTTTTCCCTATACAAATTCTTAACACAATAAGAATTCAACACATAGTTCTCATGTAATCGCATATTTATTCAAATAGCACATAGTGCATATAGTACTTAACACATATTACTATCCCTTTTTAAAATAATTTTAGGATTAACATACTCAACTTTACAAAAGCTGCAATTCTCTAACATTACACAAAAAGTTGACATTTTCCATTTTCACATTACTATTTCTAGTTCATCAAACTTACCACACTTATGAGTTCATTAACTTGCCACAATTATATGAGTGTATGAACTTATCCTAGTCAGACCTTTGGCGTCTATTCGCTGAGGGTCCAAAACATTTCATATAATTATGAGTCATGAACTTACCATAAGTATGAGTTTTAAGAACTTACAAATTAATCTTAATCTTATATTCATATAGAAAATAAAGATTTCATTCATAAAAACATATATTTACATATGCTTAAGCATCATTCTCGATATTACAACACTTAATATCAGAAACTTCTACCAAAAGATACTACAACTTATATCTAAGTTATCTAACGTCCACACCCTTCACCCGTCTTCTTCTTGCTGGGACACTTGTTGAATCTGTGCCTCGTTTGCCCACAGGAAAAACACTTCCTCAAATTCGTCTTAGGACAATGCAAAGAGATATGTCCTTCCTACTTACAATTGAAGCAATACATTCTTCCACATCATGCATTCTCCCACGTGAGTCTTTCTTGCACTTTCTGCTGTGCTTGCCTTCTTCTTCAAGTTTGAATTTCCATAGTTGTCATTGCCGTTGTTGTTCCTCTTCTCTTCTTCTTATCTTTCTTGCTCAGCTCCTTCAGATGATCCATCACCTTCTACTTCATTCTCTCCACTGCTTTTCATCTCGCTCCGCTTCTTCACCATTTCACACGCAACGCCCGCTCCGTCTTCCACAACTCCTCCAAGAGAAATACCTTACTCCGGAGTTCCTGGACTTCTGCAGATAGCTGATCTTGTTCACCAACCTTGATCTTATTCTTTAACTCCACCTTAGCTTCTTTAGACTCCGCCTCCTCATCACTACTCAGATACCTCTCGGGATAATCATCATGATCACTCCCGAGATTAACCATGGGTTCATCCTTTCCCACTTCTTCAACAGACTCGCCTCAGGTTGGGCACCTCAGGCTATCGGCATCAGGTGCGACAAATTACCGCATCTCCGTACTCATCTTATCTTCTCTTGACATCCTACAATCAGTTTAAATAACTTGATTAGTATTTCACCAGTACACACTCCTCGCACTATATGTCCACTTATCTCACTATCGATATGCTTCTGCAATCCCTTACTTAGTACTCTAAATGAGTATTCTCTATTTCGATCATGGTTATAATCCTAGGGTTTTCCCCCACCCCACTTAAGGTTTATAACCTATGCCTTTGATACTAAACCTCGTGACGCCCCCAAATCTGGGTTACCTGACCCCCGAGTTTGGTATTCACGATCCATAATATAATAGCATCTAACTACCCATTAATATATGAATAGTAATATATACCACATTAACATACGCTGTTAATACATTAATCCCAGGTCTACTAACCTTAACATTACAAACATACCCCTTAGATATACAAAAAGGGCTTACAATATAACATAATAAATATGCTAATCATAACTAATTAATAACTATGCCTTTTGCCTTTATCCTTCGTAAAGACTCTCTCGCCACTTTCGTCCTAAATTTAAAAGTTTTATTTAGCAAGGGTGAGCAACAAATTTGCTCCGCAAGTTAAGACATACAATAAATGTATAAGAATTCAAAATAACAGACTATCTATTTTGATAGAATGAAACCAAAGTTCGGGAACTTTGAAATAGTCGAACAAATCATTATTCAATAACAAGTCTTCTCGTATTCTATACAACACAATAATTCAATAATGAAAGAGTACAACGCTTTCAATGTTTCTACTGATATTCAAAGGAATAATCAAGAATCAATTATACTTAAATAACAAAGTGGAATATTTTCCAGATTTATGCCGATCGATCACACAAGATCTTGAACTTATCTTCTCGCATCTATCAAAGATTTACATTGATATATACTCGTGTATCGCTTAACCATAAAGATTAAATCATACCCTCTACGCAAGTACTCGTAGCCTACCAACTCTTTTGTACCCTATATTATGCATAATACTTAAGTCGCATACAAGAAAGATCGAATATACGATCAAAATATTCCCTTTATATAAAAGGTTGTTCTTCTCAATCCTCGTAATCAAGATTTTGATTTAACAACAAAATACTATGATTTCAAATTCTATTTGCTTCTCTTTCTCTTCTCAAACCTATCAAGTTTTCTTTTTTCGATCTAAATGAAAGAATCGGCATCGATCTATCAATAATAATTAAATTCTCTTCTTCTCTTCTCTCAACCTATCAAGTTCTAACAAATGTTTGTCTAACCGTAATAATTGGCTAAGACATTTCTCAATATAATCTTGATAATAAACAAGAATTATCTCAGATCATCAATTCTAGCTTCTACTTGATATATAATATCCAACAACAAAGTTATTCTACGAAATGTATATATTCAATCAATAATTCAATTTGAATTATTAAACATGCACTAACTCGCAAAATATCAACAATAAATCCCTGGACGTGGTCTAATTAGCAATAATTAACCACCAATAATAATTAAACAATATTAACTCAAGGTCGAAAGTTAGGGAACTTACCGATTCATTGACTATCGCTACGCAATTTAAGTTAACTTAACTTTTTTTAAGACCTATCATTAATAAGATTGGTCTTTTAATCAAAGATATCACACTTTGTATCATAATACAATTACTTTATCAATCAATTATCTAACACTTAATCACATAATTAAATATTAGATAACACCTTACAACATTAGCATTATTATCATCTTTTGATAATTCTTTAATCACTATATCATATACATTATGATTTAACACTTACCTTTTCATTTCATAAGTTAATCTTTAACATCTAATAAGTCAAATACTGAATCCAAAGAACTGGATTCTACTCTAGCAACTAAATTGCCAACTCAAAGAACTCGGATTCCAAATCCAAAGAACTCAATTCCAAATCCAAAGAATCTAAATCGCAATCCAAAGAAAATTTGGATTCAACATATTTTCAATTTAGTAAACTGTTTTTCAATCCAGCAAACTAAATTCATAAATTATTCAATCCAACAAGCTGGATTCCATATCCTTTTCACAAAAACACCAAATCAACTTATTATTTTTCTATCATTTGTCTAAACATATATACATATATTTCATACACAAAGTATTTTTCCATAATTTTCCAACCTCCTTTAGTATTTTTCAAAAATCATTTCTAGTGTGTAGCTTAAGAATTTAGCCACTTCATGCTCAACTCCAAAAATCTCTATCTCTTGACACAATCTTATATGTGTTAACATGAGCCTCCAGTTTAAATTTTGTGGCCATCAGAGTTATACAACTCCTAAGTTATAGCATTTTATTTAAAAATCACAAAAATTGAAATGGTCATAACTTGGTCGTTTTAAGTCGGAATGAGCTCATTTTTGGACAGCATGTACTTTATAACATATATTTTCATGTCCCAAAAGGCCGGAATTTATCTCACAAACTAAGTGGCCAAAACAGCCCCTTTAAAATTTTGGATAGTTTTCTTTTTGTCCTTTAGCGTTTTGGAGTCCTTTACTAAAACTTAAATAAAATGAAATCTATAACTCCAATTAACGATCCGTCAATTTTTTGGATTCAGATCTTTCCGATCTACAATTTTCATCTATCACAATCCATATTTGACATGTTAAGCTCCCGGAAATTAACCCTAAGTGGTCGGTCAAAATCAAGTTATTCTAATGCTTTTCTTAGCTTTTGAGTAGTTTGGGATAAATTCCATAACTTGCTCAATATTCAACCTAATTGAGTGATTCCAAAGGGGTTTTATCCTTCATACATAGATCTAGCATCCCAAGAACATAAATCACAAATATCCATCATAGATTTTAAAAATAAAAAGCTAGATCATACTTTGAAGTTTAAGCTTTCCGAAAAATTCTATTTTTCTATTCCTTTTGATTTCAACCAAATCAACACCCAATAAGGGTAGATCTACACGCAAAACACTCATCAACATGTATATACATGGTTTTTGAGTTTAGAACTATAGATTCAAGGTTTGATTTACAGTAATCAAAAATTACATAAACAAAAAGGGGTTTATACCTTTGCTTGATTTTCTTTCTCTTTCAAAAATATGAGATGGATCTTGGGTGTATGAAGATCAAAGTCTTCTCTTCTCCTTCTCCTCTTGGAGCTGCCGAATGGTAGCTTTCTCTCTCTCTCTCTCTCTCTTGTCTCTTTCTTTCTTTCTTAGTTTATGTTAGAAAATAAGATGAAAAGTAAAAGATAAGACTTAGATTTGGATTGTTGGAAAAGTAAGTATAGATATATTTGGTATATCTATCCCTAATCTACTAACATATCTAGCTCTTCTCTCTCCCACTCAATTACCAAGTGGTTGCTTGCAAGCTTGAACAAATATGTTGGCAAAATAAAAAGATGACACATAAGAGGAGTAGGTAGGAGTTGTTCACCAACTAAAGTAGGCAATCATTACATTCTTCCCCCCTCCTTTTTCCTCTCTAATAACCGGCCATGCGGCCTTATTATGCTCCCAATTTTGCTTTCTTTTTATCTCTTATTTAGCATACATAAGGTCCATAATACCCCCTCTCAATTGGGCTAAAAGTTGGGCCACTCAATTAATGTATTGCTTGGCCTCTAACCAATTTCATTGGGCCAACACTTGGGCTATAAAATTTACATAGTTCCATACCTTAATTCTTATCCAACCCAAATTATTTAATTAGGGTTTTCATTTCTTCAATTATAACAAAACTTCTTACTCATGCACATTTATTTCCTTAACCCAATTAGACTTGCTATAATTAGATTATAAAATTAATTAACCGAGATATATAAAATAAATCTCTTAGAATTAATATATATTTTATATACTAATATTCTCCCGTATCATAACCCTTAGGTTATTTAATTTTTCATTCCTAACTTCTAATTAGGTTACCTTAGCTTCTCTTATTAAAATTGCAATTTCTGTCGAATCCCTATCTGATCTTAGGGTTAGGTTTCTAAAGTCATAAGCACAACTCTACTCTAATTTCTCACCAATACACAAATTGACTAATTCTCGATACTTTCGTATCACGATATACACACAATATTATATTAATAAATAATATTAAATAAATAAAAAATTCATGAAATTTGGATTATTCAAATCTCGGGTTATCACAAATAATAATCAGAAGAAAACAGCTTTTGTAGCTTGTATGCTTTGTGATATCAGTATGTGTTTTTATTCCTTTTCTCGTTAATGAGACCAATTCATTTATAGGCTTTCATAATATATTACCGTTGCTTGTTTCCTATTCTTGATATGATCGTTAGAGACAAGATGCACAAGTCACGTAATATTTAGACTATCATCCAGATATTGTGCCAAAGATCAAGACTCCTTTCAGTTGTATATTAGCATAGGACATGTCAAGATCAGTAGAAGTATCTGAGTGATGACTGAGGAGATTTTGCCTAATAGAGTGTTCATCACGTGAAACTATATCTTTTATGAATTTTACATTTATATCCTATCTTATCATATGTCAATCTGCTATATGTCAAATACTGAATTTATATCATGCAATCAATTACCATTTTGATATATCACGCAAGTGGGTTTTAAAACCAATCTAATAATTAAGCATGATTCATGGTATTTATTTAACCAACTAGTTACCTTAGTTGATTGCCCATAATTAGATTCCTTGATTCCTGAATCATGATTTATGATGCATGATTCATGATATACCATATTTGTTTTTACTATAACGCCCCGAAATTCGGTCTATTTTCACATCCGGATTCCGTACGTCAGGATCCCATCTTCATCCTAACATACATCATTATATAACTAAATATAATAACATACATCCTCAAATCCCAGGTTCTAAAACCTTAAAACCTTTTTCATTACAAATAATGATAATTACATTATTCTTTACATCTTGCACAAGTGACTTTTATCCGCCACCAAGGATACATAATCATTCATTAAACTATTCTATAGCTTAATTCTATCATTATATATTACATGTCTTCGCTTGATCTTCACGCTCATTCATCTAATGAATGGCACTTCTTCTGGATACCGCTCAGCTTGATCTTTACGGGATCCTTAAGTTCTTTCTAACATTGTTCGCTGAAAATCTTTTTATTTAAAGCAAGTGTGAGCATTCAATTGCCCAGCAAGTCAAAGCAGTTGAACAAACAACTTCAAGAATTTAAACATTCTTTTAATACTTCAATAACCGAACAAAGGTTATGAAGCAGCTTGAACAATAGGAATAATCTTGATTCCTATCATTTTAAAACATTAGTCACATTCACTTTAAAATACTTTTATTCTCTACTCGCTTACATACACATTTTGTCTGGCTAGAATCAATAGCACAGACTTAACAATAATGGTTCATCTATAAACAGAACATGCTCATATTAAACAGTTCAATCATAGAACAGTTCATATCATAGAAACATCGAAGTGTTCAAATTGTGGCACAAGGCCTCATACGTTCTACCACCTTGTACAAATATCACACATTCGCACATAAACAGAACTTCTCAAGTTCAACATCGGAGAAGTTTTGAAACTAGCATTCATTAAAAATATGAATGAAGTTAGGAAAACTTGCCTTACGCACAGCTACAGCTTATAGTTTACGCTGAACTGCTCATTCCAATTCCCATGTAGCACATAAGGAAATAACACATATACCAATTAGTCATATACTTGACTTACGCATTGGTTTACTTTACTTTACTTCTTAGGGTTCACGTTCTTACAAACTAAGTTTACGCGACAACCTTCCTTTACCGGTTAACGGCTTCATAACATACAGAGATGTCTTACTTAATACGTTCATCATCTTTGATGATTTACATTCTTATCTTCTTCTTATAATTCTCCTAGGACTCAGCACACATCGCGTCTCTGCTAGTAGTCCATATGGTACTCTGAGTGGTTTCCCACAAAAAACCAACAAACAAGTTCCCGTCTCATCTACACTGCCCATAACAGTGAGTTAGATCAGTTACCAGTTTTGTATATACCTTCGCTCTCTGAAGGAATTGTTTAGCCCACCTCCCATATGTCAACCATCAAAGGTTACGATTGTACTAGAACCTAAAATCATCTTAACTTACCCGAACTATTAAACTATAATGTTCGTTAAGTCAATTTCTTACTCCTTATGGCTTTCTGGCAACTAAATGCCATACCTCAGGATTTATTCTTTATCGTCTAAGTCATACAATCTTTTGTATACTCAGGATGATCATTCAATATTCATTCTACGCATTTATAGCATTAAGCATTTTATGTTACCTTATTCTTATCTTACAACGTCCGATTCATTTGACTCGAAACATTATCCAAGTTATAAACATTAACTCGGCTTCTTTTACGTTATACGTACTTGTCCTTAATTCAACTTCTCCACCGTTCATAGGTTTAATCATTGATCTTTATTACCTTACGGTCAAACCATACACGGGGTGTAGGTTCTACCCGTTTAGTATTCGTATACACTTAACCTTTAACTCGGCTCAAGTGTTCAATGCTTACATTTCATTTTAACATTCTCATCCGACTAACATTCGGCTTTCATTAATCTTATTACCGTTCGCTACGACTTTCTTGATAATTCATATCTTACTTACTACTCCCGTTAACGTCTAAGTCATATAACCAATGTATACTTAGAACGTTTGCTCAACATGAATACGATTCACGAGGATCATTTACGTATTCAACATTTACGTTACCTGCCTATTAATTCTATTCAACCTTCATCCAAGGTTTTAATTACTTTCATTCATTACTCGTCACCTGAACCCCATGTTCATTATTCTTTCCTAATATCAAAGCCATACGATTCTTTGTATGCTAAGACCGATCGTTCATCGCAACAACATTGCGTTCACAGCGTCTAAACGCTTTACATTCATCTCTCATGACCATGACATAACATCGAAATGTTATTCATTACCCTAGTCAATCAACGTTTAAGGAATCACAATTATAGCAATCCTTCACGTTCGTTTCATTGTGATACGGTTCCTTACATTGGTTCCAGAACCCGCCGTCTACATTCTTTATCTTTTAATCTCATTTAATCTTTTCATTCCACCTTCATTAAAGGTTTAATACACTTGATTAAGTGTTAAATTAGTTGAACTATATGTTCATATTTCTTTCTTGCACATCCCCTGAGAAATTGAGCAGTTAAAATCTCATTTCTGGGCATTGCCCTGCACCGGCGCTTCGGCGTCGTGCCCTTCCCTTTTCTTCACGCTGCGGTGCCACTTAGCAGTAGCTAATGGCCCGGGCTCATGCTTGTGGCACCGCCCCCTGAAGGCATGACTTATGCCAAGGCTACCAAGCATGAAACCTAGAAAATTTTTTCTAAGTCTTTTACAAGCTTGAGACGCTGACTTCGAAATCTTATATCTCATTCGTTATAACTCGGAACGAGGTCGTTCTAAAGCCATTTTCTTCCTTATCTTACGTACTTCGATTACCCTCAGACAGAACTTCATTCTAAAATCTGTTAACATGCTATTCAATTGGCTTAATCTTCGCTCTTCATTCATTTTACGTTATTAACGTTCTTCGTTCGTTCGTCCGTAATTTGGTCATCCGAACTCGGAACTTGTTCGTTCTTGAGTCCATGACTCATGTTTTCTACATTATCTTACATTCTTATGAAACCCTATACATTCGGATTCATTTACTAACTTTCTAATTCTCGTTCTTCTTTTAAGAAATTTTCGCCATAACTTTGTTATAGCTCAGTTTTAATTCGTTCTTCATGAACGTTTCTAAGATTCCTAACCAAGCAATAAGCAACTAACTTATACGCGATGGTTTCAAACTTGTACATCAACAACAATTATCCTACGATGGTTTTAAATTTGTCCATCAACAACGTTCTTCGTGTTCTTCGCGTGTTCTTCATTTTTAATCGATATTTTGGATTACAATTTCACTTTTTCTTGGAATTTGATGTTATAGAACATCATTCCTTACTTATTTGACCTACTCATTCATAAGATTCATTCGGATCGCTTCGTAATCCTTACTTAATCTTACATTTCCTTAAGAAATTTATAAACTAAATTTCTAATTCTTATTTCTTCATTTTCTCATGATTTCAACCATATGAATTCATTCTTAACATCATCTACTTCTTATTATCATTAAGTTATGTTTATGAACATATTAAACTTAAAGAAAATTAGAAGAAACTAAGGTTCGGATTACCGTTCTTCTTTAATCTCCTTCCGTTGGACAAAGCGTGCACTTGGCAAACTTTTCCTCATTCTCTCCATCTTCTTCTCCCATCCGAACTCTCTCTCTCTCTATCTCTCATAGTGTAGGATTTTCATAAGCTCAAAATAATGAACTTAAGCTTTCTATTTATAGAAAACCAAGGCTTAGGGCAAATTGGTCATTTCGCCCCTAACCTCCTTACTATTCAAAGCTTAGCCACCAAGTTTACTTGGCCACCACCCTTACTTGGTGGCCAAGTGGTCGTCCCTTATGCCCATGGGTCTCCCCCATGGGTTGCCCCATGGGTTTTACCCATCCGGTGACCCATCGGTTCGATCTGCGGTTTATTTTCTTGGATCGGGCTTAATTAAATCTAACACTGGGCCTTACATTAATTCTAACTGGGCCTACCCTAGGCTTGATTACATATTCCATTGGGCTTGATATAATCCAAGTCCAATTGGATTCTTCAAAGTCCATGAACTCAAAGTCCATTTAGACTAATCATATTCTACGCATTCCATTCTCGTATTCTCTTTGTATATCATTCGTACGATATTCGTATTATATGTCGTACTAATCTTCGTAATATACTCGTATAATAACTAGTATTATACTCGTATTTCTCACGCATAATAACTCTAATTATTATACAAAATCATAAAATTCTCGGAACTCACTTTTCCTAACCCTTAGGTTTTAAGTCCGCAGGCAAAAACTTCGTTTTTGCCATAACTGAAATATTATTGAATATTCCATCTCATCTTACGATTATATCATTACGCGTTTCTCAGAAATTCAAAATAAATCTCCGAGCAGAAATGGATGAATAGTACCTATTTTGTCTTTTTCCCCGAAAAATATTTTGTTCCCGAAAATTTTTTATTTTCGTCTTGAAAATTCTTAATCGTTTAGTCTAGCTCGTAGCCAGAATCCTCCCGATTAATAATCACCCTAGGTTATAGAACGATTAATAAACACATAGCACATAATAGTATTAATAAAAATTCATTTTATTAATAACTAATTCTTTAAATATTAAATTCTGGACAATCCGATTTCTCGGGTTGTCACATTTATTGTGAATCAGATTGATGGAAATAACTAATGCATAATTTATGGTATTTTATTCAATCAACTATTTACTCTAGATTACCATATATATTCTTTAACAAGATTTGATTCCTTAAGTTATGGTGAGCAAATTCCGGCCATGCATATCATGAGCTTAGTGTATTTAGTATGTAGCACCGAATATGTGAGAACAATTATATATTTAATGCACATGTCCTAGAGCCTTATATTGGAAAGTAATAGATGTTAAGATCTTACATATATTCCTAGGACTCAATTTGCTTTTCCCTCTTTCAAAGATTCCTTATCTTGTAATTTCCTCCTTGGTGTTCCTGTAATGTCATATCTTTCCCTGAAATGTTATATAGCATGATTAGAGGAATAATAGAGTCATCATCAAAATATTGAGTATGACATTAGTCAACACATGGTCATCATCAAAGAGGAGGAGGATATCGACCAATCCTTCATGACATATGTCAACAAAGACTTGACCCTAGACAATTAGAGCAGCACTCCTTACATCTGCTGAAAAGGGTAAAAGGGGCAGAAAGTTCATCTGCCCTGAAGTGTAGATATTATATACTGCTTATTTTTGTTGCACATCGCTAGCAAGTACTTTTGTCATTCTTTTGTTAATGCTTTGTATGATTAAACAGTTTCATATATTAAGTCAAAGCATTTTATTTTCAGGACTCTAGAGTTGGATTTGTCTAGCCTTGCTTATAAAATGCCAAATCTCCACAATGACTACAACTTTGATGTAAAGTTAGACTTTGAGTTAATGGGGATTGAGCAAGAGGAGATAGATGTTAGAGTTTATGCCCTAGAAGCCAATTATTTAAAATAATTACTTAACATTTTTGATATTATATTTGATAGAATAAATGAATTATTTTATTATCATTTTATTTACTGTGTTATATAAATGTTAATATAATAAAATTCCTTAGAACAGTGATACAAATTATATGGCTTCAAATATGTGATTTGAACATGAGATCATATAATTATAATTAATATCATTGCTCTTAAATGTCCATAGTCGAGTATCATTGTTAATGGGACAACAATGATACATTGAGACTAGTATGTGGATTGACTGATGGCTAAATCTCATTGGTCATAAATATATAAGATATTGAGTCAATGCATAGGTACATGTTAGAGAACAATGTATTGGACATACCCACCATGAGAATTCTACGTGGAGCATTATGAAAAGTGTCATTAGCAATTCTCATAGTGACAATGATATAATGATCTTCCGACCTGAAATCACTATATTACTACACGGGAATTTATGTATTTTGATATCATCAAAGGTCACCTTTTATAGGATGGACAATAAAGGTGATTATTGGGTACATCATGAATCGTGTGAGGAATATGAGTGATCTAGATGAAATTTAACCCTCCTATATATTAGGGTTGACATTCATAGGCCTCTTGTTTAAGTAGGACTATAAAATGCATGGCCATGCTCAAATAGTGATTTGTTTCATATAGTCTACTCATTGATCAAGAAAACTCACATTAAATTATAAAGAGTATGACACGTTCCATGCCTCGAGTTTAATCTAGAATGTCAAGGTTAAAAGGATTAAATTATATTGAAACATTGGTCAAGAAAAGGTTGCATTCGAATCATCGATCTTATTATTACTTGAGTAGTAGTGATGCATTTCTAGATGCCGCTCACTGTTTATAATTTTATAATATGATTTTAAGAATATTTCCAACGTAATAATAACCTATAGGGTCACACACTTACAACGTAATTAAAAGGGAATTAATTTAAATTGTAAGGATTTAAATATGTCAATATGATTGATAGTATTTAAATTAAAAGGATAATTTGTATATATATGTATATTAATTAAGTAAGACTTAATTAAGATATAATATATAAATTCAAATTTTATTTTTTTAATTGGATTAGGTTTTGATTAATTCCTTTTGACTGCTATATATATAATATATCAACCATTTTAGGAAGATCATCAAAACCTAAAAACCGTAGCCGCTCTTAGAGAGAGACTAAAGAGAAAAACTTGAGAAAAATCCAGATCATTGGGTGCTAGTACCGCGGTTCTCCTTCATCACAGATCGTGTACGACGATTCATGGAGGTTCGTGTGAATCTTGTGAATGGCTTACACCTGTTCAGATTGATTACGTTGGAGATTCAAAGTCGTACCAGAATTTTCGATCGTATCAATTCTAGCTTGGATAATCGGTAAAATATCTAAACCTCTAAATTAATATGTTTTTCGCATGGATCCTATTTTAGGGTTTTGGAAATTGTTTTGTAAATTTTATTTTCCACTGTGTTTTTGTGCAGAAATCCCAATAACAGAGGACTATGAAGTTCTGGAGGAGATCAAAGAATGGGTCAAAGACAAACCCAAACCCAATCTTGATCAAACCACCATTGTCAATATCGGAACCTCAGAAAACCCTAAAGAAATCTAGATAGGCATGGACCTTACCTCAAATCAAAGAAAAGACCTGATTGCTCTACTAACTTAGTTTCAAGATGCGCTTGTATGGTCATATGAGGATATAATTAGTTTGACTATCGATATTATCATTCATTGACTGCCCATTAAAGAAGGATTTAAGCCAGTCAAACAGAAGCTTAGGTGCCTAAAACCTAAGTGGAGTCTGAAATTCAAAGAGGAAATTGTTAAACAATTCAAAACCGGCATCATCATGGTATCAACCTACCCTGAGTGGCTATCCAATATAGTTCATATGCCTAAGCCTAGAGGAAAGGTACGAGTATGCGTGGATTACCAAGATTTGAACAAAGCTTGTCTCGAAGACAACTCTCCAGTACCTTTTATCCACATACTAATAGACAATACATCGTAGTATGACATGTATTCTTTTGTTGATTGCTTCGCCTAGTATCATCAAATCATGGTTGCTGAAGAGGACAGGGAGAAAACAACCTTCATTACCCCCTCGGGAACCTTTTATTACAAACAGACGTCTTTCGGCCTTGTTAATGCCGGTGCCACCTATCAGCGAGCCATGATGGCCCTTTTTCATAACATGATGCACAAAGAGATAGAGGTCTATGTGGACGATATCATCATAAAATCCCGAAAGGAAAATGACTATATCAACCATCTTAAAAAGCTTTTCAACTGATTGCGCAAATACAACTTATATCTGAATACGGCCAAATGTGCCTTTGGTGTCAAATCAGGCAA
The DNA here is from genome assembly GCA_020205605.1 of Panax ginseng. Classification (NCBI taxonomy): domain Eukaryota; kingdom Viridiplantae; phylum Streptophyta; class Magnoliopsida; order Apiales; family Araliaceae; genus Panax; species Panax ginseng. The sequence continues at coordinate 89,909,189 of CM035129.1, forward strand.
GTTGTTGGGATTTCTAGTAAGCAACAAAGGCATTGAATTGGATCCCTCCAAAATTAAAGCAATCACTGAGATGCCCATGCCCAGGATAGAAAAGGAAATATGGGGATTTCTGGGGAGAATCAATTTCATAAGCAGATTCATATCTCAACTCACAACAACGTGTGAACCCATCTTTAAGATGTTAAGGAAAAACTCATCCATGAAGTGGAATGAAGAGTGTCAAAAAGATTTCTTTTCCATCAAGAAGAATTTGATCAAAGCCCCTGTCTTGGTGCCCCCAAGGAACAAGGTTCCCATGTTTATGTACTTGTCAGTCAATGCTAATGTTATGGGCTGCATACTGGGGCAAAAAGACGATAAAGGCAAGGAAAGAGCCCTCTAGTACCTCAACAAAATATTCAGTAACGACGAGTAGAATTACACTTTAATTGAAAAGACCTGTTGTGCGTTAGCATGGGCCGCCATGAAGGTACAATATTACCTTCATGGGAACACGACCTATTTCATATCCCGTATGGATCCTCTGAAGTACGTATTCAACAAACCTATGTTGAATTTTTGATTGTCCAAATGGCATTTGATCCTCCAAAAATTCGACATCATCTACGTGACTCAAAAGTATATCAAAGGTCAAGAAATTGCGGATCAATTGGTCGAAGCACCATCAGGGAATTTCGAACCCTTGGAAACATATTTCCTGGATGATGGAATAATGATAATTCAACATATCCATCGAGAAAATATAGTTCGATCTTGGAAATTATATTTTGATGGAATCGTAAACATGGAAGGTACCGAAGTAGGGGTTGTAAGGACCGAGAATTTTCAGACAATTATATCTATATTTTTATGAATATTTTTTTTTTATTTTAATTATTAGTTATTATGAATATTGGTATCAATAATAATATTTTTGAATATATGCGATATGGATTTAGCAAGTTAGTCAATTTAATTTTTTTCAATTGACTAAGAATGAAAGTTTAGTCGGATATGTTCAAAACCCCAATGTTGGATTTTGAATAAGGATTTGAGTATTAATAAAATATTAATTGTATTTCAATATTATACGTATGTACTGTATGTGTGTAATGTGCATTGTTGATCAGATATAGTATAACATTACAAAACCCTAAGTTGGAATTGATAAACTCTAATTTGAACTTCAACTAGGAAATTAAGAATGATTAATGATTGATTATATGTGATTAAGGAGATATGTTAGTGATTATGAACCTAATTAGGAAAAACCCTAATAATTATTTAGAAACCCTAATTGTTAAGTTAGAAACCCCAATTTTATTTTTGGGAAACCCTAAACACTAAATTTTAAACCCTAATTAGTTATTAGCAAACCCTAATGGTGATTAGCAAATCCTAAGAATTAAAAGTTAAGGGAAATATATGAAATTACCAAACTACACTTAAAATTTAGAAGGAAATGATCAAAATGCCCTTTTGTATGCAAAATAACTAAATTACCCTTTACTTATGTTTTAAGCAAATGTGGTTGCAAATCTAATGACTCACCATGTTAAGTTATCTCATTTGCTCTAAAAATCTCAGCCAAATCTAATCTCATAGGCCACCTTGCATCATATAGATTCAATGAATCAAAGATACAAAAATTTAAGAGAGAGAAAATCAAAACCAAAGCTCATTTCTCCTCATAAACTCAACCAAGCCTTTCTCTCTCTAAGTATATCAGTCACTAATCAAGTTCCCAGAACATCAAAAATAGATTAGTAAACAAGGAATCAAAGCTTGTTTAAGGAAGAGGTATAAACCTAACTTAAATTTAATCTTGTATGCTAAGTTAGATGTACTGTTTTTTTGTTTAAACATGGGTTCTAGGATGTTATTTAGTGATCTATGATATTACATTATAGATACATAACATCAAAATGCTCAAAAATCAACTTTTCAAAACTGTCAAGAACCCTAGATTTATGGCCTGACAACCGAATGTCAGAGGCCATAGATCTAGGTCTGTTAATGATTTTGCTTGTATGTTGTATTAGATTTGTAGTATGATATGAGGGCTGTGATCTGGACTTGAAATCATGCTTATACCATGTATAGATTACAAGTTATTAAAGGTCAAAGTACGTTGACCGACCATGATTTTACATTTCTGGGTAACCCATAATTTACCCATCAGTGTCTGACAACAAGTTCGTGAGCCCAGATCTTGCTTGTGTTTGTTGATTTGCTTATGTTAGTGTATTAAGGTTATACTCTAGTATGTGTACTATAGATTAATGCTCTTATAACACTTAGATAACAAACAGAATGAAAGTAGTGGATGGTCAAAGTAGCTTAAACGAACATGAAATACGTTTTCTGGGTAACCCAGAAAACTCAAGAACACCACTTCGGACATGGTTTGACCGGAGGATATCTTGTGATTCTGATGTAGTTAGGTTGACCTGATGTATGATATTTGTACCTTGTCATGTAGACTACAAGCTTGAACTATTTGAACACCAAAACATCAACTAGAACTCGATTAAGTCAAGGCACAAAGTAGCTATCAAACCTTTGCTGGGTTTGTGGTAACCTGAAAACCGAGAAGGGCCCCGATGACCACTTTGAGCCTCTAGATATTACATATATACTGTAGTTTGACCCTGTTAGTTGATGATTCATGTAATATTACATCAATACAGCATGATCATTACCATAACATGCTTAGAAACCTCATGATCTGACAATTACAGTTGGTCAAACATGGCACCAAAGAACTGACTTTGGGTGTTTTTGAGGCTTAAGAACACATATAGAGACAGTTTCTATCGCTAAAGGCTTTAGCGACAGTTTTATTGAAATTAATTAATTTAATTTCCAAAATTATTTAAAAATAGAAATAAATTTCTAAAAATTTCAAAATTAGTTTTAAAAATTATTTTAAGTTATAAATATTAACTTTGGATAAATTGATATATTTTTCATTAATATTATTATTTATTTGCATATTAATGATATTAAATTTATTTAATAAATATATTAAATAAATGTATTAAATAAATTGGTATTATAAAAATTATTTTAAATGATAAAAGTGTTTAAAAATATTTTAAGTTATAAATCATAACTTTTAATATTTTAAGGTAAATTTATTACTAATTTAATATTAATGATAATAGATTTATTTAATAATTATAGTAAATAAATAGTTTAAAAATAGTTTTATTGATTTAAAAATCATTTAAAAAGGATATAAATGATTTAAAAATATTTTAAGTTATAATAAATGACTTTAATATTTTGATGAAAAATACATTAATATTTGAATATTAATGGTAATTAATTAAAAGTTTTAAAAATCATTTAAGGATAATATTAATGTTTTAAAATATTTTGAGTTATTATAAATAACTTTAATATTTTGGCAAGTATTTTATTAATATTTTAATATTATTTAAATATTAATGATAATAGGATTATTTAGTATTTAAATCATTTAAAAATGATTTCAATGATTGAAAAATCATGATAAATGATAATAATTATTTAAAAATTAGTATAAGTCCTTGAAAAATAATATGACTGATATTCGAATTATCTAAAATAATATTGAGGCTACAAAATAGAATTTTATTAAAAATAAACTCGATAATTATCCGATAAAGCCGCCGGTACACCGAATTGATTCCAAAATTGATCCAGGCATATATAGTTTGACTTGATAAGTGGTTGTTTATCTGTTAATTACAGATATAAATATGTGACAATGTGTTTAAGTTATATGATGACTGTAAATAGCAGTAGTACGTGTTATGATGTATTATTCTAATAAAAAGAATAATTTTATTAATGATAGGTCTTTGTATAAAAGATAGAACTAAGTTGTGTAGCTATAAGCAATAGATTAGATAAGTATCCTACCCTTTGCATTTACTTTATGCAATGGACATGTGTAAGCAAGTTTCTGAACTATATACTTGTTTTACAAGTTTCTGAACTCTACTGTTATTGATCATGTACCTAAACCTTTGTATTCATACAAGTTCTCGAACTTTATCCATTCATTGATTATGAATGTAGTATTACTGTATGATCAAGATATACCCTGTTCGTTAATAGATAAGTTTGGTTATGCAAGTGTCCTCACTTGGATAATTATTTTCCTTGTTGATACATACTTATTGAATTCTGGTATGTATATGTTAATAAAAACTCGTCTAAGATATTTGATTCGGCTAGACATATATTTAAATATATCGTTGCACATGATAGGACATTATTGTCATCCGACTAAATTATTTTGGGTTCAGATTCCAGACTAAATATAAACATCCTGAACATGGGAAACTTTTATGCGCCAATGACGGACCAGATGAGCGAAAATATCATTCTAAGGCGTAGTATTGATCAATACTTGGCATATCAGCCTGATCACCCTCCGTGCCCGTAAGACATGACGGTTTACGGACAAAGTTCTGTATAAATTTTTCAAAAATTGAAAATAAAAGTTCATAATCTGTCGACTGCTCTCCATTTATAGTCAGTACAAAGTTTCAAAATTGAAATAGAATTGATATGTTGTTCATTATTGTTTCAGTTTACTTCACAACTATTGTTTCATTGTAGAAGTGCAGTTCAAAGAAAATATTTACTTCTTTCAGCTGGTATTTATTCATTAATATTACTTGCTGGGTAATCAAATGCTTATTCTTGCTTTAAATTTAAATGTTTTCAGCTAAGCTAGCTCAACCTGAAGGTTCAGGCAATGATAAAGAGAAGGGGAGCTGAAGGATTAGGTTACATAATGTTATTTGTAATAACTGTTTGTATAATAATATATTTAATATCATATAATGTATGGCTTAAAGGTTCTTAAAACTGGGGAGATATACAACTATGATATAATACTTTTGTTTAATTAATACTCTAAGTAGTTTGAAGGAATGTTATCGTGGAGCACCATGTACGAGTTTTAAGTACCCAAATTTTGGGGCGTCAAAACATGGTATTAGAGCTTTAGGTTAGAAATTTAGGTGGGGGTATACCTTAGGCTATAACCTTAGGATAGAGGGAAATGTTGAAAATATAAATAACTCAAATAGAGTTTAAAGGAGATGAATTAAATAAACTCATCGTAAAACAAAATAAAAGTAATTTATATAAAACTATTATTTGTTGTGTGTACATAATATTTATAATATGTGCTAATCAAGATAATTTATGTGTAAATGTCAAGCGAAAAAGGATTAGGATATGCTTATAACATGAAGAAGGATCAAATCAATCCACCCGAGCTAATATCCAAGCCAATAGCTGAAATAGAGGCTCACATTGAAAGTAACCTTGATAAGGTGATTATTTTGGAAAATATAGTACTGGACCCAGAAATGGTGGTACTAACAGATAGTGATTCAGACACCAAAGTTGGATCTGATCAAGTATCAACCGAAGTGCAGAATCTGCGGAACCAGGTTTCTTCTTTGGAAAAGTTATGGAAAATAGAAAAGCTATTAAATAGTCAACTGTAAAAGGTGTTGATCGAAATAATGGAAGAACAAGATAAGCTTAAAATCCAAATTAATCAGATGGGAGCCAAAAATTGTATATCGTGTGCAGCTCCAAGCAAGAAGGGGAAAAAAAGATGAACGACCGTGAGTTAAAAAATTCTAATTATAATCAAGGAAACTTTAAGAAAATAGGAAAGTGTTCAAATTGTATAAGGAAACATAAAGGTGTATGCAAGAAAAAGGAAAAGATATGTTACAATTACGGACATGAGGGACATATCTCTCCTCATTGTCTCAATCTGAAGCAAGGAGCATGTTTTATTTGTGGGCTAGAAGGTCATCAGACGAAAGTTTGTCCAGGATCATGAGAAGATGTTGTTGGGTAAAATCTAATTACGCACAACACGCAAGTATACGTGGTCAACAAGTAATAAAGTGATAAGTTGAGTATCGTTCCCACAAAGATAAATTAGCAAATACCTTAACTTACAATTACCAATCTTTTATTAACCCTAATTTTATTAAACAAATCAAATCAATAATTTAAATTAACAAAACTAAAATTAAGAATAATTAAATTAACACAAAACAACCACGAATATCAAAATCTAAATTTTAAACAATTAATGGAGAATTAGACTTATGATTTCACCCTAAGATTCACTTTGATTTTAACACCTTTATTTCAATTTAATGCACTATCGCAGTTTATTAATCAAGAACACGAACATAGTATTAACCACCTCTCGATGCACTAATACCATATTAACTTCAATCCACAATTAAGATAGAAATCCGTTAAACACCTTAATCAACTAACCCACTATATCTCCATGTGAATTATAATTGAAGAAGGTTGGAGAATAAGTTCTCTATCCGATTACATGCGGCGTCAAGCATATCTCTACCTTAACACTCATCAAGTTTAAGCTACTAACAAAATCCTGAACACATGCTATATTAACTAGGTCTAGATTTGAATATCATCTCTCGATTCCATCCAACTCCACAAAGAATTGTTGATCAGGCAATTCATAGATTCAAGCACAAATTAATATAGATAAACTGGAGATAGCTTATTAAATTGGAAATCAAAGTTTACAAAATCATCGATTCACTTAAGGATCACAAGCCTAAAAAGTGAATTAGTTCATAATAAACGAAATAAACACTTAATAAATCATAGAAATCATTCTTCCAATTACAAATAATATTCTAACATAAAGAATATTAGAAAACACCCTTCACGTAGACTAGAATTGCAATTGTCTTGAAAAATTCCTCGAAATACCCCTCCACACTTGCTATCAAAAACTAAGCTCAGATCTTCGTAATATCTCTTCTGTAATCTTCCTTGTTGTATTTGATAGAGTACTAGATGTCTAGCATAAAACTCCAGCCGAATTTTTTATCCAATAGAGTTATACTGACATGCAAAAAACTAAACTTCGTACCCAAGAGGAATTATAACCGAAACAGGACACTCAACATTTTCCACCATCGCCTTACGGGTTTAGACACTATAGACTCATTGATTGGGATTGCCTTCTGTTTTGCTCGAATGAAGACTCCCACCCCTTGCTAAATGTAGTGTAGTTAATAATGCCCACCCGGCACGGCTTTGTTTCGCTTAATCGATTGAAGACCCATTCCGGGGTATATAAGTCACAATGCCTCGCCTTGGGAAATACCTATCTCTTCGTTATCCGACTTTCTTCGCTATGTCAATTGCTTCCAAATATGCTCCATTCGATTCCAATCACACCGAATATCACTAATTGTACGTTGAAAACCACAACCACCAATATACACATGAATTAACATAAAACAAGTGAAATTGAACATAATCACAAGATTATAGCAACAAATAAGCATGAATTGGATATTAAAATGCGTATATAAAATACACTTATCAAAATCCCCCAAACTTAAAATGTGCTAGTCCTCGAGCACAAATCAACTACATGTAATGCAACGATATGAATACAAATTTACTTATATACTATCAAATCCAACAATATCGCAGAATCAAAATTATCTTAACGGCCTCAACGAAAATAAGCAACTATACAATATCAACCATCAAAAACTAATATACAAATACGCTTTAATCCTCGAATCTCAAGCCATCATCACTGGTATAGTGTGTGTGTGTGTGTGTGTGTGTAACATCCATGATAACTGATACCGACTCAAATTCAATACATAACCAGTCTCTTAGAAGGAATCATGCAGCACAAACTTAAAAATTTCAAAAGTAGATAGTTCCAACTAAAATCAAGCAATCACAAATCTCAAGGGTTCACGCGGGGTACTTATGCTTTATTTTCATCAACGGGGGCTTTTTGCTCTTATTTCCCGTCTTATTCAATTTTTTTCTCTTAGATCACATAGTTGTGCAATGTCTTATTCCCTTAGGCTTTTCAATGCTAGCTTAACGAGCTTTCGACCAACGAATCCCAGACCATTAAGACCTTAGGGCGCTAGGTGTAAAGACAATCCCTCGGCTTACTTGCTTTTCAGTAACAAAGGCCACAAAACTAGACAAGCACGCTACGGTGTTTATTCATACTTTTTTTCCCCTCTTTTTTTTTAGATTTTATAAGCTTATATACCCCACATAACATCCCCCAAACTTAAGTTCTTGCCTAACTTTAGCCTTTACCAGCCAACCTTGTCATTTTATCATTCACTCTAGAATTATCCTTTAGAGACCATTTAGGTACCGGTTTGAACTTAACCAATTAACACGTATGTTTGTTAAACGTATATCCTTTTATACCAGCTTTCAAAAAACTCAAGATTCGATTCATAAACGATCATTGTGTCATAGTTCTAATACTCAATCATCAGATTTGCTACTTATTTGACAATCACATCATAGGCCCACAAAGAATATGAAACTCAACATTGATAGACTTAAACAACACAATAATTACTAATTAACAATTTTTTTTTTATTTTTTTTCTTTTTTTTATAGATATGAATAACAAAATGCAGATAACAAAATGCATTACACTATTATCTACTATGCAAAACCTAAACTACCATGAATGCCCTATGCTATCATGCAATACTGAAAATAAAATGCAATACATAAATTTAATTGCCTAAAATTAAAAATGAACCCTAAAAACTAAAATGCATGCAAACATGAATTTAAATCCCCCAAACTTAAACAATACAATGTCCTCATTGGATAATTGATCAAAATAAGTACGTGAGGACTTCCCTGTCAATGCTTAAGCTTGAGGAGGTGGTTGTTGTTCTTCTTCATCGGAATCACTTGGTGGGAACCTTGGCATTGGACCGGGCTGTTGATATGGAAATTTTTTCGTCGGGTTGAAACTTTGAAGTGTTGTGTTCAACGAGGCAAAAGATGCGTGCATAGCGTCGAACATGTGCTCTTGCCTCATTGCCAATCGGCGCATTTCCCGACGAGTTGCCTTGGTGTGTACATTCAGTTGATTTTGGAGATCAAGGAATTGTGATCTAGATATAGCCTCAGCTCTCGGTACCTGCTCATCCCCTTGATCGCCCATGTCTTCGTCATCGTCCCCCGATGTCTTTGTAGCATCCTCACTGTCCTCCGATGACGATGGGAAAATGAACCCAATCCCCACGGGTGTGACTCGCCTCCTGCCCATACAGAGTACCGCGCAATCATTCTTAAATCAAGCCGCGCGAGCGGCATTTGAGTGGGCTCCTCATCAGACCATCTAACTCCAGCTTGATGGCACAACCCACATATGAGTGATGGGTGTGGCAAGCCTCCAGAAAAATTCCCACGTAGGCACCGACGGATAGAGAAGCAGATGATAGCTCCGATGTCAATAATAAAATCTTGCACAATGGCATACAACAGCAATGCCTTCTCCTTGGTGACGTCTGAAGTGTGTTGGGATGGAAGCAATTTTGCGTAGAGGAAGGCATACCAAATTTTACCATATCGACTAAGGTCCTTGTTGTGGAACACAGTACCTCCCTTCCGACCTTTCATCCATGACGTTCTTGGCTTTGTCATCTCTGTGATAATAGCATCAAAATCTGGGTTAGAAGTACGGAGATGCTCGTACTGGCAGTGGCGAGGCACCCTCAGTAGGTAGTATGTGTTGATGGCATCGACGCTAAAGGGAACCAACCGTCCTCGCACAAATGCTTGAAATGGTTCTTTGTCCACTGTATTTGCGTAAAACTCCTTGACAATGTTGAAAACTGCTGGTTCCGGCTCCTCGATGAATTTTACCCATCCCTTTTGGTAAATTTACGGCATGAGCTCCCCATCATTAGGATCCAGTGCCAATCCCCGCTCCGGTGTAAGGGCTTTGGTGAGCATGTAATCATACAGATCGGCGGCGGCGGCACTTGCAAATTTGCGGTGATCGAAGGTGCGAGTTGGTTGGGATGGTTGTGAACTCTCCCCCCTTTGGCGTTTCGTAGATGAATGTGAAGCCATGGCTCTCTCAATTGCTAGTTTTGCTCTACTCTCCCCCAAACTTTGCACTATTATCTATCTAGCTTCTCTTTTTCTTTATAGGAAGTGTGGTGGGAGAGGTGGTGTTATATGTGGTGGTATTTATAGATGGAGAGGGAAGGCTAACATTGGTGGAGTAAGGAGGTGGAGAGGTGGAGAAGAATAATGGAGAGTTGGGAATGTGGGGAAAGTGGGTATTGGTTATGGAGTAATGAGGTAGTGGGAAAGTGTGAAAGTGAGGGGGTAATGAACTAGGAATGCCCGCCCCAGCGGGCTATGCCCCTAATTTTTGATATTGAGGACCCCACCCCTGAGGGTTGTAGAAGAGTTTTAGGCTCCTTTTCCAAGCTAGGTCACTGCAAGACTTTCTTGTTTTTCTTCAATGTAGCTCACTTTGCTGCAATATACTTTCTTGATGATCCTTTTTCCATCCTGCATGACATGAACATGAAGATTAGTGAGTTATTGATGACATGTTCTGATGTGGAGAGATTAACGAGATTTTATTTTATTCTTCTACCTAATAATTTAATAAAAACTATGATTAAGAAAATATAAATGGAAAATATGATAAAGAAATAAAAATTGGGTTGCCTCCCAATGAGCGCTTGATTTTAAGTTGTTCAGCCTGACTACTTCCTGCTTAAGTTGTATCGGCCAACATGATGGCGATCACGTCGGTATTGGCTTCTCCACCCCAGTAATGCTTCAACCGGTGTCCGTTGACTTTGAATGTTTCGAGAGGATTGCGACTGTAAATTTGAACTGCCCCATGAGGGAATACTTGCTTGACTGTGAATCGTCCCGACCATCTTGATTTGAGTTTTCCGGGGAACAAACGTAGCCTTGAGTTGAATAATAGTACTGATTGGCTGGGCTCGAATGTTCGACGCAAAATTTTCTGGTCGTGCCATCTTTTGACTTTTTCTTTGTATATTTTGGCATTCTCATAGGCATATAGGCAAAACTCGTCTAATTCATTCAAATGAAGTAATCTCTTTTCTCCTACAGCTTTTTGATCAAAATTGAGTTTTTGCACTGCCTAGTATGCCTTATGTTGTAGTTCCACCGGTAAATGACATGCCTTCCCATACAACAGTTGATATGGTGACATGCCGAGTGGCGTCTTGTATGCAGTCCAGTAAGCCCATAGAGCATCATCCAATCTAAGTGACCAATCTTTCCGACTTGGATTCACCACTTTCTCCAATATCTTTTTGACTTCTCTATTCAATACCTCAGCTTGTCCACTGGTTTGAGGGTGATATGCTGTAGCTATCTTGTGGTTCACCCCATACTTGGCCAAAAGAGCAGTAAACGGTTTATTTCAAAAGTGACTACCTTCGTCACTTATAATTGCTCTTGGTGTGCCAAACCTAGTGAAGATGTTCTTTTACAGGAATTTAAGGACCACTTTGGCATCGTTTGTTGGTAGAGCTGTAGCTTCAACCCACTTCGACACATAGTCCGCTGCGAGTAGAATGTATTGATTATTCATGGACGATAGAAATGGTCCCATAAAATCGATACCCCATACATAAAAAATGTCCACTTCCAGAATCGTTTGTAGGGGCATCTCATTACGCTTTGAAATGTTGCCCACCCTTTGACACCTATCACATTATTTGACAAACTGGTGGGCATCTTTAAATAATGTGGGCCAATAAAAACCACATTGCAGTACCTTCGCCACTGTCCTCTCACTCGCATAATGCCCGTCATACGCCGATGAGTGACACTCCTGCAGAATATTCTTCACTTCTCTATATGGGACGCACCGTCGAATCACCTTGTCGGCACACTGCTTGAACAAATATGGATCATCCCACATGTACCATTTCACATCGTGAAGAAATTTCTTTTTCTGTTGCCTTGTGAGGTCAGGTGGTAAAATGTTGCTCAAAACTAAATTTGCATAGTCGCCATACCACGGAATCTCCGCTGACATCCCAAACAATTGCTCATCCAAGAATGATTCATTGATTTCACATTTGTCATCTTTTTCTTTCCCGTGATTTTCCAACCTCGACAAGTGGTCGGCTACTTGGTTCTCCGTCCCCTTCCTATCCTTTATTTCTAAATCGAATTCTTGCAGTAGGAGAATCCACCGGATAAGGCGTGGCTTAGCATCCTTTTTTTCTATCAAGTACCGAATCGCTGCATGGTCTGTATAGACTATCACCTTAGTCCCGATCAAGTAAGCACGAAATTTGTCAAACGCATATACCACGACAAGCAACTCCTTTTCTGTGGTTGTGTAGTTCAATTGAGTTTCTGTAAGTGTTTTGCTTATGTAGTATATAGTGTGAAACACCTTGTCTCTTCGCTGACCCAAAACAGCCCCAACTGCGAAGTCGCTTGCATCACACATAAGCTCGAATGGCATGCTCCAATCCGGTGCAACTATAATGGGGGTTGTAGTCAATTTCCTTTTTAATAAATCAAACGATGTCTTGCATTCTTCATCAAAGATGAATGTCGCATCTTTCTCTAAAAGACTGCATAGGGGTTTCACAATTTTAGAGAAATCCTTTATAAACCTCCTGTAGAACCCATCGTGTCCCAAGAAACTCCTAATACCCTTCACTGAGGTTGGTGGAGGAAATTTTTCAATCGTTTCCAGCTTCGCTTTATCGACTTCCAGCCCTTGAGCCGATACCTTATTGCCCAAAATTATGCCCTCTTCAACCATGAAGTGGTATTTTTCCCAATTTAGAACAAGATTCGTGTCCTTGCATCTTTGCAGCACCATGACCAGATTCTTCAAGCAATTATCAAAGCTGTCCCCATAAACTGAAAAACTCATCCATGAAGACCTCAACGTTTTCCTCCACTATGTCCGAAAAAATTGCCATCATACACCTTTGGAAAGTTTTCGGTGTGTTGCATAGCCCGAATGACATCCTCCTGAATGCAAATGTGCCGTAAGGGCACGTAAATGTGGTTTTTTCTTGATCCTCCGTAGCGATGACTATTTGGTTGTTGCCCGAATACCCATCCAATAAACAGTAATACTGATGTCCCGCCAATCTATCTAACATTTGGTCAAAAAGGGCAGCAAAAAATGGTCTTTTCGGGTTGCCTTGTTCAATTTTTTGTAATCCATGCAAACCCGCCAACCCGCCACCGCTCGTTGATTAACTCGTTGTCGCCATTCTCGCACCACCGCTATTCCTCCATTTTTGGTACGCACCGGATCGACTAACCCATTTACTATCGTAAATCGGATAGATGATGCCATTGTCTCAACCATTTTAAAATTTCCTTCTTTACCACTTCCTTCATAATTGGATTGAGCCGCCGGTGTTGTTCCACCGTTGGTTTTGCCTCATCTTCCACCAGAATTTTGTGCATACAAAATGAAGGGCTGATTCCCTTTATGTCGGTAATTGTCCATCCAATAGCTGATTTGTGTTCCCGAAGCAGCCTCAACAACTTTTCTTCCTGCAATTCGTTAAGTGCAGTTGAAATAATAATAGGTAAGGAATTTAAATTGCCTAAATACGCATACCTAAGGTGCTTAAGAAGTGGCTTAAGTTCCAGCTTTGGTGGCTCTTCCAATGATGGTTTCAGTTTTTCTGCGGTTACCTCCTCTGTGTGCAGTGGTTCAAACAGTGTTCTGAATCTTGGTACTCGTGGCAATGAGTCTAGCAATTGAAGGTAATCCACCAATTCCAGATCATCGATCTATTCATCTCCCAATAATTTTGTTTCTAACGGATCGTTCACCAAACTTTTGCTCATGTCATCATTAATGATTTGCTCAATTAGATCCATTCGAAATCATTCTTCTTCATCCGTAGGAAATTTCATGGCCTTAAACACATTGAATTTCACTTCTTGATCTTTGACCCTCACAGTGAGTTCTCCCTTTTGTACATCAATGAGTGTTCTCCCTGTAGCCAAGAATGGTCTCCCTAGGATAATTGGGATGTTCTTGTCCTCCTCAAAATCCAAAATGATAAAGTCCACGGGGAATATAAACTTATCCACTTTCACTAAGATATCCTCTACTATGCCTCTCGGACACGTGGACCACCTATCCGCCAACCGTAGGAGAGATGTTAGGCCTTGGCTCTCTGCAAACCCAATTCTAAGTACACTGACAACGGCATAAGGTTTACACTCACCCCTAAATCACATAAACACTTGCTGAAATGCATTTCCCCGATCGTACATGGAATAGTAAAGCTCCCCGGGTCCTTGAGTTTTGGTGGTAATTTCTGCTGTAATACCGCACTACACTCCTCTGTTAATGCCACAGTCTCAAAATCTTCTCATTTCTTTTTCCTTGATAGAATCCCTTTCATAAATTTTGCATAACTCGACATTTGTTCTAGGGCCTCTTCAAATGGTATGTTAATTTGAAGTTTCTTGAAAACTTCCAAAAATTTTGAAAATTGCTTGTCTAACTTTTGTTTTTGAACTCTTTGCTGGAATGGTGGGGGAGGATAAACAGCTGGTTCGTTGACTGGTTTGTTCTTTTCCATCTGTTTTTCGTTCCCTTACTTTACCTCACCCACTATATTTTCTGTCTCTGGTTCATTCTCCTTTGTAACCGACATTTCTGGCTCTTGACCAACAAGCTGTTTTCCACTTCTTAGCGTAATGTCTTGACATTGCTCGTGATTACCCTTAGGATTTTTCTCAGTGTCACTTGGTAATGTCCCTTGTGGTCTACTATTCAATGCCAACGCTATCTGACCCATCTGATTCTCTGGATTCTTGATCGACATCTCTTGTGCTTTCAAAATCAAGATGTGATTTTTATAGCCAACTCGGTAGTAGCTATGAATTTATCCAACTTTTCCTCCAGATCGGGTTTCCTTTCTTGATATTGAACTGGTTGTTGCTGATTCTGGAAGCCTGGAGGGTATGTTTGTTGTGAAGCTTGATTTTGCTGGTTGTTGCTCCATGAGAAATTCGGATGATTCCTATTTCCTTGATTATATGTGTTCTGATATGAGTTTTGAGGAATTTTGTTGTAATTACCGATGAATCGCATACAAATTTCGGATTAATTGCACATTGCTTCGCTGGGTGTTCTCCGCCTTTGAACTCACATACTATTGCCACTTGCGGTGCTTGCTGTGTTTGTTGTGTTTGTGCTGCTGCCACTTGCTCCAACTTCTTTGACATTGCAGATATCTGTGCTTGCATCGCTGTCATGCTATCTATTTCTAATACCCCAGCTGCCTTTGCTTGTGTCATTCTTGCTGTGGGCCACTGATAATTATTAGCTGACATGGTTTCGATCAACTTGTAGGCTTCCTCGTAACTCTTAGCCATGAACGCTCCACCCGATGCTGCATCGATACTTGTCCTGAGATTCCCATGTAGTCCGTTGTAGAAGGTGATCATTTGTAGCCACTGGGGCAATCCATGAAGTGGGCATTTTCTGATCAGTTCTTTGTATCTCTCCCATGCCTCATATAACGACTCCCCATGTTGCTGTTCAAACATTGTAATCTCACTCCTCATCTTCGCAGTTATCGCCGGTGGGAAGAATTTTGCTAGGAATTTCTGAGCTAAATCCTCCCATGTTGTTATCGAACCGGATGGTAGGGAATGCAACCAACTCTTCACCTTGTCCCGTAAAGAGAATGGGAACAATGAAGTCTCACCGCCTCATCCAAAACTCCATTAAACCTAAAGGTGTCGCACATTTCCAGAAAGCTGACTAGATGCTCGTTCGGATCATCGTTTGCAAATCCCCTAAACTGAACTGAATTCTGAATCATTTGTATCATCCCAGGCTTAATCTCGAACGTATTCGCTGCTATTCTTTGGCTCGGTGATGCTTGATGATTCGCAGCTCACCTTTGGGTGTTCATGAAGTCCTCAACGCTTCCGATCTTCTACGGCCATTACTATTTCCTCTTCCTTTTCGTAATTCAATTCTTTCCTCGCTTCCTTGATCCACTTACTCAACCTCTAAAACCTTTTCTCAATGTCGTCTTCAAAAGGCAGCAAGTCTGGATTTTGGGACCGAGTTCGCATAAACTACGTCCAACACCTGAAATAAGAAGCACAATGAAAAAATAAAAATGTCTAAGAAAAACTGGATTAATTAAACTGATATTGTAAAAATATTAAGAATTATATTAAAAATATCCCCGACAACGGCGCCAAAAACTTGTTGAGTAAAATCTATTACGCACAACACGCAAGTATACATGGTCAACAAGTAATAAAGTGATAAGTTGAGTATCGTTCCCACGGAGATAAATTAGCAAATACCTTAACTTACAATTACCAATCTTTTATTAACCCTAATTTTATTAAACAAAACTAAAATTAAGAATAATTAAATTAACACAAAACAACCACGAATATCAAAATCTGAATTTCAAATAATTAATGGAGAATTAGACTTATGATTTCACCCTAAGCTTCACTTTGATTTTAACACCTTTATTCCAATTCAACGCACTATCCCAGTTTATTAATCAAGAACACGAACGTAGTATTAACCACCTCTCGATGCACTAATACCATATTAACTTCAATCCACAATTAAGATAGAAATACGTTAAACACCTTAATCAACTAACCCACTATATCTCTATGTGAATTACAATTGAAGAAGGTTGAAGAATAAGTTCTCTATCTGATTACATGCGGCGTCAAGCATATCTCTACCTTAACACTCATCAAGTTTAAGCTACTAACAAAATCCTGAACACATGCTATATTAACTAGGTCTAGATTTGAATATCCTCTCTCGATTCCATCCAACTCCATAAAGAATTGTTGATCAGGCAATTCATAGATTCAAGCACAAATTAATATAGATAAACTGGAGATAGCTTATTAAATTGGAAATCAAAGTTTAAAAAATCATCGATTCACTTAAGGATCCATCACAAGCCTAAAAAGTGAATTAGTTCATAATAAACGAAATAAACACTGAATAAATCATAGAAATCATTCTTCCAATTACAAATAATAATCTAACACAAAGAATATTAGAAAACACCCTTCACGTAGACTAGAATTGCAATTGTCTTGAAAAACTCCTCGAAATACCCCTCCACACTTGCTATCAAAAACTCAGCTCAGATCTTCGTAATATCTCTTTTGTAATCTTCCTTGTTGTATTTGATAGAGTACTAGATATCTAGCATAAAACTCCAGCCGAATTTTTTATCCAATAGAGTTATACTGACATGCAAAAAACTAAACTTCGTACTCAAGAGGAATTATAACCGAAACAGGACACTCAACATTTTCCACCCCACACCCTTGGGGGTTTTGTGACTATAGACGCCATTTCCTACGGATTGCCTTCTGCTTTGCTTCGAATGAAGACCCATACCAGCGGGGTGTATAACTAACGCCTACCGAAGCGGCTTTGTTTCGCTAATCGATTGAAGACCCTTTCTACGGGGTATATAAGTCGATAACAAATGTTACTTCTCGGGGGTACCTTTATGTTATCCTTCTTTGTCGCTATGTCAATTGCTTCCAAATATGCTCCATTCGATTCCAATCACACCGAATATCACCAATTGTACGTTGAATGCCACAACCACCAATCTACACATGAATTAACATAAACCAAGTGAAATTGAACATAGTCACAGGATTGTAGCAACAAATAAGAATGAATTAGATATTAAAATGTGTATATAAAATACACTTATCAGATGTAGGAAATAAGTAGGATTAGTATTAGAATATGTATGTTTGATGATATGATATGTATGTGTGTAATGTAATATTCTTAACTTTTGTATAAGTTTTAGTAGCGAATCCTGACTTTTGTTGTCATAAAGGGATAATAGATACTTATAACAATAGGTGTTATCATGTGTAAAGTAATATGAATTAGTTGAATGAATATGAATACATGTTTGTTTAATGAAATAAGTTTTTATATATCTATCTAATAATTGGATAATACAACAAACCAAATTTTCAAAATTCATATTTTGAGTACATGATTATTTGAGTTTAAAATTAAGCATTATATGTTAAACTTATACGATAAGGCATATAATGTAAGCCAATAAAGAATAATTTATGGTTTTATTTAACTAGATAATGCTGCCAAGAAGACAAAATAGAAACCAAAGAGTTGAAGAATCTGTTAACAATGCTGAAGGACAACAACAACCAGACCTAATACAGAATTTTGCAAACATGATAGCTCAAGCTATGCAAAATGGAATACCAGCTGGGGAAAATTAGCCAGACAATCGATTGGAAAATTTTAAAGACTTTGAAGTAGTAGGACCGCCAGAGTTTAAAGGGACAACTAACCCTGTAGAAGCCCAAACTTGGATAAAGGAGATAGAAAAAGCTTTTGTGATTGCTAGGGTAGCGGAGGGGCAAAAGGCAACTTTTGTTACTTATATGATGAAAGGAGAGGCGAATTTCTGGTGGGAGGCAAATCAAACTAGAGCTGGAAAAGGAGAGGTGACATGGAGTAGGTTTAAAACATTTCCTTTAAGAATTATTCTTTGTCTAGTATGCAGGCCAGGATGGAGGTGAAGTTTTTGGAGTTAAAGCAGGACAATATGATAGTTTCGGAGTACGCTGTAAAGTTTAATGAATTAGCTAGGTTTGCTCCACATCAAGTGGATACGGAAGCAAGGAAGGCAATGAGATTTGTGCTGGGATTAAAACCCTGGCTCTACAATAAGGTGGCGGTGTTGCAGATCAATACTTTTGCATCACTCTTGGAAAAGGCTATCATAGCCGAAGAAAGAAGTGAAGCCATGACTCTTTATAATAAGGAGAAGAAGAATAAGGTTATGGTTGAGGGAGCTGTCAAGGTGGAAGGGAGTAGTGGAAGTAGGATTGGAAAAAGAAAAGAGGATTTGGGAATATCAAAATTAAGTAGGAAGGTATAAAGAAGTATGTTGTGCAGTGTGGAACTGTGGGAAAAATCATTCGGGTGAGTGTTTGAAGGGAAAGTCTATGTGTTTTAAGTGTGGGCATGAGGGACATATCTCTTCTAACTGCCCTAATCCAAGGATGAATAGTGGTTTTTTTATTTGTGGATCAACAGAGCATAAGGTGAGGGAGTGTCCAAAAAGGAGAGTTGATGGGGGAAGTGTGAATACAGGGAAAAGCTGTGGGACGTTAGCAATAAATGGTCCAACTCCACCAAACAAACTAATCAAATCGACCACAAGGACCTTCAATATGACAGTTCAGGATATGGTAGCAGCCGGAGATGGAGTTCCAGGTATGAACCCGATCAATAATATTAATATATATGCATAATTCAGATTTAACCTATTCTCTTACCGTAAGTTTGAAAAAAAAATACGTTTATATTAGGAACCCTTGTATAAAGTCTTGAGAAAAATAATATCCTAATACATATATAATAATTCATTAATAAAAAATTTTTGAAGGAGGAATTTGAATTCCGAATTCGTACATGAAATCCTATAAGGAGGGGAGAATGTAGTAATTCAATAAAGGTTTTGATAAAACATTAAAATTAGACGTAAGGTAATAGTGATTTCGGGGACGGAATCCTTATAAGGAGGGGAGAATGTAAAGACCGGAAATTTTTAGACAATTATATCTATATTTTTACGAAGAATCTTTTTTTTTATTTTAATTTATTAATTATTATGAATATTGGTATCAGTAATAATATTTTTGAATATATGCGATATGGATTTAGCAGGTTAATCAATTTAATTTTTCTAAATTGACTAAGAATGAAAGTTAAGTCGTATTTGTTCAAAACCCCAATGTTGGATTTTGAATATGGATTTGAGTATTAATACAATATTAATTGTATTTCAATATTATAAGTATGTACTGTATCCGTGTAATGTGCATTGTTGATCAGCTATAATATAGCATTACAAAACCCTAAGTAGGAATTGATAAACCCTAATTCGAACTTTAACTAGGAAATTAAGAATGATTAGTGATTGATTATATGTGATTAAGGAGATATGTTAATGATTATGAACCTAATTAAGGAAAACCCTAACGATTATTTAGAAACCTAAATTTTATTTATGGGAAACCCTAAACCCTATTTTTTAAACCTTAATCGGTGATTAGCAAACCCTAATGGTGATTAAAAAATCCTAGGAATTAAAAGTTAAGGGAAATATATGAAATTACCAAACTACCCTTAAAATTTAGAAGGAAATGACCGAAATGCCCTTGTGTATGCAAAATGACTAAATTACCCTTTACTTATGTTTTAAACAAATGTGGTGGCAAATCTAATGACTCACCATGTTAAGATATCCCATGTGCTCTAAAAATCTCAGGCAAATCTAATCTCTTAGGCCACCTTGCATCATATAGATTCAATGAACCAAAGATAAGAAAATTTAAGAGAGAGAAAATCAAAACCAAAGCTCATTTCTCCGCATACACTCAACCAAGCCTTTCTCTCTCTAAACCCACGAAATCTCTAAGTATATCAGTCACTAATCAAGTTCCTAGAACATCAAAAATAGATTAGTAAGCAAGGAATCAAAGCTTGTTTAAGGAAGAGGTATAAACCTAACTTCAATTTAATTTTGTATGCTAAGTTAGATGTACAATTTTTTTGTTTAAACATGTGTTATATGATGTTATTTAGTGATCTATGATATTACATTATAGATCCATAACATCAAAATGCTCAAAAATTAACTTTTCAAAACTGTCAAGAACCCTAGATTTATGGCCTGACAAATCAATGTCGAGGCCATGATCTAGTCTCATAATGATTTTGCTTGTTTGTTGTATTAGATTTGTAGTATGATATGAGGGCTGTGATCTGGACTTGAAATCATGCTTATACCATGTATAGATTACAAGTTATTAAAGGTCAAAGTACGTTGACCGACCATGATTTTATATTTCTGGGTAACCCATAATTTACCCATCAGTGTCTGACAACAAGTTTGTGAGCCCAGATCTTGCTTGTGTTGGTTGATTTGCTTATGTTAGTGTATTAAGGTTATACTCTAGTATGTGTACTATAGATTCATGCTCTTATAACACTTAGATAACAAACAGAATGAAAGTAGTGGATGGTCAAAGTAGCTTAAACGAACGTGAAATGTGTTTTCTGGGTAACCTAGGAAACTCAAGAACACCACTTCTGACATGGTTTGACCAGAGGATATCTTGTGATTCTGATGTAGTTAGGTTGACCTGATGTATGATATTTGTACCTTGTCATGTAGACTACAAGCTTGAACTATTAGAACACCAAAACATCAACCAGAACTCGATTAAGTCAAGGCACAAAGTAGCTATTAAGCACTACCTGGGTTTCAGGGTAACCCAGAAAACCCAGGAAGGGCCTAACAACCACTTTTAGCCTATAGATATTGCTTGTATGTTGTAGTTTGACCCTGTTAATTGATGATTCATGTAGTATTACATCAATACTACATGATCATTACCATAACATGCCCAAAAACCTCATGATCTGACAATTAAAGTTTGTCAAACATGGCACCAAGGAACTGACTTTGGGTGTTCTTGAGGCTCAAGAACACCTATAGTGACAGTTTCTGTCGCTAAAGGCTTTAGTGAGAGTTTCTGTCGCTAAATTTAATTTTCAAAAATCATTTAAAAATAGAAATAAATTTCTAAAAATTCCAAAATTAGTTTTAAAAATTATTTTAAGTTATAAAATAAATTTTTGATAAATTGATATATTATTCATTAATATTATTATTTATTTGAATATTAATGATATTAAATTTATTTAATAAATGTATTAAATAAATTAGTTAAAAATGAATTTAATATTATAAAAATTATTTTAAATGATAATAAAGTGTTTAAAAATATTTTAAGTTATAAATCATAACTTTTAATATTTTAAGGTAAATTTCATTAATAATTTAATATTAATGATAATAGATTTATTTAATAGTTATATTAAATAAATAGTTTTAAAATGGTTTTATTGATTTAAAAATCATTTAAAATGATATAAATGATTTAAAAATATTTTAAGTTATAATAAATAACTTTTAATATTTTGATGAAAAATACATTACTATTTGAGTATTAATGGTAATTAATTAAAATGATTTTAAATGTTTTAAAATTATTTAAGGATAATATTATTGTTTTAAAAATATTTTGAGTTATTATAAATAACTTTAATATTTTGGTAAGTATTTTATTAATATTTTAATATTATTTAAATATTAATGATAATAGGATTATTTATCATTTAAATTATTTAAAAATGATTTCAATGATTGAAAAATCATGATAAATGATAATAATTATTTAAAAATTATTATATGTCATTGAAAAATAATATGACTGATATTCGAATTATTTAAAATAATATTGAGGCTACGTAATAGAATTTTATTAAAAATAAACTTGATAATTATCCGATAAAGTCGTTGGTACACCGAATTAAGTCCAAAATTGATCTAGACATATATAGTTTGACTTGATAAGTGATTGTTTATGTGTTAATTACATATATAAATATGTGACAATGTGTTTAAGTTATATGATGACTGTAAATAGCAGTAGTACGTGTTATGATGTATTATTCTAATAAAAAGAATAATTTTATTAATGATAGGTCTTTCTATAAAAGATAGAACTAAGTTGTGTAGCTATAAGCAATAGATCAGGCAAGTATCCTACCCTTTGCATTTATTTTATGCAATGGACATGTGTAAGCAAGTTTCTGAACTATATAATTGTTAGACAAGTTTCTGAACTCTACTGTTATTGATCATGTACCTAAACCTTTGTATTTATAAAAGTTCTCAAAATTTATCCATTCATTGATTACGAATGTAGTATTACTGTATGATCAAGATATATCCTGTTCGTTAATAGATAAGTTTGGTTATGCAAGTGTCCTCACTTGGATAATTATTTTCCTTGTTGATACATACTTATTGAATTCGTATGTATATGTTAATAAAAACTCGCCTAAGATATTTGATTCTATTGTAGACATATATTTAAATATATCGTTGCACATGATAGGACATTATTGTCATCCGACTAAATTGTTTTGGGTTCAGATTCCAGACTAAATATAAACATCCTGAACATGGGAAACTTTTATGCGCCAATGACGGACCAAATGAGCGAAAATATCATTCTAAGGCGTAGTATTGATCAATACTTGGCATATCAGCCTGATCACCCTCCGTGCCCGTAAGACATGACGGTTTATGGACGAAGTTCTGTGTAAATTTTTCAAAAATTGAAAATAAAAGTTCATAGTCTGTCGACTGCTCTCCATTTATATTCAGTACAAAGTTTCAAAATTGAAATAGAATTGATATGTTGTTCATTATTGTTTCAGTTTACTTCACAACTATTGTTTCATTATAGAAGTGCAGTTCAAAGAAAACATTTACTTCCTTTAGCTGGTCTTTATTCATTAATATTACTTATTGGGCAATCAAATGCTCATTCTTGCTTTAAATTTAAATATTTTCAGCTAAACTAGCTGAACTTGAAGGTTCCGACAAGGACAAAGGGAAGGGGAAGCTGAAGGATTAGGTTACATAATGTTATTAGAAATAACTGTTTGTATGATAATATATTTAATATCATGTAATGTATGACTTAAAGGTTCTTAAAACTGGGGAGATAGACCACTCTGATATAATACTTTTGTTTAATTAATACACTAAGTAGTTTGAAGGAATGTTATCGTGGAGCACCAAGTACGGGTTTAAAGTACCCAGATTTAGGGGCGTCACAGGGTAGTTCTCGTATCTCTTATAGGGGAACAATATCCTATGGCCATCAAGTTGCAGTTTGTCAACACCAACAACCCAGCTGAGTATAAAGGTTATATAATGGGATTGAAACTGTCTCAATCCATGGATATCAAATGGTTGTTGGTCTTTGGGGATTCCGAGTTGGTTATCAAACAAACCACCGGGGATTATTATACCAAAGAATTGCATTTACTGCTATATCACCGACAAGTTATCAAGATGGCTATGGAGTTTGAGGAAATAACCTTCATTAACATCCCTCAAAGTAAGAATGACTTTGTTTATATATTGGCAACACTGGCATCCTTGATCCACATATTTGATAGGATGGGAATTCCATATATCAAATGTGCAAGCCAAAAGGCACCAGCCTATGGGAATTACATTGGAGAAGTATCAAATGAATTACCTCCCATCAAACAACCTTGGTATCAGGATATCAAAGAATATCTTCGAGATGGATCTACGCCCGTTGGGGCAAGTCAAGCTAAAAGAAAGTGAATCCATAAAATGGCCCTAAAATTCTATTTGAGTGGAGACACACTTTACAAAAAGGATACTAGAATAGGCCTTTTAAGATGCCTAGAAAAAGATCAAGCCCAAAAACTCATGGATGAAGTCCATGGTGGAGTATGTGGTCCACATATGAGTGGTCCTTTACTTGCCAAGAAGATATTAAGAACTGGGCATTATTGGATTTCCCTCAAAGCCGACTATAACTATCACGTCAAGAGATGCTATCTATGTCAAGTCCATGGAAATGCCATCCACGCTCCTCTAAATGAATTGCATTGTATGATTTTTTTGTGGCCCTTTTCATTGTGGGGAATGGACGTGATTTGTGAGACCCCGAATTTTATGAAATAAAAGTATTCAAATTTTTTATTTTGGTAAATAGTTAAATTGATAAAAGTTTAAAGTTAAGGGTAATATGTGAAAATTTTGCAAAGTAAGCAAGTTGATATAAAATATTCGTTGTGTCGGAGAATATTCGATTAGTCGGGGAAATATTCTTTTGTCTGGGAATATCCATAATGACTACAATCATTGGTGGACCCCATTAACGAATTATTATTCGGATTGAGAAAAAAACGACAAAAATATTTTTTATGAAAATAACGGCTAAAGTTTTATCGTTAAAACCGCTGAACTACTCAAGAAAAGTAAAAGTACAATAATACGATATTGATTATTGATGCTTACTACAATAATTGCTGCATAGTATCTCACGTTATTTGATTCAATTATTATCGATATTTTATATATTATTAAATCAATAATTGAGACGACAAAGTTATTAATATTATTATTTGCAATATTAACGATGTCTGTAAGTTCGCAATGAGAGGTTTGGTCACCTAATTGCACGCCAATAGGAGAAATCCTTATTGAAAGCCCTCTTTCCTAGAACGACACGATCGATTAATATTGTGAATTATAATAAAGGTGATAAGTTTTTTTTTTATTATTATAAATGTAATAAAACAAAATCTTTTATATAAAAATGTAATACTTTTATAAAGTTATTTTTTATTAGACTATAAATAGAATATATAATATTCTATTATGCATAGTGTTTGCATAATTACTCGCATAGTGTTTGTATAGTAAATTTTTTTATATAAAAATGTAATACTTTTATAAAGTTATTTGTTTTATTAGACTATAAATAGCATATATGATATTCTATTATGCATAGTGTTTGCATAGTGCCTGTATAGTATTTGCATAGTAAAATCTTTTTATATAAAACATAATTCTTTTATAAAGTTATTTCGTATTATTAGATTATAAATAGAATATATTATATTTTATTTAAAATATTTTGTTTTATTAGAATATTTTATTAATACTGCATAGTAAATCAATATGGATCGTCCGTTTAAAAGTAAATCAATCTGGACCATTCATGAATTAGTTACTATTCAAATTTATTCTCCTATAAATAAAGCTCATTCCTTCATTATTTCTTTACTTAATTCAATTTGAAACTCTAGAGAGAGAAACTATAGAGAGAAAGAAGAAAAGTATTCTGCTACTTCACTACTCCTATATCCAGTTTAAGGTAAGGGATAGTATTTGTTGTACTCGTAAGGGGTATTATTTCTTTCGTATTCATGAAGAGAGCTTCTGTTATTCCATTCTTTATTATTATGTTGGAATATCATGTCTATGCGAAGTACCGTATACATGGTGAAATTCTTCTATTATTTCATTATTTATTATTCTTTTGGAATATCATGTCTGTGCGTTTACGCATGACCTGGTTCCATTATTTATTATTCTGTTGGAATAACTTTGTTTGTGCTATTTCATCGCATGCCCGGTGATTACTCAAGTTGTTATTCCATTCTTTATTATTCTGTTGGAACATCCTCATGCGTGGTGGATTACGCATGACCGGTTCAATTCTTTATTATTCTATTGGAACATCCATGCATGTGGATTACGATGACCCGGTTCCATTTTTACTATTCTGCTGAAATAATCATCTACGTGAATTATCGCACGGCGCTAAAATCCATTTGCGCTTTCTTAATTTTTCTCGAACCTCAAAAATTTTCTGGAAAAATTAAAATGATAATTTGATGAGTTTTCTATATTGTGTCCAAAATGGCAAT
This sequence comes from Panax ginseng, assembly GCA_020205605.1. Classification (NCBI taxonomy): domain Eukaryota; kingdom Viridiplantae; phylum Streptophyta; class Magnoliopsida; order Apiales; family Araliaceae; genus Panax; species Panax ginseng. The sequence continues at coordinate 89,935,462 of CM035129.1, forward strand.
TTTGGATGTATAGATTAAGAGTTATGAATTTTATGGGAAAAGACTATTTTAAAAGTAAACCCTTATAACTCCTCAGGGTTAACTCTAAAATTGATGAAATTTTTATTGGGAGTACATGTATATAACAGAGTATATCCTCAGAAATTTCGAATTTTTGGACAAAAGTACAAATTATGATAAATATCTAAATATTCGGCAGTTTTAGCCATATGAAAAATAGTAAATGAATTTTAAAAATTCTAAAAAAAAATATATGTTCAATATGAGACTAGATTCTGCTAAATTCCAGAAAAGAAATATTTTTGGGACTGATTTGGTATTTTTCATGAAAATAAACTAGTTATGAGTAAATGAATTAAATATTTTATGTGAAGTAATAAAATTGGAAAATAGGATTTTATGGCTTGGGAATCCTATATAGAGTATATGCAGATTTTTTGATGAGGGATTTGATCATTGATGATGAAATCTTATGAGTATGACATTTTTGAATGATTAAATGCATTATTTGATAAAGTGTAAACAATTAAAATAAATTATTTATATGTTTAAGAAATGATTAAAATATTGTTATAATATTAATGATATTAGATTATGAGATTGTTAAGTGATTAATAACATTTGGTTATTATTGAACGCTGGATAAATTGTATTATAAATGTTTAATATTTATCCTTTATCTCATTTGATTGATTCTTTATATCATTGTCATTATCCTCATGCTTATATTATGATGAAAGTCATCTATGGCCTGTAGTGCATAGATGGACTTGGTATGATTATGACTAGGGATTATTCGGTATAATCATGACCGTAATGTTACAAATGATGTTGTAAAAGTCCTCATTGGCCCGTAGTGCGTTGATGGACAGTTTTTGGTATGATTATGGCTATGGATTCTCTTGACCAAGGGGCAAAAGATGAATTATTTTATGGCATGATCGGGGATCATTGATGAAAACACGATTGTCTTTGGCCCGTAGTGCATAGATAATTCGTGGTCGTGATATTAACGAATATCCTTGGCCTGTAGTGCAGGGATGATTCGATGATGTGGATTAATTATTAAGCTGAGTCTCAATAATGAAATATTAATTCATGTATGTGATAATAATGAATATCTTTGGCTGTAGTACAAAGATGAATTTATTAGTATGTTTATGAGCAGAAATTGTGATTTGGTATAACCATAATTTTTTATATTTCGGGTAAAGATAGGTGATGAAAATTATCTTCGTCTTGGGTGCTTAAAGGAATTTAGAATCACAATTATGGTTATGAGTTATTCATATGATTTTGGATAGGAATTGTTGATTGATGTTACAGGGATAAAACATTATTGGTGGACTTTTAACATGGAGAAGATAATAGATCTGATGGTCTATTTGACTCTTCTAATGAATTGTTCGTTCCGCTGCAACTATGGTTGAAAAGTTTTATCATCTACCATATGTTCTAAATCTCTAATTTATTATTGACGAAAGTTATTGATAATTTAATTATCTTTAGTCATGATATTCTTTACTGGGCTAGTTGTGCTCACCCTTTTGCTTCACAATTCCTATCAGGTATTAAGAGTGTAGCTAGGTCGAGCGGGGATAACAGGGGAATAGAACGGTGGTCTATAGCTGTTGAGGTTCTCCCTAAATAGTATGAAAATAATTTAATTGAGACATTTAGATAAGTGTATCGTATTGTATACGTCATCTGATATTTAATTTTGGTGAACCGAATAGGGTGAGGTGAACCCAACTTTGGAAGGGTGTTTTGCCACTATCATACAAGATGTCTAATGACATACAACCTCGGGTTATCATAAGACATGGTTGTGCACATCCACTTTCTGAGTATATCTATGAGCACTACCTATATGATCTTGGAGTTTATTTAAAATATAATTTTTACTTGGAGACAATGAAGATTGTTATATGTCAAGAGAAGACTTACCATTGGAAAGAAGATGATAGTAATCTTCTCATTTTTCTTTGGGGTCTATTGGGTCAACCAAGGATAATTCTGTGGACATATGATATTTATCATAACCTAGACGCATGACCTCCCATGTACGAAGGCTTCCTTGAGCACTTTCCAAATATTTTAATTTCTAAAATAGTTTTTGATTATACTTTTATGTAAAGTACCATTGTAAGGTTGTGGTCGAGGCACCGTGAGAGTTACATACATTTGTATTAAAACTCACAGTTAACTGTGGTCGCATTCTATATGAAAGTTCAACAGTTGTATAAATGAAGTTTGTATTTGATTTTTATAGTGTGATATCTGGCGACTCAGAATGGGTTGTGTGGACCTATTTTGGGGCATCACAAATGGTATCGAGCTTAGGATATGGTCACATGGCGAGATAAGAGCCTAGAACTAGGAGGAGAGAGAAAGTTATATACTTCGCTAGTGTGTGACTTGCCTAAGTCGGCTCATTTACTTAATAAGTTGACAAATTATGATATGTCAATTAACCTTTGTTTTAAAGCTATATTCTAGAATGATATCTGAAATACAGGAGATGAGAAATGGGAAAATCATGATAGTTAGGAAATTACCAGGATGGTACAATCTGAAAAGAAAGCCATGTATTATCATCTCTTCGAATATTAGGTACGTACGTAAATTTCGAGGTCAAAATTTCATAAGGAGGGGAGATTGTGAGACCCCGAATTTTATGAAATAAAAGTATTCAATTTTTCTATTTTGGTAAATAGTTAAATTGATAAAAGTTTAAAGTTAAGGGTAATATGTGAAAATTTTGCAAAGTAAGCAAGTTGATATATAATATTCGTTGTGTCTGGGAATATTCGATTAGTTGGGGAATATTCTTTTGTCGGGGAATATCCGTATGATGGTACAATCATTGGTGGACCCCACAACGGAATTATTGTCGGATTGAGAAAACGACAAAAATATTTTTATGAAAATAATGGCGGAAGTTTTACCATTAAAACTGCTGAACTACTCAATAGTAAAGTACAAGATACTGGCATTGGTTGCATAGTAGCACACCAGTATTGATTATTGATGCTTACGTGAGAAGTCACTCGCTTTTGTTCAATTATTGCTACAATTGAATTGCTTTGCATAAGATCTCACGTTATTTGATTCAATTATTGTCCATATTTTATATATTATTAAATCAATAATTGAGATGACAAAATTATTAATATTATTATTTGCAATATTAACGATGTCTCAAGTTCTCGCCAAGGAGAGGTTTGGTCACCTAATCAAGCTACCATGATAAGGAGAAATCCTTATTGGAAAGCTTCTTCTTTCTTGGGAACGACTTCGGTGATTATTAATATTGTGAATTATAATAAATGTGATAAGTTTTGTTTTATTATTATTATAAATGTAATAAAATGTAAATCTTTTATATAAAAATGAATATTTTTATAAAGTTATTTTTTATTAGACTATAAATAGAATATATAATATTCTATTATGCATAAAAGTTTGCATAGTATTTGTATAGTAAAATCTTTTTATATAAAACAAAATACTTTTATAAAGTTATTTTTTTATTAGACTATAAATAGAATATATAATATTCTATTATGCATAGTGTTTGCATAGTTACTGCATAGTGTTTTTGCATAATAATAAAATCTTTTATATAAAAGCGAAATTCTTTTATAAAGTTATTTCGTTTTATTAGATTATAAATAAAATATATTATATTTTATTTAAAAGATTTTGTTTTATTAGAATATTTTATTAATCTTTTGCATAGTAAATCAATATGGACCGTCCGTTTAAAAGTAAATCAATCTGGACCGTTCATGAATTAGTTACTATTCAGCCCATTCTCCTATATATAGAAGCTCATTCCTTCATTATATATTACGAATTCACTGAAACTCTAGAGAGAAAAATTATAGTGAGAAAGAAGAAATGTATTCTGTCACTTCACTACTCTTATATCCAGTTTAAGGTAAGGGATATTATTTGTTTTACTCGTAAGGGGTATTATTTCTTTCGTATTCATGAAGAGAGCTTCTGTTATTCCATTCTTTATTATTATGTTGGAATAACCTGTCTATGCGAAGTACCGCATACATGGTAAAATTCTTCTATTATTCCATTCTTTATTATTATGTTGGAATAACTTGTCTATGCGAAGTACTGCATACATGGTGAAATTCTTCTATTATTCCATTATTTATTATTCTGTTGGAATAACCTATTTGTGTGGTCTATCGCATGCCTGGTGATTTCTGTTGTTATTCCATTCTTTATTATTCTGTTGGAACATCCTGTCTATGCGGATTATGCATGACCTGGTTCCATTCTTTATTATTCTTTTGGAACATCCTGTCTGTGCGGATTACGCGTGACCTGGTTCTATTATTTACTATTTTGTTGAAATAATGCATTTATGTGGATTACTGCATACGGCGATTTAAAAATCCATTTGCGCTGTAATTTTTTTTCTGACCCTCAAAAATTCTGTAAAAATTTGAAATGATAATTTGATGAGTTTTCTATATTGTATCCAAAAATAGCGATTTTTGGATGTATAGATTAAGAGTTATGAATTTTATGGAAAAAGACTATTTTAAAAGTAAACCCTTATAACTCCTTGTGGTTAACTCTAAAATTGGTGAAATTTTTATTGGGAGTACATGTATATAACAGGAGTATATCCTGTAAATTTCGGAATTTTTGGATAAAAGTACAAATTATGATAAATGTCTAAATATTCGGCAGTTTTAGCCATATGAAAAATAGTAAATGAATTTTAAAAATTTTGAAAAAAAATATATGTTCAATATGAGACTAGATTCAGCTAAATCCCAGAAAAGAAATATTTTTGGGACTGATTTGGTATTTTTCATGAAAATAAACTAGTTATGAGTAAATGAATTAAATATGTTATGTGAAGTAATAAAATTAGAAAATAGGATTTTATGGCTTGGGAATCCTATATAGGGTATATGCATATTTTTTGATGAGGGATTTGATCATTGATGATGAAATCTTATGAGTATGACATTTTTGAATGATTAAATGTATTATTTGATAAAGTGTAAACAATTGAAATAAATTGTTTATAAGTTTAAGAAATGATTAAAATATTTTTATAATATTAATGATATTAGATTATGAGATTATTAAGTGATTAATAACATTTGGTTATTATTGAATGCTGGATAAATTGTATTATAAAGTTTAATATTTATCCTTTATCTCATTTGATTGATTCTTTATATCATTGTCATTATCCTCATGCTTATATTATGATGAAAGTCATCTGTGGCATGTAGTGCATAGATGAACTTGGTATGATTATGACTAGGGATTATTTGGTATAATCATGACCGTAATGTTACAAATGATGTGGTAAAAGTCCTCATTGACCCGTAGTGCGTTGATGGACAGTTTTTGGTATGATTATGGCTATGGATTCTCTTCGGCCAAGGGTGCAAAGATGAATTGTTTTATGGCATGATCAGGACTGTTGATGAAAACACGATTGTCTTTAGCCCGTAGTGCATAGATAATTCGTGGTCGTGATATTAACGAATATCCTTGGCCTGTAGTGCAGGGATGATTCGATGATGTGGATTAATTATTGAACTGAGTCTCAACAATGAAATATTAATTCATCGATTTGATAATAATGAATATCTTTGGCCATAGTGCAAAGATGAATTTATTTGTATGATTATGAGCAGAAATTGTGATTTGGTATAACCATGATTTTTGATGTTTCAGGTGAAGATAGGTGATGAAAATTATCTTAAATCACGGGTGCGAAGAGGAATTTAGAATCACAATTATGGTTATGAGTTATTCATATGATTGTGGACAGGAATTGTTGATGTTACAGGGATAAAATATTATTGGTGGACTTTTAACATGGAGAAGATAATAGATCTGAAGGTCTATTTGACTCTTCTAATAGATTGTTCGTTCTGCTACAACTATGGTTGAAAAGTTTTATCATCTAAAGCTATTGATAATTTAATTATCTTTAGTCATGATATTCTTTACTAGGCTAGTTGTGCTCACCCTTTTGCTTCACAATTCCTTTCACGTATTAAGAGTGTAGCTGGGTCGAGCGGGGATAATAGGGGAATAGAACAGTGGTCTATAGCTGTTGAGGTTCTATCTAAATAGTATGAAAATAATTTTATTGAGATATTTAGATAAGTGTGTCGTATTGTATACGTCATTTGATATTTAATTTTGGTGAACTGAATAGGGTGAGGTGAACCCAACTTTGGAAGGGTATTTTGCCACTATCATACAAGATGTCTAATGACATACAACCTCGGGTTATCACAAGACAGGGTTGTGCACATCCACTTGCTGAGTATATCTACTCGCACTACCTATATGATCTTGGAGTTTATTTGAAATATAATTTTTACTTGGAGACAGTGAAGATAGTTATATGGCAAGAGAAGACTTACCATTGAAAAGAAGATGATAGTAATCTTCTCGTTTTTCTTTGGGGTCTATTGGGTCAACCATGGATAATTCTGTGGACATATGATATCTATCATAACCTAGACGCATGGCCTCCCATGTACGAAGGTTTTCTTGAGCACTTCCCAAAGATTTTAATTTCTAAAACTATTTTTGATTATACTTTTATGTAAAGTACATGTGAGACCCCAAATTTTATGAATAAAGATTTAAATTTCTCGAAATATTTTTTTGAATATTATGGTGTGGATTTGATATAATGTTATAGTTGTGGTTAATATTTATAAATTTTGAAAAGTATGCATGTTGTTGTATAATATTTAATTGGTCGGGGAATATTCTATTTTTGTCGGGGAATATCCGCATTTATTTACCAGTACAATCATTAGTGGACCCCACAACGGAATTATTATCTGGATTGAAAAACGACAAAAATATTTTTATGAAAATAACTATGGAAGTTTTACCGTTAAAACTGTTGAACTACTCTCGGTAGTAAAAGTACATTAATACGCTGTGTGGTTGCATAAGAGCATACCAGATTGATTATTGATGCTTACGTGAGAAGTCACTCGCTTTTTGTTCAATTATTCTTTGCGATAATTGTTGCATAGTATCTCACGTTATTTGATTCAATTATTGTTGATATTTTATATATTATTAAATCAATAATTGGACGACGAAGCTATTAATATTATTATTTGCAATATTAACGATGTCTAGAAGTTCTTCCAATGAGAGGTTTGGTCACCTAATTGCGCGCCAATAGGGAGAAATCCTTATTGGAAAGCCCCCTCTTTCCTGGGAACGACCTGATCGATTAATATTGTGAATTATAATAAAGGTAATAAATTTTGTTTTATTAGTATTATTAATGTAATAAAACAGAAAAGCTTTTTATATAAAATAGAATACTTTTATAAAGTTATTTGTTTTATTAGACTATAAATAGAATATATTATATTCTATTATGCGTAGTGTTTTCAGATAGTAAAATCTTTTTATATAAAATGTAATACTTTTATAAAGTTATTTATTTTATTAGACTATAAATAGAATATATTATATTCTATTATGCATAGTGTTTTGTATAGTAAAATCTTTTTATATAAAAGCAGTAATACTTTTATAAAATTATTTATTTTACTAGACTATAAATAGAATATATTATAATTTATTATGCATAGTATTTGCATAGTGCCTGCGTAGTGTTTGCATAGTAAAATCTTTTATAAAGTTATTCGTTTTGTTAGATTATAAATAAAATATATTATATTTTATTTAAAAGATTTTGTTTTATTAGAATATTTTATTTATACTGCATAGTAAATCGATATGGACCGTCCGTTTAAAAGTAAATCAATCTGGACCGTTCTTGAATTAGTTACTATTCAGTCCATTCTCCTATAAATAGAAGCTCATTTCTTCATTATTTCTTACGAATTCATTGAAACTCTAGAGAGAGAAACTATAGAGAGAAAGAAGAAAAGTATTCTGCTACTTCACTACTCCTATATCCAGTTTCTTCTAAGGTAAGGGGTATTATTTCTTTTGTATTCATGAAGAGAACTTTTGTTATTCCATTCTTTATTATTCTGTTGGAATAACCTGTATATGCGAACTACCCTATACTTGGTGAAATTCTTCTGTTATTCCATTCTTTATCATTATGTTGGAATAACTTGTCTATGCGAAGTACCGCATACATGGTGAAATCTTCTATTATTCCATTCTTTATCATTATGTTGGAATAACCTGTCTATGCGAAGTACCGCATACATGGTGAAATTCTTCTGTTATTCCATTCTTTATTATTCTGTTAGAACATCATGTCTGTGCGTTTACGCACGACACTGATTCCGTTATTTATTATTCTCATTGGAATATCCCATGCTGCAATGCGTTTATGCATGACCTGGTTCCGTTATTTATTATTACATTGGAATATCCTCATCTATGCGCGTTCGCATGACCAGTTCCATTATTTATTATTTTATTTGAATATCATATACGTGCGTTTTACGCACGACCGATTCCGTTATTTATTATTACATTGGAATAACTTGTCTGCGTATGCCTATCACATGCCCGGTGATTTTTTTGTTATTCCATTCTTTATTATACTCGGTTGGTTAAAGTTTTGACTTCTATACACCATGAAATTAGTGAAATATCCTTGATATTTGTGTTTCATCCAAATCTTTTCATGGAAATATTCTTCCTCGAGCATTCGAATTTTACTCTACAAAGAAGTATCATGTTGATAATTTGGGCGTTATTAGTTCTGGATAAATTAATTCTTGAACTTGTTTTATTGAATTATTATGTCATTGTCATCATCCTCATGTTTATATTATGTTGAAAGTCATCTGTGGCTCCAGAAGTGCATAGATGGACTTGGTATGATTATGACCGAGGATTATTCTGTATAATCATGACCGTAATGTTACAAATGATGTGGAAAAAGTCCTCATTGGCCCGTAGTGCATTAATGGACAGTTTTTGTTATGATTATGGCTATGGATTCTCTTCAGCCAAGGGTACAAAGAAGAATTGTTTTATGGCATGCTTAGTACCGTTGATGAAAACATGATTATCTTTAGCCCGTAGGGCATGGATAATTCGTGGTCGTGATACTAAAGATATCCTTGGCCTGTAGTGCAGGGATGATTTGATGATGTGGATTATTTATTTAGCCGAGTTTCAGCGATTAAAGTGATGAAAAACCTTTTAAATCATAGAAGATAGTAGATTTTATTCTCTACTTGACTCTTCTAATGGATTGCTTGTTCCGCTGCAGTTAAACTTGATGTTTGTTATATTGTATCAGTTTAACATTGTTGAAGGCTAACGATAATTTATTCTGCATTATCTTAGTCATAATATTTCTTACTGGGCTAGTCGAGCTCACCCTTTTTGCTTTCATTGTTCTCTTCAGGAAATGAGAACGTAGTAGGGACTAGTCGGGGAACGGAGTGACGGTCCAGATGATAGCATCAGTAGTCCTCACTATTCTATTAAATAGTGTGATAATAAATGTAATAAGATTGAATTTGAGTGTGGATATTGTCTAGATGACAATATTCGTGTTAAAACTCTCAGATTATGTTTTATCGTATTTTGAGTTTGAATACTATCTAAAAGACAATATTTGTATTAAAACTCACAGCTCATGTTGTATAATTAAGTTTGTATTTGAATTTTGTACCATGTATTTGGCGACTCAAGATGGGTGATGTATACCTATTTTGGGGGCGTCACAGTACCATTGTAAGGTTGTGGTCGAGGCACCATGAGAGTTACATACATTTGTATTAAAACTCACAGCTTAATCGTGGTCGTATTCTATATGCATACCAACAGATTGTATAAATGAAGTTTGTAGTTGATTTTTATAGTGTGATATCTGGCGACTCAGAATGGGTCGTGTGGACCTATTTTGGGGGCATCACATGATTGGGACAATAAAACCCAAAGATAGCAATCGTCATCGATTCATCTTCACCATGATTAATTACTTCACTAAATGGGTAGAAGCTACCTCCTTTACCAAGGTCACCAAAGAGATAATCATTGGTTTCATCTGAAATAATATCGTCTGTCGATATGGACAACTGGAGGTGATTGTGTCAAACAATGCCAATAATCTAAACAACCAGATGGTGAAAGAATTATGTAGTAACATCTTAATTTTGTCATCTATCGTTGATGAGTGGGATTTATACCCGCGAATCAGATCTTTTATTGCTTAAGAAGTTACTTTTTTGTCATAATTTATATCGCTTTTATATTATTTTGATTAATATATGTGTTGTAGGGCTTATTAAGTCTTATGCTTGAAATTAATTGAACCCTTATTCATAACTGTGTTTGTCCTATTCTCTAAGAGTAGTTGTTTTGAGCTTAGAATCCATGATGCTTGTATATAGTATTATTATTTAATTCGCATTTTTATATTACTATTGATATGGTTGTTCAAATAGTTTGCTTGAGGACAAGCAAATGCTTAAGTTTGGGGGTATTTGATGAGTGAGATTTATACCTGCGAATCTGATCCGTTATTGCTTAAGAAGTTGCTTCTTTGTCATAATTTATATCTCTTTTATATTATTTTGATTAATATATGTGTTACAGGGTTTATTAGGTCATTTCCAGCTTTTAGGGGCAAAAAGGCCATTTTTCTTGCACCAACGCTGCAGTGCCATTACGAAGGCTTAAACTTTGTATATTTAGCCCTTCCTGGCAAGAAGTGATAACAATTCAAAGGTCTTTGACGCCTGGTTCCTTCTTCACAAACCGCATCGCAGCCATTTACTAACCTAAGGTTTTGACTTAGCCCTGTATCGCCATTCCAAGGCTAAATATTTGCGCTGCAGCGCCACCTCCGGTTCCCAGGCAGACAAGAGTAAGATTTGACCTAGCTAAAAGGAAGAACACATATATATACATAGGGGGCAACCTCCTTGGGATATATCACATTATCCCTTCTGAGATAATCTATCTCTCTCTTTCTTTTGTAGTTTCCTCTCTATTTTCTAGTAGGTAATGATTGTACATATAGTTTAGGTAGATTAGGGAGATGTTTGGGATTTCGTGGAGCTCAAGAGCACTTAGCAACATGGATTGGAAAGCTTGAAAGGATTGGAATTCTTGGAGACTGAAGAAGCTTTGACAGAGTTTATCCTTCTCTATTAGTTTCCTTTGATTTTGTACTCCATAAATGTTATTTATATTGCTACTTATGTTTGGTTTAAGAGCTCTAAACTAATTATTGGCTCTAAGGTTATAATAGAACCCTTTGTTAATTTGAATTGAATATCTTATCTATTTGGTTGGCGCCATATGGTTTGGATTAATATATTTATGCTTAATGATTCTTGTTAAGGAATTAGTGATGATTTTGGTAATCTATATGAAATTAGAAGAGGGATTGTAAATTTACACCTTGATATATTGGGATGTGATTATGAGTTATCTAATTGATTCGACTGCATAATTTGTATATAGAATAGGAATATATCTTTGCACCATGTGTGACCTAATTGAGAACTTATGCTTTAAATCCTTGTTATGATTAATTCGCATAGGAATGTGTAGGATTATTACCTAACTTGGATGTTCTTTTCTGTTCTATTCCTTATCGGGTGGACCTAGAAAGGGTAGGTTTGTACATACCTCGGAAGAGGTGTATGAGCACTTGTGTGTTCTCGGTCGATAATCCGTCGTGACCACTAAGACCAAAGAGAGAAAGTTAGGAAGTTTGTTGAAACATAGTACACCAAGTGTTTGACAAAATGCTAATGTGGGGTGAAGTTATGATCTTAGCTTGTAGCGCCTTAGATACCATTCGTTGTCTAATTACTTGCTTTGATAATTAGATATAACTAGATTAATTACACATATGTTATTCTACTGTTCAAATAAGACTTAAGCGATACAAAGTCGGTATTTAGTAAATATCAGTGATAATTCCTTGTGGGTTCGACACTCTACTTTCATTATATTACTTATTGACCGCATATACTTGCGCGTGTGTATCGGTTGCGAAATCAACCAATAATCGTCCCAGGATGAATGGTGATGTCGAAGCAGCCAATAAGAATATCAAGAAAATTATACAAAAGATGTCTGCCAATAACAAGGGATGGTCTGACTTGTTTCCTCTGACTCTATTAGCCTACAGAACATCAATTCGCACTTCTACTGGGGCTACCCTCTACTCATTGGTCTATCGAAGTAGTACCCCCCATAGAAGTAGAAATGGAGTCATTAAGAGTGTTAATAGATGCTTAGATAGAGGAAGATCATTGGTTGCAAGAGAGGTACCACTAGTTATCTCTGATAGATGAGAGGAGGGCTACCACTATTTTTCATGGTCAATTATATCAGCAGAGGTTTGCTCGGTCATACAATAAGAAAGTCCGACTTCGGTAATTTAAAGAAAATGACTTGGTATTGAAGAAAGTCCTTACTAATCAAGATCAATATAAAGAAAAGTTCACCCCGAATTGGAAAGGCCCTTTCATTGTTAATGAAGTATTGACAGGAGGAGCCCTCAGACTGCAAGAAATGGAAAACGATGGAATTACAAGCTAAGGTTACAGCTTCACCCCACTCAGGCATCCTGTCGAACACCTGGCGTGCTTTAATTCATTGCTTCAAATGAGATTTTACTAACTCATTTGAATGTAGTACTTTGCATGAATTCCATGTTTACCCAAATGTATATTGTATGGTATGGCGAAGAATTTCCCCAGGTTATCAACTCAGACACCATGAAGAGGTACTATATCTGAAATGCTTGCAAACGACCATCCAGGTCCTAGAAAAAAAATATCAATCAAGTCAATTCAGGTTTTCACAACAAAGCCTGAACTACGAAAGACCTGATCTCTCATCCATGGGAGTACATAGGCAACCATCTATGGTGCGGTCAAACCAGATAAAAAATTCCAGAAAATCCTTCAAATCAAACAAAAACCCCTTAAAATCAAACACCTTTCTAATGCCCAGAATATTTCTCTCTCTGCACAGAGTACCAACTTCAAACCATACAAGCCAAGCCTGAACTACATAAGACCTAATCTCCCTCTAAGAGTACGTAGGCAACCATCTATTGTACGATCGAACCCTCAAAAGAAAGCCAACCATTTTGTCTAAACCTTAACAATATCAAAGGACCAGTTCCAAGACACTAAAAGCTGGTACACCCAAAAAGCCTAAAGATCAACAACCCATTCTGAGAGATCCTAGGACATCTCAAGGTCATCCATCAAGGAGAAGTTCGGGACACATCAAGATGGCAAGTCATAAAGAAAATGGCAACTATCAAGCAAGTGACAAGACATATCTAAAAGGGAAGTGAATCAAAATATATTTCCTTGCCATATAATATTGTTTGATATATACAATGTATCCTAAACATGACAAAAATGGCTAACCTATTCTATGCAGGAAAATGAAAGCTAAACTATAAAACTGCAAATAAATGGGATAGCAAGTCCAACATGGCATCCCTCTTAGAAGATGGAGGTGCATCTAATGGCTCTTGCCCTAAGGTCTCTATGCGAGCTAAAAGATCCACAACCATCTGTATAGTGCTACCATGATCATCTATAAATGCACTAATATCTACAATAATGCCCTTCGTGTAGAATCTGAGAGCAGTAATGTAAGAAATAGAAGCATCTCGGGTAGCTCAAGCCTCATCTCGCTCAAAAAAGCAGCATACTGAGATGCTCGAGCATTATCCCTCTCAACAAAAGTAGCATCCTGAGCTGCTCGAGCCTCATCCCGCTCTACAAAAGAAGCATCCCAAGTTGCTCGAGCATCATCCCTCTCAACAAAAGCTACATCTTGAGTAGCTCGAGCATCATCTCGCTCAACAAAAGTTTCATCCCGAGTAGCTCGAGCGTCATGCCTCTCAGTAAAAGTGACATCTCAGCCAGAAAGGGTTGCCAATATCAGTGTTCTAGCCTGATCCCTCTCGAAGGTTATTTGATGAATCACCTGCTCTAAAAACTCTATAGAAGGTGGAGCCATAGCAGAATAAATGCTAGAGTTGTCACTGACCAGAGCTGCTGTCAAACTAGTAAAAAGCTCGTCCTCGGTGGAAGAATCAGGGTCCTCTATAGGCTCCTCATCATCAGAATAAATACTTGGCTCTGAATGAAAAACCATAGCCGAAGCAATATATGCCTCTAGCCATATAGAGTACTCTAAAGAACGACCCAGATGACTAGTCAAAAAATTATCCCCCTCGCGACGAGTCCAACAATCATAAATCCTGGTTAAGTCATCTGCTGACAGAGACGAAGCTAATAGTCGCTTACCCAAGGCCCCATCAAAGGGGTGAATATCCTAAAATTGATTAAAATGTCCCATGATAGTCAGTGGATGATACGTGCCCACTCCTCTCAAACCAGCCAGGGGTAGATAGTCCATGCCAACCGTACAAGTAATAAAGCTATAAGGAGAGCTGTGTCCTGAACAAGGCAAGATTGTAAAGGGGTCCTCGATCGCTGCCAAAAAAGCCAACTAGGATGTTTCATTTGTACACTCAGCCAGCTGAAAAGAATAAGACATGGCTATCTCATGAGTGAAACAATACCCATGATGTCTAAAAGTGTCAATCGGTCTCAAATGGGTCATGAACCATACCTATAACAAGACTGTACTGCCTCTGAAAAACCCCACAGGATGGGTATGAAAAAATGTGTCCGACCTCAAGGTCTCTGCCAATATCATAGGCAAGATAGTGCAACCCTCCCTGAGAGCACGGATCACTTAAATCAGGCCAATATCCAAATGGTCCATATATAGTGACATGTACAAATAGGCCACAATGCACATCAATAGAATATCTACGCGGGTAACCTTCCACTCACCCTCAGCAATGGTGAAGTCTCCTGAATGCCGTAGATACCTGTCCAACGATCCAAATCGATCAATCAAGAAATCCAAGGACACCACGTGCCTTGAAGTGATCTCATCTATGATAACTCTGCGTCATAATCTAGTCCGTGTCATAAACTGTTATCTCATATCTCCGATAGCCATCCTAGCACAAGGCCAATCCCTGGGCAAATCAGAGATGCGCTCATACTCCTCTAACATAGGAGTCAGCTTGTGGATATCAAATTTGAAAACCTGTCTCTCAGGTATCCAACGAGATAGCATGCCCTCTACAAAATCCAATGGTACGTGGAATGTCAAAATAGTCATGGAATTTCTCAACATAAGACCATCCAAGGATCAATGCTAAACTCACCTATATGAATGCATATCCATGACATAATCCATGCATCATAATAAATGATAATATGATACAAGAAATAGAAAGAATTATACATACATTCCTAAATACATCATCTAAATAAGAATTAAATACATCATCTTTGTCTACAATTAAAAATAAAAAGTACAGGGAAATGGGGCACAATCACCCAATATCTAACAGAGGCTTATCAAAAGATATAACGAGAAATGGGGCACAACCGCCCAATAACTAACAGAGGCCTATCAAAAGAGATAATGAGAAATCTATCCAAAAAAGTCTATGATGTCTACATCATCCACTTAATTAACCTGTTGTAACTCCTCCTGAGTCACTGTATCTCTATCAGATGGAACATCAGGTCGATACAAAAGGGGATCTAATATGGTAAAACTGTTAGAGTATGGGCTATATGAAGGGATGAAAAGAATCTACCTCTGACGGATCTTTGCCCAAATGCTGAATGAAAAATCATGCTCGATCCAACCTATGGGTCAAGCTATCAATCTGCTCTAAATGAGTGGGCTCTCAGACACAGGCGATCCATTCTGTCATCATCATAGACCCATGAACCATATCCCCCTTGAACTGAGTGGCACGGGTCTGAGCTTGAATGGTGCGAGGATGGAAGGCCTCCTGAGTGTAAGGGACCTCTGATAGTGTGAAGTCATCCAAACCCTTCATGGGAATCTCTATAACTGTCTGAGATAAAAACTAGTGTCATCTAGTAAGAGGAAAGAATGGAATACGAATCTCCCCTGTGATGCTCCTGATGTCACGCTCTCCCAAGTAGAGCTCCTAGCCTCCATCAGTTAAGAGAGGGATCCGACGAGTGGATAATACATACTCTACCCCGATCAAAAAGCCACCCTTAAAACCTACTGCTTGATGATCCCCGAAATAGGGAACCCATGTGATGACATCAACAGTCAACAACTCTAACTGCAACCGAGAGTGGGTAAACCCTCTGCTATGGGAACCTCTACAATAGTGGAGTGATTCCATCGTCGTCCCCATGGATAGGTCTGCAGACCTAATTTAGTAACTGGGTGAAGGCAAGAAAGGCTCTCATAGGCCCAAAACTGAAAATGCAAAGATAAATGTCATCAGTTATGAGAATTAATTACCAGAGTAGAAGAAATTGGGAGATAAATAAAATTACTCATAAACAAAAATGGGAAAAAGCCTAGATAAGTCTTTATCATGCCCTCTGACCGTAGGCGCATCCCACGAAGAAAATAGGCAAAGGTGAATGAGCCCCAATAAAAATCCCTGATGCGATCCACATTACGAGTGGCGCAGACTAAATCAAAAGAGACCGTCGAGGAGTTATCTGCTAGGAACCAACCCCTGATGATGATCAAGAACAACCACTGAAGAATGTGATCTCTAACCCTCTGATCATCAGGCAGAGGCTCAATCAAAGCCCCACTCGTGGCATCCAGACTCAAAGGCCTAGAATGGAAGGTTCGACCCTTGAGGGCTGTGGCAGGAACTCCTAAAAGGGATCGAACTGCAGTAGGTGAAATGTCAGCCACTAAAGGCACTGATTGTAAACTCTAACCCCCAGATGAACCGTCAGTCCATCGGTGTAATCATCACCTCACAATCCAATAAATGGAGAGACAGAGTCTGGTGGAACCAGCGCTCGGATAAAGCCCTCAAATAACCTCAGGGAAAACGACAAAGAGGAATGAAAAGAAGGCCTTAAAACCCCAAGAATGGACAATGGCATGGTACTCTAAGTGAATGTTAAACAAGTTCCCCTTGGGCTGAGTGAAGTCGGGGACCTGCCTCAAATTCAAAATAAAGATCGAAACCTTGCCCTCAGAAGTGGGAAGAGAAACAAGGTAAAAATATAAACATCTATTACCTCATTCGCATGAAGGTAGATCGAGGGATGATAACTCCAATCATGCAGAAGATCTAAAATCATCACATTAATAACTGGAAGCTCCCAGCGGGGAATGTAAGCAGAAGGAGATGGGTCCTCAATAGGAACATCCTCCTCCTCATCTACAGCCTCCAGCCTCTCAACCTGTATAGGATGAATAACTGACTTAGTCAACAGGTGAGGCTGCCTGGCTAGACAAGGTTGAGGAACATCAAAAGCTCTCGTCCTCACACCTGCGGAGATCGTGCAAGAGCTACTCGGTCTATCTGAATCCATAACCTAAACAAAATCTCCAAATCACCTCAGAAAGGGTGAGGTAAGTTTTAAACTTAAAGCTTATTAAATTCAAATTATTGTGTCATTCATAGTCTAAATCCCAATACATGCATTAATTTAACATACATCCCTAGTAGAGTTAAAATTTCATGTTCATTAAATGCCCAGACTCGTGAATTTTTTTGTCATAGTCTCCTTTATAAACTGGACTGTCCACATGCACATAGGCATGACTAGGTGACCATTCAGTAGCACACCAACCCAACATCAATATATTAATTTTAAACAATAAAGTAATCACACTGGCAGCCAAATTACCATGTGCATTTTTTGAAAAACCCGCGCTCATTTGTCCTTAAATAGGATTAATAAACTATCAAAATAAGGTATCAAATGACTGTCTTAGAAATAAATTTTTTTCACATCAATACGTTTAGCATGGTGAAATATAAGCATTTACTAAGTCTGATTATTTTTATCAAGTCATATAAGCATGCATATTCACTACATTGTGTTTATAAGCATTTTATATGAAATCTAACGTTTTAACGGTCAAAAATTAAAAACAAAACATGTAAATGTTACCAGCGTAGTGCAAAACATTTGTACGGTGATGGATTTTGCAAAAAGCAGCCTGAACTCAGTAAATCTAAAGAAGAATTTTTGGATTTTCTATCTGGTTTAACTTGAAAATGACTTGTGAAAGGCCAGGGGGTATAAATCCACCTGTGGGAGCCGCGACTGCCGTGGGTAGACCTGTGACCACCCAAGGTGGGTCCCACCCCCTTCGGCTTGATTAAATTTTAGTTATAACGGAGTTCTGAGAAGCTAAAAAATCAAATCAGGAAAAAAGGTTCTACGCGATTGAGCGGAAAGGGCCAGAAACAGGATGCCAAACTGTGGAAATCTGGAAATTTAGTGTAAACCATTGAAGATAACTCCAACGTAGCATCGGGAAGGGTCTGGTGATGTAATCCATTGAAAACTACTTCAACGAAGGTCAAAATAATTGACAGTGTAAACCGTTGGCGACAACTTCAGCTTAGCACCGGGATGGGTCAGGTGATGTAAGCCGTTGAAAACTACTTCAACGAAGGTTAGAATAATTGACAGTGTAAACCGTTGATGACAACTCCAGCGTAGCATCGAGAAAGATCCGGTAAGGTAAGCCTTTGAAAACCATTTCAATGAAGGTCAGCATAATTGACAGTGTAAAATGTTGGTGATAACTCCAACATAGCATCAGGAAAGGTCTGGTGATGTAAGTCGTTGAAACCTACTTCAACAAAGGTTAGAATGATTGACAGTGTTAGTCATTGTTGACAACTCTAGTTGTGACGCCCCCAAAATAGGTATACATCACCCATTCTGAGTTGTCAAATACATGGTACAGAAACAACTACAACTTTATTAATACAATTGTTCTATAAAATACGACAACACTTAAACTGTGAGTTTAAATACAAATATTGTCTTCTAGACAATATCTACACCTAAATAAGTCCTCATTACAATTATTGATACATTATTTTACAAAAATGGTGAGGACTACTAAAACAACTTCTAGAACCATCATTCCATACCCTGACTAGTACTCGCTACATTCTCGCCTCCTGAGAAAAAAATGGAACAAAAAGGAAAAGGGTGAGCTCAACTAGCCCAGTAAAGAATATTATGACTAAGATAATATAGAACAAATTATCGTTAGTCTTCAACAGGGAAAAAATCGATAAAATACAATAGACAACAAGTTTCGAGATCAATATTAGCAATGAAATAATAATTCATAGATGAGTTACGTGAGAGAATGAAATCTACTATTATCTATGAATTTAAAAGTCCATCATCAATATTTTATCCCTGTAACATCAATCAATATTCATCTTAAATCAAATATTCATCTTTGCACTACAGGCCAAAGATATTCATCAGTTGGTTATGTTCATCTCAACACATGTACATCTTTGCACTATAGGCCAAAGATATTCATAAGAAAATCAACTATCTTTGCACTACATGCCAAAGATATTTAGTAATATCATCGTTTAGGACTGAGGATGATAAAAAATATTTTAAAGAAGATGAATCCAGTGAAACAAAAGAACAAATATTAAGGATTCATACTTTAAATAGTCCAAGTTCAAAAAAACTTCATAAATAACCATAGTGGAGTGAAATTCAAGAATGATCAAAACATGGATACAATCAAAGCTAGTATCCATAATAGATACTTTGGACCAAAAATGAAAATTTAATTTTTCTGTGAATAGTGTCGTATTCGTGAATAGTGTCAGTAGTATCGTGAATAGTGTTGTATCGTGAATAGTAACCCGACACACTAAAGACAAGAATTTCACAAGAAAAATCTTACCAATATTCCGCATAATGATATTAGAAAAATAATATCATTTATAAAAAAATAACATCCCTTACCTCGAAAAGACAAAGATTTCTAATGGAATATTGGATATTGTCTTTGAAGGGAATTTGCAAATCATATAGCAACACTCAAAGTATCAAAATACTCACAAGAATATGCTCGATAATATAGAGAAAAGATTTCGAGTTTACAATTGTGATTTTCAATTCTAACCTAAGCACCCTATTTATAGGAAATTGCTTAGAACATCAAAGTAGAAAATTTAATATAATAATAATATATATATATTATAAATTCTTACGCACACCTTCATTGATCCAAAATATCAGCCACACAAGTGCCAAACTTACCAAAAACATTTTTCATATAAAAGTCATTTAAAACTCCAAAAAAAATAATAATCAATTAATCCGGAACTTCAATAATTCATAATAAATAGCCCTTTTATCAGAAAAATTCGAACCTTATGTCTTTTCAATAGGAAATTCCATTCTCTACAACTTTACAGAAGAAAGTTTTTCCAAATTCCAAACAAAAATTGACCGAAATCCATAAACGGGCGATTTTATAGGGTATAATCAAATTTCAGTCAAGAAATGGGCCCACAAACATGTTTAACATGTTTTAAATAATTTTTAGTTACAAAAATACTCTTCCTCCTTATTTATTCATATATCCCACATTCATTGTAAAAATATCACCATTATTATATTATTAAAATATAATAATATATTTAAATGAATTATTTTATCGAAAAAGATAAAATATCAATTTTTAACAATTGTCACCTTAAAAATTTTCTCCATCTATATCCACATAAAATTAATATTTTCCTCATCATATAAATCAATAATTAATTATTCACAAATAATATTATAGAATCACAATACTGATAACCAGGCCGTTCCCAGGAAAGAGGGAGCTTTCCAATAAGGATCTCTCCTTACTGGCGCGCAATTAGGTGACCAAACCTCTCCTTAGAAAGAACTTTCTAGACATCGACGATAATATTATCTAATAATATTATTCAGATAATATGAATTATTGCTCCGATAATGAAAAATATTGTGTAGTGACAATTATTGAAACAACAGTAATATAAAACATCAACGTAGCAATTATTGAATCAATAAAATAAAATATTGAACAGTAATTACTGTAATAATTATTGAGTAGTGCCTTCTTACGTAAGAATCAATAATTGGTGCAATACCGTGTGCTACTGTGTTTTAACCTCAAAGTATTTCAACAAGATTATTCGGTATAACTACGTCGTTATTTATAAACAACTTATATTTGTCGTTTTCTTCATCCAATCGCTTTCCGTTATGTGGCCCACACAAAGTTGCGCCGTCATACGAATACTCCCCGACAGTAAGAATATTTCACGACCAAACGAATATTCCCTGACAACAATGAATATTTTATAACCACTTGCTTATTTGAAATATTTGTGTTTTTTATCCATAACTAACCACATTAATAAAATCAACCCTTACTATTTCAAAATAATAAATAGAGGAAATTCAATTTTATTTATAATAAGTTGGGGTCTTACACTAGTGAAGCATCAGGAAGGGTCCGGTGATGTAAGTCATTGAAAATTGTTTCAATGGAAATTGTTTCATTGAAAATTGTTTCAACTCCAGCGTAGCATCAAGAAAGATCCGAAGATGAAAATCGTGGAAAACTATCTTCCTCAGGGAGGACTTATCTGGTATCTGTTACTTGAATAGGTTGCTTATATTCATGTTTCTTAGCTACTTTTCATGCATTTTGTGTTCAATTTGTAGATTATATACTTAGGAGCTATGTGAGCGACTATTGGTATGAAAACGAAAGGAAAAGCAATGTGTGGGCTTTCATGTTCATTTCACGTTCTTGGCTTGAAACATGGATTATATTGTAGAGCTTATTCTTAGATTTCTGGAACATCTTGAATCATTCCAATCAGAGTTCGGATGCAAGAGTTATGACATTTGTACCAACGGACGTTGAACTTCACTGTTTTGGGTGGCCATTTGTATAGTAGTCACTTCCAGCCCAATTTCGACCTTCATCCATTCGTTATTTCTCAATTCTCAAAGAAAGAAAGTTGTAGAGCTCGTCGAGAGATTTGATTTGATAGGTGGCAGGACTCGTAACTCTTCCCAAATCAAAAGTTATTGCCATTTTACTAGAGGCCATTGTAGTAGAAAATAGAACCATAGCAAGCCGAGTCTTGCTCTTTTTTAACCTACGGTAAAATGTGGTCAGGGGTCCCGAGTTCAAAATAAGCGAGATAGCAAGTCGGGTGCTTGCTATTATGAAGGCAAAAAGCAAGTCGGGACTTGGGTACGCACAGGAAAAGTAGTTTTTGTCAGAATTTGAGTTCAAGAAGGATTGGTTCGAGCTGATTGATTTAAGGACTTCAAGGAGGACTTAAAGACATATAAAAAGGCATATAAAAAGAGGAGAATCATAAGGATTAGAGAGAGGGAGGAGAGGATTCCATTAGATTAGATTAGAGTAGATTATGACCAAAACCCTAGTTCTTATTAGTTTTGGAGATTGATGCAACTTGGAGACCATTAAAGATCAAGAGAAGGAGCTTGAGGAAGATGAAGATTTGCTGACAACAGATTTATTCTTCACTCTACTCTTATTTTTTTCTTTCGATGTTATTTCAAGTGTGGATTCTTAGTTTTAGTTCAATGAACTAATTCTTTATTTTAATATGAACTCAAGAGATGAAGTATAGATTTAGATCTGATCATAATAGCATGTGTTTGTGATTTTTACATAAATGGAATTCATGATTCTTGTTTAGGATAAAGATATGCCTTTACGCCATATGTAATCTTATAGAGAACTTGTGCTTTAAATCCTTTTTAATTGTAATTCACATAGAGATATAGTGGATTAGTTAATTATGGTGTCTTGCTTATTTCTGTCATCTGTGGATTTAAGTGAGTATGGGTATTATGCATGGAGAGGTAGTTTTATCTGCTTTAGTATTCTTGATTAACAATTCAGGATAGAAAATAATTGATGAGAAGTGTGTTAAATTAAATGAAGCAATAAGTGAAGTTGTGATCTTAAATCTCCATAATCTGATTTATAATTAGTGGTACTTAGAATTAGTTTAATTAAATAATTTACTTTATAATATTAAATTGATTGTTTAAATTAAATTTGTTATGTTAAGAGTTAGTATTTGGTAATTTGCATTAATAATTTCTCGTGGGAACGATACTCTACTTTCACTGTATTATTTGTTGACCACATATACTTGCGTATTGTGCGTAACTAGATTTTACCGAATAAGTTTTTGGTGTCGTTGTCATGGAATTAGTTAATATATTTTTGCCAATATTAGCTTCAATCAAATTAGTATTAATTTAAACATTTTTTTTCTTTCTTTGTTTTTATTTTATTTTATTATCTTCTTATTTTTCTCTCGTTTCAGGTACCATGGCTAGATGAAATTATCAAAGGTCATATTCGA
This sequence comes from Panax ginseng, assembly GCA_020205605.1. Classification (NCBI taxonomy): domain Eukaryota; kingdom Viridiplantae; phylum Streptophyta; class Magnoliopsida; order Apiales; family Araliaceae; genus Panax; species Panax ginseng. The sequence continues at coordinate 89,958,719 of CM035129.1, forward strand.
GTATGACTCAACAAAGGGACACATGGGTTGGTGAACTCAATAGAATTTTTGCATTATCAGCACAACTAGAGATACTTTCGGGGAGGTTGGATGTAGTTGCAGCCCAACGTAATCGAATGATAGCAATTACGCGCAATTATTGTGTTGGTAATCATCTGAGTCATCAATGCATCATTAGTCTTGGGCCGGTATAGTATGGTGGTAACTACCTCAACCAGTATGTATATGCTAATTATCATCAAGCTTGAGGGTATCACCCGTATTCATCACGGAGCTATACTTATGAAGACCAATACTACGCTCCAAATCCAACATACATACCAGAATTTTCATGTAAACCTCCATTGCCACAAGAAGAATAGTCAAGGTTAGAGGACTGTCAAAGCTCATAGCAAACCAAGAGGAAAGGATGATGAGTCAAGAAATATCGAGCCATAATTTCCAGAACCAAATGGAACAACTCATCACTACTTCAACCCATGGTCCTCAATACATGAATTCCAAAATTGAGACAGAAAATTCAAGGTTGGAGGAATTGTTGTCCAAGTTCGTAGCATCAAATGAGGAGAGGAGGATTAATTAAGAGCGGTCAATTCAAAATCTGCAGAACTAGATGGATCAAATGCTCAAAGCCTTGAATAACTGTCCTAAAAAAAATTGGTGTTATGACGAGGATTCCGAGATTGATGAAGTGCCTGAACTAAATATACAACTGGATGAGCCACAAGACGTTGAAAAAGAGAAGACACGTGGGAATAATGAAAACAAGGTCAGTGAAGAACTAACTGTGAGAACCTACGATGATGAGCCGATGTTATTTATGCCTCAAGTGCCTTTTCCACCAAAGTTCAAGAATCTGGTTAGATTTGCAAAACCTTATCCGATTGGTAGTCATATCGTCGGCAAGGCTCTTTATGACTTGATAGCTAGTATAAATGTGAAGCCATGGTGGGATGAGGAGGAGAAGATAGAAAAAGAGCCCGTTGAGCTTGCTAAGCCTCAAAGCCCCAATCGAATCATAGACTCAATAGACAGAAAAACACCTAGTTATTCAACATTCTCAATTAAGCACTCATTTAAACAAAGAATGCTAGGTGACTTTAATGCAATGACTATCACAAATGGGAACCTACCAAAAGCTACATTATTTTCAATGGATGGAGGGTTCCTCAACTTTCGAAGAGGAATTGATAGTCTTGACTGCACAAAGTCGTTGAAAGATCAGAAATCAAGCGGAATCGGGAGGCAACTCATGAATTTTTTATATTTATATGCTTTACTAGTTTATTTAGTAGATAGGAATTAATTTGCTTATTAAGTTCTCTTATAATCCAAAGTGCTATTCTAATCCATGTTGTTTCTCTTCATTGCAGGTATTAGATGTAAGACCCCAACTTTTTAATAAAGATGATTTTTCTATAAATATGATTTTTAAATATTATGGAATGAATTTGATATAATGTTATAGTTGTGGGTAATATTTATAAATTTTGCAAAGTACGCAAGTTGTTATATAATATTCGATTGGTGGGGAATATTCATTTTAACGAGGAATATTCATATGACAAAGACAATCATTGGTGGATCCCACAATGGAATTATTGTCGGATTGAGAAAACGACAAAAATATTTTTATGAAAATAACGGCAGAAGTTTTACAGTTAAACTGTTGAGCTACTCGGTAGTAAAAGTAAAAAATATGATGTCTGGCGGTTGCATAGTAGCATACCAGTATTGATTATTGATGCTTACGTGAGAAGTCACTCGCTTTGTTCAATTATTGCTACAAATAATTCTTTGCATAGTATCTCACGTTATTTGATTCAATTATTGTCGATATTATATATATTATTAAATCAATAATTGAGATGACGAAGTTATTAATATTATTATTTGCAATATTAACGATGTCTAGAAGTTTTGCCAAGGAGAGGTTTGGTCACCTAATTTCGCGCCAATAGGGGGAAATCTTTATTGGAAAGCCTCCTCTTTCCTGGGAACGACCTGGTCGATTAATATTGTGAATTATAATAATGATGATAAATGTTGTTAAATATATTGAGGTGTCTTTTTATGAAGTCATGAAAGTTTATATATATAAATTTTGTTTTATTAGTATTATTAATGTAATAAAATAGAAAATCTTTTTATATAAAATGTAATACTTTTATAAAGTTATTCGTTTTATTAGACTATAAATAGAATATATAATATTCTATTATGTATAGTGTTTTGCATAGTAAAATCTTTTTATATAAAATGTAATATTTTATAAAGTTATTTGTTTTATTAGACAATAATTAGAATATATTATATTTTATTATGCATAATGTTGTATAGTGCTCTTTGATAGTTTTTGCATAGTAAAATCTTTTTATATAAAATAGAATACTTTTATAAAGTTATTTGTTTTATTAGATTTTAAATAATATATATATATATATATATATATATATATATATATATTGAATATATTATATTTTATTGCATAGTGCAGCATAATTCCTTTCTATTTTCCTATAAATAGGATGCTTAGTTAGAATTGAAAACCACACCAGAAGTTCAGAGAATTCTTCTATAATCTTGAGCGTATTTCTTTAGAGTTTTAAAAAGCTTTAAGCGTAGTGCATGTTTTCTTCAAAAATATTCTCGCTCTACCAGTCAGAATACTCTTCTTTTACGGTAAGGGGTATTATTTCTTTTGTATCCATGAAGAGAACTTTTGTTATTCCATTCTTTATTATTCTGGTGGAATAACCTGTATACGCGGACTACCCTATACTTGGTGAAATTCTTCTATTATTCCATTCTTTATTATTATGTTGGAATAACCGGTTTATGCGAAGTACCGCATACATGGTGAAATTCTTTTGTTATTCCATTCTTTATTATTCTGTTGGAACATCCTATCTGTGCGTTTACGCATGACCTGGTTCCGTTATTTATAATTCTATTGGAACATCCTGTCTGTGCGTTTACGCATGACCTGGTTCCATTATTTATTATTCTGTTGGAATAACCTGTCTGTGCGGTCTATCGCATGCCTGGTGATTTCTTTTGTTATTTCATTCTTTATTATACTCAGTTAGTTAAAGTTTTGGCTTTTATACTCCACGAAATTAGTGGAATATCCTTGATGTTTGCACTTCATCCAGTATCTTTTCATGGAAAAATTCTTTTGAGCATTCTTGGATTTTACTCTACAAAGCAGTATCATGTTGACAATTTGGACGTTATTGAATTCTGGATAAATTAATTCTTGAACTTGTTTCATTGAATTCTTATATCATTGTCATCATCCTCATGCTTATATTATGTTGAAAGTCATCTGTGGCATGTTGTGCATAGATGGACTTGGTATGATTATGACCAGCGATTAATCGGTATAATCATGACCGTAATGTTACAAATGATGTGGTAAAAGTCCTCATTGGCCCGTAGTGCATTGGTGGACAGTTGTTGGCATGATCATGACCATTAATGAATACACGAATATCCTTGGCCCGTAGCGCATGGATAATTTGTGGTCGTGATACTAAAGAATATCATTGGCCGTAGTGCAGGGGTGATTCGATGATGTGGATTATTTATTAAGCAGAGTCTCAACGATAAAAGTGATGAAATAGTTTTTATTTATGTTTATAAAAAAATTTAAAAATAGAAGTTAGTTACTATGTTCATCTGCATGAATCCAATTGTTAGATAGTTTACTACTTAATGCTTTATTTTACAATGAGGACATTGTAATTGTTAAGTTTGGGAGAGTTAATTAGTTTAGTTTTACATGTTTAATGTAGTTGTTTTAGTTTTGCATAAGTTGTCATGTTTGTTTAGTTTAGGTTTATTATATGTTTTCATTCATGTAGTGTAAGTGCATAATAGTTTGCATAGCAGAGTAGTTGTAAATAGTTTTTATTTATGTTTAAAAAAAATTTAAAAATAGAAGTTAGTTACTATGTTCATCTGTATGAATCCAATTGTTAGATAGTTCAGTTTATTTTGGCCAATGATGAGAATGGAATTGAGTAGGCAAGTATAGTACTGACTATTGGAGCTTTGATGTGATTTCTTGTTATGAATTGAATCTTTTCCTGTTTGAAACCGGTATAATAAGGATAGCACAGTAAAAACAACTATGTTGACTGATTAAGTTTAAATTGATACAAAATGGACTTCTGAAGGATAATACTAGTTTGAATGAATGAAAGACATGAACATGCGAAGATGGCTAAATTTAGACAAAAACTTAAGTTTGGGGAAAACTGTTGGGATATATAAGCTTCATAAAAAAAATTTGAAAAAAAAATGAAAAAATATCGTGGCTAGTCTTGTTTCGGAGCCTTTGTTACTTGAGTAAATACGCCCAAGGGAGTGTCTTTACACCTAGCGCCCTAAGGTCTTTTATGGTCTGGGAGTCGTTGGTCGAAAGCTCGCTAAGGGGTAACATTGTTAGCCTAATGGAATGAGACATTTCACAATCATGGTTAAAAATAATAATAATAATAATAAGACAGAAAAAGAGCAAAAAGCCCCCGTAATGAAAAGTAAAGCATAAGTATCCCAGATTGGACTGTTAAACTTGGTGGATTTTTGAATTTAGTTGGATCTAGCTTGTTCGTGAATTTTGTGAGTTTGCACTGTATGATGCCTTTAAAGAGATCTGTTATGTGTTGTATTTAGCATTATATCAGTTAGCATGGATGTTGAGCACACACGCACTATACCAGTAATAACAGTTTAAGATTTGATGATTGACTAGGAAAAAGTATTACCATGTTAACTTGATTTCTCTAAGGCCAGTTATATAAACTTGTCTATCCATTGCATTGCATTTTTGTTTTGTGTTTTGTGCTCGAGGACTAACACTAGTTTAAGTTTGGGGGTATTTGATAAGTAAGTTCTATACCTACTTATCCGGTATCTGTTACTTGAATTAGTGCTTATATTCATGTTTCTTAGCTACTTTTCATGCATTTTGTGTTCATTTTGTAGATTATATGTCGGGGAGCTGTGTGTGCGACTATTGGTATGAAAACGCAAGGAAAAGCAATGTGTGGGCTTTTATTTTCATTTCATGTTCTTGACTTGGAACTTAGATTTTATTGTAGAGCTTCTTCTTAGATTTTCAGAACATCTTGAATCATTCCAATCGGATTTCGAATGCAAGAGTTATGACATTTGTACCAACGGACGTTGAACTTCACTGTTTTGGGTGGCCATTTGCATAGCAGTCACTTCCAGCAAAATTTCAACCTTCATCTGTTCGTTATTTCTCAATTCTCAAAGAATGAAATTTGTAGAGCTCGTCGAGAGCTTTTATTTGATATGTGACAGGCCTCGTTACTCTTCTCGGATCAAAAGTTATAGCTATTTTACCAGAGGATACTGCAATAGAAAATAGAACCATAGCAAGCCCGGGCTTTCTCTTTTAAGCCTAATACCCCAGCCGGGGCTGGGGGTCCTGAATTTAAAAACAGTAGCATAGCAAGCTAGGGCTTGCTATTATGAAGGCAACAAGAAAGCTGGGGCTTGGGTATGCGCAGAAAAAATAGTTTTTGTCAGAATTTGAGTTCAAGAAGGATTGGTTCGAGCTGAATGATTCAAAGACTTCAAGGAGGACTTAAAGACATATAAAGAGGCATATAAAAGGAGGAGAATCACAAGGATTAGAGAGAGGGAGGAGAGGATTCCATTAGATTATATTAGAATAGATTATGACCAAAACCCTAGTTCTTATTAGTTTTGGAGATTGATGCAACTTGGAGACCATTGAAGATCAAGAGTAGGAGATTGAGGAAGATGAAGATTTGCTGACAACAGATTTATTCTTCACTCTACTCTTATTTTTTTTCAATGTTATTTCAAGCGTGGATTCTTAGTTTTAATTCAATGAACTAATTCTTTGTTTGAGATTACAATGGATTGTATTGTGTAGTTTATTTTAATATGCTTCACTATCAATTAATATGTTCTATTGAGAGGATTGTCTATTTTGATTTGAACTTAATTGCTTAATTGCCTAGCAAACAATTACCGTGATAATCTATATAAACTCGAGAGATGAAGTATAGATTTAGATCTGATCATGATAGCATGTGTTTGAGATTTCTACATAAATGGAATTCATGATTCGTGTTTAGGATAGAGATATTCCTTTACGCCATATGTAATCTTATAGAGAACTTGTGCTTTAAATCCTTTTTAATTGTAATTCACATAGAGATATAGTGGATTAGTAAATTAGGGTGTCTTGCTTAATTCTGTCATCTGTGGATTTAAGTGAGTATGGGTATTATGCATCGAGAGGTGGTTTTATCTGCTTTAGTGTTCTTGATTAACAATTCAGGATAGAAAATTATTAATGAGAAGTTTGTTAACTTAAATGAAGCAATAAGTGAAGTTGTGATCTTAAATCTCCATAATCTAATTTGTAATTAGTGTTAATTATAATTAGTTTAATTAAATAATTTACTTTATAATATTAAATTGATTATTTAAATTAAATTAGTTTGGTTAAGAGTTAGTATTTGGTAATTTGTATTAATAGTTTATCGTGAGAACGATACTCTACTTTCACTGTATTACTTGTTGACCACATATACTTGCGTATTGTGTGTAACTAGATTTTACCGAACAAGGACCGATGATGGAATTTGTTATATAAATCCCCAGTCGAAGCACCGCAAAGGTTCGGTGATTTTTAGACCGTTGTAAGCTACTGTTCAAGTAGGCACCGAGGAAATTCGGTGATGGTCAACCTTCACAAAACTACAAATCGAGTAGGTATTATGAGGATGTTGTGGAAGCTAGCAACAAAAGTTCTATCTCCAGTAGAACTATCAACATTAACCTGATAGAAAGCCAGGGCAGTGGTGATAATCCTAGCGTAACGACAGGAAGAATCTAATGATGACAACCGAGGCAAGCTATCATCAGGATAAGAATCAATAATCCCCAGTGAGTCACTCGCAAAAAGAGAGGAACATCCCCGGTGGAGGTAAAATCAGAAGGCGTATCTGAAGACAAAGAACATTGGTAACAAATCTCGACGCCGAATTAGAAAGGTCCAATGGTATCAGCCATAGGAAAATATCCCCAGCAAGGATCTTGAAAACATCTCAACAACATGACATCGAATCAGACTCAATGGCACTGACAGACATTTTAAAACGTTGGCTTTAACCCAATGTAGCATCAAGAAAGATCCAGTAATGAAAGCTTTGTAAACTATCGTTCGAGTAGACATCAAGGCAGTTCAGTGGATATCATCATTGACAACTCTATCCCCAACAGAAATGGCGGGAGCAGTCAGTGATAGAATACCGGTGGAAGTAATTCCAAACAAAAACGGTTAGATTACATAACATCATATTATACTGCATTGCATACCATCATTTAATCTTGTCATATTTCAAGTGTTTAGTAATCTTTATCCTATTTATTCCATTACATTGCATAAACATGATAAAGAAGGGTCATCTGTACACACTTGAAGTTTTGCATTCCTATTGCTAACCACGCAGGATGGCAGAATCATCATTTGTCTTCTAGAGACAACCCTAGAAATCAAAATCATCAAATCAAACCCTGGTGACAACCCCATGAGATCAAGTAAAACCCTGATGACAACCCCGGGAGATTAAGACAAACCCCGACGACAACCCCAAGAGATCAAGCTAAAACCCGGTGACAACCTCGGGAAATAACAAACCAACCTCAGAGACAACCCTGAGGACTAACAAAAGTCAACAGCAGTCCAATCTCGGAGACAACCCTGAGAAAAGACAGCTACAACTGCATCAAATCTGAAGATAACCTGGAGGGGAAAAATAGTAATTTTTCCAATTGAACATCAAGCCAAGTCAAATCCCTTCCATAAAGGTCATGCAAAACCATAACGTCGAGTGAAAATAGCACAAGACAACTCAACGGAGGGACTGTGAAGACTCAAAGAACTGGTCACAGACCCATCTTCATAGATTTAGAAAAGGTGAAATCACATGTCATTGTGTTGCTCTCAGAAAGGGCTTTCTAGAAAGTTATAGCACGCCTCCATTGGACTCCTGGATTGGAAGTTATGAAGGTTCGAGTAGACTGCGCGTTAGTCTAAGTGCACGTACTTTGAGACAATGGGAACCACGGGGCTGGGGCCACCCGGGTCAGCCGCAGGTAGACCCGCGACTATCGTGGGTAAACCCGTATTTTGGTCTATAAATAGACCCTCGCATCAGCCATAAAAAAGTGAAAAAAGATGGAATTATTCCCATTTAAGCTCGTAACCCCTCCTACAGTGTTCCAAACTTCGATATTCTTCTTTGTAAACACTTGTATTCATATATATTACAACATATCAAGTTTTAACCAGTGAAAATTGAGTTTTCAAGCTTCAAAAGCAGTTTAAAACCTTCTTTTCCACACACTGTATGATCTTTTCCTATCCAAAGCTTTTATCTGCTTTAATATATATATAAGTTGTCGACGTCGGGCATTTTATTTGGCCCTTTTTGTTCTTGTCTTTTCGTGTTCTCATTTTAGGTGAGATTTATTTAAAAAAATAAGTTTAAAAAGGTCCGACATGTATATCTCGACGATTTGACTGTTAGAGTCTCCAGTTGGTATTTTTAAATGGTTGCACCAACTTATCCGAGAAAAAGTTTGCACAAAGACCCAATGTTTTGACACTATTTAACTGGTCTAAGATACCGAGATTCGTTAGGGTTCGGGGGCTTGATTAAGAGAAGGGAAGGTGTTAGGCACCCCCTAACTTCCGTGATAATACCGTTACCGCCACTTTTTCTTAACTTTTATTTGCATATATGTGTGTGTAGGGCCTATGTGCAATTGTTTGGAAGTAGTGCTATGCCTCATTTGCACCTATATACAAAGGGTTTGACTTTTGTATAAAATTTAATTTTAACAAGATATAGCAATGAAGTTTTGTAAAACAAGTTTTTCAAACCCTTATGCTCAATAGTAATTGAGGCCTTTGATACTTCCATTTTATTATGTGTTCGGCTTGATAACTTTTATTTTGAGATGTGAGGCATCTTCGAGAAAATAAGATACATAGTAGTGTTGAACTCCTTGTGGGCATAAGAGCCATCTAAGGATATTCAGACACCGTAGATAATTTAAAAGATGGCTGCAGCTGAGAAATGTCCATCTTGGGAACTGAATCTAGATTCAGAGGCAGAATCTATGATCACATGATTCCTAGGCTCATATGAAAGAGTGATATGTACAACAGCTAGAAAAAGAACTAGATTTGAATAAATCTAAACCATTCTAGCTTCAACAGTTCCAGTTTAGTCGCTTTTGAACTGGTTAAAGTTAGAAGTAACCATATTTAGGAAAATCTAGCATGTATGCTGAAAGATTAAATATCTACATTATGAAAGAAGTTAAAGCAGATATTTTTATAAAAGCGATAAATATATATATATAAGTATATATATATATATATATATAAATATATGGACGATCAACTGCCACGAAGTAAACTCCAAGAAGGACTTTAAAATGTAAATATATATATATATATATATAAGTTGTAAACACACCAGATATTATATCTAGGCTCAATCGAATACGAACTTGATGATATATATATATAAGTATATATCTATAAAAGCAGTAAAAAGCAATGAATTGACGATCCGGGCACACCCACTCAACGTGACTCTCAACGTTAGTATATATATATATATATATATAGAAGTAGTAGAAAGCTTACAAATCTAAAAAATCTTACAGTGGGCTGCCAAAAAGACTTCAGATAGCTTTTGATGCCTGAAAACTCAGTTTCCACCAGTTAAACTTCAGTATGTTACAAAACACGAGCTTATAAGTGTTTAGAAATAAGAATCACTTAGTTTAGAGTACTTTAGCAGGGCTTATAGGCTGAAATGGACAGAGTTTTATCTCTTTTTCTCTTTTTTTATTCAAATAAGTTGTCAAGAGCACATATTTAAATACCAGATGGCCGCGGGTCAACCCGTGGCAGCCACGGATCAACCCACGGCAGCCACGGGTCAACCCGAGGTAGTCACGGGTCTACCTACGACTGCCGGGCTGCCCAAGCCATGTGGGTCCTGTCGTCTTAAAGTACATGCACTTGGGCTATGCGTTGTCCGGTCGAACCTTCATAACTTTCGATTAGTGCATCGGATAAAGGAGTGTTGTACCTTTTTGGAATGTTATTGTCGAGAGCTACGCAATGACATGGGATTAGAGGTTATACGAAGCCGGGAAGATGGGTCCATAACCAAATCTCTAAGTCTTCAAAGTCTATTTGTTGTACTGTCTTGTGCAGTTGTCACTCGGGATTTGAGCTATGGTTCTTGTGGGATACCTTGGTATGCAGTGTTGATTGAATTTTGTTGAGACAACGTGAATGTGATGTTGAGGTGGAAAAATGATGATTTTTCCCTGATGAGTGGGGTTTATACCCGCAAATCAGATCCTTTATTGCTTAAGAAGTTTCTTGTTCTTTGTTATTTATATAGCATTTATATTATTTTGCTTAATCTTTGTGCTGTAGAGCTTATTAGGTCATTTCCAGCTTTGTAGGGGCAAACAAAGGTCATTTTCTCCATACCGGCGCTGCAGCGCCCATGCCAGGCTTAAAACTGGCGTTGCAGCGCCACTTCTTAGAAAACAGTGACATCATCACAAATACGTTACGTGCCTATTCCTTTACAAGTCAAGGCCAGAAGCGCCTACTTCATCGACGGATATGTTGACCTAAAGCGTCATTTCTACCGTTACAAGGTTGAAACTTGGCACTACAGCGTAAACCCAAGTGCCCTGGCAAAAATTAGGTCTTAATAACCTAAAAAGCTAAGGAAACTGATATCGTTATCATTAAGCAGCCTCCATCAATTGTGGAAGCAAGTTTAGGAGTAGTTCTTTAAGCTTTTTAGCTTAGAAGGGAAGGAAGTTGGTCTTCAAGGAAGAAAAGCTCATTGCATCCTTCATAGCTCGGACTCTACACGGAGAAAAGAAGACTTGTAGCAAGAAATATTCACAAAAAGAGTTTTCTTTATCTAAATCTTTCATTCATTTGTGTATTTTTTTTGAGCATGATGAAAAATTTGAAAATATTTATTAGTCATTTAGTTATGAACTAATTACATTTCTAGGATTGCAATGTAACCTAATGTTTAGCTTAATTAACTTTCTCTCCTATTTATTATAATGAATCATTTTGGAATGGGTTGTTGTATTTCTTGCTTATTTATTGATTGCTTGACAAAGGAATTGATATAGATATTAATGGATATTGAAAAATGGATGTTAATATCTAACCCTAAAATATAATAACACTTGTTATGACCATGCTTATGGGAATGTGAACATATTTTGCATAATAGAATAGACATATCTCTATTTACCTTGTGTAACCATTGAGATTAAGCCTAATGACCCTAGTCTAGTTATTTTCAACATAAAAATATTGTGATTCATCTAACTAAGGGATGTGCATTTGACCATCGAATGAGGCTTATGTGTACTTACTGTTCTAAGTTGGCCATTCTTACGATTTGTTAGTAAAGTAGAGAGTTAGGAGATTAGGTGATGCATTAGGGGAGTTGTTATCCTAGCTTGACTTACTTGTGCAACTCACTCTTTTAATTTACTATTTTAAGCATATATTTTTTAACACACCATCTTTAATCATTTGTTTAAATAGGACCGTATTGTTCCAATTTTAGTATTTAACTAGCTTTAACACTTTGCCCTCGTGGGTACAACATTCATCTTATCACTGTATTACTTGTTAGACCGCGTATACTTGCGCGTGTTTTAGTGATCGTGAAAACGAACAACAAGTATTTGATTCCGTTGTCGGGGACTTAGTATTATTTGTTTATCAATATTAATGTTAATTCAATACGATCTTAATTTGAACTTATATATCTGTTTAATCTTATTCTCAAGTAGTCTCAACTGTGTATGCCACCTCGAAGGGTTTGGAATATAATACCTCTTGATCCCGAGGTAGACAGAACGTATAGACGACTGAGAAGAGAAAAGGCTTGGGACATACCTACTCCTGTTATTATGGCTGAGGAGATTCAAAAATCTTTAAGGGAGTATGTCATGCCCCATATCACAGATTTATAAGCGAGCATTCTGAGGCCCGTGATCCAAGCTAACAACTTCGAGATCAAGTCGGGCACCATTCAAATGATCCAAAATAATGTTCAGTTTGTAGGATTGCCTAATGATGACCCGAACGATCATTTGATAAATTTCTTAGAAATTTACGATACATTTAAATGCAACGGAGTGTTCGATGATGCCATCAGACTCCGACTGTTCCCATTCACTCTGCGGGACAAGGCAAAGAGTTGCTTGCATTCACTTTCGCCAGGCACCATCACCACATGGGCTGACTTGGCTCAAAAATTCGTGGTGAAGTTCTTTCCGCCCGCAAAAATAGCCAGGCTCAAACATGACATTACATCCTTCATCCAATTTGAATCCGAGTCTTTCTACGACTCGTAGGAGCAATTCAAGGATTTACTGAGAAGATGCCCCCACCATGAATTGCCAGAATAGCTTCTCATTTAGACCTTTTATAATGGTTTATTCGGATCTACTCGTTCAAGTAAAGATGCTGTAAGACCCCAACTTATTATAAATAAAATTAAATTTCCTCTATTTATTATTTTGAAATAGTAATGGTCGATTTGATTAATGTGGTCAGTTATGGGTAAAATGCGCAAGTATCTTAAATAAGCAAGTGGTTATAAAATATTCATTATTGTAGGGGAATATTCGTTTGGTCGTGGAATATTCTTACTGTCGGAGAATATTCGTACGACGGCGCACCCTTGTGTGGGCCCCATAACGGAAAGCGATTGGATGAAGAAAATGACAAGAATAAGTTGTTTATAAATAATCACAGACTTTGTTACTGAAGTAATCTCGTTTAAAATACTCTAATTGGGTTAAAACACAAGAAGCATTACCAGTATTGTACCAATTATTGATTCTTACGTAGGAAGGCACTACTAAATAATTGTTATAGTAATTACTGTTTAATATTTTATTTTATTGATTCAATAATTGCTACGTTGATATTTTATATTTTTGTTGTCACTACACAGTATTTTCCATTATCGGAGCAATAATTCATATTATCCTAATAATATTATTAGATAACATTATTGGCAATGTCTAGAAAGTTCTCATCTAAGGAGAGGTTTGGTCATCTAATTGCGCATGCCAAGATGAGGAGAAATTCTTATTGAAAGCCCCTCTTTCCTGAGAACTGCACTGTTGTCGAGAATGTGATTCTCAGAAAATTATTTGTGAATAATTATTTATTAATTTTTATGATGAGGAAAATATTCATTTTATGTGGATATAGATGGAGAAAATTTTTAATGTGACAATTGTTGAAAATTATTATTTTATCTTTTTTGATAAAATAATTTATTTAAATATATTATTATATTTTAATAATATAATAATGGTGATATTTTTACAAGGAATGTGGGATATATGAGTATATGAGGAGGAGTATTTTGTTGCAATAAATATTTAAAACATGTTTTTCATGTCTGTGGACCCCATTTCTTGACTGAAATTTGATTATACTTTTAAAAAATCGCCTGCTTGTGGATTTCGATGGGGTTTACATTTGGAATTTGGAAAAACTTTCTTCTGCAAAGTTGTAGAGAATGAAATTTCCTAAGAAAAAGACAATAAGTTCAAATTTTTCAGACAAAATGGCTATTTATTATGAATTATTGAAGTTTCGAAGTTCCGAAATAATTGATTTTTAGAAGTTTTAATTATTTTTAATATGAAAAACATTTTTGTCATTAATTGTGGGTCTTGCATGTCATGTAAATGGCTGAATTCAGATCTAAGAAAGTGGGCGTAAGAATTTTGAATATAAATATTAATATTATATTAAATTTTTTGCTTTGGTGTTCTAAGCATTTTCCTATAAATAGGGTGCTTAGGTTAGAATTGAAAATCACACCAGAAACTAAAGTTTTTTTTTCTCTCTCTCTCTCTCTCTTTATATTTTCGAGCGTATTCTTGAGTATTTTGATACTTTGAGTGTTGCTATATCTATGCAAGTTCCTTTCAAAGACTATATCCAATATTCCAAATGGAAATCTTCGTCTTTCCGAGGTAAGGGATATTATTTTTTAAAAAATGATATTATTTCTTTCAATATCATTATACCGGAATATTGGTAATATTTTTCTTGTGAAATTCTTGTCTTTTGGTGTCGGGGTTACTATTCACGTATACGGCACTATTCATGTATACGGTACTATTCAAGAATACGGCACTATTCACAGAAAAATTAAATTTTCGTTTTTTGTCGAAAATATCTATTATGGATACTAGCTTTGATTGTATCCATGTTTTGATCATTCTTGAATTTTACTCCACTATGGTTATTTCTGAAGTATTTTTGAACTGAGATTGTTTAAAGTACTGAATCCTTAATATTTATTCTTTTGTTTCACTTTGAGTCGCTTTTCTTTAAAATATTTTTCATCATCCTCGCTTTCTAAATGATGATATTATTGAATATCTTTGGCTCAGTAGTGCAAAGATGTACAGTGTTGAGATGAACATGACCAATCGATGAATATCTTTGGCACATGGTAGTGCAAAGATGAATATTTGATTCAAGATGTATATTGATTGATGCTACTGAGGATAAAATATTGATGATGGACTTTTAAATTCATAGATAATAGTAAATTTCATTCTCTACATAACTCTTCTATGAATTATAATTTCCGCTGCGAATATTGATCTGAAACTTGTTGTCTATTATATTTTATCAGATTTTTCCCTGTTGAAGACTAACGATAATTTGTTCTAAATTATCTTAGTGATAATATTCTTTACTGGGCTAGTTGAGCTCACCCTTTTCCTTTTTCTTCCATTTTTCTTCTCGGAGGCAAGAATGTAAGCGAGTAAATGTAGCCTGGGGTATGGAATGATGGTTCTAGAGAGTTGTTTAGTAGTCCTCACCATTTTTGTAAACTAATGTATCAATAATTATGATGAGGATTTATTTGGGTATGAATATTGTCTAGAAGACAATATTTGTATTTAAACTCACAGTTTTTATGTTGTATTAATAAAGTTGTAGTTATTTCTATACCATGTATTGACAACTCAGAATGGGTGATGTATACCTATTTTGGGGACGTCACAGTTGGTATCAGAGCTTAAAGATATGATCTCTGGCGGAGATCAGGGAATAGAACTAGGAGGGGGGAGACGAGTAAATCCTTCGCTAGTGTGTCCTACCTAAACTTATTTGTTGATCGATCATAATATAGAGATATTATGTGATATGTTAATTTGTTAAATTAACCCTTGTTTTATGGCAGTATTTGAGAATGGAAACTGAGAATGTTAACAGTGGAGTAAATGAGACCGTGGAAACGCCTGTACTCACCAACGAGGAGAACGTGCAACAGGCTGGCAATGTTCCTCCTATAAACAACACCACTGAGCAGACGATGAACGATGAGATGTTTAGAAGCTTTTTGCGGTTCATGAAAAACCAGATGAAGGAGATTCATGTTCAAAATACGAGAAGAAACAATGGCAACGCATACAATTGTCACAACCCAAGCAATTCAAAGAGTTGGGACCACGAATGCAGGGAAAGCGGATTCGATTAAAGGCGAAGACATGGGTCAAGCAAATTACCAATATATTCGATGTCTTGGGATGCACAGAGAATGAATGTTCCATTCGCCACTTTTATGTTCCGTAATGAGGCGGATTACTGGTGGGAATCTATGAAGCGTACCCATCCAGCCACGCTCAGCATGTCTTGGGAGACATTTCAAAAAGCGCTCAATGACAAATACTTTCCGAAAGTGTTCGCTATATGAAGGAGGTAGAGTTTATTAGATTGGAATAAAACAACATGATTTGTCTCGAAGACGAGGCGAAGTTCGCGGAGTTATCCAGGTTTGCACCTCATATGGTGGAGAATGAGGAAGTATGACGCGGATGTTTCTGAGAGGTTTGAAACCCGGCATACGTCAATATCTCATTTCTCATAAATTTTCTCTTTAGTCAGATGTTGTCAACAGGGCTGAATTATTAGAGCGAGATAACGAGTACGGTCAACCAAGGGACCACAACCAGGATTATACCGGTGACAACAGTCATCAGAACAATGATAACCAGCAGAGAAAGAAGAATACGGACAAGAGCGGCAACCACTCTGGTGGTAATCATGGCCATGAGAATAGAAGAAATGAGTCGGGGGGAGATTTTAAAAAAAGGAGATTCAACAATGACAATGCGAAGACGTCAGCACCAGCAGCAACTGGTTCCAAGGGAGGAGAACGACCACCGGTCATATGCTATAAGTGCGGGAAAGAAGGACATATCAGCCCAAACTATCCACAACAGTTTAAGGTATGTTATAATTGTGCAAAGGAAGGACATATCGCTCGAGATTGCACTTTAGCAAAACCAAGTCCAGCGGGGATAGGGACTCAAAAGGCTGTCCCAGAAAAGTCAAAGTCAACGGTTCCTGGAAGAGCGTTTGTCGTGACTGGTCAGAATGCGAGGAACCTAAACGAGGTGATCATGGGTAAGCTAATCGTAAATTCTTGCGAAGTTTATACATTACTAGATACCAGTGCTACCCATTCATTTATCTCTCCTGCTTGTGCTCAACGTTTAAACTTGACTCCGGAGAAATTAGACTTTGACCTATCTGTAGAGACTCCGTTAGGAGAAACTTTCACCACATCCACTGTTTATAAATCTTGTTTGATCCAAGTTGGCACCATCACATTACCTGTTGACCTTATCTCTTTAAAGATACTTACTTTTGATGTGATTTTAGGAATTGATTGGTTAACTACTCATCATGCCAAAATTGATTGTTTTCGTAAGGTTGTTAGTTTTCATATTCCTAAACAACCTGTTGTTCGAATTCAAGCAACTAAACCATTAAAATCAATCACTGTTATATCAAGCCATAAAGCTATTCGTTTATTAAAAAATGGATGTCAAGCTTTCTTAGCCCATGTTATGGATTTGAATAAAGACACGTCAGATTTGAATAATATTCTTGTTGTTAGTAAGTTTCCTGATGTATTACCTGAAGAACTTCCCGGTCTACCCCCGGAACGTGAAGTTGAATTCTTTATTGATCTTGAACCGGGTACAAAACCCATTTCTAAAACCCCATATCGAATGCCTCCTATTGAACTTCAGGAGTTAAAGGTCCAATTACAGGAGTTATTGGACATCGGTTTTATTCGTCCTAGTATATCTCCTTGGGGTGCTCCTGTTTTATTTGTAAAATAGAAAGACGGGAGTATGCGACTTTGTATTGACTATCAGGAATTGAACCATGTCACCATCAAGAATAAGTATCCGCTACCTCGTATTGATGACCTGTTTGACCAGTTGCAAGGAGCACAATTCTTTTCAAAGACTGATCTTCCTTCTGGATATCATCAAGATTAGAACTGAGGATATTCCAAAGACTGCCTTCAGAACTCGGTACGGGCATTATGAATTCTTAGTTATGTCTTTTGGATTGACTAATGCTCCTATGGCTTTTATGGATATGATGAACCGAGTATTAAAGGATTATTTGGATTCGTTGTTGTCTTTATTGATGACATCCTCATATATTCCAAAAGCCGTGAAGATCATGAGCACCATTTGAAGCTGGTACTCCAAAGGCTTCGTGAAAACAAGCTTTATGCCAAGTTGAAGAAATGCGAGTTCTGGCTTGAGGAAGTAGCATTCCTTGGGCACGTGGTGTCAAAACATGGAGTATCTGTTGACCCGGTGAAGATTGAAGCAATACAAAGTTGGGAGCAACCGAAGACGGTGACCGAAGTATGTAGCTTTCTGGGTTTAGCTGGTTATTATCAGAGATTTGTGGAAGGATTTTCTCGAATTGCTACTCCGTTAACTCAGCTGACTTGGAAAGATACAAAATTCGTATGGAGCGAGGAATGCGAGAAAAGTTTCCAAGAGCTTAAGAGGAGACTCATTTCGCACTGTTCGACAATACCATCCGGGTTCGGATGGATTTGTTATCTACAAATGATGCTTCGTGCAAAGGGTTAGGGATGTGTTCTCATGCAACGTGGGAAAGTCATAGCCTATGCCTCGCGACAACTTAAAGAGTATGAGAGGAATTATCCTACTCATGATCTAGAGTTAGCGGCAAATCATTTTCGCTTAAAGATCCGGGAGGCACTATCTATATGGAGAGAAAGTGGAGATATATTCAGACCATAAAAGCCTCAAATACTTCTTCACCCAAAAGGAACTCAACACGCGGCAAACGACGTTGGCTCGAGCTGTTAAAAGATTATGACCACACCATTTAATACCATCCTGGAAAAGCAAACGTGGTAGCTGACGCGTTGAGTAGAAGATCATATGCAGGAACGAGTGCGATGATGTCAAGTATACGCATAGAACCAACTTTAATCGATGAAGTTAAAGTTTCTCAAGCCACTGACTCAGAGCTGATGCGTATGAAGAAGAAAATACAAGAAGGTGCTATTCCAGAAGCGAGAATCGATGAAGAGGGAATACTTCGAGTCCACTCCAGGCTTTGTGTTCCTAACGACT
This sequence comes from Panax ginseng, assembly GCA_020205605.1. Classification (NCBI taxonomy): domain Eukaryota; kingdom Viridiplantae; phylum Streptophyta; class Magnoliopsida; order Apiales; family Araliaceae; genus Panax; species Panax ginseng. Next base: position 89,977,340 of record CM035129.1, read on the forward strand.
CTGATTTGAAATACAAGATCATGACGGAGGCACATAATACACCATTTTCAATCCATCCTGGAAGTACCAAAATGTATCGTCATCTTCAACATACATTTTAGTGGAATAATATGAAGAGAGAGATTGCAAAGTTTATCTCGAGGTGTTTAACTTGTCAACGTGTAAAAGCAGAGCATCAAGTACCTAAGGGTCCGTTGCAACCACTTGAGATTCTGAAATGGAAGTGGGGACATATTACCATGGATTTCGTTACGGGTCTTCCCACGGTTTCTCAAGGCATAAATGTTATTTGGGTTATTGTTGATAGATTAACCAAGTCTGCTCATTTCTTGTTGATACGGGAGACTTATTCCCTTGAAAGTCTTGCTAGTATGTACGTGAATGAGATTGTGAGGTTGCATGGCATGCCAGTATCCATAGTTTCGGATCATAATCCAAGATTCACTTCAAGATTTTGGGTTAGCTTGCAAAAAGCTATGGGTACAGATTCTGATTGATTCAAAGATACCATCCTCAAACAGACATGATAATCGAGAGGACTATTCAAACTCTTGAAGATCTATTAAGACTACATGTCCTAGACTTCAAAGGAGTTGGGATAAGTATTTACCATTGGTGGAATTCTCCTACAACAACAGTTATCAGGCAAGTATAGGTGTGGCTCCATTCGAAGCATTATATGGATGAAAATGTCGCTCTCCAATATGTTGGGATGAGGTGGGTGAAGCAACATTGTTGGGACCCGAGTTGGTACGTATGACTACGAAAAAGATCCAAATGATTCGACAACGTATACAAACGGCACAGGATCGACAAAAGAGTTATGCGGATCTTCATCGAAAGGACGTGGAATTTAGTATTGGGGATCATGTATTGTTGTGTGTTGCTCCATGGAAGGGAGTTACAAGATTTGGGAAGAGAGGAAAGCTCAATCCATGATTTATTGGTCCATTTCAGATTCTTGACCGAGTAGGAAATGTAGCCTATAGACTCGCGTTACCTCCAAGTATGTCTCGTGTTCATAATGTTTTTCACATATCAATGCTTCGTAAATATGTGAAAGACCCGAACCACGTTATTGAGTTAGAACCGGACGAGATAGCTAAAGATTTAATGTATGAAGAGATACCTGTCAAGATCTTGGATAGGAAGGAGCATGTCTTACGTACAAAGGTCATACCACAAGTTAAATTTTTGTGGAGAAACCATGCTATTGAAGAAATGACCTGGGAGTTGGAAATGGAAATGAAAGTGAGGTATCCTCACCTTTTCGAAACACCAGGTACGTACGTCAATTTCGAGGATAAAATTTCATAAAGAGGGGAGGTTGTAAGATCCCCAACTTATTATAAATAAAATTAAATTTCCTCTATTTATTATTTTGAAATAGTAATGGTCGATTTGGTTAATGTGGTCAGTTATGGGTGATAAGTGTATTTTATATACGCAATTTCACGTCTAATTCATGCTTATTCGTTGCTATATTCATGTAATCAAGTGCATTTTTACTTGGTTTATGTTGTTTTATGTGTAGGTTGGTGGTTGCGGCGATTCATGGATTATTAGGGATAGTTGGTGCATTTGGAGTTAAATTGGAGCCATTTGGAAATAACTCAGTGTTGTAGCATGTCAACTAACAGGAGGATGGCTCACGGAAGGCATGTCTGAGCCAAACACCTCACATTGGGCGGGGTCTACCAAATAACTAGCAGAGCGAGGAGCTCATGAGGGAGGCGTTTTCACTTACATACCCACGGGCGGGGTCTTCCTTCGACCAAGACAGAACACAAGCCCACCGGGGCGGGGGCTTAATACACATACACCCCCGCCGGGGCGAGGGTTGGGAAAAGCTGGGCGAGTCCTGTTTCATTTATACTTCTTATTGGACTCGAATTTCAGTTGTTGGTATAGTTTTATAACTCTATTTGTTAGAGGATGTACCTGGAGTATTAGGATTGATATATACTACTCTTAAAAACACAATTAGAAGAACCAAGGAGATTACGAAGATCAAAGTCAGTTTTTGGAGAACAAAAGTGGAGGAGTATTTCGAAGAGTTTTTCAAGACGGTTGCAATTGTAGTCTACGTAAAGGGTGTTTTCTAATATTCTTTGTGTTAGATTATTATTTGTAATTGAAAGAATGATTTCTATGATTTATTCAGTGCTTATTTCATTTATGATGAACTAATTTACTTTTTAAGCTTGTGATGGATCCTTAAGCGAATCGATAGTTTTGTAAGCTTTGATTCCCAATTTAATAAATTATCTTCAGTTTATCTATATTGATTTATGCTTGAGTCTATGAATTGTCTGGCCAATAATTCTTCGTGGGGTTGGATGGAATCGAGAGAGGAAATTCAATTCTAGACCTAGTTGATATAGCACGTGTTCAGGATTTTGTTAGTAGCTTAAACCTGATTCGTGTTAAGATAGAGATATACTTGACACCGCATGTAATCGGATAAAGAACTTATTCTTCAACCTTCTTTAATTGTAATTCACATAGGGATATAGTGGGTTAGTTGATTAAGGTGTTTAACGGATTTCTATCTTGATTGTGGATTGACGTTAATATGGTATTAGTGCATCGAGAGGTGGTTAGTACTACGTTCGTGTTCTTGATTAATAAACTGAGATAGTGCATTAAATTGGGATAGAAGTGTTAAAATCAAAGTGAAGCTTAAGGTGAAGTCATAAGTCTAATTCTCCATCAATTGTTGAAAATTCAGATTTTGGTATTTGTGGTGGTTTTATTTTAGTTTAATTATTCTTAATTTTAGTTCATTAATTTAAATCATTAAATTTGATTGGTTTAATAAAATTAGGGTTAATAGAAGATTGGTAATTGTAAGTTAAGGTATTTTGCTAAATAGTCTCTGTGGGAACGATACTTTACTCATCACTTTATTACTTGTTGATCACGTATACTTGCGTGTTGTGCGTATATAGATTTTACCCAACAAGTTTTTGGCGCCATTGCCGGGGATTAAATTAGTATAATTCTTAATACTTTTACAATATCAGTTTAATTAATCCAGTTTTACTTAGACTTTTTTATTTTTGTTTTGTGCTTCTTATTTCAGGCGGTGGACATAGTTTATGCAAACTCGATCTAAAAATCCAGACTTGCTGCCTTTTGATGACGACATTGAGAGAAGGTTTCAGAGGTTGAGTAAGTGGATCAAAGAAACGACGCAAGAATTTGAAACACCTGAAGAGGAAGAGGAAATAGTGATGGCGGCCGAAGATAGGAAAGCGTTGAAGGATTTCACAATACCCAAAGTAACTGAACTGCATTCAAGTATAACAAGACCAGCAATAGCAGCAAACACGTTTGAAATTAAGCCTGGGATGATTCAAATGATACAAAATTCAGTTCAGTTTGGGGGATTGGCAAACAATGATCTGAACGAGCACTTAGTCAGTTTTCTGGAAATGTGCGATACTTTCAGGTTCAATGGAGTTTCAGATGAGGCGGTGAGACTTCAATTGTTCCCGTTCTCTTTACGGGACAAGGCGAAGAGTTGGTTGCATTCATTACCATCGGGTTCGATAACAACGTGGGAGGATCTAGCTCAGAAATTCCTTGCAAAATTCTTTCCACCGGCAAAAACTGCGAAGATGAGGAACGAAATTACAATGTTTGAACAGCAACATGGGGAGTCATTTTATGAGGCATGGGAGAGATATAAAGAACTACTCAGAAAATGCCCACATCATGGATTTCCCCAATGGTTGCAAATAAACACCTTCTATAACAGACTACATGGGAATTTAGGACAAATATCGACGCAGCATCGGGCGGAGCGTTTATGGCCAAGAATTACGAAGACGCCTATGATTTGATTGAAACCATGGCTGCTAATAACTACCAGTGGCCCACATCGAGAATGACACGGGTGAAGGTAGCTAGGGTGTTAGAAGTAGATAATATGACAGCAATACAAGAACAGATGGCTACAATGTCAAAGAGGTTGGAGCAAGTGGTAGCAAAGACAAACACAAAGAAACACGTAAAGCACCGCAAGAAGTTGCGATAGTATGTGAATTGTGCGCAGGAGAACACCCAACGGAACAATGTGCAATTAATCCAGCAGCTGTGCAGTTCATAGGCAATTACAACAGAATTCCTCAAAACACCTATCAGAACACCTATAACCAAGGAAATCGGAACCATCCAATTTTTTTATGGAGCAACAACCAACAGAATCAAGCTTCACGGCAATCATATCCTCCAGGTTTCCAGAATCAACAACCAATAGTTCAATATTTGGAGGATAAGTTGGATAAATTCATGGCTACCACTCAGTTGGCGATTAAGAACATAGAAAGTCAGATAGGTCAGATAGCAAAGGAAGCGAATAGTAGACCACAAGGAACACTGCCAAGTGACACCGAGAAAAATCCTAAGGGTAATCAAGAGCAGTGTCAAGCCATTATGCTGAGAAGTGGAAAACAGCTTGTGGGTAGAAATTTCAGTTACAAAGGAAAATGCAACAGAGATAGAAAATATGGTGGTGAGATAAAGCAAGGAAAGGAGAATCAATCAGATAAAATCAACCTAGTGAACAAACCAGTTGTTTATCCTCCCCCACCATTCTAGTCAAGAGTTCAAAAATAAAAGATAGATAAGCAATTTTCAAGATTTTTGGAAGTTTTCAAGAAACTTCAAATTAACATACCATTTGCAGAAGCCCTAGAACAAATGCCTAGTTACGCGAAATTCATGAAAGGGATTCTGTCCAGGAAAAAGAAATGGGAATATTTTGAAACTGTGGCATTAACAGAGGAGTGCAGTGCGGTACTACAACAGAAATTACCACCAAAACTCAAGGACCCGAGGAGCTTTACAATTCCATGCACAATCGATGAGAGGCATTTCAGTAAGTGTCTATGTGATTTGGGGGCAAGTGTGAACCTTCTGCCGTTATCTGTATACTTAGAATTAGGTTTGCCCGATCCAAGGCCTACGAACATCTCCTTATAGTTGGTGGATAGGGCAGTCACATATCCGAGAGGAATAGTTGAAGATATCTTAGTGAAAGTGGACAAATTTATATTCCCTGCGGATTTCATCATTCGGGATTTTGAGGAGGACAAGAACATACCAATCATCTTGGGGAGACCATTTTTGGCTACAGGGAGGACTCTTATAGATGTTCAAAAGGGAGAACTTACGATAAGAGTTCAAGATCAAGAAGTGAAATTCAATGTGTTCAAGGCCATGAAGTTCCCTACGGATGAGGAGGAATGTTTTCGAATGGATCTGATTGATCAAATCATTAGTGAAGACATGAGCAAAAGTTTGGTGAATGATCCGTTAGAAACAACATTGGTGGGAGATGAAGAGATCGACGATCCAGAATTGGTAGATTACCTATAATTTCTTGATTCATTGTCGCGGGTACCAAGATTTAGACCACCATTTGAACCATTGCACACGGAGGAGGTAATTGCAAAAAAGTTGAAACCATCATTGGTGGAGCCACCAAAGCTGGAACTTAAACCACTTCCTAAGCACCTCAGGTATGCATATCTAGGCAATTTAAATTCTTTACCTGTTATTATTTCAGCTGCACTTAACGAATTGCAGGAAGAAAAGTTGTTAAGGGTACTTAGGGAACACAAATCAGCTATTGGATGGACAATTGCAGACATAAAGGGAATCAGCCCTTCATTCTGTATGCACAAAATTTTGATGGAAGATGAGGCAAAACCGACAGTAGAACAACAGAGGCGACTCAATCCAATTATGAAGGAAGTGGTAAAGAAGGAAGTTCTAAAATGGTTAGATGTCGGCATCATCTATCCGATATCCGACAGTAAATGGGTTAGTCCAAATTCGAAAAATGTACCGAAAAGGGAGGAATGGCGCAGCGTAATGACAATAATTAGTTAATCCCAACCGTAATAAAGGACGAAGTTGGAGGGGTTGCATGGATTACGTAAAATTGAACAAAGCAACCCAAAAGACCATTTCCGCGCCCTTTATCGACCAAATGTTAGATAGATTAATGGACATCGAGATTCTTGCTTGTTGGATGGGTATTCGGGCTACAACCAAATAGTCATTGCTCCGGAGGACCAAGAAAAGACCACATTCACATGCCCCTACGGCACATTTGCATTCAAGAGGATGTCATTTGGGTTATGCAATGCACCAGCAACTTTCCAAAGGTGTATGATGGCAATTTTTTCTGATTTGGTGGAGAAAAATGTTGAGGTCTTCATGGATGATTTTTTAGTATATGGGAACAGCTTTGATAATTGTTTAAAGAATCTGGTAATGGTACTGCAAAGATGCAAGGAAACGAATCTCGTTCTGAATTGGGAAAAATGCCACTTCATGGTTGAAGAGGGCATAATTTTGGGCCATAAGGTATTAGCTCAAGGACTGGAAGTGGACAAGGCAAAGCTGGAAACAATTGAAAATTTGTCCCCACCTACCTCAGTGAAGGGTATTAGAAGCTTTTTGGGACACGCGGGGTTCTATAGGAGGTTTATAAAGGACTTCTCAAAAATTGTGAAACCTCTTTGCAGTCTTTTAAAGAAAGAGGCTACATTCAGCTTCGATGATGTTTGCAAGACAGCGTTTGAGTTATTAAAAAGGAAATTGACTACAGCCCCCGTAATAGTTGCACCGGATTGGAGCATGCCATTCGAGCTTATGTGTGATGCAAGCAACTTCGCAATTGGGACAGTTTTGGGTCAACGTAGAGACAAGGTGTTTCATGCTATATACTACGCAAGCAAAACACTTACAGAAACTCAAATGAACTATACAACCACAGAGAAGGAGTTGCTTGCTGTGGTATATGCATTTGACAAGTTTCGTGCCTACTTAATTGGAACTAAGGTGATAGTCTACACTGACCATGCTGCAATCCGGTACTTGATAGAGAAAAAAGATGCGAAACCACGCCTTATCAGGTGGATTCTCCTTCTGCAAGAATTTGATTTAGAAATAAAGGATAGGAAGGGGACGGAGAACCAAGTTGCCAATCACTTGTCAAGGCTGGAAAACCAAGGGAAAGAAAAAGATGACAAATGTGAAATCAATGAATCATTCCTGGATGAGCAGCTAATTGAGATTTCAACAGAGATTCCATGGTATGGCGACTATGCAAATTTTGTTGCAAGCAATATTCTACCACCAGACCTCACAAGGCAACAGAAAAAGAAATTTCTGCATGATGTTAAGTGGTACATGTGGGATGATCCATATTTGTTTAAGCAGTACGCCGACAAGGTGATTCAACGGTGCATCCCATACAGCGAAGTAAGGAATATTCTGCATGAATGTCACTCATCGGCCTATGGTGGGCACTATGGAAGCGAGAGAACAGCAGCAAAGTACTACAATGCGATTTCTATTGGCCCACATTATTCAAAGACGCCCATCAGTTTGTCAAACAATGTGATAGGTGTCAACGGGTGGGAAACATCTCGAAACGTAATGAGATGCCCTTACAAACAATTCTGGAAGTGGAACTTTTTGATGTATGGGGTATCGATTTCATGGGACCATTTCCATCGTCTATGAAAAATCAATACATTTTCCTCGCAGTGGACTACGTGTCAAAGTGGGTCGAAGTCGTAGCTCTACCAACGAACGATGCCAAGGTGGTACTCAAATTTCTGCAAAAGAACATATTCACGAGGTTTGGCACACCTAGAGCAATTATAAGTGACGAAGGTAGTCACTTTTGCAATAAACCATTTACTGCTCTTTTGGCCAAATATGGAGTGAACCACAAGATAGCCACAGCATATCATCTGCAAACCAGTGGACAAGGTGAGGTATCAAACAGAGACGTTAAAAAGATATTGGAGAAAGTGGTGAATCCGAGTCGGAAAGATTGGTCACTGAGATTGGATGATGCTCTATGGGCTTACCGAATAGCATACAAAACACCAATCGGGATGTCACCATATCAATTGTTGTACGGGAAAGCATGTCATTTACCGGTGGAACTACAACACAAGGCATATTGGGCAGTGAAAAAGCTAAATTTTGATCAAAAGGCTGTAGGGGAAAAGAGACTACTGCAGTTGAATGAACTAGACGAGTTTCGCCTTCAAGCATATGAGAATGCCAAGATATACAAGGAAAAAGTCAAACGATGGCACGATCTGAAAATTCTGCGTCGGACATTCGAACCGGGCCAATCAGTTCTATTATTTAACTCAAGGCTGCGTTTGTTCCCCGGAAAGCTCAAATCAAGATGGTCGGGACCATTCACAATCAAGCAAGTTTTCCCTCACGGAGCAGTTGAAATTTACAGTCGTAACCCTCTCGAAACGTTCAGAGTCAACGGACACCGGCTGAAGCATTACTGGGGTGGAGAGACCAACACCGACGTGATCACTATTACGTTGGTAGATACAACTTAAACAGGAAGTAGTCAGGCTAAAAGACTTAAAATCAAGCGCTCATTGGGAGGCAACCCAACTTTCAGTTTATTATCGTATTTTTCATTCGCATTTACTTAATCATAGTTTTAGGAATTCATTAGATAGAAGAATAAGATTAAATTCTCGTGATACTCCACACAACATACCATACATCCAATACTAATGAAAGTTCATGTGTCATACTATGCAGGCTGAGAAACAAAAGCACCATTGGAGTACAAAAGCAGCAGAACAAAGGATCTGACAGGGGACTAGCCACGAGGCGGCCTCTCTCTAATCTGACACCCGTAGGCAAGTAGGTCCTTCACATCAAAAAGACAGGATGCAAGCTTCATTGAGAGACCCTTTTACATAGTACCCCCCAAGGCGGGTGGGTGGAATGAGAATCGATAGGGGCCATGCCCGCCAGGGCGGACAATTCTAGTATAAAACCCCAGGCGAAGTGGTCTTATATATGAAGGGACTTGGCAGTTTTGTTACACCTTTCTTATAACCAATCACCCCCACTCTTTTATTAACCCACTACTCCATAACTACCACCCACTTCCCCCACTTCCCCAAAACCATTACTACACCCAACTTCCCACCTCCTCACTCCACCAATACTAGATTAACCACCCCATCTATAAATACTACACCCATTCATCCAACCTTCTTCACCAAATTTCACATTCTACATACAAATTGCATACTTATGAGCTAGAGAGGTCTAATTTCAAGGTTTGAGGGAAAGTTAGGGTTATACATGCTACAAGGGCGAAATGTCTTCATCATCATCTAAACGCCAACAGGGAGAGAGTTCACGCCCATCCCAACCAACTCGCACCTTCGATCGTCGAAAGTTTGCGAGTGCTGCCGTCGCGGACCGATATGACTACATGCTCACCAAAGCTCTTACACCGGAGCGGGGTTTGGCACCAGATGGTAACGACGGGGAGCTTATGCAGCAAATTTATCAAAAGGGATGGGTGAAATTCACTGAGGATCCGGAACCAGCCGGCGTGAATATTGTCAAGGAGTTCTATGCTAATGCTGAGGACAAAGAGCCATTCCGAACTTATGTGCGAGGACGGTTGGTGCCATTTAGTACGGATGCCATCAATACGTACTACCAATTGAGGGTGCCTCACCACTGCCAATATGAACATCTCCGCACTTCTGATCCGGATTTTGACGAAGTTATCATGACTATGACGAAGCCAGGCATGTCGTGGACGAAAGGCCGAAAGGGAGGCATGGTGTTCCCCAGCAAGAACCTCAGCCTCTATGGAAAAATTTGGTATACATTCCTTTGTGCAAAATTGCTTCCATCCCAACATACTTCTGACGTCACCAAGGAGAAGGCATTGATGTTATTCGCCATTGTGCAAGACTTTATCTTAGACGTCGGGGCGATCATCTACTTTTCTATCCGCTGGTGTCTAAGGGGGAATTTTTCTGGACCCATCACTCATATGTGGGTTGTGCCACCAAGCCGGAGTTCGATGGTCTGATGACGAGCCCACATAAATGCCTCTCGCACTGCTTGATTCTCAAATAATTGCGTGCTACACTGTGTGGGCAGGAGGCGAGTCTCACCCGCGTGGCATGGGTTTTATTTTTTTGTCATCATCGGAAGAAGCAGAGGATCCTACAGAAGCCTTGGGGGATGAGGATGACGACATGGGTGATCAAGGGAACGAGCAGGTACCAAGGACCGACGCTATATCCAGATCTCAATTCCTTGATTTCCAAAATCAAATGACGGAACATGCTAAGGTGACTCTTCGGGAAATGCGCCGATTAGCGATGAGGCAAGACCACATTTTTGAGGCTATGCACACCTCTTTTGCCTCGTTGACCACTACTCTCCAAAATTTCAATCCGACGGGTAACTTTCCATATCATACGCCCGGTCCACTGCCGAGGTTCCCACCGAGTGACTCAGATGAAGAACAACAACAACCACCTCCTCAAACTGAAGCACCAACAGGAAAGTCCTCACATTTACATTGTTAAATCATACAATGAGGACATGTTCATCTTAAGTTTGGGGGATTTAAATACATGTTTGCATGCATTGTAGTTTAGGTTGCATATTTTTTTATGGCATTTAAATTATGTATTGCATTTTATGTTTAGTATTGCATGATAGTTTAGGGCATGTAGGGTAGCTTAGGATTGCATAGTAGAAGTAGTATAAATGCATCTTGTTATCTGGTTAAAAATATATATATATATATATATATATATATACAAAATTTTAGTTAGTAATTATTGTGTTGTTTTAATCCTTTAATGTTGTGTTTCATGTTATTATGGCCTATGATGTGATTGTTAAATAAGTAGCAGATATAGTATTAAATATTAGAACTGTGACACAATGATCGTGTTTGAATCGAATTTTGAGTTGCTTGAAACTGGTATACAAGGATAGCACGGTTAATGAACATCTGTGTTAATTGGCGAAGTTCAAACCGGTACTTAAATGGTCTCTAAAGGATAATGCTAGGGCGAATGATATAATGACAAAGATGGCTGGTAAAGGCTAAATGATGCAAAAACATAAGTTTGGGGGATCTTTGGGGTATATAAGCTATATATTTCTTATCTATAAAAAAAGAGAGAAAAAAAAAGTATGAATAAACACAGTGGCATGCTTGTCTAGTTTTGTGGCCTTTGTTACTTGAGTAAGTAAGCCAAGGGGATTGTCTTTACACCTAGCACCCTAAGGTGTTTATGGTCTGGGAGTTATTGGTCGAAAGCTCGTTAAGGTAGCATTGAAAAGCCTAAGGGAATAAGACATTGCATAGCTATGTGTAAAAAAAAAAGAATAAAACGGGAATTAAGTGCATAAAGCCCCCGTGGATGGAAATAGAGCATAAGTACCCCGAGTGAATCCTGGCGATGTTTGATTGCTTGATTTGCAGTTGAAACTAGCTATTTTTGAAGTTTTGGAGTTTGTGCTGCATGAGTCCTTCTAAGAGGCTAATTATGTATTGAATTTGAATCGATATCAGTTATCATGGATGTTGCACACACACACGATACCAGTGATAATAACTTGAGATTCGAGGATTAAACGTGATTTGTAGATTAGTTTTGATGGTTGATGTTGTATAGTTGCTTATTTTCGCTGAGGCCATTGAGATAATGTTGATTCCGTGATATTGTTGGATTGGATAGCATGTAGAGTAGGTCGTATTCATATCATTGCATTGCATGTAGTTGTCTTGTGCTCGAGGACTAGCACAGTTTAAGTTTGGGTGATTTTGATAAGTGTATTTTATATACGCAATTTCATGTCTAATTCATGCTTATTCGTTGCTATATTCGTGTAATCAAGTGCATTTTTACTTGGTTTATGTTGTTTTATGTGTAGGTTGGTGGTTGCGGCGATTCATGGATTATTAGGGATAGTTGGTGCATTTGGAGTTAAATTGGAGCCATTTGGAAATAACTTTCGGTGTTGCAACATGTCAACTAACGAGAGGATGGCCCGTAGAAATGGGCATGTACAAAGTTAAACACCCCGTAGAAAGTGGGTCTACCAACCAACTAGCAGAGCGAGGGAGCCATGATGGGCGTTTTCACTACATACCCGTAGGTAGGAGGTCTTCCTTCGACCAAGACGAACACAAGCACGTGAGGCAGCGCTATCTATACACCCCGTAGGTAAATGGTTGAAAAAACTAGGTGAGTCCTATTTCATTTATACTTCTTATTGGACTCGAATTTCAGTTGTTGGTATAGTTTTATAACTCTATTTGTTAGAGGATGTAGCTGGAGTATTAGGCTTGATATATACTACTCTTAAAAACACAATTAGAAGAACCAAGGAGATTACGAAGATCAAAGTCAGTTTTTGGAGAACAAAAGTGGAGGAGTATTTCGAAGAGTTTTTCAAGACGGTTGCAATTGTAGTCTACGTAAAGGGTGTTTTCTAATATTCTTTGTGTTAGATTATTATTTGTAATTGAAAGAATGATTTCTATGATTTATTCAGTGCTTATTTCATTTATGATGAACTAATTTACTTTTTAGGCTTGTGATGGATCCTTAAGCGAATCGATGGTTTTGTAAGCTTTGATTCCCAATTTAATAAATTATCTTCAGTTTATCTATATTGATTTATGCTTAAATCTATGAATTGTCTGGCCAATAATTCTTCATGGGGTTGGATGGGATCGAGAGAGGAAATTCAATTCTAGACCTAGTTGATATAGTATGTGTTCAGGATTTTGTTGGTAGCTTAAACCTGATTCATGTTAAGATAGAGATATACTTGACACCGCATGTAATCGGATAGAGAACTTATTCTTCAACCTTCTTTAATTGTAATTCACATAGAGATATAGTGGGTTAGTTGATTAAGGTGTTTAACGGATTTCTATCTTGATTGTGGATTGACGTTAATATGGTATTAGTGCATCGAGAGGTGGTTAGTACTACGTTCGTGTTCTTGATTAATAAACTGAGATAGTGCATTGAATTGGGATAGAAGTGTTAAAATCAAAGTGAAGCTTAAGGTGAAGTCATAAGTCTAATTCTCCATCAATTGTTGAAAATTCAGATTTTGGTATTTGTGGTTGTTTTATTTTAGTTTAATTATTCTTAATTTTAGTTCATTAATTTAAATCATTAAATTTGATTGGTTTAATAAAATTAGGGTTAATAGAAGATTGGTAATTGTAAGTTAAGGTATTTTGCTAAATAGTCTATATGGGAACGATACTTTACTCATCACTTTATTACTTGTTGATCACGTATACGTGCGTGTTGTGCGTATATAGATTTTACCCAACAATGGGTAAAATGTGCAAATATCTTAAATAAGCAAGTGGTTATAAAATATTCATTATTGTAGGGGAATATTCATTTGATCGTGGAATATTCTTAGCGTCTGGGAATATTAAATGCGGCCAGTGCGACCTTGTGTGGGCCCATAACTGAAAGCGATTGGATGAAGAAAAGCGACAAGAATAAGTTGTTTATAAATAGCAGGCGTAGTTATTCTGAGATAATCTTGTTAAAATACTCGGTGGTTAAAACACAGTAGCACATGGTATTGTACCAATTATTGATTCTTATGTAGGAAGGCACTACTAAATAATTATTCACAGAATTCTTTATTTAATATTTTATTTTATTGATTTAATAATTGCTACGTTGATATTTTATATTTTTTGTTGTCCTTTACGGTATTTTCCATTATCGAGCAATAATTCATATTATCTGAATAATATTATTAGATAACATTATTGGCAATGTCTAGAAAGTTACATCTAAGGAGAGGTTTAGTCATCTAATTACGGGCGATGAGGAGAAATCCTTATTGAAAGCCCCTCTTTCACGAAAACCGCACGGTTGTCGATAATGTGATTACTGTAATATTATTTGTGAATAATTAATTATTGATTTTTATGATGAGAAAAATATTCATTTTATGTGGATATAGATGGAAAAATTTTAATGTGACAATTGTTGAAAATTATTATTTTATTTTTTTCTGATAAAATAATTTATTTAAATATATTATTATATTTTAATAATATAATAATGGTGATATTTTTACAAGGAATGTGGGATATATGAGTATATGAGGAGGAGGAGTATTTTGTTGCAATAAATGTTTAAAACATGTTTTTCATGTCTGTGGACCCCATTTCTTGGCTGAAATTTGATTATAGCTTTATAAAATCGCCTTCGAGTTTGTGGATTTGATTCGGTTTACATTTGGAATTTGGAAAAACTTTCTTCTGCAAAGTTGTAGAGAATGAAATTTTCTATAGGAAAGATATAAGGTTCGAATTTTTCTGACAAAAGGGCTATTTATTATGAATTATTGAAGTTCCGAAGTTCCGAAATAATTGATTTTTGGATGTTTTAATTATTTTTAATATGAAAAACGTTTTTGTCATTAATTGTGGGTCATGCATGTGATGTAAATGGCTGAATTCAGATCTAAGAAAGTGGGCATAAGAATTTTGAATATAAATATAAATATTATATTAAATTTTCTGCTTTGGTGTTCTAAACATTTTTCTATAAATAGGGTGCTTAGGTTAGAATTGAAAATCACACCAGAAACTAATGTTTTTTTCTCTCTCTCTTTCTCTCTCTATATTGTCGAGCTTATTCTTGTGAGTATTTTGATACTTTCAGTGTTGCTATACGGTGCAAGTTCCCTTCAGCACTATATCCAGTATTCCAGTTAGAAGTATTGTCTTTCTGAGGTAAGGGATATTATTTTTTTATCAAAATGATATTATTTCTTTCAATATCATTATGCCGGAATATTGGTAATATTTTTCTTGTGAAATTCTTGTCTTTTGGTGTCGGGGTTGCTATTCACGTATACGGCACTATTCACGTATACGGTACTATTCACGAATACGGCACTATTCACAGAAAAATTAAATTTTCATTTTTTGTCGAAAATATCTATTATGGATACTAGCTTTGATTGTATCCATGTTTTGATCATTCTTGAATTTTACTCCACTATAGTTATTTATGAAGTATTTTTGAACTAAGATTGTTTAAAGTACGAATCCTTAATATTTATTCTTTTGTTTCACTGGATTCGTTTTCTTTAAAATATTTTTCATCATCCTCAGTCCTAAATGATGATATTATTGAATATCTTTGGCCTGTAGTGCAAAGATGGTTGATTTTATAATGAATATCTTTGGCCCGTAGTGCAAAGATGTACAGGTGTTGAGATGAACATGACCAACTGATGAATATCTTTGGCCTGTAGTGCAAAGATGAATATTTGATTCAAGATGTATATTGATTGATGCTTTCTGAGGGATAAAATATTGATGATGGACTTTTAAATTCATATATAATAGTAGATTTCATTCTCTACGTAACTCTTACATGAATTATTATTTTCATTTGAATATTGATCTGAAACTTGTTGTCTATTATATTTTATCGATTTTTCCTATTGAAGACTAACGATAATTTGTTCTATATTATCTTAGTCATAATATTCTTCTTGAGCTAGTTGAGCTCACCTTTTCCTTTTGTTCCACTTTTCTTCTCGGGAGAAGCAAGAATGTAAGCGAAATGCAAGTCGGGGTATGGAATGATGGTTCTTGAGAGTTGTTTAGTAGTCCTCACCATTTTTGTAAAATAATGTATCAATAATTATGATGAGAATTTATTTGGGTATGGATATTGTCTAGAAGACAATATTTGTATTTAAACTCACAGTTTTTATGTTGTATTAATAAAGTTATAGTTGTTTCTGTACCATGTATTGACAACTCAGAATGGGTGATGTATACCTATTTTGGGGACGTCACAGATGCCGCATCTAGTTGGGCCTTCATGTCAAAACATCATGCAGAAGGATATGACTTAGTGGAAATAATGGCTGCCAACAATTACCAATGGCCCAATGATAGGCAAGAACCTAGGAGAGTGGCAAGGGTGTATGAGGTTGATTCAATCACGACATTAGCTACTTAGGTTGTTGCGCTAAACAAAAGAATCAACACCATAGGAGTGCAATCAATGCAAAATGTGCAAAGTTTTGCGATGCCATGTGAATTATTTGCAGAGAGCCACCCAATTGATCAGTGCGCCATTAGCCTTGAATCAGTTCAGTTTGTTTCAAACTACGGGCGGCAGAAAAATTTAAATCTTCCTACTCACTATCATCCTGGACTGAGAAATCATCCAAATTTCTCATAGGGCAACACAAATGGCAACCAAGCACAACCATCTACCACCAGACCAAATTATTCAAATCCTCTTGGTTTCAAAAACCGGAACCAATACCACCAATAGTCACAAAGTTCTTACCAACCCCCACCTCAACATGAAAGAAAGCCTAGTTTGTAAGATCTCCTTTCGAGATATATTTCTCAAAATGAAACTAGGAGCAATAATCAAGTGGCATCCATTCGGAACCTAGAAGTTCAAATGGGACAATTGGCAACTGCTCTGAACAGTTATCCTCAAGGCACATTGCCAAGTGACACTGATGTCAAACCAAAACGGGATGGCATAGAGCATTGCAAAGCTATCACACTCCGAAGTGGAAGGACAGTAAATGAAAACGGTGGAGAGACTTCAACAATGCAAGTGGAAGTGGCTGAAAAGGAACCAATTATAGAGCCAATTGGTGATAAGTCTAGGGGAGAAGAGAATGCATAGGATGATCCTATAAAAACCAATCCCTACAGTTAGCAATTCTAGTCCTCCTATCCAACAGTTACCATTTCCACAACGCCTGCAGAAACAGAAGCTTGATAAATAATTTTCAAAGTTTTTAGAAGTGTTTAAGAAGCTTCATATTAATATTCCGATTGCAAAGGCATTGGAGCAAATGCCTAGCTATGTAAAATGTATGAAGAACATCTTGTCCAAAAAGAGAAAGATGGGGGATTACGAGACAGTGGCACTAACAGAAGAATGTAGTGCAATCTTACAAGATAAGCTTCCACCAAAGCTGAAAGATCATGGGAGTTTCACTATACCGTGCACAATATGGGATCAGTTCATCGATAAAGCCCTATGTGATTTAGGAGCGAGTATTAATCTAATGCCTCTGTCTATCTACAAAAAGTTAGGCTTAAATGAGGCCAAACCTACTAGTGTGACCCTGTAACTAGCTAACAGATCTCTTACTTACCCAAAGGGGATCTTAGAAGATGTAAAAGTGGACAAGTTCATTTTCCCTGCGGATTTTATTATCCTGGACTTCGAGGAGGATATGGAGGCCCCGATTATCCTAGGCAGACCATTCCTGGCAACGGGAAGGACACTAATAGATGTGAAAAAAGGGGAATTGACGATGAGAGTTCAGGACCAGAAGGTAACATTCAATGTATTTAGGTCCATAAAGTATCCCAGTGCCTCAGAAGAATGCTTCCAGATTAATGTGATTGACAAATCCATGCGGGAAGTATTTTCTAAAAATTGTATATCAAACTCGCTTGAGGCTACTTTGACAAGTGCTGGTAACATGGAAGAGCCTACTCATCTTGAGTGTGCTAAGTGGTTGGATGCACCCCAGAGATTGAAACAATTCTAGCGACAATTTGAATCTCTGAATGACCAAGAAGCATCCACTCCCAAGTCACAGCCCTCAATCATAGAATCGCATATCCTTGATCTCAAGCCATTGCTAAACCATTTAAGGTATGCTTATTTAGGGGATTCATCCACCCTACCAGTTATTATTTCTGCATCTTTGGATAAGGCTCAGGAAGAGAAGCTACTTCAAGTTCTTAGACAGTATAAAATAGCCTTGGGGTGATCAATTGTGGATATAAAAGGTATCAGTCCATCTTTCTACATGCATAAAATTCTACTCGAAGATGGGTATAAGCCTTCCATCGAACATCACCGGTGTTGAACCCCATTATAAAAGAGGTGGTCTAAAAATAAATAATCAAATTATTGGACGCGGGCATTATCTACCCCATCTCAGATAGTCTCTGGGTTAGTCCCATCCAATGCGTGCCAAAGAAGGGCGGCATGACAGTAGTGTTAAATGAGAATAATGAGCTTATTCCCACCAGAACGGTTACTAGATGGAGAGCATGCATGGACTATAGGAAGCTGAACAACTCCACTCGTAAAGATCATTTCCCTCTGCCCTTCATTGACCAGATGTTCGACAGACTCACTGGGCACGAATTTTATTGTCTCCTTAACAGATATTCTGGCTACAATCAAATTGTTATAGCACCCGAAGATCAGGAGAAAACTACATTTATATGTCCTTATGAGACCTTTGCCTTCTAAAAAATGTCCTTCGGGCTGTGTAACGCTCCTGTAATGTTTCAATGTTACATGATGTCTATCTTTTTCAATATGGTGGAACAGACCCTCGAGGTTTTCATGGATGATTTTTCTGTCTTTGGGAGTTCTTTTAAAAACTGTCTACAAAATTTGACTGCCATCTTGAAAAGATGCGTAAAGACAAACCTAGTGTTGAATTCGGAAAAATGCCACTTCATGGTGAGACGGGGCATCATTTTGGGGCACAGGGTATCTACCTACGGTATTGAAGTAGACAGGGCAAAAATTGATGTTATCGATAATCTACCACCACCATCATTAGTGAAAGGGGTAAGGAGTTTTCTGGGGCATGCGGGATTTTTCCAACGGTTCATCGAAGAATTTTTGAAAATTACCAAATCGTTGTGTAGCTTATTGGAAAAGGACGTGTCTTTCAAGTTTGATGAAGCCTGTCAAGGAGCATTTAAATTGTTAAAGGAAAGACTCGTCTCAACTCCTATAATAGTGGCTCCTGACTAGACCTTTTCATTTAAACTTATGTGTGATGCTAGTGATTTTTCTATTGGAGCAGTGTTGGGCCAACGAAGGGAGAAAGTGTTTCACATGATTTACTATAGCAGCAAGACCTTAATTGATGCTCAGCTTAACTTCATCACAACTGAGAAAGAACTTCTGGCAGTGGTATATGCCTTTGATAAATTCCGCTCCTATCTCATCAGAACCAAGGTTATCGTGTAAACTGACCACTTAACAATCAAATACCTTATCTCAAAGAAAGATACTAAGCTAAGGTTGATTAGATGGGTCCTTCTCCTCCAAGAATTTGATTTAGAGATTCGCAATAAAAAAGGAACTGAAAACCAATTTACAGATCACTTATCGAGATTAGAAAACCCAACTCATTTGGGGGATGGTGAGACAGATATTAATGACTTCTTCCCAGATGAGCAGCTGTATGTTGTTTAAAACGTAGCACCGTGGTATGCAGACTTCACAAATTTTGTCGCTTATAATGTGCTACCCCCAAAAATGAGATATCAACAGAGGAAGAAATTCCTAAATAATGCAAAGCATTATCTGTGGGACGAGCCTTTCCTGTTCAAAAAATGTGCAGACCAAATTCTACGCAGATGTTTGTCGGAAGAAGAAATTGAGGGTGTGCTCCATCACTATCATTCCTCGAACTATGGAGGGCGTTTTGGTGGGCAAAGAACAGCTACAAAGGTGCTCCAATCTGGTTTCTACTGGCTGACTTTGTTTAAAGATGCTCATCTTTATGTATTGCGTTGCGATAATTGCCAGAGGGTAGGAACCAATTCAAAAAGGCATGGAATGCCTTTGTAAAATATTTTGGAGGTAGAACTATTCGATGTTTGGAGAATAGATTTCATGGGCCCATTTTTGTCCTTGTACAACAATCTATATATACTTGTCGTTGTTGACTATGTCTCTAAGTGGGTGGAAGCCATTTCTTTGCCCACTAATGATGTCAAGGTCGTGCTGAATTTTTTGAGAAAGAATATATTCACTCGATTTGGCACACCTCGGGCAAAAATTTATGACGAGGGCTCATATTTCTACAATAAGTACTTTGAAGCCCTTCTCGCTAAATATGGGGTATCCCAAAATTTCCATTGCCTATCATCCGCAAATAAGTGGCCAAGCAGAGGTATCAAATAGGGAAGTCATGCGCATTCTAAAGAAGATTGTGAACCCGAACAGGAAGGATTGGTTTAAAAATCTAGATGATGCCTAGTGGGCATACCTCACTACCTACAAAATGTCTATTGGAATGTCTCCGTATAGACTTGTGTATGGTAAGGCATGTCATCTCCTAGTCAAATTGGAGCACGGTGCTTATTGGGCAATTTAAAAGCTCAATTTCAATTTAGATACAGCGGGTGAGAAGAGATTGTTACAACTGAACAAATTAGACGAGTTTCGGCTCCAAGTGTATGAGAACGCAAAGTTGTACAAAGAGAAGACAACGAGATGGCACGACAAAAAGATAGTGGAAAGAGATTTTAAACCGGGCCAGAAAGTGCTTCTCTTCAACTCCCGATTGAAACTGTTTCCCAGGAAGTTGAAGTCCCGATGGTTGGGGCCATTCAAAATAGTTATGGTATACCCTCATGGAGCGATTGAGGTCGAAGACCTAAATTCTGACAAAACCTTCAAGGTGAATGGGCAACGCCTTAAACATTATTGGGGTGGCGAGGTCGATCGTCAGAACTGTAATAACCGCAAATTTTATGATTTAATATTAATATTTAAATAGAGCATGTGACTTTTATAAATGCTTACATGGCATAAGGTGAGTAACTTAATTAAATTGAACTTTAATAATTGATAAGATGTGGGAAAATTTTGATAAGTTGATGAAATGTCTTGTGTGACTCAATGACGGAATTAATGAAGGAATGCATTACTAAGTAAAAGATGTCAATAAGAGAGGTGGTGTATAATTAATTTATTTATTATACTAGGGTAATAATAAATCATTGAATTGGTTTGAAAGCTTATCTAGAAAGACTAAATCTTGTTATTAGTTAAGTGAGTACTTAAATTATGTGATATAGCCAACTTATTAATAATTATTAAGGTGGTGTATAATTTAGTGTTATTTGGGTAAATTAAATTAATTAGTCTACTGCCATAATAATTAAGTATTTACATGATTATAATCCAAATAATAGGACTTAGCCATGGGAATTTCCCACCCATTTCGGCAGCTATGAAATTATCTACCCATTTGATATATTTTTTTTAGCCATGTAAAGTCTTATCCCATGTTATTCGGCAACATCAAAAATTTTTCTTCTTTTCCACTCATTTTCGGCAGTTGCATGATGGCAGCCTTGGGAATTTTTTGACAACCAAGTACTTGTAGTAACTAAGTTGGTGGTAGTGATTTAGGCCAACATACTAGAACCTTGTGTCTTGAAAAGGGGCTGGCGTGTGACATGGGTTGGGGTTGGTAGTACTTTGCCATGTGTGGGATGGGATATATTAGAGTATTAGGTAGCTATAAAGTTATTATAGGTAATGGCCAAAGAATACTTTTAATAAATGTATACACTTTTCTTTTTGGTATATATATAACCCATGCTCTAGTTGTCCCTTACAAAAAAAAAAAGAAACAACACAGCAAGAATCAAATTGAGAGGTGTTCGGCAGCTGGTGGTGAAGGAGTAGTAGTAGTGACTTCCATCTTGGCAACCCATTTCTTTTTCTTCAACTAAGGTATATAGAAATTAATTAGTTAAATAAAATTCTTTCTAGTACACCCTTTTTCTTCTTTTTGTAGAAATATGGATATATTGTGTTGCTTGTAAATTAATATGCTAAATTAAATGTGTGCATGCAAAATTAATATTTACCATGTGCTTCAAAATAAATAAATTATATTGCATGAATGCATAATGATTTTCGTAGAAAAAAAAAACCAAAGCATGTTTACAAAAGGGGGGTTGCGTGGGTGTAATTATTGGGTGCTCCATATTAATTTTGTTGTTGCATTGTGGTAACTGTTAAGCATGTATAGAAAGAGCATAAAAAAGAAGAAGAAGAAGACATCAAGCATGGTGGGGCTGATTTGGTGTATCCATTAAAGGTGATATATGAGAATTGTTTGTGATTGGAAGTGCTATATTTTTGCTCATTTCGGCTGCTGCTAGTGGTGAAATAAAATGGCATGTTGCTATAGATTTTTCTTTTCTTTAAGACTATTTAAATTTGGTGCTATATGCGAAAAAAAAAAAAACAAAAAGCAAAAAAGTAAGCATGTCTTGAGGTGAGAGGGGGCGGGTAGGATATACCTAGTAAACAACAAGCATGCATGATCTTTTTGTTATAGAAATGCTACTGTTGTTAGGCAAATTTTCGCCTGCAATTATGCATGAAGAAAAAAAAATTTAAAATAATATTAATAGTGACATTAAAACTTTTATTGTCACTATGTGCTTATATTTTTAAGGGAAGTAATGAAAAGGGTAGGTGTATTACCTTTAATAAAAAGTAATATAATTATCAAGAGGGGAAACAATTACCTTTACACTACATTCTAATGTGACATTACTAACATGTAAAAATTGAAAAGAAAGTAAGTAAGGGTTTATGATGGTAAACAAGCGGAATAGTGTAATGTCATTTAAAACTCTAATTAATAAAAATTAGTTCATATAACTAAATTGAGCAACAGTTTAATAAATAATGTTATGTGCATAGTTTTCTTATTTGTGAGCATAAATGGGTAGCAAGTAAGAAATGTAGTATTTTTATGAATTTTATGAGAGACTTGTACCTTAAACTAGGATGGCATGCGATTTATAGCTAAGTGAGTCAGTTTTCGACAATCACTAATTTGTAACGCTATATTATTATATTATAGGCAGTATACGTGACAAGGTGTCAAAGGTAACATAATCGACGAACGAGGCAAGTTCCTACTTCTTACACTATATACCTTCGAATTGTTGTCTCAAGCAAATATCTGTTTTATTTCAAAATCATTTATATACCTTGACATTGTTGCAAGCATTGGACTTATCGTTCTTAAATGCATTATAAAAATTTGTCTAAGCCTTTGATTCGACTAGACTATTATTTTGTGTTAAAGCTATCCAAACCAATTGACTTGGTGCGGACTATCGTAAATCTACTGAGATGAACAACCCTCATTGAAGGGGAAATTATATATTGTTGGGTTCTTAGTCCTTAGTGACTGCTCAGTACTCATTCATGTTGAACCTCGAAATAAATAAATCTTGTAATGTTGTTGATATCCTTCAGTCTATAACGACACCTATTGAATACTCTTGATATTTCTTGATATCCTTGAGCTACTTATTATTATTATACCCTTGAAAGGTTTAAATGCTTTAACTGCTTGTCCTTCTGGTTATATTACTTGCTGGGCAAACTTGTTGCTCATTCTTGCTTCCTAAAACATTACGCTTAAGGCGAGTAAGCGGTGCCTTCAAGACGGGACAAGGAAAGGGCAAAACGACAGAATAACTTAGTCCTTAAGACTAGAAGTATTATTATTATTGTTATGCTTGTTATGATGTATTCAAGAATGATTAAGTTATGTTTAAGTTAATCATTGAATTGTCATAGTAATGGTTACGGTACCTTGGGACGCGAATATTTATATTATATCAATGTAAATTATTCTATTATTTCCGTTGTTGATGATTTAGTAAGATATTCGTAGTTGCACGTGATGCACCGAATTCGTGATATGGGTGTCCGAATTTTGGGGGCGTCACAAGAACACTTCCATCACACTAGGTGACCCGATGTAAGACGGGGGAATAGTCAAGCCAATGACTTTAAAATAAGCGCTTGATGGGGAGGCAACCCCATCTCAGTATAAAAAAAAATTTATTTCTCTTTAATTATGTCTAGTTTACATTGCATCTTTTCTCTTTAGTTTGTTAACATAGCTTTCTAGATGTTTATTACTGTAGTGTCTTATCTAATATGCATGTTATTGTGTCTATAGTATGCAGGTAGCATGTTTATCTAGTATGTTGTTATTGTGTATATAGTATTTAGAGTTAGACTAGTTATCATGTGGGTTGTTATAAGTTTTTGTGTTGATTAGTATGATAGCTTATACTTGGCTTGGCTAGTGCAGGAAAGCAATATGTCTTGGGTTGATGCAGGGATGGCGCTGTGGGTAAGCATGAACTGGCGCTGCAGCGCCAGCTTTAAAGACAAGTTTGGCAATATAGTGTTTCAGCGCCTGTGTTGCCTTTTAAACCAGCGCTGCAATGCCATCATCACAGGCAACCTACTAGAAATACACGTCGCAGTTCCGCTTCATGAAGAAAACTCAGCGCTACAGCGCCGTTAGCATCTTGAGCCTATTGCAAATATACGCTATATCACCATCTTCATGCCTATGTACAGCGCTGCAGAGCCACTAAAAAAACAAGTATTCAATACTGGCGTTGCAGCACCAATTTACAAAGGATTATCAGAGCTGCAGCGCCATTAGTGAGTTTTAGTTAATTAAGTAGGGCTGTTTCGGTTTCTTTTTCTCATTTCTTCCCAAACTCTCGATAACCTCCCCCTCCCAAGACACTAAACAACAAGCATATTACACACCCGGTCTTACCCCATCCATCAACATTCATTTTGTGCTTTAACTACATCAAGGGCCAAGGATTCTCACAAATTTGTCCAATCATTCTGAGGTATTTGGGTCAGTCGTTTTCTCATTATTCTCTAAACGTATACCTTTGAAAGTACATCTAGTCTGTTTGATCTTGGTTTGTAACTGCGTTGGGTTGCTATTGGTCTTGCTGCAAGATATATTTTGGGGAAATTGTGGTTTAGCTAGCATCTAGGCTATCGCTGAAAACCCTAGTTTCGAGCCGTGCACATAAAGTGTTTCACAAATTACCTCAGAGAGAGTTTGTGGGCGGTGTGCTTGGTTCGTTTGGAATTCTACTTATGGGTATTTCTAGAGACTAAAATATTTGAAATGGCACCAAAAAAGTAAAGGCTGAGTGTGGGTGTATCATCTTCATCATTACCGCACTGGGATCAAATGAGGTTCATTAGCAAGGAGGCTTCTGAGAAGTTCTATAATGTTCTGGCTAGCAAAAGCCTAGTTCCTGAGAGAGGCCTCAGGCCTGATGCACGTCTTGTTGGAGAGCTATTTCAAATGATCGCTGATAGGATTGGACACATTTCACCCACCAACCCTTATCCCCAGTCATTGCCCTAGCTAAGGAGTTCTATACCAATGACTTGGCTGAGGGAAGTTTGGAGGTGATCATAAGGGGCAAGGCAATACGGTTTGATAAGCGAACAATCAATGCTTGTTTCCAGATGCCCAATTATAATAGAGATTACCTAGCTAACGGTGTACACAGTTATGACGTAGAAGACATAGTCAAGAGGTTATGCAAACTCGGCACCACTTGCAGAATAAATGAGTACACGGGTGAGAAATCCAGTTTTTCACACACCGAGCTCTCATGCTATGGGAAGGCAAGGTATAGTTTTATCTGCCATAACCTGATGCCAACCAGACATGTCAGTGATGTGACTAGAGACAGTAGTGCTGCTATTTGCTATAGTCACGGAGTTGGATATTGACGTAAGCTCACTCATTCAGGAGTCTATTCTCAAGGCTTTGAGGGGCAGCACTTCGGGAGGCCTTCCACATCCCTCTGTCATCACATTCCTGTTCTAGATAGCTGTAGTACCCGTGGCCACGGACGAGATACTCCTACCTCCTATGGCTATTATAGATCACGCCACTATTACCTGATACCGAGTCTTGGAGGGTGTAGAGTCTCATCCTCGCGGAGAGGGCTTCCTACCTGCTACTCAGCCCCCGCCTCCTTCTTCTGAGGCCAACACATCTACATAGCCTATAGAGCTAGGTCCTTTAGCTTCTAATCAATTGGCAGAGATATTGAACTCTATGAATCTCCTGCACCAGAAGATTGATCGGCAGGGTAGGAGGATCGATACAGTGGCTCAATAGAAGGATCTCTTCATGTAATATTACACGGAGTTTTCCAATACAGTGGAAAGCATCTATATTGCTTCTGGTGGTGATGAAGCAGACTCGATGCCGTTCTAGTTCCCGGTGCCTCCAGTATGCCCTCCATATCCTCCACCATTGCCGACCGCAAAAGTTGAAGAGGATGATGATGATGTCGAGTGACCAGACCTCAGGGAAGCCCTCTTGTATTGATTTATATATGCTTAGCAATGAGGGCATTGCTCATCTTAAGTATGGGGGTGTTTTATCAGTTTTATTCTGTCTACTACCATATTAGGTTGCCATCTTAGTATTTTGTTTATGTTTTATCAGTATTGTAGTGCAGTCATGTATGAACTATTGTTGACATCTTTTGGGTTGTTATAGTCGCAGACTTATGTTTAATGTTTTATTATATTTGGTTGTATGAACATAGTTTTATTATTCTATGGCGTTATATAGCATTTTTTGTTTATAGCCATCTTTTGGGATTTTCACAGATTGGTATACTTGATGCC
This sequence comes from Panax ginseng, assembly GCA_020205605.1. Classification (NCBI taxonomy): domain Eukaryota; kingdom Viridiplantae; phylum Streptophyta; class Magnoliopsida; order Apiales; family Araliaceae; genus Panax; species Panax ginseng. The sequence goes on from CM035129.1 coordinate 90,003,526, forward strand.
ATGTTACCCTATTTTGAGCTGGTATTATTGTAAGGGTTTACTAGATCTTTGATCTTATTATGCTATGGTTTTTGTTTAACCTTGTCACCCTTTCTTTAACTGTTGATATGATGGGCATGGGTTTTATAAATTATAAATTTTTGAATGTGGATAATGATAAGCGCCAAGTGATTATGACTATTTCTTTGAGTTTGTGTCAAGCATGTGTGGAATGAGGGGTTAGTTCAATTGATAAGTTGAGACTATTATTGATCCGTCCTTCTTAGTAAGCACCGACCAACTATTTTAACTAGTTATATTTCTGATATAGTTTGCGTGTTTATTGTTTTAAGATTGTGTAAACTCTGTTGAACTTACATGATTACAAGGTAATAAAAGACTTAGATGCTTATGCAATTTCAGATCTTGGATTCTAGCATGTTTCATATAAAAAATAGATAATAAGAACCTTATTTAACTTAGTTTGATTACGTGGCCTTTGTTGCTCGAGTTATTAGATTTATAGGGGTGTTCTACACCTAGTGCCCTAAATCCATCTTGCTTGGGAGTCATTAATCAAAAGCTCATTAATGGGTAACTCTAAATAGCCTAAGGTAATTAAGCATTGCACGATCATCCTAAAGGTTTTGATTGTTAAAATGTATAGAATAAAACTCTAATTTGGCTTAAATTGATTACGTGGCCTTTGTTGCTCGAGTTATTAGATTCATAGGGGTGTTCTACACCTAGTCCTCTAAAGCCATCTGGCTTGGGAGTCATTGATCAAAAGCTCATTTATGGGTAGCTCTGAATAGCCTAAGGTAATTAAGCACTATCCAAGTCAGATTTTAATGTCTTCATGCTAGTGCCTTTTGATCCTTTCTTGCATTTGCGTCTTGTTCTTAATGCTTGTTGATTGCTTGAGTTACTGAGTTATTATATTAGTTATTGCAATCGATTGTGTGAGCTTATTTTAATCTATGATTAGTCAGGATGGTTGGTTTTCACACACAGACATAAAATGGATCGACTCAGTCTTATGCTTGAAAATTGATATTGAATCCTTATTCATATCTGTGTTTGTCCTATTCTTTGAGAGTGGCTATAATCAAGCTTATTCATATTTGTGTTTGTCCTGTTCTTATTAGTCGTATTTCGCATCTTACATTACTGTGGGTGTGATTGTTCATATATTTTGCTTGAGGACAAGCAAAGGCTTAAGTTTGGAGGTATTTGATGAGTGTGGTTTATACCCACGAATCGGATCCTTTATTGCTTAACAAGTTGCTTGTTCTTCGTTATTTATATAGCTTTTATATTATTTTGCTTAATCTTTGTGTTGAAGGGCTTATTAGGTCATTTCCAGCTTTGTAGGGGCAAAAAAAGGTTATTTTCTCCATACCGGCGCTGCAACGCCCATGCCAATCTTAAAACAGTGACTGCATTTCCACTTCACAACAAATAGTGACATCATCATATTGGATCAATATGTTGTCTCAGTATTTGCAACCACTTGCCCCAAGGCTAAAATTTGGTATTTGCTAGAATGCCGACTCTGGTGCCAGTAGAAATTAGGTCTTAATGACCTAAAAAGCTAAGGAAACTGATATCATTATCATTAAGTTTCCTCCATCATCTTTAGAAGCAAGTTTAGGAGTAATTATTTAATCTTTTTAGCTTAGAAGAGAAGGAAGTTGGACTTCAAGGAAGAAAAGCTCATTGCATCCTTCATAGCTCGGACTCTACACGGAGAAGAGAAGACTTAGAGCCATAAAACTTCACAAAAGGAGTTTTCTTTATCCAAATCTTTCATTCATTTGTGTATTTTTTGAGCATGATGAACACTTTGAAAATGTTTATTAGTCCAATAGTTATGAACTAATTACATTTTAAGGATTGCAATGTAACCTAATGTTTAGCTTAATTAACTTTCTCTCCTATTTATTATAATGAATCATTTTGGAAAGGTTTGTTGTATTTCTTGTTTATTTATTGATTGCTTGACAAAGGAATTGATATAAATATTAATGGATATTGAAAAATGGATGTTAATATCTAACCCTAAAATATAATAACACTTGTTATGACCATGCCTATAGGAATGTGAGCATATTTTGCATAATAGAATAGACATATCTTTATTTTCCTTATGTAACCATTGAGATTAAGCTTAATGACCCTAGTCTATTTATTTTCAGCATAGAAATATTGTGATTCATCTAGCTAAGGGATGTGCATTTGACCGTCGAATGAGGCTTATGTGTACTTACTGTTCTTAGTTGGCCATTCCTACGATTTGTTAGTAAAGTGGAGAGTTAGGACATTAGGTGATGCATTAGGGGAGTTGTAATCCTAGCCTGACTTACTTGTGCAACTCACTCTCTTAGTTTACTGTTTTAAGCATGTAGTTTTTAACACACCATCTTTAATCATTTGTTTAAATAAGACCATATTGTTCCAATTTTAGTATTTGACTAGCTTTAACACTTTGTCCTTGTGGGTACGACACTCATCTTATCACTGTATTACTTGTTAGACCGCGTATACTTGTGCGTGTTTTAGTGATCGTGAAAATGAACAACATGCCCATCGGGGTTATCTCCGGCTTTTGCACAGATGTAGCAGTCATTTCTTAGGGTTATCTGTGAGATTGGGCTGCTGTGGATGCTGAATGTCCTCAGGGTTATCTCTTGGCTTGACCTCCCAGGGTTATCTCTGGGGTTGAACTAAGTATTATGGGGTTATCTTCGGGGTTTAAACTGACTTTTTCGAGGTTATCTCTGGAACTTAGACCGCATCCCTTGGGGTTATCTCTGAGGTTGGAACTAAATCTCCCGGGGTTATATCCGAGATTGAAACTAAGTCTCTCGGGGTTATGTTTGAGATTTGAGAACTGAACTTCCCAGGGTTATCTCTGGGGTTGAAAATAATTTAACTTCTAGGATTATCTCTGCAAGACGACTCTGCCCTCCTGCAGAGTTAGTAATAGGAATGTAAAATTTCGAGTGTCTACAGATGCCCCTCTTTATCATATTCATGTGATGCAATGGCATGAATAGGATAAAGACTACTCGACACTTAAAATATGACAAGACAAGCAAGATAAAAATGTAATGCAACATGATGCAAATGTTAGACTGAATGTTGTTTGTTAGAATGGTTTCCAACAGGATGTGATAACTGCCTGCTCCCGCCACTTTTCTTGGGGGATGGAGTTATTAATGATGACCATGTTGAACTGCTTGGATGTCTACTCAACCGGTAGTTGTGACGCCCCCAAAATAAGTATACATCACCCATCTTGAGTCGCCAAATACATGGTACAGAATACAAATACAATCTTAATTATACAATTGTCGTATAAAATACAACAAAACATAAACTGAGAGTTTAGACAAGAATATTGCCTTCTAGACAATATCCATTCTCAATGGAGTCCTCATAGACAGTATACAAACTCAAATTCAGTCCTCATTACATTTATTTTCACACTATTTAACGAGAATAGTGAGGGACTACTAGCTAATACTAACATCTGGACCATCACTCCGCTTCCCGAGGCTAAATCCCAACTCGTTCTCATTTCACGAAGAGAACGGTGAAAGAAAGGGTGAGCTCAACTAGCCCGATGAAGAAATATTATGACTAAGATAATGCGAGAATAAATTATCATTAGCCTTAAACAAAGTCTAAACCGATACAATATAACGAACATCAAGTTTAAGCTGCGGCCGAACAAGCAATCCATTAAAAGAGTCAAGTAGAAAATAAAATCTACTATCATTATGATTTAAAGGTTTTCATCACTTTTATCATTTGGGACTCGACAATAAATAATCCACATTATCCTCGCTTTTACGACGAAGGGTATTCATTAGTATCACGACCACAAATTATCCATGCACTATAGGCGAGGATATTCGTGTATTCATCAATGGTGCGTGATAATGCCAACAACTCATCCATCAATGCACTACGGGCCAATGAGGACTTTTATCACATCATTTGTAATATTAAGGTCATGATTACAATCAATAATCCACAGTGTCATAATCATACCAAGTCCATCTATGCACTACTGGGCCGCAGATGACTTTCAAAAAATATAAACATGAGGATGATGACAATGATATAAGAATTCAATAAAAACAAGTTTACGAATTAATTTATTCAGGGAACTAATAACGTCCAAATTGTCAACATGATACTTCTTTGTAGAGTAAAATTCAAAATGCTCGAAGAATATTTCCATGAAAAGATCTTCGGATGAAGCGCCAAATATCAAGGATATTCCACTAATTTCATGGAGTATAAGTCAAAACTTTAACCAATCGAGTATAATAAAGAATGAAATAACAAAAGAAATCACCATACATGCGGTACTTAGCATAGACGAGTTATTCAACGAATAATAAGTAATTGAACGAGGTCGAGGCGTAATACGCATCGGCGGGATATTCCAACGTAATAATAATGAATGGAATAACAACAAATCACCATGCATGCGGTACTTAGCATGAGCGAGTTATTCCAACGAGAATAATAAATAACGAGAATCGGTCCCAACATAAAACGCATGACGGATAGGATATTCCTACGAATAATAAAGAGCGGAACCGGTCCCACGTAAAATGCACAAACAGGATATTCCAACGAATAATAAAAGCGAGAACCAAGTCCGCATATAAATGCACGAGCATGGATATTCCAACGAATAATAAAGATGAGAACCGGTCCCATTATAGCATGCAGACGGGATGTTCAAGCGAGAATAATAACGAATAGAATAACAACAGAAATCACCAAGTATAGGGTAGACCGCGTATACAGGTTATTCCAACAGAATAATAAAGAATGGAATAACAGAAGTTTTCTTCATGAATATGAAAAAAATAATACCCCTTACCTTAAGAAGCTGGATATAGGAAAAGAAAGGTAGCAAACTTCTCTTCTTCTTTCTCTCTATAATTTTCTCTCTCTAGAGTTTCAGTGAATTCATAAGAAATAATGAAGGAATGAGCTTCTATTTATAGGAGAATAGAAAGGTACTATTTGAATTTTTCGAATCACGAATCAACAGTTAATATTCGGCTGATTAAATTCACGGGCAAGAAAATTCTGACACTTCCTTTTCTTTTTCAACTTAATAATATAATAATCAATAAAATATAATATATATATATATATATATATAATAACACATGTTGAATTTTAACAAAAAACCAAAACTATCAACTTTTCATCGAAAATTCTTCTCACTTATTTGCAACTTGCAAGATATATATATATATATATATATATATATATATATATATATATATATATATATATATATATATATATATATATAAGACCACTCACAAGTTATATATATATTATAATCTCACACATGCCAATTTTATAATCTTCCACCCACTAACACAACACACCACTTGATAATAATTCTCCCACCAAACCCACTACCACACACACACTCCTACACACACAAAACACACACACACACACACACACAAAGTCAAATATATATATATATATATATATATATATATATATATATATATATATATATACTTTATAACTTCCTTCCGATAATTTTGAAAAATGGGTAAATGGAGGGGTCCACAAATACCATAATTACTGTGACAATAATTAAACAAAATTGAGTGACTTCTCACGTAAGCATTAATACCGTGTCTTTCTACTATGCAACCACAGCCATTCATCGTACTTTACTACTAAAGTAGTTCAACAAAGTATTAATGGTAAAACTTCCGGCCGTTATTTTCAATAAAATATTTTTATCGTTTCTTAATCCAACAATAATTACATTGTGGGGTCCACTGATGATTGTCTTCAGTCATGCGGATATTCCACGACAAAAGAATATTTTTCGACCAATCGAATATAATATGACAACTTGCATACTTTGCAAAATTTATAAATATTACCCACAACTATAACATTATATTAAATTCATTCCATAATATTCCAAAAATGATAATTATAGCAAATTCATTTTTATTAAAAAAAAAAAAATTGGGGTCTTACAGTAGTTTCCAAAGCTCTTATCATAGGAATCTCCAGATGCCACGTTGGGGTTATCGCTAGCGATTTGAATCGTACATTAGTGCTATTTGAGCCTGATTTGCCGACGAGTTGCAAAGATGTCTTCAAAATCTTTGGAATGGAGGTTTCTCCATGACTAAGACCACAGGATGTTGACATTGGGTTATCACCAAAGTGTTAGGTTTGTAATATTCATGGACGCAATCAAATTGCACAAAGTAAGCGGAAACGTGTAAAAATCAAAGTTTTAAAATTTTACAAAACCATATACCCGGATCACCCTTTATGCGTAATTATTAATTAAACGAAAAGATAAAGAATAAAATCATACCCTTGAAGATCGAGCTTCCTCAGGTACAAGTTCACCTCCAAATCCTTTCGCGTTCAACTTGAATCCACCGGGTTTGGTTCCTTCCTTTGATCAACGTTAGCCACCCAAGTGTTTGGCCTCTAGAGGTGATCCACCAAGAAAGAATAAAGATTCAAGAAGATGGGTGTTTGGCAAAACCCTAGTTTTTCTATCTCTATAGAAAAAGGCGTACTCTCCCAACTATTGGAATTACGTATTCACGTGTTTTGTGAAAGTATCAACATCCACTATCCACCCATAATAAGACTCCTCTTATTTATAGATGTAGGCAACCCTCCTTAACAATTAAGGAATTCGATTTTATTTTAATTAATTAAATTCCTTTAATTAATTAGGCTCCCAAATTATTAGAAATAATTAATTAAACTCTTTTAAAATTAGCCTCCTAATCTTATTAGGATATATGAGAGTACCTTTATTAATTAATTCCCAAACTCCTTTAGGAATTAAATAATAATAGTAATAGTAATAATAATAATAATAATAATAATAATAATAATAATAATAAGACTCCTCTTATTAATTTATATTTAATATTTTGAAAATATTAAATAATAAATATTAAGCTATTTAATTTATTCTAACACCATAGATTAAATTAAATATACTTAACTTATTATTACAATTATGCCATTAACTTCTTAAATAATTATTCTTCCTTTTATGGTGTGACCCTTTATGTTCTCCATATTAAACCGGATGTGAATAAATCAATTAGAACAATTCTAATCTTATTTAAATAAATTAAACTATTAATTTATTTAAATAAATAATATTTATTCTACAATAGGGATAAGCCTCCCTAGCGATCAACGACTTTCCAGATAATATAGATTTCAACATTAATCATAAAAGAACCTTTGAATAAATAGTTACCGTACAATTCAATCCTTCCACCATACAATGTCCCAATTAAATATAAGACATGGAATTACTGTCAAGTCTTATTTTATTTAATTATATATATTTTGATTCTTAAATGCACAACTCCAAATAATATAAATTAGAAACTCCTTTCTAATTTCATTCTGCCTTGGCCAAGGACTACTGAGTTGTCATTTATCGAATCACATAGGACATTTCTCTTCTTTTACTAGAAGTGGTAGATTCTTTATTGATCATACATTATCTCCATGTACAACTTATTATACCCAAGCATACCTTTTGATATACCCTAAGGGTCTTAAGGAATAAGTCAAAGTATAACTCATCATACACAAGATACTATGATGATCTCAAGTCCAAGGATCACTTATACTACTATCACTACAGGAATTTCTATTGACAGGCAAGTAAAACTCCATTAAGTATTCCTTAGCGAGCCACGTTAAGTGAACTTATTCTCTAATAAGAACCTACATACTTGCTTTAGTGTCTTCACACAAATAATCATGAGATCAATCATCCTCATCCAATGAGCAAGCAACGTATGTACCAATCTATCCGGATTCACTAATCCCAATTTAGTAATCCAACGATTGGGAACTATTTTAGTTTTAAGCTTTCTAAGAATTTAGATCTCATTAGAATGATCATCATCATTATTCTAAAAGCATTGCTTAAAACTATGGGTTTATCACATATTATAAAATAGCATCATGTAGTTAATTAAAAGCCTTTAATAAATTAATACTTTTTATTAATAAATGAATAAGATTGTTACAAAGTATATGCTTTATCATAAAACATGATTGGCTTGTGTGCATACTACTTTCACAAAGTCCTTAATCCTCATTACAGGCTTTCCACCGAAGATGTTCTTCTCATGTGCGAGTGACTCTTTGGGGAATTGCGTTTTGATGGGTAATGATCTGTATAACAGATTCCATCATCGTTCTTCTCCGATGAGGATGGCTTTTCATAGTTTACATCATCAAGTCTTTCTGACGCTTTATTGGAGTTAGTGCCAACGCTTTATGTCCATGAGTTTCTTGATTTATAGATTTGGGTCATTGGACAGCTATCTGTGATACTCTGGGGACTTCACCATTTCAAAGGGTGATTGGCATGTCGCCCGTGTAGACGTACTCTTGATGTGTATAGTGGCTTATCTATACATGTCGTTGTACATGGACTAGCTGGATATCGGTATGATTATGGTAGTCCAAGCTCTCCGGGAGGGACATACCATCTTACCGATGATTCTGGCAGAGACCTTAAGGTCGGACACGTATTGCCATACCCATTCTGTGGTGATGTTTATAGGCAGCTCAGTCTTATTGTACGTGTAGTTTATGACACACTTGAGACCGATTGACACTTTCAGACATTATGGGTACTATTTTTCCCATGAGATAGCCATGTCATATTCCTTTCAGCCGGCTAAGTGTACAGGCGCAGCTTTTTGGTCGACTTTCTTGTCAAAGATCGAAGACCCATTTGATATTTTGCCGTGTTCAGGGCTTAGCTCTCCCTACAACTTTATCACTCATATAGCTAGCATGGACAATCTTCCTCTAGTCGGTTTGAAGGGTGTGAACACATATCATCCACTGGATGTTATGGCACAGTTTGACCAGTTTTAGGATGTTCATCCCTTTGACGGGGAATTAGGTTAGCATTTGTCATCTCAGCTTCTGTCAGCAGAGGATTTGTCCAGGATTTATGCCTGTTAGACCCAGCGTGAGAGGGCTAAATTTTCAACTAGCCATCTAGGTTGTTCTGTAGAGCATTCTACATGGTTGGAGGTAGAGATTGCATCGGCTAGGGTTGTATCCTCAGAGCTGGATATTGATTCTGATAGTGGGGAGTCTATGGAGTACCCTGATTCTCCCATTGAGGATGAGCTATTTACTGGTTTGTGAGTAGCTCTAGTTGATTCCCCCAGTATTTATGTTGTTGCGACTCTACATTCTGCAGAGTATTTAGAGTAGAGTTTACATCTGATGACGTTTGAGAGGGATCATGCTAGGGCCTTGATGTTGACAGCTCTTTCTGATAGAGATGCCACTCTAATTGAGAGATATGATGCTCTAGCTCATAGGGATACTGCTGTTGTTGAGTGTGGTGAGGCTCGATTATCTAGGGATACAGCTATTATTGAGTAGGATGAGGCTCTAGCTACCCGAGATGTTGCCACTACAGATAGTACTCCATTGAGATCTCATACTGCTAACATATTTGCAAAGATGAGTGCATTCATTGATGAGCATGGTAGCACCATGTAGATGGCCATAGATCTTATGGCTCGTGTGGACACCCTAGGGCAGGAGCTCATAGATTTACTTCCATCTACTGAGAGGGATGCCATGTTAGACTTGATGGCTCGCTTATCCACTGGTTTTTAGATTAGCTTTGATTTTCCTACACAGACTAGGTTAGCCATTTTTATCATGTTTAGGATACATTGTATATATCAAACAATATTATATGGCGAGGAAAATATGTTTTGATTCACTTCCCTTTTGATATGCCTTGTTACTTGCTTGATAGTTGCATGTTCTCCAAGGCTTGTGATCTTGATGTATTCTGAACTCCTCCTTGATGGATGGACATTGAGATGTCTTAGGATATTTCAAAATGGATCGTCGATCTTTGTCTTCCCCTACCCTTTGGTGTCTTGGGACTGGTTTCTAGATGTGGTTATATAGAGGATTTTGGCTTTCCTCTCTGAGGTTGACCGCCCCACAGATGGTCGCTGGTACTCCCTTAGATGGAGGAGACCAGGTAGTTACATCTCTTCACTATTGGTGTTCTCTTTGAGGATTCAACCACAGCTTAGATGGTCACTAGTTTTTCTCCCATTTGTGTGGGGAGACCAGGTAGTTCCATCCCTGTGGTCTAAGCCGATGAGGTGTGATTTAACTGCCCCACAGATGGTCGCCGATGTATTCCTGTGTATTGGGGAGATCAGGTAGTTTCATCTCTTATGGTTTGTTTTGAAAGTTTGAAAGATGATCCCAGTACCATTGACATGGTTTTGTGTTTTGTAGGGGTGAGACAGCATCGTAAATGGCTGCCTACATACTCCCATTGATGAGGGCGAGATCAGGTCTGCGTAATTCCAACCTAGCGTGAAAAGGTTGAAAGTTGTATGTAGTAAAGAGTGGAGAGATTTTTTTATTTTTTCTGTAGTTAGACCGAACCATAAAATTGCTGCCTACGTACTCCCTTGTATTGGGGAGATCAGGTCTACATAGTTCATCCCTGATTGGACAAACTGAAGTGATGAAAGGGTTTTTGTTGTTGTAAAGATTTTGTAAAGGTTAGACCGGACCATAAAATGGCTGCCTGCGTACTCTCGTGTATTGGGGAGATCATGTTTGTGTAGTTCGTCCCTGATGGGATAAACTGAAGTTGTATATAGTGAGAGGTTTTGAAAACTGGAATTGATTGATGGATCTGATGATCCAGAACCAGGATGCTGGTTTGATGGTAACTTCAGACATAGTACCTTTTCACGGTGTCCGAATTGAGTTGTTCGGGAAATTCCTCGCCATCGATCTCTTGTAATATGAAGGCTCCTCCTGTCAATACTTCCTTAACAACAAATGGGCCTTCCCAGTTTGGAGAAAATTTTCCTTTAGATTGATCTTGGTTGTCAAGGACCTTCTCCAAGACCAAGTCATTTTCTTTGAAATGTCGTAGCCGAACTTTCTTGTTATAGGATCGAGCGATCCTCTGTTGGTATAATTGACCATGGAAGATGGTTATGGCCCGCCTTTCATATATTAGAGACAATTGGTGGTATCGATCTTGTAACCATTGGTCTTCATCCATCTAAGCATCTATCAACACTCTTAGGGATTCCATTTCCACCTCTATGGGGAGCACTGTTTCAATGCCATGGGTTAATGAGTAGGGTTACCCCAATGGAAGTGTACATTGACGTTCTGTAGGCTAATAGAGTCAGAGGCAACAAGTCAGGCCATCCTTTGTGATTGACGGACATCTTTTGCATAATCTTTTTGATATTCTTATTAGCCGCTTTAATAGCACCATTCATCTTTGGATGATAGATGACAGAGCTGAGATGCGTGATATGGAATTTACTGCATAATTCCTCCATCATTTGGTTGTTGAGGTTTTTGGCATTGTCTGATACGATCACCTTTGTTTGTCTATATCGACAAATGACATTATTTTAGATGAAACCAATGATCACCGCTTTAGTAACCCTAGGGGAAGAGGCTACTTCTACCCACTTAGTGAAGTAGTCGATCATGGTGAAGGTAAACCGATGACCACTGCTGGCTTTGGGCTCGATTCGCCCTATCAAATCCATTCCCCACATTGAGAAGGGTTAGGGCGAACTCATATTATAGCGTTCCCGTGGAGGGGCGTGGATAGCATTTCCATGAATTTGGCATTGATAACATCTCTTGACGTGATCATCACAGTCAGCTTTAAGAGAGAACTAATAATGCCTAGTTCTTAAGATCTTCTTAACAAGTAAAGGGCCGCTCATGTGTGGGCCGCATACTCCACCATGGATTTCATCCATGAGTCTTTGAGCTTGGTCTTTGTCTAGGCATCTTAGAAGGCCTAGTCCCACATCTCTTTTGTAGAGTGTGTCTCCACTTAGATAGAATTTTATGGACATTCTATGGATCCGCTTCCTTTCAACTTGACTCACCCCAGTGGGCATAGATCCATCTCATAGATACTCCTTGATAGACTGATACCAAGGGTGTTGGATAGGAGGCAGTTCATCTGATACTTCTCCGATGTAATTCCCGTAGGCTAGAGCCTTATGGTGGGAAAATGTGATATTTTAAATACTTCTCAGGTATGTTGATCAAGGAGGCCAAAGTTGCTAGTGTGTCAGCAAAGTCATTCCTGTTCTGAGGAATGTGGAGGAAGGATATTTCTTCAAACTCTGAAGCAATTTGGATAACTTGCCGATGGTAAGCCAGTAAATGTAATTCCTTGGTGTGATAGATCCCAGTAGTTTGTTTGATTACCAGTTCAGAATCTCCAAAGATAGCATTTGATGCCCATGGATTGGGATAGCTTCAACCCCATTATACAGCCTTCATACTCAGTTGTGTTATTGGTGTTGACAAATTGTAATTTGATGGCAACGGGATACTGCTCTCCCAAATTAGATACCAAAACTGCTCCATCTCTGGCACCTTCCATGTTTACAGCTCCATCAAAATAAATCTTCCATGATGGGGTTGTATTGTCATGATGGTGTTGTTGAATTGTCATTATCCCTTCATCGGGAAAATATGTTTCCAAGAGTTTGAAGTCTCCGGATGGCAATGCGGCCAATTGATCCGCAATTCCTTGACATTTGAAAAACTTTTAAGTCACGTAGATGATGTCATATTGCTAGAGGATCAACTTCCATTTGGACAGTCGATAATTCAACATGAGTTTACTGAACATGTACTTGAGAGGATCCATGCGGGATATTAGATGGGTTGTGTGACCATGGAGATAATGTTGTAATCTCATGGAAGCCCATGCTAAAGCCCAGTAAGTTTTCTCAATCAAGGTATATTTGTACTCACTGATGATGAATCTTTTGCTGAGGTAATAGATAGCTCTTTCTTGGCCTCTATGATCATTGTAACGCCCGAGAAAATCGGATTTTTATGACAATTAAATTTTTATTTGATTATGTGAATTAAATGAATTTAATTGATTATTATGTGAATAAGTTATGTGAAGGTCATTCTATGACCTAGAATGTGCTAACGTGGTTAGTATTTTGGCTACGTGTTAGAAATAATTGTTTGGAATTTCCAAGACGAAAATAATTGTTTTCCGAGAAATTTTCGTAAAAACACTATTCATCAGATTTTACATTAGGAATTATTTTGAAATTCGAGAAAGCGCGTGATGATAGAATATTGAGATTAGATGGAATATCTAATAATATTTCATTTATGGCAAACGTGATTTTGCTGGACTTAAAACCTAAGGGTTAAGTATATTGATTTCCGAGAAGGAAATAATATACGTAGAAGTAATTTCGTTAGGGTTAATGTGAGTATTATACATTAATGATACTATTTCGTATCTATGTATTATACGTTGAGTAAATACGAGGTACAATACGATTATGGTATGTATGGTATACGAAGGGAATACGTGAATTGTACGTGTAAAATACGATAAGTATTGTAGAATTAACCTAAGTCTCAATGATTAATTCATTTGACATGGATTATGTTTGGTCCAAATGATTTAATGACCAAGCCCAAGGAGATTAATGGGTTAAGCCCAAGTTAAGGCCCAATGTTTATTTAGTTAAGCCCAATTCATTTAAACCGAACCATGGAGCGAACCGTTGGGTCACCGAATGGGTAAAACCCATGGGGCAACCCATGGGATAACCCATAGCTAGTGGGGGCCGGCCACTTTATGTGGTAGCCAAGCATAAGGCTTGGTCACCAAGTATTTTACTTGGTGACCAAGTGTGAATAGTAAGGAGGTGGATAGTTCATTGTCCAAATTGCCCTTCATCTCATTTGCTTATAAATAAGAAGGCAAGGCTAGCCATTTGAGAATTTTTCAAGTACCAACCTAGATTATTTGAGAGAGAAAAGAGTTAGACTCATAAATCCTACACCTTTGGAAGCTTGATCATAAAGATTTCCAAGAAAGTTTTATAAGAATCCTTAAGGTATAATCTTTACCTTTTCTTTCCATCTCTTTTTAATTTTCTTTTGTATTGGAGAATCATAGATGGGGGGGTATATGTCTTGTTTAAGAGATTATTGATGGCTTACCATAGATTCAATATCTATAAGTCATGAAATTAAAAGAATCATAAGGATAAATATAGTTTTGAACCATTGAAATATTGTTTGTTGAGATTGATCGTTTATAAACGATTGAACTCCATTAATCCATTAATATTTGCATCTTAATTGGTTAGGGTGTAGATATGAAATCCATGGAGTATTCCATGTGATTTGGCCTAAAGAACGATAATGTTGAAGTTATGGCAAATTTTACGAAATAAACGTTAAAAGCGTTGAAAACGTTGAATTAGGATCAAGGGTCAAAAGTTGTCGTAAGACTTGAAAACGTTGGTTTTCAATGTCAACCGCGTGAGATAGGGTGATTAAGAGTTGTGGGTTCGAGAATTGTCGAATTCGACTTAAAACAAAGAAAACGAGCATTGAGCGCTCATTAACGTTTAGCGTATAGAAAATGAACTCAATGGTCAATTTTGAGTTAACGGATTCAAAATGTCGAATTCTTATATGAACATATAGAGTACGTCATTTGTGACATAGAGGCTTTTGAGCGGACCAAATTGGGCTTAAAAGCGAAGAAGTTACTGGCCGGAATTTCATAAAATTGTTAAAAATTAAGGAATCATCATGAGGTTTGGCCAGCGGCTTTCGGATATATTATTTGCCGTGTCGCATGCAAACCACGATGAAAGTTTGAAACATTTGCTAATTAGCACCATGATTACCCTTTGTTCCGCTTGCTGCCAATGAAGTCGGGAGCACATTCACTTCTATGCGGGCGTGTGGCCTTGATCCTAATACTTATAAATGTCGTCATGCATGATGCGAGTGATGGACTTGAGACAATGACTTAGGTTTTAAACTTCGTTTATGCGGGGACCTAAAGGAATGATATTTGTACACTTCATAAGTGTATTAAAGTTATTCCTATACTACCTATACCAAGGTATATGGTATGAAACTTAGGAATATAATGCATATTAGTAAGTTAAGAACGTTGAACAACGTTGGTATTTCGCCGACAATGTTCATGTCCGGTTAATAAATGTCAGTTGATTAATAAACCGAGATGAAGGGTAATAAGTCTTGTTGACTTTAATAATGATATTAAGTTAACAAAGACATAGAAGAGAAAGAAGCTTGTATAAACAATGTGAATAGTTGTTTGATAGCTAATTACAGTGTGCTATGTGAATATATCATATAGATTCTGCAAAGGTTTTGGTCAGTCGAGTAAAATATTTGAAGACGCTGAAAGGCAAGTTTTCTTAACGCTTGTCTAACTTTCATGTTATCCAAGTTGTATATGATTCGTTGAACTAAATTGCAAGCCTTGTTTTAAAGAAAGGGTCGATGCCAGATTTTAACTCGGCTAGACTATTCGTAATATATAG
Source organism: Panax ginseng (assembly GCA_020205605.1). NCBI lineage: Eukaryota > Viridiplantae > Streptophyta > Magnoliopsida > Apiales > Araliaceae > Panax > Panax ginseng. The sequence goes on from CM035129.1 coordinate 90,018,990, forward strand.
ATTGATTGTGATTCATATCTTTCTATATAGAAATGTTAACGCTATCCTATGCCAAGTAATTGGTACGGACCTGAAGGTAAGGTTTGTCTAAAAACAAACAAAAGTATTTTTCATCGATATTTCGATGGGCACGCGAGTTTACCAAAAATATTAAACGTAAATACTTTTAATGAATGAGTGTTGATCAACATAGAGTACTATAGGCTGATCACCTAGAAGTGCTCATAAGTTATTGGATGAACGGCCTTGGTGCTGTGGACTCCTTTTCAAGTATGAAAACTGAAAGTTACTATTCAAGGTCTATCGACCGGTTTAGAATTCCTAATCTATTCTATACATTGGGAATTGATGTTATGAACTGTTAAAGTATTATTGATTCATAATACTTCATAACTATTGTTCAGTTATGTCGGAATTGTTGTATGATTCACGAATGTGGTATTCCTGTTATACTTGCTTAAAACTTGCTGAGCTGTCATGCTCACTTCTTGCGTGAAACATATAACTGCAGTTAAGGATGAACGTACTGTGAATGCCAAGAGAGATAAGGTCAAAGCTAAGATGGATGCTTAGGCATTGTGTAATAGTGTAGTAAGTTTATATGTATTATACATTATGAACAATGAACGATGTAACCGGTGTATGAACCTAGGAAGGATTTATACTTTGATTGTAATAAAAAAGATAGTACTTACCTTCATTTTGTTATATTTCAATGGAATGAATGTACGGATGTTAGTACAGTGGAGCACCATTTGTCGGGTTGAAAGATACCCGAATTTGGGGGCATCACAGGTTGGTATCAAAGCCTTAGGTTATAAAACTTAAGGGGGGAAGAACCTTAGGCTAATAACCTCGTAAGGATGGTAAAGTCCGAGGAATAAAATTCAAGACTATTGAATTAATAATGTATTGAGATAACTCAGTATTGAAAAGGATTAAAAGATGAAAATTAATCTTAAAGATATTAAATGTGATTTGTGCTTATACTATTGTGTATTATGTACTAATCAACTTGTTATATCTTTATTGTAGATGTCGATCGATAGCATGATGTATAGAGACATTCACATTGTGGCGAGGAGTCGATTAACCAAGTGGAGATTGTACCAATGCCATGGAGGAGGTACCTATAGTGGTCATAGATGACTCAGACATTGAGGAGTACATCTCTGAGGAGGAATACTCTGAGGAGACTATGGGTTTAGAATCATACCTTAACGAGATGCTAAACGTGGAGGAGGAGATGGAGGTGACATCGATTAACACGGTGTTACCTACCGAGAACCAACACCTCCGGATGCAACGTGAGCAATTGTATGAGGCCGTGTTGGATAGAAATGTGCAAATCTGCACTGATGGTGGAGAATCGATTAAGGAGATAACGCCTTATATGAAGAAAAGAATCTGCAGAGGCGGACTTTAAAATCCGGAAAGCACGATGAAAAAGTGCTTATGACCGATAAAGCTCGGGACTATAAGAACGAGGTCCTTGAGATACAAAAGAAACTGGTTGAGAAAGACCAGAAAATAGCTAGGATGTCGTACATCCATGAATGTGCTCATGAGGATTTCAAGCTGAAAATTGCTTGTTATTCTATTGAGTCCGGGCACACTCGACATACCATAAGTCGAGATATAGTGTCGATTCTGGAAAATCAAAAATATGAGAATGTCGTTCGACAGTGTTAGTAGATCGTTAGATCTTTTTATAAATGAGTAGTGACGTAAAAGTCAATCGCGGGATAGTATGTAATAGCTTTTTGGCTAAAGAAACATGATATAAATAGTTTTGACTATGAAAGCATATTAATATAATGAAGTTTTTATTTAATGTGCTTGTTGTGGTATGAATGGTTATTGTTGATTTAAAATGATAACCGAGTAGTTAAATAGATAATAACAAAGCTTTATTTATTTAATCAGAATTATGCCGCCAAGAAGGAGACAACGTAATCAAGAGGCCGAGTCTCATAATAAAAATCAAGGGGGTCCTAATAACCCTATGCAAGAGTTCGTTAATTTATTAACGACTGCATTTAACCAAGGGGTGGGTTTCCTGTAGCTCCTGGGGTAACAAGAACAACTACCTTTAAGGACTTTAAAAGTGTGGGTCCTCCCGAGTTTCGAGGAACGACGGACCCGTTAGAAGCCCAGACATGGGTTAGAGAGATTGAAAAGGTGTTTATGATATCAAATGTAAGTGAGGCGCAAAAGACTTCTTTTGCGACTTACATGATGAAGGGGGAAGCCAACTACTGGTGGGAGGCTCACTAGGGTGGGGCTGGGACGGAGAGGTCATTACATGGGAACAGCTTAAGAAGGTCTTCTTCGAGAACTATTTCCCTACTAGCATGCACGAGGTAGAATGGAAATTAAGTTCTTAGAACTTAGCGAGGGGATATGATGGTTCCTCAAAGATGCCGCCAAGTTTAACGAATTGGTAGATTTGTTCCACATCGGTGGATCTGAGGCGAGGAAGGTGCGTGAGATTTGAGCGGTATTAAAACCACAGCTCTACAAAGAGGATATCGATTTTCCAGAGTGCTTCCAATGGGACTATTCTAGAGAAGACGATAATAGCTGAAGGTGGTGGTGAGGCTTTGTCTCAGTACCACAAAGAGAAGAAGATTAAGAGTAAGTTAGAGGGAAGTAATAAGGCTGAAGTTGCCAGTGGATGCGGCAACTTGCCAAAGAGAAAGAGTTTTAATCCTGGGAATACTGGGGTAAAGCAAGGAGATCCCAAGCGGAGGACAGAAGCATGTAAGACATGCGGAAAGTCTCACATGGGAGTCTGTTTAAAAGGGAAAGCAGTATGCTACAATGGTAAGGTGGAGGGCATTTGTCACCCAACCGCCCTAACCCTAAGAAGAATCAGGGATGATGTTTGTCATGCAGGGTCAATGGACCACATGGCAAGAAATTGCCCAAAGAAGGGTTTAGAAGGGAATAAGAGTTACGGTAGTGGTAAATTAGCCATTCTTTGGACGGCACCATCGGTGGGTAGACCCTCATTTCGTCGTTTAATATGATCGTCAAGATGCGGTTGCATCAGCGGATGTGGTAGCAGTATCATTCGTCAATGAGATAAATGCTTATGTGTTATTTGATTCGTGTGCTACATGTTCTTTTATAGCATGTGAATTTACTAGCGATTAGGTTTAATCCACGAGAAGTTACCTATACCTTTAGGCGTTAAGGTAGCGAAAGTGAAGAGATAATCCCCATTGAGCAAATTCATAAGAATTGTTGCGTAGAAATTAGAGGAATAAATTATCGGTAGATTTGGTGCCGAATGAGGTTAAAAGAATTGATGTAATTCTTGGTATGGATCCGGTTAGTCAACCATAAAAGGCAATTATAGATTGCCATAGAAATGTGTTAACCTTGACTTTCTAAGAAAACCAAGGTAGTGTTCTTGACGATAAATCACCAAGACGCTTCTTATTGTTCTGCTCATGACACAAGCTAGGAAGATGTTGAGAAAAGGGTGTGTAGGTTATCTGTGCCATGTTGTGGATACCCAAAGAGTGGGAACATCCTTAGACCAAATACCTAGAGTGCAAGAGTTCACGGATGTATTTTCGGAGGAGTTATCGGGTATTCCACCGGATAGGGAGGTAGAGTTTGTAATTAATCTGTTACCGGGAACGGCACCAGTTTCAAGGGCACCATATCGGATGGCGCCAGTTGAGATGAAGGAGTTAATGGTTCAATTACAAGAACTGTTAGATAGGAAGTACATTCAACCAAGTGTGTCTCCTTGGGGAGCACCAGTGTTATTTGTCAAGAAGAATGATGGGTCGTTAAGACTTTGTATTGACTATCGAGACTTGAACAAGTTAACGATTAAGAATAAATACCTGTTGCCCAGGATCGATGACCTATTTGATCGAGTTGAAAGGGGCCGCGATGATTTTCTAAGATAGATTCTACGCAGGGTATCATCGCTTAAAGGTGAGAAAGGAGGATGTACCTAAGGCGGTGTTCAAAACTTCGTTATGGTCATTACGAGTTTACGGTAATGTCGTTTGGGTTGTGAATGCACCAATTTGCATTTATGGATATGATGAGCAGTGTTCAAGCAATATTTGGACAAGTTAAGTAGTAGTGTTCATTGATGATATTCTAGTCTATCTAAAGGCGCCGTAAGATCATGCGAACATTTAAGAATAGTGTTGGAAACACTAAGAAAGGAGAAGTTGTATGCGAAATTCACAAAGTGTGAATTTTGGTTGGAAAAGAGTGATTTCTAGGGCATGTTATTGATAAGGATGGCATTTCCGTAGAGAACCGGCAAAGTTGAAGCGATTAATGAATGGCCTTAATCGAAAACATGCCTTGAAGTTCGGAGTTTTACGAGGTTAAGCGAGATACTATAGAAGGTTCATTCTGGACTTTTTCTAAAATAACTACTCTGTTGACAAATCTGACAAGAAAGTCGGTGAAGTATGTGTGGACTGAAAAATGTGAGAACAGTTTTCAGGAGTTGAAGAAGAGATTAAGTGAGGCACATGTATTGTCCTTACCAGACGATACAGGAAATTTTGTAGTGTATAGCGATGCTTCGCATAAAGGATTGGGTTGCGTGCTCATACAGCATTGCAAGGTTATTGCGTATGCGTCGTGTCAATTGAAGGATTATGAGAAGGTCTATCCTACTCATGATTTGGAATTGGCAGCTGTAGTATTTGCCTTAAAGATATGGAGGCATTATCTTTATGGTGAGAAATATGAGATATACATGGACCACAAAAGTCTGAAATATATCTTCACACAGAAGGAGTTAAACATGAGGCAGAGAAGGTGGTTAGAGTTAATAAAAGATTATGGCTGTGATATTTTATATCATCCAGGAAAAGCAAATGTGGTAGCCGATGCGCTAAGTAGGAAGGGTGGAGAGAAACTGTCAATGTTAACAACTCAGAATGAGTTGGTAACAGCGATGGCAAGAATGGAATTGGAAGTTAGGTTACCGGAAGAAGCAATAGAGATGTTATTTTCCATGGAAACCCAACCGACCATAGCGAAACGGGTTAGGGGAGTACAACTGAGCAACGAGGAGTGCAAGCAGATACAGAAGAGGATAGAAGATGAAGAGAAGACTAAGTATAACCTCGATAAGGAGGGATTACTTCGTTTTGACGGAAGAATTTGGGTTCCTAATGATCCAAAATTAAAAGAAGAAATTATGATGGAGGCCCATAGTTCGAGGTTCTCGATACATCCCGGTAGTACGAAGATGTATCAAGACCTTCGTTAGAACTTTTGGTGGCCAAACATGAAGAGGGAGATAGCAGAATATGTTAGTAGGTGCTTAAATTGTCAAAAAGTTAAGGCTGAACACCAACGACCAAGTGGGTTGTTGCAACCGTTAGAAATTCCAGAGTGGAAGTGGGAGCATATCACGATGGACTTTGTGGTGGGACTTCGACAACCAGAAAATGATACGATGCTATTTGGGTGATAGTGGATCGATTGACAAAATCGGCTCATTTCTACCAATAGGAGTCAAGTATAACTTGGATCAGTTAGCTAAGTTGTATGTCAAGAAAATTATTTCCAGACATGGAGTACCTGTTTCGATCATGTCAGATCATGATCCACGATTCACATCGAACTTTTGGAGGAGTTTGCAAGAACAAATGGGAACGCAGTTAAGATTAAGTACAGCATATCATCCTCAGACGGATAGTCAAAGTGAGCGGACAATTCAAACGCTTGAAGATATGTTAAGATCTTGCATTATGGATTTCAAAGGGAGTTGGGACGAATATCTACCGTTGGTGGAATTTTCGTACAACAATAGTTTTCACGCTAGTATTGGCATGCCGCCTTACGAAGCGTTGTATGGAAGGAAGTGTCGAACTCCATTGTGTTGGGATGAGGTGGGTGAACATCGTATGTTGGGACCTGAGATGGTACAGCAGATGGCGGACATGGTGAAGTTAATATGTACTCGATTAGTTGCGGCTCAAGACCGGCAAAGAAAGTATGCAGATCCTCACAGAGAAAATAGAGAATTCGATGTAGGATCCTTTGTTTTTCTAAAAGTATAGCCCTGGAAGGGGAAGATACGTTTTGGAAAGAAAGGGAAATTAAGTCCAAGGTTTGTAGGACCTTTTGAGATTTTAAGAAGGGTAGGAGAGGTAGCTTATGAAGTAGCTTTACCTCCTAAGATGGAACGCATTCATAATGTGTTTCACGTGTCTGTGTTGCGTCCTTATAAACCGGACTATAAACACGTAATAGAGTATGAATCTATTCAAATAGAGAAAGATTTGTCCTATGAGGAACTTCTAGTTCAAATTATTGATAGGAAGGAACAAGTTTTAAGAAATAAGGAAATACCTTCAGTAAAGGTGTTGTGGAGAAACCACAATGCTGAATAAGCAACGTGGGAGCTCGAAAGTAAAATGAAGGAAGACTTTCCTCATTTGTTTATGTAATTATAAGCTAAGATTCTGGAGACAGAATCCTTATAAGGGGGAGAGAATGTAACGCCCGAGAAAATCGGATTTTTATGACAATTAAATTTTTATTTGATTATGTGAATTAAATGAATTTAATTGATTATTATGTGAGTAAGTTATGTGAAGGTCGTTCTATGACCTAGAATGTGCTAACGTGGTTAGTATTTTGCCTATGTGTTAGAAATAAGTTTGGAATTTCCAAGACGAAAATAATTGTTTTCCGAGAAATTTTCGTAAAAACACTATTCATCCATTTCTGTTTGGGGAATTATTTTGAAATTCCGAGAAACGTGTGATGATAGAATATTGAGATTAGATGGAATATCTAATAATATTTCATTTATGGCAAACGCAATTTTTGCCTGCGGACTTAAAACCTAAGGGTTAAGTATATTGATTTTCGAGAAGGAAATAATATGCATAGAAGTAATTTTGTTAGGGTTAATATGAGTATTATACATTAATGATACTATTTAGTATCTATGTATTACGTTGAGTAAATACGAGGTACAATACGATTATGGTATGTATGGTATACGAAGGGAATACGTGAATTGTATAAGTATTGTAGAATTAACCTAAGTCTCAATGATTAATTCATTTGACTTGGATTATGTTTGGTCCAAATGATTTAATGACCAAGCCCAAGGAGATTAATGGGTTAAGCCCAAGTTAAGGCCCAATGTTTATTTAGTTAAGCCCAATTCATTTAAACTGAACCGTGGAGCGAACCAGTGGGTCACAAAATGGGTAAAACCCAAGGGGCAACCCATGGGATGACCCATAGCTAGTGGGGGCCGGCCACTTTATGCGGTAGCCAAGCATAAGGCTTGGTCACCAAGTATTTTACTTGGTGACCAAGTGTGAATAGTAAGGAGGTGGATAGTGCTTTGCCCAAATTGCCCTTCATCTCATGTGCTTATAAATAAGAAGGCAAGGCTAGCCATTTGAGAGTTTTTCAAGTACCAACCTAGATTATTTGAGAGAGAAAAGAGTTAGACTCATAAATCCTACACCTTTGAAAGCTTGATCATAAAGATTTCCAAGAAAGTTTTATAAGAATCCTTAAGGTATAATCTTTACCTTTTCTTTCCATATCTTTTTGATTTTCTTTTATATTGGAGAATCATAGATGGGGGGGTATATGTCTTGTTTAAGAGATTATTGATGGCTTACCATAGATTCAATATCTATAAGTCATGAAATTAAAAGAATCATAAGGATAAATATAGTTTTGAACCATTGAAATAATGTTTGTTGAGATTGATCGTTTATAAACGATTGAACTCCATTAATCCATTAATATTTGCATCTTAATTGGTTAGGGTGTAGATATGAAATCCATGGAGTATTCCATGTGATTTGGCCTAAAGAACGATAGTAACGAAGTTATGGCGAATTTTACAGAAATAAACGTTAAAACGTTGAAAACGTTGAATTCCGGATCAAGGGTCAAAAGTTGTCGTAAGACTTGAAAACGTTGGTTTTCAATGTCAACACGTGAGATAGGGTGATTAAGAGTTGTGGGTTCGAGAATTGTCGAATTCCGACTTAAAACAAAGAAAACGAGCATTGAATGCTCATTAACGTTTCTAAACGTATAGAAAATGAACTCAATGGTCAATTTTGAGTTAACGGATTCGAAAATGTCGAATTCTTATATGAACGCATAGAGTACGTCATTTGTGACATAGAGGCTTTTGAACGGACCAAATTGGGCTTAAAACGAAGAAGTTACGGCCCCGGGAATTTCGCAAAATTGTTAAAATTCTTTGGGAATCATCATCGAGGTTTGGCCGCCATATTTGAGACATAATATTATTTGCCGTGTCATAACGCAAGACAAATGAAGTTGAAACCTTTGCTAATTAGCACCACAGTGATGCCAGCTTTATTCTGCAGCAATGCCGAAGTCCGGAGCACATTCACGCTAATCGGCGTCCGCATAGCCTTGATCTAATACTTATAAGTGTCATGCCGCAGTCATGAGTGATGGACTTCAGACAATGACTTAGGTTTTAAACTTCGTTTATGCGGGGACCTAAAGGAATGATGTTTGTACACTTCATAAGTGTATTAAAGTTATCCCTATACTACCTATACCAAGGTATATGGTATGAAACTTAGGAATATAATGCATATTAGTAAGTTAAGAACGTTGAACAACGTTGGTATTTCGCTGACAATGTTCAAGTCCGGTTAATAAATGTCAGTTGATTAATAAACCGAGATGAAGGGTAATAAGTCTTGTTGACTTTAATAATGATATTAAGTTAACAAAGACATAGAAGAGAAAGAAGCTTGTATAAACAATGTGAATAGTTGTTTGATAGCTAATTACAGTGTGCTATGTGAATATATCATATAGATTCTGCAAAGGTTTTGGTCAGTCGAGTAAAATATTTGAAGACGCCTGAAAGAAAAGTTTTCTTAACGCATCTAACTTTCATGTTATCCAAGTTGTATGTGATTAGTTGAACTAAATTGCAAGCCTTGTTTTAAAGAAAGGTTTGATGCCAGATTTTTAACTCTGGCTAGACTATTAAGTAATATATAGATTGATTGTGATTCATATCTTTCTATATAGAAATGTTAACGCCTATCCTATGCCAAGTAATTGGTACGGACGTGAAGGTAAGGTTTGTCTAAGAACAAACAAAAGTATTTTTCATCGATATTTCGATGGGCACGCGAGTTTGCCAAAAATATTAAACGTAAATACATTTAATGAATAAGTGTTGATCAACATAGAGTACTATAGGTTGATCACCTAGAAGTGCTCGTAAGTTATCGGATGAACGGCCTTAGTGCTGTGGACTCCTTTTCAAGTATGAAAACTGAAAGTTACTATTCAAGGTCTATCGACCGGTTCAGAATTCTTAATCTATTCTATACATTGGGAATTGATGTTATGAACTGTTAAAGTATTATTGATTCATAATACTTCATAACTATTGTTCAGTTATGTCGGAATTGTTGTATGATTCAAGAATGTGGTATTCCTGTTATACTTGCTTAAAACTTGTTGAGCTGTCATGCTCACTTCTTGCGTGAAACATATAAGCTGCGATTAAGGATGAGCGTCTCTTGTGAATGCCAAGAGAGATAAGGGCAAAGCTAAGATGGATGCTTAGGCATTGTGTAATGGTATAGTAAGTTTATATGTATTATACATTATGAACAATGAACAATGTAATCGGTTTATGAACCTAGGAAGGATTTATAATTTGATTGTAATAAAAAAGATAATAATTACCTTCATTTTGTTGTATTTCAATGGAATGAATGTACGGATGTTAGTACAGTGGAACACCATTTGTCGGGTTGAAAGATATCTGAATTTGGGGGCGTCATAATCTTTCTATCCCAAAATCCAGCCCATGGCATCGTCATTGATTGACAGGTACATAAACAGGGGAACGTCATCCCTGGGAGCTACCAAGATAGGAGATTTGACTAGTTGCTCTTTAATGGAAAAGAAAGCTTTTTGACACTCTTCATTCCATTTCTTAGAGGAATTCTTCCTTAACAACCTGAAGATGGGCTCATAGGTTGTTGTGAGTTGGGAGATTAATCGGCTGATGAAGTTGATTCTTCCCAGAAATCCCCGTATTTCTGTCTCTGTCTGGGGCACGGGCATCTCAGTAATGGCTTGAAGTTTTGCAGGATCTAGCTCAATGCCTTTGTGGCTCACTAGGAATCCTAGCAACATGCCTAACTTAACGCCGAAGGCGCACTTGGCCGAATTTAGCTTCAAGTTGTACTTGTGCAACCAGTTGAAGAGCTTCCTGAGATGGTCTATGTGGTCTTCTTCCCTTTGGGATTTTAAAATGATGTCATCCACATAAACTTCGATCTCTTTATGCATTAAATCATGGAAAAGAGCCATCATGGCTCGCTGATAAGTAACTTCGGCATTGATGAGGCTGAATGACAAACGTTTGTAGAAAAAGGCTTCCTCTTTGATGGGTAGGCAATTAATGTTGGGTAAAATCTAGTTATGCACAACACGCAAGTATACGTGGTCAACAAGTAATAAAGTGAAAGTAAAGTATCGTTCCCACGATAAATTATTAATACAAATTACCAAATACTAACTCTTAATCAAACTACTTTTATTTAAACAAACAATTTAGGATTATAAATTAAATTATCTAATTACACTAATTCCAATTACTACTAATTAAAAATCATATTATGGAGATTTAAGATCACAACTTCACTTATTGCTTCATTTAAGTTAACACACTTCTCATCTATTATTCTCTATCTTGAATTGTTAATCAAGAACACTAAAGCAGATAAAACCACCTCTCGATGCATAATACCCACACTCACTTAAATCCACAATTGATAGAATTAAGCAAGACACCCTAATTAACTAATCCACTATATCTCTATGTGAATTACAATTAAAAAGGATTTAAAGCACAAGTTCTCTATAAGATTACATATGGCGTAAAGGCATATCTCTATCCTAAACACGAATCATGAATTCCATCTATGCAGAAATCACAAACACATGCTATTATGATCAAAACAAAATCTAAACTTCATCTCTCGAGTTCATATAGATTATCACGGTAATTGATGGCCAATCAATTAAACAATTAAGTCCAAATCACAATAGATAATCCTCACAATAGAACATAATAATTGATAGCGAATCATATTAAAATAAACTATACAATAAGATTCATTATAATCTCAAACAAAGAATTAGTTCATTGAATTAAAACTAAGAATCCACACTTGAATACACATTAAAAGATAAGAATAAGATTAAGGAAAAGAAGTGAATCTGTTGTCGGTAAATTCGTCCTCCGTCTTGCTCTTGATCTGGATCTCCAACGGAAGTGCTTTAATCTCCAAATCTCATAAGAACTAGTGTTTTCTCCTATTCTACTCTAATCAAATCGAATGGAATCCTCTCTCGCTCTCCCCTAATCCTTGTGATTCTCCTCCTTTTATATGTCTCTTTATATGTCTTTAAGTTCTCTTGGAAGTCCTTGAGTCAATCGGATCAAACCAATCCTTCTAGAACTCAAATTCGGACAAAAAATGACTTTTTACGTTGTTTGCCCCCACCCCAGATGGGGTTTTTTCTTATACTATGCCGTGAGTTTTCTTGTATAAAAAAAGCCCGCCCCGTGAACATCCTTTTCTTTGTTGATGTCCTCGGTAAAATGGCCATAACTTTTGATCCGGAAAGAGTTACCAGGCCCGCCACCTATCAAATCAAAGATATCGACAAGCTCTACAACTTTTATTCTTCAAGAATTCAGAAATAATGGATGGATGAAGGTCGAAATTGGGATGGAAGTGAATGTTATGCAAATGGCCACTCAAAACAGTGAAGTTCAACGCCCGTTGGTACAAAGATCATAACTCATGCATCCGAACTCCGATTGGAATGATTCAAGATGTTCCGGAAAGCTAAGAAAAATCTCTATAATATAATCCAAGTTCCAAGACAAGAACATGAAATAAACATGAAAGCCCAAACGATGTCCGGATTACTTTTCTTTGCGATTCCATACCAATTCTTTGCGATTTCATACCAATAGTTGCTCATACAGCTCCCAAGGGTATAATCTACAAAATGAACACAAAATGCATGAAAAGTAACTAAGAAACATAAGTTTAAGTAACTAATTCAAGTAACAGATACCGGATAAGTAGGTATAAAAACTACTTATCAAATACCCCCAAACTTAAACCTTTGTTTGTCCTCAAGCAAAAATACAAAACAACAATGCTATGCAATGTAACTAATCTATATGCTTACGAATCCAAAGAATAATGCGAAAAACAAGTTTATTCAATGAAGCCTTAGAAATCAAGTAAACATGATAATACATCATATCAAAACAAATCATTAACTTCCCAATCAATCATCATGAATCTTAGTATTATCACTAATATAGTGCGTTTGTGCTCCACAACAATGTTAACGATATAAAATCAAATTTAACACATAATAAGTCTCTTGAAGGCATCATACGATTGTAAACTCAAGAAATCCAAAAATAAGCTAGATCCAACTAAAATCAAATAATTACCAATATCGAGGGTTGACATGGGATACTTATGCTTCATTTTTTCATCTATAGAGGGCTTTTTGCTCTTATTTCCGTTTTATTCATTTTTTTTTTGGTTTTATACACATAGCTATGCAATGTCTTATTCCTTTGGCTTTTCAATGCTATCTTAACGAGCTTTAGACCAATGACTCCCGGACCATTAAGACCTTAGGGGTATTTAGGTGTAAAGACAATCCCCTCGGGCTTACTTACTCAAGTAACAAAGGCCACAAAACTAGACAAGCACGCCACGGTGTTTATTCATACTTTTTTTTTTCTTTTTTCTTTTTTTTTATATTTCTTATATACCCCAAATATTCCCTCAAACTTAGGTTCTTGTCTAACCTTAGCCATAACTACTTATTCTTGTCATTCTTTCATTCAAACTAGCATTATCCTTTAGAGTCCCATTATGTATCAATTTAAACTCAATCAATCAACAAGTTGTTTTTATTGTGCTATCCTTATTATACCAGTTTCAAACAAAAAAAAACTCAATTCATAACAAGAAATCACATGCAAGCTCTAATAGTCAATACTATATTTGTCTACCCAATTCCAATCTCATCATTGGCTAAAACAAACTGTAAATATCAAGCAATTTGGACTCATGCAAGATGTACTAAATCTTTATATAAACATAGTAAACTAACTACTATTTTTTAAAAATCAATTTTTTAATTTTTTAATTTTTTTTAAACAAAAAAAAAAAAAAACTGAATGCAAAAAACTAAATGTAAATAACTAATAACTAAACATAACGAACTACAATGTAAATAACTAACTATATAACAATCTACGACACTAAAATGCCCCCAAACTTAAACTAGACATTGTTCTCAATGGCTGAAATAGAAAAAAGTAAAGCAGAGGACTTCCCTGAAAATATAACAATCCTCCTCCTTGTCCGCTAAGTTTGGAGAATAGGTTAGGCACATGGAACAAATTGGGCACCACACTTGAATTTGACTTGCATAACCTTTCCATAATCTTTTGTCTCTCTATTGAACCTCCAATACCTGCAATGAAGAGAGACAACATGGATTAGAATAACACTTTGGATTGGTAAGAGAACTTAATAAGAAAATTAATTCCTATCTACTAAATAAACTAGTAAAGCATATAAATATAAAAATTCCTTGGTTGCCTCCCAGTTAGCGCTTGAATTACAGTCTTTCAGCCTGACTTTGTCTGGTCAACGCTATCCAATTCCTCTTCGATGATTGAGGAACCCTCCATCCATCGGAAATAATATAACTTTTGGTAGGTTCCTATTTGTGATGGCTATCGAATTAAAGTCACCTAGCATGCTTTGTTTAAATAAGTGCCCAATTGAGAATGTAGAATAACTAGGTGTTTTTCGTCCGTTGAGCCTATGATTCGATTAGGGCTTTGAGGCTTGGAAAGAACAACAAGCTCATCCCACCATGGCTTTACATTTGTACTAGCTCTCATGTCATAAAGAGCCTTGTCGACGACATGACTACCAAGCGGGCACAGTTTTGCAAATCTAACTAGACCCTTGATCTTTGGCGGAGAAGGAACTTGGGGAACTAATAACATCGGCTCATCCTCGTTGGTACTCATAATTAGTTCTTCACCGACCTTATTTTCATTATCCCCTCTTGTCTCCTCTTTTTCAACATCTCGTGTCTCATCCAGTTGTAGATTTGGTTCGGGCACTTAGCTAATCTCGGAATCCAAGTTATAACACCAATCATATTGAGGACAGTTGTTCAAGGCTTTGAACATTTGATCTATCTTATTTTGAAGATTCTGAATTGACTGCTCTTGATTAATCCTCCTCTCCTCATTTGATGCTACGAATTTGGACAACAATTCCACTACCCCTGAATTATCTGTCTCAGTATTGGAATCCATTTATTGAGGACCATGGGTTGAAGTGGTGATGAGTTGTTCCATCTGGTGCTGAAATTATGGCTAGATATTTCTTGACTCATCATCCTCTCCTCTTGGTTTGCTATGATCTTTGACATGAATTCCTCTAAGTTTAACTTTTCTTCTTGCAATGGAAGTTGACATGAGAATTCTGAAGTGTATGTTGGATTTGGAGCAGAGTATTGATCTTCATAATTGAAACTCCATGAAGAATCCGGGTGATACCCCCAATCTTGATGATAGTTGTTGAGATAGACATAATTGTTGGGGTAATCACCACCACACTGTAACGGCTCAAAACTGATGGCGCATTGATGACTCAGATGATTTCCAACACAATAATCACAAATGCTTGCCACACTTTGGCTGACGTTGTCTTTGCAGCGTCCAACTTCCTCGAAAGTGTCTCAATCTGTCTTGACAATAAATGAAAAAAATGCATTGAGTCCATCAATTCATGTGTCCCTTGGTGGAGTCATATTTGTGTATGGCCATTGATAATTGCATCCATCCATGGTACACGAAAGAAAAAAAATAGGAGAGAATTAAATAAAAAAAAAAAAAATGTTTAAATTAAGACTAATTTGATTGAAGCTAATATTGGCAAAAAATATTAAACTAATTCCCGACAGCGACGAAAAAACTTGTTAGGTAAAATCTAATTATACACACACGCAGTATCACGTGGTCAACAAATAATAAAGTGAAAGTAAAGTATATCGTTCCCACGAGGAATTATTAATACAAATTACCAAATACTAGCTCTTAATCAAACTAATTTTATTTAAACAAACAATTTAGGATTATAAATTAAATTATCTAATTACACTAATTCTAATTATCACTAATTAAAAATCATATTATAGAGATTTAAGATCACAAGTTCACTTATTGCGTCATTTAAGTTAACACACTTCTCATATATTATTCTCTATCTTGAATTGTTAATCAAGAACACTAAAGCAGATAAAACCACCTCTCGATGCATAATACACATACTCACTTAAATCCATAATTGATAGAATTAAGTAAGACACCCTAATTAACTAATCCACTATATCTCTATGTGAATTACAATTAAAAAGGATTTAAATCACAAGTTCTCTATAAGATTACATATGGCGTAAAGGCATATCTCTATCCTAAACACGAATTATGAATTCCATCTATGCAAAAATCACAAACACATGTTATTATGATCAGATCTAAATCTAAACTTCATCTCTCGAGTTCATATAGATTATCACGGTAATTGATGGCCAATCAATTAAACAATTAAGCCCAAATCACAATAGATAATCCTCACAATAGAACATAATTATTGATAGTGAATCATATTAAAATAAACTACACAATAAGATCCATTGTAATCTCAAACAAAGAATTAGTTCATTGAATTAAAACTAAGAATTCACACTTGAATACACATTAAAAGATAAGAATAAGATTAAGGAAAAGAAGTAGATACATTGTCGACAAATTAAGTCCTCCGTCTCGCTCGTGATCTGGATCTTCAATGGCTTCCAAGTGCTTTAATCTCCAAATCTCATAAGAACTAGTATTTTCTCCTATTCTACTCTAATCAAATCTAATGGAATCCTCTCTCTCTCCCCTAATCCTTTTGATTCTCCTCCTTTTATATGTCTCTTTATATGTCTTTAAGTCTTCTTGGAAGTCCTTGAGTCAATCGGATCAAACCAATCCTTCTCAAACTCAAATTCGGACAAAAAATAACTTTTTGCTCGTATTTGTTTTATAATGTATTGAGAAACTTCGATAGTCTCGGACCATCACACTATTTCCCTGTTATCCCCGCTCGACCCAGCTACACTCTTATTACCTAAAAGGAATTGTGAAGCAAAAAGGTGAGCAAAACTAGCCCAACAAAGAATATCATGACTAAAGATAATTACATTATCAATAGTTTTCATCAATAATAACTCAGAGATTAAAAACTTATGGTAGATGATAAAACTTTTCAACCATAGTTGCAGCGGAACGAGCAATCCATTAAAAGAGTAAAATAGACCATCAGGTCTATTATCTTCTCCATGTTAAAAGTCCACCAATAATGTTTTATCCCTGTAACATCAATCAACAATTCCTGTCCACAATCATATGAATAACTCATAATCATAATTGTGATTCTGAATTCCCTTTTCGCACCCAAGACGAAGATAATTCTATCTTTACCTGAAATATCACAAATCATGGTTATACCAAATCACAATTCCTGCTCATAATCATACTAATAAATTCATCTTTGCACTACAGGCCAAAGATATACAACTGTATAACCAATAATGTTGAGACTCGACAATAAATAATCCACATCATCGAATCACCCTCGCACTACTACGACGAGGATATTCGTTAATATCACATCCATGAATTATCCATGCACTACTACTAAGGATATTCATTATTATCACATTCATGAATTAATATTTCATTCTTTGAGACTCGACTCGATAATTAATCCACATCATCGAATCATCCATGCACTACCAAGGATATTCGTTAATATCACATCCATGAATTATCCATGCACTACGACCAAGGATATTCATTATTATCACATTCATGAATTAATATGTCATTGCTGAGACTAAACTCAATAATTAATCCACATCATCGAATCATCCACACTTTTCTGGTCGAGGATATTCTTTGGTATCACGATCACGAATTATCTACGCACTACGGGCCAAAGATAATGAAGTGTTTAAATCAACAGTCCTGATCATGCTATAAAACAATTCATCTTTGCACCCTTGGCGAGAGAAATCCATAGCCATAATCATACCAAAAAGCGTCCATCAATGCACTACGGGCCAATGAGGACTTTTCCACATCATTTGTAACATTACGGTCATGATTATCTTAAGAATAATTCACGGTCATAATCATACCAAGTCCATCTATGCACTATAGGCTATAGATGACTTTCAACATAATATAAATATGAGGATGATGACAATATTATAAGCATTAATCAAACGAAATCAAGGATAAATATTAAAGACTTTAATTTTATCCAAATATTATCAATCATAATCTAATATTGTTAATATTATAACAATATTTTAATCACTTCATAAACTTATAAACAATTTAATTTAATTGTTTACACTTTACCAAATAATGCATTTAATCATTCAACAATGCCATACTCATAAGATTTCATTACCAATGATCAAATTATTCATCAAAAATCTGCACATACCTTATATAGGATTCTCAAGCCATAAAATCCTATTTACCAATTCTTCAACTTCACATCACATATTTAACTCATATGTTCGTAACTAAACTATTTTCATGAAAAATACCAAATAAGTCCCAAAAATTATTCTTTTCTGGGATTAAGCATAATATAGTCCCATATTGAACATATATTTTTCTCGAAATTTTTAAAATTCATTTACTATTTTTCAAAAGTCAATTGCTAATTAATTCCTTAAGAAATTAGCTACCTTAAGTTTAACTCCAAAAATTCCCAAATCTTAGCAGGATCTTACACATGTTAACGTGAGCTTCCAGTTTAAATTTCATAGTCATCGGAGTTATTGAACTCCGGTTATAGAGTTTTTCGTCAGAAAAACCTAAATATTGAAATGGTCATAACTTGCTCATTTTAAGTCGGAATGAGCTCATTTTTGGACAGGGGGTACTTTATACCATATAATTTCATGTCCCAAAAGTCCAAAATTTTTCTCACCAATTAAGTGGCCAAAACAACCCTTTTAAATATATGGACAGTAGCATTTTTGTAATTTACAGCTTTTGACTCCTTTACTAAAATCAGTCCACACGAAAATCTATAATACCTTTTACAGTGATTCCACTTGGATAAGTTATATAAATCATAGATCTAACTCTAGAACTTGACCACACCCAAAAATTAGAAATATAATAGGAGATATGGTCAATTGAATTTCATGTTCTATTTTTACCAAAATCTGATTTTTCAACTCTTTGTGATTTCTAAGAAACTTTCATGTTTTCACATAATAACCAACATAACTTGTCATAACACTTACTAATACTACATATACCCATGGTTTTCATCAATCCATTGCTTTTATTATGACTCATCATAATCAATGTAAACAGATCATTTCCCCAATTTAATAAGGAATGAATACAAAGGATAAATCACCATGCATGTGGTAATCCACATAGACATGTTATTCCAATAGAATAATAAACAATGGAATAACAGAAGAATTTACTATGCATGCGATAGATCGCACAGACAGGTTATTCCCAACAGAATAATAATAAAGAAGCGGAACCCGGTCAGAAGCGTAAAAGCGCATGCAGCGAGGATATTCCAAGAATAATAAATAATGGAGCGAGGTCCGTAAGCGTAAATGCATGAGACGGGATATTGAAATGAATAATAAATAATGGAACCGAATTCCGTTGAAAATGCACGCAGGCGGGATATTAGATAGAATAATAAAGAAGCGGAATAATAAAAGAATTTCACCATATATGCGATTACTTAGCATATACGAGTTATTCGACATAATAATAAAGAATGGAATAACACAAGAAGTTCACCATGTATGCGGTACTTTGCATAGACAGGTTATTCCAACATAATAATAAAGAATGGAAAAACAGAAGAATTTTACCATGTATGCGGTACTTCGTATAGATAGGTTATTCCAACATAATAATAAAGAATGGAATAACAGAAGCTCTCTTCATGAATACGAAAGAAATAATACCCCTTACGAGTACAACAAATAACATCCCTTACCTTAGAAAGAAATGCACGTTTTGGGGCTCGAAATATTATAGTACAATACCTTCATCTTTTCCTTTATTTTTAATTTAGTCCTGCAAGTATTATCAAACTTGCACCACCTCCCCTAATAGTAAATCATGTGAATGAATAGTAAATCATGTGACTCAATAGTTCTAAAACATGTGAAAATACGAATTCTTGTATAGTACCTTCATCTATACCTCCATTTTAACTTAGTCATGCAAGTATTATCAATCTTGCACCAACTCCCCTAATAGTAACAAAAATGTGAATCAATAGTACACATATGTGAATAAATAGTTATAATCATGTGAATTATAGTAATTAATTGCTCAATTATCCGATTAATTACCCGATTGGTCAATATAACCTCCAGACATCAATTATTATCGAAATAAATATCGATTTTCACTAACACTAATAATTCCAACACAATGGAACTATTTTTATCAAAAACTTCATTTTTAAAATTTTGAAGTTTGACTTTTTCCAAAAAAGTCAACTGTTGACTTTTTGACCAAAAAGTTAATCCCGAAAAAATTTGTGTTTATAGTCTATTTTTACTAATTTCATCGTTCCAGGCTCAAATATCACGTCCGCATCTCCAAATTCAACTCTGAACTCAAATTCAATTTTTAATAACATTTATTCATTATGGTATAATTCGCAATATTTAACAATCAAGTCGTTCCCAAGAAAGAGGGGGCTTTTCGATAAGGATTTCTCCTTATTGGCGTGCAATTAGATGACCAAACCTCTCCTTGGCGGAACTTCTAGACATTGTAAATATTTCAATTTATTAATATGAATAACTTTGTAAATCTCAAGTATTGATTTAATAACATATCATATAATGCGGATGATCTTGTGACAATAATTGAATCGATAATATGAGAGATATGATCGTGAATTACTATAGCAATAATTGAGTATAAGCCGGTGACTTCTTACGTAAGCATCAATAATTAATCTGTTTGCTATTATGCAACCCGCAGCGTATTCTTGTACTTTTACTACGGCATTTTATGACAACTTAACTTTACTTTGAAAAAATTTCACATATCACCCTTAACTTTAAACTTTTATCAATTTAACTATTTACCAAAATAGAAAAATTGAATACTTTTATTCATAAAATTTGGGATCTCACAATCTCCCCTCCTTATGAAATTTTGCCCTCGAAATTCGTGCACAGTAGTTCGAAGAGATGAGAATACCTTGCTTTCTATTCGGACTATACCTTCCGGTTATTCCCTACATATCATGATTTTCCATTGCTCATCTCACCATATTTTGAGATATCATTCTAGAATATAGTTTCAAAATAAGGGTTAATTGACATACCACATATTATCCACTATACTACATTAGACTAATTAAATACAAAATAAACTTAGGTAGGTCATACTAGCGAAAAATTTCTGTCTCTCCCTCCTAGTTCTTGTCTTACATCTCGGCCGGGGATCATATCCTAAGCTTTGATACCAAGCTGTGGCGCCCCAAAATAGGTATACATCACCGATTACGAGTGGCGGATATCACACTATAAAATCAAATACATCTTCATTTATACAATTGTTGAGCTATAAATGCATAAAGTACGACAACGGTTATCTATGAGTTTTAATATAATATTGTCTAAATGAGCGATATCTAAACTCAAATTATTACAATGCCATATAAAATACAACGATAAATATTTTAAGACCCCAAAGAAGAGCGAGAAGATTACTATCATATTCATTCTAATGAGGTTCACTTTTGGCGCTTTCAAAATTGGGTTCTCATCACCTTATTGTTGTTCGCGCAAAAATCAATTATTAAGTGGCGTATAAAATAAACACACACATCTTAGGTCTTCAATACAATTATCTCATTGCATGTCATGCCGCTTTATAATGTATTGAGAAACTTCGACAGTCTCAGACCATCACACTATTTCCCTGTTATCCCCGCTCGACCCAGCTACACTCTTATTACCTAAAAGGAATTGTGAAGCAAAAGTGTGAGCACAACTAGCCCAGTAAAGAATATCATGACAAAAGATAATTACAATATTAATAGTTTTCATCAAGAATAACTCATAGATTTAGAACATATAGTAGATGATAAAACTTTTCAACCATAGTTGCAGCGGAACGAGTAATCCATTAAAAGAGTCAAATAGACCATCAGGTCTATTATCATCTCCATGTTAAATGTCCACCATAATGTTTTATCCTATAACATCAATCAACAATTCACATCACAATCATATAAATAACTCATAATCATAATTGTGATTACGAATTCCTTTTCGCACCGGGGGCGAAGATAATTCTATCTTTACGAAATATCACAAATCATGGTTATACCAAATCACAATTCACACTCATAATCATACTAATAAATTCATCTTTGCCTTCTGCCAAAGATATACAATCTATAAAACCAATAATCTTTGAGACTCGAAACAATAAATAATTCACATCATCGAATCATGCACCTTTTCTGACGGCAAGGATATTTGTTAATATCACATCTATGAATTATCCATACACTTTTCGACCAAGGATATTCATTATTATCACATTCATGAATTAATATTTCATTCTTTGAGACTCATTTCGATAATTAAACCACATCATCGAATCATCCACCTTTTCTGACCCAAGGATATTCGTTAATATAACATCCATGAATTATCCATGCACTACGACCAAGGATATTCATTATTATCACATTCATGAATTAATATTTCATTGCTGAGACTAAACTTAATAATTAATCCACATCATCAAATCATCCCTGCACTACAGGTCAAGGATATTCTTTAGTATCACGACCACGAATTATCCATGCACTACGGGCCAAAAGATAATCGTGTTTTCATCAACAGATCTGATCATGCTATAAAATAATTCATCTTTGCACCTTGGCGAAGAGAATCCATAGCTATAATCATACCAAAAGCGTCCATCAATGCACTACAGGCCAATGAGGACTTTTTCCACATCATTTGTAACATTACGGTCATGATTATCTTAGAATAATCCACAGTATCATAATCATACCAAGTCCATCTATGCACTATAAGCTATAGATGACTTTCAACATAATATAAATATGAGGATGATGACAATATTAAAAGCATTAATCAAAGCGAAATCAAGGATAAATATTAAAGACTTTAATTTTATCCAAATATTATCAATCATAATCTAATATTGTTAATATTATAACAATATTTTAATCACTTCATAAACTTATAAACAATTTAATTTAATTGTTTACACTTTACCAAATAATGCATTTAATCATTCAACAATGCCATACTCATAATTCATTACCAATGATCAAATTATTCATCAAAAATCTTACGTACCTTATATAGGATTCCCAAGCCATAAAATCCTATTTACCAATTCTTCAACTCCACATCACATATTTAACTCATATGTTTAAGTAACTAAACTATTTTCATGAAAAATACCAAATAAGTCCCAAAATTATTCTTTTACGGATTAAGCGAGAATATAGTCCCATATTGAACATATATTTTTCTCGAAATTTTTAAAATTCATTTACTATTTTTCAAAAGTCAATTGCTAATTAATTCCTTAAGAAATTAGCTACCTTAAGGTTAACTCCAGAAATTCCCAAATCTTAGCAGGATCTTACACATGTTAACGTGAGCTTCCAGTTTAAATTTCATAGTCATCGGAGTTATTGAACTCCGGTTATAGAGTTTTTCGTCGGAAAAACCTAAATATTGAAATGGTCATAACTTGCTCATTTTAAGTCGGAATGAGCTCATTTTTGGACAGGAGGTACTTTATACCATATACTTTCATGTCCCAAAAGGCCAGAATTTTTCTCACCAATTAAGTGACCAAAACGACCCTTTTAAATATATGGACAGTAGCATTTTTGTAATTTACAGCTTTTGACTCCTTTACTAAAATCAGTCCACACGAAAATATACAATACCTTTTACAGTGATTCCACTTGGATAAGTTATATAACTCATAGATCTAACTCTGGAACTTGATCACACCCAAAAATTCAAAATATAATAGGAGATATGGTCAATTGAATTTCATGTTCCATTTTCACCAAAATCTGATTTTTCAACTCTTTGTGATTTCTAAGAAACTTTCATGTTTTCACATAATAACCAACATAACTTGTCATAACACTTACTAATACTACATATAACCATTGTTTTCATCAATCCATTGCTTTTATTATGACTCTCATCATAATCAATGTAAGCAGATCATTTCCCAATTTAATAAGGAATGAATACAAAGGATCGATCACCATGCATGTGGTAATCCACATAGACAGCTTATTCCAATAGAATAATAAAGAATGGAATAACAGAAGAATTTACCATGTATGCGATAGATCGCACAGACAAGTTATTCCCAACAGAATAATAAAGAATGGAACCGGTCCAGGCGTAAAAGCCTTGAGCGAGGATATTCAATGAGAATAATAAAGATGGAACCCGGTCACGTAAAAGCATGCCTGACGAGGATATTCCAAAAGAATAATAAATAATGGAACCGAGTCCCATAGTAAGCCTTACAGATAGGAAATTCCGATAGAATAATAAATAATGGGACCGAGTTCAAATGAAAATGCATGAGACAGGATATTGAATGAGAATAATAAAGAACGGAATAATAGAAGAATTTCACCATGTATGCAGTACTTAGCATATACAGGTTATTCCAACATAATAATAAAGAATGGAATAACAGAAGAAGTTCACCATGTATGCGGTGCTTCGCATAGACAGGTTATTCCAACATAATAATAAAGAATGAAATAACAGAAGAATTTCACCATGTATGCGGTACTTCGCATAGACAGGTTATTCCAACATAATAATAAAGAATGGAATAACTGAAGCTCTCTTCATGAATAAGAAAGAAATAATACCCCTTACGAGTACAACAAATAACATCCCTTACCTTAGAAAGAAATGCACGTTTTGGGGCTCGAAATATTATAGTACAATACCTTCATCTTTTCTTTTATTTTTAATTTAGTCCTACAAGTATTATCAAACTTGCATCACCTCCCCTAATAGTAAATCATGTGAATGAATATTAAATCTTGTGACTCAATAGTTGTAGACATGTGAAAATACGAATTACAGTATAGTACCTCCATTTTTAACTTAGTCATGCAAGTATTATCAATCTTGCACCAACTCCCCTAATAGTAACAAGAATGTGAATCAATAGTACACACATGTGAACAAATATTTATAATCATGTGAATTAATAGCAATTAATTGCTCAATTATCCGTTTAATTATCCGATTGGTCAATATAACCTCCAGACATCAATTATTATCAAAATAAATATCGATTTTCACTAACACTAATAATTCCAACACAATGGAACTATTTTTATCAAAAACTTCATTTTTGAAATTTTGAAGTTTGACTATTTCCGAAAAAGTCAACTGTTGACTTTTTGACCAAAAAGTCAATCCCAAAAAATTTTGTGTTTATAGTCTATTTTTACTAGTTTCGTCGTTCCAGGCTCAAATATCACGTCCGCGTCTCCAAATTCAACTCTGAACTCAAATTCAATTTTTAATAACATTTATTCATTATGGTATAATTCGCAATATTTAACAACCAAGTCGTTCCCAAGAAAGAGGGGGCTTTTCGATAAGGATTTCTCCTTATTGGCGTGCAATTAGATGACCAAACCTCTCCTTGACAGAACTTCTAGACATTGTAAATATTTCAATTTATTAATATGAATAACTTTGTCGTCTCAAGTATTGATTTAATAACATATCATATAATGCAGATGATACTGTGACAATAATTGAATCAATAATATGAGAGATATGATGCAGCAATTACTGTAGCAATAATTGAGTATAACTGAGTGACTTCTTACGTAAGCATCAATAATTAATACCGTGTGCTATTATGCAACCATGTGTATTACTGTACTTTTACTACCTGGCATTTTATGACAACTTGCTTACTTTGAAAAAATTTCACATATCACCCTTAACTTTAAACTTTTATCAATTTAACTATTTACCAAAATAGAAAAATTGAATACTTTTATTTCATAAAATTTGGGATCTCACAATCTCCCCTCCTTATAAAATTTTGCCCTCGAAATTTACGTACCTGGTAGTTCGAAGAGATGAGAATACCTTGCTTTCTATTCGGACTATACCTTCCCGGTTATTCCCTCTGTATCATGATTTTCCCATTGCTCATCTCCTGTATTTCAGATATCATTCTAGAATATAGTTTCAAAATAAGGGTTAATTGACATGCCACATATTATCCCTATACTCTGACCGACTAATTAAATCCCAAATAAACTTAGGTAGGTCATACTAGCGAAGAATTTCCTGTCTCTCCCCTCCTAGTTCTTATCTCACATCTCGGGGCGGGATTATATCCTAAGCTTTGATACCAATTGTGGCGCCCCAAAATAGGTATACATCACCCATTACGAGTGCATGAGATATCACACTATAAAAGTCAAATACAACTTCATTTATACAATTTGTTGAGCGCCGTGTAGAAATGCGACAGCAGATTATCCGTGAGTTTTAATACAATATTGTCTTAAGAAGCGATATCTAAACTCAAATTGTTACAATGCCATATAAAATACAACAGTAAATATTTTAAGACCCCAAAGAAGAACGAGAAGATTACTATCATATTCATTCTAATGAGGTTCAGTTTTGACGCTTTCAAGGTCGGGTTCTCATCACCCTATTGTTGTTCGCCAAATCAATTATTCAGTGACGTATAAAATACGACACACACATCTTAGGTCTTCAATACAATTATCTGTTGTATGTCATGCCATTTTATAATGTATTGAGAAACTTCGATAGTCTCGGACCATCACACTATTTTCCTGTTATCCCCGCTCGACCCAGCTACACTCTTATTACCTGAAAGGAATTATGAAGCAAAAGTGTGAGCAAAACTAGCCCAGTAAAGAATATTATGACTAAAGATAATTACATTATTAATAGTTTTCATCAATAATAACTCATAGATTTAGAACATATGGTAGATGATAAAACTTTTCAACCATAGTTACGGTGAACGAGCAATCCATTAAAAGAGTCAATAGACCATCGAGTCTATTATCTTCTCCATGTTAAAGTCCACCAATAATGTTTTATCCTATAACATCAATCAACAATTTATGTCCACAATCATATGAATAACTCATAATCATAATTGTGATTACGAATTCCTTTTAGCACCCAGAAGGCGAAGATAATTCAATCTTTACGAAATATCACAAATCATGGTTATACCAAATCACAATTCACCTTTCATAATCATACTAATAAATTCATCTTTGCTTTCAGACCCACGAGATATACAATCTGTAAAACCAATAATGTTGAGACTCGACAATAAATAATCCACATCATCGAATCACCCACACTTTACGGCGAGGATATTCGTTAATATCACATCCATGAATTATCCATGCACTACGGCCAAGGATATTCATTATTATCACATTCATGAATTAATATTTCATTACTGAGACTCAGCTCAATAATTATTCCACATCATCGAATCATCCATGCACTACAGCCAAGGATATTCGTTAATATCACATCCATGAATTATCCATGCACTACGGCCAAGGATATTCATTATTATCACATTCATGAATTAATATGTCATTGTTGAGACTCAGCTCAATAATTAATCCACATCATCGAATCATCCCTTCACTACAGACCAAGGATATTCTTTAGTATCACGACCACGAATTATCAACGTACTACGGGCCAAAGATAATCGTGTTTTCATCAACGGTCCTGATCATGCTATAAAATAATTCATCTTTGCACCCTTGGCCGAAGAGAATCCATAGCCATAATCATACCAAAAACTGTCCATCAATGCACTACGGGCCAATGAGGACTTTTTCCACATCATTTATAACATTACGGTCATGATTATACCAAATAATCCCTGGTCATAATCATACCAAGTCCATCTATGCACTATAGGCTATAGATGACTTTCAACATAATATAAATATGAGGATGATGACAATATTATAAGCATTAATCAAACGAAATCAAGGATAAATATTAAAGACTTTAATTTTATCCAAATATTATCAATCATAATCTAATATTGTTAATATTATAACAATATTTTAATCACTTCATAAACTTATAAACAATTTAATTTAATTGTTTACACTTTACCAAATAATGCATTTAATTATTCAACAATGCCATACTCATAATTCATTACCAATGATCAAATTATTCATCAAAAATCTGCACATACCTTATATAGGATTCCCAAGCCATAAAATCCTATTTACCAATTCTTCAACTTCACATCACATATTTAACTCATATGTTCGTAACTAAACTATTTTCATGAAAAATACCAAATTAGTCCCAAAAATTATTCTTTTCTGGGATTAAGCATAATATAGTCCCATATTGAACATATATTTTTCTCGAAATTTTTAAAATTCATTTACTATTTTTCAAAAATCAATTGCTAATTAATTCCTTAAGAAATTAGCTACCTTAAGTTTAACTCCAGAAATTCCAAAATCTTTGCAGGATCTTACACATGTTAACATGAGCTTCCAGTTTAAATTTCATGGTCATCGGAGTTATAGAACTCCGGTTATAGCATTTTTCGTAGGAAAAACCTAAATACTGAAATTGTCATAACTTGCTCATTTTAAGTCGGAATGATCTCATTTTTGGACAGGAGGTACTTTATACCATATACTTTCATGTCCCAAAAGGCCAGAATTTTTCTCACCAATTAAATGGCCAAAACGACCCTTTTAAATATATGGACAATAGCATTTTTGTAATTTACAGCTTTTGACTCTTTTACTAAAATCAGTCCACACGAAAATCTACAATACCTTTTACAGTGATTCCACTTGGATAAGTTATATAACTCATAGATCTAACTCTAGAACTTGATCACACCCAAAAATTCAAAATATAATAGGAGATATGGTCAATTGAATTTCATGTTCCATTTTCACCAAAATCTGATTTTTCAACTCTTTGTGATTTCTAAGAAACTTTCATGTTTTCACATAATAACCAACATAACTTGTCATAACACTTACTAATACTACATATAACCATTGTTTTCATCAATCCATTGCTTTTATTATGACTCTCATCATAATCAATGTAAACAGATCATTTCCCCAATTTAATAAGGAATGAATACAAAGGATCAATCACCATGCATGTGGTAATCCACATAGACAGCTTATTCCAATAGAATAATAAAGAATGGAATAACAGAAGAATTTACCATGTATGCGATAGATCGCACGCAGACGAGTTATTCCCAATGAATAATAAAGATTTTAACCGAATTCCCAAAGCGTAAAAGCGCCTGATGAATATTCCAGCAAGAATAATAAAGAAGCGGATCCAGTCCGGCGTAAAAGCGCATGAGCGAGGATATTCCAAGAATAATAAATAATGGAACCAGTTCAGCGTAAATGCACGAATGTGATATTCCGACAAAATAATAAATAATGGAACCGGTCCCAGCGAAAATGCATGAGCATTGTGATATTCAGATAGAATAATAAAGAACGGAATAATAGAAGAATTTCACCATGTATGCAGTACTTTGCATATACAGGTTATTCCAACATAATAATAAAGAATGGATTAACAGAAGAAGTTCACCATGTATGCGGTGCTTCGCATAGACAGGTTATTCCAACATAATAATAAAGAATAGAATAACAAAAGAATTTCACCATGTATGCGGTACTTCGCATAGACAGGTTATTCCAACATAATAATAAAGAATGGAATAACATAAGCTCTCTTCATGAATACGAAAGAAATAATACCCCTTACGAGTACAACAAATAACATCCGTTACCTTAGAAAGAAACTGAATACTGGAGTAGAGAGGTAACAGACTGCTCTTCTTCTTTCTCTCTATAGCTTCTCCCTCTATAATTTCTCTATAATAATTGCTCTATAGCTTTTGTGAATTGGTGAGAAATGAAGAAGAATGAGCTTCTATTTATAAGAAAACATAGTTTCGATAATTGCACGTTTTGGGGCTCGGAATATTATAGTACAATACTTTTATCTTTTCCTTCATTTTTAATTTAGTCCTGCAAGTATTATCAAACTTGCACCACCTCCCCTAATAGTAAATCATGTGACTCAATAGTTCTAGACATGTGAAAATACGAATTACAGTATAGTACCTCCATCTATACCTCTATTTTTAACTTAGTCATGCAAGTATTATCAATCTTGCACCAACTTCCCTAATAGTAACAAGAATGTGAATCAATAGTACACACATGTGAACAAATAGTTATAATCATGTGAATTAATAGCAATTAATTGCTCAATTATCCGGTTAATTACCCAATTGGTCAATATAACCTCCAGACATCAATTATTATCGAAATAAATATCGATTTTCACTAACACTAATAATTCCAACACAATGGAACTATTTTTATCAAGAACTTCAATTTTGAAATTTTGAAGTTTGACTTTTTCCAAAAAAGTCAACTGTTGACTTTTTGACCAAAAAAGTCAATCCTGGAAAAGTTTTTGTTTATAGTCTATTTTTACTAATTTCATCGTTCTGAACTCAAATATCACGTCCGCGTCTCCAAATTCAACTCTGAACTCAAATTCAATTTTTAATAACATTTATTCATTATGTTATAATTCGCAATATTTAACAACCAGGTCGTTCCCAAGAAAGAGGGGGCTTTTCGATAAGGATTTCTCCTTATTGGCGCGCAATTAGATAACCAAACCTCTCCTTGACAGAACTTCTAGACATTGTAAATATTGCAATTTATTAATATGAATAACTTTGTCGTCTCAAGTATTGATTTAATAACATATCATATAATGCATGACAATAATTGAATCAATAATATGAGAGATATGATGCAGCAATTACTATAGCAATAATTGAGTATAACTGAGTGACTTCTTACGTAAGCATCAATAATTAATATTGTGTGCTACTATGCAACCACGCGTATTACTGTACTTTTACTACCGGGTATTTTATGACAACTTGCTTACTTTGAAAAAATTTCACATATCACCCTTAACTTTAAACTTTTATCAATTTAACTATTTACCAAAATAGAAAAATTGAATACTTTTATTTCATAAAATTTGGGATCTCACACCGGCGGGGGGTATAAGGCTTAAAGGGCCCGCCCCGGCGGGCTAGGGTTCTATTTTATAGCTTGTACCCCCGGCCTGGCGGGGGTTTTCTATAGTAAAAGCCCACCCCGACGGGCATCCTTTTTCTGCTGCAGTGTCCTCTAGTAAAATGGCCATAACTATTGATTCAGGAAGAGTTACGAGGCCCGCCACCTATCAAATCAAAGATATCGACGAGATCTATAACTTTTATGCTTTAAGAATTGAGAAATAATGGACGGATGAAAGTCGAAATTGGGCTTGAAGTGACTGCTATGCATAACTTTTGCATAACGTCCGTTGGTACAAAGATCATAACTTTTGCATCTGAACTCCGATTGGAATGATTCAAGATTTTCCGAAAATCTAAGAAGAAGCTCTACAATATAATCCAAGTTCTAAGCTAAGAACATGAAATAAACATGAAAGCCCAAACAATTTTCGAATTGCTTTTCTTTGCGATTTCATACCAATAGTTGCTTATACAGCTCCCAAGCTTATAATCTACAAAATGAACACAAAATGCATGAAAAGTAACTAAGAAACATAAGTTTAAGCAACTAATTCAAGTAATAGATACCGGATAAGTAGGTATAAGAACTACTTATCAATTAATGATGATGTCAGTTGACAGACCGATCATGTCTTTATGAGACCATGTAAACACATCCTGGAATTGGGTCAATAGAGTAATCATGTCATTCCTTTGGCTTGGGGTAAGCTCTGTACCAATCTAGATTTTTTTGGGGTTTCCTGAGGTTCCAAGGTTAAAAGAGGTGATTTGATCAAGGTTTGGCTTTGGTTTATCTTCGAACCATTCTTTGTTCTCCTCAAGCACCTCATAGTCCTCTTGTTCAATCTCCATCAAGTTAGAGTCCAAATTTAAATCAAAGTTATAGTCCTTGTGAAGAATAAGCACTCCATCAACAAGTTTAGACAAATCTAACTTTAGAGTCCTGAAACAAAATGCTTTCACTTAATATATAAAACTATTTGATCATACAAAGTGTTAACATGGCATGACAAAAATAACTGCTAATACTATGTAACAAAAGTAAGTAGTTATTTCTATCTACATGGTAGAGGGATTTTTTACCCTTTTTACCCTTTTTCGGTAAATACAAATAGTGTTACTCCAATTGTCGAGGGTCAAGTCCTGGTGGTCAGTTGTGATGAAGGGGTGGTTATCATCCTTCTCCTCTTTAATGATGACCATGTTGTCTGGATAATCATCATCTGGGATGTCCTTATTCATACCCTCTATATGGATCAGGACGCGCATGTTTGACAAATATCTCTTTATCTCTTGTTTGCGCCTTTGATTCCTTTCCTCCATGTCTGGATCTAGAATCAGGACTTCTTTCCCATTAACCGGTATCGGCTTGGGAAATAGCATACTCGCCACAGAGACAGGAATTATCCTTAGAGGCCATACAGAATCTGCATATGTAGGTTTAGTCAACAGCTTTATAAATGAAGGAACCGGTGTATGCTTGTACGGGTTCCTGTTGTTGAATCCAGAGGAGCAGCCTAGTTTGTCCTTCCCTGTATGGTTAGGAATTGAATTGGATATTTGATTCCTTGTTGATTCTTTCCTAACCCTTGTCTTGGTAGGAAACCTAAGGATATCATCTCTTGAATGGCCGACATTACCTTAGCAGAAACTCTAGGTGTCAGAGCTAGAGCCCCGATGGGTTGATAGTGATTGTTGCTCACCTCAAGGGCTTGGAAGCTGACAGACTCAACTTCTTCATTGAAAATGATGAGAGGTATATCACTTTGGACAGGATGCTCTGGTTCAGTATTAACAGTGACCAAATTACTATTGTTGATATACTTGAGCTGTTGATGAAGAGTGGATGGGACGGCTCCCGCCATATGGATCAAAGGTCTTCCTAATAGTACATTATATCCTGTAGTGATTTTGAGAACTTGAAAGGATATATAGAATGTATGTGGACTAATTTCCACTGATAATTCAATCTCTCTGACAGCATTTCACTGAGATCCATCAAAAGCTTTGATGATTGTGTGGCTTCTTTGAATCTGGTTTAGATTGATCTTCATTCTTTCCAATGTGGCATAGGGGAAGATGTTTAGGGATGATACTCCATCTATTAGCACTCCTCCGACCACTTATCTGGAAGACATCACTACTATGTGCAATGGCTTGAAATGACCCATCCCTTCGAGAGGTATGTCATCATCAGTGAAAGATATCACATTGCTGTTGAAGATGTGATCTACCAGATGATGAGATTTTTCTACATCCATTGTCTTTGGCAAGTGAACTTCTTCCAATATCTTTAGTAAGACTTTCTGATGATCTTTTAAAGAGAATACTAAGTCCAGAATAGATATATGTTGACGTGCTTCTTTCAAGCTTTGCACCACCTTGGCTTCATTATATCCCATCTGGCGGAGAAATTCTTTGATTTTCTCCTTGGGCACTTTCCCCTTAGATCTGATGACTGGCAACATCACTCGTTGAGGGAGATATAGCGGATTTTCCTTGGATACCGCAGCAGTGGTGTTAGATGTTGATCCTTCAACTTCTCCATAGTTCCATGGGACTTTCGTAAGGTTGATGATAGGATACTGCGGTCTGAATGGAAATACCAGTGGTCCTGGTGCAGCCACCTTCAAAGGGTTTTTAACTCCTTTGAGCTTGATGGGTTTAATGGTAAATGGTGTGGCAGTTGGGTCTCCCTCAAAGGATATGACTGCTATGATTTCCTAACATCTTTGTGATCCTAGAGGAAATTTATGTAAACTCTCAATTGATACGGTGTCATCATCTGCCATTTACAGGTCACCGCTATCAATCATAATTTGGATGAAATGACGAAGTACCCAGCATTCTTCAGTGTTGTGGCCACTAGAATGGGAGTGGTGTTGACATACTCCAGTAGCTTCAAATCTTTTTAAGCTTGTGTTGATTGGAGGTAGCAGTGCAGTGATCTTTCCCGCATTGATCCGCATCTACAATATTTCTTCCATTGGTTGGCCTAAATAGGTGAACTCCCTTTTGTTGGCAAAGTCCCAATGGGCTTGAGCTCTTGCTTTTCTTGCAAGCTTTTCCTCCAAGGTTTCACTCTCTTGGGTGAGTGATGGAGTCTTTGTGATAAGAGAGAGGAGACAAGCATGCTCCTAACTGAATAACTGTTATGTGACTTGGTGTTGATGTATCACCAGTTCTGCTAGTTGATTGACCTATTCGTCAAGAGACTTTAACTCTCGTTCCATCATGAACTGGAACTCTGAATAATCCCACTTGTCAAAATTATCTTTAATGGTTTGGGGAGAACCACCCACATATTTGAGGTATGTGGAACTCTCTCCACTGCCTCTATTAATCATGTTAACATCCTCTTCTTTGTGTTGAGGGAGAGGGTTATCCTGAACGTGTGGTTGCTCAGGCTTGGTCAGTACGATCTCACCAATGACTATTCAGTCTTGGAACTTATGCTTGAGAGCCCAACAATTTTGAGTGTCATGGCCTGGAGCTCCAGAATGGTAAGCACACTTCTTGCTTGTATTGAAGCACTTTCCACTTGGAATGGCTGGTGGAAAGATATGAGTGATTTTCTTCTGAGCTGTCAGAAGTTTGAAGATGTTTTTGAGTGAGTCCCCTAAGGATGTGAACACTCTTCAGCGTCTAACTTCTCAACTCTTTGAAAAGGGAGGATTTAAGGATTGTGCTTGAAAAGAGGAGTAGTTTCTCCTTTGAATAGGCAAGTTTTGATTGCCTTTTTATGTTTGTCCTTGCAGTATCAAGGAGACATCCTCTTCTTTCTTCTTATGGACACCCTCCGGGGATTGTTCCCATAACTTCTAGATTAGATATGCTCAGCCACGGCTTTTAAAGTAGCGAGGTCTTGAATCTTCCCAGACTTTAATCCCATTTCTGCCATTTTTCCGTGCTTAATCATTTCTTAGAATGGTTTTCCTATTCCAGCTAGGACCCTCTCATAAAATGGAGCTTCTTGAATATCTATGAAAGTCATCACCATCCCAGTCTCTATCATGGATGGTGTGACGCCCCCAAAATAAGTATACATCACCTATCTTGAGTCGCCAAATACATGGTACAAAATTCAAATACAACTTAATAATACAACAGTCGTGTAAAATACGACAAAACATAATCTAAGAGTTTTAATAAGAATATTATCATCTAGACAATATCCACACTCAATGGAGTCCTCATTACATTTATTGTCACACTATTTTATAGAATAGTGAGGACTACTAAAAACAACCATCTGGACCAGTCAATCCGTTCCCCAGACTCGTCCCGGCTATATTCTCATTTCACGAAGAAAAAACGGTGAAAGAAAGGGTGAGCTCAACTAGCCCGATGAAAAATATTATGACTAAGATAATGCGAATAAATTATCCTTAGCCTTCAACGATATAACAACCGATAGAATATAAAAGATAACAAGTTTTAGATCAATAACTGCAGCGGAATAAGCAATCCATTAGAAGAGTCAAGTAGAGCATAAAATCTACTATCTTCTATGATTTAAAAAGTTTTTCAACAATTTTATCATTTGAGACTCGACAATAAATAAAATTGAATCATCCTGCGCTACCGCAGTCGAGGATATTCATGTAATCATCAATGGTCATGATTATACCGAATAATCCCTGGGCATAATCATACCAACAACTGTCCATCAATGAACTACAGGCCAATGAGGACTTTTACCACATCATTCGTTATATTACGGTCATGATTATACAGAATAATCCTTGGTCATAATCATACCAAGTCCATCTATTCACGTAAGCCAAAGATGACTTTCATCACAATATAAACATGAGGATGATGACAATGACATAATAATTCAATAAAACAAGTTCAAGGATA
Source organism: Panax ginseng (assembly GCA_020205605.1). Lineage (NCBI taxonomy): Eukaryota > Viridiplantae > Streptophyta > Magnoliopsida > Apiales > Araliaceae > Panax > Panax ginseng. The sequence continues at coordinate 90,054,328 of CM035129.1, forward strand.
AATTTTAAAGATTTATAATTTAATTTATCCAAAAATCAATAACGTCCAAATTGTCAACATGATGCTGTTTTGTGGAGTAAAATTCAAGAATGCTCAGAAGAATATCTCCATGAAAAGATACTAGATGAAGCGCAAATATCAAGGATATTCCATTAATTTCATGGAGTATAGAAGCCAAAACTTTAACCAACTGAGTATAATAGAATATATAAAACTGCAAATGGATTTTCGCCCGCCATGCGGTAATCCACGTAGACAGATCATTTCCATAATTTAATAAGGAATGAATACGAAGGATCATTAAGCCATGCATGCGATAGTCCACACAGATGAGTTATTCCAACGAGAATAATAAAGAATGGAATAACGAAGAATTCACCGGGCATCACGGTAGTTCATGCACGAACGGAGTTATTCCAACGAATAATAAAGAATGGAATAACAACCCTTACGAGTATTGAAAGAAAATAACTCTCTTCATGAATACGAAAGAAATAATACCCTTACCTTAAAAGCGGATCTTTGGAATAGTGAGGTAGCAGAGACTTCTCATCTTCTTTCTCTCTATAATTTCTCTTTATAATAATTGCTCTTGTGAGACTTAGTGAATTGGTGAGAATGAAAGAAAAATGAGCTTCTATTTATAGGAAAATATAGTTTCGATAATTGCACATTTTGGGGCTCGAAATATTACAAAGATAATACCTTCCTCTTTTCTTCATTTTAATTTAGTCCTGCAAGTATTATCAAACTTGCACCACCTCCCTAATAGTAAATAATGTGAATTAATAGTTCATTCATGTGACTTGATAGTATAATCATGTGAAAAAACTAATTACAGTATAGTACATTCATCTATACCTCCATTTTTAATTTAGTCATGCAAGTATTATCAATCTTGCACCAACTCCCCTAATAGTAAATCATGTAAATCAATAGTACACACATGTGAACACATAGTTATAAGCATGTGAATTAATAGCAATTAATTGCTCACTTATCCGGTGAATTACCCGATTAGTCAATATAACCTCTAGACATTAATTATTATCAAAATAAATGTCGATTTCCACTAACACTAATAATTCCCACACAATGGAACTATCGATTTCATCTTTAATCAACACGAACTTATTCATCATTAATATTATAACTCACAATATTTAACAACCAGGTCGTTCCCAGGAAAGAGGGGGCTTTCCGATAAGGATTTTTCCTTATTGGCGCGCAATTAGGTGACCAAACCTCTACTTGACAGAACTTCTAGACATTGTCAATATTGCAAATAATAATATGAATAACTTTATCGTCTCAATTATTGATTTAATAATATAAAATATTATGCAGATGATACTATGACAATAATTGAATCAATAATATGAGAGATATGATACAGCAATTACTGTAGTAATAATTGAGTATAACTACGTGACTTCTCACGTAAGCATCAATAATCAATATCATGTGCTACTATGCAACCACGCGTATTACTGTACTTTTACTACCGAGTAGTTCAACAGTTTTAATGGTAACACTTTCACCGTTATTTTTATAAAAAGATAATTCTTTCGTTTTCTAAGTAAGACGATACTTCCGTTGTGGGGTCCACCAATGATTGTGTTGTCGTACGAATATTCCCTATTAAAACGAATATTCCCCGACCAATCAAATATTATATAACCACTTGTTTACTTTACAAAATTTGTAAATATTACCCACAACTATAACATTATATCAAATCCACACCATAATATTCAAAAATATATTTCGAGAAAATTATTTTTTATTGATAAAAGTTGGGGTCTTACAGATGGGATTACTTGAGCAGCCAGACGCCTCCATCTTTGGGCATACTCTCTGAATGAATCATCGACTTGCTTCTTGACTTTGGTAATTTGATACCTATCTGGATCCATCTGAGTTTGAAAGCTGTATTAACTAAGGAAAGCATTGGCTAACTCCTCTAGCTGTGAATTTTGGAGTTATCTAATCTGGTATACCATGCTCTGGCTTCCCCAGTTAGACTTTTCTGAAATAGATGCATTCTCAACTTTTCATTCTCGGCGTAGGATTCGAGCTCTCCAATGACCACTTTTAAATGAATGTAAGGATCTCCCAATCCATCATATTTCTCGAAGTCAGGAGCCTTAAATTTCTCCAGATAATAAACCCCAGGAAAGATGCAAAGGTCTGAATAGGAAATGCTCTTGTGCGTTCCAATCCCTTTGATGGATCGAATGGTTTCTTCCATTTATAGAACATTCTTCTGAATATCACTGGTGTCTTGATCTTCTTTAAGATGGGTGATTTTAGGAGTTTTGTTGGTCTTATCAGTCTGACACTCAGGTATTGGGACTTCTCTATCCGGACCCTTGATTCCTCCCTGTGCAGAGGATTTTGTTTGGATGGGTATTTGTGGACCCTGAGTTAATTTGTTTAGTTCTTTTAGGATAACTACAAACTCTATTATTTTATTGCTTAATCCTTCGAACTCCTGGCGAGATACAGGAGTAGGATTAGGCTGAGCACTTGTAGCCATGTCTGACTGTGGGCTTATTGTTTTTCTGGACTTTGAACAAGTAACGGGACCAATCGTTTCCCTATAAAAAGACTATATATTTTAGTCTAGGAAAACGGGGAAACGTACATGCTATATAATGTGTTCGTTTTAAGGTTTTCCTACAAAATGGATGTCAGTCATCTTGATGATAGGATAGCATGACAGGTCTTGATATGAAAAAAGGAATGCATGTTCACATAATCCTTTATATTTTTCATTACATTGAGATTGACATTAAAATAATAAGTAATTGAAATGGGAAGGTATGAAGAGGCTTCCCTTCGCGTTTGGTTTATCAGAGGCTGACCTATCTTAGGCTAGTCTTGCGGCTTATCGGCATGAAGGTCCCCAGATCATCATAATTTACTTGATGGGAAGTTAATCCGATCTTTCAACTGGAGCGAATCCGGGTGGTGCCTTTCCTGAGCCTCATGGAATTAGTCTTCCTATGAGTCCAATAATCAAACACCAATGGGTTAGCCTCCTTGTGGAGGAATCACACAACATACATTCACATACATCGCGTCTCACCATATGGAAATGATGACATGTGCGAAGAACTAATATCACAAACAGATATGGTGCGAAGCTCTAAAGTGCAGTAAATAATGCATTAGTATACATCCATTCAATGTAAATGCAGTATTCATACAAGCAGTTTTTAAAAAGCTTGAATAGCGGCTTAAGCCCTCTTATTGGAGTCCCCAGCAGAGCCACCACCTGTCGACGTCGGGATTTTTATTTGTCCCTTTCTATTCTTATCTTTTGTTGTTCTCATTTTAGGTGAGATTTGTTTTAAAAAACAAGTTTAAAAATGTTTGACATGTATATGACGACGATTTAACTGTTAGAGTCGCCAGTTGGTATTTTTAAATGGTTGCACCAACTCAACCAAGAAAGTGTTTGCACAAAGACCCAATGTTTTAACACTGTTTAACTGGTCTAAGAAACCAAAATTCGTTAGGGTCCAGGGGCTTGATTAAGCGGAGGGAAGGTGTTAGGCACCCCCCGACTTCTGTGATAACACGGTTACCGCCACTTTTCATTTAACTTTTATCTACGTGTGTGTGTGTAGGGCCTATGTGCAATTGTTTGAAAGTAGTGTTATGCCTCATTTGCACCTATATACAAAAGGTTTGACTTTTGTATAAAATTTCAATTTTAACAAGATATAGTAGTGATGTTTTATAAAACATGTTTTTCAAACCCTTATGCTCAATAGTAATTGAGGCCTTCGATACTTCCATTTTATTATTTGTTCGGTTTGATTGCTTTTATTTTCGAGATGTGAGGCATCTTTGAGAAAATAAGATACATAGTAGTGTCGAACTCATTGTGGGAATGAGAGCCATCTAAGGAAATTCAGACACCGTAGATAATTTACATGCTGGCTGCAGCTGCAAAATGTCTATCACGAGAACCAAATCTAGATTCAGAAGCTAAATATGTGACCACATGATTCCTAGGCTCACATAAAAATGCAATATGTAAAAAAGATAGAAAAAGAACTAGATTTGAGTAAATCTAAACCATTCTAGCTTCAACGGTTCCAGTTTAGTCACTTTGAACCGGTTAAAGTTAGAAGTAGCCAGATTTAGGCAAATCTTGCCCGCAGACTGAAAGATTAAATATCTACATTATGAAAGTAGTTAAAGTAGATATTTATATAAAAGCCGTAAATATATATATATATAAGCAGTAGATATATACGTATAGAAGTAATAAAAAGCTTAAACACCTGAAAAATCTTACAGTGGGCTGCCAAGAAGACTTCAGATAGCTTTTGTCGCCTGAAAACTCGGTTTCCACCTGTTAAACTTTAGTATGTTACAAAACACGAGCTTACAAGTGTTTAGAAAGAAGAATCACTCAGTTTAGAGCACTCTAGCAGGGGTTATAGGTTGAAATGGACAGAGTTTTTTCTCATTTTTCCTTTTTTTCAATTGAGCTGCCAAGAGCTCATATTTAAAGACCAGATGGTCGTGGGTCTACTTGCGGCTGCCCAGGTTGCCCCGGGCCATGCAGGTCCCATCATTTTGAAGTACGCGCACTTTCTACGCGTTGTCCGCTTGAACCTTCATAACTTTCAATCTGGGCTTCCGACAAAGGAGTGTTGTACCTTTTTGGAAAGTTATTGTTAAGAGCTACACAATGACATGGGATTAGAGGGTTTACAAAGCTGAGGAAATGGGTCTATGAATAGATCTCCAAGTCTTCAAAGTCTATCCATTGTGCTATCTTGTGTAGTAGTCACTTGGGATTTGAGTTATGCTTCTTGTGGGACATCTTAGTACGCAGTGTGGATTGAAATGTGTTGAGATGACGTGAATATATCTTTGAGGTGGTAAAATGATGATTTTGCCCCCACCTTGGTTATCTCTGGCTTTGGTGTAGATGTAGCAGTCGTTGCTCAGGGTTGTCTCTGAGATTGGGCTGCTGTGAATGTTGAATGTCCTCGAGGTTATCTCTAAGGTTGCTTAACCTCTTGGGGTTGTCTCCGGGGTTGAAACTAAGAATCCCGGGGTTGTCTCTGGGGTTGAAACTGACTTTTTCGGGGTTATCTCCAGAGCTGGAACTGCATCCCTCAAGGTTATCTCTGAGGTTGGAACTGAATCTCTCGGGGTTACCTCCAGGATTTATACTGAGTCTCTTGGGGTTATCTCCGAGATTGAAAATTAGATTTCTCGGGGTTGTCTATGGGGTTAAAACTGATTTGACTTCTAGGGTTGTCTCTAGAAGACGATTTTGCCCTCCTACAGGGTTAGTAATAGGAATACAAAATTTTGAGTGTCTACAGTATCCTCAGAGCCGGGTATTCATTCTGATAGTGGGGAGCCAATGGATTACCCTGATTCTCCCATTGAGGATGAGTTATTTACTAGTTTGTTAGTAGCTTTGGTTGATTCCCCCAGTATTCATGTTGATGTGACTCCACATTCTGCAGAGTATTTAGAGAAGAGTTTACATCTGATGACATTTGAAAGGGATCAGGCTAGGGCGTTGATGTTGATATCTCTTTCTGATAGAGATGTTACTCTGGTTGAGAGAGATGATGCTCTATCTCACAGGGATACCGTTGTTGTTGAGCAGGATGAGGCTCTAGCTACCCAAGATTTTTCCACTACTGATAGTACTGCATTAAGATCTCATACTGCTGGCATTGTTGCAGAAATGAGTGCATTTATTGATGAGCACGGTAGCACCATATAGATGGTCGTATATCTTTTGTCTAGTGTAGATACCCTTGGGCAAGAGCTCATAGATTTACCTCCATCTACTGAGAGGGATGCCATGTTAGACTTGATGGCTCGCTTATCCACTAGTTTATAGATTAGCTTTGATTTTCCTGCATAGACTAGGTTAGCCATTTTTGTCATGTACAGGATACATTGTATATATCAAACAGTATTATATGGTAAGGAAATATTTTTTAATTCACTTCCCTTTTTAGATACTTGCTTAATAGTTTCCTGTTCTCCAGAACTTATGATCTTGATGTATTCTGAACTCCTCCCTAATTGATGGACATTGAGTGGTCTTAGGATCTTTCAGAATGGATCGTCGATCTTTATATTCCCCTACCCTTTGGTGTCTTGGGACTAGTTTTAGAATGTGGTTATGGAGAGGATTTTGGCTTTTTCTCTCCGAGGTTGATCGCCCCACAGATGGTCACCGATACTCCCTTGTATGGAGGAGATCAGGTAGATCCATCTCTTATGGATTGGTGTTTCTCTTTGAGGATTCAGCCGCAGCTTAGATGGTCACCGATTTTTCTCCCATTTATATTGGGAGACCAGGTAATTCCATCCCTGTGGTCAAAGCCGATGAGGTGTGATTTAACCGCCCCACAGATGGTCGCCAAAGTATTCTCGTGTATTTGGTAAATCAGGTAGTTCCATATCTTATGGTTTAGTTTGAAAGTTTGAAGGGTGATCCCAGTACCTGTTGATAGGGTTTTGTGTTTTTGTAGGGGTGAGACCGCACTGTGAATGGTTGCCTACGTACTCCCATTGATGAGGGGAGATTAGGTCTGCGTAGTTCTAACCTAGTGCGAAAAGGTTAAAAGTTGTATGTGGTAAAGAGGGTTTTGTTTTGGTTTTTGTAAAGGTTAGACCGAACTATAAATGGCTGCCTATGTACTCCCATGTATTAGGGAGATTAAGTTTGCGTAGTTCATCCCTGGTGGGACAAACTTGAAAGTTGTAAGTAGTGAGAGGTTTTTAAAACCTAAATTAAATGATGGATTTGATCCAGAACCAGGATGCTGGTTTGCAGGTAACTTCAGATATAATACCGTTTGACGGTGTCTGAGTTGATGAGTTAGGGAAATTCCTCGCCATCCATCTCTTATAATCTGAGGGCTCCTACTGTCAATACCTCATTGACAACAAATGGGCCTTCCTAGTTTGGGGTGAATTTTCTTGTAGATTGATCTTGGTTGTCAAGAACCTTCTTTAAGACCAAGTCATTTTCTTTGAACTGCCATAGTCAGACTTTCTTGTTCTAGGAACGAACGATCCTCTGTTGGTATAATTGACCATGGAAAATGGATGTGGCCCGCCTTTCATCTATGAGAGATAATTGGTGATACTGATCTTGTAACCATTGGTATTCATCCATCTGAGCATCTATTAATACTCTCAAGGATTCCATTTCCACCTCTATGGGGAGCACTGCTTCCATGCCATAGGTTAATAAGTAGGGGGTTGCCCCAGTGGAAGTGCGCATTGACGTTCTGTAGACTAATAGAGTCAGAGGTAACAAGTTAGGCCATCCTTTGTGATTGGTGGACATCTTTTACATAATATTTTTGAAATTCTTATTAGCTGCTTCAACAGCACCATTCATCTTTAGACGATAGATGATGGAGTTGAGATGATTGATGTGGAATTTACTGCATAATTCCTCCATCATTTGGTTGTTGAGGTTTTTGGTATTGTCTGATACAATCACCTCTGGTTGTCTGTATCGACAAATGACATTGTTTCTGATGAAACCAATGATCACCTCTTTAGTAACCCTGGGGGAAGAGGCTGCTTCTACCCACTTGGTGAAGTAGTCGATCATAGTGAAGATTAATTGATCATGGCTTTGGGCTCGATTGGGCCGATCACATCCATTCCCCACCTTGAGAAGGGCCAGGGCAACTCATATTATGGAGCTCCCTTGGAGGGGCGTGGATAGTATTTCCATGGCCATTCCTGCATCTCTTAGAAGGCCTAGTCCTACATCTCTTTTGTAGAGTGTGTCTCCGCTCAGATTGAATTTCATGGCCATTCTATTGATTCCCTTTCTTTCAGCTTGACTTGCCCTAGTGGTCATAGATCTATCTCGTAGATACTCCTTGATGGAGTGGTACCAAGGGTGTTGGATAGGAGGAAGTTCATCTGATACTTCTCCGATGTAATTCCCATAGGCTGGGGCATTTTGGCTGGAAAATGTGATATTTTGAATGCTTCCCCTTTCAGGTATGTTGATCAAGGAGGCTAAAGTTGCTATTGCATCAGCAAAGTCATTCCTATTCCGAGGAATGTGGAGGAAGGATATTTCTTCAAACTTCGAAGCCATCTGGATAACTTGTCGATGATAAGGTAGTAAATGTAATTCCTTAGTGTGAAAGATCTTAGTGGTTTGTCTGATTTCCAATTTAAAATATCCAAAGACAGTTAACCGTTTGACGCCCATGGATTGGGCTAGCTTCAACCCCATTATACAGCATTCATACTTAGCTGTGTTGTTGGTGTTGACAAATTGCAATTTGATGGCAACGGGATACTGCTCTCCTGAAATAGATACCAAAACTTATCCAGCTCTGGCACCTTCCATGTTTATAGCTCCATCAAAATACATCCTCCATGATTGGACTGTATTGTCCTGATGGTGTTGCTGAATTGTCATTACCCCTTCATCGGGTAAATATGTTTTCAAGGGTTTAAAATCATCAGATGGCAATACAGCCAGTTGATCCGCAATTCCTTGTCCTTTGTTAGACTTTTGGGTCAAGTAGATGATGTCAAATTGTTGGAGGATCAACTACCATTTGGACAGTGGACAATTCAACATGGGTTTGCTGAATACTTACTTGAGAGGATACATGCGGGATATGAGATGGGTTGTATGACCATGGAGATAATACTGTAATCTCATGGAAGCCCATGCTAATGCACAGTAAGTCTTCTCAAACAAGGTATACTTGTGCTCATTGATACTAAATCTTTTGCTGAGGTAATAGATAGCTCTTTCTTGGCCTCTATCATCTTTTTATCCCAGCATGTAGCCCATGGCATCGTCATTGATTGACAGGTACATAAATATGGGAATGCCATCCCTAGGAGGTGCCAAGACAGGAGGTTTGACTAATTGCTCTTTGATGGAAAGGAAGGCTTTTTGACACTCTTCGTTCCATTTCTTAGAGGAATTCTTCCTTAACAACTTGAAGATGGGCTCATAGGTTGCTGTGAGTTGGGAGATGAATCGGCTGATGATGTTGATTCTTCCTAGAAATCCCCGCATTTTCGTCTCTATCTGGGGCACGGACATCTCAGTAATGGCTTGAATTTTTACAGGATCTAGCTCAATTCCTTTGTGGCTCACTAGGAATCCCAGCAACTTGCCTAACTTGACGCCGAAGGCATACTTGGCCGGATTTAGCTTCAAGTTGTACTTGTGCAACCAGTTAAAGATCTTCTTGAGATGGTCTATGTGGTCTTCTTCCCTTTGGGATTTGACAATGATGTCATCCACATAAACTTCTATGTCTTTATGCATTAAATCATGGAAAAGATCCATCATGGCTCACTGATAGGTAGCTCCGGCATTGATGAGGTCGAATGACAACCGTTTATAGAAAAAATTTCCCCAAGGAGTGATGATTGTTGTGTTCTCCCAGTCCTCTTCAGCAACCATGATTTGGTAGTACCCAGTAAAGCAGTCAACAAAGAAGTACATGCCATACTGAGCTGTATTGTCAATGAGTATATGGATAAATGGTACTGGAAAGTTGTCTTTGATACAAGCTTTGTTCACATCCCTGTATTCCATGCATACTCTCACCTTCCCTCTGGGTTTAGGTACGGAAACTATATTTGATAGCCACTCAGGGTATGTTGATACCATGATGATGTCATCTTAAAATTGTTTCATAATTTCTTCCTTGACTTTCAAACTCCACTCAAATTTTTAATCGCCTGAGTTTCTATTTAACTGGCTTGAATCCCTCTTTAATGGGTGGGAAATGAATGACGGTGTCAGTGGATAAACCAATCATGTCTTCATGAGACCATGCAAACACATCTTGGAATTGGGTCAATAAAGTAACAATGTCATTCCTTTGGCTTGGGGTAAGGTCCATACTAATCAAGATCTGCTTGGGGTTTTCTGAGGTTCCAAGGTTAAAAGAGGTGGTTTGATCAAGATTTGGCTTGGGTTTGTCTTCGACCCATTCTTTGATCTCTTCAGGCACCTCATAGTCCTCTTACTTAATCTCCATCAAGTCAGAGTCCAACTTTACATCAAAGTTGCAGTCCTTGTGACTAGATTACTTTGGACAGGATACTCTAGTTCAGCATTGATAGTGACTAGATTATTGTTGATGATATACTTGAGTTGTTGATGAAGAGTGGATGGGATGGCTCCCACCATATGGATCCAAGGTCTTCCCAATAGTAAATTATATCCTGTAGTGATTTTGAGCACTTGGAAGGATATGTAGAATGTATGTGGACTGATTTCCATTAGTAATTTAATATCTCAGATAGCATTTCGCTGAGATCCATCAAAGGCTTTGATGATTGTGTGGCTGCTTCGTATCTAGTTTAGATTGATCTTCATTCTTTCCAATGTAGCATAGGGGCAGATGTTTAGGGATGATCCTCCATCTATTAGCACGCCTCCAACCACATATCAGGAAGACATCACTGCTATGCGCAGTAGCTTGCAATGACACGTCCCTTCGGGATGTATGTCATCATCAGTTAAAGATATCACATTGCTGTTGAAGATGTGATCTACCAGATGATGAAACTTTTCTACATCCACTGTCTTTGGCAAGTGGGCTCTTCCAATATCTTCAGTAAGACTTTCCGATGATCTTCCGAAGAGAAAACCAAGTCCATAATAGATATCTGTTGCAGTACTTCTTTCAAGCTTTGCACCACCTTGGCTTCATTATGTCCCATTTTGCGGAGGAATTCTTCGATTTTGTCCTTGGGTACTTTCCCCTTAGATCTAATGACTAGCTTCATCACTCGTTGAGGGAGATATAGCAGATTTTCCTTAGATATCGCAACAGTGGTGTTAGACGTTGATCCTTCAACCTCTCCATAGTTCCATGGGTCTATTGTAAGAACCGAGAATTTCATGAATAAATAATTATTTCAATATAATAAGAAAATGAATATTTATTTGAATATAAATATTGATGTGTTGTACGATGAGTAATTCGATTAGTGTAAAGTGAATTTATATGAGAATTGAGAAGTGTGGAATTGACAATGAGAATCGTGAACGTCCTTGTGTGGCATAGTGTGGAGTGAGGAAATTCACTAAGTGAATTAAAAGAGAAATAGTTACTAAGAGGATGATTAATTGTGTATGATTATGTGATAAATACACTCTTGAACTAGTAATATCACCACTATAGAAGTTAATTCATATCATGTGAAACTTGTGTGGTGATAGAAATTGGAACTGGCTTGAAGCTAAACCATTTTGGCACTGCCAAGGACCGGCGCAGCTGCGCCCTCCTAGCAGTACAAAATGGCGCAGCTGAGCCAATGGTTAATCTAGGAAAATTAGTTTCTACTGTAGAAATGAAATGGAACATTAATGTAAAGTGCGACATGAATAAAATCATATGATAAGAATACATTCTAATGATATAAAGTATCAAGTAGTACAATAAAATCATAAGTGATTTTAATACAGAAATAATTAAATATCTGTGTATTCCAGAAATTGGGAAAGGAATTACGTGTGTAAACTGGACAGTTAATATTAAATAATGTTATAATGTGGTTATGTGAGTAGTAAAAATAATTAGGAGATACCCTTTAATAATACCTAATCGTGTTTATTTTATTACATGTATTTAATGTACATTGATTATATGATGTGAGTACATAAATAATCCCTAATTTTTCCTATATGGTAACAATTGTACATTAAAATTACATTTTGGGAATCTAAGTAACTAACTGAGTAAAATTTGATCACGTGGAAATTTAACTTATCAGTTACACCACAGTACATGAACAGTGACCTAAGGCTAATTTGTGTAACTTCTAAGCCTGCACTCATTGGTTAGAAGATGGTTGGTGTTGGGTTGTTAAATAACTCTTAATTAACCAATGTTTTCTTCCATTACACCATGAAATCTAACCTCAGTACAATGCAAATGCCCAGTCCTAAGGCTAGTTTGCGTTGCTTTGTTTGGTTCTTGAAACACTGATACTTGAGAGTGAGTAAGTTGTGGTTTAAAGAAGAGGCTAGCAGACTCAGAAGGAAGAAACTAAGTTCATTAAGCTCCAAGAGGTATAAAATATCAACTTTTGTACTTAATTGGATTTTTGCTAAATTCTTGAAATTACTTGAAATTCTCTGTTAATCAATTTGAATTAGCATGCCATAATGTGTTTAGGAAGTATGCTTACATATATGAACTCTTAAACTCTTAAAGTATGCTTACATCATTCATAATAAAGTGATTTCAAAGGCAACCTTGAACATATTTTCAAAATCTAGTTGCATCACATGAATATCTAGATTCTAAAAGGGTAAGATATCATGTTATGTCTATAATATCTCTAGACATGATTCACATGTATTGAACATAATGATAACTAAACCGAACATGAGTTTAAAGCATGATTCGAAGTGTTAAACAATGATAGTTGTGAACAAACAATATGAATACTATAAGCATGTGTAATAACAGATTGTGTAATCTCTCTATGTGAACATATAGTCAAGTTATAAAACATGGTAACTACGTAATCTTGTTATGCTTTAATACCATGTAAGTTGTAAGTTAAAACTTGTAAAAATAAACTCAAGAATAGTCATATGCTTATGTGAGAACCTCTAATATGTATGTATGTTAAATTATAAGTGCATAAGTGTGTTAGAGTTGAACAGAAATAGGAAGTGCAAAGCTTAACCACAGTGCGGCGGGGGACAATGTATGTTCTGGCCATCCCTATGCCTAGGCGATTACTGCCGTTTGCGCCATCCTGCAGTCATGAATAGTTTTTATTTTTGATCTGAAGTTCAAAGTATGTTTATATGATTACTTAAACTTGTATTATATAACCAATATGCTATGTAATGTGTTAAGAAGCATTCTAGGTGATAGAAATGAAGGTTAATGAGAAATTATGACTTTTGAACGTTAAGTCTAAAATAAGGTTTACAAGCTATAAGACGATGATACATTGCTTAACTTATGATAACATACAATCTGATTTGTGCTATGAAGATGTAGGATATGTGATGTGGTAGGTAAGAAGTTACAACTAGGTTGGATGTTTAAGTGTACATTTGAACTTACACATATGAGTTTATGTAACTAATGATTATCCTATACGTGTAATATATTATGTTAGGACTCGAAAGAGGGTATTAAGCTTTACTTTGGTAAATTACGCTTGAGGCAAGTACTCGAACCTTACTCTTTATTGATCATTATTGAACTTGTGCAATTATTGATCGTACAAGTAGATTTTTGAAGAACACATATTCGTAATGAAATTTCAAACCTTGATTCGAATGATAATTGTGCATATATATATATATATATATATATATATATATATATTGTGAAAGAGCTGTCTAAGCCATTGATTCGGCTAGACTATTTATAATTGATCGAAAGTTATCCAAACCAAATTAAATTGGTGCAAACTCTTATAACTGAGAAGAACAACCCTCTTAGTAGGGGAATTATATATTGTCGGGGAACCGACGTGCGCACATGAGAAAGACTAAATGTTATGCATGATATAGGGTACTTTAGACTGATCACCTATTGTACTCATTTAATAGAATTATCAGTCTATTACTGTTAATTCTAGGAGAAGTTCATAGTCCTTAGTGACTTCTTAGTATCTATTACTTTGAAATCTTGAATTAATAAATCTTTGAATATTATTGTCCATAGTGATCATTGTTGTTAATCATTGATACTTCTTGTTATCTTGAACTATTTAATACCCTTGAGAAATTTAAAACATGTTGATTACCCTCTTTGTTATATTACTTGTTGGGCAAAATTGTTGCTCATCCTTGCTTTCCCTAAAACTTTTAGTGAAGGCAGAATGTGGTGAACCCTTTGGAAAGGACAAGGGTAAAGAGAAAGATTTGGAGTAGTTATTTCTAGGTTTCTAGGAATATACTATGATTTGGCTATGAAAGAACTTATTTAGCTATGTTTAATTTAAGTTGTGTTGTATTACGTATGTCTAAACGATGTTTCATTATGGTTAAGTTATGTAAGAGATGTTTAAGTTTTGAACCCTTGGGACAAGAATAATTATGTTATACCAATATAAATTATTCTATTATTCCGATGTATAAGATGTTGATTTATTATTAGAGTTAGTACGTGGCAACCAAATTTGAGGCAAGTGTGGTCTGAATTTGGGGGTGTCACGTCTATCTTAAGGCTGATGATAGGATATTGCGGTCTGAATGGAAATACCAGTTGTTCTGGTTCAGCCACTTTCAAAGGGTTTTCTACTCCTTTGAGCTTAATGGATTGAATTGTAAAGGGTGTGGCAGCCAGGTCTCCCTCAGAGGATATGACTACTATGATTTCCCTCCATCTTTATGATCTTAGAGGAAATATAGGTCCACTCTTAAGTGATACGGTGTCATCGTCTGCCATTTGCTAGTCACCGCTATCAATCATATTTTGGATGAGATGACAGAGTGCCCAACATTCTTCAGTGATGTGACCACGAGAATGGGAGTGGTATTGACATACTCTGGTAGAATCAAATCTCTTTGAGCGTGGGTGGACTAGAGGTAGCAGTGCTGTGATTTTTCCCTCATTGATCAGCATCTGCAATATTTCTTCCATCGGTTGGCCTAAATAGGTGAAATCCCTTTCATTGGCAAAGTCTCGACGAGCTTGGGCTCTTGCTTTCCTGGTAAGCTTTTCCTCCAAGGTTTCACTTTCTTGGGTCTATGGTAGAGTCTTTGTGATAAGGAAGATGAGACTTGCATGCTTCTGATTGAACAACTATCGTGTGACTTATTGTTGATGTATCACCAGTTCTTCCAGTTGATTGACATGTTCGCCAATAGATTTTAACTCCCGTTCCATCATGAACTGGAACTTTGAATAATCCCACTTATCAGAATTATCTTTGCTGGTTTTGGGAGAACCACCCACGTATTTGAGGTACTTGAAACTTTATCCACTACCTCTATTGATCGTGTTAACATCCTCTTCCTTATGTTGAGGGAGAGGGTTATCTTGAACATGTTGTTGTTTGGGCTTTGTTACCACGATCTCACCACTGTCTATTAAGTCCTGGATCTTATGCTTGAGGGCCCAACAATCCTGAGTGTCATGGCCTGGAGCTCCAGAATGGTAAGCACGCTTCTTGCTTGTATTGAAGCCCTTTCCACTTAGATTGGCTGGTGGAAGGAGATGAGTGATTTTCTTCTGAGCTGTCAGAAGTTTGAAAATGTTTTCGAGTGTCCCCTAAGGGTGTGAACACTCTTCAGCGTCTGACTTCTCCATTCTTTGGCAAGGGAGGATTTGAGGATTGTGCTTGAAAAGGGGAATAGTTTCTCCTTTGAATAGGCAAGTTTTGATTTCCTTTTTGAGTTTATCCTTGCAGTATCAAGGAAACATCCTCTTCTTTCTTCTTATGGACCCTTCGGGGGTTGTTCCTATAACTTCCAGATTTGATATGCTCAGGTACGGCTTTTAAAGCGGTGAGGTCTTGAATCTTCCCAGATTTTAACCCCATCTCTGTCATTTCTCTGTGCTTAATCATTTTTGAGAATGGTTTTCCTATGCCTTCTAAGACCCTCTCATAAAATGGAGCTTCTTGAATATCTATGAAGGTCATCACCATCTCAGTCTCTATCATGAATGGGATTACTTGAGCAGCCAAACGTCTCTATCTTTGGGCATACTCTCTGAATGACTCATTAACTTGCTTCTTAACTTTAGTAATTTGATACCTGTCTGGAGCCATCTGAGTTTGAAAGATGTATTGACTGAGGAAAGCATGGGCTAACTCCTCCCAACTGTGAATTTTGGAGTTATCTAATCTGGTATACCATGCTCTGGCTTCTCCAGTCAGACTTTTCTGAAATAGCTGCACTCTCAGCTTTTCATTCTCGGCGTAGGATCCGAGCTCTCCAATTAACACTTTTAAGTGCGTGTAATGATCTCCTAATCCATCATATTTCTCAAAGTCGGGAGTTTTGAATTTTTCTGGATAATTGACACCGAGGAAGATGCAAAGATCTGAATAGGAAACACTTTTGTGTGTTCCAATCCCTTTGATGGACCGAATGGTCTCTTCTATTTGTAAAACCTTCTTCCGAATATCATCGATGTCTTGATCTTCTTTAAGATAGGTGATTTCAGGGGGTTTTTTGGACTTCTCATTTTGAGACTCAGGTGTTGGGACTTCTCTGTCTGGACCCTGTATTCCTCCATGTGCAAAGGATTCTGTTTAGATGGGTATTTATGGACCTTGAGTTGATTTGTTTAGTTCTTTCAAGAGAACAGCCAACTCTGTTATTTGATTCCGTAATCCTTCGAACTCCTCGCGAGAGACAGGAGTAAGATCAGGCTGGGCACTTGTAGCCATGTCTTACTGGGTGCTTAGTACCTTTTTGGACTTTGAACAGGTAACGGGACCAATCGTTTCCCTACAAAAAAAACTATGTAGTTTAGTCTGGGAAAATGGGGAAATGATATTCAATGTGTCCTTTAAGAGTGTTTTAATGTTCTCCTGCAAAATGGATGTCAGTTATTTTGATGATAGGATAGCATGACAGGTCTTGATATGAAAAAGGAATGCATATTTACATACTCCTTTATATTTTCCATTACATTGAGATTAACATGGAAATGAAATTAAAAGTATTTAAAATTACAAGTAATTAAAATTACAGGTAATTAAAAAGGGGAAGGTATGATGAGACTTCCCTTCGCATTTGGTTTATCAGAGGCTGACCTATCTTAGGCTACTCTCGTGACTTTTTGGCATGAAGGTCCCCAGATCATCGTAATTTACTAGATGGGAAGTTAATCCGATCTGTCAACTGGAGCGAATCTGGGTGGTGCCTTTCCTGAGCCTCGCGAAATTAGTCTTCCTTGAGTCCAGTAATAAAACATCGACGGGTTAGCCTTCTGGTGGAGGAATCACACAACATACATTCACATACATCGCATCTCATCATATGGAAATGATGACATGTGTGAAGCACTAATATCACAGGCAGATATGGTGCAAAGCACTAAAATGCAGTAAATAAAGCATTATTATACATCCATTCAATGTAAATGCAATATTCACACATAAACAGATAAAAGTTTTTGAAAAGCTTGAATAGTGGCTTAAGCCCTCTTACTGGGGTCCCCAGCAGAGTCGCCATTTGTCGACGTCGGGATTTTTGTTTGTCCCTTTCTGTTCTTGTCTTTTGGTGTTCTCATTTTAGGTGAGATTTGTTTGAAAAAACAAGTTTAAAAAGGTCCGACATGTATATGTCGACGATTTGACTGTTAGAGTCGCCAGTTGGTATTTTTAAATGGTTGCACCAACTCAACCGAGAAAAGGTTTGCACAAAGACCCACTATTTTGACACTATTTAACTGGTCTGAGAAACCAAGATTCATTAGGGTCCGGGGGGCTTGATTAAGCAGAGGGAAGGTGTTAGGCACCCCCCGACTTTCGTGATAACATGGTTATAGCCACTTTTCATTAACTTTTGTTTGTGTATGTGTGTGTAGGGCCTATGTGCAATTGTCTAGAAGTAGTGTTATGCCGCCTTTGCACCTATATATAAAAGGTTTGACTTTAGTATACAAGTTCAATTTTAACAAGATATAGCAATGAAGTTTTGTAAAAATAGGTTTTTCAAACCCTTATGCTCAATAGTAATTGAGGCCTTTGATACTTCCATTTTATTATGTGTTCGGCTTGATTGCTTTTATTTTTGAGATGTGAGGCATCTTCGAGAAAATAAGATACATAGCAGTGTCGAACTCCTTGTGGGCATGAGAGCCGTCTAAGGATATCCAGACACCGTAGATAATTTACAAGCTGGCTGAAGCTGAGAAATGTCCATCTCGGGAACCGAATCTAGATTCAGAGGCTGAATCTGTGATCACATGATTCCTAGGTTCACATGAAAGTGATATGTACAAAAGCTAGAAAAAGAACTAGATTTGAATAAATCTAAACCATTCTAGCTTCAACGGTTCCAGTTTAGTCACTTTTGAACAGGTTAAAGTTAGAAATAGCCAGATTTAGGCAAATTTAGCCCGCAGGCTGAAAGACTAAATATCTACATTATGAAAGCAGTTAAAGCAGCTATTTTTATAAAAGTGGTAAATATATATATAAGTATATAAGTATATATATATATGTGTGTGTGTGTGTATTTACATTCCTGTCTAGCACAGAGTTCACTTTGTGGCCTTTTACTACTTTTATATATGTATACATAAGGCCACAAAGTGAACTCCAAAGCGATATAGAAATGTAAATACATATATATATATATATATATATATATATATATATATATATATATATATATATATATAGTAAAACCACGATCGATGATCCTGCACACCCACTCAACGCGACTCTCAACGTTAGTAGATATATATATATATATATATATATATATATATAGAAGTAGTAAAAAGCTTAAAAATCTAAAAAAATCTTATAGTGGGTTGCTAAGAAGACTTTAGATAGATTTTGATGCCTAAAACCTTGGTTTCCGCCTGTTAAACTTTAGTATGTTACAAAATATGAGCTTACAAGTGTTTAAAAAGAAGAATCACTCAGTTTAGAGCACTCTAGCAGGGGTTACAGGCTGAAATAGACAGAGTTTTCTCTCTTTTTCTTTTTTTTCAAATGAGCTACCAAGAGCTCATATTTAAAGACCAGATGGTGGTAGGGGTTAACTTCTTGGCAACTCGGGTCTACTACCTACTTGCTTTCAGCCGCCCAGGCATTGCAGGTCTCGTCGTCTCGAAGTACATGCACTTGGGCTACGTGTTGTCCACTCAAAACTTTCAATTCGGGCATCCGATAAAGGAGTGATGTACCTTTTCAAAATGTTGTTGTCGAGATCTACACAATGACATGGGATTAGAAGTTGTACGAAGCAGGGAAGATGGGTCAATGACCAGATCTCCAAGTCTTCAAAGTTTATCTGTTGTACTATCTTGTGCAGTTGTCACTCGGTATTTGAGCAATGGTTCTTGTGGGACACCTTGGTACGCAGTGTGGATTGAATTTTGTTTAGACGACGTGAATATGATGTTGAGATGGAAAAATGATAATTTTTCCCCCACCGGGGTTATCCCCTGCTTTTGCACAGATGTAGCAGTCGTTTCTCAGGGTTATCTATGAGATTGGGCTGTTGTGGATGTTGAATGTCCTCGGGGTTATCTCTAAGGTTAGCTTAACCGCCCGGGCTTATCTAAGGGGTTGAACTGAGTATCCTGGGGTTATCTCTAGGGTTGAAACTGACTTTTTCGAGGTTATCTCTGGAACTTGGACCGCATCCCTCTGGGTTATCTCTGAGGTTGGAACTGAATCTCCCGGGGTTATCTCCGGGATTAAAACTAAGTCTCTTAGGATTATTTCTGAGATTTGAGAATTGGACTTCCCGAGGTTAGCTCCGGGATTGAAACTAATTTGATTTCCAAGGTTCTCGGAAGACGCGACTCGCCCTCTCCTGCGGGGTTAGTAATGTATATATATATATATATATATATATATATATATATATATATATATATATATATATATTAATTATTTGCTACAAATCAATATCAATTTTGACTGTTCATTCAATGTAAAGCTGTAGTGTTTAAAATTTATGGACTAGATTTATCTAAATCTAGCCATATCTAACTTTTAATCAGTTCAAAAGTTGTAAAACTGGAACCGTTGAGCTAGAATGGCTAAGATTTATTTAAATCTAGTTTTCTTTTTAAGTTTTGTAAATATTAAGCAATCGTGCGACCCTAGATCTATATCTAGAGGAAGGATTTAAATGATGAATCCTTTGTTTTGCGACGTTTAGATTAGATATCTATTTTATTTCAGTATATTTGTTATAAAGGCTTTTCATATGATATTATGTGAGCCTAGGAGCCACGAGATCTAAGATCCAGCTGACGGATCTAGATCTGGTTCCAATGATGGACCCTTTTTAGTTGTACAGTTAGCTTGCAAATCATATGTGTGCTGTTCGGACATACTTTGATGGCTTTCATGCCCATAAGGAGCCCGACACTTATATGTATATTATTTTGTCGAAGATGCTTCGAATCTCGAGAATAAAAATCAAAATAAACTGAATACGAAATAAAATGGAAGTATCAAAGGCCTCAATTACTATGTGAGCATAAGGGTTTGAAAACCTATTTTCAAAACATCATTTTATACGTCTTGTATTAAAATTAAACTTTTCTACAAGTCAAACCCTTTGTATATAGGTGAAAAAGAGGCATAGCACAACTTTTAAATAAAGCACTTTAGGCCCAATTAAACACACACTTCAAATAATTAAGGAATTGAAAAGACGCGATAACCGTGTTTTCACGGAAGTTGGGGGGTGCCTAACACCTTCTCCCCGCTTAAGCAAGACCCCGAACTCTATGAATCTCGGTTTCCAATGCCTGTTAAACAGAGTCCAATAATTGGTCCTTTTTGCAAAACTTTTCATAAACTCGGTTGAGTTAGTACAACCATTTCACTCCTACCAACTGGCGGCTCTGTAAAAAAAATCAATATTTTTAAATCGTCGACATTTTATGTTGGACTCTTTTGTCAATTTAACCCTTTCAATAAGTTTCGAACCATATAGAAAAAGTAAAGGGTAAGAAATATTTAAAAGATGAATTCCAAGAGGAAATTTTTCCCGATGTCGACAGAGATAGGTGAATGATCAATAAAATATCTACGTTTTTAGTAAAGGGAGAGAATGTCCTACGCGATTCGATAAAGTGACAACATGGAAATCCCTGGCCTTGCTTGAATGCAAATTAGAAAGGAGTTTCTAATTTACATTAACTATTGTTGTGCATTTTAGAATCGAAATACATATAATCAAATAAATAAAAGTTGACAATAATTCCATGTTTTATATTTGATTTGGATATTTTATGATAGAATGGTTAAATGTACGGTAACTATTCATGGAATAGGTTCTTTGTATTCTTTATGATTTAAGTTGAATTCATATTATTCGGATAGTCATGATACAATATCTATAAGGTGTCACTCATGATGTAGAATAAATATTACTCTGGAGTATTTATTTATATTTGAATAAAGGAGTTTAATTCATTCTAAATAATATTAGAATTGTTCTAATTTATTTATTCTACTACTGGCTTAATATTGAACCTAGAGGGTCACACCACCAAAGGGAGTAATATGATTTTAGAATTGATTCACTTATTAATAATAAATTAAGTGTATTTAATTTATTACTAGAATAAATTAAATAGCTTAAGATTTATAATTAAGTATTTGGAGAAATACTAATATTATAAATTAATAAGATTAGTCATCTTATTATTATTATTATTAAATTAACTAAATAATAATAATAATAATAATAATAATAATAATATCTAGAGAAATACTAATATTTATAATTAAATAATTTGAAAATACTAGATTATAAATAAATAAATAAGAGCTGTCTTATTATTATTATTTTATTTAGTTCCTAATTAGATTGGGAATTAAATTAAAACCCAATTCCTTAAGGGTTAAGAATTAGGGTTAGTCTTTAAATAAGAGGAGTCTTATTATGTGAAAGACTAATGTTTACACATCTTGCTTCTTTCTTACAAGTATTCTCAAAACCCTAAGTTGTTAGGATAGAGAGAATTAGGACTAGCCAATCAAGACCTAGTTGAGTCGAAAATCAATCTTCAATCTTTTACTCTTGGTGGATACCTCTTGGGCGTTGCATACACTTTGTGGCGAACGTGTGATCCAGAGATTGGAGAAATCGTGAAGGATCAAAGGATTGAAATTTGAAGTCTTCATCAAAGGTTGACACTTTTCAAATGTATATCTTTATCCTTCCTCAATTAATGAGTTTACATAAGGCTACACAATGGAATTGTTAAAAAAAAATTAAATTGTTATTTTTATGCTTTCGCTGTTATTACAATTAGATTGTATGCTTTGATTCGTTTTTAACAATCCTACATATATATATATATATATATATATATATATATATATATATATGTGTGTTTTATAATTTATTGATACTATACTTAAAGTGCATCTAATTGATGGAAGTGTATCTCTGTTTGTTCATTTGTTTTCTTTTACTACCTTAAAAATCAATTTATTTTCTTATTTCAGTGTTTGTTTGGAAGTGTTAATATGAGTCTATGACAAAATTATTTATTTTGTTTAATTTTTTTGACTCTCCCATTTTAATTCTAAAAGATGTGAGCATTCTTAATGTATATTGCATATTCCTATCCTATTAGTTGTCCCAAAATTTCAAAGTTATTTTTTAATAACCTTCTGCAATTTCCTACCTCTTTTGTGAAGACAACTTTAATCTTTACTTGATTGTCCCTTAATTCCACAAAGAAAGTCCTATTTGAAAATTTGCAAATATTAAAGGATGTTTGTTTGTTCCAGGTTTACTCTGAAAATAACAAGTTGGTAATTTAGCAGTGTTACGGTGATTATGTAATTATGATGTCAAACTTGAGAACATTGTGTCATTCTTTATTATTTCTGATAAAAAGAGGATTCGTTTTGTGGATTTTTTTAAATTTTTCATAAAATAAGAATCTTTTTTTTTGGAATAGTGAGAGTATTTTCCATATCAAAAAAAACATATTTATTTTGTGCTAAAACTCTTTATGTATGGTATTAAATATATGGAATTTATGTGATTGCATGACTGTAAAAACTGAAAAAGACACTAAGCAGCCTACTAACATAATGAACGACTCTTTCCAAGGAGGTTCATGATGCAGTTGCTTCCGTTCCTCTTGACAATGTATTAAAATAAACTATCTTACAATTATTTATTTTAGTTGGAGCTGAATGTATACAATACATTTTCAGTACGTTTAGTAAAGCAATGGTTTAATATTTTTAAGATCATTTAATATTTTAGGTTTTGATTGCTTAGCTAGTTATTATCTACATTTAAGATCACTTGGAATTTTGACATAGTAATATAATGATAATGCAAGCATCCACTACTTTTATGGACTACAGCTGCATTCCTACTTGCGCTTGATGTTTCCTGCTTACTTTAGGAGTTTGAGTTTCCCTTTACTCATGAATGATTGAGTTGTTTTTGTTTGGAGTTTGAAATGATAGAACATTCTTCATTTTGTTGGGCAATGAATTTATTATCCATTTTGTAATTGTTTAGGTTTGATAGATTTTCAAAAGCCTGATAGTCAGCCTATAGTTATTAGATGTAGCCTAGGTCCTGGATTACAAGATGAATCAAATAAATTGACCCTAGACATTAACAAAGTAGCAGTTTACCTAAGGTGGTAGCTATTGTAGAATATTGAGCATGGATGACAAATCCACCAAACCTTACTTAGAAAAGGACCACATTGCAGATAAAAAAATGGTAGGGCATTCTTACGAATAATGGTCAGGTTCTGGATTACTAGATGAATCAAATAAATTGACTCTGGACATTAACAAAGTAGCAGTTTACCTGAGGTAGTTACTATTGCAGAATACTGAGCATGGACGGTAACTCATACTCCCAAAGTAAGCAGGAAACATCAGGCACAAGTAGGAATGCAGTAAAAATTGAACTGTAGTCCATAAATGTAGTGGATGCTTGCATTTTCATTACATTACTCTCTCAAAAATTTAACTTTACTGATGAATGATTGAGTTGATTTTGTTTGGAGTTTGAAATGATAGAACATTCTTTATTTTGTTGGACAATGAATTTATTATCCGTTTTGTGGTTGTTTAGGTTTGGTGTAAATTATTATTTAATTCAGTTACTATTTTTTATTCTTATCACATTTCATATTGTGCAACAACAAATTGTGTGATGATGAAGCTTTGGTTACAGGTGTTGCCATAGAGAGTAGGAGGACGCGTAATAAGATTAATTTACAATGGTAAGGGAATAATTGTACACCTCCGAAATAATTAGAATACTTAATAATAATATATCACTAAATAACTTTTTGATTGCTGTAGCTACAAGCAAGAGTGTAATAAATATAGGCACTGCCATGCGATTATGTGGGAGAATGAACACACTATTACCCAACAACAAAACAGGTCGTTGGGTTTTTCTTTGTGCTGCTCTAAGGGCAAAGTTCAGCTACCAGCCTTGCATGAGACACCAATTAAGTTATTACAATTACTAGATAGAGAGGGTTAGTTGGCTAATGCATTTTGCACAAACAGACTTTATAATAATATTTTTACTTTTACATCGATTGGTGGAGCAATTGATAAAAACTTGAACCATGATGGAGGTCCTTACAACTGATTACATGGACAAACCTTCCATCGGATGGGCTTCCTATTACTACTTTAAGAATTCATAATTTGAGTTAAATCTTAAAAAAATTAGAATTATTTATATAACATTGATACTTAATTGGGTTGGTTAGTGCATTTCAAGCTTTTGATGAAATAAGACTAAGAGGATGTTCCTATGCTTTAACAAATGTATTTTTTGTTAGATATATTCAGGTTTAGGTTAGTCAATCCATTATTCAAACTAGCCCGTGCATTTTACGGGTTATCAACTAATTAAATTAGTTAGACCAAAGTCAAATTAAAATGAGATATTTAGACGTGAATTAAGAAAGAAAAAAAGATTGAAGCCGCGTAAATGCTAATGTGGCCTATTAGTTGAATCATACATGGATCAGGCGAAAGGAAGCTATCGTTTTTATATTCTAACTTATATTTATAACGGTTAAAATAGATGAAAAAATATAGTTTAGAAAACTTGTAGAAATTGAGATCAATTAGTTGTAAAAAATTAAGGGTTTGTTGGGTAATTGAATCTGCATATAATATAAACCACCAGTTGCAGCAGCTATTATACGAATGTGTAGTAGCTAATATACGAAGTAGAGGTTAGGGTTTTCAGTTCATATTGAAATCAAGAACGATTGAACCTGATAGGTCTCCAAGTTATAGTATTTATTTTGATGATAACAATAATTGGGAAAAAGGGTAATTAAATTAGAATCTTCTCCATAAGTTTTATTTGTATGTTTTTAAATCTTATTTACTTTGACCAAAAATATTTTCTAAGTTGAAATACCATTTTCTCAACCTTGATAATTTAATATCAAGTGTTAAAAATATTATTTCACAAAATAACATTTCTCCAAGGCAAGGAGGATTCATATTTTCTTTCAAAAATTTGCTTTCAAGCTTTCAAAATCATTTTCACAAAAAGGGGCAAAAAGATTTTTACAGAAAACGTTTGCATGCAACCGTGCTTAATTGTTAAAATCTTAAATGTGCATTTGTGTGTGCAACCGTGTATGAAAAAAGAAAGAGAAGGTTTTGAATTAAGAATTTAATCACCATTTGACCAAAAGAAAAGAGACATCCATTTTGGTTCAAACATTTGTTGATTCGCTCATGTGCTGGGAGATATAGAAATTGGCATGTGCTCATTAAATACATTAAAAAGGTAGTCAAATTTTTCAATAATCCTAAGCTTTCCAAAATTCAGATGGTCTGCTGAGTAAGCAATCCGTGTGATCAAAACTGATACAATTCATTCGAGCCCTTCATTTCAAACAAATGAATTTCAGCCTTTGATATTTTTAGAAAGACCATTTTTCCCCAACCTTGAAAATCCTATAAATAGGAAGCTTTCTCTTCATTCCAAACTTAGCAATTCACTATCAAAGAAAAATCTTGCTCATTGCCTACATTTTCTTTAAAGCTTTAATCTCTCTGTTACTTCAAAATTCTAATTATTTGAAGAAGAGACAATTGTTCACAAGTATTTTGAGATAAGTTGTTTAAATTACTTGATTAAATTATCTCTTACTTGTTTATTCTTATAGATATAAAAATATAAATTGTTATACACATTTATATATATATATATATATATATATATATATATATATATTATCTATTTATTATTTATATAAATATTGAAGAATAGATTAACACTTTGATCGTCAAAATGACCCCAGGATACTTCTAATAGAGAACTATCCGAACCGTCTTTGAATTTCTTAGTGATCTATTTATCGAAAATATTTATATAATTATCTCATATATTTATTATTTATATAAATATCATAAAATAGATTAACACTTTGGTCGTCAAAACGACCCCGAGATACTTCTAATAGAGAACTATCCGAACCGTCTTTGAATTTTTTAGTGATCTATCAATTGAAAATAATTATATAAGTACTTCATTTATTCATTATTTATATAAATATCATATATTAACACTTGATCGTCAAAACAACCTCGAGATACTTCTAATAGAGAACTATCCAAACTGTCTTTGAATTTCAAGTAGTTTATCGAACATATTTATATAAATATAGTGTAAAAATTATAAATTTGGTCAGTACTTAGAAAATTCTAAGTGGCCTTATTTATTTAGTATTCACATAATAGATAAAATATTTATATATATTCTTTAAGTTAAACAAATATATTTATTATATCAAGTATTGCTTAATTAATTTATTTATTATACTTGATATTTATCATTTGAACATAGACTCATTCATATTATCTGAACTTAAAGTTATATCTGCTTAATCCATATAAAAACATTCTTTTAAATAATTTTTTATAAACTTACATTAAACCTTATATCTACTTATTCAGAAGCATTTTCAATATACACTTAAATTATTTTATCTGCTTAATCAAGAAGCATATCTACAAGCTTAAAATTATATCTGCTTATGTTGGCTTGTTTGGGTGTTAATCAAAACAACACACACACACAAGTGCATGCAGTCAACAAGTAATATAGAGTGAGTAAAGTATCATTCCCATGAAGAATAATGATTATATTTTAATCTATCATGCAACAGTTTTATAACTATATCAGTCTACTTAAACAGATGATCAAATAATATTAACCAGATAAGGGAGATATGAGATTATAATTTCACTTAATGCACCATCCAAGCGAGATATGAGATTATAATTTGCTCTCCTTTTGATGAAAGATGCCACCAAGCGAGTTCCCGAACATGAAACCTATAAAAAGGAAAGAAATGCATGAAAAGCCACTTAAACGATTTAGATTAAGCAACAGTTATAACAAATTAGTATCCAATAAGTAGGTATAAAACCTATTTATCAGGACTCTCAAGACAACATTATAGATCCATTTTCTAAAGTTTTAACACAACAACAGTTCGATCATCACTTAGGGAAGATGGGTATGAGATACCATGGCGATTGACTTTAATGCAAGTGGAAGATTGAAAGTAGTATGCACACAAGTCAATCATGTATAATGATAAAGCATATACTTTGTAAATAATCTTATTCATTTATTAATAAAATTATTTATTTACTAAAGATATTTAATTATCTATATGGTGTTATTTTAATAATATATGATAAACTCATAGTTTTAAGCAATGATTTTAGAATCATGATGAGATCATGCTAATAAGATCTAAATTCTTAGATAGCTTAAAAACTAAAATTTTCCCAATCAATGGATTACTAAAAACGGGATTAGTGAATCCGGATAGACTGGTACATACGTTGCTTGCTCATTGAATGAGGATGATTGATCTCATGATCATTTGTGTGAAGACACTAAAGCAAGTATATAGGTGCTTATTGGAGAATAAGTTCACAGAACGTGGCTCGCTAACGAATACCTAATGGAGTTTTACTTGCCTGTCAATAGAAATTCTTGTAGTGATAGTAGTACAAGTGATCCTTAAACTTGAAATCATCATAGTATCTTATGTATAATGATTTATACTTTAACTTATTCCTTAAGACCCTTAGGGTATATCAAAAGGTATATTTGGATGTAATAAGTTATATATGGAGATAATAAATGATCAATAAAGAATCTATCGCTTCTAGTAAAATAAGAGATATGTCCTATGTGATTCGATAAATGACAACCTAGGAATCTTTGGCCAAGGTAGAATGAAATTAGAAATGAGTTTATAATTTGCATTTATTTAAAGTTGTGCATTTGGGAATCGAAATACATATAATTAAATAAAATAAGACTTGATAGTAATTCCATGTCTTATATTTAATTAGAGCATTGTATGGTGAAAGAATTATATTGTACGGTAACTATTTACTCAAAGATTCTTTTATTGTTACTGTTGAAATCTATATTATCTAGAAAGTCGGTAATCGCTAAGGAGGTTTATCCTAATTGTAGAATAAATGTTATTTATTTAAATATATTAATAGTTTAATTTATTTATTTAAATAATATTAGAATTGTTCTAATTGATTTATTCACAATTGGTTTAATATGAAAAACCTAAAGTGTCACACCATAAAAGGAAAAATATTTATTTAAGAAGTAAATATCATAATTGTAATAATCAGTTAAGTTTATTTAATTGAATCTATAGTGATAGAATAAATTAAATAGCTTAATATTTATTATTTTAAAAATATTAAATATAAATTAATAAGAGGAGTCTTATTATTATTATTATTACGGGATAATACACTTTTTGGTCACTGTACTAGGGTCCGATTTTTATTATGGTTACCGAAACTTTTTTTGTTATAATCGAATAACTGTACTCTTAAAAATTATAAAATGGTCATTATTTTTAATTTCCGTCCGAAAAAACGGACGAAATGCTGATTGTGCATATTGGCCCATTATTTTTGCTGACGTGGAGGGTAGAAATGCAAGGAGGCAGTTAAGTGGTATAATGTATGTGTAATAATAATAACCATAATTCCAAAACTATTAGTAATTAAGCTGAATAATTCCAAAACTAATAATAATAATAATAATAATAATTTTAAAATAATAATAATAATAATAATAATAATTTTAATTTTTAATTTTTTAAAAAATTATAAAATATATTTTATATGAATAATTGTGCTAATTGTCCCCGCATAGATTTAGTTGGTTCAAAATAATAATAATAATAATAATAATTTCAAAATAATAATAATTTTTAAATAGTAATAATAATAATTTTAAATAATAATAATAATTTCAAAATAATAATAATAATAATATTAAGAATAATAATAATTATGAAGCTCACGAAAATTAGCTGAGAAATAATTTGAATATTAATTGCACAGCAGCTGAGAATTTGCATCGGGAATATGGAATAGCTCTTCAAGTATATGAGTGCAAATATTAAATCAAGTGTTGTGTATTTCACTGATATATCAGTTCTCATTTTATAGCCCAATTTATTATTGTTGCTTATATAGTTCCATTGCATAAAAATATTTACGTTGAAAACAAATATTCATGTTAGAACTATACTGATAAACAATCCAAGATATCTTCAGTTGTAACAAATATTTGTTGGACTCTTTCAAAGATGATCCAGTAAGAAACAGATTTATATAGGTCATATTCTCTGCATAGACTTTTCAACTTCCTATATTAATTATGACTGTTAACGTCTGCTGCCTCTTATCTCAGTACACATCCAATATATATCACTTCCGAAGTACAAGCAATAGGAAAGATATCACATTAAATATAGGAGTGTTTAGTTACGTAAATTATACAAAGTCTATCTTAAGCCAACAAATCAGAATAGAATACAAAAGTATCGAGGCTTAAGTAATCATGACTCTTGATAATAATCATTACTCTTAACCGCCACAATTTTTAAGTTTCCAACAACACTAGTGCACATGTATATTGAATTATCAGGACTCTCATTTAACACATGTCAGTCATAAAACAATTAATTCGGACAATAAGATAAGTATTATTTTGCCATAACTTAAAGCATGCATGAATAGATAATCATGTTAAATGCACATATAAAATGTCCTAGAGCCTTGTATTGAAAAATCGAATATTTGCAATGACCTTACATAAAATTCTTAGGACTCAAATCTTCAAAGTCTTTAGACAATAATCCTTTCATCAACTTCCTGAAATTTCATAATAAACAAATTAGTCCAAAATATCAATTCATCATCAAAACAATAAGGTTAGAATATTAACAAGTCAACAAATTATTATTTTAAAATAATAATAATAATGATTTCAAAATAATAATAGTGACAATAATAATAATAAGAATTTCTTAAATAATAATAATAATAAATTTTAAATAATTATTATAATTTATTATTATTATTTAAATATGTACCTCAATGATTTTTATGGCAGAAGCCTAGAGGCCTTTTAATTGTTCTAAGACACTATGTGCTTATTTGGTCGCCACTCGCCATGTCTTTAGAAGCAAAATGTGGCCTTTTCTATAATAATAATGATAATTTTCAATAATTAATAATTTTAAGCAAAATGTGGCCTTTTTTATTATATTAACAATGATAATAATTATTTAAAATTTATTATTATTATTTAAAAATTCTTCTTATTAGTATTATTGTCATTATTATTATTTTGAAATTATTATTATTTTGAAATTATTATTATTATTTTGAGGTTATTATTATAATTTTGAAATAATAATAATTATTATTAATATTATTATTATTATTTTGAAATTATTATTATTATTATTTAAAAATTATTATTATTATTACTATTTAAAATTAGTATTATTATTATTTTGAAATTATTATTATTATTATTTTGAACCAACTAAATCTATGCAAGAACAATTAGCACGATTATTCATATAAAAATATTTTTATAATTTATATAATTTTTTTAAAAAAAATAAAATTTTAAAATTATTATTAGTAGTAGTATTTTATTATTATTATTATTATTATTTTAAAATTATTATTATTATTATTAGTTTTGGAATTATCCAACTTAATTACTAATAGTTTTGGAATTATGGTTATTATTATTACACATACATGATGCCACTTAACTGCCTCCTTGCATTTCTGCCATCCACGTCAGCAAAAATAATGGGCCAATATGCACAATTAGCATTTCGTCCATTTTTTCAAACAAAAATTAAAAATAATGACCATTTTATAAATTTTGAGAGTACAGTTATTCGATTGTAACAAAAAAAAATTCGGTAACCACAATGAAAATCGGACCCTAGTACAGTGACCAAAAAGTGTATTATCCCTTATTATTACTATTATTATTAAGTTAATTCCTAGAGCTGTTTGAGAATTAATTAATATTAATACTTGATGAGTAAGTTTTATACCCATTAATTGAGTGCATTTGAGCTTAATTTTTTGAAAGTTTTTAAGTGTTTGTGTCTATTCATGCATATTTTATGTTTTTTTGTAGGAATTGGGACGAAAGTTACTTGGATCGACGTTTGGGATTGCTAGATTCACATTTTCGGCTTGCCATTTACATAGCACTCACTTCAGAGCCAATTTCAGCATTTCTCCGTACCTTATTTCGAAAAAAATCAAAGAATAAAAGTTGTAGATCTACGTCTCCTCTTTCCTGAACATCTTGAATCATCGAAATCGGAGTTCGGACGAAGACGTTATGGCCATTTTTCCAAAGGACGTCAGAGCAAAAAATTTCCAGAAATGAGGCCAGCGCCGGGGAACCCAAACAAGGCATATGCCCAAATATCGGGGAGCTAGAATGCAAGGTGTTGGTTGTTGGCAGTTCAAAGATCTTAGAAACCTTTGGGAAGGATCGTCAAGTTTGGACGCGTTTTGGGGCAAATTTTAACACTTTGTTGACTCCAAATTGGATTAGGTTTGCTCCTAAGCTAAAAATTGGACATGTAACCTATAAATACATGATGGGAGGCATATAATAGGGGTGATTACATAGATTAGGTTAGATAAAATACTCCATTAGATTAGAACATAAACCCTAGTTTATATTGCATTGTTGGAGATTGAAGCAACTTGAGGATCATTGAAGATTCAAAGCAGGATCGAAAGAGGAGTCTCAAGACTACTGACAACAGATTCTATTATCTTCTCTTCTCTTCTCTTACTTTTATCTTTTAATGTTTCTTGATTTTAATTCAATGACAATGAACTAAATTTCTTTTATTAAGACTACAAATTGAACCTTTTATGTCTATGAATTAATTATTCAATTTATTTCAATTATTTATGTCAAGGTGAATTGTTTATCATGTCTTGTGCTTATTGATTAATTATTTGGCCAGCAATTACCTTGTTACTCTAGAAGGATTCGGAAGATGAAATTTAGGGTTAGAACTAGACATGATAACATGTATGCTTAATTATTTGCATGAGATGAATAATTAGGGTCGTGAATGAATAGGAATATCTGTTCACTGCATGTAACAAATTGGGAATTGAAACTTAATGGGTTTAATTTAATTATTTTGCATAGGAATATCGCAAGATTAATTGAATTGAATAAAAGTTAACTGATCACTTGGGAAAGGGCTTTTAACACTTAGAATTTCTGTTAACAATTCAGTAGGCATAATAACTGGATTAATTGAATAATTAGTTTATAGTTCATAATTGGGGATATTGTAGTCTTAACCTTTATTTATCTGAATTCATTCACGTCTTTACCTTTATTTATTTGAATTCATTTATAAAGTAATCCAGTTTAATTAGTTAATGTAGTTTGCTTAATTTTAAAAATCATAAATTGCAGCTGTTTAAATAAAATTAGTTTGGTTAAGAACTAGTACTTGGTGAATTTTATTAAATAATTTCTCGTGGGAACGATACTCTACTTTCACTTTATTACATGTTGACCGTGTATACTTGCACGTATGTTTTGATTGCGAAATCGATCAATAATACTCTCATATATTCCTAATACGATTAGGATGCTAATTAATTAAAAGGTTTAATTAATTATTCCTTATGAGATTAGGAAGCCTAATTAATTAAAAAAGTTTAATTAATTAAATAAACACTACTACAAAACAGTTAATAGATAACGCGGAAAAAATGTTGTGGTTTCAGTCAGAAAAACGTCGTGGTTAAGGATGTCATCTATTTGATACCCTTACACAATGTTTTTAAAACGTAGTAGTTAAGCACATTACACAACGTTTTTTAAGAAAAAACGGTTGTAGATTTGTTTTCCATAAATTAGCAGATGCTTAAAAACGTTTTAGAAGGTATGATTCCACAACGTTTTCTGGCTAAAAATGTTGTAGTTTAATATATTAGACAACGTTTAGGCACATTTACACAACGTTTTTAAAATGTTGTAGATTATAAAAAAAGAAAAAAAAGTTGTAGTTCACCTACATTACCAATGCACCTGCAATATGCTAATGCCATGATATATAGCTAAAAGGTCTAAATTCTCATTTAAATTTAAAGCCAAAATGTATCAATCATTCAAAATAAATCTCAATAATACCATTCGTTTACACTTTCAAATTACTACATCCACAAAATATATACCAAACTATCCATATATACATCTCAAATTCACTTTTTAATATAAATTACTACTATATTGAATTGTGAAGTTGATTACATCCACAAAATAAATCAAAATATCCATAAAATTATACTACTACCTAAGCATGTGCAAAAAAACCTAGGTTCTCCTTCAACTGTGCATGAATCGTGAATGTTTGCCAACAATCATGCAATCATATGTCTGCATACAGTTAAAAACTTAGTTAGTTGTAGTTGATAAGAGTATTTGTCTGCTATATTAGCTTAATAGCTACATTTTTAGTTTTCCTGTGCATAAGGTAATCTATGTTAGTTGACCCAAATGCCGATTACTGAATACTTGCTGCTCAGCGAATGACAAACCTTAAATAAGAAAGTTTAGGAGGGTTCCCTCCATCTATAAATAAGAAAGTCTTTTTATGGAGAGAGCGTGACGCAAGTTACGTACTTTATTTCAAGAGTTGGGAGATTACATATTTTGTAAAACCCCAACTTTTATGAATAAATATTTAATTTTGTGACACCCCTAAATTTGGGTACTTCATTCCCACAGGATTCAGTGTTCACTGTCCAAACATTCTTTTCTAGCTGCCCAAGTTAAATAAAACTTAAGCAATAAACCTTTCCATTTAAGGGTTACATAACTTATTCAAATAAATCCAAGGTTGTCTAACCTTAATACAAACAGCAAATGTGGAAAAATATATTACATCACATAATTAAAATATAAGTCTGAATAGATAATTCATAACAAATCAACAAGTCTTCAACACTTGTTCATCTTGCATTTTCCCTTTTTAGTGGTTGGCTCGTTAACCTTCTCAATTTTAGCTACAATAGTTATGTTTAAGCAAGAGTGTGCAAAACAAATGCTCACTTGAAAGAACATAATAACTGGCAATGAATAAACTCAATTGAATTGAATAACATTCTCTATTATTGATAATCAAAAACTGAAGTTAGAATTCATCTGAGGGTCACAAGACCATGAACTATGTCCTAGGTTATAAGTTTTTTTTAACTTAAACCCTTAACTGTCATTAAACTATATGGACCTTTCTTTCCCGTACTTAGGGTGATCAGCCCTTCGTACCATGTATTGTGCATAAACATCTTAACGCTTTCGCGTAAATAACCCCCTAAAATAAGGTTATTTATCTCAGCTTTAACTTATGAGTCCGCACCAAAGTAAGTTTGGTTCGGATAAGTTTTAAGGGTAATTTGGAGTTCAACGTACATCAACTAAGGATTAGTTGAATCAAAAGTTTAATGACAATGCAAGGGTTCAATAACTACGTATTACAAAGTAGTTATGAACCATAAATGAATAATGTAATGCATCAAAGTCATGCTTTAAGAATAGAGTTCAAAGCATTGAAAAGATATAATAAACCTTGCTTGAACAAAAATGGTAAGCTAAGGTTATATTTTCCAATAAGGAAACAGAGTTAAGAACTTTGCTCAATAGAATTCAAGAACTTGCGTAACAAGACAGAATAACAAACTTGCATAATTATAATCAAGGTAGGATAAGCTCAAA
Source organism: Panax ginseng (assembly GCA_020205605.1). Classification (NCBI taxonomy): domain Eukaryota; kingdom Viridiplantae; phylum Streptophyta; class Magnoliopsida; order Apiales; family Araliaceae; genus Panax; species Panax ginseng. The sequence goes on from CM035129.1 coordinate 90,089,156, forward strand.
TAAAAATTAGGGTTAGAGAACTTGCTTAAAATAAGAGTAGGGTTCGAAAACTTGCCTTGCGTGTAAACTAAACCGTATAACTTGATTCTCAATATCCTATACACATGTCATCATGACATAATTAGTTACCACATGATCTTGGTACATAATTAAATATCTATTTCATTTACAACTTATAGTCTTGGGTTTAACTACATGGTTAGACCACATGTAACGCCCGAGAAAATCAAATTTTTATGAGAATTAAATTTTTATTTGATTATGTGGATTAAATAAATTTAATTGATTATTTATGTGAGTAAGCTATGTGAAGGTCGTTCTATGACCTAGAATGTGCGAAAGTGGTTAAGATTTTTGCTACGTGATAGAATTAAAGTGTTTGAATTTCCAAGATAAAAATAAAAGTTTTCCGAGAAATTTCCGTAAAAACACTATTCACTGATTTCTGCTCGGGAATTATTTTTGAATTTCCGAGAAACGCGTAATGATATAATTCTAAGACGAGATGGAATATCCAATAATATTTCAGTTATGTCAAATGAAGTTTTCGCTTGCGGACTTAAAATCTAACGGTTAGGGAAAGTGATTTCCGAGAAGGAATTGAAATGCGTATAATGAATTAAAGCAATGATCGTATAATACGTAGGTATTGTACGAGGTAATGAATACGAGTATGATACGAGGTATTATACGAGTATATATGAATGATGGTATGTCATATATGAATAAGTATACGAGTTGGAATACGAGATTAATATGTAGATTATACGTTATAAGGCTTTAAGCCAAATGTAATGGACTTGTAAGATTGTGTAGGAAATTGTAATATCCAATTGGAATTATGATAAAGCCCAAGTGTAGGAATGGATAAGTCCAATGTGAATTAATGAACAAGCCCAAGTGTTTGTTAAATACAAGCCCAAAGAATAAGTTAAGTTAATTTAGCTAAAAGCCCAAAGTAAGAACCGGATCCGTGGATCAATCCAATGGGTAAAGATAAACCATGGATGACCCAAAGTGGTGGCCAAGTAAAGTACTTGGTGGCTAAGCAAAGGATAAGTTAAGTAATGGCCAAGTAAAGTGTTTATGCTTAATGGCTAAGTAAAGTGCTTATAAGTAATGAGCAAGTAAACTTAAGGGCTAAGTAAATGATAAGTTAAGTGGTGAGCAAGCAAATAATGTGATGAGCAAGTTAACTTAGTGCTTAAGTAGTGAATAGTAAGGAGGTGATTAAGGAGGTGGATGGTTTATTGACTATTAAGCCCTCACTTTGGGATTTCTATAAATAAGAATGATGCTAGCTCATTTGTTTGTTGTTTCATTTCATCCAACATCATAAGTATTTATTGGTTAGAGAGAAAAAGCTACAAAAGCTAGAAAAAGTTAGCCTTTGTTAATTCAAGAAGCAAGAAGAAGAACAAGCTTAATCAAGTGATCTTCAAGGGTAAGATCTTAAACCATTATTCTCTTTCTCTTCAATTGTTAGAGAAGTGAGTAGTGGTAGAACATGTATGCTAAGAAGAAGTAAGAATGATTAATCAAAGGACTTAAGCTTTAATAAGCCATGAATAAGCAATTTGTTCATATATAAGTTATGAACTAAGGAGGAACTTGTAATAACTTGTAATATGTTTACATGAATGAAATTTGAATGATTAGAAGATGTAAGGATGATGGTTAGAAGACTAAAACTATGATAAGTCATGTGAAGTGAAATCATAAGTAGTTTATACTTTTATAAGTTATAAACTCATGAAGAACAAGTAATAACTTATCATGTATATAAGTTATTGAGATATATATGGTTAAGATGTTAGTATGATGGATTGAATCCATTTGAAACGATGAACAAATCATAAGTAACGAAATTATGCCGGAATTCACACAATTAGACGATAATCGTCGAATTCGTGAAATTCTCGGAATGAAAGTCAAATTTTGACGTTGAGCTTGGAAATGTTGGTTTTCGATGGAGTATAGTCTCATTTGGCATTTTAGAGTTGCAGACTCAAAAATGACCGAATTCTGACTTAGAATGAAGAAACGAGCGTTGAACATTCACGAACATTTATCATTTTTGTTAAAATGAACTAATAGGTGAATTTTGAGTTAACGAAGTTGAAAATAAAAAATTCTAGCATTAACACGTAGAGTATGTAATTTTTGAGCTAAGGGCTTTTGAACGAGCCAATTCGGACTTATAACGAAGAAGTTATGAGCTTGGGAATCTCACTTAAGAAATTAACTGTCAAAAATTTCTGGCACTGAGGTCTGGCGCCGCAGCGCCAAACAAGGCCTTATAAGGTGCACCGCAACGCCAAGCATGGTTATCAGCTACTAGAGTTTCGTGCCGTAGTGCCAATTCCAGTTATAATACTCGTCATGTGCAGTAGTGTACAAGAGGGGCTGAGATCAAGAGTGGTGCCGCAGCACCACTATAGTAAAAAGGGTGTCGTCTTGCTACTACCGGGTAAAGGGAATTTTGTTGACCAAGTTGATTGTGAACCCAATGGTTTGCAAGACAAGTATGGGACATGTAATTACTTAATGCACATGATAAAACCTTTCCTAAATCACTTTTATAGTGACGACTTTAGGAATTTAATGTTGTTTAACGAGTAGTTAAACGAAGAACGTAAAGTATAAGAAAGTGAATTGTATTCAATAATGACGATGACTATAACGTTGAGAGTTACAACTAAAAGTTGTTGAATATTACGTGAACGGTATGCAATAAGTGTACTTAACCAATGATGGTTGAGTTTCGATTCCTAACATAAGAACGTTAGTAAGCCGTGAGGAAGGATGATTAACTCGAAACGAGTTGTATTAATGAAGTAAATCCACTTAAGACATAGAAGAGAAAGAAGTTGGTAAGAACGATGTAAATTATAACGGCAAGCCAGAACCAATAATAACAAATCTAATACATGATTAGATTGAGAAGAAGGGTAAGATTCATTAGGAACCATGTATGTTTACTCATGACCTAATGTGGTGTGTTATGTGGTTATGTGTTATAGAGACCGTAAAGACTTAGAGCAAAAGTAATTATACTGTAGCAGACGCTGAAGGCAAGTTTTCTTATCGCTTGTCTAACCTTCGTGTTAGCTAGGTTTTCAGTGATTCATGTTATGAGATGCATGAATTGTTTTAAAGAAAGTGTCGATGCCAATTTTAACTCGGCTAGACTAATCTTGAAAGATTGATTGATTTATTTACAAGTCTTTCAATATAGAATTGATAACGTTATCCTACACCAATTATTTGGTACGGATTCAAGGTAAGCCTGAGTATGAATAAACAAATGTATTTTACATCGATTATTCGATGGGTACGCGAGGTTGCCAAAACTTAAACGTAAATACGTTTAACGAATGAGTGTTGATCAACATAGAGTACTATAGGCTGATCACCTAGAAGTGCTCATAAGAAATATCGGACTTACGGTCTTAGTACCGGGTTGTCCTTTTCATGAATAAAAGCTAAAGAGAATGTTCATGGTCTATGGACTACTAAGAATTTCCAAGCTACTCTATGTACTTTAGAATTGTTTTATGAGATGAGAAGTGTTATTCAATGTTTCATAGAACTTCATAACTATTTTTCAGTTAATGAAGAATATTCATATGATTCTCGAAGTGGTATTTATATAAAATATTGTTAGACTTGCTGAGCTAGTTATGCTCACTTCTTGCTTGAATCATATGATTGCAGCTAAGGTCGAGCGAACCGAGGGTTCCAGTAGAGATAAAGGCAAGGCAAAGATGAATGACTAGTTTATTCTGTAATTGACTAGTATGTTTGTATGAATTATATTACAACGAACAAAGAATGTAATGGTTTCAAAACCTGGGAACGGGATGTATTATTATTAATGTAATAAGAATGTCGTTGATACACACATTTTGATGTTGTTTCAATAGAATGAATGTACAGTTATGAGTACTAGGGCTGATCAAGTAACCAAATTGGAACCAAAACCGCATCAAAAACCGCATGAACTGCACCAATTAAAATCGCACCAACGGTTCCGGCGTATGTGGCGGTTTTAGGTGGGTTGAATAACCAAATTTATGGTTCCGGTTTGGTTACAAGCCAAAACCGCACACATAAAACCGAAACCGCACCATGTGTGTTTAAGCATGTGCTATCTCTAGTAAATTCTAAACTTACTTTTCACTTGAACACGCTCAGAGAAAACTCCAGTCTTGCATTGTCATTATTTCACCATTTGAAAGAAGATGGTTAGAGGTTATAGAGTCAAAAATTAAGCATTTGGGTTTTGGAATTTCGGATTTGTTTGATGCGTTACTAGAAGGGCTTATAGCTGAGGGGCCAAATTCGTTGGTTCGAGCACTTGATGCATTGGTTAAGGTCTATGATATAGTAGTAATAGTCTAATAGATTATTTTTCAAATTAGGTATAGTTAGGATTTTATTTTATAAGTCTTCCCTGTAATATATAAGATAGAATTTCATTATATCTCCACTATATTCTTTTAATTTTTGGGAACTAGATAAATTTTCTTGCTTGTTATTGAATATATGGTCTCCGTTATTTTATATAGCGCATACTAAGTTAATTACTCGATGTGAGCTCTGTGTTAAATTCTATTGAAGGCTTAGACCTTTTTGTTGTTTCAATTGGTTTTGGAACCGAAACCGCACCAATTGAAACTGCACCGCACAGTTTAAAATCGCACCATACCAATCATAAACGGTTTCGTGTGCGGTTTTGGATTTGGCAAACCGCACCTAAGCGGTTTCGGGTGTGGTTTCGACTTCAAACCGCACCATGTTCACCTCTAATGAGTACCGTGTAGCACCATCTATCGGGTTGGAAGATACCCGAATTTGGGGGCGTCACACCACACTTCTAATTTTATTAACACTAATTTCAATTATCACATAACTCATTATTATTGATGATAATTTTCATATTTTATATTATAACAATACCACAAAATGATTAATCACATTCTATAGTCATAACATAACATTATACTAACAATTATAGAATTGTATATTAAAAATTAAATTTTTGGGCCAAACTACTAACTAGCGCTGCAACGCCTAGTAGTTTGATCGAGGATCGACAACAAACGCTTGGTTCAGCACCGCCAGCATCACATAAGCTTTTCGACCCCATCGCTGCGTAAATACTGAATAGTGCTATGGTTCAAGATCATAGCGGTTTCTCAGACAGCTTTTTAGTCGCTCCAGTGAAGAATGCAGAACAAAGTCAAATAGGCCTAAAAACTTCTTTCTAACAACAATTTTAACTTAACCAAGTTGTATAAACTTTATAGAAACAATAACTGATGTTTCTAACATGTTTCTAACCATAAAAACAACATAAACAACAAATTAAAACCTTTAAATTTCATTATCCTTGTTATTTCTCCACTTTTAATTACTCTTAGAAAAATTAATCACTGTGAATTCGTTTTCAACCAAAATAGTCCGTTGAAAACTCATTATTTTCGTTTCTTCATGTATTTACATAATCAAGAATCAATTTACACATACAAATATGAATTAAGCATCAATTTTTATTCTAAACTAAGTCATATCATACATACATCACTGAAATTCACTATAAACATGATTTCTTCATATATATCATGTTTTCATGGATTAACCTACTCTAAATCATATTAAAAACATATAAAAATAGTTCATATACACAAATTAGCATATGTAAGCCATATATTCAACAATATTATAGAGTTCAAATTACAGAGAATGAAAACTCAAGAATATGAAGAAAAGCTATTAATTTATACCTTTGATTGCTTGTTTAACTTTGGTAGATGATAGGAATTAGCTTGTTAATTCTCTCTCACCCTCTCCTCAATCTCTCAAAGGAACAGAGAATTTCTTCTCTTCTTTTTTCTTTGTGTTTTTCTTGTAACAATCCAGAATTTCAAATTTAAATTTTAAATATTTATTGAATTATCTAAATATTTATTTGAGGTGTTTATTGTTGAATTATTATTTTAATTGATGTTAATATGGTATATTTATTAAATTAAATAAATATTTTAGTTTGATGTTGATGTGATTATTGTTATTAAATATTTATGAATTAAATATTTAATTTGGTGAATTGCAATATAACTTGAGATGTTATATTGTTGTTTTAATTTAATAAATTATAGAGGTATATTAAATTATTAAATAAAATTATAATTTTGTAATATTTATTTAAGTGGAGTATTTATTTAAAATATGGAATGTGTAATTAATTTATTTGATTTAATGTGGATATGGAAATCTAAATAAATAATATATGATTATAAATTATAAACTAAATTATTTATTAAAATAATTAAGGTAGGTTTAAATTAATTTAACCCAAACAAGGCTTAAAATATTAAGTCTTTATATTTTAAAGACTTTTTGCCAATCAAAACCTTATGGCTTTTGGATTTCTTAATATTTGAATTATAATAATATAAATAAAATAAATTAAAATAATAAATATAATATATTTATAATCTATACGTTATATGTTATAACTGATTAGGCTTATTATGGCCATATCAGTTTTCTTTTATTATTACGCATACATGGTTATCAGTTTTGGGGGATTATACGCATTCTAGTTTTGCTAAGCCTAAGACTACAGAGAGCTTGAGTGAATTGAGAGGAGGTTCTGAGGATTTTAAAGCATCTTCAGTGTTTAGCCAGAATTAACAAGCCAATTGAAGGTATTTTGTCTAACCTTTGTATAATATATATATATATATATATATATATATACATATATGAAATTATGGCAAAATTTTCTTATGTTCTATGAAATCAAATTTGTTAAATTATTGATATATATAACTGGTAATTGTGATTATATGTATTGGTTATGTTTGAGTTTGTATGTAAATAAGAATTCGTATGCTAATTGCAGTTAAAAAGGAAGAAAAGTAAATTACAGTATATTTTTGCTTGTGGCTTGTAAAAGTACCAATTTTAGTAGCCAATTTGTACGTTAATCTGTGAATTGAGGCTTGATTATGCTAGTTCGTTAAGAAACGAAGAAAATGTAGTTTAAACGAAGTGATTTGGTGAAGAATTGAAATCACAATGATGATTTTTGTAAAGGATGTCAAAAGTGGTGTTTTTGTTTGAAAACATGGAATTTGAGGAATTAAGTTAGTAAAAGTTGTTAAATTGTTCTATATTGATATATATGTGAGGAAACATGTTTGTAATAGTTTTATATCATTTGTTTGTGTTAATTTCACTATTTGGTGGGATGAAATTTGTGTTAGTTGGGCTAAAGTTTGCCATCGTTCATGTTTAGCTTCGCCTGTCACGTACATGCAAACAAACATACCGCTTGGCAATGTCAAGGCAAAAAGCGACGCCTTGTCGTGTTTTTCAAGACAAATTCTACGGCCCCAGTGCTTATGTATGTATGGCAAGAATCGCGCCATACACTGATCTGAGGCAGTGACTTCTGCTGCTGCTGCAGACCTGGGATAGCGACACTATAACTTGGTCTAATGATGTGTTAACTTAATAAACATAGAATATGGAGGTTAAAACAGAACCGTGTCATGTCATTGATAATTTCAAGGTTGAAAATGATTAGTAGGTAATGAACGTGGCATATTGACTTAGTGAGCATGATGAATAGTAAACAGATGTTATGAAGGTTAACACTTGAAATTCCTGATATTTGTATAGTAGCATAAGACTTGTGCTAAAATGATAAGTTTAGCAAGAAATGTGCATGTTATGGTATGTTAGCATATTTAATAGGTATTGTGGTTCTAAACCTATGTGTAGGATATTAGAGTACGTGAGTTGTAATTGTATAGCTTATGTAAGAGGCAAGTTCCCTAACCTTTGCTACTTTATTATTCAGCTAGGTTACTTTTCACTGTTATGTTATACTTATGCAAATTCTTTATCTCTAATCTTTTGTTTAACGATTTATTGTCATGCAAGTTCTTTAACCCTCATTTATTGTTGAGCAAGTTAGTTAATCTTTGTTTCTTTATTCCAAATTGAGATTACCTTGGTTATTCAAAGTCTGTAATTTTATTATAAGAAGTGTGTTTATTCAGCTACTAATAACTGTTGTTTGATCTTCGTTCTTCAATATCATTGTACTATCTTATATTATTGTACCGAACCCTAAGTTGCTTAGCAATTCTTTACCAATTCAACTAATCCTTAGTTGATGAATATTCTAAACTCTAAATTACCCTTGAAGTCGACCCAAACCAAACTTTCTTTGGTTTGTTTATGTACTCACACACATTTGAAAGCATGCTACTGATGATAACATTTGTTCAACTTAGAAATTGTTAATACTCTAGCTCTTATTGATTCATCGATATACCTTGTTCATGAAGACATTATAATCAAACCCTTGAATAGTTATTGATTCCTATCTGATTCAACCAGTACTTGGTTGATGAGCGTTCTAAAAACCTAGACTTCCTTTGAAGTTAATTCCCAACCAAACTTCCTTTGGTTCGGAACCTGATAATCTAAGCTGAGATGAGCAACCCTATATCAGGGGATTATTTTAAAGCTACGCAATAGCGTTAAAATATTTGCGCAATACATAGTACAAAGGGCTGATCACCTGGAGTACGGAATGATGGTCCCCATAGTCGTTTAAACTGTTAAAGGTTACAGTCGAAACACATGTGAACCTAGGACATAGATGATGATTATTGTCTTTTAGACTGTTAAAGGTTAAAGTAGAAATACTTGAAAACCTAGAATAGAGTTCGTGGTCTTGTGACCCTTAGTGTATTCTTTGATGTTGTTATCTATTGTTAACTTAAACGTTCATTATTCCTTTGAACTCATAGTTGTTGAATTAAAGTTTCTTGTTCCAGTAAGAATACTTTACCATTGAAATCTCAGTAAATTGTCATTCATAAAATATTATTGTATGTTATCCTTCTTGTGGGCAATTGTTTGCTCACTCTTGCACAAAATAATGCAGATGAAGTTAAGAAGTTTGAAGAGCTTTTTACAAGTAAGGGCAAGGACAAAGTGCTTGTTTAGACGACAACGTTTAATTTATCTTTTATTTATGAAGCTTATGTAATAAATTTAATTACGATTATATTTTAGTTTTCCGCTGATGATTGTAATAAAGGTTAAATGACCTGGGATTTATTTTAATTTATGTAACCCTTTAATGGGAGATTGATTGTTTAAACTTTTGAGTTTAATTATATCCTTTGTTTATGGGTAGTTAGTTATGATTTAGTTGGACAGTGAACACCAAATCTGTGGGATTGAAGTGCCCGGATTTGGGGGTGTCACATTTCTTCTTTCTCTTCTCTGTTTCTTTCTCTCTTCTAACTTAACGTATAATCAAACGTATACATATAATACATGTTAACGTAAAAAAAAAACTGACAAGTATAATAATAACCATAATAACCCAACTTAATAACATATCAGTTATATATTTTTTTAAATTCAAAAGCCATTAAGGCTTGTTTGGCAAAATTAAATTAAAATAAAGACTTAAAAGCCTTAAGCCTTGTTAGGTAAAACTAAATTAAAATTCCTTTTATTTTATTTCAATAACCCAATTACTATATAGTTTGTTGTCACACTTTATTTAATTAAATTCTAATACTTAAATTCAATTAAATAAAGTCATATCAACTTACTAAATCAACATGCCACATAATCAAATTAATACAAAATTATAATTTTCATAATAATTTTATTTAATAAATTAGTACATCACTTTTACTTACTAAATTAAGTTAAAACAACATTATAACAATTCATTTAATCATTATCAACTCTCTAATTTAATTATTAAATTAAATTAGAATATTACCACTATGTAACATAATAATTAATTCAACACTCATTTAATTTAATTCACTTCAAAATATAAAATTACCAATATCAACTTAATTAACATATTACATTTAATCAAGTTAATTTCCCATAACTCATGAATTATTTATTTAACTAATAAATAATCAAATCAAACAAATATTTATTTAACAATAAAATTATCAACACATAATATCACATATAAAAATATTTATTTAATTCAATAAATATTTTAAATTACATATGAAATTTCGGATCTTTACAAATTTTCTCTTAATATTATTTTGAATAGTAAGATGTTGATTTGATATAATGATATAGTTATGGGTGATATGTGTAAATTTTGCGAAGTAAGCAAGTTGTCATAAAATATTTATTTGGTTGAAGAATATTCTTTTTATTTAAAATATTAAATCAGACGACTACATGTTAATCATTAGTGGATCCCATGATGGAATAACCGCTTGATATGTATAGCGGAACAAAAATAACCTTTTCATAAAATAACGACAAGACTTTTACCATTAAACTGTTGAAATATCCGATAATAGCAGTACAATAATACGCATTATTGCACAGTAGCACTCGGTATTGCACAGTATCTTTGATTATTGATGCTTACGTAGGAAGTCACTTAGTTTCATTTAATAATTACCACAGTAGTTGCTGCACATTATGTCATATTATTGATTCAATTATTGTCACACTATCATCTGCATAATATTTTATATTATTAAATCAATAATTGAGACGACACAGTTATTCATATTATTATTTATATTATTAAAAATGTCTAGAAAGTTCTGTCGATGAAATGAGTTTGATTATTTAATTGCGCGTCAGTAAGGAGAAATCATTATCGGTCTTTCTTGGGAACGATCTGGTTGTCAATATTGTGAGTTATAATATTAATGATGAATAATTGTTGAAAGATTAAAACAGTGTTGATTGAAGATAAGTGATTTGTGGTAGATATTTATTCAATTTGTGATATAAATAGAAGAGTTGTTGTATTATTCCATGGACCCCTAAGTGCCAAATTATTCGAACCATCGGTAGAAATTACTTTTCAGTTTTTGTTTTATTGTTATAATAATAGTAATAAAACAGAAAACTTTTTGTATAAAACATAAAAACTTTTTATAAAAAACAGAAAACTTTTTAATATATATAAAGTTATTTGTTTATTAGAATAATTTAGATGAATAATGAAATCAGACAAAATTTTAGAAAATTCACTATTGAGTCCGTGATTGTTTACTATTTAAATAGTGCCCTGTCATTCTCCTATAAATAGGTTGCTTAGTTAAAAAATTAAAATTACACCAGAATTAAAGAATTCTTCTTCTATAATATTGTGCATTTTTCTTTTGGGTATAAGGATATTTTGAGTGTAGCAAATAATGCAAGATTTTCTCAAGATAATCTCCGTTATACCAGTCAGCTTTAGTCTCATATTAAGGTAAATGATGTTATTTTCTTCCATTCTCGTACGTGATATTACTTCATACTCGTAAGGGTTGTCATTCTATTCCTTATTAATATGTGAAAATAATATGTCTATGCGGATTACCGCATGCCTAGTGAATAACTATTTGTATTCATTCTTTATTAATCTGTGAGAAAAACATGTCTACACGGATTATCGCATGCATGGTTAATAACCCCTCATACTCATTCTTTATTTGTGGAAATGATCTATCTACGCAGATTACCACATGACGGGTGAAAATCCATTTGCAGCTTCGTATTTTTTTTTCTTCATATTCCTAAATCTAAACTTACTATGGTAAGTATTGCTTCTATATTTCCTGAAATGATTAGAAATACTTGAGGTTTGCGCTTCATCTAATATCATTTCATTGAAATATTGGTCTGAACTCTCTTATTAAATTTTAATATTTTCATTCGGGATACTATTCATGATAAAATTGGTTTCTTTTCTGTCTAAATTATTTTTGATACATGAATATCATTCTTCAATTTTACTCCACAATTAGTTATCATGTTAACAATTTGGACATTCTTGAACTCTGGATAAATTGAATTATAAATTTCTAATATTTATCCTTGATCTTACTTAATTGATTCTTTATATCATTGTCATCATCCTCATGCTTATATTCTGTTGAAAGTCATCTTTGGCCCGTAGTACAATGATGGATGGTTGATTGGTATGATTATGACCAGAAATTGTGTATTGATATAATCATGACCTTTAATGTTACAGATAAAGGTTTGTTGTGAAAGTCCTCTTTGGCCCGTAGTGCTTAGATGGACAGGTGTTTGGCATGATTATGACCATTGGTGATACAAACAATTATCTTTATCCCGTAGTGTATAGATAATTCGTTGATTGAAAATAATTATTGATTGGTGTTACAGGGATAAAATATTGATGATGGACTTTTAAATCATAGAAGACAGTAGACATCATGCTCTACTTGACTCTTATAATGGATCGCTATTTCCGCTGCAGTTGTTGATCTAAAACTTGTTATCTATTGTATTCTATCATAATTTTTCCTGTTGAGGACCAAGGATAATTTGTTCTACAATATCTTAGTCATAATATTCTTTAGTGGATTAGTTGAGCTCACCCTTTTTTTTTCATTGTTCTCTTCAGGAAATGAGAATATAGCTGAGACTAGTCGGGGGATTGGAGTGATGGTCCAAGATGGTTATTATAGTAGTCCTCACTACTCTATAAAATAGCGCGACAATAATTGTAATGAGGACTTTATTTGAGTTTGGATATTGTCTATGCGATAATATTTGTATTGAAACTCACATATTATGTTTTGTCGTATTTTACACGATAATTAATAGTTGTATAAATGAAGTTTGTATTTGAATTATGTACCATGTATTTGGCGACTCAGAATGGGTTGTGTGAACCTATTTTGGGGGCGTCACACATTTTCTATTTGAAATAGGAAAAACTAGGGTTTAACCAAATACCATTTTTCTTGAGTTTTTGTTATTCCTTGGTGGATCACCTCTAGAGGCCAAACGTTTGGGTGACTAACGTTGATCAAAGGAAGGAATCCAATCCCGCGTACTCAAAGAGACCACAAAGGACTAGGAGTTAAACTTGTATATAAGGAAGTTCGAATCTTCAATGGTATAATTTTGATCTTCTTCTTCGTCGTTTATATTGATAATTAAGCACAAAGCATGATCATGACATGGGATTGTATGAAAAGTTTTAAATTCAATTTTATCGTGTTTCCACACTATTTTATATGATTTAATTATGTTATCGCGCTATATACAATCCCACCATATTTATCTATAAAAAGCCGTAAGGTGATCCCAATTTGAGTTGACTCTCAATTAATTAGGAGTCAATTTCATTTGTACGAGTTGTTTTACCTAGTTATGATAAAGATAACCAATTTGGGTTTTACCATAAGTTCAATTACATAAAAATTAACCGAGTTTCGTTCATACGAGTTATACTCTCTAATTTGGATTGTAAACTCGAATAGTTGTGATCCTTAATAATAAAGACTTTCATATTCTTATTTATTGTTTTGGATTTATGTACTCTATCCGTTCCTTAATATAGGTCGTTTTAGAGAAATATTTTTGTTCTTTAATATAAGTCGTTTGAGAATTTCAAATAAGTATTAATTGTTTAGTTTCCAATATTACCCCAAGTATTAAATGTAACTTTGGTTCTCTCACTAATTTTTGTCCAATAAATAACAAACTCTTCTTCCAATACAAGGGCAATTTAGACAATTAATATTATAATTAATGTTATACAATCATTATCTTAATACTTATGCACAACCCTAAAATGACCTATATTAAGGAACGGAGGGAGTATTTATTTATGATTGAAATTATAAACACATATGTGTATATCTGTCATGTTTTAATGCTACCTATTTATAACAAGTCGTAAGAATCAATTTGAGTTTGACCATAAGTTCAATTACGTAAAAATTAAGTGAGTTAATTTTGTTCGTACGAGGTATACTCTTTCATTAGGATCGTAAAATCGAAGAGTTGCGATCCTTCATAATAAATACGTTCTTATTCTTATTTATTGTCTTGGATTTATGTATTTATTGATGATTAAAATTCCAAGTGCATAAATGTATATCTGTCATGTTTTCGTGCCAATATAAAAACAATAGCGATATTCATTTTTTGTTCATCTAAAATTCAGTAACAATATTTTCTCCTTTATGTCTCTTGATGACCTCTAATATTTATATGTATAATAGAATTGATATATTTGGTGGAAATTGTCTGTCCATTGATATTGATATGTAAAATTAGCAAACAATTTAATAGAAAAGTAATTGGAGTATCAATTAGTGTAATTGGGAGAATTGTTGTAATACTACTTGTGACATTTTGCCTTCTCATTTTGGGTCACAGATTTTCTTTAAAAAAGGTAATGGTGCAATATAAAACACCAAGAGGTAAATAAATAATATTATCTTTATTTTAAAATAATTGACAATTATTGAATTTTTGAAATATGGTGAATGAAATTGATAGTTAAATTATATTTTGAATTGTTGAAAATGAATTCTATCATTTTACTAACTATTTTACAAATTTGTCCATGCCTGTATACAACTAAAATTATAAATTATAAAGTTCATAAATATAATGGAATATGAAAATAATTAACAAAAAGAAGATCAAATGAAAGAGCTGACAGAAATTAGAGTATAAATGGTTTGTCTTTAGCAACTATTTATAACATTACAATTATTAATTATAAGTTACTTTAGCTTAATCAATAATTTTGGGATATATTATTTTTTATTTTTTTAAAATAATAACATACATCTTTATGATATTATTTTTATTTTATTATGAATGTCCTTTTTAATAGTTTACTCTTCAAATTAGTACTTTATTCAACATCAAGCGACAACTTATTTTTTTTCCTTTTCCCTTTTCCCTTTTCCCTTTTATTATTAAGCCAGGCAGAAACAGGAGCAAGAGCAGGAGCTATAATACACAAACTGCTTTTCAAAACTGCAGAAGCACGAATCAGAAGTTCTTAGGTCAAACTTCTCTCTTCCGCCCTCTTGATTGTCTCATGGTGGAAGCCAAATCGATCGACTTCTGCCCTTAAATCAGTCGAACGGAGGATTAATCTAAGAAAACCCTAACTGGTATGTCCTCGATTTTGAAGTCTTGCAATATTTTTTCGTCATATTTTTGGGAATCGCATGTGTTATCTTCTTTGGGTAACTTTTTTTGCCCTAAGAATCTGGTGTAACCACTAAGGATCTGGGTTTCTGCGATTGTGTATTGTATATTGATCTTGTACAATTGGACTGGTGGTATTTGATGTTGTCCTTTTTCCTTTTCCCTTTTCTCTCTTATATGCAGGCTAAGAAAAATACTTCCTTTGCCACTTTTAAGGTTGAGTATATTGAGTGGGAAGTGACATGTCAAGATTCCAAGTTCGTGGGAAAGTGGTGGATACTGTTGATTTGTTGAGGAAGAGGAAGTTGCCATGGCGATTGGACGTGTTGCCATTTGCCATACTCTATGCTGCTTGGATTGTAACCCTCATTCCTAGCTTAGACATTGTAGACTCGTTTATAATTCTCGGTTGCCTTGTAGCGGTTCACATGCTCGTTTTTCTCTTCACTGTTTGGTCAGTGGATTTCAAATGTTTTATCCAATACTCTAAGGTTCGGATTATCCTGACTTTTGACCACTGTAGTTACAAATTGTATTGCTATTTCTCTGACGCATTATATAGTAGTTTTGTTTGGTATTTTATTTTGTTCAACTTTAACAAGAATTCATGAGTTTTATAATCCTAAGAAGTTTGTCTGAAACTTTGAAATAAACACCATTAACACCACTCTATATATGTTTGTTTTGAACTTTTAGGTGATATTTAATATATTACTTGATATCAATGGTTGCCCTGGTCCATTGAATATCAACCCAAGAGTAGAAATAAACTTAAAACGAACATGAAGATAAAGACTAG
Organism: Panax ginseng; assembly: GCA_020205605.1. Taxonomy (NCBI): domain Eukaryota; kingdom Viridiplantae; phylum Streptophyta; class Magnoliopsida; order Apiales; family Araliaceae; genus Panax; species Panax ginseng. The sequence continues at coordinate 90,104,973 of CM035129.1, forward strand.
GGGAAGAAGAATCATTAATTTTTTTTGCATTTCACCCTCGCATAGGTTAAAGTAAAATCATCTCAAAATACTCTAGCCTAGAAATCTCATATGATATAAAAATAACACTGATAGTTTTACTGGATATTTCCCCTCCCCCCCAAAAAAAAACCCAAAAAAAGAAAAGAAAATAAAAGAAAAAGAAGCCGAAGCCGATAGTTTTATGACTGCTGAGCTTGTAAAACTTTTAAGCTATTGCTTGTAAAATAAATTTTTTTTTTTCACTCTTTGTGTATTGACCAGTTCCTGAAGCAAACTGCAAAGTGTAAAGTAGCTCCATATAAAATGTTAACAACATTAGCTTGAACCAGCATATGGCATCAAGAACTCCTTAAACATATCAGAACATAAATAAGGCCGTGCCTTAACCTGAATTTGATTTATAATTATACTAAATAAATATCTATGTAAAACCAAATTGTTCATTTCTTTTATGCATTATATGAGTCTCGTTCATGTCTTGATAGTCTAGAATTTTACTGTTTTTTTTAATCAGCTACCAAATTTGTAATTCTGTATTACCTAACTGAAACTTGTGGGTTATGAGCATTGTTTGTTAAGCTGATCGTAATACTTTAAGTAGACTGTAGAAGTGAATGCATAAGGTTAGTTATGTCTTGCTGTTGCTTTTTTGATTGACTGAATGACCTTCTGTTTAATGCTTTGTTAACTTTTATTTTAAGTTTTCAATGTCTCTTCATTTAGCAGGTTGATGACATTCACCAAGCAGATGGATGCAAGATTACTCCAGCTAAATTCTCTGGCTCTAAAGAAATTGTCCCACTTAAATGTCGGAAGGTTGTCATGGTTTTATTGAAATCTTAAAATTTTCATTATCTTTAAGTACAATAATACTTAAAAGTCGGAAGGTTGTCATGTTTTCTGATCTTTTAGAGCCATTATTTCTTATTCTGGTATTTTATAAAGTTGGGGTGTTTTAGAAACATTTTTTGAAATAAAATGGGAACATTGGCCAAGCATATTCCTATGAAATTTTCATGAAATGAAAAAGGTGTCCAAACAAAGCCTGAGAACATCTTTTCCTGCCCGTTGAAATTCTATCCTACAATCCCTAACTGTTGAATGTGTTGGTTATTCAACCTTTGCACTCAAATTACATCAGCCCATTTGTTTGTATTGAGATGTCATTGATTCTCCAATACAAATAGGTCACCTTTGTAATATGAAGTAACCTACAGGCTACAAACCTTTTCCCTGACACTTTGTAGAAATTTATCACCTTATTCTTCAAAATTTTTGTGCCCAGTATTTTCAGTACAGAGCCAATGGCAACCTTCCTGTCTACAAGTTTTATAGTTTCTCGTCTATGTATGACACAGGCTGACAGCTCTAAAATTCAATATTTACTTGAATCACACCATGATACAGTCACAGGCTGCTCGTTTAATTGAACTATACTGCTGTTTTTTAGCAATATGGGAGTACTAACTGGCAGGAGATCAGTATTTGCACTCTTCTTTGAATAGAAGGGTAACTAAGAATGTATGCAATTTTATTTATGTAAGCGGCTGCTTGACATATTTATCTTTTGCTAGCACAGCTGCCAGGTTCCTCATCCTCAGTAGACCAGGAAGAAATTTATTTCGACTTCAGAAAGCAATGTTTCATCTACTCAACAGAGAAGCAATCCTTCTCTAAGATTCCTTACCCTTCGAAGGAGACATTTGGCTACTATCTCAAAAGTAGTGGCTATGGCACAGAAGCTAAAATTGTTGCTGCTACTCAAAAATGGGGACGAAATGTGTAGGTTCTACTTAACTTATGTTTGTTAAAAATTACTATGTTGAGTATTGTATATATTGATTTCTAAATACCTTCCTTATACCACTCCCTTTTCTTGATATATAAATTTGAATTTTCTTTGTTTCTTACAAGAGTGAGTTGGTCATTCTTCTTTGGTTGCTTAATGGCCAAATACAAAAGTGAAAATTGTTACTGCAATTCTTTTGTTTCGTTTAGATGTATCTACATATATCTATCGTCAGTTTGGAACATTTCTTGTTGTGAAGGCATTCTCTAAGCTCCACAGTTTGTTACACTAAAGATTACAAATGTGTAGAGCTTATTATCAACTAGTTTTGTGATGTGCCATACCTTTATTCTTAATGAGTTATTCTTCTGTCATATATTAAATCAGCAATAGATCTTTGAAGTGGTTATTGTCTTGTAAAGTTTCAAAATTTTCTCTATCTATTGAACTTCTTAGTGAGCCATATTTCAACACAGAGAAAGAAGTAATGTAGACCTCTTGACCAAATGTACGGCTTCATATAAGAGAATAAGTATCATTGTAGAATAATCAAATTGATGCTCGACATGTATCTATGAATAATAAAATAAAAGCATTACTAGTAATAATTCAATTTTCATGCCCGTTCTGCATCAGAAATCAGTATACCAATGATTAAGGTAATTCTGAATTACTTGTATTAGACATTAATTGTATTATAGCAGATTTGCGCAAGATGCATGTCCTTGTTTTCTCCTGGTGTATCTGTGGTTACTGCTTTAACTTTTACGTGTTTTTATATATTATACATAATCACCAAATTTAACAAGCTTTTTTCTCCATACTTCTCTTTTCTCTGCTTCAGTCTAAAATGCTTGTTTGATTAGTTGTGTTAGAAGATATGACATGATATACCATAATTGTAGATTCTTTAATTAGTGTCAGTGTTCTAAAAGTCGCTAGTCGGTCCCATGTCGGTTGGCTACCAACTAGCGACTAGGGGATTAATCGGCTAGTCGGATTTTCAATTTTTTTTAAAAAAATATATATTCTCCTTCCTCCTTCATAAGTTTTGAATAAGTAGAATAACATAAGTAACACAAATCATCAAATAAAAACATGGAAACCAAGTAAAACCAAATAGTTCGACGCTCTAAGTTCAAAACATGAAAACAAATTAACCAAATGAAACTAAGTAGCACAAAATCAATAGTAAATCACTCCTCTTCTCCATATCCCTCCAAGACTTGCTTCCATCGGACTCAAACTCATAATTCTCATCTTCCTCTTTGTTGTCATCATTTTCTGACACAAACTCGTCTTCATCTAGTTCTCGCACATTTCTACCACTTCTTCTAGGTAGAAGGACCTCATCCGCTCCCATAGCTTCCCCAACCATATCCCATGTAAGTCCCGAACCCGGTTCAACTTCATCGTCACCACCTTCAACAATCCATCCTTGTGCATTTGTTGCTTCATTAGTAATTAAGACATCCTTCTCCTTTACCCTTCTTTTCTTGTTGACAAGTTTGGCATTGAATTGGACATACACTAGGTTGTTCAACCTTGTTGCATCAAGTCTATTCCTTTTCTTCGTATGTATCTATACATTAAAGAAAATTCTCAAGTTAATAATTCTAATACACTTATTAAAAAATTACAACATATAATAAAGAGAGGGAATATGTACTTACTCCCTCAAAAGTGCTCCAATTTCTCTCTAATGGTCATTTTTTTCAAGTTGGGTGTATGATTGGCATAGTTAGACCACCATCCAACTAATCATGAAAGAAGCACAATTCAATGAGTAATTTAGTACTGACTATAAGTTACTTGATTGGGGAAAAAAAACTAAGTTACTAACTAAGAAAAGAAAACTAGAAAAGTAATTACTAAATTACCCGGATCATAAGTGTCATTGTTCTCCTCACATCCCTTTGCGGCCAATGGTCTACCAAATCCACCCTCTTTGTTCTTGTACTTCAACAACTCTTTATTGATAACCTCATTTTGAACTTCAAAATCATCGGGAAAGAAAGATTCTACACAAGCAAAAACACCATCCATGATAATTATCATCTTTCATGGTAGGATCCTTGAAGAGGTAAAATGGATTCAAAAAGTAAGCCGTCAAATGCAATGGACTATCAAGCCGACCTAAGTTTTTTGTGTCAATGACTTGTAGTATTGGTTTGTAGTTACCCTCATTTTGTTCAGATGCCTCTTTGATATCTTCTTTCGCTTTCGAGTGAGCTCTCCATACACAAAGCCCATTGAGGGCTTCCAATCCCCATCAACAAGACGAAGAGCCATCACTCATCGAGAGCAAACACTTTCAAGCAAAGAGTTACACTATTCCAAAACGCCAGTGACTCATCACCGTAGCAAATGCGCTTTCCCTTTCATGGTCTTCACCCATGGAAGGACTCCCCATTCATTGGTAGTACACATCATCTTCAACTCTTGTTTCTTCTCCATCATACTTTGCATTGTCAAGAAGGCGGTTGCAAATCTAGTAACACCCGGCCTCACTATGTCTCTCTTTTTTGTATGTTTTCTCATCAATGCCAATGTTCTATGATGACCATAAATAAATATAGTGAACTTCTTTGCCCTTTCAATAGTGTCTTTGAACTTTTGTTGCTTTCCAATCCCTTCAAGCACGAGGTTTATTGTGTGGGTTGCACATGAGGTCCAAAACATATGTGGTCTCTTGGCCTTCAACAATGCCGCCGCTGCCATATTATTAGAGGCATTGTCCGTGACTACTTGGATTACATTTTGCGCCCCAACTTCATCAATGCACTTGTCAACATAGCCAAATATATATTCAGACGTGTGCGACACCTTCGAATCTTCCTTAGAAGAAAGAAAACAAGTCCCAGTCCTACAATTAATACATAAATTCATGATGCTTCTTCTTCTTCGGTCGGTCCAAGCATCGGTCATGATAGAGCATCCCGTTGTAGCCCACTCTTCTTCTTGTTTCTTGAGTGATTGTTTGGTTCTCTCCACCTCCTCCTTCAACAATGGCTCCCTTAATTAGTATTGACTTGGGGTTGGAAGCCTTGGCCAAATATACCCACCGCCTCAACAAAGCGTTTAAAGCTATCATTGTCAATAGCATGAAATGGAATACTGGCTTCGTACATCCATCGAGCCAAGTACCTATTCACATCATGAGTTCTCTCTTTCCAACGTGCATCATTCATGTTTTGTTGTCGCATCTTCTTACTTGCACTCAAATCCGGATTGATGGCCTTTGCATATCTATCTATGGGACCAAGATAATGGGGCCTCTTCCTTGACCCTAAAACTTCAACTTCTTCGTCTTCATTTCCTTCTGGAATTGCCTCCACTTCCACTTCCGCTCTAACATTCACGTCATCTATCCTCTTGTCTCTATTTTTAGTTGCTACCTTGTCAAGTGCCATCTTACACTTTTCTTTATCTTCCTTGGTTGACTTGGGGCATGATGCTACATTTCCCTTGATATTTGCTATGTGTTGTTTCAATCTATAAACTCCTCCACCATACTCTTTGTCACACAATTTGCATCTCCAACGATCCTTGTTGTTAGGATTTACAAGGAAGCCATATTCCCATCCAATATCATCTGAAGCTCTTTGTAATACTGAACAATCAGAAGTATTAGAGGCTGCCGAAGACAAAGATGGTGATTGAGCCATTGATAGTGATATTATACCTATGCATAAAAATATAAAATCAGTCATTTCTCCAAAAATTAACTAAAAAAATTAACTAATTTAATTTATCCAACTTTTTCTTTAATGCCCACTAAGGAACTAATTAACTAAAACCAAATAAAAATTGTAAACTATTTACAAAAAAAAATTTAGAGAAACTGTCAAGTGTTGAGCCTTATAAGCCTAATATCAGTACCTTATATCAGTATTTGTTCTGCGTAGTCGTCGGCGTCGGCGAGAAGAAGAAGCGTAGTTGTAGTCGAGAAGAAATAAAGAATGAAAAGCAAAGTAAGCAGCAGCAAGAATAACGTAGTCGCTCGGCGAAGAAATGCGATAACGTCGTCGCTTGGTCGACGAGACGGAGTCGTCGTCGTCGGTCGAAGCCTCGAAGGAGGAAGAAGCAGTAGCGTGGATCGTTCGATTTTTTTTCCTAAGAACAAGCAGCAACAGTCGGGTAGGGTTTAAAAGTTATAAACAAAATTCATAAATTACACTATGGTCCCAAACATTTCATATGTTTTGTTTTTTACCCTCATATGCTCCGATTTGCCCCGACTTTTCCGACTAGTCGCCGACTTGAGGCCGACTAAGTCGGCCAAATGACTAAATCAATCGACTAGGGCACGACTCTACGAAGAGCTCGAATTTCAAACTAGTCACCCCATCAGGCCGACTTTTAGAACACTGATTAGTGTGTGCACATTACTGTAATTTAGGAATTACCATAAATGTAATTAGGTTGTTTTATTTATATATATCAATCTATGTAATAGAAAGTAACAACTTCAATGAAATAAGCTTCTCAATTTATATGGTATCAAAGCCTGCTTTTTCCAGAAGGTTTCTTTTTTTTTTTCCTATTGCCGTTCACAGTTTCTATTAGAAAACTTGTTGAACGACTTGATATGGAGAAATTGAAATCATAATTGAGTTCTACAGTACCAGGTAACCCAACCCGAGTTTTCAATTTTCCGACCCATCTTACATCGCTTGCTCATCGCCACCACCCACTTGGGATGCTGCGGATCGCCGACGCCACGCGCGTTGCATTGATGAGACCTTTTTCGGCCCTTTTTTTGGCGCGATTTTCTTCCAATCTGGTCGATTTTCTTCCCTCTTGCTATTTGCAGTGGTATCGAAGTGATATTAAAGGTTTTTTTCTTCCTCAGTTAGTCTGATCGGCACTACGTTTGGCTTCGACTGTCCGATTCTTTTTCTTCTCTTAAGTCGGTTCGTTTGGTTCCTTGGTTCTTTTGTGCTACTGAAATTTGTTAGCCTGTTCACTCACAGCCCCGTATTTTTTTCGTATCTTTTTGGAAGGTTAATTCTCTTGGGATATATTTTTTATCTGTTTTATGGCGGAGTACGGTGGTGTTAGCAGTGGGATTCATAAGGGTAACATTGAACAACAACAAGATGTTCGAAGCCATACTCTTAATTCAACACTGGTTCTAAGTCCCTTCAAACTGGATGGAACCAACTATTTGGCATGGTCTCAAGCATGCCGCATGTCAATTGAGGCCAATCGTATGCAGCACTTCATCAATGGAACTACCACTATGCCTGAGAAATCGGGTCTGCTCCAAGAGGAATGGAAATATGATAATTCCATGGTAAAAATATGGATCTTTAATTCCATAGAACCTAGTATGCGGAGTAGTTACATGTTCTTAGACACTGCCTATGAGCTTTGGGAGGCTATCTCTCAAACTTTCTCTGTTTGGTGATTTGTCTAAGGCATATGACATTCGTAAAAGGATTCACGAGCTAAGTCAAGGGGAGAAGACTGAGGCTCAGTATTTTGCAAAAATTAATGCTCTTTGGCAGGAACTTGATCATTACCGGGTTTTTCCAGCCAAATGTCTGGACGATGCAGCGGCTTATCAAAAGTTTGTTAGTGCAGATAGAGTTGTGAATTTCCTGGCAGGTTTGAATATAGAATTTGGTCAAGTTCGAGCACAGTTGATTGGTCAGACACCTTTTCCATCGTTACGAGAGGCTCATGCTAGAGTCCAACAAAAGGAAAGTAGGCGTCGGGTGATGGTTTTAAATTCTGATGATCGATCCGCCATGGTTGCTTCATCTCCTAAGTTTGGCTTCATTACGCAGTCTCCTGTTGAGAAGGAATCTCGCGAATGTGATTACTGTGGGGGTAAGAACCATACCAGAGATCGTTGTTTCAAGCTTTATGGACGTCCTAAAGGGCGAGGGGGTAAGTTTGGCAGTGGTCGTGGATCTCAGGCCTATGTGACTACTACCACACCTCTGGTTGATACCTCCAGTACTTCAGACACTACTTCTGCACTCACTCTTGAGGAAATCTCAGCTTTTTGAAAACTCTATTCGGAATCCACTTCTCATTACGCCCAGTCAGGTATACAGTCTTGTTCTCTTACTGTTTCATCACCTTGCTTTAGTTGGATCATTGACACAGGTGCCTCCGAGCATATGACCGGGTCCTTCACCCTCTTTACTTCATACACGCCTTGTTCGAAAAAGACAAGGTTTTGCGTGAGTGATGGTTCCTCTCTCTCTATCTCCGGAGAGGCTTTGTAGTTTGTACCCCTTTATCGACATTGTCATCTCTGCTTCTTCACATTCCTTCATTCACACGCAAATTTGTTATCTGCTCAACGCCTTTCCTCAATCCTTAAACTGTTCAGTAACCTTTTTCTCATCTCATTGTGTTTTTCAGGACTTGGTGACGGGGCAGAAGATTGGCAGCAGGTCGAATATGTTCCCTACTCAGGCTCTTTACTCTATTTCTGATTCAAGTTTGTCTTCTCTCGATCAGTGGCTTCGACGTTTAGGACATCCCTCTTTTTCTATTTTAGAGTCTTTGTTTCCATCTTTAGTTCAACAATGTAATAAAACTCAATTTTTGTGTGAACCATGTGAATTGGGGAAACACAAATGTTCTGTTTATTCTGCTATTAACAATCGACATTCAGAATCTTTTACTGTTATACATTCTGATGTGTGGGGGCCCTCTCGGGTTGTTTCCCGTTCTGGTCATAGATGGTTTGTTAGCTTTATTGATTGTCATTCTCGTGTAACTTGACTTTATCTTCTTCGTTCCAAAGATGAGGTGTTTAATTGTTTCCAGGAATTTCATAAAATGATTCAAACCCAATTTGAAGCTAAAGTAAAGATTCTCCATAGTGATAATGGTCGTGAATATAGTAATAATACTGCTTTTGCATCTTATCTCTTTCAGCATGGCATTATTCTTCAAACCTCTTTTGTCAAAACTCCAGAACAAAATGGAGTGGCGAAAAGAAAGAATCGTCACTTACTAGAGGTAGCCCGCACCCTTATGTTCACTATGAACACCCCTAAATTTCTATGGGGCGATGCTGTTTTGACTGCTGCTTTTTTGATAAATTGACTTCCTTCTAGAATTTTTGGAAACAAAAGTTCAATATCTTTGCTTCCCCACACACCCAGTCCTTCTCTTTCGCCTCGAGTCTTTGGTTGTGTGTGCTATGTTCATGATAAATCTTTCACTCGGGGAAAATTAGATCCCAAGTCTCTTCGGTGTGTTTTCATTGGTTACTCTCTTACCCAAAAAGGGTATAAATGTTATCATCCACCTTCACACAAAGTATTCGTTACTCGGGATGTAACTTTTTGGGAATTGAAACCTTTTTATTCTTCTTAACCTTCTCCTCAGGGGGAGGATGTCATTGATGATGAGAAGCTTTCTCTTGAGGCTGGCATTACAAGTTCTATTCTACCATCTTTTCCTGTTTCATCTTCCTCTGTTCCTATTGATGTTTCTGATATTCTACACAGGGGAGTTACAGAATGAACCTGAGTTGAGAACCTATGTTCGAAGAGGCAAACATAAGGTCAACATTTATGCACCACTACTCCAACCTTGCTCAGAACCTAGTCTTGATAATGCTAATGGTGAGAATCATAATCCTACTTGTTCATCTGATGATACTGATATTTCTATTACTCTTAGAAAAGGGGTACTCAACATCCGATCTCTAATTTCGTAGGTTATGATAAATTGTCTGCATCCTATCTCTCTTTTGATTCTTCCTTGTCTTCAATATTTGTACATCAGGGATGGAAAGAAGCAATGAGTGATGAGAATTGGAAACATGCTATGATAGAGGAGATGAATGCCCTGAAAAAGAATGATACATGGGAACTAGTCTCACTTCCTTACGGAAAGAGACCAGTTGGTTGCAAATGGGTATATACAGTTAAACAGAAGCCAGATGAGACAGTTGAGCGATTTAAAGCCAGATTAGTTGCAAAAGGGTACACTCAAACTCATGGAGGATTGATTACCAAGAGACATTTGCTCCTGTGGCGAAGATGAACTTTGTTTGTACCATAATCTCATGTGCAGCAAACTTCGGCTGGGATATTCAACAGTTGGATGTGAAAAATGCATTCCTTTATGGTGACTTAGAGGAGGAAGTATATATGGAAATACCCCCTGGTTTTGTTTCATCTACCACCAAGGGTAAGGTTTGTAAACTGCGAAAGGCTTTATATGGTTAAAGCAATTTCCCAGAGCTTGGTTTGGTAGATTTCACAAAACAATGATAAGATTTGGATATAAGCAGAGTAGAGCGGATCATACCATATTTGTCAAACAGATAAACGGTAAGACTACCATTCTTATTGTTTATGTTGATGACATTGTGGTGACAAGGGATAATATAGAAGAGATAGTGAATCTCAAAGCAAGTTTGGCCAAAGAATTTGAGATCAAAGATCTTGGTCTTTTGAAATATTTTCTTGGTATTGAAGTTGCAAGATCTACCAGTGGGATTTTTCTATCTCAAAGAAAGTATGTCCTTGATCTTTTAACAGAAACTGGCATGATGGGATGTAAGCCTGCGGATTCTCTTATTGAAGTTAATCATCATATAGTAGGTGGCACATGACCTACGGTTGATAAAGAAAGATATAACGTTGGGACGATTGATATAACTTTCTCATACTAGACCTGATATATCTTATGCTGTGGGAATAGTGAGTCGGTATATGTATGATTCTCGACATTGTCACATGAAAACTGTTTACAGAATTCTGAAGTATCTTAAGTCTGCTCCCGGAAAAGGGTTATTGTTCGCATCACATGGTCATATGAGAGTTGAAGCTTTTTCCGACTCAGATTGGGCAAGCTTTATAGAGGATTGTCGTTCTACATCAGGTTACTGTTCATTTGTTGGAGATAATCTTGTTACTTGGCGAAGTAAGAAACAATCCGTGGTAGCAAGATCTAGTGCTGAGGCGGAATATTGAGTTATTGCTTTGGGTTTATGTGAACAAATGTGGCTTCAAACCTTGTTAGAAGATTTGAGTGTTACAACTAATAGGCCTATGCATTTATTTTGTGATAATAAGGCAACCATTAGTATTGCGAACGATCCACTACAACACGATAGAACGAAGCACATTAAGATTGACAGACACTTCATCAAAGAAAAGTTAACTAGTGGTCTTATTTGCTTGCCTTTTGTCAAAACAGAAAATTAGCTTGCTGATATTTTGACCAAAAGTCTTAGTAGTAAGATGTTTCATCCACTATGTTTCAAGTTGGGTATGCGAGACATCTATACACCAACTTGAAGGTGAGTGTTAGAAGATATGATTAGAAGATATGACAGGATATACCATAATTGTAGCTTCCTTAATTAGTGTGTAGACATTACTGTAATTTAAGAATTTTCATAAATGTAATTAGGTTGTTTTATGTATATATATCAATAGAAAGTAACAACTTCAATGAAATAAGCTTCTCAATTTCTACAAGTTGTTATTGCTAAAATCCGTCTCCTGTCATTTTGGTTCTTTATCGTCTACTAAGCACATGCTTAGGACAGTAAAAAACCATCCTTGCTACTCAACCATGGTCCTCAATTCCCTTTGAATGAAGCTTGTTTGAAACTGATTGTTGAGATAAGCAAACCAAGCTTGATTATATTATGCAGTTTCTTATTTATGAGCTTGGATGCAAGCTTAACAATCTAGCGCTAGATGAAAACCAAGCTACTTTAGCTCAACTTGATTAAAGCTTGGCTGAGACTGGCATGGGTGTTGGACAAAAAATGGTTTACTTTATGTTAAACATCGATTTATTTTTGAACTAAGCTTGAACAGTCCTAGTCATCTCCTTATGGCACTATACATGTTTGGTGAAGTTGGCTTTTCAAATGTGCGACTTTGCCTTTGTTGTTTCCGCTGCTGCTTCTAATGTGGATTTTCCTGGGCTTGTAGATTTGAATACCCGCAACCCACGTTCCAGAAATTGATGAAAGAGCACTGCATGGAGCCATTCTTTGTGTTTCAGGTTTGTTATTATTCAAAGTTGTTGTTACCCTCAATCAACCAACCAAACATACACACACACACACACCAAACAAACAGGAAACAAAAGCGAAATGAAAGCTGAGTTTCTTTAATTTAGGTTTCATTGTTTAATTCCCTTGTATTGGTTTGTTTATTCTTTTCATACTATGTTTGATGTGGCTTGTTAAATGCAGGTCTTCTGTGTAGGGCTCTGGTGTTTGGATGAATACTGGTACTATAGTCTGTTCACTCTATTTATGCTGTTTATGTTTGAGTCAACAATGGCAAAAAGTCGTTTAAAGACTCTTTCTGAGCTTCGACGTGTAAGAGTGGATGGTCAGACTCTAATGGTGTACCGTTGTGGAAAGTAAGATATCTGAAAGATGTTCTGCCTTACAGTTATGATAATATATGGATATTTTGTAGGTGTTCAGAGATTTTTATGTTATGACTGAAAAAATTGTTACTTTAGGTGGATTAAACTTTCTGGGACAGATCTTTTACCCGGAGATGTTGTTTCTGTTGGTCGTTCTACTGGTCAGAATGGAGAGGACAAGTCTGTACCTGCGGACATGCTTATATTAGCTGGAAGTGCTATTGTCAATGAAGCAATACTTACAGGCGAATCTACCCCACAATGGAAGGTTCTCTCTTTCTCTTCACCTGATTTTATTTTCTCCATCAACTAAACATACTTTTTCTTTGGTAAATGAAGTTCCGCTAAAGATAACAAAAATTTGGCGAAAGCCAGATACCCACTATATGAACCAAAGGCAAATGTATTCATGGAACCGTCACCCTTACTCATCTAAGTTAAAAGAAAGGAGAAAGGGAGCATCCAAGAGGCAATACCCATGTGCTCCCAGTGCTGAAAATTCCACAATAAGACAATTGGCTGGGGATAACTTCATTTTGTTTAGAAGAAAGTGACTTCATTAATTATAACTCGACTCAACACTAATGACATGCTACAGAGGTGCACACCGCATAAATCTTATCAATATATATTTGGTAGATGTGCAAGGAGGTTTGAATTTATCCTAGATCTGTTGAGCTCCTTTGTTTAAGATTTCATGGTTCTGGCAGGAGCAAGGATGACAAGATTCTTTGAGGTGTTTAGGATTGTGGACAGAGAAGAATGAAAATCCTCTCCCCCTTGTGTTCTTTCCCGTCTAATAATATCTACTTTATGAATTGTAAATGAAAGTGCTCTTCCACTTTCAGAAAGGTGGCCTTTCCCAGTTACTTTTATTTCTTTTACTCTCATGATGACCTGATAACGAGTTTCTCTAAGGAGGATTGATTTCTTTTGTAATATACATGCTGGTGAGGATTATGGTTCTTTCTAATCAGTTTTTGCACTCTATTGTCTTGCTGTGATAGCCCCTTTTGGTAGTTGGATCAATCTGGGAACTTCTTTTGCAAGACGTACTTTTCTTTTCTTGTTTCGCTCTAGTTTCTCTCATTTGGTGGGCCGTTGCTTCTAATTTTGTTTGGTTTGTGGATCTTCATAGAATTAGTACCAATGAATGTTTCTTGTGTGCAGGCATGAGTCCCTCCCTTGAGACGCATGTGCTGTGTGTATGTTAATGAGACTTGCTACGCCTCCAATATTTGTTTGGGATTTCCAATGTTTTAGAAAAACCGAAAACGTTAGTGCAATGGGTTTCAATGAGAGGCACTTTCAAAAGGTTTCAGGAGTGTAAATTTAGCGGGTTAATGACTGGTTGTTTTCCAGTTATTGTTTTTCTTTTTTGGGTTGGTTTTTACCTTTTGACTAATTTTTTTATTATGAAATCCCTTGCAATACCAAGACCAGAAACATAACACTAAAACCAAGGTCTCAAAAATCTTTTTCCCCTCTTCGGCTGCTTCAACTAAAACTCCTTCAATCTAGATATTCTTCAAATCTTTCTGGCTTTTGTTCTATTTTACAAATTTACTTCTTTTTTCTATTTTCTGAAGTTCATCTTCCTCTGTTTCTTACTGCATCTTCGGTTCCTCTATTTATTTTCCTCTATTCATCCAGCATGAGTATTTCAAAGGAGTCTTGCAAGGCAATATGCTAAGATTGGTTATTCAATTTCCAGTGCAATTTTTGCAACCAATATCCAAATACCGTTTACCATTGTTTTTTTTGATTGAACTTTGCAGTAGCTACTTTATTTTGTTTTGATAAGCAACTGAATGGCTACTTGGCTGTTGCTACTTTCTTTATTACTGAAATGTTTTAGTCTTAAACTCTCAAATAATGGCCTGTTACTGTTAGATGATTGCCCTTCGGAATTTGGATAATTTTCTTATCTTATTTTATGTTATGCATCATTGTTACTCATTTTCAGTTTTTAAATATATTATATTTTTTTAATATATAATTTCAATAGCCGAAAAATTTACACCCCATGATTTGGGACTGTTGCCTCGCCTCACTCCAGGGAGGCAAAGATTCCTTGTCATGTGTATTAATTCGCCTTTTAAAGTATTGAGTGTTATTATATGAACCCTATTTTACAAAACAATGACATGTGAGCTAATTATTTGTGGTAGACAGACCAAAGATAAGCCCATGACATTTTCAATTCTATTATCAGTGGTATTGGCTATAGAATGTGACCTCACTTTTCATCCTGATGCCTATCAGACCTATAGTAGTTTCTCATATTTCTGGAGGTTAAAAGTTTTCTACAATGTATTTCACCTACTTCCACAGTGGAATTAATTTCTTCTGAATATGAACATTTTTCTTTGAGAATATGTATATGTTTTGTGTAATAGTCAGGAATTTCTTTTTTCTTCTAAAGAGAATAGTTTGGAATTTCTTGTTATTGCATGAAGACATAAATTATGTGCATGCATTATTACATTGTGCATGCACTATTTACTAGCAGAAGTGCTGCCAGATGCATTCCAGTTTGCAGCATCATGAATTCCTTTGGCAATTAGTTATGTTGTTTGTTGGATGCGTCATCTATTATCCCCCTTTTTAAGAATGAACATTTGTCCAGGTCTCGATCACTGGGAGAGGAACCGAAGAGAATTTATCTTCCAGACGAGATAAAAGCCATATTCTCTTTGGGGGCACAAAGATATTGCAGCATACACCCGATAAGGTTTTTTGCTTGTTCATTATTGTCCGCATGTTTTATAATGTTATAAGATTCTCACATGGCCAGTCATTTTTTACCTGAGTCAGACCTCTAACATGAAAACCCCTGATGGTGGATGCCTTGCTGTTGTTCTACGGACTGGGTTTGAGACAACCCAAGGGAAACTGATGCGGACCATTCTATTTTCAACAGAGAGGGTAAATGATTTTTACATCATTGTCGGGAATTTATCACTTTTATCATTTTCTTTCATTCTTCTGTATTTTTTCTTACTTTTGAATGATGATTCTCAATTTTGCATGCAGGTTACTGCTAACAGCTGGGAGAGTGGGCTCTTTATTTTGTTTCTAGTTATATTCGCAGTTATTGCTGCCGGTTATGTACTTAAAAAGGTGAAATAAAGCTTCCTCCACAGATACTGATGATATGGTGTCTGTCTGCTGTACATGTAGTCTATATATGTGTATATATAATTAATCGCACAAAATGGTCTCTCAACCCTAAATTTTAGGAATAAAATCCTAAAATTTAGGAAAAGAAACTATTTTTCATCTTTTATTCGATTTCAAAATCTTTTTATCTACATTCTTAATATCATTATCTACTTATCACTATCTCTTATTCTCATACATTTTTTAGTTGGTATTATTTAAAATTCATATTTTTGATGACAATAATATTTAATTATATAATAATTTATTATTATTAAATTATATAAGTATAATTATTTGAGTTTAAATAAGATTTTTCTATTGCATAATAGACGAATATATGAATATATAAACAAATAAATCATTAATAATAGATGAACTATTATATTAGATTTTTAAATTTGTTTAATTTTCATCAGTAAGTAGTTATACAATTTTAGTTAAATAATATATTTTAGAAGGAAATAATTTTTTTTTAATAAAATCATCGTATACAATATTGATATATTATTCTTATAATTAGTATATTAGTATCGTATAATACAAAAAAAGTATAAATTATACAATAATTTTATAACAAAAGCCGTTCTTTGCACGGGATCATGAGCTAGTTCTTAAATGTAATATATCGTCACTTCTCTATGCTACTGATGTTTGCTTCCATTCAGGGGCTTGAGGACCCGACAAGGAGTAGATACAAGCTTATACTTAGTTGTTCATTGATTATCACTTCTGTGATCCCCCCAGAGCTCCCAATGGAACTATCAATAGCTGTTAATACATCTTTAATTGCGTTGGCTCGACGTGGGATATTTTGTACAGAACCTTTTCGAATCCCGTTTGCCGGGAAGGTGAGCAGTGCAAATATAGTTATTTGATTCAGCTGTCATAGTAGTGCTTCTGAAAATGATCATCTTTATATGATCAATCTTTGTTTTATTTTGTTTAGCAAATGAATTTGATGGCTAGTGTAAAGTTTGTCATGAATCCTTTACTGCAGAAATCATGGACGCTATTTTGGCTTCATTTTATCATTAACTCTTCCCCCATGTATAAACTCTGTTTTTTTTTGATGTAATAACTTTCTTTTCCCCGTCAATTTTTCACAATGATTCTATGGTTTTGGATAGGTAATACCAGTAAATTACCTGTGTTTGAATAAGTTGAATTGTGGTTATCCTTATTCCTTAACCTGGAAATAGGGCAGTTTCAGTAGCCTTTGTTCTTTTGGTCATTTGGTTGGTCATTAGGAAATTTAACACGCTACTTGTCAGTTTGATCATTAAACATTTCTTGTCCAACATGGTACTGGTAGCACTAAAAATTTCAGAGGCTGGATTCTGCATTTTTTTCGTTTGATGCTTGGGATTCACTGTGCGAGTGCCATTTGTAATCATCCTTCTGAAGGATTGTCATCCTTCATTTCTAATAGTTTTCTTTGTTTTCTGTCTATGGTAGTGGCCTCTTCAAATTTTTTTTTTGATTGTTTTGCTGGTGGCTGGGGAATTCTTGCTATATGCAGTATCCTTTAGGATAATCATCCTTCTTGTTATGCTTGTGTTGTGTTAGGTTTCTTGTTTTCAACATGAGCCTTCTTTATTTAAGATAATATATACATGATAAAACAGAAATTACTAGATCTCATGACTTCCAAGCTTTATAAATATGACTGCTGTGAGTGTAAATATGTGGCAATTTATTGATCTCGTGTGTCTCCTCGTATTTTACATGTTTTTTCCTGGTGCACCTTCTGCAGGTTGATATATGTTGTTTCGATAAAACTGGGACACTAACATCTGATGACATGGTATGTCAGTTATAACTTGTACTACCTCCGTCCCACAATAAGTGCTTTTTAACTTAAATCACACATACTAATACACAAGTTAAAATGACAAAATACCCTTAATATATTTTCTTTGAAGTAAGAGTTAATGAGTGTCATTTAATTGTAGTGATTGAAAGATGCAATAAATACCATTGAATGCATAAGGGCATATATGAGAAAATATTGTAAAAATTGTATTGGAGTTCTAACACATCACTTATTTTGGGAAAAAATATTAAGCCTAAAAAAGCACTTATTATGGGACGGAGGTAGTATTTATTTTAATTGTTTTATATATCATGCCTAATTACATGATTGTATGTGGTGCTTCAATTGGCAGGAGTTTTCTGGAGTTGGTGGGTTGACAGAAAGTTTGGAATTAGAAACAGAAATGACTAAAGTGCCAGCTCGCACTCTAGAAATTCTAGCATCTTGTCATGCGTTGGTTTTTGTGGAAAACAAGCTGGTATGTGTACTAACTTTTAAATCACATTGGATACAACTACTATGTTAGTAAACCAATCTGTAATTACTTTACATTGAAGTATCCATGTGGTTAAGAGCACTCACAGCCCAGACACTGCGACTCAATTATTAGGGGGCACACTTACCACTGAGCTAATAGCCCATCGTGCAAGCCTCCCACGGCCCCCGCTTTGCCAAAAGCCAAAGAAACCCCATCCCTCTCTTTCTTTTTCTCCCCGGTGTATTTGCTACGTGGAGAATCAAATCACAAAATACATTTGTATTTGGTTTCAATTTCTTTTCACTTGTATAATATATTTCATTATCAAAAGATAGGTTCAGTTTTGTCTGTTGAAGCATGTATTTCCAGCAGGGTGGGTAAAATGTAAGATGCACAGGGGTATTACTGGTGTGGAGTTTATATTCTGGGAACTTAGAATCCTAATGGCTTTTATATGTCTAATGCAAGAATTACATGTTAAGTTCCTGTAAGAGAACCAAGAGGGAACCATTGACTTTGATCACTTGTCTGCTGCTTCAGTAAACTATGGACCATTCTAACTCAAATATCCCCCGATTTGTCTCTCATCAGATTAAGGCATAAGAAAGCTAAAAACAACTTCATTTGTTGCAGTAACGGTTCTCTCACAAAACCGTTGATCATGGCCAACTTTTATATGCTATAATTACAGCAATATTGTTGCTTGTAGGTCGGTGATCCTTTAGAGAAGGCTGCAGTTAAGGGAATTGAGTGGACTTACAAATCGGATGAGAAGGCCATGCCCAAAAAGTAAGTTGGCATGTGTGGCTGTTCATTTATTGAAATGCATGTTAATTACTTTATTTTCTTATTGAAATCCCTTTCTCTAGCCAAGTTTAGCCCCAATTAACATTCTCTATTTATTATCCCTTTGTTAACTTGTAGAAAAATAAGAATATTTGGGTGGTCTGCTTATATACTGCTGATGTTTCTATTCTCCTAATAAATTATGTTCTAGTCAACGACTATGTTACATGGGCACGGATGTAGTGTCCAGTTGGACATGGTGTTTTGAAGAGTTCAATATGGGTACTCTTTAGTTTTGTCAATTTTTTTAAACTAAAATGAAGTGTCTAGTACCATACCCTTGTCCGAGTGTCTCATACGCGTACTTTAGGGGCAAAGTGAAGAGTCCGTGTTACAAAGGTCAACGTAAAATGTGTAGAAGAATATTTTGGTCTTTACGTCTTAAGTGCGTGGGAAGAGTTAACATTTGGGGTAATATAGTTTAGATTGTGCCATTGTGGTATGCTCCTCTTAACTTTTGGAATAATATTTTTTGAAAGCATAAACAAAAAAATAAACTACATATTCAGTTAATATTCACTTTTAGAATGTTAGATCCTAGGAAGAGGTGAACAATAGTGGGAGCTGATTTGTGTCCCAAATTGTAAGGTGCTGGGGTAAGTCTTGGCCTAGTGTGTCCATAGTTGAGTCGAGTCGTAAAGTTGAGTCGAGTCGGTGACCGGGAGCTTAAGCGACTAGTTGACTAGGTGCCTGACTAGTTGTCCATAAGTTGACAAGTCATTTCCTGGGTACGATTTATACATGTAAACTTGAATATATGTACATGTACATTTGACATTATTATTTCACAATATTCAATACTATCGAATACTATTAGATACACAAATATATTAATATTGCCACAACCAAAGTCATTTGATATTAAAAAACAAAGAAACTAATAAAGAAGGTCATTGTTTATTACAATTTAAATAAGTAGTAGGCACATCATGGCACATACATATAAATATTAATTATTTTTACCATCTTTGATTCTTTATACATAACATACATATTGTGTAAGTCATTAAAACACTTCCTCTATTCACATGTCATTAAAGCACATAAATATTGCTCTAGTCGGCAGTCAAAGCATACATATATTGCAGGATTTTATTTTTACTCCTTTTTTTTGGGTACATATCATAAAGTTACTCCTATAAAACAATTGAAACTGACTTAAACAATTGATAGAAGTAGGAGTCCAACATCACTGACCAATGGTCCACTGACTATCCACTCCACTCAAAAGTAGAAACCACGAGCCTAAAACTGAACCCATCAAATCAAACATATCTCGGTAAAAGAACAGAAGAAGAGAAGAACCAAAGAAAAAAGAGAAGAAGAAGTCATTGAAGGCTAGGGGGACTCACTAAAGAAAATAAAAGAAGAAGTCGCGAGTCGCAGCAGTCGGAGTAGCAGCAGCATGGGAGTCGTGATTTGGAGCAGCAGCAGGGGAGTTGCGAGTTGCAGTGGATTCGCAGCATCAGGGAAGTCCTTTCTTTCTTTCTATTTCGCAATCGGTTGACAGTGAATTAGTGATCGTGATTGTTAGGGTTGGAGTTTTAGGGCTAATCTCTCTCCCTTTCTTTCTTTTAATTTGATGGGTTGGACCCATGGGTTTTTGGCTTTAAAAAAAAAGGATCTGCTGCTAAGTCGAGCGACTTGAGGCCAAGTAGTTTGACTTAGCAACAGGCCCCAAGTCAATCATGAGTGTGTCTGACAAGGAAGTTAGGGTTTAAAGCTAGGGAGATTTTAATACTCCAGTCCCACATTGGAATTGTGGGAAGGACTGAACTATATACAAGGTCTCAACTGTGCTACCAAGAGTACCAATAACTTATTATGACTTTTGGGTTTGGGCTGTGGTGGGTCAAGATGACCTAGGTTGTATTGGGACAGTGGATTGATCCTCAATCCAAGCTTGGGTCGTTTATAGTGTTTTAATTATTTTTTTAATGTATTCTCTCTCCATCTTTTAGATATGTATATATAGACATACATATGTTTTGATTTGCTAATTCTGTAAAAAATGGACGCCTTAGGTGCAAGTTTGTACAATATGCCAACTGTTTAAGACTTTTAAGTTACATGGATCAAAGGTGGTATAATTAGTTGTCATGTTTTTATGGATAGAAAAATTTATAAAAATGTGCACGCATTATGTTGTGTGATGTATTATATTTAATCTTTTTGCAATATTTTCCACCTTGGTCATTTTTTCGTGTATATTTTTATTGGTAGTTTATATCAAGGTCCACAGAGGTCAACTTATTTGACCACCCTTTTGTAAATTTTCCATATTGGATCTCATCCATTATAAATTTTCCTGCATCTTCAGGGGAAGTGGAAATGCTGTTCAGATTGTGCAGAGACACCACTTCGCTTCTCAATTAAAAAGGATGGCAGTTGTCGTTCGTGTTGAGGAGCAATTCTTTGCTTTTGTGAAGGTATGTAACTGCAGTTTTCTTTCTGGTAAATTCTATTCTGAGAATTGATGCTGTATTGTCTATAATTTGTCGTCATAAACGTGTTTGGTCTAGTATACCTCGTCAAAAGGTACTCTTCCTTCGAGGATAGGATAAATGTGTTTTGTCTAGTGTACATTGTGAATATGTGACTTGTCACACACTATAAAGCCTCTTGGAAGCTGTTTAGCGCTTGGATAAGTTTCAAAGCTTTTTGGCTGTAGTGCTGTGCCATATAACAGGATATGCTCGTTAGTGGCTTGATGCCGTGCAGAATGGTTCCTCCTGCTTTTTGGGCTTATCCACTAGTCATTTGTGAACTATCGCAACATTTGTCGTTCTTCGTACAAGTGCAATGCGTGATTACTTTTGTTATCGGATCTCATGCAAGTATTGTGTGACTCGTACTTGTTCTTTTTCCTTCTTTTCACATTTCCTGTTGTGTCTTGGATCGTGTAGTCTTCTTGATCAAGTAAAACTCATTAACTCTCCCCCATTTTTCAGGGTGCACCAGAAACCATCAAAGGTAGACTCGTTGATGTGCCTTCATCTTATGTAAAGACCTACAAGAAATACACTCGTCAAGGATCTCGTGTTTTGGCACTGGCATTCAAGTCTCTCCCGGAAATGACAGTAAGGGTTTCCATTTTTTGCTGATATTTCTCTTTCTGGAAATCCCTTCTCTAATAGCTCTCTACATAGATAATACTATATTTTTGTAAACCCATATATATATATATATATATATATATATATATATATATAGGGTAGTGATCTGATTGTTATGGATACTATTCCAGCAAATCTATCTGCCACCGTCCAGTGCGAGATCCAACGCTCAAAAAACACAGGCAGGAGAAAAAATTAAATACATGCCTCTACTAGAGTATAGGAAGGAGGAATTTCCTAAATACCCCCACTTTAGTTAGATTTAAATAGCTTCAATGTATTTATTTGTATAAATAATTTTTGAAGCAGTAAAATTTAACATTGTCAATAATGTTTAATGTATTTATTTTTATAAATAATTTCTTAAGTAATAAAATTAAAATTGTCAATTATATTAAATGTATTTATTTGTATAAATATTTTCTTAAGTAATAGAATTTAACATTGTCAACTATATTGAATGTATTTATTTGTATAAATAATTTCTTAAGTAATAAAATTTAACATTGTCAACTGCATTTAATGTATTTATTTCTATAAATAATTTAAGTAAGTAATAAAATTTAAATTAAATCAAGTATATTCAATGTATTTATTTGTATAAATATTTTCTTCACGTAATAAAATTTATCATCGTCAACTTTATTGAATGTATTTATTTGTATAAATAATTTCTTAAGTAATAAAATTTAACATTGTCAATTATTGTGACAATTTGATTATTTAAAATTTAAACTACCCATATATATATATGTATATATATTATATAATGCATTAATATAGTCCAGCAAGCTTTCTGCAATCAGTGGAATAGTAAATCTATGTCACATTATGAGTGGATGGTGTCGCACAGGTGGATCTTCAGACCTCAATTATTACCCCATGGTCCTGGAAATTCATAAAATTATTTATATTTGCATTAGGGCTGATTTCTTTGATGATAGCTGGTTGGCCGTCCCAAAAAGAGCTAAAATACAGCCCCTAGTAGACGGTCCTTTGTTTCTAGAATGCATACCTTTGAAATATTTTGATTTTCAAAATGAACCACTACATTGTTGATTGTTTTAAGAATTTCCTAGCAAATGTTTCATATTTTTATATAAGTTCCATCTTTAGTTTCTATGTAATATTTAATCTTTCCTTATCTTCAATTCCAAAATGAGTTGTTTCTTTTACTCATTCTCGATTATTTATAGTGTTTTCATTGTATTAGCAAAATATATTACATAATTTACATTAATATGGTCTGTAGTAATTCTGCATTATCAATATATATATATATATATACACACGTGTGTAAAATTTATCTGTTGACTTGTCAACTGTTTGAAGGTTAGTGAGGCTAGAAGCTTGGACAGAAATATGGTGGAGAGTGAGCTTATTTTTGCTGGTTTTGCGGTAAAAGGCTACTTAATTAATCCTTTTCAGCTCTTTCTATTCCTCTATTTTGCTTGCAGTCTCCCATGTTGAAAGCCTTGTATTGTTTTTATGATGAGATGCATTGTCCATTTGATATCTTTGTTTTCGCTTGACACTACTTTTTAACACCAGGTATTTAATTGTCCTATAAGAGGAGATTCAGCCACTGTGTTGTCCGAACTAAAAGGATCATCTCATGACTTGGTCAGTGTCTTCATTGAATCTTCTTGGATTATTTTGCATTCTCTCAACTGAACTTTGAATTGAACTACACTCAGTATTTCAATACCCCAGAGTTTTCAACTATGTTTGGTGTTTTAGTTTATTCTTATTATTTTTTGTGTTCTTTTTTTTTTTTTTTTGGGAGGGGGTGGGGGGGGGGAAGAGAAATAAAAATGGTGCTAGTTTGTCCTTTTCCGTCTCCAATCCCCATAACCCACATAATTTTTATGATGAAAAATGATGGAGAGGCCCTATCCAGTGCTTCTTCGTTCTTTCTGCCAGATATGAGGGTTCTAGTATTTTGAGTCTGGTTCCTTAATTTATTGTTGTTTGAGATTTATTCAGAGTACCATATGTGTAAGCTCCTAGTTATTCTGGGTGTGATTTTGTCCGACTATGCGCAAGTTAGTAAAAGTTGCTTTTGCATAAACTGAAGGACGGCTTAGAAAGCTATTTTATTGAGATGATATGAAGATGGAGAACTTGATTTTGTTTATCAATGGTGAATTATGTATTGGGCTTGTTTGTCTGGTGTAAAAGGGTTCAGTTGTCCTCTCTTTCTTTACGTTGATGATAATTAAGCTAGTAATCTTGTCTTTTGTTATTTTTTTCCAAATGAATTTTGTTAGAGCTTAATCTGATGTTGTTTCTTATATAAGCAATGTTTTCTTTCTCTAGGTGATGATTACAGGTGATCAAGCATTGACAGCTTGCCATGTTGCCGGGCAAGTTAATATAGTTACAAAACCCGCACTGATTCTTGGCCCAGCAAATAATGGTGGAAGTTATGAGTGGGTCTCACCAGACGAGACTCAGATAATTAGCTACAGGTACAATTTTATGTTGGAAGCTGTGAACAATTCCCAGTTATCTGAAGTTTCTCTTATAATTATCCCCTATGTTTAACTTATGCATGTACTAAAACAAGCTCGCTGTTGTCCTTGTAATTCATGATTTCACACGTTCTTAGTGATCCTAGAGAGATGCTAATATCACCTACATTTACATACAGTGATATAGAGGTTGAATCTTTATCAGAGGGTTATGATCTTTGTATTGGAGGCGACTGTATTGAAATGTTGCAGCAGACTTCTGCTGTTCTTAAAGTCATTCCTTATGTGAAGGTTGTAATTCATACAAATGTTTGAGACCGGCTTTTCATGATGGCTCATCTTGACCAAGTAAAATCTTACAGGTTTTCGCTAGGGTAGCTCCTGAGCAGAAAGAACTCATCATGACGACTTTTAAAATGGTGGGCAGGATGACCTTAATGTGTGGTGACGGAACCAATGATGTTGGAGCTTTGAAGCAGGTAATATGTTGGTGAAAATCTATGTACAAGTTTGGTGACTGCTTGTTTTTCTCTAAGCTAATTTTCCCCATAATATTTTTGTAGTAATATAGAACTTCAACTTTAAGATGAACCTAGCATATTAATTGAAGGTTGAAACCAAAATCATGCTTAACTATAGAATCCTCTGGTATCTACCTTAAGTTAAGCCTACTGGTCTCTCAATGCTTCTGACCACCTTTTGTAGAGGGTAAATGTTAAAACAGTTGTTTCAAACCTTTTTGGTTTTTATTTTCAATTTTTTAATTTTTATTTACTCATTACGAGTAACACCAGGGTCTGCAAAACTGTGCAGTCAAGTTTGATGTTTACGTATGCATGCATTTACCTCAAAATTGTGTGTTGGATGAACTTTGAACATTCAAACTTTATTATCCAGGTGTATGGCCATCGCTCGAGTCTGGTCTAGCTTCTATGTGGGGCTGTACCCCACGATTAATAGCGAAACTGTCTTTATTTTTTTAATAGTTGTAGACACGATTAGGAAGTGTGATGTACCTACAAATAATTACAATCCTTTTATTGTGATCGTCACTTTTCGGGATAAGTTCCCTGTAGCACCTTGTCCTCAATTTTCTGTTGATCTCATTTATCAGAAGCTATTGTTCTGAAAGAAACTTATGAATGAAGGAGAAAGCAAAAGGGTGACATTTTGAACACTTTTTGGTTCGTAAGCTTCATGATAAAGTGGGTGAAGTTTAGTATGTTCTTTATATCATATTCTAGAAAATTCATTGAAGTATCCAAGTTTTGGCTGTCAGTTATGGCACCTTGTAATTACAATGCCAAATTCTCTGTACATTTGAACCCCCAAAGTAATCGCAAGTGTTCCTCGTAAAGGATCATTTATGGCAATTCTGTGTGTTTGCTGCAACGCTTGTGTGCATTTGCTTTCATGTGGGGTATTTATAATTATAGAGTCAGAATCTGATGATGCACAATAAGTATTGTACGACAGGGACAATTTGATACAGAATTGCTAGCGAATCAGAAGGTGAGCCGTATCTTATGATACATCGCACATATTGTACAAAATACGATGTACTATACAATTGATACATTTTGAAGTTAGTGGTGAATGTGATGAGAGTTAAAATTGCCTTTTTTTTGCATTAGAAGAGGTGTTGCACTCCATCAATACAATAATTTTTAAAATGCTTTCTAGGATTTCTTATCTTTTTCAAAGACTTTGTTTCCACCTTTTTTCACGTCTTTTACATATATAGAGACATAAATAAATAGTTTTGGAGTTGACTTTTGCTCTACACTTTCCAGTTTGGGGATTAATTTCACATTGAGTTTACACTTAAAAAGTTAAATAAGCTATTTTTTTTCTCTCGTTCCTTAATAAATATTAGGTAAACAATTATTGATTATGCCTAGTTTAATCTCTTCAAGCTATAATTTTAATATTTAAAATTTATTTAGACTCATTTGATTTCTTTAACGTTACACTTGAGCTAATATACTTTATTGTCCAATAAAATGAGTTTTCTATACGTTTAAATATATAATTATTATTTTCAGCATGTCTTTTCATATTTTACGATACGATATATGATTTATTGATTCAGGGATACAAGAAACGATTCACGATTTAGCAACCAAGTTCATAATATGAGAAATTTTGCTGATGAGCCCTCAGAGTTGCAAGTGTTTTGGCCTGAAACAGTACCGTTTATCTTATTTTGGCATTAGGTGTTACAGATTTGTCTGGCAAGTCTTGCATTTCATAAACTTTTTCCTCCAATCTCCTTTTAATTGATTTCAATTTTGCTCAATATGTAAAAAATATCATATCTGTTAAACTTGGCACTGTTGTTTGATAAATTGAAGAGCTAATCAGTGATTAATTTACTGTTATAGTCATGTTTAAAGAATGTCATAGCATTAAAGCTTGTGTTCATGGCATCATTATTTTCATATTTTGACATGTCAATTATTATCAACTACATCAGCTTTATAAATTAAAAGTATGACGGACTCTTTTTATGTTGGTTGTTACATCTAGCGGGGCAGATATGAGTTTTGTACCATTTATGAAGGCTAGTGTAGATATCTTCTTTTTCCTTTTTCCTTTTTCCTTTTTCCTATTCTTGTTTATGAAGGGCCATCAATATGCTACTCTGATGTATTATTTGAGTCTCTTGTTTACACCGAGTGCTATCCCCTTGTATCTGGTGAAGGTTAGGAAAGTCACTCTGGGTTATGTGCCTAGGATTTAAGTTCTTCTCTGGCTTTCCCATGATCTAGATTGAGTTTTTCATAATCTTTCGTATTTAAGATTAGAATGATAAGTTAGCTACTTAGCTATGCATTTTTGTTCAGTATATAGCCTGCCTGCTTTAAACACAAAATGAGATTGAAAATTCTTATATTTATTATTATCCGATTGTTGTTTTAATCCTTACAGGCGCATGTAGGAGTAGCTTTACTGAATGCAATCCCTCCTCAAAGTGAGAAGTCTAAATCTGAAGCATCATCTAAAAATGAAACTGCAAAATCTGGCAAGTTAAAGAAAGCAAAGCCTACAGCAGAAGTAGGCAAATCCCTCAGTATAAATGGAGACAGCTCTTCAAAAAGTAGAGCTGCTACCAGCCAGTCAGCCGGTAACCGCCATCTGACAGCAGCAGAGATGCAACGGCAGAAACTGAAGAAGCTCATGGATGAGCTAAATGAGGAGGGTGATGGTCATGCAACTCCTATTGTTAAGCTAGGGGATGCTTCAATGGCATCACCATTCACAGCAAAGCATGCATCAGTTGCCCCCACTACAGATATAATTCGCCAGGGACGTAGTACTCTAGTAACTACGCTCCAAATGTTCAAGATACTTGGTCTTAACTGCCTTGCAACAGCCTATGTTCTGAGTGTGATGTACCTGGATGGTGTCAAATTGGGTGATGTTCAGGCCACAATCAGTGGGGTTTTTACCGCTGCCTTCTTTTTATTTATCTCTCATGCGCGGCCCCTTCCCACTCTGTCAGCTGAGCGACCCCATCCCAATATCTTCTGCGCCTATGTCTTCCTCTCTCTCCTTGGACAGTTTGCACTCCACTTGCTTTTCTTGATATCTTCGGTGAAAGAGGCTGAGAAATACATGCCTGATGAATGCATTGAGCCAGATTCTGATTTCCATCCGAACCTGGTGAACACTGTTTCATACATGGTGAGCATGATGATCCAGGTGGCTACCTTTGCTGTGAATTACATGGGCCATCCTTTCAATCAGAGCATTTCGGAAAACAAACCATTTATGTATGCCCTTTTGGCCGCTGTTGGTTTCTTTACGGTCATCACCTCTGATTTACTCAGGGACTTGAATGACTGGTTGAAGTTGGTCCCTATGCCAAGAGGCTTGAGAGACAAGTTACTGCTCTGGGCATTTCTCATGTTCTTGTGCTGCTACACATGGGAAAGGTTGTTGAGATGGGCATTCCCTGGTAAGATGCCAGCTTTGAAGAAGAGACAACAGCCAGCTGAAGCTAATCAAGATAAGAAAAAATTGCTCTAAATTACAGTATACCTGTTGCAAGGCTGATGTTAAACATGGTGCTGGTAGAGCAGAAACAGTTTCTTTGCAGAAACGAAGGTAAACTAGAGCATAGTTGTGTCTATTGTTCAAACTTTACTTTTGAGGTTGGGAGTGTTTGCTAAAATGTGCTCCCTTGTTGCAACATCAGGAAGAGAGGAAAAGAAATACCACTGTTTTCTTCTGAAGGGAAATGACAAAAAATCTTCAGTGTTGAAACTGTTGTTTAAGTGCTGTTACTGTCAAATTTGCAATCCAGGTTTCGACTTTTAAGCTCTTGTATGTGGATGACTTTTGGGAATTGATGAATCCACATATCCAGATTTTGACAAGAGAGTAGCTCATTTATATAGAAAAACCACGCTAAATTTTTTCCCTTGTAGTGAATATCCTTTATTAAAGGTTGTTACAGGTAAATTTCACAATCTTTGGAATGGGCCATAAGCCTGTTTTTTCATAAGCTTTGTTTCAAGTTTTTGCCTGTTTTTCATGTGCTTCGTTTTTAGTTCGTTCTTTAAAAGCGCTTTGTTTTTGAAGATTAGAAAATGGTCTCAGTGCCCACAAGTATATGAAGTTAGCCTTTGGTGGTGGTAAAGTCTAGATTGGTGTGCCGTTGAGTTGTCCAAAAACAAAAAGGGCAACAAAATAAAAGCAAAAAATTGATGATGCAAGGACGTTGACAGTTTAGCGACATTTGTCTTGTTCTAAGTTTAGACATTTGAACACTTTTTTTTTTTGGGTTTTTTTTATAGTACATTCTAAAAAATGTATAGTATTTATTTCAACTAGATTTTTTTTTTATAGAAAATAGTGTTTTAGGTGTAACTGAATCTGTTTTGCAGCGTTCTTGTTGGGATTATTCAATTTTTTAATAATGAATGTATACGTACAATTAATAAATTAAAATATAATAAAAGGATGGTAGATTGTTGTGTGATGATTAAATTTTATACAGGAAAATAAATGAATATACATTGTAGGGGATAGTGGTGAGAGTTTACTGGTCTGTGCATTACACTCTAAGTATCAAGTAACTATTGCTTTTAGACTAGTAACAAAGTAAGTGACTTCAATTTGTGGACAAAGTAAATTTTGTCAAATTATGTTACATACACAAGTAGTTCATAATTTCAATGTCGAGATGAAATATGTCAAAATTGGAATTCTAATGATAATTTTAATTTTTAAATTCAACATGTCAAAATTGTTATAGAATATGTTTAAGAGTAAAATTTTCGCATGAGTTAGAATTAAATTATTAAACAAACATTTATAGAACATTCAAAACTCATAAGAACATTATTTAAGATCAAAATTTACTTAAATATATCAAATCCAATTTATCATGAAATATCCAAAAATGAGAAGTTTGGGAATTTTAATTTAGGACTAAGAGGCTAATTTTATGAAAAAGAAAAAAAAAGGGTTCTTACATTTAAACACAAATGTACCATATGATATATATATATATATATATATATATTTATATATTTGATTCAAAATTTTATTTTCAATGATTATTAATAGCCCTAATATTTTAGATAAAATCTCTAATAATATAGAGAATTTTTATTTTCATAAGAAAATTTAATAATCTTCAACGGTTCAGCTTAATAAATACTGGAAGAGTATTAATCAAATTACATATTACACCAAAATCAATAGTAGTTGGTGAAGATTTATTTATACATAGAATGCAAGAAATGTAACACCTGGTACATGTTATAAATTCTAAAAAATGAACTTGCCGGACATTTTTACAACAATGAATCATCATGACGAAATAGCTTCAGACAAGAATGAATACACATGCAGATCTAGATGATCTGCTAAACAATAGTTTTTATTGAATTAATCATAGCATAAAAGGAACAAAAAAATGAACAGCAGAAATGTGAAATGTGCATCTACTTTTTCAGAAAGATATGTACAGAGTGATTTATGGAATAAGAATACTTATTTAAATATCTGATACATCATAAATAAATAACTAAAATAGTATTAAGCTTTCTGTAATCGCCTCGATCAAGCAAAAGTAATTCTTCTTAGGAACCGAGGAGGCAATCTTAAGCAACCAAATCGGTCTATCGATTGATAGAAACCTTGCAAGCTGAAGTCTTTTACTCTGTCCCATG
This sequence comes from Panax ginseng, assembly GCA_020205605.1. Classification (NCBI taxonomy): domain Eukaryota; kingdom Viridiplantae; phylum Streptophyta; class Magnoliopsida; order Apiales; family Araliaceae; genus Panax; species Panax ginseng. The sequence goes on from CM035129.1 coordinate 90,135,240, forward strand.
GAGTGCAATCTTGCTTTATCTTTATCCAATATTCCAAGCTCCATAAGTTCCAGAGCAGGAAGTGACCTCACCCACAAATTCTAATGATAAACAACAGCTTAGCTTATGGGTTTACATAAAAGCCACCCTTCAATCTTGCCTCGCGCTTCAAGCGTATCATCTACTTTTGCTGAAAAAGGCAACACACAACTCATTGAAATAATCAGAGACTCATACACATCATTATGAACAATACCAATATAATCACATATACCTGCTCCTCATATTCTTGTGCAAATAACTTAGGCCGGTTGAAGATCAGCTTCCTATTCTTTGTATTCTTCATATTTGTAGCTTCAAACTCTTTTTTCTTTGCAAGGGCCCACTCTTCCTTCCTTTGCTGCTTTTTCAAGAACTACTCAGGAACCACAACAACTCCCTTCAATTCCATTTCACCCATTTTTCTACATAGCATAGACAAAAATTAAATGCTACTATGAACCTTTGAAACACATTGATTAAAGAAAAGGTGATTCTTTTTTAGCAATGTTCACACAAATTGCTTATTAACAGAATTTGAATCACAATGGACTTGTACCTACGACTTGACTTTATTCACTTTACATATTAAAGCACAGATACCACAGTTGTAAGTTATTAGATCTAACAATCATTATATCCAAATAATATAAGAGCAACATTGTTGTTTGAAACAGTAGAGGACTAAATAGTATTAAACACATTAGAGGACTAAATAGTCCAAACACATTGATGTCAAACATAGTATTAAACACATTAGAGGACTAAATAGTCCAAACCCCAATAGTACTTGCAAACAAACATAGCGTCTAAACCTTAAAATTTAAACCAAAAACATGAGTGAACATGTATTAGGATGCAAGTTCATTAAATAATTGAACTTAGAAGATAACCTACCAAAGGACTAAAATGGAACAATATCAAAAATCAAAATAGTTACCAATAGGCCCAAGTTTTTGATCTCTGCAGAAATTCATAAGATCTTTCATGCTATTGACAACCTCAGATATTTGTTCCTTGTCTTTATCCTCTACCTTAACTGATTTTGATGCAAGCCCTTCATTGCAAAAATATTCTGCTATTAACCCAATGACTTCATTAGGCTTTCCAGAACACAAACTATAATCTAAATACCAAATTAAGTAGTAGCTTAAACGAAGTTTACACATAAATTCACCCACCTTTTACAATCATGGAATTAAATGACACAATATGAAATTTAAATACACCTATGGTCCTATTAAAGGTGGACAGAAGGAAAAGATCACTTACTTTTTCTCATTACACCAGCAATAAATCCATCTGCAAAATAAGGGCCGATAAGAAAAATGAAAACCAAAAACAGATAGAACTGGTTGAGCAACTTTATTTACAACAATTACCAATTTTTTCACAGCGCTTCAAAAATTCATTGAACCCTTCCATAAGATCTGCGTATTTCCCAATCAAATCTGCAACCTGAAACAACACCAAATTCAAATCAGATTAAATCCACCTAATTGGGGAGGTGAATCTTGAATATACATTTTTTAAATCTAGTAAAAGCATAAAATAGGGTTTTATTGCGATCTTATACTATTTTTACTCAATGTGTACTTTTACATTTATGTTTTATGGAGCACAAATAAAATTGTTGCTAACTCGCAAAAAGCCATACATCAATAAAGTTTCAGTTGACTATCAAAAAAATAGTAATAAATTCAGTCAAATAGGAGACTACATCAATAAAAGTATTTTGGTGTCCTATAAAAGTATAATATTGATGTAATCCCACATATTAATTAAACTACAAAATACATTATTGATATTTAGCTATGAGCCATTTTCTCTCTTCTACATTTGAAAAACCCTCGGTGCAGAGCATCAGCTAAGAAAAGATCCATGGGGGTGGATTTTCTCTCTTCTACATTTGAAAAACCCTCGGTGCAGAGCATCAACTAAGAAAAGATCCATGGGGGTGGAGCCTTACCCGAGTTAATTTTCCATTGTTTTATCAATTATTTTCAGCAATCTATCTTCTTCAAATCTTGTCCTATTGTCCTACATCAATGCTCCTTTGAGTGTCAATGCCAATTAGTTCCATTTCAAACGCAACAATCAAAAGACTCAACTGGTAATATGTCGATGTAGTGCTTTTCGTAAGCAAGTGAGAAGTTATTTTGGGCACTGGTTGGTTCCATATGGAGGTGAACTCACAAGTACAAACAAGACAGATTGTACTGCATTGAGCATTTTGAAAACAAATGCCATGACTTGATAACTATATTCCACACTTTAAACTTACAATCTATCGATCTCCGATAGTAAAATAAATACAACTACCTCTGTTCCAAAGTTAGAGGTATATTTTGACTTTTTAGAGTCAATTCACAAAATCTTAAAACTCAAAATTGATATAATTTCGTTCAAGTTTTGAAAACAACAAAGGTGATAGTTAATATTTGTTTGTATCAAAACTAAATAATTTCGTATCAATTTTGAATTTTAGGATTTTGCAAATCGACTCTAAAAAGTCAAAATGTATTTCTAATTTTGGAATGGAAAGAGTGTAATATACTAAATTCAGCACTCACTTCTAGTTTTGAATGCTGAATAAAAAAGAGAAACTAATAGTACTATTATGTTCACTAAAAGTTGATAATTTTGTTTTAGTATTCTTGTATCCTAAATTAACAAAGATTTAAAGAAACATACGCGAGGGCACGAAAATTGTCACGAATTTCACCATGGATCTGCTCCAACTGAGGGCTCATCGGTAAATCTGAACTGGCCATTGCTCTTTCTTCAACTCTAACGCCGGCTATAATTCCCTTAGTGAAGAAAGAAATTCTCACCGGCTAATTCCAAAAATTTACCGCTTTGTTTACTGCAAATTCAGATAGGCAGCTTTTTAGGGACTGCTAAAACCCTAACTCTTGTGTGTATGATTTTTAGTTATACGTCAATTAAAACAAAAACGAAGAATAAAATTCAAATGTTTTGATTAGGGCTCCTGTGAAAGGAGGAGGAGGAGGAAAAAAGCGTAGAGAGAGGGCGGGGGAAGCTAGTAGCTTATCTGTCTCTGAAATAATTAAGGAGTTGTTAACTTAATAGGTATATTATTATTGAATAAATTAAATAATCGAATACGAGATATTATATTATATAAAATATATGATTCCACATTTAGGGGAATTAAGAGAATTAAGAGATTGAATTTAGGTTTTTTACAACCTCACTTGTTATTTTAGATGGGTATTTTTGTCAAGGGTAATAAGGAGTATTAATTAGGATGGACATATGTTGATTTTTGGAACAATTACATTTTATAGTACTTAAAATAATTACAAGAAAAGTGCTCTCATTAAATATTTACATAATTAATATCTTTAAAATTTTATTTTCATTATTAGTACATATTTATGATTCCTTTAATTATGGGATGTGTTTTAATTCTCAATCATCTCTCTCACAATTTTCTCCCCATCTCTCCCACGATTTTCTCCCACTCCATTTATGTTTCCCTTCTCCTCCTCCTCCTGTCCAACCCCTCCCCACCCTCCGCCTCCCCTTCCTCCGCCTCCAGCCTCCCGCCTCCGCCTCCCCTCCTCCCCTCCTCCTCCTCCGCCCCACCACTACTCCTCTCCTTGACCCCACCCTCTCCTTCCTTTTCCTCACTTCCTTTCTCCACCCACCTTCCACGCCCCCCCTCACTCCCACCCCTCCTCCCCTCCCTCGCCCCTCTCCTCCTCCTCCCCTCCTCCCCCTCCTCCTCCTCCTCCCTCCCCCCCACCCCACCCCCTCCCTCCCCCCCCTCCTCCCCCCCCCTCTCCTCCCCCTCCCCGCCTCCTCCTCCTCCTCCCCCCCTCCCTCATTCACCCCTCATCCTCCCCCCTCCCTCCACCCCCCTCCTCCTCCTCCCACCCTTGCCCCCCCCCTCTACCTCTCTGCCATCGCTCTGTTTACAGTTTTTTATAATGCAGTTAGTAGCCAAACCTTTATATCAAGGTAACTAATTCTGTTTTATTAACTTTCCAATTTATTTTGCATGTAATACAGTTGGTAGCCAAACCTTCGTGCAGTTGGTTGCCAAACTTTCAGATCAAGGTAACTAATTCATACTGCAGGTGTGAAGGTAGATTGATTATCTTGGTATAAAAGTTTGATTACCTTGGTATAAAAGTTTGGTTACCTTGGTATAAAGTTTTGGTTACCTTGGTATAAATATGCAGTGTTCTATTTTTTATTTACCAACATGAAATTGGTTGCCAAACTTTTAGACCAAGGTAACTAATTCAGTTGTATTTGATTACCAATTTTATTTTAAATGTGATGCGATTCTTAGTCAATTTTTGTGGCGGCGGCAAGTGGCGAGAGAGAGATGATGATGATTTGATAGCTCCTTCATAATTTTTTTTTTAATTTTCTCATTTTGATTTGAATTTTGAAATATGGATTTGAAATTGTTGTTAAGACAAGATTTGAATTTGAATTTGAATTATTAGTTATCCTTAATTTTAGGTTTCTTTATTAATGTGAATTGTACTATTTTTGTAATATGAGTCTTAATTACACTCTTTTTATAATTATTTAGTTGATGCACTTTTCTTGTAATTACTTTCTATTTGTTGTATACTTGTGTAAAGGACCCTTGATTTTTTAGAATGACATATGTCAAGTTTTTGTGTCATGTACTGTGATTTAGTAGATATAATAATAGATTTGGATATATACAAGAAACAAAGTTGTACAAATTGTATAGACTCTGTTTCTTGTATGTATCCAAATTACAACTAAAACACTGTTTTTTATAAAAATTCCAGTTCGAGTAAATACTATACATTTATACATTTTTTGGAAGGTACTACAAAAAATAAATCAAAAATAAATAAAATAAAATAATGTTGCTAGAATGTCACTAGAATAATATTCTCCTAGAAGGACTATTTTATATTATTTGCTACATATAATTGGGTGCTACAGTGTTGCATTTTTCGCCAAGATTTTTTCACTCGTCCAATCACCAAACGAGTTAAATTTTGTAAAAAAAATGGGGGAAAACATTGAGTCTGACGGCTTCAGGGGATAGTTCTGGTGTGAAAATAAGTATAAGATTGTATCCCGTGGGTGCCGTTGTCTCGAAGTACGTGCACTCAGGTCAATGCATAGTCTGCTGGAACCTTCATAACTTTCAATTTGGGAATTCGATGGAGGCGTGCTATACCTTTTTGGAAAGCCCTTGACAAGAGCTACACAATGACATGAGATTTGACATTTTCTGAATCCGGGAAGATGGGTCCATGACGAGATCTTCAAGTCTTCGCAGTTCATCTGTTGAGCTGTCTTGTGCTGTTTTCACTCGGGATTTACATTATGGTTCTGCATGACTTCTTTTGTAGTTATTTGGGCTGAATTGATGTTAAGTTGACAAAATTACTATTTTGCCCCTCCCAGGTTGGTTCCGGGCTTGATGCAGTTGTAGCTGTCTTTTCTCAGGGTTGTCTTTGAGATTGGACTGCTGTAGACTTTTGACAGTCCTCAGGGTTGTCTCTGAGGTTGGTTTGATCTCCCGAGGTTGTCACCGGGGTTTGGATTTGGTCTCTCGGGGTTATCACTGGGGTTTGATTTGGTTTCCCGGGGTTATCACCGGGATTTTAGCTTGATCTTCCAGGGTTGTCACCGGGGTTTGGTTTGATCTCTCGGGGTTATCACTGGGGCTTGGATTTTGACTCCCAGGGTTGTCTCTGGGAGATAAAAGATGATTCTGCCCTCCTGCATGGTTAGTAATAGGAATATAAAATTTTAAGTGTCTACAAATGACCTTCTTTATCATGTTTATGTAATGTAATGACATGAACATGATAAAGATTACTAGATACTTGAAATATGATAAGATTAAATGATGTCATGCAATGCAGCGTGATGTTATATATGCTGAATGTTTTTTGGTTGGAATTATTTCCAACGATATTCTATCACTGACTGCTTCCGCCATTTCTGCTGGGGATGGAATTGTCAATGATGATCTCCACTGAACCGCCATGATGTCTACTTAAACGGTTGTTTACAAAGCTTTCATTACCAGATCTTTCCTGATGCTACGCTGGGGGGTTGTCGCCAATGGCTTGAAATATCCATCAGAGCTATTGAGACTGATTCGACGACAAATTGTAGAGATGTTTTCAAGATCTTTGCTGTGGAGGTTTTCTTATGGCTAAGAACATTGGATTCTGACGTTGAGGTTGTCACCAACGTTCTTTATCTTTAGATGTGTTTTCTCACTTTATTTTCGCCGAAGATGTTCCTCTCTTTTTGCGAGTGACTCTCTAGGGATTATTGATGTCTATCCTAATGATAGTTTGCCTTCGTTGCCATCATTGGATTCTTCCTGCCGTTACACTGGGATTGTCACCACTGCCCGAGCTTTCTATGGGCTTTCTATCAAGTTGATGCTGATAGCTCCATTGGAGATAAAATTTTTTCTAATTGCTTTCACAGCATCCTCACAATACCTACTCAAACGATAGTTTTGTATCATCGATCTCTGAGGAAGATAGTTTTCCACGGTTTTCATCATCAGATCTTTCCTGATGCTACACTGGAGTTGTCGCCAACGGTTAGCAATACCAGATACTCTGCCCTTCATTGAAATAGTTTTCAACGGTTTACACCACCGGATCTTTCCCAATGCTACACTGGAGTTGTCGCCAACGGTTTGGATTGTCAAGCATTCTGACCTTCGTTGAAGTAGTTTTTAATGACTTACATTACCGGATCATTCCCGATGCTACGTTGGAGGTTTCGCCAACGATTTTGCACTATCAATCCTTCTGACCTTCGTTGAAGTAGTTTTTAACGACTTACATCTTCGGATCATTCCCGATGATACGCTGGAGTTGTAACCAACGGTTTTGTCAGTCCTTCTGACCTTCGTTGAAGTAGTTTTCAACGACTTACATCACCGGATCTTTCTCGATGCTATGCTGGAGTTTTCGCCAACGGTTTGCACTATCAGTCATTCCTGATATCTGTGTTGGGTATATCTTTCTGATAAATTATACCCTGAACAAATTTGGGCATTTTGATGCATTCAATACCCATGATTTATGACATCGGACCTTCTCGATGTTTTTACAAGGGCTGTTTTCAATAATATCTATCATTGGCTCTCTGAACCCCACACCCTGGTTAATACCAATGAGTTACATGTAGATCAGAAGTTTGGTATCTGAATTCAAGGTTTTAGGCTCTTTTCGCTCAATCGTGTAGTACATTTTCCCCTGATTTGACTTTTCAGCTTCCGAAAACTCCGTTGTAACTCAAATTTGATCGAGCCGGAGGGGGTGGGACCTACCCTAGGTGGCAACAGATAGACCCGCGGCTGCCACAGGTTGACCCGCGGATCCCATCGGGTATATTTGCTCCTTCCTTTCTCTTTCACAAGTTATTTTCAAGTTGAACCAAATAGAAAATGCGAAATTTCCCCTTCAGATCTACTGAGTTCGGGCTGCTTTTTGCAAAATCCATTACCATACAAATGTTCTGCATTACTTCGGTAACGTTTTCATATTTTCTTTAAAAGTTTTGGCCGTTAGAACGTTATATTTCATATAGAATGCTTCTAAACACAATATAGTGAATATGCATGCCCATACGACTTGATAAAAATTATTCAACTTAGTAAATGTTCATATTTTACCCTGCTGAATGTATTGATGTGAAAAAAAACTGATTTCTGAGGTAGTCATTTGGCACCCTTTTTTGCTAGTTTATTCATCCTATTTGAGGACAAATTAGCACGGGTTTTCAAATAAAGTACACATGGTAATTTAGCCGCCCTTGTGGGTTTAATTTTGATGTTTTTTCATGCTTATGAGATGTGTCGATGTCAGGATTTTTATTTGTCCCTTTCTGTTCTTGTATTTTAGTGTTCTCATGTTAGGTGAGATTTGTTTGAAAAGGTCCAACATGTATATGTCGACGATTGAACTGTAAGAGTCGCCAGTTGATATTTTTAAATGGTTGCACCAACTCAACCGAAAAATGGTTTGTACATAGACCTAGTGATGTAACAACTTGGCCGGATGCGTGAAACCAAGAGATTCGTTAGGGTCAGGGGCTTGATTAAGCGGATGGAAGGTGTTAGGCACCCCCCGACTTTTGTTGTGACACGATTACTGCCACTTTTTAATTTAAACTTTTATCTGAATGTGTGTGCGTGTAGGTCTATGTGCTGTTGTCTAGAAGTAGTGCTATGCCTCGTTTGCACCTATATACAAAGGGTTTGAATTTTGTATAAAAGTTCAATTTTAACAAGATATAGCAATGATGTTTTGTAAAACAGGTTTTTCAAACCCTTACGCTCAATAGTAATTGAGGCCTTTGATACTTACATTTTATTATGTGTTCGGCTTGATTTCTTTTATTATTTTCGAGATGCGAATTATCTTATAGAAAATAATGTAAATAGCAGTGCCAAACTCCTTATGGACATGAAAGCCATCTAAGGATATTCAAACTCCGTGAATAATTTACAAGCTGGTAGCAACTGAAAATATCCATCACGGGAACCAAATCTAGATTCAGGAACTGAATCTGTGATCACATGATTCCTAGGCTCACATGATGAAGCAATATGTGCAAAAAGCTGTAAATAATTATATATATAAAAGCTGTAAATATATATATAATGAACAATCAATCGCCACAAAAAGTAACTCCAGGTAGGGCGTGAAATGTAGATATATATATATATATATATATATATATATATATATATATATATATATATATATATATATATAGAAAGCAATAAAAGCCACAAACCCGATGATTAGGGCATACGCACACAACATGTCTCTCAACGTGAATAATTGTGTGTGAATAAAAGTGGAGAAAGACTTTAAGAAATGTGAGGTGTCTTACAGTGGGCTGCCAAGAAGACTTCAGATGGTTTTAAATGAATGAATACTCGGTTTCCACCGATAAAATATAGCAAAACACAAGCTCACAGGTGTTTGGAAAGAGAAATCACTCATTTTAAAGTGTGTACAAAGCAAAATAGACAAGGCTTCCTCACCTTTTCTCTCTTAAAATGGCCACCCCAAGCCCTCTATTTATAGAGGGGGAGCTGAAGGTCCACCGGTGGCTACCCGGGGTTCCCCGGGCTACGTGGGCCCCGCACAAAGCACACATGTAACGCGTTGTTCGCTCGAACCTTCATAACTTTAAATTTGGGCATCCGATTGAGGTGTATAATACCTTTCTAGAATGCTGTTGTCGAGAGCTACACAATGACATGTGATAAGAGGTTGTACAAAGCTGAGAAGATGGGTCCATGAACAGATCTTCATGTCTTCAAATTCTATTCGGTGTGCTGTCTTGTGCAGTAGTCACTTAGGATTTTGAGCTATGGTTCTTGTAAGACACTTCTGTGTAGAATGTAGGTTGAAATGTTGTTGAGATGTCATGAATATTGGATCGAGGTGGGAAAATGATGATTTTTCCCCTCAACGGGGTTATCTCCATTTTGAAATGATTCAAATGATGCGTTTGCTCGAGGTTATCTTTGAGATTGAAATTGCTTTGTGAGTCTGCAATGTCCTCAGGGTTGTCTCTGAGGTGTGCTTGACCTCTCTAGATTATCTTCAGGGTTGGAACTGAGTGCCTTGGGATTATCTCCAAGGTTGAAGCTGACTTTTGGGGGTTAAAATGAGCTTTTTTGGGGTTATCTCTGGAATTACAACTGCATTCCTTGGGGTTGTCTTCGAGGTTGGAACTGAAACTCTCCGGGTTGTCTCTGGGACTGGAACTGGAACTGAGTATCTCGGGGTTATCTCTGAGATGGAAAACTGAGTATCCCAGGGTTGTCTCCGAGATTGAGCTATTTTGACCTCCAGGGTTATTTCTGGAAGACAATTCTGCCCTCCTGCAAGGTTAGTAACAGGAATACAAAAATTTTGAGTGTCTACAAGATGTTTATGACTTTGGGTTGGTGTGCTAATGAATGGCCACCTAGTCATGCCTATGTGCATGTGGAGAGTCCATTTTACAAAGGAGACTGGCGATTTTTTTTTATAAGTCTGAGCATTTAATGAACATGCAATTTTAACTGTTCTTCCTTTTTCCCTTAGCATCTTCTCCCTTAGATTCAGTCTCATCATCACTGATTTCAATTATCTTTGGAAACAATTCTCCCCTTTTTGAAACTCTTTGGGCAATCAGGCTGTTGCTCTTCCTTCTTCTTAGTGGTTCAGCTTTAGGAGTTTCAGACTCTTCTCCTTCCACAGATTTTGAAGCCTCTGAATTATCAGATGAACTTCTTTAATGTTTAATGACAGTAGGAGCAGATCCTTCTTCATTAGACTCAACATCTTTTGAACCATCAGATGAACTTGTTGGGACTTTATCAGTAGGAGATGCAGTTGTTTCAGCTTTCGAACTTTCTTCATCATCAGAATGGCTACTCTGAGTGTTAGCCATAGGACTTGTACATTCTTCTTCATTACCAAATTTAGCTATTCCTTTCATAGATTCAACTTTCTCCTTCTTGGATTCAACTTCTTCTTCATTACTGGACTTGCTCCTTGAGGATTCATCCTTAAAGCTCTTAGTTCCCTTCTCATCTTCTGACTCTACATTTTCTCTTTCTTCTTTAGTAGATAGACTTCTTTGGGGAACTGGTTTGGATTTCTTTATCACCTTAGTTTTCCTCTTTGGTGGCCTCACAGATTTGGACTCAGGGATGTTTGAATCTTCAGTGAATGACAACTCCTCCTTTTTCATAGCTTTTGACCTTCTTTTTTCTTCTACAACGTTTTTCTTTGGTCTTTGCCATACATTGTCAGCTTTTTATTCTCCATTGGGTTCTTCTTCCAATTTGCAAATAGCTGTGTAGTCATCACTTTATAGCTATTAAGGGCTTCACCTTCATCATCCTTAATTTTATTTTTTAGCTTCTTCTTCAAAATGATACTCAAGAACCTTCCATGGAAAACCTTCGTGAGGGGTTTTCCTATTAACCTTTTCTTTTCTTCCTTATCCAACCATTTGGACATTTGGTCAAGCATGATAACTCCAAAGTTGATACGCTTCTCCAGAACTACTGCAGACATGATCTTTAGCTGTTGATCACTCATAGTGTCATGTGTAGTTTCCTTGCATAGTATACATTTGCCCACTATCTCTGCCAGGAACTTGAATTATTCAGGAAACTCCTTTTTCTTCATGTCCTTCAGAATAGGGTTTCTTTTGTACTGCATAATCTTCTTAGCTTTTTCAGTGTTGATCTCATCAAGGCTTTTCAGACCTAGGTTAGGAAAACCTAAGCATTGATTGATGTCAGAAGATTTCAACTTCAGAATCTGACCTTTGACCTTTGTGGAAAGGGTTCCGGAATTTATGGCTGCGTTAGAGTGAAATTCTTTAACCAGGTCAACATATATTCGAGTGTTTGACTCAAGACATCCTGAGAATCCAGTCTTCTTCACAAGTTCAAGAATATCTCTGAACTTCTTCTCAATTTCTCAAACATCTTGGTTCCAAGCTAAATGCCAGTGATTACTCGCCATTCTTCCATTTTGAGAGTTTGAAGTATATGGGTATTTAATTTTAGAGTCCTTGTGAGGGATAGTTGAATGCAATTTGAGCGAAGCTCGAGATTTAATGACTTCAAGCTTTGAAGAGGATTTTAGGGTTTGAAAAAGAGAGGGAGAGAAAGTCGATAGCTTTAGATAACTATTTGGGAATTTTGAATTTATCTTTAAGACAGTTCCTTCTGACTCTGCATAAGCTATGATGTGTCAATCAGCCATTGGTCGCACGATGCCCAGTAAGAAACTGTACCTCTCCATATTCTGATCAGTTTTTCAATTTTAATTTCTATTAAGAAAATAAACATTACCGATGTAGGCTGACCGTTGACTTTTTTAGTACGTAAAGTAGCTTGAGGAGATAGATATAGACTCTACGATTTTCTTTGTCAACTCAATGATCGTCTTTTCAGAGATGCTTCAATGGCTCCATTTATAAGCCCCACGAGCGTTTGGGCACTGACATTCTGAGGTGAATTTCCAAAATGCCTTTTCAAACTTATTTATAACTTTCCTCCACATGATCTGAATAAGGGGGACATGCGTCGAGTTCTGCCGAGATCCATGATTTTAATTGGTATGGAAAATATTGATCTGCCCTTAGCTTCCTTTGAGCTAGTGTTTCCTTTGGGAAGACTACGATCGTTGAGGTTGCTCTACATTTATTGAGTTTACTACTGATCATATTCTGCGATCATTTTCTGTCCTGGTTCTTGTGATGAGCTCTGACCAATCATTCCTTCTGGGTTATTAAGGTAGCTTAAGAAGGGCCAACCTCTTAGACTGAACTAAGGGTCAGGTTTGTCCCTGAGGCGCTTGTCAGATGAAGAACTTTAGGTATGATTAGTACTAATATTGTATTTGATCTCTTTGTTGGGGAGTTCATCTATCAACTTTGGTCATACATAGGTCTGCTCCCCCATAGTTGATACTATCTTCTCAGAGAGGTATGAGTTCTTCTTCATATGCATCAGAAGGCAGCCTTGCATATCTCCTTCTGACCAAAATCATCACTATCATTTAAACCTCCTTGGATCATAGAAATAGATATCTTCAGGACTAATCACTCCACGATTGTTGACAGAACTACGAACGTAGTCTTCTTTATCATAATTGTTGTGTGTTATCTTGCACAGACTGGACTCAGTCTTAATCATAGAGAACACTATGGTTTTCCTTAAGCTCTTTGACAGATTGCACTCATGGAGTTCTGCTTCTGTGATGAGTTTTTCATGATCAATGCTCGATGATCCTTTGATGTGAACTTCCTCTAGGATTCTTCTTAGATGATATGCTTTGCATAAATAAGCATATAAGACCCTTTTCATCTTATCATGAATGGTCTGCTTCCATATGGAGATCAACAACCAGGTGAGCTTAATTCATGTTAGCTCAACAAGTCTTCAAGAACAGGCTTTGACAAATAATGATTTTGTCAAGAACATTTCTGAAATATCTTGAGCCTCTAGCTGGTTGAAACTTCTTGACTGAAGTTATCTGCTTCAACATTCCTTAGCGTGGTCAGATAGACCAAGTATCTGCTGGTTAGATAAATTTCTATTTTTGGTCCCCATGGTTAAATGGGTCCTGCTAGCTTAGTTTCCAAAATCCCTATTCCTTATATACTTGAATTTTCATCACATTGATCATCAACAATCATATACATGCATGTATCCAATTTAGATATGCCATTTTAAAATGCATGATGATGAGTGTGTGTAAGATTAACCACTTTAATACGACACTCTTTTTCTTTGATGGTTTCATCATTTGCTTGGTTATGTTCACAGATTTTAAATGTTCACAGAGTGAGAATCAACTCCATCACATGTTTTTATTTGGTTGATTCATGGAGATGATTTGTTTCTACGAATCTTCAAGATACTCTTGTAGAATTGATCATACTCTATGTATTATCAAAAAACTAGAGCATAGGTTTGTACATACATACTAACCTTTCAACAAGGATTACTCCACTTAAGATTAATTAAATCTTGATATGCTTATTGTGAGACCCCGAATTTTTTGAAATAAAAGTATTCAATTTTTCTATTTTGGTAAATAGTTAAATTGATAAAAATTTAAAGTTAAGGGTGACATTTGAAAAATTTTCAAAGTAAGCAAGTTGTCATAAAATAATCGGTGGTAAAATACGCGTGGTTGCATAAGAACACACCAGTATTGATTATTAATGCTTACGTAAGTAGTCACTCAGTTTGATTCAATTATTGTCGATATTTTATATATTATTAAATTAATAATTGAGACGATACAATTATTCATATTGTTATTTGCATAATTAACAATGTTTAGAAGTTCTGTCAAGGAGAGGTTTGGTCACCTAATTGCGCGCCAATAAGGAAAAATCTTTATTGGAAAGCCCCCTCTTTCTTGGGAACGAACTGGTTGTTAATATTGCGAGTTATAATAATAGTGAATAAATGTTATTAAAAATCGAATTTGAGTTCGGAGTTGAATTTGGAGACGCGGACGTGATATTTGAGTCCGAAGCGATGAAATTAAAGAATAGACTATAAACACTAGAAAGGGTTGAAAATCAGATTTTGGTGAAAATGGAACATGAAATCTCCTATTATATTTCGAATTTTTGAGTGTGGTCATGTTCTAGAGTTAGATATATGAGTTTCCTAACTTATCCAAGTGGAATCACTAGAAAAGGTGTTGTAGATTTTTGTGTGGACTGATTTTAGCAAAGCACGAAAAAGTGAAAAATGAGAAAAAGATACTGCCCAAATTTTTAAAAGGGAATTTTCGGCCACTTAATTTGTTAGAAAAATTTCGACCTTTTGGGTCATAATAGTATATGGTATAAAGAACCTCCTGTCCAAAAATGAGCTCATTCCGACTTAAAATGAGCAAGTTATGACCATTTCAATATTTAGGTTTTTCCGACAAAAAATGATATAACCGGAGTTCTATAACTCCGATGACCATGAAATTTAAACTGGAAGCTCACGTTACCATGTGTAAGATCCTGCCAAGATTTGGGAATTTTTGGAATTAAACTTGAGGTAGCTAATTTCTTAAGGAATTAATTAGAAATTGATTTTTGAAAAATAGTAAATGAATTTTAAAAATTCCGAGAAAAATATATGTTCATTATAGGACTATATTCTGCTAAATCCCAAAAAAGAAATATTTTTGGGACTGATTTGGTATTTTTCATGAAAATGGTTTAGTTACGAACATATGAGTTAAATATGTTATGTGAAGTAACAAAGTTGGAAAATAGAATTTTATGGCTTGGAAATCCTATATAAGGTATATGCAGATTTTTGATGAGGGATTTAATCATTGGTGATGAAATCTTATGAGTATGGCATTTTTGAATGATTAAATGCATTGTTTGGTAAAGTATAAACAATTGAAATAAATTGTTTATAAGCTTAAGAAGTGATTAAAATATTGTTATGATATTAATAATATTAGATTATGAGTGATTGATAATATTTGGATAAATTTAAAGTCTTTAATATTTATCCTTATTTTCGTTTGATTAATGCTTATATCATTGTCATCATTCTCATGTTTATATTGTGATAAAAGTCATCTTTGGCTTACGTGCATAGATGGACTTGGTGTGATTATGACCAGGGATTATTCGGTATAATCATGACCGTAATGTGACGAATGATGTGGTAAAAGTCATCTTTGGCTTACGTGCATAGATGGACTTGGTGTGATTATGACCAGGGATTATTCGGTATAATCATGACCGTAATGTGACGAATGATGTGGTAAAAGTTATCTTTGGCTTACGTGCATAGATAGACTTGGTATGATTATCACCAGGTATTATTCGGTATAATCATGACCGTAATGTTACAAATGATGTGAAAAAAGTCCTCATTGGCTCGTAGTGCATTGATGGACAGTTTTTGGTATGATCATGGCTATGGATTCTCTTCGGCCAAGGGAGCAAAGATGAATTATTTTATGGCATGATCAGGACCGTTGATGAAAACACGATTATCTTTGGCCCGTAGTGCATGGATAATTCGTGGTCGTGATACTAAATAATATCCTTAGCCTGTAGTACAGGGATGATTTGATGATGTGGATTATTTATTAAGCTGAGTCTCAGCGATAAAAATTGATGAAAACTTTTTAAATTATAGAAGATAGTAGATTTTATTCTCTACTTGACTCTTCTAATGGATTGCTTGTTCCGTTGCAGTTAAACTTGATGTCTAACGTATTTTATCAGTTTAACATTGTTGAAGACTAATGATAATTTATTCTTTATTATCTTAGTCATAATATTTCTTACTGGGCTAGTTGAGCTCACCCTTTCTTTTATTGTTCTCTTCAGAAAAATGAGAATATAGCCTAACTAGTCGGGAACGCAGAGTGATGGCCCAGATGATAATAGCATTAGTAGTCCTCACTATGGCATGACATGCAATATATAATTGTAATGAGGACCTAAGATGTGTAAAGTCGTATTTTATATGTCACTTAATAATTGATTTTGGTGAACAACAATAGGGTGATGAGAACTCCACCGAAAGCTTTAAAAGTGCAATCGTAGTAAAATGAAGAGAACAGAAATCTTCTCGTGTCCCTTTGGAGACTTGAAATATTTCTTTCTTTGTACTTTATATGGTATGTATTAATTTGAGTATGAATATTGTCGTATTATATACGCTACAATATTTGTATTGAAACTCACATATATATGTCGTAAATTTTTTGCCGAATTGTTGTATAATTAAGTTGTATTTGAATTTATGTACCATGTATCCATGCGACTCAAGATGGGTGATGAATACCTATTTTTGGGGGCGTCACACTTATGACCTATTTCAGACTTCTTTCAAAAAGTTGTCTTCAACCTAAAACTTGGATGGAGAGAAAGTTTGTAAGTAGTTGAGTTTCCAACCTAAGTGTACTTTCTCTCTTCCCCCTTTTAGGAAGAATATGGTCTCTTGATAGAATACTGTTATAGTACATAAGGTGATGCGTCATGATGTACACATTTATATTAATAAGGAACCGTACCTTTCCACTGTTAGTTTCTTGACAGTTATTTATCTTGATATAATGAGGTTAAACATTGATGTGCATATTTTTTTTTTCATTTCTGACAGCTTGTTGCTCCAGTTATCCTTTGATCAATCAGTTATAGTCTTGAAGATGTAAGCTAGGAAAATTTTGTCATCCTTAGTTCTTTGACAACCTTGAACCTCAAGGTTCACATCCAGCTGCTGGTTAGCCAAATACATATTTGAGAAATTCTTCTTTCTTCTCTGGATAAGTGTTTCTTAGCATATATGGCCTTTCATCTTTCATCAATCAGTTATGGCCTTGTTGCTATGACATTTAAGAACATGGAACAATCTGAGCAGCTTCAGGTGTATATACACATTTACCTGTACACATTATGTGGCACCCCCAAAAATAGGTATTCATCACCCATCTTGAGTCGCCAGATACATGGTACATAAATTCAAATACAACTTAATTATACAACAATGTAAATAAAATACTTACGACATATATATCGTGAGTTTCAATACAAATATTATAACGTATATAATACGACACAATATTCACACTCAAATTAATACATGCCATATAAAGTACAACAACAAATATTTCAAGTCTCCAAAGGGACACGAGAAGATTTATGTTCTCTTCATTTTATTTGCATTGTACTTTTGACGCTTTCGTGGTCCAAGTTCTCATCACCCTATTGTTGTTCACCAAAATTAATTATTAAGTGACGATAAAATATGACACACACATCTTAGGTCCTCAATACAATTATATATTGCATGTCATGCCATAGTGAGGACTACTAATGCTATCATCTGGACCATCACTCCATTCCCCGACTTGTCCCAACTATATTCTCATTTCTCAAGAGAATGAAAGAGTTAAAAGGGTGAGCTCAACTAGCCCAAAGAAGAAATATTATGACTAAGATAATGCAGAATAAATTATCATTAGCCTTCAACAATGTTAAACTGATAACATATAATAGACATCAAGTTTAACTGCAGCAGAATAAGCAATCCAGTAGAAGAGTCAAGTAGAACATGATATCTACTATCTTCTATGATATAAAAATGTTTTCATCAATTTTTATCACTATAATACTCATCAACAGTTCTTTATTATACCCAAAACAAAGAGAACTCTCATCACCTGTCTTCACCTGAACCACCACAGGTTATAATTAAATTCATAATTCATATTTATAATCAGGTAAACCAACAGTTTCCCCTTGCCACAAAGGCTTAATAGAACGTTTACTCAATATCCTTACCCCAAAGGCTAAAGATATTCAAATGTAATAACAATGATCATACCAATCAATTGTCTACCTTTGCACTACGTGCCAAAGATATTCAACTATAAAACCAATCACCGAGACTCAAATTTTAATAAATAATTCCCATCATCGAATCATCCCTGCACTACGGGCCAAGGATATTCGTTAGTATCACCAGTGGTCATGATCATGTCATACACCTACCCATCTTTTCACTACGGGCCAAAGTTATCAATTAACAATTCATCTTTGCACGTAAGCCAAAGATATACAACTGTAAAACCAATAATCAACAATCCATCTTTGCACGTAAGCCAAAGACGACTTCCATCACAATATAAGCATGAAGATGATGATAATGATATAAGCATTAATCAAACGAAATCAAGGATAAATATTAAAGACTTTAAATTTATCCAAATATTATCAATCACTTAATAAACTCATAATCTAATATTATTAATATTATAACAATATTTTAATCACTTCTTAAACTTATAAACAATTTATTTTAATTGTTTACACTTTACCAAATAATGCATTTAATCATTCAAAAATTCCATACTCATAAGATTTCATCACCAATGATCAAATCCCTCATCAAAAATCTGCATATACCTTATATAGGATTTCCAAGCCATAAAATCCTATTTTTCAACTTTGTTACTTCACATAACATATTTAAATCATATGTTCGTAACTAAACCATTTTCATGAAAAATACCAAATTAGTCCCAAAAATATTTTTTTTCTGGGATTTAGCAGAATATAGTCCCATAATGAACATATATTTTTCTCGGAATTTCTAAAATTCATTTACTATTTTTTAAAAATCAATTTCTAATTAATTCCTTAAAAAATTAGCTACCTCAAGGTTAACTCCATAAATTCCAAAATCTTGGTAGGATCTTACACATGTTAACGTGATCTTCCAGTTAAAATTTCAAGGTCATCGGAGTTATAGAACTCCGATTATAGCGTTTTTCGTTGGAAAAACCTAAATATTGAAACGGTCATAACTTGCTCATTTTAAGTCAGAATGAGCTCATTTTTGGATAGGAGGTATTTTATACCATATATTTTCATATCCCAAAAGGCTAGAATGTTTCTCACAAATTAAGTGGCCGAAACTGCCCTTTTAAATTTCTGGGCAGTAACGTTTTCGGTATTTGCAGATTTTGACTCCTTTGCTAAAATCAGTCTACACGAAAATCTACAACACCTTACAGTGATTCCACTTGGATAAGTTAGGAAACTCATAGATCTAACTCTAAAACTTGACCACACTCAAAAATTCGAAATATAATAGGAGAGATGGTCAATTGAATTTTATGTTCTATTTTCACCAAAATCTGATTTTTCAACCCTTTGTGATTTCTAAGAAACTTTCATGTTTTCATATAATAACCAACATAACTCATCATAACACTTACTAATACTTCATATACCCATGATTCTCATCAGTCCAATGCTTTTATTATGACTCTCATCATAATCAACGTAACTAGATCATTTCCATAATTTAATAAGGAATGAATACGAAGGATCATTCACCATGCACGTGGTAATCCACATGTACAAAGTTATTCAACAAATGTAATAATAAAGAATGGAATAATGTATGATTCACCATGCATGCGATAGAGACCGCATGCATAATAAGTTATTCCCAATGTAGATAATAAAGACGGAACTAGGTCCCATGCGTAAAATGCATGTAGCGGTGATATTCCAATGAGAATAATAAAGATGGAACCAGTCCCAAGTGAAAATGCATGAATATGATATTCCAATAGAATAATAAAGAATGGAATATCAGAAGAATTTCACCATGTATACGGTACTTCGCATAAACAGGTTATTCCAACATAATAATGAAGAATGGAATAACAAAATCTCTCTTCATGAATACAAAAGAAATAATACCCCTTACGAGTACAACAAATAATATCCCTTACCTCAAATGAAACTGGATACTGGAATAGTGAGGTAGCAGGCTTCTCTTCTTCTTTCTCTCTATAGCTTCTCTCTATAATTTCTCTCTATAATAATTTCTCTATAGCTTTAGTGAATCGGTGAGAAATGAAGGAAGAATGAGCTTCTATTTATAGAAAAATATAGTTTCGATAATTGCACGTTTTGGGGCTTAAAAAATTACAGTACAATACCTCCAACTTTTCTTTCATTTTTAATTTAGTCCTGCAAGTATTATCAAACTTGCACCAACTCCCCTAATAGTATAAGAATGTGATTCAATAGTACACACATTTGAACAAATAGTTATATAAGCATGTGAATTAGTAGCAATTAATTGCTCATTTATCCGATAAATTCCCCGATTTATCAATATAACCCCCAGACATCAATTATCATCGGAATAGATGTCGATTTCCACTAACAGTAATAATCCCAACACAATGGAACTATTAAATTCATCTTTAATCAACACGAACTTATTCATCATTATTATTATAACTCACAATATTTAACAACCAGGTCGTTCCTAGGAAAGAGGGGCTTTCAATAAGGATTTCTCCTATCAAGCCGCATGATTAGGTGACCAAACCTCTCCTTGACAGAACTTCTAGACATTGTAAATATTAAAATTTAATAATATGAATATATTTATCATCTCAATTATTGATTTAATAATATATCATATAATACAAATGATACTGTGACAATAATCGAATCAATAATATGAGAGATATGATGCAGCAATTATTGTAGCAATAATTGAGTATAACTGAGTGACTTATCACGTAAGCATCAATAATCAAAGATATTGTACAATACCGTGTGCCACTGTGCAACCACACATATTACTGTACTTTTATCAATTTAACCATTTACTAAATAGAATAATAATTATAAAAATTGAATACTTTCATTTCATAAAATTCGGGGTCTTACACATTATTTCCAACATGTGAGTCCATCTGCATTTACAAGAGACTTACTACTAAACTAAGTTTAGAATAATGTGTTAGAGTTTATGCCCTAGAGGCCAATTATTTGATATAATTGCTTAACGTTTTGATATTATATTTGATTGAATAAATATATGATTTTATTATGGTTTTATTTACTGCGTAATATAATTGTTAACATAATAAAATTCCTTAGAATAGTGATACAAATTATATAGTTTCAAGTATGTGACTTGAACATGAGATTATATATTACCATTAGTATCGTGTTCTTAAATGTCCCTAGTCGAGTATCATTGTTGATGGGACAACAATGATGCATGGAGACTAGTATGTGGATCGATTGATGACCAAATCTCATTGGTCATAAATATATGAGATATTAAGTCAATGCATAGGTACATGTTAGAGAAACGATGTCTTTGGATGCACCCACCATGAGAATTCTATATGGAGCATTATGCGAAGTGTCGTTAGCAATTCTCATAGTGACAATGATGTAATGGTCCTCCGACACGAAATCGCTATATTACTACGAGAATTTATGTACTTTGATATCATCAAATGTCACCTTTAATAGGGTGGACTATAAAGGTGATTATTGGGTTCATCATTAATCGTGTGAGAAATATGAGTGATCTAGATGGAATTTAACCATCCTATATATTATGGGTGATATCCATAGGCCTCTCTTGATTGAGTAGGACTATGAAATGCATGGCACATGCTCAAATAGTGATTTGTTTCATATACCTACTCATTGATCAAGAAAACTCATTAAATTATGAAGAGTATGACACATTCCATGACTCGAGTTTAATCTAGGATATTAAGGTTAAAAGGATTAAATTACATTGAAACATTGGTCATGAAAAGGTTGCATCGAATCATCGATCTTATTATTACTTGAGTAGCGATGATGCATTACTAGATGACGCCACCGCTTATAATTTTATAATATGATTTTAAAATTATTGCCAACGTAATAATAACCTATAGGTCACACACATAGAACGTTATTTAAAAGGGAATTAATTTAAATTTGAAGGATTTAAATATATTAATATGATTAATAGTATTTAAATCACAATTTAAATTAAAAGGATAATTTGTATATATATATATTAATTAAGTAAGACTTAATTAAGAGATATATATATATATAAATTCGGATTTTATAAAATTAGGTTTTGATTTGATTAATTCCTTTTAACTACTATATATATGATATATAGCAGCTACTTAGGGTAAGATATCATAATTGAAAAACCCTAGCCGCTCTTAGAGAGAGACTAGAGAAAAACAGTTTGGAAAATCCATTCCTTTTGGTGGCTAGTACATGAAGTCCTTCTTATTGCGTAATCGTTCGACGGTTCGATGCGGCGTTAAATGTGGATATTGGTAGAGGCGCAATTGGTTTGTATTATGCGTTGGAGATTCGAGGCGCGATCGGTTTCAAATTCTCGCTTTTGTTTATATCTCGGTATAATCTCTAAACCTCTGAATTAATTGATTTTCGCATGGATCCTGCTTTTAGGGTTTGAAAATTGCTTTAAAATTTTAATTTCATTAATGCTTTTAAATAAGAAGCCAACATAATGTTTGTGCCTAGGATCAGAATCAAAGTGATTAGCTTTTGAATAGCATGAGAACATGCTCTGATACCAATTGTTAGTTCCCAAAAGACACACAATAGATCTAGAAGGGGGGGGGGGAGGGGTTGAATAGATCCTTTTTGATTTCAAATAATTTTCCTGTTTATTTTGTATTGCTCATGAATTTGCATATGACAAACATTAAAATCTTTTCATGCACAACGGAATAAATAAAAGATCCCCTTCATTGATATATTCATAAACATATATACATTGTTTATGGAGTTAGTTTAGTTGTAAGTAGTTAATACATACATATCATTTATAGCAGTTAGGTACATAATGTAAATAACAGAAAGTAAATGATTGAATGTAAAAGACACAAGGGATTTTAAGTGGTTCGGAGACTCAAGCTTGTAATCCACTCTTCTGCTTCAACTAGCAGGATTTTACTAAGGAAGGTCAACACCCTAAATCAATAAGATTCCTTCAAGGCCAGCAGCCTTGGAACTTTAGTTCACTAAGAACTCTTCAAGGCCAGCAGCCTTGGAACTCCTCTAGTTCCCTAGGAATTCTTCAAGCCCAACAGGCTTGGAACTTCATTTAGTCCCTCCGGAAAAGGACCCCTCAGGCCCTAGCTTCTTGTTGTTGTTGATGTTGTTGTTGGTGCTTTGCTGCTAAGATGTCTTGAAGCTTGAACAACTTTTATATTTAGCCGCTTGACATGGTCCTCATTTCATTCTGCGTAAAGTTTGGACCACCTCTTCTCTGATGCAACTGATCTTCATACTGTTCATCTCATCTTCATTCGATGTCAGCTGTGCACCATCACCAGTTGGGTTTGCTAAGTCTTTGTGCTTTTGGTAGACTTCGTCTGACACTTAGCATTCCCTGCACCCTTCTCGAATGATATACAAACGTGGTTCTGCATCTGTTCTATTTCAGCTTTTGGTTTATGGTGATTCGTAGAGTGGCTCTCTGGATCTTCTTTATTCTCTACCACTTTTCTGAATGATATCTTCTTGGCCTTCTCGGATCTCAGCTTAGCTACCATCTTCAGTGGCATTCTCGTCCTTGTTAAGTGAAGCTTTAGTCTGTTCACATTCTACTTTAAATCTTCTTCACTTCCACCTTCGTAGTCTCACTGCCACTGAGATTTGTTCTATTTTATTCTGGTGGAACTCGTAGAGTCAACAATATAGCATTCCAATAACTCAACGATTCTTCAACTCTGCAACTCTTGATCTTTAAAGCTCTAGCTGATATATACTCCTTCACATTCTTCCCATTGGAATATATCCGTTTGGAGCTATTTAAATTACTTCACAGATCTTGAGTTATTTGGTGCAGACTGCTTGATGTGACGTGACAGATCCTTTATGACTTACTCACACATCAGTCTGCTACCTTACCTATTGCCTTAGACATGTCACCTTTCTATGTCAGGCAGGTAGTCACCTTTATTTCTTCTTTTTGACTTCTCGATTAGAACATCGAAAATTATCCTTCAGCATCGATGTTCTCAATTAGCAACGTTCATATATCAGCCTTCAGATTAAATCATTGCTAATGCTTCAATCTTCTGATGATCGAACTCTATGATTCTGATGTAGATGTTCTTGGACCTGATCGTAGTGTGTCTTATTGAATGTTACTGATTGACTGGTTGAGACAACACTACGATTATAAAGAGTATTCATAGGATCTTCAATGTAGAACACCTCTTCCTTCTCTTGTGCATTGCCTCAACACTTCTATTTGCCTCGACTAATCTCAGGAACTGATAGATTGACTTCTTGTTCTAGCCTCTTCTGAATAGCAAGACACATCAGATTTGTGGCATGCCCATCTCTCTTTCTCCTTGTGATCTCCTATTCATTTATCATCAATGGTCTGACCCATGCTTAATCACCTTCGCCTTGTTCTTTATAAGCTGACCAGTATCTTTGTGTAAACTGCATCAGTTCCTGCTTTGTTTGGCAAACACTACGATTCAGGTTAATCCCAAGATCGTTGTCTTCTGTTCCCTTGACAACTACTTCACTTGCTAACTTTCTTTAGTCAGTCACTTTTATTGAAGTCTTCTTCTGATCGACTTATGGAAGACTTCATCTTGAATGGCTTCATAACTCAATCTGGATGTTGATTGGGTTGGTGCTTAGATCTTCTTGTTAGCTTGCATGCCATTCGTTGAGTGCTCTCTGGTTTCCTTCAGGTGGAATGTATCTTTGCAACTCAGACCAGAGGCTTCATACTTTGGATATTCTGGGAGTGCTCATTTGTTGAGAATCGTGTTGACTCTACGATTCTGCCTTGGCGTTGTGAGCACTTTTGTTTAAACCTTAGTTCTGCAGACTATGATTAAGCTTTGGTTCTGCAGACACTATGACTCCGAGATCAGATCTTGACAGACTTTGATTTCTATCTTTATGCTTGCTGTCCTTGTCTGATCTGGCTCGACTACGATCTCTACCTCTGATATGATCAGGAGACTCTACTACTTCAAAAGTGGCTTACGATTCTTGACTTGGCTCTGACAGATGCTCGGTTGGCTCTTAGACAGGCTGTCTCTACAATTCTGAACATGACTTCCTCAGCAGACTACGGCTCTGAAAAAGTACTTCTCAACACACTACGATCCTTCCTCGTCTCTCCTGACAGACTACGAACTCTGAGATCTACTATCTTGCAGACTACGATTCTGCCTTGATAGTTCTCGAGTTTTGCTTGACTCTCCTGACAGATTATGATGCTGGTGAAGTGTTCGACGATCAGACATGCCTATCTATTACATTATAAGATCAACCTAACAAGATTGATCTTTCTATATTTATATTCCTTGTACATCATTTCTTTTTAAGGACTTTACAAAGTTGTTTTGCTTATGTATGATTAACCTAACATACTTGATCAATATTCTAAGTCCTTGTACATATATTCCTATTATCTATCAAAGGACTTTAAATCTTTCCTTAATGCAAGCATACTTGCATATTCATTCATTTATATCATAATCAAATTGTGACGCCCCCAAAATAGGTCCATTCCATCCAAGCCATTCTGAGTCGTCAAATACATGGTACAGAAACAACTACAACTTTATTAAGACATTTGTCGTGCAAAATACTACAACATATGTACTGTGAGTTTAAATACAAATATTGTCTTCTAGACAATATCCATACTCAAATAAAGTCCTCATTACAATTATTGATACACTATTCTACAAAATAGTGAGGACTACTAAACAACTGTCTTGAACCATCACTCCATATCCCGACTAGTTCCTGCTATTTTCTCGCCTCCTAAGAAGAAAAATGGAACAAAAAGGAAAAGGGTGAGCTCAACTAGCCCAGTAAAGAATATTATGACTAAGATAATGTACAACAAATTATCCTTAGTCTTCAATAGGGAAAAATCTGATAGAATACAATAGACAACAAGTTTCAGATTAGCAGCGGAAATAATAATTCATAGATGAGTTACGTAGAGAATGAAATCTACTATAATCTATGAATTTAAAAGTCCATCATCATTATTTTATCCCTGTAACATCAATCAATGCACATCTTGAATCATATATTCATCTTTTTGCACTTCTGGGCCAAAGATATTCATCAGTCGGTCATGTTTATCTCAACACCTGTACATCTTTGCACTACGGGCTAAAGATATTCATCATAAAATCAACCATCTTTGCACTACAGGCCAAAGATATTCAGTAACATCGTCATTTAGGACTAAGGATGATGAAAATAATTTTAAAGAAAACGAATCCAGTGAAACAAAAGAACAAATATTATGGATTCATACTTTAAACAATCCGAGTTCAAGAATACTTCATAAACAATCATGGTGAAGTAAAATTCAAGAATGATCAAAAGATGGATACAATCAAAGCTAGTATCCATAATAGATATTTTGGACGAAAAGGAAAAAAATTCATTTTTCGATGAATAGTGTCGTATTCGTGAATAGTGCCGTATACGTGAATAGTAAACCCGACACAAAAAGTTCCAAATTTGATTAAAAGTTCAGATCAATACTTTGGCATAATGATGTTGAAAGAAATAATATCATATATGAAAAAAATAACATCCCTTACCTCGAAAAGACGGTGCCGATTTGAAATCTCGGATACTGAATGAAGAGGAACTTGCACCATATAACAACACTCAAAGTATCAAAATACTCACAAGAATACGCTCAATATATCGAGAGAGAGAGAGAGATTTGATTTACGGTGTGTGATTTTCAATTCTAACCTAAGCACTTTCTATTTATAGGAAAATGCTTATAACACCAAAGCGTAAAAATTAATATAATATTAATATATTTATCAAATTTTCCTTAGCCCACCTCTAGACATCTGATTTTAGCCATTAACATGTGCAAGTGAGGGCCACCAAAGTACAAAAAACGTTTTTCTAACAACGATCATTTAAACTCCAAAAATCAATTCACACTCGATATACCGAAACTTCAATAATTCACAATAAATAGCCCTTTTGTCAGAAAAATTTGAACCACATGTCCTTTCCATAGGAAATTTCATTCTCTACAACTTTACAGAAGAAAGTTTTTCCAAATTCCAAACAAAAATTGGTACCAAATCTCTAAACCAAGCGATTTTACAGGTATAATCAAATTTCTATTAAGAATTGGGGTCTCTGACACACAAAAAATGTGTTAATCTTTTAATGCAACAAAAATACTCTTCCTCCTCATATACTCATATATCCCACATTCATCGTAAAAATATCACCATTATTATATTATTAAAATAATATATTTAAATGAATTATTTTATCGTAAAAGATAAAATATTAATTTTCAACAATTGTCATATTAAAAATTTTCTCCATATATATCCACATAAAATCAATATTTTCTCATCATAAAAATCAATAATTAATTATTCACAAATAATATTACGAAATCACATTCTTGACAACCTGTGCGGCTTCCTAAGAAAGAGGGGCTTTCGAATAAGGATTTCTCTCTTATCTTGTAGCGCATTAGATGACCAAACCTCTCCTTAGATGAACTTTCTAGACATTGCCAATAATGTTATCTAATAATATTATTCGGATAATATGAATTATTGCTCTGAGAATAATAGAAAATCTTTGTGTAGTGACAATTATTGAAACAACGATAATATAAAATATCAACGCAAAGAATTATTGAATCAATAAAATAAAATCTTTGAATAATAATTATCGTGTAACAATTATTGAGTAGTGCCTTCTTACGTAAGAATTAATAATTGGTGCAATACTGCAAAGTATCTTCTTGTGTTTTAACCCTTTGGGTATTCCAACAAGATAATTCAGAATAACTACGCCAGATTATTTATAAACAACGTATTCTTGTCATTTTCTTCTTCCAATCGCTTTTTCCGTTATAGGGCCCACACAAGGTCGCTGTGATTAGCATTTAATATTCTCCACAAAGCGGTAAGAATATTCCACGACCAAACGAATATTCTCCGATAAAATGAATATTTTAAAACCACTTGCTTGTTTGAAATAATTGCGCATTTTACCCATAACTCAGCACATTAATCAAATCAACCCTTACTATTTGAACATAATAAATAGAGGAAATTAAATTTCATTAATAATAATTTGGGGTCTTACAACCTCCCCTCCTTATGAAATTTCATCCTCGAAATTAACGTACGTCCCTCGTGTTTCAAAAAGGTGAGGATACAAAACTTTGACTTGTTGTATGACCTTTGTACGTAAGACATGCTCCTTCCTATCCAAAATCTTAACAGGTACCTCCTCGTACGTTAAGTCTTCGGCTATCTCATCTAGTTCTAACTCAATAACGTGGTTCGGGTCGTCCACATATTTACGTAACATCGGTACGTAAAAAACGTTATAAACACGCGACATACTTGGTGGTAAAACGAGTCTATAGGCCACAGTTCCTATTCGATCGAGAATTTCAAATGGATTAATAAATCGAAGGTTTGAGCTTTCCTCACATCACCGATTCTCGCTTTTGAAATAACAACTTCTTGCACCTCCTTCTTCAAATTCATCAGCTCCGGTGTGTAACTTGAACAGCTTTAACTTTATCGATTAAAGTCGATTATACTCGTATATCATCATGTGGGTACCTAGAGTTTTCATCTCCATCTCTATTATTTGTAAGTTATACGAAATGAGTCTTTGACAATATCGTACTCGTACTCGTATACGATCTTCTACTCAACACGTTAACTACTACGTTCGCTTTTCCAGGATGGTATGGTCAGAACATGTGCTGAAATGAGTCTCCTTTTGAGTTCTTCGAAGCTCTTCCCACATTCCTTGCTCCATTCTAATTTTGTATCTCTACGAGTCAGCTGAGTTAATGGAGTAGCGATTTGAGAAAATCTTTCCACGAATCTCCGATAATAACCAACTAAGCCTAGAAAGCTACGTATTTCGATTACTGACTTAGGTTTCTCTCAACTATGACTCATATCCCAATCTTGGATAGCACGTCACAATGACACCTATCAGTTTACTACCGCACAAATATGGCATCCCTTACGGAGAGTCTGGCTTTGGTGCATTCCACAAAGAAAGTCACCAGATAGAGGCTTGGGTATCAACTTCTACAGTTGGATTTTTAACTCCTGAATTTCAATAGGAGCCATTCGATATGAGATTTTAGAAATAGGTTTTGTACCGAATTTAAAGTCGATACAAATTCAATATCACGCTCTGGGAGTAGGCCAAGAAATTCTTCAGGAAATACGTCAGGAAATTCACTAACAATAGAAATATCATTCAAATCTGACGTATTTTTGTTCAAGTCCATGACATGGCTAAGAAAGCTTGACATCCATTTTTCAATAAACGAATGGCTTTATGGCTTGATATGAAAGAGTTTGACTTCAATGGTTTGGTTGCTTGAATTCGAATAACAGGTTGCTTAGGAATATGAAAACTAACAACCTTACGAAAGCAATCAATTTGGCATGATGAGTAGTTAACCTTAAAATCACATCAAAAGCAAGTATCTTTAAAGAGATAAGATCAACAAGTAATGTGATGGTGCCAACTTGGATCAAACAAAATTTATAAGTAGTGGATGTAACGAAAGTTTCTCCTAACGGAGTCTGCACAGATAAGTCAAAGTCTAATTTCTCTATAGTCAAGTTCAAATGTTGAGCGCAAGCAAGAGAGATAAAAGAATGGGTAGAACTAGTATCTAGTAAGGTATAAACTTCGCAAGAATTTATAATTAACTAACCTGTGCTAACTTCGTTCGGGTTCCTCGCATTCTGACCGGTCACGACAAACGTTCTTCCAGGAACCATTGACTTTGATTTTTCTGGGACAGCCTTTTGAGTCACCATCCCCGCTGGACTGGGTTTCGCTACCGTACAATCTCGAGCGATATGTCTTTCCTTTCCACAATTATAACATACCTTGAATTGTTGGGCAGTTTGGACTGATACGTCCCTCCTCTCCGCATTTGTAGCATCTAACCGACGGTCGTTCTCCTCCCTTAGAACCAGTTGCTGTTGGTGCTGACGTCTTCACATGGTCGTTGTTGAATATCCTCTTTTTAAAATCTCCTCCCGACTCGCTTCTTCTATTCTCATAGCCATGACTACCACCAGAGTGGTTACCATTTTTGTCTGTCTTTTTCTTTCTCCGCTGGTTATCGTTATTCTGTTGACCACTATCTCCAATAGGATCCTGGTTGTGATCCCTCGGTTGACCGTACTCGTTATCTCGCTCTAATAATTGAGCCCTGTTGACAACATCTGAATAGAGAGAGAATTTATAAGAAATAAGATATTGACGTATGCCGGGTTTCAAACCTCTCAGAAACATCCGCGTCATACGTTCCTCATTCTCCACCAAATGAGGTGCAAACCTGGATAACTCTGCAAACTTTGCCTCGTACTGGGACACCGTCATGTTGTTTTGTTCCAGTCTAAAGAACTCCACTTCCTTCATATGACGAATACTTTCAGGAAAGTACTTGTAATTGAACAGTTTCTGAAACGTCTCCCAAGACATGCTGAGTGCGGCTGGATGTGTGGCATCCCCAGATCCGGGTCCCGAATCGCCGCGGATCCGGTTCAATCATTCTACAACTGTTTGCGGAAGATATAAACATAGATTGTTTATACATTAAACTTTACACACTATTCCCAAAATCGAGTAACCTTAACTAATACACAATCGTGAATCTGCCTAACACATGACAATACTATTCTTCAACATACTTTACAACTTAACTTCACATTCTATCCCAAGTCAACTTGGCATTATCCTTTTCACATGTCTCCGCCGTATTCGCCTTATACGCAATGTTTTATCATGATATAGCAAGGGTGAGCATGAAAGTTGCCCAAAGAAGTTTAAAAACAATGCAAAGATATATCATGATGGAAAGAGTTTGAATAATAAGTCACTATCCTTCACAATGTATTTGTGAATTAGCATGAACAAAGTTTCAAAGTGAATGAACATTGAAAATGAACATAACAATTATATCTCGAATATTTGGTAATGAAGGTGATCACTTTCATACACGATGAATACATGCAATATATATACAGTACAATTCATAAGCATATCATGCTTAAAACCACTCTTAAAAGAGTTTAAGTAAAAGAACTTGAAAAACTTGCACGAACTGCTGATTACCGTAACGCAATATAATACGCTTCTCTTGAAGACCTAATATTAATAATATAGATCTCCAATATTAGAATAATATCATCACCATTATAAAATAACTTAAACACATAATCCTATCGATTCCATACAAATATATAAAACCTATAATAGATCTTTCTTGTTAGTCATAACATATAGTTAAGTATTAGACATTAGTTTTAAGTCTTAATATTATTATTATACCTTGATATTCTTTTAATCACATCATAACTTATACTTATAAGTTATTCATTTTATATGTTATCCTAGTAAATTAGATAACATCTTAGTAAACCCGAAATACCATTTCAAGTAAGACGGATTTTATTTCAAAAGATCCCGAAATCACTATTCTTTTCACGAAAAATACCAAATCAACTTATTATTTTTTATCCTTTGGTCAAACATATATACATGTATTTCATACATAAAAATATTTTTCCGTAATTTTTCAATTTCTTTTACTATTTTTCAAAAATCATAAATAGTGCGTGACTTAAGAAAATTAGCTACCTTGTGCTTAACTCCAGAGATGCCCATCTTTTGACATAACCTTATATATGTTAACGTGATGCTCCATTTTAAATTTCGTGGCAATCGGAGTTGTAGAACTCGGTTATATAGCGATTTCCGCTCGGAAAATCACAAAAATTGAAATGGTCATAACTTGGTCGTTTTAAGCCGGAATTAGCTCATTTTTGGACACGAGCTACATAATACCACATATTTTCATTTCCCAAAAGCCTGTAATTTTTCTCATTAACTAAATGTCCAAAACAGCCCTCGGAAAAGTTTGGCCAGAAACTCTTTGCACTTTGGCAGTTTTGGAGTCCTTCACCAAAACTTAAATAAAACGAAATCTGTAACTCCGATTAATGATCCGTCAATTTTTTTGGATTCGTATCTTTCCAAACTATAGTTTTCATCTATCACAATCCATATTTGGACATGTTAAGCTCCCAGAAATTATCCCGGAAGTGGCTGTTCAAAACTGTCCTTCTAACAGTTTTCTTAACTTTGAGTAGTTTCGGAGAAATTTCATAACTCTCTCCTCCGATGTCGGATTTAGTCCGTTTCGGAGTCTATGGAAAGCTTATTGAGTGTACTACAACATATCAAAAGTCCAGAATTTTTAGACCATCCAAACAAATTCGGAATTTACTGTTTAGGGGCAGCAGTTACCAATTCATTTTAAAAAAAACTGTTTTGCTTTTCTTTCTCTTGATCAAGCTTGTCGACCCTAAAAATGGCAAGATCTAACCATAAAATATCATTTATCATGTAGATCTATAGTTCTCATGTTCAAGATCTTAAACTTATGGTTCAAAATCATAAGTTCAACACTCGATCTAAAACACCATATCAAAACACTTTAACTAACAAGAGTTTTGAGTTTAGGAAATTTTTACCTTTAGCTTCATGACATATCTTTTTCTTCCAACTATGTGATGGATCTTGGATGGAATGAAAAATCAAAATCTCTTCTCCTTCTTTCTTGGAGTTTCCTAACTCCCCTCTCCCTCTCTCTCTTGTCTCTCTCTTTCTTTCTTAGTTATGTTGGAAAATAAGATGAGAAAAGTGAAGAATATGATTTTTGTTTAGTGTAATAATGTATGAAATGTATCTAGACATTAGTTTGCTTGATAATTGAGGTGTAATAGCATAGTAACATGATTGACTTCTAGAAGCAATTGATTAGCTAGCATAATTGAAGATTCTTATCAACAATGTTACTAATAATACACTAATAAAACAAAAGGGTATTCTAGTAATTTCCACATTAATAAATGATTTCTTTTTAATTCTTATTTATTATACCAAATGTCCAATATGTCCCTCCTTATTTGGGCTTAAATTTGGGTCACCATTTCCATCTTTTGGGCTATCAATAAATAATATATTGGACTTAAAATTTAATTCTTTGGGCCATGTAAATTAACATAGTCCAACACTCTTAATTCTTATCCAACCCAAATCATTTAATTAGGGTTTTCATTTTCCTCAATTATAACTTAAATCCTTACTCATGCACATTTATTTCCTTAACCCAATTAGACTTGCTAAAATTAGGTTATAAAATTAATTAAGCGAGATGTATAAAATAAATCTCTCATAATTGGTATATATTCTAAATACCATAATTTTCTCATCTCATAACCCTTAAGTTATTAAATTCTTCATTCCTAATATATAATTAGGATCACATTAGTTTCTTTTATTTGTTTATATAATAAACAATATAAACCATCACATAATCTTCATATTCCTTTACTCACCTATTCTAACAAAATAATTTAATAAATTGTGATATGTTCCACAATTCTCTTAAATTAGGTCACTAATATAAAAATAAAATATTAGGACCACTAAATAACGATAACCATTTAGGTTATTTAATTATCACACCTAATATATATATTAGGTTACATAATTTAATTCTTACTTCACTTTTATATACAAAATAAATGTATTCACATTATATAATGTATATTTATTTAATCATACACATAATTCATATTCATTACACACATAACTTTTAATCCCTTAGGGTTTTATACAAAACATTAGAATTTCTAATTTAACAATTAGGGTTATCCCTAATATATAATCACAAATACTTAAGCCATTATATTTAGCCTTTGACTTCCCAAATTAGGGTTTCAAATATTGAATTAGGATTTCGGATTCCCGGTAATGAAATTAGGGTTTCCAGAACCGATTTCTAGGGTTTCTTATAAATCGTGATAATTTTATAACTGAACGTTGACGTTCTAATAATATTAGGGTTTGACACAGATATAATTTATCTGGTCAACACTTGACCCTTAACCACATTCTGTACACATAATATCGTAATCACAGAATATATACACACATACCCTTAATCCTGAATAATTCACTAAAAGAAATTTTAAATGCTCAAAATTCCTTTCTGAAAACATCAAACACATTCACTTATTTTCTGTCTAGGTCTATTATTTGACCTTAAACCAATCATTTAAGATTTTAATAATTTTCTAATTTCTCGGGTTGTCACAGGATGGGTACGCTTCACAGATTCCCACCAGTAATCAGCCTCATTACGGAACATAAAAGTGGCGAATGGAACCTTTTGTTCCTCCGTGCATCCTAAGACATCTAATATCTTGGTAATTTGTTTAACCCACGTCTCCGCCTTAATCGGATCTGGCTTTCCCCAGAATTCTGGTGGTCCCAACTCTTTGAACTGCTTGGCTGTGACAAACCGTGCGTTGCTTTCATTTCCACCTATATTTTGAACACGAGTCTCCCTCGTCTGATTTTGCATGAACTACAAAAACTTCTAGTGGCGTTGTTCACAGGAGGAACATTGCCAGCCTGTTGCACGTTCTCCTCATTGGTGAGTACAGGCGTCTCCATGGTCTCATTTACTCCACTGTTAACATTCTCAGTCGACATTCTCAAATACTACCATAAAACAAGGGTTAATTAAAGAAATCAACATATCACATAATATCCCTATATACTGACCAACCAACAAATAAGCTTAGGTAGGACACACTAGCGAATGATTTACCTGCTCTCTCCTCTGGTTCTATTCCCCGATCTCCGCCAGAGATCATATCCTAAGCTCTGATACCAACTGTGACGCCCCCAAAATAGGTCCATTCCATCCAAGCCATTCTGAGTCGTCAAATACATGGTACAGAAACAACTACAACTTTATTAATACATTTGTCGTGCAAAATACTACAACATATATACTATGAGTTTAAATACAAATATTGTCTTCTAGACAATATCCATACCCAAATAAAGTCCTCATTACAATTATTGATACACTATTCTACAAAATAGTGAGGACTACTAAACAACTGTCTTGAACCATCACTCCACACCCCGACTAGTTCCCGCTATTTTCTCGCCTCCTGAGAAGAAAAATGGAACAAAAAGGAAAAGGGTGAGCTCAACTAGCCCAGTAAAGAATATTATGACTAAGATAATGTACAACAAATTATCCTTAGTCTTCAACAGGAAAAAATCTGATAGAATACAATAGACAACAAGTTTCAGATCAACAGCGAAAATAATAATTCATAGATGAGTTACGTAGAGAATGAAATCTACTATAATCTATGAATTTAAAAGTCCATCATCATTATTTTATCCCTGTAACATCAATCAATGCACATCTTGAATCATATATTCATCTTTGCACTACAGGCCAAAGATATTCATCAGTCGGTCATGTTTATCTCAACACCTGTACATCTTTGCACTATGGACTAAAGATATTCATCATAAAATCAACCATCTTTGCACTACCGGCCAAAGATATTCAGTAACATCATCATTTAGGACTGAGGATGATGAACATAATTTTAAAGAAAAGAATCCAGTGAAACAAAAGAACAAATATTATGGATTCGTACTTTAAACAATCCGAGTTCAAGAATACTTCATAACCAATCATGGTGAAGTAAAATTCAAGAATGATCAAAAGATGGATACAATCAAAGCTAGTATCCATAATAGATATTTTGGATGAAAAGGAAAAAATTTCATTTTTCGATGAATAGTGCCGTATTTGTTAATAGTGCCGTATACGTGAATAGTAACCCTGACAAAAAGTTTCAAATTTGATTAAAAGTTCAGATCAATACTTCGGCATAATAATATTGAAAGAAATAATATCATATATGAAAAAAATAACATCCCTTACCTCGAAAAGACGGTGATTTATTCGAATATCGGATACGTAATCAAGGGAACTTGCACCTTATAACAACACTCAAAGTATCAAAATACTCACAAGAATACACTCAATATATCGAGAGAGAAAGAGAGAGAAGATTTCAGTTTCTGGTGTGATTTTCAATTCTAACCTAAGCACCCTATTTATAGGAAAATGCTTAGAACACCAAAGCAGAAAATTTAATATAATATTAATATATTTATCAAATTTTCCTTAGCCCACCTCTAGACATTTGATTTTAGCCATTAACATGTGCAAGTGAGGGCCACCAAAGTACAAAAAACCTTTTTCTAACAAAAATCATTTAAACTCCAAAAATCAATTCACACCCGATATACCGAAACTTCAATAATTCACAATAAATAGCCCTTTTGTTAGAAAAATTTGAACCACAAGTCCTTTCCATAGGAAATTTCATTCTCTACAACTTTTCAGAAGAAATTTTTTCCATATTCCAAACAGAAATTGACCGAAATCTACAAACGAGCGATTTTACAGGCTATAATCAAATTTTGGTCAAGAATTGGGGTTTACCGACACACAAAACATGTGTTAATCTTTTAATGCAAAAAAATACTCTCCCTCCTCATATACTCATATATCCCACATTCATTGTAAAAATATCACCATTATTATATTATTTAAATAATATATTTAAATGAACTATTTTATCAGAAAAAGATAAAATATTAATTTTCAACAATTGTCACATTAAAACTTTTCTCCATATATATCCACATAAAATCAATATTTTTCTCATCATAAAAATCAATAATTAATTATTCACAAATAATATTACAGAATCACATTACTGACAACCAGGCAGTTCCCAAGAAAGAGGGGGCTTTCAATAAGGATTTCTCTCATCTGGCCTTGAATTAGATGACCAAACCTCTCCTTAGCGTAACTTTCTAGACATTGCCAATAATGTTATCTAATAATATTATTCAGATAATATGAATTATTGCTCGATAATAGAAAATACTGCGTGCAAAGACAATTATTGAAACAACGAAGAATATAAAATATCAACGCAAAGAATTATTGAATCAATAAAATAAAATATTTGATAAATAATTCTTGTAAAAATTATTGAGTAGTGCCTTCTTACGTAAGAATCAATAATTGGTGCAATACCGCAGCTACTTGTTTTTTAACCACCGGGTATTCCAACAAGATATTAATTGTAATAACTACGTCGTTATTTATAAACAACTTATTCTTGTCATTTTCTTCCTCCAATCGCTTTTTTTTCGTTATGGGGCCCACACAAGGTCAGTGTCGTGCATTTAATATTCCCCGACAAGCGAAGAATATTCCACGACCAAACGAATATTCTTCGATAAAATGAATATTTTAAAACCACTTGTTTGTTTGAAATAATTGCGCATTTTACCCATAACTCACCACATTAATCAAATCAACCCTTACTATTTCAACATAATAAATATAAGAAATTAAATTTCATTAATAATAATATGGGGTCTTACACAAATCATATAGGAATAACATTCTCATGTATATTCCTAACAATATCCCCTTATTTGATTATGACTAAAACAATTAATGCATATGCATGAGATGAATGAATCTTATATACAGTGAGCATTTGTATTTTTAAAACAGATAAGCATGAATGTCATTGATGATAATATAAAGTTACATAAACTATGACACTTTACATCCTGGATATAGAACATACCTAACTATATAGAGATGTACCTTTTCAGCTTTATGTGTGTCTCCAGGATGTCTGTTGATCAGCTACTCATCTTTCTTTACTTCTTTTTCTTCTTTTCTCTGTTCCCCCTCAGATTCATGCTCCATTGTTTCATCTTGCTCTGGGTTTGGTTTTGGTGCATGCTCTTCTTCTTTGTCTGCCTCCCCCTTACACTCTGTGTTCATGGGATCATCATCCTTTAGCTCCCCCTTAGATGATGACTCTGCTTCTGCTGTTGCTGTCTTCTTCTCCTCCTTTGCCTTTCTGCTCTTGGCCTTCTTTTCTTCCTTCATTCTTTTCTCCTTACTCCTCCTTGAGTGCCTCTTTCCATGTCTCCTTTTCTCCCCCTTTTTGTCATTAATCATTTGTGAGAGCTGCTCCATGTTTGATATAAGCTACTCCATCAGGTGAGATGAGTTACCAACCTCAATCTTGAGTTCTTGTTGGCTTAACTCAAGTTGTAGGGAAAAAGACTGTTTCAGATTATCAATCTTGTCAGAGAGAGATAAAATTTGCTCTTCATTGGTCTTCTGAGCTCGTAGAGCTTTCTCCTTCTGATCATTCATAGCCTTCAGAAAAACTTGATCCCTTAGTTGAAGCTTGAGGGATATGTCTGAGAGTCTGGCTTGAAGCCTTTTGGATAGCTCATTGTCTTCTCCCGTTGACATGGATTTGATTTATGCACCAATGAGAGAGATATCCTCAATCAATTCTTCAGAGTTCTTTAACAACTCTTGCTTTTAAGAAGATCTGGCATTAGGTTGTTCATTTTTGTCTGATCAGCTGTTTGGTCAGCCTCCTGTTGAACACTAGATTGGACTGCACGATTCTCATTTTTGGACAGTTTTTCAAATGTAGTGAGAATCTGATAGATCGTTGAGTGCCAATCACTGTTGGAGGATGAAGAAATGTCATTCAGCACTGCCGAATTAGCATAGAATTTCTTAAACTCAGCATGGTCATCTTCATTGGTAGAGTGAGAGGACTTTACAATAATGGACTTGGGTATAATCTGTCTGCCATCTGAACCTACTCGACAATCGTAGGGAATGTAATGATTTCCAATGTGTCGATAGATCTTGAAGTGAGACTAGTCCTTGATCATATAATTTTCAAACTTCTTTACCCTTGGAAAGTTCTGTGCCACCAGCTCTAGGTTGGGAAGGTGAGAGAAGACCCATGTGAGATAGCTATTGTCTTCAGTGAGGGATGCCTTTACCCTTGTCATATGATAGTGAAACCACCTTATTGCATGATTCTTAACTTCAGGCTCATATATCACAGTTGAAGTGTCCAACTTTATAGCCTTACGATTATTGAGCGCATTTTCTGAGGTCATCATCACCACATTTAGCCTTTTATCTGAATGATTAATCCATCTTCCGGGAAGCACATCTAGTGATTCTTCATCAATTTCCACTACAATTCTTCTCTTGCGATGAACAACGTAGGGAATGTGAAAATCTTCTGGCTCTTCTTCTGCAGAACTGGAGTCTTTTCCACCTTCTCTCTGTCCTAAACTAGATTTAGACCTGTGTAGACTTCCTTCAATGGACTCATCAGTTTGTTCCTTCATTTGATCATCATTCTTCTTATCAGGACTAGTCTTTGCAGACTTACTAGCCTCTTCTAGCTTTGCAGTCTTGAGCCTTTTACTGCTAGCCTTTGCTGATATGTTCTTCCTTTTTCCCTTAGCATCTTCTCCCTTAGATTCAGTCTCATCATCACTGATTTCAATTGTCTTTGGAAATAATTCTCCCCTTTTTGAAACTTTTTGGGCAATACGTCGATTGCTCTTCCTTCTTCTTGGGGGTTCAACTTCAGGAGTTTCAGACTCTTCTCCTTCCTAAGATTTTGAAGCCTCTGAATCATCAGATGAAATTCTTTGATGTTCAGCGACAGTAGGAGCAGATCCTTCTTCATTAGACTCAACATCTTTTGAACCATCAGATGAACTTGTTGGGACTTTATCAGTAGGAGATGCAGTTGTTTCAGCTTTTGAACTTTCTTCATCAGCAGAGTGGCTACTCTGAGTGTTAGCCATAGGACTTGTACATTCTTCTTCATCACCAGATTTAGCTATTCCTTTCATAGATTCAACTTTCTCCTTCTTGGATTCAACTTCTTCTTCATTACTGAACTTGCTCCTTGAGGATTCATCCTTGAAGCTCTTAGTTCCCTTCTCATCTTCTGACTCTACATTTTTTCTTTCTTCTTTAGTAGATAAACTTCTTTGGGGAATTTGTTTGGATTTCTTAATCACCTTAGTTTTCTTCTTTGGTGGCCTCACAGATTTGGACTCAGGGATGTTTGAATCTTCAGTGAATGACAACTCCTCCTTTTTCGTAGCACTAGCCTTATTTTTCTTCGCAGTGTTTTTGCTGGTGCTGCCATACAATGTCAGCTTTTTGTTCTCCATTGGGTTCTTCTTTCAATTTGCAAACAGCTGTGTATTCATCACTTTATGGCTATTAAGGGCTTCACCTTCATCATCCTTAATTTTATTCTCTAGCTTCTTCTTTAAAATGATACTCAAGAACCTTCCATGGAAAACCTTCGTGAGGGGTTTTCCTGTTAACCTTTTCTTTTCTTTCTTATCCAGCCATTTGGACATTTGGTCAAGCAGGATAACTCCAAAGTTGATACGCTTCTTCAGAACTATTGCAAACAAGATCTTTTGCTATTATTCACTCAAAATGTCATGTGCAGTGTCCTTGCATAGTATACACTTGCCCACTATCTATGCCAGGAACTCGAATTCTTCAGGAAAATCATTTTTCTTCTTGTCCTTCAGACTAGGGTTTCTTTTGTACTGCATAATCTTCTTAGCTTTTTCAATGTCGATCTCATCAAGGCTTTTCAGACCTAGGTCAGGAAAACCTAAGCATTAATTGATGTCAGAAGATTTCAACTTCAGAATCTAACCTTTGACCTTTGTGGAAAGGGTTCCGAAATTTATGGTTGCGTTGGAGTGAAATTCTTTAACCAGGTTAACATATATTCAAGTGTTTGACTTAAGAAATTCTGAGAATCCAGCCTTCTTCACAAGTTCAAGAATATCTCTGATTCTTCTCAAATTTCTCAAACGTCTTGGTTTCGAGCTGAATGCTAGTGATTACTCGCTATTCTTCCATTTTGAGAGTTTG
Organism: Panax ginseng; assembly: GCA_020205605.1. NCBI lineage: Eukaryota > Viridiplantae > Streptophyta > Magnoliopsida > Apiales > Araliaceae > Panax > Panax ginseng. Next base: position 90,175,930 of record CM035129.1, read on the forward strand.
AAGTATATGGGTATTTAATTTTAGAGTTCTTGTAAGGGATAGTTGAATGCAATTTGAGCGAAGCCCAAGATTTAATGATTCCAAGCTTTGAAGAGGATTTTAGGGTTTGAAAAAGAGAGGGAGAGAAAGTCGATAGCTTTTGATAACTGTTTGGGAATTTTGAATTTGTCTTTAAGACAATTCTTTCTGACTATGCATAAGCTATGATGTGTCAATCAACCATTGGTCGCACGATGCCCAGTTGTTGGTCGTTTTACCGATCAATATCTGCGTGCAAGTATATATGGTCAACAAGTAATAAAGAGTAAATAAAGTATCGTTCCCACGGAGAATTAACTAATAAAATTCACCAAGCACTAACCCATAACCATTTTAGTCTTATTTAAACGATTGATTTTCTACCTGTATATTTAAACTATGAAATTAAATAAACCTAACTATCCCTAGGATGAGATTAGATATTGAAGACTGAAGATTAAAATTTCACCTATTGAATCATTTAAATCAACACACTTCCTGTTAAGCCAAATTAATTGCACCGGATTGTTAGTCGAGAACATGAAAGTAAAGTATAGCCATCTCTCAATGTACCATACCCATATCATATGTAGTTCATAATTGATAGAATACGCATGAACACCCACATTACCTAAACCACTATATGTCTATGTGATTTACAAATAATTAGGGTTTAAGCCCAAATCCTCAATTGACTACGAGTGGTGCTTCGGTATATGTCTATCCTAAGCAAATATCATACATCCCATCACCATATAGAACATATAATCACAAGCTATTAAGATTAGATCTAAACTCATACTTCGTCTTTCAAGTTCATATGGATTATCACAGTAATCGATGGCCAATCAACTAAGCAAATAAGCATGAATCTTAATAGACAATCTCATAACAATCAATAAGGCTAACAATGAAGTATATCAAAATAAACTAGGCAATAGATTCCATTGTAATCCCAAAATAGAGTTTAACTCATCATAGAATCAAAATCCATAATCCATAATTGATTATACATTGAGAAATAAAGATAGAAGTAAAGAGAAGTTAGGAAATTTGGAATGCAAATATGATCTCTCTTGCTCCAATTCTGAATTTCCTATGCTCTTCAATTGCTTCAATCTTCAACTCTAATCTAATCTAGGGTTCTAATCTAATCTAACCAAGAAAGAGAAGAAAAGAGCATATGTAATCTAGATTGATCCCCAAGGGTGGAATCCTATAAACAATGAAAATACATCTAATAAAATAGTAGTCTCGTTCGTATGCCTCTTATCTCAGTACAAATTCAATTGGACAACTTAATCAAAAGTCAACTGTCGAACATGGACTGGCGTAGCTACACCGTGATAGGCTTTGTAGGGTGCAATGTACACATTGGATCTGAGCAATTGCTGCAAACAAGGCTACCGTGTCACGATCCAATATGGGCGAGTCATTGCATGCGCAGGCACCAATTGGTCCTGACTTGTCTGCTGCACATTTCTGTTGCTTTGTAGGCTCAAGGTACTTCACTCTAAATCTTCATTCCATCATCTAGCAATATGCTCAACTCCATTGTATTGTCCAATATCAATCCATCATAACCACAAACACAGCTTAGCTCCAATATCACCAAAAGAGTTCCCAGTACTGAAACTACAAAACAAAGAACAAATGCATAAAAATCTATATAATAAAATGTGTTTAGGCAACAAATTTAAGTCAGTTATTATCTAAATAAGTGGTTATAAAACAACTTATCAAATACCCCCTAACTTAAACTGTTGCTTGCCCTAAAGCAATTAAAACAAAACCAAACCAAAATGCAATGAAGAAACTACCATGTATGTAACCTACACTATCATGAACGTAAATCCAATAGTCAGCCAGAAATGAAATTCAATTGCAATGCCTCAAAAAAACTACAAGATAATCAAACCAAAAAGCTACACAAGACAAGATCATAATGCACAACACTCTGCAAATCCAAATTTGTCAACACTAATATAGTGTGTGAGTGTAAAGCAACCACTAAACATGCTATTGCACAAATTTTACACACAAGGCAATTATCGTAGATTAATTACAAATTTTCTTATCGAACACTGGAGTGAAGATTTTGAAGGAACATTCGTATCAATTACGGATTAAGGCTAACATGAAGGGTGTTCTGATTTATTCTTTGTTTAGTCTTATATTTGTAATTGAAAGGATGATATTTTTAATTTATTCAGTTATTATTTCATTGATGATGAAGTAATTTACTTTTTAGGCTTATGACGGATCTTTAAGTGAAACGATGATTATGTAGCTTTGATTTCCAGTTTAATAAATTATTATCCAGTTTATCTATATTAATTTGAGCTTGAATTTATGAATTTCCTGATCAACAGTTCTTTGTGGACTTGTATGAATTCGAGAGAGAAAAGTACGAGTCTAGACTTAGTTAATATAGCATGTGTTCTTGAATTTTGTGAATGAATGTAATCTTGATGAATGTTAAGGTAGAGATATGCTTGACATCGCATGTAATCGGATAAAGGACTTAAACTTAAACCTTCTTCAATTATAATTCACATAGAGATATAGTGAGTTAGTTGATTAAGGTGTTTAACTTGTTTCTATCTAAATTTGTGGATTTGAGTTAATACTTAGATTAGTACATCGAGAGGTGGCTAGTGCTACATTCGTGTTCTTGATTAATAAACCGGGATAGTGAATTAAACTCGAATAAAGGTGTAAAAATCGAGTGAAGCTTAGGGTGAAGTCGTAAGCCTAATTCTCCAATAATTGTTTGAAATTTCAGCTTTTTAATATTTGTGATTGTTTTGTGATCATAGTATTTTTTTATAATTTAGTTTTAATAATTTTAATCATTGATTTGAATAGTTTAATAAAATTAGGATTAATAAGAAACCGATAATTGTGAGGTTAAATTTTACTAAATTTTCTCTGTGGGAACGATACTCTACTTACTATTATATTACTTGTCGACCACGATACTATACATGTCATGCGTAATTAGATTTTACCCAACAAGTTTTTGGGCGCCATTGTCGGGGATAATTTAGTATATAGATTTTAATATTTTACGATATCGCTTTAATTAGTCCAGCTTTTACTTAAACATTTTTATTTTTGTTTTGTTCGTCTTATTTCAGGTTTTTGAAGTTGGTTTATGCAAACGCGGTCCAAAAATCCAGACTTGCTTCCTTTTGAGGACGACATTGAGAAACGGTTTCAAAGGCTAAGTAAGTGGATCAAGGAAACAAGAGAAGAATTCAAAACTCTAAAAAAAGAAGAAGCAATGGTCACCAAAGATCGTAAAGTTGAGAGATTTTGTTACACCCAAGGTGACCGAGTCATAATCAAAGTATCACCAGTTCATGATAGTCAGTAAACACATTTGAAATCAAGCCCGACGATTCAAATGATTCAAAATTTAGTTCATTTTGGGGATTGGCAAATGATGATCCAAATGAACACTTAGTCAACTTTCTTTCTGAGATTTGTGACACCTTCAAGTATAATGGGGTGTCGAATGACGCGCGTAAGACTTCGCTTGTTCCCATTTACTCTACGGACAAGGCAAAGAGTTGGTTACACTTCTCACCACCGGATCAATAACTACTTGGGAAGACCTCGCTCGTAAATTTCTTGCAAAATTCTTCCCACCAAATAAAACTGCAAAAATGAGGAATGAGATAACTATGTTTGAACAAAGAACACGGGAGTCACCATATGAGGCATGGGAAAGATACAAGGAATTGCTCGAAAATGCCCACATCATGGATTGCCTAAGTGGTTGCAGATGAACACATTTTACACAACGGATTGAACGGAAATCTCGTGACCAAGATTGATGCAAATTTCTGGTGGAGCATTTATGGCTAAAGAGTTATGAGGAGGCTTACGAATTATAGAGACTATGGCAGCTAACAACTACCAAAGGCCCACAACAAGAATGACACAATAAAAAAGCAAATGGAGTGTTAGAAGTAGATGGAGTGACGGCAATACAAGCACAAATTTCAAAGACTCTCAAAGAAGTTGATGCTATGTCAGGGGTACAGCACAAAAAGTTGCGCTTATTTGTGAATTGTGCGCGGGTGAGCATCCCATGATCAATGTGCAATCAACCCAAATATCAAGCAATTTGTGGGTAGCTACAATAAAATTCCACAAAATACATACCGTAATGCTTACAATCAAGGGAATAGAATCATCCTAACTTTTCGTGGAGTAATAATCAAGATCAAACAAGCTCCACGACCATCATATCCCCAGATTTCGTAATCATCAACAACCAAATTTCAACATCAAGAGAGGAAATCGATTTAGAGGAGTTGTTGACAAAGTACATAACAAGCAATGAGGCGGCTATGAAAAATTCAAGCAATGGCAATGAAATCGCAAGAGATAGCCATCAAGAATCTAGAGAATCAGATGGGACAAATTGCATTAGCATTGAACAATAGACCACAAGGGACTCTACCAAGTGACACCGAAAGAAATCTGAAGGGAAATCATGAACAAAGGTCAAGCAATCACTTTGAGAAGTGGAAAACATTTAGATGGGAAAAGTGCAAAAATTCAAATTTAGAATCGGATGACAAAGTTGATGAGAACAAAGTGGTTGAAGAAAAATAGGTGAGGGATAAGCAAATTGAGAAAACAAAGTTAGATGACAAGCCAAGTTGTATCCTCCACCGCCGCTTCAAAGAGAGAGTCCAAAAGCAAAATTAGATAAGGCTTTTAAAAAATTTTGGAAGTTTTAAGAAACTTCAGATTAACATCCCGCTCATGAAGCCCTAGAGAGCATGCCCAAGTTATGCAAAATTCATGAAAGGGATTTTGTCCAGAAAAAGAAGTTGAAGATTTCAAACAAAGGGCATTAACAGAGAGGAGTGTAAAAAGCGGTTTTACAAAATGAAAAGTTGCCACCAAAGTTGAAAGATCCGGGGAGTTTCACCATTCCGTGCACGATTGGGAACATGGCATTCAATAAGTGTTTATGTGATTTGGGGGCGAGTGTGAACCTTATGCCATTATCAGTTTATACAGAATTGGGTTTGCCAGCTCCAAAGCCTACAAACATCTCATTACAGTTGGCGGATAGGTCAGTCACGTACCCGAGAGGCATTGTAGAGGACATATTGGTCAAGGTTGACAAGTTTATATTCCCCGCGGATTTCATAATTCTAGATTTTGAGGAAGATAAGAACATCCCAATTATCCTAGGGAGATTGGCTATGGGTAGGACACTCATCGATGTACAAAAAAGTGAACTAACTATGAGGGTCCAAGATCAAGAAGTAAAATTTAATGTTTTCAAGGCCATGAAATTCCCTACGGATGAAGAAGAAGAATGTTTCAGATGGATATCATCGACGATAATCAACAAGAGACATGGGTAAAAGTTTGGGTAACGATCCATTGAAACGACACTATTGGGAGATGAAGAGTTAGATGATCCGAAATTTGTGGATTACTTGCAGATGCTAGACTCGCCACGAAGTTAGCAGATTTAAAACACCATTTGAACCATTGCACTCGGAGGAAAGATCCACAACCGTAATGAAAACCATCATTGAGGAGCCACCTTCTTCTTGAGCTAAAGCCACTACCTAAACACCTCGTATATGCGTATTTAGGCAATTCTAATTCTTTACCTGTTATTATTTCACACACTTAACGAATTACAGGAAGAAAAGTTGCTGAGGGTGCTTAGAGAACATAAATCGGCATAGGGTGGACAATTTCGGATATCAAGGGAATCAAGCCATTCTTTTGGATGCACAAAATTCTTGATGGAAGACGATGCAAAACCGATAAGGAGGAGCAACAGAGACTACCTCAATCCAATCATGAAAGAAGTAGTGAAGAAGGAAATACTAAAATGGTTGGATGCAGGTATCATCTACCCAATTTTCGACAGTAAGTGGGTCAGTCCAGTTCAATGTGTGCTAAAAAAGGGAGGAATGACCGTGGTACAAAACGATGACAATGAGCTAATTCTGACAAGGACAGTGACTGGTTGGAGGGTTTGCATGGACTACAGGAAGTTGAATAAGGAAGCTCGCAAAGATCACTTCCCTTTGCCCTTTATCGATCAAATGTTGGATAAATTAGTGGGACACGAGTACTACTGCTTATTGGATGGATATTTTGGTTATAATCAGATCATCATTGCCCCTGAAGATCATGAGAAGACTACTTTCACGTGTCCATACGACACATTCGCATTCAGAAGAATGTCGTTTGGCTTGTGTAATGCACCCGCTACCTTCCAACGGTGTATGATGGCCATTTTCTCAGACATGGTGGAGAAAAATGTGGAAGTCTTCATGGACGATTTTTCTGTCTATGGGGATGATTTTGATGCTTGCCTAGAGAATTTGGTGATGGTGTTACAAAGTTGCATAGACACGAATCTGGTACTTAACTGGGAAAAGTGCCACTTCATGGTTGAGAAGGCATAATTTTGGGGCACAAGGTCTCAAAGCTCACTTGATTAGAGGTTGATAAAGCTAAGTCGAAACGATTGAAAAACTTCCTCCACCAAGTTCAAATAAAGGAATTCAAAGTTTCTTGGGACATGCCGGTTTTACAGAAGATTCATAAAAGACTTCTCTAAAATTGCAAAACCTTTATGCAGCCTTTTTAGAGAAGGATTCGGTTTTCAAGTTTGATGAGGAGTGTAAATTGGCATTCGAACTATTGAAGAAGAAATTGACTTCAGCTCCCGTAATCGTCGCACCAGATTGGAATATGCCTTTCGAGTTAATGTGTGATGCGAGCGACTATGCGGTTGGGGCTGTTTTGGGTCAACGCCGAGAGAAGGTATTTCATGCCATATACTATGCAAGTAAGACACTTACGGAGACTCAAATGAATTACACAACTACGGAAAAAGAATTACTTGCAGTAGTATATGCATTCGATAAATTTCGGGGCTTATTTGATCGGAACAAAGGTGGTAGTTTATACAGATCACCTCTACTATTCTAAGATTAATTTCAAAAAAGATGCTAAGCCACACGCCTTATCGATGGATTCTCCTTCTCAAGAATTTGATTTAGAAATAAAGGATAGAAAGGGGACGGAGAATCAAGTTGCCGATCATTTGTCTAGGCTGGAAAATCAGGGTAAAAAGGAAGAGGACAAGTGTGTAATCAATGAATCATTCTGATGAGCAATTGTTTGGGATAAATACAAATTTCCATGGTACGCGACTTCACACTAACTATCTAGTGAGCAACATCCTTCCCCCGATCTTACTCACAACAGAAGAAAAAATTCTTCACATGACGTCAAGTGGTATATGTGGGATGAGCCATACCTATTCAAACAATGCGCCGACAAGATGATTAGAAGGTGTGTGCCCCATAAATGAGGTGAATAGTATATTGCATGAATGTCATTCTGTCTCTCGCATGATGGGGACATTATGGTAGTGAGAGTGAACAAATGCAAAAAGTGCTTCAAGCCGGGTTTTATTGGCCTACATTGTTCAAGGACGCCCACCATTTGTTAAAAGTTGTGATAGATGTCAAAGGGTGGGCAAAACATATCAAAAAGGAATGAGATGCCACTACAAACAATTTTGGAAGTTGAAATTTTTGACGTTTGGGGCATTGATTTTATGGGGCCATTTCCATCATCATTCTAAGAATCAATATATATTGCTTGCAATGACTATGTCTCAAAATGGGTCAAGCCACAACACTCCCAACTAACGATGCCAAAGTGGTCCTCAAATTCTTGCAAAGAATATTTTACAAGATTTGGCACGCCAAGAGCTATCATAAGTGATGAAGGTAGTCACTTCGCAATGATCATTTACATCTCTCTCTTGGCAAAGTATGGGGTCAACCATAAGGTGGCAACAACATATCATCCCCAAACAAGTGGGCAAGTCAAGTTTCAAATAGGAGGTGAAGAGAATCTTGGAAAAGGTGGTGAACCCAAATAGAAAGGATTGGTCTCTCAGTTGGATGATGCACTATGGGCCTACCGAATCAAGATACAAAAAACACCAATTGGTATGTCACCATATCAATTGGTCTATGGAAAGCTTGTCACCTACCGGCCGAAAGTTACAACACAAGGCCCATCAAGCGATTCTGAAACTTAACTTCGATCAAGCAAATTGGGGGGGAAAAAAGACTACTTCAATTAAACGAGCTCGATGAATTTTGACTTCAAGCCTACGAGAACTCTAAGCTATACAAAGAAAAGGTCAAGAAATGGCACGACCGTAAAAAAATCATGCAAACGTAAACGTTCGAACCGGGGGCAATCAAGACTACTTTTCAACTCAAGGTTGAGGTTGTTCCCAGAAAGTTTAAATCAAGGTGGTCGGGACCATTCACCATCAAAAGAGTTTTCTCACATGGGGCCGTTGAACTTTATAAGAGAAACCCATTGAGACGCTTCAAGGTCAATCTACGTCAACGGCATTTGAAGCATTATTGGGGTGGCGAATCCAACACGGATGTCATCGCAATCACATTATCCGACGCACCATAAATAGGAGTAGTCAGTCGAATAACGACTTAAAATCAAGCGCTAATTGGGAGGCAACCCAATCGTATTCGTACTTTTTTTTTCATATTTTTATTCATAACCATCAAATTATAGTTTAGCATAATTAGTAATATATAATAAGTTCATTAAATAGTTATTATATTAATGAGTCTTGATAATCTCTCACCATGCTTAAAATGATCAACAATCTACTAACATTTATGTTTTTATGGCTTTGCAGGATGTTAAAATGTAATTTAATTGGAGTAACATGAAGGAAAAAAAGAGAAAAAAATCATCTTCATAGTAAGTACATGCACACAAGGTGGGCCCTAAAGCTTTATACCCCCATAGGGGCTAAGGGGTCTCCCAAATCAAATAATAATGATGATGCATGCCCACCGGGGCTTCTTTAAAGCTTGTTACCTCCCACCGAGTGGGGTCCTAAATTTGAAAAAGTGCTTAGTTTCTTAGCTTACTTTCTTCTCAACCCACTTCCCACTTCTTCATTATACTACCACTTCTTCCTCACATAAACTTCCAACCCCCATCCATTACACCCCACTTCTACCCACGATTTTTAAATCTTTACACTCCATCTTCCCACTTCATTAACACAATCACTACTTCACTCCATTACTTCACACCACTAACTTACACCACACACCATCTCTATATATTCACACCCTCACAACCCAAGTTCATCACATACATTCAACTCCATTCCTCAAAGCCTACGAATTAGGGTTTTTATTGAGGTAAATTATATAACAATTGAGAGTGAGTGCCTTTTTTTTCTAATTCCTCCTTCTAGCACCATAATAGAAGTAAAAATCATCAAGTTTGGGGAGGATAAACCACAGTGCACACCAAGTGTTTTATAAATTGTGTGAACCAAGTTTGGGGGAAAATTATTGTTGTTAAGGATTCAATTCATGGGCATCAAACCCACATCAAAGAGGCAATGGGAGAGAGTTCCACAACAACACCACCATCACGAACCTTCGACCGACGCAAAATTATAAGTGTCACCACCACCGATCGACATACGACTACATGGTGACAAAAGCTCTTACACCGGAGCGGGGGTTAGCACCGGATCCTGCCGACGGTGAAATGATGCAACCAATTTATCAGAAAGGGTGGAACAAGTTCACTGAGGAACCTGAGCCCGCCATTGTCAACGTGGTCAAAGAGTTTTATGCTAACGCCGAGGACAAAGCCCCTTCAATGCTTTTGTGTGGGGTCGATTAGTCCTGCTCAAAGGCCGATGCCATCAACACTTATTATCAGCTACGAGTGCCTAGACAGTGCTAATATGCTCACTTACATGATTTCGATCTTGACTTTGAGGCTATTCTCAAAGAAATGACTAAGCCGGGAACAACATGGATAAAGGGTCAGAAAGGAGGCACAATTTTTCACAGCAAGGATCTCAGTCGGTATGGTAAGATATGGTATGCCTTCTTATGTGCGAAATTGTTTCCGTCCACACACACATCGGACGTGACCAAAGAAAAGGCACTACTTTTATATGCAATTGTGCAAGATTTCATCATCGATGTCGGGGCCATAATCTATTTTTCCATTCGCCGATGCTTACAAGGAAATTTTTTAGGAGGCTTGCCACACCCATCACTCATTTGTGGGTTGTGTCGCCAAGCAGGTGTTAGATGGTCCGATGATGAACCCACTCAGATGCCACTTCAGCTACTCGATTCCAGAATGATCGCATGGTATTCAGTGTGGGCCGGGGGTGATTCCCATCCTAGAGGTCTAGGCTTTATTTTTCCATCAGCTTCAAAGGACGAAGTTGATGCTGCAGACACCTTGGATGATGAGGATGCACCGATGGAAGATCAAGGAACAGAGGTAGTACCACCATCCCGAGGCAATATCTAGCCCTCGGCCCCTAAATTTTTCAACGCCAAGTGGATGAGCACAACAAGCAAGCACGACGAGAGATGAGGCGGCTCACCACTAGGCAAGATCACATGTTCGAAGCTATGAACCTCTCTGTTCGCATCATTAAACACGACGCCCAAAGTTTTAATCCTAATGCTCAATTTCCATATCAAAGAACCTATGCCAATGCCAAGGTTTCCACCAAGTGACTCCGATGAAGAAGAAGAACAACCACCACCACCCCAAGCTTAACGTGATTATGTGGAAGTCCTCATATTTTTATTGCTATATCTATACAATGAGGGCATTGTAATTTTCAAGTTTGGGGATTTAATTTTATTTTGCATTTCATGTTTGTATATTAATGTCATTAGTTAGGTTTGCATTTGTTATTGCACTTTAGTTTTGCATGTTATTTTAGGATTTGTGATGTTGCATTCATGTAATCATATAGTTGCATAAGAGCTTAGGTGCATATTTAGTTTATTATTTATTATTTATTTATGTTTGCATTCATGTTATGTTTGCTTATACAATAAAAAAAAAAAAAAAAAAAAAATTAGTTAAATATTGTGTTAATTTAGCATATATTCCAAAGAATTATTTGTAGTTCATTTTATTTTGGCCAATGATGAGATTGAGATTAAGTAAACAAATACAACACCCGATTATTAGAACCTTGATGTAGTTTTGAATTATGACTCAGATCTTGTGCTTGTTTGAAACTGGTATAAAAAGGGAAGCACGTAATAACATCTGTGTTGACTGATTAGTTTAAATTGATACATAAATAGTTTCTAAAGGATAATGCTAGTGTAAATCATAGAATGACAAGAATAGGCAGTGAAGACGATAAATTAGGCAAGAACCTAAGTTTGGGGGAAAAGGTAGGGTATATAAGCTTCAAAAAAAAAAAAAAAAAAATAATATCTAGTTGAGTCTTGTGGTGGGTTGAGAAAAAATACTCCCCATAAACACGAAAGCGTGAGATGGAGCGTAAAATGCACTCACCAACCATCTATCTAAAAAAAAAAAAAAAAGAAAAGATGAAAAAATAAGGGCAAAGAGCCCCCGTCAATGAAAAAAAAAAAAAAAAAAGCATGAATACCCTATTCGGACCCCTAATCTTGGTAAACGTTTGATTTTAGTTGGAACTCGTCTGTTTTTGAAATTTTTGAGTTATTCTGTATGATTCCTAATAAGAAATTGATTATGTGTTGAATTTGAATTAGAATCAATTAGCATATAGATGTTGCTCACACACACACACTATATATCATGATGATGATGGTCTAAGATTCGAGGATTGATAAGAAATTATCGAGTGGTTTTGATATGAAGTGTTGAAGTGTTTGCTTGATTTTTCCGAGGCCAAGGAATAAATTTGATTCTATGATACCGTTGGATTCAAAGACATATAGTTAGATACATTACATATCATCATCATTGCATTGCATAACATGTAGTTTGTTTTGTGCTCGAGGACTAAAGCACGGTTTTAAGTTTGGGGATTTTGATAAGTGGATTTTATATCCACGAATCGATTTCTAATTCAAGCTTATTCGTTGTTAAAACCTTGATTTCATGTTTAGTTTTACTTGTTTATTGTTGTTTTTATGTGTAGGGTGGTTGGTGTGTGTAAGTGATTGAAAAAGGAAGCATTTGGAGCATAATTGGAGCAAGTATGGAGTTTAACCAAAGTCAAAGTAAGAAGAAGCCACCGCCGGGTAAGCCTATTTAATTTTTTACACTTTCACACGGGCGGGGGGGTCTTCAATTCTTGATTAAAGAAGAGCCTAGTTTCTAGCACGGGGGGGGCATTTCATATATATATACCGCACGGGGGGGGGGTCCCAAATTGTCTCATCCTATTTTGATTCAAACACCGTTGGAACTTGGATTTTGGTTCTTGTATGGCTTTAGGACTCTAGTTGGCATGGAATTGAGCTAAGACTTTGGTTGTAAACATATAACTACATCAAACAACAAGATCAAGAACACACAAGGCAAATTATCGAGAGATTAATTATGATTTTCTTATCGAGCATTGGAGTGAAGATTTTGAAGGAACGCTCATCAATTGCGGATTAAGGCTAACGTGAAGGGTGTTCTCGATTTATTCTTTTTTTTAGTCTTATATTTGTAATTGAAAGGATGATATCTTTAATTTATTCAGCTTATTATTTCATTGATGATGAACTAATTTACTTTTTAGGCTTATGATGGATCTTTAAGTGAAACGATGATTATGTAACTTTGATTTCCAGCTTAATAAATTATTATCCAGCTTTATCTATATTAATTTGAGCTTGAATTTATGAATTTCCCGATCAACAGCTTCTTTGTGGACTTGTATGAATTGAGAGAGAGAGGAAGTACGAGTCTAGACTTAGTTAATATAACATGTGTTCTTGAATTTTGTGAATGAATGTAATCTTGATGAATGTTAAGGTAGAGATATGCTTGACATCGCATGTAATCGGATAAAGGACTTAAACTTAAACCTTCTTCAATTATAATTTGCAGAGATATAGTGAGTTAGTTGATTAAGGTGTTTAACTTGTTTCTATCTAAATTGTGGATTTGAGTTAATACTAGTATTAGTACATCGAGAGGTGGCTAGTGCTACATATGTGTTTCTTGATTAATAAACCGATAGTGAATTAAATCGAATAAAGGTGTAAAAATCAGAGTGAAGCTTAGGGTGAAGTCGTAAGCCTAATTCTCCAATAATTGTTTGAAATTTCAGTTTTTAATATTTGTGATTGTTTTGTGATCATATAGTATTTTTAATAATTTGGTTTTAATAATTTTAATCATTGATTTGATAGTTTAATAAAATTAGGATTAATAAGAAATGATAATTGTGAGTTAAATTCTTACTAAGTTTTCTTCTCGTGGGAAACGATACTCTACTTACTATTATATTACTTGTTGACCCTTTCATTAAAACGCAAAGACTCTCACACCGGAAGACAAGTATGAGAAAATTTAAACTAAGCACATCATAATGGTTACTCAAGAGTGCTAACCGGTTATATCTGTATCAGACAGATAAGGATTTATATTATGATATAACATCACAACCAAGCTTAAGTCTCAAATCAGTTCAAAAACCAAGTAGTTTTAATTTCATCATAGGCCAACTAAATAACAAATCAACTGACAACTGGATTCATGCAGTTACAAAATGAAATAATTCTTAACATAATTAATAAAATAGAATGCAACAATTCCTAACACAATCAACTAAAATAAAACAAAATGCAACATGAAATGAATTATACTAGATGCAACAAATAAACCTAATACCCCCAAACTTAAAAACTACAATGTCCTCATTGGAGATAAAAGGTATAAGGAAACTCCCCTAGCTGTCCTCATCATCACCATCCTCCTCTTGCTCAGGTGGAGTATCTGGAGGTGGATAAGGAGTAGCTGTCCCATATGTCGTAAACTGGACTTGTGCTCCCAGCTGGCTGAAGGCATTTGATAAGGCTCTAGAGAACTCAGTAGTGAAAGCTTGGAAGTTCATGTGCATCGCATCCATCCTTCTCTGGAGGCAGCGAATGTCATGGTCTTGCCCACCTGGAGGTGGCCTAGCTGAATGATGGGCTGCAGTGTTCTCTTCCTCTTCATTCTCTTCTTCATTTTCTTCACTCTTTGAATCATCTTCAGGCATAATAAACCCAAAACCCCGGGGGTGAGACTCTGCAGCATTCCAAATGGCGTACTTCTAAATAGTGGTGTGGTCAATATCCCTTATTGGCATCTAGAGAGCCTCAGTATCCCACTCAACCCCCATAGTCAAGCACAGTTGAGTGATGAGAAAAGCGTGTGGTATGCCCCCTGAAGTACTACCCCTCATATATCGTAGCATAGACTGATTATTCACGTGCCCAATGTCAATTAATTTCATCTTCAGTATGCAATAAAGCAATGTAGCTCTGTCGATTGTGACATCGGCATGATGGTTGGTTGGGAGTATGTTCGCATATATGAAGCTATACCATGCCTTGGCATATCGGCTGAGCGAAGTTTGTGGGAAATGTACCTTTTTATCAGTGCCGGATTTAGTAGTCCATTTGGTGCCTGGCTTGCACAGTACCTTCACCAACTTGTCTAAGTCCATCTCAAATTGCTGTGACTCTGCCCAATTCTCAGCACCTGATGGCAGTGTCTCCACATGGAATATATCATTGATTGCTTGTTTGGTATACTGCACCTACCTTCCTCGCACAAAAGAGATGCCATTTTGAGTTTCGCGAGCGTTGGCATAAAATTATCTTATTATCGCCATTGGGGAAGCCACTGGTTTGGTCACCACTATAGCCCATCCATGTGTTATAATCTCTTCCTTCAATTTTCCATCTTCTCTCCCCGGCCTGAATCCCCTCTCAGGTACAAATGATTTACCCACCAATACATCCAGATAGTAGTGCTGGGCAGAGAGATTCAAGAATCTAGCAGTATCCAGTATGTCCCTGCTATTCTCCTCACTCTCATGCTCACTGCTCGATGATGGGGAGGGTATGGGAATTTGTTTGGGTGCCATAATTTACAAGTTGAATGTACTATCTGAAGATAGAACTCTGTCTTGAATGCCTTGAACTCCTCAATTTACCCAAACTCTATCAAACTCTGTACCAACCCACTGAAGTGTACTCAATACCAATCCTACTCTGCCCTTTTCTATCACAGTGTCCTCCAATGCAAACCCACAATCCTCTCTGATATGCTACCTTAATTGCCTTAGATGCTTAGAATTTCAAATAGGAATAAATTGAGATTTCGACAGAAATGAGTAGGGAGTATGACTGTTACTGGCAATGAAACCCTAACCTCGTGTTGAACTTCAATAGAATAGGTGGTGTGTAGAACCAAAATCCCTTGACTGCTATCAACTGTTCGAGACTTGCTAGAGGGATGAAGAACTAGGGTTTAGTATGGAATGAGAGAATGATGTTGGATGGAATCAAATAATAAGTATTTAGACTAGAATCTAGGGTTTGATTTAGAGCTATTAGGTGTTCGGTATTTAGAGAGAATGGAGTTTGAGAGTTTGGAGGTTTGAAATAGAAGGTGTAGTCTGATCCAGCTCCTTAAACATTTTTAAAATCTGATTTAGTTCCTTGCACAATTGTGTTTGTGATTAATCGAATGTGGGCGCATGATTGCTTATGTAGTCTCCGGTCAGTGTCATGTGGCACGACTACGCTATATATTTGGCTTATGCTAGGTGCAATTTGCACGCCTCGGCCCAGTCCTACTTACTATTTCTTGTGTGACTCGGTGTTTGGACTTATTAACTCACTTGTAATTGATCATACCTGCAGAGGATCACAATGACTATTAAACCTTATTTACTCCTAATAAACACTTGCTATTAAAAATTTAATTAACTATAATAATAATGAACTAATTAATTAAAACAGAAAGAATTAAACACAGAGGAAGGAAAATGATAAACTATAGATAATGGAGAATTAAACAAATAAGGATATAGAGAGATTTGATGGGGTGCCTTTCATCAAGCACTCGATTTATAGTCTGTTAGCTGGACTCTGTTCTTGACACCGCTATCCAATTCCCCTACGATAAGTTAGGAATCCTTCATCCATTAGAATTTCAATGTGTGTAGGTAGGTTCCCCATCTTTCTATTTTGTGAATTGAAACAACCTAGCATGTTTCTTGTACATGATGTCCCCAATTCTTTTGCATAGCTAGGTGCCTCGTCCGTTGTATTTGGGAATAAATTGTTACATTGAGGCATGGAAAGTACAACGGGCTTTTCCTCTTTTATTTTCTCTTCCTCAGCCCACCATGGTGTATAAGAGGCCTCTTTATCATACTGATCTTTACTTTGAATGTGGCTACCAAGAGGACATGGGTGTGCACAGTTCACTGAATTTTTCAACTTTGACTGAAAAGGCACTTGGGGTATTATACAAGTCAATTCATGTTCTACATTATCCACTTCCCTAGTTGTCTCATCAATGACAACTTCTTTGAGCTCTTCCAGTGATATGTACACTTCTGGTTCTCCATCAATTTCATCATCCATGACATATCACCAATTATTTTGAGGGCGATTATTCAAGACTTCGAACATTTGATCCATCTGATTCTGAATATTTTGAATTGACCTCTCTTGCTCAATCATCTTCTCCTCAGTTGATGCTATAAACTTGAACCATAACTCCTCCAATCTTGCATTATCTTGTTCAGTTTCAGAATCCATGTATTGAGGACCATTCATTGTGGAATTAATGAGTTGTTCCATCTGTCTCTTCTTGGTTTGCTATAATCCTTGACATGAACTCCTTCAACTCTGAATTTTCTTCTTGTTGCATTGGAGGTGAATATGAGAAATCTGATGGATATGTTGGTCTTGGATCACATTATTGGTCTAGATAGTTATTACTCCATTCAAAATCTGGATGATACCCCCAACCTTGATGATAATTAGGTAAATATTGTTGTTAAGGTAATCACCCCCAAACTGTACTTGTCCAACTCGATATTATTGTACCGATAACTCGGGATGCTTCCAAAGACAAGATATTCATCTAACTACTATCTCTCGAGTACGTTGGGCTGAAAGAACATCCAACCTCTCCGTAAGTGTTGTAATTTGTGATGACAATGTATAAAATATATTAAATCCTTCAGATCTTGTGTCCCTTGGTTGAGTCATGTTCACATAAGGCCATTGATAAGAAAAGTCACTCATGGTACCTGGAAAGAGAGGAATATAAGAAGATAATTAAAACGAAATAAAAATGTTTAAATTAAGACCAATTTAATTGAAATTAATGTTGGCAAAAATTATTAAATTAATTCTCCGGCAACGGCACCAAAAACTTATTGGTCGTTTTACCGATTAATATCTGCGTGCAAGTATACACGGTCAACAAGTAATAAAGAGTAAGTAAAGTATCGTTCCCACAGAGAATTAACTAATAAAATTCACCAAGCACTAACCCATAACCATTTCAGTCTTATTTAAATGATTGATTTGTTACCTGTATATTTAAACTATGAAATTAAATAAACCTAACTATCCCTAGGATGAGACTAGATAATGAAGACTGAAAATTACAATTTCACCTATTGAATCATTTAAATCAACACACTTCCTGTTAAGCCAAATTAATTGCACTAGATTGTTAGTCAAGAACATGAAAGTAAAGTATATCCATCTCTCAATGTACCATACCCATATCATATGTAGTCCACAATTGATAGAATACACATGAACACCCACATTACCTAAACCACTATATGTCTATGTGATTTACAAATAATTAGGGTTTAAGCCCAAATTCTCAATTGACTATGAGTGGTGCTTCGGTATATGTCTATCCTAAGCACAAATCATAAATCCCATCACCATATAGAACATACAATCACAAGCTATTAAGATTAGATCTAAACTCATACTTCATCTTTCAAGTTCACATGGATTATCATAGTAATCGATGACCAATCAACTAAGCAAATAAGCATGAATCTTAATAGACAATCTCATAACAGTCAATAAGGCTAACAATGAAGTATATAAAAATAAACTAGGCAATAGATTCCATTTCAATCCCAAAATAGAGTTTAACTCATCATAGAATCAAAATCCATAATCCACAATTGATTATACATTGAGAAATAAAGATAGAAGTAAAGAGAAGTTAGGGAATTGGGAATGCAAATCTGATCTCTCTTGCTCCAATTCTGAATTTCCTATGATCTTCAATTGCTTCAATCTTCAACTCTAATATAATCTAGGGTTCTAATCTAATCTAACCAAGAAAGAGAAGAAAAGAGCATATGTAATCTAGATTGATCCCCAAGGGGGGAATCCCTTAAATAATGAATATACGTCTAATAAAATAGTAGTCTCATTCGTATGCCTCTTATCTTAGTACAAATTCAATTGGACATTTAATCAAAAGTCAACTACCGAACATGGACTGACGCAGCTACGTCGTGATAGGCTTTAGAGAGGCGCTATTGCTACCGTGTGCTAGATCTGGGAAAACTGCTGCCTAGTCAGTGTTGTGTCACAGAGCCAATATAAAGCCTAATTGCACTGCACACCAGCTTGGTCCTGACTTGTCTGCTACACACTTCTATCGGGTATGAGCTCACTCAACAGCCCACTCATAGCATCTACACTCAAAGGACCTGTACGTACAATCCTACCCTTGAACACCTCCGCTAGAACTCCCAACAAGGATCTAACGGCAGTAGGGGTGATATCCGCCGTACAAGGCACTGGATCCCCTCCAAACTCCATACCTGTGATAAACCGCCAATCCATCGGCGTCATCATCACTTCACAGTCTAGCAAATGGAGTGACTGAGTCTGGTGAAACCAGCGCTCAGACAATGCCCTGAGGTAACCCCAGGGACAACGACGGGGAAGTATGGAAAAGAACATCCCGAATCCCCAGCCATGTACAATCGCTCTATAGTCATCGTGTAAAGCTTGATACATAGAGTAGATGCTGAACCAATTCCCTCGAGGCTGTGTAAAGTCGAGAACCTACATCAAATGCAGATCAACATCAGAACCCTTTATTCCTCATCAATAGGAAACAAGGAAGATTAAGATCTAATTTTATACCTCATTTACGTTCAGGTAGATTGAAGGATGTCAACTCAAGTCGCCACTTGAATACCTGGCAAATCCCTATGGGGAATACATGCAGCAGGAGCAGGAACCTCAACTGGTACATCCTCTTCCTCGTCCTCGACATCTGGCACTTCAACCCGGATATGACGTATCACCGCCTCCACTAAACGACGAGGCTGTCTGACAGAACGGGGTCGAGGCACTTCAGAAGCCCTCCTGCGTATACCAGAAGTGGTCCTGCGGGAACTACTCGACTGATCCAGATCCATAATATCTGGACAACAGGTCTCTAAATCACCTCAGAAAGGGTGTGGTAAATTCTTACCTGGAGCTTCTCAAAATGCATTTTATGACTACATGCATGCATGTATTTTTTTAACATACATCTATAGTAGAGTTAAAAATGCATAACTACCCAATGCCTACATTTTGGAAATTTTTTGCCATAGTCCCCTTTGTAAATGGGACTATCCACATGCACATAGGCATGACTAGGTGTCCATTCAGTAGCACACCTACCCACAGTAATATACATCCTACATGCATTAATACATGCATTAATAGGCGCAGCTGCGCCGTGCACTAGTTGGTCTTGACTTGTCTGCTGTACACTTCTGCTGCTTTGTAGGCTCAAGGTACTTCACTCTAAATCTTCATTCCATTATCTAGCAATATGCTCAGCTCCATTGTACTATCCAATATCAATCCATCATAACCACAAACACAACTTTGCTCTAATATCACCAATATATAAGTAAACAAATTTAAAAATATATACAATAAAATGAGTTTAGGCAACAAATTTAAGTCAGTTAATATCTAGATAAGTGGTTATAAAACCAGTAAGAAACTGTACCTCTCCATATTCTGATTAGTTTTTCAGTTTTAATTTCTGTTAAGAAAATAAACATTACTGATGTAGGCTGACCGTTGACTTTTTCAGTACGAAAAGTAGTTTGAGGAGATAGCTATAGACTCTATGATTTTCTTTGTCAACTCAACGATCGTCTTCTGAGATATGCTTCAATGGCTCTACCATTTATAAGCCCCATGAGCGTTTGGGCACTAACATTCTGAGGTGAATTTCCAAAATGCCTTTTCAAACTTATTTGTAACTTCCCTCCATACGATCTGAATAAGGGGGACAGGCGTCGAGTTCTGCTGAGATCCATGATTTTAATTGGTATGGAAAATATTGATCTACCCTTAGATTCCTCTGAGCTAGTGTTTCCTTTGGGAAGACTACGATCGTTGAGGCTGCTCTACTTTTATTGAGTTTACTGCTGATCATATTCTACGATCATTGTCTGTCCTGGTTCTTGTGTTGAGCTCTGACCAATCATTCTTTCTGGGTTATTAAGGTTGCTCAGGAAGGGCCAACCTCTTAGACTGAACTAAGGGTTAGGTTTGTCCCTGAGGCGCTTACTAGATGAAGAACTTTAGGTATAATTAGTACTGATATTGCATTTGATCTCTTTACTGGGGAGTTTATCAATCAACTCTGGTCATACATTGGTGTGCTCCCCCGTAGTTGATGATGTCTTCTCTGAGAGGTATGAGTTCTATTTTTTCATATGCATCAGAAGACATCCTTGCATATCTCCTTCTGACTGAAATCATCATTATCATTTAAACCTCCTTGGATCATTGAAATAGATATCTTCAGGACTAATTACTCCATGATTGTTGACAGAACTACGGATGTAGTCTTCTTTATCATAATCATTGTGTGGTGTCTTGCATAGGCTGGACTCAGTCTTGATTGTAGAGAACACTGTGATTTTCCTTAAGCTCTTTGACAGATTGCACTCATGGAGTTCTACTTCTACGATGAGTTTTTGATGATCAATGCTCGATGATCCTTTGATGTGAACTTCCTCTAGGGTTCTTCTCAGATGATATGCTTTGCATGAATAAGCATATCAGACCCTTTTCATCTTATCATGAATGGTCTGCTTCCATATGGAGATTAGCAACCAGGTGAGCTTCGTTCATGTTAGCTTAGCAATTCTTCAAGAATAGGCTTTGACAAATAATAATTTTGTCAAGAACATTTCTGAAATGTCTTAAGCCTCCAGCTGGTTGAATCTTCTTGACTGAAGTCATCTGCTTCAGCATTCCTTAGTGTGGTCAGATAGACCAAGTATTTGTAAGTTAGATAAATTTCTATTTTTGGTCCCCATGGTTAAATGGGTCCTGCTAGGTTAGTTTCCAAAATCCCTACTCCTCATATACTTGAATTTTCATCACACTGATCATCAACAATCATATACATGCAAGTATCCAATTTAGATATGACATTTTAAAATGCATGACGATGAGTGTCTGTAAGATTAACCACTTTAATACGACACTCTTTTTCTTTGATGGTTTCATCATTTACTTGGTTATGTTCACAGATTTTAAATATTCATAGAGTGAGAATCAACTCCATCACATGTTTGTATCTGGTTGATTCATGGAGATGATCAGTTTTTACGAATCTTCAAGATACTCTTTTAGAATTGATCATACTCTATGTATTATCAAAAACCTAGAGCATAGGTTTATACATACATACTAACCCTTCAGCAAGGATTACTCCACTTAAGATTAATTAAATCTTAATATGCTTATGACCTATTTCAGACTTCTTTCAAGAAGTTGTCTTCAATCTAAAACTTGGATGGAGAGAGAGTTTGTTAGCAATTGAGTTTCCAACCTAAGTGTACTTTCTCTCTTCCCCCTTTAGGGAAGAATATGGTCTCTTGATAGAATAATGTTATAGTACATAAGGTGATGTATCATGATGTACACATTTATATTAATAAGGAACCGTACCTTTCCACTGTCAATTTCGTGATAGGTATTTATCTTGATATAATGAGGTTAGGCATTGATGTGCATATTTTTTTTAATTTCTGATAGCTTGTTGTTCCAGTTATCCTTCGATCAATCAGTTTTAGTCTTGAAGATGTAAGCTAGGAAAATCTTGTCATCCTTAGTTCTTTGACAACCTTGAACCTCAAGGTTCACATCCAGCTGCTGGTTAGCCAAATACATATCTAAGAAATTCTTCTTTCTTCTCTGGATAAGTGTTTCTGAGCATATATTGCCTTTCATCTTTTAGACTGGTGGATGCTTGACTCTTTGCTGTTGATGCCTCTTGACCTCCCATCTCTGGTCTTCAGACTACAAGATTGACTGTGAACAAGGGTTTGTCTTGTTGCTATGGCATTTAAGAACATGGAACAATCTGAGCAGCTTCAGGTGTATATACATATTTGCCTATACACATTATTTCCAACATGTGAGTCCATTTGCATTTATAAGAGACTTACTACTAAACTAAGTTTAGAACAATGTTTGTGCCTAGGATCAGACTTAAAGCGATTAGCTTTTGAATGGCATAAAAACCTGCTCTGATACCAATTGTTAGTTCCTAGAAGGCGCATAATAGATCTAGAAGGGGGGGGGGGGGGGGGTTGAATAGATTCTTTTTGATTTCAAATACTTTTCCTGTTTATTTTGTATTGGTCATGAATTAGCATATGACAAACATAAGAATCTTTTCAAGCACAGCGTAATAAATAAAAGATCCCCTTCATTGATATATTTATAAATATACATACATTGTTCGTGGAGCTAGTTTAGTAAGTAGTTAATACATACATAACATTTATAGCAGTTAGGAACATAATGTAAATTACAGAAAGTAAATGACAGAATGTAAAAGGCACAAGGGATTTTAAGTGGTTCAGAGACTCAAGCTCGTAATCCACTCTTCTGCTTCAACCAGCAGGAATTCTACTAAGGAAGGACAACACCCTGAATCACTAAGATTTTTTTGGTCGATTTTGCAACCGATAAACACACGCAAGTATACGCGGTGTAATAACCCGAGATTTCCTAAATAAAATAAATAAGAAAATTTATGATATAATTTTTTTATTTAATGACGAGAATAAGTGTCTAGTAATGTGAACGATAAATGCGAATATATTTATTACTTGAAAAATTAGAAATAATTTTGGAATTATTAATTACTACAAATTATATTTTTTATGGTAATTAATTTACATAAGCGTAAATGTTTTTATTAATTATTTTCCATGAAAACATGATTGAAATAATATATGAAGTGATAATTAGAATTTATATAATATATATTTTATTATATGAATTGTTTAAGAATATTTAAATCAAGTATTTTAACTTGATATGCGAAAGAGAAGTCGGATATGAGATCCAAACCTGAATTGGGATTGTGATCAAGAGATGAGAATAATAATATTATATTATTGTTATAATGATTTTTACAAAGACAATAATTATGTACTGTGTGTATATACAAATAAGATTGAGCAATGATAGTCCAATTAGGTCATAGCAGCATATTACCTATTTGAAACCCTAATTATTAAACTCGATTCTAGAGATATGGTACCGAGTAGTGATCGTGTATATGAAGGTTACTGTGTATAAGATGCTCAGAATTAGAAGAAAACCCTAATTATCGTTGTATGTCGATAATTAGACAAACCCTAATTATTATAACCCTAATCGATTGAAGTTAGAGATCGTAATGACCGTGTTAGAACATACATGTATAATTAGAGAACCTAATGGTCAATTAGAAACCCTAATTGATGGCGTTAAGAAACCCTAATTAGAAAATCCTAATTTTATATAAAACCCTAATTTAAAAATTATCGGGGTTTAATTACGATGTTAATGTATAAAAGTTTTAATTTACCAAAGGATAGAATTAATTGGTAAATGATAAGAATTACCATCTAGTGATTAAATACTACATTTAATTGCCATGTACAAGAATGCCCTTGAAATTTTATGCGAAATTACCAAAATGCCCTTTTGGTTTATTAGTGTATTATTAGTTGAATTATTGATAGATTATTGCTAGCCAACACTCCTACCCTACCCATCTAGCATCCAATGCTCAATCATTCAAGTTGAATCATCCAATTGTAGCATCCAATGTATCTAATATATTTTTATATAGATTAAAGAGAGGGGAAATGACCATTTTACCCTTTTTGTCCATCTTAGTGCATTATTTGTGCATTATTGTGCTACCAATCCCACAAAATCCGGCCAACCACTCCATAATTATCATGTGAGCTCAATAATGACAGCCAAATCAGTATCCAAGGCTCTTGACATGATCTATAAATAGAAATCAAGGAGATTAAATGAAATTACACACTAAAATTTCACAAACTCTCTAGACACACTCTCTCAAGCTCTTACCAACGAAATTATCTTGCCCATAAGCTCCTAATCAAAGCCCAGCCATCAAAAATAACAAATCAGAAGCATCAAGAAGTCAGAAATCAAAAATCAAGTAAGAAAAGGTATGAAATCCCAAAAATTAGAAATCCTTCGATTCGATGTTAATTGATGCAATTGATTGTTTAAAGTTGTGTAATAAGGAGTCTATTAATGTTCTGAGTTGTAAAAACACAGACCCATAACATCAAAGTGCACGAATTTGAAGATTTAAACAAGTTGGAAAAACCGAATTCTGTTATTTTTCACCAAATGTCAGAGTCTATAAATCTTTGGTCGATCTCGAGTTTTTGTTGTTTAAAAGTTGTTAGGTGTAGCTTGTTATGTGGTCTTTAAACTCCAAAAGGAATAAGGTCTATATCTATTGTAGAT
Source organism: Panax ginseng (assembly GCA_020205605.1). Lineage (NCBI taxonomy): Eukaryota > Viridiplantae > Streptophyta > Magnoliopsida > Apiales > Araliaceae > Panax > Panax ginseng. Next base: position 90,200,655 of record CM035129.1, read on the forward strand.
CAGGATTTATAAGCGGTCAAAGTGGGTTGAATGCCAAGATTGACCTACTGCTCTTCAAACCCGTAAAATATTCTAAGTGTCCGTAAAATATTTTTTTTGGAAAATGTCAGGCCTTATATCTCGGTTATCTTTAATGTGTTTTGTGTTCTAAAGGTTGTTATGTGTAGCTTGTTATGTTTATTTAACCTCCAAAAAGAATCAGGTCCATATATATTACGTATTAAGAGTTATTTAAGGTCAAAGTTGGTTGGCCAAGATTGATTTAAAAAAATTCAAAATTCCGAATTTTCTAAGTGTTAATTTTTATGACAAGGTTTGACCATACTTTAGATGCTTGATTTCTTGTTTTTATGATGATGTTAAGTGTTAGAGTTGTAGTCCTACATGTTGTCTACACACCGGAATTGATAGATCACATAAACGTTACACGATCATCAAGTTATAGAGGTCCAAAGTAGGCACCTCGAATCGTTCTTCGTGAAGAACGACTTTGGTAGCTACTTTGATGGCTGATTTATCCCAGATCGATGTTTGTTTAGAGGTTATGATTGTGGAATCGTATATTCTTGTATTTCCTCTACAAGACCCAATTTATAGATTATCCAAATTCGTTAATATGAGAGAGAGTTATTCACTACAAAAGTAGGCCACCTTGGCTCGCCTTATGAAGATCTAGGTAGGCTCAAGAACACCTATATGATTCTTACGTCACTATAGGGGCCTTTAGTGACAGCTTTTAATTATTTTAATTTCGATTTTCAAAAATGATTTAAAATTAGAAAATTAGATTTTAATTATTAAAAAATACCAAATAAATTATGAAAAATTATTTTAAAGTCCTAAAAATAGTTTTAATTATTTTGAGTATATTTCATAAATATTTAATATTTTTGGAATATAAAGGTATTTATTTATTTAATTATAATATTAAATAAATGATTTAAAAATAGTTTTAATTCATGAAAATCATGAAAATTATTTTATGGTATAAGAAAATATTTTGAGTTATTTTCCATGACTTTTAATATTTTGTGATGAATTTCATTAATTAATTAATATTAATGATATTAAAGTTATTTATTGATTATATTAAATAATTAGTTTTAAAATGATTTTAATATTTTAAAAATTATTTTAAATAAAAATAAAGTATTTAAAGATATTTTGAGTTATAAAATATAACTTTTAATATTTAGAAGATAATTTCATTAATAATTATATATTAATGATATTTAGTTAATGATTTGTGATATTAAGTTTATTTAATATTTATATTAAATAAATAGTTTAAAAATAGTTTTATTTATTTAAAATCATTTAAAGAGGATATTAAGGATTTAAAAATATTTTAAGTTATAATTAATTACTTTTAATATTTGATAAATAGTACATTAATATTTAAATATTAATGATAATTATTTAAAATGATTTTAATTATTTTAAAAATCATTTAAGGGTATTATAAATGTTTTAAAAATAGTTTGAGTTATTATAAATAACTTTTATATTTTGATAATGGTTTCATTAATAATTTAATATTAATTAATTATTAATGATAATAGAATTTGATGTTTAAATCATTTAATTATGATTCCGATGTTTGAAAGTTATAAATTTTACCAAACTAGCTGACTTGAGAACCGATTATGAAGTCCAGGATTTGATGAAGAGCACCCATAGTAACAGTTATATCACTATAAGCCCTTTAGTTACAGATTTGAATTATTTTAAATTTTTCAATTTCTGGAAATTTCGAAAATGATTAAAAATAAAATGTTTGATATTTACAGATGTTGAGGTATAGGATAAGAGTCTTAGACTCAGTATTTACCCGATAAAGCTGTCGGTACGCCGACAACTGTCAGACCCTATAATAGCAAGAAAAGGCTACTGTAAGAGCATGGATGAGATATTTGAAAAATGTATAAAATATTTCAAGTATAGAATATGAACTAAAAGTATGATCACTGCGATTATGTGATGACGTGATTAGACTATGTGCTGACTGTAATAGACAGTACTATGTGTTATGATATATTGTTCTAATCGAACGAATGATCTGATTATTGATAGGTTGTGATAAAGAGATAAAACCTAAGTTGAGATTTGTAATCAGCAAATCAGGCAAGTATCTTACCTTTGCATTTCCTTTATGCAATGGACATGAGTAAGAAGTTTCGTAATTATTATATTCTGCATGATTATGTACGCTTTGATTATCAACATGTTAGCTCGATATATATTCTCGTTAAGTTGATTTCTAATGGTTATACAAGTGTCCCCACTGGATAATCATAGCATTTATTCACATGTTGATATACCTTTGTCAATTACCCGTATACATATATGTTGAATTACATATTATTGTTGAGCAAGATTAAAACCTTCTAAGTTTGGAACCAGTGCATGTATGAACATCCCGATAATGGGAAAATTTTTATGCGCTTGGCGGACAAAGGGTGAGCGATGAATTTCGCTCAAGTTATGTAGTATTGATCAATCACAGGTACAATCTGGGTGATCACCCTCCGCGTAAGTAAGTTATGACTTTTTTATGGATGAATTTCGCTAAACCTTTTCAAAATGAAAAACAATGTTCATAGTATGTTTCTTAAACCCTATTCATGGGTGGAGCCTAATTTCAAGAAATTGAAAGAGAGTTGTTATGTGAATCTTTTATCAGTACAGATTACTTCACAACTTTTGATTCGTTGTAGAAGTGTTATGTAAAGAGAATACTTATATTCTTTCAGCTTATATATATAATTGTTATTACTTGATGGGCACTCAAATGCTCATCCTTGCTTAAATTAAATGTTTTCGATTCGTCTGATCGACACGAAGGCTCGAAGCACGAACAAGGGAAAAGGAAAGCTGTTCGAATGAGTTTATATTATGAGTTAATGGTTATAGTTAGTAAGACAATGGAATCTATTGTCAGGTATTGTAAGGAATGTATTTGAAGGTCACGTACCTGGGGAAGTAAACTTTGATGTATGTAAATTAAGTTCGAATGTATTATTATTTAGTATTATTCAGCTTAAAGAAATGGTATCGTGGAGAACCGAGTTCGGGTTTCAAGTACCTGGATTTGGGGTCGCCACACGCGGTCAACAAGTAATATAAGATAAGTAAAGTGTCGTACCCATAAGGACGAAGTCTTATAAGCTAATCAAGTACTAAGGTAAGTGATATACTTAAAACATTATTGGTGGACTTTTAACATGGAGAAGATAATAGACTTTATGGTCTATGTGATCTTCTAATGGATTGCTATTTCTGCTGAGTTTGTCGATCTAAAACTTATTGTCTAATATATTCTATCAGATTTTTTCCTGTTGAGGACTAAGGATATTTTGTTGTATATTATCTTAGTCATAATATTCTTTACTGGGCTAGTTGAGCTCACCCTTTTCCTTTTTGTTCCATTTTTCTTCTCAGGAAGCGAGAATATAGCAGGAACCAGTCAGGGTATAGAGTGATGGTCTTAGACAGTGGTTTTAGCAGTCCTCACTATTTTGTAAAATAGTGTATCAATAATTGTAATGAGGACTATATTTGAGTGTGGATATTGTCTAGAGGACAATATTTATATTTAAACTCACAGTATTTGTGTTGTCGTATTTTGCACGATAATTGTAATAGTGATGTTGTAGTAGTTTCTGTACCATATATTTGGCGACTCAGAATGGGTGATGTATACCTATTTTGGGGGCATCACAAAATAGATTTTAAAATTTTAATACAAACCATCACCATGACCATACCCTTGTGGAACCTTGAATTCACCGGGTCAGATTTCTTCCTTTGATCAATGTTAGCCACACAAGCGTTTGACCTCTAGAGGTGACTCACCAAGGAAGAATAAGTATTCAAGAAGATGAGTGTTTGGCTAAAACCCTAGTTTCTATCTTTATAGAAATTATATGTACTCTCTCAACTCTTATAATTGTCAGTAACCCTTAATCATAATAAGACTCTTCTTATTTATATATGTAGGCAACTCTCCTAAACAATTTAGGAATATGGTTCTATTTTAATTAATTAAACTTTTTTACTTAATTGTATTCCTAATCCAATTAGGAATTAATGAGAGTACGCATATTAATTAATTCCCAAATCCTTTTAGGAATTAAATAATAATAATAGTAATAATAATAAAACTCTTCTTATTAATTTATATTTAATATTTTTAAAATATTTAATAATAAATATTAAGCTTATTTACTTTATTTAATCACCATATATTAAATTAAATACACTTAACTTATTATTACGATTATGCCATTTACTTCTTAAATAAATAATTTTCATTTATGGTATGACCCTTTAGGTTGTCCATATTAAACCGGTTGTGAATAAACAATTGTAATCTTATATAAATAAATTAAACTATTTAAAGTCGACTACTAAATTTTTCTGATATTTGGGTATTGAGCCCCTTTATTCTGGTCAACGTAAACTGAGCCCCTTTCTATTCAAAATTTGGACTTTGAACCCCTAAGCGCCACATGTGAGTTGATGTAAAATCCCAAATTTTACGAATAAAGATTTAATTTTCTCAAAATATTTTTTTTCAAAATTATGGTGTGGATTTGAGATAATGTTATAGTTGTGGGTAATATTTATAAATTTTGAAAAGTATGCAACTTGTTCTATAATATTCGTTTGGTCGGGGAATATCCGTACGACGGTACAATCATTGGTGGACCCCACAACGGAATTATTGTCGGATTAAGAAAACGATAAAAATATTTTTATAAAAATAATGGCAGAAGTTTTACCGTTAAAACTGTTGAACTACTCGGTAGTAAAAAATACAAAGAATACGTGTGGTTGCATAGTAGCACCTTGTATTAATTATTGATGCTTACGTGAGAAGTCACTTTCGGTTTTGTTCAATTATTGCTTTCGATAATTCTTTGCGTAGACGACGAAGTTATTAATATTATTATTTGTAATATTAATGATGTCTAGAATTTCTGTGAAAGAGAGGTTTGGTCATCTAATTGCGCGCCAATAGGGAGAAATCCTTATTGAAAAGCCCTTACTTTTCTGGGAATGACCTGGTCGACTAATATTGTGAATTATAATGATAAATGTTGTTAAAAATATTGAGGTGATTTTTATGAGGTATTTTTTGTATTTTTGGACCCCTCATTTATACATTTTCAAAATAATCGGTAAATTTTTTTTAGTATTTTTGTGGGGCCCACGTGTGACTTTGGAAATCTGATCATTTGGGGGGAGTCACGGGAAAGTTTATATGTATATTATATATATATATATATATATATATATATATAAATTTTGTTTTATTATTATTATAAATGTAATAAAACAGAAAACTTTTTATATAAAATAGAATACTTTTTATAAAGTTTTATTTTATTTGATTATAAATAGAATATATTATATTTTATTATGCATAGTATTTGTATAAAGGCTGCATAGTATTTGCATAGTAAAATCTTTTTATATAAAACAAAATATTTTTTTATAAAGTTTTGTTTTATTTGAATATAAATAGAATATATTATATTTTATTATGCATAGTGTTTACATAATTGCACGCATAGTGTTCAGCATAGTAAAATCTCTTTATATAAAATGAATACTTTTATAAAGTTATTCATTTTATTAGATTTTAAATTATATATATATATATATATTTTATAAATTTTATTTTGTTATATAATTATAAATAGAATATATTATATTTTATTGCATAGTATCCTTTCCATTCTCCTATAAATAGGATGCTTAGTTAGAATTAAAAATCACACCAGAAATTCAGAGAATTCTTCTTCTATAATCTTGAGCGTATTTCTTTATAATTTAAGAAAGCTTTGAGCATAGAAAAAAGTGCAAGTTTTCTTCAAGTATATCCCCGCCCTACCAGTCGGAATACTTTTCTTTTTAAGGTAAGGGATATTATTTGTTGTACTCGTAAGGGGTATTATTCTTTCGTATTCATGAAGAGAGTTATTTTCTTTCAATACTCATAAGGGTTGTTATTCCATTCTTTATTATTATGTTGGAATAACTTTGTACATCTTGATCACCGCATACATGGTGAAATTCTTCTATTATTCCATTCTTTATTATTATGTTGGAATAACCTGTCTGGTCTATTGCATGCCTGGTGAATTCTGTTGTTATTCCATTCTTTATTATTTTGTTGGAACATCCTCATGCATGCGGATTCTGGCGACTTCGGTTCCATTCTTTATTATTCTGTTGGAATATCCTGTTTGTGCGGATTACACATGACCTGGTTCCATTCTTTATTATTCTGTTGGAATATCTTGTCTGTGCGAATTACGCATGACCTGGTTCCATTCTTTATTACTTTGTTGGAATAACATGTCTATGTGGATTACCGCATGCATGGTGAATGATCCTTTGTATTCATTCCTTATTAACTTGTGAAAATGATGCATACCGTGGATTGCTGCACGACGGTGAAAAATCCATTTGCAGTTTCATATATTCTATTATACTTAGTTGGTTAAAGTTTTGGCTTCTATACTCCATAAAATTAGTAGAATATCTGGGATATTTACGCTTCATCCAGTATCTTTTCATGGAAATATTCTTCTGAGCATTCTTAAATTTTACTCCACAAAGCAGTATCATGTTGACAATTTGGACGTTATTGGTTCCTAGATAAATTAATTTGTAAATCTTTAAAATTTATTCTTGAACTTGTTTTATTGAATTGTCATCATCCTCATGCTTATATTATGTTGAAAGGCATCTGTGGCCTTTAGTGCATAGATGGACTTGGTATGATTATGACCAGGGATTATTCGGTATAATCATGACCGTAATGTTACAAATGATGTGGAAAAAGTCCTCATTAGCCCGTAGTGCATTGATGGACAATTTTTGGTATGATTATGGCTATGGATTCTCTTCGGCCAAGGGTGAAAAGTTGAATTGTTTTATGGCATGATCAGGACCGTTGATGAAAACACGATTATCTTTGGCGTAGTGCATGGATAATTCGTGGTCGTGATACTAAAGAATATCCTCTGGTGCATGTGCGGGGATGATTCGATGATGTGGATTATTTATTAAGTTTGAGTCTCAGCGATAAAAAGTGATAAAAACCTTTTAAATCATAGAAGATAGTAGATTTTATTCTCTACTTGACTCTTCTAATGTATTGCTTGTTCCGCTGCAATTAAACTTGATGTTTGTTATATTGTATCATTTTAACACTGTTGAAGGCTAACGATAATTTATTCTGCATTATCTTAGTCATAATATTTCTTACTGGGCTAGTCGAGGTCACCCTTTTGCTTTCATTGTTCTCTTCAGGAAATGAGAACGTAGCAGGGACTAGTCGGGGAACGGAGTGACGGTCCAGATGATAGCATTAGTAGTCCTCACTATTCTATGAAATAGTGTGATAATAAATGTATTGAGGACTTATTTGGAGTTTGAATACTGTATAGAAGACAATATTTGTATTAAAACTCACAGCTTATGTTGTATATTTAAGATTGTATTTGTATTCTGTATCATGTATTTGGCGACTTAGAATAGGTGATGTATACCTATTTTGGGGGCGTCACAGTTGGTATGAAAGCTTAGGGATATGATCCCTGGCTGAGATGTGAGATAAGAACTAGGAGGGGAGAGACGGGGAATTCCTTTGCTAGTATGACCTGCCTTAGTTTATTTGGTATTTAATTGGCCGGTTAGAGTATAGGGATAATATGCGACATATTAATTAACCCTTGTTTTGTGACAATGTTTGAGAATGACATCTAAAAATGTTGAGATAAGCAATGAAGCACATGAGACCGTTGAGTCACCGACGATCAATACCCAGGATAATGTGCATCAGGAAGACAATAATCCTCAGGTAACGACCAACAACACGATAATAATCATACTGGAGGCAACAACCATCGAAACAATGATAACCATCGTGGGGGAAATTATCATGCCAAGAATGGTAACCACTTCGGTGGTAATCATGGCCAAGATAATAGAAGTGGAAATTTCAAGAAGAGAAAGTTCAATAATGATGGAAAGACAGCAGCACCAGCACCCATTTCAAAGGAAGAAGAATGACCACCGGTCGTATGTTTAAAATGCGGACAGGAGGGACACATCCATCCACACTGTACGCAGTAATCCAAAGCGTGTTTCAATTGCGGAAGAGAAGGTCACCTAGCTCGATTTTGTCGTGTAGTGAAGTCAAGTCCAGCTGGGATAGTGATGCCAAAGGATGTCTCAAGTAAGTCAAAGCCGGTAGTTTAAGTGAGAGCATTTATCGAGGAACTCGAACGAAGTTGTCACGGGTAAGTTAATCATAAATTCTTGCGAAGTCTATACCTTATTAGATACCAATTCTACCCATTCTTTTATTTCTCCTACTTGCGCTCAATGTTTAAATTTGACTCTGGAGAAATTAGACTTTGATTTATCTGTTGAAACTCCGTTGGGAGAAACCTTTGTTACCTCCACTGTTTATAAATCTTATTTGATTCAAATCGATACCTTCACTTTACCTGTTGATCTTATCTCTTTGAAAATACTTGCCCTTGATGTGATTTTAGGAATCGATTGGTTAACTACTCATCGTGCTAAAATTGATTATTTTCGTAAGGTTGTTAGCTTTTATATTCCTAACCAACCTATTATACAAATTCAACCAACTAAACCACTAAAGTCAATCATTGTCATATCAAGCCATAAGTAAAGAGCCTCGAACCTTTCGTTGGTGACTTCCTTGTGTGGAATGCACCTAAGCTAGACTTTCCGTAGGGGGCGTCGTGAATAACGGTGGCAAGTTGATAGGTATCAATGTGACGTTCTATCCAAGTCTTGGATGAGGGTCACAGTTTTGAATGATATTTCTATCGTTAATAAATTTCTTGACGTATTCCTGAAGACTTCTTGGCCTATCCCAGAGCATGAAATTGAATTTTGTATTGACCCTAGTACAAAACACATTTCTAAAAACCCTTAAATATTTCTTCAACTAAAATGAACGTAACATGCACCAAAGACGTTGGCTCGAGATGTTCAAAATTATGATAATACCATTCAATACCATCGTGGAAAAGCGAATGTGGTAGCTGACGCGTTGAGTAGAAGATCGTATGCGTTTACGTGTGCGAATATATGAACCTACGTGAAGATAACGAATATATGATTAGAACCGACTTTAGTCGATAATGTTAAAGATGCTAAAGCTACAGACCCGGAGCTGATGAATACGAAGAAGAAGGTTTAAGAGGGTGTTATTTTAAAAGTAAGAGTTGCTGAAGAGAGGAAATCTCAACCCTCAATTTAATTGGCCCATTTGAAATCCTCGATCGAGTAGGAACAGTGGCTTATAGACTCGTTTTACCGCCAAGTATGTTGCGTGTTCATAACGTTTTTAACGTATCAATGTTACGTAAATATGTGGACAAGCTGAACCACATTATTGAATTAGAACTAGACGAAATAGCAAAAGTTTTAACATATGAGGAGATACGTGTTAAAATCTTGGATAAGAAGGATCATATTCGACACTCAAAGGTTATACTTCAAGAGTTAGAATCTGACGAAGTGTCCTCATTTGTTCGGCATACCAGGTACATACATAAATTTCGAGGGCGAAATTTCATAAGGAGGGGAGATTGTAAAATCCCAAATTTTACGAATAACGATTTAATTTTCTCAAAATATTTTTTTCAAAATTATGGTGTGGATTTGAGATAATGTTATAGTTGTATGTAATATTTATAAATTTTGAAAAGTATGCAAGTTGTTGTATAATATTTGATTTTTCGGGGAATATTTTTTTTGTCAGGGAATATCCGTACGACGGTACAATCATTAGTGGACCCCACAACGGAATTATTGTCGGATTGAGAAAAAAATAAAAATATTTTTATGAAAATAATGACGGAAGTTTTACCGTTAAAACTGTTGAACTACTCAAGTAGTAAAAGTACGATGTCTGGCGTGGTTGCGTAGTAGCACCTACGGTATTGATTATTGATGCTTACGTGAGAAGTCACTCGGTTTTGTTTAATTATTACTTTCACGATAATTGCTACATAGTATCTCACGTTATTTGATTCAATTATTGTCAATATTTTATATATTATTAATCAATAATTGAGACGACGAAGTTATTAATATTATTATTTGTAATATTAACGATGTCTAAAAGTTACGTAAAGGAGGTTTGGTCACTTAATTGAGCGTGAATAGGGAGAAATCCTTATTGGAAAGCCCCTCTTTCACAGGAGCGACACAGTCGACTAATATTGTGAATTATAATGATAAATATTGTTAAAAATATTGAGGTGATTTTTATGAGATATTTGTTGTATTTTTGGACCCCTCATTTATCCATTTTTAAAATAATCGGTAGAAAATTTTCAATATTTTTGTGGGGCCCACGTGTGACTTTGGAAATCTGATCATTTGGGGGGGAGTCACGGAAAGTTTATATATATATATATATATATATATATATATATATATATATATATATAAATTTTGTTTTATTATTATTATAAATGTAATAAAATGAGAAAACTTTTATATAAAACAAAATACTTATTATAAAGTTTTGTTTTATTTGATTATAAATAGAATATATTATATTTTATTATGCATAGTGTTTGTATAGTGCTGCATAGTGTTAAGCGTAGTAAAATCTTTTATATAAAAAATAAAATACTTTTATAAAGTTATTAGTTTTATTAAATTTTAAATAATATATATATATATATATTATAAATTTTTTTTATTATATAATTATAAATAGAATATATTATATTTTATTTCATAGTATCCTTTCCATTCTCCTATAAATAGGATGCTTAGTTAGAATTGAAAATCACACCAGAAATTCAGAGAATTCTTCTTACATAATCTTGGCGTATTTCTTTAGAGTTTAAGAAAGTTTTGGCGTGAAAATAGTGCAAGTTTTCTTCAAGTATATCCCCTACCCTACCGAATTCGGAATACTTTTCTTTTTAAGGTAAGGGATATTATTTGTTGTACTTTAAGTAAAGGGTATTATTCTTTTGTATTCATGAAGAGAGTTATTTTCTTTCAATACTGTAAGGGTTGTTATTCCATTCTTTATTATTATGTTAGAACAATACATCTGTCTTGAATTACGCATACATGGTAAAATTCTTCTATTATTCCATTCTTTATTATTACATTGGAATAACTTTTACCTATGCGGTCTATCACATGCTGGTGTGAATTACATTGTTATTCCATTCTTTATTATTCAACATCACATGCATGTGGATTCTGGCATGACCTAGTTCCATTCTTTATTATTACATTGGAACATCACATGCATGCGGATTCGCATGACACAGTTCCATTCTTTATTATTTTGTTGGAATATCCCATGCATACAAATTACGCATGACTGGGTTCCATTCTTTATTACTTTGTTGGAATAACTTTGTCATGCTATTTACTGCATGCATGGTGAATGATCCTTTATATTCATTCCTTATTAACTTGTGGAAATGATGCATCTCGTGGATTCTGCATAATGAAAATCCATTTTCCATTTGCGATTTCATATATTCTATTATACTTAGTTGGTTAAAGTTTTGGCTTCTATACTCCATGAAATTAGTAGAATATCCGAGGATATTTAAGCTTCATCCGATATCTTTTCATGGAAATATTCTTACGAGCATTCTTGAATTTTACTCCTGGCGATGTCGTGTTGATAATTTGGGCGTTATTGGTTCTTAGATAAATTAATTTGTAAATCTTTAAAATTTATTCTTGAACTTGTTTTATTGAGTTGTCATCATCCTTATGCTTATATTATGTTGAAAGTCATCTGTGGCATGTAGTGCATAGATGGGCTTGGTATGATTATGACCAGGGATTATTCGGTATAATCATGACCGTATTGTTACAAATAATGTGGAAAAAGTTCTCATTAGCCCGTAGTGCATTGATGGACAATTTTTGGTATGATTATGGCTATGGATTCTTTTCGGCCAAGGGTGCAAAGATGAATTGTTTTATGGCATGATCAAGACCATTGATGAAAACACGATTATCTTTGGCCCGTAGTGCATGGATAATTCGTGGTCATGATACTAAAGAACATCCTTGGCCTGTAGTGCAGGGATTATTTGATGATGTGGATTATTTATTAAGTTTAGTCTCAGCGATAAAAGTGTTGAAAAACCTTTTAAATCATAGAAGATAGTAGATTTTATTCTCTACTTGACTCTTCTAATGGATTGTTTGTTCCGTTGTAGTTAAACTTGATGTTTGTTATATTGTATCAGTTTAACACTGTTGAAGGCTAACGATAATTTATTCTGCATTATCTTAGTCATAATATTTCTTACTGGGCTAGTCGAGGTCACCCTTTTGCTTTCATTGTTCTCTTCAGGAAATGAGAACGTAGCAGGGACTAGTCGGGGAACGGAGTGACGGTCCAGATGATAGCATTAGTAGTCCTCACTATTCTATGAAATAGTGTGATAATAAATGTATTGAGGACTTATTTTGAGTTTGAATACTGTATAGAAAACAATATTTGTATTAAAACTCACAGCTCATGTTGTATATTTAAGATTGTATTTATATTCTATACCATGTATCTGGTGATTCAAAATAGGTGATGTATACCTATTTTGGGGGCGTCACAGTTGACCTGCTGATGTGGCACACATGGCGCCTACATGGCACGCGTGGTAGGTCTGACGTGGTATTTAATATTGTAATTTGACACGTGTCAGCTGCTGATGCGGTGTCTTTTGAATTTTTTTCAAAAAATTACCTTTGCACGGATTCGAACCTGCGACCCATCGTTTTAAACTTTGGTCACATGACCGCTGGAACAACATGAGTCAACTATTAATATTTTGCAATGATTAATATTTATATCAAAACATGAGATAATAATAATAATAATAATAATAATAATAATAATAATAATAATAATAATAATAATAATAATAATCTAAGAGGTATACATCACCTATCTTGAGTCGCCAAATACATCACCCATCTTGAGTCGTCAAATACACGGTACAAAATTTAAATACAACTTAATTATACAACAGTCGTGTAAAATACGACAAAACATAATTTAAGAGTTTTAATTAGAATATTGTCATGTAGACAATATCCACACTCAATGGAGTCCTCATTACATTTATTATCACACTATTTAACAGAATAGTGAGGACTACTAATGCTATCATTTGGACCGTCACTCCGTTCCCCGACTAGTCCCAACTATATTCTCATTTCCTGAAGAGAACAATGAAAGCAACATGTGAGCTCAACTAGCCCAGTAAGAAATATTATGACTAAGATAATGCAGAATAAATTATCCTTAGCCTTCAATAGTATAACAACTGATAGAATATAATAGACAATAAGTTTTAGATCAACAACTGCAGCGGAATAGGCAACCCATTAGAAGAGTCAAGTAGAGCATAAAATCTACTATCTTCTATGATTTAAAAGATTTTCATCAACTTTATCAACGAGACTCGACAATAAATAAACCACATCATCCCTGCACTACAGCCAAGGATATTCATGTAATCATCAATGGTCATGATTATACCAAATAATCCCTGGTCATAATCATACCAACAACTGTCCATCAATGAACTACAGGCTAATGAGGACTTTTACCACATCATTCGACACATTATGGTCATGATTATACCGAATAATCCCTGGTCATAATCATACCAAGTCCATCTATGCACGTAAGCCAAAGATGAGTTTAATCACAATATAAGAATGAGGATGATGACAATGACATAATAATTCAATAAAACAAGTTCAAGGATAAATTTTAAAGATTTATAATTTAATTTATCCAGAAATCAATAACGTCCAAATTGTCAACATGATACTGCTTTGTAGAGTAAAATTCAAGAATGCTCAGAAGAATATTTCCATGAGAAGATACTAGATGAAACGCAAATATTAAGGATATTCCGCTAATTTCATGGAGTATAGAAGATAAAACTTTAACCAACTGAGTATAATAGAATATGTGAAACTGCAAATTGATTTTTTCCCACCATGCGGTAATCCACGTAGACGGATCATTTTCACAATTTAACAAAGAATGAATACGAAGGATCATTCACCATGCATGTTGTACTCCACATAGATAGGTTATCCTAACAGAATAATAAAGAATGGAATAACAAAAGAATTCACCATGCATGCGGTAGTCCGCGTAGATAGGTTATTCCAACAGAATAATAAAGAATGGAATAACATAAGAATTCACCAGGCATGCGATAGACTGCATAGACAGGTTATTCCAACAGAATAATAAAGAATGGAATAACAACATAATTCACCAGGCATGCGATAGACTCGCATAGATGCATAAAGTTATTCCAATGTAATAATAAAGAATGGAATAACGTAAAGAATTCACCGAGCATGCGATAGACCGCATATACAAAGTTATTCCAATGTAATAATAAAGAATGGAATAACGAAGAATTCACCAGGCATGCGATAGACCTCACGCATAAAAGTTATTCCAATGAAATAATAAAGAATGGAATAACGAAGAATTCACGAAGCATGCGATGAACAAGATGCATAAAGTTATTCCAATGAATAATAAAGAATGGAATAGCAGAATAATTTCACCATGTATGCGGTAGTTCGCATAGACAGGTTATTCCAACATAATAATAAAGAATGGAATAACAACCCTTACGAGTATTGAAAAAAAATAACTCTCTTCATGAATACGAAAGAATAATACCCCTTACCTTAAAAGAAAACTGGATACTGGAATAGTGAGGTAACAGACTTCTCTTCTTCTTTCTCTCTATAATTTCCCTCTATAATAATTGCTTTATAGCATAGTGAATTGGTGAGAAATGAAGGAAGAATGAGCTTCTATTTATAGGAAAATATAGTTTCGATAATTGCACGTTTTGGGGCTCAAAATATTATAGTATAATACCTTCCTCTTTTCCTTTATTTTTAATTTAGTCCTGCAAGTATTATCAAACTTGCACCATTTCCCCTAATAGAAAATCATGTGAATCAATAGTAAATCATGTGAATCAATAGTTATAATCATGTGAATTAATAGCAATTAATTGCTCATTTTATCCGATTAATTACCCGATTGGTCAATATAACCTCTAAATATCAATTATTATCGAAATAAATGCCGATTTCCACTAACACTAATAATTCCCACACAATGGAACTATCAATTTCATCTTTAATCAACACAAACTTATTTATCATTAATATTATAATTCACAATTTTTAACAACCAGGCCGTTCCCAGGAAAGATGGGGCTTTCCGATAAGGATTTCTTCTTATTGGCGGACAATTAGGTGACCAAACCTCTCCTTGACAGAACTTCTAGACATTGTCAATATTGCAAATAATAATATGAATAACTTTGTCGTCTCAATTATTGATTTAATAATATAACATATTATGCAGATGATACCGTGACAATAATTGAATCAATAATATGAGAGATATGATACAGCAATTACTTTGTAGCGATAATTGAGTATAACTGAGTGACTTCTCACGTAAGCATCAATAATCAATATTGTGTGCTACTATACAACCACGCGTATTACTGTACTTTTATTATTGGGTAGTTCAACAGTTTTATTGGTAACACTTTCGTAGTTATTTTTATAAAAGATAATTACGTGCTGCTTTCTAACTACGCCAATACTTCCGTTGTGGGTTCCATCAATTATTTTGCCGTCGTACGAATATTCCCTATTAAAACGAATATTTCTCGACCAATCGAATATTATATAACCACTTGCTTACTTTTCAAAATTTATAAATATTACCCACAACTATAACATTATATCAAATCCACACCATAATATTCAAAAATATATTTTGAGAAAGTTATTCTTTATTCATAAAAGTTGGGGTCTTACAACCTCCCCTTCTTATGAAATTTCTTCCTCGAAATTAGGGTACGTACCTGGTATATCAAAGAGGTGAGGATATCTTGACTTCATCTCAGATTCTAACTCCCAAGTCATTTCCTCCACATCGTGGTTTCTCCACAAAACTTTGACTTGAGGTATAACCATGGAGCGTAGAATATGATCCTTCTTATCCAAAATTTTAATAGGTACCTCTTCATACGTTAAATATTCCGCTATTTCGTCTGGTTCTAACTCGATAATGTGGTTCGGGTCTTTCACATATTTACGTAACATGGATATGTGAAAAACGTTATGAACACGAGACATACTTGGCGGTAAAACGAGTCTATAGGCCACAGTTCCTACTCGATCAAGGATTAAAAATGGGCCAATGAATCGAGGATTTAGCTTTCTTCTCTTTCCAAATCTCGTAACTCCTTTCCATGGAGCAACACGTAACAACACATGATCTCTAATATTGAATTCCACGTCCTTTCGATGAAGATCAACATAATTCTTTTGTCGATCTTGTGAGGTTTTTATATGTTGTCGGATCGTTTGAATCTTTTCCGTAGTCATACGTACCAACTCTAGTCCTAACAACGTTGCTTCACCTACCTCATCCCAGCATACTGGAGAACGACACTTTCTTCCATACAATGCTTCAAATGGAGCCATGCCAATATTTACTTGATAACTATTGTTGTAGGAAAACTCCACCAATGGTAAGAACTTGTCCCAAATTCCCTTAAAGTCAAGGACACAAAGTCTTAATAAATATTCAAGGGTTTGAATAGTCCTTTCCGACTGCCCATCCGTTTGAGGATGATATGCCAAACTAAATCATAAATCCGTGCCCATAGCTTTTTGCAAACTAACCCAAAATCTTGAAGTAAATCTTGGGTCTCGATCAGAAACTATGGATACTGGCATACCATGCAATCTTACAATCTCGTTTATGTACATACTAGAAAGACGTTCAAGTGTATAAGTTTCTCGTATCGGTAAGAAATGAGCAGACTTGGTCAATCTATCAACAATGACCCAAATTGCATCTATGCCTTGAGAAACCTTGGGAAGACCAGTAACAAAATTCATTGTAATGTGCTCCCACTTCCATTCTGGAATTTCAAGTGGTTGCAATGGACCTTTTGGCACTTGATGCTCCGCCTTGACTCGTTGACAAGTTAGACAGCTTGAGATAAACCCTGCTATCTCTCTCTTCATATTGCTCCACTAAATATATGTCGAAGATCATAATACATTTTGGTACTCCCAGGATAGATTGCAAATGGTGTGTTGTGCGCCTCCATCATGATTTTATACTTCAAGTCAGAATCGTTAGGAACACAAAGTCTGGAGTTAACTCGAAGTATTCCTTCTTCATCGATTCTTGCTTCCAGAATAACATCTTCTTGCACTTTCTTTCTCATACACATCAGCTTAAGACCTGTAGCTTGAGCAGCTTTAACTTTATCGATTAAAGTCGGTTCTACTCGTATATTCGCCATCATCACATGGGTCCCTAGAGTCTTTAACTCTATCTCCATCCTTCGTAATTAATACAAAATGGGTCTTTACGTTGACAATACTGCACTTGTACCCGCATATGATCTTCTACTCAATGAGTCAGCTACTACATTCGCTTTTCCAGGATGGTATTGGATGGTATGATCATAATCTTTCAACAGCTCAAGCCATCGTCGTTACCGCATGTTGAGTTCCTTTTGAGTGAAGAAATATTTGAGGCTTTTATGATCCGTATAGATCTCCACCTTCTCTCCATATAGGTAATGCCTCCAAATCTTAAACGCAAAAATGACTGCTGCCAAGTCTAGATCATGAGTAGGATAATTCCTCTCATATTCTTTGAGTTGTCGTGAGGCATAGGCTATGACTTTCCCATGTTGCATGAGAACACATCCTAACTTTTTGCCTGAAGCATCACTATAGATGACAAATCCCTCCGAGCTAGATGGTATTGTCAGAACAGGTGCTAAAATGAGTCTTCTCTTGAGTTCTTGAAAACTTTTCTCACATTCCTCGCTCCAACCGAAATTTGTATCTTTTCGAGTCAGCTGAGTTAATGGAGTAGCGATTCAAGAAAATCCTTCCACGAATCTCTTTAATAATAACCAACTAAACCGAGAAAGCTACGTACTTCGGTCACTGACTTTGGTTGCTCCCAACTTTGAATTGCTTCAATCTTCGCTGGGTCAATATATATTCCATGATTTGATATCACGTGCCCAAGGAATGCAACTTCCTCAAGCCAGAACTCACATTTCTTTAACTTGACATAAAGCTTGTTTTCACGAAGCTTTTGAAGTATCAGCCTCAAGTGTTGCTCATGGTCTTCATGGCTTTTGGAGTATATGAGGATGTCATCAATAAAGACGACCACAAAGTGATCTAAATATTCCTTGAAAACTCGGTCATCATGTCCATGAAGGTAGGAGGAGCATAAGCCAATCCAAAAGACATGACTAGGAATTCATAATGCCCGTACCGAGTTCTGAAAGCAGTCTTTGGAATGTCATCAGTTTTAATCTTCAACTGATGATATCTGGAACGAAGATCAATCTTTGAAAAGAATTTGGCTCCTTGCAACTGGTTAAACAGGTCATCAATGCGAGGCAACGGGTACCTATTTTTTATGGTGACATGATTTAACTCCCGATAATCAATACAAAGTCGTATACTTTCATCTTTCTTCTTCACTAATAGAACAGGAGCACCCCAAGGAGACGTACTAGGACGAATGAAACCAATGTCTAACAATTCCTGTAGTTGGATTTTTAACTCCTGAAGTTCAATAGGAGCCATTCGATATGGGGCTTTGGAAATGGGTTTTGTACCGGATTCAAGGTCGATACAAAATTTAATTTCACGCTCTGGGGGTAGGCCAGGAAGTTCTTCAGGGAATACGTCAGGAAATTTATTAACAATAGAAACATCATTCAAATCTGACGTATTTTTATTTAAATCCGTGACATGGGCTAAGAAATCTTGACATCCATTTTTCAATAAACGAATAGCTTTATGACTTGATATGACAGTGATTGACTTTAGTGGTTTGGTTGCTTGAATTCGTATAATAGGTTGGTTAGGAATATGAAAGCTAACAACCTTACAAAAATAATCAATTTTAGCATGATGAGTAGTTAACAAATCAATCCCTAAAATCACATCAAATGCAAGTATTTTCAAAGAAATAAGATCGACAGGTAACATGCGGTTACCGATTTAAATCAAACAAGACTTATAAACAATGGATGTGATGAAGGTTTCTCCCAACGGAGTTTCAATAGATAAATCAAAGTCTAATTTCTCCGGAGTTAAATTTAAACGTTGAGCGCAAGTAGGAGAAATAAAAGAATGGGTAGAACCGGTATCAAATAAAGTATAAACTTCGCTAGAGTTTATGATTAGCTTACCCGTGATCACCTCGTTCGGATTCCTCGCTTTTTGGGAGGTTACGACAAATGCTCTCCCTTGAACTACTGGTTTTATCTTGTCTGGGACACCCTTTGATGCCTCCATCCAAGCTGGACTTGATTTTGGTGCATGACAAAATCGGGCTAGGTGACCTTCTTTTCCAAAATTGTAACACTCTTTGGACTGCATCGCGCAGTTTGGACTGTTGTGTTGTTCCCCTCCACATTTGTAATATACGACCGACGGTCGTTCTCCTTCCTTAACAAAGAAATCTTTGGTCTTTGACGTCTTTCCATCATTGTTGAATCTCCTCTTTTTGAAATGTCCACTCTTATTGTCATGGCCATGATTACCACCGAAGTGATTACCATTTATTGCATGTTGATTCCCTCCATGCTTGTTGTCACCGCTTCGATGACAACATTATAGCGTTCCAATAATTGAGCCCTATTCACAACATCTGAATACAAGCAAAGTTTGTGAGAGATAAGGTATTGACGTATCTCGGGTTTCAAACCTCTTAGAAACATCCGCGTCATTCTCTCCTCATTATCAACCAAGTGGGATGCAAACCGAGACAACTCAGCAAACTTAGCTTCGTACTGCGCCACGGTCATATTGTTTTGCTCAAGCTTGATGAACTCTACCTCTTTCATGTGACGAATACTTTCAGGAAAGTACTTGTCGTTGAACAGCTCTTGGAACTTTTTCCAAGACATTTCACATGACCGCTGGAACAACATGAGTCAACTATTAATATTTTGCAAGGATTAATATTTATATCAAAACATGAGATAATAATAATAATAATAATAATAATAATAATAATAATAATAATCTAAGAGGTATACATCACCCATCTTGAGTCACCAAATACATCACCCATCTTGAGTCGCCAAATACATGGTACAAAATTCAAATACAACTTAATTATACAACAGTCATGTAAAATACGACAAAACATAATCTAAGAGTTTTAATAAGAATATTGTCATCTAGACAATATCCACACTCAATGAAGTCCTCATTACATTTATTATCACACTATTTAACAGAATAGTGAGGACTACTAATGCTATCATTTGGACCGATCACTCGCTTCCCCGACTAGTCCCAGCTATATTCTCATTTCCTGAAGAGAACAATGAAAGCAACATGTGAGCTCAACTAGCCCGATGAAATATTATGACTAAGATAATGCGAATAAATTATCCTTAGCCTTCAACAATATAACAAGCGATAGAATATAATAGACAACAAGTTTTAGATCAACAAGCTGCAATGGAATAAGCAACCCATTAGAAGAGTCAAGTAGAGCATAAAATCTACTATCTTCTATGATTTAAAAAGATTTTCATCAACTTTATCAATTTGAGACTCGACAAATAAATAAACCACATCATCCCCTGCACTCTGACCAAGGATATTCATGTAATCATCAATGGTCATGATTATACCTAATAATCAATCGTCATAATCATACCAACAATAATCATCCATCAATGAACTACAGGCTAATAAGGACTTTTACCACATCATTCATCACATTACGGTCATGATTATACCGAATAATCCCTGGTCATAATCATACCAAGTCCATCTATGCACGTAAGCCAAAGATGAGTTTAATCACAATATAAGAATGAGGATGATGACAATGACATAATAATTCAATAAAACAAGTTCAAGGATAAATTTTAAAGATTTATAATTTAATTTATCCAGAAATCAATAACGTCCAAATTGTCAACATGATACTGCTTTATAGAGTAAAATTCAAGAATGCTCAGAAGAATATTTCCATGAAAAGATACTGGATGAAGCACAAATATTAAGGATATTCCACTAATTTCATGGAGTATAGAAGATAAAACTTTAACCAACTAAGTATAATAGAATATGTGAAACTGCAAATGGATTTTTGCCCACCATGTGGTAATCCACGTAGACGGATCATTTTCATAATTTAACAAAGAATGAATACGAAGGATCATTCACCATGCATGTGGTACTTCATATAGATAGGTTATCCCAATAGAATAATAAAGAATAGAATAACAAAAGAATTCACCATGCATGCTGTAGTCCGCGTAGATAGGTTATTCACACAGAATAATAAAGAATGGAATAACAGAAGAATTCACCAGGCATGCGATAGACCACACAGACAGGTTATTCAAACAGAAAAATAAAGAATGGAATAACAACATAATTCACCAGGAATGAGTTAAACCGCACAGACAGGTTATTCCAACAGAATAATAAAGAATGGAATAACAAAAGAATTCACCAGGCATGCGATAGACCGCACATACAGGTTATTCTAAGAGAATAATAAAGAATGGAATAACAGAAGAATTCTCCAGGCATGCGATAGACCGTACAGACAGGTTATTCAAACAGAATAATAAAGAATGGAATAACATAAGAATTCACCAGGCATGCGATAGACCAAGCATGAGCAGTTATTCCAATGTAATAATAAAGAATGGAATAGCAGAAGAATTTCACCATGTATGCGGTAGTTCGCATAGACAGGTTATTCCAACATAATAATAAATAATGGAATAACAACCTTTACGAGTATTGAAAGAAAATAACTCTCTTCATGAATACGAAAGAATAATACCCCTTACCTTAAAAGAAAACTGGATACTGGAATAGTGAGGTAGCAGACTTATCTTCTTCTTTCTCTCTATAATTTCCCTCTATAATAATTGCTATATAGCTTTAGTGAATTGATGAGAAATGAAGGAAGAATGAGCTTCTATTTATAGGAAAATATAGTTTCGATAATTGCATGGTTTGGGACTCAAAATATTACAGTATAATACCTTCCTCTTTTCTTTTATTTTTAATTTAGTCCTGGAAGTATTATCAAACTTGCACCACCTCCCCTAATAGTAAATCATGTAAATCAATAGTTATAATCATGTGAATTAATAGCAATTAATTGCTCATTTTATCCGGTTAATTACCCGATTAGTCAATATAACCTCTAGACATCAATTATTATCAAAATAAATGTCGATTTCCACTAACACTAATAATTCTCACACAATGGAACTATCAATTTCATCTTTAATTAACACAAACTTATTCATCATTAATATTATAATTCACAATATTTAACAACCAGGTCATTCCTAGGAAAGAGGGGGGGTTTCAGATAAGATTTCTCCTTATTGGTAGCATGATTAGGTGACCAAACCTCTCTTTGATGTAACTTCTAGACATTGTCAATCTTCGCAAATAATAATATGAATAACTTTGTCGTCTCAATTATTGATTTAATAATATAACATATTATGCGAGATGATCTTTGTGATAATAATTGAATCAATAATATGAGAGATATGATGCACGACAATTCTTTGTAGCAATAATTGAGTATAACCGAATGACTTCTCCTCAGAAAGCATCAATAATTAATACCGTGGTGCTACTATGCTTGTCACGCCAGACATCGCATTTCTTTTACTACCGGTAGTTCAACAAATTTTTTAACAGTAACACTTTACGCCAAGTATTTTTATAGAAAGATAATTCTCATCGTTTTCTAACTACGAAAATACTTCCGTGTGGGGTCCACCAATGATTGTGCCGTCGTACAAATATTTCCTATTAAAATGAATATTTCCCGACCAATCGAATATTATATAACCACTTGCTTACTTTGCAAAATTTGTAAATTTGTAAATATTACCCACAACTATAACATTATATCAAATCCACACCATAATATTCAAAAATATATTTCGAGAAAATTATTCTTTATTCATAAAAGTTGGGGTCTTACAGTGGAGTTTATTGACTTATATAATTTATTTTTTAAAACTAATAAGAAAAAGGAGAACATTCATTGATTTTGGGTAAGCCAAACCTATTTATTTATGGTCAACTTGTTTAAAATTATTTGGGATTCCTAATGCCTAATTCATAAATTACCATCTACGCTTGCATTTTGGAAAATCTCTTGTTTTGATATAAATATTAATCCTTGCAAGATAGTAATAGTTGATCTGTGTTGCTCCAACAGTCATATAACCAAAATTCCAAATGTGAGGTTGCGAGTTCAAATCCGTGCAAAGGCAATTTTTGGAAAAAATTCAAAAGATGCCACATCAGCTGCGTACACATGTCAAATTACAATATTAAATACAACGTCAGACCTGCCATGTGTGCCACATAGGCGCCACGTGTGCCACATCAGCAGGTCAACGCACATGTGGCACTTGGGGGTTCAAAGTCCAAATTTTTGAATAGAAAGGGGCTCAGTTTGCATTGACCAGAAGAAGGAGGCTCAATACCCAAATATCAGAAAAGTTCAGTGGCCAACTTTGCATTTAACCCATTTATTTAAATAAATAGCATTTATTCTACGATAAGGGTAAACCCTCTTAGTGATGAACGACTTTCCATATAATATAGATTTTAACATTAATCATAAAAAGAGTTACCTTACAATTCAATCTTTCTACCATACAATCTCCCAATTAAATATATGACATGAAATTACTATCAAGTCTTATTTTATTTAATTATATGTATTTCGATTCTCAAATGCACAACTCTAAATAATGCAAATTAGAAACTCATTTCTAATTTCATTTTACCTTGGCCAATGATTCCTCAGTTGTCATTTATCGAATCACATAGGACATTCTCTCCTTTTACTAGAAGCGATAGATTCTTTGTCGATCATTCATTATCTCCTATTATATAAGTTATTATACCTAAGCATACCCTTTGATATACCCCAAGGGTCTTAAGGGACATGTCAAAGTATAACTCACCATACACAAGATAATATGATGATCTCTTGTCTGAGGATCACTTATTCTACTATCACTAGAGGAATTTCTATTGACAGACGAGTAAAACTCTATCAGGTATTCCTTACCGAGCCACGTTTAGTGAACTTATTCTCCAATAAGCACATACATACTTGCTTTAGTATCTCCACATAAATGATTATGAGATTAATCATTCTCTTCCTATGAGCAAGCAACTCATGTACCAATTTATCTGAATTCATTAATCCCTTTTTTAGTAATCCAACGATTGTGAACTATTTTAGTTTTTAAGCTATCTAAGAATTTAGATCTCGTTAGCATGATCATCATCATTATTCTAAAAACATTGCTTAAAACTGTGGATTTATCACTTTTAATATAACAATACTATATAGATAAAGTAGAAACCTTTAATAAATGAATTCTTTTATTAATAAATGAATAAGATTCTTACAAAGTATATGTTTTATCATATCAAATATGATTGGCTTGTGTTCATACTACTTTTAATCTCCCACTTGCATTAAAGCCAATCGCCATGGTATATCATACACATATTCTCTAAGTGAAGATAAAAATATTGTTATGTTAAAACTTTAGTAAATAGATCTGCAATATTGTCTTGAGAGTCCACACGCTCCAGGGTGACGTCTCTTCTTTCAATGATCTCTCTAATCAAATGAAACTATCATAATACGTGTTTGGATTTCTGATGAGACCTGGGTTCCTTAGCTTGTGCAACAGCTCTTGTGTTGTCACAGAATAAAGGTGCTGCTCCTCTAATGCTAGAAACCACACCAAGTTCAGTTATGAACTTCTTCATCCAAACAACCTCCTTTGCAACTTCACTTGCAACTATGTACTCTGCCTCTGTCACTGAATCAACAATTGTTTGATGATTGGAACTCTTCCAACTCATTACGCCACCATTTAAAGTAAACACATACCCCAAAATAGATTCACTATCATCTTAGTCCGCTTGAAAACTTGAGTTTGTATAGCCCTCTAGTTTCAATTTAGACCCACCGTAAACAAGAAATACATCCTTAGTTCTTCTTAAGTACTTTAGGATATTTTTCATTTCCTTCTACTGCTCTTCTCCTAGATTCGACTGATATTTGCTTGTTACACCAAGTCCATGAGCGACATCTGGTCTAGTACATATCATATCATATATGATAGATCATATTGCTGAATAATAAAGAATTTTACTCATATGGTCTCTCTCCTCAGATGTCTTTAGGTCCTATTTCTTGGAGATATGTATTTCATGTCTCATCAGCATGAGACCTCTCTTGGAATCTTTCATGTTAAACTTCTTTAACATCGAGTCAATGTACATTCCTTGGGATAAGCCAAACATCCTTTTAGATCTATCTCTATAGATAATTATCCCCAAAATATAGGATGCCTCACCCAAGTCCTTCATGGAGAAGTGTTTAGATAACCAGATTTTGATCGATTGTAGCATAGGAATATCATTCTCTATCAGTAATATATCGTCAACATATAATACTAGGACTGAAATAACACTCCCACTAACCTTCTTTTACACACATGGTTCATCTTCATTTTTGATAAAATCAAACTCTTTAATTGTCTCATCAAAACGGATGTACCACCTTCGAGAAGCTTGCTTCAATCCATAAAAGGATCGTTGTAGCTTACATAGTTGATTTTTCTCAACCATTGAAACAAAACCCTTTGGTTATGTCATATACACATCCTCCTCAAGTTTTCCATTGAGGAAGGTCGTTTTCACATCTATTTGGCAAATTTCGTAGTCATAATAAGCTGCAATCACAAGTAAAATCTGAATGGACTTGAGCATAGCTACTGGTGAGAAGGTTTCATAATAGTCAACTCCTTATCTTTGTTTGAAACCTTTTGTAACCAGTCTCTAACTTTTCGTCCGTTCTAGTCTTTCTTTTAAAGACCCATTTGCAACCAATAGGCCCTCAGGTGATGAAACCAAAGTCCATACTTGGTTTTCATACATGGAGTCCATCTCGAATTTCATGGATTCTAGCCATTTCTTTGAGTCATTACTACTCTTAGACTATTCGTAAGTCAATGGATCATCATCTATGATGCGTACTTCATCGCCATCCTCTATGATGAATCCATACCTCTCAGGTATCTTCGGTACTCTTCCAGATTTATGAATAAGTTGTGGTACAGTAGTTTCTTCCACTTGGTCAAGTATCTGACTTTTATCCGTAGTGGTTTTTAGTTCTTGAACTTCTTTAAGATATATCTTACTTGAAACGCCCCTAAAATAGGTCCACAAAACCTATCTTGAGTCGCCAAAATACATACTACAGAATTCAAATACAAATTTCCTATTTACAACAATTCAACTATTGTGCAAAATACGACCACACACTGTGAATTTTAATACAAATATTATCCGTAGATAATATCCACACTCAAATAAAGTTCTCATTACAATTATTTCCACACTATCATGAAGACTGCTATATACTATCTCGGACCATCACTCCATTCCCCGACTAGTCCCAACTATATTCTCATTTCCTAAAGAGAACAATGGAAGAAAAGAATGAGATCAACTAGCCTAGTAAAGAATATTATGACTATGATAATGAAGAATAAATTATTCTTAGTCCTCAACAGTGAAAAATCTGATAGAATACAATAGACAATAAGTTTTAGATCAACAATTGCAGTGGAAATAACAATCCATTAGAAGTCAAGTAGAGCATGATGTTTACTATCTTCTATGATTTAAAAGTCCATCATCAATATTTTATCACTGTAACACCAATAAATAATTATTTCAGATCAACGAATTTTCCATGCACTACGAGCTAAAGATATTCGTTTATATCACCGGTGGTCATGATCATGCCAAACACCTGTCTATCTATGCACTACGGGCCAAAATAGGACTTTCACCACAAAGATTTGTCTGTAACATTAAAGGTCATGATTATACCAATACACAATTCTTGGTCATAATTATACCAATCAATAGTCCATCTATGCACTACGGGCCAAAGATGACTTTCGATCATAAATTTAAGAATGAGGATGATGATAATGAAATAAAGAATGAATCAAGTGAAATCAAGGATAAATATTAAAGATTTATAATTTAATTTATCCAGAGTTCAAGAATGTCCAAATTGTCAACATGATAATCAATTATGGAGTAAAATTCAAAAATGATATTTAAGATTTAAATTTTAAAGATAATTTTAACAAAGAAAAGAAACTAAATTTTATCGTGAATAGTACCCAAATGAATAGTACCCTAGATGAATAGTACCCCAACATGAATAGAATAAAATTTAATAAGAAAGTTCAGACAAATATTCCAGTGAAATGATATTAGATGAAGCACAAACTATTAAGGATATTCCACTAATTTCAAGAATTTTCACCATTTAATAAAAAAATTATGGAAACAAACAATAATTTTGTTCTATAAATGGAAAAAATATGAAAAAAAATGATATCCGTTGATGAGTATAAAAGAAATGATATTCCATACGAGTATGAAAGAATATACTGGCTCGCAAATAGATTTTAACTCACATACCAGAATCAAGTGAGATGGATCATTTCCACAATTTAATAAAGAATGAATACGAAGGGTTATTCACCAGGCATGCAGTAATTCACATAGATAGGTTATTCTCACAGATTAATAAGGAATATAATGACAACCCTTATGAGTATGAAAATAACATCTTTTACCTTAACATGAAACTAGATCTGACTGGTATGACAAAGATTATCTTGAGAAAAATGTGCACTATTAGCTACACTCACAGTATTCTTATACTAGAAAGAAATACGCATAATATTATAGAAGAAGAATCCTCTGATTCTGGTGTGAGTTTCATTGCTTAACTAAGCAACTTATTTATAGGAGAATGGACTAAATAGTAACTGATTCATGGATGGTTCATATTGATTTACTATTAAAACTTCAAAAGATAGTCTAAAAAACTAGCACGTCCCCCCATAAAATAATAAGTCAAACTTACAACAAACGCCTCATGACAAACCCCTCTATTTATATCAAAAATTGAATAAATATTTACCACAAATCACTTATCTTCAATCAACATATTTTTAATCTTTCAACAATTATTCATCATTAATATTATAACTCTCAATATTGACAACAAGATCGTTCCCAGGAAAGAGGGGCTTTCCGATAAGAATTTCTCCTTACAGGCGCGTAATTAAATAACCTAACCCCTTTTCTTGACAAAACTTTCTAGATATTTTCAATAATGTTAATAATAATATGAGTAACTGTGTTATGTCAATTATTGATTTAATAATGTGAAATACTATTTAGTTGTTCCTGTGACAATTATTGAATCAATAATATAAGATACTAAACAATAACTACTGCGACAATTATTGAGTGAGTGACTTCCTGTGTAAGAATTAACAATTAGAGATACTATGCAATACTGTGTGCTACTGTGCAATACCGCGTAACATTGTGGATTAACACATATTACTGTACTTTTATCACCGGGTATTTCAACAGTGTAACGGTAAAAGTTTTGTCGTTATTTTATAAAAATGTTATTTATGTTACTTTCTATATTCGACAGTTATTCCATTATGGGGTCCACCAATAATTGCGTCGTCGTATGAATATTCCTTGACAATAAGAATATTCCCCGACCAAACGAATATTTTATGGCAACTTGCTTACTTTGTAAAATTTACACATATCACCCATAACTACAACAATTATTAAATTATCACTTTACTATTTAGAATAATATTTAGAGAAAATTAAATCTTTATTCATAAAAAGTTGGGGTCTTACATTACTCCCACTGACCCCTTCAAGGATAAACTCATTTTCCAAGAAGGCAACATGTTTCGCAATAAACACCTTTTGACCAGTAGGATGATAGAGTTAGAAAATCAAGTGTTAAGTGAAGATATTAAAAATCACAAGCTTGAAAATTCATCTCTAAAAATAGAGTTAGAAAAACAAAATGAAGATTCTTCTTTAATAGATCAAATTAATATTTTAACTAAAGAATGTGACGATTTAAATACCATAGTTCTTAAGTTCACAAAAGGGAAAGAAAACCTTGACGTCATGCTTAATAAACAAAGATGTGGATTTAACAAAGAAGGATTAGGATCTATCGGAGAATTTAGTACAAGAAAAAATAAAGGTTGTCGATGTAGGGAATTTTTTTTCATTTTTGAAATTTCTCTTTTAAAAATTTCTTACCCTTTATGTTTTCTATGTGGTTCGAATTTGGTTAGAAAGGGTGAAATTGACAAAAGAGACTGACATGAAATGTCGACGATTTGAAAATATTGATTTTCTACGGAGCCGCCAGATATTAGGAGTGAAATGGTTGTACCAACTCAACCGAGTTTATGAAAATTTTTGCAAAAAGACCCAATTATTGGACTCTATTTAACAGGACTTGAAAATCGAGATTCATAAAGTTTGGGGGCTTACTTAAGTGGGGGTAAGGTGTTAGGCACCCCCCAACTTCCGTGAAAACACGGTTACTGCATCTTTTCAATTCCTTAATTTATTTGAAATGTGTGTGTTGAAGTTAATTGGGCCTAAGTGTTTTATTTAGAAGTAGTGATATGCCTCTTTTGCACCTATATACAAAGGGTTTGACTTGTATAAAAGTTCAATTTTATGCAAAATATACAGAAATGATGTTTTGAAAACATGTTTTCAAACCCTTATGCTCACATAGTAATTGAGGCCTTTGATACTACCATTTTATTATGTATTCAGCTAGTTTTGATTTTATTCTAGAGATGCAAAGCATCTTTGATAAAATAATATACATATAAGTCTAGGGCTCCTTATGGGCATGAAAGCCATCAAAGAATGTTCGAGCACCACGCATATGATTTACAAGCTAGCTGTATAACTAAAAAGGGTCCATCATGGGAACCAGATCTAGATCCATCAGCTGGATCTTAGATCCTGTGACTCCTAGGCTCACATAATATCATATGAATAGCCTACATAACAAATATACTGGAATAAAATAGATATTTAATCTAAACGTCACAAAACAAAGGATTCATCAGTTAAATCCTTGCATGTGCGTAGCCAAAGCTTCCAGTTTCCTCTACATGCAGATCTAGGGTCCAATTTTATAACTTTTAAATCGATTAAAATTTAGATATGACTAGATTTAGATAAATCTAGTCCACGAATTTAAATATTACATCTTTACATTGAATGAATAGTAAAAAAATTGATATTTAATCATAGTAAATAATTAATATATATATATATATATAATTATATATATGGCCTGGATTACTAATATGTCGCCTTTTCAGTCTTTAATATATATATATATATATGAGCTAATAAAAGCTTCGGATTGGAAGAGATCTTACAATGTGTAGCGAGGAAGGCTTTAAATTGCTTTTGAAGCTTGAAAACTCAATTTCCACCAGTTAAAACTTAATATGTTGTAATATATATGTATACAAGTGTTTACAAAGAAGAATATCGAAGTTTGGAACACTTTAGGAGGGGTTAAGAGCTGAAATGGGCAATAGCCACGGATCTACCTGCGGCTAACCTAGGTGGGCCCGACCTCGTGGTTCTTGTGCGTCGTCTGCTCGAACCTTCATAACTTTCAATTCGGGAATTCGATGGAGATGTGCCATACCATTCCGAAAAGCTCTCTCCGAGAGCTAAGTAATGACATATGGCTTGCCCTTTTTTGAATCCGTGAATATGGATCGATAACCAAAATGACATCTTCGGGTCTTTGTAGGCAGTTCATTGAGCTGTTTTGCGTAGTTTACATTCAGAAGTGCTGCAATGGCTCTTTGTGACCCTATTTGCAGCTTTATTGGGTTTTTTGAAGTTGAATTGTCAAAATTACCATTTTTCCCTTTCGGGATTTGTCTCCAATGTTGACGAGGCTTTTGGCTGTATTTCGGGGTTGTCTTTAGGGTTTGATTGTTGCTAACTTTTCTTTTCCTTAGGGTTGATCTCTAAGGTTGATTTGATGTTCCACGGTGATGTCTTCGTGGTTAGATTTGAAGTAGTGGTCCTCTAGGGTTATCTCTAAAGTGTGAAAAAGACGCTTTTTCCCTCCTACATTGTTAGTAACAAGAAAACAAAATTTTGAGTGTCTACAAAGGCCTCTATCATGTTAAAAGTAAAGAAAAAGAAAGTTATATATCTCCCTTTACTAAATTTTCTTATTGTATTAGAAATGGTCATTCCATTCACACGTGCAATGCTCGAAATGTTAATTATAAAGGAAAATGATTTAAGTTCCAAAAGGAACTTACACTACACCAATTATTGTTAAAAATACAAGAAAAGATCTCTATATTGAAAGATATTATAGAAATTATCATCAAAAAAATTTAGTATATAAAATTAGAGTAAATCATGTATCTTATAGACCTAATACTCATAAAATGCTTGTATCTACTAAGATTGATTATCCTGTACCTATTTTTGTAAAGGAAAACAAAAATATTCCTTATACAAAATGGTACCAGTTTGTGAAATTAATAAATGTTGCAGGTATGTCTTGGAGCTGACTCTAGTAAAAATAACTGACGACATCATTGTTTGGTCTATTGATATTACTTTGTGAAATGATTTTTCTGAAAGTTTGAGTAAGGATTTTGAAATGAGAATAAAAGGAGTATTAAGCTTCTTCCTAGAATTGAAAATCAAACAAGGTAAGAAAGATTCTGACTATGTAGGACATCATAATCAAGTAACACATGACAGTTTTCTCATAAATATTTATGCATTAAAATATATTTTTTAAATATTATTGATTAAATTTGACTTTTAACATAGTAGAGATATTTAAATGTGTAAAATTTTACAATTATTCATATTTATAAATATATTTTTCTAAAAATATTATTATAAATATAGTTTAATATTTATAAGTTTTTATTGCTTATATTTAATATTTAATATTAATATTTAAATCCATTCTCTTTAAATATATATATATATATATATATAATAGGTTTAATCTGGAATGTTCATTAGAATTTCTATACATCTAATGGTAAATAATTTCATTCGTATATACTAATTTGGACCAATCAGAAGAAACCACACAGATTCAAATAATGCAAGCTTCTTATCATTTGATCAAAAGATAAATAGGCAACTAAATCTTTAAAAGATTTTTTTTTAGATTCTAATATCTCTTTTTGCAGGTTCTGAAAAGTACTTTATATTATTCTTTCCCCCATTTTTTATGATGACGAAGGGGGAGAAGAAAAATAACATTTTTTTTCATGCTATCACATGCTATATACATGAACTATTATATAATGTCGCATGTTAGTTTTTCAAAAACTATTATATACTATTTCATGTTAGTTTTTCAAAAATATAATTTTTTTTAAATGATTACTTAAACTGAGGGGGAGCTTTTATAGAAAATATTTTTAGTTGATTGTCATCATCAAAAAGGGGGAGATTGTTGGGTCTCTTACTTTGGGTTTGTTTTGATGAGAACAATAATTAGTAAATAGATTAATTAAAGGGTAGAATCTTCTCCATAGGATTTATATTATAATTGTTTTAATTATTTTATTTACTTTGTCCTAAAATATTTTCTTAATCTTATTGAATTAATTTTATTGGCCTTGATAATTTAAATATCAAGTGTCAGTTCATAAGGAATGCTCATACGGTCATGTTTATCTCTTAGTTTTTTACGGATTTTATCAGCAAAAAAGGTAGGGAGACCATCAATGAACTTGGCTTTCCAATGTTCACTGTTGGCATCCGTTCTTTGCATAACTTTCATTAAAAAGACATCATTATACCATCTAAAATGGGTTAAGGAAGGATAACGAAGATTCTGTAAGAGTTCTCTACCTCTATCATTATTTATGAGTCCAGGTCCTACAAAATGATTAAATGTGTTTTAATGCCTTTCAATTGTTAAATGTGTTTTAAAATTTCAGGATGATCTTTTGAATCAGCACTTTTTAATCCGAGTTGATTGCTCAGCTGCAAAACAGATATTTAAAAAGGATGTTCAAAATTTAGCTTCTAAACAGATATTTGCTTCTTGGCAAAGTACTTTATCCATATTTGACTTTGATATTGAATATATCAAAGGAAAACAGAATTCTTTATCGGATTTTCTAACCAGAGAATATTTGTAGGAAAGACCAGCAAAGGCCGTGGCCGCAGTCAGCGAGGCCGAGGCAGAGCTAACCTTTACTATACAAAATTTCCTAGCCTGAATACTCAATACAGTAATTCTTCGGCTTCTTTTAGCCAGCCTACAATAAAAGATGTCCTTCTTTTACCAGAACATTATATTCCAAATAAATATATGGAAGAAACAGTATTGTTTATTGACCAGAATGATGAAAAATGGATGAAAGATCCATGGGAGATCAAAAGGCGTTACTTAACGACTCAACAGTCTCCTCCTCATTTTAACCAGTATCACTATGTGTATGAACAAATCATCATTGAAACAATATCAATGGACATTAAGCATACGCTTCATGATCCATCAAAACCAACTAGCCCAATTTAGTACAATAAAACCACTATCAAGAGCATCATGCCTCTTGCTAATTGGGGTATTAATCCTAATACTACACGTACCATTGAATCTAGTCATACAACAGAAACCAGATAAAGCTATTGGGATTATATTGATTCATTTACACAAGTATTTTATTACCAGAATCCTATTCACAACCATACTTGGTTCATCCGTATCTGTCCCGAGGTTTTATGAAACGAAATTCCCAATTGGTTTTTCGTTTGGTGGGATAAAATCGGTATCACTATTGACACTTTACCAAAATCTGTTCAAACAACATTCAAGGAATGGCAAGTCGCTTATGCCCATATACCAGTAAATAAAGATCTATCTATTCTGAAACTACTTGCCCATTTCATAATCCGTTTTGGAATCCCTTGGATCTGGAAATGGGATTTTCAGTGTGACTATCAGAATAAAATCCCTCACCTAAAAATGGTATTTTTTACCAAGTGGTGGGACAAAGGGCTTAATCCTACACTACCAGAACTCCTTAAGACCATAAAGAATCATACCCAGGCCTGTTTGGATGTTATCCCTCAGAGCCTTCCAGCACCAACACCAGTTAATCCTTTTGTTAAAATTCAAACAGATTTAAAACAGAAATTTCCAAATTTAACTGAAACTGAACTATTAGTCAAAACTATGGATTATATGAAAACACAATTCTTACAATCCCTAGTTCAGGATGATATTTCCATGAAAACTGTTAGTGATGAAGGATCTTAACAAGATGATAATCAATTCAGCGTCTTAGCTGGGAAAAGTCAAGAACTGGAACCTACTATGGGAGACTTCTGGGATTCTCTCACCTCAATGATCTCTAAAAAGATGGAACAGGACAAAAAAGGAAAAGGAAAAGCATAAAGCTATCACTACAGAAAACCAATAATCAGAAAAGGACAATCACAGTAACTCCACCATCAGAAATAAAGAAGCCAGCTGTCCTCAATCATCAGAAGAAGACAACCACCTGTCCTCTATAATATTCCACCCAACTGACAGTCTCATGCCTTCCACTTCCTACGGCTGAGAGTTAAAGAAAAAAAGATTAGGATTACTGTTCGACTCCATTAGCCAGGACACGCCCGATCCCTTCTTATCTTCTTTCTTGTATAAATAGGGAGACCTCACCCTTTGTTGAGGCAGAACTTTTCTCTGTATTTTCTCGTTACTCTCTCTCTCTCTCTTATAAAATATTTGATATATAAAAAGTTTGAAGAAGTTTGAAGATCTGCAAAGCTTATTTGTAAGTTTTAACAGTAATCTTATGAGATCATATATGTGATAATTTATTTGTTAATATATATTTAATATGTCTTTGAAAAATTCATGCCAATTTATTGATTAAGTCAGATTAGGGTTAATGCTTGATTAAGTGGAACGTCACCCAAGTCGCGTTTAGGAACTTTGCCTTTAGCCGTGTTGTGGCGTGGTGGCTCTTTATCCCTGTAAATCGTTGACAGACGTGCTTTTTCAACACTACCTCCGATCCTGCCCTTAGTTGGTATCAAAGCCATGTTTAGTTTATTGACATATTAATGAATATATTACTTACAAATTATGCATATATGGTCACCTTTAAAAATGACTGATTTTTCGACCTCTCTTTCAATCGTAGCTAATGCCTCAGCTTCTACTGTGGAAGCAACCAAACTTATAGCCTATCAGGATGTAAAGGAAGCCTTAGATAAATGGACTATTCCTAAAATCAAACCAGAAACAATTTATAAAATTGGAACCTTTGATTTTATCAGTAAAAGAATTATTAAAACCTTTGAACATGTTGTTCCTTTACAGAATAATGATGAAATTTTATATTTATTTCATGTTGAAGATTTATATCCTTTTTTGCAAAAATATAAATATGTTCATATAGGGCTTGTCCAAGTAGCCTTCAAACCATTGACCTTACTTGGCCAAAACACCAGTATTCAGTGCACACTTAGAGATGGTAGGTGTCTTAACTGGAAAGCCTCTCTTATGGGTGCTATTGAAACTAGCCTTGCTCATGGACCAGTATATTTCAATATCTACCCGAATTTAAGTGCTGCCTTAACTGATAATAATTTGTCAAAAGTCTTAGAAATGAAAATTATATCTCATGGTTATGAGTACCTACCCGGATCTCCTCCTTTTGCCATATTATTCCGTATTCATCTTAAAGTTTTAACTACTTTAAATCCTTATATCCGAAAGTAAAGCCAACAAGGACATACTGTCCTTATAGATACTAATCTTTTTAGTAGTCAAGTGGCTATTCCCAGAATGATCCCTTGGGAAGAAATTACTTTCCCAAAGCAATGGCAGATTACTAACGCCGTTCCTACCAGACCTATAATTAGACAATCCATTGAGGATGTTGTCCAAACCAGTAATGGAAATGTTTATTTAAAATTTCAAAGACCTTTTACCCGAAGTCGATCTATTAATAATATCTCTTATAATATTGATTTTCCTGAATCATCTAGACAATTTGTGTCTGATCCTTTAGAATCTGTTTATCAAGAGTCTAAAAATCCCAGTAATGAGTTTGTTAAAAATGAAGACTTAATAAAAGGAATACATATTTCTGAAAAACCAAATACCTCATGGTATTTATGAAACAAATACTCCTCAAAATAGAAGACCTTATAGTTCAACCGCTAGTGATATGAATTTTGAGTGTTAAATGGATTTTTCTCTTAATATTTAAATTAGCCAATATTTAAACCAGGAGTTTATGCAAGATAAATACCAAAATTTTAGAAATTAGTAATTTAAAACCCATGATAATAATAAGATAGCAGAAATTAAAGCTAATTATTATACTTATCTGAATAAAAACCAGTGTATTTTATCATTTGCTAAATGGTAGTATGATTTTGTTCCAAAGACAGAATTTTACACTGAAAGTCAACTGAATGTGTTAACCGAAATTCAAAATGATTGGATTAGTACAAGTGGTAGCATTATACAATTTATTCATCCCCCTCCTAAGTCCCTTGAACTTAGACCAGGAAATGATAATTTAAAACCTTTAGTTATTAATCCTTATGTTGATGTTTCTGAAATACCCCATCAACAAGAAGAGGTTAAAATAAAAGATATTTTACCCTTTCTAAACAGAATAATTATACTAATTTATTCCTTCAAACTATAGGAAAACAGTTAACCAGGATTGAAGAACAAATAAATCATTTTAATGATAATTGCCAAGTTATTCCTTAACAAATTGATCTTCAACCCGTAACCATTAAACCACCGTTAGAAGTTAGCAATTTCAATATGAAATCTTCTAAACCTGATAATGAATTTATTGATAATCTTTTAAATAAAATGAAAGATTTAAACCTTACAACCGCATCCTCATCCCAGATTAATATGATGTCTGGACAACTTTCCTCTTACACCAGTAATAATAATACTGATAATGAAGAAGAAGAAGATTCCGATACTATATCCCCTATTCATATTTTGGAAATTCAGAATAATTTTCAGGAAATGCAAAATATCAATAAAACTACTTACGATGTAAACCTATAACTCAGTATGTTTTATCTCGGACCTAGTAGGTACTATTACCCCAGACCTACTCGCCAGGATATTCTGTATGAAGAAGACTTTCTTCATTCTCAAAAATCTTACCATGGCAAAACCATTTATGAATAGATTATTGATGGTAAAACAGAATACCAAATTTTTGAAACCATCCATCATATAATGATGTATGCAACAGTCTGCAGACAGAATGATAACACAGACCATCAGATCTGTCATTTCTTAGTAAATGGATTTACTGGCATTCTTAAAGGATGGTGGGATAATGCACTTACTGATAACCAATGAACTGAAATTCTTCAATCCTATAAGAATGAAACCAACCCTATTACTAAAACTGAAACAAAAAGAGAAGATGCTTGCTATACTTTAGTTAATGCTATCCTTCATCATTTAGTAGGACTTGGACTCATGAATAATGATAGAGGTAGAGAACTCTTACAGAATCTTCGTTGTCCTTCCTTAACCCATTTTAGATGGTATAAGGATGTCTTTTTAATGAAAGTTATGTAAGGAACGGACGCCAACAGTGAACATTGGAAAGCCAAGTTCATTGATGGTCTCCCTACCTTTTTTGCTGAAAAAATCCGTAAAAAACTAAGAGATAAACATGACCGTATTAGCATTCCTTATGATCAGTACTCTTATGGCCATATTATTTCTGTAATTATCGAAGAGGGATTATCGCTATGTAATGATATGAAGCTTCAACAATTAATAAAAAAAATAGAATCTTACTAAAAGACATGAGATAGGAGAATTTTGCGATCAATTCTCTTATGACACAAAATTATAGTATCCCCAAAAGGCTAAGAAACAGCAAAACTCTAAACCTTCTAGATCTTACCGAAGACGTTCTTCTAAGAAATCCTCTAAAAACAAAACCCTTGAAAAATCTTCTAAGAAGAGAAAGAGCAGTAGTAAAAAAGATAAATCTAAAGTCCAATGTTATAAATGTTGTAAAATAGGACACTTTGCTAATAAATGCAAATCAAAGTTAAAACAGAAACTTAATGAAATGTCCCTTGATGAGGACATTCAACAGCAAATTCTTAATTGTTTGTCTAACAGCAGTGCAGAATCAAGTTCAGATGATGACTTAGCTGAAATCTATTCTGAATCTGCTACTGATACTGGAGATGAACAATGCCTAACTTGTACGATAAATAACTGTAATACAACTACTGAAGCTAACTATTGGAAAGCTACTGTCGAGATGAATAGTTTAAATACTGGAGGACCCAGTGTTAATGTCTTAATTAACACCCATAAATCTTTTCTCGACCTTGCCGATCAAATTAAAAATCCAGAAATTAAATTAAAATTTTAAAAAATCTGTTATAAAAATCAGAAGACTGAGGATATTCATCCCATTAATCAGTATAGTATGAAAGAAGTGATGAAACGTATACAAGATGTTTCTACCACTGAAAAGCCTACTACTATTCAGGATCTTAAAGGAGAAATAAATAATTTAAAATCTAAAATTAAACAATTACAAAATACTAATGTTATTATCTTCCAAGATTTAAATAATATTAAACAATGCTTAAATCATAAACAAGATAATAATATTGATCCTTCCAAAACCGAATCTTTTGAGAAACCGTAATCTTCCGAACAATATTTGATGCTTATGAATCAAGTAGTTTTCAAAAATGGTATATTAGAATTACTTTTGTTATCAAACCGATTTATTATAAAAGACGCCATCGCCCTAGGTTATAGTTGTCTTGATATGAATCTGTATCCGGAAGGATTAATCCTACCAAATACTTTCGTAAAACCACTCAATCTTTAACTAGTGCAAGCGGAAATACCATGAATATTAAGTATAAAATTCTCAAGCCTTAATCAATAATCAAGGTCTTTGTTTACCTATTTTTTTGTTCTTATCTCGTAATATGAACCAAAGTATCATCGAGGCACTCCTTCTTATGTCTTTTAATGCCTATTTCAAAAATCGATACTTTAGGTATTCATACTACTCTTAATAATGTATATATTGTTTTTTGAATTCATAACAGAACCTTATACTACATAACTAAATCAAGTTAAACACATGATTTATTCCAAAGAAAAACAGATTAATTTTATTCATAAGGAAATAAAATTTCTTACTACAAAACAGAGAATTTTATAGTCTTTTGTAGACACTCAAAATTTTTCTTTTCCTGTTACTAACTATGCAGGAGGGTAAAAGCATCTTTTTCACACTCCAGATGTAATCCTTGAGGACCACAACATCAATTCAAACCCTGGACATAGATCCGGGAGATCCAATTTCCAACCTCGGAGATAACCCCGAAATCGGTTTAAAACCCGAGATAACCACGGAAAATCGCCCAACCTCGAGATAACCCCGGGATCAGTGCAAAGCTTGAGTCAACCCCGGGAGGTCAAGCCATCCTCAGGGATAACCCTGAGGACATTCAGAGTCAACAACATGGCCATCTTAGTGATAAACCTGGAAAAACTCACCAGAATCAGTATGGATAACGAGAGATAACCCAGGAGGGGCAAAATGGTCATTTTGCCAACTCAACTTCACTTCAAATCAAATACACTCATTTCAACCCAAATTACTTCAAAAGAAGTCCCACAGGACTCATCTCTTAACTTCGGAGTGCAAACTACGCGAAACAGCTCACCAGATTGCCTCGGAGTGCAAACTACGAGAAACAGCTCACAAGATTGCCTGATGGAAACCCAGGAATGCTATTTCGGTCATGGACCTATCTTCCTGGAATCAAAAAGGGCAAATCCCATGTCATTTCACAACTCTCGACAAAAGCGATCCGAAGAAGTACAGATATACTTCGTTTGGATGCTCGGATTGAAGTTCTATAAGTTTGAGTGGACATTACAGTGCACGAGTGCACGTACTTCGAGACGACAGGACCCGCGAGGTCCAAATACACCTTGACCAGCCGCAGGTATACCAGAGGCTACCGCAGGTAGACCTGTGGCAATCCGTCTATATATACATGGCTTGGGGTCAGCCATTTGACAGAGAAAATAGCGAGGAAGCCCTGTCCATTTTGCTCTGTACACACCCATATTGAGTGTTTTCTCATTTTAAACATCTGTTAGCTCACATATAGCTATACTTTTATCCGGCGAGAGCTGAGTATTCATCCATCTAGAGTTATAGAAGCCTTCTTTGGTAGTCCACTGTACGCCTTCTTACACATTATAAAGCCTTTCTCTTCATCTTGGCAAATACTATTCTACACATTGAGAGTCATGTTGTGTGCGTTTGCCCGGACTTCGGTCCGTGGTTTTCATTTTTTTTCTGTATATATATACTTATATATGTGTATATATTTTTATACGGACTAACATTATCGATTTATGCCTCGATTGAGCCTAAACTTCGGTCTGGAGCGTTTATCTGCTTTTATATATATATATACTTATATATATGAACTGTGGTCGACTACATCCTGATGAGCCTGAACTTGATGCGGAGCGTTTAATTGCTTTTATATATATATATATACTTATATATATGAACTATTGTCAGACTCTATCTGATGAGCCTGGATTTTACATCCGGAGCGTTTCATTGCTTTTATATATATATATATATATATATATATATATATATATATATATATATATATATATAAAATAAACTGTTGTTAGACATATCTCGATGAGCCTAGATTTTATATCCTATGCATTTACTCGCTTATATATATATATATATATAATTGTCATTTGGACATATCCGAAGAGCCCATTTATATCCGCATGCGTTATCTTTTTTATATATATTTATACATATATATATATATATATATATATATATATATATATACATTTCTCAGCCTAGCCTGAGTTTACTTCATAGCCATTTATAGCTTTATTTACATTACGTCTCACCTGAGTTTACTTGTGGCGCTTGATCGCTTTTTACAACTTTATTTACATTTCATCCCGCCTAGAGTCTACTTCGTAAGGTTGATCATGTCCATATATATATATATTTATCGCTTTTATATACTTACATTTCCGATCTCCCATGGAGTTGCTTCGTGGTGGTTGATCGAGTCTGTATATATATATTTACAGCTTTTATATATATAACTGCTTACTGTTTTCCATACAAATTGCAGTATCTTGTGAGCCTAGGAATCATGTGATCACAGGTTCAGTTTACTGAATCTAGATTCGGTTCTCATGATGGACATTTTTGGGCTATAAACAGCTTGTACATTATTTTACAGTGTCTGAGTTTCCTTAGATGGTTGTCATGCCCATGAGGAATTCGACGCTGCTGTATATTGTTTTCTCGAGGATGCCTCGCATCTCGAAAATAAAAGCAAACAAGCCGGACACTTAATAATAAAAAATGGAAGTATGAAAAGGTCTCAATTCCTATTGAGCGCAGGGTTTGAAAAACCTCTTTTTACAAAAACTTCATTGCTATATCTTATGGTTAAAACTGGATTTTTCTAAATAAAATTCAAACTCGTGTATATAGGTGCGAACGAGGCCTCGCACTACTTTCATATAATTGCACATTGATCCACACACACACATACACATTCATATAACAGTTTCTTTGAAGAGTGGCGGTCACCGTGGTAACACAGATGTGGGGGGGGTGCCTAATACCTTCCCTCCGCATAATCAAGCCCCCGAACCCTTAATGAATCTCGGTTTCCACAGACCATGCTTAGCGAAGGCCAAATCATCGGTCAATGTGCAAAACCTTTTCTATTATGTTAGCAACCAGTTAAATACTCCAACTGGCTACTCTTAAAGTCAATCGTCGACATTATACATGTCGGACCTTTTTCACTTATTTTTTCAAAAAAATCTCACATTAACATGAGAACACCAAAAGACAAGTAACGAAAAGGGACAATTAAAAATCCCAACGTCGACAGGTGGCGACTCTGTTGGGGACTCCAGTAAGAGGGCTTAAGCCGCTATTACAAGCTTTTCAAAATTGTTATATGCTTGTGTGTGATTGTTGCATTTACATTTATGATGAATGTGTACGAATGCATCTTAATTACTGCACTGCTAAATATCTATCTTTGATATTAGTGCTTCGCACATGTCATCATTTTGCATAAACGGTGAGACATGTTGTATGTGAATGTATGTTGTGTGGTCCCTCCACCAGGAGGCTATCCTATCGGTGTTTGATTACTAGACTCGTGGGAAGAATAATTCCCTGGGGCTCAGGAAAGGCACCACTCAGATTCGCTCCAGTTGAAAGACCGGATTAACTTCCCGTTGAGTAGATTATGATGATCTGGGAACCTTCATTGCCAAAAAGCCGCGAGAGTAACCTAAGATAGGTTAGCCTCTGATAAACCAAACGCGAAGGGAAGTCTCTTCATACTTTCCCATTTAAATTACTTGTAATTTCAATTACTTGTCAATCTCAATATAAAGGAAAATATGAAGAATATGTGTAAATTATATTATTTTTTACATGCTATTAAATGACACCCATTTTGCAGGATAATATTCCTAAAATGGACACATTATGATAGCATGTAAAATTTTTATACATTTCCCAAAGACTAAACTCCGTAAGTCTTTTTGTAGGGAAGCAATTGATCATATTTCCCGTTCAAAGTCCAAAAGGGCATTAAGCCCATAGTCGACATGGATAAAAGTGCCCAAATTTAATCCTACTCCTGCCTCTCGCGAGGAATTCGAAAGATTGCTTATCAAATGATGTAATTGGGTCATTATGCTCAAAGAACTACACCAATCTACTCAAGGTATACAAATACCCATGGAGGAATCCCCTGCACATGGAGGAACCCAGGGCCAAACAATGCCTACTAACTGAAATATTCATACCAAAGGCCAGGTATTGGCAAAAAGGTGGAAACCCAGATACCTAAACCTCATTCCAATAAAGAAATCACAAATCTCAGGGATTATCGAGAAACTGGGGATCTAAGAAAGAAATTCCAATAAATGGAGGA
This sequence comes from Panax ginseng, assembly GCA_020205605.1. NCBI lineage: Eukaryota > Viridiplantae > Streptophyta > Magnoliopsida > Apiales > Araliaceae > Panax > Panax ginseng. Next base: position 90,243,885 of record CM035129.1, read on the forward strand.
GACCATCCGGTCAATCAAAGGGACTGGAAATTATGGGAGTGTCACCTATTCAGATCTGTACATATTCCCAGGGGCTCGATATCCTACCAAATTCAAAGTCCCAGAGTTTGAAAAATACAATGGGGCAAGCGATCCATATAAGCACCTAAAAGTGTATATTGGCGAACTGGGGTCTTATGCTGAAGATGAAAGCCTCAGAATGCAGCTTTTTCAAAAGAGTCTCACCGGAGAGGCTAAAGCTTGGTATGCCCGACTTGACAATGCCAAAATCCACAACTGGGAAGAATTGGCCCACGCCTTTTAAAATCAGTACAGTTTTCAGTCACAAATGGCACCTGATCAATACCAAGTGACTAAAGTAAAAAAGCAAAGTACTGAATCTTTCTGAGAATATGCCCAAAGATGGAGACATCTCGCGCAGTGCGACCATCCCAAAGAACGACCGGCCGAGATGGTAATGACATTTATTGATATCCAAGAAGTTCAGATTACTGAAGGATCCTAGCAAGCATAGGAAAGCCCTTCTCAGAAATGATCAAACACGGCGAAATGGCAGAGATGGGCCTGAAGGCAGGTAAGATTAAAGACTTCACTGCCTTGGAAGCAGTCGCCAAGAATATACAGACTGGCAAGTATGCGGCGCGATCCTAGGGGGTACCCGATAAAAGGCAATGAAGATGTATCCTTGTTATATGTGGGCAAGCTAGTAGACTAAACCTGATCCCCCATTTGGAAAAAGCGAGACAATCTGCCATTTCAACAACAGGCTGCATTTAACCAATTCTAGGACAGGAAAAGAAAATTTGAGAGAACGGAAAATTGGGTGTTCACTCCACTAGGCGATTCTCTTGAAAATGTTTTGGCAATATTGATGGATCATAAGCAAATTACCGAACTGGCTCCACCTCTGGAACCAGGGAGCAAAAGATACAATCCAAGCCAGAGATGTGCTTACCACTTAGGATCTCCAAGACACGATACGGAAGATTGTTGGTCCTTAAAGCATAAAATTCAAAATCTGATCGAAAGTGGAAGTATTGTAGTCCAACAACCTGATCAACAAAATGTTAACACCAACCTTCCATTGCAGCATGATACGGAAGAAGTAAACATGATCGGGTCAGGAAGCGATGAAATATATCCAATTCATAAGTGCATACAAAGGATAGAGGAGTACCCCCAAAGGCACAGAGCAGATGTCCTAAAGTGGGAAAACTCGGAGGAAGGTATGATAGTAATGCAAAAGTTAGAGACAATCCAGAACCAAGTAAATCTGCTAGCTAAGCAGATAGTATGCCAACATCAGGATATGAGGCATTTCTTCACTCAACTATCAGAAGGCCAAGAAAAGGGGGATGATAAAATTGCTAGCAAACCTCACCAGCAGAAAAATCGCTTGGGGGAATGCGAACTCTCAAAGAAGAAAGATCAAACAACCTCCACAAGAGTTTGGAAATTCACCCCTCTAAGCAAATCCAATGAAGAAATGCTACACTTTCTGATGAGCGAAGGAAGGATTACTGAGTTGCTACCTCCTGTAAATCCGAGGATAAAGAGCTATGATTCCACCATGATATGTCTCTACCATTCTAACTCACTTGGGCATACGACTGAGGAATGTTGGGCTTTGCGACATAAAATCCAAGATCTCATTGAAAATGGAGAGCTGGAGATAGAAATTCTCATGACCAAAAAAAGGCAAAAAGGCAATAAAAAGCTTAAGATGTCCACTTGAGACAGGCAGCTCAAATGAGGTGAAGGCTATGAGCGATAATCCTGGTAGAACACAAGATGGAGTGATCCTAATGCAGGAAATGATAGAAGAGACAAGGGAATTCCCGAAGGATATTCTTCTGCCAACATCAAACATCTTCTGGTCCAAAGATATCAACCACATTCCTGATTTTATCACCTTGGATGATGCAGAGGAAATACTGATCCTTTCCAAGGAAGAAAAAGCAAAAAAGGAAAATTCCTTATAAGAAATGCGAGGACAGTTCGAGGCAGATTTCATGGTCGAATCCTCTCAAACCCATGAAAAGCGTGAAAGAACAGATGAAGGAGAAGGTGGTGAGGTTATCGGGGAAACCAACCCATCAAAGAATCAAGATTTCATACCTTTTTGCGATGGGTCCAGCTCAAGCATCCCTGAAGAATGTATTGAACCTGGAAGTGATCAAGTTATGGCCATAAGTGAAGACATTCAAAAAAAAAGAAGAAACCTCATGTCATGAAAGTGAAGGCAACACACCCAACCGACGATCGGATTATCGAGCCTCAACTAGCCAAAAAGATGTAGATCCAGGGGATAAAGTTACGAGTTCCAGAAGATGTTGGGATGGTATCACTTCCTTCGCAGTATGTTTTTTATTTTCCATGCATGTATAGAAAAAAAAAGTAAAAAAAAAGAAAAAAAAAGAAAAAAAAGAAAAAGAAAAAAAGAAAGAAAAAAATATCAAAAAAATCAAAAATCAAATCATTCAGGTTTCAGCTCGTCAAGCCTGAACTACGAAAGACCTGATCTCCCCTCTTCAATGGGAGTACGTAGGCAGCCATTGATGGTGCGGTCAAACCAAACAAACACTTCCCAAACAAACGCTTCTCAAACAAACGCTTCTCAAACAAACACTCCTCAAACCGTTTATCTTATCAAGTAGGAACTACGCAGACCTGATCTCCCGCGACTCACGGAGTACGTGAGGCAACCATCGCAATGCGGCGGCCTAACCTCAACAGAAACGTCCAAATCCAAACGTCGATCTCAAGAACGACCCTCCAAGTCAGCGACCTATGTGGAGAAGACCCAATAACACTGCAATGACATTCCATCAAATCTGGCACAAATCCCACAAAGGAAGAAACAACGATATGCCAAGACAACCAGCCGCGAAGACCTTCAAAGATTTGACACCCTTAATCAAGAGTCTTCATCAAATCAGAAGAAAATCAAGACCGATTGCAATAACAAGTCAGGCATTAAAACCCAAGTCCTGTACTTGTTCACCATCTTGTACAGAGGAAAAAGTTTTTTGCGATCTCAGCATCTTATCAGCCCATCTGTCAAAGCGACTATCCCAGACAACAAACAAGGCTGGGGCAATTTCAAAATCGACAACAACCCGATATTGCGACCACTACAACAAAACTTGGGCAATCTCGGAAACAGCGACAACTCAACACTGGGGCATTTATCAAACATCTTAAAGAGGAAAATACCCCAGTCAACACCATCAGCTTGGTCCATCATCACCAAAGCTTCCCTCACATCAGCTCATTAGCGATTCGGATATTAATCATTTGTGACTTCATCAACAAAAAGAGTTTCTCGTATGAATCCCCGACATCAGTATGCAAAAAGACTGGGGCATTTTCTGATTCCAGGAAAGTGAAGGATTTTAAGGCGGGATCAAACCTCTCATCAAAAGAAGGAAAACTCCTGAAAGAAATCATGGCGACACTAGCTTTCCCCTACAGACGAAGGGGAAAATTCTCAACAAAGTTCTTAACTTAAGAGCAGAAGCCCAATGACAAAGGGTCTGGCGAATGAAATCTACACCATCAATTTCCGCCAAATCCTCATAAGTTGAGGCCTCTACACTAAAGTTTAAAGTTTGGCAGCGAAAGTACAGACGACACCCCCCAGGGATATCAGCGGCATTCATATCATCAGTTCAGCCGGGTTATAAGTCAAATATTCAAAGAAATGGGGCATAAGCACTCAACAGTGAAAGGAAACTACAAATCACCTCAAAAGGGTGAGGCGTTACATCAACGTGCATTTCCATCCATCGTAACATCAGGCAGAGTCTAGCGAAGCAAACCTTTGAATATTATTTCAGCGAAGGTATCGGGAGATCCGGTATTCAAAACCATTGGCATCAATACAGCGAAACATCAAGACAGTTCAGCGATGAAAGCTTTGTATACCACCATCCGAGTGGGAACCGAAACAGTTGGACGATGTAAGCGTATTTAACTACCAGCAGGGTAGGATCTGTTATCAAACTACCATCAGGGTAGACAACATTATAAACTACCAGCGTATGCATCGGCGATATCTCAATTTCTCTTCATCAAATAGGCATTAGCGACACCAACAAAAAGCCAAACCGTTGTAGTCAACACCAGCATAGGCATCAGCAATCCTCGGTCAAGGTAAAGCTATTTGCGAAAACATTTTAAACATGCATCAAAACATTCATTACATTGCGATTTATGATTTGTGATCTGCGATATGCGAAATACGATGTGCGATTTACGAAGTGCGATTGGCCAAATACGAAAAGCGAAATACGAAGTGCGAAATACGATGTGCGATCTGCGAAAACATTTTAACATTCATCATCACATTCACTACATTGCGATTTGCATCATTAAAAAAACCTTGTCATGTTTCAAGTGTGTACTAATCTTTATCATGTCCATTCCATTGCATTGCATAAACATGATAAATAGGGGCATCTGTAGACACTCGAAATTTTTCTTTTCCTATTACTAACTATGCAGGAGGGCAAAAGCGTCTTTTTCACACTCTAGATATAATCCTTGAGGACCACAACATCAATTCCAACCCTGGACATAGATCCGGGAGATCCAATTTCCAAACCCGGAGATAACCCCGGTAAATCAATTTCTAAACCCGGAGATAACCCCGGGAAAATCAGTTCCAACCTTGGAGATAACCCCGGGGGATCAAGTGCAAAGCCCGGAGTCAACCCCGGGAGGTCAAGCAATCCTCAGGGATAACCCTGAGGACATTCAGAGTCAACAGCATGGCCATCTCAGCGATAACCCTAGGAAAAACCCGATGCAACTGTGCAAAAACCGGAGATAACCCCGGGAGGGGCAAAATGGTTATTTTACCAACTCTACTTCACTTCAAATCAAATACACTTATTTCAAACCAAATTACTTCAAAAGAAGTCCCACAGGACTCATCTCTTAACTTCAGAGCGCAAACTACGCGAAATAGCTCACCAGATTGCCTCGGAGTGCAAACTACGCAAAACAGCTCACAGGATTGCCTGACGGAAACCCAGGAATGCTATTTCGGTCAAGGACCTATCTTCCTGGAATAAAAGAGGGCAAATCCCATGTCATTGGACAACTCTCGACAAAAGCGATCCGAAGAAGTACAGATATACTTCGTTTGGATGCTCAGATTGAAGTTCTGCAAGTTCGAGCGGACATTACAGTGCACGAGTGCACGTACTTCGAGATGACAGGACCCGCGAGGCCCAAATACACCTTGACCAGCCGCAGGTATACCAGAGGCTGCCGCAGGTACACCTACGGCAATCTGTCTATATATACAAGGCTTAGGGTCAGCCATTTGAGAGAGAAAATAGCGAGGAAGCCCTGTCCATTTTGCTCTGTACACACCCATATTGAGTGTTTTCTCATTTTAAACATCTGTTAGCTCACATATAGCTATACATTTATCCGGAGGGAGCTGAGTATTCATCCATCTAGAGTCATAGAAGCCTTCTTTGGTAGTCCACTGTAAGCCTTCTTACACATTATAAAGCATTTCTCTTCATCTTGGCAAACACTATTCTACACAATGAGAGTCGTGTTGTGTGCGTTTGCCCGGACTTTGGTCTGTGGTTTTCATTTCTGTCTGTATATATATACTTATATATATATATATATTTATATATATATAATTTTATACGGACTAACATTATCGATTTATGCCTCGATTGAGCCTAAACTTGATGCAGAGCGTTTATACTGCTTTTGTATATATATATACTTATATATATGAATCGTGGTCGACTGCCGTCATCGATGAGCCTAGACTTGATGCCCGGCGTTTAATTACTTTTATATATATATATATATATACTTATATATATGAACTATTGTCGACTACATTCGATGAGCCTGGATTTTACATCCTGAGCATTTTTCATTGCTTTTATATATATATATATATATATATATATATATATATATATATATATATATATATATATATATATATATATAATCGCTGTCGAATATATCCGATGAGCCCTAATTTTATATCCTGCATTTACTCGCTTATATATATAAGTATATATATATATATATATATATATATATATATATAATTGTCATTTTACATATCCGATGAGCTCGGATTTATATCCTAATGCTTATCTTTTTTATATATATATTTGTACATATATATATATATATATATATATTAACATTTCATCATACGGAGTTTACTTTCGCTGACCATTTACAGCCTTTATTTACATTACGCCCTCGGCTTTGAGTTTACTTGTGGCGATTGATCGCTTTTACTGACTTTATTTACATTTCATCCCTTTAGAGTTTACTTCTGTAGTAGTTGATCATGTCCATATATATATATATATATATATATATATATATATATATATATATATATATTTATCGCTTTTATATACTTACATTTCCGATCTCCCATGGAGTTGCTTCGTAGTGGTTGATCGAGTCTGTATATATATATTTACAGCTTTTATATATATAACTGCTTACTGTTTTTCATACAAATTGTAGTATCTTGTGAGCCTAGGAATCATGTGATCACAGTTCTGAGCCATCAATCTAGATTCGGTTCCATGATGGACATTTTTGGGTCATGGCGCTACTTGTACATTATTTTACAAAGGTCCGAGTTTCCTTGGATGGTACATGCCCATGAGGAATTCGATCATCACAGTATATTGTTTTCGAGGATGCCTCGCATCTCAAAAATAAAAGCAAACAAGCCGGACACTTAATAATAAAAAATGGAAGTATGAAAAGGTCTCAATTCCTATTGAGCGCAGGGTTTGAAAAACCTCTTTTTACAAAAACTTCATTACTATATCTTGTGGTTAAAATTGGATTTTTCTAAATAAAATTCAAACCCGTGTATATAGGTGTGAACGAGGCCTCGCACTACTTTCATATAATTGCACATTGATCCACACACACACACACACACATTCATATAATAGTTTCTTTGAAGAGTGGCGGTCACTGTGGTAACACGGATGTGGGGGGGGTGCCTAACACCTTCCCTCCGCATAATCAAGCCCCCGAACCCTTAATGAATCTCGGTTTCATTGCACTGCTTTAGCGATTGCCAAATCACTGGGTCAATGTGCAAAACCTTTTCGGTTACGTTGGTGCAACCAGTTAAATACACCAACTGGCTACTCTTAAAGTCAATCGTCGACATTATACATGTCGGACCTTTTTCACTTGTTTTTTCAAACAAATCTCACATTTTCATGAGAACACCAAAAGACAAGTAACGAAAAGGGACAATAAAAAATCCCGACATCGACACCTCCTTTAAAGGAGAAAATAAAATTAATACAAAAAACTCTTCAAGCCGAAATCTGTAGTGATGTTCTAAATGCTTTCTGGAATAGGAAGAAACATATTATCTCTCTTCCTTTTATCCCTAATTTTAATGAGAAAAATATTCTTACTAAGTCTCGACCCAGTCAGATGAAGAAAGAATATTTACTCCTTTGCAAAACTGAAATTGAGTCTCTTCAACAGAAAAAATTAATAAAACCTAGTACCTCTCCCTGGAGCTATACTGCCTTTTATGTTAATAAAAACTTAGAAATTGAACGAAGAACTCCACGACTCGTTATCAATTATAAACCGCTTAATGAAGCCCTTCAATGGATTAGATATCCAATTCCAAATAAAAAGGATCTTCTTGACCGACTTCATGATGCCACTATTTTCTCTAAATTTGATATGAAATCAGGATTTTAGCAAATTCAAATTAGAGAGCAGGATACTTATAAAACTGCTTTTACAGTACCTTTTGGTCACTATGAATGGAATGTTCTTCCATTTGCAGTAAAAAATGGACCTTCAGAATTCCAGCACATCATGAATGATATCTTCAATCCTTTTACTAATTTTATTATTTGTTATATTGATGATGTCTTAATTTTCTATTCATTTATTGAACAGCATATAAAACGTTTAAATATTTTTAAGAATGTTATTATAAAAAATTGGTTGGTAGTTTCTGCCCCTAAGATGAAACTCTTTCAAACTAAAATCAGATTTCTTGGATATAATATTTTCAATGGAACTATTATTCCCATTGATAGATGTATTGAATTTGCATCTAAATTTCCGGATGAAATCAAAGATATCTACCAACTTTAAAGATTTCTGGGAAGCCTTAATTATATTCGTGATTATTATCCGAACCTCTCCCAGGATGCTTCTATACTGTATACTCGATTACAGAAAAATCCTTTACCATGGACAACTGAGCCGTGTTTAGTTTATTGACATATTAATGAATATATTACTTATAAATTACGCATATATGGTCACCTTTAAAAATGACTGATTTTTCGACCTCTCTTTCAACCATAGCTAATGCCTCAGCTTCTACTGTGGAAGCAACCGAACTTATAGCCTATCAGGATGTAAAGGAAGCCTTAGATAAATGGACTATTCCTAAAATCAAACCAGAAACAATTTATAAAATTGGAACCTTTGATTTTATCAGTAAAAGAATTATTAAAACCTTTGAACATGCTATTCCTTTACAGAATAATGATGAAATTTTATATTTATTGCATGTTGAAGATTTATATCCTTTTTTGCAAAAATATAAATATATTCATATAGGGCTTGTCCAAGTAGCCTTCAAACCTATGACCTTACTTGGCCAAAACACCAGTATTCAGTGCACACTTAGAGATGGTAGGTGTCTTAACTGGAAAGCCTCCCTTATGGGTGCTATTGAAACTAGCCTTGCTCATGGACTAGTATATTTCAATATCAACCCGAATTTAAGTGTTGCCTTAACTGTTAATAATTTGTCAAAAGTCTTAGAAATGAGAATTATATCTCATGGTTATGAGTATCTACCCGGATCTCTTCCTTTTGCCATATTATTTCGTATTCATCTTAAAGTTTTAACTACTTTAAATCCTTATATCCGAAAGCAAAGCCAACAAGGACATACTGTCCTTATAAATACTAATCTTTTTAGTAGTCAAGTGGCTATTCCCAGAATGATCCCTTGGGAAAAAATTACTTTCCCAAAGCAATGGCAGATTACTAACGCCGTTCCTACCAGACCTATAATTAGACAATCCATTGAGGATGTTGTCCAAACCAGTAATGGAAATGTTTATTTAAAATTTCAAAGACCTTTTACACCAAGCGATCTATTATTAATATCTCTTATAATATTGATTTTCCCGAATCATCTAGACAATTTGTGTCTGATCCTTTAGAATCTGTTTATCAAGAGTCTAAAAATCCCAGTAATGAGTTTGTTAAAAATGAAGACTTAATAAAAGGAATACATATTTCTGAAAAACCAAATACCTCATGGTATTTATGAAACAAATACTCCTCAAAATAGAAGACCTTATAGTTCAACCGCTAGTGATATGAATTTTGAGTGTTAAATGGATTTTTCTCTTAATATTTAAATTAGCCAATATTTAAACCAGGAGTTTATGCAAGATAAATACCAAAATTTTAGAAATTAGTAATTTAAAACCCATGATAATAATAAGATAGCAGAAATTAAAGCTAATTATTATACTTATCTGAATAAAAACCAGTGTATTTTATCATTTGCTAAATGGTAGTATGATTTTGTTCCAAAGACAGAATTTTACACTGAAAGTCAACTGAATGTGTTAACCGAAATTCAAAATGATTGGATTAGTACAAGTGGTAGCATTATACAATTTATTCATCCCCCTCCTAAGTCCCTTGAACTTAGACCAGGAAATGATAATTTAAAACCTTTAGTTATTAATCCTTATGTTGATGTTTCTGAAACACCCCATCAACAAGAAGAGTTTAAAATAAAAGATATTTTACCCTTGTCTAAACAAAATAATTATACTAATTTATTCCTTCAAACTGTAGGAAAATAGTTAACCAGGATTGAAGAACAAATAAATTATATTAATGATAATTCCCAAGTTATTCCTCAACAAGTTGATCTTCAACCCGTAACCATTAAACCACCGTTAGAAGTTAGTAATTTCAAGATGAAATCTTCTAAAGCTGATAATGAATTTATTGATAATCTTTTAAATAAAATGAAAGATTTAAACCTTACAACCGCATCCTCGTCCCAGATTAATATGATGTCTGAACAACCTTCCTCTTACACCAGTAATAATAATACTGATAATGAAGAAGAAGAAGATTCCGATACTATATCCCCTATTCATATTTTGGAAATTCAGAATAATTTTCAGGAAATGCAAAATATCAATAAAACTACTTACAGTCAGAAACCTATAACTCGTATGGCTTTATCTGGACCTAGTAGGTACTATTACCCCAGACCTACTCCCCAAGATATTCTGTATGAAGAAGACTTTCTTCATTCTCAAAAATCTTACCATGGCAAAACCATTTATGAATGGAATATTGATGGTAAAACAGAATACCAAATTTTTGAAACCATCCATCATATGATGATGTATGCAATAGTCTGCAGACAAAATGATAACACAGACCATCAGATCTGTTGTTTCTTAGTAAATGGATTTTCTGGCATTCTTAAAGGATGGTGGGATAATGCACTTACTGATAACCAACGAACTGAAATTCTTCAATCCTATAAGAATGAAACCAACCCTATTACTAAAACTGAAACAAAAAGAGAAGATGCTTGCTATACTTTAGTCAATGCTATCCTTCATCATTTTGTAGGACCTGGACTCATGAATAATGATAGAGGTAGAGAACTCTTACAGAATCTTTGTTGTCCTTCCTTAACCCATTTTAGATGGTATAAAGATGTCTTTTTAATGAAAGTTATGCAAAGAACGGACGCCAACAATGACCATTGGAAAGCCAAGTTCATTGATGGTCTCCCTACCTTTTTTGTTGAAAACATCCGTAAAAAACTAAGAGATAAACATGACCATATGAGCATTCCTTATGATCAGTACTCTTATGGCCATATTATTTCTGTAATTATCGAAGAGGGATTATCGCTATGTAATGATATGAAGCTTCAACAATTAATAAAAAAAATAGAATCTTACTAAAAGACATGAGATAGGAGAATTTTGCGATCAATTCTCTTATGACACAAAATTACAGTATCCCCAAAAGGCTAAGAAACAGCAAAACTCTAAACCTTCTAGATCTTACCGAAGACGTTCTTCTAAGAAATCCTCTAAAAACAAAACCCTTGAAAAATCTTCTAAGAAGAGAAAGAGCAGTAGTAAAAAAGATAAATCTAAAGTCCAATGTTATAAATGTTGTAAAACAGGACACTTTGCTAATAAATGCAAATCAAAGTTAAAACAGAACTTAATGAAATGTCCTCATTGAGGACATTCAACAAAGAAATTCTTAATTGTTTGTCTAATGGCGAAGTGAAATCAAGTTCGGATGATGACTTAGTCAAAATCTATTCCGAATCTGCAATCGACATCGGGAGATGAACAATGCCTAAATTGTACGATAAATAACTGTAATACAACTACTGAAGCTAACTATTGGAAAGCTATTGTCGAGATGAATAGTTTAAATACTGGAGGACCCAGTGTTAATGTCTTAATTAACACCCATAAATCTTTTCTCGACCTTGCCGATCAAATTAAAAATCCAGAAATTAAATTAAAATTTTTAGAAATCTGTTATAAAAATCAGAAGACTGAGGATATTCATCCCATTAATCAGTATAGTATGAAAGAAGTGATGAAACGTATACAAGACGTTTCTACCACTGAAAAGCCTACTACTATTCAGGATCTTAAAGGAGAAATAAATAATTTAAAATCTAAAATTAAACAATTACAAAATACTAATGTTATTATCTTCCAAGATTTAAATAATATTAAACAACAGTTAAATCATAAACAAGATAATAATATTGATCCTTCCAAAACTGAATCTTTTGAGAAACCAGAATCTTCTGAACAATATTTGATGCTTATGAATCAAGTAGTTTTCCAAAAATGGTATATTAGAATTACTTTTGTTATCAAACCAGATTTTATTATAAAAGACGCCATTGCCCTAGGTTATAGTGGTGCTGATATGAACTGTATCCAGGAAGGATTAATCCCTACCAATTACTTTCAGAAAACCACTCAATCTTTAACTAGTGCAAGCGGAAATACCATGAATATTAAGTATAAAATTCTTAAAGCCTTAATCTATAATCAAGGTCTTTGTTTACCTATTTCTTTTGTTCTTATCCGTAATATGAACCAAAGTATCATCTTAGGCACTCCCTTCTTATGTCTTTTAATGCCTATTTCAAAAATCGATACTTTAGGTATTCATACTACTCTTAATAACAGACATATTGTTTTTGAATTCATAATAGAACCTTATACTAAAGAACTAAATCAAGTTAAACACATGATTTATTCCAAAGAAAAACAAATTAATTTTATTCATAAGGAAATAAAATTTCTTACTACAGAACAGAGAATTTTACAACCTTCTTTACAGGAGAAAATAAAATTAATACAAAAAACTCTTCAAGATGAAATCTGTAGTGATGTTCCAAATTCTTTCTGGAATAGGAAGAAACATATTATCTCTCTTCCTTTTATCCCTAATTTTAATGAGAAAAATATTCCTACTAAGTCTCGACCCAGTCAGATGAAGAAAGAATATTTACTCCTTTGCAAAACTGAAATTGAGTCTCTTCAACAGAAAAAATTAATAAAACCTAGTACCTCTCTGGAGCTATACTGCCTTTTATGTTAATAAAAACTCAGAAATTGAATGAAGAACTCCACGACTCGTTATCAATTATAAACTGCTTAATGAAGCCCTTCAATGGATTAGATATCCAATTCCGAATAAAAAGGACCTTCTTGGCCAAATTTCATGATGCCACTATTTTCTCTAAATTTGATATGAAATCGAGGATTTTGGCAAATTCAAATTAGAGAGCAGGATACTTATAAAACTGCTTTTACAGTACCTTTTGGTCACTATGAATGGAATGTTCTTCCATTTGGAGTAAAAAATGGACCTTCAGAATTCCAGCACATCATGAATGATATCTTCAATCCTTTTACTGATTTTATTATTTGCTATATTGATGATGTCTTAATTTTCTCTTCATCTATTGAACAGCATATAAAACATTTAAATATTTTTAAGAATATTATTATAAAAAATGGTTTGGTAGTTTCTGCCCCTAAGATGAAACTTTTTCAAACTAAAATCAGATTTCTTGGACATAATATTTCCAATGGAACTATTATTCCCATTGATAGATGTATTGAATTTGCATCTAAATTTTCGGATGAAATCAAAGATATCAACCAACTTTAAAGATTTCTGGGAAGCCTTAATTATATTCGTGATTATTATCCGAACCTCTCCCAGGATGCTTCTATACTGTATACTCGATTACAGAAAAATCCTTTACCATGGACAACTGAGCCATGTTTAGTTTATTGACATATTAATGAATATATTACTTATAAATTACGCATATATGGTCACCTTTAAAAATGACTGATTTTTTGACCTCTCTTTCAACCGTAGCTAATGCCTCAGCTTCTACTGTGGAAGCAACCGAACTTATAGCCTATCAGGATGTAAAGGAAGCCTTAGATAAATGGACTATTCCTAAAATCAAACCAGAAACAATTTATAAAATTGGAACCTTTGATTTTATCAGTAAAAGAATTATTAAAACCTTTGAACATGCTGTTCCTTTACAGAATAATGATGAAATTTTATATTTATTACATGTTGAAGATTTATATACTTTTTTGCAAAAATATAAATATGTTCATATAGGGCTTGTCCAAGTAGCCTTCAAACCTATGACCTTACTTGGCCAAAACACCAGTATTCAGTGCACACTTAGAGATGGTAGGTGTCTTAACTGGAAAGCCTCCCTTATGGGTGCTATTGAAACTAGCCTTGCTCATGGACCAGTATATTTCAATATCTACCCGAATTTAAGTGTTGCCTTAACTATTAATAATTTGTCAAAAGTCTTAGAAATGAGAATTATATCTCATGGTTATGAGTATCTACCCGGATCTCCTCCTTTTGCCATATTATTCCGTATTCATCTTAAAGTTTTAACTACTTTAAATCCCTATATCCGAAAGCAAAGCCAACAAAGACATACTGTCCTTATAGATACTAATCTTTTTAGTAGTCAAGTGGCTATTCCCAGAATGATCCCTTGGGAAGAAATTACTTTCCCAAAACAATGGCAGATTACTAACGTCGTTCCTACCAGACCTATAATTAGACAATCCATTGAGGATGTTGTCCAAACCAGTAATGGAAATGTTTATTTAAAATTTCAAAGACCTTTTACCCGAAGTCGGTCTATTAATAATATCTCTTATAATATTGATTTTCCTGAATCATCTAGACAATCTGTGTCTGATCCTTTAGAATCTATTTATCAAGAGTTTAAAAATCCCAGTAATGAGTCTGTTAAAAATGAAGACTTAATAAAAGGAATACATATTTCTGAAAACCAAATACCTCATTGTATTTATGAAATAAATACTCCTCAAAATAGAAGACCTTATAGTCCAACCGCTAGTGATATGAATTTTGAGTGTTAAATGGATTTTTCTCCTAATAGTAAAATTCGCCAATGTTTAAACCAAGAGTTTATGCAAGATAAATACCAAAATTTTAGAAATTAGTACTTTAAAACCCATGATAATAATAAGCTAGTAGAAATTAAAGCTAATTATTATACTTATCTGAATAAAAACCAGTGTATTTTATCATTTGCTAAATGGTATTATGATTTTGTTCCAAAGACAGAATTTTACACTGAAAGTCAACTGAATGTGTTAACCGGAATTCAAAAGGATTGGATTACTACAAGTGGTAGCATTATACAATCTATTCATCCCCCTCCTAAGTCCCTTGAACTTAGCCCAGGAAATGATAATTTAAAACCTTTAGTTATTAATCATTATGTTGATGTTTCTGAAACACCGCATCAACAAGAAGAGGTTAAAATAAAAGATATTTTACCCTTGTCTAAACAAAATAATTATACTAATTTATTCCTTCAAACTGTAGGAAAACAGTTAACCAGGATTGAAGAACAAATAAGTCATATTAATGATAATTGCCAAGTTATTCCTCAACAAATTGATCTTCAACCCGTAACCATTAAACCACCGTTAGAAGTTAGTAATTTCAAGATGAAATCTTCTAAACCTGATAATGAATTTATTGATAATCTTTTAAATAAAATGAAAGATTTAAACCTTACAACCGCATCCTCGTTCCAGATTAATATGATGTCTGGACAACCTTCCTCTTACACCAGTAATAATAATACTGATAATGAAGAAGAAGAAGATTCCGATACTATATCCCCTATTCATATTTTGGAAATTCAGAATAATTTTCAGGAAGTGCAAAATATCAATAAAACTACTTACAGTCAGAAACCTATAACTCGTATGGCTTTATCTGGACCTAGTAGGTACTATTACCCCAGACCTACTCCCCAGGATATTCTGTATGAAGAAGACTTTCTTCATTCTCGAAAATTTTACCATGGCAAAACCATTTATGAATGGAATATTGATGGTAAAACAGAATACCAAATTTTTGAAACCATCCATCATATGATGATGTATACAACAGTCTGCAGACAGAATGATAACACAGACCATCAGATCTATTATTTCTTAGTAAATGGATTTACTGGCATTCTTAAAGGATGGTGGGATAATGCACTTACTGATAGCCAACGAACTGAAATTCTTCAATCCTATAAGGATGAAACCAACCCTATTACTAAAACTAAAACAAAAAGAGACGATGCTTGCTATACTTTAGTCAATGTTATCCTTCATCATTTTGTAGGACATGGACTCATGAATAATGATAGAGGTAGAGAACTCTTATAGAATCTTCGTTGTCCTTCCTTAACCCATTTTAGATGGTATAAGAATGTCTTTTTAATGAAAGTTATGCAAAGAACGGACGCCAACAGTGAACATTGGAAAGCCAAGTTCGTTGATGGTCTCCCTACCTTTATTGCTGAAAAAATCCGTAAAAAACTAAGAGATAAACATGACCGTATGAGCATTCCTTATGATCAGTACTCTTATGGCCATCTTATTTCTGTAATTATTAAAGTGGGATATCACTATGTAATGATACGAAGCTTCAACAATTAATGAAAAATAGAATCTTACTAAAAGACATGAGATAGGAGAATTTTGCAATCAATTCTCTTATGACACAAAATTACAATATCCCCAAAAGGCTAAGAAACCGCAAAACTATAAACCTTCTAGATCTTACCGAAGACGTCCTTCTAAGAAATCCTCTAAAAATAAAACCATTGAAAAATCTTCTAAGAAGAGAAAGAGCAGTAGTAAAAAAGATAAATCTAAAGTCCAATGTTATAAATGTGGTAAAACAGGACACTTTGCTAATAAATACAAATCAAAGTTAAAACAGAAACTTAATGAAATGTCCCTTGATGAGGACATTCAACGCAAATTCTTAATTTTTTGTCTAACAGCAGTGCAGAATCAAGTTCAGATGATGACTTAACTGAAATCTATTCTAAATCTGGTACTGATACTGGAGATGGACAATGCCTAGCTTGTACGATAAATAACTGTAATACAACTATTGAAGCTAACTATTGGAAAGATATTGTCGAGATGAATGGTTTAAATATTGGAGGACCCAGTGTTAATGTCTTAACTGACACCCAGAAATCTCTTCTCGACCTTGCCGATCAAATTAAAGATCCAAAAATTAAATTAAAATTTTTAGAAATCTGTTATAAAAATCAGAAGACTGAGGATATTCATCCCATTAATCAATATAGTATGAAAGAAGTGATGAAACGTATACAAGACGTTTCTACCACTGAAAAGCCTACTACTATTCAGGATCTTAAAGGAGAAATAAATAATTTAAAATCTGAAATTAAACAATTACAAAATACTAATGTTATTATCTTCCAAGATTTATATAATATTAAACAACAGTTAAATCATAAACAAGATAATAATATTGATCCTTCCAAAACTGAATATTCTGAGAAACCAGAATCTTCTAAACAATATTTGATGCTTATGAATCAAGTAGTTTTCCAAAAATGGTATATTAGAATTAATTTTGTTATCAAACCAGATTTTATTATAAAAGACGCCATTGCCCTAGTTGATAGTGGTGCTGATATGAACTGTATCCAGGAAGGATTAATCCCTACCAAATACTTTCATAAAACCACTCAATCTTTAACTAGTGCAAGCGAAAATACCATTAATATTAAGTGTAAAATTCCTGAAGCCTTAATCTGTAATCAAGGTCTTTGTTTACCTACTTCTTTTATTCTTATCCGTAATATGAACCAAAGTATCATCTTAGGCATTCCCTTCTTATGTCTTTTAATGCCTATTTCAAAAATCGATACTTTAGGTATTCATACTACTCTTAATAACAGACATATTATTTTTGAATTCATAATAGAACCTTATACTAAAGAACTAAATCAAGTTAAACACATGATTTATTCCAAAGAAAAACAAATTAATTTTATTCGTAAGGAAATAAAATTTCTTACTACTGAAACAGGAGAATTTTATGACCTTCTTTACAGGAGAAAATAAAATTAATACAAAAAACTCTTCAAGCTGAAATCTGTAGTGATGTTCCAAATTCTTTCTGGAATAGGAAGAAACATATTATCTCTCTTCCTTTTATCCCTAATTTTAATGAGAAAAATATTCCTACTAAGTCTCGACCCAGTCAGATGAAGAATGAATATTTACTCCTTTACAAAACTGAAATTGAGTCTCTTTAACAGAAAAAATTAATAAAACCTAGTACCTCTCCCCGAGTCATCGCCTTTTTATGTTAATAAAAACTCAAAAATTGAACGAGGAACTCCACGACTCGTTATCAATTATAAACCGCTTAATGAAGCCCTTCAATGGATTAGATATCCAATTCCGAATAAAAAGGATCTTCTTGACCGACTTCATGATGCCACTATTTTCTCTAAATTTGATATGAAATCAGGATTTTGGCAAATTCAAATTAGAGATCAGGATACTTATAAAACTTCTTTTACAGTACCTTTTGGTCACTATGAATGGAATGTTCTTCCATTTGGAGTAAAAAATGGACCTTCAGAATTCCAGCACATCATGAATGATCTCTTCAATCCTTTTACTGATTTTATTATTTGCTATATTGATGATGTCTTAATTTTCTCTTCATTTATTGAACTGCATATAAAACATTTAAATATTTTTAAGAATGTTATTATAAAAAATGATTTGGTAATTTCTGCCCCTAAGATGAAACTTTTTCAAACTAAAATCAGATTTCTTGGACATAATATTTCCAATGGAACTATTATTCCCATTGATAGATGTATTGAATTTGCATCTAAATTTTCAGATGAAATCAAAGATATCAACCAACTGCAAAGATTTATGGGAAGCCTTAATTATATTCGTGATTATTATCTGAACCTCTCCCAGGTTGCTTCTATACTATATACTCGATTACGAAAAAATCCTTTACCATGGACCACTGAACATACTGATGCAGTAAAAAAGATAAAAGCCAGGGTCAAACAGTTACCTTGTTTATCCTTACCTAATCCTAAATAGAAGAAGATTGTTCAAACTGATGCTTTTAATACAGGATATGGCGGTATTCTAAAACAATTTAATCCTAACAGTAAAAAAGAAGATCTTATCCGTTTTACTTCAGGAGTCTGGAAAGGACCTTCTTTAAATTATCCCACAATAAAGAAAGAATGCCTTTCAATTGTTAAATGTGTTTTAAAATTTTAGGATGATCTTTTGAATCAGCACTTTTTAATCCGAGTTGATTGCTCAGCTACAAAACAGATATTTAAAAAGGATGTTCAAAATTTAGCTTCTAAACAGATATTTGCCACTTGGCAAAGTACTTTATCCGTATTTGACTTTGATATTGAATATATCAAAAGAAAACATAATTCTTTACCGGATTTTCTAACCAGAGAATATTTGTAGGAATGACCAAATAGAGGTCGTGGCCACTTGGCCAATCGGTAGAGGCGGAGCTAACCTTTACTATCTGAAATTTCCTAGCACGAATACTCAATCCAAAGAATTCTTGACTTTCTTCTAGCCAGCCTACAGTAAAAGATGTCCTTCTTTTACCAGAACAGTATATTCCAAATAAATATGTGGAAGAAACAGTATTGTTTATTGACCAGAATGATAAAAAATGGATGAAAGATCCATGGGAGATCAAAAGGCGTTACTTAACGACTCAACAGTCTCCTCCCCGTTTTAACCAGTATCGCTATGTGTATGAACAAATCATCATTAAAACAACATCAATGGACATTAAGCATACGCTTCATGATCCATCAAAACCAACTAGCCCAATTCAGTACAGTAAAACCACTATCAAGAGCATCATGCCTCTTGCTAATTGGGGTATTAATCCTCATACTACCCGTACCATTGAATCTAGTCATACAATGAAAACGTAGAATCTGACTATTGGGATTATATTGATTCCTTTACACAAGTATTTTATTACCAGAATCCTATTCACAACCATACTTGGTTCATCCGTATCTATCCCGAGGTTTTACGAAACGAAATTCCCAATTGATTTTTCGTTTGGTGGGATAAAATCGGTATCACTATTGACACTTTACCAGAATCTGTTCAAACAGCATTCAAGGATTGGCAAGTCGCTTATGCCCATATACCAGTAAACAAAGATATATCAATGTTAAAACTACTTGCCCATTTCATAATCCATTTTGGAATCTCTTGGATCTGGAAATGGGATTTTTAGTGTGACTATCAGAATAAAATCCCTCGCCTAAAAAGGGTATTTTTTTTACCAAGTGGTGGGACAAAGGGCTTAATCCTACACTACCAAAACTCCTTAAGACCATAAAGAATCATACCCAGGCCTGTTTAGATGTTATCCCTCAGAGCCTTCCAACACCAGTTAATCCTTTTGTTAAAATTCAAACAGATTTAAAACAGAAATTTCCAAATCTAACTGAAACTGAACTATTAGTCAAAATTATGGATTATATGAAAACACGATTCTTACAATCCCTAGTTCAGGATGATGTTTCCATGAAAACTGTTAGTGATGAAGGATCTGAACAAGATGACAATCAATTCAGCGTCTTAGCTGGGGAAAGTCAAGAACCAAAACCTACTATGGGAGACTTCTGGGATTCTCTCACCTCAATGATCTCTGAAAAGGTGGAACAGGACAAAAAAGGAAAAGGAAAAGCATAAAGCTATCACTACAGAAAATCAATAATCAGAAAAGGACAATCACAGTAACTCCACCATCAGAAATAAAGAAGCCAGTTGTCCTCAATCATCAGAAGAAGACAACCACCTGTCCTCTATAATATTCCACCCAACTGACAGTCTCATGCCTTCCACTTCCTACGGCTGAGAGTTAAAGAAGAAAAGATTAGGATTACTGTTTGACTCCATTAGCCAGGACACGCCCGATCCCTTCTTATCTTCTTTCTTGTATAAATAGGGAGACCTCACCCTTTGTTGAGGCAAAACTTTTCTCTGTATTTTCTCATTACTCTCTCTCTCTCTCTCTTGTAAAATATTTGATATATAAAAAGTTTGAAGAAGTTTGAAGATCTGCAAAGCTCTTTTGTAAGTTTTAATTATTGCTTGTGTTAATTATTATGTTTCCTTGCTTGAGCTTTTAGATTATCATACTGAAAACAGTAATCGTTATAAAACTGCATATCAAACTACAACAAATAATCATAATCGTTCTTATTTTCTAGAACAATTTTATAAATCAACACAATATATTGTTTTAACTAAAAACGCTATACATGAAGAAACCTGTCGGCTTATAGTTTTGGGTAGACCCCAAAATTAACAGTAATCTTATGAGATCATATATGTGATAATTTATTTGTTAATATATATTTAATATTTCTTTGAAAAATTTATGCCATTTTATTGATTAAGTCAGATTAGGGTTAATGCTTGATTAAGTGGAATGTCACCCAAGTCGCGTTTAGGAACTTTGCCTTTAGCCGTGTTATGGCGTGGTGGCTCTTTTTCCCTGTAAATCGTTGACAGACGTGTTTTTTTAACACTACCTCCGATCCTGCCCTTAGTTGGTATCAAGACGTTTCTACCACTGAAAAGCCTACTACTATTCAGGATCTTAAAGGAGAAATAAATAATTTAAAATCTAAAATTAAACAATTACAAAATATTAATGTTATTATCTTCCAAGATTAATATAATATTAAACAACAGTTAAATCATAAACAGATAATAATATTGATCCTTCCAAAACTGAATCTTCTGAGAAACCAGAATCTTCTAAACAATATTTGATGCTTATGAATCAAGTAGTTTTCCAAAAATGGTATATTAGAATTGCTTTTGTTATCAAACTAGATTTTATTATAAAAGACGTCATTGCCCTAGTTGATAGTGGTGCTGATATGAACTGTATCCAGGAAGGATTAATCCCTACCAAATACTTTCATAAAATCACTCAATCTTTAACTAGTGCAAGCGGAAATACCATGAATATTAAGTATAAAATTCTTGAAGCCTTAATTTGTAATCAAGGTCTTTGTTTACCTACTTCTTTTGTTCTTATCCGTAATATGAACCAAAGTATCATCTTAGGCACTCCCTTCTTATGTCTTTTAATGCCTATTTCAAAAATCGATACTTTAGGTATTCATACTACTCTTAATAACAGACATATTGTTTTTGAATTCATAATAGAACCTTATACTAAAGAATAAATCAAGTTAAACACATGATTTATTCCAAAGAAAAATAGATTAATTTTATTCATAAGGAAATAAAATTTCTTACTACAGAACAAAGAATTTTACAGCCTTCTTTACAGGAGAAAATAAAATTAATACAAAAGGCTTTCCAGTTAAGACGCCTACCATCTCTAAGTGTGCACTGAATACTGGTGTTTTGGCCAAGTAAGGTCAAAGGTTTGAAGGCTACTTGGACAAGCCCTATATGAACATATTTATATTTTTGCAAAAAAGGATATAAATCTTCAACATGAAATATATATAACCTTGAGATATTTCTCTAATAGGAAGTGAATCATCCGAACCGGATTTGGAAATCTAAGTGATCTATCAAAAATATTTATATAAATATCAATTGTGAAACTATAAATGTTGTCAGCACTTAGACACCAAGGCTACGTAGATATTCCTCTTAAGTGAGTGAATCAGACCGTACGATTCCTCAAAGTTTTAAGTGGCTTTATTTATAATCATTCACATAATAGATATATTCTTTAATTTAAACAAATATATTTATTATATCAAGTATTGTTTAAACTAATTCATTCATTATACTTGATAATTATTGTTTAACTGATTCATTCATTATACTTGATAAATATTGCTTAATTGATTTAGTTATTATACTTGATATCTATCATCATAAGTATTTTATCATTAAATTTATTTATTCATAAAATACTTGTTGCATAATATAAAAGTTATTTCAACTTTTATATCATAAACTTAAGTGAATATATATGCTTAAATAGAAGCATACTTGATTCAAAACTTAAAACAACTTATCTACTTACTCAGAATCATTTGTACTTTAAATATAAAAGTTATTTAAACTTTTATAGCTGGATTTAAAGTTATAAATTACTTAATCCATAGAAACACATTCTTTATTATAAAGAATAAATAATTATTTATAAAATTGCATTAAACTATATATCTGCTTATACAGAAGCACTTTTGAGCTAAACTAAAATTGATATATTTTCTTAATCAAGAAGCATATTTAAACAATTATAAAAGTTACATAAACTTTTATAACTGAGTCAAAATTCACATATGCGTACACAAGAAGCACATTTATTTTATTGAACTTATATTTGATATTTAATGACTATCTATTTATTTGAGAAACATCAATCTATACTAAATTTTATCTTCTTATTTAAGAAGTACGTTGTTGTAAAAATCTTTTGTAAAATGGAAAAGGGTAGAGTTAGTTTATTTCATGTACCTGTGAGAAAGACGAGTAATTCTTCGACCAAGACCAGAGTCTTAGAGAGGTCAGCTAGGAGTTGGGTCTCTAGTGAACTTGTGAGGTGAGGAAGAGGCTGTTGTTTCAAGACCAGATCATAGAATAAAATTGAAGTAAAAAAAAGTACAACTAAACTTGAGGAGGGAGCTGGGAGCTTGCTGTCCAAGATAGAATAGTTAGAAGTTTGTCTATAAAACTTTGTAAAGGCTTCTCTACCTATTGAAGGAGTTTTTATTATAGGAAGTAATATGATCTAAAGTCCTGGAGAGGGGCTTGAGACTGGACGTAACAACATACCCGGGATGTACATTGTGTGCCAGGCAAATCTATGTGCATTGTGCGAATGAATTTTTATTGTCTTACTTATTAATTTGTAACGCTACAAATCAATTATCTAAAAATTCAAAAAGGCCTAAGATAATTTTTTAATCTGTAATAATCTATTAAACCTCGGTAAAAAGCACTTTTTCACCACTGTGGTTATAGTGTTTTAATTAATTAGTCACTGTGCTTTTAATTTATTCAATTAGCCCGCTATACTACTTAAAAATCTGCAATTAACCCATTCCGTCCAATTTTGCAGACAGACGTTAAAAAATATCCTACGTGGCAGTTCAAAAGTAAAATAATCAAAAAAGAAATGACATATAAATGTCTTGATGTGGCTCATCTTCTTCCTCGGATTAGGTCAATTGACGACCGTACACATTCTAAAAAAGGGTCAAATCTTTGGTGTTCCTCACAGGATCTCAATTGCATCCCCAATTTCTATCTCTGGTTTCTCTCTCTCAAAAAATTGAGTTCAAATGGCTTCACCAATCCACAGCATAAGACGGCAGACTCATTTGGTTCCACCGATCTCTGGCCCAATCATGGTTTCTTCGTTTCTCTCTCTGATTCCCTTAATTCCACCTATGTCTCTCTCTTCGACTGCGACATTGATCTCTTTATTTCGTTTTGACTGGATTCCAGGGTTTTTGCTTGGGAGTTCTGCTGTGTTAAGTCCAAATTAGTTCGAATTGGGGTTGAAGATAGGTGATACATTGTGTTTCTACATGTAAATGTCCCGGATTTCATGGTGTAATTCTGACCAGTTCGAATTGGGGTTGAGGATAAAAACATACATATTATGAATAGTATACTATTAATTTTTATTAATAATATACATATTATAAATATTTAGGTAAAGAAAAAGAAAGAAATTAAAATATAAAAATATTTTTATTTTAAAAATTTTTATAAGTATTTTAAAATATAAAAGTATTTTTATTTTATTTTAAAATAAAACATACATATTATGAATATTATACTATTAATTTTTATTAATATTATACATATTACAAATATTTAGGTAAAGAAAAAGAAAGAAATTAAAATATAAAAATATTTTTATTTTTAAAATTTTTATAAGTATTTTAAAATATAAAAGTATTTTTATTTTTATTTTTAAAATAAAATATACATATTATGAATATTATAATATTAATTTTTATTAATATTATAAATATTTAGGTAAAGAAAAAGAAAGAAAATAAAATATAAAAATATTTTTATTTTTAAAACCATAGTGGGCCAATTGCATTTTTTTAAAGTGCAGTGGCTCAATAGTAAAAAGAATTTGGCTCTGGCTTGCCACGTAGGAAATAATAATTTTTTGATTTTTTTTCAATGCCACGTGTGTAATTATTTGACGTCCGTCCAAGAAATTAGACGGAATGGCTTGATTGAACATTTTTTAAAAAGTATAGTGGGCTAATTGAATATTTTAAAAGCACAATGGCTAATTGCTTAAAACACTATAACCACAGTGGTGTAAAAGTGCTTTTTGCCATTAAACCTCCTTCTAGATTATTATTGGACTTTCACATAGTATTACATATGTGAGTGCCACAGCCGGTATCAATACCCAAGTAGAATTTTGACTTTTAGAAAAATTAATTTCAATCATGAACAAACCTTGATCGGAAGTCGAAGCTTCTCCAAGCTTCTTCTGCTTTTGTTCCGTGAGAAACTTCTCACAGTTCTTCTTCCAACAACCTGACTTATTGCAATGGAAGCATATTCCTTTGCTAGCTGGATAGAGTTTCTTATTATCTTTATCTTTCGCATTGCCCTTAGCCTTCTTATTTTTCTTCTTTTTAGAAGATACCTTGGGCCTCTTCCATTTCTTGGAAGAATCATCCACCAACAAGACTTGGTCCTTCTTAGATGAGAAGTGACCTATAGCAGTTTTCAACATGTTAAGTAATTCAGGCAAGCTAACATCCAACTTATTCATGTGAAAAGTCACAACAAATAGTGAGAAGGTATCTGGGAGTGACTGTAAGATTAAATCTTGACTTAAATCCCCATCCATATCAAACCCTAACTGTCCAAGTTGTTCAATCAAATTGATCATCTCAGGACAGAAGTCTCAATGGTTGTGCCCTCAGTCATACGAGATCGGAAGAGCTCTTTAGATATCTGATATCTAGCAGTCCTACTTTGCTCACCATACAACTCTTTGAGGAGCATCAATATAGTAGGAGCATCCAAAGATTCATGCTGACGCTGAAGCTTGTTACTCAAGGATCTGAGCATGATGCATTAAGCCACAGTTGCATCATCGTGCCACTTTCTAAAAGTAACAATCTCTTTCTCAGAGGCCGAGTCTGCAACATTTGCTGGGACGGGAGAATTTAGGACATAAGCAATCTTTTCAACATTGAGAACAATTCTCAGATTCCTTAACCAGTCTGTGAAATTCGGTCCGCTCAATTTGTTAACATCAAGTATGCTATGTAGTGATATTAGTGAGTTTGACATTTTCAAATTCTGTATGTGAAAAAGATAATATTTTAGCATACATTCATTTAATTAATTACCAAAATAAATTAGGTCTTGTTTTAAATTGGTATCTCCCACTATTTTCAATAAACTATATTACCCTCATTATATAGTTCAGCAAATCTAATTAAAGATTTGCTAGTGAGAATAAGGATCCCATTTCAAATATATATAGTCTGATGTGACACAATAATATATATATATATATATATATATATATATATAGGTAGATAACTATTGTTAAATACATCACCATGTAACTCCTTTTTATTCTCTTAGATTATTTTGATCAAGTGTGACACGTTCGACTAAAAAATATCCAAGTTAAGTCCAACCTAACAGTTCCATATATATGAAGAGAAAAACACCACCCTTATGTGACACAACAAAACAACATTGTTCAATTTCTTAATAAGCATCAAATGTGATAAAATAACATTTCAAAAAATTAAAATAAGCCTTGTGTGACACAACAAACTTATAATGATTAGCTGATAGTCTATCGTTTTATCATGCTAGAAGGCGATGTTCGATATTCAAAATATCTTTGAACGTTTAGGACTTAATATAATTTCTTTGAGGGGGTTTGTTATTATTTGTCTCATCTTATTTAGCGTGCATGGTGATGAATGGGTAATATACCCATGAATTGGATACATTCGGGCTTAATTTATTGTTGTTCTCAAGTCTTTTAGAATAGTTTTTATGTGTTTATATCTATTCATGCATGTTTTACGTTGTTTTGCAGAAATTGGGACAAAAGTTACTTGGATCGACGTTTGGGGTGGCTAGATTCGCGTTTTACGCCATTTACATTTACAATGATCCTTGAGCCAATTTGAGTATTTCTCCGGACCTTATTTTGAAAAACTCAAAGAATTAAAGTTGTAGATCTTCTTCTCCGCTTTTTGGAACATCTTGAATCATCGAAATCGGAATTTGGACGAAGAAGTTATGGCCATTTTCCCAAAGGACGTCGAATGAGAAAATGTCGAGATGTATGGCGTAGCACGTGGCGACCGAGAGAGCGAGGTTTGGCGTCGTGAGCAGTCTTTGAAGGCGCTAGGAAGGGCTTGGTGCGGCCTGGATGCGTTTTGGGGCGAATTTTGACACCTTTTTGACTCCAAATTGGATTGGGTTTGTTCCTATGCTTAAAATTGGACTTGTAACCTATAAATACTTGATGTAAGGCATAAAATAAAGGGAGATTACATAGATTAGACTAGATTAAACACTCCATTAAATTAGAATCTAAACCCTAGTTCTTAATTAGCCATTGAAGATTGAAGCAAATTGAAGAACACTGAAGATCAAGAGCAAGAGCAAGAGGGGAGCATCAGATTTGCTGACAACAGATTCTATTCTCTTCTCTTATCATACTTTTATCTTTAATGTCTATTCAATTGTGGATTCTTGGTTTTAATTCATTAATTATGAACTAACTCTTTTATTAAGATTTTAATTGAACCTTTTATGGCTATAAATTAGTTATTTAATTTATTCCAATTATTTGTGTCAAAGTAAGTTATTTATCTTGCCTTATGCTTATTGATTAATTATCTGATCAGTAATTACCTTGTTACTCTAGAAGGAATTGGAAGAAGAATTCTAGGGTTAGAACTGGGCATGATATCATGTGACTTAGTTATTTGCACAGTGAATAATTAGGTTTGTGAATAGAATGGAAATATCTCATTACGTAGCATGTAACACATAAGGAATTGGGATTGAAAAGAGTTTAATTCAATTGTTTTGCATAAGAATATATGCAAGAATCTGAATTAAATAGAAGGCAATTGATCACTTGGAAAGGACTTTTTGCACTTTGAATTCTTGTTAACAATTCAAATTAGGCATAATAATTGGGATAGTTGGATAATTGGTTTATAGTTCATAATTGGGGATATTGTAGTCTTAACATTTATTTATTTGAATTCATTCATTCAAATCTTAGTTAGTTAATTTAGTTTTCTTAATTAGAAAAATCACAATTTGCAGTTGTTTAAATAAAATTAATTTGGTTAAGAGTTAGTATTTGGTAATTTTTATTAAATAATTCCTCGTGGGAACGATACTCTACTTTCACTTTATTACTTGTTGACCGTGTATACTTGCATGTATTCATTGATTGTGAAATCAACCAACACATGGACATATATATATATATAGTAAACATGCACATATAGAATACTATATTGTACCCGGATTGATTATGTATTTTTATTCTAGTTTAGTTCACTAGAGCCACTAAGTGAACCAAAAAGTCAAACTGGGTCTTCAAGTGCTCCTTACTCTTTTGTCTCCAGTTCTTCAAGTAATTCTAACTAATCATATTTCATAAACTATTTACTATAAATAGAAACCTTGATCAGCAGTCAAAAGGAAGTACATAAAAGGGAGATAGAAATTACATAAAAAAATTAGAGAAAACGAGGTACACAGACCCGCTTTATAAACCCAATCATTCATGCATCCAACTAAAATAAAATCCAATCACATTGGTCAATAGTTCATAATCAATCCCATTTATTTTGATACATATCACCATATGCATCAATAAATAACATTCATCTCATGAATAATAAATTCATTCCATATAAGTACAAATATCATTTAATGGGCTAAAGTTTGCTAAAAATTTAGTTTTGAAACAAAATAAATTCTTTTATTTTCATCAAAAATCAAATCAAAATTAAATTCTTTTAATTTTAATAATCTAAAATTCTATTTCAGATAAAATAAACATCTTTATTTTAAATTTTTATCAATTAAATAAACCATTTATTTCAATTGAAGAAATAAAAAATTTGATTTTGCGTTGCGTGCGTAGTGCTAGAATGAACTAGAAGCGGTCTTGATCCAATATTTTGCACCTTTAGAATCGTTTTTCTGGAGTTGGGTGCGGTCGTACTCCAAAATGAACTGGAAGCGGCGTGTAGTAGAATCGGGAAAAAAAATTCATCAAGAAAATCTGATCGTATCGCATATCAATTCATATATGGAATCATCAAAATCGATAATTAGCAAAAAGTTAGGCTTTGATACCACTGTTATGTTTGTATATGATGACTGGATTTTATACCTATGAATTGGACACCATTAAGGCTTAATTCTTTGTTAACTGTAAGTATTTTTAGTATCATTTTACTTGTTTTTGTGTTTGTGTTGTAGAAAACGGCTTCGGAAGGTCAAAACATGAAAAATAGAGCTTAGTGGCATTTCTGTAATTTCTGGTCAGGAAAGCCCGCCAGGGCGGCACTTCCCTAGTGTAAAAAGCCCACCAGGGCAGCATCTAAGAGTGACCCCCGCCGGGGCGGCACTTTCCTAGTAAAATAGCCCGCCGGGGCGGGCTTGTCGGGAAGAAAAAAAGAGTTTCCAGAAGTTGAGTTCAAGTAGGATTGATTTGAGCTGTTTGTTTCAAGAACTTTAAGGAGGGCTAAAAGACACATGAAGAGGCATATAAAAGGATGAGAATCACAATGATTAAGGGAGATTGTTTCATTAGATTAGAATAGAGATTAGGTAAAAATTCTAGTTGGGATTGAATTGGAGATTGAAGCAACTTGGAGACTATTAAAGATCAAGAGCAGGAGCATGAGATTTGCTGACAACAGATTCTATCTTCTTCTCTACTTCTATCTTTGTCTTTTAATGTTTATTTAACTGTGGATTCTTGGTTTTAATTCAATAATCATAAACTAAATTCTTGTTTAAGATTACAATCGAGCTTGTTACGTAGTTTATTTTAATAGGATTCTCTATTAATTATTGTGATTATTCTTGGATTGTCTATTATGGTTTGTGCTTAATGCTTAATTGTCTAGCTAAAAATCACCGTGATAATTTATATAAACTCGAGAGATGGATTATAGATTTAGATCTGATCATAATAGTATGTGATTGTGTTTTCTGCATGGCATTGGAATTCATAATTTATGTCTAGGATAAAGATATACCTATACATCGCATGTAATCTGATAAAAAACTTGTGCTTTAAATTCTCTTTAATTATAATTCACATAGAGATATAATGAATTAGTTAATTAGGATCTCCTTAATTCTATCACCTGTGGATTTAAGTTGATTTGAGTATGATGCATTGAGAGATGGTCATATTTACTTATGTGTTCTTGATTAACAGTTCATAATAGTGAGCATAATTGATAAGAAGTCTATTAATTTAAGTGAAGCAATAATGAAGTTGTGATCTTAAATCTCTATAATCTGATTTTTAACTAGTGGTAATTAGAATTAGTTTAATTAAATAATTTAATTCAAAACCTTATTTGATTATTTAAATAAAATTAGTTTGGTTAAGAGTTAGTATGTGATAATTTTTATTAATAATTCCTCGTGGGAACGATACTCTACTTCCACTTTATTACTTGTTGACCATGTATACTTGTGTTCTGTGCGTAACTAGATTTTACCCAACAGTATATAGCGCGATCATTTAATCAAATCACATAAAAGTAGCGGAAGCGCGATAAAACAAAATTTAAAATTTTCAAACTATCACCATGATCATACTTTGTGCTAAATTATAATTTGAAACGAGGAAGAAGGAGAATCAGATTTATACCCTTGTAGAACCGTGCTTCCTCAAGTACATGTTCAATTCCAAGTCCTTCGTACTCTCCTTAAATTCATCGGATTAGATTCCTTCCTTTGATCAACGTTAGCCACCCAAATGTTTGGCCTCTAGAGATGATCTACCAAGTAAGAATATGTATTCAAGAAGATGGGTGTTTGGCTAAAATCCTAGTTTCTATCTTTATAGAAATTATATGTATTATCCCAACTCTTGGAATTGTCAGTAACCTTTGATCATAATAAGACTTCTCTTATTTATAGATGTAGGCAACCCTCCTAAATAATTTAAGAATAGGGTTCTGTTTTAATTTATTAAACTCTTTTAATTATTTATTTTCCTAATCTAATTAAGAATTAATGAGAGTAATTATATTAATTAATTCTGAAACCCTTTTAGGAATTAAATAATAATAATAGTAATAATAATAATAAGGGGGCTTGATCTCTAAATGGATCTGCTATAGCTACTCTTGATATGATTCTCCTCTTATTAATTTATATTTAATATTTCTAAAATATTAAACTTATTTAATTTATTCTATCATCATATATTAAATTTGTTAGGTTTATATATAGCGCGTACATGCAATCAAATTACATAAAAAGTGTGAAAGCACAATAACACGAAATTTAAAATTTTCATACAAACCCATCACCATGATCATACTGTGAATAATTATCAATCAAAAGAAAAGAGATGGAGATTAAATTCACACCCTTATAGAATTAGCTTCCTCAAGTACAAGTTCACCTCTAATTCTTTTCGCATTCAACTTGAATCTACTGGATTTGATTCCTTCTCTTGATCAACGTTACCCACCCAAGTGTTTGACCTCTAAAGGTGATCCACCAAGGAAAAAGAACTATTCAAGAAGATGAGTGTTTGGCAAAACCTTAGTTTTTCTATCTCTATAGAAAATACGTACTCTCCCAACTCTTGAAAAAATTATTCACGTATGTTATGAAAACATCAACCCTCACTCGTAATAAGACTCCTCCTATTTATAGATGTAGGCAACCCTCCTTAACAATTAAGGAATTGAATTTATTTTAATTAATTAAACTCCTTTAATTAATTAGGCTCCTAATCTTATTAGGAATAATTAATTAAACTCTTTTAATTAATTAACCTCCTAATCTTACTAGGAATATATGAGAGTACTTTTATTAATTAATTTTCAAACTCCTTTAGGAATTAAATAATAGTAATAGTAATAATAATAATAAGACTCCTTTTATTAATTTATATTTAATTTTCTAAAATATTAAATAATAAATATTAAGCTATTTAATTTATTCTGCCACCATAGATTAAATTAAATACACACTACTACAAAACAGTAAATAGACAACGCAGAAAAAACGTTGTAGTTTCAGTCAAAAAAACGTCATAGTTAAGAGTGTCATCTATTTGACACCCTTACACAACGTTTTAAAAATGTTGTAGTTAAACACAATACACAACATTTTTTAGAAAAAAAACGTTGTAGATTTATTTTTTAAAAATTAGCAGATGCTTAAAAACATTGTAGAAGGTATGATTCCACAACGTTTTTTGGATAAAAATGTTATTGTTTACTATATCAGACAACGTTTAGGCACATTTACATAACATTTTTAAAATGTTGTAAATTAACTTGAAAAAAGAAAAAAAAAAGTTATAATTCACCTATATTACCAGTCACCTACAATCTGCTAATGTCATGATATATAGCTAAAAAAGATCTAAATTCTCATTTAAATTTAAAGCCAAAATGTATCAACCATTCAAACAATTATGTACATGATATGTTAATGACAAAAGTACTCATACTATATTACAGTAATATTACCTCAAATCTATTACAGTACTTATTCCTTTCATTCAGTACCCAATACCTTGTTTGGAAGCCTAAACCCAATACCCAATACAATTTGTTAAAGATTTCAACTTGGCTTGAAGCCTGAAACCTCCTAAATCTACAGAAAACCAACCTTGAACATACATTGTTACAAACAGAACTCAGACCAATACACAAACACAAACACACTCTATATGATGGAAACCCCTTCAAGTAATATGCTCAAATCTAAAGATACTATAATCATGCTAGCCTGGGGTTTGCTGGATCTGGCACTGCTTGCAACCAAGAAGAAAGAATAACATGAGATAAGTGTCAGTTCTACACTTGTATCATCTGTGGGCCAAATTCGTCAATTCAATAAATGAAAACTACAATATAACTAAATTCACATGTTCTGTAATAGCCAGAGAGCGAAGACCACGCTCAGCACTTATACTTATCGATGATGTCATGAAGTTTGCTAAATTTAGATTAGAAGATCAACATGAAGGAAGCTCTTCAAAAGATTAGAGCAACATTTATCGCCACCAATCATTTGCATACATGAAAATCAATGTAAAAAGTTGTTAGTTAAAAAGGGGAAACAAACAACTTGCCAGAAGACTGATAAAAATGCAGCAATAGTACCACTTTGACAACAATATTGACAATATAAATAACAATGCTAGAACCCATGCATGGACAAATACATGAGACCTCCACAAAGTTTGAACCGATAACAAGGGATCACAATGTCCTCTAGATTCTCGGAGTCTTGTTATAGAGACATAACAAATTGCTATATATACATATATTGGCACATGCATTAGTCCTTTAAGAAAACACATACTCAACATACATTCCAAGATGACTCTATACATATTATTCAGTCGGATGTCGATTCATGAGGATGGATGCTACATTACATACCTTGTAAAGCGATCTTGCTCAACACTGTAATCTACAGGTTATGGCAAGAAATCTTTAGCTAAATTTAGCAAAAACAAAAGTACTGAATTCCAGTAGAGCAGTTATGCACCTGATCTATTGATGGAGGGAAGCCCAAATTGCAGCTAATTAGTCCAGAAATCAGACATCAAAGGCAGCGAAGACTTTGCCAAAATGAATAGGGATTACAGAAATGGAATTGTATATAGTTTAATTAAGACCACTCTATTCATTGTATATACTGTAATTACAGTCCATCTATCTATCTAGCTGTCAATCAAAAATTACAGAAATACATCTATCTATCTAGCATGAACAATAAATGACATTCAGCAATAGAAATTTCTGCAACATTGATAGAAACACATCACAAATTGAACCATAGGAAAGAGAATAAACAGACCTGATTCTTCAGCATTTCAACTACCAATGAAAGAACAAGCTCTATATGGGACTGTAAACACTAAACACTTGGCTGTTTAAATCTTTATCATAAAAATAATCACACTCAATCATCCAGGAGAGTATATAACTAATATACCTTTGGAGCAGCCATTGGGTATTCTTCAGGTAAAAACAATTCCAGCTTAAAAACCCCACCTGCACAGAGCAGCCATTGAGAAGCAGATGTTGGGTTCATAATAGTCAGAAAACAGTGCATTGTATGTAAGATATGTTAAAGAGCACATGAAATGGAGCTGCTATCATACCATGATACTAGACAAGTCTAGTCGAGATAAGGACTAGTATAAGTGATAATCAGCCTCAGAAAACTAGGCAAGTCTTAGGCTTACCTCTTTTAGGAATATGTAATTAGCATATTCTTTAGCATACAAGTAACACTATTCCTTTAAACTCTTACAACATTCAAATGAACCCACCAATAGTAAGAAAACTCACACACATAAACATCACTATTAGTGCACAAGGTACAAACATAATTCCAAATTTATAAGCCTCATGTGTGGTGCCCATAAAACTTATAAGCCTATGAATATAGTAAATAGAAGTTCCAATAACACGAGTGAACCAAACAATTAAAAAATGGCCAACCAAACCAAACATTGTATACTAAACCAATCAATGCTACTCCAAAGTTTTCCAACATTCTCCTTACAAATGTACCAAGGCATTATACAATGGTTTGAACACATTCACATTACTCAAGGCTGCTAATGAAAACAAAAAGAACAGTCAAAAAAACACTCAACATGCAATGACCCATCATCTACATTTCCATTGCCTACCAAAATTAATATGCAAAATATGAAGAATACCACATTACCTCAAGATCACCGTCATTTTCGCTCATGGTAAGGCCACGTAATAGCATGCTGCCAGAGAGAAGATAATCAGAAGTCGCAGCAAGTTTAGCCACCAAAAAAACAAAAGAAGGTAGACATTTTGGATTGTAGATATTGACAAATCATAAAAGGTCAAAATTTCCTCAAAAGAATGCTGCATTAAAATGCAAACAAATCAAACCAACCTTCCAAACGACATGTTCACATCCTCCTCAAGTGGAGCATGAATCATTGAATGTGGCTGAGGAACTAATGTGGATGCCATGGCATAACATCCATGATTAAAGATTCATGATTAAAGATTCAACCAATTAAGTAATATAGAAATACAAATCGTCAAGCAGTCACTCCTTAGGAGGTCTATTGAAACAAGCATATGACATAACAAACAAGCAGTGGATAATATTAACATCAGGTAACTAACTTAATGTTAAAAGAATGAGATAAAAAATATTAACTAAAGGAAATATGGATACACAAATTAATACAAAAACACATTGAAAACTTAATTTCAAAAACAAATCCTTCATTCTGTCCACATAACAAAAAACTGCTTTAAGTAACGAGGGTAAAATTAACCACATAACAAAAAACTGCTTTAATTGCAAAAACAAATCCTTCATTCTATCCACATAACAAAAAACTGCTTTAAGTAACGAGGGTAAAATTTCCCCTCTTACATTAAATTGCTTTAACTTAATTGAAAAACCAAATCCTTCATTCTGTCCATACCTATGATGCCATACATGATACATGTGCTCTTACTTTATAACCACATAGGAAGTTAAAATTTGAATAATGTTACATATAAGAGTAAAGAATTCACCTGACTTACGTGGCAACATTTCTCTCAAGTTGTATGTTGAATAAATACAGTAACCGTGCAAAGTTCCATCTGATATCTTGTATTGAAGGCAAAAATACATGCAATCTAAGAGGTGTGGGCTTATTAATGAATTTGATATACAAGAAAAAGGAAAACTTGAAGCCACATATGTTCGAATCACATAGAAGAATAAGTCTCTAGCCGCATTAAACATCATATTTTCAGAATTTAGTTGTATCAATCGGACCAGGAAAAAAGATGATAGACATACTACTTATTTTTTTTACAAGGTGCATAAAGTCATACAGTAATAGAATTCAGAAATAAAGAAAAGCGCACAGAAAAAGGACCCAGAATAATTACCTTCATTGATCTCAAACTCTTCAAACTCGTCATCATCTTCAAATAAATCAATCTTTGGGTCTTCAGTAGCTACCTTCATTTCCTTCTCCATCTTATCCGATGACATAACCTTCATGAATCACCAAAACAATTAAAAACTACGAATTTAATAGATTACTAAAACCTAAAGCCTCATACAAATCGAAGACCCTAAAAAAGTAAGAACACCAGTTCCTTAAACCCTAGATCGTCGAATTCAAAATTCAGAACAGTGAAATTGGAAAAACTAAATGCCGATTTGATGATGGTCGTGGATTTGAGAGAGTTGGGGAAGTCGTGGATTTGAGAGAGAGTTGGGGAAGTCGTCGATTTGAGAGAGAGTCGGGAAGTCGAAGAAAGAGAAAGTACAGAAGACAGAACAAAATAGATCTGAAGCTTGTTTTAATTTAAAATTTTTTGTTTCGCGTTTTTAGTTTTTGCTCCGTGTTTTGTTAGATAGACAACGTTTTTAAAAAAACGTAACAAAAAAATATCCTTTTAAATAGATAATATTTTTTGCATATATATTTACAACTTTTTTTTTAAAATATTATGAAAAAAAATACAACAACGTTTTTATAAAAAATGTTATAGTTTAAGTGTTGTCTATTTAATACTTTGTACTGGTGACACTTAACTTATTATTATGATTATGCCATTTATTTTTTAAATAAATATTCTTTCTTTTGCGTTGTGACCATTTAGGTTCTTTATATTAAACTGGTTGTGAATAAATCAATATGAATAATTCTAGTTTTATTTAAATAAATTAATTAATCTATTAATTCATTTAAATAAATAATATTTATGCTACAATAAGGATAAGTCTCCTTAGCGATCAACGACTTTCTAGATAATATAGATTTTAACATTAATCATAATAGGACCTTTGAGGAAATAGTTACCGTACAATTCAATCCTTCCACCATACAATGTCCCAATTAAATAAAAGACATGGAATTACTGTCATGTCTTATTTTATTTAATTATATGTATTTCGATTCTTAAATGCACAATTCCAAATAATGCAAATTAGAAACTCCTTTCTAATTTCATTCTGCCTTGGCCAAGGAGTCCTGAGTTGTCATTTATCGAATCACATAGGATATTTCTCTTTTTTTACTAGAAGCGGTAGATTCTTTATTGATCATACATTATCTCTGTGTACAACTTATTATACCCAAGCATACCCTTTGATAAACCCTAAGGGTCTTAAGGAATAAGTCAAAGTATAACTCATCATACACAAGATACGATGATGATCTCAAGTCCAAGGATTACTTGTACTACTATCACTACAGGAATTCTTATTGACAAGCAAGTAAAACTCCATTAGGTATTCCTTAGCGAGCCACGTTTAGTAAACTTATTCTCCAATAAGCACCTACATACTTGCTTTAGTGTCTCCACACAAATGATCATGTTGTCAATCATCCCCATCCAATGAGCAAGCAACGTATGTACCAATTTATCTAGATTCACTAATCCCCTTTTTAGTAATCCAACGATTGAGAACAATTTTAGTTTGTGAGCTATCTAAGAATTTAGATCTCATTAGCATGATCATCATTATGATTCTAAAAGCATTGCTCAAAACTATGGATTTATCACATATTATAAAAAAGTACCATGTAGATAAATTAAAAGCTCTTAAATAAATAAATCTTTTATTAATAAATTAATAAGATTGTTACAAAGTATATGCTTTATCATCAAACATGATTGTCTTGTGTGCATACTACTTTTAATCTCCCACTTGCACTAAAGTCAATCGCCATGGTATCTCATACCCTTCTTCTCTAAGTGGCGATCATCCTGCTGTTGGATAAAGTTCTGTTAATGGATATGTAATGTTGTTCTTGAGAGTCCACTATATTTATAGTTGTAGACACTCGAATTTTTTTTTCCTGTTACTAACTATGCAGGAGGACAAAAGCATCTTTTTCACACTTTAGAGATAATCTTGGAGGACCACAACATCAGTTCCAACCCCGAAGATAGCCCCGAGAGATCCAGTTTCTAACTGTGGAGATAACCCCAGAAAATCAGTTTTCAACCCCGGAGATAATCTTGGGAAAGTCAGTTCCAACCTCGGAGATAACCCTGAGGATAATCGAAGTCAACAGCAGACCAATCTCAGAGATAACCCTGAGAAAAGACTGCTACAACGATGCCAAAATCGAAGATAACCCAGGGAAGGGCAAAATGGTCATTTTGCCAACTTAATCTTAAATCAAATCAAATCAACTCATTTCAACTCAAAATGCTTCAAAAAATGTCCCACAAGAACCATAGTTTAACTTCCGAGCGCAAATTACGTAAAACAGCTCAACGGATTGCCTGATGAAAATCCGAAAATGCTATTTCAGTAATGGACCCATCTTCCCAACTTCAAAAAAGGTCAAGCCCTATGTCATTGTATAGCTCTCGACAATAACATTCCAGAAAGGTATAGCACGCCTCAATCGGATGCCCGGATTGAAAGTTATGAAGGTTCGAATGACAACGATCGTTGCACGAGTGCGTGCGTGATTGAGACGACGGGACCCGCATGGCCTAAAGGCAACTTGAAGCGGTCGCGAGAGAACCCACGTTGCCGTGGTAAACCCGCGGCCATCATTTCTATAAATAAAGGCCTTGAGTTGACTGTCCATTTCGGTTCATAAACACATCTAGAGTGCTCTAAATTGAGTGATTCTTCTTTCTAAACACTTTTAAGCTCGTGTTTTGCTACATACTAAAATTTAGCTAGTGAAAACTAAGTTTTCAGGTGTTAAAGTTATCTGAAGTCTTCTTGGCAGCCCACTGTAAGATATTTCAAATTTTTAAGCTTTTTATCACTTATATATATATATATATATATATAATTACTCACTCTGAGAGTCGCATCGTGTGGGTATGCCCGGATCGTCGATCTATTGCTTGAGCCTGGATATACATCCGGAACGTTTATTGCTTTTATGTATATATAAATACTTATGTATATACACATTTCTATCAAAATCGGTTTGATTGAGCCTGGATATACATCTGGTGAATTTACTTTTTATATATATATATAAATACTTATATATATATATATATGAACAATCAAGTACGATTCCATGCAGGACTTGAAATGTATATATATATATATATATATATATATATATATATATATATATATAACTATTTATCAGCCTGCGAGTTAGATTTGTCTAAATCTGGCTATTACTCACTTTAACCGATTCATGGTGACTAAACTGGAACCGTTGAAGCTGAAATTCTTAGATTTACTCAAATCTAATTTATTTTCTAGCTTTTGTTGCAGGCTAGATTTTTCTCAATATGGTTATTTCTCACTTTAACCGGTTCATGGTGACTAAACTGGAACCGATGAAGCTGAAATAGTTTAGATTTATTCAAATCTAGTTCTTGTTTTAGCTTTTGTACATATTGCTTTATCATGTGAGCCTAGGAATCATATGATCACAGATTCGGTTCCTGAATCTAGATTCGGTTCCCGTGATGGACATTTTCAGCTGCCATCAGCTTGTAAATTATTCACGATGTCTGAATTTCCTTAGATGGCTCTCATGCCCACAAGGAGTTCGGCACTGCTATAAATCTTATTTTCGCGAAGATGCTTCGCATCTAACAAAATAAAAGCAATCAAGCTGAACACATAATAAAATGTAAGTATCAAGGCCTTAATTACTATTGAGCACAAGGGTTTGAAAAACCTGTTTTACAAAACATCACTGCTATATCTTGTTAAAATTGAATTTTATACAAAAGTTAAACCCTTTGTATATATTCCTACACACATACACAAGCAGATAAAAATTTAATGAAAAGTGGCGGTAACCGTGTTATCACGGAAATTGGGGGGTGCCTAACACCTTCCCTCCACTTAATCAAACCCTCGGACCCTAATGAATTTTTGTTTTGCAAACCCGTTAACAATATCACATTACTAGGTCTTTGTGCAAACTTTTTCTCGGTTGAGTTGGTGCAATGATGAGTGAGTTTTATACCCATTAATTAAGTACGCTTGAGCTTAATATTTTGGAAGTTTTTAAGTGTTTATATCTATTCATGCATGTTTTATGTTGTTTTATAGAAATTGGGACAAAAGTTACTTGGATCGACTTTTGGGGTTGCTAGATTCGCATTTTCGGCTTTCCATTTATATAGTAGCCACTTCAGGGCCAATTTAAACATTTCTCTAGCCTTTATTTCGAAGCACTCAAAGAATTAAAGTTGTAGATCTACGTCTTCTCTTTCCAGAACATCTTTAACGATCAAAATCGGAGTTCAGACGAAGAGGTTATGGCCATTTTCCCAAGGGACGTCCAGAGCGAAAAATTCGAGAGAAAGCCTTCCAGTAATGGCGCCATTTCGAGAGCTATTCGGTAAAGGGGGCACCTAAAGGCGATTTCAAATGATGCAAGCGAGACCGGTATGCCTGGGGTCAACTAGATCAAGTTAGGACGCGTTTTGGGTTGAATTTTGATACTTTTTTAACTCCAAATTGGGTTGGGTTTCCTCCTAAGCTAGAAATTAGACTTGTAACCTATAAATACATGATGTGATGCATAAAATAGAAGGGATTAGATAAATTTAATTAGATAAAACACTCCATTAGATTAGAACATAAACCCTAATTTATATTGGATTGTTGGAGATGGAAACAACTTGGGGGATCATTGATGATCAAGAGCAGGACCAAGACGGGAGCATCAGATTTGCAGACAACAGATTTCATTCTTTCCACTACTTCTATTTTTGTTTTTTAATAATTATTCAATTGTGGATTTTAGATTTTGATTCAATAAAAATGAAATTAATTCTTGTTTAAGATTGCAACGGATCTTATGGCATAACTTATTTTAGTATGCTTCTCTGTTAATTAATGTGATTGATTCTACGGATCGTCTAATATGATTGCGTATAATTGTTTAATTTTCTGGCTAATAATTACCATGATAATTTATATGAATTTGGGAGATGAAATAAAGATTTAGATCTGATCATAATAGTATGTGATTATGTTTTCTGCATGGTGTTGGAATTCATGATTTGTGTTTAGGATAGGGATATGCCTTTACGCCACATGTAATCTAATAAGGGAACATGTGCTTTATATCCTTTTTAATTATAATTCACATAGGAATATAGTGAATTAGTTAATTAGGGTGTTTGATTCAATTCTATCAATTGTGGATTTGGATTAATATGTTTGTGATGCATCAGAAGGTGGTTATAAATACTAATAAGTTCTTGATTAACAATCTAGAAAAGTGAGCATAATTAATAGGAAGTGTTTTAATATAAGTGAAACAATAAGTGAAGTTGTGATCTAAAATCTCCATAACCTGATTTTCAACTAGTGATGGTAGTAGTAGTAGTTTAATTATATATTTTAATTCACAACATTAAATTGATTGTTTAAATAAAATTAGTTTGGTTAAGGACTAGTACTTGGTAATTTTTATAAAATAATTTCTCATGGGAACGATACTTTTCTTATCACTTTATTACTTGTTGACCGTGCATACTTGCACGTATTCATTGATTAAGAAATCGATCAACAAGTTTACTTTTCCTAAAGCTATTACTATTATTATTATTATGATTATTATTATTATAATTATTATTTTACACGTTGCTAAACTTGTAAACTAACTGATCTTTCATGTTAGTAATATGATGGGCGCAATATATATATAATATCTAAATTATTAACCTGAATCAAGTATTCTAAAGCAGTACAAATATATTAATAATGATTGCTAAATGCATATATATATATATATATATATATATATATATATAAATGATCCAATAACTAATGCTGCACACCTTGATTGACCACATATAAACAATTATATGAGTGGAAAAGAAAAACCCACACATTGGTTATGTAACTTGGTGACATCACCGAATACCCACACATTAGTATAAATTTTAGACTGCAAAGAAGAGACACATGCATATACATATATAATTTATTATCAATTCTTGTTTTCATACCAGTATAATCTGAGGTCGTTCCTTTCCTTTGTTTAGCACGGCTGTATTCTCCTTCCTTTTCAAAGTTAGTATAACAAAAGTAAGATTAGGTTTTGTTATATGTTTATTTATTAACAAATTTTATTAATTAATATATTTTACTAACTCTCCTAATTTTAATAGGATTTTAAAATTACACAATTATAAATTAGACCCACTTAATTTTAATCCCAATTTTACCAATTAATTTATCCACACTTATTAATATTTATTAGCCCAATAAATTAAATAACTAGTTGACCCAATTAAATGACAAAGTCCAATTAATATGTTTTTAAAACAAAATAATAAATTTTTTTTCAATATTTAATTTTTTTTTTCGGGTATTACATCACCTACCCCTTAAAAAGAATTACGTCCCCGGAATTAAAAGAATAGAACGTACCTAATTATCAAAAAGATGCGGATATTCCGCTCAAATAGACTCCTCCATCTCCCAAGTGGCTTCTCGCTCCGAATGGTTCCTCCACAGAACCTTAACAAACGGAATAGTCTTCCTCTTCATAATCCTTTCTTGACGATCCAAAATCTCCTCAGCTTGCTCCTCACAAGTAAGATCCTCCCGAATCTTATCGAATGGATATTGCACCACGTGCAACGGATGATAATGATAACTCCTCAACACCGACACATGAAACACATTGTGCACATGAGCTAACTGTGGAGGCAAAGCTAACCGATATGCAACCTCACCAACCCTTTCCAAAATCTCAAATGGGCCAATATAACGCGGGCTAAGTTTCCCTTTCAACCCAAATCGCCAAATTCCCTTCCAAGGAGAAACTTTTAGAAACACGTGCTCACCAGGTTCAAATTCTAAAGTCCTCCTATGCTTATCAGCATAACACTTCTGCCGTGATCGAGCCGACTTCAATTTCTCCTTAGCCACCGCTAACTTCTCCGTAGTGATTTGAACTAACTCAGGCCCTTCTATGGCTCTTTAGCCAACCTCATCCCAACAAGTTGGTGCCCGACACTTCCTACCATACAATGTCTCAAAAGGAGCCATTCCAATACTTGCATGCCAGCTGTTGTTATAAGAAAAATCAACTAGGCTCAAGTAATCATCCCAATTACCCGACCATTCAAGTGCACAAGACCGCAACATATCCTCCAACGTCTGAATAGTTCGTTCGGATTGCCCATCAGTTTGTGGATAGAAAGAAGTACTAAAGTTGAGCCGAGTGCCCCAAGCTCGTTGAAACCCTTTCCAAAACCGTGAAGTGAACCGCGGATCCCAATCTGAAATAATAGACACCGGAGTACCATGAAGTCTAATAATCTCCTGCTGCAAGATATGTGCCAACCTATCCACTGAGTAACCCTCATGGATAGCCAAAAAGTGTGCCGATTTAGTCAACCGATCCACCACTACCCAAATGGCATCATTCTTCTTGAAAGTCTTCGGCAACCCAGTCACAAAATCCATCGTGATATCCTCCCACTTCCACACTGGAATGTCTAACTGTTGCAGCAAACTACTATCTCGTTGATGTTCTATTTTCACTTGTTGACAAGTGAGGCACTTCCCAACATATTCAGCCACGTCTCGTTTCATCCCATTCCACTAAAAAATCTTCTTCAAATCCCTATACATCTTATTAGAACACAGAATGAATAGAAAATGGTGAACTATGAGCCTCGGCCACCTGACCTCTCGAATGATTGGATCGGCCAATACACACAACCGCTCACCCAACCAAATCACAAGTGGTCATCAATCGACACTCTCGAAACTTGCCTCCTCTAGATTCTGCGTTAGACCCCCACAACTCTCCATCATCCTTTTGAGCTTCTTTGACCCCCCAAGATAAGAGAGGCTCCACTCACATACACCCAAATGTCCATCTGAACCTCGTACATACAACTCCAACTCGAGCCGCTCCATATCCGAAATAAGCTGAGGTTGTGTAATAAGGGCTGCTACACTCCCTGAACTCTTTCGGTTAAGAGCATCTGCAACCACATTTGCCTTCTACGGGTGATACTGAATCCTAGCATCATAGTCTTTTAGAAGCTCCAACCAACGCCTCTGCCTCATATTGAGCTCCTTCTGAGTGAAAATGTATTTAAGGCTTTTGTGATTGGTGAAGATATCACAAGTCTCTCCATACAAATAATGCCTCCAAATCTTTAAGGCAAAGATCACCGTTGCCAACTCCACATCATGTGTGGGGTAATTCACTTCGTAA
This sequence comes from Panax ginseng, assembly GCA_020205605.1. Classification (NCBI taxonomy): domain Eukaryota; kingdom Viridiplantae; phylum Streptophyta; class Magnoliopsida; order Apiales; family Araliaceae; genus Panax; species Panax ginseng. The sequence goes on from CM035129.1 coordinate 90,287,880, forward strand.
GGTTTAAGCTGCTTAGAAGCATAAGCAATCACCTTACCGTGTTGCATCAAAACACACCCCAAACCCTTCTTAGAAGCATCACTATAAATCTAGTAACCTCCAGTCCCCGACGGCAATGCAAGTATAGGAGCTGACACAAGTCGTTTCTTCAACTCCTTAAAACTCTTTTCGCGCTCCTCATTCCACACAAACTTTGTCCCCTTTCTCATCAACTGGGTCAATGGTAAGGCAAGCAGGGAAAACCCTTCCACAAACCGCCTATAATACCCTACCAAACCCAAGAAGCTCCTAATCTCTGTCACTGTAGTAGGTCTTGGCCATTTAGTGATAGCCTCAACCTTCGCAAGATCCACCTTAATGCCTTCAGCAAAAATAACATGTCCCAAAAATGCGACCTGCTCCAACCAAAACTCGCATTTAGAGAATTTAGCATACAATTTCTCTTTCTGTAAAATCCCCAACACTGTGCGAAGATGTTCCTCATGCTCTTCCTTAGACTTGGAGTAAACCAAAATGTCATCAATAAATACAATAACAAATTGGTCTAAGTACTCCCTGAACACCAGATTCATCAAATCCATAAACACTGCCAGAGCGTTAGTCAACCCGAATGGCATCACCAGAAACTCGTAATGCCCATATCGAGTACGAAAAGCCATCTTAGGGATATCCTCATCCCTCACCCTCAACTAATGATAGCCCGACCTCAAGTCTATCTTCGAAAAATACTTCCCCCCCTGAAGTTGGTCAAACAAGTCATCAATCCTTGGCAATGGATACCGATTCTTAATGGTAATCTTGTTCAACTCCCTGTAGTCTATACACAGCCTCATAGACCCATCCTTCTTCACAAACAAGACTGGAGCACCCCACGACGAAACACTCGGCCGAATCACACCACGGTCTAAAAGCTCTCAAGAATCGTTCCTTTAGCTCCTCGCGAACTCCAACGGTGCCATCCGACATCACGGTAGCATTAGAGATAGGCTCACTTGAGAACAAGCTCAATAGCAAACTCCACATCTCGCTGCGGTGGCAAACCTGATAACTCCTCAGGAAATACATCTGAAAAGTCACGAACAATTGGAACATCCTCAATACGAGACTTATCCTTAGAGGTATCTTTCACAAACGCCAAATACCCCTCACAACCCTTTGCCACCAACTTCCCAGCCTTCAAAGCTGAAATCAACTTCAACACCCTACTCGGCTGTGAACCCTGAAACACGAACTCCGGAGACTTCACATCTCCAAATATAACCTTCTTCGCTTGACAATCGATAGTGGCCTGGTGCTTATCCAACCAGTCCATCCCAAGAATGACATCGAAATCGTGCATACTCATCGGAAGAAGATTAGCCCTACGAATCTTATCCCCAAAATTGATCGGACACCCTTGATACAAATCAGAAATAACAACTGAAGTCCCCATCGGGGTAGCAATAGACATAATAGAATCTAAGAATTGAGATGGCACACCCAGGTGCCGAACAAAAGACTGAGCAACAACAAAATGAGTAGAACCCATATCAAACAAAATAGAAGCCTCACGATTGCTAACTAAAAGAGTGCCAAAAGCAAGATTTGGTGCACTTTTCTTGCTGGTTATACGTCAAGGCAAACACTCACCACCACCACAACGACCTCCATTGCAACCATTATCACCACCTCCACTATTTCCACGTGGCCGGTCTGATCTCTAGCTATATGACCCATCCGTCCCCTCAAAGCGAAGCATGCACCTGTGAGTCTCCATGTACTTTGCCTCCCGGATGATTAGCCCCTACTGCAAGTAGCACAAGGAGCTATCGAATAAGATTTGGATTACCCCACCACCGGTCTCTTGATAACGACCCTAATTTTGCCCTGGCGACGATTATGCCCTCGCGACGATTCTGTCCATACCAAGGTAAATGGGTGGCGATTCGCGCTTCTTTTGAGGCACCTGCGCGATAACCCCTGCTTACGATTCTCGCCACACCATCGCCTTCTTGGCCACCACCACGGTTCTTATTCCAATCGACCACCACTGATTCTTCCGTCTTTGACCAAGTTTAACCCTGCTGGTCATCTCTGTCCCTCTTTTGACTCCCTTTCAGTTTAGAAGACCAAAAGTCCTGTCTCTCCATCTCAATATTCTTGGCGCGCATTGGCCTTTCTTGTCTCTCTACAAACTTGGTGTTAATAAGATCTTTGGCGATACCTATAATGAATCCGCCATCTTGAACTTGTCACTGCTTTCATTGCTGCCTCACTGAGGAGGTTCATAGCCGCCAACCTAGTGAACCTCGTCATGAAATCCGTGATGGACTCATCATCTTTCTGTCGAATAGACAGATACTCTCTGGTATAGGCCTCTTTATCAGCAACTGGAAAATACTTCTGATAAAAGACCTCGTAAAACTCAGCACAACTAAGTGTTTCAACATAACCATCACCCTTTGTTGTTTTCATCGCTTTCCACCACCTCTGTGCATCCCCTTCTAGCTTGTAAACTGCAAGCAATACTCTTTGATTATCCGAGCACCCCAACACATCAAAGATCTTCTCTAGGTTAGCAATCCAATTCTCTGCATCAATTTGAGTCGGAGCTAAACTGAATGCCTGTGGTTTCTGCTTCTAAAACTTTTCCAACCATAGATACATTGGAACCACCTGCTAATCATGACCATCTACATTTCCTTCCTCTTCGTTTGCCTGTGAACCATTATTTCCTGGATTCTCTTATTCAGGAATTTCTGGCGGCGGTTGCTGCATTGCTTGTGCAACCTGTGCCACCAACTGAGGTAAAGCTTGATGCACCGCCTGATTCACCAAGGTAGCCAACTGAGCATTAAACTAATCATTAGGTTACTTTCATTGGGGCACCTCACCTCTTCCCTATTGTTGCCTCGCCTCCCGAGAACTCTGGCGGATCTACGAGCCATCTAACAAAGAGATCAACGAATAGATAACAAAAGCGATTAGAGGATGATTCAAATATAGGCGATATGATAGGTGAAAGTAAAATCAAACAGTAACAAAAACCTAACCTTAAGTCTACCCATAACTCATGTGTCAAACCTAAATAGGTTTTCTATAGGAAAGAACCTAAGCTCTGATACCAACTCTGTAACATCCCCTTTCCGAAATAGAAAGAGGGGTTACTCAAAATAAAACAAAACTGATGAATTTAATAGCAAGACTCAAAGCCACACAATAATAACTTAATATCTGATAAATATAACAATTCAACCATAATAAATAACAAAATGACTAACTCATTATCACAACTCCAAACAAACTAATGGATCACAACTTAAGCAAAATATCTAAACCATTTGGATAAAAGGAAGCTCTTGTCACACTTGCCCTTGATTCCCCTGATTACCTACCGGAAGAAAAACACAGCATGAGCCAAATGCCCAGTACGGATATAGAATACAATTAATGAACCGAAATAACTAACTCAATTAAATGAAAGGAGACGAAACGAACTAAAATGAAACGAACAAAACCAACACAACGAAATAATAGGCTGAATCAAATGGTTGGGTGTTATTTCATACCGAGCTCAGAACAAAATAGAAATATACCTTGCCACACATGCAAGTCAAATAATGCCACACATGCAAATCAAATAATGCCACACAGGCAATCACACAACGGACTGCGCAATCCAGATGCATGTAAAATCGGAAGGTGTGTTTGGCACAAACATCACCAATCCGCAGAAACGAAATGAGCAGAAAACTACTAATTCGACCCATCGCCTCCACAATAAAACACCAAATGGCCAACTCCCACCGGAGCACAAAATGGAGACGCGTGGGTGGATCGATCACACTTTACGGAAGGTGTCATGCCCTCGTGCCAAGAGGACATGCATGGTACCCCACAATGTGGTTATAGCTCGGTATACCCTACGGATATTCTAACAAGGATACCATGTCACAACACATGCGACATAATACCAACAAAAAGGGGTTTCTAATATGTATATGTTAAACTGAAATGAATCATCAACTCAAAGTCTCCAAAAATATTAACATGTACTTTTTACGATAATCAAAATAAATACAAAAGATGATACATTAGATCAAGAGTACAAACACGAGTTCTAAGTATCAATATCAAAACGGAACTATCAAAATAAATTTAGACATGTTGTACTAGTCTAAAGAGTACAAATATGAGTTCCAACTATGAACACCAAAACGAACTACAAAAATAATTTGACAAGGAATAATTATGAGATGCAATACTAAATTTCGAAACGAATAACGAAACGAACAAATTAAAAATAAAAGAGTCTCGCTGAAAAGTACGGAATCCGTACCTGGAATTAATCGATAATGCAATACCCAAATTATATATCCCAATACAGTTCGTTAAATTCCTTCCATTCGAACTAATTACACAAATTAATAAAATAAATTAATAAACTATGCGTTAAATTATTAATTACAAATTTACTTTTCCTAAAGCTATTACTATTATTACTATTATGATTATTATTATTATAATTATTATTTTACACGTTGCTAAACTTGTAAACTAACTGATCTTTCATGTTAGTAATATGATGGGCGCAATATATATATAATATATAAATTATTAACCTGAATCAAGTCTTCTAAAGCAGTATAAATATATTAATAATGATTGCTAAATGCATATATATATATAAATGATCCAATAACTAATGCTGCACACCTTGATTGACCACATATAAACAATTATATGAGTGGAAAAGAAAAACCCACACATTGGTTATGTAACTTGGTGACATCACCGAATACCCACACATTAGTATAAATTTTAGACTACAAAGAAAAGACACATGCATATACATATATAATTTATTATCAATTCTTGTTTTCATACCAGTATAATCTGAGGTTGTCCCTTTCCTTTGTTTAGCACGGCTGTATTCTCCTTCCTTTTCAAAGTTAGTATAACAAAAGTAAGATTAGGTTTTGTTATATGTTTATTTATTAACAAATTTTATTAATTAATATATTTTACTAACTCTCCTAATTTTAATAGGATTTTAAAATTACACAATTATAAATTAGACCCACTTAATTTTAAGGTCAATTTTACCAATTAATTTATCCACACTTATTAATATTTATTAGCCCAATAAATTAAATAACTAGTTGACCCAATTAAATGACAAAGTCCAATTAATATGTTTTTAAAACAAAATAATATATTTTTTTCAATATTTAATTTTTTTTTCGGGTATTACACATATATAAGTTGAGTATATGTCCACAAATTTTGAACCGTTAAAAATTAATGGTTGATTTGTTATGAATTTTAAAAGGTGTTAAAATCATCCGTTTGTGGATTTCTTGATATTTTCTCATCTCGAATTTAGAAAACTTAAAGCTACAAAGTTGTAGAGAATTCTATTTCGTGTGGAATGGACATAAAATTCGTATTTTTCGATAAAACCGGGCTATTTTTATGAATTATCGATGTTTCTAAAATAAAATAATTTTTATTAAAAATGGTGGGACCCACTTTTGTTAATAACATGTGGGTTTGCTCTTTTTGGTTCAAAAATGGCTGCTGATTCAAGGAGGAGGCGTGGAAGTTTGAAAAGAAAAAATATTAATAATATTTTATTATTTTAGTCTCCTTTGGCGTTCTAGCATTTTCCTATAAATAGGTGCTTATGTTAGAATTAAAAATCACACCAGAAACAAGTTTTCTTTCTCTCTATTTTGTTGAGCGTATTTTTGTGAGTATTTAGATACTTTGAGAGTTGCTATTCAGTGTAAGTTTCCTTTGGCTTTGCATCCGATATTCCAGTCAGAATTCTGCTCTTTTGAGGAAAAGGATTGTTAGGGTTATTATGTTTTTCAGTTTCATAATTTTTTCGACCCTCAAAAATTCTAGAAAAATTTAAAATGATAATTTGATGAGTTTTCTAGATTGTGTCCAAAAACGGCAATTTTTGGATGTATAGATTAGGAGGTATGAATTTTATGGGAAAAGACTATTTTAAAAGTAAACCCTTATAACTCCTTGTGGTTAACTCCAAAATTGATGAAATTTTTATTGAGAGTACATCTATATAATATTAGTATACCCTGTAAATTTCGAAATTTTTGGATAAAAGTATAATTTATGATAAATGTCTAAATATTCAGCAGTTTTGGCCATATGAAAAATAGTAAATGAATTTTAAAAATTTCGAGAAAAACATATGTTCAATATGGGACTATGTTCTACTAAATCCCAGAAAAAAAAATTTGTTTGTACTTATTTGGTATTTTTCATGAAAATGGACTAGTTATGAGTAAATGAATTAAATATGTTATGTGAAGTAAGAAAATTAGAAAATAGGATTTTATGGCTTGGGAATCCTATATAAGGTATATGCAGATTTTTGATGAGGCTTTTGGTTATTGGTGATGAAATTTTATGAGTTTGGCATTTTAGGATGATTAAATGCATTATTAGTAAAGTGTAAACAATTAAAATAAATTGTTTATAAGTTTACGAAATTATTAAAATATTGTTGTAATATTAATAATATTATATTATGAGATTATTAAGTGATTAATAACATTTGGATTAAGGTGATATAAATATTGACATGAATTTTATTGTGAAAGTTTATCTTTTTGTGTCGAGGTTACTATTCACGGGAATTCACAACAAAATTGATTTCTTTTTCTGACCAAATTTTCGTTGATTTACTCTTGAAATTAAATCCATGTTTTGATCATATTATTTTTATTATCATATATAACATTTTTATAATCCTGGTGAAGAAATTTCTCTTTGACTTGAGTGTAAAGATGGGTAGATTATTGGTATGATCGTGACGATGGGTTCTATTTGGCCAGTAGTGCAAAGTTAAATCGTTGACTGGTATGATCATGACCATTGAATTTATAATTGAATATTTTTAGCTTAAGTGCAAAGGTGAATTGATCAACATGGTTATAATTATGGTTTATATAAATTCTGAAATGATTATGTATTTCTTTGAGATATTAATATCTTTGACCTGTAGTGCAAAGATGAATTATTGATGAATATCTTTGGTCCGTAGTGCAAAGATGACCTCTTGTTGAATATCTTTGGCCTGTAGTGCAAAAGATGAACTGTTGTTGAATATCTTTGGCCCGTAGTGCAAAGATGACTTGTTGTTGAATATCTTTGGCCTGTAGTGCAAAGATGAACTGTTGATGAACATCTTTGACCCATAGTGCAAAGATGAATTTATTAGTATGATTATAAACAGGAACTGTGATTTGGTATAACCATGATCTTTGATGTTTCAGGTAAAGACATGTGATGAAAATTATCTTCGTCCTTGATGAGAAGAGGAATTTAGAATAACAATTATGATTATGAGTTATTCATATGATTGTGGAAAGGAACTGTTGATTGATGTTACAGGTGTGAGACCCCAGATTTTACAAATAAAGATTTAATTTTCTTGAAATATTTTTTTTTCAAAATTATGGTGTGGATTTGATATAATGTTATAGTTGTGAGTAATATTTATAAATTTTGTAAAGTATGCAAGTTGTTATATAATATTCGTTTGGCCGTGGAATATTCTTTTTGTCGGGGAATATTCGTATGACGACATAATCATTGGTGGACCCCACAACGGAAGCACTGTCATAGTTAGAAAACGACAAAAAAAATTTTATAAAAATAACGGCGGAACTGTTACCATTAAAACTGTTGAACTACCCGGTAGTAAAAGTACAGTAATACGCGTGGTTGCATAGTAGCACACGGTATTGGTTATTGATGCTTACGTAAGAAGTCACTCGCTTATACTCAATTATCACATACGAATAATTCTTTGCATCATATCTCTCATATTATTGATTCGATTATTGTCACAAAGATCATCCGTGATTATATGATATATAATTAAATCAATAATTGAGACGACAAAGTTATTCATGTTATTAAATTGCAATATTTACAATGTCTAGAAGTTCAGTCAAGGAGAGGTTTTGTCACCTAATTGCGCGCCAATAGGGAGAAATCCTTATTGGAAAGCCCCCTCTTTCCTGGGAACAACCTGGTTGCTAAATATTGTGAGTTATAATATTAATGATGAATAAGTTCGTGTTGATTAAAGATGAATTTGATAGTGTCATTGTGTTGGGATTATTTGTGTTAGTAGAAATCGACATCTATTCCGATGATAATTGATATCTAGAGGTTATATTATTCAATCGGGTATTCGGGACACTTTTTCGTGTCGGAGTACTATTCATGAGTAATTCATGAGTTACTATTCACGAGTTACTATTTATGAGTTACTATTCATGAGTTACTATTCATGAGTTACTATTCACGAATTGTTAGAGTTTATGCCCTAGAGGCCAATTATTTGATATAATTGCTTAACGTTTTGATATTATATTTGACTGAATAAATATATAATTTTATTATGGTTTTATTTACTGCGTAATATAATCGTTAACATAATAAAATTCCTTAGAATAGTGATACAAATTATATAGTTTCAAGTATGTGACTTGAACATGAGATTATATATTACCATTAGTATCGGTGTTCTTAAATGTCCTAAATCGAGTATCATTGTTGATGGGACAACAATGATGCATTGAGACTAGTATGTGGATCGATCGATGACCAAATCTCATTGGTCATAAATATATGAGATATTAAGTCAATGCATAGGTACATGTTAGACAACAATGTCTTCGGATGCAATCCACCATGAGAATTCTATATGGAGCATTATGCGAAGTGTCATTAGCAATTCTCACAAATGATAATGATGTAATGGTCCTCCGGGCACGAAATCGCTATATTACTACACGAGAATTTATGTACTTTGATATCATCAAATGTCACCTTTAATAGGGTGGACTATAAAGGTGATTATTGGGTTCATCATTAATCGTGTGAGAAATATGAGTGATCTAGATGGAATTTAACCATCCTATATATTATGGGTGATATCCATAGGCCTCTTGATTGAGTAGGACTATGAAATGCATGCCATGCTCAAATAGTGATTTGTTTCATATAGTCACTGCTCATTGATCAAGAAAACTCAGATTAAATTAAGAAGAGTATGACACATTCCATGACTCGAGTTTAATCTAGGATATTAAGTTAAAAGGATTAAATTACATTGAAACATTGGTCACGAAAAGGTTGCATCGAATCATCGATCTTATTATTACTTGGGTAGCAAGATGATGCATTACTAGATGTCATTCAACATTATAATTTTATAATATGATTTTAAAATTATTGCCAACGTAATAATAACCTATAGGTCACACACATATGTAACGTTATTTAAAGGGAATTAATTTAAATTTTAAGGATTTAAATATATTAATATGATTAATAGTATTTAAATCACGAATTTAAATTAAAAGGATAATTTATATATATGTATATTAATTAAGTAAGACTTAATTAAGAGATATATATATATATATATATATATATAAATAAAATTTTGGATTTTATAAAATTAGGTTTTGATTTGATTAATTCCTTTTAACTACTATATATATGATATATAGCAGCTACTTAGGGTAAGATATCAAATTGAAAAAACCCTAGTCACTCTTAGAGAGAGACTAGAGAGAAAACAGTTTCAGAAAATCCATTCCTTTTGGTGGCTAGTACCGTAAGTCCTTCTTATTGCAGAATCGTTCGACGGTTCGATGCTGCGTTCGATGTGGATAATTGGTAGAGGCGCAATCGGTTTGTATTAAGTTGGAGATTCGAGTATGATCGGTTTGATTCTCATTTTTTTTATATCCGTATAATCTCTAAACCTCTGAATTAATTGATTTTTCGCATGGATCCTGCTTTTAGGGTTTGAAATTGCTTTAAAATTTTAATTTCACAACGTGCGTTTACGTCGAAACCCAACACGAGTTACTATTCACCTGGTTACTATTCACTCTAGTATTGTGCATTCGGGTATTTGGGTATAATATTATTCCATGAGGAGATGTGCTAATTTTTTAGACCGTTGGTTGAAATTATAATAGTAAATCAATATGGATCGTTGATTTAAAGTCTTAATAGTAACTTGCCCTTTCAGTTTTCCAAGGGTTAATTATCCCTTCGTAAATAGTAGTTGTCTCTTCAATATTGCCAAGAGTTATTTGCCTCTTCGGTGTTCCAAGGGTTAATTACCCCTTCATAAATAGTAGTTGTCTCTTCAATATTACCAAGAGTCATTTTGACCCTTCGTTAAGACCAAGAGCCACTCTTAGTTTTTTTATAAATAGAAGCTCATTCCTTCATTATTTTCTTACGAATTCACTGAAACTCTAGAGAGAGAAATTATAGAGAGAAAGAAGAAGAGTATTATGCTACTTTACTATTCCGATATCAAGTTTCTTTTACGGTAAGGGATATTATTTGTTGTACCAGTAAGGGTGTTATTCTTTCTTATTCATGAAGAGAACTTACATTATTCCATTCTTTATTATTCATTTGGAATAATTGTGTATACACAATGTGATACCCTATACATAACTTTTGATACGCTGTGACATACCCCATGACTTGGTGAAATCCTTATGTTATTCCATTCTTATTTATTACATTGGAATAACTCAGATCTGCTGACTCCCCTATACTTGGTGAAATCCTTATATTATTCCGTCTTTATTATTACATTGGAATATCATGTATGCGTATGTTTTACACGCACTGTTCCGCCTTTATTATTCTCGTTGGAATATCCTCATCGTGTGTTTTACACCGACACTGTTTCTCTTTATTATTACGTTGGAATAACTTTTCTATCTGCAATCTTTAGCATGCATGGTGATATCTTTTGTTATTCCATTCTTTATTATACTCATTGGTTAAAGTTTTGACTTCTATACTCCATGAAATTAGTGGAATATCCTTGATAATTGCGCTTCATCCAAGATCTTTTCATGGAAATATTCTTCTAAGCATTCTTAAATTTTTCTCTGAAAGAAGTATCATGTTGACAATTTGGACGTTATTAGTTTTTGGATAATTTAATTCGTGAACTTGTTTTTATTGAATTCTTATATCATTGTCATCATCCTCATGTTTATATTTTTTTGAAAGTCATCTGTGGCCTGTAGTGCATAGATGGACTTGGTATGATTATGACCAGGGAATATTCGGTATAATCATGACTGTAATGTTACAAATGATGTGGTAAAAGTCCTCATTGGCCCGTAGTGCATTGATGGATGATTGTTGGCATGATCATGACCATTGATGAATACACGAATGTCCTCGGCCCGTAGTGCATGGATAATTTATGGTCGTGATACTAAAGAATATCCTTGGCCAGTAGTGCGGGGTGATTCGATGATGTGGATTATTTATTAAAAAATCGAGTCTCGATGATAAAAGTGATAAAAACCTTTTAAATCATAAAAGATGGTAGATTTTATTCTCTACTTAACTCTTTTAATGGATTGCTTGTTCCGCTGCAGTTAAACTTGATGTCTATTGTATTTTATCAGTTTGACATTGTTGAAGACTAATGATAATTTATTCTGCATTATCTTAGTCATAATATTTCTTACTGGGCTCGTTGAGCTCACCATTTCCTTCATTGTTCTCTTCAGGAAATGAGAATATAGCTGGGATGAGTCGGGGAACGGAGTGACGGTCCAGATGATAGCATTAGTAGTCCTCACTATTCTGTTAAATAGTGTGACAATAAATGTAACGAGGACTGAATTTGAGTTTGTATACTATCTATGAGGACTCCATTGAGAATGGATATTGTCTAGAAGGCAGTATTCTTATTTAAACTCTTAGATTATGTTTTGTCGTATTTTACACGAAAGTTGTATTTGAATTTTGTACCATGTATTTGGTGACTCAAGATGGGTGATGAATACCTATTTTTGGGGGCGTCACAACAAGGATAAAACATTGTTGGTGGACTTTTAACGTGGAGAAGATAATAGACTTTATAGTCTATTTGACTCTTCTAATGGATTGCTCGTTCCGCTGCAACTATGGTTGAAAAGTTTTATCATCTACCATATGTTCTATTTCTCTGATTTATTATTGATGAATACTCTTGATAATTTAATTATCTTTAGTAATGATATTTTTTACTAAGCCAGTTGTGCTCACCCTTTTGCTTCACAATTCTTTTCAAGTAATAAGAGTGTTCTTAAGAATTCGGCGGGGATAACATGGGAATAGAATCGGTGGTCTATAGTCATGTTGAGGTTCTCCCTAAATAGTATGGAAATAATTTTATTGAGAACTTTAGATAAGTGTGTCGTATTGTATACATCATTTGATATTTAATTTTGGTGAACCGAATAGGGTGAGGTGAACCCAACTTTGGAAGGGTGTTTTGCCACTATCATACAAGATGTCTAAAGACATACGACCTTGTGTTATCATAAGACAGGGTTGTGCACATCCACTTGCTAAGTATATCTACGAGCTCTACCTATATGATCTTGGAGTTTGGTTGAATCATAATGTTCAATTGCAGACGGTGGAGATAGTTATATGTCAAGAGAAGACTAACCATTGGAAAGAACATGATAGTAATCTTCTCGTTTTTCTTTGGGGTCTATTAGATCAACCAAGGATAATTCTCTGGACATATGATATCTATCATAACTTAGATTCATGGCCTCCCATGTACGAAGGTTTTCTTGAGCATTTTCCAAAGATTTTAATTTCTAAAAGCGATTATTATTTGTACCTTTATGTAAGGTATCATCTTTGGAGGTGTTGTCCACTATTTGGGACATGAGTCACGATTGGTATTAAAACTCATAGTATATGTGTTGTTGTATTTTGCACGACAATTGTAGTAATAAAGTTATAGTTATTTTACGTACCATGTATTTGGCGACTCGAGAATAGGTTGGATGGATTGGACCTATTTTGGGGCGCCAGATTAATATCGATGCTTAGGATATTATCTTTGGCGGAGATCCAGATTAGAACTAGGAAGGGAGAAACGAGTAATATCCTTCGCTAGTGTGTGTCCTACCTAAGCTGAATTTTCTTACTTAAGTTGACAAATTATGATATGTCAATTAACCTTTGTTTTGAAGCTGTATTCTAGAATGATATCTGAAATACAGGAGATGAGCAATGGAGAAATCATGATGACAGGGAAGATAGAATCTGAAATGAAAGCAAGGTATTCTCAACTATTTGAAATACCAGGTATGTAAATTTCGGGGATGAAATTTCATAAGGAGGGGAGATTGTAAGACCCCAAATTTTATGAAATAAAAGTATTCAATTTTTCTTATAATTATTATTCAGTTAATGGTTAAATTGATGAAAATTTAAAGTTAAGGGTGGTATATGTAAAGTTTACAAAATACGCAAGTGGTTATAAAATACTCATTTTTGTCGGGGAATATTCGTTTGGTCGTGGAATATTCTTGTTGTCAGGGAATATTCGTACGCCAGCTTAGCCATTTGTGGGCCCCATAACAGAATAACTATCGGATGAAGAAAACGACAAGTATGAGTTTTTATAAATAACAACGTAGTTGTTGCCGTTAACACTGTTAGAATACCCGGTGGTTAAAATACAGTAATACGCGTGGTTCCACGGTAGCACACGGTATTACACAATATTTTTTTTTGAATTATTGATTCTTACATAAGAAGGCACTACTCAATAATTGTTACAGTAATTACTGTTCAATATTTTATTTTATTAATTCAATAATTGATGCGTTGATATTTTATATTATTGTTGTTTCAATAATTGTTACTGCACAGTATTTCCCATTATCAGATCAATAATTCATATTATTTGAATAATATTATTAGATAGAATTATTGGCAATGTCTAGAAAGTTTGTCAAGGAGAGGATTGGTCTCCTAATTGCGCGCCAATAAGGAAAAATCCTTATCGGAAAGCCCCCTTTTTCCCGGAAACTGCCTGATTGTCATTATTGTGATTCTATAATATTATTTGTGAATAATTAATTATTAATTTATATTATAAAGGAAATATTTATTTGATGCGGATATAAATGATAGATTTATTTATGTGGTTATGAATGAAGGAATTATTATTGAGGTATTTTATCAGTATTTTGTCGGATTGGATGTATTAAAAGATCAAATCGGTGTTCTTAAAGCTCTATTGCGTGAGTTATAATTTTAATTCGACCGTTGGATCGTTGTAATTTTTGGATATGTTATTCATATATAAGTTGAGTATATGTCCACAAATTTTGAACCGTTAAAAATTAACGGTTGATTTGTTATGAATTTTAAAAGGTGTTAAAAATCATCCGTTTATGGATTTCGGATATTTTCTGTCTGGAATTTGGAAAAACTTAAAGCTACAAAGTTATAGAGAATTCGATTTTGTGTGGAATGGATATAAAATTCATATTTTTCTGATAAACAGACTATTTTCTATGAATTACTGAAGTTTCAGAAAATAAAATAATTTTTATTAAAAATAGGTGGGACCCACTTTTGTTAATAACATGTGGGCTGCTATTTTTTGGTTCAAAAATGGCTGCTGATTCAAGGAGGAGGTGTGGAATTTTGAAAAGAAAAAATATTAATAATATTTTATTATTTTAGTCTCCTTTGGCGTTCTAGCATTTTCCTATAAATAGGTACTTATGTTAGAATTGAAAATCACACTATGAATAAGTTTTCTTTCTCTCTATATTGTCAAGCGTATTTTTGTAAGTATTTAGATACTTTGAGAGTTGCTATTTAGTGCAAGTTTCCTTCGGCTTTTCATCCGATAATCCAGTCAGAAATACTGCTCTTTCGAGGTAAGGGATTGTAAGGGTTATTATATTTTTCAATTTCGTAATTTTTTCGACCCTCAAAAATTCTGGAAAAATTTAAAATGATAATTTGATGAGTTTTCTAGATTGTGTCCAAAAATGGCGATTTTTGGATGTATAGATTAGGAGTTATGAATTTTATGGAAAAAGACTATTTTAAAAGTAAACCCTTATAACTCCTTGTGGTTAACTCTAAAATTGATGAAATTTTTATTGGGGGGTACATCTATATAATATAAGTATACCCTGTAAATTTTGGAATTTTTGGATAAAAGTACAATTTATGATAAATGTCTAAATATTCAGTAGTTTTGGCCATATGAAAAATAGTAAATGAATTTTAAAAATTCAGAGAAAAATATATGTTCAATATGGGACTATGTTTTGCTAAATCCCAGAAAAGAAAATTTGTTTGTACTAATTTGGTATTTTTCATGAAAATAGACTAGTTATGAGTAAATGTAATACCCGTAAATTTTATGATTTAATATTATTATTAAATAGAGCCGGTGAATTATTTATTTTACAAATGCTTACGTGGCATGAGGAGAGTAACTCAATTGAATTAAAATTGAACTGTTGATGATCGATAAGATAGGTTCATGAAATGTCTTGTGTGACACAATGATGGACTTAGTGAAGGATGATTAAGCATTTGCATGTTTAAAGTCCAAATAATAAATTGGGAGTCTAGCCCAATAAGTTAATTGATGGACTTTTGAGTTAGCCCAATAAACTTGGGATATTTAGAATCCAATCTAATCCAACAAAATAGTTAATCGAGAGTACAAGGTATTGGTTAAATTAAAATGTGGCGTAGGCGATTAGACTTTGGCTAGCCCTTCTTGTCATGTCTCAAGATCTATTCTCTTGTCCCCAAATTAGGGTCACCAAGTACAAAGAACAAGAGCTCAAACTCTCTTTACATAAATTTCAAGTCGCTAATCCTAGGCATGCATGGCTAGCTAAGTGGTCGGTATGGAGTGATTAAACAACTCCTTAAATAACCATTGTTCATTTCTATTGCACCATGAATCCCAACATTGGGTAAAAGCAAGTGTCTGGTCCATGTTTTCTCTTTAAATACAAGCCACTAGGCGTACTGCTTTTAGTGATAAGAGTGTTGGAGAAATCTGAGTAAAGAATTCTTAGTTCTTAAGCATTACCAAATCGATGTGTGAGATATCAAGGTTAAAGCTCGAGAAGGTATAATTTCTACTCCGCTTCTTAACTTGAGTCATGTTGATTCTCGTTTTTGATTATTAGGTCAAGTATGATGAATTAGCATGATAAAGGGTGTTTAGAAAGTTTACCTTCGTGCATGAATACGTTAAAATTATGCTCGAATCAAGTTGTGGCTACTCTCAAAAAATGAGCATATTCACCGCTTCGAAATCCATGGGTGCAAATTGCACACCATGCTTAGTAACCAATCGATGGGTTCTTGGTCATGTCGACCTTGTATTAAGAAATTCCCTTAGGTTGTATGATATAGTAAAGTCTTAAATTAACCCGACGAACTTAAACTTTGTCGGTAGTAGTGTAGAATCAAAGTCTCTCGAAGGAGCCGCTTTGGACAAAGCGTGATGTCTTGAATGAGCGTAATGTCTTCGGACAAAGCGTGATGTCTTCGGACAGAGCGTAATGTCTTCAGACAAAGCGTGATGTCTTCGGACAGAGCGTAATGTCTTCGGATAAAGCGTGATGTCTTCAGACATAGCATAATGTCTTCGGACAAATCGTGATGTCTTCGGACAGAGCGTAATATATTCAGACAAAGCGTGATGTCTTCGGACGAAGCGCGATGTCTTCAGACGAAGCATGTTGTCTTCGAACAAGTCATAATATCTTCGGACATGGCGAGATGTCCCGGAACTCGGAGACAACATCGTAACTTGATATAAGGATGGATTAATAAATACTCCTATATTGTTGTAAACTATTAGTACACGAATGAGTTCTAAGTAGAGAATTTTACCAACTTCGGGAAAATAAATCTAATACTTGCAAACGTGCGTAGAAAAAGGTCGGTGGGATTAATAGACGTTATGGTCTACTTAAAGCAATGAACCTCTTAGAACTTCGAGGAAGAAAGATTATGAATAAGCTAGAAGTGGTCAATAGTATGAGCATGTTAGTGTACCATTATAAGTTTTAATGGGTACAGCAGATAGAAAGAAAAATGTGTTATGTGTACATGATATTGATATATATTAAGTGTGTTTGGCTAATGAATACCTATACTTACATGAATAGGACAGACATAGTTCGTTGAGGTGATTTTCGCTATTAGTAGTAATCAACGCTAAAGGCAAGTTTCTTACTCTACCTTGATTTCAAGTATGCAAGTTTCTTACTCTACCTTAAGTTTCTTACTCTACCTTGATTTCAAGTATGCAAGTTTCTTACTCTACCTTGATTTCAAGTATGCAAGTTTTCTATCCCTAACTTATTGTTATTGTTGGGCAAATTCCCTAACCTCACTCAAATTTACAATGAGCAAGTATCCGAACACTATTATTACTGTGTTGCAAGTTCCTTAATTCACACACTTTATACGTTGAATTGTTGTCATATCAATCATATTTTATCAAGCAAATATCTGCTTCTATTCGAAAATCACTTGTATACCTTGACGTTGTTGTAAGCATTGGACTTATCATTCCTCAATGCATGATGAAAACTGTCTAAGCCCTTGATTCTGGCTTAGACTATTATTATGAGTTAAAGATCTATCCAAACCGATTGATTTGGTGCGGACTATCGTAAATTCTATTGAGATGAACAACCCTCATAGAAGGGAAATTATATATTGTCGAGAGGCAACCGACGCATGACATGAGTATGATTAAATGTTATGCATAACATAGGGTACCTTAAATCGATCACCGATGTACTGTGGATGTTGGATTACAGCAGTAATATCTTTGTTAATTCTAGTAAGAGTTCTTGGTCCTTAGTGACCGCCAAGACTCAATTATGTTGAACCTCTAAATGAATAAATCCTCGAGATTTTGTTGATATCCTTCTATCCATAGCGACACTCGTGAATACTCTTGGTATTCTTGATATCCTTGAACTATCAATTATTATTATACCTTTGAAAGATTCAAATGCTATAACCGCTTGTTCTTCTAGCTATATTGCTTGGTCAAGCAAACTTGTTGCTCATTCTTGCTTCCTAAAACATTACGCTTAAGGCATAGCAAGAAGCTTGATTTCGTGAAAAGACAAGGAAAAGGGCAAGGCTGACGTAATAATTTATCCCTTAAGACTAGAAGTATTATTATTATTGTTATTATGATGTATTCAAGAATGATTAAGCTATGTTAAGCTAATCACAAAATGGTTGTAGTAATGGTTACGGTACCTTGGGACGTGAATATTTATATTACATCAATGTAAATTATTTTATTATTTCCGTTGTTAATGATTTTGTAAGATATTCGTAGTAGTAGCGTGATGCACCGAAATTCGAGATATGAGTGTCTGAAAATATGGGGGCGTCACAGTAAATGAATTAAATATGTTATGTGAAGTAAGAAAATTGGAAAATATGATTTTATGGCTTGAGAATCCTATATAAGGTATATGCAGATTTTTGATGAGGATTTTGGTTATTGGCGATGAAATTTTATGAGTTTGACATTTTAGGATGATTAAATGCATTAATTAGTAAAGTGTAAATAATTAAAATAAATTATTTATAAGTTTACGAAATTATTAAAATATTGTTGTAATATTAATAATATTAGATTATGAGATTATTAAGTGATTGATAACATTTGGATTAAGGAGATATAAATATTGATATGGATTTTATTGTGAAAGTTTATCTTTTTGTGTCGAGGTTACTATTCACGAGTTACTATTCAAGGAGTACTATTCACGATAAAATTGGTTTCTTTTTCTGACCGAATTTTCGTTGATTTATGAATCTTACTCTTGAAATTAAATCCATGTTTTGATCATATTATTTTTATTATCATATATAACATTTTTATAATCCTGCTGAAGAAATTTCTCTTTAACTTGAGTGTAAAGATTGGTAGATTATTGGTATGATCGTGACTATGGGTTCTCTTTGGCCAGTAGTGCAAAGTTGAATCGTTGACTGGTATGATCATGACCATTGAATTTACAATTTAATATTTTTAGCTTAAGTGCAAAGGTGAATTGATCAACATGGTTATAATTATGGTTTATATAAATTCTGAAATGATTATGTATTTCTTTGAGATATTAATATCTTTGACCTTTAGTGCAAAGATGAATTATTGATGAATATCTTTGGCCCGTAGTGCAAAGATGACCTGTTGTTGAATATCTTTGGCCCGTAGTGCAAAGATGACCTGTTGTTGAACATCTTTGGCCCATAGTGCAAAGATGAATTTATTAGTATTATTATAAACAGGAACTGTGATTTGATATAACTATGATCTTTGATGTTTCAGGTAAAGACAGGTGATGAAAATTATCTTCGTCCTTAATGAGAAGAGGAATTTAGAATCACAATTATGATTATGAGTTATTCATATGATTGTGGAAAGGAACTGTTGATTGATGTTACAGGGATAAAACATTGTTGGTGGACTTTTAATGTGGAGAAGATAATAGACTTTATAGTCTATTTGACTCTTCTAATGGATTGCTCATTCCGCTGCAACTATGGTTGAAAAGTTTTATCATCTACCATATGTTCTAAATCTCCGATTATTATTGATGAAGGCTATTGATAATTTAATTATCTTTAGTAATGATATTCTTTACTGAGTTAGTTGTGCTCACCCTTTTGCTTCACAATTCCTTTCAGGTAATAAGAGTGTTGCCGGGTCGAGCGGGTATAACATGGGAATAGAATGGTGGTCTATAGCTGTTGAGGTTCTCCCTAAATAGTATGAAAATAATTTTATTGAGAACTTTAGATAAGTGTGTCATATTGTATACGTCATTTGATATTTAATTTTGGTGAACCTAATAGGGTGAGGTGAACCCAACTTTGGAAGGGTGTTTTACCACTATCATACAAGATGTCTTAAGACATACGACCTCGTGTTATCATAAGACAGGGTTATGAACATCCACTTGCTAAGTATATCTACGAGCACTACCTATATGATCTTCGAGTTTGTTTGAAACATAATGTTCAAATGTAGACGGTGGAGATAGTTATATGTCAAGAGAAGACTCACCATTGGAAAGAACATGATAGTAATCTTCTCATTTTTCTTTGGGGTCTATTAGATCAACCAAGGACAATTCTCTGGACATATGATATCTATCATAACTTAGATTCATTGCCTCCCATGTACGAAGGTTTTCTTGAGCATTTTCCAAAGATTTTAATTTCTAAAATAGTTATTGACTGTACCTTTATGTAAGGTATCACTGTGAGGTGTTGTCCACGGTTGGGACATGAGTCACAGTTGGTATTAAAACTCACAGTATATGTGTTGTTGTATTTTGCACGACAATTGTAGTAATAAAGTTGTAGTTGTTTTCTATACCATGTATTTGGCGACTCAGAATAGGTTGGATGGATTGGACCTATTTTGGGGGCGTCACAGTACATGCATGTGAATCAATAGTTCCATACATGTGAACTAATAGCAATTAATTGCTCATTTATCCGGTTAGTTGCCCGTTTGGTAAATTTAACATCCAGAAATCAATTATTATCGAAATAAATGTCAATTTCCACTAACACTAATAATCCCAACACAATGAAAATATTTTTTATCAACAATTTCATCTTTAATCAACATAAACTTATTCATCATTAATATTATAACTCACAATATTTAACAACCAGATCATTCTCAAGAAAGAGGGGGCTTTTCGATAAGGATTTTTTTATTGGCGCGCAATTAGGTGACCAAATCCCTTTCCTCAACAGAACTTTCTAGACATCATCAATAATGCAAATAATAATATGAATAACTTTGTCGTCTCAATTATTGATTTAATAATATAAAATATTATGCAGATGATACTATGACAATAATTGAATCAATAATATAAGAGATATTATACAAACGAATTATCAGTAGTAATAATTGAGTATAACTCAGTGACTTCTCACGTAAGCATCAATAATTAATACCGTATGCTACTATGCAACCACGCGTATTACTGTACTTTTACCACCGGGTATTTCAATAGTCTAATGGTAAAACTTTCGCCATTATTTTTATAAAAAGATAATTCTGTCATTTTCTCATTCTGACAGTAATTCTGTTATGGGGTCCACCAATAATTGTGTCGTCGTACGAATATTTCCTATTAAAACTAATATTCTCCGACCAAACGAATATTCCCTGACACAACGAATATTTTATGACAACTTGCTTACTTTGCAAAAATGTTCACATATCACCCTTAACTTTAACCTTTTATAAATTTAACCATTTACTAAATAGAATAATAATTATAAGAAAATTGAATACTTTCATTTCATAAAATTCGGGGTCTTACATCTTGTGCCCACCTCCACTACAACAGGAAGGAAATCTAAATTTGGAGGAAATTCTTTCCAAGTTCATAGCTTCAAGTGAGGAGAGGAGGATTAGTCAAGAGATATCGAGTAAAATTTTTGCAGAACAACTATTCATTGCCTCGAACATTTGTCCTCAATACACTTGGCCCTATGACATGGATTCCGAGACTAATATAGAGCTCGAACAAAATCTACAACTGGATGAGCCACAAGATGTTGAAAGAGTGAAACTAATTGGGGACCAAGAAAAGGAGATCAGCGAAGATTTAACTGTAAGCTTCAACGAAGATGAGCCGATTTCATTAGTATCCCATGTGCCTCCTCCACCAAAGTTCAAGAATCTGGGCAGTTTTGCAAAACCATGCCTAATTGGCAGTCATGTTGTCGGCAAAGCTCTTTGTGACGTAAGAGCTAATACAACTATGAAGTCATGGTGGGATGAAAAGGAAAAGATAGGGGAAGATCTCATTGTGTTTATTAAGCTCCAATGCCCCAATCTAATCATAGACATAATGGAGAAAACACCTAGTTGTTGGACGTTCTTAATGGGGAACCTATCTACAAAGAGCATACTATGTGAATTTAATTCAAGGGCCTTTGCTAATGGGAACCTCCCAAAAGAAACATTGATACTGATGGATGGAGGATTCCTCAATTTTTGTAGGGGAATTGGATAGAGATCGAATTGAAGAAGTCAGGCTGAGACTATAAAACAAGCTCTTATTGGGTGGCAACCCAAGTTTAATTTTTATTAGGTTTTATATTAGTAGTTTTGAATTTGCATTTATTTAAAATTTAATAAAATTGCTTCTATCATGGTTTTATAGGTTATTCAAGTCAAATTCAAGTGTTGTGCCCAATTTGTTCTATGTGCCTAGCCTATTCTCCAAACTTAGCGGACAAGGAGGAATATTGCTATATTTTCAGGGAAGTCCTTTGCTTTACTTTTTTTTTCTATTTCAGCCATTGAGGACAATGTCTAGTTTAAGTTTGGGGGCATTTTTTGTGTCATATTGCATATAGTTAGTTATTTGCATTTTAGTTCGTTATTTTTATGTGTTAGAATTGTGTGTTTTTTTAGGTTGCATATAATACATGGTAGTTAATTGCATATGCATAAATGTGTTTCATTAGTATGTGTTCATGTAGTATAATTGTATTTTTTAACATAAATTTGTGCAATCGGTTAATGTAGTCTTAGCTTGGCCTATGATAAGATTGGTTTTGTATGTTAACTTTAAAAGTGTTGATAATTGATTATGAGCTCTAATTTTAATCATGATGATAATCTGAGCCTGTCTGAAACTTATGTAACCGGTTAGCACTTAAAGTTTAACTATTTTAATCCACTTGGTTCAAGGGTTTCATAATTTATTTCTGAGTGAAAATCTTAGTTAAAATTTAAGGAAATTAGTGAACTGGCAGTAAAGGTTGGAATGACATAAAAGCTTGAGTTTGGGGGAATCTATGAGGTATATATATATTAAAAAAAAGAAGAGAAAAATGATGAAAAAATAAAAAATCCAGGAAAAAAATGAATAAACACAGTGGCTAGTCTAGTTTTGTGGCATTTGTTACTTGAGTAAGTACGTCCGAGGGGATGTCTCTACACCTAGCATCCTAAAGCCTGAACGATTTGGGAGTCGTTGGTTGAAAGCTCGCTAAGATAGCACTGAAAAGCCTAAGGGAATTAGACATTGCACAACCATGAGAAAAATAAAAAAAATGAATAAAACATGAGAAAGAGCAAAAATGCCCTCGTGGTTGAATAAAGGTAGAAATAAATCTTGTATTTACCTTTAGACTTGGTATTTGCTTAGTTTTAACTGGAGTTGTCATGTTCACAAATGTAATTGAATTGGAACTGAAATTTTCCTTCTAAGAAGTTTGTTATATGATTTTCTTGATCTGTGGTTGATTAAAATGGTTAACAAGCACACACACACAACATGGGTGATGACAGGTTTGAATTGACTAACTGGTTAGAGTTATGGACTTTGACTTAATTGGAAATATTGTTTGAGTATTATTGGTATCTTTAAGGCCTGTTGCTATATATCATACTGATTTATTACTGGGTTCGTAGGTATATTAGGAAGTAGATCATGCATATGCTTAGTTTGTTTATTTTTAGTTCTTGTGTTTTTGCTTGAGGACAAGCAAATATTTAAGATTGGGGGTATTTGATGAGTGAGTTTTATAACCATTAATTAAGTACATTTGAGCTTAATCTTTTGGAAGTTTTTAAGTGTTTGTGTCTATTCATGCATGTTTTATGTTGTTTTATAAGAATTGGGACAAAAGTTACTTGGATCGACGTTTGGGGTTGCTAGATTCGCATTTTCGGCTTGCCATTTACATAGCAGCCACTTCAGGGCCAATTTAATCATTTCTTCAGCCCTTATTTCGAAGCATTCAAAGAATGAAAGGTGTAGATCTACGTCTCATCTTTCCAGAAAATCTTGAATCACCGAAATCGGAGTTCAGACGAAGAATTTATGGCCATTTTTTAAGGGACGTCAGAGTAGAAAGTTCCAAAAAACCTTCTAGCACCGGGGCACCCATTCCTAGGCTATTCAAATATTGGGCCACCCAGAGGCAGATTTCAAAGACTGTGAGCAAAGTCACGGCACGCGGTCGAGCGAGATCAAGTTAGGACGCGTTTTGGGGCAAATTTTGATACTTTTTTTTACTCCAAATTGGATTGAGTTTCCTCCTAAGCTAGAAATTGGACTTATAACCTATAAATACATGATGTGAGGCATAAAATAGGAGAGATTAGATAGATTAGATTAGATAAAATACTCCATTAGGTTAGAATATAAACCCTAGTTTATATTGGATTGTTGGAGATTGAAGCAACTTGGGGGATCATTGAAGATCAAGAGCAGGAGCAAGAGGGGAACATCAGATTTGCAGACAACAGATTTCATTCTTTCCTCTACTTCTATTTTTGTTTTTTAATTTTTATTCAATTGTGGATTCTAGATTTTAATTCAATAACAATGAACTAAATTCTTGTTTAAGATTGCAACGGGTCTTATTGCATAGCTTATTTTAGTATTCTTCTCTGTTAATTAATGTGATTGATTCTATTATCTATTATGATTGCGTATAACTGTTTAATTGTCTATTTAACAATTACCGTGATAATTTATATGAATTCGGGAGATGAAATATAGATTTAGATATGATCATAATAGTATGTGATTGTGTTTTCTGCATGGTGTTGGAATTCATGATTTGTGTTGAGGATAATGATATGCCTTTACGTCTAGGCCTGGCAAAATATGGTTATGGGTTGGTTTTGGTTTTTAAAATATGGTTATGGTTCCATTTAAGAACTAAAACCATATTAACCATTTTTAATATGGGTTGTGTGGGTTGGAACCATATGGTTATGGTTCAAAACCATATTAACCATTTTAAGATGTTTTGACTTTTAAACATAACTTTTGAAAAATAAAATTGTGACCGTCATAATTAAATTAATTAAGTAATAATATGATATAAAAATTATTAATATAAATAATAAAATGCTAAAAAAACTATAAAAAACAAGTAGGGCTGAATTTTAAAAAAAATAATAATTACAAAATCGTACAACAAACGTAAAGGAATAAATTTTAATCAAAACGTCTTATTTGATTAGATTAAATTTTAATCAATTTACTAAAAATAAGTAGGGCTTAATTTACTAAAAATTATAAATTGATTTTGATTACGTATATTAAGTAATCAAAATTGAGAAATCAAATTGATTTTGTAATTATTAATAATTTACCAACATGTTTTTAGTACGTAAATTGAGAAAAAAAAAATACAATTTGATTTTGATTACGTATATTTTAAATTGATTAATCTACTTGGAATAAATTGATTTTTGAAATTTTCAAAACGTACATTAATCTAATCAATTTTAAGTTTTAAAATTTCTCAAATTTCAAAATATCAAATAAGACTTTTTAATGAAAAAGGAAAGTATTACTTTATTATTTTTTAAAAAAATTCAGCCCTACTTGTTTTTAGTAAATTTGATTGAGTCCTACTACGTAAATTACAACATACGTAAAGCCCTAGATCGTCGAATTCAAAATTCTGAACAGTGAAATTGGAAAAACTAAATGATGATTTGATAGTAGTAACAAATTAAAACCCATACATAGACAATAACTCACCTGTTCAGAACTATGGGTTGAAAAATGGAATGGAATATGAGTTGAAAAATGGTTAACCGGTTAACTAACTATATTTGTTTTAAAAAATATGGGTCCAAAAATTTAACCAACCTGAATAAATAAAAATGGTTAACCAACCCATTTGGTTCCAGTTAATATGGTTTGACCCAACAATTAACTAACTATATTGCCAGGTCTATTTACGCTACATGTAATCTAATAAGGGAACATGTGCTTTAAATCCTTTTAATTTTAATTCACACAGGAATATAGTGAATTAGTTAATTAAGGTGTTTGATTCAATTCTATCAATTGTGGATTTGAATTAATATGTTTGTGATGCATAGGAAGGTGGTTATAAATACTAATAAGTTCTTGATTAATAATCTAGAATAGTGAGCATAATTAATAAGAAGTGTTTTAATATAAGTGAAACAATAAGTGAAGTTGTGATCTGAAATCTCCATAACCTGATTTTCAACTAGTGATGGTAGTAGTAGTAGTTTAATTATATATTTTAATTCACAACATTAAATTGATTGTTTAAATTAAATTAGTTTGGTTAAGAACTAGTACTTGGTGATTTCTATTAAATAATTCCTCGTGGGAACAATACTTTTCTTATCACTTTATTACTTATTGACCGTGTATACTTGCACATTTCATTGATTAAGAAATCGATCAACATGCAACCATTTAAAAATAACCAACTGGCAACTCCTACAGTCAAATCGTCAACATATACATGTCAGACCTTTTTAAACTTGTTTTTTAAACAAATCTCACCTAGTATGAGAACACCAAAAGACAAGAATAGAAAGGGACAAATAAAAATCCAGACGTCGACAGGTGGTGACTCTGTTGGGGACACCAGTAAGAGGGCTTAAGCCGCTGTCAAAGCTTTTCAAAACTTTACCTGCTTGTGTGTGGATGCTGCATTTACATTTGAATGAATGTGTACTAATGATTTATTTACTTCACTTAGTGCTTCGCACCATATCTGCCTATGATATTAGTGCTTCGTACATGTCATCATTTCCATACGGTGAGACGCGATGTATGTGAATGTATGTTGTGTGGTCCCTCCACTAAAAGGCTATCCCATCGGTGTTTGATTACTGGACTCGTCGGGAGACTAATTCCACGAGGCTCAGAAAAGGCACCACCCATATTCACTCCAGTTGAAAGATCGGATTAACTTCCCATCAGGTAAATTACGATGATCTAGGGACCTTCATGCCAAAAAGAAACGAGAGTAGCCTAAGACAGGCCAGCCTCTGATAAACCAAACGCGGAGGGAAGTCTCTTCATACCTTCCCATTTCAATTACTTATATGTAATTTCATTTCCATGTCAAATCTCATTGTAATGGCAAATATAATGGATTATGTGGACATTAATATCAAAACCTGTCATGCTATCCTGTTATTTAAACAGCTGACATCCATTTTGTAGGATAATACTCCTAAAAACAGACACATAACATGTAACATTGCCACATTTCCCAAGACTAAACTACATAAGCTTTTTTTGTAGGGAAGCGATTAGTCCCGTTACTCGTTCAAAGTCCAAAAAGGCACTAAGCACACAGTCAAACATGGCTACAAGTGCCCCACCTGATCCTACTCATGTCTCTCAAGAGGAGTTCGAAGGATTAAGGAATCAGATAGCATAATTGGCTATCTTTCTAAAAGAACAAAGTAAAAACACTCGGGGCCAGATAATGCCTACTCAACCAGAGTTATTCACACCAAGGGGTAGTCAGGGTATTGGAAAAAGATGGAAACCCAAATACCTGAACCTCATTCCAATAAAGGAACCAACAAAACCCCTGAAATCACAAAACTCAAGGATGATCGAGAAACTGGGGATATAAGAAAGAAAGTCCAACAAATGGAGGAAACCATCCGGTCAATCAAAGGGACTGGAAACTATAGAAGTTTCACCTATTTAGATCTCTGCATATTCCCAGGGGCTCGATATCCTGAAAAATTCCAAGTCCCAAAGTTTGAAAAGTACAATGGGGCAGGCGATCCCTATACGCACCTAAGCGAGCCAAGGTCTTATGCTGAAGATGAAAGCCTTAGAATGCAGCTTTTCCAAAAAAGTCTTACTGGGGAGGCTAAAGCCTGGTATGCCCGACTTGACAACGCCAAAATTCACAACTGGGAAGAATTGGCCCACGCCTTTCTAAATCAGTACAATTTTCAGTCATAAATGGCACCGGATCGATACCAAGTGACTAAAGTAAAAAAGTAGAGTACCGAGTCTTTCCGAGAATATGCCCAAAGGTGGAGACGTCTGGCAGCGCAAGTCATTCCATCAATGACAGAAACTTAAATGGTGATGACTTTCATAAACATTCAAGAGGCACTTTACTATGAAAGGATCCTAGCAGGCATAGGAAAGCCATTCTCGGAGATGATCAAACATGGCAAAATGGCAGAGATGGGCCTGAAGGCATGCAAGATTAAAGACTTCACTACCTTGAAAGCAGTCATCGAGCATATATATACTGGCAAGTATGCGAACGATCCCAAGAGGGTACCAGAAAAAGGCAATGAAGAGGTATCCCTCCTTTTACAAGGGCAAGCTAGGAGACCAACCTAAAGGCCCCCCATTTGGAGAAAGCAAGACAATCTGCCATTTCAATAACATGCCGCATTCAACCAATGTCAGGATAGAAAAAGAAAATTTGAAAGAACGGAAAATCAGGTGTTCACTCCACTGGGAGATTCCCTTGAAAATGTATTAGCAATGTTAATGGATCACAAGAAAATTACCAAACTGGATCCACCTTTGGAACCAGGGAGCAAAAGATATAATCCAAGCAAGAGATGTGCTTACCACTCAGGGTCTTTGGGACATGATATGCAAGATTTTTGGTCCTTAAAGCATAAAATTCAAAATCTGATCGAAAGTGGAAGTATTGTGGTCCAACAACCTGACCAACAAAATGTCAACACCAACCTTCCGTTGCAACATGATACGGAGGGAGTAAACATGATCTGGTCCGGAAGCACTAAAATGTATCCAAATCGTAAGTACATACGAAGGATGGAGGAATACCCCCAAAGGCACAGAACAAATGTCCTAGAGTGGGAAACTCGGAGGAGGGTATAATAGTAATGCAAAAGTTATAGACGATCTAGAATCAAGTAAATCTTCTAGCTAAGCTGATAGTGCGCCAACATCAGGAAACGAGGCAGTTTTTCACTTAACTATTAGAAAGCCAAGAGGATAAAGAGATTAACCATAATACAAGCCCATATCTCCACAGGAAAAGCCAACTAAATGAAGAAGATCAAAGTAGGCTGAAAGGACAAGAAAATGGGGATGATAAAATTGCTAGAAGATCTGGCCTGCAAAAAAATCGTCCAGGGGAATGCAAATTCTCAAAGAAGAAAAATCAAACAACCTCTACAAGAGGCCAAAAATTCATCCCTCTGAGCAAATCAAATGAAGAAATGCTACACTTTCTGATAAGTGAAGGAAGGATTACTGAGTTGCTGCCTCCTATAAATCCCAAGATAAAGAGTTATGATTCCACCAATATATTTTTCTACCATTCTAACTCACCTAGACATGTGACTGAGGGATGTATGTTTTTGCGACATAAAATCCAGGATCTCATTGAAAATGGAGAGCTGAAGATAGAATCCCCCATGACCAGAAAAGGCGACAAGGAAGTAAAAAGCTTAAGATGTCCACTCGAGATAGATAGTTCAAAAGAGGTGAAGGCTATGAGCACCAATCTTGGCAAAACATAAGGTGGACTGATCCTAATGCAGGGAATGCCAAAGGAAATAAGAGATTCCTCAAAGGAGATTCCTCCACCAACTTTAAGCATCTTGTGGCCCAAAGATAGCAATTATGTTCCTGATTTTATCATCTTGGATGATGAGGAGGAAATACTGATCCTTTCTAAGGGAGAAAAAGCCAAAAAGGAAAGTTCATTGCAAGAAATGTAACAAAAGTTCGAGGGAGATTTCATGGTCGAATCCTCTCAAGCCTAGAAAAAAGGTGAAGGAACAGATGAAGGAAAATGCGATGAGGTTGTCGAGGAAGCTAACTCTTTGAAGAATGAAGAGTTCATCCTTTTTTGTGACAGGTCCGGTATGAGAATCCCCAAGGGAAGTGCTGAATCAGGAGGCGATCAAGTTATGGCCATAAGTGAAGATATTCAGAACCAAGAGGTAACCTCTTTCGCGAGCCTTGAAGGCAACATAACCACTGACAATTGGACTATCAGGCCTCAACTAGTCAAGAAGATGTATATCAAGGGGATAAAGTTGTGAGTTCCATGAGATATTGGGACGGTATCACTTACTTTTCAATATGCCTTTTATTTCCTATGCATGTAAATATTGGAAAAAAAAATCAAAAAATTAAAAAAATCAAAATAAAAAAAGTTAAGCCAGTTAGGTCTCAGGCAAAGCCTGAACTACGAAAGACCTGATCTCCCCTCATCAATTGGAGTACGTAGGCAACCATTTATGGTGAGGTTAAACTAAACAAAAACCCAAAAAATACTTCTCAAATTATTCAACTCATCTAGTAGGAACTACGTAGGCCTGATCTCCCCTCATCAATGGTAGTACATAGGAAACCATCAGTGGTGCGGTCTGACCCTTAAAAAGAAACATCCAAACCCAAACTTCAATCCCAATACAATAAATCAAACCTTGTAGATCAAATTAAACTTGGGTGAAATCATCACCAACCAAGCCGAGATCTTTGGGCCAATTTAGTGGAGTTTGAAGGCCTCTCGACATCAATAATCAAAGTTATGACAACAACACATCGATACACTAAGGCAAATAGAAGCGAGGTCCTTCAAAGAGCCGACACCCTCAATCACAAGTCTTTATTAAGTTAGAAGAAAATCATCAAGGCCGATTGCATGAACAAGTCAGGAACAATGATTGAGGGCATCGAAACCCAAATCCACTACTTATTCACCATATGGTACAGAGGTAAAAGCCTCTTGCCATCTCGGCATCTTATTAGCCCATTTGTCAAAGAAACTATCCCAGACTTAGCTCTGATACCATTTTGTTGGAAATTTATGAAAGATGATAAATTATAGAAGAAGTGAAATATAACTTTGGAGAACATAAGAACACTTTCATTTCACATGATTAAAATGATCCAAGTACAAGACTATTTATAGGACTCATATGATACTTCTAGAACCACATTTGTGACGCGCCCAAAATAGGTATACATCACCCATCTTGAGTCGCCAAATATATGGTACAAAATTCAAATACAACTTAAATATACAACGATGCCAGTAAAATAATACACAAAACATAATCTAAGAGTTTTAATAAGAATATTGTCATCTATACAATATCCACACTCAATGGAGTCCTCATTACATTTATTGTCACACTATTTTATAGAATAGTGAGGACTACTAAAACAAACATCTGGACCGTCAATCCGCTCCCTACTTCATCCCAAAATTATATTCTCAATTCCCTCAAGAGAACGGTGAAAGAAAGGGTGAGCTCAACTAGCCTAGTAAGAAATATTATGACTAAGATAATGCAGAATAAATTATCCTTAGCCTTCAATAGTATAACAACTGATAGCATATAAAAGACAACTCGTTTTAGATCAACAACTGCAGCGGAATAAGCAATCCATTAGAAGAGTCAAGTAGAGCATAAAATCTACTATCTTCTATGATTTAAAAAGTTTTTCAACAATTTTATCGCTGAGACTCAGCTTAATAAGTAAAATCAAATCATACCTGCATCACAGCCAATGATATTCATGTAATCATCAATGGTCATGAAATTACCGAATAATCCCTGGTCATAATCATACCAACAACTGTCCATCAATGAACTATAGGCCAATGAGGACTTTCACCACATCATTTGTCACATTACGGTCATGATTATACCGAATAATCCCTGGTCATAATCATACCAAGTTCATCTATGCACGTAAGTCAAAGATGACTTTCATCACAATATAAGCATGAGGATGATGACAATGACATAATAATTCAATAAAACAAGTTCAAGGATAAATTTTAAAGATTTATAATCTAATTTATCCAGAATCAATAACGTCCAAATTGTCAACATGATACTGCTTTGTGGAGTAAAATTCAAGAATGCTCAGAAGAATATTTCCATGAAAAGATAATGGATGAAGCGCAAATATCCAGGATATTCTAATAATTTCATGGAGTATAGAAGCCAAAACTTTAACCAAATAAGTATACTAGAATATATGAAATTGCAAATGGATTTTCACCTGCCATGCAGTAATCCACGTAGACAGATCATTTCCACAATTTAATAAGGAATGAATATGAAGGATCATTCACCATGCATGCAGTAGTCCACACAGACAGGTTATTCCAACAGAATAATAAAGAATGGAATAATAGAAGAATTCACCATGCATGCGGTTGTCCGCGTAGACAGGTTATTTCAATAGAATAATAAAGAATGGAATAACAGAAGAATTCACCATGCATGCGGTAGTCACGTGAGCGGAGTTATTCCAATGTAATAATAAAGAATGGAATAATAGAAAAATTCACCATGCATGCGGTGAGTCCGCATGCATGCATGTTATTTCTACGTAATAATAAAGAATGGAATAATGTAAGAATTCACCGTACATTCGGTAGTCAAGACAAACAAAAGTTATTCAAATGAATAATAAAGAATGGAATAACGTAAGAATTCACCAGCATGCAAAGAGTCCTTACATGCATAAAGTTATTCCAATGTAATAATAAAGAATGGAATAATGTAAGAATTCACTGGGCATGCGGTAGTCCACACGCATGTGTTATTCCAATAGAATAATAAAGAATGGAATAACAATCATTACGAGTATTGAAAAAATAACTCTTTCATGAATACGAAAAATAATAATACCCCTTACCTTAGAATAAAAAGCGGATATCTTTGGAATAGAGAGGTATCAGACTTCTCTTCTTCTTTCTCTCTATAATAATTACTCTCGTGAGACTTAGTGAATTGGTGAGAATGAAAGAAGAATGAGCTTCTATTTATAGAAAAATATAGTTTCTATAATTGCACGTTTTGGGGCTCGAAATATTACAGTATAATACCTTCCTTTTTTTCTTTATTTTTAATTTAGTCATGTAAGTATTATCAAACTTGCACCACCTCCCCTAATATTAAATCATGTGAATTAATAGTTCATTCATGTGACTTAATAGTATAATCATGTGAAAAAATTAATTACAGTATAGTACCTTCATCTATACCTCTATTCTTAATTTAGTCATGCAAGTATTATCAATCTAACACCAACTCCCCTAATAGTAAATCATGTGAATCAATAGTACACACATGTGAACACATAGTTATAAGCATGTGAATTAATAGCAATTAATTGCTCATTTATCCGGTGAATTACCCGATTGGTCAATATAACCTCCAGACATCAATTATTATCGAAATAAATGCCGATTTCCACTAACACTAATAATTCTCACACAATGGAACTATCAATTTCATCTTTAATCAACACGAACTTATTCATCATTAATATTATAATTCACAATATTTAACAACCAGGTCATTCCTAGGAAAGAGGGGGCTTTCCGATAAGGATTTCTCCTTAATGGTGCGCAATTAGGTGACCAAACCTCTCCTTGATAGAACTTCTAGACATTGTCAATATTGAAAATAATAATATGAATAACTTTGCCGTCTCAATTATTGATTTAATAATATAACATATTATGAAGATGATACTGTGTCAATAATTGAATCAATAATATGAGAGATATGATGCAGCAATTACTATAGCAATAATTGAGTATAACTGAGTGACTTCTCACGTAAGTATCAATAATCAATACTGGTAGTGCTACTATGCAACCACGCCAGACATCGTACTTTTACTAATGGGTAGTTCAACAGCTTTTAATTCGGTAACACTTTCGCCGTTATTTTTATAAAAGATAATTACGCCGCTTTCTAACTACGATAATACTTCCGTTAATGGGGTCTACACTAATGATTGTGCTGTCATTATGAATATTCCCTGTTAAAATGAATATTCCCCGACCAATCGAATATTATATAACCACTTTCTTACTTTGCAAAATTTATAAATTTTACCCACAACTATAACATTATATCAAATTCACATCATAATATTCAAAAATATATTTTGTGAAAATTATTCTTTATTCATAAAAGTTGGGGTCTTACAACCTCCCCTTCTTATGAAATTTTGTCCTCGAAATTAGAATACGTACCTGGTATATCGAAGAGGTGAGGATATCTTGACTTCATCTCAGATTCTAACTCCCATGTCATTTCTTCCACATCGTGGTTTCTCCACAAAACTTTGACTTGTGGTATAACCATGGAGCGTAGAATATGATCCTTCTTATCCAAAATTTTAACAGGTACCTCTTCATACGTTAAATATTCCGCTATTTCGTCTGGTTCTAACTCGATAATGTGGTTCGGGTCTTTCACATATTTACGTAACATAGATATGTGAAAAATGTTATGAACACGAGACATACTTGGCGGTAAGGCGAGTCTATAAGCCACAATTCCTACTCGATCGAGGATTATAAATGGGCTAATGAATCGAGAATTGAGCTTTCCTCTCTTTCCAAATCTCGTAACTCCTTTCCATGGAGCAACACGTAACAACACATGATCTCCAATATTGAATTCCACGTCCTTTCGATAAAGATCAGCATAACTCTTTTATTGATCTTGTGAGGTTTTTATACGTTGTCGGATCGTTTGAATCTTTTCTGTAGTCATATGTACCAACTCCGGTCCCAATAACGTTGCTTCACCCAACTCATCCCAAGATACTGGAGAATGACACTTTCTTCCATACAATGCCTTAAATGGAGCCATGCCAATACTTGTTTGATAACTATTATTGTAGGAAAACTCCACCAATGGTAAGAACTTATCCCAACTTCCCTTGAAGTCAAGGACACAGAGTCTTAATAAATCTTTAAGAGTTTGAATAGTCCTTTCCGACTGCCCGTCTGTTTGAGGATGATATGCCGAACTAAATCGTAAACCGTGCCCATAGCTTTTTGTAAAATAACCCAAAATCTTGAAGTGAATCTTGGGTCTCGATCAGAAACTATGGATACTGGCATACCATGCAATCTTATAATCTTGTTTATGTACATACTAGCAAGACGTTCAAGTGTATAAGTTTTTCGTATCGGTAAGAAATGAGCAGACTTGGTCAATCTATCAACAATGACCCAAATCTCATCTATGCCTTGAGAAACCTTGGGAAGACCAGTAACAAAATCCATGATAATGTCTCCCACTTCCATTCTGGAATTTCAAGTGGTTGCAATGGACCTTTTGGCACTTGATACTCCACCTTGACTCGTTGACAAGTTAGACATCTTGAGATAAACCCCGCTATTTCTCTCTTCATATTGCTCCACCAAAATGTATGTCAAAGATCACGATACATTTTGGTACTCCCAGGATGGATTGCAAATGGTGTGTTGTGCATCAGAATCGTTAGGAACACAAAGTTTGGAGTTGACTCGAAGTATTCCTTCTTCATCGATTCTTGCGTCCGGAATAGCACCTTCTTGCACTTTCTTCCTCATACGCATCAGCTCCAGGTCTGTAGCTTGAGCAGCTTTAACTTTATCGATTAAAGTTAGTTTTACTCGTATATTCATCATCATCACATGGGTCCCTGGAGTCTTTAACTCTATCTCCATCCTTCGTAAGTCATACAAAATGGGTCTTTGCATTGACAATATTGCACTCGTACCTGCATATGATCTTCTACTCAATGTGTCAGCTACTACATTCGCTTTTCTAGGATGGTATAATCATAATCTTTCAACAGCTCAAGCCATTGTCGTTGCCGCATGTTGAGTTCCTTTTGAGTGAAGAAATATTTGAGGCTTTTATGATCCGTATAGATCTCCACCTTCTCTCCATACAAGTAATGCCTCCAAATCTTAAGTGCAAAAATGACTACTGCCAACTCTAGATCATGAGTAGGATAATTCCTCTCATATTCTTTGAGTTGTCGTGAGGCATAGGCTATGACTTTCCCATGTTGCATGAGAACACATCCCAACCCTTTTCCCCTCAAGCATCACCAGATGACAAATCCTTTGAGCGGATGGTATTGTCGAGCAGTCTCTGAAAACGAGTCTTCTCTTAAGTTCTTGAAAACTCTTCTCACATTCCTCGCTCTAACTGAACTTTGTATCTTTTCGAGTCAGCTAAGTTAATGGAGTAGCGATTCGAGAAAATCCTTCCATGAATCTCAAATAATAACCAGCTAAGCCGAGAAAGCTACGTACTTCGGTCACTGACTTTGGTTGCTCCCAACTTTGAATTGCTTCAATCTTCGCTGGGTCAATAGATATTCCATTATTTGATATCACGTGCCCAAGGAATGCAACTTCCGCAAGCCAGAACTCACATTTCTTCCACTTGGCATAAAGCTTGTTTTCACGATGCTTTTGAAGTATCAGCCTCAAGTGTTACTCATGGTCTTCACGTCTTTTGGAGTATAAGAGGATGTCATCAATAAAGACGACCACAAAGTGATCCAAATATTCCTTGAATACTCGGTTCATCATGTCCATGAAGGAAGCAGGAGCATTAGTCAATCCAACAGACATGACTAGGAATTCATAATGCCCGTACCGAGTTCTAAAAGTAGTTTAATCTTCAACTGATGATATCCGAAATGAAGATCAATCTTTGAAAAGAATTTAGCTCCTTGCAACTGGTCAAACAGGTCATCAATGCGAGGCAACGGGTACCCATTTTTGATGGTGACATGATTTAACTCCCGATAATCAATAAAAAGTCGCATACTTCCATCTTTCTTCTTCACGAATAGAACATGAGCACCCCAAGGAGACGTACTAGGACGAATGAAACCAATCTCTAACAATTACTATAGTTGGGTTTTTAACTCCTGAAGTTCAATAGGAGCCATTCGATATGGGGCTTTGGAAATGAGTTTTGTACCAAATTCAAGGTCGATACAAAATTTAATTTCACGCTCTGGGGTAGGCCAGGAAGTTCTTCAGGGAATACGTCAGGAAATTTATTAACAATAGAAATATCATTCAAATTTGACGTATGATTATTTAAATCCGTGACATGGGGTTAAGAAAGCTTGACATCCGTTTTTCAATAAACGAATAGCTTTATGGCTTGATATGACAGTGATTGATTTTAGTGGTTTGGTTGCTTGAATTCGCGTAATAGGTTGGTTAGGAATATGAAAGCTAACAACCTTACAAAAATAATTGATTTTAGCATGATGAGTAGATAACCAATTAATCCCTAAAATCACATCAAATGTATGTATTTTCAAAGAAATAAGATCGACAGGTAACATGCGGTTATCGATTTGAATCAAACAAGACTTATAAATAGTGGATGTAATGAAGGTTTTTCCCAACGAAGTTTCAACCGATAAGTCAAAGTCTAATTTCTCCGGAGTTAAATTTAAATGTTGAGCGCAAGTAGGAGAAATAAAAGAATGGGTAGAACCGGTATCAAATAAGGTATATACTTCGCTAGAGTTTATGATTAGCTTACCCGTGATCACCTCGTTTAGATTCCTCGCTTTTTGGGAGGTTACGACAAACGCTCTCCCTTGAACTATTGGTTTTGTCTTGTCTAGGATGACCTTTGATGCCTCCATCCCAGCTGGACTTGACTTTGGTGCACGATAAAATTGGGCTAGGTGACCTTCTCTTCCAAAATTGTAACATGCTTTGATCGCATCATGCGCTTTGACCGATATGTCCTCCCTCTGCATTTGTAACATATGACCGGTGGTCGTTCTCCTTTCTTAACAACAAAATTTGGTCTTTGACGTCTTTCCATCATTGTTGAATCTCCTCTTCTTGAAATGTCCACTCTTATTGTCATGGCCATGATTACCACCGAAGTGATTACCATTTCTGGCATGTTGATTCCCTCTATGCTTGTTGTCACCGCTTTGATGACTGCTACCACTGGTATTATCGACTTATCGTCTGCTCTCTCTTGGTTGGGTTGACTCATTATCGCGCCCCAATAACTGAGCCCTATTCACAACATCTGAATACAAACACAGTTTGTGAGAAATTAGGTATTGACGTATCTCAGGTTTCAAACCTCTTAGAAACATCCGCGTCATTATCAACCAAGTGGGACGCAAACCGGGACAACTCGACAAACTTAGCTTCGTACTGTAACACGGTCATATTGTTTTGCTCCAGCTTGATAAACTCTACCTCCTTCATGTGACAAATACTTTTGGGAAAGTACTTGTCGTTGAACAGCTCTTGGAACTTCTCCCAAGATATCTTCAGTGCAGTAGGTTGAGTACGCTTTACAGATTCTCACTAGTAATCTGCCTCTACTCGCAACATGAAGGTGGTAAAGGGAACTTTTTGATCCTCGGAGCATCCCAAGACATCAAATATCTTGGTGATCTTCTTTATCCACGTCTCCGCCTTAAGTGGTTTTGGCTCTCCAAAAAACTCCGGTGGTCCCAGCTCCTTGAACTTTTTAGCGATGACCGTCTGAGAGTTGCCAGTGTTTCCACTTGCATTTTGAACAGGAGCCGCTCTCGCCTGATGTTTCATGAATTGGATAAAGCCTCGAAACATCCCATCGTTCACCATTTCATCGGTGTTATTATTTACTCGAGGATTATTGTCTTCCTATTGCATATTATCCTGGGTATTGATCGTTGGTGACTCAATGGTCTCATGTGTTTCATTTCTTATCTCAACATTTTTGGATGTCATTTTCAAATACTGCCACAAAACAAGGATTAATTAACATATCACATATTATCCCTATACTCTGACTGACCAATTAAATACAAAATAAACTTAGGTAGGTCATAATAGCGAAGGAATTCCCTGTCTCTCCCCTCTTAGTTCTTGTCTCACATCTCAGCCAGGGATCATATCCCTAAGCTTTGATACCAACTGTGACGCCCCCAAAATAGGTATACATCACCCATCTTGAGTCGCCAAATACATGGTACAAAATTCAAATACAACTTAATTATACAACAGTCGTGTAAAATACGACAAAACATAATCTCAGAGTTTTATTAAGAATATTGTCATCTAGACAATATTCACACTCAATGGAGTCCTCATTACATTTATTGTCACACTATTTTATAGAATAGTGAGGACTACTAAAACAACTATCTAGACCGTCAATCCGTTCCCCGACTCATCCCAACTATATTCTCATTTCTTGAAGAGAACAGTGAAAGAAAGGGTGAGCTCAACTAGCCCAGTAAGAAATATTATGACTAAGATAATACAGAATAAATTATCCTTAGCCTTCAACAGTATAACAACTGATAGCACATAAAAGACAACTCATTTTAGATCAACAACTGTAGCGGAATAAGCAATCCATTAGAAGAGTCAAGTAGAGCATAAAATCTACTACCTTCTATGATTTAAAAAGTTTTTTAACAATTTTATCACTGAGACTCAGCTTAATAAATAAAATCGAATCATCCCTGCATCACGGCCAAGGATCACCAGTACAAAGTACTAAATAGACAACACTTAAACCACAATGTTTTTTATAAAAATGTTGTGGTATTTTTTTTCACAACGTTTTTTAAAAAAACCTTGTAGATATATATGCAAAAACGTTATCTATTTAAAAGGGCATTTTTTTTGTTTTAACTAGATAACGTTTTTTTAAAAACGTTGTCTATCTAACAAAACACAGAGCAAAAACTAAAAACGCGAAACTGAAAATTTTAAATTAAAACAATCTTCAGATCTATTTTGTTCACTCTTCTCTGTACTTTCTCTTTCTTTGACTTCCCGACTCTCTCTCTCAAATCGACGACTTCCCTAATTCTCTCTCAAATCCACGACTTCCCCAACTCTCTCTCAAATCCACGACTATCATCAAATCGGCATTTAGTTTTTCCAATTTCACTGTTCAGAATTTTGAATTTGACGATCTAAGGTTTAAGGAATTGGTATTCTTACTTTTTTAGGGTCTTCAATTTATATGAGGCTTTAGGTTTTAGTAATCTATTAAATTCGTAGTTTTTAATCGTTTTGGTGATTCATGAAGGTCATGTCATCGGATAAGATGGAGAAGGAAACGAAGGTAGCTACTGAAGACCCAAATATTGATTTATTTGAAGATGATGACGAGTTTGAAGAGTTTGAGATCAATGAAGGTAATTATTCTGGGTCCTTTTTCTGTGCGCTTTTCTTTATTTTTGAATTCTATTACTGTATGACTTTATGCACCTTGTAAAAAAAATAAGTAGTATGCCTATCATCTTTTTTCCTGGTCAGATTGATACAACTAAATTCTAAAAATATGATGTTTAATGCGGCTAGAGACTTATTCTTCTATGTGATTCGAACATATGTGGCTTCAAGTTTTCCTTTTTCTTGTATATCAAATTCATTAATAAGCCCACACCTCTTAGATTGCATGTATTTTTGCCTTCAATACAAGATATCAGATGGAACTTTGCACGGTTACTGTATTTATTCAACATACAACTTGAGAGAAATGTTGCCACGTAAGTCAGGTGAATTCTTTACTCTTATATGTAACATTATTCAAATTTTAACTTCTTATGTGGTTATAAAGTAAGAGCACATGTATCATGTATGGCATCATAGGTATGGACAGAATGAAGGATTTGTTTTTTCAATTAAGTTAAAGCAATTTAATGTAAGAGGGGAAATTTTACCCTCGTTACTTAAAGAAGTTTTTTGTTATGTGGATAGAATGAAGGATTTGTTTTTGCAATTAAAGCAGTTTTTTGTTATGTGGTTAATTTTACCCTCGTTACTTAAAGTAGTTTTTTGTTATGTGGACAGAATGAAGGATTTGTTTTTGAAATTAAGTTTTCAATGTGTTTTTGTATTAATTTGTGTATCCATATTTCCTTTAGTTAATATTTTTTATCTCATTCTTTTAACATTAAGTTAGTTACCTGATGTTAATATTATCCACTGCTTGTTTGTTATGTCATATGCTTGTTTCAATAGACCTCCTAAGGAGTGACTGCTTGACGATTTTGTATTTCTATATTACTTAATTGGTTGAATCTTTAATCATGAATCTTTAATCATGGATGTTATGCCATGGCATCCACATTAGTTCCTCAGCCACATTCAATGATTCATGCTCCACTTGAGGAGGATGTGAACATGTTGTTTGGAAGGTTGGTTTGATTTGTTTGCATTTTAATGCAGCATTCTTTTGAGGAAATTTTGACCTTTTATGATTTGTCAATATCTACAATCCAGGTGATCAGCCCTTTGTACTATGTATTGCGCAAACATTTTAACGCTATTGCGTAGCTTTAAAATAATCCCCTGATATAGGGTTGTTCATCTCAGCTTAGATTATCAGGTTCCGAACCAAAGGAAGTTTGGTTGGGAATTAACTTCAAAGGAAGTCTAGGTTTTTCAAACGCTCATCAACCAAGTACTAGTTGAATCAGATAGGAATCAATAACTATTCAAGGGCTTGATTATAATGTCTTCATGAATAAGGTATATCGATGAATCAATAAGAGCTAGAGTATTAAAAATTTCTAAGTTGAACAAATGTTATCATCGGCAACATGCTTTCAAAGGTGTGTGAGTACATAAACAAACCAAAGGAAGTTTGGTTTGGGTCGACTTCAAGGGTAATTTAGAGTTTAGAATATTCATCAACTAAGGATTAATTGAATTGGTAAAGAATCGCTAAGCAACTTAGGGTTTGGTACAATAATGTAAGATAGTACAATGATATTGAAGAATGAAGATCAAACAACAGTTATTAGTAGCTGAATAAACACACTTCTTACAATAAAATTATAGACTTTGATAACCAAAGTAATCTCGATTTGGAATAAAGAAACAAAGATTAACTAACTTGTTTAACAATAAATGAGGGTTAAAGAACTTGCATGACAATAAATTGTTAAACAAAAGATTGGAGATAAAGAATTTGCATAAGTATAACATAACAGTGAAAAGTAACCTTGTTGAATAATAAAGTAGTAAAGGTTAGGGAACTTGCCTCTTGCATAAGCTATACAATTACGACTCACGTACTCCAATATCCTACACATAGGTTTAGAACCACAATACCTATTAGATATGCTAACATACCATAACATGCACATTTCTTGCTAAACTTATCATTTTAGCACAAGTCTTATGCTACTATACAAATATCAGGAATTTCAAGTGTTAACCTTCACAACATCTGTTTACTATTCATAATGCTCACTAAGTCTAATATGCCACGTTCATTACCTACTAATCATTTTCAACCTTGAAATTATCAACGACATGCCATGGTTCTGTTTTAACCTCCATATTCCATGTTTATTAAGTTAACACATTATTAGACCAAGTTATAGTGTCGCTTATCCTGTCTGCGATGTGCAACATAAGTCATTCCTCGAGATCGGTTGTATGGCGGCATGCTTTACACCATACATAAGCACGGGATAAGCAGCAATTGCGCCATTTTTTTTGACTCGACACGGCAGAATAGTCTTGGCGGCAAGTACGACAGAGGCGTAAATCTGATGAACAAAGAACTCACTTTAGCCCAACTAACACGAATTTCACCCACCAAGCAGTGAAATTAACACAAACAAATGATATAAAACTATTACAAACATGTTTCCTCACATATATATCAATATAGAACAATTTAACAACAACTTTTACTCACTTAATTCCTCAAATTCCATGTTTCCAAACAAAAACACCACTTTTGACATCCTTTACAAAAATCATCATTGTGATTTCAATTCTTCACCAAATCACTTCGTTCAAACTACGTTTTCTTTGTTTCTTAACGAACTAGCATAATCAAGCCTTAATTCACAGATTAACGTACAAATTGGCTACTAAAATTGGTACTTTTACAAGCCATAAGCTAAAATATACTATAATTTACTTTTCTTCTTCCTTTTTAACTGCAATTAGCATACGAATTCTTGTTTACATACAAACTCAAACATAACCAATACATATAATCACAATTACCAGTTATATATATCAATAATTCAACAAATTTGATTTCATAAAACATAAGAAAATTTTGCCGTAATTTCATTTATGTATAAATATATATATATATATATATATATATATATATATATATATATATATATATATATATATATATATAAAAGGTTAGACAAAATACCTTCAATTGGCTTGTTAATTCATGCTAAACACTGAAGATGCTTTGAAATCCTCAGAACCTCCTCTCAATTCTCTCAAGCTCTCTATAGTCTTAGGCTTAGCAAAACTAGAATGCGTATAATCCCCCAAAATTGATAACCATGTATGCGTAATAATAAAAGAAAACTGATATGGCCATAATAAGCCTAATCAGTTATAACATATAATGTATAGATTATAAATATATTATATTTATTATTTTAATTTATTTTATTAATATTATTATAATTCAAATATTAAGAAATCCAAAAGCCATAAGGCTTTGTTTGGCAAAAAGTCTTTAAAATATAAAGACTTAATATTTTAAGCCTTGTTTGGGTTAAATCAATTTAAAACTACCTTAATTATTTTAATAAATAATTTAGTTTATAATTTATAATAACATATTATTTATTTAGATTTCCATATCCACATTAAAACAAATAAATTAATTACACATTCTATATTTTAAATAAATACTCCACTTAAATAAATATTACAAAATTATAATTTTATTATAATTTTATTTAATAATTTAATATACTTCTATAATTTATTAAATTAAAACAACAATATAACATCTCAAGTTATATTGCAATTCACCAAATTAAATATTTAATTCATAAATATTTAATAACAATAATCACATCAACATCAGCTAAAATATTTATTTAATTTAATAAATATACCATATTAACATCAGTTAAAATATTTATTCAACAATAAATACCTCAAATAAATATTTAGATAATTCAATAAATA
The DNA here is from genome assembly GCA_020205605.1 of Panax ginseng. Classification (NCBI taxonomy): domain Eukaryota; kingdom Viridiplantae; phylum Streptophyta; class Magnoliopsida; order Apiales; family Araliaceae; genus Panax; species Panax ginseng. The sequence goes on from CM035129.1 coordinate 90,331,332, forward strand.
TTTAAAATTTAAATTTGAAATTCCGAATTGTTACAGTTATGTCATATGCTTGTTTCAATAGACCTCCTAAGGAGTGATTGCTTGACGATTTTGTATTTCTATATTACTTAATTGGTTGAATCTTTAATCATGAATCTTTAATCATGGATGTTATGCCATGGCATCCACATTAATTCCTCAGCCACATTCAATGATTCATGCTCCACTTGAGGAGGATGTGAACATGTCGTTTGGAAGGTTGGTTTGATTTGTTTGCATTTTAATGCAGCATTCTTTCGAGGAAATTTTGACCTTTTATGATTTGTCAATATCTGCAATCCAAAATGTTTACCTTCTTTTTTTTTGGTGGCTGAACTTGCTGCGACTTCTGATTATCTTCTCTCTGGCAGCATGCTATTACGTGGCCTTACCATGAGCGAAAATGACTGTGATCTTGAGGTAATGTGGTATTCTTCATATTTTGCATATTAATTTTGCTAGGCAATGGAAATACAGATGATGGGTCATTGCATGTTGAGTGTTTTGTTGACTGTTCTTTTTGTTTTCATTAGCAGCCTTGAGTAATGTGAATGTGTTCAAACCATTGTATAATGCCTTGGTACATTTGTAAGGAGAATGTTGGAAAACTTTGGAGTAGCATTGATTGGTTTAGTATATAATGTTTGGTTTGGTTGGCCATTTTTTTAATTGTTTGGTTCACTCATGTTATTGGAACTTCTATTTACTATATTCATAGGCTTATAAGTTTTATGGGCACCACACATGAGGCTTATAAATTTGGAATTATGTTTGTACCTTGTGCACTAATAGTGATGTTTATGTGTGTGAATGGAAAACTGTTAATGCCCTTACTATTGGTGGGTTCATTTAAATGTTGTAAGAGTTTAAAGGAATAGTGTTACTTGTATGCTAAAGAATATGCTAATTACATATTCCTAAAAGAGGTAAGCCTAAGACTTGCTTAGTTTTCTGAGGCTGATTATCACTTATACTAGTCCTTATCTCGACTAGACTTGTCTAGTATCATGGTATGATAGCAGCTCCATTTCGTGTGCTGTTTAACATATCTTACATACAATGTACTATTTTCTGACTTTTATGAACCCAACATCTGCTTCTCAATGGCTACTCCGTGCAGGTGGGGTTTTTAAGCTGGAATTATTTTGACCTGAAGAATACCCAATGGCTGCTCCAAAGGTATATCAGTTATATACTCTCCTGGATGATTGAGTGTGATTGTTTTTATGATAAAGATTTAAACAACCAAGTGTTTAGTGTTTATAGTCCCATATAGAGCTTGTTCTTTCATTGGTAGTTGAAATGGTGAAGAATCAGGTCTGTTTATTCTCTTTCCTATGGTTAAATTTGTGATGTATTTCTGTCAATGTTGCAGAAATTTCTATTGTTGAATGTCATTTATTGTTCATGCTAGATAGATAGATGTATTTCTGTAATTTTTGATTGACAGCTAGATAGATAGATGGACTGCAATTACAGTATATACGATGAATAGAGTGGTCTTAATTAAACTATATACAATTCCATTTATGTAATCCCTATTCATTTTGTTGAAGTCTTCGCTACCTTTGATGTCTGATTTCTGGACTAATTAGCTGCAATTTGGGCTTCCCTCCATCAATAGATCAGGTGCATAACTGCCCTATTGGAATTCAGTATTTTTTTTTGCTAAATTTAGCTAAATATTTCTTGCGATAACCTGTAGATTACAGTGTTGAGCAAGATCGCTTTTACAAGGTATGTAATGTAGCATCCATCCACATGAATCGACATCCGATTGAATAATATATTTAGAGTCATCTTGGAATGTATGTTGAGTATGTGTTTTTTTAAAGGACTAATGCATGTGCCAATATATGTATATAGCAGTTTGTTATGTCTCTATAACAAGACACCGAGAATCTAGAGGACATTGTGATCCCTTGTTATCGGTTCAAACTTTGTGGAGGTCTCATGTATTTGTCCATGCATGGGTTCTAGCATTGTTATTTATATTGTCAATATTGTTGTCAAAGTGGTACTATTGCTGCATTTTTATCAGTCTTCTGGCAAGTTGTTTGTTTCCCCTTTTTAACTAACAACTTTTTACATTGATTTTCATGTATGCAAATGATTGGTGGCGATAAATGTTGCTCTAATCTTTTGAAGAGCTTCCTTCATGTTGATCTTCTAGTCTAAATTTAGCAAACTTCATGACATCATCGATAAGTATAAGTGCTGAGCGTGGTCTTCGCTCTCTGGCTATTACAGAACATGTGAATTTAGTTATATTGTAGTTTTCATTTATTGAATTGATGAATTTGGCCCACAGATGATACAAGTGTAGAACTGACACTTATCTCATGTTATTCTTTCTTCTTGGTTGCAAGCAGTGCCAGATCTAGCAAACCCCAGGCTAGCATGATTATAGTATCTTTAGATTTGAGCATATTACTTGAAGGGGTTTCCATCCTATAGAGTGTGTTTGTGTTTGTGTATTGGTCTGAGTTCTGTTTGTAACAATGTATGTTCAAGGTTGGTTTTCTGTAGATTTAGGAGGTTTCAGGCTTCAAGCCAAGTTGAAATCTTAAAAAAATTGTATTGGGTATTAGGTTTAGGCTTCCAAACAAGGTATTGGGTACTGAATGAAAGGAATAAGTACTGTAATAGATTTGAGGTGATATTACTGTAATATAGTATGAGCACTTTTGTCATTAATATAACATGTACATAATTGTTTGAATGGTTGATACATTTTGGCTTTAAATTTAAATGAGAATTTAGATCTTTTTTAGCTATATATCATGGCATTAGCAGATTGCAGGTGATTGGTAATATAGGTGAACCACAACTTTTTTTTCTTTTTTCAAGTCAATCTACAACATTTTAAAAACATAGTGTAAATGTGCCTAAACGTTGTCTGATATAGTAAACAACAACATTTTTATCCAAAAAACGTTGTGGAATCATACCTTCTACAACGTTTTTAAGCATCTGCTAATTTTTGAAAAATAAATCTACAACATTTTTTTCCTAAAAAACGTTGTGTATTGTGCTTAACTACAATGTTTTAAAAATGTTGTGTAAGGGTATCAAATAGATGACACTCTTAACCACGACGTTTTTCTGACTGAAACCACAACATTTTTTCCGCGTTGTCTATTTACTGTTTTGTAGTAGTGAATATTCATGTAATCATCAATGGTCATGATTATATCGAATAATCCCTGGTCATAATCATACCAACAACTGTTCATCAATGAACTACAGGCGAATGAGGACTTTCACCACATCATTCGTCACATTACGATCATGATTATACCGAATAATATCTGGTCATAATCATACCAAGTCCATCTATGCACGTAAGCTAAAGATGACTTTCATCACAATATAAGCATGAGGATGATGACAATGGCATAATAATTCAATAAAACAAGTTCAAGGATAAATTTAAAGATTTATATTCTAATTTATCCAGAAATCATTAACGTCCAAATTGTCAATATAATACTGCTTTGTGGAGTAAAATTCAAGAATGCTCAGAAGAATATTTCCATGAAAAGATACTGGATGAAGCGCAAATATCCAGGATATTCTACTAATTTCATGGACTATAGAAGCCAAAACTTTAACCAAGTGAGTATATTAGAATATATGAAACTGCAAATGGATTTTCACCCGCCATGCGGTAATCCACGTAGACAAATTATTTTCACAATTTAATAAGGAATGAATACGAAGGATCATTCACCATGCATGCTGATAGTCCACAATGCATAAAAGTTATTCCAACAAAATAATAAAGAATGGAATAATGTAAGAATTCACCATGCATGCGGTTGTCGCGTAGAGCAAGTTATTCCAATGTAATAATAAAGAATGGAATAACGTAAGAATTCACCATGCATGCGGTGTCCGTAGCGAGTTATTCCAACGAATAATAAAGAATGGAATAATGTAAGAATTCACCGGTATACGGTGAGTCCACACGCATACGAAGTTATTCCACCGAATAATAAAGAATGGAATAACGAAGAATTCACCGTGCATGTAGGTCTCATGACGGATAGATTATTCTAACGTAATAATAAAAATATAATAACGAGAAGAATTCATCGGGCATGCGGTGAGTCCGCAGACAGATACGATTATTCAATGAATAATAAAGAATGGAATAACAACCCTTACGAGTATTGAAAGAATAACTCTCTTCATGAATACGAAAGAAATAATACCCCTTACCTTAGAATAAAAGTGGATACTGGAATAGAGAGGTAGCAGACTTCCCTTCTTCTTTCTCTCTATAATAATTGCTCTTGTGAGACTTAGTGAATTGGTGAGAATGAAAGAAGAATGAGCTTCTATTTATAGGAAAATATAGTTTCAATAATTGCACGTTTTGGGGCTCAAAATATTACAGTATAATACCTTCATCTTTTTCTTTATTTTTAATTTAGTCCTGCAAGTATTATCAAACTTGCACCACCTCCCCTAATAGTAAATCATGTGAATAAATAGTTCATTTATGTGACTTAATAGTAATCATGTGAAAAAAACTAATTATAGTATAGTACCTTCATCTATACCTCCACTTTTAATTTAGTCATGCAAGTATTATCAATCTTGCACCAACTCCCGTAATAGTAAATCATGTGAATCAATAGTACACACATGTGAATACATAGTTATAAGCATGTGAATTAACAGAAATTAATTTCTCATTTATCCGGTGAATTACCCGATTGGTCAATATAACCTCCAGACATCAATTATTATCGAAATAAATGCCGATTTCCACTAACACTAATAATTCCCACATAATGAAACTATCAATTTCATCTTTAATCAACACGAACTTATTCATCATTAATATTATAATTCACAATATTTAACAACCAGGTTGTTCCCAGGAAAGAGGGGCTTTCCGATAAGGATTTCTCCTTATTGACGCTGATTAGGTGACCAAACCTCTCGATGTGAACTTACTATACATTGTTATTATTGCAAATAATAATATGAATAACTTTAATCGCCTTAATTATTGATTTAATAATATAACATATTATGCGATGATGATATTGTGACAATAATTGAATCAATAATATGAGAGATATGATGCAACAATTACTATAGCAATATTTGAGTATAACTGAGTGACTTCTCACGTAAGCATCAATAATCAATACCGTGTGCTACTAAGCAACTACGCGTATTACTATACTTTTACTACCGGATAGTTCAACAGTTTTAACAGTAACACTTTCGCCGTTATTTTTATAAAAAGATAATTCTGTCATTTTCTAACTACGACAATACTTCCGTTGTGGGGTCCACCAATGATTGTGTCGTCGTAACAATATTCCCTGTTAAAACAAATATTCCCAGACCAATCGAATATTATATAACCCCTTGCTTACTTTGCAAAATTTATAAATATTACCCACAACTATAACATTATATCAAATCCACACCATAATATTCAAAAATATATTTCGAAAAAATTATTCTTTATTCATAAAAGTTGGGGTCTTACAACATTATTAATTACTACATGACCACATTCATGTACATGAACCTAACCCTTACATGTTTAAAGACATTTCAAATACATTCATGTATATATATCATGTACTTAGATATCACCAAGACATTCATGTACTTAGATATTAATTAAGATATTTCTTAAATAATCTAGAATATATTTAGTTTAGTTGCTAACAAGGCCTCCCGTAAACTAAATTTATTCTTCATAATGTCGTAAAACATTTTGATCTTTCGATTCCTTCAAACGCAAGAAACTCTTTTGTCATCTCCATTGATGTATATGACACAAATGCTTGAAGTTTCCATTTGTTCTTCTTGATCTTGCTTACTAGCTTCTCACATTTTACATGCTTATATAATTTCTTCTCCATTTCACTATTTCTGAACTCATTTTGATCAAAATACTTCTCCATATTAACCCATTCAATACCTTCCACAACTTGAGTTTCTTTTTTCTTGGTATTTGCATTTTCGACCTTTGGTTTGCACTCTGCTTCCAACTTGGACTTTGTGTATGATGTTTCTTTAGCAGTTTTTGTGACTTGAACCTTTTTGGAAACCTTTTTCCTTGTAAAAATTCTGACAGTAGCAGGATTAGTTGATGTGATGTCCAATTGACTAGTAACTTCTGAGTGTGCACTCTTTTCATCAACATCCTTATCCTCCAGCTCATTATTCAAATTTGTCACATTCTCTTCTTCCATCGCTTCACTCTCAGGTTCTTCTTTCTCAAACGATGCTTTAATTATTGTGTCTTCAAATTCTTTATTTTTGATATTATCTATTTCTTTTTCTTCCTGACATATGTCATCAAAGTCTTCATTTTTTTTTCTTCTTTTTCTTCAACTTCATCAATTTCTTCTACATGTTTCTCATCCTCTTCCAAAAACCAAGACTCTTTAGGTAATGATGAACCTTTATAATTCTTGCAAATCAATTCAAGCTCATTCTATAACTGAGATAGAGAATCAAAACTCGCAACACGTATCCAGACTTCTTCATGCATTACTCCTTGCAAAATCTTCTTTGTTCTTTTTTCTTTTATTTCTCGAACTTTTTCTGAAATACACCCTTCTGGATTTGCAATGACATCTTGCCATAAATTGCATTCTCCAAGAAATACTCGAATCCTTATACTCCAAACATTGTAATTTGTGAACACTAATTTGGCACCAAACCTAGGAAACATCATTTTTTTTTATAATTTACCTCACCAAAAATGCTATCAATATGACAATCTTTGTGATTTTCTTCAACTCACAAACTTCTTCAAAATATTTCTCAACTAGCACATTTGCTAGATTGCAATTTGGAGCTATAACACGCACACTTTGCACTCGCCCAGCGAAACACTTCGATAGCACTAAGTCACCTTTCTTGGGTCGTCGATTTACCTTAGCCACTTTAGTTTAACCTTCGAATTAACCTTAGCTCTGATACCACTTTGTTGGAAATTTATGAAAGATGATAAATTACAGAAGAAGTGAAATATAACTTTGGAGAACATAAGAACAATTTCATTTCACTTGATTAAAATGATCCAAGTACAAGACTATTTATAGGACTCATATAATACTTCTAGAACCACATTAATAATTACTATATGACCACATTCATATACATGAACCTAACCATTACATGTTTCAAGACATTTCAAATACATTCATGTATATGTATCATGTACTTAGATATCACCAAGACATTCATGTACTTAGATATTAATTAAGATATTTCTTGAATAATCTAGAATATATTTGGTTTAGTTGCTAACATAAAAAAGACATTAATAATTTGCATGTAAACTAACTTATCAAACATAATAATATTCATGTAAAGCACTTATCAAGAAATGGAAAAATAAAAGAAGATGTACGTAAAGTAAACTGAATTTCGAAGGATATCTTTTCATTGTCGTCCAATTAAAGTGATTCTCTCACCAATGTCATTACATGATTTATTTGGATGAAAGATGGATCTTACAAGAGTATATATGTTGAATACTTATAAGTTAAATAGCATTGGCCTGAATTAGAAATTAGATTTTTTCAAGTATATTGTTTGGGGTTCAGTAGTGGGACATGGATGATTTGTAATAGTGAGAACTAATGGGGATGGAGGCTTTAGGATGAAGGATAAATACCACAAATAATTCTCACACAAAACTCAAATAGTTAATCATTCAATGTATCAAAATAATAAAATACATCACTATTTATAATATTCCTAGATAACTTTCCTAATCTAAATTGGACTCTAATAAGATAACTGCAAATAAAAGAAACTAATTAAAATACAACTTCTATTCCATGGGCTTCCAAAGCATCTTATATTGTTCTAACCAGCTTTTACAGGCTCTTCCTACATTAGTTTTCTTTCGCTGAGAAAAACTCAACTCCGTCGAGTTAAAAACATTAACACAAGAAATAGTATGTTGGATCACCAATGAATTCTTTGCAAGCTTCAAATTTGACATGTCAATAACACAAGAGTGAACTTGGTATTGCCTTTAATAATTGAATAGATTTTGGCACGAGCATTATGTTGCGCATGACAATCTTATAGCCATGTACGCCTTAAGATAATGCGACAAACCTTAAGGGGTAGAACATGATACATAATGGTATCCTTAAGCTTGCCAATGGAAAATGTAAACAAATATCTTTGGGTAACCCGCAACTTTATATTGGTAATCCATGCAACATCACACGGCTCTGGGTGAGGCTCAACTTTTAACCCAGGTTTCTTAACTGCTTCCTTAGAGATAACATGCGTACAACTTCCAATATCAATTACATGAGTATACCTATCTCGCACATTTAACTTTTGTCTGAAAAATTCATCCACGATAGATTATGAGCAATAAGTAAAGGTTGAAGAACACCTAAGCATCCTTCCAAATGAGCTTTAACTTCTAAATCCTGGTGATCGGGCTTATATTTGACATCTAACAGCTGGAAAACTTCTTTGTTTAAATCAGTTTTCCCACATTCTTTGTCAATAACAACAAGTTGCCTTGAAGGAGAAGAGACAACATTCACCTTCGGGGAAGGACACTCAAAAGACATGCGACCAATTATAACACCTAGACGTATAGTTTTTGCTAACATTAGAAGAACTTGGGGTACGATTAGGCCTGCTAGTAGCTGAAGGGCTTGTTGACGATCTTCCAACTGGCCTATTTTTAATATACTTCATAAACGTACGCTCACTCTGAGTTTGGACTGGTATTGGAGGCCTAACAGAATTCTTTTTCAAATTATCCTTCACTTGGGTGGCAACTTGAATGGCATCATCCAAGAGCAAGAGTTTACCTAAATCTACACCACCTGCAATCTCTAGATTCAATCCTCGATGGTACATGGAGATTAAAACTTCTTAAACTCATGGGAATTCGGACCGTGTAACCAAACTATAGACATTGAAGTATACTCGGCTACAGATTTACTTCCTTGCACCAATTTAGTTAACTGCAAATATGCTCGCTACTTATAATATGAAGGTACAAAAGGTCGTGTTAGGGTAACTTTCATATCTTCCCATCTTCTCGCAACTGTTTATAAATTTTGCTAATGTTGATCCCACTAAATACGAGTTGTCCCTTTCAATTTCGCTTTCGAAAATAAAATTTTCTCTTTCATCGGATAGTTCATACCAACGAAAGAAGCTTTCTAAGCTGTGAATCCAATCGAAGAATGTTTCAAGAGCATTATCTCCATTAAAGTCTCTAACATTTAATTTTGCTTCTCTATCCATTGTATTCATCTTAGGATCTGGAACATGAGGATTAACTCGTCGATTAGGGTCATGTTGTTGTAGTCTCAGATGATGTGGTCTTCAAAATTCTTATGAACATCTTCTTGTCCCTTGTCCCTTATCCGTTATTGATGTGTTTCGTGAGTACGTCAACTTTTGCTGCAATTATTATAATAGAAGCTTGAACATTTGTTGTATTTACAATAAGTGTTGTGATTGAATCTCTAATCTTTTTGAGTTGCTAATTTTGTTGTAACATATAAGCATCAAGCTTGACAGTGGTGGTAGCAGGGTGCAGCAGCGGCAACACTATTTCTACTTCTCTTTCAATTTTTTGGTTCTCTCTCTCTTTTACTACTTTTTTTTTGGGGTTTTGTTTGGAGGCGAGTTGGGGTTGGTTACAGGCTTACAGTGCAATAGTGATGACACTGGTTTTGGGAAATAAGTTTGTGTAATGGTGGATGTAAGTGACCAGTAGGCTAGGTAATTATCCCAATCTAAGGCTTGGTTTGGCTAGTGGTGCGTTTGGGTGTTTTTCGTAGGCAGCAAAAATTAGGGTAGTTAGGAATTGGGTAAAATCAAAAGATATTAGAAATTTTAGCTCTAATACCAAAAATGATGGGGACGGAGGTTTTGGGATGAATGATAAATATCACAAAGATAATTCTCACACAAAACTCAATTAATTAATTATTCAATGTATCAAAAAAATAAAGTACATCATTATTTATAATATTCCTAGATACCTTTCCTAACCTAAATTGGATTCTAAAAAGATAACTGCAAATAAAAGAAACTAATTAAAATATAATTTCTATTCCATGGGCTTCCAAAGTCATTCTAACCAGCTTTCACAGGGTCGTCTGTACTTAGTTGGCAAATTGTTTGGAAGAAAAACGGAGGTATTGATTTGCATGTAAAATAAATTGAATCAACAGTGAAAGTGTTTTCTGTTAATTTGAAAGTCATGCATGTATGTGTAATTTTCAGGTATTCAACATAAATTGATAATTATTGAAACTACAAGAATATGAAAACTCTATACATTCATGGATAAAATTAATTTACTAATCATATGCAGACACTAACTATTAAATAATCAAAGATATTGCATGTTCTTATTAATTTTTTTTCTTCTTCTTCTTATCCAAAAACAAAAAGAAAAATATTTTTGTGGTTTCTCATGGTTATAAAATCCCTCTACTGTGGCTTAGTTAGCCAGGGTTACCATGACACTCTTATTTCAATATGTTCCACGAATTAGGTACTATTGTTCTGATCGTGGTACATGAGGTATATACCTTGTCCATTTCACCATTGGTTGCGTTCCTCATACTTGTATTCGTTCCATATACCCAATCCTTTTGTGTTCCTGAGTTCTTGGTAACCATGAGTCGGCCTTTGAACTTGAATGAAATTGTTTATGTAATATACTCGTGGCACAATCTGGCTTGCATGAGAATTCCTTAGACATGTAGAAAAACTATTGAGTTTATATATATATATACGGAGCCGTTCAGGAGCAATACCCTTAACGAGCAATACTCCCTTAAACAACATTACTACTTCAGACTTCCGTGTTTTTTCATTTTTAACCTTCTCTCTCCTCAAAACGAGATTCAGATTCTCTCTTCTCAAAGACGAGCTTCACACTTCCTTCTCCAAATCGATTGAAATCGAACGAAGCCTAGAAAGAAACCAAATCTACCCACAAAACCTTCTCCAAATCGAAATCGAACGAAGAACGAAGAACGGAGAACGAAGTCCTCGAATCTTCACAAATCGAAATCGTGCCCTAGAATAGGAACCTTCACAAATTGGAAGTCACTTCAAATCGGGGTACTATCTAACCCATTTTCTTGATTCTTTCAGTGACTCTTTCATTGATATACATGGAGTATCAAAAGATTACATCTTTATTTATTTTTCTGTTATGTTCTGTTCTACATGTTGGTTATCCTTGGGATAATATTTTTCTGTTCTGTTCATATGTGTTTTGATCTTGTTTTTTCATAGAGTCCTTACTCTTTTACAACAAATTGTTGCAGCAAATTCGTTTGATTAGTTCTTGAAGAAGCAAGGGTTTCAAGAAAGAGTTTTTTCCAATTCGGTACTTTATGAGTGATATAAATTTTTCCAGAAATCTTGAACCAACAAGGCAACAATAAATGGTTTACAATGTCTTTAATAACAAAAAATGATTTTCTGTTTGCAAATAATAATGGTTTAACTCTCCCAGTTTTATTCCTAAACTATGAATGTGTTTTATTTTGTTATCACTACAGGGTTGAAATTGAGATAATGGTAATACTTTGTATAACTTAATTGTGATGTCCTGTAAATTTTTTGCAAAGTTGAACTCTCTTACTTTATTATTATTCAATTTTAGGGTAGCTAATTAATTAATTAAATAAAAAAAAAACTATTTATTTTAATTTTAATTAGATCAAAATTAATTAGACCCTTATTTGGTATATATATACATAGAAGGTATTCTTATTTGATATTTTACCTTCCTTCAATGAGTAAGTCTTTTCTAGTTCGTTCTTGCTAACATTATTGAATGCTAATGGCTTGTTTTGGGTTGATATTCCTTGCCAATTAACTATTTAGTTGTTCTAATAAAAATCAGCTATGAGCCTGTGTTAGTTTATGACAAAACTACTTTCTAAAATGATGTGTATATAGATGTGGATCACGTGATTGGTTATAACTATTGGGTCTGCCTATGAGTAGTAAATTATCAATCAACTACATCAAGGCACGTTATTTTGTATTCACTTGTATCATGTTTTTGTCACCATATCATCATTATATCATCATTGTGTACTTCTATATTCTCTATTTACATCTTTATTCTGAAGGAAAAAATTCTTGAGCAGAAAGCTCCATTGACTGATCAATATATAGGTTGATAATTACAATTACTCGTTGAGCTTCTTTTATAACTTCATATTAGCGAGTTAGTTTTAGATTGAATGGTTTCTGTCACGCAGATGAATGACTTTTGTCACGCTTTTATGTTTACTACTTTAGACATTCAAGCTAACTCGAGAATAAGAATTGTGTTAATTGTTAGTGTTTTTCAGAATGACAGCAAAATTACTAACTACCTCAACATCAAGAGTCTGTTTGATTTTAACATGTCAAAGCAAAGGCGAAAATGATCAAGGAAAAAACACCGTAAGAGATAAGGGATAAAGAAGACCTTTAATATAAAAAAACGACTTCATTGTAGAGGAAGAGGAGGAGGTTCGTAGGGAGAATGCCTCAGGCGTTTGAGTGATTTTTTTCCAAATTTGAAAATGTTGATATTGTTGTAGGATTTCATATCACAAATATTATTAGTGTTGTTGAATATTTTCTTCTTTACATGAATATATGTGGTTTCTCTCTGTTCTGTGAGAACTTGGCCTTGATGACATGAGTTTAAGTTTGTTCAATCTATTGTTATTTTGCTATGCTATTTCTTTTATTTAATACTTATTTCTAATTTTTTGGCAAGTTTTTATAAGAATAGGTTTAGCTAAACAATTAGTAATTTGTTCATCTTAAATGGAAGCATCAACCTTAGGTCCATAACGTGAACTGATAAGGCTCACATTGCTGCAAACTTGCTCTCAAGTTGCTTGCTTCTTTGAAACGAGAAGAAAGTTAAAATTTTGTTGTGCATCTATTTCTGATTAGTGAATTAATCATTTTAAGATAGGAGTGGCTGTTATTGCTATATTTCTTTAAACAAACGATTCCTCTCTCAAAAAATTATGAATAGTTCAAATTCATCGAGAATTGCCTCTTGGAATCTGATCTCAGAATGTAATAGACAAATTGGTAGTTAACATTTAGAATGAAATAGACCAAAAGGTAAGCTGAAATAGACCAAAAACTAGCACATTCAAGAAAAAAGGATAACTGAAATAAAAACTAATCTGTAGCGTGGTTTATAAACAAATGTATACAGAAACATATAACTTAAACCACATTATTCTATGCACAACCATAAACCTATGCACAACAATACTTCAAAACACTTGACAATTTCATTGCACACTATGAAGAACACAAAATAGTTTACCCAGAAACAACTCAAACAAGAAAGATAACAAGAATTTCTCAAATAATATGCATATCCTCCCAACATTATCAATCAGAAGATCCCTTCGTAATACAATCAATATTATGAAATTACAAATCAATTCAGAAAAACATCAATTTGACATAATTACACAAAATGATGTATGAAACCGAGAAACCGAGAGACATCAAGAAAGTCGGTGTCCATCTTTCTCCTCCGTGTTTTGGCTTTTCACCCATGCAGTTCCAATTTCAAGCATCTTCAACATCAGAAAAGAATTAGCTTTTTCTTTACATCATCCCCTTCAAGATCCTCTCGGTTACTTCAGTTGATGTACTGTAGCAAACCAAACAAGGATATTTACTTGAACTTGTGTTATTGTTGTAACAGATACCAGAATAAACAATTATTGATCTAGATATTTAAGACATCATGCTTTGCTAACACTACAATTTTTAGAACATGCAGAGTAAACCTTGGTTAGTTACTTGTATAGTATTTCATATATCATCCAAATTATACAAATTATAGTCCTAATTCTGGATCAACCCTATCTTAAAACAATAGATAAATGTGTGTAATATTTTCATGCTAAATGATATGATTACTTTCTGCATTCTATAGCCAATTTTAAACATGCTTTCCTTCCGTTGTTATGCTTATAACTAGTTCATTAATAGTCTGGCAAACATTTTGTGGTGTAGTTATATACTTGTAATAAAATTTGGGAATTCATTGTCGTGCATGCACTTTTTATTTCTTTAATTTGCTATTTGCTTTATAAAACTGATTAAAAATTATCTTCAACCAACAGAAGTTCATAAAGAGAAACTTTCCCAGGTGAAACAGATAATCGTAAGCGTATACCCATTCCTACCATTATCGAACTTATTCTAGTTTTTGCTTTTGCACTTAACATGCTTAGAAGCGATATGAATCTTAGATAGATGGATATTGAAATAACGTAATCGAATAATGAAATTAACAAGGTCACAGAATCTCCAAAGATACCTTAACAATGATACAAAAGTAGTCACCATATTTGGAACGATATACGCTTCACTTCGCCAAAATTGAAAATAACAAATAAAAGTGTTTATTTTAATTTTAATTAGATCAATTTTAGGTAACTAGCTACACTCATAAAGTACCCAATTGAAAAAACTCTTTCTTGAAACCCTTGCTTCTTTTAAGAACTAATCAAACGAATTTGTCAGCAACAATTTGTTGTAAAACAAAGAAGGATTCTATGAAAAACAAGATCAAAACACATATAACAGAACAGAAAAATATTATCCCAAGGACAACCAACATGTAGAACAGAACAGAATAGAAAAATAAATAAAGATGTAATCTTTTGATACTCCATGTATATCAATGAAAGAGTCACTGAAAGAATTAAGAAAATGGGTTAGATAGTACCCTGATTTGAAGCGACTTCCGATTTGTGAAGGTTCCGATTCTAGGGCACGATTTCGATTTGTGAAGATTCGAGGACTTCGTTCTTCATTCTTCGTTTGATTCCGACTTGGAGAAGGTTTTGTGGGTAGATTTGGTTTTTTTCTAGGCTTCATTCGATTTCAATCGATTTAGAAGGAAGTGTGAAGCTCGTCTTTGAGAAGAGAGAGTCTGAATCTCGTTTTGAGGAGAGAGAAGGTTAAAAATGAAAAAACACGGAAGTCTTAAGTAGTAATGTTGTTTAAGGGAGTATTGCTCGTTAAGGGTATTGCTCCTGAACGGCTCCATATATATATATATATGTTGTTGTTGGATATGTAAAATCCTTTTTGTTGAACTGTATATGCTAAAGAAGGGGCACGACCCCACATACACTAAACGTGGAAAAGTACTGGCAATCAAAAAAGCCTACACTTCATAAGAAGGTTGTGAAAAAAAAAATTACTATGAAGAACATCTTTTACTGTAGGCTGGCTAGAAGAAGCCGAAGAATTACTGGATTGAGTTTTCATACTAGGAAATTATGTATAATACAGATTATCTTTACCTCGGCCTCGTAAACCGCGACCACGGCATCTACTGGTCATTCTTGCAAATATTCTCTGGTTAGAAAAGGCATGATGATCTTGATGGTTGTTTTACTATATTGGATTGGACTTGTTGGTTTTCATGGATCATGAAGCGTATGCTTTATGTCCATTGATGTTGTTTCAATGATGATTTGCTCATACACATAACGATACTGGTTAAAACGAGGAGGAGTGTGACGCCCCCAAATCCGGGTCTCTTCCAACCCGACAGATGGTGCTACACGGTACTACCATTCATTCATTCATTCTATTGAAAAGTCTCAAAAAGGACTAATATAACTTATATATATTCGAAATAATATTACATTCCCCAGGTTCTTTGTAACCATTTCAGTTGTTCTTGTCATAATATCAATATACTACAAACATTCATCCTATACTATTACATAAGTATGCTACGGGTTCGTTTTCGCCTTGCCTTTATCCTTGCCGGAGCCTTTGGTCCGCTCGATTTTAGCTGTGTTCATATGGTTCAAGCAAGAGTGAGCATGACTAGCTCAGCAAGTACTACAATTCTAATAAACAACACGCTTGAAACACAAAACTCATATATCTTCAATAACTGAACAATAGTTACGAAGTACTATCGATAATTCAAAATAACACTTCTTTTCCTTCAAAACGTTTTACACAACCATACTCAGTGGAATAACAATTATGACTCAAGTCTATGAGCATTCATAAGTTCTTTTGAAAAGGACAACCCGACACTAAGTCCGTAAGTCCGGCATAGCTTACGAGCACTTCGAAAGTGATCACCTCATAGTACTCTATGTTGATCAACACTACATTCATTAAACGTATGTACGTTTAAGTTGTGGCAACCTCACATGCCTGTCGTTAAACGACAAAAATATTTTAGTATACTTGGTCTTCGATTGAAAACCACACCAATATAACTTGGTAAACATTAATCATGCTTGACAGATTCATAATACAAGTCTAGCCGAAAGAATTGGCTTAAGACTTCATCGTTCAATACTTTATGTGAAAGAATACATGAATTTCAAAACTTGTCCAGACTGAACTGGAACAAGGGTTAAAATACTTGCCTTTGGCGTCTGATTATTGATTAATACCCGTACAGTACTTTAAGTCTTTATGATTCTATAATACATAATCATATAACGTACCACATTAGGTCATACATAATCAAGTATGATTACTATTATATCTTACCCTTCATCTCAACGTAATTCCTAACTTAGATTCATTATTTAGGGTTTCCGGCTTTTATTACGTCATTCACATTCCGCTAATCTTCGATTGATTATTAACTCTTAATCAACATGCATTAGTGTCTTACAAGTACCTTACAATGTCTTAACCATGCTATGATTACATCTTAATTCATCACTAACAAGTTTCCTTTCCTTCTACACTTGAAACTATTCTTCTCTAGCAACTTTCTTGATCAGCTGCATATTTCAAGTATTACTTCGTGACTTCATGGCTGCGACGAAAGTTAGCAAGATGCAAGGAGGTTGACCTCATGACTGCAACACGGGCCTTTTAGGCTTGAGTCACAAGGCATGCGGACTCAGCCTCGAAAATTTTTCAGTTTTGAAATTTTTACGAACTTCCCGGACGCATAACTTCTTCATTTTAAGTCCGAATTGATCCGTTCAAAAGCCTACGGTTCAAAAATTTTATAATCTACGCGTTCATCCAAGAATTTTCTCTATTTGACTTCGTTTGCTCAAAATTCACCTATGAGTTCATTTTTAACGAAAACGATAAACGTTCGTGAACGTTCAACGCTCGTTTCTTCGTTTCAAGTCAGAATCCGGTCATTTTTGAGTCCACAACTCTATAATGACTAATATGACTTGTCTCCATCGAAAACCAACATTTCTGACTTCAAACACAAAATAGACTTCCATTCCGAGAATTTCACGAATTCGACGATAATCGTCCAATCGTGTGAATTCCGGCAAATCTTTAATACTAAGCGTTCTAAATGGATTTTAACCAATCATATGATCATTACTAATTATTTACTACCCCAACTTATAATTAAAGTAGGTTTTAACTTATTTTCATAAGTCATTAACTTATTTAGCTTATGAACTAGAAATCTTCATGCTCATGACTTATTAATAACTTAAGTCCTTCAATCAAAGTTCTCATGCTATATTCAACATACTAAACATCATATGACAACATATGATAAGTTCTTCATGGTTCTAGCAACTTATTAATGTTCAAGTTGCTTATTCAACTTATTCGGCTTATGTTTATTCCTTATTAACTTATTACATGCTATTATCAAACCATCCTCCTCCTCTATCAATCCTATCATAGAAGAGATATAGATAAAAGAGACGAGTCTTACCCTTGAAGACTAAGACTTCAATTCACTTGGAAAACTTAACGAAGGTTGAAGTGGCTTATAAGTGCTTAAGTGGCTTATTCTCCCTAACCAATAAGTAGCTTTATATTTGAGAGGAAAGTTGGATGAAATAACAACCAACAAAATGAATTGAGCTTGGTATTTATAGGCTATCAAAAGCTAGGGCTTAATAGTCATTTAGGCCCTCCACCTCCTTACTATTCATAACTTTACTACTAAGTAAACTTGCTAGCCACAACACTTGTTTATCACACCACTTGACCATCACATAAAGTACTTGGTCATTACACATAATCCTTGCCCATCAAGCTTACCCATTTCCTACTTGGTTTGACCCATGGATCATGGCTTAGTCATTGGGCTTTGATAATTAATCTAGCTTTTCTCTTAATGGGCTTGTGCTATAATAGTTTGGACTTATGATAATCAAACACTTGGGTTTGATTGACACATATATTGGACTTCTACCAATAAACTAGCAATCCTTCAAGTCCATTATCTTTAATTCAATAACTTAACATTTATTCCCCACGTATAATCTTCGTATGCTACCTCGTATATTAGTTCTTAATATACGTTATCTCATTCTTTATACATAATAGTACAATACGTCGTATTATACTTATATTCAATACTTTCATATAATGTATACACATTATATAATCACAACTCTCTTCCTTTAACGCTTAATAATCTAACGTTCCCAAATTAAGTCCACATGCGAAATATTACGTTTTTCATACTTACATACTCGATATCACTTTGATAATATAACATTACGTATTTCTCGGAAATTCAAAAATAATTCCCGAGCAGAAATCGATGAATAGTGTTTTTCGGAAAACTTTTATTTTTGTTTTAGAAATTCAAACACTTTAATTCTCCCATGTAGTTAAAATACTACGACGTTCTGATGTTTCTAGGTTATAGAACGACATTCATCTTCTCAACACATAATAATAATAAATAATATTATTTTATTCATTATTAAAAATAATTACAAAATGTTCGATTTTTCGGGGCGTTACAAGGAGACTGTTGAGTTGTTAAATAACGTCTCTTGATCTTCCATGGATCTTTCATCCATTTTTCATCATTCTGATCAATAAACAATACTGTTTCTCCCACATATTTGAAATTATTCAATCCTAAAAGAATGAAACCAACCCTTTTACTAAAGCTGAAACAAGAAGAGAAGATGCTTGCTATACCTTAGTCAATGTTATCCTTCATCATTTTGTCGGACCAGGACTCATGAATAATGATAGAGGTAGAGAACTCTTACAGAATCTTCGTTGTCCATCCCTAACCCATTTTAGATGGTATAAGGATGTCTTTTTAATGAAAGTTATGCGAAGAACAAATGCCAATAGTGAACATCGGAAAGCTAAGTCAATTGATGGACTCCCTACCTTCTTTGCTGAAAAAATCCGTAAAAAACTAAGAGATAAACATGACCATATGAGTATTCCATATGACCAGTATTCTTATAGCCATCTTATTTCAGTAATTATTGAAGAGGGATTATCACTATGCAATGATATGAAGCTTCAACAATTAATGAAAAAATAGAATCTTACTAAAAGACATGAGATAAGAGAATTTTGTGATCAATTCTCTTATGACACAAAATTACAGTATCCCCAAAAGGCTAAGAAACAGAGAAACTCTAAGCTTTCTAGATCTTACCGAAGACGTTCTTCTAAGAAATCCTCTAAAAACAAACCCCCTGAAAAATCTTCTAAGAAAAGAAAGAGCAGTAGTAAAAAAGATAAATCTAAAATTCAATGTTATAAATGTGGTAAAACAGGACACTTTGCTAATAAATGCAAATCAAAATTAAAATAGAAACTTAATGAAATGTCCCTTGATGAGGACATTCAACAACAAATTCTTAATTGTTTATCTAGCAGTAATTCAGAATCAAGTTCAGATGATGATTTAAATTTGAATTCTATTCTAATCTGTAATGATTCTAGAAATGAACAATGTCAAACTCAGTATAATTAATAAATGTAATACAACCATCGGAAGCTAACTATTGGAAAGCTATTGTTGAGATGAATGGTTTAGATATTGGGGGACCTAGTATTAATGTCTTAACTGACACCCAGAAATCTCTTCTTGACCTTGTCGATCAAATTAAAGATCCAGAAATTAAATTAAAATTTTAGAGATCTGTTATAAAAATCAGAAGACTGAAGATATTCTTCCCATTGATAAGTATAGTATGAAAGAAGTTACGAAACGTATACAAGATGTTTCTACCACTGAAAAGCCTACTACTATTCAGGATCTTAAAAGAGAAATAAATATTTTAAAATATGAAATTAAACAATTACAAAATCCTAATGTTATTATTTTCTAAGATTTAAATAATATTAAACAACAGTTAAAACATAAACAGGATAATAATATAGATTCTTCCAAAGCTGAATCTTCTGATAAACCAGAATCTTCTGAACAATATTTGATGCTAATGAATCAAGTAGTTTTTCGTAAATGGTATATTAGAATTATATTTGTTATCAAACCGATTTTATTATAAAGATGTCATTGCCTAGTAGATAGTGGTGTGTGACATGAACTCGTATCTGAGAAGGATTAATTCTACCAAATACTTTCAAAAACCACTCAATCTTTGACTAGTGCGGTGGAAACACCATGAATATTAAGTATAAAATCCTTGAAGCCTTAATCTGTAATCAAGGTTTATGTTTACCTACTTCTTTTGTTCTTATCAGAAATATGAATCAAAGTATCATCTTAGGCACCCCTTTCCTGTGGCTTTTAATACCTATTTCAAAAATTGATACTTTGGGTATTCTTACTACTCTTAATAGCAGACATATTGTTTTTGAATGCACTTACTGATAACCAAAGAACTGAAATTCTTCAATCCTACAAGAATGAAACCGACCCTTTTACTAAAGCTGAAACAAGAAGAGAAGATGCTTTCTATACCTTAGTCAATGCTATCCTTCATTATTTTGTCAGACCAGCACACATGAATAATGATAGAGGTAGAGAACTCTTACAGAATCTTCGTTGTCCATCCCTAACTCATTTTAGATGGTATCAGGATGTCTTTTTAATGGAAGTTATGCAAAGAAAAGATGCCAACAGTGAAAATTGGAAAGCTAAGTTTATTGATGGACTCCCTACCTTCTTTGCTGAAAAAATCCATAAAAAACTAAGAGATAAACATGACCGTATGAGTATTCCTTATGACCAGTATTCTTATGGCCATCTTATTTCAGTAATTATTGAAGAGGGATTATCACTATTTAATGATATGAAGCTTTAACAGTGAATGAAAAAATAGAATCTTACTAAAAGACATGAGATAGGAGAATTTTGTGATCAATTCTCTTATGACACAAAATTACAATATCCCCAAAAGGGTAAGAAAGCAGAGAAACTCTAAGCTTTCTAGATCTTACATCAAGACGTTCTTCTAAGAAATCCTCTAAAAATAAATCCTCGAAAAATCTTCTAAGTAAAGAAAGAGCGATAAAAAAGATTAATCTAAAATTCAATGTTATAAATGTGGTAAAACAGGACACTTTGCTAATAAATGCAAATCAAAATTGAAACAGAAACTTAATGAAATGTCCTTTGATGAGGACATTCAACAACAAATTCTTAATTGTTTATCTAGCAGTAATTCAGAATCAAGTTCAGATGATGATTTAGCTGAAATCTATTCTGAATCTGGTAATGATTCTGGAAATGAACAATGTCAAACCTGTACAATAAATAAATGTAATACAACTACTGAAGCTAACTATTGGAAAGCTATTGTTGAGATGAATGGTTTAGATATTGGGGGACCTAGTATTAATGTCTTAACTGACACCCAAAAATCTCTTCTTGACCTTGTCGATCAAATTAAAGATCCAGAAATTAAATTAAAATTTTTAGAGATCATTATAAAAATCGAGAAGATCAAGATATTCTTCCCATTGATAAGTATAGTATGAAAGAAGTTACTTAAAAGCGTGTACAGAGACGTTCTACCAATCGAAAAGCCTACTACTATTCGGGATCTTAAAAGAGAAATAAATATTTTAAAATATGAAATTAAACAATTACAAAATACTAATGTTATTATTTTCCAAGATTTAAATAATATTAAACAACAGTTAAAACATAAACATGATAATAATATAGATTCTTCCAAAGCTGAATCTTCCGATAAACCGTAATCTTCCTCAATATTTTGATGCTAATGAATCAAGTAGTTTTTCAGAAATGGTATATTAAAATTATTTTTGTTATCAAACCTGATTTTATTATAAAAGATGCCATTGCCCTAGTAGATAGTGGTGCTGACATGAACTGTATACATGAAGGATTAATTCCTACCAAATACTTTCAAAAAACCACTCAATCTTTGACTAGTGCCAATGGAAACACCATGAATATTAAGTATAAAATCCCTGAAGCCTTAATCTGTAATCAAGTTTTATGTTTACCTACTTCTTTTGTTATTATCAGAAATATGAATCAAAGTATCATCTTAGGCACCCCTTTCCAATGGCTTTTAATGCCTATTTCAAAAATTGATACTTTGGGTATTCATACTACTCTTAATAACAGACATATTGTTTTTGAATGCACTTACTGATAACCAAAGAACTGAAATTCTTCAATCCTATAAGAATGAAACCATCCCTTTTACTAAAGCTGAAACAAGAAGAGAAGATGCTTTCTATACCTTAGTCAATGCTATCCTTCATCATTTTGTCAGCCAGGAGTCATGAATAATGATAGAGGTAGAGAACTCTTACAGAATCTTCGTTGTCCATCCCTAACCCATTTTAGATGGTATAAGGATGTCTTTTTAATGAAAGTTATTTAAAGAACAGATGCCAACAGTGAACATTGGAAAGCTAAGTTTATTGATGGACTCCCTACCTTCTTTGCTGAAAAAATTCGTAAAAAACTAAGAGATAAACATGACCGTATAAGTATTCCTTATGACCAGTATTCTTATGGCCATCTTATTTCAATAATTATTGAAGAGGGATTATCACTATGCAATGATATGAAACTTCAACAATTAATGAAAAAATAGAATCTTACTAAAAGACATGAGATAGGAGAATTTTGTGATCAATTCTCTTATAACACAAAATTATAATATCCCCAAAAGGCTATGAAACAGAGAAACTCTAAGCTTTCTAGATCTTACCGAAGACGTTCTTCTAAGAAATCCTCTAAAAACAAACCCCCTGAAAAATCTTCTAAGAAAAGAAAGAGCAGCAGTAAAAAAGATAAATCTAAAATTCAATGTTATAAATGTGGTAAAACAGGACACTTTGCAAATAAATGCAAATCAAAATTAAAACAAAAACTTAATGAAATGTCCCTTGATGAGGACATTCAACAACAAATTCTTAATTGTTTATCTAGCAGTAATTCAGAATCAAGTTCAGATGATGATTTAGCTGAAATCTATTCTTAATCTGGTAATGATTCTAGAAATGAACAATGTCAAACCTGTACAATTAATAAATGTAATACAACTACTGAAGCTAACTATTGGAAAGCTATTGTTGAGATGAATGGTTTAGATATTGGGGGACCTAGTATTAATGTCTTAACTGACACCCAGAAATCTCTTCTTGACCTTGTCGATCAAATTAAAGATCCAGAAATTAAATTAAAATTTGTAGAGATCTGTTATAAAAATCAGAAGACTGAAGATATTCTTCCCATTGTTAAGTATAGTATAAAAGAAGTTACGAAACGTATACAAGACGTTTCTACCACTGAAAAGCCTACTACTATTCAGGATCTTAAAAGAGAAATAAATATTTTAAAATCTTTAATTAAACAATTACAAAATACTAATGTTATTATTTTCCAAGATTTAAATAATATTAAACAACAGTTAAAACATAAACAGGATAATAATATAGATTCTTCCAAAGCTGAATCTTCTGATAAACCAGAATCTTCTGAAAAATATTTGATGCTAATGAATCAAGTAGTTTTTCAGAAATGGTATATTAGAATTATTTTTGTTATCAAACTAGATTTTATTATAAAAGATGCCATTGCCCTAGTAGATAGTGGTGCTGACATGAACTGTATATAGGAAGGATTAATTCCTACCAAATACTTTCAAAAAATCACTCAATCTTTGACTAGTGCCAGTAGAAACACCATGAATATTAAGTATAAAATCCTTGAAGCATTAATCTGTAATCAAGGTTTATGTTTACCTACTTCTTTTGTTCTTATCAGAAATATGAATCAAAGTATCATCTTAGGCACCCCTTTCCTGTGTCTTTTAATGCCTATTTCAAAAATTGATACTTTGGGTACTCATACTACTCTTAATAACAGACATATTGTTTTTGAATGCACTTACTGATAACCAAAGAACTGAAATTCTTCAATCCTATAAGAATGAAACTGACCCTTTTACTAAAGCTGAAAAAAGAAGAGAAGATGCTTTCTATACCTTAGTTAATGCTATCCTTCATCATTTTGTCAGACCAGGACTCGTGAATAATGATAGAGGTGGAGCACTCTTACAGAATCTTCGTTGTCCATCCCTAACCCATTGTAGATGGTATAAGGATGTCTTTTTAATGAAAGTTATGCAAAGAACAAATGCTAACAGTGAACATTGGAAAGCTAAGTTTATTGATCGACTCCCTACCTTCTTTGCTGAAAAAAATGCATTAAAAACTAAGAGATAAACATGACTGTATGAGTATTCCTTATGACCAGTATTCTTATGGCCATCTTATTTCAGTAATTATTGAAGAGGGATTATTACTATGCAATGATATGAAGCTTCAACAATTAATGAAAAAAATAGAATCTTACTAAAAGACATGAGATAGGAGAATTTTGTGATCAATTCTCTTATGACACAAAATTATAATATCCCCAAAAGGGTAAGAAACAGAGAAACTCTAAGCTTTCTAGATCTTACCGAAGACGTTCTTCTAAGAAATCCTCTAAAAATAAATCCCCTGAAAAATCTTCTAAGATAAGAAAGAGCAACAGTAAAAAAGATAAATCTAAAATTCAATGTTATAAATGTGGTAAAACAGGACACTTTGCTAATAAATGCAAATCAAAATTAAAACAGAAATTTAATGAAATGTCCCTTGATGAGGACATTCAACAACAAATTCTTAATTGTTTATCTAATAGTAATTCAGAATCAAGTTCAGATGACGATTTAGCTGAAATATATTCTGAGTCTGGTAATAATTCTGGAAATGAACAATGTCAAACCAGTAAAATTAAAAAATGTAATACAACTACTGAAGCTAACTATTGGAAAACTATTGTTGAGATGAATGGTTTAGATATTGGGGGACCTAGTATTAATGTCTTAATCGACACCCGTAAATCTCTTCTTGACCATGTCGATCAAATTAAAGATCCGAGAAATTAAATTAAAATTTTTAGAGATCGATTATAAAAAATCGTAAGGTCAAGATATTCTTCCCATTGATAAGTATAGTATGAAAGAAGTTATGAAACGTATACAAGACGTTTCTACCACTGAAAAGCCTACTACTATTCAGGATCTTAAAAGAGAAATAAATATTTTAAAATCTGAAATTAAACAATTACAAAATACTAATGTTATTATTTTCCAAGATTTAAATAATATTAAACAACAGTTAAAACATAAACAGGATAATAATATAGATTCTTCCAAAGCTAAATCTTCTGATAAACCAGAATCTTCTGAACAATATTTGATGCTAATGAATCAAGTAGTTTTTCAGAAATGGTATATTAGAATTATTTTTGTTATCAAACCAGATTTTATTATAAAAGATGCCATTGCCCTAGTAGATAGTGGTGCTGACATGAACTGTATACAGGAAGGATTAATTCCTACCAAATACTTTCAAAAAACCACTCAATCTTTGACTAGTGCCAGTGGAAACACCATGAATATTAAGTATAAAATCCCTGAAGCCTTAATCTGTAATCAAGGTTTATGTTTACCTACTTCTTTTGTTCTTATCAAAAATATGAATCAAAGTATCATCTTAGGCACCCCTTTCCTGTGGCTTTTAATGCCTATTTCAAAAATTGATTTGGGTATTCATACTACTCTTAATAACAGACATATTGTTTTTGAATGCACTTACTGATAACCAAAGAACTGAAATTCTTCAATCCTACAAGAATGAAACCGACCCTTTTACTAAAGCTGAAACAAGAAGAGAAGATGCTTTCTATACCTTAGTCAATGCTATCCTTCATTATTTTGTCGAGACCAAAGACACATGAATAATGATAGAGGTAGAGAACTCTTACGAGAATCTTCGTTGTCCATCCCTAACCCGCTTTTAGATGGTATAAAGATGTCTTTTTAATGAAAGTTATGCAAAGAACGAGATGCCAACTATGAAAATTGGAAAGCTAAGTTTATTGATGGACTCCCTACCTTCTTCTTTGAAAGATCCATAAAAACTAAGAGATAAACATTCTGGTATGAGTATTCCTTATGACCAGTATTCTTATGGCCATCTTATTTCATTATTATTGAAGAGGGATTATCACTATGCAATGATATGAAGCTTCAACAGATTAATGAAAAAATAGAATCTTACTAAAAGACATGAGATAGGAAAATTTTGTGATCAATTCTCTTATGACACAAAATTACAATATCCCCAAAAGGCTAAGAAACAGAGAAACTCTAAGCTTTCTAGATCTTACCGAAGACGTTCTTCTAAGAAATCCTCTAAAAATAAATCCCCTGAAAAATCTTCTAAGAAAAGAAAGAGCAGCAGTAAAAAAGATAAATCTAAAATTCAATGTTATAAATGTGGTAAAAGGAGACACTTTGCTAATAAATGCAAATCAAAATTAAAAAGCAAACTTAATGAAATGTCCTCGATGAGGACATTCAACAACAAATTCTTAATTGTTTATCTAGCAAGAAGTAATTCAAAATCAAGTTCGGATGATGATTTAAATTTGAAATATATTCGAATCTGTAATGATTCGAAATGAACAATGTCAAACCAAAGACAATTAAAAATGTAATATAACCACTCAAGCTAACTATTGGAAAACTATTGTTGAGATGAATGGTTTAGATATTGGGGACCTAGTATTAATGTCTTAATCGACACCCGAAATCTCTTCTTGACCATGTCGATCAAATTAAAGATCCGTAAATTAAATTAAAATTTTTAGAGATCGCTTATAAAAATCGGAGGTCAAGATATTCTTCCCATTGATAAGTATAGTATGAAAGAAGTTATGAAACGTATACAAGACGCTTTACCAATTTGAAAAGCCTACTACTATTCGTGATCTTTAAAGAGAAATAAATATTTTAAAATCAAATTAAACAATTACAAAATACTAATGTTATTATTTTCCAAGATTTAAATAATATTAAACAACGCTTAAAACATAAAACAGGATAATAATATAGATTCTTCCAAAGTCAATCTTCCGATAAACCGTAATCTTACGAACAATATTTGATGCTAATGAATCAAGTAGTTTTTCAGAAATGGTATATTAGAATTATTTTTGTTATCAAACCAGATTTTATTATAAAAGATGTAATTGCCCTAGTAGATAGTGGTGATGACATGAACTGTATACAGGAAGGATTAATTCCTACCAAATACTTTCAAAAAATCACTCAATCTTTGACTAGTGCCAGTGGAAACACCATGAATATTAAGTATAAAATCCCTGAAGCCTAAATTTATAATCAAGGTTTATGTTTACCTACTTCTTTTGTTCTTATCAGAAATATGAATCAAAGTATCATCTTAGGCACCCCTTTCCTGTGTCTTTTAATGCCTATTTCAAAAATTGATACTTTGGGTATTCTTATTACTCTTAATAACAGACATATTGTTTTTGAATGCACTTACTGATAACCAAAGAACTGAAATTCTTCAATCCTATAAGAATGAAACCGACCCTTTTACTAAAGATGAAACAAGAAGAAGATGCTTTCTATACCTTAGTCAATGCTATCCTTCATCATTTTGTCGAACCGCACTCATGAATAATGATAGAGGTAGAGAACTCTTACAGAATCTTCGTTGTCCATCCCTAACCCATTTTAGATGGTATAAGGATGTCTTTTTAATGAAAGTTATGCAAAGAACAGATGCCAACAGTGAACATTGGAAAGCTAAGTTTATTGATGGACTTCCTACCTTCTTTCTTTGAAAAAATCCGTAAAAACTAAGAGATAAACATGGCCGTATGAGTATTCCTTATGACCAAAGATTCTTATGGCCATCTTATTTCAAAGAATTATTGAAGAGGGATTATCACTATTCAATGATATGAAGCTTCAACAAAGGAATGAAAAAATAGAATCTTACTAAAAGACATGAGATAGAGAATTTTGTGATCAATTCTCTTATGACACAAAAATTACAATATCCCCAAAAGGCTAAGAAAGCAGAGAAACTCTAAGCTTTCTAGATCTTCTCAAGACGTTCTTCTAAGAAATCCTCTAAAAACAAACACCCTGAAAAATCTTCTAAGAAAAGAAAGAGCAGCAGTAAAAAAGATAAATCTAAAATTCAATGTTATAAATGTGGTAAAATAGGACACTTTGCTAATAAATGCAAATCAAAATTAAAACAGAAACTTAATGAAATGTCCCTTGATGAGGACATTCAACAACAAATTCTTAATTGTTTATCTAATAGTAATTCAGAATCAAGTTCAGATGATGATTTAGCTGAAATATATTCTGAATCTGGTAATGATTCTGGAAATGAACAATGTCAAACCAGTAAAATTAAAAAATGTAATACAACTACTGAAGCTAACTATTGGAAAACTATTGTTGAGATGAATTGTTTAGATATTGGGGACCTAGTATTTATGTCTTAACCGACACCCGTAAATCTTCTTGACCTTGTCGATCAAGTTAAAGATCCGTAAATTAAATTAAAATTTGTAGAGATCTGTTATAAAAATCAGAAGACTGAAGATATTCTTCCCATTGATAAGTATAGTATGAAAGAAGTTACGAAACGTATACAAGACGCTTTCTACCAATCGAAAAGCCTACTACTATTCGGGGATCTTAAAAGAGAAATAAATATTTTAAAATCAAAATTAAACAATTACAAAATACTAATGTTATTATTTTCCAAGATTTAAATAATATTAAACAACAGCTTAAAACATGAACAGGATAATAATATAGATTCTTCCAAAGTCAATCTTCCGATAAACCGTAATCTTCGAACAATATTTGATGCTAATGAATCAAGTAGTTTTTCGAAATGGTATATTAGAATTATTTTTGTTATCAAACCAGTTTTATTATAAAAGATGCCATTGCCCTAGTAGATAGTGGTGTTGACATGAATCGTATATCGGTGAAGGATTAATTCCTACCAAATACTTTCAAAAACCACTCAATCTTTGACTAGTGCCGGTGGAAACACCATGAATATTAAGTATAAAATCCTCAAGCCTTAATCAGAATCAAGGTTTATGTTTACCTACTTCTTTTGTTCTTATCAAAATATGAATCAAAGTATCATCTTAGGCACCCCTTTCACCGTGGCTTTTAATGCCTATTTCAAAAATTGATTTGGGTATTCATACTACTCTTAATAATGACATATATTGTTTTTGAATGCACTTATCGATAACCAAAGAACCGAAATTCTTCAATCCTACAAGAATGAAACCGACCCTTTTACTAAAATTTCAAACAAGAAGAGAAGATGCTTTCTATACCTTAGTCAATGCTATCCTTCATTATTTTGTCAGACCAGCACACATGAATAATGATAGAGGTAGAGAACTCTTACAGAATCTTCGTTGTCCATCCCTAACCCGTTTTAGATGGTATAAAGATGTCTTTTTAATGAAAGTTATGCAAAGAACAGATGCCAACGGTGAAAATTGGAAAGCTAAGTTTATTGATGGACTCCCTACCTTCTTTGCTGAAAAGATCCATAAAAACTAAGAGATAAACATTACCGTATGAGTATTCCTTATGACCAGTATTCTTATGGCCATCTTATTTCAGTAATTATTGAAGAGGGATTATCACTATGCAATGATATGAAGCTTCAACAGTTAATGAAAAAATAGAATCTTACTAAAAGACATGAGATAGGAAAATTTTGTGATCAATTCTCTTATGACACAAAATTACAATATCCCCAAAAGGCTAAGAAACAGAGAAACTCTAAGCTTTCTAGATCTTACCGAAGACGTTCTTCTAAGAAATCCTCTAAAAATAAATCCCCTGAAAAATCTTCTAAGAAAAGAAAGAGCAACAGTAAAAAAGATAAATCTAAAATTCAATGTTATAAATGTGGTAAAACAGGACACTTTGCTAATAAATGCAAATCAAAATTAAAACAGAAACTTAATGAAATGTCCCTTGATGAGGACATTCAACAACAAATTCTTAATTGTTTATCTAGCAGTAATTCAAAATCAAGTTCAGATGATGATTTAGCTGAAATATATTCTGAATCTGGTAATGATTCTGGAAATGAACAATGTCAAACCAGTACAATTAAAAAATGTAATATAACTACTGAAGCTAACTATTGGAAAACTATTGTTGAGATGAATGGTTTAGATATTGGGGGACCTAGTATTAATGTCTTAACTGACACCCAGAAATCTCTTCTTGACCATGTCGATCAAATTAAAGATCCAGAAATTAAATTAAAATTTTTAGAGATCAGTTATAAAAATCAGAAGGCTGAAGATATTCTTCCCATTGATAAGTATAGTATGAAAGAAGTTATGAAACGTATACAAGACGTTTCTACCACTGAAAAGCCTACTACTATTCAGGATCTTTAAAGAGAAATAAATATTTTAAAATCTGAAATTAAACAATTACAAAATACTAATGTTATTATTTTCCAAGATTTAAATAATATTAAACAACAGTTAAAACATAAACAGGATAATAATATAGATTCTTCCAAAGCTGAATCTTCCGATAAACCGTAATCTTACTAAACAATATTTGATGCTAATGAATCAAGTAGTTTTTCGAAATGGTATATTAGAATTATTTTTGTTATCAAACCAGATTTTATTATAAAAGATGTAATTGCCCTAGTAGATAGTGGTGATGACATGAACTGTATACAGGAAGGATTAATTCCTACCAAATACTTTCAAAAAATCACTCAATCTTTGACTAGTGCCAGTGGAAACACCATGAATATTAAGTATAAAATCCTCAAGCCTAAATTTATAATCAAGGTTTATGTTTACCTACTTCTTTTTGTTCTTATCGAAATATGAATCAAAGTATCATCTTAGGCACCCCTTTCCCGTGTCTTTTAATGCCTATTTCAAAAATTGATACTTTGGGTATTCTTATTACTCTTAATAATGTATATATTGTTTTTGAATGCACTTACTGATAACCAAAGAACTGAAATTCTTCAATCCTATAAGAATGAAACCGACCCTTTTACTAAAGCTGAAACAAGAAGAGAAGATGCTTTCTATACCTTAGTAAATGCTATCCTTCATCATTTTGTCAGACCAGGACACATGAATAATGATAGAGGTAGAGAACTCTTACAGAATCTTCGTTGTCCATCCCTAACCCATTTTAGATGGTATAAGGATGTCTTTTTAATGAAAGTTATGCAAAGAACAGATGCCAACAGTGAAAATTGGAAAGCTAAGTTTATTGATGGACTCCCTACCTTCTTTGCTGAAAAGATCCATAAAAAACTAAGAGATAAACATGACCGTATGAGTATTCCTTATGACCAGTATTCTTATGGCCATCTTATTTCAGTAATTATTGAAGAGGGATTATCACTATTCAATGATATGAAGCTTCAATAAAGAATGAAAAATAGAATCTTACTAAAAGACATGAGATAGGAGAATTTTGTGATCAATTCTCTTATGACACAAAATTACAATATCCCCAAAAAGGCTAAGAAAGCAGAGAAACTCTAAGCTTTCTAGATCTTACCAAGACGCTTCTTCTAAGAAATCCTCTAAAAACAAACACCTCGAAAAATCTTCTAAGAAAAGAAAGAAGCGTGAGAAAAAAAAGATAAATCTAAAATTCAATGTTATAAATGTGGTAAAATAGGACACTTTGCTAATAAATGCAAATCAAAATTAAAATGAAAACTTAATGAAATGTCCTCGATGAGGACATTCAACAACAAATTCTTAATTGTTTATCTAATAGTAATTCAGAATCAAGTTCAGATGATGATTTAGCTGAAATATATTCTGAATCTGGTAATGATTCTGGAAATGAACAATGTCAAACCAGTAAAATTAAAAAATGTAATACAACTACTGAAGCTAACTATTGGAAAACTATTGTTGAGATGAATTGTTTAGATATTGGGGGACCTAGTATTTATGTCTTAACTGACACCCAGAAATCTCTTCTTGACCTTGTCGATCAAGTTAAAGATCCAGAAATTAAATTAAAATTTGTAGAGATCTGTTATAAAAATCAGAAGACTGAAGATATTCTTCCCATTGATAAGTATAGTATGAAAGAAGTTACGAAACGTATACAAGACGTTTCTACCACTGAAAAGCCTACTACTATTCAGGATCTTAAAAGAGAAATAAATATTTTAAAATCTGAAATTAAACAATTACAAAATACTAATGTTATTATTTTCCAAGATTTAAATAATATTAAACAACGATTTAAAACATGAACAGGATAATAATATAGATTCTTCCAAAGCTGAATCTTCTGATAAACCAGAATCTTCTGAACAATATTTGATGCTAATGAATCAAGTAGTTTTTCAGAAATGGTATATTAGAATTATTTTTGTTATCAAACCAGATTTTATTATAAAGATGCCATTGCTTAGTAGATAGTGGTGCCGACATGAATCTGTATATGAGGAAGGATTAATTCTACCAAATACTTTCAAAAACCACTCAATCTTTGACTAGTGCCAATGGAAACACCATGAATATTAAGTATAAAATCCCTGAAGCCTTAATCTGTAATCAAGGTTTATGTTTACCTACTTCTTTTGTTCTTATCAAAAATATGAATCAAAGTATCATCTTAGGCACCCCTTTCCTGTGGCTTTTAATGCCTATTTCAAAAATTGATTTGGGTATTCATACTACTCTTAATAACAGACATATTGTTTTTGAATGCACTTACTGATAACCAAAGAACTGAAATTCTTCAATCCTACAAGAATGAAACCGACCCTTTTACTAAAGCTGAAACAAGAAGAGAAGATGCTTTCTATACCTTAGTCAATGCTATCCTTCATTATTTTGTCAGACCAGCACACATGAATAATGATAGAGGTAGAGAACTCTTACAGAATCTTCGTTGTCCATCCCTAACCCGTTTTAGATGGTATAAAGATGTCTTTTTAATGAAAGTTATGCAAAGAACAGATGCCAACGGTGAAAATTGGAAAGCTAAGTTTATTGATGGACTCCCTACCTTCTTTGCTGAAAAGATCCATAAAAACTAAGAGATAAACATTACCGTATGAGTATTCCTTATGACCAGTATTCTTATGGCCATCTTATTTCAGTAATTATTGAAGAGGGATTATCACTATGCAATGATATGAAGCTTCAACAGTTAATGAAAAATAGAATCTTACTAAAAGACATGAGATAGGAAAATTTTGTGATCAATTCTCTTATGACACAAAATTACAATATCCCCAAAAGGCTAAGAAAGGAGAGAAACTCTAAGCTTTCTAGATCTTACCAAGACGCTTCTTCTAAGAAATCCTCTAAAAATAAATCCCACGAAAAATCTTCTAAGAAAAGAAAGAGCAACAAAGAAAAAAGATAAATCTAAAATTCAATGTTATAAATGTGGTAAAACAGACACTTTGCTAATAAATGCAAATCAAAATTAAAACAGAAACTTAATGAAATGTCCCTTGATGAGGACATTCAACAACAAATTCTTAATTGTTTATCTAGCAGTAATTCAAAATCAAGTTCAGATGATGATTTAGCCGAAATATATTCTCGAATCTGGTAATGATTCGAAATGAACAATGTCAAACCAAAGACAATTAAAAAATGTAATATAACTCATCGGGTTAACTATTGGAAAACTATTGTTGAGATGAATGGTTTAGATATTGGGGACCTAGTATTAATGTCTTAACCGACACCCGAAAATCTTCTTGACCATGTCGATCAAATTAAAGATCCGAGAAATTAAATTAAAATTTTTAGAGATCAGTTATAAAATCGGAAAGGTCAAGATATTCTTCCCATTGATAAGTATAGTATGAAAGAAGTTATGAAACGTATACAAGACGTTTCTACCACTGAAAAGCCTACTACTATTCAGGATCTTTAAAGAGAAATAAATATTTTAAAATCTGAAATTAAACAATTACAAAATACTAATGTTATTATTTTCCAAGATTTAAATAATATTAAACAACAGTTAAAACATAAACAGGATAATAATATAGATTCTTCCAAAGCTGAATCTTCTGATAAACCAGAATCTTCTGAACAATATTTGATGCTAATGAATCAAGTAGTTTTTCAGAAATGGTATATTAGAATTATTTTTGTTATCAAACCAGATTTTATTATAAAAGATGTAATTGCCCTAGTAGATAGTGGTGATGACATGAATCTGTATCTGGGAAGGATTAATTCTACCAAATACTTTCAAAAATCACTCAATCTTTGACTAGTGCCGATTGGAAACACCATGAATATTAAGTATAAAATCCCTGAAGCCTAAATTTATAATCAAGGTTTATGTTTACCTACTTCTTTTGTTCTTATCAGAAATATGAATCAAAGTATCATCTTAGGCACCCCTTTCCTGTGTCTTTTAATGCCTATTTCAAAAATTGATACTTTGGGTATTCTTATTACTCTTAATAACAGACATATTGTTTTTGAATGCACTTACTGATAACCAAAGAACTGAAATTCTTCAATCCTATAAGAATGAAACCGACCCTTTTACTAAAGATGAAACAAGAAGAGAAGATGCTTTCTATACCTTAGTCAATGCTATCCTTCATCATTTTGTCGAACCAGACTCATGAATAATGATAGAGGTAGAGAACTCTTACAGAATCTTCGTTGTCCATCCCTAACCCATTTTAGATGGTATAAGGATGTCTTTTTAATGAAAGTTATGCAAAGAACAGATGCCAACAGTGAACATTGGAAAGCTAAGTTTATTGATGGACTTCCTACCTTCTTTGCTGAAAAAATCCGTAAAAAACTAAGAGATAAACATGACCGTATGAGTATTCCTTATGACCAGTATTCTTATGGCCATCTTATTTCAGTAATTATTGAAGAGGGATTATCACTATTCAATGATATGAAGCTTCAACAGTGAATGAAAAAATAGAATCTTACTAAAAGACATGAGATAGGAGAATTTTGTGATCAATTCTCTTATGACACAAAATTACAATATCCCCAAAAGGCTAAGAAACAGAGAAACTCTAAGCTTTCTAGATCTTACCGAAGACGTTCTTCTAAGAAATCCTCTAAAAACAAACACCCTGAAAAATCTTCTAAGAAAAGAAAGAGCAGCAGTAAAAAAGATAAATCTAAAATTCAATGTTATAAATGTGGTAAAATAGGACACTTTGCTAATAAATGCAAATCAAAATTAAAACAGAAACTTAATGAAATGTCCCTTGATGAGGACATTCAACAACAAATTCTTAATTGTTTATCTAATAGTAATTCAGAATCAAGTTCAGATGATGATTTAGCTGAAATATATTCTGAATCTGGTAATGATTCTGGAAATGAACAATGTCAAACCAGTAAAATTAAAAAATGTAATACAACTACTGAAGCTAACTATTGGAAAACTATTGTTGAGATGAATTGTTTAGATATTGGGGGACCTAGTATTTATGTCTTAACTGACACCCAGAAATCTCTTCTTGACCTTGTCGATCAAGTTAAAGATCCAGAAATTAAATTAAAATTTGTAGAGATCTGTTATAAAAATCAGAAGACTGAAGATATTCTTCCCATTGATAAGTATAGTATGAAAGAAGTTACGAAACGTATACAAGACGTTTCTACCACTGAAAAGCCTACTACTATTCAGGATCTTAAAAGAGAAATAAATATTTTAAAATCTGAAATTAAACAATTACAAAATACTAATGTTATTATTTTCCAAGATTTAAATAATATTAAACAACAGTTAAAACATGAACAGGATAATAATATAGATTCTTCCAAAGCTGAATCTTCTGATAAACCAGAATCTTCTGAACAATATTTGATGCTAATGAATCAAGTAGTTTTTCAGAAATGGTATATTAGAATTATTTTTGTTATCAAACCAGATTTTATTATAAAAGATGCCATTGCCCTAGTAGATAGTGGTCTTGACATGAATCGTATCACGGGGAAGGATTAATTCCTACCAAATACTTTCAAAAAACCACTCAATCTTTGACTAGTGCCAATGGAAACACCATGAATATTAAGTATAAAATCCCTGAAGCCTTAATCTGTAATCAAGGTTTATGTTTACCTACTTCTTTTGTTCTTATCAAAAATATGAATCAAAGTATCATCTTAGGCACCCCTTTCACATGTGGCTTTTAATGCCTATTTCAAAAATTGATTTGGGTATTCATACTACTCTTAATAATGTATATATTGTTTTTGAATGCACTTACGATAACCAAAGAACTGAAATTCTTCAATCTTACAAGAATGAAACCGACCCTTTTACTAAAAGTCAAAACAAGAAGAGAAGATGCTTTCTATACCTTAGTCAATGCTATCCTTCATTATTTTGTCAGACCAGCACACATGAATAATGATAGAGGTAGAGAACTCTTACAGAATCTTCGTTGTCCATCCCTAACCCGTTTTAGATGGTATAAGGATGTCTTTTTAATGAAAGTTATGCAAAGAACAGATGCCAACAGTGAAAATTGGAAAGCTAAGTTTATTGATGGACTCCCTACCTTCTTTGCTGAAAAGATCCATAAAAATTAAGAGATAAACATTATCGTATGAGTATTCTTTATGACCAGTATTCTTATGGCCATCTTATTTCAGTAATTATTGAAGAGGGATTATCACTATGCAATGATATGAAGCTTCAACAGTTAATGAAAAAATAGAATCTTACTAAAAGACATGAGATAGGAAAATTTTGTGATCAATTCTCTTATGACACAAAATTACAATATCCCCAAAAGGCTAAGAAACAGAGAAACTCTAAGCTTTCTAGATCTTACCGAAGACGTTCTTCTAAGAAATCCTCTAAAAATAAATCCCCTGAAAAATCTTCTAAGTAAAGAAAGAGCAACAGTAAAAAAGATAAATCTAAAATTCAATGTTATAAATGTGGTAAAACAGGACACTTTGCTAATAAATGCAAATCAAAATTAAAATGAAACTTAATGAAATGTCCTTGATGAGACATTCAACAACAAATTCTTAATTGTTTATCTAATAGTAATTCAGAATCAAGTTCAGATGATGATTTAGCTGAAATATATTCTGAATCTGGTAATGATTCTGGAAATGAACAATGTCAACCCAGTACAATTAAAAAATGTAATATAACTACTGAAGCTAACTATTGGAAAACTATTGTTGAGATGAATGGTTTAGATATTGGGGGACCTAGTATTAATGTCTTAACTGACAACCAGAAATCTCTTCTTGACCATGTCGATCAAATTAAAGATCCAGAAATTAAATTAAAATTTTTAGAGATCAGTTATAAAAATCAGAAGGTTGAAGATATTCTTCCCATTGATAAGTATAGTATGAAAGAAGTTATGAAACGTATTCAAGACGTTTCTACCACTGAAAAGCCTACTACTATTCAGGATCTTAAAAGAGAAATAAATATTTTAAAATCTGAAATTAAACAATTACAAAATACTAATGTTATT
The DNA here is from genome assembly GCA_020205605.1 of Panax ginseng. Classification (NCBI taxonomy): domain Eukaryota; kingdom Viridiplantae; phylum Streptophyta; class Magnoliopsida; order Apiales; family Araliaceae; genus Panax; species Panax ginseng. The sequence continues at coordinate 90,369,000 of CM035129.1, forward strand.
ATTTTCCAAGATTTAAATAATATTAAACAACAGTTAAAACATAAACAGGATAATAATATAGATTCTTCCAAAGCTGAATCTTCTGATAAACCAGAATCTTCTGAACAATATTTGATGCTAATGAATCAAGTAGTTTTTCAGAAATGGTATATTAGAATTATTTTTGTTATCAAACCGATTTTATTATAAAGATGCCATTGCCTAGTAGATAGTGGTCTTTGACATGAATCGTATACGGGAAGGATTAATTCTACCAAATACTTTCAAAAAACCACTCAATCTTTGACTAGTGCCAATAGAAACACCATGAATATTAAGTATAAAATCCTCAAAGCCTTAATCACGTAATCAAGGTTTATGTTTACCTACTTCTTTTGTTCTTATCAGAAATATGAATCAAAGTATCATCTTAGGCACCCCTTTCCTGTGGCTTTTAATACCTATTTCAAAAATTGATACTTTGGGTATTCATACTACTCTTAATAATGTACATATTGTTTTTGAAATGCACTTCTTCGATAACCAAAGAACTGAAATTCTTCAATCCTACAAGAATGAAACCGACCCTTTTACTAAAGCTGAAACAAGAAGAGAAGATGCTTTCTATACCTTAGTCAATGCTATCCTTCATCATTTTGTCGAACCAGACTCATGAATAATGATAGAGGTAGAGAACTCTTACAGAATCTTCGTTGTCCATCCCTAACCCGTTTTAGATGGTATAAGGATGTCTTTTTAATGAAAGTTATGCAAAGAACAGATGCCAACAGTGAAAATTGGAACGCTAAGTTTATTGATGGACTCCCTACCTTCTTTGCTGAAAAGATCCATAAAAACTAAGAGATAAACATTACCGTATGAGTATTCCTTATGACCAGTATTCTTATGGCCATCTTATTTCAGTAATTATTGAAGAGGGATTATTACTATGCAATGATATGAAGCTTCAACGATTAATGAAAAAATAGAATCTTACTAAAAGACATGAGATAGGAGAATTTTGTGATCAATTCTCTTATGACACAATTATAATATCCCCAACAGGCTAAGAAACAGAGAAACTCTAAGCTTTCTAGATCTTACCGAAGACGTTCTTCTAAGAAATCCTCTAAAAACAAACACCCTGAAAAATCTTCTAAGAAAAGAAAGAGCAGCAGTAAAAAAGATAAATCTAAAATTCAATGTTATAAATGTGGTAAAATAGGACACTTTGCTAATAAATGCAAATCAAAATTAAAACAGAAACTTAATGAAATGTCCCTTGATGAGGACATTCAACAACAAATTCTTAATTGTTTATCTAGCAGTAATTCAGAATCAAGTTCAGATGATGATTTAGCTGAAATCTATTCTGAATCTGGTAATGATTTTGGAAATGAACAATGTCAAACATGTACAATTAATAAATGTAATACAACTACTGAAGCTAACTATTGGAAAGCTATTGTTGAGATGAATGGTTTAGGTATTGGGGGACCTAGTATTAATGTCTTAACTGACACCCAGAAATCTCTTCTTGACCTTGTCGATCAAATTAAAGATCCAGAAATTAAATTAAAATTTTTAGAGATCTGTTATAAAAATGAGAAGACTGAAGATATTCTTCCCATTGATAAGTATAGTATGAAAGAAGTTACGAAACGTATACAAGACGTTTCTACCACTAAAAAACATACTACTATTCAGGATCTTAAAAGAGAAATAAATATTTTAAAATCTGAAATTAAACAATTACAAAATACTAATGTTATTATTTTCCAAGATTTAAATAATATTAAACAACAGATTAAAACATAAACAGGATAATAATATAGATTCTTCCAAAATTTGAATCTTACGATAAACCGAATCATCTCGACAATATTTGATGCTAATGAATCAAGTAGTTTTTCGAAATGGTATATTAGAATTATTTTTGTTATCAAACCAGATTTTATTATAAAAGATGTCATTGCCCTAGTAGATAGTGGTGCTGACATGAACTGTATACAGGAAGGATTAATTCCTACCAAATACTTTCAAAAAACCACTCAATCTTTGACTAGTGCCAGTGGAAACACCATGAATATTAAGTATAAAATCCCTGAAGCCTTAATCTATAATCAAGGTTTATGTTTACCTACTTCTTTTGTTCTTATCAGAAATATGAATCAAAGTATCATCTTAGGCACCCCTTTCCTGTGTCTTTTAATGCCTATTTCAAAAATTGATACTTTGGGTATTCTTACTACTCTTAATAACAGACATATTGTTTTTGAATGCACTTACAGATAACCAAAGAACTGAAATTCTTCAATCCTATAAGAATGAAACCGACCCTTTTACTAAAGCTGAAACAAGAAGAGAAGATGCTTTCTATACCTTAGTCAATGCTATCCTTCATCATTTTGTCGAACCAGACTCATGAATAATGATAGAGGTAGAGAACTCTTACAGAATCTTCGTTGTCCATCCCTCACCCATTTTAGATGGTATAAGGATGTCTTTTTAATGAAAGTTATGCAAAAAGCAGATGCCAACAAAGAACATTGGAAAGCTAAGTTTATTGATGGACTTCCTACCTTCTTTGCTGAAAAAATCCGTAAAAAACTAAGAGATAAACATGACCGTATGAGTATTCCTTATGACTAGTATTCTTATGGCCATCTTATTCCAGTAATTATTGAAGAGGGATTATCACTATGCAATGATATGAAGCTTCAGCAATTAATGAAAAAATAGAATCTTACTAAAAGACATGAGATAGGAGAATTTTGTGATCAATTCTCTTATGACACAAAATTATAATATCCCCAACAGGCTAAGAAACAGAGAAACTCTAAGCTTTCTAGATCTTACCGAAGATGTTCTTCTAAGAAATCCTCTAAAAACAAACCCCCTGAAAAATCTTCTAAGAAAAGAAAGAGCAGCAGTAAAAAAGATAAATCTAAAATTCAATGTTATAAATGTGGTAAAACATGACACTTTTGCTAATAAATGCAAATCAAAATTAAAACAGAAACTTAATGAAATGTCCCTTGATGAGGACATTGAACAACAAATTCTTAATTGTTTATCTAGCAGTAATTCAGAATCAAGTTCAGATGATGATTTAGCTGAAATCTATTTTGAATCTGGTAATGATTTTGGAAATGAACAATGTCAAACATGTATAATTAATAAATGTTATACAACTACTGAAGCTAACTATTGGAAAGCTATTGTTGAGATGAATGGTTTAGATATTGGGGGACGTAGTATTAATGTCTTAACTGACACCCAAAAATCTCTTCTTGACCTTGTCGATCAAATTAAAGATCCAGAAATTAAATTAAAATTTTTAGAGATTTGTTATAAAAATCAGAAGACTGAAGATATTCTTCCCATTGATAAGTATAGTATGAAAGAAGTTATGAAACGTATACAAGACGTTTCTACCACTGAAAAGCCTACTACTATTCACGATCTTAAAAGAGAAATAAATATTTTAAAATCTGAAATTAAACAATTACAAAATACTAATGTTATTATTTTCCAAGATTTAAATAATATTAAACAACAGTTAAAACATAAACATGATAATAATATAGATTCTTCCAAAGCTGAATCTTTTGATAAACCAGAATCTTCTGAACAATATTTGATGCTAATGAATTAAGTAGTTTTTCAGAAATGGTATATTAGAATTATTTTTGTTATCAAACCAGATTTTATTATAAAAGATGCCATTGCCCTAGTAGATAGTGGTGCTAACATGAACTGTATACAGGAAGGATTAATTTCTACCAAATACTTTCAAAAAACCACTCAATCTTTGACTAGTGCCAGTGGAAACACCATGAATATTAAGTATAAAATCCCTGAAGCCTTAATCTGTAATCAAGGTTTATGTTTACCTACTTCTTTTGTTCTTATCAAAAATATGAATCAAAGTATCATCTTAGGCACCCCTTTCCTGTGGCTTTTAATCCCTATTTCAAAAATTGATTTGGGTATTCATATTACTCTTAATAACAGACATATTGTTTTTGAATGCACTTACTGATAACCAAAGAACTGAAATTCTTCAATCCTACAAGAATGAAACCGACCCTTTTACTAAAGCTGAAACAAGAAGAGAAGATGCTTTCTATACCTTGGTCAATGCTATCCTTCATCATTTTGTCACACCAGGACTCATGAATAATGATAGAGGTAGAGAACTCTTACAGAATCTTCGTTGTCCATCCCTAACCCGTTTTAGATGGTATAAGGATGTCTTTTTAATGAAAGTTATGCAAAGAACAGATGCCAACAGTGAACATTGGAAAGCAAAGTTTATTGATGGACTCCCTACCTTCTTTGATGAAAAAATCCATAAAAAACTAAGAGATAAACATGACCGTATGAGTATTCCTTATGACCAGTATTCTTATGGCCATCTTATTTCAGTAATTATTGAAGAGGGATTATCACTATTCAATGATATGAAGCTTCAACAGTTAATGAAAAAATAGAATCTTACTAAAAGACATGAGATAGGAAAATTTTGTGATCAATTCTCTTATGACACAAAATTACAATATCCCCAAAAGGCTAAGAAAGGAGAGAAACTCTAAGCTTTCTAGATCTTCTACAAGACGTTCTTCTAAGAAATCCTCTAAAATAAATCCCTAAAAAATCTTCTAAGTAAAGAAAGAGCAAGCGATAAAAAAGATAAATCTAAAATTCAATGTTATAAATGTGGTAAAACAGGACACTTTGCTAATAAATGCAAATCAAAATTGAAACAGAAACTTAATGAAATGTCCCTTGATGAGGACATTCAACAATAAATTCTTAATTGTTTATCTAGCAATAATTCAGAATCAAGTTCAGATGATGATTTAGCTGAAATCTATTCTGAATCTGGTAATGATTTTGGAAATGAACAATGTCAAACCTGTACAATTAATAAATGTCATACAACTACTGAAGCTAACTATTGGAAAGCTATTGTTGAGATGAATGGTTTATATATTGGGGGACCTAGTATTAATGTCTTAACTGACACCCAAAAATCTCTTCTTGACCTTGTCGATCAAATTAAAGATCCGTAAATTAAATTCAAATTTTTAGAGATCATTATAAAAATCGAAAGATCAAGATATTCTTCCCATTGATAAGTATAGTATGAAAGAAGTTACTGAAGCGTATATACAAGCGTTTCTACCAATCTTTGAAAAGCCAACTACTATTCGAGATCTTAAAAGAGAAATAAATATTTTAAAATCAAATTAAACAATTACAAAATCCTAATGTTATTATTTTCCAAGATTTAAATAATATTAAACAACAGTTTGAAACATAAACAGGATAATAATATAGATTCTTCCAAAGTCAATCTTCCGATAAACCGTAATCTTACGAACAATATTTGATGCTAATGAATCAAGTAGTTTTTCAGAAATGGTATATTAGAATTATTTTTGTTATCAAACCAGATTTTATTATAAAGATGTAATTGCCCCTAGTAGATAGTGGTGATGACATGAACTGTATACAGGAAGGATTAATTCCTACCAAATACTTTCAAAAAATCACTCAATCTTTGACTAGTGCCAGTGGAAACACCATGAATATTAAGTATAAAATCCCTGAAGCCTAAATTTATAATCAAGGTTTATGTTTACCTACTTCTTTTGTTCTTATCAGAAATATGAATCAAAGTATCATCTTAGGCACCCTTTCCCCGTGTCTTTTAATGCCTATTTCAAAAATTGATACTTTGGGTATTCTTATTACTCTTAATAACAGACATATTGTTTTTGAATGCACTTACTGATAACCAAAGAACTGAAATTCTTCAATCCTATAAGAATGAAACCGACCCTTTTACTAAAGATGAAACAAGAAGAGAAGATGCTTTCTATACCTTAGTCAATGCTATCCTTCATCATTTTGTCGAACCAGACTCATGAATAATGATAGAGGTAGAGAACTCTTACAGAATCTTCGTTGTCCATCCCTAACCCATTTTAGATGGTATAAGGATGTCTTTTTAATGAAAGTTATGCAAAGAACAGATGCCAACAGTGAACATTGGAAAGCTAAGTTTATTGATGGACTTCCTACCTTCTTTGCTGAAAAAATCCGTAAAAAACTAAGAGATAAACATGACCGTATGAGTATTCCTTATGACCAGTATTCTTATGGCCATCTTATTTCAGTAATTATTGAAGAGGGATTATCACTATTCAATGATATGAAGCTTCAACAGTGAATGAAAAAATAGAATCTTACTAAAAGACATGAGATAGGAGAATTTTGTGATCAATTCTCTTATGACACAAAATTACAATATCCCCAAAAGGCTAAGAAACAGAGAAACTCTAAGCTTTCTAGATCTTACCGAAGACGTTCTTCTAAGAAATCCTCTAAAAATAAATCCCCTGAAAAATCTTCTAAGTAAAGAAAGAGCAGCAGTAAAAAAGATTAATCTAAAATTCAATGTTATAAATGTGGTAAAACAGGACACTTTGCTAATAAATGCAAATCAAAATTGAAACAAAAACTTAATGAAATGTCCCTTGATGAGGACATTCAACAATAAATTCTTAATTGTTTATCTAGCAGTAATTCAGAATCAAGTTCAGATGATGATTTAGCTGAAATCTATTCTGAATCTGGTAATGATTCTGGAAATGAACAATGTCAAACCTGTACAATTAATAAATGTAATACAACTACTGAAGCTAACTATTGGAAAGCTATTGTTGAGATTAATGGTTTAGATATTGGGGGACCTAGTATTAATGTCTTAACTGACACCCAGAAATCTCTTCTTGACCATGTCGATCAAATTAAAGATCCAGAAATTAAATTAAAATTTTTAGAGATCTGTTATAAAAATCAGAAGACTGAAGATATTCTTCCCATTGATAAGTATAGTATGAAAGAAGTTACTGAAAGCGATATAAGAAGGCGTTTTACCAATTTGAAAAGCCTACTACTATTCGGGATCTTAAAAGAGAAATAAATATTTTAAAATCTGAAATTAAACAATTAAAAAATCCTAATATTATTATTTTCCAAGATTTAAAATATTAAACAACAGTTAAAACATAAACAGGATAATAATATAGATTCTTCTAAAGCCGAATCTTCTGATAAACCAGAATCTTCTGAACAATATTTGATGCTAATGAATCAAGTAGTTTTTCAGAAATGGTATATTAGAATTATTTTTGTTATCAAACCAGATTTTATTATAAAAGATGCCATTGCCCTAGTAGATAGTGGTCTTGACATGAATCGTATCATGAGGAAGGATTAATTCCTACCAAATACTTTCAAAAACCACTCAATCTTTGACTAGTGCCGATTGGAAACACCATGAATATTAAGTATAAAATCCTCAAGCCTTAATCAGTAATCAAGGTTTATGTTTACCTACTTCTTTTGTTCTTATCAGAAATATGAATCTAAGTATCATCTTAGGCACCCCTTTCCTGTGGCTTTTAATGCCTATTTTAAAAATTGATACTTTGGGTATCCATACTACTCTTAATAACAGACATATTGTTTTTTGAATGCACTTATCGATAACCAAAGAACCTGAAATTCTTCAATCCTACAAGAATGAAACCGACCCCTTTTACTAAAATTCAAAACAAGAAGAGAAGATGCTTTCTATACCTTAGTCAATGCTATCCTTCATTATTTTGTCGACCAAAGACACATGAATAATGATAGAGGTAGAGAACTCTTACAGAATCTTCGTTGTCCATCCCTAACCCGCTTTTAGATGGTATAAGGATGTCTTTTAATGAAAGTTATGCAAAAGATGCCAACAAAGAAAATTGGAAAGCTAAGTTTATTGATGGACTCCTACCTTCTTTCTTTGAAAAGATCCATAAAAACTAAGAGATAAACATTACCGTATGAGTATTCCTTAGGACCAGTATTCTTATGGCCATCTTATTTCAAAGAATTATTGAAGAGGGATTATCACTATGCAATGATATGAAGCTTCAACAGTTAATGAAAAATAGAATCTTACTAAAAGACATGAGATAGGAAAATTTTGTGATCAATTCTCTTATGACACAAAATTACAATATCCCCAAAAGGCTAAGAAAAGAGAGAAACTCTAAGCTTTCTAGATCTTACCAAGAAGGCGTTCTTCTAAGAAATCCTCTAAAATAAATCCTCAAAAATCTTCTAAGAAAAGAAAGAGCAACAGTAAAAAAGATAAATCTAAAATTCAATGTTATAAATGTGGTAAAACAGGACACTTTGCTAATAAATGCAAATTAAAATTAAAACAGAAACTTAATGAAATGTCCCTTGATGAGGACATTCAACAACAAATTCTTAATTGTTTATCTAGCAGTAATTCAGAATCAAGTTCAGATGATGATTTAGCTGAAATCTATTCTGAATCTGGTAATGATTCTGGAAATGAACAATGTCAAACCTGTACAATTAATAAATGTAATACAACTACTGATGCTAACTATTGGAAAGCTATTGTTGAGATGAATGGTTTAGATATTGGGGGACCTAGTATTAGTGTCTTAACTGACACCCAGAAATCTCTTCTTGACCTTATCGATCAAATTAAAGATCCAGAAATTAAATTAAAATTTTTAGAGATCTGTTATAAAAATCAGAAGACTGAAGATATTCTTCCCATTGATAAGTATAGTATGAAAGAAGTTACGAAACGTATACAAGACGTTTCTACCACTAAAAAACCTACTACTATTTAGGATCTTAAAAGAGAAATAAATATTTTAAAATCTGAAATTAAACAATTACAAAATACTAATGTTATTATTTTCCAAGATTTAAATAATATTAAACAACAGTTAAAACATAAACAGGATAATAATATAGATTCTTCCAAAGTTGAATCTTCTGATAAACCAGAATCATCTGAACAATATTTGATGCTAATGAATCAAGTAGTTTTTCAGAAATGGTATATTAGAATTATTTTTGTTATCAAACCAGATTTTATTATAAAAGATGCCATTGCCCTAGTAGATAGTGGTGCTGACATGAACTGTATACAGGAAGGATTAATTCCTACCAAATACTTTCAAAAAACCACTCAATCTTTGACTAGTGCCAGTAGAAACACCATGAATATTAAGTATAAAATCCCTGAAGCCTTAATCTGTAATCAAGGTTTATGTTTACCTACTTCTTTTGTTCTTATCAGAAATATGAATCAAAGTATCATCTTAGGCACCCCTTTCCTGTGGCTTTTAATGCCTATTTCAAAAATTGATACTTTGGGTATTCATACTACTCTTAATAACAGACATATTGTTTTTGAATGCACTTACTGATAACCAAAGAACTGAAATTCTTCAATCCTATAAGAATGAAACCGACCCTTTTACTAAAGCTGAAACAAGAAGAGAAGATGCTTTCTATACCTTAGTCAATGCTATCCTTCATCATTTTGTCGAACCAGACTCATGAATAATGATAGAGGTAGAGAACTCTTACTGAGAATCTTCGTTGTCCATCCCTAACCCATTTTAGATGGTATAAGGATGTCTTTTTAATGAAAGTTATGCAAAGAATGATGCCAACAAAGGAACATTGGAAAGCTAAGTTTATTGATGGACTTCCTACCTTCTTTCTTTGAAAAAATCCGTAAAAACTAAGAGATAAACATGGCCGTATGAGTATTCCTTATGACCAGTATTCTTATGGCCATCTTATTTCAGTAATTATTGAAGAGGGATTATCACTATGCAATGATATGAAGCTTCAGCTATTAATGAAAAAATAGAATCTTACTAAAAGACATGAGATAGGAGAATTTTGTGATCAATTCTCTTATGACACAAAATTATAATATCCCCAACAGGCTAAGAAACAGAGAAACTCTAAGCTTTCTAGATCTTACCGAAGACGTTCTTCTAAGAAATCCTCTAAAAACAAACCCCCCTGAAAAATCTTCTAATAAAAGAAATAGCAGCAGTAAAAAAGATAAATCTAAAATTCAATGTTATAAATGTGGTAAAACATGACACTTTGCTAATAAATGCAAATCAAAATTGAAACAAAAACTTAATGAAATGTCCCTTGATGAGGACATTCAACAACAAATTCTTAATTGTTTATCTAGCAATAATTCAGAATCAAGTTCAGATGATGATTTAGCTGAAATCTATTTTGAATCTGGTAATGATTCTGGAAATGAACAATGTCAAACCTGTACAATAAATAAATGTAATACAACTACTGAAGCTAACTATTGGAAAGCTATTGTTGAGATGAATGGTTTAGATATTGGGGGACGTAGTATTAATGTCTTAACTGACACCCAAAAATCTCTTCTTGACCTTGTCGATCAAATTAAAGATCCAGAAATTAAATTAAAATTTTTAGAGATTTGTTATAAAAATCAGAAGACTGAAGATATTCTTCCCATTGATAAGTATAGTATGAAAGAAGTTATGAAACGTATACAAGACGTTTCTACCACTGAAAAGCCTACTACTATTCAGGATCTTAAAAGAGAAATAAATATTTTAAAATCTGAAATTAAACAATTACAAAATACTAATGTTATTATTTTCCAAGATTTAAATAATATTAAACAACAGTTAAAACATAAACATGATAATAATATAGATTCTTCCACAGCTGAATCTTTTGATAAACAAGAATCTTCTGAACAATATTTGATGCTAATGAATTAAGTAGTTTTTCAGAAATGGTATATTAGAATTATTTTTGTTATCAAACCGTATTTTATTATAAAAGATGCCATTGCCTAGTAGATAGTGGTGCTAACATGAATCGTATCACAGGAAGGATTAATTCCTACCAAATACTTTCAAAAACCACTCAATCTTTGACTAGTGCCGATTGGAAACACCATGAATATTAAGTATAAAATCCTCAAGCCTTAATCTGTAATCAAGGTTTATGTTTACCTATTTCTTTTGTTCTTATCAAAAATATGACTCAAAGTATCATCTTAGGCACCCCTTTCCTGTGGCTTTTAATGCCTATTTCAAAAATTGATTTGGGTATTCATACTACTCTTAATAATGTACATATTGTTTTTGAATGCACTTACGATAACCAAAGAACTGAAATTCTTCAATCCTACAAGAATGAAACCACCCTTTTACTAAAGTTTAAAACAAGAAGAGAAGATGCTTTCTATACCTTAGTCAATGCTATCCTTCATCATTTTGTCACACCAGGACTCATGAATAATGATAGAGGTAGAGAACTCTTCTGAGAATCTTCGTTGTCCATCCCTAACCCGCTTTTAGATGGTATAAGGATGCCTTTTAATGAAAGTTATGCAAAGAATGTATGCCAACAAAGTGAACATTGGAAAGCTAAGTTTATTGATGGACTCCCTACCTTCTTTGATGAAAAAATCCATAAAAAACTAAGAGATAAACATGACCGTATGAGTATTCCTTATGACCAGTATTCTTATGGCCATCTTATTTCAGTAATTATTGAAGAGGGATTATCACTATGCAATGATATGAAGCTTCAACAGTTAATGAAAAAATAGAATCTTACTAAAAGACATGAGATAGGAAAATTTTGTGATCAATTCTCTTATGACACAAAATTACAATATCCCCAAAAGGCTAAGAAACAGAGAAACTCTAAGCTTTCTAGATCTTACCGAAGACGTTCTTCTAAGAAATCCTCTAAAAATAAATCCCCTGAAAAATCTTCTAAGGAAAGAAAGAGCAGCAGTAAAAAAGATAAATCTAAAATTCAATGTTATAAATGTGGTAAAACAGGACACTTTGCTAATAAATGCAAATCAAAATTGAAACAGAAACTTAATGAAATGTCCCTTGATGAGGACATTCAACAACAAATTCTTAATTGTTTATCTAGCAATAATTCAGAATCAAGTTCAGATGATGATTTAGCTGAAATCTATTCTGAATCTGGTAATGATTCTGGAAATGAACAATGTCAAACCACATAATAAATAAATGTAATACAACCATCAAGCTAACTATTGGAAAGCTATTGTTGAGATGAATGGTTTAGATATTGGGGGACCTAGTATTAATGTCTTAACTGACACCCAAAAATCTCTTCTTGACCTTGTCGATCAAATTAAAGATCCAGAAATTAAATTAAAATTTTTAGAGATCTGTTATAAAAATCAGAAGACTGAAGATATTCTTCCCATTGATAAGTATAGTATGAAAGAAGTTACGAAACGTATACAAGACGTTTCTACCACTGAAAAGCCTACTACTATTCAGGATCTTAAAAGAGAAATAAATATTTTAAAATCTGAAATTAAACAATTACAAAATCCTAATGTTATTATTTTCCAAGATTTAAAATATTAAACAACGATTAAAACATAAATGTGGATAATAATATAGATTCTTCCAAAGTTTGAATCTTCTGATAAACTAGAATCTTCTGAACAATATTTGATGCTAATGAATCAAGTAGTTTTTCAGAAATGGTATATTAGAATTATTTTTGTTATCAAACCAGATTTTATTATAAAAGATGCCATTGCCCTAGTAGATAGTGGTGCTGACATGAACTGTATACATGAAGGATTAATTCCTACCAACTACTTTCAAAAAACCACTCAATCTTTGACTAGTGCCAGTGGAAACACCATGAATATTAAGTATAAAATCCCTGAAGCCTTAATCTGTGATCAAGGTTTATGTTTACCTACTTCTTTTGTTCTTATCAGAAATATGAATCAAAGTATCATCTTAGGCACCCCTTTCCTGTGGCTTTTAATGCCTATTTCAAAAATTGATTTGGGTATTCATACTACTCTTAATAACAGACATATTGTTTTTGAATGCACTTACTGATAACCAAAGAACTGAAATTCTTCAATCCTACAAGAATGAAACCGACCCTTTTACTAAAGCTGAAACAAGAAGAGAAGATGCTTTCTATACCTTAGTCAATGCTATCCTTCATCATTTTGTCACACCAGGACTCATGAATAATGATAGAGGTAGAGAACTCTTACAGAATCTTCGTTGTCCATCCCTAACCCGTTTTAGATGGTATAAGGATGTCTTTTTAATGAAAGTTATGCAAAGAACAGATGCCAACAGTGAAAATTGGAAAGCTAAGTTTATTGATGGACTCCCTACCTTCTTTGCTGAAAAGATCCATAAAAACTAAGAGATAAACATGGTAGTATGAGTATTCCTTATGACCAAGATTCTTATGGCCATCTTATTTGAAGAATTATTGAAGAGGGATTATCACTATTCAATGATATGAAGCTTCAACAGTTAATGAAAAAATAGAATCTTACTAAAAGACATGAGATAGGAGAATTTTGTGATCAATTCTCTTATGACACGAAATTACAATATCCCCAAAAGGGTAAGAAACAGAGAAACTCTAAGCTTTCTAGATCTTACCGAAGACGTTCTTCTAAGAAATCCTCTAAAAATAAATCCCCTGAAAAATCTTCTAAGTAAAGAAAGAGCAACAGTAAAAAAGATAAATCTAAAATTCAATGTTATAAATGTGGTAAAACAGGACACTTTGCTAATAAATGCAAATCAAAATTGAAACAGAAACTTAATGAAATGTCCCTTGATGAGGACATTCAACAACAAATTCTTAATTGTTTATCTAGCAGTAATTCAGAATCAAGTTTAGATGATGATTTAGCTGAAATCTATTCTTAATCTGGTAATGATTCTAGAAATGAACAATGTCAAACCTGTACAATTAATAAATGTAATACAACTACTGAAGCTAACTATTGGAAAGCTATTGTTGAGATGAATGGTTTAGATATTGGGGGACCTAGTATTTATGTCTTAACTGACACCCAGAAATCTCTTCTTGACCTTGTCGATCAAGTTAAAGATCCAGAAATTAAATTAAAATTTGTAGAGATCATTATAAAATCGGAAGATCAAGATATTCTTCCCATTGATAAGTATAGTATGAAAGAAGTTACTGAAACGTATACAAGACGCGTTTCTACCAATCGAAAAACCTACTACTATTCAGATCTTAAAAGAGAAATAAATATTTTAAAATCAAATTAAACAATTACAAAATACTAATGTTATTATTTTCCAAGATTTAAATAATATTAAACAACAATTAAAACATAAACAGGATAATAATATAGATTCTTCCAAAGTCAATCTTCCGATAAACCGAATCTTCCTCAAAATATTTGATGCTAATGAATCAAGTAGTTTTTAGAAATGGTATATTAGAATTATTTTTGTTATCAAACTAGATTTTATTATAAAGATGCCATTGCCTTAGTAGTAGATAGTGGTGTTTGACATGAATCAGATATAGGAAGGATTAATTCCTACCAAATACTTTCAAAAAACCACTCAATCTTTGACTAGTGCCGGTAAAACACCATGAATATTAAGTATAAAATCCTCAAAGCCTTAATCAGAATCAAGGTTTATGTTTACCTACTTCTTTTGTTCTTATCGGAATATGAATCAAAGTATCATCTTAGGCACCCCTTTCCCATGGCTTTTAATGCCTATTTCAAAAATTGATACTTTGGGTATTCATACTACTCTTAATAACAGACATATTGTTTTTGAATGCACTTACTGATAACCAAAGAACTGAAATTCTTCAATCCTATAAGAATGAAACCGACCCTTTTACTAAAGCTGAAACAAGAAGAGAAGATGCTTTCTATACCTTAGTAAATGCTATCCTTCATCATTTTGTCAGACCAGGACACATGAATAATGATAGAGGTAGAGAACTCTTACAGAATCTTCGTTGTCCATCCCTAACCCATTTTAGATGGTATAAGGATGTCTTTTTAATGAAAGTTATGCAAAGAACAGATGCCAACAGTGAAAATTGGAAAGCTAAGTTTATTGATGGACTCCCTACCTTCTTTGCTGAAAAAATCCATATAAAACTAAGAGATAAACATGACCGTATGAGTATTCCTTATGACCAGTATTCTTATGGCCATCTTATTTCAGTAATTATTGAAGAGGAATTATCACTATTCAATGATATGAAGCTTCAACAGTGAATGAAAAAATAGAATCTTACTAAAAGACATGAGATAGGAGAATTTTGTGATCAATTCTCTTATGACACAAAATTACAATATCCCCAAAAGGGTAAGAAATAAAGAAACTCTAAGCTTTCTATATCTTACCGAAGACGTTCTTCTAAGAAATCCTCTAAAAATAAATCCCCTGAAAAATCTTCTAAGAAAAGAAAGAGCAGCAGTAAAAAAGATTAATCTAAAATTCAATGTTATAAATATGGTAAAACAGGACACTTTGCTAATAAATGCAAATAAAAATTGAAACGGAAACTTAATGAAATGTCCCTTGATGAGGACATTCAACAACAAATTCTTAATTGTTTATCTAGCAGTAATTCAGAATCAAGTTCAGATGATGATTTAAATTTGAAATCTATTTCGAATCTGTAATGATTCGAAATGAACAATGTCAAACCCATACAATTAATAAATGTAATACAACTCTCGATGCTAACTATTGGAAAGCTATTGTTGAGATGAATGGTTTAGATATTGGGGACCTAGTATTAGTGTCTTAACTGACACCTTAAATCTCTTCTTGACCTTGTCGATCAAATTAAAGATCCGTAAATTAAATTAAAATTTTTAGAGATCTCATTATAAAAATCGTAAGATCAAGATATTCTTCCCATTGATAAGTATAGTATGAAAGAAGTTACTTAAAACGATACAAGACGCTTCTACCAATCGAAAAGCCTACTTCTATTTAGGATCTTAAAAGAGAAATAAATATTTTAAAATCTGAAATTAAACAATTACAAAATACTAATGTTATTATTTTCCAAGATTTAAATAATATTAAACAACAGTTAAAACATAAACAGGATAATAATATAGATTCTTCCAAAGCTGAATCTTCTGATAAACCAGAATCATCTGAACAATATTTGATGCTAATGAATCAAGTAGTTTTTCAGAAATGGTATATTAGAATTATTTTTGTTATCAAACCAGATTTTATTATAAAAGATGCCATTGCCCTAGTAGATAGTGGTGCTGACATGAACTGTATACAGGAAGGATTAATTCCTACCAAATACTTTCAAAAAATCACTCAATCTTTGACTAGTGCCAGTGGAAACACCATGAATATTAAGTATAAAATCCTTGAAGCATTAATCTGTAATCAAGGTTTATGTTTACCTACTTCTTTTGTTCTTATCAGAAATATGAATCAAAGTATCATCTTAGGCACCCCTTTCCTGTGTCTTTTAATGCCTATTTCAAAAATTGATACTTTGGGTACTCATACTACTCTTAATAACAGACATATTGTTTTTGAATGCACTTACTGATAACCAAAGAACTGAAATTCTTCAATCCTATAAGAATGAAATCGACCCTTTTACTAAAGCTGAAAAAAGAAGAGAAGATGCTTTCTATACCTTAGTTAATGCTATCCTTCATCATTTTGTCGGACCAGGACTCGTGAATAATGATAGAGGTGGAGAACTCTTATAGAATCTTCGTTGTCCATCCCTAACCCATTGTAGATGGTATAAGGATGTCTTTTTAATGAAAGTTATGCAAAGAACAAATGCTAACAGTGAACATTGGAAAGCTAAGTTTATTGATGGACTCCCTACCTTCTTTGCTGAAAAAATGCATTAAAAACTAAGAGATAAACATGACTGTATGAGTATTCCTTATGACCAGTATTCTTATGGCTATCTTATTTCAGTAATTATTGAAGAGGAATTATCACTATGCAATGATATGAAGCTTCAACAATTAATGAAAAATTAGAATCTTACTAAATGACATGAGATGGGAGAATTTTGTGATCAATTCTCTTATGACACAAAATTACAGTATCCCCAAAAGGCTAAGAAACAGAGAAACTCTAAACTTTCTAGATCTTACCGAAGACGTTCTTCTAAGAAATCCTCTAAAAACAAAACCCCTGATAAATCTTCTAGGAAAAGAAAGAGCAGCAGTAAAAAAGATAAATCTAAAATTCAATGTTATAAATGTTGTAAAACAGGACACTTTGCTAATAAATGCAAATCAAAATTAAAACAGAAACTTAATGAAATGTCCCTTGATGAGGAAATTCAACAACAAATTCTTAATTGTTTATCTAGCAATAATTCAGAATCAAGTTCAGATGATAATTTAGCTGAAATCTATTCTGAATCTGGTAATGATTCTGGAAATGAACAATGTCAAACCTTTACAATTAATAACTGTAATACAACTACTGAAGCTAACTATTGGAAAGCTATTGTTGAGATGAATGGTTTAGATATTGGGGGACCTAGTATAAATGTCTTAACTGACACCCAGAAATATGAATCAAAGTATCATCATAGGCACCCCTTCCCTGTGTCTTTTAATGCCTATTTCAAAAATTAATACTTTGGGTATTCATACTACTCTTAATAATAGACATATTGTTTTTAAATTCATTACAAAACCTTATACTAAAGAATTAAATGAAGTTAAGCACATGATTTATTCTAAAGAAAAGCAGATTAATTTTATTCAAAAAGAAATAAAATTTCTTACTACAGAACAGAAAATTTTACAGCATTCTTTACAGGAGAAAATCAAATTAATCCACAAGACTCTTCAAGTTGAAATCTGTAGTGATGTCCCGAATGCTTTTTGGAATAGGAAGAAAAATATTATTTCTCTTCCTTATATACCTAATTTTAAAGAGAAAAATATTCCTACTAAATCTCGACCCAGTCAGATGAAGAAAGAATATTTACTCCTTTGCAAAACTGAAATTGAGTCTCTTCAACAGAATAAATTAATAAAACCTAGTACTTCTCCCTGGAGTTATACAACCTTTTCAATTAATAAAAATTCAAAAATTGAACGAGGAACTCCCCGACTCATTATCAATTATAAACCACTTAATGAAGCCCTTCAATGGATTAGATATCCAATTCCAAATAAGAAGGACCTTCTTGACAGACTTAATGATGCCACTATTTTCTCTAAATTTGACATGAAATCAAGATTTTGGCAAATTCAAATTAGAGAACAGGATACTTATAATACTTCTTTTACAGTCCCTTTTGGTCATTATGAATGGAATGTTCTTCCATTTGGAGTAAAAAATGGACCTTCAGAATTCCAACACATCATGAATGATATTTTTAATCCCTTTACTGAATTTATTATTTGCTATATTGATGATGTCTTAATTTTCTCTTCATCCGTTGAACAACACATTAAACATTTAAATATTTTTAAAAATGTTATCATAAAAAATGGTTTGGTAGTTTCTGCCCCTAAGATGTAACTTTTCCAAACTAAAATCAGATTTATTGGACATAATATTTCCAATGGAACTATTATTCCAATTGATAGATGTATTGAATTTGCATCTAAATTTCCAGATGAAAGTAAAGATATCAACCAACTGCAAAGATTCTTGGGAAGTCTAAACTATATCCGTGATTATTATCCGAATCTTTCACAGGATGCTTCTATTCTGTATACTCGATTACGAAAAAATCCTTTACCTTGGACTACTGAACATACTGTTGCAGTAAGAAAGATTAAAAATAGGGCAAACAGTTACTTTATCTATCCCTCCCAAATCCTGAATGGAAGAAGATTGTTCAAACTGATGCTTCTAATACAGGATATGGTGGTATTTTAAAACAATTTAATCCTAACAGTAAAAAAGAAGATCTTATCCGCTTTACCTCAGGAGTTTGGAAATGACATTCTTTAAATTACCCCACAATAAAGAAAGAATGTCTTTCAATTGTTAAATGTGTTTTAAAATTTCAGGATGATCTTTTAAATCAGCACTTTTTAATCAGAGTTGATTGTTCAGCTGCAAAATAGATATTTAAAAAGGATGTTCAAAATTTAGCATCTAAATAGATATTTGCAACTTGGCAAAGTACTTTATCAGTATTTGACTTTGATATTGAATATATCAAAGGAAAACAGAATTCTTTACCAGATTTTCTAACTAGAGAATATTTGCAGGAATAACCAGTAGAGGCCGAGGCAGAGCTAATCTGTATTATACAGAATTTCCTAGTCTGAATACTCAATCCAGTAATTCTTCAGCTTCTTCTAGCCAGCCTACAGTAAAAGATGTTCTTCTATTACCAGAACAGTACATTCCAAATTAGTATATGGAAGAAATAGTATTGTTTATTGATCAGAATGATGAAAAATGGATTAAAGATCCATGGGAGATCAAGAGACGTTATTTAACAAATCAACAGTCTCCTCCTCATTTTAACCAGTATCGCTATGTGTATGAGCAAATCATCATTCAAACAGCATCAATGGACATAAATCATACGCTTCATGATCCATCAAAACCATTAAGTCTAATCCAATATAGAAAAACAACCATCAAGTGCATCATGCCTCTTGCTAATTGGGGTATTAATCCTCATACTACCCATACCATTGAGTCTAGTCATACAACAGAAACTAGATACAGCTATTGGGATTATATTGATTCCTTTACACAAATATTGTATTACCAGAATCCTATTCACAACCATACTTGGTTCATCCGTATCTGTCCCGATGTTCTAAGAAACAAAATTCCCAATTGGTTTTTCGTTTGGTGGGATAAAATCGGTATCACTATTGACACTTTACCAAAATCAGTTCAAACAACATTCAAGGAATGGCAAGTCGCTTATGCCCATATACCAGTAAACAAAGATTTATCTATGCTGAAATTACTTGCCCATTTCATAATCCGTTTTGGAATCCCTTGGATCTGGAAATGGGATTTTCAGTGTGACTATCAGAATAAAATCCCTCACCCAAAAAGGGTATTTTTTTACCAAGTGGTGGGATAAGGGGCTTAATCCTACACTACCAGAACTTCTTAAAACCATAAAGAATCATACCCAGACCTGTTTGGATGTTATCCCTCAGAGCCTTCCAGCACCAACACCAGTTAATCCTTTTGTTAAAATTCAAACAGATTTAAAACAAAAGTTTCCAAACCATACTGAAACCGAACTATTAGTAAAAACTATAGATTATATGAAAACCCAGTTCTTACAATCCTTAGTCTAGGATGATGTTTCCATGAAAATAGTTAACAGTAATGAAGGATCTGAACAAGATGACAATGAGTTCAGCGTCTTACCTGGCGAAAGTCAAGAACCAGAGCCTACTATGGGAGACTTTTGGGATTCTCTCACCTCAATGATCTCTGAAAAGATGGAACAGGAAAAAAAGGAAAAGGAAAAGTATAAAGCTATCCTCCACTACAGAAGACCAATAATCAGAAAAGGATAATCACAGTAACTCCACCATCAGAAAAAAGAAGCCAGATACCCTCAATCATCAGAAGATGACAACCACCTATCCTCAATAATTCCACTCAACCGACAGCCTGTCTCATGCCTTCCACTTCCTACGGTTGAGAATTAAAGAAGAAAAGATAAGGATTACAGTTTGATTCCACTAGCTAGGACACGCCTGATCCTTTCTTATCTTCTTTCTTGTATAAATAGGGAGACCTCACCCTTTGTTGAGGCAGAACTTTTCTTTGTATTTTCTCGGTACTCTCTCTCTTTTGTAAAATATTTGATATATACAAAGTTTGAAGTTTGAAGATCTGCAAAGCTCTTCAGTAAGTTTATTTATTTCTTCTGTTAATTATTATGTTTCCCTTCTTGAGCTGTTAGATTTTCATACCGAAAACAGTAATTGTTATAGAATTGCATATCAAACTGCAACAAACAATCATAATTGTTCTTATTTTTTAGAACAGTTTTATAAATCAGAACAATATATTGTTTTAACTAAAAACACTATACAGGAAGAAACATGCCGACTTATAGTTTTGGGTGGACCTCCAAATCAACAGTAATCTTATGAGATCATATATGTGATAATTTATTTATTATTATATATTTAATATGCCTTCAAACAATTCATGCCATTTTATTGATTAAGTCAAATTAGGGTTAATGCTTGATTAAGTGGAACATCACCCAAGTCGCGTTTAGGAACTTTGCCTTTAGCCGTGTTGTGGCGTGGTGGATTTTATTCCCTGTAAATCGTTGACAGACGTGCTTACTCAACTCTATCTCCGATCTGCCTCCATCCTTTAAGAATGCCAGTAAATCCATTTACTAAGAAATGACAGATCTGATGATCTGTGTTATCATTCTGTCTACAAACAGTTGCATACATCATCATATGATGGATGGTCTCAAAAATTTGATATTTTGTCTTACCATCAATATTCCATTCATAAATGGTTTTGCCATGGTAAGATTTTTGAGAATGAAGAAAGTCTTCTTCATACAGAATATCCTGGGGAGTAGGTCTGGGGTAATAGTACCTACTAGGTTCAGATAAAGCCATACGAGTTATAGGTTTTTGACTGTAAGTCATTTTATTGATATTTTTCATTTCCTAAAAATTATTCTGAATTTCCAAAATATGAATAGGGGATATATTAACGGAATCTTCTTCATCATTATCAGTATTATCAGTATTATTATTACTGGTGTATGAGGAAGGTTGTCCAGACATCATATTAATCTGGGACGAGGATGCGGTTGTAAGATTTAAATCTTTCATTTTGTTTAAAAGATTATCAATAAATTCATTATCAGCTTTAGAAGATTTCATCTTGAAATTACTAACTTCTAAAGGTGGCTTAATGGTCACGGGTTGAAGATCAATCTTTTGAGGAACAACTTGACAATTGTCATTAATATGATGTATTTGTTCTTCTATCCTAGTTAACTATTTTCCTACAGTTTGAAGGAATAAATTAGTATAATTATTCTGTTTAGACAAGGGTAATATCTTTTATTTTTACCTCTTCTTGTTGATGGGGTATATCAAAAACATCAATATACAGATTAATAACTAAGGGTTTTAAATTTTTATTTCCTTGGCTAAGTTCAAGAGACTTAGGGGATGAATAGATTGAATAATGCTACCACTTGTAGTAATCCAATCCTTTTGAATTCCAATTAACACATTCAATTGACTTTCAGTGTAAAATTCTATCTTTGGAATAAAATCATAATACCATTTAGCAAATGATAAAATACACTAGTTTTTATTCAGATAAGTATAATAATTAGCATTAATTTCTGCTAACTTATTATTATCATGATTATTAAAGTACCAATTTCTAAAATTTTGGTATTTATCTTGCATAAACTCCTAGTTTAAACATTAGCGAATTTTACTATTAGGAGAAAACTCCATTTAACACTCAAAATTCATATCACCAGCGGTTGGACCATAAAGTCTTCTGTTTTGAGGAGTATTTGTTTCATAAATACCATGAGGTATTTGGTTTTCAAAAATATGTATTCCTTTTATTAAGTCTTCATTTTTAATAGACTCATTACTGGGATTTTTAGACTCTTGATAAACAGATTCTAAAGGATCGGACACAGATTGTCTAGATGATTCAGGAAAATCAATATTATAAGAGATATTATTAATATATCAACTTCGAGTAAAAGGTCTTTGAAATTTTAAATAAACATTTCCATTACTGGTTTAGACAACATCCTCAATGGTTTGTCTAATTATAGGTCTGGTAGGAACAGCGTTAGTAATCTGCCATTACTTTGGGAAAGTAATTTCTTCCCAAGGGATCATTCTGGGAATAGCCACTTGACTACTAAAAAGATTAGTGTCTATAAGGACAGTATGTCCTTGTTGACTTTGCTTTCGGATATAATGGTTCAACGTAGTTAAAACTTTAAGATGAATACGGAATAATATGGCAAAAGGAGGGGATCCAGGTAGATACTCATAACCATGAGATATAATTCTCATTTCTAAAACTTTTGACAAATTATTATCAGTTAAGGCAACACTTAAATTCGGGTAAATATTGAAATATACTGGTCCATGGGCAAGGCTAGTTTCTATTGCACCCATAAGAGAGGCTTTCCAGTTAAGACACCTACCATCTCTAAGTGTGCACTAAATACTGGTGTTTTAGCCAAGTAAAGTCAAAGTTTTGAAGGCTACTTGGACTAGCCCTATATGAACATATTTATATTTTTGCAAAAAAGGGTATAAATATTCTACATGTAATAAATATAAAATTTCATCATTATTGTGTAAAGGAACATCATGTTCAAAGGTTTTAATAATTCTTTTACTGATAAAATCAAAGGTTCCAATTTTATAAATTATTTCTGGTTTGATTTTAGGAATAATCCATTTATCTAAGGCTTCCTTAACATCCTGATAGGCTATAAGTTCAGTTGCTTCCAAGGTAGAAGCTGATGCATTAGCTACGGTTGAAAGAGAGGTTAAAAAATCAGTCATTTTTAAAGGTGATCATATATGCATAATTTATAAGTAACATATTCATTAGTATGTCAATAAACTAAACATGGCTTTGATACCAACTAAGGAGGCAAATCGGAGATAGAGTTGAGTAAGCACATCTGTCAACGATTTATAGGGAATAAAAGCCACCACGCCACAACACGGCTAAAGGCAAAGTTCCTAAACGCAACTTGGGTGACGTTCCACTTAATCAAGCATTAACCCTAATTTGACTTAATCAATAAATTGGCATGAATTTTTTGAAGGCATATTAAATATATATTAACAAATAAATTGTCACATATATGATCTCATAAGATTACTGTTGATTTGGGGGTCTACCCAAAACTATAAGCCGACAAGTTTCTTCCTGTATAGCGTTTTTAGTTAAAACAATATATTGTTCTGATTTATAAAAATGTTCTAAAAAATAAGAACGATTATGATTATGCATTGCGATTTGATATGAAGTTCTATAACGATTCTTGCTTTCTGATGATGATCTAATCTAACAACTCAGCGAGGAAACATAATAATTAACAGAAGCAATAATTAAAACTTGCAGAAGAGCTTTGCAGATCTTCAAACTTCAAACTTTGTATATATCAAATATTTTACAAGAGAGAGAGAGAGACTGAGAAAATACAAAGAAAAGTTCTGCCTCAACAAAGGGTGAGGTCTCCCTATTTATACAAGAAAGAAGATAAGAAAGGATCAGGCGTGTCCTAGCTAGTGGAGTCGAACTATAATCCTTATCTTTTCTTCTTTAATTCTAAGCCGTAGGAAGTGGAAGGCATGAGACAGGCTGTCGGTTGAGTAGAATTATTGAGGATAGGTGATTGTCGTCTTCTGATGATTGAAGGCAGCTGGCTTCTTTTTTTGTCTTTTTCTGATGGTGGAATTACTGTGATTATCCTTTTCTGATTATTGGTCTTCTATAGTGGAGGATAGCTTTATGCTTTTCCTTTTCCTTTTTTGTCCTGTTCCATCTTTTTAGAGATCATTGAGGTGAGAGAATCCCAAAAGTCTCCCATAGTAGGCTCTGGTTCTTGACTTTCTCCAGCTAAGACGCTGAACTCATTGTCATCTTGTTCAAATCCTTCATTACTGCTAACTGTTTTCATGGAAACATCATCCTGGACTAAGGACTGTAAGAACTGGGTTTTCATATAATCCATAGTTTTAACTAATAGTTCAGTTTTAGTAAGGTTTGGAAACTTCTGTTTTAAATCTATTAGAATTTTAACAAAAGGATTAACTAGTGTTGGTGCTAGAAGGCTCTGAGGGATAACATCCAAACAAGCCTGAGTATGATTCTTTATGGTTTTAATAAGTTCTGGTAGTGTAGGATTAAGCCCCTTATCCCACCACTTGGTAAAAAATACCCTTTTTAGGCGAGGGATTTTATTCTGATAGTCACACTGAAAATTCCATTTCCAGATCCAAGGGATTCCAAACACAGATTATGAAATGGGCAAGCAATTTTAGCATAGATAAATCTTTGTTTATTGGTATATGGGCATAAGCGACTTGCCATTCCTTGAATGCTGTTTGAACTATTTATAGCCTATCAGGATGTTAAGGAAGCCTTAGATAAATGGACTATTCCTAAAATCAAACCAGAAACAATTTATAAAATTGGAACCTTTGATTTTATCAATAAAAGAATTATTAAAACCTTTGAACATGTTGTTCCTTTACAGAATAATGATGAAATTTTATATTTATTGCATGTAGAAGATTTATACCTTTTTTTGCAAAAATATAAATATGTTCATATAGGGCTAGTCCAAGTAACCTTCAAACCTTTGACTTTACTTAGCCAAAACACCAGTATTCAGTCCACACTTAGAGATGGTAGGTGTCTTAACTGGAAAGCCTCTCTTATGGGTGCAATAGAAACTTTAAGAATGCCAGTAAATCCATTTACTAAGAAATGACAGATCTGATGATGTGTTATCATTTTGTCTATAGACAGTGGCATACATCATCATATGATGGATGGTCTCAAAAATTTGATATTCTGTCTTACGTACCATAAATATTCCATTCATAAATGGTTTTTCCATGGTAAGATTTTTGAGAATGAAGAAAGTCTTCGTCATACAGAATATCCTAGGGAGTAGGTCAGGGGTAATAGTACCTACTAGGTCCAGATAAATCCATACGAGTTATAGGTTTTTGATTGTAAGTAGTTTTATTGATATTTTGCATTTCCTGAAAATTATTCTGAATTTCCAAAATATGAATAGGGGATATATTAATGGAATATTCTTCATCATTATCAATATTATCAGTATTATTATTACTGGTGTATGAGGAAGGTTGTCCAGACATCATATTAATCTAGGACGAGGATGCGGTTGTAAGATTTAAATCTTTCATTTTGTTTAAAAGATTATCAATAAATTCATTATCAGCTTTAGAAGATTTCATCTTTAAATTACTAACTTCGAAAGGTGGCTTAATGGTTACGGGTTGAAGATCAATCTTTTGAGGAACAACTTGACAATTGTCATTAATATGATGTATTTGTTCTTCTATCCTAGTTAACTATTTTCCTACAGTTTGAAGGAATAAATTAGTATAATTATTCTGTTTAGACAAGGGTAGAATATCTTTTATTTTTACCTCTTCTTGTTGATAGGGTATATCAGAAACATCAACATACGGATTGATAACTAAGGGTTTTAAATTTTAATTTCATGGGCTAAGTTCAAGAGACTTAGGAGGGGGATGAATAGATTGAATAATGCTACCACTTGTGGTAATCCAATCCTTTTGAATTCCAGTTAACACATTCAGTTGACTTTCAGTGTAAAATTCTGTCTTTGGAACAAAATCATAATACCATTTAGGAAATGATAAAAAACACTAGTTTTTATTCAGATAAGTATAATAACTAGCTTTAATTTTTGCTAACTTATTATTATCATGATTATGAAAGTACCAATTTCTAAAATTCTGGTATTTATCTTGCATAAACTCCTAGTTTAAACATTGGCGAATTTTACTATTAGGAGAAAAATCCATTTAACACTCAAAATTCATAAGGTCTTCTGTTTTGAGGAGTATTTGTTTCATAAATACCATGAGGTATTTGGTTTTCAAAAATATGTATTCCTTTTATTAAGTCTTCATTTTTAATAGACTCGTTACTGGGATTTTTAGACTCTTGATAAACAGATTCTAAAGGATCAGACACAGATTGTCTAGATGATTCAGGAAAATCAATATTATAAGAGATATTATTAATAGATCGACTTCGAGTAAAAGGTCTTTGAAATTTTAAATAAACATTTTCATTACTGTTTTGGACAACATCCTCAATGGTTTGTCTAATTATAGGTCTGGTAGGAACAGCGTTAGTAATCTGCCATTGCTTTGGGAAAGTAATTTCTTCCCAAATGATCATTCTGGGAATAGCCACTTGACTACTAAAAAGAATTAAATCAAGTTAAGCACATGATTTATTTTAAAGAAAAGCAGATTAATTTTATTCAAAAAAAAATAAAATTTCTTACTACAGAACATAAAATTTTATAGCCTTCTTTACAGGAAAAAATCAAATTAATCCATAAGACTCTTCAAGTTGAAATCTGTAGTGATGTCCTGAATGCTTTTTGGAATAGGAAGAAACGTATTATTTCTCTTCCTTATATACCTAATTTTAACAAGAAAAATATTCCTACTAAATCTCGACCCAATCAGATGAAGAAAGAATATTTACTCCTTTGCAAAACTGAAATTGAGTCTCTTCAACAGAAAAAATTAATAAAACCTAGTACTTCTCCCTGGAGTTGTACAACCTTTTATGTTAATAAAAATTCAAAAATTGAACGAGGAACTCCCCGACTCGTTATCAATTATAAACCACTTAATGAAGCCCTTCAATGGATTAGATATCCAATTCCAAATAGGAAGGACCTTCTTGACAGACTTCGTGATGCCACTATTTTCTCTAAATTTGACATGAAATCAGGATTTTGGTAAATTCAAATTAGAGAACAAGATACTTATAAAACTGCTTTTACAGTCCCTTTTGGTCATTATGAATGGAATGTTCTTCCATTTGGAGTAAAAAATGGACCTTCAGAATTCCAACACATCATGAATGATATTTTTAATCCCTTTACTGAATTTATTATTTGCTATATTGATGATGTCTTAATTTTCTCTTCCTCCATTGAACAACACATTAAACATTTAAATATTTTTTAAAATATTATCATAAAAAATGGTTTGGTAGTTTCTGCCCCTAGGATGAAACTTTTCCAAACTAAAATCAGATTTCTTAGACATAATATTTCCAATGGAACTATTAGTCCAATTGATAGATGTATTGAATTTGCATCTAAATTTCCAGATGAAATTAAACATATCAACCAACTGCAAAGATTCTTGGGAAGTCTAAACTATATTCGTGATTATTATCTAAATCTTACATAGGATGCTTCTATTATGTATACTAGGTTACGAAAAAATCCTTTACCTTGGACTACTGAACATACTGTTGCAGTAAGAAAGATTAAAAACAGGGTCAAACAGTTACCTTGTCTATTCCTCCCAAATCCTGAATGGAAGAAGATTGTTCAAACTGATGCTTTTAATACAGGATATGGTGGTATTTTAAAATAATTTAATCCTAACAGTAAAAAAGAGGATCTTATCCGCTTTACCTCGGGAGTTTGGAAAGGACCTACTTTAAATTACCCCACAATAAAGAAAGAATGTTTTTCAATTGTTAAATGTGTTTTAAAATTTCAGGATGATCTTTTAAATCAGCACTTTTTACTCAGAGTTGATTGTTCAGCTGCAAAAAAGATATTTAAAAAGGATGTTCAAAATTTAGCATCTAAATAGATATTTGCAACTTGGCAAAGTACTTTATCAATATTTGACTTTGATATTGAATATATCAAAGGAAAACAGAATTCTAGAGCCCTGTAGGTCCAACACTCCTATATTATAATAAACTTTTAATCTTCTTGGTCAAGGGATTTCAGTAGTCATAATAAATGAGATATAGTTTGGGTTAGTGGGTTATGGGTTGTGTTAGTAGTTGTTTCATGTGTCCTGTGTTGTTTCTAGAAGTCTTCTTACAGTCAAAAAGTCGAAAGTTCAATTTTTGAGCTTTAGTCATAATTTTTGTAGGAAAAGTCCACTAATTAGCTAACAAGTAGAAACGAGTGGAAAGGGCTAACTAAGATGGAGAATCTCTGTTGACAGCGTAATATTGGTTAAGGACATGGTGTTCAAAGAAGCTATTGTGGACTTCTACCAATGTCCCTATACAAAATATAATTTCAAGCTATTGTGGACTTCACCATAAAGATTCATTGTCTATTTTGTCCTTTATATTGTAGTATAAATATTAACATTAAAACAAATAAAATGCAAAATTAATCGATATATATATATATATTGATTTATTTATTCTTTAATAATACATTTATTTTTTGATAAATATTGATTTAAACAATAAGATTGCAAAATCAATAATTATAACATTAATAATATTTTTAAACACTATTATATATTTTAATATTTCTCACCTTTAATAATTTTTAACATTAAAATTTTTGATGATGTAGATGAGTGATATTAATGATTATTAAATTTTTATTGTGATTATATATTTTTAATTAAGTTTCTTTTAATTTTTATTTAACTTAATTTAATTTTTTTTAGTTTGATTTAGTTATTGTTTAATTTTATTTAATTATGGGTTAGTTAGTCATAAATTAGAAGGGAAAAGTCAAAAAAATTCTTTTTGTTGGGTCGTGATATTTCCTATTTTTGGGTAGGTACATTGGGCCTACTCACATAAAGAATCCATTGGACCTTTATTTTAATCCGCAAAGCCACTAGGCCCGGTCACCATATTGTATCCGTTAATCTTTAAAAGCTGGCTCATCCCAATGGATCGACCCATTAGATATTTTAATATCTCATTTTTGACTTGTGATGATGAAAAAGCATGACGGTTGACCAAGGCTCTGCGCCACGCATTAATGTCGATGGGATCATAGCCATTTGACCGGTGAAAACAAAATGGCCAAAAGTAGTAGATAAACCTTATACTATGCTTAAGCAGAGCCCATCAGTCGGAAGGGGTGTCGTAGTAGTGGGTGGCACAAAGAATCCGTGCTAAGATAGTATAACCTAGCAAGGAAGCCATCGTATGAAGCACGTTCTCACATATATTGATTTTTTCAGATTCTCCCATACACACAAATCGAAATTATTATCTCTAAAAACACTAGACAATACATTCCTCCATTGTTAACTTTGTGAACACATACTAATTCTCACGCTGAGCTATCCCCAAGCCAGGCCGCCGAATCGAAGCTTTGATGTTAGATGTTCTTATCAGGCAGATCGGGGCGCTTACGTGATTGGGGCGTGGAGAAAGATCCCAGTGTTAACATTGGCGCTAGAAGGAGGGCTTTGAGTTCTAGTGTCATTAAAATTTTCAATCACAATCGCTTAACCTACTTGGAAGATGATGAGGAGTAGGGATGAGTGCGCCGGGAAGGAGGCGCGATGGTCATTAGCTCGTCATTGCCTCGTGTTTCGGTGAAGGATCGTCTGGGTCCTTCCAAAAGTGCTCACGAGAGCACGGCTTCTAAGCATAATTCAGGGGATCTCCGTCCGAAGATTCCTGGCGGGGCCAGACGAAGATTGGTTTTCGGTGCGGATGAGGAGCGAGATCATGGTCGAAGACAGGTGGAAGGCTCACCGACCAAGATTTATCATAGAAGTAGCCAGAGGATAGAGTCGCCAAGTTGGCAAAGATGGCGACGAAGCGAGATAGAGCCATGGAAGTCCTGTTAAAGCAAAGAGAAGATATAGCCGAACAGATGCTTCGGGTGGCGGAATTACGGGACGAAGCATCTAGCCATGATCGGTCCGAAGGACGAAGTGGGCATAAGGAGGAGTCACGACGAAAGGGAAAGGAGCCGAAGCGTTCCATGCGTGTTTCTAGGATCATTCTCGGCAGGGAGGAGATCAAGGAGCAGAACTCACGTGGCCTCTCAAGAAGGCGATAATGGCCAATTACCTCTCGGATTGAGGACGATTATCGACAAAGGAGCGGTCGAAGGAGGTCGTGCTCAAGTCGTGGGTAATGGACTATCAACGTGATCATTCTCACCATAAGGAAAGAGTTGTGTGCCAAGCAAATCAAGAAGTCCCTCCAGGCGATAGGATCGACAGGGAGGAGGTCGATCCTCTCGGAGACATAATGTTGTTCACGAAAGAGAGGTTTCCCACACGGCTGGGCGTTGATTTTCTAGTAAAGGAGCCGAGAGAGCTCGAAAGCAACCGGGCCGAGGTCCAGCAGTGAAGGACGCCTCGAAAGAAAGCATCCCTTTTTCCTCGGATATTCTCAAGGAAAAGGCGGATATCACTAAAAAATTGCCTCGCATGGAAAGTTACTGGGAACTGGGATCCTTATGACCATAGCCAGCGCGTTCGGCCGCTTAATGGACTATTACGACTTCACCGACACCGCCAAGTGTCACACCTTTGTTACGGTTTGAGAAAGGATGCGAGATGATGGTGGTTGGGAACTTTGCCTTGGATTCAATATCCTCTTGGGATGTAACTTTGTGATAAGTTCCATGCCCGCTTTGAGAGCAAATCAAGAAGAGGAAAGCCTACGGGTTCTCTCGCACATATCCGTGATTTACCAAAGTGAATGTTTGGGCCAGTATGTAAAGAGGTTCAGAGAAGCAGTCGGTTAGGTGTCCGATCTTAATGATCTCCAGGCTGTAGGTTTGTTCCAGAATGGATTGGATCTGGTAAAGTCCGAAAAGTTGGTGAAGAAGTTGATGTTCAATCATCCAAGAGCTTGGTAAAAGCCTTTGACAAAGCGTATACTACATCGTTGTGGAAGAAGCTATGAATAACTGAAGCATCCTCCTTGGTCGGGGAAAAGAGTCGATAGCTCTAAGCCCAAGTTGAACAGAGAGGAGAACGGGGGTATAATGATCGGACAGAGGGCGCTTTGAAAAATACAATAATTCTGGCGGCAGAGGAAGAAGCGTCATCCCTCCATTCCTACCAAGGTGAATAAGGTCTACACCAAACTAAACACTGATAGATCGATAATTCTGGATCAAATCAGAAATCAACCTTTCTTTGAGCCACCCCGTGATAACTACCGAATCGGGCAGGGTAACTCTCGTAAGTATTGTGGCTATCATCAGGCCGCTGGCCACGACACTAACGAGTGTTGAAATTTGAAAGACTTTGTGGAGAGGAAGATTAAAGATGGCTTGTTGGTGCAGTATGTGTGACGCCCCCAAATTCGGGTTACCTGACCCCCAAGTTTGGTGTTCACGATCCAAATATAAATAAAATTTAACTACCCATAATATATAGATAGTAACTTACAGAAGTTTTTATCAGAGTTTAATAATACATTACCCAGGTTCTCTAACCTTAACATTACAAACATACCCTTTAGATATACAAAAAGGGTTTACAAATACAACATAATAAATATGTTAATCATAACTAGTTTATTACAACGCCTTTGCCTTTATTCTTCGCAGCACCTTCTGCCACTTCGTCCCTAGCTGAAATGTTTTATTTAGCAAGGGTGAGCAACAAATTTGCCCATAAGTTAATATATACAATAAATGTATAAGTATTCAAATCACCAGACTATCTATTTTGATAGAATGAAACCAAAGTTCGGGGAACTTTGAAATAGCTGAACAAATTGTTATTCAATAACAAGTCTTCTCGTATTCTATACTGCACAATAATGTAATGATGAAAGGGTACAACGCTTTCAAGGTTCTACGATATATTCAATTGAATAATCAAGAATTAATTCTACGAATTTGCAAAGTGGATTGTTTTCCGATTTATCTTGGTGATCACACAAGATCTTTGAACTTCTCTTCTCGAGTAACTATCAAAGTTATACTTTGATATACCCAGGTGTATCAGATAACCGTAAAGATTAAATCATACCCCTCTGCAAGTATAACAAGTGATCAGCTTATTATACCCTATATTATGTGCATAATATTTAAGTCATGTGATGATCAAATATCACGATTTAATGATATTCCCTTTTATAAAGGTTGTTCTTCTCGATCTCTCGAATCAAGATTTTGATTTAACAACGAAATACTGTGATTTCAAATTCTATTTACTTCTCGATCTTAGCAGAAATAATTGGCATCGATCTATCAATAATAATTGAATTCTCTTCTCGAACTTATCAAGTTCTAACTAATATTCATCTAGCCAGAATAATTAGCTAAGACATTTCTCAGTATAATTTGATAATAAACAGGAATTATCTGTATTGTCAATTCTAACTTCTACGATATGAATATCCAACAACGCTTATTCTACAAATATATATTTACGAATCAATAATTCAATTTGAATTATTAAGCATGCACTAACTGCGAATAATCAACAATAAATTCACGGGATGTGGTGTAATTAGCAATAATTAACCACTATAATAATTGAATAAATTTAACTCAAGGTTGAGTTAGAAACTTGCCTCTTCCGCGATTACGACTACACAAAAATACTTATCTGCTTTTGAAAGACCTATAACCAATAATATCGGTCTTTACAATTAGCACAATTATTCATAACACGTAACAATCGTAGTTCACAATCAAACTTCTCCTAGGCACATTACCACATAGCCACATCAAGTTTTATAACCTATATAAACACATAACAAGTCTAACTATATCACCGGTTTGGACAAAGAGGTCCATTCTCTTGTTCGGTCACCCTATCCGACAATTAACACATTGATTGTCCATTAAACTTGGTCTCTAAGCTTCAATATTAATTTAGATAAGTCAATTATCAATTATAATATTTTTCTAAGCTTTTAATAATTATCAAGCAATTATTATAATTTATAATAATTTTTCAAACATCGAATCATTTTTAAATGATTTAATTCTCAAATAATCTTATCATTATTAATATTTAATAATATTAAAATATTAATAACATACTTGTCAAAATATTAAAGTTATTATCAATAACTTAAAATATTTTAAATCAACAATATTCCACTTAAATGATTTTTAAAAGTAATTAAAATCATTTTAAATCACCATCATTAATATATAAATATTAATGAAATTATCATCTAAATATTAAAAGTCATTAATTATAACTTAAAATATTTTTAAACTATTTTTCTCATTGTTAAATGATTTTTAAATCAATAAAATCATTTTAATTCATTTATTTAATATCATAATTAAATACATCAAATATCATTAATATTAATTTATTAATGAAAATTCTCCAAAAATATTGAAAATTATATTTTATAATTTAAAATATTTTCTAACACTTTATTCTCAATTAAAATGATTTTTAAATCATTTAAATCATTTTAATCTTATTTATTTAATTTAATAATCAAATAAATATATTCTCATTAATATAAAATTATTAATGAAAATTCTCCAAAAATATTAAAAGTTACATTTTATAACTCAAAATATTTTTAAATACATTTTTCTTATTTAAAATGATTTTTCATAATATTAAATCATTTTTCTCTAATTTATTTAATACACTAATTAAATAAATTAAATACCTTTAATATTTAAATAATTATAAATATTAAAGAAAAATATTCCAATTAATTCGAAATTATTTTTCATAATTTAAAATAATCTTTAAAACCATTTTTGGTAATTTTTAGAATTTATTTCTATTTTTTATTAATTTTCGGAATATTCAGAAAATAAAATTAATTATTCCGTCGCTAAAGGTCTATAACGACACTTAGCGTCGCTGTTGGTGTTCTTGAGCTCAAGAACACTGACAGCCGGCAGCTTCAAGGTGCTACTTTGACCGTTAATAATTTCCAATCTGCTCATGTTCTGGGCTTTCTAAAACTTTGGTATTGTAGTATTAAGGTAACACTACAACACCCAACCAATACTTTGGTCAAACAACATCACAACAAGGAGATCAAAGCCTCCAAAGTTGCTGTCAGAAAACAATCTGGGCTTTCTGGGCTTAAACAATTCGAGTTGCCATATTCAACCTCAATTTAATCTATGATCTGGTCTTGTTTTAAGTTGTTTTATGGTTCCGAGTTATATTCAATGTATCAGAGAACAACATCAAAGTAACAAATCAAATTATCATCAACAGAATCATCACAAAACACACGGTCAAACTCATCCAGAGACGACATTTCTTAAAAATCTGAAATTCCCGAGAAAGTTTCGATCTTGATCAAACGACCAAGTTTGACCATTTGTCACGATCGATCTATTGACTTTTTTAGTGATATATAAGCATAAATATGTAGTCCTACTTATAGGCTACAAGATGGTTACAAACATCACATTAAACAACCTATACACTGTCAGATTCGCTCGCTACAGAACTTGTCAGAGGGTGTTTTAAACTTCTGGGCTTGCCCAGATTTGCACTTTCGGTCATGGTGGTCAACCCGACTTTGACCGAAATAACTTTCTGATCTATACATTGGATTGCTATGATTTCAATTCGAGATCCAAGAAAACATGTCCCGCCACTCTGATCCAAACAATAAAACATAACAAAACATTTACAGAGAAAGATCTGAGCGGCCTGACATTTGGCTGTCAGAGCACAAATCTGCTCAAGAACAGTTTTTGAAAAAAAATTATTTTAAGGCACTTTAATTCTATGGATTCATGATAGATCATCATAGATCTTCATATAACATCCAATAACAATTTTCTAAACACAAAAACACAAAAATGTTTCAAGCATACAAGATCAAAAATTAAAAACTTGGTTATACCTTTTTAGCTTTGAATCTTGATCTAATCCTTCCAATATGTTTATGATTGATCTAAAATTTGGTAATATGACCGATTTACTATCAAATTTAAATGGGTTCTAGTATGAGAAAGAGTTGGTGAGAGCTAAGTTTACAAAATGTCTAAATTATGGACTTTTCTCTCTCTAAACTAATATATAATGCTAAGTTGCTAGATCTCGATCATTTGGACGATTTTTGGTCATTTGATTTGTTTGAATTTCTAGAGTCACCAAGTCAAATGGTTAGGTGAACAACTAAAGATTTTACCAATTTTGCAAGTTAGCTCATTTAAAATGTAAAAAGGTATTTTTGACATTTGATAAATATATTTAATGGCATTCTTGTCCAATACACAAACCCTTAGGGTTTAGGGTTTGACAATAAGGTTTAGGGTTTGAACCCTTTAGGTCTAAAATTCTAATTCCCAAATTTTCAAATTTAGGGTTTAATTAGAAAAATAAATTTTCTAAAATAAAATTAGGGTTTCTAAAATAGAAATTTAAATTACAAAAATGTAATTAGTGATTTCTAATCCATATTTAAGTTTAACAAACACTTTAGGCATGCTAATAAAAATTAGGGTTGCCTAATTAGGGTTTACAATTCCTGCTTTTGAAATTAGGGTTTCCACGTCACAATTAGGGTTTTAATTGCACAATTTATTTTCTAAATTTAAGATTAGGGTTTTAAATCCCTTATTAAGGTTTATTAATATACAAACCTTATCTCGATCAATTATTGATCAACATTTCTATCTGATCCAAACATAATAATCAACAATACAATTATTTTAATTATATTTTCTCTAAATCCCTATCCAAAAATTAGGGTTAGGGGTTTTCTAAAGTCATTAAGCACAACTCTACTCTAATTTCTCGGTCAATACATATATTGACTAATTCTTTAGACTTGTCTCACAAATTCTCACTACAATATTAATAATCGATATTAATAATAAAAAAAATTATTAAGTAAAATTTTAATTATTCAAATCTCTCGGTTATCACATTCACCCTCCTTAAAAGGATTCCGTCCTCTAATCACCGCTTTCTTATTCTCTACAATCTTTTAAAGTTGTATTATCAATTTGTTTTTATCAACACAATATTCAATTGTGTCTTACATTTCTAACCCGAGAGTTGAATCTATAAAAGAAAACAATTCACAACAATATTAATCCAATATTAATCGCGTAATTAAATATTAAGCAAAATCGTTTTCTTTGCTACCTCCGGAGTAGCCACCGCTTCAATAGCGATCATGTTAAATGTACGCAGGCGGTTGATCTTCTGGGTATGCGGTCCTCGGATTACCAAGGTTCCACTAATGGGTCCCTTATTGGCGCTTTTCCTTCTCGACATTTCTCTTGGACAGCTTCCTTACGATGGTCGATCGATCCACATCCAAAACAACCTTGTATCTTTCTTTGGGTTGGGACAATTGGGTGACATGTGACCCTCTTGTCCGCAGCTTATAACAAACCCCCTTCCTCTTCGCACAAACACCGGCGTGGTTCTTTCCACAATTCGCAATGGCTCTCGCTCCTTTCCTATTCCTTCAATTTTACTACCCGATTGGGTATTCTCGTTCCACTTCCTCTTGTTTGGGTTACTACCACCGCTGCTTCCACCCTCATTGGTCTTCTTCTTCTTCTCCTGATAAAAACGAGATGCAGCCTCGCTTCCTCCTTCAGCAATTAACGCTTTCTCCAGTAGAGCCGCAAACGTGTTGATCTGCAATACAGCTACTTTGTTATAAATTCCTGGCTTCAATCCGTTCTCAAACCTTCTTGCTTTTCTTGCTTCTGTATCCACCTGATGAGGTGCAAATCGCGCCAATTCGTTGAATTTAGCAGCATACTCCGAAACAGACAAATTCTCCTGCTTAAGTTCCAAGAACTTAACTTCCATCCGAAACTTGCATACTTTCGGTGAGAAGTAGTTCTCAAAGAACAACTCCTTGAATCTTGTCCACAATACCACCTCTGCATCACTCTCTTGCTTGGTTCGCCTCCCACCAATAATTGGCTTCTCCCTTCATTAGATATGTTGCAAAAGCCGCCTTTTGCTCTTCCGCCACACGCAATGATGAACACTTTCTCCATTTCCTTCACCCAAGTTTGGGCTTCAATCGGATCCGTAGTCCCTTGAATTACGGCGGTCCCACCGCTTTAAAATCCTTGAAATTAGCCAACTCAATTACCGGCCGATTCCTTACTCTTCCCTCGCAGCGGGAGTTCTGCTTTTCCATAGCTTGGGCTATCATATTTGCAAAATTTTGCATCGGGTCCGACTTGACCTCCTTCATTATTCTGATTGCTCTTCTCTTTGGTTGGATTACATCGCCTAAAGCATGATCTGATTTAAATGAAAATCTTATATTAATATTCTTTCTATATCAATTCTTAACACAATAAGAATTCAACACATAGTTCTCATTTAATCGCATATTTATTCAAATAGCACATAGTACTTATAGTACCTAATACATTTTACTATCCTGTTAAATTATTTTAGGATTAACGTTCACAACTTTACAAAAGTTACAATTCTCCAACTTTACACAAAAAGTTGACATTCTCCATTTTCAAATTACCATTTCCAGTTCATCAAACTTACCACACTTATGAGTTCATTAACTTGCCACAATTATATTAGTGTATGAACTTATCCTAGTCAGACCTTTGGCGTCCATTCGCTGAGGGGTTCAAAACATTTCATATAATTATGAGTCATTAATTTATCATAAGTATGAGTTTTAAGAACACACAAATTTAATCTTAATCTTATATTCATATAGAAAATAAAGATTTTATTCATAGAACATATATTTACATATGTTTACACATTGTTCTCGATATTACAACGCTTAATATCAAAAGCTTCTACCAAAAGATACTACACTTATATCTTAATTATCTATCGACCACCGCTTTCTCCAATCTTCTTCTTCTTGCTAGGACACTTATTAAATCCGTGTCTCCGCTTTGCCCACATGAAAAACATTTCCTCATATTTGGCTTAGACAATGCAAAGAGATATGTCCTTCCTCACCATCAGTTGAAACATACATTCTTCCACATCATGCATTCTCCAAATGAGTCTTTCCACACTTGATACAAGCTTGCTTCTTCTTCTGTTTGAATTTCCGAGTTGTCATTGTTTTGTTTCTCTTCCTTTTCTTCTTGTCTTTCTTCTTGGTTCCTTCGCACGATCCTCCACCTTCAAATCTTCATCCTTTCCAACTCAAGCTTTTTAGCTCATTCCGTTCTTCATCATTTCACGTAATGCCCGCTCCGTTCTTCCACAACTCCTCCAAGAGAAATACCTTGCTTCGGAGTTCCTGGACATCCACAGATAGCTGATCTTGTTCACCA
The DNA here is from genome assembly GCA_020205605.1 of Panax ginseng. Classification (NCBI taxonomy): domain Eukaryota; kingdom Viridiplantae; phylum Streptophyta; class Magnoliopsida; order Apiales; family Araliaceae; genus Panax; species Panax ginseng. The sequence continues at coordinate 90,407,487 of CM035129.1, forward strand.
ACCTTGATCTTATTCTTCAGTTCCACCTTAACTGGCTCAGACTCTGCCTCCTCGTCTCCACTTAGATACATCTCAGGATAATCGTCATGATCACTCCCAAGATTAACCATTGGTTCATCTTCTCCCAACTTCTCAATCGATTAAACTTTGTCTGCACACCGCCATCGGCACCGGGTGCAACAACCCACTAGCATCTCCGCACTCTTTTTCGTCTTTTCCGGACATCCTACAATCAGTTTAAACCACTTGATTAGTACTTCACCAGTACAAACTTCTCACATTATGTGCCCACTTTTCTCACTATCGTTGCACTTTGGCAATCTCTCACTTAGTACTCTATTTGAGTATTGTCTATCTCGCTTTTGGTTATAATCCTGGGGTTTTCCCCACCCCACTTAAGGTTTATAACCTGACTTTTACCTCTGATACTAACACTGTGGCGCCCCTAAATTCAAGTTACGACCCCCTAGTTTGGTGTTCACGATCCAAATATAAATAACATTTAACTACCCATAATATATAGATAGTAACTTACAAAAGTTTTTATCAGAGTTTAATAATACATTACCCAGGTTCTCTAACCTTAACATTACAAACATACCCTTTAGATATACAAAAAGGGTTTACAAATACAACATAATAAATATGTTAATCATAACTAGTTTATTACAACGCCTTTGCCTTTATTCTTCGCAGCACCTTCTGCCACTTCGTCCCTAGCTGAAATGTTTTATTTAGCAAGGGTGAGCAACAAATTTGCCCCGCAAGTTAATACATACAATAAATGTATAAGTATTCAAATCACCAGACTATCTATTTTGATAGAATGAAACCAAAGTTCGGGGAACTTTGAAATAGTGAAACAAATTGTTATTCAATAACAAGTCTTCTCGTATTCTATATATTTGCATAATAATGTAATGATGAAAGGGTACAACGCTTTCAAGGTTCTACGATATATTCAATTGAATAATCAAGAATTAATTCTACTTAATTTGCAAAGTGGATTGTTTTCCAGATTTATCTTGAGTGATCACACAAGATCTTTGAACTTCTCTTCTCGAGTAACTATCAAAGTTATACTTTGATATACCGAGTGTATCGAGATAACCACAAAGATTAAATCATACCCTCTCTGCAAGTATAACAAGTGATCAACTTTTATTATACCTATATTATGCATAATATTTAAGTCAAAGCCACATGATGATCGAATATCGATTTAATGATATTCCGCTTTTATAAAAGGTTGTTCTTCTCGGTCTCGAATCAAGATTTTGATTTAACAACGAAATCTTTGTGATTTCAAATTCTATTTACTTCTCGATCTTAAATGCCAAATAATTGGCATCGATCTATCAATAATAATTGAATTCTCTTCTCTAAACTTATCAAGTTCTAACTAATATTCGCCTAGCTAGAATAATTAGCTAAGACATTTCTCAACATAATTTGACAATAAAAGAAATTTATATGTATTGTCAATTCTAACTTCTACGAATATGAATATCCAACAACGGTTATTCTACAAATATATATTTACGAATCAATAATTCAATTTGAATTATTAAGCATGCACTAACTGCGAATAATCAACAATAAATTCCATGGATGTGGTGTAATTAGCAATAATTAACCACTATAATAATTGAATAAATTTAACTCAAGGTTGAGTTAGGAAACTTGCCTCTTCCGTTGATTACATTTACACAAAAAATACTTATCTCTGCTTTTGAAAGACCTATAACCAATAATATCGGTCTTACAATTAGCACAATTATTCATAACACGTAACACTGTAGTTCACAGTCAAACTTCTCCTAGGCACATTACCACATAACCACATCAGTGTTTATAACCTATATAAACACATAACAAAGTCTAACTATATCGATGCGGTTGGACTTCTACCCATTCTCTGTGTTCGGTCACTTCTATCCGACAATTAACACATTGATTGTCCATTAAACTTGGTCTCTAAGCTTCAATATTAATTTAGATAAGTCAATTATCAATTATAATATTTTTTTGGAAGCTTTTAATAATTATCAAGCAATTATTATAATTTATAATAATTTTTCAAACATCGAAATCATTTTTAAATGATTTAATTCTCAAATAATCTTATCATTATTAATATTTAATAATATTAAAATATTAATAACATACTTGTCAAAATATTAAAGTTATTATCAATAACTTAAAATATTTTAAATCAACAATATTCCACTTAAATGATTTTTAAAGTAATTAAAATCATTTTTAAATCACCATCATTAATATATAAATATTAATGAAATTATCATCTAAATATTAAAAGTCATTAATTATAACTTAAAATATTTTTAAACTATTTTTCTCATTGTTAAATGATTTTTAAATCAATAAAATCATTTTTAATTCATTTATTTAATATCATAATTAAATAAATCAAATATCATTAATATTAATTTATTAATGAAAATTCTCCAAAAATATTGAAAATTATATTTTATAATTTAAAATATTTTCTAACACTTTATTCTCAATTAAAATGATTTTTAAATCATTTAAATCATTTTAATCTTATTTATTTAATTTAATAATCAAATAAATATATTCTCATTAATATAAAATTATTAATGAAAATTCTCCAAAAATATTAAAAGTTACATTTTATAACTCAAAATATTTTTAAATACATTTTCTTATTTAAAATGATTTTTCATAATATTAAATCATTTTTCTCTAATTTATTTAATACACTAATTAAATAAATTAAATACCTTTAATATTTAAATAATTATAAATATTAAAGAAAAATATTCAATTAATTAAAATTATTTTCATAATTTAAAATAATTTTTAAAACCATTTTTGGTAATTTTTAGAATTTATTTCTAATTTTTATTAATTTTCTAATATTCGGAAAATAAAATTAATTATTCCGTCATTTAAAGGTCTATAGCGACACTTAAAGCGTCATTGTTGGTGTTCTTGAGCTCAAGAACAACGGACGGTAAGCGACTTCAAGTCTTACTTTGGTAGTTAATAATTTCCAATCTGCTTTCATGTTCTGGGCTTTCTAAAACTTTGGTATTGTAGTATTAAGGTAACACTAAAACACCCAACAAATACTTTGGTCAAACAACATCACAACAAGGAGATCAAAGCCTCCAAAGTTGCTGTCAGAAAACAATCTGGGCTTTCTGGGCTTAAACAGTTCGAGTTGCCATATTCAACCTCAATTTAATCTATGATCTGGTCTTGTTTTAAGTTGTTTTATGGTTCCGAGTTATATTCCATGTATCAGAGAACAACATCAAAGCAACAAATCAAATTATCATCAATGAATCATCACAAAACACACGGTCAAACTCACGTAGAATGACTTGTTTCTTAAAAATCTGGAAATTCCCAGAAAGTTTCAGTCTTGATCAAACGACCAAGTTTGACCATTTGTCACGATCGATCTATTGACTTTTTTAGTGATATATAAGCATAAATATGTAGTCCTACTTATAGGCTACAAGATGGTTACAAACATCACATTAAACAACCTATACACTGTCGATTAAACTCATTACAAAACTTGTCGGAGGGTGTTTTAAACTTACGGGCTTGCCCAGATTTGCACTTTTCGATGGTCATGGTCGGCCGACTTTGACCGAAATATAACTTGCAATCTATACATTGGATTGCTATGATTTCAATTCCGGATCCAAGAAAACATGTCCGCTCTGGATCCAAACAATAAAACATAACAAAACATTTACAGAGAAAGATCTGAGCGGCCAGACATTTGGCTGTCAGAGCACAAATCTGATCAAGAACAGTTTTTGAAAAAAAATTATTTTAAGGCACTTTAATGCTATGGATTCATGATAGATCATCATAGATCTTCATATAACATCTAATAACATTTTTCTAAACACAAAAACACAAAAATGTTTCAAGCATACAAGATCAAAAATTAAAAACTTGGTTATACCTTTTTAGCTTTGAATCTTGATCTTAATCCTTCAAATCATTTATTGATTGATCTAAAATATTAATAATATTGTGATTTACTATCAAATTTTGTGGGTTCTAGTATGAGAAAGAGTTGGTGAGAGCTAAGTTTACAAAATGTCTAAATTATGGACTTTTTCTCTCTCTAAACTAATATATAATGCTAAGTTGCTAGATCTAATCATTTGGACGATTTTTGGCTGCTGATTTGCTGAATTTCTAGAGTCACCAAGTCAAATGGTTAGGTGAACAACTAAAGATTTTACCAATTTTGCAAGTTAGCTCATTTAAAATGTAAAAAGGGTATTTTGAAATTTGATAAATATATTTAATGGCATTCTTGTCCAATACACAAACCCTTAGGGTTTAGGGTTTGACAATAAGGTTTAGGGTTTGAACCCTTTAGGTCTAAAATTCTAATTCCCATAATTTTCAAATTTAGGGTTTAATTAGAAAAATAAATTTTCTAAAATAAAATTAGGGTTTCTAAAATAGAAATTTAAATTACAAAAATATAATTAGTGATTTCTAATTATATTTATGTTTAACAAACACTTTAGGCATGCTAATAAAAATTAGGGTTGCCTAATTAGGGTTTACAATTCCCGGTTTTGAAATTAGGGTTTCCCGTTGCATCAATTAGGGTTTTAATTGTACAATTTATTTTCTAAATTTAAGATTAGGGTTTTAAATCCCTTATTAAGGTTTATTAAATATTAAACCTTATCGATCAATTATTGATCAACATTTCTATACAAATCCAAACACATAATCAACAATACAATTATTTTAATTGTATTTTCTCTAGAATCCTATCCAAAAATTAGGGTTAGGGTTTTCTAAAGTCATTAAGCACAACTCTACTCTAATTTCTCGATCAAAACATATATTGACTAATTTTAAGACTTGTCTCACAAATTCTCACTAACAATATTAATAAATCGATGTCAATATTAATAAAAAAAAAAATTATTCATAAAATTTTAATTATTCAAATCTCGGGTTATCACACGATGTGATAAACCGGTGGGTCCGCAGGAAGTTGATAGGGAGGAAGAGAAGGGCTTACAGGATTCGGTCATGACTGTGATGGATGCTCCCCGAAAGTGGATAGACCATTCCCGGATCTGTCATATCATTTACCGACGCTATCTATCCTTCTAACCCATCGAGCCACATGAGGGGGGCCTTGGTGATCACAAATGAGTGGGCACGGTGGACATGAAGCGCATGATGATAGATAATGGATCTTCAGTGGATATCCTGTACGCCCATGCCTATCAGAGGATGCACCTTGATGGGCAGAAGATGGAGGTCGGGAAGGAAGCTCCTTTATACGACTTCAGCAATGATCCTGTCAAAATTGCAGGCACTATTGAACTCCCGGTTATCTTCGGCACAACACCCCAGCAGGTCGAAATAGTATGTAAATTCTATGTTGTGCACGTTGATTCACTTTTTACAACGCTATACTTGGAAGACCTACTTTAATCGCTCTCAAGTCAGTGACCTCCATCCCTCATTTCAAAGTCAAGTTCCCCACTACTCATGGGGTAGGAGAGGTGGCGGCAGGGACTTGGATCTAGCCAACGATCGATGCTACCGAATCATGTCATTTCCTCCGGAGTGGGGGTTGCAAACAAAAGCGTGTGATGACAATTGAGATTGAGCCTTTACTCAAAAGTAGTTCTCGAACCAGATGGTGGTTCTGCCAGAGGGACGGAGGAGGTCGAATTGATCCTTGAAAGCCGGACAAGATCAGTGAAGATCGGTTCAGTCTACGAACCTCTTCTGGACAAACCTTATAGAACTCTTACTGCTATATCGCGGATATTTTTGCATGGGAACCAAGGGACATGCACTCGAGTTAGTCGGAAGATAGCCGAGCATAGCTTTGAATGTAGATCCTCGAAGAAGCGGCTTTCGGCAGAAAAGACGGATCTTTGCTTTGAACGACGTAAAATCATTGATGAGGAAATAGCAAAGTGGGTTGGTCACCGACTTCATATATGAAATTGATTATCCCGAATGGATGGCTAATGTGGTGTTAGTGCGTATGCGAAATGGAAAATGGCGGGTTTGCATCGACTACACCGACCTCAATAAAGCTTGTCCGAAGGATTTTATCCTCTCTCCCCCATATTGATCAACTTATCGATGCCACTTCGGGGTATGCATTACTAAGCTTTATGGATGCTTTTTCAAAGTTATCACCAAATATCCATGTGTAAGAGGACATCCCAAAGACCATATTTATTACACACCGTTCGGTGTACGCCTACAAGAAGATGACTTTTGGCCTTATAAATGCTGGAGCCACTTACCAGAGAATGATGAACTTCATCTTCGATAGGCAGCTGGGAAGGAACATGGAGGTATACGTCGATGACATGATCGTGAAAAGCATGCAGGTTCAGAGTCATTTGGACGATCTAGAGGAATGCTTTCAGACTGTCCGTCATCGTCAACTGAGACTTAATCCGGCCAAGTGCACTTTCGGCCTCGGTGCAGGGAAGTTTCTGGGTTATCTTGTCAGTCAAAGGGGTATCGAGGCCAATCCGGAGAAGATTCAGGCCATTCTTGACATGAAGACTCCTCGATGTTCAAGGGCGTCCAACGTCGATGGCGGATTGCGGCATTAAGGAGGTTCACGCCAAATCTGCAGAGAGGTGCCTTCCTTTCTTTGATACATTGAAAGGGCGAAGAATGCAAAGACGTTCGATGGACTTGAGTGTGAAGACGCCTTCCAGAGCATAAAGGCGATATCTTTCTTGGCTCCTTTATTGGTGAAACCCATTCCAGCAGAGACCTTATATCTGTACCTTGCAACAAGTTGGTTAGCGGTCGGAGCGATCTTGGTTCGGGAGGTCGATGGAAAGCAAAGATCCGGCCTATTATGTCGATCCACGTCTGCGAGATCTGAAACCAGTATCCAAATATCGAGAAATATGCCTTCGCCTTGATAATTGCTAGTAGAAAGCTTCGACAATATTTTCAAGGTCGGCTCCTGGTCGTCTACACGGATCAGCCATTGAAGAAAGTGATGGGCAAGCCAGAAGTTTCAGGGAGACTAGCGGCATGGACTATGGAATTGTCCCAATTTTTCATCGAATACCATCCACGAACCGCTATCAAAGGTCAAGCTTTGGCCGATTTCATGGTAGAATGTTCGTTCACCGCGAATGCCGAAGTTACTTGGAGGCTGAATCGTTCGATCGAAAGCGATTCAGCTTCTTCAACAGAGCGTAATATTTGGACTCTATATGCAGATGGTTCCTCTACCCTAACTGTTAGTAGGGGTGAATTATTTTGACAAGTCCGGACGGATTCAAAGTTCAACAGAGGCATCGATTCGGATTTAAGCGACAAACAACGGGTTTAGTATGAAGCGGTGCTAGCGGGTGTTCGATTGGCAAAGAGTCTAGAGGTCGAAACTTATCATCTACGATGACTCTCGATTTGGTTGTCAAGCACTATCGAGGATTATGAAGCTCGTGAAAATCGGATGATCAAGTATCTCAGCGGAGTTAAAGGATCGACTTGATGATTTCGCTTGCGTTAATTTCGAGGGCATAGGCGTAATGACAATTCCATCGCCAATGCATTGTCGAAATTGGCTACTACAGATGCGATGTTTTTAATGGATCTGCTTTACTTGGAAGTTCTACAACAATAGTGTTCAACATGAAGCGATTGATGTGTATCGAAGCGATCTAATCTGGCGGATGACCCCTATATCGAATATTTAGCAGATGGCGTCCTTCCTTCGGATCAGATGTTGGCAAAAAAGATCAAATACAAGAGCGCCAACTTTGTTCTTATTGATGGGGACCATTATCGATTAGGCTTTTCTTCACCATTATTAAAGTGCCTGGTCCCATCCGAGGCGGAATATGCTCTCCGGGAGGTTCACGAGGGAATTTGTGGTGACCATATGGCTGCTAAGTCTTTGGCTTACAAAGTACTTCGGTAAGGCTACTATTGGCCTACAATTTTCAAGGAAGCTACAGAGTATGTCAAGAAATGTGAAAAGTGCCAACTCAATAGTCGATCTCATCGTCACCACCGGAAGAGCTATACTCGATTTTATCTCCTATACCCTTCATTTGTCTGGGGGTAGATATCTCGGGTCCATTGCCTAAAGCTAAAGGTCAGGTTAGCTTTGTCATAGTTGCTATTGATTACATGACTAAGTGGGTAGAGACGGCCACTTGGTTAATTACGGAGCAAGAATGTTTGAAGTTCATAAAAAGAGTCCGTAGTGTTTCGCCTTGGATCCCTAGAGTATTAATATCTGACAACGGGACGCCAAATGGGATCAAAATTTGAAGCATTTTAAAGGAGTTGGGATTCATGATAAGAAGACTTCAAAGGCTTATCCACAACGAAATGGCCAAGTTGAGGTGACCAACAGGACGCTGCTGAAGCGGGATCAGCATGCAGAATCGAATGAAGCTAAAGGAAGATGGCGGAGGAGGCTGCTTTCAACGTGTTGTGGGCTTATCGGACTACACCGAGGACTACCACTGGGGATTCACCTTTTCGATGGCCTATGGTACTTATGCCTTAGTCCTCGTCAAATCGGGTCTCAAGTCTTCGGTCGGTCCAATACAAAGAAATATACAATGACGAAGGACTGAAGGCCAATTTGGATCTGCTAGAAGAAGTCAGAGAGGTTGCTCTACTTAAATTGGCTGCTTATCAACGAAGAGTAGCTAAGCATTATAACAAAGGAGTCAAGCTTCGCAGATTCGAAGTAGGAGACTTCGTCCTCAGAGAAGCCGAAGCTTCTACACCTCAAAACATGGGAAAGTTAATGCCAAACTGGGAAGGGCCATATGAAGTGATCGAAGTATCCAAACCGGGCACTTATCGGTTAAGGGCATTAGATGGTTCCGAAATCAAAAACACCAGGCACGCTGGCAGGCTTCGGAAATACTTTCAATAAAGACCAAGTTAATTCATCGAAAGTCTGTATATTATTGTTCATTATCAATAAAAAGACACTTTTTCACTATTGATCCTGGTCCTATTTTGTCCTATGGTCACTACGGTGTAAGGAGGTATGGTAGGACTTGCTGGCCATTCGATGGCAGCCCATTTGTCGTTCTACCCCGAGTGGTAGATGAAGGATCCTATATTGATTTTACCAGGGTGGTAAATCAATGGTCACTATTGATCCTGGTCCTATTTTGTCCTATGGTCACTACGGTGTAAGGAGGTATGGTAGGACTTGCTGGCCATTCGATGGCAGCCCATTTGTCGTTCTACCCCGAGTGGTAGACGAAGGATCCTATGTTGATTTTACCAGGGTGGTAAGTCAATGGTCACAATTGGTCCTTATATCTTGGTCCTCATGTCTTGGTCCTTATATCTTGATCCTTATATCTTGGTTTTTATATAATTGTTTTACCCCGAGTGGTAAACAAATGACCGATCTCACACTTCGGAACCGATGAGTATGTGTTACTTTATTTTATTTAAGTGTTGAATTCGGAATGCCTCGTTCTTTAACATCACTTTATCTGTTATATGACATGCTTAATTGATAATTAACAATTTGAGTTAAATCCTCGAAGTGTTTGAGTTCAGTCCTTTACATTCGCTTAAGTTAAATTACATCCATGAAATTCAATTCCTTCGTCTCATACATTAACTATTATATGTCTTAACCGATTCAATTGCTTAGGTTCATTTTACTGATATTGAATTATTGACAAGAAACTAACCGAAAACATAGTTTACAATTAAGGAAATTGCAGATTCATCAGGAAAACTAAAATATTCATTCGATCTATTCATTCATGAACAAAAATATACCAATATAGAAACGTAAAAAGTTTAAACAGATAAATTTTTACATAAGTCAGAATGAAAGCAGGAAGAACACCTAGGCACCACCTTCGTCTTCGGAGTTGAGCAAAGTTGGATCCAGTTGAGCAGCAGACAGTTTTTCTTTGCCTCTCTCTCGGCAGTCTTCGTAGCCTTCCGAGTAGACTTTCATGATCTCGACGTTAAGCTCGTCCGAGTCCCTATATTCTCGCACAGATCGCTTTACGACCTCTTGATTGAGAGAGAGGACCCTTCCTCAAGATCCTTTATTTTAAAGATCCAGAAGCTTGTGGCGTTTGTTCTTGTGTCTCCGTCCTTCATCCTGGGCCTTTGATTGAGCCTCGCCAAGTTGAATAGCCAGGCTTCGGTTGGCCGAAGAAAACTCCTCATTCTTGGCCCTCAAGAGCAGGTTTTCTTCGACCAAGCCGGCGTTCAGATCGGTTAAAGTTTGTTGGCTGGCTTCGGAGGCGGCCAACCTATCTCTTGTGGCCCTTAGTTCGTCATCAGACGTCCTCAAGTCCATCTTAGCTCGATCCAAGTCTCGTTGGAGGCCATCGATGACATGAAGAGCGTCTTCTCGATCGGCCCTTTCTCGAGCCAAGGTCGATCTCAGCATATTGATCTCCTGTCTCATGAAATCTTCCTCGGCTTCCCCATTTATGTGTCTTGGACGCAAACATCCAAAACAACGTTAGCTGCATATGTCCGGAGCGATTAAGGTCAAGCTCGATTACCCAGATATACAATTAAGAACAGAAAGACAGAAAAATAAAGAAATGATTATTTACCTTAGCCAGATAGCTCATCCCTTCATCGAGCAAATTCCCGTCCGTGTGATCACTGAACCGATGATCGTCAGCGTTCCTTACGAAGGCCCCGAATAGGTCGAACGAAAAGTTAGCATTGAATCTAGGCCACAGAGTCGGAGATCCCACGGCCTCGGCATGATAACCCTGACCTGAAGGACCGGGTCGTTCAGGCGAGGGTCTTGACCTTTCTGGGGAAGGAGCTGGTTGCTCGGGAGGAGAAGGTTCAGGTTCAGCGTACACGGTCTCGGGAGAGGGATATTTGTTTGGACTGGGTTCTTGGAGAGGAGTGACCGATGCAGAGCTTGGGTGGTACATCGGTGTGCGTTCCTCTTCCTCGGGCGGGTTTGGACAACTTCATCCTGATCACCTTCTTCGGCAATCTATATTTCTACAGGCGGTACGAAGGGGGGTATGATCGAAGATTGGGGCACCCTAAGCTCTTCGGCGGTCAAAGGCGTTATCTTACTTTTCAGCTTTTTGGTGCGGAGGATGCTTCTTCGATCAGGACGATCGAGTAGGCCTCCTCGTCGAGGGACGGATGTGGTGGTTGGTTCAACTTCTGGGGTGACTTCGGAAGGGCTTGGAAAGGATGTTGTTCTGGGTTTTCTGATTGCCCTCCTCTTCTGGCGAGGACGGAGGGTCTCTTCCAAACGAGAACCTCTTGACTTCTCGTTCGCCGGTTCGAACTCGCCTGCATATGTTTCCGGATTGGTTCGGCTTGGAGCGACTTTGCTGAGTTTCAACAGCTTCCGAAGGCTTCCCAGACAAAAAATCTTCGAACTCTTTTATCTCTAAAGAGCTCGGTTTGATCAAAGATACTGCATAACCAATACAACTCTGTGTTAGAATCCACATTATAAAAGCATTTTCAAAAAATTTGTATACATATAAAATAGACCGATACTTACATTTATGGTCATATAACCATGCTTACTTCGAGAGGAGTCCGTACTTCCACTCCTCCTTGGGGAAATTGTCAAAAAGTTCCATCATTTCCATTTCTCTTTCTTCAGAAATGTCTCCAAAGTCGTGAGATCTTCTGCGTCAATTGGCCCGATTCGGTAGGGAAGAGATTTTGGGGCCTTTGACGTAGAACCACTTTTCATGCCAGCCCCTATTGCTCGAAGGTGTGTTCACCAGCGAACGCCTCTCGAACTTCTCTCCTGACTTCGGAGAATGCTTGCTAATGGCCTTGAACCCCTTCTCCCTAGATTGTACTATTTTGTATATTGTGAAGAAGGAGTCCAGGGAGGGCTCCACGCCTAATTCATGACAGAAGGCCACGAAGGCCAAGATGTGGATGTATGAGTTCGGTACTAGTTGAGCGAACCCCACCCCCAGAAACCCCAGCAGGGTTACTATGAAGATATGCAAAGGGAAACGAACCCCCTTCTCCAATAGAGTCACAGGAACGGCCGTCCAACCTTCTGGCCGTTGGTACATCTTCTCACCGGATCTAGGAACCCTAGCTGCGTGGGTATCCGGGATGTGGTATCGAGACCGAATCCTCTTTAGTTCAGCCTCTGTGACAATCGAGGGAGTATTGGCGTGCGAGAATCGCTCAGTATTCCTGTAGTATTCGGAGGGGGTTTTGGGATTTATTGGGAGAGGGTTCTTATCAGATTTCGACCCCTTTGGGTTCAGTGTCGAGGCTCCTTCATGAGCAAAAGCGGGGTGGTAGGATTTGGTGGAGCAGTGCGTGAGTGGGGGTTACCAATATAGGAGAGCCTTGTGCGAGAATCTGAGGAAGCCATTGTTGATTAGTTGCAGAAGAAAGGAGAAAGTTCAGAAAGTCAGAGAGTTCAGAAGGCGCTCGAAATTCAAATGAGCAGGTAAAACTGTCAAAGTTGATAAAGTTACCTTTTATACCTAGTTACATACCACGGTGTTCAAGGCCGGCTCATTAAATGTTATTAATGATTTGGAATTTGAATGGGAAGGGTCCGGTTCCGGGTCCATGTATCTATTAAATAGGGTTTTTCTGATTTGGGCCTCCATTCTCTTCTTCTTTCATTTCGTGAACAGCGATTGGGTACACTTCAATTATCTCTCACTATGGACCTTTATTAAATTATCTTGGGCCATTCATAGTTTTCTATTAAACATTCTGTTTAACAAAAAAACTAGGGGGCAATGTTGGGTCGTGATATTTCCTATTTTTGGGCCGGGTACATTGGGCCTACTCACATAAAGAATCCATTGGACCTTTATTTTTAATCCGTTAAAGCCACTAGGCCCAGTCACCATATTGTATCCGTTTTAATCTTTAAAACCGGGTCGGTCCAGTGGATCGACCCATTAGATATTTTAATATCTGTTACTTTGACTTGTGATGATGAAAAAGCATGACGGTTGACCAAGGCTCCTGCCATGCATTAATGTGGATGGGATCATAAGCCACGGCCAGAGAAAAAAAAAGGCCAAAAGCGAAGAGATAAACCTTATACAGTCGGCAGAGCCCATCAGGTCAGAAGGGGTGTCAGGTAGTAGTGGGTGGCACAGTAATCCAGGCTAAGATAGTATAACCTAGCAAGGAAGCCATCGTATAGAGGTACGTTCTCACATATATTGATTTTTTTTACAGATTCTCCCATACACACACAACTGAGAATTATTATCTCTCTCAAAACACTAGACAATACATTCCTCCATCGTTAACTTTGTGAACACATACTAATTCTCACGCTTTGAGCTATCCCCAAGCGGAACCGCAAATCAAGCTTTTCGGTGTTATTTGTGTTTCTTCGTGGCAGATCGGGGCGTCTTACGTGATTGGGACGTGGAGAAAGATCCTGGCGTTAACACTTTTGTAAGTTATGCACGAGCTAAGAATGGTAGTTTATACCTTTGGATATGGAATATATTTCTAGAAAGCTTAATCACTCGCTTGTGGGCAGTGTAGCATCGTCATCTTGGATGGAGAAAGAGGTAACACATAACTTTTTTGTGAATCACATCTGGGAATTTGGTGGTTTTTAAACCGCAGGTAGTGACTTGCAAAATCCCCCAAAGCATAGGTGGTTAATTTGCATTTTTTTCTTATATATTTTTAACAAGAAAAGTTATAAAATAAACACATGTGAATAACCTATGAATCGGAATGTGTACCCCCATTTAAGATTTAATGTGTAATTAAAATTTTGAAGATTTGGAATGTGTACCCCCATTCTCTACTGATTTCTGCATGGTTAACATTCTCTTATGATAATATTTTATTGCTTCAAATTAAATTTTTTTTAACAGGATGTATCTATCTCGGAACTTATAGATCATGGTTCAATATCTTTTGGAAGATTTGCTGCGGAGTATTAGAGAAATAACATAATATTGTTATTTAGGATAGTTTTATATTTATTAAGTAGTTAGGATATTATATTTGAATTACCATAATTATCTCTTGAGACTCTTTGATTATGTAATCTCTTGATTTTAGCTTAGCTGATTTTGTAAATCACTTGATACTAGCTTTAGTGATTATATATCCCTTGATTCTAGCATAGTTGATGATCCTATATTATGTATATATATATGACACCTCTCTTTATAAATGAAACAAGCAATAATATACAAATCTCAAATTTCTATTAGCTTCAACTTGGTATCAGAGCTATAATGCCAAAAGGCTTATGATCCATTTTTCATCTTCTGCTGCACATCTTCTGTCTCTTGCCTACTAATCCAGACAGTCTCCTCACCTGTGAGCATTCTAGCAAATTGTCCCTGATTTCTTCTTCTTCTTCCTATAATCCTCTTTCTATTATTTTTCTGATCGAGACATAATCTATTTTTCTTCTAATTCTCATATTATACTTCTTCTATCAATGACTTCCTTGGCTTCTAATTTTCATTCTTCTTCATATGACTTGGAAAGGTGGCTTAACCCAGAATCCTTCCAGGAAATTAGCCCCGCCTCTATGGCCGATCAAATATACGGTCCATTTAAAAATTTTGACGACTCTTTGGTCCATGAAAACGATGACTGCAAATTCCTAGATGATGCAACATCAAATTGGTATGCAGATGATCTTTTTGATCAACTTTCTTGCTTACAAAAGCTACCTACTCAGTCTGTCAAAAGCTATCTTGCCGAAGCGACATCACTTCTTTATACATTTGAAAGCGCTGGAGGTTCTCTTAGTCCGTCAAAGTTTACCGATTTTTTAGTTGAAGGTCTTGATGATACTCTTTTTAAAAGAGTTCATGTTTATTATTATTTGATGAATCCTTCATTTAATGATTTGTCCACTCTTCTATTCGAACATGAAAAATTGTTACAACAACTCACTTCAAACCTGTCCATTGGTACACTACAAATTGAGCCTAATGATATTCACGTGTCTGTGGTTACACATCCTGAGGAACTCTCTTCTATTATTGATATTGATATATCTAACACTTTGGATGTTGATTAAGTATTGGAAACCACCGCCATTGGTTTTTCATCCTCTAAAATCTTAAGTTCTATTGGGCCCATAGCTGTTGTTGAGACCTCAAAAGTCCACCATTCTGGTATTCCAAATTCAGAGCTTCTTTCTTCTTTTGTGGACATGACACCATCTAACATTATACATGACGTTACAACAAGTCCACCAAATACTTCTTTTGATGAGATTTCTTGCTTAGCAGTGCCAAAAAGTTGCACTCTTCTCAAATCCCAATTATTAGACTCTTTTTACTTGTGTCTACGTGGTAGTTCTCGTTCTCATTCAAATGTCCTTGCTAATTCAATTTTAATTTTTCATTCATCTTCATTCCATATGGAGCCCGACACTATTCGTTTAAGTCTAGAATCCTTTCTTATTCATGATGACTTGAACAACATTGGTAAACATGTTTACAGAGTATTATATTCAAGAGATGTAGAAGACGGATTGCAAGGTTCTTATTTGCTGCCAGTGTGCGTACAACCAAAAGCTTACTATTTATGGCTTGCTTTTATAGCAATGTATGCTATGCTCGTTTTTTAATGTGGTGTTGAGATTGCTCGTGCTGTCTACTGTTGGAGGTTTTGTTATTTTGTTACTTCTACATTTACGCAGATGCTCTTTCAAGCTCAACCTTCAGTTACCTACGTTTCGCTTGCGGGGGTGTATTAGAGAAATAACATAATATTGTTATTTAGGATAGTTTTATATTTATCAAGTAGTTAGGATATTATATTTGAATTACCATAATTATCTCTTGGGACTCTTTGATTATGTAATCTCTTGATTTTAGCTTAGGTGATTTTGTAAATCACTTGATACTAGCTTTAGTGATTATATATCCCTTGATTCTAGCATAGGTGATGATCCTATATTATGTATATATATATATAGGACACCTCTCTTTGTAAATGAAACAAGCAATAATATACAAATCTCAAATTTCTATTAGCTTCAACTCGGAGTCGCTTGCATGGGAAAAGCGATCGGTGTTCTCCCACAACAGATGTCAGGAGGAACTGGAGAAGTTAAAAGGTCTCGGAATAGTTGCTCAAAAGAAGGCATACTTTGAAGAATATTACAGAAAAGATTAGAGCTTTAAAGATGTTGCAATCCGAGCAGCAAGAAGTTAGCCAATCTGGTCTATGTGAAGACTATTTACACTACCTCACAAGTGCAAAATAGCGTCGAGATTACCAAGTCTAAAGATGAAAAAAATTCGGATGGTACTGCTCAGATTAAGGTTTTGGTGGATAACAGTAATGCACATCAGGAGCCACCAGGGGAAACTACTGAGGACAAGTCATTAGTCACTTAGAAACAGAAAGAGAACCATAACAACAAAGATATCATGAGGGATCAAATTAACATTACTTTGGCTGCAGCAGAACATGAAAGTTTTTCAGACAAGGCTATCTTGGCACCTGATTCATCAGTCAAAACGTGTTCAAATTCCTCCCACTCCGACACTACAGTCTCTATCATAGTTAAGCTAAATGCTAACAAGTTGAAGGATCACACTCCTCTTTCTAAAACCAAGGTAAACAGTCAAGTGTCTTCGTTTATTATTTAATAGAGCCCTAGAGGGAAAAAACATAACCCATATGTTTTTCTAACATTCTGTCCATGACTAATTGTTTTCCCGGTGATAGGAGGAAATTAATATTCTCTACGTGAAATCATTGTTATATAACATTATTCAGCAATAGTATGATTTACATCACTAATAATTTTCTTATTATAATACTATTAACATGAAATCTCTTAAGTGGAACTCTCTTAATTGTCTGGTTTCAATTAAATTGTAGGGCAGACTGACAAACTTTTTAAGAAAATTAGGATATATAGCTAGAACATCAGTCGAACAGATATTTCAATCATATGAACTTGTCATAGGCTCACAGCTCTTAAACTGCAAGCATTTGTTGTTTGTACTGAAGGAATCTGCTGTTTCATCGAGTCATTGGCATCTTGTGTATTCTTCTATGTATATGGTCAGATTTTAGATTCCCATTTCACTTGAGCATAATGAATTATGTTGTAAACTAAGTATTCAAATTTTACTTTTTACCCAAAAAAATCAAGGGGCCTGTTCCTTCAGCTAGAGAC
This sequence comes from Panax ginseng, assembly GCA_020205605.1. Taxonomy (NCBI): domain Eukaryota; kingdom Viridiplantae; phylum Streptophyta; class Magnoliopsida; order Apiales; family Araliaceae; genus Panax; species Panax ginseng. Next base: position 90,424,651 of record CM035129.1, read on the forward strand.
AAAACAAAAATGAACAACAGAACAAGGAAAGACGATACTAAGCCATCTGAGAAGGGGAAACAATTTCTTGATGAGGATACAAGTGGCAAGGCCAATAAGAGTCTTGTTTTGAGCGAAAGAACAACTCATATGCCTAGAAGAAATGTGAAGTATGAGAACTTTTCATCACATAGAAAGCCTACTAAATTATAGTCAAGTACTAGTATTTCCTATAATTCAGTATCAAAACATATGCCAGCAACTTCTTTAAGTACTAAAGATAGTCTGGCAAAAGCAAATTCGTAATTAGGCCTCATGAGCAAGGTAAAATTGAGGAGTCCATGTCTATTTAGATACACTATCAGGTGTGTGACCAATATTAACATTTCCTCATGCTTTATGTATTTGCAGAGTACTTCAAGACATATAAATGTTGCTAATGTTGTTAATAATGTGGTAGGGAAAAGGTTAGTGTCATGCGAAAAATGTCAATACTCTATTATATAGTTTTAGAGAATTCTTTATAAGTATTATTCTGAATTTTTGAAGGCCCTCTGCTGGGATTGGTGGAAAGTCTTTGGAGTCAAGTAGCTACTTTAGGACACCAAACAGAGGGCAAATTGAGAATCAGAAACCAAAAATCATGTAATGCATGTAGAATGCATAGATCTTTATTGCGAACACATAATTTATGATGTTTTAGAACTTTGTGTTTTGCTATAAGAATTTTGTTGATTTTGAAAACATACTAAATATTCATTTTTTGTTGTTCAGGTCTATATATTGTCCTGCTCAGACTAAACCAAATTAAAGCCTTTGCAATAAGTTTGGGCTGAGGGATTATGTTAGAGCAGGAAAACAGATAAAGGTAGGTTCTCTTTAGTGTTTTGCTGTAGGAGTTATTATTTCTCATTCTGTTGTATGTTCTGATGATAGCTAGCCTATACTTTAGAGACTTCTGCTTAAATCATGTGGGATTACAATATGCTAAAATTCTATTACTAGTTATTTAAGTCACTTTGATTGATTAGCATGAGTAAAAAGATCTAACCAGAGCTTTTTCTTTCTATTTCTGTTGTCTTCTGAAGCTAATACTTATGGCCATATTAACGATTTCATTAAAGAGACCATTTTGGTTCAAACTAATTATAATCGTGTTGATTACATACTTAAGAGATGGTTTATACAAGTTTAAGTAACCAAAATGAGATTTGGAATTTAATTTTGTTTCACATATAAAGTTTAGGGGCAATGTACTATCGTATTCTCTGGTATATTGTTAATAACTGATACAAATCACATATACATTTGGGAATGAAGAAACTTCATTTTACTATTGTGAATTTTTTTTATCACGCTGGAAATGCAGCATTTAGTTTGCTAATATTTGCAGAATTATGAAATTCAAAGATAACCGGGTCTGACAAGATATGTTTGCTTGCTGATACGTGATTAGTCATCTAGGTTATAAGTGTTCATTTAAGTATGTCATCTCTTTTGTTGGGGTAGGCTAGGGTGTGTTTGTCGGGGCTGGGGGCTGGGGGCTGGGGTGGGGAGTGAATAGGCTGATGTTAAAGCATTCAAGCCCGATTAAACATTTAATTGATACTAAGATACCGGTGATACCTGGACCTATAATCTTGATATTTAGTGTTTCTACATGCTAAAGTGGAAAATTTTTAGTTTTGATGTGAAGACCAGTCGTGTTGCTAAATCTCCACAAAACAAAAATGCAGAAAAATAAAAACAAAAAAGGTTGTATAAGAAAAACTTAAATATAAATAACTATCCTAAGCTATTAACCTTTTTTTACTTTGGTGATAAGCTTTTCAATTTTTCAATTAGGTCATTAAACTATCGATTTTTTCTATTTTCGTTCAATTGAACCTGCCACGTCATAAATTGATGATGTGACCTTGCTGACTAGACTAATCAATATCTACATGAAATTAAAAATTAGGCTTAAATATAAATTACTATTGATCTTTTTCCACTTTGGTCATCGATCTTTCAATTTTTTCAATTAGGTGATTAAACTATAAATTTTTTCTACTTTGGTTCAATTGAAGTTGTCACGTCATAAATTGATGACGTGCCTTTAACACCTATGATGTGACTGATGATGTGTTAAAATAATACTCATTTTATAATTAGTTTAAATCATTTTATAAAAAAGAAAAAGGCATAAATGTAATATTATATTATAATTTAACAACAAAAACTAAAAATAATTTTAAAATGAAACATCTATTTAAGAGGTTCTTTTTTATTTGAAAAAAAAGAACTAAGTAATAATTATGAAAAATATTATTTATCACTATCATTAACACCTAAAATTTCAAACAAATAGAAGGGAAAAAAACTATCTGTAACTAATTATTAGATACGTACAACTATCATTAACTATTTCTTTTTCACAAAATAGAAAATAGTATTAAATTATGAGAACATAATTTACACATAATCACTTTCCATGAATTTGAGCTTATAGTTAATGGAGAAAACCAATTAAAAATTAGTAATTAAAAAGTAAATAACTCTCATCATTTCTGTGAACCCACTATCTTCAACTTCAATTGAAATAAAGTGGAAAAAATTAAAAGATCGATCATCAAAGTAGAAAAAATGTCAATAGTTCAGGGTACTAATTTATATTTAAGCCTAATTTTTAATTACATGTAGACATTGATTAGCCTAGTCAGTGGGGCCACATTGATAATTTATGTCGTGGCAGGTTCAATTGAACGAAAGTGGAAACAATTGATAGTTTAATGACCTGATTAAAAAAATTGAAAGATTGATCACCGAAGTAGAAAAAAGGTTAATAGTTTAGGGTAGTTATTTATATTTAAGCATATAAGAAATACCTAAAATGTATTCCAACTTTTAATAGTTAACATTGACCTAGCGTATTTTATAGTATGTGTCACATACTATGTGCTATGCCATATTTTACATATCTATCAAGGGTATTAAACTATTAAAATATGGCATTTTATAGAATGTGGTACACACTCTCTGCTATGTCATATTTTTTCCTTTAAATTCGAGAAAACAAAGGAAAAAAAGTACAATCTCCCCCTCAAAAGGAATTCATTATTTCTTGATCAATGTTGTCACAATTATGAGTTGATGCATTACAATTTATTTTGAAGTACGGTGAATAAATCTACTAGATTATCACATGACCAAATTTGACTCACATATATATCACCCTTCTTTTGAAGTTCATGTGTGTGAACAAATTTAGGTGAAATGTGTTTTGTTTTATCTCCCTTTGATATATCCTCCTCTAAGTTGGGCGATGCATACAACGTTATCCTCATACATAATTGTAGGAGATGGATAGTTGTCTGCATGATCCCTGGATATACTGAATAATTGATCTCAACCAAACACACTCTCTACTTGCTTCATATATTGCGAGAATCTCTTAGTGATAGGAAGATGTGACTGTCAAGATTTCCTTTGTAGATTTCCAAGATATAGTCACGTCACAATATGTAAATACATAACATATTTGTGATCTCCCATTATGTGGATCTGATAAATATCATGTATCAGCATATCCAATTAATCGTGACATTAAATCTCTTGGATAAAATAAATCAAGATCTATACTTCCACGGTAGGCCTGGCAAAATATGGTTATGGATTGGTTTTAATTTTCAAAATATGGTTATGGTTCCATTTAATAACTAAAATCATATTAACCATTTTTAATATGGGTTGTGTGGGTTGAAACTATATGGTTATGGTTCAAAACCATATTAACCATTTTAAGATATTTTGACTTTTAAATAGAACTTTTGAAAAATAAAATTATGACCGTCACAATTAAATTAATTAAGTAATAATATGATATAAAAATTATTAATATAAATAATAAAATGCTAAAAAACTATACTAATAAAATTTTAAATTAAAATTATTAATACCCTTCCGTATTTAAATAATTTTTCAAAATTATTATTAACCTTCTATGAACGTCGTTTAAATATATTGAAACATATTTATAATTCTTTTGTAACTAGAATTTACATAAATTGACACATACAGAACAACATTAGTCACCCAAAATAAGAACATATTAATTTATAGAACATACAAGATAAGTAGAAAACTGAACCATATAATTCTATAGACCATATTAAAATTTAATTAATTAGACAGACATTAAAATTTAACATTACAAAACATATATTTTTCCAAAGTCAATTCCAGAGGGCTAAGCCAATTCCTTTCATAGACATCTACACTGAAATGTCGGCATACAGAGTAAAATCAAATTAAGACTATTAATTTATATTTCTTTCCTTTTTTACGAAAAAAGTCTAATTCTTTTAACTTTTTAAAGATTGTTGATTATGCCAAAATATTATTGTTGTTGTTAGAGTAATAAGTATTGTTAAAAATTTATCAATATATAAATCATTTAATTTTCCTTTTCGCATAGAAGTATGTTTTGTCTGGATTAAAATGTGTACAAAATCTAAATATTATCCTTCAAATTTTATTGGAAAACAGGAAATATAAACAAATTAAAATTTAATTTAGGGATAATGTGGTGAACTAAGTTATTAATATTTTTTTAAAATCTAAAAATAAATAAATAAAAATGAACAAATTTCACTTTATAAAATAAAAATAAAAAGAAGTGAGTAATTTTTATAGGACAAACCAAGCTCATTGTACTTCTATTCACACCAAAAAAGTGGAAACCAGTGTTATACAGTCACACCACACCCATATATACTAAAATTAAGAACTAGTCCACGTGGGAGACGTTCATTAGTTGAGATATGTCGGCATTTGGTGTGTAATAGTAGTACTAGTATATGGGTTGAAAAATGGTTAACCTGTTCAGAATTATATTTGTTTTAAAAAATATGGGTCCAAACTTTAACCAACCTGAATAAATAAAAATGGTTAACCAACCCATTTGATTCCAGTTAATATGGTTTGACCCAACAGTTAATTAACTATATACAAGGTCTATTCCACAGAGGTATCTTAATATGTTCTTGATCCTATACTAATGCCTCTTTAGTCGGAGAAGAGTTGTATATTGTCGATAATTTAATAGCTAAAAGGTGAGCTATTGCACTTAGGTATAGAACTTCAGGTCCAAAAAAACTTCTTCCCACTTTCTTGAGGCTGAAATAGATCTTTATCAACTTTCAGAGAACGAACAACCATCTGGGTTGTCAAAGGGAGAGGTTTTTTCACAAGAAAACGACTAAGAATCTTTTCAGTATATGAGAATTGATAAACAAAATTATCAAATGCCAAGTGCTCCACTTGTATTCCCATATAATTTTGTCTTTCTAAGATCTTTTATTTCAAACATCCTTTAAATAAGTAACAATTCTTGTGAGTTCTTCAAGAGTATGTACAAGATTCACATATACAACAATGATAAATTCACTTTGTGTTTTCATAATAAAAACACGTGTTGAAATTAATATATATGTGATTTACCTAACTCAATGACTATCAAGCACATGTCATTGGCCTAATGGTTATAAAGCCTTACTTAAAGGCTTATATTATAATGTGGTATATGTCTCCTTTACTTGCCTAAAAAGGCTTCATTGGTGAATGAGAAAGAGACACCGAAAAGTGTTCTTGCAGAAGTGAGAGCAAAGTTCTATTATTTCTTCTTTCATTCTCTTTTAAATTACTTTAGTTCTATTATAGTGGTCTTCTCGTTGAAGCTAGAATATAAGTACTAAACCATTTAGTGATCAAAGTATTACGATACTAGACCATTAAGTGATCCGGCTTTGAGAGTTTGTCTGCTTAGGAAACTAAACTTTCAGAGTTCAGACAGTAATATGATGATATTCTCAATCATCCTACTCTAGAATGTAATCCAATTATTGCCTCCATATGATTTGAGGATTGTATTAATTTTGCGTGTCAACTTCTTAGGACATATGATTTTCTTATCAACCGTTTACTCCGAAATTAATTGTGTATTCAATACTTACTAGGAAATTTGATTTTTGATTTTTTTTTATTTGTTTCTTTTTCCCCTTCTTGTTACAAATGCCCATATAATTCATTTGCACGAGTATACAAACAGGAAACCCATGGAGCTTCTGGAAGAGTTCCAACTGCTGCTTCATCTACTCCATCCACTGCTAACATGGCTACAAATCCCAAACTAGAGAATAAGAATCCCAAAGTGGAGCATAAAAAGGTGATGTCAATTCCCAACTTTAATTTGATGTGTAGTGGTTTTCTTGGAACCTTGGGAAATATAAACTATACTTATATATAAAATATGAAATCTTATTTCACCGATACGAGTTCCATTTTACCTCGATGTTTTCAGAGACATTTTGTCCATTTTATTTCCAAGTACGAGGTTATATTTAGAAAATGATGTTACTTTGGTTCTTTGGATCACAATTAATGATAAATACATCTCTGAATTGCAGATTGTACCATGGCAGTCCGGGTATCTGACACATGCTCGAAGGGAACAAAGGTACGGCGGCGTGCCTATTACTTTATCAATATACAAAGTATTTTTTAAAGGAACGTTACGTGGCCTTTAAAATCACTGTTGTTCATGCAACATATATAGTTCCATATATAGGGTATTAAATAGTTTGGTCCTAACCATATTGGACCTATAATGCTTATTACCAAGGCCAAATTCAGAGGGTGTTTGAGATCGCTTATAGGCAGTCAAACCTGTTTATAATAAGTTTTAAGAATTAGAAAGCGTTTGATAACCTGATTTTCAAAAATATTTATAATTACTTTTTATGGAAATAATCAAAAGTTCCACTTTCGAGCTTCTAATTATTTGTCAAATCTAATAATACCAAATATATTATTAATCTATCCATATTTATTTTAGTAATTCCATCCATTGCCCATCCCTACTTTTCAAAATTCCTTTTTGGTAATTCTTATTTAAGTGTTTAGCAAAAATATTTATATTCAACACTTTTTGACTTTTTTACTAGTGTAACTGTTTTATATTTACGAAATATGAACTACTCATATTTTTTACACACCCAAACATACTCATAGTTTCGTGGCTCGTGTTAATGTGCGCATGCACACACACTTATATGCACACTACCTCTTTCGAGGCAAACATATTACAATTGGATTTATACAAGCTTCTCGTGCAGAAACAAGCTGCCAAGCTGGCGAGGAGAGTAGTCTCGGAAAAAGACGGTAGTATACTTGTAGTTGGATGTGTTAAACGGAGGTTCTGTTAATGGTTATGTAGTAGCTTCTCAAGAAGGCCCGTGAACATCAACAAATTTGGTGTAATAAAGCATTCTGGAGTTGAAGATTAGTAATTTAAGCATAAAAAAATAGATTTATGAAACATAGCTGTGTAATGACATTGTGACCTATATAGAAAGAGTAATATAGATGCTAATTTGCTTTCAAGTATCAATATTTTTGAATTGCTCATCAACAACAAATGACAAATTAGTGTTCAAGTAGTTTAGAGTTTACTTGCACCATGTTTCCGAGTTTTTAACGGAAAACAAAAGTATAGAAAACTTAAATTTTATGAGAAAAAAAATAGAAAACTTTTTTTTTCGTATTGTTATCGAGTTTATGAAGTAAAAGAAAATAACATTTAAGTTTAACTTTCAAAATGCCATTTGACCATTTAGTTTTAGTCCAAATTGGTCCAATTGGAAAATTTTGGCAAAACAGTTAGCACGTTTCCATTAATTTCTTTTCAATTTTATTCAATAAAAACACTGTAACAACATAATTAGATAGAAACTTTGAGTTTTATGTTCATTTCGTCTCTTTTAAAACTCAGTAACAAATCCTAATACAACAACAGCCTCGCCTCATAGATCAGCACTTCTTTTCTTGAAATGCTTAATGTTAGAGAAAGGCTGTGTGATTCTTGGGTGCTGTTATTTGTTGGTGCAATAAAATTGAAAGTTATTTTGCTGAATTTTAAATAAAATTTGAGCAAATTCAACCTTTTGGGAAATTTTTGGATTGTTGAATGCTCCTTTGTGTTTGAGTTTGAGTTCCCAGGAATAAAGTCAAGATTTTGAATACGAGATCCTCGCTACATTTGGATCGTAGGAATTAAAAAGGAATAGAATGTCTCGTTTTCATTAAATGAAAAAGACTGTGTATGATTGTTGCATTAGAATAGAAGGATTTTTTTTTTATTTCTGTCGAATTGATAATTTTCATTTATTAGGGAATTATGGAATGACTCATTCAATTTCATTACCTTCTCCATCCATTCCTATCTTAATTTTATTCCTTAAATCCAAACCTATTTTACATGGCAATGTTTGGTGTCGGTATATTGGTTTAAAATTTTATTTATTTATTTATTTTTAAAATCAAATAACATTGTACTCCATCGATTTTATAAAAGAGTGTTATTCGTAACATTTATAGATGTTGAGAATATATCTCTCTTGAGGACATGGGAGAGGAGTTCCTCATGCTCTTGCATAAGATACCACTTTATAATAACAATATTTTAAAAAAGTATAAAAATTTCTTTTTATACATAATATGGGAAGGAGTGTATTCAAGTATACAAAATGATACCGTTTTGAGGACTACCTCACACAAGAGCACGAAGTAGCCCTCACATCCTTTTTTTTGCCATCTTTGTTTTATATTTTTTTTCTTAAAAATGAAAAAAATATTGAATTATAAACTTTCATGATATAAGCAGAAAAATTAACCATTAGAAAATAAATATCCAAAAAAATTTGATTATTTTTTTTGATATACTAGGAAGACAAATTCTTCATCACGGAAAAATTTCATTGAATGGTCAATCAGGCCCAAAAAAAAAATAGATACTAACTAGCTTTCTAACACATATAAGCTATATATTTTATTGTTTGTATCAAGTCAAAATAATCATTAAAAAAGAATAAGTCACAAGAAACATAATCTCCCATATGAATGAAATTGACTGTCAGCCTTATACAAATATTTTGTAGACTCTGAGAGAGACAAAATTGGAAATCATCTATATAGAAATAGGTGGCTTCTGGTTTTGAACATTCCCTTGTGAAAGACTATCAGGTTTACAAGTCTTTTAATGAACGTGATGTCTTTAACTACCTGACCGTTCCTGTAAATCGAGGCAATAGAAATTCACACAGAATCTTTTCAGACATAGTTTGGTTCTCATGATTTTGTTCATTTTGGCCCTGAATATTCCCAAATTTATGAGTAATCTAGAGAAGTATAGTCATATCATTCTCATAGAATTGATCTAGTTTACACTCACATAGGTGATTCTCACATAGGTGGTTCTTAATAAGAGTATGTTGTCATACCCAACTTGTTTATCAATATATAATAATCATTAAAAGCACAGTATATCCTAAAATCGTTGTAGGTATCACTATCTCGTATCATAGGAGTGAGCACAGGAAATTAATTTTTTCATAGTGATTTGATTGAATCATTTATAATTTAGTTGTCTCTTTGAACCTAGATTTTGGGATCTCCAGTTAACTAGGTTGAATTTCCACCATGACGATCCTTATTTATAGGCTTTACTTGTTAGGTTTATATATAGTGCGATCATACAATCAAATCACATAAAAGTAGTGGAAGCGCGATAAAACAAATTTTAAAATTTTAATACAAACCATCACCATGATCATACCCTTGTGGAACCTTGAATTCACCGGGTTAGATTCCTTCCTTTGATCAATGTTAGCCACACAAGCGTTTAACCTCTAGAGGTGACTCACTAAGGAAGAATAAGTATTCAAGAAGATGAGTGTTTGGCTAAAACCCTAGTTTCTATCTCTATAGAAATTATATGTACTCTCCCAACTCTTATAATTGTCAGTAACCCTTAATCATAATAAGACTCTTCTTATTTATATATGTAGGCAACTCTCCTAAATAATTTAGAAATATGGTTTTATTTTAATTAATTAAACTTTTTTACTTAATTGTATTCCTAATCCAATTAGGAATTAATGAGAGTACACATATTAATTAATTCCCAAATCCTTTTAGGAATTAAATAATAAAAATAGTAATAAGAATAATAATAATAAAACTCTTCTTATTAATTTATATTTAATATTTTCAAAATATTTAATAATAAATATTAAGCTTATTTATTTTATTCTATCACCATAGATTAAATTAAATACACTTAACTTATTATTACGATTATGCTATTTACTTCTTAAATAAATATTTTTCTTTTATGGTATGACCCTTTAGGTTGTCCATATTAAACCGGTTGTGAATAAATCAATTAGAACAATTATAATCTTATTTAAATAAATAAATAAATTAAGCTATTTAATTTATTTAAATAATTAGCATTTATTCTACAATAAGGGTAAGCCCTCTTAGATATCAACGACTTTTCATATAATATAGATTTCAACATTAATCATAAAAGCATATTTGAGTAAATAGTTATCGTACAATTCAATCTTTATACCATACAATCTCCCAATTAAATATATGACATGAAATTACTATCAAGTCTTAATTTATTTAATTATATATATTTCGATTCTCAAATGCACAACTCTAAATAATGCAAATTAGAAACTCCTTTCTAAGTTCATTTTACCTTGGCCAATGATTCCTTAGTTGTCATTTATCGAATCACATAGGACATTCTCTCCTTTTCTAGAAGTGGTATATTCTTTGTCGATCATTCATTATCTCTATATATAACTTATTATACCTACCATACCCTTGATATACCCCAAGGGTCTTAAGGGACATGTCAAAGTATAACTCATCATACACAAGATATTATGATGATCTCAAGTCTAATGATCACTTATACTACTATCACTAGAGGAATTTCTATTAACAAACAAGTAAAACTCTATTAGGTATTCCTTAGCGAGCCACGTTTAGTGAACTTATTCTCCAATAAGCACATACATACTTGCTTTAGTGTCTCCACACAAATGATTATGAGATTAATCATTCTCTTCCTAAGAGCAAGCAACACATGTACCAATCTATCCGAATTCACTAATCCCCTTTTTAGTAATCCAATGATTGGGAACTATTTTAGTTTTAAGCTATCTAAGAATTTAGATCTTATTAGCATGATCATCATCATGATTCTAAAAGCATTGCTTAAAACCATGGATTTATCACGTTTAATATAACAATACTATGTAGATCAAGTAGAAACCTTTAATAAACTTTTCAGTATATGAGAATTGATAAACAAAAATTTTAGATGCCAAGTGCTCCACTTGTATTCCCATACAATTTTGTCTTTCCAAGATCTTTCATTTCAAACATCCTTTAAATAAGTAGCAATTCTTGTGAGTTCTTCAAGAGTATGTGTAAGACCCCAACTTTTTTGAATAAAGAATAATTTTTCTCGAAATATATTTTTGAATATTATGGTGTGGATATGATGTAATGTTATAGTTGTGGGTAATATTTGGAAAATTTTGTAAAGGAAGCAAGTTGATATAAAATATTCGTTGTGTTAGTGAATATTCGATTGGTCGGGGAATATTCATTTTAACAGAGAATATTCATATGACGGCACAATCATTGGTGGACCCCACAACGGAAGTATTGTCGTAGTTAGAAAATGACATAAATATCTTTTTATAAAAATAACGATGGAAGTTTTACCGTTAAACTGTTGAACTATGCGTGGTTGCATAGTAGCACACGATATTGATTATTGATGCTTACGTGAAAAGTCACTTAGTTATACTTAATTATTGCTACAGTAATTGTTGCATAGTATCTCACGTTATTTGATTCAATTATTATCACATTATCATCTGCATAATATTTTATATTATTAAATCAATAATTGAGACAACAAAGTTATTCATATTATTATTTGCAATATTGATAATGTCTAGAAGTTCTGTCAAGGAGAGGTTAGGTCTACTAATTGCGCTCCAATAGGGAGAAATCCTTATCGGAAAGCCCCCTTTTTCCTGGGAACGACATGATTGTTAAATATTGTGAGTTATAATATTAATGATGAATAATTGTTGAAGTATTAAGAATGTGTTTATTGAATATAAGTGAATTACAAAAGTTAGAGGGGAATAATGTAAACTTGGAAAACATTAGGGGTACTAAAGTGTAATAAGTTAAATCAATCCGGACCATTGGTGGTAGTTTTAATAGTAAATCAATCTGGACCGTCGGTGGTGATTTTAAAAGTAATCAATCTGGACCGTCGGTGGTGGTTTTAAAAGTAATTATTCTGGACCGTTGGTGGTGGTTTTAAAAGTAATCAATCCGGACCATCGGTGGTGGTTTTAAAAGTAAATCAATCTGGACCGTCGATTGTGATTTTAATAGTAATCAATATGGACCATCCATTCTAATAGTAAATCAATATGGGCCGTTCATGAATTAATTACTATTTAGTCTATTCTCCTATAAATAGAAGCTTAATTCTTCTTTCATTCTCACCAATTCACTGAGATTCACAAGAGACACTATAGAGAGAGAAACTATAGAGAGTAAGAAGAAGAGTATTCTGCTACTTCACTTTTGCAGTATCCAGCTTTCTACTAAGGTAAGGGGTATTATTTCTTTCATATTCATAAGGAATACTATTTTTCGTATTCATCCTTTAGAATATCAAAATAACCTGTCTACGCGGATTACGTACCGTATGACTGGTGAAAATCCATTTGTAGTTTTCGTATGTTAATTCTTTTCATATTCTTAAATCTAAACTTACTATGGTAAGTATTGCTTCTATAATCCTTGAAATTAATGGAATATCCGTGAGTTTTGCGCTTTATCCAGTATCATTTTATTGGAATATTGATATGAACTTTCTTATTAAATATCAATATTTTCACCTAAGTATTATTCATGAGTTACTATTCACGAGTTACTATTCACCTGGTTACTATTCACTATAATATTATTCACTCGGGTATTTGGGACACTTTTTATGTTGGGGTACTATTCATGAGTTACTATTCATGGGTTACTATTCACCCGATTACTATTCACTCAAATATTGTTCACTCGGGTATTTGGGGCACTTTTCATGCCGGAGTACTATTCATGAGTTACTATTCACCCGATTACTATTCACTCAAATATTGTTCACTCGAGTATTTGGGGCACTTTTCATGTCAGGGTACTATTCCCGAAGTACTATTCACAGGGTACTATTCACCGAAAACTAAATTTTGCAAAGTAAGCAAGTTGATATAAAATATTTATTGTGTCAGTGAATATTCGATTGGTCGGAGAATATTTGTTTTAACAGGGAATATTCGTACGATGACACAATCATTGGTGGACCCCACAATCGTAGTTAGAAAATGGCAAAAATATCTTTTTATAAAAATAACGGCGGAAGTTTTACCGTTAAACTATTGAACTACCCGGTGGTAAAAGTACAGTAATACGCGTGGTTGCATAGTAGCACATGGTATTGATTATTGATGCTTACGTGAGAAGTCACTCAGTTATACTCAATTATTGCTACAGTAATTGTTGCATAATATCTCATGTTATTTGATTCAATTATTATCACATTATCATCTGCATAATATTTTATATTATTAAATCAATAATTGAGACAACAAAGTTATTTATATTATTATTTGTAATATTGACAATGTCTAGAAGTTCTGTCAAGGAGAGGTTAGGTCATCTAATTGCGTGCCAATAGGGAGAAATCCTAATCGAAAAGCCTCCTCTTTCCTGGGAATGACCTGGTTGGTAAATATTGTGAGTTATAATATTAATGATGAATAATTATTGAAGTATTAAGAATGTGTTTATTGAATATAAGTGAATTACAAAAGTTAGAGGGGAATAATGCAAACTTGGAAAACTTTAGGGGTACTAAAGTGTAATAAGTTAAATCAATCTGGACCATTGGTGGTGGTTTTAGTAGTAAAATAATCTGGACCATTGATGATGGTTTTAATAGTAAATCAATCTGGACCATTGATGGTGGTTTTAATAGTAAATCAATATGGAAAGTCGGTGGTGGTTTTAATAGTAAATCAATATGGACCGTCGGTGGTGGTTTTAAAAGTAATCAATCTGGACCGTCGGTGGTGGTTTTAAAAGTAATCAATCTGGACCATCGGTGGTGGTTTTAAAAGTAATGAATCTGGACCATCGATAGTGGTTTTAAAAGTAATCAATCCGGACCGTCGGTGGTGGTTTTAAAAGTAAATCAATCTGGACCGTCCGTTGTGGTTTTAATAGTAATCAATATGGACCGTCCGTTCTAATAGTAAATCAATCTGGACCGTTCATCAATTAGTTACTATTTAGTCCATTCTCCTATAAATAGAAGTTTAATTCTTCTTTCATTCTCACCAATTCACTGAGATTCAAAAGAGACACTATAGAGAGAGAAAATATAGAGAGCAAGAAGAAGAGTATTTTGATACTTCACTTTTGCAGTATCCAGCTTTCTACTAAGGTAAGGGGTATCATTTCTTTCGTATTCATAAGGAATACTATTTTTCGTATTCATCCTTTAGAATATCTCCAATAACTTTGTACTGCAAGGATTACGTCTTCGTATGACGGTGAAAATCCATTCTTGAGCCGTATGTTAATTTTTTCATATTCTTAAATCTAAACTTACTATGGTAAGTATTGCTTCTATAATCCTTGAAATTAGTGGAATATCCGTGAGTTTTGCGTTTCATCTAGTATCAATTTATTGGAATATTGATATGAACTTCTTATTAAATATTAATATTTTCACTGAAGTACTATCTACGAGTTACTATTCAACAAGTTACTATTCACTACAATATTATTCACTTGGGTATTCGGGGTACTTTTCATGTCGGGATACTATTCACGAGTTACTATTCACCTGATTACTATTCACTCAAATATTGTTCACTCGAGTATTCGGGGCACTTTTCATGCCGAAGTACTATTCACGAGTTACTAGTCACGGGTTACTATTCACCCAATTACTATTCACTCAAATATTGTTCACTCGGGTATTTGGGGCACTTTTCATGTTGGGGTACTATTCTCAAAGTACTATTCACAGGGTACTATTCACGGGATACTATTCACTGAAAAATTTATTTCTTTTCTGTTTAAATTATTTTTTATACATGGATATTATTTCTTGAATTTTACTCCACAAAGCAGTATCATGTTGAAAATTTGGACATTATTGAATTCTCGGATAAATTAAATTATAAATCTTTAAAATTTATCCTTTACTTTCTTTTAATTGAATTCTTATATCATTGTCATCATCCTCATGCTTATATTGTGATGAAAGTCATCTTTAGCTTACGTGCATAGATGGATTGTTGATTGGTATGATTATGACCAGGGATAATTCGGTATAGTCATGACCATGGATGATTAGACGAATAATTCTTGGCCCGTAGTGCAAGAATAATTTGTGGACGTGATACTAATGAATATCCTTGGCCCGTAGTGCAGGGATGATTCGATGACGTGATCTATTAAGATGAGTCCTAACAATAAAGTTAATGATAAACTTTTTAAATCATAGAATATAGTAGATATCATGCTCTACTTGACTCTTCTAATGGATTGCTTGTTCCGCTGCAGTTAAACTTGTTGTCTATTATATTCTATCAATTTAACATTGTTGAAGGCTAATGATAACTTATTCTGCATTATCTTAGTCATAATATTTCTTACTGGGCTAGTTGAGCTCACCCTTTTACTTCCATTGTTCTCTTCAGGAAATGAGAATGTAGCCAAAACTAGTCGGAAACGGAGTGATGGCCCGAGATGGTGTTATAGTAGTCCTCACTATTCTATAAAATAGTGTGCCAATAAATTTAATGAGGACTCCATTTGAGTTTGGATATTGTCTAGAAGACAATATTCGTGTAAAAACTCTCAGCTCATGTTATATAATTAAGTTTGTATTTGTATTATGTACCATGTATTTGGCGACCCAAGATGGGTGATGTATACATATTTTGGGGGCGTCACAGTTGGTATCAAAGCTTAGGGAAATGATCCCTGGCTGAGATGTGAGACAAGAACTAGGAGGTGAGAGATGGAAAATTCCTTCGCTAGTATGACCTACCTAAGTTTATTTGGTATTTAATTGGTCGATCAGAGTATAGGGATAATATGTGGCATGTCAATTAACCCTTGTTTTGTGGTAGTATTTGAAAATGGCATCTGAAAATGTCGAGATAAGCAATGAAGCACATGAGACCATTGAGTAACCAACGATCAATACCTAGGATAATGTGCAACAGAAAGATAATAATCCTCAGGTAAACAACAATATCGATCAAATGATCAACGATGGGATGTTTAGAGGCTTCATGCAATTCATGCAACATCAGGCGAGAGCAGCTCCTGTTCAAAATGCAGGTGGACACACTGGCAACTCACAGATGGTCACCGCTAAACAATTCAAGGAGCTGGGACCATCAGAGTTTTGGGGAGAGCCAAAACCACTTAAGGAGGAAACTTGGATAAAGCAGATCACCAAGATTTGACCAAAATAGGTCCAATCCATCCAACCTATTCTCGAGTCGCCAAATACATGGTACGTAAAAAACAACTACAACTTTATTACTACAATTGTCGTGGCAAAATACAACAACACATATATATCAGAGTTTTATATAAATATATACCAACTGTGACTCATGTCCCAACTATGGACAACACCTCACAATGATACATTTACATAAAGGTACAATCAATAACTGCTTTTAGAAATTAAAATCTTTGGAAAGTGCTCAAGAAACCTTCGTATATGGGAGGCCATGAATCTAAGTTATGATAGATATCATATGTCCAGAGAATTATCCTTGGTCGATCCAATAGACCCCAAAAGAAAAAAACGAAGATTACTATCATGTTCTTTCCAATGGTGAGTCTTCTCTCGACATATAACTATCTCCACCGCTCTCAATTGAAAATTATATTTCAACCAAACTCCAAGATCATATAGTAGTGCTCAGAGATATACTCAAAGAAGTGGATGTGCACAACCCCTCGCCTTATGATAACACGAGGTCAGATGTCATTAGACATCTTGTATGATAGTGGCAAAACACCCTTCCAAAGTCAGGTTCACCTCACCCTATTCGGCTCACCAAAATTAAATATCAAATGACGATAATAATACGACACACACTATCTAAAGTTCTCAATAAAATTATTTCCATACTATTTAGGAGAACCTCAACAATACTATATAATCACCGCTCTATTCCCCTCATTATCCCCGCCAATTCCCAATACACACTTTTATTACCCCGAAGGAATTGTGAAGCAAAAGGGTGAGCACAACTAGCTCAAGAAAGAATATCATGACTAAAGATAATTAAATTATCAATAGCCTTCATCAAGAATAAATCGTAGATTTAGAACATATGGTAGATGATAAAACTTTTCAACCATAGTCAAAATGAACGAGCAATCCATTAAAGAGTCAAATAGACTATAAAGTCTATTATCTTCTCCATGTTAAAAGTCCACCAACAATGTTTTATCCTCAGAATATCAATCAATGTCCTCCTTTCCCACAATCATATGAATAACTCATAATCATAATTGTGGTTCTAAATTCTCTTCTCATCCAGACGAAAGATAATTTTCATCACATGCCTTTTACCCAAAACATCAAAGATCATGGTTATACCAAATCACAGCCTCGCTCATAATCATACTAATAAATTCATCTTTGCACTACGGGCCAAAGATATTCATTAACAATTCATCTTTTGCACTACATGCCAAAGATATTCAACAACAAAATCATCTTGCACTACATGCCAAAGATATTCAACAACATCATCAGACTACACCAAAGATATTCAACAATTCAATGTCATCTTTGCACTACGCCAAAGATATTCATCAATAATTCATCTTTGCACTACAAGCCAAAGATATTAATATCTCAAAGAAATACATAATCATTTCGTAATTTATATAAACCATAATTATAACCATGTCGATCATCAATTCACCTTTGCACTTAAGCTAAAAATATTCAATTATAAATTCAATGGTCATGATCATACCACCAACAATTCAACTTTGCACCATCGCCAAAGAGAACCCATAGTCACGATCATACCAATAATCTACCCATCTTTACACTCAAGTCAAAGAGAAATTTCTTCACCAGATTATAAAAATGTTATATATGATAATAAAAATAATATGATCAAAAAAATGGATTTAATTTCAAGAGTAAGATTCATAAATCAACGATAATTTGGTCGTAAAAAAGAAACCAATTTTGTCGTGAATAAGAATAGAATCTCATGAATAAGAATCATGAATAAGTAATAAAATAGAATAACCCACAAAAAAAGATAAACTTTTCACAATAAAATCCATATCAATATTTATAACACCTTAATCCAAATGTTATAAATCACTTAATAATCTCATAATCTAATATTATTAATATTACAACAATATTTTAATCATTTCTTAAACTTATAAACAATTTATTTTAATTGTTTACACTTTACTAATTAATGCATTTAATCATCCTAAAATGCCAAACTCATAAGATTTCATCACCAATAACCAAAACCCTCATCAAAAATCAGATATACCTTATATAGATTCTCAAGCCATAAAATCCTATTTTCCAATTTTCTTACTTCACATAACATATTTAATTCATTTACTCATAACTAGTCCATTTTCATGAAAAATACCAAATCAAGACAAAAAAATTTTTTTTTTCTCGATTTAGCGTAATATAGTCCCATATTGAATATATATTTTTCTCGTAATTTTTAAAATTCATTTACTATTTTTCATACGGCCAAAATCGCCAATATTTAGACATTTATCATAAATTGTACTTTTGTCCAAAAATTCAAAATTTACAGTATATACTGATATTATATATATGTACTCCCAATAAAAATTTCACCAATTTTGAGTTAACCACAAGGAGTTATAAGGGTTTACTTTTAAAATAGTCTTTTCCCATAAAATTCATAACTCTAATCTATACATCCAAAAATCGCCATTTTTGACACAATCAAGAAAACTCATCAAATTATCATTTCAAATTTTTTCAGAATTTTTGAAGGTCCAAAAATTACGAAACTAAAAAACATAATAACCCTTAAAATCCTTTACCTCAAAAAAGAGCAAGATTTCGACCGAATATCGATGAAAAGTCAAGGAAACTTGCACCGAATAAAGAACTCTCAAAGTATCTAAATACTCACAAAAATATGCTCGATAATATAGAGAGAGAAAGAAAAACTTATGTTTCGTGTGATTTTCAATTCTAACATAAGCACCTATTTATAGAAAATGCTAGAACGCCAAAAAGGAGACTAAAATAATAAAATATTATTATTTTTTTTTTTTCAACTTTCACGCCCAACCATTTGAAAAAAAATCAAACCACCACCATTTTTTGACAAAAAATAAACACATGTTTTCATGTTTTAAAAAACAAAAAAAGTGGGTCCCACCCAATTTTAATAAAAAATTATTTTATTTTCCAAAACTTCAATAATTCATAGAAAATAGCCCGCTTATCGTAAAAAATACAAATTTTATGTCCATTCCACACTTAAATCGAATTCTCTACAACTTTGTAGCTTTTTAGTTTTTCCAAATTCTCCATATGTAAAATATCCAAATCCACAAACTATGATTTTTTTTTCAACACCTTTTAAAATTCATAACAAATCATACGCTAATTTTTAACTGCTCAAAATTTTGTGGACATATACTCAACTTATATATGTATAACATATCCAAAAATCACAACGATCCAACTATCGGATTAAAAAATTATAACTCACGCAATAGAGCTTTAAGAACAATCGATTTGATCTTTTTAATACCTCCAATCCGACAAAATACCGATAAAAAAACCTCAACATTAATTCCTTCATTTATAACCACATAAATAAATCCATCATTTATATCCACAGCGATCAAATAAATATTTCCTTATCATATAAATCAATAATTAATTATTCACAAATAATATTACGTAATCACAATAATGACAACCAGTGCCTCCTCAGTGAAAGAGGGGCTTTCCGATAAGGATTTCTCCTCATCGCAGCGCCAAGCAATTAGGTGACCAAACCTCTCCTCGATGTAACTTTCTAGACATTGCCAATAATGCTATCTAATAATATTATTCAAATAATATGAATTATCGATCCGATAATGGAAAATATCAGGCAAAGGACAATTATCAAAACAACAATAATATAAAATATCAACGCAAAGAATTATTGAATCAATAAAATAAAATATTGAATAAAGAATTACATCGTAATAATTATCGAGTAGTGCCTTCTTCACGTAAGAATCAATAATTCAAAAATATCGCAATAATACCGCAAAGCTATCGCAAGCAACCACGCCAGACATCAGATTTTAACCACCGTGTATTCCAACAAAGTTAATTCAGAATAACTACGCCAAGTATTTATAAAAAACTCAAACTTGTCGCTTTTCTTCATCCGACAGCTTATTCTCATTATGGGCCCATAAATGGTCATACTGTCATATTTAATATTCCCCACAACAAAGAATATTCCACGACCAAACGAATATTCCCCACAACAATGAGTATTTTATAACCACTCATGTATTTTTTGAAAAAATTTATATATATCACCCTTTAACTTTAACTTTTTATCAATTTAACCATTTACCTAATAATAATTATAAGAAAATTGAATACTTTTATTTCATAAAATTCGGGGTCTTACAATCTCCCTCCTTATGAAATTTCGTCCCCAAATTTACGCACTGGTATTTCAAAGAGTTGAGAATACCTTGCTTTCATTTCAGATTCCATCTTCCCTCACATCATGATTTCTCCATTGCTCATCTCCTCGTATTTCGATATCATTCTAGAATACAACTTTCAAAAAAGGTTAAGGTTAATCGACATATCACAATTTGTCAACTTAAGTAAGAAAATTCAAATTAGTAGGACACACACTAGCGAAGGATATTACTCGCCTCCCTTCCTAGTTCTAATCCCGATCTCCGCCAGAGATCATATCCCTAAGCTCGATACTAACCGTGACGCCCCCAAAATAGGTCCAATCCATCCAACCTATTCTCGAGTCGCCAAATACATGGTACAAAAAAACAACTACAACTTTATTACTACAATTGTCGTGGCAAAATACAACAACACATATATCATGAGTTTTAATACAAATATATACCAACTCATGACTCATGTCCCAACTTGGATAAACACCTCACAATGATACCTTACATAAAAAGGTACAATCAATAACTGCTTTTAAATTAAAAATCTTTGGGAAGTGCTCAAGAAAACCTTCGTATATGGGAGGCCATGAATCTAAGTTATGATAGATATCATATGTCCAGAGAATTATCCTTGGTCGATCCAATAGACCCCAAAAGAAAAAATGAGAAGATTACTATCATGTTCTTTCCAATGGTGAGTCTTCTCTCGACATATAACTATCTCCACCGCCTCTAAATTGAAAATTATATTTCAAACAAACTCCAAGATCATATAGTAGTGCTCAGAGATATACTCAAAGAAGTGGATGTGCACAACCCCGCCTTTATGATAACACGAGGTCAGATGTCATTAGACATCTTGTATGATAGTGGCAAAACACCTTCCAAAGTTGGGTTCACCTCACCCTATTCTTGTTCACCAAAATTAAATATCAAATGACGATACAATACGACACACACACTATCTAAAGTTCTCAATAAAATTATTTCCATACTATTTAGGGAGAACCTCAACAAATATAGACCACCGCTCTATTCCCCTCATTATCCCCGCCCAATCCAAATAACACTCTTTTATTATTACCCGAAAGGAATTGTGAAGCAAAAGGGTGAGCACAACTAGCTCAAAGAAAGAATATCATGACTAAAGATAATTAAATTATCAATAGCCTTCATCAAGAATAAAAATCGTAGATTTAGAACATATACGGTAGATGATAAAACTTTTCAACCATAGTTGCAAATGAAACGAAAGCAATCCATTAAGAGTCAAATAGACTATAAAGTCTATTATCTTCTCATGTTAAAAGTCCACCAACAATGTTTTATCCTCAGAACATCAATCAACAGCCTCCCTTCCACAATCATATGAATAACTCATAATCATAATTGTGGTTCTAAATTCTCTTCATCATCCAGACGAAGATAATTTTCATCACATGCCTTTACCTCAAACATCAAAGATCATGGTTATACCAAATCACGCCTCTGCTTCATAATCATACTAATAAATTCATCTTTGCACTACGGGCCAAAGATATTCATTAATAGCTCATCTTTGCACTACATGCAAAAGATATTCAAAGATATTCAACTAACAAAGATATTCAATAATGTGTCATCTTTGCACTACCCAAAGATATTCAACAACAATTCATCTTTGCACTACAACAATAAAGATATTCATCAATAATTCATCTTTGCACTACAAGCCAAAGATATTAATATCTCAAAGAAATACATAATCATTTCGTAATTTATATAAACCATAATTATAACCATGTCGATCAATTCACCTTTGCACTTAAGCTAAAAATATTCAATTATAAATTCAATGGTCATGATCATACCAAATAATCAATTCAACTTTGCACCATCGCCAAAAAGAGAACCCATAGTCACGATCATACCAATAATCTACCCATCTTTACACTCAAGTCAAAGAGAAATTTCTTCACCAGATTATATAAAATGTTATATATGATAATAAATAATCAAAATAATATTTAATCAAAAAGATTCATAAATCATTTAATTTCAAGAGTAAGATTCATAAATCAACGATAATTTGGTCGAAAAAAAACCAATTTTATCGTGAATAAGAATCATAAGTAAATAAGAATAGTAACTCATAAATAAGAACCCCAACAAAAAAGATAAAGTTTCACAATAAAATCCATATCAATATTTATAACACCTTAATCCAAATGTTATAAATCACTTAATAATCTCATAATCTAATATTATTAATATTACAAATAATATTTTAATCATTTCTTAAACTTATAAACAATTTATTTTAATTGTTTACACTTTACTAATTAATGCATTTAATCATCCTAAAATGCCAAACTCATAAGATTTCATCACCAATAACCAAAACCCTCATCAAAAATCAGATATACCTTATATAGATTCTCAAGCCATAAAAAATCCTATTTTCCAATTTTCTTACTTCACATAACATATTTAATTCATTTACTCATAACTAGTCCATTTTCATGAAAAATACCAAATCAAGACAAACAAATTTTTTTTTTTCGATTTTAGCATAATATAGTCCCATATTGAATATATATTTTTCTCGTAATTTTTAAAATTCATTTACTATTTTTCATATGGCCAAAATCTATTTAATATTTAGACATTTATCATAAATTGTACTTTTGTCCAAAAATTCAAATTTACAGAGTATACTACTGATATTATATACATGTACTCCCAATAAAAATTTCACCAATTTTGAGTTAACCACAAGGAGTTATAAGGGTTTACTTTTAAAATAGTCTTTTTCTCATAAAATTCATAACTCCTAATCTATACATCCAAAAATCGCCATTTTTGGACACAATCAAGAAAACTCATCAAATTATCATTTCAAATTTTTCCAGAATTTTTGAAGGTCGAAAAATTACGAAAACCGAAAAAACATAATAACCCTTAAAATCCCTTTACCTCAAAAGAGCAAAGATTTCCGATCGAATATCTGATGAAAAGTCAAGGAAACTTGCACCAATAAAGAACTCTCAAAGTATCTAAATACTCACAAAAATACGCTCGATAATATAGAGAGAGAAAACTTATGTTTCTGGTGTGATTTTCAATTCTAACATAAGCACCTATTTATAGAAAAATGCTAGAACGCCAAAGGAGACTAAATTAATAAAATATTATTTTTTTTTTTTTTCTCTTTTCTTCCACCACCACTTTGAAAAACTCAACCACCACCATTTTTTTAAAAAAAATTTTCAAGCATTGTTTCAACAAAAAAAAAAGTGGGTCCCACCCAATTTTAATAAAAAATTATTTTATTTTCCAAACTTCAATAATTCATAGAAAATAGCCCGCTTATCGTAAAAAATACAAATTTTATGTCCATTCCACACTAAATCAATTCTCTACAACTTTTTAGCTTTAAGTTTTTTTTCAAAATTCCAAATGTAAAATATCCAAATCCACAAACTGATGATTTTCAACAACACCTTTTAAAATTCATAACAAATCATACGCTAATTTTTAACGGCTCAAAATTTGTGGATATATACTCAACTTATATATGTATAACATATCCAAAAATCACAACGATCCAACTATTTGATTAAAATTATAACTCACGCAATAGAGCTTTAAGAACAATCGATTTGATATTTTAATACCTCCAATCCGACAAAATACTGATAAAACACCTCAACATTAATTCCTTCATTTATAACCACATAAATAAATCCATCATTTATATCCACATCAAATAAATATTTCTTTATCATATAAATCAATAATTAATTATTCACAAATAATATTACAGTAATCACAATAATGACAACCAGTGCGCTTCCCTGTGAAAGGGGGGCTTTCCGATAAGGATTTCTCCTTATCAACGCAATTAGGTGACCAAACCTCTCCTCGATGTAACTTTCTAGACATTGCCAATAATGCTATCTAATAATATTATTCAAATAATATGAATTATCGATCCGATAATGGAAAATATCAGGCAAAACAATTATCAAAACAACAATAATATAAAATATCAACGCAATTATTATCAATCAATAAAATAAAATATTGAACAAGAATTATCGTAATAATTATCGAGTAGTGCCTTTCACGTAAGAATCAATAATTCAAAAATATACAGTGCAATACCGCAGCTACCGCGCAACCACGCGCAGACATCAGATTTTAACCACCGTATTCCAACAAAGGTTAATTCAGAATAACTACGCCATTATTTATAAAAACTCAAACTTGTCATTTTCTTCATCCGACAGCTTATTCTCGCTATGGGGGGCCCATAAATGGTCGCTACCATTGCATTTAATATTCCCCACAACAAGAATATTCCACTTACCAAACGAAATATTCCCGACAAAAATGAGTATTTTATAACCACTTCGTATTTTGAAAAAAATATATATATCACCCTTAACTTTAACTTTTTATCAATTTAACCATTTACCTAATAATAATTATAAGAAAAATTGAATACTTTTATTTCATAAAATTTGGGGTCTTAGAAATTAGACTTTGATTTATCTGTTGAAGCTCCGTTAGGAGAAACCTTCGTTACCTCCACTGTTTATAAATCTTGTTTGATTCAAATCGACACTTTCACATTACCTGTCGATCTTATCTCTTTGAAAATACTTGCATTCGAGGTGATTTTAGGAATTGGTTGGTTAACTACTCATCATGCTAAAACTAATTATTTTTGTAAGGTTGTTAGCTTTCATATTCCTAACCATCCTATTATGAAAATTCAAACAACTGAACCACTAAAGTCAATTACTGTCATCTCAATCCATAAAGCTATTCGTTTATTAAAAAATAGATGTCAAGTTTTCTTAGCTCATGTCACGGATTTACAAAAATACATCAGATTTGAATGATATTTCTATTGTTAATAAATTTCCTGATGTATTCCCTGAAGAACTTTTTGGCCTACCCTCAGAGCGTGAAATTGAATTTTTTATCGACCTTGAACCCGATACAAAACCCTCAAATATTTTTTCACCCAAAACAAACGTAACATGTGCCGAATACGTTGGCTCAAGCTGTTGAAGATTACGACCATACAATTCAATATCATAGTGGAAGAGTGAACGTGGTAGCTAACGAGTTGAGTAGAAGATCGTATGCGGTTACGAGTGTGACATTGTTAACACAAAGACTCATTTTATACGACTTACAAAAGATGGAGATAGAGTTAAAGACTCCAAGAACCTACGTGAAGATAACGAATATACGATTAGAACCGACTTTAATCGATAAAGGTAGAGCCGATGAAGCTACAGACTTAGAGCCGATCAAGAGGGCGTTATTCTAAAAGCAAGAATCGATGAAGAGAGGAAATCTCAACCCTTAATTTTATTGGTCTATTTAAAATCCTCGATCGAGTAGGAAGTGTGGCTTATAGACTCGCTTTACCTCCAAGTATGTCGCGTGTTCATAACGTTTTTCACATATCTATGTTACGTAAATATATGAAAGACCCGAACCACATTATTGAATTAGAACCAGACGATATAGAGGAAGATTTAACGTATGAAGAGGTAGCTGTTAAAATCTTGGATAAAAAGGATCATATTCTACGCTCCAAGGTTATACCTCAAGTCAAAGTTTTGTGGAGAAACCATGATGTGGAGGAAATGACCTGGGAGTTAGAATCTGAAATAAAATCAAGGTATCCTCACCTCTTCGATATATCAGGTACATACCCTAATTTTGAGGACGAAATTTCATAAGAAGGGGAGGTTGTAAGACCCCAACTTTTTTGAATAAAGAATAATTTTTCTCAAAATATATTTTTGAATATTATGGTGTGGATATGATATAATGTTATAGTTGTGGGTAATATTTGGAAAATTTTGCAAAGTAAGCAAGTTGATATAAAATATTTGTTGTGTCGGTGAATATTAGATTGGTTAGGGAATATTTATTTTAACAGGAATATTAAATGCGATGACACAATCATTGGTGGACCCCACAAATGTAAGTATTGTCGTAGTTAGAAAATGACAAAAATATCTTTTTATAAAAATAACTTGGCGGAAGTTTTACCGTTAAACTATTGAACTACCGGTGGTAAAAAACGATGTCTGGCGTGGTTGCGCATAAGAGCACATGGTATTGATTATTGATGCTTACGTGAGAAGTCATTCGGTTATACTCAATTATTACTTTCGATGAATTGTTGCATAATATCTCATGTTATTTGATTCAATTATTATCACATTATCATCTGCATAATATTTTATATTATTAAATCAATAATTGAGACAACAAAGTTATTTATATTATTATTTGTAATATTGACAATGTCTAGAAGTTTTGTCAAGGAGAGGTTAGGTCATCTAATTGCGTGCCAATAGGGAGAAATCCTTATCGGAAAGCCTCCTCTTTCCTGGGAACGACCTGATTGGTAAATATTGTGAGTTATAATATTAATGATGAATAATTATTGAAGTATTAAGAATGTGTTTATTGAATATAAGTGGATTACAAAAGTTAGAGGGGAATAATGAAAACTTGGAAAACTTTAGGGGTACTAAAGTGTAATAAGTTAAATCAATCTGGACCGTTGGTGGTGGTTTTATTAGTAAATCAATCTGGACCATTGATGATGGTTTTAATTGTAAATCAATCTGGACCATTGATGGTGGTTTTAATAGTAAATCAATCTGGACAGTCGGTGGTGATTTTAATAGTAAATCAATATGGACCGTCGGTGGTGGTTTTAAAAGTAATCAATCTGGACCGTCGGTGGTGGTTTTAAAAGTAATCAATCTGGACCGTCGGTGGTGGTTTTAAAAGTAATGAATCTGGACCGTCGATGGTGGTTTTAAAAGTAATCAATCCGGACCGTCGGTGGTGGTTTTAAAAGTAAATCAATCTGGACCGTCCGTTGTGGTTTTAATAGTAATCAATATGGACCGTCCGTTCTAATAGTAAATCAATCTGGACCGTTCATCAATTAGTTACTATTTAGTCCATTCTTCTATAAATAGAAGCTTAATTCTTCTTTCATTCTCACCAATTCACTGAGATTCAAAAGAGACACTATAGAGAGAGAAAATATAGAGAGCAAGAAGAAGAGTATTCTGCTACTTCACTTTTGCAGTAT
Organism: Panax ginseng; assembly: GCA_020205605.1. NCBI lineage: Eukaryota > Viridiplantae > Streptophyta > Magnoliopsida > Apiales > Araliaceae > Panax > Panax ginseng. Next base: position 90,452,468 of record CM035129.1, read on the forward strand.
CCAGCTTTCTACTAAGGTAAGGGGTATCATTTCTTTCGTATTCATAAGGAATACTATTTTTCGTATTCATCCTTTAGAATATCGGAATAACCTGTCTGCGCGGATTACGTACCATATGACAGGTGAAAATCCATTTGCAGTTTTCGTATGTTAATTTTTTCATATTCTTAAATCTAAACTTACTATGGTAAGTATTGCTTCTATAATCCTTGAAATTAGTGGAATATCCGTGAGTTTTGCGCTTCATCCAGTATCAATTTATTGGAATATTGATATGAACTTCTTATTAAATATCAATATTTTCACTGAAGTACTATTCACGAGTTACTATTCATCCAGTTACTATTCACTACAATATTATTCACTCGGGTATTCGGGGTACTTTTCATGTCGGGGTACTATTCACAAGTTACTATTCACCCGATTACTATTCACTCAAATATTGTTCACTTGAGTATTCGGGGTACTTTTCATGCTAAAGTACTATTCACGTGTTACTAGTCACGGGTTACTATTAACCCAATTACTATTCACTCAAATATTGTTCACTCGGGTATTTGGGACACTTTTCATGTTGGGGTACTATTCTCAAAGTACTATTCACAGGGTACTATTCACTGAAAAATTTATTTCTTTTCTGTTTAAATTATTTTTTATACATGGATATTATTTCTTGAATTTTACTCCACAAAGCAGTATCATGTTGAAAATTTGGACATTATTGAATTTTGGATAAATTAAATTATAAATCTTTAAAAATTTATCCTTTACTTTCTTTTAATTGAATTCTTATATCATTGTCATCATCCTCATGCTTATATTGTGATGAAAGTCATCTTTGGCTTACGTGCATAAATGGACTGTTGATTGGTATGATTATGACCAGGGATAATTCGGTATAGTCATGACCATGGATGATTAGACGAATAATTCTTGGCCCATAGTGCAAAAATAATTTGTGGACGTGATACTAATGAATATCCTTGGCCCGTAGTGCAGGGATGATTCGATGATGTGATCTATTAAGCTGAGTCCCAACAATAAAGTTAATGATAAACGTTTTAAATCATTGAAGATAGTAGATATCATGCTCTACTTGACTCTTCTAATGGATTGCTTGTTCCGCTGCAGTTAAACTTATTGTCTATTATATTCTATCAGTTTAACATTGTTGAAGGCCAATGATAAATTATTTTGCATTATCTTTGTCATAATATTTCTTACTGGGCTAGTTGAGTTCACCCTTTTACTTCCATTATTCTCTTCAAGAAATGAGATCGTAGCCGGAACTAGTCAGAGAATGGAGTGATGGCCCGAGATGGTGTTATAGTAGTCCTCACTATTCTATACAATAGTGTGCCAATAAATGTAATGAGGACTCCATTTGAGTTTGGATATTGTCTAGAAGATAATATTCGTGTAAAAACTCTCAGCTCATGTTGTATAATTAAGTTTGTATTTGTATTCTGTACCATGTATTTGGGGACCCAAGATAGGTGATGTATATATATTTTGGGGGCGTCACAGTATGTACAAGATCCACATATACAACAATAGTAAATTCACTTTGTGTTTTCATAATTAGAACTGTTAGTTCCCAGTAGGCACAATATAGATCTTGAAGGGGGAGTTTGAATAGATCATTTTTAATTTCAAATACTTTTCTCGTTTATTTTGTATTGCTCATGAATTAGCATATGACAAACATAAGAATCTTTTCAAGCACAACGGAATAAGTAAACGATCCCCTTCATTGATTTATTCATAATCATACATTATTCGTAGAGTTAATTCAGTAGTAAGCAGTTAAAACATACATAGCAGTTATAGCAGTTAATATACATAATGTAAATGACATAAAGTAAAAGACATAAAAGGTTTTAAGTGGTTCAGAGACTCAACCTCCTAATCCACTCTTCTGCTTTCAACTATCAGGATTTTCACTAAGGAAGGGAAGCACCTTGAATCACTAAGATTCCTTTAAGGCCAGCAGCCTTGGGACTTCAGTTCACTTAGAACTCTTTAAGGCCAGCAGCCTTGGAACTTCTCTAGTTTCCTAGGAACTCTTTAAGCCCAGCAGGCTTAGAATCTTCATTTAGTCCCTCTGGACAAGGACCTTTCAGGCCCTGACTTCTTGTTGTTGAGTTGTTTGTTTGTTTATTGGAGTTGGTGCTGAGCTGCTAAAATGTCTTTAAGCTCTGAACATCTTCATGATTAGCGACTTAGCGTGATCATCCTTGAAGTGCGAGTTGAGTGTTACATTATGCTCAAATTCTTGATTCTCGACTCAACCACTTGATGATCCCTTGATGAACCTGCCTTGAAGATCATTCTTCTTGATACTTGATGGTCGCTTTGCTGATGGGTTTCTAAGATGACTGTAAGCTCTTCTGCTAGGTACTTAGAAACTTTCTCATGCTTGACACCATGATGGCATTGGTGATCTTCTTTCTTGATACTTGATGCCTTCTCATGATGGGCTTGCTAAGATGACTATAAGCTCTTCTCTCTAGTACTTAGAGTCTTCCTATAATGGACATCAAGATGATATTGATGCTCTTCTTTCTCTTGGAAGTTCAGAACACTCTTCTTGTAGTAGAACTCTCACTTCTACATTGTAGAACTCTCACTTCTACATCTTTCTTTGTCTTTCACTAAGTGTTCTTGGTGGATCGTAGAGTGAGCCTTCGGACCTTTATTGGTCACTCATATTTTACGTTGGCCAGATTAGTCCACCATCTCTCCAAAATTGGCAACTCCAACAACTCTTAATGTTTGAAGCTCTTTCTGATTTATACTCCTTGTCAATCTTCCCGTTGGAAAGTATCCGTTGAGAGCTATTTAAATTGCTTCACAGTTTTTGAGTTGTTTGGTGCAGACTGCAGATGTGACATGACATGACTTTCTGACACTGCAGTCTACTGTTTCACCTACCCCGTCAGAGATGTTACTTTGATGTCTCGGGCAGGTCGATGACTTTATTTCGCCCTTTTGATTTCTCGATCAGAGGTTCTCCTTTTGCATCGATGCTCTCAATAAGCTCTTGTCCGAATACCAACCTTCAGATTAAACCGTTGCCAATGCTTAAATCTTCGGATGATCAAACTTTACGATTCTGGTGCATACATTTCTTGGACTTGATCGTAGTGTCTTATTGACTGTTGCTTATTGACGTGCAGAGTTAACACTATGACCTTATGTTTCCAGGATGTTTGTTGATCAGCTATTCATCTGTGTCATCTGTTTGATCTTGTGCTTTCTCATCCAGGGACATTGACTACATCTCTTCTTCTTCTTCTTCTTCTGGCTCCCCCTTAGCCTTTGCCCACACAAGCTCATCATCCTTTGGCTCCCCCTTAGATGATGACCCAACTTCTTCTTCTTCTGCTGTCTTCTTCTTTGTTTTCTTCTCTTGTTTCCTTCTGTTATCCTTGACCTATATTGAATGCCTCTTTCTATGCCTATTTTTCTCCCCCTTTTTGTCATTAATCATTTGGGAGAGCTGCTCCATCAGGTAAGAGGAGTTACCAACTTTAATCTTGAGTTTTTGTTAGCTCAGCTCAAGTTGCACGGAGAAAGTCTGATTCAGGTTGTCAATCTTGTCCGAGAGGACTTGGAATTTTTCTTCATTTGCCTTTTGTGCTCGTAGATCTTCAGCCTTCTGATCATGTATGGCCTTCAGATAAATGTGTTCTCTCTATTTGATTTTGAGAGATACATCAACCATGGTGGCTTGGATTCTGTCTTGAACTGAGTTATCTTCTATTTCTGTCAACCTCTTTGACTCTTCATTAATTAGAGATATCTTTTCAACTAGCTCATCAGAATTCTTCAATAGTTCCTGCTCCATAGTAATTTGGTCATTTGGTTGGGCATCCTCTTATTGAACACCAGATTGGACTATACGATTTTCATCTTTGGACAAATTTTTGCAAGCGTTGAGAATCTGAACAATCGTTGAGTACCAATCGCTGTTGGAGGATGAAGGAATGTCTGGTAATAGTGCTTGGGCCGAGGGAGGCTTCTCATTTTGGGCTTGATCAACATCATTGGTAGAGTGAACAGACTCTACGATCATCTCCTTGACCATACTTCTTCTGCAATCAAAGTCCACTCTATGATCATAAGGAATATAATGGTTGCCACCATGTCAGTAGACTTTGTAGTGATATTGGTACTTTATCATTTGAGTTACAAATTTCTTGATTCTTGGGAAGTTCTGTGCCACTAGCTCTATGTTGGGAAGGTGAGAGAAGACCCATGTCAGATAGCTGTTATCTCCAGTGAGAGATGTCTTTACCCATGGCATGTGAGGGTGGAACCATCTTATCGCGTGATTCTTAACTTCAGACTCATATATTATGGTTGATGTGTCTAGCTTCATAGCCTTACGATTGTTGAGCGCATTTTCTGCAGTCATCATTACCACATTTAGCCTTTCATTTCCATGATTGATCCATCTTTCAGGGAGCACATTCAGTGATTCATCGATTTTAACTACAATCTTTCTCTTGCGATTTACAGGATTAGGAATGCGAAAACTTTCTAGTTCTTCTTCTGCAGAGCTGAAGTTCCTTCCATCTTCTCTATATTCTTAATAGGAGTTAGACCTTTCTAAATTTCTTTCATCGGACTCATCAGTTTCCATTTCTTCACTTTCTGAGCTTGAATCATGCTAACTTATTTCATCAATTACTTCAATGACTGTAGTAGAATGATCACTTTTCTTCCTTGCGATAGATTTAGCCAGCAGTATTTTGCTCTTTCTTCTCCTTAGAGGTTCAGCCATAGGAGAGACAGACATTTCTTCTTCTTTAGAATGTGAAACCTCTGAATCATCAGATAAGGTTTCTTGATATTTATCATCAGTAGGTGCAGGACCTCCTTTTTCAGACTTAACATCTTTGGAGATTGTTGGAGCATTTGCAGTAGGAGTTATAATTTTGTCAATTTGCAATCTTTCTTCATCATCAGAGTGGACGCTCTGAGAGTTAGCCGTGGGGCTTGCATATTCTTCTTCATCATTTGAGTTGGTTTATTTTTTCATAGACTCAGCTTTTTCTTCATTACTAGACTTGCTCTTTGAGGGTTCAATCTTAGAGCTTTCAGTTCCCTTCTCATCTTCTGACTCTACGTCCTCTTCTTTATTGGATGGACTTTCTTGGGGGAATTGGAACTGATTTCTTCATTACCTTTGCATTCTTCTTGGGTGTCTCTTGGAGTAGTCTGTTACTCCTTCTTCTTTTTGGGGTGTCAGCAGTTGATGTTGGTTCTTCTCCTGCTTCTTGTTTCTTCTTATCGGTGGAGAAATGACTTGATGGAGTCCCTGTATTTTTCTCATTCTTAGACTTCTTCTTTGTTGGTGTGGCAACAACTGATGTAGAGTCATCAGATAGAAAGCTTTCCACTTCTTGTGCCTTCCTCTTTTTGATAGAGGCTTTGCTGTTGCTCCCAGTTGTTATTAGCCTCTTGTTTTCATTGGGATTTTTCTTCCAATTTATAAACAGCTGAGGGGACATCACTTTGTGGACGTTCAGTGGTTCTCCCTCATCATCCTTTATCTTGCTTCCCAGTTTCTCCTTCAGCACAATACTCAACAGTCTTCCATGAAAAACCTTTGTCAAGGGTTTATTTGTAGATTTCTTAATCTCAGCCTTTTCCACCGATTTGGTCCGCCAATCGATTAGTAGAGCTCCAAAGTTCATCTGCTGCTTCATGACGATAGCAGTCATGACTCTCAGTTGTAGATCACTTACATTATCATGTGCGGTGTCTTTGCACAAGATACATTTTCCTGTAATCTCTGCCAGAAATTAAAATTCTTCAGGAAACTCGTTCTTCTTCATATCCTTCATATTTACGTTCCTCTTGTAACACATCAACTTCTTGGCTTCTTCAATGTCAACTTCATCGAGGTTTATCAGGCCTTGGTTGGGACACTCTAGACACTGGTTGATGTCTGATGCCCTTATCTTCAGACTTGTTCCTTTGACCTTTGTGGACAGAAACCCAGACCCAATTAATGCATTGGAATAGAATTACTTCACTAGCTCGGTATAGACTGGAGTGTTAGCTTCCAAGCACTCATAAAACCCAGCATTCTTTACAAGCTCAAGTATGTCCTTGAACTTCTTTTCTGATCTTTCAAATTTCTTGAAGCCGAGTTGGATTCCAGTTATAACATGCCATTCTTCCATTTTGAGGGTTCAAAATATATGGGTATTTGGTTTCAGACCTCTTATGAGAGATAGCTGAAAGAGATTTGGGTGAATCTAGAGGGTTTAATTGATTTTGGCTTCGAAGAGAATTCTAGGGTTTTAAAATGAGAGGAAGAGAGTTTCGATGGTTTCTTATAACTATTTGCAGATTTGAATTTGTCTTTATGGCAGTTTCCTCTGACTCTGCATAAGCAGTTATGTGTCAACCAACCATTGGTTGCATGATGCCCAGTAATGAGCTGTAACTCCGCATAAACCTTTTAGTTAGATATCTCTTTTAGGAGAGTAGACGTTTAATTGACGTGGATTGACCGTTGATCTCTTTGGTTCATAGAGTAGCATGGTAAGGCAGCTATGGACTCTGCATTTTTCTTTGTTGACTCAACGATCAAGTTTTGAGAGATGTTGCAGTGGATGGTTTTTACATTCATCCTCATTTTGAAACTGCATAGCTTGACCACTGATATACCCCAAGCCAGTTTGGGCACTTAAGTTCTGATGTGCATTTGCACGATGTCTTCCAAAGCTGAAGTCGAACTAATCTCCTCATAATTCAGAATGGTAGAGCAGTTGTCTCGTTCTTCCAAGCTCCTCATGAGCTAGCATATCTTCTGGTTAGACTGCGATCGTCGAGTCTGCTTCTATGATCATTGAGTTTGCACCACGATCATTGAGTTCTCTTCAAACTCTACTTTATGATAGTTGACTGTCTTGGTCCTTGAGATGAACTTGATTAAGCAATCCTTCTGGGTTAAGGTAGCTCAGGAAGGGCCAACCTCTTAGAGTGAGCTAAGGGTCAGGTTTGTCCCTGAGGCGCTTTCCAGATGAAATGCTTTTAGAAGTGATTTGCACTGATATGTCATTTGACCTTTTCTACTGGGGAGTTCCTCTTTCAACTTCAGACATTTGCACTAGCTGTAATTGTGGTGTCCTCCTGTACTTACACTACAATCAGGTGTTTGATCGTAGGTACTCCACGATTTTGAGTTGGTTGGCTGATAGGTTATCAGTAGTACATTTTGAGATGTTCCTACTGACTATGGATCTTTATTTGGTTCATCAGCCACAAAGTTTTGGGACTCTATAGCTGGTATACTGCTTTATAGTATATCTCAGTGCTGTTGTTTCTTATCAGATCACTGCTTCCCTATGTTTATACTATCTTCTTAGTGAGGTGTGATTTCCTTTTCTTCATGTGCATTAGGAAACATCCCTGCATATCTCCTTCTGACTAGAATTATATCTCCAGGACTGATCATTCTACGATCATTTGACAACACTACGAACGTAGTCTTCTTTGTTAGCTTGTGCTCGTAAAGTTCTGCTCCCGTGATGCGTTCCTCATTTTTGATACTCGATGATCCTCTGTGGTGAGCTTCCTTGAGCATCCAAGACCCTTTTTCATCTTTGGCTGAATGGCCTGCTTCCATATAAAGATCAATAGCCATGTGAGCTTTACTCAGATCAGCTCAGCAGGTCTTCAAGGACATGCTTTGACACTTAGGAGTTTTGTCAGAATCATTTTTGAACAGACTTAAGCCTTCTGCTGGTTGAATCTTCTTGACTGAAGTCTTCTTCTTCAGCATTCCTTAGTGTGGCCAGATAGACCAAGTACCTGCAGGTTATGAATTTCTATTTTTGGTACCCACGGTTAAATGGGTCCTGCTAGGTTAGTTTTCTAAACCCCTGTTCCTCATATGTTTGGATAATCATCATGATGATCACCAACAATCATATTCATACATGTAACTAATTTGGATAATACATTTTGAGATGCATGTTTGTGAGTGTATGTAAGATTTGCTTATTATAATAAAACACCCTTTTTCTTTGATGGTTTCATCATTTGCTAGGTTATGTTCACATGGTTTAAATGTTCACAGAGTGAGAATCAACTCTACGATTTATTTGTATCTGGTTGATTCATGGAGGTGATCAATTTCTACGAATCTTCAAGATACTCTTGTATAACTGATCATACTCTGTGTGTTATTAAACACTTAGACCATAGGTTGTACATACATACTAACCCATCAACTAAGATTATTTCACATAAAATTAATTTAACTTGTGATGCTCTTATGATCCATTTCAGATTTCTTTCAAGATGTCATCTTCAACGTAAAACTTGGATGGAGAGAAAGTTTATAGGCAATTGAGTTTCCACCCTTAGTGTACTTTCTCTCTTCACCTTTTTAGGTAGATTATGATTCCTTAAAAGAATACTATTCTAGTTCACAAGGAGGTGCAATCATGATGTACATATTTATATTAGTGAGGAATCGTACCTTTTTACTGTCAGTTTCTTAACAGTCATTTATCTTAGATATACTGAGTTTAGGCATTGATGTGTATAGTTTCTCATCTGCTCCTGACAACTAGTTGCTCCAGTTGACCATCAATCAATCAGTCGTGGTCTTGAAGATGCAAGCTTAAGAGAATATCAGCATCTTTAGTTCTTTGACATCCTTGAGTTCACAAGGTTTACATCCAGCTGCTGGTTGGCCAGATACATGTCTGAGAAGTTCTTCTTTCTTCTTTGGATAAGCATTTCTTAGCATGTGTGGCCTTTTCATCTTTTCAGGCTGGTGGATGTTTGACTCTTTTCTGTTGATGTCTCTTGAGCTTTCTAACTTGGTCTTCAGACTACAAGATTGACCGCGAGCAAGGATTGGTCTTGTTGATATGACAATCAAGAACATGAACCAATCTGAGCAGCTTCAGGTGTATATACACCTTTTACCTGTACACAGTATTTCCAACGTGTGAGCTCATCTGCATATAACAAGTGACTTACTATTAAACTGAGTTTAGAATAATGTTGGTGCCTAGGATCAGACTCAAAGCGATTAGCTTTTGAATATAGCATGAGAACTTGCTCTGATACCAATTATTAGTTCCCAGTAGGCACAATATAAATCTAGAAGGGGGGTTGAATAGATCCTTTTTAATTTCAAATACTTTTCTCGTTTATTTTGTATTGCTCATAAATTAGCATATGACAAACGTAAGAATCTTTTCAAGCACAACGGAATAAGTAAAAGATCACCTTCATTGATATATTCATAATTATACATTGTTTGTAGAGTTAATTTAGTAGTAAGCAGTTAAAATATACATAGCAGTTATAGCAGTTAATGTACATAATGTAAATAACATAAAGTAAAAGACACAAAGGGTTTTAAGTGGTTCAGAGACTCAAGCTCCTAATCCACTCTTCTGCTTTCAACTAGCAGGATTTCCACTAAGGAAGGGAAGCACCCTGAATCACTAAGATTCCTTCAAGGCTAACAGCCTTGGGACTTCAGTTCACTTAGAACTCTTCAAGGCCAGCAGCCTTTGAACTTCTCTAGTTCCCTAGGAACTCTTCAAGCCCAACATGCTTGGAATCTTCATTTAGTCCCTCTAGACAAGGAACCCTCAGGCCCTAGCTTCTTGTTGTTGAGTTGTTTATTTGTTTGTTGGAGTTGGTGCGGAGCTGCTAAGATGTCTTTAAGCTCTGAACATCTTCTGTACTTAGCAGCTTGGCGTGATCATCCTTGAAGTGCAGTTGAGTGTTACATTATGCTCAGCTTCTTCAGTTACTCAACCACTTCTGATGATCCTTTGATGAACTGCCTTGAAGATCATTCTTCTTGATACTTGATGGCTGCACATGATGGGTTTGTAAGATGATTGTAAGCTCTTCTGCTAGGTACTTAGAAACTTTATCATGCTTGACACCATGATGGCATTGGTGATCTTATTTCTTGATACTTGATGCCTTCTCATGATGGACTTGCTAAGATGACTATAAGCTCTTCTCTCTGGTACTTAGTGTCTTCCCAAAATGGACACCAAGATGACATTGATGCTCTTCTTTCTTTCGGCAGTTCAGAACACTCTTCTTGTAGTAGAACTCTCACTTCTACATTGTAGAACTCTCACTTCTACTTCTTCCTTTGTCTTTCACTAAGTGTTCTTGGTGGATCGTAGAGTGAGCCTTCGGACATTCATTGGTCACTCACTATTTTACGTTGGCTAGATCAGTCCACCATCTCTCCAAAATCAGCAACTCCAACAACTCTTGATCTTTGAAGCTCTTTCTGATTCATACTCTTTGCCAATCTTCCCGTTGGAAAGTAGCCGTTGAGAGCTATTGAAATTGCTTCACAGATCTCGAGTTGTTTGGTGCAGACTGCAGATGTGACATGACATGACTTTCTGACACTGCAGTAAAAGGCCACGAAGTAAACTCCAGGCCTGACATAAATGTAAATATATATATATAAGAAAATAAACGCTCTGAACGTGAGTCCAGGCTCAATCGAGGCATAACTTGATAATGTTAGTCCATATATATATATAAATATATATATACAAATAGAAATGAAAACCAAGGACCGAAGTCCAGGCATACACACAGAAGACGACTCTCAAAGTAAAGAAGAGTGTGTGCAAAGATGAAGAGAAAGGCTTTATAGTATGTAAGAAGGCTTATAGTGGACTGCCAAAGAAGACTTCTATTACATTAAGTGGATGAGCACTTGGCTCCCATCGGTAAAAATATAGCTATATTTGAGCTCAGAAGTGTTTAAAATGAGAAAGCACTCAATATAGTGTATGTACAAAGAAAATTTGACAGAGCTTCCTCGCCTTTTTCTTCTTGAATATGGCCACCCCAAGCCCTATATTTATAGAGTTGGGAGCCGCAGGTGTACCTGTGGTAGCCGCAGATGCACCTGCGGCTGCCTGGGGTGCCCGGGCTCTGCGGGTCCCACCGTCTTAAAGTACGTGCACACGTGCAATGTGATGTCCGCTCGAACTTGCAGAACTTCAATTCGAGCATCTGATTGAGGTGTATAAGACCTGTTTTGGACTGCTGTTGTCGAGAGCTATGCAATGACATGGGATTAGAGGTTGTACGAAGTCAGGAAGATAGAACCATGTCCTATGTCTTCAAGCTACAAATTTTATCCGGTGTTCTGTCTTGCGTAGTAGTCACTAGGGATTATAACTCCTTGGTTCTTGTGGGACATTGTTATGTAGAATGTATGTTGAGATGTTTGTTGAGATGACGCCATGTGGGGTTGAGGTGGAAATTTGTTGATTTTTCCCTTCACCGGCGTTATCTTTGGTTTTGACTGATAAAGCAGACGTTGCTCAGGGTTATCTTCTTGATTGGGCTGTTGCAAGTGTGGAATGACCTCAGGGTTGTCTCTGAGGTGTGGCTATCTTCCCGGGGTTATCTTCGGGTTTGGGAATTGAGTGCCTCAGTGTGAGTCCCGAGGTTGAAGTTGACTGCATGGGTTGAAACGAGCATCTCCGGGGTTATCTCTGGAACTGCAACTGCACTCCATGGGGTTATCTCCAAGGTTAACATTATATTTCCCGGTGTTGTTTCCGGGACCGAGACTGAACATCTCAGGGTTATCTCTAAGACGAATTGACTTTCTCCGTTGGAATTTCTGGTATTGCACTGCTTTCCCTGGGGTTATCTCGAGGTGGGAAAATGATACTCCCGTTGTGTTTTCCGGGTTGGAACTGAACTTCCAGTGGTATTTTCTGCATTAAGCTGAGCTGTCTTCCAGGGTTATCTCTGAAAGAAGATTTTGCACTTCCTTTAATGTTAGTAACAGGTAGGCAGAAAAATTTTGAGTGTCTACAGATGCCCCTCTTTATCATATTCATGCAATGCAATGGCATGGATATGATAAAGAATATTATACACTTGAAATGCAACAAAATGATAACAACATGATGCAAATGTATGTGGTTTATTAGATTTTTCTCCAACATGATGGGATGATTAGGCTCCTCTCTTGCTTCTACTAGGGCGTGATATAAATAACCTTTGATGAACGTATCACGGACGCGCGTGATCCACAGCTACCAGGAATCTCTAGGATTGTTGACGTTGGGGTTATCACCAAAGTCTTGATTCCCTGATAAAGACATTATCCTAAAGATGTATCTCTCATGTATAAGAGATTCTATGGGGACAGGGCTTTTTCTGTTGAGGATGTGTATAACATATTCCATCATCTGTCCTCCCCGATGAGGATGTCCTTCTCTAGTTTGTATCGCCAGGTCTTTCCGTTGCTCTGTTGGAGTTATTGCCAACAGTCGGTGTTGTCAGGGTTACATGACCTTCATTGACATGTGCATCAATGGATGAGATCCCTGCTGGGGATAATGTCAAGGGTGCTTGACCTTCGTTGATATGTGTATCAACGATTGAAATACATGACACCCCCGTTGGGGATCTGTTCATCAATGGATGAAAATGCGTGACGCCCCCGCCGGGGAAAAGGTTTTAGGGCTACAACCCTGAACTAAAGGAATTAGACCTTTGTGAGGTGTTGCCGAGTGTAGTTTCCAACAGCTGAGATCATTGGTATAGTGTACCCTATGTTTGGGCGAATACCAATGAGTGTTATGTAAAGCCATGGTTTGGCCCGTGAAAACTAGGATTTCAGGCTATTCCGCTCAATCGTGTAGCATTTTTATTCTTGATTTGGCCTTTTCAGCTTGTAAGAACTCCTTTGCAACTCGAACTAGACCGAGCCAGAGGTGTGGGACCCATATAGGGGTGCCACAAGTGTAAAAACTCAAAACCCTAATAAGACTCGTATGTATAAAATCCCATTATATAAATAAAATTTCTCGTTTCTGAATGTGTTATGTGTTAATATATATTTGGTTTTACAAATTTGACCAAATAATTTTTTGTCTGAAAAGCGTCGTGCTTGATACCTCGTGCTTAATTTTTTTTTCTATATTCGAACTTTTCGGTAAAATTATTTTGACAAGTTGCTTTGTCGTGCTTACACTGACAAAACGCTTTGTTGTGCTTGTTAGGATTAGTGAGAAATTAGATTAAAAACCCTAGATTAACAAACCCTAACCCTAATTAGCAAAACCCTAACCCTAATTTGAAAATTAAACCCTAATTAGCTAATTAAACCCTAATTAGATTATCTTAACACCTAATCATGGTTAGTAAACTTCAATTAGGTACTAATTAACATTACTTAACATTCCTGATCATTAGAAACAAAACCCTAATCAAGATTAGTGAAGATTAAAGCCTAATTAAGCTACTAAACAAACTTAACTAGCTCACAAGTAGGTTAGGAGTCACCATTACAAGTTCCAAGGTAGCATATGACATGCTTGTAACTCCCAAGCATCACCATAGTCATCAGATCAGATCTTTGTAGAGGCAAGTTGCTCAAAAATGACCAAAAAGCCAAGTTGAAGAAATCTATAAATAGGAACCTTAGGGCTAAGCAAACTCACGAAATTCCTAAGCCTAGATACACTTATAAACCTACCAAATCAAGCACGGGTGATAGCAAAGAACAACATCGGGTTAGAATCAAAATTGTTCAAGAAAAGGTACAAACCCTAGTTTTTAATTAGCTCTATGATCTTATGTTAGATTTGTTGTTTAGATGTTTAGAATTATGTATTAGTATGTTAGAAAGTATGTTAGATTGGTAGAACACATTTTCATAACATCTAGATGCCTTAATTAAGTGTTTTAAGAAATCTGGAAATTTTGAAAACTAGGTCTGACAGTCGAATGTCAGGGCCTATAGATTCATATGTGTTTATGTTTTGATCCGTAAATTGTTTCGTATTTTTAGCATGTTAGTAGGTCTTTAATCTTGAAAAGAAACCAGGTTCATTTGAACCATAGATTTCAAGTTATAAGCAGTCAAAGTGGGTTGACCGTCCACGGATTGCAGTTTTCTGGGTTACCCAGAAAGCTTAAGAACAGTCGAACCGGTTACTTTGACCAATCTGTTTAATCATCTTCTGTTTGTTATTTTTGTAAGTTTTTGTCATAGATCAATACCCTGATATATGTACTATATATCTATAATCTTTAATTGAACAAACAACGTATAGGTTTATTGGAATTAATGGTCAAAAGTCATTGACCGAGCTTGACCAAGTTTTCTGGGTTTTCCAGAAAACTGAAGAACACGAAGAACAACGTTTGGCTGTACTTTGACCAGCATAAATAGAGACCTTAGATTTATGCTTTGTTCATATTAATGTTATATATATGTACCCTGACATATATATTACATGTTACAACAAACATTACACACATCAAATACACAGAATCGAAGATATTTAAGCCATAAAATCGTTGACCGGCCTTGACTTCTGTTCTGGGTTACCCAGAAACTCAAGAACACCTTTGACAGTGACTTTGAGCCTCTATAACTTCTTGTTATATGTAGGTTAAAGCCTAAAATTTATTTCATGTTATACTACTATATGAGTACTACAACATCAACTCTTGAACAAACCAAAACTCATTAACAGTAGCCTTATAATTAATGGTCAAACCAAATCACTGACTATGACCAAATCACGCCTTGAAACTCAAGAAAACCTCACAATGACACTTTCTCACAATTGAAGGGCTTTAGCGACATGCATGTAAATTATTTTTCTAAAATAAATTATAAAATTAGAAATAATTAATAAATAAATATAAAAACAATTTTAAAAATTATATGAAATTATTATAAATAAATCCCGATATTTTTACATAAATTCAATAATTATTTTATATTATTTTGATATTATTAATAATTAACTTATTAATAAAGAAATTAGAATAAATTATTTATAAATACTAAATAATTATGGAAAAATATTATTAATGATATAAAAATTATAATAAATGAATATAAATTATTTATAAATTATAATCAATGTTTTTGTAAAATTTTAAGTAAATATTAATTACTTATAAATAGAAATAAATGATTTAAAACTCAAAATAAATATTTTAAATACTTTAAAATTTCTAAAATGTATTTTAAATTATAATTAAATTTTATAAATAAAATTTAGTCCATTTATCAAAGGTATTAAACACAAAACCCTATTAATCTAAGTCGATATTATATTAATGTTATAATTGAGTATTGTTATCAATACTAACGTGTTAGATTTATATATATGAACTTCGTAGGTATTTATTAATGATTGAATAACATAACTTGATTGATCTACGCTCAGGCAAGTTCTCTATCCTTAAATTTCTTATAAAGCAAATTTCTTAAACACTATTTATTCATTGGACAAGATTTTTATCTTGATATACTGTTGATATAATATACTACACCTACAATTGAATTGTCAAATTATTGTAAAGTTATTGCTATAGTTCCAGCATAACTAAGAAATGAATTGTTTATTCATATGATAATGTTTATTGAGCATGAACTGTTGAGTTAAACCAAATTATTTTGGTAAGACATCTTATCTTTGAAGTTGGGTATCCCGTAAGGGATTGAAAGTTAGTCAATTCATATATTAACATTTAGTGTATTTTGAGCCTTTGGTAGGATGATATGCATACTCCTAAGATGTTGAATAAATTTGATCCCCTATCTCATATCTCGAACAAAATTTTTAAGTCAATGTGGTGATGTAAATAAAGAAAATTCGAAAATGGTTGAAATTAGAAATCCGAAATAGTACAACTATCGATTCAAAATTTGAACCTGTTATATTTCTTCAAATCCTATATTGTTATAAATACAAAACTTTCTGAGCATGTCATAGCTCACCCTTGCAAATTATTCCCTTTGCAGTTTTAGATGGTAATCTTGGAACTTCTGGAATAGATAAAGGGAAGCGTCCCTACATAGATTAGATTATATTCTTGTCTATTTGAATACCTTGTAATAAGAACTCGTTATGAGAATCATGTAATCGAATCTTAATATTATGACATATATAACATCTTTATTTCTGTAACCGTGTTTTTTTACATATATAGATGTAAAATTAGACTTCTTTAAATCTAGTTGAGATACTTGGGAACTATTTATCTGAGTGAGGGTATTAATAGCATGGGCTGTTTATGTTGTTATTGATACTTTGGATTTCAGATAGATAGTTACTATCGATACAATAGTATACATTCGTTTGGCTTAGACTATACATCCAGGTGAGGGTATTAGTAATATGGACTATTCATGTTATTGCTGATACTCTGAATTTCGGATAGATAGACTCTAGTCACAGATATAGTTCATATATCCAAGTGAGGGTATCCAAACACAGTAAAAGTTCTCTTGAGAATTGACAATTGTTATGGGATATTGTGAATTTTGGATCTATGAGAATTATATCTGCTAGTCCCTCTATTTAATGTAATTTTATAATCAGATACCATGGGTGTATAGATTTAAAAGCATTATGTTGATTTGCTGTAAACACCATATCAGATACCGTGGGAGTATAGATATGGGGGCGTTACAACAAGTACACTTGCAACAGCCGCAGGTGGACCTGTGGCCAACCATGAATGTCCTTAAATGGGCTGGTTACTTTTCCAAGTCATTTTTAAGCTGCGTCGCGAAGGAAACTTGAGAGCTCTTCTTCAGATCTGCTAAGTTTAGACGACTTTCTGCATATTCTGTCACCGTACAAGTGTTCTATACTGTCCTGGTAATGTATGCATGTCTTCTTTTCCAGTTTTTATCCGTTGAAAAATGAAATATCATATAAAATGCATCTAAACACATAGTAGTGATTATGCATGCTGAAATAACTTGACAAGAAATAATCAACATAGTAAATGTTAGTATTAAACAATGCTGAACATAATGATGTGAAAATTTTTACTTTTGAAACAGTCAAATTGATACCTTTTTTCTGCTATTCTTTATCCTATTTGAGGGCAAATGAGCAAAGGTGAAAAAGTAAAATAATCCTGGTAATTATGCTACCCTTACAAATTTTTTACTTTGATGTATTAATGCATGTAGGATGTATATGACTGTGGATAGGTGTGCTACTGAATGGCCACCTAGTCATGCCTATGTGCATGTGGATAGTCTTATTTACAAAGGGGACTATGGCAAAATTTTTCCAAAACGTAGGCATTGGATAGTCATGCATTTTTAACTCTACTATAGATATATTTTAAAATAATGCATGCATGCATGTAGTCATAAAACTGCATTTTGAAAATATCCAGATAAGAATTTATCACACCCTTTCTGAGGTGATTTGGAGAATTATTGTCCAATTATATGGATCCGGATCAGCCGAGTAGTTCTCATAGGACCATTTTTGGTGTGCGGAGGAGGGCTTCTGAAGTGCCTCAACCCCGTTCCATTAGACAACCTCGTCGTTTGGCGATGATACGTCCTGTCCGGGTTGATGTACCGGATGTGGAGGACGGGGAGGAGGATATACCAATTGAGGCTCCCGCTCTCTCTGCCGCATACATGTTCCCAGTGAGGGACCTCCGAAATATTCGTGTGGTAAACCCAGAGTTGTTCGGCGATTTGAGTAGACATCCCTCAGTTTACTTGCATAAAAATGAGGTACAAAGCTAGACTTTGATCTTCCTTCTTTCCTATTGATGAGGAGTAAAAGAATCTGATGTTGATCTTCTTTGTAATGTAGGTTCCCGACTTTACACAGCCTAGAGGAAACTGGTTCAACATTTACTCCATGTACCAGGCTCTGCATCCTGACTATAGAGCGATCGTGCATGACTGGGGATTTGGAGCATTCTTTTCCATCCTTCCCCGCCGTTGTCCCTGGGGTTACCTCCGGGCATTGTTTGAGCACTGGTTTCACCATACTCAGTCACTCCATTTGTTAGACTATGAGGTGATGATGACACTGATGGATTGGCAATTTATCATAGGTATGGAGTTTGGAGGGGCACCAGTGCCTTGTACGACGGATATTACCCCGACTATCGTTAGATCCTTGCTAGGAGTTTCGGCGGAGGCGCTCAAGGGCAGGACTATTCATACAGGTCCTTTGAGCGTAGATGCTACGAGTGGGCTGTTGAGTGAGCCCATACTCGCTGATGTGAGAGTCAGGGATCACATTCTTTGGTGATTGTTCTTGATGATCATTAGGGGCTTCTTCATAGCTGATAACTCTTCTACGGTGTCATTCATTTTGATTTGCGCCACACGACACATGGACCATATTGGAGAGTATGATCTGGGTTCCTACACCTTTGCCTATTTCCTCAAGGGAATACGCATGCATTCGCAGGGCTTGACAGAGGCTTGGCTAGGATTTTACCCATTTTTGCTGGTGAGTATTTCTTTTATAATTTCCCATGTACAGGTTAAGAGCGTTGACTGACAGCAGATGTTTGCCTTTGTATTGGTAGTTTTGGCCCTATAAGAGGCATCCATGCTAACATCCAGTGAGTGTGTTAGGATTAGATACCTACCCACGAGGACGATGACGACATTATTCCATACTAGTAGAGATCCCTATAGCTGAGGGTTTCACTCATTGCCACCTACAGCTGGAGTTGTTGACAACTGATGACATCACATGGATTCCCTATTCAGGCGAGCACTTTAGCATTGGATTTGAGGATGGGTACCCAACTGGTATCGAGTACGTGATTTCCACTCGTAGGATTCCTCTCTTTACAGATGGAGGATGGGAGCTCTATTTAGGAGAACGTGCTATCAGGAGCACCACAGGAGAGATTCGTATACCGATCTTGCATCCTGCCAGGTGTTATTGGTCTGTTTTGCATTCACCCGTCATTGATATCCCATTGTTAGGTGTTGACAATTTTACATTATCAAAGGTCCCTACACTCAAGAGATATTCCAACATTGGTGGTTCCCTCGTACCATTGGAGCCCAGACCCACGCAACTCAGTTTATGGGGGATATGGTTCCTGGATCCATGATGATAACTGATTGGCAAGCCTGTGTCCGAGATCCGACTCATTTGACACAGATTGACAGTTTGACCCGACATTTGGACCGGGCACATTTCTTTATCCGACACTTGGGTAGAGATCCTTCAAAGGCAGATACTTTTGATCCTTTCAACTTTGGCACTGGCCCTTTAGGTGACCCATATGGCTTTGCCAGTACAGATCCTCCCTTGTATAGGCCTGACATCCCTGTGGATAGAGATCTAGTGACTCAGGAGGAGTTACATCAGGTGGACAAGATTGATGATGTAGACATTGACACCATTGTCTTCTTCTGATGTATATTCTCGTTATCTCTTTTGATAGGCCTCTATTAGACACTGGGTGGCTTTCTCCTATTCTCGCTATATCTTTTGATAGGCCTCTATTAGATGTAGGGCGTCTGTGCCCCATTTCCCTATATTTCTAGATGTACAGAGATGTATTAGATGATGATATACTTAGGAATGTATATACAGTTTTCCATTCCCTATATCATATTGCCATCTATTGTTCATCATGCATGTATTATGTTATGCATATATATGTATGTCCAAAGATATTCAGCATTGACCACTGGATAGTTTTATGATACGGCCCACACATATGTCTTCTTCAACAGTTAGCCGTATTGATCATACCCCACCAGTATTGGTGGCATCCCGTCTGAGATCGTGGTATGATAGTATATCACCTTCAGACAGGGTGACTATAGATCAGTTATTACAGTATACTATGACTCTCCTGATGTTTTAGGTTCCTACAGGCTTCATATAGGGTATGCTAGAGCATTGGATACCGGAGAGACAAGTCTTCCAGTTTGGTATCCACAAGTTAACTTTTACTATGGAGGAGTACGCACGGTTGACAGTGCTACCATTAGACAGACCTTGCGCGCGGATGGCCATCGGCGACATGAGTCGACCGTTTATGACTCTCACCGGGCTGAGGCGTAGAGTTGTGCAGGATGAGATCACATCCGGTCACGTTGTATCCTAGCATTTTATGATGGACAAATTTGGTTCTGAGGATAGTTACACACGGCACTCCGGGGATTTCACCATGCCGGAGGATTATTGGCACTCGGCCAGAGTAGATGTCTTGCTACTGTGCGTATTTTTGTATGTATACATGCCACGGTATATGGATGAGCTAGATATTGGTGTCACCGTGGCAGTGAGAGCTCTCAGGGAGGGTCACACCATTGTACCGATGATCATCACAGAGATGCTGAGGTCAACTATATATTATAGCACTTACCCTGCAGGGGTATTCACATGCAGCTCGGTCATATTGTACGTGTGGTTTATGTCACACTTGAGACCGATTGGCACTTTCAGATGACATGGGTATTGTTTCACCCATGAGATAGCTACGTCGTACTCCTTTCAGCCTGTGAAGGGTACAGATCCTGCAACTTGGTCATTTTTCCTGGCAGGGATCGGAGATCCGTTTGATATATTGCCGTGTACAGGGCTCAGCTCACCCTAGAGTTTCATTACTCATGCTTCGGGCATGGATTATCTCCCTCTAGCTGGTTTGAGGGGCATGACTACTTACCACCCACTTGCTATGATGTGTTAGTTTGACTAGTTCCAGGACTTCCATCCTTTTGAGGGGGCATTGAGTAAGTGCTTAGCTTCTCACCACTTATCAGCAGAGGATAGATCCAAGTTGTATGCTTGTTGGGATCAGCGTGAGCTAGCTAAGTTTTTCGTTAGCCACCCAAATTATTCTATAGAGTATTTCGCATTGATGGCGACAGAGACGACATTGATTATGGCAGTATCCACAGTGCAGGGGATTGATTTTAACAATGGGGAGCCTACGGAGGAGACTTATATTTCCACTGAGGTGGATTCGACTACTGGGTTTCCAGCAGTTATGATGGATTCTCCCAGTACGAGTGCTGCTGTGATTCAGCATTCAATACAGTATCTGGAGCAGAGTCTTCATCTGATGACCTTTGAGAGAGATCAAGCTAGGGCCTTGATGTCGACAGCTCTTGATAGGAGAGACGCTGCTCTACTGAAGAGAGACAAGGCCAGATCAGCCATAGATGCATTGATTATAGAGCGGTGATGTCTTTCTATCTGCTTTCGGGATGTGGTCATCACGGATATAGTACTTCGATGAGATCCTTACGACCGCATCCTTGCCGATATGAGTGCATACATTGATGAGCATCATGCCACCATGCAGTTAGCCTCGGATCTGCTAGCTCGTGTAGATATTATTGGGTAGGAGCTTGCAGCGTTACCTCCTTCTTCGGAGAGAGATGCTATGTAAGATCTGATAGTACGCATACATACAGATCTGTAGATAGACTTGTATTTTCCTGCACAGACTAGCTTAGCCAATTTGTCATGTACAACATTATATATGGCAGGGAAATATTTTTTGATTCACTTCCCTTTTAGTTGTGCCTTGATACTTGATATTTGCTTGTTTCTTCAGGGCTTGTGATCTTGATGTATTCTGAATTCATCCTTAATGTGTGGAAATTGAGGCATCGTAGGATCTTTCAAAATGGAATATTGATTTGTGTGTATCCCTACCATCTTTGGTGTCTTGGGACTGGTTTTTGTATGGAAATGAATAAAGGAGTTTGGCTTTTCCTCTCTAAGATTGACCGCACCACAGATTGTCGCCAATACTCCTATTTAAGAGGAGCCCAGTTAATTCCATCTCTTATAGATTGGTGTTTCTCTATTAGGCACAACCGCAACTTAGATGGTCGCCGGATCCCCTATTTGTGAGGAGAGGTCAGGTAGTTCCATCCTTTTGGTGTAAAGCCGATGAAATGTGGTAGATTTAAATTTGATCCCAGTACCGTGTGACAAGTATTTGTATTTTGGTAGGGGGTTAGACCCAACTATAAATGGCTGCCTACGTACTCCTATTGAAGAAGAGATCAGGTCTGCATTGTAACAATCCAGAATTTCAAATTTTAATAGTAAACATTTATTGAATTATATAAATATTTATTTGATGTGTTTATTGTTAAAATTGATGAAATAAATATTTTATTGATGTGGTTAGTATTAGTAAATATTTATGAATTAAATTTATTAGATAATATTCTAAATTAATTGAATTTATAATTTAGAGAGTTGTAATATAACATGAGATGTTATATTGTTGTTTTAATTTAATAATTTAAAGTGGTATGTTAAATTATTAAGTAAAGTTATAATGAGATTATAATTATGTGATATTTGTTTAAGTGAAATATTTATTTAAAATATAGTATGTATAATTATTTTATACATACTAAGTCATATGTGGTTATAAATTATAAACTAAATGGTTTATTAAAATAAAATTAAAGTAGTTTAATTTAGTTTTGACCAAACAAGGCTTAAATATATTAAGTCTTTATTTTAAAGACTCTTTTGCTAAACAAAGTCTTATGACTTTTGGATTTTTAATTTTGAATTTGTAAATAATATAAATAAAATAAAATAAATAATAAATAAAATATAATTATAACATATACGTTTAGTGTGTAATGGATGTTATAATAAGTTTACGTATTAAGATTATATTAGTTTTATTTTACGTATTAGTTACCTATATTGACACTAAGAGGAGGAAAGAAGAAAAGTTCAGAGAATTGAGAGTTTCAGTGAGAAAATTGTAGAGAATTGAGAGAAAGATTGTGAGAATTGTCAAGCAACTTCAGTGTTTAGAAAGAATTATCAAGATAATTGAAGGTATTTTCTTTAACCTTAATATTATATATATATATATATATATATATATATATATATATATATATATATGTGTGTGTGTGTGTGTATGTTTTACGGCATAAAATTTCTAAGTCCTGTGAATCCAATTTGTCTTGAATGGTTGTTATGAACTGAATTATTGTATCTATATTTATTTGTGGTGTTAGAACTAGTATTTAGTCAAGAATTATTATGCTAATTTCGTTTAAAAGGAACAAAATAATGTCAGTGAATATTTTTTCATATGGTTCATGAAAAGTACCAATTTTGATGATCAATTCGTATGTTAAACTACAAATTGAAGCTTGTTTATGCTAGTTCATTAAGAAACGAAGATAGCGTAGTTTGAACGAAGCGATTCGGTGTAAAATTGTAATCATAGTGTTAGTTTTTGTAGAGGATGTCAAAAATTGAGTTTTTATATGAAAATGAGAAATTTGAGAAATTAAACTAGCTTAAATTGTTGTTAAATTGTTCTATATTGATATATATATGTGAGGAAACATGTTTCTAATAGTTCTATATCAATTGTATTTATTAATTTTACTGTTTTGTGGGTGAAATTCGTGTTAGTTGGGCTAAAGCCGACTCTTTATTTCATGCCGTTTACGCCTCTGTCTCTATGCAAAGTCTTGTAAATAGTGGTGCAAGGCAAAAAAAAAGCGCGATTCATACTTTGGTCCTAGGTTTATGTATGGTAGCAAAGACGCCACAATCGATCTGAGGTGACTTGCTGGCGATGCGAGATCTGGGATAACGACACTATAACTTGGTCTAATAATGTGTTAACTTAATAAACATGGAATATGGAGGTTAAAACAGAACCGTGTCATGTCATTGAAAATTTTAAGGTTAAAAAGGATTAGTAAGTTAAGAACGCGTTATGACTTAGTGTATATAATGAATAGTAAATAAGTGTTGTGAAGGTTAACACTTGGAATTTCTGATATTTATATAGTAGCATTAGACTTGTACTAAATTAACAAGTTTAACTATAAATGGGTGTTATTTTGGAAGTGGATGTTAACATGCTTAATAGATATTGTGATTGCACTAAAATGTGTAGGTGGATGTGAATTTTAATATTATAGCTTACGCAAGAGGCAAGTTCCCTAACCTTTGCTACTTTATTATTCAGCAAGGTTACTTTTCACTGTTATGTTATACTTATGACAATTCTCTAATCTTTTGTTTAATAATTTATTGTCAAGCAAGTTCTTTATCCCTCATTTATTGTTGAGCAAGTTAGTTAATACTTGTTTCTTTATTCCAATCGAGATTACCTTGGTTATTCAAAGTCTGTAATTTTATTGTAAGAAGTGTGTTTATTCAGCTACTAATAACTATCGTTTGATCTTCATTCTTCAATATCATTGTACTATCCTACATTATTGTACCGAACTCTAAGTTGCTTAGCGATTCTTTACCAATTCAACTAATCCTTAGTTGATGAATGTTCTAAACTCTAAATGACCCTTGAAGTCAACCCAAACCAAACTTTATTTGGTTTGTTTATGTACTTACACACCTTTGAAAGCATGTTGTCGATGATAACATTTGTTCAATTTAGAAATAGTTAATACTCTAACTCTTATTGATTCATCGATATACTTTGTTCATAAAGATATTATAATCAAACCCTTGAATAGTTATTAGTTCCTATCTGATTTAGCCAGTACTTGGTTGATGAGCGTTCTATAAATCTAGACTTCCTTTGAAGTTAATTCCCAATCAAACTTCCTTTGGTTTGGAACCTGATAATCTAAGATGAGATGAACAACCTTATATCAGGGGATTATTTTAGAGCTACGCAATAACGTTAAAATGTTTGCGCAATACATAGTACAAAGGGCTGATCATCTGGAGTACGGGATGATGGTCCATATAGTCATTTAGACTATTAAAGGTTACAGTAGAAACACCTGTGAACCTAGGACAAAGATGATGATTATAGTCTTTTAGACTGTTAAAGGTTAAAGTAGAAATACTTGAAAACTTAGAATAGAGTTCGTGGTCTTGTGACCCTCAGTGTATTCTTTGATGTTGTTATCTATTGTTAACTTAAACATTCATTATTCCTTTGAACTCATAGTTGTTGAATTAAAGCTTATTGTCCTGGTAAGAATACTTTACCATTGAAAGCTCAGTTAATTGACATTCATAAAACGTTATTGTATATTATCCTTCTTGTGGGAAATTGTTTGCTCACTCTTGCACAAAACAATGTAGATGAAGTTAAGAAGTTTGAAGAGCTTTCTACAAGTAAAAGCAAGGACAAAGTGTTGGATTAGATGACAACGTTTAATTTATCTTTTATTTATGAAGCTTATGTAATAGACTTAATTATGATCATGTTTTAATTTTTCTGCTGATGATTGTAATAAAGGTTAGATGACCTGGGATTTATTTTAGATTATGTAACCCTTTAATGGGAGATTGATTGTTTAAGCTTTTGAGTTTAATTATATCCTTTGTTTATGGGTAGTTAGTTATGATTTAATTGGACAGTGAACACCCAATCTGTGGGATTCAGGTGCCCGAATTTGGGGGTGTCACATGCATAGTTCGAACCTGGTGTAAGAGGTTCAACACTGAATGGTGTAAGGGTAGAAAGGTGTAGAAATGTTTTTGTTGTTTTTTGTTTTTATAAAGAGAGGGTAGAAATGTTTTTTTATATTGTGACCGGGCCATATAGAATATGGTTTCCTACGTACTCCCGTGTATCAGGGAGATTTGGTCGAAGTAGTTCGCCCCTCAGGACGATTTGCAGCTGAAGAAAAGATTGAATCCCATACGCAGGCTAAACTACGGGGGAAAGAAAATTTGATCCCATGTTTGGGACAAACTGCAGGTGTGAAAAAGTTTGATCCTAAGTTTAGGACAAACTGCAAGCGTGAAAAAGTTTGATCCTATGTTAAGGACAAATTGCAGGTGTGAAAGGTTCAATCCCTGGTGGGATAACTGAAATTGTGTGAAAGATTTAAAATGAAGTAAAACCAGGCTGCTGTCTTGAAGAGTTTATTTCCTTGAGGGGCAAAAGAGTATGCAGAAGATTTTGTATGTAAGAAAGGGTTAGAAAACCTAAATGACTGGTGATTTGATGATCCAAAACTAGGATGTTTGCTTGATGGTAACCTTAGACATAATACCATTTCATGGTATCCGAGTTGATGAGTTATGGAAATTCATCGCCATCCATTTCCTGTAATCTGAGAGCGCCTCCTGTCAATACCTCCTTGACAACAAATGGGCCTTCCCAGTTTGGAGCGAATTTTCCCTTAGATTGATTTTGGTTGTCAATGATCTTCTTCAAAACCAAGTCATGTTGTTTAAACTGCCGTAGTCGGATTTTTTTGTTGTAGGATCTGGCGATCCTTTGTTAATATAACTTACCATGGAAGATAGTCACGATTCGCCTTTCGTCTATTAGAGATAATTGGTGATATCTATCTTGTACCCATTGGTCTTCATCCAACTGAGCATCCATCAACACTCTGAGGGATTCCATTTCCACCTCTATGGGGAGTACTGCTTCCATCCCATAGGCTAATGAGTAAGGGGTTGTCCTAGTGGAAGTACGCATTGAATTTCTGTAGGTTAATAAAGTCAGAGAAAAGAGGTCAGACCATCCTTTGTGATCCACGGACATCTTCTGCATGATCTTCTTGATGTTTTTATTAGCCACTTCAACAACACCATTCATCTTTGGACGGTAGATGACGGAGTTAAGGTGTTTGATGTGGAGTTTACTGCATAACTCCATCATCATTTTGTTATTGAGGTTCTTAGCATTGTCTGATACAATTACCTCTAGATGTCCATATCAACAAATGACATTGTTTCTGATGAAAGCAATGATGACTTCTTTGGTAAGCTTGGGGAAGGAGGCTGCTTCTACCCACTTGGTGAAGTAGTTGATCATGGTGAAAATAAACTGATGCCTATTACTGGCTTTGGGCTCTGTGACGCCCCCAAATTCAGGTGCTTGAAACTCGAACTCAGTGCTTCACGATACCATTTCTATGAGCGAAAAAATACTAATAATAATAATAATAATATAGATTATCAAATTTAATTTACATATTATCAGAGTTTTCAATCCCAAGTGCGAAACCTTTAAACATTCATTACATGATAATAATAATATTTATCATCCTTATCCTCAAGTCAAACTATTACATAGGATAGCTTAAACATTCATTCAACGACTTTTCCTTTTCCCTTGTTCTTGGCAGAGCCTTCAGGTAGTTCACACTTAGCTGAAAACATTTAAATTTAAGCAAGGATGAGCATTTGAGTGCCCAACAAGTAATAGAAACAAAAACAGTTAACTGAATGAATTAAATATTTTCTTTGAACGATACTTCTACAACGAATCAACAGTTGTGAAGTAAGCTGAACCAATAATCAACAACATATCATTTCAATTTCAAATTTTTGAAACTACGTACTGACTATAAATGAGGATCAGTTGACAGACTATGAACATTATTTTCTATTTTCGAAAAGGTTAAACAGAACTTCATCTGTAAACCGATATAACTTACGGGCACGGGGGGTGATCAACCCGTTATCCCCTGTATTGATCAATACTATATTCAAGGACGATATTTTCGTCCAGCATATCCGCCTTAGGCGCATAAAAGTTTCCCATAATTGGGATGTTCATAACAGTCTTGAATCCAAACCAAAACAATTTAGTTGGATAATAATAAAGTTTTATCTTGTTCAACAATAACTTTAAATTTATGTCTAGCTGGATCAAATAGCTTAGACGACTTTTAATTCTACTTATACATACTGGACACCGATAAGTATGTATCAACATGTGATAAAATATAATGATTATCCAAGTGAGGACACTTGTATAACCATGTTTTAGAAAGTAATGAATAGAATATATATCTTGATCAACAATAACAGAATAAAGGAACTTGTACAACCATTATAATTTAATAACTTACTTATACAGAATCATTGCATAAGTATATACAAAGGTTGAAATATTTGAACAATTGAAATGAACAGTTAAGATATTATCTTACGCATGTCCGTTGCATAAAGTAAATACAAAGGGTTAGATACTTGCCTTGTCTGCTGCTTACACAACTTACATTTATCTTTTATATCAACCTTATCATTAAATAGATCATTCGTTCGATTAGAATAACATACTATAACACATAGTACTGCTATTTGCAGTCAGCACATAACCTAATCACATTGTCACATATGTTTACCAACCATTGAATTATTTTAATAATTATTTTATTATATGAATTTTAGTTCAGATTATTTAAGTTAATTATTTTAACTTAATTAATAATGCTATATATGCAAGATAAATCAGATATAGAATCCAAACCCTAATTCTGGTTTTTGAACAAGGAATGAGAATAATAATCTACTATTAATTATATTTTAGTGCTATAAATATGTAATTGTATGTATGAGCGGTAATGAGATAATGGTTGGTCAATTATGGTATATCATGCTAAAACCCTAGCATTAATTGGTTAAACCCTATTTTGAAACTCAATTATGAGTTCGAGACTATTATGTAATTGTGTATTATGATTAAGGTTATGTATTATAGAATTTAATGTTAATTAGAGAAATCCTAATTAATTTTTGGAAAACCTAATTATTGGGAAACCCTAATTTTTAAATTAGTAACCCTAATTAGCTATGTATGAACCCTAATAACTAATTTAGCAATTTTAATTCTAATTAGTGAACCTTAAACCTAATTTTCATGTTTTATATTATTAGAAAATCTAAACCAATTTAGAAGCCCTATTTCACAATTTTTAGAAACTAAAAATCTACATTTTTTACCCTAATTAGAATCCTACAAAAATTCAATGTATGAAACCTTAGGGTTAAACCCTAAAGATTTGCCAAGTTACAACTTTGCCATTAAATTTTCAAGCCAAATGTCCAAATTAGCCTTTTTCAATTCTTTAATATGTTGCTTGTAAGATCTTACCAAGTACTAGAGTTGGTGACCAACTTTAACCTACCATGTGACTTAAATTAACTCCAGCAATCAACGTTCTAGATCAGCCAATACATTGCATTTAGTGATATATAGATTGAGAGAGAGAAAAGTTCATTTGTTAGCTTCATTTATACACAAACTCTCAACCAACTCTCTCTCTCTCTCTCTTCAAACCCACGAATTTATATAGCATATCAGTCCCACAAACAAGCCCTACCACTTCCATATTAAATCAGAAAAGCTTAGAATCAAGATTAAGAAAAGAAATGTATAAACCCTAACCAAGAAATTTGATCTCTAAAGCTATGTTAGATCTTGTATTTTTATATTTAATCATGTTGTTTATAGTCTATATAAGTGATCTGGGTTGATAGATTTAGATCCATAACATCTATAGGCTTGGATTTGAAGATTTCAAAAATTTGGAAAAAAAATTATATGTTGTCTGACAACCATATGTCAGGTCTTGTAGATCTCATTCTGTTTATGGTTTTTGTGTTTTGAAAGTTTGTACTTGTAGTATGTCATGTGGACTATGATCTGGAACTGAAATCAGGGTCAGACCATGTCTAGATCGTAAGATATAAGCGGTCAAAGTGCATTGACCGATCACGAAAATTGGAAATCTAGGTAAACCTAGAAACCCAGAATTTCTGACAATGTTTTGTAGGCTTTAGATCTTGCTTCTGGTAAGGATTTTGGTCATGTTGTTGTATTCCATTTATAGACTGACATGTAGGCTATATGTTGGTGTATCGACAACTTTATCGGGTTATCGAGTCTAAGACTCTATACAGCAGTTCCACATTCATTTAGATAACTTAAACACCAATCGTATTATTTTTCATGGCCTTATAATAATTTTAAAATGATTATTACAATTTATCATGATTTTTGAGACACCGGAATCATTATTAAATGATTTAAATATTAAGTAATTCCATTATCATTAATATTTAATTGATATTAAATTATTAATGAAACCATTGCAAAAATATTAAGTTATTTTAAATAACTTAAAATATTTTAAAGTATTTATTTTACCTTTAAATGATTTTTAAAACAATTAAAATCGTTTTAAATAATTACCATTAATATTAAAATATTAATGTACTATTTATCTAAATATTAAAAGTCATTAATTATAACTTAAAATATTTTTTAATTCATTTATATCCCTTTTAAATGATTTTTAAATTAATAAAACCATTTTAAAACTATTTATTTAATATAATTATTAAATAAATTTAATAACATTAATGTTAAATTAATATTAAATTATTAATGAAGTTATCCTTTAAATATTAAAAGTTATATTTTATAACTTAAAATATCTTTAAATACCCCATTATCATTTAAAATGATTTTTAATATAATAAAATCATTTTAATTAATTTATTTAATGCATTTATTAAATAAATTAAATATCAATAATATTTAAATAAATACTAATATTTATGTAAAATATTCCAAATAATTAAAAGTTAATTTTATAACTTAAATTAATTTTTAAAATATTTTTGGAATTTTAATAATTTATTTCTATTTTTAAATAATTTTGAAAATTTAATTAATTAAAATTAATAAAACTGTCGCTGTAGGCCTTTAGCGACAGAAAGCTTAGTCTATTGTGTTCTTTAGCCTTCAAGAACATTCATAGCCAGTTTCGATTTGCTTACTTTGACCAAGAACAGATCGGATTATGATGTTTTTGGACCAGCTAAGACATTGATCTTGTAGTACTAATGTAGTACTACAAATATCATGCAAGATCTGGGTTCGATTAAAACATACAAGCAAGATATGGAAGCTCAAACAATCTGTCAGAATTGTTCTTCGTTTTCTGGGTTACCCAGAAAATAAGATCAGTTCGACTGATCACTTTTGGGCTTCCACAACTTGCTATCCAAACGATGATTTTGTGATTTAAAAGCTGCAGTGTATAGACAACATGTAAGAGAGTAGATCTACCACAAAACATCACAATAACAACAACAGATCAAACATATCCATGTCGGTCAAACCATGTCAGACGACATGGTTAAGCGTTTTTCGGGTTACCCGAAAAAATGCTTCCATGCTTCGTCTGGCCTAGTTGGCCAGACCGCTCAACGTGAATCATCCATTTTGATATATAGGAGATTTTAAGGCATAACCTTGTAATAATTCTACCAGGCTATAATTTAGATACAAGAGCAAGATCAAAGCAACATAACACTTTATGAGATCATAATGATTTAAAATGTTGTCGGTAGGTTACGGGCAATTTCGGGTTACCCGAAACGCCCGATCACGGCCGATCAACTTTGACCCTCAATAACAAGAGATCTGTTCATGCTCTGTCCTTGCTACCAATTCCAGTTTAAAGACCTCACATCATACAACAAGATCAAAGCTTAAAACAACAGAAACACATAACATATAAAGATTTATAGGGTTTGTCATTCGTTGTCAGACCTCAAAATTTTTTTTCCAAATTTTCTTAAAACTTGAATTTGAACACATAGATGATATGGATCTATATAATACCAACCCAGATCATCATAAAAGACCATATCTAACATGTTTAACACAAAAATAACAACATTTAACAGCAGATTATTGGACAGATTCTTGGGTAGGGTTTTATACCTTTAAGCTTTGATTTCTTCAATCTGATCTTGTGATTTGGTAATGGTAAACGTGGGGCTGGTTTTGTGGACTGATTAACTTTAAGATTTTGTTTGTTCAAGAGAGAGAGATAGAGAGTCTAGGTTGAGTGTTGTGCACAAAATGAGCTAGCAAGTGTCATTTTCTCTCTCTTAATCTACTTATACTACATAGATGCAATGTATCTAACTTGCAAGGTGTCAAAGAGGATAAGATTGAATGAGTTTTAGGCATGTGCTATAAATCTAGAGTGGTGACTTGCAATCTAGCTTATTAAATAAATACCAAAAACGTTATTTTAGTAAACTAACAAAGTAATTTAAGGGTATTCTTGTCCATGATGCTTGAATCTAGGTTAAAATCAATAGATCTTAAACCTTAAGGTTTCCCAAATAATTTCTAGGGTTTAAAAATTTAAGTTTAAAGTTCAATAAAATTTTAATTAGAACTTACTAATTAAAATTTAGGGTTTTTAAATAATTAGGGTTCCTTAATATTATTAGGGTTTTCTAATTAACATTATAATTCACTAAAATAATAATTGATCACCATTTTAGCGATTAGGGTTTACAACTAGTAATTAGGTTTTATAATTACTAATTAGGGTTACCTAATATAGAAATTAGGATTCTAAAATATTAATTTAGGGTTTGCACTTAAGAAATTAGGGTTTCTAATTTCACGATTAGGGTTTCCCTAATTAATGTTAATTTTAATAATAATTGTCATAAATCAGAATTCACAGTTACCAAATAGCTTTGAACTCGTATCCGAGTTTTAAATTAGGGTTTCATAGTAAAACTAGGATTTATCATATAACACCATAATTGACCAACCATTATCGGTCCACGTATACAGTACATATCTATAGCACTGAAAAATCAAAATGTAATTAATATTATATTATTATTCTTATTCGTTGATCAAAATCAAAAATTAAGGTTTGGATTCCATATCTGATTTACCTTGCATAAACAACATTATTAATTAAGTTAAAATACTTAACTTAATAATCTGAGCTAAAATCATAGAAATAGATAATAATTATAATAATTACAATCATCATTCCATATATAATATAATATCATATTTTCTTTGAAAAGTAATTAATAAAACATTTCTATAATAACATTAATTATTATAAAAATATAATTTATAGTAATCAATAATTCTAAAATAAAACTATTTGTAATTATTCATGTAATAAATAAATTTTTATTTATCACAGATATACATATACACATTATCTTAGCACATATTCCCCATATTTATTTTAATAAATAATAATAAAAAAATTATACGCAAAATTTTTGATTTATTTATATAGAAAATATCGGGTTATTATAGGCTCGATGGGCCCGATCATGTCCATTCCCCACATTAAGAAGGGCTAGGGTGAACTCATATTGTGGAGTTCCCTTGGAGGGGCGTGGATAGCATTCCCATGAATTTGGCATTTATAGCACCTCTTGATGTCATCATAGTCAGCTTTGAGAGTAAGCCAGTAATGCCCTGTTCTGAGGATCTTCTTAACAAGTAAGGGTCCGCTGATGTGTGGACCACATACTCCACCATGGATTTCATCTATGAGTCTCTGAGCTTGGTCTTTGTCCAGACATCTAAGGAGACCTAATCCTGCATCTCTTTTGTAGAGTGCATCTTCGCTCATGTAGAATTTCATAGCCATTCGATGAATCCGCCTTTATTCAGTCGGGCTTGCCTCAGCAGGTGTAGATCCATCTCGCAGATACTCCTTGATATGCTGATACCAAGGGTGTTGGATGGGAGGTAGCTCATCCGATACTTCTCCAACGTAGTTCCCGTAGGCCAGAGCCTTTTGTAGGGAAAATGGGATGTTTGGCATGTTTTTGTTGTCATGTGTGTTGATCAAAGAGGCCAAAGTTGCTACCGTATCCACAAAATCATTCCTATTCCGCGGAATATGGAGGAAGTTTACTACTTCGAACTCCGAAGCCATCTGTAAAACTTGCCGATGGTAAGGCATCAAATGTAGCTCTTTGGTTTGATAGATTCCCATGGTTTGTTTGGTTACTTTAGACACTCGAAATTTTCTCACACAATTATTGCGACATTACGGGAGGCGATTAAATCTTTCGGAGATAACCGTAGAAGACAGCTCACATCCATTCCAGATACTACCAGAAGTTCAGTTTCAACCCCGGAACACACACCGGGAACATCATTTCAAATCTCGGAATACACCCCGGGAGTATAATTTCCAACCTCGGAGATAATCCTGAGTTTCGTCCTTGGCGATAACCCCAAGGAATGCTGTTGTAGTTCTGACGATAACTTCAAAAATGCTTGTTTCAAATGCATGCTATCAGCTTCAAACTCAGACCTCCTGCCGAGGCACTCATACCCCAGACTCGGAGCTAACACCAGGTGGACAGGTACATTTACAGATGACATTGCGACATTTAAACACTTGCAGCAGTCCAATCTCAGATGTAACCCTGAGGAACGTCTGCTTTCAACTCAAACCGGAGATAACCCCGGTGAGGAGTCAAACGTCATCTTTCCACCTCAACACTTGTGCATCGTCTCAATGCTTCATACATACATATATATATATACATACAACAATGTCCTACAAGAACCAAGGAGTTCCAATCCCGAGTGACTATTACGCGTGGCAACACACCAGATAGAATTTGAAGCTTGACGACAATGGGCGTGGTCCCCTCTTCCTGACTTTGTACAACCTCTAATCCATGCCATTGCGTAACTCTCGACACAAGCAGCCCGAAGAAGGTCTTATATACCTCGTTTGGATTCTCGGATTGAAGTTCTGCAAGTTCGAGTGGACATTACACTACACGAGTGCACATACTTCGAGACAACGGAACCCGCGGAGCTCGGGGCACCCAGTGCGGCCAAGAGTGCAATCTAAGTGCCAAGCGGTACACTTTCTGAGCTCCCCTCTATAAATAGAGGGATTGGGGTGGCCATTTGAAAAGAGGAAAAAGGAGAGGAAGCCCTATCTAATTTGCTCTGTACACACCCTATATTGAGTGTTTCCTTATTTTAAACATCTGTCAGCTCACATATAGCTATATTTTTATCCAGCGGGAGCTGAGTGTTTATCCATATAGAGTTATAGAAGCCTGCATTAGCAGCCCACTGTAAGCCTTCTCACACTCTATAAAGCCTTTCTCTTCAATTTTGGACACACTATTCTACACATTGAGAGTCGTGTTGTGTGCGTATGCCCTACTTGATCAAGTGATTTTCATTTACATACAGTATATATATACTTAAATATATGTATATATTTATATATGGACTAACATTATCGAGTTATGCCTCGATTGAGCCTAGACTTTTGTCTGGGGTTTTTATTTGCTTATATATATATATATTGTGAGACCCCGAATTTTATGAAATGAAAGTATTCAATTTTCTTATAATTATTATTTTATTTTGTAAATGGTTAAATTGATAAAAGGTTAAAGTTAAGGGTGATATGTAAAATTTTTGCAAAGTATGCAAGTTGTTATAAAATATTCGTTTGGTCGGGGAATATTCTTTTTATCAGGGAATATCCGTACGACGGCACAATCATTGGTGGATCCCACAACGGAAGTATTGTCATAGTAAGAAAATGACAAAATTATCTTTTTATAAAAATAACGGAGAAAGTGTTACCGTTAAAACTGTTGAACTACCCGATAGTAAAAGTACAGTAATGCGCATGGTTGCATAGTAGCACATGGTATTGATTACTGATGCTTACGTAAGAAGTCACTCAGTTATACTATATTATTGCTATAGTAATTGTTGCATCATATCTCTCATATTATTGATTCAATTATTGTCATAGTATCATCTGTATAATATGTTATGTTATTAAATCAATAATTGAGATGACAAAGTTATTCATATTATTATTTGCAATATTGATAATGTTTAGAAATTCTGTCAAGGAGAGGTTTGGTCACCTAATTGCGCGCTAATAAGGAGAAATCCTTATCGGAAACTCATATCTTTCCTGGGAACAACTTGGTTGTTAAATATTGTGAGTTATAATATTAATGATGAATAAGTTTGTGTTGATAAAGATGAAATTGATAGTTTCATTGTGTGGGAATTATTAGTGTTAGTGGAAATAGACATTTATTTCGATAATAATTGATGTCTGAAGGTTATATTGACCAATCGGATAATTCACCGAATAAATGAGAAATTAATTGATATTAATTCACATGCTTATAACTATGTGTTCACATGTGTGTACTATTAATTCACATGATTTACTATTAGGGGAGTTGGTGCAAGTTTGATAATACTTGTATGACTAAGTTAAAAATGGAGGTATAGTTGAAGGTACTATACTATAATTAATTTTTTCACATGTTTAGAACTATTGAGTCACATGATTTACTATTGATTCACATGATTTACTATTAGGGGAGTTGGTGCAAGTTTGATAATACTTGTATGACTAAGTTAAAAATGGAGGTATAGTTGAAGGTACTATACTATAATTAATTTTCTCACATGTTTATAACTATTGAGTCACATGATTTACTATTGATTCACATGATTTACTATTAGGGGAGGTGGTGCAAGTTTGATAATACTTGCATTACTAAATTAAAAATGAAGGAAAAGATGAGGGTATTATACTGTAATATTTTGAGCCCCAAAACATGCAATTATCAAAACTATATTTTTCTATAAATAGAAGCTCATTCTTCCTTCATTTTTCACCAATTCACTAAAGCTATAGAGCAATTATAATAGAGAGAAAGAAGAAGAGAAGTCTGCTACCTCACTATTCCAGTATCCAGTCTTCTTTTGAGGTAAGGGGTATTATTTCTTTCGTATTCATGAAGAAAGCTTTTGTTATTCCATTCTTTATTATTATGTTAGAATAACCTGTCTATGCGAAGTACCGCATACATGGTGAAATATTTCTGTTATTCCATTCATTATTATTATGTTGGAATAACCTGTCTATGCGAAGTACCGCATATATGGTGAAATTCTTCTTTTATTCCATTCTTTATTATTCTGTTGGAATATTCTGTCTGTGTGGATTACGCATGACCTGGTTCCATTCTTTATTATTCTATTGGAATATCATGTCTGTGCGTATTACGCATAACCTGGTTCCATTATTTATTATTCTTTTGGGAATAACCTGTCTGTGCGGTCTATCGCATGCCTGGTGAATTCTTATGTTATTCCATTCTTTATTATTTTGTTGGGAATAACCTGTCTGTGCGGTCTATCGTATGCCTGGTGAATTCTTTTGTTATTCCATTCTTTATTATTCTGTTGGAATAACCTGTCTACGCGGACTACCACATGCACGGTGAATGACCTTTCGTATTCATTCTTTATTAAATTATGGAAATGATCTGTCTACGTGGATTACCGCATGGCGGATGAAAATCCATTTGCAGTTTCATATATTCTATTATACTCGTATGAGATATCATTTCTTTTGTACTCATCATGAAATATCATTTTATTTGGTATTTTATTTACGAGTTACTATTCATAGGTTACTATTCACCTAGTTACTATTCACTCTAGTATTATTTACTCGGGTATTCGGGGAACTTTTCGTGTCAGAGTACTATCCATGAGTTACTATTCACCCAAATTACTATTCACCCAAATATTATTCACTCGGGTATTTGGGATACTTTTCATGTCGGGGTACTATTCATGAGGTACTATCCCCAAAGTACTATTCATGGGGTACTATTCACGGGGTACTATTTACCCAAAAAATATATTTCTTTTCTGTCCAAATTATTTTTGGTATATGAATATTATTCTTGAATTTTACTCTACAAAGCAGTATCATTTTGACAATTTGGACGTTATTGATTTCTGGATAAATTAAATTATAATTCTTTAAAATTGATCCTTGAACTTGTTTTATTGAAATATTATTTCATTGTCATCATCCTTATGCTTATATTGTGATTAAAGTCATCTTTGGTTTACGTGCATAGATGGACGTTGCATGATTATGACCAGGGATTATTCGGTATAATCATGACCGTAATGTGACGAATGATGTGGTAAAAGTCCTCATTGGCCTGTAGTTCATTGATGAACAGTTGTTGGTATGATTATGATCAGGGACTATTCGGTATAATCATGACCATTGATGATTACATGAATATCCTTGGCCGTGATGCAGGGATGATTCGATTTTATTTATTAAGCTGAGTCTCAGCGATAAAGTTGATGAAAAACTTTTTAAATCATAGAAGATAGTAGATTTTATGCTCTACTTGACTCTTCTAATGGATTGCTTATTCTGCTGCAGTTGTTGATCTAAAACTTGTTGTCTATTGTATTCTATTAGTTGTTATACTGTTTAAGGCTAAGGATAATTTATTCTGCATTATCTTAGTCATTATATTTCTTACTGGGCTAGTTGAGCTCACCCTTTCTTTCACTGTTCTCTTCAGGAAATGAGAATATAGCTGGATCTAGTCGGGGAATGGATTGACGGTCCAGATGGTTGCATTAGTAGTCCTCTATATTATGTGAAATAGTGTGATAATAAATGTAATAAGATTGAATTTGAGTGTGGATATTGTCTAGATGACAATATTCGTGTTAAAACTCTCATATTATGTTTTGTTGTATTTTACACGATAGTTGTATAATTAAGTTGTATTTGAATTTTGTACCATGTATTTGGCGACTCAAGATGGGTGATGTATACCTATTTTGGGGGCGGCACATATATATTTATATATATAATTGTTGTCAGACATATCTGATGAGCCTGGATTTTATATCTGGAGCGTTTACCTGCTTATATATATATATATATTTACATCGTTTATATATATATATAATCGCCATCGCTTTTCATATAAATCATGGCATCATGTGAGCCTAGGAATCATATGTGATCACAGATTCAAAGCTCTTGAATCTAGATTCGGTTCCATGATGGACATTTTTCATTGTAGCGCTTGTACATTATTTACATGTTTGAATTTCCTTGGATGGCTGTCATGCCCATGAGGAGTTCGGCACTGCTGTATATTATTTTCTCGAAGATGCCTCACATCTCAAAAATAAAAGAAAACAAGCTGAACATTTAATAATAAAATGGAGGTATGAAAAGTTCTCAATTTCTATTGAGCACAGGGTTTGAAAAACCTCTTTTTATAAAACTTCACTGCTAAATTTTTCTATAAATTCAAACCCTTTGTATATAGGTGCGATCGAGGCCTCGTACTACTTTCAAATAATTGCGCATTGATCCACACACACACGCACACACATTCAATAACAGTTTCTTGAAAAGTGGCGGTCACCGTGGTAACACAGATGTCGGGGGGTGCCTAACACCTTCCCTCCGCATAATCAAGCCCCCAAACCCAAATAAATCTCGGTTTCACAGACCCGTTTAGCGGTGTTACATCACTGGGTCAATGTGTAAACCTTTTCGGTTGCGTTAGTGCAACCAGTTAAAAACATCAACTGGCGACTCTTAAAGTCAAATCGTCAACATTACACATGTCGGACCTTTTTCACTTGTTTTTTCAAACAATTCTCACCTAACATGAGAACACCAAAGAACAAGTAACGAAAAGGGATAAATAAAAATCCCGACGTCGACAGGTGGCGACTCTGCTGGGGATTCCAGTAAGAGGGCTTAAGCCGCTATTACAAGCTTTTCAAAACTGTTATATGCTTGTGTGTGAATGTTGCATTTACATTTATGATGAATGTGTACGAATACATTTTACTTACTGTACTGTACTATATCTATCTGTGATATTAGTGCTTCTCACATGTCATCATTTTCATAAATGGTGAGACACGTTGTATGTGAATGTATGTTGTGTGGTTCCTCCATCAGGAGGCTATCCTGTCGGTGTTTGATTACCCGACTCATAGGAAAAATAATTCCAACGAGGCTCAGGAAAGGAACCACCCAGATGCGCTCCAGTTGAAAGACCGGATTAATTTCCCGTCAAGTAGATTGCGATGATCTGGGGACCTTCATGCCAAAAAGCCGCGAGAGTAACCCTAAGATAGGTCAACCTCTGATAAACCAAACGCGGAGGAAAGTCTCTTCATGCTTTTTATTTTCAATTACTTGTAAAAGCATTTACTTGTAATTTCATTCCATATTCATCTTTATGTAATGGAAAATATGAAGAATATTTTGTGCATACATGTTATCAAACAACACCCATTTTTGCAGGATAATATTCCTAAAATGGGGCGCATTATAAATAATATTTATCCCTAAGACTAAACTACACTTGTCTTTTGTAGGGAAATCATTGGGCCTGTTACTCGCTCAAAATCCAAAAAGGCCACGAGCCTACAGCCAATCATGTCTTCGCCTAACCTGTCTAATCCTGTTTCTCATGAAGAATTTGACGGATTAAGTCAGAAAATTACAGATTTGGCTGTCTTGCTTAAAGAATTGCATCAGTCCACTCAGGGTACAAAGATGCCTCCACATACAGAATCCTCTACACAAGGAGGAACACAAGGTTTGGATAAAACAAGTCCAAAACCTCAGTTGGATATAACCAACAAAGACCCTGAAAACACCCATCTCAAAGGAGATCCAGACACCGGTGATATCAGGAAGAAGGTACTCCAAATGGAGGAAACTATCCGTGCTCTCAAAGGTATTGGAACACATGGAAGTGTTTTATATGCTGACCTTTGCATAATTTTCTGGTGTTCATTATTTAGAGAAATTCAAAACCCCTGATTTTGAAAAGTATGATGGATTAGGGGATCCTTACACACATTTGAAAGTGTTCATTGGAGAACTTGGATCTTACGCAGAAAATGAAAAGCTTAGAATGCAGCTGTTTTAAAAGAGTCTGACTGGAGAAGCCCGTCATCGTATACCAGATTAGACAACTCAAAGATCCATAGTTGGGAAGAGCTAGCTCACGCCTTCCTCACTCAATACAGTTTTCAATCTCAGATGGCTCCAGACCGGTACCAAATTACCAAGGTCAAGAAACAGTCTAATGAGTCTTTTAGAGAGTATGGTCAAAGGTGGAAGCGCCTTGCTGCTCAAGTTATTCCTTCCATGACGGAATCAGAAATGGTCATAACTTTCATAGACGTACAAGAAGCTCCTTTCTATGAGAGAGTCTTAGCTGGTATTGGCAAACCATTTTCTGAAATGATCAAACACAGAGAAATGGCTGAGATGGGATTGAAGTCCGGTAAAAATTCAAGACCTAGCCGCTTAAAAGCGATTCTTTGAGCACATCCAGTCCGGATCTTATGGAAACAACCCCCGGAGGGTCCATAAAAAGAAAGAGGAGGATGTTTCCTTGATACTACAAGGTCAAAAAGGTAATTAGAACATGCCTATACAGAGGAGAAATTACTCCCCTTTCCAAGCACAGTCTTCAAACCCTCCATTGCCTAAAACTGGAGAAGTAAAGCGTCCTCGAACGTTGACATGGTTAGGGGACTCGCTCGAGAATATTCTTTCTCTTCTGACTACTCAGAAGAAGATCACACGTCTTCTTCTACTAGCCAACCCTAATGGGAGGGGTTTTAATGCTACTTGGAAGTGTGCTTATCATACCGGAGCACCTGGACATGATACTCAAGATTGTTGGGCCTTGAAACACAAGATCCAAGATTTAATAGACAACGGTGAGATTGTGGTCTCCAAACCAGATCAACCTCATGTGCAAGACAACCCTCTTCCTCAACATAAAGAAGAAGAGGTTAAAATGATTAGTTTGAGCACTGGACAGAGTTCCAATTTTAATGGTGAATCATCCTAGACCATCAAAGATGGTGTTGACAGATGGGATTACTCAGAGTTCCAATTTACTATGAAACGAAAGATGTAAGCTCTTTGCAAGAAAATTGAGCAATTGGCAGAACTGGTGACCCACCAGCATCAAGTCACATGCCAATTAATCAGCCAGGAGCATGCATATCTCCTTCCTTTTGTTAATAATGCTCCATCATCACCTTCAGAAAGTGAAGCTATGGAGGATAAGGTTGCAAAGAGAGCAAATGCTAAAGCCCGTCGGGATTTTTCCAATCAGAGGGAATTTACCTATCTGGGCCAATCTATGGTGGAGATATGTCAAATGCTGATTAATGAGGGAAGATTTACCTCCCTTCTGCCTCCAATCAATCCCTGCTCAAGACAGTTCAACTCCGATGGAGTATGTCAATATCACTCACATTCTCGCGGTCACAGCACAGAAGAATGTTGGGCACTCCGCTATCTCATTTAGAATCTTATTGATAGCGGTGTCCTGCAGCTAGCAGATGATGACACTGTGCAACTCGAGAGTGGGAATATATGTCCTACCAAATGGAAAGGATCAGTAGCAGTTATATCCGAAGTGGATGATGAGACTGTCAAAGCATTTCCCATACAAGCAATTCAACTCAAAGGAGCTGACAATCCTTTGAAAGTGGCTGCACCAGAGCCAATTTCTTTACCCTTTAGACCACAATATCCTATTGTCAGCTTACACAAAGTTCCATGGAATTATGGAGAAGCTGAAGGATCCACGTCTCATACTACTGCTAAAGTGTCGAAAGAAAATCCACTGTATCTTCATCAGTGGGTTATGAAGCCTACTTGCAAAGCAAAGGGGAAGATTCCTATGGAGAAGATTGAAAAATTCCTCCGCACTATGGGTCATAATGAAGCCAAGGTGGTTCTAAGCTTAAGAGAAGCTCCATATCAGATATCAATACTGGACTTGGTTTTCTTTTCCGAGGAGCACTGGAAGATCTTATTGAAGGTTTTGGAAGAAGACTACTTACCGAAATCAGTGGATGTGGAAAAATTTCAATATATGGTTGATCACATGTTCAACATTAATGTGATATCCTTCATTGATGACGGCATACCACCCGAAGGGACCGGTCATTGCAAGCCATTACACATTGCAGTTTTATCTTCCGGGTATATGCTAGCTGGAGTTTTGATAGATGGAGGTTCGTCTCTAAATATATGTCCTTATGCCACCTATGTGAAGATGAATGTCAATCTCAAGCGGATCCAGAGTAGCCATACAGTTATCAAAGCTTTTGATTGATCCCGACGAAATTCTGTTGAAAAGATTAAGCTACCAATTGAGATTGGTCCAAATACATTCAATGTATCCTTCCACGTCCTCAGGATAGATTTAGGATACAACCTGCTATTGGGGAGACCTTGGATACACATGGCTGGAGCCGTTCCCTCCACACTACATTAACAACTCAAATACATTATCAATAATAGTGTAGTCTCTGTCAACGCTGAGCCAGAATGTCCTGAACAAGGAAATCTACCAATCATCAGCTTCAATTTAGAAGTTGAGCCGACTAGTTTTCATACTCTGGAATTGAGTAATTCGCAGTACCATCCTATTGGAGCACCACTTCCCATACCTAAGATTTTCGCCGAAGTTATGTCGGCCACTCAAGAAATGATGTCATTGGGTCATCAGCCTGGACAAGGGCTTGGTAAAGATAAGCAGGGTATTAAGCACCCTATTCAAGTGTCCAGTCAAATTGGAATAGCCGGACTCGGCTATTCTGTCAGTTCCAATCACAGGAATCCTCATAAGCATAGACAGGTTCCTCAAGCTTCCGCCTCACGGTGATTTTCTCTACCTTTACCTCATAAGTTGATACAGTCTCCAGTAAATGTGCCAACCCATGTTATGGCTATGTTGTTTCCTAAACCAGTACCATTCAAAGAAAAAGAGGTGCTGATTCCTGATCCCGAAGTGGAAGAAAGGGAACGAAAATGTAAACATGACATCACCTTAATGATGTCAAGCATACGCGTCATTGTTCATGATGAACATACAAACAGATACACCCCAGATGATG
This sequence comes from Panax ginseng, assembly GCA_020205605.1. Taxonomy (NCBI): domain Eukaryota; kingdom Viridiplantae; phylum Streptophyta; class Magnoliopsida; order Apiales; family Araliaceae; genus Panax; species Panax ginseng. The sequence continues at coordinate 90,495,635 of CM035129.1, forward strand.
ATTGTCCAGATGTCATGGTTATCATTCGGGAGAAGGAAGATAATGACGATCCCTCCATCACTGCAGTCCATCAGGACTTTGCCCTCGACAATTGGAGAAACACTCCATGCATTGGTTGACGAGGGTAAAATGGGCAGAAAATCCCTCTACCCTGTAGATAATTTTAATTGCTTACTTTTCTATACAATACTAGCAGTTATTTTATCAAGTACATGCTAACACTTTTGTATGATCAAACAGTTGCATATATTAAGTGAAAACATATTTTGTTTCAGGACTCTGAATTTAAATATGCTTGTACTTGCTGATGAGGTGCCTTCTCTCCATAATGGCTGTAACTTTGATGAAAAGTTGGACTTAGACTTGATGGAAATGCAAGAGGACATTGAGACACCTCAGAAGATTAAGGAATGGGTCGCAGACAAACCTAAACCCAACCTTGACCAAACCACTTCTTTCAATCTTGGAATCTTAGAAAACCCTAAGCTAATCCAGATTGGTTCAGACCGCACCCCAAACCAACGGAATGACATGGTTGCACTATTAACCTAATTCCAGGATGTGTTTGCATGGTCTCATGAAGACATGGTGGGTTTGTCCACGGACATTGTTCTTCATCGCCTTCACATTAAAGAAGGATTCAAGCCAGTTAGGCAAAAGCTTAGGCGATTAAAACCTGAGTGGAGTTTAAAGGTTAAAGAAGAAATTGTGAAACAATTTCAAGCTGGCATTATCATGGTGTCTACATATCCAGAGTGGATATCCAATATTGTTCCCGTGCCAAAACCCGGAGGAAAGGTGCGAGTTTGCATGGATTACCGGGATTTGAACAAAGCTTCCCTTAAAGATAGCTTTCCCGTGCCCTTTATCTACATTCTTATTGACAATACTGCTCAATACGGCATGTACTCCTTTGCTGACTACTTTGAGGGGTACCGCCAAATTATGGTCGCTAAGGAGGACCATGAGAAAACTGCTTTCATCACACCTTGGGGGACTTTCTACTACAGACGGTTGTCATTCGGCCTCATCAATGTCGGGGAAATCTATCAGCGAGCTATGATGGCTCTTTTCCACAATTTAATGCACAAAGAGATAGAGATCTATGTGGATGACATCATTATCAAGTCCCGAAGGGAAGAAGACCACTTAGACCATCTTAGAAAGCTTTTTAACAACTTGCGCAAATACAACTTGAAGTTGAATCCAGCTAAGTGCGCCTTTGGCGTCAAATCGGGAAAGTTGCTAGGTTTCATAGTCAGCCACAAATGGATTGAACTGGATCCTACCAAAATCCAGGCCATCAAGGAAATTGCCATTCCTCAGACAGAGAAGGAAATACGGGGAATTTTGGGAAGAATTAGCTTCATTAGTAGGTTCATTTCTCAACTCACAGCAACCTATGAGCCCATCTTCAAGTTGTTAAGGAAGAACTCCTCCATGAAATGGAACGATGAGTGTCAAAAAGCCTTCCTTACCATTAAAGAGCAGCTGGTTAATGCTCTTATTTTGGTACCTCCTAGGGATGATGTTTCCCTATTCATGTACCTGTCCATTAATGACAATGCCATGGGCTGTATGCTGGGGAAAAAAGATGATAGAGGCCAAGAATGAGCTATCTATTACCTCAGGAAAAGATTCAGCAGCAGTGAACAGAAGTACATTCTGATTGAGAAGACTTGTTGTTCTTTAGCTTGGGCTTCCATAAGGTTACAACATTACCTCCATGGTCACACAACCCATCTCATATCCCACGTGGATCCTCTCAAGTATGTGTTCAGTAAGCCCATACTGAATTGTCGTCTGTCCAGATGGAAGTTGATCCTACAACAATTTAACATCGTCTATGTGACGCAAAAATCTGTCAGAGGTCAAGGAATTGTGGATCAACTGGCCGCCGCACCTGCAGGGGATTATAAACCCTTAGAAGCCTACTTCCCCGATGAAGGGGTAATGGAAGTTTAGCAATATCATCAGTACGATGCAAGCCACACATGGAAAATATATTTTGATGGAGCTGTTAACACAGAAGGTTCTGGAGCTGGAGCAGTTCTAGTATGTGGTACGGGGGAGCAGTATCCCGTCACCGTCAAATTGAAGTTTTCCAGCACCAACAACACGGCTGAGTATGAAGATTGTATCATGGGGCTAAAACTTGCCTGTTCAATGGGCATCAGGTGGTTAACTGTCTTTGGGGATTCAGAGTTGGTAATCAGACAATCCACGGGAATCTATCAAACCAAAGAATTACATTTGCTGCCTTACCATCGACAAGTTTTATAGATGGCTTTGGAGTTCGAAGAAATCTCCTTTTTACACATTCCTCGTAATAGGAATGATTTTGCGGATGCATTAGCAATGTTGGCCTCCTTGATTCACATACCTGACAAGGAAAACATTCCGAACATCATATTTGCTCTGCAAAAAGCCCCAGCTTATGGGAACTATGTTGGAGAAGTATCGGATGAGCTACCTCCCATCCACAACCCTTGGTATCATCACATCAAGGAGTATCTGTGAGATGGATCTACACCCGCTGAGGCGAGCCTAACTAAGAAGAGGTGGATCCATAGACATGCTATGATATTCTACTTGAGCGGAGATGCACTCTACAAAAGAGATGCGGGATTAGGACTCCTTAGATGTCTGGATAAAGACCAAGCTCAGAGGCTCATGGATGAGATCCATGGTGGAGTATGTGGCCCTCATATGAGCGGACCCTTACTTGTCAAAAAGATCCTCAGAACAGGGTATTATTGGCTTACGCTCAAAGCTGACTGTGATGATCACGTCAAGAGATGCTATCAATGCCAGATTCATGGGAATGCTATCCACGCCCCTCCAAGGGAACTCAACAACATGAGTTCACCATGTCCCTTCTCAATGTGGGGAATGGACGTGATCGGGCCCATCGAGCCCAAAGCTAGTAATGGACATCGATTCATATTCACCATGATCGACTACTTCACCAAGTGAGTAGAAGCAACCTCCTTCCCCAGGGTTACCAAGGAAGTCATCATTGCTTTTATAAGAAATAATGTCGTCTGTCGATATGGACAACCAGAGGTCATTGTGTCAGACAATGCTAAAAACCTCAACAACAAAATGATGGAGGAGTTATGCAGTAAATTCCGTATCAAACACCTTAACTCCATCATCTACCGTCCAAAGATGAATGGTGCTGTTGAAGCGGCTAATAAAAACATCAAAAAGATCATGCAGAAAATGTCCGCCAATCACAAAGGATGGCTCATCTAATCACCAGTCATTCCGTTTTTGAACCCTTTCTTTTCTACATACTCTTCTGCCCCTCAGGGAAACATACATTTCAAACTAGCAGCCTGGTTTCACCTCAGTTCAAAGATTTCACACAATTTTGGTTATCCTGAAGACGAGATTAAACTTTTCTACGCTTGCAGTTTGTCCTGAAGATGGGATCAAACTTTTTCCACACCTGCAGTTTATCCCCATTATGGGATCAAACTTTCCTTTCCCCGTAGTATAGCCTGCACATGGGATTCACACTTCTCTTTGGATGCAATTCATCCCGAGGGGCGAACTACGTCGACCTGATCTCCCTGATACACGGGGGTACATAGGCAACCATATTCTATATGGCCTGGTCGCAATAAAGAAAAAACATAAAAACATTTCTGCCCTTTCTCTACAAAAAAAACCACTAAAATACTTCTACACCCTTCTTCATCAATAAAGATTATGCCTTTCACATTCACCATTGAACCTCTTACACCAGGTTCGAACTACGCAGACTTGATCTCCTCTTCAATAGGAATACATAGACCCATATATGGTTCAGTCTAAACCCTACCAGAACAAAAACACTTGTCACACGGTACTGGGATCACACTTCAATCCATCACATTTCATCGGTTTCAAACCAAAGGGATGGAATTACCCAACTTCTTCTCACAAATAGGAGATTTGGTGATCATCTAAGCTGCGGTTGTGCCTCAAAGAGCAACACCAATCTATAAGAGATGGAATTAACTAGGCTTCTCATAAAAAGAAGTACTGGCGACCATCTATGGAGCGGTCAATCTCAAAAAGAAAAAACCACCCTCCTCTCCGCTTTTCCATATAGATACCAGTCCCAAGACACCAAAGATGGTAGGGATATACAGAGATCAATGATCCGTTCTGAGAGATCCTGCGACGTCTCAATGTCCACCTATCAAGGATAAGTTCAGAATGCATCAAGATCACAAGGCCTGAAGAAACAGGCAAATACCAAGCAAGTATCAAGGCATAACTGAAAGGGAAGTGAATCAAAATATATATCCCTGCTATATATAATACTGTTTGATATATACATATGTATTGTACATGACAAAATGGCTAAGCCAGATGCAAGAAAATACAAAGCTATCTACAGATCTGTGTGTATGCGGACTATCAGATCTAACATGGCATCCCTCTCTGAAGAAGGAGGTAAGACTGCAAGCTCCTGCCCAATGGTATCTACACGAGCTAGCAGATCTGAGGCTAACTGCATGGTGGCATAATACTCATTGATGTATGCACTCATATTGGCAAGGATGCCAGTCGTATGGGATCTCACTGAAGTACTGTCTGCAATGGCCACATCCCTAGTAGATAAGGCGGCATCCCGCTCCATAATCAATGCATCCCTGGCTGATCTAGCCTCATCCCTCTCTAACAAAGTGGCATCTCTCCCATCAAGAGTTGTCAACATCGAGGCCCTAGCCTGATCTCTCTCATAGGTCATCATATGTAGGCTCTGCTCTAAATGATGTGCTGGATACTGAATAATAGTGGCACTCGGGGTGGGAGAATCCATCACAAATGCTGGCAACCCCGCAGTCGTAATCAATATCCTGCACTGTGGATACTACCATAGTCGATGTAGTCTGTGTCTCCATCAATGCTGAATACTTTGCAAAATAACCCGGATGACTGACAGAAAACTTAGCCAGCTCTCACTGATCCCAACAGGCATACAACATGGATCTGTCCTCTGCTGATAAACGGTGTGAAGTAAAGCGCTGACTCACTGCCCCCTCAAATGGATGGAAATCCTGAAACTGGTCAAACTGCCACATCACGACCAGTGGGTGGTAGGTGATCATCCCTCTCAAACTAGCCAGAGGAAGATAATCCATGCCCGGAGCATGAGTAATGAAGTTATAGGGTGAACTTAGCCCTGAACACGACAATATAGCAAACGGATCTCCAATCCCTGCTAGGAAAGCTGACCAAGATGCATCACCTGTACACTCCGCAGGCTGAAAGGAGTATGACATGGCTATATCATGACTGAAGCAATACCCATGCCGTCTGAATGTGCCTATCGGTCTCAAGTGTGACATAAACCACGCAGACAAAGATTTAATGGAACCGCCTGTAAACAATCTTACCGGATAAGTGCAGCAGTATGTAGTTGACCTCAGAGTCTCTGCAATGATCATCAGTATGATGGTATGACCCTCCATGAGAGCTCTCACTACTGTAATGATGCCGATGTCCAACTCGTCCATGTATCGTGGCATGTAGGCATACGATAGTATGCACAATATCAATACATCCACTCTGGCTGAACGCCAATGATCCTCCGGTGTGGTGAAATCCCCAGAATACCATGCATAACTATCCTAAGAGCCAAATCTGTCAAACAAAAAACGTTGGGATATCACGTGGCCGGATGTAATCTCGTCATGTATCACCCTGCGCGTCAATCTAGTGAGGGTCATGAACTGTCTACTCATGTCTCTGATCACCATATGCACGCAAGTTCTGTCCAATGGCAGCATCGTCAATCGTGCATACTCCTCCAAAGTAGGAGTCAACTCCTGGGTCCCAAATCAGAAAATCTGCCTCTCCAATACCCAGTGCTCCAGCATACCCTCCACGAATCCTGTGGGAACCTGAAACATCAACAGGGTCATAGTATGTTGTAACAAATAATCTACAGTCACCCTGTCTGATGGTGACATGCTATCATACCATGAACGCATACTAGATGCCACCAAAAATGGTGGGGTTTGATCTATATGACTAACTATCGAAGAAGAAATATGTACGGGCCGTGTCATAAGCCATCTAGGGGTCAATGCTGAATATCTCTAGACATACATAAATATGCATAACATAATAACATACATGATACAATAGATGGAAATATGATATAGGGAATGAGAAACTGTACATACATTCCTAAGTATATCATCATCTAATACATCTCTATACAACTAAAATATAGGGAAATGGGGCGAAGCTACCCAACAACTAACATAGGCCTATCAAAAGATATAGTGAGAATGGGGCGAAGCTACCCATTGTCTAACAGAGGCCTATCAAAAGACATAACGAGAACTATACATCAAAAAAAGTCAATGGTGTCGATGTCTACATCATCGATCCTGTCCACCTGATGTAACTCCTCCTAAGTCACTGGATCTCTATCTACAGGGATGTTAGGCCTATACAAGGGAGGATCTGCACCGACAAAGCCATATGGATCACCCGAGGGGCCAACGCCAGAGCTGGAAGGATCAAAAGTATCTGCCTCTGAAGGATCTCTACCCAAATGTCGGATGAAGAAATGTGCCCGGTCCAACTTCCGGGTCAACCTGTCAATCTATGTCACATGAGTCGGATCTCTGACACAGGCTATGTGTGGCACGGGTCTGAGCTCCAATGGTACGAGGGAACCACCAATGCTGGAACATCTCCTGAGTGCAGGGACCCTCTAACAATGTGAAACCGTTAACCCCCAACAATGGGATATCAATGATGGGTGACTGCGAAACATGCCAATAACGCCTGACTAGAGGCAAGATCGGCATGCGAATCTCTCATATAGTGCTCCTAATAGCACGCTCTCCTAAATAGAGCTCCCATCCTCCATCTGTAAAGAGAGGAATCCTGCGGGTGGAAATAACGTACTCAACTCCAGTCGGGTACCCATCCTCAAATCCAACACTCAAGTGCTCCCCAGAATAGGGAATCCATGTGATGACATCCGATGTCAACAACTCCAGCTGTAGGCAGAAATGAGTGAAACCCTCAGCAACAGGGACCTCCGCCCGTATGGAATGATGCCATCTCCATCCTCGTGGATAGGTGTCTAAACCTAACACGCTCACAGGACATAAACATAGAAGCCTCTCATAGGCCCAAAACAAGCAACACAAAGGCAACATCTGCTGTCAGTCAACACTCTTAACCTATACATGGGAAAAGATAAGAGAAATACTCACCAGCAGAAACGGGTAGAATCCTAACCAAGCCTCGGTCAAGCATTGTGATCGCATGCGCATTCCCCTGAGGAAGTAGGCAAAGGTGTAGGAACCCCAATTATAGTCTCCTATACGGTCCACGTGTTGAGAGGCACTGATCAAAGAGAAGGACACCATAGAAGAGTTATCTGCTATGAAGCAGCCCCAAATGATCATCAGGAACAATCGCCGAAGAATGCGATCCCTGACTCTCACATCATCATGTATGGGCTCACTCAATAGCCCGCTCATAGTATTTACGCTCAAAGGACCTGTAAGAACAGTCCTACCCTTGAGCGCCTCCTCCAGAACTCCCAACAAGGATCCAACAGCAGTAGGGGTAATATCCGTCGTGCAAGGCACTGGATCCCCTCCAAACTCCATACATGTGATAAACCGCCAATCCATCGACATCATCATCACCTCACAGTCCAGTAAATGGAGTGACTGAGTCTGGTGAAACCAACGCTCAGACAATGCCCTGAGGTAACCCTAGGGACAACGACGGGGAAGAATGGAAAAGAACATCCAAAATCCCCAGCCATGTACAATCGCTCTATAGTCATCGTGCAAATCCTGATACATAGAGTGGATGTTAAACCAGTTCCCTCGAGGCTGTGTAAAGCTGGGGACCTACATCAAATACAAATTCACATCAGAACCCTTTGCTCCTCATCAATAGGAAATAAGGAAGATTAAGATCCAACTTCATACCTCATTTGCGTGCAGGTAGACTGAAGGATGCCGACTCAAGTCACCCAGAAGATCTGGGTTCACCACTTGAATACCTGGAAAATCACTACGGGAAGCACGTGCAACAGGAGCAGGAACCTTAATCGGTACATCCTCCTCTTCATCCTCGACATCCAGCACTTCAACCTGGATAGGACGTATCACAACCTCCACCAAATGACGAGGCTGTCTAATAGAACGGGGTCGAGGCACTTCAGAAGCTCTCCTCCGTACACCAGAAATGGTCCTGCGAGAACTACTCGGCTGGTCCGGATCCATAATATCTGGACAACAAGTCTCCAAATCACCTCAGAAAGGGTGTGGTAAATTCTTACCTAGAGCTTTTCAAAATGCATTTTTATGAATACATGCATACATGCATTGTTTTAACATACATCTACAATAGAGTTAAAAATGCATGACTACCCAATGCCTACATTTTGAAATTTTTTGCCATAGCCCCTTTGTAAATGGGACTATTCACATGCACATAGGCATGACTAGGTGGCCATTCAGTAGCACACCTATCCACAGTAATATACATCCTACATGCATTAATACATCATAGTAAAAAATCTGTAAGTGTAGTCTAATTACCAGGATTATTTTTCTTTTCTACCTCTACTCATTTGTCCTCAAATAGGATAATAAATGACAATTTAACTATTTCAAAAGTCAAATTTTTTTACATCATTATGTTCAACATAGTTTAATACTAATATTTACTATGTTGAATATTTTTTATCAAGTCATATCAGCATGCATATTCACTACTATGTGTCTAAATGCATTTCATGTGATAAGTCATTTTCCAATGGATAGAAACTGGAAAAGAATACATGCATATGTTACCAGGACAGTGAAGAACGCTTGTACGGTAGCAGAATATGCAAAAAGTTGCTCGAACTCAGCTGGTCTGAAGAAGAGCTCTCAGATTTCCTTCACGGTGCAGCTTGAAAATGACTTATGAAGACAACCTGTGGGCTTTACATAGCCACAGTTGGCTGCAGGTCCATCTGCGGCTACTACAAGTGTACCTGTGGCACTTATATATGGGTCCCACACCTCCGACTCACTCCAGTTAAAGTTGCAAAGGAGGTCTCACAAGCTGAAAAAGCCAAATCAGGAATAAAAATGTTACGCGATTGAGCGGAATAACCTGGAATCCTGGTTTTCACGGGTCAGAGTTAAACTCCTGTCATCTCATTGGTATTCACCTGAATGCAGGGTATACTATACCGATGAGCTCACCTTTTACAAATCATACTTGATAATACCCCACAAAGGTCCGATGCCGTCAGTGCAGGGTCATAACCCTAACATGTATCCCCAACGGGGGTTACAATGCCGATGTGACGAACTGACGATGTATCCCCGGTGGGGGTTACAACGTCAAGTAATCGACGATGTATCCCCAAGAGGGGTTAAAACGCCAAGTAATTTAATCGACGATGTATCCCTACGGGGTTACAACGCTTAAGTTACTGGTTGACAAAGTATCCCCCATGGGGTCACAACGTAATTCTTTCAAACATCCACGTATCCCTGGCGCAGTTTACGGTGCATTCTCAACCATTGATACACACATCAATGAAGGTCAAGCAACCTTGACGTTATATCAGCCGGTGGCAAGTAAACCCATCGAAGCAGACTTATATAAGTATCCCCGGTGGGGGTCACAACGTAATGCAACCATTGACACACACATCAATGAAGGTCAAGCAACCTTGACAATGCACCAGTAGGGATCTATCCGGTGATACACACATCATCGGAAGTCAGGCAGCCCTGAAAATGCAAAATATTGGCAGTTAATCCAACAGGATCATGGTATATGCTAGTTATACAAACCAGAGAAGGCCATCCTCATCGGAGAGGACCGATGATGGAACATGTTATACACATCCTCAAACAGACAAAGCTTTATCCCCACAGATCTCTTGTACACAAGAAGCACCTCTATGGAATAGAAGTATGTGTCTAGGATTCAAGACTTTGGTGATAGTCCCAACGTCGACATCATTGAAGACTTGGATCGCATGTCAAAGCCATCACTGATTGTCATCCCGACAGGATTAGCAGGGAACCGATAATCATTCTCATCATGCATCATACATTTTCATCATGTTGCTGCACATATCATCATGTTTTATCTTGTTGCATTTCAAGTGTCTAGGATTCTTTATCCTATCCATGCCTTGCATTGCATGAATATGATAAAGAGGGGCATCTGTAAACACTCGAAATTTTTCTGCACACATGTTACTGACATTATAGGATGGCAGATTCATCTTTCAGAGATAACCCTGGAAGACAGCTCACATCCATTCTAGATACTACCAGAAGTTCAGTTTCAACTCCGGAACACACATCGGGAACATCATTTCCAACCCCTGAACACACACCAGGAATATCATTTCTAATCCTGGAATACACCCCGGGAGTATCATTTCCAACCTCGGAGATAACCTCGAGTTTCGTCCTTGGCGATAACCCCAAGGAATGCTGTTGCAGTTCCGATGATAACTCCAGAAATGCTTGTTTCAAATGCATGATATCAGCTACAATCTCAGACCTCCTACTGAGGCACTTATACCTCAGACCCGAAGCTAACACCGGGCGGACAGGTACATTTATAAATGACATCGCGACATTTAAACACTTGCAATAGTCCAATCTCAGATGTAACCCTGAGAAACGTCTGCTTTCAACTCAAACCAGAGATAACCCCGGTGAGGAGTCAAACTTCATCTTGCCACCTCAACACTTGCGCGTCGTCTCAATGCTTCATACATACATACATACAACAATATCCTACCAGAACTAAGGAGTTTTAATCCCGAGTGACTATTACGCGTGGCAGCACACCGGATAGAATTTGAAGCTTGAAGACCATGGGCATGGTCCCCTCTTCTTGACTTCGTACAACCTTTAATCTATGTTATTGCATAACTCTCGACACAAGCAGCCCGACGAAGGTCTTATATACCTCGTTTGGATGCTCGGATTGAAGTTCTGCAAGTTCGAGTGGACATTACAAAGGCACGATTTTGAGATGATGATTCATGGAGCCCGGGGCACCGCAAATGCAAGTGGCGAGAACTGTCCAATTTGAAAATAGGAAAAAGCGAGGAATCCCTGTCCAATTAGCTCTATACACACTCCATATTGAGTGTTTCCTTATTTTAAACATCTGTTAGCTCACATATAACTATATTTTTATCCAGCGGGAGCTGAGTGTTTATCCATATAGAGTCATAGAAGCCTGCTTTGGCAGCCCACTGTAAGCCTTCTCACACTCTATAAAGCCTTTCTCTTCAATTTTGCACACACTATTCTACACATTGAGAGTCGTGTTGTGTGCGTATGCCCAGACTGACTAACATTATCGAGTTATTCCTCGATTGAGCCTAGACTTATGTCTGGAGCGTTTATTTGCTTTTAGATAAATATATATAATTGTTGTCGGACATATCCGATGAGCCTGGATTTTACATCCGGTGCGTTTGCTGCTTATATATATATATTTTATATTTCTGTTAGGTCTGGAGTTTACTTCGAGGCCTTTTACTGCTTTATTTATATTTAGTCCCGCCCGAAGTTTACTTCGTGGCGTTGATCGCATTTACTGCTTTATTTATTTTTCTGATTCCCCATGGAGTTGCTTCGTGGTGGTTGATCATGTCAATATATATATTTACCGCTTTTATATATTTATATTTCCGATCCCCATGGAGTTGCTTCATGGTGGTTGATCATGTCTCAGATATATATATTTACAAATTTTATATATATATATATAATCGCTATCGCTTTTCATATAAACCGCACAGATCATGTGAGCCTAGGAATCATGTGATCATAGATTCAAAGCTCTTCAATCTATATTCGGTTCCCCGATGGACATTTTTCAAATTTATGTGACTTTGTACATTATTTACAATGTTTGAATTTCCTTGGATGGTCATGTCATGCCCATGAGGAGTTCTAACACAGATATTATTATTTTTTTTGAAGATGCCTCACATCTCAAAAATAAAAGCGAACAAGCCGAACATTTAATAATAAAATGGAGGTATGAGAAGGTCTCAATTCCTATTGAGCACAGGGTTTGAAAAAAATCTTTTTATAAAACTTCACTACTATATCTTGCTTAAAACTGAATTTTTCTATAAATTCAAACCCTTTGTATATAGGTGCGAACGAGGCCTCGTACTACTTTCAAATAATTGCACATTAATCCACACACACACACACACACATTCATATAACAATTTCTTAAAAAGTGGCGGTCACCGTGGTAAAACGGATGTCGGGAGGTGCCTAACACCTTCCCTCCGCATAATCAAGCCCTCGAATCCAAATGAATCTCGATTTCACAGACCCGTTTAGCAGTGTTACATCATTGGGTCAATGTGCAAACCTTTTTGGTTGCGTTGGTGCAACCAGTTAAAAACACCAACTGGCGACTCTTAAAGTCAAATCGTCAACATTACACATGTTGGACCTTTTTCACTTATTTTTTCAAACAAATCTCACCTAACATGAGAACACTAAAGAACAAGTAACAAAAAGGGACAAATAAAAATCCCGACGTCGATAATTACCAACTCTGAATCCCCAAAGACAGTTAACCATCTGATGCCCATTGAGTGAGAAAGTTTTAGCCCTATGATACAGCCTTCATACTCAGCTGTGTTATTGGTGCTGATAAAGCCGCAATTTGACTAAGAACGGGATATCGCTTCCCCGGTACGCATACTTAGAACCGCTCCAAATCTAGAACCTTCCATGTTAACATCTCCATCAAAATACATTTTCCACGTATGGCATGCATCGTATTGATGATATTGCTAAATTGCCATGACCCCTTCATCGGGGAAGTATGTTTCTAAGGGTTTGTAATCCCATGCGGGTGTGGCAACTAGTTGATCCGCAACTCCTCGTCCTTTAATGAACTTTTGCGTCACATAGATGATGTCAAATTATTACAGAATAAACTGCCATCTGGACAACCAATAATTCAGTATGGGCTTACTAAACACATATCTGAGAGGATCCATGCGGGATATGAGATTGGTTGTATAACCATGGAGGTAATGTTGTAACCTCATGGAAGCCCATTCTAAAGCACAACACGTTTTCTCAATCAGAGTGTACTTGTGTTCACTACTACTAAATCTTTTACTGAGGTAGTAGATAGCTCGCTCTTGGTCTCTATCGTCTTTCTGTCCTAGCATGCAGCCCATGACATTGTCATTAATGGATAGGTACATGAACATGGGAACATCATCCTTGGGAGGTACCAAAACAGGAGCATTAACCAACTGCTTTTTGATTATAAGGAAGGTTTTCTGACACTCATCATTCCATTTCATGGAGGAGTTCTTCCTTAACAACTTAAAGATCGGCTCACAGGTTGCTGTGAGTTGAGAAATAAACCTGCTAATGAAGTTGATTCTTCCCAAAAATCCCCGTATTTCCTTCTCTGTCTGAGGAATGGGCATTTCCTTGATGGCGTAGATTTTGGTGGGATCCAGCTCAATCCCTTTGTGGCTGACTAGGAAACCTAGTAACTTGCCTGATTTAACACTAAAGGCGCACTTGGATGGATTCAACTTCAAGTTGTACTTACGCAACCTATTGAAAATCTTTCTGAGATGGTCTAAGTGGTCTTCCTCCCTTCGGGATTTGACAATGATGTCATCAACATAAATCTCTATCTCTTTGTCCATTAAGTCATGGAAAAGAGCCATCATAGCTTGCTGATAGGTTGCTCCGACATTGATGAGGCCGAATGACAACTGTTTATAATAAAGGGTTCCCCATGGCGTGATGACAGAAGTTTTCTCACGATCCTCCTCAGTAACCATAATTTGATGATACCCCGCGAAGCAGTCCGTAAAGGAGTACATGCCATATTGAGCAGTATTATTAATGAGAATGTGGATAAATGGCATGGGAAAGCTATCATTAAGGCAAGCTTTGTTCAAATCCTGGTAATCCATGCAAACTTGCACCTTCCTCATGGTTTAGGCATGGGGACTATGTTTGATAGCCATTCAGGGTATATAGACACCATGATGATGTCCGCTTGAAATTATTTCATAATTTCTTCTTTAACCTTTAAACTCAACTTAAGTTTTAATCGCCTGAGCTTCTTCCTGACTGCCTTGAATCCCTCTTTAATGGGAAGGCGATGAAGGACAATGTCAGTGGACAAACCCACCATATCTTCATGAGACCAAATAAACACATCTTAGAATTGGGTTAGTAGTGCAACCATGTCATTCCTTTGGTTTGGAGTGAGGTCTGAAGTAATCTGGATTAGCTTAGGGTTTTCTATAGTTTCAAGATTGAAAGATGTGGTATGATCAAGGTTAGGCTTTGGTTTGTATTCGACCCATTCCTTGATCTCCTTAGGTATCTCAATGTCCTCTTGTATTTCCATCAAATTTGAGTCCAACTTTTCATCAAAGTTATTGTCCTTGTGGAGAAAAGGCACTTCATCAACAAGTACAGCCACATCTAAATTCAAAGTCCTAAAACAAATATATGCTTTCACTTAATATATGAAACTGTTTAATCATACAAAAGTGTTAGCATGTACTGATAAAACAACTGCTAATATTGTACAAAAAAGTAAGCAGTTAAAGTTATCTACAGGACAGATGGAATTTTTGCCCATTTTACCCTCGTCGACCAATACATGGAGTGTTGTTCCAATTATCGAGGGGAAAGTCCTGATGGACTGCAGTGATGGAGGAGCTATCATTGTCCTCTTTTTCTTTAACGATGACCATAACATATGGGCAATCATAGTTTGGGGTATATCTATTTATATGTTCATCATGTAGAATGATACGTATGCCTGACATCATCACAGCGATGTCTTGTTTACATTTCTATTCCTTCTCTTCCACTTCGGGATCTCTTTTGCTTTAATCGGTATCAGTTTGGGAAATAGCATATCCATAACATGGGTTGGCACCTTTACCGGAGACTGTACAAGCTCAGCATTTGCAGGTGGAGACAATCGTTGTGTGGCTGAAGTTGAAGGAATCTGTTTATGCTTATGAGGATTCCTGTGATTAGGGCTAGTAGAATAACCTAATCCAGTTATCCCTATTTGACTGGGCACTTGAATAGGGTGCTTAATACCCTGATGATCTTTGCCCAACCCTTGTCCAGGTTGATGACCCAATGATATCATTTATTGAGTAGCCAACATTACTTCCTTCAGATTAAATCTTGGGTGTGAGAGATGGTGCCCCAACGGGATGGCAATGAGTGTTGCTCACCTCTGTGGCGTGGAAACTGGCCGACTCAACTTCTGAATTGAAGCTGATGAGAGGTATGTCACCTTGTTCAGGACATTCCGGCTCAGCATTAATAGTAACTAGGCTATTATTGATAATGTACTTGAGTTGTTGATAAAGGGTGGAAGGGACGGCTCCAGCCATACGAATCCATGGTCTTCCCAATAATAGGTTGTTTCATGTGGCTATTTTGAGCACATGAAAGGATACAGTGAATGTATGTGGACCAATCTCCACTGGTAATTTAATTACTCCAACGGCGTTTCATCGGGACCCATCAAAAGCTTTGATAATTGTATGGCTTCTTTTGATCCTCTTGGGGTTGATATTCATCTTCTCCAAGGTAGCATAAGGACGGATATTCAGAGATGAACCTCGATCTATCAAGACTCCTCCTACCATGTATCCGGAGGACAAAACCACTATGTGCAACGGCTTGCAATGACCGGTCCCTTTAGCGGGTATGCCGTCATCAGTGAAAGATATCACATTGTTATTGAAAATGTGATAAACCAAATGTTGGAATTTTTCCACATCCATTGATTTCGGTAAATGGGCTTCTTCCAAGACCCTTAGCAATATTTTCCTGTGATCTTCGGAAGAGAAAACCAAGTCCAGTATGAAAATTTGTTGTGGAGCTTCTCTTAAGCTGAAAACCACTTTGGCTTCGTTATGACCCATGGTAAGAAGGAAAATTTCAATCTTTTCCAGGGTAACTTTCCTATTTGATTTGAGGGTGGGCTTCATCACCCGACGGGGAAGATACAGTGGATTCTCCTTCGACACTATAACGGTTGTATGTGATGTAGATCCTTCAGCCTACCCATAATTCCATGGGACTTTGTGTAGGCTGACAATATGATATTGTGGTCTGAATGGTAAATTAATTGGCTCTGGTGCAGCCACTTTCAAAGGATTATCAACTCCTTTGAGTTGAATTGCTTGGATTGTGGGTGGTTTAGCATCTCCATCATCCTCAACGAATATAACTGCTATGCCGTCCTTCCATTTTGTAGGACATGTGTTCCCACTCTCGAGTAGAAAAGTGTCATACTATGCCATTTGTAGGACACCGCTGTTAATTAAATTCTGAATGAGGTGGCGGAGTGCCTAGCATTCTTCTGTACTGTGACGGCGAGAGTGGGAGTGATATTGGCATACTCCCTCGGAATTAAATTGTCTGGAACGGGGATTGATTGGAGGTAGAAGGGACGTAATTCTTCCTTCATTGATCAATATTTGAAATATCTCCTCCATAAGTTGGCCAAGATATGTAAATTCCCGTTTGTTGGCAAAATCCCTACGGGCCTTGGCACTTGCTCTTTTCGCAACTTTATCCTCCAGTGTTTCACTTTCTGAAGGCAAGGATGGGATATTCATGAAAAAAGGAAGGAGACTAGCATGCTCCTAACTGATTAATTGGCATGTGACTTGGTGTTGATGAATCACCAGTTCTGCGAACTGATCCACTTGTTTGCAAAGAGCCTTAATCTTTCTCTCCATCATAAATTGGAACTGTGCATAATCCCATCTGTTAGCACCGTCTTTGCTAGTCTAGGAAGATTCAACAACATAATTGGAACTCTGTCCACTGCTCCAATTAATCATATTGACCTCTCCTTCTTTGTGTTCAGGAAGAGGATTATCTTGCACATGAGGTTGGTCGGGCTTAGTCACAACAATTTCCCCATTGTCTATTAAGTCCTGGATCTTGTGTTTCAAGGCCCAACAATCCTGAGTGTCATGTCCCGGTGCCCCCGGCATGATAAGCACACTTCCGAGTAGCATTGAAACCCTTCCCATTCGGGTTGGCTAGTGGAAGAAGATATGTAATTTTCTTCTGAGTAGTCAGAAGAGTAAGGATATTCTTGAGCGACTCCCCTAAGGGTGTGAACACTCGGAGGCGTCTGACTTCTCCACCTTTAGGCAATGGAGGGTTTGAAGAGTGTGCTTGCAAAGGGGAGTAGTTTCTCCTCTGGATAGGCATATTTTGACTACCTTTTTGACCTTGTAGTATCAAGGAAACATCTTTCTTTTTCTTTTTATGGACCCTCCGGGGGTTGTTTCCATAAGTTCCAGACTGGATGTGCTCAGAAACTACTTTAAGAGTGGCTAGGTCTTGAATGTTTCCTGACTTCAATCCCTTCTCAGCCATCTCTCCGTGTTTGATCATTTTAGAAAATGACTTGCAAATACCAACTAAGACCCTTTCATAGAAAGGAGCTTCTTGTATGTCTATGAAGGTCATGACCATTTTTGATTCCGTCATGGAAGGAATAACTTGAGCAGCAAGGCACCTCCACCTTTGAGCATACTCTCTGAAAGACTCATTGGACTTTTTCTTGACCTTGGTAATCTGGTACTGGTCAAGAGCCATCTGAGATTGGAAGCTATAATGAGTGAGGAAGGCATGCGCTAGTTCCTCCCAACTATGTATCTTTGAGTTATCTAATCTTGTATACCACGTCCGGGCTTCTCCAGTCAGACTCTTCTGGAACAGCTGCATTCTGAGCATCTCGTCCTCTGCATAAGATCCAAGTTCTCCAATGAACACCTTCAAATGTGTGTAAGGATCCCCTAACCCATCATATTTTTCAAAGTCAGGAGTTTTGAACTTCTCTGGATATTGAGCACCAGGGAATATACAAAGGTCAGCATAGGAAACATTCCTGTGTGCTCCAATTCCTTTGATAGAATGGAGGGTTTCCTCCTTTTGAAGGACTTTCTTCCTGATATCACCGGTGTCTGGATCTTCTTTAAGATGGGTGTTTTTCAGGATTTTTGTTGGTCGTATCCAACTGAATTTTAGGAATTGTTTTATCTGAACCTTGTGCAGAGGACTCTGTATGTATGGGTATTCGCGAACCTTGAGTAGACTAATGTAGTTCTTTAAGCAGAACAACCAAATCTGTAATTTTTTTTCTTAATCCGTCAAACTCTTCTCGAGAGATAAGAGCAGGATTAGATTTGTGACTCCCCCAAAATAGGTATACATCACCCATTCTGAGTCGCCAAATACATGGTACAAAAAACAACTACAACTTTATTATTACAATTATCGTGCAAAATACGACAACACATACTGTGAATTTAAATACAAATATTATCTTCTAGACAATATCCACACTCAAATAAAGTCCTCATTACAATTATTGATGCACTATTTTACAAAAATAGTGAGAACTGCTAAAACAATTGTCTAGGACCATCACTCTATACCCCGACTGGTTTTTGCTATGTTTTCGCTTCCTGAGAAGAAAAATGGAACAAAAAGGAAAAGGGTGAGCTCAACTAGCCCAGTAAAAAATATTATGACTAAGATAATATACAACAAATTATCCTTAGTCTTCAACAGGGAAAAATCTGATAGAATATAATAGACAACAAGTTTTAGATCAACAACTGTAGCGGAAACAAAAAATCATTAGAAGAGTTAAGTAGAGAATGGAATCTACTATCATCTATGAATTTAAAAGTCAATCATCAATATTTTATCCCTATAACATCAATCAATATACATCTTGAATCAAATATTAATCTTTGTACTACGGGCCAAAGATATTCATTTGTATCACCACTTGGTCATGTTCATCTCAACACCTGTTCATCTTTGCACTACTGGCCAAAGATATTCATCAGGTAATCATACATCTTTGCACTACAAGCCATCAAGTATCACCATTAAGGACTGAGGATGATGAAAAACATTTTAGAGAACGAATCTAGTGAGATAAAAGGATAAAGTTTAGAGATTCGTACTTTAGATAACTTAAGTTTAAAAATACTCCATAATAAACCATAATGGAGTAAAATTCAAGAATAAAGATCAAAAACATGGATACAATCAAAGATAGTAACCATAATAGACATCTGGGACAAAGAAGAGAAAATTTCATTTTTCAGTGAATAGTACCGTTGTGACGCCCCCAAAATAGGTCCATTCCATCCAACCCATTCTGAGTCATCAAATACATGGTACAGAAACAACTACAACTTTATTAATACATTTGTCGTGCAAAATACGACAACATATATACTGTGAGTTTAAATACAAATATTATCTTCTAGACAATATCCATACCCAAATAAAGTCCTCATTATAATTATTGATACACTATTTTATAAAATAGTGAGGACTACTAAAACAACTATCTTGTACCATCACTCCACACCCCAACTAGTTCCCGCTATATTCTCGCCTCTTGAGAAGAAAAATGGAACAAAAAGGAAAAGGGTGAGCTCAACTAGCCCAGTAAAGAATATTATGACTAAGATAATGTACAACAAATTATCGTTAGTCTTCAACAGGGAAAAATCTGATAGAATACAATAGACAACAAGTTTTAGATCAACAATTGTAGCGGAAACAATAATTCATTAGAGGAGTTAAGTAGAGAATGAAATCTACTAACATCTATGAATTTAAAAGTTCATCATCAATATTTTATCCCTGTAACATCAATCAATATATATCTCAAATCAAATATTCATCTTTGCACTACAGGCCAAAGATATTTATCAGTCGGTCATGTTCATCTCAACACCTGTTCATCTTTGCACTACGGGCCAAAGATATTCATAAGAAAATCAACCATCTTTGTACTACAGGCCAAAGATATTTAGTAATGTCATCATTTAGGACTGAGTATGATGAAAAATAATTTAAAGAAAACGAATCCAGTGAAACAAAAGAATAAATATTAAGGATTCGTACTTTAACCAAACCGAGTTCAAAAATACTTCATAAATAATCACAGTGAAGTAAAATTCAAGAATGATCAAAATATGGATACAATCAAAGCTAGTATCCATAATAGATAATCTTGGACACAGAAAAGAAAATTTAATTTTTCTGTGAATAGTGTCGTATTTGTGAATAATGTCGTATACGTGAATAGCACTGTATACATGAATAGTAACTCCGACACTAAAAGATAGAACTTTCACAAGAAAAATCATCATGCTTTGTGAATAGTACTTGTGAATAGTAACTCATGAATAGTAACTCATGAATAGTAACTCGTGAATAGTAACTCTGACATGAAAAGATCAGAATTTCACAAGAAAAATCTTATCAATATTCCGATATAATGATATTAAAAGAAATAATATCATTTATAAAAAAAATAATATCCCTTACCTCGAAAAGATGGTACTCCTGATGGGAATACTAGATATAGTGCTGAAGGGAACTTGCACCGTATAGCAACACTCAAGGTATCAAAATACTCACAAGAATACGCTCAATATATTGAGAGAGAAAGAGAGAGAAGATTTCAGTTTCTGGTGTGATTTTTAATTCTAACTTAAGCACCCTATTTATAGGAAAATGCTTAGAACACCAAAGCAAAAAATTAAATATAATAATATATTTATAACCAAATTTTCCTTAGCCCACCACATCAAAAACACATTTATCACACGAAAATGAAAAACATGTTTAAAACAATTTTTGTTACAAAATCAATTCTGACTCAATAATCTAGAACTGCAATAATTCATAATAAATAGCCCTTTTATCAGAAAAATTTGAACCTCATGTCCTTCCCATAGGAAATTTAATTCTCTACAACTTTGCAGAAGAAAGTTTTTCCAAATTCCAAACAGAAATTGACAAAAATCCACAAACGAGCGATTTTATAGGCTATAATCAATTTTCGGTCAAGAATTGTGTCCACCAACACACACAATACATGTGTTAAACATTTAATCCAACAAAAATACTCTTCCTCCTCATTTATTCATATATCCCACATTCATTGTAAAAATATCACCATTAATATATAATAATAAATTATTTTATCAGAAAAGATAAAATATCAATTTTCAACAATTGTCACATTAAAAATTTTCTCCATCTATATCCATATAAAATCAATATTTTCCTCATCATATAAATCAATAATAATTATTCACAAATAATATTACAGAATCACAATCTTCGACAACCGTGCGGCGGGTTCCGGAAAGAGGGGCTTTCTAATAAGGATCTCTCCTTACTAACGCGCAATTAGATGATCAAACCTCTCATTAGACAGAACTTTCTAGACATTGCCAATAATGTTATCTAATAATATTATTCAGATAATATAAATTATTGCTCCGATAATGGAAAATACTGTGCAGTGACAATTATTAAACCAACAATAATATAAAATATCAATGCCGCAATTATTGAATCAATAAAATAAAATATTGAACAGTAATTACTGTAACAATTATTGAATAGTGCCTTCTTACGTAAGAATCAATAATTGGTGCAATACTGCAAAGCATCGCGGCAACAATGCGTATTATTATGTTTTAACCAAAGGGTATTCCAACAATGATTAATTGTGAATAACTACGTCATTTATTTATAAACAACTTATACTTGTCGTTTTTTCATCCAATCGCTTTACATTATGGGGCCCACACAAGGTCGCTACCAATTATCTGAATATTCCCCGACAACAAGAATATTCCACGACCAAACGAATATTCCCCGACAACAATAAATATTTTATAACCACTTGCATGTTTGAAATAATTGTGCATTTTACCCATAACTAACCACATTAATCAAATCAACCCTTACTATTTCAAAATAATAAATAGAGGAAATTTCATTTTATTAAAAAAAAAAATTGGGGTCTTACAACCGTATTTGTGAATAGTGCCGTATACGTGAATAGTAATCCCAACACAAAAAGGTAGAAATTCCACAATAAAATTCATATCAATATTTCACCATAATGATATTGAAGAAAGTAATATCATTTACGAAGAAAATAACATCTCTTACCTCAAAATAACAGTATTTCTGATCGGAATATCGGGTGTAAAGTCGAAGGAAACTTGCACGGAATAGCAACTCTCAAAGTATCTAAATATTCACAAAAATACGCTCGATAATATAGAGAGAAAGAAAACTTGTTTCTGGTGTGATTTTCAATTCCAACCTAAGCGCCTATTTATAAAAAAATGCTAGAACGCCATAGGAGACTAAATAATAAAATAATAAAATAATAATATAATTTTCTTCCCTTTCTACGCATGCTTCAATTGAATGGATGAGCAGCCATCTTAGAAGAAAAATAGCAACCCACATATTTTAAAAACAAAAGTGGGTCCCACCATATTTAAAAAAAAAAATTAATTTCTGAAACTTTAATAATTCATAATAAATAGCCCTTTTATCAGACTAATACAAATTTTATGTCCATTCCATACGAAATTGAATTCTCTACAACTTTGTAGCTTTAAGTTTTTCCAAATTCCAAACCGAAAATATCCGAAATCCACAAACGGATGATTTTCAATACCTCATAAAATTCATAACAAATCATACGTTAATTTTTAACGGTTCAAAATTTGTGGACATATACTCAACTTATATATGTATATCATATCCAAAAATCACAACGATCCAATGGTCAGATTAAAATTATAACTCACACAATAGAACTTTAAGAACACTGATTTGATTTTTAATACCTTCATTCCGACAAAAAGACTGATAAAACACCTCAACATTAATTCCTTCATTTATATCCAAATAAATATTTCCTTCATTTATATCCACATAAAATAGATATTTCCTTATCATATAAATCAATAAATAATTATTCACAAATAATATTACAGAATCACAATAATGACAACCAGGCCGTTCCCAGGAAAGAGGGGGCTTTCCGATAAGGATTTCTCCTTACTGGCGCACAATTAGGCGACCAAACCTCTCATTGACAAAACTTTCTAAACATAATGCTATCTAATAATATTATTCAAATAATATGAATTAGTGATCTGATAATGGGAAATACTGTGCAGTGACAATTATTGAAATAACAATAATATAAAATATTGAACAGTAATTACTGTAACAATTATTGAGTAGTGTCTTCTTACGTAAGAACCAATAATTCAAAAATACTGTGTAATATCGTGTGCTACTGTGCAACCACGCCAGACATCGTATTTTTAACCATCCGGTATTCCAACAAAGATTACTTGGTAACAACTACGCCGTTATTTATAAAAACTCAAACTTGTTGTTTTCTTCATCAGACTGTTATTCTGTTATGGGCCCCACAAATGGTTGCGCCGTCGTACGAATATTCTCCGACAACAAGAATATTCCACGACCAAACGAATATTCCCTGACAAAAATGAATATTTTATAACCACTTGCTTATTTTGCAAAATTTGCATATTTCACCCATAACCAAAGCATATCAAATTAATTTCTTATTATTTCAAGATAATGAATATAGGAAATTTAATTTTATTTATAATAAATTGGGGTCTCACAACCTCCCTTCCTTATGAAATTTCGTCCTCGAAATTGACGTACGTACCTGTTGTTTTGAAAAGGTGAGGGTACCTCGCTTTTATTTCCGATTCCAACTCCCAGGTCATTTCTTCAATAGCATGGTTCCTCCACAAAACCTTGACTTGTGGTATAACCTTTGTTCATAGGACATGTTCTTTCCTATCCAATATCTTGACAGGTACCTCCTCGTACATTAAATCTTCGGCTATCTCATCTGGTTCTAATGCGATAATGTGGTTCAGGTCTTTCACATATTTATGAAGCATAGATATATGAAAAACATTATGAACACGAGACATGCTTGGAGGTAATGCGAGTCTATAGGCTATATTTCTTATTCGGTCAAGAATCTCAAATGGACCAACAAATCATGGATTGAGCTTTCCTCTCTTCCCAAATCTTGTAAGTCCCTTCCATGGATCAATACATAACAGTACATGATCTCCAATATTAAACTCCACGTTCTTTCGATGAAGATCAGCATAACTCTTTTGTCGATCTTGTGAAGTCTTTATACGTTTTCAGATCATTTGAATCTTTTCTGTAGTCATGCATACTAATTCTGGTCCCAACAACGTTGCTTCTCCCACCTCGTCCCAACATACTGGAGAATGACACTTTCGTTCATACAACACCTCGAATGGAGCCATGCCTATACTCGCTTGATAACTGTTATTGTAGGAGAATTCCACCAGTGGCAAGTACTTATCCCAACTTCTTTTGAAATCTAGGACACAGAGTCTTAATAGATCTTCAAGGATTTGAGGATGGTATGCCAAGCTAAATTGTAAATTCATGCCCATAGCTTTCTGCAAGCTAACCCAAAATCGTGAAGTGAATCTTGGGTCACGATCCGAAACTATGGATACTGGCATGCCATGCAATCTCATAATCTCATTTACGTACATACGAGCAAGACGTTCAAGGGAATAAGTCTCACGTATAGGCAAGAAATGAGCAGACTTGGTTAATCTATCAATAGTAACCCAAATCGCATCTATGCCTTGAGAAACTTTGGGAAGACCTGAAACAAAATCCATGGTAATGTGTTCCCACTTTCATTTCAGAATCTCAAGTGGTTGCAATGGACCCTTTGGCACTTGATGCTCCGCCTTTACACGTTGACAAGTTAAACACCTCGATATAAACTCTGCGATCTCTTTCTTGATATTGCTCCACCAAAATGTATATCGAAGATCATGATACATTTTGGTACTCCCAGAATGGATTGCAAATGGTGTGTTGTGTGCCTCCATCATGATTCTATGCTTCACGTCAAAATTGTTAGGAACACAAAGTCTGGAGTTGACTCGAAGTATTCCTTCTTCATCGATTCTTGCTTCTAGAATATCACCTTCTTGCACTTTCCTCTTCATACGCATCAGCTCCAGGTCTGTAGCTTGAGCAGCTTTCACTTTATCAATTAAAGTCGATTCTACTCGAATGTTTGATATCATCACTTGGGTACTTGGAGCCTTTAACTCTATCTCCATCCTTTGTAAATCATATAAAATGGGTCTTTGTGTTAACAACATCGCACTCGCACCCGCATACGATCTTCTACTCAATGCGTCAGCTACAACGTTTGCTTTTCTAGGATGATATTGAATGCTATGGTCATAATCTTTCAACAACTCGAGCCAACGTCGTTGTCGCATGTTGAGTTCATTTTGGGTGAAGAAATATTTGAGGCTTTTATGATCCATATAAATCTCCACTTTCTCCCCATACAGGTAGTGTCTCCATATTTTCAACGCAACCAACTCCAGATCATGAGTAGGATAATTCCTCTCATATTCTTTGAGTTGTCGCGAGGCATAGGCTATGACTTTCCCATGTTGCATGAGAACACATTCTAACCCTTTGCCTAAAGCATCACTATAGATAACAAATTCATCCGAACCAGATGGTATTGTCAGAACAGGTGCCGAAATGAGTCTCCTCTTGATCTCTTGGAAACTCTTTTCGCATTCCTCGCTCCATACGAATTTTGTATCTTTCCAAGTCATTTGAGTTAATGGAGTAGTGATTTGAGAAAATCCTTCCACGAATCTCCGATAATAACCAGGTAAGCCCAGAAATCTACGTACTTCGATCATCAACTTCGGTTGCTCCCAACTTTGTATTATTTCAATCTTCGCTGGGTCAACAGATACTCCATGTTTTGACACCACGTTCCCAAGAAATTCTACTTCCTTAAGCCAGAACTCGTATTTCTTCAGCTTGACATATAGCTTGTTGTCACGAAGTCTTTGAAGTACCAGCTTCAAATGGTGCTCATGATCTTCACGGCTTTTGGAATAGATGAGGATGTCATCAATAAAGACAACAATGAACTGATCCAAATATTCCTTGAATACACGGTTCATCATATCCATGAAAGCAGGAGGAGCATTAGTCAATCCAAAAGACATGAATAAGAATTCATAATGCCCGTACAGAGTTTTGAAGGCAGTCTTCGGAATATCTTCACTTTTAATCTTCAGCTGATGATATCCAGAACGAAGATCGATCTTTAAAAAGAATTGTGCTCCTTGTAACTGGTCAAACAGGTCATCAATACGAGGTAGGGGATACCTATTCTTGATGGTGACATGGTTCAATTCCCGGTAGTCAATACAAAGTCGCATACTCGCGTCTTTCTTCTTTACAAATAAAACAGGAGCACCCCAAGGAGATGTACTAGGACAAATGAAACCGATGTTAAAACACATCAACATTAATTCCTTCAATTATATCCAAATAAATATTTCCTTCATTTATATCCACATAAAATAAATATTTCTTTATCATATAAATCAATAAATAATTATTCATAAATAATATTACTGAATCACAATAATGACAATCATGCCTTTTCCAGGAAAGAGGGGGCTTTCCGATAAGGATTTCTCCTTACTAGCGCGCAATTAGGTGACCAAACCTCTCCTTGACAGAACATTCTAGACATTGCCAATAATGCTATCTAATAATATTATTCAAATAATATGAATTATTGATCCGATAATGGGAAATATCAAAAGCAAAAGGACAATTATTGAAACAACAATAATATAAAATATTAACGCAACAATTATGATAAAATAAAATATTGAATAAAGAATTATCGTAATAATTATTGAGTAGTGCCTTCTTACGTAATAATCAATAATTCAAAATACTGTAATACCGCAGCTACATTGCAACCACGCCAGATTATTGTATTTTAACCACCGGGTATTCCAATAGTGTTAACGGTAAAACCTATGCCGTTATTTATAAAAACTCAAACTTGTCGTTTTCTTCATCCGACAGTTATTCTGTTATGGTGCCCACAAATGGATGCACCGTCGTACGAATATTCCCTGACAACAAGAATATTCCACGACCAAACGAATATTCCCCGACAAAAATGAATATTTTATAACCACTTGCTTATTTTGCAAAATTTACACATTTCACCCATAACCAAAGCATTATATCAAATTAATTCCTTGTTATTTCAAGATAATGAATATAGTAATTTTATTTATAATAAGTTGGGGTCTTACAAGACTGGTCAGATAAAGACATGATTGGTTGTAGGCTTGTGGCCTTTTTGGATTTTGAGCGGGTAACAGTCCCAATTGTTTCCCTACAAAAACTTATGTAGTTTAGTCTTAGGGAATGTATGAATATTTACGTGCTATCATAATGTGTCCATTTTAAGAATATTATCCTGCAAAACGGGTGTTATTTGATAGCATGTCAAGTCTTAATATACATGAGCAAATATTCTTCATATTCTTCATTACATAGAGATGAACATGGAATGAAATTACAAGTAATTGTCTTTATAAGTAATTGAAAAATGGAGAGCAAGATGAGACTTTCCTTTGCTTTCGGTTTATCAGAGGCTGACCTATCTTAGGTTACTCTCGTGACTTTTTGGCATGAAGGTTCCCAGATCATCGCAATCTACTTGACGGGAAGTTAATCCGGTCTTTCAATTGGAGCGAATCTGGGTGGTGCCTTTCCTAAGCCTCGTTGGAATTAGTCTTCCTACGAGTCCAGAAATCAAACACAGACAGGATAGCCTCCTGGTGGAGGAACCACACAAAATACATTCACATACAATGTGTCTCACCGTTTATGAAAATGATTACATGTGCGAAGCACTAATATCACAGAGAGATATATTGCAGTGTAGTAAATAAAATGCATTCGTATACATTCATCAAAAATGTAAATGCAACATTCACACATAAGCATATAACAATTTTGAAAAGCTTGTAGTAGCGGCTTAAGACCTCTTACTGGTGTCCCCAGCAGAGTCGCCACCTATCGACGTCGGGATTTTTATTTGTTCCTTTTTCTTTTCTTGTTCTTTGGTGTTCTCATGTTATGTGAGATTTGTTTAAAAAAATAAGTGAAAAAGGTTAGACATGTATATGTTGACGATTCGACTGTAAGAGTCGCCAGTTAGTGTTTTTAACTGGTTACACCAACGCAATTGAGAAAAGGTTTGCACATTGACCCAGTGATGTGACACTGCTAAACGGGCCTGTGAAACCGATATTCATTTGGGTTCTGGGCTTGATTATGCGGAGGGAAGGTGTTAGGCACCCCAACATTCGTGTTACCATGGTGACCGCCACTTTTCAAGAAACTGTTATATGAATGTACGTGTGTGTATGTAGGTCAATGTGCTATTATTTGAAAGCAGTGTGAGGCCTCGTTCGCACCTATATACAAAGGGTTTGAATTTGTATGAAAATTCAATTTTAAACAAGATATAGCAATGATGTTTTGTAAAAGAGGTTTTTTCAAACCCTGTGCTCAATAGTAATTGAGACCTTTAATACTTTTATTTTTATTATTAAATGTTCGGCTTGGTTGCTTTTATTTTTGACATGTGGAGCATCTTGGAGAATAATATATAGTAGTGCGGAATTCCTCATGGGTATGAAAGCCATCTAAGGACAATCAAACACCGTGAATAATTTACAAGCCACTTACAGCTAAAAATGTCCATCACGGGAACCGAATCTAGATTCATTAGATTGAATCTGTGATCACATGATTCCTAGGTTCATATATATATATATATATATATATATATATATATATATATATATATATATATATATGGGATCCTTCCATAGCAAATTTTGCCACATATGAGTACCGTGCAACACCCCTTTTTGACCGCTGATAAATTGAATTGATGGTCACATTAACTTTTCTATTTGATAAGTTTAAGACAGTTGTTGTGGTTTAATTATTTACCTATACCCTATTTTAATTTTATTAAGTGAATATTAACTTGTCAAGATAGTTATAAAAAGTGAATATTTATTATTAAAATAATCCTACACGAAAGAGCTTCTACCTACTACCGGTACATTTTTTTTTTTTAATTTTTTTATTTCTCCTACATAGAAGCTCATACTACCGGCATTAAAATAATAAAATAATCCCACTTAAGACAGTCGATACGACCGGTACATTTTTTTTTTTTTTTTTATTTCTCCCTCGCATGACAGCTCATACTACCGGCATTAAAATAATAAAATATCCTACTTAACACAATCGATACTACCGGTATTAAATAATTGAAAAAAACCTACTTAAGACAAATTTTGTCACTACCGGTATTAAAAATTGAAAAAATGATTTTATTCAAGCAATTATCACGCTAAATGATTCAACTCGCAACCTCAAACTCCAAACACTCATTATATGACCACCCGAGCACCACTTGCCTAGTCAGTAATTTCAACCAAGAATATATCTTTATATTAAAACTTCACCATCCCCAAAATCTATATTCTTGCATTATTATTATATTACGATTTATTATTATTAATAAGTCTATATAATACATATGGGGTTTTCTATTTAGAAATAAGTTAATATCTATATTTATTAAGCAATGATTATTAGTAATGATTTTATATATTAAGCAATGATTTTATTATTAAGAAATGATTTTATTATTAATAAAACTAGTGAAGTATAATAATAATGTGATTATCGAATTTATAAAAGTAGTGAAGTATTATTATAATAATAATAATGTGATTATCAATATTAGAAGTACAGATTATACCAATACTAGTACCGCATAACATTAAGAGGAATAAGACATATTACATGTTCATTTTCATAAAATAAAAAAATAGAATGATTAATACAACCGACGCCTATTTTTTTTTTGGCTCAGAATCCCTAGCACTCGATAGTGATTTCGCTTATCGTGGTTCTGCTTCAAAGCCACAAATTGCACATTTTCGATGAGTCTTAGAAGAAATGATTTTCTCGAGTGCACTCTCAATCTAGATTGTTTTTTTCGCCCCTTTGTTTGAGAAATATTAGGCGGCAAAAACTCTTCTTCTTCTTCCACCTCTCGCATCTTCTTCATCGCCATTATCGTATCCCATATCATGATTCGATCTCCAACTGCGCAATCAATGTCGCCATCCGCCAGCCAAAGAATATTCTCATCCGGATCATACCGGTCAACCAACTCTTTTCCTCGTGCATTCAATTTAAGAATAGCTTTGTAACCTCTGATCGAAAGCAAGCCGCTTTGCTCGCTAACTCCCGTAATCACCCATCAAATGATTATAAATAGATTGCTTGATTTTGTTCAAGTCGCAGATGTGGAGTTAAAGAGTAAGTCTTCACCATTGCTTTTGTTCAAGCTCTCTTGTCCATCGATGAAGGATCATGCTCACCAGATTTGTGAAATACTTTTGCTATGAAATATCTCAAGATGTGCTCGATAATTCACCAGAGTGAGAAAAAACATTTGGCGCTTATATGTTACCGATCCCAAATTGTCGATTGTTGACAACTTCTTTATATCTTCCACCACTTTCAACCAGATCCAGATTATACACCGTGATAAACCTTAGTATCGCGACACACAACTCACTAAGTTTATGAACATTGTATTTCATGGAATCGACGAAATCGACGCTGGAAACGCTTCTAAACATCTCTTTTGTGTACACTTGTGCAAAGATGAACTTCTAAAGATGAACCGAGTACCATAATCCTTTTACGATGTTTTGTTATGTAGTCGGCCTTCCTCTCCCCGATAAACCGCCTTTTCTACAAATTTTGACTCAAGTAAAGACAAAACATATAGCATACCATGATGCATTAACATACTCATCAAAAAGGCATTCATGCTCTCGCTTCTTCCAAAGGGGTAGTCATTCCCACAAAAATATCTCTTTGATATGCTGAATCCATTTCGTCAGACATCATACAAACTTCCAAGCCATTCATTAGTATACAATTCATAGGAACTTATTAGAATATGCCAACGCTTTTCAAATTCCTCGATGGACAATGAGTTATACACACAAATTTGTTAAAATCATTTTTGAACGATGGGTGCTCGTAATAAACATGATGCAATTTTTTCGAAATTTATTGCTAATATGCCAAGAACACAATAAATGATAACTAGTTGAAGTACCGTAGAGCAATAGCATTACTCATGGCTCTTTCTTCGATCAAGATGATGGTCAGAGGTGCCTCAGTAGTCCATGGCTTCAAGCCATGTCTATAATACCCAAACGAAAGTGTCCTCTCGCCTCATCCCGTAATAAAGGCAAATCCAAACAATATAGATCGATAATGGTGGTTGACCCCAAAATGGAAACAAACGGCATGCCATACTTATTTGTCCCAGATGTACTATCAAATGTCACAACGCTCCGAACCGCTGATATATAAACCTTGACGCAAGGCCAACCCACAAAATACAAGCTATGCGGTTGTTTTCACCGGTTTCACTTTTAAAAAATTTGTCGGCACTTCCTGGATGCAAGTTTGTTCAAATGATTAACAAAGCAGCATCATCATTTTCATCTCGCAGAATCACGCCTTAAATCTCGCACCACATTCTCAACATTAGCAAGAGAGAAAGGAACATTTTGCAACCCACCTCCCATCAGGCTCAAAAAACATTCATCATCTTACTAGACCAATACCGGACTTATTTAAAGTGTCAATTAAATTTCTTGCAACAGAGTAATATTTCGTGAGTCTCGATCAAATCTACTTTGGTGGGGGTCACTAAGATGATTGTGCTCTAATTCAACAAAGAGATATATACGCCAATTGTCCTCTTTCTTATCAGGAACAACATATATTCTAGCTTTGCACATTGTTCGTCCTATCGAGTCTCTCTGTCTAATTATTTTATTACTACTATCTTCATCATCAGGTAAACTCTTGCCAACAATTGGTGTACCGCTTTTTTACATACATACCGCCTAGATCCGATATCATTCAGATAAGATGTTTATGACTAGTTGCAATTCTAATCTCAAATCCATTTTTACGCAGCATATGATCTATAAAAATATTCAACCTCTTCCAACGCATAAAAATAATCACCAACGTATTTAACAATATCAGATTTATTACTTTCAACTTCACTGACAAATTCAGATGTATTATATGACATTTTGAAAAACTTACTTGTGAATAATAGTGATGAATTTTGCTCGATCAGAACTTCAACTTGATTTTCTGAAGTGAAAGTGGGCAACCAGATGAAACAAATTATGAGTAGAGGTGAAAAGAGAAAATAATATCAGAGAACAAATTCGGGTTCATGGAGAAGAAGATAACTTGAGAAAATAGCAGCTTCCTAGACAATATTTAAAAGGTAAAACTAATGTACTTTTTCCATATAATCAATGTCAGCTTTTTTCTATTCCCATAGTGCTTTATTATTATGTTTGACCACTTATTCACCAAAATGCCTTTTATAATAATAATAATAATAATAATAATAATAATAATAATAATAAATAAATAATAATAATAATAATAATAATAATGTAATAAATATATATGTAATTACTTTTATACTCAATTCGTAATAATAATAATAATAATAATAATAATAATAATTAATTATAATAAAATGAGAAACATATAATTTGGGGGAAATGGAATGTTTTAAGATATATTCAAATCCAAGGTAAAATATGACAAATAGGCCCGTGGTGCTCTGGTGGTCATTCATTTAACGTTCGAGTTTGAGGTCTTGAGGTCAGGTCTCGATTCTCATTCAAAGAAATTATGTAATTTATTTATTATAAGTTCAATAATAGCCTGTACTGCATTCGAGCAGCTTTTTTAAAAATTTATTTTAATTTTTTTCTTCTAAGTTTATAGCCTTGCATTTACCGAAATTTGCTTATTTTAATAATTTATTATTATTATATGAAAAGCATTTTTATAAAGCTCAGATCGCCGAAAGCTACGCCCACATCACCTCTGAAAGACCAAATATTAGCCTTTTGACTACTTTTTCGCATTACACAATGCCTCGAAAGAACACCGCAAGCTTAAAACTTGTAAACTAAAAAAAGTCGAGACCCACACCGCAAGTTTGAATTTGGTCCAAATTTATGAGTTTGTACCGATCTGCATGAGCTTATTTAACCATCTATAACCATCTATAGTGATCTATTGAGAACACACGTTGAAGAGAGGAGCAAGTTTCTGAAGAGAGGAGCAAAAAACTTCAACAAGTCGAAGTGGCTGGATTCCATTTATTAGATTCTAAAGACACCGAACTTCAACACGTAAGTTTTTATTTATTGTTATTTGTTCAGTTTTTAATAGTTTCTGTTGTTGTTATTATTTTCTTATAATAGTAAAATAATATTATTACATTATATAAATGAAAAAACTTATTACAATGTACTCAATCGCCATTTTTTTTATCAACGCATGTTATTATCGAATTAAAGGGATATAATACCATGCATGTATTTGTTTTTTGTTGTCATTAATGCATGTTATCACCGCATATTATGCATGCATGTTATTACCGGAAATTTTTGTTGTCATTAATGCATGATCACTTTATATTTTATTAAAGAATGATATTTATTTTTAATATATTAATTAGATTAATTGACATATTTTTACAAAAATAAGAAAAAATATTAAAGGGATAATATGTTAGTATATTGTTACATGCATGTTATTATATGTGCATGTTATTGTTACATGTATTATACATGCATGTTATTACACGATGTTGTTCAGCTTTTTAATGCATGTTAGTGTGTATTGTTATTACCGCTATTTTGCAAAAGATGTTACTTTCAACTTCATTTTGTCATGCATCTTAATACTAATATGGAATTGATGTATTTTTTAGGTAAAAGATGGATAGTTGGGAATATGGGCCAATTGATCCAGTGTTCTCGCATGATCAACAAGATCATGTATCGATGACATATATCATGGGAGAGATAGGGGAAAACTAAGCTCCAAATAATATAATCGATCGTAAATATAATCAAGGGGCTTTGACAAAAGAACAAAAATCCTTTTTAGATAAATGTGGATTTGGAGTATTTAGTTATCAAGGTGTTGTACACCAAACCGATCTCGGTCCGATATCCGCCTTAGTCGAGAGGCGCCCTTGAGACCAATACTTTTCATTTAAACTGTGGAGAAATAACAATCACGCTAGAGGATGTTCACTTTATTTTTGGGTTACCGGTGGTGGGAAAGCCCTTAACGGGTCCCTCATCACACCAATTTGAATTATTTTAGGATTGTTTTGAGATAAATTAGTCGGTGAATATTTTAGTTCAAAAAAACGCAAAGGTAATTTCATTATAGTGTGGTTGCACGAACATTTTAATAAATGTCCCGAGAATGCAAGTAAAGATGTTGTAGGCTTACACAAAAGGCATACATGTTGTGGTTGTGTGGGGCAATATTATTCCCTAATAGAAATAGAAATAGTGTGCACACCCACGATATATGTCTTTTATTGCCAACGTCAAGATTGTGTAACTTACTCTTGGGCGCAAGCAGTTGTTAAAGTATATTTGTACGCATCTTTATATACCGCTACTAGAAAGGAGTTAAATACATTAATGGTTGTGTTACATTGTTACAAATTTGGGCTTATGAGCTGCAGTATATTGGAAAGCCAAACCCTTGGCCACAATCATCCTTATGGTTACCTAGGGCTTTAGCATGGTCCTATTCTCGAGCCCACAGCTACTTCCGGTAGACGTGAGAATCCCCATCACCATTTGTCATTTTACCGAGGGGAGTTAGATATTAAGTCTATGTGGGATGTGGTTCGCTGGCCTTACATAAATGTGGGATGATGATATCAAGGATTTAATTTTGAAGGCAAAGTTGTTGATCCGTGGGGTCCCTCGATCCACTTTGATATTGTGGAATTTCGTATGCCGACCATGTGATGAGACAATGTGTTCATGCAAGGCATACCATCAATGTACCAAAACCACGGTGACCTTAGGAAGGAGAAAAAAATTTAAATTTATTGATGTCGAGGATCGTATGGCCTCGAGAGGGGAATATATTTCATGCGGAGGCATACATGGATCATCTCAAGGACAACAAACCTAAAATTTCTCGATTATGTACCAATAGATGATTACATGGTCCGGTATAGGAAAATTACACGCTGAAAAATCCACCGACCTCTATGCAGTAAAAAGTTTAATTACTTATTATAAGCATATGAGCCTCTGCCATTTACAACCAACAACACCTTATTCAAATGGTATAAAATTATATTCTTCTTTAATAAATCATGTATTGAGTAAATACTTAATATTACATTTATTCATATTTATTGTTAATAATATTTGTTTGTGTTTATCTTATATGACAAAGTCGAGAGTGCAAAGTCACATTTTGATAAATTTTCAAGATTTACTCACCGCCTCCCCAGTTGGTTCTCGCAAAAAATAATTGGGATTTCCAATACGCCTCTATACGACTTCAAGCAAGAGGTAAACAAATACCTCGGCTGTGGGGGTCCCACAAATTTTGGACCACAAATCCCAATACACACAACTCAATGAAGGGCTTGGGAAACAAACCGATTATGTTGTAGAAGAGAGCTACATACCCACCCCACAAGTAATCGAGGAGAGCTCCATTCCCACCACCCAAGCCTTCACGAGGAGTGTTACATTCCAACCTTCCAAACCTATGAGGAGTGTTACATTCCAACCAACTTTTCATTTATGGACTTTCTCGACGCCAAGGATCTAGTTCACAAAAGGTATATATAGTTATGTTAATAGTGATGGTTTTAATTATTATTGCTATATAAATAATAATGTACATTTGGGTCTCAATCGTGTACAAGATGCGGAGACCACATCTCTTATGGACCAAAAGGGTCCTTATCCAAAAGACTTAAAGATTGGAAGGAGACATTTATAAAAACATATGTTTTGGAAACGTCACCGTATCCTTTATCACATCCGCCGCCAGCTTATATGAATTAGAACACAATGCAAAGGTAACTTTAGGGCCCCGAGTCGATATTCGAGCATGTCATCGACGCTTATATGTTGTTGCTACGAGACATAGAGGAATACTACAGTGTCGCGGGAATACAAAGGTGGTCCCAATTTGGTTTCATGAATTCATTCTTCATGATCTTAAGTGTATATGTGCCCTACACTAACGTGAATATCGTATGGAGTTTTTACGATCCGTATGTTAACCAAGATGTCGGTCCACCTTTACACTAATGCAAATACATATTCATGCCGGTGTGTAGTACCAATCAACGCCATTTTGTCTTGTTCTTATTCGCAGCAAGAAGATCGATGGTTACCATAATCGACCCGCACTACAATGACACTAAGTATATTAAGTTACATGAAATGTACTCGTAATTCAAGTTAAAGTCATGCAGATGTTTAGTTTTAAAATATTTTAATTTTATAATGTCCTTTAATATTAAAAAATTATTAACCAACTACTTTGTACATGCAGTACATTTGATACCATTTTGTTTGCGAAAAATGGTAATCCGACGCGTGAGTGGCCCAAATGTAATCCCATCGCAAGCAGTAATCTTTAAAGATTCGAATCAAACAACACAACAACTCGTGATCGTGGCATTTTTTGTATGCAAGTATGTCGATCGCTTCGTTAGGGCCAATGGTAATATTTCAAGAGAAGTGGTCCTCGAAGATGTCACAGCCTTTTCGTTATCGCTGCATTTGGAGCTTCTACAAGAAATCCGCAAGATTACTTCCTACTCGAGATATAGTAACTTATCCAACGTTATCTAATGTACATATTAATTAATAAGAATGTCTATTTGGTTGAACTTTATGGGATTTTCAAATTCATAACTTAGTAATATGAATAATATTATCAATCACATAAAACCACTTCATATTATTAATAATAAAAAAAAATTATCTATTTTGTTTGAATCTGTATGGATATTTTTATTCTGACTAATATTAATAATCACATTATTTATATTAATATTAAAAATCATTATTAATATTATTTTTAATAATAGTAATACATGAATATAATAATAATAATAAATACATGAATATAAAATCATTATTTATATTTTATTAAAGAATGATATTTTTTTAATATATTAATAATCCTTTTATTGATATTATTACAAAAATAAGAAAAAATATTAAAGGGATAATAATAAATATAGATATTAAATTATTTCTAAATAGAAAACCCCATATATGTATTATATAGACTTATTAATAATAATAAATCGTAATATAATAATAATGCAAGAATATAGATTTTGGGGATGGTGAAGTTTTAATATAAAGATATATCCTTGGTTGAAATTAATAAATAGGCCCGTGGTGCTCTGGGGGTCATACGACGAGTGTGAGTTTGAGTTTGAGGTCATGAAGTTCTAATCATTTAGCAAATAATTGCTTTTTTTAAAATCATTTTTTTTAATTTTTAATACCAAATGTGAAGTCAGATTCTACTTATTTTTTTTTTTTTCAATTATTTAATACTGTACCATTTCAAATTGCATCTACTTGGATATTTTATTATTTTAATGCCACCAGATGAGCCTCAGCATCACGGAGAAATAAAAAAAAATTAAAAAAATGTACTAAATTTAGATTTTCACTGCATTCTACTTTGGATTATTTTATTATTTTAATGCCACCAGATGAGCCTCAGATTCATCTACGGAGAAATAAAAAAAAATTAAAAAATGTACCAAATTGTGATTACTTGCATTTCTACTTTAATTATTTTAATAATAAATATTCACTTTTTATAACTATAATCGACAAGTTAATATTCACTTAATAAAATAGAAGCCAGATAGGTAAATAATTAGGCACAACAACCTCAGGCTTACTTTTTATCAAATAGAAAAGTTAATCTCACCATCAATTCATTTTATCAATCTGTCAGACAAGAAAAAAGGGCTGTAAAACCACGACAAAGACTATAATGTGAAGAAGAGTGTGCAAATATGAAGAGAAAGTCTTTATATGTGAGAAGGCTTACAAGGAAGGGCTCCTCTATATATATATATATATATATATATATGTGGTTATCTCTCGAGATTGGGTCGCTATAAGTGTGGAATGACCTCGTGGTTGTCTCGAAGTTGTGGTATTTAACCCTCCTGTGGTTATCTTCGGGTTTTGGAATTGAGTGCCTCGGTGTGAGTCCTAAGGTTGAAGCTGACTGCTTCGGTTGAAACGAGCATCTCCGAGGTTATCTCCGAAACTGCAACTACACTCCTTGGGGTTATCTCCAATGTTGACATTGACTTTCCCGGTGTTTTTTTCAGGACTGAGACTGAACATCTCGGGGTTATCTCCAAGACGAATCGCCCTTCTTCGGTGGAATTTTCGGTATTTGCACTGCTTTCCTCGGGGTTATCTCCGAGGTGGGAAAATTATACTCCCGGTGTGTTTTTCGGGTAGGAACTGAACTTTCGAGATTAAGCAGAGTTGTCTTCCAAGGTTATCTCTAAAAGAAGATTTTGCACTTCCTGCAATGTTAGTAACAGGTAGGCAGAAAAATTTCGAGTGTCTACAGTAGGAATTAGAAAGGAATAGAATGTCTCATTTCCATTAAATGAAAAAGACCGTGTATGATTGTTGCATTAGAATATAATGGTTTTTTTTATTTCTGTTGAATTGATAATTTTTATTTATTAGGGAATTGTGGAATGACTCATTCAATTTCATTACCTTCTCCATCCATTCATATCTTAATTTTATTCCTTAAATCCAAACCTATTTTGAGTGGAAATGTCTGGTGTTGATATATTGGTTCAAAATTTTATTTATTTACATATTTTTAAAATCAAATAACATTATACTCCATCGATTGTCATAAAAGAGTGTTATTTGTAACATTTATAGATGTTAAGAATATATCTTTCTTGAGGACAAGGGGGAGGAGTTCCTCACGCTCTTGCATGATATACCACTTTATAATAACAATATTTTAAAAAAATACAAAATTATTTTTTTATACATAATATGGGAAGGAGTGTATTCAAGTATACAAAATGATATCGTTTTGAGGACTACCTCACACAAGAGCACGAGGTAGCCCTCACCTCCTTTTTTTTTGCCATCTTTGTTATATATTTTTTCTTTAAAATGAAAAAATATATTGAATTATAAACTTTCATGATATAAGCAGAAAAAAAACCATTAGAAAATAAATATAAAAAAATTGATTATTTTTCTTGATATACTAGGAAGACAAATTCTTCATCACGCGGAAATTTCATTGAATGGTCAATCAGGCCCTAAGAAAAATAGATACTAACTAGCTTTCTAACCCATATAAGCTATATATTTTATTTTTTGTAACCAGTCAACATAATCATTAGAAAAGAATAAGCCACAAGCAACATAATCCCGCATATGAATGAAATTGACTGTTAACCTTATACAAATATTTTGCAGACTCTGAGAGAGAGAGAGAGAGAGACAAAATTGGAAATCATCTATATAGAAATAGGTGGCTTCTGGTTTTGAACATTCCCTTGAGAAAGACTATCGAGTTTACAAGTTGTTTAATGAACGTGATGTCTTGAACTACCCGACCATTTTTGTAAATCGAGACAATAGAAATTCACATAGAATCTTCCCAAATTTATGAGTAATCTAGAGAAGTATAGTCATATCATTCTCATAGAATTGACCTAGTTTACACTCACATAGGTGATTCTCACATAGGTGGTTCTTAATAAGAGTATGTTGTCATACCCAACTTGTTTATCAATATATAATAATCATTAAAAGCACAATTTATCCTAAAATCATTTTAGGTATCACTATCTCGTATCGTAGGAATGAGCACATGAAATTAATTTTTTCCATAGTGATTTGATTGAATCATTTACAATTTAGGTTTCTCTTTGAACCTAGATCTTGGGATCTCCAGTTAACTAGCTTAAGTTTCCACAATGACGATCCTTATTTATAGGTTTTACTTGTTAGGTTTATGTATAGCGCGATCATACAATCAAATCACATAAAAGTAATGGAAGCGCGATAAAACAGATTTTAAAATTTTAATACAAACCATCACCATGATCATACCCTTGTGGAACCTTGAATTCACCGGGTTAGATTCCTTCCTTTCATCAATGTTAGCCACACTAGCGTTTGGCCTCTAGAGGTGACTCACTAAGGAAGAATAAGTATTCAAGAAGATGAGTGTTTGGCTAAAACCCTAGTTTCTATCTCTATCGAAATTATATGTACTCTCCCAACTCTTATAATTGTCAATAACCCTTAATCATAATAAGACTCTTCTTATTTATATATGTAGGCAACTTTCCTAAATAATTTAGGAATATGATTCTATTTTAATTAATTAAACTTTTTTACTTAATTGTATTCCTAATCCAATTAGGAATTAATGAGAGTACACATATTAATTAATTCCCAAATCCTTTTAGGAATTAAATAATAATAATAATAATAATAATAAAACTCTCCTTATTAATTTATATTTAATATTTTCAAAATATTTAATAATAAATATTAAGCTTATTTAATTTATTCTATCACCATAGATTAAATTAAATACACTTAACTTATTATTACAATTATGTTATTTACTTCTTAAATAAATATTTTTCTTTTATGGTATGACCCTTTAGGTTGTCCATATTAAACCGGATGTGAATAAATCAATTAGAACAATTGTAATCTTATTTAAATAAATAAATAAATTAACTATTTAATTTATTAAAATAAATAGCATTTATTCTACAGTAAGGGTAAGCCATCTTAGATATCAACGACTTTCCATATAATATAGATTTCGACATTAATCATAAAAGAACATTTGAGTAAATAGTTATCGTACAATTCAATCTTTCTACCGTACAATCTCCCAATTAAATATATGACATGAAATTGCTATCAAGTCTTATTTTATTTAATTATATGTATTTCGATTTTTAAATGCACAAATCTAAATAATGAAAATTAGAAACTCCTTTCTAATTTCATTTTACCTTGGCCAATGATTCCTCAGTTGTCATTTATTAAATCACATGGGACATTTTCTCCTTTTACTAGAAGCGGTAGATTCTTTGTCGATCATTCATTATCTCTATATATAACTTATTATACCTAAGCATACCCTTTGATATACCCCAAGGGTCTTAAGGGACATGTCAAAGTATAGCTCATCATACATAAGATACTATGATGATCTCAAGTCTAAGGATCACTTATACTACTATCACTAGAGAAATTTCTATTGACCGACAAGTAAAACTCTATTAGGTATTCCTTAGCGAGGCACATTTAGTGAACTTATTCTCCAATAAGCACATACATACTTT
Organism: Panax ginseng; assembly: GCA_020205605.1. NCBI lineage: Eukaryota > Viridiplantae > Streptophyta > Magnoliopsida > Apiales > Araliaceae > Panax > Panax ginseng. The sequence continues at coordinate 90,536,894 of CM035129.1, forward strand.
CTTTAGTGTCTCCACACAAATGATTATGAGATTAATCATTCTCTTCCTAAGAGCAAGCAACACATGTATCAATCTATTTGAATTCACTAATCCCCCTTTTAGTAATCCAACAATTGGGAACTATTTTAGTTTTAAGGTATCTAAGAATTTAGATCCCATTAGCATGATTATCATCATGATTCTAAAAACATTGCTTAAAACTATGGATTTATCACATTTAAGATAACAATACTGTGTAGGTAAAGTAGAAACCTTTGATAAACTTTTCAGTATATGAGAATCGATAAACAAAAATTTCAGATGCCAAGTGCTCCACTTGTATTCCCATACAATTTTGTCTTTCCAAGATCTTTCATTTAAAACATCCTTTAAATAAGTAGCAATTCTTGTGAGTTCTTCAAGAGTATGAACAAGATCCAAATATACAACAATAGTAAATTCACTTTATGTTTTCATAATAAAAACACGTTGAAATTAATATATATATGATTTACCTAACTCAATGACTATCAAGCACAGGTCATTGGCCTAATGGTTATAAAGCCTTACTTGAAGGCTTATATTATAATGTGGTATATGTCTCCTTTACTTGCCTAAAAAGGCTTCATTGGTGAATGAGAAAGAGACACCAAAAAGTGTTCTTGCAGAAGTGAGAGAAAAGTTCTATTATTTCTTCTTTCATTCTCTTTTAAATTACTTTAGTTCTATAATAGTGGTCTTCTCATTGAACCTAGAATATAAGTACTAGACCATTTAGTGGATTAAAGCATAACGGTACTAGACCATTAAGTGATCCACCTTTGAGAGTTTGTCTACTTAGGAAACTAATCATTCAGACAGTAATATGATGATATTCTCAATTATCCTACTCTGGAATGTACTCCAATTATTGCCTCCATATGATTTAAGGATTGTATTAATTTTGCACGTCAACTTCTTGGGACATATGATTTTCTTATTCTCGACGTAGGAATTTTTACTATCCCTTTTCTGTTCTTATCTTTTGGTATTCTCATGTTAGGTGAGATTTGTTTGAAAAAATAAGTTGTGAAAAGGTCTGACATTTATATGTCAACGATTGGACTGTAAGATTCACCAGTTGGTATTTTTAAATGGTTGCACCAACTCAACCGAGAAAAGGTTTGCACATTGACCACGTGATGTAACGCTCTTAAACTGGTCAGTGAAACCGAGATTTGTTAGGGTCCGGGGATTTGCTTATGCAAAGGGAAGGTGTTAGGCATCTCCCAACATCCGTGTTGCCACGGTGACCACCACTTTTTAATTAAACTGTTATATGAATGTGTGTGTATGTGTGGGTCAATGTGCAATTATCTGGAAGTAGTGTTATGTCTCGTTCACACCTATATACAAAGGGTTTGAATTTTTGTTAAAATTCAGTTTTAAACAAGATATAGTAGTGATGTTTTGTAAAAGAGGTTTTTCAAACCCTTATGCTCAATAGTAATTGAGGCCTTTGATACTTCCATTTTATTAAATGTTCGGATTGATTGCTTTTATTTTTGAGATGCGAAGCATTTGAGAAAATAATGTACAAAGCAGTGCCAAACTTCTCATGGGCATGAAAGCCATCCAAGGAAATTCAAACATCGTGAATAATTTACAAGCTGATCACAGCTGAAAATGTCCATCACGAGAACCGAATCTAGATTCAGTAAACTGAATCTGTGATCACATGATTCCTAGGCTCACATGATGTAGCAGTTTATATGAAAGTTGTAAGCAGTTATATATATATAAGTTGTAAATATATATATACAGACTGTCAACCACCACGAAGCGATCTTCATAGGGGATTGTAAATGTAAATATATAAAAGCGATAAATATATATAGAGAGACATGATCAATTACCACGAAGCACCTCCATAGGTGATAGAAAATGTAAATATATAAAAGTGGTAAATATATATATATATAAAGTCATGATCAACCACCACAAAGCACCTCCATGGGGGATCAAAAATGTAAATAAAGCAGTAAAAAGCGATCAACTGCCATGAAGTAAACTCCAGGCGGGACTAAATGTAAAGAAAGTTGTAAAAGGCCACGAAGTAATCTCCAGGCTGATAGAAATATATATATATATATATATATATATATATATATACACACACACACACATAAGGAAATAAAAGCCACTGACCAAAGTCCGGGCATACACACGCAACACGACTCTTAACGTCAAGAACGGTGTAAGCATAGTAGAAGAGAAAGGCTTTAAGAAAAGTAAGAAGGCTTATAGTGGACTGCCAAAGAATACTGCAATAACTTTAAATAGATGAACACTTGGTTCCCACCGGTAAAAAAGTAGCTATATATGAGCTCACAAGTATTTAAAATGAGAAAGCACTCAATTTAGGGTGTGTATAGAGCAAATTTGACAGGGCTTCCTCGTCGTTTTCTCTTACAAAATGGCCACCCCAATCCCTTTATTTATAAGTGAAGGGAGCCGCAGGTATACTTGCGGTCGCCTCGGTGCCCTGGCTCATGGTCCCGCTGCCTCAAAGTACGTGCACGCGTGTAACGTGATGTCCGCTCGACCTTTCGGAACTTCAATCCGAGCATCCGATTGAGGTGTATACGACCTGTTTCGGAGTGCTATTGTCGAGAGATACACAAATGACATGGGATTGGAGGTTGTAAGAAGTCAAGAAGATAGGACTATGCCTGTAACACCCCCATACCTATACTCCCGTGGTATCCGGTATGGTGTTCACAGAGAATTAACATAATGCATTTAAATCTATACACCCATGGTATCTGATTAAAATATTACATTAGATAGAGGGACTATCGATATAATTCCCATAGATTCAAGATTCACAAAGATCCCATAATGTATGGTAATTCCCAAGAGAAATATTATCGTGTTTGGATACCTCACTTGAATATATGAACTGTATATGTGACTAGAGTCTATCTATCCAAATTCGAGTATCGTAATAACATGAATAAATTCATATTACCAATACCCTCACCCAGATGTATAGTCTATATAATGCGAATATATATACTATCGTATCGATAGTAACTATCTATCTGAAATTCAGAGTATTAATAACAACATGAACAGTCCATGCTATTAACACCCTCAATCAGAGAAATAGTTCTCAAGGATCTCAACTAGAATAGAAGATATCTAATTTTACATCTATGTATGTAAGAAAACACGGTTACAGAAATAAAAGATGTTATATATATATATATATATATATATATATATATATATATCATAATATTATGATTTGATTACAAAATTCTTATAACGAGTTCTTATTACAAGGTATTCATATAGACAAGAATATAATCTAATCTATGTAGGGACGCTTTCCTTTATCTACTCCAGATGTTCTAGGATTACCATCTAACACTGCAAAGGGAATAATTTGCAAGGGTGAGCTATGGCATGCTCAGCAAGTTGTATATTTATAACAATATAAGATTTGAAGAATTATAACAATTCAAATTTCAACTGATAGTTGTTACCATTTCTGGATTTCTAATTCCAACTAGTTCTGGAATTTTTATCATTTTTGTCAGTCACAAAGACTTAGAAATTTTGTTCAGATGTGAGATAAGGGATCAACATATTCAACATCCTAGGAGTATGCATTTCATCCTACTAGTGCTTAACATACACTAAACTCATTGTCAATATATTCATTGACTAAACATTGTTCCCTTACGGGATACTCAACTTCAATATAAGATTGTCTTACCAAAATAATTTGGCTTGACACAACAGTTTATGCTCAATAAACAATATCATATGGATAAATAATTCATTTCTTAGTTATGCTGGAACTATAGCAATAACTTTTCAATAATAGGTAATTCAATGTAGGTGTATTATATCAATAGTATATCAAGATATAATCTTGTTCAGTGAATAAACAAGGTTGATAAATTTTACATAAGTAATAAATTGGGTATAGGAGACTTGCCTGAGCGTAGATCAGTCAAGCTATACTATTCGAACGTTAATAAGTACCTATGACGTTCAAAAATATAAATCTAACACGTTAGTATTGATTACAATACTCAAATAAAACATTTATTTAATACCGGGTTAGATTTAATAGGGTTTGACTTTTAATACCTTTAATAAATGAACTAAATTTTATTTATAAAATTTGGTTATATTTTTAAATAATTTAATTATCCTTATAATATATTTTAGAAGGTTTAAAATATTTTTAAATTATTTATTAATCCTTTAGATGATTTTTAAATAATTTATCTCTATTTATAAGTAATTTATATTTACTAAAATTTTATAAAAACATTATTTAATATTATTAAATATTTATAATCATTTATTATGATTTTTATTTCAATAATAATATTTTTTGCATAATTATTTAGTATTTAAAAGTAATTATTCTAATTACTTTATTAATAAGTTAATTATAAATAATATCTAAATAAGATAAAATAATAATTATATTTTTGTAGAAATATCGTAAATAATTTATAATAATTTAATATAATTTTTAAAACTATTTTTATTAATTATTTCTAATTTTTATAATTTATTTTAAAGAAAATAATTTCGGCTCTGTTGTTAAAGCTCTACAAAGACGTGAAAAGTGTCATCAGAGGTGTTCTTGAGTTTCAAAGCGTTTATTAGTCATGGTCGAGTGACCACCAGCACCATCAAATAACTCATTCATCGGGTAATGATTTTTGGTTAGATCAAGTATTGGTGTTGTAGTACTCATACAATAGTACAAGATCAAGCAATAATCAGGCTTTAATCTACATCTAACAAGAAATTATAAAGGTCCAAAGTTATCGTCGAGAGTCGTTTTGGGTTTCTGGGTAACCTGCAATAAAGGGTCATGGCGGCCAATCAGCTTTTGTGGCTTGAATAACTTTGATTCTGTGTATTAGATGTATGTTTTGTTTGTTGTAACATGTAGTCTATATGTCGGGGTACATATATATAACATTAACATGAACAAAGCTTAATTCAAAGGTCTCTATTTATGCTGGTCAAAGTACAGCTACCAACTGTTCTTCGTGTTCTTTAGTTTCTGGAAAAAAACCTAGAAACTTAGTCATGCTCGGTCAACTACTTTTGACCAATAATTTCGGTAATCCTATGAGTTGTTTGTTCGATTGAAGATTATAGATATGTAGTATGTATAATAGTGTACCAGTATATAACAACAACTTAAACAATTAACAATCAGAAGATGATTAAACAAGTCGGTCAAAGTAGCTAGTTCAACTGTTTTTGAGCTTTTTGGGCAACCCAGAAAACCAACTTCCGTGAACGGTCAACCAACTTTGACTACTTATATCTTGGAATCTATGGTTCATCTAAACTTGTTTTCTTTTCCATATTAAAGACCTACTAACAGGCTACAAATACCAATCAATTAACATACCAAATCATAAACACACATGAATCTAAAAGCCCTGACATTCAGCTGTCAGACCATTTTTTTTAAAATTTCCAGATTTCATAAAACGCTTAATTAAGGCTTCTATATGTTATGAAAACATGTTCTATCACTCTAGTATATTTTCTAACATCCTAATATATAATTCTAAACATCCAAACAACAAAATTAACAAAGGATCAAAGAGCTAATTATAAACTAGGGTTTGCACCTTAACTTGAGCAATTCTTGATTCTATCTTCTGATCTTGTTGCTGTTAACACCCAGGCTTGATATGGTAGGTTTGTAAGTGTATCTAGGCTTTGAGAATTCGTTAGTTTGCTCAGCCCTAAGGTTCCTATTTATAGAATTCTTCAACTTGGCTTTTTGGTCATTTTTCCACCTACTTGCCTCTATAAAGATCTGATTTGTGACTTCTTCGTCGCTTGGGAGTTTGGAAGCATGTCATGTGATGTTTTGGAACTTGAAATGGTGACTCCCAACCTACTTGTGAGCTAGTTGATCAAATTAGTAGCTTAATTAGGTTTAAATCTTCATTAATCTTGATTAGGGTTTTGTTTCTAATGATTAGGAATGTTAAGTAATGTTAATTAGTACCTAATTAAAGTTTACTAACCATGATTAGGTGTTATCATAAGCTAATTAGGGTTAGATTAGCTAATTAGGGTTTAATTAATAAACTAGGGTTAGGGTTTTGCTAATTAGGGTTAGGGTTTGTTAACCTAGGTTTACTAACCTAAATTTCTCACTAATCCTAACAAGCACGACAAAGCGTTTTGTCAGTGTAAGCATGACGATGCAACTTGTCAAAATAATTTTACCGAAAAGTCCGATTATAGAAGAAAAAATTTAAGCACAAGGTGTCAAGCACGACGTTTTTCGGATAAAAATTTATTTGGTCAATTTTGTCAAACCAAGTATATAATAACACATAACACATTCAGAACAGAGAAATTTTATTTATATAACGGGATTTATACATACGAGTCTTATTAGGGTTTTGGGTTTTTACATTCCCCCCCACTAATAAGAATTTCGTCCTCGAAATTATAGTACATGTCAAGTAAATAATTGAGGATAATTTTCGCGCATTTTATCTTCAAGCTCCCATGTAGCTTCTTCAACGTTCTGATTTCTCCAGATTACTTTAACCGATGATATCACTTTATTTCTCAGGACTTGCTCTTTATGGTCGACGATCTGCACAGGTTCTTCTACATAAGAAAGATCTTTTTCTATTTGGATCGGCTCATATTGTATAACGTGTTTATAATCAGGTTTGTATGGTCGTAAAACGGACACATGAAACACATTATGAATATGGTTTAACTCGAGAGGTAGTGCTATTTTATAAGCAACTTCACTAACCCTTCTCAAAATTTCAAAAGGTCCAATAAATCTCGGACTTAATTTTCCTTTCTTGCCAAAACGTATCTTGCCTTTCCAAGGAGATACTTTCAAGAATATGTGACTTCCTTCGATAAAATTTCTTTGTTGACGATGTGGATCTGCATATTTTCTTTGTCGATGTTGAGATGCTTGTAATCGTTGACGAATAATTCTGATGGTTTCAGTTGTTTGTTGAATTATCTCGGGTCCTAACATTTGTCTTTCCCCGACTTCATCCCAATATAAAGGTGTTCTACATTTTCTTCCATATAAGGCTTCATAGGGTGGCATACCTATGCTAGCATGATAACTATTGTTGTAGGCGAATTCGACTAAAGGTAACTGATCTTCCCAACTTCCTTTGAAGTCTATGACACATGTTCTCAACATATCCTCTAATGTTTGTATGGTTCTCTCACTCTGTACATCAGTTTGAGGACGATAGGTTGTACTTAGTCTTAATTGTGTTCCTAAATTTTTCTGAAGTCTTTTCCAAAAATTTGAAGTAAAACGTGGATCTCGGTTTGATACTATGGAAACAGGTACTCCATGCCTAGAGATAATTTCATGAATATACAGTTTGGCAAGGTGATCCAGGTTATGTGTAATTTTAATAGGTAAAAAGTGAGCGGATTTAGTTAAATGGTCAACTATTACCCAAATGGCATTATGGCCTTTTTGTAAAGTTGGTAGGCCTACTACAAAGTCCATGGTTATATGTTCCCATTTCCACTCAGGAATTGGTAAGGGTTGAAGTAAACCACTTGGCTTATGATGTTCTGCCTTAACCTTTTGACACGTGAGACATTTACTTACCCATTCAGCTATTTCCCTTTTCATATTCGACCACCAAAAGTGTTGACGTAAATCTTTAAACATTTTAGTACTGCCAGGATGTATGGCAAATTTAGAATTATGTGCTTCGTTAAAAATTTCATCTTTTAAAGCTTGATCTAATGGAACCTAGATTCTATTTTCATATCTTATTATTCCATCCGTATCTATTCGAAATTTATTATACTTATCATGTGTGGAATTAGATTTAAACTTCTGACACACTTCATCCTTCTCCTATATCTCTTTAACTTTATTGAGCAGAGATGAAACTCCTTCTAAAATATATAATTTTTGTGTAGAGGTAGTTGGACATTCCACCTCAATTTCTAACTTTGAAAAGTCTTTTATTAACCTATCATTGGTGGTTAATACATTCAATTTTTCCTGATTCTTTCTACTTAATGCATCACCACAACATTAGCTTTACCGGATGATATAAGATTTCACAACCAAAATCCTTTATCGCCTCTAACCATCGCCTCTGCTCTTAAATTTAATTCCTTTATGTAAAAAATATATTTCCAGACTTTTATGATCCAGATATATCTCGCACTTCTCCCCGTATAAGTAATGTCTCCAAATTTTTAGAGAAAAACTATCATGGCTTAACTCTAAATCATGAGTAGGATACCTCTTCTCATAATCTTTGAGTTGTCGTGATGCATAAGCTATCACTTTACCATGTTGCATCAACACACACCCTAATCCTCTGTGTGATGCGTCACTATATACTACAAGGCCTCCTGTATCATCTAGTAAGGATAACATCGAGCCATGCTCAATCGCTTCTTCAACTCTTGGAAGCTTTCCTCACATTTATCTCGTCTGCATTTATTTCACCGTCTTTCGAGTTAAATTGGTTAATGGGGTTGCTATTTTTGAAAAATCTCTTATAAACCATCGATAATAACCCGCTAAACTGAGAAAACTTTGTACTTCTGTTGGAGTTGTTGGTTGTTCCCAGTTCACAACCGTTTCGATCTTAGTTGGGTCTACAAATATTCCATCTTTGTCAATTACATGACCTAAAAATTGAACTCTCTTTAACCAGAATTCACACTTGGAAAACTTTGCTTAAAGTTGTTCTTTTCGTAATATCTCCAATACGACTCTCAAGTGTTTAGTATGCTCTTCCCGTGTTTTCGAGTATACCAGAATATCGTCAATAAACACTACAACAAATTTGTCCAAGCATGGTTTAAACACTCGATTCATTAAATCCATAAATGCTGCCGGTGCATTTGTTAATCCAAAAGACATTACAAGAATTTCATAATGTCCATAGCGTGTCCTAAATGCTATTTTTGGCACATCCTCCCTTCTTACCTTTAATTGATGATAACCTGTTCTAAGGTCAATTTTTGAAAAATGTTCGGCCCCCTTTAATTGGTCAAACAAATCATCAATCCTTGGCAAAGGATATTTATTCTTAATAGTTAACTTATTTAGCTCCGGTTCCATCCTTCTTCTTTACAAACAAAACTGGTACGCCCCAAGGTTAAACACTAGGTTTTATGTACTTTTTATCTTAGAGTTCCTGTAATTGAATAAGTAACTCTTTCAGTTCTATAGGTGCCATTCTGTACGGTGCCTTAGAAACTGGTGTCGTTCCTGGTGCAAGATCAATGATGAACTCAATCTCCCTATCTGGAGGCAAACCGGGTAAATCATCTGGAAATACATTAGGAAATTCCTTAACTATAGGTATTTGATCTATTTTTACTCCTTCCTATCGAGTATCAACTATATAGGCCAAATATCCTAAACAACCCTTTTTAAGTAATCTTTCTGCCTGAACTATGGTCAAACATCGAGATTGCTTAGGTGTACAACTACCGTTGAACACTACATTTGACTTCGAAGCAGTCAAAAGGTTAATACGTTTTTGATGACAATCAATCATCGCGTTATGATTAACTAACCACTCCATTCCTAGAATTACATCAAATTCTCCCAACCAATTCCAAATAAATCTACCTTAAAATTATGTCCTTTTATTACCACCACACTACGCTTTTGTATATGGTCGTGAACCTAATTCTTTCATTATTAGCAATTTCTACAAAAATGGTTTGTCTAAATTTTCACAAGGCATATTCAAGTTTGTAGAGAAATTTCTAGACATAAATGAACAAGTAGCACTTAATCGAATAACATATATGCATTTAAAGTGTTGATAGGGATGATACCCGCTCACTACGCCCCGTGAAGCAACAACATCCCTTACCGATATATTAAATGTTCTCGCAGAGGTCGATTCTCAACCCCAACTCGCAGCCATCGTCGATTGATTATTCTCTCGTATTCTAACCCCTTTTCCTCCTTGGTTCATGGGATGCTTCTTAGAAAAATGGTCCATCAAACCACAATTAAAACATTTATTTTCTTTGGAAGAGGACATCGTGAAAGATAATGTCCCTCGATCGTCCATAATTAAAGCATTTGTTAAGAAGACACTCTCCTCTATGTTTCTTACTACATTTAGGACAAGGTTTAATATTATTATTACTAAAATTGTTATTAGTATTTCCTATCTTTTTCCCTGAGTTGTTAGAAAAAGAATTATTCCATTTACGCTTGTTATTAAACCCACCTGAACTGGGTTCTGTCTTCCTTTTCCCTTTCTTATTCTGAGTCTTTTTGTCCTGATGAAACTTAGCGTCATTTTCATTCTCACTTTCAGTAATAGTGGCCTTCTCTAGTATTTCAGAGAAAGTTTTGATTTGAAGCACTGATAATTTACTCCTAATCTGAGGTTTTAACCCTTCTTGGTACCTATGAGTCTTTCTAAGTTCAGTGGTTACTTGATGTGGAGAAAACCTGGATAGTTCATTAAACTTAGCTGTATATTGGGTTACAATAAGATCTCCTACTTTTAAGTCTAGAAATTTTATTTCCATTCGGTCTTTCAGGGATTGGGAATAATAGTTTTCAAAGAACAACTCTTTAAATCTATCCCAAGGAACAATTTCAGTTTCTACTCGACCTTTGGTTGATTCCCACCAATAATTAGCTTCACCTTTCAAGAAAAAGGTTGCAAAAGTTGTCTTCTGGTTATTACTAACATTGGTTACTAAGAAAATTTTTTCTATCTCAAAAATCCAAATCTGTGCATATACAGGTTCTAATGTACCTTTAAATTCAAGTGGTCCTACTAGTTTAAATTCTTTAAAGGATGTATTTTGGTTTATAGGTCTGTTTATTACTCCTAACATCATATCTACTAACTGTTGAGTAGGATTATCCACATTATTCATTTCTCTTTGGGGTCTTCTGGTTGGTGGCATGATTCTATAAAACAACAACAAAGATTCACATAAGACTTTGAATAACAAAACATATTGCTTATTTTATATATATCCCAACCGTCTTACAACAACTTCAAAATTTAAACATACTACTATATTACACAGTACTTATCACAATACAAACTTTGAATGCTTCTTTATTATACTAATATAAAGCATCCAACCTCCTATGCTACTCTCTAGAATTCATTGATATCATCAAAGGAATCCTGAATCACGTGGCAAACAATAGATCGATCGATAAGATACGCCGTTTTCTTCTCCTCTACGGGATATTGAACTACACGACACTGCAATTCATTAAAAGTATCTCGAACTCCCAGAGATGTTTTAAGAAGTCTTGACTGAATTTCCTTTCTGCCCCTTTGTGTATGGTGCAGTTGTACTTTTAGTCGATGACTATGACTCCTTTCATCCATTAGCATACAATCAACTAAATATGCCCTAAACTTTATCTTATTGTTCTCATATTCTGTTGTCTGCAGCAGTGATGCCATTGCCTTATCATGCTCATCTATTCTCATTAATTGTCCAGCCACTGGATCTTCATCTTCTTCAGCATCAAGCAGTTGTTGATCATGAAGTAATTCTTCTTCTTCTTCTACATCACTAGCTATAACAGACTCTATTTGCGGTGGATTGATTACTATCCCCCATTCGTCAGCATTGGAGTTGGCCATCTATAAAAGAAAACTCCATAAATACTGGTATAAAGTTTTACACAACATAAAAATTTTAATGTTATATTTATATGTTTTTTTAAAAAAAAAAAAATTTACGGACTCGAAAACTATATACTAAGAAAACTCTTCCTTATATCTATAGCCTTAACAGCTTTGATACCAAAATTTGTGACACTCATAGTACTTCAACCATAGCACCTCACAAAGGTACCTATCAATTTACCACCGACTCACTCGGCGTCCCGTACGGAAAGTCTGGCTTCATTGCATTCCCTTATAAGGATGTCACCAGCAAAAGGCTCGGGGCTCTTCACAAATTCATGCTTATAGCTCTTATACCAAAATTATAACACCCCAATACCTATAATCCCTTGGTATCCGGTATGGTGTTTACAGAGAATTAACATAATGCGTTTAAATCTATACACCCATGGTATCTGATTAAAATATTACATTAGATAGAGGGACTATCAGATATAATTCTCATAGATTCAAGATTCACAAGATCCCATAATGTATGGTAATTCCCAAGAGAAATATTACCGTGTTTGGATACCCTCATTTGAATATATGAACAGATCTATGACTAGAGTCTATCTATCCGAAATTCAGAGTATCGGTAATAACATGAACAGTCCATATTACCAATACCCTCACCTAGATGTATAGTCTATGTCATGCGAATATATATATTATCGTATCGATAGTAACTATCTATCTGAAATTTAGAGTATTAATAACAACATGAACAGTCCATGCTATTAACACCCTCACTCAGATAAATAGTTCCCAAGGATCTCAACTAGAATAGAAGACATCTAATTTTACATCTATGTATGTAAGAAAACACGGTTGCGAAAATAAAAGATGTTATATATATATATATATATCATAATATTATGATTCGATTAAAAAATTCTCATAACAAGTTCTTATTACAAGGTATTCATATAGACAAGAATATAATCTAATCTATGTAGGGACGCTTCCCTTTATCTACTCCAGATGTTCCAGGATTACCATCTAACACTTCAAAGAGAATAATTTGCAAGGGTGAGCTATGACATGCTCAGCAAGTTGTATATTTATAACAATATAGGATTTGAAGAATTATAACAATTCAAATTTCAACTGACAGTTGTTACCATTTCTGGATTTCTAATTCCAACTAGTTCTAGAATTTTTATCATTTCTGTCAGTCACAAAGACTTAGAAATTTTGTTCAGATGTGAGATAGGGGATCAGCCTATTCAACATCTTAGGAGTATGCATTTCATCCTATTAGTGCTTAACATACACTAAACTCATTATCAATATATTCATTGACTAAACATCGTTCCCTTACGGGATACTCAACTTCAGTATAAGATTGTCTTACCAAAATAATTTGGCTTGACACAACAGTTTATGCTCAATAAACAATATCATACGGATAAATAATTCATTTCTTAGTTATGTCGAACTATAGCAATAACTTTTCAATAATAGGTAATTCAATGTAGGTGTATTATATCAATAGTATATCAAGATAGAATCTTGGTCAAATAATAAACAGGGGTTGATAAATTTTACATAAGTAATAAATTGGGTATAGAGACTTGCTCGAGCGCGTAGATCACTTAAGCTATACTATTCAACGTTAATAAGTACCTATGACGTTTTAAAAATATAAATCTAACACGTTAAGTATTGATAACAATACTCAAATAAAACATTTATTTAATACCGGGTTAGATTTAATAGGTTTGACTTTTAATACCTTTGATAAATGAACTAAATTTTATTTATAAAATTTGGTTATATTTTTAAATAATTTAATTATCCTTATAATATATTTTAGAAGGTTTAAAATATTTTTAAATTATTTATTAATCCTTTAGATGATTTTAAATCATTTATCTCTAGTTATAAGTAATTTATATTTACTAAAATTTTATAAAAACATTATTTAATATTATTAAATATTTATAATCATTTTTATGATTTTTATTTCAATAATAATATTTTTACATTATTATTTAGTATTTAAAAGTAATTATTCTAATTACTTTATTAATAAGTTAATTATAAATAATATCTAAATAAGATAAAATAATAATTATATTTTTATAGAAATATCGTAAATAATTTATAATAATTTAATATAATTTTTAAAACTATTTTTATTAATTATTTCTAATTTTTATAATTTATTTTTAAAGAAAATAATTTATGTCATTCATAAAGCTCTACAAAGGATGTAAAGTGTCATCAGAGGTGTTCTTGAATTTCGGGTAATTATAGTCATGGTCGAGTGACCAGTGACCAGCCCATCAAATAACTCACATCATTAATGATTTTTGGTTAGATCAAGTATTGGTGTCAGAGTACTCATACAATAAGACAAGATCAAGCAATAATCAGGCTTTAATCTACATCTTAATTCTAAGGTCTCTATTTATGCTGGTCAAAGTACAGCTACCAACTGTTCTTCGTGTTCTTTAGTTTCTGGAAAAAAACCTAGAAACTTAGTCATGCTCGGTTAACTACTTTTGACCAATAATTCCGGTAATCCTATGAGTTGTTTGTTCGATTGAAGATTATAGATATGTAGTATGTATAACAGGGTACCAGTATATAACAACAACTTAAACAATTAACAATCGTAAGACGATTAAACAAGTTTCCACAAAGTAGCCAGCCTCAACTGTTTCGAGCTTTTTGGGCAACCTGAAAACCAACTTCCGTGAAATCCAATAACCCACTTTGATCGCTTATATCTTGGAATCTATGGTTCATCTAAACCTGTTTTATTTTCCAGATTAAAGACCTACTAAAAGGCTACAAATACCAACCAATTAATAGACCAAATCATAAACACACGTGAATCTAAAAGCCCTGACATTCGGCTGTCAGACCATTTTTTTCAAAATTTCCAGATTTCATAAAACGCTTAATTAAGACTTCTAGATGTTATGAAAATGTGTTCTATCACTCTAGCATACTTTCTAACATCCTAATATATAATTCTAAACATCCAAACAATAAAATTAACAAAGGATCAAAGAGCTAATTATAAACTAGGGTTTGCACTTTAACTTGAGCAATTCTTGATTCTATCTTCTGATCTTGTTGCTGTTAACACCCAGGCTTGATATGGTAGGTTTATAAGTGTATCTAGGCTTTGAGAATTCATGAGTTTGCTCAGCCCTAAGGTTCCTATTTATATAATTCTTCAACTTGGCTTTTTGGTCATTTTTCCACCTACTTGCCTCTATAAAGATCTAATTTGTGACTCTTCTGCTGCTTTGGAGTTTGGAAGCATGTCATGTGATGTTTTGGAACTTGAAATGGTGACTCCCAACCTACTTGTGAGCTAGTTGATCAAATTAGTAGCTTAATTAGGTTTAAATCTTCATTAATCTTGATTAGGGTTTTGTTTCTAATGATTAGGAATGTTAAGTAATGTTAATTAGTACCTAATTAAAGTTTACTAACCATGATTAGGTGTTATCATAAGCTAATTAGGCTTAGATTAGCTAATTAGGGTTTAATTAATAAACTAGGGTTAGGGTTTTGCTAATTAGGGTTAGGGTTTGTTAACCTAGGTTTACTAACCTAAATTTCTCACTAATCCTAACAAGCACGACAAAAAGCGCTTTTTTGTCGTATTGTAAAGCACGATAAAGCAACTTGTCAAAATAATTTTACCAAAAAGTCCGATTATAGAAGAAAAAATTTAAGCACGAGGTGTCAAGCACGACGTTTTTCGTATAAAAATTTATTTGGTCAATTTTGTCAAACCAAGTATATAATATTATATAACACATTCAGAATAGAGAAATTTTATTTATATAATGGGATTTATACATACGAGTCTTATTAGGGTTTTGGGTTTTTACAATGCCCTTGGTCTTCAAGCTTCAAATTCTATCTGGTGTGCTTTCCTATGTAGTAGTCACTCGGTATTGCAGCTATTTGGCTCTTGTGGGACATTGTTGTGTAGAATGTATGTTGAAATGTTTTGAGATGGCGCGCGTGTGGAATCGAGGTGGCAAAATGAGGATTTTACCCCTCACCGAGGTTATCTCCAATTTGGGCTGATAAAGCAGTCGTTGCTCAGGGTTATCTCTAAGATTTGGCTGCTGGAAGTACTGGATGTCTGCGGTTGAAGCTGACTTCATGAGTTGCAATAAGCATCTCCGGGGTTGTCTCCATAATTACAACGTCACTCCTCGGGGTTATATCCGAGGTTGAGACTGAAACTTTCGGGATTGAATATCTCGGGGTTATCTCCGAGATGAAATAGCCTCCTCCAATGGGATTTTCGGAGATTGAACTGTATTCCTCGGGGTTATCTCCGAGGTCGAAAATGAAACTTCCGGTGTTATTTCCGAGATTGGAACTGAGTTATCTTCCAAGGTTATCTCTGAAAGACGATTCTTCCTTCCTACAATGTTAGTAACAGGAAGTTAAAATTTCGAGTGTTTACAGATGCCCCTCCTTATCATATTCATGCAATGCAATGGCATGGATATGATAAAGAATACTAGACACTTAAAATATAACAAGATATTATGATGCAATGTACAACAACATGATGCAAATGTATGTATTTTATTAGATTGTTCTCCAAAATGGTGGGATGACTGCCGGCTCCCATAACTTCTGCCGGGGAATAAGAATTATCATTGACCACCCTGATGAACTGCTTGGACGTGTGATCCAAAGCTACCAGGAACTTCCAGGATGTTGATGTTGGGGTTATCACCAAAGTCCTGAATCCTTGGTATAGACTTTTTCCTGAAGTAGTATCTCTCATATACAAGAGACTCTGTGGGGATTTGTTTTGTCTGTTTGAGGATGTGTATAACATATTCCATCATCAGTCCTCCCCGATGAGGATGATCCTTTCTGGTTTGTGTCACCAGGTCTTTTCGCTGATCTGTCAGAATTACTGCCACCAGGCTATGTTATCAGGGTTTCCTGACCTTCGCTGACATGTTCATGATGAGATCCATGCATGGGATAATGTCAAGGCTGTTTGACCTTCATTGACGTGTACATCAATGGATAGATTGTATGAAGACCCGCTAGGGAAAAGGTTTTCGGACTACAACCCTGAATTGATGGAATCAGACCTTCGTGAGGTATTGCCGAATGTAGTTTGCAGTAGTTGAGATCATTGGTATAGTGTACCCTGTTTTTGGGTGAATTCCAATGAGTGGTATGTGAAGCCACAATTTGGCTTGAGAAAACAAGGATTTCATGCTATTCAGCTCAATCGCGTAGCATTTTTATTCCTATTTTGGCCTTTTCAGATTATGAGAACTCCTTTACAACTCTAACTGGATCGAGCCGGAGGGGTGAACCCCACCCAGGGGAGTCGCATGTATACATGCGGTAGCTGCAGGTACACCTGCGGCCAACTGTGGGTACTTTAAACCTGCAGGTTACTTTCACAAGTAATTTTCATGTTGTGCCGCGAAGGAAATCCAAGAGCTCTTCTTCAGATTTGCTGAGTTCAGGCATCTTTCTGCAAATTATGTCACCGCATGCAAGTGTTCTACAATCATCACAGTAACGATGCATGTCTTCTTTTCCAGTTTTTATCCGTTGGAAAATGACTTATCACATGAAATGCATCTAAACACATAGTAGTGAATATGCATGCTTATATGACATGATAAAAAATATTTAATATAGTAAATGTTAGTATTAAACTATGCTGAACATAATGATGTAAAAAATTTGACTTTTGAAACAGTCAAATTGGCACCTTTTTCTGCTATTTCTTATCTTATTTGAGGAAAAATGAGCAATGATGGTAAAGCAAAGTAATCTTGGTAATTAGGCTACCGTTACGGATTTTGACTTTAATAGTGTAATGTATATAGGATGTTTATGACTGTGGGTAGGTGTGCTACTAAATGACCACCTAGTCATGCCTATGCGCATGTGATAGTCCTATTTACAAAGGGGACTATGGCAAAAATTTTCAAAATGTAGGCATTGACTAGTCATGCATTTTTAACTCTACTGTAGGCGTATGTTAAAGTAATGCATGCATGCATGTAGTCATAAAATGCATTTAAAAAAGCTCTAGGTTAGAGTTTACCACATCCTTTCTGAGGTGATTTGGAGACGTGTGTCCAGATATATGGATCCAGATCAGCCGAGTAGTTTCCACAGGACCACTTTAGGTGTGCGGAGGAGGGCTTCTGATGTGCCTCGACCCCGTTCTGTTAGATATCCTCGTTATTTGGTGGAGGTGGTGATACGTCATGTTGATAAGTGGTATTTTTACGTACTTATTTCATACCAATTCATGCGAATTGTGCCCATCTCGAGTACATTTTATTTTGTTTTAGTTGCATTTCATGTTATTTTGCATTGCATTTACTTAGAACTCGTTTTGGTGAATAAGTGCAAGAATCGGCTTAATTTTGGTGGAATTAGAGGCTAACGGATGCGTGAAGGCGAGTCACAAGCGAGGATTTGCATAGCATGGAGGTATAATGAAGCATGGAGGTGCAATGGAGCAAGGAGATCAAGCAATGAAAGAACAACTAGCGAAGAAGAATAACATGTAGCAAATCTAGAGCAAGAACTCACAGAGTGCAGGCATGCAATGCAGAGAATAACTTGGGAGAAGCGGCACCACATGTAGTACCAAAACGACACTCTTGACTTATTACATGTTTCATGTCATGAGGTAGGAGCGCCATACCGCTGCGTGAGAGGCTAACTGGACAAGGGCAAACTTTTCAGAAGTCTCATGCTACCATGGAGACTCGGATAGAGCTATCGAGGCGGCGTGGGTCAAGCTATGCTTATGATGTAATTTTGTTTTAATTTTAATTCTTAATTAAATGATGGGTAATTGGTTTCAAACGATTCTGACTGGTGTCAGACGTACACTTGATAACTTTTAGCATATTTTCATCATAGAAATTAGGGTTTACACCTTGGGAGAGATTCCAACATAGAACGAAGCCAACATGTCTATTTCTCTACTTCTTCTTGGGATTCTCTGTCATCGTGGATTTTTATTATTGTTTATTGGATTTCTATGAGGATTTAACCGTTGAGCATTGGTTTCTATTCATCGATTGAGTTTGATCGTTCTATCTTTCTTATTTTAATTGTTTGCTTATTGATCATGTTTAGCGTTGATCCCATAATGGCTTTTGGTTCAGTCATGAACTAAACTCCATTATGGGATTCTAACGGATTTTAATATGTAGTTTGGTTGTACACTTAAATGTTAGGATTGTTTTGCATATCATATGGAATATCTGTCATGATTGTTTTACATGCATGAATGCCTGATCACCATTCGTCTCAGTACTCGTATGGAATTGACAATAAACATGCGAGTATGGATTGTAATCATGATAGCATGCGAATATGGGGCAGTTGTATATGGCTTGCGTATTTTGTGAACCAGATAGACATATATTGTTTCACCGTATGAGCTAGAGTAAGGGCTTGAGCTTAAAATCAATATAATTGCAATTTCACATAGACATATAGTGATGTTGGTTGTATTGGTGATTACATAGAGTCCAACATCTGTAGATGCTGTGTAAGTAGGTTATAGTGCATTGAAAAATGGTTATAACTCTATTCGTGCTCTTGGCTATTTTCCTGTGATATGTGAACATTTCTTGCATGATAGTGGGGATTAGATGAAATATTAAATGAAGTTAGGATCCCATTATTTCCAAATTATATTTATTTCATTATTATCCTTATTTTTAG
Source organism: Panax ginseng (assembly GCA_020205605.1). Classification (NCBI taxonomy): domain Eukaryota; kingdom Viridiplantae; phylum Streptophyta; class Magnoliopsida; order Apiales; family Araliaceae; genus Panax; species Panax ginseng. Next base: position 90,556,285 of record CM035129.1, read on the forward strand.
TTGGTAATCATAATTAGTTTAATTCAACAATTTTAGTCAATAGTCTAAGCATATAAATAAGGTGAGTTAATTGATGCATGATAGTTTAAATTTAACAACTTTCTCCGTGGGATCGATACTCTACTTACTTTGTATTACTTGTTGACCCGTGTATGTCTTGATGAGTTAGAGCTCTTTATAAGAACTATAAAAGAGGCAACAAGTTTTTGGCGCCATTACGGGAAAGGCGTTAATTTAGATAATTATCATCAGCTTTAAAGCTAAATTGTATGACTTAGACAAATCTGCTTCGCTTTCTTATTTCTATTTTTGTTTCGCTTTTTGGTTGCGGTACTTGTAGATTTTATGCACACAAGATCCTCTAATTCCTTTTCTAACACCAAATAAGAGGGATAACATAAACGGAAAAGGTTGGAAGGCGAAAAGAGAAATTTGCAAGCTACGCTAGAGAGCGCTTCTGATTAGTATGGCGGAAGAACCGAGAATAGAGCCCAGAGAAGAGCATCGGGCTCTAAGGGAGTATTCCATGCCAAACATAAATGGATTACAGTCTAGCATAGTTAGACCGGCGATAACAGCCAACACCTTTGAAATCAAACCGGGCACTATTCAGATGGTGCAGAACTCAGTTCAGTTTGGGGTTGCTGCTACAGATGATCCGAATGAACACATATTGAGCTTTATTGAAATCTGTGATACATTCAGATACAACGGTGTGACGGAGGACGCCATAAGACTACGACTATTCCCAATTTCATTGAGGGATAAGGCTAGAAGTTGGCTACATTCCTTGCCGTCAGGGTCAATCACTACATGGGAGGATTTAGCACAGAAATTCTTAGCTAAATTCTTCCCAATGGCCAAGATCAAAAAGATGAGGATGCTTATCTCTCGGTTTGAGCAACAAAGTAGGCGTAGTCATTATATGAGGCATGGGAGTGATACAAAGAGATGCTCAGAAAATGTCCGCATCACGATATGCCAGACTGGATGGTGATAAATTCCTTTTACAATGGGTTAGGATGGAAGTCGAGACCGATTATGGATGCAGCCGCAGGAGGGACATTATGGGCAAAGAGCTTTGACGAGGCCTACATGTTTATCGAGACTACGGCTGCGAATTATTATCAGAATCCTACAGCTCGGATGCCACAACCCAAGGTTGCAGGTGTGTTGGAGGTAAAAGTGATTACATAGTTGTCGGCACAGATGGCCGCTATGGCTAAGAAAATTGATACTTTGGCAGAGAGCAAAGTGAAAACAGTTGCCTTCGTTTGTGAAATTTGTGCGGGGTCACACTCCACGGATCAATGTGCTATCAGCTCGGAGTCAGTACAGTATGTGAGCAACTATAGAAAAGACCAAGGTCAATTCTAGAATACATACCAACCCAACAATCGCAACCATCCGAACTTTAGTTGGTCAAATAACCAAGGACAACAACATAATTAGTTTCAACCGAACCAACAGTTTCAGCCACAGTCATCACAACCGCAGTTTACACCGAAACCACCGTTTCCACCAGGATTTTCTCAATATCAACAACATCACACTCTAGCTACACCACAGCCAGAGAATAAATTAGAGATGCAGGAGATGATGTTAAAATACATGGCAAACACTGAAGTCATGATCAAAAGCTAAGCAGTGGCTATCACGAATCTTGAGACTCAGGTGGGGCAAATGGCGAACATGCTTAACAATAGGCCCCAAGGTTCATTGCCGAGTAACACGGAGACAAATCCTAGAAGAGACAGGAAGGAGCAGTGTCAAGCAATTACATTGAGATCTGGGAAAGACTTAACAAACACTGCAAGTCACAAGCGCCAGCATGTAAGCAGATAAGGGGACATCAGCGTGGTCATGCGAGGCGTAAATGTTGGATGGTGATGAAGAAAAGTTTAAAAAATCTGAGGTTCAGCAGGAAGAGAAGAACAAGGCAGGTTCAGAAGATAAGGTCCAGAGTCCAGTACAACCAATGCACCCTCAAGTACCATATCCGCAGAGGTTAGTTAAGCAGAAAGAAGACAAACAGTTCAATAAGTTTCTAGAGGTGTTCAAGAAGCTGCAGATCAACATACCTTTCGCCGAGGCATTGGAACAAATGCCAAGCTACGTAAAGTTCATGAAAGGTATATTGTCAAGAAAGAGGAGACTATATGAGTTTGAAACGGTAGCCTTGACTGAGGAATGTAGTGTAGTACTCCAACAGAAATTACCTCCAAAGCTGAAAGATTCGGGCAGCTTCACAATTCCATGAACCATTGGGAAGATGAACTTTAGCAAGTGTCTATGTGATCTCGGGGCAAGTATAAATCCTTGGGCTTTGCTTTAACAAACATTCACTTGCTTATTAGTTTAATAGTTGGGCCTTAACCTTAATTAACTTGGGCTTGTACAAAATCCTAACCAATCTTTACAAGTCCATTAATATTACATAATACATATACATATGGTTTATGCATTATTCTTGTATTCTAATTCATATAGAATTTATATACAATAATTCATCCTTCATACAACTCGTATATTACTTCGTATTATACTTGTTTTCATTCCTTTGCACAATACCAAAGTATCATACAATTATTACTTTACTCATTCCCACTTTACTTTACTTAATGTTTATAACTTAAGTCCGCAAGCGAAATATTACGTTTTCCATAACTAGATTATTATTACATAATCCATCTTACCTTAATATTCTATCATTACGTATTTCTTGAAAATTCAAAAATGAATCCCGAGCAAATATCGATGAATACAAAACATATGTTTATAACTTGTTTATCATCAATGGTCATTATCATGCAATTAATCGTCCATCATCGATTATACGGTTAATGAGGACTTTTTACCATATCATTTGTAAAATCATGAACGTAATGTTACAAATGATGTGGTAAAAGTCCTCATCGGCCCGTGAGTGCATCGATGGGACGCTTATTGCCATGATCATGACTCATCGATGAATACACGAATGTCCTCGCCCGTAGTGCATGGATAATTTGTGGTCGTGATACTAAAGAATATCCTTGGTCAGAAAGTGTGGGTGATTCGATGATGTGAATTATTTATTGTCGAGTCTCAAATGATAAAAGTGATGAAAAACCATTTCAATCATAAAAGAAAGTAGATTTTATTCTCTACTTGACTCTTTTAATGGATTGCTTGTTCCACTGCAGTTAAACTTGATGTCTATTGTATTTTATCAGTTTAACATTGTTGCAGACTAACGATAATTTATTCTGCATTATCTTAGTTATAATATTTCTTACTAGGCAAGTTGAGCTCACCCTTTCTTTCATTGTTCTCTTTAGGAAATGAGAACGTAGCTGGGACGAGTCGGGGAATGGAGTGATGGTCCGAATGATACTATTAGCTAGTAGTCCTCACTATTCTGTTAAATAGTGTGACAATAAATGTAATGAAGACTTATTCTGAGAGTGGATATTGTCTAGAAGACAATATTTGTATTTAAACTCACATCATATATTTTGTCGTATTTTATACGACTGCTGTATTATTAGTTTGTATTTAAATTTTGTTCCATGTATTTGGCGACTCAAGATGGGTGATGTATACTTATTTTGGGGCGTCACAGTTGGTATCAAAGCTTAGGGATATGATCCCTGGCTAAGATGTTAGACAAGAACTAGGAGGGGAGAGTCGGGGAATTCTTTTGCTAGTATGACATATCTAAGTTTATTTGGTATTTAATTGGTCGGTCAGAGTATAGGGATAATATGTAATATGTTATTTAACTCTTGTTTTGTGGCAGTATTTGAAAATGACATCCGAGAATGTTGAGAATATCAATGGAGCACAAGAGACCGTTGAGTCTCCACAGATCAATAGTCAGGATAATGTGCATCAGGAAGGCGATAATCCTCAGGAAAACAACAACACTGACCAAATGATGAATGATGGAATGTTCCGTGGCTTCATGCAATTCATGCAACATCGCGTGCGCGGCTCGCTCCAAAATGCAGGTGGAAACACCGCAACTCTCGGACAACACCGCGGCGCTTTAAGGAACTGGGACCACCAGTAGTTTTTGGAGAGCCAAAACCACTTAAGGCGTAGACGTGGATTAAGCGAGATCAACAAGATATTTGATGTCTTGGATGCTCCGAGGAGCAAAAGGTTCCTTTTCCACCTTCATGTTGCATGCGCGGTAGATTACCGGTGGGAATCAGTAAGCGTACTCAACCCGCCGCACTAAAAATGTCTTGGGAGAAGTTCCAAGAATCGCTCAATGACAAGTACTTTCCGGAAAGTATTCGTCACATGAAAGAGGTAGATTTCATCAAGTCGAACAAAATAACATGATCGTATCGCAAGATCTGAAGGGCCAAGTTTGCCGAAGTTTTCCTGGTTTATATTCCATTTGGTTGATAATGAGGAGAGAATGACGCGAATGTTTTTAAGAGGTTTGAAACCCGAGATACGCCAATATCTTATCTCTCATAAACCGTGTTTGTATTCGTGATGTTGTTATATGGCTCAGCTTATTGGAGCGTGATAATGAGTCAACCCAACCAAAAGAGAAAGCAAACCGATAAAATGATAATACCAAAGAGAATACCATCAAGCGGTGGACAACAAGCGTGGAGGGAACCAACAGCTGAAATGGTAACCACTTCGGTGGTAATCAGGGCCAAAACAGTAAGAATGGAAATTTCAAGAAAAGGAGATTCAACAATGATGGAAAGACGTCAGCACCAGCACCCGTTGTTAAAGAAGGAGAACGACCACCTATCATATGCTTCAAATGTGGAGGGGAGGGACATATTAGTCCAAACTGCGCAATGTCGTCCAAAGTATGTTATAATTATGGAAGAGAAGGTCACCTAGCTCGATTTTGTCGTTCACCAAAGACAAGTTCAGCTAGAATGGAGGCACCAAAGGTCGTCCTAGAAAAGTCAAAACCGGTAGTGCAAGGGAGAGCGTTTGTTGTGATCTCCCAGAAAGCAAGGAACCCGAACGAGGTCATCACGGGTAAGCTAATCATAAACTATAGCGAAGTTTATACTTTATTTGATACTGGTTCTACCCACTCTTTCATTTCTCCTACTTGCGCTCAACGTTTAAATTTGACTTCGGAGAGATTAGACTTTGAGTTATCTGTCGAAGCTCCGTTGGGAGAAACCTTCATTACATCCACGATTTATAAGTCTTGTTTGATTCAAATTGGTAACCGCACGTTACCTGTCGATCTTATTTCTTTAAAAATACTTGCATTTGATGTGATTCTAGGGATTGATTGGTTAACTACTCATCATGCAAAAATTAATTGTTTTCGTAAGGTTGTTAGCTTTCATATTCCTAATCAACCTATTATGCGAGTTCAAGCAACCAAACCATTAAAATCAATCACTGTCATCTCAAGACATAAAGCTATTCGTTTATTGAAAAACGGATGTCAAGATTTCTTAGCTCATGTCACGGATCTAAACAAAAATACATCAGTTTTGGATGACGGTAACTCAATCTCCTCCACTGCATTTCTTAGGGACCCATCAAAACCTTTGATAACGGTATGGCTGCTTTTGATCCTCTTGGGGTTGATTTTCATCTTCTTTAAGGTAGCATAAGGACAGATATTCAAAGATGGACCTCCATCTATCAAGACTCCTCCCACCATATATCTGGAGGACAAAGCCGCTATATGCAACGGCTTGCAATGACTAGTCCCTTCAGCGGGTATGTCATCATCAGTGAAAGATATCACATTGTTGTTAAAAATGTGGTCAACCAGATGCTAGAATTTTTCAACATCAACTTATTTTGACAAGTGGCCTTCTTCCAAAACTTTTAGCAGAACCTTTCTATGATCTTCGGAAGAAAAAACCAAGTCCAGTATGGAAATTTGTTGTGGAGCTTCTCTTGAGCTTAAAACCACCTTGGTTTCATTATGGCCCATAGTACGGAGTAATTCTTCAATTTTCTTTATGGGAACTCTCCCCTTTGATTTGATGGTAGGCTTCATCACCCAGTGGGGAAGATACAGTGGATTCTCCTTCAACACTGCAGCAGTTGTATGTGATGTAGATCCTTCAGCCTTTACATAATTCCATGGTACTTTGTGTAGGCTGACAACAAGATATTGTGGCCCAGATGGCAATGCAATTGGCTTCAGTGCAGCCACTTTCAAAGGATTGTCAATACCTTTGAGTTGAATTGCGTTTATGGTGAGTGGACTGGCAGCCTCATCAGCCTCAGCAGATATAACTGCTACGACGTCCTTCCATTTTGTAGGACATGTATTCCCACTCTCGAGTAACAAATTATCATCATCTGCCATCTGTAGGACACCGCTGTCAATTAAATTCTGAATTAAATGGCAGAGTGCCCAACATTCTTCTGTGCTATGACCATGAGAATGGGAGTGATACTGGCCTACTCCATTAGAATTAAAGCGACTTGAGCGGGGATTAATTGGAGGTAGAAGGGATGTAATTCTTCCTTTATTAATCAGCATATGGAATATCTCCTCCATAGGTTTTCCCAAGTATGTAAATTCCCTTTTTTTGGTAAAATCCTCACGGGCTTTGGCACTTGCTCTTTTTGCAATTTTATCCTCCAGTGTTTCACTTTTTGAAGGCAATAATGGAGTATTCATAAAAAAAGGAAGGAGACGAGCATGCTTCTGACTGACTAATTGGCGTGTGACTTGGTGTTGATGGATCACCAGTTCTGCCAATTGGTCTACTTGCTTACAAAGAGCTTTCATTTTTTGTTCCATCATAAACTGGAACTGTTCGTAATCCCATTTGTCAGCACCGTCCTTGCTGGTTTGGGAAGATTCAACAATGTAATTGGAGCTTTGTCCACTGCTCCAATTAATCATATTAACCTCTTCTTCTTTGTGTTGAGGAAGAGGGTTGTCTTGCACATGAGGTTGGTCGGGTTTAGTCACCACAATCTCTTCGTTGTCAATTAAATCCTAGATCTTCTGTTTCAAGGCCCAGTAATCCTAAGTATCATGTCATGGCACTTCAGCATGATAGGCACACTTCCGGGTAGTATTGAAACCCTTCCCATTCGGGTTGGCTGGTGGAAGAAGATGGATAATTTTCTTCTGAGTAGTCAGAAGATTGAGAACATTCTCGAGTGAATCCCCTAGGGGTGTGAAAACTCGATTGCGTCAGACTTCTCCACCTTTTGGCAATGTTGGGTTGGAAGAATGTGCTTGAAAAGGGGAGTAGTTTCTCCTTTGGATAGGCATGTTCTGACTGCCTTTCTGACCTTGTAGTATAAAGGAAACATCCTCCTCTTTCTTTTTATGGACCCTCCGGGTGTTGTTTCCATAAGTTCCAGACTGGATGTGCTCAGCAATAGCTTTTAGAGGGGCTAGGTCTTAAATTTTTCCTGACCTCATTCCCATCTCAGCCATCTCTCCATGTTTGATCATTTCAGAAAATGGCTTTCCAATGCCAGCTAAAAACTCTCTCATAGAAAGGAGCTTCTTGTATGTCTATGAAGGTCATCACCATTTCTGATTCTGTCATAACAGGAATAACTTGAGCAGCAAGGCGCCTCCACCTTTGAGCATACCCTCTGAAAGACTCATTTGCTTGTTTCTTGACCTTGGTAATCTGGTACTGGTCAGGAGCCATCTGAGACTGGAAGCTGTACTGACTGAGGAAGGCATGAGCTAGCTCTTCCCAGCTGTAGATCTTAGAATTGTCTAATCTGGTATACCATAATCGAGCTTCTCCAATTAAACTGTTTTGAAACAGCTACATTCTGAGCTTCTCATCCTCGGCATAAGATCCGAGTTCTCCAATGAATATCTTCAAATGTGTATAAGGATCTCTTAACCCATCATACTGTTCAAAGTCAGGAGTCTTGAACGTTTCTGGATAATGAACACCAGGGAATATACGAAAGTCGGCATATGAGACACTCTCATGTGCACCAAGCCCTTTTTATATCACTGGTTTTTGGATCATCTTTGAGATGGGTGTTTTTAGGAATTTTATTGGACTTATCCAATTGAAGATCGGATATTAGATTTTCTTGATCCGCACCTCGTGTTCCTCCATGTGCAGAGGATTCTGTATGTACGGGTATTCATGAACCCTGAGTAGACTGGTGTAGTTCTTTAAGCAGAATAGCCAAATCTGTGATTTGTTTACTTAATTCGTCAAACTCTTCACGAGAGACAGGAGCATGATTAGATTGATCAGATGAAGACATAATTGGTTGTAGGCTCAAAGCCTTCTTGGACTTTGATCGGGTAACAGGCCCAATTATTTCCCTACAAAAACTTATGTAGTTTAGTCTTAGGGAACGTATCAATGCTTATATGCTATCATAATTTGTCCTTTTTTAGGAGTATTATCCTGCAAAAATGGATGTCAGTTGTTTGTAAGATAGCATGGTAAGCTTTAATATGCATGTACACATATTCTTCATATTTTTCATTACATAGAGATTGACATGGAATGAAATTACAAGTAATTATTTTTTACAAGTAATTGAAAATGGAAAGCATGAAGAGACTTTCCTCCGCATTTGGTTTATCAAAGGCTGACCTAACTTAGGTTACTCTCGCGACTTTTTGGCATGAAGGTTCCTAGATCATCGTAATTTACTTGACGAGAAGTTAATCTAGTCTTTCAACTGGAGTGAATCTGGGTGGTGCCTTTCCTGAACCTCGTTGGAATTAGTCTCCCTACGAGTCCAGTAATCAAACACCGACAAGATAGCCTCCTGGTGGAGGAACCACACAACATACATTCACATGCAACGTGTCTCACCGTTATGGGAATGATGACATGTACAAAGCACTAATATCGCATGCAGATATAGTGTAAAGCATTAAGTGTAGTAAGTAAATGCATTATACACATTCATCAAAATGTAAATGCAACATCCACACACAAGTATATAATAGTTTTGAAAAGTTTTTAGTAGCGGCTTAAGTCCTCTTACTGGTGTCCCCGGTAGAGTCGCCACTTGTCGCCGTCGGGATTTTTACCGTCCCTTTTCTGTTCTTTTCTTTTGGTGTTCTCATGTTAAGTGAGATTTGTTTGAAAAAACAAGTTGTGAAAAGGTCCGACATTTATATATCGACGATTGGACTTTAAGAGTCGTCAGTTGGTACTTTTAAATGGTTGCACAAACTCAACCGAGAAAAGGTTTGCACATTGACCATGAGATGTAACGTTGTTAAACTGGTCTGTGAAATTGAGATTCGTTAAGGTCCGGGGACTTGCTTATGCGGAGGGAAGGTGTAAGGCACCCCCGACATCCGTGTTACCACGGTGACCACCACTTTTCAATTAAACTGTTATATGAATGTGTGTGTGGGGGGGGGGGGTCAATGTGCAGTTATCTGGAAGTAGTGTTATGCCTCGTTCGCACCTATATACAAAGGGTTTGAATTTGAGTAAAAATTCAGTTTTAAACAAGATATAGCAGTGATGTTTTGTAAAAGAGATTTTTCAAACCCTTATGCTCAATAGTAATTGAGGCCTATGATCCTTCCATTTTATTTTCGAGATGCGAAGCATCTTCGAGAAAATAATGTACAAAGCAGTGCCGAACTCCTCATGGGCATGAAAGTCATCCAAGGAAATTCAAACATCATGAATAATTTACAAGCTGGTCATAGCTGAAAATGTCCATCACGGGAACCGAATCTAGATTCACTAAACTGAATCTGTGATCACATGATTCCTAAGCTCACATGATGTAGCAGTTTATATGAAAAATGTAAGCAGTTATATATATATAAAAGTTGTAAATATATATATATATATATATATATATATATATAGATTGTCAACCACCACGAAGCGAACTTCATGGTGGATTGTAAATGTAAATATATAAAAGTGGTAAATATATATAGAGAGATATGATCAACCACCACGAAGCACCTCCATGGGGGATCAGAAATGTAAATAAAGCAGTAAAAGACGATCAATTACCACGAAGTAAACTCTAGGCCTGACAAAAATGTATATATATATAAGCGTAAACGATGTGATATATATATATCCCGGCTTGGTTTATCATTTCAAATTTGTCGCTATATATATATAAAAAGCAAAAATGCACCCGATGTAAAATCTGTGCTCATTGAATGTAGTTCGACAATTGTTCATATATATAAGTATATATATATATATATATATATATATATATATATATATATATACAAAAGGAAATAAAAGCCATAGACCGAAGTCCGGACATACACACGCAACACGACTCTTGTATCGCCCCGAAATCCGATTTATCTTCACACCCGGATTCCGTACATCACGAGTACATCATTCATCCAAACATACATCATTATATACTGAAATATAACAACATACATTCTAAATTCCCAGGTTTTAAAACCTTATAATTCCTTTCATCACAAATAATGATAATTATATTATTCTTTACATCTTACACGAGTGACTTTCATCTGCCACTAAGGATACATAACATTTCATTAAACTAATCTAAAGTTCATTTAACTTATTTTATATTACAAGTCTTCGCTTGATCTTCATGCTCATTCACAAAATGTAATGGCACCAAGATCCGATACCCGGTCAACACTGATCTTTACGGGATCCTTAAGTCCTTCTAACATCGTTCGCTGAAAAATGTTTTTCATTTAAAGTAAGTGTGAGCATTCAATTGCTCAGCAAATCATAGTAGTTGAAAAAACAACTTCAAGAGTTTAAACATTCCTTTAGAACTTCAATAACCAAACAAAGGTTATGAAGCAGCTTGAATAATAGGAATAATCTCGATTCCTATCATTTTAAAACAATATTCACTTTCATTTTAAAATACTTTCATTCTTCTACCTTTTTTCATACACATTATGTCTGGGTAGAATCATTAGCACGGACTTAACAATAACAGATCATGTATAAACAGAGCATTCTCTTATTGAACAGTTAAATCACAGAAAAGTTCATTTCATAGAACCACTGAAGTGTTCACATTATGGCACAAGGCCTCACACGTTCTACTACCTTGTACAAATATCACACATTCGCACATAGATAGAACTTCTCAAGTTCAACATCTGAGAAGTTTTAGAAACTAGCATTCATTTAGAATCTGAATGAAGTTAGGAAACTTGCCTTACGCACGACCATGTACCACGTTGAACTCGCTTCATTCTAGTTCCTATATAACACATAAGAAAAACAACACATACACCAATTAGTCATGCATATTTGACTTATGCATTGGTTTGCTTAACTTTACCTCTTAGGGTTCGCGTTCTTGCAACCTAAGTTTACGCAAATACTTTCATTACTATTCTACGGCTTCATGACATATGGAGATGTCTTACTTATACGTTCATCATCTTTGATGTTTTACATTATTATCTTTTTCTTATAACTTCTCTAGGACTCAGCATACATCGCTTCTCTGCTAGTAGTCCATATGGTACTCTTAGTGGTTTCCTACAAACAACCAATAAACAAGTTCCCGTCTCGTCTACACTGCCATCACATTGAGTTAAATCGATTGCCAGTTTTGTATATACCTTCACTCTCTGAAGGAATTGTTTAGCCCAGCTCCCATATGTCAACCATCAAAGGTTACGATCGTACCACAACCTAACTTATCTTAACTTATCCGAACTATTAAACTATAATATTCGCTAAGTCAATTTCTCATTCCATATGGCTTTTTGGCAACTAAATACCATACCTTAGGATTCATTCTTTATAGTCCAAATCATACAGTCTTTTGTACACTCAGAATGATTATTCAATTTAATCATTAACTCGGCTTTGTTACGTTATGCGTACTTGTCTTTAATTCAGCTTTTTCACCATTCATGGTTTAATTATTGGTCTTCATTATCTTACGGACAAACCATACACGGGGTGTAGGTTCTACCCATTTAATAATTGCGTACACTTAACCTTCACGTCGGTTGAAGTGTTTAACACTTACATTTCATTCTAACATTCTCATCCTACTCACATTCAGCTTCTATTAATCTTTTTACCGTTCGCTACGGCTTTCTTAATACCATTCGTTATTCTTCCTTAATGTCGAAGTCATACGGTTCGTGGTATGCTCAGGCCTGTCATTTAACGCAACTGCGTTGCGTTCACAGTGTCTATACGCTTTAAACTTATTTCTCATTACCACAACATAACATCGAAATATTATTCATTACCCTCATCAATCAACGTTTAAGGAATCACCATCATAGCAATCCCTCACGTTCGTTTATCGCGACTACGGTCCCCGGATATCAATTCTGTAACTCGTGCTCACCTTCTTTTAATCTCGTTTAATCTTTCCATTCAACCTTCATTAAAGGTTTAAATCACCTGATTAAGTGTTACATTAGTTGAACATTATGTTCTTTATCTTTCCTTACGTTTCCCTCAAGAGTTGAGCAGTTAAAAGCTCTTCTTTGGCTTTTTCCCTACACTGGCGTTGCGGCGCCACTCTCCCTTTTATCTCTCGCACCGCAATGTGAGTTTGCGCATCCAGACTTCCAGTCCTGTCAAGCGCTTGCCAGTTACCACCTTACAAAGCAGCATGGTCAGCCATGCCGCCAAGCCCTAACCTTAGAAAATTTCTTTAAGTGTTAAATCTAATTTGAGACGCTTACTTCCCGCTTTCATAACTTATTCGTTATAACTCGGAACGAGGTCGTTCCAAAGACATTCTCTTCCTTATCTTACGTACTTCAATACCCCTCAGATAGAACTTTGTTCTGAATCCGTTAATGTGCCATTCAATTAGCTTAATCTTCACCCTTCATTCATTTTACGTTTTTACCGCTCTTTGTTCGTTCATCCGTAATTCAGTCATCCAAACTCGGAATTCATTCGTTCTTGAGTCCACGACTCAAGTTTCATACGTTCTCATACATTCTTATGAAACCCTACACATTCGGGTTCATTTACTAACTTTCTAATTCTCGTTCGTCTTTTACAAAATTTTTGCCATAACTTCGTTATAGCTCAGTTTTAATCTGTTCTTCATAAACGTTTCTACCGTTCCTAACCAAGCAATAAGCATCTAACTTATACACAATGGTTTTAAACTTGTCCATCAACAACAATTATCCTTCGATGGTTTTAAATTTGTCCATCAACAACGTTCTTTACGTTCTTCGTGTGTTCTTCGTTCGTTCTTCATTTTTAATCGATATTTTGATTACGATTTCACTTTTTCTTGGAATTTAATGTTATAAAACACCATTCCTTACTTATTTCACCTAATCATTCATATAATCCACTCGGATTGTTCTAATTCATTACGAATCTTACACTTCCTTAAGAAATTTATTTACTAAACTTCTAATTTCTTATTTCTTCTTTTCTCATGATTTCAACCATATGAAATCCTTTCTAACATCATTTACTTCTTATTCTCATTAAGTTATGTTTTTGAACAAAGAAACTTAAAGAAAACTATATAAAAGTTAGGTTTCGGATTACCTTCCTTCTTTAATCTCTCCTTCCGTCAAACAAAGTTTGCTCATAAGCCAACTTTTCCTCCTCCTTTTCTTCTTCTCCCTCATCCAAAATATCTCTCTCTCTCTCTCTCTCAAATGTTGGACAATTTTCAAAATTCCAAACAAATGAAATAAGCTTCCTATTTATAGAAAACCAAGACTAGGGGTATTTTAGTCATTTCCCTCCCCAAACCTCCTTACTATTCATGATTTAAGCACTAAGTTTACTTACTCCTTAAATTTACTTAGCCCTTAAGTTTACTTAGCCCTTAAGTTTACTATTTCCACCTCCTTACTATTCACGAAACTTATCCTGTAAGTTTCGTGGTTCCGTCTTTTGGGTTTCGCCTGACAGTTTTAAAAACTGCTATTCTCGGAATCCAAATATTTTTGGATATTTCGTCTTTCCTTTACCGATTAACTTTTACATATTTTGGGGTTCTCCAAAAAACTAAAAATCACTTTTCGACACTAAGCGTTTTCCTTCACATTTTCCCCTAATGTAGCTAAACGAATGAAAAGTACATAGCAGTACTTTTTGTCATTTTTATTTCGTCCAATTTTTGCACGTTTTTCGAGAAAAACTTTAATCGGTTTACTTAACTTTTCATGACATATTATCGTCAAATCTTTCGATGGAATGTCATTTCGACATACTGAACTCTCGAAAAGGCTTAGGTTATTCAAACCCTAACCCTTAGGTTTCGTCGGGTGAATAATGCATATTTCGTCTCTTTCCCCGAAAAAAATTTTGTTCCCCAAAAAATTTTATTTTCGTCTTGAATATTCTTACTCATTCAGTCTAGCTCGTAACCAGAATCCTCTCGACTTATAATCAACCTAGGTTCTAGAACGATTAATAAACACATAACACATAATATTATTAATAAAAATTCATTTTATTAATAACTAATTCTTTAAACTTAAATTCTGAACAAACCGGATTCTCCGGGTTGTTACAACTCTCAATATGAAGAACGGTGTATGCATAGTAGAAGAGAAAGGCTTTAAGAAAAGCAAGAAGGCTTACAGTGGACTGCCAAAGAAGACTACAATAGCTTTAAATGGATGAACACTCGGTTCCCACCGGTAAAAAAGTAGCTATATATGAGCTCACAAGTGTTTAAAATAAGAAAGCACTCAGTTTAGGGTGTGTACAAAGCAAATTAGACAGGGCTTCCTCGCCGTTTTCTCTTACAAAATGGCCATCCCAAGCCCTCCATTTATAGAGGGGGAGCGATGTACACCAAGGGCACCACATGTACACCTTTGAAGGTCGCCAGGGTGCCTCTGCCCTCCTGTCCCGACATCTCAAGATGCGTGCACACGTGCAACGTGATGTCCGCTCGAGCTTTCAGAACTTCAATCCAGGCATCCAATTGAGGTGTATAAGATCTATTTTGGACTGCTGTTGTTGAGAGCTACACAAATGACATGGGATTAGAGGTTTTAAGTTGTCAGGAAGATGGGACCATGCCCTTGGTCTTCAAGCTTTAAATTTTATCCGGTGTGTTGTCCTGTGTAGTAGTCATTTGGGATTGCAGCTATTTAGCTCTTGTGGGATATTGCTGTGTAGAATGTATTTTGAAATATGTTGAGACGGCGCACGTATGGAATTGAGGTGGCAAAATGATGATTTTGCCCCTCAACGGGGTAATCTCTGGTTTGGGCTGATAAAGCAGTCGTTGCTCAGGGTTATCTCTGAGATTGGGCTGCTGCAAGTACTAGATGTCCTCAGGATTGTCTCTGAGGTGTGCCTGACCTTACGGGGTTATCTCTGAACTTGGGACTGAGTGCCTCAGAGTTGTCTCCGAGGTAGAAGCTAACTGCATGAGTTGCAACAAACATCTTCGGGGTTATCTCCAAAATTGCAACGACACTCCTTGGGGTTATCTCAGAGGTTGAGACTGAAACTTTCGGTGTTATTTCGGGGATTGAATATCTCGAGGTTATCTTCAAGTTGAAACGACCTCCTCCATTGGGATTTCTGAAACTTGAACTGCATTCCTCGGGGTTATCTCCGAGGTCAAAACTGAAACTCCCGTTGTTGTTTTCGGGATTGGAACTGAGCTGTCTTTCAGGGTTATCTCAAAAAGACGATTCTACCCTCCTTCAATGTTAGTAACAGAAATACAAAATTTTGAGTGTCTACACTTATCAACCTTTTACTCCGAAATTAATTGTGTATTCAATATTTACTAGGAAATTTGATTTTTGCTTGTTTATTTATTTGTTTTTTCCCCTTCTTGTTATAAATGCCCATATAATTCATTTACACGAGTATACAAACAAGAAACCCATACAGCTTCTTGAAGAGTTCCAACTGCTACTTCATCTACTCCATCCACTGCTAACATGGCTACAAATTCAAAACTGAAGAATAAGAATCCCAAAGTGGAGCATAAAAAGGTGATGTCAATTCCCAACTTTAATTTGATGTGTAGTGGTTTTCTTGGAACCTTGGGAAATATAAATTATACTTATATATAAAATATGAAATCGTATTTCACCGATACGGGTTCCATTTTGCCTCGATGTTTTCAGAGACATTTTGTCCATTTTATTTCCAAGTGCGAGCTTTCATTTAGAAAATGATGTTACTTTGGTTCTTTGGATCACTATTAATGATTAATACATCTCTGAATTACAGATTGTACCATGGCAGTCCGGTGATCTGACACATACTCGAAGCGAACAAAGGTATGTCGGCGTGCCTATTACTTTATCAATATAAAAAGCATTTTTTAAAGGAACGTTACGTGGCCTTTAATAATAGTGTTGTTCATGCAACATACATAGTTCCATATATAGGGTATTAAATAGTTTGGTCCTAATCACATTGGACCTATAATGCTTATTACCAATGCCAAATTTAGAGGGTGTTTGAGATCGGTTATAGGCAGTCAAACCTGCTTATAATAGAGGCAGTCAAATCTGCTTATAATATATTTTAAGAAGTAGAAAGCGTTTGGTAACCTTATTTTCAAAAATATTTATAATTACTTTTTATGGAAATAATCAGAAGTTCCAATTTGGAGCTTCTGATTATTTGTCAAATCTAATAATACAAAAAATTATTATTAATCTATCCATATTTATTTTAGTAATTTCATCCATTGCCCATCCCTACTTCTCAAAATTCCTTTTTGTTAATTCTCATTTAAGTGTTTAGCAAAAATATCTATATTCAACAATTTTTGAGTTTTTCACTAGTGTAACTGTTTTATATTTACGAAATATGAACTACTTTTTAAAAATTGATTATAAGTAAAAGTAGTAATTAGAATCAGCAAGTCATATTTTTTAAACACCCAAACAAACTCATAGTTTCGTGGCTCGTGTTGATGTGCGCATGCACACACTTACATGCACACTACCTCTTTCGAGGAAAACATTTAACAATTGGATTTATACAAGCTTCTCGTGCAGAAACAAGCTGCCAAGCTGGCGATGAAAGAAGAGTCTCGGAAAAAGACGGTAGTATACTTGTAGTTAGATGTGTTAAACGAAGGTTCTGTTAATGGTTATTGTAAGACCCCAACTTTTTTAATAAAGATGATTTTTTTATAAATATCATTTTTGAATATTATAGAATGAATTTGATATAATATTATAATTGTGAGTAATATTTATAAATTTTGCAAAGTACTCAAAATGTTATATAATATTCGATTGGTCGGGGAATATTCGTTTTAACAGGGAATATTCGTATAACGGCACAATCATTGGTGGACCCCACAACAGAATTATTGTCGGATTGAGAAAATGACAAAAATATTTTATGAAAATAACGACGGAAGTTTTAACGTTAACTGTTGAAACACCCGGTGTTAAAAGTATAGTAATAGGCATGGTTGCATAGTAGCACACGATATTGATTATTGATGCTTACGTGAGAAGTCACTCAGTTGTATTCAATTATTATCGATATTTTATATATTGAGATGACAGAGTTATTAATATTATTATTTGCAATATTAACGATGTCTAAAAATTCTGCCAAAGAGAGGTTTGGTCACCTAATTGCTCGCCAATAGGGAAAAATCCTTATTGGAAAGCCCCCTCTTTCTTGGGAACGACCTGGTCGATTAATAGTGTGAATTCTAATAATGATGATGAGTTTTGTTTTATTAGTATTATTAATGTAGTAAAACAAAAAAACTTTTTATATAAAACAGAATACTTTTATAAAGTTATTCGTTCTATTAGACTATAAATAGAATATATAATATTCTATTATGCATAGTGTTTTGCATAGTAAAATCTTTTTATATAAAATAGAATACTTTTATAAAGTTATTTGTTTTATTAGATTTTAAATAATATATATATATATATATATATATATATATATATATATATATATATATATCTTCAGATATATTATATTTTATTGCATAAAGTCAAAGATAGTATCCTTTCTATTTACCTATAAATAGGATGCTTAGTTAGAATTGAAAACCACACCCGTAAGTTCGGAGAATTCTTCATAATCTTGAGCGTATTTCTTTAGAGTTTTAAGAAGCTTTGAGCGTAGTACAGAAGTTTTCTTCAAGAATATCCTCGCCATAATGTTTTAATACTCTTCTTTTATGGTAAGGGATATTATTTGTTGTACTAAATAAGGGTATTATTTCTTTCTTATTCATGAAGAGAACTTCATTATTCCATTCTTTATTATTATGTTGGAATAACTTTGCCTATGCTAAGCAATCGCATACATGGTGAAATTCTTCTGTTATTCCATTCTTTATTATTCTATTGGAATAACTCGTATCGCATGAGCTACCCTATACTTGGTGAAATTCTTCTGTTATTCCATTCTTTATCATTATGTTAGAATAACTTGTCTATGCGAAGTACCACATACATGGTGAAATTCTTCTGTTATTCCATTTTTTATTATTTTGTTGGAACATCATGTCTGTGCGTTACGCATGACCTGGTTCCGTTATTTATTATTCTGTTGGAACATCCTTTCTGTGCATTTACGCATGACCTGGTTCCGTTATTTATTATCCTGTTGGAACATCCTGTCTGTGCGTTTAAGCATGACCTGGTTCCGTTGTTTATTATTCTGTTGGAATATCTTGTCTGTGCGTTTACGCATGACCTGGTTCCGTTATTTATTATTCTATTGGAATAACTCCATCTGCAAGCGGTCTATCGCATTCTCGGTGATTTCTTTTGTTATTCCATTCTTTATTATACTCGGTTGGTTAAAGTTTTGACTTCTATACTCCACGAAATTAGTGCAATATCCTTGATATTTGCGCTTCATCTAGTATCTTTTCATGGAAATATTCTTCTGAGCATTCTTGAGTTTTACTCTACAAAGAAGTATCATGTTGACAATTTGGACGTTATTGGTTCATGGATAAATTAATTCTTGAACTTGTTTTATTGAATTGTTATATCATTGTCATCATCCTCATGTTTATATTATGTTGAAATTCATCTGTGGCCTGTAGTGCATAGATGGACTTGGTATGATTATTACCAGGGATTATTCGGTATAATCATGACCGTAATGTTACAAATGATGTGGAAAAAGTTCTCATTGGCCCGTAGTGCATTGATGGACAGCTTGTTGGCATGATCATGACTATTGATGAATACACGAATATCCTTGGCAGTAGTGCATGGATAATTTGTGGTTACTGATACTAATGAATATCTCCGGTAGTAGTTCGTGAATATGTGGATTATTTATTAAAATTTAGTCTCAAATGATAAAAGTGATGAAAAACCTTTTAAATCATAAAAGATAGTAGTTTTATTTTCTACTTGACTCTTTTAATGGATTGCTTGTTCACCACAGCTTAAACTTGATGTTTGTTATATTTTATCAGTTTAGCACTGTTGAAGGCTAACGATAATTTATTCTGCATTATCTTAGTCATAATATTTCTTCTTTGGCTAGTTGAGCTCACCCTTTCTTTCACCGTTTCTTCGTGAAATGAGAATGTAGCCGGGACTAGTCGGGGAATGGAGTGACGGTCCAGATGATAGTATTAGTAGTCCTCACTATTCTATTAAATAGTGTGAAAATAAATATAACGAGGACTCTTTTCAGTGTGGATATTGTCTAGATGACAATATTCTTATTAAAACTCTCAGTTTACATTTTGTCGTATTTTACAGGACAGCTGTATTATTAAGTTGTATTTGAATTTGTTGCCATGTATTTGGTAACTCAAGATGGATGATGTATTCCTATTTTGGGGGCATCACATTTGGTATCAGAGCTTAGGGATATGATCCCTGGTTAAGATGTGAGACAATAACTAGGAGGGGACAGACGGGGAATTCCTTAACTA
Source organism: Panax ginseng (assembly GCA_020205605.1). Classification (NCBI taxonomy): domain Eukaryota; kingdom Viridiplantae; phylum Streptophyta; class Magnoliopsida; order Apiales; family Araliaceae; genus Panax; species Panax ginseng. Next base: position 90,576,064 of record CM035129.1, read on the forward strand.
GTATGACCTACCTAAGTTTATTTTGTATTTAATTTATCGTTCGGTGTATATGGATAATATGTGATATATTAATTAACCCTTGTTTTGTGGCAGTATTTGAAAATGACATCCGAGAATGTTGAGAACATCAATGGAGCATAGGAGACCGTTGAGTCTCCACAGATCAATAATCAGGATAATGTGCATCAATAAGGCGACAATCCTCAGGCAAACAACAACACGGACCAGATGATGAACGATGGAATGTTCAGAGGCGTTATGCAATTAATGCAACATCAGGCAAGAGCGGCTCCTGTCCAAAATGCAGGTGGAAACACTGACAACTCTCGGACGGTCACTGCTAAACAATTTAAGCAACTGGGACCACCAGAGTTTTTTTGGAGAGCCAAAACCACTTAAGACGGAGACGTGGATTAAGCAGATCAACAAGATATTTGATGTCTTGGGATGCTCCGAGGAGCAAAAGGTTCCCTTTGCCACCTTCATGTTGCGGGCAAAGGCAGATTATTGGTGTGAATCTGTAAAGCGTACTCAACCTGCCTCACTGAAGATGTCTTGGGAGAAGTTCTACGAACTGTTCAATGACAAGTACTTTTCCAAAAGTATTCGTCACATGAAAGAGGTAGAGTTCATCAAGCTGGAGCAAAACAACATGACCGTGTCGCAGTACGAAGCCAAGTTTTCCGAGTTGTCCCGGTTTGTGTCCCATTTGGTTGATAATGAAGAGAGAATGACGCGAATGTTTCTAAGAGGTTTGAAACCCGAGATACGTCAATATCTTATCTCTCATAAACTGTGTTTGTATTCAGATGTTATTAATAGGGCTCAGTTATTGGAGCGCGATAATGAGTCAACCCAACCAAAAGAGAGCAGCCAGCAAAATGGCAATACCAGTGATAACAATCATCGAAGCGGTGACAACAAGCGTGGAGGGAATCAACATGCCAGAAATGGTAACCACTTCGGTGGTAATCATGGTCAAAACAATAAGAATGGACATTTCAAGAAGAGGAGATTCAACAATGATGGAAAGACATCAGTATCAGCACCTGTTGTTAAGGAAGGAGAACGACCACCTATCATATGCTTCAAATATGGAGGGGAGGGACACATCTGTCCAAACTGCGCGATGCCATCCAAAGCATGCTATAATTATGGAAGAGAAGGTCACCTAGTCCGATTTTATCGTGCACTAAAGTCAAGTCCAACTGGGATGGAGGCATCAAAGGCTGTCCCAGACAAGACAAAACCGGTAGTTCAAGGGAGAGCGTTTGTCGTGACCTTCCAGAAATCAAGGAACCCGAACGAGGTCATCACGGATTAGCTTATCATAAACTCTAGCAAAGTTTATACCTTATTTGATACCGGTTCTACCCATTCTTTTATTTCTCCTACTTGCGCTCAACGTTTAAATTTGACTCTGAAGAAATTAGACTTTGACTTAGCTGTTGAAACTCCGTTGGGAGAAACCTTCATTACATCCACTATTTATAAGTCTTGTTTAGTTTAAATCGGCACCTGCATGTTACCTGTCTATCTTATTTCTTTGAAAATACTTGCATTTGATGTGATTCTAGGGATTGATTGGTTAACTACTCATCATGCAAAAATTGATTATTTTCGTAAGGTCGTTAGCTTTCATATTCCTAAGCAACCTATTATGCGAATTCAAGCAACCAAACCATTAAAATCAATCACTGTCATCTCAAGCCATAAAGTTATTCATTTATTGAAAAACGGATGTCAAGCTTTCTTAGCTCATGTCACGAATCTAAACAAAAATACGTCAGTTTTGAATGATATTTCTATTGTTAATAAATTTCCTGACGTATTCTCTGAAAAACTTCTTGGCCTACCCCCAGAGCATGAAATTGAATTTTGTTTCGACCTTGAACCCGGTACAAAACCCATTTCCAAAGCCCTATATCGAATAGCTCCTATTGAACTTCAGGAGTTAAAGACCCAACTGCAGGAATTGTTAGACATTAGCTTTATTCTCCTTGGGGTGCTCCTGTTCTATTCGTGAAAAAGAAAGACGGGAGTATGCGACTTTGTATTGATTATTGGGAGTTGAATCATGTCACCATCAAAAATAGGTACCCATTGCCACGTATTGATGACCTGTTTGACAAGTTACAAGGAGCTAAATTCTTTTCAAAGATTGATCTTCATTACGGATATCACCAATTGAAGATTAGAACCGATGACATTCCAAAGACGGCCGAAACTCCCAGACGGCATTATGAATTCCTAGTCACGTCTTTTGGATTGACTAATGCTCCTGCTGCCTTCATGGATATGATGAACCGAGTATTCAAGGAATATTTGGATCACTTTGTGGTCGTCTTTATTGATGACATCCTTATTTTTTCCAAAAGCTATGAAGATCATGAGCAACACTTGAGGCTGATACTCCAAAAGCTTCGTGAAAGCAAGCTTTATGCCAAGTTGAAGAAATGAGAGTTCTGGATTGAAGAAGTAGCATTCCTTGGGCACGTAGTGTCAAGTCATGGAATATCAGTTGACCCAGCAAAGATTGAAGCTATTCAAAGCTGAGAGCAACCCAAATTAGTGACCGAAATACGTAGCTTTCTCGACTTAGCTGGTTATTATCTGAGATTCATGGAAGGATTTTCTTGAATCGCTACTCCAGTAACTCAGTTGACTCGGAAAGATACAAAAATTCAATTGGAGCGAGGAATGTGAGAAAATTTATCAAGAACTCAAGAGGAGACTCAATTCAGCACCTGTTCTGACAATACCATCTGGCTCGGAGGGATTTGTAATCTATAGTGATGTTTCGGGCAAAGGGTTAGGATGTGTTCTCATGCAACATGGGAAAGTCATAGCCTATGCCTCTCGATAACTCAAAGAATATGAGATGAATTATCCTACTCATGATCTAGAGTTGGCAGCTGTTGTTTTCACACTTAAAATTTGGAGGCATTACTTGTATGGGGAGAAAGTGGAGATCTTTACGGATCATAAAAGTCTCAAATATTTATTCAGACAAAAGGAACTCAACCATCCACTACCATCCTGGAAAAGCGAATGTGGTAGCTAACGCATTGAGTAGAAGATCATATGCGGGTACGCGTGCGATATTGACAACGCAAAGGCCCATTTTGTGTGACTTGCAAAGGATGGAGATAGAGTTAAAGATTCCAGGGACCCATGTGATGATGGCGAATATACGAGTAGAACCGACTTTAATTGATAAAGTTAAAGCTCCTCAAGTTACAAATCTAGAACTGATGCGTATGAGGAAGAAAGTGCAAGAAGGTGTTATGCCAGAAGCAAGAATCGATGAAGAAGGAATACTTCGAGTTAACTCCAGACTTTGTGTTCCTAACGACCCAGATTTACAGTATAAAATCATGATGGAGGCGCACATTACCATGGATTTCATTACTGGTCTTCCCAAGGTTTCTCAAGGCATAGATGCAATTTGGGTCATTGTTTATAGATTGACCAAGTCTGCTCATTTCTTACCAATATGAGAAACTTATACACTTGAACATCTTGCTCGTATGTACATAAACGAGATTGTACGGCTGCATGGTATGCCAGTATCCATAGTTTCTAATCGAGACCCAAGATTCACTTCATGATTTTGGGTTAGTTTGCAAAAAGCTATGGGCATGGATTTTCGATTTAGTTCGGCATATCATCCTCATACGGACGGAAAATCAGAGAGGACTATTCAAACTCTTGAAGATTTATTAAGACTTTGTGTCATTGACTTCAATGGAAGTTGGGACAAGTTTTTACTATTGGTGGAGTTTTCCTACAACAACAGTTATCAAGCAAGTATTGTCATGGCTCCATTTGAGGCGTTGTATGGAAGACAGTGTCGTTCTCCAGTATGCTAGGATGAGGTGGGTGAAGCAACGTTGTTGGGGCCAGAGTTGGTACGTATGACTACGGAAAAGATTCAAACGATCCGACAACGTATAAAAACCTCACAAGATCGACAAAAGAGTTCTGCTGATCTTCATCGAAAGGACGTGGAATTCGATATTGGAGATCATTTGTTGTTACGTGTTGCTCTATAGAAAGGAGTTATGAGATTTAGAAAGAGAGGAAAGTTCAATCCTCGATTCATTGGCCCATTTTTAATCCTCGATCGAGTAGGAACTATGGCTTATAGACTCACTTTACCGCCAAATATGTCTCGTGTTCATAACGTTTTTCATATTTCCATGTTACGTAAATATGTGGAAGACCTGAACCACATTATTGAGTTAGAACCGGATGAAATAGCAGAAGATTTGACATATGAAGAGGTTCCTATTCAAATCTTGGATAAAAAGGAACATATTCTACGCTCCAAGGTTATACCTCAAGTCAAAGTTTTGTGGAGAAACCACGATGTTGAGAAATGACACAGGAGTTAGAATCAAATGAAATCAAGGTATCCTTACCTCTTCGACATACCAGGTACGTACCCTAATTTCGAGGGCAAAATTTCATAAGAAGGGGAGGTTGTAAGACCCCAACTTTTTTTAATAAAGATGATTTTTTTATAAATATTATTTTTGAATATTATGGAATGAATTTGATATAATATTATAGTTGTGGATAATATTTATAAATTTTGCAAAGTACGCAAGTTTTTATATAATATTCGATTGGTCAGGGAATATTCATTTTAACAGGGAATATTCGTACAACGACACAATCATTGGTGGACCCCACTATAAAATTATTGTAGGATTGAGAAAACGACAAAAATATTTTATGAAAAAAATGGCGGAAGTTTTAACGTTCAATCGTTGAAACACACAGTGTTAAAGAAATGCGATGTCGCGTGGTTGCATAGTAGCATACTTGGTATTGATTATTGATGCTTATGTGAGAAGTCATTTAGTTGTATTCAATTATTATACGATATTTTATATATTAAGATGATGAGTTATTAATATTATTATTTGCAATATTAACGATGTCTAAAAATTACACTAAAGAGAGGTTTGGTCACCTAATTGCGCTTAATAGGGAGAAATCCTTATTGAAAGCCCCTCCTTCCCAGGAAACGACACGGTCGATTAATTAATAGTGTGAATTATAATAATGATGATGAGTTTTGTTTTATTAGTATTATTAATGTAATAAAATGTAAAAGGTTTTATATAAAACAAAATACTTTTATAAAGTTATTCATTTTATTATACTATAAATAGAATATATAATATTCTATTATGCATAATGTTTTGCATAGTAAATTTTTTTTATATAAGCAGAATACTTTTATAAAGTTATTTGTTTTATTAGACAATAATTAGAATATATTATATTTTATTATGCATAGTGTTGTATAGTTCTCGTAGTGTTTTTGCATAGTAAAATCTTTTTATATAAAACAGAATACTTTTATAAAGTTAGTTGTTTTATTAGATTTTAAATAAAATATATAAATATATATATATATATATATATATTTTAGAATATATTATATTTTATTGCATAGTGCAACATAGTATCCTTTCTATTTTCCTATAAAGGATACTTAGTTAAAATTGAAAACCACACCAGAAGTTCAGAGAATTCTTCTATAATCTTGAGCATATTTCTTTAGAGTTTTAAGAAGTTTTGAGCGTAGTGCAAGTTTTCTTCAAGTTTTGAGCATATTATTTGTTGTACTCGTAAGGGTATTATTTCTTTCTTATTCATGAAGAGAACTTCTGTTATTCCATTCTTTATTATTCTATTGGAATAACATGTATACGCGGTCTACCCTATAATTGGTGAAATTCTTCTATTATTCCATTCTTTATTATTATGTTGGAATAACCTGTCTATGCGAAGTACCGCATACATGGTGAAATTCTTCTGTTATTCCATTCTTTATTATTACATTGGAATAACTTTTGTATACACTGGCTACACTATACTTGGTGAAATTCTTTAGTTATTCCATTCTTTATCATTATGTTGGAATAACCTGTTTATGCGAAGTACAACATACATGGTGAAATTCTTACATTATTCCATTTTTATTATTACATTGGAACATCCTCATGCGTGCGTTACGCATGACACGGTTCCGTTATTTATTATTCTGTTGGAACATCCTTTCGTGCATTTACGCATGACCTGGTTCCGTTATTTATTATCCTGTTGGAACATCCTGTCTGTGCGTTTAAGCATGACCTGGTTCCGTTGTTTATTATTCTGTTGGAATATCTTGTCTGTGCGTTTACGCATGACCTGGTTCCGTTATTTATTATTCTATTGGAATAACCTGTCTGTGCGGTCTATCGCATGCCTGGTGATTTCTTTTGTTATTCCATTCTTTATTATACTCAGTTGGTTAAAGTTTTGACTTCTATACTCCACGAAATTAGTGCAATATCCTTGATATTTGCGCTTCATCTAGTATCTTTTCATGGAAATATTCTTCTGAGCATTCTTGAGTTTTACTCTACAAAGAAGTATCATGTTGACAATTTGGACGTTATTGGTTCATGGATAAATTAATTCTTGAACTTGTTTTATTGAATTGTTATATCATTGTCATCATCCTCATGTTTATATTATGTTGAAATTCATCTGTGGCCTGTAGTGCATAGATGGACTTGGTATGATTATTACCAGGGATTATTCGGTATAATCATGACCGTAATGTTACAAATGATGTGGAAAAAGTTCTCATTGGCCCGTAGTGCATTGATGGACAGTTGTTGGCATGATCATGACAATTGATGAATACACGAATATCCTTGGCCCGTAGTGCATGGATAATTTGTGGTTACGATACTAATGAATATCTCTGGCCGTAGTTCAGGGAATATGTGGATTATTTATTAAGCTGAGTCTCAGCGATAAAAGTGATGAAAAACCTTTTAAATCATAAAAGATAGTAGTTTTATTTTCTACTTGACTCTTTTAATGGATTGCTTATTCCGCTGCAGTTAAACTTGATGTTTGTTATATTTTATCAGTTTAACACTGTTGAAGGCTAACGATAATTTATTCTGCCATTATCTTAGTCATAATATTTCTTACTGGGCTAGTTGAGCTCACCCTTTTTTCACTATTCTCATCAGGAAATGAGAACGTAGTCGGGACTAGTCGGGGAACGGAGTGACGGTCCAGATGATAGTATCAGTAGTCCTCACTATTCTGTTAAATAGTGTGAAAATAAATATAATGAGGACTCTTTTGAGTGTGGATATTGTCTAGATGACAACATTCTTATTAAAACTCCCAGTTTACGTTTTTGTCGTATTTTACACGACAGCTGTATTATTAAGTTGTATTTGAATTTTGTACCATGTATCTGGCAACTCAAGATAGATGATGTATACCTATTTTGGGGGCGTCACAGTTTTGTAGTAGTTTCTCCATAAGGCTTATGAAGATCAACAAATTTGGTGTAATAAATCATACTAGAGTTGAAGATTAGTAATTTAAGCATAAAAAACAGATTAATGAAGCATAACTGTGTCATGATATTGTGACCTATATAGAAAAAGTAATATAGATGTTAGTTTGATTTCAAGTATTAATATTTTTGAATTTCTCATCAACAACAAATGACAAAATAGTGTTCAAGTAGTTTAGTGTTTACTTGCACCATGTTTCCGAGTTTTTAACGGAAAACAAAAGTATAAAAAACTTAAATTTCATGAGAAAAAAAATAGAAAACTTTTTTTATTTTTGTATTGTTATCGAGTTTATGAAGTAAAAGAAAATTACATTTAATTTTAACTTTCAAAATGCCATTTGACCATTTAGTTTTAGTTGCAATTGGTCCAATTGGAAAATTTTGGCAAAAAAAGTGAGCACGTTTCCATTCATTTCTTTTCAATTTTATTCATTAAAAACTCTGTAACAACATGATTAGATAGAAATTTTGAGTTTTCTGTTCATTTCGTTTCTTTTAAAACTCAGTAACAAAATCTAATACAACAACAGCCTCGCCTCATAGATCAACACTGCTTTTCTTGAAATGCTTAATGTTGGAGAAAGGCTGTGTAATGCTTTGGTGTTGTTATTTGTTGGTGTAATAAAATTAAAAGTTATTTTGCTTAATTTTAAACAAAATTTGAGTAAAGTCAATCGTTGAGAAAATTTTGGATTGTTGAATGCTCCTTTGTGTTTGAGTTTGAGTTCCCGAGAATAAAGTCAACATTTTGAATAAGAGATCCTCGCTACATTTGGATTGTAGGAATTAAAAAGGAATAGAACGCCTCATTTTCATTAAATGAAAAAGACCATGTATGATTTATTTCTGTCGAATTGATAATTTTCATTTATTAGGGAATTGTGGAATGACTCATTCAATTTCATTACCTTCTCCATCCATTCCTATCTTAATTTTATTCCCAAAATCCAAACTTATTTTACATGTCAATGTCTGGTGTTGATATATTGGTTCAAAATTTTATTTATTTATTTATTTTTAAAATCAAATAACATTGTTCTCCATCTATTTTCATAAATAAGTGTTATTTGTAACATTTATAGATGTTAAGAATATGTCTTTCTTGAGGACAAGGGAGAGGAGTTACCTCACGCTCTTGCATGAGATACCACTTTATAATAACAATATTTTAAAAAAGTACAAAAATATATTTTTATACATAATAAGGGAAGAAGTATATTCAAGTATACAAAATGATATCGTTTTGAGGACTACCTCACACAAGAGCTTGAGGTAGCCCTCACCTCCTTTTTTTGCCATCTTTGTTTTATATTTTTTCTTAAAATTGAATTTTTTTTTTAAATATACACTTTCATGATATAAGCAGAAAAACAAAGCATCAGAAAATAAATATCAGAAAAAATTTGATTATTTTTCCTGATATACTAGGAATAAAAATAGATACTAACTAGCTTTCTAACCCATATAAGCTATATATTTTATTTTTTGTAACCAGTCAACATAATCATGATTTTGATTATTTTTTGTAACTAGTCAACATAGAGATAGAAATTCAAACAGAATCTTTCCAGAAATAGTTTGGTTCTCATGATTTTGTTCATTTTGTCCCTGAACATTTCCAGATTTATGAGTAATCTAGAGAAGTATAGTCATATCATTCTCATAGAATTGACCTATTATACACTCACATAGGTGGTTCTTAATAATAGTATGTTGTCATACCCAACTTGTTTATCAATATATAATAATCATTAAAAGCACAGTTTATCCTAAAATCGTTGAAGGTATCACTATCTCGTATCATAGGAATGAGCACAACAAATTAATTTCTTCATAGTGATTTGATTGAATCGTTTACAATTTAGTTGTCTCTTTGAACCTAGATCTTGGGATCTCCAATTAACTAGGTTGAGTTTCCACCATGACGATCCTTATTTATAGCCATTACTTGTTAGGTTTATATGTAGCGCAATCATGCAATCAAATCACATAAAAGTAGTGGAAGCGCGATAAAATAGATTTTAAAATTTTAATACAAACCATCACCATAATCATACCCTTGTGGAACCTTGAATTCACCGGGTTAGATTCCTTCATTTGATCAATGTTAGCCACACAAGCGTTAGGCCTCTAGAGGTGACTCACTAAGGAAGAATAAGTATTCAAGAAGATGAGTGTTTGGCTAAACCCTTAGTTTCTATCTCTATAGAAATTATATGTACTCTCCCAACTCTTATAATTATCAGTAACCCTTAATCATAATATGACTCTTCTTATTTATATATGTAGGTAACTCTCCTAAACAATTTAGGAATATGATTCTATTTTAATTAATTAAACTTTTTTACTTAATTGTATTCCTAATCCAATTAGGAATTAATCGTAGTAATACATATTAATTAATTCCCAAATCTTTTAGGAATTAAATAATAATAATAATAAAACTCTTCTTATTAATTTATATTTAATATTTTCAAAATATTTAATTATTTAATTTATTCTATCACCATAGATTAAATTAAATACAATTAACTTATTATTACGATTATGCCATTTACTTTATAAATAAATATTTTTCTTTTATGGTATGACCCTTTAGGTTGTCTATATTAAACCGGTTGTGAATAAATCAATTAGAACAATTATAATCTTATTTAAATAAATAAATAAATTAAACTATTTAATTTATTTAAATAAATAACATTTATTCTACAATAAGGGTAAGCCCTCTTAGTGATCAACGACTTTTTATATAATATAGATTTCAACATTAATCAAAAAAGAACCTTTGAGTAAATTGTTATCGTACAATTCAATCTTTCTACCATACAATCTCCCAATTAAATATATGACATGAAATTACTATCAAGTCTTATTTTATTTAATTATATGTATTTTGATTCTCAAATGCACAACTCTAAATAATGTAAATTAAAAACTTCTTTCTAATTTCATTTTACTTTGGCCAGTGATTCCTTATTTGTCATTTATCGAATCACATAGGACATTATCTCCTTTTACTAGAAGCGGTAGATTTTTTGTCGATCATTCATTATCTCCATATATAACATATTATACCTAAGCATACCCTTTGATATACCCTAAGGGTCTTAAGGGACATGTCAAAGTATAACTCATCATACATAAGATACTATGATGATCTCAAGTCTAAGGATCACTTATACTACTTTCACTAGAGGAATTTCTATTGACAGATGAGTAAAACTCTATTAGGTATTCTTTAGCGAGCCACGTTTAGTGAACTTATTCTCCAATAAGCACATACATACTTGATTTAGTGTCTCCACATAAATGATTATGAGATTAATCATTCTCTTCCTAAGAGCAAGCAACACATGCAACAATCTATCCGAATTCACTAATCCCCTTTTTAGTAATCCAACGATTGGGAACTATTATAGTTTTAAGATATCTAAGAATTTAGATCTCATTAGCATGATCATCATCATGATTCTAAAAGCATTTCTTAAAACTATGGATTTATCACATTTAATATAACAATACTATGTAGATAAAGTAGAAACCTTTAATAAATGAATTCTTTTATCAATAAATGAATAAGATTATTACAAAGTATATGCTTCATCATTTCAAATATGATTGTCTTATGTGCATAATACTTTTAATCTACCACTTACACTAAATCCAATCGCCATGGTATCTCATACACATATTCTCTAAGTGACGATCAAACTATTGTTGTGTTAAAACTTTAGTAAATGGATCTGCAATATTGTGTTGAGAGTCCACACATTCCAGAGTGACGTCTCTTCTTTCAATGATCTCTCTAATCAAATGAAACTGTCGCAACATATGTTTGGATTTCTGATGAGACCTGGGTTCCTTCGCCTATGAAACAGCTCCGGTGTTGTCACAGAATAAAGGTACTACTCCTCTAAATCTTAGAACCACACCAAGTTCAATTATGAACTTCTTCATCCAAACAACCTCCTATGCAGCTTCACTTACAACTATGTACTCAGCCTTTGTCACTGAATCAACAACTGTTTGATGCTTGGAACTCTTCCAACTCACTACGCCACCATTCAAAGTAAACACATACCCCAAAATAGATTTACTATCATCTTGGCCCGGTTGAAAACTTGAGTTTGTATAGCCCTCTAGTTTCAATTCAGACCCACCGTAAATAAGAAATACATCCTTAGTTCTTCTTAAATACTTTAGGATATTTTTTCATTGCCTTCTAGTGCTCTTCTCCTAGATTCGACTGATATTTGCTTGTTACACCAAGTCAATGAGCGACATCTGGTCTAGTACATATCATATCGTACATGATAGATCCTATTGCTGAAGAATAAAGAATTTTACTCATACAACCTCTCTCCTCAGGTGTCTTTAGGGCCTATTTCTTGGAGATATATATTTCATGGCTCATCGGCATGAGACCTCTCTTAGAATCTTTCATGTTAAACTTCTTTAACATCGAGTCAATCATGGGACAAGCCAAACATCCTTTTAGATCTATCTCTATAGATATTTATCCCCAAAATATAGGATGCCTCACCCAAGTCCTTCATGGAGAAGTGTTTAGATAACAAGATTCTGATCGCTTATAGCATAGGAATATAATTCTCTATCAGTAATATATCATCAACATATAATACTAGGAATGAAACAACACTCCCACTAACCTTCTTTTACACACATAGTTCATCCTCATTTTTGATAAAATCAAACTCTTTAATTGTCTCATCAAAACAGATGTACCACCATTGAGAAGCTTGTTTCAATCCATAAAAGGATCGTTGTAGCTTACATACTTGATTTTTTTCAACTGTTGAAACAAAACCCTTTGGCTATGTCATATACACATCCTCCTCAAGTTTTCCATTGAGAAAGGTAGTTTTCACATCTACTTGGCAAATTTCGTAGTCATAATAAGCTGCAATCGCAAGCAAAATCCGAATGGACTTGAGCATAGCTACTGGTGAGAAGGTTTCACCATAGTCAACTCCTTATCTTTGTTTGAAACCTCTTGTAACCAGTCTCTAACTTTTTGTCCATTCCAGTCTTTCTTTTAAAGACCCATTTGCACCCAATAGGCCCTCAGGTGTTGAAACCAAAGTCCATACTTTATTTTTATACATGGAGTCCATCATGAATTTCATGTATTCTAGCCATTTCTCTGAGTCTTTACTACTCATAGATTATCCGTAAGTCAATGGATCATCATCTATGATACGTACTTCATCGTCATCCTCTATAGCGAATCCATACCTCTTAGGTATCTTCGGTACTCTTCCAAATTTATGAATAGGTTGTGGTACAGTAGTTTCTTCCACTTGATCAGGTATCTGACTTTTATCCGTAGTGATTTTTGGTTCTTGAACTTCTTCAAGATATATCTTACTTGTGACGCCCGTAAAATAGGTCCACAAAACCTACCTTGAGTCGCCAAAATACATACTAATGAATTCAAATATAAATTTCATGTTTACAACTATTAAACTGTTGTACAAAATACGATCACACACTGTGAAATTTAATATAAATATTGTCCGTAGATAATATCCACACTCAAATAAAGTTCTCATTACAATTATTTCCACACTATCATGAAGACTGCTATAGACTATCTCGGACCATCACTCTGTTCCCCGACTAGTCCCAACTATATTCTCATTTCCTGAAGAGAACAATAGAAGAAACGGATGAGCTCAACTAGCTTAGTAAAGAATATTATGACTATGATAATGAAGAATAAATTATTCTTAGTCCTCAACAGTGAAAAATCTGATAGAATACAATAGACAACAAGTTTTAGATCAACAATTGCAATGAAAATAATAATCCATTAGAAGACTCAAGTAGAGCATGATGTCTACTATCTTCTATGATTTAAAAGTCCATCATCAATATTTTATCAATGTAACAACAATCAATAGTTATTTCAGATCAACAAATTATCCATGCACTACGGGCCAAAGATATTCGTTTGTATCACCAGTGGTCATGATCATGCCAAACACCTGTCTATCTATGCACTACGGGCCAAATAGGACTTTCAGCACAAAGATTTGTCTATAACATTAAAGGTCATGATTATACCAATACACAATTCCTAGTCATAATCTTACCAATCAATAGTCCATCTATGCAGTACGGGCCAAAGATGACTTTCCATCATAATTTTAAGAATGAGGATGATGACAATGATATAAAGAATGAATCAAGTGAAATCAAGGATAAATATTAAAGATTTGTAATTTAATTTATCCAGAGTTCAAGAATGTCCAAATTGTCAACATGATAATATATTGTGGAGTAAAATTCAAAAATGATATCTAAGATTTAAATTTTAAAGATAATTATGACAAAGAAAAGAAACTAAATTTCGTCATGAATAGTACCTCTGATAAATAGTACCTAAATGAATAGTACCCCAACATGAATAGAATAAAATTTAATAAGAAAGTTCAGACAAATATTTCAATGAAATGATACTAGATGAAGCGTAAACTATTAAGGATATTCCACTAATTTCAGGAATTTTTACCATTTAATAAAAAGATTATGGAAACAAACAATAATTTTGTACTATAAATGGAGAAAATATGAAAGAAAATGATATCCATTGATGAGTACAAAAGAAATGATATTCCATACGAGTATAAAAGAATATACGAAACTGCAAATGGATTTTCACCCGTCACGCGGTAATCCGCGTAGACAGATCATTTCCACAATTTAATAAAGAATGAATATCAAGGGTTATTTACCAGGCATGCAGTAATTCACGTAGATAGATTATTCCCACAGATTAATAAGGAATATAATGACAACCCGTATGAGTATAAAATAACATCTTTTACCTTAATAGGAAACTAGATCTGACTGATTCTGGTGTGAGTTTTATTGCTTAACTAAGCAACTTATTTATAGGAGAATGGACTAAATAGCAACTGATTCACGGACGGTTCATATTGAATTACTATTAAAACTTCAACCGATGGTATAAAAATTTAGCACGTCCCCCCCATAAAATAATAAGTCAAACTTACAACAAACGCCTCATGACAAACCCCTCTATTTATATCAAAAATTGAATAAATATTTACCACAAATCACTTATCTTCAATCAACACATTTTTAATCTTTCAACAATTATTCATCATTAATATTATAGCTCTCAATATTGACAACCAGATCGTTCCCAAGAAAAAGGGGGCTTTCTAATAAGGTTTTCTCCTTACAGGCCTGCAATTAAATAACCTAACCCCTTTTCTTGACAAAAATTTCTAGACATTACCAATAATGTTAATAATAATATGAGTAACTGTGTCGTACCAATTATTGATTTAATAATGTGAAATACTATTTAGTTGTTCCTGTGACAATTATTGAATAAATAATATAAGATACTAAACAATAAATACTATGAAAATTATTGAGTGAGTGACTTCTTATGTAAGAATCAATAATCAGAGATACTATGCAATACTGTGTGCTACTGTGTAATACCGCGTACTATTGTGGATTAACACATATTACTGTACTTTTATCACCAGGTATTTCAACACTGTAACGATAAAAGTTTTGCCGTTATTTTATAAAAAGATTATTTCTGTTGCTTTCTATATTCGACAGTTATTCCATTATGGGGTCAACCAATAATGCGTCGTCGTACGAATATTCCTTGACAAAAATAATATTCCCCGACCAAACGAATATTTTATGACAACTTGCTTACTTTGTAAAATTTACACATATCACCCATAACTACAACATTTATTAAATTATCACTTCACCATTTAGAATAATATTTAGAGAAAATTAAATCTTTATTCATAAAAAGTTGGGGTCTTACATTACTCCCACTGACCCCTTCAAGGATAAACTGATTTTCCAAGAAGGCAACATGTTTTCTGACAAACACCTTTTGATCAGTAGGATGATAGAGTTAGAAAATCAAGTGTTAAGTGAAGATATTCAAAATCACAAGCTTGAAAATTCATCTCTAAAAATAGAGTTAGAAAAACAAAATGAAGATTCTTCTTTAATATATCAAATTAATATTTTAACTAAAGAACGTGACGATTTAAATACCATAGTTCCTAAGTTCACAAAAGGGAAAGAAAACCTTGACGTCATGCTTAATAAAAAAAGATTTAGATTTAAAAAAGAAGGATTAGGATATATCGGAGAATTTAGTAAAAGAAAAAATAAAGGCTGTCGACGTCGGGAAATTTTTTTCGTTTTCAAAATTTCTCTTTTAAAAATTTCTTACCCTTTATGTTTCTATGTGGTTCGAATTTGGTTAGAAAGGGTGAAATTGACAAAAGAGACGGACATGAAATGTCGACAATTTGAAAATATAGATTTTCTACAGAGCCGCCGGATAGTAGGAGTGAAATGGTTGTACCAACTCAATCGTGTTTATGAAAAGTTTTGCAAAAAGACCCAATTATTAAACTCTATTTAACAGGAATTGGAAATCAAGATTCATAGAGTTCGCGAGCTTACTTAAGTGGGGGTAAGGTGTTAGGAACCCCCCGACTTTCATGAAAACATGGTTACCGCATCTTTTTAATTCCCTAATTTATTTGAATTGTGTGTGTTGAAGTTAATAGGGCCTAATTGTTTTATTTGAAAGTAGTGCTATGCCTCTTTTGCACCTATATACAAAGGGTTTGACTTGTATAAAAGTTCAATTTTAAGCAAAATATACATAAATGATGTTTTGAAAACATATTTTCAAACCTTTATGCTCACATATTAATTGAGGTCAGTGATACTTCCATTTTATTCTATATTCGACTTGTTTTCATTTTATTCCCGAGATACGAAGCATCTTTGATAAAATAATATACATATAAGTCTAGGGCTCCTTATAGGCATGAAAGCCATCAAAGAATGTCTGAGCACCACACATATGATTTACAAGCTAGTTGTATAACTGAAAAGGGTCCATCATGGGAACCAAATCTAGATCCGTCAACTGGATCTTAGATCTTATGGCTACTAGGCTCACATAATATCATATGAATAGCCTGCATAACAAATATTCTGGAATAAAATAGATATTTAATCTAAACGTCACAAAACAAAGGATTCATCAGTTAAATCCTTGCATACGCATAGCCAATGCTTCTAGTTCCTCTAGATACAGATCTAGGGTGATATTACTAGATTTAGATAAATCTAGTCCATGAATTTAAATATTACAGCTTTACATTGAATGAATAGTAAAAAATTGATATTTAATCACAATAAATAATTAACATATATATATATATATGATTATATATATATATGCCTAGATTGCAAAATCATGGCCTTTTCGAAGACTTATATATATATATATATATATATATATATATATATATATATATATATATATATATACCCGATAAAAGCTTCTTGATTGGAAGAGATCTTACAATGTGTAGCGAGGAAGGCTTTAAACTACTTTTGAGGCTTGAAAACTCAGTTTCCACCAGTTAAAACTTGATATGTTGTAATATATATGTATACAAGTGTTTACAAAGAAGAATATCAAAGTTTGGAACACTGTAGGAAGGGTTAGTCACGAATCTACCTGAGGCTGACCTAGGTGGGCCTGACCCCGTGGGTCCTGTGCGTCGTCTGCTTGAACCTTCATAACTTTCAATCTGAGAATCTGATGGATATGTGCCATAGCATTCTGGAAAGCTCTCTCCGAGAGCTAAGTAATGACATAGGGCTTGCCCTTCTCTAAATTCGGGAAGATGGGTCTATGACCGAAATGGCATCTTCGGGTCTTCGTAGGCAGTCCGTTGAGCTGTTTTGCGTAGTTTACGCTCAGAAGTGTTGCAATGCTCTTTTTGACCCTATTTGAAGCTTTATTGGGCTTTTTGAAGTTAAATTGTTAAAATGACCGTTTTGCCCTTCCAGGGTTTGTCTCCAAGGTTGACTAGGCTTTTGGTTGTATTTCAGGGTTGTCTCTAGGGTTTTATTGCTGCCAACTTTTCTTTTCCTTTGTGTTGATCTGCAAGGTTAATTTGATGTTCCACGATAATGTTTCCATGGTTAGATTTGATGTTGTGGTCCTCTAGGGTTATCTCTAGAGTGTAAAAAAGACGTTTTTGCCCTCCTGCATTGTTAGTAACAGGAAAACAAAATTTTGAGTGTCTGCAAAGGCCTCTATCATGTTAAATGTGACAACCTGGAAATTCATCTTGTCTAGAATTTAAGATTTAAAGAAATAGTTATTAATAAAATGAATTTATATTAATACTATTGTGTGCTATGTGTTTATTAATCATTCTAGAACCTAGGATGATTATTAATCGGGAGGATTCTGGCTACGAGCTAGACTGAACGAGTAGGAATTTTCAAGATGAAAATAAAAAATTTTCTGGGGAAAAAGACGAAATAGGCACTATTCACCCAACGAAACCCCAAGGGTTAGGGTTTGAATAACCTAAGCCTTTTCGAGAGTTTGGTATGTTAAAATGACATTTTGTCAAAAGATTTGACGATAATATATCATGAAAAGTTAAGTAAGATGATAAAAGTTTTTCTCAAAAAATATGCAAAAATTGGACGAAATAGAAATGACGACAAGTACTGTTATGTACTTTTCAATCGTTTTACTATGTTAGGGGAAAATGTGAAGGAAAACGCTTATTGTGGAAAAGCATTTTTCAGTTTTTAGGAGATCCGAAAAATGCGTAAAAGTTAATTGGTAAAGAAAAGACAAAATATCCAAAAATATTTGGATTCCGAGAATTGCAGTTTTTAAAACTGTCGGACAAAACCTGAAAGACAGAACCGCGAAACTTCTAAGGGAAGTTTCGTGAATAGTAAAGGAGGTCTATTGAGGAGGTGGTAATAGTAAGGAAGTTTGGCTAAATGACCAAAATGCCCTTATCCTTAAAAATCTATAAAAGGAGAACTAATTTCATTTAAATGGGATTTTGAAAATCCTACAACTTGAGAGAGAGAGAGAGAGAGAGAGAGAGTTTGGATGGGAGAAATAAGAGGAAAAGGAGGAAGAAAAGCTATCCCGAGTGCACGCTTTATCCAACGGAAGAAGATTAAAGAAGAGAGGTAACACGAAAACCTAACCTCTAATTAATTTCTGTAAGTTTTCTATGTTAAAACATAGTTTAATGAGAATATGGAGTAAAAGATGTAAGAATGATTTCATATGGTTGAAATCATGAGAAAATGAAGAAATAAGAATTAGAAGTTTAGTTTATAAATTTCTTAAGGAAGTGTACGATTCGTAATCAATTAGAGCGATCCGAATGAATCATATGAATGATTTGGTGAAATAAGTAAGGAATGGTGTTTTATAACATCAAATTCCAAGAAAAAGTGAAATCGTAATAAAAATAACGATTAAAAATGAAGAACGATCGAAGAACGCGAAGAACGTTGTTGATGCACAAATTTAAAAGCATCGTAGGATAATTGTTGTTGATGGACAAGTTTAAAACCATTAAGTATAAGTTAGATGCTTATTGCTTGGTTAGGAACTGTAGAAATGTTCATGAAGAATGGATTAAAACATAGCTATAACGAAGTTATGGCAAAAATTTTGTAAAAGAAGAATGAGAATTAAAAAGTTAGTAAATGAACCCGAATGTGTATGGTTTCATAAGAATGTAAGAGAATGCAAAAAATGTGAGTCGTGGACTCAAGAACGAACAAATTTCGAGTTCGGATGATCGAATTACGGACGAACGAATGAAGAGCGTTAAAAATGTAAAATGAACGAAGGGAAAAGAATAAGCCAAATGAATGGCATGTTAACGGATTCAGAATAAAGGTCTGTCTGAGGGTAATCGAAGTACGTAAGATAAGGAAGAGAATGGCTTTAGAATGACCTCGTTTCGAGTTATAACGAAGAAGTTATGGAAGCGAGAAGTAACCATTTCAAACTAGTGTAAACACTTAAAAAAAAATTCGAGAAGTAGGGCTTGGCGCCGCGGCGCCACCCATGCCTTTTAAGGCGGTGCTATAGCGCTTGACCAAGGAGTCGGGTACTGCAGACTCGCGCCACAGTGTGAGAGATAGAAGGGAGAGTGGCGTCGCAGTGCTAGTGCAAGAAAGTGCCCAGTGATGAGCTTTTAACTGCTCAAAACCTAGGGGAAGTGTACCAAGAGCTAATGAACGTGTAGTTCACCTAAAATAACACATAATCAAGTGTATTAAACCTTTAATGAAGGTTGAATGAAATGATTAAACGAGAGTAAAAGATAAAGAATGTGCACGCAGATTATAAAATCGATATCCGGGGTCCGTAGTCGCGATAAACGAACGTGAGGGATTGCTATGATTGTGATTCCTTAGACGTTGAGTGATGAGAGTAACGTATAATATTTTGATGTTATGATATGGTAGTGAGAGATACGTTTAAAGTGTATAGACTCTGTGAATGCAACGCAGTTGCGTTGAATGATCAGTCTTAGCATACAACGAACTGTATGGCCTCGACATTAAGGAAGAATATTGAATGGTATTACGAAAGTCGTAGCGAATGGTAAAAAGATTAACGAAAGCCAAAGGTGAGTCAGATGAGAATGTCAGAATGAAATGTAAGCATTGAACACTTTAACCGACGTGAAGGTTGAGTGTATGCAAATATTAAACGGGCAGAACTTACACCTCCTGTATGGTTTGACCGTAAGATAATAAAAACCAATAATTAAACCATGAATGAGGAAGAAGCTGAATTAAAGACAAGTACGCATAATGTAAAGAAGCCGAGTTATTAATTAACTTGAATGATCATTCTGAGTATACAAAAGACTGTATGACTTAGACGATAATGAATGAATCCTGAGGTATGGCATTTAGTTACCAGAAAGCTGTAAGGAATGAGAAATTGACTTAACGAACATTATAGTTTAATAGTTCGGATATGTTAAGATAAGTTTAGGTTGTGGTACAATCGTAACCTTAAATGGTAGACATATGGGAGTTGGGCTAAACAATTCCTTCAGAGAGCAAATGTATATACGAAACTGGCAACTGATCTAACTCACTGTGATGTTAGTGTAGATGAGATGGGAACTTGTTTGTTGGTTGTTTGTGGGAAACCACTCAGAGTACCATATGGACTACAAGCACAGAAGCGATGGGTTCTGAGTCCTAGAGAAGTAATAAGAAGAAGATAAGAATGTAAATCATCAAAGATGATGAACGTATAAGTAAGACATCTTCGTATGTCATGAAGCCATAAATTGGTAAAGGAAGTTGTCGCATAAACTTAGGTTGAAAGAACGCGAACCCTAATAAGTAAAGTTAAGTAAACCAATGCGTAAGTCAATATACATGACTAATTGGTATACGTGTTTTTCTTTATGTGTTATAGGGATTAGAATGAGCAGTTTAGCATAAGTTGTAGCTGTGCGTATGGCAAGTTTCCTAACTTCATTCATATTTTAAATGAATGCTAGTTTCTAAAAATTCTCAGATGTTGAACTTGAGAAGTTTTGTCTATGTGCGAATGTACGATATTTGTACAAGGTGGTAGAACGTATGAGGTTTTGTGCCACAATGTGAACACTTCGGTGTTTCTATGAGATGAACTGTTCTGTGATTTAACTGGTCAATAAGAGAATGTTCTATTTATACATTAATCGTTATTGTTAAGTCTGTGCTAATGATTCTAGCCAGATAGAATGTGTATGAAAAAGGTAGAAGAATGAAAGTATTTCAAAGTGAATGTGACTAATGTTTTAAATTGATAGGAATCAAGATTATTCCTATTATTATAGTTGCTTCATAACCTTTGTTCGGTTATTGAAGTCTTAAAAGAATGTTTAAATTCTTGAAGTTATATGTTCAACTGTTATGACTTGTTGGGCACTTGAATGCTCACACTTGCTTTAAATGAATAACATTTTCCGCGTACGATGTTAAAAGAACTTAAGGATCCCGTAAAGATCAAGCCGATCGGAATCCAGATGAAGTGTTATTCAGTATGTGAATGAGCGAGAAGATCGAGCGAAGACTTGTAATATAGAATAATGTAATTAAACTATAGAATAGTTTAATGAACGGTTATGTATCCTTGATGGCTGATAAAAGTCACTCGTATAAGATGTAAAGAATAATGTAATTATCATTATTTATAATGAAAGAGGTTATAAGGTTTAGAATCTAGGAATTGAGAATGTATGTCGTTATATTTCAGTATATAATGATGTATGTTGGGATGAATGATGTACTCGTGACGTACAAAATCTGGGTGTGAAAATAGACCGGATTTTGGGGCGTTACAAGTTGGTATCAGAGTTGATAGGTTATAAATCTTAGGTATGAGTACCTAAGACTACAATCGTAGAGAGAAGGATAAGAAGATCACCACGTGATCATAGTAAATCGTAGTAACAGATGAGTTGTTAAATGATGAATGATTTATAGCTAATGCTATGAATGAATGGTACTATGATGTAGTACGAGAAGATGAACTCAGATTGAGTCGTGAAAGATAGAATACGAATTAATGAAAATTCGTATTAAGTAAAGAGAAATTTAGAAGTTGTAAAATTTCAATTGAGGACTCATGTGATAGCTGAGTTATATGAACCTTTGTTATGGGCAGAGGTTTGTGCTTGGTGTAACAACTGCTTAGCTTATTACAGTGATAATCATTGGAATTGGTCGCGCTATCGAGATGTGTATGACGAGAAGGTGAATCTTTTCTCATATATATACTTGATAGGTAGAGAACCATAAGGTAGGTGCGAGTTCTTGAAACTCATACTTATGTTACGTTCATGACTCATAATGATGTGGTAGGTTTTAGAACTTCTCAGCGAATGGACGCCTATGGTCTGACTGAGATAGTTCTTAAACTCATATAATTGTGGAAAGTTCCTGAACTCATAATGTGTGGTAAGTTAATGGACTGTACTAAGGTATAGTGATGTTTAGACTGAAAATGAGTTATTTTTAGTAGACTTAACATTGAAGGTGCTAGAGAAGATTAAGTATTGTCGAAGGAAGATGGAGAATAGGATATTCCAAGTCATCTAGCTATGCTAGATTTTGATGCTTCTTGAAATCGTGCTTATGTGTACGCGTTTTGAAAAGGAAAGAGTTGGTTCAACTTTTAGAACCAATGGATATTAAAAGAACTATTATTGGTATGTCTATACTAATTTTCAGCTAGACAAAAATTGATTTGAAATATCAAAATGAATTTTATATCATCAAGGCATTTGATGTAGGGATGGTAAAAAGATGGAGTTATTAATGCAAATTGAACCTGGTGTTGGATGTTATCTTAGGATCAACAACCCGCTATGGTATGATTTATTATGATGAATTAACAAATTGACAAAGTCCTCAACGTACTGTGAAAAGTACGGTATCACGATGTCATAAAACGTTTTGATGTATTATGGAAGAATTTAAAGAAGTAGTCGATGTCAATTGATTTGACTAGATGAATGTTTCAAGTTGATATCCAATTTATTGGTATGGTCTAAGCAACTTTATTTGGTTGAGACGAATGGTATGTCATGATTAAAAGAAAATTGAGCTTTCTTTGATGAAGTTGTGCCAAACCAAATTATTTTCGTGCGGAATCTAATGATTAAGTCTGAGGTGAACACACCCTGAAATGGGGTTATACAATGGGTTGATCACCTATGTATGGAAGAGGTAGTATTCTATGTTTGTGATTGTAAACTGACCGAGGAAGAAAGTTTACGGCGTTATACTGTTAAACCTAGTAAAAGTGCATGGTCAATTTGACCCCTCAGCAAAAGTATAAAATGTTTTAAAGGAATTTTTATATTCCCCATTCTTCATTTTACCTCATAATTCTTGATAAGTTATGAAGGTGAGAGAATGTTTGAAAGATAAGAACTTCTTTGAAGAGAAGTTGAGAAGAGGGGTAGGCTAAAATTTTGAGGTTGAAATTCTGTGAAGAAGGGGTGAATGTGATGACCTGGGAATGGGTGTGGTTTTTAGAAATTTCGAGGATAGAATTTTATAAAGGAGGAAGAATGTTACAACCCCAAAATTTAGATTGTCCAGAATTTAAGATTTAAAGAATTAGTTATTAATAAAATGAATTTTTATTAATACTATTTTGTGCTATGTGTTTATTAATCGTTTTAGAACCTAGGATGATTATTAATCGGGAGGATTCTGGCTACGAGCTAGACTGAAAGAGTAGGAATTTTCAAGACGAAAATAAAAAAAAATTCGGGAACAAAATATTTTTGGGGAAAAAAGACGAAATAGGCACTATTCACTCGACGTTTTCCTAATGGTTAGGGTTTGAATAACCTAAGCCTTTTCGAGAGTTTGGTATGTCAAAATGACATTCCGTCGAAAGATTTGATGATAATATATCGTGAAAAGTTAAGTAAGCCGATAAAAGTTTTTCTCGAAAAACATGCAAAAATCGAACGAAATAAAAATGATAAAAAATATTGTTATATACTTTTCACTCGTTTAACTATGTTAGGGGAAAACGTGAAGGAAAACACTTATCTTGGAAAAGTGTTTTTCAGATATCTGAAGAATGATTAAAAGTTAACGAAATATCCAAAAATATTTGGATTCTGAGAATCGCAGTTTTTAAAACTGTCGGACGAAACCATAAAGACAGAACCAAGAAACTTCCAAGTGAAGTTTTGTAAATAGTAAGGAGGTCTATTGAGGAGGTGGGAATAGTAAGGCGATTTGGCCAAATGACCAAAATGCCCCTAGCCTTGAAAATCTATAAAAGGAGAGCTAATTTCATGTAAATGGGATTTTGAAAATCCTACAACTTGAGAGAGAGAGAGAGAGATGTGGAAAAGGAGGAGGAAAAGCTAGCCTGACTTCACACTTTGTCCAATGGAGGAAGATTAAAGAAGTGAGGTAACACAAAAACCTAACCTCTAATAAATTTCTATAAGTTTTCTATGTTAAAACATATTTTAATGAGAATATGGAGTAAAATATGTAAGAATGATTTCATATGGTTGAAATTATGAGAATGAAGAAATGAGAATTAGAAGTTTAGTTTATAAATTTCTTAAGGAAGTGTATGATTCGTAATAAATTAGAGCGATCCGAATGAATCATATGAATGATTCTGTGAAATAAGTAAGGAATGGTGTTTATAACATCAAATTCCAAGAAATAGTGAAATTGTAATCAAAATATCGATTAAAAATGAAGAACGATCGAAGAACACGAAGAATACGCGAAGAACTCGCCAAGAACGCGAAGAACGTTGTTGATGGACAAATTTAAAACCATCGTAGGATAATTGTTATTGATGGACAAGTTTAAAATCATCGTGTATAAGTTAGATGCTTATTACTTGGTTAGGAACGGTAGAAACATTCATGAAGAATGGATTAAAACGTAGCTATAACGAAGTTATGGCAAAAATTTGGTAAAAAATGAAGGAGAATTAGAAAGTTAGTAAATGAACCCAAACAAGTAGGGTTTCATAAGAATATAAGAGAATGTAGAAAATGTGAGTCGTTGATTCAAGAACGAATGAATTCCGAGTTCGGATGATCGAAGAGCGTTAAAAACGTAAAAAGAACAAAGGGTAAAGATTAAGCCAATTGAATGGAATGTTAACGGATTCAGAACGAAGTTCTGTCTGAGGGTAATCGAAGTATGTAAGATAAGGAAGAGAATGGCTTTGGAATGACCTCGTTCCCAGTTGTAATGAAGAAGTTATGGAAGCAGGAAGTAACCATTTCAAACTAGGATAAACACTTAGAATTGTTTTTGAGAAGTAGGGCTTGGCTTGGCACATGGCGCCCGACCATGCCTTATGAAGGCCAAGGTAATCTCAGCCGGCACAGAGCTCACATCTGTAATGTGAGAAATAGAAGGAGAGTGAAGCCCATTGCCATAGCAAAATCTGAAAGTGCCCAGTGATGAGTTTTTAACTACTCAAGACCTGTGGGAAGTGTACCGAGAGCTAATGAACGTGTAGTTCACCTAAAATAACACATAATCAGGTGTATTAAACCTTTAATGAAGGTTGAATGAAAAGATTAAACGAGAGTAAAAGATAAAGAATGTGAATGCAGGTTACGGAATCGATATCCGGGGACAGTAGTCGCGATACACGAATGTGAGGGATTGCTATGATTGTGATTCCTTAGACGTTGAGTGACGAGAGTAACGTATAATATTTTGATGTTATGATAAGGTAGTGAGAGATAAGTGTAAAGCGTATAGACATTGTGAGGGCAATGCAATTGTGTTGAATGATCGGTCTTAGCATACATCGAACTGTATGACTTCGACAATAAGGAAGAATAAAGAATGGTATTACGAAGGCTATAGCGAACGGTAAAAAGATTAACGAAAGCTGAAGGTGAGTCGGATGAGATTATTAGAATGAAATATAAGCGTTGAGCACTTTAATCGACGTGAAGGTTGAGTGTACACAAATATTAAATTGGCAGAACCTACACCCCGTGTATGGTTTGACCGTAAGATAATAAAGATCAATGATTAAACCATGAATGGTGAAGAAACTGAATTAAAGACAAGTACGCATAACGTAAAGAAGCCGAGTTAATAATTAACTTTAATGATCATTCTAAGTATTCAAAAGACTGTATGACTTGGACGATAATGAATGAATCATGAGGTATGTCATTTAGTTGCCCGAAAGTAATAAGGAATGAGAAATTGACTTAACGAATTCATAGTTTAATAGTTCAAATAAGTTAAGATAAGTTTAAGTTGTGGTAAAATCCTAACCTTTGATGGTTGACATATGGGAGCTGGGCTAAACAATTCCTTCAGAGAGCGAAGGTATATATGAAACTGGCAACTGATCTAACTCACTATAATGGCAGTGTAGATGAGATGGGAACTTGTTTGTTGGTTGTTTGTGCGAAACCACTCAGAGTACCATATGGACTACTAGAAGAGAAGCGATGTGTGCTGAGTCCTAGAGAAGTAATAAGAAGAAGATAAGAATATAAATCATCAAAGATGATTAACGTATAATTAAGACATCTTTGTATGTCATGAAGCCGTAAACCGGTAAAGGAAGTTGTCGCGTAAACTTAGGTTGAAAGAACGCGAACCCTAATAAGTAAAGTTAAGTAAACCAATGCGTAAGTCAATATACATGACTAATTGGTATACGTGTTTTTCCTTATGTGTTATAAGGACTAGAATGAGCAGTTCAGCATAAGTTGTAGCTGTGCGTAAGGCAAGTTTACAAACTTCATTCATATTTTAAATGAATGCTAGTTTCTAAAAATTCTCAGGTGTTGAACTTGAGAAGTTTTGTCTATGTGCGAATGTGCGATATTTGTATAAGGTGGTAGAACGTATGAGGATTTGTGCCACAATGTGAACACTTCGGTGTTTCTATGAGATGAACTATTTTATGATTAAACTGTTCAATAAGAGAATGTTCTGTTTATACATGAACCGTTATTGTTAAGTTTGTGCTAATGATTCTAGCCAGATAGAATGTGTATGAAAAAACCGTTATTGTTAAGTTTTAAAATGATAGGAATCAAGATTATTCCTATTATTCGAGCTGTTTCATAACCTTTGTTCAGTTATTGAAGTCTTAAAAGAATGTTTCAATTCTTGAAGTTATTTGTTCAACTTCTATGACTTATTGGGCACTTGAATGCTCACACTTGCTTTAAATGAATAACATTTTCAGCGTACGATGTTAAAAGAACTTAAGGATCCCGTAAAGATCAAGCCGATCGGAATCCAGATGAAGTGTCATTGAGTATGTGAATGAGCGAGAAGATCGAGCGAAGACTTGTAATATAGAATAATGTAATTAAACTATAGATTAGTTTAATGAACGGTTATCTATCCTTGATGGCTGATAAAAGTCACTCGTATAAGATGTAAAGAATAATGTAATTATCATTATTTATAATGAAAGAGGTTATAAGGTTTAGAACCTAGGAATTGAGAATGTATGTCGTTATATTTCAGTATATAATGATGTATGTTGGGATGAATGATGTACTCGTGACATACAAAATCTAGGTGGGAAAATAGACCAGATTTTGGGGCGTTACAAGTTGGTATCAGAGTTAATAGGTTATAAATCTTAGGTATGAGTACCTAAGACTACAATCGTAGAGAGAAGGATAAGAAGATCACCACGTGATCACAAAGAAATCGTAAAATGTATGAGTTGTTAAATGATGAATGATTTATAGCTAATGCTATGAATGAATGGTACTACGAAGTAGTACGAGAAGAAGAACTCAGATTGAGTCGTGAAGGATAAAATACGAATTAATGAAAATTTGTATTAAGTAAAGAGAAATTTAGAAGTTGTAAAATTTCAATTGAGGACTCATGTGATAGCTGAGTTGTATGAACCTTTGTTATGGGCAGAGGTTTGTGCTTGGTGTAACAACTGCTTATCTTATTACAATGTACTATAAAAAGTACGGTATCATGACGTCATAAAATGTTTTCTTGTATTGTGAAAGAATTTAAAGAAGTAGTCGATGTCAATTTATTTGACTAGATGAATGTTTCAAGTTGATATCCAATTTATTGGTATGGTCTAAGCTACTTGATTTGGCTGAGACGAATGGTATGTCATGATTAAAAGAAAATTGAACTTTCTTTGAAGAAGTTGTGCCGAACCAAATTGTTTTGGTGCAGAATCTAATGATTAAGTCTGAGGTGAACACACCCCGAAATGGGGTTATACAATGGGTTGATCACCTACGTATGGAAGAGGTAGTTTGCTTTGTTTGTGATTGTAAACTGACCGTGGAAGAAAGTTTACGGCGTCATACTGTTAAACCTAGTAAGAGTTCATGGTCAATTTGACCCCTCAGCAAAAGTATGAAATATTTTAAATGAATTTTTATATTCCTCGTTGTTCATTTTACCTCATTATTCTTGATAAGTTATAAAGGTGAGAGAATATTGGAAAGATAAGAACTTCTTTGAAGAGAAGTTGAGAAGAGGGGTAGGCTAAAATTTCGAGGATGAAATTCTGTGAATAAGGGGTGAATGTGGATTTTAAAAATTCTGAGGACGGAATTTTTATAAGGGAGGAAGAATGTGATAACCCAGAAATTCAGATTGTCCAGAATTTAAGATTTAAAGAATTAGTTATTAATTAAATAAATTTTTATTAATACTATTGTGTGCTATGTGTTTATTAATCGTTCTAGAACCTAGGATGATTATTAATCGGGAGGATTCTGGCTACGAGCTAGACTGAACGAGTAGGAATTTTCAAGACAAAAATAAAAAAAAATTCGGGAACAAAATATTTTTGGGGAAAAAGACGAAATAGGCACTATTTATCCAACAAAACTCTAAGGGTTAGGGTTTGAATAACCTAAGCCTTTCCGAGAGTTCAATATGTCGAAATGACATTCCGTTGAAAGATTTGACAAAAATAAATCGTGAAATGTTAAGTAAGCTTATAAAAGTTTTTCTCGAAAAATGTGCATAAATCGGACAAAATAAAAAGGATGAAAGGTATTGTTATGTACTTTTCACTCGTTTAACTACACTAGGAGAAAACGTGAAGGAAAACGCTTATCGTGAAAAAGTGTTTTTCAGTTTTTTAGAGATCCGAAGAATGCATAAAAGTTAATCGGTAAAGGAAAAACGAAATATCCAAAAATATTTGGATTCCGAGAATCTCAGTTTTTAAAACTGTCGAACGAAACCCGAAAGATGGAACCATGAAACTTCCCAGGGAAGTTTCGTGATTAGTAAAGAGATCTATTGAGGAAGTGGGAATAGTAAGGCAGTTTGGCCAAATGACCAAAACACCCCTAGCATTGAAAATCTATAAAAGGAGAACTAATTTCATTTAAATGGGATTTTGAAAATCCTACAACTTGAGAGAGAGAAAGAGAGAGAGGGAGAGAGAGAGAGAGAGAGAGAGAGAGAGAGTTTGGATGGGAGAAAGAAGAGGAAAAGGAGGAGGAAAAGCTAGCCCGAGTGCACGCTTCGTCCAACGAGGGAAGATTAAATAAGAGAGGTAACACGAAAACCTAACCTCTAATAAATTTCTATAAGTTTTCTATGTTAAAACATAGTTTAATGAGAATATGGAGTAAAAGATGTATGAATGATTTTATATGGTTAAAATCATGAGAAAATGAAGAAATAATAATTAGAAGTTTAGTTTATAAATTTCTTAAGGAAGTGTACTATTCATAATGAATTAGAGCGATCCGAATGAATCATATGAACAATTTGGTGAAATAAGTAAGGAATGGTGTTTTATAACATCAAATTCCAAGAAAAATTTAAATCGTAATCAAAATATCAATTAAAATGAAGAAAGATCGAAGAACGCGAAGAACGTGAAGAACGTTATTGATGGACAAATTTAAAACCATCGTAGGATAATTGTTGTTGATGGACAAGTTTAAAACCATCGTGTATAAGTTATATGCTTATTGCTTAGTTAGGAATGGTAGAAACATTCATAAAGAACGGATTAAAATATAGCTATAATGAAGTTATGGCGAAAATTTCGTTAAAGAAGAATGAGAATTAGAAAGTTAGTAAACGAACCCAAATGTGTAGGGTTTCATAAGAATGTAAGAGAATGTAGAAAATGTGAGTCATGGACTCAAGAACAAATGAATTTTGAGTTTGGATGACCAAATTACGGACGAACGAACGAAGAGCGTTAAAAATGTAAAATGAACGAAAGGTGAAGATTAAGCTAATTGAATGACATGTTAACGGATTTAGAACGAATTTCTGTCCAAAGGTAATCGAAGTACATAAGATAAGAAAGATAATGGCTTGGAACGACCTCGTTCCGAGTTATAACAAAGAAGTTATGCAAGCAGGAAGTAACCGTTTTAAACAAGTGTAAACACTTAGAAATTTTTTTCGAGTAGTAGCTTGGCATCCGCGCACACCCCCACCCATAACTTGTAAAAGCGTGACTGCAGTGCTGCACCAAGGAGCCAGTATAGAGACTACATACTGCAACGAGAGAGATAGAAGGGAGAGTGGTATGCCAGTGAATTGGTGAAGAAAGTGCCCAGTGATGAGCTTTTAACTACTCAAAACCTGGGGAAAGTTTACCGAGAGCTAATGAACATGTAGTTCACCTAAAATAACATATAATCAAGTGTATTAAACCTTTAATGAAGGTTGAACGAAAAGATTAAATGAGAGTGAAAGATAAAGAATGTGAACGTAGGTTATGGAACCGATATCTGGGGACCGTAGTTGCGATAAATGAACATGAGGGATTGCTATGATTGTGATTCCTTAGACATTGAGTGACGAGAGTAACATATAATATTTCAATGTTATAATATGGTAGTGAGAGATAAGTGTAAAGTGTATAGACGCTGTGAACGCAATGCAGTTGCGTTGAATAATCAGTCTTAACATATAACGAACCGCATGGCTTCGACATTAAGGAAGAATATTAAATCGTATTACAAAAGTCGTAGCGAACGATAAA
The DNA here is from genome assembly GCA_020205605.1 of Panax ginseng. Lineage (NCBI taxonomy): Eukaryota > Viridiplantae > Streptophyta > Magnoliopsida > Apiales > Araliaceae > Panax > Panax ginseng. The sequence continues at coordinate 90,606,873 of CM035129.1, forward strand.
AAGATTAACAAAAGTCGAAGGTGAGTCGGATGAGAATGTTAGAATGAAATGTAAGTATTGAACACTTTAACTGACGTGAAGGTTGAGTGTATGCAAATATTAAACGGGCAGAACCTACACCCCGTGTATGGTTTGACTGTAAGATAACAAAGACCAATGATTAAACAATGAATGGTGAAGAAGTTAAATTAAAGATAAGTACGCATAACGTAAAGAAGCCGAGTTAATGATTAACTTGAATTATCGTTCTATGTATACAAAAGACCGCATGACTTGGACGATAATGAATGAATCCTGAGGTATGGCATTTAGTTTCCAGAAAGCCATAAGGAATGAGAAATTAACTTAACGAACATTATAGTTTAATAGTTTGGATAAGTTAAGATAAGTTTAGTTTGTGGTACAATCGTAACCTTTGATGGTTGACATATGGGAGCTGGGCTAAACAATTCCTTCAGAGAGCGAAGGTATATACAAAACTGGCAACCGATCTAACTCACTATGATGGAAGTGTAGATGAGATGGGAACTTGTGTGTATGTTGTTTATGAAAAACCACTCAGAATACCATATGGACTACTAGCAGAGAAGCGATGTGTGCTGAGTCCTAGAGAAGTAATAATAAGAATATAAGAATGTAAATCATCAAAGATGATGAACGTATAAGTAAGACATCTCTGTATGTCATGAAGCCGTAAACCGGTAAAGTAAGTAATCGTGTAAACTTAGGTTGAAAGAACGCGAACCCTAAGAAGTAAAGTTAAGTAAACCAATGCATAAGTCAATATACATGACTAATTGGTATACATGTTTTTCCTTATGTGTTATTCAGACTTGAATAAGCAGTTCAACGTAAGTTGTAGCTGTGCGTAAGGCAAGTTTCCTAACTTCATTCATATTTTAAATGAATGTTAGTTTCTAAAATTTCTCAGATGTTGAACTTGAGAAGTTTTGTCTATGTGCAAATGTGCGATATTTGTACAAGGTTGTAGAACGTATGAGGCTTTGTGCCACAATGTGAACACTTTAGTGTTTTTATGAGATGAACTATTCTGTGATTGAATTGTTCAATAAGAGAATGTTCTGTTTATACATGAACCATTATTGTTAAGTTTGTGCTAATGATTCTAGCCAGATAGAATGTGTATAAAAAAGGTAGAAGAATGAAAGTATTTCAAAGTGAATGTGACTAATGTTTAAAAAGGATAGGAATCAAGATTATTCCTATTATTCTAGCTGCTTCATAACCTTTGTTCGGTTATTGAAGTCTTAAAAGAATGTTTAAATTCTTGAAGTTATATGTTCAACTGTTATGACTTGTTGGGCAATTGAATGCTCACACTTGCTTTAAATGAAAAACATTTTCAGTGTACGATGTTAGAAGAACTTAAGGATCCCTTAAAGGTTAAGCTGATCGGTATCCAGATGAAGTGTCATTCAGTATGTGAATGAGCTAGAAGATCGAGTGATGACTTGTAATATAGAATAATGTAATTAAACTATAGAATAGTTTAATGAATGGTTATGTATCGTTGGTGGAAGATAAAAGTCACTCGTATAAGATGTAAAGAATAACGTAATTATCATTATTTATAATGAAAGAGGTTATAAGGTTTAGAACCTGTGAATTAAGAATGTATGTCGTTATATTTCAGTATATAATTATGTATGTTGGGATGAATGATGTACTCATGACGTACGGAATCCGGGTGTGAAAATAGACCGGATTTTGGGGCGTTACATTAAAATTAAAGAAAAAGAAATTCATATATCTCCCTTTACTAATTTTTTTTACTGTAACAGAAATGGTCATTCCATTCACATGTGCAATGCTCGAAATGGTAATTATAAAGGAAACATGATTTGGGTTCCAAAAGGAACTTACACTACACCAATTATTGTTAAAAATATAAGAAAAGATATTTATAATGGAAGATACTATAGAAATTATCATCAAAAAAATTTAGTATATAAAAGTAGAGTAAATCATGCATCTTATAGACCTAATACTCATAAAATGCTTGTATCTACTAAGATGATTATCCTGTACCTATTTTTGTAAAGGAAAACACAAATATTCCTTATACAAAATGGTACCAGTTTGTGAAATTAAAAAATGTTGCAGGTATGTCTTGGAGCTGACTCTAGTAAAAATAACTTACGACATCATTATTGGGTCTATTGATATTACTTTGTGAAATGATTTCTCTGAAAGTTTGAGTAAGGATTTTGAAATGAGCATAAAGGGAGTATTAAACTTCTTCCTAGAATTGAAAATCAAACAAGGTAAGAAAGACTCTGACTATGCCGGACATCATAATCAAGTAACACATGTCAGTTTTCTCATAATTATTTATGCATTAAAATATGTGTTTTAAAAATTATTGATTAAATTTGACTTTTAACATAGTAAAAATATTTAAATGTGTAAAATTTTACAAATATGTATATTTATAAATATATTTTTCTAAAAATATTATTATAAATATAGTTTAATATTTATAAGTTTTATTACTTATATTTAATATTTAATATTTAAATCTATTCTCTTTAAATATATATATATATATATATATATATATATATATATATATATATATAATAGATTTAATGGGAATGTTCATTTGAATTTCTATACATCTAATGGTAAATAATTTCATCCGTGTATACTAATTTGGACCAATCAGAAGCAACCACGCATATTCAAATCATGCAAGCTTCTTATCATTTGATCAAAAGACAAATAGGTAACTAAATCTTTAAAAGAATTTTTTTTCAGATTCTAATCTCTCTTTTTGCAGGTTCAGAAAAGTACTCTATACTATTCTTTCCCCCCATTTTTTATGATGACAAATGGGGAGAAGAAAAATAACATTTTTTTCATGTTATATACATGAACTGTTATATACTGTTGCATGTTAGTTTTTCAAAAGGTATTATATACTGTTTCATGTTAGTTTTTAAAAAATATAATTTTTTTAAATGATTGCATAAACTGAGGGGGAGCTTTTATAGAAAATATTTTTAGTTGATTGTCATCATAAAAAAGGAGGAGATTGTTGGGTCTCTAACTTTGGGTTTATTTTGATGATAACAATAATTAGTAAATAGATTAATTAAAAGGGTAGAATCTACTCCATAGGATTTATATTATAATTGTTTTAATAATTTTATTTACTTTGACCTAAAATATTTTCTTAATCTTATTGAATTAATTTTATTGGCCTTGATAATTGAAATATCAAGTGTTAGTTCATATAGTAAAATTTCCTAAGGCAAAGAAATCTCCTATTATTTTTGAAAAGTTTATTCACAAAAAAGGGTAATATTTGGGTCTAGCCAATGTGTAACCCAATTTATTTAATGGGATAGATTTGATGTTGACCCATAATATATTTATTTTGACAGTGAGAGAGTCCTTATTAAAGTAAGATTGTGTTTCCTTATTTGGTGGGATAAGGAGGTTTAATTTGGGAATGAATCTATCAGTCATTAATTGTTGTTATAAGGTGATTCTACAAAGGACTCCTACTTCTAATTGAATTCAGCTCCTACTCCTATCTATAAATACACAATAATCAAGGGATTAGGGGAGAAAAAGGCACAAGAGATACAACACAAATACACAACTTATACTCTCAATATTATTATAGTGGATTACTCTCTCTCTTCTTGGTTTTTTCCCAATTGGGTTTCCACGTAACTCCTGTGTTCATAATTTATATTCCTTTATTTATGCTTATTTGAGTGTATTTCATGAGTTTGATTTCACAATGATACAATCAACCATTGGCACAATTTTAGCTTGCTATTTTGGTGATTTCATCAGGCGTACAAAATTTGGCGTTAACATTGGCGCCGTCTGTGGGAAACAAGACACTTGTTCTAGTGTCGATTTAAAATCACCGATTCACCGAAGGAGATGTAGACACTCGAAATTTTTCTGCCTACCTGTTACTAACATTGTAGGAAGTGCAAAATCTTCTTTCAAAGATAACCCTGGAAGACAGCTCAGCTTAATCCTAGAAATACCACTGGAAGTTCAGTTCCAACCCGGAAAACACACCAGGAGTATCATTTTTGCACCTCAGAGATAACCTCGGGAAAAGCAGTTTAAATACCTAAAATTCCACCGAAGAAGGTCGTTTCGTCTTTGAGATAACCCCAAGATGTTCAGTCTCAGTCCCGAAAATAACACCGGGAAAGATCATGTCAACCTTGGAGATAACGGTTGATTGTATTTATTGCTTTGTTTACATTTCTGATCCCCCACAGAGATGCTTCGTGGTTGTTGATCATGTCACTATATATATATATATATATATATATATATATATATATTTACCGCTTTTATACATTTACATTTCTGATCCCCCATGGAGGTGCTTCGTGATGGTTGATCATGTCTCTATATATATATTTATCGCTTTTATATATTTACATTTTCGATCCCCCGTGGAGGTCCTTCGTGATGGTTGATCATGTTTATATATATATATAACTGCTTATTGCTTTTTATATAAACTGCGACATCATGTGAGCCTAGGAATCATGTGATCATAGATTCAGTCTACTGAATCTAGATTCGGTTCCCGTGATAGACATTTTCAGCTGTAAGTAGCTTGTAAATTATTCAAGGTGTTTGAATGTCCTTAGATGGCTTTCATGCCCAGGAGAAATTCGGCACTGCTATATATTATTTTCTCAAAGATGCTTCGCATCTCGAAAATAAAAGCAACCAAGCCGAACATTTAATAATAAAATGGAAGTATTAAAGGTCTCAATTACTATTGAGCACAAGGTTTAAAAAACCTCTTTTATAAAACCTCATTGCTATATCTTATTTAAAACTGAATTTTTCATACAAAATCAAACCCTTTGTATATAGGTACGAACGAGGCCTCACACTACTTTCAAATAACAACACATTAACCCACACACACACACACATACACACACATTCATATAAAAGTTTCTTGAAAAGTGGCGGTCACCGTGGTAACGCGGATGTCGGGGGGTGCCTAACACCTTCCCTCCGCATAATCAAGCACTCGAACCCAGATGAATCTTGGTTTCACAGACCCGTTTAGCAGTGTCACATCACTGGGTCAATGTGCAAACCTTTTCTCAGTTGCGTTGGTGCAAGCAGTTAAAAACACCAACTGGCGACTCTTACAATTAAATCGTCAACATATACATGTCGGACCTTTTTCACTTGTTTTTTCAAACAAATCTCACATAACATGAGAACACCAAAGAATAAGAATAGAAAAAGGGATAAATAAAAATCCCGACGTCGACAGGTGGTGACTCTGATGAGGACACCAGTAAGAGGGCTTAAGCCACTACTACAAGCTTTTCAAAACTGTTATATGCTTATTTGTGAATTTTGCATTTACATTGTTGATGAATGTATACGAATGCATTTTATTTACTACACTACAATATATCTATCTGTGATATTACTCCTTCACACATGTCATCATTTTCATAAACAGTGAGACATGTTGTATGTGAATGTATGTTGTGTGGTTCCTCCACCAGAAGGCTATCCTATCGGTGTTTGATTACTGGACTCGTAGGAAGACTAATTTTAACAAGGCTCAGGAAAGGCACCGCCCAGATTCGCTCCAGTTGAAAGACCGAATTAACTTCCCGTTAAGTAGATTGCGATGATCTAGGAACCTTCATGCCAAAAATTCGCGAGAGTAACCTAAGATAGTTCAGCCTCTGATAAACCAAACGCGGAGGAAAGTCTCTTCATGCTCTCCATTTTTCAATTACATGTAAAGATAATTACTTGTAATTTCATTCCTTGTTCATCTCTATGTAATGGAGAATATGAAGAATATTTGCACATGCATATTAAGACTTGGCATGCTATCAACTGACACCCATTTTGCAGGATAATATTCTTAAAATGGACACATTATGATAGCATATAAATATCCATACTATAAATGCCCCCAAATTCAGGTACTTGAAACCCTAATTCAGTGCTTTACGATACCATTTTTATGAGCAGAAATATTACTAATAATAATAACAATAATATAAATATCAAACTTAATTTACATTTATCAGAGTCTAATCCCAAGTACGCAACCTTTACTATAATTCTTTACATGATATATAATACATATCATTATCTAAATACAGACTAACTATTACAAAAGATACCATTAACACTTATTTTGTTTGCTTTCCTTTTCACTTGATCATGTCTGAACCTTTCGGTTGATCACGCTTAGCTGAAAACATTTAAATTTAAGCAAGGATGAGCATTTGAGTGCCCAGCAAGTAATAACAATTATAAATATAATTAGCTGAAAGAAATAAATATTTTCTTTGCATATCACTTCTACAACAGATCAATAGTTGTGAAGTAAACTGAACCAATCATAACCATTTACTATTTCTATATCAAATTTTTGAAACTACATATTGACTATATATTTATAGGGTTAAGGTGACATACTATGAACATTGTTTTAAATTTTTGAATAGGTTTAACAGAACTTCATCTGCAAACCGTCAAAACTTACGGGCGCGAGGGTGTACTTCCCATGGGCCCTGTATTGATCAATACTACATGCAAGAATGATATTATCGTTCACTCTGACCGCCTTGGGCGCATAAAAGTTTTCCCATGTTCGGGATGTTCACACATAGTCTGGAATCCAAATCAAAATAATTTGATTGGATACAAAAAGGTTTTATCATATTCAACGATATTTCTGAATCTGTGTCTAGCTGAACAAATAGCTTAGACACAGAAGTTTCAGAATTATAAATATAATTCTGAAACTTCTTACTCATGTCCATTGCATAAAGGAAATGCAAAGGTAGGATACTTACCTGGTCTGCTGTTTACAATACGTAACTTAGTTTTACCTTTTATACCAAAACCTATCATTAATAAGATCATTTGATCGGTTAGAATAACATACTATAACACATAGCACTGCTTATTGCAGTCAGCACATAACCTAATCACATTATCACACATATTCAACAGTCATACAATCTCAAAAAAACATTAATACAGTCAAAATATCTAAGTCCAGATCAATTTCTAAAATATATCGGTCTACCGACAATATCGGATAATTATTGAGTCCAAGACTCTATTTCGAAGTTCAATATCTATTTAGACTATTTAAATAACAGTCATAACATTTTTAAATGACTTGCAAAAATTTTTAAACAATTACTATAATTTATTCTAAATTTTCAAACACCGGAATCATTATAAAATGATTTAAATATCAAATAATTCTATTACCATTAATATTTAATTAATATTAAACTATTAATAAAACCATTGTCAAAATATTAAAGTTATTTATAATAACTCAAAATATTTTTAAAATACTTATATTACCCTTAAATGATTTTTAAAACAATTAAAATCATTTTAAATAATTACCATTAATATTAAAATATTAATGAACTATTTATTCAAATATTAAAAGTCATTTATCATAACTTAAAATTTTTTAATTCACTTATATCCTTTTAAATGATTTTAAATAAATAAAATCATTTTTAAATTTTTTTTTTTATTTAATATAATTATTAAATAAACTTAATATCAATAATCTTAAATTAATATCATTAATATTAAATTATTAAAAAATTATCCTTAAATATTAAAAGTTATATTTTATAACTTAAAATATCTTTAAACATTTTATTTTCATTTAAAATGATTTTTATAATATTAAAATCATTTCTAAACTAAATTATTTAATATAGTCATTAAATAAACCTAATATCATTAATATTAATTTATCAAAAGTTATATTTATAACTCAAAAACATTTTTACACACTTTATTCTTATTTAAAATGATTTTTATATAATTAAAATCATTTTCTTTAATTTATTTAATACACTAATTAAATAAATTAAATATCATTAATATTCAAATAATTGTAAATATTAATGAAAAATATTCCAAATAATTAAAAGTTTTTTTTCATAATTTAAAATACTTTTTAAAACTATTTTTGTAATTTTTATAATTTATTTCCTATTTTTAATCAATTTTCGAAAATTTAGAAATTAAATAAATTAAAACCGTCATATAGCCTTAGTTAAGTGACAATGAATCGTCATTGTTAGGTGTTCTTCTACCAAAAACACTAACAAGGCCGGTTACCAACATACTAAGTTTGACCAACTATAAATTATAATCTGATAAAGTTCTAGGCTAACTAAAGCTTTGATATTGTAGCTAACATGTAATACTACAGTTATCTTATCTCAACTTGCTCAAACTACAACACAACAAAGCAATCTGAGTCCTCAAAATACTTGTCAGACGGTTTCTGGGTTTTCCCAGAAACCTAGGTATCCGAGTGAGCACTTTCATGTTTAAATTAAGATGTCTTATGATCATGATTTTGATTGTTTTGTGGTTCAAACTGGTAGAATACATGACAAGGTATAACAACATATCAATTTTACAATTTCACAACATCCAAATCATAATCTACAGCTCGGTCAAAGGCTGTCAGAACACGTGTTCTTCATTTTTCTGGAAATTCCCAGAAATGCGAGTCAGTGTCGTGTGGCCTAGTTTGACCACCTAATCTGTTAAATCTGTTGATGTTTTAGGAGATATAAAGACCAAAATGTATAGTCCATTATACAGGCTACAAGTTAGTTATAACAACAACATAAAAAAAACTTACAACCTTCCAGATCTGGACATATGAAAAGCTTGTCAAACTCGATTTTGTACATTCTGGGTTGCCCAGAATTCACCCGGTCAACTTCGGTCAACGGGTTTTGAACAATTACAACATGAAATCTAGACATCCAATAACAGTGATTCCACTTTAATATGAAAGACAACATGAGATACTATAAGTATCAACCTTCAAACAACAAAAACATATAACGAGCAAAGATTAAAGACGTCTGACATTCATTGTCAGACCATATTTTCTACATTTTCCAGATTTGCAAAAACTTAAATTTCGAGCCTATAGGTGTTATGGATCTGGGATTTAACAACCCAGATCACTAAATGACACCATAAACAACACATTACAACACCAAATCATAACTTTTAACATGATGAACAAGATCAGATTTTTGGGTTTAGGTTTTATACCTCTCATGATCAATTCTTGATTCTAGCTGCTGATTCGGTTAAGTGTGTTAGTGGGGCTTCAAAATAGGATTGATATGCTATATAATTTCAAAACTTATGAGAGAGAATGGGTTGGTTGAGTATTGGTTAAAAGGACTTTCTCTCTCTCTCTCTCTAATACTATATATATTACATGTGTGCATTGTATATGGCTGAATTCAGCTGATGGCTGGTAATTAATGTCACATGGGGTTAGTGAGAGTTGGTTTACCAACTCACCAAATGTCAAAACTATAATCTAGCATCAATAATTCACAAAAGGGTAAAAATGGACATTTGGCTTAAACTTTTAATGGCATAATGGTCATTTGACAAACCATTAGGGTTTGACCCTTAGGGTTTAACCTTAAGGTTTAGCACATTGATTTTGTATGATATCAAATTTAGGGTTTGTAAAAAATAAAATTTTAGTTTAAAAATAATAATTTATAATTAGTGTTCATAAAATAATTTAGGTCTTTAATTACTTAGCACTTTTCTAATTAGGTTTAAGCAACGCTAATTAGCATTACACTTACCAATTTAATGATTAGGGCTTACCATAAGCAAATTAGGGTTTAGAAGAAAAATAATAAGGGTTTATTCTAAAAAAATTAGGGTTTTGAATAATTAAAGTTCTCCCTAATTAGGGTTAAGATCTATAATACCGATCATAAATCACATTAACATGATTGCATAACAGTCTTAAACTGGCATTCGACTTTTAAATTAGGGTTTAACAGTTTAAAACTAGGGTTTTGACATAATACACATAATTTAGCCAACATTATCAGTCCACATATACAGTACATATTTACGACACTGAAATAAAATAATATTATAATAAATGCCATTAATCTCATAACAAAATTACTAGAGAGATTTTAAAGTCTCATTTGAATTCAAAATCAGGGTTTATCAGAAATATTAAGGTTTATAAAAATATTATTAGGGTTTGTCATATTACATTAAACCCGTTCCACACATTAACATTACACACATAACATACATATCTATAACACTAGCCGTAAATAATATAATATTATTATTCTCATTCCTTGATCAAAATCCAAAATTAGGGTTTGGATTCCATATCTGATTTATCTGTCATATACATACCATTATTAATTAAGTTAAATAATTAACTTAACTATTCCGAAATAAAATCATATAATAAAATAGTTATTATAATAACTCTAATAATCATTGTATATATTATTTAAATAATATATAAACATATTTTCATAGAAAATAATTAATAAAAACATTTTTACTATAAAACTAGTTATTATAAGAATATAATTTATAATGAGCAATAATTCTAAAATAAAATTATTCATAATCATTCATGTAATAAATATATTTTATATTCATTACATAAATACCTACATAATACCTTTCACGCATTCTTACCTTTAAAATAAATAATTAATAATAATAATAAAAAAATTATACGCAAAATTTCTAATTTATTTATATAGAAAATATCGGGTTATTACATTCACCCTCCCTTATAAAGATTCCGTCCCCGGAATCACCGTTTTAAAACCCACACATACCAGGGTACATAGCATACACAATCATTACAAATAGATCTCGATCATAATTGATCGATCCGATTTTTTAACTATTCAACAAAAAGCTTGTCTAAATGCTTTACACGTAAAATTGATTTCTAATAGAACTCAATTTCCTCCTTCAAAATAATTTATAAAATAATATACTATATATATAAGAAAATAATATATAAAAAAATAAAATTGGTTCGAGTAATACCTGGAGTTGCATCCCCAGCTGCTACGATATCTTGAACAGTCATGTTGAAGACGCTTGTGGTTGATTTCGTTGGTTTTTTTGTTGATGTTGGTCCCGTTGTCACCAATGTCCTGCTACCTTTTCCCGTATTCGCATTCCTTGCCTCCTTTCTCCCTCTTGAACAGTCTTTCACCTTATACTCCATTGATCCACACTTGAAACACCTACTATACATTCTTGAATTGAGACAGTTGGGATAGACATGTCCCTTCTGCCTACACTTATCACACACAAACTTTTCCTTTATCTCGTTTCCTTTTATCGTATAGGTGACAAAACTGTCTTTTGCCCCTTTGTTATCCTAGCTATCACAAACGTTGCTACATGGTCATTTGATCTTCTAAATCCTGGCGATATGATTGTCTTGAAATCTTTGATGTTTGTCAGTCGATTATTTGGCTAATCTTTCACGGCTGGTATTCCATTTTGCATAGCTTGAGCGTCCATATTTGAGAAATTTTGTATCGGGTCTGGTTGTCTTCCAACTTTGTTGACAGGTTCTTTTTTCCTTTGGTTCGCTTTCGTCTTGACGGCATTATTATAAATTATTCTTTATTACCTTACATTCTAAGCCATATCGTATCCGTTCGACATATAATGCGAAATTTTCCACTCAAATAATCATGTACTCAAAATATTAAATTTTGAAAACTTGGTTTATTGAATTAACTAATGTTCAGATAAATATTACTATCTTTATACCAACTTATCCTATTAATCCAACATAAACTCATATTCATAATACTTGACATACCATAGCACATACTGCTTTTAAACATCCGATATCCCTTGGTGACTCAAAAGTCGGGAATCGCTGCCATAACTTATACAAAAGTTAAGAATATTCTATTATACAGACATACTTATCATTTACACCACATAGAATCATACTGATGAATGGGTAATATACCCATGAATTGGATACATTCGGGCTTAATTTATTGTTGTTCTCAAGTCTTTTAGAATAGTTTTTATGTGTTTATGTCTATTCATGCATGTTTTATGTTGTTTTGTAGGAATTGGGACAAAAGTTACTTGAATTGACGTTTGGGGTGGCTAGATTCGCGTTTTCGACTTTCCATTTACACAGTAGTCAATTCAGAGCCAATTTGAGTATCTCTCCGAACCTTATTTTGAAACACTCAAAGAATTAAAGTTGTAGATCTATTTTTCCTCTTTTTGGAACATCTTGAATCATCAAAATCGGAGTTCGGACGAAGAAGTTATGGCCATTTTTCGAAAAGACATCGGAGTAGAAAATGTCAGAATATGTGGCGTGTGAAGGCGCCAAAATAGGCCTTGCCATGCCAGTGAAGGCTACCGGGAGCAGGGTTTGAGCGTTAAGCCAATACTGGACAATACTGGGAAGAACTTGGTGATGGCCTGGACGTGTTTTGGGAGAATTTTGACACCTTTTTGACTTCAAATTAGATTGGGTTTGTTCCTAAACTAAAAATTAGACTTGTAACCTATAAATACATGATGTAAGGCATAAAATAGAGATGGATTACATAGAGTAGAGTAGATTAAACACTCCATTAGATTAGAATCTAAACCCTAGTTCTTAATTAGCCATTGGAGATTGAAGCAAATTGAAGAACACTGAAGATCAAGAGCAAGAGGGGAGCATCAGATTTGCTGACAACAGATTCTATTCTCTTTTCTTCTCATACTTTTATCTTTTAATGTCTATTCAATTGTGGATTCTTGATTTTAATTCATTAATTATGAACTAATTCTTTTATTAAGATTTCAATTGAACCTTTTATGGCTATAAATTAGTTATTTGATTTATTCTAATTATTTGTGTCAAAGTAAGTTGTTTATCTTGCCTTATGCTTATTGATTAATTATCTGATCAGTAATTACCTTGTTACTCTAGAAGGAATTGGGAAAGGAATTCTAGGGTTAGAACTGGGCATGGTGACATGTGACTTAGTTATTTACATGACAAAGAATAATTAGGTTTGTGAATAGAATGAGAATATCTATTTGCCGCATGTAACACGTAAGGAATTGGGATTGTAGTGAGTTTAATTCAATTGTTTTGCATAGAGATATAGCAAAATTAACTTGGATTAAATAGAAGGCAAATGATCACTTGAGAAAGGGCTTTTGGCATTTGAGAATTACTGTTAACAATTCAGTAGGCATAATACTTGGGATAATTGGATAATTAGTTTATAGTTCATAATTGGGGATATTTGAGTCCTAACCTTTATTTATTTGAATTCATTTATAAAGCAATTCAGTTTAATTAGTTAATTTATCTTTCTTAATTAGAAAAATCACGATTTGAGATTGTTTAAATAAAATTAGTTTGGTTAAGAATTAGTACTTGGTGATTTTTATTAAATAATTCCTCGTGGGAACAATACTCTACTTCACTTTATTACTTGTTGACCGTGTATACTTGCACGTATTCATTGATTGCGAAATCAACCAACACATACATATTCAACTAATACTAAAACTACTTATTTCTTACGCCTTCACTAAAGATCAATTGCTTAGTAACCTATCTATTCCTTTTATCCTCAATATCCATTCACACATTAACTATATCAAGTTCGTCAAACACATTATGAGTTTAAGAACTCACCACTAACATATGAGTTTAAAAACTCGACATTTACCACATATTCTTTAACTATTCTCTACCTATCAGTTACTCTATCGTTTCTGGGTCCAGTACTATACTTTCCAAAATAACCACCTCTTTAAGGTAACTTTCAATGTGAGCCTCTATTTCAGCTATTGGCTTTGATATTAGCTCGGTCATGGAGGTTGATTCATTCTTTACGATCTGAGGGTATCCTAATCCTTTTCCATCTGACATTAACACATAAGTTATCATGCCTATCAAATAATGTACACACATAGATTATCATGATCAACATATAATATAAACACACAACAAATAATAATTTTATATAAGTTATCTTTTATTTTATTTGACGATGAATTTATCCATTTCATCTCCTGTTTAAACTCTATATGAGTTATTTATATTTTCAACATTTCCCTCTGTCCCAAGGTTATAGCCTAAGGTCTAACCCACCTAAGGTTTTTAACCCTAAAGCTCTGATACCAAATGTAAACGCCCCCAAATTCAGGTACTTGAAACCCGAATTCAGTGCTTTATGATACAATTTCTATGAGCGGAAATATTACTAATAATAATAACAATAATATAAATATCAAACTTAATTTATATTTATCAGAGTCTAATCCCAAGTACGCAACCTTTACTATAATTCTTTACATGATATATAATACATATCATTATCTAAATACAGACTAACTATTACAAAAGATATCATTAACAATTATTCTGTTTGCTTTCCTTTTCGCTTGATCATGTCTGAACCTTTCGGTTGATCACGCTTAGCTGAAAACATTTAAATTTAAGCAAGGATGAGCATTTGAGTGCCCAACAAGTAATAAAAATTATAAATATAATTAGCTGAAAGAAATAAATGTTTTCTTTGCATATCACTTCTACTACAGATCAATATTTGTGAAGTAAACTGAACCAATCATAACCATTTACTATTTCTATATCAAAGTTTTTGAAACTACGTATTGACTATATATTTATAGGGTTAAGGTGACATACTATGAACATTGTTTTAAATTTTCAAATAGGTTTAACAGAACTTCATCTGCAAACCGTCATAACTTACGGGCGCGAGGGTGTACATCCCATGGGCCCTGTATTGATCAATACTACATGCAAGAACGATATTATCGTTCACTCTGACCGCCTTGGGCGCATAAAAGTTTTTCCATGTTCGGGATGTTCATACATAGTCTGGAATCAAAATCAAAACAATGTTGATATATATATATCAACATGTGATTGAATACAATGATTATCCAAGTGGGGACACTTGTATAACCATATTAACGAATAGAATATATATCTGAATTACCATATACTAACATGTTGATTAATAATGATCGGATATAGAATATATCACAATAGGGTTAATAATATAGCATAATAATAATATAATTCTGAAACTTCTTACTCATGTCCATTGCATTAAGGAAATGCAAAGGTAGGATACTTACTTGCACTATTGCATTACAATACATGATTTAGTTTTATCTTTTATACTAAAACCTATCATTAATAAGATCATTTGATCGGTTAGAATAACATACTATAACACATAATCACTTATCACGATGAAGACATAACCTAATCACCTTATCACACATATTCAACAGTCATAGAATCACAAACAAACATTAATACAGTCAAAATATCTAAGTCCAGATCAATTTTTGAAACATGTCGGTCAACCGACGGCTTTATCGGGTAATTATTGAGTCCAAGACTCTATATCGAAGTTCAATATCTATTTAGACTATTTAAATAACAGTCATAACATTTTTAAATGACTTGCAATAATTTTTAAACAATTACTATAATTTATTCTAAATTTTCAAACACCGGAATCATTATAAAATGATTTAAATATCAAACAATTCTATTATCATTAATATTGAATTAATATTAAACTATTAATGAAACCATTGCCAAAATATTAAAGTTATTTATAATAACTCAAAATATTTTTAAAATACTTATATTACCCTTAAATGATTTTAAAAACAATTAAAATCATTTTTAAATAATTACCATTAATATTAAAATGTTAATGAACTATTTATTCAAATATTAAAAGTCATTTATCATAACTTAAAATATTTTTAATTCACTTATATCCTTTTTAAATGATTTTTAAATAAATAAAATCATTTTAAATTTTTTATTTATTATAATTATTAAATAAACTTAATATCAATAATCTTAAATTAATATTATTAATATTAAATTATTAATAAAATTATCCCTTAAATATTAAAAGTTACATTTTATAACTTAAAATATCTTTAAACATTTTATTTTCATCTAAAATGATTTTTATAATATTAAAATTATTTCTAAACTAAATTATTTAATATAGTCATTAAATAAACCTAATATCATTAATATTAATTTATTAATGAGAATTCTCCAAAAATATAGAAAATTATATTTTATAAGTCCAAATATTTTCTAACACTTTATTCTCATTTAAAATAATTTTTAAATCAATAAAATCATTTTTAACTTATTTATTTAATTTAGCAATTAAATAAATCTAATATCATTAATATTAAATTATTAATATCTTTCATGACAAAATATCAAAAGTTATATTTATAACTCAAAAACATTTTACACACTTTATTCTTATTTAAAATGATTTTCTTTAATTTATTTAATACACTAATTAAATAAATTAAATATCATTAATATTCAAATAATTTTAAATATTAATGAAAATATCTCAAATAATTAAAAGTTATTTTTCATAATTTAAAATAATTTTTAAAACTATTTTTGTAATTTTTATAATTTATTTCCTATTTTTAATCAATTTTGGAAATTTAGAAATTAAATAAATTAAAAACCGTCGCTATAGCCCTTTAGTGACAAGATGTCGTCGTCATTGGTGATCTTGAGCCTCAAGAACAACGACAGTTGCTTACTCAACATACTAAGTTTGACCAACTATAAATTACAAACCGATAAAGTTCAAGGCTAACTAAAGCTTTGATATTGTAGCTAACATGTAATACTACAGTTATCTTATCTCAACTTGCTCAAACAACAACACAACAAAGCAATCTGAGTCCTCAAAATACTTGTCAGACGGTTACTGGGTTTTCCCAGAAACCCAGGTATCCGAGTGAGCACTTTCATGTTTAAATTAAGATGCCTTATGATCATGATTTTGATTATTTTGTTGTTAAAACTGGTAGCATACATGACAAGGTATAACAACATATCAAGGTTACAATTTCACAACATCCAAAGTATAATCTACAGCTCGGTCAAAGGCTGTCAGAACACGTGTTCTTCATTTTTTTGGAAATTCCCAGAAATGCGAGTCAGTGTCGTGTTGCCTAGTTTGACCACCTAATCTGTTAAATCTGTTGATTTTTTAGGAGATATAAAGACCAAAATGTATAGTCCATTATACAGGCTACAAGTTAGTTATAACAACAACATAAAAAAAACTTACAACCTGCCAGATCTGGACATATGAAAAGCTTGTCAGACTCGATTTTGTACATTCTGGGTTGCCCAGAATTCACCCGGTCAACTTCGGTCAACGGGTTTTGACCAATTAAAACATGAAATTTAGACATCCAATAACAGTGATTCCACTTTAATATGAAAGACAACATGACATACTACAAGTATCAACCTTCAAACAACAAAAACATATAACGAGCAAAGATTAAAGAGGTCTGACATTCATTGTCAGACCATATTTTCTACATTTTCCAGATTTGTAAAAACTTAAATTTCGAGCTTATAGATGTTATGGATCTGGGATTTAACAACCCAGATCACTAAATGACACCATAAACAACACATTACAACACCAAATCATAACTTCTAACATGATGAACAAGATCAGATTTTTGGGTTTAGGTTTTATACCTCTCATGATCAATTCTTGATTCTAGCTGCTGATTCGGTTAAGTGTGTTAGTGGGGCTTTAAAATAGGATTGATATGCTATATAATTTCAAAACTTATGAGAGAGAATGGGTTGGTTGAGTATTGGTAAAAAGGACTTTCTCTCTCTCTCTCTAATGCTATATATATTACATGTGTGCATTGTATGTGGCTGAATTCAGCTGATGGCTAGTAATTAATGTCACATTGGGTTAGTGAGAGTTGGTTTACCAACTCACCAAATGTCAAAATCTATAATCTAGCATCAATAATTCACAAAAGGGTAAAAATGGACATTTGGCTTAAACTTTTAATGGCATAATGGTCATTTGACAAACCCTTAGGGTTTGACCCTTAGGGTTTAACCCTAAGGTTTAGCACATTGATTTTGTATGATATCAAATTTAGGGTTCGTAAAAAATAAAATTTTAGTTTAAAAATAATAATTTATAATTAGGGTACATAAAATAATTTAGGTCTTTAATTACTTAGCACTTTTCTAATTAGGTTTAAGCGACACTAATTAGCATTACACTTACCAATTTAACGATTAGGGCTTAACATAAGCAAATTAGGGTTTAGAAGAAAAATAATAAGGGTTTATTCAAAAAAAAAAAAAATTGGGTTTTGAATAATTAAAGTTCTCCTAATTAGGGTTAAGATCTATAATACTGATCATAAATCACATTAACATGATTGCATAATTGATCTTAAACCGGCATTCACTTTTAAAATAGGGTTTAACAACTTAAAACTAGGGTTTTGACATAATACACATAATTTAGCCAACATTATCGGTCCACATATATGATACATATATTTATGACCTTTGAAATAAAATAATATTATAATAAATGCCATTAATCTCATAACAAAATTACTAGAGAGATTTTAAAGTCTCATTTGACTTCAAAATTAGGGTTTATCGTAAATATTAAGGTTTATAAAAATATTATTAGGGTTTGTCATATTACATTAAATTGCTTCCACACATTAACATTACACACATAACATACATATCTATAACACTAACCATTAATAATATAATATTATTATTCTCATTCCTTGATCAAACTTAAAATTAGGGTTTGGATTCCATATCTGATTTATCATCGTATATACATACCATTATTAATTAAGTTAAAATAATTAACTTAACTATTCAAATAAAATCATATAATAAAATAGTTATTATAATAATTCTAATAATCATTGTATATATTATTTAAATAATATATAAACATATTTTCATAGAAAATAATTAATAAAAACATTTTTACTATAAAACTAGTTATTATAAGAATATAATTTATAATTAGCAATAATTCTAAAATAAAATTATTCATAATCATTCATGTAATAAATATATTTTATATTAATTACATAAATACCTACATAATACCTTTCACACATTCTTACCTTTAAAATAAATAATTAATAATAATAAAAAAAAAATTATACGCAAAATTTCTAATTTATTTATATAGAAAATATCGGGTTATTACACATACATTCCCTAAGACTAAACTACATAAGTTTTTGTAGGGAAACAATTGAGCCTGTTACCTGCTCAAAATCCAATAAGGCCACGAGCCTTCAGCCAATCATGTCTTCATCTAACCAGTCTAATCCAACTCCTGTCTCTCGAGAAGAGTTTAACGGATTAAGCAAACAAATTATAGATTTGGTTGTTCTACTTAAAGAACTACATCAGTCTACCCAGGGTTCGCGAATACCCATACATAAAGAGTCCTCTACACAAGGAGGAGCATAAGGTTCAGATAAACAATTCCTGAACTTTAGTTGGATACGACCAATAAAAATCCTGAAAATACCCATCTTAAAGAAGATCCAGACATCGGTGATATCATGAAGAAAGTCCTTTAAATGGAGTAAACCCTCCATTCTATCAAAAGAATTGGAGCACACAAGGGTGTTTCCTGTGCTAACCTTTGTATATTCCCTGGTGCTCATTATCCAGAGAAGTTCAAAAATCTTGACTTTGAAAAATATGATGGGTTATGGGATCCTTACACACAATTGAAGGTGTTCATTGGAAAACTTGGATCTTATGCAGAGGACGAGAAGCTCAGAATGCAGTTGTTCCAGAAGAGTCAGACTGGAGAAGCCCGGACGTGGTATACCAAATTAGACAACTCAAAGATCGATAGCTGGGAGGAACTAGCGCATGCCTTCCTCACTCAGTATAGCTTCCAATCTCAGATGGCTCCTGACCGGTGCCAGATTACCAAGGTCAAGAAACAGTCCAATGAGTCTTTCAGAGAGTATGCACAAAGGTGGAGGCGCCTTACTGCTTAAGTTATTCCTTCCACGACGGAATCAGAAATGGTCATAACCTTTATAGACATACAAGAAATTCCTTTCTATAAAAGGGTCTTAGCTGGTATTGGCAAGTCATTGTCTGAGATGATCAAACACGGAGAGATGGCTGAGATGGGTTTGAAGTCAGGAAAGATTCAAGATCTAGCCGCTCTTAAAGCAGTTGCTGAGCACATCCAGTCTGGAACTTATGGAAATAACCCCCGAAGGGTCCATAAAAAGAAAGAGGAAGATGTTTCCTTAATACTACAAGGTCAAAAAGGCAGCCAAAACATGCCTGTCCAAAGGAGAAACTACTCCCCTTTGCAAGCACAGTCTTCAAACCCTCCATTGTCTAAAGGTGGAGAAGTCAGATGCCCCCGAGTGTTCACACCCTTAGGGTACTCGCTCGAGAATATCCTTACTCTTCTGACTATTCAGAAGAAATTACACATCTTCTTCCACCAGCCAACCCGAATGGGACGGGTTTCAATACTACTCGGAAGTGTGTTTATCATGCCAGGGCACCGGGACACGACACTCAGGATTGCTGGGCCTTGAAACACAAGATCCAGGACTTAATTGACAATGGGGAGATTGTAGTGACTAAGCCCGACCAACCGCATGTGCAAGACAATCCTCTTCCTCAACACAAAGAAGGGGAGGTCAATATGATTAATTGAAGCAGTGGATAGAGTTCCAATTACGTTGTTGTATCTTCCCAGACCAGCAAAGATGGTGCTGACATATGGGATTATGCGCAGTTCAAGTTTATGCGCAGTTCAACTTTATCTTTACTAATTATAGCATTGGCATGTTATTCCTTATCCGTAGTATATCAATATATAATACTAGGAATGTCACGACGCTCCCACTAACCCTTTTGTACACACTAGGTTCATTCTTATTTGTGATAAAATCAAACTCTTTTTGATTTATTTCATCAAAATTAATGTTCCATTTTTGAGAAGATTGCTTCAATCCATTTCTCTGAGTGTCGACAACTCTTACCTCATCGTATGTAACTGGATCATCATTGTCTATGATGCATGCCTCATCATCATCATTTATAATGAATCCATACCTCCCAGGTATCTTCGGTACTATTTTAGATTTATGATTCAGTTGTGGTACAATAGGTCTATCTATAAGTTCCTCTTATTTGACTTATAGTGTTTTGTGGTTCTTGAACTCTTCAAGATTCTATTATCCTCCCACTAGCCCCTTCAATGATAAACACATTTATCTTAGAAGGTAGCGTGTTTCGTAAAAAACACCTTTTGCTAAGTAGGATTATAGAACATATATCCTAAACTTACTTTAGGATTCCCACAAATCTTTACTTGTCAAATCTTGTCCCAAACTTATCCTTTGAAACCTTTTCACATAAGTTGGAAAACCCCTTATCTTAACATACTTAAGATTAGGAGTCCTTCCTTTCCATAACTTTTATGGAGTCTTGTGGCTGGATTTTGAGGTTACCTTTTCGTAGATATGCAGCCATTTCTAGGACAATATCCCAGAAGGATACTGGAATGTCGGTAAAATCATTATGGACCGCACCATGTCCAATAAGGTATTATTTTTCCTTTCATATACAACAATCAATTATTACATATCAGGAGGTGTCCATTGTGAGAAAACCATTTGAGATGATCTAGAAACTCATTTCACAAGTATTCTTTCCTTGATCTGATCAAAGAATCCTAATACTTTGCCAATTTATTTCACTTCTGAATTCTTTGAACCTTTCAAATAATTCACACTTGTATTTCAGCAAATACACACATTCAACTCTTTAAATGATCATCTCCTTTTCTTATACTAATTTGTTCAATATGCAAAATTATTTTCACGTAAGTCAAGTATATAAAATCCATTAAGTAATATTCTAGTTCTATACAAAACATTATTATTATAAATAGAACAGAAATTGTTCTTAAATATAATACCAAAGATTTCATTGTCCAATAACAAAATGGAAATACTATTTCTAAGAAGAACTGGAATACAATAACAACTTATTGACTTAATAGATTTACCCGTAGGCATTGCTAAACTATATGTTTGTATGGCTAATGTAGCAACCTTCGCTTCATTTCCCACACATAGGATTACTTATCTTTGTTTAGCTTTCTACTTTTGCTTGATCCCTTCATAAATCTATATTTATGATAACCAAAGCCAGTATCCATTACCCAAGTAGAATCTTGACTTAAAGAAAAATTTATTTTAGATCATGAACAAAATTGTATTTGTAACTGAAACTTTATTAAGCTTCTTCTGGTTAGCTCTGCAAGATGCTTCTCGTAGTTTCTTTTCCAGTGTCCTGGCTTAGTGCAGTAGAAGCAAACTCCTTTGCTATTTGTATTAGTTTTGTTCTTATTATCCTTTGTTTTTGCCTTTTCTATTTACCTTCTTAGAATCGTTCTTCTTTTTAGAAGATCATTTGGCCCCTACCAATAAGACTTGGTCTTTCTTGGTTGGAAAGTGACTCTCAACATTTTTTAACATGTTAAGCAAATCAGCGAGGCTGATATCTAGCTTGTTCATATGAAAAATTCACAACAATTGTGAAAGGAGTCCGAGAGTGAATGCAAGATCAAATCTTGGCTCAACTCTCCATCCATGACAAAACCTGTTGTCCTAATTGTTCAATCAAATATATCGTGTTTAGGAAAAGTGTCTGTAATGTAGTGTCGTTGGTCATTCTAGATCGAAAGAGCTCCTTAGATATCTGATATCTATTAGTCCTACTTTCCTCACCATCAACTACTTGACGTGTAGGAGTATAGTAAGAGCATCCATAGTTTCATGCTGACGCTAAAGCTCATTACTCATGGATGCGAGCATGATGCATTGAGCCAACTGTGAATCATCTTGCCACTTTCTAAAAGTAGCAATCTCTCCCTAGAGGCATTGTCTGCAACCATTGCAGGGATAGGCGTATTAAGGACATAAGATTGCTTTTCAGTCGTGCGAACTATTCTCAATTCCTTAAGCAAACTGTTTAATACGGTCCGGTTAAATAACATTAAATATGCTTCGTAGTGATAGTAATTTAGACATTATAAAATTCTGTAAATGAATTTGTAATTAACAACATTTTAGCATACATTCTTTTATTAATTACCAAAAGAAATTAGGTCTTATTTTAAATTGGTATCTCCCACTATTTTCATCAAACTATATTACCCTCATTTATATAGTTCGGCAAAATCTAATTAAAGATTTGCTAGTGAGATTAAGGATCCCATTTCAAATGTATATAGCCTTGTGTGTGCACAACAAACTATATATAAATAAATAGGTAGACAACTCTTGTCAATTATATAACCTATGCAACTCCTTTTATTTTGCCTCTTAAATTATAATGGTTAAGTGTGTGCACATCCGAACTAAAATGATTTAAGTTAAGTCAGACCCAACATTTCCATATAAGTGAAGAGAAAACTACGACCCTTGTGTATGCACAACAAAGCAGTAATGTTCAATTTCTTATAAACATCATATGTAATAAAAACAATATCTTAAATAATTAATACTTGCCTTATGTGTGCACAACAAACTCATATTAAATATTTAATACTCTATTATTTCAATCATGCTAGAAGGCGAAGTTCGAAATTCCAAATATTTTTGAACATTACAACTTAATATAAAAAATTTGAGAGATTTATTATTTATTTGTCTCATCTTGTTTAGCGCACATGCACACATATATATAAAATACGCGTCATATTAATCAAATGCGAAACTTGTTTGCATAATATATAATTTATATATATAGTATAAGCATGAACATATAGAATACTATATTCTACCCAGATTGATTATGGACTTTATTCTAGTTTGATTCACTAGAGCCACCAAGTGAACCAAAAGGTCAAACCTAGGAGTGCAAGAATTAATATTTAAATATAACTATTACATTTAAACCCAGGCTCAATTACAAACGGGTCTTCAAGCGCTCCTTGCTCCTTGATCTCCAATTCTTCAAAATTAATTCTAATTATTCCTATTACAAAACTATTTAAAATAAATAGAAACCTTGATCAGCAATCAAAGGGTAGTACATAGAAGGGGGATAGAATTTACATTAAAAAAAAATTAGAGAAGACGAGGTACACAGATCTCATTTAATAAAACTCATACATTCATGCATCCAACTAAAATATAATCCAATCACATTGGTTAATAGTCCATAATCAATATTATTTATTATCATACACATCTATATATGTATCAATAAATAACATTCATCTCATGAATAATAAACATTCAATATATATATTGATATCGATTTAATGGGCAAATTTAGTTAGCATAAAATCTAATTTTGAATCAAAATAAACTCCTTTATTTTAATCCAAATTTAAATCAAAATAAACTTTTTTAATTTTAATTTATCCAATTTTGAATAAAATAAACTATTTTATTTAAAGGAAACATGATTCTCTTTCCTATTCACAAATAAACTTCTTTATTTTGAATAATATGAAATCTTATTTCATATTTAAATAAACTCCTTTCTTTAAAGAAATACAGATTCTCTTTCCTATTCATAAATAAACTCATTTATTTTGAATAATATGAAATCTTATTTCATATCTAAATAAACTTCTTTATTTAAGGAAATATGGAATCCAATTTCAACTCCAATTAGTTATCATGAAATCCAATTCCAACTCTAATTAGTTAGCATGAAATTCAATTTTAAGATTAAAATAAACTCTTTATTTTAATTATAAAATTATTAAGAATATTATATATATATATATATATATATAAATTCCAACATCTATATATATATATATATATATATATATATATATAATCCGATCGTATTTGTTAGTATTATATATATATATATATATATCTATATATGATTTATATATATAGATGTCACCGATTATATACTAACTTCTATTAATATATATGATAGTTAACAACTAAGTAAACTAACGTAAAGATCCAGTAACATTCCACGTGAAAAATTGTGGAGAGCTTTAAGTTTTTTTTTAAAATTTATTCAACAAAATTATGCTCAATTAAATAATTCTAAACACATATTAATATATATATATATATATATATATATATATATCAAATTAAAACAATTAATAATTCGCATAAAGGTTTGGCTCTGATGCCACTGTTAGGTTTGTAATATTCATGAATGCAATCAAATTGCACAAAATAAGCGAAAACGTGAAAAATCATAGTTTTAAAATTTTACAAACCATATACCCGGATCACCCTTTATACACAATTATTAATTAAATAAAAGTATGAAGAACAAGAATCATACCCTTGAAGATTCGAGCTTTCTCAGGTACAAGTTCACCTCCAATTTTTTTCACGTTCAACTTGAATCGAACGGGTTTGGTTACTTCCTTTGATAAACGTTAGCCACCCAAGTGTTTGGCCTCTAGAGGTGATCCACCAAGGAAGAAGAAATATTCAAGAAGAAGGGTGGTTGGCTAAACCCTAGTTTTTTATCTCTATAGAAAAAAATATACTCTCCAACAATTGGAATCACGTATATTGATATCTGATATTAGACTTCTCTTATTAATATATCAGTTAACCCTTCTAATCTAATTAGAAAATAGTGTATTATTTAATTAAATAAGTTCCCTAATTTTATTAGTGATAATTAATTAAATTCTTTTAATTAACTTTCCTCCTAATCTTATTAGGATACTTGAGAATACTGTCAAGTCTTATTTTATTTAATTATATGGAATTACTGTCAAGTCTTATTTTATTTAATTATATGTATTTCGACTCTTAAATGCACAACTCTAAATAATGCAAATTAGAAAACTCCTTTCTAATTTCATTCTGCCTTGGCCAAGGACTACTAGGTTGTCATTTATCGAATCACATAGGACATTTCTCTTCTTTTACTAGAAGTGGTAGATTCTTTATTGATCATGCATTATCTCCATGTACAATTTATTATACCCAAGCATACCCTTTGATATACCCTAAGGGTCTTAAGGAATAAGTCAAAGTATAACTCCTCATACACAAGATACTATGATGATCTCAAGTCCAAGGATCACTTGTACTACTATCACTACAGGAATTTCTATTGACAGGAAAGTAAAACTCCATTAGGTATTCCTTAGCGAGCCACGTTCAGTGAACTTATTCTCTAATAAGCACCTACATACTTGCTTTAGTGTCTCTACACAAATGATCATGAGATCAATAATCCTTATACAATGAGCAAGTAACGTATATACCAATCTATCCAGATTCACTAATCCCCAATTTAGTAATCCAATGATTGGAAACTATTTTAGTTTTAAGCTTTCTAAGAATTTAGATCTCATTAGAATGATCATCATCATTATTCTAAAAGCATTGCTTAAATCAATGGGTTTATCACATATTATAAAATAGCATCATGTAGATAATTAAAAGCCTTTAATAAATTAATACTTTTTATTAATAAATGAATAAGATTGTTACAAAGTATATGCTTTATCATCAAATATGATTGGCTTGTGTGCATACTACTTTTACATTCCTCAGATAGAGAAGGAAATACGGTGATATTTGGAAAGAATCAACTTCATTAGAAGGTTTATTTCTCAACTCACAGCAACCTGTGAGCCCATCTTCAAGCTGTTAAGGAAGAAATCCTCCATAAAATGGAATGATGAGTGTAAGAAAGTCGTCCTTACAATCAAAGAGCAATTGGTTAACGCTCCTATTTTGGGACCTCCAAAGGATGATGTTCCCCTGTTCATGTACCTATCCATTAATCACAATTCCATGGGCTACATGATGGGACAGAAAGACGATAGAGACCATGAGTGAGCTATCTACTACCTCAACAACAGATTCAACAGCAGTGAACACAAGTACACTCTGATTGAGAAAACATGTTGTGTTTTAGCACGGGCTTCCATAAGGTTACAGCATTACCTCCATGGTCATACAAACCATCTTATATCCTGCGTGGATCCTCTCAAATATGTGTTCAGTAAGCCCATACTAAATTGTCAGCTGTCCAGATGGCAGTTGATTCTGCAACAATTTGACATCGTCTGTGTGACGCAAAAGTCCATTAAAGGACGAGGAATTGCGGATCAACTGGCCGCCGCACCCGCAGGGGATTACAAACCCTTAGAAACATACTTCCCCAATGAAGGGGTCATGGTAATTTAGAAACACCATCAGTACGATGCATGCTGTAACGAACGAGAATTTCGGATCCATTGTAAAATAATTTTATTTAATAAAATAATGAATAAAATTATATTACTTGTTATTATTATGTGTTAGTAAGATGAATATCATTCTATAACCTAGAAACGTTGAAACGTAGTAGTATTTCGACTATGTGAGGGAATTAAAGTGTTTGAAAATCCAACACGAAAAAAAAGTTTTCTAAGAAATTTTCCAAAAAACACTATTCATCGATTTCTGCTCGGGAATTCTTTTTAAACTTCCAAGAAATACGTAACGATAGAATATCGAAGTAAGTTGGATTATGTAATAATAATTCAAGTATGGAAAACTTAATTTTTTGCATGCGGACGTAATTCGAGAATGTTATAGAAAATAAAGCGTTCGAAGCTAATGTGTTGATTGTATGATACGTATGTATTATACAAGGTAATGAATACAAGTATGATACGAAGTATTATACAAGTATGTATAAAAGATGGAATATTGTATATCATGGATTAGTATATGAATTAGAATACGAGAATAATACGTAAACAATACGTTATAAGGCTTTAAGCCAAATGAATTGGACTTGTGGAATTGTGTAGTTATAAGCCGGAGTTCAAGGGGACTACGGACCCCATAGAAACCTAGACATGGGTAAAAGAAATTGAGAAGGCATTTGTCATAGCAAATGTCAAAGAGGGGTCAGAAGGTTACCTTTACAACTTATATGATGAAAGGTGAAGCCAATTTTTGGTGGGAGGCTAACCAGGCTAGAGCTGGTATTGAGAATATGATGTGGGTAAGGTTTAAGGAGATATTCTTCAAGAACTAATTTCCCATGAGTATGCAGGGAATGATGGAGATGTGGTTTCTAGATTTGAAACAAGGGGACATGACGGTTCCCAAATATGCTGCCAAGTTTAATGAACTGGCAAGGTTTGCTCCACACCAAGTGGACACCGAGGTTAAGAAAGCTCGACGGTTCGAGCAGGGCTTGAAACCCTAGCTCTATAATCGTATATTTGTGTTCCAAAGTACGTCGTTTGGTACGATTTTAAAGAAGGAGATAATCACCGAAGGTGGTAGCGAGGCTCTAAGCCAGTACCACAAAGAAAACAAAAATTAGGGGAAGGTTGATGGGGGAGTGAAGATAGAAGCAGCCAGCGGGAGTGGCGAGGGTCAGAAGCGGAAAGTGTTTAACTTTGGGAACACCAGAGTGAATCAAGGAGATCCAAAGAGGAGAATGGAGGCTTGTAAAACCTGTGGGAAGACTCATCTGGGAGTCTATCTCAAAGGGAAGGCCGTATACTACAATTGTGGACAGGAGGGGCACATTTCGCCTAACTGTCCAAGTCCGAAGAAAAACCATGGATGTTTTGTGTGTGGGTCAATTGACCACATGGCAAAGAACTTCTCGAAGAAGGGGACAGACAGGAATAAGGGCGCTAATAGAGGTAAGTTAGCTATTAGTGGTCTAGCGAAGTCGGATAGGACGATGGCCTGTACCTTTAACATGACAGTCCAAGATGCAGTTGCATCCGGGGACCTAGTCGTAGGTATTATTCCGATCAACGACATAAATGCTTTCGTGTTGTTTGATTCGGGTGCTACTTGTTCATTTATAGCATGTGATTTTGCTAGACGATTAGGATTACTTCCCGAAAAGCTGCCTATACCTTTAAATATTAAGGTAGCAAACGAGGAGATAATTCCTATTAAAAATATCCATAGGAGTTGTTGTGTAAACATATAAGGTTATAAATTATCAGTAGATTTGATACTGATAAAGTTAGGAGAATTCGATGTAATTCTCAGAATGGATTGGTTGGTTAACCATAGGGAAATTATAGATTGTCAGAAGAAATGTGTGAATATTAGAATGTTAAAACAACCTCAGGTAGTATTTTATGGTAATAGATTGTCGGGGCATTCATGTTGTCTTACCATGATAAAAACTAGGAAATTATTGAGGAAGGGATGTGTAGGTTATATGTGCCATGTTGTTGATTCCCAGAGAGTGGTAGCAACCATGGAACAAATACCTATAGTTAAAGAATTCACTGATGTATTTTTGAGTGAATTGTCGGGTCTTCCACTGGATAGGGAGACCGAGTTTGTGATAGAAATTGTTCTAGGAGCGGTACCAGTTTCCAGGGCATCTTATCGTATGGCGCCAGTAGAAATGAAGGGGTTGATGGTACAGTTACAAGAACTATTGGACATAAATTACATACAACCGAGTGTTTCTTCGTGGGGAGCACCAGTACTATTTGTAAAGTATAAGGACGGATCGTTAAGACTTTGTATCGACTACACCTTTCTATAGGCTGATCACCATAGAAGGACGGACCTTTCTAGAAGGACGAATGTAGTGTTGATCAACATAGAGTACTATAGACTGATCACCTAGACATGCTCGTAAGAAATGCCAGACTTACGGACCTAGTGCCGGGATGTCCTTTTCAAAGAAAGTATGAAATGATCAAGGTCTTGGACCAAAATTGATGTTTTACTGAACATTGTCATTATAAAACATTTTAAAGAAAAAAAAAGTGCTATTTTGAATTATCGATAGTACTTCATAACTATTGTTCAGTTATTGAAGATATATGATTTGTATGATTCAAGCATATTGTTAAATGAAACTGTTGTACTCGTTGAGCTAGTTATGCTCACTCTTGCTTGAACCATATGAATGCAGCTAAGACCGAACGGACCAAAGGATCCAACAAGGATAAAGGAAAGGCTAAGGTGCACCCGTACATTACCTATGTAATAATATAGGTTTGTAGTGATAATATTTGATATTAGGACAATAACAAATGTAACGGTTATAAAGAACCTAGGGAATAATAATATGGATTTGCAATATATATAAGACATATTTATTCTTTTGAGGCATTTTGATTGAATGTTTGTGTGAACTGTAGCACCGTGGAGCACCATGTGTCAGGTTGGAAGATACTCAGATTTGGGGGCGTCACACATGCCATACGTGGAAAATGTATTTTGATGGAGCTATTAACATGGAAGGTTTTGGAGCTGGAGCAGTTCTAGTGTCCGGTATGGGGAGCAATATCCTGTTGCAGTCAAATTACAGTTTGTCAGCACCAACAACACAGCCGAGTATGAAGGCTATATCATGGGGCTAAAACTTGTTCAATCAATGGGCATCAGATGATTAACTGTCTTTGGGAATTCAGTGTTGGTAATCAAATAAACCATGGGAATCTATCAAACCAAAGAGCTACATTTGCTGCCTTACCATCGACAAGTTTTACAGATGGCGTCGGAGTTCGAAGAAGTAAACTTCCTCCACATTCTGCGGAATATGAATGATTTTACGGATGCGCTGGCAACTTTGGCCTCTTTGATCACCATACATGACAAGAAAAACATGCCAAACATCCCATTTGCCCTACAAAAGGCTCCAACCTATGGGAACTACATTGGAGAAGTATTGGATGAGCTACCTCCCATCCAACACCCTTGGTATCAGCATATGAAGGAGTATTTGCGAGATGGATCTACACCCGCTGAGGCGAGCCTGACTGAAAAAAAGCGGATTCATCGAATGGCTATGAAATTCTACCTAAGCGGAGATGCACTCTACAAAAGAGATGCAGGATTAGGTCTCCTTAGATATCTGGACAAAGACCAAGCTCAGAGACTCATGGATGATATCCATGGTGGAGTATGTGGTCCACATATGAGAAAACCCTTACTTGTTAAGAAGATCCTCATAATAGGCATTACTGGCTTACTCTCAAAGCTGACTGTGATGATCACATTAAGAGGTTCTATCAATGCCAAATTCATGGGAAAGCTATCCATGCCCCTCCAAGGGAACTCCACAATATGAGTTCACCTTGGCTCTTCTCAATGTAGGGAATGGATGTGATCGAGCCCATCGAGCCCAAAGCCAGTAATGGACATTAGTTTATCTTCACCATGATCGACTACTTCACCAAGTGGGTAGAAACAGCCTCCTTCCCCAGGGTTACCAAAGAAGTCATCATTGCTTTCATCAAAAATAATGTTATTTGTCGATATGGACAACTAGAGGTAATTGTGTCAGACAATGCTAAGAACCTCAACAACAAAATGATGGAGGAGTTATACAGTAAATTCCACATCAAACACCTTAAATCCGTCATCTATCATCCAAAGATGAATGGTGCTGTTGAAGCGGCTAATAAAAACATCAAGAAGATCATGCAGAAGATGTCTGTCAATCACAAAGGATGGCCTGACCTCTTGCCTCTGACTTTATTAGCCTATGGGATAGAAGCAGTACTCCCCATAGAGGTGGAAATGGAATACCTCAAAGTGTTGATGGATGCTCAGCTGGATGAAGACCAATGGCATAAGACAAATATCACCAATTGTCTCTAATAGACGAAAGGCGAATCGCGGCTATCTTCTATGGTCAGTTATATCAACAAAGGATCGCCAGATCCTACAACAAAAAAATTTGACTACGGTAGTTTAAACAACATGACTTGGTTTTGAAGAAGATTATTGACAATCAAGATCAATCTAAGGGAAAATTCACTCCAAATTGGGAAGGCCCGTTTATTGTCAAGGAGGTATTGACAGGAGGTGCTCTCAGATTACAGGAAATGGACGGCGATGAATTTCCACAACTCATCAACTCAGACACCGTGAAATAGTACTATTTCTAAGGTTACCATCAAGCAAACATCCTGGTTTTGGATAATCAAATCACCAGTCATTCAGGTTTTCTAACCTTTTCTTACATACAAAATTTTTTGCATACTCTTCTGTCCCTCAGGGAATACTACTCTTCAAGCCAGCAGTCTGGTTTTACTTCATTTTAAATCTTTCATACAATTTTGTTTATCCCACTAGGGATTAAACCTTTCACACCTGTAGTTTGTCCTGAACATAGGATCAAACTTTTTCACGCTTGCAGTTTTTCCTGAACTTAGGATCAAACTTTTTCACACCCGCAGTTTGTCCCAAACATGGGATCAAACTTTCTTTCCCCCGCAATTTAGCCTGCATATGGGATTCAAACTTTTCTTCGGCTACAAATCATACTGAGGGGAAAACTATGTCGACCTGATCTCCCTGATACCTGGGAGTACATAGGCAAACATATTCAATATGGCCCAGTCGTAATAAAAAAAAATTTCTACCCTCTCACTACAAAAACAAAAAACAACAAAAACATTTCTACACCTTTCTACCCTTACACCATTCAGCGTTGAACCTCTTACACCAGGTTCGAACTACGCAGACCTGATCTCCTCTTCAATAGGAGTACGTAGGCAGTTATTTATGGTTCGGTCTAAACCCCTTCCAAAATAAAAATACTTGTCACACGGTACTGGGATCAAATTTTAATCTACTATATTTCATCGGCTTCAGACCAAAGGGATTGAACTATCTGACCTCTCCTCACAAATAGGGGATCAGGCGACCATCTAAGCTGCGATTGTGCCTCAAAGAGCAACACCAATCCATAAGAGATAGAATTAACTGGGCTCCTCTTAAATAGGAGTACTGGCGACCATATGTGGTGCAGTCAATCTCAGAGAGGAAAAGCCACACTCTTCTATTCATTTCCATACAGAAACTAGTCCCAAGACACCAAAGATGGTATGGATACACACAGATCAATGATCCATTCTGAAAGATCCTGCGACGTCTCAATGTCCACACATCAAGGATGAATTCAGAATACATCAAGATCACAAGCCCTGAAGAAACAGGAAAATATCAAGCAAGTATCAAGGCACAACTAAAAGGGAAGTGAATCAAAAATATTTCCCTGCTATTTATAATGTTATTTGATATATATATATATATATATATATATATATATATATGTTGTACATGAAAAAATGGCTAAGCTAGTCTATGCAGGAAAATACAAGTCTATCTACGGATCTGTATGTATGCGTACTATCAGATCTAACATAGCATCTCTCTCCGAAGAAGGGGGTAACGCTGAAAGCTCTTGCCCAATGGTATCTACATGAGCTAGCAGATCCGAGGCTAACTGCATGGTGGCATGATGCTCATCAATGTATGCACTCATATCGGCAATGATGCCAGTCGTAAGGGATCTCACTGAAGTACTATCTATGATGGCCACATCTTGGGCAGATAGAGCAGCATCCCGCTCTATAATCAATGCATCTTTGGCTGATCTGGCCTCGTCTCTCTCCAGTAGAGTAGCGTCTCTCCCATCAAGAGCTGTCAACATCAAGGCCCTAGCCTGATCTCTCTCAAAGGTCATCAGATGAAGACTCTGCTCTAGATACTATATGTTGAATCTTTGAATCAGATGCTTTTCGTCTTGGGAGAATCCATCATAACTTCTGGCAACCCAGTAGTCGAATCCTCCTCGGTGGGGATATAAGTCTCCTCCATAGACTCCCCATCGTCAGAATCAATCCCCTGCACTATAGATACTGCAATAATCAATGTCATCCATGTCGCCATCCATGCGAAATACTCTGCAGAACAACCCGGGTGGCTAACAGAAAACTCAGCTAGCTCACGCTGATCCTAACAGGCATACAACCTGGATCTATCCTCTGCTGATAAGTGGCGAGAAGCTAAGCGCTGACTAAATGCCCCCTCAAAAGGATGGAAGTCCTGGAATTGGTCAAAATGACACACATCACGGCCAGTGGGTGGTAAGTAGTCATTCCCTTCAAACCAGCTAGAGGGAAATAATCCATGCCCAGAGCATGACACTATTAGAAAAAACAAGAAAACTTAACGGAATTTTGTGATAGTTTTTAAAAAAAAATCACAAAAAATAGTAATTTATGATGGACTTTTTAAGCAATCACAAAATAATAGTATATATAATGGCTTTTAGTGATGACTAATCTTGCCATCAATGTATTATAATTGTGATGGTCATGTCACCCACACCAATTTTTTCACGCAAAATAAATTTTCTTTTTGTAAGGCACGAAGTCATCACTTATATATATATACCCTTTTCGTGATTGTATTTAAGCTATCACTAATATTTTAATGTAAGAAATAATCAAAACAATATTTTATGACGGTCATGACAATCATTAAAAAAGATAGATTTTTGTGACGACTTTTATTTACAATTACAAAAAGAAGGTATTTTGTGATGGAATTTTCAAGTTGTCACAAAACAATAAAATATATGATGGCTCTTAGTGATGACTAATTTTACCATTATTATATAGTATTTGTGACTGCCATTGCAATTACAATATCTTATGTGGAAGTAATTTTATTTAGTAAGTTAACTCACATATGTTTCCTTTTATATTTTGTTTTAAAATTATAATCATGATCTAAACTTTGGTGTAGTGGTAATACTCGTTATTTAGTTTGCAAATGGGAGAGGGTTCAAATCCTACGTACAAGTATCATTTGATACTTTAATACAGTGAAATAAATTATATGTAAATAGAGATTCACGTTCTTATATTTGATCCCTAAAGTCTTGTTTTTTATGTGATGACTTTGACGATCACAATAGATTATGTGTTAATGTGGTTGTATTAATCATCATAAAAGCACTAAGCATTTGAGTGATTACCAAAACCATCACGTAAAACCTTTCAGGATGGGCGTATACAAGACGGCCATTGTGATGTTTAAAGCCATTACGTAAACCTTTCTTGATGGTTTTCTTACTTTTTGTGATGGATTTTGGCCATCATAAATGACTATTTTTTTAGTAGTGTGAGTGATGAAGCTGTAGGGTGAGCTTAGCCTTGTACACGGTAATATATCAAACGGATCTCCGGTCCCTGCCAAGAAAACGGACCAAGATGCAGGATATGTACACTCTGCAGGGTGAAAGGAGTACAACATAGCTATCTCATGGGTGAAATAATACCCATGTCATCTGAAAGTGCCAAGCGGTCTCAAGTGTGACATAAACCACACGTCTGACATATAAGCCGAAGTTTTGCTCATGAATACCCTACGCAGGTAAGTCTTTTAATATGTGGTCGACCTCGGTGTCTGCGATGATCATCGGTACAATGGTGTGACCCTCCCTGAGAGCTCTCACTGCCATGATGACACCAATATCTAGCTCATCCATGTACCGTGGCATGTATACATACGACAATACGCACAGTAGCAAGATATCTACTCTGGCCGAGTGCTAATGATCATCTGCAAAGGTGAAATCCCCGGAGTGCCGTGTATAACTATCCTCAGAGCCAATTCTGTCCATCAGAAAATGCTGGGATACAACGTGACCGGATGTGATCTCATCTTGCATAACTCTACGCCTCAACCCAGTGAGAGTCATAAATCTGCCGGCTCCATGTCATGCCAGCAGAGTGGCTATCCATGATCAAGGTCTGCATCCAATGGCAAATAGCGTCACAGCGATGTACCGCTTGTAGTAGGAGTCAACTTGTGGATGCCAAACCGGAAGACCTGTCTCTCCGGTATCCAATGCTCCAGCATACCCTCTATGAAGCCTGTGGGAACCTATAATAACCCGATATTTCCTATATAATTAAATCAAAAATTTTGCGTATAAATTTTTATTATTATTATTTTAAAAGTGAGAATGCGTACATGGTAAAGTATATGTATATATGTGATAAATAAAATTTATTATTACATGAATAATAACAAATAGTTTTATTTTAGAATTATTGATCATTATAAAGTATATTCTTATAATAATTAATTTTATAGTAGAAATTATTTTATTATTTATTTTCCATGAAAATATGAATTATTATATTTTCCATGAAATGATTATAGAATTATTATAATAATTATTTTATTTTATTATATGAATTTATTTCGATTAGTTAAGTTAATTATTTTAACATAATTAATAATGTTATATATGAAAGATAAATCATATATGGAATCCAAACCCTAATTTTGGATTTTTGATCAAGGAATGAGAATAATAATATTATTATTTGTTAGTGTTATAAATATGTATGTTATGTGTGTAAGGTTAATGTGTTGAAAAGTTTAAATGTTACCTGGAAAACCCTAATGTTATTGATAAACCATAGTTTTGAAGTCAAATGAGACTTTAAAATCTTTCTAGTAAATTTTGTTATGTGATTAATGACATTTATTGTAAATATTATTTTTATTTCAGTGATATAAATATGTACTATAAATGTGTAGACGGGCAAAGGTTGGTCAATTATGGTGTATAATGACCAAACCCTAACATTAATTTATGAAACCCTAATTTAAAACTCAAATTAGAGTTCAAGATTGTTTGTTATCGTGCTAATGTGATTAATTAACAAGTGTTAGAATTATAATTGTTAATTAGGGAAACCCTAATTTTTGAAAACCCTAATTAGTAATTAGAAACCCTAATCACTAAACTAGAAACCCTAATTTGTTAAATAAGAACCCTAATCGCTAATTAAGCAAGCTTGATGTTAATTAGTGACTACATAAACCTAATTTTCAAGTATAATGTAATTATAAAACTAAATGTAATTAAGGAACACTAATTTACAATTTTTAGAAACTAAAATTGTACATTTTTAGCCAAATTAGAAATTCTAGAAACTAATAAAATTTCTAACCTTAGGGTTAAACCCTAAAGGTTTGCCAAGATTACATTTTTGCCATTAAAATTACCATGCAATTAACTATAATGCCCTTTTGTGCATTCTTTAATAAGTAACTTGTGTATCTAACCAAAATAAGGAGTTGGTGACCTAATCTAACAACCCCTTGTGCCTTATATTTTCAGCAATCAGCCACATTCACTAGCCATGTGCATTGTATCCATCATATATGTAAGACCCCAACTTTTATGAATATATAATATTTTCTCGAAATATATTTTTGAATATTATTGTGTGAATTTGATATAATGTTATAGTCGTGGGTAATATTTACAAATTTTGCAAAGTAAGCAAGTGGTTATATAATATTCGATTGGTTGGGTATTCGTTTTAACAGGAAATATTCGTACGACGACACAATCATTGGTGGATCCCACAACGGATGTATTGTCGTAGTTAGAAAATGACAGAATTATCTTTTTTATAAAAATAACAGTGAAAGTTTCTACAGTTAAAAGCTGCTGAAGTACTTTGTAGTAGTAAAAAATACGATGTCTGGCGTGGTTGCATAGTAGCACACGGTATTGGTTATTGATGCTTACATGAGAAGTCACTCAATTATTGCTACAGTAATTGCTGCATTATATCTCTCATATTATTGATTCAATTATTATCATAGTATCATCTGCATTTTATGTTATTAAATCAATAATTGAGACGACAAAGTTATTCATATTATTAAATTGCAATATTTACAATGTCTAGAAGTTCTGTCAAGGAGAGGTTTGATCATCTAATTGCGCGCCAATAAGGAAAAATCCTTATCGAAAAGCCCCCTCTTTCCTGGGAACGACCTGGTTGTTAAATATTACGAGTTATAATATTAATGATGAATAAGTTCGTGTTGATTAAAGATGAAATTGATAGTTCCATTGTTTTGGAATTATTAATGTTAGTGGAAATTGATATTTTTTTGGTATTAATGGATGTCTGGAAGTTATACTGACCAGTCGGGTAATTAATCGGATAAATGAGCAATTAATTTCTATTAATTCACATGATTATAACTATTTGTTCACATGTGTGTACTATTGATTCACATTCTTGTTACTATTAGGGGAGTTGATGCAAGATTGATAATACTTGCATGACTAAGTTAAAAATGGAGGTATAGATGGAGGTACTATACTGTAATTCATATTTTCACATGTCTAGAACTATTGATTCACATGATTTACTATTGATTCACATGAATTACTATTAGGGGAGGTGGTGCAAGTTTGATAATACTTGTAGGACTAAATTAAAAATAAAGGAAAAGAGGAAGGTATTATACTGTAATATTCTGAGCCCCAAAATGTGCAATTATCAAAACTATATTTTTCTGTAAATAGAAGCTCATTTCTTCATTATTCATCACCAATTCACTCAAGCTATAGAGCAATTATTATAGAGAGAAATTATAGAGAGAAAGAAGAAGAAGAAGTCTACCTACTCTCTACTCCGATATCGATTTTTTTTAAGGTAAGGGGTATTATTTCTTTCGTGTTCTTGAAGAGAGTTATTGTTATTCCATCCTTTATTATTCTGTTCGAATAACCTGTATCCGTGGACTACCGTATACATGGTGAAATTCTTATGTTATTCCATTCTTTATTTTTATGTTGGAATAACCTGTCTATGCGAAGTACCACATACATGGTGAATTTCTTTTGTTATTCCATTCTTTATTATTCTATTGGATCATCTTGTCTGTGCATTTACGCATGACCTGGTTCCATTATTTATTATTCTATTGGAATAACCTGTCTGTGCGGTCTATCGCATGTATGGTGAATTCTTCTGTTATTCCATTCTTTATTATTCTGTTGGAATATCCTGTCTATGCGTTTATGCATGACCTGGTTCCATTATTTATTATTCTATTGGAATATCCTGTCTGCGCATTTACGCATGACCTGGTTCTATTATTTATTATTCTGTTGGAATAACTTGTCTGTGCGGTCTATCGCATGCCTGGTTAATTCTTTTGTTATTCTATTCTTTATTATACTCAGTTGGTTAAAGTTTTGGCTTTTATACTCCATGAAATTAATGAAATATCCTTGATATTTGCGCTTCATCTAGTATCTTTTAATGGAAATATTCTTCTGAGCATTCTTGAATTTTACTCTACAAAGAAGTATCATGTTGACAATTTAGACATTACTGATTTCTGTATAAGTTAGATTATAAATCTTTAAAATTTTATTCTTGAACTTGTTTTATTGAATTCCTATATCATTGTCATCATCCTCATGTTTATATTCTGTTGAAAGTCATCTATGGCCTGTAGTGCATAGATGGACTTGGTATGATTATGACCAGGGATCATTCGGTATAATCATGATCGTAATGTTACAAATGATGTGGTAAAAGTCTTCATTGGCCCGTAGTGCATTGATTCACAGTTGTTGGCATGATCATGACCATTAATGAATACACAAATATCCTTGGCCCGTAGTACATGGATAATTTGTGGTCGTGATACTAAAGAATATCCTTGGCTCAGAAGCGCAGGGGGATGATTCGATGATGTGGATTATTTATTAAAATTTGAGTCTCAAATGATAAATGTGATTAAAAACCTTTTAAATCATAGAAGATAGTAGATTTTATTCTCTACTTGACTCTTCTAATGGATTGCTTGTTCCGCTGCAGTTAAACTTGATGTTTGTTATATTGTATCAGTTTAACACTGTTGTAGGCTAACGATAATTTATTCTACATTATCTTAGTCATAATATTTCTTACTGGGCTAGTTGAGCTCACCCTTTTGCTTTCATTGTTCTCTTCAAGAAATGAGAACATAGCCGGTACTAGTCGGGGAACGGAATGACGGTCCAGATGATAGCATTAGTAGTCCTCACTATTCTTTTAAATAGTGTGACAATAAATGTAATGAGGACTCCATTGAGTGTGGATATTGTCTAGATGACAATATTCTTATTAAAACTCTTAGATTATGTTTTGTCGTATTTTACACGACTGTTGTATAATTAAGTTGTATTTGAATTTTGTACCATGTATTTGGCGACTCAAGATGGGTGATGTATACCTATTTTGGGGGTGTCACAGTTGCTATCAAAGCTTAGGGATATGATCCCTGGCTGAGATGTGAGATAAGAACTAGGAGGGGAGAGACGGGGAATTCTTTCACTAGTATGACCTACCTAAGTTTATTTGGTATTTAAATTGGTCGGTCAGAGTATAGGGGTAATATTGAAAGTAGTATGCACACAAGCCAATCATGTTTGATGATAAAGCATATACTTTGTAACAATCTTATTCATTTATTAATAAAAAGTATTAATTTAATAAAGGTTTTTAATTATCTACATGATGCTGTTTTATAATATGTGATAAACCCATAGTTTTAAGCAATGCTTTTAGAATAATGATGATGATCATTCTAATGAGATCTAAATTCTTAGAAAGCTTAAAACTAAAATAGTTCCCAATCGTTGGATTACTAAATTGGAGATTAGTGAATCCGGATATATTGGTACATATGTTGCTTGCTCATTGGATGAGGATGATTGATCTCATGATCATTTGTGTAGAGACACTAAAGCAAGTATGTAGGTGCTTATTAGAGAATAAGTTCACTGAACGTGACTCGCTAAGGAATACCTAATGGAGTTTTACTTGCCTGTCAATAGGAATTCATGTAGTGATAGTAGTACAAGTGATCCTTGGACTTGAGATCATCATAGTATCTTGTGTATGATGAGTTATACTTTGACTTATTCTTTAAGACCCTTAGGGTATATCAAAGGGTATGCTTGGGTATAATAAATTGTACATGGAGATAATGTATGATCAATAAAGAATCTACCACTTCTAGTAAAATAAGAGAATGTCCTATGTGATTCGATAAATGACAACCTAGTAGTCCTTGGCCAAGGCAGAATGAAATTAGAAAGGTGTTTCTAATTTTCATTATTTGGGGTTGTGCATTTAAGGATCGAAATACATATAATTAAATAAAATAAGACTTGACAGTAATTTTATGTCTTATATTTAATTGGGACATTGTATGGTGGAAGGATTGAATTGTACGGTAACTATTTACTCAAAGGTTCTTTTATGATTAATGTTGAAATCTATATTATCTGCAAAGTCATTGATCGCTAGGGAGTCTTATCCCTATTGTAGAATAAATATTATTTATTTAAATAAATTGATAGTTTAATTTATTTATTTAAATAAGATTAGAATTGTTCTAATTGATTTATTCACAACCGGTTTAACATGGAGAACCTAAAGGGTCACACCATAAAAGGAAGAATAATTATTTAAGAAGTTAATGACATAATTGTAATAATAAGTTAAGTATATTTTATTTAATCTATTTTGAATAATCCAAATTTCACGAATAATTTTTTTTATTATATATTGACATTGATTGATTATTATATTGTTAATATTGTATATATATGTATATCGTGATACATGGTATCGAAAGTAGTCAATTTGTGTATTGATTGAGAAATTAGAGTAGAGTTGTGCTTAGCGGAGAATAGAAACCCTAACCTAAAGTCAGGATAGGGATTAGATTGAAAATATAATTGAAATAATTATCTTGATGAGTGCGTGTTTGTCTTTGTATAGAATGTTGATCAATGATTGGTGGGGTAGGGTACAATATTTGTAAACCCTAATAAGGGATTGG
Organism: Panax ginseng; assembly: GCA_020205605.1. NCBI lineage: Eukaryota > Viridiplantae > Streptophyta > Magnoliopsida > Apiales > Araliaceae > Panax > Panax ginseng. Next base: position 90,648,126 of record CM035129.1, read on the forward strand.
AAACTCTAATCTCAAGATTTGAAACCCTAACAACGTGAGTTAGGAACCTAATCAAAAGCGAAAACCTAATTTTTAATTTGAGAATCTAAACCCTAATTAGGAAACCTAATCCTAATTAGTAAGCTCTAAAGTGATTAGTATACTTTAATGTGATTAGTAACCTTTAATATAATTAGGGAACACTAATTATATTTTTGAAATCTTAATTTTCTATTTTAAAGATCTAATTTAGAAAATCCTAGAAGCTAAAGTTGTAAAACTTTAGGGTTAGAAACCTTAGGGTTAAACCACAAGGTTTAAACCCTAAGGGTTTAGTAAATTCCATGTATGCCATTAAAATTTCATGTACAAAGTCCAAAATACCCTTTACTTAGATATTTAGTTAGAAGATTTGCAAGATCTAGTGAGTCATCACTTGAGATTATCCCATGTGCTTAAATTCATATCAAATCTTATCCATATCTTGCCAACTTGCACACTTGGATTCATTACATCTTTGATATAAGAGATCTAGGAGAGAAAAGTTCACATATTAAGCTTATTGGCTATCTAACACTACCCCACTCTCTCTCTCTCTCATCCAAAACTCAAAAATTGTTAAGTGATTGATCACTCTTTAAGCCTTTAGATCATCAAATATCAGTTTGAGAGATCGAGGATCGAAGATTGGACAAGAGAGAGGTATAAACCCAAACTCAACCTAGATCTTGTATGCTAAGAAAATAATTGTGTTTATGTGTTTATATTTGTGTTATATGGTTGTTTTTAGTTGATCTATGTTGATCCATTGTGGATCCATAACATTAAATGGTGGGTAAAATGGTGTTTTCAAAATACTGTCTTGAAACGATTTTGTGCTGTGACAAGCAAATGTCGGAATGGCTCTTAGATCTATCTCATTATTAATGTTTTGTAATGTTTTATGTGTTAGATCTATAGTTTGTTATGTTGTCTTTCATCTGCAAGTGGTATCACGATTATTGAATGTACTAGATTTCAAGTTTATTTATGGTCGAAATCGGTTGGCCAGGCGTTGACGAAAATAAAATCTGGGCGACCCGAAGATTTACGAAGCGATGTCAACAATTTTTCTAAGCTCGATCATCGGGGTTTTTTGTTGTTGTTGATGTTGTTGTTGTAATATATTGTAGCACTGCTTATGTGTACTATAGATACATGGTCTTTAGATCTTTCTTAAAATCAATAGCGATTGGATTGTGGATGAGTGGTCAAAGTGAGCTCGGCATGAATATATTGTATTTACAGAAAAACGAAAAAAACCGAAGCGGAAACAAAACTTTTGTTTGACCTTTTGACCAAGCCATAACCATAGATTGATTTTTGTTGTTTTTGGATTGAGATGTTGATGTATATATGTTCATTGACATATATACTACTAACATTTTGAACCATTAAAATCACTTAAACAATGATAGAACATGGATTAAATTGAAATTGAAAAAAGTGAGACACTGAATTGCACTTGGGTTTACAGGTTTTGCCGGAAAACCCGGTATATGTCTGACAAACAAGTTTGAGAGCCGATCTCTTTTGTTATGTTTGTTGTTTGATCAAAGTGTTGGTTTGTGTATTGTAGTATTACATAAACACTACTACTATCGAGGTTTAAGTTTGAAACCGAAAACATTTTTAAATTAAGAATTAAAATTGATCGAACATGGACCCTTGAAACACTTTGTCTTGTCGGTGTTCTTGAAGCTCAAGAACACCTAAGACAACAGATTTGTGTTATTAAAGGCTTTAGCGACGGTTTTATTATTTATTTTTAATTTTTAAAAAAATGATTAAAATAGAAAATAAATTATAAAAATTACCAAAATGGTTTTAAAAATTATTTTAAATTATGAAAAATAATTTTTGACTATTTGGAATATTTTTCTTTAATATTTATAATTATTTAAATATTAAAATATTTAATTTATTTAATTAGTATATTAAATAAATTAGAAAAAATGATTTAATATTATTAAAAATCATTTTAAATAAGAATAATGTGTTTAAAAATATTTTGAATTATAAAATATAACTTTTAATATTTTTAGAAAATTTTCATTAATAATTTAATATTAATGATATTAGATTTATTTAATTATTATATTAAATAAATGAATTAAAAATGATTTTATTGATTTAAAAATCATTTAAAAATGAGAAAAATGATTTAAAAATATTTTAAGTTATAATTAATGACTTTTAATATTTTGATGATAATTTCATTAATATTTGATTATTAATGGTGATGATTTAAAAATGATTTTAATTACTTTAAAAATCATTTAAGTAGAATATTGATGATTTAAAAATATTTTAAGTTATTAAAAATAACTTTAATATTTTGACAAGTATATTATTAATATTTTTATATTATTAAATATTAATAATGATAAGATTATTTGATAATTAAATCATTTAAAAATGATTAGATGTTTGAAAAATTATTATAAATTATAATAATTGCTTATAAATTATTAAAAGCTTAGAAAAATATATATAAATGATATTTGACTTATCTAAAATAATATTGAAGCTTAGAGACCAGGATTTAATTGACAATAGTTGTGTTAATTGTGGGATAGGGTGACGGATCACTCAGAGAATGGATGAAAGTCAACGGACCAAAAATAGTTAGACTTGATAAGTGTTTATCTAGGTTATAAACAACGATGTGGCTATGTGGTAATGTGCTAGGAGAAGTTTGGTTGTGAATTACGGTGTTATGTGTTATAAATTATTGTGCTAATTGTTGAGGCCAGATATTATTGGTTATAGGTCTTTCGAAAGCGATAAGTTTATTGTGTAGGCATAATCGGTAAGGAAGAAGAAGCAGTTCCTAACTTCGACCTTGAGTTAATATTGTTTAATTATTATTGGTGGTTAATTATTGCTAATTAGACCACGTCCGAGGATTTATTGTTGATTATTAGTGAGTTAGTGCATGTTTAATAATTCAAATTGAATTCTTGATTGAATATATATACATTAAATAGAATAACTATTGTTGGATATACATATCCAGTAGAAGCTAGAATTGATGATCTGAGATAATTCACATTTATTGTCGAATTATGTTGAAAATGTCTTAGCCATTATTACGGTTGAGGCGAACATTTGTTAGAACTTGATAGGTTAGAAGAGAATTAAATTATTATTGACGGATCGATGCCAATTATTTTGGCTAGATCGAGAAGTAAATAAATTTGAAATCACGATATTTTGTTGTAAAATCAAAATCTTGATTCTAAGGCGAGAAGAACAACCTTTTATATAAAGGGAATATTTTATCGATTAGTATATTAGGCCTTTCTGTGCATGATTAAGTATTATGCATAATATAGGGTATACTAAAAGTGATCACTTTATATACTTGCGGAGGGTATGATTTAATCTTTATGGTTATCGATACACACAGGTATATCAAAGTTTAACTTTGATAGTTACTCGAGAAGAAGTTCAAGATCGATGGATCGCTTTCGGCATAAATCTGGAAAACATTCCACTTTGCTATTTAAGTAGAATTAATTCTTGATTATTCATTTGAATATCGTAAAACCTTGAAAGCGTTGTACTCTTTCATTATCGAATTATTATTGCGTAGAATGTGAGAAGGTTTGATATTGATTTCTATATCTTTATTGTATCTCTTAACTTGCGGAGAAAAACTTGTTGCTCACCCTTGCTATAAATAAAACTTTTAAACTTAGGGGCGAAGTTGCGAAGGTCTTTGCGAAGAAGAACAAAGGAAAAGGAATAGTTATGAATTAGTTATGATGAACAATATTATTATTATGTTGTATTGTATTGTAAACCCTTTTGTATATCTAAAGGGGTATATACGTAATATTAAGGTTAGTAGACACAGGACTTATGTATTAACAATCTATGTTAATGAGTTATGTATTCTATTTATATTAAAATGGGTAGTTAGATGGTATTATATTGTGGATCGTGAACACCAAAATTAGAAATTCGGGTAACTTTGGATTTGGGGGTGTCACGAGTTGGTATCAAAGGCATGGGTTATAAACCTTAAGTGGGGTGGGGAAAACCCTAGGATTATAACCACGAGCGAGATAGAGAATACTCATTTAGAGTACTAAGTGAGGGATTCTTTGAAAGCGTATCGATAGTGAGATAAGTGGACACATAGTGTGAGGAGTGTGTCTTGGTGAAGTACTAATCAAGTTGTTTAAACTAATTGTAGGATGTCGGGAGAAGATAAGATGAGTGCGGAGATGCGGGTAGTTTGTCGCTTTGATGTCGATGGCCAAGGTGCCGGTAGCGAGAGCGCGAGTCGATGGAAGAAGTGGAGAAAGATGAACCAATGATCAATCTAAGGGAGTGATCATGATGATTATCCAAGATGTATCTAAGTGGTGATGAGGAGGCGAGTGCTGAAGAAGCTAAGGTGGAGTTGAAGAATAAGATCAAAGTTGGAGAACAAGATCATTAAGCTTTGTAGAAGTCCGGGAACTCGAGTAAAGGTATTTCTCTTGGAGGAGTTGTGGAAGAGCAGGCGGAGCGGGCGTTCTGTGAAAATGATGAAGAAGAAGGAGCAAATGAAAGAAGCGCGGTGGAAGGATGAAGGCTGAAGGTGGTGGATCATCTGAAGGAACCATCAAGAAAAGACAAGAAGAAGAAAGAAGAGGGACAACAACAACAACTCTGAAAAATTCAAACTTAGAAGAAGAAGCAAACTTGCGACAAGTGTGGAAAGACTCACGCGAGAGAATGCATGATGTGGAAGAACGTCTGCTTCAATTATAAGCGGGGAAGGACATATTTCTTTGCATTGTCCTAAGCCGAATATGAGGAAGTGTTTCTCATGTGGAAGAGCAGGTCCACAGATTTAACAAGTGTCCCAACAAGAAGAAGAAAGGCGTGAAGGGGTGGTGGTGAGACAACTTAGATATATGTAATAGTATCTTTTGGTAGAAGCTTATGATAGTAAGTGTTATAATATCGAGAATGATGTTTAAGCATATATATATATATATATATTTGAATGAATGAAATCTTTATTTTCTATATGAATATAAGATTAAGATTAAGTTGTGTGTTCTTAAAACTCATACTTATGGTAAGCTCATGACTCATGATTATATGAAATATTTTGAACCCCTCGTGAATGGGCCTTGAAAGGTGCGACTAGGATAAGTTCATACACTCATATAATTGTGGCAAGATTCTTGAACTCCTAAGTGTGGTAAGTTTGATGAGCAGGGGATTAGATATGTGAATTTGGTAAATGGCAACTTTTTGTGTAAAGTTGGAGAATTGTAACTTCTATGTAAAAAGTTGAGTATGTTAATCCTAGAATTATTTTAAAAGGGATAGTAATATGTGTTAAATACTATATATGTACTATGTCTTTATTTGAATAAATATGTGATTACATGAGAACTATGTGTTGAATTCTTATTGTGTTAAAATTTGTATGGAGAAAGAAAATTAATATAAGATTTTTATCGGATCATGCCGCTTAGGCAATGAGAATCGAAACCAACGAGAAGAAGCGTTCGGTGAATAACGAAGGAGGTCAAGTTGACCCAATGCAAAACTTTGCAAATATGATGGCCGAAGCTATGGAGAATAGAGCTCTACTACGAGAAGAAGCGAGAATCGACCGGTGACAGATTGGCTAACTTCAAGGACTTTAAAGCGGTGGGACCTCTTTGAATTCAAGGAACCACGGATCGATTGAAGCCCAAACTTGGGTAAAGGAGATGGAGAAAGCGTTAAATCATTGCGTGAGTGGCGGAAGAAGAGCAAAAATGGCTTTTGCAACATACTTAATGAAGGGAGAAGCTAACTCTTTGGTGGGAGACTAATCGGTGAGGAGAGTTGATGATACAGTGATGGTGGTAGCGTGGACAAGATTTAAGGAGTTGTTCTTTGAGAATTACTTCTCACCAAGTATCTGACTCGGATGGAAGTTAAGTTCTTGGAACTTAAGCGGGAGAACATGTCGGTATCGGAGTATCTTTGCCAAATTCAACGAATTAGCAAGATTTGCACCTCATCGGTGGACACGAAGCAAGAAAAGCGAGAAGATTTGAGAGCATGGATGAAAGCGGGGATATTCAATAAGGTAGCGGTATTGCGGATCAACACGTTCGCGACTTTGTTGGAGAAAGCGTTAATTCTTTGAAGGAGGAGGAGCGAAGTTGCATCTCGATTTCATCGGGAGAAGAAGAAGAAGACCAATGATGGTGGAAGCGGTGGTGGTAGTAATCGAGAATAAGAGGAAGTGGGTGAGAATACCCATCGGGTAGCAAGGCGAAGAGAATAGGAAAGGAAGGGAACCATCGCGACTGCGAAAAGAACCATTCTAGAGTGCATTTAAAGAAGAAAGAAGCACATTACAAGCTGCGGGCAAGAGGGGGCACATGTCACCCAATTGTCCCGGTCAGAAGAAAATTCAAGGTTGTTTTGCACGTGGATCAAGATGATCATATAATGCAGGAACTATCCGAAAAGGAATGCGGAGAAGAAAGAAAGTGTCGACAACGGACGGTGGTGGAACCTTGGCGATTCGAGGACACTGCACAACAAGGAAGACCAACGGCCGTACTTTTTCAACATGGCGACGAAGATGTAGTGACTACTCGAGAGGTGGCGAATAAACGATTTAGTTTAGAAATTTAATTACTGTGAGTAATCTTGGTTAGTTATTATTGTGAATTGTTTTCTTTTATAGATTCAAGTCACGGGTTAGAATTTGAAACACAAATTAATATTGTGTTGTTAAAAATGAATTGATGATACAACTTTAAAAGATTGTAGAGAATAAAAAGCGGTGATTAGGGCGGAATCCTTTTAAGGAGGGTGGATGTGATAACTTGGGATTTGAATAATCAAATTTCACGAATAATTTTTTTTATATATATATATATTTACATTATTATTAATATTGTCTTTGTATATCGTGATCTGAGTATCGAGAAGTAGTCGATTTGTGTATTGATTTAGAAATTAGAGTAGAGTTGTGTAGCGGAGAATAGAAACCCTAACCTAAGTCAGGATAGGGATTAGATTGAAAATATAATTGAAATAATTATCTTGATGAGTGCGTGTTTGTCTTTGTATAGAATGTTGATCGATGATTGGTGGGTAGGGTACAATATTGTAAACCCTAATAAAGGGATTGGAAACTCTAATCTCAAGATTTGAAACCCTAACACGTAGTTAGGAACCCTAATCGAAAGCGAAAACCCTAATTTTTAATTTGGGAATCCTAAACCCTAATTAGGAAACCTAAATCCTAATTAGTAAGCTCTAAAGTGATTAGTATACTTTAATGTGATTAGTAACCTTTAATATAATTAGGGAACACTAATTATATTTTTGAAAATCTTAATTTTCTATTTTAAAGATCTAATTTAGAAAATCCTAGAAGCTAAAGTTGTAAAACTTTAGGGTTAAACCTTAGGGTTAAACCCTTAAGGTTAAACCCTAAGGGTTTGATAAATTCCATGTATGCCATTAAAATTTCATGTACAAAGTCCAAAATACCCCTTTACTTAGATATTAAGTTAGAAGATTTGCAGTGAGTCATCACTTAAGATTATCCCATGTGCTTAAATTTTATATCAAATCTTATCCATATCTTGCCAACTAGCACACTTGGATTCATTACATCTTTGATATAAGAGATCTAGGAGAGAAAGTTCACATATTAAGCTTATTGGCTATCTAACACTACCTGACTCTCTCTCTCTCATCCAAAGCTCCAAATTTGTTAAGTGATTGGATCACTCTTTAACCTTTAGATCACCAAATCAGTTTTGGAGAGCAAGGATCAAAGATTGGACAAGAGAAGGTAAAACCCAAACTCAACCTAGATCTTGTATGCTAAGAAAATAATTGTGTTTAAGTGTTTATATTTGTGTTATATGTGTGTTTTAGTTGATCTATGATGATCCATTGTGGATCCATAACATTAAATGTGGGTAAAATGGTGTTTTTCAAAAAGCTATTCTTGAGTTTTTAAGTGCTGCGACAAACAAATGTCGAATGGCTTAGAGATCTATCTATGTATTATGATTTGTTATGTTTTTATGTGTTAGATCTATAGTTTGGTATATTGTCTTTCATCTGGAAGTGGTATCACAGTTCATTGAATAGCTAGATTTCATTTTATTCTGGTCAAAATCGGTTGGCCAAGCGTTGGCCAAAGTAAAATCTGGGCGACCGAATTGTAAAATCGATCGACAACAATTTTTAAAGCTCGGATCATCGAGTTTTGGTTGTTTGATGTTGTTGTTGTTGTTGTTGTAATATAATTGTAGCTATTGTTATATGTCTTATATATCCATGTTTAGATATCTTAAAAAATCAATAGATTGATTGTAATGGCTGGTCAAACTAGGCTACTTGATCATGAATTTTCGTTTTACGAAAAAACCGAAAAGCGTAAGAACAAAAGCTTTTGACAGAGAGTTTGACCAAAATAAGTAGATTTGATTTTTGTTTGTTTTTTTGATTGTTTATGTTATATATTGTTCCTTGACATATATACTACCATGTTTTGAACCATAAAATCACTAAAACATGATGACGAACATATATTAAATTGAGCTGAAAGAAAGACCACATTCATTGAACTGATTTACAGGTTTGCCCGGAAAACCGATATGATCGTCTGACAAAATCTTTTTTGAAGCGAGATCTTCTATTGTGTTGTTGTTGTTTGATCAAAGTTGATGGTTGTTATTGTTGTAGTATTACATAAACACTACTATGATTGAACTTTTAAGTTGATGAAAATGATTTTAAACTAAGAATTAAATCACGATCGAACGTGGACCTTTGAACACTGTCGCCTTCGGTGTTCTTGAGCTTCGAGAACACCTAAGACAACGATTTAAGTGTGTATTAAAGGCTTTAGCGACGGTTTTATTATTTTTAATTTTACGATTTTTTGAAAAATGATTAAAAATAGAAATAAATTATAAAATTACCAAAAATGGTTTTAAAAATTATTTTAAATTATGAAAAATAATTTTTGACTATTTGGAATATTTTTCTTTAATATTTATAATTATTTAAATATTAAAAGGATATTTAATTTATTTAATTAGTATATTAAATAAATTAGAGAAAAATGATTTAATATTATTAAAAATCATTTTAAATAAGAATAATGTGTTTAAAAATATTTTGAGTTATAAAATATAACTTTTAATATTTTTAGAGATTTTTCATTAATAATTTAATATTAATGATATTAGATTTATTTAATTATTATATTAAATAAATGAATTAAAAATGATTTTATTGATTTAAAAATCATTTAAAATGAGAAAAATGATTTAAAAATATTTTTAAGTTATAATTAATGACTTTTAATATTTTGATGATAATTTCATTAATATTTGATTATTAATGGTGATGATTTAAAAATGATTTTAATTACTTTAAAAATCATTTAAGTAGAATATTGATGATTTAAAAATATTTTAAGTTATTAAAAATAACTTTAATATTTTGACAAGTATATTATTAATATTTTTATATTATTAAATATTAATAATGATAAGATTATTTGATAATTAAATCATTTAAAAATGATTAGATGTTTGAAAAATTATTATAAATTATAATAATTGCTTATAAATTATTAAAAGCTTAGAAAAATATTATAAATGATATTTGACTTATCTAAAATAATATTGAAGCTTAGAGACCAAGTTTAATTGACAATAGTTGTGTTAATTGTCGGATAGGGTGACGGATCACTAGAGAATGGATAGAAAATCAACGGACCAAAATAGTTAGACTTGATAAGTGTTTATCTAGGTTATAAACAACGATGTGGCTATGTGGTAATGTGCCTAGGAGAAGTTTGGTTGTGAATTACGATGTTATGTGTTATAAATTATTGTGCTAATTGTTGAGGCCAAATATTATTGGTTATAGGTCTTTCGAAAGCGAGATAAGTTTATTGTGTAGGCATGTCGTGGAAGAGGCAAGTTCTAACTCAACCTTGAGTTAATATTGTTTAATTATTATTGGTGGTTAATTATTGCTAATTAGACCATGTCCGGATTTATTGTTGATTATTATTATGAGTTAGTGCATGTTTAATAATTCAAATTGAATTCTTGATTGAATATATATATATTAAATAGAATAAGCTGTTGTTGGATATACATATCAGTAGAAGCTAGAATTAATGATCTGAGATAATTCACATTTTATTGTCGAATTATGTTGAAAATGTCTTAGCCATTATTACGGTTGAGCGAACATTTGTTAGAACTTGATAGGTTAGAAGAGAATTAAATTATTATTGACGGATCGATGCCAATTATTTTGGCTAGATCGAGAAGTAAATAAATTTGAAATCACGATATTTAGTTGTAAAATCAAAATCTTGATTCTAAGGTAGAAGAACAACCTTTTATATAAAGGGAATATTTTATCGATTCGAGTATTAGACCTTTACTTGCGATTAAGTATTATGCATAATATAGGGTATACTAAAAGTGATCACTTTATATACTTGCGAGAGGGGTATGATTTAATCTTTATGGTTATCGATACACACAGGTATATCAAAGTTTAACTTTGATAGTTACTCGAGAAGAAAGTTCAAGATCGATGGATCGCTCGGCATAAATCTGGAAAACATTCCACTTTGCTATTTAAATAGAATTAATTCTTGATTATTCATTTGAATATCGTAGAAAACCTTGAAAGCGTTGTACTCTTTCATTATCGAATTATTATTTAAGTAGAATGTGAGAAGGTTTGATATTGATTTCTATATCTTTATTGTATCTCTTAACTTGCGGAACAAACTTGTTGCTCACCCTTGCTATTAAATAAAACTTTTAACTTTAGGGACGAAGTTGCGAGAAGGTCTTTGCGAAGAAGAACAAAGGAAAAGGAATAGTTATGAATTAGTTATGATGAACAATATTATTATTATGTTGTATTGTATTGTAAACCCTTTTTGTATATCTAAAGGGGTATATACGTAATATTAAGGTTAGTAGACACAGGACTTATGTATTAACAATCTATGTTAATGAGTTATGTATTCCTATTTATATTAAAATGGGTAGTTAGATGGTATTATATTGTGGATCGTGAACACCAAATTCCTTATTTTGTGGCAGCATTTGAAAATGACATCTGAGAATGTTGAGAATAGCAATGGAGCACAAGAGACTGTTGGGTCACCACAGATCAATAATCAGGATATTATGCATCAGGAAGGCGACAATCCTCAAGCAAACAACAACACTGACCAAATGATGAACGATAGAATGTTCAGAGGCTTTATGGAATTCATGCAACATTAGGCGAGAACGACTCTTATCCAAAATGCAGGTGGAAACACAACAGCAACTCGACGATCCACACCGATAAACAATTCAAGGAACTGGGACCACGAGTTTTTGGAAGCCAAAACCACTTAAAAATGCGGAGACATGGATAAAACAGATCTGCAAGATATTTGATGTCTTGGGATGCTCAGGAGCAAAAGGTTCCTTGCCACTTTCATGTTTATGAAAGCGAGATTCACGGTGGGAATCTATAAAGCGTACTCAACTTCTTGCATACTTGAAGATGACTTGGGAGAAGTTTCAAGAATTGTTCAACGACAAGTGCTTTTCCAAGTATTATTACATATGAAAGAGGTAAAGTTCATCAAGCTGGAGCAAAACAACATGACCGTGTCGTAGTACGAAGCCAAGTTTGCTGAGTTATCTTGGTTTGCGTCCCATTTGGTTGATAATGAGGAGATAATGACGCGAATGTTTATAAGAGGTTTGAAACCCGAGATACGTCAATATCTTATCTCTCATAAACTGTGTTTGTATTCAGATGTTGTTAATAGGGCTCAGTTATTGGAGCGCGATAATGAGTTAATCCAACCAAAAGAGAGCAGCCGACAAAATGATAATACCAGTGATAGCAGTCATCGAAGCGGTGACAATAAGCGTGGAGGGAATCAACATTCCAAAAATGGTAACCACTTCAATGGTAATCATGGCCAAAATAATAAGAATGAACATTTCAAGAAGAGGAGATTCAACAGTGATATAAAGACGTAAGCACCATCACCCGTTGTTAAGGAAGGAGAACGACCACCTATCATATGCTTTAAATGGGGAGGGGAGGGACACATCAGTCCAAACTGCGCGATGCCATCCAAAGCGTGTTCAAATTGTGGAAGAGAAGGTCACCTATCCCGATTTTTTTGTTCACCAAAGAAAAGTCCAGTTGGGAGGGAGGCACCAAAGGCCGTCCCAGAAAAATCAAAGCCGGTAGTGCAAGGGGAGCGTTTATCATGACCTCCCAGAAAGCAAGGAACCCGAATGAGGTCGTCACGGGTAAGCTTATCATAAACTCTAGCGAAGTCTGTACCTTATTTGATACTGGTTCTACCCATTCTTTTATTTCTCCTACTTACGCTCAACGTTTAAATTTGACTCCGGAGAAATTATACTTTGACTTATCTGTTGAAATTCCGTTAGGAGAAACCTTCATTACATCCATTGTTTATAAGTCTTGTTTGGTTCAAATCGATACCCTCACATTACTTGTCGATCTTATTCCATTGAAAATACTTGCATTTGACGTAATTCTAGGGATTGATTGGTTAACTACTCATCATGCAAAAATTGATTATTTTCGTAAGGTTGTTAGCTTTCATATTCCTAACCAACCTATTATGCGAATTCAAGCAACCAAACCATTAAAATCAATCACTGTCATCTAAAGCCATAAAGTTATTCATTTATTGAAAAACGGATGTCAAGCTTTCTTAGCTCATGTTACGGATTTAAACAAAAATACGTCAATTTTGAATGATATTTCTATTATTAATGAATTTTCTGACGTATTCTCTGAAGAACTTCCTGGCCTACCCCCAGAGCGAGAAATTGAATTTTTTATCGACCTTGAACCTGGTACAAAACTCCTTTCCAAAGCCCCATATCGAATTGACTCCTATTGAACTTCAGGAGTTAAAGACCCAATTGCAGGAATTGTTAGACATTGGTTTCATTCCTCCTTGTACGTCTCCTTGGTGTGCTCCTGTTCTATTCGTGAAGAAGAAGGATGGAAGTATGCGACTTTGTATTGATTATCGAGAGTTGAATCATATCACTATCAAAAATAGGTACCCATTGCCTCGCATTGATACCCTGTTTGACCAGTTACAAGGAGCCAAATTCTTTTCAAAGATTGATCTTCGTTCCGGATATCATCAGTTGAAGATTAAAACTGATGACATTCCAAAGACAACTTTTAGAAATCAGTACGAGCATTATGAATTCCTAGTTATGTCTTTTGGATTGAATAATGCTCTTGTTGCCTTCATGGACATGATGAACCGAGTATTCAAGGAATATTTGGATCACTTTGTGGTCGTCTTTATTGATGACATCCTCATATACTCCAAAAGCCGTGAGGACCATGAGCAACACTTGAGGCTGATACTTCAAAAGCTTTGCGAAAACAAGCTTTATGCCAAGTTGAAGAAATGTGAGTTCTGGCTTGAGGAAGTTGCATTCCTTGGGCACGTGATATCAAATCATGGAATATCTGTTGACCCAGCAAAGATTGAAGCAATTCAAAGCTGGGAGCAACCAAAATCAGTGACCGAAGTACGTAGCTTTCTTGGCTTAGCTGGTTATTATTGGAGATTCATGGAAAGATTTTCTCAAATATCTACTCCATTAACTCAGCTGACTCGAAAATATACAAATTTTGGTTGAAGCGAGGAATGTGAGAAGAGTTTTCAAGAACTCAAGAGAAGACTCATTTCAGCACCTGTTCTGATAATACCATCTTGCTCGGAGGGATTTGTCATCTACAATGATGCTTCAGGTAAAGGGTTAGGATGTGTTCTCATGCAACATGGGAAAGTCATTGCCTATGCCTCACGACAACTCAAAGAATATGAGAGGAATTATCCTACTCATGATCTAGATTTGGCAGCAGTCGTTTTTGAGCTTAAGATTTTGAGGCATTACCTGTATGGAGAGAAGGTGGAGATCTATAGGGATCATAAAAGCCTCAAATATTTCTTCACTCAAAAGGAACTCAAAATGCGACAACGACGATGGCTTGAGTTGTTGAAAGATTATGATCATACCATCCAATACCATCCTGGAAAAGTGAACGCGAGATGGTAGCGCGTTGAGTAGAAGACCATATCGCGAGCACGAGTGCAATATTGTCAACGCAAAGGCCCAATGTGTATGACTTGGAAAGGATGGAAATAGAGTTAAAGACTCGAGGACCCATGTGATGATGGCGAATATCTGAGTGGAACCGACTTTAATCGATTAAGTTAAAAATTTGCTCAAGCTATAGACACAGGAGATCGTGCATTATGAGGAAGAAAGTGCAAGAGGTGCTATTCCGGAAGAAAGAATCGATGAAGAAGGAATACTTTGAGTCAACTCCAGACTTTGTGTTCCTAACGATTCTAACTTGAAGTATAAAATCATGATGGAGGCGCACAACACACCATTTGCAACCCATCCTGGGAGTACCAAAATGTATCATGATCTTCGACATACATTTTGGTGGAGCAATATGAAGAGAGAGATAGCGGAGTTTTTCTCAAAGTGTCTAACTTGTCAACGAGTCAAGGCGGAGCATCAAGTGCCAAAAGGTCCATTGCAACCACTTGAAATTCCAGAATGGAAATGGGAGCACATTACCACGGATTTCATTACTGGTCTTCCCAAGGTTTCTCAAGGCATAGATGCGATTTAGGTCATTGTTGATAGATTGACCAAGTCTTTACATTTCTTATCGATACGAGAAACTTATACACTTGAATGTCTTGCTAGTATGTATATAAACGAGATTGTATGATTGCATGGTATGCCAGTATCCAGAGTTTCTGATCGACGCCTAAGATTCACTTCATGATTTTAGGTTAGTTTGCAAAAAGCTATGGGCACGGATTTACAATTTAGTTTGGCATATCATCCTCAAACGGATGGGCAGTCGAAAAGGACTATTTAAACTCTTGAAGATTTATTAAGACTCTATGTCCTTGACTTCGAGGGAAGTTGGGACAAGTTCTTACCATTGGTGGAGTTTTCCTACAACAATAGTTATCAAACAAGTATTGGCATGGCTCCATTTGAGGCGTTGTATGGAAGAAAGTGTCGTTCTCTAGTATACTGGGATGAGATGGGTGAAGCAATGTTGTTGGGACTGGATTTGGTACGTATGACTACGGAAAAGATTCAAACGATCCGACAACGTATAAAAACCTCACAAGATTGACAAAAGAGTTATGCTGATCTTCATCGAAAGGACGTGGAATTCGATATTGGAGATCATGTGTTGTTACGTGTTGCTCCATGGAACGGAGTTACGAGATTTGAAAAGAGAGGAAAGCTCAATCCTTGATTCATTGGCCCATTTTTAATCCTCGAACGAGTAGGAATTGTGTACTACAGACTCGCTTTACCGCCAAGTATGTCTCGTGTTCATAATGTTTTTCACATATCTATGTTACGTAAATATGTGAAAGACCCGAACCACATTATTGGGTTAGAACCGGATGAAATAGCGGAAGATTTAACGTATGAAGAGGTTCTTGTTAAAATCTTGGATAAGAAGGATCATATTCTACGCCCCAAGGTGATACCTCAAGTCAAAGATTTGTGGAGAAACCATGATGTGGAGGAAATGACCTGGGAGTTAGAATATGAGATGAAGTCAAGATATCCTCACCTCTTCGATATACCAGGTACGTACCCTAATTTCGTGGACGAAATTTCATAAGAAGGGGAGGTTGTAAGACCCCAACTTTTATGAATAAAGAATATTTTCTCGAAATATATTTTTGAATATTATTGTGTGGATTTGATATAATGTTAAAGTCGTGGGTAATATTTACAAATTTTGAAAAGTAAGTAAGTGGTTATATAATATTGGATTGGTCGGGGAATATTTGTTTTAACGGGGGAATATTAAATGCGATGGCACAATCATTAGTGGACCCCTAGCGGATGTATTATCGTAGTTAAAAAGCGCGAAATTATCTTTTATAAAAATAACGGCGAAAGTTTTATCGTTAAAACTGTTGAACTATCCATTAGTAAAAGTACAGTATTACGCGTGGTTGCATAGTAGCACACGGTATTGGTTATTGATGCAAACGTGAGAAGTCACTCAATTATTGCTACAGTAATTGCTGCATCATATCTTTCATTTTATTGATTCAATTATTGTCATAGTATCATCTGTATTTTATGTTATTAAATCAATAATTGAGGGCGACAAAGTTATTCATATTATTAAATTGCAATATTTACAATGTCTGTAGAAGTTACATCGAGGAGAGGTTTGGTCATCTAATTGCGGCGCCAATAAGGAGAAATCCTTATCGGAAAGCCCCTCTTTCTCAGAAACGACACAGTTGTTAAATATTGTGAGTTATAATATTAATTATGAATAAGTTTGTGTTGATCAAAGATGAAATTGATAGTTCTATTGTGTTGGAATTATTAGTGTTAGTGGAAATCGACATTTATTTCAGATAATGGATATGGAAGTTATCTTGACGATTCGGGTAATTAATCGGAAAATGAGCAATTAATTGCTATTAATTCACATGATTATAACTATTTGTTCACATATGTGTACTATTGATTCACATTCTTGTTACTATTAGGGGAGTTGATGCAAGATTGATAATACTTGCATGACTAAGTTAAAAATGGAGGTATAGATGGAGGTACAATATTGTAATTTATATTTTCACATGTCTACAACTATTAATTCACATGATTTACTATTGATTCACATGATTTACTATTAGGGGAGGTGGTGCAAGTTTGATAATACTTGCAGGACTAAATTAAAAATAAAGGAAAAGAGGAAGGTATTATACTGTAATATTCTGAGTCCCAAAATGTGCAATTATCGAAACTATATTTTCTTATAAATAGAAGCTCATTTCTTCATTATTCTTCACCAATTTACTCAAGCTATAGAGCAATTATTATAGAGAGAAATTATAGAGAGAAAGAAGAAGAGAAGTCTGCTACCTCTCTACTCCAGTATCCAGTTTCTTTCTAAGGTAAGGGGTGTTATTTCTTTCGTGTTCTTGAAGAGAGCTATTATTATTCCATCCTTTATTATTCTGTTGGAATAACTTGTATCCGTGGACTACCGTATACATGGTGAAATTCTTCTATTATTCCATTCTTTATTTTTATGTTGGAATAACCTGTCTATGTGCAGTACCGCATACATGGTGAAATTCTTCTGTTATTTCATTCTTTATTATTACATTGGAACATCACATGCGTGCGTTTACGCATGACCATTCCATTATTTATTATTACATTGGAATAACTTTATGCAATGTGATCTATCGCATGTATGGTGAATTCTTACATTATTCCATTCTTTATTATTCTGTTGGAATATCTTGTCTATGCATTTACGCATGACTGGTTCCATTATTTATTATTTTATTGGAATATCCCTTGCTGTGCGTTTACCCATGACCTGGTTCCATTATTTATTATTCTATTGGAATAACACATGCATGCGGATCTATCGCATGCCTGGTGAATTCTTTTGTTATTCCATTCTTTATTATACCCAGTTGGTTAAAGTTTTGCCTTCTATACTCCATGAAATTAGTGGAATATCCTTGATATTTGCGCTTCATCCAGTATCTTTTCATGGAAATATTCTTTTGAGCATTCTTGAATTTTAGTCTACAAAGAAGTATCAGGTTGACAATTTGGACATTATTGATTTCTGGATAAGTTAGATTATAAATCTTTAAAATTTTATTCTTGAACTTGTTTTATTGAATTCCTATATCATTGTCATCATCCTCATGTTTATATTACATTGAAAGTCATATGTGGCTTTTGTAGTGCATAGATGGACTTAGTATGATTATGACCGAGGATCATTGGGTATAATCATGGTAGTAATGTTACAAATGATATGGTAAAGTCCTCATTGGTGCATAGTGCATTGATGGGCGATTGTTGACATGATCATGACCATTAATGAATACACAAATATCCTTGGCCCGTAGTGCATGGATAATTTGTGGTCGTGATACTAAAGAATATTCTTGGCCGTTGTGTAGGGGTGATTCGATGATGTGGATTATTTATTCAGCTGAGTCTCAGCGATAAATGTGATGAAAAACCTTTTAAATCATAGAAGATAGTAGATTTTATTCTCTACTTGACTCTTCTAATGGATTGCTTGTTCCGCTGCAGTTAAACTTGATGTTTGTTATATTGTATCGGTTTTACCTTTATTTGTAGGCTAACGATAATTTATTCTGCATTATCTTAGTCATAATATTTCTTACTGGGCTAGTTGAGCTCACCCTTTTGCTTTCATTGTTCTCTTCAGGAAATGAGAACGTAGTCGGGACTAGTCGGGGAACGGAGTGATGGTCCAGATGATAACATTAGTAGTCCTCACTATTCTGTTAAATAGTGTGATAATAAATGTAATGAGGACTCCATTGAGTGTGGATATTATCTAGTTGACAAAATTCTTATTAAAACTCTTAGATTATGTTTTGTCGTATTTTACATGACTGTTGTATAATTAAGTAGTATTTGAATTTTGTACCATGTATTTGGCGACTCAAGATGGGTGATGTATACCTATTTTGGGAGCGTCACAATATATATAGATTTAGGGAGAGAAAAAGCCACATTTTTAGCTCATACTTTCTCAAATACCCAACCAAAGCCTCTCTATCTCTCTAACCCACGAATTCTATTAGCATTGCAGTTCACAAACCAAGCCCCACTATCACCCATAACAAATCAAAAGCCTAGAATCAAGGATTTGATCAAGAAAGGTAAAACGCTAAACCTAAAATCTGACCTTTTGATTCCATGTTAGATCTTGTGTTTTAATGTTTAAACATGTTGAATATAGTGTTATTAAGTTATCTGGGTTAATAGATGTTAGATCCATAACATCTATAGGCTCGGATTTAGTTTTTTTTAAATCTGGAAAAGTTTAAAATTCTTGTCTGACAACAAATGTCAGTCCTCATAGATCTGTGCTTGTTCATTGTTTTGGTGATTTAAAGGTTTGAAGTTGTAGTCTGTAATGTTGTTAGCAATCTGCAAGTGGGTTCATGATCATTGAATATGTAAATCGAAAGTTATTCACGGTCAAAGTTCGTTGACTGAACACGAACTAAGTTCCAGAAAACTGAAGAACGTGTTCTGGCAGTGACTTTGACCGGCTTTGATTTGGTTTTTGTAAAGATGTTAGGACGAATATTTGTATCTAGATTATAGTATGTCATGAGTGCTACAAGTTCAGAGCACGTTTGAACCTTAGAAAGCCTCAGATCGGTTGTAGTAATGGAATTGAAAGTCGTTGGCCAGTTAAGCTTTGCTTTACGGGTAACTCGAAAAAGTTGAGGCCCGTCTGCGACAAGTTTTATTGACTTAGATCTTGCATCTTGATGATGTTTAGACATTATAAAGACTCACAACATGTACTCTATTGGGTTGTCTACAAAGATCGACGTCTAGATCACCTATAGCATGACCAGATTGAAAGATTGAAGGCCATCAATACCGTTGACCGGCCATGACTTCATGTTTCTGGGCAGCCCAGAACATGAAGAACATGTCTAATAGTGATTTCAAAGCTCTAAATCTTTGCATGTGTGTTATGATATGAACCTGATAATGGCTGGATCGTGTAGTATTACACGAGTACTACAAGATCTGACCAAGAACATGCCCAGAAATATCACAGATTAAAAATTATTGTTGGTCAAACCTCCTATCTCGATCACTGACATGAGTTTCTGGGTTAGGCTCAAGAACATGAAGAACACCTATAGCGACAGTTCTGTCGTTATAGGCACCCTTTAGCGAAAATTAATTTTTGAAAATTATTATTTTACTAAATAAGAGAAAATTAATTTTTTAATTATTAAAAATACAAAATAAGTTACTAAAAATTATTTTAAAGCCAAAAAATTAGTTTTTAATAATTTTGAATATATTTCATATATATTTAATATTTTTAGAATATTAAAGGTATTTAATTTATTTAATTGTTATATTAAATAAATTATTTAAAAATGATTTTAATACTTGAAAAATTATTAAAATTATATTATGTTATAAGAAAATATTTTAAGTTATTTTAATGACTTTTAATATTTTATGGTAAATTTTATTAATAATTTAATATTAATAATAATTAAGTTATTTAATAAATATATAAAATAAATTGTGGAAAAATAGAATTAATGATTTAAAAATCATATAAAAATTATTTAAGTATTATAAAAAATATTTTAAGTTATAAAATATAACTTTTGATATTTTATCCTGAAAAATATTAATATTTTAATATTAATGATATTAGATTTCTTTAATATTTATATTAAATAAATTAGTTTAAAAATCATTTTAGTATTATAAAATCATTTTAAATGAAAATAAAGTGTTTAAGAATATTTGAAGTTATAAAATATAACTTTTAATATTTAAAGGATAATTTCATTAATAATTTAATAATAATGATACTAATTTAATATTAATGATATTAAGTTTATTTAATAATTCTATTAAATAAATAGTTTTAAAATAGTTTTATTAATTTAAAAATCATTTAAAAGGATATAATTGAATTAAAAATATTTTAAGTTATAATTAATGACTTTTAATATTTTGGTAAATAATACATTAATATTTTAATATTAATGAAAATTATTTAAAAATAATTTTAATTGTTTTAAAAATCATTTAAGGGTAATATTAGTACTTTAAAAATATTTTGAGTTATTATAAATAATTTTAATATTTTGGCAATGGTTTCATTAATAGTTTAATATTAATTAAATATTAATGATAATAGGATTATTTAATATTTAAATCATTTTATAATGATTTCTGTGTTTGAAAAATTATGAAAAATTATAATAATTATTTAAAAATTATTATAAGGCTATGAAAAATAGTATGACTCATACTTAAGTTGTCCAGAATATGGTTAAGGGTAGATAATAGAGTTTTAAACTCGATAATTACCCGATAAAGCCGTCGGTACGCCGACATGTTTCAGGAATTGATATGGACTTATATAATTTGTCTGTATACATGTTTATTTGTGATCCAATGACTGTTAAACTTATGTGACAATGTGATTAGGTTGTGTGCTGACTACAAATAGCAGTACTATGTGTTATAATATAATATTCTAATCGATAAAATGATCTTATCAATGATAGGACTTGAAATAAAAGATAAAACTAAGTTTCGTAATTGTAAGCAGCAGACCAGGCAAGTATCCTACCTTTGCATTTACTTTATGCAATGGACATAAGTAAGAAAGTTTCAGAATTATATTATCATTGTGCCAGAATATTAACTCTATTGTTATCGATTATGTATCCGATCATTATTTATCATTATAGTATTATTGTATAATTCAGATATTTATTCTGTTCGTTAATTTCTAAATATGGTTATACAAGTGTCCTCACTTGGATAATCATTGTATTTAATCAATTGTTATACATACTTATTAATTTCTATTACGTATACGTTGACTTAAAAGCTATCTAACCTATTATTGAACAAGATAAAACTTTATTATTATTCGACCAAATTATTTTGGTTCGGATTCCAGACTAAGTATGAACATCCCATATATGGGAAAACTTTTGTGTGCCAAAGGCGGAACAGATGAACGATAATATCGTTCTTGCATGTAGTATTGATCAATCTGAGGCATAGCAATTTGATCACCCCCCGTGCCCGTAAGTTATGACGATTTGCAGATGAAGTTCTGTTTAACCTTTTCAAAAATAGAAAACAATGTTCATAGTCTGTCGACTAATCTCTAGTTATAGTAAGTAGGTAGTTTTAAAAATTTGACATAGAATTAATATATTGTTATTATTGGTTAAGCTTATTTCACAACTGTTGATTTGTTGTAGAAGTGTCGTAAAAAGAAAACATTTACTTCTTTCACCTGATATTTATTATTGCTATGACTTGGTGGGCACTCAAATGCTCATCCTTGCTTAATTTAAATGTTTTCAGCTATGTGTGAACAACAGAAGGCTTTGTTAAGAACAAAGGAAAAGAGAAAGTTGCTGAATAAGTATTATGTTATATATTATGTAATAGTTTGGTTTATTAAGATAAGAATGATATATATTAATTATCATGTAATAAATGTAGTAAAGGTTGCGTACTTGGGATTAGACTCTGATATATGTAAATTAAGTTTGATATTTATATTATTGTTATTATTATTATTATTATTTTCATTCATAGAAATGGTATAAATAAAAATTTTGAGTTCGGGTTTCAAGTACACGAATTTGGGGGCGTCACATTATTATATCGAGCTTTAAGGTTAGAAACCTTAGGTGGGATAGACCTTGGGTTATAACCTTGGAACAGAGGAAACGTTGAAAATACAAATAACTCATATTAAGTTTAAAAGGAGATGAATTGAATAAATTCATCGTCAAACAAAAAAAAAGATAACTTAAATAAAACTATTATTTGTTGTGTGTATATATTATTTGCTAATTAGGATAAATTATGTGTAAATGTTAGGTGGAAAGGATTAGGATACCCTCGGATCGTAAAGAAGGAGTCAATTTCCATAGCAGAGCCAATATCAAAGCCAATAAATTTGAAATAGAGGCTCACTTTGAAAGCAACCACGATGAGGTGGTTATTGTGGAAATTGTATTACCGAATCCAGAAACGGTGGTATAGCAGATAGGTAGAGTATAGTTAAAGAATATAAGTTCAAGCTCGATTTCTTAAACTCATATGTTTGTGGTGAGTTCTTAAACTCATAATGTGTGGTAAGTTTGACGAACTTGGTATAGTTACGTGTGAATGGATTATTGAGGATAAATGGGAATATATAGAATACTAAGCAATTGATCCTTAGTGAAGGCGTAAGAAATAAGTAGTATTAGTATTATTTGAATATGTATGATTCTATGTTGTGTATATGATAGGTATGTGGGTATAAGGTAATATTCTCAACTTTCGTATAAGTTGTGACAGCGATTCCCGACTTTTGAGTCATAAAGGGATAGCGGATGTTTAAAGCAGTATGTGCTATGGTATGTCAAGTGCTATGAATTTGAATCTATGTTGGATTAATGAAATAAGTTGGTATAAAGATAGTAATTATTTATCTGAACACTGGTTAATACAGTAAACTAAGTTTTCAAAATCTAATATTTTGAATATATGATTATTTGAGTAGATAATTTCGCGTTATGTGTATACCCTAAGACATAGAAGGTAAGTCGGTAAAAGATAAATTATAATTAATCAGATAATGTCGCCAAGACGAAAACGAAACCAAAGGGCAGAAGAAGCTGTCAACAATGCTGGAGGACAACCAGACCCGATACAGAATTTTGCGAATTTGCTCGCTCAAACTATGTAGAATGGAATACCAACCACGTGAAATCAGCTAGATAATCGATCGGAGAACTTCAAATACTTCAAAGCAATCGTACTGCCGAGATTTAGAAGATTAACTAACCTTGTAGAAGCATTGGTGATAGTTAGGGTAACAAAGGGGCAAAAGACAGCTTTTGCCACCTATACGATGAAAGGGGAGGCGAATTTTTGGTAGGAGACAAATCAAGCTAAAGTCGAAGAGGGGAGTAGTGGTAGTAGGGACTGGAAAAAGGAAATGAGAAAATTTCGGGTATACCAAAATTAGGCCCGGAGGTGGAAAGAAACAGGTTGTGCAGTGTGGAAATTACGGAAGGAATCACTCGGGAGAGTTTCTTAAAGGTAAGTTTCTGTGTTATAAGTGCGAGCAGAAGGGACATATCTCTCATAATGTTTCCAATCCTAGGATGAATAAAGAGTGTTTCAAATGTGGATCAACAGAGCATAAGGTAAAGGACTGTCTGAAAAGGAGAATGGAGGCGGGAAAGCGTAAATCTGAGGAAAAAAATAAGCGGACGCCTTTGGTGACAACTAGACCAACTTCAACAAACAAACCAACAGAATTAACCGCAAGAGTCTTCAATGTGACCGTTCAAAATAACGTGGCAGATGGGGATGCAACTCTAGGTATTATTCGAATAAAATTTATTTTCTTATATATGATTTTCTTATATATTTATAGTAAATTATTTTATAAAGAAATTTTGAAGGAGGAATTTATAGTAAATGATTTTCTGGTTAATCAGATTGATATGCTTTATGCTGGAATAGTTAAAGATCAGTTCGATCAATTATGATCGAGATCTACTTGTAATGACTGTGTATGTTATGTACCCTTGTATGTATAAGTTTTAAAATGGTGATTCCGGGGAATGAAATCTTTATAAGGGAGGTGAATGTAATAACTTGGATATTTTCTATATAATTAAATCGAGAAATTTTATGTATAAATTATTATTATTATTATTTTTTAAAAGTGAGAATGCGTGCGAGTAAAGTATATGTATATATCGATAAATAAATTTTTTTATTACATGAATAATTACAAATAATTTTATTTTAGAATTATTGATCATTATAAAGTTTATTCTTATAATAATTAATTTTATAGTAGAAATAATTTTATTATTTATTTCCATGAAAATATGAATTATTATGTTTTCCATGAAATGATTATAGAATTATTATAATAATTATTTTATTCTATTATATGAATTTATTTCAGATTAGTTAAGTTAATTATTTTTAACTTAATTAATGATGTTATATATGAAAGATAAATCAGATATGGAATCCAAACCCTAATTTTGGATTTTTGATCAAGGAGTGAGAATAATAATATTATATTATTATTTGTCAGTGTTATAAATATGTATGTTATGTGTGTAAGGTTAATCTGTGGAAAAGTTTTAATGTTACCTACAAAACCCTAATGTTATTGATAAACCCTAGATTTTAAGTCAAATGAGACTTTAAAATCTGTCTAGTAAATATGTTATATGATTAATGACATTTATTATAAATATTATTTTTATTTCAGTGCTATAAATATGTACTGTATATGTGTTGACTGACAAAGGTTGGTCAATTATGGTGTATCGTGACCAAACCCTAGTATTAATTTGTGAAACCCTAATTTAAAACTCTAATTAGAGTTCAAGATTGTTTGTTATCGGGTTAATGTGATTAATTAACAAGTGTTAGAATTATAATTGTTAATTAGGGAAACCCTAATTATTAAACTAGAAACCGTAATTTGTTAAATAGGAACCCTAATCGCTAATTAAGCAAGCTTGATGTTAATTAGTGACTACTTAAACCTAATTTTCAAGTATAATGTAATTATAAAACTAAATGTAATTAAGGAACACTAATTTACAATTTTTAGAAACTAAAATTATACATTTTTTAGCCAAATTAGAAATTCTATAAACTAATAAAATTTCTAACCTTAGGGTTAAACCCTAAGGGTCAAACCCTAAGCATTTATCAAGATTATATTTTTGCCATTAAAATTACCATGTAATTGACTATAATGGCCTTTTATGCATTCTTTAATAAGTAACTTGTGTATCTAACCAAAATAAGGAGTTTGTGACCTAATCTAACAACCCTATGTGCCTTATATTTTCAGTAATCAGCCACATTCACTAGCCATGTGCATTGTATCCATCAAATATATAGATTAAGGGAGAGAAAAAGCCATATTTTTAGCTCATACTTTCTCAAGTACCCAACCAAAGCCTTTCTCGCTCTCTCTAACCCACGAATTCTATTAGCGTTTCAGTTCACAAACCAAGCCCCACTATCACCCATAACAAATCAAAAGCCTAGAATCAAGGATTTGATCAAGAAAGGTATAACCCTAAACCTAAAATCTGACCTTTGATTCCATGTTAGATCTTGTGTTTTAATGTTTAAACATGTTGAATATAGTGTTATTAAGTGATCTGGGTTGATAGATGTTAGATCCATAACATCTATAGGCTTAGATTTAGTGTTTTTAAAAATCTGGAAAAGTTTAAAAATTTAGTCTTACAACAAATGTCAGTCCTCGTAGATCTGTGCTTAATTTATTTTTTTGGTGATTTAAAGGTTTGAAGTTGTAATCTGTAATGTTGTTAGCAATCTGCAAGTGGGTTCATGATCATTGCAATCTGTAATGTTGTTAGCAATCTGCAAGTGGGTTCATGATCGAAAGTTATTCACGGTCAAAGTTCGTTGACCGAACACGAACTAAGTTTTCTGGGGTAACCCAAAAAACTAAAGAACGTGTTCTGGCAGTGACTTTGACCGACTTTGATTTTGTTGCTGTAAAGTTGTTAGGATGAATATTTATATCTAGATTATAGTATGTGATGAGTGCTATAAGTTCAGAGCACGTTAAAACCTTAGAAAGCCTCAGATCGGTTGTAGTAATCGGTCAAAAGTCGTTGACCGTTAAGCTTTGCTTTCTGGGTAACTCGAAAAGTTGAGACTGGTCTGACAAGTTTTTATTGACTTAGATCTTGCATCTTGATGATGTTTAGACATTATAAAGGCTCACAACATGTACTCTATTAGTTTGTCTACAAAGTCCGACGTCTAGATCACCTATTGCATGACCAGATTGAAAGATTGAAGGCCATCAATACCGTTGACCAGCCATGACTTCATGTTTCTGGGCAGCCCAGAACATGAAGAACATGTCTGATAGTGATTTCAAAGCTCTAAATCTTGCATGTGTTATGATATGAACCTGATAATGGCTGGATCGTGTAGTATTACACGAGTACTACAAGATCTGACCAAAAACATGCCCAGAAACATCACAGATTAAAAATTATTATTGGTCAAACCTCATATCTCGATCACTGACATGAGTTTCTGGGTTAGGCTAAAGAACCCGAAGAACACCTATAATGACAGTTACATAGCGCTATAGGCACCCTTTAGTGACAATTAATTTCTAAAAATTATTATTTACTAAATAAATAGAGAAAATTAATTTTTTAATTATTAAAAATACAAAATAAATTACTAAAAATTATTTTAAAGCCTAAAAATTAGTTTTAATAATTTTGAATATATTTCATATATATTTAATATTTTTGGAATATTAAAAGGTATTTAATTTATTTAATTGTTATATTAAATAAATTATTTAAAAAATGATTTTCATACTTAGAAAATTATTTAAAATTATATTATGGTATAAGAAAATATTTTAAGTTATTTTTAATGACTTTTAATATTTTATGGTAAATTTCATTAATAATTTAATATTAATGATAATTAAGTTATTTAATAAATATGTAAAATAAATTGTGGAAAAATAGAATTAATGATTTAAAAATCATATAAAAATTATTTATGTATTATAAAAAATATTTTAAGTGATAAAATATAACTTTTGATATTTTGTCATGAAAAATATTAATATTTTAATATTAATGATATTAGATTTATTTAATATTTATATTAAATAAATTAGTTTAAAAATTATTTTAATATTATAAAAATTATTTTAAATGAAAATAAAGTGTTTAAGAATATTTTAAGTTATAAAATATAATTTTAATATTTAAAGGATAATTTCATTAATAATTTAATATTAATGATATTAAGTTTATTTAATAATTATATTAAATAAATAGTTTTATTAATTTAAAAATCATTTTAAAAGGATATAAATGAATTAAAAGATATTTTAAGTTATAATTAATGACTTTTAATATTTCGATAAATAATACATTAATATTTTAATATTAATGGTAATTATTCAAAAATAATTTGAATTGTTTTAAAAATTATTTAAGGGTGATATTAGTACTTTAAAAATATTTTGAGTTATTATAAATAAATTTAATATTTTGGCAATGGTTTCATTAATAGTTTAATATTAATTAAATATTAATGATAATAGAATTATTTAATATTTAAATCATTTTATAATGATTCCGGTGTTTGAAAAATTATGAAAAATTATAATAATTATTTAAAAATTATTATAAGGCTATGAAAAATAGTATGACTGATACTTAAGTTGTCCAGAATATTGTTAAGGGTAAATAATAAAGTTTTAAACTCGATAATTACCCGATAAAGCCGTCGATACGCCGACATGTTTCAGGAATTGATCTGGACTTATATAATTTGTCTGTATACGTGTTTATTTGTGATCCAATGACTGTTAAACTTATATGACAATGTGATTAGGTTGTGTGCTGACTGCAAATAGCAGTACTATGTGTTATGATATAATAATCTAATCGATAAAATGATCTTATCAATGATAGGTCTTAAAATAAAAGATAAAACTAAGTTTCGTAACTGTAAGCAGCAAACCAGGCAAGTATCCTACCTTTGCATTTACTTTATGCAATGGACATAAGTAAGAAAGCTTCAGAATTATATTATCATTATGCCAGAATATTAACTCTATTGTTATCGATTATGTATCCAATCATTATTTATCATTACAGTATTATTGTATAATTCAGATATTTATTCTTTTCGTTAATTTCTAAATATGGTTATACAAGTGTCCTCACTTGGATAATCATTGTATTTAATCACATGTTGATACATACTTATTAATTTCCATTACGTATATGTTGACTTAAAAGATGTCTAAGCTATTTAATCCGGCTACACACAAACTTAAAAATATTGTTGAACAAGATAGAACTTTATTATTATCCGACAAAATTATTTTGGTTCGGATTCCAGACATAGTATGAACTTCCCGTATATGGGAAAACTTTTGTGCGCCAAAGGCGGATCAGATGAACGATAATATCATTCTTGCATGTAGTATTGTTCAATACAGGGCATAACGGGCTGATCACCCCCCGTGCCCGTAAGTTATGATGGTTTGCAGATGAAGTTCTGTTTAACGTTTTCAAAAATAGAAAATAATGTTCATAGTCTATCGACATAAAATTTAACATAAAATTAATATATTGTTATTATTAGTTTAGCTTACTTTACAACTGTTGATTCATTATAGACTTGTCGTACAAAGAAAACATTTACTTCTTTCAGCTGATATTTATTATTGCTATTACTTGTTGGGCACTCAAATGCTCATCCTTGCTTAATTTAAATGTTTTCAGCTATGTGTGAACAACCAGAAGGCTTTGTTAAGAACAAAGGAAAAGGGAAAGTTGCTGAATAAGTATTATGTTATATATTACGTAATAGTTTTGTTTATTAAGATAAGAATGATATATATTAATTATCATGTAATAAATGTAGTAAAGGTTGCGTACTTGGGATTAGACTCTGATATATGTAAATTAAGTTTGATATTTATATTATTGTTATTATTATTAGTATTATTTTCGCTCATAGAAATGGTATCGTAAAGCACTGAGTTCGGGTTTCAAGTACCTGAATTTGGGGGGCGTCACATTATTGTATCAGAGCTTTAAGGTTAGAAACCTTAGGTGAGATAGACCTTAGGTTATAACCTTGGAATAGAGGGAAACGTTGAAAATACAAATAACTCATATTAAGTTTAAAAGGAGATGAATTGAATAAATTCATCGTCAAACAAAAATAAAAGATAACTTAAATAAAACTATTATTTGTTGTGTGTATATATTATTTGCTAATTAGGATAAATTATGTGTAAATGTTAGGTGGAAAGGATTAGGATACCCTCAGATCGTAAAGAAGGAGTCAACTTCCATAACCGAGCCAATATCAAAGCCAATAGCTGAAATAGAGGCTCACTTTGAAAGCAACCCTGATGAGGTGGTTATTGTGGAAATTCTATTACCGAATCCAGAAACGGTGGTATAGCAGATAGGTAGAGTATAGTTAAAGAATATAAGTTCAAGCTTGAGTTCTTAAACTCATATGTTTGTGGTGAGTTCTTAAACTCATAATGTGTGATAAGTTTGACGAACTTGGTATAGTTACATGTGAATGGATTATTGAGGATAAATGGGAATATATAGAATACTAAGCAATTGATCCTTAGTGAAGGCGTAAGAAATAAGTAGTATTAGTATTACTTGAATATGTATGATTCTATGTTGTGTATATGATAGGTATGTGGGTATAAGGTAATATTCTCAACTTTCGTATAAGTTGTGGCAGCGATTCCCGACTTTTGAGTCATAAAGGGATAGCGGATGTTTAAAGCAGTATGTGCTATGGTATGTCAAGTGCTATGAATTTGAATCTATGTTGGATTAATGAAATAAGTTGGTATAAAGATAGTAATTATTTATCTGAACACTGGTTAATACAGTAAACTAAGTTTTCAAAATCTAATATTTTGAATATATGATTATTTGAGTAGATAATTTCGCGTTATGTGTATACCCTAAGACATAGAAGGTAAGTCGGTAAAAGATAAATTATAATTAATCAGATAATGTCTCCAAGACGAAAACGAAACCAAAGGGCAGAAGAAGCTGTCAACAATGCTGGAGGACAACCAGACCCGATACAGAATTTTGCGAATTTGCTCGCTCAAACTATGTAGAATGGAATACCAACCACGTGAAATCAACTAGATAATCGATTGGAGAACTTCAAATACTTCAAAGCAATCGTACTGCCGAGATTTAGAAGATTAACTAACCCTGTAGAAGCATTGGTGATAGTTAGGGTAACAGAGGGGCAAAAGACAGCTTTTGCCACCTATACGATGAAAGGGGAGGCAAATTTTTGGTAGGAGACAAATCAAGCTAAAGTCGAAAAGGGGAGTAGTGGTAGTAGGGACTGGAAAAAGGAAATGAGAAAATTTCGGGTATACCAAAATTAGGCCCGGAGGTGGAAAGAAACAGGTTGTGCAGTGTGGAAATTACGGAAGGAATCACTCGGGAGAGTTTCGTAAAGGTAAGTTTCTGTGTTATAAGTGCGAGCAGAAGGGACATATCTCTCATAACAGCCCCAATCCTAGGATGAACAGTGAGTGTTTCAAATGTGGATCAACAGAGCATAAGGTAAAGGACTGTCTGAAAAGGAGAATGGAGGCAGGAAGCGTAAATACGGGGAAAAATAGCGGGACACTGGTGACAACGAGACCAACTTCAACAAACAAACCAACAGAATCAACCGCAAGAGTCTTCAATGTGACCGTTCAAAATAACGTGGCAGATGGGGATGCAACTCTAGGTATTATTCAAATAAAATTTATTTTCTTATATATGATTTTCTTATATATTTATAGTAAATTATTTTATAAAGAAATTTTGAAGGAGGAATTTGAGTTCTTTTAGAAATTAAATTTCTGGTTAATCAGATTGATATGCTTTATGCTGGAATAGTTAAAGATCGGTTCGATCAATTATGATCGAGATCTACTTGTAATGACTGTGTATGTTATGTACCCTTGTATGTATAAGTTTTAAAATGGTGATTCCGGGGACGAAATCTTTATAAGGGAGGGTGAATGTAATAACCCGATATTTTCTATATAATTAAATCAGAAATTTTGCGTATAAATTATTATTATTATTGTTTTAAAAGTGAGAATGCGTGCAAGGTAAAGTATATGTATATATATGATAAATAAATTTTTTATTACATGAATAATTACAAATAATTTTATTTTAGAATTATTGATCATTATAAAGTATATTCTTATAATAATTAATTTTATAGTAGAAATGATTTTATTATTTATTTCCATTAAAATATGAATTATTATGTTTTCCATGAAATGATTATAGAATTATTATAATAATTATTTTATTTTATTATATTAATTTATTTCATTAGTTAAGTTAATTATTTTTAACTTAATTAATGATGTTATATATGAAAAATAAATCAGATATGGAATCCAACCCCTAATTTTGGACTTTTGATCAAGGAGTGAGAATAATAATATTATATTATTATTTGTCAGTGTTATAAATATGTATGTTATGTGTGTAAGGTTAATCTGTGGAAAAGTTTTAATGTTACCTACAAAACCCTAATGTTATTGATAAACTCTAGATTTGAAGTCAAATAAGACTTTAAAATCTGTCTAGTAAATATGTTATGTGATTAATGACATTTATTATAAATATTATTTTTATTTCAGTGCTATAAATATGTACTGTATATGTGTTGACTGACAAAGGTTGGTCAATTATGGTGTATCGTGACCAAACCCTAGTATTAATTTGTGAAACCCTAATTTAAAACTCTAATTAGAGTTCAAGATTGTTTGTTATCTAAGTTAATGTGATTAATTAACAAGTGTTAGAATTATAATTGTTAATTAGGGAAACCCTAATTATTAAACTAGAAACCGTAATTTGTTAAATAGGAACCCTAATCGCTAATTAAGCAAGCTTGATGTTAATTAGTGACTACTTAAACCTAATTTTCAAGTATAATGTAATTAAAACTAAATGTAATTAAGGAACACTAATTTACAATTTTTAGAAACTAAAATTATACATTTTTAGCCAAATTAGAAATTCTATAAACTAATAAAATTTCTAACCTTAGGGTTAAACCCTAAGGGTCAAACCCTAAGCATTTGTCAAGATTACATTTTTGCCATTAAAATTACCATGTAATTGACTATAATGCCCTTTTATGCATTCTTTAATAAGTAACTTGTGTATCTAACCAAAATAAGGAGTTGGTGACCTAATCTAACAACCCCATGTGCCTTATATTTTCAGTAATCAGCCACATTCACTAGCCATGTGCATTATATCCATCAAATATATAGATTAAGCGAGAGAAAAAGGCACATTTTTAGCTCATACTTTCTCAAGTACCCAACCAAAGCCTTTCTCGCTCTCTCTAACCCACAAATTCTATTAGCGTTTCAGTTCATAAACCAAGCCCCACTATCACCCATAACAAATCAAAAGCCTAGAATCAAGGATTTGATCAAGAAAGGTATAACCCTAAACCTAAAATCTGACCTTTGATTCCATGTTAGATCTTGTGTTTTAATGTTTAAACATGTTGAATATAGTGTTATTAAGTGATCTGGGTTGATAGATGTTAGATCCATAACATCTATAGGCTTAGATTTAGTGTTTTTAAAAATCTGGAAAAGTTTAAAAATTTAGTCTGACAACAAATGTCAGTCCTCGTAGATCTGTGCTTATTTATTGTTTTGGTGATTTAAAGGTTTGAAGTTGTAATCTGTAATGTTGTTAGCAATCTGCAAGTGGGTTCACGATCATTGCAATCTGTAATGTTGTTAGCAATCTGCAAGTGGGTTCATGATCGAAAGTTATTCACGGTCAAAGTTCGTTGACCGAACACGAACTAAGTTTTCTAGGGTAACCCAAAAAACTGAAGAACGTGTTCTGGCAGTGACTTTGACCGACTTTGATTTTGTTGCTGTAAAGTTGTTAGGATGAATATTTATATCTAGATTATAGTATGTCATGAGTGCTACAAGTTCAGAGCACGTTAAAACCTTAGAAAGCCTCAGATCGGTTGTAGTAATCGGTCAAAAGTCGTTGACCGTTAAGCTTTGCTTTCTGGGTAACTCGAAAAGTTGAGACTGGTCTGACAAGTTTTTATTGACTTAGATCTTGCATCTTGATGATGTTTAGACATTATAAAGGCTCACAACATGTACTCTATTGGTTTGTCTACAAAGACCGACGTCTAGATCACCTATAGCATGACCAGATTGAAAGATTGAAGGCCATCAATACCGTTGACCGGCCATGACTTCATGTTTCAGGCAGCCGAACAATAAGAAGAAGAACATGTCTGATAGTGATTTCAAAGCTCTAAATCTTGCATGTGTTATGATATGAACCTGATAATGGCTGGATCGTGTAGTATTACACGAGTACTACAAGATCTAACCAAGAACATGCCCAGAAACATCACAGATTAAAAATTATTATTGGTCAAACCTCATATCTCGATCACTGACATGAGTTTCTGGGTTAGGCTCAAGAACCCGAAGAACACCTATAGCGACAGTTCTGTCGCTATAGGCACCCTTTAGTGACAATTAATTTCTAAAAGTTATTATTTACTAAATAAATAGAGAAAATTAATTTTTTAATTATTAAAAATACAAAATAAATTACTAAAAATTATTTTAAAGCCTAAAAATTAGTTTTTAATAATTTTGAATATATTTCATATATATTTAATATTTTTAGAATATTAAAGGTATTTAATTTATTTAATTGTTATATTAAATAAATTATTTAAAAATGATTTTCATACTTAGAAAATCATTTAAAATTATATTATGGTATAAGAAAATATTTTAAGTTATTTTTAATGACTTTTAATATTTTGTAGTAAATTTCATTAATAATTTAATATTAATGATAATTAAGTTATTTAATAAATATGTAAAATAAATTATGGAAAAATAGAATTAATAATTTAAAAATCATATAAAAATTATTTATGTATTATAAAAAATATTTTAAGTTATAAAATATAATTTTAATATTTAAAGGATAATTTCAATAATAATTTAATATTAATGATATTAAGTTTATTTAATAATTATATTAAATAAATGGTTTAAAAATGGTTTTATTAATTTAAAAATCATTTTAAAAGGATATAAATGAATTAAAGATATTTTAAGTTATAATTAATGACTTTTAATATTTCGATAAATAATACATTAATATTTTAATATTAATGGTAATTATTCAAAAATAATTTTAATTATTTTAAAAATTATTTAAGGGTAATATTAGTACTTTAAAAATATTTTGAGTTATTATAAATAAATTTAATATTTTAGCAATGGTTTCATTAATAGTTTAATATTAATTAAATATTAATGATAATAGAATTATTTAATATTTAAATCATTTTATAATGATTCCGGTTTTTAAAAAATTATGATAAATTATAATAATTATTTAAAAATTATTATAAGGCTATGAAAAATAGTATGACTGATACTTAAGTTGTCCAGAATATTTTTGAGGGTAAATAATAAATTTTAAACTCGATAATTACCCGATAAAGCCGTCGATACGCCGACATGTTTCAGGAATTGATCTGGACTTATATAATTTGTCTGTATACGTGTTTATTTGTGATCCAATGACTGTTAAACTTATGTGACAATGTGATTGGGTTGTGTGCTGACTGCAAATAGCAGTACTATGTGTTATGATATAATAATCTAATCGATAAAATGATCTTATCAATGATAGGTCTTAAAATAAAAGATAAAACTAAGTTTCGTAACTGTAAGCAGCAAACCAGGCAAGTATCCTACCTTTGCATTTACTTTATGCAATGGACATAAGTAAGAAAGTTTCAGAATTATATTATCATTATGCCAGAATATTAACTCTATTGTTATCGATTATGTATCCAATCATTATTTATCATTACAGTATTATTGTATAATTCAGATATTTATTCTTTTCGTTAATTTCTAAATATGGTTATACAAGTGTCCTCACTTGGATAATCATTATATTTAATCACATGTTGATACATACTTATTAATTTTCATTACGTATATGTTGACTTAAAAGATGTCTAAGCTATTTAATCCGGCTACACACAAACGTAAAAATATTGTTGAACAAGATAGAACTTTATTATTATCCGACCAAATTATTTTGGTTCGGATTCCAGACATAGTATGAACTTCCCGTATATGGGAAACCTTTTGTACGCCAAAGGCGGATCAGATGAACGATAATATCATTCTTGCATGTAGTATTGTTCAATACAAGGCATAACGGGCTGATCACCCCCCGTGCCCGTAAGTTATGACGGTTTGCAGATGAAGTTCTGTTTAACGTTTTCAAAAATAGAAAATAATGTTCATAGTCTGTCGACATAAAATTTAACATAAAATTAATATATTGTTATTATTAGTTTAGCTTACTTTACAACTGTTGATTCATTATAGACTTGTCGTACAAAGAAAACATTTACTTCTTTCAGCTGATATTTATTATTGCTATTACTTGTTGGGCACTCAAATGCTCATCCTTGCTTAATTTAAATGTTTTCAGCTATGTGTGAACAACCAGAAGGCTCTGCTAAGAACAAAGGAAAAGGGAAAGTTTTTGAATGAGTATTATGCTATATATTATGTAATAGTTTGGTTTATTAAGATAACAATGATATATATTAATTATCATGTAATGAATGTAGTAAAGGTTGTGTACTTGGGATTAGACTATGATATATGTAAATTAAGTTTGATATTTATATTATTGTTATTATTATCAGTATTATTTTCGCTCATAGAATTGTTATCGTAAAGCACCTCGAGTCCGTGTTTCAAGTACACGAATTTGGGGTGTTACAAAGATTCGAATTTGGGTGCGTTCTGAAACTGAAACATCAAGAGAGTCATAGTATCTTCAGAATAACTAATCTACAAATCCACCTTATGCGAAGGTAAAATACTATCATACCACGATCTCAGATGGGATGCCACCAATACTGGTGGGGTATGATCAATGCGGCTAACTGTCGAAGAAGACATCTATGCGGGCCGTATCATAAGACCATCCAGGGGTCAATGCTGAATATCTCTGGACATACATACATATGTATAACATAATACATGCATGATGAACAATAGATGACAATATGATATAGGGAATGGAAAATTGTACATACATTCCTAAGTATATCATCATCCAATACATCTCTGTACAACTAGAAATACAGGTAAATGGGGCACAAACGCCCTACATCTAACAAAGGCCTATCAAAAGATATAGCAAGAATGAGGGAAATCCACCTAGTGTCTAACAGAGGCCTATCAAAAGAGATAATGAGAATATACATCAGAAGAAGACAATGGTGTCAATGTCTACATCATCAATCCTGTCCACCTGATGTAACTCTTCCCCGAGTCAATGGATCTCTATCCACGTGGATGTCGAACCTATACTGAGGAGGATCTGCACCGGTAAATCCATATGGGTCACCTGAAGGGCCAACGCCAGAGTTGGAAGGATCAAAAGTATCTGCCTCTGAAGGATCTATGCCCAAGTGCCAGATAAAGAAATATGCTCGGTCCAACTGCTGGGTCAAACTATCAATCTATGTCAAATGAGTCGGATCTCGGACACATGCTAGCCAATCCGCCATAATCACGGATCTAGGAACCATATCCCCCATGAACTGAATGGTGCGAGTCTTGGCTCCAATGGTACAAAGGAACCACCAATGTTGGAATATCTCCTGAGTGTAGTGACCCTCTGATAATGTAAAACCGTCAACACCCAATAATGGGATATCAATGACGGCTTACTGCGAAACAGGCTAATAACGCCTGGCAGGAGGCAAGATTGGTATACGAATCTCTCCTGTGGTACTCCTGATAACACGCTCTCCTAAATAGAGCTCCCATTCTCCATCTATGAAGAGAGGAATCCTATGGGTGGAAATCACATACTCGATACCAGTCGGGTACGCATCCTCAAATCCAATACTCAAGTGCTCCCTTGAATAGGGAATCCATGTGATGACATCAGCTGTCAACAACTCCAGCTGTAGGCGGCAATGAGTGAAACCCTCAGCTATATGGACCTCCGCCAATATGGAATGATGTCATCGTCGTCCTTGTACATAGGTATCTAATCCTAACACACTCACTGGGCGTAAGTATGGGAGCCTCTCATAGGCCTAAAACTGCCAACACAAAGGTAAACATCAGCTGTCAGTCAACGCTCTTAACCTGTATATGGGAAATTACAAGAAAAATACTCACCAGCAGAAATGGGTAAAATCCTAGGTAAGCCTTTGTTAAGCCCTGCGAACGCATGCGCATTCCCCTGAGGAAATAGGCAAAGGTGTAGGAACCCATACGGTCCATGTGTCATGTGGGGTTGATCAAAGCAAATGACACCATAGAAGAGTTATCAGCTATGAAGTAGCCCCTAATAATCATTAGGAACAATCACTGAAGAATGTGATCCTTAACTCTCACATCAGCAGGTATGGGCTCACTCAATAGCCCACTTATAGCATCTATGCTCAAAGGACCTATACGAATAGTCCTGCCCTTGAGCGCTTCCGCGGAACTCGTAGCAAGGATCTGACGGCAGTCGGGGTAATATCCACCGTACAAGGCACTGCTGCCCCTCCAAACTCCATACCTGTGATAAATCGCCAATCCATCAGCGTCATCATCACCTCACAGTCCAAAAAATGGAGTGACTGAGTC
Source organism: Panax ginseng (assembly GCA_020205605.1). Lineage (NCBI taxonomy): Eukaryota > Viridiplantae > Streptophyta > Magnoliopsida > Apiales > Araliaceae > Panax > Panax ginseng. The sequence continues at coordinate 90,686,202 of CM035129.1, forward strand.
TGGTGAAACAAGCGCTCAGTCAATGGCCTGAGGTAACCCAAGGGACAACGGCGTAGAATGATGGAAAAGAATTCTCCAAATCCCTAGTCATGCACGATCGCTCTATAGTCAGGATGCAGATCCTGGTACATGGAGTAAATGCTGAACTAGTTCCCTCTAGGCTGTGTAAAGCCGGGAACCTACATCACAAAGCAGATAAACATCAGAATCCTTTACTCCTCATCAATAGGAAAGAAGGAAGATCAAAGTCTAGCTTTGTACCTCATTTACATGCAAGTAAACTGAGGGATATCTACTCAAATCGCCCAATAACTCTAGGTTCACCACCTGAATACTCGGGAGGTCCCTACGGGGAACATGTGTAGTAGGAGCGGGAGCCTCAATCGGTATATCCACCTCCTCGTCCTCCACATCTGGTACATCAACCCGGACAGAACGTATCACCGCCTCCGCCAAACAACGAGGCTGTCTAACGGGACGGGGTTGAGGCACTTCAGAAGCCCTCCTTCGCACACCAGAAGTGGTCCTACGAGAACTACTCGGCTAATCCAGATCCATATGTATTGACAACAATTCTCTAAATCACCTCAGAAAGGGTGTGGTAAATTCTTGTCCGGAGTTTTTTAAAATGCAGTTTTATGACTACATGCATGCATGCATTATTTTGACATACATCTACAGTAGAGTTAAAATGCATGACTTTCAAAAGCCTACATTTTGGGAAAAAATTTCCATAGTCCCCTTTGTAAATAGGACTATCCACATGCACATAGGCTTGACTAGGTGGCCATTCACTAGCACACCTATCCACAGTCACATACATCCTACATGCATTAATACATCAAAGTAAAAAATCTGTGTGGGTAGCCTAATTACCAGGATTATTTTACTTTTTCACCTTTGCTCATTTGTCCTCAAATAGGATAGCAGAAAAAGGTGTCAATTTGACTATTTCAAAAGTCAAATTTTTTCTCATCATTATGTTCAACATGGTTTAATACTAACATTTACTATGTTGAATATTTTTTATCAAGTCATTTCAGCATGCATATTCACTACTATGTGTTTAGATGCATTTTATGTGATATTTCATTTTCTAAAGGATAAAAACTAGAAAAGAAGACATGCATACGTTACCAGGACAGTGTAGAACACTTGTATGGTGACAAAATATGTAGAAAGTCATCTGAACTCAGCAGATCTGAAGAAGAGCTCTCAAGTTTTCTTCACGACGCAGCTTGAAAATGACTTGGGAAAGCAACCAGCCCATTTAAGGACATTCACGGTTAGCCGCAGGTCCACCTTTGGCTGCTGCAGGTGTACCTGCGGCACCCCTATGTGGGTCCCACCCCTCCGACTCGGTCAAGTTTGAGTTTTAAAGGAGTTCTTTCAAGCTGAAAAAGCCAAATTAGGAATAAAAACGCTACGCGATTGAGCGAAATAACCTGAAATCCTAGTTTTCACGGGCAAAACTATGTCTTTACATAACACTCATTGGTATTCACCCAAACATAGGGTACACTATACCGATGATCTCAGCTGTTGCAAACTACACACGACAATACCTCACAAAGGTCTGATGCCTTTTGTGACGCCCCCAAAACAGGTATACATCGCCCATTCTGAGTCGCCAGATACATGGTACATAATCCCTAGTCATAATCATACCAACAACTGTCCATCAATGAACTATAGGCCAATGAGGACTTTTACCACATCATTCATTACATTATGGTCATGATTATACCAAATAATCCATGGTTAAAATCATACCAAGTCCATCTATGCACGTGAGCCAAAGATGACTTTAATCACAATATAAGCATGAGGATGATGACAATGACATAATAATTCAATAAAACAAGTTCAGGGATAAATTTTAAAGATTTATAATTTAATTTATCCAAAAATCAATAATGTCCAAATTGTCAACATGATACTACTTTGTAGAGTAAAATTCAAGAATAATATTCATGTACCAAAAATAATTTAGACAGAAAAGAAATATATTTTTTGGGTAAATAGTACCCCGTGAATAATACTTCGGGATAGTAACTCATGAATAGTACCCCGACACAAAAAGTATCCCGAATACCCGAGTGAATGATACTAGAGTGAATTGTAATTGGGTGAATAGTAACCCGTGAATAGTACTCTGGCACGAAAAGTACCCTGAATACCCGAGTGAATAATACTAGAGTGAATAGTAACTGGGTGAAGAGTAACCCATGAATAGTAACTCATAAAATAAAAATAACAAAGAAAATGATATTCTATGCCGAGTATAAAAGAAATGATATCTCATACGAGTATAATATAATATACGAAACTGCTAATGGATTTTCATCCGCCATGCGGTAATCCACGTAGACAGATTATTTCCATAATTTAATAAAGAATGAATACAAAGGATCATTCACCATGCATGCGGTAATCCACATAGACAAGTTATTCTAAAAGAATAATAAAGAATGGAATAACAGAAGAATTCACCATTGATGAGTGAGTTTTATACTCATAATTAAGTGCATTTGAGCTTAATCTTTTGGTAGTTTTTAAGTGTTTGTGTCTATTCATGCATGTTTTACGTTGTTTTGTAGGAATTGGGACAAAAGTTACTTGGATCGACGTTCGGGGTGGCTAGATTCGTGTTTTCAGCTTCCCATTTACACAATAGTCACTTTAGAGCCAATTTGAGTATTTCTCTGGACCTTATTTCGAAATACTTAAAGAATGAAAGTTGTAGATCTATGTCTCCTCTTTCTGGAACATCTTGAATCATTGAAATCGGAGTTCGAACGAAGAAGTTATGGCCATTTTCCCAAAGGATGTAGGAGCAGAAAATGTCGAGAAGTGGAAGGGCGAGGCAGCCACCCATTTGTGCCTATTTGCAGCCACCGGCATTGGGGAGAAGTCTTGCGATGTTGTTGCTCAGTGTTTGGGAACCTTTGGGGAAGAGTCTGGTGGGGCTTGGACGCATTTTGGGGCGAATTTTGACACCTTTTTGACTCCAAATTGGATTGAGTTTGTTCCTAAGCTAAAAATGGACTTGTAACCTATAAATACATGATATAAGGCATAAAATAAAGGGGGATTACATAGATTAGCTTAGATAAAATACTCCATTAGATTAGAATATAAACCCTAGTTCTTAATTAGCCATTGGAGATTGAAGTAAATTGAAGAACACTGGAGATCAAGAACAAGAGCAAGAGGGGAGTATCAGATTTGCTGACAACAGATTCTATTCTCTTCTCTTATCATACTTTTATCTTTTAATGTCTATGCAGTTGTGGATTCTTAGTTTTAATTCATTAATTATGAACTAACTCTTTTATTAAGATTTCAATTGAACCTTTTAGGTCTATAAATTAGTTATTCAATTTATTCCAATTATTTGTGTCAAAGTGAGTTGTTTATCTTGCCTTGAGCTTATTGATTGATTATCTGATCAGTAATTACCTTGTTACTCTAGAAGGAATTGAAAGAGAAGATCTAGGGTTAGAACTGGGCATGATAACATGTGACTTAGTTATTTGCATGGTGAATAATTAGGTTTGTGAATTGAATGGAAATATCTATTCACCCCATATGACACATAAGGAATTGGAATTGAAGGAGTTTAATTCAATTGTTTTGCATAGGAATATAGCAAGATTAATCTGGATTAAATAGAAGTCATTTGATCACTTGGAAATGGACTTTTGGCATTTGAGAATTCCTGTTAACAATTCAGTAGGCATATTAATTGGGATAATTGGATAATTGATTTATAGTTTATAATTGGGGATATTGGAGTCTTAACCTTTATTTATTTGAATTCATTTATAAAGAAATTCGGTTTAATTAGTTAATTTAGTTTTCTTAATTAGAAAAATCACACTTTGCAATTGTTTAAATAAAATTGATTTAGTTAAGAGTTAGTACTTGGTAATTTTTATTAAATAATTTCTCGTGGGAACGATACTCTACTTTCACTTTATTACTTGTTGATCGTGTATACTTACACGTATTCATTGATTGCAAAATCGATCAACAAGTTTTTGGTGCCGTTGCCGGGGAATTAATTTAATAATTATTTTCCAATATTAATTTCAATCAAATTAGTCTTAATTTAAACATTTTTATTTTTATTTTTAATTCTCTTCCTATATTTCTCTCTTTTTAGGTACCATGGATGACTTTGCGTATCAATGGCCATACATGAACATGACTCAACCAAGGGAAATAGGGATTGATGGACTTAATACATCTTCTGTAGAGCCAATACAAATTGAGGTAAATTTGAAGACATTGGAGGTTATCGCAGCCCAACGGAGGCGAAGGATGGCAAGAATGACTCAACCAAGGGGAGCGGAGATTGACAGACTCGAGAAACTTTCTGCATTGTCAGCACAGATTGAGACACTTTCGAGGAGGTTAGAAGCTTTTGAAGCTCAACGTCGTCAAAGTGTGGCTGTTACTTGTGATTATTGTGCTGGAAATCATATGAGTCATCAATGCTCCATCAATTTCGAGTCGGTACAGTATACTGGTGATTACCCCAATAATTATGTCTATCCCAACAACTATCATCAGGATTGGGGGTATCATCCGGATTTTTCATGGAGTAACAATCAAGCTCAAGCACCTAAACAACAAAACGCATCCGGATTTCAAAATCAGACTCAACAACAGCCAGAGAGGAAAACAAGTTTGGAAGAAGCTTTGGAAAAATTCATTTTAGCTACTGACAAAAGGATCAGTGAACAAGATAAGTTATTGAGTCAAGTAGATATGAATGTTAAAAGCCAAGGTGTTTCATGGAACCATACTCATCAAGATCAATTTTATGCTCCAAGTCCAACATACCCACCAGATTTCTCGTGTCCACCTCCACTACAACAGGAAGAACATTCAAATTTGGAGGAAGTTTTGTCCAAGTACCTAGCTTTATGTGAGGAGAGGAGGATTAATCGAGGGATATTGAGTCAAAATTTTACGAACCCAATGGAACAACTAACCAATGCCTCAAACATTTGTCCTCAATACACTTGGCCCTATGACATGGATTCCGAGATTGATGGAGAGCCCGAACAAAATCTGCAGCTAGATGAGCCACAAGATATTGAAAGAGAGGAAACAATTGGGAATCAAGAAAAGGAGATCAACAAAGATGAACCAATTTCATTAGTATCCCATGTGCCTCCTCCACCAAAGTTCAATAATTTGGGCATTTTTGCAAAACCATGCCCAATTGGCAGTCATGTTGTCGGCAAAGCTCTTTGTGACATAAGAGTTAGTAAGTTGTGGAGTCATGGTGGGATGAAAAGGAGAAGATAGAGGAAGATCTCATTATGTTTATTAAGCTTCAATGCCCCAATCTGATCATAGACATAATGGAGAAAACACCTAGTTGTTGGACGTTCTTAATAGGGAACCTATCTATAAAGAGCATGCTAGGTGACTTTATTTCAAGGGCTTTTGCTAATTGGAACCTCCCAAAAGAGACATTGCTACTGATGGATGGAAGATTAATCAATTTTCGTAGGGGAATTGGATAGCGAATTGAAGAGGTCAGGCTGAGACTATAAAACAAGCGTTTATTGGGAGGTAACCCAGTTAAATTTTTATTTTTAGTTTTTATTAGGTTTTATATTAGTAGTTTTGAATTTGTATTTATTTAGAATTTAATAAATATGTTTCTATCATGGTTTACAGGTTATTCAAGTCAAATTCAAGTGTGGTGCCCAATTTGTTCCATGTGCCTAGCCTATTCTCCAAACGTAGCGGACAAGGAGGAAGATTGCTATATTTTCAGGGAAGTCCTCTGCTTTAATTTTTTCTATTTTAGTCATTGAGGACAATGTCTGGTTTAAGTCCGGGGGCATTTTAGTGTCGTATTACATATAGTTAGTTATTTACATGGTAGTTCATTTTTTTTTGTGTTAGCATTGTGTTTTTTTTAGGTTGCATGTAATACATGATAGTTATTTGCATATTCATATATGTGTTGCATTAGTATGTGTTCATGTAGTATAATTGCATTTTTTTACATGAATCTGTGTGATCGGTTAGTGTGGTCTTAGCTCGGCCTATGATAAGATTGGTTTTGCATGTTAACTTGAACAATGTTGATAATTGATGATGAGTTCTAATTTTAATCATGATGATAATCTGAGCCTGTCTTAAACTTATGTAACCGGTTAGCACTTAAAGTTTAACTGTTTTAATCCACTTGGTTCAAGGGTTCATAATTTGTTTTTGAAGGAAAATCTTGGTTAAAATTTAAGGAAATTAACGAACTGGCAGTAAAGGTTGGAATGACGTAAAAGCTTGAGTTTGGAGGAATCTATGGGATATATATATTACAAAAAGAAAAAAAAGAAATGATGAAAAGAAGAAAAAAAATAGAAAATTCAAAAAAAAGAAAAGAAAAGAGAATAAACACCGTGGCATGCTTGTCTAGTTTTGTGGCCTTTGTTACTTGAGTAAGTAAGCCCGACGGGATTGTCTTTACACCTAGCGCCCTAAGGTCTTAATGGCTTGGGAGTCATTGTTCGAAAGCTCTTTAAGGTAGCACTGAAAAGCCTAAGGGAATAAGACATTGCACAGCCATGAGAAAAATAAAAAAATGAAAAAAAAAACACGAGAAAGAGCAAAAATGCCCTCGTGATTGAATAAAAGTAGAAATAAATCTTGTATTTACCCTTAGACTTGGTAATTTCTTAGTTTTAACCGGAGTTGTCATGTTCACAAAAGTAATTGAATTAGAACTAAAATTTTCCTTCTAAGAAGTTTGTTATGTGATTATCTTGAACTGTGGTTGGTTAGAATGGTTAACAAGCACACACAGACAACATGGGTGATGACTGGTTTGGATTGACTAGTTGGTTAGAGTTATGGATTTTTACTTGATTGGATATATTATTTGAGTATCAATGGTATCTTTGAGGCCTGTTGCTATATATCATACTGATTTATTACTGGATTCGTAGGTATATTAGGGAGTAGATCATGCATATGCATTCGTGTAGTTGAGTTATGTTGTTTATTTTTAGTTCTTTTGTGTTTTTGCTTGAGGACAAGCAAATGTTTAAGTTTGGGGGTATTTGATGAGTGAGTTTTATACTCATAATTGAGTGTGTTTGAGCTTAATCTTTTGGTAGTTTTTAAGTGTTTGTGTCTATTCATGCATGTTTTACATTATTTTGTAGGAATTGGGACAAAAGTTACTTGGATCAACGTTTGGGGTGGCTAGATTCGGGTTTTCAGCTTGCCATTTACACAACAGTCACTTCATAGTCAATTTGAGTATTTCTCCGGACATTATTTTAAAAAACTTAAAGAATGCAAGTTGTAGATCTACGTCTCCTCTTTCAGGAACATCTAAAATCATCGGAATCAGAGTTCGGATGAAGAAGTTATGGCCATTTTCCCAAAGGATGTCAGAGTAGAAAATGTCGGAAAGAAAATTGGCCAATGTAAGGCACCCATTTCGTACCTATTTACAGGCACGGACATTGGGAGCAATCTTGTGGATGCCGTGCCCAAAGACTGGGGAGTCAGAAGAGTCCAGTGGGGCTTGGACGCATTTTGGGGAGAATTTTGACACCTTTTTGACTCTAAATTGGATTGGGTTTGTTCCCAAGCTAAAAATTGGACTTGTAACCTATAAATACATGATATAAGGCATAAGGTAAAAGGGGATTACATAGATTAGCTTAGATAAAACACTCCATTAGATTAGAATATAAACCCTAGTTCTTAATTAGTCATTGGAGATTGAAGCAAATTGAAGAACCCTGGAGATCAAGAGCAAGAGCAAGTGCAAGAGGGGAGCATCAGATTTGCTGACAACAGATTCTATTCTCTTCTCTTATCATACTTTTATCTTTTAATGTCTATTTAGTTGTGGATTCTTGGTTTTAATTCATTAATTATGAACTAACTCTATAATTAAGATTTCAATTCAACCTTTTATGTCTATAAATTAGATATTCAATTTATTCCAATAATTTGTGTTAAAGTGAGTTGTTTATCTTGCCTTGAGCTTATTGATTAATTATTTGATCAGTAATTACCTTGTTACTCTAGAAGAAATTGAAAGAGGAGATCTAGGGTTAGAACTGGGCATGATAACATGTGACTTAGTTATTTGCATGGTGAATAATTAGGTTTGTGAATTGAATGGAAATATCTGTTCACCGCATGTAACACATAAGGAATTGGAATTGAAGGAGTTTAATTCAATTGTTTTGCATAGAAATATAGCAAGATTAATCTGGATTAAATAGAAGTCATTTGATCACTTGGAAAAGGACTTTTGGCATTTGAGAATTCCTGTTAACAATTCAGTAGGCATAATAATTGGGATAATTGGATAATTGATTTATAGTTCATAATTGGGGATATTGGAGTCTTAACCTTCATTTATTTGAATTCATTTATAAAGAAATTCGGTTTAATTAGTTAATTTAGTTTTCTTAATTAGAAAAATCACACTTTGCAATTGTTTAAATAAAATTGATTTGGTTAAGAGTTAGTACTTGGTAATTTTTATTAAATAATTTCTCGTGGGAACGATACTCTACTTTCACTTTATTACTTGTTGACTGTGTATACTTGCACGTATTCATTGATTGCGAAATCCATGCATGCGGTAGTCTGCGTAGACAGGTTATTCCAATAGAATAATATAGAATGGAATAACAGAAGAATTCACGAGGCATGCGATAGATCGCATGCATGTGTTATTCCAATATAATAATAAAGAATGGAATAATGTAAGAATTCACCGAGCATGCGATAGACCGCATGCATGAGTTATTCCCACGAAATAATAAATAATGGAACCAGTCATGCGTAATACTCACGTATAGGATATTCCAATGAATAATAAAGAATGGAACAAGGTCATGTGCATTCTGCATAGGCATGGATATTCCAAAGCGAGAATAATAAAGAATGGAATAATGTAAGAATTTCACCATGTATCTTTGATTGCATGGGACAAAGTTATTCCAACATACTAATAAAGAATGGAATAATGAAGCTCTCTTCATGAATACGAAAAGAAATAATACCCCTTACCTCGTAAGAAAAAGCTGATCTTTGGAATAGTGAGGTAGCATACTTCTCTTCTTTTTTTTCTCTATAATTTCTCTCTATAATAATTGCTCTATAGCTTTAGTGAATTGGTGAGAAATGAAGAAAGAATGAGCTTCTATTTATAGGAAAATATAGTTTCGATAATTGCATGTTTTGGGGCTCAAAATATTACAGTATAATACCTCCCTCTTTTTCTTCATTTTTATTTTAGTCCTCCAAGTATTATCAAACTTGCACCACCTCCCCTAATAGTAAATCATGTGAATCAATAGTAAATCATGTGACTCAATAGTTCTAATCATGTGAAAAAAAACAATTACAGTATAGTACCTTCAACTATACCTCCATTTTTAACTTAGTCATGCGAGTATTATCAATCTTGCACCACCTCCCATAATAGTACAAGAATGTGAATCAATAGTACACACATGTGAACAAATAGTTATAATCATGTGAATTAATAGAAATTAATTACTCATTTATCCGATTAATTACCCGATTGGTCAATATAACCTCTAGACATCAATTTTTATCGAAATAAATGTCGATTTCCACTAACACTAATAATCCCAACACAATGGAACTATCAATTTCATCTTTAATCAACACGAACTTATTCATCATTATAATTCACAATATTTAACAACCAGGTCATTCCCAGGAAAGAGGGGGGATTTCCAATAAGGATTTCTCCTTATTGGAGCGCAATTAGGTGACCAAACCTCTCCTTGACAGAACTTTTAGACATTGTCAATATTGCAAATAATAATATGAATAACTTTGTCATCTCAATTATTGATTTAATAATATAACATATTATACAGATGATACAGTGGCAATAACTGAATCAATAATATGAGAGATATGATGCAGTAATTACTGTAGCAATAATTAAGTATAACTGAGTGACTTATTACGTAAGCATCAATAATCAATACCGTTTGCTACTATGCAACCATGCGTATTACTGTACATTTACTACCGAGTAGTTCAACAGTTTTAACAGTAACACTTTCGCCGTTATTTTTATAAAATGGTAATTCTGTCATTTTTAACTACGACAATACTTCCATTGTGGGATCCACCAATGATTGTGCCGTCGTAAGGATATTCCCCGACAAAAAGAATATTCCCCGACCAACCGAATATTATATAACAACTTACATACTTTGCAAATAATACCCACAACTATAACACTATCTCAAATCCACACCATAATATTCAAAAAAATATTTTGAGAAATTTAAATCTTTATTCATAAAATTTGGGGTTTCACAATCTCCCCTCCTTATGAAATTTTGCCCTCGAAATTTACATACGTACCTGGCATGCCGAGGAGATGAGGATACCTTAACTTAATTTCATATTCTAACTCTTGAGGTATAACCTTTAAGTGTTGAATACGATCCTTCTTATCCAAGATTTTAACACGTATCTCCTCATACGTTAAATCTTTTGCTATCTCGTCTAGTTCTAATTCAATAATATGGTTCGGGTCGTCCACATATTTATGTAACATCGATATATAAAAAAAATGTTCTGAACACGCGATATACTTAGCGGTAAGACGAGTCTATATGCCACAATTCCTACTCCGTTGAGGATTTCAAATGGGCCAATTAAATCGAGGGTTGAGATTTCCTCTCTTCGTCGATTCTTGCTTCTAGAATAACGCCTTCTTGAACCTTCTTCTTCACATTCATCAGCTTCGGGTGTGTAGCTTGAGCGACTTTAATTTTATCGATTAAAGTTGATTCTAATCATATATTCGTTATCTTCATGTGGGTCCCTGTTGGTTGATTTCACAATCGATAAACACGAGCAAGTATACGCGGTCCACAAGTAATATATGTAAGTAGAGTGTCGAACCCACGAGGACGAAGTCTTAACAGAAAACAAATACTAAGGTAAATTAGTTACTAATCTTATCTAAACAAGAGAAACAAATGGTTGGTTAAGCTATTTCAATAGGACTATCAAATTACGACAAGTAGCTGCTCTAGGAAATTAAGATAGGATTACAACTCCCCTAATGCTTCGCCTAATCTTCTAACTCTCCGTAATATAAACGATTCAAGGAATGGCCAACCGAGAACAATAATAGGCATAAGCTTCTGTCGAAGGTCAAATGCACATCCCTAACAGGCTAGAACACAATATGTCTATTGGTGATTCTAACTAGGTCAAGGTCTTTAAGCTCAGCTCCAAGGTCACACAAGGCAAATAAGGACATGTCTATCCTATTAGCACATTAAGCCCACATTCAAATGTCAAGGTCATAACAGGCATTGTTGTATTTAAAGATAGACAGTTATATCCATTTATCAATTTCCATCACAATCAATACCAATTCCTTTATCAAGAAATCAGACAATACATACAAAATACAACAACCCATTCCAAATGATTCATTATATAAAAAGAGAGAGAAAGTTGATTAAGCTAATCAAAAGGTTACATTGCAATCCTAAAAATGGAGTTAGTTCATAACTATGGTACTAACACACATTTCTAATACACTACACATTATCAGATAAATACAATGAATAGGAGATTTCGAATAAGAAAACCCTTGTATGAAGAAGTGTTCTTCAGCCAAATCTTCTCTTCCCACACAGATTCTGAATGTTTAGCGTAATAACTCTTGTTCCCTTTTCAAGCTTCTTTCTCTTCTAGAAAATAAAAGACAGAAAAACAAATAAAATCAAAACTGTAATAAATCCTAAGATCAGATCTCTGTTGTCTGAAAATCCAATCATTAAAGCGGCAACATCGCTAGCTATTTATAGTGTCTCCCTTTAATCTAGGTCATTAAATACAAGATACTATGTAGAAATCGAGTCTCACGGGTAGGAGCCTTAACACTTTGATTTTGCGCCGGGCGGCCACAGCGGCCAAACAGCGACTTTCGATAGAGGCTTTGAGCTACTTCTCGCGCTACGACACGACTTTTTTGCACTACAGAAGACACCGAGGCGCCACTTTACAGTAGAGTCCACTAATGGCTGGCGCTGGGGCGCCACTTTCCAGAAAAATCAAACAAAGCCAACCTGAAAAGAACTAAACAGAAACACAGTAATCATAACTAAGAAAGTTAACCAAAAGATTAAATATGGTCATAAAAATTAAGTACAAAAAGGGCTAAAACCCGGGTATAAATCCCACACATCAAATACCCCCAAACTTAAGCGTTTGCTTGTCCTCATGCAAACTATCAGACAACTATAGACAGTTTCATAAGACAGGGAAAGACGAATGCGAATTAGGGCCTAGGGTCTAAAGCAAAAACAAAAGATTGTAATTGATCCACTCAGTGTGTGTGCAGACCACATATCTAACTTGCCATAACCCAAATGAAGATCATACCGTCGATCGCGATAACCAATAAGCACCCAAACAACTCACGCACATAACAAGAGATAAAGACAAGACGCAATAACATGAAAGGCTCGAAAGTTCTAGAAAAGCTAAGAAAAATTTAAATTAGACAGAACTTGATTACTTTGAGGCAAAATAGAGTACTCATTAGCAAACTTTTGATCGATGACTCCCAAGCCAGAAGACTTTAGGGCACTAGGTGTAAAACACCCCTAAGAATCTAATAACTCAAGCACAAAGGCCATGTAAACAACATAAGTCCAAAATAGATTTTACGAGCCTACGTTTATGGGCGAGTGCGTTTCCACGCTCCATCTCAACCCACCGTAGGACACAAATAGATACACTTTTTTTTCAAAACAATAGAGCCAAGAATGCTAAAGCATCTAAACCTTTAAAAACTTGAAATTACCGAGCATAAACTAGAGTACACTATTATCATCGCAGAAGATGAAAATAACAGATGGAAAAACTACTAGAGAGACAACAGGCCAGTGCTTGCTAACAGATGGATCTAAGACAGTCTCGAGTTAAAGAGACACATGCCTCAACGTTGCATAACTATTGCCACAACCAATGGAAAAGATATATAAATGCAGGACAGTCCCCAAAGACCACAAACAAAACCTAATGCTAACTACCCTCACCCAACATATAGAAAATTACCGAAACAAGGCTAAGGCAAGTCAAAAAATAAAAAGGCAAAATTTAAAACAATAGAGTGCCCTTAACAACACAGGGCAAAGACAAAGCACATGGCAAGAGTATACCAATTAAATTAGTGAAAGACCCAAAAGAATAGGCTTAAGGCACGACAATACCTGACTTAGTCAAGGTATTCCCAAACAAAAGATATACTACCAAAAGCATAAAATAAAATAAACATAGAATACTACTAAGCAGAGACATGCATCCAAGGTAAATTAAAGCATGCATCCAACACCAAAAGATAATCACGATAATAACACGATAGATAGATAATTATAATTTAAACAAGAGTCAGGGGATATCGAGCCCAAATACCATCCTAACAACTATTAAAATCAAACTAGAGTCTGGGGCAATCAATCCCAAATACCAACTTAACACAATAATAGAAATAAAATAGTAATAAAACAATTCATATATAAATAAAATACTAGCAGAAATTCTCCCCCAAATTTGAACATGATCCAGTGCCCTCAGTGGCCATCGCTGTAATGTCAAACATTGGGATCCTCACCGCCATCGCCACCAAGACAAAAGTTATCATCATCAGCACCGAACAACTCTAGATCATCATCATCATCGTCCTCCACGTTGACAGGCTGGTACCCACGGTCCTCTTCAGCCGGCGGCAAGAACTGCGGTGGATAAGGAGCATAGAGTGGGGGCACTAGAAATGGGAATGGCATGAAGTCTGCATCCTCGCCACCTTGAGCAGCATAGATATTGGCTAGCGTATCGGCAAACGCAACATGATAATGATGAAATTGGCTCTGACACTGGGCAACCGTGTCAACTTTGCAATGCAAAAAGTTTAGGTTATTCATAATCTGTGCAAGGGCCCCCGAATCAATGGCATCGACAGAAGGTGGAATCTGTGCCTGACTAGAGGATCCCGCCGCATGTGATGGCTGGGGGTCATCAGAAGGCGGCGACGGTGACGGTAGCGATGGCGCTGGCAAAAAGCCCTCTCCTCGGGGATGCGATGGTGCACCATCCTATATGGCATACCGACCGATCAACTGATGATCAATGACTTACATTGGCGGGAGGGTAACATCTTTCGCCTCCCATTGGATGCCCGCCCTTTTGCATAGCCTTATAATAAGAGAAGGATGGGGAAGGCTAGACATGATTTTGCTTTTAATAGCCTTCTTGATGGATTCATTGATCAAAGTCCCCACATCAATTTTTAGCCCCATCACAATAGCATAGAGAAGTGTCACCCGCTTCCGAGTGATATCACTCACATGGAGTGTGAGTTGAAGGTTTTCATAGATAAAGGCGTACCACGCCTTGCCATAATGACTGAGCACCTGTGAAGGAAAAGACGTGCGCTCACCAGTGTACTCGTTAGTTTTCCAGACAGTACCAGGCTTGCAAAGCTTGCTTATAATTTCATCAGAATTATAACTTCGAATTCCATTCTCTATGTAGTCCTTCTTATCAAAATTGGGAGTCCCGTACACATCATTGATGGCTTTGACATCGAATGGGATAAGCTTTCCCCTAACAGGCACAGCCGGTGGACCATCCGGAATGGCATTGGCATAAAATTCTTTGACCATGGCGACCACTGCAGACTCCGACAGCTTAGTGAAGTGGACCCACTTCATGGCACTGATCATGGCGTTCATTTGGCCATCCAGTTTGTCATCTGGCCGAAGGCCACGCTTTGGCACAAGACTTCTGGTCTTGAAGTTTTGAGTGTAGCGCTTATATGCCTCTTCAGAAGGGAATTTGACAGGATCCCAAGGATTAATCTGACCACGGGAAGAGGAAGGAGGAGGAGGACCAATACTGGGTCTAGGACACTTGGAAGCCATTGAAGCAGGAAGAAAGAATATAAAGCAAGCACAAAGTCTGGCCAACTCACCGCATCTGTTACGAAATTTATAGGCGAACTTCGGCGAGGAAATAAATGTTTATGACGGTTGGATCGCTGCTCTAAATACCGGCAAATGGTTAATTTGAAGAGAAACAAAGAAAGCGATTCGTCAGCAGAGAGAACGTTTGAGAAAAATGAAGCGAAAGAGTGACTAAAATGCCTGAATTAAGACCATGAAATGCTTATGGCGTCGGCGCGCGATGGCTGGCGCCGGGGCACAGAGCATGGCGCCGGGGCGTGATCTCAAATCTGTCTTGGAACCGGGGCGCTAATTATGGCGTTGGGGCGTGACTTAACAGTATGTTATGTAACAGAGTTGGCGCCGGGGCGCGATTGATGGCGTCAGGGGGCGATTTATGGCCTCGGGGCGCGAAATTGTAGTATCTCGAAAGCATTCCATGGTGTTTGGGGTGCAATCTCAGGCGTCGGCGCGAACTCAAAGCTAAAAGCATGGCACTTGCCGACGCCTTGAACTCAACAACTCTACACAAGACAAGCACAGATATCAGCAAGCTATCAGTAATCCAACTAGCACAACTCAACTGAGGGATGAAATGAAGAAATAGCAAGACTAAAACTATATAGAACTATAAACACTATACAGAACACAGACTAAAACTAGACAGACAAACTGAAATTGAAGAAAATATAGATAAAGCAATTTATTGATACTGAGATGGGGATGCCGCCCATCAAGCGCTTGATTTTGAGTTGTCGGCTTGACTATACTTCCGCCTTACACCGGGTCTCTAAGTGTAATAGAGGTATTCTGCCGGTCGACTTCGGCACCCCAGTAATGCTTTAACCTCTGCCCATTGACCATAAATGTTGCGTCCGAATTTGGGTCCTCAACCTCTATTGCCTCGTGTGGATATACCTTAGCAACAGTGAAAGGGCCCGACCATCGAGACTTTAGCTTTCCCGGGAATAACTTTAGCCTTGAATTGAAAAGAAGAACCTTCTGACCCGGTTCAAAATGTCTCTCGAGGATTTTCTTGTCATGCCACCTCTTGGTCTTCTCCTTGTACAACTTGGCGTTTTCATACGCCTGCAGACGAAACTTATCTGCTTCATTCAATTGTAATAGCCGCTTTTCGCCGGCGGCCTCAAGATCAAAGTTGAGCTTTTGAATAGCCCAGTAAGCGTTGTGCTCCAATTCAACTGGGAGATGACATGTTTTACAATAGACTAGCCTATACGGAGACATTCTGATGGGCGTTTTATAAGCTGTGCGGTAGGCCCATAATGCATCATCAAGCTTTTTCGACCAGTCCTTACGGTTTGGGTTAACAATCTTTTCCAAGATTCGTTTCACCTCCCGGTTCAAAATTTCAGCTTGACCGTTGGTCTGAGGGTGGTAAACAGTGGCTATTTTATGAGTTACCCCATACTTGGCTAGAAGGGCTTCAAAATATTTATTGCAGAAGTGTGACCCTTCATCGTTAATTATGGCCCGAGGTGTGCCAAAACGGGTGAAAATATTATTCTTGAGGAACTGAAGCACCACCTTAGCATCATTTGTCGGCAAGGCAACTGTTTCCACCCACTTTGAGACATAATCCACTGCCACTAGGATGTAGAGATTGTTGAACGAGGACGGGAATGGTCCCATGAAATCAATGCCCCAAACATCAAATAACTCTACTTCCAAGATATTCGGCAGCGGTAGCTCATGCCGCCTTGATATAGTGCCCACCTGTTGGCATCTATCACAGTGCATCACATATGCGTGTGCATCTTTAAAAAGGGTGGGCCAATAAAATCCCGACTGTAGCACCTTAGCAGCAGTTCGCTGGCCTCCGAAATGACCTCCATAATTGGAAGAATGGCAATGATCCAGCACACCTTCAATTTCTCCTTCAACCAAACATCTACGCAAAATCTGATCCGAACACTATTTGAACAGGAAGGGCTCATCCCAAAGATATTGCTTGGCAACTTTAAGGAATTTCTTCCTTTGTTGGAAACTCAGGTTTTGAGGGATAACTTGGCAAGCGATGTAATTTGCGAAGTCTGCATACCACAGAACCTTTCCATTAACCACAAAGAGCTGCTCGTCCGGAAAAAAGTCATTTATAGCTTTGTCGGCTTCACCCGAAGATGTGGTGTTTTCCAATCTAGATAAGTGGTCGGCAACCTTATTCTTAGTTCCCTTCTTGTCTCTGATTTCTAAGTCAAATTCCTATAGAAGCAGAACCCACCGTATCAATCTCGGCTTAGCGTCCTTCTTTTCAATCAAATACTTGATCGCCGAGTGATCGGTGTATACGATCACCTTCGTCCCGATGAGGTAGGAACGAAACTTATCAAAAGTATACACTACTTCCAGCAGCTCCTTCTCAGTGGTGGTATAATTTAACTGAGCATCAGTCAATGTCTTGCTGGCGTAGTAAATGGTGTGGAAAACCTTTTCCCTTCTTTGGCCCAACATTGCCCCGATAGCAAAATCACTGGCGTCGCACATGAGCTCGAAAGGGTATGCCCAGTCTGGAGCTACCACAATAGGCGCTGAGACAAGCCTCTTCTTTTATAACATAAAAGCGCTCAGGAAGGCGGCATCGAACTGGAAAGGCATGTCTTTTTCCAAGAGAGTGCACAAAGGTTTGGTGATCCGCGAGAAATCCTGAATAAACCTTCTGTAGAAACTGGCATGCCCAAGGAAACTCCTTACCCCTTTCACTGAGGTGGGCGGTGGAAGGTTATTGATCACATCGATCTTTGCCTTATCAACCTCAATTTCACTTACAGAAACCCGATGACCTAAAATATTGCCCTCTTCGACCATGAAGTAACACTTCTCCCAATTCAGTACCAAGTTGGTTTCGACACATCGATGGAGAACGGCCGTCAGATTAGTCAAGCAATTTTCGAATGAGCTCCCAAAAACTAAGAAGTCATCCATGAAAACCTCCAAGGTCTTCTCAACCATGTCAGAGAAGATTGACATCATACACCGCTGAAATGTGGTGGGAGCATTACATAGCCCGAAGGACATTTTTCGGAAGGCAAAGGTTCCATAAGGACATGTGAATGTCGTCTTCTCCTGATCTTCCAGAGCAATAGAAATCTGATTGTACCTCGAATACCCATCAAGCAAATAATAGTATTCGTGCCCTGCCAACTGGTCCAACATTTGATTAATGAAAGGGAGGGGAAAGTGATCCTTACAGGTTGATTTGTTATGTTTCCTGTAATCCATGCACACTCTCCACCCGGTCACCGTCCTGGTGGGAATCAGCTCGTTGTTCTCATCTGATACCACTGTCATCCCTCCCTTCTTTGGCACGCATTGGATTGGACTAACCCAAGGGCTATTGGAGATGGGGTAGATGATGCATGTATCAAGCAGCTTAATGATCTCCTTCTAGACGACCTCTTTCATGATGGGATTTAACCTCCTTTGATGCTCAATAGACGGTTTTGACCCTTCTTCCAGTAATATCTTGTGCATGCATAACGTTAGGCTGATCCCCTTTATGTCGGCAATGGACCACCCCAGGGCCGTTTTGTACTTCTTGAGCATGAGCAGCAGCTTTTCTTCCTGACACTTGGTTAGAGAAGCAGCAATTATCACAGGTAAAGAAGATGAAATTCCTAAATAAGCATACCTCAGGTGAGTAGGCAAAGGTTTGAGCTCAAGGACAGGTGGTTCGATGATAGACGGCTGAGCTTTGGAAGTAGAGGCCTCATTATCATTCAGAGATTCGAACTGGCGGTGGAATTACTTTGATCCTTGAGGTTCATCAAGCCACATGGCACATTCCACATGCGAAGGATCTTTTGTAGTACTAGCCCCAGTTAATGTGGCTTCCAAAGGGTCTGGAATGCAAGTTTCTGAGAATACCCCCTTCACTGATTTATCAATTGTATTAATCTGGAAGTAATCCTCAGGTGTATTAGGATGCTTCATTGATTGGAAGATATTGAACGTCACTTCCTGATCATGAACTCTCATAGTTAACTCCCCTTTTTGGACATCGATCAAGGTCCTCCCAGTTGCCAAGAACGGCCTTCCCAATATTATCGGGACCTCTCTGTCCTCCTCAAAATTGAGGACTATGAAATCCGCTGGGAATATGAACTTGTTAACCTTTACTAGCACATCCTCCATAATTCCCTTCGGGTATGTCAGAGATCTATCAGCTAATTGCAAGGTGACGCTTGTCGGCTTGGCTTCATTGAGGCCCAGCTTCTTATAAATAGAGAGGGGCATCAAGTTGATGCTGGCCCCTAAATCACATAGAGCCTTCCCAATAAACTAGTCCCCAATGGTACATAGGATTGTAAAACTTCTTGGATCTTTGATCTTTAGCGGAAGCTTGTTTTGAAGGATGGCACTACACTCTTCTGTCAGAGCCACCGTCTCATAGTCTCCCATTTTTCACTTCTTGGACAGAATGTCCTTCATGAACTTGACATAACTAGGCATTCCTTCTAATGCCTCTGCAAATGGGATATTTATGTGCAGTCTTTTGAACACCTCCAAGAATTTGGAAAACTGCTTATCCAGCTTCTGTTTCTGCACCCTCTGGGGGAACGGCAACTGAGGGAGAGACTGATTGACCACAGTTGTTGGAGGAGATGGTGTTGGTGGTCTGTCTTGACCACTTTCTTCACCCCCACTTATCTTAGCCTTCTCCGTCGTAGAAGTACCCTCTTCGGTCACCACGTCGTTTTCCACAGGAATACCCTCTCCACTTTGTACTTTAGTGGTTCTCCCACTTCTGAGGGTTACTGCTTTACATTGTTCCTTGCCTTTCCTTTTTGGCTTGACATCAGTGTTACTAGGCAATGCGCCCGGTGGTCGACTATTTAATGCAGTAGCCAACTGACCCATCTGAACTTCAAGATTCCTAATGGATGCTTCTTGATTATTACTTCTGGTTTCGTTCTGGGCTATATACCTCGACAGAAGATCTTCTAAATTGGGCTTCCTTTCCTGTTGTGGTGGAGGAGGGTGAAACTGATTCTGAGTGCTCTGCGAATGTGGGTTGAACTGAGCCTGAGGTTGGAATCCAAGAGGATTAGCATAATTTGGCCTGGTAGATGGAGGTTGTGGTTGGTTGGGGTTGTTACTGTTGTTGTTGTTATTGTTGCCCCATGAAAAGTTTGGATGATTTCTTAGGCCAGGGTGATAGTATATGGGAAGATTTGTATTTTGTTGTCGTCCGTAATTTTACACAAATTGAACGGACTCGGGGCTTATCGCACAATGATCAGTAGGGTGGCTTCCTTGACATAATTCACATTGCACCCCCACACTCTGCACACTTTGAACCACTATAGGTCCCATTATATCTAGCCTTTTTGTTAGCACTGCTACCTGAGCCGCTAACGATGTGAAAGAATCCACTTCATAAACCCCCGTTGCTCTTCTCGGAGCTTGCCTATCGTTTGGCGATTGGTAATTGTTGGCCGCCATTGTCTCCACCAGCTCATATCCCGCTGTGTGATGTTTAGCCATGAATGCCCCTCCAGACGCGGCATCTATACTTGAACGAGTAGATTCGGACAACCCATTGTAAAATGTCTGGATGGGAAGCTATTCTGGCAATCCATGGTGCGGGCATTTCCTCAGAAGATCCTTAAACCGCTCCCACGAGTCATATAAAGATTCGGATTCGAACTGCACAAATGACGTGATATCATGCCTGAGCCTGGTTATTTTGGCGGGCGGAAAGAACTTTGCCACAAATTTCTGCGCCATGTCAGACCATGTGGTAATGGAGCCCAATGGTAATGAATGAAGCCAGCTCTTGGCCTTGTCCTTTAATGTAAAAGGAAACAACTAGAGTCTGATGGCGTCGTCAGACACTCCGTTGCATTTAAATGTGTCACAGATCTCCACAAAGTTTATCAAGTGATCATTGGGATCATCATTCGGTTGTCCCCCAAACTGAATGTTGGTGCACATTTGAATGGTGCCCGGCTTGATCTCGAAATTATTACCTTGAATGGCGGGCCTAAGAATGCTCGCCTGGAGATCATCAATGCGAGGCATAACGTACTCCCTAAAAGATTTTTGAAGTTCCTCAGCCATTGTGATAGGAGCAGGTATGTCCTCGAGTGTGTCTTTGGATTTCTCTCTCCGCAGTCGTCTGAATGTTCTATCAACCTCGGGATCGAAAGGTATTATATTTTGTCCCTTCCGAGGTGGCATAAGCAATGGAGATTACCTGAAAAGAGAATTAAACAGAAAAATCAGTTTAAAGTAAGATCGTAATGACATAGTTTCAATATTGCATAACAATTAATTCTAAGTCCCCGGCAACAGCACCAAAAACTTATTGGTTGATTTCGCAATCGATAAACACGCGCAAGTATACGTGGTCCATAAGTAATATATGTAAGTAGAGTGTCGAACCCACGAGGACGAAGTCTTAACAGAAAACAAATACTAATCTTATCTAAACAAGAGAAACAAATGGTTGGTTAAGCTATTTCAATAGGACTATCAAATTACGAGAAGTAGCTGCTCTGGGAAATTAAGATAGGATTACAGCTCCCCTAATGCTTCACCTAATCTTCTAACTCTCCGTAATATAAACGAATCAAGGAATGGCCAACCGAGAACAATAATAGGCATAAGCTTCTGTCGAAGGTCAAATGCACATCCCTAGCAAGCTAGAACATAATATGTCTATTGGTGATTCTAACTAGGTCAAGGTCTTTAAGCTCAGCTCTAAGGTCACACGGCAAATAAGGATATGTCTATCCTATTAGCACATTAAACCCACATTCAAATGTCAAGGTCATAATAGGCGTTGTTGTATTTAAAGATAGACAGTAATATCCATTTATCAATTTCCATCACTATCAATACCAATTCCTTTATCAAGCAATCAGACAATACATACAAAATACAACAACCTATTCCAAATGATTCATTATATAAAAAGAGAGAGAAAGTTGATTAAGCTAATCAAAAGGTTACATTGCAATCCTAAAAATGGAGTTAGTTCATAACTATGGTACTAACACACATTTCTAATACACTACACATTATCAGATAAATACAATGAATAGAAGATTTGGAATAAGAAAACCCTTGTATGAAGAAGTGTTCTTCCGCCAAATCTTCTCTTCACGCACAGATTCTGAATGTTTAGCGCAATAATTCTTGTTCCCTTTTAAAGCTTCTTTCTCTTCTAGAAAATAAAAGACAGAAAAATGAATAAAATCTAAACTGTAATAAATCCTAAGATCAGATCTCTGTTGTCTGAAAATCCGATCATTAAAGCGGCAACATCGCTAGCTATTTTTTAGTGTCTCTCTTTAATCTAGGTCATTAAATACAAGATACTATGCAGAAATCGGAGCTCGCGCCGGGGCGCGAACCTTAACACTGCATTTGGCGTCGGGAGTAGTTGCAGGCCGGGCGCGAGATCTGAACCGGGCAAGGCGCGATCGTTGGGCGTCGGCGCGATTTCTCGCAACACCAGGCGTGGTATTGTGGCGCCGGGGCGCGACTTTCCAGTAGCTTTGAGCTACTTCTTGCGCTGTGGCGCGGCATCTTTGCACTACAGAAGACGCCGGGGCGCCACTTTACACTAGAGTCCACTAATGGCTGTCGCTGGGGCACCAAGTCTGGCGCCGGGGCGCCACTTTCCAGAAAAATCAAACAAAGCCAGCCTGAAATGAACTAAACGGAAACCCAATAATCATAACTAAGCAAGTTAACCAAAAGATTAAATATGGGGATAAAAATTAAGAACAAAAAGGGCTAAAACGCGGGTATAAATCCTACACATCAGTCCCTAGAGTCTTTAACTCTATCTTCATCATTTGTAAGTTATACAAAATGGATTT
This sequence comes from Panax ginseng, assembly GCA_020205605.1. Lineage (NCBI taxonomy): Eukaryota > Viridiplantae > Streptophyta > Magnoliopsida > Apiales > Araliaceae > Panax > Panax ginseng. The sequence goes on from CM035129.1 coordinate 90,709,072, forward strand.
TTGTGAAACCCCCAAACCCAGGTACTCCATTTCCACAGGATTTGGTGTTCACTTAATCAAACATTCATATCTAACTACCCAATCACAATAAAATTGGATAAATAAAACCTTTCCCATTAAAGGGTTACACAATAAAAATCTCCCAGGTTATCTAACCTTTAAATACAATAATTCCAATGCAGAAAATAAACAAACTTCATTACAACCATTCAATTAAAACTGATAATAAAATATCATTTTTACAAGTCTTCAATACTTGTTCATCTTTCCTTTTCCCTTACTAGTGCTAGGTACATCAACCTTCTCATCTTTAACTGTAATAGTTATATAAGAAAGAGTGAGCAAACAAAGCTCACTTGAAACAATAATGAATGAAAAACTTTTGCAACAAATGTCAAATAAGAGGCTCAATAAAGTTAAACAATATGATTTGTCAACATTCTGAAGTATATAACTGAGGGTCCTAAGACCACGAACTATGTCCTTAGTTATAAGTAATTTTTCAACTTAAACTTTAATAGTCATAAGACTATAGGGACTCCTTGTACTTAGGAAGATCAGCCCTTCGTACAATGTATTGTGCACAAACATTTAACATTACGCGTAAGTTATCCCCTAATAATAATAGGGTTGTTCATCTCAGTATTTAGAGTACAAGTCCGCACCAAAGTAAGTTTGGTTTGGATACATTTCAAGGGTAATTTAGAATTCAACGGTCATCAACTAAGGATTAGTTGAATACAATATTGACAACATTATGCTATGGAATAATCATAACTAAATCGATATTGAAAATTAAGATCATGCTTTAGGAATAAACTAACAGCACAAACATTGAATAATTATAATATACCTTTCTTGAACAATGATAAGCCAAGGTTATTTAGAATTGAACACTAAGCATGCATAGCAATTTGAACGATTAAACTGTTCAACATTAGAATATATAAATTTGCATGCTAAACAACAAGTTAAATACAAGAATAACTTGCTCAACATCAAAACTAAAGTTTAGAAACCTTGCATCATTATATTGTAATTGAATTGAAATCAATAATTGGCTCAACAAGATAATATATTAGAGAACTTGCCTTGTTCGTAGATTAAACCGAACAATTCGAATCACAATATCCTATATACATATGTCATCATGACATAGTTAGTCATTATCACATAACTAATACATTCATTATGTAGGTTTGATTATTTAATCACATAATCAAGTTATAACACAAGTTAATCACTAATAACATGCTTATTCATAGTATAGAAATACTGAAATCAAAATTTTACAGTCCTACTATTATCATAACTACTAGGTCATTATAGTTGCGGCGTAGTAGCTAAGAACTGGCTGGAAAACTATCTATCGCTAAGTCACATTTATGCATTAAACCATTCTATTGATTTAGATTTGACAACAAAGATAAGAAAAAGCCAATTTTGGCCTACAAGCTCATTTCTAACAGTCTAATTAGCATGTAATTCATACAAAGACTTCATGTAAACATAATTCAAGAACTCCTAACAAGTTTTTACCCATACAACAACATAAGCAGCAAATTTAACACATCCAATTTCACTGTTTTTGCTAAAAACTCACTTTTTGATGTTTTTGATGAAAATAAACACTGATTTTATTTTTCAACCAACACAGTTAATTCAAAGCACTTTATCAAAGTTTATACATACTCTACCACATTCAATAATTAATTTATCAACTAAACAACAAATAAACCCTTAATTTCTACCTTAAACCAAACAATATATATATATACAAAAACTCTCTGTAAAAATAGTTTTTCTTCACAACCATATACATAATATAAATTCATGGACTATTCTCAATTATACCTTAAGAAAATAGTTTAACAACACTAGATTATCATATAAAATCACACACATAACAAATAATTCCACTTCTACAAAGCTTTCATGGAGAAAATTGGGAGAGAGAGAATACAACTATAACTTTGAAAAGAACAATAATAATAGAGTTTAGGTAATACCTTATTTGAGGAAGATGATGGTCAACTCTTTTTGATTCTCAAGCTTCTTCTTCTCTCCAATTCCCTAGCCTTTCTTCCTCTCTTCTTTCTCTCTCACTTTTCTTCTTCTCTTCTTCTTCTTCTCTGAGTTTTTGTTTTTCTCCCTAACTCTAACTATGTACTAGATATCTAACGTATATAAGATATAATATATATTAATTATATAATATAAATATAAACATAACTGATATAAGTTATGCAAGTTTTGAAAACCAAAAGCCATAAGGCTTGTTTGGCTAACCACTAAGAAAATAATCAATTAATCCTTATGCCCTGTTTGGTAAAATACAATTAGCTTAATTACTTTATAGACATTAGGCCTTGCTTGGCAAAAATTGAATTAAACTTCCTTAATTTATTTTAGTAACTCCTTTATAACAAGGTTATTTGTCACAATTTAATTTAATTTAATTAATTCTAAAAATAATTTATTAAATCACTTTAGCACATAAATCAATATCACAAAATTATAATTTTCTTTATAATTATAATTTTATTTAGTCCACTAACACATCCTTTTAATTATAAATCCAAATAAAAATAATAATAATTCAATTAATCCAAACTCTCTAACTTAATAATTAAATTAAATTAGCAAATAATAATTAATTTCCTTAATTATTAATTAAACAAATAGTTACTCAAATTGAATCAAATTTGAACAATTATTTATTTAACAATAATCACATCATTAAATACTTAAATAATTCAATAAATATTTAATATAAAAATTTATAAAATTCTGGAATGTTACATCATTCCCTCCTTACAAGGATTCAGTCCTCAGAATCATAATTCAAACAATCCATTCGTCACAATTTCCCCTACTTACAAAGATTCTGTCCCCAGAATCGAGGACACAGATTAAACAAATAACTAAGGGTAATTCTTCATCATTTCAGCTTCGAGTTCCCACGTAGCCTCTTTGACATTGTGGTTTCTCCATATTACCTTCACAGAAGGTATCACCTTATTTCTGAGCACTTGTTCTTTCCTGTCGACTATCAGGATAGGAACCTCTTCATAGGACAAGTCTTTCTCAAACTGTAATGGTTCGTACTCAATCACGTGCTTCTAATCAGATTTATACGGTCGTAACACCGAAACGTGAAAAATATTGTGGATGTTTTGCAATTCTGGAGGTAGGGCTACCTCGTAAGCCACCTCTCCAACTTTTCGCATCACTTCAAAGGGTCCAATAAACCTCGAACTTAGTTTCCCCTTTTTACCAAATCGAATTTTTCCCTTCCAAGGAGAAACTTTTAGGAAAACGAAATTTCCTACGTCGAATGCACGATCTTGTCTATGTTGATCAACATATTTCTTTTGTCTGTCTTGAGCAGCTATCAATCTTGTCCTGATGAGTTTGACAACCTCAGCAGTTTGTTATACCAGTTCTGGTCCTAACAGTTGACGTTCACCGACTTCGTCCCAGCACAGTGGAGTTCTGCACCTTCTGCCGTAAAATGCTTCGTAAGGCGGCATGCCGATGCTTGCGTGATAACTATTATTGTAGGCAAATTCCACCAATGGTAATTGTTCATCCCAGCTTCCTTTGAAATCCATGACACATGCTCTCAGCATATCTTTCAATGTCTGGATCGTTCTTTCGCTTTGGCCATCTGTTTGCGGATGATATGCTGTACACATTCGCAACTGTGTTCCCATACATTCTTGTAGTCTCTTCCAAAAATTTGATGTGAACCTCGGATCTCTATCTGACACAATTGACATTGGAACTCCATGTCTCGATACGATCTCTTTAACATATAACTTTGCCAGCTGATCAAGATTGAATCTAATCTTTATTTGTAAAAAGTGTACAGACTTTGTCAATCTGTCCACTATTACCCATATCGCATCGTATCTATTCTTAGTCGTTGGAAGACCTACCACAAAATCCATTGTGATATGTTCCCATTTCCATTCTGGTATCTCTAACGGTTGAAGTAATCCGCTTGGCCTTTGATGCTCGACCTTGACTCTCTGACATGTTAAGCACTTTGCAACGCATTCTGCAACATCTCTTTTCATATTTGGCCACCAAAAATGTCGCCGCAAATCTTGATACATCTTCGTACTTCCTGGATGAATCGAATATCTCGAGCTATGAGCTTTTGACAAGATGTCTTCTTTAATGTTCGGTACTGTTGGAACCCAGATTCGTCCCTTGAATCTCAGCATTCCCTCGGTATCAACCTTGTATTTTACTTCTTTTCCCTCGCCGACACTCTCTTTTAATTTTTTTCATTCTTCATCCTGCAGTTGAGCGCTCTTCACTTTGTCCACCAAAGTTGGACTGGCTTCCATCTGGTAACATTTTTCATCGGATTCTTTTGGAAATTTGATTTCCAACACTCACCTTGCCATTGCTGAAATAAGCTCCTCCTTATCAGTTAACAACATTAACTTTTCTCTGCCTTTCCTACTCAAGGCATCTGCAACCACATTTGCTTTGCTTGGATGATAAAAGATCTCACAATCATAATCTTTTATCAGTTCCATCCATCTTCTTTGACGCATGTTCAGGTCCTTCTGTGTGAAAATATACTTAAGACTTTTATGGTCTGTGTAAATCTCACATTTCTCTCCGTAGAGATAGTGTCTCCATATCTTCAATGCGAATACAACCGCCGCCAACTCCAAATCATGAGTCGGATACCCTTTTTCGTAGTCTTTTAGTTGCCTTGATGCATATGCAATAACCTTGTCATTCTGCATAAGGACACAACCTAATCCTTTGTGTGAAACATCACTATACACCACAAAATTTCCTGTATTATCTGGTAATGATAACACAGGTGCCATACTTAACTTCTTTTTCAATTCCTGAAAGCTTTCTTCACATTTCTCCATCCAAACAAATTTCACAGATTTCCTCGTCAAATTTGTCAACGGAGAGGCAATCTTGGAGAAATCGGGAAGGACCAGGAGTGATGACCTGGGATAGGTTTAAGGAGCTGTTCTTCGAGACTTATTTCCTAGGGAGTTCGAAGAGTTAGCTAGAGGTCCAGTTTTTTGAGTTGAAGCAGGGAACAATGTCGGTGTCGGAGTATGCCGCAAAATTCAACGAGTTGGCGAGGTTTGCTCCATATCAGGTCAGCACAGACGAACGCAAGGCAAAGAGATTTGAACAGGGACTTAAGCCCTGTTTGTTTAGTAGGGTTTCCTTGTTCCAGTTGAAGACATTTGCAACCGTAATGGAAAAAGAAATTCTTGCTGAAGGTGGAGGCGAGGCTGTAACCAAGTTCAATCAAGAGCAGAAAAAGAAGAAGAATGAAGTGGAGGTTAAGAATGGAGGTGGTAGTAGTGGAAATGGTAACAATAATTTGAAAAGGAAGTGGAATGGAAATATGGGTGCTGGAAATCAGCAGGGCAACTAGTAGAATAAGAAATTTGAAGCATGTGCTACATGCGGGAAGTTTCATAAGGCTGTGCTTCAAGGGGAAACGAGTATATTTTAACTGTGGCCAGGAGGGTCACATCGCCTCGAATTGTAACCAACCTAAGAAGAATGTTTGCTTCACTTGCGGGTCCAAGGATCACTTTGTTCGTGAGTGCCCTAAGAAGAAAGCTAAAGAGACAACGGGAAGCAAGGGAGGTAGTAGTGGAGGTACTTGGGCTATTACTGGACCAACGACATCAAACAAACCCACAACCAAAACCTTCAACATGACTGTGCAAGATGCTGTACAATCAAAGGATGTGGTGTCAGGTATTATCCCCATCAATGATATTGATGCTTATGTATTATTTGATTCGGGTGCTACATGCTCATTTATATCTGATGAATTTGCTATGAGACTAAGATTGCCTAGTGAAGAATTGAATTTCCCCTTAAACATAGAAATTGCGAATAAGGAAGTAATTCCTGATAGGTTCGTATACAAGAACTGTAGGGTGAATATTAAGGGAAATATTTTGTTGGTAGATTTGATTCCGATTAGGCTAGGAGAGTTTGATGTTATTTTGGGAATGGATTGGTTGTTCAATTATGGAGCGATAATTGACTGCCAAAAGAAATGTGTAAACTTTATGACTCCATCAAAGGTAGTTTTCAATGGTAGAAAATCGCCTAGACAAATGAGATGTCTGACGATTATGCAGGCCAAGAAGTTGTTGAGTCAAGGATGTGTGGGTTATTTAGCCTACATAGTCGATACCTAGAACAAGGGAGTGAAACTGGAAGAAATACTAGTGGTTAGGGAATTTGTGGACGTGTTTTCGGAAGATTTTCCAGGACTTCCTCCTGACAGAGAAATTGAGTTCGTGATAGACTTGTTGTCGGGAACCGCTCCGATATCGAAAGCCCCATACAGAATGGCTCTGATAGAGATGAAGGAACTGGTGGTACAACTGCAGGAGTTATTGGATAAGAAATACATTCAGCCGAGTGTGTCACCATGGGGAGCACCGGTGTTATTCGTAAAGAAGAAAGATGGGTCAATGCGTCTTTGCATTGATTATAGGGAGTTAAAAAAATTCACTATTAAAAACAAGTACACATTGCCGAGAATAGATGATTTGTTTGACCAGTTGAAGGGTGCTAGATATTTCTCGAAAATAGATTTGAGAAGTGGATATCACCAATTGAAAGTAAGGAAGGAGGATGTACTGAAGACAGCGTTCCGAACTCGATATGGACATTAAGAATATTTGGTAATGTCTTTTGGTTTGACAAACGCCCCTGCAGCGTTCATGGATTTGATGAACAGGGTGTTTAAACCATTTTTAGACAAGTTTGTGGTGGTGTTTATCGAAGATATTCTGGTGTACTCTAGAACTCAAGAGGAACATGTAGAACACTTACGTCTAACGCTGGAGACGCTAAGAAAAGAAAAGTTGTATGCAAAATTCTCTAAATGTGAATTTTGGCTGGAACGTGTACAATTTCTTGGGCACGTAATTGACAAGGATGGAATTTCAGTAGATCCATCAAAGGTTGAAGCTGTGATAAATTGGGAACAACCAAGAACTCCATCAAAAGTGAGAAGTTTCTTGGGATTAGCAGGGTATTATGTTTTATTGGCCCGCCACCAATAGCTAGCCTCCGCTTTCAACATAAACATTGCAAAAGCAGTCTTCTGATCCTCCCCTACTCCCGCAACATCGAACACTTTCTCTATCTCCATGACCCAGGTCTGTGCCTCAATCGGGTTCATGGACCCACGGAATTCTGGTAGTCCAACCGCCTTGAAGTCCTTGAACGTTATAGCTTGATTTTGTGGTTGATTCTACGGTTGATTTTGCGATTACTGCCAAGAATGCCACCAGACCTCTTGAATCGGAGTTAGCTTGAAAGATTATCGTTGTTGGTTCCTTCAGTGGTTCTCTGACGGGGTGGTTGACGTCTTGGAGGCATTTTCTGTTCAAAATACACTCATTAGATTATTACTCAACTCTTTTAAGTAATTTTTTACTTAACTTTCCCCCGAAGAAGTAATAATCACATAACACATAACACGTTGGAATAATAAGATAAATATCTTTTATTCATTCATAATTTCTTTGAAAACATCATAACAATAACATCACTGCTATTTACATTATTTTCCTAAACTACTAAAGGTTCAGGACATCATCATCATATCGCACAGGTTACATGACATTGGGGACTTACATATTATTTATCATATCATAATTTATAAATCGAGTACACTCCCTACGATGTCCTACTAAGATACTGCATAGCCTTACGACGCTCTTCTTCCATAATTCGGAACATGGTTCGACGATCTAGTATGTACGATGGCGAAGATCTCAAACCTGAATCGGATAACCCATGACCCGATCCTCGAGCTCGATTAATCAACATGTTGAACACGTTATTAAACTTTCTTGCGCTTTATTCTCTTTGCTTGTGCATCTCCCTCTGCTATTTTGGCTCGTTGCTCCGCCTCCTCGTACGCATCTTTGGCTCTTGCCCTCTTAGTAGATTCCTCTTTCAGCTTGTTCTTCAACTCTGAAATCTCTGCTCTCATTTGCTCGTTCTCTCCTCCAGTGTGAATCAGCTTATCTTCAACATTGCTCAGACGTTCTTCTCGGTCCTGAATTTCGTCGTCCTTCTATGCCATCAAGGCCTGTTGTTCAGCTACTATCTCTTGCAATTCCTCGAAAGTATCTTGAAGTTGCACATTGCGGTCATGCACCTCATCGTATATACGGCCAGCAATCGAGTTAAGTGGAATCCTTTCCTCCTCGTCCTCTTCATCCGTCTGTGGCGACTCCATGGGATCTTCCTCATCTGTTTCAACATCATCATCATCATCTTCGACCACTGTGAGTAATGGAGCTGACTCTCGTGGAAGCAGTTGTTCCCAAACAACTTGAATATCACGAGATTCCTCCTCTCTAGGCATCTGAGGTCCTTCCTCCCTAGCCTGACTGGATTCTCCGACATTAGTCATCCTGACAACAAGATTTTCAAGTTTTAATTATTAATCGTCATTACTCGATACTCACGAACACATAAGTCGTAATCATGTAAGCACATAAGTGTTTTATTACTTTCTACTTGAAACTCGATAAGAGTTCATCACTATCTTTTCGAAGGTTACTTCCTAAGGGTTTTTCCCCACCTAAGGTTCATAACCTAAGGCTTTGATACCAACTTGTGACACCCCCAAACCCAGGTACTTCATTTCCACAGGATTTGGTGTTCACTTAATCAAACATTCATATCTAACTACCCAATCACAATAAAACTGGATAAATAAAACTTTTCCCAATAAAGGGTTACACAATAAAAATCTCCCAGGTTATCTAACCTTTAAATACAATAATTCAAATGCGAAAAACTTCATTACAACCATTTAATTAAAACTGATAATAAAATATCATTTTTACAAGTCTTCAATACTTGTTCATCTTTCCTTTTCCCTTACTAGTGCTAGGTACATCAACCTTCTCATCTTTAACTGAATAGTTATATAAGAAAGAGTGAGCAAACAAAGCTCACTTGAAACAATAATGAATGAAAAACTATTGCAACAAATGTCAAATAAGAGGCTCAATAGAGTTAAACAATATGATTTGTCAACATTCTGAAGTATATAACTGAGGGTCCTAAGACCACGAACTATGTCCATAGTTATAAGTAATTTTTCAACTTAAACTTTAACAGTCATAAGACTATAGGGACTCCTCGTACTTAGGGGGATCAGCCCTTCGTACAATGTATTGTGCACAAACATTTAACACTACGCGTAAGTTATCCCCTAATAATAATAGGGTTGTTCATCTCAGTATTTAGAGTACAAGTCCGCACCAAAGTAAGTTTGATTTGGATACATTTCAAGGGTAATTTAGAATTCAACGGTCATCAACTAAGGATTAGTTGAATACAATATTGACAACATTATGCTATGGAATAATCATAACTAAATCGATATTGAAAATTAAGATCATGCTTTAGGAATAAACTAACAGCACAAACATTGAATAATTATAATATGCTTTGCTTGAACAATGATAAGCCAAGGTTATTTAGAATTGAACACTAAGCATGCATAGCAATTTGAACGATTAAACTGTTCAACATTAGAATATATAAATTTGCATGCTAAACAACAAGTTAAATACAAGAATAACTTTCTCAACATCAAAACTAAAGTTTAGAAACCTTGCATCATTATATTGTAATTGAATTAAAATCAATAATTGGATCAACAATATAATAGATTAGAGAACTTGCCTTGTTCGTAGATTAAATCAAACAATTCGAATCACAATATCCTATATACATATGTCATCATGACATGGTTAGTCATTATCACATAACTAATACATTCATCATGTAAGTTTGATTATTTAATCACATAATCAAGTTATAATACAAGTTAATCACTAATAACATGCTTATTCATAGTATAGAAATACTGAAATCAAAATTTTACAGTCCTACTATTATCATAACAATTCTTTCAAACTTTGAGTACAAAATTAACACTTTGGACCATTACGCTAACTTTCATGACTGCAAGGCCCGATGATGATCTTCTTGGTAGCGATAATAATACTACCGAAGCTATCTTTGCGGCGTGAAGTAAAGCTACACGGCTATAAAACTAATCTTTGCTAAGTCACTGACTGTTGTGGCTAAAAGCTATAGATTTCAATCGATAACCGACAACGATGATAAGAAAAAGCAAATTTTGGCCTACAAGCTCATTTCTAACAGTCTAATTAGCATGTAATTCATATGAAGACTTCATGTAAACATAATTCAGGAACTCCTAACATGTTTCTACCCATACAACAACATAAGCAACAAATTTAACACATCCAATTTCACTGTTTTTGCTAAAAACTCACTTTTTTGATGTTTTTGATGAAAATAAACACTATGATTTTATTTTTCAACCAACACAGTTAATTCAAAGCACTTTATCAAAGATTATACATACTCTACCACATTCAATAATTAATTTATCAACTAAACAACAAATAAACCCTTAATTTCTACCTTAAACCAAACAATATATATATATATATATATATACAAAAACTCTCTGTAAAAATAGTTTTTCTTCACAACCATATACATAATATAAATTCATGGACTATTCTCAATTATAGCTTAAGAAAATAGTTTAACAACACTAGATTATCATATAAAATCACATACATAACAAATAATTCCACTTCTACAAAGCTTTATGGAGAAAATTGGGAGAGAGAGAATACAACTATAACTTTGAAAAGAACAATAATAATAGAGTTTAGGTAATACCTTGTTTGAAGAAGATGATGGCCAACCCTTTTTGATTCTCAAGCTTCTTCTTCTCTCCAATTCCCTAGCCTTTCTTCCTCTCTTCTTTTTCTCTCACTTTTCTTCTTCTCTTCTTCTTCTTACGAGTTTTGTTTTTCTCCCTAACTCTAACTATGTACTAGATATCTAACGTATATAAGATATAATATATATTAATTATATAATATAAATATAAACATAACTGATATAAGTTATGCAAGTTTTGAAAACCAAAAGCCATAAGGCTTGTTTGGCTAACCACTAAGAAAATAATCAATTAATCCTTATGCCCTGTTTGGTAAAATACAATTAGCTTAATTACTTTATAGACATTAGGCCTTGCTTGGTAAAAACTGAATTAAACTTCTTTAATTTATTTTAGTAACTCCTTTATAACAAGGTTATTTGTCACACTTTAATTTAATTAAATTAATTCTAAAAACAATTTATTAAATCACTTTAGCACATAAATCAATATCACAAAATTATAATTTTCTTTATAATTATAATTTTATTTAATCCACTAACACATCCTTTTAATTACAAATCCAAATTAAAAAAAATAATAATTCAATTAATCCAAACTCTCTAACTTAATAATTAAATTAAATTAGCAAATAATAATTAATTTCCTTAATTATTAATTTAACAAATAGTTACTCAAATTGAATCAAATTTGAACAATTATTTATTTAACAATAAACACATCCATTAAATACATAAATAATTCAATAAATATTTAATATAAAATTTATAAATTTCTGGAATGTTACAGTTTTTGTGTTAATAACATCGCACTCGTAAACGCATACGATCTTCTATTCAACGCGTCAGCTACCACGTTCACTCTTCCACAATGATATTGAATGGTACAATCATAATCTTCAACAGCTCGAGCCAATGTCTTTGGCACATGTTACGTTTGTTTTAGTTGAAGAAAATATTTCAGGGTTTTAGAAATGGGTTTTGTATTGGGGTCAATACAAAATTTGATTTCACGCTCTAGAGGTAGGCTAAGAAGTCTTCAAGAATACGCTAGGAAATTTATTAACAATATAAATATCATTCAAAACTGTGACTCTCATCCAAGACTTGGATAGTACGTCACATTGATACCTACCAACTTGCCATCGTCATTCACGACGTCGCCTAAAGAAAGCCTGGCTTCGGTGTTTTTCAAGACTTGGAAGTCACCAGCGAAAGGCTCGGAGCTCTTTACATATGGCTTGATATGACAATGATTGAATTTAGTAGTTTGGTTGCTTGAATTCACATAATAGGTTGGTTAGGAATATGAAAACTAACAACCTTACGAAAAGCATGATGAGTAGTTAACCAATCGATTCCTAATATCACATCAAAGGCAAGTATTTTCAAAGAGATAAAATCGACAAGTAACGTGAAAGTGTTGATTTGAATCAAACAAGATTTATAAATAGTGGAGGTAACGAAGGTTTCTCCCAACGGAGTTTCAACAGATAAATCAAAATCTAATTTCTCCGAAGTTAAATTTAAACATTGAGCGCAAGTAGGAGAAATAAAAGAGTGGGTAGAACTGGTATCGAATAAGGTATAGACTTCGCAAGAGTTTATAATTAACTTACCCGTAATAACTTCGTTCGGGTTTCTCGACAAACCCTCTCACTTAAACTACCGGATTTGACTTTACTATAGAGTACATTCCACCCTTAATTGCTTCATCACATTCCTGATCCATGATTCGAATCATTACTCTCCGATCCATATTGAATTGGGGTTGATCGCTCTGCACAGGGTAATTCTAAATTCGATGTTGGATTCTCCCAATTGTTGTCCAAAAAGAAAAATCCATTTCATCTATTTTGGCCTTATTGGATCAGACGTCTTTTTCTACAATATCTACGCGTCGTGCGGCTTTTACCCATGCATCATCTATTCTCCTTCGTTCAGTTGTTTCTTCTTTCATCAGAACTTTGATCATATCATTCTCAGATTTCAGCTCTAATATCTTATACTCTGCCAAAGAGTGCTTCTGTTCAAGCATTGCACATCGGGTAACATAATTTTGAATTGTTACATCTCTTTGCTCCACGACCGCCTACCGTTCTTTAGCCTGCTCTTCTAACTCATGAATACGATTTTGTAATTCTAAATTTCGATCATAAAATTCTTCTAAAAAATTCTCCTCAGGTTCCTCTTCTTCCTCTTCTTCCTCGCTCTCAGCTGCTACCTCTGCAACTAGCTCGGGTGCAACTATTAGTTCTTCACTCACCACGTAAATATCTCTAATTTCTTCTTCGTCTGACATCACATTAACCTGGTTAGTGATTAAAGGTGTCCCAACGGTCTCATTCACTCGATTGTTAACATTTTCAACTGCCATTTTCAAACACTGCCACAAAACAAGGGTTAATTATCATATCACATATTATCCTTATACTCTGACCGACCAATTAAATACCAAATAAACTTAGGTAGGTCATACTAGCGAAGGAATTCCCCGTCTCTCCCCTCCTAGTTTTTTTCTCACATCTCAGCTAGGGATCATATCCCTAAGCTTTGATACCAATTATGACGCCCCCAAAACAGGTATACATCACCCATTCTGAGTTGCCGGATACATGGTACATAATCCAAATACAACTTAATAATACAATTGTCGTGTAAATACGACAAAATATAATCTGCAAGTTTTAACACGAATATTATCATCTAGACAATATCTACACTCAAATTCAATCTTATTACATTTATTATCACACTATTTCACAGAATAGTGAGGACTACTAATGCAATCATCTGGACTGTCAATCCATTCCCGGACTTGTCCCAGCTATATTCTCATTTCCTAAAGAGAACAGTGAAAGAAAGGGTGAGCTCAACTATCCCAGTAAGAAATATTATGACTAAGATAATGCAGAATAAATTGTCCTTAGCCTTCAACAGTATAACAAATGATAAAATACAATAGACACCAAGTTTTAGATCAACAACTACAACGGAATAAGAAATCCATTAGAAGAGTCAAGTAGAGCATAAAATCTACTATCTTCTATGATTTAAAAAGTTTTTCATCAACTTTATCGCTGAGACTCAGCTTAATAAATAAACCATATCAATGAATCATCCATGCACTACGGGCCAAGGATATTCATGTAATCATCAATGGTAATGATTATACCGAATAATCCCTGGTCATAATCATACCAACAACTGTCCATCAATGAACTACAAGCCAATGAGGACTTTTACCACATCATTCATTACATTACGGTCATGATTATACCGAATAATCCCTGGTAATAATCATACTAAGTCCATCTATGCACGTAAGTCAAAGATGACTTTAATCATAATATAAGCATGAGGATGATGACAATGACATAATAATTCAATAAAATAAGTTCAAGGATAAATTTTAAAGATTTATAATTTAATTTATCCAAAAATCAATAACGTCCAAATTGTCAACATGATACTACTTTGTAGAGTAAAATTCAAGAATAATATTCATGTACCAAAAATAATTTAGACAGAAAAGAAATATATTTTTCGGGTAAATAGTACCCCGTGAATAGTACTTCAGGAATAGTATCTCGTGAATAGTACCTCGACACGAAAAAGTGTCCCGAATACCTGAGTGAATGATACTAGAGTGAATAGTAACCCGTGAATAGTAACTCGTGAATCGTACTCCGGCACAAAAAGTGCCCCGAATACCCGAGTGAATAATACTAGAGTGAATAGTAACTGGGTGAATAGTAACCCATGAATAGTAACTCGTAAAAGAAAAATACAAAATAAAATGATATTCCATGACGAGTACAAAAGAAATGATATCTCATACGAGTATAAAAGAATATACGAAACTACAAATAGATTTTCATCTGCCATGCGGTAATCTACATACACAGATCATTTCCACAATTTAATAAAGAATGAATACGAAGGATCATTCACCATGCACGCGGTAATCCACATAGATAGGTTATTCCAACAGAATAATAAAGAATGGAATAACAGAAGAATTCACCATGCATGTGGTAGTCCGCATAGACAGGTTATTCCAATAGAATAATAAAGAATGGAATAACAGAAGAATTCACCAGGCATACGATAGACAGCACAAACACGTTATTCCAATAAAATAATAAAGAATGGAATAATAAAAGAATTCACCAGGCATGCGATAGACCGCACAAACAGGTTATTCCCAACAGAATAATAAATAATGGAACCAGGTCATGTGTAATACGCACAGACATGATATTCCAACAGAATAATAAAGAATGGAACCAGGTTATGCGTAATCCGCACAGACAGGATATTCCAACAGAATAATAAAGAATGAAATAACAGAAGAATTTTACCATGTATGCGGTACTTCGCATAGACAGGTTATTCCAAAATAATAATAAAGAATGGAATAACAGAAGCTCTCTTCATGAATACGAAAGAAATAATACCCATTACCTCAGAAGAAAACTGGATACTAGAATAGTGAGGTAACAGACTTCTCTTCTTCTTTCTCTCTATAATTTCTCTCTATAATAATTGCTCTATAGCTTTAGTGAATTGGTGAGAAATGAAGGAAGAATAAGCTTCTATTTATAGGAAAATATAGTTTCGATAATTGCATATTTTGGGGCTTAAAATATTACAGTATAATACCTCCCTCTTTTTCTTCATTTTTAATTTAGTCCTCCAAGTATTATCAAAGTTGCACCACCTCCCCTAATAGTAAATCATGTGAATCAATAGTAAATCATGTGACTCAATAGTTCAAATCATGTTAAAAAAAATAATTACAGTATAGAACCTTCAACTATACCTCCATTTTTAACTTAGTCATACAAGTATTATTAATCTTGCACCACCTCCCCTAATAGTACAAGAATATGAATCAATAGTACACACATGTTGTAACGCCCCAGAAAATCGAACCTTTGTAAATACTTTTAATAATGAATAAAATAATATTATTTATTATTATTACGTATGGATAATATGAATGTCGTTCTATAACCTAGAAACGTTGAAATGTCATAGTAATTTAACTACGTGAGAGAATTAAAGTGTTTGAATTTCTAAGACGAAAATAAAACCTTTCCGAGAAATTTTCCGAAAAACACTAGTCATTGATTTCTGCTCGGGAATTATTTCTGAACTTCCGAGAAATACGTAATGTTATAATATCAATGTGAGATGGATTATGTAATAATAATCTAAGTATGGAAAACGTAATATTTCACATGCGAACTTAATTTGGGAACGTTAAGTTTATTAAGCGTTAAAGGAAGAAAATTATGATTATATAATGTGTATTCATTATATGAAAGTAATGAATGTAAGTATAATACGTTGTATTGTACTATTATATATGAAGAATGAGATAACGTATAGTACGAATTAATATACGAGCTATCACACGAAGATTATACGTGGGGTATAAATATTAAGTTGTTAAATTTAAGGTAATGGACTTATTGGATTATTAACCTAATAAGAGAAGTTCAATAGAGGGTGACAATAAAGCCCAAGTGTTTGATAGATCGTGAGTCCAAACTATGGTAGCATAGGCCCAATAAGAATTAACTAGATTAATTAGCAAGCTCAATGACTAAGCCATGATCCATGGGGCAAACTAAGAGGGAAATGGGTAGACTTGATGGGCAAACATTATGTGTGATGACCAAGTATAAGAAGTGGCTAGCAAGTAGACTTGTTTGATAAGCAATGAATAGTAAGGAGGTGTAAAGTGAGGAGGTTATTAAGGAGGTGGAATAAGGAGGTGGGATGGTATTATTGACCATTTTACCTTAGCTTTGAGTGGCCTATAAATACCAAGCTTCATTTCATTTTGTTGCTTGTTCAAATTTCAGCCAACTCCTCTTAAAGATAAGCTACTTAATTGTTAGAGAGAATAAGCCACATAAGCAATTATAAGCCACTTCAACCTTTGCTAGATTTTCCAAAGTGAAGTGAAGTAATAGTCTTCAAGGGTAAGACTCATACCTATTATCTTCATCTCTTCTATGATAGGATTGATAGAGAAGTGGGATTGTTTGATAATAACATATAATAAGTTATTAATGAATGAACTTAAGCCGAATAAGTTGAATAAGTAACTTGAACTCTAATAAGTTGATAGAATCATATAGAACTTGTCATATATTTGTCATATGATGTTAGTATGTTGAATATAGTATGAGAACTTTGATGGATGAACTTAAGTTCATGGTAAGTCATAAGCATGAGGAATTTTAGTTCATAAGTTAAATAAGTCATTGACTTATGAGAATAAGTCAAAACCTACTTTGATTATAAGTTGGTGTAATAAGTAACTTGTAATGTTCATATGTTGATTAAAATTCATTTAGAATGATTAGTAATGAAGTTTTGTTGGAATTCACACGATTGGATGATTATCGTCGAATTCGTGAAATTCTCGAAATGGAAGTTGTATTTTGTGTTTGATGTCGGAAATATTGGTTTTCGATGGAGACAAATCATATTTGGCATTATAGAGTTGCGGACTCAAAAATGAACGAATTTCGACTTAGAACGAAGAAACGAGCGTTGAACGTTCACGAACGTTTATCGTTTTCGTTCAAAATGGACTAATAGGTGAAATTTTAGAAAACGAAGTTAAATAGATAAAATTCTTGCATTAACACATATAGTGTGTAATTTGTGAACCGTAGGCTTTTGAACGGACCAATTCGGACTTATAACGAAGAAGTTATGCGTCCGGGAATTTTGTAGAATTTTTAAAATTTTGCAAAGCTATGCGAGGCAGGCAGAGTCCGTGCCATGCATGACTCATAGCCTTAAAAGCTCCACGCCATGAAGACGGAATCGAATGCATCTTCGCTAACTCATGCCATGTTGCGAAAGCGAGAAGTTAAGTGTGGCCCGCGCCAAATGATCGGAGTTTTGACATATAAGAATGTTTACAAGTATAGAATGAAAGATAACTCATTAGTAATGAACTAAGGTGTTAATATAACATTATTAAGGCATTGTTAGACACTTAATGTATGATGATTAGAGGTTAATAATCAATTGAATGTGAATGTAATGTGAATGATGTAATGAAAGCAGGAAACCCGTAATAGTGGATCTAAGTCAGGATTTACATTGAGATGAAGCGTAAGATATAATAATATACCTACTTGATTATATAAGACCTAATGTGGTACGTTATATGATCATGTATTGTAGAGACTTAGAGGCTTAAAGTGTAATGCGTGTTAATCAAGGTAACTGTATATCAAGGCAAGTATTCTAACCCTTGTTCTAGTTCAGTCTAGACAAGCTGTGTAATTCATGTATTCTTCTGCATGAAGTTTTTACGATGAAGTCTAAAGCCAATTCTTTCGGCTAGACTTATATTATGATTTTGTCAAGCATGATTAATGTTTACCAAGTTATATTGGTATGGTTTTCAATCGAAGACCAAGTATGCTAAAATGTTTTGTCGTTTAACGACAGGCACGTGAGGTTGCCACAACTTAAACGTATACATGTTTAATGAATGTAGTGTTGATCAACATAGAGTACTATGGGCTGATCACCCGTAAGTGCTCTTAAGCTATCTTTTAACTTACGGACTTAGTCTTTGGGTTGTCCTTTTCAAAAGAAATTATGAACTGTTCATAGTTTTGAGCCTTAGTTCATATTCTCTTTGAATATTGTTGTTGGAAAGCGTTTTGAATGAAAAAGAAGTACTATTTTGAATTATCGATAGTACTTACGTAACTATTCGATTCTTGAAGATATATGAGTTCTATGTTTCAAGCATGTTGTTTATTAGAATTATAGTACTTGGCTTTGAGCTAGTTATGCTCACTCTTGCTTGAACCATATGAACACAGCCAAGATCGAGCGGACCGAAGGCTCAGGCAAGGACAAGGGCAAGGCAAAAATGAACCCTTAGATTACTTATGTAATAGTATAGGTGAACGATTGTAATATATTTGATATTATGACAAGAACAAACGAATGGGTTACAAAGAACCTGGGAAATGTAATAATATTTTGAGTATATAGAAGATATATTAGTTCTTTTGAGACTTTTCAATTGAATGAATGAATGAATGGTAGTACCGTGTAACACCATCTATCGAGTTGGAAGAGACCCGGATTTGGGGGCGTCACAGGTTGGTATCAAAGCATTAGGTTATAAAACTTAAGGGGGGATTAAAAACCTTAAGTCATAACCTTAACAGAGGTCAAAGAAGTACAAGAAGAAAATAACCTTATAAAAATGCATTATGATTATGTTATGTGTTTTTATTATTCTACTGACGTGTACTAATAAACTTAATTGTTTTGTGTAGATGTTAAGAGTAAACGGAATGTATGTAGGTGATCAAACCATTAGCGAAGAGTCAGTGAACCAAGTAGAGGTTATACCGAACCCTATAGTAGAGCCAGACGTAGTGATTATTGAGTCTGGAGACTCGGATGAAGCTGACTACATGTCAGTATTCGATGGGATGATAGAGGAAGAAGTAGAGACAATGTCCTTTAATCTAGTGGCTATAGTAGCGGAGATAGCTCCTGGGGGGTCAATGATGTCTCTTTTCATGTCAGTGTTGGATAGAAATATCCATTACTGTCAGGAGGTTAAGGAGCTTCAGGCAGAGCTCCAAATGGTTATAGAGGATAAGACTAATGTCGAGTCCATGTGGGAGCAAGAACATGATGAGAGGATTTTGGCTAAGGACAAAGTCCACGAATTGAAGCATGAGGTCTTTGAGCTCAAGGAGGAGCTAAATACCAAACTGCAGAAGATAGGGAGGATGACCTATATCTATAGGAGTTCTCACACAGATTTCCAGCAGCAGGTAGCTGGATATCCTGTGGAGGTGGGGTAAACACGGCATACTATTAGCCGTGATATTATTGCCAGTCTTGCCAAGGCAGATTTCGATAATGCCTTAAGGCAGATGTAGACTAGTAGTAGCTAGAGTAATATGTAAATATTTTGTAGCTAGTAGTGACGTAAAGCCCTTTTTGTATATTAAAGGGTAGTCTTTTGTAAATCCCAATTTTTGGAAAGCGATAGCGGGAAAGTAATGTAACCAGCTTAGGCTGTGTATGTAACCAATGTAGTATTATCCTATGAAGAATGAATATAAGTCCTGTTTATGGAAAGCAATGAGTAATGGATGTTGGAGTTATTGTTTAATATTAATGATAACTAATAAAGAAAGAAATTATAACGAAATGTGTTTATTGTATCAGTAAAATTCCGCTGAGAAGAGTGCAACATAACCAAGGAACGAATGTGAATCAACCGGAGGGAGGTCCGGTTAATCCAATGCAAGAGTTTGTTAATTTAATAACAGCCGCATTTAATAGAACAGGGGCTAATATCTCCGTAAATCCAGGAGTAGCACGAGGTACTACCTTTAAGGATTTCAAGAGCGTGGGTCAGCCGGAGTTCAAAAAAACTACGGACCCTATTGAAGCCCAAACGTGGGTTAAGGAGATAGAGAAGGCATTTGTGATAGAAAATATCGACGAGGCCCAAAAGAATGCCTTTGCGACCTATATGATGAAGGGAGAGGCCAACTTTTAGTGGGAAGCCAATCAGGCTAGGGCCGGGATAGCGAATCTAACGTGGGATAGGTTCAAGGAGATATTCTTAGAGAACTACTTTCCCATGAGCATGCAGGGAAGGATGGAAATGCGGTTTTTTGAGTTGAAACAAGGGGACATGACGGTTCCCAAATACGCTACCAAGTTTAATGAACTGGCAAGGTTCGCTCCACATCAAGTGGATACTGAGGTGAGAAAGGCATGATGGTTCAAGCAGGGCATGAAACCCTGGCTCTATAACCGCATATCGGTGTTCCAAAGTACTTCTTTTGGGACCGTTTTAGAGAAGGCGATAATCGTCGAGGGTGGTAGTGAAGTTTTAAGTCAATACCACAAGGACAAAAAGAGCAAGGTTAAAGTAGACGGGAGAGTAAAGATCGAGGGAGCTAGTGGTAGTGGCGAGGGTCAGAAGAGGAAGGTATTTAGGTTTGGGAATACCAGAGTGAAGCAAGGAGACCCGAAGAGAAGAATGGAGGCCTGCAAGACCTGTGGGAAGACTAACTTAGGAGTCTGTCTCAAGGGGAATGTCGTCTGTTACAACTATGGACAAGAGGGGCACATTGCACCTAACTGTCCAAGTCCGAAGAAGAATCATGGATGCTTTGTGTGTGGGTCAACCGACCACATAGCAAAGAACTACCCGAAGAAGGGGACGAATGGGAATCGGGGACGCTAATAGTGGTAAGTTAGCTATTAGTGATCCAGCGCAGTTGGGTAGGTCGATGGGTCATACCTTTAACATGACAGTCCAAGATGCAGTCGCATCAGGGGACGTCGTCGCAGGTATTATTCTGATCAACGATATCAATGCTTACCTGTTGTTTGATTCGGGTGCTACTTGTTCATTTATAGCATGCAATTTTACTAGATGATTAGGATTACTTCCCGAAAAATTGCCTATACCTTTAAATATTAAGGTAGCAAATGAAAAAATAATTCCTGTTGAAGATGTTCATAGGAGTTGTTGCGTAGACATTCGGGGTTGTAAATTATCGATAGATTTGTTACCGATAAAGTTAGGAGAGTTCGACGTAATACTCGGAATGGATTTGTTAGTGAACCATGGGGAAATTATAGATTGTCAAAAGAAATGTGTGAACATTAAGACGTTAGAACAACCTCGGGTAGTATTATATGGGAATAGATCGCCGGGACATTCGTGTTGTCTAACCATAACACAAACTAGAAAGTTACTAAGAAAGGGATGTGTAGGTTACTTGCGCCATGTCGTTGATACCCAGAGAGTGGTAGCAACCATGGAACAAATACCTGTAGTGAGAGAATTCGCCAATATATTTCTGAGTGAATTGTCGGGTCTTCCGCTGGATAGGGAGATCGAGTTTGTGATAGACATTGTGCCAAGAGCGGCACCAGATTCCAAGGCACCGTATCGCATGGCGCCAGTGGAGATGAAGGAGTTGATGGTGCAGTTACAAGAATTGTTGGACATGAAGTACATACAACTGAGTGTTTCGCCGTGGGGAGCACCGGTACTGTTTGTCAAGAAGAAGGACGGATAATTATGACTTTGTATCGACTACCGAGAGTTGAACAAGTTAACGATAAAGAATAAATACCTATTGCCCAGGATCGATGATCTCTTTGATCAGTTGAAAGGGGCGAAGTATTTTTCAAAAATAGATTTAAGAATGGGGTATCATCAGTTGAAGGTTAAGAAGGAGGATGTGCCAAAGACAACATTCAGGACTCGTTATGGTCATTACGAGTTCCTGGTGATGTCGTTTGGGTTGACAAATGCACCAGTTGCATTTATGGATATGATGAACATAGTGTTCAAACAATATTTAGACAAGTTCATCGTGGTGTTTATAGATGATATTCTAGTCTATTCTAAGACGCCAGAAGATTATGCTAAACACCTAAGATTAGTGTTGGAGACACTTAGGAAGGAGAAGTTGTATGCGAAGTTTAATAAATGTGAATTTTGGTTAGAGAAGGTGCAGTTTTTAAGTCATGTCATTGACCATGAGGGGATTTCAGTAGATCCGGCGAAGGTAGAAGCTGTGATGAATTGGGAACAACCGAAAACGCCGACTGAGGTGCGGAGTTTCCTAAGGTTAGCGGGTTACTATCGGAGATTCATCCAAGATTTTTCGAAGATAGCTACTCCGTTGACTAACTTGACGAGGAAGACGGTGAAATACGCTTGGACTGATAAGTACAAGGAAAGTTTTCAAGAACTGAAGAAGAGGTTGAGTGAAGCGCCTGTTTTGTCATTGCCCGATGACACAGGAAATTTTGTAGTTTATAGCGATGCTTCGTATAGAGGACTTGGTTGCGTGCTCATGCAACATGGCAAGGTCATTACATATGCATCTAAGCGAACAGGATTATGAGAAAGTTTACCCTACTCATGATCCGGACTCTAGCCATAATAGTTTTTGCTCTCTAAAGATATGGCGACATTATCTTTATGGAGAAAAATGTGAGATATACGGACCACAAGAGTCTAAAATATATCTTCACACGAAGGAGTTGAATATGAGGCGGAGGAGATGGCCGGAGTTTGTAAAGGATTACGTTGTGAAATCTGTATCACCTGGAAAAAAGCCAATGTAGTTGCTTTACGCCTTAAGTAGAAAGGGTCGGGAAAAAGTTGTCTTTGTTATGACTCAAACTGAGTTAATAACAGAGATGGCTAGGATGGAGTTGGAAGTGAAGTTCCCAAGTGAAGCAGGACAAATTTTGTTTGCTACAGAGATGTAATCTATCATCGTAGAGAGAGTTAAAGAGGTACAACTCAAAACGGATGAGTGTAACCGGATGAAGGAGCGGTTGGCCAATGAAAAAGATACTAAGTATAGTCTTGATAATAATGGATTATTGAGATTTAAAGGAAGAATTTGGGTTCTAAATGAGAAGGAATTAAAGGAGCAGGTTCTACAAGAGGCTCATAGTTCAAGGTTTTCGATTCATCCTGGTAGCACTAAGATGTATCAAGATCTTCGACAGAGTTTCTGGTGGCCGAACTTGAAGAGAGAAATAGCAGAGTATATGAGTAGGTGCTTGACTTGTCAGAGATTTAAGGTCGAACATCAACGACCAAGTGGCTTGCTACAGTCATTAGAAATTCCGGAGTGGAAATGGGAGAATATCACGATGGATTTTGTGGTGGGACTTCCGACTACTCAGAAGGGGTATGATGCGATTTGGGTAATAGTGGACCGGTTGACGAAGTCGGCTCACTTTTTGCCAATTAGGGTTAAGTATAACTTAGACCAATTAGCTAGACTTTATATTAAGGAAATAATTTCTAGACATGGAGCACCGGTATAGATTGTGTCAGATTGTGATCCACGATTCACGCCAAACTTTTGGAGGAGTCTACAAGAGCAGTTAGGAACGCAGTTGAACATGAGTACGGCGTATCATCCACAAACGGATGGACAGAGTGAGAGGACAATTCAGACGTTAGAAGATATGCTAAGATCTTGCGTCATGGATTTCAAGGGTAGTTGGGATGATCATCTACCATTAGTGGAATTTGCGTATAACAATAGTTATCATGTAAGCATAGGTATGCCTCTTTACGAAGCTTTGTATGGGAGGAAATGCAGAATGCCACTATAATGGGATGAGGTAGGAGAACGCCGAATGTTGGGACTAGAGTTGAATGCAACAAACAATGGACATTGTTAAACCCGATCTGAATCGTTTGATAGCGGCTTCAAGATGAATGAAGAGAAGTTTACGGATCCGCATAGAGAGAATCGGGAGTTTGAAGTAGGTTCGTACGTATTCCTAAAAGTATCTACATGGAAAGGAAAGATACATTTTGGGAAGAAGGGAAAGGTAAGTCCAAGGTTCATAGGACCTTTTGAGGTATTAAAAAGGGTAGGCGAGGTAGCTTATATGATAGCATTACCTCCAGACCTAGAACGAATACATAATATATTTCATGTATCGGTATTGCGTCCTTATAAGCCAGATTATAAGCACGTGATAGAATATGAACCTATTCATATCGAGAAGGACTTAACATATGAGGAAATGCCGATTCAAATTGTCGATAGAAAAGAACAAGTTCTGCGGAATAAATTCATATCTTCCGTGAAGGTGATATGGAAGAACCACGATGCAGAAGAAGCGACGTAGGAGTTAGAAGAAATGATGAAAAAGAATTACCCTGAATTATTTGTGTAATTTTTTTTTATATATAGCGAGATTCTGGGGATAGAATCCTTATAAGGGGGAGAGAATGTAACGCCCCAGAAAATCGAACCTTTGTAAATACTTTTAATAATGAATAAAATAATATTATTTATTATTATTACATATGGATAATATAAATGTCGTTCTATAACCTAAAAACATTGGAATGTCATAGTATTTTAACTACGTGAGAGAATTAAAGTGTTTGAATTTCTAAGACAAAAATAAAAGCTTTCCGAGAAATTTTATGAAAAACACTATTCATCAATTTTTGCTCAGGAATTATTTTTGAACTTCCGAGAAATACGTAATGTTATAATATCAATGTGAGATGGATTATGTAATAAAAATCTAAGTATGGAAAATGTAATATTTTGCATTCGGACTTAATTTGGGAACGTTAGGTTTATTAAGCGTTAAAGGAAGAAAGTTGTATAATGTGTATTCTTTATATGAAAGTAATGAATGTAAGTATAATACGACGTATTGTACTATTATATATGAAGAATGAGATAACGTATATTACAAATTAATATATGAGCTAGCATACGAAGATTATACGTGGGGTATAAATATTAAGCTGTTAAATTTAAGGTAATGGACTTATAGGATTATTAGCCTAATAAGAGAAGTTCAATAGAGGGTGACAGTCAAGCCCAAGTGTTTGATAGATCGTGAGTCCAAACTATGGTAGCATAAGCCCAATAAGAATTAACTAGATTAATTAGCAAGCCCAATGACTAAGCCTTGATCCATGGGGCAAACCAAGAGGGAAATGGGTAGACTTGATGGGCAAACATTATGTGTGATGACCAAGTATAAGAAGTGGCTAGCAAGTAGACTTGTTTGACATGCAATGAATAGTAAGGAGGTGTAAAGTGAGGGGGTTATTAAGGAGGTGGGATGGTAATATTTACCATTTTACCCTAGCTTTGAGTGGCCTATAAATACCAAGCTTCATTTCATTTTGTTGCTTATTCAAATTTCACCTAACTCCTCTCAAAGATAAGCTACTTAATTGTTAGAGAGAATAAGCCACATAAGCAATTATAAACCACTTCAACATTTGCTAGATTTTCCAAAGTGAAGTGAAGTAATAGTCTTCAAGGGTAAGACTCATACCTATTATCTTCATCTCTTCTATGATAGGATTGATAGAGAAGTGGGATTGTTTGATAATAACATATAATAAGTTATTAATGAATGAACTTAAGCCGAATAAGTTGAATAAGCAACTTGAACTTTAATAAGTTGATAGAATCCTGAAGAACTTGTCATATGTTTGTCATATGATGTCAGTATGTTGAATATAGTATGAGAACATTGATTGATGAACTTAAGTTCATGGTAAGTCATAAGCATGAGGAATTTTAGTTCATAAGTTAAATAAGTCATTGACTTATGAGAATAAGTCAAAACTTACTTTGATTATAAGTTGGTGTAATAAGTAACTTGTAATGTTCATATGTTGATTAAAATCCATTTAGAATGATTAGTAATGAAGTTTTGCTGGAATTCACACGATTGGACGATTATCGTCGAATTCGTGAAATTCTCAGAATGGAAGTCGTATTTTGTGTTTGAAGTCGGAAACATTGGTTTTCGATGGAGACAAGTCATATTTGGCATTATAGAGTTGTGGACTTGAAAATGACCGAATTACGACTTAGAACGAAGAAACGAGTGTTGAACGTTCACAAACGTTTATTGTTTCCGTTGAAAATGGACTAATTGGTAAAATTTTAGTAAACAAAGTTAAATAGATAAAATTCTTACATGAACGCATAGAGTATATAATTTGTGAGCCGTAGGATTTTGAACGGACCAATTTGGACTTATAACGAAGAAGTTATCGTCCCAAGAGTTTAAAGAAATTTTAAAATTTTGCAAAGTATGCGAGACACGTCCGTCCATGTGCCATGACTCACGACTCAAATATAAAGCTTGCATGCAGCGGTGCGAGAAGCAGAGTTAAGTGTGGAACCGTGGTGCCAGTCCCAGAGATTTGACATATAAGAATATTTATAAGTATAGAATGAAAGATAACTCATTAGTAATGAACTAAGATGTTAATATAACATTGTTAAGGCATTGTTAGACACTTAATGTATGATGATTAGAGGTTAATAATTAATTTAATGTGAACGTAATGTGAATAACGTAATGAAAGCCAGAAACCCGTAATAGTTGATCTAATTCAGGATTTACATTGAGATGAAGGGTAAGATATAATAATATACCTACTTGATTATATAAGACCTAATGTGGTACGTTATATGATCATGTATTGTAGAGACTTAGAGACATAAAGTGTACGTGTGTTAATCAATAAGGAATGACTGAAGGCAAGTATTCTAACCCTTGTTCGATTCGATCACCGACAAGCTGTGTAATTCATGTATTCTTCTGCATGAAGTTTTTAACGATGAAGTCTAAAGCCAATTCTTTCGGCTAGACTTATATTATGATTTTGTCAAGCATGATTAATGTTTACCAAGTTATATTGCTATGGTTTTCAATCGAAAACCAAGTATGCTAAAATGTTTTTGTCGTTTAACGACAGGCACGTGAGGTTGCCACAAATTAAACGTATACACGTTTAATGAATGTAGTGTTGAACAACATAGAGTACTATGAGCTGATCACCCAGAAGTGCTCGTAAGCTATGCCGGACTTACGGACTTAGTGCCAGGTTGTCCTTTTCTAAAGAAATTATGAACTGTTCATAGTTTTGAGCCTTAGTTGATATTCTACTGAATATTGTTGTTGGAAAATGTTTTGAATGAAAAGAAGTGCTATTTTGAATTATCGATAGTACTTCGTAACTATAGTTCAGTTACTGAAGATATATGAGTTCTATGTTTCAAGCATGTTGTTTATTAGACTTGTAGTACTTGCTGAGCTAGTCATGCTCACTCTTGCTTGAACCATATGAACACGGTGCAAGATCGAGCCAATGAAGGCTCGAGGCAAGGACAAGGGCAAGGCAAAGACGAACCCTTAGATTACTTATGTAATAGTATAGGTGAACGATTGTAATATATTTGATATTATTACAAGAATAAACGAATGGGTTACAAAGAACTTGGGAAATGTAATAATATTTTGAGTATATAGAAGATATATTAGTTCTTTTGAGACTTTTCAATTGAATGAATGAATGAATGGTAGTACCGTATAACACCATCTGTTGGGTTGGAAGAGACCCGGATTTGGGGGCATCGCACATGTGAACAAATAGTTATAATCATGTGAATTAATAGCATTTAATTTCTCATTTATCTGATTAATTACCCGATTGGTCAATATAACCTCCAGACATATATTTTTATCGAAATAAATGTCGATTTCCCCTAACACTAATAATTCCAACACAATGGAACTATCAATTTCATCTTTAATCAACATGAACTTATTCATCATTATAATTCACAATATTTAACAACCTGGTCGTTCCCAGGAAAGAGGGGGCTTTCCAATAAGGGTTTCTCCTTATTGGCGCGCAATTAGCTGACCAAACCTCTCCTTGACAGAACTTCTAGACATTGTCAATATTGCAAATAATAATATGAATAACTTTGTCATCTCAATTATTGATTTAATAATATAACATATTATTACGAGATGATACGATGACAATAATTGAATCAATAATATGAGAGATATGATCAAAGAATTACTATAGCAATAATTGAGTATAATGGGTGGCTTCTTCGTGTAAGCATCAATAATAAATCTCGTGTGTGCTACTATGCAACCATGCGTATTCTTTGTACTTTTTTACTACCGAGTAGTTCAACAGGTTTTAATTCAGTAACACTTTCGCCGTTATTTTTATAAAATGATAATTCTGTCATTTTCTAACTACGACAATACTTCTGTTGTGGGGTTCACCAATGATTGTGCCATTGTACGGATATTCCCCAATAAAAAGAATATTCCCCGACCAAACGAATATTATATAACAACTTGTATACTTTGCAAAATTCATAAATACTACCCACAACTATAACACTATCTCAAATCCACACCATAATATTCAAAAAAAATATTTCGAGAAATTTAAATCTTTATTCATAAAATTCGGGGTCTCACACCTTTAGTTCAGGGTTGTAGCCCTAAAACCTTTTCCCCGGTGGGGGTGTCACGCATTTTCATCCATTGATGACAAGATCCCCGGCGGGGGGTGTCATGCATTTTCAACCGTTGATACACACGTCAATGAAGGTTAAGCAGCCTTAACATTATCCCCAGTAGGGATCTCATCCGTTGATGCACATGTCATTGAAGGTCAGGCAACCCTGACAACACCAACTGTTGGTAGTAACTCCAACAGAGCAGCTGAAAGACCTGGTGATACAAACTAGGGAAGGACATCCTCATCGGGGAGGACCGATGATGGAATATGTTATACACATCCTCAACAGACAAAGCTTTATCCGCACAGAATCTCTTATATATGAGAGATACATCTTTAGGATAAAGTCTGTATCAGGGATTCAAGACTTTGGTGATAACCCCAACGTCAACAATCCTAGATATTCCTAGTAGCTGTGGATCACAAGTCCAAGATAGTTCATCAGGTCGATTATTTATTCCCGCCCCCGTAGAAGCAACAGGGAGCCGGAAAGCATCCCATCATGTTAGATAACAATTCGACAAACCACATACATTTGTATCATGTTGTTATGCATTGCATCGCAATCATTTTGTTGTTTCAAGTGTCTAGTATTCTTTATCATATCCATGCCATTGCATTGCATGAATATGATAAAGAGAACATCTATGAGACACTAAAAATTTTTTGCCTACACATTACTAACATTGTTGTAGAAGTATGAGAATCTTTTTCAAAGATAACCACGAAGACAACTCGACAATCCCAAAATACCACCGAAAGTTCGGTTCCAAAAAACGGAAAAAGACACCTAAGTATCATTTTCCCACCTCGGAGATAACCCCGGGGAAAGCAGTGCAAATACCAGAAATTCCACCGGAGAAGGCCGATTTGTCTTGGAGATAACCCCGAGATGCTCAGTCTCAATCCCAAAAATAACAACAGGAAAGATCATGTAACCTTGGAGATAACCCCAAGGAGTGCATTTGTAGTTCTGGATATAACCCCAAAGATGTTCGTTTCAACCCATGCAGTCAGCTTCAACCTCGAGACTCACACTGAGGCACTCAATTCCCAAACCTGGAGGTAACCCCGGGAGGACAGGAACACCTCAGAGACAACCCTGAGGTCATTCCACACTTGCAGCAGCCCAATCTCAGAGATAACCCTGAGCAACGTCTGCTTTATCAACCAAAATCGGAGATAACCCTGGTGAAGGGCAAAATCATCAAATTGCCACCTCAACCCCACATGGCGCCGTCTCAACATACATTCTACACAACAATGTCCCACAAGAACCAAGGAGTGGCAATCCCGAGTGACTACTATGCAAGATATAACACCAGATATAATTTAAACCTTGAAGACATAGGACATGGTTCCATCTTCCTGACTTTGTACAACCTCTAATCCCATGTCATTGCGTAGCTCTAGACAACATCAGTCTGAAATAGGTCCTATACACCTCAATAGGATGCTCGGATTGAAGTTCTGCAAGTTCGAGTGGACATCACGTTGTACGTGTGCATGTATGAGACTGCGGGACCATAAAGCCCGGGGCACCCCGGCGAACATAGAGAGAGCATCTGATCGCCCTAGAGTACACTGCTGCTCCAAAATTCTATAAATATAGGGCTTGGGGTGGCCATATTCAAGAAGAAAAAGGCGAGGAAGCCCTGTCAAATTTGCTCTGAACATACCCTATATTGAGTGCTTTGTCATTTTAAACACTTGTGAGCTCATATATAGCTACATTTTTACCGGCAGGAGCCGAGTGTTCATCCACTTAATGCTATAGAAGTCTTCTTTGGCAGTCCATTTAAAGCCTTCTTACACACTATAAAGCCTTTTTCTTGATCTTTTCACACACTCTTCTTCACATTAAGAGTCGTGTTATGTGTGTATGCCCCAACTTCGGTCTATGGTTTTCATTTCTGCTTGTACATATATACTTATATATATATATATATATATAGCGACAAATCGCTAAAATGATAAACCGAGCTGGGATTAATATATATCCATATGCGTTACAGCTTATATATATATATATATATATATATATATATATATATATATATATATATATATATTTAGATTTATCGGACCTAGAGTTTACTTCATGGCCTTTTACTGCTTTATTTACATTTCATCCCGCCTGGAGTTTACTTCGTGGTGGTTGATCGTTTTTACTACTTTATTTACATTTAGTCCCGCCTGGAGTTTACTTTGTGGCGGTTGATCGTATTTATTGCTTTATTTACATTTCTGATCCCCCATGGAGGTGCTTCGTAGTGGTTGATCATGTCACTATATATATATTTACCACTTTTATACATTTAAATTTCTGATCCCCTATGGAAGTTCTTCGTGGTGGTTGATCATGTCTCTATATACTGCTTTTATATATTTACATTTCCGATCCCCCATTGAGGTGCTTCGTGGTGGTTAATCATGTTTGTATATATATATATATATATATATATATATATATATATATATATATATATATATATATATAGCTTTTATATATATAACTACTTATTACTTTTCATATAAATCTATGACATCATGTGAGCCTAGGAATCATGTGATCATAGATTGATCTCTTGAATCTAGATTCGATTCCGTGATGGACATTTTCATTTATGGCGACTTGTAAATTATTCACGGTGTTTGAATGTCCTTAGATGGCTTTCATGCCCACGAGGAATTCACACTTCTATATATTATTTTCTCGAAGATGCTTCGCATCTCGAAAATAAAAGCAACCAAGCCAAACATTTAATAATAAAATGGAAGTATTGAAGGTCTCAGTTACTATGGAGCACAGGGTTTGAAAAACCTCTTTTACAAAACCTCATTGCTATATCTTGTTTAAAACTGAATTTTTCATAAAAATTCAAACCATTTGTATATAGGTGCGAACGAGGCCTCGCACTACTTCCAAATAACAGCACATTAGCCCACACACACACACACACATATTTATATAACAGTTTCTTGAAAAGTGGAGGTCACCGTGGTAACACGGATGTCGGGGGGTGCCTAACACCTTCCCTCTGCATAATCAAGCCCCTGAACCCAAATGAATCTCGGTTTCACAGACCCGTTTAGCAATGTCACATCACTGGGTTAATGTGCACACCTTTTCTTAGTTGCGTTGGTGCAACCAGTTAAAATCACCAACTGACGACTCTTACAGTCAAATGGTCGACATATACATGTCGGACCTTTTTCACTTATTTTTTCAAAAAAATCTCACATAACATGAGAACACCAAAGAACAAGAATAGAAAAAGGGACAAATAAAAATCCCAACGTCGACAGGAGATAAGTGATTCTTTTTTATTAAATTAAATATATACTTATATGAGTGTATATATGTAGTATGCCAATAATAATTGAAGCATGATCGTAATTGATTATTGATATAACTTTACATATTCTCTCTCTTATATTATGCATGAAGTGGTAGTATTCACATGATGCACTAGTAACGAATTTATCCATCACAAAGATAAAAGTTTAAGCTTTTATATCATTGAAGTGCTTTAAAGGCGACTTCAGTTTCATCATCAATCACAAACTGAAGGAAATTAAATGATTCAATTTTTATACATGTGCCAACGTGCTCATCTACGAGGGATTAAAAATGGCACAAGCGTGGTTCGGCAGCGGACCAAGCAGCAATAGCACCAAACGTCCTTCGCGAAGGCTTTGATCTCTTGAGGATAAAAATCCCGAGGATATAAATCCCGAGGATAAAAATCCCGAAAGGATGAACATTCTGCGGATAAAAATTTTGAGGATAAAAATCCCGAGGATAAAAATTCGAAAGGATGAACATTCTACAGATAAAAATCCCGAGGATAAAAATCCCGAAAGGATGAACATTCTACGGATAAAAATTTTGAGGATAAAAATCTCATGGAGACTTTTGAATACTTTCTTATTCATAAGTTCCTTATAAATTAGAGACTAGGGGCAATGTTGGAGTGTGATTATTTGGGTCTAGCCAATGTGTAACCTAATTTATTTAATGGGCTAGATTTGGTGTTGACCCATAATATATTTATTTTGACAGTGAGAGAGTCCTTATTAAAGTAAGATTGTGTTTTCTTATTTGGTGGGATAAGAAGGTTTAATTTGGGAATGAATATATCAGTCATTAATTGTTGTTCTAAGGTGATTCTATAAAGGACTCCTACTTCTAATTGAATTCAGCTCCTACTCCTATCTATAAATACACAATAAGCAAGGGATTGGGGGAGAAAAGGGCATAAGAGATACAACACAAATACACAACTTGTACTCCAAATATTATTATAGTGGATTACTCTTTCTCTTGGAGGTTTTTTCCCAATTGGGTTTCCACGTAAATCTTGTGTTCATACTTTATAGTCCTTTATTTATGCTTATGTGAGTGTATTTCATGAGTTTGATTTCACAATAATATTATCAATCGTTGGCTTAATTTTGGCTGCTATTTTTGGTGATTTAGTTAGGCGTACAAAATTTGGCGTTAACATATATATATATATATATATATATATATATATATATATATATATATATATATATATATATATATATATGTATATAATTATTTATGTGCATGAAGAACATTAAATGAAAGGTTTATTATCTTTGATCGAAAGATTGCCAAATTAGAAGCTTAAATGCAAGACAATATTTTTGCAACAAATGATCATTTATGGCCATGTGCTAGAACTTTTGATTTAAGTCATATGCTAAACTTCTATTATTATGCATTAAATGATAAGATGCCTTGACCATTTGTGCAATATGATGGAAGCAATGTTTTTCAAAAGACCAAATTCAAAATTCGGTAGATAAAAAATCTAATGGGCTAATAGGAAGTCAAGCTTTTATTAAAGCAATCTGTGTGAAAAATTTTGATTGCTTCATCTGAACCGTCCATTTCAAAACAATTAAATCCAAACCATTGATTTTAAATCAATTCTTCAAAATTACCCTTTTGCCCCAAGCTGAGAAAAAATGTGACAACCCGAATTTTTAAAAGTTAGTAAAGTAAGAATTTAATAATAAAAAATTCTTATTATGGGATCTATATATTTTGATTTATGTGTTTTGAGTGTGGGTAAGTATATATATTTGTAATTTGTCTTGAAATATGTGATTTGGTGTGAAGAGATTAAGTGTGAATATAAAAGAGATGTATATGTTTGGAAAATAAGGTTTAATAGTTAATTTAACTATTAAAGAAATTAAATGAGATTATTACGAGAAAGAAAATTAGCTAAATAATATTAGTTAATTTAATTAAGTTCAAAATTATATTATGAAATAACATAATTCGATTATTATGCTTTATGGTAATGAAATTGTTATGAATTAAATTTCATAAATAATGTGAGTAAGTCACTTAATTAAAATAGTGAATTAGTGTAAGCATATTTGTTTAAATAAATGAGGAAGTAGTATATTATATATGAGTGTAATATGTTAAAGTAATTTATCGAATAAAATAAATATTTTAGTTGGAATATTTATAGTATTAAATAAATATTTGATGGAAATTATTGAAGTATGATAAAATTGATGGGATTTATGCGTATTTTATTACGCGAGTATAATGGTGATATTTTAATTTAATTAAATAATTAAATTAGAGAAGTGAGAATTTGTTAAATAAATTTATAATTTTATTGGGTAAGTAAATATGGTGTTGGATAAATAAAGATTATGGTTAAATCAAAAGAAGTATGACATTTGGTGTAACTTATAATAGGAATAATATTAAAATAAATGGATAAGGAGGTTAGGGGTTCTAGCCAAACATGGCCTTGTGACCCTTTGCCTTTGTAACTGATGGGAGCCCTTGGTTTTTTTAACTGATAGACTAAATAAAATATACGTTAAGTTGTGCCAAGTATGAGAAAAAAGAATAGAGTAGAGAAGATAAAAATTGAGAGAGAAAAGGAGTTCTCTCTAGAATTGGAGAAAAGCCTTGGAGAATCAAGGAGAACCAACCTTTTTCATCATCTGATTAAATCTAAGGAGGGTTCAAGAGGTATGAAGAAATTCTTAAGTTCCTAATCTTTGTTCTTTAATTTCATTGTTAGAAATTACTATGGTTATTCGACCTTAGGAATTGTTGAAGAATCTTTGTGTGTTGATTATGTAATGAATTTCTAGTGTTGTTCATATCTAAAATCAAACCAATCAAGTTTAAATTGTGTAAAAGATGGAAAAAATTAGGCTCTTGGTTAATACATACTAAATGGTCTATTTTGGAGGTAAAAATTTGGTGTAATCCTATGATTTAAGTTGTAAATTGATAGTGTTTTGTTGTTCTCCTCTATGAAACGAAAACAACCCAATTGGAATGAACTAAAACGGATGTAATATGAATTCGTAGTGAATGAATTCGCTAAATATGTTTAAAACATAAAAATAGAGTATGAACATGTGTTTTGGGTCAAATTTTAGGTTGGTTAATATTTTTATAAATTGTTATAATTCTAGTATGTTGTAGTTCTATGAATTACGAATCCATAGAATCAAAAAGGGACTAATTTGGATGTGTATAACTCAAGTTATGAAGATTAGTAGGAGAAAAGGTCAAAAAATCGCAAAATCACGTGTTACTGTGCGAAGCCCTTGTGGCAGCAGGCGTATTGCCCTGCTTGTGCTGATCATGTCAGTGAAATTGGTCAGTCATTCTTGTGCTAGGCATGGCATGGTGAGGAAAAGGGAAGCGCACCGCTTTAGTGTGCAAGGTGTGACTTCTTTGACCTGTTTTGGTAAGATGGTCATAACGTTTTAATACGAACTCCGATTGAGGTGATTCAAGATGATCCGAAACGAGGAAGAATAGACCTACAACTTTTGTTCTTTAAGTGTTTGAGTTTGAGGTATTTAGGAAGGATCAAAATGGTCATCTTTAGGACTATTGTGTTTTCGGTAGCAATCGGAGGGCGTCGGACATGCACATACACAAGTATAGTGATGTCGATGATAATAGATGTTGTTCTAAGTTATAGAACATGAATATTATGAAGTATAATGATGCTTAACATTAATAAATGATATATTATATAAGTTGAATACGCATACTAAGCACACACAAGAGAGACAAATTAGGCGTGTGACGAGTAAATGTCGAAACGCCGTGATAAGTGTTAATGAACATAAAAAGTGTTTTAAATCAAATGAAATGAATATTATAAGATATTGAATAGGGTTAATATAAAACCAATAAGTAGTCCTAGCAAGACTTAAACACTTGAATGAACTTCGAATATGAAATATAGTGAGATATAAGTCGAAAGTTAACACAATAAAATTGAACATTGTGTATTGATAATATGAAGGGTTATGAGATGTAAAGTAAAGTTTACATTATAACTACTAAGCGTTGCTATGTGACTAATAGTTGATGTGTATGATTATATAATTGTGTAGGGCACGTGAAGTGCAGATAACTGTAAGCTGTTAAACATTTATTGATAAACAACGATTAAGGCAAGTCTTTCAGTTCCTATTTGCTATGTGAACTTGGTGATTAAATGTTTTAAATATTTATTGCAAAAAGCATGATTTGTTATATATATGTTGAATGTATGAAATGTTAAAGTCAACTTATAACTACGTTGATTGAGTAAAGCATGCTGATTGAGTAAGGAACTCAATCTTTATACTTGTTATATGAACTGTAACATGTATGTTATGTTAGTCCTTATGAGATACATGTTGGGCATGTTATTATTTGCTATGTGATGCATGAAAACTATTAGATTTTGCTAGGCTGTCAAGCTCAACCATGCAAATAACCATTTTTGCAGGTTAAGGATTGAAGGTAACATTATGTGCTACTTGAATGACGTGGATCAAAAATAATACATGAAGATTAATATTTTAGCTAAAGTTGTTATTTCTTTTTACCATGATTAAGATTCATGAAATGTACTAAATGTTTTATGATGTATAGTTTCATGTTGAGTTGTAAAGTTAAAGTTAGAGTTATCTGATATGTAAAGGTTATCAGATTGAAATGTAAAATTTTATGTAATAATAGTGATAAAGTGAATCATAAAATAAGATTGATTCAAAAATATTTAGATGATAAAGGTTATGATTCAGGGAATTAAAGTAAAAATACATAAAGAAATGTGGCAATTATAGATTGTCAAAAGAAATGTGTGAATATTAAGACATTAGAACAACCTCGGGTAGTATTTTATGGGAATAGATCGTCGGGACGTTCGTGTTGTCTAACCGTGACACAAACTAGGAAATTACTAAGGAAGGGATGTGTAGGTTACCTGTGCCATGTTGTTGATACCCAGAGAGTGGTAGCAACCATGGAACAAATACCTATAGTGAGAGAAATTACGTAGATGTATTTCCAGTGAATTACGGTCTTCCGCACGGACGGGGGAGACGAGTTTGTGATAGACATTGTGCGGAAGCGGCACCGCCTGAGGCACCGTATCGTTTGGCGCCGGGGAGATGAAGGAGTTGATGGTACAGTTGCAAGAACTGTTGGATCGTAAATACATTCAGCCGAGTGTGTCTCCATGGGGAGCACCGCTACTGTTTGTTAAAAAGAAGGACGGATCGTTACGACTTTGTATCAACTATAGGGAGTTGATCAAGTTAACGATAAAGAATAAATACCCATTGCCCAGGATCGATGATCTCTTTGATCAGTTGAAAGGGGCTAAGTATTTTTCTAAAATAGATTTGTGGATGGGGTATCATCAGCTGAAGGTTAGAAAGGAGGATGTGCAAAGACAGCATTCAGGACTCGTTATGGTCATTACGAGTTTTTAGTGATGTCATTTGGATTAACAAATGCACCAGCTGCATTTATGGATATGATGAACAAAGTGTTCAAACAATATTTGGACAAGTTCGTCGTGGTGTTTATAGATGATATTCTAGTCTACTCTAAAACGCCAGAAGATCATGCTGAGCACCTTAGATTAGTGTTGGAGACATTAAGGAAGGAGAAGTTGTACGCGAAATTCATGAAGTGTGAATTTTGGTTAGAGAAGGTGCAGTTTTTAGGTCATGTCATTGACATGAGAGGATTCGATTGGATCCAAATGAAGGTCGGTTGGGATGAATTGGGAACAACCGAAAACGCCGACTGAGGTGCGGAGTTTCCAAGGGTTAACGGGTTACTATCGGAGATTCATCCAGGATTTTTCGAAGATAGCTACTCCGTTCACTAACTTGACAAGGAAGACGGTGAAATATGTGTGGACTGATAAGTGTGAAGATAGTTTTCAAGAATTGAAGAAAAGATTGAGTGAAGCGCCTGTTTTGTCATTACCTGATGACACAGGAAATTTTGTACTTTATAGCGATGCTTCATGATAGAGGACTTGGTTGCGTGCTCATGCGAAGATGGCAAGGTCATTGCATATGCATCTAAGCGGTTGAAGGATTATGAGAAAGTTTATCCTACTCATGATCTCGAATCGGCGCAGAGAGTTTTTGCTCTAAAGATATGGAGACATTATCTTTATGGAGAAAATGTGAGATATACACGGACCACAAAAAGTCTAAAATATATCTTCACCACGTAAGGAGTTGAATATGAGGCGAGAGGAGATGGTTGGAGTTGATAAAGGATTACGATTGTAAAATCAGATCACCTGGAAAAAGCTTGATTTAGTTCTTAGACGCCTTAAGTAGGAAGGGTCGGGAAAAGTTGTCTTTGTTGACGGCTTAAACTAAGTTAATAACAGAGATGGCTAGGATGGAGTTGGAAGTGAAGCTGCCAAGTGAAGGAGGACCAATGTTGTTTGCAACGGAGATGCAATCAACCATTGTAGAAAGAGTTAAGGAGGTACAACTCAAAACAGATGAGTGTAACCGGATGAGAGAGCGGTTGACCAATGAAAAAGATACTAAGTACAGTCTTGATAACGAGGGGTTATTAAGATTTGAAGGAAGAATTTGGGTTCCGAATGAGATGGAATTAAAGGAGCAGGTTCTACAAGAGGCTCATAGTTCAAGATTTTTGATTCATCCTGGTAGCACTAAGATGTATCAAGATCTTCGACTGAGTTTCTGGTGGCCAAATATGAAGAGAGAGATTGCCGAGTACTTTAGTAGGTGCTTGACTTGTCAGAGAGTTAAGACTGAACATCAACGACCTAGTGGCTTGTTATAGTCATTGGAAATTCCGGAGTGGAAATGGGAAAATATCACAATGGATTTTGTGGTAGGACTTCCGACTACTCAGAAGGGGTATGATGCAATTTGGGTAATAGTGGACCGATTGACGAAGTCGGCTCACTTTTTGCCAATTAGGGTTAAGTATAACTTAGACCAGTTAGCTAGACTTTATATTAAGGAAATAATCTCTAGACATGGAGTGCCAGTATCGATTGTGTCAGATCGTGATCCACGATTCACGTCGAATTTTTGGAGAAGTTTACAAGAGCAGTTGGGAACGCAGTTGAAGCTGAGTACAACGTATCATCCACAGACGGATGGACAGAGCGAGAGGATAATTCAGACGTTAGAAGATATGCTAAGATCTTGCGTCATGGATTTCAAGGGTAGTTGGGATGATCATCTACCATTAGTGGAGTTTGCATATAACAATAGTTATCATGCAAGCATAGGTATGCCACCGTACGAAGCTTTGTATTGGAAGAAAATGCAGAACGCCACTGTATTGGGATGAGGTAGGAGAACACCGTATGTTGGGACCAGAATTGGTGCAACAGACAGTAGATATTGTTAAGAAGATTCAGATTCTTCTTCTAGCAGCTCAAGACAGACAGAAGAAGTTTACGGATCCGCATAGAGAAAATCGAGAGTTTGAAGTAGGTTCGTACGTATTTCTGAAAGTATCTCTCTGGAAAGGAAAGATACGTTTTGGAAAGAAGGGAAAGTTAAGTCTGAGGTTTATAGGACCTTTCGAGGTATTAAAACGGGTAGGTGAGGTATCTTACATGTTAGCATTACCTCCAAACTTAGAACGAATACATAATGTATTTCACGTATCGATATTGCGTCCTTTTAAGCCGGATTATAAGCACGTGATAGAATACGAGCCTATTCATGTTGAGAAGGACTTAACGTACGAGGAAACGCCGATTCAAATTGTCGATAGAAAAGAACAAGTTCTACGGAATAAAGTTATACCTTCGGTGAAGGTAATATGGAAGAACCACAATGCAGAAGAAGCAACGTGGGAGTTAGAAGAAATGATGAAAAAGAATTACCCGTGTTTATTTGTGTAATTTTTTTTTTAAGCGAGATTCTAGGGACAGAATCCTTATAAGGGGGAGAGAGTGTAACGCCCCGGAAAATCGAACATTTTGTAATTACTATTAATAATGAATAAAATAATATTATTTATTATTATTATGTGTTGAGAAGATAAATGTCGTTCTATAACCTAGAAACGTCGGAACGTTGTAGTATTTTAACTACGTAGGAGAATTAAAGTGTTTGAATTTCTAAAACGAAAATAAAAGTTTTCCAAGAAATTTTCTGAAAAACACTATTCATCGATTTCTGTTTGGGAATTATTTTTGAATTTCCGAGAAATACGTAATGTTATAATATCGAGGTGATATCGATTATGTAATATTAACCTAAGTATGGAAAACGTAATATTTCACATGCGGACTTAATTTGGGAACGTTAGGTTATTAAGTGTTAAAGGAAGGAAGTTGTGATCATATGATGTGTATACATTATGTGAAGTAGATGTAAGTATAATATAACGTATTGTACTATTATGTATGAAGAATGAAATAACGTATATTACGAACTAATATACGAGTTAGTAAATGACGATTATACGTGGGGTATAAATGATAAGTTATTGAATTATAAGTAATGGACTTGTAGGATTATCAACCTAATAGTATGAGTCCAATGAAAGGTGACCATCAAGCCCAAGTATTTAACTATCATAAGCCCATTAAGAGAGAAAGCTAGATTAATTAGAAAGCCCAAAGTAAAGCCTTGATCCATAGGTCAAACCAAGTGAGAAAGTGGGTAGTCTTGATGGGCAAACATTATGTGTGATGAGCAAGTGTTGTGGTGACCAAGTATTATGGGGAGCAAGCAAAAGAAGTGGCTAGCAATAAGACTTTAAGGTTAAGCAAATGAATAGTAAGGAGGTGGGAGGTTTAAAGTCTAAAATGCCCTCAATTTACCAAGCCTATAAATACCAAGCTCATTCCATGAGTTGGTTGATCATTTTCATCCAACTTTTCTCTCAAACATAAAGCTACTTATTGGTTAGGGATAATAAGTCACTTAAGCACTTATAAGCCACTTCAACCTTTGATAGTTTCCAAAGCAAATAGAAGTCTTCAAGGGTAAGACTCATCTTCTTTTATCTATATCTTTTCTATGATAGGATTGATAGAGAAGGGGGATGGTTTGAGGATAACATGTAATAAGTTATTAAAGAATGAACTTAAGCCGAATAAGTTGAATAAGCAACTTGAACATTAATAAGTTGCTCCATGAAGAACCTATCATATGTTGTCATATGATGTTTAGTATGTTGAATATAGCATGAGAACTTTGATTAGTGGACTTAAATTATTAATAAGTCATGTGCATGAAGATTTCTAGTTCATAAGCTAAATAAGTTAATGACTTATGAAAATAAGTCAAAACCTACCTTGTTTATAAGATGGGTTGATAAGTAATTTGTAATGATCATATGTTGATTAAAATCCATTAAGAACGCTTAGTAATGAATATTTGTCGGAATTCACACGATTGGACGATTAACGTCAAATTCGTGAAATTCTCGGAATGGAAGTCGTATTTTGTGTTTGAAGTCGGAAACGTTGGTTTTCGATGGAGACAAGTCATTTTAGTCATTATAGAGTTGCGGACTCGAAAATAACCGGATTCCGACTTGAAACGAAGAAACGAGCGTTGAACGTTCACGAACGTTTATCGTTTTCGTTAAAAATGAACTCATAGGTAAATTTTGAGTAAATGAAGTCAAATAGATAAAATTCTTACATGAACGCGTAGATTATGAAACTTGTGAACCGTAGGCTTTTGAACGGACCAATTTGGACTTAAAACGAAGAAGTTATGCGTCCGGGAAGTTCGTAAAAATGTCAAAACTGAAAAATTTTCTGAGGCACAAAGTCCAAGGCATACTACATGCGACTCTAAGCCTAGAATGACCGCATCACAACATGAGGCAGTAGAGGCTTGTGCACTACTAACTTCATACTGCAAAGACGAGTCACAGAGAGCAATCCTTGAAAGCATGGCGCCACCCAAGAAAAATGATAGTGAAGAATGATTTCAAGTATAGAAGGAAAGAGAACTTGTAGTAATGAATTAAGATGTAATCATAACATGGTTAAGACATTGTAAAGTACTTGTAAGACACTAATGCATGTTGATTAAGAGTTAATAATTAATCGAAGATTAGCAGAATGAGAATGACATAACGAAAGCCGGAAACCCTAAATAACGAATCTAAGTTAGGAATTACGTTGAGATGAAGGGTAAGATATAATAGTAATCATACTTGATTGTGTATGACTTAATATGGTACTTTATGTGATTATGTATTGTAGAATCATAAAGACTTAAAGTACTGTATGGATATTAATCAGTAATCAGACGTTAAAGGCAAGTATTCTAACCCTTGTTCCAGTTTAGTCTGGACAAGCTTTGTAATTCATGTATTCTTTCACATGAAGTCTTGAATGATGAAGTCTTAAGCCAATTCTTTCGGCTAGACTTATATTATGAATCTGTCAAGCATGATTAATGTTTATCGAGTTACATTGGTATGGTTTTCAATCGAAGACCAAGTATACTAAAATGTTTTTGTCGTTTAACGACAGGCACGTGAGGTTGCCACAACTTAAACGTATACACGTTTAATGAATGTAGTGTTGATCAACATAGAGTACTATGAGCTGATCACTCAGAAGTGCTCGTAAGATATGCCGAACTTACGGACTTAGTGTCGGGTTGTCCTTTTCAAAAGAACTTATGAATGCTCTTATACTTGAGCCATAATTGTTATTCCACTGAGTATGGTTGTGTAAAACGTTTTAAAGGAAAAGAAGTGCTATTTTGAATTATCGATAGTACTTCGTAACAATTGTTCAGTTATTAAAGATATATGAGTTCTATGTTTCAAGCATGTTGTTTATTAGAATTGTAGTACTTGCTGAGCTAGTCATGCTCACTCTTGCTTGAACCATATG
This sequence comes from Panax ginseng, assembly GCA_020205605.1. NCBI lineage: Eukaryota > Viridiplantae > Streptophyta > Magnoliopsida > Apiales > Araliaceae > Panax > Panax ginseng. The sequence goes on from CM035129.1 coordinate 90,751,972, forward strand.
AACACAGCTAAAATCGAGCGGACCGAAGGCACCGGTAAGGATAAAGGCAAGGCGAAGACTAACCCGTAGTATACTGATGTAATAGTATAGGGTGAATGTTGTAATATATTGATATTATGACAAGAACAACTGAAAAGGGTTATAAAGAACCTGGGGAATGTATTATTTTGAATATATATATAAGTTATATTAGTCCTTTTGAGACTATTCTATGTAATGTATGAATGAATGGTAGTACCGTGTAGCACCATCTGCCGGGTTGGAAGAGACCCGAATTTGGAGGCGTCACAGGATTAAAACATGCGTGAAAGGATTCAAAGAAGAATCTCACAAAGTTATAAGGAGTATGAATGTGGGGTTACCCAACTCCAATAACAAGGATGTAAGGTGATAATAAATAGACAATGTCTATAAGAAGAGAATGATAAAGAAGTAAGAATCAAAAAGTTATATTTAAGTATGGTACAATTGTACTCTTTAATAGTTGATGTATGGTATCTAAGCTAAATGATTCCTTCATAGAGCGGTTGTATATATGAACTAGCAACTCAGAACCTAGTTTGTTAGTTGTTTATGGGAAACCACTCAGCGTACCATATTGAAACTGTTAGAGACTCGATGTGTACCAAGTATAGAAAGTGGATACGTATGATGAAAATGTGAAACTTGATTGAAATGTTGAGCAATGTAAATGAAGTTAGAAATTCTTAAAGGAAGAATTGTTATATAAACAAGAGAATTCAAAGAAGAATCTTGAAGAGATATAAAGATAAGAAATGAGAGTTACCCTAACTCCAATAGCCAAGATAACGAATAATGATGAATGAATGAGCTCAGTAAGATTAAAAGCATAAATGAAATCGTAAATGATGAAAAATGAAAGAAAGAGGATCGTAAAACAAAACGATCAAAAGTTAAGAAAAGAATTTTAAGGGAGATGATTATAGAATAAGATCACGACGTGATCTGTTTAAGTTATAAAAGAAAGATGGTCGGTAATGTTTGAATAATTATAGCTTGATGCTATGAAGATAATGTACTATGATATAGTACGAGGTAAACTCACGAGGAGTTATAGATAATGTGATACGAGGAATTTGTATCGAGCAAAGAGCAAGTTAAGAGTAAGATAGAGTTAGGTGGGATTTCAATTGAGGACTCATGTGATGGCTGAGTTGTACAAACCTTTGTATGGGTGAGGGTTTTGTGCTTACACTCAGTTTATCACATTGATAATCATTGGAATGTTGGTGTCGCGATATTAATATATATGTGGCGAAAAGGTGATTCTTTTCTCATGTGTATATTTGATAGTTAGAAACTATTAAGATTAGTCAGATATTATTAGGATTAGATGATGTTCTTAAAATTAATGCATATGGTATGTTCGTGACTCACAATAATATGGTATGTTTTGAACCCCTCGGCGAATGGACACCTATGGTCTGACTAGGATAAGTTCTTAAACTCATATTATTGTGGCAAGTTCCTGAACTTCTAATGTGTAGTAAGTTTGATGAACTATATTGGGTAGAAAATGGTTATAGTATAGAGAGCATTGATGAAGTTGAAGATTGATAGAATGGTTAAGTAATGAAGTAATGAAGTAAAGATTGAAGTTGACGGATACCTAGATATTTTAAATCTACTAGCTAAGCTAGACTTTCAAAACTTATTGACTTCGTGCTAATGTTTATACGTCTATTTTCTTGAAAAACATTGGATCAAATGATTAAACCAATGAGTTTTAAAAAAATAATACCGTTATTCGTATGTCTATGCTAATTACTTCGGCTAGATAAAAATGATTTGAAATATATCAAAATATATTTTTATATCATCAATGTGTCATGAAACCTGGTGCAGAGATGAAAAAAAAACCGATGGAGTCATCAATGCAGTATTACTTAGTGTTGGATGTGATCTAAGGATCGTCAGACCACTATGGTATAACGTAGTATGATAAAATCACCAAATGACGGAATCCTCAAACGGACTGTAAATACAGTGCGGTATCATGACGTCATAAAAAGGATTTTTGAGATTTCTTTAAGATATGAGAATATATATATATATATACGTATATGTATATTTCGATTGATGTCCGAATTGTTGTAGAAGTCTATGTTATTTGATTCAGCTAGACGATTATTGAAAGATGTTCATGAAATTCAAGCGTTTCTTGAAAAGTTATGCCAAACCAAATTGTTTTGATGCGGATTCAGATGTTGAAAAGCTGAGATGAACAACCCTTTTATAGGGGATTACGCGGAGGCGTTAAGATGTGTGTGCACAATAATTATGGCTAGAACGTGTATAATTTCTTGGACATGTGATTGACAAAGAAGGGATATCATTGGATCCATCAAAAGTCGAAGCCGTAATCAATTGGGAACAACCAAGGACACCATTGGAGGTGAGAAGTTTCTTGGGACTGGCAGGCTACTATAGACGATTCATTCAAAAATTTTCCAAGATTGCCACCCCGTTAACAAATTTGACAACGAAAGTTGTAAAATTCATTTAGATGGAGAAGTGTGAAGAGAGCTTTCAAGACTTGAAAAAGAAGTTAAGTGTGGCACCTGTGTTGTCATTACCAGATAATACAGGAAACTTTGTGGTGTATAGTGATGCATCACATAAACGACTAAGGTGTGTGCTTATGCAAAATGGCAAAGTCATTGCGTATGCATCAAGGCAACTGAAGGAATATGAGAATGGATATCTAACTCATGATTTAGAGTTGGCTACGGTGGTATTTGCTCTGAAGATATGGAGACACTATCTCTATGGAGTGAAATGTGAGATCTACAAAGACCATAAGAGTCTGAAGTATATTTTCACACAAAAGGATCTCAACATGCGTCAAAGGAGATGGTGGGAATTAAAAGATTACGATTGCGAGATCTTTTATCATCTGGGTAAAGCAAATGTAGTTGCTGATGCCCTGAGTAAAAAAGGTCGTGAGAAATTGATGTTGATAACGGCGCAGGAGGAACTTATCTCAGCAATGGCAGGGCTAGAGTTGGAAATAAAATTTCCAAAAGAATTAGATGAAAGATTATTCCAGATGGGAGCTAGGCCAAATTTGGTGGACAAGGTAAAGAATGCTCAACTACAGGATGAAGAATACAGAAAAATAAAGGAAAGTATGGTCGAGGGTAATGAGGTGAAGTACAAGGTTGATACCGAAGGAATGCTAAGATTCGAGGGACGAATTTGGGTTCCAGCAGTACCGGATATTAAAGAAGAAATCTTGACCGAAGTTCATAACTCAAGATATTCAATTCACCCAGAAAGTACGAAGATGTATCAAGATTTACGATGACATATTTGGTGGCCAAACATGAGAAGAGATGTCGCAAAATGTCTTGCGAAATGTTTGAAATGTCACAGAGTAAAGGCAGAACACCAGAGGCCAAGCGGATTACTTCAACCGTTGGAAATACCGGAATGGAAATGGGAACACATCACAATGGATTTTGTGTGGGAACACATCACAATGGATTTTGTGGTAGGTCTTCCAACTACTCAGAGAGGATACAATGCGATTTTGGTGATAGTAGATAGGCTAGTGTAATCAACACACTTTTTGCCAATAAAGATTAGATTCAGTCTTGATCAGTTGGCAAAGTTGTACATTAAAGAGATCATTTTGAGACATGGAGTTCTAGTGTCAATTGTGTCAGATAGAGATCCGCAATTCACATCAAATTTTTGGAAAAGACTACAAGAATGCATGGGAACACAATTGAGAATGAGTATGGCGTACCATCCTCAAACAGACGGCCAAAGAAAATGAAAAATCCACACTTTGGAAGATACGCTCATAGCATGCATCATGGATTTCAAAGGGAGCTGGGATGAACATTTACCATTGGCAAAATTCGCCTAAAACAACAGTTACCACGCAAGCATTGGCATGCTGCCTTACAAAGCATTGTACATCATGAAGTGCAGAACTCCACTGTGTTGGGATGAAGTCAGTGAACGTCAACTTTAGGACTGGAATTGGTACAGCAAACTACTGAGGTTGTTAAACTCATTAGGACAAGATTGGTAGCTGCTCAAGACAGACAGAAGAAGTATGTTGATCAACACAGACGAGATCGTGAGTTCGATGTAGGAAATTCCGTGTTCTTAAAAGTTTCTCCTTGGAAGGGAAAAATTTATTTTGGTAAAAAGGGAAAGCTAAGCCCGAGGTTTATTGGACCCTTTGAAGTGCTGCGAAGAGTGGGAGAAGTGGCTTACGAGGTAGCTCTACCTCGAGAGTTGAAACACGTTCACAATGTTTTTCATGTTTCGGTGTTACGACCGTATAAACCTGATTACAAGCATGTGATCAAGTATGAACCATTATAGTTCGATAAGGACTTGTCTTATGAAGAGGTTCCTATCCAGATTGTCGACAGGAAAGAACAAGTGCTCAGGAATAAGGTGATACCTTCTGTGAAGGTGATATGGAGAAACCACAATGTCGAAGAGGCTATGTGGGAACTCGAAGCTGAAATGATGAAGAATTATCCTGAGTTATTTGTTTGATCTATGTCTTCGATTCTGGGGACAAAATCTTTATAAGGAGGGAAGAATGTGACGAATGAATTATTTAAGTTGTGATTCTGGGGATAAAATCCTTGTAAGGAGGGAAAGATGTAACAATCCAAGATTTTAATATATGTAATTTAAAATATTTATTAAATGAAATAAATATTTTATTGATGTGGTTGTTGTTAGTAAATAATTATGAATTAAATTTATTTATTAGATAATATTCTAATTTAATTTAATTTAATTTAATAGTTAGAGATGGAATACTATGTTTTAATTTAATAATTAAAATGGTATGTGAATTTATTAAGTAAAATTATAATGAGATTATAATTTTATGATAATTGTTTAAGTGGAAAATTATTTAAAATATAGTATGTGTAATTAGTTTATTTGACTAATGTTGGATATGGGATATAAATAAATAATATGAGATTTTAAATTATAGTGTAATGATTTATTAAAATAAATTAAATGGATTTACCCAAATAAGGCTTAAAATATTAAGTCTTTATTTTAATTAGTTTTATCCAAACATAGCCTCATGGCTTTTAAATTTTGAATTTTAATTATAATAAATAATATAAATAAAATAAATAAAATATAAATAATATATATTAAATTTTTGTAACTGATAACTGTAGACACTCAAAATTTTTCTGCATACCTATTACTAACATTACAGGAAGTGCAGAATCTTCTTTCAGAGATAACCCTGGAAGACAGCTCAGCTTAATCCCAAAAATACCACCAGAAGTTCAACTCCAACCCGGAAAACACACCGGGAGTATCATTTTCCCACCTCAGAGATAACCCCGATCAAACAAATATTTTATGACAACTTGCTTACTTTATAAAATTTACACATATCACCCATAACTACAACATTTATTAAATTATCACTTTACTATTTAGAATAATATTTAGAGAAAATTAAATCTCTATTCATAAAAAGTTTAGGTCTTACATTACTCCCAGTGACCCCTTCAAGGATAAACTCATTTTCCAAGAAGGAAACATGTTTCGCAACAAACACCTTTTGATCAGTAGGATGATAGAGTTAGAAAATCAAGTGTTAAGTGAAGATATTAAAAATCACAAGCTTGAAAATTCATCTCTAAAAATAAAATTAGAAAAACAAAATGAAGATTCTTCTTTAATAGATCAAATTAATATTTTAACTAAAGAACACGACGATTTAAATACAATAGTTGTTAAGTTCACAAAAGGGAAAGAAAACCTTAACGTCATGCTTAATAAACAAAGATGTGGATTTAACAAAGAAGGATTATGATATATCGGAGAATTTAGTAAAAGAAAAAATAAAGGTTGTCGACGTTGGGAAATTTTTTTTCTTTTTCAGAATTTCTCTTTTAAAAATTTCTTACCCTTTATGTTTTCTATGTGGTTCGAATTTGGTTAGAAAGGGTGAAATTGACAAAAGAGACCGACACGAAATGTTGACAATTTGAAAATATTGATTTTCTACAGAGCCACCAGTTAGTAGGAGTGAAATGGTTGTACCAACTCAACCAAGTTTATGAAAAGTTTTGCAAAAAGACCCAATTATTAGACTCTATTTAACATGACTTGGAAATCGAGATTCATAGAGTTCGGGGGCATACTTAAGTGGGGATAAAGTGTTAGGCACCCCCTGACTTTCATGAAAACACAGTTACTGCATCTTTTCAATTCTCTAATTTATTTGAAATATGTGTGTTGAAGTTAATTGGGCCTAAGTACTTTATTTGGAAGTAGTGATATGCCTCTTTTGCACCTATATACAAAGGGTTTGACTTGTATAAAATTTTAATTTTAAGCAAAATATACAGAAATGATATTTTGAAAACATGTTTTCAAACCCTTATTCTCACATAGTAATTGAGGCCTTTGATACTTCCATTTTATTCCATATTCGGTTTGTTTTGATTTTATTCTCGAGATGCGAAGCATCTTTGATAAAATAATATACATATAAGTCTAGGGCTCCTTATGGGCATGAATGCCATCAAAGAATGTCCGAGCACCACAAATATGATTTATAATCTAGTTGTACAACTAAAAATGGTCCATCGGAAACCAGATCTAGATTCGTCAGCTGGATCTTAGATCCCATAGCTCTTAGGCTCACATAATATCATATGAATAGCCTATGTAACAAATATACTAGAATAAAATAGATATTTAATCTAAACGTCATAAAACAAAGGATTCATCAGTTAAATCCTTGCATACGCGTAGCCAAAGCTTCCAACTTCCTCTAGATACAGATCTAGGGTCCAAATCTACAACTTTTAAATCGATTAAAAGTTAGATATGACTAAATTTAGATAAATCTAGTCCACAAATTTAAATATTATAGCTTTACATTAAATGAATAGTAAAAAAACTGATATTTAATCACAGTAAATAATTAATATATATATATATATATGGCCAGGATTGCTAATATATGGCCTTTGCGTTCTTTAATATATATATATATATATATATATATATATATATATATATATATAATCATATATATACATATATTTATATTTATATTTATGATCATAAATATATATATATATATATATATAAGCTGATAAAAGCTTCAGATTGGAAGAGATCTTACAGTGTGTAGCGAGGAAGGCTTTAAACTGCTTTTGAAGCTTGAAAACTCAATTTTCACAAGTTAAAACTTGATATGTTGTAATATATATCAAAGTTTGGAACACTGTAGGAGGGGTTAAGAGTTGAAATGGGCAATAGCCACGGATCTACCTATGACTGGCCCAGGTGGGCCCGACCCCGTGGGTCCCGTACGTCGTCTGCTAAAACCTTCATAACTTTCAATCCGTGAATCCGATGGAGATGTGCCATACCATTCCGAAAATCTCTCTCCGAGAGCTAAGTAATGACATAGGGCTTGCCCTTTTCGGAATCTGGGAAGATGGGTCCATGATCGAAATGGCATCTTCGGGTCTTTGTAAACAGTCTGTTGAGCTATTTTGCGTAGTTTGCGTTGAAAAGTGCTGCAATGGCTCTTTTCTGACCCTATTTGCAGCTTTATTGGGTTTTTGAAGTTGAATTGTTAAAATGACCATTTTGCCCTTCCGGGGTTTATCTCCATGGTTGACGAGGCTTTTGGCTGTATTTTGTGGTTGTCTCTAGGGTTTGATTGCTGCCAACTTTTCATAGGGTTGATCTTCAAGGTTTATTTGATGTTCCACGGTGATGTCTTTGTGGTTAGATTTGATGTTGTGGTCCTCCAGGGTTATTTTTAGAGTGTGAAAAAGATGCTTTTGCCCTCCTGCATTGTTAGTAACAGGAAAACAAAATTTTGAGTGTCTACAAAGGCCTCTACCATGTTCAAAGTAAAGAAAAAGAAAGTCATATATCTCCCTTTACTAAATTTTCTTACTATAACAGAAATGGTCATTCCATTCACACGTGCAATGCTCGAAATGGTAATTATAAAAGAAAAATGATTTGGGTTCCAAAAGGAACTTATACTACACCAATTAATATTAAAAATACAAGAAAAGATCTATATAATGAAAGACACTATAGAGATTATCATTAAATAAATTTAGTATATAAAAGTAGACTAAATCAATAATCTTATAGACCTGATACTCATAAAATGCTTGTATCTACTAAGATTGATTATCCTGTACCTATTTCTGTAAATGAAAACACAAATATTCCTTATACAAAATGGTACCAGTTTGTGAAATTAATAAATGTTGCAGGTATGTCTTGGAGCTGACTCTTGTAAAAATAACTGACGACATCATTGTTGGGTCTATTGATATTATTTTGAAATGAGCATAAAGGGAGTATTAAACTTCTTCCTAGAATTGCAAATCAAACAAGGTAAGAAAGATTCTGACTATGCAGGACATCATAATCAAGTAACACATATTAGTTTTCTCATAAATATTTATGCATTAAAATATGTGTTTTAAAAATTATTGATTAAATTTGAGTTTTAACATAGTAGAAATATGTAAATGTGTAAAAGTTTACAGATATGTATATTTATAAATATATTTTTCTAAAAATATTATTATAAATATAGTTTAATATTTATAAGTTTTTATTATTTATATTTCATATTTAATTCTTTTCTCTTTAAAAACATATATATATATATATAATAGATTTAATCTAGAATGTTCATTTGAATTTCTATACATCTAATGGTAAATAATTTCATCCGTGTATACTAATTTGGACCAATCAGAAGCAACCACACAGAATCAAATCATTCAAGCTTATTATCATTTGATCAAAAGACAAATAGGCAACTAAATCTTTAAAAGAATTTTTTTTCTAGATTCTAATCTCTCTTTTTGGAGGTTCTGAAAAGTACTCTACACTATCCTTTCCCCCCATTTTTTATGATGACAAAGGGGGAGAAGAAAAATAATTTTTTTTTCATGCTATCACATGCTATATACATGAACTGTTATACACTGTTGCATGTTAGTTTTTCAAAAACTATTATATACGGTTTCATGTTAGTTTTTCAAAAATATAATTTTTTTTAAATGATTGCATAAGCTGAGGGGGAGCTTTTATAGAAAATATTTTTAATTGATTGTCATCATCAAAAAGGGGGAGATTGTTGGGTCTCTAACTTTGGGTTTATTTTGATGATAACAATAATTAGTAAATAGATTAATTAAAATGGTAGAATCTTTTCCATAGGATTTATATTATAATTGTTTTAATTATTTTATTTACTTTGACCTAAAATATTTTCTTAATCTTATTGAATTAATTTTATTAGCCTTGATAATTTAAATATCAAGTGTTAGTTCACATAGTAAAATTTACTAAGGTAAAGAAATCTCCTATTATTTTTCAAAAGTTTATTCACAAAAGGGGGTAAAATAATTTTTAAAATAAAAATTGCATGCATATATATATATGAACATTAAATGAAGGGTTTATTATCTTTGATCGAAAGATTGCCAAATTAGATGATTAAATTCAAGATAATATTTTTTGGACAAATAATCATTTATGGCCATGTGCTGGAACATATGATTTAAGACATATGTTGAACTTCTATTATTATGCATTAAATGATAAGCTGCCTTGATCATTTGTGCAATATGATGGAAACAAGGTTTTTCAAAAAAACAAATTCAAAATTCGGTAGATAAAAAATCTAATGGGCTAATAGGAAGTCAAGCTTTTATTAAAGCAGTCCGTGTGAAAAAATTAGATTGCTTCATCCGAACCATCCATTTCAAACTAAATAAATCAAAACCATTGATTTTAAATCAAACCTTCAAAATTACCCTTTTGCCCCAAGCTGAGAAAAACTATAAATAAGAGGCTTTCCTTTTATTTCTAATTTGCCAATTCACTTGAAAAGAAAAGCTTACTCCTTACCTACATACTCTCTCTAAGAAGCTTTATTTCTCTTCTTAACAAAGTTTTGATTATTTGAGAAGAGGAAATTGGTCTAAGTAATTGAGATACATTATTTAATTTGATTTATTTAAATTGTCTCTTACTTATTTAAATCTATAGATATACGAATATAAATTGTTATACACAATTATATATATATATATATATATATAATCTATTTATCAAATAAAAAGTCAGTACTTAGACACCAAGGCTACAATCCGAGCATCCGAACGAGGTATATCTGACCTTTTTCGGACCGCTGGTGTCGAGAGTTACGCAATGACATAGATTAGAGGTTGTACGAAGTCAGGAAGAGGGGTCCATGCCCATGGTCTTCAAGCTTCAAATTCTATCCAAAGTACTGTCACACGTAATAGTCACTCAAGATTGTCACTCCTCGGTTCTTGTGGGACATTGTTGGATGTATGTATGTATGAAGTGTTGAGATGACGTGCCATTGTTGAAGGAACAAGATGACATTTGAGTCCTATGTCGCGATATCATCTTGTTGAGACAGTAAGATGACGTGTTGACTCCTCACCGGGGTTATCGTCGGTTTAAGCGAAAAGCAGACGTTGCTCAGGGTTACATCCGAGATTGGACTGCTGCTTGTTTGCATGTCTCACTGTCATCTGTAGGTGTTCCTGTTTGCCCGTTGTTAGCTCCGGGTCTGAGGTGTATGTGCCTGGATAGGATGTCTGATGTTGAAGCTGATTGCATATGTTTAAAACAAGCATTTCTGGGGTTATCGTCGAAACTGCAATGGCATCCCTTGGGGCTATCACCAAGGATGGGGTTGCTACTCCCAGTGTTGTCTCTAGGACTGGAACTGAGCGTCACGGTGTTATCTCCGAGATAGGATTGTCCTCTCCGGTGTTGTTGTCGGTCTTTTGATCTTGCAAACCTCGGGGTTATCTCCGAGATTAGAAATAACATTCCCGGTGTGTGTTCCGGGTTAAGATGATGTTCCCAGTTTATGTTCCGGGTTGAGATAATGTTCTCGGTTTGTGTTCCGGGTTGGAACTGAACTTCCGGTAGTATCCAGAATGAATGTAAGCTGTCTTTCAGGGTTATCTCCGAAAGATGAATCTACCCTCCTGCAATGTCAGTAATAGGAGGGCAAAAAATTTCGAGTGTCTACAAATGCCCCTCTTTATCATATTCATGCAATGCAAGGCATGGATAGGATAAAGAATCCTAGACACTTGAAATGCAAGCAAGATAAACATGATGCTATATGCAACAACATGATGCAGATGTATGATGCATGATTGCCAAGTAATCCTGTTGGGATGACAATCAGTGATAGCTTGGACATGCGATCCAAGTCTCCAAGGATGTTGATATTGGGGATATCACCAAAGTCTTGAGTCCTAGACACTGGCTTATATTCCATAGAGGTACCTCTTGTATGTAAGAGATCTATGGGGAAAAATCATTGTCTGTTTGAGGATGTGTATAACATATTCCCTCATTCTGTCGGAGTTACTGCCAACAATTTCGTCTATGTCAGGGTTGCCTGACCTTCGTTGATATGTGTATCACCGGATAGATCCCTGTTGGGTGTATTGTCAAGGCTTCTTGACCTTCATTGATGTATATGTCAATGGTAGCATTGTGTTATAGCCCTTGTTGGGGAAGGTTGTTTCAATGGGTTTACTCGTCATAGGCTGTCATGACATCAAGGCTACTTGACCTTCATTGATGTGTGTATCAATGGTTGCATTGCGATGTGACCCTCGGCGGGGATATGTAAATGCTTGAAAGATGTGCGTTGTGACCCCCCGTTGGGGATATGTAGATGTTAGAAAGATGTTCATTGTGACCCCCACCGGGGATACGTAGATGTTTTGTGGTTTTTGCGTTGTAACCCCCGCCGGGGAGGTTTAGGGTTGTGGCCCTGCAAATGACGGCATCGGACCTTTGTGGGGTATTGCCGAGCATGGTTTGTGAAAGTTGAGCTCATTGGTATAGTATACCCTACATTCAGGCGAATACCTTTGAGACGACGGGAGTTTAACTCTGACCGACGAGAAACCAAGATTTCCGACTATTCCGCTCAATCACGTAGCACTTTTATTCTTTATTTGGCCTTTTCAGCTTGTGAGACCTCCTTTACAACTCTAACTGGAGCGAGCCGGAGGTTTAGGACCCATGTGGGAGTGCCGCAGGTGTACCTGCAGGAGCCGCAGGTTAGCCTGCGGCCAACCGTGCCTATGTATAGGCGGTTGGTTTCTTTCATAAGTCATTTTCAAGTTGCGCAGAGAAGGAAATCTGAGAACTCTTCTGCAGATCTGCTGTGTTCGGGCAACTTTCTACATATTCTCTTTCATCTGCATAAGCGTTCTTCATCATCACGTAATACATGCATGTATTTTTTTCCAATTTCTGTCCGTTGGAAAATGACTTATCACATGAAATGCATTTAGACACATAGTAGTGAATATGCATGCTGATATGACTTGATAAAAAATATTCAACATAGTAAATGTTAGTATTAAACCATGCTGAACATAATGATGTGAAAAAATTTGACTTTTGAAATAGTCAAATTGGCACCTTTTACTGTCATTTCTTATCTTATCTGAGGACAAATAAGCAAAGGCATAAAGTAAAATAATCCTGGTAATTAGACTACACTTATGGATTTTTACTGTGATGTGATTAATGCATATAGGATGTATATGACTGTGTATAGATGTGCTACTGAATGGCCACCTAGTTATGCCTATGTGCATGTGGATAGTCCCATTTACAAATGGGCTATGGCAAAATTTTCCCAAAATGTAGGCATTGGGTATTCATGCATTTTTAACTCTACTGTAGATGTATGTTAAAACAATGCATGTAAGCATGTAATCATAGAATGCATTTTGGAAAAGACTCCAGGTAAGAAATTACCACACCCTTTCTGAGGTGATTTGGAGACTTGTTGTCCATATATTATGGATCTGGACCAGCCGAGTAGTTCCCGCAGGACCACTTCTGGCGTACAGAGGAGGGATTTTGAAGAGCCTCAACGCCGTTCCATTAGACAGCCTCGTCGTTTGGCGGAGGCGGTGATACGTCCTATTCGGGTTGAAGTGCCAAATGTCGAGGTCGAGGATGAGGAGGAGGATGCACCGATCGAGGTTCCTGCTCCTGTTGTACGTGTTCCCCATAGGGAATTTCCAGGTATTCAAGTGGCGAACCCAGATCTTCTGGGTGACTTGAGTAGGCATCGTTCAGTATACCTGCACGCAAACGAGGTATGAAGTTAGATCTTTAATCTTCTTTATTTCCTATTGATAAGGAGTCAAGGAGTCTGATGTTGATCTGCATTTGATGTAGGTTCCCAGCTTCACACAGCCTCGAGGGAACTGGTTTAACATCCACTCTATGTATCAGGCCTTGCATGATGACTACAGAGCGATCGTCCATGGTTGGGGATTCGGGAGGTTCTTCTCCATTCTACCCCGTCGCTGTCCCTGGGGTAACCTCAGGGTATTGTCTGAGCGGTGGTTTCACCAGACTCAGTCACTTCATTTGTTGGACTATGAGGTGATGATGACGCTGATGGATTGGAGGTTTATCACAGGTATGGAGTTTGGAGGGGAGTCCATGCCTTGCACGGTGGATATCACCCCTACTGCCGTCAGATCCTTGTTGGGAGTTCCGGCGGAGGTGCTCAAGGGCAGGACTATTTGTACGGGTCCTTTGAGCATAGATGCCATGAGCGAACTGTTGAGTGAGCCCATACCCGATGATGTGAGAGTCAGGGATCGCATTCATCGGCGATTGTTCCTAATGATCATTAGGGGTTGCTTCATATCAGATAACTCTTCTACGGTGTCCTTCGCTTTGATCAACACCACTCAACACGTGGACAGTATAGGAGAGTATGATTGGGGTTCCTACACCTTTGCCTACTTCCTCAGGGGAATGCACATGCAATCGCAGGGCTTGACCGAGGTGTGGTTAGGATTCTACCTGTTTCTACTGGCGAGTGTTTCTCTTGTCTTTTCCCATGTATAAGTTAAGAGTATTGACTGACAGCAGATGTTTGCCTTTGTGTTGGCAGTTTTGGGCCTATGAGAGGCTTCCTTGTTTGCGTCCTGTGAGCGTGTTAGGTTTAGACACCTACCCACGAGGACGGAGATGGCATCATTCCATACTGGTGGAGGTCCCTATTGCTGAGGGTTTCACTCATTATCGCCTACAGTTGGAGTTGTTGACAGCTGATGTCATCACATGGATTCCCTATTCAGGAGAGCATTTGGGAGTTGGATTTGAGGATGGGAACCCGACTGGAGTAGAGTACGTCATTTCCACCCGCAGGATTCCTCTCTTCACAGATGGAGGATGGGAGCTCTATTTAGGAGTGCGTGCTATCAGGAGCACTACAGGAGAGATTCGTATGCCGATCTTGCCTCCTGCCAGACGTTATTGGCATGTTTCGCAGTCACCCGTCATTGACATCCCATTGATGGGGATTGACGGTTTTACATTGTTAGAGGGCCCCTATTCTCAGGAGATGTTCTAGTATTGGTGGATCCCTCGCACAATTGGATCTCAGACCCGTGCCACACAGTTTATGGGGGATATGGTTCCAGGATCCATGATGATGACGGATTGGTTATCTTGTGTCAGAGATCCGACTCATGTAACACAGATTGACTCGGCAGCTGGACCGGTCACATCTTTTCATTCGGCATTTGGGCAGAGATCCTGCAGAGGTAGATACTTTTGATCCTTCTAGCTCTGGCACTGGTCCCTCAGGTGACCCATATGGTTTTGTCGGTGCAGATCCTCCCTTGTATCGGCCTGACATCCCTATAAATAAAGATCCAGTGACGCAGGGAGGAGTTACATCAGGTGGACAGGATCGATGATGTAGACATCTATACTCTTGACTTTTTCTGATGTATTTTTCGTTATCTCTTTTGATAGGCCTCTATTGTATATTGGGTAGCTTCGCCCCATTTCCCTGTATTTTAGTTGTACAGAGATGTATTAGTTGATGATATACTTAGGAATGTATGTACAGTTTTCCATTCCCTATATCATATTTCCATCTATTGTATCATGCATGTTATTATGTTATGCATATGTATGTATGTCTAGAGATATTCAGCATTGACCCCTGGATGGTCTTATGACATGGCCCGTACAGATGTCTTCTTCGATAGTTAGCCGTATTGATTATACCCCACCATTTGTGGTGGTAGTTGGTATGCGCTCATGGTATGATAGTATATCACCATCAGACATGGTGATTGTAGATGATTTGCTGCAACATACTATGACCCTGTTGATGTTTTAGGTTCCTCCAGGATTTATAGAGGGCATGCTAGAACACTGGGTATCGGACAGATAAGTATTCCGATTTGGGACCCAGGAGTTGACTCCTACTTTGGAGGAGTATGCACGATTAACGATGTTGTCGCTGGACAGACCTTACGTGCATATGGCTATTGGAGACATGAGTAGACAGTTCATGACCCTCACCCGGATTGAGACGTAGAGTGGTCCAAGACGAGATTACATCCGGCCACGTGATATCCCAAATTTCTGTTTGCTTGAGTTTTGGCTCTGAGGATAGATATGCACGGTATTCCGGGGATTTCACCACACCGGAGGACCATTGGCATTCAGCCAGAGTAGATGTACTGCTTCTATGCGTATTGTCATACGTCTACATGTCCCGGTACATGGATGAGCTAGATATCGGCGCTATTATGGCAGTGAGAGCTCTCAGGGAGGGTCGTACCATTGTACCGATGATTGTTGCAGAGACCTTAAGGTCAGCTACATACTGCTGCACTTATCCGGTAGGAGTGTTCACAGGTAGCTCGGTCATGCTGTATGTGTGGTTCATGTCACACTTGAGACCGATTGGCACATTTAGACGGCAGGGGTTTTGTTTCACCCAGGAGATAGCCATGTCATACTCCTTTCAGCCTGCAGAGTGCACAGATGCTGCATCGTGGTCAGCTTTCCTGGCATGGATTAGAGATCCGTTTGCCATATTTCCGTGTTCAGGGCTTAGTTCACCCTACAGCTTCATTACTCATGTTTCGGGCATGGATTACCTCCCTCTAGCTGGATTGAGGGGAATGATCACTTACCACCCATTGGCCGTGATGTGTCGGGCTTAACCAGCCAAAGATTTTCACCCGTATGAGGCGGCAAAGTGAGTCGAAGACTTCGCTTCATACCGTTTATCAGTGGAGGACAGATCCAGGTTGTATGCCTGTTGGGATCAGCGAGAGTTGGCTGAGTTTTTTGTCAGTCATCCAAGTTGTTTTGCAGAGTATTCCTCATGGATGGAGACAGAGACTGCATTGGCTGTGGTAGTATCCACGGTGTAGGGGTTTGATTCTGACGATGAGGAGCCTATAGAGGAGAATGATACTCCCACCGATGATTTGACTGTTGGGCTGCCAGCATTTGTGATGGATTCTCCCACCCCTAGTGCGACTGTTACTCAGTATTCGGCACAGTATTTGGAGCAGAGCTTACATCTAATGACCTATGAGAGAGATCAGGCTAGGGCTGCGATGTTGACTGTAGGGTTTCGGCACATAAAACGCAGCGGAAATATAAAAATTCAAAGAAATTTCCGAAACCCAAAAACAGGATCCATGCGAAAAACAATTAACTCAGTTGTTTAGAGATTATACCGAATATGAAAAACGAGAATCAAATTGATGCGCTCAATCCTTAACGCAATTCCTCACGAAACTACGCTCTATGGTATCCACACTAACGCCGCACAAACCGCTGAACGATTCTCGCAATAAGAGGACTTCACAGTACTAGCCACCAAAGGAACCTTTATGAAACCAGATGTGTTTTCTCTCTAGTCTCTCTCTAAGAGCGGCTAGGGTTTTCAAGTTATGAATTAACCCTAAGTAGCTGCTATATATCCTATAAATAGTAGTTAAAAGGAATTAATCAAAACCTAATTTCTTAAAATCCGAATTTATATATATATATAACTTAATTAAGTCTTACTTAATTAATATACATATATACAAATTTTCCTTTTAATTTAAATTCTTGATTTAAATACTATTAATCATATTAATATATTTAAATCCTTAAAATTTAAATTTATTCCCTTTTAAATTACGTTCTATATGTGTGACCCTATAGGTTATTATCACGTTGGCAATAATTTTAAAATCATATTATAAAATTATAAACAATGAGCGGCATCTAGTAATGCATCACTACTACCCAAGTAATAATAAGAGCGATGATTTGATGCACCCTTTTTGTGACCAATGTTTCAATGTAATTCCTTTTAACCTTAATATCCTAGATTAAACTCGAGTCATGGAATGTGTCATACTCTTCATAATTTAATCTGAGTTTTTCTTGATCAATGAGTAGACTATATGAAACAAATCACTATTTGAGCATGGCCATGCATTTCATAGTCCTACTCAATCAAGAGGCCTATGGATATCATCCCTAATATATAGGAAGGTTAAATTCCATCTAGATCACTCATATTCCTCACACGATTCATGATGTACACAATAATCACCTTTATAGTCCACCCTATTAAAGGTGACATTTGATGATATCAAAGTACATAAATTCCTGTGTAGTATTATAGTGATTTCAGGTCAGAGGACCAATACATCATTGTCACTATGAAAATTGCTAATGACACTCCGTATAATGCTCCACATAGAATTCTCATGGTGGGTCTATCCAGTACATCGTTCTCTAACATGTACCTATGCATTGACTTAATATCTCATATATTTATGACCAATGAGATTTGGTCATCAGTCAATCCACATACTAGTCTCAATGCATCATTGTTGTCCCATCAACAATGATACTCGACTAGGGACATTTAAGAACAATGATACTAATTATAATTATATAATCTCATATTCAAGTCACATACTTGAAACTATATAATTTGTATCACTATTCTAAGGATTTTTTATTATGTTAACATTTATATAACGCAGTAAATAAAACCATAATAAAATCATTCATTTATTCAATCAAATATAATATCAAAACGTTAAGCAATTATATCAAATAATTGGCCTCTAGGCCATAAACTCTAACATTGACAGCTCTTGATGAGAGAGACGTCGCTTTGTTAGAGAGGGATGAGGCTAGATCAGCCAGGGATGCATTGATCGGGGAGCGGGATGCCGCCTTATCTACTAGGGATGTGGCCATCGCATATAGTACTTCCGTTAGATCCCAGATGACTGTCAGTCTTGCCGACATGAGTGCCTACATTGATGAGCATTATGCCACCATGCAGTTAGCCTCTGATTTGCTAGCTTGTGTAGATACCCTTGGGCAGGAGCTTGCAGTGCTTCCTCCGTCGTCAAAGAGGGATGTTATGTTAGATCTGATAGTTCGCATACACACAGATCTGTAGATAGCTTTGTATTTTCCTGCACAGACTAGCTTAGCCATTTTGTCATGTACAACACAAATGTATATATCAAACAGTATTATGTATGGCAGGGAAATATATTTTGGTTCACTTCCCTTTTAGTTATGCCTTGATACTTGCTTGATGTTTGCCTGTTTCTCCAGGGCCTTGGGATCTTGATGTATTCTGAACTTATCCTTGATATATGGACATTGAGACATCACAAGATCTCTCAGAACGGATCATTGAATTCTGCAAATCCCTACCATCTTTGGTGTCTTGGGACTGGTATCTGTATGGAAAAGTGGAGAGGATGGTGATTTCTTCCTCTCTGAGATTGACCGCACCACAGATGGTCGCTAATACTTCTATTTGTGAGAACCCTAGTTAATTCCATCTCTTATGGGTTGGTATTGCTCTTTGAGGCATGATCGCAGCTTATATAGTCACCGAATCTTCTATTTATGAGAAGAGGTTGGGTAATTCCATCCCTTTGATCTGAAACCGATGAAATGAGGCAAATTGAAGGTTGATCCCAGTACCGTGTGACAAATATGTTGTTCGGTAGGGTTAGATCGCACCATGAATTGCCGCCACGCATCTCCTATTGAAGAGGAGATCAAGTCTGCGTAGTTCGAACCTAGTGTAGGAGGTTCAACGCTGAATGCGGAAGGCAGATGGGTGTAGAAGTATTTTTGTTGTTTTTCTGAAGAAAGGGCAGAAATGTTTTTGTTGTTTTTTGTTGTTGCGACCGGGCCATAAAGAATACGGTTGCCTACGTACCCCCAGGAGTATGGGAGATCAGGTCGACGTAGTTCGTCCCTCAGGACGAATCGCAGCTAACGAGAAACGTGAATCCCATGTGCAAGTTATACTGTGGGGAGAAGAAAGTTTAATCCCATAATGGGGATAAACTGCAAGTGTGGAAAAAGTTTGATCCCGTCTTCAGGACAAACTGCAAGCGTAGAAAAGTTTAATCCCATCTTCAGGATAAACTGCAAGTGTGAAAGGTTCAATCCCGTCTTCAGGATAACCGAAATTAAGAAAGGTTCAATCCCATCTTCAGGATAACCGAATTGTATGGAAGGTTTGAATTGAGGTAAAACCAGGCTGCTGGCTTGAAGTATATGTTTCCCTGAGGGGAAGAAGAGTATGTTAAGGGGTGGAAGGGTTCAAAACCGGAATGAGTGGTGATTTGAAGATCAAAACCAGGATGTTTGTTTGATGGTAACTTCAGACATAGTACCATTTCACGGTGTCCGAATTGATAAGCTGTGGAAATTCATCACCATCCATTTCCTGCAATCTGATAGCACCTCCTGTCAATACTTCCTTGACAACAAATGGGCCTTCCCAGTTAGGAGCGAATTTTCCCTTAGATTGATCTTGGTTGTCAATGATCTTCTTCAAAACCAAGTTATGTTGTTTGAATTGCCGTAGACGGACTTTTCTGTTGTAGGATCGTGCAATCCTTTGCTGATATAACTGACCATGGAAGATAGTCGTGGCTCGCCTTTCGTCTATCAGAGACAATTGGTGATACCTGTCTTGTACCCATTGGACTTCATCCAACTGAGTATCCATCAACACTCTGAGGGATTCCATTTCCACTTCTATGGGGAGCACTACTTCCATACCATAGACTAATGAGTAGGGGGTTGCCCCAGTGGAAGTTCGCATGGAAGTTCTGTAGGCTAATAAAGTCAAAGACAAGAGGTCAGGCCATCCTTTATGATTGGCAGACATTTTCTGCATTGTAAGACCCCAACTTATTATAAATAAAATTAAATTTTCTCTATTTATTATTTTGAAATAGTAATGGTTAATTTGATTAATATGGATAGTTATGGGTAAAATCGCAAATATTTTAAATAAGCAAGTGGTTATAAAATATTCATTGTTGTTAGGGAATATTAGTTTGGTCGTGGAATATTCTTCTTTGTCGAGGAATATTAAATGCGACGGTAGCGCGACCTTATTATGGGGCCCATAAACTGAAAGCGATTGGATGAAGAAAATGATAAATATAAGTTGTTTATAAATAATTGGCGTGGTTATTACCAATTATCTTGTTGAAATACTTGGTGGTTAAAACACGATGTAGCACGCGTATTGCATCAATTATTGATTCTTACGTGAAGGCACTACTCAATAATTGTTACAATAATTCTTTATTCAATATTTTATTTTATTGATTCAATAATTGATGCGTTGATATTTTATATTATTGTTGTTTGATAATTATCATTACACAATATTTTCCATTATCGGATCAATAATTCATATTATTTGAATAATATTATTAGATAACATTATTGGCAATGTCTAGAAAGTTACATAAGGAGAGGTTTGGTCATCTAATTGCTTGCAGATAAGGAGAAATCCTTATTGGAAAGCCCCTCTTTCTTTGGAAGCTATGCACAGTTGTCGATGTTGTGATTACGTAATATTATTTGTGAATAATTAATTATTGATTTATATGATAAGGAAAATATTCATTTTATGTGGATATAAATGGAGAAAATTTTTCATGTGACAATTGTTGAAAATTATTATTTTATCTTTTCGATAAATAATTCATTTAAATATATTATTATATTTTAATAATATAATAATGGTGATATTTTTACAATGAATGTGGGATATATGAGTATATGAGGAGGAAGAGTATTTTTGTTGCATTAAATGATTAACACATGTTTTGTGTGTGTCGGTGGACCCCATTTCTTGACTAAAATTTGATTATAGCATGTAAATCATTAGGTTTGTGGATTTGATCAATTTACATTTGAAATTTGGAAAAACTTTTTTACTACAAAGTTGTAGATAATGGAATTTCCTATGGGAAAAGACATGAGGTTCGAATTTTTCGACAAAGGGCTATTTATTATGAATTATTGAAGTTACGAAGTTCTGAAATAATTAATTTTTGAAGTTTAAAATATTTTAATTAAGAAAAACATTTTTTTATTTTTGGGACATGTGTTAGTGGTTGAATTCAGCTGGTGGTGTGCGTAGGGAGATTTGGAAAAATAATATTATTAATTTATTAAATTTTCTCTTCTTTGGTGTTCTAAGCATTTTCCTATAAATAGGGTGCTTAGGTTAGAATTGAAAATCAAACCAAGCTGAAGTTTCTCTCTTTCTCTCTCTATATTATCGAGCGTATTCTTGTGAGTATTTTGATACTTTGAGTGTTGCTATACGGTGTAAGTTACCTTGACACTATATCCGATATTCCGATCGGAAATCTGATCTTTTCGAGGTAAGGGATGTTATTTTCTTCATATATGATATTATTTCTTTCAATATCATTATGCGAAGTATTATTGGTAACTTTTAAACAAATTTGGAACTTTTTAGTGTCGGGATTACTATTCACGTATCTGACACTATTCACGTATCGTGACTATTCACGAATCTTTACCTTATTCATCAAAAAAATGAAATTTTTCCTTTTCGGTCTAAAATATCTATTATGGATACTAGCTTTGATTGTATCCATGTTTTAATCATTCTTGAATTTTACTCCACTATGATTATTTATGAGGTATTTTTGAACATGGATAAACCAAAAATACTGAATCCTTAATATTTATTCTTTTGTTTCACAAGATTCGTTTTCTTTAAAATATTTTTCATCATCCTCAGTCCTAAATGATGATATTATTGAATATCTTTGGCCTGTAGTGCAAAGATTAATGATTTTATGATGAATAACTTTGGCCGTAATGCAAAGATGTACAGTGTTGAGATGAACATGACCAATCGATGAATATCTTTGGCTGTGAGTGCAAGATGAATATTTGATTCAGATGAATATTGATTGATGTTCTGGGGATAAAATATTGATGATGGACTTTTAAATTCATAGATTATAGTAGATTTCA
Organism: Panax ginseng; assembly: GCA_020205605.1. Lineage (NCBI taxonomy): Eukaryota > Viridiplantae > Streptophyta > Magnoliopsida > Apiales > Araliaceae > Panax > Panax ginseng. Next base: position 90,774,223 of record CM035129.1, read on the forward strand.
TTCTCTACGTAACTCATCTATGAATTATTATTTCATGCTGAATATTGATCTCGAAACACATTGTTTATTATATTCTATCGATTTTTCCTGTTGAAGACTAACGATAATTTGTTCTATATTATCTTAGTCATAATATTCTTTACTGGGCTAGTTGAGCTCACCCTTTTCCTTTTTGTTCCATTTTTCTTCTCAGGAGGCGAGAATGTAGCGAGTACTAGTCGGGGAGTGGAATGATGGTTCTAGAAGTTGTTTTAGTAGTCCTCACCATTTTTGTAAAATAATGTATCAATAATTATAATGAGGACTTAGTTGGGTATGGATATTGTCTAAATGACAATATTTGTATTTAAACTTACAGTTAATATGTTGTATTAATAAAGTTGTAGTTGTTTCTGTACCATGTTATTGACAACTCAAAATGGGTGATGTATACCTTTTTTAGGGGCGTCACAGTTGGTATCAGAGTTTAGAGATATGATCTCTGGCGGAGATCGAGGAATAGAACTAGGAGGGGAGAGACGAGTAAAACCTTCGCTAGTGTATCTTACCTAAGCTTATTTGTTGGTTGGTCAGTATATAGGGATATTATGTGATATGTTGATTTCTTTAATTAACCTTTGTTTTATGGAAGTATTTGAGAATGTCGACTGAGAATGTTAATAGTGGAGCAATTGAGGCCGTGGAACACCTTTACCCACCAACGAGGAGAGCGTGCAGCAGGTGGCAATGTTCCTCTGTAAACAACACCACCGATCGGATGATGAGCGATGGAATGTTTAGAAGCTTTTTGCGATTCATGCAAAATCGAGACGAGGAGACTTCGTGCACAAAATACGGTGGAAATGATAACAACGCACGCGGTTTGTCACGGCCATGCGATTCAAAGAGTTGGGACCACCGAGTTAAGGGAAAGCGGGATCCGATTAAAGGCAAAAGCGTGGGTCAAACAAATTACCAAGATATTCGATGTCTTGGGATGCGGAGGAGAACGAAGGTTCCATTCGCCACCTTTATGTTCCGTAATGAGGCAGATTACTGGTGGGAATCTGTGAAGCGTACCCATCCAGCTACACTCAGCATGTCTTGGGAGACGTTTCAGAAACTGTTCAATGACAAGTACTTTCACGAAAGTATTAAGTCATATGAAGGAAGTGGAGTTTATTAGATTGGAACAAAATAATATGATGGTGTCCCAATCTGGAGGTGAAGTTTGCGAGTTATCGGTTTGCACCTCATTTGGTGGAGAGTGAGGAGCGAATGACGGATGTTTACGAGAGGTTTGAAACCCGGCGTCGTCGATATCTCATTTCTCATAAATTTTCTCTCTATTCCGGATGTTATCAACAGGGCTCAATTATTAGAACGAGATAACGAGAAGTGCGTTCAACCGAGGACCACAACGAGGATCATCTGGGAGATAGCGATCAGCCAATGAATAAAGATAACCGGAGGAGAAAGGAAAAAGATGGACAAAAATGGTAACCACTCTCGGTGGTAGTCATAGCCATGAGAATAGAAGAAGCGAGTCGGGAGGAGATTTTAAAAGAGGAGATTCAACAATGACCATGTGAAGGCGTCGGCACCAAAGACAATCGGTTCTAAGGGAGGAGAATGACCACCGGTCGTATCTTATAAATCTTGGAAAGAGGGACATATCATCCAAATTGTCCTAGCAATTCAAGGTATGTTATAATTGTGGAAATGAAGGACATATCGCTCGAGATTATGCGATGGCGAAACCAAGTCCGAGGGGATGGTGACTCGAAAGGTCATGCATAGAAAAGTCAAAGTCAACGGTTCCTGGAAGAGCATTTGTTGTGACTGGTCAAAATGCGAGGAACCCAAACGAGGTGATCACGGGTAAGCTAATCATTAATTCTTACGAAGTTTATACCTTACTTGATACCGGTGCTACCCATTCATTTATCTCTCCTACTTGGCTCAACGTTTAAACTTGACTCCGGAGAAATTAGACTTTGATTTATCTGTGGAGACTCCATTAGGAGAAACTTTCATTACATCCACTTTTTATAAATCTTGTTTAATCCAAGTTGGTACCATCACATTACCTGTTGACCTTATCTCTTTAAAGATACTTTCTTTTGATGTGATTTTAGGGATTGATTGGTTAACCACTCATCATGCCAAAATTGATTATTTTCGTAAGGTTGTTAGTTTTCATATTCCTAATCAACCTGTTGTACGAATTCAAGCAACTAAACCATTAAAATCAATCACAGTCATATCAAATCATAAAGATATTCGTTTATTAAAAAACGGATGTCAAGCTTTCTTAGCCCATGTTATGGATTTGAATAAAGACACGTCAGATTTGAATAATATTCCTGTTGTTAGTAAGTTTCCTGACGTATTTCCTGAAGAACTTCCCGGTCTACCCCCAGAACGTGAAGTTGAATTCTTTATTGATCATAAGCCTGGTACAAAGCCCATTTCTAAAACCACATATCGAATGGCTCCTATTGAACTTCAGGAGTTAAAGGTCCAACTACAGGAGTTGTTGGACATCAATTTCATTCGTCCTAGTACATCTCCATGGGGTGCTCTGTTTTTTTTGTAAAGAAGAAAGACGGGGAGTATGCGACTTTGTATTGACTCATCGGAATTAAATCATGTCACTATCAAGAATAGGTATCCGCTTACCTCATATTGATGACTGTGTTGACCCGATTCAAGGAGCACAATTCTTTTCAAAAATCGATCTTAGATTACGGATATCATCAATGAAGATTAGAATCGAGGATATTCAAAGACTACCTTCGAACTTCGGTATGGGCATTATGAATTCTTAGTTATGTCTTTCGGATTGACTAATGCTCCTGCGGCTTTCATAGATATGATGAACCGTGTATTCAAGGATTATTTGGATCAGTTCATTGTTGTCTTTATTGATGACATTCTCATATATTCCAAAAACCGTGAAGATCATGAGCACCTTTTGAAGCTGGTACTCCAAAGGCTTCGTGAAAATAAGTTGTATGCCAAGTTGAAGAAATGCGAGTTTTGGCTTGAGGAAGTAGCATTCCTAGGGCACGTGGTGTCAAAACATGGAGTATCAGTTGACCCGATGAAGATTGAAGCAATACAAAGTTAGGAACAACCAGAAGGCGGTGGATCAAGTATGTAACTTTACGGGTTTAAATTGGTTATTATCGGAGATTTGTGGAGGATTTTCTCGAATTGCTACTCCATTAACTCAAATTGACTCGGAAAAGATACAAAATTAAATATGGAAGCGAGGAATGCGAGAAGAGTTTCCAAAAGCTTAAGAGGAGACTCAATTTCATTTGTTACGACAATACCATCTGGTTCGGATGGATTTGTTATCTCTGACTGATGATACTTGAGGCGAAAAGGTTAGGATGTGTTCTCATGCAACGTGGGAAAGTCATAGCCTATGCCTCGCGATAACTTAAAGAGTATGAGAGGAATTATCCTACTCATGATCTAGAGTTAGCAGCAGTCGTTTTCGCACTAAAGATCTGGAGCCACTATCTATATGGAGAAAAAGTGGAGATATATTCAGACCATAAAAGCCTTAAATATTTCTTCACCCAAAAGGAACTCAATATGCGGCAACAACGTTTGCTCGAACTGTTAAAAGACTATGACCACATCATTCAATACCATCCTGGAAAAGCAAACGTGGTAGCTGACGCGTTGAGTAGAAGATCATATGCAGGAACGAGTGCGATGATGTCAAGTATACACATAGAACCAACTTTAATCGATGAAGTTAAAGTTGCTCAAGCCACCGACCCGGAGCTGATGCGTATGAAGAAGAAAGTACAAGAAGGTGCTATTCCGGAAGCGAGAATCGATGAAGAAGGAATACTTCGAGTCCACTCCAGACTTTGTGTTCCTAACGACTCTGATTTGAAATACAAGATCATGACGGAGGCACATAATACACCGTTTGTAATCCATCCTGGAAGTACCAAAATGTATCGTGATCTTCGACATACATTTTGGTGGAACAATATGAAGAGAGAGATTGCAAAGTTTATCTCAAGGTGTTTAACTTGTCAATGTGTAAAGGCGGAGCATCAAGTACCTAAGGGTCCGTTGCAACCACTTAAGATTCTGAAAAGGAAGTGGGAACACATTACCATGGATTTCGTTATGGGTCTTCCCACAGTTTCTCAAGGCATAAATGCTATTTGGGTTATTGTTGATAGATTAACCAAGTCTGCTCATTTCTTGCCGATACGGGAGACTTATTCTCTTGAACGTCTTGCTCATATGTATGTAAATGAGATTGTAAGATTGCATGGCATGCCAGTATCCATAGTTTCAGATCGTGACCCAAGATTTACTTCACGATTTTGGGTTAGTTTGCAAAAAGCTATGGGCACGGATTTACGATTCAGTTTGGCATACCATCCTCAAACAGACGGACAATCAGAGAGGACTATTCAAACTCTTGAAGATCTATTAAGACTATGTGTCCTAGACTTCAAAGGGAGTTGGGATAAATATTTACCTTTGATGGAATTCTCCTACAACAACAGTTATCAGGCAAGTATAGGTGTGGCTCCATTCGAAGCATTATATGGACGTAAGTGTCGTTCTCCAGTATGTTGGGATGAGGTTGGTTAAGCAACATTGTTGGGACCAGAGTTGGTACGTATGACTACAGAAAAGATCCAAATGATTCGACAATGTATACAAACGGCACAAGATCGACAAAAGAGTTATGCGGATCTTCATCGAAAGGACGTGGAATTTAGTATTGGGGATCATGTATATTGTTGCATGTTGCTCCATGGAAGGGAGTTACAAGATTTGGGAAAAGAGGAAAGCTCAATCCATGATTTATTGGTCCATTTCAGATTCTTGACCGAGTAGGAAATGTGGCCTATAGACTCGCGTTACCTCCAAGTATGTCTCGTGTTCATAATGTTTTTCACAAATCAGTGCTTCGTAAATATATGAAAGACCCGATCCACGTTATTGAGTTAAAACCGGATGAGATAGTTGAAGACTTAACGTATGAAGAGGTACCTGTCAAGATCTTGGATAGGAAGGAGCATGTCTTACGTACAAAGGTCATACCACAAGTTAAAGTTTTGTGGAGAAACCATGCTATTGAGGAAATGACCTGGGAATTGGAAATGGAAATGAAAGCGAGGTATCCTCACCTTTTCGAAACACCAAGTACGTACGTCAATTTCGAGGATGAAATTTCATAAGGAGGGGAGGTTGTAAGACCCCAACTTATTATAAATTAAATTAAATTTCCTCTATTTATTATTTTGAAATAGTAATGGTTAATTTGATTAGAGTGGTTACTTAGGGGTAAAATCATAAATATTTTAAATAAGCAAGTGGTTATAAAATATTCATTGTTGTTTTGGGAATATTCGTTTGGTGGTGGAATATTCTTAGTGTCGGGAGAATATTAAATGCAACGGCACTGACTTTGTGTGGGCCCTATAACGAAAGCGATTGGATGAAGAAAATGCACAAATATAAGTTGTTTATAAATAACGGCGTAGTTATTCTGGATATTATCTTGTTGAAATACTAGGTGGTTAAAACACGGTAGCACACGGTATTGCACCAATTATTGATTCTTACGTAAAAGGCACTACTCGATAATTGTTACGATAATTCTTTATTCAATATTTTATTTTATTGATTCAATAATTGATGCGTTGATATTTTATATTATTGTTGTTTCAATAATTATCATTACACAGTATTTTCCATTATCGGATCAATAATTCATATTATTTGAATAATATTATTAGATAGCAATATTGGCAATGTCTAGAAAGTTACATCTAAGGAGAGGTTTGGTCATCTAATTGCCTTGCATGATGAGAGAAATCCTTATTGAAAGCCCCTCTTTCTGAGAAGCGCACTGTTGTCGATATTGTGATTACAGAATATTATTTGTGAATAATTAATTATTGATTTATATGATAAGGAAAATATTCATTTTATGTGGATATAGATGGACAAAAAAAAATTTCATGTGACAATTGTTGAAAATTATTATTTTATCTTTTCTCGATAAATAATTCATTTAAATATATTATTATATTTTAATAATATAATAATGGTGATATTTTTACAATGAATGTGGGATATATGAGTATGAGGAGGAAGAGTATTTTTGTTGCATTAAATGATTAACACATATTTTGTGTGTCGGTGGACCCCATTTCTTGACTGAAATTTGATTATAGCATGTAAAATCGCCCGCTTGTGGATTTCAGTCAATTTCTGTTTGAAATTTGGAAAAACTTTTTTCTACAAAGTTGTAGATAATGGAATTTCCTATGAAAAAGACACGAGGTTCGAATTTTTCTGACAAAAGGGCTATTTATTATGAATTATTGAAGTTCCGAAGTTCTGAAATAATTAATTTTTGAAGTTTAAAATATTTTAATTAAGAAAAACATTTTTTTTATTTTTGGGACATGTGTTAGTGGTTGAATTCAGCTGGTGGTGTGCGTAGGGAGATTTGGAAAAATAATATTATTAATTTATTAAATTTTATGCTTTGGTGTTCTAAGCATTTTCCTATAAATAGGGTGCTTAGGTTAGAATTGAAAATCAAACCAGAAACTGAAGTTTTCTCTCTCTATATTATCGAGCGTATTCTTGTGAGTATTTTGATACTTTGAGTGTTGCTATACGGTGTAAGTTCCTTCAGCACTATATCCAGTATTCCAGTCAGAAGTACAGTCTTTTCGAGGTAAGGGATGTTATTTTCTTCATATATGATATTATTTCTTTCAATATCATCATGCCGAAGTATTATCTGAACTTTTAAACAAATTTGGAACTTTTTGTGTCGGGGTTACTATTCACGTATACGGCACTATTCACGTATACGTCACAATTCACGAATACGGCACTATTCATCAAAAAAATGAAATTTTTCCTTTTCGTCCAAAATATCTATTATGGGTACTAGCTTTGATTGTATCCATGTTTTGATCATTCTTGAATTTTACTCCACTATGATTATTTATGAGGTATTTTTGGACATGGATAAATTTAAAATACTGAATCCTTAATATTTATTCTTTTGTTTCATTTGATTCGCTTTTCTTTAAAATATTTTCATCATCCTCGGTCCTAAATGATGATATTATTGAATATCTTTGGCCTGTAGTGCAAAGATTAATGATTTTATGATGAATATCTTTGGCTGTAATGCAAAGATGTACAGGTGTTGAGATGAACATGACCAACTGATGAATATCTTTGGCCTGTAGTGCAAAGATGAATATTTGATTCCAGATGTATATTAATTGATGTTACAAGGATAAAATAACGATGATGGACTTTTAAATTCATAGATTATAGTAGATTTCATTCTCTACGTAACTCATCTATGAATTATTATTTCTGCTGCGAATATTGATCTGAAACCTGTTGTTTATTATATTCTATCGATTTTTCTGTCTGTGCATTAACGATAATTTGTTCTATATTATCTTAGTCATAATATTCTTTACTGGGCTAGTTGAGCTCACCCTTTTTCTTTTTGTTCCATTTTTCTTCTCAGGAGGCGAGAATGTAGCGAGTACTAGTCGGGGAGTGGAATGATGGTTCTAGAAGTTGTTTTAGTAGTCCTCACCATTTTTGTAAAATAATGTATCAATAATTGTAATGAGGACTTAGTTGGGTATGGATATTATCTAAATGACAATATTTGTATTTAAACTTACAGTTAATATGTTGTATTAATAAAGTCGTAGTTGTTTCTGTACCATGTTATTGACAACTCAAAATGGTTGATGTCTACCTATTTTGGGGGCGTCACATGCATGATCTTTTTAATATTTTTATTAGACGCTTCAACAGCACCATTCATCTTTGGATGGTAGATGACTGAGTTGAGATGTTTGATGTGGAATCTTCTGCATAACTCCTCCATCATTTTGTTGTTGAGGTTCTTAGCATTATCTGACACAATGACCTCTGGTTGTCCATATCGACAAATGACATTGTTTCTGATGAAAGCAATGATAACTTCTTTATTAACCTTGGGGAAGGATGCTGCTTCTACCCATTTGGTGAAGTAGTCGATCATGGTGAATATGAATCAATGTCCATTACTGGCTTTGGGCTCGATGGGCCCGATCACGTCCATTCCCCACATTGAGAAGGGTCATGGCGAACTCATATTGTGGAGTTCCCTTGGAGGGGCGTGGATAGCATTCCTATGAATCTGGCATTGATATCACCTCTTGACGTGATCATCACAGTCAGCTTTGAGTGTAAGCCAATAATGTCCTGTCATGAGAATTTTCTTGACAAGTAGGGGTCCGCTCATGTGAGGGCCACATACTCCACCATAGATCTCATCCATGAGTCTCTCGAGCTTGGTCTTTATCCGCATATCCGAGGAGACCTAATCCTCGCATCTCTTTTGTAGGGTGCATCTCTCGCCGTAGAATTTCATAAAGAAATCGATGAATTCGCCTCTTCTCAGTTAGGCTCGCCTTAGCGGGTGTAGATCCATCTCGTAGATACTCCTTGATGCTTTGTTGTCAAGGACTGTGGATGGGAGGTAGCTTATCCGATACTTCTCCAACGTAATTCTCATAGACTAGGGCTCTTTGCAGAGTAAATGTGATGTTTGGCATGTTTTCCTTGTCCTGTATGTAAACCAAGGAGGCCAACGTTGCTAATGCGTTTGCAAAATCATTCCTATTACGAGGAATGTGTAGAAAGGAGATTTCTTCGAACTCCAAAGCCATCTGTAAAACTTGTCAATGGTAAGGCAGCAAATGTAATTCTTTGGTTTGATAGATTCATGTGGATTGTTTGATTGCTAATTCGGAATCCCCAAAGACAGTTAAGCGCCTGATGCCCATTGAACGGGCAAGTTTTAGCCCCATGATACAGCCTTCATACTTAGCTATGTTATTGGTGTTTGACAAACTCGTAATTTGACAACGACGGATATCGCTCCTCCCCGTGCATCGATATATTAAACCGCTCCACTCGAGCCTTCAATTAATAGCTCCATCAAATTACATTCACCACGTACATCGTGTATCGTACTGATGTTGTATCTGAATTGTCATTACCCCTTCATCGGGAAAGTATATTTCTAAGGGTTTGTAATCCCCTACAGGTGCGCAGCGGCCAGTTGATCCACAATTCCTTGACCTTTAACAGACTTTTGAGTCACGTAGATGATGTCAAATTGCTGTAGGATCAACTGCCATCTGGACAGTCGACAATTCAGTATGGGCTTGCTGAACACATACTTGAGAGGATCCATTTGGGATATGAGATGGGTTGTGTAACCATAGAGGTAATGTTGTAACCTCATGGAAGCCCATGCTAAAGCACAACAAGTCTTCTCAATCAGAGTGTACTTGTGTTCACTGATGCTGAATCTTTTGCTGAGGTAATAGATAGCTCGTTCCTGGCCTCTATTGTCTTTCTACCCCAGCATACAGCCCATAGCATTGTCATTTATTGACAGGTACATGAACAGGGGAACATCATCCCTGGGAGGTATCAAAACAGGAGCGTTAATTAGTTGTTCTTTGATGGTAAGGAAGGCTTTTCTGACACTCATTGTTTCATTTCATGGAGGAGTTCTTCCTTAACAGCTTGAAGATAGGCTCACAGGTTGCTGTGAGTTGAGAAATAAATCTGCTAATGAAATTGATCCTTCCCAAAAATCCCCGTATTTTCTTCTCTATCTGAGGAATGGGCATTTCCTTGATGGCCTGGATTTTGGTAGGATCCAGTTCAATCCCTTTGTGGCTGACTAGGAAACCTAGCAACTTGCCTGACTTAACACCAAAAGCGCACTTGGCGGGATTCAACTTCAAGTTGTACTTACACAACCTGTTAAAAAGTTTTATGAGATGGTCTAAGTGGTCCTCCTCCTTCCGGGATTTGACAATAATGTCATCCACATAGATCTCTATCCCTTTGTGCATTAGATCGTGGAAAAGAGCCATCATAGCTCGTTGATAGGTTGCCCCGGCGTTGATGAGGCTGAATGACAACCTTCTGTAGCAAAAGGTTCCCCAAGGCGTGATGAAAGAAATTTTCTCACGATCTTCCTCAGCAACCATAATTTGATGGTACCCCGCAAAGCAATCAGCAAAGGAGTAAATGTCGTATTGAGCAGTATTGTCAATAAGAATGTTGATAAATGGCACGAGAAAGCTATCTTTAAGGCAAGCTTTGTTCAACATTAATCATAAAAGAACCTTTGAGTAAATAGTTACCGTACAATTCAATCCTTCCACCATACAATGTCCCAATTAAATATAAGACATGGAATTTCTGTCAAGTCTTATTTTATTTAATTGTATGTATTTCGAGTCTTAAATGCACAACTCCAAATAATGCAAATTACAAACTCCTTTCTAATTTCATTCTGCCTTGGCCAAGGACTACTGAGTTGTCATTTATCGAATCACATAGGACATTTCTCTTCTTTTACTAGAAGTGGTAGATTCTTTATTGATCATACATTATCTCCATGTATAACTTATTATACCCAAGCATATCCTTTGATATACCCTAAGGGTCTTAAGGAATAAGTCAAAGTATAACTCATCATACACAAGATAATATGATGATCTCAAGTCCAAGGATCACTTGTACTACTATCACTACAGGAATTCCTATTGACAAGCAAGTAAAACTCCATTAGGTATTCCTTAGCGAGCCACGTTCAGTGAACTTATTCTCTAATAAGCACCTACATACTTGCTTTAGTGTCTCAACACAAATGATCATGAGATCAATCATCCTCATCCAATGAGCAAGCAACGTATGTACCAATCTATCCGAATTCACTAATCCCCAATTTAGTAATCCAACGATTGGGATCTATTTTAGTTTTAAGCTTTCTAAGAATTTAGATCTCATTAGAATGATCATCATCATTATTCTAAAAGCATTGCTTAAAACTATGGGTTTATCACATATTATAAAACAAAGATCATGTAGATAATTAAAAGCCTTTAATAAATAATACTTTTATTAATAAATGAATAAGATTGTTACAAAGTATATGCTTTATCATCAAACATGATTGGCTTGTGTGCATACTACTTTCAATCTCCCACTTGCACTAAAGCCAATCGTCATGGTATCTCATACTCTTCTTCTCTAAGTGACGATTATCCTGCTGTTGGATAAGCTTCAGTATATGGATATGTAATGTTGTTCTTGAGAGTCCACTATCTCTATAGTGATTTCCCATCTTTCATTGATTCTTATAATCAAATGAAAGTGCCACAACACATGTTTAGATCCAAGATGAGACTTAGGAACTATTCCTAGTTCTGTAATGAACTTTTATCCAAACAATAAACTTGTAGATTCATTTATAGCAATATACATTATCTTTATCACTAAACCAGCAACTCTTTGCTGTTTGGAACCTTTCCAATTCACTGCACCACCGTTCAAGGTAACACTTTACCTTAAAGTGGATTTTCTGTCGTCTTGGTCTGTCTGAAAAATTGGAGTCTATTAAGCCCTCTAGTTTTAATTTAGACCCACCATGTATGATCACATCCTTAGTGTCGGTTAAGTACTTTAAGATGTTTTCACTGTCTCACAGTGAACTTCTCCAAAATATGACTGATCAACATCAGGTCTCGTATATTTCATTGCATACATGATAGTTACTCATGCGATCTCTCTTTTTGGAGTCTATGGGGACTATTAAGAGAGATACACTCCATGACTCATCAACATGAGACATCTATTAGAGTTTGCCATGCTAAACGACTTTAGCATCAAATGAATATACGTTCCTTGGGTTAAGCCGAACATCCTTTTAAATCTATCTATATAGATTTGCATCCCCAATAGATACTCTTCCCAAATCATTCATGGAGGAATGTTTAGACAACTTTATCTTTACTGATTGTAGCATTGGTATGTTATTCCTCATCCGTAGTATATCAACATATAATACTAGAAATTTCACGATGCTCCCACTGACCCTTTTGTACACACTAGAACTCTTACCTTATCGTATGTAACTCTGGATCATCATCTTCTATGATGTGTACCTCATCATCATCATCCATGATGAATCCATACCTCCTAGGTATCTTCGGTACTATTCCGATTTACATTTATCTTGTGGTACAATAGGTCTATCTACAGGTTCCTCTTATTTGACTTATAGTGTTTTGTGGTTCTTGAACTTTTCAAGATCTATTATCCTCCCACTAGCCCTTCAATGATAAACATCTTTATCTTAGAAGGCAACGTGTTTCGCAACAAACACCTTTTGTTAAGTAGGATTATAGAACATATACCCTAAACTTACTTTAGGATTCCCATAAATCTACACTTGTCAAATCTTGTCCCAAGCTTATCCTTTGAAACCTTTTCAAATAAGTTGGACAACCCCTTATCTTAACATACTTAAGATTAGGAATCCTCCCTGTCCATAACATTTATGGAGTCTTGGGGCCGGATTTTGATGTTACCTTTTCCGTAGATATGCAGCCATTTCATTGTGGACTGCACCATGTCCAAATAGGTACGATTTTTCTTTTCAGATACATCAATCAATTATTGCATATCAGGATGTGTCCATTATGAGAAAACCATTTGAGATGATCTAGAAACTTATTGCACAAGTATTTATTCCTTGATCTAATCAAAGAATCTTAATACTTTGCCAATTTGTTTCACTTCTGAATTCTTTGAACCTTTCAAATAATTCACACTTGTATTTCAACAAATACACATATTCAACTCTTTGAATGATCATCTCCTTTTTCTTGTACTAGTTTGTTCAATTTGCAAAATTATTTTTCACGTAAGTCAAGTATACAAAATTAATTAAGTAATATTTCGGTTCTATACAAAATATTATTATTATAAATAGAACAATAATTGTTCTTAATTATAATACCAAAGATTCATTGTCCAACAATAAAATACAAATAATGTTTCTAACAAGAACTGGAATACAATAACAACTTATTGACTTAATAGATTTGCCCATAGGCATTACTAAACTATAAGTTTTTATGGCTAATGTAGGAACCTTTGCTTCATTTCCCACACATAAAATTACTTATCTTTGTTTAGTTTTCTACTTCTGCTTGGTCCCTTCATAAATCTATATTTATGATAACCAAAGTCGGTATCCAATACCCAAGTTGAACCTTGACTTACAGAAAAATTTATTTCAATCATGAACAAATTTATATTTATAACTGAAACTTCACTAAGCTTCTTTGGTTAGCCTCTGCAAGACGCTTCTCGCAGTTTCTTTCCAGTGTCCAGGCTTATTGCAGTGGAAGCAAACTCCTTTGCTATCCATATCAGTTTTGTTCTTATTATCCTTTGTTTACGCCTTTTTGTTTACCTTCTTTGAATTGTTCTTCTTTTTGGAAGATCCTTTGGCCCCTACCAGTAAGACATGGTCTTTCTTGGTTTAAAAATGACTCTCAACATTTTTCAACATGTTAAGCAAATCAGTGAGTCTGATATCTAGCTTGTTCATATAAAATATTCACAACAATTATGAAAGGAGTCCGGGAGTGAGTGCAAGATCAAATCTTGGCTCAACTCTCCATCCATGACAAAACCCATTGTCCTAATTGATCAATCAAATTGATTATGTTAAGGACTTTTATCGGTACTGTAGTGTCATCGGTCATTCTAGATTGGAAGAGCTCCTTAGATATCTGATATCTATCAGTCCTACTTTCCTCGTCATCAGCTACTTGATGTGCAGGAATATAGTAAGAGCATCCATAGTTTCATGCTGACGCTGAAGCTCGTTACTCATGGATGCGAGCATGACGCATTGAGCCAACTGTGCATCATCTTGCCACTTTCTAAAAGTAGCAATATCTTCCTCAGAGGCATTGTCTGCAATCATTGCATGGATAGGCGTATTAAGGACATAAGATAGCTTTTCAGCCGTGAGAACTATTCTCAAATTCCTTAACCAATCCATTAAATTCGGTCCGGTTAAATAGCATCTATATGCTTTGCAATGATAGTAATTTGGACATTATAAAATTCTGTAAATGAATTTGTAATTAACAACATTTTAACATATATTATGTTATTAATTACCAAAATAAATTAGGTCTTGTTTTAAATTGGTATTTCCCACTATTTTCTTCAAATTATATTACCCTCACTTATATAGTTCGGCAAAATCTAATAAAAGATATGCTAGTAAGAATAAGGATCCCATTTCAAATGTATATAGCCTTGTGTGTGCACAACAAACTATATATAAATAAATAGGTAGACAACTCTTGTCAATTACATCAACTATATAACTCCTTGTGTTTTGCCTCTTAAATCATAATGGTCAAGTGTGTGCACATCCGAACTAAAATGATTTAAGTTAAGTCAGACTCAGCATTTCCATATAAGTGAAGAGAAAACTACAATTTGTTGTGTGTACACAACAAAGCAGTAATGTTCAATTCCTTATAAACATCATATGTAATAAAAATAACATCTTAAATATTTAATACTTGCCTTGTGTGTGCACAACAAACTCATATTAAATATTCAATACTCTATTGTTTCTATCATGCTAGAAGGCGATGTTCAATATTCCAAATATCTTTGAACGTTACAACTTAATATAAAATATTTGAGGGTTTTGTTATTAATTTGTCTCATCTTGTTTAGCGCGCATGCACATATATATATAAAATACGTGTCATATTAATTAACATACGAAGCATGTTTGCATAATATAATATATATATATATATATATATATATATATATATATATATATATATAGTATAGCATGCACATATAGAATACTATATTCTACCCGGATTGATTATGGACTTTAATTCTAGTTTGGTTCACTAGAGCCACCAAGTGAACCAAAAGGTCAAACCCTAGGGGTGCAAGAATTAATATTTAAATATAACTATTACATTTAAACCCGGGCTCCATTACAAACGGGTCTTCAAACGTTCCTTGCTCCTTGATCTCCAATTCTTCAAAATTAATTCTAACAATTCCTATTACATAACTATTTAAAATAAATAGAAATCTTGATCAGCAGTCAAGGGGAAGTACATAGGAGAGAAATAGAATTTACATTAAGAAAAATTAGAGAAGACGAGGTACGCAGACCCCATTTAATAAAACTCATACATTCATGCATCCAACTAAAATAAAATCCAATCACATTGGTCAATAGTCCATAATCAATCCCATTTATTATCATACACATCATCATATGCATCAATAAATAACATTCATCTCATGAATAATAAACATTCAATATATATTGATATCATTTAATGGGCAAAATTTAGTTAACATAAAATCTAATTTTGGATCAAAATAAACTCCTTTATTTTAATCCGAATTTAAATCAAAATAAAACTATTTTATTTTAATTTATCCAATTTTGAATAAAATAAACTATTTTATTTTAATCAAAATCTTTAATCAAAATAAACTCCTCTATTTTAATTAATTATGGAATCCAATTCCAAGTAAAAAAAAACTTCTTTATTAAAGGAAACACAGATTCTCTTTCCTATTCACAAATAAACTCCTTTATTTTGAATAATATGAAATCTTATTTCATATTTAAATAAACTCCTTTATTTAAAGAAATTAGGATTCTCTTTCCTATTCAAAATAAACTTTTTTATTTTGAATAACATGAAATCTTATTTCCTATCTAAATAAACTCCTTTATTTAAGAAAACATGGAATCCAATTTTAACTCCAATTAGTTATCATGGAATCCAATTCCAACTCTAATTAGTTAGCATGAAATTCTAATTTTAAAATTAAAATAAACCTTATATTTTAATATTAAAATAAACCTTTATTTTAAGATTAAAATAATTTTTTATTTTAAGATTAAAATAAACTTTATTATTTTAAGATTAAAATAAACTTTTTATTTTAATCTTAAAATAATTAAAATTAATATATATATATATATATATATATATATATATATATATATATATATATATATATATATATATATATATATACCCACTTGGGCACGTGGCTGATTCCTTTTAATCTTGCAACATATCCTGGATTGCTTGGGTTAAAACCTTTTGGTGAATAACGTGATATGTTTACAAAACCAAGTTAGGGAGCTAACGTTTTATATGTCTAATATATATACCAAGCAGCATAACCACATAACAGCGCAACAGGCCACGCGAGTCACGGAAAATTTGTTTCGTCATAATTTTTTTTTTAAAATAAATTTTATATAATAAAATTATGCCCAATTAAATTGTTTTAAACACATATTAATATACATATCAAATTAAAATAATTAATAATTTGCATAAAGGTTTGGCTCTGATACCACTGTTAGGTTTGTAATATTCATGAACGCAATCAAATTGCACAAAGTACGCGAAAACGTGTAAAAATCAGAATTTAAAATTTTTACAAACTATATAGCCGGATCACCCTTTATGCACAATTATTAATTAAACGAAAAAGAAAAAACAAGAATCATACCCTTGAAGATCCGAGCTTCCTCAGGTACAAGTTCACCTCCAATCCTTTTCACGTTCAACTTGAATCAACCGGGTTTGGTTCCTTCCTTTGATCAACGTTAGCCACCCAAGTGTTTGGCCTCTAGAGGTGATCCACCAAGGAAGAAGAAGAAGAATTCAAGAAGATGGGTATTTGACAAAACCCTTGTTTTCTATCTCTATAGAAAAGGAGTGTGCTCTCCAACAATTGAAAATAAATTATTATAGATATCTGATATAAGACTCCTTTTATAAAGATATCAAGTAACCCTATTAAAATATTAAATAATAAATATTAAGCTATTTAATTTATTCTATCACCATAGATTAAATTAAATATACTTAACATATTATTACGATTATGCCATTAACTTCTTAAATAATTATTCTTCCTTTTATAGTGTGACCCTATAGGTTCTCCATATTAAACCGGTTGTGAATAAATAAATTTGAACAATTCTAATCTTATTTAAATAAATAAATTAAACAATTAATTTATTTAAATAAATAATATTTATTCTACAATAGGGATAAGCCTCCCTAGCGATCAACGTCTTTCCAGATAATATAGATTTCAACATTAATCATAAAAGAACCTTTGAGTAAATAGTTACCATACAATTCAATCCTTCCACCATACAATGTCCCAATTAAATATAAGACATAGAATTTCTGTCAAGTCTTATTTTATTTAATTGTATGTATTTCGACTCTTAAATGCACAACTCCAAATAATACAAATTAGAAACTTCTTTCTAATTTCATTCTGCCTTGGCCAAGGACGATTGAGTTGTCATTTATCGAATCACATAGGACATTTCTCTTCTTTTACTAGAAGTGGTAGATTCTTTATTGATCATACATTATCTCCATGTATAACTTATTATACCCAAGCATATCCTTTGATATACCCTAAGGGTCTTAAGGAATAAGTCAAAGTATAACTCATCATACACAAGATACTATGATGATCTCAAGTCCAAGGATCACTTGTACTACTATCACTACAGGAATTCCTATTGACAGGCAAGTAAAACTCCATTAGATATTCCTTAGCGAGCCACGTTCAGTGAACTTATTCTCTAATAAGCACCTACATACTTGCTTTAGTGTCTCCACACAAATGATCATGAGATCAATCATCCTCATCCAATGAGCAAGCAACGTATGTACCAATCTATCCGTATTCACTAATCCCCAATTTAGTAATCCAACGATTGAGAACTGTTTTAGTTTTAAGCTTTCTAAGAATTTAGATCTCATTAGAATGATCATCATCATTATTCTAAAAGCATTGCTTAAAACTATGGGTTTATCACATATTATAAAACAGCATCATGTAGATAATTAAAAGCCTTTAATAAATAATACTTTTTATTAATAAATGAATAAGATTGTTACAAAGTATATGCTTTATCATCAAACATGATTGGCTTGTATGCATACTACTTTAACATTCCGGCTCAGCGTTGACAGTAACTAGACTGTTGTTGATAATGTATTTAAGTTGTTGATGTAGTGTGGAGGGAACAGCTCCAGCCATGTGTATCCATGGTCTCCTCAATAATAGGTTGTATCATGAGTCTATCTTAAGGACGTAGAAGGATACATTGAATTTATTGGACCAATCTTAATTGGCAATTCAATCTTTCCGTCGACATTTCATCGGGATCCATCAAAAGCTCTGATAACCGTATGGCTGCTTTGGATCCGCTTGAGATTGATATTCATCTTCACCAAGGTGGCATAAGGACAGATATTTAGAGATGAGCCGCCATCTATCAATACTCCTGCTAGCATGTACCCAGAAGACAAAACTGTAATGTGCAATGGCTTGCAATGACCGGTCCCTTCGGGAGATATGTCGTCATCAGTGAAGGATATCACATTGTTGTTGAAAATGTGATCAACCAAATTTTGAAATTTTTCCACATTCACTGATTTTGGCAAGTAGGCTTCTTCTAAAACCTTCAATAAAATCTTCCGATGATCCTCAGAAGAGAAAACCAAGTCCAGTATCGAAATCTGGTGTAGAGCTTCTCGCAAGCTTAAAACCACTTTGGCTTCATTGTGGCCTATAATACGGAGGAATTTTTCAATCTTCTCCATGGGAAACTTCTCCTTTGCTTGGCAAGTAGGTTTGATAACCCGTTGAGGAAGGTACAGTGGATTTTTCTTCGACACTGTAGCAGTAGTATGAGACGTGGATCCTCCAGCTTCTCCATAATTCCATGGAATGTTGTGTAAGCTGACAACAGGATAATGTGGTCTGCAAGATAAAGAAATTGGCTCTGGTGCGGCCACTTTCAAAGGATTGTCAACTCCTTTGAGTTGAATTGGTTGTATGAGAAATACTTTGACAGTCTCATCATCCACTTCGGATATAACCGCTACTGATCCCTTCCATTTGGTAGGATATGCATTCCCACCCTTGAGTTGCACAGTGTAATCATCTTTTATTTGTAGGACACCACTATCAATAAGATTCTGAATGAGATGGCGAAGTGCCCAGCATTCTTCTGTGCTGTGACCGCGAGAATGTGAATGATATTGACACATTTCATCAGGATTGAACCGTCCTAAATGAAGATTGTTTGGAGGAAGAAGGAATGTAATCCTTCCTTCGTTGATCAACATTTGAAGTATCTCCTCCATAGATTGGCTCAAATATGTGAATTACCTTTGATTGGCAAAATCCCGACGGGCTTTAGCACTTGCTTGCTTTGCAACCTTATCCTCCATAGCTTCGCTTTCTAAAGTTGTTGATGGAGCATTCATAACAAATGGAAGGAGATAGGCATGCTCCTGCCTGATTAATTGGTGTGTGACTTGATGATGGTGGGTCACCAGTTCTGCCAATTGCTCAATTTGTTTGCAAAGAGCTTTCATCTTTCGTTCCATGATAAATTGGAACTTTGCATAATCCAATTTGTCAACGTCGTCTTTGAGGGGTTGGGATGATTCGCCAGTGGAACCTTGTCTAGTGCTCCAACTGATCATGTTGATCTCTTCTTCTTTTTGTTGAGGAAGAGGATTGTCTTGCACATGGGTTTGATCTGGTTTGGTGACTACGATCTCACCATTATCTATCAGATCTTGAATCTTATGCTTCAAGGCCCAACAATCTTGAGTATCATGTCCGGGTGCCCCGGCATGATAAGCACACTTCCGAGTAGCATTAAAACCCCTCCCATTAGGGTTGGCTGGTGGAAGAAGATGTGTAATTTTCTTCTGAGTAGTCAGAAGAGCAAGAATATTCTCGAGCGAATCCCCTAAGGGCGTGAACGTCCAAGGTCGCTTTACTTCTCCACTTTTAGGCAATGGAGGGTTTGAAGATTGTGCTGGAAAAGGGGAGTAGTTTCTCCTCTGCATAGGCATGTTTGGATTGCCTTTTTGTCCTTGTAGTATCAAGGAAACATCCTCCTCTTTCTTCTTATGGACCTCAGGGTTGTTTCCATAAGATCCGGACCGGATGTGCTCAAATAATGACTTCAAGAGTGGCTAGGTCTTGAATTTTCCCGGACTTCAATCCTATTTCAGCCATTTCTCCATGCTTGATCATTTCAGAGAATGGTTTGCCAATACCAGCTAGAACTCTTTCATAGAAAGGAGCTTCCTGTACATCTATGAAAGTCATGACCATTTCTAATTCCATTATGGAAGGAATAACTTGAGCAGCAAGGCGCCTCCACCTTTGAGCGTACTCTTTAAATGACTCATTAGACTATTTCTTGACTTTGGTAATTTGGTACCGGTCAGGAGCCATCTGAGATTGAAAACTATATTGAGTGAGGAAGGCATGAGCTAGCTCTTCCCAGCTATGGATCTTTGAGTTGTCTAATTTGGTATACAATGAACGGACTTCTCCAGTCAGACTTTTCTAAAACAGCTGCATTCTGAGCTTTTCATTTTCTACATAAGACTCAAGCTCTCCAATGAACACTTTTAAATGTGTATAAGGATCCCCTAACCCGTCATATTTCTCAAAGTTAGGGGTCTTGAATTTCTCTGGATAATGAACACCAGGAAATATGCAAAGGTCTGTATATGAAACACTGCCATGTGTTTTAATCCCTTTGAGAACACGAATAGTTTCCTCCATTTGAAGGACCTTCTTCCTGATATCACCGTTGTCTGGATCTCCTTTGAGATGGGTGTTTTCAGGGTCTTTGTTGGTTGTATCAAACTGAAGTTTTGGAATTGTTTTTTCCAGACCTTGAACTCCTCCTTGTATAGGGGATTCTGTATGTGTAGGTATCTTCGTACCCTGGGTAGACTGGTTTAATTCTTTCAGTAGAATAACCAAGTCTTTAATTTGTTTACTCAATCCATTAAATTCTTCTGGGGAAACAACATTAGACTGGTCAGAAGAAGACATGATTGGTTGTAGGCTCGCAGCCTTTTTTGGATTTTGAGCAGGTAACAGGCCCAATTGTTTCCCTACAAAAGACTTATGTAGTTTAGTCTTAGGGTAATGCAAATGTTATCATAACATGTCTGTTTAGGAATTTTGTCCTGCAAAACCGGTTGTTAATTGATAACATGTCATGCATGCACAAATATTCTTCATATTTTCCATTACATATGGATGAACATGGAATAAATTACAAGTAAATGCTTTTACAAGTAATTAAAAAATCAAAAGTATAAAGAGACTTTCCTCTGCGTTTGGTTTATCAGAGGCTGACCTATCTTAGGGTTACTCTCGCGGCTTTTCGGCATGAAGGTTACCAGATCATCGCAATCTACTCGACGGGAAGTTAATCCGGTCTTTCAACTGGAGCGAATCTGAGTGGTGCCTTTCCTGAGCCCCGGGGAATCATCATTCCCACAAGTCCAATAATCAAACACTGACGGGATAGCCTCCTGGTGGAGGGACCACACAACATACATTCACATACAACGTTTCTCACCGTTTATGCAAGATGATGACATGCGCGAAGCACTAATATCACAGATAGATATTTAGCAGTGCAACAATTAAGATGCATTCATACACATTCATCATAAATGTAAATGAAACATTCACACACAAGCATATAATAATTTTGAAAAGCTTGTAATAGCGGCTTAAGCCCTCTTACTGGAGTCCCCAGCAGAGTCACCACCTATCGACGTCGGGATTTTTAAGTGTCCTTTTTTGTTACTTGTCTTTTGGTGTTCTCATGTTAATGTGAGATTTGTTTGAAAAAATAAGTGAAAAAGGTCCGACATGTATAATGTCGACGATTTGACTTTAAGAGTCGCCAGTTGGTGTATTTAACTGGTTGCACCAACACAACCGAAAAAGGTTTGCACATTGACCCAGTGATTTGACACTGCTAGGCAGGTATGTGAAACCTGGGCTGGGGGCTTGATTATGCGGAGGGAAGGTGTTAGGCACTTCCAACATCCGTGTTACTACTGGTGGATCGCCACTCTTCAAAGAAATTATTATATGAGTGTGTGTGTGTGTGTGGATCAATGTGCAATTATTTGAAAGTAGTGCGAGGCCTCGTTCGCACCTATATACACAAGGTTTGAATTTTATAGAAAAATTTAGTTTTAACCAAGATTTAGCAATGAAGTTTTGTAAAAGAGGTTTTTCAAACCCTGTGCTCAATAGGAATTTAGACCTTTTCATACTTCCATTTTATTATTAAATGTTTAGCTTGTTTGCTTTTATTTTCGAGAAGCGAAGCATTCTTGAGAAAATAATATACAGCAGTGCCGAACTCCTCATGGGCATGACAACCATCCAAGAAAATTCAGACACTGTAAAATAATGTACAAGCTGCTTACAACTGAAAAATGTCCATCATGGGAATCGAATCTAGATTCAGTAGACTGAACCTGTGATTACATGATTCCAAGCCTCACATGATACTGCAATTTGTATGGAAAGCAGTAAGTAGTTATATATATATATATATAAAAGCTGTATATATATATATATATATGAACATGATCAACCGCCACGAAGTAAACTCCAAAGTAGGACAAAATGTAAATAAAGCTGTAAAAGCGATCAACTGCCACGAAGTAAACTCCAGGCAGGACGGAATGTAAATAAAGCTGTAAAAGGCCACGAAGTGAACTCTAGGCCTGATAGAAATGTAAATATATATATATATATATATATATATATATATATATATATATATATATATATATATATATATATATATATATATATATATATATATATAAAAGCAGTAAACGCACCGGATGTGAATCCAGGCTCATCGGATATGTCCGACAGCAATTATATATATATATATATATATATATAGTAAACGCATTCTGGATGTAAATCCGGGCTCATCGAGATATATTTGACAACAATTATATATATAAGTATATATAAACGCATTTGATGTAAAATCAAGGCTCATCGTATGAGTCGACCACGCTTTATATATATAAGTATATATATATATATATATATATATATATATATATATATATATATATATATATATATATAAAAAGCAATTAAACGCTAGGCACCAAAGTTTAGGCTCAATCGAGGCATAACTCGATAATGTTAGTCCATATATAAAATATATACATATATATAAGTATATATATACAGACGAAAATGAAAACTATGTACCGAAGTCCGGGAAAACGCACACAACACGACTCTCAATGTGTATAACAGTGTGTGCTATATGAGAAGAAGGCTTTATAAAATGTAAGAAGGCTTACAGTGGGCTGCCAAAGTAGACTTCTATGACTTTAAATGGATAAACACTCAGCTCCCGCCGGATAAAAAATAGCTATATGTGAGCTAACAAGTGTTTAAAAGTGAGGAAACACTCAAAAGATGTGTATGCAGAGTAAAATGGGCAGGGCTTCCTCGCCTTTTTCCCTCTCTTCTCTTCTCAAATGGCTGACCCCAAGGCTTGTATATATAGACGGATGGCCATAGGTACACCTGCGACAGCCGCAGTTGTACCTGCGACTAGTCGTGATGCATCCGAGCCTCGCGGGTCCCGTTGTCTCTTAGTACGTGCACTCATGCACTGTAATGTCCGCTTAAACTTGCAGAATTTCAATCTGAGCATTCGAACGAGGTATATCTGACCTTCTTCGGACCGCTGGTGTCGAGAGTTACGCAATGACATGGATTAGAGGTTGTACGAAGTCAAGAAGAGGGGTCTATGCCCATGGTCTTCAAGCTTCAAATTCTATCCAAAGTACTGTCACACGTAATAGTCACTCGGGATTGTCACTCCTCGGTTCTTATGGGACATTGTTGGATGTATGTATGTATGAAGTGTCGAGACAACATGCTATTGTTGAAGGAACAAGATGATGTTTGACTCCTTGTCGTGGTTATCGCCTGTTTGAGTTGAAAGTAGATGTTGCTCAGGGTTACATCTGAGATTGGACTACTTGTTGGTATGCCGTGATATCATCTTGTTGAGACAGTAAGATGACGTGTTGACTCCTCACCGGGGTTATCGCCGGTTTAAGCAGAAAGCAGACGTTGCTTAGGGTTACATCCGAGATTGGACTGCTGCTTGTTTGCATGTCTCACTGTCATATGTGGGTGTTCCTGTCTACCCATTGTTAGCTCTGGGTCTGAGGTGTATGTGCCTCGACAGGATGTCTGGTGTTGAAGCTAATTGCATGTGTTTGAAACAAGAATTTTTGGGGTTATCGTCGGAACTGCAATGGCATCCCTTGGGGCTATCACCAAGGATGGGGTTGCTACTCCCAGTGTTGTCTCTGGGACTGGAACTGAGCGTCACGGTGTTATCGCCGAGACATGACTGTCCTCTCCGGTGTTGTTGCCGGTCTTTTAATCTTGCAAACCTCGAGGTTATCTCCAAGATTGGAAATGACATTCCCGGTGTGTTCCGAGTTAAGATGATGTTACCGGTTTGTGTTCCGGGTTGAGATGATGTTCCCGATTTGTGTTCCAGGTTGGAACTGAACTTCCGGTAGTATCTGGAATGGATGTAAGTTGTCTTTTAGGGTTATCTCCAAAAGATGAATCTACCCTCCTGTAATGTCAGTAATAGGAGTGCAAAAAATTTCGAGTGTCTACACTTGATTCAAAGCTTAAAACAACTTATCTACTTACTTAGAAGCATTTTTACTTTAAATATAAAAGTTATTTAAACTTTTATATCTGGTTTTAAAGTTATAAATTACTTAATCTATAGAAACACATTCTTTATTATAAAGAATAAATAATTTTTTTTATAAAATTGCATTAAACTATATATCTTCTTATATTGAAGCACTTTTGAGCTAAACTAAAATTGATATATTTGCTTAATCAAGAGGCATATTTAAACAATTATAAAAGTTACATAAACTTTTACAACTGAGTCAAAATTCACATCTGCTTACACACGAAGCACATTTTTTATTGAACTTATATTTGATATTTAATGACTATCTACTTATTTGAGAAGTATCAATTTGTACTAAATTTTATCTGCTTATTTAAGAAGCACATTGTTGTAAAATCATTTGTAAAATAGAAAAGGTAGAGTTAGTTTATTTTATGTACCTATGAGAAAGATGAGCAATTCTTCAACCAAGACCAGAATCTTAAAGAGGTCAGTTGGGAGTTGGGTCTCTAACGAACTTGTGAGGAGAGGAAGAGGTTGTTGTTTCAAGACCAGATCATAGAATAAAACTGAAGTATAAAAAAGTACAACTAAACTTGAGGAGGGAGCTGAGAGCTTGTTGTCCAAGATAGAATAGTTGAGAATAGTTAGAAGTTTGTCTATAAAACTTTGTAAAGGCTTCTCTGCCTATTGAAGGAGTTTTTATTATAGGAAGTAATATGATCTCAAGTCCTGGAGTGGGGCTTGAGACTGGACGTAATAACATACCTGGGATGTATGTTTTGTACCAGACAAATCTATGTGCATTGTACAATTGAATTTTTATTGTCTTACATATTAATTTCTAACGCTGCAAATTAATTATCTAAAAATTCAAAATGGACTAAGATAATTTTTTAATCTATAATAATCTATTAAACCCCCTTCTAGATTATTATTGGACTTTAACATAGTATTACATATGTGAGAACCACAGCCGGTATCAATACCCAAATAGAATTTTGAATTTTAGAAAAATTAATTTCAATCATGAACAAAACTTGATCGAAAGTCGCAGCTTCTCGAAGCTTCTTCTACTTTTGTTCCGTGAGAAACTTCTCGCAGTTCTTCTTTCAGTAACTTGACTTATTGCAATGGAAGAATATTCCTTTGTTAGCTGGATAAAGTTTCTTATTATCCTTATCTTTCGTATTGCCCTTAACCTGCTTATTTTTCTTCTTTTTAGAATATACCTTGGGCCTCCTCCTTTTCTTTGAAGAATCATCCACCAACAAGACTTGGTCCTTCTTGGATGACAAGTTACCTTTAGAAATTTTCAACATGTTAAGTAATTTAGGCAAGCTAACTTCCAACTTATTCATGTGAAAATTCACAACAAATTATGAGAAGGTATCTGGGAGTGACTGTAAGATCAAATCTTGACTTATCTCCCCATCCATATCGAACCCTAATTGTCCAAGTTGTTCAAGCAAATTGATCATCTCAAGACATAAGTCTTAATGGTAGTGCCCTTAATCATACGAGATCGGAAGAGCTCCTTAGATATCTGATATCTAGCAGTCCTACTTTGGTCACCATACAACTCTTTGAGGTGCATCAATATAGTAGGAGCATCCAAAATTTCATGCTGACGCTGAAGCTTGTTACTCAAGGATCTGAGCATTATTCATTAAGCCACAGTTATATCATCATGCCACTTTCTAAAAGTAGCAATCTTTTCCTCAGAGGCCGAGTCTGCAACATTTACAGGGATGGGAGAATTTAGGACATACGAAATCTTTTCAGCAGTGAGAACAATTCTCAGATTCCTTAACCAGTATGTGAAATTCGGTCCGGTCAATTTGTTAGCATCAAGTATGGTACGTAGTGATATTAGTGAGTTTGACATTTTCAAATTCTGCATGTGAAAAAGATAATATTTTAGCATACATTAATTTAATTAATTAGCAAAATAAATTAGGTCTTATTTTAAATTGATATCTCCCACTATTTTCAATAAACTATATTACCCTCATTATATAGTTTAGCAAATCTAATTAAAGATTTACTAGAGAGAATAAGGATCCCATTTCAAATGTATATAGCCTTATATGACACAATAATATATATATATATATATGTCGACGTCGAGATTTTTTAATTGTCCCTTTTCGTTACTTGTTCTTTGGTGTTCTCAAGTTAATGTGAGATTTGTTTGAAAAGACAAGTGAAAAAGGTTCGACATGTATAATGTCGACGATTTGACTTTAAGAGTCGCCAATTGGTGTATTTAACTGGTTGCACCAACGTAATCGAAAAGGTATGCACATTGACCCGGTGTTGTGACACTGCTAAACGGGTCTGTGAAACCGAGATTCATTTGGGTTCGGGGGCTTGATTATGCGGAGGGAAGGTGTTAGGCACCCCCCAATACTCGTGTTTCCACGGTGATCGCCACTTTTTAAGAAACTGTTATATGAATGTTTGTTTGTGTGTGTGGATCAATGTGCAATTATTTGAAAGTAGTGTGAGGCCTCATTCTCACCTATATACAAAGGGTTTGAATTTAAAGAAAAATTCAGTTTTAAGCAAGATATAGCAGTGAAGTTTTGTAAAAAGAGGTTTTTCAAACCCTGTGCTCAATAGGAATTAAGACCTTTTCATACTTCCATTTTATTATTAAAATGTTCGGCTTGTTTGTTTTTATTTTCGAGATACGAAGCATCTTCGAGAAAATAATATACAGCAGTGTCGAACTCCTCATGGGCATGACAGCCATCCAAGGAACTTCGATTACTTCAGAATAATGTACAAGCCGCTACAAATTTGAAAATGTCTATCACGGGAATCGAATCTAGATTCAGTAGACTGAATCTGTGATCACATGATTCCTCGGCTCACAGGATACTGGAGTTTATATGAAAAGTAGTAAATAGTTATATATATAAAAGCTGTAAATATATATATACAAACATGATTAACCACCACGAAGCAACTCCATGGGGGATTAGAAATGTAAATATATAAAAGTGGTATATATATATATATATATATATATATATATATGGACATGATCAACCACCACGAAGCGACTCAATGGGGCATCAGAAAAGTAAATAAAGCAGTAAATGCGATCAACCGCCACGAAGTAAACTCCAGGCAGGATGAAATGTAAATAAAGCAATAAAACCGCCACGAAGTAAACTCCAAGCGGGATGAAATGTAAATAAAAGCGGTAAAAAGGCCACAGTAAACTCCAGCTCTGACAAAATGTAAATATATATATATATATATATATATATATATATATATATATATATAAAAAGTAGGAAACTCACCGGATGTAAATCCAGGCTCATCGGATATGTCCGACAATAATTATATATATATATATATATAAAAGCAAGTAAACGCTCTAGACATAAGTCTAGGCTTAATCGAGGCATAACTCGATAATGTTTGTCCATATATAAATATATACATATATAAGTGTATATATATATATATATATAGACAGAAATGAAAACCATGGACTGATGTCCGGGCAAACGCACACAACACGACTCTCAATGTGTAAAACAGTGTGTGCAACGATGAAGAGAAAGGCTTTATAGAGTGTGAGAAGGCTTATAGTGTGCTACCAATGCAGGCTTCTACGACTCTATATGGATAAACACTCAGCTCCTGCTAGATAAAATATAGCTATATATGAGCTAACAGATGTTTAAAATGAGGAAACACTAAATATGGGGTGTGTACAGAGCAAATTGGACAAGGCTTCCTCGCCTCTCTTTTTTTCAAAATGGCTGCCCCAAGTCCTCTATTTATAGAGGGGGGAGCTGTAGGTGTACCTGTGGTAGCCGCAGATGCACCTGCGGCTACTCGGGCTGCCCGGGGTTCCGCGGGTCATGTCGTCTCAAAGTACGTGCACTCGTGCACTATAATGTCCGCTCGAACTTGCAGAAGTTCAATCTGAGCATCTGAACAAGGTATATATGACCTTCTTCGGACCGCTTGTGTCAAGATTTATGAAATGACATGGGATTAGAGGTTGTACGAAGTCAGGAAGAGCGGACCATGCCTATGGTCTTCAAGCTTCAAATTTTATCTGGTGTGTTGCCACGCGTAATAGTCACTCGGGATTGTAACTCCTCGGTTCTTGTAGGACATTGTTGTATGTATGTATGTCTGAAGTGTTTGAGACGACGCGCAAGTGTTGAAGTGGCAAGATGACTTTATGACTCCTCATCGGGGTTATCACCGGTTTGAGATGACAGCAGGCGTTGCTCAGGATTACATTTGAGATTGGACTGTTGCAAGTGTTTGACTTCCGCAAAGTCATCTATAACTGTGCTTGTCTGCCCGGTGTCAGCTCCAGGTTAGAGGTATGAGTGCCTTGGTAGGAGGTCGGAGATTGAAGCTGATAGTATGCATTTGAAACAAGCATTTTCGGAGTTATCGCCGGAACTGCAGCAGCATTCCTTGGGCTTATCGCCAAGGACGAAACTTTGGGTTATCTCCAAGGTTGGAAACGATATTCTCAGGGTGTGCTCCGGGGTTTGAGATGATGTTCTCAGTGTGTGTTCCGTGGTTGGAAAGGAGGTTCTCGGTGTGTGTTCCGGGGTTTTGAAACTGAATTTTCGGTGGTATCCGGAATGGATATGAGCCGCCTTCTTCGGTTATCTCTCGAAAAGAATAATCTCTTCTCTGCCGTTATGTTAGTAATAAAGCGTGCAAAAATTTCGAGTGTCTCACAGATGCCCCTCTTTATCATATTCATGCAATGCAAGGCATGGATAGGATAAAGAATCCTAGACACTTGAAATGCAAGTAAGATAAACATGATGCTATATGCAGCAACATGATGCAAATGTATGATGCATGATGGAAATGATTGTCGGTTCCCTGCTAATCCTGCTGGGATGACAATCAGTGATGGCTTGGACATACAATCCAAGTCTTCAAGGATGTCGACGTTGGGGCTATCACCAAAGTCTTGAATCCTAGACACCGGCTCTATTCTGCAGATGCGTCTCTCGTGTATAAGAGATCTTTGGGGATAAATCTTTGTCTGTTTGAGGATGTGTATAACATATTCCCTCATCCTGTCGGAGTTAAATGCCAACATTTTATTATTGTCAGGGTTGCCTGACCTCCGGTGATGTGTGTATCACCGGATAAATCCCTGCTGGGTGCATTGTCAAGGCTGCTTGACCTTCATTGATGTATGTGCCAATGGTTGCATTGCGTTATGACCACTACCGAGAATACGTGTATAAGCCTTCTTCTATGGTGTTTACTTGCCACCGATTGATATAACGTCAAGGTTGCTTGACCTTCATTGATGTGTGTGTCAATGGTCGAGAATGCACTGTAACCCCCGCCGGGGATATGTGGATGCTTGAAAGATTTGTGTTGTGACCCCCGCCGGGGATACATCGTTAGTTCATAACTTCGGCGTTCTAACCCCCGCCAGGGATACTTTATCATTTCGTAGATTCGGCGTTGTAACCCTCGCCGGGGATTAGGGTTGTGACCCTGCATTGACGACATCGGACCTTTGTGGGGTATTGCCGAGCATGATTTATAAAAGCTAAGCTCATCAGTATAGTATACCTTGCATTTAGGCGAATACCAATGAGACGACGGGAGTTTAACTCTGACCCGTAAAAAACCAGGATTCCAGGCTAGTCTGCTCAATCGCGTAGCATTTTTATTCTTGATTTGGCCTTCTCAGCTTGTGAGACCTCCTTTGCAACTCTAACCAGAGCGAATCGGAGGTGTGGGACCCACGTATGAGTGCCGTAGGTACAACTGTAGTAGCCGCAGGTGACTTGCGGCCAACCGCGGCTATGTAAAGCCCACAGGTGGCTTTTATAAGTCATTTTTCAAGCTGCACTGCGAAGGAAATCTGAGAGCTCTTCTTTAGATCTGCTGAGTTCGGGCAACTTTCTGCATATTCTGCCACCGTACAAGCATTCTTCATTGTGCTGGTAACATATGCATGTTTTTTTTTCTAATTTCTATCCGTTGGAAAATGACTTATCACATGAAATGCATTTATACACATAGTAGTGAATATGCATGCTGATATGACTTGATAAAAAATATTCAACATAGCAAATGTTAGTATTAAACCATGTTGAACATAATGATGTTTAAAAATTTAACTTTTAAAATAGTCAAATTGGCACCTTTTACTGTCATTTCTTATCCTATCTTAGGACAGATGAGTAAAGGTATAAAAGTAAAATAATCCTGGTAAATAGACTACACTTATGGATTTTTTACTGTGATGTATTAATGCATTTAGGGTGTATATGACTGTGTATAGGTGTGCTACTGAATGGCCACCTAGTCATGCCTATGTGCATGTGGATAGTCCCATTTACAAACGGGGCTATGGCAAAATTTTCTAAAATGTAGGCATTGAGTAGTCATGCATTTTTAACTCTACTGTAGATGTATGTTAAAACAATGCATGCATGCATGTAAAAAAATGCATTTTGAAAAGCTCCAGGTAAGAATTTACCACACCCTTTCTGAAGTGATTTGGAGACGTGTTGTCCAGATATTATGGATCTGGATCAGCAAAGTAGTTCCCGCAGGACCACTTCTAGTGTACGGAGGAGGGCTTTTGAAGTGCCTCGACCCCGTTCTGTTAGACAACCTCGTCGTTTGGTGGAGGTGGTGATACGTCATATCCGGGTTGAAGTGCTGGATGTTGAGGACGAGGAGGAGGATGTACCTATTAAGGTTCCTGCTCCTACTATACGTGTTCCCCATAGGGATTTGCCAGGTATTCAAGTGGCGAACCCAAATCTTCTGGGTGACTTGAGTCGGCATCCTTCAGTCTATCTGCACGCAAATGAGGTATGAAGTTAGATCTTTAATCTTCCTTTTTCCTATTGATGGGGAGTCAAGGATTCTGATGTTGATCTGCATTTGATGTAGGTTCCCGGCTTCACACAGCCTCGAGGGAACTGGTTCAGCATCCACTCTATGTATCAGGCTTTGCATGAAGACTATAGAGCAATTGTACATAGTTGGGGATTTGGGATGTTCTTTCCCATTCTTCCCCATCGTTGTCCCTGGGGTTACCTCAGGGCATTGTTCTGAGCCACCGGTTTCACTGACTCACTCACTCCATTTCTTTGGATCAGAGGTGATGATGACGCCGATGGATGGCAGTTTATCATAGGTATGGAGTTTGGAGGGGATCTAGTACCTTGCACGGCGAATATTACCCCTATTGCCGTCAGATCCTTGTTGGGAGTTCCGACGGAGGCGCTCAAGGGCAGGACTATTCGTGCAGGTCCTTTGAGTGTAGATGCTATGAGCGGGCTATTGAGTGAGCCCATACCTGATGATATGAGAGTCAGGGATCGCATTCTTCGGCGATTGTTCCTGATGATCATTAGGGGTTGCTTCATAGCAGATAAATCTTCTACGGTGTCCTTCGCTTTGATCAGCGCCACTCGACACGTGGACCGTATAGGAGACTATGATTGGGGTTCCTACACCTTTGCCTACTTCCTCAGAGGAATGTGTATGCGATCGCAGGGCTTGACCGAGGCTTGGTTAGGATTCTACCCGTTTCTGTTGGTGAGTATTTCTCGTCTTTTTCCATATACAGGTTAAGAGTGTTAACTGAGAGCAGATGTTGCCTTTGTGTTGGCCGTTTTGGGCCTATGAGAGGCTTCCATGTTTGCGTCCTATGAGCGTGCTAGGTTTCGACACCTATCCATGAGGACGGAGATGGCATCATTCTATACTGGCGGAGGTCCCTGTTGCTGAGGGTTTCACTCATTACCGCCTACAGCTGGAGTTGTTGACAGCGGATGTCATCACATGGGTTCCCTACTCTGGGGAGCACTTGAGTGTTGGATTTAAGGATGGGTACCCGACTGGAGTTGAGTACATTATTTTTACCCACAGGATTCCTCTCTTTACAGATGGAGGATGTGAGCTCTATTTAGGAGAGCGTGCTATCAGGAGCACTACAGGAGAGATTCGTATGCCGATCTTGCCACCTGCCAGGTGTTATTGGCCAATTTCACAGTCACCCGTCATTGATATCCCATTGTTGGGGGTTGACTGTTTTACATTGTCAGAGGGCCCCTGTACTCAAGAGATGTTCTAGCATTGGTGGATCCCTCGTATCATTGGAGCTTAGACCCGCGCCACACAGTTTATGGGGAATGTGGTTCCAGGATCCGTGATGATGACGGATTGGCTAGCCTGTGTCAGAGATCCGACTCATGTGACACATATTGATAGGTTGACCCGACAGTTGGACTGGACACATCTTTTCATCCTATATTTGGGTAGAGATCCTTCAGAGGTAGATACTTTTGATCCTTCCAGCTCTGGCGCTGGCCCCTCAGGTGACCCATGTGGCTTTGTTTTCAAGATGCAGATCCTCCTCAGATAGGGCCTCGACATCCCTCAGAGATAGAGATCCAAGAATCGGGAGGAGTTACATCAGGTGAACAGGATTGATGATGTAGACATCGACACCATTGACATTTTCTAATGTATATTTCTCATTATCTCTTTTGATAGGCCTCTGTTAGACATTGGGTATCTTTGCCCCATTCTTGCTATATCTTTTGATAGGCCTCTGTTAGTTGTTGGGTAGCTTCGCCCCATTTCCCTGTATTTTAGCTGTACATAGATGTTTTAGATGATGATATACTTAGGAATGTATGTACAGTTTTCCATTACCTATATCATATTGCCATCTATTGTATCATGCATGTTATTATGTTATGCATACGTATGTATGTCTAGAGATATTCAGCATTGACCCCTGGATGGTCTTATGACACGGCCCGTACAGATGTCTTCTTCGACAGTTAGCCATATTGATCACACCCCACCATTTTTGGTGGCATCTGGTATGCGTTCATGGTATGATAGCATGTCACCACCAGACAGGGTGACTGTAGATGATTTGTTGAGCATATTATGACCTTGTTGATGTTTCAAGTTCCTACAGGGTTCATAGAGGGTATGCTAGAGCACTGGGTATCGGAGAGACAAGTTTTTCGATTCGGGACCCAGGAGTTGACTCCTATTTTGGAGGAGTATGCATAGTTGACGATGTTATCGCTGGACAGACCTTGCGTGCACATGGCGATCGGAGACATGAGTAGATAGTTCATGACCCTCACTGGATTGAGGAGTAGATTTATACAAGACGAGATTACATCCGGCCATGTGATATTCTAGCATTTTCTGTTTGACAGATTTGGCTCTGAGGATAGTTATGCACGGTATTCCGTGGATTTCACTGCACCTGAGGACCATTAGCGTTCAGCCAGAGTGGATGTACTACTACTGTGCGTATTGTCATACGTCTTCATGCCACGGTACATGGATGAGTTGGATATCGGCGTCATTATGGCAGTGAGAGCTCTCAGGGAGGGTTATACCATTATACCGATGATCATTACAGAGACTCTGAGGTCGACCACATACTGCTGCACCTATCCAGCAGGAGTGTTCACTGGTAGCTCGGTCATGCTGTATGTGTGGTTTATGTCACACTTAAGACCGATGGGCACATTCAGACGGCATGGGTATTGCTTCACCCAAGATATAGCCATGTCATACTCCTTTCAGCCTACGGAGTGTATAGATGCTGCATCTTGGTCAGCTTTCCTGGCAGGGATCGGAGATCCATTTTCTATATTGTCGTGTTCAAGGCTTAGCTCACCCTATAGCTTCATTACTCATGCTCCGGACATGGATTATCTACCTCTAGCTGGTTTGAGAGGGATGATCACCTACCACTCACTGGCCGTGATGTGTCAGTTTGATCGGTTTTAGGATTTTCATCCATTTGAGGGGGCAAGAGTCGGTAAGCTTCGCTTCACACCGCTTATCGCCAGAGGGCGAGATCCGCAGTTGTATGCTGTCGATCAGGCCGAGAGCCGGTGAAGTTTTCTCGATCATCCAAGTTATTCTGCAGAGTATTCAGCATGGATGGAGACAAAGACTGCATCGACTATGGTAGTATCCATAGTGCAGGATATTAATTCCGATGATGAGGGGCCTATAGAGGAGGCTGATATTCCCACCGAGGAGGATTTAAGTCTTCAAGTTGCCAAGATTTTTGTGATGAATTCTCCCACCCCGAAAAGCGCCATCACATTTCGGATTCAAAGACAAACATTCGAGCAAAGCCTACATCTGATGACCTATGAGAGAGATCAGGCTAGGGCCTCGATGTTGACAACTCTTGATGGGAGATACGCTGCTCTATTAGAGAGGGATGAGGCTAGATCAGCCAGGGATGCCTTGATTGTGGAGCGGGATGCCGCCCTATCTGCTAGGGATGTGGCCATTGCGCATGCATTTCAAATGAGATCCCGGATGATCGCCACTCTTGCCGATATGAGTGCCTAAATTGATGAGCATTATGCCACTATGCAGATAGCCTCAGATCTACAAGCTCATATAGATACCATTGGGCAGGAGCTTGCAGCTTTACCTCCTTCTTCAGAGAAGGATGTTATGTTAGATCTGATAGTCCGCATACACACAGATCCATAGATAGCTTTGTATTTTCCTGTACATACTAGCTTAGCCATTTTGTCATGTACAACACATATGTATATATCAAACAGTATTATGTATGGCAGGGAAATATATTTTGATTCACTTCCTTTTAAGTTATGCCTTGATACTTGCTTGATATTTGCCTGCTTCTTCAGGGCCTTGTGATCTTGATGCATTATGAACTTATCCTTGATAGGTGGACATTGAGACGTCGTAGGATATCTCAGAATGGATCATTGATCTGTATGTATCCCTACCATCTTTGGTGTCTTAGGACTGGTATCTGTATGGAAACGTGCAGAGGAGGGTGGTTTATCCTTTCTGAGATTGACCGCACCATAGATGGTCGCCAGTACTTCTATTTGTGAGAAGCCTAGTTAATTCCATCTCTTATGGGTTGGTATTGCTCTTTGAGGCACGACCGCAGCTTAGATGGTCACTGAATCCTCTATTTGTGATGACAAGTTGGGTAATTCCATCCCTTTGGTCTGAAACTTATGAAATGTGGTAGATTGAAGGTTGATCCCAGTACCATGTGACAAGTATTTTTGTTTTGGTAGGGGTTAGACTGAACCATAAATGGCTGCCTACGTACTCCTATTGAAGAGGAGATCAAGTCTGCGTAGTTTGAACCTGGTGTAAGAGGTTCAACGCTGAATGTGAAAGGTAGATGGGTGTAGAAGTATTTTTATGGTTTTTGTTTTTGTAGAGACAGGGCAGAAATGTTTTTGTTATTTTTTGTTTATTGCTACCGGGCCATATAGAATATGGTTGCCTACGTACTCCTGGGTATCAAGGAGATCAGGTCGACGTAGTTCGCCCCTCAGGACAAATTGCATCCAAAGAGAAGTGTGAATCCCATTTGCAGGCTATACTGCGGGGAAAGGAAAGTTTGATCCCATAATGGGGATAAATTGTAGGTGTGGGAAAAGTTTGAACCCGTCTTTAGGACAAACTGTAAGCGTAGAAAAGTTTAATCCCGTCTTTAGGATAAATTGCAGGTGTGAAAGGTTTAATCCCGTCTTCAGGATAACCAAAATTGTGTGAAATGTTTGAACTGAGGTGAAACCAGGCTGCTGGTTTGAAGTGTATATTTCCCTGAGGGATAGAAGAGTATGTAGAAAGGGTTATAAACCTGAATGACTGGTGATTTGATGACCAATACCAGGATGTTTGCTTGATGGTAACTTCAGACATAGTACCATTTCATGGTGTCTGAGTTAATAAGCTGTGGAAATTCATAGCCATCTATTTCATGTAGTCTGAGAGCACCACTTGTCAGTACCTCCTTGACAACAAATGGACCTTCCTAGTTAGGAGCGAATTTTCCCTTCGATTGATCTTGGTTGTCAATGATATTCTTTAAAACCAAGTCATGTTGTTTAAACTGTCGTAGCTGGACTATTCTGTTGTAGGATCGTGTAATCCTTTGCTGATATAACTGACCATGGAAGATAGCCGTGGTTCGCCTTTCATCTATCAGAAACAATTGGTGATACCTGTCTTGTACCCATTGGTCTTCATCCAACTGAGCATCCATCAACACTCTGAGGGATTCCATTTCCACCTCTATGGGGAGTACTGCTTCCATCCCATAGGCTAATGAGTAGGGGGTTGCCCCAGTGGAAATACGCATTGAAGTTTTGTAGGCTAATAAAGTCAAAGGCAAGTGGTCAGGCACCATTCATCTTCAGATGGTAGTTAACGGAGTTGAGGTGTTTTATGTGGAATTTTCTGCATAACTCCTACATTATTTTGTTGTTGAGGTTCTTAGCATTGTCTGACACAATAACCTCTGGTTGTCCATATCGATAGACGATATTGTTTTTGATGAAAACAATGATGACTTCTTTAGTAACCCTGGGGAAGGAGGCTGCTTTTACCACTTTGGTGAAGTAGTCGATCATGGTGAATATGAATCGATGTCCATTACTAGCTTTGGGCTCGATGGGCCCGATCACATCCATTCCCCACATTGAGAAGGGCCATGGTGAACTCATATTATGGAGTTCCCTTGGAGGGGCGTGGATGGAATTTCCATGAATTTGGCATTAATAGCATCTCTTGACGTGATCATCACAGTCAGCTTTGAGCGTAAGCTAATAATGCCATGTTCTGAGAATCTTCTTAACAAGTATAGGTCTGCTCATGTGAGGGCCACATACTCCACCATGGATTTCATCCATGAGCCTTTGAGTTTGGTCTTTATCCAGACATTTGAGGAGACCTAATCTTGCATCTCTTTTGTAGAGTGCATCTCCGCTCAGGTAGAATTTCATAGCAAGTCGATGAATCCGCCTCTTCTCGGTTAGGCTCACCTCAGCGGGTGTAGATCCATCTCGCAGATATTCCTTGATGTGTTGATACCAAGGGTTGTGGATGGGAGGTAGCTCATCCGATACTCCTCCAACTTAGTTCCCATAAGTTGGGGCCTTTTACAGGGCAAATATGATGCTTGGCATGTTTTCCTTATCAGGTATGTGAATCAAGGAGGCCAACGTTGCTAATGCATCCGCAAAATCATTCATATTACAAGGAATGTGTAGAAAGGAGATTTCTTCGAACTCCAAAGCCATCTGTAAAACTTACCGATGGTAAGGCAGCAAATGTAATTCTTTGGTTTAATAGATTCCTGTGGATTGTCTGATTACCAACTCTGAATCCCCAAAGAAAGTTAACTGCATGTCGCCCATTGAACGGGCAAGTTTTAGCCCCATGATACAGCCTTCATACTCAGCTGTGTTGTTAGTGCTGACAAACTATAATTTGACGGCGACGGGATACTGCTCCCCCGTACCGGATACTAGAACTGCTCCAGCTCCAGAACATTTTGTGTTAACAACTCCATCAAAATACATCTTCCATGTGTGGCATGCATCATACGGATGGTATCGCTGAACTGCCATTACTCCTTCATCGGGGAAGTTTGTTTCTTAGGGTTTGTAATCCCCTGCAGGTGCGGCGGCCAGTTGATCCGCAATTCCATGGCCTTTGACAGACTTTTGCGTCACGTAGACGATGGCATTGTCATTAATGGACAGGTTCATGAATAGGGGAACATCATCCCTGGGAGGTACCAAAATAGGAGCGTTAACCAGCTGCTCTTTAATGGTAAGGAAGGCTTTCTGACACTCATCATTCCATTTCATGGAGGAGTTCTTCCTTAACAACTTGAAGATGGGCTCACAGGTTGCTGTGAGTTGAGAAATGAACCTGCTAATGAAGTTGATTCTTCCCAAAAATCCCCGTATTTCCTTCTCTGTCTAAGGAATGGGCATTTCCTTGATGGCCTAGATTTTGGTAGGATCCAGTTCAATCTCTTTGTGGCTGACTGGGAAACCTAGCAGCTTGCCTGACCTAACACCAAAGGCGCACTTGGCTGGATTCAACTTCAAGTTGTACTTGCGCAAACTATTGAAAAGATTTCTAAGATGGTCTAAGTGGTCTTCCTCCTTTCGGGACTTGACAATGATGTCATCCATGTAGATCTCTATCTTTTTATACATTAAATCATGGAAAAGAGTCATCATAGCTCGCTGATAGGTTGCCCTGACATTGATGAGGCCGAACGACAATCGTCTGTAGCAAAAAGTTCCCCAAGGCGTGATGAAAGCAGTTTTCTCATGGTCCTCCTCAGCGACCATAATTTGATGGTACCCCATAAAGTAATCAGCAAAGGAGTACATGCTATAATGAGTAGTATTGTCAATAAGAATGTGGATAAAGGGAACATGAATGCTATCTTTAAGGTAAGCTTTGTTCAAATCTCGGTAATCTACGCAGACTCCCACCTTTCCTCAAGGCTTAGGTACGGGAACAATGTTGGATATATACTCCGGATATGTAGACACCATGATAATGCCAGCTTGAAATTGTTTCACAATTTCCTCTTTAACCTTTAAACTCCACTCAGGTTTCAATCGCCTGAGCTTTTACCTAACTGGCTTGAATCTTTCTTTAATGGGAAGGCGATGAAGAACAATGTCAGTGGACAAACCCACCATATCTTCATGAGACCATGCAAACACATCCTGGAATTGGGTTAATAATGCAACCATGTCATTCCGTTGGTTTGGGGTGAGGTCTAAACTAATCTGGATTAGCTTAGGGTTTTCTAAGGTTCCAAGATTGAAAGAAGTGGTTTGGTCAAGGTTGGATTTAGGTTTGTCTGTGACCCATTCCTTAATCTCCTGAGGTGTCTCAACGTCCTCTTGTATTTCCATCAAGTCTGAGTCTAACTTTGCATCAAAGTTACAACCCTTGTGGAGAGAAGGCACCTCATCAGCAAGTACATGCACATCTAAATTCATTGTCCTGAAACCAAATATGTTTTCACTTAATATATGCAACTGTTTGATCATACAAAAGTGTTAGCATGTACTTGATAAAATAACTGCTAATACTGTATAGAAAAGTAAGCAATTAAAGTTATATACAGGGCAAAGGGATTTTCTGCCCATTTTACCCTCGTCAACCAATGTATGGAGTGTTGCTCCAATTGTCGAGGGCAAAGTTCTGATAGACTACAGTGATGGAGGGATCGTTATTGTCCTCCTTCTCCCGAATTATAACCATGACATCTGGGCAATCATCGTCTGGGGTATATCTGTTTGTATGTTCATCATGAACAATGGCACGTATGCCTGACATCATCAAGGCGATGTCATGTTTACGTTTTCGTTCCTTTTCTTCCACTTCGGGATCAGGAATCAGCACCTCTTTTGCTTTGATTGGTAATAGTTTAGGAAACAGCATGGCCACAACATGGGCTGGCACCTTTACTAGAGACTGTATCAACTCATGAGGTAAAGGTTGAGAAAATCACCATGAGGCGGAAGCTTGAGGAACCTGCTTATGCTTATGAGGATTCTTATGACTGGAACTGGCAGGATAGCCTAGTCCGGCTATTCCAATTTGATTGGACATTTGAATGGGGTGCTTAATACCCTACTGATTTTTACCAAGCCCTTGTCCAGGCTGATGACCTAATGACATCATTTCTTGAGTGACCGACATAACTTTGGCAGAAATATTGGGTACGGGAAGTGGCACTCCAACAGGATGGTATTATGTGTTACTCACTTCCAGAGCATGAAAACTAGCCGGCTCAACTTCTGAATTGAAGCTGATGATTGGTAGAGTTCCTTGTTCAAGACATTCCGGCTCAGCGTTGATAGTGACTAGACTATTATTGATAATGTATTTGAGTTGTTGATGTAATGTGGAGGGAACGGGTCCAGCCATGTGTATCCAAAGTCTACCCAATAGCAGGTTGTATCCTAACTCTATCTCGAGGACGTGGAAGGATACATTGAATGTATTTGGACCAATCTCAACTGGCAGCTCAATCTTTCCGACGGAATTTCGTCGGGATCCATCAAAATCTTTGATAATCGTATGGCTGCTTTGGATCTGCTTGAGAGTGACATTCAACTTCACCAAGGTGGGATAAGGATAAATATTTAGAAATGAGCCTCCATCTATCAAAACTCTAGCTAGCATATACTCGGAAGACAAAACTGCAATGTACAATGGCTTGCAATGACTGGTCCCTCCGGGCGGTATGTCATCATCAGTGAAGGATATCACATTGTTGTTGAAAATGTGATCAACCAGATGTTGAAATTTTTCCACATCCACTAATTTTGGCAAGTAGGCTTCTTCCAAAACCTTCAATAAGTTCTTCCGATGATCCTTAGAAGAGAAAACCAAGTCCAGTATTGATATCTGATGTGGAGCTTCTCTTAAGCTTAAAACCACCTTGGCTTCATTATGACCCATAGTGCGGAAGATCTTCTCCATGGGAATCTTCCCCTTTGCTTTGCAAGTAGGCTTCATAACCCGTTGAGGAAGATACAGTGGATTTTCCTTCGACACTGTAGCAGTAGTATGAGACGTGGATCCTTCAGCTTCTCCATAATTCCATGGAACTTTGTGTAAGCTGACAAAAGAATATTGTGTTCTGAAGGGTAAATAAATTAGCTATGGTGCGGCCACTTTCAAAGGATCGTCAGCTCCTTTGGGTTGAATTGCTTGTATGGGAGATGCTTTGACATTCTCATCATCCACTTCAGATATAACTACTACTGATCCCTTCCATTTGGTAGTACATCTATTCCCACTCTCGAGTTGCACATTATCATCATCTACTAGCTGCAGGACACCGCTATCAATAAGATTCTGAATGAG
This sequence comes from Panax ginseng, assembly GCA_020205605.1. Taxonomy (NCBI): domain Eukaryota; kingdom Viridiplantae; phylum Streptophyta; class Magnoliopsida; order Apiales; family Araliaceae; genus Panax; species Panax ginseng. Next base: position 90,815,528 of record CM035129.1, read on the forward strand.
ATGGCAGAGTGCCCAAAGATTCTTCCTCATCTTTGTGATCATGAGAATGTGAATGATATTGACATACTCCATCGAAGTTGAACCGTCCTGAACGAGGATTGATTGGAGGCAGAAGGGAGGTAATTCTTCCTTTATTGATCAGCATTTGAAATATCTCATCCATAGATTGGCCCAGATAGGTAAATTCCCTCTGATTGGCAAAATCCCAATGGGCTTTAGCATTTTCTCTCTTTGCAACCTTATCCTCCATAGCTTCGCTTTCTGAAAGTGGTGATCGAGCATTCATAACAAAAGGAAGGAGATAAGCATGCTCCTGACTGATTAATTGGTGTGTGACTTGATGCTGGTGGGTCACCGCTTCGCTAATTGCTCAATTTGTTTGCAAAGAGCTTTCATCTTTCGCTCTATAGTAAATTGAACTTTGCATAATCCCATCCGCACAACACCGCCTTTGGGGGTCCAGGATGATTCACCATTAAAATCGGAACTCATCCCAAAGGCTCCAACTAATCATGTTGACCTCTTCTTCTTTGTGTTGAGGAAGAGGGTTGTCTTGCACATGAGGTTGATCTGGTTTGGTGACCACGATCTCACCGTTGTCTATTAAATCTTGGATCTTGTATTTCAAGGCCTAACAATCTTGAGTATCATGTCCAGGTGCTCCAGCATGATAAGCACACTTCCGAGTAGCATTAAAACCCCTCCCATTAGGGTTGGCTGGTGGAAGAAGACGTGTAATTTTCTTCTGAGTAGTCAGAAGAGCAAGAATATTATCGAGCGAGTCCCCTAAGGGTGTGAACGTCCGAGGGCGCTTTGCATCTCCACCTTTAGGCAATGGAGGGTTTGCAGATTGTGCTTGAAAAAGGGAGTAGTTTCTCCTCTGTATAGGTATATTCTGATTGCCTTTTTGACCTTGTAGTATCAAGGAAACATCCTCCTATTTCTTTTTATGGACCCTCCGGGGGTTGTTTCCAGAAGATCCAGTCTGGATGTGCTCAGCAACTACTTTAAGAGCGACTAGGTCTTGAATTTTACCGGACTTCAATCCTATTTCAGCCATTTCTCTATGCTTGATCATTTCAGAAAATGGTTTGCCAATACCAGCTAAGACTCTCTCATAGAAAGGAGCTTCATGTACATCTATGAATGTCATGACCATTTCTGATTCGGTCATGGAAGGAATAACTTGAGCAACAAGACGCCTCCACCTTTGAGCATACTCTCTGAAAGACTCATTAGACTATTTCTTGACTTCGGTAATTTGGTACCGATCAGGAGCCATCTGAGATTGAAAACTGTATTGAGTGAGGAAGGCGTGAGCTAGCTCTTCCCAGCTATGGATTTTTGAGTTGTCTAGTCTGGTATACCATGAACGGGCTTCTCCAGTCAAACTTTTCTGAAACAGCTGCATTCTGAGCTTTTCATTTTCCGCGTAAGATCCAAGTTCTCCAATGAACACTTTCAAATGTGTATAAGGATCCCCTAATCCGTTATATTTTTCAAAATCAGGGGTTTTGAATTTCTCTGGATAATGAACACCAGGGAAGATGCAAAGGTCAGCATATGAAACACTTCCATGTGTTCCAATCCCTTTAAGAATACGGATAGTTTCCTCCATTTGGAGTACCATTTTCTTGATATCACCGGTGTCTGGATCTCCTTTGAGATGGGTGTTTTCAGGGTCTTTGTTGGTCGTATCCAACTGAGGTTCTGGATTTGTTTTATCCAGACCTTGTGCTCCTCCTTGTGTAGAGGATTCTGTATGTGGAGGCATCTTTGTACCTTGAGTGGACTGATGTAATTCTTTAAGCAAGACAGCCAAACTTGTGATTTGCTGACTTAATCAGTCAAATTCTTCATGAGATACAGGATTAGATTGGTCGATTAAGACATGGTCATTTAGGGTCGTGGCCTTTTTTGGGTTTTGAAGCGGTAACAGCCCAATGATTTCCCTACAAAAAGACTTATGTAGTTTAGTCTTAGGGTAATGTAAATGTTATCATAATATATCCATATTAGGAATATTGTCCTGCAAAAACGGGTGTTAATGGATAACATGTATGCACAAATAATCTTCATATTTTCCATTACATAGAGATGAGCATGGAATAAAATTACAAGTAAATGCTTTTACAAGTAATTTGAAAATGAAAAGCATGAAGAGACTTTCCTCCGCGTTTGGTTTATCAGAGGTTGACCTATCTTAGGGTTACTCTCGCGGTTTTTCGGTATGAAGGTCCCCAGATCATCGCAATCTACTTGACGGGAAGTTAATCCGGTCTTTCAACTGGAGTAAATCTGGGTGGTGCCTTTCCTGAGCCTCGTTGGAATTATTCTTCCTACGAGTCCAGTAATCAAGCACCGACAGGATAGCCTCCTAGTGGAGGAACCACACAACATACATTCACATAAAATGTGTCTCACCGTTTATGAAAATGATGACATGTGAGAAGCACTAATATCACAGATAGATATAGTACAGTGCAGTAAGTAAAATGCATTCATACACATTCATCATAAATGTAAATGCAACATTCACACACAAGCATATAACAGTTTTGAAAAAGCTTGTAATAGCGGCTTAAGCCCTCTTACTGGAGTCCCTAGAGGAGTCGACACCTGTCGACGTCGGGATTTTTTAATTGTTCATTTTTTGTTACTTGTTCTTTGGTGTTCTCATGTTAATTTGAGATTTGTTTGAAAAAAATAAGTGAAAAAGGTCCGACATGTATAATGTTGACTATTTGACTTTAAGAGTCGCCATTTGGTGTATTTAACTGGTTGCACCAACGCAACCGAAAAGGTTTGCACATTGACCTAGTGATGTGACACTGCTAAACGGGTCTGTGAAACTGAGATTCATTTGGGTTCGGGGGCTTGATTATGCAGAGGGAAGGTGTTAGGCACCCCCCACGGTGACCGCCACTTTTTAAGAAACTGGTATATGAATGTGTGTGTGTGTGTGTGTGTGTGGATCAATGTTCAATTATTTGAAAGTAATGCGAGGCCTCGTTCGCACCTATATACAAAGGGTTTGAATTTATAGAAAAATTCAGTTTTAAGCAAGATATAGCAGTGAAGTTTTGTAAAAAGAGGTTTTTCAAACCCTGTGCTCAATAGGAATTGAGACCTTTTAATACTTCCATTTTATTATTAAAATGTTCAGCTTGTTTGCTTTTATTTTCGAGATGCGAAGCATCTTCGAGAAAATAATATACAATAGTGTCGAACTTCTCATGGGCATGACAACCATCCAAGGAACTTCTACACCTCAGAAATAATGTACAAGCCGCTTATGACTAAAAAATGTCCATCACGGAATCAATCTAGATTCAAGAGATCAATCATGATCACATGATTCCTAGGCTTACGAGATACCGCAATTTATATGAAAAGCGATGGCGATTATATATATAAAAGTCAGAAAATATATATATCTGATACATGATCAACCACCGCCAAGGAACTCCATAGGGGATCGGAAATGTAAATATATAAAAGCGATATATATATATATATATATATATATATATATGGACATGATCAACCACCACGGTTAACTCCATGGGGATCGAAAAGTAAATAAAGCAAATAATGCGATAAACCGCCAACATAAGTAAACTCCAGCTGATGTAATTGTAAATATATATATATATATATAAGTAGGAAACGCACCGGATGTAAATCCAGGCTCATCGGATATGTCTGACCATAATGATATATATATATATATAAGCAAGTAAATCTCTAGACATAAGTCTAGGCTCAATCGAGGCATAACTCAATAATGTTAGTCCATATATAAATATATACATATATAAGTATATATATACAAAAAGAAATGAATGAAATCCACGGACCGAAGTCCAGGCGAACGCACACGACACGACTCTCAATGTGTAGAATAATGTGACGCCCCCAAAATAGGTATACATCACCTATTTTGAGTCGCCAAATACATGGTACAAAATTCAAATACAAACTTAAATATACAACATGAGCTGTGAGTTTTAATACAATCATTGTCTTCTAAACAGTATACAAACTCAAAAATAAGTCCTCAATACATTTATTATCACACTATTTCACGTAATAGTGAGGACTACTAATACTATCATCCGGACCGATCACTCTGGTTCCCCAGAGTAGTCCCATTACGTACTCATTTTCTGAAGAGAACAATGAAATCAAAAGGGTGAGCTCAACTAGGCAGTATGAAATACTATGACTAAGATAATGCAGGATAAATTATCATCAGCCTTCAACAATGTTAAACTGATAAAATACAATAGACATCAAGTTTAACAACAATGAACAAGCAATCCATTAAAAGAGTCGTAGAGAATAAAATCTACTATCTTCTATGATTTAAAAGTTTTTCATCAACTTAATCACGAGACTCAACAATAAATAAACCACATCATCGAATCATCCTCAGACTACGGGCCAAGAATATTCATTAAATCATCAATGGTCATGACTATACCGAATAATCCCTGGTCATAATCATATCAATTCCATCTCTGCACGTAAGCCAAAGATATACAACAATAAAACCAATAATCAACAATCCATCTTTGCACGTAAGCCAAAAATATACAATTCAATATTCAACAGTCCATCTTCGCATGTAAGCCAAAGATAACTTTTTATCACCATATAAGCATGAGGATGGTGACAATGATATAAACATTAATCAACTTAAAACAAGGATAAATATTAAAGACTTTAAATTTATCCAAATATTATCAATCACATAATAAATTCATAATATAATATTATTAATATCATAACAATATTTTAATCACTTCTTAAACTTATAAACAATTTATTTCAATTGTTTGCACTTTACCAAATAATGCATTTAATCATTCAAAAATGCCATCCTCGTAAGATTTCATCACCAGTGATCAAATCCCTTATCAACAATCTACATATACCTTATATAGGATTTCCAAGCCATAAAATCATGTTTTCCAACTTTGTTACTTCACATAACATATTTAACTCATATGTTCGTAACAAAACTATTTTTATGAAAAATACCAAATTATTCCTAAAAATATTTCTTTTACCGGGATTTAGCATAATATAATCCCATAATGAACATATATTTTTCTCGGAATTTTTAAAATTCATTTAATATTTTTCAAAAATCAATTTCTAATTAATTCCTTAAGAAATTAGCTACCTCAAGGTTAACTCCAAAAATTCTCAAATCTTGGCAGGATCTTACACATGTTAACGTGAGCCTCAGGTTTAAATTTCATGGTCATCGGAGTTATAGAAATCCGATTATAGCATTTTTTGTCAAAAAACCTAAATATTGAAATGGTCATAACTTGCTCATTTTAAGTCTGGAATGAGCTCATTTTTGGACAGGGATGTACTTTATACCATATACTTTCATGTACCAAAAAGGCGAAATTTTTCTCACAAATTTAAGTGGCAAAACAGCCCTTTTTAAAAACATTGGCAAGAACTTTTTTGAAATTGGCAGCTTTTGCCTCCTTTGCTAAAATCAGTCCACACGAAAATCTACAACACCTTTTCAAGTGATTCCACTTGGATAAGCTACAAAACTCATAGATCTAACTCTAGGACTTGATCACACTCAAAATTCAAAATATAACACGAGATATGGTCAATTGAATTTCATGTTCCGCTTTTTTACCAAAATCTAATTTTCAACCTTTGTGATTTCTAAGAAACTTTCATGTTTTCACATAATAACCAATATAACTTATCATGACAATGACATAATAATTCAATAAAACAAGTTCACAAATTAATTTAACTAGGAACCAATAACGTCCAAATTATCAACATGATACTTTTTTGCAGAGTAAAATTCAAGAATGCTCAGAAGAATATTTTCATGAAAAGATACTGGATGAAGCGCAAATATCAAGGATATTCCACTAATTTTATGGAGTATAGAAGTCAAAGCTTTAACCAACTAAGTATAAGAGAATATATGAAACTGAAAATGGATTTTCGTCTCATGCCATGCAGTAATCCACTTGCATGCATCATTTCCATAATTTAATAAGAATGAATACAAAGGATCATTCACCATGCATGTGGAAATCCACATAGACAGGTTATTCCAACAGAATAATAAAGAATAGAATAATAGAAGGATTCACCATGCATGCGATAGAGACCAAGCAGACGGGTTATTCCCAATGAATAATAAATAATGGAACCAATCCCATAAAAACGCATGCATGTGATATTCCAAATGAATCGTAAATAATAAATAATAAATGATGGAACCGGGTCAAAGCGAAATTATATTAATCGACAGATATTCACGAATAATAAAGAACGGAATAATAGAAGAATTTCACCATGTATGCGTGTATTTTGCATAAACAGTTATTCCAACATAAAAAATAAGGAATGGAATAATGTAAGAATTTCACCAAGTATAGAAGTCCGCTTATACGGTTTATTCCAATGTAATAATAAAGAATGGAATAATGTAAGTTTCTCTTCATGAATAAGAAAGAATAACACCCCTTACGTTACAACAAATAATATCCCTTACCTTAGAATAAAGTCGATATCTTTGGAATAGAAATGTAGCGGATTTCTTTTCTTCTTTCTCTCTATAGATTTCTTTCATAGCTTCTCCCATAATTTCTCTCTATAATAATTGCTCTATAGCTTTGGTGAATTGGTGAGAAATGAAGGAAGAATGAGCTTCTATTTATAGAAAAATATAGTCTCGATAATTGCACGTTTTTGGGCTCAAAAAATTATAGTACAATACCTCCAACTTTTCCTTTATTTTTAATTTAGTCATGCAAGTATTATCAAACTTGCACCACCTCCCCTAATAGTAAATAATTTGATTCAATAGTAAATTATGTGAATCAATAGTTCTAGATATGTGAAAATACGAATTACAGTATAGTACCTCCATTTATACCTCCATTTTTAACTTAGTCATGCAAGTATTATCAATCTTGCACCAACTCCCCTAATAATAACAAGAATGTGAAACAATAGTATAACATGTGAACCAATAGTTATAATCATGTGAAATAATAGCAATCAATTGCTTATTTATCCAGTTAAATACCCGATTGGTTAATATAACCTCCAGACATCAATTATTATTGAAATAAATGTCGATTTTCACTAACAAAATAATTCCAACACAATGAAACTATTTTTATCAAAAATATAAATTTTGAAATTTCGAAGTTTGACTTTTTCTGAAAAAGTCAACTGTTGACTTTTTGACCAAATAGTAAAACCCAAAAAATTTTGTGTTTATAGTCTATTTTCACTAATTTTATCATTCTGGACTCAAATATCACGTCCGTGTCTCCAAATTAAACTCCGAACACAACTTCAATTTTAATAACATTCATCATTAATATTATAACTCACAATATTTATCAACCAGGTCGTTCCCAGGAAAGAGGGGGCTTTCCAATAAAGATTTCTCCCTATTGGCGAGCAATTAGGTGACCAAACCTCTCCTTGGCAGAACATCTAGATATTGTAAATATTGCAATTTAATAATATGAATAACTTTGTCGTCTTAATTATTGATTTAATAATATAACATATTATGCAGAGATGATCTTTGTGACAATAATCAATCAATAATATGGGAGATATGATGCGTTAATTATCATAGCAATAATTGAGTATAACCGGTGACTTCTCACGTAAAGATCAATAACCAATACCGCTCGCCACTATGCAACCAATGCCAGTTTACTATACTTTTACTATCTTGGTTAGTTCAACGGTTTTTAACTAAGAAAACTTCCACCGTTATTTTCATAAAAAATATTTTTGTCGTTTTCTCAATCTGATAATAATTCCGTTGTGGTTTCCACCAATGATTATGTCATCGTACGAATATTCCTTGTTAAAACGAATATTCCCCGATCAATCGAATATTATATAACAACTTGCGTACTTTGTAAAATTTATAAATATTACCCACAACTATAACGTTATCTGAAATCCACACCAAAATTTTGAAAAAAATATTTTGAGAAAATTAAATCTTTATTCATAAAATCTGGGGTCTCACAATCTCCCCTCCTTATGAAATTTCACCCTCGAAATTTACGTACGTACCTGGTATGATGAAGAGGTGAGGATACCTTTAATACCTTTATCGTCGAAAACATTAAACTCATCTTTACAATACGGCCAAAGATATTCATTAACAATTCATCTTTACACTACAAAGCCAATCAGATAACCAATAATGCTTTGAGACTCAACTTAATAGTATCACGACCATGAATTATCCATGCATGCACTACGCCAAGGATATTCAGATTTTCAATTACGGTCATGATTATACCGAATAATCCCTGGTCATAATCATACCAAGTCCATCTATGCACTACGGCCAAAGATGACTTTTACAACATCATTTGTAACATTACGGTCATGATTATACCGAATAATCCCTGGTCATAATCATACCAAGTCCATCTATGCACTACAGGCCACAGATGACTTTCAATAAAATATAAATATGATGAGTAGTTAATCAATCGATTCCTAAAATCATATCAAAGGCAAGTATTTTCAAAGATATAAGATCGACAGGTAACGTTAAAGTGTCGATTTGAAGCAACAAGATTTATAAACAGTGGAGGTAACGAAGGTTTCTACCAACATAGTTTTAACCGATAAATCAAAGTCTAATTTCTCTGAAGTCAAATTTAAACATTGAACGCAAGCAAGAGAGATAAAATAATGGGTAGACCCGGTATCTAATAAGGCATAGACTTCGCAAGAGTTTATAATTAACTTATCCGTAATAACTTCATTCAGGTTTCTCAACAAGCGCTCTCACTTAAACTACCGGATTTGGCTTTGCTATAGAGTACATTCCACCATTAGTTGCTTCGTCACATTCCTGATCCATGATTTGAATCATTATTCTCCGATCCATATCGAATTGGGGTTGACCGCTCTGTACAGGGTAATTCCGAATTTGATGTTGGATTCTCCCAATTGTTGTCCAAAAAGCGAAATCCATTTCATCTATTTTGACTTTATTGGATCGGACGTCTTTTTCTATACTATCAACGCGTCGTGCGGCTGATACCCACGCATCATCTATTCTTCTTTATTCAGCTATTTCTGCTTTCATCAGAACTTTGATCATAGCGTTCTCAGATTCCAGCTCTAATATCTTATACTCTGCCAAAGAATGCTTCTGTTCAAGCATCGCACATCGGGTAACACAATTTTGAATTGTTGTATCTCTTTGCTCCACAATCGCTTGTCGTTCTTCAGCCTGCTCTTCTAACTCATGAATATGATTTTGTAATTCTAAATTTTGATCATAAACTTCTTATAACTAATTATCCTCAGGTTCCTCTTCTTCCTCTTCTTCCTCACTCTCAGCTGCTACCTCTGCAACTAGCTCGGCTGCAACTATTAGTTCTTCACTTACCACGTAGATATCTCTAATTTCTTCTTCATCTGACATCACATTAACCTGGTTAGTGATTAAAGGTGTCTCAATGGTCTCATTCACTCCATTGCTAACATTTTCAGCTGTCATTTTCAAACACTGCCACAAAACAAGAGTTAATTAACATATCACATATTATCTATATACTTTGACAGACCAATTAAATACCAAATAAACTTAGGTAGGTCATACTAGCGAAGGAATTCCCCGTCTCTCCCCTCCTAGTTCTTGTCTCACATCTCAGCTAGGGATCATATCCCTAAGCTTTGATACCAACTGTGACGCCCCCAAAATAGGTATACATCACCTATTTTGAGTCGCCAAATACATGGTACAAAATTCAAATACAAACTTAAATATACAACATGAACTGTGAGTTTTAATACAATCATTGTCTTCTAGACAGTATACAAACTCAAAAATAAGTCCTCAATACATTTATTATCACACTATTTCACAGAATAGTGAGGACTACTAATACTATCATCATCGGACCGCCACTCCGCTCCCCAGTAGTCCCCTTGCGTACGCATCATTTTCTAAAGAGAACAATGAAATCAAAAGGGTGAGCTCAACTAGCCAGTATGAAATACTATGACTAAGATAATGCAGGATAAATTATCATCAGCCTTCAACAATGTTAAACTGATAAAATACAATAGACATCAAGTTTAACAACAGCGGAACAAGCAATCCATTAAAAGAGTCAGGTAGAGAATAAAATCTACTATCTTCTATGATTTAAAAAGTTTTTCATCAACTTAATTGCTAAGACTCAGCTTAATAAATAAACCACATCATCGAATCATCCCTGTACTACGGGCCAAGGATATTCATTAAATCATCAATGGTCATGACTATACCGAATAATCCCTGGTCATAATCATACCAATTCCATCTCTGCACGTAAGCCAAAGATATACAACAATAAAACCAATAATCAACAATCCATCTTTGCACGTAAGCCAAAGATATACAATTCAATATTCAACAGTCCATCTTCGCATGTAAGCCAAAGATAACTTTTTATCACCATATAAGCATGAGGATGGTGACAATGATATAAACATTAATCAACTTAAAACAAGGATAAATATTAAAGACTTTAAATTTATCCAAATATTATCAATCACATAATAAATTCATAATATAATATTATTAATATCATAACAATATTTTAATCACTTCTTAAACTTATAAACAATTTATTTCAATTGTTTGCACTTTACCAAATAATGCATTTAATCATTCAAAAATGCCATCCTCGTAAGATTTCATCACCAGTGATCAAATCCCTTATCAACAATCTACATATACCTTATATAGGATTTCCAAGCCATAAAATCATGTTTTCCAACTTTGTTACTTCACATAACATATTTAACTCATATGTTCGTAACAAAACTATTTTTATGAAAAATACCAAATTATTCCTAAAAATATTTCTTTTCTGGGATTTAGCATAATATAATCCCATAATGAACATATATTTTTCTCGGAATTTTTAAAATTCATTTAATATTTTTCAAAAATCAATTTCTAATTAATTCCTTAAGAAATTAGCTACCTCAAGGTTAACTCCAAAAATTCTCAAATCTTGGCAGGATCTTACACATGTTAACGTGAGCCTCCAGTTTAAATTTCATGGTCATCGAAGTTATAGAAATCCAGTTATAGCATTTTTTGTCAAAAAAACCTAAATATTGAAATGGTCATAACTTGCTCATTTTAAGTCGGAATGAGCTCATTTTTGGACAGGATGTACTTTATACCATATACTTTCATGTACCAAAAGGCCAGAATTTTTCTCACAAATTAAGTGGCCGAAACAGCCCTTTTAAAAACATTGGCAGTAACTTTTTTGAAATTGGCAGCTTTTGCCTCCTTTGCTAAAATCAGTCCACACGAAAATCTACAACACCTTTTCAAGTGATTCCACTTGGATAAGCTACAAAACTCATAGATCTAACTCTAGGACTTGATCACACTCAAAAATTCAAAATATAACACGAGATATGGTCAATTGAATTTCATGTTCCGTTTTTACCAAAATCTAATTTTCAACCCTTTGTGATTTCTAAGAAACTTTCATGTTTTCACATAATAACCAATATAACTTATCATGACAATGACATAATAATTCAATAAAACAAGTTCACAAATTAATTTAACTAGGAACCAATAACGTCCAAATTATCAACATGATACTTTTTTGCAGAGTAAAATTCAAGAATGCTCAGAAGAATATTTTCATGAAAAGATACTGGATGAAGCGCAAATATCAAGGATATTCCACTAATTTTATGGAGTATAGAAGTCAAAGCTTTAACCAACTAAGTATAAGAGAATATATGAAACTGAAAATGGATTTTCGTCCGCCATGCGGTAATCCACTTAGACAGATCATTTCCATAATTTAATAAGAATGAATACAAAGGATCATTCACCATGCATGTGGAAATCCACATAGACAGGTTATTCCAACAGAATAATAAAGAATAGAATAATAGAAGGATTCACCATGCATGCGATAGAGACCGCATGCATGAGTTATTCCCAATGAATAATAATAAATAATGGAACCAGTCCCATAAAAACGCATGCATGCAGTGATATTCCAAGAATCCTAAATACGAAATAATAAATGATGGAACAAGATCAAATAAAATTACTTGCGATAGGATATTCCGACAGAATAATAAAGAACGGAATAATAGAAGAATTTCACCATGTATGCGGTATTTTGCATAAACAGGTTATTCCAACATAAAAATAAGGAATGGAATAACAGAAGAATTTCACCAAGTATAGGGGAGTCCGCTTATACAGGTTATTCCAACAGAATAATAAAGAATGGAATAACAGAAGTTCTCTTCATGAATAAGAAAGAATAACACCCCTTACGGGTACAACAAATAATATCCCTTACCTTAGAATAAAGCTGGATACTGGAATAGAAATGTAGCAGACTTCTTTTCTTCTTTCTCTCTATAGATTTCTTTCTATAGCTTCTCCCTATAATTTCTCTCTATAATAATTGCTCTATAGCTTTGGTGAATTGGTGAGAAATGAAGGAAGAATGAGCTTCTATTTATAGAAAAATATAGTCTCGATAATTGCACGTTTTTGGGCTCAAAAAATTATAGTACAATACCTCCAACTTTTCCTTTATTTTTAATTTAGTCATGCAAGTATTATCAAACTTGCACCACCTCCCCTAATAGTAAATAATTTGATTCAATAGTAAATTATGTGAATCAATAGTTCTAGACATGTGAAAATACGAATTACAGTATAGTACCTCCATTTATACCTCCATTTTTAACTTAGTCATGCAAGTATTATCAATCTTGCACCAACTCCCCTAATAATAACAAGAATGTGAAACAATAGTATAAACATGTGAACCAATAGTTATAATCATGTGAAATAATAGCAATCAATTGCTTATTTATCCAGTTAAATACCCGATTGGTCAATATAACCTCCAAACATCAATTATTATTGAAATAAATGTCGATTTTCACTAACACAAATAATTCCAACACAATGAAAATATTTTTATCAAAAATATAAATTTTGAAAATTTCAAAGTTTGACTCTTCTCAAAAAAGTCAACTGTTGACTTTTTGACCAAATAGTAAAACCCAAAAAATTTTGTGTTTATAGTCTATTTTTACTAATTTTATCATTCCGGACTCAAATATCACGTCCGCGTCTCCAAATTAAACTCCAAACACAACTTCAATTTTAATAACATTCATCATTAATATTATAACTCACAATATTTATCAACCAGGTCGTTCCCAGGAAAAGGGGGCTTTCCAATAAGGATTTTTCCCTATTAGCGCGCAATTAGGTGACCAAACCTCTCCTTGGCAGAACTTCTAGACATTGTAAATATTGTAATTTAATAATATGAATAACTTTGTCGTCTTAATTATTGATTTAATAATATAACATATTATGCAGATGATACTATGACAATAATTGAATCACTAATATGAGAGATATAATGCAAAGAATTATCGTGTGCAATAATTGAGTATAACTGAGTGACTTCTCACGTAAGCATCAATAACCAATACCGTAGCCACTATGCAACCACGCCAGATTCTTTGTTTTTACTACTAAGTTAGTTCAACAGTTTTAACAGTAAAACTTCCACTGTTATTTTCATAAAAAATATTTTTGTCGTTTTCTCAATCCGATAATAATTCCGTTGTGGTTTCCACCAATGATTGTGTTGTCATACGAATATTCCCTGTTAAAACGACTATTCCTCGATCAATCAAATATTATATAAAAACTTACGTACTTTGTAAAATTTATAAATATTACCCACAACTATAACGTTATCTCAAATCCACACCAAAATTTTGAAAAAAATATTTTGAGAAAATTAAATCTTTATTCGTAAAATATGGGGTTTCACAAATAGTGTGTGCAACGATGAAGAGAAAGGCTTTATAGAGTGTGAGAAGGCTTACAGTGGGCTTCCAATGCAGGCTTCTATGACTTTATATGGATAACTCAACTCCCGCTGGATAAAATATAGCTATATGTGAGTTAACAGATGTTTAAAATGAGGAAACACTCAATATGGGGTGTGTACAGAGAAAATTGGATAGGGCTTCCTCGCCTCTCTTTTTTTCAAAATGGCTGCCCCAAGCCCTCTATTTATAGAGGCAGGTGTACCTGCGGCAGTCGCAGATGCACCTGCGGCTTCCCGGGATTCTGCGGGTCCTGTCGTCTCGAAGTACGTGCACTCGTGCACTATAATGTCCGCTCGAACTTGCAGAACTTCAATCCGAGCATCTGAACAAGGTATATATGACCTTCTTTGGACCGCTTGTGTCGAGAGTTATGCAATGAGATGGGATTAGAGGTTGTACGAAGTCAGGAAGAGGGGACCATGCCCATGGTCTTCAAGCTTCAAATTTTATCTGGTGTGCTGCCATGCGTAATAGTCACTCGGGATTGTAACTACTCGATTCTTGTAGGACATTGTTGTATGTATGTATGTATGAAGTGTTTGAGACAACGCGCAAGTGTTGAGGTGGCAAGATGACTTTATGACTCCTCATCAGGGTTATCGCCAGTTTGAGATGACAGCAGACGTTGCTCAGGGATACATCTGAGATTGGACTGACGCAAGTGTTTGACTTCCGCAAAGACATCTGTAAGTGTGTCTGTCTTCCCGGTGTCAACTCCGCGTCTGAGGTATGAGTGCCTCGGCAAGAGGTGTTAGATTGAAGCTAATAGCATGCATTTGAAACAAGCATTTCTTGAGTTATCGCCAGAACTGCAACAGCATTCCTTGGGGTTATCACCGAGGATGAAACTCGAGGTTATCTCTGAGGTTGGAAATCATATTCCAAGGGTGTGCTCCGGGTTTGGAGATGATGTTCCCTGTGTGTGTTCCGGGGTTGGAAAAGAGGTTCCCGGTGTGTGTTTCGGGGCTTTGAAACTGAATTTTTGGTAGTATCCGGAATGGATATGAGCTGTCTTCCAAGGTTATCACTGAAGACGAATCTGCCCTCCTACAATGTCGATGCAGAATAAAGTAAAATATTTTGAGTTTCTAATATATATATATATATATATATATATATATAACTATTGTTAAATACATCAGCATGTAACTCATTTTTATTTTTCCTCTTAGATTATTTTGATCAAGTGTGACACGTTCGAATAAAAAATATCCAAGTTAAGTCCAACCTAGTAGTTCCATATATGTGAAGAGAAAAAGACCATCCTTGTGACGCCCCCAAAATAGGTATACATCACCTATTCTGAGTCGCCAAATACATGGTACAGAATACAAATACAATCTTTAATATACAACAAGAGAGCTGTGAGTTTTAACACAAATATTGTCTTCTAGATAATATCAACTCTCATAATAAGTCCTCATTACATTTATTATCACACTATTTAACAGAATAGTGAAGACTACTAATACTATCATCTGGTCCATCACACCGTTCCCTAACTCGTCCCAGCTATATTCTCATTTCCTAAAGAGAACAATGAAAGAAAGGGTGAGCTCAACTAGCCCAGTAAGAGATATTATGACTAAGATAATGCAGAATAAATTATCATTAGTCTACAACAATGTTAAACTGATAAAATACAAAAGACATCAAGTTTAATGCAAGTATGGATAAGCAATCCATTAAAAGAGTCAAGTAGAAATAAAATCTACTATCTTTTATGATTTAAAAGGTTTTTCATCACTTTTATCATTTGAGACTCAAACAATAAACACATCATCGAATCACCCCTGCACTACAGCTAATGATATTCTTTAGTATCACGACCACAAATTATCCATGCACTACGGGCCAAGGACATTCGTGTATTCATCAATGGTTATGATCATGCCAACAACTGTCCATCAATGCACTATGGGCCAATGAGGACTTTTATCACATCATTTGTAACACTACGGTCATGATTATACCGAATAATCCACGGTCATAATCATACCAAATCCATCTATGCATTACGTGCCACGATGACTTTCAAAAAAAATATAAACATGAGGATGATGACAATGATATAAGAATTCAATAAAACAAGTTCACGAATTAATTTATCCAGGAACTAATAACGTCCAAATTGTCAACATGATACTTCTTTGTAAAGTAAAATTCAAGAATGCTTAGAAGAATATTTCCATGAAAAGATACTGGATGAAGCACAAATATCAAGGATATTCCACTAATTTCATGGAGTATAGAAGTCAAAACTTTAACCAACTGAGTATAATAAGGAATTGAATAACAAAAGAAATCACCAAGCATGCGGTAGACCGTACAGGCAGGTTATTCCAACAAAATAATAAAGATGTAACCCGGTCCCACAGAAAAGCCATGCATGTGATATTCCAACAGAATAATAAAGACGGAACCAGGTCCGGCGTAAAACGCATAGACAGGATATTCCAACAGAATAATAAAGACGGAACCAGGTAATTCGTAAAGCACAGAAAGGATGTTCCAACGAAATAGTAAAGAATGAAATAACAGAAGAATTTCACCATGTATGCGGTACTTTGTATAGACAGGTTATTCCAACATAATAATAAAGAATGGAATAACAGAAGTTCTCTTCATGAATACAAAAGAAATAACATCCCTTACCTCAGAAGAAACTGGATACTGGAATAGTGAGGTAGTAGGCTTCTCTTCTTCTATAGATTTTCTCTCTACAATTTCTCTCTATAATAATTGCTCTATAGATTTAGTGAATTGGTGAGAAATGAAGGAAGAATGAGCTTCTATTTATAGAAAAATATAGTTTCAATAATTGCACGTTTTGGGGCTCGAAAAATTACAATACAATACCTCCAACTTTTCCTTTATCTTTAATTTAGGCATGCAAGTATTATCAAACTTGCACCACCTTCCCTAATAGTAAATAATTTGATTCAATAGTAAATCATGTGACTCAATAGTTCTAGACATGTGAAAATACGAATTACAGTATAGTACCTCCATCTATACCTCCATTTTTAACTTAGTCATGGAAGTATTATCAATCTTGCATCAACTCCCCTAATAGTAACAAGAATGTGAATCAATAGTACATACATGTGAATAAATAGTTATAATCATGTGAAATAATAGCAATCAATTACTCATTTATCCGGTTAAATATTCGATTGGTCAATATAACCTCCAAACATCAATTATTATCGAAATAAATGTCGATTTTCACTAACACAAATAATTCCAACACAATGAAACTATTTTTATCAACAATATAAATTTTGAAAATTTCGAAGTTTGACTCTTCTCAAAAAAGTCTACTATTGACTTTTTGACCAAAAAGACAAAAAAACCTTTTGAATTTCCAGTAGAAAGAGATTTCCCTAATGACAACGCTTTTAAGGCTGCCCAATATCCCTTTCTTTTCCAAATATTTTTACGAATACGCTTTTTTGATATAGAAGTACGTTTTTTTGGAACTAGTTAATCCTGGAAAATTTTATGTTTATAGACTATTTTTACTAATTTCATCGTTCCGAACTCAAATATCACGTCCGCGTCTCCAAATTCAACTCTGAACACAACTTCAATTTTAATAACATTCATCATTAATATTATAACTCACAATATTTATCAACCAATCGTTCCCAAGAAAGAGGGGGCTTTCCAATAAGGATTTATCCCTATCATGCCGTTGATTAGGTGACCAAACCTCTCCTTGATGTAACTTCTGACATTGTAAATATTGCAATTTAATAATATGAATAACTTTGTCATCTCAATTATTGATTTAATAAAATAATATATTATGCGAGATGATAATTTGTGACAATAATCGAATCAATAATATGAGAGATATGATGCGATTAATTCTCAGAGCAATAATTGAGTATAACCGGTGTGACTTCTCACGTAAGCATCAATAATCAATACCGTGTACTACTTATGCAACCACGCCAGACATCGTATTTTTACTACGGAAGTAGTTCAATAGTATTAACGGTTAAACTTCCGCCGTTATTTTCATAAAAAATATTTTTGTCATTTTCTCAATCCGATAATAATTACATTGTGGGGTCCACCAATGATTCTTGTAGTTATTACGAATAATATTCCCTCGCTAAAACGAATATTCCCTAACCAATCGAATATAATATAATAACCTGCATACTTTGCAGAATTTATAAATACTGCCCACAACTATAACATTATAACAAATTCATTCCATAATATAAAAAAAAATATTTCGAGAAATTTAAATCTTTATTCATAAAATCTGGGGTCTCACAATCTCCCCTCCTTATGAAATTTTGCCCTCGAAATTTACGTACGTACCTGGTATGCCGAAGAGATGAGGATACCTTGACTTCATTTTATATTCCAACTCTTGAGGTATAACCTTGAATACCTTTATCGTCGAAAGCATCACACGTTGCATATGTGCATGCTCGATGTCCTTCGATTGCCTCTGAATGTACATCAGTCCCTAAAATAGCCCTTTTAGGACTTGATACCGACCTCAAATCTCAAAACATAAAGAATGAAAGTTATAGGTCTACTCGTTATCTTTCCGAATCATCCTGAATCACCTCAATCAGAGTTTGTATGAAAAGGTTATGCCAAATTTACTAAAGGACGTCCGGATAGATTTTGGTTTAACACTTGACCAGCGCCTAGGTGCCCAGATTTGGCCTTGGGCAAGTGCCTAGGCACCCAAGAGCAGAATTTAAGTGCCGAGCCTAGCGCCTAGGCACTTGACCCTTGGCACTTAACTCCAATTTTCCAGATTTTGTAACTTTTGGCACACATACTTCAAATCTTCATAACTTCTTCGTCCGTTATCGAAATTAGTCCATTTTTGAGGCTATGGAAAGCTTGTAACATGCCCTATAAAACCCCCATGATTTCATAATTTTTTAGCTTCATTAATTATTCTAAAATTTGGCTCCAAAGTCCCCCAAGACTAAGTATTTACTAACAACGATACGTGAAAAATGTTATGAACACACGACATACTTGGCGGTAAAACGAGTCTATAGGCCACAGATCCTACTCAATCGAGGATTTCAAATGGGCTAATTAAATCGAGGGTTGAGATTTCCTCTCTTCATCGATTCTTGCTTCTAGAATAACGCCCTCTTGAACCTTCTTCTTCATATTCATCAGCTCCCGGTGTGTAGCTTGAGCGGCCTTTAACTTTATCGATTAGAGTTGATTCTACACGTAAATTTGATATCACCACGTGGGTCCCTAGATTCTTTAACTCTATCTTCATCATTTTTAAGTTATACAAAATGGGTTTTTGTGTTAACAACGTCACACTCATAACCGCATACGATCTTCTACTCAACGCATCAGCTACCACGTTCGCTCTTCCACAATGATATTGAATGGTATGGTCGTAATCTTCAACAGCTCAAGCAAACGTCTTTGGTGCATTATACGTTCGTTTTGGTTGAAGAAATATTTAAGGGTTTTAGAAATGGGCTTTGTATTGGGGTCAATACAAAATTCGATTTCACGCTCTAGGGTTAGGCTAAGAAGTCTTCAAGAATACGTTAGAAAATTTATTAACAATAGAAATATCATTCAAAACTGTAACTCTCATCCATAACTTGGATAGTACGTCACATTGATATCTATCAACTTGTCATCGTCATTCACGACGTCGCTTAAAGAAAGTCTGACTTCGATACATTCCACACAAGGAAGTCAACAACGAAAGGATCGGGGCTCATTACTTATGGCTTGATATGACAATGTTTGACTTTAGTGGTTTGGTTGCTTGAATTCGTATAACAGGTTGGTTAGAAATATGAAAGCTAACAACCTTATGAAATGCATGATGAGTAGTTAACCAATCAATTTCTAAAATCACATCAAAGGCAAGTATTTTCAAAGAGATAAGATCGACAGGTAACGTGAAAGTGTCGATTTGAATCAAACAAGATTAATAAACAGTGGAGGTAACAAAGGTTTCTGCTAATGAAGTTTCAACCAATAAGTCAAAGTCCAACTTCTCTTGAGTTAAATTTAAACGTTGAGCGCAAGCAAGAGAGATAAAAGAATGGGTAGAACCGGTATCTAATAAGGTATAGGCTTTGAAAGAATTTATAATTAACTAACCCGTGCTAACTTCGTTCGGGTTACTCGCTTTTTGAGGAGTCATGAAAAATGCTCTCCTTTGCACTACTGGCTTTGACTTTTCTAGGATGGTCTTTGGTGCCTCCATCCTAGATGAACTTGTCTTCGGTGAACAACAAAATTGGGCTAGGTGACCTTCTCTTCCACAATTATAACATGTTTTGGACTGACATCGCTAGCTAGCTTGGATGATGTGTCCTCCCTCCACATTTGAAGCATATGATAGGTGGTCGTTCTCCTTCCTTAACAACGGGTCTTTGGTGCCGATGTCTTTCCATCATTGTTGAATCTTCTCTTCTTGAAATGTCCATTTTATTATTTTGGCCATGATTACCACCCAAAGTGGTAACCATTTTTAACATCTTGATTCCTCTCCGCTTATTATCATCACCGCTTCGATGATCTGCTATCAATTTAGTATTATCATTTTGTCACCGCTCTCTTTTTGGTTGGGTTGACTCATTATCGCGCTCCAATAATCGAGCCCTATTAACAACATCTGAATACAAACACAGTTTATGAGAGATAAGATATTGATGTATCTCGGGTTTCAAACCTCTTAGAAACATTCGCGTCATTCTCTCCTCATTATCAACCAAATAGGTCGCAAACCGAGACAACTCGGCAAACTTGGCTTCGTACTGCGACACGATCATGTTGTTTTGCTCCAGCTTGATGAACTCTACCTCTTTCATATGACGAATACTTTCGGGAAAGTACTTGTCATTGAACAATTCTTAGAACTTCTCCCAAGTCATATTCAGTGCGGCAAATTGAGTACGTTTTACAGATTCCCACCAATAATCTGCCTCTGCACGCAACATGAAGGTGGCAAAGGGAACCTTTTTCTCCTCAGAGCATCCCAAGACATCAAATATCTTGCAGATCTGATTTATCCACGTCTCTGCCTTAAGTGGTTTTGGCTCTCCAAAAAACTCTGGTGGTCCCAGTTACTTGAACTGCTTAACAGTGACCAACCGTGGGTTGCCATTGTTTCCACCTATATTTTGAACATGTGTCTCTCTTACCTGATGTTGCATGAATTGCATAAAGCCTCTGAACATCCCATCGTTCATCATCTGATCGGTGTTGTTATTTACTTGAGGATTATTGTCTTCCTGTTGCACATTATCCTGGGTATTAATCGTTGGTGACTCAACGGTCTCATGTGCTTCATTGCTAATCTCAACATTTTCAGATGCCATTTTCAAATACTGCCACAAAACAAGGGTTAATTAATATATCACATATTATCCCTATACTCACGTAAACAAATTAAATACCAAACAAACTTAGGTAGGTCATATACTAGCGAAAGGAATTCCCGTTTCTCCCTCCTAGTTCTTGTCTCACATCTCAAATGCACGGATCATATCCCTAAGCTTTGATACCAATCATGATGCCCCCAAAATAGTATACATCACCTATTCTGAAATCGCCAAATACATGGTACAAAATACAAATACAATCTTTAATATACAACAAGAGAGCATGAGTTTTAACATAAATCATCTTGAAGACAATATCCACTCTCGAATAAGTCCTCATTACATTTATTGTCACACTATTTAATGTAATAGTGAGGACCACTAATACTATCATCTGGTCCATCACTCCGCTTCCCCGACTTTCGTCCCAAATATATTCTCATTTCAAGAGAACAGTGAAAGAAAGGGTGAGCTCAACTAGCTCAGTAAGAGATATTATGACTAAGATAATGTAGAATAAATTATCATTAGTCTACAACAATGTTAAACTGATAAAATATAAAAGACATCAAGTTTAACTGCAGCGGGACAAGCAATCCATTAAAAGTGTCAAGTAGAGAATAAAATCTACTATCTTTTATGATTTAAAAGGTTTTTCATCACTTTTATCGCTGAGACTCAGCTTAATAAATAATCCACATCATTAAATCACCCCTGCACTACGGCCAATGATATTCTTTAGTATCACGACCACAAATTATCCATGCACTACGGGCCAAGGACATTCATGTATTCATTAATGGTCATGATCATGCCAACAACTGTCCATCAATGCACTACGGGCCAATGAGGACTTTTATCACATCATTTGTAACATTACGGTCATGATTATACCAAATAATCCCTGGTCATAATCATACCAAGTCCATCTATGCACTACAGGCCACAGATGACTTTCAAAAATATAAACGTGAGGATGATGACAGTGATATAAGAATTCAATAAAACAAGTTCACGAATTAATTTATCCAGGAACTAATAACGTCCAAATTGTCAACAAGATACATCTTTGTAGAGTAAAATTCAAGAATATTTAGAAGAATATTTTCATGAAAAGATACTGGATGAAGCACAAATATCAAGGATATTCCACTAATTTCATGGAGTATAGAAGTCAAAACTTTAACCAACTGAGTATAATAAGGAATGAAATAACAAAAGAAATCACCAAGCATGTGGTAGACCGCACAGGCAAGTTATTCCAACAGAATAATAAAGATGTAACCCGGTCCCGTAAAATGCATGCACAAGATATTCCAATGAGAATAATAAAGAGCGGAACCGGTCCCATGTAAAACGCATGAGACATGATATTCCAACGAATAATAAAGAAAGCGGAACCAGTCTCGTGTAAAATGCATAGACGAGATGTTCCAACGAGAATAATAAAGATTTTAAACCCGTGTCAAATGCGTAAAAGCATGCATTTGATGTTCCAACGGAATGGTAAAGAATAAAATAACAGAAGAATTTCACCATGTATGCGGTACTTCTCATAGACAGGTTATTCCAACATAATAATAAAGAATGGAATAATAGAAGTTCTCTTCATGAATATAAAAGAAATAACACCCTTACCTCAGAAGAAATTGGATACTGGAATAGTGAGGTAGTAGGCTTCTCTTCTTCTATAGATTTTCTCTCTACAATTTCTCTCTATAATAATTGCTCTATAGCTTTAGTGAATTGGTGAGAAATGAAGGAAGGATGAGCTTCTATTTATAGAAAAATATAGTTTCAATAATTGCACATTTTGGGGCGCAAAAAATTACAGTACAATACCTCCAACTTTTCCTTTATTTTTAATTAAGTCATGCAAGTATTATCAAACTTGCACCACCTCCCCTAATAGTAAATAATGTGATTCAATAGTAAATCATGTGACTCAATAGTTCTAGACATGTGAAAATACGAATTACAGTATAGTACCTCCATCTATACCTCCATTTTTAACTTAGTCATGCAAGTATTATCAATCTTGCACCAACTCCCCTAATAGTAACAAGAATTTGAATCAATAGTACACACATGTGAACAAATAGTTATAATCATATGAAATAATAGCAATAAATTGCTCATTTATCCGGTTAAATACACGATTGGTCAATACAACCTCCAGACATCAATTATTATATAAATAAATGTCGATTTTCACTAACACAAATAATTCCAACACAATGAACTATTTTTATCAACAATATAAATTTTCAAATTTTGAAGTTTGACTTTTCCCAAAAAAGTCAACTGTTGACTTTTTGACCAAAAAGTTAATCCCGAAAAATTTTGTGTTTATAGACTATTTTTACTAATTTCATCGTTCAGACTCAAATATCACGTCCGCTTGTCCAAATTCAACTCCGAACACAACTTCAATTTTAATAACATTCATCATTAATATTATAACTCACAATATTTATCAACCAGGCCGTTCCCAGGAAAGAGGGGCCTTTCCAATAAGGATTTCTCCCTATTGGCGCGCAATTAGGTGACCAAACCTCTCCTTGACAGAACTTCTAGACATTGTAAATATTGCAATTTAATAATATGAATAACTTTGTCGTCTCAATTATTGATTTAATAAAATAACATATTATGCAGATGATACTGTGACAATAATTAAATCAATAATATGAGAGATATGATCTGAAATATCTTTGTGTAATAATTGAGTATAACTGAGTGACTTCTCACGTAAGCATCAATAATCAATACCGTATGCTACTATGCAACCACGCGTATTATTGTACTTTTACTACCGAGTAGTTCAACAGTATTAACGGTAAAACTTCCGCCGTTATTTTCATAAAAAATATTTTTGTCATTTTCTCAATTCGACAATAATTCTGTTGTGGGGTCCATAAATGATTGTGTCGTTGTACGAATATTTCCTGCTAAAATGAATATTCCCCGACCAATCGAATATAATATAACAACTTGCATACTTTGCAGAATTTATAAATACTACCCACAACTATAACATTATAACAAATTCATTCCATAATATTAAAAAAAAATGAGAAAATTAAATCTTTATTCATAAAATCTGGGGTCTAACAATCCTTGTGTGACATAACAAAACAACATTGTTCAATTTCTTAATAAGCATTAAATGTTATAAAACAATATTAAAAAAAAAAATTATGCCTTGTGTGACACAACAACTGATAGTCTATCATTTTATCATGCTAGAAGGCGATGTTCGATATTCCAAATATCTTTGAACGTTTAGGACTTAATATAATTTCTTTGTGGGAGTTTGTTATTATTTGTCTCGTCTTGTTTAGCGTGCACGGACATATATATATATATATATATATAGAGAGAGAGAGAGAGAGAGAGAGCAAAGATCAAGTGCATACCCCTTATCTTACTCACCCGTGCTCACCCCTCTTTAGCGACGGACCCGGCGATGGTTTCGATCATACAACCGTCGTCTATACTTTTAGCGAAGGACAACATATAGCGTCGCTAAAAGTATGAGCGACGGGTTGTATGGCAACCAACCGAATCTGAGTCCGTCATGCTAAATGTGGGTGAGCACGGGTGAGTAAGATAAGGGGTATGCACTTGATCCGGACCGTATATATATATATATATATGCATCATATTAATTAACATATATAATATATATAGTAAGCATTCACATATAGAATAATATATTCTACCCGGATTGATTATGGACTTTTATTCTAGTTTGGTTCACTAGAGCCAGCAAGTGAACCAAAAAGTCAAACATAGGGTGCAAGATCTGAATTTAAACATAACTATTACATTTAAATCTCGGGCTCCATTACAAATGGGTCTTCAAGTTCTCCTTACTCTTTTATCTCCAGTTCTTCAAGTAATTCTAACTAATCATATTGCACAAACTATTTACTATAAATAGAAATCTTGATCAGCAATCAAAAGGAAGTACATATGAGGGAGATAGAAATTACATAAAAAAAAATAGAGAAGACGAGGTACGCAGACCCCCTTTATAAAACCCAATCATTCATGTATCCAACTAAAATCAAATCCAATCACATTGGTTAATAGTTCATAATCAATTCCATTTATTTTCATACATATCACCATATACATTAATAAATAACATTCATCTCATGAATAATAAATTCATTCCATATAAGTGTCGATATCATTTAATGGGCTAACGTTTGCTAAAAATTTAGTTTTGAAACAAAATAAACTCTTTTATTTTCATCAAAAACCAAATCAAATTTAAATTCTTTTAATTTTAATAATCTAAAATTCTATTTCAGATAAAATATACATCTTTATTTTAAACTTTTATCAATTAAATAAACCATTTATTTCAATTGATAAAATAATTTTTTTTCAGATTTTGCAGAGTGGTGTGGTCGCGCCTAGAATGAACTAGGAAGTAGCGCGGTCGCGTTGTACCCTTAGAATCAATTTTCTGGAGTCGCGGCCGCACTCTAGAATGAACTGGAAGCGGCGCGTAGCAGAATCGGGAAAAAAAAATTCATCCAGAAAAATCGATCGTATCGCATATTAATTCATATATGGAATCATCAAAATCAATAATTAGCGCAAAGTTAGGCTTTGATACCACTGTTAGGTTTATATATGATGACTGGATTTTATACCTATGAATTAGACATCGTTAAGGCTTAATTCTTTGTTAACATTAAGTATTTTTAGTATCATTTTACTTGTTTTTGTGTTTTTGTTGTAGGAACGGCTTTGGAAGGTCAAAACATGAAAAATAGAGCTTAGTGGCATTTCTATAATTTCTGGTCAGGAAAGCCCACCGGGGCAGCACTTACCTAGTGTAAAAAGCCCGCCAGAGCGGTATCTAAGAGTGACCCCCACCGGGGAGGCAATTTCCTAGTATAAAAAGCCCGTCGGGGCGGGCTTGTCGGGAAGAAAAAAAGAGTTTTTAGAAGTTGAGTTCAAAGAGGATTGATTTGAGTTGTTTGTTTCAAGAAATTTAAGGAGGGCTAAAAGACACATGAAGAGGCATATAAAAGGAGGAGAATCAAAAGGATTAAGGGGGATTATTCCATTAGATTAGAGTATAGAATAGGCAAAAATTCTAGTTGGGATTGGATTGGAGATTGAAGCAACTTGGAGACCATTAAAGATCAAGAGCAGGAGCAAGAGGTAGCATGAGATTTGCTGACAACATATTATATCTTCTTCTCTACTTCTATCTTTGTCTTTTAATGTTTATTCAATTGTGGATTCTTGGTTTTAATTCAATAATCATTAACTAAATTCTTGTTTAAGATTACAATGGAGCTTGTTGCGTAGTTTATTTTAATATGATTCTCTATTAATTATTATGATTATTCTTGGATTGTCTATTATGGTTTATACTTAATGCTTAATTGTCTAGCTAACAATCACCGTGATAATTTATATAAACTCAAGAGATGGCTTATAGATTTAGATCTAATCATAATAGTATGTGATTGTATTTTTTTCATGGCGTTGGAATTCATAATTTATGTCTAGGATAATGATATACCTATACATCTCATGTAATCTGATAAAGAACTTGTGCTTTAAATCTTCTTTAATTGTAATTCACATAGAGATATAATGAATTAGTTCATTAGGGTGTTCTTCTTAATTCTATCATCTGTGAATTTAAGTTGATTTGAGTATAATGCATTGAGAGATGGTCATATTTACTTATGTGTTCTTGATTAACAGTTCAGAATAGTGAGAATAATTGATAAGAAGTCTACTGATTTAAGTGAAGCAATAAGTGAAGTTGTGATCTTAAATCTCTATAATCTGATTATGAAATAGTGGTAATTAGAATTAGTTTAATTAAATAATTTAACTAAAAACCTTAAATTGATTGTTTAAATAAAATTAGTTTGGTTAAGAGTTAGTATTTAATAATTTTTATTAATAATTCCTCATGGGAACGATACTCTACTTCCACTTTATTACTTGTTGACCACGTATAATTGCGTGTTGTGCGTAACTAGATTTTACCCAACCTTATATAGCGCGATCATGCAATCAAATCACATAAAAGTAGCGGAAACGCGATAAAACAAAATTTAAAATTTTAATACAAACTATCACCATGATCATACTTTATGCTAAATTATAATTTGAAACGAGGAAGAAGGAGAATCAGATTCATACCCTTCTAGAACTATACTTCCTCGGGTATATGTTCAACTCCAAGTCCTTTGTACTCTCCTTAAATTCACCGGATTAGATTCCTTCCTTTAATCAACGTTAGCCACCCCAACGTTTGGCCCCTAGAGATGATTCACCAAGGAAGAATATGTATTCAAGAAGATGGGTTTTTGGCTAAAATCCTAGTTTCTATCTTTATAGAAATTATATGTACTCTCCCAACTCTTGGAATTGTCAATAACCTTTAATCATAATAAGACTTCTCTTATTTATAGATGTAGGCAACCCTCCTAAATAATTTAAGAATAGGGTTCTATTTTAATTTATTAAACTCTTTTAATTAATTGTTTTCCTAATCCAATTAAGAATTAATTAGAGTAATTATATTAATTAATTCTCAAACCCTTTTAGGAATTAAATAATAATAATAATAATAAGACTCCTCTTATTAATTTATATTTAATATTTCTAAAATATTAAGCTTATTTAATTTATTATATCACCATATATTAAATTTGTTAGGTTTGTATATAGCGCGTACATGCAATCAAATTACATAAAAAGTGCGAAAGCGCGATGACAAAAAATTTAAAATTTTCATACAAACCCATCACCATGATCATACTTTGTGAATAATTATCAATCAAAAGAAAAGAGATGGAGATTAAATTCATACCCTTTTAGAATTAGCTTCCTCAAGTACAATTTCACCTCTAATCCTTTTCGCGTTCGACTTGAATCCACCGGGTTTGATTCCTTCCTTTGATTAACGTTAGCCACTCAAGTGTTTGGCCTCTAAAGGTGATCCACCAAGGAACAACAAGTATTCAAAAAGATGGTTGTTTGGCAAAACTTTAGTTTTTCTCTCTATAGAAAATACGTACTCTCCCAACTCTTGAAAAAATCATTCACGTATGTTGTGAAAACATCAACCATCACTCATAATAAGACTTCTCTTATTTATAGATGTAGAAAACCCTCCTTAACAATTAAGCAATTGGGTTTTATTTTAATTAATTAAACTCCTTTAATTTATTAGGCTCCTAATCTTATTAATTAATTAAAGGAGTTTAATTAATTAGCCTCCTAATCTTATTTGAAAAATATGAGAGTAATTTTATTAATTAATTTCTAAACTTCTTTAGGAATTAAATAATAATAATGGTAATAATAATAATAAGACTCCTTTTATTAATTTATATTTAATATTTCTAAAATATTAAATAATAAATATTAAACTATTTAATTTATTCTACCACCATAGATTAAATTAAATACACTTAACTTATTATTATTATTATGCCATTTATTTCTTAAATAAATACTCTTCCTTTTGCGTTGTGACCCTTTAAGTTCTCCATTTTAAATCGGTTGTGAATAAATTAATTTGAACAATTCTAATCTTATTTAAATAAATAAATAAATTAATTTATTAATTCATTTAAATAAATAACATTTATGCTACAATAAGGATAAGCCTCCTTAGCGATCAATGACTTTTTACATAATATAGATTTCAACATTAATCATAAAAGAACCTTTGAGTAAATAGTTACCGTATAATTCAATCCTTCCACCATACAATGTCCCAATTAAATATAAGCTATGAAATTACTGTCAAGTCTTATTTTATTTAATTATATGTATTTCGATTCTTAAATGCACAGCTCCAAATAATGCAAATTAGAAACTCCTTTCTAATTTCATTCTGCCTTAGCCAAGGAGTCCTGGGTTGTCATTTATCGAATCACATAAGACATTTCTCTTCTTTTACTAGAAGCGGTAGATTCTTTATTGACCATACATTATCTCCATGTATAACTTATTATACCCAAGCATACCCTTTGATAAACCCTAAAGGTCTTAAGGAATAAGTCAAAGTATAACTCATCATACACAAGATACTATGATGATCTCAAGAACAAGGATCACTTGTACTACTATCACTACAAGAATTCTTATTAACAGGCTAGTAAAACTCCATTAGGTATTCTCTAATAAACACCTACATACTTGCTTTAGTGTCTCCATACAAATGATCATTATGTCAATCATCCCTATCCAATGAGCAAGCAACGTATGTACCAATTTATCCGGATTTACTAATCCCCTTTTTAGTAATCCAATAATTGGGAACAATTTTAGTTTGTGAGCTATCTAAGAATTTAGATCTCATTAGCATGATCATCATTATGATTCTAAAAGCATTGCTCAAAACTATGGGTTTATCACATATTATAAAAAAAGTATCATGTAGATAAATTAAAAGCCTTTAATTAAACAAATCTTTTATTAATAAATGAATAAGATTGTTACAAAGTATATGCTTTATCATCAAACATGATTGACTTGTGTGCATATTACTTTCAATCTCCCACTTGCAGTAAAGCCAATTGCTATGGCATCTCATACCATTTTTCTCTAAGTGGCGATCATCCTTCTATTGGATAAACTTCAGTTAATGGATATATAATGTTGTTCTTGAGAGTCCACTATCTTTAGAGTTGTAGACACTCAAATTTTATTTTCCTGTTACTAACTATGCAGGAGGACAAAAGCGTGTTTTTCACACTTTAGAGATAACCCTGGAGGACCACAACATCAGTTCCAACCCTGGAGATAGCCCCGGGAGATCAAGTTTCTAACTCCAGAGATAACCCCAGAAAATCAGTTTCCAACCCTGGAGATAACCCCGGGAAAGTCAGTTCCAACTCTAGAGATAACCCCGGGAGGTTAAGCCAAACTCGGGAGGTCAAGCCAACCTCAAAGATAACCCTGAGGATAGTCAGAGTCAACAGAAGGCCAATCTCAGAGATAACCCTGAGAAAAGACTGCTATAACGGAGCCAAAACTCGAGACAACCCCGGGAGGGGCAAAATGGTCATTTTTCCAACTCAATCTCAAATCAAATCAAATCAACTCATTTCAACTCAGAATGCTTCAAAAGATGTCCCATGAGAACCATAGTTTAACTTCTGAGGGCAAACTACGTAAAACAGCTCAACAGATTGCCTGATGGAGATTTAGATATGTTATTTCGTTCATGGACCCATATTTCCGAATTCAAAAAAGGGCAAGCGCTATGTCATTGTGTAGCTCTCGACAATAACATTTTGGAAAGGTATAAAATGCCTAAATCGGAAGTCTTGATTGAAAGTTATAAAGGTTCGAGTGAACAGCGCGTTGTACGAGTGCACGTACTTCGAGACGTCGGGACCCGCACGTCCCAGGGTAACCCGGACAGCTGCAGGTAGACCCGCGACCATCATTTCTATAAATAAAGGCCTTGAGTTAGCCATTTTAAGGAGAGAAGAGTGAGAAAACTCTGTCCATTTCAGTTCATAAACACATCTAGAGTGCTCTAAATTGAGTGATTCTTCTTTCTAAGCACTTGTAAGCTCGTGTTTTGCTACATACTAAAATTTAATTGGTGCAAACTGAGTTTTCAGTCATCAAAAGCTATCTGAAGTCTTCTTGGCAGCTCATTGTAAGATATTTCATATTTTTAAGCTTTTTATCACTTCCATATATATATATATATATATATATATTTATATTTCAAGTCCTGCCTGGAGTTCACTTATTGGCGATTATTTGATCATATATATATTCTGACTTATATATATAAGCGTTTATCGACTGAGTTCACTTCGTTTTCTAGCTTTTGTTGTGGGCTAGATTTGTCTCAATTTGGTTATTTCTTACTTTAACCGGTTCATGGTGACTAAACTGGAACCGATGATCTGAAATAGTTTAGATTTATTCAAATCTAGTTCTTGTTTTAGCTTTTGTACATACTGCTTTATCATGTGAGCCTAGGAATCATGTGATTACATATTCAATTCTTGAATCTAGTTTCGGTTCCCATAATGGACATTTTCAGCTACCAGCAGCTTGTAAATTATTCACGATGTCTGAATTTCCTTAGATGACTCTCATGCCCACAAGGAGTTTCACACTGCTATGTATCTTATTTTCTCGAAGATGTTTTTCATGTCAAAAAATAAAAGAAATTAAGTTGAACACATAATAAAATGGAAGTATCAAAGGCCTCAAGTACTATTGAGCACAAGGGTTTGAAAAACCTATTTTATAAAACATCATTGCTATATATATCTTGTTAAAATTGAACTTTTATACAAAAGTCAAACCCTTTGTATATAGGTGCGAACGAGGCATAACACTACATCCAAATAACTGCAGATAGACCTACATACATACACAAGCAGATTAAACTTTAATGCAAAGTGGTTGTAACCGTGTTATCATGTAAGTTGGGGGGTGCCTAACACCTTCCATCCGCTTAATCAAGCCCCCGGACCCTAACAAATTTTTGTTTTGCAGACCCGTTAAACAGTATCACATCACTAGGTCTTTGTGCAAATCTTTTCTCGGTTGAGTTGGTGCAATGATGAGTGAGTTTAATACCCATTAATTAAGTACATTTGAGCTTAATTTTTTGGAAGTTTTTAAGTGTTTGTGTCTATTCATGCAAGTTTTATGTTGTTTTGTAGGAATTAGAACAAAAGTTACTTGGATTAACGTCTGGGGTTGCTAGATTCGCATTTTTGGCTTGCCATTTACATAGCAGCCACTTCAAGGCCAATTTAAGCATTTCTCCAACTCTTATTTCGAAGTACTCCTAACTATCAATGCACATTCGCCAGGTGCCATCCTTCTATGGGGTCAAGAGAGGCACTAGCTAATCGTAAGCAGTAGGCTCGAAGACCCCTAGTTCTGGAAGGCACATGGAAGGCAGTGGCTTTCCCAGTAAGCTTTAAGGCAGTCTTGGGAAAGGACTGAAAGTTGTAGATCTACGTCTCCTCTTTCCGGAACTTCTTGAATCATCAAAATCAGAGTTTAGACGAAGAAGTTATGGCCATTTTCCCAAGGGACATCAGAGTAGAAAATTTAAGAAAACCTTCCAGCCCCGAGGCGCCCATTCCTAGGCTATTCCTAGCGTCGGGGCGCCCAGAGACAGATTTCCATCGCCCTGAGTAGCGTCGAGGTGCTAGGGTTGGGCCAGATCAAGTTAGGACGTGTTTTAGGGCAAATTTTGATACTTTTTTTTACTCTAAATTGGATTGGATTTCCTCCTAAGCTAGAAATTGGACTTCTAACCTATAAATACATGATGTGAGGCATAATATAGGGGAGATTAGATAGATTAAATTAGACAAAACACTGTATTAGATAAGAACATAAATCCTAGTTTATATTGGATTGTTGGAGATTGAAGCAACTTGGGGGATCATTGAAGATCAAGAGGAGGAGAAAGAGGGAAGCATCAGATTTGCAGACAATAGATTTCATTCTTTCTTCTACTTCTATTTTTTTTAATGTTTATTTAATTATGAATTCTAGATTTTAATTCAATAACAATGAACTAAATTCTTGTTTAAAATTGCAACGAATCTTATTACATAGCTTTTAGTATGCTTCTCTATTAATTAATGTGATTAATTCTATGGATTGTCTATTATGATTGTGTATAATTGTTTAATTGTCTTGCTAATAATTACCATGATAATTTATATGAATTCAGGAGATGAAATATAGATTTAGATCTGATCATAATAATATGTGATTGTGTTTTCTGCATGGTGCTGAAATTCATGATTTGTGTTTAGGATAAAGATATGCCTTTACGCCACATGTAATCTAATAAGGGAACATGTGCTTTAAATCCTTTTTAATTGTAATTCACATAGGAATATAGTGAATTAGTTAATTAGGGTGTTTGATTCAATTCTATCAATTGTGGATTTGGATTAATATATTTGTGATGCATCGGAAGGTTGTTATAAATACTAATAAGTTCCTGATTAACAATCCAGAATAATGAGCATAATTAATATGAAGTGTTTTAATATAAGTGAAATAATAAGTGAAGTTAAGATCTGAAATCTTCATAACCTGATTTTTAACTAGTGGTGGTGGTAGTAGCAGCAGTAGTAGTAGTAGTAGTAGTAGTAGTAGTAGTAGTAGTAGTAGTAGTTTAATTATATATTTTAATTCACAATATTAAATTGATTGTTTAAATAAAATTAGTTTGGTTAAGAACTAGTACTTGGTGATTTCTATTAAATAATTCCTCGTGGGAACGATACTTTTCTTATCACTTTAGTACGTGTATACTTGCATGTATTCATTGATTAAGAAATCGATCAATAAGTTTTTGGTGTCGTTGCCGGGGAATTAATTTAATAATATTTTGCCAATATTAAGTTTAATCAAATTAGTTTTAATTTAAACGTTTCTTATTTTTATTTTTATTTTTATTTTTATTTTTATTTTTATTTTTATTTTTTATTTTTATTTAATTCTCTTTCTATTAATTTTCTTTCTTTTCAGGTACCATGGAAGAATTTAATTATCAATGGCCGAATACGAGAATGACTCGGCCAATGGGAGCGGAGATTGATTGACTCGCGACACTTTCTGCATTATCAGCACAGATTGAGACACTTTCGAGGAGGTTAGATGCTTTTACAGCACAACATCATCAAAGTATGGTGATTACTTGTGAATATTGTGCTGGAAATCATCTGAGTCATCAATGCACCATCAGTTTTGAGCCAGTACAGTATGGCGGTGATTACCCCAACAATTATGTCTATCCCAACAACTATCATCAGAATTTGGGGTATCACCCAGATTTTTCGTGGAGCCATACTCATCAAGATCAATTTTATGCTCCAAGTCCAACATACCTACCAGAGTAATTGTGTCCACCTCCACTACAACAGGAAGAAAAACTAAATTTGGAGGAAATTCTGTCCAAGTTCATAGCTTCAAGTGAGGAGAAAAGGATTAGTCAAGAGATATCGAGTTAAAATTTTACGGAATAACTATTTAATGCCTCGAACATTTGTCCTCAATACACTTGGCCCTATGACATGGAGTCCGAGACTGATGGAGAGCTTGAACAAAATCTGCAACTGGATGAGACACAAGATGTTGAAAGAGAGGAAATAGTTGGGGATCAAGAAAACCGAGATGAGTTGATTTCATTAGTATCCCATTTTCCTCCCCCACCAAAGTTCAAGAATCTGGGCAGTTTTGCAAAACCATGCCCAATTGGCAGTCATGTCATTGGCAAAGCTCTTTATGACGTAAGAGCTAATATAACTGTGGATTCATGGTGGGATGGAAAGGAGAAGATAGAGGAAGAGCCCATTGTGTTTATTAAGCTTCAATGCCCTAATCTGATCATAGACATAATTGAGAAAACACCTAGTTGTTGGACGTTTTTAATGGGGAACCTATCTACAAAGAGCATGATAGGTTAATTTAATTTAAAGGCCTTTGCTAATGGGAACCTCCCAAAAGAGACATTGCTAGTGATGGATGGAGGATTCCTTAATTTTAAATGAGGGAATTGGATAGAGAATTGAAGAAGTCAGACTGAGACTATAAAATAAGCGCTTATTGGGAGGCAACCCAAGTTTAATTTTTATTTTTAGTTTTTATTAGGTTTTATATTAGTAGTTTTGAATTTTCATTTATTTAGAATTTAATAAAATTGCTTCTATCATTGTTTTACAGGTTATTCAAGTCAAATTCAAGTTTTCTGCCCAATTTGTTCTATGTGCCTAGCCTATTCTCCAAACTTAGCGGACAAGGAGGAAGATTGCTATATTTTAAAGGAAGTCATTTGCTTTACTTTTTTCAATTTCAGCCATTGAGGACAATGTCTAGTTTAAGTTTGGGGGCATTTTAATGTCATATTGCATATAGTTAGTTATTTGCAGTTTAGTTTGTTATTTTTATGTGTTAGCATTGTGTGTTTTTTTAGGTTGCATATAATACATGGTAGTTAATTGCATATGCATATATGTATTGCATTAGTATGTGTTCATATAGTATAATTGCATTTTTTTTTACATGAATCTGTGTGATCGGTTGTTGTAGTCTTAGCTCGTCCTATGACAAGATTGGTTTTGTATGTTAACTTGAAAAGTGTTGATAATTGATTATGAACTATAATTTTAATCATGATGATAATCTGAGCCTGTTTGAAACTTATGTAACCGGTTAACACTTAAAGTTTAACTATTTTAATCCACTTGGTTCAAGGGTTTCATAATTTGTTTCTGAGGGAAAATATTAGTTAAAATTTAAGGAAATTAGTGAAATGGCAGTAAAGGTTGGAATGACGTAAAAGCTTGAGTTTGGGGAAATATATGGGGTATATATATTAAGAAAAGAAAAGTGAAAAATGATGAAAAAAATAGAAAATCCAGGAAAAGAAAAAAATGAATAAACACCGTGGCTAGTCTAGTTTTGTGGACTTTGTTACTTGAGTAAGTACGTCCGAGGGGATGTCTCTACACCTAGCGCCCTAAAGCCTAAACGGTTTGGGAGTCATTGGTTGAAACCTCGCTAAGGTAGCACTAAAAAGCTTAAGGGAATTAGACATTGCACAACCATGAGAAAAATAATAAAAAATGAATAAAACACGTGAACGGGCAAAAATGCCCTCGTGGTTGAATAAAGGTAGAAATAAATCCTGTATTTACCCTTAGACTTGGTATTTGCTTAGTTTTAACTGGAGTTGTCATTATTTGTGTTTAGGATAAAGATATGTCTTTACGCCACATGTAATCTAATAAAGGAACATGTGCTTTAAATCCTTTTTAATTGTAATTCACATAGGAATATAGTGAATTAGTTAATTAGGGTGTTTGATTCAATTCTATCAACTGTGAATTTGGATTAATATGTTTGTGATACATCCTGATTAACAATCCAGAATAGTGAGCATAATTAATAAGAAGTGTTTTTATATAAGTGAAACAATAAGTGAAGTTGTGATCTGAAATATCCATAACATGATTTTCCACTAGTGGTGGTAGTAGTAGTTTAATTATATATTTTAATTCACAACATTAAATTGATTGTTTAAATAAAATTAGTTTGGTTAAGAACTAGTACTTGGTGATTTTTATTAAATAATTCCTCGTGGGAACGATACTTTTCTTATCACTCTATTACTTGTTGACCATGTATACTTGCACGTATTCATTGATTAAGAACTCGATCAACATGCAACCATTTAAAAATAACCAACTGGCGACTCTTACAGTCAAATCATCGACATATACATGTCAGACCTTTTCAAACTTGTTTTTTTAAAACAAATCTCACCTAGCATGAGAACACCAAAAGACAAGAACAGAAATGGACAAATAAAAATCCAGATGTCGACAAGTGGCGACTCTACTGGGGACACCAATAAGAGGGCTTAAGCCGCTATAAAAGCTTTTCAAACCTTTACTTGCTTGTGTGTGGATGCTGCATTTACATTTGAATGAATGTGTACTAATACTTTCTTTACTGCACTTAGTGCTTTGCACCATATCTGCCTGTGATATTAGTGCTTCACATATGTCATCATTTTCATATGGTGAGCCACGATGTATATGAATGTATGTTGTGTGGTCCCTCTGTGATACACCCAAATCTAGGTACTTCATTCCCACAAGATTTGATGCTCACTGTCCATACATTCATACTATCTACCCAAATAAAATAATATTTAAACCATAAATCCTCCCTTTAAATAGGGTTACATCATTAAATTCAAAAACAACCCAGGTTGTCTAACCTTTAAACATCATATAAGTGCGGAAATAAAATTATTACATCACATCATTATTTAAAAGTCTATGAGCATAACAATAAATAACAATACAAGTCTTCATTACTTATACAGTTTTCCTTTCCTTTGCTAGTGGTAGGTTCATATACCCTTTTAACCTTAGCTGCAATGAGTGTATAAATATGCAAGAGTGAGCAAAACAATTGCTCACTAGATATAGCAATGAATTAACAAGAATGAAATAACTTCCAATGAATACGCTCATCAAAAACTGAATAGTACTCTATCAATAATAACCAACGACTGGAATCAAAATAAGGAATACATAAAACTAAGGGTCATGAGACCACGAACTATGTCCACAGTTGCAAGTAATCTTTCAACTTCAACTTTAACAGTCACAAGACTATAAGGACTCCTCGTACTTAGGGGGATCAACCCTTCGTACAATGTATTGTGCACAAACATTTCAACCCTAAGCGTAAATTATCACCTAATAATAATAATAGGGTTGTTCATCTCAGTAATTAAGAGTACAAGTTCGTACCAAAGAAAGTTTGGTTTGGATAAGCTTTCAAGGATAATTTGGAGTTTAACAATCCTCAACTAGAGAGCTAGTTGAATCAATAGTGTGAAATAACACAACAGTTGATCAATAACAACATAATATGGAATAATGAATAAGTATAAGAGAACTAACTATATCTTGAACTCATGCTTAAAAACAACTACAAAGCATAAGTATTGAATGACAATAAACTTTGCTTGAATAATATTAAGCTAGGATTATCAATTATTGAATATACTTTAAATAATAGCAAGCTGAAAATAAAACTTGCTCATTATGAGAATAGCTTGTGTCAAGTAAATGAGATAAGATAGTTCAACATTAGAAATTAGAATTCAAGAAAACTGCATTTATAATATCCAAATGACAATAAAGAAACTTGTCTAACAATAAACAAGTTGAATGCGTCAATAAATATTGGAATTCAAACTTGTTCGAGTAAAGATAAAGTCATAGCTAGCTTGCTCAAATAATGGTTAGGAATACAAGAGTTCGCTTAATGAAAGTTTAAGGTAAGAAACTGGCTTAACGTAAATGTAGAGTTAAAGAACTTGCTCAATGTAAAAAGAGAAGTTTAGAAAACTTGCCTCGAGCGTAAGCTATAATATTAAACTCACGTTCACCTACACATAGGTTTAGAACCACAATACCTATTAGATATGCTAACATACCATAACATGTACATTTCTAACTAAACTTATCATTTTAGCACAAGTCTTATGCTACTATACAAATATTAGAAATTTCAAGTGTGTTAACCCTCACAACACTTAACTAATGTTCATTGTATAACTAATAAATAACATAACACGTTCATCACTTACAATCATGTTTATAAAGTTGAAATCATCAATGACATGACATGTTACTGAATTAACCTCCTTGTAACTTGTTTGACTGCTTAACACAACCTTAAACCAAGCTATAGTGGTGCTACAAGGTCTGCAGCAAGAAGAGACCTCCTTTATCTTAGAATTGTGTATGGCCTATTCTTGCCATACATAAGCTTCGAACCAGAAGTGCAGTATGGCAAGCATATATCATCACACATTTTTGCCTTGGCATCAAGCGTGCTAGCAAATGGCAGTAGTCTGCGCATGACGCAACAGAGAATAGGTGATGAGCAATGGCAGACTTTAGCCCAACAAACACAAATTTCACCCACCAAACAGTGATAATAACATGTACAAATGGTATAGAACTATCACAAACATGTTTGTGAACATATTCCACCAATTAAAACAATTTAACAACAATTTAAGCTAGGTTAATTTCTCAAATTCCATGATTTTCATATAAAACTCAAATTTTGATATTCATCCCAAAAATCATCACTGTGAATTTAATACTTGGCCAAATCACTTCATTCAAATTACGTTATGCTCGTTTCTTAATGAACTAATATGATTAAGCTTCAATTTACAACTTCACATACTAACTGGCCACTACAATTGATACTTTTCATGAACCATATAAAAATACATATACTGACATTATTTTCTTCCTACTGTCAATGAATTTAGCATACAAATTTCTAGCACCATAAGCATGTATCATCACAATTTCCAAGTATATAATCATAATTCATCAATTTTGATTTCACAAAACACATACAAACCATGCCGTGAATTCATATATGCATTTATATATATAATTAGGGAAAATACCTTCAATTAGCGTGATAATTCCTTGCAAACACCACTGAATTAGCTTTGAAATCCTTAAGCTTCCTCTCAATCTCTCTCAAGTTTCACTGTCAAGCTCTATCAAATTCCCTGAACTCTCTTCTCAATATAGCCAAATACCAAGTCACGTAGCACTTAAGCGCAAAGAAAAAACTAATAACCTTAATAATCCTAATACTAACATCAGTTAAAAGAAACGTATATATTATAAATATCTTATATTTATTATTTTAATTTAATTTATTTATTTTATTTATTTCATTTAAATTCAAAAATTAGAAATCCCAAAAGCCATAAGGCTTTGTTTGGCAAAACCCTTTAAATTTTAAAGAATTAATATACTTAAGCCTTGTTTGGCAAAAAAAAACTAAATTAACTCCCTTAATTTTATTTTAATAAACAATTTAGTTTATAATTTATAATTAAATCTTATTTATTTGGATTTCCAAATCCACCATTAATTAAATAAATAAATTATACATGCTATATTCTAATTAAATATACCATAAAATTATAATTTAGTTATAATTTTATTTAATAATTTAACATACCATTTAAATTATAAAATCATCACAACAATATATACAATTTTATTTAATAATTTAATATACTATTTAAATTATTAAATCATCACAACAATATAACCTCTCATGTTATATTACACTCTCTAAATTATAATTTAATTTAATTTAGAATATTATCTAACAATTTAGATTCATTAATATTTATTAACAATCATCATATCAATAAAATATCTATTTCATCAATTCCAACAATAGACACATCAAATAAATATTTATATTATTCAATAAATATTTAATATTAAAATTTAAAATTTTGGATCGTTACATCCTTCCCTCCTTACAAGGATTCTGTCCCCAGAATCACAATTCAAATAATCAAATTGTCACATTCTTCCCTACTTACAAGAATTTTGTCCCCAGAATCGAAGACACAGACTAAACAAATAACTCAGGATAATTCTTCATCATTTCAACTTCGAGTTCCCACGTAGCCTCTTCGACGTTGTGGTTCCTCCATATCACCTTCACAGAAGGTATCACTTTATTTCTGAGCACTTGTTCTTTCCTGTCGACTATCTGGATAGGAATCTCTTCATAAGATAAATCTTTCTTTGAATCAGAATCTGTTCATACTTTCGATCACATGCTTGTAATCGGGTTTATATGGTCGCAACACCGACACATGAAAAACGTTATGCACATGTTCTAATTTTGGAGGTAAAGCTACCTCCTAAGCCACCTCTCCCACTCTTCGCAATATTTTAAAAGGTCCAATAAACCTTGGGCTGAGCTTTCCTTTCTTGCCAAAATGAATTTTTCCCTTCCAATGAAAAACTTTCAGAAAAATGAAATTTCCTGCTTCAAATTCACGATTCTGCCTGTGTTGATCAGCATACTTTTTATGTCGATCTTGAGCAGCTACCAGTCTTGCTCTGATGAGTTTGACAACTTCAGTGGTCTGCTGTACTAGTTCTGGGCCTAACAGTTGACGTTCATCAACTTCAGCCAAAATTCACATTTAGAGAATTTTGCGTAAACCTTTTCCTTTCTTAGCGTCTCCAGCGTCAGACGTAAGTGTTCCGCGTGTTCCTCTTGAGATTTGGAGTACACAAGAATATCAACGATGAACACCACCACAAACTTGTCTAAAAATGGTTTAAACACCCTGTTCATCAAATCCATAAATGTTGCAGGGGCGTTTATCAAACCAAAAGACATTACTAAAAAGTTATAATGTCCATACCGAGTTCGGAATGCCGTCTTCGGTACATCCTCCTTTCTTACTTTCAGTTGGTGATACCCACTTCTCAAATCTATTTTTGAGAAGTACCTAACACCCTTCAATTGATCAAACAAGTCATCTATTCTTGGCAATGGATACTTGTTCTTAATAGTGACTTTGTTTAATTTATTATAATCAATCCAAAGACACATTGACCACGAATAACACTAGTGCTCCACACGGTGACACACTCGGCTGGATGTACTTCTTATCCAACAGCTCCTACAGTTGTACCATTAGTTCCTTCATCTCTCTGAGCAGATTACATGCAGGGGCCTTCGATATTGGAAGCGGTTCACGCGCTAAGTCAATCACGAACTCAATTTCTCTGTCGGGCGGAAGTCCTGGCAAATCTTCCAGAAACACATCCACGAATTCCCTAACCACTGGTATTTCCTCCAGTTTCA
This sequence comes from Panax ginseng, assembly GCA_020205605.1. NCBI lineage: Eukaryota > Viridiplantae > Streptophyta > Magnoliopsida > Apiales > Araliaceae > Panax > Panax ginseng. Next base: position 90,857,104 of record CM035129.1, read on the forward strand.
CACCCTTCTCCTTTTGAGTATCGACTATGTAGGCTAAGTACCCTACACAGCCCTGACTTAACAATTTCTTGGCCTGCATAATCGTCAGACATCTCATTTGTCAAGGTGATTTGCTACCATGAAAAACTACCTTTGACGGATTTATAAGGTTTACACATTTCTTTTGGCACTTAATTATCGCTCCATAATTGAATAACCAATCCATTCCCAATATCACGTCAAACTCTCCAAGTTTTATCGAGATTAAATCTACTTTCATGACATTCCCCTTAATGTTCACCCTACAGTCCTTGTATACAACCCTAACAGGAATCACTTCCCTATTCACAATTTCTATGTTTAAAGGGAAATTCAACTCTTCACTAGGTATTTCTAACCTTTTAGCAAATTCATCAAATATAAACGAGCAAATAGCACCCGAATCAAATAATACATATGCATTTATATCATTGATTGGGATAATACCTGACACAACATCTTTTGATTGCACCGCGTCCTGTACCGTTATGTTGAAGGTTCTTGCTGTGGGCTTATTTGTTGACGTTGGTCCCGTAATAGTCAGGGTACCTCCACTAGCATTTCCCTTGCTTCCATTTGCCTCACCAGATCTCTTCTTAGGGCATTCGCTAGCAAAGTGATCCTTCGACCCGCACGTGAAGAAAACGTTCTTCTCAGGTTGATTGTAATTTGGGGCGATGTGACCCTCCTAGCCACAGTTAAAATATACTCATTTCCCCATCAAGCACACACCCTTGTGAAACTTTTCGCATGTAGCACATGCTTCGAACTTCTTTTTTTGTTGGTTTCCTTGCTGATTTCCAGCTCCCACACTTGCATTCCAATTCCTCTTCAGATTGTTGTTGTTGTTTCCACCGTTACTACCTCCACCATTTTTAGTTTCACCTTTATTTTTCTTCTTCCTCTGCTCTTGGTTGTGTTTTGTTATAGCCTAGCCTCCACTCTCAGTGAGAATTTCCTTCTCTATTACCGCTGCAAACATCTTCAGTTGGAATAAGGAGACCCTACTGTACAACCAAGGCTTCAGTCCCTGTTCAAACCTCTTCACCTTGTGTTTGTCTATGCTGACTTGATATGGCGCAAACCTCGCCAACTCATTGAATCTTGTGACAGACTCAGACACCGACATCGTTCCCTGCTTCAGTTCCAAAAACTGCACCTCGAGCTGACTGTTCAAAATTGTTGGAAAATAGGTCTCAAAGAATATTTCCTTGAACCTTTCCCAAGTCATTACCTCTTGACCTCCTCGGGTTTTATTTGCTTTCCACCAATAACTAGCCTCTGCTTTCAGCATGAATGTTGCAAAAATAGTCTTCTGGTTATCCCCTACCCTAGCAACATCGAAAACCTTCTCTAGTTCCATGATACAAGTCTGTGCTTCAACCGGATTAATGGACCCCTAGAATTCTGGTGGTCCAACCGCCTTGAAATCCTTAAACGTTGTACCTTGGTTCTGAGGTTGATTCTGCAAAGCACCCGTCAGTAACGTCACTAGCTGCTGAACTAGGTTATCTTCCACATTGTTATTGTTGGTTTCCTCAGTGGTTCTCTGTCGTGGTTGAAGTCTTGGAGGCATTTTATGTTAAAATACATCCATTAGATTCTATTCAACCTTTAAAGTATTATATACTTAAGTTGCTCATCGTAAGAGATGATCACATAACACATAACACTTTGAATAAAATAATAACTTTTATTCATTCATAATCTTTTGAAAACATCAAAACAATAGCATCACTACTATTTACATTACTTTCCTGAACTATAACAGTTTCAGGACAACATCATCATCATCTATTCCATTGGTTATATCATATTCGGGATTTATAATTTTATTTACTCCTTATCCACATATCAGGTACATTCCCTACAATGTCCTATTAAGATACTGCGTAGCCTTACGACGTTCTTCCTCCATAATTCGGGTCATTGTTTGGCGATCTAGAATGTACGATGGCAGCGTCTCGAACTGAATAGGATAACACATGACTCGATCTTGAGCTCGATTGATCATGGTGTTGAACACATTATTCATCTCCGCCATCTTCATCCTCTTTTCTTGCACGTCCCTCTCTGTCATCCTAGCTCACTGATAAGTTTCATCATATGCATCTTCGGCTCTTGCCCTCTTGGTAGATTCTTCTTTCAACTTGTTCTTCAACTCTGCAACCTCTGCTATCAGCTGCTCATTTTCCCATTCAGTGCGGCTCAACTTCTCTTTAACATTGTTCAGCCGTTCTTCTCGATCTTGGATCTCGTCGTCCTTCTGTGCCATCGAGGTATATTATTCAGCTACTATCTCTTGCAACTCCTCGACGGTATCTTGAAGTTCCACATTGCGGTCATACACCCCATCGTACATACTGCCAGCTATCGAGTTAAGTGGAAGGTGGAAGTTCTTCCTCCTCATCCGACTGTGGCAGCTCAACAGGGTCGTCCTCGTCCGTCTCTATCTCATTATTCTCATCAGGTATTCTCTCATGCTCAACTACTGTGACCAATGGAGTTCCTTCCCGTGGCAGTAGCTGCTCCCAAATAACCTGAATATCTCGAGGCTCCTCCTCTCTAGGCATCTGGGATCCTTCCTCCCTAGCCTGACTGGATCCTCCTACATTAGTCATCCAAAATTTTAATCTTTATTATTAATCATTACTACTAGACACTCACGAGCACATAAGTTATAATCACATAAGCACATAAGTGTTTTATTACTTCTCCCTTAAAACTCGATAAGAGTTTATCACCACTATCTTTTCAAAGGTTACTTCCTAAGGCTTTTCCCGCACCTAAGGTTCATAACCTAAAGCTTTGATACCAACCTATGACACCCCCAAATCTAGGTACTTCATTCCCACAAGATTTGGTGCTCACTATCCAAACATTCATACTATCTACCCAAATAAAATAATATTTAAACCATAAATCCTCCCTTTAAATAGGGTTACATCATTAAATTCAAAAACATCCCAGGTTGTCTAACCTTTAAACATCATATAAGTGCAGAAATAAAATTATTACATCACATCATTATATAAAAGTCTAGGAGCATAACAATAAATAACAATACAAGTTTTCATCACTTGTACATTTTTCCCTTTCCTTTGCTAGTGGTAGGTTCATCTACCTTTTCAACCTTAGCTGCAATGAGTGTATAAATATGCAAGAGTGAGCAAAACAATTGCTCACTAGATATAGCAATGAATTAACAAGAATGAAATAACTGCCAATGAATAGGCTCATCAAAAACTGAATAGTATTCTATCGATAATAACCAACGACTGGAATCAAAATAAGGAATACATAAAACTAAGGGTCATGAGACCACGAACTATGTCCACAGTTGCAAGTAATCTTTCAACTTCAACTTTAACAGTCACAAGACTATAAGGACTCCTCGTACTTAGGGGGATCAGCCCTTCGTACAATGTATTGTGCACAAACATTTCAACCCTAAGCGTAAATTATCACCTAATAATAATAAAAGGGTTGTTCATCTCAGTATTTAGAGTACAAGTCCGTACCAAAGAAAGTTTGGTTTGGATAAGCTTTCAAGGGTAATTTGGAGTTTAACAATCCTCAACTAGAGAACTAGTTGAATCAATAGTGTGAAATAACACAACAGTTGATCAATAACAACATAATATGGAACAATTAATAAGTATAAGAGAACTAACTATATCTTGAACTCATGCTTAAAAACAACTACAAAGTATAAGTATTGAATGACAATAAACTTTGCTTGAATAATATTAAGCTAGGATTATCAATTATTGAATACACTTTAAATAATAGCAAGGTGAAAATAAAACTTGTTCATTATGAGAATAGCTTGTGTCAAGTAAATGAGATAAGATAGTTCAACATTAGAAATTAGAATTCAAGAAAACTGCATTTATAATATCCAAATGACAATAAAGAAACTTGTCTAACAATAAACAAGTTAGAATGCATCAATAAATATTGGAATTCAAACTTGTTCGAATAAAGTTAAAGTCATAGCTAGCTTGCTCAAATAATGGTTAGGAATACAAGAGTTTGCTTAATGAAAGTTTAAGGTAAGAAACTGGCTTAACGTAAATGTAGAGTTAAAGAACTTGCTCAATGTAAAAAGAGAAGTTTAGAAAACTTTCCTCGAGCGAAAGCTATAATATTAAACTCACGTTCACCTACACATAGGTTTAGAACCACAATACTTATTAGATATGCTAACATACCATAACATGTACATTTCTAACTAAACTTATAATTTTAGAACAAGTCTTATACTACCATACAAATATCAGAAATTTCAAGTGTGCTAACCCTCACAACACTTAACTAACGTTCATTGTATAACTAATAAATAATATAACACGTTCATCACTTAAAATAACATTTACAAAGTTGAAATCATTAATGACATGACACGTTACTGAATTAACCTACTTGTTACTTGTTTGACTCCTTAACACAACCTTAAACAAAGCTATAGTGGTGCTTTCTGGTCTCGCAGCAAGAAAGGACCTCACCGCCCTCGAGATAGGGTATGGCGCAATGCCGTCGTTTTGCATTAACACTGCCAAGCATTTTGCCGGTCTTGTAACCTGAGACGCAGAGACGGTTGATGAACAGTAGCCAACTTTAGTCCAACAAACACAAATTTCACCCACCAAACAGTGATAATAACATGTACAAATGGTATAGAACTATCACAAACATGTTTGTGAACATATTCCACCAATTAAAATAATTTAACAACAATTTAAGCTAGGTTAATTTCTCAAATTTCATGATTTTCATATAAAACTCAAATTTTGATATTCATCCCAAAAATCATCACTGTGAATTCAATACTTGGCCAAATCACTTCATTCAAATTACGTTATGCTCGTTTCTTAATAAACTAATGATAAGTCAGTTTTATACCTACTTATCCGGTATCTATTACTTGAATTAGTTGCTTAAACTCATGTTTCTTAGTTACTTTTCATGCATTTTGTGTTTATTTTGTAGGTTATATGTTTGGGAGCGGTGTGAGCGACTATTGGTAAGGAAAAGCAAGGAAAATGCAAAGAAAAGTAATCTGGATATCGTTTGAGCTTTCATGTTCATTTCATGTTCTTGGCTTGGAACTTGGACTATATTGAAGAGCTTCTCCTTAGCTTTCCGGAACATCTTCAATCATTCCAATCGGAGTTCGGATGAAAGAGTTATGACATTTCTACCAACGGACGTCGTTGAACTTCATTGCTTTGGGTGGCCATTTGCATAGCAGTCACTTCCAGTCCAATTTCGACCGTCATCCGTTTGTTATTTCTGAAAACTCAAAGAATGAAAGTTGTAGTAATCTTCGATAGCTTCGATTTGATAGGTGGAAGGCCCTGTAACTCCTCTTGGTATAAAAGTTATGGTAGTTTTAGCAGAGGAGGTTCCAGCAGGAAAAGTGATTGGCAGTTTGCACCCAAGCCAGGGCTGGACCTTTTGTGCCTTAGGACCCAGCCGGGGCTGGGGTCCTGGGCATTTTAGAAGATTGCCATCCAGCCGGGGATGGCTATTACAAGGGCAAATACCCAGCCGGGGCTGGCCTATGCGCGGAATGAGTAGTTTTTGTCCGAATTTGAGTTCGAAAAGGATTGTTTCGAGTTGTTTGATTCAAGGACTTCCAAGAGGACTTAAATACATATAAAGAGGCTTATCAAAGGAGGAGATTTACAAGGATTAGAGGGAGTTAGAGGAAGAATTCCATTAGATTAGATTAGAGTAAATTAGAGAAAAAACCCTAGTTCTAATGAGTTTTGGAGATTGAAGCAACTTGGAGACCATTGAAGATTCAAAGTAGGAGCAAGAAGGGAGCGTCAAATCTACTGACAATAGATTATATCTTCTCATCTTCTTCTATCTTTGTCGTTTAATGATTATTCAATTGTGGATTCTTAGTTTTAATTCATGAACTAATTCTTTGTTTGAGATTACAATGGATCTTATTGTGTAGTTTATTTTAATATACTTCGTTATCAATTATTATGTTCTATTGTGAGGATTGTATATTGTGATTTGGGCTTAATTATTTAATTGATTGGCCATTAATTACCGTGATAATCTATATGAACTCGAGAGATGAAGTATTGATTTAGATCTAATCATGATAGCATGTGTTCAGGATTTTGTTAATAGCTTAAATTTGATGAGTGTTAAGGTAGAGATATGGTTGACGCCATATGTAATCTTATAGATAACTTGCTCTTAAACCTTCTTCAATTGTAATTCACATAGAGATATAGTGGGTTAGTTGATTAAGGTGTTTAACGGATTTCTATCTTAATTGTGGATTGACGTTAATATGGTATTAGTGCATCGAGAGGTGGTTAATACTACTTTAGTGTTCTTGATTAACAATTCAGGATAAAGAATAATTGATGAGAAGTATGTTAACTTAAATGAAGCAATAAGGGAAGTTGTGATCTTAAATCTCCGTTATCTTAATTTAACTAGTGGAATTTAATAGTAGTTTAATTTATATAATTTGAAATTCATTCGTTTAAATAAGATTGAGTTGGTTACGGGTTAGTACTTAGTGATTTTTATTAAATAATTCTCTGTGGGAACGATACTCAACTTATCACTTTATTACTTGTTGACCACGTATACTTGTGTGTTGTGCGTATATAGATTTTACCCAACAACTAACATGATCAATCTTCAATTTACAACTTCACAAACTAATTGGCCACTACAATTGATACTTTTCATGAACCATATGAAAATACATATACTGACATTATTTTCTTCCTACTGTCAACGAATTTAGCATACAAATTTCTTGTTCTAAACATAACTCTAGCATCATAAGCATGTATCATCACAATTACCAAGTATATTTCCACAATTTATCAATTTTAATTTCACAGAACACAAACAAACCATGCCGTGAATTCATATATGCATTTATATATATATAATTAGGGAAAATACCTTCAATTAGCGTGATAATTCCTTGCAAACACCACTGAATTAGCTTTGAAATCCTTAAGCTTCCTCTCAATCTCTCTCAAGTTTCACTGTCAAGCTCTATCAAACTCTCTGAACTCTCTTCTCAATATAGCCAAATGCCAAGTCACGTAGCACTTAAGCGCAAAGAAAAAACTGATAACCTTAATAATCCTAATACTAACATCAGTTAAAAGAAACATATATATTATAAATATATTATATTTATTATTTTAATTTAATTTATTTATTTTATTTAAATTCAAAAATTAGAAATCCCAAAAGCCATAAGGCTTTGTTTGGCAAAATCCTTTAAATTTTAAAGAATTAATATACTTAAGCCTTATTTGGCAAAAAAACTAAATTAACTCCCTTACTTTTATTTTAATAAACAATTTAGTTTATAATTTATAATTACATTTTATTTATTTGGATTTCCAAATCCACCGTTAATTAAATAAATTAATTATACATGGTATATTCTAATTAAATATACCATAAAATTATAATTTCATTATAATTTTATTTAATAATTTAACATACCATTTAAATTATAAAATTATCACAACAATATATACAATTTTAATTAATAATTTAATATATCTTTTAAATTATTAAATCATCACAACAATATAGCCTCTCATGTTATATTACACTCTCTAAATTATAATTTAATTTAATTTAGAATATTATCTAACAATTTAGATTCATTAATATTTATTAACAATCATCATATTAATAAAATATCTATTTTATCAATTCCAACAATATACACATCAAATAAATATTTATATTATTCAATAAATATTTAATAGTATAATTTGAAATTTTGGATCCTTACACCCTCCACCAGGAGGTTATCCCGCTGGTGTTTGATTACTGGACTCATCGGGAGACTAATTCCATGAGGCACAGGAAAGGCACCACCGAGATTCGCTCCGATTGAAATATCGGATTAACTTCCCATCAAGTAAATTGCGAGGATCTGGGGACCTTCATGCCAAAAAGCCGCGAGAGTAGCCTAAGATAGGCCAGCCTCTGATAAACCAAACATGGATGGAAATCTCTTCATACCATCCCATTTCAATTACTTATAATTTTAATTACTTGTAATTTAATTTCCATGTCAAATCCCAATGTAATGGAAAATATAATGGAATATGTGAACACACATATCAAAACTTGTCATGTTATCCTATCATTTAAACAGCTGACATCCGTTTTGCAGGATAATACTCATAAAAAACGGACATATAACATGTAACATTGCCACATTTCCCCAAACTAAACTACATAAATTTTTTTTTTTAGGGAAACGATTGGTCTCGTTTCCCGTTCAAAGTCCAAAAAAGCCACAAAGCCCACAGTCAAACATGGCTACAAGTGCCCCCACCTGATCCTACTCTGTCTCTCGAGAGGAGTTCGAAGGATTAAGGAATCAAATAACAGAATTGGCTGTCTTTCTAAAAGAACAAAGTAAAAACACTCGGGGCCAGATAATGCCTAGTCAACCAGAGTCATTCACACCAGGGGGCAGTCAAGGTATTGGCAAAAAGATGGAAAACCAGATACCTGAACCTCATTCCAATTAAGGAACCAACAAAACCCCTGAAATCACAAAACTCAGGGATGATCGAGAAACTGGGGATATAAGAAAGAAAGTCCAACAAATGGAGGAAACCATCCGGTCAATCAAAGGGACTGAAAACTATGGAAGTTTCACCTATCCAGATCTCTGTATATTCTCAGGGGCTCGATATCCTGACAAATTCCAAGTCTTAGAGTTTGAAAAGTACAATGGGGCAGGCAATCCCTATACGCACCTAAAAGTATACATTGGCGAGCTAGGGTCTTATGCCGAAGATGAAAGCCTCGGACTGCAGCTTTTCCAAAAAAGTCTTACTTTGGAGGCTAAAGCCTGGTATGCCCGACTTGACAATGCCAAAATCCACATCTAGGAAGAATTGGCTCACACCTTTCTAAATCAGTACAATTTTCAGTCACAAATGGCACCAGATCAATACCAAGTGACTAAAGTAAAAAAGCAGAGTACTGAGTCTTTTCGAGAATATGCCCAAAGGTGGAGACGTCTGGCAGCGCAAGTCATTCCATCAATGACAAAAACTGAAATGGTGATGACTTTCATAGACATTCAAGAGGCACCTTACTATGTAAGGATCCTAGTAGGTATAGGAAAGCCATTCTCGGAGATGATCAAACATGGAGAAATGGCAGAGATGGGCCTGAAGGCAGGCAAGATTAAAGACTTCTTTGCCTTGCAAGCAGTCACCAAGCATATACAAACTGACAAGTATGCGAGCGATCCCAAGAGGGTACTAGATAAAGGCAATGAAGAGGTATCCATCGTTTTACAGGGGCAAGCTAGGAGACCAACCTACAGTCCCCCCCCCCCCCATTTGGAAAAAGCAAGACAATCTTCCATTTCAACAACAGACTGCATTCAACTAATGCAAGGACAGAAAAAGAAAATTTGAAAGAACTAAAAATCGGGTGTTCACTCCACTGGGTGATTCCCTTGAAAATGTATTGGCAATGTTAATGGATCACAAGAAATTACCAAACTGACTCCACCTCTGGAACCAGGGAGAAAAAGATACAATCCAAGCAAGAGATGTGCTTATCACTCGGGGTCTCTGGGACACGATATGCAAGATTGTTGGTCTTTAAAGCATAAAATTCAAAATCTGATCGTAAGTGACAGTATTGTGGTCCAATAACCTGACCAACAAAATGTCAACACCAACCTTCCGTTGCAGCTTGATACGGAGGGAGTAAACATGGTCGGGTTAGGAAGCGCTGAAATGTATCCAAATTGTAAGTACATACAAAGGATGGAGGAATACCCCCAAAGGCACAGAACAAATGTCCTAGAGTGGGAAAACTCGGAGGTGGGTATAATAGTAATGCAAAAGTTAGAGACGATCCAGAATCAAGTACATCTGCTAACTAAGCTGATAGTGTGTAAGCATCAGGAAACGATGCAGTTTTTCACTCAACTATTAGAAAGCCAAGAGGAAAAAGAGGTTAACCATAATTTAAGCCCATATCTCTCCATGATGAGCAAACTAAATGAAGAAGATCAAAGCAGGCTGAAAGGACAATAAAAGGGGGATGATAAAATTGCTAGAAGATCTCGCCAACAGAAAAATCTCCCAGGGGAATGCGAATTCTCAAAGAAGAAAGATCAAACCACCTTTACAAGAGGCCAAAAATTCACCCCTCTAAGCAAATCAAATGAAGAAATTCTACACTTTCTGATAAGCGAAGGAAGGATTACTAAGTTGCTGCCTTCTATAAATCCCAAGATAAAGAGTTTTGATCCCACCAAGATATGTCTCTACCATTCTAACTCACCTGGACATGCGACTGAGGGATGTTGGTCTTTGCGACATAAAATCCAGGATCTCATTGAAAATGGAGAGCTGAAGATAGAATCCCCCATGACCAAAAAAGGCGACAAGGAAATAAAGGGCTTAAGATGTCCACTCGAGACAGACAGTTCAAAGGAGGTGAATGTTATGAGCACCAATCCTGGCAAAACACAAGGTGGACTGATCCTAATGCAAGGAATGCCATAGGAAACAAGAGAATCCTCAAAGGAGATTCCTCCACCAACTTCAAGCATCTTGTGGCCCAAAGATAGCAATCACGTTCCTGGTTTTATCATCTTGGATGATGAGGAGGAAATACAAATCCTTTCCAAGGGAGAAAAAGCCAAAAAGGAAAGTTCCTTGCAAGAAATGCAACAACAGTTTGAGGGAGATTTCATGCTTGAATCCTCTCAAGCCCAGGAAAGAGGTGAAGGAACAGATGAAGGAAAATGTGGTGAGGTTGTCGAGGAAGCTAACCCATTGAAGAATCAAGAGTTCATCCCTTTTTGTATGGGTCCACTATGAGCATCCCTGAGGGAAGTGCTGAATTATGAGGCGATCAAGTTATGGCCATAAGTGAAGATATTCAAAACCAAGAGGTAACCTCTATCGCAAGCCTTGAAGGCAACATAACCACTGATAATTGGACTATCAGGCCTCAGCTAGCCAAGAAGATGTAGATCCAGGGGATAAAGTTGTGAGTTCCAGGAGATGTTGGGATGGTTTCACTTTCTTCGCAGTATGCCTTTTATTTTCCATGCATGTAAATATTAAAAAAAATCAAAAAAATCAAAAATCAAAAAATCAAAAAATCAAAATCAAAAAAGTTAAGCCAGTTAGGTCTCTGGCAAAGCCTGAACTACGAAAGACCTGATCTCCCCTCATCAGTGGGAGTACGTAGGTAGCCATTTATGGTGCGGTCAAACTAAATAAAAACCCAAAAAACACTTCTCAAATCGTTTAACTCATCTAGTAAGAACTACATAGGCCTGATCTCCCCTCATCAATGGGAGTACATAGGAAACCATCAGTGGTGCAGTTTGACCCTCAAAAGAAACATCCAAACCCAAACTTCAATCCCAATACAACAAATCAAACATTACAGATCAAATCAAACTTGGGTGAAATCATCACCAACCAAGCTGAGATCTTTAGGCCAATTTAGTGGAGTTTGAAGCCCTCTCGACATCAATCATCAAAGTTATGACAACAATATAGCGATACACTAAGGCAACCAGCAGCGAGGACCTTCAAGAAGCTGACACCCTCAGTTATAAGTCTTCATCAAGTCAGAAGAAAATCATCAAGGAGGATTACACGAACAAGTCAGGAACAATGATTGAGGGCATCAAAACCCAAATCCACTACTTGTTCACCATATGGTACAGAGGTAAAAGCCTCTTACGATCTCGACATCTTATTAGCCCATCTGTCAAAGAAACTATCCCAGAAAACAAGTAAGGCTGGGTCAATTTCAAAAATGGCGACAACCCGATATTAGAACCCTTACAACAAGACTGGGGCAATCTCAAAAACATCGATAACTCAACACTAGGGTATTTATCAACCATCCTAAAGAGGAAAATGCACCAGTCAGCACCATCAGCATGGTCCATCATCATTAGAACTTCCCTCATATCATCTCACTTGCGATTCAATATAAGCATTTGGTCTTTTCTAATCATACTATTCTTAGAAGGAATAATCCACATGTGAGGTATGACTCTTTAATCTCTTTATGAGCTTTTACTCTCCATTTACATGCATTAACGATAATATAAATGTTAAGTATTCTTAGAAAGAGAGTTTTTCTTAACTTATTATGAATGGGATTAATTCTGATAATCGTCCGTGAGGCAAGAATCACGGGAATGATTATAGAATTAAGACTATTCAACCCTTTTTATTGGGCACAACATCCTAGTTTAAAGCACTTTTTGGAATAGACTTTCCCTCATATGCATGTCTACACTTTGCGATCGCCCTGACTCTTAGTTGTGGAGTATAAAGCCATGGAAAAAATAGTGGCAATTAATGAAAAGATAAAAGATAAGTCATCAGCCTAATGTCTCGAATTATGGCCTAGGTTGCTCGAGTTATTAAGCCTGAGGGGTTTCTTTACACCTGGTGCCCTAAAGCCATCTGGTTTGGGAGTCATCGGCCCAACGCTTGTTGTATTGGGTAACTTAGCGCCTAAGAAAATGAGCATTCAAAAAGAAAAGGAAAAACCTAAGCAGATCTTAATCGTGGCATAGGTTATTCAAGTAATTAAGCCCGATGGGTGTCTTTACACCTGGTACCCTAAAGCCATCTGGCGAAGATGAAGTATCTCTGATATAGGGAGAAATCTTTTGAAGCTAATCCTACCCATGAATAATGACCATGGATGTTTTAAAATTTCCTTACAATTTCATAACTCATTCAATTGCATACTTCTACTCCAAATGCCTTATTCACAAGAGTGTACAATTGCTGAGGGCCAAACCATCAAACTTTTGGTGCATTTTGTTCTTTTGATGGGTAAGATATTGCTCACTCGTGACTTGGTCAACAAAGAGAGTTTCCCATATGAATCCCCGACAACAACCGGCGAAAGGACTGGGGCATTTTCCAATTCCAAGAAATGGAAGAAGTTTAAGGCATGATCAAACCTCTCATCAAAAGAAAAGGGAGAACTCCTGAAAGAAATTATGGTGACATAAGCTTACCGCTACAGAAGAAGGGGAAAATTCTCAAAAATTCCTTAACTCAAGAGCAGAAGCCCAATGACAAGAGGTCTAGCCAATGAAATCTACAGCATCAAATATGTTAACCTGCGTCAAGTCCTCACAAGTTGAGGCCCGTACAACTAAGTTCAAAGTTAGGCAGTGAAAAAATGAGCCGCACCCTACAGGAATGTCAGCGGCACTCAGGTCGTCAGTCCAGTCGGGTTGCAAATCAAAAACATATGGGAATGGGGCACAAGCACCCAACAACGAAAAGAAACTCCAAATCGCCTCAGAAAGGGTGAGGTAAGTTTCTACTCCAGATAATTTAAAATGTTCATTAACCTAGGACAATAAACTCCTTAAGATAAATGTAGATTATCACATCATGCATGATCTGCACATGTGCAAATACGCTACATCAGTGTACATCTCCACCAAGATTTAGCATGCATCTCCAGTAGATTTAAATACGTGTGCACATTAAATGCCTAGATTAGAGAAAAATTTAATCACAGACATCAGTTGGTATTGTAAGCCATTTGCATCAATCCAGCGTAACATCAGGCGGAGTCTGGTGAAGTAAGCCATTGAATATTACTTTAGCGAAGGGATTGGAAGATTCGGTATTCTAAACCATTGACATCAATTCAGCGAAACATCAAGATAGTTCAACGATGAAAGCTTTGTATACCACCGTTCGAGTGGGAATCAAAATAGTTTGATGATGTCAGCGTAGCCAACTACCAGCATGGTAGGATCTGTTGTTAAACTACCAGAAGAGTAGGCACCATTTTCAAACTACTAGCGTATACATCGGGAAGTTTCGATGATTTTAGAACATTATCCCCATCAGAGATGTAGAAAACATCTCAATTTATCTTAATCAAACAAGCATCGATAAAAGACAAACCATTGGAATCAACACCAGCATAAACATCAGCAGTAACCAACACTGGTAAAGCGATTTGTGATGTACGAAGTGCAATTTGCGATTTGCAAAATACAACGTGCGAGTTGCAAAGTGCGATTGGCCAAAAGAGAAGTGCGAAGTGCGAAGTGCGATTTGCGAAAGCATTTTAACATTCATCACATTGGGATTTACATCATTAAAATTACCTTGTCATATTTCAAGTGTCTAGTAATCTTTAGCATGCTCGTTCCATTATATTGCATGAACATGATAAAGAGGGGCATTTGTAGACACTCAAAATTTCATTTTCTTGTTACTAACTATGTAGGAGGACAAAAACATCTTTTTCACACTCTAGAGATAACCCTGGAGGACCACAACATCAGTTTCTACCCTGGAGATAGCCCCAGGAGATCCAGTTTCCAACTCCCGAGATAACCCCAGGAAATCAGTTCCCAACCCCAGAGATAACTCCGGGAAAGTCAGTTCTAACCCCGGAGATAAACCCGGGAGATCAAGTTCCAACCCTAGAGTAACCCCGAGAGGTCAAGCCAACCTCAGAGATAACCCTGAGGATAGTCATAGTGAACATCAGGCCAATCTCGGAGATAACCCTGAGAAAAGACTGCTACAACGATGCCAAAATCGGAGACAACCCCAGGAAGGGAAAAATGGTTATTTTGTTAATAGAATCTCAAATCAATTCAAATCAACTTATTTCAACTTAAAATGCTTCAAAAGATGTCCCACAAGAACCATAGTTTAACTTTCGAGCGCAAACTACGTAAAATAGCTTAACAGATTGCTTGATGGAGATCTGGAAATGCTATTTCGATTATGGACCCATCTTTTCGAATTCAAAAAAGGGCAAGCCCTATGTCATTATGTAGCTCTCGACAACAACATTCTAGAAAGGTATAGCACGCCTTAATCGGATGCCCAGATTGAAAGGTATGAACGTTCGAGCGGATAGTGCGTTGCACAAGTGCACGTACTTTGAGACGATGGGACATGCGTGGCCCGGGGAAACCTAGGCAGCTGCAGATAGACCCACGACCATCAATTCTATAAATAAAGGCTTTGGGTTGGCCATTTTACGGAGAGAAGAGCGAGAAAATTTTGTCCATTTCAGTTCATAAACACATCTAGAGTGCTTTAAATTGAGTGATTCTTTTTTCTAAACACTTGTAAGCTCGTGTTTTGCTACATACTGAAATTTAACCAAAGGAAACCCCCGAGTTTTCAAAGTCCAAAAGCTATCCAAGTCTTCTTGGCGTTCCATTATAAGATATTTCAGATTTTAAGTTTTTTATCACTTATATATATATATATATATATATATATATATGTGTGTGTGTGTGTGTGTGTGTGTGTGTATTTACTCATGTTGAGAGTCGCATCGTGTGGGTATGCCCGGATCGTCGATCCGTGGCTTCTTATTGCTTATATGTATATATATATATATAAATACTTGTATATATATTATTATTATCAAACTATGCTTCATTGACTCTGAATATAATATTCGGAGCGTTCTTCGCTTTTATATATATATATATATATATATATATATATATATATATATATATATATATATATATATCTCTCTCACTATTACAAAACAGTAAATAGATAACGCGTAAAAAATGTTGTAGAAGGTCTTACAGAAACGTCGTAGTTAAGAGTGTCATCTATTTAACACCTTTATACAACGTTTTTAAAACGTTGTAGTTTGACACATTACACAACGTTTTTTTCTTAAAAAACGTTGTATATTTGTTTTCTATAAATTCTTGGATGCTTGAAAACGTTGTAGATGATATGATTCCATAACGTTTTCTAACTTAAAATGTTGTGGTTTGGTGCATTAGACAACGTTTAGACTCATTTATACAACGTTTATAAAGTGTCATCTATTTAGACTACTTTATACAATGTTTTTAAAATATTATAATTTGACTTTAAAATGTTGTAATATATGATGTTGTAATAGTTGTGGTTAACCTATATTTGAGTTTAAACTAATAACTCCAATGCACAGCATAGAATGCATAATTATATATTAGAAACCACTAATTTGTCAATAAAAATGCATATACATCCTGTACAATTAACACAATTTCTCAAGGAGAAAATGTTAAATACTTTTCTGTACAATTAACATAGTTTCTCAAGTCTTTGGCACTTGAACAAAGAATGATACAAATTACATCTGATCTTGTGTACAAAAGTGTAAAAGGAACCACAACGATAATAATGAAGTCTGATTCATTCTGAAACCAACCTCTGTCCACATCTCTCTAACATTTTCCAGAACCATGTTGCAGTGTCGATCAAAAGCCGTAACACGGCCCAAAAGTTTTTTGTTGTTCCTACAGTTGATAAGTACCTGGACGCAGGCACAAAATTAGACACGGTCAACAACAGCCAGTGAGACAATTAATTAATTCATGTCAATAACCTAATATGTATAATGAGCCAAAATTGGAAAATAATCTTGATTTATCATCAAAATTCAAGATCTATGGAACTCTAACCTAGAATTATAGAAGATTCTATTACCTGTGTGTTGTTTTTTACAGTACTCAACATCAACACAAAAAGAGGCCCTGTGTTAAACTCCTCCTCTTCATTCTTTGTCTACAATAACAAGCTCAGTTAGATATATTAACTCAATAGCATAAGAAAGGTATATTATGGAAAAAAAGAGAAACATAAAGATACAACACAAAAACAGATTATAGAGAACTATGGCATCAAAGAATATGATGCATAAGCAACTTGCCTCCTACAATTATAGAGAATTATGATTATTATGATTATTTTTGTAACCAGGTTTGCAAGATTATTATGATTATTTTTGTATATATGTATGCCTTGCTAAACAAATATAAACCATGCAATACATCAAGCCATCAACTCTTAATTTTACATCTCTCCATACATTTTTTTGTTGGACTAGTTTACTAAACTCTTTTCAAATCACCATTGACAAATAATATTTGATTGTTATCATGTATAAAAGGTTATATACTTAGTTTTAGAAACTTTGACATCAAGTAAGGGTCAAAAGCAATTTTGTCAGTTATACTCATGTAGTATTATCTATATATCTATTCGTTGCAACGATCATACCCGGAGAACCATGAAGAGGGTTCTGTCAGTCTAGTTGTATGTTCTTCCTCAGCATTATATAATGGCTCGAACTCATGTCGCCATTGCTAATCAGCTGCAGTATCTGGCTCCCCTGCATCATATTTTGCCGTCTTGGAGTCATCATAAACAGGTGGTCCTACGGCTCCTTTGGGCAGACTCTGCAATTAACTGATTCAGAGTACTAACAACTTTTTCATGCTTCCTCTTCAATTTGTCAATTTGTTTGTAAGCCTTCACAGTTTCTAGCTCAGCTTCTGCAGCTTGATTCTGAAGTTCATTTAAATTTCATCAAGGAAACACCCAAGTTAGACGGTAAAGCTTTAGGATTCAACAAGTGTGGAAAAATCATGTCATCAAATAAGAAAGAAAGGAAAACTTCAATATCTTTCCAGATTACTAACTAAAAAGGAAAGAAATATCAACTCCGCAAACAACTGCTTGGATAAATATTACATGTAGCCTGCCTATATAGAAATGATATTTATACATGTACTAACTATTATTACCACAGAGAAGTTCCATTTAATAATATTAACATATTTTGAGTATAATTATAGATTTTATGAATATGAAAGTTCTCCATAGGATATCAAGATCAAAATCTTATCCATCTGCTCTTTTTTTTGCCTTAAGATTACACAAGTTTATAACCTCATTTGACTGTTGTAACTATCATGTAGTACATTTTCTATTCAATTCAAATAAGTTTCGATGCATATAGACCAATCTTTCAAAAGTTTCATCCAAAGAAATTAATTGTCACCAATTCTCTCAAAATTTCATAACAAAGCTTAAAAGACTAAAGAGAATGCGGTTGGTTTCAACTGAAGAAATTGATGCACAAAGCTTAAAGACTAAAGAGAATGCAATTGGTTAAATATGTAGGTTGGTACAATCATAAGTATCATAAGATCAAAATGAATGTCCTCAGGGCATCCCACAATTGGCCAAATATTGTGAAATACTACGTGTTCACATGTCAAACCTGGAGAAAATATCTCCCATCTATCCAAAGAGCTTCTTTTTGCATTGTGACAACTGCAATGCCAACACTACCAGTGAAACCTGATATAAAGGCTCTTCTCATATAACATTAAGCAATAAACTCGCTCTGGATATAAAAACAAAATGGAATCAGAAATGATAAGAGGAACCATTTGTACATGGAGGTTAGTCGATGCAAGTTCAGTATTGAATCAAAATGAGACTAATTATTCATTTGAAATAAAATTAATCCGAGCTCAGATAAGCCCTCAATGAAGCCCCAGTATGAACCCTTCAGTTAATTCTAGCATTTAGAAATTACTACTGAATTGCACTTATAATTTGAATTCTACTGTCATTCCAACATTATTGGATTTCTTCAAATGACTGAGTCACTGATATCAATTCTAAACAAGTCTTAAATTATTGAAAAGAATAGTTGAAATTCTTAAACATATAAATATTATAGTGTCATTCACCATCTAACTCAATTCCCATTAGGATAAAATCAAAATTGAATTCATATTTAAGGCAGAACAATGAGAATCCAAATTCAACAATAAAACATCAATAATATCCACTTATCACATAAAATGAATAAAATCAAGAATAAAAAGAAAGTACTAATTCTAATTCAAACAAAAAAATGGGTATTAATTCAAATAAGAAGAGGTAAAAATAGAATTGAATATTAACCTGATGGGCATCTTCAGAAGGGATGATATAAGGGTCAATACCAATCCCAGGCTTTGAGAAAAGCTCGCGCAAGGCGACAAGCTTCTCGTCTGGTTCATTACTATTATTGCGCTTCTTTCGAAACTCAGAGGAGGGTTTTGCAGTGATAGAACTTGAGTTTCGGATTATAAAGCTGAGGGATTTTGTGGGAACAATTTGGGGTTGGGATCTGAAAGAACGGAAAATAGGGAGTGATAGAGAAATGAAGCTTAAGCAGCGATGATTTAGATGAGAATAGGGAGAAATCATGGTGCGTTTGGAGAGAGAAACTGCAGGCGTTAGTTTTGTAGCTGCCACTGGGGATTCCATGAGAGAGGAGAGAGATGGGGCAATGAAGATAAGGCCTTGTATTTTAATTTCAAAATTTCACTTCAGCGCCATTTATTTTAAGCTCCGTGTTTTTGACATAGATAACATTTTTTTATAAAAAAACGTTATGTATTTAAAATCAAAAAATTGTTCTTATAAATAGATAACGTTTTTTCATATGTATCTACAACATTTTGTTAAAAAACGTTGTGAAAAAAAATACCACAACGTTTTTTATAATTAAAAACGTCGTTGTTTAAGTGTTGTCTATTTACTGTTTTGTACCGGTGTCTTGTCATCAAACTCTGTTTGACTGAGCCTGGATATACATTCGGAGCATTTATTGCTTTTGTATATATAAAAATACTTATGTATATTCATATATCTATCAAACTCGGTTTAATTGAGCCTGGATATACATCCGGTGCGTTTACTGCTTTTATATATATATATATATATATATATATATATATATATATACATACATTTCAAGTCCTGCCTGGAGTTCGCTTTGTGGCAGTTGATTGTTCATATATATATATATATATATATAGCTTTTATATATATAACTGTTTATCAGCCTGCGAGTTAGATTTTCCTAAATTTGGCTATTTCTTACTTTAACCGATTTATGGTGACTAAATTGGAACCGTTGAAGCTAGAATGCTTAGATTTACTCAAATCTAGTTCATTTTCTAGCTTTTGTTGCAGGCTAGATTTGTCTCAATCTGGCTATTTCACTTTAATCGGTTCATGGTGACTAAACTAGAATCGATGAAGCTTAAATAGTGTAGATTTATTCAAATCTAGTTCTTGTTTTAGCTTTTGTACATATTGCTTTATCATGTAAGCCTAGGAATCATGTGATCACAGATTCAGTTCTTAAATCTAGATTCGGTTCCCATGATGGAGATTTTCAGTTGCCACCAGCTTGTAAATTATTCACGATGTTTGAATTTCCTTAGATGGCTCTCATGCCCACATGGATTTCGGAACTGCAATGTATCTTATTTTCTCGAAGATGCTTCGCATCTCAAAAAATAAAAGTAATCAAGCCGAATACATAATAAAATGGAAGTATCAAAGGCCTCAATTACTATTGAGCGCAAGGGTTTAAAAAACCTATTTTATAAAACATCACTCTATATCTTGTTTAAATTGAATTTTTATACAAAAGTCAAACCCTTTGTATATAGGAGCGAACGAGGCATAACACTACTTCCAAATAACTGCACATAGACCTACACACATATACAAGCAGATAAATGTTTAATAAAAAATGGCGTTAAC
The DNA here is from genome assembly GCA_020205605.1 of Panax ginseng. Taxonomy (NCBI): domain Eukaryota; kingdom Viridiplantae; phylum Streptophyta; class Magnoliopsida; order Apiales; family Araliaceae; genus Panax; species Panax ginseng. The sequence continues at coordinate 90,877,572 of CM035129.1, forward strand.
CGTGTTATCACGAAAGTCGGAGAGTGCCTAACACATTCCCTCCGCTTAATCAAGCCCTCAGACCCTAACGAATTTCGGTTTTTTAGACCTGTTAAACAGTGTCACATCACTAGGTCTTTGTGCAAACCTTTTCTCGGTTGAGTTAGTGCAACCATTTAAAAATAACCAATTGGCAACTCTTACTATCAAATCGTCGACATATATATGTCAGACCTTTTTAAAATTATTTTTTTCAAACAAATCTCACTTAGCATGAGAACACCAGAAGAAAAGAACAGAAAGGGACAAATAAAAATCTCGACATTGACAATAGTGACTTCTCCTCTTTCAATGATTTGTCAATCAAATGAAAGTGCCGCAACACATGTTTAGATCCAAGATGAGACTTAGGAACTATTCCTAGTTCTGTAATGAACTTTTCATCCAAAAAATTATCTTGCAGCTTCATCTACAACTATATACTTTGTCTTTAACACCAGACCAACAATCTTTATTGTTTGGAACCTTTTCAATTCACTGCACCACCGTTCAAGGTAACGCTTTACCATAAAGTGGATTTGATGTCGTCTTGGTCAGTCTGAATAAAAACTTTAGTCTATTAAGCCCTCTAATTTTAATTTAGAACCACCATGAATATGATCACATCCTTAGTGCCACTTAAGTACTTTAAGAAGTTTTTCACTATCTTACGGTGATCTTCTCCAGAATATGACCGATCAACATCTCTCATATATTTCATTGCATACATGATAGTTTTTCATACGATCTCTCTTTTAGGAATCTATGGGGACTATTAAGAGAGATACACTCCATGGCTCATCAATATGAGACATCTTTTGGAGTTTGTCATGCTAAACGACTTTAGTATCAAATAAATATACGTTTCTTGGGTTAAGCCGAGAATCCTTTTAAATCTATGTATATAGATTTATATCCCCAATTAAAATACTCTTCCCAAATCATTCACGGAGGAATGTTTAGATAACTTTATCTTTACTGATTGTAGCATTGGTATGTTATTCTTTATCTGTAGTATATCAACATATAATACTAAGAATGTCACAACGCTCCCACTGACCCTTTTGTACACACTAGGTTCATTCTTGTATTTGATAAAATCAAACTATTTTGATGTTCTAATCAAAATAACTGTTCCATTTTTGAGAAGCGTGCTTCAATCCATTTCTATGAGTGTCTACAACTCTTACCTCATCGTATGTATCTAGATCATCATCTTCTATGATGCGTACCTCATCATCAACATCATCTATGATGAATCCATACCTCCTAGGTATCTTCAATACTATTCCAGATTTACTATTCGGTTATTGTACAATAGGTCTATCTACAGGTTCCTCTTATTTAACTTATAGTGCTTTGTGGTTCTTGAACTCCTCGGAATCAATTATCCTCCCACTAGCCCCTTCAATGATAAACAACTTTATCTTAGAAGGCAGCGTGTTTCAAAATAAACTTCTTTTAATAAGTAGGATTATAGAACATATACCCTAAACTTACTTTAGGATATCCCACAAATCTACATTTATTAAATTTTTGTCCCAAGTTTATCCATTGAAACATATTCACATAAGCTGGACAACCTCTTATTGTCGATGTCAAGATTTTTATTTGTCCCTTTCTGTTCTTTTCTTTTGGTGTTCTCATGTTAGGTGAGATTTATTTGAAAAAACAAGTTTGAAAAGGTCCGACATGTATATGTCTACGATTGGACTATAAGAGTCACCAATTGGTATTTTTAAATGGCTGCACCAACTCAACCGAGAAATGGTTTGCACATAGACCTAGTGATGTAACACTGCTTAACTGGTTTATGAAACCGAGATTCATTAGGGTCCGGGGGCTTGATTAAGCGGAGGGAAGGTGTTAGGCACCCCCCGACTTCTGTGGTGACACGGTGACCGCCACTTTTCAATTTAAACTTTTATCTTAATGTGTGTGTGTGTAGGTCTATGTGCTATTGTCTGCAAGTAGTGTTATGCCTCATTTGCACCTATATACAAAGGGTTTGAATTTGTATAAAAGTTCAATTTTAACAAGATATAGCAATGATGTTTTGTAAAACAGGTAAACCCTTGTGCTCAATAGTAATTGAGGCCTTTGATACTTCCATTTTATTGTGTGTTCGGCTTGTCTGCTTTTATTATTTTTGAGATGCGAAGCATCTTCGAGAAAATAATGTACATAGCAGTGCCAAAATCCTTGTGGCCATGAGAGCCATCTAAGGATATTCAAACACCGTAAATAATTTACAAGTTTGTATCAGCTGAATCTAGATTCAAAAACTGAATCTGTGATCACATAATTCCTAGGCTCACATGATGAAGCAATATGTGCAAAAAGATGTAAACAGTTATATATATATAAAAGTTATATATATATATATATATATATATATATATATATCTCAAATTCAAATTATATTGAGCCTGGATCGACTACTTTTATATATATATATATATATATATATATATATATATATATATAAAAGCAATAAAAGTCACTTGAATGAAGATCCGCATACTCACACAACACGACTCTCAATGTAAATAATTGTGTGTGAATGGAAGTGGAGAAAGGCTTTAAGAAATGTGAGATGTCTTACAGTGGGCTGCCAAGAAGACTTCAAATGGCTTTGAATGAAAATACTCAGTTTTCACCGGTAAAATATAGCAAAACACAAGCTCACAGGTGTTTGGAAAGAGAAAGCACTCAGTTTAACGTGTGTACAAAGCAAAATGGACAGGGCTTCCTCGCCTTTTCTCTCTTGAAAATGGCCACCCTAAGCCATCTATTTATAGAGGGGTGAGCCGTAGGTGTGTGTTTACGGCGTGCATGAGTGGACTCGCTGGCTACTTTCAAACTACCCGGGCTCTGTGGCCCCCGTCGTCTCAAAATGCGTGCATGCATGCAACGCGTTGTCTGCTTGCACCTTCATAAGTTTTAATCCGAGCATCTGATTGAGGCCTATAATACCTTTCCAGAATGTTGTTGTCAAGAGCTACACAATGACATGGGATAAGAGGTTGAACGAAGCCGGGAAGATGGGTCTATGACCAGATCTTCAGGTCCTCAAATTCTATCCGGTGTGCTATCTTTTGCAGTAATCAATCAGAATTTTGAGCTATGGTTCTTGTAGGACACTTCTTTGTAGAATGTACGTTGAAATGTTGTTGAGACGGAGTGAATGTCGGATTGAGGTGGCAAAATGATGATTTTTCCCTCACCGTGGTTATCTCCTCCTGTTAAGTTTGATTTAGCGATTGTTGTTCGGGTTATCTATGAGATTGAAATCACTGTGAGTCTTCAAGGTCCTCAGGGTTGTCTCTGAGGTGTGCCTGATCTCCTGGGGTTATCCCCGGCGTTGGGACTGCGTGCCTCAGGGTTATCTTTGAGGTTGAAGCTGACTTTTGGGGGCTAAAACGAGCTTTTCTGGGGTTATCTCTAGAACTGGAACTGCATCCCTTGGGGTTGTCTACGAGGTTGGAACTTAATCTCCGGGGGTTATCTCCAGGATTGGAACTGAGTATCTCAAGGTTGTCTCTAAGATGGAAAACTTAGTATCCCGGGGTTGTTTTCGGGATTGAAATGATTTGACCTCCAGAGTTATCTCTGGAAGATGATTTTACCCTCCTGCAAGGTTAGTAACAGGAATACAGAAATTTTGAGTGTCTACAGATGCCCCTCTTTATCATATTCATGCAATGTAATGGAATAGATAGGATAAAGAATACTAAATACTTGAAATGTGATAATAAAATCATGATGCAATGTAATGCAACATGATGCAAATGTATGAATAATGTGGTTTGTTGGATCGTCTTCCAATAGGATTTGATGACTGTTTGCTCCCATGCCTTCTGATGGGGACTGGAGCTATTACTGATGACCCTGATGAACTGTTGAGATGTCTACTCCAAAGTTCTCAGGGACTTTTAGAATGTTGAAATTGGGGTTATCACAGAAATCCTTAATCCTTGGTACAGACTTCCCATTGAGGATGCACCTCTCATGTACGAGAGACTCTGGGGGATTGGGTGTTGTCTAATGAAAACTTGTATAACAGATTCCATCATCGGTCCTCCCCGATGAGGATAGTCTTCCCTAGTTTGTATCGCCAGGTCCTTCCAAGGCTCTATCGGAGTTATCGCCAATAGTTTGGGTTGTCAGGGTTGCCTGACCCTCGCTGAAATGTACATCAATGACTGAGATCATCAGATGACTTCCGATACTTCGCTGGATTTAATTGCCAACGGCTGGAATAACGTCAAGGTTGCTTGACCTTCATTGAAATGTGCTTCAATGGCTGAAATTATCGGATCATCACCGATGCTTTACTGGATTTACATGCCAACGGATGGAATAACGTCAAGGTTTCTTGACTTTCATTGAAATGTAATTCAATGACTGAAATCATCGGATCATCACCAATGCTTTGCTGGATTTACATGCCAACGACTGAGATCATCGGACATCCTTCAATGCTTCGCTGGATTTACTTGCCAACGGTTGAACTAACGTCAAGGTTGCTTGAACTTCGTTGAAATGTCCTTCAACGGATGAAATCATCGGATGGTTTCCAATTCTTCGCTGGATTTACGTGCCAACAGCTGAGATCATTAGACATCCTCCGACGCTTCGCTGGATTTACTTGCCAACGTCTAAAATAACGTCAAGGTTACTTGACCTTCGTTGAAATGTTATTCAACGTATGAAATCATCGGTTGGTTTTCAATGCTTTGTTGGATTTACGTGCCAACAGCTGAAATTGTTTGAAATCCCTTCTGGGATAGGCTTTTGGAGTTACGACTTCGAACTGACGGCATCGGACCCTTGTGAGGTATTGTCGAGTGTAGTTTGTAATAGCTATGATCATTGGTGTTATGAACCTTGTGTCCGGGCGAAGACCAATGAGTAATATGTAGACCCGCAATTTGGTCTTTGAAAACCAGGATTTCAGGCTTTTTCGCTCAATCGTGTAGTGTCTTTTTTCCTGATTCGACTTTTTCAACTTGTGAGACTTCCTTTGAAACTCAAATTGGACCAAGCCGGAGGGGTGGGACCCACCTAGGGGAGCTGCAGGTACACCTACGGCCATCCGTGGGTGTACATGTAGGTTGTTTTCCTTTCACAAGTCATTTTCAAGTTGTGCCACACAGAGAATTCGAGAGTTCTTCTTCAGATTTGCTGAGTTCGGGCTGCTTTCTACAAAATCTATCACTGTACAAGTGTTCCACACTATCCTGGTAATGAATGTATGTCCTCTTTTCTAGTTTTTATCCGTTGTAAAATGAGTTATCACATGAAATGCTTCTAAACACATAGTAGTGAATATGCATGCTCATATGACTTGATAAAAAATATTCAACATAGTAAATGTTAGTATTTAACCATGCTGAACATAATGATGTGAAAAAGTTTGACTTTTGAAATAGTCAAATTGGAACCCTTTTTCTGCTATTTCTTATCCTATTTGAGGACAAATGAGTAAAGGTTATAAAGCAAAGTAATCCTGGTAATTAGGCTACCCTTACGGATTATAACTTTGACATCTTTATGCATATAGGATGTTTATGACTGTGAGTTCGTGTGCTACTGAATGGCAACCTAGTTATGCCTATGTCAATGTGGATAATCCTGTTTATAAATGAGACTCTGGAAAAAAATTTCCATGAGCCTAGGCATTGGGCAGACATGCATTTTTAACTCTACTATAGGCGTAAGTTAAAGTAATACATGCATGCATATATTCATAAAATGCATTTAAAAAGCTCCAGGTTTGAAATTACCACACCCTTTCTGAGGTGATTTGGAGACTTGTGTCCAGATATATATAGATATGGATCAGCCGAGTAGTTCCCGCAAGACCACTTCAAGTGTCAGGAGGGCTTCAGATGTTCCTCGACCTCGTTCAGTCAGATAGCCTCGTCGGTTGGTAGAGGCGGTGATTCGTCCTATTGTTGGTCAAAATGTAATTACGCTCACATTCAAGTACACGTGGTCAACAAGTAATACAATGGTAAGTTAAGTATCGTTCCCACAGAGATTAAATATGAAATTAATCCTCACAATTACCAGCCCTATATTAATCTAAATTTTATTAAACTATCCATTTTAAGAATTATAACTATTAAAACTAAAAAATTTAGAAATACTAAAAATACCAAGCAATCAACAAACTTTAAAATTGTAATTTCAAGCAAATATTGGAGAATTAGGCTTACAACTTCACTTTTAGTATAACTCTGATTATTACACCCTATTTTAGTTCAATTCACTATCCCAGTTTATTAATCAAGAACACCGAATTAGAACTAGCCATCTCTCGATGCACTAGTACCATATTAACTTAAATTCATAAATTAGATAGAATTAAGCTAAACACCTTAATTAACTAATTCACTATATCTATGTGTGAATTACAATCAAAGAAGGTTTAAGTTCAAGTTCTCTATCCGATTACATGTGACGCTAGGCATATCTCTACCCTAACATTCATCAAGATTCCATTCCATCACAGAATTCATGAACACATGCTATAATGACTAAGTCTAGATTCATATTTCCTCTCCCGAATCTATAAAAATCCACATAGAATTGGTGATCAAGTAATTCATAAATTCAGGCACAAATCACTATAGATAAACTGAAAGATAGATTATTATACTGAAATTCAAGGCTACATAATCATCGTTCAACCTAAAGATCCGTCATAAGCCTAACAAGTAAATTAGTTCATCATAAATGAATTAAAAACTGAATTCATCAAAGTAATCATCATCCCAATTATAGAAATTGAATTAAAGAAAAAGTATGAATACAAAACCACCCTTCTTCTCTGTTTTAATATGTAATTATCGTGAATTCCACTTTCAAATCTTTCCTCCAATGCTTTTTCTCAAATTAGGTCTTCAAATTGCTAATTGATTATTGTTAGTTGTAATCTCCCTTTGTTGTTTTTTGTTAATATCTAGCCTAAGACACGTATATTGCTAATAATTCGACGCCCAATGCAGTTCCAAACCATGCCAACCTCTATCCTTCACGCCTCTATAGATGTACAGTTCAAATAGAAGTCTTGCTTTTCCCGTACCCCCACCCCGGCGGGGGTTTTGCCTCTATAAAGTCTGCCCAAGTGGGGGGTCTTTCTGCATAAGTCCATTTATTGCTCATTTGCTTGCTAAGTTCCGCCACAAACCCACCTTTTTAGTCCAAATGCTATGCCACCATACCTAAACAAAAAATTTAATAACAATAAACAAGTATAACAAATCCAGAAACATAAATAATTAACATAGTTTAAGCTTGAATTAGACACCGATTCGTAGGTATAAAACCCACTCATCAAACTCCCCCGAACTTAAACCCGTGCTAGTCCTCGAGCACAAAACAAAACAAAAGTGCTATGCAATGTAATGCAATGAAATGTAATGCCACTAATCTCTATGCCTACGAATCCAACAGCAGTAATAGAAACAAGTTTGTTCAACCGACCTCAGAGAAATCAAGCAAACACGACAAAAGTTCATATCAAAACCAATATAAAAATTCCCATCAATCATCAAATCTTAAACTGTTATTACTGGTATAGTGCGTGTGTGCTTAACATCCATGCTAACTGATATAATGCTAAATACAACATAATAGACCTCTTTAAGGGCATCATACAGTGTAAACTCACAAAATTCATGAACAAGCTAGATCCAACTAAAGTCAAACATCCACCAAGTTCAAGAGTCCAATCCGGGATACTTATGCTTTACTTATCATTACGAGGGCTTATTGGCCTTTTCCCATTTTATTATTTTTTTAACCATGACTGTGCAATATCTCATTCCATTAGGCTAATAGTGCTACGCGTTAGCGAGCTTTCAACCAACGACTCCCAGACCATAAAGACGTTAGGGCGCTAGGTGTAGAGACAATTCCCTCGGGCGTACTTGCTCAAGTAACAAAGGCCCCAAAATAAGACTAGGCATGGTATTTATTCATTTTTCTATTTTTTATAAAGCTTATATATCCCAATTTTCCCCCCAAACTTAAGTTTTTGTCTAAATCTAGCCATCTCCGCCTATTCATGTCTTTCATTCATTAAAACTAGTATTATCCTTAAGAAGTCCATTATGTGCCAATTTAAACTTAATCAGTCAACATAGTTGTTATTATTGTGTTAACCTTTTTATACTAATTTCAAACAGACAGATTCAATTCATAACAGAAAATCACATCAAAGTTCTAATAGTCGATATTATCCCCGTCTACTCAATCCCAATCTCATCATTGACCGTAATAAACTGAACTATATCAAACTGCTGGACTTATGGAAGATAACACAATACTTAACTAATTTTTTTTTAAATATGGAATAAACATATCAGAAATAAAAACTATTTACAAACCTATACTATTGTGCACCTATTACACTACATGAATGAAAACATATTATGAACCTAAATAAATATGACACTAACATATGCAACATAACAAAATTAAACTAACTCCCCCAAACTTTAACGATTACAATATCCTCGTTGTAGAAATAAAGCAGTAACAGTACAAGGACTTCCCTGTAATCGCCTAAGCTTGAGGTGGTGGTGGCTATTGCTCTTCATTGTCTGAATCAGAAGGTGGGAACTGTGGCATTGGGACAGGTGACTGGTATGGAAATTGGGCATTTGGATTGTAACTTTGAAGTGTCGTGTTCAATGAGGCGAAGTACATGTTCATGGTCTTGAACATGTGGTCCTGCCTACCTGCAAGTCTCCTCATTTGTCTGTTGGCTTACTTATTATGTCCATTAATTTGGCTCTGGAGGCTACAGAATTGAGAGCTAAACATATGTCCGTCAGTCTGCTGTATCTCCTTAGTCACCTGCTCTCTCGTAGTCTCATCCACCTGGAACTCATCATCGTCAAAGGTGTCCTCAGCATCAGCCTCATCCTCGGAGGCTGGTGGAAATATGAACTCGACTCCTCTTGGTTGCGACTCGCCCCTAGGCCACACTGAATACCATGCGATCATCCTTGTGTCCAAAGTCTATAACGACATTTATGTAGTCTAATCACCGGACCACCTAACTCCAGCCTTCCTGCATAGTCCACATATAAGAGATATGTGTGGCAAGCCGTCGAAAAATGGCCCTCGTAGGCATCTTCAGATAGAGAAATTTATGATGTCCCCCACGTCGATGAGAAAGTCTTGTACAATTGCATACAAAAGCAATATTTTCTCCTTTGTCACCTTTATCGTATTTGTGGACAGGAGTAGCTTGGCGCACATGAACACGTACCATATTTTACCATACCGGCTCAGGTCGTTACTATGGAAGATAGAGCCCCCTTTACATCCCTTGACCCATGGGGTGCCCGACTTTGTTATTTTAGTTAAAATGGCCTCGTAGTCTGGATCATGGTCATGCAAATAGGCATACTGGCACTTTCCAGGAACTCATAAGCTGTAATACTCGTTAATAACGTCGGCATTGAAAGGTACTTGCTTGGCCCTCACAAATGCTATGAATGGGGCCTTATCATCCGCATTAGCATAGAATTCCTTCACCACATTGACGATTGCAGGCTCCGGATTGTTAGTGAATCTATCCCATCCTTTTTCATAAATTTTCCTTTTTATTTTGCCATCTACGTTATTGGGTGCCAAGCCGCGCTTTGGGGTTAGTGCTTTAGTCACTAGATAGTCATAACGATCGGCGGCGGTGGCACTTATGAACTTTTTCCTGTTAAAGGCCCGAGTCGGTGGTGTAGACCAGAGCTCTCGCCTCGCTGTCACTTCGCTGCTGGTTTTGGTTTTGACCAGTTGGTTGATTCTCCCCTCCCTTTTTGCTGTCAAAAATCGCAAGATAGGAACCCTCACTTTGAAGTACTAAAATGGTATGAACTTAGGTGGATATGTTGTGTTATTAGGGTATGGATTTATAGGAAGGAGATAATGTAGAGATTTATGGGTTAAAGTAATGGGTAAGTGGGGGTTAAGTGAGATAATGTAGAGAGATAATGTAATCATGGGTTTGTTGTGGAAGAAAGTGTGTATCAGATGTGGTTGAAGGAAGTGGAAGTGGAGAAGATGGGTTTAAATACTCTAACTGTCGATTTGAAGTCTGTCTGAGTTCCTATACCCCTGCCTCGGTGGGGAGTGATAAGCTATAGATGCCCCCCAAATGGGAGGTATACTATTTCTAATTCATGACCCCCGCCCCGGCGGGGGGTATCCTTTGTTAATTGCCCGCCTCGGTGGAGGGTGGTACACTTCAACTGAGCTTTTTTTTTTAGTTTTCGGTGTCCAACACTTATCCATGCACTTCCCAAGTACCTGAAACACCATAAGATTATAAGTTTAAGATAACAACAAGAGCATTGAACATTGAAAGTTGAATTAACTAGAAGCATGACTCGACTAACTACTATAATTCAAAATAAACTAACTCTCTGAACTATGAATTAATTAACATACTTAAAAATAAATACTAAAAATAAGAGTAAAATTGGGTTGCCTCCAAATTAGCGCTTGATTTTGAGTCTTTCAGCCTGACTACTCCATGTGTTATCCTGGATCAGTTGGGTTATCCGCGTCATGCTTTTTGCTTATAGTACATAACCAACAACGTTGTATTGCATGCTTGTTCACTTTCATGTTTGGGAATAAAGTTGACTTACTATCCTCAATTAGTGCCTTAAGACCACCAACTTCTTTGCAATCCCCGAATTTGACACATGTAGATTCCTTGAGCAACTCACCCTCTTCCTTATCAGTTAGGATTGGGATTTCCTTGAATACTTTCACCTTCACTACCTAATCAAACACTTTCATAATTAGTTCTCCATTTGGCATGTCAATCAGTGTTCGTCCAATCGCGAGGAATGGCCATCCCAAGATGATAGGGGTATTTTTATCTTCTTCAAAACCTAACTCCATAAAATCAACTGGAAAGATCAATGAGTCAAGCTTCACCAATACGTCTTCAACTATTCCTAGTGGGTATGTTAATGATCTATCTGTAAGCTGTAGACTAATGTTGGTTGGTTTCGCTTCCTTTAACCCCAGTTTTCGGTAAATGGACAATGTCATAAGATTTATACTCGCTCCTAGATCGTATAGAGCTCTCCCCACATCTTAATTGCCAATTACACATGGAATTGTGAAGCTTCCTAGATATTTCAATTTAGGAGGAAGCTTTTTCTACAGTATTTCACTGCATTCTTCAGTCAACGCCACTGTTTCGAAGTCCTGGAGCTTGCGTTTCTTTGAAATTATTTCTTTCATGAACTTAACGTAACGTGGCATCTACTCAAGTGCTTCGGCAAATGGAATATTGATGTGTAATTGTTTGAATATATCCATAACCTTGAAAACTGGTCCTTAAACTTTTTACTTTCCATCCTTTGAGAAAAAGGTACAGGTGGTGTAACTGTATTCTGTTTGTCTTCCTTTCGCTTTTCCACCACTTTCTCCTTAGATTTCATGTCTAATTCATTCCCTTCATTCTTACAATCAACATATGTACTTACTTTCCTATCCAAGTTAGACCTCAATTCCTTACCACTCCTTAGTGTAATAGCATTACACTGCTCGTGATTTCCCCTTGGATTCTTTTCTGTATCGCTCGACAACGTCCGTGAGGCCTGTTATTCAAAGCCAATGCAAGCTATCCCATCTGATTTTCTAAGTTCTTAATCGCCGCTACTTGCATTTTTATGGCGGCCTCATTGCCTGCTATATACTTTAACAGTATCTCTTCTAAATCTAATTTTTTCTCATGTTGTGGAGCTGCCAAGTGATTCTGATTTTGGAACCCCGGGGATAAGAGGGTCGTGGAGCCTGCGGATTTTGATTATTGCTCCATGAAAAGTTGGGATGATTCTTATTCCCCGGGTTGTAGGCATTTTGGTACATGTTTTGCGGAATCCTATTGTAGCTGCCCACAAACTAAGCTGATGCTGGTTGATGGCACACTGCACTGTAGGATGTTCTTCTGCACATAACTCATAAACATATGCCACATGTTATGGTTGTGCACTAGTCAGAGAATCCATTTTCTTCGATAAGGCTGAAATTTGTGCCACCAGCGCTGTTACTCCATCTACCTCTAATACCCATCTACCTTAGGTTATGTCATTCTTGCTGTAGTCCACTGGTAGTTATTAGCTACCATAGTTTCAATCAAATCATATGCTTCCTCATAGCGCTTGTTCATAAATGCTCCACCCGAAGCTAGATCGATACTTATCCTAAAGTTCTCACTCAACCCGTTATAGAACATATTCATCTGCAGCCATTTAGGTAGTCCATGATGAGGGTACTTTCTAAGTATCTCCTTGTACCATTCACATGCCTCGTATAAAGAATTCCCATGCTGCTGCTCAAACATGGTGATGTCGTTTCTCATCTTTGCAGTTTTAGCTGGTGCAAAGAATTTAGCAAGGAATTTCTAAGCAAGGTTGTCACAATTAGTTATCGATCCTGGTAGTAGAGATTGTAACCAACTCTTCGCCTTGTCCCACATAGTGAATGGGAACAAGAGAAGCCTGACTGCGTCATCTGACACCCCCATTGTATCTGAAAGTGTCACATATCTCCAAAAAACTGACCAAATGTTCATTTGGATCGTCATTTGCAAGTCCCCAAAATCTGTCTGAAGTTCGGATCATCCCGAATAGTCCCGTGCTTGATCTCAAACATATTTGCAATAAATCGACCGGTGATACTCGACTAAAGCTCAGTCACATTAGGTGTAGCAAAATCTCTCAATGCTTTCTGGTCTTCGACATCTATTATTTCTTCTTCTTTTTCAGAATTCTCAAAGTTTTCCCTTACGTCCTTTAATCCACTTACTTAGCCTTTGAAACCGTTTCTCGATATCGTCCTCAAAAGGAAGCAAGTCTGGGTTTTTAGAGTGAGTTCGCATAAACCAACTTCAAGAACGTGAAATAAGAAAGAACAAAACAAAAGAAAAAGTGTTTAAGTAAAACTGGACTAATTAAACTGATATTGCAAAATATTAAAATCTAAACTAATCCCCAACAACGGCATCAAAAACTTGTTGGTCAAAATCTAATTACGCTCACACACAAGTGCACGTGGTCAACAAGCAATACAATGGTACCTACATAGATTAAATGTGAAATTAATCCTCACAATTACCAGCCCTATATTAATCCAAATTTTATTAAAATATTCAATTTAAGAATTATAACTATTAAAACTAAAAGTATTAGAAATACTAAAAATACTAAGCAATCAACAAACTTAAAAACTGTAATTTCAAGCAAATATTGGAGAATTAGGCTTACAACTTCACTTTTAGTATCACTCTGATTATTACACCCTATTTCAGTTCAATTCACTATCCCAATTTATTAATCAAGAACACCCAAGTAGAACTAGTCAATTCTCGATGCCCTAATACCATATTAACTTAGATCCACAAATTAGATAGAATTAAGCTAAACACCTTAATTAACTAATTTACTATATCTCTATGTGAATTACAATCAAAGAAGGTTTAAGTTCAAGTTCTCTATCCGATTACATGCGACGATAGGCATATCTCTACCCTAACATTCATCAAGATTCCATTCAATCACAGAATTCAAGAACACATGCTATAATGACTAAGTCTAGATTCATATTTCCTCTCTCGAATCCATACAAATCCACATAGAAATGGTGATCAAGTAATTCATAAATTCAAGCACAAATCACTATAGATAAACTGAAAGATAGATTATTAAACTGAAATTCAAGGCTACATAATCATCGTTCAACCCAAAGATCCGTTATAAGCCTAACAAGTAAATTAGTTCTTCACAAATGAATTAAAAATTGCATTCATCAAAGTAATCATCACCCCCCAATTACAGAAATTGAATTAAAAAAAAAGAATGAATACAAAACCACCCTTCTTCTTTTCTTTAATATGTAATTATCGTGAATTCCACATTCAAATACTTCCTCCAATGCTTTTGCTCAAATTAGGTCTTTAAATTGCTAATTGATTATTGTTAGTTGTAATATCCCTTGTTGTTTTTTGTTAATATCCAACCTAAGACACGTATATTGCTCATAATTTGACGCCCAATGCAGTTCCAAACCATGCCAACCTCTATCCTTCACGCCTCTGCAGTAAAGATCTTGCTTAAATGTAAGTCTTGCTTTTCCGTGCACACTTACGGTGGGGGGTTTTCCTTCATTAATAACCTACCCTCGTGGGCAGTGCTTTTGTCTTTCGATCAAGTACCCCCACCCCAGTGGGGGTTTTTGCCTCTATAAAGTCCTCCCTGGCGAGGGGTCTTTTTGCAGAAGTCCATTTGTTGCTCATTTTCTTTCTAAGTTCTGCCACAAACCCACCTTTTTATTTCAAATGCTCTGCCACCATACCTAAATGTAAAACAACAATAAACAAGTAAAACAAATCAATAAACATAAAAAATTAACATAGTTTAAGCTTGAATTGGAAACCGATTCGTAGGTATATAACCCACTCATCACCTATCCGGGTTTAGGTACCAGATGTTGAGGATGATGAAGAGGATGTACCAGTTGCGGCTCCCACTATTGCTGTTTATACTCCCTGCAGGGATCTTCCAGGTATTAATGTGATAATTCTAGAGCTTCTAGATGATTTGAGTCATCATCCCTCGGTCTACTTGCAGGCAAACGAGGTAAAAGCTGGGTTTGATCTTCCTTTTTCCTATTAATGAGGAGCCAAGGTTCTGATGTTGATTTTCTTTTGTGATGTAGGTTCCCAGCTTTACGCAGCCTCGAGGGAACTGGTTCAATATACACTCTCTATATCAGGCTCTTCATCCAGAGTATAGAGAGATTGTGCATTATTGGGTCTTTGAGGCATTCTTTTCTATCCTTCCCCGCCATTGTCTCTAGGGTTATCTCAGGGAGTTGTCTGAGCACTTGTTTCACCAGACTTAGTCTCTCCATTTTCTTGACTATGAGGTGATGATGACGCCGATGGATTGGCATTTTATCACCGATATGGAGTTTGGAGGGGCGCTAGTGCCTTATACGACGAACATTACCCCGACTGCCATTAGATCCTTGCTAGGAGTTCCAGCTGAGGCACTTGAGGATAGAACAGCTCGTACAAGTCCTTTGAGCATAGATGCTATAAGTGGGGCGTTGAGTGAGCCCATACCTGCTGATATAAGAGTCAGGGATCGCATTCTTCGGCGATTGTTCCTGGTCATTATCAGGGGTTGCTTCATAGCAGATAAATCTTCCATGGTGTCATTCGCTTTGGTTAGTGCGACACGAGTGGTGGATCATATTGGAGAGTATGAGTGGGACTCCTATATCTTTGCATATTTCCTCAAGGGAATGCGCATGCGTTCACAGGGCTTGATAAAAGCTTGGCTAGGATTTTACTCGTTTTTGCTGGTGAGTATTTCTCTTGTGATTTCCCATGTACAGGTTAAGAGTGTTAACTGACTGCAGATGTTTGCCTTTATATTGGCAGTTTTGAGCCTATGAGTGTCTCCCATGTCTGCGTCCCATTAGTATGTTAGGTCCAGATACCTATCCATGAGGACGACGATGCAATCACTCCACGTTGGCGGAGGTTCTTATGGCTGAGGGTTTCACCCATTGTCGCTTATAACTGGAGCTATCGACAGCCGATGTCATCACTTGGGTTCCCTATTTTGGGGACAATTTGATAGTTGGCTTTGAGGATGGGTACCCGACTTGTGTCGAGTATGTGATATCCACCCGTCAGAGTCCTCTTTTCATAGATGGAGGATGAGAGCTCTATTTGGGAGAGTGCACTATTAGGAGTATTACAAGAGAGATTCGTGTACCGATCTTGCCTCCTTCCAGGCATTATTGGCTTGTGTCGCAGTCGCTTGTCAGTGATATCCCATTTATTGCAGTTGATGGCTTTACGTTCTCAAAGGGTCCGTTTACTCAGGAGGTATTCTACCATTGGTGGTCCCCTCTTACCATCGGAGCCCAGACCCGTGCCACTAAGTTCATAGAGGATATGGTTCTTGGATCTGTGATGATGATGGATTGGATAGCCTATGTCTGAGATCCTACTCATTTAACGCAGATTGATAGCTTGACCCGGCAGTTAGATCGGACACATTTTTTCATCCATCACTTGGGCATAGATCCTTTAGAGGCAGATACTTTTGATCCTTCCAGCTCTGGGGATGGCCATTCAGGTGACCCATATGGTTTTGCTGGCACGGATCCTCTATTGTATAGGCCTGACATCCCTTTTGTGGGGATCCAGTGACTCGTGAGGAGTTATATCAGATGGACAGGATAGATGATGTAGACATCAACGCCATTGACTTCTTCTGATGTGTTTCTCGTTATATCTTTTCATAAGCCTCTGTTAGATACTAGGTGGCTGTGTCCTATTCATGTTATATCTTTTGATAGGCCTCTGTTAGTTGTTGGGAGTCTATGCCCCATTTCCCTATATTTTCTAGCTGTACACAGAGATGATGTATTAGATGATGATGTACTTAGGAATGTATGTATGTTTTTTTTATTCCCTACATAATATTGCCATCTATTTTTTATCATGCATGTATTATGTTATACATATGTATGTCCAGAGATATTCAGCATTGACCCCTGGATGGTCTTATGATACGACCCACATAGATGTCTTCTTTAACAGTTAGCCACATTGATCATACCCCACCAGCATTGGTATCCTCATGTTTGAGATCATGGTATGATAGTTTGTCACCTCCAGATCGGATGACTGTAGATCAGCTACTGCAGCACTCTATGACCCTCCTGATGTTCCAGGTTCCTGTGGGTTTTATAGAGGGCATGCTAGAGCATTGAGTACCGAACAGGCAGGTGTTCTGGTTTCAAACCCATGAGTTGACTCCCACATTAGAGGAGTACGAGCGGTTGGAGGCTTTACCATTGGATATGCCTTGCACTCAGATGGCTAACAGCGATATGAGCCAGCAGTTCATGACCCTCACCGGGTTGAGGCATAGAGTAGTCCAGGATGAGATCACATCTGGTCATGTAGTGTCCCAGCATTTTTTGATAGATAGATTTGGCCGTACGGACTGTTATGTGCAGCACTCCAGGGATTTAACCATGTCGGAGGATCAGTGGCATGTTTCTAGAATAGACGTACTCATGATGTGTGTAGTGGCTTATGTATACATGCCACTGCATATGGATCATATGGACATCAGTGTCGTTATGGTAGTGAGAGCTCTCAGGGAGGGTCCTACCATTGCACCGATGATTGTGGTAGAGACATTAAGGTCAGCCATATACTGCCATACCCATTCTGTAGGGGTAGTTACAAGCGGATCAATCTTGTTGTACGTGTGGTTCATGTCACACATGAGACCTATTGGCACCGTTTAACGGCATGGGTATTGTTTTTCCCATTAGATAGCCATGTCTTACTCCTTTCAGCCAGTGGAGTGTACAGACGTTACAAGGATCCATTTGACATTTTGATGTGCTCAGGGCTTAGTTCTCCCTATAGCTTCATTACTCATGCACTTGGAATTGATTATCTCCCTCTGGCAGGTTTGAGGGGCATGATCACATATCACCTATTGGTTGTGATGGTACAGTTTGACTAGTTTCAGGATGCTTATCCTTTTGAGGGGGCATTGGGTTAGCGCTTGTCTTCTCGGTAATTATCAGTAGAGGATAGATCTAGGGTGTATGCCTGTTGGGCTCAACGTGAGCGGGCTGAGTTTTTCGTTAGCCATCTGAGTTGTTCTATAGAGTTTTATGCATGGATGGAGGTAGAGATTACATCGGCCGGGGTCGTATCCACCGTACCGAGGATTGATTTTAACATTGGGGAGCCCATGGAGGATTCTGATTCTCCTACTGAGGAGGAGCTCTTTCTTTGCGACAAATGACTCTTGTTGATTCTCCCACTATGATCGCCATCGTGACCTAAGCATTCGGCGTGAGTATTTAGAGCAGAGTCTGTATCTGGCGACATATCAGAGAGATCAGGCTAGGGTCTTGATGTTGAATGCTTTTGCTGGGAGAGGTGCCACTCTATTGGAGAGAGATGATTCCTTAACTCATAGAGATACCACTATTGTTGAGCGGGATGAGGCTAGATCATCCAGAGATGCATTGATTATTGATTGGGATGGTGCTATATCTGCCAAGGATGTCGCCGTTATAAATAGTACTGTAGTGAGGTCTCATACTACTGATATCATTGCAGAGATGAGCACCTATATTGATGAGCATAGTGTCACCATGCAGTTGGCTATGGATCTGTTAGCTCGTGTTGATACCCTTGGGCAGGAGCTTTCATCATTACCCCCTTCTTTGGAGATAGATGCTATGTTGGATCTGATAGTACGCATATCCACTGGATTATAGATGGGCTTATATTTTCCTGTATAGACTAGCTTAGCCATTTTTGTCATGTACAATACACATTGTATATCAAACAGCATTATATATGGCATGGAAATATATTTTGATACACTTCCCTTTTAGTTATGCCTTGTTACTTGCTTGATATTTGTATGTTTCTCCAGGGCTTGTGATCTTGATGTATTCTAAACTCCCCCTTAATGGACGAATATTGAGATGTCTCATGATCTTTCAAAATGGATCATTGATATGTGTGTATCCCCTACCCTTTGGTGTCTTGGGACTAGTTTATGTATGTTTTAATGGAGAGGAGTGTGGCTTTCCTCTCTGAGGTTGACCGCACTACGCATAACGATCGCTTGCATCTCTACTCAGTATGGGGAGCTGATAAGTAGTTTTTATACCTACTTATCCGGTATCTGTTACTTGAATTAGTTGCTTAAACTTATCTTTCTTAATTACTTTTCATGCATTTTGTGTTCATTTTATAGATTGTATGCTTGGGAGCTGTGTGAGCGACTATTGGTATGAAATCGCAAAGAATTGGTACGAAATCGCAAAGAAAAGCAATCCAGACATCGTTTGGGCTTTCATGTTTATTTCATATTCTTGGCTTGAAACTTGGATTATATTGTAAAGCTTCTTCTTAGCTTTCTGGAACATCTTTAATCATTCTAATCGGAGTTCAGATGCAAGAGTTATGATCTTTGTACCAACGGATGTTGAACTTCACTGTTTTGGGGGGCCATTTGCATAGCAGTCACTTCCAGCCCAATTTCATCCTTCTATCATCCGTTATTTTTCAATTCTTAAAGAATAAAAGTTGTAGAGGTCGTCGATATCTTCGATTGTATAGGTGGTCGGCCTCGTAACTCTTCACGGATCAAAAGTTATGGTCATTTTACCAGAGGACACTGCAGTAGAAAAAGGACACTAGTTGGGGCGGGCTTTCTCTTCACAAAACCCTCGTCGGGGCGGGGGTACAAGCTGCAAAATAGAACCCTAGCCTGTCGGGGTGGGGTTACGCACAGAAAAGTCATTTTGTTTGTCCGAATTTGAGTTCGAGAAGGATTGGTTCGATTCGATTGACTCAAGGACTTCCAAGAGGACTTAAAGACATATAAAGTGACATATAAAAGGAGGAGAATCACAAGGATTAGGGGATAGAGAGAGTATTCCATTAGATTAGATTAGAGTAGAATAGGAGAAAACACCAGTTCTTATGAGATTTGGAGATTGAAGCACTTAGAAGCCATTGCAGATCTAGATCAAGAGCGAGACGGAGGACGAATTTGCGGAAAACTGATTCACTTCTTTTCCTTAATCTTATTCTTATCTTTTAATGTGTATTCAAGTGTGGATTCTTAGTTTTAATTTAATGAACTAATTCTTTCTTTGAGATTACAATGGATCTTATTGTGTAGTTTACTTTAATATGATTTGCTATCAATTATTATGTTCTATTATGAGGATTGTCTATTGTGATTTGGACTTAATTATTTAATTGATTGGCCATCAATTACCGTGATAATCTATATGAACTCGAGAGATGAAGTTTAGATTTAAATCTGATCGTAATAGCATGTGTTTGTAATTTTTGCAAAGATGAAATTCATGATTCGTGTTTAGGATAGAGATATGCCTTTACGCCATATGTAATCTTATAGAGAACATGTGCTTTAAATCCTTTTTAATTGTAATTCACATAGAGATATAGTGGATTAGTTAATTAGGGTGTCTTGCTTAATTCTATCATCTGTAGATTTAAGTGAGTATGAGTATTATGCATCGAGAGGTGGTTTTATTTTCTTTAGTGTTCTTGATTAACAATTCAAAATAGAGAATAATTGATGAGAAATGTGTTAACTTAAATGAAGCAATAAGTGATGTTGTGATCTTAAATCTCCGTAATCTTAATTTAACTAGTGGAATTTAATAGTAGTTTAATTATATAAATTGAAATTTATTCGTTTAAAAAAGATTGAGTTGGTTACGGGTTAGTACTTGGTGATTTTTATTAAATAATTCCTCGTGGGAACGATACTCTACTTTCACTTTATTACTTGTTGACCACGTATACTTGCTTGTTGTACGTAATTAGATTTTACCCAACAAGTTTTTGGCGCCGTTGCCAGGGAATTAGTTTAATATTTTTTTGCCAAATATTAGCTTCAATCAAATTAGTCTTAATTTAAACATTTTTTTCTTTTTATTTAATTCTCTCCCTATTTTTCTTTCTTTTTAGGTACCATGGATGGATACAATTATCAATTGCCATACACAAATATGACTCCACCAAGGGACACATGAATTGATGGACTCAATGCATTTTTTGCATTGTCAGCACAGATTGAGACACTTTCAAGGAAGTTGGACGCTTTTGCAGCACAACGCCGTCAAAGTGTGGCAGTTACTTGTGATTATTGTGCTGGAAATCATCTAAGTCATCAATGCGCCATCAGTTTTGAGTCGGTACAATGTGGTGGTGATTACCCCAACAATTATGTCTATCCCAACAACTATCATCAAGATTGGGGGTATCACCCGGATTCTTCATGGAGTTTCAATTATGAAGATCAATACTCTGCTCCAAATCCAACATACACTTCGGAATTCTCATGTCAACTTCTATTGTAAAAAGAAAAGTCAAACTTGGAGGAATTCATGTCAAAGATCATAGCAAACCAAGAGGAGAGGATAATGAGTCAAGAAATATCGAGCCACAATTTTCAGCACCAGATGGAATAACTCATCACCACTTCAACCCATGGTCCTCAATACATGGATTCCAATACTGAGACAGATAATTCAGGGGTAGTGGAATTGTTGTCCAAATTTGTAGCATCAAATGATGAAAGGAGGATTAATCAAGAGCCGTCAATTCAAAATCTTAAGAATAAGATAGATCAAATGTTCAAAGCCTTGAACAACTGTCCTCAATATAATTGGTGTTATGACTTGGATTCTGAGATTGACGAAGTGCCTGAACCAAATTTACAACTGGATGAGACACGAGATGTTGAAAAAGAGGAGACAAGTAGGGATAATCAAAATAAGGTCGATGAAGAACTAACTATGAGTACCAATGAGGATGAGCCGATGTTATTAGTGCCCAAGTTCCTTCTCCGCCAAAGATCAAGGGTCCAGTTAGATTTGCAAAACCGTGCCCGCTTGATAGTCATATCGTCGGCAAGGCTCTTTATGACATGAGAACTAGTACAAATGTAAAGCCATGGTGGGATGAGGAGGAGAAGATAGAAGAAGAGCCCGTTGTTCTTACCGAGCCTCAAAGCCCCAATCGAATCATAGGCTCAACAGACGGAAAAGCACCTAGTTATTCAACATTCACAATTGGGCACTTATTTAAACAAAGCATGTTAGGTGACTTTAATTCGATAGCCATCACAAATGGGAACCTACCAAAAGTTATATTATTTCTGATGGATGGAGGGTTCCTCAATCATCAAAGAGGAAATGGATAGCATTGACCAGATAAAGTCAGGCCGAAAGATTGTAATTCTAGCACTAACTGGGAGGTAACCCAGGAATTTTAATATTTATATGCTTTACTAGTTTATTTAGTAGATAAGAATTAATTTTCTTATTAAGTTCTCTTACCAATCCAAAGTGTTATTCTAATCCATGTTGTCTCTCTTCATTGCAGGTATTGGAGGTTCAATGGACATGCAAAAGATTATGGAAAGGTTATGCAAGTGAAATTCAAGTGTGGTGCACAATTTATTCCATGTGCCTAACCTATTCTCCAAATTTAGCGGACAAGGTGGAGGATTGCTATATTTTCAGGGAAGTCCTCTGCTTTACTTTTTTCTATTTCAGCCATTGAGGACAATGTCTAGTTTAAGTTTGGGGGCATTTTAGTGTCGTATTGCATATAGTTAGTTATTTACATTGTAGTTCATTATGTTTACGGGTTATTTACATTTAGTTTTAGCATTCAGTTTTTTGTTTAAAATAAATAAATAAATAAAATTAAAAATTTTCAAAAATAGTAGTTAGTTTACTATGTTTATATAGCATTTAGTACATCTTGCATGAGTCCAACTGTTTGATATTTACAGTTTGTTTTGGCTAATGATGAGATTGTAATTGGGTAGACAAGTATAGTACTGACTATTAGAGCTTTGATGTGATTTCTTATTATGAATTGAGTTTTTTTCTGTTTGAAACTGGTATAATAAGGATAACACAATAAAAGCAACTATGCGAATTGATTTAGTCTAAATTGATATATAATGGACTTCTTAGGGGTAATACTAGTTTGGATGAATTAAACAAATAAACAGGTAGAGATGGCTAAATTTAGACAAAAACATAAGTTTAGGGAAAAAATTTGGGATATATAAGCTTCATAAAAAAAGAGAAAAAAAAAGGAATAAATATCATGGCTAGTTTTGTTTCGGGGCCTTTGTTACTTGAGAAAGTACGCCCGAGGGGATTGTCTTTACACCTAGCGTCCTAAGGTCTTAATAGTCTAGGAGTCGTTGGTCGAAAGCTCGTTAAGGTAGCATTGAAAAGCCTAAGGGAATAAGACATTGCATAGTTATGTGTATATAAATTAAAAGAAAAAAAAATGAATAAAATGGGAAATAAGAGCAATAAGCCCTCGTAGATGAAAAATGAAGCATAAGTATCCCATGTTGACCTCGATATTGGTAATTATTTGATTTTAGTTGGATCTAGCTTTTTGGATTTCTTGAGTTTACACTGTATGATGCCTTAGAAGAGACTTGTTATGTGTTAAATTTGATTTTATATCAGTTAACATTGTTGTGGAGCATACACGCACTATATTAGTGATAACAGTCTAAGATTTGATGATTGATTGGGAAGTTAATAATTTCTTTTGATATGATGTATTATCATGTTTACTTTATTTCTCTAAGGCCGATTGAATAGACTTGTTTCTGTCATTTCTTCTGGATTTGTAGGCATGTAGATTAGTTGCATTGCATAGCATTGTTTTTTTGTGTTTTTGCTTGAGGACAAACAAATGTTTAAGTTTGGGGTTATTTGATAAGTAGTTTTTATACCTACTTATCTGGTATCTGTTACTTGAATTAGTTGCTTAAACTTATCTTTCTTAGTTACTTTTCATACATTTTATGTTCATTTTGTAGATTATACGCTTGGGAGCTGCGTGAGCGACTGTTGGTATGAAATTGCAAAGAATTGGTATAAAATCGCAAAGAAAAGCAATCCGAACATCGTTTGGGCTTTCATGTTTATTTCATATTCTTAGCTTGGAACTTGGATTATATTTTAGAGCTTCTTTTTAGTTTTTCAGAACATCTTGAATCATTCCAATCGGAGTTCGGATGCATGAGTTATGATCTTTGTACCAACGGACAATGAACTTCACTGTTTTGGGTGGCCATTTGCATAGCAGTTACTTCCCGCCAAATTTAAACCTTAATCCATCCGTTATTTCTCAATTCTTAAAGACTTAAAGTTGTAGAGCTCATTGATATCTTCGATTTGATAGGTGGCGGGCCTCGTAACTCTTCTTGGATCAAAAGTTATGGCCGTTTTACCAGAGGACACTGCAGTAGAAAAAGGACCCCCGAGAAGTGGCTTTCTTTCACAAAACCCTGCCGGAAGTGGGGTACAAGTACAAAAAGAACACTAGCCCCCTTGAATAAAACACCCTAAAAAACTTGTTGCCTAATTTCTTAATAGCACTTTAACACGCAAGCATACACGTTCAATTGTAATATTCAGCAAGCAAGGATATCGTTCCCACGAGGAAATAGACTAATATTTATCAATTACTAATTCCAATGCAATTAATCATATTTTAAACTACGAAATATTATTTGTGATTTGAAAATTAAACTTAACAAAACTAATAATTAAAATCAAAATTTCAGAAGAATAACTACAGATTTAACAGGTTAAGATTACAACTTCCCTTGGTATTTCATTTAAACCAATTTACTTCCCATTTAAATCAATTAATTAATATGAATCATTATCCAAGAATGTTTTATAGTGCTCATGCACTTCTTCCAAAGACACGTGAAAAAAATCCTCCTAAACCCGATCTTTAAGATACGGAATTACAAGGAACACCCTAGTTAATTATTTCACTATATTCCTATGTGAATCAAGTTAATTAGGATTTACTCACAAAATCTTTCAATGGATACAAAAGACACATAGGTATATTCCTATCCTACATGCTAATCATATTAACCCTATTCAGATTATATGAACAAATGTTATCATATCCAGATCTCAATCTATACTCCATCTTCCAATTTTATATAGATTATTACAGTAATTGTTGGCCAAACAATTAATCAATAAACATAAGATATGATAAACAATTCAATAAAAACCAACTTTCATTCAATGGGAAGGTTCAATTTAAACTACATACCAAGTTCCGTTGCAATCTTAATGAAAATTTAGTTCATGATAATAATAAAGAAAAACATCATCTAGATTAATAATCTAAACATCCCAGATAATTACAAAAGATAAAGCTAGAGAAGAGAAGAAGAAACTCTGAATTTGCTCAAATACTTTCTCTTTGATCTTCAGTCTTTGTAATCCTCCTTCGTGTTTTTCTTCGTTGTTCTCTCTGCAAATGTTGGATAAAATCTAACTACGCACAATCACGCAAGTATACATGGTCAACAAGTAATAGTGCGATAAGTTGAGTATCGTTCCCATAGAGAATTAATAAGAAATTAATATTCACATTTATCAATTTTATATTAACCCAAATTTTATTAAACTAATCCACGTTAAAAGTAATATTTAATAAAACTCATAAACTAAAAATATTAACTAATCAACACAACTTAAAAACCTCAATTTCAAACAATTAATGGAGATTTAGGCTTTACAACTTCACTTTAAGTATCATTCCAATTATCACACCTTATTCTAATTTAATTTATTATCTCAGTTTATTAATCAAGAACACTCATGTAGAATTAGACATTTCTCAATGCACTAAATCCATATTAACTTAAATCCACAATTTAGATAGAATTAAGCCAAACACCCTAATAAACTAATTCACTATATCTCCATGTGAATTACAATTAAAAAGGATTTAATCCCATGTTCTTACCAGATTACATGCGATGCTAGGAATATCTCCACCCTGACATAAATCAAGAATCTGTTCAATCACAAAAGTTAAGAACACATGATATTGTGATTAGGTCTAAAATCATATCTCATCTCTCGAATCCATACAATTCCACATAAAATTGGTGATCAGGCAATTCATAAATTAATCATAAATCACAATAGATAAACTGGATTGATAATTTATTTAACTTAAATCAAGACATAATAATTGTCATTCAACACGAAAGATCCATTGCAAGCCTAAAAAGTAATTTAGTTCATAACTAATGAATTAAATATTGAATAAATAAAAGAAATCATCGTCCTGATTACACAAATTGAAATTAGAGAAGAATAGTAGTACACCACCCTTCTTGCATTCAACAATGCAATCTTCGTGAAATCAACTCCTTTTCTTGTTCCTCCAACTCTTGCTCATAAAAAATATGTATGTCTTCTAGTCTCTCCTCCTTTGTTAAATCTTCCGCAATTAAAAATTAGCCAACTAGCTCCCACTCCATCACTTCAATTCTATTCCATCTCAAACTCTTCATATAAGAATTCTAATGGGAATCAAATTCCAATTTCAATCCAACAAGTTTTTGGACATGGAGTCCCAATTAACATGAAATAAACTCCCTAACACAATCCTAATATAAGCATATTACATAAAGAAGTTAACTCTCACATCACAACTCAAATTCCAGCACTAATCAAAAACACACTTTTCTCCCGATCAATCCGGCGGCCACATGTAAGGTTTAATAGTAGAGACGGTATGACCTGCCCGTTTATACAAAGAACTATTCACACTCTAGCGCGCCCCGCGCCACCTTTCTTGTCAACACGGCGCGCCCCGCATCAAGAAGCAGAAAATGAACATCCACATCAAGAAGAAGAGATCGTAGAGAAAACTACGCAAGATAACAAACCTCCACATCAAGAAGCAGAAATTGATCTTGAAGGTCTTAGACAAAAAGGCATCAAGACAGATGTTCCAACAAAAAATAGATGGGCAAAAGATCACACTCAAGACTTAATCATTGGAGTTCCAAATGCAAGGGTCAAAACAAGAGCAGCCACTCAGAACGAGTGTTTCTATCTAAGCTTTCTGTCATAAATGGAACCGAAGAAATTAGAAGAAGCAATGGAAGACTCCAGTTGGATAGAAGCCATGCAAGAAGAACTGAATCAATTTGAAAGAAGCAAAGTGTGGAGATTAGCTCCAAGACTAAGAAACCATCCAGTCATTGGCACCAAGTGGGTCTTTAGAAACAAGATGGATGAGATGGAGTAATAACTAGGAATAAGGCAAGACTAGTGGACAAAGGCTACTCTCAAGAAGAAGGCATTGACTACGACGAGACCTTTGTACTTGTTGCCAGATTAGAAGCCATCAAAATATTTCTTGCCTTTACTGCTTACATTAAATTTAAACTGTTTCAAATGGATGTCAAAAGTGCATTCCTGAATGGTGAGCTTCAAGAAGAAGTATATGTGGAATAACATCTAGGTTTCATCAATCCAACTCTCTCTAATTATGTCTATAGATTAGACAAAGCCTTATATGGTCTTAAGCAAGCTCCTAGAGCATGATATGAAACACTAACTAACTTTCTTATTGAAAATGGATTCACTAGAGGCAGAGTAGATACCATATTATTCCTTAGAAAGCATAAAGACAAAGTCTTATTAGTTAAAATATATGTTGATGACATTATCTTTGGCTCTACTGATGAAAATTTGTGTAAGAGATTAGCCAAACTTATGCAGAGCAAGTTCGAAATGAGCATGATGGGTGAGCTGAACTTCTTTCTTGGATTGCAAGTAAAACAGACTGATGAAGGAATCTGCATAAACCAAGCCAAGTACATAAAAGACTTGATTAAAAAGTATGGCATGGAATCAGCCTCTCCTATGAAAACCCCAATTGCTACAGCAACTAAGCTTGACAAAGATGAAAAAGGTAAAAGTATTGATATAACTCAATACAGAGGTATGATATGATCTCTTATATATCTAACTGCCAGTAGACTAGACATAATATTTGCAACATGCATATGTGCTAGATTTCAAGCTAATCCTAAGAAATCACACTTAACTACTATAAAAAGGATTTTTCAAGTACCTAAAAGGCACACCTCACTTGGGGCTTTAGTATCCCAAGGAGTTCTCTTTTGAACTAACATGATATACAGATGTTGATTTTGCAAGCTGCAAAATAGATAGAAAAAGTACTAGTGGTACCTGTCAACTGCTAGGAAACAAACTTGTGTCTTGGTTTAACAAGAAGCAAAACTCAGTATCTACATCAATAGCGGAAAGAATTAATACATTCTTCACCGGTAAAATTTAGTGTGCTCAAATCTTATGGATAAAAAATCAGCTAGTAGATTATGGGTTTGATTTCAAATCTATACCTGTTCATTGTGATAACACAAGTGCCATAGCAATAACACACAATCCTGTCATGCATTCTAGGACTAAACATATAGAAATAAGATATCATTTTATTAGGGATCATGTTCAAAATGGAACCATATAATTATAATACATCCCTACTGAAAATCAACTTGCTGAAAATCAATTTGCTCCAGCTGAGGGGGATCTGCTTGAAATTCAAATGGATGATCAAGTTGAGGGGGAGCCTCACAAAGTCCCAATGTCAGATAAAGCTACAGCTGAGGAGGAATTGCCAAGAGATCATCATGAATCTTCCTCAGTCTCTCAAGAGATTCCAATTTCAAAAATTGTAGAAATGGAAAAGGTTGAAGTTATGGAGGATGAAAGAGCAGAAGATCAAAGAAATCAAGTGGAGATAATTGGTGTGGTGGAAATTTTAAATGAAGACAGAGAAGAAGAAGAGGATGACGAAGTTGAAATCATTGTTGTGGGTTGTGATGGACATAGGAGAGCTAACTACAATTAACTGTTCTCCTATCTACCTATGATGCCATTTAACAGAGCCTAAATCCTCAACTCCTGGGATCACATGTTCTGGACCTTCAAAGCCTATCCAGCAATTTCGGTGCTAGCTCATGGATTCCCAGGCAAAATCAACTTTGCCCGAAAACTGATCACCAACAGCTCCTCTTCAAAACATGGGCATGAGGTACAAACTATTCCTATCTCATTTAGGGTAAATCACTGTCCACCATCATTTTTCAATCAATTCTATGAATCACCAAGGTGGTTGGAAGTGATACTTCATCCACTCAAATAATTTCCATTTAGAGAATCCCAACATTCGGTAACTGATGAACCAAATGTGCCAAACATTGTGTTGATCCAATCTCCTATCATCTCTCCGTCTATGATTATTATGCCACATACAATCATAGAGTCACCTATTA
The DNA here is from genome assembly GCA_020205605.1 of Panax ginseng. Classification (NCBI taxonomy): domain Eukaryota; kingdom Viridiplantae; phylum Streptophyta; class Magnoliopsida; order Apiales; family Araliaceae; genus Panax; species Panax ginseng. Next base: position 90,906,413 of record CM035129.1, read on the forward strand.
AGATCGTAGACTCAATCCCTTTTGAAGCTCAACCTCACACACCTACCCCTCCATTAGACATACCATCTTCCTCAACCAACGACTATTTTAGTCTTGATCTTGCTCTCTAACAAATGTAAGGTTAACATTCAAGAGCCTCTCCTCCAAATAATCCGCAACTCTTTGAGCTTATATCTGATCTCCCTACCAAAACGGAGTTGTCAGAAGCAACTAAGAAAGTTACCAAGGACATACAAGAAGATCTTGAAGTTCACTCTGAATTTATTCATATGAAACTGACTCATTTGATTGATGCTGCAAATACTCTCCCAAGCAACCTAAGTTCTGAACTGACAAAGAAGCTTAGGGAGATAATAAAAGAGATGATTCAGAGTATCAATGAAAGGGATCAAATCCACTTTGTAACTGCCAAGAAGCACAGGGATGTTCTTATTTTACAAAATACTCAAGAATCCCAAAATCAACTTCTGATGGAAAATCTCATGAGTCTAAAGACCCAAATGAAAGAATTCCAATCATTCTCCATGGGTCAAATGAAATAAACAGAAAATATCTTGGACATTCTGCAAAGGAGAGAAGCTCGTACTGACTCTCTGATCCAGGAAAATTGTGCAGATATAGTTCAATCCAAGACTCAACTCCACAAACTCGTATAAGGCATGACTCGCCTATCTGAAGATATTCGAACCCAAAATGTTGACATAAATAGGGAGAATAAAATGGAAGGAGACAAAGGAAGAAGCAAAGGAAAAATTACTGCTTTCTCAAGATGTTATCCTACAAGTCAGTCTCGCCATCAGACTCCACGACCTAACCAACAGCAAATTCTTATGGAAAAACCAATAAGGAGTCAAAGGCCCTCTCTCAGCTCACAAGAGGTGACCACCAAAGGCCTAAGAATGCTAATTAGAGATCCTGCATTCATGAATAAGCACGAGCATTCGCCAAGGCTAAGTCAGAGTGAGATGGAAGACATATCATGGAGAGATGAAGTCAGCAGGAGAAAAAGATCTCAAAAATATGCAAATCCTCCAAGGAACAAAAGGCAAAAGAAATAGAGATAAGTTCAAACTCATTTCTTAATGATGTAACTAAGCTTAATTGTAATATATGTCTCTACAAACATCAATAAATTCATGCTTATTCTCTAGAGGTTTCAAATTACCATCTTTGACACTAAGTCATATTTACTTTCTAGCAACTGCATCTAGAAATTAATAATCATGATACATATCTCCTTAGTTATGTCAACGTCAAATAGGGGGAGATTGTTGGAAGATTGCATATTTAAAATTTGATGTTGAAAGTTAATATTCATGATTATATGTAAAGTCCTTCAAAGGAACACATATACAAGGAATTAGTGATAGATCAAACTTCTTAGGTTGATCTAGACTTTAATGTTTATCAATCTGTAAATGAATATATAGGAGAAAAGATCAAAGTTGTTAGGTTGATCTATATCTTGAGATGTAATAGATAGGATTCAACTGAATCGTAGTCTATCAAGATGATCAAAAGATTGTAGAAGACAAGGCAGAATTATAGAGCATCGAGAATCGTAGTGTACCTGCTTTGAAGGGCCTCTCCAAAGTCGTAGGGTAGGCCAAACGCTTGCCGAGCCAAATTAGAGGTCGTAGAGTGCTCTCGGAGGCGTAAAGTCTGCAAGTTAAGCAAGTGAAGATTGTAGTGTACCAGTACTTAAGAGAAATTGTAGTGTTCTCATTTACCAGCATCAGATCAAGCACCAAGGTGGCAAGACACCACGATCAGAATCGTAGAGCTTCATCTGTCTGTGTCAGAAGCTTCGAGCCTCGTCCATTTGTTTAAAGCTCAATCACAACAAATATGGAATGAGCTATAGACGTTGAAGACCTTGGGAGTCCCAATGACACAACAGTCATCCTTAGTATATAACAAAGAATCGTATTGAAGAAGCCAAGGAAAGTACTATGGCTAATCAGAAAACACCTTTTTAAGTGTTAGATGAAACAGCAGTCTGCTGCGTCAGTGGGCCAGTCTGCTAATCAGAAGTTGTGCAAAAAGTCTCCATCAAAGCTTAAAAATGTCAAATGTATTTAATGCTACAACGGATGTCTTAAATGGATACATTTTAAAGACATCATACATACAAAGCTTCAGCAGATGAAAGAATCAAGCAAGTACTAAACAAAAACGCTGAAGAACACTCAACGCTCAACACTACGATCTAACAAATTAAGCTTGATCAGCTACTCAGTTCTTTCAAACTCCAGCTTAACGGCAACTGAGTAGCACCATTCAAGAACTCAACTACCATTAAGTGAAATAAGAAGTTCCAAGTCAGAAGGACTTGAAGAGTTCTAAGTGAACTGAGAAGAACCAAGTCTTCTATACTTGAAGAGTTCAATAGTGAATTAAGAAGTTCCAAGACTGCTGGTCTTGAAGGAATCTGTGAGATTCAGAAGTTGTAAAGATATCCTTAGTGGATTTCCTACTCGAGGAGTAAAAGAGTGGATTAGGAGCTTTGAATGCTCTGAACCACATAAAATCTACGTGTCTCCTATATTCTTGTCATAACTGCTTTACTCCTATTAACTCATTATATCTTGAAGGGAAAATAAACAGATCTTAATTCCGCCGTGTTTAAATCATTATCATAACTAATATGTATTTTGATTAAAATAATTTTTAAAAATATCTATTTAACCCCACCTTCTAGATAACTATTGTGCCTCTGGGTACTAACACATTTGTCAACAGATGTCGCTTCCCAGATTGGGTAAAAGTGCAAACCTATAGCCGTAGAAGTAGGAATAATGGCACCTGAGATAATATTGTTGCCATAAAGTAGAGATCCAGAAACAGGTTCACGAATAACATCAATATTTACTGGAGGAGTAGCAATGAAGGCGATAATAAATACAGAAGTTGTGATCAATAAGGTAGGGATCATCAAAACACCAAACCATCATATGTAAAGACAGTTTTTGGTGTTGGTTATCCAGTTACAAGAGCGACCCCATAGGCTTTCGCGTCTCTCTAAAATTGCAATCATGGTAAAATCTTGGTTTATTTAATCATCAGGGACTCCCAAGCACACAAATTTTTGATAACTCAAAATATAGAAAACTGAATGCTTGTTATTCAACAGTATAACATGACTTATATGTCCGTGTCAACCAATATCTATCTATAACTATTCAAATTTTTTGTAAGTGGATTGAAAAAAAGGATTTCTATCCATATCATTTTTATGTGACAGTGGGTTACCCAGGATTTGAACCCAGAACTAGTCGGATGGAGTAGATAATTTTCTTGTTATATAGGTAAAAACCCATCCCCAAATCGTGCTTGCATTTTTCATTGCACACGGCTTTCCATATATATACATAAAAAACCAATTTCCTTACTTAGAACTTTAAAAGGTTGAATACTTGGTTGATTTAACCCTTACTACATCCTACATCCTACATCAACATTTCAGAATATAAAAAAGGATTTTTTTCGTTATCTCTTCATTATTTATCTTCATTAATTAGATTATTTAGTAATAATTTCCATTTAATTTACACGGATTCCTAACGAATCATTCATGATTGGCCAAATTATTGATATAAATAATATCCAAATACCAAATTCGCCTTCTATATAACCTCTACAAAGTGGAAGATGCTCTTGGAAACGTCAAGTAAAGAACTTGTTCTTCCGCCGCAAAGAATTATTCTAATAATCGCGAGCCCAATCTTTTCAAAAAAGCACATACAATTCTTTTGTGTTTACGAGCCAAAGTTCTAGCACAAGAAAGTCGAAGTATATACTTTATTCGATACAAACTCTTTTTTTTGGTGAGGATCCACTATGATAATGAGAAAGATTTCTGCATATATGCCCAAATCGGTCAATAATATCAGAATCTGATAAATCGGTCCAAATTGCCTTACTAATAGGATGCCCCAATACGTTCCAAAATTTCTCTTTAGCCACTGATCAAATCAGAGGAATAATTGGAACAATAGCATCGAACTTATTAATAACATTATCAATTATAAATGAATTTTCTAGCATTTGATCGCGTACTATTGAAGGGTTTAGTCGCACACTTAATAGAAAGCCCAAAATATCAAGTGAATAATTGTATAATTAGTTTATACAGATCCTTCCCGATTGAGACCACATGTAAAAATGACATTGCCATAAATTAACAAAGTAATATATCCATTTTTCATCAAAAAGGGCGACCCTTTTGAAGCGAGAATTGATTTTCCTTGATACCTAACATAATGCATGAAAGGATCCTTCAACAACAATAGATTGACTTGAAAAGCCTTAAGAAAGACTTTTATAAGAAATTTTATTTTTCCATAGAAATAGATTCGTTCAAGAAGGGTTCCAGAAGATGTTGAGCGTAAATGAGAAGATTGGTTATAGAGAAAGATGAAGATGGATTTGTATTCACATAGATGAGAATTATATAGTAAGAAGAATAGTCTTTGATTTCTTTTTGAAAAAGAAGAATCAGCTTTACTTGGAGTATTCCAATTACAATACTCGTGGAGAAAGAATCGTAATAAATGCAAAGAAGAAGCATCTTTTACCTAGTAGCGAAGAGTTTGAACCAAGATTTCCAGATGGACTGGGTAGGGTATTAGTATCTCTAAACTATAAATTAAATGTGAAATTTTATCCTCTAAAAAAGGAAATATTGAATGAATTGATCATAAATTATGAGATTTGACTATCCCTTTGCTTTTTAGGGAAGACTTTAATTGTAGATAAAATGGAATTTCCACAATAACTACAAACCCCTCTGATATCATTTGAGAATACAAATTCTTATTGTGCCTTATAAATCTATTTTGGTTAGAATCATTAGTAGAAAGAATCAAATGATTCTGTTGATACATTTGAGCAATTAAACGTTTCACAATTAGTAAACTGAATTTATTGTCATAACCTGCATTTTCCAACAAAATGGATCTACTTATATTTAAACCATGATCATGAGCAAGTGCATAAATATACTCTTAAAAGATAAGTGGATTTAAGAAGTAGTGTTGTTGAGATCTATCTAGCTCTAAATGTCTTTGGAATTCCTCCATTTCAAATTATAGTTGAACTAAAGGTAGAGGGTTTAGAGGGTTATCAAATGATTCATAGTGTGATACAGTCAAAACGAGGTATTATAGTAAAAAATGAATAGATACCTCAGATAGTGGTATACTTATTAATAGATTCTCTAACCTCTTCTTTCCATTTAAATGAATTGGTTTATGTTCGTTATAGGATAACAAGATGGTTAGAAATCCTTTATTTTATCAACCCAATTGCTCTTTTGATTTTTGATTTTTTTTATCAATATACTGTTTCTTCTACACAAGCATTTCCATTCCATAATACAAAATGATAATAGTTAGGATTCATTAAAAAAATAAAGAATCCACTCCATGGGAGAAGCTCTTCCCGTATCAGGCATTAATATATTTTTAACATCTAATTAGATCGAGTAATCATTCAAATTAAGAACAGAAGCTCGTTGCTTTTTTCCCTATAATCAATTAATTGAAGCCATAAGGCTCTATCTCTATCCATTTATTCATTCGACCCAACTTGAAATTGAATTCATTTTTTGCTCTATTTCAAAAAATCAAACAAGGGGTTGGACCGATCCGGAAAGAATGAAATATTCTCAGAACTCATCGTTGATACGATATGCTATTTTTTCCATTCATTCCCTTTCGTGATCGATCGTTGTCTTCCAAACTTTATCGATGGTTTGGGCGAAATCCTTCGCTTCATCCAAATGTGTAAAAGATCTAAGCAGCACTTAAAAGTCGAGTACTTTCTACCGCTTGAGTTAGCAACTTAATATAGAATAACTCTAAAATAATTAAATAATTAAAATAATAAATAATAAAGGGTATGTAGATACAATCAGAATCAAAATAAAAGATTAGACAAGGCGATTAAACCATTGTACTAAGAAATAAAAAATAAAAAAAACACATTTTGAAATTGATTCGGAACATCAAAATGAATAGATGAGACGAAAATACAAGAAATTATCCGATAAAATAAAAAGATAAATAAATGTAAAAATTTATAAACCATCTCTTATGTTATCGACCTTTCAATCAAAAAACCTTCTTGTATCAAAGCGAATCCAACGAACCCATCATTTGAATGATGTAAGGTAAAAACTAAACCTATGTCACGGAAATAAATCGATTCGCATATCATGATAATTATATTTGTTTGATACCCTGTTTGTCAATATAAATGTTGAGAAAAGAATACATTGGAAAAAACAAAAGAAATTCAATTTCAATAATATTAATAAAAAAAAGGACTTGTGTTGGATTGGCACTACATAGATGCAAAAAAGTTTAGATGGGGGAATAAATAAGGAAGAAGTAGAAAAAAAATACCAGATTTAGATTTATTCAATCAATAATAAGTAGAATAAAAAAAATTTTATTCCTTGTTTATTACATGTTAGTAAAGTTCCAACGAAAGCTGTCCGATTGAAGGAAATGCCAGAATTTTACGTTTCTAGGATCAACCAATTGGGGTTATGTCGTTATAAAATATTAGATTCTATAGAAGCAATCAATGAGAAATAGATACAAATAGGGCACAAAAGGGGGGGGGGAATAAAAACAAAGTATAGAAAAGTTAAACAAATTTTTTTATGAATATCTTCCCCCTTTTTTTTAATTTCCTTAATTAAATTTCATTTGATTTTGATTAGGGCAAAGTTACTTAAAAACCTTCTCCTTCTTTAAAATATCCCGAACAGTTCCTGTCGGTTGAGCGCCTTTTTTCAAGGAAATATAGAATAGCGGGAACATTTAAACAACTTTAATTCTTTATCGGATCATAAAAACCCACTTTCTGAAGATCTCTTCCTTCTTTTCGGGATCGAACATCATTTTCAATAATTCGATAGGTGACTTATTGGGATAGATGTAAGTAAATGAACAAGACCCCAAAAAAACGTATAGGAAGTTTTTTCCTCGTACAGCTCGAGAAAAAATGATTCGAGGTTTTGTTTATGTGTAGAATTCTAATGAATGACAAAAGGGTTGCTAAAATCAATTAGACTAGGATTTCACTCTTTTTTTCTTCGTTCTTCCTGGAAAAAAAAAAGAAAAAAAAATCATTTTTACTCATAACTCAAGTTGGATAATTCTCAAATAGCTCAAAAGAAAATCAAACCTTTAAGCAATTTATTTCATTTATGAAATAGTTTTTAACCTCGCTTTTGTTTGTCTCGTTTAAAATACAATCATCTATTTAGATTTGGATTCTTTAGTCTGATCCAGTTATTGAGACAATAGAAATATCATTTCCTTGTTCTGGGATCCTTTTTCTTTGTTTTAAATCTTTGGGTTTAGACATTACTTCGGTGCTTCTCAATCCTTCCAACAAAATGGCAGCAACATAACCCTTTTGTGATTTCTTTCTATTAAAGAATCATACGAATGGTTGATTCCCTGCGATACACTTTGAATCGAAAGAGTTTTATCAATTCCAACAAAATTTCCTTTTGAATTGAAAACTTGCCCGAATCGGATCCTTTCGATTTCTATATTGATGATATATTTACAAAAATTTTCCAATTTATTGATTGACATTAACCCTAGATCCTTGCCCCTGAAAGCTAAATCAATACTTTACTACTTTAGCTCCATCATGTACTATTTACATTATAACCCAACAAAAAGAGGGGTTCTAGTAGAATAGAACAAATGATGTCGGGCCAAGAGCACCTTCATTCCTATATAAAATGGCGGATGTAAGAATAAGAGAATCCACACCAGATTGTGTCCTTCCAGTCACACGTTGCTTTCTACCACATCATTTCAAACAAAGTTTTACCATAACATTCCTCTAATTTGAGGCTAGTATGGAATTGATTCAATTATGGAATCATGAATAGTCATTGGTTTAGTCGGTACATAGACATATTAATCTATACCTTTTTTCTTCTATACATAGATGGTAAAGATTTTTCAGAAGAAATCTTAGCAAGACTCCATCTTTTATTGTATGCAACTTTTTTTTATAAAAAAACAAACTAACAGAAATAACATAACTAACATAAATAACAAGAATAAATGAATTCTTTTCAACCCTGCATCTTCAAGTGACTCAATAGAAGAGATTGACCCATCTCCGACTTCTATGAATACCAAAGATTCAACTCATAAGGAATTATTCAAAATTTTTATAATCGAACGAGTTTCCTATTTTGAAATCATTTTTGGAATAAAGTTTTACGGTAAAGACTACACTTGATCATCATAAAAAAGGGAGAAATATCTCTTTCTTGTCGAATTGAATCATCAATCATTTAAAGCCGATAAATAGATTGAACAAGAAACCCAATTTTTTTCGTGAGATGAATAAAAAAGACTGATATAAGAGAAGATTTAGGTCCTTAGTCGTTCGATTCTTATTTTATTAATCAGATGAACGAGTAGGGGTTTTTTGTATCTATCAGATAGATTGAACAACTGTCATTGTTATGAATATTCTATGTTTTGGATATTCTATATTAAATATTTCAATATTTAAGGGATTCCATTTCTTTTCACAAAATGGAAAGGTTGTTGTCCTTGAAACGTTGTCACTAAAATAGAAAGAAATCGAATAATAAAAATACATATATATTACATATTAAGTTAAACTAAGCATTTCCTCATTTTATACATATTTTTAATTTTTAACATGGAATTAAGTAATCTTTTTGCAATCTTAGCATAAAGTGACTAAAATATATGAATTACCCCGTATCAATCGTTACATCGATTTACAATTCTTCATTAGAGCCAAACGTGAAATACCTAAAAAGGTTAAAAAAAGCATCAGTTACATATGTAACTTAATTTGTTGTTAATGAGAGTTAGACAAACACATATATTTAAATGAATATTTCCCGTTGCTGATTAAGTCCTATCTACTCCCCCAATTCTCCGGGAATCTTTGAATAAGAAATCAAAAAATATCCCTTTTACGGAAAGGGAACTATCTAGGGACAAAGACAAACAAGTCCAGATTAAGCCCTTGCTCTTAATTTATATTTTACCCTAACCTAAGTCTTAAGAGACTAAATCCCATTGATTGGATGTAATAACCCCTTATTGTCTCTTATTTAGAATTCAGATGTGAGATCCTGAATTTTATAAAATAAAAGTATTTAATTTTTCAATTTTGGTAAATAGTTAAATTGATAAAAGTTAAAGTTAAGGGTGATATTTGAAAATTTTACAAAGTAAACAAGTTGTTCGTAGTGTCGGGAAATATTCATTTAGTCAGGGATATTCTTTTTGTTGGAGAATATTTGTACGACGACACCATCATTGGTGGACCCCATAACAGAATAATTGTCGGAGTTAGAAAATGACATAAATATCTTTTTATAAAAATAACGGCAAAAGTTTTTACCGTTAAACTGTTTAAATATCCGATGATAAAAGTACAGTAGTACGCGTGGTTGCATAGTAGCACACGGTATTGTACATTATCTTTTATTATTGATGCTTACGTGAGAAGTCACTCAGTTATACTCAATTATTGCTACAGTAATTGCTGCATAATATCTCTCATATTATTGATTCAATTATTGTCATAGTATCATCTGCATAAAATTTTATATTATTAAATCAATAAATGAGACGACAAAGTTATTCATATTATTATTTTCAATATTTACGATGTCTAGAAAGTTCTGTCGATGAGAGGTTTGGACACCTAATTGCGCGCTAATAGGGAGAAATCCTTATCAGAAAGCCCTCTCTTTCCTGGGAATGATCTGGTTGTTAAATATTGCGAGTTATAATATTAATGATGAATAACTTTGTGTTGATTAAAGATGAATTTGATATTTCCATTGTGTTAGGATTATTAGTGTTGGTGGAAATCGACAGTTATTTTGATAATAATTGATTTCTGGAGGTTAAATTGACCAATCGGGTAATTAATCGGATAAATGTGAAATTAATTGCTATTAGTTCACATGCATAAAACTATTTGTTCATATGTATGTACTATTGATTCACATCCATGCACTATTAGGGGAGGTGGTGCAAGATTGATAATACTTGCATGACTAAATTAAAAATGGAGGTATAGATGAAGGTACTATACTGTAACTATTTTGTTTTACATATATAGAACTATTAATTCACATGACTGAACTATTGATTCACATGATGTACTATTAGGGGAGGTGGTGCAAGTTTGATAATACTTGTAGGACTAAATTAAAAATAAAGGAAAAGATGAATGTATTATACCGTAATATTTCGTGCCCCAAAACGTGCAATTATCGAAACTATATTTTCCTATAAATAGAAGGTCATTCTTATTTCATTCTCACCAATTTACTAAGACTTACAAGAGCAATTATAGAGAGAGAAGCTATAGACAGAAAGAAGAAGAAAAGCCTACTACTTCACTATTCCAGTATCCAGTCTTCTTCTGAGGTAAAGGATATTATTTTTGTTCAGTATTCATAAGGAATAATATTTTCTTCCATACTCTATAGTATATAAGTAATATTATTTCATCTTATATTCCTGATTATACCCTCATTCTGTTAAAGTATTGCTTCTATACTTCGTAAAATTAGTAGAATATCCTTGATATATGCGTTTTTTCTAGTATCTTTTCATGGAAATATTATTCTGAGCTTTCTTGATAATTGTTGATCTTTTCATGCCAGAATACTATTCATGAGTTACTATTTATAGGTTATTATTCACCCAGTTACTATTCACTCGAATATTATTCACTCGGGTATTCGAGGCACTTTTCATGTCGGAGTACTATTCACAAGTTACTATTCATAGGTTACTATTCACCTGGTTACTATTCACTCAAATATTATTCACTCGTGTATTTGAGGCACTTTTCATGCTGGGGTACTATTCATGAGGCACTATTCCCGAAGTACTATTTATAGGGTACTATTCACCCAAAAAATATATTATCCAAATTATTTTTGATACATGAATATTATTCTTGAATTTTACGCCACAAAGTAGTATCATGTTGACAATTTGGATATTTTTAAACTCTGGATAAATTTAAAATCTTTAATATTTATCCTTGATTTCATTTGATTAATGCTTATATCATTGTCATCATCCTCATGCTTATATTGTGATGAAAGTCTTCTTTGGCTTACGTGCATAGATTGACTATTGATTAGTATGATTATGACCAGGGATCATTCGGTATAATCATGACCCGTAATGTTACAAATGATGTGGTAAAAGTCCTCATTGGCCCGTAGTGCATTGATGGACAGTTGTTGGTATGATTATGACCAGGGATTATTCGGTATAATCATGACCATTGATGATTACATGAATATCCTTGGCCCGTAGTGTAGGGATGATTCGATGATGTGGTTTATTTATTAAGTTGAGTCTCAGCGATAAAGTGGATGACAAACTTTTTAAATCATAGAAGATAGTAGATATCATGCTCTACTTGACTCTTCTAATGGATTGCTTATTCCGCTGCAGTTGTTGATCTAAAACTTGTTGTCCATTGTATTCTGTCAGTTGTTTTACTGTTGAAGGATAAGAATAATTTATTCGGCATTATCTTAGTCATAATATTTCTTACTGGGCTAGTTGAGCTCACCCTTTTCTTTCATTATTCTCTTCAGAAAATGAGAATATAGTTGGGATGAGTCGGGGAATGGAGTGATGGTCCAGGAAAAGTGGCTATAGTAGTCCTCACTATTCTATGTGATAGTGTGATAATAATTTTAATGAAGACTCCATTGAGTGTTGATATTGTCTAGAAAACAATATTCGTGTTAAAACTCTCAGCTATGTTTTTCTCGTAGTGTATAAAAAAAGTTTGTATTTAAATTCTATACCATGAATTTGGCGACTCAGAATGGGTGATGTATACCTATTTTGGGGGCATCACAGTTGGTATCAAAGCTTAGGGATATGATCCCTGGCTGAGATGTGAGACAGGAACTAGGAGGGGAGAGACGGGGAATTCCTTCATTAGTATGACCTACCTAAGTTTATTTTGTATTTAATTGGTCGGTCAGAGTATAGGGATAATATGTGGCATGTCAATTAACCTTTGTTTTGAAGATGTATTCTAGATTGATATCTGAAATACAGGAGATTAGCAATGGGAAAATCATTATACAGAGAAAATGACCGGGGAGATAGAATCTGAAAAGAAAGCAAGGTATTCTCATCTCTTAGAACTACCAGGTATGTAAATTTCGAGCACGAAATTTCATAAGGAGGGGAGATTGTGAGATCCCAAATTTTATGAAATAAAAGTATTCAATTTCTCTATTTTGGTAAATAGTTACATTGATAAAAGTTTAAAGTTAAGGGTGATTTTTGAAAATTTTGCAAAGTAAGCAACTTGTTCGTTGTGTCGGGAAATATTCATTTGGTAGGGGAATATTCTTTTTGTTGGAGAATATTTGTATGGCGACACGATCATTGGTGGACCCCATAACAGAATAATTGTCGAAGTCAGAAAATGACAGAAATAACTTTTTATAAAAATAACGACGAAAGTTTTTACCGTTAAACTGTTGAAATATCCGATGGTAAAAGTACAGTAATACGCGTGGTTGTATAGTAGCACACGATATTGCACAGTATCTTTGATTATTGATGCTTACGTGAGAAGTCACTCAATTATACTCAATTATTGCTACAGTAATTGCTGCATAATATCTCTAATATTATTGATTCAATTATTGTCACAGTATCATCTGTATAATATTTTATATTATTAAATCAATAATTGAGACGAAAAACTTATTCATATTATTATTTACAATATTAACGATGACTAGAAAGTTCTGTCGATGAGAGGTTTGGTCACCTAATTACACGCCTATAGGGAGAAATCCTTATCGGAAAGCCCCCTCTTTCCTAGGAATGATCTGGTTGTTAAATATTGTGAGTTATAATATTAATGATGAATAAGTTCATGTTGATTAAAGATAAATTTAATATTTCCATTTTGTTGGGATTATTAGTGTTGGTGGAAATCAAAAATTATTTCGATACTAATTGATTTCTGGAGGTTAAATTGACTAATCGGGTAATTAATCAGATAAATGAGCAATTAATTTCTATTAGTTCAATGCATATAACTATTTGTTCACATGTATATACTATTGATTCACATCCATGTACTATTAGGGGAGGTAGTGCAAGATTGATAATACTTGCATGACTAAATTAAAAATGGAGGTATAGATGAATGTACTATACTGTAACTATTTTTTTCATATATATAGAACTATTGATTCACATGATTGAACTATTGATTCACATGATGTACTATTAGGGGAGGTGGTGAAAGTTTGATAATACTTGTAGGACTAAATTAAAAATGAAGAAAAATATGAAGGTATTATATTATAATATTTCGTGCCCCAAAATTTGCAATTATCGAAACTATATTTTCCTATAAATAGAAGCTCATCCTTCTTTGATTCTCACCAATTCACTAAGACTCACAAGTGAAATTATAGAGAGAGAAACTATAGAGAGAGAAGCTATAAAGAGAAAGAAGAAGAGAAGTCTACTAATTCACTATTCTAGTATCCAGTCTTCTTCTGAGGTAAGTGATATTATTTTTGTTCAATATTCATAAGGAATAATATTTTCTTCCATACTCTGTAGTATGTGAGTAATATTATTTCGTCTCATATTCCTGATTATACCCTCATTCTGTTTAAGTATTGCTTCTATACTTCATGAAATTAGTAGAACATCCTTGATATTTGCGCTTCATCCAGTATCTTTTCATGGAAATATTATTCTAAGCTTTCTTAATAATTGTTGATCTTTTCATACCGAAATACTATTCATGAGTTACTATTTATGGGTTACTATTCACCTAGTTACTATTCACTCGAATATTATTCACTCGGGTATTCGGGGCACTTTTCATGCCAGAGTACTATTCACTACTATTCACGAGTTACTATTCTCCCAGTTACTATTCACTCGAATATTATTCTCTCGGGTATTTAGGGCACTTTTTATGCCGGGATACTATTCACGAGGTACTATTCCTGAAGTACTATTTACGGAGTACTATTCACTCAAAAAATATATTATTTTTCTATCCAAATTATTTTTGATACATGAATAGTATTCTTGAATTTTACTCCACAAAGCATTATCATGTTGACAATTTGGATATTTTTAAACTCTGAATAAATTTAAAGTCTTTAATATTTATCCTTGATTTTGTTTGATTAATGCTTATATCATTGTTATCATCCTCATGCTTATATTGTGATGAAAGTCATCTTTGACTTATGTGTATAGATGGACTGTTGATTGGTATGATTATGACCAAGGATCATTTGGTATAATCATGGCACGTAATGTTACAAATGATGTGGTAAAAGTCTTCATTGTCCTGTAGTGCATTGATGGACAGTTGTTGGTATGATTATGACCAGGGATTATTCGGTATAATCATGACCATTGATGATTACATGAATATCCTTGGCCCATAGTGCATGAATGATTCGATGATGTGGTTTATTTATTAAGCTGAGTCTCAGTGATAAAGTGGATGAAAAACTTTAAAATCATAGAAGATAGTAGATATCATGCTCTACTTGACTCTTCTAATGGATAGCTTATTCCGCTGCAGTTGTTGATCTAAAACTTGTTGTCTATTATATTCTATCAGTGATTATACTGTTGAAGGCTAAGGATAATTTATTCTGCATTACCTTAGTCATAATATTTCTTACTGGGCTAGTCGAGCTCACCCTTTTCTTTCATTGTTCTCTTTAGGAAATGAGAATATAGCTGTGATGAGTCGGGGAATGGAGTGATGGTCCAGGAAAAGTGGCTATAGTAGTCCTCACTATTCTATGAGATAGTGTGATAATAATTGTAATGAGGACTCCATTGAGTGTGGATATTGTCTAGAAGACAATATGCGTGTTAAAACACTAAGCTACACTTTTCTCGTAGTGTATAAAAGAAGTTTGTATTTAAATTATGTACCATGTATTTTGCGACTCAGAATGGGTGATGTATACCTAATTTGGGGGCGTCACATCAGAGGTCCTAACTTAATAATAGGGTTGCCTCATTTAAGTTTAATAGATAAGGAATAAGAGACAGGGAAGGTAAGTTCTTTCTTATTGTGATTGAAAAAGGATCGTTGAAAATTCAAATAGATATGAGACATAAGGTTTTTCAAGTTTTTCTAAGTAACTAATCTCCTTCAATGTGAAGGGGATTACCATATGATGAAAAGCCCGCCCTACTTTACTTTATTTAAATTCAAAAAAGTGTGACCTATGTTCCCATCGTACCTAGATCACAAACAAATATATTTAGTTATATCTGTATATACTTTGAACTTGATTCAGTTAGTTCAGCTTGTGAAAAAAAGGTATGATTCGGAGAAGAATCATTCAAAACCAGAAAAGAAATAAGAATCACATTCTATCGAATATTAGGCCTTTAAACAGAATGCCATTTTCAAAAGTAACCTTACTTTGATAGAATGGATTTGTCCTGTGGCGGAAGGATTCAAACCTCCTAATAGCGGGACCAAAACCCGTTGCCTTACCACTTGGCCACGCCCCATGTAGATTTCTATTCGACAATAATAAAGAATAATGTTAGTATTGGGTTTTGGTCAATTCTAGTCCAAATATCTATAGAAAATCTTTATAAAATAGATTAGATTCTTGCTAGGATTTTAACACGTGTAGATAGAGAATTTAATTGAATTCATTGATCATTACGTATAATTCAATTAAGATATTCTATGAAGGTATGATTTCTTCTATTCTCCTTTGAGAATTGAGGGATTTTTTATGGGGTGCGTTTAAAGAAAAAGAAGGATTTTTTGTCTACCATACTTTAACTTCATTTTTCCTTATATCAATAACTCAATCAAAGTGCAATTATCTCCAAGAACAAAATGTCTGGTATGCGTAATATCTTTAGTTTGATCTATATCTGTCTTAATTTTGCCCTTTATTCGAGTAGTCTTTTCTTCGCCAAATTGCCCGAGGCCTATGCTTTTTTGAATCCAATCATAGATCTTTTGCCATTCATACCTTTGTTCTTTTTTCTCTTAGCCTTTGTTTGGCAAGTTGCTGTAAGTTTTCGATGAGATTTTTAATACCATCATAGAAAATTCATAATTTATTTGAGAAAAAATTCTAACAATTAATAAAATTAAATAAGTCTTACAGTATAAACCTTCGATTAAAACATTGAAACTCTTGGATAGTCGCGATAAATCCAAATCTGGCACACCCCATATCCCCCATTCTGACCTTTCTCCAATGAAAGAATATTTGTGTGACGCCCCCAAAATAGGTCCACACAACCTATTCTGAGTCACTAGATATCACACTACAGAAATCAAATACAAACTTCATTTATACAATGTTGTTGAGCATCGTACATACATAATCACAATAATGATTACCTTTGTGAGTTTTAATACAATATTGTCTCATAGACAGTATCCAAACTCAAATTATTACAATGCTATATAAAATATAGCAGCAAATATTTCAAGACCCCAAAGAAGAACGAGAAGATCTGTATCCTGTTCATTCTAATGAGGTGCACTTTTGACGCTTTCAAAGTCGGGTTCTCATCACCCTATTGTTGTTCACCAAAATCAATTATTAAGTGACATATAAAATACGACACACACATCTTAGGTCCTCAATACAATTATATATTGCATGTCATGTCATTTTATAATGTATTAAGAAACTTCAACAGTCTCGGACCATCACACTATTCCCTTGTTATCCCCGCTTGACCCAATTACACTCTTATTACCTGAAAGGAATTGTGAAGCAAAAAGGGTGAGCACAAATAGCTCAGTAAAGAATATCATGGATAAGATAATTAATTTATCAATAGCCTTCATCAGAATAAATCATAGATTTAGAACATATGGTAGAAAATAAAAGTTTTCAACCAAAATTGCAGCGGAATCAACAATCCATTAGAAGAGTCAAGTAGAACATAATGTCTACTATCTCCTCCAAATTAAAAGTCCATCATTAATATTTCATTCATGTAATACTCATCAACAATTCTTTATTGTACCCAAGACAAAGAGAATTCTCATCACCTGTCTTCTCCTGAACCACCAAAGGTTTTAGTTAAATTCAGAATTCATATTTATAATCATGTAAATCAATAGTTTCTCCTTGCCACAAAGGCTTAGTAGAACGTTTACTCAACATCCTTACCCCAAAGGCTAAAGATATTCAAATATAATAACAACGATCATACCATCAGTTGTCTATCTTTGCACTACTGGCCAAAGATATTCAACTATAAAACTAATGGTCATGATCATACCAACAAGTTTTAGATCAACAACTACAACGGAACAAACAATCCATTAGAAGAGTCAAGTAGAGCATGATATCTAATATCTTCTATGATTTAAAAACTTTATCATTAATTTTATCGCTGAGACTCAGCTTAATAAATAATCCACATCATCGAATCATCCTTGCACTACGGCTAAGGATATTCATTAGTATCACGACCATGAATTATACATGCACTACGGGCTAAGGATATTCGTGTTTATACCAATGGTCATGATTATACCAAATAATCCCTGGTCATAATCATACCAACAAATGTCCATCAATGCACTATGGGCCCATGAGGACTTTTACCACATCATTTGTAACATTACGGGTCATGATTATACCGAATGATCCCTGGACATAATCATACCAATCAACAGTTCATCTTTGCACCCTTGGCCAAAGATGACTTTCATCACAATATAAACATGGGGATGATCACAATGATATAAGCATTAATCAAATGAAATCAAGGATAATTATTAAAGACTTTAAATTTATCCAGAGTTTAAAAATATTCAAATTGTCAACATGATAGTACTTTGTGGAGAAATATTCAAGAATAATATTCATGTATCAAAAATAATTTGGACAGAAAAGAAATAAATTTTTTGGGTGAATAATATCTTGTTAATAGTATTTCGGGAATAGTGCCCCGACATGAAAAGTGCCCCAAATACCCGAGTGTATAATATTCGAGTGAATAGTACCTGAGTGAATAGTACCCCGATATAACAAGTACCCCGAATATCCGAGTGAATAATATTTGAGTGAATAGTAACCCGTAAATAGTAACTCATGAATAATACTCTGGCATGAAAATTGCCCCGAATACCTGAGTGAATAATATTTCAGTGAATAGTAACTGGGTGAATAGTAACCTGTGAATAGTACCCCGGTGAAAATATTGATATTTAATAAGAGAGTTCAGATCAATATTCTAATGAAACGAAACTGGATGAAACACAAAACTCAAGGATATTCCACTAATTTCAAGGAGTATAGAAGCAATACTTACCATAGTAAGATTAAATTTAAGAATATGAAAAGAAATAACATTAGAAACTGCAAATGGATTTTCACCTGTCATACGGTACGTAATCCGCATAGACATGTTATTTCGACATATTAAAGGATTAATAAAAAAAATAGTATTCCTTATGAATACGAAAGAAGTAATACCCCTTACGAATACAAAAGAAATAACACCTCTTACCTTAGTAGAAGACCGGATACTGCAATAGTGAAGTAGCAGAATACTCTTCTTCTTTCTCTTTATAATTTCTCTCTCTATAGCTTTTCTTGTCAGTCTTAGTGAATTGGTGAGAATGAAAGAAGAATTAAGCTTCTATTTATAGGAGAATGGACTAAATAGTAACTTATTCACGAACGGTCCATATTTATTTACTATTAAAATAGACGATCCAGATTGATTACTATTAAAACCACCACCGACGGTACAGATTGATTTACTTTTAAAACCACCACCGATGGTCCAGATTGATTTACTTTTAAAACCACCACCGACAGTCTAGATTGATTTAATTTTAAAACCACCACCGACGGTCCAGATTGATTTACTATTAAAAGCACCATCAATGGTCCATATTGATTTACTATTAAAACCACCATCAATGGTCTAGATTAATTTAACTTATTACACTTTAGTACCCCTAAAGTTTTCCAAGTTTGCATTATTCCCCTCTAACTATTGTAATTTACTTATCTTCAATAAACACATTCTTAATACTTCAACAATTATTCATCATTAATATTATAACTTATAATATCGACAACCAGTTCATTCCCAGGAAATAGGGGGCTTTCCGATAAGGATTTCTCCCTATTGGCGCGCAATTAGGTGACCAAATCTCTCCTCGACAGAACTTTCTAGACATCATCAATATGTAAATAATAATATGAATAACTTTGTTGTCTCAATTATTGATTTAATAATATAAAATATTAATACTATGCAGCTATTACTGTAGCAATAATTGAGTATAATTGAGTGACTTCTTATGTAAGCATCAATAATCAATACCGTCTGCTAGTATGCAACCATGCGTATTACTGTATTTTTACCATCGGGTATTTCAATAGTTTAATGGTAAGACTTTTGTCGTTATTTTTACAAAATTTATTTACGTGGTTTTCTAACTTTCATCATTATTACTGTTGTGGGGTCCAATGAATGATGGTGTCATCGAATCGAAAATTCCCACTTGCGAAGAATATTCCTAGACTAAATGAATATTTCTCGACATAACGAATATTTTATATCAACTTGCT
Source organism: Panax ginseng (assembly GCA_020205605.1). Classification (NCBI taxonomy): domain Eukaryota; kingdom Viridiplantae; phylum Streptophyta; class Magnoliopsida; order Apiales; family Araliaceae; genus Panax; species Panax ginseng. The sequence goes on from CM035129.1 coordinate 90,926,091, forward strand.
TACTTGCACAATTTTCAAATATCACCCTTAACTTTAACCTTTATCAATTTAACCACTTACTAAATAAAATAATAATTATAAGAAAATTGAATACTTTCGTTTCATAAAATTTGGGGTCTCACAATCTCCCCTCCTTATGAAATTTCGCCCTCAAAATTTACGTACCTGGTAGTTCAAAGAGATGAGAATACCTTGCTTTCTTTTCGGGTTGTACATTCCCGATTATTTCCTCTATATCATGATTTTCTCATTGCTCATCTCCTGTAATTCAGATATCATTCTAGAATACATCTTTAAAACAAAGGTTAATTGACATATCGCAATTTGTCAACTTAGGTAAGAAAATTATGCTTAGGTAGGACACATACTAGCGAAGGATATTATTCGTCTCTCCCCTCCTAGTTCTAATCCCGAATCTCTGCCAAAGACCATATCCCTAAGCTCTGATACCAACTGTGACGCCCCCAAAATAGGTCCACATAACCCATTTTGAGTCTCCAGATATCACACTACAGAAATCAAATACAAACTTCATTTATACAACTGTTGAACTGTCGTACATAATACGACCACAGTTACAATGTAAGTTTTAATAGAATATTGTCTCATAGACAGTATCCAAACTTAAATTATTACAATGCCATATAAAATACAGCAACAAATATTTCAAGACCCCAAAGAAGAACGAGAAGATTTATATCCTGTTCATTCTAATGAGATGCACTTTTGACGCTTTCAAAGTCTGGTTCTTATCACCCTATTGTTGTTCACCAAAATCAATTATTAAGTGATGTATAAAATATGACACACACATATTCGGTCCTCAATAAAATTATATATTGCATGTCATGCAGTTTTATAATGTATTTAGAAACTTCAAAAGTCTCGGACCATCACACTATTCCCCTATTATCCCTGCTCGACCCAACTACACTCTTATTACCTGAAAGGAATTATGAAGCAAAAGGGTGAGCACAAATAGTTCAGTAAAGAATATCATGGATAAGATAATTAATTTATCAATAGCCTTCATCAGAATAAATCATAGATTTAGAACATATGGTAGATAATAAAAGTTTTCAACCATAATTGCAGCGGAATCAACAATCCATTAGAAGAGTCAAGTAGAACATAATGTCTACTATCTCCTCCAAATTAAAAGTCCATCATTAATATTTCATTCCTGTAATACTCATCAACAGTTCTTTGTTGTACCCAAGACAAAGAGAAATCTCATCACATGTCTTCTCCTGAACCACCAAAGGTTTTAGTTAAATTCACAATTCATATTTATAATCATGTAAATAAACAGTTTCTCCTTGCCACAAAGGCTTAATAGAACGTTTACTCAACATCCTTACCCCAATAGCTAAAGATATTCAAATGTAATAACAATGATCATACAACCAGTTGTCTATCTTTGCACTATTGGTCAATGATATTCAACTATAAAACTAATGGTCATGATTATACCAACAAGTTTTAGATCAACAACTGCAGCAGAACAAGTAATCCATTAGAAGAGTCGAGTAGAGCATGATATGTACTATCTTCTATGATTTAAAAAGTTTATAATTAATTTTATCGGTGAGACTCAACGTAATAAATAATCCACATCATCGAATCATCCTTGCAATACGGGTAAGGATATTCATTAGTATCACGACTGTTAACGCCAGGATCTTTCTCCATGTCCCAATCACGTAAGACGTCCTGATCCTCGCCCACGATGAAAACACAATCGACACAAAGCTTGATGGGCCGGTTCCGCTTGGGGATAGCTTCAGCGTGAGAATTAGTAATGCGTGTTCACAAAGTTAACAATGGAGGAATGTATGGTCTAGTGTATTGAGAGAGATAATAATTCTCAATTGTGTGTGTATGGGAGAATATGAATAATCAATATATGTAAAAGCATTACCTCTATACGAGGACTTCCTTTCTATGTTATACTATCCCTGCTTGGATTATTGCGCCACCCACTATCACCTGACACCTCCTCCGACTGATGGGCTCTGCCAGATTGTATAAGGTTTATCCACTTTGCTTTTGGCCACTATTTTCACGCAACCGTGAGCTATGATCCCATCCACATTAATGCATGGCGGGAACTCTTGTCAACCGTCATGCTTTTTTCATCATCACAAGTCAAAGTAACAGATATTAAAATATCCAATGGGTCAATCCGCTGGACCGACTCGGCTTTAAAGATTAAAACGGATACAATACGGTGTTCGGGCCCAATGGTTTTAACGGAAAAAAAAAGGCCCAATGGATTCTTCATGTGAGTAGGCCCAATGTACCCGAAATTTCAAAAATAGGAAATATCACGCCTGAACATTGCCCCTAGTTTTTTTGTTAAGCAGAATGTTTAATAGAAAACTATGAATAATGAAGATAATTTAATAAAGGTCCATAGTGAGATATAATTGAAGTGTATCCAATCGTTATTCACGAAATAAAAGGAGAAGAGGATGGAGGCCCAAATCGGAAAAACCCTATTTAATAGATACATGGACCGGGCCTAACCCTTCCCATTCAAATTCCAAATCATCAATAACATTTAATGAGCTTCCTTGAACACCGTGGTAAATCACAAGATAAAAGGTAACTTTATCAACTTTGACAGCTTTTACACTTTCGTTTGAATTTGAGCGCCTTTCCTAACTCTCGACTTTCCGAACTTTCTCCTTTCTTTCGCAAATAATCAACAATGGCTTCCCGTGATTACGCATGAGGTTCTCCCGTATTGGTAACCCCACTCACTTCTTGTTCCACCAAACCCTACCACACGCCACTCATGAAGCCTCCTCGACCTTTGAACCCAAAAGTGTCGAAATCTGATAAGAACCCTCTCCCCATAAATCCCAAAACCCCCTCCGAATACTACAGGAATACTGAGTGATTCTCGCACGCCAACACTCCCTCGATCGTCACAGAGGCTGAACTGAAGAGGATTCGGTCTCGATACCACATCCCGGATACCCACGCAGCTAGGGTTCCTAGATCCGGTGAGAAGATGTACCAACGACCAGGTTGGTTGGACTGCCGTTCTGTGACCCTCTTTGAGAAGGGGTTCGTTTCTCTCTGCATATCTTCATAGTAACCTATTTGGGGTTTTGGGTGGGGTTCGCTCAACTAATCTCCAGAACTCAGTACATTCACATCTAGGCCTTCGTGGCCTCTCGCCATGAATTGGGCGTGGACCCTCCTGGACTCCTTCTTTACGATATACAAAATAGTACAATCTAGGGAGAAGGGGTTCAAGGCCATTAGCAAGCATTCTCCGAAGTCAGGAGAGAAGTTTGAGAGGCGTTCGCTGGTAAACACGCCTTCGACCAACAGGGGTTGGCATGAAAAATGGTTCTTCGTCAAAGGCCCCGAAATCTCTTCTCTCTGAATCGGGCCAACGGCGAGAAGATCTCTGCGATTTTGGAGACATTTCGAAGAAAGAGAAATGGAAATGATGGAACTTTTGACAATTTCCCCAAGGAGGAGGAAGTACGGACTCCTCTCAAAAGCAAAGATGGTTATCGACCATAAATGTAAGTGTCGGTCTATTTTATATGTATCTGAATTTTTGAAAACGCTTTTATGATGTGGATTCTAACACGAGTTGTATTGGTTATCACGATATCTTTGATCAAACCGAGCTCTTTAGAGATAAAAGAGCTCGAAGATTTTTGTCCGGGAAGCCTTGAAGTCTGTTGAAACTCAGGCGTGAAGTTGCTCCCAAGCCAAACCAATCCGGAAACATGTATGATTTGAATTCCAAACCGACGAACGAGAAGCGAAGAGGTTCTGTTTGGAAGAGACTCTCCGCCCTCGCCGTAAGAGGAGGCGATCGAAAAACCCGAACAACACCTTTCCAACCCCTTCCGAAGCCCTTTAAATCGAGCCAACCACCACGTCCGTCACCGACGCGAGGAGGCTACTCGATCGTCTGATCGAAGAAGCATCCTCCGCACCAAAAAGTCGACAAGCAAGATAACGCTGATTTGAAGAGCTTAGGGTGCCCCAATCTTGATCATACCCCCTTCGTATCACTTTGTAGAAATACATTAGCGAAGAAGGTGATCGAGATGAAGCCGCCCAAACTGTCCAGGAAGAGAAACGAACACCGACAGCGACCACCCAAGCTCTGACGGCCACTCCTCTACAAGAATCCAGTCCAAACAAATCTCCTCTCCAGAGACCGTATGCATTTGAACTCGAACTCTACTCCTCCCGAAAGAACCGGCTCCTTCCCCGAAAAGGTCAAGACCTTCGCCCGACAAGCGGAGTCCTTGAGTCGAGGCTATCATCTTAGAAGTAGTGGGATCTCCGAAACTATATGGCCTAGATTCAATGCTAATTTTCCGTTCGACCTATTCGGGGCCTTCGTAAGGAACGCCGACGCTCATAGGTTCAATGATCACACGCAGACGGAATTTGCTTCGATGATGGGATGAGCTATTTGGCTAAGGTAAATAATCATTCCTTTATTTTTCTGTTTTCTCATCCTTAATTGTATATCTCGGATACTTGGCTTGAGTCTTTATTCAACATATGTAGTAGCTAATGTTGTCTTTGGACGTTTGCGTCAAGAGACACATAAATGGGGAAGCCGAGGAATATTTCATGCGACGAAGAGATCAATATCTTTGAGATCGACCTTGGCTCGAGAAAGGGCCGTCGAGAAGACTCTCTTCAAGTCATCGATGGCCTCAACGAGACTTGGATAGAGCTAAGATGGATTGAGGACGTCGGCGATGAAGTAAGGGCCCTGAGAGATAGGTTGGCCGCCTCTGAAGCTAGCCAACAAACTTTAACCGATCTCGAATGCCGGCTTAGTCGAAGAAAACACATTCTTTGAGGGCAAAAATGAGGAGTTTTCTTGACCAACCGAGCTGGCTATTCAACTTGGCGAGGCTCAATCAAAGGCCCAGGATGAAGGACGGAGACACAAGAACAAACGCCACAAGCTTCGTCTTAAAATAAAGGATCTTGAGGGAAGGGGTCCTCTTCTGACCGAAGAGCTTAGAAAGCAGATACAAGCAGAATATAGAGACTCGGACGAGCTTAACGTCGAGATCATGAAAGTTTACTCGGAAGGCTACGAAGACCGCCGAGAGAGAAAAAGAAAAAAATCACGCTTCATTTGGACCCAACTCTACTCAACTCCGAAGACGAAGGTGGTGCCTAGGTGTTCTTCCTGCTTTCATTCTGACTTATGTAAAAATTTATCTGTTTAAACATTTTACGTTTCTATATTAGTGTATTTTTGTTCATGAATGAATAGGTCAAATGAATGTTTTAGTTTTCCTGACGAATTTGCAATCTCTTTAATTGTGAACTATGTTCTCGGTTAGTTTCTTGTCAATAATTCAATATCAGTAAAATGAACCTAAACAGTGAATCAGTTAAGATATATAATAGTTAATGTATGAGACGAAGGGAATTGAATTTCATGGACAGGATTTACCTTAACTGAACAGAAAGGACTGAATTCAAACACTTCGGGGATTTAACTCAAATTGTTAATTAACAATTAAGCATGTCATATAACAGATAAAGTGATGTTAAAGAACGAGGCATTCCGAACTCAACACTTAAATAAAATAAAGTACCACATACTCATCGGTTCCGAAGTGTGAGATCGGTCATTTGTTTACCACTCGGGGTGAAACAATTATATGAAAACCAAGATATAAGGACCAATTGTGACCATTGATTTACCACCCTGGTAAAATCAATATAGGATCCTTCGGTCACCACTCGGGGTTGAACGACAAATGGGGTTGCCATCGAATGGCCAGCAAGTCCTACCATTCCTCCTTACACCATAGTGACCATAGGACAAAATAGGACCAGGGACCAATATAGTGACCATTGATTTACCACCTGGTAAAATCAATATAGGATCCTTCGCTCACCACTCGGGGTAGAAACGACAAATGGGCTGCCATCGAATGGCCAGCAAGTCCTACCATTCCTCCTTACACTATAGTGACCATAGGACAAAATAGGACCAGGACCAATAGTGACCATTGATTTACCACCCTGGTAAAATCAATATAGGATCCTTCGTCTACCACTCGGGGTAGAACGACAAATGGGCTGCCATCGAATGGCCAGCAAGTCCTACCATTCCTCCTTACACCATAGTTATCATAGGACAAAATAGGACCAGGACCAATAGTGATAAAGTGTCTTTTTATTGATAATGAACAATAATATACAGACTTCCGATGAGTTAACTTGATCTTTATTGAAAGTATTTCCGAAGCCTGCCAGCGTGCCAAGTGTTTTTGATTTCGGAACCATCTAATGCCCTTAACCGGTAAGTGCCTGGTTGGGATACTTCGATCACCTCATATGGTCCTTCCCAGTTTGGCATTAACTTTCCCGTGTTTTGAGGTGTAGAAGCTTCGGCTACTCTGAGGACGAAGTCTCCTACTTCGAATCTGCGAAGCTTGACTCCTTTGTTATAATGCTTAGCTACTCTTCGTTGATAAGCAGCCAATTTAAGTAGAGCAACCTCTAACTTCTTCTAGCAGATCCAAATTGGCCTTCAGTCCTTCGTCATTGTATATTTCTTTGTATTGACTGACCCGAAGACTTGGAGATCCGATTTCGACAGGGACTAAGGCATCAGTACCATAGGCCAGTCGAAAGGGTGAATCCCCAGTGGTAGTCCTTGGTGCAGTCCGGTAAGCCCACAACACGCTGAGCAGCTCCTCTGGCCATCTTCCTTTAGCTTCATCTAGTCTGCGCTTGATCCTGCTCAAAGTGACGTCTATTGTCACCTCAACTTGGCCATTTGACTGTGGATGAGCCACCAAGTCTTTTATCTTTGAAACCCCAACTCCTTTAAAAATGCTTCAAATTTTGATCCCACAACCGCGTCCAGATTGTCCGATATTAATACTCTAGGGATCCCGGCGAAACACTACGGACTCTTTTATGAACTTCAAACATTCTTGCTCAAGTAATTAACAAGTAACCGCCTCTACCCACTTAGTCATGTAATCAATAGCAACTATGACAAAAGCTAACTCGACCTTTAGCTTTAGGCAATGGACCCAATATATCTACCCCCCAGACAGCGAAGGGTATAGGAGATAAAATCGAGTATAGCTCTTCCGGTGGCTGATGTGGGATCGGACTGTTGAGTTGGCACTTTTCACATTTTTTGACATACTCTGTAGCTTCCTTGAAAATTGTAGGCCAATAGTATCCTTGTCGAAGTACTTTGTAAGCCAAAGATTTAGCAGCCATATGATCACCGCAAATGCCCTCATGAACTTCCCGAAGAGCATATTCACTTTCGAGATGGGACCAGGCACTTCAGTAATGGTGAAGAAAAGGCCAATCGATAAAGATCCCCATCAATAAGAACAAAGTTGGCGCTCTTGTATTTGATCTTCTTTGCTAACATCTGATCCGAAGGAAGGACGCCATCTGCCAAATACTCGATGTACGGGGTCATCCAGCAGTTAGATCGCTCGATACACATCAACGCTTCATCTTTGAACACTTTCGGTACATTGCTGCGAACTTCCAAGTAAACTGATCCGTTAAAAACATCTGCATCCGTAGTAGCCAATTTCGACAATGCATCGGCGATAGAATTGTCATTACGCTTTATGCCCCAAATTAAATGCAAGTGATATCTTTGAAGTCGGTCCTTTAACTCATGAAAATACTTGATCATCCGATTTCCACGAGCTTCATAGTCCCCCTGATAGTCGCTTGACAACCAACCGAGAGTCATCAGAGATAATAAGGTTCCGGACCTCTAAACTCTTTGCCAATCGAACACCCGCTAACACTTCGCTTCATACTACTTTGGCCGTTGTTTGTCGCTTTAAATCCAAATCGATGGCTGTTGAACTTTGAACCCGTCCGAACTTGTCAAGATAATTCACGCCCCACTAACGCTTAGGGTAGAGGAACCATCTGCATATAGAGTCCAAACATTACGCTCTGTTGAAGAACTCGCAATCGCTTTCGATCGGACGATTCGACTTTTCCGTAACTCGGCATCGCCCGGTGAACGAACATTCTACTATGAAATCGGCCAAAGCTTGGCCTTTGATAGCGGTTCGTGGATGGTATTCGATGAAAAACTGTGACAACTCCATTGTCCACGCCGCTAACCTTCTTGAAACTTCTGGCTTGCCCATCACCTTCTTCAATGGCTGATCCGTGTAGACAACTAGGAGCCGACCTTGAAAATCTTCAAGAAAGCTTCTACTAGCAATTATCAAGGCGAAGGCAAATTTCTCAACATTTGGATACTGGTTTGACATCTCTCGCAGGACGTGGTGACATAATAGATCAATGCTATCTTCCACCGATCTCCCGAACCAAAGACCTTTGCTCAACCGCTAACGAACTTGCCGCCAGATCACAGATATAAGGTCTCTGCTTTGGAATGGGTTTCACCAATAAAGGAGCCAAAGAAAGATACGCCTTTATGCTCGGAAGGCGTCTTCGCACTTAAAGTCCACCGGAACGTCTTAGCATTCTTCGGTCCTTTCAATGTATCAAAGAAAGGAAGGCACCTCTCTGCAGATTTGGCGATTTAACCTCCTTAATGCCGCATCCTCGCCCGATCGACGTTGGGCGTCTTTGAATGGTGAGGAGTCTTCATGTCAAGAATGGCCCGAATCTTCTCGGATTGGCCTCGATACCTTTGACTAACAAGATAACCCGAAACTTCCCCGCACCGAGGTAGAAAAGTGCACTTGGCGGATTAAGCCTTAGTTGACGATGACGACATACTGCAAGCATTCCTCTCAGATCGTCCAAATGACTCGAGAGCGTGCATGCTTTTCACGATCATGTCATCAACGTATACCTCCATGTTCCTTCCCAAACTGCTATCGAAGATGAAGTTCATCATTCTCTCGGTAAGTGGCTCCGGCATTTATAAGGCCAAAAGTCATCTTCTTATAGGCGTACAATCAGCGGTGTGTAATAAATGCTGGTCTTTGGGATGTCCTCTTTACACATGGATATTTGGTGATAACTTTGAAAAAGCATCCATAAAGCTTACTAATGCATACCCCAAGTGGCATCGATAAAATTTGATCAATATGGGGTAGAGGATAAAAATCCTTCGGACAAGCTTTATTGAGGTCGGTGTAGTCGATGTAAACCCGCCATTTTCCATTCTCGCTACGCACTTTTGACACCACATTAGCCATCCATTCGGGATAATCAATCTCATATATAAAGTCGGCCACCAACAAACTTTCTATTTCCTCGATCAATGATTTTCGTCGTTGGTAGCGCAAAGATCCGTCTCTTTTCTCGGCAGAACCCGCTTCTTCAAGGATCTACATTCGTGCTATGCTCGGCTATCTTTCGACTAACTCGTGCATGTCCTTGGTTCCCATGCAAAAATATCCGCATAGCATACGTAAGAGTTCTATGAGATTTGTCCGAAGAGGTTACGGTAGACTGAACCGATCTTTACTGATCTGTCCCGTCTTTCAAGGATCAATTCGACCTCTTCCGTTCCTCGTGAGAATCACCATCGATTCGAACTACTTTCGGTAAAAGGCTCGATCTCAATTGTCATCGCCGCTTTTGTTTTTGTTGTCCCCCTCCCGGAGGAAATAACAAAGATTCCTAGGTAGCATCGTCGGGCTAGATCCAAGTCCCCCGCCACCTCTCTACTCCATGAGCCGTGGGAACTTGATTTTGAAATGAGGGATGGAGGTCACGACTTGGAGAGCGCTTAAAGTAGGTCTTCCCAGAGATAGCGTTGTAAGTCAATCAACGTGCACAATATAGAATTTACACACTATTTCGACTTCTTTGGGGTCTTTGTCTTAGAAGACAACCGGGAGTTCAATAGTGCTCTCGCAACTTTGACAGATCATTCTTTGAAGCCAGTATAAAGGAGCTTCTGCCTGCCTCCATTTTCGCCCATCAAGGTGCATCCTCCGATAGGCATGGGCATCATGAGATATCTATCATCAAGATCCATTATCTATCATCATGCGCTTCATGTCCACCGTGCCCACTTGCTTGTGATCACCAAGGCCCCCCTACGCGGCTCGATGGGCTCAAGGGATAGTCGGCGTCGGTAAATGATATAATGATCCGGGGAATGGTCTATCTCGCTTTTAGGGAGCATCTGTCACGGTCATGACCGAATTCGAGTAAGCCCTTCTCTTCCTCCCTATCAACTTCCTCACGGACCCACCGGTTATCACATCGATAACATGCCTTGGCGGCGATCGGAGCCCTCTCGAACTGCCCGAATAAAGACGGTTAACGCTCTCATTGATTATTTACTACCACATACTTGCACTAACAAGCCGCCTTTAATCTTCCTCTCCACAAAGTCTTTCAAATTGCAACACTTTCGTTAGTGTCGTGGCAAGTGACTGATGATAGCCACAATACATACGAGAGTTACCACCTTGATTCGGTAATTATCACGGGTGGCTCAAAGAAAGGTTGGTTTCGATTTGATCCAAAATTATCGATCTATCGGTGTTTAATTTGGTGTAGATCTTATTCACCTTCTAGGGTCGAACGGAGGGATGACTGCTTCCTTGCCGCCAGGAATTATTGTACTTTTTCGAACTGCCCTCTGTCCGATCATTATACCCCCCCGTTCTCCTCTGTTCAACTTCGGGCTTAGGAGCCACCGACTCTTTCCCCTGACCCGAAAGAGGATGTTTCAGGCTGTTCATAGCTTCTTCCACAACGATGTAGCCTTCTGCTTTGTCAAAGGCTTCGGCCAAGCTCTTCGGATGATTGAACATCAACTTCTTCACCAACTTTTCGGACTTTACCAGATCCAATCCATTCTGGAACAAACCTACAGCCTGGAGATCATTAAGATCGGACACCTGACCGACTGCTTCTCTGAACCTCTTTACATACTGGCCCAAAGATTCATTTGGTAAAGCTTAGGATCTGCGCAAAGAACCCGTAAACTTTCCTCTTCTTGGTTTGCTCTCGAAGCGGGCATGGAACTTATCACAAAGTTCGGTCCACGAGGATATGGAATCAAGGCAAAGTTCCCAACCAACGCCTCGCATCTTTTCTTAGCGTCAGAATAAAGGTGTGGCACTTGGCGTCGGTGAAAGTCGTAATAGTCCATTAGCCGGTCGAACGCCTGGCTATGGTCATAAGGGTCCCCGGTTCCATCGTAACTTTCCATGCGAGGCAATTTTTTAGTGATATCCGCCTTTTCCTTGAGAATATCTGAGGAAAAAGGGGATGCTTTCTTTCCCGGAGCGTCCTTCACCTGCTGGACCTCAGCCAGTTGCTTTCTGAGCTCTTTAAGCTCCTTTACTAGAAAATCAACGCCTTCAGGCTGTGGGGAAACCTCTTTCTCATGAACAACATTATGTCTCTGAGAGGATCGACCTCCTCCTGGCCGATCCTACTGCCCTAGAGGGACTTCTTGATCTGCTTCGGTACACAACTCTTTCCTTGTGGTGAGAATGATCACGTTGATAGTCCATTACCCGGACTTCGGGTACGACCTCCTTCGACCTGCTCCTTTGTTGATAATCATCTCGATGCTGAGAGGTAACGGCCATTATCGCCTTCTTCGAGGCCATGGGAGTTCTGCTTCTCGATCTCCTCCTCTGCTTGAGAATGATCCCTAAAACACGCGTGGCACGCTTGGCTCCTTACCCTTTCGTTGAGTCTCCTCCTTATGCCCACTTCGCCTTTCGATTGATCATGGCTAGATGCTTCGTCTGCAATTCCGCCACCAAAAGCATCTGTTAAATATATATCTTCTTTTGCTTTAACAGACCGCCATGGCTCTCTCTCGCTTGTCTCGCCATCTTTGCCAACTTGGCGCCTCTAACCTCTGCTACTTCTATGATAAATCTTGGTTGGTGAGCCTTCCACCTGCCCTCGATCATGATCTCGCTCCTCATTCGCGATCGAAAACCAATCTTAAATCTGCCCCGCCAGAATCTTCTGGACGGAGATCCCTTAATTATGCTTAGAAGCCGTGCTCGTGAGCACTCTTGGAAGGACCTGACGATCCTTTATCAAACACGAGGCGTTGACGAGCTAATGACCATCGCCACGCCCTTCTGGTGTACCATCCCTACTCCTCATCATCTTCCAAAGTAGGTTAAACGATTGTGATTGAAAATTTTAATGACACTAGAACTCAAAGCCCTCCTTCTAGCGCCAATGTTAACGCCAGGATCTTTCTCCACGTCCCAATCACGTAAGGCGTCCCGATCTCGCACGAAGAAACACATCGACACCGAAAAGCTTGACGGCGGTTCCGTCGGGGGATAGCTCAGGCGTGAGAATTAGTACGTGTTCACAAAGTTAACAATGGAGGAATGTATGGTCTAGTGTATTGAGAGAGATAATAATTCTCAGTTGTGTGTGTATGGGAGAATATGAATAATCAATATATGTAAAAACGTACCTCTATACGAGGGCTTCCTTGCTATGTTATACTATCCCTGCTTGGATTATTGTGCCACCCACTATCACCTGACACCTCCTCTGACCTGATGGGCTCTGCCGATTGTATAAGGTTTATCCACTGCTTTTGGCCACTGTTTTCTACCGCCGGCCGACTATGATCCCATCCACATTAATGCATGGCAGGAACCTTGGTCAACCGTCATGCTTTTTCATCATCACAAGTCAAAGTAACAGATATTAAAATATCCAATGGGTCAATCCGCTGGACCGACCCGACTTTAAAGATTAAAACGGATACAATACGGTGACTGGGCCCAATGGTTTTAACGGAAAAAATAAAGGCCCAATGGATTCTTCATGTGAGTAGGCCCAATGTACCAGGCCCAAAAATAGGAAATATCACGCCCCAACAACGACCATGAATTATCCATGCACTACGGGCCAATGATATTCATATTTACACCAATAGTCATGATTATACCGAATAATCCCTGGTCATAATCATACCAACAACTATCCATCAATGCACTACGGGCCCATGAGGACATTTACCACATCATTTATAACATTACGGGTCATGATCATACCAAATGATCGCTGGACATAATCATACCAATCAACAGTTCATCTTTGCACCCTTGTCCAAAGATGACTTTCATCATAATATAAGCATGGGGATGATGACAATGATATAAGCATTAATCAAACGAAATCAAGGATAATTATTAAAGACTTTACATTTATCCAGAGTTTAAAAATATCCAAATTATCAACATGATAGTACTTTGTGGAGTAAAATTCAAGAATAATATTCATGTATCAAAAATAATTTGGACAGAAAAGAAATAATTTTTTTGGGTGAATAGTACCCCGTGAATAATATCTTTTGAATAGTACTTCAGGAATAGTACCTCGTGAATAGTACCCTGACATAAAAAGAACCCCAAATACCCGAGTGAATAATATTCGAGTGAATAGTACCTGAGTGAATAGTAACCAGGTGAATAGTAACCCGTGAATAGTACCCCGGTGAAAATATTGATATTTAATAAGAGAGTTCAGATCAATATTCCAATGAAACGATACTAGATGAAGCTTAAAACTCAAGGATATTCTACTAATTTCAAGGATTATAGAAGTAATACTTACCATAGAAAGTTTAAATTTAAGAATATGAAAAAAATAACATTAGAAACTGCAAATGGATTTTTATCTGTCATACGGTACATAATCCGCGTAGACATGTTATTCCGACATATTAAAGGATTAATACGAAAAATAGTATTCCTTATGAATACGAAAGAAATAATACCCCTTACGAATACAAAAGAAATAACACCCCTTACCTTAGTAGAAGACCGGATACTACAATAGTGAAGTAGCAGAATACTCTTCTTCTTTCTCTCTATAATTTCTCTCTCTATAGCTTCTCTTATGAGTCTCAGTGAATTGGTGAGAATGGAAGAAGAATTAAGCTTCTATTTATAGGAGAATGGACTAAATAGTAACTTATTCACGAACGGTCCAGATTGATTTATTATTAAAACGGACGGTCCAGATTGATTACTATTAAAACCACCACCGACGGTACAGATTGATTTACTTTTAAAACCACCACCGACGATCCAGATTGATTTACTTTTAAAACCACCACCGATGATCCAGATTGATTTACTATTAAAACCACCATTAATGGTCCAGATTGATTTAACTTATTACACTTTAGTACCCCTAAAGTTTTCCAAGTTTGCATTATTCCCCTCTAACTTTTGTAATTCACTTATCTTTAATAAACACATTCTTAATACTTCAACAATTATTCATCATTAATATTATAACTTACAATATCGACAACCAGATCATTCCCAAGAAACAGGGGGCTTTCAGATAAGGATTTGTCCATATTGGCGCGCAATTAGGTGAGCAAACCTCTCATCGACAGAACTTTTTAGACATCATCAATATTGTAAATAATAATATAAATAACTTTGTTGTCTCAATTATTGATTTAATAATATAAAATATTAATATTATGCAGCAATTACTATAGCAATAATTGAGTATAACTGAGTGACTTATTATATAAGCATTAATAAATAATATCGTGTGCTAGTATGCAACCACGCGTATTACTGTATTTTTACCACCGGATATTTCAACAATTTAATGGTAAGACTTTTGTCGTTATTTTTAAAAAAAGTTATTTCTGTCAATTTCTAACTCCAACTGTTATTCCGTTGTGGAGTCCACCAATGATGGTGTCGTCGAATGAATATTCCGCGACGAAAGACTATTTCTCGACCAAATGAATATTTCCAGACATAACGAATATTTTATATCAACTTGCTTAATTGCAAAATTTTCAAATATCACCCTTAACTTTAATCTTTTATCAATTTAACCACTTACTAAATAAAATAATAATTATAAGAAAATTGAATACTTTCATTTCATAAAATTTGGGGTCACACAATTTGGGTTAGGGTTCCCCACTGTATAGAATTTTGGGGTATGAAATAAATTTTTGGTAATGAAAGACTCTTAGTATAACTGAATTTTAATTTCTGAAGTTCTTTTATGTTTCTAGAAAGCACTTCATTTCTTGGTGTCAAAATATTTGGTATAAAATAAAAATGGAGGATCTAATCTCTTTTCTCGTTTTTTTCCCCAAAAAAAAAGATCTTGGAGATTATGTAATGCTTACTCTCAAACTTTTTGTTTACACGGTAGTGATATTCTTTGTTTCTCTCTTTATCTTTGGATTCCTATCTAATGATCCGGGGCGTAATCCTGGACGTGAAGAATAAAAAGTGGTTTTTCATTTTCCTTGCTTGATTTTTAAATTTTCTTAGGGTTTTTTTTATCTATTCGACATGTTTAACTAAGAAAAAAATAAAAGGATCGGCGAAATTTGAAAGAGAAATAAAATATCAAGTCATCAACAAAAACAGAAAGAAAGGGATTCTAACCCTCGTTACGAATAACTCGTACAACAAATTAGCTATCTGCCGCTTTAGTCCACTCAGCCTTCTCTCCCAATTGAAAAATATAATTATTATGTTACATTACGCATGAAATAAGAAATGAAAAAAAAATCTTTATTTCTCTGTCTTTATCTTTATTATATATCTACAACTTTTATTAGCGATTCCATTTAGATCAAGTAAGGACTCGAAGGATTCAATAGAAAGAAAAAAAGAGAGCACCTTATTGCTTTGATTTTTTTCGAAAGGCCCCCTTTTTACTCTCGTGGCCTGCCTGGTCACTACCTAGACGGGCCCTTTTTGTTCCAACGGACCCTAGCTAAAACAATTTATCTGATTTGAAAACAAAAAAGATTTTCTATTAAAGCAACAACAAAAAGACGAAGGAATATTTTCATTCTTATTATACAAAATCAATGTGTCATTTCTTATTATTCTTTCTTCCTTTTTTTATTTCCTTGACAACCTTATTCTTACTGGAATATTATATATATATATATATATATATATAATATAATATTAGTATGCACATATAGAATACTATATTCTACTCGGATTGAATAATGACTTTATTCTAGTTTGGTTCACTAGAGCCACCAAGTGAACCAAAAGGTCAAACCTAGGGTGCAAGAATAAAATTTAAATATAACTATTATATTTAAACTCAGACTCCATTACAAACGGGTCTTCACGCGTTCATTGCTATTTGATCTCCAATTTTTCAAGTAATTCTACATAATCCTATTACATAAATTATTTATATAAAATAATTAAATAGAAACCTTGATTAGAATTCAAGGGGAAGTACATAGGAGGGAGATAGAATTTACATCAAGAAAAATTAGAGAAAACGAGTTACGCATACGCCATTTATAAAACTCATACATTCGTGTATCCAACTGAAATAAAATCCAATCACATTGGTCAATAATTCATAATAAATCCCATTTATTACCATACACATCATCATATGTATTTTCTAATTTTAAAATAAAAATAAACTCCTTTATTTTAATCAAAATTTAAATCATAATAAATTTATGTATTTTATTTTATCCAATTTTGAATAAAAATAAACTCCTTTATTTTTAATCAAATTCCAAATCAAAATAAACTCCTTTATTTTAATTAACAAGGAATTTAATTTTAAGTACAAAATAAACTCCTCTATTTTAACTTAAAATTACTGAAAAAAATAAAATATGTTGAATCCTATTTCTTATCAAAATTAAACATCTTTAATTTTAGGAAATAGTGAATAAACTACTTTATTCTAGGAAACATGAAATTCTATTCCATATATGGATACACTCTTTTATTAAAACGAACGTGGAATCCAATTCCAAGTTAATATAAAACTTTTATATAAACTTTTTTATTCAAAAGAACGTGGAATCTAATTCCAAGTTAATATAAAAATTTTATTTTTAAAATATATTCCAATTAAAAATAAACCTTTTAACTTAACTAAAATAAATAAGTAAAAATTAAAACAAAAATTTTCAAATTCTTGTGTTGGGTGTGGCCGCGCCCAGAATGAACTGGGACACGGCGCGACCTCGGTACAACCCCAGAAACATTTTTTGGGTTAGGGTGTGGTCGCGACGCGTAGTAGAATAAGAAATTTTTTTTTCTTGCCCAAAAAATTTGATCCAATCGCATACCATACATACATGGAATCATCAAGATCGATAATTAGCACAAAGTTAGGCTTTGATACCACTATTAGGTTTGTATATAGCGCATACATGCAATCAAATTACATAAAAGATGCAGAAGCGCGATAAAACAGAATTTAAAATTTTCATACAAATCCATCACCATGATCATACTTTGTGCATAATTATCAATCAAAAGAAAAAAGATGGAGATTAAAGTCATACCCTTGTAGAATTAGCTTCCTCAAGTACAAGTTCACCTCCAATCCTTTTCACGTTCAACTTTAATTCACCGGGTTTGATTCATTCTTTTGGTCAACATTAGCCACCCAAGTGTTTGGCCTCTAGAGGTAATCCATCAAGGAAGAAGAAGTACTCAAGAAGATGTGTGTTTGGCAAAACCCTAATTTTTCTATCTCTATAGAAAATATGTACTCTCTCAAATCTTGGAAAAATAATTCATGTGTGTTGTGAAAACATCAACCCTCACCCATAATAAGACTCCCCTTATTCATAGATGTAGACAACCCTCCTTAACAATTAAAGAATTGTGTTTTATTTTAATTAATTAAACTCTTTTATTTAATTAGGCTCCTAATCTTATTAGGAATAATTAATTAAACTCTTTTAATTAATTAGCCTCCTAATCTTATTAGGAATATATGAGAGTACTTTTATTAATTAATTTCCAAACTCCTTTAGGAATTAAATAATACTAATAGTAATAATAATAATAATAAGACTCCTCTTATTAATTTATATTTAATATTTCTAAAATATTAAATAATAAATATTAAGCTATTTAATTTATTCTACAACCATAGCTTAAATTAAACACTTAACTTATTATTATGATTATGCCATTTACTTCTTAAATAAATATTCTTCCTTTTGTGGTATGACCCTTTAGGTTCTCCCTATTAAACTGGTTCTGAATAAATCAATTAGAACAATTCTAATCTTATTTAAATAAATTAATTAATTTGTTAATTCATTTAAATAAATAACATTTATTCTACAATAAGGATAAGCCTCTATAGCGATCAACAACTTTCTAGATAATATAGATTTCAACATTAATCATAAAAGAACCTTTGAGTAAATAGTTACCGTACAATTCAATCCTTCCACCATACAATGTCCCAATTAAATATAAAACATGGAATTACGGTCAAGTCTTATTTTATTTAATTATATGTATTTCAATTCTTAAATGCACAACTCTAAATAATGTAAATTAGAAACTCCTCTCTAATTTCATGTTGCCTTGCCCAAGGACTCTTGGGTTGTAATTTATCAAATCACATATGACATTTCTCTTCTTTTACTAGAAGTGGTAGATTCTTTATTGATCATTCATTATCTCCATGTACAACTTATTATACCCAAACATACCATTTGATATACCCTAAGGGTCTTAAGGAATAAGTCAAAGTATAATTCATCATACACAAGATACTATGATGATCTTAAGTCCAAGGATCACTTGTACTACTCTCACTACATAAATTCTTATTGACATGAAAGTAAAACTCCATTATGTATTCCTTAGTGAGCCAAGTTCAGTTAACTTATTCTCCAATAACCACCTACATACTTGCTTTAGTGTCTCCACACAAATGATCACGAGGTCAATCATCCTCATCCAATGAGCAAGCAATGTATGTACCAATCTATTCGGATTTAATAATCTCCTTTTTAGTATTCCAACGATTGGGAACAATTTTAGTTTGTGAGCTAACTAAGAATTTAGATCTCATTAGCATGATCATCATCATGATTCTAAAAGCATTGCACAAAACTATGGATTATCACATATTATAAAACAAGACATAAATTAAAATCCTTTAATTAAACAAATCTTTTATTAATAAATGAATAAGATTGTTACAAAGTATATTCTTTATCATCAAACATAATTTGCTTGTGTGCATACTACTTTCAAAATTAAATACACTTAACTTATTATTATGATTATGCCATTTACTCCTTAAATAAATATTTTCCTTTTAAGGTGTGACCCTTTAGATTCCCTATATTAAACCAGTTGTGAATAAATTAATTAGAACAATTCAAATCTTATTTAAATAAATAAATTAAACTACCTAATTCATTTAAATAAATAACATTTATTTTGTAATAAGGGTAAGCCCCCTTAGCAATCAACAACTTTTTAGATAATATAGATTTCAACATTAATCATAAAAGAACCTTTGAGTAAATAGTTACTGTAGACACTCAAAATTTTGTTTTCCTATTACTAACTATGCAGGAGAGCAAAAACATCTTTTTCACACTCTAGAGATAAACCTGGAGGACAACAACATAAAATCAAACCACGGAGACATCCCCGTGGAAAATAACAGAATAGGCTGCAATCAATCTCCAAAGAAAACCCCGAGGGACAACCAAAAGCCCATTAACCCTAGAGACAACCTCGGGAGGGAAAAAAGGTCAATTTGTGAAGAAAATGTCAAAAACCACAGTACATCTGCAAATAGGGTCACAAAGACCCATTGCAGCACTTCCGAGCATAAACTATGAAAAAATAGCTTAACAAAATTCTTGTGAAGACCCGAAGATGCCAGTTTGGTCATGGACCCATCTTCCCCGATTCAGAAAAGTTCAAGCCCTATGTCATTGCATAGATTTCAAAAACAGCTTTTCGGAATGGTATGTCACATCTCAATAAAATTCTCGGATTGAAAGTTACGGACGTTTTAACAAATAATGCATCAATCGAGGTGCACATACTTCGAGGCAGGACCTACTAGGGCATTTCCATAGGTCTACCAATGGAAGCCTGGGTCTTTATATATCAGACCCCCATCAACCATTTAAAAAGAGA
Source organism: Panax ginseng (assembly GCA_020205605.1). Classification (NCBI taxonomy): domain Eukaryota; kingdom Viridiplantae; phylum Streptophyta; class Magnoliopsida; order Apiales; family Araliaceae; genus Panax; species Panax ginseng. Next base: position 90,945,998 of record CM035129.1, read on the forward strand.
GAAGACAAAGAGAAGGGCTTAGGTTACAGTGTAAAATAGCTCAAGTCTTGCTTCTAAACCTGTAAATCTCACTTTTAAATCCTCATATACATATATACTACAACATATCAAGTTTTAACCGGTGGAAATCGAGTTTAAAGGCACCAAATGCCGTTCGATAGCGCATCTCGTGCAAGGCTGTAAGATCTCTTCAGGTCTGTGTCTTTTTCTTACTTTAATATATATAAATATATGTGTGTGTGTGTGTATATATATATATATATATATATATATATATATATATTTATATTTACTTTTTGGTTGTGCCTGGATAGTGGTTTTAACTATTCATTTTGTACAAATAGTTAATATTTGTGGTGTATTGACTAGATCTAGCTTTTAATCGGTTCAAAAGTTGTAAAACTTGAACCGTTGAGCTAGAGTGGCTAATATCTAGATAGATATAGTTTACTTTCTAGTTTGTAAATATTAAGCAACCACGTGACCCTAGATCTATATCTAGAGGATACGGGAAGCTTGGCTATACACATGCAAGGATTTAACTGTTGAATCCTTTGTTTTGCGACGTCTAGAAGTAAATATGCATTTTATTTCAATATATTCATCGTGCAAGCTGTGAAATGATATCATGTGAGCATAGGAGCCACATGGTCGATGATTAATCAATGAATCTAGATCCGGTTCCCATGGTGGACTTGTTTAGGTTGTATATTCATCTTTCTATCCATTTTACATGTAACTGAGGGGCCTTAAAATGGTTATCCGGATTTAAGGCCTTAAAATACTGAAATCATATATGTTGGCTTTCATGCGCATAAGAAGCCCGACACTTGTAGATAATATTTTATATATTGTCAAAGATTCCTCGCATCTTAAATAAAATCAAATCAAGCAAAATACAGAATAAAATGGAAGTATCAAAGGCATCAGTTCCTATGCGAGTGAAAGGGTTTGAAAACAGCTTTTCAAAACTTCATTTTCATATGCCTGTTAAAAATAAACTTTTCAATAAGTCAAACCCCTTCATATATAGGTCCAAAGAAGCTTAACACTACTTTCAAATAGAGAACAACGAGCACATTTATCTGCATCACACACACACACACTTTAAATGCATATGGAATGAAAAAGTAGTAGTAACCATGTTTCATGGAAGTCGGGGGGTGCCTAACACCTTCCCCTCGCTTTAGCAAGCCCCCGAACTCCATGAATCTCGGGTTCTAGACCAATTAAATAGAGTCACATATTGGGCCATATTGAAAAAATCTTTCAAAGATCAGATGAGTTGATACATCCATTTAAACTCATATCAACTGGCGACTTTGTCTAATTTGACCCAATCAATAAAATCAAACTTTTTAAACTATCGACATTGTATGTCGGTCTTTCCAAAAGGCTCATCTTTAAGAAAGATAAAGTCAATATAGAGGAATCTAAAGGGTAGAGAACACGATATGATAGGAAAAATTCTCGGCATCGATAGGTGGCGACTCCGCTCAGGACAGTAGAGGGCCTAAGCCACATTTCAATCTTTTTAATTCCCTTTTATCTGCATGTGTGTGAATGTTGTCTTTACATTGAATGGATGTGAATGAATGTCTATTTAAAATGCTTTATATTAGTTTTTTGTACAATGTCATCATATTGCATGTGGAGAGGCATGATAAATGTATTTTGTGTGATTCCTTCATTAGGAGGCGAACCCATCGGTGACTGATTAGTTGACTCAAGAGGAGACTAATCTCACCAGGTTTAGGAAAGGCGCCACTCAGATCCTCTCCAAATGAAAGATTGGATTAACTTCCTATCAATTAAATTGCAAAGATATAGGAACCTTCATGCTGAAAAGCTCGTGAGAGTAAACCTAAGATAGGTTAGCCTCTGATAAACTAAACGCAAAGAGGAGTCTGTTCATGCCTTTCCTTTTCAATTCCATGTCAAATGTTAATTCAATGTCAAATATCAAATCATGTTATGAATGTCATGCTATGTTGTCATCAAAACAACTGACCTCTGTTTTGTAGGAAAACATTAAAAAACCCCTAAAACTGATACATTGCATAGCATGCATATTATTAGTGCTTATCAAGACTAAAATACAAACTCTTCTTGTAATCAAGATTATTCCTATTACCAGATCAAAATCTAAGAAGGCATAAGGCCTATCCACTGACATGGCCAAAAGTGCCCAACATGAATTAGGTTTCGTGTCTCGAAAGGAGTTTGATGGTATCAAAAATAAAATAGCCGAGTTGGCTATCCTCTTAAAAGAACAAAGTAAAATCACTCACAGCCAGACAACGTGCACTCAACCAGAGTCCTCCTCACAGGGTGGCAATCAAAGTGCTAATAAAAAGGGGGAAGTACATATACCTGAACCTCAATCCACTGAAAGAACCAACAAAACCCCTGAAATCACAAACTTAGGGAAGACCTGGAAACTTAGGACATTAGAAAGAAAGTCCAACAAATGGAACAAACCATCCGGTCAATCAAAGGGACTGGAACTTATGGAAGTGTTAACTATTCAGATCTATGTATCTTTCTTGGAGCCAGATACCAGAGAAGTTCTAGGTCTTGAATTTTAAAAAGTACAATTAAACAGGCGATCCTTATACCCATCTAAAGGTATACATTAGACAACTCGGATCCTATATGGAGGATGAGAAGTTCCGAATGCAGTTATTCCAAAAGAGTCTAACTAGAGAAGCCAAAGCCTGATATGCTCGACTTGACAACTTCAAGATCCACAACTGGGAAGAGCTGGCCCACTTTTTCCTTAACCAATACAGTTTCTAATCTCAAATAGCTCTAGACAGATATCAAGTGACCAAAGTTAAAAACCAGAGCAGTGAGTCCTTTCGTGAGTATGCCCAAAGGTGGAGACGGATGGCGGCACAAGTCACCCACCTATAACGAAGACTGAAATGGTAATAACTTTCATCGACATTCAAGAGGCTTTATATTATGAAAGAGTCCTAGCTGGGATAGGTAAGCCATTCTTGGAAATGATCAAACATGGTGAAATGATAGAGATGGGCCTGAAATCACGTAAGATTAAAGACCTTATAACCTTGGAAGTAGTCGCCGAGCATATACAGTCTAACAACTATGCGAGCACTCCCAAAAGGGTACCCGAGAAAGGAGATGAAGATGTATCCCTTATTTTACAAGGCAAGCTAGGAAACCCAACCAAAGTCTCCCCATTTGGAAGAAACAAGGCAATATGTCATTACAATAACAGGCCACATTCAACCAATGCCAGGACAAAAAGAGAAAATTCAAAAGAACGGAAAATCGGGTGTTCACTCCACTAGGCGATTCCCTTGAAAACATATAGGCATTATTAATCAACTAGAGGAAAATTACCAACTTGGCTCCACCTCTTGATCCAAAAAGCAAAAGATACAATCTAAGACAGAGATGTACTTACCACTCAGGGTCTCGAGGACACGATATGCAAGATTGTTAGTTCTTAAAACATAAAATTTAAAATCTAATCGAAAGTGGCGATGTTGTGGTCCAACGGCCTGACCAACCAAAAGCCAACACCAACCTTTTGTTGCAGCATGATACTGAGGGAGTGAACATGATCAGGTCAGGAAACACCAAAATAAATCTAAATCATAAGTACATGCGAAGGATAAAGGAGTACCCCCAAAAGAGCAGAACATATGTTCTAGAGCGGGAAAATTCAGAGGAAGGTATAACAGTAATGGAAGATTTTCACTCAACTATTAGAAAGCCAAGAAAAAAAAGACGTTAAATAAAATTCAAGCTTATATCCCTCTAAGATGCACCAGCTAAATGAAAAAGATCAAAGTAGGCTGAAAGGATAAGAATGGAATGATAAAATTACTAGAAGATTTGGCCAGTGGAAAAATCGCACGGAGGAATGCGAATTCCTAAAGAGGAAATATCAAACAACATTCCAAACACTGGAAAACCTCCAAAATCCTATGGCACTGAGAGTCGGGGAGAGTAGGAAGAGAAGAGTATTCATGCCTTTTGGGGACTCATTGGAAAATGTGTTAGCACTGTTGGTTGCGCAAAAAAAGATCATTGAGCTGGCTCCACCTGTTAATCACAAAGGACGATATTATGATCCCAACAAGAGATGTGCTTATCATTACGGAGCACCGAAACCTGCGACCAAGGAGTGTTGGCATCTACAACACAAAATCCAAGATCTCATTGAAAATAGAGAACTGAAGATAGAAATCCATATGACCAGAAAAGGCGAAAGGGAAATAAAGAGCTTAAGATTTCCACTTGAGACATACAGTTCAAAGGAAGTGATGGCATTGAGTTCCAATCCTTGCGGAACATAAGATTAAACCATCGTAATGAGGGGAGTGGTAGAGGAAACAACATAGTCCCCAAAGGAGATTCATCCACCACCATCAAACATCTTGTTGCCCAAAGTCAGCAACCACATTCCTGATTTTACCCTCCTGGATGATGAGGAGGAAATATTGATCCTTCCTAGTGTAGAAAAAGAGAAAAAGGGAAGTTCCTTGCGAGAAATACAACAATAATTCGAGAGAGATTTCATAGTCAATTCCTCTCAAACCCATGAAAAAAATGATGGAACAAATGAAGAAAAAGGTGTTGAGGTTATTGAGGAAGCCAACCCATAAAAAAATTAAGAGTTTATCCCTTTTTGTGACGGGTCCAGTTTGAGGATCCTTGAGGGATGTGCTGAATCAAAAGGCGATCAAGTTATAGAAGTGATTGAAGATATTCATGACCAAGAGGTAACCTCTATCGCGACCCTCGAAAGTAACATAACCACTGACAACTGGACTATCAGGCCTCAGCTAGCTAGGAAAATATAGATCCGGAGGATAAAGTTGTGAGTTCTAGGAGATGTGGGGACGGTATCACTTTTTTAGCATTATGTACTTTTCATGCACATAAAAATATTCATAAAAAAACAAAAAAAAACAAACTATTCAGGCCAAGTGTGAACTACGTAGACCTGATCTCCTCGCATAGGAGTACGTAGGCAGCCATATATAGTGTTGTCTAACCCCTACAAAAATCAAAAAACCCCTTCAATGATTCAGTGATCACAAGATACAACTCTTCAACAACTCATCAAACCTGAACTACGAAAGACCTTATCTCCCTCTAGCCACGGGAGTACGTAGGCATCCATCCATGGTGCAGTCTAATCCTCAAAAGAAACATCTAAACCCAAAATTGAACCATAATACCAGTCTCAAGACACCAAATCAAACCTGAAAAGTCCACATCTAATAAAAATGCTCAAAGTAAGTAACCCATATTGAGAAGACCCAATAGCACCTCAATGTCATTCCATCAAATCCGACAAAAGTCCCTAAAAGGAAAAGACAACGATACATTAAGACAGCCAGTCACATGGATGAAATAACAATCATCCTACGATGCAAACCTTCAGCAACTCATCACTCTCGAAGTGCAAGACGACTTAATCTCCTTTGACTTACAGAAGCATATGGGATGTCATCGTGGCAAAGTCTATCTCATACCGGACGACTTGTTCCCTGAGAAAAGGCCACATATTAAACCTCACAAATCAAACCAAATTCAGTTGAAGCCATCACATCACAAAGCAAGATGAGCTCTTAGGTCTCATTCAATTGAGTCTGAAGGCCTCTCGACATCAATCATCAAAGTTGAAATAACAACACAACGATATATCAGGCATGATCATCAGCAAGGACCTTCAAAGATCTGACACCCTCAATCTAAAACCTTCATCAAATTAGAAGAAGAAAATCATCAAAGAGAATTGCACCTATAAGTCAAAACGAAGATTGGGGCATCCAAGCATCAAAGCCCAAATCCACTACTTGTTCACCATATAGGTTAGGAGGTAGACTTTTGTGATTTTGACATCTTATCAGCCATTCTATCAAAGAAACTACCTCAGATGACAGGCAAGACCGGGGTAATTTCAAAATTGGTGAATACCCGATATTGGGACCCTTACAATAAGATTGGGACAATTTTGAAAATAGTAAAAAAATCAACACTGGGGCATTCATAGGCCATCCTAAAAAGGAAAATGCACCAGTCATCACCATTAGCATGGTCCGTCATTATTAGAGCTTCCATCATGACATCTCACTGGCAATCCGGTGCGATCATTTACTCTTTTTCAATCATAATTTTCATAGAATACATCGCTCCATATATGAGGTACGACTCTTTGTGCTTTCAGTCTCCATTTACATGCATTAGCGATAATATATTTGTTAACTATTCTTAGAAAAATGTTTTAAAAGAGAAGACTTTTGCTTAACTTGTTATGAATTGGATTAATTCTGATAAGCGTTCGTGGAGCAAGAATCACGGGATTAATTAGAGAGTTAAGACTAATCAACCTTTTTGATTGGGCACGACATCCTAGTTTAAAGCGCTAGTTGGAATAAATTAACCTCATATGCATGTCTACACTTTGCGATTGTCCTGACTCTTAGTTGTAGGGGATGAAACTATGGCGATAGTAATGACAATTAATGAGAAGATAGGTAACCAACCTAATGTCACGAATTGTGGCCTAGGTTACTTGAGTAATTAAGCTTGAGGGGTGTCTTTATAGCTGGTGCCCAAAAGACGTTTGGTTTCAGAGTTAACGGCCTAACGCTCGCTATATGGGTAACTTAGTGCCTAAGAAAACAAGCATTATGAGGAAGAAGAAGGTGATACCTGAGCAGATCCAAATCATGGACTAGGTTACTCGAGTAATTAAGCCCAAAGGGTGTCGTTATACCTGGTACCCTAAATCCATCTAGTTTGGGAGTCACCGGGCCAACGCTCGCTACATGGGTAATTTAAGCCTAAGAAAACAGACCTTGCACAAGCCATATGAACCATATGAATGCAGTTAAGATCGAACTGACTGAAGGATCCGATAAAGATAAAAGGAAGGCTAAGGCAGACCGTTGAACTATCTATGTAATAGTATAGGTTTAATGTTGTAATGTATTTGATATTATGACAAAGAACTTATGTATTAGTTATAAAGAACCTGGGAAGGGAATATTTATTGGAATATATATAAGACATATACGTTCTTTTGAGGCATTTCAATTGAATGTTTGCGTGAACTGTAGCACCGTATAGCACCATATGTTAGGTTGGAAGATGCCCGAATTTGGGGGTGTCACAGGTTGGTATCAAAGAATTAGGTTACAAAACTTAAGGGGGGGGGGGAAATAAAACCATAAGTTATAACCTTAAGAGAAGTCAAAGAAGTAAAAGATGAAAGTAACCTTAAAAAAGCATTATATATATATATATATATATGTGTGTGTGTGTGTGTGTTTTTGTTATTCTAGTGATGTGTACTAATCAAACTTAATTGTTTTGTTGTAGATGTCAGGTGGAAATGGAATGTATAGAGATGTACAGGTAGAAATTGAAGAATCGGTTAATCAAATAGAGGTATACCGAACACAATAGCAGAGGAGCCAGAAATAGTAGTGATTGAGTCTGGAGACTCAGAGAACCACGACCTAATGTCGGTATTTAACGGCATGTTAGAAGAAGAGGTGGAGGTAGTGTCCTTTAACCCGGTAGCACTTCTTTGAAGAGACACACCCGAAGTCGATGATGTCACTTTATTTATAATGAGTCTTTGGATAGAAACCTCCATTACTGTCAGGAGGTGAATGAGCTAAAGGCAGAGCTCCATGATGTCTTGCAAGATAAGATAGATGTGGAGTCGATGTGGGAGCAGGAACATGATGAGAGAGTTTTAGCTAAGGATAAGGTCTACGAGCTAAAATAAGAGGTCTTTGAGCTCAGGGAGGAGTTAAAGACCAAGAAGCAGAAGATAGGGAGGATGTCCAATATTCATAGGAGTTCTTATAAGGATTTCCGGTGATGGTAGTTTGGGTATCCAATAGAGACAAAGCGGGACTCGGCATCTTACTCGGTAGTGATGTTATTATTAGATCTTGCCACAACGGATTTTGATAATGCCTTGCGACAGATGTAATATAGTAGTAGCTAGAGTAGTTTTAGATAAGTAAATATTGTGTATCTAGTAGTGACGTAAAACCCTTTTTTGAATATCAAAGGGTAGTCTTTTGTAAATCCTAATTTTGGGAAAGCAATTGCGGGATAGTATTGTAATCAGCTTAGTCCGTGTAATGTAAATGATGTAGTATTATACTACAAAAAACCAATCAATATAAGCCTTTTTACGGAACATATTGAGTAATGAATGTGGAAGTTATTGTTTAATCTTGAATAATAACTAAGTAATAAGGAAAAGAATATTAATGATGTGTTGTTTGTTTTAACAGCAAAATGCCGCCAAAAAGGAGGCAACATAATCAAGACGTTAATGTAAATTAACCAGAGGGAGGTCCGGTAAACCTAATGCAGGAGTTTGTTAACTTGTTAATAACCGCGTTTAGTAGAAATGGGGCTAATATCCCTATAAATCCTAGAGTAGTACGAGCTACTACTTTTAAGGATTTTAAGAGTGTCGGTCCGCCGGAGTTCAAAGGAACTATGGACCCTATAGAAGCCCAAACGTGGGTGAAAGAAATTGAGAAGGCATTTGTCATTGCAAATGTCGATGAGGGTCAGAAGGTTGCCTTTGAAACCTATATGATGAAAGAAGAAGCCAATTTTTGGTGGGAGGCTAACCAGGCTAAGGCTGGTATAGGGAACTTAATGTGGGTGAGGTTCAAGGAGATATTCTTCGAGAACTACTTTCCCACGAGTATGTAGGGAAGAATGGAGATGCGGTTTCTTGATTTAAAATAAGGGGAGATGGCAGTTCTCCAATACGCTGACAAGTTTAATGAACTGGCGAGGTTTTCTCCACACCAGGCAGACACTGAAGTTAGGAAAGCTAGACGGTTCAAGCAGGGCTTGAAACCCTGGCTCTATAACTGGATATCTGTGTTCCAAAGTACTTCGTTTGCGACCATACTAGAGAAGGCAATAATCATCAAAGGTGGGAGCAAGGCTTTAAGCCAGTACCACAAGGACAAGAAGAATAAGGGAAAGGTTGATGGGGGAGTGAAGATTGAAGGAGCCAACAGAAGTGGCGAAGGACAGAAAAGGAAAGGGTTTAACTCTGGGAATACCGGAGTGAAAGAAGGAGATCCGAAGAGGAGAATGGAGGCCTACAAAACCTGTGGGAAGACTCATTTAGGAGTCTGTCTCAAGGGGATGGCGGTATGTTATAACTGTGGACAGGAGGGGCGCATTTTGCCTAACTGTCCAAGTCCAAAGAAGAATCATGGACTATTTCTATGTGGGTCAACTGACCACATTGTAAAGAACTTCTCGAAGATGGGGACGGACGGGAATAAGGGCATTAATAGCGGTAAGTTAGCTATTGGTGGTCCAGCGCAGCCGTGTGGGCCAATGGCCCACACCTTTAACATGACAGTTGTAGACACTCAAGATTTTTTGCACACCTGTTACTAACATTGCAAGAGGGCAGATTCGTCTTTCGGAGATAACACAGGAAGACAGCTCACATCAACTCCGGATACTACCGGAAGTTCAGTACCAAACCCGAAACACACACCGGGAGTATCAATTCCAACCTTGGAGATAACCTCAAGTTTCATCCTTGGATATAACCCCAAGGAATGTCGTTGCAGTTTCGGCGATAACTCTGGAAATGCTTGTTTCAAATGCATACAATCAGCTTCAATCTTAGACCTCCTGCCGAGGCACTCATTCCAAAGACCCGAAGATAACACCGGGAAGACAGACACACTTAAAGATGACCCTGTGGAATTCAAACACTTACAACAGTCTAATCTCAGATGTAACCCTGAACAACGTCTGCTATCTACCCAAACCGGAGATAACCCCGGTGAGGGGAAAAATCATCATCTTGCCACCTCAACCCCAGCGCGCCATCTCAACATTTTATACATATATTTCTACATAGCAATGTCCCACAAGAGACAAGGAGTTTCAATCCCGAGTGACTATTACGCGTGGTAGCACACCGAATATAATTTAAAGATTAAAGACAATGGGCATGGTCCTCTCTTCTTGACTTCGTACAACCTCTAATCCCATGTCATTGTGTAACTCTCGACAAAAGCGGTCCAAAGAAGGTCTTGTACACCATGTTCGGATGCTCAGATTGAAGTTTTACTAGTTCGAGCAGACATCACAGTGAACGAGTGCATGTACTTCAAGACGGTGGGACCCATGAGCCCGAGCACCCTTAGCGTACCAAGAGGTGCACTGCACTTGCCACTCTATAAATATAGAGCTTGGGGTGGCCATTTATAGGAGAAAAAAAAAAGCGAGGAAGCCCTGTCTAATTTGCTCTGTACACACCCCATATTGAGTGCTTTCTCATTTTAAACATATGTTAGCTCATATATAGCTATATTTTACCGGCGGGAGCTGAGTGTTTATCCATCTAAAGTTATAGAAGCCTGCCTTGGCAACCCACTGTAAGCTTTCTCACACTCTATAAAGCCTTTCTCATCATCTTTGCACACACTATTCTTCACATTAAGAGTCATGTTGTGTGTGTATGCCCTTTTTTAGTCTATGGTTTTCATTTACGTACATATATATATACTTATATATGTATATATTTTTATATATGGACTAACATTATCGAGTTATACTTGATTGAGCTAGACTTATGTCTGGAGCATTTACTTGCTATATATATATATATATATATATATATATATATATATATATATATATATATATTATATATGAGCTGCTGTCGGATTATATCCGATGAGCACGGATTTTATATACTGAGCTTTTCTTTGCTATATATATATATATATATATATATATATATATATATATATATATATATATATATATATATATGAATTGTTGTCGAACTACGTCTGGATGAGCACAGATTTTACATCCAAATATGCGTTTCTTTATTATATATATATATATATATATATATATATATATATATATATATATATATATATATATATATATATATTTACATTCCGTCCTGCTTGGAGTTTACTTAAGTGGCGGTTGATCGTTTTCTTTGCTTTATTTACATTTTTGTCTCACCTGGAGTTTACTTCGTGGTGGTTGATCGTTTTTACTACTTTCTTTACATTCAGTCCCTCCTAGAGTTTACTTCACGGCGGTTGATCGCATTTACTGCTTTATTTACATTTCTGATCCCCCATGTAGGTGCTTCGTGGTGGTTGATCATGTCTATATATATATTAACCGCTTTTATATATTTACATTTTTGATCACCCATGGAGGTGCTTCGTGGTGGTTGATCATGTCTGAATATATATATTTACAGCTTTTGTGACGCCCCCAAAATAGGTATACATCACCCATCTTGAGTCGCCAAATACATGGTACAAAATTCAAATACAACTTAATAATACAGCTGTCGTGTAAAATACGACAAAACGTAAACTGAGAGTTTTAATAAGAATATTGTCATCTAGACAATATCCACACTCAAAAGAGTCCTCATTACATCTATTTTCACACTATTTAACAGAATAGTCAGGACTACTAATACTATCATATGGACCGTCACTCTGTTCCCCGACTAGTCCCGGCTACGTTGTCATTTCCTGAAGAGAACAATGAAAGAAAGGGTGAGCTCAACTAGCCCAGTAAGAAATATTATAACTAAGATAATGCAAAATAAATTATCGTTAGCCTTCAATAGTGTTAAACTAATAAAATATAACAAACATTAAGTTTAACTACAGCAGGACAAGCAATCCATTAAAAGAGTTAAGTAGAGAATACAATCTACTATCTTTTGTGATTTAAAAGGTTTTTCATTACTTTTATCGCTGAGACTCAGCTTAATAAATAATCTACATCTTCCCTGCACTACGACCAAGGATATTCATTAGTATCAAAACCACAAATTATCCATGCACTACGGGCCAAGGATATTCGTGTATTCATCAATGGTCATGATCATGCCAACAACTGTCCATCAATGCACTACGGGCCAATGAGGACTTTTTCCACATCATTTGTAACATTACGGTCATAATTATACCGAATAATCCCTGGTAATAATCATACCAAGTCCATCTACCATCTCTACCGCCACATATGACTTTCAACATAATATAAACATGAGGATGATGACAATGATATAAGAATTCAATAAAACAAGTTCAAGAATTAATTTATCCAGGAACCAATAACGTCCAAATTGTCAACATGATACTTCTTTGTAGAGTAAAACTCAAGAATGCTCAAAAGAATATTTCCATGAAAAGATCTTTGGATGAAGCGCAAATATCGAGGATATTCCACTAATTTCATGGAGTATAGAAGTCAAAACTTTAACCAACCTAAGTATAATAAAGAATGGAATAACAAAAGAAATCACCGGGCATGAGATAGACCGCGACAGACGTTATTCCAACGAATAATAAATAATGAGAACCGGTCGTGCGTAAACGCACAGACATGATATGCCAACAGAATAATAAACAACGGAACCAGGTCATGCGTAAACGCACAGACAGGATGTTCCAACAGAATAATAAATAATGGAACCAGGTCATGCGTAAACGCGTGAGACAAGATGTTCCAAATGTAATAATAAATAACGAGAACTAGGTAATGCGTAATTATACGCATGTGATGTTCCAACAGAATAATAAAAAATGGAATAATAGAAAAATGTCACCATGTATGTGGTACTTCGCATAGATAGGTTATTCCAACATAATGATAAAGAATGAAATAACAGAAGAATATCACCAAGTATAGGGTAGCCCACGTATACAGGTTATTCTAACATAATAAAGAATAGAATAACAGAAGAATTTCACCATGTATGCGGTACTTCATATAAACAGGTTATTCCAACATAATGATAAAGAATGGAATAATGTAAGAATTTCACCAAGTATAGGTAACTTGGCAGATACAAAAGTTATTCCAATAGAATAATAAAGAATGGAATAATAGAAGTTCTCTTCATGAATAAGAAAGAAATAATACCCCTTACGAGTACACCAAATAATATCCCTTACCATAAAAGAAGAGTATTCCGACTGGTAGGGCGAGGATATTCTTGAAGAAAACTTGCACTACGCTCAAAGCTTCTTAAAACTAAAGAAATATGCTCAAGATTATCGAAGAATTCTCTGAACTTCTGGTGTGGTTTTCAATTCTAACTAAGCATCCTATTTATAGGAAAATAGAAAGGATACTATGCTACACTATGGAATAAAATATAATATATTCTATATATATATATATATATATATATATTTTATATATTTATATATTTTATTTAAAATCTAATAAAATAAATAACTTTATAAAAGTATTTCTTTTTATATAAAAAAGATTTTACTATGCAAAACACTATGCATAATAGAATATTATATATTTTATTTATAGTCAATAAAACGAATAACTTTATAAAAGTATTACATTTTATATTAAAAACTTTTCATTTTATTACATTAATAATACTAATAAAACAAAACTCATCATCATTATTATAATTCACACTATTAATCGACTGTGTCGCTCCTGGAGAAAGAGGGGCATTCCAATAAGGATTTCTCCATATTGGCCGCATGATTAGGTGACCAAACCTCTCATTGGCGAGAACTTCTAGACATCGTTAATATTGCAAATAATAATATTAATAACTCTGTCATCTCAATATATAAAATATCAACAATAATTGAATACAACTGAGTGTGACTTCTCACGTAAAGATCAATAATCAATACATTGTCTTCTTATGCGACCACGCCAGACATTTTACTTTTAACACCGGGTGTTTCAACAGTTAACGGTAAAACTTACGCTGTTATTTTCATAAAATATTTTTGTCATTTTCTCAATCCAACAATAATTCCGTTGTGGGGTCCACCAATGATTGTGTCGTTTTACGAATATTCCCTGTTAAAACGAATATTCCCCGACCAATCGAATATTATATAACAACTTGCGTACTTTGTAAAATTTATAAATATTACTCACAACTATAACATTATATCAAATTCATTCCATAATATTCAAAAATAATATTTATAGAAAAATCATCTTTATTAAAAAAAGTTGGGGTCTTACAGCTTTTATATATATAACTGCTTACTGCTTTTCATATAAACTGCGGCATCATGTGAGCCTAGGAATAATGTGATCATAGATTCAATCTATTAAATCTAGGTTCGGTTCCCGTGATGAAATTTCTCCTTCAAAATTAAGGTACGTACCTGGTATGTCGAAGAGGTAAGGATACCTTGATTTCATTTCAGATTCTAACTCCCAGGTCATTTCCTCAACATCGTCGTTTCTCCACAAAACTTTGACTTGAGGTATAACCTTGGGGCATAGAATATGTTCCTTCTTATCCAAGATTTGAACAAGAACCTCTTCATACGTCAAATCTTCTGCTATTTCATCCGGTTCTAACTCAATAATGTGGTTCGGGTCTTCCACATATTTACGTAACATGGATATGTGAAAAACGTATGAACACGAGACATACTTGGCGGTAAAGCGAGTCTATAGGCCACAGTTCCTACTCGTTCGAGGATAAAAAATGGGCCGATGAATCAAGGATTGAGCTTTCCTCTCTTTCCAAATCTCGTAACTCCTTTCCATGGAGAAACATGTAACAACACATGATCTCCAATATCGAATTCCATGTCATTTCGATGAAGATCAGCATAACTCTTTTGTCGATCTTGTGAGGTTTTTATACGTTCTCGGATCGTTTGAATCTTTTCTGTAGTCATACGTACCAACTCCGATCCCAATAAAGTTGTTTCACCCACCTCATCCCAACATACTGGAGAATAACACTTTCTTCCATACAACGCCTCAAACGGAGCCATGCTAATACTTGCTTGATAACTGTTGTTGTAGGAAAACTCCACCAATGGTAAGAACTTGTCCCAACTTCCCTTGAAGTTAAGGACACAGAGTCTTAATAAATTTTCAAGAGTTTGAATAGTCCTCTCTGATTGTCCGTCCGTCTGAGGATGATATGCCGAACTAAATCGTTAATCTGTGCCCATAGCTTTTTGCAAACTAACCCAAAATCATGAAGTGAATCTTGGGTCTTGATCAGAAACTATGGATACTAGAATACCATGCAGTCTTACAATCTCGTTTATGTACATACGAGCAAGACCTTTAAGTGTATAAGTTTCTCGTATTGGTAAGAAATGAGCAGACTTGGTCAATCTATCAACAATGACCCAAATTGCATCTATGCCTTGAGAAACCTTGGGAAGACTAGTAACAAAATCCATGGTAATGTGCTCCCACTTCCATTCTGAAATTTCAAGTGGTTGCAATGGACCTTTTGGTACTTGATGCTCCGCCTTGACTCGTTGACAAGTTACACCTTGAGATAAACAACGCTATCTCTCTCTTCATACACCAAAATGTATGACAAAGATCACGATACATTTTGGTACTCCCAGGATGGATTCAAAAGGTGTGTTATGCGCCTCCATCATGATTTTATACTTCAAATCAGGGTCGTTAGGAACACAAAGTCTGGAATTGACTAGAACTATTCCTTCTTCATCGATTTTTGCTTCCAGCATAGCACCTTCTTGCACTTTCTTCCTCATACGCATCAGCTCCAGATCTGTAACTTGAGCAACTTTAACTTTGTTAATTAAAGTCGGTTCTACTCATATATTCACCATCATCACATGGGTCCCTGGAGTCTTTAACTCTATCTCTATCCTTTGCAAGTCACATAAAATGGGTCATTGCATTGTTAATATCGCACTCGTACCCGCATATGATCTTCTAGTCAATGCGTCAGCTGCCACGTTCGCTTTTCCAGGATGGTATTGGATGGTATGATAATAATCTTTCAACAGTTCAAGCCAACGTCGTTGTCGTATGTTGAGTTCCTTTTGAGTGAAGAAATATTTGAGGCTTTTATGATCCGTAAAGATCTCCACTTTCTCCCCATACAAGTAATGCCTCCAAATTTTAAGTGCGAAAACAACAGTTACCAACTCTAGATTATGAGTAGGATAATTCCTCTCATATTCTTTGAGTTTTCGAGAGGCATAAGCTATAACTTTCCCATGTTGCATGAGAACACATCCTAACCCTTTGCCCGAAGCATCACTGTAAATGACAAATCCCTCCGAGCCAGATGGTATTGTCAGAACAGGTTCTAAAATGAGTCTCCTCTTGAGTTCTTGAAAAATCTTCTCACATTTCTCGCTCCAACAGAATTTTGTATCTTTCTGAGTCAGCTGAGTAAATGGAGTAAAAATTCCAGAAAATCCTTCCACGAATCTCCGATAATAACCAGCTAAGTCGAGAAAGCTACGTACTTTGGTCACTAATTTGGTTTGCTCCCAACTTTGAATAGCTTCAATCTTTGCTGGGTCAACTGATATTCCATGACTTGACACTACGTGCCCAAGGAATGCTACTTTTTCAAGTCAGAACTCGCATTTCTTTAACTTGGCATAAAGCTTGTATTCATTAAGCTTTTGGAGTATCAGCCTCAAGTGTTGCTCATGATCTTCACGGCTTTTGGAAAAAATAAGGATATCATCAATAAAGAAGACCACAAAGTGATCTAAATATTCCTTGAATACTCGGTTCATCATATCCATGAAGGCAGCAGGAGCAGTAGTTAATCCAAAAGACATGACTAGGAATTCATAATGCCCGTCTGGGAGTTAAAGCCGTCTTTGGAATGTCATCGGTTCTAATCTTCAATTGGTGATATCCGGAATGAAGATCAATCTTTGAAAAGAATTTGGCTCCTTGTAATTGGTCAAATAGGTCATCAATATGTGGCAATGGGTACCTATTTTTGATGGTGACATGATTCATGTAGCGGCCCCAAATCCGGGTCATAAATCACCACGAATCTGGTGCACTATTCTATAACTATTGCGGAAGATATAAACATAAATTGTTTATACATTAAACATTATACACTATCCCCAAGGTCGAGTAACCATAATTTATACACAATTCCATATCCTATCTAACATACAATGTTATTATAATAAATTACTTTTACAAATCTAGCTGCACACATAGTCCCAAGCTGAGCTTGGCTTTATTTCCTTGTATCCGACGCATTCGCCTTAATCTGCAATGTCTTATCATGATATAGCAAGGGTGAGCATAAAAGTTGCCCAGCAAGTTTAAATACAATTTAAGGATATATCATGATTGAAAGAGTCTGAATAATAAGCTGGCTATAATTCATCAATGTAATTGAGAACTAGCACGAACAAACTTTTGACTGAACAAGTATTAAACATGAACAATTATATCTGAACCGAATGGTAATGAAGGTGATCAGCCTTTCATACCT
The DNA here is from genome assembly GCA_020205605.1 of Panax ginseng. Classification (NCBI taxonomy): domain Eukaryota; kingdom Viridiplantae; phylum Streptophyta; class Magnoliopsida; order Apiales; family Araliaceae; genus Panax; species Panax ginseng. The sequence continues at coordinate 90,963,312 of CM035129.1, forward strand.
AACTTATACATAGAAGATGTACATAGTATAATTCTACATGGCAATCGGTAATGATTAACCATAAGCATATCTGAATGGAATAACTCTTAGTAGAGTTAAGAAAAACTTACCTGTTCCGTTGATTATCGTTACAAAATATAACTTAGCTTTATCCAAAGACCTAATATAGATAATATCAATCTCTAAATATTAGAATAATATCATCACAGTATAAAATAAGACCTAGTATCAAGTCAAACTATTACAGTCTAGGTTGAGTTCGGTACTATTAGGACTTCCCGACGGCCTAGTCGGACAATTATTGAGTTTAAATTCAATTAAACTCTGCTACTTAACAATTATCTTAGATAATTTATTAATCAGTCAAAATAATTTTCATAGGTTCATAAATTTTTTTAGATAATTATTATTATTTATCATGATTTTTCAATCATTAATATCGTATTTAAATGAATTGAATACCACATAATTCCTTAATCATTAAAATTTATTTAATATTAAATATTAATGAACATCATAACATATTATTATAATATATTTATAATATCACAAAGTATTTTTAATACTTTAATTTCTCATTTATATAATTTATAAACCTTTAAATCTATTATCCAATAATTGCTATTAATATTAAAAAATTAATATTTTCATGGCAAAATATCAAAAGTTATATTTTATAACTTAAAATATTTTTATAACACTTAAATTATTTTCATATAATTTTTAAAGCATAAATTCTATTTTTCCATAATTTATCTAATATATTCATTAAATAAATTAATAACCATTAATAATAATTTATTAATAAAATTCATCACAAAATATCAAAAGTCATTTAAAATAACTTAAAATATTTTCTTATGCCATAATATAATTTTTCATGATTTTTCAAGTATTAAAATCATTTTAAATAATTTACTTAATATTATAATTAAATAAATAAATACCTTTTATATTCCAAAAATATTAAATATTTATTAAATATACTCAAAATAATTAAAACCTAATTTTTAGGCTTTAAAATAATTTTTCATAATTTATTATGTATTTTTAATAATTAAAATCAATTTTCTCTATTTATTAAATAAAATAAATAATTTTCTAAATAAACTATCATAAAAAGTGCCTATAGCTTACGTAACCATCGCTATATAGGTGTTCTTAACCATGTTCTTGAAATTTCCGAGAAAACCATGTCAGTTATCGAGGGGCTTGGTTTGACCGGTTCTAGATTCATGTTCATTACTTTTCTGGGCTTCTAATTTGGTTAGAACTGAAGTACTAATGTAATACTAGAGTTACCAACTTGTTCCATGGCCAAACAACATCAGATCATAGAGATCTAAGTCTCCAAAAACCTGTCAGACGCTATTCTTGAGTTTCTGGGTTTTCCAGAAACTCAAGCAGTGCGAAGGTACCTACTTGGTGGCCTTATACCTTTGATTCTAAGAATTATTTATGTGATCTATGAATTCAAAAGTGTAGTAGAGGTGTCAGGGTACAATAACATGCTATCATTTCAGTCTAACATCATAACACATGCAAGATCTATGCTAGTCAAACTATGTCAGAAATTTTGGCTGATGAAGATCTGGGTTTTCCAGAAAACCTTCATGAGCCATTTCGGTCAACCTAGTTTGACCAAGATTATCTACAATTCTGCTAATGATCTGGGGTTTCTAGATACATCAATATGAAGCCTACATGTCACACAACAACTATAAAACAACATGGCTATAACATTTAACAGAAGCAAGATCTAAAGCCCATAAAATGGTTGTCAGAGTTTCTGGGAAATCTGGGTTGCCCAGAAACTAGACTTTGTGTTAGGTCAACGCTGTTTGACCGATCATAACTCAAAATCTAGACATGATATGAGGTTGATTCAAGTTGAAGAATAAAGACCACATGGCATACAACATATCCATAACATAAAACACCATAAACATCTAACACAGAAGAATCTAGAGGCTCTGACATTTGCTTGTTAGACCTTATTTTTTAACTTTCCCAGATTTTTGAAATCTTTAAATTCATGCATCTAGATGATATAGATATATGATCTAACCACCCAGATCACTAATTAACACCATCTAGCACCAATCTAAACAACAACCTACAATAACAACACAAATCTTGAAGATCTAGCAGTTTAGAGATTTATACCTTATTAATGCAAAAATTTTGATTCTGATCTTGATGATCTGACATAGGAGAGATAAGGAATGGTATTGTCTCTCCTTATCACTTAGTTCCTCACAAAATTTTCGGATGGGAGAGAGAGAAAAGGCTTAGCAAGGCTAGCAAGTAAAGTGAGTTTATTACTTAACTTTTTAACCTTTGATTTTTGGTTCAATGAATTTGTAGGATGCAAGATGGCTGGTATTTGATGATTAAAGTAGATTATTAGACCACATGTCTAGCTTAGGGTTGGTCACCAACCACAAGTAGGGTTAGATCTACACTCCACCCCATTAAAATATTAGGAAGGGTAGTTTGGTCTTTTGATTCATAAAGTGAATGACAACTTGGTAACTTCTCACAATCATTAGGTTTTAACCCTTAGGGTTTGACCCTTAGGGTTTAATACTAAGATTACACAAATTTATATTCTAGACTTTTCTAATTAGGTTCTAAAAATAGAAAATTATAATTAGGGTTCCCTAATTATAGTAAAGTTTACTAATCACATTCAAGCTTGCTAATTAGGGTTAAGGTTTCCTAATTAACATAAGCTCTATAAATTAATAATTAGGTTTTCTCTAATTGTACATTAGGGTTTCCAACATTAGAAATTAGGGCTTTCTAATTAATCAATTAGGGTTATCCCCAATTATACTTACAATTAATAACATAGAAACTTTATACTTATCTTCAAGCTTCCCAATTAGTGTTTTAATATTCCGAATTAGGGTTTCAGATTCTGGGTTCTGAAATTAGGGTTTCCATAGCCGATAATAGGGTTTCTTATCAATCGATAAGGTTTTCTAACTGAACGTCGAGGCTCTTAGTATATTATTAGGGTTTATGACTAATATAGTTTATCCGGTCAACCCTTGACCCTTAACCACATACTGCACACACATATGACCATATACACAAATACTCTTAACATTGCAAACCTTCAAAAGTTTTTTAAATTCACAAAATTCAATCCCAAAAATGTCAAATACATACACTTATTTTCTGTCTAGGTTTATTATTTAACCTCTATTCAATCTTTTAAGAGGGGGCTTTCCAATAAGGATTTCTCCCTATTGGCGCGAAATTAGGTGACCAAACCTCTCCTTGGCAGAACTTCCAGACATCGTTAATATTGCAAATAATAATATTAATAACTCTGTTATCTCAATATATAAAATATCGACAATAATTGAATACAATTGAGTGACTTCTCACGTAAGCATCAATAATCAATACCGTGTGTTACTATGCAACCACGCGTATTACTGTACTTTTAACACTGAGTGTTTCAACAGTTAACGGTAAAACTTCCTCTGTTATTTTCATAAAATATTTTTGTCGTTTTCTCAATCCGACAATAATTCCATTATGGGGTCCACCAATGATTGTGCCATTGTACGAATATTCCTTGTTAAAACGAATATTCCCTGACCAATCGAATATTATATAACAACTTGAGTACTTTGCAAAATTTATAAATATTTCCCACAACTATAACATTATATCAAATTCATTCCATAATATTCAAAAATGATATTTATAGAAAAATCATCTTTATTAAAAAAAGTTGGGGTCTTACAGCTTTTATATATATAATTGCTTACTACTTTTCATATAAACTGCGGCATCATGTGAGCCTAGGAATAATGTGATCACAGATTCAGTCTATTGAATCTAGGTTCGGTTCCCGTGATGGACATTTTTAGCTATAAGCAGCTTGCACATTATTCACGGTGTTTGAATATCCTTAGATGTTTGTCATGCCCATGAGGAGTTCGACACCGCTATATATTATTTTCTCGAAGATGCTTCGCATCTCGAAAATAAAAGCAAACCAGCCGAACATTTAATAATAAAATGGAAGTATCAAAGGCCTCAATTACTATTGAGCACAGGGTTTGAAAAACCTCTTTTACAAAACCTCACTGCTATATCTTGTTTAAAACTGAATTTTTGTATAAATTCAAACGCTGTGTATATAGGTGCGAACGAGGCATAGCACTACTTCCAAATAAATTGCACATTGATCCACATACACACACATATTCATATAAAAGTTTCTTGAAAAGTGGCGGTCACCGTGGCAACACGGTTGTTGGGGGGTGCCTAACACCTTCCCTCCACATAATCAAGCCCCCAAACCCAAATGAATCTCGGTTTCACAGACCCATTTAGCAGTGTCACATCACTGGGTCAATGTGCAAACCTTTTCTCGGTTGCGTTGGTGCAACCAGTTAAAAACACCAACTGGCGACTCTTACAGTCAAATCGTTGACATGATACATGTCAGACCCTTTTCACTTATTTTTTTAAACAAATCTCACATAACATGAGAACACCAAAGAATAAGAACAGAAAAGGGACAAACAAAAATCCCGACGTCGACATGTGGTGACTCTGCAGGGGACACCAGTAAGAGGGTTTATGTCGCTACTACAAGCTTTTCAAAACAGTTATATGCTTGTGTGAATGTTGCATTTACATTTATGATGAATGTGTACGAATACATTTACTTACTGCACTGCAAAATATCTATCTGTGATATTAGTGCTTCGCACATGTCATCATTTTCATAAATGGTGAGACACGTTGTATGTGAATGTATATTGTGTGGTTCCTCAACCAGGAGGCTATCCAGTCGGTGTTTGATTACTGGACTCGTAGGGAGACTAATTCTAACGAGGCTCAGGAAAGGCACCACCAAGATTCGCTCCAGTTGAAAGACCAGATTAACTTCCCGTTAATTAGATTGCGAAAATCTGGGGACCTTCATGCCAAAAAGCCACGAGAGTAAACCTAAGATAGGTCAGCCTCTGATAAACCAAATGCGGAGGAAAGTCTCTTCATGCTTTTCATTTTCTATTACTTGTAAAAGCATTTGCTTGTAATTTTATTCCATGTTCATCTTTATGTAATGGAAAATATGAAGAATATTTGCACATGCATGACATACTATCAAATGACACCCATTTTTGCAGGATAATATTCCTAAAATGTTCACAATATGATAGCATGTAAACATTTACATTCCCTGAAACTAAACTATATAAGTTTTTTGTAGGGAAACAATTGGGCTTGTTACCCGCTCAAAATCTAAAAAGGCCACGAGCCTACAACCAATTATATCTTCTTCTAACCAGTCTAATCCCATTTCTCGAGAAGAATTTGACGGATTAAGTAAAAAAATTATAGATTTGGATGTTCTGCTTAAAGAATTGCATCAGTCTACTCAGGGCTCAAAAATTCCTACACATATAGAATCCTCTACACAAGGAGGAACACAAGGTTTTGATTAAAAAAAAATCCAGAACCTCAGTTGGATACGACCAACAAAGACCCTGAAAACACCCATCTCAAAGGAGATCCAGACATCGATGATATCATGAAGAAAGTCCTTCAAATGGAAGAAACTATCCATACTCTCAAAGGGATTAGAACACATGGAAGTGTTTCATATGCTGACCTTTGCATATTCCTTGGTGTTCTTAATCCAGAGAAATTCAAAACCCCTGACTTTGAAAAGTATGACGGATTAGGGGATCCTTATACACATTTGAAGATGTTCATTGGAGAACTTGGATCTTATACAGAAAATGAGAAGCTCAGAATGTAGATGTTCCAGAAGAGTTTGACTGGAGAAGCCCGTTTATGGTATACCAGATTAGACAACTCAAAGATCCATAGTTGGGAAGAGCTATCTCACGCTTTTCTGAGTCTTTCAAAGAGTACGCTCAAAGGTGGAGGTGCCTTGCTGCTCAAGTTATTCCTTCTATAACAGAGTCAGAAATGGTCATGACTTTCATAGACATATAAGAAGCTCCTTTCTATGAAAGAGTTTTAGCTGGTATTGGCAAACCATTTTCTGAAATGATCAAACACGGAGAGATGGCTGAGATGGGATTGAAGTAAGGAAAGATTCAAGACCTAGCCGCTCTTAAAGCAATTGCTGAGCATATCTAGTCCGGAACTTATGGAAATAACCCTCGGAGGGTTCATAAAAAGAAAGAGGAGGATGTTTCCTTGATACTACAAGGTCAAAAAGGCAGTCAGAACATGCCTATACAGAGGATAAATTACTCTCCTTTTCAAGCACAGTCTTTAAACCCTCCATTGCCTAAAGGTGGAGAAGCAAAGCGCCCTCGAACGTTCACACCCTTAAGGGATTCGCTTGAGAATATTCTTGCTCTTCTGACTACTCAGAAGAAAATCACACATCTTCCACCAGCCAACCCTAATTGGAGGGGCTTCAATGCTACTCGAAAGTGTGCTTATCATTCTAGGGTACCTAGACATGATACTCAAGATTGTTGGGCCTTGAAACACAAGATCAAAGATTTGATAGACAACAGTGAAATCGTGGTTACCAAACCAGATCAACCTCATGTGAAAGACAACCCTCTTCCTTAACACAAAGAAGAAGATGTCAACATGATTTATTGGAGCAGTGGATAGAGTTCCAATTTTAATGGTGAATAATCCCAGACCATCAAAGATGGTGTTGACAGATGGGATTATGTAAAGTTCTAATTTGTTATGGAATGAAAGATGAAAGATCTTTATAAGAAAGTGGAATAATTGGCAGAACTAGTGATCCATCAGCATCAAGTTACACGCTAGTTAGTCAGCCAGGAGCATGCATGTCTCCTTCCCTTTGTTATGAATGCTCCATCATCACCTTCAGAAAGCGAAGCACTGGAGGAAAAAGTTACAAAGAGAGTAAGCGCTAAAGCTCATCGGGATTTTGCCAATAGAAGGGAATTTACATACCTAGGCCAACCTATGGAGGAAATATTTCAGATGCTAATCAATGAAGGACGAATCACCTCCCTTCTACCTCCAATTAATCCTCTTTCAAGATTGTTCAACTCCGATGGAGTATGTCAATATCATTCACATTCTCGTGGTCACAATATAGAAGAATGTTGGGCACTCCGCCACCTTATTCAGAATCTAATTGACAACTGTGTCCTGCAATTGGTAGACAATGACACTGTGATACTCAAGAGTAGGAATACATGTCTTACTAAATGGAAGGGACTAGTAGCAGTTATATCCACTGAGGCTGATGAGACTGTCAAACCATTTCCCATACAAGCAATTCAACTCAATGGAGCCGACAATCATTTAAAAGTTGCTGCACCAGAGCCAATTTCTTTACCCTTCAGACCATAATATCCTGTTGTTAGCCTACACAAATTCCCATGGAATTATAGAGAAGCGAAAGGATCCACGTCTCATACTACTGCTACAGTGTCGAAGGAAAATCCACTATATCTTCCTCAGAGGGTGATGAAGCCCGCCATAAAAGAAAAGGGGAAGATTCCCATGGAGAAGATTAAGAAATTCCTCTACACTATGGGCCATAATGAAGCAAAGGTGGTTCTAAACTTAAGAGAAGCTCCACATCAGATCTCAATACTGGACTTGGTTTTCTCTTCCGAGGATCACAGGAAGATCTTATTGAAGGTTTTGGAAGAAGCCTACTTACCAAAATCAGTGGATGTAGAAAAATTTTAACTTCTGGTTGATCACATTTCTAACAACAATGTGATATCATTCACTGATGAGGACATACTGCCCGAAGGGACCGGTCATTGCAAGCTATTTCACATTGCAGTTTTGTCCTCCGGGTATATGTTAGCTGCAGTTTTGATATATGGAGGTTCGTCTCTGAATATATGTCCTTATGCCACCTTGGTGAAGATGAACGTCAATCTCAAACGGATCCGAAGCAGCCATACGATTTTCAAAGCTTTTGATAGATCCCGAAGAAATTCTGTCGGAGAGATTGAGTTGCCAATTGAGATTTGTCCTCATACATTCAATTTATCCTTTCACGTCCTTAAGATAGATTCAGGATACAACCTACTATTGGGGAGACCATGGATCCACATGGCTGGAGCCGTCCCTTCTACACTACATCAACAACTGAAATACATTGTCAACAATAGTCTAGTCACTGTCAACGCTGAGGCAGAATGTCCTGAACAAGGAAATCTACCACTCATCAACTTCAATTCAGAAGTTGAGCCGACCAGTTTTCATACTTTGGAAGTGAGCAATACACAATACCGTCCTATTGGAACGCCATTTCCCGTACACAAAATTTCTGCCGAGGTTATGTCGGCTATTCAAGAAATGATGTCATTGGGTCATCAGCCTGGACAAGGGCTTGGTAAAAATCAGTAGGGTATTAAGCACCCAATTCAAATGTCCAATCAAACCGGGACAGCCGGACTAGGCTATTCTGCCAGTTCCAGTCATAGAAATCCTCATAAGCACAAGCAGATTCCTCGAGCTTCCACCATATGGCAATTTTCTCCACCTGCACCTCATGAGTTGATATAGTCTCCGGTAAAGGTGTCAACCCATGTTATGGCTATGCTGTTTCCCAAACCAGTACCATTCAAAGCAAAAGAGGTTCTAATTCCTGATCCCGAAGTGGAAGAAAGGGAACGGAAACGTAAACATGACATTGCCCTGATGATGTCAGGCATACACATCATTATCCATTATGCACATACAAACAGATACACCCCAGATGATGATTTCCCAGATGTTATGGTCATCATTCGGGAAAAGGAGAACGATGACACCCCCTCCATCACTCTAATCCATCAGAACTTTACCCTCGATAATTGGAGCGACACTCTATGCATTGGTCGACGAGGGTAAAATGGGCAGAAATCCCTCTACCCTGTAGATAACTTTAATTGCTTACTTTCCTCTGCCCTGTAGATAACTTTAATTGCTTACTTTTCTGTACAATATTAGCCGTTATTTTATCAGTACATGCTAACACTTTTGTATGATTAAACAGCTTCATATATTAAGTGAAAGCATATTTTGTTTCAGGACTATGAATTTAGATGTGCCTGTACTTGCTGATGAGGTGCCTTTTCTCCATAAGGACTGTAACTTTGATGAAAAGTTGGACTCAGACTTGATGGAAATCTAAGAGGACATTGAGATACCTCAGGAGATTAAGGAATTGGTTGAAGACAAACCTAAACCTAATCTTGATCAAACCACTTCTTTCAATCTAGGAACCTTAAAAGGCCCTAAGCTAATCCAGATTGGTTCAGACCTAACCTCAAACCAACGGAATGACATGGTTGCGCTACTAACTCAATTCTAGGATGTGTTTTCATGGTCTCATGAAGACATGGTAGGTTTGTCCACTGACATTGTCCTTCATCACCTTCCCATTAAAGAGGGATTTAAGCCAATCAGGCAGAAGCTCATGCGATTAAAACCTGAGTGGAGTTTAAAGGTGAAAGAAGAAATTGTGAAACAATTTCAAGCTGGCATTATCATGGTGTCCACATATCCGGAATGGATATCCAACATTGTTCCCATGCCTAAACCAGGAGGAAAGGTGCGAGTTTGATTGGATTACCGGGATCTGAACAAAGCTTGTCTTAAAGATAGCTTTCCCATGCCCTTTATCCACATTCTTATTGACAATACTGCTCAATACGGCATGTACTCCTTTGCTGATTGCTTTGCGGGGTATCATCAAATCATGGTCGCTAAGGAGGATCATGAGAAAACTGCTTTCATCATGCCTTGGGGAACCTTTTGTTATAGACGGTTGTCATTTGGCCTCATCAATGCCGGAGCAACCTATCAGCGAGCTATGGTGGTTCTTTTCCACGACTTAATGCATAAAAAGATAGAGATCTATGTGGATGACATCATTGTCAAGTCCCGAAGGGAAAAAGACCACTTAGACCATCTTAAAAAGCTCTTCAATAGGTTGCGTAAGTACAACTTGAAGTTGAATCCAGCCAAGTGCGCCTTTGGCGTTAAATCAGGCAAGTTGTTAGGTTTCATAGTCAGCCACAAAGGGATTGAGTTGGATCCCACCAAAATCCAGGCCATCAAGGAAATGCCCATTCCTTAGACAGAGAAGGAAATAAGGTGATTTTTGGGAAGAATCAACTTCATTAGCAGGTTTATTTCCTAACTCACAGTAACTTGTGAGCCCATTTTCAAATTATTAAGGAAGAACTCCTCCATGAAATGGAACGATGAATGTCGAATGCCTTCCTTCATAATCAAAGAAAGTACCGTTAACGCATACGTGTTTTGTACCTCCTGTGGATGATGTTCCCTGCTCATGTACTCATACATTAATGACAATGCTATGGACCGCATGTTGGGGAAAAAGACGATAGAGGCCAAGAACGAGCTATCTATTACCTCAAAGAAAAGATTCAAAGAAGAAAGGAACACAAGTACATTCGATTGAGAAGACTTGTTGTGCTTTAAAGCACGGGCTTCCATGAGGTTACAACATTACCTCCATGGTCACACAACCCATCTCATATCCCGCGTGGATCCTCTCAAGTATGTGTTCAAGAAGCTCTGCATTAAATTGTCTTCATATCGTCCAGATGGCGAACTGATCCTACAAAGAAGCTTGACATCGCATATGTGACGCAAAAATCATCACAGTCAAGAAATTGCGATCAAGTGGTCAGCCGCCTGCAAGAGGACTTCAAACCCTTGAAACATACTTTCCGATGAAGGTAATGGCATTTCAAAGAACACCATCAAGACGATGCATGCCATACATGGAAAATGTATTTCGATGGAGTCATTAACATGTAGGTGCCGAGAGTGGAGAAGTTCTAGTATCCTGCATGTGGGAGCGGATCCCATTGCCGCCAAATTGCAAATTAGAAGCACCAAAACATAGCCGAATGTATGAAGGTCAGATTATAGGGCTAAAACTTGCCTGTTCACTAAGCATCAGGCGGTTAACTGTCTTTGGAGATTCAGAGTTGGTAATCAAACAATCCACAGGAATCTATTAAACCATAGAATTACATTTGTTGCCTTACCATCGGCAAGTTTTACAGATGGCTTTGGAGCTCGAAGAAATCTCCTTTCTACACATTCTTCGTAATAGGAATGATTTTGCGGATGCACTAGCAATGTTGGCCTCCTTGATTCACATACCTGACAAGGAAAACATGCCAAGCATCACATTTGCCATGCAAAAGGCCCCAACTTATGGGAACTATGTTAGAGAAGTATCAGATGAGCTACCTCCCATCCACAACCCCTTGTACCAGCACATCAAGGAGTATATGTGAGATAGATCTACACCCGCTGAGGCGAGCCTAACTGAAAAGGTAGATCCATCGACTTGCTATGAAATTCTACCTGAGCGAAGATGCACTCTACAAGACAGATACATGATTAGGTCTCCTCAGATGTCTAGATAAAGACCAAGCTCAGAGGCTCATGGATGAGATCCATGGTGGAGTATGTGGCCCACACATGAGCGGACCCCTACTTGTTAAGAAAATCCTCAGAATAGGGCATTATTGGTTTACACTCAAAGCTGACTGTGATGATCATGTGAAGAGGTGCTATCAATGCCAAATGCATGGAAATGCTATCCACGCCCCTCCAAGGGAACTCCACAATATGAGTTCGCCATGGCCCTTCTCAATGTGGGGAATGGACGTGATCGCGCCCATCTAGCCCAAAGCCAGTAATGGACATCGATTCATATTCTCCATGATCGACTACTTCACCAAACGGGTAGAAGCAGCCTCCTTCCCCAGGGTTACCAAAGTAGTGATCATTGCTTTCATCAGAAACAATATTGTCTGTCGATATGGACAACCAGAGGTCATTGTGTTAGACAATGCTAAAAACCTCAACAACAAAATGATGGAGGAGTTATGCAGAAAATTACACATAAAACAACCTAACTCCGTCATCTATCATCCAAAGATGAATGGTGCTGTTGAAGTGGCTAATAAAAACATCAAGAAGATCATGCAGAAAATGTCTGCCAATCACAAAGATGGCCTGACCTCTTGCCTCTGACTTTATTAGCCTACAGAACTTTAATGCTTACTTCCACTGGGGCAACCCCCTACTCATTAGCCTATGGGATGGAAGTAGTGCTCCCCATAGAGGTGGAAATGGAATCCCTCAGAGTGTTGATGGATGCTCAGCTGGATGAAGACCAATGCATACAAGAGAGGTATTACCAATTGTCTCTTATAGAGGAAAGGCGAATCGCGGCTATCTTCCATGGTCAGTTATATCAGTAAAGGATCGCAAGATCCTACAACAGAAAAGTCCAGCTACAGAAATTTTAACAACATGACTTGGTTTTGAAGAAGATCATTGACAACCAAGATCAATCTAAGGGAAAATTCGCTCCTAACTGGGAAGGCCAGTTTGTTGTCAAGGAGGTATTGACAGGAGGCATTCTCATACTACAGGAAATTGATGGTGATGAATTTCCAACACTTATCAACTCGGACACCGTGAAACAATATTATATCTAAGGTTATCATCAAGCAAACATCCTAGTTTTGGATTATCAAATCACCAGTCATTCAAGTTTTTCTAACCCTTTTTACATAATCTTCTGCCCCTCAGGGAAACATACACTTCAAACCAAAGACTGGTTTTACCTCATTTCAAACCTTCCACACAATTTGGTTATATCCCCGTGTTGAACCTTTCACACTGCAGCTTTACCACAAGATGGGATTAAACTTTTCCAGGCTTGCAGTTTGTCCTGAAGATGATATTAAACTTTTTCACACCTGCAGTTTGTCCCAACCATGGGATCAAACTTTCTTCTCCCCGTAGTATAGCCTGCACATGGGATTCTTACTTCTCTTCGGCTACAATTCATCTAGAGGGGTGAACTACGTCGACCTGATCTCCTTGATACCCGGGAGTACGTAGGCAACCATATTCTATATGGCCCGGTCGCAATAAAAAAAATAACAAAAACATTTCTGCCCTTTTTCTTTACAAAAACAAAAACCACAAAAACACTTATACACCCTTTTTCATCAATAAAGCTTCTACACCCATTTACACCTTTCACATTCAGTGTTTAACCTCTTACACCAGGTTCGAACTACGCAGACCTGATCTCCTCTTTAATAGGAGTACGTAGGCAGTCATTTATAGTTTGGTCTAACCCCCTACCAGAACAAAAATACTTGTCACATGGTACTGGGATCAAACTTCAATCCACCATATTTCATCGGCTTCAGACCAAAGGGATGGAACTACCTAACCTCTCCTCACAAATAAGAGATTCGACGACCTTCTAAGATGTGGTTGTGCCTCAAAGAGCAACACCAATCCATAAGAGATTGAATTAACTAGGCTTCTCACAAATAAGAGTACTGGCGACCATCTATGGTGTCGTCAATCTCAAAGAGGAAAAGCCACACTCCTCTCCATATCTACATACAGAAACTAGTCCCAAGACACCAAAGATGGTAGGGATATACACAAATCAATTATCCATCCTAAAAGATCCTGCGACATCTTAATGTCTACACATCAAGGATGAGTTCAGAGTGCATCAAGATCATAAGCCCTGAAGAAACAGACAAATATCAAGGAAGTATCAACGCACAACTGAAAGGGAAGTGATTCAAAATATATTTCCCTACCATATATAATATTGTTTGGTATATACAATATGTGATGTACATGACAAAATGGCTAAGCTAGTCTGTGTAGAAAAATACAAGGCTATCTACGGATCTGTGTGTATGCAAACTATCAGATCTAACATAGCATCCCTCTCCAAAAAAGGAGGTAATGCTGCAAGCTCTTGCCCAATGGTATCTATATGAGCTAGAAGATCTGAGGCTAACAGCATGGTGGCATGATGCTCATCAATGTATACACTCATATCGGCAAGGATGCCAGTCGTAAGGGATCTCATCAAGCATCACTCATCGACGATTTACCACATCCCGGCAGATAGGGATGAAGATCCCGCCTCTACAATCAATGCATCTCTGGCTGATCTGGCCTCATCTCTCTCTAATAGAGTTGCGTCTCTCCCATTAAGAGTTGTCAACATCAAGGCCCTAGCCTGATCTCTCTCAAAGGTCATCAGATGTAGAATCTGTGCTGAATGTTGAATCACAGTAGCACTCGTAGTGGGAGAATCCATCACAAATGCTGGAAACCCAGTAGTCAAATCCCCCTCGATGGGAATATCAGCCTCCCTATCCTCATCATCGGAATCAGTCCCCGACACTGTGGATACTACCGCAGTTGATGAAGTTTCCTTCTTCATCCATGAGGAATACTCTACAGAACAACCCGGATGGCTGATGGAAAACTCAGCTAGCTCTCGTTGATCCCAACAGACATACATCCTGGATCTATCCTTTGCTAATAAGTGTCGAGAAGTGAAGCGCTGACTCGATGCCCACTCAAAAGGATGGAAGTCCTAGAACTGGTCAAACTGACAAATCACGGCCAGTGGGTGGTAAGTAATCATGCCCCTCAAACCAGCTAGAGGGAGATAATCCATGCCCGGAGCATGAGTGATGAAGCTGTAGGGTGAGCTAAGCCCTGTACACGACAATATATCAAACGGATCTCTAATCCCTGCCAGGAAAGCTGACCAAGATGCAGCATATATGCACTTCATAGGCTGAAAGGAGTATGACATGGCTATATCATGGGTGAAACAATACCCATGCCATCTGAAAGTGCCAATCAGTATCAAGTGTGAAATAAACCACACGTATAAGATGACCGAAGTCAGCTCAGAAACACTCCCGCTTGATAAGTGCAGAGAGTATGTGGTTCCAAAGTCTTTAAGCATGATCATCAGTATGATGGTGTTACCCTACCTGAGAGCTCTCACTGCCATGATGACTCCTATGTCCAACTCATCCATATATTGTGGCATGTAGATATACGACAGTACATATAATAACAGTATATCCACTCTGGCCAAATGCCAATGATCCTCCATTGTGGTGAAATCCTCGGAATGCCATGCATAACTATCCTCTAAGCCAAATCTATCAAATAGAAAACGCTGGGATATAACATCGCCAGATGTGAGCTCATCCTGCACCACCCTACGCCTCAAGCCAGTAAAGGTCATGAACTGCCTACTCATGTTTCCAATCGCCATATGCACGCAAGGTCTGTCCAATGGCAGCATCATCAAACATGCATACTCCTCTAGAGTAGGAGTCAACTCATTGGTCCTAAATCAGAAAACCTGTCTCTCCGATACCCAGTGCTCCAGCATGCCCTCTATGAATCCAATGGGAACCTGAAACATCAACAGGGTTATAGTATGCTGTAACAAATGATCTACAGTCACCCTGTCTGATGGTGACATGTTATCATACCACGATCGCATACCAGATGCCACAAATAATGGTGGGGTATGATCAATATGGCTAACTGTCAAAGAAGACATCTATACGAGCCTTGTCATAAGACCATCCAGGGGTTAATGCTAAATATCTTTGGACATACATACATATGCATAACATAATAACATGCATGACACAATAGATGGAAATGGAAAACTGTACATACATTCCTAAGTATATCATCATCTAATACATCTCTATACAACTAAAATACAGGGAAATAGGGCAAAATTGTCCTACAACTAACAGAGGCCTATCAAAAGATATAGCGAGAATGGGGCGAAGCTACCCAATGAATAGAGGACTATCAAAAGCGATAACGATAATATACATCAAAAGAAGATAATGGTGTCAATGTCTACATCATTAATACTGTCCACCTGATGTAACTCCTCCTGAGTCACTGGATCTCTATCCACAGGGATGTCAGGCCTATACAAGGGAGGATCTGCACCGAAAAAACCATATGGGTCACCTGAGGGGCTAGCTCCAGAGTTGGAAGGATCAAAAGTATTTGCCTCTCAAGGATATCTACCCAAGTGCCGGATAAAGAAATGTGCCCGGTACAACTACCGGGCCAAACTATCAATCTGTGTCAAATGAGTTGAATCTCGGACGTAGGCTAGCTAATCCGTTATCATCACGGATCCTGGAACCATATCCCCCACGAACTGAGTGGTGCAGGTCTGGGCTTCAATGGTACGAGGGAACCACCAATATTGGAACATCTCATGAGTGCAGGGGCCCTCTGATAATGTGAAATCGTCAACCCCCAACAATAGGATATCAATGACGGGTGACTGCAAAATAGGCCAGTAACGCCTGGAATGAGGCAAGATCGGCATACGAATCTCTCCTGTAGTGCTTCTGATAGCACATTCTCCTAAGTAGAGCTCCCATCCTGCTCTGTGAAGAGAGGAATCCTACGGGTGGAAATCACATGCTCGACATCAGGTGGGTACCCATCCTCAAATCTAATGCTCAAATGCTCCCCAGAGTAAGGAACCCGTGTGATGACATCTGTTGTCGACAACTCTAGTCAGTAGTGCGTGAGTGAGTAAAACCCTCGAAGAACAAGGACCTTTGCCAAGATAGAATGATGCCATCTCCGCCCTCGTGGATGGGTATCTAAGCCTAACACACTCACAGATTTGAAACACGGGAGCCTCTCATAGCCCAAAATCGCCAACACAAAGGCAAAACATCTGGGCCGTCACCAACACTCTTAACTCTCGTATATGGAAAGACAAGAGAAATACTCACCAAAGAGAAATAGGTAGAATCCTAACCAAGCCTCGTTGCCAAGCCCCTACGAAGCGCACGCATTCCCCTAAGGAAATAAAGCGAAGGTGTAGAACCCCAATCATAATCTCCTATACTATCCACGTGTCGGTGGCGCTGATCGAAGCGAAGGACAACATAGAAGAGTTATCTGCCATGGCGCCCCCTAATGATCATCAAGAACAATCGTTTGAAGAATGCGTTCCCTAACTCTCACATCATCGTATGGGCTCACTTCAATAGCTTCGCCATAAAGATCTACGCCAAAGGACTGTCGCATAAACAGCCCTTGCCTGAGCGCCTCCACTGGAACTCCTAGCAAGGATCTGACGGCAGTTGGGGTAATATCCATCGTAAAAGGCACTGGCGCCCCTCCAAACTCCATACTTGTAATAAACCGCCAGTCCATCAGCGTCATCATCACCTCACAGTCTAGCAAATGGAGTGACTGAGTCTGGTGAAACCAGCGCTCAGGCAATGCCCTGACGTAACCCCAAGGACAACGATGGGGAAGAATAGAGAAGAACATCCTGAATCCCCAGCCATGTAGAATTGCTCTATAGTCATCATGCAAAGCCTGATACTTAGAATGGATGCTGAACCAATTCCCTCGAGGCTTTGTCAAGCTGGGAACCTACATCAAATATAGATCAACATTAGAACCCTTTACTCCTCATCAATAGAAAATAAGGAAGATTAAGATCTAACTTTATACCTCGTTTGTGTGCAGGGAAACTGAAGGGTGTCGACTCAATTCGCCCAGAAACTCTGGGTTCACAACCTGAATGTCTGACAAATCCCTACGAGGAACACGTGCAACAAGAGCGGGGTCTGTAACTGGAACATCCTCCTCCTCATCCTCGACGTCTGACACTTTAACTCGGATACGACGATCACCGCCCACTAAACGACGACGCCTAGCATTAACGAATCTGGGTCAAGGCACTTCGGCCCACCTCAGACACCGTAAGTGGTCCTGCGGGAACTACTTGACTAATCTGGATCTATAATATCTGTACAACAAGTCTCCAAATCACCTTAGAAGGGGTGTGGTAAATTCTTATCTGAAGTTTTTCAAAATGCATTTTATGACTACATGCATGCATGCATTATTTTAACATACATCTATAGTAAAGTTAAAAATGCATGACTACCCAATACCTACATTTTGGAAAATTTTGTTGTAGTCCCCTTTGTAAATAGGACGATCCACATGCACAGAGGCATGACTAGGTGGCTATTCAGTAGCACACCTACCCACAGTCATATACATCCTACATGCATTAATACATCATAGTAACAAAATACGTAAGTGTAGTCTAATTTCCAGGATTATTTTTCTTTTCTACCTTTACTCATTTGTCCTCAAATAGGATAAGAAATGACAGTAAAAGGTGCCAATTTGACTGTTTCAAAAGTAAAATTTTTTCACATCATTATGTTCAGCATGGTTTAATACTAACATTTACTATGTTGAATATTTTTTATCAAGTCATATCAGCGTGTATATTCACTACTATGTGTCTAAATGCATTTTATGTGATAAGTCATTTTACAACGGATAGAAACTGGAAAAGAATACATGCATACATTACTAGGACAGTGTAGAACACTTGTAATGTGGCAGAATTTGCATAAAGTCACCCGAACTCAGTAGATCTGAAGAAGAGCTCTCAGATTTCCTTCGCGGTGCAACTTGAAAGTGACTTATGAAAGCAACCCGCTGGCATTATATACCCACAGTTGGTCGTAGGTCCACCTGCGGCTCCCACAGGTGTACCTTTGGTACTCCTACATCGGTCCTACTCCTACGGATCAGTTCAGTTCAAGTTGCAAAGGAGGTTTCACAAAGTGAAAAGGCCAAAGCAGGAATAAAAACGCTACGCAATTGAGCAGAATAGCCTGAAATCTTTGTTTTCACGGGCCAAACTTTGGCTTCACATATCACTCATTGGTATTCGCCTGAATGCAAGGTATACTATACCAGTGACCTCAGCTTTTTGAAGTCATTTTGGCAATGCCTCACATAGGTTTGATGCCGCCAAATATGGGGTCATAACCCTAAAAGACGCCTTCCTCGGTGGGGGTCACAACGCCGATTTCAATCATTGATAAAGTATCCCCGATGGGGGTTATAACATAATTAAACCATTGATGTACGTGTCAATGAAGGTCAAGCAGCCTTGACGTCATTTCAACCGATGGCAAGTAAACCTATCGAAGCATTGGAGGCCATTCGATGATCTCATCCATCAGTGCACTTATCCACAACCTTCCCCGGCGGAGGTTAAAACGCAATTCAACAATTGATATACTCGCCAATAAAGATCAAGTAACCTTAACATGTTCCCCGACGTGGGTCACAATGCAATGCAACCGTTGATACACACATCAATGAACGTCAAGCAGCCTTGATAGTTTGCCCAGTAGGGATCTATCTGGTGATACACTCATCAGCGAGGGTCAGGCAGCCATGACAATACATACTATTGGTTGTAACTCTGACAGGATTGTGGTATATGTTATACACATCCTCAAATAGACAAAGCTTTATCCCCACAGATCTCTTGCACACGAGATGCACATCTTCAGAGTAAAGTCTGTATCAAGGATCCAGGACTTTGGTGATAACCCCGACGTAAACATCCTTGAAGACTTGGATCGCACGTCCAAGACATCACTGATTGTCATCCCTGGTAGGATTAACAGGGAACTGGCAATCATTCCATCACGTTGGAAAACAATCCAACAACATACATGCATCATACATTTACATCATGTTGCTACATATAGCATCATGTTTATCTTGTTGCATTTCAAGTGTCTAGGATTCTTTATCCTATCCATGCCTTGCATTTCATGATTATGATAAATAGGGGCATCTATAGACACTCGAAATTTTCTCGCAAGACACTGTTACTTAACATTGCAGAGGCGATTCGCTCTTCGGAGATAACCCTGGAAGACAGCTCACATCCACTCTAGATACTACCAGAAGTTCAGTCCCAAAACTGAAACACACACCGGGAGTATCAATTCCAACCTCAAATATAACCCCAAGGAATGTCATTGCAGTTCCGGCGATAACTCCGAAAATGCTTGTTTCAAATGCAATTAACCAGCTTCAATCTTAAACCTCCTGTCAAGGCACTCATTCCAAAGACCCGAAGATAACACCAGGAAGACATGCACACTTAAAGATGACCCTACGGAATTCAAACACTTGCGGCCGTCCAATCTCAGATGTAACCCTGAGCAATAACAACTATCACCCCAAACCGGAGATAACCCCAGTGAGGGGTAAAATTGTCATCTTTCCACCTCAACCCCAGTACGCCGTCTCAACATTTCATACATATATTTCTACAGAGCAATGTCCCACAAGAGCCAAGGAGTTCCAATCTCGAGTGACTATTACGGGTGGAAGCACACCGGATAGAATTTGAAGCTTAAAGACCATGGGCATGGTCCCCTCTTCCTGACTTCGTACAACCTCTAATCCCATGTCATTGCATAACTCTCGACAAAAGCGGTCTGAAGAAGGTCTTGTACACCTCGTTCGAATGCTCGGATTGAAGTTCTGCAAGTTCGAGCGGACATCACAGTGCACGAGTTCATATACTTCGAGACGGAGGAGCCCGGCACCTCGCAACCGCAGTATCTGCAAGAATCGCGTAGTACACTGTGGGCCACCAACTCTATAAATATAGAGCTTGGGGTGGCCATTTATAAGAGAAGAAAAGGCGAGGAAGCCCTATCCAATTTGCTCTGTACACACCCCATATTGAGTGCTTTCTCATTTTAAACATTTGTTAGCTCACATATAGCTACACTTTACTGCTGGGAGCTGAGTGTTTATCCATCTAGAGTCATAAGCGTTATATCACGAAAGTTATGCCTCGATTGAGCTTCTGAACTTATGTCAAGAGCGCTTACTTACTTATATATATATATATATATATATATATATATATATATATATATACTTATATGTATGAACTGTTGTCGGATTATATCCGATGAGCCTGGATTTTATATCCGGAGAGTTTATTGCTTTTATATATATATACTTATATATATGTAGACACTCAAAATTTTCTGTACGCATGTTACTGACATTGCAGGAGGGCAGATTCATCTTTCGGAGATAACCCAGGAAGATAGCTCATATCCATTCCGGATACTACCGGAAATTTATTTTCAAAGCCATGGAACACACACCGGGAACCTCATTTCCAACCCCAGAACACACACCAGGAACATCATCTCCAACCCCGGAGCACACCCCGGGAATATTGTTTCCAACCTCGGAGATAACCCCGAGTTTCGTCCTTGGTAATAACCCCAAGGAATGTTGTTACAGTTCCAGCGATAACTCCAAAAATGCTTGTTTCAAATGCATGCTATCAGCTTCAATCTCAGACCTCCTGCCGAGGCACTCATACCTCGCACCTTGAGTCGACACCGGTGCATGACAGCACACTTACGATGACTTTATGAAGTCAAACACTTGAGGCAGTCCAATCTCAAATATAACCCTAAGCAACATTTGTTGTCATCTCAAACCGACGATAACCCCGGTGAGGAGTCATAAAGTCATCTCACCACCTCAACACTTGAGCATCGTCTCAAACACTTCATACATACATACATACAACAATGTCCTACAAGAACCGATGAGTTACAATCACGAGTGACTACTACGCGTGGCAGCATACTAGATAGAATTTGAAGCTTGAAGACAATGGGCATGGTCCCCTCTTCCTGACTTCATACAACCTCTAATCCTATTGGGTAAAATCTAATTACGCACAACACGCAAGTATACGTGGTCAACAAGAAATAAAGTGATAAGTTGAGTATCGTTCCCACAGAGATTAATTAGCAATAACATTAACTTACAATTACCAATCTTCTATTAACCCTAATTTTATTAAACAACCCAAATTCAATAACATAAGTTAACAAAACTAAAATTAAGAATAATTAAACTAACATAAAACAACCACGAATACCAAAATCTGAAATTTCAAACAATTAATGGAGAATTAGACTTATGATTTCACCCTAAGCTTCACTTTGATTTTAACACCTTTATCCAAATTTAATGCACTATCCCAGTTTATTAATCAAGAACACGAATGCAGTATTAACCACCTCTCGATGCACTAATACCATATTAACTTCAATCCACAATTAAGATAGAAATCCGTTAAACACCTTAACCAACTAACCCACTATATCTCTATGTGAATTACAATTGAAGAAGGTTGAAGAATAAGTTCTCTATCCGACTACATACAGTGTCAAGTATATCTCTACCTTAACACTCATCAAGTTTAAGCTACTAACAAAATCCTGAACACATGTTATATCAACTAGGTCTAGATTTGAATATCCTCTCTTGATTCCATCCAACTCCACAAAGAATTTTTGATCAGGCAATTCATAGATTCAAGCACAAATTAATATAGATAAACTGGAGATAACTTATTAAATAGGAAATCAATGTTTACAAAACCATTGATTCACTTAAGGATCCATCACAAGCCTAAAAAGTGAATTAGTTCATAATAAACGAAATAAACACTGAATAAATCATAGAAATCATTCTTCCAATTACAATAAATAATCTAACACGAAGAATATTGGAAAACACCCTTCACGAAGACTAGATTTGCAACCGTCTTGAAAAACTCTTCGAAATACTCCTCCACTCTTGCTATCAAAAACTCAGCTTAGATCTTCGTAATTCTTCTCTCTATAATCTCCTTGTTGCTGTTGATAGAGTAATAGATATCTCCCATAAAACTCTAGCCAAATTCCCTATCAAATAGAGTTATATTGCCATGCAAATAGCTGAAATTCGTGCCCAAGAGGAATTACAAACATAACAAGACACTTTGAATTTTCCACCTTTCTTCCCGGTACGGGGTTTATATATTATGGATGTCATTTCTGGCTTATCTTCTGACTTGCTCAAATGAAGACCCCCACCCCGGCGGGGGTGTATAGCCTAATAATGCCCACCCCGGCGAGCTATGTCACTGCTAACTGGATTGTAAGACCCCTCGCCTCGGCGGGGGTGTATAACCTGTTCATGCCCGCCCCGGCGAGGGTACCTTCTGTTAACTGACTTTGCTTCTCTTCTAACTTGTTTCTAATTACGCTCCATTTGATTCCAAATCACACCGAATATCTCCAAATGTACGTTGAACGCCACAACCACCATTCTACACATGAAATAACATAAAACAAGTGAAATTGAACATGATCACAAGAAATTAGCAACAAATAAGCATGAATTGGATATTAAATTGCGTATATAAAATACACTTATCAAAATCCCCCAAACTAAAACTGTGCTAGTCCTCAAGCACAATTCAACTACATGCAATGCAATAATATGAATACGAATTCACTTATATGCTATCAAATCCAACAATATTGCATAATCAAATTATCTTAATGGCCTCAACGAAAATAAGCAACTATACAATATTAACCATCAAAAACCAGTCTATAAATACACTTTAATCCTCGAATCCCAAGCCATCATCACTGGTATAGTGTGTGTGTGTGAGTGTGTGTAATATCCATAATAACCGATACTAACTTCAAATTCAATACATAACCAGTCTCTTAGAAGGAATCATGCAGTACAAACTTAAAAATTTCAAAATAGATAGTTCCAACTAAAATCAAGCAACCACAAATCTCAAGGGTTCACGCGGGGTACTTATTCTTTACTAATATATTTTTTTATATATACGGGGGCTTTTTGCTCTTATTTCCCATTTTATTTTTATACACATAGCTATACAAGCAAGGTCTTATTCCCTTAGGCTTTTCAATGCTACCTTAACGAAGCTTTCGACCAAGGACTCCCAGACCATTAAAACCTTAGGGCGCTAGGTGTAAAGACAATCCCCTCGGGCTTACATGCTCAAGTAACAAAGGCCACAAAACTAGACAAGCACGCTACGGTGTTTATTCATACTTATTTATTTATATTATTAATTAAGCTTATATACCCCACGTAACATCCCCCAAACTTAGGTTCTTGCCTTACTTTAGCCTTAACCGACCATCCTTGTCATTTTATTATTCACTCTAGCATTATCCTTTAGAAACCATTTAGGTACCAGTTTGAACTTGACCAATCAACACAGATGTTTGTTAAACGTGCTAACCTTTTATACCAGCTTCAAACAAACTCAAGATTCGATTCATAAATGATCATTGTGTCATAGTTCTAACACTCAATCCTATATTCGCTACTTATTTGACAATCACATCATAAGCCCACAATAACATAAAACACAACATTGATGGATTTAAACAGCACCATAATTACTAATTAACATAATTTTTTTAAATAAACTAAATGCATTACACTATTATCTACTATGCAAACCTAAGCTACCATGAATGCCCTAAGCTATCATGCAATACTGAAAATAAAATGCAATACATAAATTTAATTGACCGTAATTAAAAATGAACCCTAAAAGCTAAAATGCATGCAAACATGAATTTAAATCCCCCAAACTTAAACAATACAATGTCCTCATTGGATAATTGATCAAAATAAGTACGTGACGACTTCCCTGTCAATGCTTAAGCTTGAGGAGGTGGTTGTTGTTGTTCTTCTTCATTGGAATCACTCGGTGGGAACCTTGGCATTAGACCGGGCTGTTGATATGAAAATTGTGCCATTGGGTTGAAACTTTGAAGAGTTATGTTCAACGAGGCAAAATATGTGTGCATAGCGTCGAACATGTGCTCGCTTTCATCGCTAATCTCCACAGATCTCCCGACGAAGTAGTTACCTCAGTGTGTGCATTCAATTGATTTTGGAAATCAAGGAATCGAGATCTAGATATAGCCTCTACCATGCATTTTCTTTCATCCCTCGATCGTCCATTTCTTCATCATCGTCCCCGATGTCTCTCAGTAGATCCACGCTATCTTCCGACGACGATGGAAAAATGAAACCCACTCCACGCGGATGTGACTCACCTCCTGCCCATACAGAGTATCGCGCTATCATTCTTGAATCAAGCAGCGCGAGCGACATTTGAGTGGGCTCGTCATCAGACCATCGAACACTTGCTTGACGACACAACCCATATATGAGTGATGGGTGTGGCAAGCCTCCAGAAAAATTCCCACGTAGGCACTGACGGATGGAGAAGCAAATGATAGCCCCGACATCGATTATAAAATCTTGCACAATGGCGTACAACAGCAACACCTTCTCTTTGGTGACGTCCGAAGTATGTTGGGACGGAAGCAATTTCCCATAGAGGAAGGCATACTAAATTTTACCATACCGACTATGGTCCTTGCTGTGGAACACGATACCTCCCTTCTGACCATTCATCCATGACGTTCCTGGCTTTGTCATCTCCGTGATAATAGCATCAAAATCTGGGTCAGAAGTACGAAGATGCTCATACTGGCAGTGGCGAGGCACCCGCAGTTGGTAGTATGTGTTGATGGCGTCGTCACTGAATGGAACCAACCGTCCTCGCACAAATGCTTGGAATTGTTCTTTGTCAACCGCATTTGCGTAAAACTCCTTGACAATGTTGACAATTGATGGTTCTAGCTCCTTGGTGAATTTGGTCCATCCCTTTTGGTAAATTTGCGGCATAAGCTCCCCATCATTAGGATCTAGTGCCAACCCCCGCTCCTGTGTAAGGGCTTTGGTGAGCATGTAGTCATACCAGTTGGCGGGGGCGGCACTTACAAATTTGCGACGATCGGAGGTGCATGTTGGTTGGGATGGACGTGAACTCTCCCCCCTTTGGCGTTTGGACGATGATTGTGAATCCATGGGTCTCTCAATTGCTAGTTTTGCTTTACTCTCCCCCAAACTTTTCACTATTATCTCTTTATTATCTCTTTAGCTTACAACTTTACTCTCTGGGATGAAGGCTATTAATTTGTATTTTTGATTATTTGTTTGTGTTTGAATTTTGAACAATTGTGTGTTTGTTTAAACTTTGAAATTGGCTATATGTATGTGTTTAAACTTTAAACAAATGTCTTTATTATCTGTATTATTGATTGTTTTGCTTTATATTATTGTTTTGTTCGAATAATGTAAGATAAAATATTAAAATTGACTTACAAAAAAAAATCCCGCCTAGGCCCCCCTGGCCGCCCGCCTCCCGCCTAGCGCCTTTTAGAACCTTGATATTGATCAAGTTGTTCAATATGAGCATCTACCTATTGCAAAATTACAATAATAAATTAAAGATATTAAGAAAATGCAAAATTTTAGTTCCGATCCAAAAGAACTGACATTCCTCTAGCAAAAATGAACAAAATGTACAAGGAAGCATATATCTGATGGGTAATACGAAAATGTAAATCATGACATAATTTTATTGCTAGTCTCTCGCAAGACTGTAAGAACTATCAATAACAGTATCTATAGTCTCTTATTACCAACCTTATTTATATACGTTTAAATAATCAATAACAAAGGCTACACCAATCACTCTTCATTCTTTAGTTACTATACTTTGGAACTTAAACTCCATCAGGAAATCTAAAAGAAGACATTTAAATGGGACAACAATTAATTATAAATTAAGTGCTGACAAATATGATTCATTCCTATATAGGAGGAGTATAATGCTATTATGAGTGAAGACCATTATTTTTTTATCAAAGACTTGATAGCAATTCATACAAGAAGGATAGCTCAGAAAGAGTCCCCAGTTCAGTTGGAATAGCACCAATGAAGCCACAGCCAGCTAGAATTCTGAAAGTATATTATAATATACATAACAAATGATATATTATACAGTAATATGTATTGTAGATATAATGACACATACGTATTTCTAGAAGCACTACTACTGATCAACCAACAGTGTTAGAAAGGGTAATACACACATAAGGTGTGTACTAGTGTTAATACTTCATTCAAGTTACAATAGTTGTTCAAACCGGTAATACCTTGAGTATGAATGCATTCAAATCCACAGGTACAACTGAAGTTGCAGCCAAAGTTGTGAGATCAGATGCATTCCTGCAGCAGACATTATGTAATTCACTTACATAATGTACAATATGTAACATCCATGACAAAACATCATGCACATAAACGTATGGCCAATTCTTGATTAAAGACATTATCATTGCACAATGAGAAAGTTTGAAACTTATAATTGTATTACCTCATCCATCTTGTACTAAAGTCCCATCCAGA
Source organism: Panax ginseng (assembly GCA_020205605.1). Taxonomy (NCBI): domain Eukaryota; kingdom Viridiplantae; phylum Streptophyta; class Magnoliopsida; order Apiales; family Araliaceae; genus Panax; species Panax ginseng. The sequence continues at coordinate 90,990,201 of CM035129.1, forward strand.
TTCAGCAGCTGAAGCCAGTTCACGGTATAGCTATTCCATAGCTAATTCATATAACGCTAGGCCATTTTTATGGTGTTAAGTTGGAGAGGACGAGAGGACATACAATAGTCGAAGATTCTGGCCTTGGTTCATTCCATATTGCATAGTTCTGGCTTAAATAATGAGCTGTTCCTTGAGTATCCTGGATGTTCGTCTTATGTATTCCCTGAACAACATAAGCATTGGCGAAAGACAGATAACTGGTCGTATAACAAGTAATTTGAAAAGAAAAAGAAAATAAGCAATTGATAACAGTGTCTGCAAACTATAAGTTGCAGCTGAAAAGTAAAATCCGCTGCAAGAGGAAAAGTAAGTTGACAATAAAAGGCAGAGTGATGGCAATCAAGAGATATATTCGTGAAGTTGTAGGATAGAAAAGTCAAAACCTGAATTCCAAAAATTATGTCCAGTGAGAAGGGCTGGGAGAGACTTTCGAACAAAGTCCAAATCGCCAGCTCTAATAAACATATCTACAATCATTGCACTCAGGAGTATTAGACTTAAGTAGACACAAGAGTAAAGAAACGTGATTGCAACACATCATTAAGCAATACCAAATGCTAAAAAATTGTTGAATCTCTGGTCTTGTACATACAAAAGTTTCAGGCTTCTCTATATAATGCAACAATTCATTGGTGGTAGGGTCAGCCACCAGTTCCCCAAACTGATTGGCTGACTCACAAAATATTACTGACCTTGATTACTAGGATTGTTTTAATACCACCATATTTTCTATGAGCATCTTCAAAAAAGTAAAAGTCAACTAGAAAATAGCATCAACCAGCATTTGGATAGATAGTGCTAATAAGAGTGGAAACTAAGGGTGAAGGAAAATAAAAAAAAAAGATGGTGGCATACAATGTGATATTCATAAATACAGTAACTTCCCAAACTTCCAGATGGTAAATCAAGAGGGTATCCAGTTTGAATAAATATCTGCACATCATTGCCCAAAAAAAACATGAGAAGGAAATTGGGAAAGGGAACAACAGGAGAAAGATGTGAACCCAGCATAACCATAGACATCATCTTAAGTTTTGGGGTTAAAAGTCACATCAGCATAAACATACCTCAGGATTCTTTTCCATCTCTGCAGTTAGGGCTCCAATGGAACCAGGATGCAGCCTAACATCATCATCCAGAAATAATACATATTTGTTGTCTTTGTGCATTCTCTCCACCCCAACCTGCATAGAACAGTACAATTACATGAGAAGCATTGGTTAACATAATGCTTTTAAAAGCTATAGATAATGATGCAACATGCCAGATTGCCAGTACAAGCAAAATAAGCTAGCTTCAGATAAAATTGTTGGATGTCCTTTGATTTTCTATACATCATATACTCGCCTAGGAAATTCACGTACACCCTAACCATGAAGGTTACAAAGAGTCTCCATAGAGACATTCTCATGATAATAGTGAGGTGTTGATATGAAAGGTTTTGGAGGAGACTGCCAAAGCGGCCTCAAGAAGTAGGTAATCTTCTGGCCATGAACATATATAGTAAATATGCTTGATGGTAAAATCACAAACAACAATATAAAGATCTTTAAGTCCAACCCTTACAGCATGCACCGAAATCTTGACATCAATGCAGCACGAGATGAGTCCTATGAATTAAAACCAATAATATGGTAAATTTCTCAATTGAAAACATCAAGCAACTATCAAAATGGACTTAACCTTTAACTTTGACATAGCACCACTTCGAATACTCCATATATCATATACAATCAAAACATCACGTAAACATTTACAAATGAAAAATCAAATACGACAGAAATAAAGGCCCTAAATACCTAAATACTAAATTCAAACACATTATTCCTTACAAAATCAACTAAAGAGGCAGGAAGCATTCGAAAAGGCATAAAATCTGACCAAACAAAAACACAGAATAACCACAAATTTTATAAAAACATATTTTTTTAAACAAAAAAAAAACCAACAAAAACATGTCCACCACAAATGGTAATCTAAAAACCTCAAACTTTAAGAAAAATAAAAAGCGGACATACCTGACCACAAAGATCTTCACAAAAACGGAGCACCTGAGGAAAGTTGGGGCTCTGGGCCCAAACGGAGCCGTCCTGACCCAGAATAGCAGCAGAAATGAGTTGATTGCCTTCTTTGGTTTGGTAGAACAAGTGATTGTCAACGTAAACTTGCCACGATATCTTGAAATTAGGGTTTATACAACAACTAAAATAGGAATACCTTCTTCTCATGTTCGTTTTGGGGATTTTATGTGGTACGGATGAGTACTGGAAGAAGGAGAATTATTTGCATAGCGTAAAAATCAAGCAGAGTAGTGTAATATAATTGAAGGAGAAGCGATAGAGAGAATAATTTCCTTACCTTGTGAGCTAGATGGTGAAAGGCGTACAGCAAGCACTCAATAATCTCCTTCTTTCCTTGCTTAGAAAGACCTAATTGCATAAGGATATCCTTCAGCTCCTTTATTCGAAAATATGCCAATTTGTCCTACAAGAAAGTACAAGTTATCAAAATCAGTTACAGCTAAAGAAAGGAACTTCAAAGGGGAGGAATAACTAGGGTTTTGGTTTTGTGAGCGAAAGAGAGCAGAGAGAGCAGACAAAGCGTGTTTTAATTTTAAGTTTTCATTTAAATGCAGTTTTTTGCTCCTTGTTTTTTTTAGATAAATAACGTTTTTTTTAAAAAACATTATCTATTTAAAATTAAAATTTTTATTTATAAATAGATAACATTTTTTCATATGTATCTATAATGTTTTATTAAAAAAATATTATGAAAAAAAATACTACAATATTTTTTATAAAAACGTCATCTTTTAAATGTTGTCTTTTTATAATTTTGTACTAGTTTTTCTGTATGAAAATGTGTAGAGGAGTGTGACTTTTCCTCTCTGAAATTAATTGAACCACAGATGGTCGCCAGTACTCCTATTTAAGAGGAGTCCAGTTAGTTCCATCTCTTATGGATTGGTGTTGCTCTTCAAGAAATCAACCACAGCTTAGATGGTCGCCAACTCTCCCATTTATGGGGAGGTCAGGTAATTCCATCCCTTTGGTCTGAAGCCTATGAAATGTGGTGGATTGAAGTTTGATCCCAGTACCGTGTGACAAGTATTTATGTTTTGGTAGGGGGTTAGACCGAACTAATAATGGCTGCCTACGTACTCCTATTAAAGATGAGATTAGGTCTGCGTATTTCGAACCTGGTGTAAGAGGTTCAACGCTGCATGTGTAGAAGTATTTTTGTTGTTTTTGTTTATAGAGAATGGTGTAGAAATAATTTTGTTGTTTTTGTTTATTGCGACCGGGCCATATAAAATGGTTGCCTACATACTCCCAGGTATCGAGGAGATCAGGTCGACGTAGTTCGCCCCATGTTTAGGACGATTTGCAGCCGAAAAAGTTTGATCCCATGTTCAGGACAAACTGTGGGGAAAAGTTTGATCCCATGTTCAGGATAAACTGCGTGTGTAAAAAAGTTTGATCACATGTTCAAGACAAACTGCAGGGGAAGGGTTCAATCCCTGGTGGGATAACCAAAATTGTATGAAGTGTGAAATGAAAGATCTGATGATCTGACAACTAGGCTACTGGCTTGAAGAGTGTGTTTCCCTGATGGGGCAAATGGGTATGAAGAAAGGGTTGTATGTAGTAAGGGTTAAAAACCTGAAATGACTGGTGATCTGGTGATCCAAAACCAGGATGTTTGCTTGATGGTAACTTTAAACATAATACAATTTCATGGTGTCTGAGTTGATGAGCTATGGAAATTCGTCGCCATCCATTTCCTATAATCTGAGAGCACCTCCTGTCAATATCTCCTTGACAATAAATGGGCCCTCCCAGTTTGGAGCGAATTTTTCCTTTGGTTGATCTTGGTTGTCAATGATCTTCTTCAAAACCAAGTCATGTTATTTAAACTGTCATAGCCAGACTTTTTTGTTGTAGGATCTGGCAATCCTTTGTTGGTATAATTGACCATAGAAGATAGCATCACTTTACCTTTCGTCTATTAGACACAATTGGTGATATCTATCTTGTAACCATTGGTCTTCATCCAGCTGAGCGTCAATCAACACTCTGAGGGATTCTATTTCCACCTCTATTGGGAGCACTACTTCCATCCCATAGGTCAATGAGTAGGGGGTTTCCCCAGTGGAAGTACGCATTGAAGTTCTGTAGGCTAATAGAGTTAAAGGCAAGAGGTCAGGTCATCCTTTGTCATTGGCGGACATCTTCTGCATGATCTTCTTGATGTTCTTATTAGCTGCTTCAACAGCACCATTCATCTTTGGACGGTAGATGACAAAGTTAAGGTTTTGATGTGGAATTTATTGCACTAATCCTCCATCATTTTGTTGTTGAGGTTCTTAGCATTGTCTGACACAATTACCCCTGGTTGTCCATATCGACAAATGACATTGTTTCTGATGAAAGAAATGATGACTTCTTTGGTAACCCTGGGGAAGGAGGCTGCTTCTACCCATTTGGTGAAGTAGTCGATCATGGTAAAGATAAATCGATGCCCATTACTAGCTTTGGGCTCGATGGGTCTGATTATGTCCATTCCCCACATTGAGAAGGGCCAAGGTGAAATTATATTGTGGAGTTCCTTAGGAGGGGCGTGAATAGCATTCCCATGCATTTGGCATTGATAGCACATCTTGACGTGATCATCACAGTTAGCCTTAAGCGAGAGCCAGTAGTGCCCTATTCTGAGGATCTTTTTAACAAGTAGGGGGCCGCTCATGTGTGGGCCACATACTCCACCATGGATTTCATCCATAAGCCTCTGAGCTTGGTCCTTATCAAGACATCTGAGGAGACTTATTCCTGCATCTCTTTTGTAGAGTGCATCTCCGCTCAGGTAGAACTTCATAGCCATTCGATGGATCCGCCTTCTTTCAGTTGGGCTCGCCTCAGCGGGTGTAGATCCATCTCGTAAATACTCCTTGATGTACTGATACAAAGGGTGTTTGATGGGAGGTAGCTCATCTGATACTTCTCTAATATAATTCCCATGGGTTGGAGCCTTTTGTAGGGCAACTAGGATGCTTGGCATGTTTTCCTTGTCAAGTATGTTGATCAAGGAGGCCAAAGTTGCTAGCGCATCCACAAAATCATTCCTATTCCTAGGAATGTGGAGGAAGGAGATTTCTTCAAACTCTGAAGCTATCTATAAAACTTGCCGATGGCAAGGCAGCAAATGTAGCTCTTTGGTGTGATAGATTCATGTGGTCTGTCTGATTACCAATTCTGAATCCCCAAAGACAATTAACCACCTGATACCCATTGATTGGGCAACTTTGAGTCCCATGATACAACATTCATACTCAGCTGTGTTATTGGTGCTGACAAACTATAATTTAACGGCGACGAGATACTGCTCCCCCGTACCGGATACTAGAACTGCTCTAGCTCCAGAACCTTCCATGTTAGCAACTGCATCAAAATACATTTTCCATGTATGGCATGCATTATACTGATGGTGTTGCTGGACTGTCATTACCCCTTCATCGAGGAAGTATGTTTCCAAGGGGTTGAAATCCCATGCGGGTGCGGCGGCTAGTTGATCCATAATTCCTTGTCCTTTAATAGACTTTTGCGTCATGTAGATGATGTCAAATTAATATAGGATCAACTGCCATCTGGACAACCGATAATTCAATATGGGTTTACTGAACACATACTTGAGAGAATCCACGCGGGATATGAGATGGGTTGTGTGACCATGAAGGTAATGTTATAACCTCATGGAAGCCCATGCTAAAGCACAAAAAGTCTTCTCAATCAGAGTGTACTTGTGTTCACTGCTGCTGAATCTTTTGCTGAGTTAGTAGATAGCTCGCTCTTGGCCTCTATCGTCTTTTTATCCCAGCATGCAGCCCATGGCACTATCATTAATGGACAGGTACATGAACAGGGGAACATCATCCATGGATGGTACCAAAATAGGAGCATTAACTAGCTGCTCTTTGATTGTAAGGATGGCTTTCTGACACTCATCACTCTATTTCATGGAGGAGTTCTTCCTTAACAACTTGAAGATAGGCTCACAGGTTGCTGTGAGTTAAGAAATGTACTTGCTAATGAAGTTAATTCTTCCCAAAAATCCCCTTATTTCCTTCTCTTTCTGAGGAATGGGAAATTTCTTGATGGCCTAGATTTTGGTGGGATCCAGCTCAATCCCTTTATGGCTGACTAGGAAACTTAGCAACTTGTCTGATTTAACGCCAATGGCGCACTTGGCTGGATTCAACTTCAAGTTGTACTTACGCAACCTATTGAAAAGCTTTTTGAGATGGTCTAGATGGTATTCTTCCCTTCGGGATTTGACAATGATGTCATCCACATAGATCTCTATCTCTTTGTGCATTAAGTCATGAAAAAGAGCCATCATAGCTCTTTGGTAGGTTGCTCCGGCATTAATGAGGCCGAATGACAACCGTCTATGGCAAAAGGTTCCCCAAGGCGTGATGAATATAGTTTTCTCACGATCTTCCTCAGTAACCATGATTTGATGATACCCCGCAAAGCAATCAACAAATAAGTACATGTCATATTGAGCAGTATTGTTAATGAGAATGTGGATAAATAGCATGGGAAAGCTATCCTTAAGGCAAGCTTTATTCAGATCCCGATAATCCACACAAACTCGCACCTTTCCTCCCGATTTAGGCACGGGGACTATATTTGATAGCCATTCAGGATATGTGGACACCATGATGATGCCAACTTGAAATTATTTTATAATTTCTTCTTTAACCTTTAAACTCCACTCAGGTTTTAATCGCCTGAGCTTCTGCCTAACTAGCTAGAATCCCTCTTTAATAGGAAAGCGATGGATGATGATGTCCATGGAAAAACCCATCATGTCTTCGTGAGACCATGTAAACACATCTTGGAATTGGGTTAATAGCTCAACCATGTCATTCCTTTAGCTTGGAGTGAGGTCTGTACCAATCTGGATCAACCTAGGGCTTTCTAAGGTTCCGAGATTGAATGAGTTGGTTTGATTAAGATTTGGTTTGGGTTTGTCTTCGACCCATTCCTTGATCTTATGAGGTATCTCAATGTCCTCTTGTATTTCCATCAAGGCTGAGTCCAACTTTTCATCAAAGTTACAGTCCTTGTGGAGAAAAGGCACCTCATCAGCAATTACAGGCACATCTAAATTCAGAATCCTGAAACAAAATATGTTTTCACTTAATATATGAAACTGTTGAATCATACAAAGTTTTAGCACGTACTAATAAAATAACTGCTAAAACTATAGAAAAAAAGTAAGCATTTAAAGTTATCTACAGGGCAGAGGGATTCTACCCTTTTTACCATTGGCGACAAATACAAGGACTGCTGCTCCAATTGTCAAGGGTGAAGTCCTGGTGGAAGGCAGTAATGAAGTGATGATCATCGTCCTCCTTCTCCCGAAAGATGACCATAATGTCGGGACAATCATCGTCTGGAGTGTATCTATGTGTGTGCTCATCATGAAAAAGGATGCGTAGATGAGACAAACTCTTAGCAATGTCTTGTTTACGTCTTTGTTCCCTCTCTTCCACTTCGGGATCAAGAATTAGGACCTCTTTTAGTTTAACCGGTATCGGTTTGGGAAATAGCATAGCCATAACATGGGTTGGAACCTTTACCGGAGACTGTATAGGCTCAGGATTGGTAGGTGGAGATAATCGTCGTATGGCTAAAGATGAAGGAATCTGCTTGTGCTTGTGAGGATTCCTGTGACTAGAGCTAGCAGAATAGCCTAATCCAGCTATCCTTGTTTGACTAGGAACTTGAATTGGGTGATTAATACCCTGATGATCTTTGCCCAACCCTTGTCCAGGTTGATGATCCAATGATATCATCTGTTGAGTGGCTGACATTACCTCGGCAGAAATCTTGGGTGTGAGAGGTGGAGCCCCAATGTGATGGTAATGAGTGTTGCTCATATCCAGGGCATGGAAACTGACCGGCTCAACTTCTGAATTGAAGCTGATGAGTGGTATGTCACCTTATTCAGGACATTCCGGCTCAGCATTAACAGTGACTAGGCTATTATTGATAATGTACTTGAGTTACTGATGAAGGGTGGAAGGGACGGCTCCAGCTATATGAATCCATGGTCTTCCCAATAGCAGGTTGTATCCTGCATCTATTCTAAGCACGTGAAAGGATACACTGAATGTGTGTGGACCAATCTCCACTGGCAGTTCAATCTCTCCAACGGCATTTCGTCGAGACCCATCAAAAGCTTTGATAACCTTATAGCTGCTTTTGATCCTCTTGGGGTTGATATTCATCTTCTCCAAGTTAGCATAAGGACATATATTCAGAAATGAACCTCCATCTATCAAGACTCCTCCTACCATGTATCCGAAGGACAAAACCGCTATGTGCAACGACTTGCAATGACCGGTCCCTTCAGCGAGTATGTCATCATCAGTGAAAGATATCACATTGTTGTTAAAAATGTGATCAACCAGATGTTGGAATTTTTCCACATCCACTGATTTCGGTAAATGGGCTTCTTCCAAGACCCTTATCAAGATCTTCCTGTGATCTTCGGAAGAGAAAACCAAGTCCAGTAATGAAATTTGTTGTGGAGCTTCTCTCAAGCTTAAAACCACATTGGCTTCATTATGGCCCATGGTATGAAGGAACTCTTTAATTTTCTCTATGGGAACTTTTCCATTTGATTTGTTGGTAAGCTTCATCACCCGATGGGGAAGATACAGTGGATTCTCCTTCGACACTGCAGCAGTTTTATATGACGTAGATCCTTCAGCTTGCCCATAATTCCATGGGACTTTTTTCAAGCTGACAACAAGATACTGTTACCTAGATGGCAAGAGAATTGGCTCTGGTGCAGCCACTTTCAAAGGATTGTCAGCACCTTTGAGTTGAATTATTTGTATTGTGAGTGGTCTGGAAGCCAAATCATCCTCAACGGATATAACTGCTATGCCGTCCTTTCATTTTGTAGGACATGTATTCCCACTCTTGAGTAATAAAGTGTCATCATCTGCCATTTGCAGGACATCGCTGTCAATTAAATTCTGAATGAGGTGGCGGAGTGCCTAGCATTCTTCTGTGCTGTGACCGCGAGGGTGGGAGTGGTACTGGCAGACTCCATTGGAATTGAACCGTCTGGAACGGGGATTAATTGGAGGTAGAAGGGATGTAATTCTTCCTTCATTGATCAGCATCTGAAATAACTCGTCCATAGGTTGGCCAAGGTATGTAAATTCCCGTTTGTTGGCAAAATCCCAACCAAGCTTGGCACTTGCTCTTTTGCAATTTTATCCTCCAAAGTGTTTCGCTTTACAAGGTGATGATGGAGTATTCATGACAAAAGGAAGGATACTAGCATGCTCCTGACTGACTAATTGGCGTGTGACTTGGTGTTGATGGATCACCAATTCTGCCAATTGGTCTACTTGCTTGCAAAGAGCCTTAATCTTTTGTTCCATTATAAACTAGAACTACGCATAATCCCATCTGTCAGCACTGTCTTTGCTGGTCTGGGAAGGTTCAACAACGTAATTGGAACTTTGTCCACTGCTCCAATTAATCATATTGACCTCTTCTTCTTTGTGTTGAGGAAGAGAGTTGTCTTGCACATGAGGTTGGTCGGGTTTAGTCATGACAATCTCCCCATTGTCGATTAAATCCTGGATCTTGTGTTTCAAGGTCCATCAATCCTGAGTGTCATGTCCCGGTGCCCCGGTATGATAAGCATATTTCCGTGTAGCATTGAAACCCTTCCCATTCGGGTTGGCTGGTGGAAGAAGATGTGTAATTTTCTTCTGAGTAGTCAGAAGATTAAGAACATTCTCGAGTGAATCCCCTAGGGGTGTGAACACTCGATTGCGTCAAACTTCTCCACCCTTTGGCAATGTAGGGTTGGAAGACTATGCTGGAAAATGAGAGTGGTTTCTCCTTTGGATAGGCATGTTCTGACTGCTTTTCTGACCTTATAGTATCAAGGAAACATCTTCCTGTTTCTTTTCATGGACCCTCCGGGGGTTGTTTCCATAAGTTCCAGACTATATGTGCTCAGCAACAACTTTTAGAGCTGCGAGGTCTTGAATTTTTCCTGACTTCAATCCCATCTCAGCCGTCTCTCTATGTTTAATCATTTCAGAAAATAGCTTGCCAATGCCAGCTAAGACTCTCTCATAGAAAAGAGCTTCTTGTATGTCTATGAAAGTCATCACCATTTCTGACTCCGTCATAGTAGGAATAACTTGAGCAGCAAGGCGCCTCCACCTTTGAGCATACTCTCTAAATGACTCATTAGACTTTTTCTTAACCTTGGTAATTTGGTATCGGTCAGGAGCCATCTGATACTAGAAGCTGTACTGAGTGAGGAAGGCATGAGCTAACTCTTCCCAGCTATGTATTTTAGAATTATCTAATCTAGTGTACCATGATCGGGCTTCTCCAGTTAGACTCTTTTGAAATAGTTTCATTCTGAGCTTCTCATTCTCGTCATAAGATCCGAGTTCTCCAATGAATACCTTCAAATGTGTGTAAGGATCTCCTAACCCATCATACTTTTCAAAGTCAGGAGTCTTGAACTTTTCTGGATAATGAACACCGGGAAATATACAAAGAGCAGCATAGGAAACAATCTCGTGTGCTCCAATCCCTTTTATAGACCGAATGGTCTCTTCCATTTAAAGGACTTTTTTCCTGATATCACCGATGTCTGGATCTTCTTTAAGATGGGTGTTTTCAGGAATTTTGTTGGTCGTATCCAACTGAAATTCAGGAATTGTTTTATCCAACCTTGTGTTCCTCCCTGTGCAGAGGATTCTGTATGTATGGGTATTTGCGAACCCTGAGTAGATTGGTGTAGTTCTTTAAGTAGAACAGCCAAATCTATAATTTGTTTGCTTAATCCATCAAACTCTTCTCGAGAGACAGGAGTAAGATTAGACTGGTCAGATTGGATGTAGGCTCGTGGCCTTTTTGGACTTTGAACGGGTAACAGGCCCAATTATTTCCCTACAAAAACTTATATAGTTTAGTATTAAGGAATGTATAAAATGTTTACATGCTATCATAATGTGTCCATTTTAGGAATATTATCCCGTAAAATGGGTGACATTTGATAGCATGTCAAGCCTTAATATGCATGTACACATATTCTTCATATTTTCCATTACATAGAGATTAACATGGAATGAAATTACAAGTAATTATCTTTATAAGTAATTAAAAATGGAAAGCATAAAGAGACTTTCCTCCGCGTTTGGTTTATCAAAGGCTGACCTATCTTAGGTTACTCTCGCAACTTTTTGGCATGAAAGTTCCCAGATCATCGCAATTTACTTGACGGGAAGTTAATCTGGTCTTTCAATTGGAGTGAATCTGGGTGGTGCCTTTCCTGAGCCTCGTTTGAATTAGTCTCCCTACGAGTCCAGTAATCAAACACCGACAAGATAACCTCCTGGTGGATGAACCACACAACATACATTCACATGCAACGTGTCTCACCGTTATGGGAATGATGACATGTACAAAACACTAATATCACATATAGATATATTGCAGTGCAGTAAGTAAAATGCATTCGTACACATTCATCAAAAATGTAAATGCAACATCCATACACAAGCATGTAACAGTTTTGAAAAGCTTATAGTAGCGGCTTAAGTCCTCTTACTGGTGTCCCTAGCAGAGTCGCCACCTGTCGACGTCTGGATTTTTATTGTTCCTCTTCTGTTCTTGTTTTTTGGTGCTCATGTTAGGTGATATTTGTTTGAAAAAATAAGTTATGAAAAGGTCCGACATTTATATGTCGACGATTTGACTATAAGAGTCGCCAGTTGGTTTTTTAAATGGTTGTACCAACACAACCGAGAAAAGGTTTGCACATTGACCCAGTGATGTGACACTATTAAATGGTTCTATGAAACCGAGATTCATTAGGGTTCGGGGACTTGCTTTTGCAAAGGGAAGGTGTTAGGCACCCCCCAACATCCGTGTTACCACAGTTACCGCCACTTTTCAATTAAACTGTTATATGAATGTATGTGTGTTTGGGTCAATGTGCAGTTATTTAGAAGTAGTGATATGCCTCGTTCGCACCTATATACACAGGATTTGAATTTGTATAAAAATTCAGTTTTAAACAAGATATAGCGGTGAGGTTTTATAAAAAAGGTTTTTTCAAACCCTTTGCTCAATAGTAATTGAGGCCTTTGATACTTCCATTTTATTAAATGTTCGGCTTGATTGCTTTTATTTACGAGATGTGAAGCATCTTCGAGAAAATAATATAAAGTAGTGTCGAACTCCTCATGGGCATGAAAGCCATCTAAGGAAACTCAAACACCGTGAATAATTTACAAGCTGCTTACAGCTGAAAATATTCATCACGGGAACCGAATCTAGATTCAGTAGACTGAATCTGCGATCACATGATTCCTAGGCTCACATGATGCCACAATTTATATTAAAGTAGTAAGTAGTTATATATATAAAAGCTGTAAATATATATATCAGACATGATCAACCACCACGAATCACCTTCAATGGGGGATCAGAAATGTAAATATATAAAAGCGGTAAATATATATACAGAGACATGATCAACCACCACGAAGCACCTCCATGGGGGATCAGAAATGTAAATAAAGCAATAAATACAATAAACCGCCACGAAGTAAACTCCAGGCGGGACTAAATATAAATAAAGCAGTGAAAACGATCAACCGCCATGAAGTAAACTCTAGGCAAGACTAAATGTAAGTAAAGCAGTAAAAGGCCGCGAAGTAAACTCCAGGCCTAACAAAAATGTAAATATTTATAAATATATATATATATATATATAAGCAGTAAACGCACCGGATGTAAAATTCAGGCTCATCCAATAGAGTTCGACAACAGTTTATATATATAAGTATATATATATATATAAAAGCAAATAAATTCTCCAGATGTAAAATCCAGGCTCATCGAATAGAGTTCGACAACAGTTTATATATATAAGTATATATATATATATACACAAAAAGAAATAAAAGCCACGAACCGAAGTCCGGGCATACACACGCAACATGACTCTCAATGTGAAGAACGGCGTGTGCAAAGTAGAAGAGAAAGGCTTTAAAGTGTGTAAAAAGGCTTACATTGGATTGCCAAAGAAGACTTCTATAGCTTTAAACGGATGAACACTCGGCTCCCGCTGGTAAAAATAGGACTGAATATAAGCTCACAAGTGTTTAAAATGAGAAAGCACTCAGTTTAGGGTGTGTACAAAGCAAATTGGACAAGGCTTCCTCGCCATTTTCTCTTGAAATATGGCCACCCCAATCCCTCTATTTATAGAGGGGAGAGCCATAGGTACACCATGGCAAATACAGATGATGTAATCGGTCGCCTGGGGCCCTTGCCCACGGTCCCGCCGCCTCAAGAACGATGTACGCGTGCAATGTGATATCCGCTCGAACCTGCAAAAATTCAATCTGAGCCTCCGATTGAGGTGTATAAGACCTTTTACGGAGTGTTGTTGTCGAGAGCTATGCCATGACATGGGATTAGAGGTTGTCAGAAGTCAGGAAGATGGGACCATGCCCTTGGTCTTCAAGCTTCAAATTCTATCTGCTATGCTGCGTTGCGTAGTAGTCATTCGGGATTGGAACTCCTTGGCTCTTGTGGGACATTGTTGTGTAAAATGTATGTTGAACTGTTGTGTTGAGATGGCGCAATATGGGATCGAGGTGGTAAAAGGACAATTTTGCCCCTCACCGGGGTTATCTCTGGTTTGGGCTGATAAAGCAGTCGTTGCTCAGGGTTATCTCTGAGATTGGGCTGCTGCAAGTACTAGACGTCCTCAGGGTTGTCTCTGAGGTGTGCCTGACCTCCCGGGATTATCTCCGGGTTTAGAGCTGAGTGCCCCGATGAGAGTCCCGAGGTTGAAGCTAACTGCATAGGTTGAAACATGCATCTCCGGGGTTATCTCCGGAACTACAACTGCACTCCTTGGGGTTATCTCCAAGATTGACATTGTCTTTCCCGGTGTTGTTTTGGGGACTGAGACTGAGTATCTCGGGATTATCTCCGAGAAGAAACGGCCTTCTCCGGTGTGATTTCCGGTATTGAGCTAAGCTATCCTCCAAGGTTATCTCTAAAAGACGATTTTGCCCTCTTGTAATGTTAGTAACATGTATGCAGAAAATTTCGAGTGTCTACAATCATTTGTGTGGAGACATTAAAGCAAGTATGTATGTGCTTATTGGAGAATAAGTTCACTAAACGTGGCTCGCTAAGGAATACCTAATAGAGTTTTACTTGTCTGTCAATAGAAATTCCACTAGTGATAGTAGTATAAGTGATCCTTAGACTTGAGATCATCATAGTATCTTGTGTATGATGAGTTATACTTTGACATGTCCTTAAGACCCTTGGGTATATCAAAGGGTATGCTTAGGTATAATAAGTTATATAATATGAGATAATGAATGATCGACAAAGAATCTACCGCTTCTAGTAAAAGGAAAGAATGTCCTATGTGATTCGATAAATGACAACTGAGGAATCATTGGCCAAGGTAAAATGAAATTAGAAAGGAGTTTCTAATTTACATTATTTAGAGTTGATCATTTGATAATCGAAATACATATAATAAAATAAAATAAGACTTGATAGTAATTTCATGTCATATATTTAATTGGGAGATTGTATGGTAGAAAGATTGAATTGTACGATAACTCTTTACTCAAAAGTTCTTTTATGATTAATGTTGAAATCTATATTAGATGGAAAGTCGTTGATCACTAAGAGGGTTTACCCTTATTATAGAATAAATGTTATTTATTTAAATAAATTAAATAGTTTAATTTATTTATTTATTTAAATAAGATTACAATTGTTCTAATTGATTTATTCACAACCCATTTAATATGGACAACCTAAAGGGTCATACCATAAAAGAAAATTTTTTATTTAAGAAGTAAATGGCATAATCATAATAATAAGTTAAGTGTATTTAATTTAATCTATGGTGATAGAATAAATTAAATAAGCTTAATATTTATTATTAAATATTTTGAAATATTAAATATAAATTAATAAGAAGAGTTTTATTATTATTATTACTATTATTATTATTTAATTCCTAAAAGGATTTGGGAATTAATTAATATAAGATTTCATTAATTCCTAATTGGATTAGGAATACAATTAAGTAAAAAAATTTAATTAATTAAAATAGAACCTTATTCCTAAATTGTTTAGGAGAGTTGCCTACATATATAAATAAGAAGAGTCTTATTATGATTAAGGGTTACTGACAATTATAAGAGTTGGGAAAGTACATATAATTTCTATAGAGATAGAAATTAGGATTTTAGCCAAACACTCATCTTCTTGAATACTTATTCTTCCTTGGTGAGTCACTTTTAGAGGCCAAATTCTTGTGTGGCTAACATTGATCAAAGGAAGGAATCTAACCTGGTGAATTCAAGGTTCCACATGGGTATAATCATGGTGATGGGTTGTATTAAAATTTTAAAATCTATTATATCGCGCTTCCACTATTTTTATGTGATTTGATTGCATGATCGCGCTATATTTAAACCTAACAAGTAAAGCCTATAAATAAGGATCGTCATGGTGGAAATTCAACCTAGGTTCAAAGAGACCACTAAATTGTAAACGATTCAATCAAATCACTATGAAGAAATTAATTTCCTGCGCTCATTCCTACGATACGAGATAGCGATACCTACAACGATTTTAGGATAAACTGTGCTTTTAATGATTATTATATATTGATAAACAAGTTGGGTATAACAATGTGACGCCCCCAAAATATGTATACATCACTCATTCTGAGTCGTCAAATACATGGTA
This sequence comes from Panax ginseng, assembly GCA_020205605.1. NCBI lineage: Eukaryota > Viridiplantae > Streptophyta > Magnoliopsida > Apiales > Araliaceae > Panax > Panax ginseng. The sequence continues at coordinate 91,006,103 of CM035129.1, forward strand.
CAGAAAACAACAAAAACTTCATTATTACAATTGTCGTGCAAAATAAGAACACAAGCCAATCATGTTTGATGATAAAGCATATACTTTGTAAATAATCTTATTCATTTATTAATAAAAAGTATTAATTTATTAAAGGCTTTTAATTATCTACATGATGTTGTTTTTAATAATATGATAAACCCATAGTTTTAAGCAATGCTTTTAGAATAATGATGATGATCATTCTAATGAGATCTAAATTCTAGAAAGCTTAAAACTAAAATAGTTCCCAATCGTTGATTACTAAATCGGGGATTAGTGAATCCGATAGATTGGTACATACGCTGTTTGCTCATTGATGAGGATGATTGATCTCATGATCATTTGTGTGGAGACACTAAAGCAAGTATGTAGGTGCTTATTAGAGAATAAGTTCACCGAACGTGGCTCGCTAAGGAATACCTAATGGAGTTTTACTACTCCCGTCAATAGGAATTCCTCAGAGTGATAGTAGACAAGTGATCCTTGACTTGAGATCATCATAGTATCTTGTGTATGATGAGTTATACTTTGACTTATTCCTTAAGACCCTTAGGGTATATCAAAGGGTATGCTTGGGTATAATAAGTTATATATGGAGATAATGTATGATCAATAAAGAATCTACCACTTCTAGTAAAAGAAGAGAAATGTCCTATGTGATTCGATAAATGACAACTCAAGAGTCCTCGCTAAAGGCGTAATGAAATTAGAAAGGAGTTTCTAATTTGCATTATTTGAGTCAGTGCATTTAAGAGTCGAAATACATATAATTAAATAAAATAAGACTTGACAAAGAATTCCATGTCTTATATTTAATCGGGACATCAGATGGTGGAAGGATTGAATTGTATTTCAGAATTATTTACTCAAAGGTTCTTTTATGATTAATGTTGAAATCTATATTATCCGGAAAGTCGCTTGATCGCTAGGAGGCTTATCCCTATTGTAGAATAAATATTATTTATTTAAATAAATTAATAGTTTAATTTATTTATTTAAATAAGATTAGAATTGTTCTAATTGATTTATTCACAACCTGCTTAATACGGAGAACCTAAAGGGTCACACCATAAAAGGAAGAATAATTATTTAAGAAGTTAATGGCATAATCGTAATAATAAGTTAAGTATATTTAATTTAATCTATGGTGATAGAATAAATTAAATAGCTTAATATTTATTATTTAATATTTTAGAAATATTAAATATAAATTAATAAGAGGAGTCTTATTATTATTATTATTATTATTATTATTATTTTATTTCTAAAGGAGTTTGGGAATTAATTAATAAAAGTACTCTCAAATATCCTAATAGATTAGAGGCAAATTAATTAAAAGAGTTTAATTAATTATCCCTAATAAGATTAGGGAGCTTAATTAATTAAAAGAATTTAATTAATTAAAATAAAAAACCAATTCCTTAATTGTTAAGGAGAGGTTGCCACATCTATAAATAAGAGGAGTCTTATTATGGGTGAGAGGGTTTGTTGACTTTTTTAACAACATATACGTAATTCCAATAGTTGGGAGAGTACGCTTTTTCTATGAGAGATAGAAAACTAGGGTTTTGCCAAATACCCATCTTCTTGAATTCTTCTTCTTCCTCGGTGGATCACCTCTAGAGGCCAAACACTTGGGTGGCTAACGCCGATCAAAGGAAGGAACCAAACCCGGTGGATTCAAGTTGAACGCGAAAAGGATCGAGGTGAACTTGTACTTCGAGGAAGCTCTTGATCTTCAAGGGTATGATTTTTGTTCTTTCTTTTTTTTCTTAATTAATAATTGTGCATAAAGGATGATCCGGTATATGGTTTGTAAAATTTTAAACTCGATTTTTCACGCTTCCGCTTATTTTTGCAATTTGATCAAGCTTCATGAATATTACAAACCTAATAAAGGGTATCGTAGCCAAACCTTTATGCAAATTATTAATTATTTTAATTTGATATGTATATTGATATGTGTTTAGAATAATTTAATTGGGCATAATTTTATTGTATAAAATTTATTTTTTAAAAAAAAAAAAAAAAAAATTCTTTTTAAAATTTTTTTTTTTTTTTTTTTTTTTTTCAATTTTATATTTATTCATTTATCAATTATATTTATTTATTTATTATATATATATATCATATATATATATATATATTTTTAATATATTTGTAATATATATATATATATATATATATATGATTTATAATATTATATATATATTATATTTTATATAATATATATATATTATATATATATATATATATATATATATATATATATATATATATATATATATATATATATATATATATATATATATATATATATATATATATATAAATAAAATATTTATTTTATATTAAAATAAAAATTTATTTTAATTTTAAAATAAAAGTTTATTTTAATATTAAAATAAAAGAGTTTATTTTAATTTTAAAATTAAATTTCATGCTAACTAATTAGAGTTGGAATTGATTCCATGATAACTAATTGGAGTTGAAATTGATTTCTATGTTTCCTTAAATAAAGGAGTTTATTTAGATATGAAATAAGATTTCATATTATTCAAAATAAAAGAGTTTATTTGTAATAGAAAGAGAATCCTATTTTCCTTAAATAAAGGAGTTTATTTAGATATGAAATAAGATTTCATATTATTCAAAATAAAGGAGTTTATTTGTGAATAGGAAAGAGAATCCGTGTTTCCTTTAATAAAAAGAGTTTTTTTTTTTTTTTTATGGAATTGATTCCATAATTAATTAAAATAAAGGAGTTTATTTTGATTAAAGATTTTGATTAAAATAAAATAGTTTATTTTATTCAAAATTGATAAATTAAAATAAAATAGTTTTATTTTGATTTAAATTTGGATTAAAATAAAGGAGTTTATTTTGATTCAAAATTAGATTTTATACTAACTAAATTTGCCCATTAAATGATATCAATATATATATTAAATGTTTATTATTCATGAGATGATGAATGTTATTTATCGATGCATATGGTGATGTGTATGATAATAAATGGGATTGATTATGGACTATCGACCAATGTGATTGGATTTTATTTTAGTTGGATGCATGAATGTATGGTTTTATTAAATGGGGTCTCATGTACTGCCTTCTCTAATTTTTTTCTTAATGTAAATTCTATCTCCTCCTATGTACTTCCCTCGATCACGATCAAGGTTTCTATTTATTTTAAATAGTTTTGTAATAGGAATAGTTAGAATTAATTTTGAAGAATTGAGATCAAGGAGCAAGGAGCGCTTGAAGACCCGCTTGTAATGGAGCCCGGTTTAAATGTAATAGTTATATTTAAATATTAATTTCGCACCCCTAGGGGTTTGACCTTTTGTTCACTTGGTGGCTCTAGTGAACCAAACTAGAATAAAAGTCCATAATCAATCCGTAGAATATAGTATTCTATATGTGCATGCTTATACTATATATATATATATATATATATATATATATATATATATATATATATATATATATATATGCAAACATGCTTCGCATGTTCATTAATATGACGCGATTTTTTATATATATATATATATATATATGCAACTAAAAAGATGAGATGAGACAAATTAATAACAAACCCCTCAAATTTTTTATATTAAGTCCTAAGCGTTCAAAGATATTTGGAATATCGAACGTCGCCTTCTAGCATGATAAAATTAATAGAGTATTAAATATTTAATATGAGTTTGTTGTGTCACCACAAGGCAAGTATTAAGTATTTAAGATGTTAATTTATCACATTTGATGCTTATAAAGAAAATTGAACAATATTGTTTTGTTGTGTCACCACAAGGATGATATTTTTCTTTTTTTGAATATATGGAGTGCTAGGTTGACTTAACTTGATAATTTTGATTCTGATGTGCCACCACTTGATCAAAATAATCTAAGAGGCAAAATACAAGGAGTTGCATAGTTGATGTAATTGACAAGAGTTGTCTACCTATTTATTTATATATAGTTTGTTGTGTCACCACAAGGCTATATACATTTGAAATGGGATCCTTATTCTCACTAGCAAATCTTTAATTAGATTTTGCCAACTATATATATGAGGGTAATATAGTTTGAAGAAAATAGTGGAGATACCAATTTAAAACAAGACCTAATTTATTTTGGTAATTAATAAAAGAATGTATGTTAAAATGTTGTTAATTACAAATTCATTTACAGATTTTACAATGTCTAAATTATATCATCACAAAAATATATTAGATGCTATTTAACCTAATCAAATTAAACTGATTGGTTAAGGAATTTGAGAATAGTTCTCACTATCGAAAAGCTATCTTATGTCCTTAATACGCCTATCCCTCGCAATGGTTGCGCATAATGCCTCCGAGGAAGAGATTGCTACTTTTAGAAAGTGGCAAGATGATGCACAATTGGCTCAATGCATCATGCTCGATCCATGAGTAACGAAGCTTCAAATACAAGATGAAACTATGGATGCTTTACTATATTCCTCGCACATCAAGTAGTTGATGGTGAGGAAAGTAGGACCGATAGATATCGATATCTAAGGAGCTCTTCCGATCTAGAATGACCGATGACACTACAAGATGCATATAAAAGTCCTTAACATAATCAATTTGATTGATCAATTAGACAACGGGTTTTGTCATGGATGGAGAGTTGAGCCAAGATTTGATCTTGCACTCACTCCCTTAATTCTTTCACAATTGTTGTGAATTTTTCATATGAATAAGCTAGATATCGCCTTCACCGATTTGCTTAACATGTTGAAAAATGTTGAGAGTCACTTTCCAACCAAGAAAGACCATGTCTTACCGGTAGGGGCCAAAGGATCTTCCTAAAAAGAAGAACGATTCAAAGAAGGTAAATAGAAAAAGGCAAAAACAAAGGATAATAAGAACAAAACCGATACGGATAGCAAAAAGAGTTTGCTTCCACCGCAATAAGCCCGACACCGAAAAGAAATCATGAGAAGCATCTTTGCAGAGGCTAACCAAAGAAGCTTAGTGAAGTTTCTTATAAATAAATAAATTTTGTTCATGATTTAAAATAAATTTTTCTTTAAGTCAAGGTTCTACTTGGGTATTGATACCGACTTTGGTTATCATAAATATAGATTTATGAAGGACCAAGCAGTAAGTAGAAAGCTAAAACAAATATAAGTAATCCTATGTGTGGAAATGAAGCAAAGGTTGCCACATTAGCCATAGAAACTTATAGTTTAGCAATGCCTTACGGCAAATCTATTAAGTCAATAAGTTGTTATTGTATTCCAGCTTCTTGTTAGAAACATTATTTCCATTTTATTGTTGGACAATGAAATCTTTGGTATTATATTTAAGAACAATTGTTGTTCTATTTATAATAATAATGTTTTGTATAGAACTGAATATTACTTAATGGATTTTGTATACTGACTTACGTGAAAAATATTTTTTGCAAATTGAACAAACTAGTATAAGAAAAGGAGATGATCATTCAAAGAGTTGAATGTATGTATTTGTTGAATATAAGTGTGAATTATTTGAAAGGTTCAAAGAATTCGTATGAAACAAATTGGCAAAGTATTAAGATTCTTTGATTAGATCAAGGAATAAATACTTGTGCAATAAGTTTCTAGATCATCTCAAATGGTTTTCTCATAATGGACGCCTCCCGATACGCAATAATTGATTGATGTATCCGAAAGGAAAAATCATACTTGCTGTTGGACATGGTACGGTCCATAATGATTTTACCGACATTCCAAAGATCCTTCTAGGGTCATGTCCTAGAAATGGTCAGACATATCTACGAAAAAGGTAACCTCAAAATCCGCCCCAAAGACTCCATAAAAGTTATGGATGTGGAGGATTCCTAATCTTAAGTATGTTAAGATAAGGGGTTGTCCAACTTATGTGAAAAGGTTTCAAAGGATAAGTTTGGGACAAGATTTGACAAGTACAGATTTGTGGGACATCCTAAAGTAAGTTTAGGGTATATGTCTATAATCCTACTTAGCAAAAAGGTGTTTGTTATGAAAAACACGCTCTTTCTAAGATAAAGATGTTTATCATCAAGGGGCTAGTGGGAGATATAATAGATCTTGAAGAGTTCAAGAACCACAAAACACTATAAGTCAAATAAGAGGAACTCAGAGATAGACCTATTGTACCACAAACCGAATCAGAAAACGAATAGTACCAAGATACCTAGAGGTATGGATTCATCATGGATGATGATGATGAGGAGGTACGATCATAGAAGATGATGATCCAGAGTTACATACGATGAGGTAAGAGTTCTAGTGTGTAAAAAGGGTCAAGGAGCGCGCCGTGATTTTCTAGTATTATATGTTGATATACTACTTGATAAGGAATGACATACCAATGCTACAATCAAGAAAGATAAAGTTGTCTAAACATTCCTCCATGAATGATTTGGGAAGAGTATCTTAATTGGGGATACAAATCTATATAGATAGATTTAAAAGGATGCTCGAACTTAACCCAAGGAACGATATTCATTTGATGCTAAAGTCGCTTAGCATGGCAAACTCCAAGAGATGTCTCATGTTGATGAGCCATGGAGTGTATCTCTTAATAGTCCCCATAGACTCCAAAAAAGAGAGATCGCATGAGTAACTATCATGTATGCAATGAAATGTACGAGACCCGATGTCGATCACCATATTCGAGAGAAGTTCACTATGAGATGTTGAAAACATCTTAAAGTACTTAACCGAACTAAGGATGTGATCATATTTATGGTGGGTCTAAATTAAAACTAGAGGGCTTAATGCACTCAAGTTTTTTTATGATGCACTAAGACGACAAAAAATCCACTTTAAGGTAAAGGGTTACCTTGAATCTGGGTGCAAAGAAATTGAAAGGTTTCCAAACAAAGAAAGAGTTGTCGGGTTTAGTGATAAAGACAAAGTATATAGCTATAAATGAAGTCGCAAGTTGATTGTTTGATGAAAAGTTCATTACGTAACTAGGAATAGTTCCTAAGTCTCATCTTGGATCTAAACATGTGTCAGTGGCACTTTCATTTGATTATAAGAATCATTGAAAGATGGGAAATCACTATAGAGATAGTGGACTCTCAAGAACAACATTACATATCCATTAACTAAAGCTTATCCAACAAAGCAGGATAATCGCCACTTAGAGAAGAAGAGTATGAGATACCATGACGATCGATCGGGTTTTAGTGCAAGTGGGAGATTGAAAGTAGTATGCACACAAGCCAATCATGTTTGATGATAAAGCATATACTTTGTAAATAATCTTATTCATTTATTAATAAAAAGTATTAATTTATTAAAGGCTTTTAATTATCTACATGATGTCGTTTTATAATATGTGATAAACCCATAGTTTTAAGCAATGCTTTTAGAATAATGATGATGATCATTCTAATGAGATCTAAATTCTTAGAAAGCTTAAAACTAAAATAGTTCCCAATCGTTGATTACTAAATTGGGGATTAGTGAATCCTGATAGATTGGTACATACGCTGTTTGCTCATTGATGAGGATGATTGATCTCATGATCATTTGTGTGGAGACACTAAAGCAAGTATGTAGGTGCTTATTAGAGAATAAGTTCACTGAACGTGGCTCGCTAAGGAATACCTAATGGAGTTTTACTTGCCTGTCAATAGGAATTCTCAGAGTGATAGTAGTACAAGTGATCCTTGACTTGAGATCATCATAAGATCTCGTGTATGATGAGTTATACTTTGACTTATTCCTTAAGACCCTTAGGGTATATCAAAGGGTATGCTTGGGTATAATAAGTTGTACATGGAGATAATGTATGATCAATAAAGAATCTACCACTTCTAGTAAAAGAAGAGAAATGTCCTATGTGATTCGATAAATGACAACTCAAAGAGTCCTCGGTTAAGGCGTAATGAAATTAGAAAGGAGTTTCTAATTTGCATTATTTGGAGTCAGGTATTTAAGAGTCGAAATACATATAATTAAATAAAATAAGACTTGACAAAAAATTCCATGTCTTATATTTAATCGGGACATCAGATGGTGGAAGGATTGAATTGTACTTTAATTATTTACTCAAAGGTTCTTTTATGATTAATGTTGAAATCTATATTATCCGAAAAGTCGCTGATCGCTAGGAGGCTTATCCCTATCAGAGAATAAATATTATTTATTTAAATAAATTAATAGTTTAATTTATTTATTTAAATAAGATTAGAATTGTTCTAATTGATTTATTCACAACCTATTTAATACGGAGAACCTAAAGGGTCACACCATAAAAGGAAGAATAATTATTTAAGAAGTTAATGGCATAATCGTAATAATAATTAAGTATATATTAATTTAATCTATGGTGATAGAATAAATTAAATAGCTTAATATTTATTATTTAATATTTTAGAAATATTAAATATAAATTAATAAGAGGAGTCTTATTATTATTATTATTATTATTATTATTATTAATTCCTAAAGGAGTTTGGGAATTAATTAATAAAAGTACTCTCAAATATCCTAATAGATTAGGAGGCAAATTAATTAAAAGAGTTTAATTAATTATCCCTAATAAGATTAGGGAGCTTAATTAATTAAAAGAATTTAATTAATTAAAAAATAAAACCCAATTCTTAATTGTTAAGGAGGGTTGCCTACATCTATAAATAAGAGGAGTCTTATTATGGGTGAGTGGTTGTTGACTTTTTAACAACATATACGTAATTCCAATAGTTGGGAGAGTACGCCTTTTTCTATATAGAGATAGAAAACTAGGGTTTTGCCAAATACCCATCTTCTTGAATTCTTCTTCTTCCTCGGTGGATCACCCCAGAGGCCAAACACTGGGTGGCTAACGCCGATCAAAGGAAGGAACCAAACCCGGTGGATTCAAGTTGAACGCGAAAAGGATCGAGGTGAACTTGTACCGAGGAAGCTCTTGATCTAATAATTGTGCATAAAGGATGATCCGGTATATGGTTTGTAAAATTTTAAACTCTCGATTTTTACTTCACGCTTCCGCTTATTTATGCAATTTGATCAAGGTTTCATGAATATTACAAACCACCTCAACATTAATTCATTCATTTATATCCACATAAAATAAATATTTCCTTATCATATGAATTAATAATTAATTATTCACAAATAATATTACATAATCACAATAATGACAACCAGGTCGTTCCTAGGAAAGAAGGGGCTTTTTAATAAGGATTTCTACTTAGTGGCGCGCAATTAGGTGACCAAACCCCTTTCCTAGACAGAACATTCTTAGACATTACCAATAATGCTATCTAATAATATTTTTCAAATAATATAAATTATTGATCTGATAATGGGAAATATTATACAATGATAATTTTTGAAACAACAATAATATAAAATATGAACGTAGCAATTATTGAATCAATAAAATAAAATATTGAACAGTAATTACTGTAACAATTATTGAGTAGTGCCTTCTTACGTAAGAATCAATAATCCTAGAATGTTGTGCAATACCGTGTGCTACTGTGCAACCACGTGTATTACTGTATTTTAACCACCAGGTATTTTAACAGTGTTAACGGTAACAACTATGTGGTTATTCATAAAAACTCAAACTTGTCGTTTTCTTCATCTGACCGTTTTCCGTTATGGGGCCCATAAATAGCTGCGCCGTCGTACGAATATTCCCCGACAACAAAATATTCCACGGCCAAATGAATATTCCCCAACAACAATGAATATTTTATAACCACTTGCTTATTTTGTAAAATTTATACATTTTACCCATAACTAACAACATTAATCAAATTCACCCCTTACTATTTCAAAATAATTAATAGAAGAAATTCAATTTTATTTTAAAAAAGTTGGGGTCTTACAATCTCCACTCCTTATAAAATTTCGTCCTTGAAATTGACGTACGTACCTGGTATTTCGAAAAGGTGAGGGTACCTCACTTTCATTTCTGATTCCAACTCCCAGGTCATTTCCAATAAATAGTTCTTTTATCAGAAAAATATGAATTTTATGTTCATTCCATAGAAAATTTAATTCTCTACAATTTTGTAGAAGAAAGTTTTTCCAAATTCTCAACGAAAAATAACCAAAATTCACATACGGATGATTTTCAACACCTCTAATTCGACAAAATACTGATAAAATACCTCAACATTAATTCCTTCATTTATATCCACATAAAATAAATATTTCCTTATCATATGAATTAATAATTAATTATTCATAAATAATATTACATAATCACAATAATGACAACCAGGTCTTTCCCATGAAAGAAGGGGCTTTTTGATAAGGATTTCTCCTTACTGGCGCGCAATTAGGTGACCAAACCCCTTTCTTAGACAAAACTTCCTTAGACATTGCCAATAATGATATCTAATAATATTATTAAAATAATATGAATTATTAATCAGATAATGGGAAATATTGTGCAGTGACAATTATTGAAACAACAATAATATAAAATATCAACGTAGCAATTATTGAATCAATAAAATAAAATATTGAACAGTAATTATTGTAACAATTATTGAGTAGTGTCTTCTTACATAAGAATCAATAATCCAAGAATACTGTGTAATACCGTGTGCTACTGTGCAACTCTTCTTCGACTAAAGAGGGATTAGTATAGGATCAAGAACATATTAAGATACTTCCATGAAAGTATAGATCTTGATTTAATTTATCCAAGTGATTTAATGTCACAATTAATTGGATATGCTCATATAGGTTATGACATAATGGGAGATCACAAATATGTTATGTATTTACATATTGTGAAGTGACTATATCTTGGAAATCTACAAAGGAAATCATGACAGTCACATCTTCCCATCACTAAGAGAGTCTCGAAATATATGAAGCAAGTAGAGAGTGTGTTTGGTTAAGATCAATTATTTAGTATATCCAGGGATCATGCAGACTACTATCTATCTCCTACAATTATGTATGAGGATAACGTTGTATGCATCGCCCAACTTAGAGGAGGATATATCAAAGGGAGATAGAATAAAACACATTTTACCTAAATTTTTCACACATGAACTTCAAAAGAAGGGTGATATAGATGTGGTCAAATTTGGTCATGTGAAAATCTAGTAGACTTATTCACAAAGTCATTACACTTCAAAATAAATCGTAATGCATCAACTTATAATTGTGACAACATTGCATCAAGAAAAAATGAATTTCTTTTGAGGGAGAAATTGTACTCTTTTTCCTTCGTTTTCTCGAATTTAAAGGGAAAAAATATGGCATAGCAGAGAGTATGTACCACATACTATAAAATGTCATATTTTAATAGTTTAATACCCTTGAAAGATATGTAAAATACGGCATAACACATAGTATGTGACACATACTATAAAATACACTAGGTCAATGTTAACTATTAAAAGTTGGAATACTTTTTAGGTATTTCTTATAGGCTTAAATATATATAACTACCCTAAACTATTAACCTTTTTTCTACTTCGGTTATCAATCTTTTAATTTTTTTTTAATCAGGTCATTAAACTATCAATTTTTTCCACTTTCGTTCAATTGAACATGCAACAACATAAATTGATAATGTGGCCCCGCTGAATAGGCTAATCAATGTCTACGTGTAATTTAAAATTAGGCTTAAATATAAATTATTACCCTAAACTATTGATATTTTTTCTACTTTGGTGATCGATCTTTTAATTTTTTCCACTTTAGTTCAATTGAAGTTGAAGATGGTGGGTTCACAGAAATGATGAGAGTTATTTACTTTTTAATTACTAGTTTTTAATTGGTTTTCTCCATTAACTAAGAGCTCAAATACATGGAAAGTGATTATGTGTAAATTATGTTCTAATAATTTAATACCATTTTTTATTTTGTGAAAAAGAAATAGTTAATGATAGTTGTAAGTATCTAATAAATAGTTACAGATAGTTTTTTTTTCCTTCTGTTTGTTTGAAAATTTAGGTGTTAATGATAGTGATAAATAATATTTTTCATAATTATTACTTAGTTCTTTTTTCAATAAAAAAGAACCTCTTAAATAGATGTTCAAAATAGGTATACATCACCCATTCTCGAGTCGCCAAATACATGGTATAAAAAAACTACACAACTTTATTAATACAATTGTCGTGCAAAAATACGACAACACATAAATCGTGAGTTTAAATACAAATATTGTCTTCTAGACAATATCCACACTCAAATAAAGTCCTCATTATAATTATTGATACACTATTTTACAAAATAGTGAGGACTCTAAAAAACAACTCTTGAACCATCACTCCATACCCCGACTAGTTCCCTCGCTATATTCTCGCTTCCCGAGAAGAAAAAAATGAACAAAAGGAAAAGGGTGAGCTCAACTAGCCCAAGAAAGAATATTATGACTAAGATATAATGAACAACAAATTATCCTTAGTCTTCAACAAATCGAAAAATCTAAAAATATAATGGACAACAAGTTTTAGATCAATATTCGCAATGAAATAACAATTCATTAAAGAGTTAAGTAGAGAATGAAATCTACTATCATCTATGAATTTAAAAGTCCATCATCAATATTTTATCCTCTAGAACATCAATCAATATACATCTTGAATCAAATATTCATCTTTGCACTACGGCCAAAGATATTCATTTGTATCACCAAATGGTCATGTTCATCTCAACACCTGCTCATCTTTGCACTACGCCAAAGATATTCATCGTAGTAATCATTCATCTTTGCACTACAAAAGCCAAAGATATTCATCAAGTATCACCATTAAGGACCGAGGATGATGAAAAATATTTTAAGAAACTAATCCAAAGGAGATAAAAGGACAAAGATTAGAGATTCGTACTTTAGATAATCCAAGTTTAAAAATACTCCATAATAAACCATAATGGAGTAAAATTCAAGAATGAAGATCAAAACATGGATACAATCAAAGATAGTAACCATAATAGATATCTCGGGACAAAGAAGAGAAAATTTTATTTTTTATGAATAAAGGTCATATTTGTGAATAAAGGTCAGATACGTGAATAAAGGTCGATACGTGAATAGTAACCCCAACACAAAAAAAGGTAGAAATTCCACAATAAAATTCATATCAATATTTCAAAGATAATGATATTGAAAGAAATAATATCATTTACGAAAGAAAATAACATCCCTTACCTCAAAAGAATAAAGATTTCCGACCGGAATATCTGATGTAATGTCAAGGAAAAACTTGCACCTAATAAAGAACTCTCAAAGTATCTAAATACTCACAAAAATACGCCGATAATATATAGAGAGAAAAAGAGAATTTTTTTCGTGTGATTTTCAATTCTAACTAAGCACCCTATTTATAGAAAATGCTAGAACGCCAAAGGAGACTAAATTAATAAAATAATATTATTTTTTTTTTTCATTCACATTCACGCCACTTTTTTGAAAAAATTTCAACCACAGTTTTGAAAAAAATTTCAATCAAAGACATTTTTCAAAAAAAAAAAAGTGGGGCCCACCCATATTTTTTAAAAATGTTTTAATTTAATTTTTCAAAACTTCAATAATTCATAATAAATAGCCCTTTTATCAAAAAAATATATGAATTTTATGTCCATTCCATAGGAAATTAAATTCTCTACAACTTTGTAGATTTAAGTTTTTCCAAATTCCAAATGAAAATGCCCAAATCCACATACTGATTTATTTTTAATACCTCCATTCCGATAAAAAATACCGATAAAACACCTCAAAGATTAATTCCTTCATTTATATCCACACAAAATAAATATTTTCCTATCCATCATTTATATCCACATAAAATAAATATTTTCTTATCATATAAATCAATAATTAATTATTCACAAATAATATTACGTAATCACAATTATGACAACCAGTCGCTCCTGTGAAAGAGGGGGGCTTCCGATAAGGATTTCTCCATCATCGCAAGCAATTAGGTGACCAAACCCCTTTCCTAGATGTAACTTTCTTAGACATCGCCAATAATGCTATCTAATAATATTATTCAAATAATATGAATTATCGATCCGATAATGGAAAATATCATGGCAAAATGACAATTATTAAAACAACAATAATATAAAATATCAACGCAAAGAATTATTGAATCAATAAAATAAAATATTGAATAAGAATTATCGTAAATAATTATCGAGTAAAGGCCTTCACGTAAGAATCAATAATTCAAAAATATCGCGTAATACCGCAAAGCATACATCGCAAAACCACGCCAGACATCGTATTTTAAACCACCGTGTAATCCAACAAAGGTTAATTAGAATAATTACGCCATTATTTATAAAAAAACTCAAACTTGTCATTTTTTCATCCGACCGCTTTTCAGCATGGGCCCATAAATGGTCAAGCACATGTCGCATTTAATATTCCCCACAAAGAAGAATATTCCACGACCAAACGAATATTCCCCGACAAAAATGAATATTTTATAACCACTTGCTTATTTTGCAAAATTTGCACATTTCACCCATAACCAAAGCATTATATCAAATTAACTCCTTATTATTTCAAGATAATGAATAGAGGAAATTTCATTTTATTTATAAAAAGTTGGGGTCTTACAACCTCCCTCCTTATGAAATTTCATCCTCGAAATCGACGACGATTCTGTGTGTTTCAAAAAGGTGAGGGTACCTCGCTTTCATTTCCGATTCCAACTCCCAGTGTCATTTCCTCAATAGCATGGTTCCTCCACAAAACCTCGACTTGTGGTATAACCTTTGTCGTAGGATATGCTCTTTCCTATCCAAGATCTTGACAGTACCTCCTCGTGACGTTAAATCTTCTACTATCTCGTCCGGTTCTAACGCAATAATGTGGTTTGGGTCTTTCACATATTTACGAAGCATAGATATATGAAAAAACATTATGAACACGAGACATGCTTGAGGTAATGCGAGTCTATAGGCCACATTTCCTATTCTATCAAGAATCTCAAATGGACCAACAAATCGTGGATCGAGCTTTCCTCTCTTCCCAAATCTTGTAACTCCCTTCCATGGAGCAATACGTAATAAAGACATGATCTCCAATATTAAATTCCACGCCCTTTCGATGAAGATCCGCATATAACTCTTTTGTCGATCTTGTGAGGTCTTTATACGCTTGTCGAATCATTTGATCTTTTCTCGTAGTCATGCGCATTAATTCTCGTCCCAACAACGCTGCTTCACCCACCTCATCCCCAAAGATACCGAGAACGACACTTTCGTCCATATAACGCCTCAAATGGAGCCATGCCTATACTTGCTTGATAACTGTTGTTGTAGAGAATTCCACCAATGGCAAAGTACTTATCCCAACTTCCTTTGAAATCTAGGACACAGTAGTCTTAATAGATCTTCAAGAGTTTGAATAGTCCTTTCCGATTGCCCGTCCGCTTGAGGATGGTATGCGCAAATCAATCAGAACTGCGCTCCATAGCTTTCAGCAAACTAACCCAAAATCGTGAAGTGAATCTTGGGTCACGATCCAAAACTATGGATACCGCATGCCATGCAATCTCACAATCTCATTTACGCATATACGAGCAAGACGCTCAAGGAATAAGTCTCACGATAGGCAAGAAATGAGCAGACTTGGTTAATCTATCAACAATAACCCAAATCGCATCTATACCTTGAGAAACCTTTGGGAAGACCCAGAATCTAAATCCATAGTAATGTGTTCCCACTTCCATTTTGGAATCTCAAGTGGTTGCAATGGACCCTTTGGCACTTGATGCTCCGCCTTTACACGCTGACAAGTTAAACACCTCGAGATAAACTCCGCGATCTCTCTCTTCATATTGCTCCACCAAAATGTATGTCAAGATCATGATACATTTTGGTACTCCTGTGATGGATTGCAAATGGTGTGTTGTGTGCCTCCATCATGATTCTATGCTTCAAGTCGTAATCTAGGAAATGCAAAGTCCGAGTCGACTCAAGTATTCCTTCTTCATCGATTCTTGCTTCGAATAACACCTTCTTGTACTTTCTTCTTCATACGATCATCTCCGGTCTCGGGTTGAGCAAATTTTTACTTTATCGATTAAAGTCGGCTCTACTCAGATGTTTGATATCATCACGCGGTACTTGGAGCCTTTAACTCTATCTCCATCCTTTGTAAGTCGTACAAAATGGGTCTTTGTGTTAACAACATCGCACTCGCATTCAAGATACGATCTTTCTACTCAATGCGCCACACAACGCTTGCTTTTCCAGATGATATCAATGCTATGGTCGTAATCTTCTTCAATAAATGAGCCAACGCCGCTGCCGCATGTTGAGTTCCTTTTGGGTGAAGAAATATTTGAGGCTTTTATGATCCGTATAAATCTCCACTTTCTCCCCATACAGTAGTGTCTCCAGATTTTCAACGCAAAAAACGATCGCCGCTAACTCCATCATGAGTAGGATAATTCCTCTCATATTCTTTTGAGTTGTCGCGAGGCATAGGCTATGACTTTCCCATGTTGCATGAGAACACATCCTAACCCTTTGCCTCAAGCATCATCAGAGATAACAAATCCATCCAACCAGATGGTATTGTTAGTAACAAAACAAAAAAAATGAGTCTCCTCTCGAGCTCTTGAAACTCTTCTTCGCATTCCTCGCCCCATACAAATTTTGTATCTTTTTCGAGTCACCGAAGTTAATCTGAGTAGCGATTCGAGAAAATCCTTCCACGAATCTCCGATAATAACCAAATAAGCCCAAAAAGCTACGACTTTCTACCACCGACTTTCGCTTGTCCCTAACTTTGTATTGCTTCAATCTTCGCCGTCAATGAGATACTCCATGTTTTGACACCACGCGCCCAAGGAATGCTACTTCCTCAAGCCGTAACTCGATTTCTTCAACTTTGCATATAGCTTGTTGTCACGGGCCTTTGAAGTACCAAATTTTCAAATGGTGCTCATGATCTTCACGGCTTTTGAATAGATGAGGATGTCATCAATAAAGACAACAACGAACCGATCCAAATATTCCTCAATACACTGTTCATCATATCCATGAAAGCAAAGAGAGCATTAGTCAATCCAAAAGACATGACTAAGAATTCATAATGCCCGCATCGAAGTTCTCAAGGCGCCTTTTGAATATCCTCGCTTTTAATCTTCAAATTGATGATATCCGTAATCTAAGATCGATCTTTTTGAAAAGAATTGTGCTCTCAGCAACCGGGTCGAATAGTCATCAATGCGAGGTAGGGGATACCTATTCTTGATGGTGACATGGTTCAATTCCTCAGAGTCAATACAAAGTCGCATACTCCCGCCTTTTTCTTCTTTACAAATAAAAAACAGAGCACCCCAAGGAGATGTACTAGATCGAATGAAACCGATGTCTAACAACTCCTCGTAGTTGACCTTTAACTCCTAAGTTCAATAGAGCCATTCGATATGGGGTTTTAGAAATGGGCTTTGTACCCTGCTCAAGGTCAATAAAGAATTCAACTTCACGCTCTGGGGTAGACCAGAAGTTCTTCAGAAATACGCCAGAAATTCACTAACAATGTAAAAATATTATTCAAATCGACGTGTTTTTGTTCAAGTCCATAACATGGGCTAAGAAAGCTTGACATCCATTTTTTAATAAACGAATGGCTTTATGGCTTGATATGACAAAGGATCGACTTTAGTGGTTTGGTTGTTTGAATTCGCATAACAAAGTTGGTTAGAATATGAAAACTAACAACCTTACGAAAAAATAATCAATTTTAGCATGATGAGTGGTTAACCAATCAATCCCTAAAATCACATCAAATGCAAGTATCTTTAAAGAGATAAGATCAATGTAATAATGTGATGGTGCCAACTTGATCAAGCAAGATTTATAAACAAAGGATGTAATGAAAGTTTCTCCTAACTGAGTCTCCACAGATAAGTCAAAGTCTAATTTCTCCGAGAGTCAAGTTTAAACGCTGAGCACAAGTAGAGAGATAAAAGAATGGGTAGAACCGGTATCTTCAGTAAGGTATAAACTTCAAGAGTTTCAAGATTAGCTTACCCGTGATCACCTCGCTCGGGTTTCTCTCGCTTTTGGCCACCACACGACAAACGCCTCCCTCGAACCACCGACTTTTGTTTTTTTGTCAGAGTCGCTTTTGGTGCCACCGTCCCCACTTGACTTGACTTCGCTACCGACAAAAATCGGGCTATATGACCGCTCTTTTCCACAACTAAAACACACCTTGAAGGTCAGTGAATAGCTTTGACTTATGTGTCCCTCCTCTCCGTGATCTCAGAAGATCTAACCGGCTACCGCTCTCCCCCTAGAATTTGTTGTTGTGTGGTGTGTGTCATCGCCGATGTCTTCCCGCCATTGTTGAATCTCCTTTTTTGAAATTTCCACTGACTCACCTCTCCTATTATCATGGCCACGATTACCACCCGAGTGGTTACCGCTTTTGTCCGTATTTTTTCCCTCCCTCGTGTTATCATCATCGCCCGATGATCGCCACCACCAGTATGACCTCGTCAGTGGTCCCTCATTGAACATACTCATTATCTCGCCTAATAATTGAGCCCTGTTGACAACATCCTAATATAGAGAAATTTTGTGAGAGATAAGGTATCGACGAATCTCGGTTTTTTTAGACCTCTCGTAAACATCCGCCATATACGCTCCTCATTCTCTACCAAATGAGGTGCAAACCTCGATAACTCCGCTAACTTCACCTCATATCGACACACCGCCATGTTGTTCTTGCTCCAAATCTAATAAACTCTACCTCCTTCATATGATGATTTAATACTTTCAGAAAAGTACTTGTCATTGAATAGTTTCAAATCTTTCCCAAGACATGTTGAAAAGCGGCCGGGTCAAGGGTACGCTTCACAGATTCCCACCAAGAATCATCCTCACCACTTTAACATAAAGGTGGCGAATGGAACCTTCTTCTTTCTTCCGCATCCCAAGACATCGAATATCTTGGTAATTTGCTTGACCCACGCTTCCGCCTTTAATCGATCCGCTTTCCCCAAAACTCGTGGTCCCAACTCTTTGAACTGCTTGGTCAGATAAACCGCAAGCTACATCATTTCCACCCAGATTTTGTACACGAAGTCTCCTCGCCTGATTTTGCATGAACTGCAAAAAGCTTCTAAACATCCCATCATTCATCGCTTGTTCTAGTAGTGGTTGTTTTATAGAGGAATATTGCCTTCCTTGCTGCACGCTCTCCTCGTTGGTGATTAAAGGTGTTCCACCTGGCCTCATACACTCCATTGTTAACGCTTCTCACCGCCATTCTCAAATACTCGCCATAAAACAAGGGTTAATTAAAGAAATTAACATATCACATAATATCCCTATATTATGACCGACCAACAAATAAGCTTTAGTAGACACACTAGCAAAGGATTTACTCGCTCCCCTCCTAGTTCTATTCCCCGATCTCCGCCAGAGACCATATCCCTAAGCTCGATACTAAACCGTGACGCCCCCAAAATAGGTATACATCACCCATTCTCGAGTCGCCAAATACATGGTACGTAAAAAAACTACAACTTTATTAATACAATTGTCGTGCAAAATACGACACAACACATAAATCGTGAGTTTAAATACAAATATTGTCTTCTAGATAATATCCACACTCAAATAAAGTCCTCATTACAATTATTGATACACTATTTTACAAAAATAGTGAGGATCACTAAAACAACTATCTCAGAACCATCACTCCATACCCCGACTTAGTTCCTCGCTATATTCTCACTTCCCGAGAAGAAAAATGGAACAAAAAAAGAAAAGGGGTGAGCTCAACTAGCCCAAGAAAAGAATATTATGACTAAGATAATGAACAACAAATTATCCTTAGTCTTCAACAAAATCGATAAAATATAATGGACAACAAGTTTTAGATCAATATTCGCAATGAAAAATAACAATTCATTAAAGAGTTAAGAGAGAATGAAATCTACTATCATCTAAAATTTAAAAGTCCATCATCAATATTTTATCCCTCAGAACATCAATCAATATACATCTTGAATCAAATATTCATCTTTGCACTACGGCCAAAGATATTCATTTGTATCACCAAATGGTCATGTTCATCTCAACACTGCTCATCTTTGCACTACGCCAAAAGATATTCATCGTAAATCATTCATCTTTGCACTACAAAAAGCAAAGATATTCATCAAGTATCACCATTAAGGACCGAGGATGATGAAAAATATTTTAAAGAACGAATCCAAAGGAGATAAAAGGACAAAGATTAGAGATTCGTACTTTAGATAATCCAAGTTTAAAAATACTCCATAATAAACCATAATGGAGTAAAATTCAAGAATGAAGATCAAAACATGGATACAATCAAAGATAGTAACCATAATAGACATCCGGGACAAAGAAGAGAAAATTTTATTTTTCTATGAATAATAGTCGTATTTGTGAATAAAGGTCGATATACGTGAATAAAGTCGAGATACGTGAATAGTAACCCCGACACAAAAAAGGTAGAAATTCCACAATAAAATTCATACCAATATTTCAAAGATAATGATATCGAAAGAAAAATAATATCATTTACGAAGAAAATAACATCCCTTACCTCAAAAGAACAAGATTTCCGATCGAAATATCTGATGTAATGTCAAGGAAACTTGCACCAATAAAGAACTCTCAAAGTATCTAAATACTCACAAAATACGCCGATAATATATATAGAGAGAGAAAAAAAATGTTTCGTGTGATTTTCAATTCTAACCTAAGCACCCCCTATTTATAGAAAAATGCTAGAACGCCAAAGGAGAACTAAATTAATAAAATAATATTATTTTTTTTTTTTTTCATGCCCATGCCACTTTTGAAATAAAAAATCAAAGACACCACAGTTTTGCCCACCAAAAAATTCAAGATTTTTTTCACCAACCAAAAGTGGGGGCCACCCATAATTTTAATAAAAAATATTTAATTTCAAACTTCAATAATTCATAATAAATAGCCCTTTTATCGTAAAAATACTAATTTTATGTCCATTCCATAGGAAATCAATTTCTACAACTTTGTAGAGATTTAAGTTTTTCCAAATTCCAAATGAAAATGCCCAAAATCCACATACTTGATGATTTTTAATACCTCCATTCCGACAAAATACCGATAAAACACCTCAAAGATTAATTCCTTCATTTATATCCACACAAAATAAATATTTTCCTATCCATCATTTATGTCCACATAAAATAAATATTTCCTTATCATATAAATCAATAATTAATTATTCACAAATAATATTACGTAATCACAATTATGACAACTGTGTCGCTCCTGTGAAAGAGGGGCTTTTCGATAAGGATTTCTCCTCATCGCAGCGCAAATTAGGTGACCAAACCCCTTCCTAGATGTAACTTCCTTAGACATTGCCAATAATGCTATCTAATAATATTATTCAAATAATATGAATTATTGATCCGATAATGGAAAAATATCAGTGAATGACAATTATCAAACAATAATAATATAAAATATCAACGCAAATTATTATCAATCAATAAAATAAAATATTGAATAAATTACCGTAATAATTATCGAGTAGGCCTTACGTAAGAATCAATAATTCAAAAATATTGTGTAATACCGTAATGCTTTCATCGCATGCAACCAATACGCCAGACATCGTATTTTAACCACTGTGTAATCCAACAAAGGTTAATTGTAATAATTACGCCGTTATTTATAAAAAACTCAAATTGAAAGAATGTTATCTTTGAGTTATTCAGTTTTTATTTCATTTATAATTAACTAATTCACTTTTTAGGCTTGTGATGGATCCTTAGGTGAATCTATGATTTTGTAAACCTTGATTTCCAGTTCAATAATCTATTTCTAGTTTATCTATATTAATTTGAGCTTGAATTTTTGAATTGCCTGATCAACAATTCTTCGTGGATTTGTATGGAATCGAGAGAGGATATTCAAATCTAGACTTAGTTAATATAGCATGTGTTCATGAATTTTGTGAATAGCAGAATCTTGAAGAATATTCAGGTAGAGATATGCTTGACATCGCATGTAATCGGATAGAGAACTTAATCTTAAACCTTCTTTAATTGTAATTCACATAGAGATATAGTGAGTTAGTTGATTAAGGTGTTTAAGTTGTTTCTATCTTAATTGTGGATTTAAGTTAATAAGGTCTTAGTGCATCGAGAGGTGGTTAATACTACATTCGTGTTCTTGATTAATAAATTGGGATAGTGAATTGAATTGGAATAAAGGTGTTAAAATCAAAGTGAAGCTTAGAGTGAAATCATAAGTCTAATTCTTCATTAATTGTTTGAAATTCCAGATTTTTGATATTTGTGATTGGTTGGGGACCAATTTAGTAATTTCTTAATTTAGTTTCTTTAATTAAAATCATTGAGTTGAATAGTTTAATAAAATTAGGATTAATAGGAAATTGGTAATTGTAAGTTAAGTTTCTTATTAGTTGATCTCTGTGGGAACGATACTCTACTTATCACTTTATTACTTGTTGACCACGTATACTTGCGTGTAGTGCGTATATAGATTATACCCAAAAAGTTTTTGGCGCCGTTGCTGGGGAATCAATTTAGTATAGATCTTATATTTTTTACAATATCAGTTTAATTAATCCAGTTTTACTTAAACATTTTTTTAAATTTTTTTTTGTTCCTCTTATTTCAGGTGTTTGTAGCGGCTTATGCAAACTCATTCCAAAAATCCGCATTTGCTACCTTTTGAGGGACAACATTGAGAAAAGGTTCCAGAGGTTAAGTAAGTGGATCAAGGAAACGAGGCAAGAATTTGAAACATCTGAGAAAGAAGAGGAAATGGCAGCCGAAGATCAAAAAGTGTTAAGGGACTTCGCCACAGCCAAGGTGACTGAACTCCAGTCAAGCATCACCAGGACTACAATAGCTGCAAATACATTTGAAATCAAGCCTGGGATAAATCAAATGATTCAGAATTCAGTTCAATTTAGGGGATTGGCAAATGACGATCCGAATAAACATCTAGTCAGCTTTCTGGAAATTTGCGAGACCTTTAGGTACAATGGGGTGTCGGACGATGCGGTGAGACTTCGCTTGTTCCCATTCACTTTACGGGACAAGGCAAAGAGTTGGTTACACTCTCTACTGCCGGGATCTATCACTACGTGGGAAGACCTAGCTCAGAAATTCCTTACAAAATTCTTCCCACCGGCGAAAACTACAAAAATGAGGAACGAGATAACGATGTTTGAACAGCAACACGGGGAGTCATTGTATGAGACATGGGAAAGGTACAAAGAGTTGCTCCAAAGTGTCCACATCATGGGTTGCCTAAGTGGTTGCAGATGAACACGTTTTACAACAGATTGAATGGAAACCTCAGAATCAGTGTTAATGCAACTTCGGGTGGAACGTTTATGGCCAAGAGCTATGAGGAGGCCTACAATTTGATAGAGACTATGGAAGCTAACAATTACTAGTGGCCCACGGCAAGAATAACTCAAGCAAAGGCCGCGGGAGTGTTAGAAGTGGATGGTGTGGCGGCAATATAAGCACAAATTTCAGCACTTTCAAAGAAATTAGATTCTATGACAGGGGTACAGGCACAACAGGCATATCAAGTGGCAATTATATGTGAATTGTGCACGGGAGAGCACCCTACGGATCAGTGCGCAATTAATCTATCATCCGTGCAATTTGTGGGCAACTATAACAGAATTCCACAGAATACATACCAGGATGCATACAATCAAGGGAATAAGAATCATCCAAACTTTTTGTGGAGCAACAACCAGCAACAACAAGCTCCAAAACCTTCATATCCTCTAGGATTTTAGAATCATCATCAACTAGCTCAACATCAAGAAAGAAAATCAGATCTAGAGGAGTTGGTGACAAAATACATCACAACCAATGAGATGGCCATGAAAAATCAAGCAATGGCAATGAAATCACAAGAGATGGCTATCAAGAATTTAGAGAATCAGATAGGACAAATTGCGTTAGCATTGAATAATAGACCACAAGGAACGTTACCAAGTGACACCAAGAGAAATCCGAAGGGTAAACATGAGCAATGTCAAGCTATTATGTTGAGAAGTGGAAAAAACAGCTTGAGGGTCAAGAAACAGAAATTTTGGCTACAAAGGAGGTTGAAGCAGGGAAAGAAAATACAGCGGTTGAGGTCAAGCAGAGGGATGAGAAACAAGTGGAAAAGAGAAAACCAATTAACGGACCAGTTGCCTAGCCTCCACTGCCGTTTCAGCAGAGGGCCCAAAAACAGAAATTGGATAAGCAGTTTGTTAAGTTTTTGGAAGTTTTCAAGAAACTTCAGATTAATATTCCGTTTGCAGAGGCCCTAGAGCAGATGTTGAGTTACGCAAAATTCATGAAAGGAATTCTGTCAAGGAAGAAGAAATAGGAAGACTTTGAAACAATTGCACTAATAGAGGAGTGTAGTACAGTGTTACGGCAAAAATTACCACCAAAACTTAAGAACCCGGGGAGTTTCACTATCCCATGCACGATCGGGAACATGTCTTTTAGCAAGTGTTTATGTGATTTGGGGGCGAGTGTGAACCTTATGCCATTGTCAGTATACACATAATTGGGTTTGCCCGCGCTAAAGCCTACGAATATTTCATTGTAGTTGGCGGATAGGTCGTTCACATATCCGAGAGGCATACCAGAAGACATATTGGTTAAGGTGGATAAATTTATATTCCCCGCAGACTTTATCATTCTGGATTTTGAGGAGGACAATAACATCCCGATTATCCTAGGGAGACCTTTCTTGTACGGTAGTACACACTCATAGACGTACAAAAAGGAGAACTTACTATGAGGGTCCAAGATCAAGAAATGAAATTTAATGTGTTCAAGGCCATGAAATTCCCTACGGAAGAGGAAGAATGTTTTCGGATGGATTTAATTGAGCAAATCATTTTGGTCAATGATCCGTTAAAAACAACTTTATTGGGGGATAAAGAGTTTGACGACCCAGAATTTGTGGACTACTTACAGATGTTAGATTCATTGCCACGAGTTAGCCGATTCAGAACACCGTTTGAACCTTTTCACACTGAGGAGATAGCCGCAGAAAAATTAAAACCGTCATTGGAGGAGCCACCAACATTGGAACTTAAGCTACTCCATAAACACCTCAGGTATGCGTACTTAGGCAATTCAAATTATTTACCTGTTATTATTTCTGCTACACTTAACGAATTGCAGGAATAAAAGTTGCTGAGGGTGCTTAGGGAACACAAATCAATGATTGGGTGGACGATTATGGATATAAAGGGAATTAGCCCTTCATTTTGCATGCACAAGATTATGTTGGAAGATGATGCAAAACCAACGGTGGAGCAACAACGTCGACTTAACCCTATTATGAAGGAAGTTGTGAAGAAGGAAATTTTGAAGTGGTTGGAAGCCGGGATCATCTACTCGATTTCCGACAGTAAATGGGTTAGTCCGGTCCAGTGCATGCCGAAAAAGGGAGGATTGGCTATGGTGCAGAATGAAGACAATGAGTTAATACCGACAAGAACAGTGACAGGATGGAGGGTTTGCATGGATTATAGGAAATTGAACAAGGCAACCCAAAAAGATCATTTCTCGCTTCCCTTTATTGATCAAATGTTGGACAGATTGGCGGGACATGAATATTACTGTTTATTGGACGGGTACTCGGGCTATAACCAGATAGTCATCGCTCTTGAGGATCAAGAAAGACGACATTTACATGCCCTTACGGCACATTTGCGTTCAAGAGGATGTCATTCGGGTTATGCAATGCACCTGCAACCTTCCAACGATGTATTATGGCCATTTTCTCAGATATGGTGGACAAAAATTTAGAAGTCTTCATGGACAACTTTTCTATCTATGGGGATAACTTTGATACTTGCCTAGGGAATCTAGTCATGGTGTTTGTGACAGCCTGTAGTAGCCCCAAATCCGGGTCACAAATCACCGCAGATTCGGTTCAATCACTCTATAACTATTTGCGGAAGATATAAACATAAATTGTTTATACATTAAACTTACACACTATTCCCCAAGGTCGAGTAACCTTAACTTATACACAAATCATAAACTATCTAACACATAACCTTATTATCAAAGTATACTATTACAAATTAGCTGCACATTTTATCCCAAGCTGAACTTGGCATTAACCTTTTCCTGTATCCGAACGCATTCGCCTTATCTGCAATGTTTATCATGATATAGCAAGGGTGAGCATGAAAGTTGCCCAGCAAGTTTAAATACAATTTAAAGATATATCATGATTGAAAGAGTCTCGAATAATAAGTCGCTATAATTCATCAATATAATTGAGAACTAAAGACGAATAAATTTTTTGATCGAACAAGTATTGAACATGAACAAATATATCTGGACCAACTGGTAATGAAGGTGATCAACCTTTCATACCCCGACTTATACATGCAATATGTACAGTACAATTATCCATGGCAATCGTGAAATGATTAACCACAAGCATATCTGAATGAAACAACTCTTAGTAGAGTTAAGTAAAACTTGCTGACGAACAGGTTGATTGATCTTTACACGCAATTTATATCGTTTATCCGAAGACCTATTATTAGTAATATGGATCTCCAATATTAGAATAATATCATCATAATATAATAATATTATATATATATATATATATATATATACACACAAAATAACCTAAACACATAACATATAACCCTATCAGTCTATAACACACATAAGACTCAGCATCAAGTCAGACTATTGCAGTCCGAGTTGAAACCGACACAATTCCAACATCCCGACGGTTTAGTCAGACAATTATCGAGTTTAAGTTCAATTAAACTCTGTTTAAACACTAACAATACCTTAGATAATCATATTATCAGTCAAAATAATTTTCATAGGCATGAAATAATTTTCAGATAATTATTACCATTTATCATAATTTTTCAATCACTTATATCGTATTTAAATGAATTAAATACCACATAATTCCTTAATCATTAATATTTATTTATTATTAAATATTAATGAAAATCATAACATAATATTATAATATATTTATAATATATCAAAGTATTTTTATACCTTAAAATCATATTTATATGATTTTAAACACTTAAATCCATTATCCGACAATTGATATTAATATTAAAATATTAATATTTTCATGACTAAATATCAAAACTTATATATTATAACTTAAAATATTTTTATGACACTTAAATCATTTTTATATGATTTTTAAAATATTAATTCTATTTTTCCATAATTTATTTAATATATTAATTAAATAAATTAATTACCATTAATAATAAATTATTAATGAATTTCATCACAAAATATTAAAAGTCATCAAAAATAACTTAAAATATTTTCTAACATCATAATATAATTTTTCATGAATTAAAATCATTTTTAAATAATTTATTTAATATAATAATTAAATAAATAATACCTTTTATATTCCAAAATATTAAATATTTTTGAAATATACCCAAAATAATTAAAAACTATTTTTCAGGCTTTAAAATAATTTTTAGGAATTTAATATTAATTTTTAATAATTAAAAACCATTTTTTAATAATTTTATAATTTATTTTCTATTTTTAAGTATTTTCTGGAAAATAAGTGTCTCTAAAGGGCCCTTTAGCGACAGAACCGTCGCTATAGGTGTTCTTGAGAATGTTCTTGAGCTGCCTAGAACATCATGTCAGATCATAAGGTTGCTAGTTTGACCGAGATTTAATCCATGACACACTTGATTTCTGAACTTGTGTCTGTAATAATGTTGTAGTACTAATGTAGTTCTACAACCTTAAACAAATTAAATGGCCAAATCATGAACAACCTGCAAGATATAAGTTGCAGAAAACCTTGTCAGACATGTTCTTCAATTTCTGGGTTTTCCAGAAATTGAAGAACAGTCGAGGTGCTAAATTTGAGTCCCTAAATCATTGCTTTCCCAGCTTGGTTTTTATGATTTATTAGTTAAATCGTAGTTAAATTAATGTGTCAAGAACAACATCCAATCAATATATCAACTTAGAAACATCATAACAATATGATTTATGCCTCACAAACATCTTGTCGAAGCGTGTTCTTGGTAGATTCGGGTTTTCGAGAATTTAGCAAATCAGACGGTCAAGGCTACTTTGACCGCTCACTCTATTCGATCTATAGCTTGTTTAAAAGATCTAAAGACATGAATCTAAAGTTCATATAACAGGCTACAAGTATGTTATTACAAAATCATTAAAACACTTAAACACAGACAGATCTGGACTTCGAATAACGTTGTTAGACACCATTATCACTTTCTGGGTTACCCAGATTGTACTCGGTCATGCCCGGTCAACGGGTTTTGACCGAGTATAACATTAAATCTATACATTAACTGACTTTGATTTCATTTGCAGATGAAAGAGCGCATACCAAACTACAGATCTAAAACATAAAACCACAAAAATCAACAATGGAGAAGAATCTATGGACTCTGACATTAGCTTGTCAGGCCTTATATTTGAACTTTTCCAGATTTCTAAAAATGCTAGATTCGAGCCCTTTGATGTTATGGATCTGGGATTTAACAACCCAGATCACTAAATAACATCATAATACACAACATTAACGAATCAACAACAACATTTAACATCAAATCATGAGATTTCTAGGTTTAGGGTTCATATACATTCTAAGCTAAAATCCTTTGATTCAGATCTCTAATCATGATCTTGATGATCAAGAGGCTTGTTTAGAGACTGACATACTTGTGATTTTTGAAGGTTTAGGAGAGAGAGAGAGAGTTGGTGAGAGCTTAAGTGCAAAATAAGCAAATGTGTATACTTTTCTCTTTCTCAATCCTTTATAGTCTCTTGATACAATGTATTTAGCTTGCATAGCTGCTAACCTAGACTGATTTGCTGGGCATATAAGTCATGTTAAGTCAAAAGTTGGTTAACCACTCCAAATATGGAAGGATTTGCAAGTTGTCTCATAAATAATGTAAAAAGGGTAAACTAATCATTTGACATTTAATTTTAATGGCACATTTGTCAATTGATACAACCCTTAGGGTTTAGGTTTTAACCCTTAGGGTTTAGGGTTCAACCCTTAGGCTTTACATTTTAGTTTTTAAAATTTTCAAATTAGGTTTAAAAATAGAAATTTAATATTTCTAACTTATAATTAGGATTCTATAATTATATTAAGATTTCCTAATCATAACTTCCAGCTTGATTATTAGGATTAATTTATCCTAATTAAAATTGCTAATTTAGCAATTAGGGTCGAAATTGTACTTTTAGGGTTTATAACCCTAAAATTAAGGTTTTCATTAGGAAAAAAAAATAATTTTCTAATTTAGAAATTAATTAGGTTCCCTAATTAAATTAGGGTTTTATAATTACTTGAAAATTAGGATTAATGTTCCTAATTAACTAACAATCAGGTTTTCCCTATTTATAAATTAGGGTTCCTAAACCAGAAATTAGGGTTTGCTAATTAATTAAACTTTATCCTAATTAATTGCACAAGAGCATTATAATTCTCCTTTAAGTTCCCAGATTAGGGTTCCAATTTCTGAATTAGGGTTTCGGATTCCCGAAACTGAAATTAGGGTTTCAAAACCGATTTCTAGGGTTTCTTATCAAACGTTAGGGTTTTCTAATGAGCATTTGTCGTTTTAATATATACTTAGGGTTTGACATCGATAAAATTTATCGAGTCAACCCTTGACCCTTTAACCACATTCGAACACATACATAACCATATACACGAACATATTCACATATATACTTAATCCCTAATAATTCACCTAAATCCTTCACAGAATTTTGAAATCTTCAAAATTCCTTCCCAAAAATATCAAACGTATACACTTATTTTCTGTCTAGGTCTATTATTTGACCTTAAATCATTCATTTAAGATTTTAATAAATTTTTTAAATTCTCGGGTCGTCACAGTGTTGCAGCGATATAAGGATACGAATCTCGTACTCAATTGGGAAAAATGCCACTTCATGGTTGAAGAGGGCATAATTTTGGGCCATAAGGTATCGGCTCAAGGATTGGAGATTGACAAAGCAAAGCTGGAAACAATCGAGAAACCGCCTCCACCGAGCTTAGTTAAGGGTATTAGAAGTTTTCTGGGACATGTTGGGTTCTATAGGAGGTTCATAAAGGACTTCTCTAAAATTGCAAAACCTCTGTGCAGTCTTTTAGAGAAGGATGCCACTTTCAGTTTTGATGAGGAATGCAAGTCAGCATTTGAATTATTGAAGAAAAAATTTACTACAGCCCCCATGATCGTCGCACCAGATTGGAATATGCCGTTCGAGTTGTTGTGTGATGCAAGCGACTATGCGGTTTGGGCTGTTTTGGGTCAACGCTGAGATAAGGTGTTTCATGGCATATACTATGCAAGCAAAACACTCACGAAAACTCAAATGAATTATACAACCACGGAAAAGGAATTGCTTGCAGTGGTGTATGCGTTTGACAAATTCCATGCATACTTGATTGGGACTATGGTGATAGTTACACGGACCATTCGGCGATACAGTACCTAATTGCGAAAAAGGACGCTAAGCCACGCCTTATCCAATGGATTCTCCTACTTCAAGAGTTTGACTTAGAAATAAAGGATAAAAAGGGAACAGAGAATCAAGTAGCCGATCACTTGTCTAGGCTGGAAAACCAAGTGAAATTGAAAGAAGACAGGTGCGAAATTAACGAATCATTCCCGGATGAGCAATTGTTTGGGATTTCTGCAGAATTTCCTTGGTATGCGGATTATGCAAATTTTCTTGTGAGCAATATTCTTCCACATGATCTCACAAGACAACAGAAAAAGAAGTTTCTTCATGATGTAAAATGGTACATGTGGGACGAACCGTATTTGTTCAAGCAGTGCA
Source organism: Panax ginseng (assembly GCA_020205605.1). Taxonomy (NCBI): domain Eukaryota; kingdom Viridiplantae; phylum Streptophyta; class Magnoliopsida; order Apiales; family Araliaceae; genus Panax; species Panax ginseng. The sequence goes on from CM035129.1 coordinate 91,037,000, forward strand.
CCAACAAAATGATTATAAGGTGTGTGCCCTATAGTGAAGTGAAAAACATTATGCATGAGTGTCATTCATCTGCGTATGGAGGGCATTATGGTAGCGAGAGGACAACAACAAAGGTACTGCAAGCCGAGTTTTATTGGCCTACATTATTCAAGGACGCCCACCATTTTGTCAAACAATGTGATAGATGTCAAATGGTGGGCACCATTTTGATACGGAATGAGATGCCCCTACAAACAATTCTTGAAGTGGAAATCTTTGATGTATGGGGCATCGATTTCATGGAGCCATTCCCTTCATCTTTGAACAATCAGTATATTCTACTCGCAGTGGATTACGTATCGAAGTGGGTTGAAGCTGCAGCACTACCATCCAACGATGCCAAGGTGGTCCTCAAATTCGTACAGAAAAATATTTTCACGAGGTTTGGTATGCCAAGAGCAATAATCAGTGACGAAGTTAGTCACTTCTGTAATAAGTCCTTCACAACTCTTTTGGCACGGTATGGGGTCAACCACAAGGTAGCGACAGCGTACCACCCCCAAACAAGTGAACAGGCTGAGGTGTCAAACAGGGAAGTCAAAAAAATATTGGAAAAAGTAGTGAATTCGAGTCGTAAGGATTGGTCGCTTTGGTTGGACGATGTATTATGGGCATACCGGACTGCGTACAAGACACCGATCGGGAAGTCACCATATCAATTATTTTACGGAAAGGCATGTTATTTACCAGTCGAGCTATAGCATAAGGCTTATTGGGCGGTTCAAAAACTCAATTTCGATCAAGCAGCTGTAGGAGAAAAGAGACTACTTCAACTGAATGAGCTCGACGAATTTTTCCTTCACGCCTATGAGAAATCCAAACTATACAAAGAAATGGTAAAAAGATGGCACGAACAAAAAATTATGCATCGAACATTCGAGTCGGGTCAATCAGTCCTTTTGTTCAACTCAAGGATGCGATTATTCCCAGGAAAGCTCAAGTCGAGATGGTCGGGACCATTTACTATAAAGCGGGTATTCTCTCATGGCGCCGTTGAAATCTATAGTCGCAATCCATTAGAAACGTTTAAAGTCAACGGTCATCGGTTAAAGCACTATTGGGGTGGCAAGGCCAACACCGATGTCACCGCCATCACATTGGCCGACACAACATGAACAGGAAGTAGTCAGGCTGAACGACTTAAAATCAAGCGCTAATTAGGAGGCAACCCAATCTTTAGTATTTCTCATATTTTTCATTCATTATTGTTAAAATATAGTTTTATTAAATTACTAGGTAGTAGCATACAATAAAAGTCTTGTTAATCTCTCCATAATACATTATGTTATCAACAATCCACTAATGCTCATGCTTTATATCTTGCAGGATGGAAAAAGGATCATTGAGTGAGTTACAAGGAAGCAAAGTTGAGAAACAGGGGAATTTGGCAGAAGACATGCACGGCGGGGCGGGCCCATTTTGTACTACAACCCCCGTCAGGGCGGGGGTCTCCTAGTTTTTAACAGAAGACATGCTCATTAGGGAGGGCCCAAATGACCTACACCCCACGGGGCTGGGGTCCTTACTCCAATTACAAGAGAGCTATACCATTGGCCACTTTTTTAAGCCTAGCACCCCTCGCCGAGGCGGGGGTCCTGGAATTTAACTGATTGGTCGGCAGTTATATGTGCTAGACTCCTCAACTTCTACAACTTCCACTTCAATTATTCCTCATCTACCATAACCCTACCCACCACCCACTACCACCACTTTTACTCCCCACTACCTCCATTACTCCATTAATTCCCCCACCTCTTCACTCCACCGATAGAATTCATTCCACCACCTCTATATATTACCACATCTTCTACCATATTTCTCACACCAATTGAAGTGGGCATTCATAGAGAATACTTGAGAGCTAGAAAGGGTCAAATTGAAAAGTTTGGGGGAGAGCTAAGTCAACATAAGCAAGAGAGAGAATATGGCTTTACAACCAACATCGAAACGCCAAAGGGGAGAGAGTTCAAGGCCTTCAAAACCAACCCTGACTTTTGATCGCCAGAAATTTATGAGTGTCGTCATGCGACCTTCCAGTATGAGTACACATGCTCACCAAAGCTATTACACCGGAGCGGGGGTTGGCACCAGATCCTAGTGATGGGGAGATGATGCCTCAAATCTATCAAAAGGGGTGGACTAAATTCAGCGAAGAGCCGGAACCCGTTGTGGTCAACATTGTCAAGGAATTCTATGCAAACGCCGAGGATAAAGCTCCATTCAACGCTGCTTGTGAGGGGTCGTTTGTTCCGCTTCGGTCTTAGATGCAAACACCTACTATCAACTGCGGGTACCTTGCCAATGCCAATACGCTCAACTACGTGAATTTGATCTGGACTACGAGGTAATACTCAAGAAGATAACTAAGCCGGGAACAACTTGGATCAAAGGCCGAAAGGGAGGCACAGTGTTCCACAGAAAGGACCTCTGTCGGTATGGAAAAATCTGGTACACATTCCTATGCGCTAAACTATATCCGTCCCAACACACCTCGGACATGAGCAAAGAGAAGGCGTTACTGCTATACGCAATTGTGCAAGACTTCATCATCGACGTCAGGGCCATTATCTATTTCTCCATCCGTCGTTGTTTATGTGGAAATTTTTATGGCAGCTTGCTACACCCAGCACTCATATGTGGGTTGTGTCGCCAAGCAGGGGTGAGATGGTCCGACGATGAGTCCACACAAATGCCGTTTACGTTGCTTGACTCCAGAATGATAGAGCGGTATTTTGTATGGGCAGGAGGCGATTCACATCCTCGTGGACTGGGATTTATTTTTCCGTCGGCTTCGAAAGATGAAGTTTGTGACACCCCCAAATTCGGTACTTCTATTTCCACAGGATTTGGTGTTCACTGTACAAGCATCATCTATCTATCTACCCATAAATAAATGCAAACCATGCAATAGAAATAAATAATAAATAAATCTCTCCCCTTATGGGGTTACATCATCTGAATAATAAACAAATCCCAGGTTACTCTAACCTTAAATCATCTATGCGGAAAACATAAACAAATAAGTCTTAAGTAACATCAAGTCTAACTATCATCACAAAATCACATAAATAAATAGTCTTCATTACTTGCTAAGCTTGCCCTTGCCCTTACTAGTGGAAGGTTCGTCTGCTCTTTCGTTCCTAATTGCAATGTTATTATTACGCAAGAGTGAGGACAATTGCCCACAAGCATAACAATATAACAATGAATAATAACATGCGAGAGAAATAATAACTTCTGATATAAAGCTCAACTTTTGAATCAAGAATCAAAAGAAATTCTGAGGGTCATAAGACCTTGAACTATGTCCTAGGTTGTCAAGTGTTTTTACTTGAAACCTTTAACAGTCATAAGACTGTGGACTCTTCTTCTCGTACTTAGGGGGATCAGCCCTTAGTAACATACTGTGCACAATATCTTAATAGTAAAGCGTAATTAATCCCCTATACAGGGTTATTCATCTCAGTTTGACATTCGAGTCCGCACCAAAGGAAGTTTGGTTTGGATAATTCATTAAGGGTTCTGAAATTTAGAACGCTCATCAACTATGGACTAGTTGAATCAAAAAGGGTTCGCTAGTCTAACAAGGTTCAACAATAAATGAATATTTAACTTGAATAACATCTCAAAAGGTATACAATAGAATAATTATTGTATAACAACATCATGCTTGAAGATTAATAAACTTTAATATACAAGATAGGCTTGATCAATAATAATGAGAACTTGCTTAACGAAAGTTTAGGATAAGAAACTTGCTCAACATAAATGTAGAGTTAGAAAACTTGCCTCGTGCGTAGATTACACTTAAACAAACTCGTTCTTTGAATTAAATCCTACATACCAATTATGTTCACAATACCAGTCAATAATAACGTACTAACATCATAACTTTACTCTTTGTTTAACTCGAATTCATGACTATACTTAGTCAATTATTACACTTAGTGTAAAATTAAGACTTCACGAAAAATAAACTAATTATGCATTCGATCATTCAATCCACACGTAATTGTGTTATGGACATGTTAAGAATTTATTTTAACATCTCATTATAGGACTAACAAGTCCTTATAATCATTAGACTAAGTTGCTAACTCGTTTCTATACTTGAACATTAAAAATTTGCATTTTCTGGACATTTTGCTAAGTGGCGTGGCTACTGATTGCCACTTTTTATAATGGGTATTGGTATTTGCAATAGGCGCGAATATGCTATGATGTAAACTCAGATTTTGATCCACGATTCATGAAGAACACGAGTTCAAATAAATAAATGATACAAGGTCATTAATTCTCCAAATTAAACATACCCACATGTTAAAAATCATATATAATCATTACTTAACATCTATGGAGTTATTTTAATCCATTAAAACACATAATCACAGAATTAAAACATGGAAATTGGACTGTTCTTGATGTTCTTGAAGTTCTTGAACAAAAACATAGAATTTAATGCTACGGATTTGATATATAACCAAATTCAACCATTTAAGTTTCATTTCGTTCATTTTAACATGCATAATTATATCATTGTGTGAATTTTGCAAAATAAAATATATTTGGCATATAAAAATCACGTATAAGGCCTTTTGACCATATCACGTACTCTGCAAATTTTGAAATAACAAGCCATCATCATACGTTGAAATCTTATGCAATTGATGATATGGAAATACACAATATATATATAAAGCATGCCAAATTACTCGAATTATTACATACATTCACATAACGACATGATTTCCCAATTACAGAGAATTACAGAAGTATGAAAGCCATATAAAAACTTTAAAAGACGTAAATAAATAAATTGGGTTGAAGAGATTACCCAATCGTAGATTACTAGAAAGTGAATTTCCCAACAAAAACTCTGAACTCTCAACTCTCTCTTTGTATCTCTCTACATGTTATGCCGGACTTAGCAAAAAAATGAAAAGGAAGAAAATAAAAACGGCGTCGATAAATAAGGAGATGAACTCGATGCGAATAATGGTGGATTACTACTATCACTTGAACTACTCATAACTCCCACTTAGGGCCTTGTGTAGCTGACAAGAATAGGATTTAAAACCATTTAATTTAATAAAGCTTTATTATATAGTTTAAATAATGTCACATCCATTATAAAATAAATCAATATCTTATGTAATTTATTTAAATAAAATATAATAATTTCTCAATAATGCACATAGTCACATAATCAAATTTCTCATTTAATAAAAATATTAAATTATTAAATCTCTAATTAATAATTAAATTAATTAAAACAACATAGACTTATTAAATATTTCTTTTAATTCAATAAGCTCACATAATCACATACTTCGAATAATAAAAATTCTCCACATTAATTTAATAAATATAACACATATAATTAAATTAATCTATCACAACTTCATCAATTAATTATTTAATCTAATAATTAATTCATCAAAAAATATCTATTCAATCAAATAAATATTCAAAATTAATTTACAAAATCTCGGTTGTCACATCTTTCCCCTCTTAAAAGGATTCTGTCCCCAGAATCACAACTCAATAATTCGTCCCGTTACATTCTCCCCTCCTTACAAAGATTCTGTCCCCAAAATCGCTTATAACAATTTAAGTAAATAAATGAGGATAATTCTTAATCATATTCTCTTCGAGTTCCCACGTAGCTTCTTCAGCGTTGTGGTTCCTCCAAATTACCTTAACATAAGGTATTACTTTATTTCTCGAACTTGTTCTTTTGATTATTACAATTTGAATAGGAATTTCTTCGTAAGACAAGTCTTTGTCGAAATGTAGGGGTTCATATTCAATTACGTGCTTGTAATCGGGTTTGTAGGGTCGTAGGACTGAGACATGGAAAACATTGTGGACCTTCTCTAGAGATGGAGGTATGGCTACCTCATAAGCAACTTCTCCTACCCTTTTCAGAACTTCGAAGGGTCCAATGAATCTTGGGCTCAATTTTCCTTTCTTTCCGAACCTGATCTTTCCCTTCCAAGGAGAGACCTTTAAGAACACATAGCTACCCGGCTCGAATTCGACATTCTTGCGATGTGGATCGGCGTATTTCTTCTGTCTGTCTTGGGCTGCTGTTAATCTTGCTCGGATCACTTTTATTATTTCTGCTGTTTGTTGTACCAATTCTGGGCCTAGTAGTTGTCTTTCGCCAACTTCATCCCAATATAGTGGAGTTCTGAACTTTCTGCCGTATAACGCTTCATAAGGTGGCATGCCAATACTAGCGTGGTAACTGTTGTTGTAACCGAACTCTACAAGCGGTAAATGATCATTCCAATTTTCTTTAAAATCCATTATACAAGATCTTAACATATCTTCCAATGTCTGAATTGTTTTTTCACTCTGTCCATCATGCGAGGGTGATATCTCATGCTCATTCGCAATGGCTGTGTACCCATGCATTCTTGTAGTCATTTCGAGTTCGGCGTAAAAGCGGGATCTCTATCGAAACAATTGACACCGGAACTCCGTGCCTTGAAACAATCTCTTTCACATATAGCCTTGCCAACCGATCTAGGTTGAATCGATTTTGATCGGAAGGAAGTGTGCGGATTTAATTCAATCGATCAACAATAACCCATCTTTAAGTCGTAGCCTTTCTGAGTCGTCGGTAGGCCAACCACGAAATCCATCGTAATATGTTCCCATTTCCATTCTGGAATTTCTAAAGGTTGTAGCAACCCACTTGGTCTTTGATGTTCGGCTTTTACTTTCTGACATGTCAGGCATTTGGTAACACATTCTGCAACCTCTCGTTTCAAATTTGGCCACCAAAAGTGTTGTCGAAGATCTTGGTACATCTTGGTGCTACCAGGGTGAATTGAATATCTTGAGTTGTGAGCCTCGCTCAAAATTTCTTCCTTAATCTCTGGTACTGGCGGTACCCAAATTCTGCTCTCAAATCTTAGTAGTCTCTCACTGTCTATTTTGAATCTCGGTTCAGTCCCTTCAGATATCTTCTTCCTTACTTTCTCATATTCTTCGTATTGAAGTTGAGCCTCCTTAACTTTATCCAGTAAGGTTGTACCAGCTTGCATCTGGAACAGCTTCTCGTTAATTTCCATAGGATACTTCACTTCCAATTCCAGCTTTTCCATTGCTAAAATTAACTCCTCCTGAGCGGTCAATATCATCAATTTCTCCCGACCTTTTCTACTTAGGGCGTCGGCCACCACATTTGCCTTACCCGGATGGTATAGAATCTCACAATCGTAGTCCTTAATTAACTCCAACCACCTTCTTTGACGCATGTTCAAGTCTTTTTGTGTAAAAATATATTTCAGGCTATTGTGGTCTGTATATATTTCACACTTCTCCCCATAGGGATAGTTCTTCCAGATTTTCAAAGAAAAAACTACTGCAGCTAACTCTAAGTCATGGGTCAGATACCCCTTCTCATAATCTTTCAGTTGTCGTGACGCATACGCAATGACTCTGCCGTTCTGCATAAGCACACAGCCAAGTCCTTTGTACGACGCATCACTATATACCACAAATTTCTTGTGTCATCCAGAAGAGATAACACAGGTGCTGTACTCAACCTCTTCTTTAATTCTCGAAATCTTTCCTCACACTTCTCCATCCAAACGAATTTCACCGATTTCCTAGTCAAATTAATTCGGTGAGTTCTTGATCTTGGAAAAATCCTGAATGAATCTTCTGTAATAACCTGCCAATCCAAGAAAACTTCTTACTTCTGACGGCGTCTTCGGCTGATCCCAGTTAATCACAGCTTTGACTTTGGAGGGATCCACCAAAATTCCGTCTCTATCAATCACATGTCCAAGAAATTGCACTCTTTCAATCCAGAATTCACATTTTGAAAACTTAGCATACAACTTCTCTCTTCTCAATGTCTCTAATGTCAACCTCAAATGCTCTTCGTGTTCTTCCTTGGTTTTTTAATATACCAAAATGTCATCTATGAATACCACTACGAATTTGTCCAAAAATGGCTTGAACACTCCATTCATTAAGCCCATAAATGCTGCAGGAGCATTCGTTAGACCAAATGACATTACCAGAAATTCGTAGTGACCGCATCGTGTTCTAAACGCTGTCTTCGGTACATCCTCTAGTCTCACCTTCAGTTGATGTAACCACTTCTCAAATCTATCTTTGAAAAATATCTTGCTCCCTTTAACTGATCGAACAAATCGTCGATTCGCGGTAATGGATACCTATTCTTAATCGTGACCTTATTCAGTTCTCTATAGTCTATGCAGAGCCGCATTGTCCCATCCTTCTTCTTCACAAATAAAACCGGCGCTCCCCACGGTGATATGCTTGGTTGAATATACTTCTTATCCAGTAATTCTTGTAGTTGGACCATCAATTCTTTCATCTCTATCGGTGCCATTGATGCACGGTGCCTTCGATATTAGGGCGTTCACGAACCAAATCGATCACAAATTCAATTGCTACTGCGGAGGAAGTCCCGACAAATCGTCCAGAAATACGTCTGCGAAATCTCTCACTACCAGGATCTCATCTATTTTCGGATTCTCTTTACGACTATCGACTATGTAAGCTAGATATCCTACACAGCCTTGCCTTAACAATCTTCTGGCCTGCATCATCGTCAGATAACTCACTTGTCTAGGCGACTTGCTACCATAAAACACAACCTTTGACGGAGTCATAAGGTTAATACGCTTCTTCTGGCAGTCAACTCGCTTGACATCGCATGTAATCGGATAGAGAACTTAATCTTAAACCTTCTTTAATTGTAATTCACATAGAGATATAGTGAGTTAGTTGATTAAGGTGTTTAACTTATTTCTATCTTAATTGTGGATTTAAGTTAATAAGGTCTTAGTGCATCGAGAGGTGGTTAATACTACATTCGTGTTCTTGATTAATAAATTGGGATAGTGAATTGAATTGGAATAAAGGTGTTAAAATCAGAGTGAAGCTTAGGGTGAAATCATAAGTCTAATTCTTCATTAATTGTTTGAAATTCCAGATATTTATGATTGGTTGGGGACCAATTTAGTAATTTCTTAATTTAGTTTCTTTAATTAAAATCATTGAGTTGAATAGTTTAATAAAATTAGGATTAATAGGAAATTGGTAATTGTAAGTTAAGTTTCTTATTAGTTGATCTCTGTGGGAACGATACTCTACTTATCACTTTATTACTTGTTGACCACGTATACTTGCGTGTAGTGCGTATATAGATTTTACCCAATAAGTTTTTGGTGCCGTTGCTGGGGAATCAATTTAGTATAGATCTTATATGTTTTACAATATCAGTTTAATTAATCCAGTTTTACTTAAACATTTTTTTTTATTTTTTTTTGTTCCTCTTATTTCAGGTGTTTGTAGCAGTTTATGCAAACTCGGTCCAAAAATCTAGACTTGCTACCTTTTGAGGACAACATTGAGAAAAGGTTCCAGAGGAAGTAAGTGGATCAAGGAAATGAGGCAAGAATTTGAAACATCTGAGAAAGAAGAGGAAATGGCAGCCGAAGATCAAAAAGTGTTAAGGGACTTCTTATGCATGACCAAGGTGATCGAACTCCAAATAAGCATCACCAGGCCTACAATAGCTGCAAATACATTTGAAATCAAGCCTGGAATAATTCAAATGATTCAAAATTCAGTTCAGTTTGGGGGATTGGCAAATAACGATCCGAATGAACATCTAGTCAGCCTTTTGGAAATTTGCGAGACCTTTAGGTACAATGGGGTGTCGGACGATGCGGTGAGACTTCTCTTGTTCCCATTCACTTAACGGGACAAGGCGAAGGGTTGGTTACACTCTCTACTGCCGGGATCTATCACTACGTGGGAAGACCTAGCTCAGAAATTCCTTGCAAAATTCTTCCCACCGGCGAAAACTGCAAAAATGAGGAACGAGATAACGATGTTTGAACAGCAACATGGGGAGTCACTGTATGAGACATGGGAAAGGTACAAAAAGTTGCTCCAAAAGTGTCCACATCATGGGTTGCCTAAGTTGTTGCAAATGAACACGTTTTACAACGGATTGAATGGAAACCTTAGAACCAGTGTTAATGCAGCTTCGGGTGGAACGTTTATGGCCAAGAGCTATGAGGAGGCCTACAATTTGATAGATACTATGGAAGCTAACAATTCCTAGTAGCCCACAACAAGAATAACTCAAGCAAAGCCCACGGGAGTGTTAGAAGTGGATGGTGTGACGACAATACAAACACAGATTTCAGCACTTTCAAAGAAATTAGATTCTATGACAGGGGTACAGGCACAACAGGCATAACAAGTGGCAATTATATGTGAATTGTGCACGGGCGAACACCCTACAGATCAGTGCACAATTAATTTAGCATCCGTGCAATTTGTGGGCAACTATAACAGAATTCCACAGAATACATACCAGGATGCATATAATCAAGGGAATAGGAATCATCCGAACTTTTCATGGAGTAACAACCATCAACAACACGCTCCAAAACCTTCATATCCTCTAGGATTTTAGAATCATCATCAACTAGCTCAACATCAAGAAAGAAAATCAGATCTAGAGGAGTTGGTGACAAAATACATCACAACCAATGAGATGGCCATGAAAAATCAAGCAATGGCAATGAAATCACAAGAGATGGCTATCAAGAATTTAGAGAATCAGATAGGACAGATTGCGTTAACATTGAATAATAGACCACAAGGAACGTTACCAAGTGACACCGAGAGAAATCCTAAGGGTAATCATGAGCAATGTCAAGCTATTATGTTGAGAAGTGGAAAACAACTTGAGGGTCAAGAAACAGAAATTTCGGCTACAAAGGAGGTTGAAACAGGGAAAGAAAATACAGCGGTTGAGGTCAAGCAGGGGGATGAGAAACAAGTGGAAAAAAGCAATCCAATTAACGGACCAGTTGCCTATCCTCCACCGCCGTTTCAGCAGAGGGCCCAAAAACAGAAATTTGATAAGCAGTTTGCTAAGTTTTTGGAAGTTTTCAAGAAACTTCAGAATAATATTCCATTTGCAGAGGCCCTAGAGCAGATGTTGAGTTACGCAAAATTCATGAAAGGAATTCTGTCAAGGAAGAAGAAATAGGAAGACTTTGAAATAGTTGCATTAACAGAGGAGTGTAGTGCAGTGTTACAGCAAAAATTACCACCAAAACTTAAGGACCCGGGGAGTTTAACTATCCCATGCACGATCGGGAACATGTCTTTTAGCAAGTGTTTATGTGATTTGGGGGCGAGTGTGAACCTTATGCCATTGTCATTATACACATAATTAGGTTTGCCCGCGCTAAAGCCTACGAATATTTCATTGCAGTTGGCGAATATGTAGTTCACATATCCGAGAGGCATAGTAGAAGACATATTGGTTAAGGTGGATAAATTTATATTCCCCGCAGACTTTATCATTCTGGATTTTGAGGAGGACAAGAACATCCCGATTATCCTAGGGAGACCTTTCTTGGCCTCGGGTAGGACACTTTCGTACGCGTACAAAAAGGAGAGAACTTACTATGAGGGTCCAAGATCAAGAAATCAAATTTAATGTGTTCAAGGCCATGAAATTCCCTACGGAGGAGGAAGAATGTTTTCGGATGGATTTAATTGAGCAAATCATTTTGGTCAATGATCCGTTAGAAACAACTTTATTGGGGGATGAAGAGTTTGACGACCCAAAATTTGTGGACTACTTACAGATGTTAGATTTATTGCCATGAGTTAGCCGATTCAGAGCACCATTTGAACCTTTTCACACTGAGGAGATAGCCGCAGAAAAACTAAAACCGTCATTGGAGGAGCCACCAACATTGGAACTTACGCTACTCCCTAAACACCTCAGGTATGCGTACTTAGGCAATTCAAATTATTTACCTGTTATTATTTCTGCTGCACTTAACGAATTGCAGGAAGAAAAGTTGCTGAGGGTGCTTAGGGAACACAAATCAATGATTGGGTGGACGATTACGGATATAAAGGGAATTAGCCCTTTATTTTGCATGCATAAGATTCTGTTGGAAGATGATGCAAAACCAACAGTGGAGCAACAACGTCGACTTAACCCTATTATGAAGGAAGTTGTGAAGAAGGAAATTTTGAAGTTGTTGGATGCCGAGATCATCTACCCGATTTCCGACAGTAAATGGGTTAGTCCGGTCCGATCCAGTCGTCAAAGAAAAAAGGGAGAATGGGAATGGTGCGAGAATGAAGACAACGAGTTAATACCGAGCAAACGGTGGCGAGGATGGAGGGTTTGCATGGATTATAGGAAATTGAACAGGGCAACCCAAAAAGATCATTTCTCGCTTCCCTTTATTGATCAAATGTTTGACAGATTGGCGGGACATGAATATTACTTTTTATTGGACGGGTACTCGGGCTATAACCAGATAGTCATCGCTCTTGAGGATCAAGAAAAGACGACATTTACATGCCCTTACGACACATTTGCGTTCAAGAGGATGTCATTCGGGTTATGCAATGCACCTGCAACCTTCCAACGATGTATTATGGCCATTTTCTCAGATATGGTGGACAAAAATTTGGAAGTCTTCATGGACAACTTTTCTATCTATGGGGATAACTTTGATACTTGCCTAGGGAATCTAGTCATGGTGTTTGTGACAGCCTGTAGTAGCCCCAAATCAAGGGTCACAAATCACCGCATTCTTGGTTCAATCATTCTTTAACTATTTAGCGAAAGATATAAACATAAATTGTTTATACATTAAACTTACACACTATTATTCCCAAGGTCGAGTAACCTTAACTTATACACAAATCATAAACTATCTAACACATAACCTTATTATCAAAGTATACTACTACAAATTAGTTGCACATTTTATCCCAAGCTGAACTTGGCATTAACCTTTTCCTGTATCCGAACGCATTCACCTTATCCGCAATGTTTATCATGATATAGCAAGGTGAGCATGAAAGTTGCCTGAAAAGTTTAAATACAATTTAAAGATATATCATGATTGAAAGAGTCTCAATAATAAGCTTGCTATAATTCATCAATATAATTGAGAACTAACACGAACAAATTTTTGGTGAACAAGTATTGAACATGAACAAATATATCTGGACCAACTGGTAATGAAGGTGATCAGCCTTTCATACCTGACTTATACATGCAATATGTACAGAGTACAATTATCCATGGCAATCGAAGAATGATTAACCACAAGCATATCTCAATGAAACAACTCTTAGTAGAGTTAAGTAAAACTTACTGAACTGATTTGATTATCACTACATAATTTATATCGTTTATCCGAAGACCTATTATTAGTAATATGGATCTCCAATATTAGAATAATATCATCATAATATAATAATATTATATATATATATATATATACACACAAAATAACCTAAACACATAACATATAACCCTATCAGTCTATAACACACATAAGACTTCAAAGATCAAGTCGACTATTGCGGTCAGAGTTGAAAAACCGACAAATTCCAACATCCCGAAGCGGTTTAGTCGACAATTATCGAAGTTTAAGTTCAATTAAACTCGCCTAAACACTAACAATACCTTAGATAATCATATTATCAATCAAAATAATTTTCATAGGCATGAAATAATTTTCAGATAATTATTACCATTTATCATAATTTTTCAATCACTTATATCGTATTTAAATGAATTAAATACCACATATATTCCTTAATCATTAATATTTATTTATTATTAAATATTAATGAAAATCATAACATAATATTATAATATATTTATAATATATCAAAGTATTTTAATACCTTAAAATCATATTTATATGATTTTTAAACATAAATCCATTATCCGATTAACCGATATTAATATTAAAATATTAATATTTTCATGACTAAATATCAAAACTTATATATTATAACTTAAAATATTTTTATGACACTTAAATCATTTTATATGATTTTTAAAATATTAATTCTATTTTTCCATAATTTATTTAATATATTAATTAAATAAATTAATTACCATTAATAATAAATTCTTAATGAATTTCATCACAAAATATTAAAAGTCATCAAAAATAACTTAAAATATTTTCTAACATCATAATATAATTTTCATGAATTAAAATTATTTTTAAATAATTTATTTAATATAATAATTAAATAAATAAATACCTTTTATATTCCAAAAATATTAAATATTTTTGAAATATACCCAAAATAATTAAAAACTATTTTTCGGCTTTAAAATAATTTTTAGAATTTAATATTAATTTTAATAATTAAAAACATTTTTAATAATTTTATAATTTATTTTCTATTTTTAAGTATTTTCTGGAAAATAAGTGTCTCTAAAGGGCCCTTTAGCGACAGAACCGTCGCTATAGGTGTTCTTGAGAATTATCTTGAGTACGCCTGAACATCATGTATCGGATCATAAGGTTCTTTAGTTTAATGAGATTTAATCCATGACACACTTGATTTCTGAACTTGTGTCTGTAATAATGTTGTAGTACTAATGTAGTTCTACAACCTTAAACAAATTAAATGGCCAAATCATGAACAACCTGCAAGATATAAGTTGCAGAAAACCTTGTCAGATATGTTCTTCAATTTCTGGGTTTTCCAGAAATTGAAGAACAGTCGAGGTGCTAAATTTGAGTCCCTAAATCATTGCTTTCCCAGCTTGGTTTTTATGATTTATTAGTTAAATCGTGTAGTTCGTGTGTCAAGGAACAGCATCCAATCAATATATCAACTTAGAAACATCATAACAATATGATTTATGTCGGTCAAACATCTTGTCAGAAACGTGTTCTTGGTAGATTCTGGGTTTTCCAGAATTTAGCAAATCAGACGGTCAAGGCTACTTTGACCGCTCACTCTATTCGATCTATAACTTGTTTAAAAGATCTAAAGACATGAATCTAAAGTTCATATAACAGGCTACAAGTATGTTATTACAAAATCATTAAAACACTTAAACACAGACAGATCTGGACTTCGAATAACGTTGTTAAACACCATTATCACTTTCTGGGTTACCTAGATTGTACTCGGTCATGCCCGGTCAACGGGTTTTGACCGAGTATAACATTAAATCTATACATTAACTGAATTTGATTTCACTTGCAGATGAAAGAGCGCATACCAAACTACAGATCTAAAACATAAAACCACAAAAATCAACAATGGAGAAGAATCTATGGACTCTGACATTAGCTTGTCAGGCCTTATATTTCAACTTTTCCAGATTTCTAAAAATGCTAGATTCGAGCACTTTGATGTTATGGATCTGGGATTTAACAACCCAGATCACTAAATAACATCATAATACACAACATTAACGAATCAACAACAACATTTAACATTAAATCATGAGATTTCTAGGTTTAGTGTTCATATACCTTCTAAGCTAAAATCCTTTGATTTAGATCTCTGATCATGATCTTGATGATCAAGAGGCTTGTTTAGAGACTGACATACTTGTGATTTTCGAAGGTTTAGGAGAGAGAGAGAGAGTTGGTGAGAGCTTAAGTGCAAAATAAGCAAATGTGTATACTTTTCTCTCTCTTAATCCTTTATAATCTCTTGATACAATGTATTTAGCTTGCATAGCTGCTAACCTAGACTGATTTGCTGGGCATATAAGTCATGCTAAGTCAAAAGTTGGTTAACCACTCCAAATATGGAAGGATTTACAAGTTGTCTCATAAATAATGCAAAAAGGGTAAACTAGTCATTTGACATTTAATTTTAATGGCACATTTGTCAATTGATACAACCCTTAGGGTTTAGGTTTTAACCCTTAGGGTTTAGGGTTCAACCCTTAGGCTTTACATTTTAGTTTTTAAAATTTTCAAATTAGGTTTAAAAATAGAAATTTAATATTTCTAACTTATAATTAGGATTCTATAATTATATTAAGATTTTCTAATCATAACTTCCAGCTTGATTATTAGGATTAATTTATCCTAATTAAAATTGGTAATTTAACAATTAGGGTCGAAATTGTACTTTTAGGGTTTATAACCCTAAAATTAAGGTTTTCATTAGGAATTTTTTTTTCTAATTTAGAAATTAATTAGGTTCCCTAACTAAATTAGGGTTTTATAATTACTTGAAAATTAGGATTAATGTTCCTAATTAACTAACAATCAGGTTTTCCCTATTTATAAATTAGGGTTCCTAAACCAAAAATTAGGGTTTGCTAATTAATTAAACTTTATCCTAATTAATTGCACAAGAGCATTATAATTCTCCTTTAAGTTCCCAGATTAGGGTTCCAATTTCTGAATTAGGGTTTCGAATTCCAGAAACTGAAATTAGGGTTTCAGAATCGATTTCTAGGGTTTCTTATCAAACGTTAGGGTTTTCTAACAGAACACTGTCGTTCTTAATATATACTTAGGGTTTGACACTGATAAAATTTATCTGGTCAATCCTTGACCCTCAACCACATTCTGAACACATACATAACCATATACACAGAACATATTCACATATATACTTAATCCTGAATAATTCACCTAAATCCTTCACAGTATTTTGAAATCTTCAAAATTCCTTCCCAAAAATATCAAACGTATACACATATTTTCTATCTAGGTCTATTATTTGACCTTAAATCATTCATTTAAGATTTTAATAAATTTTCTAAATTCTCGGGTCGTCACAGTGTTGTAGCGATGTAAGGATACGAATCTCGTACTCAATTGGGAAAAATGCCACTTCATGGTTGAAGAGGGCATAATTTTGGGCCATAAGGTATCGGCTCAAGGATTGGAGGTTGACAAAGCAAAGCTGGAAACAATCGAGAAACCGCCTCCACCGAGCTCAGTTAAGGGTATTAGAAGTTTTCTGGGACATGTTGGGTTCTATAGGAGGTTCATAAAGGACTTCTCTAAAATTGCAAAACCTCTATTTTGATGAGGAATGCAAGTCAGCATTTGAATTATTGAAGAAGAAATTTACTACAGCCCCCGTGATCGTCGCACCAGATTGGAATATGCCGTTCGAGTTGATGTGTGATGCAAGCGACTATGCGGTTTGGGCTGTTTTGGGTCAACGCCGAGACAAGGTGTTTCACGCCATATACTATGCAAGCAAAACACTCACGAAAACTCAAATGAATTATATAACCACGGAAAAGAAATTGCTTGCAGTGGTGTATGCGTTTGACAAATTCCATGCATACTTGATTGGGACTAAGGTGATAGTTTACACGGACCATTCGGCGATACAGTACCTAATTGCGAAAAAGGACGCTAAGCCACGCCTTATCCAATGGATTCTCCTACTTCAAGAGTTTGACTTAGAAATAAAGGATAGAAAGGGAACAGAGAATCAAGTAGCCGATCACTTGTCTAGGCTAGAAAACCAAGTGAAATTGAAAGAAGACAGGTGCGAAATTAACAAATCATTCCCGGATGAGCAATTGTTTGGGATTTCTGCAGAATTTCCTTGGGTATGCGGATTATGAAAATTTTCTTGTGAGCAACATTCTTCCACCTGATCTCACAAGACAACAGAAAAAGAAGTTTCTTCATGATGTAAAATAGTACATGTGGGACGAACCGTATTTGTTCAAGCAGTGCACTAACAAAATGATTAGAAGGTGCGTGCCCTATAGTGAAGTGAAAAACATTATGCATGAGTGTCATTCATCTGCGTATGGAGGGCATTCTGGTAGCGAGAGGACAACAACAAAGGTACTACAAGTCGAGTTTTATTGGCCTACATTATTCAAGGACGCCCACCATTTTGTCAAACAATGTGATAGATGTCAAAGGGTGGGCAACATTTTGATACGGAATGAGATGCCCCTACAAACAATTCTTGAAGTGGAAATCTTTGATGTATGGGGCATCGATTTCATGGGGCCATTCCCTTCATCTTTGAACAATCGAGATATTCTACTCATGATGGATTACGTGCTCGAAGTGGGTTGAAGTCTGCGACTACCATCTAACGATGCCAAGGTGGTCCTCAAATTAAATGCAAAAAACATTTTCACGAGGTTTGGTACGCCAAGAGCAATAATCAGTGACGAAGGTAGTCACTTCTGCAATAAGTCCTTCACAACTCTTTTGGCACGGTATAGGGTCAACCACAAGGTAGCGACATCGTACCACCCCCAAACAAGTGGACATGCTGAGGTGTCAAACTGGGAAGTCAAAAAAAATATTGGAAAAAGTAGTGAATCCGAGTCGTAAGGATTAGTCGCTTCGGTTGGACGATGCATTATGGGCATACCAGACTGCGTACAAGACACCGATTGGGAAGTCACCATATCAATTATTGTACGGAAAGGCATGTCATTTACCAGTCGAGCTATAGCATAAGGCTTATTGGGCGGTTCAAAAACTCAATTTCGATCAAGCAGCTGTAGGAGAAAAGAGACTACTTCAACTGAAAGAGCTCGACGAATTTTTCCTTCACGCCTATGAGAAATCCAAACTATATAAAGAAAAGGTAAAAAGATGGCACGACCAGAAAATTATGCATCGAACATTCGAGTTGGGTCAATTAGTCCTTTTGTTCAACTCAAGGATGCGATTATTCCCTGGAAAGCTCAAGTCGAGATGGTCAGGACCATTTACTATAAAGCGGATATTCTCTCATGGCACCGTTGAAATCTATAGTCCGAATCCATTAGAAACGTTTAAAGTCAACGGTCATCGGTTAAAGCACTATTGGGGTGGCGAGGCCAACGCCGATGTCACCGCCATCACATTGGCCGACACAACATGAACAGGAAGTAGTCAGGCTGAACGACTTAAAATCAAGCGCTAATTAGGAGGCAACCCAATCTTTAGTATTTCTCATATTTTTCATTCATTATTGTTAAAATATAGTTTTATTAAATTACTAGGTAGTAGCATACAATAAAAGTCTTGTTAATCTCTCCATAATACATTATGTTATCAACAATCCACTAATGCTCATGCTTTATATCTTGCAGGATGGAAAAAGGATCATTGAGTGAGTTACAAGGAAGCAAAGTTGAGAAATGCAGGGGAATTTTGCGGAAGACACGTACGGGCGCCCATTTGAACTACAACCCCGTCGAGCGGGTCTCCTAGTTTTAACAAAGACATGCCCAGTTAGGCAATGCCCAACAGCCTTACACCATCGGGCTGGGGGTCCTTACAATTACAGAGCTATGTACATGCCAAGGCGAAGCTTTCTTTAAACCTTTCACCCGAGGCGGGGTCCTGGAATTTAACTGATTGGTCGGCAGTTATATGTGCTAGACTCCTCAACTTCTACAACTTCCACTTCAATTATTCCTCATCTACCATAACCCTACCCACCACCCACTACCACCACTTTTACTCCCCACTACCTCCATTACTCCATTAATTCCCCCACCTCTTTACTCCACCAATAGAATTCATTCCACCACCTCTATATATTACCACATCTCCTACCATATTTCTCACACCAATTGAAGTGGGCATTCATAGAGAATACTTGAGAGCTAGAAAGGGTCAAATTGAAAAGTTTGGGGGAGAGCTAAGGCAACATAAGCAAGAGAGAGAATATGGTTTCACAACCAACATCGAAACGCCAAAGGGGAGAGAGTTCAAGGCCTTCAAAACCAACCCTGACTTTTGATCGCCAGAAATTTATGAGTGTCATCGCCGCCGACCGGTATGAGTACATGCTCACCAAAGCCGTTACACCGGAGCGGGGGTTGGCACCAGATCCTAGTGATGGGGAGATGATGCCTCAAATCTATCAAAAGGGGTGGACTAAATTAAGCGAAGAGCCAGAACCCGTTGTGGTCAACATTGTCAAGGAATTCTATGCAAACGCTGAGGATAAAGCTCCATTCAACGCGTTTGTGAGGGGTCGTTTGGTTCCGTTCAGTGCCGATGAAATAAACACCTACTATCAACTGCGGGTACCTTGCCAATGCCAATACGCTCAACTACGTGAATTTGATTTGGACTACGAGGCAATACTCAAGAAGATAACTAAGCCAGGAACAACTTGGATCAAAGGCCGAAAGGGAGGCACAGTGTTTCACAGCAAAGACCTCTGTCGGTATGGAAAAATCTGGTACGCATTCTTATGCGCTAAACTATATCCGTCCCAACACACCTCGGATGTGAGCAAAGAGAAGGCGTTACTGCTATACGCAATTGTGTAAGACTTCATCATCGACGTTGGGGCCATTATCTGTTTCTCCATCCGCCGTTGTTTATGTGGAAATTTTTCGGGCAGCTTGCCACACCCAACACTCATATGTGGGTTGTGTCGCCAAGCAGGGGTGAGATGGTCCGACGATGAGTCCACACAAATGCTGCATGCGTTGCTTGACTCTAGAATGATAATGCGGTATTCTGTATGGGCAGGAGGCGATTCACATCCTCGTGGACTGGGATTTATTTTTCCGTCGGCTTCGAAAGATGAAGTTTGTGACACCCCCAAATCCGGTACTTCCATTTCCACGGGATTTGGTGTTCACTATACAAGCATAATCTATCTATCTACCCATAAATAAATGCAAACAATGCAATAGAAATAAATAATAAATAAATCTCTCCCCTTATGGGGTTACATCATCTGAATAATAAACAAATCCCAGGTTACTCTAACCTTAAATCATCTGTGCGGAAAACATAAACAAATAAGTCTTAAGTAACATCAAGTCTAACTATCATTACATAATCACATAAATAAATAGTCTTCATTACTTGCTAAGCTTGCCCTTGCCCTTACTAGTGGAAGGTTCGTTTGCTCTTTCGTTCTTAACTGCAATTTTATTATTACGCAAGGGTGAGCACAATTTCCCACAAGTATAACAATATAACAATGAATAATAACATGTGAGAGAAATAATAACTTCTGATATAAAGGTCAACTTTTGAATCAAGAATCAAAAGAAATTCTGAGGGTCATAAGACCTTGAACTATGTCCTAGGTTGTCAAGTGTTTTTACTTGAAACCTTTAATAGTCATAAGACTGTGGACTCTTCTTCTCGTACTTGGGGGGATCAACCCTTAGTACCATACTGTGCACAATATCTTAACGCTAAAGCGTAATTAATCCCCTATACAGGGTTGTTCATCTCAGTTTAACATTCGAGTCCGCACCAAAGGAAGTTTGGTTTGGATAATTCATTAAGGGTTCTGAAATTTAGAACGCTCATCAACTATGGACTAGTTTAATCAAAAAGGGTTCGCTAGTCTAACAAGGTTCAACAATAAATGAATATTTAACTTGAATAACATCTCAAAAGGTATACAATAGAATAATTATTGTATAACAACATCATGCTTGAAGATTAATAAACTTTAATATACAAGATAGGCTTGATCAATAATAATGAGAACTTGCTTAACGAAAGTTTAGGATAAGAAACTTGCTCAACATAAATGTAGAGTTAGAAAACTTGCCTCGTGCGTAGATTACACTTAAACAAACTCGTTCTTTGAATTAAATCCTACATACAAATTACGTTCACAATACCAGTCAATAATAACGTACTAACATCATAACTTTACTCTTTGTTTAACTCGAATTCATGACTATACTTAGTCAATTATTACACTTAGTGTAAAATTAAGACTTCACGAAAAATAAACTAATTATGCATTTGATTATTCAATCCACACGTAATTGTGTTATGGACATGTTAAGAATTTATTTTAACATCTCATTATAGGTCTAATAAGTCCTTATAATCATTAGACTAAGTTGCTAACTCGTTTCTACACTTGAACATTAAAAATTTGCATTTTCTGGACATTTTGCTAAGTGGTATACTACATTTCACTTTTGTAATGGGTATTAGCACTTTACGGCTGAGAGAAATAAGTACATGTAAACTCCATTTTGATCCTCGGATTCAGCGAAGAACACGAGTTCAAATGAAATAAATGATACAAGGTCATTAATTCTCCAAATTAAACATACCCACATGTTAAAAATCATATATAATCATTACTTAACATCTATGGAGTGATTTTAATCCATTAAAACACATAATCACATAATTAAAACATGAAAATTGGTCTGTTCTTGATGTTCTTGAACAAAAACATATAATTTAATGCTACGGATTTGATATATAACCAAATTCAACCATTTACGTTTTATTTCGTTCATTTTAACATGCATAATCATATCAATGTGTGAATTTTGCAAAATAAAATATATTTGACATATAAAAATCACGTATAAGGCCTTATGGCCATATCACGTACTCTGCAAATTTTGAAATAACAAGTCATCATCATACGTTGAAATCTTATGCAATTGATGATATGGAAATACACAAAATATATATATATATATATATATATATATATATATATATATATATATATATATATATATATATATATAAAAGCATGCCAAATTACTCAATTATTACATATATTCACATAACGACATGATTTCCCAATTACAGAGAATTACAGAAGTATGAAAGCCATATAAAAACTTTAAAAGACGTAAATAAATAAATTGGGTTGAAGAGATTACCCAATCGTAGATTACTAGAAAGTGAATTTCCCAACAAAAACTCTGAACTCTCAACTCTCTCTTTGTATCTCTCTCTGTGTTATGCCAGACTTAGCAAAAAATGAAAAGGAAGAAAATAAAAGACGTCTGATAAATAAAGAGATGAACTGACGTAATAATGGTCAGTTACCCCATCACGGTGAACTGCTCATAACTCCCCTTAGGGCCTTGTTTGGCTAACAAGAATAGGATTTAAAACCATTTAATTTAATAAAGCTTTATTATATAGTTTAAATAATGTCACATTCATTATAAAATAAATCAATATCTTATTAATTTATTTAAATAAAATATAATAATTTCTCAATAATGCACATAGTTACATAATCAAATTTCTCATTTAATAAAAATATTAAATTATTGAATCTCTAATTAATAATTAAATTAATTAAAACAACATAGGCTTATTAAATATTTCTTTTAATTCAATAAGCTCACATAATCACATACTTCGAATAATAAAAATTTTCCACATTAATTTAATAAATATAACACATATAATTAAATTAATCTATCACAACTTCATCAATTAATTATTTAATCTAATAATTAATTCATCGAAAAATATCTATTCAATCAAATAAATATTCAAAATTAATTTACAAAATTTCGGTTGTCACAAAGTTGATGCTACAGAGACGTCGGAGGATGATGATGAAGCTATGGGTGATCAAGGGGCCGAGCAGGTACCGCAAACTGAGGCATTATCCAGTCCTCAGTTACTTGATTTCCAAAATCAAATAAATGCGCACAACAAGGCAGTACGTCAGAAAATGCGGTGACTCGCATTGAGGCAAGACCACATGTTTGATGCGATGAACGCATCTTTCGCCTCCCTCAACACAACCCTTCAGAGCTTCAACCCGTCGGCCCAATTTCCATATCAGCAACCCGTGCAAATGCCGAGGTTTCCACCAAGTGATTCAGACGAAGAAGATCAACAATCACCTCCTCAGACTTAAGCGATAGCAGAGAAGTCCTCACGTACTTAATTTTGGTTATTCATCCAATGAGGACATTGTATTACTTAAGTTTGGGGGATTTAAATTCATGTTTGCATGCATATGTAGTACTTAGGTTTAAATTTATCCTTTTAATTTCAGTTTTGCATGGTACTTAGGATTTATGATGGTGCATATAGGTTAGGTGCATACATAGTAGCTTAGGTTATTTTTGTTATTGCATTGTTTTTTTTTAATTCTGTTATGATCGCATTTTGTTATATCTATATATATATATAAAATAAAATAAAAAAAAATATTTAGTTAAATTTTATGTTTACATATGTCCAGCAGTGTTGTAATTCATGTTAGTTGTGGGCTAATGATGAGATTGATAATAAGTTAACTAATACAGCGTTGATTACTAGAACTGCGATACAATTTCTGTT
This sequence comes from Panax ginseng, assembly GCA_020205605.1. NCBI lineage: Eukaryota > Viridiplantae > Streptophyta > Magnoliopsida > Apiales > Araliaceae > Panax > Panax ginseng. The sequence continues at coordinate 91,060,906 of CM035129.1, forward strand.
ATGAATTGAATCTTGTGCTCATTTGAAACTGGTATAAAAAGGTTAGCACGATTAATAAACATCTTTGTTGACTGGTTAGTTCAAATTGATACATAAATAGTCTCTAAAGGATAATACTAGAGTAATGAGAAAATGACAAGGATAGACAGTAAAGGTGAACATTAGGCAAGAACCTAAGTTTGAGGGATTATATGTGGGGTATATAAGCTTTATCTATATAAAAAAGTATATACTGTGACTAGTCTTGTTTCGAAGCCTTTGTTACTTGAGCAAGTACACCCGAGGGGATTGTTTTTACACCTAGCGCCCTAAGATCTTTTATGGTCTGGGAGTCATTGGTTGAAAGCTCACTAAGGGGTAGCACTGTCAGCCTAATGGGATGAGACATTGCACGGACATGGTTTAAAATAAAATAAAAAGTGAATAAAACAGGAAAAGAGCAAAAAGCCCCCGTGAAATATATATATATATATATATATATTTTTATATATATATATATATATATATATATATAAAGTATAAGTACCCCGTGTGAACCCCTGGGATTAGTAATTGCTTAGTTTTAGTTGGAACTTCTCTATTTTTGGATTTTTTAAGTTTGCACTGTATGATTCCTTCTAAGAAATTGATTATGTATTGAATTTGAGTCCGTAGCAGTTATCATGGATGTTGATCACACTCGCACACTATACCAGTGATGATGGGTTAAGATTTGAGGATTAAAACTGAGTTGTGGATTTGTTTTGATAGTTAATATTGTAGAGTTGCTTGTTTTCTCTGAGGCCAGTGAGACAATATTGATTCTGCGATACTGTTGGGTTCGAAAGCATATAAATTAGATCATATTCATTTCATCTCGTTGCATTGCATAACATGTAGTTTTTTTATGCTCGAGGACTAGCATGGTTTAAGTTTGGGGGATTTTGATAAGTGGATTTTATATACACGAATCGGTGTTCATTTCATGCTTATTGGTTGTTATTTTCTTGTGTTCATATTTGTATTTACTTGTTTTGTGTTCTTTTATGTGTAGGATGGTTGTTGCGGCATTTAACGAGGATTTGGAGTCATTTGAAATCATTTGGAGTTAATTCGGTGTAATATTGAAAGATGTCATGAAGCAGCAGTCACCATTTAGCAGAATAGACCCCCGCCGGGGCGGGGGGTCTTCATAAGGAATTAACATAATGGTAGCCACGTAGGTAATGAAACTTTTTCTTACATACACCCGTAAAAAAGGTGTGAATTGGTCTGTAGACTTTTGTTAAGCTTGAAACTCTTCTTGGGCATGGATTCTAGCTTATTGCATGACAATGGAACTCTAGAGAGATGAAATTTCGGTTGGGACTTGTGTGTTGGACATCAATTACTCTATCAATAACAAATTCAAATAACACACAACACATATTACAAAAATAAATTCTAGTTTTTCTTAGCAAGCGTTGGAGAAGTATTTCGAGGAGATTTTCTAGGCAATTGCAATTTTAGGCTACGTGAAAGGTGTTTTTCAATATTCTTCGTGTTAGGCTATTATTTGTAATTGAAAGAATGTTATCTTTGAGTTATTCAGTTTTTATTTCATTTATAATGAACTAATTCACTTTTTAGGTTTGTGATGGATCCTTAGGTGAATCTATGATTTTGTAAACCTTGATTTCCAGTTCAATAATCTATTTCCAGTTTATCTATATTAATTTGAGCTTGAATTTTTGAATTGCCTGATCAACAATTCTTCGTGGATTTGTATGGAATCGAGAGAGGATATTCAAATCTAAACTTAGTTAATATAACATGTGTTCATGAATTTTGTGAATAGCAGAATCTTGATAAATGTTAAGGTAGAGATATACTTGACATCACATGTAATCGGATAGAGAACTTAATTTTAAACCTTCTTTATTTGTAATTCACATAGAGATATAGTGAGTTAGTTGATTAAGGTGTTTAACTTGTTTCTATCTTAATTGTGGATTTAAGTTAATAAGGTATTAGTGCATCGAGAGGTGGTTAATACTACATTCGTATTCTTGATTAATAAACTGGGATAGTGAATTGAATTGGAATAAAGGTGTTAAAATTAAAGTGAAGCTTAGGGTGAAATCATAAGTCTAATTCTTCATTAATTGTTTGAAATTCCAAATTTTGATATTTGTGATTGGTTGGGGACCAATTTAGTAATTTCTTAATTTAGTTTCTTTAATTAAAATCATTGAGTTGAATAATTTAATAAAATTAGGATTAATAGGAAATTGGTAATTATAAGTTAAGTTTCTTATTAGTTGATCTCTGTAGGAACGATACTCTACTTATCACTTTATTACTTGTTGACCACGTATACTTGCATGTAGTGCGTATATAGATTTTACCCAACAGCCCACAAATAGATACGAATATTCTCCGACAGTAAAAATATTCCACGACCAAACGAATATTCCCCGACAAAATGAATATTTTATAACCACTTGCTAATTTTGCAAAATTTGCACATTTCACCCATATCCAAAGAATTATATCAAATTAACTCCTTATTATTTCAAGATAATGAATAGAGAAAATTCAATTTTATTTATTAAAAAGTTGGGGTCTTACATATAACCTAAATGACTAATCACTTATCAACAAGCAAACATATCTTGTCAGACCCGGTTATATTTGAATCTCATAATTCTGCAAATATTAGCAAACTAAATGTTGCATTTCCAGCGTGATAAAAAAAATTCACAATAGTATAATGAAGCTTCTTCATTCCCAAATGTATATTTGATTTGTATCAGTTATTAACAATATACCAGAGAATACGATAGTCCATTGCCCCTAAACTTTATATGTGAAACAAAATTAAATTTCAAATCTCATTTTGGTTACTTAAACTTGTATAAACCATCTCTTAAGTATGTAATCAACACAATTATAATGAGTTTGAACCAAAATGGTGTCTCTTTAATGAAATCGTCAATATGGCCATAAGTATTAGCTTCAGAAGATAACAGAAATAGAAAGAAAAAGCTCTAGTTAGATCTTTTTACTCATGCTAATCAATCAAAGCGACCTAAATAACTAGTAATAGAATCTTAGGATATTGTAATCCCACATGATTTAAGCAGAAGTCTCTAAAGTATAGGCTAGCTATCATCAGAACATACAATAGAATGAGAAATAATAACTCCTGCAGCAAAACACTAAAGAGAACCTACCTTTATCTGTTTTCCTGCTCTAACATAATCCCTCAGCCCAAACTTATTGCAAAGGCTCTGATTTGGTTTAGTCTGAGCAGGACGGTTTATTGACCTGGACAACAAAAAATGAAGATTTAGTATGTTTTCAGAATCAACAAAATTCATATAGCAAAACACAAAGTTCTAAAACATCATAAATTATGTGTTCGCAATTAGGATCTATGCATTCTACATGCATTACATGATTTTTGGTTTCTGATTCTCAGTTTGCCCTCTGTTTGGTGTCATAAAGTAGCTACTTGACTCCAAAGACTTTCCACCAATCCCAGCAGAGGGCCTGCAAAAATTCAGAATAATACTTATAAAGAATTCTCTAAAACTATATAATAGAGTATTGACATTTTTCGCATGACACTAACCTTTTCCCTACCACATTATTAACACCATTAGCAACGTTTATATGCCTTGAAGTACTCTGCACATACATAAAGCATGAGGAAATGTTAATATTGGTCACACACCTGATAGTGTATCTAAATAGATATGGAATCCTCAATTTTACCTTGCTCATGAGACCTAATTTCGAATTTGCTTTTGCCAGACTATCTTTGGTACTTGAAGAAGTTGCTGGCATATGTTTTGATACTGAATTGTACGAAATGCTAGTACTTGACTATGATTTAGTAGGCTTTCTATGTGATGAAAAGTTCTCATACTTCACATTTCTTCCAGGCATAGGAGTAGTTCTTTTGTTCAAAACAAGACTCTTATTGGCCTTGCCACTTGTATCCTCATCAAGAAATTGTTTCCCCTTCTCAGATGGCTTAGTAACGTCTTTCCTTGTTCTGTTGTAAAATTTGAATACTTAGTTTACGACATAATTCATTATGCTCAAGTGAAATGGGAATCTAAAACCTGACCATATACACGGAAGAATACACAAGATGCCAATGACTCGATGAAACAGCAGATTCCTTCAGTACAAACAAAAAATGCTTGCAGTTTAAGAGCTATGAGCCTATGACAACTTCATATGATTGAAATATCTGTTCGACTGATGTTCTAGCTGTATATCCTAATTTTCTTAAAAAGTTTGTCAGTCTCCCCTACAATTTAATTGAAACCAGACAATTAAGAGAGTTCCACATAAGAGTTTTCATGTTAATAGTATTATAATAAGAAAATTAATAGTGATGTAAATCATACTATTGCTGAATAATGTTATATAACAATGATTTCACGTAGAGAATATTAATTTCCTCCTATCACCGGGAAAACAATTAGTCATGGGCAAAATGTTAGAAAAATATGTGGGTTGTGTTTTTTCCCTCTAGGGCTCTATTAAATAATAAACGAAGACACTTGACTGTTTACTTTGGTTTTAGAAAGAGGAGTGTGATCCTTCAGCTTGTTAGCATTTAGCTTAACTATGATAGAGACTGTAGTGTCGGGCTGGGAGGAATTCGAACACGTTTTGACTGATGAATCAGGTGCAAAGGCAGCCTTTTCTGAAAAACTTTCATGTTCTGCTGCAGCCAAAGTAATGTTAATTTGATCCCTCGTGATATCTTTGTTGTTATGGTTCTCTTTCTGTTTCTCAGTGACTAATGACTTGTCCTCAGTAGTTTCCCCTGGTGGGTCCTGATGTGCATTACTGTTATCCACCAAAACCTTAATCTGAGCAGTACCATCCGAATTCTTTTCATCTTTAGACTTGGTAATCTCGACGATAATCTGCACTTGTGAGGTAGTGTAAATATTGTCTTCACATAGACCAGATTGGCTAACTTCTTGCTGCTCGGATTGCAACATCTATAAAGCCCTAATCTTTATGTAATATTCTTCAAAGTATGCCTTCTTCTGAGCAACTATTCCGGGACCTTTTAACTTCTCCAGTTCCTCCTGACATCTGTTGTGGGAGAACACCAATCGTTTTTCCCATGCAAGCGACTCCGCAGCAAATCTTCCAAAAGATATTGAACCATGATCTATAAGTTCCGAGATAGATACATCCTATTAAAAAAAATATAATTTGAAACAATAAAATAATATTATAAGAGAATGTTAACCATGCAGAAATCATTAGAGAATGGGGGTACACATTCCAAATCTTCAAAATTTTAATTACACATTAAATCTTAAAAGGTTGAGACCTTCCGATTCATAGGTTATTCACAAGTGTTTATTTTCATAGGTTATTCACAAGTGTTTATTTTATCACTCCTTTTGTTAAAAATATATAAGAAAAAATGCAAATTAACCACCTAAGCTTTAGGGGATTTTGCAAGTCACTACCTGCGGTTTAAAAACCACCAAATTACCATATGTGATTTACACTGCCCACAAGTAGTGATTAAGCTTTCTAGAAATATATTCCATATCCAAAGGTATAAACTACCATTCTTAGCTCATGTATAACTTACAAAAGAATTTTTTTTTGACTTTTCCCTTCTAATTTATGACTAACTAACCCATAATTAAATAAAATTAAACAATAACTAAATCAAACTAATAAAAATATTAAATTAAGTTAAACAAAAATTAAAAGAAACTCAATTAAAAAAATATATAATCACAATAAAAATTTAATAATCATTAATATCACTCATCTACATCATCAAAATTTTAATGTTAAAAAATTATTAAAGGTGAGAAATATTAAAATATATATTAGTGTTTAAAAATATTATTAATGTTATAATTATTGATTTTACAATCTTATTGTTTAAATCAATATTTATCAAAAATAAATGTATTATTAAAGAATAAATCAACATACTCTTGTAAGATCCATCTTTCATCCAAATAAATCATGTAACGACATTGGTGACAGAATCACTTTAACTGGACGACAATGAAAAGACATTCTGTTGTAAGATCCATACAACAGAATAAATCAACATACTCTTGTAAGATCCATCTTTCATCCAAATAAATCATGTAACGACATTGGTGACAGAATCACTTTAACTGGACGACAATGAAAAGACATTCTACGAAATCCAGTTTACTTTACGTGCAATTTCTTTTATTTTTCCATTTCTTGATAAGTGCTTTACATGAATATTATTATGTTTGATAAGTTAGTTTACATGCAAATTATTACTGTCTTTTTTAAAGCCATCCTAGACAGTTCACCAACTAAGTTCTCACTATTAATGCAGTCATCTTGGTCAATTTCCTGAACCCCAAGCTAATTTCTTGGCCAATCTAATCTCAATCCAAAATCATGATAATGCGTGGTAAAAAAAATATGGATTAGTATGGAATCATGTAAACATATTTTGTAATAGTTTAAGCAAACACATGGCGGTGAGAGACAGATGGACAGAACAGAAAACAGAAAGGGAACACAGTACCTGATTCGAATGCTGGGTGTTTGAACTAAAGCTGGATGGGTAAGACAAGTGGTTGCAATACGCACGGTGATCAGTATCTGCTGCCATTATATGATTTCTCTCCCTCCCTTTTAAACAGATAGATTAAAGTTAGTGGCAGTAATTCAATTCCGTCAGGTAACTCTGCAATAAGAAACATCACCATGTGTGTCAGATGAAGAATTACCCAAATAAGGGTAATTATCAATGTGTTATGTGCATGTGCAAATCTAAAAATGAATAGGCGTACTAAGGGGTGGTTTTAGTCATTCCTTGTAAATGAAAAAGCTTTTCTTTTCCAACATTTAGGGTTCCAACTACCAACTAATCAGCTTGGTAGATGTACATTCTATGTGGATATCAACGTCAGAAATTGGTGCAAAAGAAGAGTTTGTTCGTGCTGGAGCATGGACTTTCTGTTGCAAAAATGCCCCAGTAAATACCAATAATATAAAAGTAATTTCACCTTGGGATGGACATATTTCTATGACATATTTATATCTCTTATTTCATAAGATATTATCTCTTCAAAATTGTCTTATGATGTAAGGTGTCTAAAATTGTATTTTCCCCTTTTTCTGGAGAGGCTGGGGAGGAAGGATGGCCTTGAGTTGGATAGGTCCTTCACTTCGCCCTATTGCTACTCCTAAAATCATAGGTCAGGACAGCATACTCGTAATCTAAAGGCAAACTTTTATTTTTTCGAGATGCGAAGCAACTTCGAGAAAATAAGATACATTTCAGTGCCGAATTTTTTGTAGGCATGAGAGCCATCTAAGGAAATTCAGACGTCGTAAATAATTTACAAGCTGGTGGTGTGACGCCCTCAAATTCGGGTATCTTCCAACCCAACATATGGTGCTCCACTGTACTAACATCCATACAATCATTCCATTGAAATACAACAAAATGAATGTAATTACTATCTTCTTATTACAACCAAAGTATAATTCTTCCCAGGTTCATAAACCGGTTACATCATTCATTGTTTATAATGTATAATACATACAAACTTACTAAACTATTACACAATGCCTAAGCATCCATCTTAGCTTTGCCTTTATCTCTCTTGGCATTCACAATACGTTCATCCTTAACTGCAGTTATATAATTCACGCAAGAAGTGAGCATGACAGCTCAACAAGTTTAATCAAGGATAACGGTAATACCACATTCGTGAATTATATAACAATTCAGCATAATCGAACAATAGTTATGAAGTATTATGAATCAATAATACTTTAATAGATTCATAACATCAATTCCAAAATATAGAATAGATTAGGAATTACGAACCCAGTCGATAGACCATGAACAATAACTTTCGGTTTTCATACTTGAAAAGGAGTCCACAACACTAAGTAGTTTCATCCGCATAACTTACGAGCACTTCTAGGTGATCAGCCTATAGTACTTTATGTTAATCAACACTCATTCATTAAACGTATTTACGTTTAATATTTTTGGCAAACTCGCGTGCCCATCGAATAATCGATGAAAAATATTTTTATTTGTTCATAGACAAACCTTACCTTCACGTCCGTACCAATTTCTTGGCATAGGATAGCGTTAACATTTCTATATAGAAAGATATGAATATCAATCAATCTATATATTACGAATAGTTTAGCCGAGTTAAAATCTGGCATCGACCCTTTCTTTAAAACAAGTCTTGCAATTCAGTTCAACGAATCACATAAAACTTGGCTAACTTGAAAGTTAGACAAGCGTTAAGAAAACTTGCCTTTTAACGTCTTCAAATAACTTAATCGACTGACCACAACCTTTACAGAATCTATATGATATATTCACATAGCACATTGTAATTAGCTAACAAATAAATGTTTCTACCAACTTCTTTCTCTTCTATGTCTTAGTTAACTTAATAACTTTATTAAAGTCAACATGACTTATTACCCTTCGTCCCGGTTTATTACTCAACTGACGTTATTAACCGGACTCGAACATCGTTGATAAAGTACCAACTTTGTTCATCGTTATTAACTTGTTAACATGCATTCAATTCCTAAGTTTTTATCACCATATACCTTAGTATAGGTAGCATAGGAATAGCTTTAATACACTTATAAAGTGTACACACATTACCCCTTTAGGTCCCCGAACAATTGAAGTTCAAAACCTAAATCACTATCAAGAACCTTGAACTTCATGTTGCGGCGCTGATTATCTAATACTAGTGGCTGTCACTGCGGCTGATTTAGCGATGGTGACTCTGGTCTCGTGGCATGGCGCGAGACGATATATTCTTGCCTCCACTTAGTAGTAGCAAATACCCTTTTCTTGCGGCAATGCGGCACGACAATTAACTTACTGTATGCATGGCTGCTGGCTGAGACCTCGGTCTGAGAACTTCAACAATTTTCAAATATTTTTTGAAATTCTCAGGGCCGTAACTTCTTCGTTATAAGCCCGATTTGGTCCGTTCAAAAGCCTACACATCATAAATGACATACTCTACGCGTTCATATAAGAATTCAACACTTTCGAATCCAATAACTCAAAAATTCACTATTGAGTTCATTTTCTAGACGTTCGTAAACGTTAATGAGCGTTCAATGCTCGTTTTCTTCGTTTTAAGTCGAAATCCGACGATTCTCGAACCCACAACTCTTAATCACCCTATCTCACGTGTTGATATTGAAAAACATCGTTTCCAAGCCTTACGACAACTTTTGACCTCTAATCCAGAATTCAACATTTTCGACGTTTAATGTCTTATTCCGCGAAATCCGCCATAACTTCGTTACTAGCGTTCTCTAAGCCAAATCACATGGAATACTCCATGGATTTTATATCTACATCCTAACCAAACAAGATGCATATATTAACGTATTGATGGAGTTCAATCGTTTATAAACAATTGATCTTAACAAATAATATTTTCATGGTTCAAAACTATATTAAACCTTATGATTCTTATAATCTCATGAGTTGTAGAGATTGAATCTATGGTAAGTCATCTTTAACCCCTCATACAAGACATATACCACCCATTCTATGATTCTCTAAGACAAAAGAAAATCTAAAAGAGATGGAAATGAGAAACAAGAAGTATTACCTCAAAAACTCTTATGAAACTCTCTTGGAAAACTCTAAGATCAAGTGAAGGATTTGTAAGTCTAGCTCTCTTTCTCTCTCAAATAATCTAGGTTGGGAATTTGTAAAACTCCTAAATTAAACAATCTAGCCTCTTATTTATAGGAAACTAGAATGGAGGGTAATTTGGACTTTAAACCATAAGCCTTAAACTTGGCTTGCACACCAAGTGGCCGGCCCACCTCTTGACATGTGACATCCCATGGGTTGCCCCATGGGTTTTACCCATTCGGTAACCCACCGGTTCAATCCACGGTTCAGTTTTCATGAATTGGGCTTAAATAAATTAACATTGGGCCTTGAATTAGGCTTAACCCACTAATCAGTTGGGCTTTCTCATACAATTGATTGGACTATACATAATCCAACCCAAATGAATTAACATTAAGTCTTAACTTAATTCTATAATACAAATCGTATCTCATACGTATAATTCACGTATTCTCTCTGTATACTACTCGTACAATAATCGTATTGTACTTCATATTTACTCAACGTATTATACATAGATACTAAATAGTATCATAAATGTATAACACTCCCATTAACCTTAATGCCATTCCTTCTACGCATATTATTTCCTTCTGGAAAATCAATATACTCAACCCTTAGGTTTTAAGTCCGCAGGCGAAAACTGCGTTTGCCATAAATGAAATATTATCAGATATTCCATCTAATCTCAATATTCTATCATCACGCGTTTCTCTGAATTTCAAAATAATTCCCCAAACAGAAATGGATGAATAGTGTTTTTACAGAAATTTCTCGGAAAACAATTATTTTCGTCTTGGAAATTCCAAACAAATAATTCTAGCACGAAGCCAGAATACTAACCACGTTAGCACATTCTAGATCATAGAACGGCCTTCACATAGCTTACTCACATAATAATTAATTAAATTCATTTAATTCACATAATCAAATAGAAATTTAATTGTCATAAAAATCCGATTTTCTCGGGCGTTACATTCTCTCCCCCTTATAAGGATTCTGTCCCCAGAATCTTAGCTTATAATTACATAAACAAATGAGGAAAATCTTCCTTCATTTTAGCTCCCACGTTGCTTCTTCAGCATTGTGGTTTCTCCATAACACCTTCACTGAAGGTATTACCTTATTTCTTAATACTTGTTCTTTCCTATCCATAATTTGAATTAGAAGTTCCTCATAGGACAAGTCTTTCTCTATTTGAATAGATTCATACTCTATTACGTGTTTATAGTCCGGTTTATAAGGACGCAACACTGACACATGAAACACATTATGAATGCGTTCTATCTCTGGAGGTAAAGCTACTTCATAAGCTACCTCTCCTACCCTTCTTAAAATCTCAAAAGGTCCTACAAACCTTGGACTTAACTTCCCTTTCTTCCCAAAATGTATCTTCCCCTTCCAAGGCGATACTTTTAGAAAAATAAAGGATCCTACATCGAATTCTCTCTTTTCTCTGTGAGGATTTGCATACTTTTTCTGCCTCTCTTAAGCAGCAACTAATCGAGTACGTATTAACTTCACCATGTCCGTAAATGTCTGCTTGCATTCATCTCGGGTCCCAACATCCGACGCGTTCACCCACCTCATCCCAACCTGAATGGAGTTCGGCATTTCCTTCCATACAATGCTTCGTAAGGCGGCATGCCTATACTAGCGTGAAAACTATTGTTGTACAAAAATTCCACCAATAGTAGATATTCGTCCCAACTCCCTTTGAAATTCATAATGCAAGATCTTAACATATCTTCTAGCGTTTGAATTGACCTTTCACTCTGATCATCCGTCTGAGGATGATACGACATACTCAACCTTAACTGCGTTCCTATTTGCTCTTGCAAGCTCCTCCAAAAGTTCGATGTGAATCGTGGATCACGATCTGACATGATCGAAATAGGTACTCCATGTCTGGAAATAATTTCCTTGACATACAGCTTAGCTAACTGATCCAAGTTATACTTGACTCCTATTGGTAAAAAATGAGCCGATTTTGTCAATCGATCCACTATCACCCAAATAGCATCATATCCGTTTCTGGTTATCGGAAGTCCCACCACAAAGTCATTGTGATGTGTTCCCACTTCTACTTTAGAATTTCTAACGGTTGCAACAACCGGCTAGGTCGTTGGTGTTCAGCCTTAACTTTTTGACAAGCTAAGCACCTACTAACATATTCTGTTATTTCCCTCTTCATGTTCGGCCACCAAAAGTTCTGATGAAGGTCTTGATACATCTTCGTACTACCGAGATGTATCGAGTACCTCGAACTATGAGCCTCTATCATTATTTCCTCCTTTAATTCGGAATCATTTTGAACCCAAATTCTTCCTTCAAAACGAAGTAATCCCTCCTTATCGAGGTTATACTTAGTCTTCTCTTCATCTTCTATCCTCTTCTGTATCTGCTGGCATTCCTCGTTACTCAATTGTACTCCCCTAACCCGTTCCGCTATGGTCGGTTGGGTTTCCATGGAAAATAACATTTCCACCGCCTCTTCTGGTAACTTAACTTCTAATTCCATGTTTGCCATCGTTGTTATCAACTCATTCTGAGTTGTTAACATTGACAGTTTCTCTCTACCCTTCTTACTTAGTGCATCGGCTACGACATTTGCTTTTCCCAGATGATATAAAATATCACAGTCATAATCTTTTATTAATTCTAACCACCTTCTTTGTCTCATGTTCAACTCCTTCTGTGTGAAGATATTTTTCAGACTTTTGTGGTCCGTGTATATCTCACACTTCTCACCATATAGATAATGCCTCCATATCTTCAATGCAAAAACTACAGCTGCCAATTCCAGATCATGGGTAGGATATGCCTTCTCATAATCCTTCAATTGACGTGATGCATACGCAATGACCTTATCATGCTGCATGAGCACGCAACCCAGTCCTTTATGCGAAGCATCGCTATACACTACAAAATTTCCTGTATCGTCTGGTAAAGACAATACAGGTGCCTCACTTAACCTTTTCTTTAACTCCTGAAAACTGTTCTCATATTTTCAGTCCACACATACTTCACCGACTTTCTTGTCAGATTTGTCAATGGAGTAGCTATTTTAGAAAAGTCCGGAATGAACCTTCTATAATATCCCGCTAACCCCAGAAAACTCCGAACCTCAGTTGGCGTTTTTGGTTGTTCCCACTCATTAACTGCTTTCAGTTTTGCTGGATCTACGAAAATGTCATCTTTATCAATAACATGTCCTAGAAACTGCACTCTCTCAAGCCAAAATTCACACTTTGTGAATTTCGCATACAACTTCTCCTTCCTTAGTGTTTCTAACACTATTCTTAAATTTTCTGCATGATCTTCTGACGTCTTTGAATAGACTAGAATATTATCAATGAACACTTCAACGAACTTGTCCAAATACTATTTGAACACTCTGTTCATTATATCCATAAATGCGGCTGACGCATTAGTCAACCTAAATGACATTACCAAAAACTCGTAATAACCATAACGAGTTCTGAACACCGTCTTAGGTACATCCTCCTTCCTCACTTTTAACTGATGATACCCCGTGCGCAAATCTATCTTAGAAAAATAATTTGCCCCTTTCAACTGATCAAATAGATCATCGATCCTGGGCAACGGGTATTTATTCTTAATCGTTAATTTGTTCAACTCTCGATAGTCGATACAAAGTCTTAATAACCCATCCTTCTTCTTTACAAACAACATCGGTGCTCCCCAAGGAGACACACTCAGTTGAATTTACTTCCTACCTAATAGTTCTTGTAATTGAACCATTAACTCCTTCATCTCAACTGGTGCCATCCGATATGGTGCCCTTGAAACTGGTGCCGTTCCCGGTAATAGATAAATTACAAACTCCACCTCCTTGTCCGGTGGAATACCCGGTAACTCCTCTAGAAATACATCTGCAAACTCTTGCACTATAGGTATCTGGTCCAAGGATGTTCCCCCTCTTTGGGTATCCACAACATGACATATATAACCTACAAACCCTTTTCTCAACATCTTCCTAGCTTGTGTCATAGACAGACAACAAGAGCGTCTCGGTGATTTACTACCGAAGAACACTACCTTGGTTTTCTTAGAAAGCCGAAGGTTTACACTTTTCCTATGGCAATCTATAATCGCCTTATGGTTAACCAACCAATCCATACCAAGAATTACATCGAATTCTTTTAACCTTATCGGTACCAAATCTCCCGATAACTTATTCCCTCTAATTTTTACGCAACAATCCTTATGAATATGTTCAATGGGGATTATCTCTTCGTTTGCTACCTTAACGTCTAAAGGTATAGGTAACTTCTCAGGGATTAAAACTAATCGCTTAGCAAATTCACATGCTATGAAAGAACAAGTAGCACCCGAGTCAAATAACACGTAAGCATTTACCACATCCGTTGATGCAACCGCATCTTGGACAGTCATATTAAACGTACGAGCTGAGGGTCTACCCACCGATGGTGTTGGTCCAGTAATTGCTAATTTACCACTACCAGAACTCTTATTCCCCTCTAAACCCTTCTTCGGGCAATTTCTTGCCATGTGGTCCATTAACCCACAGATAAAACATCCCTGGTTCTTCTTAGGGTCAGGACAGTTGGGTGACAAATGCCCTTCCTACCCACAGTTGTAGCAGACTGCTTTCCCTTTTAAACAGACTCCCATGTGAGGCTTTTCGCATGTCTTACATGCTTCCGTCCTCCGTTTGGGATCTCCCTACGTTACCCCGGTATTCCCAGGGTTAAAACTCTTTCTCTTTGGCAAGTTGCCACTTTCGCTGGCAACTTCAGCCCTACTACCTCCTTCTAACTTACTCTTAATCTTTCGCTCTTTGTGGTACTGAGACAATGCCTCACCACCACCTTAAGCTATTATCGCCTTCTCCAAAATGGTCCCGTAAGAAGCACTCTGAAAAACCGATATCCTACTATAGAGCCAGAGTTTTAAGCCCTGCTCAAACCTGCGCGCCTTTCTCTCCTCTGTATCCACCTGGTGTGGAGCAAATCTCGCCAATTCGTTAACTTGGCGGCATACTGGGGAACTGTCATATTCCCCTGCTTAAGTTCCAGGAACTTAATCTCCATCCTATCCTACATGCTAGTAGGGAAATAGTTCTCGAAGAAAACCTTCTTAAACTGTTCCCACGTAACAACTTCGATCCTAGCCCCACCCTGGTGAGCCTCCCACCAGTAGTTGGCTTCCCCCTTCATCATGTAAGTCACAAAAGAAGTCTTTTGTGCCTCACCTACGTTTGTTATCACAAATGCCTTTTCAATCTCTCTTACCTATGTCTAGGCTTCTAACGGGTCCGTCGTTCCTCGAAACTCGGGAGGACCCACACTTTTAAAGTCCTTGAAGGTAGTTGTTCTTGCTACCCTAGGAGTTATAGGAATCCCACCCCCACTTGGTTAAATGCAGCCGTTAATAAATTAACGAACTCTTGCATAGGGTTATTAGGACCCCCCCAAGATTCTCATTATGAGACTCGGCCTCTTGGTTACGTTGTCTCCTTCTTAGCGGCATAATTCTGATTAAATAAATAAAGCTTCGTTATTATCTATTTAACTACTCGGTTATCATTCTCAAACAACAACAACCACTCATACCACAACAAGCACTTTAAATAAAAACTTCATTATATTAATATGCTTTCATATTCAAAACTATTTACATCATGTTTCTTTTAGCCAAAAAGCTATTACATACTATCCTGCGATTAACTTCTACAAAAATTGGGATTTACAAAAAGACTACCCTTTAATTATACAAAAGAGGGCTTTACGTCACTACTTCTATACAAAAAGATCTGACGATCTACTAACACTGTCGAACGGCATTCTCATATTTCTGGTTTGCCAGTATCGACACAATATCTCGACTTATGGTATGTCGAGTCTGTCCGGACTCAATGGAATAACAAGCAATTTTCAGCTTGAAATCCTCATGAGCGCATTCGTGGATGTATGACATCCTAGCTATTTTTTGGTCTTTTTCAACCAGTTTCTTTTGAAGCTCTAGGACCTCATCCTTATAGTCACGAGCTTTATCTGTCATAAGCACTTTCTCGTCATGCTTTGACTCAAAGTCTGCCTCTGCAGATTCTTTCGCCTCATATAACGCGGTTATCTCCTCATCCTGATTTTCTATCACAGTGCACAAATGCACATTCCTATCCAACACAGACAGATACAATGTTGTCATTGTATCCGGAGGTGTCGGCTCCTGAGTAGGTACCACTGTATTAACCGATGTCACCTCCATTTCTTCCTCCACGTCTAGCATCTCGTTAAGGTATGATGCTAACCCCATGGTCTCCTCAGAGTATTCCTCCTCAGAGATGTACTCCTCAATGTCTGAGTCTTCTAGTACAACTAACGGTACCTCCGCCACTGGCATTGGTACTATCTCAACTTGATTCACTGACTCTTCACTCACAACGTGAATGTCTCTATACATCATGCTATTGATCGACATCTATAATAGCACATAACAAGTTGATTAGTACATAATACACAATAGTATAAGCACAAATCACATTTAATTTATTTAAGGTTACTTTTCATCTTTTAAATCTTTCAGTACTGAGTTTTCTCAATACTTTATTAATTCATTCAACGCGAATTTCTTTCTTCGGACTTTACCTTCCTTACGAGGTTATTAGCCTAAGGTTCTCCCCCCTTAAGTTTTATAACCTAAGGCTTTGATACCAACCTATGACGCCCCCAAATTCGGGTATCTTCTAACCCAACATATGGTGCTCCACTGTACTAACATCCATACAATCATTCCATTGAAATACAACAAAATGAATGTAATTACTATCTTCTTATTACAACCAAAGTATAATTCTTCCCAGGTTCATAAACCGGTTACATCATTCATTATTTATAATGTATAATACATACAAACTTACTAAACTGTTACACAATGCCTAAGCATCCATCTTAGCTTTGCCTTTATCTCTCTTAGCATTCACAATACGTTCATCCTTAACTGCAGTTATATAATTCACGCAAGAAGTGAGCATGACAGCTCAACAAGTTTAATCAAGGATAACAGTAATACCACATTCGTGAATTATATAACAATTCCGACATAACTGAACAATAGTTATGAAGTATTATGAATCAATAATACTTTAACAGTTCATAACATCAATTCCAAAATATAGAATAGATTAGGAATTCTGAACCGGTCGATAGACCATGAACAATAACTTTCAGTTTTCATACTTGAAAAGGAGTCCACAACACTAAGGCCGTTCATCCGCATAACTTACGAGCACTTCTAGGTGATCAGCCTATAGTACTTTATGTTAATCAACACTCATTCATTAAACGTATTTACGTTTAATGTTTTTGGCAAACTCGCGTGCCCATCGAATAATCGATGAAAAATATTTTTATTTGTTCATAGACAAACCTTACCTTCACGTCCGTACCAATTTCTTGGCATAGGATAGCGTTAACATTTCTATATAGAAAGATATGAATATCAATCAATCTATATATTACGAATAGTCTAGCCGAGTAAAAATCTGGCATCGACCCTTTCTTTAAAATAAGTCTTGCAATTCAGTTCAACGAATCACATAAAACTTGGCTAACTTGAAAGTTAGACAAGCGTTAAGAAAACTTGCCTTTTACCGTCTTCAAATAACTTAATCGACTGACCACAACCTTTACAAAATCTACATGATATATTCACATAGCACACTGTAATTAGCTAACAAATAAATGTTTCTACCAACTTCTTTCTCTTTTATGTCTTAGTTAACTTAATAAATTTATTAAAGTCAACATGACTTATTACCCTTCGTCCCGGTTTATTACTCAACTGACATTATTAATCGGACTCGAACATCGTTGATAAAGTACCAACTTTGTTCATCGTTATTAACTTGTTAACATGCATTCAATTCCTAAGTTTTTATCACCATATACCTTAGTATAGGTAGCATAGGAATAACTTTAATACACTTATAAAGTATACACATATTACCCCTTTAGGTCCCAGAACAATTGAAGTTCAAAACCTAAATCACTATCAAGGACCTTGAACTCGCGATGCGGCGCGGCCTATACAATACTAGGCAAGGCCATGGCAGCGCGAGACAGTGGTACCGTGTGACGCCACTTAGCGATAACAAATGCCCTCAGTCTTTGGCATCATGCGCATGACAATTTACACTATATGGCCGCGCCGCTTTCAGGACCTCAATTGCAGAACTTCAACAATTTTGAAAAAAATTGTGAAATTCTCGGGGCCGTAACTTCTTCGTTATAAGCCCGATTTGGTCCGTTCAAAAGCCTACACGTCATAAATGACACACTCTACGCGTTCATATAAGAATTCAATATTTTTGAATCCAATAACTCAAAATTCATTATTGAGTTCATTTTCTAGACGTTCGTAAACGTTAATGAGCGTTCAATGCTCGTTTTCTTCGTTTTAAGTCGGAATCCGACGATTCTCAAACCCACAACTCTTAATCACCCTATCTCACGTGTTGACATTGAAAAATATCATTTCCAAGTCTTACGGCAACTTTTGACCTCTAATCCGGAATTCAACATTTTTGATGTTTAACGTCTTATTCCGCGAAATCCGCCATAACTTCGTTACTAGCGTTCTCTAAGACAAATCACATGGAATACTCCATGGATTTCATATCTACATCCTAACCAAACAAGATGCATATATTAACGTATTGATGGAGTTCAATTGTTTATAAACAATTGATCCCAACAAATAATATTTTCATGGTTCAAAACTATATTAAACCTTATGATTCTTATAATCTTATGACTTGTAGAGATTTAATCTATGGTAAGCCCTCTTTAATCCCTCATACAAGACATATACCACCTATTCTATGATTCTCTAAGATAAAAGAAAATCTAAAAGAGATGGAAATGAGAAACAATAAGTATTACCTCAAAAACTCTTATGAAACTCTCTTGGAAAACTCTAAGATCAAGCTTCCAAAGTGAAGGATTTGTAAGTCTAGCTCTCTTTCTCTCTCAAATAATCTAGGTTGGAAATTTGTAAAACTCCCAAATGAAACAATCTAGCCTCTTATTTATAGTAAACTAGAATGGAGGGTAATAATTTGGACTTTAAACCACAAACCTCCTTACTATTCATGTGTGGTCACCAAGTAAAATACTTGGTGACCAAGCTTCAAACTTGGCTTTCACACCAAGTGGTCGGCCCACCTCTTGACATGTGACATCCTATGGGTTGCCCCAAGGGTTTTACCCATTCGGTAACCCACCGGTTCGATCCACGGTTCAGTTTTCATGAATTGGGCTTAAATAAATTAACATTGGGCCTTGACTTGGGCTTAACCCACTAATCACTTGGGCTTGCTCATACAATTGATTGGACTATGCATAATCCAACTCAAATGAATTAACATTAAGTCTTAACTTAATTCTATAATACGAATCGTATCCCATACGTACAATTCACGTATTCTCTTCGTATACTACTCGTACAATAATCGTATTGTACTTCGTATTTACTCAACGTATTATACATAGATACTAAATATTATCATAAATGTATAACACTCGCATTAACCCTAACGCCATTCCTTCTACGCATATTATTTCCTTCTCGGAAATCAATATACTCAACCCTTAGGTTTTAAGTCCGCAGGCCAAAAACTGCGTTTTCTATAAATGAAATACTATCAGATATTCCATCTAATCTCAATATTCTATCATCACGCGTTTCTCTGAATTTCAAAATAATTCCCCAAACAGAAACGGATGAATAGTGTTTTTACAAAAATTTCTCGGAAAATAATTCTTTTCGTCTTGAAAATTCTAAACAAATAATTCTAGCACGAAGCCAGAATACTAACCACGTTAGCACATTCTAGATCATAGAACGACCTTCACATAGCTTACTCACATAATAATCAATTAAATTCATTTAAGTCACATAATCAAATAGAAATTTAATTGTCATAAAAATCTAATTTTCTCGGGCGTTATAGGTGGCAGCTGAAAATGTCCATCACGGGAACTGAATCTAGATTCAGGAACCGAATCTAAATTCAGGAACTGAATCTATGATCACATGATTCATAGGCTCACATGATAAAGAAATATATACAAAAGCTAAAACAAGAACTAGATTTGAATAAATCTAAACTATTTAAGCTTCATCCTTGGTTTGCTATGAGCTTTGACAGGAATTCCTCCAACTTTTGAATTTTCTTCTTGTAGCAATAGAGGTGTATATGAAAATTCTGGTGGATATGTTGGACTTGGGGGGCAGTATTGGTCTTGATAGTTATAGCTCCATGAAGAATCTTGGTGATACCCCCAACCTTGATGATAATTAGGATAAGCATAGTTATTGAAGTAATTACCCCCATACTGTACTAGTCCAAATCTGACGATGCATTGATGACTCAGATGATTGCCAGCACAATAATTACAAAGTACTGTGATCTTTCGAATACTTTGGGCTGCAACAACATCTAACCTCTTCGAAAGTGTTTTATTTTGTGCTGACAATGCAAAAAATGCAATGAGTCCATCAAATCATGTGTCCCTTGGTTGAGTCATATTCGTATATGGCCATTGCTAAGCAAAGTCCGCCATGGTACCTGAAAAGAAAAAAAATAGAAAGAAAATAAAATAAAATAAAATCAAATCAAAAATAAAAATAAAAATAAGAAACATTTAAATTAAAACTAATTTGATTAAAATTAATATTGGCAAAAACTATTAAATTAATTCCCCGACAACGGCGCCAAAAAATTATTGGGTAAAATCTAAATACGCTCACACGCAAGTATACGTGGTCAACAAGTAATAAAGTGATAAGTTGAGTATCGTTCCCATAGAGAATTATTTAACAAGAATTACCAAGTACTAACCTATAATCAATTTAATCTTATTTAAACAAATGATTTACTAATTTAATTTAAAATAATTAAATAAACTATTACTAATTATCCCTAGAATGAAACAAGATATTAAAGACTTGAGACTACAATTTTACCTATTGCTTTATTTAAATTAACACACTTCCTATTAAACCAAATTACTTATACTGGATTGTTAATCAAGAACACGACAGTAAAATATGGTCATCTCTCAATACACCATACTCATATTAAATCAAATCCACAAATGATAGAATCAATTTGAACACCCTAATTAACTAACCAACTATATCTCTATGTGAATTATAATTAAAAAGGGTTTAAATACAAGTTCTTATTAGATTACATGCAATGCCTCGATATATCTCTATCCTAAGCACAAATCATGAATTCCAACGCCATGTAGAACATATAAAGACATGCTATTCTGACCAGATCTAAATTCATACTCCGTCTCTCGATTTCATATGGATTATCACAGTAATTGTTAGCTAGGAAATTAAGCAATTAAGGGCAAACCATAACAGACAATCCAAATACTACTAATAAGACCAACAAGGAAGCATATTAAAGTAAATTACACAATAAGATCCATAGTAATATCAAATAAAAGATTTAATTCATGATTAATGAATTAAAACTAAGAATCGACAATTGAATAACCATTAAAAGACAAATATAGAAGAAGAGAAAAAGATAGAATCTGTTGTCTGCAGATTTGATGCTCCCTCCAAGTTGTTTTAATCTCCAAATCTAATAAGAACTAGGGTTTTGGTGCTAATCTACTCTAATGAAGTCCCCAATTAAAGTAGTATGCACACAAGTCAATCATGTTTGATGATAAAGCATATACTTTGTAACAATCTTATTCATTTATTAATAAAAGTATTTATTTATTAAAAGCTTTTCAATTATCCACATGATGCTGTTTTATAATATGTGATAAACCCATAGTTTTAAACAATGCTTTTAGAATAATGATGATGATCATTCTAATAAGATCTAAATTCTTAGAAAGCTTAAAACTAAAATAGTTCCCAATCGTTGGATTACTAAATTGAGGATTAGTGAATCTAGATAGATTGGTACATACGTTGCTTGCTCATTGGATGAGGATGATTGATCTCATGATCATTTGTGTGGAGACACTAAAGCAAGTATGTAGGTGCTTATTAGAGAATAAGTTCACTGAACGTGGCTCGCTAAGGAATACCTAATGGAGTTTTACTTGCCTGTCAATAGGAATTCCTGTAGTGATAGTAGTACAAGTGATCCTTGGACTTGAGATCATCATAGTATCTTGTGTATGATGAGTTATAATTTGACTTATTCCTTAAGACCCTTAGGGTATATCAAAGGGTATGCTTGGGTATAATAAGTTATATATGGAGATAATATATGATCAATAAAGAATCTACCATTTCTAGTAAAAGAAGAGAAATGTCCTATGTGATTCGATAAATAACAACCCAGTAGTCCTTGGCCAAGGCATAATGAAATTAGAAAGGAGTTTCTAATTTGCAATATTTGGAGTTGTGCATTTAAGGATCGAAATACATATAATTAAATAAAATAAGACTTAATAGTAATTCCATGTCTTATATTTAATTAGGACATTGTATAGTGGAAGGATTGAATTGTACGATAACTATTTACTCAAAGGTTCTTTTATGATTAATGTTGAAATCTATATTATCTTGAAAGTCGTTCATCGCTAGGGAGGCTTATCCCTATTGTAGAATAAATATTATTTATTTAAATAAATTAATTGTTTAATTTATTTATTTAAATAAGATTAGAATTGTTCTAATTGATTTATTCACAACCGGTTTAATATGGAGAACCTAAATGGTCACACCATAAAAGGAAAAATAATTATTTAAGAAGTTAATGGAATAATCGTAATAATAAGTATAGTATATTTAATTTAATCTATGGTGATAGAATAAATTAAATAACTTAATATTTATTATTTAATATTTTAAAAATATTAAATATAAATTAATAAGAGGAGTCTTATTATTATTATTACTATTATTATTATTTAATTCCTAAAGGAGTTTGGAAATTAATTAATAAAAGTACTCTCATATATTCCTAATAAGATTAGGAGGTAAATTAATTAAAAAATTTTAATTAATTATTCCTAATGAGATTAGGAGCCTAATTAATTAAAGGAGCTTAATTAATTAAAATAAAACTCAATTCCTTAATTGTTAAGGAGGATTGCCTACATCTATAAACAAGAGGAGTCTTATTATGGGTGAGGTGGTTGGCACTTTCAAAAACATGTGAATACGTAATTCCAATAGTTAGGAGAGTACGCTCCTTTTCTATAGAGATAGAAAATTAGGGTTTAGCCAACCACCCTTCTTCTTGAATATTTCTTCTTCCTTGGTGGATCACCTCTAGAGGCCAAACACTTGGGTGGCTAACGTTGATCAAAGGAAGGAACCAAACCTGGTGGATTCAAGTTGAACGCGAAAGGATTTGGGGGTGAAATTATACTTGAGGAAGCTTGAATCTTCAAGGGTATGCTTCTTGTTCTTTATCTTTTCGTTTAATTAATAATTGCGCATAAAGGGTGATCTGGGTTTATGGTTTGTAAAATTTTAAAACTGTGATTTTCCACGTTTCCACTTATTTTGTGCAATTTGATTGCGTTCATGAATATTACAAACCTAACAGTGGCATCAAAGCCAAACCTTTATGCGAATTATTAATTGTTTTATTTGATATATATATATATATATATATATATTGATATTTGTTTAAAACAATTTAATTGGGCATAATTTTGTTGTATAAAATTAATTAAAAAAAAGGTCGAATAATGTTTTACGATTTTTAATGCTTAGTTTATATGATTAATATATATAATAGTTATATATTAGTAATCATATATACTTTAATACAAGTTTCATGTAATTCACGGCTTAGAGGACATGATTTGGCTCCTGAATGTACAACATTATTTCGTGGCCCCTGAAGAGTCATGTGATTCACGGCTTGGAGAATTGGATTCACGTGCCTGGTGATTCAAACAAAAAACGTGGCCCAGGATATATATGTTAGTAATCAATTATCATATATATTCTAACATACGGATTTGCATGCCCATAAAAGATTCATGTAATTCACGTTTATATATATATAATATTTTACCGTAATATATATTATGTATATGTAATATATATTTTAATAATTTTATAATTAAAATAAAAGTTTATTTTAATCTTAAAATAAAAGGTTTATTTTAAAATTAAAATAAAAAAGTTTATTTTAATTTTAAAATTGAATTTCATGCTAACTAATTAGAGTTGGAATTAGATTCCATGATAACTAATTGGAGTTGAAATTGGATTACATGTTTCCTAAAATAAAGGAGTTTATTTGTGAATAGGAAAATGAATCAATGTTTCCTTAAATAAAGGAGTTTATTTAGATATGAAATAAGATTTTATATTATTCAAAAATAAAAGAGTTTATTTGTGAATAGGAAAGAGAATCCTAATTTTCTTAAATAAAGGAGTTTATTTAGATATGAAATAAGATTTCATATTATTCAAAATAAAAGAGTTTATTTGTGAATAGAAAAGAGAATCCGTGTTTTCTTTAATAAAGGAGTTTTTTTAACTTGGAATTGGATTCCATAATTAATTAAAATAAAGGAGTTTATTTTGATTAAAATAAAATTGTTTATTTTATTCAAAATTAGATAAATTAAAATAAAAGAGTTTATTTTGATTTAAATTTGGATTAAAATAAAGGAGTTTATTTTTATTCAAAATTAGATTTTATACTAACTAAATTTGCCCATTAAATGATATCAATATATATATTGAATGTTTATTATTCATGAGATGAATGTTTTTTATTGATGCATATGGTGATGTGTATGATAATAAATGGGATTGATTATGGACTATTGACCAATGTGATTGGATTTTATTTTAGTTGGATGCATGAATGTATGAGTTTTATTAAATGGGGTATGCATACCTCGTCTTCTCTAATTTTTTTCTTAATGTAAAATCTAACTCCTTCCTTTGTACTTCCCCTTGACTGCTGATCAGGGTTTCTATTTATTTTAAAATAGTTTTGTAAAAGGAATAGTTAGAATTAATTTTGAAGAATTAGAGATCAAGTAGCAAGGAGCACTTGAAGACTCATTTGTAATGGAGCCCGGGTTTAAATGTAATAGTTATATTTAAATATTAATTCTTGCACCCCTAGGTTTGACCTTTTGGTTCACTTGGTGGCTCTAGTGAACCAAACTAGAATAAAGTCCATAATCAATACGGGTAGAATATAGTATTCTATATGTGCATGCTTATACTATATATATATATATATATATATATATATATATATATATATATATATATATATATATGCAAACATGTCGCATGTTAATTAATATAACGCGTATTTTATATATATATGTGCATGCGCGCTAAATAAGATGAGACAAATTAATAACAAACCCCTCAAATTTTTATATTAAGTTGTAACGTTCAAAGATATTTGGAATATTGAATGTCGCCTTCTAGCATGATAGAAACAATAGAGTATTGAATATTTAATATGAGTTTGTTGTGCATACACAAGGCAAGTATTAAATATTTAAGATGTTGTTTTTATTACATATAGTGTTTATAAGGAATTGAACATTACTGCTTCGTTGTGCACACACAAGAGCTGTAGTTTTCTCTTCACTTATATGGAAATGTTGGGTCTGACTTAACTTAGATCATTTTAGTTTGGATGTGAACACACTTGACCATTATGATCTAAGAGGCAAAATACAAGGAGTTGCATAGTTGATGTAATTGACAAAAGTTGTCTACCTATTTATTTATATATAGTTTGTTGTGCACACACAAGGCTATATTAATTTGAAATGGGATCCTTATTCTCACTAGCATATCTTTAATTAGATATTGTCGAACTATATAAAGTGAGGGTACTATAGTTTGAAGAAAATAGTGGGAGATACCAATTTAAAACAAGACCTAATTTATTTTGGTAATTAATAAAAGAATGTATGCTAAAATATTGTTAATTACAAATTCATTTACAGAATTTTATAATGTCTAAATTACTATCACTGCGAAGCATATTAGATGCTATTTAATCGGACCGAATTAAATGGATTGGTTAAGGAAATTGAGAATAGTTCTCATGGACGAAAAGCTATCTTATGTCCTTAATACGTCTGTCCCTGTAATGGTTGCAGACAGTGCCTCTGAGGAAGAGATTGCTACTTTTAGAAAGTGGCAAGATGATGCATTGTTGGCTCAATGCATCATGCTCACATCCATGAGTAACGAGCTTCAGCGTCATCATGAAACTATGGATGCTCCTACTATATTCCTACACATCAAGTAGTTGATGGTGAGGAAACTAGGACTAATAGATATCAGATATCTAAGGAGCTCTTCCGATCTAGAATGACTGATGACACTATAGTAAAGACAAAAGTCCTTAACATGATCAATTTGATTGAACAATTAAGAATAGGTTTTGTCATGGATGGAGAGTTAAGCCAAGATTTGATCTTGTACTCACTCCCGGACTCCTTTCACAATTGTTGTGATTTTTTCATATGAATAAGCTAGATATAAGCCTCACTAATTTGCTTAACATGTTAAAAAATGTTGAGAGTCACTTTCCAACCAAAAAAGACCATGTCTTACTGGTAGGGGCCAAAGGATCTTCTGAAAAGAAGAACGATTCAAAGAAGTTAAATAGAAAGGCAAAAACAAAGGATAATAAGAACAAAACTGATATAGATAGCAAAGGAGTTTGCTTCCACTGCAATAAGCCTAGACACTAGAAGAAACTGCGAGAAGCATCTTGCAGAGGCTAACCAAAGAAGCTTAGTGAAGTTTCGGTTACAAATACAAATTTGTTCATGATTTAAAATAAATTTTTCTTTAAATCAAGGTTCTACTTGGGTATTGGATACCGACTTTGGTTATCATAAATATAGATTTATGAAGGGACCAAGCAGAAGTAAAAAGCTAAACAAATATAAGTAATCCTATGTGTGGGAAATAAAGCAAAGGTTGCCACATTAGCCATAGAAACTTATAGTTTAGCAATGCCTACGGGTAAATCTATTAAGTCAATAAGTTGATATTGTATTCCAGTTCTTGTTAGAAATATTATTTCCATTTTATTGTTGGACAATGAAATCTTTGGTATTATATTTAAGAATAATTGTTGTTCTATTTATAATGATAATGTTTTGTATAGAACTGGAATATTACTTAATGGATTTTGTATACTTGACTTACGTAAAAATAATTTTGCAAATTGAACAAACTAGTATAAGAATAGGAGATGATCATTCAAAGAGTTCAATGTGTGTATTTGCTGAAATACAAGTGTGAATTATTTAAAAGGTTCAAAGAATTCAGAAGTGAAACAAATTGACAAAATATTAAGATTCTTTGATTAGATCAAGGAATAAATACTTGTGCAATAAGTTTTTAGATCATCTCAAATGGTTTTCTCATAATGGACGCCTCCCGATACACAATAATTGATTGATGTTTCTAAAAGGAAAAATTGTACCTTGTTGAACATGGTGCAGTCCACAATGATTTTACTGACATTCCAGTATCCTTCTGGGGTCATGCCCTAGAAATGGCTGCATATCTACGAAAATGGTAACCTCAAAATCTGGCCCCAAGACTCCATAAAAGTTATGGATAGGGAGGATTCCTAATCTTAAGTATGTTAAGATAAGGGGTTGTCCAACTTATGTGAAAAGGTTTCAAAGGATAAGCTTGGGACAAAGTTTGACAAGTGTCAATTCGTGGGACATCCTAAAGTAAGTTTAGGGTATATGTTCTATAATCCTACTTAGCAAAAGTGTTTGTTGCGAAACACACTGCCTTCTAAGATAAAGGTGTTTATCATTGAAGGGGCTAGTGGGAGGATAATAGATCTTGAAGAGTTCAAGAACCACAAAACATTATAAGTCAAATAAGAGGAACCTGTAGATAGACCTATTGTACCACAATCGAATTATAAATCTGGAATAGTACCGAAGATACCTAGGAGGTATGGATTCATCATAGATGATGATGATGAGGTACACATCATAGAAGATGATGATCCAGTTACATACGATGAGGTAAGAGTTGTAGACACTTAGAGAAATGGATTGTAGCAAGCTTCTCAAAAATGGAACATTCGTTTTGATCAGACAATCAAAAGAGTTTGATTTTATCAAAAACAAGAATGAACCTAGTGTGTACAAAAGGGTCAGTGGGAGCGTCGTGACATTCCTAGTATTATATGTTGATATACTACGGATAAGGAATGACATACCAATGCTACAATTAGTAAAGATAAAGTTGTCTAAACATTCCTCCATGAATGTTTTGGGAAGAGTATCGTTATTGGGAATACAAATCTATATAGATAGATTTAATAAGATGCTCGACTTAACCCAAAGAACGTATATTCATTTGATGCTAAAGTCGTTTAGCATGGCAAACTCCAAGAGATGTCTCATGTTGATGAGTTATGGAGTGTATCTCTCTTAATAGTCCCCATAGACTCCTAAAAAGAGAGATCACATGAGTGACAATCATGTATGCAATGAAATATACAAGACCTGATGATGATCGGTCATATTCTGAAGAAGATCACTGTGTAGTGAATTCAAAAGGTTTCAAACAGCAAAGAGTTGCTGGTTTAGTGATAAAGACAAAGTATATAGCTCTAAATGAAGCTACAAGTTGATTGTTTGGATAAAAAGTTCATTACAGAACTAGAAATAGTTTCTAAGTCTCATCTTAGATCTAAATATGTGTTGTGGCACTTTTATTTAATTATAAGAATCATTGAAAGATGGGAAATTAGTATAGAGATAGTGGACTCTCAAGAACAACATTAAATATCCATTAACTAAAGCTTATCCAACAGTAGGATAATCGTCACTTAGAGAAGAAGGGTATGAGATACCATAACGATTGACTTTAGTGCAAGTGGGAGATTGAAAGTAGTATGCACACAAGCTAATCATGTTTGATGATAAAGCATATACTTTGTAACAATCTTATTCATTTATTAATAAAATTATTAATTTATTAAAGGCTTTTCAATTATCTACATGATGTTGTTTTATAATATGTGATAAACCCATTGTTTTAAGCAATGCTTTTAGAATAATGATGATGATCATTCTAATGAGATCTAAATTCTTAGAAAGCTTAAAACTAAAATATTTCCCAATGGTTGGATTACTAAATTGGGGATTAGTGAATCCGGATAGATTGGTACATACGTTGCTTGCTCATTGGATGAGGATGATTGATCTCATGATCATTTGTGTGGAGACACTAAAGCAAGTATGTAGGTGCTTATTAGAGAATAAGGTCATTTGAGCATTGGCTCGCTAAGGAATACCTAATGGAGTTTTACTTCCCTGTCAATAGGAATTCCTGTAGTGATAGTAGTACAAGTGATCCTTGGACTTGAGATCATCATAGTATCTTGTGTATGATAAGTTATAATTTGACTTATTCCTTAAGACCCTTAGGGTATATCAAAGGGTATGTTTGGGTATAATAAGTTGTACATGGAGATAATGTATGATCAATAAAGAATCTACCACTTCTAGTAAAAGAAGAGAAATGTCCTATGTGATTCGATAAATAACAACCCAGTAGTCATTGGCCAAGGCATAATGAAATTAGAAAGGAGTTTCTAATTTGCATTATTTGGAGTTGTGCATTTAAGGATCGAAATACATATAATTAAATAAAATAAGACTTGACAGTAATTTCATGTCTTATATTTAATTGGGACATTATATGGTGGAAGGATTGAATTGTAAGGTAACTATTTACTCAAAGGTTCTTTTATGATTAATGTTGAAATCTATATTATCTTGAAAGTCGTTGATCGCTAGGGAGGCTTATCCCTATTGTAGAATAAATATTATTTATTTAAATAAATTAATAGTTTAATTTATTTATTTAAATAAGATTAGAATTGTTCTAATTGATTTATTCACAACCGGTTTAATATGGAGAACCTAAAGGGTCACACCATAAAAGGAAGAATAATTATTTAAGAAGTTAATGGCATAATCGTAATAATAAGTTAAGTATATTTAATTTAATCTATGATGATAGAATAAATTAAATAGCTTAATATTTATTATTTAATATTTTAGAAATATTAAATATAAATTAATAAAAGGAGTCTTATTATTATTATTATTACTATTATTATTATTTAATTCCTAAAGGAGTTTGGGAATTAATTAATAAAAGTACTCTCATATATTCTTAATAAGATTAGGAGGTAAACTAATTAAAAGATTTTAATTAATTATTCCTAATGAGATTAGGAGCCTAATTAAAGGAGTTTAATTAATTAAAATAAAACCCAATTCCTTAGTTGTTAAGGAGGGTTGCCTACATCTATAAATAAGAGGAATCTTATTATGGGTGAGGTGGTTGACACTTTCAAAAACACGTGAATACGTAATTCCAATAGTTGGGAGAGTACACTCCTTTTCTATAGAGATAGAAAACTAGGGTTTAGCCAACCACCCTTCTTCTTGAATATTTCTTCTTCCTTGGTGGATCACCTCTAGAGGCCAAAC
Source organism: Panax ginseng (assembly GCA_020205605.1). NCBI lineage: Eukaryota > Viridiplantae > Streptophyta > Magnoliopsida > Apiales > Araliaceae > Panax > Panax ginseng. Next base: position 91,091,101 of record CM035129.1, read on the forward strand.
ACTTGGGTGGCTATTGATCAAAGGAAGGAACCAAATCCGGTGGATTCAAGTGAAAGCGAAAGGATTTGGGGGTGAACTTGTACCTGAGTAAGCTCGAATCTTCAAGGGTATGATTCTTGTTCTTTATCTTTTCGTTTAATTAATAATTGCGCATAAAGGGTGATCCGGGTTTATGGTTTGTAAAATTTTAAAACTCTGATTTTACACGTTTCCACTTATTTTGTGCAATTTGATTGCATTCATGAATATTACAAACCTAACACCCAATCCAAGTTATAATCAAGTATTTATAGTTCTAATGGAAACCCTATCAAGTTAGGCAACTAACAATCCTATTCTACCTCAAATTAGACAACATAACACCAAAATTTGCTCTCTCCCCACCAACCGGTGCGCCCAGAGCTGCTCCTAGGCCAATTTGGGCATTCCCCACGCTACTGTAGCAGAAAATCTGATGGCCCAGAGCGCCACGCGCTGCTCTTAGTTCATTTATGACGTGCCCCACGCCGGTCAATTTTCTTCTACAACATCCTTTGGTAAAACAGGCATAACTTTTGATTCATTAGGAGTTACAGGGCCTGCCACCTATCAAATCTAAGATATCAATGAGATCTACAACTTTTATTCTTTGAGAAGTGACAGATTCTAGCCGGATCAAGATCAAAATTGGGCTTGAAGTAGATGCTATGTAAATGGCAAGCATGATAACTCTAAGCTTTGATCTTTATAGATAAAAAGGCCATAACTCTCGCATCCGAACTTCGATTGGGATGATTTAAGATGTTCCTAAAAGCTAAGAAGAATCTTTACAATATAATCCAAGTTCCAAGCTAAGAACATACATCCAAATTGGTGTCAAAAGTCCTTCAATCTTCCTTTCTTGCATTTGCTTGCATATTTTAGTCCAAAATATGTCCGGATACTTTTCCTTGCCTCCTCATGCCAATGTCGTGTCATAGCCTACAAAATAACATAAAATGTATGAAATGCACACACAATGCATGCAAAGTAACTACAAAACAAAGGTTTAAGCAACTAATTCAAGTAATAGATACCGAATAAGTAGGTATAAAACCTACTTATCAAACTCGCACATCGTATTTCGCAAATCAAAAATTTCACTTTGCACAACACAAATCGTTTTACCATTGTCGGTTACTACTGATGCTTATACTGGTGTTGATTCCAACGGTTTGTCTTTTGTCAGTGTTGCTCGTGCTTGTTTGATGAAGATAAATTGAGATGTTTTCTATATCTCTGATGGGGATAACATTCTAAAATCATTGGAAATTCATGATGTATACTCTGGTAGTTTGACAATGGTGCCTACCCTTATGGTAGTTTAACAATAGATCTTACCATGCTCGTAGTTGGCTACGCTGACTTCATCAAACTATTTCGATTCCCACTCGAACGGTGGTATACAAAGCTTTCATCATTAAATTGTCTTGATGTTTCGCTGAATTGATGCTAGTGGTTTAGAATACCAGATCTTTCGATCCCTTCGCTAAAGTAATATTCAATGACTTACTTCACCAGACATCGCCTGATGTTACGTTGGATTGATGCCCACGACTTACAATACCAACTGATGTCTGTGAAAAAAATTTCTCTAATCTAGGCATTTAATGTGCACGCATATTTAAATTTACTAGAGATGCATGTTAAACCTTGATGGAGATGTATGCTGATGTAGCGTATTTGCACATGTGCAGATCATGCATGATGTGATAATCTAGATTTATCTTTTGGAGTTTATTATCCTAGGTTGATGTGCATTTGAAATTATCTGGAGTAGAAACTTACCTCACCCTTTCTGAGGCGATTTGGAGTTTCTTTTCGCTGTTGGGTGCTTGTGTTTTTGATTTGTAACCCGACTGGACTGATGACCTGAGTGCCGCTGACATTCATGGAGGGTGCGGCTCATTCTTTCAATACCCAACTTTAAACTTCAGTGTACAAGCCTCAACTTGTGAGGACTTGATGCAGGTTAACATGTTTGATGGTGTAGATTTCATTGGCTAGACCTCATTTCATTGGGCTTTTGCTGTTAAGTTAAGGACTTTTGAGAATTTTCCCCTTTTTCTATAGGGGCAAGCTTATGTCGCCATGATTTCTTTCAGGAGTTCTCCCCTTTCTTTTGATGAGAGGTTTGATCCTGCCTTAAACTTCTTCCATTTCCTGGAATCAAAAAATGCCCCACTCCTTTCGCATGTTGTCGCCGAGGATTCATATGGGAAACTCTTTTTGTTGACCAAGTCACGAGTGAGCAATATCCTTCCCATCAAAAGAACAAAATGCACCAAAAGCTTGATGGCTTGGCCGTCAAGAATTGTACACTCTTGTGAATAAGGCATTTGAAGTAGAAGTTATGCAATTGAATGAGTTATGAAATCGCAAGGAAATTTTGAAACATCCATGGTCATTATTCATGGGTAGGATTAGCTTCAAAAGATTTATCTCCCTATATCAGAGATACTTCATCTTTACTCTAGACGTTCTTCTTCACAGACTTGATTTCATATAACACGTGCACTATGAGTGACACAACTCCTAGCAAGGGTTTCATTTCTATGCCTTCGTAAATTTTATTAATTCTCGCTCTTTTTTCTCTCACCTAACTTGTCTTATTTTCTTTAGGCTGTTCAGAAATACTCATGTAACGAGTTTTGGACCAATGACTCCCAAACTAAAGGGCTTTAAGGCACTAGGTGTTAATACACCCCTTCGGGTTTACTGGTTCGAGTAATAAAGGCCATGCTTCAAGACAAGTCAGACGATCACTCTATTTGCTTCTTTACATGAGCTTGACAGGTCCGTTTTCTTAGGCTCTAAGTCACCCATATAGGGAGCATTGGGTCGGTGACTCCCAAACCAGATGGCTTTAGGGCACCGAGTGTAAAGACACCCATCGGGCTTAATTACTCGAATAACCTATGCCACGATTTGGATCTACTCAAGTTTTTCCTTTTCTTTTTTAATGCTCATTTTCTTAGGCGCTAAGTTACCCAATGTAACAAGCGTTGGGCAGATGACTCCCAAACCAGATGGCTTTAGGAAACCAGGTGTAAAGACACCCCTCAAGCTTAATAACTCGAGCAACCTAGGCCACGATTCGAGACATTAAGCTGGCAACTTGTCTTTTATCTTTTCATTAATTTCCATTATTTTTGCCATATCTTCATACCTCACAACTAAGAGTCAGGGCGATCGCAAAGTGAAGACATGCATATGAGGGCAAGTCTGTTCCAAAAATTGCTTTAAACTAGGATGTTGTGCCTAATCAAAAGGGTTGACTAGTCTTAATTCTCTAATTGTTCCCGTGATTCTTGCCCCATGGACGCTTATCGTAATTAATCCCATTCATTACAACTTAAGCAAAACTCTCTTTCTAAGAATACTTAACATTTATATTATCGCTAAGGCATGTAGATGGAGACTAAAAGCTTATAAGGAGATGAAAGAGTCATACCTCACATGTGGATTATTCATTCTAAGAACAGTATAATTAGAAAAGACCAAATGATCATACTGAATTGCCAGTGAGATGATATGAGGGAAGTTCTAATGATGATGGACCATGTTGATGGTGCTGACTGGTGGATTTTCCTCTTTAGGATGGTTGATAAATACCCCAGTGTTGAGTTGTCGCTATTTTCGAGATTGCCTCAGTCTTGTTGTAAGGGTTCCAATATCGGGTTGTCGCCATTTTTGAAATTGCCCCAGCCTTATTTGTTGTCTAGGATAGTTTCTTTGATAGATGGGCTAATAAGATGCCGAGATCGCAAGAGGCTTTTACCTCTGTACCATATGGTGAACAAGAAGTGGATTTGGGTTTTGATGCCCGCAATCATTGTTCCTGACTTGTTCGTGCAATCGGCTTTGATGATTTTTTTCTGACTTGATAAAGACTTGTGATTGAGGGTGTTGGCTCTTTGAAGGTCCTCGTTTCTAGTTGCGTTAGTGTATTGCTGTGTTGTTGTATCAACTTTGATGATTGATGTCGAGAGGCCTTCAAACTCCACTAAACTGGCCCAAAGATCTCAGCTTGGTTGGTGATGATTTCACCCAAGTTTGATTTGATCTGCAAGGTTTGATTTGTTGTATTGGGATTGAAGTTTGGGTTTAGATGTTTCTTTTGAGGGTCAGACCGCACCACTGATGGTTTCCTACGTACTCCCATTGATGAGGGGAGATCAAGCCTATGTAGTTCCTACTAGATGAGCTGAACAATTTGAGAAGTGTTTTTTGGGTTTTTGTTTAGTTTGACCGCACCATAAATGGCTGCCTACGTACTCCCATTGATGAGGGGAGATCAGGTCTTTCGTAGTTCAGGCTTTGCCTGAGACCTAACTAGCTTAACTTTTATGATTTTGATTTTTTGATTTTTGATTTTTTTTTAATTTATTCAATATTTACATGCATGAAAAATAAAAGGCATACTTTGAAGAAAGTGATATAATCCCAATATCTCATGGAACTCATAACTTTATCCCCTAGATCTACATCTTTTTGGCTAGCTGAGGCCTGATAGTCCAATTATCAGTGGTTATGTTGCCTTCAAGGCTCGCGATAGAGGTTACCTCTTAGTTCTGAATATCTTCACTTATGGCCATAACTTGATCACATCCTGATTCAGCACTTCCCTCGAGGATGCTCATACTGGACCCATCACAAAAAGGGATGAACTCTTAATTCTTCAATGGGTTGGCTTCCTCGACAACCTCACCACATTTTCCTTCATCTGTTCCTTCACTTTTTTCTGGGCTTGAGAGGATTCGACCATGAAATCTCTCTCGAACTGTTGTTTCATTTCTTGCAAAGAACTTTCCTTTTTGGCTTTTTCTCCCTTGGAAAGGATCAGTATTTCCTCCTCATCATCGAAGATGATAAAATCAGGAACGTGATTGCTATCTTTGGGCCACAAAATGCTTGAAGTTGGTGAAGGAATCTCCTTTGAGGATTCTCTTATTTCCTCAAGCATTCCCTATATTAGGATCAGTCTATCTTGTGTTTTTCCAGGATTGGTACTCATAGCCTTCAACTCCTTTGAACTGTCTGTCTCGAGTGGACATCTTAAGCTTTTTATTTCCTTGTCACCTTTTTTGGTCATGGGGGATTCTATCTTCAGCTCTCCATTTTTAATGAGATCTTGGATTTTATGTCACAAAGACAAACATCCTTCAGTTGCATGTCCAGAGGAGTTAGAATGGTAGAGAAATATCTTGGTCGAATCATAACTCTTTATCTCAGGATTTATAGAAGGCAGCAACTCAGTAATCCTTCCTTCTCTTATCAGAAAGTGTAGCATTTCTTCATTTGATTTGCTTAGAGGGGTGAATTTTCGGCCTCTTGTAGAGGTTTTTTGATCTTTCTTCTTTGAGAATTCGCATTCCTAGGGCGATTTTTCCGCTAGCGAGATCTTCTAGCAATTTTATCATCCCCCTTTTCTTGTCCTTTCAGCCTGCTTTGATCTTCTTCATTTAGTTGGCTCATCCTGGAGAGATATGAGATTGCATTATGGTTAACCTCTTTTTCCTCTTGGCTTTCTGATAGTTGAGAGAAAAACTACCCCGTTTCCTGATGTTGGCGCACTATCAGCTTAGCTAGCAGATTTACTTGATTCTGGATTGTCTCTAACTTTTGCATTATTGTCATACCCTCCTCCAAGTTTTCCCACTCTAAGACATTTGTTCTGTGCCTTTGAGGGTATTCCTCCATCCTTCGTATGTACTTACAATTTGGATACATTTTAGCGCTTCCTGACTGGATCATGTTTACTCCCTCCGTATCATGCTGCAATGGAAGGTTGGTGTTGACATTTTGTTGGTCAGGTTGTTGGACCACAATACTGCCACTTTCTATTAGATTTTAAATTTTATGCTTTAAGGACCAATAATCTTGCATATCGTGTCCCGAAGACCCTAAGTGGTAAGCACATCTCTTGCTTGGATTGTATCTTTTGCTCCCTGAATCCAAAGGTGGAGCCAGTTTGGTAATTTTCTTGTGATCCATTAACATTGCCAATACATTTTCAAGGGAATCGCCCAGTGGAGTGAACACCCAATTTTCCGTTCTTTCAAATTTTCTTTTTCTGTCTTGGCATTGGTTGAATGCAGCCTGTTGTTAAAATGGAAAATTGTCTTTCTTTTTCCAAATGAGTGGACTGTAGGTTGGTCTCCTAGCTTGCCCCTGTAAAATGAGGGATACCTCTTCATTGCCTTTATCTAGTACCCTCTTGGGATCACTCGCATACTTACCATCTCTGCAATTTCTCCATGTTTAATCATCTCTGAGAATGGCTTTCCTATGCCTGCTAGGATCCTTTCATAGTAAGGTGCCTCTTGAATGTCTATAAAAGTCATCACCATTTCAATTTCTGTCATTGATGGAATGACTTGCGCTGCCAGACGTCTCCACCTTTGGGCATATTCTTAGAAAGACTCAATACTCTGCTTTTTTACTTTAGTAACTTGGTATCGATCCGGTGCCATTTGTTACTGAAAACTATACTAATTTAAAAAGGTGTGGGCTAATTCTTCCCAGTTGTGGATTTTGGCATTGTCAAGTAGGGCATACCAGGCTTTAGAGCCTCCCCAGTAACACTTTTTTAGAAAAGTTTCATTCTGAGTCTTTCATCTTCAGCATAAGACCCTAGCTCCCCAATGTATACTTTTAGGTGCGTATAGGGATTGCCTGCCCCATTGTACTTTTCAAACTCTGGGACTTGGAATTTGTCAGGATATCTAGCCCCTCAAAATATGCAGAGATCTGAATAGGTGACACTTCCATAGTTTCCAGTCCCTTTGATTAACCGGATGGTTTCCTCCATTTTTTGGACTTTCTTTCTTATATCCCCAGTTTCTCGATCATCCCTGAGTTTTGTGATTTTAGGGGTTTTATTGGTTCCTTTATTGGAATGAGGTTCAGGTATCTGGGTTTCCATCTTTTTGCCAATACCCTGACTGCCCCTGGTGTGAATGACTCTGGTTAAGTAGGCATTATCTGGCCCCGAGTGTTTTTACTTTGTTCTTTTAGAAAGACAGCCAATTCTGCTATCTAATTCCTTAATCCTTCGAACTCCTCTTGAGAGACAGGAGTAGGATCAGGTGGGGCACTTGTAGCCATGTTTGACTATGGGCGTATTGCCTTTTTAGACTTTGAACGGGTAACAGGACCAATCGCTTCCCTACAAAAAAATCTTATGTAGTTTAGTCTGGGAAAATGTGGCAATGTTACATGCTATGTGTCCATTTTTTAGGAGTATTATCCTACAAAACAGATGTCAGCTGTTTAAATGACAGGATAGTATGACTGGTTTTGATATGCATGTTCATATATTCCATTATATTTTCCATTACATTGATATTTGACATGGAAATGAAATTACAAGTAATTAAAATTATAAGAATTTGAAATGGGAAGGTATGAGGAGACTTCCCTCTGCGTTTGGTTTATTAGAGGCTAGCCTATCTTAGGCTACTATCGCAGCTTTTTGGCTTGAAGGTCCCCAGATCATCACAATTTACTTGATTGGAAGTTAATCCGATCTTTCAACTAGAGCGAATCTGGATGGTGCCTTTCCTGAGCCTCGTGGAATTAGTCTTTTGACGAGTCCAGTAATCAAACACCGACGAGATAGCCTCCTAGTGGAGGGACCACACAACATACATTCACACAAATTGCATCTCACCGTATGGAAATGATGACATTTGCAAAGCACTAATATCACAGGCAGATATGGTGTGAAGCACTAAGTGCAGTAAATAAAGCATTAGTACACATTCATTCAAATGTAAATACAGCATCCACACACAAGCAGGTAAAGTTTTGAAAAGCTTTGATAGCGGCTTAAGCCCTTTTACTGGTTTCCCCAGCAGAGTTGCCAGCTGTCGACGTCTGGATTTTTATTTGTCCCTTTCTGTTCTTATCTTTTGGTGTTCTCATGTTAGGTGAGATTTGTTTTAAAAAAATAAGTTTAAAAAGGTCTGACATGTATATGCCGACGATTTGATTGTAAGAGTCGCCAGTTGGTTATTTTTAAATGGTTGCATGTTGATCGATTTCTTAATCAATGAATACGTGCAAGTATACACGGTCAACAAGTAATAAAGTGATTAGAAAAGTATCGTTCCCATGAGGAATTATTTAATAGAAATCACCAAGTACTAGTTCTTAACCAAACTAATTTTATTTAAACAATCAATTTCATGTTGTGAATAAAAATATATAATTAAACTACTACTGTGACGCCCCTAAAATAGGTATACAACACCCATTCTGAGTCGCCAAATACATGGTACAGAAAGCAAACTACAACTTCAATAATACAATTGTCGTGCAAAATACGACAACACATACTGTGAGTTTAAATACAAATATTGTCTTCTAGACAATATCCACACTCAAATAAGTCCTCATTACAATTATTCATACACTATTTTATAAAAATAGTGAGGACTGCTAAAACATCTTTCTAGAACCATCACTCCATACCCCGACTAGATCCTGCTATGTTCTCATCTCCTGAGAAGAAAAATGGAACAAAAAGGAAAAGGGTGAGCTCAACTAGCACAGGAAAGAATATTATGACTAAGATAATATACAACAAATTATCATTAGTCTTCAACAGGAAAAAATCTGATAAAATATAATAGACAACAAGTTTTAGATCAACAAATGCAGCGGAAACAACAATCCATTAGAAGAGTCACATAGAGAATGAGTTCTACTATCTTTTAAGATTTAAAAGTCCAACATCAATATTTTATCCCTGTAACAACAATCAATATATCTTTAATCAGATATTCATCTTTGCACTACATGCCAAAGTTATTCATTTGTATCACCAGTTGGTCATGTTCATCTCAACACCTGTTCATCCTTTGCACTACGGGCCAAAGATATTAATCAATTAATTATTCATCTTTTCACTACAGGCCAAAGATATTCAATAACATCATCATTTAAGACTGAGGATGATGAAAAATATTTTAAAGAAAACGAATCCAGTGAGACAGAAGGACAAATATTAGGGATTCGTATTACAGTTTATCCAAGATCAATAATACTCCATAATAACCAATTTTGAAGCAGAATTCAAAAATAAAGATCAAAACATAGATACAATCAAAGATAGTAACCATAATAGACATCTTGGACAAAAAGGAAAATTTTCATTTTTCGGTGAATAGTGCCGTATTCGCGAATAGTGCCGTATACGTGAATAGTAACCCTGACACAAAACGTTAGAAATTCCACAATAAAATCCATACCAATATTTCGGTATAATGATATTGAAAGAATAACATCATTATGAAAAAAAATAACATCCCTTACCTCAAAATAATCATTTCTTACATCGAATTAAGATATAGTCTTGTGTAAACTTGCACTGAATAGCAACTCTCAAAGTATCAAAATACTCACAAAAATACGCTCTATAATCTATAGAGAAAGAAAACTTGTTTCTGGTGTGATTTTCAATTCTAACCTGAGCGTCTATTAATAGGAAAATGCTAGAACGCCATAGGAGACTAAAATAATAAAATAATATTATTTCTTTTCTTCCATTCTACACACACCTCATTCAAAGCCAGCCATCTTTGAAGAAAAATAGCAGCCCACATGTATTCAACACCAACCAAAAGTGGGTCCCACCCATAATTTAATAAAAAATCATTTTATTTTCCAAAACTTCAGTAATTCATAGAAAATAGCTCGTTTATCAGAAAAATACGAATTTTATGTCCATTCCACACGAAATCGAATTCTCTACAACTTTGTAGCTTTGAGTTTTTCCAAATTCCAAACAGAAAATATCCAAAATCCACAAACGGATGATTTCTAATACCTCCATTCCGACAAAATACTGATAAAACACCTCAGCATTAATTCCTTTATTTATAACCACATAAATAAATAAATCCCTCATATATATCTGCATCAAATAAATATTTCCTTATCATATAAATCAATAATTGATTATTCACAAATAATATTATAGAATCACAATAATGACAACCAGGCAGTTCCCAGGAAAGAGGGGGCTTTCCAATAAGGATTTCTCCTTACTGACACGCAATTAGGTGACCAAACCTCTCCTTGACAGAACTTTCTAGACATTGCCAATAATGCTATCTAATAATATTATTCAAATAATATGAATTATTGATCTGATAATGGGGAATACTATGCAGTGACAATTATTGAAACAACAATAATATAAACTATCAACGCAAACAATTATTGAATCAATAAAATAAAATATTGAATAGTAACTACTGTAACAATTATTGAGTAGTGCCTTCTTACGTACGAATCAATAATTCAACAATACTGTGCAATGTCGTGTGCTACTGTGCAACCACACGTATTATTATATTTTAAGCACGAGGTATTCCAACAGTGTTAACGGTAACAATTACGCCGTTATTTATAAAAACTCATACTTTGTCGATTTCCTTCATCCAATCATTTTTTACATTATGGGGCCCACAAATGGTCATACTGTCATCGCATAAATATTCACTTTGCAACAAGAATATTCCACGACCAAACGAATATTCCCCGACAACAATGAATATTTTATAACCACTTGCTTATTTTGCAAAATTTGCACATTTCACCCATAACCAAAACATTATATTAATTTAACACCTTATTATTTCAAAATAATAATTGGAGGAAAATTCAATTTTATTTATAAAAATCTGGGGTCTTACAACTACTACTACAACCACTAGTTGAAAATCAGGTTATGGAGATTTCAGATCACAACTTCACTTATTGTTTCACTTATAATAAAACACTTCTATTAATTATGCTCACAATTCTAGATTGTTAATCAGGAACTTATTAGTATTTATAACCACCTTCCGATGCATCACAAACATATTAATCCAAATCCACAATTGATAGAATTCACTATATTCCTATGTGAATTACAATTAAAAAGGATTTAAAGCACATGTTCCCTTATTAGATTACATGTGGCATAAAGACATATCCCTATCCTAATCACAAATCATGAATTCCAACACCATGCAGAAAACACAATTACATACTATTATGATCAGATCTAAATCTATATTTCATTCCCCGAATTCATATAAATTATCATGGTAATTGTTAGCTAGACAATTAAATAATTATACGCAATCATATTAGACAATCCATAGAATCAATCACATTAATTAACAGAGAAGCATACTAAAATAAGCTATGCAATAAGATCCGTTGTTATCTCTAGGGTTGGAACTGACTTTCCCGGGGTTATCTCCGGGGTTGGAAACTGATTTCCCAGGGTTATCTCCGGAGTTGGAAACTGGATCTCTTGGGGCTATCTCTGGGGTTGGAACTGATGTTGTGGTCCTCCATGGTTATCTCTAAAGTGTGAAAAAGACGCTTTTGTCCTCCTGCATAGTTAGTAACAGGAAAATAAAATTTTGAGTGTCTACAACTATAAAGATAGTGGGCTCTCAAGAACAACATTACATATCCATTAACTGAAGTTTATCCAACAGCAAGATGATCGCCACTTAGAGAAGAAGGGTATGAGATACCATGGTGATTGGTTGTAGTGCAAGTGGGAGATTGAAAGTAGTATGCACACAAGCCAATCATGTTTGATGATAAAACATATACTTTATAACAATCTTATTCATTTATTAATAAAAGATTTATTTAATTAAAGGCTTTTAATTTATCTACATGGTGCTTTTTTATAATATGTGATAAACCCATAGTTTTGTGCAATGCTTTTAGAATCATAATGATGATCTTGCTAATGAGATTTAAATTCTTAGATAGCTCACAAACTAAAATTATTCTCAATCGTTGGATTACTAAAAAGGGGATTAGTGAATTCGGATAAATTGGTACATACGTTGCTTCCTCAATTGATGGGGATGATTGACATTATGATCATTTGTGTGGGGACACTAAAGCAAGTATGCAGGTACTTATTGGAGAATAAGTTCACTAAACATGGCTCGCTAAAGAATACCTAATGGAGTTTTACTTGCCTGTCAATAAGAATTCCTGTAGTGATAGTAGTACAAGTGATCCTTGGACTTGAGTTCATCATAGTATCTTGTGTATGATGAGTTATACTTTGACTTATTCCTTAAGACTCTTAGGGTATATAAAAAGGTATGCTTGGGTATAATAAGTTGTACATGGAGATAATGTATGATCAATAAAGAATCTACCGCTTCTAGTAAAAGAAGAGAAATGCCCTATGTGATTCGATAAATGACAACCCAGAACTCCTTGGCCAAGGCAGAATGAAATTAGAAAGGAGTTTCTAATTTGCATCATTTGGAGTTGTGCATTTAAGAATCGAAATACATATAATTAAATAAAATAAGACTTGAAAGTAATTCCATGTCTTCTATTTAATTGGGACATTGTATGGTGGAAGGATTGAATTGTACGGTAACTATTTACTCAAAGGTTCTTTTATGATTAATGTTGAAATCTATATTATCTAGAAAGTCGTTGTTCGCTAAGGAGACTTATCTTTATTGTAGCATAAATATTATTTATTTAAATGAATTAATAGATTAATTTATTTATTTAAATAATTAGAACTGTTCAAATTGATTTATTCACAACCGATTTAATATGGAGAACCTAAAGGCTCACAACACAAAAGGAAGAATATTTATTTAAGAAATAAATGGCATAATCATAATAGCTTAATATTTATTATTTAATATTTTAGAAATATTAAATATAAATTAATAAAAGGATTCTTATTATTATTATTTAATTCCTAAAGGAGTTTAAAAATTAATTAATAAAAGTACTCTCATATATTCCTAATAAGATTAGAAAGCTAATTAATTAAAAGAGTTTAATTAATTATTCCTAATAAGATTAGGAGCCTAATTAATTAAATGAGTTTAATTAATTAAAATAAAACCAAATTTCTTAATTGTTAAGGAGGGTTGCCTACATCTATAAATAAGAGGAGTCTTATTATGAGTGAGGGTTGATGTTTTCACAACATAAGTGAATGATTTTTTCAAGAGTTGGGAGAATATGTATTTTTTATAGAGATAGAAAAATTAAGGTTTTGTCAAACACCCATCTTCTTGAATACTTCTTCTTCTTTGGTGGATCACCTTTAGAGGCCAAACACTTGGGTGGCTAACGTTGATCAAAGGAAGGAATCAAACTCGGTGGATTCAAGTTGAACGCGAAAAGGATTAGAGGTGAACTTGTACTTAATAAAGCTAATTCTACAAGGGTATGAATTTAATCTACATCTCTTTTCTTTTGATTGATAATTATTCACAAAGTATAATCATGGTGATGGGTTTGTATGAAAAGTTTAAATTTCGTGTTATCGCGCTTTCGCACTTTTTATGTAATTTGATTGCATGTACGTGCTATATACAAACCTAACAAATTTAATATATGGTGATAGAATAAATTAAATAAGCTTAATATTTTAAAAATATTAAATATAAATTAATAAGAGGAGTCTTATTGTAATGAACCCAAAATTTATACAATTCAATTATCGACTTCGGTCGTTAATAACACGTCTAACTTCTAATTTTACATCATTATTCGATGTTAAACTTAATAAAATGCGGAATAATTTAAATTTTTCTAACTTCTTACTTCAATTTCCTGAATCAAAACCTTTATCATCTACATGTCTTTGAATCATATATAATCCATGATTCACTTTATCGGAGTTAATGTATATATATACTTACATAACAAATCGTTATCCTTTATACATTGGCCAACTCAAACTTTAACTTTACAACTCAACATAAAGTATACACCATAAAACATTGAGTACATCTCATGAACCTTAATCATGGTTTAAAGGAATAACAACTTTAGCTAAAATAATAGTCTTCATGTATTACATTTGATTCATATCTTTCAAGTACAACATAGTGTTACCTTCAATCCTTAACCTGCAAAAATGGTTATTTGCAAGGTTGAGCTTGACAACCCAACAAAATCTAACAGTTTTCATGCATCACGTAGCACATAATGACATGCTCGACATATATCTCATAAACATTAGACTAACGTAACATACATGTTACAGTTCATATAATCAAGTATAAAGATTGAGTTCCTTACTCAATCAGCATGCTTTACTCAAACAACGTAGTCATAAGTTGACTTTAACATTTCATACATTCAACATATATATAACAGATCATGCTCTTTGTAATAAAGATTTAAAATAATCAAATTCACATAGCAAATAGGAACTGAAAGACTTGCCTTGATCGTTATTTATCAATAATAGTTTAACAGCTTACAGATATATGCACTTCACGTGACCTACACAATTATATAATCATACACATCAACTATTAGTCACATAGCAACGCATAGTAGTTGTAATGTAAACTTTAATTTACGTCTCATAACCCTTCCTATTATCAATACACAATGTTCAATTTATTGTGTTACTTTCGACTTATAGCTCACTATATTTCATATTCGAAGTTCATTCAAGTGCTTAAGTCCTGCTAGGAATCATTATTGGTTTTATATTAACCCTATTCAATATCTTATAATATTCATTTCATTTGACTTAAAAAACTTTTTATGTTCATTAACACTTATCACGGCTTTTCGATATTTATTCGTCACACGCCCAATTTGTCTCTCTTGTGTGTGCTTAGTATGCGTATTCAACTTATCTAATATATCATTTATTAATGTTAAGCATCATTATACTTCATAATATTCATGTTCTATAACTTATAACAACATCTATTATCGTTAAGAGCACTACACTTGCATAAGTGCATGCCTGACGCCCTCTGATTGCCTCCGAAAACACAATAGTCCTAACGATGACCATTTTGACCCTTACTAAAGACCTCAAACTAAAACCCTTAAAGAACAAAAGTTGTAGGTCTATTCGTCCTCGTTCTGGATCATCTTGAATCGCCTTAATCGGAGTTCGTATGAAAAATTTATGGTCATTTTACCAAACTAGGTCAAAGCAGTCACAGTTAGCAGACATGGGGCGCGACCGCACCCCTTTTCCGTGCGCCCGCGTGACCTAGCAGCACCCAGCTGTTCGTCCACACGCGCGCCCACGCTTGGGTTCGCACAGAAACAGTTTTCTCAATGTACAAACTTCAAATCTTTATAACTTCTTTATTTTAAGTCGGAATTAGTTGGTTTTCGATTCTATGAACTCGTGAAACACTGAACTACTCATCTACAAAGTAATTTTAACATTTCAAAAACTTTAACAAATCAATTTAAGGGTTCCCATTCAATGTTCATGTTATATTTTCATGTTTTAAACACATTTAGTGAATTCGATCGCCACGACTTCGTTTCTTAACCAATTAACACGATTTAAACTACGCCATTTTCGTTTCTTCACATACTAACATAATCCAATACCAATTTACATATTATAACACATATTAGACATAAAATTTCGTACTTTCTTAAGCTATTTTTCATTAACATACACTATTATTTACCTTTCTCCCTATAAACCCAATTATCATATATTTAATCATCAAACAACACTCATATACAACAATTAACAGATTCTAACACCTTATATACAAGTATTTGTATAAATCCAACATAATTATCAATAGAAATTCTAAAAATAAAGTTAAAATTAGGGTTATACCTTATTCCTTTGATTGTTTGCTAGCAAGAGATGATGTTAAGGCTTAGAAATTCTTCTCCTACCTCTAGACAATCTCAAAGAGTCAGAGAATTCTCTCTTTCACTGTGTTTTTCTCTTGTTGTCTCCAACACTCCTTCTTAGTTAGCCTTAGAAAAATAAGACGCGTAAAAATAATAATTGGCCTCCCACGATCGACCACTAACAAAACAAAACGTCTACGGTTATGTTAGGCCAAAAGCCATAAGGCTTCATTTGGCCACACACAAATACCCCTCACTAGTTTATTTTAATAATATTATATTATATAGTTTTTATTTGCTACACCTGTAACCAATTTCATAGCTTACAATAATAATTATAATAATTATATTTTTTATTATAATTTATTCGATGATTAATAAATAATCATATATCTAGTTTAATTAATAAATTAGACTTCAAATAACAATTACCATTATTCAATTTCATTACTAAATTAATGCACCACAATTCATCAATTAATTATTTATTTCAATAAATAAATTAATTAAAATATTTATTTAATTCAATAAATATTTAAAATTAATTACAAAATTCATTTAATTTCCTCAATAGTTAAGTTAACTATTAAGACTCACTTTTCTAATATATGAATATATATTTCTCTTCACATCAAATCACATATTTTAAAATATATAGCATGTATATATACATACTCAAACTCAAAACATCTCATAATAAGAATTTTAATTATTAAATTCCTATTTTAATAACTTATAAAAATTTGGGTTGTCACACTTATTATTATTATTACTATTATTATTATTATTTAATTCCTAAAAGGGTTTGAGAATTAATTAATATAATTACTCTCATTAATTTTTAATTGGATTAGGAAAATAATTAATTAAAAGAGTTTAATAAATTAAAATAGAACTCTATTCTTAAATTGCTTAGGAGGGTTGCCTACATCTATAGATAAGAGAAGTCTTATTATGATTAAAGGTTACTGACAATTCTAAGAGTTGGGAGAGTACATATAATTTTTATAAACATAGAAACTAGGATTTAGCCAAACACCCATATTCTTGAATACATATTCTTCCTTGGTGGATCATCTCTAGAGGCCAAATGTTTGGGTAGCTAATGTTGATCAAAGGAAGGAATCTAATCCGGTGAATTTAAGGAGAGTACGAAGGACTTGGAGTTGAACATGTACCTGAGGAAGCACAGTTCTACAAGGGTATGAATATGATTCTCCTTCTTCCTCGTTTCAAATTATATTTTAGCACAAAGTATGATCATTGTGATAGTTTGTATTAAAATTTTAAATTCCATTTTAGCGCGCTTCTGCTAATTTTATGTGATTTGATTGCATGATCGCACTATATACTGTTGGGTAAAATCTAGTTATGCACAGCACGCAAGTATACGTGGTCAACAAGTAATAAAGTGGAAGTAGAATATCGTTCCCACGAGGAATTATTAATAAAAATTACCAAATATTAACTCTTAACCAAACTAATTTTATTTAAACAATCAATTTAAGGTTTTGAATAAAATTATTTAATTAAACTAATTCTAATTATCACTAGTTAAAAATTAGATTATAGAGATTTAAGATTACAACTTCACTTATTGCTTCACTTAAATTAGTAGACTTCTTATCAATTATTCTCATTATTCTGAATCGTTAGTCAAGAACACATAAGTAAATATGATCATCTCTCAATGCATCATACTCAAATCAACTTAAATCCACAGATGATAGAATTAAGAATAACACCGTTATTAACTACTTCATTATATCTCTATATGAATTACAATTAAAGATGATTTAAAGCACAAGTTCTTTATCAGATTACATGCGATGTATAGGTATATCTTTATCCTAGACATAAATTATGAATTCCAACGCCATGCAGAAAATACAATCACATACTATTATGATCATATCTAAATCTATAATCCATCTCTCGAGTTTATATAAATTATCACGGTGATTGTTAGCTACATAATTAAGCATTAAGCACAAACCATAATAGACAATCCAAGAAGAATCACAATAATTAATAGAGAATCATATTAAAATAAACTACGCAACAAGCTCCATTATGATCTTAAACAAGAATTTAGTACATGATTATTGATTTAAAACCAAGAATTCACAATTGAATAAACAATAAAAGACAAAGATAGAAATAGAGAAGAAGATAGAATCTGTTTGTCAGCAAATCTCATGCTCCTTCTTGCTCCCGCTCTTGATCTTCAATGGTCTCCAAGTTGCTTCAATCTCCAATCCAATCCCAACTAGAATTTTTGCCTAATCTCTACTCTAATCTAATGGAATAATCCCCCTTAATCCGTATGATTCTCCTCCTTTTATATGCCTCTTCATGTGTCTTTTAGCCCTCCTTAAAGTTCTTGAAACAAACAGCTCAAATCAATCCTCCTTGAACTCAACTTTTGAAAACTCTTTTTTTCTTCCCGATGTTCATTTCCGCTGGCTTTTTTGTACTTAGGAAAGTGTTACTGGCAAGTGGGTCACTCTTAGATGCTACCCCGACGGGCTTTTACACTAGGGAAGTGCCGCCCCGACGGGCTTTCTTGGCCAAAAATTATAAAAATGTCACTAAGCTCTATTTTTCATGTTTTGACCTTCCGAAGCCGTTTCCTACAACACAAACACAAAAACAAGTAAAATGATACTAAAAATACTTAAAATTAACAAAGAATTAAGCCTTAACGGTGTCCAATCCATAGGTATAAAATCCAGTCATCATATACAAACCTAACAATGGTATCAAAGCCTAACTTTGTGCTAATTATCGATTTTGATGATTCCATATATGAATTGATATGTGATACGATCGAATTTTTTAGATGAAATTTTTTTCCTCGATTCTGCTACACACCGCTTCTAGTTCATTCTGGAGTACTGCCACCACTCGACTCTTTCTAAAAAATGATTCTAAAGGTGTAAGCGCTAACTGGCGTTAGCTTCTAGTTCATTCTAGTAGCGCTACTTTTCACTCTGCAAAATCTGAAAAAAAATTATTTCTTCAATTGAAATAAATGGTTTATTTAATTGATAAAAGTTTAAAATAAAGATGTTTATTTTATCTGAAATAGAATTTTAGATTATTAAAATTAAAAGAATTTAATTTTGATTTGGTTTTTGATGAAAATAAAAGAGTTTATTTTGTTTCAAACCTAAATTTTTAGCAAACTTTAGCCCATTAAATGATATCGGTACTTATATGGAATAAATTTATTATTCATGAGATGAATGTTATTTATTGATGTATATGGTGATATGTATAAAAATAAATGGGATTGATTATGAACTATTGACCAATGTGATTGGATATTATTTTAGTTGGATGCATGAATGATTATACCGAATAATTCCTGGTCATAATCATACCAAGTCCATCTATGTACTACGGGCCAAAGATGACTTTTACCACATCATTTGTAACATTACGGTCATGATTATACTGAATAATCCCTGGTCATAATCATACCAAGTCCATCTATGCACGTAAGCCACAGATGACTTTTAACACAATATAAGCATGAGGATCATGACAATGATATAAATAATCAATCAAATGTGATAAAGGATAAATATTAAACATTTATAATATAATTTATCCAGGGTTCAAGAATATTCCAATGTTATCAATCACTTAATAATCTCATAATCTAATATCATTAATATTATAACAATATTTTAATCACTTTTTAAACTTATAAACAATTTATTTCAATTGTTTACGCTTTACCACATAATGCATTTATTCAAAAATGATATACTCATAAGATATCATCACCAATAATCAAATCCTTCATCAAAAAATTTGCATATACCCTATATAGGATTTCCTAGCCATAAAATCCTATTTTCCAATTTTGTTACTTCACATAACATATTTAACTCATTTACTCATAACTAGATCATTTTCATGAAAATACCAAATCAATTCCAAAAATATTTCTTTTCTGGGATTTAGCATAATATAGTCCCATAATGAAAATATATTTTTCTCGGAATTTTTAAAATTCATTTACTATTTTTCAAAAATCAATTTCAATTCCTTAAGAAATTAGCTACCTCAAGATTAACTCCAAAAATTCCCAAATATTGGAAGAATCTTATACATGTTAACGTGAGCTTTCAGTTTAAATTTCATGATCATCGGAGTTATAGAACTCCGGTTATAGCATTTTTTATCGGAAAAACCTAAATATTGAAATGGTCATAACTTGCTCATTTTAAGTCAGAATGAGCTCATTTTTGGACAGGGGGTACTTTATACCATATACTTTCATGTCCCAAAAGGCCAGAATTTTTCTCACAAATTAAGTGGGTGAAACAGCCCCTTAAAGTTTCTGGGCAGTAGCGTTTTCGGTTTTTGCAGCTTTGCACTCCTTTGCTAAAATCAGTCCATACGAAAATCTACAACACCTTTTCCAGTGATTCTACTTGGATAAGCTACAAAACTCATAGATCTAACTCTAGGACTTTACCACACTCAAAAATTTGAAATATAACAGGAGATATGGTCAATTGAATTTCGTGTTCCGTTTTCACCAAAATCTGATTTTCAACCCTTTGTGATTTCTAAGAAACTTTCATGTTTTCACATAATAACCAACATAACTCATCATAACACTTACTAATACCACATATACCCATGATTTTCATTAGTCCAACGCTTTTATTATGACTCTCATTATAATCAACGTAACCAGATCATTTCCACAATTTAATAAGGAATGAATACAAAAGGATCACTCACCATGCATGTGGCAATCCACATAGACAAAGTTATTCAATGTAATAATAAAGAATGGAATAATGAATGATTCACCATGCATGCGATAGAGACCGCATGACATGTTATTCCCAATAGAATAATAAATGCGAATAATAAATAATGGAACCCAACCTAAGTGAAATTATTAATTTACAAGATATTCCGACAGAATAATAAAGAACGGAATAATAAAAGAATTTCACCAAGTATGCGGTACTTCACATAAACAGGTTATCCCAACATAATAATAAAGAATAAAATAATAGAAGAATTTTACCATGTATGCGGTACTTCGCATAAACAGGTTATTCCAACATAATAATAAAGAATGGAACAACATAGGGATTTCACCAAGTATAGGGTATGCCACTTATACAGGTTATGTATAGGGTATGCCGCATATACATGTTATTCTAACAGAATAATAAAGAATGGAATAACAGAAGGATTTCACCAAGTATAGGGTATGCCGCGTATACATGTTATTCCAACAGAATAATAAAGAATATAATAACATAAGGATTTCACCAAGTATAGGGTATGTCACTTATACAGGTTATGTACAGGGTATGCCACGTATACATGTTATTCCAACAGAATAATAAAGAATGGAATAACATAAGTTCTCTTCATGAATAAGAAAGAATCACACCCCTTACCGTAAAAGAAACTGGATATAGAAGTAGTGAAGTAGCAGAATACTCTTCTTCTTTCTCTCTATAGATTTTCTCTCTATAGCTTCTCTCTATAATTTCTCTCTCTAGATTTTCAATGAATTCGTAAGAAATAATGAAGGAATGAGCTTCTATTTATAGAAGAATGGAATGAATAGTAACTAATTCATGAATGGTCCAGATCGATTTACTTTTTAAATGCATTGGTCCGCATCAATTTACTATTAAAACTTAAAGCAACGGTCCATACTGATTCACTATTCTAACTTTTAAACCAGCGATCCATATTGATTCACTATTATAACTTTCCACCAGCGGTCCATATTGATTCATTTAACCAACGGTCTAAAAAATTAGCACATCTCCTCATGGAATAATATTGTACCCAAATACCCGAATGCAGAATACTAAAGTGAATAGTAATTTCGATGAATAGTAACTTGTGAATAGTAACTTATGAATAGTAACTCGTGAATAGTAACTCATGAATAGGAACTCATGAATAGTAACTCGTGAATAGTAACTCTGACACAAAAAGTATCCCAAATACTCGAGTGAACAATACTAGAGTGAATAGTAATTTTAGTGAATAGTAACCCGTGAATAGTAACTTGTGAATAGTAACTCCGACACAAAAAGTGTCCCAAATACTCGAGTGAATAATACTTCCTCCAGACATCAATTACTATCGAAATAAATGTTTAACACAAATAATTTCAACACAATGAAACTATCAATTCATCTTTAATCAACACGAACTTATCCATTATTAATATCATAACTCACAATATTTAACAACCAGGTTGTTCCCAGGAAAGAGGGGGCTTTCCGATAAGAATTTCTCCCTATTGGCACGCAATTAGATTATCTAACCTCTCCTTGACAAAACTTCTAGACATTGTAAATATTGCAATTTAATAATATGAATAACTTTGTCGTCTCAATTATTGATTTAATAAAATAACATATAATGCAGATGATACTGACAATAATCGAATCAATAATATGAGAGATATGATGCAATAATTACTATGGTAATAATTGAGTATAATTGAGTGACTTATCACGTAAGCATCAATAATCAATACCGTGTGCTACTATGCAACCACGCGTATTACTGTACTTTTACTACCGGTTATTTTATGACAACTTGCTTACTTTGCAAAATTTTCACATATCACCCTTAACTTTAACCTTTATCAATTTAACCATTTACTAAATAGAATAATTATAAGGAAATTGAATACTTTCATTTCATAAAATTCGGGGTCTCACATCTATGCTAATTGCTTCGGCTAGACAAAAATGATTTGAAATATATCAAAATGTATTTTTTTTATATCATTAATGCATCATGTAACCTGGTGTAGAGATGATAAAAATGATGGAGTCATCAATGCAGTATTACTTAGTATTGGATGTGATCTAAGGATCATCAGCCCACTATGGTATGATGTAGTATGATAAAATCACCAAATGATGGAATCCTCAAACGGATTTGTAAATACAAAGTGCGATATCGTAACGTCATAAAAAGATATTTGAGATTTCTTTAAGATATGAGAATATACATATATATATATATATATGTATATTTTGATTAATGTCCGAATTATTGTAGAAGTCTATGCTATTTGATTCAGCTAGATGAATATTGAAAGATGTTCATGAAATTCAAGCGTTTATTGAAAAGTTATGCCAAACCAAATTATTTTGGTGCAGATTCAGATGTTGAAAAGCTGAGGTGAACAACCCTATAGGGGGACATGTTTTCGGGGACAATGGTTCCGAGCGTAACACATATAGTCATTATAAAACACTACGTTGCGGCCCAACGTTGTGGTACAATAGGCTGGCCACCTAGTGTACGTGTGGAGGGTGTTTTCAGTCTTTGTGATTGATAAACACTCTGGTTTGTAGTATGAAGGATTGAGTTGAAGCACCAGTAAACCGAGAATAGAGTTCACGATCTTTTGACCCCTCAGCAGGATTTGGAATCTTTGAAATTCCTGTTATTCATATCGCTTCCCAATTATTGAGCAATTGTGGAAGATTCTTATTATTCTGAAAGGTGAAAGTGGAAAGGATGAGAAAATTAAGCAAAATATAATAATTTCAAAAAATAAAAAAATAAAAAAAATTAAAACTCCAGAAAGAGGAGAAATGTGAAACTCTTAGAAGAGGAAGAGGTGAGGAATATGATGATCTTAGAAAGATCCTTAGAGAACGAATTTGGTTGTAGAACCCAATGAATGAATAAAGTATTAACGTAAAATCTATTTTGATAGATTGAATGAATAAAGATTAATAGATAAAATTTTGAGGACAAAATTCTTAGAAGAATGGGTGAATGTAATATCCCGACTGTTCATGATAACGATCCTTAGCTAAGGAAATGAATGGGTTAAAGAGTATATAATACTCAAAATATAATTGAGTTCAATTGAAAGTTATGAAATAAAGCCTAGAATTTGTTGAAGTAATGAATGTAATAGGAAATATAAAATCTATATTAAGGTAATGTGTTGAAGATATTCAACGATAATTTTTTTAAAAGAGATTTGGTGAAAACCGAGTAAGGGAGGTTCCGTTGATTCCGAGGACGGAATCCTTATAAGGAGGGAAGGATGTGATAACCCGAATTTTTCATAAGTTATTAAAATAAGAATTTAATAATTGAAATTCTTATTGTGATGTGATTGATATAACAATCCAGAATTTTAATTGTAATTATAAATATTTATTGAATTATATAAATATTTAATGGATGTGTTTATTGTTGAATAAATATTTGTTTGTTGTTGAATAAATATTTGTTTAATTTGATTTGATTTGATTTGGTTAATTATTTGTTTAATAAATAATTAATGGGTTAAGGAAATTAATTGTTATGAGATAATATTCTAATTTAATTTAATAATTAAGTTAGAGAATTTATAATGATTAAATGAATTATTATATTATTCAATAAATTGTTATTAGAATTAATTAAATTAAGTATGAAAACTTAATTAAATAAAGTGTGACAAATAACTATACTTTAAAGGAGTTATTAAAAAAATTAAGGAGTTTAATTTAGTTTGCCAAACAAAGCTTAATATATTAATTCTTTAAAAATTAAAGGGTTTTGCCAAACAAAGCCTTATGGCTTTTGGAATTTCTAATTTTTGAATTTCAATAAAATAAATAATATAAATAAAATAATAAATATAATATATTTATATTATATACGTTAGTTTTGTAACTCATTATTTTATTAAGTTTGGCGTGACAAGGATTAATAGCTTTGGTTTTTCACTTTTAAAGCTATCGATTTATTTTTTTTTACGCATTCTAGTTTGCTAGCCTAGAGATTACAGAGAGTTGAGAGAATTATGAGAGAACTTAAGCAATTTCTGGCAATTTTAGCAAGGATTACAAGAGTTAGCAAGAATTGTCTGAGCAAATTGAAGGTATGTTATATAACCCTTAATATATATGCTACGACATAATTTTTCATGAGTTTCACTGTGTATAAAATTCTTTACAAATTCTCTTGAATTGTTGTATAAACTGAATAATTGCACTTGTAGGTAATTGTAATGCTAGAGTTTATGTTTAGATAAGGGATTGTACGCTAGTCTCGTTTAAAAAGGAAGAAATTGTTTGCAATTTATAGATGTTCAAAAATGACTGGTAAAAATACCAAATATTAATATAATGTAATTGTCTGTAATAGTTTGTTGGTGAATTAATGGTAAAATTGAACACTGAATATATTAACTTGGTAAGACACGATGAGATTATAGTTGGAATGGATTAAGTTGATGAATAATAGGAATTTCATTGTTAAACTTTGTCAAACAATGTCAATAATGGAGTTTGGTTTTAAAACAGTGCTTTCAAGAATTTAAGTTTTCTAAAAATCGTTGTTTAGTTGTGTTAAACTAGTATATATAGGCTTGGTAATGACTATGTGTAAATTACATAAATTATAAGTGTTAATTTAGATGTTATCGGTGTTAATCAAATCCCGTAATTTAGTTGTTCGTTCTTCATTGGTTGAAGTTCTATAAGTTTTCATACAAATACAATGAAATTGCAGCCTTGAAGGCCCAATTTTCGCCTATAGCGCCAAAAATAACCTAAAAACTTCGGCCTACCAAATACTTGAATTCGCACCAAACACATCGTCTCGCGCCTTCAAATACCGAAAAAAGTGGTCCAGGTTGAGACGCTTTTGACCTCCTGTAGTAAAATGGCCATAACTGTTTCATACGCACTCCGATTGAGGTGATTCAAGATGAAACGGAACGAGGACGAATAGACCTACAACTTTTGTTGTTTAAGTTTGTCAATTTGAGGTCGGGAATAGGGGTCAAAATTGTCATTTGTGAGACTGATATGTATTAGGAAGCAATCGGAGGGCGTCGAGAATGCACATATGCAAATGTAGTGCTCCTAACCATAAAAGATGTTGTCCTAAGTTATAAAACATGAGTATTAGTAAATATAATGATGCTTAACATTAATAAATGATATATTAGATAAGTTGTATAAGCATACTAAGCACACACATGAGAGACGAATCGGGCGTGTGACGAAAGAACATCGAAACGCCGTGACAAGTGTTAATGAACTTAAAAAGTGTTTCAATTTAATTCAAATGAATATTATAAGATATGGGATGGATTTAATATAAAACCAATAAGTAGTCCTAGCAAGACTTAAGCACTTAAATGAACTTTAAATATGAAATACAGTGAGATATAAGTTGAAAGTTAACACAATCAAATTGAACATTATGTATTTATGATAGGAAGGGTTATGAGACGTAGAGTAAAGTTTACATTACAACTACTATGTGTTGCTATGTGACTAATAGTTGATGTGAATGATTATATAATTGTGTAGGGCACGTGCAGTACAGATAACCGTAAGCTGTTAAACTATTATTGGTAAACAACGATCAAGGCAAGTCTTTTGGTTCTTATTTGCTATGTGAACTTGATGATTAACTGTTTTAGATCTTTATTGCAAAGAACATGATGTGTTATATATATGTTGAAAGTATGAAATGTTAAAGTCAATTTATGACTATGTTGATTGATTAAAGCATGCTGATTGCATGAAAACTGTTAAATTTTGCTGGGCTGTCGAGCTTAACCTTGCAAATAACCACTTTTGCAGGTTCAAGACTCAAGGTAAAGTTATGTCTTACTTGAAAGACATGAGTCAGATGTGATACTTGAAGAATTATATACTTTAGCTGAGTTATTATTATTTGAACCATGTCTAAGGTTCCGAATAATGTATAAATGTTGAATTGAAATAACGTTTTACGATGTAAACTATTGTAGTATTAAAATGATTCTAAGCTATTTAGATGTAAAGGTTAAAGGTTTTGGGAACGAGAATAGTTTGTAATAGAAAATTTTAATTATTCTGCAAATTTTAACGGTTGTATTATCGTTTAATGATGTAAAATTAGAGGTTGAATGTATTATTAACGACCAAAGTTGAGAATTAAATTGTATAAATTTTGGGGTCGTTACAAATACGTAACGATAGAATAACAAGGAGGGATGGATTATGTAATAATAATTCAAGTATGACAAATGCAGTTTTTCGCCTGCGTACAAAGTTCGAGAATGTTAGGGAAAGTAAAGCGTTAATGAATAAACGATGATCGTATGATATGTAAGTATTGTATGAGGTAATGAATACGAATATGATATAAGGTATTATACAAGTATGTATAAATGATGGTATATCATATATGAAGAATGAGTATACGAATTAGCGTATGAGAAGAATACGTAAATAATATGTTATAAGCTTTAGGCCAATGGTATTGGACTTATAGGATTTGTGTAAGAATTGTACAAGCCCAAATGAAATAATGTTAAAGCCCAATGTTTGATAATGCAAGCCCAAAGGTTAAGTTAAAGTTATTAAAACTTAAGCCCAAACTAAGAACCGGATCCGTGGATCAAACCGATGGGTTACCGTATAAGAAAAACCCATAGGGCAACCCATGTGGGCCTCATAGGTGAGTCATGGTTGACCATATGTGGTGGCCAAGCAAAGGATAAGGTGAGTGGTGGCCATATAAGGAATAGTAAGGAGGTGGATTAAGGAGGTGGAAGGGCCTAAATGACTATTCTACCCTAACCTTGTAAATCCTATAAATAGGAAGCTTGCTTGTTTAATTTCCACCAACATCTTATATTGAGAGAGAAAAGTGAGAAAAGGTAGAACTTTGCTATATCAAGAAGGAAGAAGAAGAACTAAGCTAAAGAACTTCAAGGGTAAGCATCCTAAACCATGATTTTCCCTCTCTTCATTTGATAGAGAAGTGAGTAGTGGTAGAGCATGTTTGTTAAAGAGTGATAAAGATGGTTTTTAATGGATGAAACCTTAATAAACCATGTGTAAGTGGAATCATAAGTATAAAAGTTATAAACCATTGAAAAACATTGAAGAATTGTAATATTGTTATATATGGGAAAGTTTATCATTTGTAGACTTAGATAGTATATGTTATGATAATAGAATGAATCCATTTGGAATGGTGTAAAAATCTTAAGTAACGAAGTTATGACAAAATTTACGAGATTAGACGATAATTGTCGAAATCGTGAAATTCTCGGAATGGAAGTCAAAAGTTAATATTGAACTCAAAAATGTTGGTTTTCGATGGAGAATAGTCTAAGTTTGCATTTTAGAGTTACGGACTCGAAAATGGTCAAATTTTGACTTAGAACGAAGAAACGAGCTATGAACATTCACAAACGCTTATTGTTTTCATAATAATGGACTTAAATAGTGAATTATGTGTTAACGGATTTGAAAATGTGAAATTCTTATATGAACACTTAGTTCATGTGATTTTTGAGATAATGGCTTTTGAATGAGCCAATTCGGACTTAAAATGAGCAAATTATGAGTCCGGGAAGTTCACTAAACAAGAAATCTGTTAAAACTATCTGAGGCACAGGGCCAGCGCTGTAGCGTGGCTCAAGGCTTTAAAGCTGGCACCGCAGCGCTAGGCCAAGGCCAATAACCCATCTTTGAGAGAGTAAATGCAGTCACAATCCATTTGTATTTGGGATGGCGTCGCAATGCCAGTCCTAAAAACATCATCTTGACTTTCATGCAGTATGAAGTCCAAGAAGGAAAGTCAAATGCAATACCAACACTAGGGAAAAGATAGTAAAGAATTCTCATGAACACAAAAGAAATATCAGATGATTGATGGTGAATTATATACTTAATACACCTAATGTAACATCATTAAAGATGTTAATAACCTTAAGAATTACAACTAAAGGTTAACAAAAGATTACTTAAACGTAAACACAATGTAATACGATAAACCGTAATGAACGTTAAATAATCTAATGAAACGATTAGATTAAGAAGAAGGGTAAGATACATTAGGAACCATACATGATTGATTATGACCTAATGTGTTATGTTATGTGATTATGCATTGTAAAATCCTTAATGACTCAAAAGGAAAATTATTTAATCTGTAGAAGATGCTAAAGGTAAGTGTTCTAACCCTTGTCTATGTTCATTCTGGACAAGCTTTGTGATTCATGTCTCTTACGCATGAGTTAATGTATGATGAGGTCAAAGCCAATTCCTTTGGCTAGACTTAATGTATTCATTGGATTTCTTATAATCTATCAAAATGTTATCAAAGTTGTTATCTTTTGCCAAACTATTTTGGAATGGATTTCAAAGAAAGACTGAGTATGAATAAACAAACGTTTTATCGTCAAACAACAGGCACGTGAGGTTACCAAAACTTAAACATAAATACGTTTACAGAAGAAGTGTTGTACAACATAGAGTACTATAGGTTGATCACCTAGACGTACTCGTAAGTAATACCGGACTTACGGACTTAGTGTCGGATTGTCCTTTTCAAAGAAAGAACGAAATGCTTAAGGTCTTGGACCCAAAATTGATGTTTAATGAATGTGGTTCATTGTGAAATGTTTTAAAGGAAAAGAAGTGCTATTTTGATTTATCTATAGTACTTCATAACTATTGCTTCAGTTATAGAAGATATACAATTTTTATGATTCAAGCATGTGATAAGTAGGTTTTATACCTACTTATTAGGTGCCAATTCACTAGAATTATGCTCATCCCAAGTAGTTTTTATTATGTTTTATTTGAATTTTATGTTTATTTTGCAGTATTTGTAGCTGGAACTCCTATAACAACCGAAGGCAAGGAAAGGCATGGAAAAGAAAGAAATGGCATGGAATGGCATTAACATGGCATGGTGGAATTGAGATAGAATGAAGATTGCATAACTTGACCTGAGTAGGTGAGGAGGATCAATGAATTGGGAAATGAAGAAAAGAAGAAATGAAGAAGAAGTAGTAGAAAAGAGCAACAACAAAAAGCAGCAGAAGACACAAGGCAAAGAAAGAAGAAGACAATGCACGACCGCTGTGTTCTGCATGCATACACATGGTGCGCCCGTGCCTAAGGCAAGACAGAGGCAGATCAGGCATCGTGCAACCGCGCTTTAACAAGGGCCATGGTGCACCCTGCCAAGCACTCAAAGAGATAACCTCATAGCGCCGGCCATGGCCTTGACTACACATTCCACGAGGTACATGAGTCTTCTTTAGTTAATTTTGCTGACTTTTTGTAATTTGAATTTGAGCGTGTTTTGCTCAACTGAGATGATATTGTTGGCACCAGATGTTGTTTTTCATTTTTTTCATCATTACTGTTCTTAGGTTTTAGCTACGCTAGAGAGGATTTGAGCATTTGATGATACATTTAACTCCTCTCTTTATCTAGATTATTCAATAATTATAGTTTACATTTTTTGGAGATTTTGGTGATTTGGAACAATCTTGGAATAGACTTTGCAATAGAGATTATTAGATTTTCTCTATCATTTCTCTTACATCTATTGATTACATTTCTTAATTCCATGTTTTGCTTTAATCCCATAATGACTTTTGGTTTAGAAATGAACTAAATTCCATTATTAGATTCTAATGGATTTTGATGTGTAGTCTAAATATGTGTATCTGATTGTGATGTCATAAATTTATCATTGGAATGCCCATTATGGTTGTGCTTAATGTATGAATGCTTGATCACCATTCACACGAATTGTTTGTATGGATTTGGAAAATGAAGTATAAGTATAGATTAGACCATAATGGCATGTGTTCATAAGACTTATTTATGTTAGGTTTTGTGATTTGTGAACCGGATAGACATATACTGATTCACCATTTGTAGTCATTAAAAGAGCTTGCACTTAAATCATATTTGCTTTAAATTCACATAGAAATATAGTGAGTTTGGTAATTGTGATGCTTACATGAATTCTATCAAATGTGGATTTTATGTAAATTGGTCATAGTTCATTGAAAAATGGTTATGTTCCACTTTTGTGCTCTTGACTAGCTTTCCATGATAAATAATTAAACATGACATGAGGGCTGCATTTTAGATGAAACATTAAATGATATTAGAATCCCATTTCTCTCCAGTTTGATTACATTACTTTAGTAATTATAAGTTTGTTTCATTAATTAATTTAGAATTCAATTTAATTGTGAGTTGATTGTTTAAGCATATAGAAATAGTGATTACGTTGTTGCATGATAAATTAGATTTAACACCTTTCTCTGTGGATCGATACTTTTCTTACTCTGTACTACTTGTTGACCCATGTATACTTGAATGAGTTAGAGTCCTTTTTCATAAACAAAAAAGGAGGCAACAAGTTTTTGGCGTTGTTGCCGGGGAAAGACGTTTATTTTTAATATTGTTGTCATCAGCTAAAGCTAAATTTGTGTGACTTAAACAATTATATTCTTATCTTATTTCTATTTTTGTTTTTGTTTATTTTAGGTACTTGTGTATATTTTATGCACACGCGATAATCCAATTCCGAGTTGACACCTGCGCAGGATAATATCAACGGTAGAGGTTGGAAGTCGAAAGCGCATCGAAATATATAAGCAGATTTTGAGAATTCAACATCCAGTATGGTAGCAGAAGAGCAAAGAGACGAACATCGGGCCTTAAGAGATTATTCAATGCCAAAGATTAATGGGTTACAGTCAAGCATTGTGAGGCCAGCTATAGCAGCCAACACTTTTGAGATAAAGCCGGGCACTATTCAAATGGTGCAAAATTTGGTACAGTTTGGGGGTGCTACTACTGATGACCCGAATGAGCACTTATTAAGCTTCATAGAGATATGTGACACTTTCAAGTACAACAGGGTGTCAGAAGATGCAATCAAGCTCAGACTGTTTCCATTTTCTTTATGGGACAAGGCTAGAAGTTGGCTCCACTCTTTACCATCAAGATCTATTACAACATGGGAGAACTTAGCACAAAATTTCTTAGCCAAATTTTTCCCAATGGCTAAGACAGGTAAAATGAGGACAACAATTTCCCAGTTTGAACAACAGCAAAGAGAATCATTATATAAAGTTTGGGAAAGGTATAAAGAGATGCTAAGGAAATGTCCCCATCATGGAATGTCAGATTGGATATGATTAATACTTTTTACAATTGATTGGGATGGCAGTCAAGGCCAATTGTAGATGCAGCTGCGGGAGGAGCTTTATGGGCCAAGAGTTATGAAGAGGCTTATAATCTTATAGAGACTATGGCAGCAAATGATTTACAAAATCCTACGGCCAGAATGCCACAGCCCAAAGTTGCAGGATTGTTAGAGGTGGATGTTATCACATAGTTGTCAGCTCATATGGCATATATGGCAAAGAAGATTGATTCGTTAGTAGAAAGCAAAGCGAAGATAGTTGCTTTTATATGTGAGATATGTGCGGGGTCTCATCTAACTGATCAATATGCAATCAGTTCAGAATCTGGACAATATGTGAGCAACTATTAGAAAAATCAGAATCAGTTCCAGAATTCCTATAACTCCAACAACCAAAATCATCCCAATTTTAGCTGGTCAAACAATTAAAATCAACAAAGTCAACAATTTCAACCACAACATCAGTTTCAGCCACAACCATCTCATCAACAGTATGCATCAAAACCACCCTACCCTCCAGGATCTCAACAGCAACAATAACATCATCCACCACCTACACCTTAGCAAGAAAAGAAGTCATAGATGGAAGAGATGATGATGAAGTACATGGCAAATACTGAGGTGATGATTAAAAGCCAAGCAGTGACTATTAAAAATTGGGAGACACAGATGGGTCAGATGGCTAGTATGCTCAATAACAGACCTCAAGGGACATTTCCTAGTACAACAGAAGCTAATCCAAGAAGAGAGGGTAACGAGCAGTGTCAGGCAATAACTTTAAGATCAGGGAAGTAGACTACAAAATTGCAGCATGGCGCACTCGCGCCACTTTTATAAGGTGAAGACGCGCGGCCGCGCGATGAAGAAAAATTTTCTGGTGAAGTTTTTTTTAAAGAAGGTTCAGAACAGCGGGAAGAGGAGAAAAACAGTAAAGAGGCACTTGAGAAACAAGTGACCAAACAACCAGTTGTTCATCCCCTATTCCTTATCCATAAAGATTATAGAAGCAAAGGGAAGATAAGCAGTTTCATAAGTTTTTGGAGGTGTTTAAAAAGCTACAAATCAATATACCTTTCGCTGAGGCATTGGAACAGATGCCAAGTTATGCAAAGTTTATGAAATGGATATTATCAAGGAAAAGATTGGAAGATTTTGAGACAAGATTTAATTAAGCAAGAATGCGAGACAAGATTGCTTCAACGCAAACTACCTCTCAAGTCAAGGACACGGCGACTTCACGATACCTTGTTCAATCAGAAAGATGAGTTTTAGCAAATGCTTGTTCGATCTTAGGGCGAGTATCAACTTGATGCCAGTATCAGTGTTCAATCAGTTGGGATTGCAGGCTCCAAGGCCGACAAACATTTCATTGCAACTTGCTGACAGGTCCATTACCTATGCACGGGTATTGTGGAAGATGTACTTGTTAAAGTAGACAAATTTATTTTCCCTGTGGATTTCATCATAT
This sequence comes from Panax ginseng, assembly GCA_020205605.1. Classification (NCBI taxonomy): domain Eukaryota; kingdom Viridiplantae; phylum Streptophyta; class Magnoliopsida; order Apiales; family Araliaceae; genus Panax; species Panax ginseng. The sequence goes on from CM035129.1 coordinate 91,124,240, forward strand.
TGGACTATGAAGAAGACAGAAGTATACCGATCATTCTTAAAAGACCATTCTTAGCCACAAGAAGAACTTTAATAGATGTTTAGAAAGGTGAATTGACAATACGAGTTCATGATCAAGAAGTCACCTTCAACGTGTTCAAGGCTTTGAAATTTCCTACAGACAAAGAGGATGTTTCAGGATTGATATGGTGGAAAAGGTGTTGAATGATGAAGTAGAAAATTTGGTGGAACATGAACCTTTAAAGAATGTTATTTTGGGAAATTCTGAGATAGAAGATGAGGAGATTACTGAGTTTGTTCAAATACTTGGCACAACTCTACAGTTCAGAAGATTCAAGACTCCTATTGAGCCATTAAAGATGGTTGGAAAGACATCAGTGAAATTAAAGTCATCTCTTGAGATGCCTCCAGAACTTGAGTTGAAACCACTTTTAGACCATTTGAGGTATGCATTTTTAAATGATAATTCAAAATTACCTGTTATTATTTCTTTTGCACTAATATCTGTCCAGGAAGAAAAGCTGCTAAGAGTTTTGAGAGATTTCAAATCAGCCATTGGATGGACCATAATAGATATCAAAGGGATCAACCCATCATTCTACATGTACAAGATCCTACTAGAAGATGAGAGTACGCCTTCAGTGAAACAACAAAGGAGACTTAATCCAATTATGAAGGAAGTGGTCAAGAAAAAAGTGTTGAAGTGACTGGATGCATGAATAATATATCCGATCTCAGACAGCTCGTGGGTGAGCCCGGTACAGTGTGTGCCTAAGAAAGGGGGAATTACCGTAGTTTCCAACGAGAACAATGAACTGATACCAACCAAAACAGTGACGAGGTGGAGAGTCTGCATGGACTATCACAGACTTAATAAAGCTACAAGGAAAGATAACTTCCCACTGCCAATTATTGATCAGATGTTGGACAGACTAACAGGTCATGAATTTTATTGCCTTCTAGATGGATATTCATGCAACAATCAAATTGTGATAGCTCCAGAAGACCAAGAAAAGATAACTTTCACATGTCCATATGGAACATTTGCTTTCAGAAGGATATCTTTCGGGTTATGCAATGCCCCGGCCACATTCCAGAGGTGTATGATGGCAATTTTTTTGGATATGGTGGAGCATAATGTGGAAGTGTTTATGGATGATTTTTTAGTGTTTGGAGATTCTTTTGATATGATTCTTTTGATTTGAAGAGAAAGCTAACTACAACATCAGTGATCACAACACCAGATTGGGACCTTCCGTTCGAATTAATGTGTGATGGCAGTGACTATGATGTGGGGGCTGTTTTGGGCCAGCGAAGGGAAAAGATTTTTCATGTGATTTACTATGCGAGCAAGACCCTCACAGATGCTCAGTTGAATTATACCACCACAGAGAAGGAACTTTTTGCAGTTGTGTATGCGTTTGACAAGTTTCTTGCGTATTTGATTCGGACTAGGGTGATAGTGTACACAGATCATGCAATAATTCTATACTTGGTGGTAAAGAAAGATACAAAACCTCGTTTAATCAGGTGGATACTTCTATTGCAAGAATTTGATTTAGAGATTAAGGACAGAAAGGGAACTGAGAATCAAGTTGCGGACCACTTATCTAGACTGGAAAATCCAGGAAGGGATGTAGATGACAAGGTTGTGATTAATGAGTCCTTCCCAGATGAACAGTAATTTGTGGTGAAAAGGGAAGTGTCATGGTTCGCCGACTATGTGAACTACTTGGTAAGCAAGATAATCCCTTCTGACTTGGTTGGACATCAAAAGAAGAAATTTTTGCATGATGTGAAGTGGTTTATATGGGATGAAACGTACTTGTTTAAGCAATGTGTTGATCAGATGATAAGGAGATGTATCCCATATAGCGAGACAGAAGGTATTTTGCAAGATTGCCACGCGTCTTTATATGGAGGTCATTATGGTGGAGAAAGGACAGCGACTAGAGTGTTACAAGTAGGATTCTACTGGCTGACAATTTTTAAAGATACTTATAGTTTTGTCCAAAAGTGTGATAGATGTCAGAGAGTTGGGAATATATCCAGGAGAAATAAGATGCCTTTGAACACAATCCTCGAGGTTAAAATTTTTGATGTGTGGGAGATAGACTTCATGGGGACTTTCATTTCTTCATGTGGGAATCTGTATATCTTATTGGAGGTTGACTATGTTTCTAAGTGGGTCAAAGTGGCAGTTCTTCCAACTAATGATGCTAAGGTGGTCCTAAGATTTTTACAAAGAAGTATTTTTACAAGATTTTGGACTCCACGGGCCATCATTAGTGATGAGGGCAGCAATTTCTGTAATCGATAGTTCACAGCTTTGTTGGCTAAGTATGGGGTGAGTCATCGTATTGCTACAGCTTACCATCCCCAGACTAATGGCCAAGCAGAGATTTCGAATCATGAAGTAAAGAGAATTCTTGAGAAAATTGTGAACCCCACAAGAAAGGACTGGTCATTGAAGTTAGATGATGTTGTATGGGCCTAAAGGACTGCCTATAAGACACCATTGGGAATGTCACTGTTTCAACTTGTATATGGAAAGGCTTGTCACCTTCCCATGGAGCTCAAGCACAACGCGTATTGGGCTATAAGGAAGCTCAATTTTGACTTAAAGGCTGCAGGAGAAAAACGCCTACTCCAACTAAATAAGTTGGACGAATTCAGGATGCAATCATATGAGAACTCCAAAATATACAAGGAAAAGGTGAAGAGATGGCATGATCGCAAGATAATGGAATGGGTGTTTTAACTGGGGCAACGAGTTCTATTATTTAACTCTATACTCAGACTATTTCCCGGGAAGCTCAAATCAAGATGGTCAGGGCCATTTACTGTGAAGACCGTTTATCCACATGGTGCAGTTGAAATATTTGATAAGTTCCCAGACAAGCCTTTCAAAGTTAATGGACAGCGACTTAAGCAATATTATGGTGGTGAGGTTGACAGGCAGAAGGTCACCTCAATTCTTTCCTCTACATGATTTTGTGACAACCCGAAAAATCAGATTGTCCAAAATTTAAGTTTAAAGAATTAGTTATTAATAAAATAAATTTTTATTAATAATATTATGTATTATGTGTTTATTAATCGTTCTAGAACCTAGGATGATTATAATACGAGAGGATTCTGGCTACGAGCTAGACTGAACGAGAAAGAATTTTCAAGACGAAAATAAAAAAAATTCGGGAATAAAATATTTCCGAGGAAAAAGACGAAATAGGCACTATTCACCCGACAAAACCCTAAGGTTAAGGTTTGAATAACATAAGCCCTTTTGAGAGTTCGGTATGTCCAAATGACATTTCGTCAAAAATTGGACGATAATCTATCGTGAAAAGTTAAGTAAGTCGATAAAAGTTTTTCTTGAAAAACATGCAGAAATCGGACCAAATAAAAATGACGAAAAGTACTGTTATGTACTTTTCATTTGTTTAACTACGTTAGGGGAAAATGTGATGGAAAATGCTTAATGTTAAAAATTGTTTTTTAGTTTTTCAGATATCCGAAGAATACGTAAAAGTTAATCGGTAAAGGAAAGACGAAATATCCAAAAATATTTGGATTCCGAGAATCATAGTTTTTGAACTATCGGACGAATTCTGCAAGACGAAAGCACAAAGCTTCCATGAGAAGCTTCGTGAATAGTAAGGAGGTGGAATAGTAAGGAGGTGTGAATAGTAACCTTTGGGGCAAAATGACTTTTTTACCCCTAGCCTTGGTTTTTTATAAAAGGAAAGCTTAAATCATTTGTTGGTGATTTTGAAAAATCACCAACACTTGAGAGAGAGAGAGAGAGAGAGAGAGAAGTCGGATGGGAGGAAAAAGGAAGAGGAAAAGCTAGCCTGAGAGCAAACTTTGTCCAACGGAAGAAGATTAAAGGAGAAAAATAATCCAAAACCTTGTCTCTTATAAATTTTCTTTAAGTTAAATATGTTAAAAATATAACTTAATAGAATAGAAGTAAGAGATTTTAAGAATGATTTCATATGGTTGAAATCATGAGAAAATGATAGAAACGATAGAAACGTTCATGAAAAATGGATTAAACTTAGCTATAACGAAGTTATGGCGAAAATTTGATAAAAGACGAATGAGAAGTAGAAAGTATGTAAATGAACCCAAACATGTAGGGTTTCATAAGAATGTAAGAGAACGTAGAAAACATGAGTCGTGGACTCAAGAATGAACGAGTTCTGAGTTCGGATGACCTAATTATGAACGAACAAATGAAGAATGTTAATAACGTAAAACAAATGAGTAATGAAATTTAAGCCAATTGAATGGCATGTTAACGGATTCAGAATAAATTTCTGTCCAAGGGGAATGTAAGTACTTAAGATAAGGAAGAGAATGGCTTTGGAACAACCTCGTTCCAAGTTATAACGAAGAAGTTATGAGATTGTGAAGTAAGCGTCTCAAACCAGTACAAGACTTAGAAAAAAAAATTCGAAGTTCTAGGTCTGAGCGCCCACAAATACTAATTAAGCCTTTTGGGAGGTGGCGCCACAAATACTTGACCCGCAATCGACTACTACTTGAGTGGTGCTGCAGTATGGTGAGAAAGGAAGGGGACCGGCGCCGCAACATCGGTGCAGGGCAAGGCCCAAAGAAGAGCTTTTAACTACTCAACTCTTAGGGAAAGTTTAAGGGAAGATAAAGAACATATTATTCACCTAAAGTAACACTTAATCAAGTGATTTAAACCTTTATTTAAGGTTGAACGGAAAGATTGAATGGGATTAAAGATAAAGAATGTAAATGCAAATTACGGAACCGATATCCGGGGATCGTAGTCGCGATAAAACGAACGTGAGGGATTTCTATGATTGTGATTCCTTAGACGTTGAGTGATGAGGGTGATGTATAACATTTTGATGTTATGATGTTGTAATGAGAGATATGCGTAAAGCGTATAGTCGCTGTGAACGTAACGCAGTTGCGATGAACGATCAATCTTAGTATACAACGAATCGTATGGCTTCGACATTAAGAAAGAGTAATGAGCGTGGGGTTCATGTATTGGATAACGAAGTTAGTAAGTAAGATATGATTTATCAAGAAAGCCGTAATGAATGGTATCAAGATTAATGGAAGCCACATGTTAGTCAGATAGAGAATGTTAGAATGAAATGTAAGCGTTAAACACTTTAACCGACGTGAGGGTTCAGTGTACACGAATATTAAACGGACAGAACCTACACCCCGTGTATGGTTTGACCGTAAGATAATGAAGAACGATGATTACAACTATGAATGGTGAAGAACTAAATTAAAGACAATGACGTATAACGTAAAGAAGCCGAGTTAATGATTAACTTGGATGACGTTTTGGGTCGATGAACCGGATATTGTAAGATAAGAATAAGGTAATGTAAAATGTTTAACGCAATGAACATATAGTATTGACATTGAACAATTGTAGACACTCGAAATTTTCTCACGCTTTATTCGACATCATAGGAGGATGATTCGTCTTTTCTAAATAACCACGAAGATGACTTACATCCATTCTGGATACTACCAAAAATCAATCCCGAAACCCGGGACACACACCGGGAACATCATTTCCAACCCCGGAACACACACCAGAAGGATCATTTCCAACCTCAGAGATAACCCCGAGTTTCGTCATTGGCGATAACCCCAAGGAGTGTTGTTGCAGTTCCGGTGATAACTCTGGAAATGCTTGTTACATGCTATCATCTTCAAGCTCAGACCTCCTGCCGAGGCACTCATACCTCAGACCCAGAGATAACATCGGGCAGACAGGAACACTCTCACAAGATGACATTGTGGCATACAAACAAGTAGACCAATCTCAGATGTAACCCTGAGCAACATCTGCTTTCAACTCAAACTGGCGATAACCCCGGCGAAGAGTCAAATGTCATTTTTCCCCTTCCACACCTGCGCGTCATCTCAACACTTCATACATACATACATCCAACGATGTCCCATAAGAACTGAGGAGTTACAATCTCGAGTGACTATTACGCGTGATAGTACCTTGGATAGAATTTGAAGCTTGAAGACCATGGGCATGGACCCCTCTTCCTGACTTCGAACAACCTCTAATCCATGTCATTGCGTAACTCTCGACACAAGCGGTCCGAAGAAGGTCACATATACCTCGTTCGGATGCTCGGATTGAAGTTCTGCAAGATCGAGCGGACATTACAGTGCACGAGTGCATGTACTTAGAGACGCCAGGACCCGCGAGGCTCGGATGCACCACGATCAGCAGCAGGTATAACCACGACTACCGCAGGTGTACCTGCGGCCATCAATCTATAAATATAGACCTTGGGGTCAGCCATTTGAGGGAGAAGGAGAGAGAAAGGCGAGGAAGCCCTGTCCAATTTACTCTGTACACACCCATATTGAGTGTTTCCTCATCTCTAAACATCAGTTAGCTCATATATAGCTATCTTTTTATCCGGCGAAAGCTGAGTGTTTATCTATATAGAGTCATAGAAGTCTACATTGGCAGCCCACTGTTAGCCTTCTCACATTCTATAAAGCCTTCTTCTCATATTAACACACACCTTTATACACATTGAGAGTCGTGTAGTGTGTGTTTGCCCTGACTTCGGTCCGTAGTTTTTATTTTTGTCTGTATATATATACGTATATATATGTATATATTTTATATATGGACTAACATTATCGAGTTATGCCTCGATTGAGCCTGAACTTATGTGCAGGAGCGTTTATTTGATTATATATATATATATATATATATATATATATATATATATATATATATATATATATAAAAGTAAGTAAATGCATCTGGATGTAAAATCCGAGCTCATCGGATATATTTTATATGTAGACTAACATTATCGAGTTATGCCTCGATTGAGCCTGAGACTTACATCCGTGCATTTACTTGCTTTATATATATATATATATATATACATAATTGTTGTCGGACATATCCGATGAGCCTAGATTTACATCCAAAGCGCTTTATTGCTTATATATATATATATATATATATATATATATATATATATTTTTACATTTCATGACACAGAGTTTACTTTTGTGGCCTTTTACACTTTTATTTACATTTCCTCCCCGCCTCGAGTTTACTTAATGGGCGATTGATCGATATTATGCCTTTTTTTTACATTTCGTCCCACACAGAGTTTTAGTTTACTGTGGTGGTTGATCATGTCCATATATATATATATATATATATATATATATATATATATATATATATATATATATATATTTACCGCTTTTATATATTTACATTTACGATCCCCATGGAGTTGTTTCTGTGGTGGTTGATCAAGTCTCAGATATATATATTTACGCCTTTTATATATATAACTGCCATCGCTTTCCATACAAAACCGCAGATATCATGTGAGCCTAGGAATCATGTGATCACAGATTCAGGTTCTCGAATCTAGATTCTGATTCCCATTATGGACCTTTTTTTCACCGTGAGCAGCAAATTACATATTTTATAGTGTCTCGAATTTCCTTGGATGGTCATTCATTCCCATGAGGAGTTCGACACTGCTGTATATTATTTTCTCAAAGATGCTTCACATCTCGACAATAAAAGCAAACAAGCCGAACATTTAATAATAAAATGGAAGTATCAAAGGCCTCAATTACTATTGAGCATAGGGTTTGAAAAACCTCTTTTTATAAAACTTCACTGCTATATCTTGTTTAAAACTGAATTTTTCTACAAATTCAAACCCTTTGTATATAGGTGCGAACGAGGTGTAGCACTACTTCCAAATAATTGCACATTGATCCACACACACACACATACACATTAATATAACAGTTTCTTTGAAAAGTGGCGGTCACTGCGTGGCAACACACGGATGTCGAAGTGCCTAACACCTTCCCTCCGCATAATCAAGCCCTCCTCGACCCAAATGAATCTCTTGTTTCACAGTTCTGCTTAAGCGAAGGTCACATCATCGGGTCAATGTGCAAACCTTTTTCTATTCGTTAGTGCAACCGCTTAATACACCAACTAGCTTACTCTTAAAGTCAAATCACGACATTATACATATCGAACCTTTTTCACTTGTTTTTTCAAACAAATCTCACATTAACATGAGAACACCAAAGAACAAGTAACGAAAAGGGATACTAAAAATCCTGACGTCGACAGGTGGCGACTCTGCTGGGGACTCCAGTAAGAGGGCTTAAGCCGCTATTACAAGCTTTTCAAAACTGTTATATGCTTGTGTGTGAATGTTGCATTTACATTTATGATGAATGTGTACGAATGCATTTTACTTACTGCACTATACTATATCTATTTGTAATATTAGTGTTTCGCACATGTCATCATTTTCATAAACGGTGAGACACGTTGTATGTGAATGTATGTTGTGTGGTTCCTCCATCAGGAGGCTATCCTGTCGGTGTTTGATTATTGGATTCATAGGAAGAATAATTCCAACGGGGCTCAAGAAAGGCACCACCCAAATTCGCTCCAGTTGAAAGACCAGATTAACTTCCCGTCAAGTAGATTACGATGATCAGGGAACCTTCATGCCAAAAAGCCGCGAGAGAAACCTTAAGATAGGTCAACCTCTGATAAACCAAATGCGGAGAAAAGTCTCTTCATGCTTTCCATTTTCAATTACTTTTAAAAGCATTTACTTGTAATTTTATTCCATGCTCATCTTTATGTAATGGAAAATATGAAGATTATCTGTGCATGCATGTTATCAATTAACACCCGGTTTTGCAGGACAATATTCCTAAAATGGACATGTTATGATAACATTTACATTATCCTAAAACAAAACTACATAAGTCTTTTGTAGGGAAATCATTGGGCCTGTTACCCGCTCAAAATCTAAAAAGGCCACGAGCCTACAGCCAATCATGTCTTCGTCTCAATGGTCTAACTCACTTTCTCGTGAAGAATTTGACGGATTAAGTCGAAGAATCACAAATTTGGTTGTCTTATTTAAAGAATTGCATCAGTCCACTCAGGGTACAAAGATGCCTCCACATACAGAATCCTCTACACAAGGAGGAACACAAGGTCTAGATAAGACAAATCTAGAACCTCCGTTGGATACAACCAACAAAGACCCTGAAAACACCCATCTCAAAGGAGATCCAGACACCGTTGATATCAGGAAGAAAGTACTCCAAATGGAGGAAACTATCCATATTCTCAAAGGGATTGGAACACATGGAAGTGTTTCATATGCTGACCTTTGCATCTTCCCTGGTGTTCATTATCCAGAGAAATTTAAAACCCCTGATTTTAAAAATTATGACGGATTAGGGGATCCTTATACACATTTGAAAGTGTTCATTGGAGAACTTAGATCTTACGCAAAAAATGAAAAGCTTAGAATGCAGCTGTTTCAGAAAAGTCTGACTGGAGAAGCCCGTTCATGGTATACCAGATTAGATAACTCAAAGATCTATAGCTGGGAAGAGCTGGGTCACGCCTTCCTCACTCAATATAGTTTTTAATCTCAGATGGCTCCTGACCGGTACCAAATTACCAAGGTTAAAAAATAGTCTAATGAGTCTTTCAGAGAGTATGCTCAAAGGTGGAGGCGCCTTGCTGCTCAAGTTATTCCTTCCATGACGGAATCAGAAATGGTCTTCACGTTCATAGATGTACAGGAAGCCCCTTTCTATGAGAGAGTATTAGCTGATATTGGCAAACCATTCTCTGAAATGATCAAACACGGAGAGATGACTGAAATGGGATTGAAGTCTGGTAAAATTCAAGACCTAGCATTTTAAAGTCATTTGCTAAGAACATCCAAATCGGATCTTATGGAAACAACCCCCGGAGGGTCCATAAAAAGAAAGAGGAGGATGTTTCCTTGATACTACAAGGTCAAAAAGGCAATCAAAGCGTGCCTCTACAAAGGAGAAATTACTCCCCTTTTCAAGCACAATCTTCAAACCCTCCATTGCCTAAAGGTGGAGAAGTAAAGCGTCCTCGAACGTTAACACCCTTAGGGGACTCGCTCGAGAATATTCTTGCTCTTCTGACTACTCAGAAGAAAATTACACATCTTCTTCCGCCAGCCAACCCTAATGGGAGGGGTTTTAATGCTACTTGAAAATATGCTTATCATGTCGGAGCACCTGGACATGATACTCAAGATTGTTGGGCCTTGAAACACAAGATCCAAGATTTAATAGACAACGGTGAGATCGTGGTCACCAAACCAAATCAACCTCATGTGCAAGATAACCCTCTTCCTCAACACAAAGAAGAAGAGGTCAACGTGATCAGTTGGAGCACTGGACAGAGTTCTAATTCTAATAGTGAATCATTCCAAACCCTCAAAGACGGTGTTGACAAATGGGATTATGCAAAGTTTTAGTTTACTATGGAACGAAAGATGAAAGATCTTTGCAAACAAATTGAGTAATTGGCAGAACTGGTGACCCACCAGCATCAAGTCACACACCAATTAATTAGGCAAGAGCATGCCTATCTCCTTCCTTTTGTTATGAATGCTCCATCACCACCTTCAGAAAGTGAAGCTATGGAAGATAAGGTTGCATAGAGAGCCAATGCTAAAGCCCGTCGGGATTTTGCTAATCAAAGGGAATTTACTTATCTTGGCCAATCTATGGAGGAGATATTGCAAATGCTGATCAACGAATGAAGAATTACCTTCCTTCTGCCTCCAATCAATCCCCGCCCAGGACGGTTCAATTCTGATGAAGTGTGTCAATATCATTCACATTCTCGCTGGGTCACAAAGATGTAAGAATGTTGGGCACTCTGCCATCTCATTCGTAATCTTATTGATAATTGGTGTCCCTTGAAAACAGCAGATGATTACACCGTCCAACTCAAGGGTGGGAATGCATGTCCTACCGAATGGAAGGGATCAGTAGCAGTTATATCCAAAGTGGATGATGAGACTGTCAAAGTATTTATCATACAACTAATTCAACTCAAAGGAGCTGACAATCCTTTGAAAGTGGCCGCACCAGAGCCAATTTCTCTACCTTTCAGACCACAATATCCTGTTGTCAGCTTACACAAAGTTCCATAGAATTATGGAGAAGCTGAAGGATCCATGTCTCATACTACTACTACAATGTCGAAGGAAAATCCACTGTATCTTCCTCAACGGGTTATAAAAACTACTTGCGAAGCAAAGGGGAAGATTCCCATGGAGAAGATTGAAAAATTCCTCCGCACTATGGGCCACAATGAAGCCAAGGTGATTTTAAGCTTGCGAGACGCTCCACACCAGATATCTATACTGGACTTGGTTTTCTCTTCCGAGGATCATCAGAAGATCTTACTTAAGGTTTTGGAAGAAGCCTACTTGCCAAAATCAGTGGATGTGGAAAATTTTCAACATCTGGTTGATCACATTTTCAACAACAATGTGATATCCTTCACTGATGACGACATACCGCCCAAAGGGACCGGTCATTGTAAACCATTACACATTACGGTTTTATCTTTCGGGTACATGCTAGCTGGAGTTTTGATAGATGGAGGTTCATCTCTAAATATCTGTCCTTATGCCACCTTGGTGAAGATGAATGTCAATCTCAAGCGGATCCAAAGCAGCCATACGATTATCAGAGCTTTTGATGGATCTCAACGAAATTCTGTTGGAAAGATTGAGTTGCCAATTGAGATTGGTCCAAATACATTTAATGTATCCTTCCACGTCCTCAAGATAGATTCAGGATACAACCTGCTATTGGGGAGACCATGGATACACATGGCTGGAGCCGTTCCCTCCACGCTACATCAACAACTTAAATACATTATCAATAACAGTCTAGTCACTATCAATGCTGAGCCAGAATGTCCTGAACAAGGAACTCTACCAATCATCGGCTTTAATTCAGAAGTTGAACCGACCAGTTTTCATACTCTAGAAGTGAGTACCACGCAATACCATTCTATTGGAGCGCCACTTCCCGTACCCAAGATTTCTGCCGAGGTTATGTCGGCCACTCAAGAAATGATGTCATTGGGTCATCAACATAGACAAGGGCTTTGTGACGATTTGATTGTTTGAATTGTGATTCTGGGGACAGAATCCTTGTAAGGAGGGAAGGATGTAACGATCCAAAATTTTAAAGTGTAATTTAAATATTTATTGAAATATATAAATATTTATTTGAGGTGTTTATTGTTGAATAAATAATTATTGATGAGATGGTCGTTAATAAATATTTGTAAACCTGAATTTATTAGATAAATTTCTAAATTAAATTAATTTATAATTTAGAGAATTGTGGTTTAACATGAGATGTTATATTATTGTTTTGATTTAATAATTTAGATGGTATATTAAATTATTAAATAAGTTATAATGGAAATTATAATTTTGTGATATTTGCAAAAAGGCTATATTTAATTAAAATATAGTATGTGGTTAATTTAATGGGTTAATGTTGGATACGAAAATAATATGTGATTATAATTTATAAACTAAAGTGTATATTAAAATAAATTAAAAAGGATTTAAATTGGTTTTTGTCAAACAAGGCTTAAGTATTTTAATTCTTTAATTTTTAATGGCTTGCCAAACAAGCCTTATCGCTTTTGGGATTTCTAGTTTTTGAAAATCAAATAAAATAAATTAAATAATATAATATATTTATAATGGATACGTTTCTTTTAACTGATGTTAATAATTAGGATTATAAAGATCATCAATTTTATTTTTCTTTGCGCTTAAGTGCTACATGACTTGGTATTTGACAATATTGAGAAGAGAGTTCAGAGAGTTAATAGAACTTGACAGTGAAACTTAGAGAGAGTTGAGAGGAAACTTGAGGATTTCGTAGCGATCATTAGTGTGTTTAGCAAGAATTTCTGTCAAGCAACAAAAGGTATGTTCATAACTGTGATAATATATATGTGTATATACATGTTTCACGGCAAGAATTTTCTTATATTCTGTAAAAATCAATTGTTGAATTATGGACATATATAGTTGATAATTGTGGTTATACATGTTTGTAATGCTGGAGTAATGTTTAAACAAGGAAATTGCATGCTAAATTGTTCGATAGTAGGAAAAATATGATGTCAGTGTTTATGTTCTTCATATAGTCTGAGTAAGTATCAATATTATTGGCCAATTCATATGTGAAATTATAAATTGAAGCTTATATATGTTAGTTCATTGAGATACGAACATAATGTAATTTGAATGAGATGATTTGAGCATGTAATGAAATCACAGTGTTAATTTTTGGGATGAATATCAAAAAATGGAGTTTTATATAAAAAAAAACATAAAATTTGAGAAATTACAGTAGTGTAATTGCTGTTAAGTTGTTCTATATTGATATATAAGTGAGGAAACATGTTGTAATGGTGTTGTATCATTTGTATGTGTTAATTTTACTGTTTGATGGGTGAAATTCGTGTTAGTTGGCTTAAGAAAAGTGTCGTGGCTCTTGTTTGAAAAACTAGGTTCAAAGTCACGCTGCAATGCAACTTTTAAGGTATGCAAGGCCACATACTATCGCATGGTGCGCCATTCCCATTCCTATATAAAACTCATGGCAACATGCGTATGAGTGGTCATTTTCAGAAACTGAAGTCTGTTTATTCTGCAGACTTTGGTTGTTCATTGTAGCTTAGCTTAAGGTTATGGAATGTGAGAATCATGTAACAACGAGGTTAAATAGAATCATGTTATGTGGATTATGAATTCAAAATCTTAAAAAATGATTAGTAAATCGAGAATGCGTTATGTGGTAATTTAGTATACATAATGAAAGTTAGACAAGTGTTGCGAAGTAAAACACTTAGAGTTTCTAAAATGTGAATGGTAATGAACATGTTATGATATGTTAGCATGCCTAATAGGTATTGTGGTTCTAAAATTATGTGTAGGTGATCATGAGTTTAAATTTATAGCTTATGCTCAAGGCAAGTTTTCTAACTCTATATTTCCATTGAGCAAGTCTCTAAACTCTATCTTTTACATTGAGAAAGTTTCTTAATTCTTTATTTTCGTTGAGCTAGTTCCATTATTACATTATGAATCTCTATTCTTTGATTGAGCAAGCTTTCTATTTCAACTGTTGATTGAATAAATCAATCGTCCTAGTTCATTCGAACTAACTTTAACTCTAATGTTATTTGAATTCTCATTTTGTTGATTCATTCTAAATTATTTATAGTTAAGCAAGTTTCTTGAATTCTATTATTGTATAATGAACGCAGTTTGTTTTGAATTCTCGTTTCTATTATTGAACTGTTTTAATCCTTGCATGAATTTAATATCATGATGGGCAAGTTTTTAGTTCCAGCTTGCTATTAGTTATTGTACATACAGTAAATTCATTTCTAATGTTATAAGACTTTAACCTTAGCTTATTTGTGACAACCCGAAAAGTTTCTAAAATCTTGAATGATTAGAATGAAGGTTAAAGAATAAAACCTAGATGAGAATTTGAGAATTTATTTAAAATTTTCAAGAAAAAACCTATATGGTTTGATATTCGAATGAGAATAGAGAAAATATGGGTTACAAAATTCTAAAACCCTAGAAATGAATTAATATGTACTTGAAGGAATATCAAGAATAAGGTATTACGATACCTGTAAATTCGATGTGAACTGAATAGTCTAAGAAATGTTATATAAGTACCTATGGAAATTTTATTATTGGAGATAAGATTTCACAGGAAGAGATGCTATGTGCTATATATATATATTTTTTAGCAAGAGGAATGATGAATCAAGTTAATGATCAAGATAAAACTATGTTAGTAATTAACATAGCTTGAGTGTTGGCCTTGATTGGCAAATAAGAATTTAAATAAGTATAAAGTCGTTAGTTAATACGATTAGCAATGAGAAGTGAAATATGTTATGATTATACGAATTATGTGTATGATTAAATAAATATACATTATATAATGTGAATACATTTATTTGTATATAAAAGTGAAGTAAGAATTAAGTTATGTAACCTAATATATATATTAGGCGTGATAATTAAATAACCTAAATGGTTATCGTTATTTAGTGGTCCTAATATTTTATTTTTATATTAGTGACCTAATTTAAGAGAATTGTGGAACATGTCACAATTTATTAAATTATTTTGTTCGAATAGGTGAGTAAAGGAAAATGAAAAATTTAATAACTTAAGGGTTATGAGATGAGAGAATTATGGTATTTAGAATATATACCAATTATAAGAGATTTATTTTATACATCTCAGTTAATTAATTTTATAGCCTAATTTTAGCAAGTCTAATTAGGTTAAGATATTAAATGTACTTAAGTAAGAATTTTTTTTTATTTCATTTGAGTGCATGTAAACTCTAATTTAATGATAAGGGTAGAATGGAATAGAATTAGAAGTAATGGGCTATAATAATATCATAGCCCAATTAATTTATATAGAGTCCAAGAGAAGTGGATTTAATGGGCTAAGGAGGTTATATTATTTAAACAAGCCCAATTAATTAATTAAGCATGGGAACTTGTAGATAAATGATTAAGGATGATTAAATTATTTAATCTAGCCCAACATATTATGTATGTGACAAGTATTATAATGACGTAATCAAAATTTGGGTGGAAGCCCAAGTTAGTTTTTGTTAGTAGTAAACAAGTAAAATGGCTAGCTCAATGGAATTAATTAATGGCCCAAGTTAAGCTTACTTGTGGGATAATAATAAATTATATTAAGTTGAGAGATATATTTTTATTATCTCAAGTTATTAATTTTATAACTTAATTAAAATAAGCTTAACTGAGTTATAGAATTTAATGTAGTAGAGTAATGATTTAAATTCTAAATATTTGGAATGAGTACCCTAATTAAATATTTAGGGTGAGACCAATTGAAAATGATTGGACTATGTAAATATTACATAGCCCAAAGGAATTAAATAAAATGTCCAAGTGTTGGCCAATTATGGAAGGACATTTTAGTCATTTAGGAAGTAAATTAAATTAAGCCCACTTGGATGATTTGGAGGCCACTTGGCCGAATTTTTCTAAAAAAAAAAAAAAAAAAAAAAAGAGAGAGAATTGGTGGAAAAGTAATGCTACATGACCGGATTCATGTATGAGAGAAAAAGGAGAGTGAGTTTGGTAATGATATAATCCACATTTATTAAAACTCTAGTCTATTTTCTCTTTCATCTTTCATTCTTTTTGTATTCTTCAAGAACAAAAGAGAGAGAAAGAGAGTGAGGAGTTCGGAAGCCTCATGGTGGAGAGAAAAGAGAGTTTTTGGTGAGGCATCCAAGCTCCATGATCAAGCTAAGAAGAAGAAGAAGGTTTAGCAAGAAATCAAGCAAAGGTATAATCTCTCTCTCTTTTTTTTTTTAAGAAATTGATGATTTGGGTTTTGATTTGGGAGTTAAAACCCTAAGATCTATGTGATTTATATGGATTCATGTATGGATTTAGCTATTTTGGGTGTTGATTTGGTTTGAAACCAAAAGAAGAGAAAAATAATTTTTTTCTAGTTTAGAAACTCAAAATTCTATGTACTTTGAAAATCCACCGTTTTAAATCTATGACTTCTTTTTGCGATCCGTCAAAGAGGGGTGTTAGATATATGTGTGTAGTAGTTAACCCAAGTGGTAGCCCTCAAAAATGTTGAGTTTTCATGGTGTAATAATTATTTAAGCCAAAACAGTCCCGTATTTCTAACAAAAATTGGACAGTTTCGGGGCAGACAATGTCAGGGGCAATTTCGTCCAGTTTTTGTGCTTTAAAAAATTCTGGGCTTTTGATATGTTGTAGTACTCTGTTTTAACTTTCCATAGACTCCGGAACGGACTAATTCCGACTCCGGATGAGGTAGTTATATGTTCGGAAGGTGCGTGAGCAAAACTGTTCCTCAATTTCCGAACAGCCTTCTTGATGTAAATTTTTGGACTGTTGTGTTCTGATTTTGGAAAAATGTCGTGAGACAAAAGTTGTAGCCCTGGAAGTTATCTTCGCGTGGGCTCAAGAATCGCTCAAAAATGTTTTAAAACGCGAGAGTTATGGCTGTTTTAGTGAGGCTGGGTAAAAATTTCAAAAAAAATCAAAAGTGTCCAAAAATAGGAAAAATGCGATGTATGAAGTGAGACCCGTGAGCATGGCGTATGCAAGTTTGTAATGAAGTTTTGGGTCGGGTTTAAGGTGTTGTGATGTTTATGACATTTTAAAATGTTTAAACAAGTTTATTAATTACGGGAAGGAAAACAATTGAAATAATTGTTTATTTAAGTGATTAATGACATAAATTATTCTTATGTGACTAATAATATGGTATTAAGATATTATTAGTAGTATGTGACTGAAATGTTATTAAAAGGTTAGTAACCTTAGTGTAAATGTTATTACATAATTAATAATATTTGACGGGAGATTTAATAAGAGATTTATGATATTTTGAGGTTTTCGGTGCTCAAAATGAAGTTTTTGAGCTGAGATTTACGTAACGAAGCAAAAAATGCGAATAATCGTAAAATGAAAAATAAAGCGAAGGTGCTAGTGAGATAAAATGTTTATATATGAGGCAATAGTCAATGTTGACTCATGAACGGACAAACTGAAGTAAAAGTTATTTAAAGTGAAGAAATAATATAGTAAATTGATTTTTACTATAAAAGCTATACATTAAATTGCTTAAACTCCTAATTTGCGAATAGAGGTAAAAGATATTTCTAAAATGAAATTTAAATGGTTTAAGTTTCAAGGTGTAAAATATTTGCATCTTAAAATGTGTGAGACCTTTATTATTTATGAAACAAGTAAAATATTATTACATGATTAATAATATTAGAAGGTGATTACAATATTATTAAATGATTAATAATATTAGTAAATGATTTAAATATTATTAGGTTATTAATAATATTTGTGAATGATAAATATTCTATTAACTGATTAAAAATATTAGACAAAAGTTTAAGATAATGGTTAAGTGATAGTAATATTATTAAGGGATAATAATATTACTAATGAGTTAAAAATTATTCAATGTTTAATTATGTGGCTAAATGTTAGCTAATTTATTATTTGAGTAATAGTGTTGTGGAATAAAATGTATTATGCTAATTGGAGGATCGATCTTATTAATGATAGGTCTTTTATAAGAGATTAAATTGATTGCTTAGCGGTAATCAACGGTACAGGCAAGTTCCTAAACTTGAACTTCTAATTATTGTGCAAGTTTCCTAACTCAACTTGAGTTGTTAATTCAAAGCATATTAGTGGTTAATTATTGTTGATTATACCACGTCAATAAATTATTGATTCGCATATTGTGCATGTTGTATATGTTCATCGTGTATGAAAGGTTGATCACCTTCATTACCATATGTTTCAGCTTAAACTTGTTCATGTTAATTGTTGACATCCATTATTATTGGTTCACCATTCAATCGTTGAAAAAAAAAAATTCATGTTATTTCACAATTATTATATTGTTGAAAACTTGAAAGCTTATCCATTCTTTTCAATCATGATATATCTCCTTTGTATGTAAAACTTGCTGGGCAAATTTGTTGCTCACCCTTGCTATATCATGATAAAATTTTCAGATTAAGATGAAGACTTGAATAAGGACAGAGGCAAAGACAAAGTGCAAAGTTTCTTTATGTTGTAGTTAAATTTATTAAATTTTCTGATGAAAATAGTATTGTAAATCTTCTACGATATTGAAGGTATGTGTTAAGTTAAGGTTGTAGACCTTGGGAATGATGTGTAAAAGTTTAATGTATAAACAATTTATGTTTATATCTTCCGCAATATTTGTAGAAATAGCGTACCGGATCAGCGGCGATTCGGGGATGCTACATTATTTATTGTTCAAGTAAAGGTTAACCATTTTAGTCACTTTATTGAATACTTATGCTCTATAGTTATTTCAAGCATGAGTTTGATATGTATAACCAGTTCATTTATGATTCTCAATTGTTCTATGTCATGTTGGTATTAAACCCCTGTTATGATTCTCGAACACTATTAATTCAACTAGTCCTCTAGTTGATGTTCGTTGAGCTTCAAATTACCCTTGATAGCTTATCCAAACCAAACTTTCTTTGGTGCGGACTTGTACTCTAAATACTGAGATGAACAACCCTATTATTATTAGGGGTTAACTTATGTGTAGCGTTAAAATGTTTGTGCACAATACATTGTACGAAGGGCTGATCCCCCTAAGTACGAGGAGTCCTTATAGTCGTATTTATTATCAAGTTAAAGTTAGAGTTGAAAGATTACTCGCAACTGTGGACATGGTTCATGGTCTTATGACCCTCAGTTATGTATATTCCATATTTTGGATTCCAGTTCTTGATTATCATTGTTAGAGTACTATCCAGTTTTGATGAGCCTATTTATTGGCAGTTATTATTAGTATTATTCTCTTGTTGATTCATTGTTATATCCAGTGAGAAATTGTTTTGCTCACTCTTGCATATTTATAAACTCATTGCAGCTAAAGTGGAGAAGGTAGATGAACCTTCAACTAGCAAAGGAAAGGGAAAATTGTACAAGTGATGCTTATTTGTACTTTTATTTATTATGATGATCTTAGACTTTATTTTAATGATGTTATGTAATAATTTAATTTCGCATTTGAATAACGTTTAAAGGTTAGATAACCTAGAATGTTTTGAGTTTAATTATGTAACCCTATTTAAAGGGAGGATTTTTATGGTTTAAATATTATTTTATTTGGGTAGATAGTATGAATATTTGAATAGTGAGCACCAAATCTTGTGGGAATGAAGTACCTAGATTTGGGGGTGTCACAGGCTTAATAAAAATAAGCAGGGTATTAAGCACCCTATTTAAGTGTCCAGTCAAATTGGAACAGCCGGACTAGGCTATTCTGCCAGTTCCAGTTACAAGAACCCTTATAAGCACAAGCAGGTTCCTCAAGCTTCCGCCGCACAGCGATTTATTCCATCTACACCACATAAGCTAATACAGTCTCCGGTAAAGGTGCCAGCCCATGTTGTGGCCATGTTGTTTCCTAAACAAGTGCCAATCAAAGCAAAAGAGGTGCTGGTTCCTGATCCTGAAGTGGAAGAAAAGGAACGGAAACGTAAACATGACATTGCCTTGATGATGGCAGGCATACGCATCATTGTTCACGATGAACATGAAAACAGATACACCCCAGACGATGATTGCCCAGATGTCATGGTTATCATTCGGGAGAAGGAGGAAAATGACAATCCTTCCATCACTGCAGTCCATCAGGACTTTGCCCTCAACAATTGGAGCAACACTCCATGCATTGGTCGACGAGGGTAAAATGGGCAGAAAAATCCCTCTTCCCTATAGATAACTTTAATTGCTTGCTTTTCTTTACAGTACTTGCAGTTATTTTATCAAGTACATGCTAACACTTTTGTATGATCAAACAGTTGCATATATTAAGTGAAAGCATATTCTATTTCAAGACTCTGAATTTAGATGTGCATGTACTTGCTGATGAGGTGCCTTCTCTCCACAAGGGTTGTAACTTTGATGCAAAGTTGGACTCAGAGTTGATGGATATACAGGAGGACATTGAGACACCTAAGGAGATTAAGGAATGGGTCGCAGATAAACCCAAACCCAATCTTGATCAAACCACTTCTTTCAATCTTGGAACCTTAGACAACCTTAAGCTAATCCAAATTAGTTCAGACCTTACCACAAATCAGCGGAATTACATGGTTGCACTATTAACCCAATTCCAGGATGTGTTTGCATGGTCTCATGAAGACATGGTGGGTTTGTCCACTGACATTGTTCTTCATCGCCTTCCCATTAAAGAAGGATTAAAGCCAGTTAAGCAAAAACTCAGGCGATTAACACCTGAATGGAGTTTAAAAGTTAAAAAAGAAATTGTGAAACAATTTCAAGCTGGCATTATCATGGTGTCTACATATCCAGAGTGGATATCCAACATTGTTCCTATGCCTAAACCAGGAGGAAATGTGCAAGTCTGCGTTGATTACCAGGATTTGAACAAAGCTTGCCTTAAAGATAGCTTTCCCGTGCCATTTATCCACATTCTTATTGACAATACGGCTCAATACGGCATGTACTCCTTTGCTGATTGCTTTGTGGGGTACCATCAAATTATGGTCGCTGAGGAGGACCGTGAGAAAACTGCTTTCATCACGCCTTGGGGGACTTTTTGCTACAGACGGTTGTCATTCGGCCTCATCAATGCCGGGGCAACCTATCAGCGAGCTATGATGGTTCTTTTCCACGATTTAATGCATAAGGAGATAGAGATCTACGTGGATGACATCATTGTCAAATCCCGAAGGGAGGAGGACCACTTAAACCATCTCAAAAAGTTATTCAACAGGTTGCATAAGTACAATTTGAAGTTGAATCCATCCAAGTGCGCCTTTGGTGTTAAGTCAAGCAAGTTGCTAGGTTTCCTAGTCAGCCATAAAGGGATTGAACTGGATCCTACCAAAATCCAGGCCATCAACGAAATGCCCATTCCTCGATGAGAGAGAAGAAATACAGGATTTTTGGGAAGAATCAACTTCATTAAGAAAGTTCATTTCTCAACTCACAAAGAACCTCAGTAAGCCAATCTTCAAGTCATATGAAGAACTCCTCCATGAAATGGAACGATGAGTGTCGTAAAGCCTTCCTTACAATCAAAGAGCAACTGATTAACGCTCCTATTTTGGTACCACCCAGGGATGATGTGCCCCTATTCATGTACCTGTCCATAAATGACAATGTCATGGGTCAGATCTTTGGGCAAAAAAAGACGATAGAGGCCAAGAACGAAGCTATCTATTATCTCAAAGAAAAGATTCAAGACTACTGTGAACACAAGTACACTCTGATCGAGAAGACTTGTTATGCTTTAGCATGGGCTTCCATGAGGTTACATCATTACCTCCATGGTCACACAACCCATCTCATATCCTGCGTGGATCCTCTCAAGTATGTGTTCAGTAAGCCCATACTGAATTATCAACTGTCCAAATGGCAGTTGATCCTACAACAATTTGACATCGTCTACGTGACGCAAAAGTCTGTCAAAGGTCAAGGAATTGCGGATCAACTGGCCGCCGTACCTGCAGGGGACTACAAACCCTTGGAAACATACTTCCCCGATGAAGGGTAATGACAATTCAGCAACAACATCAGTACGATACATGCCGTGCATGGAAAATGTATTTTGATGGAGCTGTTAATGCAGAAGGTTCTGGAGCTGGATCAGTTCTAGTGTGCAGTACGGGGGAGTAGTATCCCGTCATCGTCAAATTGTAGTTTGTTAGCACCAACAACACAGCTAAGTATGAAGGCTGTATCATAGGGCTAAAACTTGCCCATCCAATGGGCGTCAGGCAGTTAACTATCTTTGGGGATTCTGAATTGGTAATCAGACAATCCACAGGAATCTATCAAACCAAAGAATTAC
The DNA here is from genome assembly GCA_020205605.1 of Panax ginseng. Lineage (NCBI taxonomy): Eukaryota > Viridiplantae > Streptophyta > Magnoliopsida > Apiales > Araliaceae > Panax > Panax ginseng. The sequence continues at coordinate 91,146,639 of CM035129.1, forward strand.
ATTTGCTGCCTTACTATCGGCAAGTTCTATAGATGCCTCACAATAGGAGTGATTTTGCGGATGCATTAGCAACGTTGGCCTCCTTGGTTCACATACCTGATAAGGAAAACATGCCAAGCATCACATTTGTACTTCAAAAAGCCCCAGTCTATGGGAACTATGTTGGAGAAGTATCGGATGAACTACCTCCCATCCACAACCCTTGGTATCAGCACATCAAGGAGTATCTACGAGATGGATCTACACCCACTGAGGCGAGCCTAACTGAGAAGAGGCGGGTTCATCGACTTGCTATGAAATTCTACCTTAGCGGAGATGCACTCTATAAAAGAGATGCAGGATTAGGTCTCCTCAGATGTCTGGATAAAGACCAAGCTTAGAGACTCATGGATGAGATCCATGGTGAAGTATGTGGCCCTCACATGAGTGGACCCCTACTTGTTAAGAAGATCCTTAGAACAAGGCATTATTGGCTTACACTCAAAGCTAATTGTGATGATCACGTCAAGAGGTGCTATTAATGCCAGATTCATAGAAATTCCATCCACGCCCCTCCAAGGGAACTCCACAATATGAGTTCGCCATGGCCCTTCTCAATGTAGAGAATGGACGTGATCGGGCCCATCGAGCCCAAAGCCAGTAATGGACATCGATTCATATTCACCATGATCGACTACTTCACCAAATGGGTAGAAGCAGCATCCTTCCCCAGGGTTACTAAAGAAGTCATCATTGCTTTCATCAGAAATAATGTCGTCTGTCGATATGGACAACTAGAGGTCATTGTGTCAGACAATGCTAAAAACCTCAACAACAAAATAATGGAGGAGTTATGCAAAAAATTCCACATCAACCACCTTAACTTCATCATCTACAGTCCAAAGATGAATGGTGTTGTTGAAGTGCCTAATAAAAACATCAAAAAGATCATGCGAAAAATGTCCGCCAATCACAAAGGATGGCCTCGACCTCTTGCCTCGACTTTATTAGCATACGAACTTCTATGCATGCTTTCCACCGGGGCAACCCCTACTCATTATCCTATGGGATGGAAGCAAAGGTTCCCCATAGAGGTGGAAATGGAATCCTTTCGAGTGTTGATGGATGCTCGCTTAGATGAAGACCAATGGGTACAAGATGTATCACCAATTGTCTCTAATAAACGAAAGGTGAATCATGACTATCTTCCATGGTCAAGATATCAAGAAGGATCGCACGATCCTATAACAGAAAAGTCTGACTACGGAAGTTCAAACAATATGACTTGGTTTTAAAGAAGATCATTGACAACCAAGATCAATCTAAGGGAAAATTCGCTCCTAACTGGGAAGGCTCATTTGTTGTCAAGGAGGTATTGATGAATTTTCACAGCTTATCAACTCGGACACCGTGAAACGGTACTATGTCTGAGGTTACCATTAAACAAACATCCTAGTTTTGATCATCAAATCACCAGTTATTCCGGTTTTGAACCCTCTCCTTTCTACACACTCTTCTGCCCCTCAGGGAAACATACACTTCAAACCAGCAGCCTGGTTTCACTTCATTTCAAACCTTTCATACAATTGCGGTTATCCTAAAGATGGGATTGAACCTTTCACACTTGCAATTTATCCTGAAGACGGGATTAAACTTTTCATACCTGCAGTTTATCCTGAAGACTGGATTAAACTTTTCTACGCTTGCAGTTTGTCTTGAAGACGGGATCAAACTTTTTCCATACCTGCAGTTTATCCCCATTATGGGATCAAACTTTCTTCTCCCCGTAGTATAGCTTGCACATGGGAATTACACTTCTCTTTAGCTGTGATTTGTCCTGAGGGACGAACTACGTCGACTGGATCTCCCTAATACCCGGGGGTACGTAGGCAACCATATTCTATATGGCCCGGTCGCAATAAACAACAAAAACAACAAAACATTTCTGCCCTTTCTCAACAAAAAAACAACAAACATACTTCTACACCCTTCTTCATCAACAAAGCTTCTGCCTTTCACACTCAGCGTTGAACCTCTTACACCAGGTTTGAACTACGCAGACTTGATCTCCTCTTCAATAGGAGTACGTAGGCATCCATTTATGGTTCAGTCTAACCCCTACCAGAACAAAAATACTTGTCACACGGTATTGGGATCAACCTTCAATTCACCATATTTCATCAGTTTCAGATCAAAGGGATGGAATTACCTAACCTCTTCTCACAAATAGAAGATTCGGTGACCATCTAAGCTAAGATCGTGCCTCAAAGAGCAATACCAACCCATAAGAGATGGAATTAACTAGGCTTATCACAAATAGAAGTACTGGCGACCATTTGTGGTGCGGTCAATCTCAGAGAGGAAAAACCACCCTCCTCTCCACTTTCCCATACAGATACTAGTCCCAAGACACCAAAGATGGTAGGGATATACAGAAATCAATGATCCGTTCTGAGAGATTTTGCGACGTCTCAATGTCCACCTATCAAGGATAAGTTCAGAATGCATCAAGATCACAAGGCCCTGAAGAAACACTCAAATATCAAGTAAGTATCAAGGCATAACTAAAAGGGAAGTGAATCAAAATATATTTCCTTGCCATACATAATACTGTTTGATATATACATATGTGTTGTACATGACAAAATGGCTAAGCTAGTCTGTGCAGGAAAAATACAAAGCTATCTACAGATCTGTGTGTATGCGGACTATCAGATCTAACATGGTACCCCTCTCTGAAGACGGAGGTAGCACTGCAAGCTCCTGCCCAAGGGTATCTACACGAGCTAGCAGGTCAGAGGCTAACGACATGGTGGCATAATGCTCATCAATGTAAGCACTCATATCGGCAAGACCGGGCAAATATCCGGGATCTAATCAAGCATCGCCTGCAATGGACACATCCCTAGCAGATAAGGCATGATCCCGCTCCACAATCAATGCATCCTCAGTGATCTAGCCTCATCCCTCTCTAACAGTAGGCCAAGTGTCTCTCTCATCAAGAGCTTTCAACATCGCTACCCTAGCCTCGATCTTTATCATAGGTCATCGACATATAGCTCGCTCCAAATGTTGTGCCGAATCTTTGGGTAACAGCAGCACTTTCGGGTGGGAGAATCCATCACAAATGTCAAGCGGCCAATGATCCAAGTCATCGATGGGAATATTAGCCTTCTCTATAGGCTCCTCATTGTCAGAATCAGTCTCCTGCACTGTGGATACTACCGCAGCCAATGCAGTCTCTGTCTCCATCCATGCGAAATACTCTGCAGAACAACCCAAATGACTGACAGAAAATCTAGCCAGCTCTAGCTAATCCCAACAGGCATACAACCTGGATTTGTCCTCAACTGATAAACGGTGTGAAGCGAAGCGCTGACTCAATGCCCCTCATAAGGGTGAAAATCCTGAAACTAGTCAAACTGACACATCACGGCCAGTGGATTGTAAGTAATCATGCCCCTCAATCCAGTCAGAGGGAGATAATCCATGCCCGGAGCATGAGTAATGAAGCTGTAGGGTGAGCTAAGCCCTGAACACGGAAATATAGCAAACGGATCTCTAATCCCTGCCAGGAAAGCTGACCACGATGTAGCATATGTACACTCCGCAGGCTGAAAGGAGTATGACATGGTTATATCACGGGTGAAATAAAACCCCTGCCATCTAAGTGTGCCAATCGGTCTCAAGTGTGACATAAACCACACGTACAGCATGATCGAGCTACCTATGAACACTCCTGCCGGATAAGTGCAGCAGTATATAGCTGACCTCAGAGTCTCTGCAATGATCATCGGTACAATGGTATAACCCTCCCTGAGAGCTCTCACAGCCATAATGACGTTGATATCCGACTCATCCATGTACCGCAACATGAAGACGTATGACAATACACACAAAAGCAGTACATCCACCCTGGCTGAACGCCAATGGTCCTCCGGTGTGGTGAAATCCCCGGAATGCCGTGCATAACTATCCTTAGAGCCAAATCTGTCAAACAGAAAATGCATGGATATCACGTGGCTGGATGTAATCTCATCCTGTACAACTCTACGTCTTAATCCGGTGAGGGTCATGAACTGTCTGCTCATGTCTCCGATAGCCATATGCACGCAAGGTCTGTCCAGTGGCAGCATCATCAACCGTGCATACTCCTCCAAAGTAGGAGTCAACTCCTGGGTTCTAAATCAGAAAACCTACCTCTCCGATACCCAAAGGTTTCAAAGCATACCCTCTACAAATCACGGGGGAACTCAAACATCAACAGGTCATAGATGTCAGCAAAGAAATCATCTACGATCACCATGTCTAATGGTGATATACTATCATACCATGAGCGATATCGATACCACCAAAATGGTGGGTATGATCAATACGACTAACTGTCGAAGAAGACATCTCAGACGGCCGTGTCATAAGACCATCCAGGTCAATCACGTCAATATCTCTAGACATACATATTTATGCATAACATAATAACATGCATGATATAATAGATGGAAATATAATATAGGGAATAGAAAACTGTGCATACATTCCTAAGTATATCATCATCTAATACATCTCTATACAGCTAAAATACAGGGAAATGGCGTGAAGCTACCCAACATCTAACAGAGGCCCATCAAAAGATATAGCGAGAATGGGGCGAAGCTACCCAGCAGCTAATAGAGGCCTATCAAAAGAGATAGTGAGAAATACATCAGAAAAAGTTAATGGTGTCGATGTCTACATCATCGATCCTGTCCACCTGATGTAACTCCTCCTGAGTCACTAGATCTCTATCTACAGGGATGTCAGGCCTATACAAGGGAGGATATGCACCGGCAAAGCCATATGGGTCACCTAAGGGGCTAGCACCATAGCTAGAAGGATCAAATGTATCTACCTCTGAAGGATCTCTGCCCAAATGCCGAATGAAAAGATGTGTCCAAATCTAACCGCCAAGTTAATCTATCAATCAGGTCACACGAGTCGATCTCTCGACACAAAGCTAGCCAATCCATCATCATCACGGATCCTGGAACCATATCCCCCATAAACTGTGTGGCGCGGGTCTGAGCTCCAATAGTACGAAGGATCCACTAATGCTGGAACATCTCTTGAGTCCAGGGGTCCTCTGAAGATGTAAAACCGTCAATCCCCATCAATGGGATGTCAATGACGGGTGACTGTGAAACAGGCCAATAACGCCTGGCAGGAGGCAAGATCGGCATACGGATCTCTCTCAGTAGTGCTCTGATAAGCACGCTTCTCTAAATAGAGCTCCCATCCTCCATCTCAGGAAGAGAGGAATCTCATGGTGGAAATGACATACTTACTCCCGGCCGGGTACCCATCCTCAAATCTAACTCCCAAATGCTCTCTAGAGTAGGGAACCCATGCGATGACATCCACTGTCAACAACTCCAACTGTAGGCGACAATGAGTGAAACCCTCAGCAACAGGGACCTCCGCCAGTATAGAATGATGACATCTCCGTCCTCGTTGATAGGTGTCTAAACCTAGCACGCTCACAGGACGCAAACATGGAAGCCTCTCATAGGCCCAAAACTGCCAACACAAAGGCAACATCTGATGTCAGTCAACACTCTTAACCTATACATGGGAAAAGACAAGAGAAACACTCACCTGCAGAAACGGGTAGAATCCTAACCACGCCTCGGTCAAGCCATGTGATCGCATGCGCATTCCCCTGAGGAAGTAGGCAAAGGTATAAGAACCCCAATCATACTCTCCTATACGGTCCACGTGTCGAGTGGAGTTGATCAAAGTGAAGGACACCGTAGAAGAGTTATCTACTATAAAGCAACCCCTAATGATCATCAGGAACAATCGCTGAAGAACCCTGACTCTCACATTATCGGGTATGGGCTCACTCAATAGCCCGCTCATAGCATCTACACTCAAAGGACATGTACGAACAGTCCTACCCTTAAGCGCCTCCGCTGGAACTCCCAACAAGGATCTGATGGAAGTAGGGGTAATATCCGCTGTGCAAGGCACTGGATCCCCTCCAAACTCCATACTTATGATAAACCGCCAATCCATCGGCGTCATCATCACCTCACAATCCAGCAAATAGAGTGACTGAGTCTAGTGAAACCACCGCTCAGACAATGCCCTGAGGTAACCCCAGGGACAGCGACGAGGAAGAATGGAGAAGAATGTCCCAAATCCCCAGCCATGTACAATCGCTCTGTAGTCATCATGCAAAGCCTGATACATAGAGTGGATGCTAAATCAAATGTAGATCAAATCCCTCGAGGCTGTGTGAAGCCGGGAACCTACATCAAATGTAGATCAACATCAGAATCCTTGGCTCATCATCAATAGGAAATAAGGAAGATTAAATATCTAACTTCATACCTTGTTTGCGTGCAGGTATACTGAAGGATGCCTACTCAAGTCACCCAGAAGATCTGGGTTCGCCACTTGAATACCTGGAAATTCCCTTCGGGGAACACGTACAGCAGGAGCAGGAACCTTGATCGGTACACCCTCCTCCTCGTCCTCCACATTCGACACTTCAACCCGAATAGGACGTATCACCGCCTCCACCAAACGATGAGGATGTTTGACAGACCGGCGTTGAGGCTCTTCAGAAGCCCTTCTCCGTACACCAGAAGTGGTCCTGCGGGAACTACTCGGCTGATCCAGATCCATAATATCTGGACAATAAGTCTCCAAATCACCTCAGAAAGGGTATAGTAAATTCTTACCTGGAGCTTTTCAAAATGCATTTTATGATTACATGCATGCATGCATTGTTTTAACATACGTCTACAGTAGAGTTAAAAATGCATGACTACTCAATGCCTACATTTTGGGAAAATTTTTCCATAGCCCCCTTTGTAAATGGGACTATCCACAGGCACATAGGTATGACTAGGTGGCCATTCAGTAGCACACCTATACACAGTCATATACATCCTACATTCATTAATCACATCACAGTAAAAAATCCATAAGTGTAGTCTAATTACCAGGATTATTTTGCTTTTCTACCTTTACTCATTTGTCCTCAGATAGGATAAGAAATGACAGTAAAAGGTGCCAATTTGATTATTTCAAAAGTCAAATTTTTTCATATCATTATGTTCAGATTGGTTTAATACTAACATTTTCTATGTTGAATATTTTTTATCAAGTCATATCAGCATGCATATTCACTACTATGTGTCTAAATGCATTTCATGTGACAAGTCATTTTCCATCGGATAGAAATTGGAAAAAAAATACATGCATATGTTACCAAGACAGTGAAGAACGCTTGTACGGTGGCAGAATATGCAGAAAGTTTCCCAAACTCAGCAGATCTGAAGAAGAGCTCTCAAATTTCCTTCGCAGCGCAGCTTGAAAATGACTTATAAAAGCAACCTTTGAGCTTTACATAGCCATGGTTGGTCAGCAGTCCACTGCAATTCCGCAGTGTTTACCTGCGCGGACTCCTACGTGGGTCCCACACCTCTGTCTCACTCCAGTTAGAGTTGAAAAGGAGGTCTCACAAGCTGAAAAGGCCAAATCAGGAATAAAAAAGCTACGCGATTGAGCAGGATAGCCTGGAATCCTGGTTTTGTACGGGTTAGAATTAAACTCCCGTCATCTCATTGGTATTCGCCTGAATGCAGGGTATACTATACCGATGAGCTCAGCCTTCACAAATCATGCTCGAAAATACCCCACAAAGGTCTGATGCTGTCATTGCAGGGTCACAACCCTAAACATCCCCGGCGGGGGTTACAACGCCAAACCATGAAATGCTAAACCTCCCCGGTGGGGGTTACAATGCCGAAGTTATCAACTGATGAAGTATCCCTGGTGGGGGTCACAACACACATCTTTCAAACATCCACGTATCCCTGGCGGGGGTCACAAAGCACATCTTTCAAACATCCACGTATCCCCGGCGGGGGTCACAACACACATCCTTCAAGCATCCACGTATCCCCGACGGGGGTTACAGCGCATTCTCAACCACTGATACACACATCAGTGAAGGTCAAGCAACCTTGACGTCATATCAGCCGATGGCAAGTAAACCCAACGAAGCAGCTTATACAAGTATCCCCAGTGGGGGTTACAACGCAATGCGACCATTGACACATACATCAATGAAGGTCAAGCAACCTTGACAATGCACCTAGCAGGGATCTATCCGGTGATACACACATCAATAAAGGTCAGCAACCTCATTGACAATAGATCATTGGCAAAGAATCTCCGATGTAATGAGGGAATATGTTATACACATCCTCAAATGCATAAAAGCTTTATCCCCACAGATCTCTTATACGCAAGATGTACCTCTATGGAATATAAGCCAGTGTCTAGGATTCAAGACTTTGGTGATAGTCCCAACATCAACATCCTTGAAGACTTGGATCGCATGTCCAAGCCATCACTGATTGTCATCCCGACAGGATTACCAGGGAACCGACAATCATTTCCATCATGCATCATACATTTGCATCATGTATACCTTACTTGCATTTCAAGTGTTTATGATTCTTTAACCATGCCTTTCATTACATGAATATGATAAAGAGGGGCATCTGTAGACACTCGAAATTTTCTCGTATGTCTCATATCGACATTGCAGGATCGACGTATTCGCTTTTCTGAGATAACCTCGAAGACAAATTATATCCATTTCGAATACTATCGAAAATCAATCCCGAAACCTGGGACGCACACCGGGAACATCATTTCCAACCTCGGAGATAACTCTGAGTTTTGTCCTTAGCGATAACCTCCAAAAATGCTTGTTGCATGCTATCAGCTTCAAGCTCAGACCTCCTGCCGAGGCACTCATACCTCAGACCCAGAGCTAACACTGAGCAGATAGGCACACTTTCACAAGATGACATTGCGGCATACAAATAAGTAGTCCAATCTCAGATGTAACCTTGAGCAACGTCTGCTTTCAACTTAAACCGGCGATAGCCCCAGCGAAGAGTCAAACGTCATCTTGCCCCTTTCATACCTGCGTGTCGTCTCAACACTTCATACATACATCTAACGATGTCCCACAAGAACCGAGGAGTTACAATCCCGAGTGACTATTACGCGTAACAGTACCTTGGATAAAATTTGAAGCTTAAAGACCATGGGCATGGACCCCTCTTCCTGACTTCATACAACCTCTAATCTATGTCATTGCGTAACTCTCAACACAAGCGGTCCAAAGAAGGTCACATATACCTCGTTCGGATGTTCGGATTAAAGTTCTGCAAGTTCGAGTAGACATTACAGTGCACGAGTGCACGTACTTCGAGACGACAATACTCGCGAGGCCCAGATACACCACGACCATCCACAGGTATAACCACGGCTGCCGCAGGTGTACCTGCGGCCATCAGTCTATAAATATAGACCTTGGGATTAGCCATTTGAGGGAGAAGGATAGAGAAAGGCGAGGAAGCCCTGTCCAATTTACTCTGTACACCCCCATATTGAGTGTTTCCTCATCTCTAAACATCAGTTAGCTCACATATAGCTATCTTTTTATTCAGCAGGAGCTAAGTATTTATCCATATAGAGTCATAGAAGTCTACATTGGCAGCCCACTGTAAGCCTTCTCACATTCTATAAAGCCTTCTTCTCATATTAGCACACACTTTTATACACATTGAGAGTCGTATAATGTGCGATTGCCCGGACTTCTGTCCGTGGTTTTCATTTCTGTCTGTATATATATACTTATATATATGTATATATTTTATATATAGACTAACATTATCGAGTTATGCCTCGATTGAGCCTAGACTTATGTTTGGAGCGTTTATTTGATTTTATATATATATATATACTTATATATATAATTGTTGTTAGACATATCTGATGAGCCTGGATTTTACATCCGATGCATTTACTTGCTTATATATATATATATATATATATATATATATATTTACATTTCTGTCAGGCCTGGAGTTTACTCCGTGGCCTTTTATAGCTTTATTTACATTTCCTCCTGCCTGGAGTTTACTTCGTGATAGTTGATCGCTTTTACAGCTTTATTTACATTTCGTCCCACCCAGAGTTTACTTTGTGGTGGTTGATCATGTCTATATATATATATATATATATATATATATATATATATATATATATATATATATATATATATATATATATATATATATATATATATTTACCGCTTTTATATATTTACATTTACGATCCCCCATGGAGTTGCTTCGTGGTGGTTGATCAAGTCTGTATATATATTTACAGTTTTTATATATATAATTGCTTACTGCTTTCCATACAAACTGCAGTATCATCTGAGCCTAGGAATCATGTGATCACAGATTCAGTTTACTGAATCTAGATTCGGTTCCCATGATGGACCTTTTTCAGCTGTGAGCAGCTTGTACATTATTTTACAATGTCTAAATTTCCTTGGATGGTTGTCATGCCCATGAGGAGTTCGGCACTGCTGTATATTATTTTCTCGAAGATGATTCGCATCTCGAAAATAAAAGCAAACAAGCCAAACATTTAATAATAAAATGGAAGTATCAAAGGCCTCAATTACTATTGAACACAGGGTTTGAAAAACCTCTTTTTATAAAACTTCACTGCTATATCTTGTTTAAAACTGAATTTTTCTACAAATTCAAACCTTTTGTATATATGTGTGAACGAGGTGTAGCACTACGTCCAAATAATTTCACATTAATCCACACACACACACATACACATTCATATAATAGTTTCTTTGAAAAGTGGCGGTCACCGTGGCAACACGGATGTTGGGGGGTGCCTAACACCTTCCCTCCGCATAATCAAGCCCCCGGACCCAAATGAATCTCGGTTTCACGTACCATGCTTTAGCGTTGTCACATCACCGGGTCAATGTGCAAACCTTTTTTCGGTTACGTTGGTGCAACCAGTTAAATACACCAACTGGCGACTCTTAAAGTCAAATCATCGACATTATACATGTCGGACCTTTTTCACTTGTTTTTTCAAACAAATCTCACATTAACATGAGAACACCAAAGAACAGGTAACAAAAAGGGACACTAAAAATCCTGACGTCGACAATAATCGTGCTAAGTATACAAAAGACTGTATGACTTAGACGATAAAGTATGAATCCTGAGGTATGGCATTTAGTTTCCAGAAAGCCATAAGGAATAAAAAATTGACTTAACGAACATTATACTTTTAATGGTTCAGATAAGTTATGATGAGGTTAGGTTGTGGTACAATCGTAACCTTTGATGGATGACATATGGGAGCTGGGCTAAACAATTCCTTTAGAGAGCAGAGGTATATACAAAACTGGCAACCGATCTAACTGATAAGTAGGTTTTATACATATTTATCCTGTATCTATTACTAGAATTAGTTTCTTATATTCATGTTTCTTAGCTACTTTTCATGCATTTTGTGTTCATTTTGTAGATTATATGTTTGGGAGCTGTGTGAGCTACTATTTGTATAAAAAAGCAAAGAAAATGCAAGGAAAGGCAATCTGGACATTGTTTGGGTTTTTATGTTCATTTCATGTTCTTAGCTTGGAACTTAGATTATGTTGTAGAGCTTCTTCTTAGCTTTCTGGAACATCTTGAATCATTCCAATCGGAGTTCGGATGCAAGAGTTATGACCTTTGTACCAACGGACGTTGAACTTCACTGTTTTGGGTGGCCATTTGCATAGCAGTCACTTCCATCCCAATTTAGACCTTCATCCGTCCATTATTTATCAATTCTAAAAGAATTAAAGTTGTAGAGCTCGTCGAGATCTTCGATCTGATAGGTGGCAGGCCTCATAACTCCTCCACGATCAAAAGTTATGGCCGTTCTACCATAGACACCTTGAAGAGAAAAAGGACCCCCCATCAAGGGCGGGCTTTTTAGAAGGAAACCAAGGGCAGGGGTACAAGCTAAAAAATAGTATGTATGCCATCCGGGGCGGGCCTAGAAGTGTAAAAAAGCCAGTCGGGGAGGGGGTACGCGTAGAAAAAGTGAATTTTGTCAGAATTTGAGTTCAAGAAGGATTGGTTCGAGCTGATTGATTCAAGGACTTCTAAGAGGACTTAAAGACATATAAAGAAGCATATAAAAGGAGGAGAATTGCAAGGATTAGAGGAAGATTCCATTAGAGTAAATTAGAGTAGATTAGGACAAAACCCTAGTTCTTATTAGTTTTGGAGATGGAAGCAACTTGGAGACCATTGAATATCAAGAGCAGGAGCTTGAGGAAGATGGAGATATGCTGACAACAGATTTATTCTTTACTCTACTCTTAATTTTGTCTTTCAATGTTTATTCAATTGTGGATTCTTAGTTTTAATTCATTAATCATGAACTAAATCTTTTGTTTAAAATTATAATGGATCGTATTGCATAGTTTATCTTTAGTATGATTCATTATTAATTATTGTGATTATTCTTGGATTATCTATTATGATTTGTGAGGAATTGCTTAATTGCCTAGCTAATAATTACCATGATAATCTATATGAACTCGAGAGATGAAGTATAGATTTAGATCTGATCATAATAGCATGTGATTGTGTTTTCTGCATGGCGTTGGAATTCATAATTTATGTATAGGATAGAGATATACATATACATCGCATGTAATCTAATAAAGAACTTGTGCTTTAAATCCTCTTTAATTGTAATTCACATATAGATATAGTGAATTAGTTAATTAGGGTGTTCTTCTTAATTCTATCATCTGTGGATTTAAGTTGATTTGAGTATGATGCATTGAGAGATGGTCATATTTACTTATGTGTTCTTGATTAACAATTCAGAATAGATAGCTTAATTAATAAGAAGTGTATTAATTTAAATGAAGCAATAAGTGAAGTTGTGATCTTAAATCTCCATAATCTGATTTTTAGTTAGTGGTAATTAGAATTAGTGTAATTAAATAAGTTAATTCATAATCTTAAATTGATTGTTTAAATAAAATTAGTTTGATTAAGAGTTAGTATTTGGTAATTTGTATTAATAATTCCTCGTGGAAACGTAATAACGGATGTTCTGTTAAAGATGGATGATTTATAGCTAATGCTATAAATGAATGGTACTACGAAGTAGTATTGGAAGAAGAACTTAGATTGAGTTGTAAAGGATAGCATACGAATTAAATAAAATTCGTATTAAGTAAAGAGAAAGTTAGAAGTTGTAAGATTTCAATTGAGGACTCGTGTCAGCAGCTGAGTTGTATGATTCCTTGTATGAGCGAGGGATTTGTACTTGGTTTTAGAACCACTTAGCTTCCTGGCCGATATACTGGTTAAGTTGAACAATTCTTTGTATGGGCGGGGAATTGTGTGCTTAGCTTTTTATATTGATTAGTGGCTGAGTTTGGTTTGACGACCACTTAGCTTCTAGTATTGATAATCATTGAAATGTTTGGTCGCACTATCCATATATATATGACTAGAAGGTGAATCTTTTCTCATGTATATGTGTGATAGGTAGAGAATGATAAGATAGGTGCGAGTTCTTAAAACTCATACTTATGAAAAGTTGTGACTCATAGTTATATGCTATGTTTCTGAGCCCTAAGCATATGGATAGTCCTTAAACATATATGGTTGTGGAAAGTTCCTAAACACATAAAGTGTGGTGAGTTGATGGACTATACTAAGGTATAGGAATGTTTAGACTGAAAACGAGTTATTTTCAATAGACTTAGCATTGAAGATGCTATAGAAGATTAAGTATTGTCACAAGTAAGACAATGAAGGAAGATGGAGAAATAGGATATTCTAAGTCATCTAGCTAGGCTAGATTTCGAAGTTTATTGAAATCATGCTCATGTGTGCGCATTTTAAAAATGAAAGAATTGGTTCAACTTTTGGAACCAATGGATTTTAAAAAGAACTATTCTTTATATGTCTATGCTAATTGTTTCGGCTAGACAGAAATTGATTTAAAATATCAAAATGAATTTTATATCATCAGTGCATTTGATGCAATGATGGTAAAAGGATGGAGTTATTAATACAATTGAACCTGGTGTTGGATGTGATCTTATGATCAACAACCCGCTATGGTTTGATGTTTAATGATGAAGTCATAAACTAACGAAATCCTCAACGTATTGTGAAAAGTACGGTATCATGTCGTCATAAAATGTTTTGATGTATTGCGAAAGAATTTAAAGAAGTAGTAGATGTCAATTGATTTGACTAGACGAATGTTACAAGTTAATGTCCAATTTATTGGTATGGTCTAAGCTATTTGATTTGGCTAAGACAAAAGGTATGTCATGTCATAAGAAAATCGAGCTTTCTTTGAAGAGTTATGCCGAACTAAATTGTTTTGGTGAGGAATCTAATGATTAAGTCTGAGGTGAACATACCCCAAAATAGGGTTATACGATGGGTTGATCGCCTACGTATGGAAGAGGTAGTTTGTGTTCTTGGTGATTCTAAACTGACCGTGATAGAAGGGTTTACGGTGAAATACTGTTAAACCTAGTAAGAGTTCATGGTCAATTTGACCCCTCAGGAAAAGTATGAAATGTTTTAAAGGAATCTTTATATTCCTATTTATTCCTTCCACTTCATGATTCTTGATAAGTTATGATGGTTAGGGAATGTGTGAAAGATAAGAACATCTTTGAAGAGAAGTTGAGAAGAAGTAAGCTAAAATTTTGAGGATGAAATTCTATGAAGAAGGGGTGAATGTGATGACTCGGGAATGGGTGTGGCTTTAAAAATTCCGAGGACAGAATTTTTATAAGGAGGGAAGAATGTGACAACCCGGAAAATCAGATTTTCCAAAATTTAAGTTTAAAGAATTAGTTATTAATAAAATAAATTTTTATTAATAATATTTTGTGCTATGTGTTTATTAATCATTCTAAAACCTAGGATGATTATAATATGGGAGGATTCTGGCTACGAGCTAGACTGAACGAGTAAGAATTTTCAAGATGAAAATAAATATTTTTTGGGAACAAAATATTTTTGAGAAAAGACAAAATAGGCACTATTTACCTGACAAAATCCTAAGGTTAGGGTTTGAATAACCTAAGCCTTTCTGAGAGTTTGGTATGTCCAAATGACATTCCGTCAAAAGATTTGACGATAATATATCGTGAAAAGTTAAGTAAGCCGATAAAAGTTTTTCTCAAAAAAAGTGCAGAAATCGGACGAAATAAAAATGACGAAAAGTATTGTTATATACTTTTCATTTGTTTAACTACGTTAAGGGAAAACGTGATGGAAAACGCTTAATGTTAAAAAGTGTTTTTCAGTTTTTCGGAGATCCAAAGAATACGTAAAAGTTAATCGGTAAAGGATAGACAAAATGTCCAAAAATATTTGGATTTCGAGAATCGTAGTTTTTGAACTGTCGGACGAATTTCGCAAGACGGAAGCACGAAGCTTCCAGGAGAAGCTTCGTGAATAGTAAGGAGGTGGAATAGTAAGGAGGTATGAATAGTAACCTTTGGGGCAAAATGACTATTTTACCCCTAGCCTTGGTTTTCTATAAAAGGAAAGCTTAAATCATTTGTTGGTAATTTTGAAAAATCACCAACACCTGAGAGAGAGAGAGAGAGAGAGAGAGAGAGAAGTCGGATGGGAGGAAAAAGGAAGAGGAAAAGCTAGCCCGAGAGCAAACTTTGTCCAACGAAAGAAGATTAAAGGAGAAAGGTAATCCAAAACCTTATCTCTTATAAATGTTCTTTAAGTTTTATATGTTAAAAACATAACTTAATAAGAATAGAAGTAAGAGATGTTAAGAATGATTTCATATGGTTGAAATCATGAGAAAACAAGAAATAAGAATTAGAAGTTTAGTTTATAAATTTTTTAAGGAAGTATAAGTTTCGTAATGAATTTGAACGATCCGAATGAATCATATGAACGATTCGGTGAAATTAGTAAGGAATGGTGTTTTATAACACTGAATTCCAAGAAAAAGTGAAATGGTAATCAAAATATCGATTAAAAATAAAGAACGAACGAATAACGCGAAGAACACGAAGAACGTTGTTGATGGACAAATTTAAAACCATCGTATTTATAACTTGTTATTGATGGACAAGTTTAAAACCATCGCGTATAAGTTAGTTGCTTATTGCTTGGTTAGGAATGATAGAAACGTTCATGAAGAATGGATTAAACTTAACTATAACGAAGTTATGGCAATAATTTCATAAAAGACGAACGAGAAGTAGAAAGTATATAAATGAACCTGAATGTGTAGGGTTTCATAAGAATGTAAGAGAACATAGAAAACGTGAGTCATGGACTCAAGAACGAACGAGTTCCGAGTTCGGATGACCGAATTACGAACGAACGAAGAACATTAATAACATAAAACAAACGAGAAATGAAATTTAAGCCAATTGAATGGCATGTTTACGGATTCAGAATAAATTTCTGTCCAAGGGGAATTGAAGTACGTATGATAAGGAAGAGAATGGCTTTGGAATGACCTCATTCCGAGTTATAAAGAAGAAGTTATGAGATTGTAAAGTAAGCGTCTCAAATCAGTACAAGACTTAGAAAAAAATTTGAAGTTCTAGGGCTCAGCCCAAGCCTGCTAAGCCTTGAGGGAGGCAGACACACAAGGCCAACCTGTGAATCGAATCATCGTTGAGTGGTGTCACAAAGACAGATGGGGAGAAAGGAAGGGGACCAAATACTGTGTAGGCAAAGCCCAGAGAAGAGCTTTTAACTGCTCAACTCTTGGGGAAAGTGTAAGGGAAGATAAAGAACATATTGTTCAGCTAAAGTAACACATAATCAAGTGATTTAAACCTTTAGTTAAGGTTGAATGAAATGATTAAATGTGATTAAAGATAAAGAATGTTAATGCAAATTACGGAACTGATATTCGGGGACCGTAGTCGCGATAAAACAAATGTGAGGGATTGCTATGATTGTGATTCCTTAGACGTTGAGTGACGAGGGTAATGTATAACATTTCTATGTTATAATGTTGTAATGAGAGATATACGTAAAGCATATAGATGCTGTGAACGCAACGCAGTTGCGATGAATGATCGATCTTAACATACAACGAATTGTATGGCTTCGACATTAAGAAAGAGTAATGAACGTGGGGTTCATGTATTAGATAACGAAGGTAGTAAGTAAGATATGATTTATCAAGAAAGCCGTAATGAATGGTATCAAGATTAATGAAAGTCGAATGTGAGTCGGATAGAGAATGTTAGAATGAAATATAAGCGTTCAACACTTTAACCGACGTGAGGGTTAAGTGTACGCGAATATTAAACGAAGAGAACCTACATCCCGTGTATGGTTTGACCATAAGATAATGAAGAATGATGATTAAATTTGTGAATGGTGAAGAACTGAATTAAAGACAATGACGTATAACGTAAAGAAGTCGAGTTAATGATTAACTTAGATGACGTTTCGGGTCGATGAACCGGATGTTGTAAGATAAGAATAAGGTAATGTAAAATGTTTAACGCTATGAATGCATAGTATTGACATTGAATAATCATGCTGAGTATACAAAAGACTGTATGACTTAGACGATAAAGTATGAATCCAGAGGTATGGCATTTAGTTGCCAAAAAGCCATAAGGAATAAGAAATTGATTTAACGAACCTTATTGTTTTAATGGTTCAGATAAGTTAAGATGAGGTTAGGTTGTGGTACAATCGTAACCTTTGATGGTTGACATATGGGAGCTAGGCTAAACAATTCCTTCAGAAAGCGGAGGTATATACGAAACTAGCAACCGATCTAACTCACTGTGAAAACAGTGTGGATAAGACGAGAACTTATTTGTTAGTTGTTTGTGGGAAACCACTCAGAGTACCATATGGACTACTAGCAGAGACACGATGTGTGCTGAGTCCTAGGAGAGTTATAAGAAGAATATAAGAATGTAAATCATCAAAGATGATGATCGTATGAGTTAAGACATCTCTGTATATCATGAAGCCATAAAGCGGTAAAGAAAGTTATCGCGTAAACTTAGATTACAAGAACGCGAACCCTAAGAAGTAAAGTTAAGTAAACTAATGCGTAAACTCAAGTATATGACTAATTGGTGTATGTGCTATTTCCTTATGTGTTATATAGGAATTGCGGTAAATAGTTCAGCATAAACTATAAGTTGTAGCTATGCGTAAGTCAAGTTTCCTAACTTTATTCATATTTTAAATGAATGATAGTTTCTTAAACTTCTCAGATGTTGAACTTAAGAAGTTTTATCTATGTGCAAATGTGCGATATTTGTATAAGGTGGTAGAATGTATGAGGCCTTGTGCCACAATTTTAACACTTTGGTGTTTCTATGAGATAAACTGTTCTGTGATTAAACTGTTCAATAAGAGAATGTTCTGTTTATACATGAACCGTTATTGTTAAGTCTGAGCTAATGATTCTAGCTAGACAGGATGTGTATGGAATAAGGTAGAAGAATGAAAGTATTTCAAAGTGAATGTGACTAATGTTTTAAAATGATAGGAATCGAGATTATTCATATTATTCAAGTTGATTCATAACCTTTGTTCGGTTATTGAAGTCTTAAAAGAATGTTTAAATTCTTGAAGTTGCTTGTTCAACTGTTATGACTTGCTGAGCAATTGAATGCTCACACTTGCTTTAAATAAAAACATTTTCAGTGAATGATGTTAGAAAGAACTTAAGGATCCCGTAAAGATCAAGTTGACTGGTATCCAGAAGAAGTGTCATTCAGTAGATGAATGTGCGTGAAGATCAAGCCAAGTCTTATAATGTAGAATAGTTTAATTGAACTATAGATTAGTTTAATGAACTGTTATGTATCCTTGGTGGCAGATAAAAGTCACTCATGTAAGATGAAAAGAATAATGTAATTATCATTATTTGTAATGAACGAGGTTATAAGGTATTAGAGCCTGGGATTTGAGAATGTATGTTTTTATATTTAACTATATAAGGATGTATGTTTGGAAGAAGATGGAATTGTGACGTATGGAATCTGGGTGTGAAAATAGACCGAGTTTCGGGGCGTGATAGATTTAATCAGAGATAGTCAAGCTAATTGACTATAACTTAGCGCTTGATGGGAGACACCCCATTATTTCTATCCTTACCTTTTGTTTAATTCTTTTGAATCATGTCTATTTTGTATCTCCATGTTTAGTTTTTTTTTATAGCATATCAATTGTTGATGTAAGTTTTGAAGGAGCTGAATGTGCATATTATGTTGGTTAAGAGTACCATATAGAGTATTTTTTTTTGGGATATTCATTCATGCATGTTAATTAGTTCATGTTTTTATCTTGGAGAATTGATATATCCCATACTGGTACTTGCTGTATGTGCAAGTGAATTGCAGATTATCAGTAGCCACTTTATTCTGGTTAAAGATTCAAATTTCATTTATTTTATCGTAGAATGTAGGTCACATGTACAAGATTTTAGTAAGTCAAAACAATAGCACTGCGTCTTTGTTTCTTCTTTACAACTTAGTCAATCACATACCACACATGCGATAAATGGCGCACCTGCCATGCAATACCAGTATAAAACCCACAACGCCCACGCCTCGAGATCGAGTCGAAAAAATTTGAAGTTTTTAAAACGTGCCCTACTCAAATTCTTATATCAGTTACATTCTCAAGCATGCTTCTCTCCATTTCTTTTAAAAACTGACGCCTATCTTCTCTTCTCCCAAACTATTTTTTTTCAAATTCAAACTTCGCACCACACTACGCATTCTACGTGTCAATTTCCTTCCCACGTTCAACATCTCATACATATCCTAGTTCAGTTAGTTAGGGTTTCTTCAGAGGGTGGAAAATAACAAGTTTGGGGGTTATTGTTAGTATACAAAGCCTTTTGTCATCAGTTAGTTATCATCTCAAAAGTTTTTCTTCATCAATTGTTATGGGACCAAAAAGAGCGCGCTCTCGCACTCCAAAGTCATATTCCTCAAGCAGCCAAAGTGAGGACATTGTTGACCTCACGAAATTTGTTAGCATTGAAGCCCAAATGGAATATTACAGAATAGTGGCTAAGACATTTGTGAGGGAGCGTGGTTTTAAGCCTGAGGCACAAGATGGGCAACTTAAAGAAATGATCAGAGAAAAATGATGGCTTGGAGTCTGTTCTACACCCATGCCTGCACCCATAGGCATTGTACGTGACTTTTATGCCAATGCGAAGGAGACCATGAGTGGATTTTCCTATGTCAGAGGTGTGCAAGTAGACTATCACCCACAGGCGATTCGTAGCATGTTCAATTTACCCAACCCTCCAACTGGACGTGAAAATTGGGTCGAGGCTACAAGGTTTGAGACTGACCTCGACAGGGTTATCACTGACTTATGCATACCGGGTACACAGTGGAGATACAAGCCTGGTACAAATTAGCCTAGAACTTTCCAGGCTTTAACCCTCAACTGTTATGCCAAAGCTTGGAATCTATTTATCTGTGCAAAACTTATGCTATCATCCCATCAGCATGAGATTACAACTGAGCGGGTAATTATTTTATGGGGTATAATTACTGGAAAATACATTGATGTTGGTCATCTCCTTAACAAGAACATGTTACGTTACATGTGGGGGAGCACTACAGGAAGTATACCACATGCCTCAGTTGTTGCTCATTTATGTGCTCGAGCAGGAATCACGTGGGTTAATGACCAGTTGCAATACCCAAGTTAGGATATCACTCCCGCCACGATAGCCAAGTTCGAGGATTGGGCAGGAGGTACCCCTCATTCAAGGGGCAAAGGCTTCATCCTTCCACCAGCATCATCGAGGCCTTCACCGCAGAACACGCGCACAACTGACGCAGGAACCTCAGCTCAAGCCCTTGAACAGGATGATTGTCGTCTCCGAAGGTTGGAGAGAAAGGTCGACGCAATGTATGACAATTTTTCAATATTTGCCAATGGATTGACGAGGTCCCTAGCCGAGGCTTTTGCGCAGCAGGGAACCATGCTTGAGTGGCCATAATTTGGGACAGCTATGCCATTTTCACCGCCAGATTCACCACCCGAGAAGGGTGGTACAGCTGATAATTAGGGGAGTTCCTTAAAACCCTTTACCTTCATTCATTGGGGACAATGAATAATTTAAGTTTGGGGGTATTGGGTGTTTAATAGTGTAGAGTATTAAGTTAATTACATGTAGTTTAAATTTGCATCATATTATGCATGTTGAGTTTAATTTTTGCTTGTTTATGTGTTTAGTTAATAATTGCAGAAAATTTTTGCATTTTAGTGATTAGTATATGTTTTAATTATGTGTTTAGTTGTATATCCCAAGTATCTAGTTTTATGGAATTTTAATTTATCCAATGATGAATATGAGTTTATGGATTTTGGAATTTAATTGATAACATGAGCTTGGTTATAATATTCTACATGATTTGGTTCATGCTTGTTGTTTAGATGTTATCGGTTAGCACATAGGTGTTCATATCTGCTTGTTGGTATAAGAATAACATG
This sequence comes from Panax ginseng, assembly GCA_020205605.1. NCBI lineage: Eukaryota > Viridiplantae > Streptophyta > Magnoliopsida > Apiales > Araliaceae > Panax > Panax ginseng. The sequence goes on from CM035129.1 coordinate 91,168,040, forward strand.
TTTTGCTTGCTAAGTAGAAAATGTTGTTTCTAAAGATAGAATTATGTAGAAAGTGGACTTAGATTGTGAAAACACTGATAATCAAACTTTGGGAAACATTGGTATGCTTGTTATATAAAAAATAAAAATAAAAATAAAAATTATTATTGAAACCTTCCTAAGTTGAATTATTGAAGCTTGTGATTGGGCAGGATGGAGTGTAAAACACACTCACTAAAAAATAATAATAATAAATAAACACCACAGGAAAGTGTGAAAATCTCCCTCGTGAGTGAAAATAAAGCAGAATAAACCCATTGTTGAACCTTAATTTGTATTGATGTGTTGGAGTAGTTTTTGTTTCATTAGTATACGTAATTCTTGATTTGAACTTCAATTTTCTGTCTTTAGTAGTATAATATGTGTAATCTTTGCCTTGGTCAAGCTTATTTATGAACACATCACACACACAGCATCTTTATAGTGAGTTTGGATTATTTAATTGTATAATATTATGTCTATAGCTTAGTTTGATATTTTATTCTTGAATCTAGATAATTCTCTGAGGCACACTTAATTGGAATTCCATTTTAGCTGGAAATCTTGGGACTCACTTGCATCATAGTGTAGTTTGCATAGCATGTAGTTGCATTGCTCATTTTATTTTCGTATACATTGCTTAAGGGCAAGCAATAGTTCAAGTTTGGGGGTATTTGATAAGTAGGTTTTATACCTACTTATTGGGTGCCAACTCACTGGAATTATGCTCATCTCAAGTAGTTTTTATTATGTTTTATTTGCATTTTATGTTTATTTTGTAGTATTTGTAGCTGGAACTCCTATAACAACCGAAGGCAAGGAAAGGCATGGAAAAGCAAGAAATGGCATGGAATAGCATTAACATGGCATGGTGGAATTGAGCTAGAATGAAGATTGCATAACTGGACCTGAGCAGGTGAAGAGGATCAATGCATTAGGAAATGAAGAAAAGAAGAAATGAAGAAGTAGAAGGAAACAACAACAATAAAAAGCAGTAGAAGACACAGTGCAGCAGCAGCGCGGCCACGTTGCCTGTATAGCTACAAATGGCGTGCCCGCGCCTAAGGCAAGATAGAGGCATATCAGGCATCGCGCGACCGCGCTTCAACAAGGAAGGACCATGGCGCACGCGTGCCAAACACTCAGTAGATAACCTCATAGTGCGCCCGCACCCGTATTCCACTACAATTCCACGTGGCCGCGCGAGTCTTATTCAGTTAATTTTGCTGACTTTTTGTAATTTGAATTTGAGCGTGTTTTGCTCAACTGAAATGATATGGTTGGCACCAGACATGGTTTTTCATTTTTTTCATCATTACTGTTCTTAAGTTTTAGCTACGCTAGATAGGGTTTAAGCATTTGATGATACATTTAACTCCTCTCTTTATCTAGATTATTCAATAATTATAGTTTACATTTTCTGGAGATTTTGGTGATTTGGAACAAGCTTGGAACAGACTTTGTAACAGAGATTATCAGATTTGCTCTATCATTTCTCTTACATCTATTGATTGTATTTCTTAATTCCATGTTTTGCTTCAATCCCATAATGGCTTTTGGTTCAGAAATGAACTAAATTCCATTATGGGATTCTAATGGATTTTGATATGTAGTCTAAATATGTGTATCTAATTGTGATGTCGTAAATTTATCATTGGAATGCCCATTATGGTTGTGCTTAATGTATGAATGCTTGATCACCATTCACACTAATTGCTTGTATAGATTTGGAAAATGAAATATAAGTATAGATTAGACCATAATGGCATGTGTTCGTGAACCGGATAGACATATACCGATTCACCATTTGTAGTCATTAAAAGAGCTTGCACTTAAATCATATTTGCTTTAAATTCAAATAGAAATATAGTGAGTTTGGTAATTGTGATGCTTACATGAATTCTATCAAATGTGGATTTTATGTAAATTGGTCATATTTCATTGAAAAATGGTTATGTTCCACTTTTGTGCTCTTGACTAGCTTTCCATGATAAATAATTAAACATGACATGAGGGCTGCATTTTAGATGAAACATTAAATGATATTAGAATCTCATTTCTCTCCAATTTGATGCATTACTTTAGTAATTATAAGTTTGTTTCGTTAATTAATTTAGAATTCAATTTAATTATGAGTTGATCGTTTAAGCATATAGAAATAGTGATTAAGTTGTTGCATGATAAATTAGATTTAACACCTTTCTTCGTGGATCAATACTTTTCTTACTCTGTACTACTTGTTGACCCATGTATACTTGCATGAGTTAGAGTCCTTTTTCATAAACCAAAAAGGAGGCAACAACATGTTTTTTAATGAATTATCATACTTGCTGAGCTAGTTATGCTCACTCTTGCTTGAACCATATGAATGAAGCTAAGATTGAACGACCTAAAGGATCGAATAAGGATAAAGGAAAGGCTAAGGCAGACCACTGAACTGTCTATGTAATAGTATAGATTTAATGTTATAATTATTTGATATTATAACAAGAAACAGATGTAATGGTTATACAGAACCTGGGAAAGGGAATATTGTTTTGGAATATAAATAAGACATATTCACTCTTTTGAGTTATTTCAATTGAATGTATGTGTGAATGGTAGTACCGTGGTAGAACCATCTCGCCTCAAGATTAGAAGATACCCGAATTTGGGGGCATCACAGTTTGGTATCAAAGCAATAGGTTATAAAACTTAAGGGGGGGAAATAGAACCTTAAGTCATAACCTTAAAAAGAGTTAAAGAAGTAAAAGATGAAGTTAACCCTAAAAATGCATTATATGTGATATGTGTTTTTATTATTCTAATGATGTTTTGTAAGACCCCAACTTTTATGAATAAAGAATATTTTCTCAAAATATATTTTTGAATATTATTGTGTGGATTTGATATAATGTTATAGTTGTGGGTAATATTTATAAATTTTGCATAGTAAGCAAGTGGTTATATAATATTTGATTGGTCGGGGAATATTCGTTTTAACAGGGAATATTCGTACGTCGGCACAATCATTGGTGGACCCCACAACGGATGTATTGTCGTAGTTAGAAAATGACAGAATTTTCTTTTTATAAAAATAATGGCAAAAGTTTTACTGTTAAAACTGTTAAACTACCCGATAGTAAAAGTAAAGTAATACGCGTGGTTGCATAGTAGCACACGGTATTTGTTATTGATGCTTACGTGAGAAGTCACTCAATTATTGCTACTGATAATTCTTTGCATCATATCTCTCACATTATTGATTCAATTATTGTCACAGTATCATCTGCATTTTATGTTATTAAATCAATAATTGAGACGACAAAGTTATTCATATTATTAAATTGCAATATTTACAATGTCTAGAAGTTCTGTCAAGGAGAGGTTTGGTCATCTAATTGCACGCCAATAAGGAGAAATCCTTATCGTAAAGTCCCCTCTTTCCTGGGAATGACCTGGTTGTTAAATATTGTGAGTTATAATATTAATGATGAATAAGTTTCTGTTTATTAAAGATGAAATTGATAGTTCCATTGTGTTGGAATTATTAGTGTTAGTGTAAATCGACATTTATTTCTGTATTAATGGATGTCTGGAAGTTATACTGACCAGTCGGGGAATTACCATGGATTTCGTTACTGGTCTTCCCAAGGTTTCTCAAGGCATAGATGCGATTTGGGTCATTGTTGATAGATTGACCAAGTCTGCTCATTTCTTACCGATACGAGAAACTTATACACTTGAACGCCTTGCTAGTATGTACATAAACAAGATTGTAAGATTGTATGGTATGTCAATATCCATAGTTTACGATCGAGAGCACTTTTATGAATAAAGAATATTTTCTCGAAATATATTTTTGAATATTATTGTGTGGATTTGATATAATGTTATAGTTGTGGGTAATATTTACAAATTTTGCAAAAAGTAAGCAAGTGGTTATATAATATTAGATTGGTTGGGGGGAATATTATTCGTTTTAACGAGGGAATATTAATGCGATGGCACAATCATTAGTGGACCCCAGCGGAAGTATTATTGTAGTTTAGAAAATGACAAAATTATCTTTTATAAAAATAACGGCGAAAGTTTTACCGTTAAAAGCTGTTGAACTACCCGGTAGTAAAAAATACGATGTCTGGCGTGGTTGCATAGTAGCACATACGGTATTGGTTATTGATGCTTCGTGAGAAGTCACTCAATTATTGCTCTGATAATTCTTTGCATCATATCTCTCATATTATTGATTCAATTATTGTCACGATTATCATCTGCATTTTATATATTTATTAAATCAATAATTGAGGCGACAAAGTTATTCATATTATTAAATTGCAATATTTACAATGTCTAGAAGTTACATCGAGGAGAGGTTTGGTCATCTAATTGCGCGCGCCGATAAGGAGAAATCCTTATCGGAAAGCCCCCTCTTTCACAGGAGCGACACGGTTTGTTAAATATTGTGAGTTATAATATTAATGATGAATAAGTTAAGTGTTGATTAAAGATGAAATTGATAGTTCCATTGTGTTGGAATTATTAGTGTTAGTGAAATCGACATTTATTTAGGGTATTAATGGATGTCTGGAAGTTATCTTGACCCGGTCGGGTAATTAATCGGATAAATGAGCAATTAATTGCTATTAATTCACATGATTATAACTATTTGTTCACATGTGTGTACTATTGATTCACATTCTTGTTACTATTAGGGGAGTTGGTGCAAGATTGATAATACTTGCATGACTAAGTTAAAAATGGAGGTATAGATGGAGTCTTATCTTGTAATTCATATTTTCACATGTCTAGAACTATTGATTCACATGATTTACTATTGATTCACATGATTTACTATTAGGGAGGTGGTGCAAGTTTGATAATACTTGCGGGACTAAATTAAAAATAAAGGAAAAGAGGAAGGTATTATCTTTGTAATATTACGAGCCCCAAAATGTGCAATTATCGAAACTATATTTTCCTATAAATAGAAGCTCATTTCTTCATTATTCTTCACCAATTCACTCAAGCTATAGAGCAATTATTATAGAGAGAAATTATAGAGAGAAAGAAGAAATGATGCTACTCTACTCCTTTTTTCTCCGGTATCCGGTTTTTTTCTAAGGTAAAGGGTATTATTTCTTTTGTTATTCATGAAGAGAGATTGTTGTTATTCCATTTATTTATTATTACATTGAATAACTTTGTATCATGTGGAATAACTACTCATATCATACATGGTGAAATTCTTACATTATTCCATTCTTTATTATTATGTTTGGAATAACACATACTGTCAATCTGCATGCATGGTGAAATTTTACATATTCCATTCTTTATTATTCATTTTCATTGCATTATTTGGACACATTATTCATTATTTATTATTACATTGGAATAACACATATATCATGCGATCTATCGCATGCATATGAATTCTTACATTATTCCATTCTTTATTATTACATTGGAATATCACATGCATATTTTGGTTCATTTATTATTACATGATAACACATGCATGACACAGTTCTTACATTCCATTATTTATTATTACATTGGAATATCACATGCGTGCGTTTACGCATGACTGGTTCCATTATTTATTATTACATTGGAATAACACATGCATGCGTGCGATCTATCGCATGCACATGTGAATTCTTTTGTTATTCCATTCTTTATTATACTCGGTTGGTTAAAGTTTTGGCTTATACTATACTCCATGAAAATTAGTGGAATATCCTTGATATTTGCGCTTCATCGATATCTTTTCATGGAAATATTCTTACGAGCATTCTTGAATTTTACTCTACAATAAGAAGTATCATGTTGACAATTTGGACATTATTGATTTACGGATAAATTAGATTATAAATCTTTAAAATTTATTCTTGAACTTGTTTTATTGAATTCCTATATCATTGTCATCATCCTCATGTTTATATTACATTGAAAGTCATCATGGCACATAGTGCATAGATGGACTTGGTATGATTATGACCGAGGGATCATTGGGTATAATCATGGCCAGTAATATTACAAATGATGTGGTAAAAGTCCTCATTGGCCCGTAGTGCATTGATGGGCGAGTTGTTGGCATGATCATGACCATTAATGAATACACAAATATCCTTGGCCGTGGTGCATGGATAATTTGTGGTCGTGATACTAAAAATATCCTTGGTAGTAGTGCGAGGGGGTGATTCGATGATGTGGATTATTTATTAAGTTTGAGTCTCGTGATAAAAGTGATGAAAAACCTTTTAAATCATAGAAGATAGTAGATTTTATTCTCTACTTGACTCTTACAATGGATTGCTTGTTCATTGCGAGTTAAACTTGATGTTTGTTATATTGTATCGGTTTAACATTTTTGTGGGCTAATGATAATTTATTACGCATTATCTTAGTCATAATATTTCTTCTTTGGGCTAGTTGAGCTCACCCTTTTTTGCTTTCATTGTTCTCTTGAGGAAATGAGAACGTGGCGGGACTAGTCGGGGGGAATGGGTGATGGTCGAGATGATAGCATTAGTAGTCCTCACTATTACATTAAATAGTGTGATAATAAATGTAATGAGGACTCCATTGAGTGTGGATATTGTCTAGATGACAATATTCTTATTAAAACTCTTAGATTATGTTTTTGTAAGTATTTTACATGATTGTTGTATAATTAAGTTGTATTTGAATTTTGTACCATGTATTTGGCGACTCAAGATGGGTGATGTATACCTATTTTGGGGGCGTCACGAGTTAGTATCAAAGCTTAGGGATATGATCCTGGTGAGATGTGAGATAAGAACTAGGAGGGAGAGCAGAAATTCTTTATTAGTATGACCTACCTAAGTTTATTTGGTATTTAATTGGTCGGTCGAGTATATAGGGATAATATGTGATATGTTAATTAACCCTTGTTTTGTGGCGATATTTGAAAATGACATCAAGAATGTTGAGAATAGCAATGGAGCACGAGGAGACCATTGAGTCACCACAGATCGATAATCGGGATAATGTGCATCGGGAAGGCGACAATCCTCATGCAAACAACAACAACGACCAAATGATGAGCGATGGAATGTTCGGAGGCTTTATGCAATTCATGCAACATCGGTGAGGCGGCTCTGTCCAAAATGCAGGTGAAACACTTGGCAACTCTCGGACGGATCACCATTAGCGATTCGAGGCTGGGACCACGGAGTTTTTGAAGAGCCAAAACCACTTAAAGGCGGAGGCGTGGATAAAGCGGATCTGCAAGATATTTGATGTCTTGGGATGCTCAGAGGAGCAAAAAGTTCCTTTTGCCACCTTCATGTTGCGAGAGGCGATTCTTGGTGGGAATCTGTAAAGCGTACTCAACTGCCCCCTTGAAGATGACTTGGGAGAAGTTCAAGAATTGTTCAACGACAAGTACTTTCCCAAAAGTATTAAATCACATGAAAGAGGTAGAGTTCATCAAGTTGAGCAAAAACAACATGGCCATGTCGCGATGATGCTGAAGCCAAGTTTGCTGAGTTGTCTCGGTTTGCGTCCCATTTGGTTGATAATGAGGAGAGAATGGCGAATGTTTCTAAGAGGTTTGAAACCAAGAGATCGTCGATATCTTATCTCTCATAAAGCGTGTTTGTATTAGGATGTTGTTAATAGGGCTCGATTATTGGAGCGCGATAATGAGTCAACCCAACCAAAAGAAGCGGCGGCAAAAAAAATGATAATACCGGTGATAGCGATCATCGAGCGGTGACAATAAGCGTGGAGGAATCAACATGCGAAATGGTAACCACTTTGAGTGGTAATCATGGCCAAAACAATAAGAATGGACATTTCAAGAAGAGAGATTCAACAATGATGGAAAGACGTCGGCACCATCACCGTTGTTAAGGAAGGAGAAACGACCACCTATCATATGCTTCAAATGCGGAGGGAGGGACACATCGGTCAAAGCTAGCGATGCCGTCAAAGCGTGTTACAATTGTGGAAGAAGGTCACCTAGCCCATTTTGTCATTCACAGAAGACAAGTCCAGCTTGGGAAGGAGGCACCAAAGGTAGTCCCGGAGAAAAAGTCAAAAGCCGGTAGTCAAGAGGAGGCGTTTGTCGTGACCTCCCGAAAAAGCAAGGAACGAGCGAGGTCATCACGGGTAAACTTATCATAAACTCTAGCGAAGTCTATACCTTATTTGATACCGGTTCTACCCATTCTTTTATTTCTCCTACTTGCGCTCAACGTTTAAATTTGACTCCGGAGAAATTAGACTTTGACTTATCTGTTGAAACTCCGTTGGGAGAAACCTTCATTACATCCACTGTTTATAAGTCTTGTTTGGTTCAAATCGGTACCCTCACATTACCTGTCGATCTTATTTCATTGAAAATACTTGCATTTGATGTAATTCTAGGGATTGATTGGTTAACTACTCATCATGCAAAAAATTGATTATTTTAAGTAAGGTTGTTAGCTTTCATATTCTAACCAACCTATTATGCGAATTCAAACAACCAAACCATTAAAATCAATCACTTTGTCATCTCAAGCCATAAAGCTATTCGTTTATTGAAAAATGGATGTCAAGCTTTCTTAGCTCATATTCTGATTTAAACAAAAATACGTCGATTTTGAATGATATTTCTATTATTAATGAATTTCTGACGTATTCCACGAAGAACTTCTGGCCTACCCCGGGCGAGAAATTGAATTTTGTATCGACCTTGAACACAGGTACAAAACCCTTTCCAAAGCCCCATATCGAATGGCTCTATTGAACTTGAGGAGTTAAAGACCCAATTACGAGGAATTGTTAGACATTGGGTTTCATTCGTCTAAATCGTCTCCTTGGGGTGCTCTGTTACTATTAAGTGAAGAAGAAAGATGGAAGTATCGACGACTTTGTATTGATTATCGGGAGTTGAATCATGTCACCATCAAAAATAGGTACCCATTGCCTCGCATTGATGACTGTTTTGACCCGATTACAAGGAGCCAAATTCTTTTCAAAGATTGATCTTCATTAGGATATCATCGATTGAAGATTAAAAGCGATGACATTCAAAGACTACTTTTCGAACTTCGATGCGGGCATTATGAATTCCTAGTCATGTCTTTTGGATTGACTAATGCTCCTGCTTGCCTTCATGGACATGATGAGCCAAGTATTCAAGGAATATTTGGATCACTTTGTGGTCGTCTTTATTGATGACATCCTCATATACTCAAAAGCCGTGAAGACCATGAGCAACACTTGAAATTTGATACTCAAAAGCTTCGTGAAAACAAGCTTTATGCCAAGTTGAAGAAATGTGAGTTACGGCTTGAGGAAGTTGCATTCCTTGAGCACGTGATATCAAATCATGGAATATCTGTTGACCCGACAAAGATTGAAGCAATTCAAAGTTTGGAGCAACCAAAATCGATGATAGAAATCGTAGCTTTCTCGGCTTAGCTTTGGTTATTATCGGAGATTCGTGGAAGGATTTTCTCGAATCGCTACTCCATTAACTCGGTGACTCGAAAAGATACAAAGTTCGGTTGGAGGCGAGGAATGTGAGAAGAGTTTTCAAGAACTTCGAGAAGACTCATTTATTTTTGTTACGACAATACCATCGGCTCGGAGGATTTGTCATCTCTGATGATGCTTGAGGCAAAGGGTTAGGATGTGTTCTCATGCAACATGGGAAAGTCATAGCCTATGCCTCACGACAACTCAAAAATATATGAGAGGAATTATCCTACTCATGATCTAGAGTTAGCGGCGATCGTTTTTTAACGCTTAAGATTTGGAGGCATTACACTATGGAGAGAAGGTGGAGATCTATCTGGATCATAAAAGCCTCAAATATTTCTTCACTCAAAAGGAACTCAACATGCGGCAATGATGATGGCTTGAGTTGTTGAAAGATTATGATCATACCATCGATACCATCTGGAAAAGCGAGCGTAGTAGGTGCGCATTGAGTAGAAGATCATATCTGAGACACGAGTGCAATATTGTCAACATGAAGGCCCATTGTGTATGACTTGGAAAGGATGGAAATAGAGTTAAAGACTCCGAGGACCCATGTGATGATGGCGAATATCTGAGTGGAACCGACTTTAATCGATAAAGTTAAAGGCTGCTCAAACTACTGACACACAGGCGATCGTATGAGGAAGAAAGTGCAAGAAGGTGCTATTCGAAGCAAGAATCGATGAAGAAGGAATACTTGAGTCAACTCCGGACTTTGTGTTCTAACGATTACGACTTGAAGTATAAAATCATGATGGAGCGCACAACACACCAGTTTGCAATCCATCTTGGGAGTACCAAAATGTATCGTGATCTTGACATACATTTTGGTGGAGCAATATGAAGAGAGAGATAGCGGGGTTTATCTCAAAGTGTCTAACTTGTCAGCGAGTCAAGGCGAGACATCAAGTGCCAAAAGGTCCATTGCAACCACTTGAAATTCGAGAATGGAAGTGGGAGCACATTACCATGGATTTAGTTCTTGGTCTTCCCAAGGTTTCTCAAGGCATAGATGCGATTTGGGTCATTGTTGATAGATTGACCAAGTCTGCTCATTTCTTACCGTCTGAGAAACTTATACACTTGAGCGTCTTGCTAGTATGTACATAAATGAGATTGTAAGATTGCATGGTATGCGGTATCCATAGTTTACGATCGAGACCCAAGATTCACTTCACGATTTTGGGTTAGTTTGCAAAAAGCTATGAGCGCAGTTTACGATTTAGTTGGCATATCATCCTCAAAGCGGATGGGCGATCGAAAAGGACTATTCAAACTCTTGAAGATTTATTAAGACTACTGTGTCCTTGACTTCAAGGGAAGTTGGGACAAGTTCTTACCATTGGTGGAGTTTTCCTACAACAATAGTTATCAAGCAAGTATTGGCATGGCTCCATTTGAGGCGTTGTATGGAAGAAAGTGTCGTTCTCGGTATCTTTGGGATGAGGTGGGTGAAACAACGTTGTTGGGACCGGATTTGATACGTATGACTATGAAAAGATTCAAATGATCCGAAACGTATAAAAAACTCACAAGATCGACAAAAGAGTTATCTTGATCTTCATCGAAAGGGCGTGGAATTCGATATTGGAGATCATGTGTTGTTACGTGTTGCTCCATGGAAAGGAGTTACGAGATTTGGAAAGAGAGAAAGCTCGATCCTCGATTCATTGGCCCATTTTAATCCTCGAGCAGTAGGAGCGTGGCTATATAGACTCGCTTTTCTGCTTGAGTATGTCTCGTGTTCATAATGTTTTTCACATATCTATATTACGTAAATATGTGAAAGACCCGAACCACATTATTGAGTTAGAACCAGGACGAAATAGCGGAAGATTTAACGTATGAAGAGGTTCTGTTAAAATCTTGGATAAGAAGGATCATATTCTACGCTCCAGGTTATACCTCAAGTCAAAGTTTTGTGGAGAAACCACGATGTGGAGGAAATGACACAGGAGTTAGAATGCGAGATGAAGTCAAGATATCCTCACCTCTTGATATACAGTGTCGTACCCTAATTTAGGGGATGAAATTTCATAAGAAGGGGAGGTTGTAAGACCCCACTTTTATGAATAAAGAATATTTTCTCGAAATATATTTTTTTGAATATTATTATGTGGATTTGATATAATGTTATAGTTGTGGGTAATATTTACAAATTTTGCAAAAGTAAGCAAGTGGTTATATAATATTAGATTGGTGGGGAATATTATTTTTTTTAACGAGGGAATATTAAATGCGGCGACACAATCATTAGTGGACCCCTGATGGAAATATTATAGTAGTTAGAAAATGACAAAATTATCTTTTTATAAAAATAACGGCGAAAGTTTTACCATTAAAAGCTGTTGAACTACCGGTAGTAAAGAAGTGCGATGTCTGGCGTGGTTGCATAGTAGCACACGGTATTGGTTATTGATGCTTTACGTGAGAAGTCACTCAATTATTATTACTACGATAATTCTTTGCATCATATCTCTCGTATTATTGATTCAATTATTGTCACGATATCATCTGCATTTTATGTATATTATTAAATCAATAATTGAGGCGACAAAGTTATTCATATTATTAAATTGCAATATTTACAATGTCTAGAAGTTACATCGAGGAGAGGTTTGGTCATCTAATTGCGCGCGTGATAAGGAGAAATCCTTATCGGAAAGCCCCTCTTTCACAGGAGCGACACGGTTGTTAAATATTGTGAGTTATAATATTAATGATGAATAAGTTAGTGTTGATTAAAGATGAAATTGATAGTTCCATTGTGTTGGAATTATTAGTGTTAGTGGAAATCGACATTTATTTGGTATTAATGGATGTCTGGAAGTTATATTGACCAATCGGGTAATTAATCGGATAAATGAGCAATTAATTGCTATTAATTCACATGATTATAACTATTTGTTCACATGTGTGTACTATTGATTCACATTCTTGTTACTATTAGGGGAGTTGGTGCAAGATTGATAATACTTGCATGACTAAGTTAAAAATGGAGGTATAGATGGAGTCTTATCTTTGTAATTAAGTATTTTCACATGTCTAGAACTATTGATTCACATGATTTACTATTGATTCACATGATTTACTATTAGGGGAGGTGGTGCAAGTTTGATAATACTTGCGGGACTAAATTAAAAATAAAGGAAAAGAGGAAGGTATTATCTTTGTAATATTACGAGCCCCAAAAATGTGCAATTATCGAAACTATATTTTCCTATAAATAGAAGCTCATTTCTTCATTATTCTTCACCAATTCACTCAAGCTATAGAGCAATTATTATAGAGAGAAATTATAGAGAGAAAGAAGAAAGTACGCTACCTCTCTCTCTATATCCGATTTTTTTAAGGTAAAATTATTATTTCTTTTCGTATTCATGAAGAGTAAAATTATTCCATTCTTTATTATTACGTTGGAATAACTTTTTGTTATTCCATACATGGTGATTATTACATTATTCCATTCTTTATTATTATGTTGGAATAACACATTGTTTATGCATATATACATGGTGAAATTCTTATTCCATTATTCCATTATTTTATTATTATTACATGAAATAATTTTTTATTATTACATCGCATATCAATCATCATGTACATGGTGAAATTCTTACATTATTCCATTCTTTATTATTACATTTGGAATATCACATGCATGCGTATTATCGCATGACTGGTTCCATTATTCCATTATTTATTATTACATTGGAATAACACATACATGCGATCTATCGCATGCATGGTGAATTCTTACATTATTCCATTCTTTATTATTACATTGGAATATCATATGCATGCGTGTTCTGCATGACACAGTTCCATTATTTATTATTACATTGGAATATCATGTACATGCGTTTACTGACTGACACCATTCCATTATTTATTATTACATTGGAATAACTTTTATGCATGCGATCTATCGCGTGCATTCAGGTGAATTCTTTTGTTATTCCATTCTTTATTATACTCAGTTGGTTAAAGTTTTGGCTTCTATACTCCATGAAATTAGTGGAATATCCTTGATATTTGCGCTTCATCCAGTATCTTTTCATGGAAATATTCTTACGAGCATTCTTGAATTTTACTCTACAAAAAAGTATCATGTTGACAATTTGGACATTATTGATTTCTGGATAAATTAGATTATAAATCTTTAAAAATTTATTCTTGAACTTGTTTTATTGAATTCCTATATCATTGTCATCATCCTCATGTTTATATTACATTGAAAGTCATCGTATGTGGCACATAGTGCATAGATGGACTTGGTATGATTATGACCGAGGATCATTCGGTATAATCATGGCCAGTAATGTTACAAATGATGTGGTAAAAGTCCTCATTGGCCCGTAGTGCATTGATGGACGATTGTTGGCATGATCATGACCATTAATGAATACACAAATATCCTTGGCGTATAGTGCATGGATAATTTGTGGTCGTGATACTAAAGAATATCCTTGGCCGTAGTGCGAGGGATTCGATGATGTGGATTATTTATTAAAATGAGTCTCGGCGATAAAAGTGATGAAAAACCTTTTAAATCATAGAAGATAGTAGATTTTATTCTCTACTTGACTCTTACAATGGATTGCTTGTTCATTTGATTAAACTTGATGTTTGTTATATTGTATCGGTTTAACACTTTGTTGTAGGCTAACGATAATTTATTACGCATTATCTTAGTCATAATATTTCTTCTTTGGGCTAGTTGAGCTCACCCTTTTGCTTTCATTGTTCTCTTGAAATGAGAGCGTGGCGGGGACTAGTCGGGGAATGGGTGATGATGTCGAGATGATAGCATTAGTAGTCCTCACTATTACATTAAATAGTGTGACAATAAATGTAATGAGGACTCCATTGAGTGTGGATATTGTCTAGATGACAATATTCTTATTAAAACTCTTAGATTATGTTTTATGTATTTTATTTTTTTACGATTTGTTTGTATAATTAAGTTGTATTTGAATTTTTACTACCATGTATTTGGCGACTCAGATGGGTGATGTATACCTATTTTGTATTATACTACAAGGAAGAACGAATCAATATAAGTTTTCTTTTATTGAAACATGTTGTGCAATGAGTATGAGTTATTGTTTAATAATAAATAATAACTAATTAACAAGAAATAAATAATAATGAAGTGCTATGTATTTTAACAGAAAAATGCCTCCAAGAAGAAGACAAAGAAATCAAGGAGCGAATGTGAATCAACCTAAGAAGGGACCCAAGTTAACCCGAATTCTGCGATGAGTTCGTTAATTTATTAATGGCTGCCTTTAACCAGAATAGGGTGAATGTACCCATAAATCCTGCAGTAGTACGGGCTACTACGTTTAAGGATTTTAAGAGTGTAGGTCCGCCAGAGTTCAAAGGAACTACGGACCCTATAGAAGCCCAAATGTGGGTAAAAGAAATAGAGAAGGCATTTGTTATTGCAAATGTCGATGAAGGGCAAAAGGTTGCTTTTTCTACCTATATGATGAAGGGAGAGGCCAATTTTTTGTGGGAGGCAAACAAAGCTAGGGCGGAGATAGATAACTTAACATGGACATGGTTCAAGGAGATTTTCTTCGAGAACTACTTTCCCACGAGTATGCAGGGGAGGATGGAGATGAGGTTTTTGGAGTTGAAACAAGGGGAGATGACTGTTCCCCGATATGCTTCCGAGTTCAATGAACTGGCGAGGTTTGCTCCACACCTAGTGGACACGGAGGTGAGGAAGGATAGGAGATTCGAGCAGGGTTTGAAACCTTAGCTCTATAGCCGGATATCAGTCTTCCAAAGTACTTCTTTTTGAACCATTCTAGAGAAGGCGATAATCACCGAGGGTGGGAATGAGGCTTTAAGCCAGTACCACAGGGAGAAGAAAAATAAGAATAAAGTAGATGGGGAGTAAAAATCGAGGGAGCTAGTGGTAGTGGCAATGGCCAGAAGAGAAAGGGTTTTAACTTTGGGAATACCAGAGTGAAGCAAGGAGATCCTAAGAAGAGGATGGAGGCATACAAGAATTGTGGGAAGACTCATTTAGGAGTCTGTCTCAAGGGGAAGTCGGTGTGTTACAATTGTGGATAGGAGGGGCATATTTCGCTTAATTGTCCAAGTCCAAAGAAGAACTATGGATACTTTGTATGTGGATCAACTGACCACATAGCGAAGAACTTCCCAAAGAAGGGGACGGACGGGTATAAGAGCACTAATAGTGGTAAGCTAGCTATTAGTCGTCTAGCTCAGACGGGTAGGCCGATGGCCCGCACCTTTAACATGATGGTCCAAGATGCAATTGCATCAGGGGATGTAGTTGCAGGTATTATCCCGATCAATGATATAAATGCTTACATGTTGTTTGATTCGGGTGCTACTTGTTCATTTATAGCATGTGATTTTGCTAAATGGTTAGAATTACTTCCAGAAAGATTGCATGTACCTTTGAATATCAAGGTAGCAAATGAAGAAATAATTCCTGTTGAAAACATTCATAAGAGTTGTTGTGTAGATATACGAGGTTGTAAATTATCGATAGATTTGATACCTATAAAGTTGGAAGAATTCGATGTAATTCTCGGGATGGATTGGTTGTTTAACCATGGTGCAATTATAGATTGCCAAAAGAAATGTGTAAATATTAGAACGTTAAGACAGCCTCATGTAGTGTTTTATGATAATAAATTGTCGGGACGTTCATGTTGTCTTACCATGACACAAACTAGGAAATTGTTGAGGAAGGGATGTGTAGGTTATTTGTGTCATGTTGTTGATACCCAGAGAGTGGGAGCAACAATGGAACAAATACTTATAGTCAAAGAATTCATGGATGTATTTCCAAGTGAATTACCAGGTCTTCCGCCAGATAGGGAGATCGAATTCGTAATAGATATTGTGCCAGGAGCGGTACCAGTTTCAAGGGCACCATATCGTATGGCGCTCGTAGAGATAAAGGAGCTGATGGTTTAATTACAAGAACTATTGGACAGAAAGTACATTCAACCGAGTGTTTCACTGTGGGGAGAACTGGTACTATTTGTAAAGAAAAAAGACGGATCGTTAAGACTTTATATCGACTATCGAGAGTTGAACAAGTTAATGATAAAGAATAAATACCCATTGTCCAGGATCGATGATCTTTTTGATCAGTTGAAAGGGGCAAAGTATTTTTCTAAGAAAGATTTACGGATGGGGTATCATCAATTAAAGGTTAGGAAGGAGGATGTACCTAAGACGGCATTTAGGACTCGTTACGGCCATTACGAGTTTCTGGTGATGTCATTTGGGTTGACAAATGCACCAGTTGCATTTATAGATATGATGAACAGAGTGTTCAAACAATATATAGACAAGTTCATCATAGTGTTTATCGATGATATTCTAGTCTATTCTAAGACGCTAGGAGATCACGCTGAACACCTAAGAATAGTGTTGGAGACACTAAGGAATGAGAAGTTATATGCAAAATTTACTAAGTGTGAATTTTGGCTAGAATGGGTATAGTTTTTAGGACATGTTATCGATCAGGATGGGATTTCAGTAGATCCAGTGAAGGTGGAAGCAGTGATTAATTGGGAACAGCCAAAAATACCGACTGAGGTGCGGAGTTTCCTCGGGTTAGTGAGATACTATCGAAGATTTATCCAAGATTTTTCTAAGATAGCTACTCCATTGACTAATTTAACAAGGAAGATAATGAAGTACATATGGACTGAGAAGTGTGAAGACAGTTTTTAAGAACTGAAGAAAAGGTTGAGTGAAGCACCTGTATTGTCATTACCCGATGATACAGGAAATTTTGTAGTTTATAGCAATGCTTAGCATAAAGGACTTAGTTGCGTGCTCGTGAAGCATGGAAAGGTCATTGCGTATGCATCACGACAGTTAAAGGATTATGAGAAAGTTTATCCTACTCATGATTTGGAAATGGCCGCGGTAGTGTTTGCCTTAAAGATATGGAGACATTATCTTTATAGAGAGAAATTTGAGATATGCACGGACCATAAGAGTCTAAAATATATCTTCACACAAAAGGATTTAAATATGAGACAAAGGAGATAGCTGGAGTTGATAAAGGATTATAACTGCGATATCTTGTATCACCCCAAAAAAGCCAATGTAGTGGTCGACGCCTTAAGTAGGAAGAGTCGGGAAAAGTTGTCTATGTTAACGGCTCAAACTGAGTTAATAACAGAGATGGCTAGGATGGAGCTAGAGGTGAAGTTACCGAGTGAATCGGGACACAGATTGTTTGTAACGCCCCAGAAAATTTGGATTTTTGATAATTAAATTTTTATTTTTATTATGTGGATTAAATGAATTTAATTAATTATATATGGGAGTAAGCTAATTGAAGGTCGTCCTATGACCTAGACATATCGGAACGTCGTAGTATTTTGGCTACGTGGTAGAATTAAAGTGTTTGAATTTTCAAGATGAAAATAAAAACTTTCCAAAAAAATTTCCGAAAAACACTATTCACGCATTTCTGCTCGAGAATTATTTTTGAACTTTCGAGAAATACGTAATGATAGAATATCGAGGTGAGATAGAATATCCAATAATATTTCAGTTATGGAAAATACAGTTTTTTCGCCTGCGGCCTTAAAACCTAACGATTAGGAAAAGTGAGTTCCGAGAAGAAAATGTAATACGTATAATGAATTAAAGCGTTGATCGTATAATACGTAGGTATTGTACGAGGTAATGAATACGAGTATAATACGAGGTATTATACGAGTATGAATGAATGATGCTATGTCATATATGAATAAGTATACGAAGTGGAATACGAGAATTATACGTAGATTATACGTTATAAGGTTTTAAGCCTATGTAATGGACTTGTAGGATTGTGTAGGAAATTATAATGTCCAACTGGGATAATAATAAAGCCTAATACAAAATAATGTTAAAGCCCAATTACTTGTAATGTTAATTCCAATGTAAATTATTGAACAAGCCCAAGTGTTTGTTTAATTGTAAGCTCAATGTATAAGATAAGTTAATTAAGATAATTAAATGCAAAGCCCAACGTAAGATCCAAAGGTTAAAGCTTGATCCATTGGAGCAACCCATGGGTGATCCAAAGTAATGAGCAAGTAACTTAATGGCTAAGTGTTGTGATGGCCAATTAATTAATGTGATAAACAAGTAAAGTGCTTATGTGTGATGAGCAAGTAATGGATAATCTAGGTGACTAGCAAGTATACTTAATGGCTAAGTAAGTATGATGATCAAGTAGACTTAATGGCCAAGTTTACTTAATAGCTAGGTAATGAATAGTAAGGAGGTGATTAAGGAGGTGGAGTGGCTTTATGACCATTATACCCTAACTTAGGAAGTCCTATAAATAGCAAGCTTGGTTTTCATTTTGTTGGTTGTTCATTTCATCTAAGAAGTTGAGAGCTTATTTGTTAGAGAGAATAAGTGAGAATAAGCTAGAAAAGCTAGAAAGCTAGTCTTTCATAGTTCAAGAAGCAAGAAGAAGATCAAAGATTACACAAGTGATATTAAAGGGTAAGAAATCTTAAACCATGAATCTCTTTCTCTTCAATTGATAGAGAGATGGGTAGTGGTAGAACATGTATGCTAAGTAATGATAAGAATGATTAATTAATGGACTTGAGCCGTATAAGTCATGATTAAGCTATTCGTAATCATATAAACTATGAACTAGAGAAGAACTTGTAAGAACTTGTAATATGTTTACAATAATGAAATTTATATGATTAGAAGATGAGTGAATGATGGTTAAAAGATTTAGACCATGTTAAGTCAAGTAAAGTAAAATCATAAGTAGTTTATGCTTTTATAAGTTATAGACTCATGAAGATAAGTAATAACTTATCATGTAAATAAGTTAATGTAATATATATATATATATATATATATATATATATATATATATATCAAGATGTTAGTATGATGGATTGAATCCTTTCAAAGCAATGATCAAATGTTAGTAATAAGGTTTTGTCGAAATTCACACGATTGGACGATAATCGTCGAATTCGTGAAATTCTTGGAATGGAAGTTGAATTTTGATATTGAGCTTAGAAACATTAATTTTCAATGGAGTCAAGTCATATTTCGCATTATAGAGTTGTGGACTCAAAAATGACCGAATTCCGACTTAGAACGAAGAAACGAGCGTTGAACGTTCACGAACGTTTATCATTTTCGTTAAAAAAGAACTAATAGGTGAATTTTTAGCAAACAAAGTCAAATAGATAAAATTCTTGCATGAACACATAGGGTATGTAATTTGTGAATCGTAAGCTTTTGAACGAGCCAATTCGGACTAATAACGAAGAAGTTATGAGTCCGGGAGTTTCACAAAAAATTTTAAAAGTCAGAATTTTCTATAAGCACAGAGTTGGCCATGCAATGCCAACCCAAACAAAATGGTGGCCTGCCGCAGTATCATCATATGATGTCGAGCATATCTTTACTAACTCGCACTGCATGGCATGAGAAGGAGAGTTATGTGTGGCGCCGCGATGCCAGTCCTAGAGTTTCGACAGACAAGAATGTTTACAAGTATAGAATGAAAGATATCTCATTAGCAATGAACTAAGGTATAAATATAACATTGATTAAGGCATTGTTAGACACATAATGTATGGTGATTAAAGGTTATTAATCAATTGAAGATGAACGTAATGAGAACAACATAATGTGCTAAGCGGGCTGTAGAAATTTGTTGACCAAGTTGATTATGAATCCAATGGTTTGCAATACCAGTATGGGTCATGTAATTACTTAATGAACATGATAAGACCTTTCCTAAATCACTGTTATAGTGATGACTTTAGGAATTTAATGTTGTTTAATGAGTAGTTAAATGACGATCGTAAAGTATAAGGAACATGAATTGTATTCAATAATGATAATGACTATAACGTTGAGAGTTATAACTAAATGTTGTTAAATATTACGTGAACGTAAACGGAATGCAATAAAGTGTATTTAACAAATGACGATCGAGTTTCGAATAACGTAGGAATGTTAGTAAGCCGTGAGGAAGGATGATTAACTCGAAATGAGTTCTATTAATGAAATAAATCCACGTAAGACATAGAAGAGAAAGAAGTTGGTAAGAATAATATAAAATATAATGGCAAGAACTAATAGTAACAAATCTAATATATGATTAGATTGAGAGGAAGGTAAGATTCATTAGGAACCATATATGTTCATTCATGACCTAATGTGGTATGTTATGTGGTTATGTATTGTAGAGACCGTAAAAGACCGAAAAGGAAAAGTTATTTTCTTTGTAGCAGAATGACTGAAGGCAAGTTTTTCTTAAACGCTTGTCTAACCTTTGTGTTAGCCAAGTTTTCTGTGATTCATGTTATAAGATGCATGAAATGTTTTACTAAAGGGTCGATGCCAGTTTTACCTCGGCTAGACTAATCTTGAAGAGTTGATTGATTTATTTACAAGTTTTTCAATATAGAATTGTTAACGCTATCCTACGCCAATTGTTTGTTACGGATTCAAGGTAAGCCTGAGTATGAATAAACAAATGTATTTTTCATCGATTATTCAATGGGCACGTGAGGTTGCCAAAAACTTAAACGTACATACGTTTAACAAGATGTAGTGTTGATCAACATAGAGTACTATGTTCTGATCACCCAGAAGTGCTCATAAGATATGCCGGACTTACGGACTTAGTGTCGGGTTATCCTTTTCAAAGAAATTATGAAATGTTCATGGTCTTGGACCAGAATTAATGTTTTACTAAATATTGTTATTGTAAAACATTTTGAAAGAAAAGAAATGTTATTTTAAGTTATTGATAGTACTTCATAACTATTATCCAGTTATTGAAGATATTCGATTCCTATGTTTCAAGCATGTTGTTTAAAAGAAATCATTGTACTTGTTGAGCTTGTTATGCTCACTCTTGCTTGAACCATATGAATGCAAATAGGACTAAACGAACCGAGGGATCTGACAAGGATAAAGGCAAGACGAAGCTAAACAATTAGTTTACCTTGTAATAAACTAGTAAGTTGTATATATTATAGAATGATGAACAAAGAATGTAATGGTTTTAGAACCTGGGAATGGGATGTAACATTATTAATGTAATAAGAATGTCGTTGATACACACATTTTGATGTCATTTCAATAGAATGAATGTACAGTTATGAGTACCGTGTAGCACCATCTGTCGGGTTGGAAGAGACCCGGATTTGGGTGTGTCACATTGTTTACTATGGAGATTCGATCTACTATTGTCGAAAGAGTTAAGGAGGTACAACTCAGAACTGATGAGTGTGACCAGATGAAGAAGCGGCTAGCAAAGGAAAAAGCTATAAATATAGTCTTGATAACGAAGGATTATTAAGATTTGAAGGAAGAATTTGGGTTCCGAATTAGACAGAATTAAAGGAGGAAGTTGTGACGCCCCCAAAATAGGTATACATCACCCATTCTGAGTCGCCAAACACATGGTACAGAAATAACTACAACTTTTATTATTACAATTATCGTGCAAAATATGACAACACACATGCTGTGAGTTTAAATATAAATATTGTCTTCTAGACAATATCCACACCCAAATAAGTCCTCATTACATTTATTGATACACTATTTTACAAAAATAGTGAGGACTGTTAAAACAACTATCTAGGACCATCACTCTTTACTGCGACTGGTTCTTGCTACATTCTCACCTCCTGAGAAGAAAAATAGAACAAAAAGGAAAAGGATGAGCTCAACTAGCCCAATAAAGAATATTATGACTAAGATAAAGAACAACAATTTATCGTTAGCCTTCAACAAATCAGATAAATATAATGGACAACCAGTTTTAGATCAATATTCGCAGCGGAAATAACAATTCATTAGTAGAGTTAAGTAGAGAATGAAATCTACTATCATCTATGAATTTAAAAGTCCATCATCAATATTTTATCCCTGTAACATCAATCAATATACATCTTGCATCAATTATTCATCTTTGCACTACGGGCTAAAGATATTCATTTGTATTACCAGTTGGTCATGTTCATCTCAATAACTGTTCATCTTTGCACTACGGGCCAAAGATATTCATCAAGTAATCATTCATCTTTGCACTACGAGCCAAAGATATTCATCAAGTATCACCATTAAAGACTGAGGATGATGAAAAATATTTTAGAGAACGAATTTAGTGAGATAGAAGAACAAAAGATTAGGAATTCGTACTTTAGATGAACCAAGTTCAAAAACGCTCCATAATAAACCATAGTGAAGATAAAAACATGGATTCAATTTCAAGAATAAGGGTCATAACAGATAACTTGAAAGGAAGAAAAAAAACAAATTCTGTGAACAAGAGCGATGGCAAGTGAGCGATGGTGAATAAAACGATGCAGGTCATGAAAAGTTTCAAATTTGATTAAAAGTTCAGACCAATATTCCTATGAAATTATATTAGATGAGGCGAAATTTCTAATCATTTCAGGAATTATAGAAGCAATACTTACCATAGTAAGTTCAAATTTAGGAATACGAGATGAAATAATATCGCTTACATAATATGGAGTATGAAAGAAAATAATATTTCTCACGAGTATTGCAATAAAATAATATCCTTTACCTTGGTAGAAACTGGATTTGACTGGAATAACGGATATTATTCTGAGAAAATCTTGCAGAAAAACTTCGCTCAAAATATTCTTATACTCAAAAAAATACTCACAATACTATAGAATAAGAATTTCTGAATTTAGAAAAGGTGTGATGAGGAAGGAGGGTTACCCCCCTATTTATACTGAAATTCGGACGAAGGAAAATACCTAATTTCTTTCCTGCCTAACCTTTTGCCTAACTTTTCTCATTTTTTCCATAAAGGTGGGGGCCACCCTTTGAAATATGGCTTTGCAGGAAGAGTTTGTAAGGAAATGCTCAACTTGCAGGCCCACACTTGGAATAAGGATTGTAGGAAAGAGTTGCCCATCAACTTAGAAAACCACTTTGCAGGAAGAAAAATTACACACTATCTTTGAAGAAAAAGGACAAGTGCTCCTGTATTACATTTGAAAATCAAAGATTGCAGGCAACTTTTCTCACCCACCATTTCCACCAACCATTTCCATGTTACAAACAAAGTATGCAAAATCATCTTGTTTACTTCCATTTCTAATTAACCACATGATTATATATATATAATAATAATATTATTATTATTTAAACAATTATAATATATTATAAAAATATATTTGCATAAATAATTTATCAGAGAAAATAATTGCCAACCTTCAACAAATAATTCCTGCATAATTCCTTCAATTATATCTACATAAAAAAAAATTCCTTATCATATAAATCAATAATTAATTATTCACAATAACATTACAGAATCACAATTATGATAACCAGGCAGTTCCCAGGAAAGAGGGGGCTTTCCGATAAGGATTTCTCCTTATTGGCGCGCAATTAGATGACCTAACCTCTCATTAACAGAACTTTCTAGTCATTGCCAATAATGCTATCTAATAATATTATTCAAATAATATGAATTATTGATCTGATAATGAGAAATACTGTGCAGAGATAATTATTGAAACAATAATAATATCAACGCAACAATTATTGAATCAATAAAATAAAATATTGAATAGTAACTACTGTAACAATTATTGGGTAGTGCCTTCTTATGTAAGAATCAATAATTCAACAATCTTCATGCAATACTGCAGCTATCTTTGTCGTAATTAACTCTGCAGTATTCAGATTTTAACCACCGTGTAATCCAACGATTAATACTAATGATAACGATTACGCCGCTATTTATAAAAACTCAAATTTGTCGTTTTCTTCAACCGACCATTATTCTGTTATGGGGCCCACAAATGACTGCGCCGTCATACGGATATTCCTGACAAAAAGAATATTCCACGACCAAACGAATATTCCTTGACAATAATGATTATTTTATAACCACTTGTTTATTTTGCAAAATTTGCACATTTCACCCATAACCAAAGTATTATATCAAATTATCACCTTATTATTTCAAGATAATAAATAGAGAAAATTCAATTTTATTTATAATAAGTTGGGGTCTTACAGAAGTTTTACAAGAAGCTCATAGTTCGAGGTACTCGATTCATCCTAGTAGTACTAAGATGTATCAAGACCTTCGATAGAGTTTTTGTGGCCAAATATGAAGAGAGAGATAGCAGAATACGTAAGTAGGTGCTTAACTTGTCAGAAAGTTAAGGCTAAACATCAACGACCAAGTGGGTTGTTACAATCATTGGAGATTTCAGAGTGGAAGTGGGAGCATATCACGATGGACTTTGTGGTGGGACTTCCGATTACACAGAAAGGGTATGTCGTTATTTGGGTAATAGTGGACCGATTGACGAAGTCGGCTAACTTTTTGCCAATAAGGGTCAAGTATAACTTAGATCAGTTAGCTAAACTTTATGTTAAGGAAATTATTTCGAGACATGGAGTACCAGTTTCGATAGTGTCAGATCGTGACTCACGATTCACATCGAACTTTTAGAGAAGTCTACAAGAACAGTTGGGAACGCAGCTGAAGTTAAGTACAGTGTATCATCCATAAACCGATGGACAGAGCTAAAGGATAATTCAGACGCTAGAAGATATGTTGAGATCTTGTGTCATGGATTTCAATGGTAGTTGGGATGATCACCTACCATTAGTAGAGTTTACGTATAACAACAGTTATCATGCGAGCATAGGCATGCAACCTTATGAAGCTTTGTACGGAAGGAAGTGCAGAACACCATTGTGTTGGGATGAAGTGGGAGAACGCCACATGCTAGGACCTGAATCGGTGCAGCAAACAGTGAATATAATCAAGGTGATACGAATGCGTCTAGTAGCAGCTCAAGAAAGACAGAAAAAATTTGCGGATTTGCATCGAGTAAACCGAGAGTTTGAAGTAGGCTCGTATGTATTTCTAAAGGTATCTCCCTGGAAAGGAAAGATATGCTTTGGAAAGAAGGAAAAGTTAAGTCCAAAGTTTATAGGTCCTTTTGAGGTATTAAAAAGGTTAGGAGAGGTAGCTTACATGATAGCATTACCTCCAGACTTAGAACGAATACATAATGTATTTCATGTATCTGTGTTACGTCCTTATAAGTCAGATTATAAGCATGTAATAGAGTATGAGGCTATTCATATTGAGAAGGACTTAACGTATGAAGAGATGCCAATTCAAATCATTGATAGAAAAGTACAAGTTCTGAGGAACAAAGTTATACCTTCAGTAAAGGTGTTATGGAAGAACCACGATGCCGAAGAAGCAACGTGGGAACTTAAAGAAAAGATGAGGAAGAATTATCCTCATTTGTTTGTTTAATATTTTAAGCTAGATTCTGGGGACAGAATCCTTATAAGGAGGGGTGAATGTAACGACCGAGAAAATCGGATTATTTGTAAAATAATTTTATTTAATTAAATAATGAATAAAATTATATTATAATGAGTAAGCAAGATGAATGTTATTCTATAACCTAAAGATGTTGTAATATCGTAGTATTTTGGCTACGTGGTAAAATTAAAGTGTTTGAATTTCCAAGACGAAAATAAAGGTTTTTCTGAGAAATTTTCTGAAAAACACTATTTATCAATATCTGCTCGGGAATTATTTTTGAACTTCTGATAAATACATAACGATAGAATTACAAGGAGGGATGGATTATGTAATAATAATTCAAGTATGACAAATGCAGTTTTTCGCTTGCGTACTAAGTTTGAGAATGTTAGGGAAAGTAAAGCGTTAATGAATAAACGATGATCGTATGATACATAAGTATTATACAAGGTAATGAATATGAGTATGATACGAGGTATTATACGAGTATGTATGAATGATGGTATATCGTATATGATGATTGAGTATACGAATTAGCGTACGAGAAGAATACATAAACAATACATTATAAGCTTTAGGCCAATGGTATTGGACTTGTAGGATTTGTGTAACAATTGTACAAGCCCAAATGAAATAATGTTAAAGCCCAACGTTTGGTAATGCAAGCCCAAAGGTTAAGTTAAAGTTATTAAAACTTAAGCCCAAACTAAGAACCGGATCTGTGGATCGCACCGATGGGTTACCGTATAAGAAAAACCCATGTGGGCCTCATAGGTGAGTCATGGTTGACCATGTGTGGTGGCCAATGATAAGTGGGTTTTATACCCACGAATCGGTTCCTAATTCAAACTTAATCGGTGTTAATTCATTAATATTATATTCGTTTTTACTTGTTTAGCTTTGTTTTGTGATTAGGATTGGTGGAGTGGCATTTGGATAAAAAGGGAGGACTTATGGTGCAATGTGGCTAGAAATTGGGCAAGTTTGGAGCGATACAAGATCACCTATCAGAGTCATGCCACTACCGGCGCCTTTTTATACTCTTTACACCCACGGGGGTAGGGGGTCTTGAACTGTAAGTCAAGATATATACATGCTGTATGGCTATTTTCAAAGCAACACCCTCACCGGGGCGGGGGTCTGAGGCAAAACAGTTGTTTATTTAATTTCAAATACTGCAAGAACGTAAGTTTAAGTAATTGGAATGGCTTGGGACTCATATTGGTGTGGAATTTCAATCAGAATACATGTCTTAGAGATATATCTAACATCAAATAAAAAGATTGGGAGAGATTATAGAACACAAGGTAATTAACAGAGATAGAAGACAGATTTTAGAGCAAGCATTGGAGTGAAGATAATTGAAGGATTTTCATATCAATTGCGAATTGGGTCTAAAGAAAAGGGTGGTTCTGGATTTATTCTTTTCTTTTAGTTTTCTAATTGTAATTGGAAGGATGATATCTTTAATTTATTTAGTTTCTATATCATTTATGATGAACTAAATCACTTTTTAGGCTTATGACGGATCTTTAAGTGGAACGATGATTATGTAAACTTTGATTTTCAGTTTAATAATCTATTCCTCGGTTTATCTATATTAATTTATGCTTGAATTTATGAATTGCCTGATCAACAATTCTTTATGGACTTGTATGGATTCGAGAGAGGAAGTACGAGTCTAGACTTAGTTAATATAGCATGTGTTCTTTAATTTTGTGAATGAGAAGAATCTTGATGAATGTTAGGGTAGAGATATGCTTAACATCTCATGTAATCGAATAGAGAATTTGAACTTAAACCTTCTTTGATGATAATTCACATAGAGATATAGTGAGTTAGTTAATTAAGGTGTTTAACTTAGTTCTATCTGAATTGTGGATTTAAGTAAATATGGTGTTAGTGCATCGAGAGGTGGCTAATTCTACTATCGTGTTCTTGATTAATAAACTGGGATAGTGATGTAAACTGGAATAAAGTGTAATAATCATAGTAAAGCTTAGGGTGAAGTTGTAAGCCTAATTCTCCAATACTTGTTTACAAATTCAGTTTTTGAGCTTTGTGATTGTTTTGTGATCTTGGTATTTTTAATAATTTTAGTTTTTATAATTTTAATCATTAAATTGGATAGTTTAATAAAATTGGGATTAATAGGAAACTGGTAATTGTGAGGTTGAAATTTATACTAATTTCTCTGTGGGAACGATACTCTACTTACTATTATATTACTTGTTGATCACGTATACGTGCGTGATTGTGCGTAATTAGATTTTACAAAACAACCAAGCAAAGGATAAGGTGAGTGGTGGCCAAGTAAGGAATAGTAAGGAGGTGGATTAAGGAGGTGGAAGGGCCTAAATGACTATTCTACCCTAACCTTGTAAATCCTATAAATAGGAAGCTTGCTTGTTTAATTATTGCTTGTTTAATTTCCACCAACATCTTATATTTAGAGAGAAAAGTGAGAAAAGCTAGAACTTTGCTATATCAAGAAGGAAGAAGAAGAACTAAGCTAAAGAACTTTAAGGGTAAGCATCCTAAACCATGATTCTCCCTCTCTTCATTTGATAGAGAAGTGAGTAGTGGTAGAGCATGTTGGTTAAGGAGTGATAAGGGTGGTTATTAATGGATGAAACCTTAATAAACCATGTGTAAGTGGAATCATAAGTATAAAATTTATAAACCATTGCAAAACATTAAAAAATTGTAATATTGTTGTTGATGGACAAGTTTAAAACCATCATTTGTAGACTTAGATAGTATATGTTGTGATAATGGAATGAAACCATTTGGAATGGTGTAAAAATCTTAAGTAATTAAGTTATGGGTAAATTTACGAGATTAGACGATAATCGTCGAAATCGTGAAATTCTCGGAATAGAAGTCAAAAGTTAATATTGAACTCAAAAATGTTGGTTTTCGATGGAGAATAGTCTAAGTTTGCATTTTAGAATTGCGAACTCAAAAATGGTCAAATTCTGACTTAGAACGAAGAAACGAGCTATGAACGTTCACGAACGTTTATTGTTTTCGTAATAACGGACTTAAACAATGAATTCTGTGTTAATGAATTCGAAAATGTGAAATTCTTATATGAACACTTAGTTCATGTGATTTATGAGCTAATGGCTTTTGAACAAGCCAATTCAGACTTAAAATGAGCAAATTATGAGTCCAGGAAGTTCACTAAACAAGAAATCTTTTAAAACTATCTGAGGCATTGTGGTTTGGGCATTGCAGCAGTGACGCCAAAAGGCTTTAAAGTCAAGGCGTTACAATGCCGTGCCAAGGCCAATAACCTCATCGGAGAGTTATGGCATACGCCATTTATATACTAGGGATGGAACCATGCAGCCAAGTCCGTAAAATCACTCATTGACTCACGTCGCAATATGAAGTCCAAGAAAGAAAGTTTGGTCTTGTGCAGCCAACACTAGGGAAAAGATAGTAAAGAATGCTCATGAACACAAAAGAAATATCAGATGATTGATGGTGAATTATATACTTAATACACCTAAAGTAACATCATTAAAGATGTTAATAACCTTAAGAATTACAACTAAAGGTTAACAAAAGATTACTTAAACGTAAACACAATGTAATACGGTAAACTGTAATGAACGTTAAATAATCTAATGAAACGATTAGATTGAGAAGAAGGGTAAGATACGTTAGGAACCATACATGATTGGTTATGACATAATGTGTTATGTTATGTGATTATTCATTGTAGAATCCTTAAAGACTCAAAAGGAAAAGTATTTAATCTATAAAAGACGCTGAAGGCAAGTGTTCAAACCCTTGTCTATGTTCATTGTGGACAAGCTTTATGATTCATGTCTCTTACGCATGAGTTAATGTGTGATGAGGTCAAAGCCAATTCCTTTGGATAGACTTAATGTATTCATTGGATTTCTTATAATCTATCGAAATGTTATCAAAGTTGTTATCTTTTGCCAAACTATTTTGGAATGGATTTCAAAGAAAGACTGAGTATGAATAAACAAACGTTTTGTCGTCAAACGACAGGCACGTGAGGTTGCCAAAACTTAAACATAAATACGTTTACAGAAGAAGTGTTGTACAACATAGAGTACTATAGGCTGATCACCTAGACATGCTCGTAAGTAATACCGGACTTGCGGACTTAGTGTCGGGTTGTCCTTTATAAAGAAATAACGAAATGCTCTAGGTCTTGGACCCAAAATTGATGTTTAATTAACGTGGTTCATTGTGAAATGTTTTAAAAGAAAAGAAGTGTTATTTTAATTTATCTATAGTACTTCATAACTATTGCTTCAGTTATAGAAGATATACGATTTGTATGATTCAAGCATGTTGTTTAATGAATTGTCATACTTGCTGAGCTAGTTATGCTCACTCTTGCTCGAACCATATGAATGCAACTAAGATTGAATGACCTGAAGGATCGAATAAAGATAAAGGAAATGCTAAGGCAAACCACTGAACTGTCTATGTAATAGTATAGGTTTAATGTTATAATTATTTGATATTATGACAAGAAACATATTTAATGGTTATACAGAACCTGGGAAAGGGAATATAGTTTTGGAATATAAATAAGACATATTCTCTCTTTTGAGTTATTTAAATTGAATGTATGTGTGAATGGTAGTACCGGGTAGCACCATTTGTCGGGTTGGAAGATACCCGAATTTGGGAGCGTCACATTTGTCCCAAAAATATTGTCTTGAATTTAAGCTTCTAATTTGGCAATCTTTCGATCAAAGATAATAAACCCTTCATTTAATGTTCTTCATGCACATAAATAATTATATACATACATATTCGGATATATATATATATATATGCAATTTTGTTTTAAAAATTATTTTTCCCCTTTTTGTGAATAAACTTTTGAAAAATAGTAGGAGATTTCTTTGCCTTAGGAAATGTTACTATATGAACTAACACTTGATATTTAAATTATCAAGGCCAATAAAATTAATTCAATAAGATTAAAAAATATTTTAGGTCAACGAAAATAAAATAATTAAAACAATTATAATATAAATCCTATAGAAAAGATTCTACCCTTTTAATTAATATATTTACTAATTATTGTTATCATCAAAATAAACCCAAAGTTAGACACCCAACAATCTTCCCCATTTTGATGATGACAAACAACTAAAAATATTTTTTATAAAAGCTCCTCCTCAGTTTATGCAATCATTTAAAAAATATTATTTTTTTAAAAAACTAACATGAAACAGTATATAATAGTTTTTGAAAAACTAACATGCAACAGTATATAACAATTCATGTACATAGTATGTGATAGCATGAAAAAAAATGTTATTTTTCTTCTCCCCCTTTGTCATCATAAAAAATGGGGGGGAAAGAATAGTATAGAGTACTTTTCAGAACCTGCAAAAAGAGAGATTAGAATCTGAAAAAAAAAATCTTTTAAAGATTTAGTTGCCTATTTGTCTTTTGATCAAATGATAAGAAGCTTGCATGATTTGAATCTGTGTGGTTGCTTCTGATTGGTCCAAATTAGTATACACGAATGAAATTATTTACCATTAGATGTATAGAAATTCAAATGACCATTCTAGATTAAATCTATTATATATATATATATATATATATATATATATATATATTAAATATTAAATATTAAATATTAAATATAAAAATATAATAATATTATATATATATATATATTATATATATAAGTTATTAAAGAGAATAGATTTAGATATTAAATATTAAATATAAGTAATAAAAACTTATAAATATTAAACTCTATTTATAATAATATTTTTAGAAAAATATATTTATAAATATACATATTTGTAAAATTTTACACATTTAAATATTTCTACTATGTTAAAAGTCAAATTTAATCAATAATTTTTAAAACACATATTTTAATGCATAAATATTTATGAGGAAACTGACATGTGTTACTTGATTATGATGTCCTGCATAGTCAGAATCTTTCTTACCTTGTTTGATTTGCAATTCTAGGAAGAAGTTTAATACTCCCTTTATGCTCAATTCAAAATCCTTACTCAAACTTTCAGAGAAATCATTTCACAAAGCAATATCAATAGACCCAGCAATGATGTCGTCAGTTATTTTTACTAGAGTCAACTCCAAGACATACCTACAACATTTATTAATTTCACAAACTGGTACCATTTTGTATAAGGAATATTTGTGTTTTCCTTTATAAAAATAGGTACAGGATAATCAATCTTAGTAGATACAAGCATTTTATGAGTATCAGGTCTATAAGATGCATGATTTACTCTACTTTTATATACTAAAATTTTTTGATGACAATTTCTATAGTATCTTTCATTATAAAGATCTTTTCTTGTATTTTCAACAATAATTGGTGTAGTGTAAGTTCCTTTTGGAACCCAAATCATTTTTCCTTTATAATTACCATTTTGAGCATTGCATATGTGAATGGAATGACCATTTCTGTTATAGTAAGAAAATTTACTTTTAATATGATAGAGGCCTTTGTAGACACTCGAAATTTATTTTTCCTGTTACTAACAATGTAAGAGGGTAAAAGCGTCTTTTTCACACTCTAGAGATAACCTTGGAGGACCACAACATCAAATATAATCACGGAGACATCACCGTGGAACATCAAATCAACCTTGAAGATCAACCCTAAGGAAAAGAAAAGTTGGTAGCAATTAAACCCTAGAGACAACCCTAAAATACAGCCAACAGCCTCGTCAACCTTAGAGACAAACCCCGAAAGGGAAAAATGGTCATTTTGATAATTCAACTTCAAAAAACTTAATAAAGATGCAAATAGGATCACAAAGAGCCATTGCAGCACTTCTGAGCATAAACTACGTAAAACAGCTCAACGGACTGCCTGCGAAGACCCGAAGATGCCATTTCAGTCATGGACCCATCTTCTCGAATTCATAAAAAGGCAAGCCCTATGTCATTACTTAGCTCTTGGAGAGAGCTTTCCAGAATAGTATGGAACATCTCCATCGAATTCCCGGATTGAAAGTTATGAAGGTTCAAACAAACGATGTACGGGACCCACGGGGTCGGGTCCACCTGGGTCAGCCACTAGTAGATCCGTGGCTATTACCCATTTTAGCTCTTAACCCGTCCTACAGTGTTCCAAACTTTGATATTCTTCTTTGTAAACACTTGTATACATATATCTATATAATAAAACAGAACCCATTTTGAATCTTTCATTTGACAAAGCACAAGAACGATTCAGATTCATTCTAACTTAATTCTTCCAACTTAATCTAAAGGCTCATATTTCTTCCCGTCCAAATCAAATTCACTCATACATCATACTCTCTCTCATGTTCACACACAAAATCTTTCTCTCTCCTCTCTTCTTCACACACACAAACAAATAATAACCCCAGGAGGGGCAAAATGGTCATTTTGCCAACTCAACTTCACTTCAAATCAAATACAATCATTTCGACCCAAATTACTTCAATAGAAGTCCCACAAGACTCATCTCTTAACTTCGGAGTGCAAACTACGCGAAACAGCTCACCGGATTGCCTGACGGAAACCTAGGAATGCTATTTCGGTCATGGACCTATCTTCCTGGAATCAAAGAGGGCAAATCCCATATCATTGAGTAACTCTCGACACAAGCAATCTGAAGGAGTACAGATATACTTCGTTTGGATGCTTGGATTGAAGTTCTGCAAGTTCGAGCGGACATTACAGTACACGAGTGTACGTACTTCGAGACGATAGGACCCGTGAGGCCCGAATACACCACTACCAGCCGCAGGTGTACCAGAGGCTGCCGCAGGTACACCTGTGGCCATTCGTCTATAAATATGGGGCTTGGGGTCAGCCATTTGGGAGAGAAAATAGCGAGGGAACCCTGTCCAATTGGCTTTGTACACCCCCATATTGAGTGTTTGCTCTTTTTAAACACCTATTAGCCCACATATAGTTATATATTTACCCGCAAAAGCTGAGTGTTTGTCCACATAGAGTCATAGAAGTCTACTTTGGCAGCCCACTGTAAGCCCTCTTACATTCTATAAAGTTTTTTTTCTCATATTATCACACACTGTTGTACACGTTGAGAGTCGTGTGAGTGTGTGTTTGCCGGACTTGATTCGTGGGTTTCTATTTCAATCAGATATATACTTATATATATATATATATATATATATGTATGTATATATTTTATACTGGACTAACATTATCGATTTATGCCTCAATTGAGCTGAGACTTGATGCCCGAGCGTTTATTTGCTTTTGTATATATAAACTTATATATATGAATCGTGGTCGACTCATCTATGCATGAGCCCGATTTTACATCCGGCATGCGTTTAATTGCTTATATATATATATATATATATATATATATATAATTGTTGTCGATTATATCGATGAGCACGGATTTTACATCCTATGCATTTATTCGCTTTTATATATATATACATATATATATATAATTGTTGTCGGACATATCCGATGAGCCCGAATTTACATCTGGTGCGTTTACTGCTTTTATATATATATTTGTACATATATATATATATATTTATATTTCATTAGCCCTGGAGTTTACTTCGTTGCCTTTTACGACTTTTATTTACATTCATCTCGCTGAGTTTACTTAATGGCGCTTGATCGCTTTTAACTTTTTTATTTACATTTACGTCCACTTTGAGTTTACTTAGCTGTGGCGGTTGATCATGTTCATATATATATTTACTGACTTTTATATATTTACATTTTCGATCCCCATGGAGTTGCTTTGTGGTGGTGATCATGTATATATATATATATATATATATATATATATATATATATATATATATATATATATAGCTTTTATATATATAATCGCTTATTGCTTTCCATACAAATTGCGCAGATCATGTGAGCTTAGGAATCATGTGATCATGATTCAGTCTACTGAATCTAGATTCGGTTCCCATGATGGACATTTTCTGTCTATAAGCAACTTGTACATTATTTTACAGTGTCTGAGTTTCCTTGGATGGCTATCATGCCCATAAGGAGTTCTAAGATCACAGATATTATTTTCTAGAGATGCTTCAGATCTCGAAAATAAAAGCAAACAAGTTTTACATTTAATAATAAAATGAAAGTAAGAAAAGGTCTCAATTCCTATTGAGCACAGGGTTTGAAAAACCTCTTTTTACAAAACTTCATTGCTAAATATTGGTTAAAACTGAATTTTCATATAAAATTCAAACCTTGTGTATATAAGTGCGAACGAGGCCTCGCACTACTTTCAAATAAATTGCACATTGATCCACACACACACACACACACATTCATATAATAATTTCTTTGAAGAGTGGCGGTCACCGTGGTAACACGGATGTCGGGGGGTGCCTAACACCTTCCCTCCGCATAATCAAGCCCTCGAACCCTTAATGAATCTCGGTTTCACAGACCCGTTTAGCAGTGTCAAATCACTGGGTCAATGTGCAAACCTTTTCGGTTTTGTTGGTGCAACCAGTTAAATACACCAACTGGCGACTCTTAAAGTCAATCGTCGACATTATACATGTCGGACCTTTTTCACTTGTTTTTTCAAACAAATCTCACATTAACATGAGAACACCAAAGAGCAAGTAACGAAAAGGGACAATCAAAAATCCCAACGTCGACAGGTGGCGACTCTGCTGGGGATTCCAGTATTACAAGCTTTTCAAAATTGTTATATGCTTGTGTGTGAATGTTGCATTTACATTTCTGATGAGTGTGTACGAATGCATTTTACTTACTGCACTGCTAAATATCTATCTGTGATATTAGTGCTTCGCACATGTCATCATTTTGCATAAACGGTGAGACACGTTGTATGTGAATGTATGTTGTGTGGTCCCTCCACCAGGAGGCTATCCTGTCGGTGTTTGATTACTGGACTCGTGGGAAGAATAATTCCCCGGGGCTCAGGAAAGGTACCACTCAGATTCGCTCCAGTTGAACGACCGAATTAACTTCCCGTCAAGTAGATTGCGATGATCTGGGAACCTTCATGCTGAAAAGCCGCGAGAGTAACCTAAGATAGGTCAGCCTCTGATAAACCAAACGTGAAGGGAAGTCTCTTCATACTTTCCCATTTAATTACTTGTAATTTCAATTACTTGTCAATCTCAATGTAAAGGAAAATATGAAGAATATGTGTAAATGCATATTAAGGCTTTACATGCTATTAAATGACACCCATTTTGCAGGATAATATTCCTAAAATGGACACGTTATGATAGCATGTAAAATTTTTATACATTTCCCTAAGACTAAACTACATAAGTTTTTGTAGGGAAGCAATTGATCATATTTCTCATTCAAAGTCCAAAAGGGCATTAAGCCCACAGTCAGATATGGATAAAATTGCCCAGCCTGATCCTACTCCTGTCTCTCGCGAGGAGTTCGAAAGATTAAGCTATCAAATGATGAGAGTTGGTCAAGTATGCTCAAAGAACTACACTAACTACTCAAGGTATACAAATACCCATCCACACAGAATCCCTGCATACGAAGGAACCCAGGCCAAACAATGCCTACTCAATCCGAAGTCATTCATACCAAAGGCGATCGAGGTATTGGCAAAAAGATGGAAACCCAGATACCTAAACCTCATTCCAATAAAGAGATCACAAATCTCAGGGATGATCGAGAAACTGGGGATCTAAGAAAGAAAGTCCAACAAATGGAGGAGACCATCCGGTCAATCAAAGGGACTGGAAATTATGGGAGTGTCGCCTATTCAGATCTCTGCATATTCCCAGGGGCTCGATATCCTACCAAATTCAAAGTCCAAGAGTTTGAAAAGTACAATGGGGTAGGCGATCCCTATACGCATCTGAAAGTGTACATTGGCGAACTAGGGTCTTATGCTGAAG
Source organism: Panax ginseng (assembly GCA_020205605.1). Classification (NCBI taxonomy): domain Eukaryota; kingdom Viridiplantae; phylum Streptophyta; class Magnoliopsida; order Apiales; family Araliaceae; genus Panax; species Panax ginseng. Next base: position 91,204,787 of record CM035129.1, read on the forward strand.
ATGAAAGCCTCATAATGCAACTTTTTCAAACGAGTCTCACCGGAGAGGCTAAAGCCTGGTATGCCCGACTTGACAATGCCAAAATCCACAACTGGGAATAATTGGCCCACGCCTTTCTAAATCAGTACAGTTTTCAGTTACAAATGGCGCCGGATCGATACCAAGTGACTAAAGTCAAAAAGTAAAGTACTGAATCTTTCCGAGAATATGCCCAAAGGTGGAGACATCTAGCAGTGCAAGTCATTCCATCAATGACAGAAGCTGAGATGGTAATGATGTTTATTGATATCCAAGAAGCTCCGTACTACGAGAGGATTCTAGCAGGCATAGGAAAGCCATTCTCGGAAATGATCAAACACGGTGAAATGGCAGAGATGGGCCTGAAGGCAGGCAAGATTAAAGACTTCACTTCCTTGGAAGCAGTCACCAAGAATATACAGACTGGCAAGTATGCGAGCGATCCCAAGGGGGTACCCGATAAAGGCAGTGAAGATGTATCCCTTGTTGTACAGGGGCAATCTAGTAGACCAACCTACAGTCCACCCATTTGGAAAAAACGAGACAATCTGTCATTTCAATAACAGGCTACATTTAACCAATTCTAGAACAGGAAAAGAAAATTTGAGAGAACAAAAAATCAGGTGTTCACTCCACTAGGCGATTCTCTTGAAAATGTTTTGGCGATATTGATGGATCATAAGCAAATTACCGAACTGGCTCCACCTCTGGAACCAGGGAGCAAAATATATAATCCAAGCCAGAGATGTGCTTACCACTCAGGGTCTTCAGGACACGATACGGAAGATTGTTGGTCCTTAAAGCATAAAATTCAAAATTTGATCGAAAGTGGCAGTATTGTGGTCCAGCAACCTGATCAACAAAACGCCAACACCAACCTTCCGTTGCAGCATGATACGGAAGAAGTAAACATGATCAGGTCAGGAAGCGTTGAAATATATCCAATTCGTAAGTGCATACAAAGGATAGAGGACTACCCCCAAAGGCACAGAGCAGATGTCCTAAAATGGGAAAACTCGGAGGAGGGTATGATAGTAATGCAAAAGTTAGAGACAATCCAGAATCAAGTAAATCTGCTAGCTAAGCTGATAGTGCGCCAACATCAGGATACGAGGCATTTCTACACTCAACTATCAGAAGGCCAAGAAAAGGGGGATGATAAAATTGCTATCAAACCTCGCCAACAGAAAAATTGCTTGGGGGAATGCGAACTCTCAAAGAAGAAAGATCAAACAACCTCCACAAGAGTCCGAAAATTCACCCCTCTAAGCAAATCCAATGAAGAAATGCTACACTTTCTGATAAGCGAAGGAAGGATTACTGAGTTGCTGCCTCCTTTAAATCCCAAGATAAAGAGCTATGATTCCACCAAGATATGTCTCTACCATTCTAATTCACTTGGACATATGACTGAGGAATGCTAGGCTTTGCGACATAAATCCAGGATCTCATTGAAAATGGAGAACTGGAGATAGAAATTCCCATGACCAATAAAGGCCAAAAGGCAATAAAAAGCTTAAGATGTCCACTCGAGACAGGTAGTTCAAATAAGGTGAAGGCTATGAGCGATAATCCTGGCAGAACACAAGATGGAGCGATCCTAATGCAGGAAATGATAGAAGAGACAAGGGAATTCCCGAAGGATATTCTTCGACCAACATCAAACGTCTTCTGGTCCAAAGATATCAACCACGTTCCTGATTTTATCACCTTGGATGATGCGGAGGAAATACTGATCCTTTCCAAGGAAGAAAAAGCAAAAAAGCAAAATTCCTTGTAAGAAATGCAACGATAGTTCGAGGCAGATTTCATGATTAAATCCTCTCAAGCCTAGGAAAAGCGTGAAGGAACAGATAAAGGAGAAGGTGGTGAGGTTGTCGGGGAAACCAACCCATCAAAGAATCAAGATTTCATACCTTTTTGTGATGGGTCCAACTCAAGAATCCTTGAAGAATGTATTGAACCTGGAAGCGATCAAGTTATGGCCATAAGTGAAGACATTCAAAACCAAGAAGTAACCTCTGTCGCGAGCCTTGAATGCAACACAGCCACTGACGACTGGACTATCAGGCCTCAACTAACCAAAAAGATGTATATCCAGGGGATAAATTTGCGAGTTCCAGAAGATGTTGGGACGGTATCACTTCCTTCGTAGTATGCTTTTTATTTTCCATGCATGTATAGAAAAAAAGAAAAAAAAACACAAAGAAAAAAAAAGAGAAAAAAAAATCAAAAAATCAAATCATTCAGATTTCAACTCATCAAGCCTGAACTATGAAAGACCTGATCTCCCTTCATCAATGGGAGTACGTAGGCAGCCATTTATGGTGCGGTCAAACCAAACAAACACTTCTCAAACCAAACATTTCCCAAACCAAACACTTCTCAAACAAACACTTCTCAAACAGACGCTTCTCAAACAAACACTTGTCAAACCGTTTATCTTATCAAGTAGGAACTACGCATACCTGATCTCCCACACTCATGGGAGTATGTAGGCAACCACCAGTGGTGCGGTCTGACCCTCAACAGAAATGTCCAAATCCAAACATCGATCCCAAGAATGACCCTCCAAGTCAGCGACCTATGTGGAGAAGACCCAACAACACTGCAGAGTCATTCCATCAAATCTGACACAAATCCCAAAAAGGAAGAAACAGCGATATGCCAAGACAACCAGAGCAAGGACCTTCAAAGATTCGACACCCTTAATCACGAGTCTTCATCAAATCAGAAGAAAATCAAGATCGATTGCAATAACAAGTCAGGAATAATGATTGAAGGCATCAAAACCCAAGTCCTATACTTGTTCACCATCTGGTACAGAAGAAAAGTCTCTTGCAATCTCAGCATCTTATCAGTCCATCTGTCAAAGCGACTATCCCAGACAACAAGTAAGGCTGGGGCAATTTCAAAATCAATGACAACCCGATATTGCCACCACTACAACAAGACTTGGGCAATCTCAGAAACAACAACAACTCAATGCTGGGGCATTTATCAAACATCCTAAAGAGGAAAATGCCTCAGTCAACACCATCAGCATGGTTCATCATCATCAAAGCTTCCCTCACATTAGCTCATTAGCGATTTGGATATTATTCACTTGCGAGTTCATCAACAAAGATAGTTTCTCGTATGAATCCCCGACATCAGTATGCGAAAGGACTGGGGCCTTTTTCGATTCCAGGAAAGTGAAAAGGATTTTAAGGCGGGATCAAACCTGTCATCAAAAGAAGGAAAACTCCTGAAAAGAATCATGGCGACATTAGCTTGCCCCTACGAAAGAAGGGGAAAATTCTCAAAAAGTTCTTAACTCAAGGCCAACAGCAAAGGGTTTGGCGAATGAAATCTACACCATTAAACATGTTAATTTGCGCCAAATCCTCATAAGTTGAGGCCTCTACACTAAAGTTCAAAGTTCGATAGAGAAAGTACAAACTGCATCCCCCCAGGGATATCAGCGGCATTCAGATCATCAGTTCAGCCGGGTTGCGAATCAAATGTTCAAAGAAATGGGGCACAAGCACTCAACAGCGAAAGGAAACTACAAATCGCCTCAAAAAGGGTCAGGCACTACATCAACGTACATCTCTATCCAGCGTAACATAAGGCAAAATCTAGCGAAGCAAACCTTTGAATATTACTTCAGCCAAGGTATCGAGAGATCCGATATTCAAAACCATTATCTTCAAATTTAGCGCGACATCAAGACAGTTCAGTGATAAAAGTTTTAAATACCACCATTCGAGTGAGAACCGAAACAATTGGGCGATGTCAACTACCAGCAGGGTAGTATCTATTATCAAACTACCATCAGGGTAGGCACCATTGTAAACTACCAACAGATGATCAAATGACATCTCAATTTCTCTTCATCAAACAGGGCATTAGCGACACTGAGAAAAAAGCCAAGCCGTTGTAGTCAACACCAAAGATAGGCATCAACAATCCCCGGTAAAGGTAAAGCGATTTGCGAAAACATTTTTAACATGCATCATAACATTCATTACATTGCGATTTGCGATTTGCGAAATGCGATATGCGAGTTGCGAAGTGCGATGTGCGATTTGCGAACTGCGATTTGCGAAAACATTTTAAAACATTCATCATCAAATTCACTACATTGCGATCTGCATCATTAAAAATACATTGTCATGTTTCAAGTGTCTACTAATCTTTATCATGTCCATTCCATTGCATTGCATGAACATGATAAAGAGGGGCATTTGTAGACACTAGAAATTTTCTTTTCCTGTTACTAACTATGCAGGAGGGCAAAAGCGTCTTTTTCACATTCCAAAGATAACCCTTGAGGACCACAACATCAATTCCAACCCTAAAAATAGACCCGGGAGGTCCAATTTCTAACCCCGGAGATAACCCCGGGAAAATCAGTTTCAACCTTGGAGATAACCCCGGGGATCAAATGCAAAACCCGGAGTCAACCCCGGGAGGTCAACCCAACCTCAGGGATAACCCTGAGGACATTCAGAGTCAACAGTAGCCCAAACTCAGAAATAACCCTGAGAAAAGACTGCTACAACTGCGCCAAGACCGGAGATAACCCCAGGAGGGGCAAAATGGTCATTTTGCCAACTCAACTTCACTTCAAATCAAATACAATCATTTTAACCCAAATTACTTCAAAAGAAGTCCCACAAGACTCATCTCTTAACTTCGGAGCGCAAACTATGCGAAATAGCTCACCAGATTACTTCAGAACGCAAACTACACGAAACAGCTCACCGGATTGCCTGACGGAAACCTAGGAATGCTATTTCGGTCATGGACCTATCTTCCTAGGATCAAAAAAGGGAAAATCCCATGTCATTGCGTAACTCTCGACACAAGCGATCTGAAGAAGTACAGTTATACTTCGTTTGGATGCTCGAATTGAAGTTCTGCAAGTTCGAGCGGACATTATAGTACACGAGTGTACGTACTTCGAGATGACAGGACCTGCGAGGCCCAGATACACACTACCGGTATGTAGTGTACGGTAGGGTCAGCGCAGTACACCTATGGCCATCCATCTATAAATATGGGGCTTGGGGTCAGCCATTTGGGAGAGAAAATAGCGAGGGAACCCTGTCCAATTGGCTTTGTACACCCCCATATTGAGTGTTTGCTCTTTTTAAACACCTGTTATCCCATATACAGTTATATATTTACCCGCAAAAGCTGAGTGTTTGTCCACATAGAGTCATAGAAGTCTACTTTGGCAGCCCACTGTAAGCCTTCTTACATTCTATAAAGTTTTTTTTCTCATATTATCACACACTGTTGTATATGTTGAGAGTCGTGTGAGTGTGTTTGCCTGGACTTCGGTCTGTGGTTTTCATTTCTATCTGTATATATATACTTATATATATATATATATATATATATATATATATGTATATATTTCTATATGACTAACATTATCGAGTTATGTCTCGATTGAGCCTTTGAACTTGGTCTAGAAGCGTTTATTTGCTTTTATATATATATATATTATATATATGAACTGTGTCGAACTACATTCGATGAGCCTAGATTTTACATCTCAGTGCGTTTAATTGTTTATATATATATATATATATATATATATATATATATATATATATATATATATATATATATATATATTAATTGTTGCATATCTCGATGAGCCTGGATTTTACATCCGGTGCGTTTATTCGCTTTTATATATATATACATATATATAATTGATGTCGGACATATCCGATGAGCCCGGATTTACATCTGGTGCATTTAGTGCTTTTATATATATATTTGTACATATATATATTTACATTTCTGTCAGGCCTGGAGTTTACTTCGTGGCCTTTTACAGCTTTATTTATATTCCGTCTCACTGAGTTTACTTATGGCGATTGATCGCTTTTTAACAACTTTATTTACATTTCGTCCACTTTGAGTTTACTTACGTGGCGGTTGATCATGTTCATATATATATTTACAGCTTTTATATATTTATATTTTCAATCCCCCATGGAGTTGCTTCGTGGTGGCTAATTATGTACATATATATATATATAGCTTTTATATATATAATCTTCATCGCTTTCCATACAAATTACAATGATCATGTGAGCCTAGGAATCATGTGATCATGATTCACTCTTCAATCTAGATTCGTTCCCATGATGGACATTTTCAATCAGATGGCGACTTGTACATTATTTTATAGTGTCTGAGTTTCCTTGGATGGCTATCATGCCCATAAGGAGTTCTAAGATCGTCAGATATTATTTTCTCGAGGATGCTTCGCATCTTGAAAATAAAAGCAAACAAGCCGGACATTTAATAATAAAATGAAAGTATGAAATAGCAAGTAACGAAAAGGGACAATCAAAAATCCCGACGTCAATAATAATAATAATAATAATAATAATAATAATAATAATAATAATAATAATAATAAATATTATTATAATAGTACTAATAATAATTATTATTATTATTATTATTATAATAAAATAATTATAATATCTATATAATAAAATAAAAACTATTTTGAATATTATTATTATTATTATTATTATTATTATTATTATTATAATTATTATTATTATTTTATAATAATTATAATAATAGTAATAGTAATAGTAATAGTAATAGTAGTAGTAGTAATAATAATAATAATAATAATAATAATAATAATAATAATAATAATAATAATAATAATAATAACCGTAATCTATATAATAAAGATTCGGATTCATTTTAATTGAATTGGGCGGAAAAGCATAAGTACGGTTCAGATTCATTCAAATTTTAATTCAAAATAATAATAATTATAATATAATAATAATTATTATAATAATAATTATTATAATTATAATAATAATAATACTACTACTACTACTACTACTACTACTACTACTACTACTACTACTAATAATAATAATAATAATAATAATAATAATAATAATAATAATAATAATAATAATAATAACAATAATAATAATAATAATAATAATAACAACAACAACAACAACAAACAACAACAACAACAACAACAACAACAATAATAATAATAATAATAATAACTATTATTATAATAATAATAAGAACAATAATAATAATAATAACAAAATAATAATAATAATAATTATAATAATAATAATAATAATAATTATAATTATAATTATAATAATAAAATAATAATAACAATAACAATAACAATAATTATAATAATATTATTATTATAATAGTAATAATAATAATAGTAATAAATTAATAATAATTATAATATTAATATTAATAATAATTATAATATTAATAATAATAGTAGTAATAATAATAATAATAATAATAATAATAATAATAATAATAATAACAATAATAATTATACTAATAATAATAACAATAATAATAGTAATAAAAATAATAATAATAATAATAATAATAATAATAATAATAATAATAATAATAATAATAATAATAATAATAATAATAATAATAATAATAATTATTGTGGTGGTGTGGTGAATTATAATAATTGTTATTGATGATTGTATGTTTTGTGGACAAGTTTATATTTTTCTTGATATTTATTTTTAAAGGAAAATTAATTATTGTGGTAGTGTGGTAAATTATGATAATTGTTATGTCTGATTGTAAGTTATTTTAAGTTGAAAAGAGTATTTAGATAATATATTATTTTTCTAATTTTAATCTATTTTTTCGTTACGTTGTGCCTTCAGGCACAGGTAATTACTAGTATTACAATATATCAAGTTTTAAGTGGTGGAAACTGAGTTTTCAAGCTTCAAAAGCAGCTTTAAAGCCTTCCTCACTACACACCTAGTAAGATCTCTTCCAATCCGAAGCTTTTATCAACTTATATATATATATATATATATATATATATATATATATATATATATATATATATATATATATATATATCTCTATGTGTGTGATCCTATCTTAAATTCACCTTATCTAACATACCTTGCTAACCCCCTTAGTGATTTGATCGGGCGACAATTCGGTCCCCTCATAGTTATATATAAAACCATCGTCTTAGCTTTTAGCGACGGACAACATATAACGACGGACCAAACCTATAGCGACAGACCGAATCGTCGCCCGGTTCGTCGCTAAAAGGGGGGTGAGCAAGGTATGTTAGATAAGAGGTGAGCTTAAGATCCGGACCGTATATATATATATATATATGTGTGTGTGTGTGTGTGTGTGTGTGTGTGTGTGTGTGTGTTTGTGTGTGTGTGTGTGAATTATTTACTGTGATTAAATATCAATTTTTTTACTATTCATTCAATGTAAAGCTATAATATTTAAATTCGTGGACTAGATTTATCTAAATCTAGTCATATCTAACTTTTAATCGATTTAAAAGTTATAAAATTGGACCCTAGATCTGTATCTAGAGGAAGTTGGAAGCTTTGGCTACAGGCATGCAAGGATTTAACTAATAAATCCTTTGTTTTGTGACTTTTAGATTATATATCTATTTTATTCCAGTATATTTGTTATACAGGTTATTCATATGATATTATGTGAGCCTAGGAGCCACGGGATCTAAGATCCAGCTGACAGATCTAGATCTGGTTCCCATGATGGACCTTTTTCAGTTGTACAACTAGCTTGTAAATCATATGTGTGGTGCTCGGACATTCTTTGATGGCTTTCATGCCCAGAAGGAGTCCTAAACTTATATGTATATTATTTTATCAAATATGCTTCGCATCTCGAGAATAAAATCAAAACAAGCCAAATACAAAATAAAATGGAAGTATCAAAGGCCTCAATTACTATGTGAGCATAAGGGTTTGAAAACATATTTTCAAAACATCATTTCTGTATATTTTGCTTAAAATTGAACTTTTATACAAGTCAAACCCTTTGTATGTAGGTGAAAAGGAGGCATATCACTACTTCCAAAGCACTTAGGCCCAATTATCTTCAACACACACATTTTAAATAAATTAAGGAATTAAAAAGATGCGGTAACCGTGTTTTCACGGAAGTCGGGTGCCTAACACCTTACCCCCACTTAAGTAAGCCCCCAAACTCTATGAGTCTCGATTTCCAACCTGTTAAACAGAGTCCAATAATTGGGTCTTTTTGCAAAACTTTTCATAAACTCGGTTAAGTTGGTACAACTATTTCACTCCTACTAACTGGCGGCTCTGTAGAAAATCAATATTTTCAAATCGTCGACATTTCATGTCGGTCTCTTTTGTCAATTTCACTCTTTCTAACCAAATTCGAACCACATAGAAAACATAAAGGGTAAGAAATTTTTAAATGAGAAATTTTGAAAAAGAAAAAAAATTCCCGACGTCTACAGCCTTTATTTTTTCTTTGACTAACTTCTCTGATATATCCTAATCCTTTTTTGTTAAATCTACATCTTTGTTTATTAAGCATGACGTCAAGGTTTTCTTTCCCTTTTGTGAACTTAAGAACTATGGTATTTAAATCGTCACGTTCTTTAGTTAAAATATTAATTTGATTTATTAAAGAAGAATCTTCATTTTGTTTTCTAACTCTATTTTTAGAGATGAATTTTCAAGCTTGTGATTTTTAATATCTTCACTTAACACTTGATTTTCTAACTCTATCATCCTACTGATCAAAAGTTATTTATTGTGAAACATGTTGCCTTCTTGGAAAATGAGTTTATCCTTGAAGGGGTCAGTGGGAGTAATGTAAGACCCCAACTTTTTATGAATAAAGATTTAATTTTCTCTAAATATTATTCTAAATAGTAAAGTGATAATTTAATAAATGTTGTAGTTATGGGTGATATGTGTAAATTTTATAAAGTAAGCAAGTTGTCATAAAATATTCGTTTGGTCGAGGAATATTCTTTTTGTCAAGGAATATTTGTACGACGATGCAATTATTGGTGGACCCCATAATGGAATAACTGTCGATTATAGAAAGCAACAGAAATAACTTTTTTATAAAATAACTGCAAAACTTTTACCATTACACTGTTGAAATACCCGATGATAAAAGTACAGTAATATGCGTTAATCCACAATGGTACGCAATATTGCACAATATCACACATTATTGCACAGTATGTCTGATTATTGATTCTTACATAAGAAGTCACTCACTCAATAATTGTCACAGTAGTTATTGTTTAGTATCTTATATTATGGATTCAATAATTATCACAGGAATAACTAAATAGTATTTCATATTATTAAATCAATAATTGACACGACACAGTTACTCATATTATTATTAACATTATTGGCAATATCTAGAAAGTTATGTCAAGAAAAGAGGTTAGGTTATTTAATTGCGCGCCTGTAAGGAGAAATCCTTATCAGAAAGCCTCTTCTTTCCTGGGAACGATCTGGTTGTCAATATTGAGAGTTATAATATTAATGATGAATAATTATTGAAAGATTAAAAATGTGTTGATTGAAGATAAGTGATTTGTGATAAATATTTATTAAATTTTTGATATAAATAGAGGGGTTTGTCATGAGGCATTTGTTGTAAGTTTGACTCATTATTTTATGGGGGGGCGTCTAATTTTTCGGCATCAGTTTATTTGAAGTTTTAATAGTAAATCAATATGAACCGTCCGTGAATCAGTTACTATTTAGTTCATTCTCCTATAAATAAGTTGTTTAGTTAAGCAATGAAACTCACACCAGAATCAGAAAATTCTTCTTCTATAATATTGTGCATATTTCTTTCTAGTATAAGAATACTTTGAGTGTAGCTAATAGTGCACATTTTTCTCAAGATAATCTCCGTCATACCAGTCAGATCTAGTTTCCTATTAAGGTAAAAGATGTTATTTTCATACTCATAAGGATTGTCATTATATTTCTTATTAATCTGTGGGAATAACCTGTCTACGCGAATTAATGCATGTCTGGTGAATAACCCTTCGTATTCATTCTTTATTAAATTGTAGAAATGATCTGTCTACGCGTATATTCTTTCATACTCATATGGAATATCATTTCTTTTGTACTCATTAATGGATATCATTTTCTTTCATATTTTCTCCATTTATAATACGAAATTATTGTTTGTTTCCATAATCTTTTTATTAAATGGTGAAAATCCCTGAAATTAGTGGAATATCCTTAATAGTTTGCGCTTCATCTAGTATCATTTCACTGGAATATTTGTCTGAACTTTCTTATTAAATTTTATTCTATTCATGTTGGGGTACTATTCATCTAGGGTACTATTCATTTGAGTACTATTCATCTGAGGTACTATTCACGACAAAATTTAGTTTCTATCATTGAAATTTAAATCTTAAATATCATTTTTGAATTTTACTCCACAATTGATTATCATGTCAACAATTTGGACATTCTTGAACTCTGGATAAATTAAATTACAAATCTTTAATATTTATCATTGATTTCACTTGATTCATTCTCTATATCATTGTCATCATCATCATTCTTAAATTTGTGATGGAAAGTCATCTTTGGCATGTAGTGCATAGATGGACTATTGATTGGTATGATTATGACCAGGAATTGTGTATTGGTATAATCATGACCTTTAATGTTACAGACAAATCTTTGTGGTGAAAGTCTTATTTGGCCCGTAGTGCATAGATAGACAGGTGTTTGGCATGATCATGACCACCGGTGATACAAATGAATATCTTTGGCCCGTAGTGCATGGATAATTCGTTGATCTGAAATAATTATTGATTAGTGTTACAGTGATAAAATATTGATGATGGACTTTTAAATCATAGAAGATAGTAGACAACATGCTCTACTTGACTCTTCTAGTGGATTGTTATTTCCACTACAATTGTTGATTTAAAACTTGTTGTCTATTATATTCTATTAGATTTTTCACTATTGAGGACTAAGAATAATTTATTCTTCATTACCATAGTCATAATATTCTTTATTGGGCTAGTTGAGCTCATCCTTTTCTTCCATTGTTCTCTTTAGAAAATGAGAATATAATTGGGACTAGTTAAGGAATGGAGTGATGGTCCGAGATAGTCTATAGCAGTCTTCATGATAGTGTGGAAATAATTGTAATGAGAACTTTATTTGAGTTTGGATATTGTCTACGGACAATATTTGTATTAAAATTCACAGTGTGTGGTCGTATTTTGCACAACAGTTGAATAGTTGTAAATAGTAAATTTGTATTTGAATTCTGTAGTATGTATTTTGGCAACTCAAGATAGGTTTTGCGAACCTATTTTAGGGGCATCAAAAGTAAGATATATCTTGAAGAAGTTCAAGAACCAAAAACCACTATGGATAAAAGTCGAATACCTGACCAAGTGGAAGAAACTACTGTACCACAACCTATTCGTAAATCTGGAAGAGTACCGAAGATATCTGAGAGGTGTGGATTCGTCATAGAGGATGATGATGAAGTACGCATCATAGATGATGATCCATTGACTTCCGAATAGTCTATGAGCAGTAAAGACTTAGAGAAATGGCTAGAATCCATGAAATTCGAGATGGACATGTATGTATGGACTTTGGTTTCATCACCTGAGGGCCTATTAGGTGCAAATTGGTCTTTAAATGAAAGACTGAAACGGACGAAAAGTTAGAGACTGGTTGTAAAAGGTTTCAAACAAAGATAAGGAGTTGACTATGGTGAAACCTTCTCACCAGTAGCTATGCTCAAGTCCAATCGGATTTTGCTTGCGATTACAGCTTATTATGACTACGAAATTTACCAAATAGATGTGAAAATGACCTTCCTCAATGGAAAACTTGAGGAGGATGTGTATATGACATAGCCAAAGGGTTTTGTTTCAACGGTTGAAAAAAATCAAGTATGTAAGCTACAACGATCCTTTTATGGATTGAAGCAAGCTTCTCGAAGGTGGTACATCCATTTTGATGAGACAATTAAAGAGTTTGATTTTATCAAAAATGAGGATGAACCATGTGTGTAAAAGAAGGTTAGTGGGAGTGTTGTTTCATTCCTAGTATTATATGTTAACGATATATTACTGATAGAGAATGATATTCCTATGCTACAATCGATCAAAATCTGGTTATCTAAACACTTCTCCACGAAGGACTTGGGTGAGGCATCCTATATTTTGGGGATAAATATTTATAAAGATAGATCTAAAAGGATGTTTGGCTTGTCCCAAGGAATGTACATTGACTCGATGTTAAAGAAGTTTAACATGAAAGATTCCAAGAGAGGTCTCATGCCGATGAGCCATGAAATACATATCTCCAAGAAATAGGCCCTAAAGACACTTGAGGAGAGAGACCATATGAGTAAAATTCTTTATTCTTCAACAATAGGATCTATCATGTACGATATAATATGTACTAGACCAGATGTCGCGCATGGAATTGGTGTAACAAGCAAATATCAGTCGAATCTAGGAGAAGACCACTAGAAGGCAATGAAAAATATCCTAAAGTACTTAAGAAGAACTAAGGATGTATTTCTTGTTTACGGTGGGTCTAAATTAAAACTAGAGGGCTATACAAACTCAAGTTTTCAAGCAGGTCAAGATGATAGTAAATCTGCTTTGGGGTATGTGTTTACTTTAAACGGTGGCGTAGTGAGTTGGAAGAGTTCCAAGAATCAAACAGTTGTTGATTCAGTGACAGAGGCAAAGTACATAGTTACAAGTGAAGCTGTAAAGGAGATTGTTTGGATGAAGAAGTTAATAACTGAACTTGGTGTGGTTCCTAGCATTAGAGGAGTAGTACCTTTATTCTGTGACAACACCGAAGCTATTGCACAGGCCAAGGAACCCAGGTCTTATCAGAAATCCAAACATGTGTTGGGACGGTTTCATTTGATTAGAAAGATCATTGAAAGAAGAGACGTCATCCTGGAGCGTATGGACTCTCAAGACAATATTGTAGATCCATTTACTAAAGTTTTAACACAACAATAGTTTGATCGTCACTTAGAGAATATGGGTATGAGATACCATGGCGATTGGCTTTAGTGCAAGTGGGAGATTAAAAGTAGTATGCACACAAGCCAATCATATTTGATATAATGAAGCATATACTTTGTAATAATCTTATTCATTTATTAATAAAAGAATTCATTTATTAAAGGTTTCTACTTTATATACATAGTATAGTTATATTAAATGTGATAAATCCATAGTTTTAAGCAGTGTTTTTATAATCATGATGATGATCATGCTAATGAGATCTAAATTCTTAGATAGCTTAAAACTATAATAGTTCCCAATCATTGGATTACTAAAAAGGGAATTAGTGAATTCGGATAGATTGGTACATGCGTTGCTTGCTCTTAGGAAGAGAATAATTAATCTCATAATTATTTGTGTGGAGACACTAAAGCAAGTATGTATAGGCTTATTGGAGAATAAGTTCACTAAACGTGGCTCGCTAAGGAATACCTAATAGAGTTTTACTCGTCTATCAATAGAAAATCTTCTAGTGATAGTAGTATAAGTGATCCTTAGACTTGAGATCATCATAGTATCTTGTGTATGATGAGTTATACTTTGACATGTCCTTTAAGACCCTTGAGGTATATCAAAGGGTATGCTTAGGTATAATAAATTATATAATAGGAGATAATGAATGATCGATAAAGAATCTACCGCTTCTAGTAAAAGGAGAGAATGTCCTATGTGATTCGATAAATGACAACTGAGGAATCATTGGCCAAGGTAAAATGAAATTAGAAAGGAGTTTCTAATTTGCATTATTTAGAGTTGTGCATTTGAGAATTGAAATACATATAATTAAATAAAATAAGACTTGATAGTAATTTCATGTCATATATTTAATTGGGACATTGTATGGTAGAAAGATTGAATTGTACGGTAACTATTTACTCAAAGGTTCTTTTATGATTAATGTTAAAATCTATATTATATGAAAAGTCGTTGATCACTAAGAGGGTTTACCCTTATTGTAGAATAAATGCTATTTATTTAAATAAATTAAATAGATTAATTTATTTATTTATTTAAATAAGATTACAATTGTTCTAATTGATTTATTCACAACCAGTTTAATATAGTCAACCTAAATGGTCATACCATAAAAGAAAAATATTTATTAAAGAAGTAAATGGCATAATCGTAATAATAAGTTAAGTGTATTTAATTTAATCTATGGTGATAGAATAAATTAAATAAGCTTAATATTTATTATTAAATATTTTGAAGATATTAAATATAAATTAATAAGAAGAGTTTTATTATTATTATTATCATTATTATTTAATTCCTAAAAGGATTTGAGAATTAATTAATATGCGTACTCTCATTAATTCCTAATTGGATTAGGAATACAATTAAGTAAAAAAGTTTAATTAATTAAAATAGAACCATATTCCTAAATTGTTTAGGAGAGTTGCCTACATATATAAATAAGAAGAGTCTTATTATGATTAAGGTTTACTAACAATTATAAGAGTTGGGAGAGTACATATAATTTCTATAGAGATAGAAATTAGGATTTTAGCCAAACACTCATCTTCTTGAATACTTATTCTTCCTTGGTGAGTCACTTCTAGAGGCCAAATGCTTGTGTGGCTAACATTGATCAAAGAAATGAATCTAACCTGGTGAATTCAAGGTTCCACAAGGGTATAATCATGGTGATGGTTTGTATTAAAATTTTAAAATCTATTTTATCACGCTTCCACTACTTTTATGTGATTTGATTACATGATCGCGCTATATTTAAACCTAACAAGTAAAGCCTATAAATAAGGATCGTCATGGTGGAAACTCAACCTAGGTTCAAAGAGACCACTAAATTGTAAACGATTCAATCAAATCACTATGAAGAAATTAATTTTCTGTGCTCATTCCTACGATACGAGATAGTGATACCTACAACGATTTTAGGATAAACTGTGCTTTTAATGATTATTATATATTGATAAACAAGTTGGGTACGACAACATGCTCTTATTAAGAACCACCTATGTGAGTGTAAACTAGGTCAATTCTATGAGAATGATATGACTATACTTCTCTAGATTACTCATAAATCTGGGAATGTTCAGGGCCAAAATGAACAAAATCATGAGAACCAAATTATGTTTGGAAGGATTCTGTGTGAATTTCTATTATCTCGATTTACACAAACGGTCGAATAGTTCAAGACATCACGTTCATTAAACAACCCATAAACCCGATAGTCTTTCACAAGAGAATGTTCAAAACCAGAAGCCACCTATTTCTATACAGATGATTTTCAATTTTGTCTCTCTCAGAGTCTGCAAAATATTTGTATAAGGCTGACAGTCAATTTCATTCATATGGGGGATTATGTTGCTTGTGACTTATTCTTTTTTAATGATTATGTTGACTGATTACAAAAAATAAAATACATAACTTATATGGGTTAAAAAGCTAGTTAGTATTTATTTTTCTTAGGGCCTGATTGACCATTCAATGAAATTTCCCCGTGATGAAGAATTTGTCTTCCTAGTATATCAAGAAAAATAATCAAATTTTTTTTTATATTTATTTTTTGATGGTTTGTTTTTCTGCTTATATCATGAGAGTTTACAATTCAATTTTTTTTTCATTTTTAAGAAAAAATATAAAACAAAGATGGCAAAAAAAGGAGGTGAGGGCTACCTCGTGCTCTTGTGTGAGGTAGTCCTTAAAATGATATCATTTTGTATACTTGAATACACTCCTTCCCATATTATGTATAAAAAGATATTTTTCTACTTTTTTAAAATATTGTTATTATAAAGTGGTATATCATGCAAGAGTGTGAGGTAACTCCTCTCCCTTGTCCTCGAGAAAGATATATTCTTAACATCTATAAATGTTACAAATAACACTCTTTTATGAAAATCGATAGAGTACAATGTTATTTGATTTTAAAAATAAATAAATAAATAAAATTTTAAACCAATATACCGACACCAGACATTGCCATGTAAAATAGGTTTGGATTTAAGGAATAAAATTAAGATAGGAATGGATGGAGAAGGTAATGAAATTGAATGAGTCATTCCACAATTCCCTAATAAATGAAAATTATCAATTCGACAGAAATAAAAAAAAAATCCTTCTATTCTAATGCAACAATCATATACGGTCTTTTTAAAATGAGACGTTCTATTCCTTTTTAATTCCTACTATCCAAATGTAGCGAGGATCTCTTATTCAAAATCTTGACTTTATTCCCGAGAACTCAAACTCAAACACAAAGGAGCATTCAACAATCCAAAAATTTCCCAAAGGTTGACTTTGCTCAAATTTTGTTTAAAATTCAGCAAAATACCTTTCAATTTTAGTACACCAACAAATAACAGCACCAAAGCATCACACAGCCTTTCTCCAACATTAAGCATTTCAAGAAAAGCAGTGCTAATCTATGAGGCGAGGCTGTTGTTGTATTAGATTTTGTTATTGAGTTTTAAAAGAAACGAAATAAACAGAAAACTCAAAATTTCTACCTAATTATGTTGTTATAGAGTTTTTAATGAATAAAATTGAAAAGAAATGAATGGAAATTTGCTTATTTTTTTTGCCAAAATTTTCCAATTGGACCGATTTGGACTAAAACTAAATGGTCAAATGGCATTTTGAAAGTTAAACTTAAATGTTATTTTCTTTTACTTCATAAACTCGATAACAATACGGAAAAAAAAAAAAAAAAAGTTTTCTATTTTTTTTTCTCATGAAATTTAAATTTTCTTTACTTTTGTTTTCTGTTAAAAACTCAGAAACATGGTGCAAGTAAACACTAAACTACTTGAACACTTGATACTTGAAAGCAAACTAGCATCTATATTACTCTTTCTATATAGGTCACAATGTCATTACACAATACACAGCTATGCTTCATAAATCTGTTTTTTAAGTTTGATATTCACAGGCCTTCTGGAGAAGCTACTACATAACCATTAACAGAACCTCCGTTTAACACATCCAACTATAAGTATACTACCGTCTTTTCCCGAAACTCTACTCTCATCGCCAGCTTGGCAGCTTGTTTCTGCACGAGAAGCTTGTATAAATCCAATTGTAAAATGTTTGCCTCGAAAGTAGTGTGCATGTAAGTGTGTGTGCATGCGCACATCCACGAAACTATGAGAGTATGTTTGGGTGTTTAAAAAATATGACTTGTTGATTCTAATTACTACTTTTACTTATAATCAGTTTTTAAAAAGTAGTTTGTATTTCGTAAATATAAAACAGTTACACTAGTAAAAAAGTCAAAAAGTGTTGAATATAAATATTTTTGCTAAACACTTAAATGAGAATTACCAAAAAGGAATTTTGAGAAGTAGGGATGGGCAATGGATGGAATTACTAAAATAAATATGGATACATTAATAATATATTTGGTATTATTAGATTTGACAAATAATCAGAAGCTCCAAACTGAAACTTCTGATTATTTCCATAAAAAATGATTATAAATATTTTTGAAAATCAGGTTATCAAACGCTTTCTACTTCTTAAAACCTATTATAAGCAGTCAAATATGGTTAGGACCAAACTATTTAATACCCTATATATGGAAATATATATGTTGCACGAACAACACTGATTTTAAAGGCCACGTAACGTTCCTTAAAAAATGCTTTGTATATTGATAAAGTAATAGGCACGCCGCCATACCTTTGTTCCCTTCGAGCATGTGTCAGATCACCAGACTGCCATGGTACAATCTGCAATTCAGAGATGTATTTATTAATAGTGATCCAAAGAACCAAAGTAACATCACTTTCTAAATGTAACCTCGTACTTGGAAATAAAATGGACAAAATATCTCTGAAAACATCGAGGCAAAATGGAACCCGTATCGGTGAAATAAGATTTCATATTTTATATATAAGTATAGTTTATATTTCCCAAGGTTCCAAGAAAACCACTACACATCAAATTAAAGTTGGGAATTGACATCACCTTTTTATGCTCCACTTTGGGATTCTTATTCTCCAGTTTGGGATTTGTAGCCATGTTAGCAGTGGATGGAGTAGATGAAGCAGCAGTTGGAACTCTTCCAGAAGCTGCATGGGTTTCCTGTTTGTATACTTGTGTAAATGAATTATATGGGCATTTGTAACAAGAAGGGGAAAAAGAAACAAATAAATAAACAAGCAAAAATCAAATTTCCTAGTAAATATTGAATACATAATTAATTTCGGAGTAAACGGTTGATAAGAAAATCATATGTCCCAAGAAGTTGACGCGCAAAATTAATACAATCCTCATATCATATGGAGGCAATAATTGGAGTACATTCCAGAGTAGGATGATTGAGAATATCATCATATGAAAGTTTAGTTTCCTAAGCAGACAAACTCTCAAAGCCGGATCACTTAATGGTCTAGTACCGTTATGCTTTGATCACTAAATGGTCTAGTACTTATATTCTAGCTTCAACAAGAAGACCACTACTATAGAACTAAAGTAATTTAAAAGAGAATGAAAGAAGAAATAATAGAACTTTGCTCTCACTTCTGCAAGAACACTTTTTGGTCTCTTTCTCATTCACCGATGAAGCCTTTTTAGGCAAGTAAAGGAGACATATACCACATTATAATATAAGCCTTCAAGTAAGGCTTTATAACCATTAGGCCAATGACCTGTGCTTGATAGTCATTGAGTTAGGTAAATCACATATATATTAATTTCAACACGTGTTTTTATTATGAAAACACAAAGTGAATTTACCATTGTTGTATATGTGGATCTTGTACATACTCTTGAAGAACTCACAAGAATTGCTACTTATTTAAAGGATGTTTGAAATAAAAGATCTTGGAAAGACAAAATTGTATGGGAATACAAGTGGAGCACTTGGCATCTGAAATTTTTGTTTATCAATTCTCATCTACTGAAAAGATTCGTCGTTTTCTTATGAAAAAAGCTCACCCTTTGACCACCCAGATAGTTGTTCGTTCTCTCAAAGTTGGTCTTTGGACCTGAAGTTCTATACCTAAGTGCAATAGCTCACCCTTTTGTTGTTAACTTACTGACAATATACAACTCTTCTCCGACTAAAGAGGCATTAGTATAGGATCAAGAACATATTAAGATACCTCCGTGGAAGTATAGATCTTGATTTATTTTATCCAAGAGATACAATGTCACGATTAATTGGATATGCTGATACAGGATATTTATCAGATCTACATAATGGGAGATCACATATATGTTATGTATTTACATATTGTGACGTGACTATATCTTGGAAATCTACAAAGGAAATCATGACAGTCACATCTTCCCATCACTAAGAGATTCTCGAAATATATGAAGCAAGTAGAGAGTGTGTTTGGTTGAGATCAATTATCCAGTATATCTAGGGATCATGCAGACTACTATCTATCTCCTACAATTATGTATGAGGATAACGTTGTACGCATCGCCCAACTTAAAGGAGGATATATCAAAGGGAGATAGAACAAAACACATTTTACCTAAATTTTTTCACACGTGAACTTCAAAAGAAGGGTGATATAGATGTGCGTCAAATTTGGTCATGTGATAATCTAGTCGACTTATTCATAAAGTCATTACACTTCAAAATAAATTGTAATGCATCAACTCATAATTGTGACAACATTGCATCAAGAAATAATGAATTCCTTTTGAGGGGAAAATTGTACTCTTTTTCCTTCGTTTTCTCAAATTTAAAGGGAAAAATATGGCATAGCAGAGAGTGTACCACATACTATAAAATGCCATATTTTAATAGTTTAATACCCTTGATAGATAGGTAAAATATGGCATAGCACATAGTATGTGACATACTATAAAATATGCTAGGTCAATGTTAACTATTAAAAGTTGGAATACTTTTTAGGCATTTCTTATAGGCTTAAATATAAATAACTACCCTAAACTATTAACCTTTTTTCTACTTCGGTGATCAATCTTTCAATTTTTTTAATCAGGTCATTAAACTATCAATTTTTTTTCACTTTTGTTCAATCAACTGAACACCTTATTACATAAATTGATAATGCGAATTTCACCGACTAGGCTAATCAATGTCTACGTGTAATTAAAAATTAGGCTTAAATATAAATTACTACCCTGAACTATTGACATTTTTTCTACTTTGATGATCGATCTTTTAATTTTTTCCACTTTAGTTCAATTAAAGTTAAAGAATGGTGGGTTCACAGAAATGATGAGTTATTTACTTTTTAATTACTAGTTTTTAATTGGTTTTCTCCATAAACTAAGAGCTCAAATACATGGAAAGTGATTATGTGTAAATTATGTTCAAATAATTTAATACCATTTTTTATTTTGTGAAAAGAAATAGTTAATGATAGTTGTAAGTATCTAATAATTAGTTACAGATGGTTTTTTTCCCTTCTGTTTGTTTGAAAATTTAGGTGTTAATGATAGTGATAAATAATATTTTTCATAATTATTACTAAGTTCTTTTTTTTCGAATAAAAAAGAACCTCTTAAATAGATGTTTCATTTTAAAATTATTTTTAGTTTTTGTTGTTAAATTGTAATATAATATTACATTTATGCCTATTTCTTTTTTATAAAATGATATAAACTAATTATAAAATGAGTATTGTTTTAATACATCATCAGTCACATCATAGGTGTTAAAGTCACGTCATCAATTTATGACGTGACAACTTCAATTGAACCAAAGTAGAAAAAATTTATAGTTTAATCACCTAATTGAAAATTTTGAAAGATCGATCACCAAAGTGAAAAAAGATCAATAGTAATTTATATTTAAGCCTAGTTTTTAATTTCACGTAGACATTGATTAGTCTAGTAAACGAGGTCACATCATCAATTTATGACGTGACAACTTCAATTGAACGAAAATAAAAAATTGATAGTTTAATGACCTGATTAAAAAAATTGAAAGGCTCATCACCAAAGTAAAAAAAAGTTGATAGCTTAGGATAGTTATTTATATTTAAGTCTTTCCTAACAACCTTTTTGTTTTTATTTTTCTGCATTTTTGTTATGTGGATATTTAGCAACATGGATCTTTTTAGATGACTGGTCTTCACATCAAAACTAAACATTTTCCACTTTAGCATGTAGAAACACTGAATATCAAGATTATAGGTCCAGGTATCAACAGGTATCTTAGTATCGATTAAATGTTTAATCGGGCTTGAATGCTTTAACATCAGCCTATTCACTCCCCACCCCAGCCCCCACAAACACACCCTAGCCTACCCCAACAAAAGAGATGACATACTTAAATGAACACTTATAACCTAGACGACTAATCACGTATCAGCAAGCAAACATATCTTGTCAGACCCGGTTATCTTTGAATCTCATAATTCTGCAAATATTAGCAAACTAAATGCTGCATTTCAAGTGTGATAAAAAAAAATTCACAATAGTAAAATGAAGTTTCTTCATTCCCAAAAGTATATTTGATTTGTATCAGTTATTAACAATATACCAGAGAATACGATAGTACATTGCCCCTAAACTTTATATGTGAAACAAATTAAATTCCAAATCTCATTTTGGTTACTTAAACTTGTATAAACCATCTCTTAAGTATGTAATCAACACAATTATAATGAGTTTGAACCAAAATGGTGTCTCTTTAATGAAATCGTCAATATGGCCATAAGTATTAGCTTCAGAAGACAACAGAAATAGAAAGAAAAAGCTCTGGTTAGATCTTTTTACTCATGCTAATCAATCAAAGCGACCTAAATAACTAGTAATAGAATCTTAGGATATTGTAATCCCACATGATTTAAGCAGAAGTCTCTAGAGTATAGGCTAGCTATCGTCAGAACATACAACAGAATGAGAAATAATAACTCCTGCAGCAAAACACTAAAGAGAACCTACCTTTATCTGTTTTTCTGCTCTAACATAATCCCTCAGCCCAAACTTATTGCAAAGGCTCTGATTTGGTTTAGTCTGAGCAGGACGGTTTATAGACCTGAACAACAAAAAATGAAGATTTAGTATGTTTTCAGAATCAACAAAATTCATATAGCAAAACACAAAGTTCTAAAACATCATAAATTATGTGTTCGCAATTAAGATCTATGCATTCTACATGCATTACATGATTTTTGGTTTCGGATTCTCAGTTTGCCCTCTGTTTGGTGTCATAAAGTAGCTACTTGACTCCAAAGACTTTCCACCAATCCCAGCAGAGGGCCTGCAAAAATTCAGAATAATACTTATAAAGAATTCTCTAAAACTATATAATATTGACATTTTTCGCATGACACTAACCTTTTCCCTACCACATTATTAACACCATTAGCAACGTTTATATGCCTTGAAGTACTCTGCACATACATAAAGCATGAGGAAATGTTAATATTGGTCACACACCTGATAGTGTATCTAAATAGATATGGAATCCTCAATTTTACCTTGCTCATGAGGCCTAATTTTGAATTTGCTTTTGCCAGACTATCTTTGGTACTTGAAGAAGTTGCTGGCATATGTTTTGATACTGAATTGTACGAAATGCTAGTACTTGACTGTAATTTAGTAGGCTTTCTATGTGATGAAAAGTTCTCATACTTCACATTTCTTCCAGGCATAGGAGTAGTTCTTTCGCTCAAAACAAGACTCTTATTGGCCTTGCCACTTGTATCCTCATCAAGAAATTGTTTCCCCTTCTCAGATGGCTTAGTAACGTCTTTCCTTGTTCTATTGTTCATCTTTGTTTTGTCTCTAGCTGAAGGAACAGGCCCCTTGATTTTTTTGGGTAAAAAGTAAAATTTGAATACTTAGTTTACAACATAATTCATTATGCTCAAGTGAAATGGGAATCTAAAACCTGACCATATACACGGAAGAATACACAAGATGCCAATGACTCGATGAAACAGCAGATTCCTTCAGTACAAACAACAAATGCTTGCAGTTTAAGAGCTATGAGCCTATGACAAGTTCATATGATTGAAATATCTGTTCGACTGATGTTCTAGCTGTATATCCTAATTTTCTTAAAAAGTTTGTCAGTCTCCCCTACAATTTAATTGAAACCAGACAATAAAGAGAGTTCCACTTGAGAGTTTTCATGTTAATAGTATTATAATAAGAAAATTATTAGTGATGTAAATCATACTATTGCTGAATAATGTTATATAACAATGATTTCACGTAGAGAATATTAATTTCCTCCTATCACCGGGAAAACAATTAGTCATGGGCAGAATGTTAGAAAAACATGTGGGTTGTGTTTTTTCCCTCTAGGGCTCTATTAAATAATTAACGAAGACACTTGACTGTTTACCTTGGTTTTAGAAAGAGGAGTGTGATCCTTCAGCTTGTTAGCATTTAGCTTAACTATGATAGAGACTGTAGTGTCGGGCTGGGAGGAATTCGAACACGTTTTGACTGATGAATCAGGTGCCAAGGCAGCCTTCTCTGAAAAACTTTCATGTTCTGCTGCAGCCAAAGTAATGTTAATTTGATCCCTCGTGATATCTTTGTTGTTATGGTTCTCTTTCTGTTTCTCAGTGACTAATGACTTGTCCTCGGCAGTTTCCCCTGGTGGGTCCTGATGTGCATTACTGTTATCCACCAAAACCTTAATCTGAGCAGTACCATCCGAATTCTTTTCATCTTTAGACTTGGTAATCTCGACGCTATTCTGCACTTGTGAGGTAGTGTAAATATTGTCTTCACATAGACCAGATTGGCTAACTTCTTGCTGCTCGGATTGCAACATCTTTAAAGCCCTAATCTTTCTGTAATATTCTTCAAAGTATGCCTTCTTCTGAGCAACTATTCCGGGACCTTTTAACTTCGCCAGTTCCTCCTGACATCTGTTGTGGGAGAACACCGATCGCTTTTCCCATGCAAGCGACTCCGCAGCAAATCTTCCAAAAGATATTGAACCATGATCTATAAGTTCCGAGATAGATACATCCTGTTAAAAAAATATAATTTGAAACAATAAAATAATATCATAAGAGAATGTTAACCATGCAGAAATCAGTAGAGAATGGGGGTACACATTCCAAATCTTCAAAATTTTAATTACACATTAAATCTTAAAAGGTTGAGACCTTCCGATTCATAGGTTATTCACAAGTGTTTATTTTATCACTCCTCTTGTTAAAAATATATAAGAAATAAATGAAAATTAACCACCTATGCTTTAGGGGATTTTGCAAGTCACTACCTGCGGTTTAAAAACCACCAAATTACCAGATGTGATTTACAAAAAGTTGTGTGTTACCTCTTTCTCCATCCAAGATGACGATGCTACACTGCCCACAAGCGAGTGATTAAGCTTTCTAGAAATATATTCCATATCCAAAGGTATAAACTACCATTCTCATGCATAACTTACAAAAGATTTTTTTGTTTTGACTTTTCCCTTCTAATTTATGACTAACTAACCCATAATTAAATAAAATTAAACAATAACTAAATCAAACTAAAAAAATTAAATTAAGTTAAACAAAAATTAAAAGAAACTCAATTAAAAAATATATAATCACAATAAAATTTAATAATCATTAATATCACTCATCTACATCATCAAAAATTTTGATGTTAAAAAATTATTAAAGGTGAGAAATATTAAAATATATATTAGTGTTTAAAAATATTATTAATGTTATAATTATTGATTTTGCAATCTTATTGTTTAAATCAATATTTATCAAAAATAAATGTATTATTAAAGAATAAATCAATATATATATATATATATATATATATATCAGTTAATTTTTCATTTTATTTGTTTTAATATTAATATTTATACTACAATATAAAGGACAAAATAGACAATAGATACTGCAGGCGAAGTCCACAATAGCTTGAAATTATATTTTGTATAGGGACATTGGTAGAAGTCCACAATAGCTTCTTTGAACACCTTGTCCTTAACCAATATTACGCTGTCAACAGAGATTCTCCAGCTTAGTTAGCCCTTTCCACTCCTTTCTGCTTGTTAACTAATTGGTGGACTTTTCCTACAAAAATTATGACTAAAGCTCAAAATTTGAAATTTCGACTTTTTGACTGTTAGAAGACTTCTAGAAACAACACAGGACACATGAAACAACTACTAACACAACCCATAACCCACTAACCCAAACTATATCTCATTTATTAAAACTACTGAAATCCCTTGACCAAGAAGATTAAAAGTTTATTATAATATAGGAGTGTTGGACCTACAGGGCTCTAGTTACGTAGTAAAAAAAATTTCAAAAGCTTCTTATGAAGTGTAGGCTTTTTTGATTGCCAGTACTTTTCCACGTCTAGTGTATGTGGGGTCGCGCCCCTTCTTTAGCACATACAGTTCAACAAAAAGGATTTTACATATTCAACAACATATATATATATATATATATATAAACTCAACAGTTTTTCTATATGTCTAAGGAATTCTCATGCAAGCCAGATTGTGCCATGAGTATATTACATAAACAATTTCATTCGAGTTCAAAGGCCGACTCATGGTTACCAAGAACTCAGGAACATGAAAGGATTGGGTACGTGGAATGAATACAGGTATGAGGAACGCAACCAATGGTGAAATGCACAAGGTATATACCTCATGTACCACGATCAAAACAATAGTACCTAGTTCGTGGAACACATTGAAATAAGAGTTTCATGGTAACCCTGGCTAACTAAGCCACGGTAGAGGGATTTTATAACAATGAGAAACCACAAAAATATTTTTCTTTTTGTTTTTGGATAAGAAAAGAAGAAGAAGATTTAATAAGAACATGCAATATCTTTGATTATTTAATAGTTAGTGTCTGCATATGCATATGATTAGTAAGTTCATTTTATCCATGAATGTATAGAGTTTTCATATCCTTGTAGTTTCAATAATTATCAATTTATGTTGAATACCTGAAAATTTCACATACTTGCATGACTTTCAAATTGACAGAAAACTCTCACTGTTGATTCAATTTATTTTACATGCAAATCATTACCTCAGTTTTTCTTCCAAACAATTTGTCAACTAAGTACGGACGAGCCCGTGAAAGCTAGTTAGAATGACTTTGGAAGCCCATGGAATAGAAATTGTATTTTAATTAGTTTCTTTTATTTGCAGTTATCATATTAGAGTGCAATTTAGGTTAGGAAAGGTATCTAAGAATATTATAAATAATGATGTACTTTATTATTTTTTTGATACATTGAATAATTAATTAATTGAATTTTGTGTGATAATTATCTTTGTGATATTTATCCTTCATCCCAAAACCTCCGTCCCCATCATTTTTGGTATTAGAGCTAAAATTTCTAATATCTTTTGATTTTACCCAATTCTTAACTACCCTAATTTTTGCTGCCTACGGAAAACACCCAAACGCACCATTAGCCAAACCAAGCCTTAGATTGGGATAACCTAGCCTACTGGTCACTTACATCCACCATTACACAAACTTATTTCCCAAAACCAGTGTCATCACTACTGCACTGTAAGCCTGTAACCAACCCCAACTCGCCTCCAAACAAAACCCAGAAAAAAACAAGTATTAGAAGAGAGAGAATCAAAAAACTGAAAGAGAAGTAGAAATAGTGTCGCCGCCGCAGCACCCTGCTACCACCACCGCCAAGCTTGATGCTTATATGTTACAACAAAGTGAGCGACTCAAAAGGATTGAAGATTCAATCACAACACTTACTATAAATACAACAAATGTTCAAGCTTCTATTATAACAATTGCAGCAAAAATTGACGTACTCACGAAACACATCAATAAGGGACAAGGGACAAGGGACAAGGGACAAGGGACAAGAAGATGTTCATAAGAATTTTGAAGACCACATCATCTGAGACTACAACAACATGATCCTAATCCACGAGTTAATCCTCATGTTCCAGATCCTAAGATGAATACAATGGATAGAGAAGCAAAATTAGATGTTGGAGACTTCAATGGAGATAATGGTCCCGAAACATTCTTCGATTGGATTCACAGCTTGGAAAGCTTCTTCCATTGGTATGAACTATCCGATGAAAGAATACTTTTTTTTTTCGAAAGAGAAATTGAAAGGGACAACTCGTATTTGGTGGGACCAACATCAGCGAAATTTATATACGGTTGCGAGAAGATGGGAAGATATGAAAGTTACCCTAACACGACATTTTGTACCTTCAGATTATAAGTAACGAGCATATTTGCGATTAATCGAGTTGGTCTGAGGAAGTAAATCAGAGTGTTAGTATACTTCAATGTTTATAGTTTGGTTACACGGTCTGAATTCCCTTGAGTTGAAGAAGTTTTAATCTCCATGTACCATCGAGGATTGAATCTAGAGATTGTAAGTGGTGTAGTTTTAGGTAAACTCTTGCTCTTGGATGATTTCCATTCAAGTTGCCACTCAAGTGAAGGATAATTTGAAAAGGAATTCTGTTAGGCCTTCAATACCAGTCCAAACTCAGAGTGAGCGTACTTTAATGAAGTCTATTAAAAATAGGCCAGTTGAAAGATCGTCAGCAAGCCCTTCAGCTACTAGCAGGCCTAATCGTACCCCAAGTTCTTCTAATGTTAGCAAAAACTATACGTCTAGGTGTTATAATTGGTCACATGTCTTTTGAGTGTCCTTCCCCGAAGGTGAATGTTGTCTCTTCTCCTTCAAGGCAACTTCTTGTTATTGACAAAGAATGTGGGAAAACTGATTGAAACGAAGAGGTTTTCCAGCTTTTAGATGTCAAATATGAGCCCGATCACCAAGATTTGAAAGTTGAAGCTCATTTGGAAGTATGCTTAGGTGTTCTTCAACCTTTACTTATTGCTCAAAATCCATCGTGGACGAATTTTTCAGACCAAAGTTAAATGTGCGAGATAGGTATACTCATGTAATTGATATTGGAAGTTGTACGCATGTTATCTCTGAGGAAGCAGTTAAGAAACATGGGTTAAAAGTTGAGCCTCACCTAGAGCCGTGTGATGTTGCATGGATTACCAATATAAAATTGCGGGTTACCTAAAGGTATTTGTTTACATTTTCCATTGACAAGCTTAAGGATACCGTTATGTGTCATGTTCTACCCCTTAAGGTTTGTCGCATTATCTTAGGGCGTACATGGCTATGAGATCGTCATGCGCAACATAATGCTCGTGCCAAAATCTATTCGATTATTAAAGGTAATACCAAGTTCACTCTTGTGTTATTGACATGTCAAATTTGAAGCTTGCAAAGAATTCATTGGTGATCCAGCATGCTAATTCTTGTGTTGATATTTTTAACTCGACGGAGTCGAGTTTTTCTCAACGAAAGAAAACTAATGTAGGACGAGCCTGTGAAAGCTGGTTAGAACAATATAAGATGCTTTGGAAGTCCGTGGAATAGAAGTTGTATTTTAATTAGTTTCTTTTATTTGCAGTTATCTTATTAGAATCTAATTTAGATTAGGAAAGATATCTAGGAATATTATAAATAGTGATGTATTTTATTATTTTGATACATTGAATGATTAGCTGATTGAGTTTTGTGTGAGAATTATTTATGGTATTTATCCTTCATCCTAAAACCTCCGTCCCCATCAGTTCTCACTATTACAAATCATCCCTGTCCCACTACTGAACCCCAAACCATATACTTGCAAAAATCTAATTTCTAATTCAGGCCAATGCTATTTAACTTACAAGTATTCAACATACTCTTGTAAGATCCATCTTTCATCCAAATAAATCATGTAATGACATTGGTGACAGAATCACTTTAACTGGACGACAATGAAAAGATAGCCTACGAAATTCAGTTTACTTTACGTGCAACTTCTTTTATTTTTCCATTTCTTGATAAGTGCTTTACATGAATATTATTATGTTTGATAAGTTAGTTTACATGCAAATTATTACTGTCTTTTTTAAAGCCATCCTAGACAGTTCACCAACTAAGTTCTCACTATTAATGCAGTCATCTTGGTCTCAATTTCCTGAACCCCAAGCTAGTTTCTTGGCCAATCTAATCTCAATCCAAAATCATGATAATGTGAGTGGTAAAAAAAATATGGATTAGTATGGAATCATGTAAACATATTTTGTAATAGTTTAAGCAAACACATGGCGGTGAGAGACAGATGGACAGAACAGAAAACAGAAAGGGAACACAGTACCTGATTCAATGCTGGGTGTCTGAACTAAAGCTGGATGGGTAAGACAAGTGGTTGCAATCACACGACGGTGATCAGTATCTGCTGCCATTATATGATTTCTCTCCCTCCCTTTTAAACAGATAGATTAAAGTTAGTGGCAGTAATTCAATTCCGTCAGGTAACTCTGCAATAAGAAACATCACCCTGTGTGTCAGATGAAGAATTACCCAAATAAGGGTTATTATCACTGTGTTATGTGCATGTGCAAATCTAAAAATGAATAGGCGTACTAAGGGGTGGTTTTAGTCATTCCTTGCAAATGAAAAAGTTTTTCTTTTCCAACATTTAGGGTTCCAACTACCAACTAATCAGCTTGGTAGATGTACATTCTATGTGGATATCAACGTCAGAAATTGGTGCAAAAGAAGAGTTTGTTCGTGCTGGAGCATGGACTTTCTGTTGCAAAAATGCCCCAGTAAATACCAATAATAAAAAAGTAATTTCACCTTGGGATGGACATATTTCTATGACATATTTATATCTCTTATTTCATAAGATATTATCTCTTCAAAATTGTCTTATGATGTAAGGTGTCTAAAATTGTATCTTCCCCTTTTTCTGGAGGGGCTGGGGAGGAAGGAAGGCCTTGAGTTGGATAGGTCCTTCACTTCGCTCTATTGCTACTCCTAAAATCATAGGTCAGGATAGCATACTCATAATCCAAAGGCGAACTGCTTTCAGTACTAGTTGTTACCTTATGTCGACATTTTTTCGAAAATTCTGAATAGCATGACCTGGAGCTAATTTTTGAGACTCCAAGCAACACCGGCTAAAAAGCCGTTGCGCGCTAGATTATCGTTTAGGGGTATAGTTAGAGGTTTTCATCTAAGAACAATCTTTAGTTGGGGAACAAGCTGTTGTAAGTTTGCGTCTTTAATATGATGTTTCCCCTTTTTGATCATTTTGATAGAGGGGGATGGAGAAAGTGGACAAAACAGATTCGCATTTCCCAGTCGAAAAGTCTAAATTTGTTAGTTCTCTTATTGCACATGTTAGCATAAGTCACATCATTTCTATATGAAATTTTTGATAGTTTTTAAAGTCACAAAGTCTCTACTTTAAGTGATACTACATCTCCGTCCTCAAATAAATGGCAGAAGTGAAAAAAAAAACAAATATATCCTTCAAAGAATAGAGGAAAGTACTGAATCAAAGTTATTAAGATTGTCTACTCCATGTAAAACTTTTATCTCGCTAAAGTGACCAGATATATATATATATATATATATATATATATATATATATATATATTCTTCAGGCCCATTATAAGAGAAAAAAACTATTACTTTAAGTTAAATATTTTACTCTTTATTTTGGAGCCAACAGTTAGAGAAAGAGTGTTAAATTTCTATATTTACCTTTAAAAAAAATATTTAGTCATTCTTTCAAGGACTGAGGGAGTATAATAATAATGAAGAACCCAACTATCTCTGTGAGATCAAATGGAAAAATGGAGAAAAGAGAGGGGTGGAATGATGTCTCCATTAAATGTCCACTTGCTCCAACTCCTTTTGGTTTTTCCTCACTTATACTTCCATTTTAAAAGAGGAATAGCAATAAAAGTTGAGGGAATTAAAATAGAACATGCAAGTGTAAACACAATAAATTTGCTAAGCAGACTCCCTCTAGAGTTATTAATATCACCAAACAATGTGACGTGAAACTTCACTAGGTATATTTATTATATCTTATAAACAAAACTCATAAGTTTAGTATAAGCATTTATTTGATTATGTGGTTTATGTCTTACCAAAATTATTTAACTTTTCATGCCATTTGTACATCAAACGCGATCTACTTAATAACTTCCCCTACCTGACCACAAAATTGAGATACATCAAAATTGATAAGAGAATACAATTTGAGAGGGAAGAGGGCACAAAATGTGAGACTATGAGATGGTGCATATTAAAATTTTCACGTAAACAATTCCATGTCTCCCTCAAATATGAGCTAGCATCTACTATGTACACAATCAGCATTCATATACATGGCTCAAAATATTCATGTAAAGGTACTTTTTGACAAAATTTCAGCAACTCAGTGTAACGTAATAGTTTTAGACCAAATAAAGGAGAAATTACGGCGTAAAGTGGAGAAATGCCACCAAAAATTTTATAAAAAAAAAATCGAACATGGTAAAAGCTATAAAAGAGAGAAAAACTATAAAAGAGAGACAACAAAAGAGAACGAACCTTTCTCTATTAATTATACTTAAATTGTACCTATATTACTATATAGTACCTAGTTAAGTATAACTTACAAAATTGAAAAAATATTGTTCTTAAAATATAATTAATTAAATTTAATTGTACTTAAATTGTACGTATATAGCATCTAGTTAAGTATATTTAAAAATAAAAATTGTACTTAAGATATAATTAGTTAAGTTAAATTATACTTAAATTATAAATTAATTGTACCTATATAATACCTAGCTAAGTACAACTTCAAAGAAATTGTAAAAAACTACACTTAAAATATGAAATTAAATTGTACTTAAATTATGCAAAACATGTATGCTCTACAGAACATGTGTACTCAACCATCTGAGTTAAGACAACACATGGGTGGATCTAGAGTAAGGACAGTGGGGGCAATTGACCCCACTGAATTTTCAAGGGGTTAAATTTTAAATTTTTTATATTTTTTATAGTGTTTTGTAAAAATATGAAAATTAAAAATTAAAAATTAAGTTATTGGATATCTTAAACTTGTACCCATTCTGCTCTCTCTCTCTTCTAATCTTTTAGTCTTCAATCATAACATCGACCCATCAAAGATATATTCTATATCGTAATTTTTTTTTAATTTTACAAATTTAGTAGTTACTTGTGGATTTTTGTAACTATTAAAAATGAGGTTATCTTGATATTTTTGTAAGAACATCGACCCATTTAAAGAAAAATTATTCAGAGATAAGTGAATGAATGATTCTTTACTAATGTACATTAAACATGATAGTTTTACAGTTATTGAAAATGAAACTATCATGCAACAATTTCAAGCAATGAAGTCTCGAAAAATGTTGTTGTAATATTTAAGTATTATTTAGTTTTGAGATTTATTTTATTTTTAAGTTTTTATGAGATTTTTTTTTAAAAAAATGACCCAGCTGAACCAAGTGGTTAGATCCGCCACTGACTGACAACATCAAATCAACTTTATTCAAACGTAAAATTAATTAAACATATATGTGAGATATTTGTTTTATCATTTGGACAATGCTATGTGCATTAGATAGTGTTTTTTGTGAACTTAATTGATCTATCTTATTCTTATTATTCAGATTTTTTTTTTCATTTTTTTTAAAGCTCCTAACTAGCTAACAGTGTGTATCACCCAACATCAAAATTGATACCGAGTCAAAAAATGACCTTTCAAAACATAGGTCGCACCATACCATGTCATACTAGCCATGTACTCAAACATGGGTGAATTGTTGAAGCTTCAGCTGATCTTATCTCAGCAGAATAGACTATTGGTAAATGCTTGTCCAAGCTAACTTCTGAGGGTGATGCTTTGCATAAATGGATATTAACAATCCTGGTTCTATTCTATGCCTCACAGGTCAATGATTCCCCTGGAGGAGGATATTAAATTCCATAGAAATTTTAGCCTTCTATCTCTATTGATTCCCACTCTTATTTACTTAACCAAGTACCGAAAGTTAGTTGAAAATTTTGCTTTTGGTGTACCCATTGCTTATAAGCTAGAAGATTTTTCGTCACATATAAACTATTTGCCAGATGCCACAACCACATACAGATTTTAACCCAATTCATGAGTTTATTAGCTCTAATTGCTTAGAAAGTAGCATGTTACAAGAGCTAACACAAATCACATCATAATTCATAAGATTTCAAAAACAAATTAAGCACAAATAGACCAAAACAAAAATTCCATGTTTACAGTCCAACCAGGAAGGAAGCAAGTACAACAATTAGCCCCAGAAAAGAAATCAAATTTATAAACAACTAAATTCAAAACTTTCTTATTACCTACTTTATTTACCCATTTGAGAAATTTCTGCAAATGCACTTCCAAAATCTCAAAAAGTACAAACAAAAAAAAACATAATTAGTATAGCATCAGTCTCCAACCATACCCAGATACCAATATATTTTAAATAAAAAGTGTCGGTCAGTTCCCTGCATAATTCCATACTCTACCATGTTAGGCTACTAAATGGAAGAAGAAAGAACAAGAAAACTGAAAGATTAACAGAAACCAGCTACTCAGAAATCATATAGCTAAAAAAACATGAAAATTAGCATACCCAGATTGAGAGAAAAAAACATGAAAATTACCATTACCCAAATTGAGACATGAAGAATTAAAAACCTGAATTCAAATGCCTTCAAAATTAGCATAAAAAACTGAGAATGCCCCAGATCTGACTGCTCCATAAAATCCCATTCTCTCTCTTCAGCTTTCTCTCACTTGAAGTAGTTCTAGTACAGGGGAATTTTTTCTGTTGGTGCTTTGCTTATTGTTAGAGTCAAAGAGTCAGTGAGGAAGAGAGAGACAGAGAGAGGGGGGGAGGGGGGGGGGGGCAGGGGGTGAAGATGAGGACAAATGGAAGGAAGGAAAGAAAGTAACCGGTTATAGTGAGAGGCTAAGTTTATGAGTTTTAAAATAAGCACGAAAAAAAAAATATTGGACGAAAATTTTAAATTTTCTTTCCAATTTTTATGTTTTTAAATTTTTTAATAAAAATAAAATAAAATAAATAGAAAATTTGGCCACTTTTTCTGTCAAAGTTTTCCATCCAAAATTGGCCTGATTTGGATGGAAAAAAATTGGAATAAATAATATTTTTATAATTCTCATATTATCCTCAACTTTTAATATAATAAATTTTAAATTACAACTCATGTCCTCAATTTGTTTTTATCTACTAAACCTAATCTGATAAAGAGAAAAATATAGGCGCGAATAACATGTCGCGAACAAGTTCTCTTCTTCGGTTCAAGCCCAAGCTCCCTACAACAGTGTAACTGAACAAATTCATCTCCAGATTTTTCTTGTCAGCGCTCCGGCATCCCAATCTCCCCCTCTTTGGTAACTTTCCGGCCAGATCTGTCTCCTATTTCGATAAAACTCATGCCTAAATATAGTCTCTAATTTGGTCTTAGCAATCTCTCTTCAACTCACACATATATTTGTTTATATATGTATATTTTGTTATCTAGTTGAATAAATATCTAACAATTTTATGGGTTATTCATATTTCCAAGAGCCTCTAGTTGCGTAGTGATTTTGTTCGTTTGATCACACTCTATAGGATCTGCAAGTTCTTTTGTAACCAAGATGGTTGTTTTAAACTACATGAAATTTTCAAATGTTTTGCATGAACATGTATTTGTTAGGATTACTTAATATTCTACTAATTGCTCACTCTATAGGTTGATAAGCTTTCCGGGTACCATATTCATTTATTATCACAGTTGCAACTGAAGCATATAGTTCTAATTTCGCCAATGACTATTTTCCAAAATTAGTCTGCAAAACACTTGACAATTAGTCTATTTATGGTTTTATGAACAAAAATATTAATTTACTATTATTGTAGAAGTAATTTTTGTTTAACATTTATTTGGATATTTGTATTTGATTATGGAATTTTTTCTTTGATTAAATTTATCTTGCATATTTTTATTCATGGTTCAATGGTTATAATTAATATAAGGGTAAATTTGTAAAAGTGATATTTTTCGTTTCTTTTATTTTCATTAGAACTTAAAAACGCTAGAAAAGAAAAATTTTAAATTTTCTATTCTTTTCTATTAAAATCTCAGAAACAACACAAATGAATACTTCAAGTTTTATATTCTTTTCTTTTCTGTTTTAATTTAAGTTTTCTATTCTTTTCTTTTCTATTTAAAACTCAGAAACAAAGTGTTATTCTAACCGAAAAAGGTATCGGGTGGACAAGTCTCTACCCCAACTAGTGGTTGAATCATTATTGATCAAGTGATGTTATTAATATATAATAAATAATTAAATATATTAATTATTATTATATATTATATATAATATTTAGTAAATATGTAAAATTAATTAATTTATCTACAAAAAAACTAAACATATTTGTATAATGTTTACTTTATATAATTTAAATAAATATTAAATTTATATAAAAAGAAATATATTAAATTATAATCATAACTCAAAACTTAAGAGTGATAAATTAAATACAAATGAATATAAATAGATACATACTCTCCTTCTTTTATTATATTATAGTCAGAAGGGAATATGTTTTTGGCATATTCTAATTAAAATCTACAGATCATACTCTCCTTTTATCATTCCATTATGTGAAGTGGTTTTCACCTTTTGGGGTTCTCAAGTTCATAGTGTAAGATATAAAAGTATTCAATTTTTCTTATAATTATTATTCAGTAATTGGTTAAATTAATAAAAAGTTAAAGTTAAGGGTGATATTTAAAAAATTTGTAAAGTAAGCAAGTGGTCATAAAATATTCGTTTGCTCGGGAAATATTCTTTTTGTCAGGGAATATCCGTACGACGGTGCAATCATTGGTGGACCACATAACAGAATAACTGTCGAAAATAGAAAGCGACAAAAATAACCTTTTTATAAAAAATAATGGCAATACTTTTACCGTTAACTGTTGAAATATCCGGTGATAAAAGTTTAGTAATACGCGTTGTTGCACAGTAGCACACGGCATTGCACAGTATCTCTGATTATTGATACTTACGTAAGAAGTCACTCAGTTTTGTTCAATTATTGTCATAGTATCATCTCCATAATATTTTATATTATTAAATTAATAATTGAGACGACACAGTTATTCATATTATTATTTGTATTATTGATAATATCTAAAAAGTTCTGTCGAGAAAAAGGGTTAGGTCATCTAATTGCGCGCCAATAAGGATAAATCTTTATCGGAAAGCCCATCTTTCCTAGGAATGATCTGGTTGTTAATATTGTGAATTATAATATTAAATGATGAATAATTGTTGAAAGATTAAAAATGTGTTGATTAAAGATAAATGATTTGTGGTAAATATTTATTCAATTTTTGATATAAATATAGGATTAGTTATGAGGCGTTTGTTATAAGTTTGGCTTATTATTCCATGAGGAGATGTGCTAATTTTTCAGACCGTTGGTTGAAGTTATAATAGTAAATCAATATGGATCGTTGGTTGAAGATATAATAGTAAATCAATATGGACCGCTAGTGGAAAGTTATAATAGTAAATCAATATGGATCGCTTGTAAGACCCCAAATTATTATAAATGAAATTGAATTTCTTCTATTTATTATTTTGAAATAGTAAGGGTTGATTTGATTAATGTGGTTAGTTATGGGTAAAATGCGTAAATATTTAAAATAAGCAAGTGGTTATAAAATATTCATTGTTGTCGGGGAATATTCGTTTGGTCGTGGAATATTCTTGCTATAGGGGAATATTCGTACGGCGGTGCAGCCTCGTGTGGGTCCCATAACGAAAAGCGATTGGATGAAAAAAATGACAAGTATAAGTTGTTTATAAATATCAGTAGTTGTTACAGATTATCATCGTTAAAATACTCAATTGGTTAAAACACAAGAAGACACTTCAGATTGCACCAATTATTGATTCTTACGTAAGAAGGCACTACTACTCATAATTGTTACAGTAATTACTTGCTCAATATTTTATTGATTCAATAATTACTGCGTTGATATTTTATATTATTGTTGTTTCAACAATTGTCATTACACAGTATTTTTTATTATCAGATCAATAATTCATATTATTTGAATAATATTATTAGATAGCATTATTGACAATATCTAGAAAGTTCTGTCTAAGGAAAGGTTTGGTCACCTAATTGCGCGCCAGTATGGAGAAATTCTTATTAGAAAGCCCCCTCTTTCCTAGGAATAGCCTGGTTGTCGATATTGTGATTCTGTAATATTATTTGTGAATAATTAATTATTGATTTATATGATAAGGAAAATATTCATTTTATGTGGATATAGATGGAGAAAATTTTTAATGTGACAATTGTTGAAAATTGATATTTTATCTTTTCTAATAAAATAATTCATGTAAATATATTATTATATTATAATAATATAATAATGGTGATATTTTACAATGAATGTGTGATATATGAATAAATGACAAGGAAGAGTATTTTTGTTACAAAAATTGTTTAAAACATGTTTGTGGGCCCATTTCTTGACTGAAATTTGAATATAGCCTGTAAAATCACCCGTATGTGGATTTCGGTCAACTTCTGCTTGGAATTTGAAAAAACTTAAAACTACAAAGTTGTAGAGAATTAAATTTCCTATAGAATGGACATAAGATTTGAATTTTTTTGATAAAAGGGCTATTTATTATGAATTATTGAAGTTCCAAAGTTCCGAAATAATTGATTTTTGAAGTTTTAAATAATTTTTTTAAAGAAAAACGTTTTTAACAAGTTGGTGGGCCCCACTAGTATGTAAAATGAGCTGAATTCAGTTGGTCTTAGGTGGGCGTGAAATTTTTTTATTTATATTAATATTATATTAAATTTTCTGCTTTGATGTTCTAAACATTTTCTTATAAATAGGGTGCTTAGGATAGAATTGAAAATCACACCATAAACAAGTTTTCTCTCTTTCTCTCTATATTATCGAGCATATTCTTGTGAGTATTTTGATACTTTGAGTGTTGCTATACAGTGCAAGATCCCTTAAGCACTATATCTAGTATTCCGGTCAGAAGTGCTGTCTTTTCGAGGTAAGGGATGCTATTTTTTTTAAAAAAAAATGATATTATTTCTTCTAATATCATTATGTCGGAATATTGGTAAGATTTTTCTTGTAAAATTTTTTGTCTTTTAGTGTCTGGGAGTTACTATTCACGTATACGACACTATTCACGTATACCAAGACTATTCACGAATACTTACACTAATTACGTAAAAAATTAAATTTTGTTTTTTGTCAAAATATCTATTATGGATACTAGCTTTGATTATATCCATGTTTTGATCATTCTTGAATTTTACTTCACTATGGTTATTTATGAAGTATTTTTGAACTTGGGTCGCTTAAAAAATACTTTAATCCTTATTATTTGTTCTTTTGTTTCACTTTGGATTCGTTTTTTTTAAATATTTTTCATCATTCTCACCCTAAATGATGATATTACTTGAATATCTTTGATCCAGTAGTGCAAAAGATGGTTGATTTTCTTAGGAATATCTTTGGCGTGGTAGTGCAAAAGATGTACAGTGTTGAGATGAACACGACCACGGTCGATGAATATCTTTGGCTGTAGTGCAAAGATGAATATTTGATTCAAGATGTATATTGATTAATGTTATAGGGATAACATATTGATGATGGACTTTAAATTCATAGATAATAGTAGATTTCATTCTCTCTACGTAACTCTTCTATGAATTATTATTTTCATTCGAATATTGATCCGAACTTGTTGTCTATTGTATTTTATCGATTTTTCCCCGTTGAAGACTAACGATAATTTGTTCTATATTATCTTAGTTATAATATTCTTTATCTGGGCTAGTTGAGCTCACCCTTTTCCTTTTTTGTTCCATTTTTCTTCTCGGGAGGCGAGAATGTAACAGTACTTGGTCCCGGTGTGGAATGATGGTTCTAGAAGTTGTTTTAGTAGTCCTCACTATTTTATAAAATAGTGTATTAATAATTGTAATGAGGACTTATTTGAGTGTGGATATTGTCTAGATGACAATATTTGTATTTAAACTCACAATTTATGTGTTGTCGATTTTGCATTTACAAATCGATTTAATAAAGTTGTAGTTGTTTTACGCATTCTGTATTTTGGCGACTCGAGAATGGGTGTTGTATACCTATTTTGGGGGCGTCACGATTAATATCGAGCTTAGGGATATGATCTCTAGCGGAGATCGGAGAATAGAACTAGGAGGGGAGAGACGAGTAAATCCTTCGCTAGTGTGTCCTACCTAAGCTTATTTGTTGGTTGGTCAGTATATAGGGATATTATATGATATGTTGATTTCTTTAATTAACCCTTGTTTTATGGCAGTATTTGAGAATGGCAACTGAGAATGTAAACAGTGGAGTAAATGAGACTGTGGAGACACCTTTACTCACCAACGAAGAGAACGTGCAACAGGCTGGCAATGTTTCTCCTGTAAACAACACCACTGATCAGACGATGAACGACAGAATGTTTAGAAGCTTTTTGCAGTTCATGCAAAATCAGAAGAGGAGACTCGTGTTCAAAATACGGTGGAAATGATAAGAACGCATTTGGTTTGTCACAAATGCAAGCAGCTTCAAAGAGTTGGGACCACCGTAATTTTGGGGGAAAGCGGATCCGATTAAAGGCGAGACGGGTCAAGCAAATTACCAAGATATTCGACGTCTTAGGATGCATGGAAGAACAGAAGGTTCCGTTCGCCACCTTTACGTTCCGTAATGAGGCAGATTACTGGTGGCAATCTGTGAAGCATACCCATCCATCCGCACTCAGCATGTCTTGGGAAACATTTCAGAAACAGTTCAATGACAAGTACTTTCCTGAATGTATTCTTCATATGAAGGAAGTAGAGTTTATTAGACTGGAGCAAAACAATATGACGGTGTCCCAGTACCAGGCGAAGTTTGCAGAGTTATCCAAGTTTGCACCTCATTTGGTGGAGAATGAGGAACGTATGACGCGGATGTTTCTGAGAGGTTTGAAACCCGGCATACGTCAATATCTCATTTCTCATAAATTTTCTCTCTATTCAGATGTTGTCAATAGGGCTCAATTATTAGAGCGAGATAACGAGTACGTTCAACCAAGGGATCACAACCAGATCATACTCAAGGATGCAAGCGATCGTGAACAATGATAACCAAATGAGAAAGAAAAATATGGATAAAAGCGGTAACCACCTCTCGTGGTAATCATAGCCATGAAAATAGAAGAAGAGATTCGGGGAGATTTTAAAAGAGGAGATTCAACAATGACAATGTGAAGACGTCGGCAAGACCAAAGAATGGGTTCTAAGGGAGGAGAACGACCATCGGTCGTATGCTATAAATGTGGAAAGAGGGACATATCAGCCTAAACTGCCCACAACAGTTCAAGGTATGTTATAATTGTGGAAAGAAAGGACATATCGCTCGAGATTGTACTGTAGGAAAACCAAGTATAGTGGGGATGGTGACTCAAAAGGCTGTCCCAAAAAAGTCAAAGTCAACGGTTACTAGAAGAGCATTTGTCGTGACTAGTCAAAATGCGAGGAACCCAAACGAGGTGATCACGGGTAAGCTAATCATAAATTCTTGCGAAGTTTATACCTTACTAGATACCGGTGCTACCCATTTATTTATCTCTCCTGCTTGTGCTCAATGTTTAAACTTAACTCCGGAGAAATTAGACTTTGACTTATCTATGGAGACTCCGTTAAGGGAAACTTTCATTACATCCACTATTTATAAATCTTGTTTGATCCAAGTTGGCACCATCACATTACCTGTTGACCTTATCTCTTTAAAGATACTTGCTTTTGATGTGATTTTAGGGATTGATTGGTTAACTACTCATCATGCCAAAATTGATTGTTTTCGTAAGGTTGTTAGTTTTCATATTCCTAACCAACCTGTTGTACGAATTCAAGCAACTAAACCACTAAAATCAATCACTGTCATATCAAGTCATAAAGCTATTCGTTTATTGAAAAACGGATGTCAAGCTTTCTTAGACCATGTAATGGATTTGAATAAAGACACGTCAGATTTGAAT
This sequence comes from Panax ginseng, assembly GCA_020205605.1. Lineage (NCBI taxonomy): Eukaryota > Viridiplantae > Streptophyta > Magnoliopsida > Apiales > Araliaceae > Panax > Panax ginseng. Next base: position 91,246,615 of record CM035129.1, read on the forward strand.
AATATTCCTGTTGGTAGTAAATTTCCCGACGTATTTCCTAAAGAACTTCCCGATCTACCCCCAGAACGTGAAGTTGAATTCTTTATTGATCTTGAACCTGGTACAAAGCCCATTTCTAAAACCCCATATCGAATGGCTCCTATTGAACTTTAGGAGTTAAAGGTCCAACTACAGGAGTTGTTGGACATCGATTTCATTCGTCCTAGTACATCTCCTTGGGGTGCTCCTGTTTTATTTGTAAAGAAGAAAGACGGAAGTATGCGACTTTGTATTGACTATCGAGAATTGAACCATGTCACCATCAAGAATAGTATCCGCTTACCTCGCATTGATGACTGTTTTGACCATTGCAAGGAGCATAATTCTTTTTAAAGATCGATCTTCGCTTACGGATATCATCAATTTGAAGATTAGAACCGAGGATATTCCAAAGACCGCCTTCGAACTCCATGACGGGCATTATGAATTCTTAGTCATGTCTTTTGGATTGACTAATGCTTCTGTGGCTTTCATGGATATGATGAACCGAGTATTCAAGGAATATTTGGATCAGTTCGTTGTTGTCTTTATTGATGACATCCTCATATATTCCAAAAGCAGTGAAGATCATGAGCACCATTTGAAGCTGGTACTCCAAAGGCTTCATGAAAATAAGTTTTATGCTAAGTTGAAGAAATGCGAGTTCTGGCTTGAGGAAGTAGCATTCCTTGTGCACGTGGTGTCAAAACATGGAGTATCTGTCGATCCGGCGAAGATTGAAGCAATACAAAGTTTGGAGCAACCGAAGACGGTGACCGAAGTTCGTAGCTTTCTGGGCTTAGCTGGTTATTATCGGAGATTCGTGGAAGGATTTTCTCGAATCGCTACTCCATTAACTCAGCTGACTCGAAAAGATATAAAATTCGTATGGAGCGAGGAATGCGAGAAGAGTTTCCAAGAGGTTAAGAGGATACTCATTTCGGCACCTGTTCTGACAATACTGTCTAGTTCGGATGAATTTTTTATCTACAGCGATGCTTCAGGCAAAGGGTTAGGATGTGTTCTCATGCAACATAGGAAATTTATAGCCTATGCCTCGCGACAACTTAAAGAATATGAGAGAAATTATCCTACTCATGATCTAGAGTTGGCAGCAGTCATTTTTCACGCTAAAGATCTGGAGGCACTATCTGTATGGGGAGAAAGTGGAGATATATTCAGACCATAAAAGCCTCAAATTTTTCTTCACCCAAAAGGAACTAAACATGTGGCAACGACGTTGGCTCGAGCTGTTAAAAGATTATGACCACACCATTCAATACCATCCCCGTAAAAGCAAACGTGGTGGTAGCCGACGCTGTTGAGTAGAAGATCATATCACGAGAACGAAAGTGCGATGATGTCAAGTATATGCATAGAACCGACTTTCATCGAAAAAGTTAAAGTTGCTCAAGCCACAGACCTGGAGTTGATGCATATGAAGAAGAAAGTACAAGAAGGTGCTATTCCAGAAGCAAGAATCGATGAAGAAGGAATACTTCGAGTCCACTCCAGACTTTGTGTTCCTAACGACTCTGATTTGAAGAACAAGATCATGATGGAGGCACACAATACACGGTTTGCAATCCATCTTGGAAGTACCAAAACGTATTGTGATCTTCGACATACATTTTGGTGGAACAATATGAAGAGGGAGATTGCAAAGTTTATCTCGAGGTGTTTAACTTGTCAACGTGTAAAGGCGGAGCATCAAATGCCTAAGGGTCCATTACAACCACTTGAGATTCCGAAATGGAAGTGGGAACACATTACCATGGATTTTGTTACGGGTCTTCCCACGGTTTGTCAAGGCATAAATGTTATTTGGGTTATTATTGATAGATTAACCAAGTCTACTCATTTCTTGCCGATACGGGAGACTTATTCCCTTGAACGTCTTGCTCGTATGTACGTGAATGAGATTATGAGGTTGAATGGCATGCCAGTATCCATAGTTTCGGATCGTGACCCAAGATTCACTTCACGATTTTGGGTTAGCTTGCAAAAAGATATGGGCACGGATTTACGATTCATTTCGTCATACCATCCTCAAACGGACGGACAATCAGAGAGGACTATTCAAAACTCTTGAAGATATCTATTAAGACTCTGTGTCCTAGATTTCAAAGGGAGTTGGGATAAGTATTTACCATTGGTGGAATTCTCCTACAACAACAGTTCTCAGGCAAGTATAGGTGTGGCTCCATTCAAAGCATTATATGGACGAAAGTGTCACTCTCCAGTATGTTGGGATGAGGTGGGAGAAGCAACATTGTTGGGACCAGAGTTGGTACGTATGACTACAAAAAAGATCCAAATGATTCAACAATGTATACAAACGGCACAGGATCGACAAAAGAGTTATGTAGATCTTCATTGAAAGGACGTGGAATTTAGTATTGGGGATCATGTATTATTGCGTGTGGCTCCATGGAAGGGAGTTACAAGATTTGGGAAGAGAGGAAAGCTCAATCCACGATTTATTGGTCCATTTCATATTCTTGACCGAGTAGGAAATGTGGCATATAGACTCGCATTACCTCCAAGTATGTCTCGTGTTCATAATATTTTTCACATATCTGTGCTACGTAAATATGTGAAAGACCCGAACCACGTTATTGAGTTAGAACCGGACGAGATAGCCGAAGACTTAAAGTATGAAGAGGTACCTGTCAAGATATTGGATAGGAAGGAGCATGTCCTAAACACAAAGGTCATGTGACGCCCCCAAATCCAGGTTCTCTAACCTCAGATTCAGTGCTCACGATCCTATCATCATCATAAGCATTCTATAACTATTTCGAAATAATAAACATACATTGTTCATTATACAAAAGTCTCAAAACATGGTCCCAAGGTCTCTCTAACCTTAACTTTAAATACACCATTTATAATACAAATAGTTTACTCAAGAAATTCCATTAGATAATAACTATTTTAACATTCATTCTAAAATTACTCCCGGATCTTGCCCTTGCCCTTGTCCTTCGCATTAGATCCTTCTAGCTTAATCGAAAAATAGAGGTCATGATATAGCAAGAGTAAGCAACTAATTTGCTTCACAAGTTTATAAAGACAAAGGATATATATCATGACTTAGAAAGAAATATTGCCTTGAATGTTCAACAATAATATAAGATTGTGAAGGAACATGAATTAATAATCAACAATTGAATATTCGATAATTGAATAACATGAATCGAGTGGTTTTGAATAACTATGAACATTTGCCAAGGTGCTCGGTGATTTAAATCGGACCTTTTAAAAGTTTTGGTATTCAAGGGGATCAAATTTTCATACCCCGTGATTTATGCATAAACACTTAATAATCCGACATCGATATCATGCCTTAATCAAATTTGTCCATTTCTCGAATTCAAGAGTTCTTACCATATCAATTAATAAGAATGCTTATTTAAAAACCCATTTGATTTAACAAATTTAGACATGCTTGATCTAGCTGATACAATTAGCATAGATCTATCCCATAAACAGTTCATAAATGAAGAACTTTAATTTAATTCACGTTCAATAACAAGAGAACAAGAATTCAATTGCACAAAGTGCGGAATTTCAATAATCAATAAAGACGTGAATAATCATCAATAATTATTCACTAACATGCTTTGAAAATAATAACTCAAGTTGAGTTAGGAAAACTTGCCTCGATCGTAGGTTACAGCTACGAAATAAATTTCTATCCACTATGTAGTTAAATTATCTTCCTTTGAGAGACCTATAATTAGTCTTTCAATTAGTCAATGCATAACATCGCATTTAATGTAATCACATAGATATCATACATTACAATAAGTTCTTATAAACATTATCATGTCTAGATAGTGTTATTATTAATTAACGACTACCTTTAATTCACATAATATTATTAACTTAGATAATATTAATTCACCTTCTAGTATTATTGGTTCACTAATAATACTTTAAATCATTTACCAACATTTTATTCACTTACTAATATTATTAATCATTTAATAATATTTTATCCCTTTACTAATATTATTAATCATTTAATAATATTTTATTCACTTACTAATATTATTAATCATTTAATAATATTTTATTTAATCTCGAATATTATTATTTAATAATAATACTCTAATCTAATATTTTTATTTACATAACAACAGCATATTATAATATTATTAGTATTATAATAATATTCCAATGATTTATTAAATTAATAAACAATTTATTCTAATTGTTCATCCTTTAATAACCTCTTATTTAATATCCATAAAAGGTCATAAGTAATATTTATTATTATAAATTACCAAAATGCCCTAAGATAGTCATGATATAATATATTATGAGCATTCAAGCATAAAAATCATATTTTTCTCATTAAAGGCATCATTTAACTATTTATTTCCTTTTATTCACAACCTAATCATTTTTAGGAAAAATAGCAAACTGATTCCAAAAATTCTCAGCTTCTGGATTTTAACAGAATATGAACCAACAATGATCCTCTAATTTTTCTAGAATTTTAGAAAATGATTAACTATTTTTAAAGTGTCCAAAACACTCGGATCTTGCTCTATTTTTCATAAATTGAGTTTTACTCAGAAAAATCTGAAATTTTCAGGGTATGCTCTCTTAACATATATGAAGCTACTGTAAAAATTTTGGAATTTTCCAGTGTATACACAGTGAGATATTCGTAGGATAATATTTATGGAGTCCTTTACGGAAATAGTCATTACGCACAATATATAACTCGAAACGTGTCCGTTTCTTTTTCCTACGCGTAGATAACTTCATAAGGTACCTCTGTAATATTTTTCCAGATTTTTACAAGACAAGGAACTGACCGAAACAGCCTCATGAAAAACAAGTCAGTAGCTGATTTAGAGTTTCAAAGCTTTAGCATATAAAGTGGACTGCTTTGGGAAAAATAATCTTAAAGGTTTCAAAACTTACTAGATTTGTGATCTACCACTTGGGTTTACTAGATAACTCATGTATCTAGCACCCCCCTTCGACGGATCATAATTCCAAGTTGTAGAACTTGAGTTACACAAGATTTAGTGGAAGAAAAACAAGAGTTTTCACCCTTGGAGAACATATGCTCATTTTCTTCCTCTAAGCCTTAGATCCAACACTCAAGATACTTAGTTCCATGCATGATGGTATGTATAACTAGTGTATCTTGAGTAGTTGTACATAACCCCATCAAAACTCAAGCTATCAAAACAAGGTAAGAGAAGAAGATGAAGGTACATTATACCTTGACTTAGTGGCTACCTTCCTTGATTTACCAAAGTAACTAATAAACTTAGGGGGCATAAACCACTAGAACTCCTATAATTCTTCTTACTATGGCCGAAATTCTCTCTTTGAAGTTGGCTAGCTTGGGAGCAAGAGATAGAAGAAGAAGATGAAGAAGATGGAGAGAAAATGAAATGTTGGAATACGAATGAAGTGTTGAAAGAATGAGATGTGCATTCAAAATGTAATGGGCAATTCATTATTAATTCTCCCACAATCATTTTGTTGCCCATTAGGTAAAACACTTTGTATTATTACTTACCTTAGGTTAAACATGATTAAATGTGCATAATGGAGTGGCAACCAATGGGAGCCTTACAACATTGTCCTTATGTTTAATCATGTCTACTAATGGACAAGCTAGATTAATTATTCCACTTAGGATCCTCATAATATCCACCATTTAGCTTTTATTTTAAATGCCCAATTTTGATTAATCAAATGTCTAGAATACCCCCAATCAAGTGGGCTAAGTATTGGATTACATTTTATTTTCCTTGGGCTTTTCTTTAATTGATTTGGGCTAGATAAAAACATAGTCCAACAATTTTAATAATGTTACCCAATTTGATAATTTAGGGATTTCATCTCTAATCATATGAAGTTTAATTACTTATACATATGATTTTATCTCATAACCTAATTAGATTTACAAGAATTAGGTTTAAAATTATTAGTCACTTGAAATACTAAGTTTACCCACTTAAGTTAGTATACATATAAAATACTAACTTTTTCGTGTTACCATAACCCTTAGGTTATTTAATATCCTTACCTAATGTATAATTAGGTCACGAGGCTTTCATTTTTTAATGAAATCCATAAATGTATGTATCCATATATAACACAAAGTTTAAAAAAAAATGTACATACATACATGGTGACTTAAAATTCACGTTTATTACAGGTCATACCACAAGTCAAAGTTTTCTAGAGGAACCATGCTATTGAGGAAATGACCTGGGAGTTGGAAATAGAAATGAAAGCGAGGCATCCTCACCTTTTCGAAACACCAGGTACGTACGTCAATTTCGAAGACGAAATTTTATAAGGAGGGGAGGTTGTAAGACCCCAACTTATTATAAATGAAATTGAATTTCCTCTATTTATTATTTTGAAATAGTAAGGGTTGATTTGATTAATGTGGTTAGTTATGGGTAAAATGCGCAAATATTTAAAATAAGCAAGTGGTTATAAAATATTCATTGTTGTTGGGGAATATTCGTTTGGTCGTGGAATATTCTTGCTGTCAGGGAATATTCGTACGACGGTGCAACCTTGTGTGGGCCCCATAACGGAAAGCAATTGGATGAAGAAAACGACAAGTATAAGTTGTTTATAAATAACGACGTTGTTATTCAGAATTATCTTGTTGAAATACTAAATTGGGGTTAAAACATAAGAAAGCACCAGTATTGCACCAATTATTGATTCTTACGTAAGAAGGAACTACTCAATAATTATTACAGTAATTACTGTTCAATATTTTATTGATTCAATAATTGCTGCGTTGGTATTTTATATTATTTTTGTTTCAATAATTATCATTACACACTATTTTTCATTATCAGATCAATAATTCATATTATTTGAATAATATTATTAGATAGCATTATTGACAATATCTAGAAAGTTCTGTCTAAGGAGAGGTTTGGTCATCTAATTGCGCGCCAGTAAGGAGAAATCCTTATTGGAAAGTCCCCTCTTTCTTAGGAACGGTCTGGTTATCGATATTGTGATTCTGTAATATTATTTGTGAATAATTAATTATTGATTTATATGATAAGGAAAATATTCATTTTATGTGGATATAGATGGAGAAAATTTTTAATGTGAGAATTGTTGAAAATTGATATTTTATCTTTTCTGATAAAATAATTCATTTAAATATATTATTATATTATAATAATATAATAATGGTGATATTTTACAATGAATGTGTGATATATGAATAAATGAGAAGGAAGAGTATTTTTGTTACAAAAATTGTTTAAAACATGTTAAACATGTTTGTGGGCCCATTTCTTGACTGAAATTTGAATATAGCCTATAAAATCACCCGTTTGAGAATTTCGGTCAACTTCTGCTTGGAATTTGGAAAAACTTAAAACTACAAAGTTGTAGAGAATTAAATTTCCTATGGAATGGACATAAGATTTGAATTTTTCTCATAAAAGGGCTATTTATTATGAATTATTGAAGTTCCGAAGTTTTGAAATAATTGATTTTTGAAGTTTTAAATAATTTTTTTTAAAAAAAATGTTTTTAACAAGTTGGTGGGCCCCACTAGTATGTAAAATGAGCTGAATTCAGTTGGTCTTAGGTGGGCATGAAATTTTTTTTTATTTATATTAATATTATATTAAATTTTCTGCTTTGGTGTTCTAAGCATTTTCCTATAAATAGGTGTTTAGGTTAGAATTGAAAATCACACCAGAAATAAGTTTTCTCTCTTTTCTCTCTCTATAATTATCGAGCGTATTCTTGTGAGTATTTTGATACTTTGAGTGTTACTATACTGATGCAAGATCCTTCAAAGACTATATCCAAGATTCCAAATGGCATCTTTCTTTTTAAGGTATGGGATGATATTTTTTTTTTAAAAAATGATATTATTTTTTCTAATATCATTATGCTGGAATATTGGTAAGATTTTTCTTGTGAAATTCTTATCTTTCAGTGTCGGGGTTACTATTCACGTATATGACACTATTCACGTATACGACACTATTCACAAATACGACACTATTCACAGAAAAATTAAATTTTTGTTTTTTGTCCAAAATATCTATTATGGATACTAGCTTTGATTGTATCCATGTTTTGATCATTCTTTTGTTTCACTGGATTCGTTTTCTTTAAAATATTTTTCATCATCCTCAGTCCTAAATGATGATATTACTGAATATCTTTGGCCTGTAGTGCAAAGATGATTGATTTTCTTATGAATATCTTTGACCCGTAGTGCAAAGATGTACATGTGTTGAGATGAACATGACTTAATCGATGAATATCTTTGGACTGTAGTGCAAAGATGAATATTTGATTCAAGATGTATATTGATTGATGTTACAGGGATAAAATATTGATGATGGACTTTTAAATTCATAGATAATAGTAGATTTCATTCTCTACGTAACTCTTCTATGAATTATTATTTCATTGCATGAATATTGATCCGAACTTGTTGTCTATTATATTTTATCAGATTTTTCCCTGTTGAAGACTAACGATAATTTGTTCTATATTATCTTAGTCATAATATTCTTTACTGGGCTAGTTGAGCTCACCCTTTTCCTTTTTGTTCCATTTTTCTTCTCAGGAGGCGAGAATGTAGCGAGTACTAGTCGGGGTGTGGAATGATGGTTCTAGAAGTTGTTTTAGTAGTCCTCACTATTTTGTAAAATAGTGTATTAATAATTATAATGAGGACTTATTTGAGTGTGGATATTTTCTAGATGACAATATTTGTATTTAATCTCATAGTTTATGTGTTATCTTATTTTGCACGATAATTGTATTAATAAAGTTGTAGTTGTTTCTGTACCATGTATTTTGGCGACTCAGAATGAGTGTTGTATACCTATTTTGGGGGCGTCACATCGCTGGTTTAAAGTTTTAATAGTAAATCATTATGGACCGTTGTTTTAAGTTTTAATAGTAAATCAATATGGACCGTCCATCTTAATAGTAAATTAATCTGGACTGTTCATGAATTAGTTACTATTTAGTCCATTCTCCTATAAATAGAAGCTCATTCCTTCATTATTTCTTACGAATTCACTGAAACTCTAGAGAGAGAAACTATAGAGAGAAAGAAGAGTATTCTGCTACTTCACTATTGCAGTATCCAATCTTCTACTAAGGTGAAGACAGTTGATGATAGTTCTCTTTATCTTGGGTACAACAAAGAACTGTTGATGGGTATTACAAGAATAAAATATTAATGATGAACTTTTAATTTGGAGATGATAGTGGATATTATGTTCTACTTGACTCTTTTAATGGATTATTGATTCCGCTGCAATTATGGTATTAAGAGTGTAGCTGGGTCGAGCGGGGATAACAGGGGAATAGTGTGATGGTTCGAGACTGTGAAAGTTTTTCAATACATTATAAAACTGCATGACATTCAATATATAATTGTATTGAGGACTTAAGATATGTGTGATGTATTTTATACGTCATTTAATAGTTATATTTTGTGAACCAGATAGGGTAATGCGAACTCGAATTTGAAAGCATCAAAGATACACCCCATTAGAATGAGGAGGACAGAAATCTTCTCGTGTTCCTTTGGGGACTTAAAATATTTGCTGTTGTATTTTATATGGCATTATAATAATATAAGTATGAATATTGTCGTATTATATACGTTACAATATTTGTATTGAAACTCACAGTTTATGTGTTGTCGTATTTTGCACGACAGTTTAACAGTTGTATAAATGAAGTTTGTATTTGATTTCTGTAGTGTGCATTTGGCGACCTAGAATGGGTTATATGGACCTATTCTGGGGGCGTCACAATGAAAGTAGTATGCACACAAGCCAATCATGTTTGATGATAAAGCATATACTTTGTAACAATCTTATTCATTTATTAATAAAAAGTATTAATTTATTAAAGGCTTTTAATTATCTACATGATGCTGTTTTATAATATGTGATAAACCCATAGTTTTAAGCAATGCTTTTAGAATAATGACGATGATCATTCTAATGAGATCTAAATTCTTAGAAAGCTTAAAACTAAAATAGTTCCCAATCGTTGGATTACTAAATTGGGGATTAGTGAATCCGGATAGATTGGTACATACGTTGCTTGCTCATTGGATGAGGATGATTGATCTTATGATCATTTTTATGGAGACACTAAAGCAAGTATGTAGGTGCTTATTAGAGAATAAGTTCACTGAACGTGGCTCGCTAAGGAATACCTAATGGAGTTTTACTTGCCATCAATAGAAATTCTCGTAGTGATAGTAGTAACCGATCCTTGGACTTGAGATCATCATAGTATCTTGTGTATGATGAGTTATACTTTGACTTATTTCTTAAGACCCTTAGGGTATATCAAAGGGTATGCTTGGGTATAATAAGTTGTACATGGAGATAATGTATGATCAATAAAGAATCTACCACTTCTAGTAAAAGAAGAGAAATGTCTTATGTGATTCGATAAATGACAACCCAGTAGTTCTTGTCCAAAGCAGAATGAAATTAGAAAGGAGTTTCTAATTTGCATTATTTGAAGTTGTGCATTTAAGGATCGAAATACATAAAATTAAATAAAATAAGACTTGACAGTAATTTCATGTCTTATATTTAATTGGGACATTGTATGGTGGAATGATTGAATTGTACGGTAACTATTTACTCAAAGGTTCTTTTATGATTAATGTTGAAATCTATATTATCTGGAAAGTCGTTGATCGCTAGGGAGACTTATCCCTATTGTAGAATAAATATTATTTATTTAAATAAATTAATAGTTTAATTTATTTATTTAAATAAGATTAGAATTGTTCTAATTGATTTATTCACAACCGATTTAATATGGAGAACCTAACGGGTCACACCATAAAAGGAAGAATAATTATTTAAGAAGTTAATGACATAATCGTAATAATAAATTAAGTATATTTAATTTAATCTATGGTGATAGAATAAATTAAATAGCTTAATATTTATTATTTAATATTTTAGAAATATTAAATATAAATTAATAAGAGGAGTCTTATTATTATTAATTAATTTCTAAAGGAGTTTGGAAATTAATTAATAAAAGTACTCTCATTTATTCCTAATAAGATTAGGAGGCTAATTAATTAAAAATTTAATTAATTATTCCTAATAAGATTAGGAGCCTAATTGATTAAAGGAGTTTAATTAATTAAAATAAAGCCCAATTCTTTAATTGTTAAGGAGGGTTTTTCACATCTATAAATAAAAGGAGTCTTATTATGGGTGAAGGTGGTTGACGTTTTCACCGTAATTCCAATAGTTGGGAGAGTACACCCTTTTCTATGAGAGATAGAAAAACTAGGGTTTTGCCAAATACTCATCTTCTTGAATCTTTCTTCTTCCTTGGTGGATCACCTCTAGAGGCCAAACACTTGGGTGGCTAACGTTGATCAAATGAAAGTACCAAACTCGATGAATTCAAGTTGAACGCGAAAAGGATTGGAGGTGAACTTGTACATGAGGAAGCTCGAATATTCAAGGATTTGATTTTTATTCTTTGTTTTTTCGTTTAATTAATAATTGTGAATAAAGGATGATCCGGGTATATGGTTTGTAAAATTTTAAAACTCTAATTTTCCATGTTTCCGCTTATTTTGTGCAATTTGATTGCGTTCATGAATATTACAAACTTAACAGTGGTATTAGAGCCAAACCTTTATGCGAATTATTAATTATTTTAATTTGATATGTATATTGATATGTGTTTAGAATAATTTAATTAGGCATAATTTTATTGTATAAAATTTATAAAATAATAATAAAAAAATATCGATAATCCCGTTTTTTTTTCCGCTGGTACTGTGATGTATATATTATATATATATTTCGGAAGTTTGGTATATGATATCACGTGGCCCACTTGTATATATTATATATATTACGAAAATTATATATATGATATCATGAGTTTCTTCCCACTTGGATGTTTTGTTATTTAAAAGAGAATCCTGTATATGCGTGATTCACCTGTTTAATTGTTAACACTTAACATGGGATGTTGCTGACTAAATATACTCCTGTACCTTTTTTTAAAAGTATCACCTGTAACTTGAATATGGTGATATTAATACTTTAACGTGGATATGGTGATATATTATATATATATTAGGGTTAATCCGTGTCTCTGACACTACGAATACTCGTATAATTATTTAATATCTAAAAATAAATTTAAATGAAAAATATGAGTTACAATGTTTAAAGAGTATATATTTGATAAAAATTAGAAAATTTCGTAAATATTTGTTGTAACCAAGAAAATTTCTAATCAAGATAGACATCCCACCCAAAAAGTAAAGAAGTCAAGAATTTTGCCACAAATTGTATCTACATGCTCATTATATACAAATCGAGACTGGCAAGAAAAAATAAATTTGTCAAGGAAACAACTAAAGACAACATCCACATTCACTCAACAATAAAATTGACCTAGGCTAGTTAACTACATTTATTAAATTCGAAACAATCTCAATCCCAATGACTTTCATATTTTCTTTAAGCACATTTAAAAGCACTCCTCCACACCACCTATATGCTACTGATTCCCTTCATTAATTTGCAATTTTAGATGGATCATGGATTAATTAGTAAAACTAATTTAAGCACAATCAATCATACAAATGTGCCCACTGAATACCAGTCGCTGATACATTAACAGGTAAAAGCATTGTAGTAAGGAAATAGCATAATGATACCCACTTGCTTAAAAGGTTCATGTGCACCAAATTGGTTTGGAGCTCCTTTGCCTGATTAAAGAAAAAATAAAATAAAATAAAAACTTCAAAAATAATTGACCCAACCGCCAAAAAAGGTAAATTTGGCCAAACATATATAGCCAAAAAAATTATCTGGGCCGTCCAAATTTAGAATAAAACCCACTGTCCATGGACACAGCTAGAATATATATATATATTGTAGCAACAAATTCAAAACAAAACTACAAATAATTATGTACTTTACCTTTTTACAACACCACAGTTGGGCAATACGAAACTCATATTACAAAATGTATTAGAAAACAACTCAGTTAACATCATAGAGTACTGGAGCTTCTCATGTTACCATTCTCTTATGATTTCGTCTATGAGTTCATCAATCACGTTCGGTCCACATCCTTTATAATGTCATCTGTTTCAACATATGTAAACATCACACATATATGTATAATTAGTTAACTTTACAAAATACGGAACACAAAAAATACACACATGCAGAAATTAATACATAATCATCAACACATATCTAATGGCCAAAACAGCAAGCTAGTCGATACTAATTTTAAAAAAATTTGGTAGAGTTACGTTTAAAAATAGATATCCAGACAAATCTAAACTTGTCTATAAAACTTACAATCATTCATACATATCCAAACCACCAAAAAATCATCATTTCATACCCAAAATCATCATACCATGCAGAAATTAATACATATTTAATCATCAACACATCCAACCACCAAAACATCAAGCTAGTACCTACTAATTTCAAGAAATTTCGGCAAAAACTTACAATCATCCATACATATTCAAACCACCAAAAAAAACATCATTCCATACTCAAAATCATCATAACCATGTATAATTATCCAACTTTACAAAAGACGGAAAACAAAAATACATATATGCAGAAAATAGAGAAACAACATGTTAAGCATAACCCTTTACTTTACAGCTTACACCAAATATATTCTTTACAGCTTACACCAAGTATCCTTCAATATATACCTGAAAATATTTGGAATTCCAAAATTATTGAAATTTGTGAGTAAAAATAAAACAATTGCAAATCCGAAACATAAGACCCCTTACTTTACCCTGAATTATCTAAAAAACAAATGAGCACACATATTTGTATGTAATTGGGGGGGGGGGGGGGATGATTTAGATTGATATAAGTAAGAATTTAGAGAGATTGTAATAAATAATTTTCCTACTTAGAAAAAGATATGGACTTACGATCAAATAAAATTTTCTTAGTACCATTTCAATAAACGGTTCATTTGCTTAATGATTTAAATCATAAATCTGTATTGGTGGCAGTATAATGGTGTGTAAGTTTGATTTGTGAGTGTTTGATTGGTTACAGTTATGTGTGTGTATTTGTGCATATATTATGTGTGTTGTGTGTAATTTAGACAATTTAGTTCATACTCATTGCATGAATTACCACTCCTACATTATTATGACGAAATCTTGAACACAGAGACAAAAAAAATAATGAATAGTAAATAAGCGGGTAAAAAGATTAGATAAAAGGTAAGAAAATGATGATTAAAAAAACTTCTCATACGGTATTTTCTAAGTCGTCATCCATCTGTCACGACATTAATGAAAATAAATTAAAACAAATAAGTTATTAAAAAAAGCAATAAGATATATTTAGAGAGTTAATCAGATGATAAATTTACACTACCAAATATAACAACATCATCCATTGATCGATGATTGTACAGTTGAAACGGTTGTAGCTACACAATAAATTTCATAAGCCATATATAATTAACATCAATTAAAATGAAATTTCATACAATTAACATGCATTTCAAACATAATACATACACATCCAATTCCCAGAACCAAAATTAAGGAAAAAGACAACCTAAATTAGCCTACAAATTTCACAAAATGAACACTCAATAATAACCAGCTCAACATCCATTCCATCCTAACATTCATAATTAAAAAATCTATTTCATCATAACTATAAACCTATTTCATAATAAAAATAAAAATGCCCAAATTAAAAGACACCCCCATGTGTGTGTTGTTGTTGTGTGCGTCTTATTGGTGTGGGAGAGAGAGAGAGATAGAGTGAGAACACAAATTTAAAACAAATCTAAACACCCAAATTTGTGTGTTTTAAAACAAATTTTAAAACACATAAATTAAACACAAACATTCAAAAATTGAAGTTGTCGTCGACTTTAAATATTCTTTGTACTGATTATTTTATAAGAAGACTTTAAATATTCGGTAACTTCAGTTAAAGATTTCAAGCTATGATGAAGTAGATAAGAATATAGAGGCCTTCTGGAAAGCATCAGAATGAACAGTAAACAAGTAAAAAAGTATCGATTTCAAACCTTCATACCACCAACCATAATCAGTTAAGTAAAACGACAGTCATTGACAACGACTTCTAATACATAAGAAATTATTTCATTCAATGATATTTATTTTAGCTCACATTTCAAATTAAATTATGCATCCAAAGAAGTTAATTCTCATTTTTAAAACAAACTCCCAACAAACAATTAGAATTTAAAAGGAAAAACCCCAATCTAGCTGGGATGGGACCAAATCATGAGTTTGGACATAAAGTTCATGTGGTGTAGGTTTCTTTCAAAAACCCATTACAGCTAAGCAAATGCTATGTAATTAGCTAAAGAAGCATTAAATAGGTTTTATTTCTATCATATGTCCCACAATTTCAACAACCAATCAGGTAACAAAGCAAGTACTGCTCGGAACAAAAAATATTTTAAAACTATACCAACACAAAAATCGATCTTTACGTCTCAAATGTGAGAAATTGAACAAAACCCACAATTCCAACCCCCCCTCCCCCCCCCCAAAAAAAAGAAGTAAATAAGAGCTATTTCTGACATACAAATCCACACATATAGCTGAATAAATATCATAAAAATGAACTGAAACAGAGCAATCAAAAAGTGAGCTGTAAAAACCAACAATTGAACCTACAATTTAATTTTCAAGGACAAATAAGAATACTATGGTTCTTAGTATATGTCAGATCAAGCTTCAAGATGTTGTTTAACATACCTTAAGAGGTTTGAAAGGATCATCGCTCGAAAACGTTGTGTTAAGAAAAAATATTTTACCTTAATAATGCGTTCATGCAACAAAATTTGATGTAATTAGATTTTTACTTGGGGAAGTTAAATTTACAACAAACTTCTTGGAATAAAAACTTCTTGGAATGTAATCATGCCTTCCAAACTTCTTGGAATAAAAACACAGATCAGTTCATGGTAGCCTCAACTAAGTCACAAAAACTTTTCAATTATGCCTTCAGCAATCGACCTAATAAACCATAATCAACAGTTCCAATTGCGAGAATATGGATTTGCGTATGTGATGATGTTTATAACCTTGCTAGGGCAAAGAAGTACTCTAGGTAAATGTACAACATTCTTCTTTTATTTCATGATCTGATGTTTACATGTTGTTTAAGCTTCAATGTAAAACTCGATGTATGCTTTGGTAACTTAAATTGAAATAATAAAAACTTAAAACGAATTTGGTCATATTTTCTTAGAATCTTTATTAATTAATGTCTATTAAACGTGTGACAGTTTCAAAGTTGAACGTTTTAGCTAACCTTCAACATTGGAGGTAGAAGCTGGGCCGTTTGAGTTATTAGTATCATTTCACCAATCAAGAAATGAGTTTTAGGCACTAAGCTCAATTCTTTGGGTTAACCAACATAATATTTTGGCACATTAAATTTTTTGTTAAAAATTTGGATTTTCACGTGGGGTAGCCAAGCTAAAATTTGGGATAAGTCGCTTGGAGCCAAATGGAAGCTGGTCATGGATTAAACTTGGGATGTCCAAACCTCAATTTCGTGTCTAACAAAAATTCCATGCAAATCAAGAATAAAAATTAAAGAAACTTCCACACATCCTGAAAACATGATTAATTGAAAGTGTCAATAATGGAAAATGGTCTTGCGGTTGCTACTACTTGCTAGCCCACACAGTGTAATTTAGCCCACACAGTTTCTCTCTCTCCTCCTCCTATTCCCATTGATTCGACTAAATTTCCTTACCAATATTGATATACAAAGATTTGGAGAGTTTTATTTTTTTGATTATGATTCTCCTCTCATTGGTGTGCTTTGTTGAATAAATATGAAAATTTTCAAAATCTACTTGTACAAATTGTCGATTTCAAAATTTTATTGTTCCATGAGTTATTTTTGGTTACCAAGTGTTTGAGTTACCAAGAGATTCATTGTTTAATGAAATCCCATTACAACTATTTTTTGGTTCCATGAAGTAGTAGGGGATTATTCCAAATTAGATTTGATTGCAATTTGTTAACAAAATGGTCGACAACCCCCATGCCCTCATCACCTAAACAGTCCACCTCTAAGCTTTCTTTGTCTTAAAGAAAACTTGGAAAGCCTAATATAGATAACACATAATATCATAATGAGCATGGACTGATTTTGACATAGTGTACATGAATGAGTTTTATTTCCACCATATATATATATATATATATCAGGATGACTTAATAAATAACATCTAGTAAACCGTCACCAAGCTACTTGGCTAGCATATTAACATCCCAAAACAGTCATTATACTTAGGAATATAAAGGATATTATTCCTCACTATTATTTTGAGTTCATACAAAACCTAAGGTAAACACAAGTACATGGTTTGGAACCAATAAACACAAAACTTTAAAAGCATAAAGATTTACCTATGCTACGTGAGTTGTTTTACAAAAAGAATGTCTACGCATATATAATTGCATGATTAAATTATAAATAGTTGGCATGGAAACTAATAAATAAACATCAAAGAATGGGATGTAAGAGACATCACTCTCTCCAGAACCACATACATCACATCACCTATGCCTCCCAGTGTCTTGATAAAAAAAATCAAAATAACAAATATAAGAGTTAACCTCAAGTTTAATAAATTATAATTATATCCTTCATCTGTCTTACTCCCTCGTCTTTAGAACACCATTTCCTCCTAGTAAATACACACACATGTAATAGTTCCATGTGCATGCTTATCAATAATATAGAACCTGTTAATTTTTTCCCTCAATTTGAATAGAACCATTTACATTATAGATAGATTTTGGTTGGTAAATATCTCATTTTGAATGAACTGTTTAGAAATGTAAGACACTATTAAAATACACCATTTTGTTATTCGGGGGTCATCTTTAGATTTTCATTTAAAGACATGTAAATGGTTCCATTCAAACCATAGCAAATAAGTTTGTACTATAAGGCAGGGGTAGTCGAGAATACCATTTCTTGAGAATGAGACAAAAAACATAATGCTCTAATTTTCTATCAACATACATGATTTCGGTATTCCATAAAATATATACTCCAAGGCACCACTACAAATTAGACAAAAATTAGTAGTAATAAATAAATACAATGAAGAATAATAGCTTATATCACCCACAGGTGAAAATAAAACACGAGATTTATGATAAATAATAATAATCTAAAATGAGATTGAACCTCTAAATTAAAACCAATAATAGTAGTATCCAAGAACCCACCAAATCTCAAAGAGCTAAAACCCAACAAAGTGATAGGATATCCACTACTTCTATAAAGTCCTTAAATTTTCAATTAGATTCAATTAGATAATCTGAATCTGAACTAAAAACATAAATTTTCAATTAGATTCAAGAAAGTAATCCACAACCTCATAACAAACCATCACTTCAAAAAACAAAATCAAACAAAAAGTATGATTGTGATACTTTTTCTTCTTCAGGTCATGTTCCTCTTTTATTATATTATGGAGGTCTTAGGAGAGGATTTCCTACTCATATTAGGCTTTCTATCCATTATTAGCGTTTATTTGTGGATTTGTGATTGTGATTTGCATATGTATTCCAACTCTTGAGAGGATGAAACACAATTCTTCTTTTTTTTCTTATGTTTCATATTTATTATGAAGTATACAAAGCCATACATAAACCACCAACTCCAAATTTCAAATTCTTCTTAAGCCAACATTGTTTTGTTTTTTTATTAGTTGTGGCCTTGGGTTTATCAAATCAATATACTCCACATCCAAAACTTACGCCTACTGTCCCTTTTTTTATTTGCAAGTCCACTGCTTTTCATATCAAGGAATTATGTGATAAAAAGTTGCCATAAAACTTAATTGAAGAGTCAGTATCCAAAGTCCAACACTGAAGTGTATGATGTATTTCCGTTTCATGTATTTAACAAAGTTAGTTGAATAGTTGATTGTGCCATGAAAATTTAGGAAAGTAGCTGCTACATCTTAGTATAGTTAATCTGAAGTTTTTTTTTGGTAAATTAGGTGAGTGGAAGTGGGTTGGCTAAAGTGTGTACTATATAATGCATTTTCTGTTGTTAGGTATGGGTTGTAAGTAGGATTCAGGTTCTGAGGTATAGAAATGTTTGCCTTTTTTCTTTAGATAATTTATGCAAACTTTACTTGACTGTCTTGTTTATCACTTTACCATTTGTATACATACAGTAAATAATAAGATATTAATTAACTTTATTAGCGTGAGACAGTTTGAGTCATGAGTCAATTATAACTGAGGCAATGAGCCATGAGTCAATTATAGCAAAAATCACAACAGAAAACAAACTCTAAAAATATTGTCCTAATGTATATACACAATACACATACAAAGATATATGAATGAGCAACAACCTGAGGTTTTATGAACAATCTGAAGTGCAAAATCTCTGGAGATGGACCAAGGTTGCAATATAGCCTTCTGAACAAATCCTGACAATTGAAAAACAATTTAACCTTATTATGGATATACAGGACATACAAAATAAATAAAAATAAAAATACATGTATAAATTTCACACATTTTAACATAATTGATGAGAACAATTAAAAGGATATTAAAATATACCAAAACTTACTTGGGAACTAATAGTGAATTCAAGATATGATGACGACCCATAATTCACTTTGACTTTAATACTTGGAATTGGGCCGATCTTTGTTTTGAATTAGAATTTCTCTTACATACCACCATTCCCTCCGGCCTCATTTCCCAAGTTGCACCCCTCCTACCACCGCCTCCTGCCTTTTCTCCTCTTTCACGGGAGAGAAAATTCCAATTATTTCCATCATCTCTTTTGTATATACTTGTTAGTGCTAGTAAATTTTCTGTCCAGAACAGGTGAAAATGTAGAGTGTTGGAAATGTATGATTTCAAGTACTTGAGTTTTAAGCTAAGAGGAAAGTGATGAATGAAGAAAGAACCAAACTTTTCTGACCCACTTATAAGTCACAGAAAAAAGAACAACAACTAATACATACAAATCTATTGGAGTTGATAATCACCAAATAAGCTATTTCTCTATTGTAAAACTCTAAGCTACTTTGCCCATATATAATTTAGTCAAGATAAGAGAATTCCTAAATTCATCATGCAAACATTTTAAAAAAATAAAAACAGTTAAAAAATAAATAATAGAAGTAGGCATGCTAACAATACTCAAGTTTGCTTCCATCTCTAGGTACTTCAGTATATGGATATACAGGACATAAAAAGCTAAGAAAAAATAGTTCTCCTCCAACTTGTCATGTGGGAACACAGACTTTGGATAAAAGAAAATCTGATTGCTTATCCACAATATGTATTCAAGGCTATGCAGTAGACTAAATAAAAAAATATTGTTTAATCAACATTAGCTATGCCCACTTTGAAACAACACATGCCCCGCTTCCTGCATCCCCATTCCCCACTCAAAAGGTTTACTCTCTTTTCACCAAAAAACCTTTCAAATGCTTCTAATATGAAAAGTTTTTCAGAAAGTGATATAACAATTCCATAATAGATTTTTACATATTAAACTAAAAATTTACATCCCTTAATTCTTAATTAAACAAATGACTCTATTAGTCCATAACAACTCGGCAAAGAATACCACATTATAATCCCAATATTATATTCAATAACCCAACTGAAATTCGATTCATATGAACACAAAACACAAACATAATATAAAAATGATTTTTTTTAAAAACGAAATCCTACACCTAATTAAACATATATAAAAACAACTCAACAAACAGTTAAATTAATCTACAGTACAAATGTGATGCCCCCAAAATAGGTATACATCATCCATTATGAGTTGTCAAATACATGGTACAGAAACAACTACAACTTTATTAATACAATTGTCGTGTAAAATACGACAACACTTAAACTGTGAGTTTAAATACAAATATTGTCTTCTAGACAATATTCACACCCAAATAAGACCTCATTACAAGTATTGATGCATTATTTTACAAAAATGGTGAGGACTACTAAAACAACTTCTAGAACCATCATTCCATACCCCGACTAGTACTCGCTACATTCTCGTCTCCTGAGATGAAAAATGGAACAAAAAGGAAAAAAGTGAGCTCAACTAGCCCAGTAAAGAATATTATGACTAAGATAATATAGAACAAATTATCGTTAGTCTTCAACAAGGAAAAATCTGATAGAATATAATAAATAACAAGTTTCGATCAATATTCAAGCAGAAAATAATAATTCATGTAAGAGTTATGTGAGAGAATGAAATCTACTATTATCTATGAATTTAAAAGTCCATCATCAATATTTTATCCTCTGTAACATCAATCAATATACATCTTGAATCAAATATTCATCTTTGCACTACAAAGCCAAAGATATTCATCGATTAATCATATTCATCTCAACACTGCTCATCTTTGCACTACTACCAAAAGATATTCATCGAAAATCATTCATCTTTTTGCTACAAAGCCAAAGATATTCGATAATATAATCATTTAGGGTCGAGGATGATAAAAAATATTTTAAAGACAACGAATCCAATGAAACAAAAGAACAAATATTAAGGATTCGTACTTTAAACATTCCGAGTTCAAAAATACTTCACAAATAATCATAATGGAGTAAAATTCAAGAATGATCAAAATATGGATACAATCAAAGCTAGTATCCATAATAGATATCTTGGACAAAAAATGAAATTTTAATTTTTATGTGAATAATGCCAGTATTTATGAATAGTCTTGATATCGTGAATAATGCCGTATCGTGAATAAGAACTCAGACACTAAAAGATAAGAATTTCACAAGAAAAATCTTACCAATATTCTGGCATAATGATATTGAAAGAAATAATATCATTTATAAAAAAAATAACATCTCTTACCTCCAAAAAGACAATACTTCTGACTGGAATACTAGATATAGTGCTGAAGGAACTTGCACCGTATAACAACACTCAAAGTATCAAAATACTCATAAGAATACACTCGATAATATAGAGAGAGAAGATTTCAGTTTTTGGTGTGATTTTCAATTCTATCCTAAGCACCCTATTTATAGGAAATTGCTTAGAACACTAAAACAGAAAATTTAATAAAATATAAATATATATAAAAAATTTTCTATGCACACCAAGAAAACTGAATTCAACATGTTTACCACTCATGTGGGGCCATCGAAGTGTAAAAAGCATTTTTCTTTAAAAAAACATTTTAAACTCCAAAAATCAATTATTCTGGAACTTCGGAACTTCAATAATTCATAATAAATAGCCCTTTAATCAAAAAAATTCAAATCTTATGTCCATGTCATAGGAAATTTAATTCTCTACAACTTTGCAGAAGAAAGTTTTTCCAAATTTCAAACAAAAATTAACCAAAATTCACATACGGATGATTTTGCAGGCTATAATCAAATTTCAGTCAAAAATGGGGTCCATCAACACACAAAACATGTGTTAAACATTTTTAGTAACAAAAATACTTTTCCTCATTTATTCATATATCCCATATTCATTGTAAAAATATCACCATTATTATATTATAATAATATAATACTACCTCCGTCCCACAATAAGTGATTTTTTAGGCTTAATATTTTTTTTCCAAAATAAGTGATATGTTAGAACTCCAATACAAATTTTATAATATTTTCCCATATATGCCCTCCATTATTCTTAACTCTTCGTTTCCTCCATTACTCACTACAATTAAATGACACTCATTAACTCTTCAACTCTAAAGAAAGTATATTAAGGGTATTTTTATTATTTTAGCTTATGTATTGGTATGTGTGATTTAAACTAAAAAATCACTTATTATGGGACGGATGTAGTAATATATTTAAATGAATTATTTTATCAGAAAAAGATAAAATATTAATTTTCAACAATTGTCACATTAAAAATTTTCTCCATCTATATCCACATAAAATAAATATTTTCCTTATCATATAAATCAATAAATAATTATTCACAAATAATATTACAGAATCACAATATCGACAACCAGGCCGTTCCCAGGAAAGAGGGGGCTTTCCAATAAGGATTTCTCCTTACTGACACGCATTAGATGACCAAACCTCTCCTTAGACAGAACTTTCTAGACATTGCCAATAATGATATCTAATAATATTATTTAAATAATATGAATTATTGCTCCGATAATGGAAAATACTGTGTAGTGACAATTATTGAAACAACAATAATATAAAACATCAACGTAGCAATTATTGAATCAATAAAATAAAATATTGAACAGTAATTACTGTAACAATTATTGAGTAAAGCCTTCTTACGTAAGAATCAATAATTGGTGCAATACCGTGTGCTACTGTATTTTTAACCACTGAGTATTTCAACAGTATTAACGATAACAACTACACCGTTATTTATAAACAACTTATACTTGTCGTTTTCTTCATCCAATCGCTTTCTGTCATGGGACCCACACAAGGCTGCACCGTTGTACGAATATTCCTTGACAGTAAGAATATTCCACGACCTAACGAATATTCCCCGACAGCAATGAATATTTTATAACCACTTGCTTATTTGAAATATTTGCGCATTTTTCCCATAACTAACCACATTAATCAAATCAACCCTTACAATTTTAAAATAATAAATAGAGGAAATTTAATTTCATTTATAATAAGTTGGGGTCTTACAACCTCCCCTCCTTATGAAATTTCGTCCTCGAAATTGACGTACGTACCTGGTGTTTCGAAAAGGTGAGGATACCTCGCTTTCATTTCTGTTTCCAACTCCCAGGTCATATCCTCAATAGCATGGTTCCTCCACAAAACTTTGACTTGTGGTATGATCTTTGTACGTAAGACATGCTCTTTCCTATCCAAGTTCTTGACAGGTACCTCCTCGCACGTTAAATCTTTGGCTATTTCGTCTGGTTCTAACTCAATAACGTGGTTCGGGTCTTTCACATATTTACGTAGCACAGATATGTGAAAAATATTATGAACACGAGAATACTTGGAGGTAAAGCGAGTCTATAGGCCACATTTCCTACTCGGTCAAGAATCTGAAATGGACCAATAAATCGTGGATTGAGCTTTCCTCTCTTCCCAAATGTTATAACTCCCTTCCATGGAGCAACACGCAACAATACATGATCCCCAATACTAAATTCCATGTCCATTCGACGAAGATCCGCATAACTCTTTTATCGATCTTGTGCCGTTTGTATACGTTGTCGAATCCTTTGGATCTTTTCCATAGTCATACGTACCAACTCGGATCCCAATAATGTTGCTTCACCCACCTCATCCCAACGTACTGGAGAGCGACACTTCCGTCCATATAATGCTTCGAATGGAGCCACACCTATACTTTCCTGATAACTGTTGTTGTAGGAGAATTCCACCAATGGTAAATACTTATCCCAACTCCCTTTGAAGTCTAGGACACAGAGTCTTAATACATCTTCAAGAGTTTGAATAGTCCTCTCTAATTGTCCGTCCATTTGAGGATGGTATGCCGAACTGAATCGTAAATCCGTGCCCATAGCTTTTTGCAAGCTAACCCAAAATCTTGAAGTGAATCTTGGGTCACGATCCGAAACTATGGATACTGGCATGCCATGCAATCTCACAATCTCATTTACATACATACGAGCAAGACGTTTAAGGGAATAAGTCTCTCGTATCGGCAAGAAATGAGCAGACTTGGTTAATCTATCAACAATAACCCAAATAACATCTATGCCTTGAGAAACCTTGGGAAGACCCATAACAAAATCCATGGTAATGTGTTCCCACTTCCATTTCGGAATCTCAAGTGGTTGCAATGGACCCTTAGGCACTTGATGCTCTGCCTTTACACGTTGACAAGTTAAACACCTCGAGATAAACTTTGCGATCTCTCTCTTCATATTGTTCCACTAAAATGTATGTCAAGATCACGATACATTTTGGTACTTCGAGATGGATTACGCAATGGTGTATTGTGTGCCTCCATCATGATCTTGTACTTCAAATCAAAGTCGTTAGGAACACAAAGTCTGGAGTGGACTCGAAGTATTCTTTCTTCATCGATTCTTGCTTCTGGAATAGCACCTTCTTGTACTTTCTTTTTCATACGCATCAGCTCCGGGTCTGTGACTTGAGCAACTTTAACTTTTTCAATTAAAGTCGGTTCTATGCGTATACTTGACATCATCGCATGAGTCCCCGGAGTCTTGATTTCTATCTTCATCTTTTGTAAATCATACAAAATGGGCCTTTGTGTTGACAACATCGCACTCGTTCCCGCATATGATCTTCTATTTAACGCGTCAGCTACCACGTTCGCTTTTCCAGGATGGTATTGAATTGTATGGTCATAGTCTTTCAACAGCTCGAGCCAACGTCGTTTCCATATGTTGAGTTCCTTTTGGGTGAAAAAATATTTGAGGCTTTTATGGTCTGAATATATCTTCACTTTCTCCCCATATAGATAGTGCCTCCAGATCTTTAGCGCGAAAACGACTGCTGCCAACTCTAAATCATGAGTAGGATAATTTCTCTCATATTATTTAAGTTGTCGCGAGGCATAGGCTATGACTTTCCCATGTTGCATGAGAACACATCCTAACCCTTTGCACTCAAGCATCATTTGTGAATAACAAATCCATCCGAACCAGATGGTATTGTCAGAACAGGTGCCAAAATGAGTCTTCTCTTAAGCTCTTGAAAACTCTTCTCGCATTCCTCGCTCCATACGAATTTTGTATCCTTCCGAGTCAATTTGAGTTAACGGATGGCGATTCAAGAAAATCCTTCCACGAATCTCGATAATAACCAAATAAACCTAGAAAGCTACGTGATTTTGGTCACCGACTTGGGTTGCTCCTAACTTTGTATTGCTTTAATCTTCGCCGGGTCAACAGATACTCCATGTTTTGACACCACATGCCCAAGGAATTCTACTTCCTCAAGCCAGAACTCGCATTTCTTTAACTTGGCATATAACTTATTTTCACGAAGCCTTTGGAGTACCAGCTTCAAATGGTGCTAATGATCTTCACGACTTTTGGAATATATAAGGATGTCATCAATAAATACAACAACGAACTGATCCAAATATTCCTTAAATACTCGGTTCATCATATCCATGAAAGCCGCATGTGCATTAGTCAATCCAAAAGACATGACTAAGAATTCATAATGCCCGTACCGAGTTTTAAAGGCAGTCTTTGGAATATCCTCAGTTCTAATCTTCAGCTGATGATATCCATAATGAAGATCGATCTTTGAGAAGAATTGTGCTCCTTGTAACTGGTCAAACAGGTCATCAATGCGAGGTAGCGGATACCTATTCTTGATGGTGACATGGTTCAATTCCCAGTAGTCAATACAAAGTCTCATACTCCTGTCTTTCTTCTTTACAAATAAAACAGGAGCACCCCAAGGAGATGTACTAGGACGAATGAAATCGATGTCCAACAACTCCTATAGTTGGACCTTTAACTCCTGAAGTTCAATAGGAGCCATTCGATATGGGGTTTTAGAAATGGGCTTTGTACCAGGTTCAAGATCAATAAAGAATTCAACTTCACGTTCTAGGGGTAGACCGAGAAGTTCTTCAGGAAATACGTCAGAAAAGTCACTAACAATAGGAATATTATTCAAATCTGACGTGTCTTTATTCAAATTCATAACATGGGATAAGAAAGCTTGACATCTGTTTTTTAATAAACGAATGGCTTTATGGCTTGATATAACAATGATTAATTTTAGTGGTTTAGTTGTTTGAATTCGAATAACAGGTTGATTAGGAATATGAAAACTAACAACCTTACGAAAACAATCAATTTTGACATGATGAGTAGTTAACCAATCAATCCCTAAAATCACATCAAAAGCAAGTATCTTTAAAGAGATAACGTCAACATGTAATATGATGGTGCCAACTTGGATCAAACAAGATTTATAAATAGTGGATGTAATGAAAGTTTCTCCTAACGGAGTCAACACAGATAAGTCAAAGTCTAATTTCTCCGGAGTCAAGTTTAAACGTTGAGCACAAGCAGGAGAGATAAATGAATGGGTAACACTGGTATCTAGTAAGGTATAAACTTCACAAGAATTTATGATTAGCTTACCCATGATCACCTCATTTGGGTTTTTTGCATTTTGACCAGTCACGACAAACGCTCTTCTAGGAACCGCTGACTTTGACTTTTCTGGGACAGCCTTGTGAGTCACCATCCCCATTGGACTTTGTTTATTTACCATACAATCTCTAAGGCGATATGTCCTTCCTTTCCACAATTATAGCATGCCTTGAATTGTGTTGTGGACGATGTTTGGGTATTGAGTATGTCCCTCTTTTCCGCATTTATAGCATACTACCGGTGGTCGTTCTCCTCCCTTAGAACTAATTCTTTGCTTGTCAGGCGACGTCTTCACATTGTCATTGTTGAATCTCCTTTTTTAAAATCTCTCCCAGGCTTTCTTCTATTTTCATGGCCATGATTACCACCGGAGTGGTTGCAGCTCTTGTCCACATTTTCTTTCCCCACACCGGTTATCGTTGCTCGATGATCTTTGTCCTAGATGATGACCACGGTTGTGGTCCCTCGGTTGAGCGTGCTCGTTATCTCGCTCTAATAATTGAACCTGCTGACAACATCTGAATATAGAGAAAATTTATGAGAAATGAGATCTTTGACATATGTCGGGTTCAAACCTCTCGAAACATCCGCATCATCGTTCCATATTCTCCACCAAATGAGGTGCAAACACGGATAACTCTGCGAACTTTGCCTCGTATACTCACGACACTTGTCGTATGTTGTTCTCGCTCCGATCTAATAAACTCTACCTCCTTCATATGACGAATACTTTCGTGAAAGTACTTGTCATTGAACGATTCTGAAATGTTTCCCAAGACATGCTAAGTGCGGGTTGGATGGAGTGCGCTTCTGATTCCCACGATGTCTGCCTCATTACTGGAACATAAAGGTGGCGAATGGAACCTTCTGTTCCTCCATGCATCCCAAGACATCGAATATCTTGGTAATTTGTTTGACCCACGTCTCCGCCTTAATCGGATCCGGCTTTCCCCAGAATTCTGGTGGTCACAACTCCTTGAACTGCTTAGCTGTGACAAACCGTGCGTTGATATCATTTCCACCTGTATTTTGTACACGAGCCTCCTTCGTCTGATTTTGCATGAACTGCAAAAAGCTTCTAAACATTCCATCGTTCATCGTCTGATCAGTGGTGTTGTTTACAGGAGGAACGTTGCCAGCCTGTTGCACGTTTTCCTCATTGGTGGGTAAAGGTGTCTCCACGGTCTCATTTACTCCACTAATAACATTCTCAGTTGCCATTCTCAAATACTGCCATAAAACAAGGGTTAATTAAACAAATTAACATATCACATAATATCCCTATATTCTAACCAACAAATAAGCTTAGGTAGGACACACTTGCTTGAAGGATTTACTCTCTCTCCCTCCTAGTTCTATTCTGAGATCTTCGCCAGAGACCATATCCCTAAGCTCTAATACCAACTGTGACGCCCCCAAAATAGGTATACATCACCCATTCTTAGT
Source organism: Panax ginseng (assembly GCA_020205605.1). NCBI lineage: Eukaryota > Viridiplantae > Streptophyta > Magnoliopsida > Apiales > Araliaceae > Panax > Panax ginseng. The sequence goes on from CM035129.1 coordinate 91,275,277, forward strand.
TTTCAAATACATGGTACAGAAACAACTATAACTTTATTAATACAATTGTCGTGCAAAATACGTAACACTTAAATCGTGAGTTTAAATACAAATATTGTCTTCTAGACAATATTCACACCCAAATAAGACCTCATTACAAGTATTGATGCATTATTTTACAAAAATGGTGAGCACTACTAAAAAACAACTTCTAGAACCATCATTCCATACCCCGGCTAGTACTTTCACATTCTCGTCTCTGAGATGAAAAATGGAACAAAAGGAAAAAAGTGAGCTCAACTAGCCCGATAAAGAATATTATGACTAAGATAATATAGAACAAATTATCGTTAGTCTTCAACAAGGAAAAATCTGATAGAATATAATAAATAACAAGTTTCAGATCAATATTACAAGAAAAAATAATAATTCATAGAAAGAGTTATGTAGAGAATGAAATCTACTATTATCTATGAATTTAAAAGTCCATCATCAATATTTTATCCTGTAACATCAATCAATATACATCTTGAATCAAATATTCATCTTTGCACTACGAGCCAAAGATATTCATCATTAGTCATGTTCATCTCAACACTGTTCATCTTTGCACTACTGACCAAAGATATTCATCGAAAAATCATTCATCTTTTGCACTACAGGCCAAAGATATTCAAGAATATAATCATTTAGGATAGAGGATGATAAAAATATTTTAAAGACAACGAATCCGATGAAACAAAAGAACAAATATTAAGGATTCGTACTTTAAACATTCCGAGTTCAAAAATACTTCACAAATAATCATAATGGAGTAAAATTCAAGAATGATCAAAATATGGATACAATCAAAGCTAGTATCCATAATAGATATCTTGAACAAAAAATGAAATTTTAATTTTTATGTGAATAATGCCGTATTTATGAATAGTGCCGTATACATGAATAATGCCGTATACGTGAATAGTAACTCCGACACTAAAAGACAAGAATTTCACAAGAAAAATCTTACCAATATTCTGGCATAATGATATTGAAAGAAATAATATCATTTATAAAAAAAATAACATCTCTTACCTCCAAAAAGACAGTACTTCTGACTGGAATACTAGATATAGTGCTGAAGGAACTTGCACCGTATAGCAACACTCAAAGTATCAAAATACTCATAAGAATACACTCGATAATATAGAGAGAGAAGATTTCAGTTTCTGGTGTGATTTTCAATTCTATCCTAAGCACCCTATTTATAGGAAATTGCTTAGAACACCAAAACATAAAATTTAATAAAATATTAATATATATAAAAATTTTCCTATGCACACCAAGAAAACTGAATTCAACATGTTTACCACTCATGTGGGGCCCACCCAAGTGTAAAAAGCGTTTTTCTTTAAAAAAACATTTTAAACTCCAAAAATCAATTATTTCGGAACTTCGGAACTTCAATAATTCATAATAAATAGCCCTTTAATTAGAAAAATTCAAATCTTATGTCCATGTCATAGAAAATTTAATTCTCTACAACTTTGCAGAAGAAAGATTTTCCAAATTCCAAACAGAAATTGACCGAAATCCACATATGGACGATTTTGTAGGCTATAATCAAATTTCAGTCAAAAATGGGGTCCATCAACACACAAAACACGTGTTAAACATTTTTAGTAACAAAAATACTCTTCCTCCTCATTTATTCATATATCCCACATTCATTGTAAAAACATCACCATTATTATATTATCCCACATATATTTAAATGAATTATTTTATCAGAAAAAGATAAAATATTAATTTTCAACAATTGTCACATTAAAAATTTTCTCCATCTGTATCCACATAAAATAAATATTTTCCTTATCATATAAATCAATAATTAATTATTCACAAATAATATTACGTAATCACAATATCGACAACCGGTAGTTCCCCGAAAGCGGGGCTTTGCAATAAGGATTTCTCCTTCTTGTAGCGCTTGATTAGGTGACCAAACCTCTCCTTGAACAGAACTTTCTAGACATTGCCAATAATGATATCTAATAATATTATTCAAATAATATGAATTATTGCTCAGATAATGGAAAATCTTGTATAGTGACAATTATTGAAACAACAATAATATAAAACATCAACGTAGGAATTATTGAATCAATAAAATAAAATATTGAACAGTAATTACTGTAACAATTATTGAGTAATGCCTTCTTCACGTAAGAATTAATAATTGGTGCAATCTGGTAATATCTCTTGTATTTTTAACCACCCAGTATTTTAACAATATTAATTGGTAATAACTACGCCATTATTTATAAACAACTTATACTTGTCGTTTTCTTCATCCAATTGCTTTCCAGTTATGGGGCCCACAATAAGGTCATAAGCGTCGTCTTAAATATTCCTCGACAGTAAGAATATTCCATGGCCAAACGAATATTCCCCGACAACAATGAATATTTTATAACCCACTTGCTTATTTGAAATATTTGCGCATTTTTACCATAACTAACCACATTAATCAAATCAACCATTATTATTTTAAAATAATAAATAGAGGAAATTTAATTTCATTTATAATAAGCTGGGGTCTTACAACAAATGTGTATATGGAATATGTATATGACTATATGTACAAACCATTTGAAACTTACATTTCTCCTTGGAGAAGGATTACCCATGATCATCGGTGATTTGAAAAATACATTATGGTAATTAGTTTTCATGTGTTTGCGACGGTTCCCTATGCATAATAGTTTCATCTGACATTTCTTTTTACACACCCTCCATCCTGAAAAGATTGACTAATTGATTGATTTTTTTCCAGCAAAATGATTCTTAAATTTTTGCTCAATGATGAACAACATATGGTGAAATTATTTAAGATATCAAAACGGACAAATCTTTTCAGGATTAATGGAGTGAACCAAATGAAATGGAAATCTCACTTAACATCACATCATCACAATCACAAAAATGCTCAAATTTTATCACAATTTTTTGAGATGCAACAAAATGAGCCATCAAATAGTATAATAGTATACAAAATTACACTTCCAAAATGCCCAATTAACCCTCAACCAAGATTAAGATTTGGAAATTGAAACAACCAAACACATGGACGGTGGGATTTATCTCAAATTTTGGATGGTCCAGATGATTTAGTAGAATGAGCGGGAAATTCAAAATCAGTTAGACAACCCAACATGTGTGTTCCTATCCATCCCATTCTAAATCACATAAGCTTATAAGCTTTCAAATACTTAATTAGATAAACACACATAATATCCAAAGCATCAACCACCAGAGGGGAAAAAATAGAACAAATATAGAGACTAAAATAGAAAAAATTAAAACCCTAAGTCGAGAAAGAAGTGCACATACCTGTCCAGTAGCCACAAAAACACACACAATAATAATAGCTATTAGACAATAATTTTTGCAGACAATACCAGGTGAAAGCTTGAAAGGGTAAGCTTGTATGAAAGAACAACAAACTACTTGATTTTTTTCTAACACAAAAATTCCATCGGAATTAATCCTATTTAGATTTTTTCATAACTGATCTTTGAAGGATCCCATGCCCAAAATTCGAAAGCTTCATCTAAATCAATTTTAAGGTTCTAAAACAACAACCATATACCAGATTTATATGGCCTTAAAATCGGCCAATCGGACAGATTTGCAATTAATCCCAAAATCAACATTTGATCCAAAACAGATCCAAAATTCAGTTTTATTTACCCAATCTTATTTAAACTACTTCAATATACAACCATATTCAGTTTTATTTACCCAATCTTATTTAAACTACTTCCATAAAACTACTTCAGATAGATAAAGCTTTCTTTGATAATAGCCTAGCCCAATTCTCTCTTTTTAAACTAAACAATTTTAAGAGACATTAATTCAAACATGAAATGGACATTAGTTTTATGGACAGAATTCTTAGAGATTTCTACATTGCTTCAGGCCATTTTTCCCTCCCTTATTACTCCGCACAACAACTATTCTCCTTTGACTAAATCCCAATTACCAAAGCAACCAATAATTTAATTACAGCAACCATTATCATGAACAACACTTAGTTTATAATTTCAAATGAAATAACACAATACTAACCTTGTAAAGATTTGAGTATTGCTGAAACATTAGCTTAATTAATCAGCTTATAAACCTCTTTCACTGCTGTTGTTACAACTATATTTCAAATTCAGCCCATTACTTTTCTTCTTTTCCGAAATTGAAGAAGTTTCCGCAAGCCTTTATGTATTATGGTACTTAACAGTTAGTTAACACTTAGTTTTCTTATTAATTTCCAGTACCTGCTATGCCAAATTTAGGGGAGGTTTAACATATAAGTATTATGCCACATCCTGCTATTCTATGAATGACTCAGCAGCCTTAGTGGAGGTTTAACTCCTTACCCTCCTGCCTCCTCCTGCTCAAAGATAATAACTTAGCTCTTATTTCAAATTTACACCCCAACATATATACTCTAGTCGTACTACCCCAAATTTTACACCCAAATTTTTTTATCGATCGAGCCGAAAAGAAAATGTCAAAAGCGTACAACACAAATTCAGATCCAAAATTACAAATTAAAAAGTACATAATCATACAATTTCATCACTTAAACTAACTAATCAGACCGTAACATACCTCTCTATAAAGTGTCACCATTCCACTTGGGTAGTCATTAAAAATAAAAAGTAGATAGTCACTATCTGCAAGATATGTTTCAAACAAATCGGTGTTTCCAACATTTACTATCCCACTAAAGATCTGCACACCTAGAGAGCAATAAAGCACAAGATGCAAAATATGGTACCCAGGTACGACATTAAACTTGGAATGAGAGTTAGAAATGTGGCAACAAAGGCTCGGTAACGACGTACATGCATTAAGAGCCTTACTAATCGTAACATTCTTGCAATAAGAAGATAGCGAATCCATTCTCCATTTGAAAGAAAAGTCAGTCCCTTGGGAGACACAAAAGTTGTTGTTTCTCCAATAACTATAACCCAGGTGATAACAAAATTAAAACAATTTTGACCATCCCTCCAATAGTTCTCAAATCCATATGCGTAAAATTTTAGTGCCATTTCCAGGACATACAACCATCCAAAGACAAACTCTACTTTTTGCCAAACCTTCTGTCCAGAGTTATTTTATACATCAAGAGTCGTTTCAATAGCAACAGCAGCGAGCTTCATGATGAAAATAAAAATTACAACATATTCGAATGTACGCCTTTGTACAAAGGTTTTCAGCTTCTGAGATAAGGGTGAATGGTAGAAAAGGAATTTGTCCTTTATTGTACAATTAATCCTTATATAAGATGGGAATCTATTAGATTTTAGTTCAGATTCATAATACTGACACATTATCCCCTCAAAACTTAAATGATTAATGTCTTTTAAGCTTGGATCTAACACTGTATGATGAAAAATTCAAGCAACTTATTTTCTTCCAAAAAGTATATTCAGAATTAAGGAATAACAGAATCTTATAAACAAAATCGTGATTATGTATTTTTTTGATAGGTAAGTAATTTAATATCGTAGTTATATATAGTAGTGGAAAATTCCATTTATACTGGTGTAGCAAGTAGAAGTCACGTCAAAAAAATCAAAATCTAATACTTCTCATGTAGAACAACCTGAGGGCTAGATTAGGCAAACTATGGTCATTCCTAGCTTCAATGCATGCTATTGGTAAAGATAGAGGTGGTCCACCATTTGATGCTTCCTCAAATATAATCGTAATAACATCCAAATAAACCATGATATCTGGTGCATGTGGTGGAGAAACATTCTGCAAAATAATTTAATCACTATGTCCATATTTCTGACACATAAAAGCATTTGGTATGTCTGCACTGTAGTAGCAAAAACAACAATCAACAACACAATTCAATCAGTTCAAGCACATCATACTTTAATCTGAACACAAAGAAGGTCTTCTGTATTGCATTCTTTCTGTTTCCCACTCTTTCTGTTTCGTTCCTTAATCCCTCAATTATATCAAAGAAAGAGATATATACAAATGTAATCCAGTAAATACTTTTTATATTGACAAAATAATAATGGTAGAAGTAATAATAAGGTACGTCAGATCATATATACATAAGCCATATGTTTATTTCTTAATTTTATGCTTTATACCTCAAGAGCCCAATACTTCATATGAATTCCCTTATATTAGGAATAACAGATACAATATATTTCGCTTATTCAAGACCCAAAGAAGCCAAAAATTTTTATATATACTCAACAAAAATACCCCTCAGTTGTCAAAAAATAAATAAGAAACAAATCCTAATCAAACTGCTTATAAGACTCATACTACTCCATTTTGATTTCCCCAAAAATGTTCAAGAAATGTACAATCAATCAACCAAATTAGAGATACATATCAAACAAAAAAAAGAAATAAAAAAAGGGGGCACCAATGATTTTTTGAAAAACACACCTAAATACAGAGAGAGAGAAAGAAAGCCAAGAAATCTATAATTCAAAAACCAAAATGGGGAAACATATCAAACAGAAAAAATAAATCATAAGAGGGAGTGCCAATGATTTTTGCGAGAAACACCAACTTCATCATTTATGTATTATGTAAAAACACAAATATATACAGAGAAAAAGAAAGCCAAGAAAGGGGCAAACCTACTTGTGTTAGAAAAGAGAGAATTTCAGTAGGAGAAATGTAGATTATATACAGATTCCCTTACACATATATTTCGATATTAATTAACTTATAGAAGAAAAGGAGTAGAATATTAATTACCTCGACTTTGTGAATTAACACCATATCCTCCCCCATCTCGTCATCCTCTGCCGCCACCATCACGACTACAATCATCACGGTCGCCGCTTCCACCATATCCTCCTACCCTGCCACCATAACCCCCTCCTCCTCCACTAACACCTAACCCCCTCCCCCAATGCCACCTCTATCGTATCCATCGTCACTTCCTCCATAGCCTCCACCGCTGGCACCATCCGCCTCCTCCACTGCCGCTATATCCACCACCGGTACTACCTCCGCCGCCGCCTCCACCACCTCCGTAACCTCTGTCGCTTGGCGGTAGAGCAGATCTGTTGCCTTTGTGACCGCCAGACATGATCTAGGGTTAACGATGAAGAGGAAAAGGATTGGAAAGAGCCTAAAGTTATTTACCTGGCTAGCTTAGTGATTGGTTTTGGTCTCTCTTTCCATTCATTTCAGCGATTTCTCTTTCTATTCCTCTGTGTGTATGCTATGGTTTTTGAAAGTAATAGTATTAGTGAAGCTATTTGATTTCAGTCAATGGTTAGATTTATCCCAAAATTTTAACGGTCCAGATCTTTTAATGGCTTTGAGCGGGAAATTAAATTTGTTCAAAAACAGTTCTATTTTGTATAGATAGATTATTAATATATCGCGCGAATCTAGGAACGGTTATTATATATATATATATATATATATATATATTCTTCATAATTTTATTATTAAAATAAAAGTTTATTTTAATCTTAAAATAAAAAGTTTATTTTAATCTTAAAATAAAAGGTTTATTTTAATTTTAAAATTAGAATTTCATGCTAACTAATTAGAGTTGGAATTGGATTCCATGATAACTAATTGGAGTTGAAATTGGATTCCATGTTTCCTTAAATAAAGGAGTTTATTTAGATATAAAATAAGATTTTATATTATTCAAAATAAAAGAGTTTATTTGTGAATAGGAAAGAGAATCCGTGTTTCCTTTAATAAAGTTTTTTTTACATGGAATTGGATTCCATAATTAGTTAAAATAAATGATTTTATTTTAATTAAAGATTTTGATTAAAATAAAATAGTTTATTTTATTCAAAATAGGATAAATTAAAATAAAAGAGGTTTATTTTGATTTAAATTTGGATTAAAATAAAGGTGTTTATTTTGATTCAAAATTAGATTTTATAATAACTAAATTTGCCCATTAAATGATATCAATATATATATTGAATGTTTATTATTCATGAGATGAATGTTATTTATTGATGCATATGGTGATGTGTATGATAATAAATGAGATTGATTATGGACTATTGACCAATGTGATTGAATTTTATTTTAGTTGGATGCTTGAATGTATGAGTTTTATTAAGTGGGGTCTGCGTACCTCGTCTTCTCTAATTTTTTCTTAATGTAAATTCTATCTCACTCATATGTACTTCCCCTTGACTGTTGATCAAGGTTACTATTTATTTTAAATAGTTTTGTAATATGAATAGTTAAAATTAATTTTGAAAAATTGGAGATCAAGGGGCAATGGCGCTTGAAGACTTAGTTTATAATGAACTTCAAGGTTTAAATATAATAGTTATATTTAAATATTAATTCTTACACCCCTAGGGTTTGACCTTTTGGTTCACTTGGTGGCTCTAGTGAACCAAACTAGAATAAAAGTCCATAATCAATCCGGGTAGAATATAGTATTCTATATGTGCATGCTTATACTATATATATATATATATATATATTATATTATGCAAACATGCTTCACATGTTAAATAATATGACGTTTATTTTATATATATATGTGCATGCGTGCTAAACAAGATGAGACAAATTAATAACAAATCCCTCAAATTTTTTATATTAAGTCCTAAGCGTTCAAAGATATTTGGAATATCGAACGTCGCCTTCTAGCATGATAAAAATAATAGAGTATCAATTAATTATTATAAGTTTGTTGTGTCACCACAAGGCTTATCTTAATTCTTTGAGATGTTAATTTTATCACATTTGATGCTTATAAAGAAAATTGAACAATGTTGTTTTGTTGTGTCACCACAAGGACAATATTTTTCTTTTTTGAATATATGGAGTGCTAGGTTGGACTTAACTTGGATAATTTTGATTCAGATGTGTCACCAATTGATCAAAATAATCTAAGAGGCAAAATACAAGGAGTTGCATAGTTGATGTAATTGACAAGAGTTGTCTACCTATTTATTTATATATAGTTTGTTGTGTCACCACAAGGCTATATACATTTGAAATGGGATCCTTATTCTCACTAGCAAATCTTTAATTAGATTTTGCCGAACTATATAAGTGAGGGTAATATAGTTTGATGAAAATAGTGGGACATACCAATTTAAAGCAAGACCTAATTTATTTTGGTAATTAATAAAAGAATGTATGCTAAAATGTTGTTAATTAAAAATTCATTTATAGAATTTTACAATGTCTAAATTACTATCACTGCGAAGCATATTAGATGCTATTTAATCGGACCAAATTAAATGGATTGGTTAAGGAAATTGAGAATAGTTCTCACTACTGAAAAGCTATCTTATGTCCTTAATACGCCTATCCCTGCAATAGTTGTAGATAATGCCTTTGAGGAAGAGATTGCTACTTTTAGAAAGTGACAAGATGATGCACAGTTGGCTCAATACATCATTCTCGCATCCATGAGTAACGTGCTTGTTGGCGACGTGAAAAGCTATGGATGCTCCTACTATATTCCTGCACATCAAGTAGTTGATGGTGAGGAAAGTAGGGCTGATAGATATCAGATATCTAAAGAGCTCTTCCGATCTAGAATCACCAATGACACTACAGTTCAGATAAAAGTCCTTAACATAATCAATTTGATTGATCAATTAGGACAACGACTTTTGTCATGGATGGAGAGTTGAGCCAAGATTTGATCTTGCACTCACTCCTGGACTCCTTTCACAATTGTTGTGAATTTTTCATATGAACAAGCTAGATATCAGTCTCGCTAATTTTCTTAACATGTTGAAAAATGTTGAGAGTCACTTTCCAACTAAGAAAGACCATGTCTTACTGGTAGGGGCCAAAGGATCTTCTGAAAAGAAGAACGATTCAAAGAAGGTAAATAGAAAGGCAAAAACAAAGGATAATAAGAACATAACTGATACGGATAGCAAAGGAGTTTGCTTCCACTGCAATAAGCCCAGACACTGGAAAGAAATTGCGAAAAGCATCTTGTAGAGTCTAACCAAAGAAGCTTAGTGAAGTTTCGGTTACAAATACAATTTTGTTCATGATTTAAAATAATTTTTTCTTTAAGTTAAGGTTCCGCTTGGGTATTGGATACCGACTTTGGTTATCATAAATATAGATTTGTGAAGGGACCAAGCAGAAGTAGAAAGCTAAACAAAGATAAGTAATCCTATATGTGGAAAATGAAGCAAAGGTTGCTACATTAGCCATATAAACTTATAGTTTAACAATGCCTACGGGTAAATCTATTAAGTCAATAAGTTGTTATTGTATTCCAGTTCTTGTTAGAAACATTATTTCTATTTTGTTGTTGGACAATGAAATCTTTGGTATTATATTTAAGAACAATTGTTGTTCTATTTATAATAATAATATTTTGTATAAAACTGGAATATTACTTAATGGATTTTGTATACTTGACTTACGTGAAAATAATTTTGCATATTGACCAAATTAGTATAAAAAAAGGAGATGATCATTCAAAGAGTTGAATGTGTATATTTGCTGAAATACAAGTGTGAATTATTTGAAAGGTTCAAAGAATTCAGAAGTGAAACAAATTGGCAAAGTATTTAGATTCTTTGATTAGATCAAGGAATAAATACTTGTGCAATAAGTTTCTAGATCATCTTAAATGGTTTTCTCATAATGGACGCCTCTTGATATGTAATAATTGATTGATGTATTTGAAAAGAAAAATCGTACCTTGTTGGACATGGTGCGGTCCATAATGATTTTATCGACATTCCAGTATCCCTCTAGGGTCATGCCCTAGAAATGGCTGCATATCTACAAAAAAGGTAACCTCAAAATCCAGCCCCAAGACTCCATAAAAGTTATGGACAGGGAGGATTCCTAATCTTAAGTATGTTAATATAAGGGGTTGTCCAACTTATGTGAAAAGGTTTCAAAGGATAAGCTTGGGACAAGATTTGACAAGTACAGATTTGTGGGACATCCTAAAGTAAGTTTAGGGCATATGTTCTATAATCCTACTTAGCAAAAGGTGTTTGTTGCGAAACACGCTACCTTCTAAGATAAAGGTGTTTTATCATTGAAGGAGCTAGTGGGAGGATAATAGATCTTAAAGAGTTCAAGAACCACAAATCACTATAAGTCAAATAAGAGGAACCTGTAGATAGACCTATTGGACCACAACTGAATCGTAAATCTAGAATAGTACCGAAGATACCTAGGAGGTATAGATTCATCATAGATGATGATGATGAGGTACACATTATTGAAGAAGATGATCCAGTTATATACGATGAGGTAAGAGTTGTAGACACTCAGAGAAATGGATTAAAATAAAATTCTCAAATATGGAACATTCGTTTTGATGAGACAATCAAAAAGTTTGATTTTATCAAAAATAAAATGAACCTAATGTGTACAAAAGGGTCAGTGGGAGCATTGTGACATTCCTAGTATTATATGTTGATATACTACGGATAAGGAATGACATACCAATGCTACAATCAGTAAAGATAAAGTTGTCTAAACATTCCTCCATGAATTATTTGGGAAGAGTATCTTAATTGGGGATACAAATCTATATAGATAGATTTAATAGGATGCGCGACTTAACCCAAGGAACATATATTCATTTGATGCTAAAGTCGTTTAACATGGCGAACTCCATGGGATGTCTCATGTTGATGAGCCCTGGAGTGTATCTCTCTTAATAGTCCCCATAGACTCATATAAGAGAGATCACATGAGTAACAATCATGTATGCAATGAAATGTACGAGACCTGATGTTGATCAGTCATATTCTGGAGAAGTTCACTATGAGTCAGTGAAAAACATCTTAAAGTACTTAATCGGCACTAAGGATGTGATCATGTTCATGATGGGTCTGAATTAAAACTAGAGGGCTTAATAGACTCGAGTTTTTTAGACAGACCAAGATGACAGAAAATCCACTTTAAGGTAAAATGTTACCTTGAACGGTGGTGCAGTGAAATTGGAAAGGTTCCAAACAACAAAGAAAGGTTGGTTTAGTGATAAAGACAAAATATATAGCTATAAATGAACATGCAAGTTGATTGTTTGGATTAAAAGTTCAGTACAGAACTAGGAATAGTTCCTAAGTCTCATCTTGGATCTAAACATGTGTTGCAGCAGTTTCATTTGATTAAAGAATCATTGAAAGATGGAAAATCACTATAGAGATAGTGGAATCTCAAGAACAACATTACATATCCATTTACTGAAGCTTATCCAACAACAGGATAATCGTCACTTAGAGAAGAAGAGTATGAGATACCATGATGATTAGCTTTAGTGCAAGTGGGAGATTGAAAGTAGTATGCATACAAGCCAATCATGTTTGATGATAAAGCATATACTTTGTAACAATCTTATTCATTTATTAATAAAAAGTATTAATTTATTAAAGGCTTTTAATTATCTACATGATGCTGTTTTATAATATACGATAAACCCATAGTTTTAAACAATGCTTTTAGAATAATGATGATGATCATTCTAATGAGATCTAAATTCTTAGAAAGCTTAAAACTAAAATAGTTCCCAATCGTTGGATTACTAAATTGGGAATTAGTGAATCTGGATAGATTGGTACATACATTGCTTGCTCATTGGATGAGGATGATTGATCTCATGATCATTTATGTGGAGACACTAAAGCAAGTATGTAGGTGCTTATTAGAGAATAAGTTCACTGAACGTGGCTCGCTAAGGAATACCTAATGGAGTTTTAATTGCTTGTCAATAGGAATTCCTGTAGTGATAGTAGTACAAGTGATCCTTGAACTTGAGATCATCATAGTATCTTGTGTATGATGAGTTATACTTTGACTTATTCCTTAAGACCCTTAGGGTATATCAAAGGGTATGCTTGGGTATAATAAGTTGTACATGGAGATAATGTATGATCAATAAAGAATCTACCACTTCTAGTAAAGAAGAAAAATGTCTATGTGATTCGATAAATGACAACCTAGTAGTCCTTGGCGATGCGAGAATAAAATTAGAAAGGAGTTTCTAATTTGCATTATTTGGAGTTGTGCATTTAAGGATCGAAATACATAAAATTAAATAAAATAAGACTTGACAGTAATTTCATGTCTTATATTTAATTGGGGCATTGTATGGTGGAAGGATTGAATTGTACGGTAACTATTTACTCAAAGGTTCTTTTATGATTAATGTTGAAATCTATATTATCTGGAAAGTTGTTGATCGCTAGGGAGGCTTATCCCTATTGTAGAATAAATATTATTTATTTAAATAAATTAATAGTTTAATTTATTTATTTAAATAAGATTAGAATTGTTCTAATTGATTTATTCATAACCGGTTTAATATGGAGAACCTAAAGGGTCACACCATAGAAGGAAGAATAATTATTTAAAAAGTTAATGGCATAATCGTAATAATAAGTTAAGTATATTTAATTTAATCTATGGTGATAGAATAAATTAAATAGCTTAATATTATTATTTAATATTTTAGAAATATTAAATATAAAGTAATAAGAGGAGTCTTATTATTATTATTGCTATTATTATTAATTAATTTCTAAAGGAGTTTGAGAATTAATTAATAAAAGTACTCTCATTTATTCCTAATAAGATTAGGAGGCTAATTAATTAAAATAAAACCCAATTCCTTAATTGTTAAGGAGGGTTTCCCACAGCTATAAATAAGAGGAGTCTTATTATGGGTGAAGGTGGTTGACGTTTTCACAGAATACGTAATTCCAATAGTTGGGAGAGTACTCCCTTTTCTATGAGAGATAGAAAAACTAGGGTTTTGCCAAATACCCATCTTCTTGAATCTTTCTTCTTTCTTGGTGGATCAGCTCTAGAGGCCAAACACTTGGGTGGATAACGTTGATCAAAGGAAGGAACCAAAACCCGATGAATTCAAGTTGAACGCGAAAAGGATTGGAGGTGAACTTGTACCTGAGGAAGCTCGAATTTTCAAGGGTATGATTTTTATTCTTTGTCTTTTCGTTTAATTAATAATTGTGCATAAAGGATGATTTTAAAACTCTGATTTTCCACGTTTCCGCTTATTCTGTGCAATTTGTCGTATTCTGCACGACAGTTTAACAGTTGTATAAATGAAGTTTGTATTTGATTTCTGTAGTGTGCATCTGGCTACCCAGAATGGGTTGTGTGGACCTATTCTGGGGGCGTCACAAATGGTATCCGGAGCTTAGAGATATGGTCTCTAGCGGAGATCTTAGACTAGAACTAGGAGGGGAGAGACGAGTAATATCCTTCGCTAGTGTGTGTCCTACCTTTGCTCAATTTTTTAACTTAATAAGTTGAAAAATTGTGATATTCAATTAACCATTGTTTGGAAGTTGTATTCTGGAACGATATATGAAATCCAAGAGATGAGAAATGGAGAAATCATGATACAGAGGAAATGATCGGGAAGATAGAATCTAAAATGAAAGCAAGGTATTCTCTCCTCTTCGAACTACCAGGTACGTAAATTTTGGGGACGAAATTTCATGAGGGGAGATTATAAGAGCATCTCCAATAGTGTCGGAGTCACAAATCATATAGTCTGGGAACACATATCTCGCTCCAGCAGATGGACTAAATATAGTCCATCTAATTTTCCGGCAAGGCAAAACGACTATATCAAGGAATCAAAACTGATGGACTATAATTGTTAATATATTTAAATAGGAGAGATGTTGATGAGGAAGAAGAAGAAGGGAGATGGTGAGGAAGGAAAATGGGGATTCTAAAGAAGAAGAAGGAGGAAACAAGCGGCCGAAGAAGATGAGGTATAATAAAAAAAGTAACAAATATAAATTAATTTTTTTATAAAAATGCATAATAATTTAATATATTTTACCTATCTCTCAATCAACTACTTCAACCTTTAACAATTATATAAGTATTTTGTTAATAATAATTTATTTTTTTCTTATATTTGATTTTTATTTTTTTATTGATAATATTTCTTTAATTTATTTTTTAGATAGAAAATTATAGTCCTCATATGTATTATATTATTTTTTTTATTATATTTGAGTTTTTTTTGAATTTATTAATTATATTAATCTTTTTATATTATAGTCCACGGGATAGTCCACATGATAGTTCATCTGCTGGAAGGAATAAAGACTAAAGGACATCTGTGGACTAAATATAGTCCAACAGATAGTCCATCTGCTGGAGATGCTCTAAGACCCCGAATTTTATAAATAAAAGTATTCAATTTTTCTTATAATTATTATTCAGTAATTGATTAAATTGATAAAAGGTTAAAGTTAAGTGTGATATTTGAAAATTTTGTAAAGTAAGCAAGTGGTCATAAAATATTCGTTTGGTCGAAAAATATTCTTTTTGTCGGGGAATATCCGTACGACGACGCAATCATTGGTGGACCACATAACAGAATAACTGTCAGAAATAGAAAGTGACAAAAATAACCTTTTTATAAAAAATAACGACAATACTTTTACCGTTAACTGTTGAAATACCTGGTGTTAAAAGTTTAATGTCTGGCGTCGTTGCCGCGATAGCACCTTTGTATTACACAATCTCTACGATTATTGATGCTTACGTAAGAAGTCACTCAATTTTGTTCAATTATTGTCACAGTATCATCTGCACAATATTTTATATTATTAAATTAATAATTAAGATGACACAGTTATATCCACTATTTATAAGTCTTGTTTGATTCAAATCGGCAACCGTACGTTACCTGTTGATATTATCTCTTTGAAAATACTTGCATTTGATGTGATTTTAGGGATTGATTGGTTAACTACTCATCATGCAAAAATTGATTGTTTTCGTAAGGTTGTTAGCTTTCATATTCCTAACCAACCTATTATGATAATTCAAGCAACCAAACCACTAAAGTCAATCACTATCATATCAAGCCATAAAGCTATTCGTTTATTGAAAAATGGAAGTCAAGCTTTCTTAGCCCATGTCACAGATTTAAACAAAAATACATCAGATTTAAATGATATTTCTATTGTTAATAAATTTTCTGATGTATTCCCTGAAGAACTTCCTGGCCTACCCCTAGAGCGTGAAATCGAATTTTGTATCGACCTTGAGCCTGGTACAAAACCCATTTCTAAAGCCCCATATCGAATGGCTCCTATTGAACTTGATTAAGCTTAAAACCCAACTGCGAGAATTGTTAGACATCGATTTTATTAAATCTGAGACGTCTCCTTGGGGTTCTTCTGTTCTATTCGTAAAGAAGAATGATGGAAGTATGCGACTTTGTATTGATTATCGGGAGTTGAATCATGTCACCGTCAAAAATAGGTACTCGTTGCCTCGTATTGATGACCTATTTGACCAGTTGTAAGGCGCCAAATTCTTTTCAAAGATCGATCTTCATTCCGGATATCATCAGTTAAAGATTAAAACTGATGACATTCCAAAGACTACTTTTAGAACTCGGTACGGGCATTACGAATTCCTAGTCATGTCTTTTGGATTGACTAATGCTTCTACTGCCTTCATAGATATGATGAACCGAGTATTCAAAGAATATTTAGATCATTTTGTAGTCGTCTTTATTGATGACATCTTAATATACTCCAAAAGTCGTGAAGATCATGAGCAACACTTGAGGCTGATACTCCAAAAGCTTCGTGAAAATAAGCTATATACCAAGTTAAAGAAATACGAGTTCTAACTTGAGGAAGTAGCATTTCTTGGGCATGTGATATCAAATCACAAAATATCTGTTTACCTACCAAAGATTAAAGTAATTCAAAGCTGGGAGAAACCTAAGTTCGTGACCGAAGTTCGTAGCTTTCTCGGCTTAGCTGGTTATTATCGGAGATTCGTAGAAGGGTTTTTCTGAATCGCTACTCCATTAACTCAGCTGACTCGAACAGATACAAAATTCGGGTCGAGCGAGGAATGTGAGAAGAGTTTTCAAGAACTCAAGAGGAGACTTATTTCAGCACCTGTTCTGACAATACCATCTGGTTTGGAGGGATTTGTCATATACAGCGATGCTTCAGGCAAAGGTTTAGGATGTGTTCTCATGCAACATAGAAAAGTCATAGCCTATTCCTCACGAAAACTCAAAGAATATGAGAGGAATTATCCTACTCATGATCTAGAGTTGGCATTTGTCATTTTTGAGCTTAAAATATGGAGGCATTACCTGTATTGGGAGAAAGTGGAGATCTATACGTATCATAAAAGCCTCAAATATTCTTCACCCAAAAGGAACTCAACATGCGGCAACGACGTTGGCTCGAGCTGTTGAAAGATTACAATCACACCATTCAATACCATCCTGGAAAAGCGAACGTAGTAGCTGACGCATTGAGTAGAAGATCATATGCGGGTATGAGTGCGATATTGTCAATGTAAAGGCCTATTTTGTATGACTTACAAATGATGGAGATAGAGTTAAAGACTCCAGGGACCCACGTAATGATGATAAATATACGAGTAGAACCGACTTTAATCGATAAAGTTAAAACTGCTCAAGCTAAAGACCTGGAGCTGATGCGTATGAAGAGGAAAGTGCAAGAAGGTACTATTTCGGAAGCAAGAATCGATGAAGGAGGAATACTTCGAGTCAACTCCAGACTTTGTGTTCCTAACGACCCTGATTTAAAGTATAAAATCATGATAGAGGTGCACAACACAATATATGCAATCCATCTTGGGAGTACCAAAATGTATCGTGATCTTTGACATACATTTTGGTGGAGCAATATGAAAAGAGAGATCGCGGAGTTTATCTCAAAGTGTTTGACTTGCCAACGAGTCAAGGCGGAGCATCAAGTACCAAAAGGTCCATTGAAACCACTTGAAATTCCAGAATGGAAGTGGGGGCACATTATCATGGATTTCGTTACTGGTCTTCCCAAGGTTTCTCAAGGCATAAATGCGATTTGGGTCATTGTTGATAGATTGACCAAGTCTTCTCATTTCTTACCTATACGAGAAACTTATTCACTTGAACGTCTTGCTCGTTTATACATAAATGAGATTGTAAGACTGCATGGTATGCCAATATCCATAGTTTCTGATCAAGATCTAAGATTCACTTCATGATTTTGGGTTAGTTTACAAAAAGCTATGGGCACGAATTTATGATTTAGTTCGGCATATCATCCTCAAACGGGCGGACAGTCGAAGAGGACTATTCAAACTCTTGAAGATATATTAAGACTCTGTGTTCTTGACTTCAAAGGAAGTTGGGACAAATTCTTGCCATTGGTGGAGTTTTCCTACAACAACATTTATCAAGCAAGTATTGGCATTGTAATAACCCGATATTTTCTATATAATTAAATCAAAAATTTTGCGTATAAATTTTTTTATTTTAAAGGTGAGAATGCGTGAAAGGTAATGTGTATGTATTATGTGATGAATATAAAATATATTTATTACATCAATGATTACAAATAATTTTATTTTAGAATTATTGATCATTATAAATTATATTCTTATAATAATTAATTTTATAGTAGAAATGTTTTTATTAACTATTTTCCATGAAATTATGATTTTATATTATTTAAATAATATAAGAAATAATTATTAGAATTATTCTAATAACTATTTTATTATATGAATTCATTTGATTAATTAAGTTAATTATTTTAACTTAATTAATAATGTTATATATGAAAGATAAATCAGATATGGAATCCAAACCCTAATTTTTGATTTTTGATCAAGGAATGAGAATAATAATATTATATTATTATTTGTTAGTGTTATAAATATGTATATTATGTGTGTAAGGTTAATGTGTGGAAAAGTTTTAAGGTAACCTATAAAACCCTAATATTACTGATAAACCCTAGTTTTGAAGTCTAATGAGACTTTAAAATCTGTCTAGTAATTATGTTATGTGATTAATGACATTTATTATAAATATTATTTTTATTTTAGTGCTATGAATATGTACTGTATGTACGTATTGATAACGATTGGTCAATTATGGTACAGTGTTAGAAAACCTTAGCAATACTGTGTTAAGCCCTATTTTGAAACTTAATTATCAGTTTGAGACTGTTAAGTAATTGTGTTATGTGATTAATGATATGTGTTATTGATTATAACCTTAATTAGGAAAAAACCTAAATAATATTTATAAACCCTAATTTCTATATTTGGAATTCTAATTATCAAATTGGAGCCCTAATTACTAAATTAGCAATCTTAATTATAATTAATAAAACCTAAACCTAATTATCATGTTTTATGTAATTAGAAACCTAAACTAATTTAGAAATCCTAATTGTCCATTTTAGAAACTAAAATTTTTACATTTTTAAACCCTAAATAAAAAGCCTAGAAAATTAATTTTTGAGAACCTTAGGGTTAAATCCTAAGGGTCAAACCCTAAGGGTTTGCCAAGTTTACAATGTTGCCATTAAAATCATAAGACAAATGACCTTATTACACCTTTTGCATTATTTGAGAGATAGCTTGCAAATATTGCTAAAATAAGAGTTGGTCACCGACTCTAACCAACCCATGTGACTAAATTTCCAGCACATCAGCCATATTCAGCTGCATACAATGCATCTATATAATATATATAGAGATTAAGAGATAGAAAATTCATTTCTAAGCCTCTTTTGTGACCAAATACTCAACTAAGCTATCCTCTCTCTAGCACACGAAATTTCTTTGTTAAACCAGTTCTAAATCAAGTCCCTACCATCTCCATATCAGATTAGCAAAGCCGAATCAAGATTGATCAAGAAAGGTATAAAAACCCTAAACCAAATCTGATCTTGAATGATGTGTTAGAAGTTATGTTTATGTGTTGTAATATGTTCTATGTAGTGTTAATCAATGATCTGGGTTGATAGATGTTAAATCCACAACATCTATAGGCTCGGATTTGGTGTTTTTAAAAATCTGGAAAAGTTTAAAATTCTTGTCTGACAACAAATGTCAGTCCTCGTAGATCTGTGCTTGTTTATTGTTTTGGTGATTTAAAGGTTTGAAGTTGTAGTCTGTAATGTTGTTAGTAATCTGGAAGTAGGTTCATGATCATTGTATGTGTAGATCGAAAGTTATTCACGGTCAAAGTTCGTTGACCGAACACGAACTAAGTTTTCTAGGTAACCCAAAAAACTGAAGAACGTGTTCTGGTAGTGACTTTGACCGGCTTTGATTTTGTTGCTGTAAAGTTGTTAGGATGAGTATTTATATCTAGATTATAGTATGTCATGCATGCTACAAGTTCAAAGCACGTTCGAACCTTAGAAAGCCTCAGATCGGTTGTAGTAATCGATCAAAAGTCGTTGATCGTTAAGCTTTGCTTTCTGGGTAACCCAGAAAGTTGAGACAGTTGTCTGACAAGATTTTTTTGACTTAGATCTGGCATCTGGATGATGTTTAGACATTACAAAGGCTCACAACATGTACTCTATTGGGTTGTCTACAAAGCCCGACGTCTAGATCACTTATAGCATGATCAGATTGAAAGATTGAAGGCCATCAATCTGAGTTAGCAGCCATGACTTCATGTTTTACAAGCGACCCGAACATGAAGAACATGTCTGACAGTGATTTCAAAGCTCTAAATCTTGCATGTGTGTTATGATATGAACCTAATAATAGCTGGATCGTGTAGTATTACACGAGTACTACAAGATCTGACCAAGAACATGCCCAGAAACATCACAGATTAAAAATTATTGTTGGTCAAACCTCCTATCTCGTTCACTGACATGAATGTTTTGGGTTTGATGAAGAACATGAAGAACACCTATAGCGACGATTTTATCGCTATAGGCAGTCTTTAGTGACACTTAATTTCTGAAAATTATTATTTTATTAAATAATTAGAGAAAAATAGTTTTTAATTCTTAAAAATACATAATAAATTACTAAAAATTATTTCAAAGCCTAAAAATTAGTTTTTAATAATTTTGAATATATTTCATTAATATTTAATATTTTTGGAATATTAATGGTATTTAATTTATTTAATTATAATATTAAATAAATTGTTTAAAAATGATTTTAATTTAAAAAATCATTTAAAATTATATTATGGTATAAGAAAATATTTTAAGTTATTTTTAATGAATTTTAATATTTTGTGATTAATTTCATTAATAAATTAATATTAATGATAATTAAGTTATTTAATAAATATATTAAATAAATTATGAAAATAGAATTAATGATTTAAAAATCATATAAAAATTATGTAAAGGTTATAAAAATATTTTAAGTTATAAAATATAACTTTTGATATTTTGTCATGAAAAATATTAATATTAATGATATTAGATTTATTTAATATTTATATTAAATAAATTAGTTTAAAAATGATTTTAATATTATAAAAATCATTTTAAATAAAAATAAAGTGTTTGAGAATATTTTAAGTTATAAAATATAACTTTTAATATTTAAAGGATGATTTAATTATTAATTTAATATTAATGATATTAAGTTTATTTAATAATTATATTAAATAAATAGTTTAAAAATGGTTTTATTAATTTAAAAATAATTTAAAAAGGATATAAATGAATTAAAAATATTTTAAGTTATAATAAATGACTTTTAATATTTTGATGAATAATACATTAATATTTAAATATTAATGATAATTATTTAAAAATAATTTTAAATGTTTTAAAAATTATTTAAGGGGTAATATTAATGTTTTAAAAGTATTTTAAGATTTTGGCAATGGTTTCATTAATAGTTTAATATTAATTAAATTAATGATAATAGAATTATTTAATATTTAAATCATTTAATAATGATTCGTGTGTTTGAAAAATCATGATAAATTATAATAATTGTTTTAAAATTATTATAAGTCAATTAAAAATAATCTGACCAATGTTTAAGTTATATTGAACTTCAGGATAGAGTCTTAGACTCGATTATTACCTGGTAAACTTGTCGGTACACCGACATATTTTAGAAATTGATTTGGACTTAGATAATTTATCTGTATTAGTGTTTGTTTGTGATCCAATGACTGTTAAACTTGTGTGACAATGTGATTAGGTTATGCGCTGACTGCAATAAGTAGTACTATGTGTTATGATATAATATTCTAATCGAACGAATGATCTTATTAATGACAGGTTTTGATATAATAGATAAAACTAAGTTGCGTGTTATAAGGGCGGCGGACCCGGAATAATATCCTACCTTTGCATTTACTTTATGCAATGGACATAAGTAAGAAAGTTTTAGAATTATATTATCATTGTGCCAGAATATTAACACTATTGTTATCAATTATGTAGCTGATTATTATTTATTAGTAAAGTATTATTATATAATTAAGATATTTATTCTGTTCGTTAATTTCTAAATATGGTTATACAAGTGTCCCCACTTGGATACTCATTGTATTTAATCACATGTTGATATATACCTATTGATCTCCATTATGTATACATTAATTAAAAGCGCGTACAAATTATTTTACCTAATTTAGACCACATTTAGATATATCGTTGAACATGATAAAACTTTATTGTATCCAATAGAATTATTTTGGTTGGATTCCCGAACTAAAAATATGAACATCCGAACATGGAAAAACTTTTATACGCCTAAAGCGGAAAAAGATGAAACGATAATATCGTTCTTGTATGTAGTATTGATCAATCTGAGGGCACATTAGGCGAGATCACCCTACGTGTCCATAAGTTATGACGGTTTACGGATGAAGATTACGCTAAACCTTATTGCAAATTGAAAACAAAGTTCATAGTATATACGACTACTCTTTAAATATAGTCAATAAATAGTTTCAAAAATTTGATCTGAAATTGTTATGTTATTATTATTGGTTCGACTTACTTCCACAATTTGTTGATTCATTGTAGAAGTGTATTATATGAAAAAAAAATCTACTTCTTTTCGACTTATATTTATAATTGCTATTACTTGCTGGGCACTTAAATGCTCATCCTTGCTTAATTTAAATGTTTTCAGCTTAGTGTGAACAACCAGAAGGTTCGGCCAAGAACAAGGGAAAAGGAAAACAAACAGAATAAGTTTAATGGTATCTTTTATAATAGTTAGACAATATTTAGACCATGATATTTATTATCTATCATGTAATGTATTGTAGTAAAGGTTGCGTACTTGGGATTAGACTCTGATATATGTAAATTAAGTTTGATATTTATATTATTGTTATTATTAATAGTATTATTTCCGCTCATAGAAATGGTATCGTAAAGCACTGAATTCGGGTTTCAAGTACTTGAATTTGGGGGCGTTATAAGCATGGCTCCATTCGAGGCGTTGTATAGACGCAAGTGTAGTTCTCCAGTATGCTGGGATGAGGTGGGTGAAGCAGCGTTGTTGGGACCGAAATTGGTACGCATGACAACGAAAAAGATTCAACTGATCCGACAACGTATAAAGACCTCACAAGATCGACAAAAGAGTTATGCTGATCTTCATCGAAGAGACGTGGAATTCAATGTTGGAGAGCATGTGTTGTTATGTGTTGCTTCATGAAAAGGAGCTACAAGATTTGGAAAGAGAGGAAAACTTAATCCTCGATTCATTGGGCCATTCGAAATCCTCGATCGAGTAGGAACTGTGGCCTATAGACTCGCCTTACCGCCAAGTATGTCTCGTGTTCATAACGTTTTTCACATATCTATGTTATGTAAATATGTGAAAGACCCGAACAACATTATTGAATTAGAACCGGACGAGATAACAGAAGATTTAACGTATGAAGAGGTACCAATTAAAATCTTGGATAAGAATGATCATATTCTACGCCCAAGGTTCTACCTCAAGTCAAAGTTTTGTGGAGAAACCACGATGTGGAGGAAATGATCTGTGAGTTAGAATCTGAAATGAAATCAAGGTGTCCTTACCTCTTCGATATACCAGGTACGTACCCCAATTTCGAGGACAAAATTTCATAAGAAGGGGAGGTTGTAAGACCCCAACTTTTATGAATAAAGATTAATTTTTCTCGAAATATATTTTTGAATATTATGGTGTGGATTTGATATAATGTTATAGTTGTGGGTAATATTTACAAATTTTGCAAAGTAAGCAAGTTGTTATAAAATATTTGATTGGTCGGGGAATATTCGTTTAACAGGGAATATTCGTACGATGACACAATCATTGGTGGACCCCACAACGAAAGTATTGTCGGAGTTAGAAAACGACATAAATATCTTTTTATAAAATTAACGGCGAAAGTTTTACCGTTAACTATTGAAATACCCGGTGGTAAAATTACAGTAATACACGTGGTTGCATAGTAGCACACAGTATTGTACATTATCTTTGATTATTGATGCTTACGTGAGAAGTCACTCAGTTATACTCAATTATTGCTACAGTAATTGCTGCATAATATCTCTCATATTATTGATTCAATTATTGTCACAGTATCATCTGCATAATATTTTATATTATTAAATTAATAATTGAGATGACAAAGTTATTCATATTATTATTTGCATTATTGACGATGTCTAGAAAGTTCTTTTGAGGAAAGGGGTTTGGTCACCTAATTGTGCGCCAATAAGGAGAAATCCTTATCGGAAAGCCCCCTCTTTGCTGGGAATGATCTAGTTGTTAAATATTGTGAGTTATATTATTAATGATGAATAATTTTGTGTTGATTAAAGATGAAATTGATATTTCCATTGTGTTGGAATTATTAGTGTTAGTAGAAATCGACATTTATTTCGATAATAATTAATTTCTGGAGGTTAAATTGACCAACCGAGTAATTAATCGGATAAATGAGCAATTAATTGCTATTAGTTCACATGCATATAACTATTTGTTCACATGAATGGAACTATTGATTCACATGCATGTACTATTGATTCACATGCATATATTATTAGTGGATGTGGTGCAAGTTTGATAATACTTGTAGGACTAAATTAAAAATGGAGGAAAAAATAAAGGTACTATACTGTAATAATTCGAGCCCCAAAACGTGAAATTATCGAAACTATGTTTTTCTATAAATAGAAGCTCATTCTTCTTTCATTCTCACCAATTCACTAAGACTCACAAGAGCAATTATAGAGAGAGAAGCTATAGAGAGAAAGAAGAAGAATATTCTGCTACTTTACTATTCTAGTATTCAGTCTTCTTCTAAGGTAAGGGATATTATTTTTAAGGGATATTATTTTTTTCATTATTCGTAAGAAATAATATTTTCTTCCATACTCTATAGTATGTGAGTAATATTATTTCGTTTCATATTCCTAATTCTATACTCATTCTGTTAAAGTATTGCTTCTATACTTCGTGAAATTAGTAGAATATCCTTAAAATTTGTGCTTCATCTAGTATCGTTTCACAAGGATATTTTTCTAAATATTCTTGTTAAATTTTAAGCTTTTCATGCTGGAGTACTGTTCACGGAATACTATTCACAAAGTACTATTCATGAGGTACTATTCACTAAGTACTATTCACGAGGTACTATTTACAAAGTACTATTCACGAAGTACTATTCATGGGTTACTATTCACTCAGGTACTATTCACCCGGGGTACTATTCATGACAAAAATTGATTTCTTTTCTGTCCAAATCATTTTTGATACAATATTATTTTTGAATTTTACTCCTGGCGATATCATGTTGACAATTTGGACATTATTAAATTCTGGATAAATTAAATTATAAATCTTTAAAAATTTATCATTTGATTTCTTTTAATTGAATTCTTATATCATTGTCATCATCCTCATGCTTATATTATGATGAAAGTCATCTGTGGCTTACGTGCATAGATGGACTGTTGATTGGTATGATTATGACCAGGGATCATTCGGTATAATCATGGCCTGTAATGTTACAAATGATAAAAGTCCTCATTGGCCCATAGTGCATTGATGGACAGTTGTTGGTATGATCATGACATTGGTGAAAATAAGAATATCCTTGGCCCGTAGTGCATGAATAATTCGTGGTTGTGATACTAATGAATATCCTTGGCCGTAGTGCAGGGATGATTCGATGATGTGGATTATTTATTAAGCTGAGTCTCAGCGATAAAATTGATGAATAAACTTTTTAAATCATAGAAGATAGTAAATGTCATGCTCTACTTGACTATTCTAATGGATTGCTTGTTTCACTGCAGTTAAACTTGATGTTTATTGTATTTTATCAGTTTAAGACTGTTGAAGGCTAACGATAATTTATTCTGCATTATCTTAGTCATAATATTTCTTACTGGGCTAGTTGAGCTTACCATTTTGCTTTCATTGTTCTCTTCAGGAAATGAGAACGTAGCCGGGACTAGTCGGGGAATGGAGTGATGGTCCGAGATGGTTGTTTTAGTATTCCTCACTATTTAGTGTGATAATAAATGTAATGAGGATTGAATTTGAGTTTGGATATTGTCTATGAGATAATATTCGTGTAAAAACTCTTCGCTCATGTTGTATAATTAAGTTTGTATTTGTATTCAGTATCATGTATTTGGCGACCCAAGATGGGTAATGTAGCCCTATTTTGGGGGCGTCACAGTAATTGCTATATAAATTGCCCACCTCGGCGGGGTTCTACACTGCAAACTTCTTTTTTCTTGCTTTTCCATGATGTTTTCCGCCACATCACCACCATTGTACCAACACTAACACATAACGAAACCTAAAAACAAAAAAAACCACAAAACACATAAAACTGTACTAAAATAAACAGAATTGACACTGTTTAAGTTCAAATAGGAACCTGATTCGTAGGTATAAAACCCACTCATTAAACTCCCCCAAACTTAAATCGTGTTAGTCCTCGAGCACAAAAACATGTAATGCAATGCAACTAACTACATGCCTATGAATCCAACTATAAACAGAACACAGTTTATTCACACAGCCTCAGAGAAATCAAATAGACATGACAATATATTATACCAAGATAAATCAATAACTTCTCAATCAATCACCAAATCTTAACCTGTTATAAATGATATAGTGCGTCTGTTCTCAATAATTATGCTAACTGATGCAAAGTTAAATAAAACACATAATAGGCCTCTTTAAAGGAATCATACAGCGTAAAGTTAAGAAATCCAAAAATAAGCAAGATCTGACTAAAATCAAACAGTTACCAAACTCAAAGGTTAAAATGGGATACTTATGCTTTATTTATTCATATACGGGGGCTTTTCGCTCTTTTTCCCATTTTTCACTTTTTATTTTTCTCATGGTTGTGCAATGTCTAGTCCTCTTAGGCTTTTCAATGATACCCCTTAGCGAGCTTTCAACCAACGACTCCCAAACCATCAGGCTTTAGGGCACTAGGTGTAGAGACATCCCCTCGGGCGTACTTACTCAAGTAACAAAAGCCACAAAACTAGATTAACCACGGTGTTTATTTACATTTTTTTTCTTTTTTTTAATTTTTTTTATAGCTTATATCCCAAATTTTCCCCAAACTTAGGTTTTTGTCTAATCTCAGCCATCACTACCTATTCATGACTTTCTTTCATTCAAACTAGCATTATTCTTAAGAGTTCCATTATGTATCAATTTAGACTTAGTTCCTTGAGGCACAATAGTTATCTAGAAGGGGGGGGGGGTTGAATAGATATTTTAAATTTCTTTGTTAAATACTTTATTAGTTTTGTTATTGATTCAAACACAGCAGAATTAAGATTTGTTTGAACTCCCTCTTAGATATGGTGAGTTAATGAGAGTGAGGTAGTTATAACAGTTATAGCAGTAATAGCAGTTATGGCAAGAAAGTAATAGACACAACAGTTTTAAGTGGTTCAGAGCACTTAAAGCTCCTAATCCACTCTTCTATTCCTTGAGTAGAAAATCCACTAATGATATCTTTTACACTTTCTGAATCTTACAGATTCCTTCTAGACCAACATTCTAGGCACTTCTTAGTTCACTTTTGAACTCTTCAAGTCCAAAGAGACTTGGTTCTTCATAGTTCACTTAGAACTCTTCAAGTCCTTCCGACTTGGAACTTCTTACTTCACTTGATTGGTAGTTGATGAGTTCTTGATTGGTGATACTCAGTTGCCGTTAAACTCTTGTTCGAAAGAAATGAGTAGCTGAGCAAGCTTTTTCTTTTTCAGATCATATAGTTAAGAGTTTAGCATTGAGTGTTCTTCAGCGTTTTGTTCAATGCTTGCTTACTCTCTTTCATCTGCAGATGTTTTGCATATATGTGATCCTTAAAATGTATCCATTTAAGATATCCGCTGAAGCATTAAATGCGCGCTTGACATTTCTAAACTTTGATGGAGACTTTTCTCGCACATCTTCCGATTAAGTATTACGCCCACCGACACAAAGAGATCGCCATCTCACCTAACATCCGAAAAGATGTTTTACTATATCCCATGGTACTTTCCTTAGCTTCTTCAATACGCTTTTGTTGTATACTAAGGATATCTTCTGTGTCATTGGGACCGCAAAGACTTCAACGCTTATAACCTATTCCACATTTGTTGGATTTATCTTTAAACAAATGTGCAAGGTTCATGCTTCTCCGACATAGACATATGATGCTCTACGATTCGATCGTGGTGTCTTGCCACCTTGATGCTTGATCCGTTATTTAGCAAAACAAGAGCACTACGATTTCTTTTAAGAGCTTGGTACACTACGATCTTCACTTGCTTGTCTTGCAGACTCTACGTTTTTGAGTGCACACTCACGATCTCTCGAGTTGGCTCGACAAACGTTTGGACCACTCTCACGATTTTTGAGAGGCCCTTCAAGGCAGATAGGACTACGATCCTTGATGCTCTACGATTCTCGCCTTTAGGTTCGCAAACTCTCGATCACCTTAATAGACTACGATTTTGTTGAAGCCTATCTATTACATCTCAAGACATAGATCAACCTAACATCTTTGATCTCCTCATCAATACATTCATTTACAGAATGATAAACATTAAAAGCTTAGATCAACTTAACAGATTTGATCTATCACTAAGTTCTTGTACATATATTCCTTGAAGGACTCTACACAAAATCATGAGCATTTACTTTAAACATCAAATCAAATGATGCAGTTTCCCAACAATCTCCCCCTATTTGATGTTGACATAACCAAGGAGATTTGTGCGATGATTATCAATTTCTAGATGCAATTGCTAGAAAGTAAATATGACTTAATATTTCAAAGAGCAAATCAAAATTTCTAGAGAATAAGCATGAATTTATTGATGTTTTAAGATAGATATTACATTTAAGTTCAATTACATCAAATAGAGTTTAAATTTTAACTTATCTCTGCTTCTTCTACCTTTGCTTCTTCGGAGGATTGGCATACTCCTCATTCTTCTTTTTTTCTTTGCTTTATCTCTCCTCGCTATTTTTCTTCCAAATCATTTTGACTTAGTCTTTCATTGTGATCATGCCTATTCATGAATGCAGGATCTCAATTGCATTCTTAGGCCTGTAGTGGTCACTTCTTGTGAGTCGGAGTAGGCTCTTGACTCCTTAATGGCCGAGCCATGATAATTGGATCACGATCGATCGTTGAGTTTGATGGCCGATCGTGGAGTCTCGGTGAGACTCGCCTTGGAGGAGGACTCTTGATGATTGAGCTAAGAATGTGCCTCTGCCCTTGCCTTGATCTCCTTTCCCTTTATTCTCCCCTTTATGTCAGCATCAAGGGTTCGAATGTCTTCGGATAGGCGAGTCATGCCTTGAACAAGCTCATTGAGCTGACTTTGGGATTGAGCAATGTCTTCACGGTTATCTGTAATGAGAGCATCAGATCGAGCTTCCCTTTGTTGGAGGATGGCCAGAATATTGTCGATCTGTTTCATTTGGCCCATGGAGAATTCTTGAAATTCTTTTAATGCAGTTTGTAGACTTATAATGTTGTTCATCATAAGGTTGTTCTGAGATTCCTGAGTCTTTTGTAAGATCAGAACAACATCCCTATGTCTTTTAGCAGCTTGAAAATGGATCTGATCGCGGTTATTTATGCTCTGAAGCATCTCTTTTATGATTTCCCTAAGTCTCTTTGTGAGCTCAGAACTTAGAGTGCCTAGGAGAGCATTAGCAGCATTGATCATATTCGTCAGTCTCATTTGAACGAGTTCAGTGTGATCTTCAAGACTGTCTTCTATGTCCTTGGTCACTTTCTTGGACGCTTCTGACAACTCAATTTTGGTAGCGATCTAAAAATGAGTTCAATGAAGTTACGGACTGTGGAGGAGGAGGGGCCTTGTGTATTGATCTTGCGCAGTTGTAGAGAGCAAGATCAAGGTTGAAATATTCATTTGAGGACGAGGAAGGAATATCGATGGAGGGGCCGGTGTTTGGGCTTCATGAGGAGGTGACTCTCACGATTTGAAGTGTGACTCTCTGCATTGAGCTTGAGTCGAAGAAAGAATCGTAGAGATGATAGGAGATTGGATCAAAGTAAAGTTGGGCAATTTGGTTCATCGCCATAAAATGTTGGGATTTTGTAACTGGGAATTGATTAAGTGGATGTAGAATTACTTCCAACCATCTAGGAAGTTCATAGAATTGGTTGAAGAATGATGGTGGACAGTGATTACTTCTGAAAGAGATTGGGATAGATTGTACCTCATGCCCATTCTTTGAAGAGGGGCCATTTGTGATCAGCTTTTTGGCAAAGTTGAAGTTGCCTGGAAATCCATGAGCTAGCACTGAGATTGCTGGATATGCTTTGAAGCTCCAGAACATGTGATCCCAACAGTTGAGAATTTGAGCTCTATGGAAAGGCATCATGGGTAGATAGGAGAATAACTGATTGTAGTTGGCTCTCCTATACCCATCACAACCCACATCTATGATTTCTATTTCATCATCTTCTTCTTCACTGTCTTCTTTGGAAGTTTCCACTACATCAATTACCTCTTTTTGACTTTCTTGCTCAAGGGCTCTTTCATTTTCTTTAGGAGCAACTTCTTCTATCATAGGGATATCATGAGGCTCCCCCTCAACATGATCATCCATTTTTATTTCAAATGGCTCCCCCTCAGCTAGAGCACTCTCTAAAGTAAGAATTTCAGGTAGCTCCCCTCACCGGAGCTCGTCCTCTTGTCTTTGCTCGAGATAGCTCTTCTCAAAGACTATATTTTTGTCTTCTTCTTTAAGTAATTCTTTATTAACAAGAATGTACTTTTTGACAAATTTCCTTCTTGGTTTCCTGGGCTAAGCCATAGTCTTAGGACTTTCTCCAGCTTCAGCTCTTATTGGTCGATCAGACTAAGATTCTATTGCAATAACTTGTTGGGGAGAGTTGTCCTGTCTGGTCTCTACGATCGGGATGGATTCTACGATCGAAGAGACAGAGGGCCTCTTGGATTTGTGACTGTGTTTACTCTTCTTCAGCAGCTGTGAGATGGTAGCTCTATCTTCATCTACCTCAGCCTGCTGTTCTTTCCTTCTCAAGATCCTCAGAGTTTCAATGTCAGAACATTCTTGAGGTGCATCAGTGGTTGACCCCTGGGGTTCCTCTGTCATTAGAGCCTTCAGCTTTCTATTGCCCTTGCTTTTTCTGACTGAAGTAATGGGTTCTTCTTTGTTGATCTCTTTCTCTTCTTCTTCAATCTCCTTGACAAAAAACATGTTTCCTGGAATCCTTGATTCCTTTACATCTCCAGTCCTTCCACTGGACTCATACATCATTCTTACATTCTCTGCTGGATTCTTTTTCCAGTTCTCGAACAGCTGCTGAGTCATTTTTCTGTTTGGATTTATGGATTCGCCTTCATCTTCACCAATTTTATCTCCCAAAGCAGACTGTAGGATGATGCTAATGAATTGCCCGTAGAGCATCTTTCCAAAGCTCTTTGATTTCTTCGAGCTTTGGATCCATTTCCCAATCTAGTCAAGTAGTAGAGCTCCATAGTTGAGTTGAATGCCACAGCTTATGGCTGTCATGAGCTTGAGCTGTACTTCGTTTACAGAATCATGGCCGGAGCTCTTGCAGCATATGGATTTCCCAACAATGTCTGCCAAGAATTCATACCTTTGAGGGAACTCTTTCTTCTTGTATCCTTATATAGTGGGGAACTTCTTGTGGTGCATTCTCTTAAGTCCATCATGGAAATCGATGCCATCTATGAACGAAAACCCTTTCGATTTGAAACCTAGGGCTAGATTTATGTCCTCAGCTTTGAGCTTGATTTCCACGTCCCTGACACTCGTAGTGATGATGTCATTTTTGAACACACCATTTCTGTAGAATTCTTTTATCAGCTTAAGGTAGATCCACGTGCTCGTACCTAGAGCCTCTTCAAGACCAAATTTTCTTTATCGTAGATGAGTTTTGAGAAATTTAGATCTCTACGGTGTCTTGAACTCATCGAAATAGAGTCTGTAACCAGAGATGACATTTGAGGCTGCCATTGACTTCTTTGCACTGAATATGGTTGTTTGAGTTTTTTGGAAAGTTAGGGTTTCTACTTGTAGAGAGAGAGATAGAGATGTGGTTTTTGAACTTCTGATTTTAAAAAGGTTTTTTCAAACTGTACTTGTAACTTCCCTCTCTCTATTTGTTTATTGGGACATGTGTTAAATTCTGCTTGGCCCTACGAGTTTGACTGATAAGGAATATACTAATTTGCTCTTAGCTCCTTCTGAGCCAATGTGTCCTTTTAAAGGACAACGATCATTGAGGTAGTCCTTAAGATCGTCAAGTATGCACTGCGATTGTCGAGTCTCGCTCTGCAATCGCCGAGTCTCGCTTTCGCATTCATTGAGTCTGTCTCGCATTCGTCGATCGCTTTGCATTGAATTCAGCATTTCACGATCGTTGAATTTGCCCATGTCCTTGTGATGAACTTTTGACTTAGCATTCTTCTTGGTTTAAAGTAGCTCGTGAAGGGCCAACCTCATGGATTGAATCAAGGGTTAGGTTTGTTCTCGAGGCACTTATCGAGAGATTTGCTTTGTTTTGTTGAACTTTGTCATCACCGGATGCTCCTTTTGTTTTGTTGATGGAGTTCGCCATCGTTGTCAAGATCAACTGCGATCGTTGAGTTTCATTTCACTCATGTTTCACGATCGTGGACTTCCTTTGGTCATGTCTATGATTTCGAGCATAGCCTTTATATCTCGCATGATTAAGTACATACTAGAGCATAGATTTCATGGTTGTAAATTAAGCATGCCTAGCTCACTTATTAATTTGTTAAACTTAGATTCATCTAGAGGTTTTGTAAAGACATCAACAAATTGATTTTCAAAGATATATATTGTAAAGATATGGTTCCATTTTGCACATGATCCCTAATGAAATGATACCTTATTTCTATATGTTTAGTCCTAGAATGCATGACAGATTATGTGTTATTGCTATGGCACTTGTGTTATCACAAAGAATGTGTATAGATTTGAATTCAAACCCATAGTCTGCTAGATGATTTTTCATCCGCAGGATTTGAGCACAAAGAGCCTACCAACAAAGAATGTATTCAACTTCCGCAGCTTGAAGTAGATATCGAGTTTTGCTTCTTGGTCAACTAGACACAAGTCTGCTTCCTAGCAGTTGACAAAAGCACTCGTACTTTTTCTCGCTATTTTGCAACCTGCAAAGTCAACATCTCAGATATCCTATTAGTTCAAATGAGGACTCCTCGGGATACCAAAGCCCCAAGTGAGGTGTGCCCTTAAGGTACCGAAAATCCTTTTCACAAAGCTTAAGTGTGATTCCTTAGGATTAGCTTGAAATCTAGCACATATGCATGTTGCAAAACATTATGTCCGGTCCATCGATACATGAGAGAGAGCCTATCATACCTCTCATATTGAGTTATGTCAATACTTTTACCTTTTTCATCTTTTGTCAAGCTTGGTTGGTTTGGAGCAATTGGAGTTTTCATGGGAGAGGTCGATTCCATGCCATACTTTTTAAGTAAGTCTTTGATGTATTTGGCTTGGTTTATGAAGATTCCTTCATCGGCTTTGATTTACTTGCATACCCAAGGAAGAAGTTCACACCACCCATCATGCTCATTTCAAACTTGCTCGCATAAGCTTGGAAAATCTCTTGCATAACTTTTCATCAGTAGATCCAAAAATAATGTCATTAACATATATTTGAAATAATAAGACTTTGTCTTTATGCTTTCTAAGAAATAATGTGGTATCTACTCTACCTCTAGTGAACCCATTTTCAATAAAAAAGTTAGTTAATGTTTCATACCATGCTCTAGGTGCTTGTTTAAAACCATATAAGGCTTTGTCTAATCTATAGACGTAATTTGAAAGAGATGGATTGATGAAACCTGGAGGTTGCTCTACATATACTTCTTCTTGAAGTTCACCATTTAGGAATGCACTCTTGACATCCATCTGAAAGACTTTGAACTTCATATGAGCAGCAAAGGCCAGAAATATTCTGATGGCTTCTAGTTTGGCAATAGGTGCAAATGTCTCATTGTAATCAATACCTTCCTCCTGAGAGCAACCCTTGGCCACTAGTCTTGCTTTATTACTGGTTATTACTCCATCTTCATCCATCTTGTTTCTGAAGACCCACTTAGTTCCAATGACATGATGACTTTTTGGTCTTGGAACCAATCTCCATACTTTGCTTCTTTCAAACCGATTAAGTTCATCCTGCATGGATTCTATCCAGCTGGAGTCTTCCATAGCATCCTCAATCTTCTTAGGTTCCATTTGTGACATGAAGCTTAGATAGAAACATTCATTTTGGGTGGTAGCTCTTGTTTTGACTCTTGCATTAGGATCTCCAATGATTAAGTCTTGAGTGTGATCTCTTGCCCATCTATTTCCTGTTGGGACATCTGTCCTGATGCCTTCTTGTCGGAGATTCTCAAGATCAATTTCTGCTTCTTGATGTGGAGGTTCGTTGTCTTGCGTAGGCCTCTCTACGATCTCATTTCCTTGCTCAACGATTCCACTGTCTGGAACTACGATCGTAGTGTTGAGCTCGACGTCCTCGTTCGTAGTGTCTAAACTGTCATTTTTAGAGTCTTGAGGCACTGTTTTGTCCAAGTCTGTTTCATCGAAGTTGACGTGGATTGAGATTTCAACGCTCAGTGTCTTTTTTGTTGAACACTCTGTAGGCCTTACTGTCTGTGGCATATCCAAGAAAGATTCCTTCGTCTGACTTGGGTTGGAACTTTGTCAAATATTGCTTTCCATTGTTGAGAATATAGCATGCACAACCGAATGCATGGAAGTAGCTGACATTTGGCCTTCTTCCTTTCCACAACCTGTAGGAGTCTTCTTTAATCGTAGAGTGTATCGTTGATCTGCTCGAGTGTAGCATGCAAGAGGTTGATGCCTTCCGCCCAAAAGTACTCAAGCAGATGGGTTCATTGCTAGTAGAGTTCTTCTTCAAATTTCTATTAACGTTCGTTCATTCTTTCAGCTACTTCATTTTGTTGAGGAGTTCTTGGAGCCGAGAAGTTGTGACTGATGCCATTGTCTATGTAGAACAGGTCCATTTCAGAGAAGTCAAATTCTCTGCTATGATCACTCCTTATAGCCTTAATTTTCTCCCCTTTCTCGTTCATTACTAGTCTGAACATCTTGATCAGTTGGGAGCTTGTTTCATCTTTTGAGGTTAGAAAGAACACCCATATGAATCTGGTATAGTCATCCACTACGACTAGTGAGTATATCTTCCCTCCAAGGCTTATTGTTGGAATTGACCCAAATAGATCCATGTGAAGCAACTGCAGGGGTTTGTCAATTGAGTTTGCAGTTTTGCTTTTAAATGAGCTTCTAGTCTGCTTTCCAAGCTGACAAGCATTACAAGGCCTTTCTTTGATGAAGCTGAACTTGGGCAAGCCTGCAACTAGATCCTTTGAGGCCAGTTTAGACATGCTCTTGAAGTTTAGATGAGACAGTCTTCTATGCCACAACCAACTCATTTCTTCAGATGCTTTCACCAGAAAGCATATTGTCTCATCTGAACTTAGTTTACCAAGATTTACTGTGTATAAATTTCCTTCTCTTGTTCTGGTCAGCTTTATGGCGGATGTCTTCAGATTTTTGACTTGACATTGATTGTTGAGAAATGTTACTTGATGACCCTTGTCGCAGAGTTGGCTTATGCTCAAAAGATTGTGTTGGAGTCCTTCCACATAGGCCACTTTGCTGAAGGACACTGCACCATTTCCTGCTGAGCCATATCCTCTTATCTTGCCAGAGCCATTATCTCCAAATATGACTGAAGGACCCTCCTTTTCTATGTAGTTAGATAGAAGAGCTTTGTTCCCAGTCATGTGCCTTGAGCATCCAATGTCTAGATACCAGGTTGTGATCGTGGAGCTCTGTTCCTGTGGTGACATTAAACTTTCATTTTGGTACCCATACTTGCATGGGTCCTACTTTGTTAGTACCCTTGGGAACCCAAATCTTCTTGATTTTGGGTTTCAAATGCGTAGGATTATACCAGCATATTGCAGCCTTGTGACCAATCTTATTGCACACAAAACATCTAATATGATGCATGCCTGTGTGTGTATGAGGATTCTTCCTCCTTTTGGACTTTTTTGGGTTATTAATTATTCTTTTGTTAAATTGATTTTCCGTCTTCCATATGTCCTTTTGTTTCATGATTTAAGATGAGTGTACCTTTCCTCTATTATTTCTTCCCAGTTGGTTTGTGGAGTTGATTTTACTCGACTCTACGATCCTTCGAGGTTGGAAAGTAGTGGTTGGGTTACTCTTCTCTTTTTTGAAACCTAGGCCAACATGAGATCCTTTATTCTTTAGAATATGGATTGAATCGAGAGAGCAGGTTGGACCGTTCTTCCTTCCTTCGTGAGGATTTCACAAATATAATGCCTCTACTAAAACTTGAAGCATTACTAGTGCTAGTTTCCTTTACCTTTTCACACATGGCTCGAGATGGATTCCCAAAGCCCAATCTCGTTCTCGTCGTAGACGCTTCTCCTGCTAGAGATCGTGGAGTCCATGGATGAAGAGATTTGTTCCATGTAGAGACTGTCCTTTCTAGTTCCTCAATCTTAGAGGTTAGACTTGACTCTCTTTGTGCATTGAGCTCATTTGTCTCTGCTTTTAGAAGAAGCTTATTCTCGCCTTCAAACTTGGAGAGAGAGTCAAGATTAAGAAGGACTGCTTCAGCTCTTCTTCTAAACTTTCTTTTTCCTTTTGGAAAAGTAAGTAATCTTTGGACAGAACTCTGAACCATTTCATGTATTGATGCAGATCAGATGTTATGTCATGCAGTGTAGTTCTTAAGTCATCAATGTCTACATCAGGAGAGTTAAAGTCAAATACCTCATCTATACTCACTTTATGAATGTTGGAGGTTTTTCTGTCCTTTGCATGCTTGGCCATCAGGCAAATATTTGCCATTTGAGGATCTTCATCATCTCCAGATTCAGGAGTTGAGTCATTGTCTGAGTCACTCCACGATCCTCCAGCTACAAGGCCTTTGTCTTTCTTTTGAGGCCTCTTGTTGCCTTTGAATTCCTTCTTTGGATTTGATTTCTTCTTTAGTTCTTCTCTAAGAGGTTTGTTTCAGTTTGCAATGAAATGTCCAGGCTTCTTGCAATTGTAGCATAAATCATTTATCTGCTCCTGACTGCTGTAGTTGTTGACTTTCTTTGGTTTGCTGATTCTGCCTTGACGCATGAACCTTCTGAGTCTTTTTAGCAGCATTGCAAAGTCTTCATCATCATCTTCATTATAGCCAGAGTCGTTTTCAATGTTGACTTTGGAGATGTTGTCAGTTGCTTTAAGAACAACTCCTTTATCCTTCTTCCTTCCTTTTGATAGAGTTTCTGCTCGTTGAGTCAGCTCCAGTTCATATGTAAGAAGATTGCCATATAGCTGTTGAACAGTCATTTCATGGAGATTTTTGGGCTCTGTGATAGCAGTGGTTTTGGCATCCCACTTGCTAGGTAAGGCTCTCATGAACTTTATGATCAGATCTTTATTTGGATAGATCTTTCCATAGGCTCGTAGTGAGTTGAGCAGTTCGTTAAATCTTTTGTAGATAGAAGTAACGTTTTCTCCTTGAACATGTGCAAACATCTCATATTGCTGAGTCAAGAGAGATTGCTTATTTTTTCTGACTTTTTATGTTCCTTCATGCATGATGAGCAATGCTTCCCAAACATCCTTTGCTGTTCTGTTGTTAACCACATTTTCGAACAGATCATCTTCTAAGGATTGGAACAAAATATTCTTGGCCTTTTTGTCGAGTTGAACAACTCTCTTGTCATTGTCTGTCCATTCTTCTTTGACTTTGATCTGTATTCTGTTTGGGTCATCTAGAGTTGGTGCAAGCTTTGTGGGAACGTAGGGCCCATTCTGAACAGTTTCAAGTAGATCTTCATCTATTGAATCCATGTATGCTTGCATCCGAACTTTCCAGTTGGAGAATTTGTCTTCGTTGCACATAGGTGGCTTACTGCCTCCTCCAGTCTTTGATTCGCTTATCAGATGTGCCATTGGATCTACTTAAGCTTTATAGGTTGTTTGATAGAACCTGCTTTGATACCAATTGTTAGTTCCCTGAGGCACAATAGTTATCTCTGGGGGTTGAATAGATATTTTAAATTTCTTTGTTAAATACTTTATTAGTTTTGTTATTGATTCAAACACAGCAGAATTAAGATTTGTTTGAACTCCCTCTTAGATATGGTGAGTTAATGAGAGTGAGGTAGTTATAACAGTTATAGCAGTAATAGCAGTTATGGCAAGAAAGTAATAGACACAACAGTTTTAAGTGGTTCAGAGCACTTAAAGCTCCTAATCCACTCTTCTATTCCTTGAGTAGAAAATCCACTAATGATATCTTTTACACTTTCTGAATCTTACAGATTCCTTCTAGACCAACATTCTAGGCACTTCTTAGTTCACTTTTGAACTCTTCAAGTCCAGCAGACTTGGTTTTTCACAGTTCACTTAGAACTCTTCAAGTCCTTCTGACTTGGAACTTCTTACTTCACTTGATTGGTAGTTGATGAGTTCTTGATTGGTGATACTCAGTTGCCGTTAAACTCTTGTTCGAAAGAAATGAGTAGCTGAGCAAGCTTTTTCTTTTTCAGATCATATAGTTAAGAGTTTAGCATTGAGTGTTCTTCAGCGTTTTGTTCAATGCTTGCTTACTCTCTTTCATCTGCAGATGTTTTGCATATATGTGATCCTTAAAATGTATCCATTTAAGATATCCGTTGAAGCATTAAATGCGTTTGACATTTTTGAAACTTTGATGGAGACTTTTCTGCACATCTTCTGATTAGTGTTCTGGCCCACTGACACAGCAGACTGCCATCTAACCTAACATCTGAAAAGATGTTTTACTATGTCCCATGGTACTTTTCTTAACTTCTTCAATACGTTTCTTTGTTGTATACTAAGGATATCTTCTGTGTCATTGGGACTGGCAAAGACTTCAACGTTTATAACCTTTGCAAGGTTCGATTCTTCTGACATAGACATATGATGCTCTACGATTCTGATCGTGGTGTCTTGCCACCTTGATGCTTGATCCGTTACTTAGCAAACAAGAGCACTACGATTTCTTTTAAGAGCTTGGTACACTACGATCTTCACTTGCTTGTCTTGCAGACTCTATGTTTTTGAGTGCACACTACGATCTCTGAGTTGGCTCGACAAACGTTTGGACCACTCTAAGATTTTTGGAGAGGCCCTTCAAGGTAGACAGACTACGATCCTTGATGCTCTACGATTCTGCCTTAGTTTATGCAAACTCTCGATCAGCCCAATAGACTAAGATTTTGTTGAAGCCTATCTATTATATCTCAAGACATAGATCAACCTAACATCTTTGATCTCCTCATCAATACATTCATTTACAGAATGATAAATATTAAAAGCTTAGATCAACTTAACAGATTTGATCTATCACTAAGTTCTTGTACATATATTCCTTGAAGGACTCTACACAAAATCATGAGCATTTACTTTAAACATCAAATCAAATGATGCAGTTTCCCAACAAACTTAACTAATATTTTTGAGATTTTTCAATTTTTTAGTTTTATATTTTTTTTTAAATAACTCAACAAGAACAAAAATAGAAATCTATTTACAATTCTAAACTACTTAATTACATAAAACATAACTATACTATTAACAATGCAACTACATGAATGCAAACATAAACTGATATGACTAACTAAATGCACACTAACACATGCAAACAAAACATACTCAACAAAATAGAAACTACTAAAACATTGAACAAATATCTAAAACTAACTCCCCCAAACTTAACATACACAATGTCCTCATTGTAAAAATTTAGCATTAAAGTAAAAGAGGACTTCCCTTAAGCATGCTAAGCTTGTCGTGGTGATGGTGGCTGTGGGATTTGGATTGAAAACTCTTCCACATCAGAATCAGAAGATGGGTACTGTGGCATTGGCTCAGGAACTGGAAACTAAAACTAGTCCGCAGCGCCTAGATTCAATCTTTGCAATGTCTCATTCAATGAAGTAAGGGAATTATTCATCGTGTTGAACATGTGATCCTGACTCGCTATAATTCTCTTCATCTTTCTATCTTCTTCTCTATCTCTCATGTTAATATGCCTCTGTAGACTATGTAATTGCGTACTGAACATGTACTTGGTAGATCGACTACCCCTCGCAGTCTCCTCTTCACCAAATACCTCATCAGCCCTGAACTCGTCATCCTCAGAGGTATCCTCTGCCTCCTCCTCCTCAGGAGCGTCGGGAATTACAAAACCTAAACCTTGAGGATCGGACTCCCCTCCAGCCAAAACTGAATATCGAGCTATCATTCTGGAATCAAGAAGTTGGAGAGGCTGCTGCACGAGCTCATCACCTGACCATCGAACGCCAAACTGTCTACACAACCCACAGATGAGTGAAGGGTGTAAAAACCCAAAACCCTAATAAGACTCGAATATGTAAAATTCAGCTATATTAATAAAATCTCTCAGTTCTGAAAGTGTTGTGTTAATATATACTCTGTTTAACAAATTTGGTCAAATAAAATTTTATCCAAAAATTGACGTGCTTGACACCTCGTGCTTAAAAATTTTCTTCTGAAAACGGACTTTTCGGTACATTTGTTTGGATAGGCTGCTTTGTCGTGCTTATAGTGACAAAACTCTTTGTCGTGCTTGTTAGAATTAGTGGGAAAGTTAGGTTAGTAACCCTAGATTAACAAACCCTAACCCTAATTAGCAAAACCCTAATCTTAATTTGTAAACCTAACCTTTATTAGCTAAATTAACCCTAATTAGGTTATACTAACACCTAATTATGATTACTAAAATTCAATTAGATACTAATAAACATTATTAGACAACCTTAATCATTAAAAACAAAACCCTAATCAAGATTATAAAAGATTAGGGCATAATTAAGCTACTAATCTAACCTAACTAGCTCACAAGTAGGTTAGGAGTCACCAATGCAAGTTCCTAGGCTACACATGACATGCTTGTAACTCCCAAGCATCAGTAGAGTCATTAGATCAGATATTTGTAGAGGTAAGTAGGTGAGAAATGACCAAAAAGCCAAGTTGAAGAACTCTATAAATAGAAACCATAGATCACAGTAAACCTAAGAATTTCCTAAGCCTAAACGCTCATATTTCATACCTAAATAAGCCTTTGTGATAGCAATAACAGATTCAGAAGCCAGAAGTCCAAAATCAAGCAAGAAAGGTGCAAACCCTAATTCTTAGCTAGATCTTTGATGCTTTGATAAATTTGTTGTTTTGATGTTTAGAATTATGTGTTAGTATGTTAGAAAGTATGTTAGGTTGATAGAATAAGTTTTCATAACATCTAGATGTCTTAATTAAGCATTTTTAGTAATCTGGGAATTTTGAAAATTTAAGCCTGACAGTCGAATGTCAGAGCTTGTAGATTCGTATGTGTTTATGATTAGGTCTGTAATTTGTATGTTATTTGTAGCCTGATAGTATGTCTTTAATCTGGAAAAGAAAACAAGTTCATTAGAACCATAGATTTCAAGATATTGATGGTGAAAGGTGGTTGACCGATCACAAAGTTCTGTTTTCTGGGTTACCTAGAAAACTCAAGAACAGGTTGAGCCGGCTACTTTGACCAACTTTTTGATCGCTTTCAATTTGTTGTTTTTGCAATGTTTTTTGATAGACTAATACCCTGATATATATACTACATATACATGGTCTTAAATTACTTAAAAAACTCATAGGATTACTGGAATTAATGGTCAAAAGTCGTTGACTGAGCTTGACCAAGTTTTTTGGGTTACCCAAAAAACTGATGAACACGAAGAACAACTGTTGGCTATACTTTGACCAACTTAGATCAGGACCTTATTGTCATGCTTTGTCCAAACTAATGTTATGTATATGTACCTTGACATCAATACTACATGTTACAACAAACACAACACATATCTATTACACAAAATTAGAGATATTAAAGCCACAAAACCGTTGACCGACCATGGCCACTGTTCTAGGTTACCCAGAAACTCAAGAACAGCTCTGACAGTGACTTTGAGTCTTCATAACTTCTTGTTATATGTAGATTTAAGCATGCAATTAGGCTTATGTTGTACTACTGAATGAGTACTATAACACCAACACTTGTTCAAACCGGGAATCATAAACAATAGTGAGATAGATTTAGGTCAAATTGGTCTCTCGACCATGACTGGCCGGAAACCAAGAAGCTCAAGAACACCTATAGCGACACTTCCTGTCACTATAGGGCTTTAGCGACAATCAGAATTTTTTTTAGAAATTAAATTATAAAAAATAGAAATAATTAATAATAAATATAAATAAATACCAAAAATAGTTTTAAAAATTATATTAAGTTATTATAATTAATTTTTGATATTTTTACATAAATTCTATAAATATTTTATTTTATTTGGATATTATTAATAATTAATTTAATAATAAAGTAATTAGAATAATTACTTATAAATACTAAATAATTATTGAAAAATAATATTAATGATAAAAATCATAATAAATGAATATAAATTATTTAAAAATAATAAACAAAGTTTTTGTAAAATTCTAAGTAAATATTAATTATTTAACAATAGAAATAAATGATTTAAAAATCATTTAAAGGATAAATAAATACTTAAAAATTATTATAAGCTTCTAAAAATTATTATAATGAATATATAAATTATCTAAATAAATAATAAAGCTTATAAATAAAATTTAGTTGATATATTAACTTATTTAATATTCGTTAAAGTTATTAAATACCGAAACTTATTCAAATCTAACCCGAACTTATGTAAATGTCGTATTTGAGTATTGTTATAAATACTAACGTGTTAGATTTTTATGAATGAACATCATAGGTGTTTATTAAACAAATCGAGTATCATAACTTGACTGATCTACGCTCAGGCAAGTTTTCTTCAACTCTAATTACTTATGCAAATTTCTCAAACCCTGTTTATTCGTTAAACAAGATTCTTATCTTGATATACTGTTGATATGATATACTACACCTACATTTGAATTACCTCTTATTGTAAAGTTATGGCTATAGCTTCAGCATAACTAAGAAATGAATTATTTATTCATATGATATTGTTTATTAAGCATAAATTGTTGTGTCAAATCAAATCGTTTTGGTAAGACATCCTATACTGAAGTTGGGTATCCTGTAAGGTATCAATATTCGGTCGATAATATATTGACATTTATTTGGGTGCATTTGAGCACTGGTAGAATGAGATGTATACTCCTAGGATATTGAATAGGCTGATCCCCTATCTTATACCTAAAACAAAGTTTCTAAGTCTGTGTGACTGACAGAAATAAAAATCCAAAAATGCTTGAAAAAGAAATCTAGAAAATGGTAACAACTATCAGTCAAATTTTGAATTGTTATGTTTCTTTAAATCATATATTGTTATAAACTTAAAACTTGTTGATCATGTCATAGCTCACCCTTGTAAATTATTCCCTTTGCAGTATTAGATGGTAACCTTGGAACATCTGGAGTAGACAAAGGGAAGCGTCCCTGCTAGACTAGGTTATATTTAT
The DNA here is from genome assembly GCA_020205605.1 of Panax ginseng. Lineage (NCBI taxonomy): Eukaryota > Viridiplantae > Streptophyta > Magnoliopsida > Apiales > Araliaceae > Panax > Panax ginseng. The sequence continues at coordinate 91,319,182 of CM035129.1, forward strand.
GTCTAGTTGATTACTTTGTAATAAGAAACTCTTGGTGAGAATCATGTAATCGAACCTTAATATTTATATACATAACATATTTAAATTCCGCAACCATGTTTTCTTAAATATATAGATGTAATTAAGAATTCTTCAAATCTAGTTTGAGATCCTTGGGAACTATTTATCTAAGTGAGGGTATTGATAGCATGGACTGTTCATGTTGTTATTAATACTCTGGATTTTGGATAGATAGTTACCATCGATACGATAGTTTAAATTCGCATGACATAGACTATACATCTGGGTAAGGGTATTGGTAATATGGACTGTTCATGTTATTACTAGTACTCTGAATTTTGGATAGATAGATTTTATTCACAGATATAGTTCATATATCCAAGTGAGGGTATCCAAACACAGTAATAGTTCTCTTGGGAATCGTTTTCTGTTATAGGATACTGTGAATCTTGGATCTATGGGAATTATATCTGATAGTCCCTCAAATTAATATAATATTATAATCAGATACCATGGGTGTATAGATTTAAATGCATTATATTGATTCGTTGTAAACACCATATCGGATACCATGGGAGTATAGATATGGGGGCGTTACAATTTTGGTATCAAAGCCTCAAGGCTATAGATATAAGGAAGATAAATCTTAGTATATAGTCTTTGAGTCCGTAAAAATTTAAGTACACATAAAATATAACATTAAAAATATTATGTTATGAAAATTTTTATGCCAATATTAAGGAGTTTTCTTTTATAGATGGCCAACTCCAGTGCTGAAGAAATGGTGATAGTACACAATCCACCACAAATTGAGTCATTTATAACTAGTGATGCAGAGGATGAAGAATTTCTTCATGATCAGCAACTGCTAGATGCTAGGGAAGAGGAAGATCCAGTAACATGACAATTAATGAGAATTGATGAACATGATGAAACAATGGCATCACTAATGAAGACAACAGAATACGAGAATAATAAAATGAAGTTTAGGGTAGACATAGCTGAGGGAATGCTACAACATGAGAGGGGACATAGTCACCGACTAAAAGTACAACTGTACCATGCACAAAGGGGCAGAAAGGAAATTCAGTCAAGACTTCTTAAAACATCTCTGGGTGTTTGAGACACTTTTAATTATTTACAGCACCGCATAGTACGATATCCGATGGAGGAGAAAAAAACTGCTTATCTGATAGATCGATCTGTGGTATGCCACATGATCCAGGATTCCTTTGATTATATTAATGAATTCTAGAGGATAATATAGGAGTTGCATGCTCTATATATTAGTATGAATAAAGGAGCATTCAAAGTTTGTAATATAACTTGTAGTATGTAGTATGTGTAAACTACTAAGTTATTTTGTACTATTGTGAAATATAAATAAAACAAATATGTTGTATAATTCAAATTCTTATGTGAATTTTGTTGTTGTTTTTATATAATCATGCCACCAACCAGAAGATCCCAAAGAGAAATGAATAATGAAGATAATTCTACCCAACAGTTAGTAGACCTTATGTTAGGAGCTACGAATAGACCTATGAACCAAAACACATCTTTTAAAGATTTCAAATTAGTTAGACCACTTGAATTTAAAGGTACATTAGAACCTGTCGATGCACAAATTTGGATTTCTGAAATAAAGAAATTTTTCCGAGTAACCAATGTGAATAATAATCAAAAGACCACTTTTGCAACCTTTTTCTTAAAAGGTGAGGCTAATTATTGGTGGGAATCAACTAAGGGTCAGGTAGAAATGAAAATTGTTCCTTGGGATAAATTTAAAGAGTTGTTATTTGAAAACTATTTTTCCCAATCCTTGAAAGATCGTATGAAAGTAAAATTTTTAGAATTAAAACAAGGAGACCAGACTGTAACTCAGTATACAGCCAAGTTCAATGAACTGTCCAGGTTTGCTTCTCATCAGGTGACTACTGAACTTAGAAAGACTCGTAGGTACCAGGAAGGTTTGAAACCTCTGATTCAAAGTAAGTTGTCAGTACTTCAAATAAAGACTTTCTCAAAAATACTCGAAAAAGCCTCTATAGCTAAAAGTGAAAATGAAAGTCCTGCCAAATTTCACCAGGAAAAGAAAAGTTAAAAGGAGAAAGGGAAACTTAGAACCGAACCTAGTTCAGGTGGGTTTAATAATAAAAGAAAATGGGATAATACTTTTTCCAACAACTTAGGGAAAAAGATGGGTAACGATAATAATAACTTTAGTAATAATAATATTAAACCTTGTTCTACCTGTGGAAAGAAACATAAAGGAATATGTTTTCATAGTAAATGTTTTAATTGTGGACAATCGGGACATATTTCTCTATAGTGTCCTCTTCTAAATAAAAATAAATGTTTAACTGTGGTTCGTCGGACCATTTTTCAAAGAATTGTCCCAAACCTAAGAACCAAGGAGGAAAGGGGAATAGAGTACCGGAGAATAACAATAATCAGTCAGCAGTAGCTGTAGTTGGAGTTTAGAATCGACCTACCGCGAGAACATCTAATATATCGGTAAGGGATGTTGTTGCTTCATAGGATGTGGTGACAGGTATCATCCCTATCAACACTTTAAATGAATATGTGTTATTCGATTCTGGTGCTACTTGTTTTTTTATGTCTAAGAGTTTTTCTAAAAACCTGATTACACCATGTAAAAATTTAGACAAACTATTTTGTGTAGAAATTGAAAATAATAAAAAGATACCGGTTAAGACCATACATAAGAACTGTAGTGTAATGATTAAAGGGCACAACTTTGGGGAGATCTTATACCAATCGAATTGGGAGAATTTGATGTACTTTTGAGAATGGATTGGTTGGTTAACCATAACGCGATGATTGATTATAATCAAAAACGTATAAACCTTTTGACTGTATCGAAGTCAAAGGTAGTGTTCAACGGAAGTTGTTCACCTAAGCAATCTCGATGCTTGACCATAATGCAGGCAGAAAGATTTCTTAAGATGGGTTGTTTAGGATATTTGGCCTATATAGTTGATACTCGACAGGAAGGAGTAAAACTAGATCAAATACCTATAGTTAGGGATTTTCCCGATGTATTTCTATATGACTTATAGTTTACCTTCGTCATTGATCTTGCACGTCATTGACACCAGTTTCTAAGGCACCATAAGGCACCATATATATGACACTGTGAGAACTGAAAGAGTTACTCATACAATTACAGAAACTCTTAGATAAAAAGTACATACAACCTAGTGTTTCACCTTGGGGAGCACCAGTATTGTTTGTAAAGAAGAAGGATGGAACTATGAGATTATGTATAGACTATAGAGAATTAAATAAATTAACCATTAAAAATAAGTATCCTTTACCAAGGATTGATGATTTGTTTGACCAATTAAAAGGGGCCGAACACTTTTCAAAGATTGACCTTAGAACATGTTATCATCAATTAAAGGTAAGAAAGGAGGATGTGCCAAAAATAGCGTTTAGGACACACTATGGACATTATGAGTTTCTTGTAATGTCTTTATGGATTAACAAATGCAGTGTTTAAACCATGTAACATTTATGGATTTAATGAATCGAGTGTTTAAACCAAGAACTTGGACAATATTTGTTGTAGTGTTTATCGAAATGATATTCGTTAAAGAGAGTTCATTTTAGGTCGAAAACACAAGAAGAGATCAACTAAGATCAAAACGGTTTGAATTGAACACTTGAGGTTCATTTTATTATCATGGAGATATTTAACTCTCGAAAGGAACAACTTTATGCAAAGTTTTCCATAGTGTGAATTCTAGTTAAAGAGAGTTCAATTTTTAGGGTGTATGTCATGTAATTAAAAAAATCACGAATCATCGAGAAGTAGATCCAACTAAGATCAATAGTTTTTGTGAATTACTTGTAGGGAACAACCAATAACTCTAATGAAAAGTAAGAAGTTTTCTCACAAAAGAGCTAAACTTAAGCGGTGGTTATTGTAAAAGGATTTTGATGCATCATGGTGAGTAATGAAAGAATCAAGAAAATTTGAATGCAATAACCACCAATGATAGGTTAATAAAAGATTTTGAAAATCTAGAAATTGAGGTAGAATGTCCAACTACCTCTACCCAAAAGTTATTTATTATAGAGGGAGTTTCATCTCTACTTGATAAAATCAAAGAAATGGAAGAAAAGGATGAAGAATGTCAAAAGTATAAGTCCAATATAACTCATATTAAATATAACAAATTCAGAATAGATAAGGATGGAATAATAAGATAAGAAGATAGAATTTGGGTTCCGTTAAATTAAGCCTTAAAATAAGAAATCTTAAATGAAGCTCATAATTCTAAATTTGCCATTCATCCTGGCAGTACGAAAAATGTACAAGGATTTAAGTCGACACTTTTGGTGGTCGAATATGAAAATAGAGATAGCCGAATGGATTAGCAAATGTCTCACGTGTCAAAGGGTTAAGGCTGAGCATCAAAAGCTGAGTGGTTTACTTCAACCCTTACCAATTCCCAAGTGGAAGTAGGAACATATAACTATAAACTTTGTTGTAGGCCTTCCAGCTACACAAAAGGGCTATAATACCATTTGGGTAATAGTGGACCGTTTAACTAAATCAACTCACTTTTTACCTATTAAAGTTACTCATAACTTAGACCACCTTGCTAAGCTGTACATTAATGAAATCATCTCTAGACATGAAGTACCTGTATCTATAGTATCAGATCGAGATCCACATTTTACTTCAAATTTTTGGACAAGTCTGCAGAAACACTTAGGTACACAATTAAGATTAAGTACAACTTATCACCCTCAAACTGATGGACAGAGTGAGAGAACCATACAAATATTCGAGGATATGTTGAGAACATGTATCATAGACTTCAAAAGAAGTTGGGAAGATCAGTTACCTTTGGTAGAATTTGCATATAACAATAGTTATCATGCTAGCATAGGTATGCCACCTTATGAAGCTTTATATGGGAGAAAATGTAGAACACCTTTGTGTTGGGATGAGGTCGGGGAAAGACAAATGCTAGGACCTAAAATAATTCAACAAACTACTGAAACCATCAGAATTATACGTGAATGATTACAAGCATATCAAGATCGACAAAGGAAATACGCTGATCCACATCGTCAAAAATGAAACTTTAGCGTAGGAAGTAACTTATTCTTAAAAGTATCTCATTGGAAGGGCAAGATACGATTTGGTAAGAAAGGAAAACTGAGTCCGAGATTTATTGGACCTTTTGAAATTTTGAGGAAGATAAGTGAAGTTGCTTATGAAATAACAATACCTCCTGCGTTGAACCATATTCATATTGTGTTTCATGTGTCTGTGTTACGAACATACAAATCTAATTATAAACACGTTATAAATTATGAGCCAATCCAAATCGAAGAAGATCTTTCTTATGTAGAAGAACCTGTGCAGATCATCGACCGTAAAGAGCAAGCCCTGAGAAATAAAGTTATAGCATCGATCAAAGTAATCTGGAGAAATCAGAATGTTGAAGAGGCTACATGGGAGCTCGAAGATAAAATACGAGAGAACTATCCCCAACTATTTATTTAACCTGTACTGTAATTTCGAGGACGAAATTCTTATTAGTGGGGGTGAATGTAAAAACCCAAAACCCTAATAAGACTCGGATATGTAAAATTCATCTATATTAATAAAATCTCTCCGTTCTGAAAGTGTTATGTGTTAATATATACTCTGTTTAACAAATTTGGTCAAATAAAATTTTGTCTGAAAATTGACGTGCTTGACACCTCGTGCTTAAAAATTTTCTTCCGAAAACGGACTTTTCGGTACATTTGTTTGGACAAGCTGCTTTGTCATGCTTATACTGACAAAACGCTTTGTTATGCTTGTTAGGATTAGTGGAAAAGTTAGGTTAGTAACCCTAGATTAACAAACCATAACCCTAATAAGCAAAACTATAATCCTAATTTGTAAACCTAACCTTAATTAGCTAAATTAACCCTAATTAGGTTATACCAATACCTAATTATGATTACTAAATTTCAATCAGATACTAATAAACATTATTAGACAACCCTAATCATTAAAAACAAAACCTTAATCAAGATTAGTAAAGTTTTAGGCATAATTAAGCTACTAATCTAACATAACTAGCTCACAAGTAGGTTAAGAGTCACCAATGCAAGTTCCTAGGCTATATATGACATGCTTGTAACTCCCAAGCATCAGTAGAGTCATTAGATCAGATATTTGTAGAGGCAAGTAGGTGAGAAATGACCAAAAAGCCAAGTTAAAGAACTCTATAAATAGCAACCATAGATCAGAGTAAACCTATGAATTTCCTAAGCCTAAACACTCATATTTCATACCTAAATAATCCTTGGTGATAGCAATAACAGATTCAGAAGCCAAAAGTCCAAAATCAAGCAAGAAAGGTGCAAACCCTAATTCTTAGCTAGATCTTTGATGCTTTGATAAATTTGTTGTTTAGATGTTTAGAATTATGTGTTAGTATGTTAGAAAGTATGTTAGGTTGATAGAATACGTTTTCATAAAATCTAGATGCCTCAATTAAGCTTTTTTAGTAATCTGGGAATTTTGAAAATTTAAGCCTGACAGTCGAATGTCAGAGTTTGTGATTCGTATGTGTTTATGATTAAGTCTGTAATTTGTATGTTATTTGTAGACTGATAGTAGGTCTTTAATCTAGAAAAGAAAATAGGTTCATTAGAACCATAGATTGCAAGATATAGATGGTCAAAGGTGGTTGACCGATCACAAAGTTCTGTTTTCTGGGTAACCCAGAAAACTCAAGAACAGGTTGAGCCGGCTACTTTGACTAGCTTTTTGATCGCTTTTAATTTGTTGTTTTTGTAACTTTTTGTGATAGACTAATACCCTGATATATATACTACATATACATGGTCTTAATTACTTAAACAACTCATAGGATTACTGGAATTAATGGTCAAAAGTCGTTGACCGAGCTTGACCAAGTTTTCTAGGTTACCCAGAAAACTGATGAACACGAAGAACAGCTGTTGGCTGTACTTTGACCAACTTAGATAAGGACCTTATTGTCATCCTTTGTCCAAACTAATGTTATGTATATGTACCTTGACATATATACTACATGTTACAACAAACAAAACACAAATCTATTACACAGAATCATAGATATTAAAGCCACAAAATCATTGACCGACCATGACCACTGTTTTGGGTTACCCAGAAACTCAAGAACAGCTCTGACAGTGACTTTGAGTCTCTATAACTTCTTGTTATATGTAGATTTAAGCATGCAATTAGGCTTATGTTTTACTACTGAATGAGTACTATAACACCAACACTTGTTCAAACCCAGAATCATAAACAATAGTGAGATAGATTTAGGTCAAATCGGTCTCTACCATGATTGGCCGTAAACCCGTAAGCTCAAGAACACCTATAATGACACTTCTCATCACTATAGGGCTTTAGCGACAATCGAAAAATTTTTTTAGAAATTAAATTATAAAAAATTAGAAATAATTAATAATAAATATAAATAAATACCAAAAATAGTTTTAAAAATTATATTAAGTTATTATAATTAATTTTGATATTTTTACATAAATTCTATAAATATTTTATTTGGATATTATTAATAATTAATTTAATAATAAAGTAATTAGAATAATTACTTATAAATACTAAATAATTATTAAAAAATAATATTAATAATATAAAAATCATAATAAATGAATATAAATTATTTAAAAATAATAAACAAAGTTTTTGTAAAATTCTAAGTAAATATTAATTATTTAACAATAGAAATAAATGATTTAAAAATCATTTAAAGGATAAATAAATACTTAAAAATTATTATAAGCTTCTAAAAATTATTATAATGAATATATAAATTATCTAAATAAATAATAAAGCTTATAAATAAAATTTAGTTGATATATTAACTTATTTAATATTCAATAAAAGTCATTAAATACCAAACTTTATCAAATCTAACTCGAACTTATGTAAATGTCGTATTTGAGTATTGTTATAAATACTAACATGTTAGATTTATATGAATGAACATCGTAGATGTTTATTAAACAAATCGAGTATCATAACTTGACTGATCTACGCTCAGGCAAGTTTTCTTAAACCCTAATTACTTATGTAAATTTCTCAAACCCTGTTTATTCGTTAAACAAGATTCTTATCTTGATATACTGTTGATATGATATACTACACCTACATTTGAATTACCTCTTATTGTAAAGTTATGGCTATAGCTTCAGCATAACTAAGAAATGAATTATTTATTCATATGATATTGTTTATTAATCATAAAATGTTGTGTCAAACCAAATCGTTTTGGTAAGACATCCTATACTAAAGTTGGGTATCCCGTAAGGGATCAATATTCAGTCAATAATACATTGACATTAATTTGGGTGCATTTGAGCACTGGTAGGATGAGATGCATACTCCTAGGATATTGAATAGGCTAATCCCCTATCTCAAATCTAAAAAAAAGTTTCTAAGTCTGTGTGACTGATAGAAATAAAAATCTAGAAATGGTTGAAAAAGAAATCTAGAAAATGGTAACAATTATCAGTCAAATTTTGAATTGTTATGTTTCTTCAAATCATATATTGTTATAAGCTTAAAACCTGTTGAGCTTGTCATAGTTCACCCTTGCAAATTATTCCATTTGCAGTATTAGATGGTAACCTTGAAACATCTGGAGTGGACAAAGGGAAGCGTCCCTGCTAGACTAGGTTATATTTATATCTAGTTGATTACTTTTTAATAAGAAACTCTTGGTGAGAATTATGTAATCGAACCTTAATATTTATATACATAACATATTTAAATTTAGCAATAGTGTTTTCTTACATATATAGATGTAATTAAGAATTCTTCAAATCTAGTTTGAGATTCTTGGGAACTATTTATCTAATTGAGGTTATTGATAGCATGGACTGTTCATGTTGTTATTAATACTCTGGATTTTGGATAGATAGTTACTATCGATACAATAGTATAAATTCGCATGACATAGACTATACATCTGGGTGAGGGTATTGGTAATATGGACTGTTCATGTTATTACTAGTACTATGAATTTTGGATAGATAGATTCTATTCACAAATATAGTTCATATATCCAAGTGAGGGTATCCAAACACAGTAATAGTTCTCTTGGGAATCATTTTCTGTTATGGGATACTGTGAATCTTGGATCTATAGGAATTATATCTGATAGTCTCTCAAATTAATATAATATTATAATCAGATACCATGGGTGTATAGATTTAAATGCATTATATTGATTCGTTGTAAACACCATATCAGATACCATGGGAGTATAGATATGGGGGCGTTACAAAGGGTGTGGTAGTGCTTCTGAAAATGGCCCGCGTAGACAACGCCGGATCAAAAAGCTAATTATGGCACAGATATTAATGTCATGGTCCTTCACTATAGCATAGAGGAGTAGCACCTTTTCATTGGTAACCTTACTGGCATGCGTCGAAGGGAATAGCTTCGCACATAGGAACACATACCAAATTTTTCCATATAAACTTAAATCCTTGCCCATGAAAAGGGTGCCACCCTTCTTCCCCTTCCCCCATACAGTGCCAGGTTTTGAAATCTCCGTGAGGATTTGATCATAATTGGGATTACTATCACGTAGTTGAGCATATTGACACACTGCTGGGGCTCGAATGCTATAATATTCATTTACTATTTCTGCACTGAATGACACTTGTTTTCCCCACAAAAATGCCACAAATTGTGCCCTATCATCTGTGTTAGCATAGAAATCCTTCACCACATCAACAATAGTAGAATTCGGATCATCAATGAATACTTCCCAACCCTGTTCATGAATCTGTCTCTGTATTTGGCCATCGAATGCATCCGACCTCAGACCCCTCTCTAGTGTCAGTGCTTTGGGCGTGAGATAGTCGTACTTTTCCGCCGAATTTGCACTAACAAACTTCCTTTTATCATAGCTGGGTGTTGGTGGAGATGAACCCTCACCACGTTGGCATTTCATAAGAGTTTTAGGAGCCATTCCTCCCAAATTCTGTCCACAATTCCCCCAAACTTTGGCTTTGGCAATATCACAAGCACTTGGTGTACACCACCACTTACAATGCCCAAATTTGAAGACTGAAAACCAAACTTTGTTAAAAAACTTGATAATAGTAGCTTACCACACTGATTTGCCCCAATTTATGAAGATTTTGCAGTGATGATTGACCAAATTTGAAATTCCTCCTCATCCCTTGCTACAATCCTTAACAGTTGATGAAACCCTAGGTTATGGTGAAGAAATTCAGAGAATTTAATGGAGATTTGGTGTGGGATGGTAGAATTAGGTTATGTGTATATATAGAATGGATGTGGTGCTCGAATTGGATAGAGAATAAGGGAGTATGGGGGTAGTTCGTGGGTTTGTGGGAGTTGAGGTTCGGTTATGAGGAATAGAAGTGAGAAGACCATGTTCTACAATTATTTTTATTTTTCTAGAATCCCGTACCTTCCACCAGGGTGGGGGTATTATAGCTTAAAAGGCTCGCCGGGGCGGATATAGATAAGGAACCCCCCTTCAATGAGCAGTTGTGTCGAGTGAGGAAAAGGCCCACGTAGGGGTCTCTCTTCTACAGAACGTGAAATTTTCAGCTTCTTTGCCCCGCGTGCATGTACAACTTCATCCTTAGTATCTGAAAACCATTAAAACCAAATATATAAGATAATTTCATGGAGTTTGAGCAAGATGTTTGAAATTTACTAAAAATCACTAACTAACTACCTAAGAATTGTAGATACTTGAACTATGTAATACTAAATCATTAACTAAACTAAAAATTGAATAACATGAAACTATAATACTGTAAATGACATGAAAATTGGGTTACCTGCCAATGAGCGCTTGTTTTTGAGTCTTTCAGCCTGACTACTCCCTGTTTTATGGCGCATCGACAAGAGTGATCATGGTGGCTTGGTTGTCGATGTCACCGCCCCAATAATGCTTTAGACGCTGCCAGTTAACTTTGAACGTTTCAAGTGGATTCCTGCTATAGAGTTCAATGACGCCATGTGGGAAGACTGTCTTGATAGTAAATGGCCCCGACTATCGCGATTTGAGTTTTCTGAGAAACAACCTCAGTCGGGAGTTGTACAATAATACTGATTAGTCCCCTTTAAACTTCCTCTACATAATCTTCTGATCGTGCCACTTCTTGACCTTTTCTTTGTACAACTTTGCATTTTTATAGGCTTGCAGATGAAACTCGTCTAGCTCATTGAGTTGCAGTAGTCTTTTCTCGCCTGCAGCTGTTTGATCAAAATTCAGCTTTTGAATGACCCAATATGCTTTGTATTGAAGTTCTAATGGGAGGTTCCACGCTTTCTCATAAACTAGTTGATACAGAGACATCCCAATTGGTGTCTTGTATGCTGTGCGATAAGCCCATAAAGCGTCGTCTAACTTTAGAGATCAGTCTTTTCTCTTTGGATTCACCATTTTCTCTAAAATTCGTTTCACCTCTAGATTCGAAACCTCAGCTTGGCCACTTATTTGGGGATGATAAGCTGTTGTAACCCTGTGATTAACCCCATACTTTGCCAAGAGAGTTGTAAAGAATCTATTACAGAAGTGACTTCCCGCGTCACTTATAATTGCTCTTGGCATCCTAAATCTTATGAAGATATTTTTCTGTAAGAAGTTCAAAACCACTTTGGCATCATTTGTAGGGAGTGCCACAGCTTTAACCCATTTCAATACACAGTCCACAACTAATAGGATGTATAAATTGTTGTATGAAGGCGGAAAAGGTCCTATGAAGTCCATTCCCCATACATCAAAAATCTCAACCTCCAAGATTGTGTTGAGTGATATCTCATTCCTTTTTGAAATATTGCCCACCCTTTGATGTGACACCCCCAAATTTGGGTATCTTCCAACCCGACAGATGGTGCTACACGGTACTCATAACTGTACATTCATTCTATTGAAATGACACCAAAATGTGTGTATCAACGACATTCTTATTACATTAATAATATTACATCCCGTTCCCAGGTTCTAAAACCATTACATTCTTTGTTCATCATTCTATAATATATACAACTTACTAGCTTATTACAAGGTAAACTAATCGTTCAGCTTCGTCTTGCCTCTATCCTTGTCAGATCCCTCGGTTTGTTCGGTCCTAGCTGCATTCATATGGTTCAAGCAAGAGTGAGCATAACAAGCTCAGCAAGTACAACAATTTCTTTTAAACAACATGCTTGAAACATAGGAATCGTATATCTTCAATAACTGGATAATAGTTATAAAGTACTACCAATAATTCAAAATAGCATTTCTTTTCCTTCAAAACGTTTTACAATAACAATATTCAGTAAAACATCAATTCTGGCTCAAGACCATGAGCATTTCATAATTTCTTTGAAAAGGACAACCCGACACTAAGTCCATAAATTCGGCATATCTTACGAGCACTTCTGGGTGATCAGCCCACAGTACTCTATGTTGATTAACACTAAATCTTGTTAAACGTATGTACGTTTAAGTTTTGGCAACCTCGCGTGCCCATCGAATAATCGATGAAAAATACATTTGTTTATTCATACTCAAGCTTACCTTGAATCCGTACCAAACAATTGGCGTAGGATAGCGTTAGCAATTCTATATTGAAAGACTTGTAAATAAATCAATTAACTCTTCAAGATTAGTCTAGCCGAGATAAAACTGACATCGACCCTTTAGTAAAACACTTCATGCTTCTCTTAACATGAATCATAGAAAACTTGGCTAACACGAATGTTAGACAAGCGTTTAAGAAAAACTTGCCTTCAGCGTCTGCTACAGTAAAAATAACTTTTCCTTTCAGTCTTTACGGTCTCTACAATACATAACCACATAACATACCACATTAGGTCATGAATGAACATACATGGTTCCTAATGAATCTTACCCTTCTTCTCAATCTAATCATATATTAGATTTTTTACTATTGGTTCCGGCTTGCCATTATATTTTACATTATTCTTACCAACTTCTTTCTCTTCTATGTCTTACGTGGATTTACTTCATTAATAGAACTCGTTTCGAGTTAATCATCCTTCTTCACGGCTTACTAACATTCTTACGTTATTCGAAACTCGATCGTCTTTTGTTAAGTACACTTAATTGCATTCCGTTTACGTTCACGTATTACTTAACAACTTTTAGTTATAACTCTTAATGTTATAGGCCTTATCATTATTGAATACGGTTCACGTTCCTTATACTTTACGTTCTTCGTTTAACTACTCATTAAACAACATTAAATTCCTAAAGTCATCACTATAACCGTGATTTAGGAAAGGTCTTATCATGTTCATTAAGTAATTACATAACCCATACTAGTATTGCAAACCATTGGATTCATAATCAACTTGGTCAACAAATTTCTACAGCCGGCTTAGCACATTACGTTGTTCTCATTACGTTCATATTCAATTGATTATTAACCTTTAATCATCATACATTAAGTGTCTAACAATGCTTTAACAATGTTATATTTACACCTTAGTTCATTACTAATGAATTATCTTTCATTCTATACTTGTAAACATTCTTGTCTGTCAAAACTTTGGGACTGACGCCGCGGCACCACACTTAGCTCTTCATCTCGTCTTAGTGACAAGAGTTAGCGAGATGCCTTGACATCTTTATTCATTGCACATGCTTGGCCTTTCCATTTGGTTTTGGGTTTGCCATGGCTACGCAACTCTCTGTGTTTAAATTTTTTTTGCAGATTTTAAATTTTGTGAACTTCCCGGACGCATAACTTCTTCGTTATAAGTCCGAATTGTCTCATTCAAAAGCCTACAGTTCACAAATTACATAGTCTATGCATTCATATAAGAATTTTATCTATTTTACTTAGTTTGTTAAAATTTCACCTATTAGTTCATTTTAACGAAAACGATAAATGTTCGTGAACGTTCAACGCTCGTTTCTTCGTTCTAAGTCGGAATCCGGTTATTTTCGAGTCTGAAACTCTATAATGCCAAATATTACTTGTCTCCATTGAAAACCAATGTTTTCAAGCTCAATATCAAAATACGACTTCCATTCTGAGAATTTCACGAATTCGACGGTTAACGTCTAATTGTGTGAATTCCGGCATCACTTCTTTACTAACGATTTGATCATTATTCTAAATGGATTCTAACCATCATATAAACATTTCAAACTACTTGTTACATTAACTTAATTTTAAATTAGGTTTTGACTTATTCTTCATAAGTTCATGGCTTATCAACTTATAACTTTCATGATTTCATTTACTTATGACTTATTATTGATTTAAGTCCTTTACTCAATGTTCTCATATCATATCCAACATACTAACATCTTGACATACATACTTCATTAACTTATTGACATGATAAGTTATTACTTGTTATTCATTAGTCTATAACTTGTAAAAGTATGAACTACTTATGAATTCACTTTGCATAACTTATCATAGCTTAAATCTTTTAACCATCATCCTTGCTTCTTATTATCATACAATCTTATTAAAGTAAACATATGAGAAGTTCATCTAAGTTTCTCATGAGTTCACAACTTAATTAAGTTTGAATTACTTATTCATGACTTATACGGCTTATTAAGACTTAAGCTCTTTGATTACTCATTCCTATCATTCCTTAGCATACATGTTCTGCCACTACCCATCTCCCTACCAATGGAAGAGAAAGAGATTCATGGTTTAAGTTCTTACCCTTGAATATCACTTGACTAAGCTTTAATCTCCTTCTTGCTTCTTGAAAATCTCATAATGGAAGTTTGACTTATAAGTGCTTATTCTCTCTAACAAATAAGTTGCTTAACTTGAGAGGAGTTGGGAGAAATTTTAATCAAGCAATCAAATGAATTGAGAGCTCTCTATTTATAGGCAATCCAAGGTGAGGGTATTATGGACATTAGGACATCCCACCTCCTTAACTAACCTCCTCAACTTCACCTCCTTACTATTCATAACCTTGGCTCTAAGTTAACTCGCTAGCCACTTCCCTTTCTTGCTCATCACAACACTTGATCACCACACAAAGTTCTTGCCCATCAAGTCTACCCACATTAACATGGTTTGCTCCATGGATCCTCCTAACCCAATGGATTCTTACTTTGGGCTTAAGGTTTGATTAATCCTAACTTATACATTGGGCTTGCATTAACAATTCTTTGGGCTTTATCATTATCTCATTCGACTTTATTTTTATCCTAATTGGACATTACAATTTCCTACACAATTCAACAAATTCAATACCTTTGACTTAAAAGTCTTATAATGTATAATTCTCGTATTCCAACTCGTATACTTATTTAATATACGACATTCCATCATTCATATATACTCGTATAATACCTCATATTATACTTGTATTCATTACCTCGTACTATACTTATGTATTATACAATCATAACTTTAATTCATTATACACATTTAAATTCCTTCTCGGAACTAACTTTCCCTAACCGTTAGGTTTTAAGTCCGCAGGCAAAAAACTGTGTTTGCCATAACTGAAATATTATTGGATATTCCATCTCACCTCGATATTCTATCATTATGTATTTCTCAGAAGTTCACAAATAATTCTCGAGCAGAAATGCGTGAATAGTGTTTTTCAGAAAATTTATCGGAAAGTTTTTATTTTCGTCTTGGAAATTCTAACACTTTAATTCTACCACGTAGCCAAAATACTATGACGTTCCGATATGTCTAGGTCATAGAACGACCTTGAAATAGCTTACTCCCATAATTAATTAATTAAATTCATTTAATCCACATAATAAAAATAAAAATTTAATTCTCAAAAATCCCAATTTTCTGGGGCGTTACATTTGACATCTATCACAACTTTTTACGAACTGATGGGCATCTTTAAACACAGTCGACTAGTAGAATCCTGCCTGAAGAACCTTTGCCGCTATCTGCTCACTTCCATAATGTCCCCCGTATGCAGATGCATGACATGCGTGCAAGATGTTACTAACTTCACTGTAAGGCACAAATCTACAATTCATCTTATCCGCACACTGTCTGAAGAGATAAGGCTCATCCCTCACGTACCACTTAACATTATGTAGGAACTTCTTTTTCTGTGGACCTGTCAAATCAGGGGGAAGGATTTTGCTCACCAAGTAATTAGCAAAATTCGCATACCATGGAAATTCAGAATTTACTGCAAATAACTGTTCATCCGAAAATGACTCGTTTATCAAACACTTATCGCCATGTCCTTGTCTGGATTTTCCAACCTCAAAAGATGATCAGATATTAGATTTTCTGTCCCCTTCTTATCCTTAATTTCTTGAAGGAGTAGAATCCATCTAATAAGCCTTGGCTTAGAATCTTTCTTGGAAATAAGACACCGTATCGCCGAGTGGTCTGTGTAGACCACAACCTTTGTTCCTATCAAATATGCTCGAAATTTATCAAAGGCGTACACGACCGCAAGTAACTCCTTCTCTATGGTTGTATAGTTCAATTGAGAATCCGTGATAATTTTACTTGCATAATATATGGCATGAAAGATCTTCTCTCGGCGTTGTCCAAAAATAGCCCCCTACCCCGTAATCGCTAGCATCACCCATCAACTCAAACGACATTGTCCAATCCGGTGCTACAATCATAGGAGTTGTCGTCAATTTCTTCTTTAACTGCTCAAAAGCTATCATACAATCGTCATTAAACCTGAAAATTGCATCTTTCTCTAATAGACTGCATAATGGTTTTTCAATCTTAGAGAAATCCTTGATAAACCTGCGGTAGAATTCGGCATGCCCAAGAAAACTACGGATTCCCTTAACTGAGGTCGGAGGTGGAAGATTCTCAATCGTTTCCAATTTTGCCCGATCAACTTCCAACCCTTTCGCAGAGACTTTGTGCCCAAGAATAATTCCCTCTTCGACCATAAAATGGCAATTTTCCTAATTCAGCACAAGGTTGGTTTCCACACAGCATTTCAAAACCATGACCAAATTCTCAAGATAACAATCAAAAGTATTTCCATAAACTAAAAATTCGTCCATGAAAACTTCAACATTACACTCCACCATGTCTGAAAATATGGCCATCATACATCTCTAGAAGGTCGCCAGTGCATTACACAACCCGAATGACATCCTCCTGAAAGTAAAGGTACCATATGGGCACATGAATGTAGTCTTTTCTTAATCTTTAGGAGCAATGACGATCTGATTATACCCTAAATATCCGTCCAATAAGAAATAATACTCATGCCCAGCCAAACAGTCCAACATTTGATCGATGAAAGGAAGAGGAAAGTGGTCCTTCCAGGTTTTCCTTGTTAAGCTTCCTATAATCCATGCATACCCTCCATCAAGTCACTGTCCTTGTCGGTATCAATTCATTGACTTCATTCGTCACAACCATCATTCCATCTTTCTTCGAGACACACTGAACTGGGCTTACCCATGAACTATCTGAGATGGGGTAAATTATCCCAGCATCCAACCATTTCAGGATCTCTTTCTTTATAACCTCTTTCATGATTGGATTGAGTCTTCTCTGCTGTTCCACTATCAGCTTTGAATCCTCTTCTAAGAGTATCTTGTGCATACAGAATGAATGACTTATTCCCTTGATGTCAGCGATTGTCCATCCTATTACAGACTTGTACTCTCTAAGTACCCTCAATAACTTACTTTCCTGCTAATCGTTAAGTGAAGATGCAATAATAACAGGTAAAGTATCAGAATTTCCCAAAAACACATACCTGAGGTGGTTAGGAAGAGGTTTTAGCTCAAGAGTAAGTGGTTCCTCAAGTGAAGATTTCATTCGTGCCGATGGTTTCTCTTCCATATGTAGTGGCTCGAATGGCACCTTAAATCTGCTCACTCTAGGCAAAACATCAAGCATATGTAGATAATCCACAAATTTTGGATCATCCAAGTCATCATCCCCCATCAAAGTTTTTTCCAATGGATCCCTGTCCAAACCTCTAATCAAGTCTTTATTTACCATCTTTTCGATCACATCCATTCTGAAACACTCTTCATCATCTATAGGGAACCTCATGGCTTTGAACACATTGAATTTCACTTCTTGGTCTTGCATTCTCATTGTTAACTCTCCTTTATGAACATTAATGAGAGTCCTCCCAGTAGCCAAGAATGGCCTCCCTAAGATAATTGGGATGTTCTTGTCTTCTTCATAATCCAGGATGATGAAATCTGCTGGGAAGATGAACTTATCCACCTTAACTAGTATATCTTAAACAATCCCTCTCGAGTAAGTCACCGATCTATCTGCCAACTGTAGTGAGATATTTATAGGTTTCGGTGCCGGCAAACCCAACTGAGTATATACTGATAATGGCATGAGGTTCACACTCGCACACAAATCACACAAAAATTTGTTGAAGGCCATATTCCCAATTGTTAAAGGAATGGTGAAACTCCCTAGATCCTTCAACTTTAAAGTCAACTTTCTATGTAATACTGCGCTACATTCCTTCGTCAAGGCAATAGTATCATAGTCTTTTAACTTCTTCTTCCTCAACAGAATATCCTTCATGAACTTTGCATAACTCGACATTTGTTCTAGGGCTTCCACGAATGGAATGTTAATCTATAATTTTTTAAAAATATCCAAAAACTTAGAGAACTGCTTGTCCAATTTTTGCTTTTTCACTCTCTGCTGAAACAATGATGGAGGATAGATAAATGCTCAACATCTGTCTGATTCTTTTCCACTTGCTTATCTTCACCCTACTTCTCTTCCACTAACTTGTCTTCACCTTCTTTCACATCTTTCTTCGGTAAATTTTCTGCACTTCATCCATCAAGATGTTTTCCACTTCTCAACGTGATTGCTTGACACTGTTCATGATTTCCCCTCAGATTCTTCTCAGTGTCACTTGGTAATGTCCCTTGAGGCCTGTTATTCAATGCCAACGCAAGCTGTCCCATCTGATTTTCTAAATTCTTGATCACCACCGCTTGTGGTTTCATAGCTACCTCATTACCTGATATGTATTTCAACAATAGCTCTTCCAAATCTGACTTTTTCTTATGTTGTGGATCTGACTCTTGATACTGATTTTGGAAACCTAAGGGATAAGATTGTCGTGGAGCCTGCTGATTTTGGTTGTTACTCCAAAAAAAATTCAGATGGTTTCTTGCCCCCGGGTTGTAGGTGTTCTGATATGAATTCTGAGGAATTCTATTATAAATGCCTACAAACTGAACCGTTGCAGGATTAATAACACACTACTCTGTTGGATGTTCTCTAGCACACAATTCACAAACATATGCCACTTGCTAAACCTGTGCACCTGTGAGGGCATCTATCTTCTTGGACAACGCTGAAATTTGTGCCGCTAGAGCTGTCACTCCATCGACTTCTAACACCCCATGTGACACCCCCAAATTCGGGTCTCTTCCAACCCGACATATGGTGCTATACGGTACTCATAACTGTACATCCATTCTATTAAAACGACATTAAAATGTGTGAATTAACGACATTCTTATTACATTAATAATATTACATCCCGTTCCGAGGTTCTAAAACCATTACATTCTTTGTTCATCATTCTATAATATATACAACTTACTAGTTTATTACAAGGTAAACTAATCGTTCAACTTCATCTTGCCTCTATCCTTGTCAGATCCCTCGGTTCGTTCGGTCCTAGCTGCATTCATATGGTTAAAGCAAGAGTGAGCATAACAAGCTCAGCAAGTACAACAATTTCTTTTAAACAACATGCTTGAAACATAGGAATCGTATATCTTCAGTAACTGGATAATAGTTACGAAGTACTATCAATAATTCAAAATAGCATTTCTTTTCCTTCAAAATGTTTTACAATAACAATATTTAGTAAAACATCAATTCTGGCTCAAGACCATGAGCATTTTATAATTTCTTTGAAAATGACAACCCGACACTAAGTTCGTAAGTCCGGCATAGCTTATGAGCACTTCTGGGTAATCAGCCCATAGTACTCTATGTTGATCAACACTACATCCATTAAACGTATGTACGTTTAAGTTTTGGCAACCTCGCGTGCCCATCGAATAATCGATGAAAAATACATTTGTTTATTTATAATCAAACTTACCTTGAATCCGTACCAAATAATTGGCGTAGGATAGCGTTAACAATTATATATTTGAAAGACTTGTAAATAAATCAATCAACTCTTCAAGATTAGTCTAGCCGAGATAAAACTGGCATCGACCCTTTAGTAAATTAGTTCATGCACCTCATAACATGAATCACAGAAAACTCGACTAACACAAAGGTTAGACAAACGTGTTAAGAAAAAACTTGCCTTCAGCGTCTTCTACAGTAAAATAACTTTTCCTTTCAGTCTTTACAGTCTCTACAATACATAACCACATAACATACCACATTAGGTCATGAATGAACATACATGGTTCCTAATGAATCTTACCCTTCATCTCAATCCAATCATATATTAGATTTGTTACTATTGGTTCTGACATGCCATTATGTTTTACATTATTCTTACCAACTTCTTTCTCTTCTATGTCTTATGTAGATTTACTTCATTAATCTAACTCGATCGTCATTGGTTAAGTACACTTTATTGCATACCGTTTACGTTCACATATTATCATTATTGAATACTATTCACGTTCTCTATACTTTACGTTTGTCGTTTAACTACTCATTAAACAACATTAAATTCCTAAAGTCATCACTCTAACAGTGATTTAGGAATGGTCATATCATGTTCATTAAGTAATTACATAATCCATACTGGTATTGCAAACCATTGGATTCATAATCAACTTGGTCAACAAATTTCTATAAATTTCTTTTAACGCATTACGTTGTTCTCATTACGTTCATCTTTAATTGATTATTAACCCTTAATCACCATACATTACATGTTTAACAATGCCTTAACAATGTTATATTAACACCTTAGTTCATTACTAACAAGTTCTCTTTTCTTCTACACGTGAAACTATTCTTCTCTAGTAAATTTCTTGGGCTACGCAGCGGCAAAAATTACTTTCATGACTCATGCTTCTGGTAGCGAAGTTAGCGATAAGGGTCCGGCCTCGTGCTACGGTGCGGGCCTTTTAGTCTTGGAGTCGCGCCGCGGCGTGGACTCTGTGCCTCAGACAATTATGCAGTTTTTAAAATTTTACGAACTTCCCGGACGCATAACTTCTTCGTTTTAGCCACCAACTTGCTCAGCGCCCCTTCTGGAAAGTCAAATTTTCGTACACTAGTCAACCCAAATGACATAACCAGAGACTCATAATAACCATAACGAGTTCTGAACATCGTCTTAGGTACATTCTCCTTCTTCCTTACTTTCAACCGACTATACCCCGTACGCAAATCTATCTTAGAAAAATTCTTTGCGTTCTTCAACTGATCACATAGATCATTGATCCTGGGCCATTGGTATTTATTCTTAACCGTTAACTTACTCCTATTATGATAGTCGATACATAATCATAACGACTCATCCTCTTCATTAACATTCTTAACTTGCGTCATAGTTAGACAACAAGAGCGTCGCGATATTCTATTACCGTAAATTACTACCTTGGATTTTGAAAACCGAAGATTCATACTTTTATTCTAACAATTTATTAAAGTTTTATGGTTACTCAACTCATTCATACCGAGAATTACTTCAAATTCTCTCAATTTTATCGGTACTTATCTACCGATACTTACTTGCATTTCTTATTCATTTCCACGGATATAATTAACAAAATTTATCCCCATCATTCTCTACCTTAACGTATAAAGGTATTTATAACCCCTTTAGGGAATGAACTTAATCACTTAGCACATAAAAAAAAATAACACTCCAATCAAACAGCTCATAAGCATTCATGGTATTGACCGGAATGATACCTGCTACTAAATCTACTGATGCAACTGCATCATGGCTAACTTACCACTACTAATACCTTTACTTTTCTCCGACCACTTCTTTGGGCAATTTCTTGCCATGTGGTCCAACGACCCACATACAAAACAACCATGGTTTTTCTTAGGATTAGGACAATTGGGTAACATATGACCCTCATGTCCACAGTTATATCAAATCGATTTCCCTTTAAACAGACTCCTAGATGAGTCTTTCCACATGTCTTACACACTTCGATCTTACGCTTAGAATCCCCTTGCTTACTATCACTATCACTGGCACTCTCTCCCTTGGTTCCTCCCTTTTCCCTTGCTCTTATCCTCCCTCTCTTAGTGATATTGAGTTAACATCTCACTACCACCCTCTGCTATAATTACCTTCTCCAGAATTTTCCCGTAGGAAATAATCTGAAACACCGAAATTCTACGATAGAACCAGGGTTTCAGGCCCTGCTCAAACCTACGAGCCTTCCTCTCCTTAGTGTCCACTTGATGTGGAGCAAACTTTGCCAATTCATTGAATCTGGCCACGTATTGGAGAATCGTCATGTTCCCTAGTTTAAGTTCTAAGAACTAAATCTCCATCCTCCCTTACATGCTTGTAGGGAAATAATTCTCAAAGAAAACCTTCTTGAATTGTTCCCACGTTACCGCATCTATTCTAGTCACACCCTAGTGAGCCTCCCACCAAAAGTTGGCTTCCACTTCCATTATGTAAGTCACAAAAGAAGTCTTTTGCGCCTCACCTATGTTCGTAATAACAAACGCCTTCTCTATTTCCTTTGCCCATGTCTGGGCTGCTAATGGGTCCGTCGTTCCTTTGAACTCTGGCGGACCTACGCTTTTAAATTTTGTAAAGGTAGTCATTCTAGCTAACCTAGGTTCCGCAGGTACTCTACCCCCGGTTTAGTTAAATGCAGCCGTTTATAAATTAATGAACTCTTGCATAGGGTTGTTTTAACCCTCTTGATTTTCATTACGTGATTCCTCTTCCTAATTACATTGTCTTCTCCTTGATTAAACCAATATCATTCCATCATTATCTATTACTTAATTCTTTATTAATCGTCACATAACAACTCATATAATCACAAAGCACATTAAATGAAATCTTCATTATATTCATATGCTTCTTCATAGTCAAAACTATTTACAATTTTCTTTCATAGCCAAAGGCTATTACATTTCTATCCCGCAATTGAACTTCTCAAAAGTTGGGATTTACAAAAAGACTACCCATTTATACAAAAGAGGGTTTTACGTCACTACACATATATTTATAACTCTAGCTTTCTAATAATTCATAACAGCGACCTCGTGTTTCTCATTCGCAATCTTCACTACAATATCCTGACTAATAGTATGTTGAGTTTGCCCGGACTCCATAGGATGACAAGCAACTTTAAGCTTGAAATCCTTATGAGAACTCTTATGGATGTAAGACATCCGTACTATCTTCCGGTCCTTCTTAATTATTTTCTTGCGAAGCTTATCCACCTCTCCCTTATAAACCCTAGCCTGCTCTATCATAAGCACAAACTTATCGTGCTCTGACTCAAAATCTGCTTCTACCGACACCTTAGCTTTATGGAGATAATTAATCTCTTCACTCTGGTTCTGCACAATTGTACTCAATTACACATTCCTGTCAAGTACTGCCAGATACAATGCTCTCATTGCATCTAGAGGTATTGACTCTAGTGTAGGTAACACCATATTAACCGATGTTACCTCAATTTCCTCCTCCTCATAGTCCATCATATTAAGATATGACGTTATATCCATATCTCCCTCGGAGTAGTCCTCCTCAGAAAAGTACTCCACTGTCTCCGACTCCTCTAGAATTACTAATGGTACCTCCGCCACCGGTATAGATACAGGTTCTACTCTGTTCACAACTTCTTCGCTCACTGCGTGTATATCTCTATACATCAAGCTATCGATTAACATCCTACAATAACACATATGTTAATTAGTACATAACACACAATAGTATAAGCACAAATCACATTTAATTTATTTAGGGTTACTTTCCATCTTTTAAATCTTTCGGTACTGAGTTTCCTCAATACCTTATTAACTCATTCAACTGAGGTAAAGCTTGAGCTTACTTCCTTCGGACTTTTCTTCCTTAACGAGGTTATTAGCCTAAGGTTCTTCCCCCCTTAAGTTTTATAACCTAATGCTTTGATACCAACCTATGACGCCCCTAAATCCGGGTCTCTTCCAACCCGACATATGGTGCTACACGGTACTCATAACTGTACATCCATTCTATTGAAACGACATTAAAATGTGTGAATCAACGACATTCTTATTACATTAATAATATTACATCCCGTCCCCAGGTTCTAAAATCATTATATTCTTTGTTCATCATTCTATAATATATACAACTTACTAGTTTATTACAAGGTAAACTAATAGTTCAGCTTCGTCTTGCCTCTATCCTTGTCAGATCACTCGGTTCGTTCGGTCCTAGTTGCATTCATATGGTTCAAGCAAGAGTGAGCATAACAAGCTCAGCAAGTACAACAATTTCTTTTAAACAACATGCTTGAAACATAGGAATCATATATCTTCAGTAACTGGATAATAGTTACGAAGTACTATCAATAATTCAAAATAGCATTTCTTTTCCTTCCAAATGTTTTACAATAACAATATTTAGTAAAACATCAATTCTGGCTCAAGACCATGAGCATTTTATAATTTCTTTGAAAAGGACAACCCGACACTAAGTCCGTAAGTCCGGCATAGCTTACGAGCACTTCTGGGTGATCAGCCCATAGTACTCTATGTTGATCAACACTACATCCATTAAACATATATACGTTTAAGTTTTGGTAACCTCGCGTGCCCATCGAATAATCGATGAAAAATACATTTGTTTATTCATAATCAAACTTACCTTGAATCCGTACCAAATAATTGGCGTAGGATAGCGTTAACAATTATATATTTAAAAGACTTGTAAATAAATCAATCAACTCTTCAAGATTAGTCTAGCCGAGATAAAACTGGCATCGACCCTTTAGTAAAATAGTTCATGCACCTCATAACATGAATCACAGAAAACTTGACTAACACAAAGGTTAGACAAACGTGTTAAGAAAAAACTTGCCTTCAGCGTCTTCTACAGTAAATTAACTTTTCCTTTCAGTCTTTACAGTCTCTACAATACATAACCACATAACATACCACATTAGGTCATGAATGAACATACATGGTTCCTAATGAATCTTACCCTTCATCTCAATCCAATCATATATTAGATTTGTTACTATTGGTTCTGACATGCCATTATGTTTTACATTATTCTTACCAACTTCTTTCTCTTCTATGTCTTACGTAGATTTACTTCATTAATCTAACTCGATCGTCATTGGTTAAGTACACTTTATTGCATACCGTTTACGTTCACGTATTATCATTATTAAATATTGTTCACGTTCTCTATACTTTACGTTTGTCGTTTAACTACTCATTAAACAACATTAAATTCCTAAAGTCATCACTCTAATAGTGATTTAGGAATGGTCTTATCATGTTCATTAAGTAATTACATAATCCATACTGGTATTGCAAACCATTGGATTCATAATCAACTTAGTCAACAAATTTCTATAGCCGGCTTAACGCATTACGTTGTTCTCATTACGTTCATCTTCAATTGATTATTAACCCTTAATCACCATACATTACATGTTTAACAATGCCTTAACAATGTTATATTAACACCTTAGTTCATTACTAACAAGTTCTCTTTTCTTCTACACTTGAAACTATTCTTCTCTAGTAAATTTCTTGATCAGCCATATTTCCAAGAATTACTCTCCATTTCTCATGACTGCTGGCATGAGTTAGCGAGTGTCTGAAGGGTCCTACCTCACGCTGTGCATGCGGGCCTTTTAAAGCTTGGAGTCGCGGCTTGCCAACACGGACTCAGTCCTCGAAAAATTATGCAATTTTTAAAATTTTACGAACTTCCCGGATGCATAATCTACACGTTCATGCAAGAATTTTATCTATTTGACTTGTTTGCTAAAAATTCACCTATGAGTTCATTTTAAACGAAAACGATAAACGTTCGTGAATGTTCAACGTTTGTTTCTTCGTTTCAAGTCAGAATCAGGTCATTTTTCGAGTTCGCAACTCTATAATGACTAAAATGACTTGTCTCCATCGAAAACCAACATTTCCGACTTCAAACATAAAATACTACTTCCATTCCGAGAATTACACGAATTCGACGATAATCGTCCAATCGTGTGAATTCCGGCATATCTTCATTACTAAGCGTTCTAAATGGATTTTAGTCAACATAAGATCATTACAATTTATTTACTACACCAACTTATAATCAAAGTAAGTTTTGACTTATTTTCATAAGTCATTAACTTATTTAACTTATGAACTAGAAATCTTCATGCTCATGACTTATTAATAACTTAAGTCGTTCAATCAAAGTTCTCATGCTATATTCAACATACTAAACATCATATGACAACATATGATAAGTTCTTCATGGTTCTAGCAACTTATTAATGTTCAAGTTGCTTATTCAACTTATTCGGCTTAAGTTCATTCCTTATTAACTTATTACATGCTATTAACAAACCATCCTCCTCCTCTATTAATCCTATCATAGAAGAGATATAGATAAAAGAGACGAGTCTTACCCTTGAAGACTTTAATTCACTTTGGAAAACTAGCAAAGGTTGAAGTGGCTTATAAGTCTTAAGTGACTTATTCTCTCTACCAAATAAGTAGCTTTATATTTGAGAGGAAAGTTGGATGAAATTATCAAACAATCAAATGAATTGAGAAGCTTAGTATTTATAGAGCTCTCAAAAGCTAGGGCATTATGGACTTTAAACTTCCCACCTCCTCATTCCACCTCCTTACTATTCATTACCTTACCACTAAGTAAACTTGGCTAGCACTTCTATTTCTTGTCCACCACAACACTTGATCACCACACAAAGTACTTGGTTATCAAGTTTAACCCATATCTCTTATGGTTGCTCCATGGATCATGGTTAAATCTTTGGGCTTGTTAATTTAATCTAGCTACTTTCTTAATGGGCTTGTGCTACATAATTTGGACTCATGATAAATCAAACACTTGGGCTTGATTGACACATTAAATTGGACTTCTATATTAGGCTAATAATACTACAAGTCCATTAACTTAATCTTAACAACTTAACAATTATACCCCACGTATAATCTTCATATACTAACTCGTATATTAATTCGTAATATATGTTACCTCATTCTTCATACATAGTAGTACAATACGTGGTATTATACTTACATCCATTACTTCATATAAAGTATACACATTATATAACCACAATTGTCTTCCTTTAACACTTAATAACCTAACGTTCCCAAATTAAGTCCGCATGCGAAATATTATGTTTTCCATACTTAGGTTATTATTATATAATCAATATCACCTCAATATTATAACGTTACGTATTTCTCGGAAGTTCAAAAATAATTCCGAAAGCGTAACTCGATGAATCTTGCTTTTTCAAAAATTTCTCGGAAAACTTTTATTTTCGTTTTAGAAATTCAAACACTTTAATTCTATCACGTAGCCAAAATACTACGACTTGCCGATATGTCTAGGTCATAGAACGACCCTCGAATAGCTTACTCCCATAAATAATGGATTAAATTCATTTAATCCACATAATAAAAATAAAAATTTAATTCTAAACAATCCAAATTTTCTGGGGCGTTACACCCCAGCTGCCTTATGTTGTTTCATTTTTGCTGTGGGCCACTAGTAGTTGTTAGCCGCCATCATCTCAATTAAGTCATATGCCTCCTAAAATCTTTTTGCCATAAAAGCTCCCCCAGATGTTGTATCAATACTAGTACGAAGATTACCATTCAGCCCATTGTAAAAAGTATTCATCTGCAGCCACTTAGGTAGTCCGTGATGCGGACACTTCCTTAGCAGTTCCTTGTACCTTTCCTAAGCTTCATAGAGAAACAACCCATGCTGCTGTTTAAACATTGTAATCTTATTCCTCATCTTAGTAATCTTCACCGGTGGGAAAATTTTAGCTAAACATTTTTGAGCAAGGTCATCCCACGTAGTAATTGACCCTGATGGTAGAGAATGTAACCAACTCTTCGCCTTGTCCCGCAGTGTGAACAGAAACAACCAAAGTCTAACTGCATCATCGGATACCTCATTGTATTTGAAGGTATCACAAATCTCTAGAAAGCTAACTACGTGTTCGTTCGGATCATCATTGGCTAATCCCACACTGTACTGAATTCTATATCATTTGAATTATCCTAGGATTGATCCCAAAGTTATTCGCTGTAATCGCAGGCCTATTAATGCTTAACTGAATTTCAGTGACTCTGGGAGTAGCATAATCCTTCAATGATTTCTGATCCTCTGCAGCCATACTCTCTTGTTTATCGAAATTCTCTCTATTTTCATTAATCCACTCTCCAAGCCTCTGAAACCTTCGTTCGATGTCGTCCTCAAAAGGAAGCAAATCTGGTTTCTTTGATCGAGTTTGCATACACTAAGTAAGAGAACTTGAAATAAGAAATAAGAAATAACAAAAACAAAAACAAAATTATTTAACTTAAACTAAACTAATTAAACTGATATTGAAAGTAATAAAATCAAAAAATTGTCCCCGGCAACTGCGCCAAAAACTTGTTGGGTGTAATCTAATTAAGCTCTGCACGCAAGTATACATGATCAACAATTAATATAATGATATGTCAAGTATCGTTCCCACAGAAACAAATTTTAATTTTAATTTAACAATTACTAGCTTTATATTATTTTAATTTTATTAAAATAATCGAATTAATGATTGTAATTAATAAAAACTAATAAACTAGAAATCAAAACAAATCAATTCAACTCGCTACCACAAATTTTAATCAAATAATGGAGAATTAAACTTATAATTTCACTTTAAGCTTCACAATAATTATCACAATTCTTTTCAATTCAATTAACTATCTTAGTTCATTAATCAAGAACACAAAATTAGAATTAGCCATCTCTCAATGCACTAACACCATATTAACTTAAATCCACAATTGATAGAATTAAGCCAAACACCATAATTAACTAATTCACTATATCTCTATGTGAATTAAAATCAAAGAAGGTTTAAATTCTAAGTTTTTACACGATTACATACGATGTTAGGTATATCTCTATCCTAAACATACATCAAGAAATCCATCAGAACACAGAAATCAAGAACACATGCTATTATGACTAAGTCTAGATTCATATCTCATCTTTCGAATCCATACAAATCCACAAAGAATTAACGATCAAACAATTCATAAATTAAGCACAAATCACAATAGATGAACTGTAAATATAGCTTTAATAAACTGAAATCAAAGTATGATAATCATCGTTCCACATTAAAGATCCATTGCAAGCTTAATAAGAAATTTAGTTCATATCTAATGAATTAAAAACTGAATAGATAAAAGAATACATCATCCCAATTTACAGAAACTGAAATAAAAATTAAAATTAGTATAGAACCACCCTTATCCTCACTCAATTCTAAAATCTTCGTGATCTTGCTTCCTTGCTTTGTTCCTCCAAGATTTTCTCTAAATTAGGGTTCTAAAGTTACGATTGATGATTGTCTGATTGAATGATTAATTGGATAGGATAAAGTCTCTGTAATAGCTGATAGAAACGTTCTAATTCCAATCCCTATCGGAGCCAAAATCCTTCAGTCCATGCATCTGCAGTGTTAGAATTACATCCAAACTCTCCCTTCTATCCTCGCACCCCTGCCCCGGTGGGTGTATTTTGACTTGAGGATGCCCGCCCTGGCAGGGTACTGATTTTCTTGATAAGTGCACCCCCGCCCTCGGCGGGGTCCTACAATGCAAACTTCTATTTCTTGCTTTTCCATGCTGTTTTTCACCACATCACCACCATTGTACCAACACTAACACGTAATGAAACCTATAAACAAAACAAACACAAAACACATAAAATTGTACTAAAATAAAAAGAATTAACACTGTTTAAGTTCAAATAGGAACTCGATTCGTAGGTATAAAACCCACTCATCATGTTTCACGAAAGTCAGGGGGTGCCTAACACCTTCTCCTCGCTTAAGCAAGCCATTGAACTCCATGAATCTCAAGTTCCAGAATAATTAAATAGAGTCACATATTGTGCCATATTGCAAAAATCTTTCAAAATTTGGATGAGTTGATACATCCATTTAAACTTATATCAACTGGCGGCTCTGTCTAATTCGGCAAAATCATTAAAATCAAACTTTTCAAATCATCGACATTGTTTGTCGGTCTCTCCAAAATCTCATCTTTTAAGCAAGATCAAATCAAACATAGAACACATAAAAGGTAGAGAACAAAACATGAAAGATTTTCCCGACGTCAACAAAGTTCATACTATTCCAATGACGACCGATGAGTCCGATCTTTGGGTCATCAAGTTTATACTAGTCTGATCTTTTTCTTTTTATTTCTTCTTCTTCTTCTTCTTCTTCTTTTTAATTTTTCTGTTTTGGCTTATTATTGTCATTCTTCTATGATTATTATTTGTAATATTGTTAAGGCTTATTGGGTATGAATAATGGGTTTGGAAAGTGAGTAGTTTTGTGTTACTTATTAGAGTAAGCTATATATTAATGATTAATTTGTGCTCAACGGAGAAGAAGAAGTGCAGAGATGAAGTTGAACTCTGAAGCTAATTTTTTCTTTCTATATAATTAGGGAACTGGTCCAACTCGTTAACCAATCACCGGTTCGTTGGGTCAGGCGGTTCAACCGCTAGTTAGCCAGGTTTAAACGGGTTTTAAACAAAAATGGGAGCGGAGGGCCGACCAATTCTGATTTTTTTCATTTCAACCGTCGGTCTGGTCTGGGTGTGGGTCTGAAAACCATAGTGAGAGGTACGCGGATATCCTGTGAATGGTCGTTGAAAATTGGTATGCATCAGGGTCCCATATGCCACTACGTTACCCATTTGTATTTTTGAAAATTCATTTGTTTCTTGGGTTAATCTTAGAGTAAAATACATTAACACCCCCCTATAGATAATTATAATAACACTCACCACTCTTATAGTTTTTCAAGTAACACTCAGTACCCCTCTAGCCTATAATATGTAACATTCACTACCCCTAATGTGGTTGACCAACTAATATTAAAAATATTTTTAATATAATGTCTAATATAGCCTTCAAGTTATAATGTTTAATATATCCAACAAATATAAATTTGTATGTTATAATTTTTACTTAACTTGATCTAATTAATAAAAGTATGAATTTGTGCAATAAATAACATCTTTGTCAAAAAAATAATAATTTTTTATTTTATCAAGCAATAAAGTCGCACACTTTTGCTAATTAAATTTCTTAAAATTAAAATTTACTTAATATACATTCAAATATATTTTTGTAATTAAAAAGTAAAATTTTAATAAGCATAAAAGTACAAATTAACGCAAAAAATGTAATTATTTTTTTAAATATTAAAATTTACGTAAAATAAACTTCTTATTACATAACTAATCTTATTACTCATATAAAAAAGTATTAAAAATTATATTAATTATTTTTCTCAAATATTAAATTAAACATGTCACTCTTAAGCATAATTATTTACAATAAAAATGACAAATGTTATTACTCAAAAAAGAAAAAAATACTTTAAAATAAAATTCTTTTAATAAAACAGAGGTAGTAATAAATATTATTATATTTTTTTTATTCAATATTGTATAAAAACAACACCAACTATGTGACGCCCCAAAAATAAGTATACAACACCCATTCTGAGTCACCAAATACATGGTACAGAAAGCAAACTACAACTTCAATAATACAATTGTCGTGCAAAATACGACAACACATACTGTGAGTTTAAATACAAATATTATCTTCTAGACAATATTCACACTCAAATAAGTCCTGATTACAATTATTCATACACTATTTTAAAGAAATAGTGAGGACTACTAAAACATCTTTCTAGAACTATCACTCCATACCCCGACTAGATCCTGCTATGTTCTCACCTCCTGAGAAGAAAAATGGAACAAAAAGGAAAATGGTGAGCTCAACTAGCCCAGTAAAGAATATTATGACTAAGATAATATACAACAAATTATCATTAGTCTTCAACAGGTAAAAATCTGATAAAATATAATAGACAACAAGTTTTAGATCAACAAATGTAGCAGAAACAACAATCCATTAGAAGAGTTACGTAGAGAATGAGTTCTACTATCTTCTAAGATTTAAAAGTCCATCATCAATATTTTATCCCTGTAACAACAATCAATAGACATCTTTAATCAAATATTCATCTTTGCACTACAGGCCAAAGATATTCATTTGTATCACCAGTTGGTCATGTTCATCTCAACACCTGTTCATCTTTGCACTACGGGCCAAAGATATTCATTAATTAATCATTCATCTTTGCACTATAGGCCAAAGATATTCAGTAACATCATCATTTAAGACTGAGGATGATGAAAAAATATTTTAAAGAAAACGAATTCAGTGAGACATAAGGACAAATATTAGGCATTCGTACAATAATTTATCCAAGATTAATAATACTTCATAATAACCAATTGTGAAGCAGAATTCAAAAATAAAGATCAAAACATAGATACAATCAAAGATAGTAACCATAATAGACATCTTGAAAAAAAAGAAAAAATTTTATTTTTTGATGAATAGTGTCGTATTCGTGAATAGTGTCGTATACGTAAATAGTGTCGTATACGTGAATAGTAACCCCAACACAAAAAGGTAGAAATTCCACAATAAAATCCATACCAATATTTCGGTATAATGATATTGAAAGAATAACATCATTATGAAAAAAATAACATCCCTTACCTCAAAATAATCGTACTTCTGACTTAATTTCGGATATAGTGCTGACAGAAACTTGCACTGAATATCAACTTTCAAAGTATCAAAATACTCACAAAAATACGCTCGATAATCTAGAGAGAAAGAAAACTTGTTTATGGTGTGATTTTCAATTTTAACCTAAGCGTCTATTTATAGGAAAATGCTAGAACGCCATAGGAGACTAAAATAATAAAATAATATTATTTCTTTTCTTCCATTCTACGCACACCTCATTCAAAGCCAACCATCTTTGAAGAAAAATAGCAGCCCACATGTATTCAACACCAACCAAAAGTGGGTCCCACCCATAATTTAATAAAAATTATTTTATTTTCCGAAACTTTAGTAATTCATAGAAAATAGCCCGTTTATCAAAAAAATATGAATTTTATGTCCATTCCACACGAAATCGAATTCTTTACAACTTTGTAGCTTTGTATTTTTCTAAATTCTAAACAAAAAATATCTGAAATCCACAAACGGATGATTTTTAATATCTCTATTCCGACAAAATACTGATAAAATACCTCAGCATTAATTCCTTCATTTATAACAACATAAATAAATAAATCCCTCATTTATATCCATATAAAATAAATATTTCTTTATCATATAAATCAATAATTAATTATTCACAAATAATATTACAGAATCATAATTATGAGAACCAAAGTAGCTCCTGTGAGAAGAGGGGCTTTCAATAAGGATTTCTCCTTATTGGTAGCAATGCAATTAGGTGACCAAACCTCTCCTTGATAGAACTTTCTAGACATTGCCAATAATACTATCTAATAATATTATTCAAATAATATGAATTATTGATCTGATAATAGGAAATACTGTATGTTGATAATTATTGAAACAACAATAATATAAAAAATATCAACGCAGAATTATTGAATCAATAATATAAAATATTGAACAATAATTATCGTAATAATTATTGAGTAGTGCCTTCACGCGTTTAATCAATAATTCAAATAATACTGTAATACCGTATGCTATCGCGGCAACCACGCCAGACATCGTATTTTAACCAACAGGTAATCCAACATTGTTAATGGTAATAATTACGCCGTTATTTATAAAAACTCAAACTTTATCGTTTTCTTCATCCGACAGTTATTCCGTTATGGGGCCGACAAATGACTGCGCCGTCGTACGGATATTCCCGACAAAAAGGATATTCCACTACCAAACGAATATTCCCTGACAACAATGATTATTTTATAACCACCTGCTTATTTTGAAAAATTTGCACATTTCACCCATAACCAAAATATTATATCAAATTAACAACTTATTATTTCAAAATAATAATTGGAGAAAAATTCAATATTATTTATAAAAAGCTGGGGTCTTACAACCTCGCCTCCTTATGAAATTTCATCCTCAAAATTGACGTACGTACCTGGTGTTTCGAACAGGTGAGGATACCTCGCTTTCATTTCTGATTCCAACTCCCAGGTCATTTCTTCAATAGCATGGTTCCTCCACAAAACCTTAACTTATGGTATAACCTTTGTGCGTAGGACATGTTCTTTCCTATCCAAGATCTTGACATGTACCTCCTCGTACGTTAAATCTTCGGCTATCTCATCTGGTTCTAACATAATAATATGGTTTGGGTCTTCCATATATTTACGTAACATCGATACGTGAAAAACGTTAAGAACACGCGACATACTTAGCGTTAAGGCGAGTCTAAAGGCCACAATTTCTACTCGATCGAGGATTTTAAATAAATCGAAGGTTTGAGCTTTCTTCTCTTCATCGACTCTTACTTTTAGAATAACGCCTTCTTGCACCTTCTTCTTTATATTCATCAGCTCTAGTGAGTAGCTTGAGCGATTTTAACTTTATCAATTAAAGTCGATTCTACTCGTATGTCATCATGTGGGTCCCTAGAGTCTTAAACTCTATTTCTATCATTTATAAATTATACAAAATAGGTCTTTGTGTTCAATAATATCGCACTCGTACTCGCGTACGATCTTCTACTCAATGCGTCAGCTACCATGTTTGCTTTTCCAAGATGGTATGGTCAGAACAGGTGCCGAAATAAGTCGTCTCTCTCGCATTCCTCGCTCCATACGAATTTTGTATCTTTCCGAGTCAGCTAAGTTAACGGAGTAGCGATTAGAAAAAATCCTTCCACGAATCTCCGATAATAACCAGCTAAGCCTAGAAAGCTAGATATTTTGATTACTGACTTAAGTTGCATTCAACTGTGACTCATATCCCATCTTGGATATCATGTCACAATAGCACCTATCGTTTTACCACCACACAAATATAGCATCCCCTACAGAGAGTCTGGCTTTGGTGCATCCCAGAAAGGAAGTCACCAGATAGAGGCTCGAGTACCAACTCTTGTACTTGGGTTTTTAACTCCTGAAGTTCAATAGGAGCTATTCGATATGGGTTTTAGAAATGGGTTTTGTACCAGGTTCAAAGTCGATACAAAATTCAATATCACGCTCTGGGGGTAGACCAGAAAATTCTTCAGGAAATACGTCAGGAAATTCACTAACAACAGAAATATTATTCAAATCTGACGTATTTTTGTTCAAGTCCATAACATAGGCTAAGAAAGCTTGACATCCGTTTTTCAATAAACGAATAGCTTTATGGCTTGATATGAAAGTGTTTAACTTCAATGGTTTGGTTGCTTGAATTCGCATAATAGGTTGGTTAGGAATATGAAAACTAACAACCTTACGAAAACAATCCATTTTGGCATGATGAGTGGTTAACCAATCAATTCCTAAAATCACATCAAAAGAAAGTGTCTTTAAAGAGATAAGATCAACAGGTAATGTGATGGTACCAATTTGAATCAAGCAAAATTTATAAACAGTTGATGTAACGAAAGTTTCTTCTAACGGAGTTTCGACAGATAAGTCAAATTCCAATTTCTCCGGAGTCAAGTTTAAACGCTAAGCACAAGCAGGAGAGATAAAAGAATGGGTAGAACCGGTATCTCATAAGGTATAGACTTCGCAAGAATTTATAATTAACTAACTCGTGATACCTTCGTTCGGGTTGCTCGCATTTTGGGCAGTCACGACAAACGCTCTTCTAGAAACCGTTGACTTTGTTTTGTCCATATCCGCCTTTGGTACCACTGTCCAAACTGGACTTGATTTCACTATAGGACAAAATCGAGCTATGTGACTGTCTTTTCCACAACTAAAACATACCTTGGAAGGCTGTGAACAGTTTGGACTTATATGTCCCTCCTCTCTGCATTTGTAGCATCTAACTTGCGGTCGTTCTCCTCCCCTAGAATTTATTGCTGGTGCTGGTGCTGCTGCAGACGTCTTCCCATCATTGTTAAATCTTCTTTTCTTGAAATTTCCACTTGACTCACCTCTCCTATAATCATGGCCACGATTACCACCCGAGTGGTTACCGCTTTTGTCTGTATTTTTCTCTCCTTGTTGGTTATCATCGCTCCAATGACTGTTGTCACCGGTATGACCCTGGTTGTGGTCCCTTGGTTGAACATACTCATTATCTCGCTCTAATAACTGAGCCCTATTCATAACATCTGAATACAGAGAAAATTTATGAGAGATAAAGTATTAACGAATCTCGGGTTTTAGACCTCTCAGAAACATCTGCGTCATACGTTTCTCATTCTCTACCAAATGAGGTGCAAACCTGGATAACTCCGCGAACTTCGCCTTGTACTGAGACACCGTCATGTTGTTCTATTCTAGTCTAATAAACTCTACCTCCTTCATATGACGAATACTTTCAGGAAAGTACTTGTCATTGAACAATTTCTAAAATTTTCCCAAGACATGTTGAGTGCGGCTAGCTGGGTATGCTTCACGAATTCCCACCAGTAATCTGCCTCACCATGAAACATAAAGGTGGCGAATGGAACCTTCTGTTCCACCGTGCATCCCAAGACATCGAATATCTTGGTAATTTGCTTGACCCACGTTTTCGCCTTAATCGGATCCAACTTTCCAAAGAATTCTGGTGGTCCCAACTCCTTGAACTGCTTGGCTATGACAAACCGCGCGTTGCTATCATTTCCACCCGTATTTTGTACACGAGTCTCCCTCGTCTAATTTTTCATGAACTTCAAAAAGCTCCTAAACATTCCATCATTCATCGTTTAGTCGGTAGTGTTGTTTACAGGAGGAATATTGCCTTCTTGTTGCACGTTCTCCTGGTTTGTGACTAAAGGTTGTTCCACAGTCTCATACACTCCATTGTTAACGTTCTCAGCAGCCATTCTTAAATGCTGCCATAAAACAAGGGTTCATTAAACAAATTAACATATCACATAATATCCCTATATTATGATCGACCAACAAATAAGCTTAGATAGGATACACTAGCGAAGGATTTACTCATCTATCCCCTCCTAGTTTTATTCCCCGATCTCCGCCAGAGACCATATCCCTATGCTTTGATACCAACTGTGACGCCCCCAAAATAGGTATACAACACCCATTCTGAGTCGCTAAATACATGGTACGGAAAATAAACTACAACTTCAATAATACAATTGTCGTGCAAAATACGACAACACATACTGTGAGTTTAAATACAAATATTGTCTTCTAGACAATATCCACACTCAAATAAGTCCTGATTACAATTATTCATACACTATTTTATAGAAATAGTGAGGACTGCTAAAACATCTTTTTAGAACCATCACTCCATACCCCGACTAGATCCTGCTATGTTCTTACCTCCTGAGAAGAAAAATGGAACAAAAAGGAAAATGGTGAGCTCAACTAGCCTAGTAAAGAATATTATGACTAAGATAATATACAACAAATTATCATTAGTCTTCAACAGCGAAAAAATTGATAAAATATAATAGACAACAAGTTTTAGATCAACAAATGCAGCGGAAACAACAATCCATTAGAAGAGTCACGTAGAGAATGAGTTCTACTATCTTCTAAGATTTAAAAGTCCATCATCAACATTTTATCCTCAGAATAACAATCAATATACATCTTTAATCAAATATTCATCTTTTTTTACCACAGCCAAATATATTCATTTGTATCACCAAATTGGTCATTTTTATCTCAACACTGCTCATCTTTGCACTACGGGCCAAAG
This sequence comes from Panax ginseng, assembly GCA_020205605.1. NCBI lineage: Eukaryota > Viridiplantae > Streptophyta > Magnoliopsida > Apiales > Araliaceae > Panax > Panax ginseng. Next base: position 91,357,134 of record CM035129.1, read on the forward strand.
ATATTCATTAATTAATCATTCATCTTTGCACTACAGGCCAAAGATATTCAGTAACATCATCATTTAAGACTGAGGATGAAGAAAAAATATTTTAAAGAAAACGAATTCAGTGAGACAGAAGGACAAATATTAGGGATTCATATAACTGTTTATCCAAGATCAATAATACTTCATAATAACCAATTGTGAAGCAGAATTCAAAAATAAAGATTAAAACATGGATACAATCAAAGATAATAACCATAAAAGACATCTTGGATAAAAAGGAAAAATTTCATTTTGTGGTGAATCACAAAAAAGTAGAAATTCCACAATAAAATCCATACCAATATTTCGGTATAATTATATTGAAGAATAACATCATTATGAAAAAAAATAACATCCTTTACCTCAAAATAATCGTACTTCTGACTGAATTTCGGATAGAGTGCTGACAGAAACTTTCACTGAATAGCAACTCTCAAAGTATCAAAATATTCACAAAAATACGCTCGATAATCTAGAGAGAAAGAAAACTTGTTTATGGTGTGATTTTCGATTCTAACCTAAGCGTCTATTTATAGGAAAATGCTAGAACGCCATAGGAGACTAAAATAATAAAATAATATTATTTCTTTTCTTCCATTCTACACACACCTCATTCAAATCCAACCATCTTTGAAGAAAAATAGCAGCCCACATGTATTCAACACCAACCAAAAGTGGGTCCCACCCATAATTTAATAAAAATCATTTTATTTTTTGAAACTTTAGTAATTCATAGAAAATAGCCCGTTTATCAAAAAAATACGAATTTTATATCCATTCCACACGAAATCGAATTCTCTACAACTTTGTAGCTTTGAGTTTTTCCAAATTTTAAACAAAAAATATCCGAAATCCACAAATCAATAATTATGCAATATCATGTGCAATATCATGTGCCTTCTTATGTACGAATCAATAATTCAACAATACTGTGCAATATCATGTGCTACTGTGCAACCACGCGTATTACTGTATTTTAACCACTAGGTAATCCAACATTGTTAATGGTAACAATTACGCCATTATTTATAAAAACTCAAACTTTGTCATTTTCTTCATCCGACAGTTATTCCGTTATGGGGCCCATGAATGATTTATACATTCAAATGCGGATATTCCCGACAAAAAGAATATTCCACGACCAAACGAATATTCCCCGACAACAATGATTATTTTATAGCCACCTGCTTATTTTGCAAAATTTGCACATTTCACCCATAACCAAAACATTATATCAAATTAACACCTTATTATTTTAAAATAATAATTGGAGGAAAATTCAATATTATTTATAAAAAGTTGGGGTCTTACAAACTATATACTAAAAATTTAATTAAAATCATGAACATCCCAAATTTTGATTTATACTCAAGAAAATGTAACATATAAAAATCATAATATAAAATTAAGAATTCAAATGATAATTTTTGTTGTTAAACACCAAAAACTAAAATATTAACATACTCAATCACTTTAATTAGAAAAACTCCATTAATAATTTAATTTAAAATTCTTAATATTTGTATCACTTATCCAAAAATATATTTTAATTAAATTAAATTATTTGAATTATATAGTCTTAATTATAAATAAAACTATAATTAAAATATATTGTATTAAAAATCGGATAATTAAACATATATATATATATATATATATATATATATTATTTAGAAATTAAAATTTGATAACATATAAGAGTACATATGTAATTTTATATATTTAATCAATCCTAAAAACTTGTAGGGCTACTAACTGTTACTTAAAAAACTAAGAGGGTGAATGTTATTATAATTATGTAGAGGGGGTGTCACTATATTTTACTCTTAAAGACTAAAATGTAGTTTGGATTCTAAAGTTTATAGTGCAAGGGTGAATTTTGTTTGGTAGAAAAGAATTTTATGGTGCATCTTAAATTATTTTTATGCTATACAAAATGCTCCCTCCAAGGTTTAAATTGGTCATTTACCAACATAGTAGGAGGGTAAAAAACTAAAAAAATGTGTAATTTTACCAACTTAGTAGGAGGGTTCCATCATCTTGTAGATTGCAGAAATGTAGAATTTTTTGGGATAATCTCACATATGTTGGTTGAGATCCGGTTACCATGAAATTAACTTCATGGTAAGTTGGTCAAATGATCAAAACAGTGCTAACACGTAGAGACAGATCACTTCTCGAGCTGTGTGTCGACACTATATTGATCAATTAACCAAAATTAACTTCATGCTAACCACTCTATGTGGGTTGGGCCAACACTTGCTACTCCATATCTTGTGCAGGCGTTAATGCAACTTAATGAGACCCTAGAACTACAACTTTGGCGCTCAGTTGTCCGATCACAAGTGGGTCCCCCGGATCCTAAGGAGCATTGGTCCTAAACTCATTATATCCCAACAATTTAATATATACTTCTCATAAGCAGTGGCGGAACTAGAACGTTTTTAGAGGGGGGGGGGGGGTCAAAATACATCAGTAAAAAAATTTATTTATTGACGCTTGGAGTGCTTCTTTTGACTGTACGACTGAAAAGAGACAACTGTCTCCTGCGACTTTTCATAGTTTAAAATTGTCTCAAAATTTTGGTCAATATCAAAATTTATGCAGAAATATTATTTTTTTATTTCATGTAGAAATACGTGAGAGGGATTCATGTTCAAATATTATTTTTTATATGAAAATATCAATTTTCTATATAGAATAAAGAAAATTAATCCAGAAAGAAATCAACAAAAAGGAGAGTTTATGAAGTAAATCCATGATGTTTAAAAATATAAAATGTTTGTAGAAAATAATTTGGTAAATAAAGAACTTGATTTTTGTGATCATTATTCAATCTCAAGTAGCGACCTAGATTTGATTGTGTTTAAGTTTTTTCATTGTAAAATAAAATTTATTCTATTTTATAATTTATGAAGCGCATGTAGAAAATTTTAGACTACTTTTATAAACTACTATTATTATACATATATACATGTGTGTGTGTGTGTGTGTGTGTATATATATATATTGACTATTAATATATGTATGCTATTGATATATATATGAGCAGTGGAGAAACCAGAACGTTTTTAGAGGGGGGTCAAAATACATCAGTAAAAAAATTATTTATTGCCCCTTGGAGTGCTTCTTTTCGATCGCATTTCGTTGAGAGGATGCAATTGTCTTCCGTGGATCGCATAGTTTGAAAACGTCTCAAAATTTTGGTCAATATCAAAATTTATGTAGAAATATATATATATATATATATATATATATATATATATATATATATTTTATTTCATGTAGAAATACGTTAGAGGGATTCATGTAGAAATATTATTTTTTTTATATGAAAATATCAATTTTCTATATAGAACAAAGAAAATTAATCCAGAAAGAAATCAACAAAACGGAGAGTCTTGAAGTAAATTCATGATGTTTAAAAATATAAAATGTTTGTAGAAAATAATTTGGTAAATAAAGAACTTTATTTTTATGATCATTCTTCAACCTCAAGTAGCGGCCTAGATTTGATTGTGTTTTAAGTTCTTTCATTGTAAATAAAATATATTCTATTTTTTAATTTATGGAGCGCATGTAGAAAATTTTAGACTGCTATTTTAAACTACTATTATTATACATATATACATATATATATATATTGACTATTAATATATGTATTAATATATAGCCTGTGCTGAATTTGGGAGGGGGGGATTATATGACCCCCCTCGCCCCCTGGTTCTGCCCATGCTCATGAGGCTACACTTTTTTCTTAGTGGATCCAAGATGGACTACACTTCTTATGGGAATTGGGAGGTGATCAAAGATTGAGGACATGCTTGTGGCCATAAAGAAGTATAACATTAACTAATCTTATCTCGAGCCAATTTCCACTTGAGCAGTCCCACTTATTTGCTTTATGATTCCATTAGGATTGGGTGTAACAATCTTGAAAGAGTCATTCTAGGGAACATTCTTATACCGATCAGTACAAATTTTTTTTTTTGCTTTGACTTCCAAAAAATGTATAGTATCTATTCCAACCGGAATTTTTACAGAATTCAGTGATTTAGGTGTAATTTGGATATATATAAAAAATAATGTTCTACAGACTGTACAACACTATTTTTTATATGTATCCAAATTACACCTAAATCATTGAATTATGTAAAAATTTCAGTTGAAATAAATATTATATATTTTTTGGGAGTCAAAAAAAACTAATAATAATAATAAAAAATTTGGACCGGTCACTAGACCGATCGGTTTAAGAATGTCCCATAGACTTATTGTTATTGAAAACTACATTGTTCCAATACAAGAACCACATAATTGTTGTTCATGGATTGAGAATCAATTTAGAACTAATTTTTTGAGTGAGAGCACTAGACTTGGTCATGATGAACCAATTCTAATAGTGTGTTTTTATATTGGGAGGAAGTGAAGGGGGTAAAAAGGGAAAATTTGTTGTAAATGATAAAATCATTATTTAATTTTTGAAAGTCGATTTATTATATTTATAAATTTAAAATTGAGATAATTTATTAAAAAAATTATGAAGTTAATACTTTTAGGTAGTATATGAGTTTCATCATTCTATTGAATAAAATTAAAACAATTTATGTCAATTTTGAATTTGAAAATATCTCAAGTTAACTTTAAATAATTAATAACGATCCTATATTTTAAACCACATTCCTATTTTTTTTTTCTAAGAGATAGTCCAATTAACAATTAAAATATTAAATGTAAACTAACCAAGTCTGTTGGGTAATCTGACCAACAACCAAATGGGTCAGACCCTTCATGGGCGTCCCATTTGGATACCCAAAATTCAACATTTTCCACTCGCTCAAGATGGGGACGACGTAATCGTCACATTTACCAAAAATCATTAATCTTTAATTGCCAAACAGTGCGACCGCTGAGTTCACCTGCAATGCGAGAGTTCTATATCAAACCTGTTAGGGCCAACATAGAGGCATCTACCATTCTAAAGAAAACAACGCGGGAGCCTTCACGCCAAACTCAATTAGTTCATGTAGAAGCTACAACCCATAAACTCAGAGTACCCCAAACACATTTGAATTTTCACTAAGTATCTTTAATCCGTTAGAGAGCCATAATTAACCACCTTTGGGCCCAAGTCCATTTTGTATCTTACTTATTACTATACCGCTATCAAAACGCTATACTTATCGACAATAAGTGCAGAATGAGGTAAAATCAAAGTGTCTTCCATTTACCCTAATACTACCCAGATATGAATAAACTACTTTCCTAAAATCGGTCATTATAGTCTCATTAATCAAAACAAAAGTAGCAACACTAATCCATGTTTTTGCATTACAGTCGAAGATAACAAAAGAACACTTGATGTAGGAACAAGAATCTTGTCCTATATACAGGACTCACATGGTGAGGAAACAAAGATTTATTCTCTCACCTCCTTTACGTGGTCGCTAAGCACATGTAACACTCTCACAACATACAATTATATAACTTTGTTGTGTGGACCTTAGTCTAGTCACTCCCAGAGTGCCTAACTTAAACATTTAAAATTGTTCACTTATCAAAACATCATATTTGAAATTTAGCGTCCGGTTATCATGTCACAGCAGAAAATCTCATCTATATAAGCATATGCCCTATGGTCATACCGTACAAATCTTAGTTCAGTCGCTTCATAAGCACCTAACTCAAATTTTTAGATTGCTCATTTACCCAAGAGCCAACTCTGAAACTTCATATCTGGTTATCACTTCAGGTAATATAGATGGTGGGGCATACTATATTCGGTTAATCCAAATTAACCTCATCTTGGCATATTCCATGGCGATATAATATTTCATTTTTCTCGTAACTAAGTGTTGGTTGATTTTGTAATCAATGAATACGTGTGTCGACGCCGGAAAAAAATCCTCAATTCCTAGGTGTTTAGTTCTTAACCTTTATATTTTTTATGTGGTTTAATTTATCTTGCTTTAAAGGGTGAGATTTTAGGAAGAGACCGACATACAATGTCAACGATTTAAAAATTTTGATTTTAATTGATTGGGCCGAATTAGACAGAGCTTCTAGTTAGTATGAGTTAAATGGTTGTACCAACTTAACCGAATTTTGAAAAGTTTTACAATATGGCCAAATATGTGACTCTGGTTAATTAGTTTTGGAAATCGAGATTCATGAGGTTCGGGAGCTTGCTTAAGCGAGGGAAAGGTGTTAGGCACCCCCCGATTTGCGTGAAACACGGTTACGACGTCTTTTCATTTCCTATGCATTTATTGTGTGTATGTGTGTGTGATCAAAGTCCTTTATTTAAAAGTAGTGCTATGCCTCTTTTGCACCTATATACAAAGGGTTTGACTTATTGACAAGTTCAATTTTAAACATAGATACAAGTGATGTTTCGAAAACAAGTTTCCAAACCCTTATGCTCAAATAGGAATTGAGGCCTTTGATACTTCCATTTTATTCCGTATTCGGTTTTGATTTAATTTTATTCAAGATGTGAAGCATCTTGGACAATATAATATTATATATATATATATATAAGTGTCGAACTTCTTATGGGCATGAAAGCCATCGAAGTAAGCCCGAACACCACAACCACAATTTTACTATTTCGGGGCCTTAAATCCGTATACCCATTTTAAGGCGCTTGATTTACAAATACAAATATTTGGAAGCTAGCATTTACAACTTAAACAAGTCTATTTTCAGAACCGGATCAAGATCCATTGATTGAATCATCAACCCTTTGTAATTCCTAGGCTCACATGGATATTTAAAGCTTGCACAATGAATATATTGAAATAAAATGCATATTTACTTCTAGACGTCAAAAAACAAAGGATTTATTAGTTAAATTCTTGCATATGAGTAACCAAAGCTTCTAGCATCCTCTAGATATAGATCTAGGGTCACATGGTGCTAAATACTTACAAAACTAGAAAGAAAACTAGATCTATAGAGATCTTAGCCATTCTAGCTTTCAAGTTAAAGTTTTACATTTTTTGAACCGGTTAAAAGCTAGATCTTGCTAGATCCAGTATAGATCTAGTCTATAAAGCTTAAATATTGACTATTTACAAGAAATAAATAGTTAAAAAGTCAGATCTGACGAGTATAAGTTACTAACTATATATATAGCATTTATATACATATTAGAGTAAGCGAAAGAAGCAGATATGGCGAAATGTTACAGTATTACGCGAGAATAGCTATTGAACGACTTTTGGCGCCTCAAAACTCATTTCTCACTGGTTAAAATTTGATATGTTGTAGTATATATGTATAGAAGTGTTTACAGAATAAATTTACAAAGATAGAAGCAATGTTTGAGCTGTTTCTCAATCTAGATCTCAAATTTTCTCTCTCTAGACCCTTTCTATCTCTCTTTCTCTATGTATAAATGAGCTGGGGGAGGCTAAATTTATAGATTCAATCTGCTGTGGCTCTACCTGCAGAAGTCGCAGGTAGAGCTGTGGCTAGACCCAGTGGGCCCCGTTATCTCGAAGTATGTGCACTCCGACCAATACACAGTCTGCTTGAACCTTCATAACTTGCAATCCGGGAATCCAATGGAGGTGTGACATAACTTTCTAAAAAGCTCTTTCTGAGTTCTATACAATAACATGGGGCTTAACCTTTTCTGAATCCGGGAAGATGGGTCCATGACCAAATCTTTAAGTCTTCACAATCAGTCCATTGAGCTGTTTAGCGTAGTTTTCACTTGGGATTTGCTATGATGGTTCTATATGACATTATTCACAGTAATTTGATCCGAATTGATGTTGAGTTGGCAAAATTACCCTTTTCCCCTTCCAAGTTAGTTTTCGGGCTTGATGTGCTGCAACTGTCTTTTCTTAGGGTTATCTCCGAGGTTTGACTACTGTTGGCTCTTATCTATCCTTAGGGTTATCTCTGAGGTTGATTTGATGATTTCCCGGGACTGTCTCTGTGGTTTGGTTTGATGATTTTCTAGGACTGTCTCTAGGGTAGAAAAGACATTTTTTCCCTCCTACATGGTTAGTCCAAGAAAAGTAAAATTTCGAGTGTCTATAGATGCTCCGCTTTATCATGTTTATGCAATGCAATGGAATGAACATGATAAAGATTACTAGACACTTGACACATGACAAGATATATTTAATGATGCAAATCATAATGCAATAAATGTTATGATTAATTTTAAAATGCTTTCGTAAATTGCACTTCGTAAATCTCACTTTGCAAATCGCACTTCACACATCTCACTTTGCACATCGCATTTCGTAAATCGCATTTTATGCATCGCAAATCGCACTTTCGCATCACAATTCACTTTACCATTACCGATTATTGCTGAAGCCTATATTGGGGCTAATTCCAACGGTTGTCTTTTATCAATGCTACTGATGCATATGCTGATGTTGACTCCAACGATTTGATTTTTGTTGGTGTTTCTGATGCTTGTTTGATGAAGATCAACTGAGACATTTTCCACATCTCTGCTGGGGATGATTTTTTGAAATCACCAGACTTTTTCGATGCTTACACCGTTAGTTGACAACGGTGCCTATCCTGCTGGTAGTTGACAATGGTTGAACACTGGACTGTCTCGATGCCTACTCGAACGGTAGTTTACAATGACTAAATTTTCTCGAGTTTGTGTATTTAATGTGCATGCATATTTAACTCTACTGGGGATGTATGCTTAACTTTTTAATGGATATGTGCGCTGATATAGCGTTGTTGCACATGTGCAGACTATGCTTGATGTGATGATCTAAATTTATCCTTAGTAGTTTATTGTCCTAGGTTGATGCACATACTTAATTCACTTGACTAAATCTAGAAATATACCTTACCCTTTTTGAGGTGATTTAGAGTTTCTTTTAGATGTTGGGCGCTTGTGCCCCATTTTCTTGTGCTTTTTATTCCTGATCCGGTTGGACTGATAATCTGGATGCCACTGATGTCCCTGGCGGGTGCGACCAATTCTTTCATTGCCTAGATTTGAACTTCATTATAGAGGCCTCGACTGGTGAGGACTTTGCCCAGGTTAACATATTTGATTATGAATATTTCATTTGCTGGACCTTTTGTCGTTGGGCGTTTGTTTTTTGAGTTAAGGGTTGATGAGTGGGGTTCATAACTACGAATCGAATGCCTATTCTGACTTAAACAATGCTTAATACATTTATTTTAGTATCATTTTATGTGTTTGTGCTTGTTTTGTGTGCAGGTTTTAGTATTTGGTAGCTAAGGTATGATGGTGGCAATGTGGCAAGAATCAGCATGCAAATGCAAGGAAATCAGCAAGATACATAGTATACCCCACGAGGGCGGGCCTTTTACAAAGTAAACACCCCGCCGGGGTGGGGGTGTACATGTTGTACAGACTTAATACCCCGCCAGGGCGAGGGTTCCCAAGTACTAATACCCCGCCGGGGTGGGGTACGCAAACTAGAAAAAGGAGTTCTGATGCAATTCTACTACTGCCGTGGCGTAGCTTGATGGACTTTAGATGTGATTGGGACTGGAAAGAGGACGTATCTAGCTTCAATTACAGAGATTGAAGCAATTCGATTTCATCAATTCATCAAGGAATCAACCATTAACAACTTTTAAGCCCTAATTTAAGAAGATTGATGAGGAACAGAGAAAAGGAGCAAGGATCACGAAGATTATAGATTGAAATGAAAAGAAGGGTGGTTCTATTACTATTCTTGTTCTTTAATTTTAGTTTTGTAATTGGGATATTGATTTCTTTAATCTATTCAGTGTTTATTTCATTAGTTATGAACTAATTTAACTTATTAAGCTTACAATAGATCTTTTAAGTGTAAAAATGATTATCACGCTTTGATTTCAATTCAATGAACTATTTTTTTAGTTTATCTATTATAATTTGTGCGTAATCTATGAATTGCTTGATCACTAATTCTATGTGGACTTGTATGAAATCGAGAGATGAAGTATAAGTTTAGACTTAGTCATAATAACATGTGTTTGTGATTTTTGCGTTTTGATGGAATTCATGATTTATGTTTAGGATAGAGATATATATATACATCACATGTAATCGTGTAAAAAATTGGAATTTAAACCTTCTTTAATTGTAATTCACATATGTAACATTCTAGAATTTTAATTGTTATATTAAATATTTATTGAATTATTTAAATATTTAATGGATGTGTTTATTGTTGAATAAATAATTATTCAAATTTGAATTGATGTGGTTAATTATTTGTTAAATAAATAATTAAGGAAAATTAATTATTTTGCTAATTTAATTTAATTATTAAGTTAGAGAATTTTGATTAATTGAATTACTATTCTTTTTATTGGAATTTGTAATTAAAAAGAATGTGTTGGTTGATTAAATAAAGTTATAATTATATAGAAAATTATAATTTTGGTGGTATTGATTTATGTGATGAAGTGATTTAATAAATTGTTATTATGATTAATTTAATTAAATTAATGTGTGACAAATAACCTTGTTATAAAGGAGTTACTAAAATAAATTAAGGGAGTTTAATTTAGTTTTGCCAAACAAGACTTATTGCTTATTAAGTCTTTATTCTAATTGAGTTTTACCAAACAAGGTGTAAGGATTAATGGGTTATTTTTGTTAGTGGTTAGCCAAACAAGCCTTATGGCTTTTGATTTTCAAAATAATATAACTGATGTCAGTAAATTAGAGTTATGTTATATAATTAATATATATATATTATATGCTATATACGTTAGTTTGTTAGTACGCTCTAGAGTTAGGAAGAAAAACAAAAACACAGAGGAAGAGAAGAAGAGAAGAAGAAAAGAAGGGAAGAAGGAAGGCTAGAGAGTTGAGAAAAGAATTGGGAAAAAGAAGTTTGATAATAAAAAGGGATAGCCATCATCTTCTACAATCAAGGTATTCTCCTATTTCCTTTAGCTTTCTCTTCTCCTATTTTTTTTCTCTGTGAAATTCTTGTGATAAGATAATTGTTGATTTTATGTGTGTTCATATGATAAACCATTGTTGTAAAGTTATTTTCATAGGTTATATATGATTATAATCAATGAATTGATGATATGTTTGTAATTGTGGAGAAAAGTATTTACAGAGAGTTTTTATATATATATATATATATATATATTGTTTAGTTAAAATAGGAATTATGAGTTGTTTTATTGATAAATTGGCTATTCAATTTGTTAGAGTATATATATACTTTGATAAAATGTTTTGAATTAGTGGTTTTGGTTGAGAAACAAAATTACAGTGTTTATTTTCATCAAAAATATCAAAAAGTGAGTGTTAGCCAAAAATAGTGAATTTGGGTGTGTTAATTCTGTTGTTTATATTGTTATATGAGTTGAAACATGTTAGGAGTTCTTGAATTTTGTTTACATGAAGTTGTTGTATGATTTACGTGCTATTTGGTCTGTTAGAAACGAGCTTGTAGGCCAAAATTGGCTTTTTCTGTGTTGTTGTCGAGGTCGTCTGCGAGGTCTCAGAATTCGGCAATGCATATATGCAGACTTCTGATACCTTTTTGTGTGCCAATAAGATATACCATGCTCTCACTTGCAGAAGGCGCCCTTGTAGCCTTGATCTCCGCCAACATAAGTTGATTGCCATGCCCACGTCTTGTCATGACCCACGATGTAAATCGTGCCATAGCATGAAAGTTAGCGAATAATGCAGACAGTTGTACTTTTTGTACACAAAATTTTAAGAAAAGTTATGTGATGATAGTAGGACTGCTAAATGTTGATTTTAGTATTTCTATACTATGAATAAATATGTTATTAACAATTAACTTGTGTTATAACTCGATTATGTGATTAAAAACCCAATTTTAAATGATGAACGTACTTAGTTATGTTTGTAAGATGGTAATGACTAATTATGTCATGATGACATATGTTTATAGGATATTGTGGTTTGAATTGTTCGATTTAGTCAACGAACAAGGAAAGTTCTCTAACTCTACTTTTATAATTGGAATCAATTATTGTTCCCAATATAACAATGCAAGTTTTCTAATTCTTTATCTTGTTGAACTATTTATTGTTTCAATTCGATTACCTTATAAATGATACAAGATTTCTAAACTTTGGTTTATGTTGACAAGTTATTCTTATATTTAACTTGTTGTTTAGCATGCACACCTATTTATACTAATGTCGAGCAATTTTATTGTTCAAACTGTTATGCATGCTTAGTATTCAATTCTAATTAACCTTGACTTAATATTGTTCAAGCAAGGCATGTTATAATTATTCAAAGTATATGCTATTAAATTATTCCTAAAGCATGATTTTGATTTATCATGTTGATTCAATTACGATTATTCTGTAATATGATGTTATTAATTCAACTAGTCCTCTAGTTGATGATCGTTGAACTTTAAATTACCCTTGAAAGCTTATCCAAACCAAACTCTCTTTGGTGCGGACTTGTACTCCAAACACTGAGATGAACAACCCTATTATTATTATTAGGGGATAACTTACGCGTAGCGTTAAATGTTTGTGCACAATACATGAATGCAGAAGAAGGGTGATCCCCTAAGTACGAGGAGTCCTTATAGTCTTATGGATCATTAAAGTTGGAGTTGAAAGATTACTCACAATCTGTGGACATAGTTCATGGTCTTATGACCCTCGCTTATATTTATTCCACATTTTGGATTTTAGTTTCTGATTATTGATGATAGAGTACTATTCATTGTTGATGAGCCTATTATAGGTAATTATTATTACTATACTCCTGTTGTTTTCATATTGTATCTAGTGAGCAATTGTTTTGCTCACTCTTGTATATTTATAAACTCATTGCAGCTAAAGAGGAGAAGGTAGATGAACCTTCAACTAGCAAAGAAAAGGGAAAAATGTGCAAGTGATGAAGACTTGTAAATTTTACTTTAGACTTTTATTATGATGATCTTAGACTTGGTTTTAATGAAGCTTTAGTTAATTTCCGCATATGAATGATTGTATTTAAAGATTAGATAACCTGGGAGATTTTATTATATAACCCTTTAATGGAAAAGGTTTTATTTATCCAGTTTTATTGTGATTGGGTAGTTAGATATGAATGTTTGATTACGTGAACACCAGATCCTGTGGGAATGAAGTACTTGGATTTGGGGGTGTCACAACATAGAGATATATGAATTAGTTATTTAAGGTGTTTGGCTTAATTTTATCATCTGTGGATTTAAGTTGATATGGGTTTAGTGCATCGAGAGATGGCTAATTCTACTTTTGTGTTCTTGATTAATGACCTTTAGTAGTTGAATTTGATTAAAAAGAAATATGATAATCTGAGTGAAGCTTAAAGTGAAGTTGTAGGCTTAATTCTCCATTATCTGAGTAAAATTTGTGATTGTTAGTTGATTTCTATTTTGTTTATTAGTTTTTCATTATTTTCATCGTTAAAGCGGTTAGTTTATTAAAATTGAAATAATACAAAGCTGGAAATTCTTAGATTAAAATTAATATTTGTCTGTGGTAACGATACTTAACTTATCATTATATTACTTATTGATCACATATACTTGCGTGCCATGCTTAATTAGATTACACCTAACAAGTTTTTGGCACCGTTGTCGGGGATAGATTATTGATTTTATTACTTTCAATATTAGTTTAATTAGATCAGTTTTAGTTAAACATTTTTCTTTTTTGTTTTGTGCTATTTCTTGTTTCAGGTTCTCGTGACTAGTATATGCAAACTCGATCAAAGAAACCAGATTTACTTCCTTACGAGGACGACATCGAAAGAAGGTTTTAGAGGCTTAGTAAGTGGATTAAAGAGACTAAGAAGAATTTTGATAAGCAAGAAAGTATGGCTGCAGAGGATCAGAAAGCACTTAGGGACTATGATACATCCAGGGTTACTAAAATTTAGTCGAGCATCAATAGGCCTACAATTACAGTGAACAATTTTGAGATCAAGCCTGGGACGATTCAGATGAAACATAATTTGGTACAGTTTGGGGGATTGGCTAATGATGATCCAAATGAGCACCTTGTGAGCTTTCTGGAGATTTGTGATACCTTCAAGTACAATGGGGTATCTGATGACGCAGTGAGGCTACGTTTGTTTCCATTCACACTGCGAGACAAGGCGAAGAGCTTGTTACATTCACTACCGCCAGGGTCAATCACTACTTGGGATAAGCTATGTGACACCCCCAAATTCGGGTTACCTGACCCCCGAGTTTGGTGCTCACGATCCATAATATAATTATCATCTAACTACCCATTCATTGATGAATAGAATATTACACCACATTAACTGATAAAGTTAATACATTCATCCCAGGTTATCTAACCTTAACATTACAAACATACCCTTTAGATATACAAAAAGGGTTTACAAACATAACGTAATAATAATGTTATTCATAACTAATTTATCACTATGCCTTTGCCTTTGTCCTTTACAGCACCTCCTGCCACTTTGTCCCTAGCTGAAAATTTTTATTTAGGAAGGGTGAGCAACAAATTTGCCCCGCAAGTTAAGATATACAATGAATGTATAAAAATCAAGACTAACAGACTATCCATTTTGAAAGAATGACACCAAAGTTCTGAGAGCTTTGAAACAGCTGAACAATTTGTCTTTTCTAACCAATCTTCTCGCAACTTATGCAACGCAATAGTTTAATAATGAAAGGGTACAACACTTTCAAAGTTTCTATGATATTCAATTGAATAATAATTTAGAAGTATTCTCCAAAGTTTAAGCTGAATGATCTTAAATGATCTTGAAATTATCTTCTCGAGTAACTATCAAAGATTTACTTTGATATACCCAAATACAAGATGGAAATATTTTCCAAAGTTATACTGAGTGATCACAAAGGATCTAGAACTTCTTTTCTCAAGTAACTATCAAAGATATACTTTCATATACCAGGTGTATCAGATAACCATAAAGATTAAGTCATACCCCTCTGCAAGTACTTAGAGCAGCCAACTCCTTGTACCCTATATTATGCATAATACTTACTCGCGCGCAAAGGTCGAATATACAGCCAAAAATGTTCCCTTTATATAAAAAGGTTGTTCTTCTCATCTCATAATCAAAGTTTGACTTATAACTACGAAATACAATGATTTCAATATCTAATAACTTTCTCGATCTAGCCGAAATAATTGGCATCGATCTATCAAGAATAATTGATTTTTCTTCTCGAATTTATCAAGTTCTAACAATTATTCGTCCAGCCAGAATAATTGGCTAAGACACTTCGCAACACAATTCTACAATAGACAGAAATTATCTGTACTATTTATAATCATTAATAGCTTCTACAGATGTAAATATCCAATAATCGTTATTCTCCAAGTATATTTTCAGAATCACTAATTCAGTTTAAATTAATAAATATGCACTAACTGCAAATAATCAACAATAATTCTCAGACGTGGTCTAATCAACAATAATTAACCACTATAATAATTGAACATATATAACTCAAGGTTGAGTTAAGAAAACTTGCCTTCCGCGTTGATTATTGCTACACAATATACTTATCTGCGATCGTAAGACCTATAACCAATAATATCGGTCTTATAATTAGTACAATAATTTATAACACATATTACTGTAATTCACAATCAATCTTTCTCCTAGATACATCACCACATAGCCACATCTGTGTTTATAACATATATAAACACTTATCAAGTCTAACTAGTTCTATGCAGTTTGGACTTGATTACATTCTCGTTGTCTAATCTTGGTCACCCTATCCGACGATTAACACATTTATTGTCAATTAAACTTGGTCTCAAAGCTTCAATATTATTTTAGATAAATCAATTATCATTAATAATATTTTTCGGAAGCTTTTAATAATTTTCTAACAATTATTATAATTTATAATAATTTTTCAAACACCGGAATCATTTTTAAATGATTTAAATACTATTTAAATTCCATCATCATTAATATTTAATAATATTAAAATATTAATGATATATTTGTCAAAATATTAAAGTTTTTAATAATAACTTAAAATATTTTTAAATCACTAATATTCTATTTAAATGATTTTTAAAATAATTAAAATCATTTTTAAACCATCACCATTAATATTTAAATATTAATGAAATTCTTATCAAAATATTAAAAGTCATTAATTATAACTTAAAATATTTTTAAATCATTTTTCTCATTTTTAAATGATTTTTAAATCAATAAAATCATTTTTAATTCATTTATTTAATTTTATAATTAAATAAATCTAATATCATTAATATTAAATTATTAATGAAATTTCTCTAAAAATATTAAAAGTTACATTTTATAACTCAAAATATTTTTAAACACTTTATTCTTATTCAAAATGATTTTATAATATTAAAATCATTTTTCTCTAATTTATTTAATACACTAATTAAATAAATTAAATATCATTAATATTCAAATAAATATAAATATTAATGAAAAATATCCCAAATAGTCAAAAGTTAATTTTCATAATTTAAAATAATTTTTAAAACCATTTTTGATAATTCTTCAAAATCGTATGAAGACCCCCCGCCTTGGCGAGGGTGTATAGGCCAAATAAGCCCGCCCCAGTGGGCACCTATTCTTCTAACTGACTTCTCTTGCTTCATGAATCCTTCCAAAAGTGCACCAAATTGACTCCAAATTCCTCCAATTTTCGTTAAATACCGCAACAACCATCCTACACATAAAAGAACACAAAACAAATAAAAACGAACATGAACACAAGGAAAATAGCAACAAATAAGTATGAAATGGACACCGATTCGTAGATATGAAATCCACTTATCATATAACATTATTAATTAAGTCAAAAAAATAATTAACTTAACTAATCTGAAATAAATTCATATAATAAAATAAAATATTTATTAATAATTCTAATAATCATTTCATATATTATTTAAATAATATAATGATCAAATTTTTATGGAAAATACTTAATAGAAACATTTCTATTATAAAATTAATCATTATAAAAATTCCGTCCCCGGAATCACCATTTTAAAACTTACACCTATAAGGGCACACAGCATACATAATCATTTCAAGTAGATCTCGATCAGATTCGATCGAACTGATCTTTAACTATTCAACATAAAGCTTGTCTATCTGATTAAACGGAAATTTAATTTCTAATAGAACTCAAATTCCTCCTTCAAAATTTCTTTATAAAATAATTTACTATTTATACGAAAATCATATATATAAGAAAATAAAAGTTATACGAATAATACCTGGAGTTCCATCACCAACTGCCACAGTATCCTGGAGCGTCATGTTGAAGACCCTTGCAGTTAATTTTGTAGGCTTGCTGGATGAAGTTGGTCCTATGATCTCCAGAGTCCCACCGCCTTTCCCCATGTTCACGTTTTCTGCCTCTATTCTCCTTTTTGGACAGTCCTTAACCTTATGCTCCATTGACCCGCACAGAAATCACCCACTATTCATTCTAGGATTGGGACAGTTGGGAAAGATATGGCCCTCCTACACACACTTGTAACAAGCAAACTTACCATTCAGACATTCCCCAGAGTGATTCTTTCCATAGTTCCCACACTGTACCCCCTGCTTCTTCACACCTTCTTGTTTTACCTGAACATTTCCAAAATTACTCCCCTTCCTCCTGCCATTACCACTCCTACTTCCACTATTAATTTCCACCTTCCCAGCTCCCTCAACCTCGCCTTTGTTCTTCTTCTCCTTGTTATAGAGGCTTATAGCCTCACTCCCCTCCTCGACTATGATAACCTTTTCAAGAAGTGCTGCGAATGTAGAGATCTGCAACACCGTCACCTTGTTGTAGAGCCAGGGTTTTAATCCCAGCTCAAACCTTCTCGCCTTCCTAGCCTCCGTATCAACTTGATACGAAGCGAACCTAGCTAATTCATTGAACTTTGCGGCATACTCCGCAACAGTTAATTTAGCTCCATCCTAGCCTGCATACTAGATGAAAAATAATTTTTGAAAAACAAAGTTTTGAACCTATCCCAAGTAACTATTTCTTCTCCTGCCCTCGCCTGATTTACTTCCCACCAAAAGTTCGCCTCCCCTTTCATCATGTAGGTGGCGAAAGCGGTCTTTTTCCCCTCAGCTACCCAAGCTATCATAAACGCCTTTTCTATCTCCTTAACCCAAGTTTGGGCTTCAACAGGGTCAGTTGTGCCATTGAATTTTTCCGGTCCTACAACTTTAAAATCTTTGAAATTTGCTAAGCGATTATCTGGCTGGTTTCCCGCGGCTGGTATTCCTTGTTGCATAGCCTGAGATACCATGTTTGTAAAGTGCTGCATTGGGTCGGGTTATTATCCCCCAACGTTGTTGACAAATTCTTCTGCCCTTTGATTTCGAGTTTGACGTCTTGGCGGAATTATCTGGTTAAATAAGACCATAAATTATTCTTTACATTCTTAACCTTATTATATAAGTTTCACGTATTAAACTTATTTCATTAATCAAACATAGTTTCATATTCATTAATTCAAAGTACTTTACATAACATAGCACATATTGTTATCCCTTTGCGACCACAAAAGTCAGGATTTATGGCTTTGACTTATACAAAAGTTGAGAATATTACATTACACAAATATACTAATCATATACATTGCACTAAACACACCTACACAGCAGAACCTATACTACCTATTCACTACATTTTTTTCTTGATCTTGGACAACCTTTCGCCTGATGACCTTCTATCCCACAAATAAAACAGACACCTTGTTTTGGATTGGGACAATGAGGAGAAAAATGTCCCTCATGTCCGCAATTTTAGTAAACATTTCCCCCTTTCCTGCATACGCCTTCATGTTTCCTATCACAGTTTATACATTTTTCTATTCGGTTAAGGTTCCCTTGGTTGTTATCAGGATTTTCTAAGTCGCGGTCTTTCATATTTCATTTCCCCTTCTTGCTCAGAGCTGCACCCGACTTGTTGCTTTTAGCTCCCATTTGATCAATTTGGATTTTGAGCTTATCTTGTTCTTTCATTGTTTCTATTAATGCTTTTCGCAGTTGACTATTTAACAGTTTTTCTATTTCCCATAGCTTTTCCAAAGAAGAAACCTTGTTCCTCAGATTCTGCACTTCCGTGGATGCATGCTTAATCAGCTCCAACTTCAGTGTCTGAATCACTATTTATCAGTTCCACCATTTCCGGATCTGGTACTACGTTTTCCACAATAACCACCTCATCGAGGTTGCTTTCACTTTGAGCCTCTATTTCAGCTATTGGCTCGTTCTTTACGATCCGAGGGTATCCTAATCCTTTTTCACCTAACATCTACACATAAATTATCCTGATTAGCATATAGTATATACACATAACAAATAATAATTTTATAAGGGTTATTTTTTTATTTTGTTTGACGATGAATTTATCCAATTCATCTCATTTTAAACTCTATATGAGTTAATTACTTGTATTTTCAATGTTTCCCTCTGTCCCAAGGTTATAGCCTAAGGTCTATCCCACCTAAGGTTTCTAACCCTAAAGCTCTGATACCAACCTGTGACGCCCCCAAATTCAGGTACTTGAAACCCGAACTCGGTGCTTCACGATACCATTTCTATGAGCAGAATAATACTAATAATAATAACAATAATATAAGTACCAACTTAATTCACATAATTATCAAAGTCTGATCCCAAGTATGTAACCTTTAATACATTCAATACAATACATGATAATAATAAATATCATTATCTTAATAAAGTCTAGTTATTACATAGGATAACATAAACTTAATCGGCAACCTTCCCTTTTCCATTGTTCTTGGCAGAGCCTTCAGGTTGTTCACACTTAGCTGAAAACATTTAAATTAAGCAAGGATGAGCATTTAAGTGCCCAGCAAGTAATAGCAATCAATAATAGTTAGCTGAAAGGATTAAATATTTTCTTTGAACGATACTTCTACAACGAATCATCAGTTGTGAAGTAAGCTGAACCAATAATAAATAACATATCATTTCGATTTCAAATTTTTGAAACTACGTACTGACTATAAATGAGGATCAGTCGACATACTATGAACATTGTTTTCTATTTTTGAAAAGGTTAAACAGAACTTCATCTGTAAACCGTCATAACTTACGGGCACGAGGGAGGGGGGGGGGTGATCAGCCCATTATGCCTTGTATTGATCAATACTACATACAAGAACGACATTTTTGTCCAGCATATCCGCCTTCAGTGCATAAAAGTTTCCCATATTTGGGATGTTCATACCAGTCTAGAATCCGAACCAAAACAATTCGGTTGGATAACAATAAAGTTTTATCTTATTCAATCATATTTTTAAGTTTATGTCTAGCCGAATCAATTAGCTTAGACAACTTTTAAGTCAACGTATACATACTGGAAACCAATAAGTATGTATCAACATGTGATAAAATATAATGATTATCCAAGTGAGGACACTTGTATAACCATGTTTTAAAAATTAACGAACAGAATATATATCTTGATCAATAATAACAAAACTAATAAACTTGTACAACAGATTATGATCTAATAACATACTTATATAGAATTATTGCACAAGTATATACAGGGGTTAAGACATTTGAACAATGAAAAATAATAGTTCAGATATTAGCTTACACATGTCCATTGCATAAAATAAATACAAAGGGTTGATACTTGCCTGGTCTACTGCTTACAATACGCAACTTAGTTTTATCTTTTATATAGCAACCTATCATTAATAAGATTATTTTGTCGATTAGAATAACTTATCATGTCACCTAGTACTGCTATTTGTACTCAACACATAACCTAATCACATTGTCACATAAGTTTAACAACTATTGAATCACAAATAAACACTTATCAAGTCAACATATGTAAGTCCAGATCAATTTCTGAAACATGTCGGTGTACCGATGACATTATCGGGTACTTATCGAGTCTAAGACTCTATATCGAAGTTCAATATAACTTAAACATCGGTCAAATTATTTTTAAATGACTTATAATAATTTTTTAAACAATTATTATAATTTATCATAATTTTTCAAACACCGAAATCATTATTAAATGATTTAAATATTAAACAATTCTATTATCATTAATATTTAATTAATATTAAACTATTAATGAAACCATTGCCAAAATATTAAAGTTATTTATAATAACTCAAATTTTTTAAAGTATTAATACTACCCTTAAATGATTTTTAAAACAATTAAAATCATTTTTAAATAATTACCATTAATATTTAAATATTAATGTAATATTTATCCAAATATTAAAAGTCATTAATTATAACTTAAAATATTTTTAATCCATTTATATCCTTTTTTAAATGATTATTAATTCCATAAAATCATTTTTAAACTATTTATTTAATATATTTATTAAATAAATTTAATATCATTAATATTAAATTATTAATGAAATTATCCTTTAAATATTAAAAGTTATATTTTATAACTTAAAAACTACTTAAATAATTTTTATATGATTTTTAAATCATTAATTCTATTTTTCATAATTTATTTAATATATTTATTAAATAAATTAATTATCATTAATATTAATTTATTAATGGAATTCATCACAAAATATTAAAAGTCATTAAAAATAACTTAAAATATTTTCTTTTACCATAATATAATTTTAAATGATTTTTCAAGTATTAAAATCATTTTTGAATAATTTATTTAATATAATAATTAAATAAATTAAATACCTTTATTATTTCAAAAATATTAAATATTTATGAAATATATTAAAAATTATTAAAAACTAATTTTTAGACTTTAAAATAATTTTTAGTAATTTAAAAATAAAGTGTCGCTAAAGACTGCCTATAGCGACAGAACCGTCGCCAGAGATGTTCTTCATGTTCTTGTTGAAACCCAGATCTTCATAGACAATTTTGAGTGAACAACTTTGACCAAGTTTAATGATCAGATAATGATGTTTCTAGGCTATCTATTAATCACAGTTTGTAGAACTAATGTAATACTATAAGATTCAACAATAAAAATGGTCATAACACGTATCAAATGAAAGATCTAAAGGCCTAAAGTAGCTGTCAGAGCTTCTCTTCATTTTCTGGGTTACCCAGAAATGAAGAACAGTTCAACCAGCCACTTTTGGGCTTCCACAACTTACAATCCTTGTATTGATTTTGTGATCTAAGGGTTCCAGGTTGTAGACAACATGTAAGACTACAGATCCATTACACAAAAACAATAAAACAACAACATAACAAGAAGATCTAGTTCGGTCAAAGTTTGTCAAAAAAATTGTGAACACGGTTTCTAGGTTTTCCAGAAATGCTCAATCAGTGACAAGTGGTCTACTTTGACAAGTCACTCCGATCTATATATTGATGTTATGAAGGGTCTAAAGACATGGATCTAGAGTCCATCTAACAGACTACAACATGAATGCAAGAACAAGAACAAAACAATAAACACCTGACAGATCTGGAGCATTAAAAATCTTGTCAGACGCTGGAAAATGATTTATGGGTTACCCAGAAATCTCCCAGTCATGCTCGGTCAACGGGTTTTGACCGTGAATAACATGCAATCTAAACAAGGAATGGCTATGATTCCACTTCTATATTACAGTCCTCATACCAAAGAACACATTTATAACATTAAACACACATAAAACTTAACACAGAAAGATCTAGAGTCTCTGACATTCGTTGTCAGACCACAGTTATAAAATTTTTCCAGATTTTTGAAATCCTCAAATTCGTGCACTTAGATGTTATGGATCTACAAGATACCAACCCAGATCATCAATATATACTACATATAACATGTTTTAACATAAAAATTTAACATCTAACATATCTATCAAGATCAGATTTCTAGGGTTAGTTTTTATACCTCACTTTGATCTATCTTGTATTTGGACTTCTGATCTGTTAGTGGATTTCGTGGGGCTAGATTTTGTGACTGATATATGATAAGTGGTATTTTTACCCACTTATTGTTTACCAATCCATGCGAATTGTGCCCACCTCATGTACATTTCATTGTGTTTTAGTCACATTTCACGTTATTTTGCATTGCATCTACTTAAAACTCCTTTTGGTGAATAAGTGCAGGAATTGGCTCAATTTTGGTGGAAATAGGGATAGCGGCGAGCGGATGCGTGAAGGCGAGTTACAAGGTGAGGATGTGCATGGCATGGAGGTGCAATAAAGCATGAAGACCAAGCAAGCAAGAGGATTAAAGCATGAGTGAACAAGTAGCAGCAGCAGTAGAATAAAACCAGAACCAGAAATTGCAGAACACAAGCCGCGCGGCAGAACAGCTTAGACACGCGCGCCTGCGCTAGTGCATGGCTGAACAGGGAAAACTTTCTGCAAGTTGAGCGACCGCGAGGGGAGAGATGTGCGCCCGTGAGGAATGAGCGCGCGCCCGCGCGAGAGATCGAATGGACTGGACTAAACTTACTGCAAGTCTCGCGGCCACGAGACAGGGAGGCTAGAGACGCGCGCGGCCGCGCGCGATGCTGATGCTGTAATTTATTTTTATTTTTAATTCTCAATTAAATGATGTGTAATTGGTTTTTAAACGATTCTGACGAGTGTCAGAGAGAGACGTGATTACTTTGACGTATTTTCATCTTAGAAACTAGGGTTTACACCTTGGGGGAGATTCCAACGTAGGAGAAAGCCATAACGTCTATTTTTCTCCACTTCTTCTTGGAAATCTCTGTCATCGTGAATTTGATTATTATCTATTTGGATTTCTTTGAGGATTTAATAGTTGATCATTGGTTTTTATTCAACGATTGGGTTTGATCGTTCTAACTTTCTTACTTCATTCGTTTGTTTATTGATCATGTTTAGCTTTGATCCCATAATGGCTTTTGGTTCAGTTATGAACTAAACTCCATTATGGGATTCTAACGGATTTTAATATGTAGTTTAGTTGTACATCTAAATGTTAGATTTGTTTTGCATATCATATGGAATATCTGTCATGGTAGTATTACATGCATGAATGCTTGATCACCATTCATTTCAGTATTTGTATGGGATTGACAATGAACATATAAATATGGACTGTAACCTTGATATCATGCGAATATGGGCTTAGTGTAATAGCTTGCATATTTTGTGAACCAGATAGACATATACTGTTTCACCGTATGAGCTAGATTAAGAGCTTGTGCTTAAGAACAATAGAATTGCAATTATGCATAGACATATGATGATTGTGATTGTATTGATGATCGCATAGAGTCTAACCTCTGTAGATGTTGTGTGAGTAGGTTATAGTGCATTGAAAAATGGTTATAACTCTCTTTGTGCTCTTGGCTATTTTCCTGTGGTATGTGAACACTTCTTGCATGACAGTGGCGATTAGACGAAATATTAAATGAAGTTAGGATCACATTGTTTCCATAATATAGTTAGTCCATTTATATTGTTATTTTTAATCAGTAATCATAATTAGTTTAAACCAACAATTGATTCATCAGTCTGAGCATATAAATATAGTGAGTTAATTAATGCATAGTAGTCTAAGTTTAACAACTTTCTCTGTGGGATCGATACTTTACTTACTCTGTATTACTTGTTGACCCGTGTATACTTGCATGAGTTAGAGCTCTTTTATAAGAACTATAAAAGAGGCAACAAGTTTTTGGCGCCGTTGCCGGGGAAAAGCGTTAATTTAGATAATTATCATTAGTTTAAAGCTGTATTATATGACTTAGACAATTCTGTTCATTTCTCATTTCTATATATATTTTGTTTTTAGTTGTAGGTACTTGTAGAATTTTATGCACACACGATCATCCAACTCAGCGTTAACACCAGCACAAGCTAATATCAACGAAAAAGGTTGGAAAACGAGTGTACGGAGAAATTTGCAAGCACAGTTAGAAAGTACGACAGTCAGTATGGCGGAAGAACAAAGAATTGAGAAAAGAGAAGAGCATCAGGCTCTAAGAGAATATTCCATGCCAAACATAAATGAATTACAGTCTAGCATAGTCAGATCGGCGATAGAGTATGTGGCTTTACCTCCTGAGATGGAACACATTCAAAATGTGTTTCATGTGTCAGTGTTGCGTCCTTATAAACTGGACTATAAACACGTAATAGAGTATGAATCTATTCAAATAGAGAAAGACTTGTCCTATGAGGAACTTCCAATTCAAATTATTGATATGAAGGAACAAGTTTTAAGAAATAAGGTAATACCTTCAGTGAAGGTGTTATAGAGAAACCACAATGCTGAAGAAGCAACGTGGGAACTCGAAAGTAAAATGAAGGAAGACTTTCCTCATTTGTTTATGTAATTATAAGCTAAGATTCTGAGGACAGAATCCTTATTAAGGGGGAGAGAATGTAACGCCCGAGAAAATCGGATTTTTATGACAATTAAATTTTTATTTGATTATGTGAATTAAATGAATTTAATTGATTATTATGTGAGTAAGTTATGTGAAGGTCATTCTATGACCTAGAATGTGTTAACGTGGTAAGTATTCTGGCTACGTGTTAGAAATAATTGTTTGGAATTTTCAAGACAAAAATAATTATTTTCCGAGAAATTTCCGTAAAAACACTATTCATCCGTTTCTGTTCGGGGAATTATTTTGAAATTCCGAGAAACACGTAATGAAAGAATATTGTGATAGGATGGAATATCTGATAATAATTCTTTTATGGCAAACACAATTTTTGCCTGCGGACTTAAAACCTAAGGGTTGAGTATATTGATTTTCGAAAAGGAAATAATATGCGTAGAAGGAATGGCGTTAGGGTTAATGCGAGTGTTATACATTTGGTGATACTATTTAGTATCTATGTATAATACGTTGAGTAAATACAAAGTACAGTAAGATTATTGTACGTATAGTATACGATAAGAATATGTGAATTGTACGTGTAGAATACGATTCGTATTATAGGATTAAGATTAAGTCTTAAAGAATAAGTCATTTGAGTTGGATTCTATTAGTCCAATTATTAAATGACCAAGCCCAAGGAGATTAGTAAGTTGAGCCCAAGTCTAGGCCCAATGTTTATTTAGTTAAACCCAATTCATTTAAACCGAAACGTGGATCGATCCGGTGGGTCACCGAATGGGTAAAACCCATGGGGCAACCCATGGGATGTCACATGAGGTGGTGGGCCGGCTACTTGGTGTGGTAGCCAAGCATAAGGCTTGGTCACCAAGTATTTTACTTGGTGACCAAGTGTGAATAGTAAGGAGGTGGGGTGTGAATTGTCCAAATTGCCCTCCATCTCATTTTCTATAAATAGGAAGCTAGGTTTAGTCATTTGAGAGTTTTTTAATTGCCAACCTAGATTATTTGAGAGAGAAAGAGAGCTAGACTCAACCAAATTATACACTTGGAAGCTTGATCATAGAGTTTTTCAAGAAAGTTTCATAAGAGTTCTTAAGGTATAATCTTTACCTTTCCTCTCCATCTCTTTTTGATTTTTCTTTTATATTGGAGAATCATAGAATGGGTGGTATATGTCTTGTATGAGAGATTAAAGATGACTTACCATAGATTCAATCTCTATAAGTCATGAGATTATAAGAAATATAAGGTTTAATATAGTTTTGAACCATGAAATATTGTTTATTGAGATTGATCATTTATAAACGATTGAACTCCATCAATCCGTTAGTATTTGCATCTTGATTAGTTAGGGTGTAGATATGAAATCCATGGAGTATTCCATGTGATTTGGCTTAGAGAACGATAATAACGAAGTTATGGCGAATTTTACGTAATTAGACGTTAAACGTCGAAAATGTTGAATTCCGGATTAGAGGTCAAAAGTTTCTATGAGACTTGAAAACGTTGGTTTTCAATGTCAACACGTGAGATAGGGTGATTAAAAGTTGTGGGTTTGAGAATCGTCGAATTCTGACTTAAAACGAAGAAAACGAGCATTGAACGCTCATTAACGTTTTCGAATGTATAGAAAATGAACTCAATATTGAATTCGGAGTTATTGGAATCGAAAGTGTCGAATTCTTATATGAACGCGTAGATTACGTTATTTGTGACGTGTAGGCTTTTGAACGGACCAAATCGGGCTTAAAACGAAGAAGTTACGGCCCCGAGAATTTCGCAAAGTTTTTAAAAATTGTTGAGATTAAATGCGAGGTGCAGCCGCCATTTCTGCTGATATAGTGTTATTCGCCGCACAGCCAGTCACGCGCGATAACTTTGGCTATCGCTAATTGGTACCAATATTTTGCAATCGATATGCGCTATGACTCAAGTCGTCGAGGGCCTTGCCACTGCTAACTGGCGCCATGACGCCAGCCTAGTACTTATGAGGGTGCCGCTCACATGTGAGTGGTGAACCTTAGACAATGACTTAGGTTTTGAACTTCATTTGTTCGGGAACCTAAAGGGATGATGTTTGTACACTTCATAAGTGTATTAAAGCTATTCCTATACTACCTATACTAAGGTATATGGTATGAAACTTAGGAATGTAATGCATGTTAGTAAGTTAACAACGATGAACAAAGTTGATACTTTATCAACAATGTTTGAGTCCGGTTAATAAAAGTTAGTTGAATGATAAACTGGGACAAAGGGTAATAAGTCTTGTTGACTTTAATAAAGTTATTAAGTTAACTAAGACATAGAAGAGAAAGAAGCTTGTAGGAACAATGTGAATAGTTGTTTGATAGCTAATTACAGTGTGCTATGTGAATATATCATGTAGATTCTGTAAAGGTTGTGGTCAGTCAATTAAGTTATTTTAAGATGCTGAAAGGCAAGTTTTCTTAATGCTTGTCTAAACTTCCATGTTAGCCTTGTTTTAAAGAAAAGGTCAATGCCAGATTTTAACTCGGCTAGACTATTCGTAATATATAGATTGATTATGATTCATATCTTTCTATATAGAAATGTTAACGCTATCCTATGCCAAGTAATTGGTACGGACGTGAAGGTAAGGTTTGTCTAAAAACAAACAAAACTATTTTTCATCGATATTTCGATGGGCACGCGAGTTTGCCAAAAATATTAAACGTAAATACATTTAATGAATGAGTGTTAATCAACACAGAGTACTATAGGCTGATCACCTAGAAGTGCTCGTAAGTTATCGGATGAACGACCTTAGTGCTGTGGACTCCTTTTCAAGTATGAAAACTGAAAGTTACTGTTCATGGTCTAACGACCAGTTCAGAATTCCTAATCTATTCTATACTTTGGGAATTGATGTTATGAACTGTTAAAGTATTATTGATTCATAATACTTCATAACTATTGTTCAGTTATGTCGGAATTGTTATATGATTCACGAATGTGGTATTCCTGTTATCCTTGATAAACTTGCTGGGCTGTCATGCTCACTTCTTGCGTGAATCATATAACTGCAGTTAACGATGAACGTACTGTGAATGCCAAGAGAGATAAAGGCAAAGCTAAGATGGATGCTTAGGCATTGTGTAATAGTTTAGTAAGTTTATATGTATTACACATTATGAACAATGAACAATGTAACCAGTTTATGAACCTGGGAAGGATTTATACTTTGATTGTAATAAAAAGATAGTAATTACCTTTATTTTGTTGTATTTCAATGGAATGATTGTATGGATGTTAGTACAGTGGAACACCATCTGTCGGGTTGAAAGATACCCGAATTTGGAGGCGTCACACTACGGTTATTCCCATTTTCATTGAGGGATAAAGAAAGGAGTTGGCTACATTCTTTGCCGGCAGGATCAATCACCACATGGGATGACTTAGCACAGAAGTTCTTAGCCAAGTTCTTCCCAATGGCTAAGACTGCAAAGATGAGGACAGCCATATCTCAGTTCGAGCAACAACAGGACGAGTCCTTATATGAGGCATGGGAGAGGTATAAAGAGATGCTTAGGAAGTGTCTGCATCATGGTTTGCTAGATTGGATGGTGATTAATTCATTTTACAATGGTTTGGGATGGCAGTCGAGACCGATTGTAGATGCAGCCGCAGGAGGGGCATTATGGGCAAAAAGCTATGATGAGGCCTATACGCTTATCGAGACTATGGCTGTAAATGACTATCAGAATCCTATAGCTCGGATGTCACAGCCTAAGGTTGCAGGTGTGTTGGAGGTAGATGCGATTACATTTATTGCAAGACAAATAAGCGACTATGGCTAAGAAAATAGATACGTTGGCAGAGAACAAAGTGAAGACGGATGCTTTCGTTTGTGAGATTTATGCGGGTTCACACTCCACAGATCAATGTGCTATCAGCTCGGAGTCAGTACAGTATGTGAGCAACTATAGAAAAGACTAAGGTTAATTTCAGAACACATACCATCCCAACAATCGCAATCATCCGAACATCAGTTGGTCTAACAACCAAGGACAACAACAAAATCAGTTCCAGCCGAATCAACAGTTTCAACCACAGTCATCACAGCCACAGTTTACACCAAAACCACCGCTTCCACGAGATTTCCTCAACAAAGAACACACCACACTCGGTGCATCACATCCAGAGAAGAAATCAGAAATGGAGGAGATGATGTTGAAATACATGGCAAACACTAAGGTCATGATCAAAAGCCAAGCAGTGGCTAACAAGAATTTAGAGACTCAGATGGGGAAAATGGCGAGCATGCTTACTAACAGGCCCCAGGGTGCCTTACCAAGTAACACAGAAGTAAATCCTAGAAGAGACGGGAAGGAGCAGTGTCAAGCAATAACATTGAGATCTAGGAAAGATTTGACAGGTTCTGCAAGTCGCGCAAGCATGATGATCTGAGAATGCTTGCCATGCCATGCGCAAGTGGCGAGTGAGGCCAGACGAGAGAAAAATCTAAAAGATTCTGAGGTTCAGCAGGCAGAGAAGAATAAATCAGGTTCAGAAGAGAATGTCAAGAGTCCAGTACAACCACTGTACCCTCAAGTACCATATCCGCAGAGGTTAATTAAGCAGAAAGACGATAAATAATTCAGCAAGTTTTTAGAGGTTTTCAAAAAGCTGTATATCAACATACCTTTTGCCGAAGCATTGGAACAAATGCCAAGCTATGCAAAATTCATGAAAGGTATATTGTCAAGGAAGAAAAGATTAGATGAGTTCAAAATGGTAGCCTTGACAGAGGAATGCAGTGCAGTGCTCCAACGCAAGTTACCTCCAAAGCTGAAAGATCCGGGTAGCTTCACAATTTCGTGCACCATTGGGAAGATGGATTTTAGAAAGTGTTTATGTGATCTGGGAGCAAGTATAAATTTGATGCCGTTATCAGTGTTTAACCAGTTGGGATTACCAGCTCCAAAACCGACGAACATATCGTTACAGTTAGCTGACAGATCAGTCACATATCCACGGGGAATTGTTGAAGATGTATTGGTTAAAGTGGATAAGTTCTTTTTTCCAGCCGACTTTATCATTCTAGATTTCGAACAGGATAAGAATATATCGATCATACTAGGGAGACCATTCTTAGCCACGGGCAGGACTTCTATAGATGTTCAGAAGGGGGAACTAACCATGCGTGTACAAGATCAAGAGGTCACATTTAATGTCTTCAAGGCAATAAAGCTCCCTACAGATGAAGAAGAGTGTTTCCTGGTTGATCTGGTGGATTGTAACCTAAAGACTTGGGTACAAAACTCGAGGATGGATGAATCAAAGAGGTGTTTAATGGGCAAAAGTTCCGAGTTGAAGATAGAGACGTTGATGAAAGACGAAGTCATTAAATTTTGGGGTGCCAAGGACAATAAGGAAGGCACCTCAATTCTTGACGTGACGTGAAAATTCAGAGACAGTCAAGCTAATTGACTATAACTTAGTGTTGGATGGGAGACAACCCATCATTTCTACACCCATTAATTCGTTTATTTTTAGTTATTCTTTTGATGATTTTAATTAGTATTTCTAATTCAGTGATAAAAAGATATTGGATAAGCAATCGTAAATGCATGACGAGTATCAATTGACATTAATTTCGTGATGTATGCATTACGTGGCCACTATTGCATGCCTTAATCATGTGCATTAATGTCTGTGCAGGTACCATTATTGGAGAGCATCACTGATGGAAGAATTAGATCAAATTTTAGAATGGCGAGAGACGGTAGAATTGTCATGCATACCCGTGAGAGTATCTAAACTCACGCTACCACAAGGCCAAGCCGATCAGACCAACATGCCTTCTGTGAGTCTCGCGCCCGCGAACCCAACTCAGTATACACGCGCGCGGCTGCACGAGGCACCGAATCCAGTCAGATATGAACGTGTTTAAAACAGAACTTTGGACCATTCGAACTCTCATTTGCGATAATAACAAACGCGAGAATATCTCACTCACCATAACTCGCGTCTCTATCACTCCATCAGTTACAGAATGAAGCCGTATATCCCTCCATCACATCTCCACGATTTCTTCCACACTCAAAGCTCATTCACTTCTCATACCTTCTATAAAGCTAGGGCTCTCAATTGGGTTGGCTTACATAAAGATGAAGGTTATCAATTCACAAATTTCCAATCTCTCTCTCAGTCATCTACTACCTCTACCAACTATCTCAAATGGGTCCAAAGAGAGTACGAGCTACTTCATCCTCTTCATCTTCCTCCGGCAGTCACGAGGAGGACATTGTCGACCACAACAAGTTTTTATGTTTGGAGGCCCAGCAGGAATACTATCGCATTGTTGCGAAGACATTCATTAAGGAAAGAGGATTTAGACCAGAAGGCCAGGATGGAGAGCTGTGTGCCATGATCCACGAACGGGGATGGGGTGGACTGACTGCCACACCCAAACCGATTTCGATGAGCATCGTCCGAGAGTTTTATGCCAATGCCAAAGTCACGATGAATGATACCGCTGTGGTTTGTGGTGTCGAGATAGAGTACAGACCCTCCGCCATCCGTAATGTGCTGAGAATCACAGCAAGACCACCAACAGGGCTGACCAATTGGATTACGAGGGCTCATCAGGAAACAGATTTGGAGCGTGTTATTGCGGAGTTGTGCATTCCAGGAACAAGGTGGACTTACAAAGTCGGCATGACCCAACCTCGCATATTCCCAGCAGCTGCACTGAATTGATACGCCAAGGCATGGAATCTGTTCATTTGTTCCAAATTATTGCCATCATTACATCAACATGAAATCACAGCAGAGAGGGCCGTAATTCTTTGGGGCATCATAACCGGCGAATATATCGACATGGGGTATTTGATACATCAAAACATTGTGAAGTATCTAAAGGGAACTACCACTGGGAGCATACCACATGCTTCAGTGATAGCCATACTATGTGCACAGCAGGGGTGCAATTGGGGCAACGGACAAATGCAATATCCAAGCCAAGACATCACACATGCCTCTATTGCAAAATTTGAGGACTGGGTAGGTGGTGAGCCACACCCGCGCGGACGAGGATTCATTCTTCGACCCACCTTCCCAGAACCAACCCAGCAGCCACCACAGATCAATGAAGCAGACCCATCCACTCGAGCACATCCGATCCCTAGTGATCGACATCTTCGAAGGTTGGAGCGCAAAGTCGACGCATTGTATGACAATCTTGGGACATTTTCTATGGGACTCACAAGAGCCTTGGCTGAAGCCTTCGCATAGCAAGGAACAATGCTTGACTGGCCACAGTTTGGAACCGCTGTACCTTATCCACCACCAGATTCACCACCCGAGGAGGGTGGTCATGACGATCATTAAGGGAGTTTTTCTTGTACCCTTTACCTTCATTCAATGAGGACATTGAACACTTTAAGTTTGGGGGTATTGGAGTACTTGCATAGTAGTTTAGTTTGCATTCTGTTTTGCATGTTTAGTTTAATTTTGCATGATTATGTGTTAGATAAAATTTTGCATAAAATTTTTAATTTTTAGTCATTTTAGATTATGTTAGTATGTTTTAGTTTTATGTCTCACACAAATTCTTGCTTAATAATAGAATTTTTTGCCTAGCCAATTATGATAGTGAATTGTGAAAGATTTCAGAATATATGCACAACACAGCTTAGATATAATGTTTTACATGATGAGATTCATGTTGCTGTTTAAATGCTTTTGGTATGCACGAATAGGTTCACAATCACTTGTAGGTGTAAGAGACGTGTGTTGCATAGCTTAATAGAACATGTAGTTTCAAAAAGCGAAATATGTGGAATATGCATATAGACTTGGTACACTGACATTCAAACTGTGGGAACACCTGGGCATGCCTGAATTGGGACGAGATGAAGCATAAAACGCACTCGTTTAAATAGGAAATGAGATGGAGCATAAAATGCACTCGTTTACAGAGGAAGTGAGAAGTAGCGTAAAACGCACTCGCTTTATTTAAAAAAAAGAAAAAGAAAAAGAAAAGAAAAATGGCAATAAACACCGCGGAAAAGTGCGAAAAATCGCCCTCGTGAGTAGAAATAAAGCATTGAGCTCAGTGTTGAACCTTAGTTTGTATTGATATGTCGAAACAGTCTATGTTGCATGAGTATACATGAGTCTTGATTTAGACTATAATTTTTTATTTTGAGCAATGTAGCACATGTATTCTTTGCGTAGATCAAGTTTTGGTGAACACTATACACACACACACACACAACATCTCTATAGCATTCATGAATCATCTGAGTGTATGATGTTATATCTATAGTTTGGTTGGAAATCATGTTCTTGGACCGGGATAATTCACTGAGGTATTGTGGCTGAAATTCTATTATGGTTGGGATTGTGTGAGGCTAGTTTGCATCATAGAGTAGTTGCATAGTTTAGTAGTTGCATTTTTAGTGTTCATTCATATGCATTGCTTGAGGGCAAGCAACAGTTCAAGTTTGGGGGTATTTGATAAGTGGTATTTTTACCCACTTATTGTATACCAATCCATGCGAATTGTGCCCACCTCATGTACATTTCATTGTGTTTTAGTCGCATTTCACGTTATTTTGCATTGCATCTACTTAAAACTCCTTTTGGTGAATAAGTGCAAGAATCGGCTCAATTTTGGTGGAAATAGGGATACCGGCGAGCGGATGCGTGAAGGCGAGTTACAAGGTGAGGATGTTCATGGCATGGAGGTGCAATAAAGCATGAAGACCAAGCAAGCAAGAGGATTAAAGTATGAATGAACAAGTAGCAGCAACAGCAGAACAAAACCAGAACCAGAAACTGCAGAACACAAGCCATGACGGCAATGTATCATTTTTAGACACGCATACCATGAAAGTGTACATGGTGAACAGGAAAACTTTCTCGCAAGTTGAGCGATCGCGAGGGAGAGATCTTGCGCTACCATGAGAATGAGCGCGCGCCCGCGCGAGAGGTCGGATGGACTGGACTAAACTTACTGCAAGTCTCGCGGCCGCGAGATAGGGAGGCTAGAGACGTGTCTTGTGCACATGCGTCGCCGATCTTTAATTTATTTTTATTTTAATTCTCAATTAAATGATGTGTAATTGGTTTTAAACGATTCGATGAGTGTCGAGAGAGGCGTGATTACTTTGACGTATTTTCATCTTAGAAACTAGGGTTTACACCTTGGGGGAGATTCCAACATAGGAGAAAGCCATAACGTCTATTTTTCTCTACTTCTTCTTGGAAATCTCTATTATCGTGGATTTGATTATTATTTATTTGGATTTCTTTGAGGATTTAATAGTTGATCATTGGTTTTTATTCAACGATTGGGTTTGATCGTTCTAACTTTCTTACTTCATTCGTTTGTTTATTGATCATGTTTAGCTTTGATCCCATAATGGCTTTTGGTTCAGTTATGAACTAAACTCCATTATGGGATTCTAACGGATTTTAATATGTAGTTTAGTTGTACATCTAAATGTTAGATTTGTTTTGCATATCATATGGAATATCTATCATGGTTGTATTACATGCATGAATGCTTGATCACCATTCGTTTTAGTATTTGTATGGGATTGACAATGAACATATAAATATGCACTGTAACCATGATAACATGCGAATATGGGCTTAGTGTAATAGCTTGCATATTTTGTGAACCAGATAGACATATAATGTTTCACCGTATGAGCTAGATTAAGAGCTTGTGTTTAAGAACAATAGAATTGCAATTATGCATAGACATATGGTGATTGTGATTGAATTGATGATCGCATAGAGTCTAACCTCTGTAGATGTTGTGTGAGTAGGTTATAGTGCATTGAAAATGGTTATAACTCTCTTTGTGCTCTTGGCTATTTTCTTGTGGTATGTGAACACTTCTTGCATGACAGTGGCGATTAGATGAAATATTAAATGAAGTTAGGATCCCATTGTTTCCATAATATAGTTGGTCCATTTATATTGTTATTTTTAATCAGTAATCATAATTAGTTTAATTCAACAACTGATTCATCAGTCTGAGCATATAAATATAGTGAGTTAATTAATGCATAGTAGTCTAAGTTTAACAACTTTCTCTGTGGAATCGATACTTTACTTACTCTGTATTACTTTTTGACCCGTGTATACTTGCATGAGTTAGAGCTCTTTTATAAGAACTATAAAAGTGGCAACAATATACTTATAATTTTTGTGGGTTTTGAGTTAAGAGAGATTGATTGAGTGTTTGTGCAAAAATGAGCTTAAATGTGACACTTTCTCTCTCCAATCTATATATAGAAGTCTTAGATTCAATGTATTGGCTGGCTATTGACTGATTGCAGGAGATTTTGGTCACATGGGATATCTAGGGTTGGTGAACAACTCAAGATTTAGCAAGATTTGCAAGCAATCTAATAAAAAGTGTGCAAAAGATATTTTAGTCTTTTTGCTTGTAATTTTAATGGCCACTTTGTCATTTACCCTAACCCTTAGGGTTTAACCCTAAGGTTTAGCATAATGCATTTGTAGGATTTCTGATTAGGGTTTGTACAAAAATTTAGTTTCTTAAAATTTGTAATTAGGGTTTTTTTAATTAGATTAGGTTTACTAATTATATAAACTTGAAAATTAGATTTAAGTATTCACTAATTAACATTAAACTGGCTTAATTAGTGATTGGGGTTCCTATTTAGCAAATTAGGGTTTCTTAATTAGCTAATTAGGGTTTCTAACTTTTAGAAATTAGGGTTTCTAAATTTTAATTAGGGTTTACCTAATCAAATCCATCATAATTAACATTAATCACATAACACAATTACAAAACAATCTTGTACTCTAATTTGGGTTTCAAATTAGGGTTTAGCATAGTAAAACTAGGGTTTTCTACTGTCACACTATAATTGACCAATTATTAACAGTTTGCACATACAGTACATATTTATAGTACTAAAATATAATTAATATTATATTTATATTCTCTTTCCTTGTTCCAAACCAAAATTAGGGTTTAGATTCCATATCTGATTTATCTCATCATATATAATATTATTAATTAAGTCAAAAAAATAATTAACTTAACTAATCTGAAATAAATTCATATAATAAAATAAAATATTTATTATAATAATTCTAATAATCATTTCATATATTATTTAAATAATATAATGATCATATTTTCATGGAAAATACTTAATAGAAACATTTCTATTATAAAATTAATCATTATAAAAATTTAATTTATAATAATCAATAATTCTAAATTAAAATTATTTATAATTATTCATGTAATAAATATATTTTATTTATCACACACACACACACACACACACACACACACACATATATATATATATATATATATATATACACACACACACACATTATTTTGGTACATATTCTCCATATTTATTTTACTAAATAAAAAAAAATTTATACACAAAATTTCTGATTTATTTATATAGAAAATATCGGGTTATTACAAATAGTCAGCTCCGCAATAAGAGAAAAAGTCAAATTTGGAAGAGCTATTGTTGAAGTACATATCCGGTAATGAGGCAGCTTTCAAGACGCAAGCGGCGGCGATTAAGAACTTGGAAAATCAGATGGGACAGCTTGCGTTGACATTAAATAACAGACCTTTAGGGACTTTACCGAGTGACACTGAGAAGAATCCAAGGGGAAATCATGAGCAGTGTCAAGCTATCACATTAATAAGTGAAAATCATTTTGAGGGGAAAAGTACATAAAATTTGCCAAGGAAAGATGTGAAAGAAAGTGAAGAAAAGTTGGTTGAAGAGAAACAGGGTGAAGACAAGCAAGTGGATAAGAATCAGGCAGATATTGAACCAGTTGTCTATCCTTCACCACCGTTTCAGCAGAGAGTTCAAAAGCAGAAGTTAGATAAACAATTCTCAAAGTTTTTAGAAATATTTAAGAAGTTACAGATTAATATTCCATTTTCAGAAGCCCTAGAACAGATGTCGAGCTATGCAAAGTTTATGAAGGGTATTTTGTCGAGGAACAAGAAGTTAGAAGATTATGAGACTATTGCATTGACGGAGGAATGTAGTGCTGTATTGCAGAGGAAGTTGCCTTTAAAGTTGAAGGATCTGGGGAGTTTCACCATTCCTTGCACAATTGGGAACATAGCCTTCAACACATGTTTGTGTGATTTGGGTGCGAGTGTGAATCTCATGCCATTATTTGTGTACACTTAGTTGGGTTTGCCGGCACCAAAACCTATAAACATCTCATTACAGTTGGCAGATAAATCAGTTACTTATTCGAGGGGAATTGTTGAAGATATTCTAGTAAAGGTGGATAAGTTTATATTTCTAGCCTATTTCATCATTATGGATTATTAAGAGGATAAGAACATTCCTATTATCTCAGGGAGGCCATTCTTGGCAACTGGGAACATTTATCGATGTTCAGAAAGGGGAGTTAACGATGAGAGTTCAAGATCAAGAGGTGAAGTTCAATGTGTTTAAAACTATGAGATTCCCTACAGATGATGAAGAGTGTTTCAAAATGGATGTGATCGAAAAGATGCTTAATGAAGACTTGATTAAAGGTTTGAACAACCATCCGTTGGAAACCACTTTGCTAGGAGATGCCGACTTGGATGATCCAGAATTTGTGGACTATTTGCATATATTGGATGCATTACCTAGAGTGAGCAGATTCAAATTGCCATTCAAGACCTTACATACAGAAGAGAAAGCATCGGCACGGAAAGTAAGTTACTGAGGGTTCTTCGAGAGTACAAGTTTGCGATAGGATGGACAATTGCTGACATCAAGGGGATGTCTCTACACCCAGCGCCCTAAAGCCTTATGGTTTGGGAGTCGTTGGTCGAAAGCTCGCTAATGGGTAGCACTGAAAAGCCTAAGAGGACTAGACATTGCACAGTCATAAGTAAAATAAAAAGTGAAAAATGGGAAAAAGAGCGAAAAGCCCCTGTATGTGAATAAGAAAGTAAAAGTATCCCATTTTGACTTCTAAATTTGCTAACAGTTTGGTTTTAGTCGGACTTGCTTGTTTATGAATTTCTAGACTTTAAGCTCTTTGATTCCTTTAAAGAAGCGTATTATGTGTCTTATTTAAGTTTCTGTCAGTTAGCATGGTTGTTGAGCACACATGCACTATATCAGTCATAACAGGGAAATATTTGGTGATTGATGTGGGGTTTTTGATTTGTCTTTGAAAGATGTACTATCATGTCTATTGTAGTTTCTCTAAGGCAATTTGAATAGATTTTATTATGTCTGATAGCTGGATTTGTAGGCATGTAGTTAGTTGCATTGCATTGCATTCTGTTGTGCTCAAGGACAAGTACGGTTTAAGTTTGGAGGAATTTGATGAGTGGGGTTTATACCTACAAATCAAATGCCTATTCAGACTTAAACAATGCTTAATCCATTTATTTTAGTATCATTTTATATGTTTGTGCTTGTTTTTTGTGCATGCTTTAGTATGTGTTAGCTAAGGCGTGATGGTGGAAATGTGGCAGGAATCAACATGCAACTACAAGGAAATCAGCAAGATATATAGTATACCCCACCGGGGCGGGTCATTTACAAAGCAAATACCCTGCCGGGGCAGGGGTGTACATGTTGTAGAGACTTAATACCCGCTAGGGCGGGGGTTCCTAAATACAAATACCCCACCGAGGCGGGGGTACGCGGACTAGAAAAAGGAGTTCTAATGCAATTCTACTACTGTCGTGGAGTAGCCTGATGGACTTTGGATGTGATTGGGACTGGAAAGAGGACGTTTCTAGCTGCAATTATAAAGATTGAAGCAATTCAATTTCATCAATTCAACAAGGAATCAACCATTAACTACTTTCAAGCCCTAATTTGAGAAGATTGTGGAGGAACAGTGAAAAGGAGCAAGGATCACGAAGATTACAGATTGAAGTGAAGAGAAGGGTGGTTCTATTACTATTCTTGTTCTTTAATTTTAGTTTTGTAATTGGGATGTTGATTTCTTTAATCTATTCAGTGTTTAATTCATTAATTATGAACTGATTCATCTTATTAAGCTTAGAATGGATCTTTAAGTGTAACAATGGTTATCATGCTTTGATTTCAATTCGATGAAGATATTTTTGAATTCATCTATTATGATTTGTTTGTAATCTATGAATTGCTTGATCACCAATTCTATGTGGACTTGTATGAATTCAAGAGATGAAGTATGAGTTTATACTTAGTCATTATAGCACGTGTTTGTGATTTCTGCGTTTTGATGGAATTCATGATTTATGTTTAGGATAGAGATATACCTATGCATCACATGTAATCATGTAAGAACTTGGAATTTAAACCTTCTTTAATTGTAATTCACATAGAGATATATGAATTAGTTAATTAGGGTGTTTGTCTTAATTCTATCAAATGTGGATTTAAGTTGATACGTGTTTAGTGCATCGAGAGATGGCTAATTCTACTTTTTTATTCTTGATTAATGAACTGCAGTAGTTGAATTGGATTAAAAAGAAGTATGATAATCTGAGTGAAGCATAAAGTGAAGTTATAGGTTTAATTCTCCATTATCCGATTAAAATTTGTGATTCTTAGTTGATTTCTATTTTGTTTATTAGTTTTTCTTTATTTTCATCGTTAAAGCGGTTAGTTTAATAAAATTGAAATAATACAAAGCTGGTAATTATTAGATTAAAATTGATATTTGTCTTTGTGGGAACGATACTTAACTGATCACGTATACTAACGTGTTATGCTTAATTAGATTACACCCAATAAGGGTTCCCTTGGTAATTTGTCCCTTCTTTTGTTGTGGCAAGCTTATATCGCTGTAAATTCTTAGGATTTCTTTCTTTTCTTTTAATGAGAAGCTTGATCCTGCCTTAGACTCTTTCCATTTCTTGGAATCGGTAAATGACCCAGCCCTTTCGCATGTTGTTACCGGGGATTCATGTAAGAAACTCTCTTTGTTGACCAAGTCGATAGTGAGCAATATCCTGCACATCAAAAGAAAAAAAATGCACCAGAAGCTTAACGGATCGGCCGTCAGGATTAGTATAATCTATTGAATGAGGCATTTGAAGCTTAAAGTTTGTGAAATTGAATGAGTAATGAAATCGTATGGAAATTTTTAAGCATCCATGGTTATTGTTCACTGGTAGGATCAGATTTAGAATACTTATCTCACTTTATCAAATATACCTCATCTTCTCTCTAGACGTTATTCTTCACAAAATTGATTTCATATGACACGTGCACTATGAGTGACGCAACTCTTAGCACGAGTTTCATCTATATGACTTTTAGGTGATTTCATTTCAACTTTATAAATTTTGTCTTTTTCTTGCTTTCCTCGCTTAACTTGTCTCGTTTTCTTAGGCTATTCAGAATTACCCATTTAACGAGTTTTGGACCAATGACTCCTAAACCAGACGACTTTAGGGCACTAGGTGTAAAGACACCCTTTTGGGTTTACTTGCTCGAGTAACAAAGGCCACACTTCGATACAAGTGAAGCAGTCTACTCTATTTTCTCCTCGCCTGAGCTTTTGCAAGGTCCATTTTCTTAGGCTTAAATTACCCATTTAGCGAGCGTTGGGTCAGTGACTCCTAAACCAGATGACTTTAGAGCACTAGGTCTGAAGACACCCCTCAGGCTTAATTGCTCAAGTAACCTAGACCACGATTTAGATCTACTCAGATCTTGCCTTCTTCTTCCTTGTAATGCTCATTTTCATAGGCACTAAGTTACCCATGTAATGACCGTTGGTCCGGTGACTCCCAAACTAGATGGATTTAGAGCACCAAGTGTAAAAACACCCCACAGGCTTAATAGCTCGAGTAACCTAGGCTACGATTTGAGACATTATCCTGGCTACCTATCTTTTA
The DNA here is from genome assembly GCA_020205605.1 of Panax ginseng. NCBI lineage: Eukaryota > Viridiplantae > Streptophyta > Magnoliopsida > Apiales > Araliaceae > Panax > Panax ginseng. The sequence goes on from CM035129.1 coordinate 91,398,309, forward strand.
TCTTCTTATTAATTGTCATTGTTTTCGCCATAGCTTCATACCCTACAACTAAGAGTCAGGGCAACTGCAAAGTGCATACATGCATATGAAGTCAATTTTTTTCCAACTAGTGCTTTGAACTATGATGTCATGCCCAATCAAAAAGGTTGAATAGTCTTAATTCTCTAATCGTTCTTGTCATTTTTGCTCTACGGACGCTTATCAGAATTAATCCAATTCATAACAAGTTCAACAAAAATTTCTTATTTTTTTGAAATCTTTTTCTAATATCCTAACGCAGATTTATCTTAATTTGTATATCATCGCTAGTGCATATAAATTGAGATTGAAAGAACATAAAGAGATGAAAGAGTCGTACCTCACATGTGGGTCGCTGCATTCTGAGAAAAGTATAATTGGAAAAAAGACTCACTGATCTTACCAGATCACTATGGAAATGTCATGAGGGAAGCTCTGTTGATGATAGACCATGCTGATGGTGTTAAATGGTGCATTCTCCATTTTAGGATGGCCAATAAATACCCAGTGTTGAGTTATTGTTGTTTTTAAAATTGCCTCAGTCTTGTTATAAGGGTTCCAACATCGGGTTGTCGTCGATTTTGAAATTGCCCCAGTCTTGCTTGTCATATGGGGTAATTTCTTTATTGTATATTTGACAGATGGGCTGATAAGATACCGAGATCACAAGAATCTTTTACCTTATGACCCATATGGTGAACATGTAGTGGAGCTTTGACATTTGGTTTGCTCCAATCCTCGTTTTGACTTGTAGGTGCAATTGGCTTTGATGATTTTCTTCTTCTAATTAGATAAAGGTTTCTGATTGAGGGTGTCAGCTCTTTAAAGGAACTTGCTGATGATCATGCTTGATATATCATTGTATTGTTGTTTCAACTTTGATGATTGATGTCGAGAGGCCTTCGTACTCCACTGAATTGGACATATGACCTCAGCTTGGTTTATGATGTGATGGCTTCAACCGAGTTTGGTTTGATCTGTGAGGTTTAACCTATGGCCTTTTTCTTAGGGAACAGGTCATCAGGTATGAGATAGACTTTGCCACGACGGTAGCCCATGTGCTTGTGTAGGTCAAAGGAGATCAAGTCTTCTTGCACCTCAGGAGTGATGAATTGTTGAAGGGTTACATCTTAGGATGATGGCTATTTCATCCCTATGACTAACTATCTTAATGTATCGTTGTCTCTTCTTTTCAGGGACTTGTGCCAAATTTGATGGAATAACATTGAGGCGTCGTTGGATCTTCTCAACATGGGTCGCTAACTTTGAGGGTTTTTCTTGGGTGTGGACTTTGGTGTCTTGGGATTGATGTTTGGGTTTGGTATTTTGGTTGTGAGGTAGAGTGTTTGTTTATTTCTTTTGAGGCTTAGACCACACCATAAATGGCTGCCTACATACTCCTGTGGATTAGGGGGAATCAGGTCTTTTGTAGTTCAGGCTTGGCCTGAACAGTTTGAAAAGTGTTTATTTGGGTTTGGGTAGGTGTTTGGGATTTGTGTTTAGTTTGACCGCACCATAGATGGATGCCTACGTACTCCCGTTCATGGAGGAAGATCAGGTCTTTTGTAGTTCATGCTTGGACAAGACCTGATTGGTTTGATTTTTTGATTTTTTTTTCAATATTTACATGCATGGAAATTAAAAGGCATAACGCTAAGAAAGTGATACCGTCCCAACCTCTCATGGAACTCACAACTTTATCCTCTAGATCTATGTCTTCCTGGCTAATAAAGCCCTGATAGTCTAGTTGTTAGTTGTTATGTTTCCTTCGAGGCTCGCCATAGAGGTCACCTCCTGGTCATGAATATCTTCAATTACTGCCATAACTTGATCGCCTCCTGATTCAGCACATTCCATAAAGATGCTTAAACTGGACCCGTGTCAAAAAGGGATGAGTTCTTGATTCCTCGATGGGTTGGCTTCTCCAACACGCTCACTTCTTTTTTATTGGTCTTCTTTTACTATTTCGGGGCCTTAAACCCATATAACCGTTTTAAGGCCCTGGATTTACAAATACAAATATTTGCAAACTAGCATTTACAACTTAAAGAAGTCCATTTTCAGAACCGAATCTAGATCCATTGATTGAATCATCAACCCTTTGTAATTCCTAGGCTCACATGGATATTTATAGATTGCACAATGAATATATTGAAATAAAATGCATATTTACTTCTAGACGTTGCAAAATAAAGGATTCATCAGTTAAATCCTTGCATGTGTGTAGCCAAAGCTTCCAACATCCTCTAGATACAGATCTAGGGTTACATGGCTGCTAAACACTTATAAAACTAGAAAGAAAACCAGATCTGTACATATCTTAGCCATTCTAGCTTTCAGGTTTAAGTTTTACAACTTTTGAACTGGTTAAAAGCTAGATCTGGCTAGATCCAGTATAGATTGTCAATAAAGCTTAAATATTGACTATTTACAAGAAGTGAACGATTAAAAAGTCAGATCTGATGAATATAAGTTACTAACTATATATATATATATATATATATATATATATATATATATATATATATATATATACGTATTAGAGTAAGCGAAAGAAGCAGATATGGTCAAATCTTATAGTATTACGCGAGAATGGCTATCGACGGCTATTAGGAGCCTCAAAACTCGTTTTCCACCAGTTAAAATTTGATATGTTGTAGTATATATGTATATAAGTGTTTACAGAAGAGATTTACAAAGATAGAAGCAAGATTTGAGCTGCTTCTCACTCTAGATCTCGAATTTTCCCTCACTAGGCCCTTTCTCTCTCTCTCTCTCTATGCATAAATGAGCTGGGGGAGGCTATATTTATAGACCCGATCTGCCCCGGATCTACCTACGACTTGGCTGTGGCTGGGCTTGGTGGGCCCCGCTATCTCAAAGTATGTGCACTCTGACCAACGCCCAGTCTGTTTGAACATTCATAATTTGCAATCCAGGAATCCGATGGAGGCGTGCCATACCTTTCCAAAAATCTCTTTTTGAGAGCTACACAATAACATGGGGCTTGACCTTTTCTGAATCGGGAAGATGGGTCCATGACCATATCTTCAAGTCCTCCTAGTCAGTCCGTTGAGTTATCTGGTGCAGTTTTCACTCGGGATTTGCTGTGATGGTTTTATATGACCTTATTTATAGTAATTTGATTCAAATTGATGTTGAGTTGGCAAAATTACCCTTTTGTCCTTCTAAGTTGGTTTTCGGGCTTGATGTGTTGCAACTATCTTTCCTCAAGGTTATCTCCAGGGTTTGACTACTATTGACTCTTGTCTGTCCTTAGGGTTGTCTTTGAGGTTGATTTGATAATTTCTCAGGGCTATCTCTGGGGTTTGGTTTGATGATTTCTCTGGGCTATCTCCGGGGTAGAAAAGATGTTTTTGTCCTCCTCCATGGTTAGTCCAAGGAAAAAAAAAATTTGAGTGTCTACAACGTGTAAGTATACAATGTCAATAATTGTAATACAATGATAAGAAAAGTATTGTTCCCATGAGAAAATAAATTAATATTTATCAATTACTAATTCTAATTCAATTAATCCTACTTTAAACTTAGAAATATTGTTTGTGATATGAAATTTAAATTAACAAAACTAATAAATAAGATAAAAATTTCACAAGAGTAACTGCAGATTTAAAAAATTAATATTACAACTTCCCTTGGTATTTTATTTAAATTAATTTTCTTCCCATTTAAATCAATTAATCAATATGAATCGTTATGCAAGAATGCTTTATTGTATTCATACACTTCTTCCGAAAGAGACATAAACACATCCCCCTAAATTCGTTCTCTACGAATCAGAATTACGAAAAAAAAACCCTAGTCAATCAACTCACTATATTCCTATGTGAATCAAGTTAAGTAGGGTTTTAAGACAAATTCTTTCAATGGATACAAACGACACATAGGTATATTCCTATCTTACATGCTAATCATATTAACCTTATTTAGATTATATGAACATATGTTATTATATAAAGATCTCAATTTATTCTCCATTTTCCAATTTTATATAGATTATCAGAGTAATTATTGGCCATACAATTAATCAATAAGCATAGAATATAATAAACAATTCAATAAAAACCAACTTTCATTCAATGGGAAAGATCAATTTAAACTACATACCAAGTTCCGTTGCAATCTTAATTAAAATTTAGTTCATAATGACAATAAGGAAAACATCATCCAAATTAATAATCTAAACATTCTAGATAATTACAAAGAATAAAAACTAAAGAAGAGAAGAAGAAACTTTGAATTTGCTCCTAGACTCTCTCTTTGATTTTCTGCCTTTGTAATCCTATTTCGTGTTTTTCCTTCGTTGTTCTCTCTACAATTATCTTGATACGCCTTTTTTGAAGTATTCTCCTATTTGTATTGGTCTAAACCCTCATTAAGATTCGTATTCGGCTTTAAAATCCAACTCAGGAGTAGAAAAAATCAACTACGGGCGTGCATGAGCGCCTAGGCGCTTAACCTAATGCAATTCCAAGCGCCTAGGCGCTTGAGTGATACCTCAAAATTACAAAAATGTTATCCAGCTTGAATTTTATTGAATTTTGATTCTTTTCTCCTCCAAAATGATCCATTTACCCCTCCAGCTCCATCCTAAAATAAATAAACCCAAAAACAAATAAAAAGATACTAAAAAGACTCAGAGATAACAATAATTAAGTTTAATAATACCGGATTCGTAGGTATAAAGCCCACTCATCACTAAGTGTCAATTGATTGTTATCTAATGTAACGATCCAGAATTTCGAATTGTAATATTAAATATTTATTGAATAATATAAATATTTATTTAAGATTTTTATTGTTGAATAAATATTTTATTGATATGATGATTGTTAATAAATATTGATGAATCTAAATTATTAGATAATATTCTAAATTAAATTAATTTATAATATAGAGAGTGTAATATAACATGAGAGGTTATATTGTTGTGATGATTTTATAATTTAAATGGTACATTAAATTATTAAATAAAATTATAATGAAATTATAATTGTATGTTATTTGTTTAAATGGTATATTTAATTAGAATATAGCATGCATAATTAATTTATTTAATTAATGTTAGATTTAGAAATCCAAATAAATAAGATGTAATTATAAATTATAAGCTAAATTGTTTATTAAAATAAAAGTAAAGGAGTTTAATTTAGTTTTTGCCAAACAAAGCTTAAATATAATAATTCTTTAAATTTTAAAGGGTTTTGCCAAACAAAGCCTTATGGCTTTTGGTTTTCTAATTTTTAAATTTAAATAAAATAAATTAACATAATAAATATAATATATTTATAATATATATGTTTGTTTTGTAACTGAAATTTTATTAAGTTGGCGTATTAAGGTTTAGCAGTTTATTTTATGCGTTGTTTATCAGTTGGTTTTACGCCTTATTTGCTAAGCCTAGAGAATACTGAGTTTTGTGAGAGTTGAGAGAATTTGAGAGAAAAGGATTTCAGTGTATTTACAGTGTTTACAAAAAGGATTGCAAGCAATATGAAGGTACTTCTTATACAACCTTAATATATATATATATATATATATATATATATGTGTGTGTGTGTGTGTGTGTGTGTCTACATATGTGAATTACGGAAAAATTTCATGTACTCTGTGAAATCAAATTCGTTGACTTGTTGCTATACAATGAGATAATTCTGTTTATATATGTTGTGACGATTGAGATTGTATGTAGACAAGAATTTGCTATGCTAATTTTGTTTGACAGTAGAAGAAAATAATGTCAGTATATGTATTTTCATATGTTCATGAAAAGTATCAATTTTAGTAGCTAATTTGTATGTGAAATTGTAAATTGAAGCTTGATTATGTTAGTTCACTAAGAAACGAGCATAACGTAATTTAAATGAAGAGATTTGGCCAAGTATTGAAATCACAGTGTTGATTTTAGGGATGAATATCAAAAAATTGAGTTTTATATGAAAAATGTGAAATTTGAGAAATTAAACTAGTTTTAGTTGATGTTAAATTGTTCTAGTTGGTGGAATATGTTCACAAACATGTTTGTGATAGTTCTATACCATTTTTACATGTTATTATCACTGTTTGGTGGGTGAAATTTATGTTTGTTGGGCTAAAGTCGACTATTGTTCATCAGCCGTCTCTGCGTTTGTCTGTGCACCAGCGCAGCTGTGACACCCCCCAAATCCAGGTACTTCATTCCCACAGGATTTTGTGTTCACTTATCAAAACTATTACATCTAACTACCCATATTCAAATGATAAAGACATAATTTAAATAACTTAAACAATAATCTTCCCCATTAAAGGGTTACATCATAATCTAAAATAAATCCCAGATAATCTAACCTTAAAATATTACATAAGTTTGCGGAATACATCACATATTAAAACAAGTCTTTAACATAACTCATTAAAATAAAACTCATAAGTCTTCAACATTTGGACATCTTGCCCTTTCCTTTGCTAGTAGACGGCTCATCGACTTTCTCAACTTTAGCTGCAGTGTTAAATACAAGAGTGAGCAAATAATTGCTCACTGATATAGGAAGTAGTAATAATAACAACATGAGAATGAACAACGAATGCCTACAATAATGAACTTGTCCTGTGAATTAAGAATAGAAAACAAGTTCGAAATCAATGTCTGAGGGTCTTAAGACCACGAACTATGTCTGATGTATATGGGTATTATTACCTTAACCTTAACAGTCAATAGACTGTACAGACCCTTCTTAGCGTACTTAGGGGGATAAGTCCTTTGTACCATGTATTGTGCATAAACATCTAAACGTTACACGTACAAAAGTCCCCTATATTAAGGTTGTTTGTCTCAGTTTGAATTTAGAATTTCCGCACTAAAGAGAGTTTAGTTTGGAACTAGCTTATCAGTGTCTCTAGAATTTTAGAACAGTACTATTCAACTTCCATCAATAAAGTTTTAATACGAGAATGTATAACTAAACAAGGCTATTAAAGTCAAAGATTGGATATCAACAATATATATAACTGAATAACATGATATACATACAAAGTGCTATATTCAAAGGAGTTTAGAACAATCTTCTATGAATCAATGTATTAGAACAATATATGCTTCGAATGATAATAACGAAAGTAAAGCTCGCTCGATGTAACGAATTAGGTTACAAGAGCTTGCACAAACATACTCAAGATAAACTAGGCTTGCTCAACCTTACAAGAATTTTAGGAACTTGTACAATAACGATTTAGGAATGGGAACATGTATTCAATATGAAAAGAATAAAGTTAGAAAGCTTGCTCAATGTAAAGAGTTAAGGTTTAGGAACTTGCCTTGTTTGTAAGCTACACAAGTGTAAAATAATCTCTAATTACCCTACACATATCATTACAATCGCAACAACCATTAGTTGTATGAATATTAACACTATGGGTATTAAACCATCATTTAGGTCATAGCACTAACCTAGCACCTAACCATTTAGGTTAACATACTTAACGAATCTGAAATCGCATTACGAGCCAACACAACTTACTCGTTAACTTCTAACTTTTGAAAACATCACTTTTAGTTTCATTATATAACTCAATTAACAATCACCTAAAACTCTTTTACACTTTGTATTACAACACCTTAAAATTTGTTATTGTAGTCCACTTTATGTTTTAATATCCTTAACATGCATGCTAAACTAACCCAAGTCCGTTACGCACGACCTGCAATTAAGCAGACTTCATTTCACATGATTTGGCTACTCGAAAGGTCATGATAATAATACATCAGGCTATCACATCACCACGCTGATGTCACATGGGCCAGAGCGAATAAAGCATGTGCCATGGATGCACCAGACTTAGTTTTGCAGAACCTCAAAAACAGACTCTACTTTGGCCAAAAATCCCAATTTTACAAAATTTCACCACACTTCAACATCTAAAACTTTGTAATATTATAGTTACACATGCTAAACACCATTCTACATACAAAACATTACATATCCATCATTTTGAGAAATCAAAACCATAGTTTTTCCCAAATTTCTTCCATTTTACACCTTTAACGAATTTGATCGCCACGAACTCGTTTCTTAATCAATTGACGTGATTTAAACTACGTTGTTTTTGTTTCTTACCATAGCAACACAATCTAACAACAATTCCCAGATTACAACACATATAAGGCATGCAATTTGATACTTTTTAAAGCCATATTATATGAACATAAACACTGTTATTTTCCTTTTCTTCCTACAACCAATTTCTCACGAATTTGATAACTAATATACAATTACACATGATGATTAACAGAGTTTTGCAAAACTATATGAACATATATACATACCACAATTCACGTGATTTCCAATCACATAGAATATATATATACTGAAACTAAAAGTTAGAATAGGGATAATTTTTACCTTGATTAGCAATTAGCAAACCCTTCTCTTCCACTTGATAATCACAGAATGCCTTCTCTCAAGCTCTCACTCTCAATCTCTTTTGATATCCAGCTAGTTTTAGGCATAGAAATAGAATGCGTATAATAAACCCACGTACTCTTCCGTTAGAAAATAACAAAAGGCATCCGTTGAATAATGCTAAAGGCCACAAGGCCTTGTTTGGCTAACACTTTTTCCCCTTAAATAGATTATTTAAATAATATTTATATCATATAGTTACTAATTGTCACACATGTAACCATTTTAATAGCTTATAATTTATAATTATAATTATTATATTCTTATTATAATTATACCTATAAGAAATAAATAAATATATATCTAATTTTAATTAATAAATTAGAAATATTACTTTATTTAATTTATTCATTTAATATTAAACAATTCACTTAATTTAATTATCTTCTTAAATATTAAGCAATTGATTTAATTTAATTATTTTCTTAAATTAAATCCTTGAAATAAAATTATCATTACTCAATTTAATTTACACTAATCAATTTAATTACTAAATTGATTCACCACAATTCATCAATTATTTATTTTCCTCAATAATTAAATTATTTAAAATATTTATTCAATTCCATAAATATTTAAATTAAATTACAAATTTCTCGATCGTTACATCCTTCCCTCCTTAAAAGGATTCTGTCCCCAGAATCACAACTCGAAAAATTTATTCGTTACATTCTTCCCTCCTTAACAAGATTCTGTCCCTAGAATCGCTATACAAAATCAAGCAAACAACTGAGGCTAATTATTCATCATAACGCTTTCAAGTTCCCATGTAGCTTCCTCAACATTGTGCTTCCTCCAGACTACCTTAACAGAAGGTATCACTTTATTCCTCAGTAATTGCTCTTTTTTGACAACAATTTGAACAGGGACTTCTTCATATGCCAAATCTTTCTCAAACTGCAAGGGCTCATATTATATAACATGTTTATAGTCAAGCTTATATGGTCTCAATACTAATACATGGAAAACATTATGAATATGCTCCAACTCTGGAGGTAAAGCTACCTCATACGCTACTTCACCAACTCGTCGAAGCACTTCAAAGGGTCCTATAAATCTAGGGCTCAATTTCCCCTTTTTACCAAACTGAAATTTTCCCCTTCCAGGGAGACACTTTCAAGAAAATATAACTACCGATATCGAATTCTCTATTTTGTTGATGCTGATCGGCATATTTCTTCTGTCTATCTTATGCTTCCATTAATCTTGCTCGAATCACTTTAATAATCTCAACAGTCTGTTATACCAATTCTGGACCCAATAGCTGACGTTCACCTACCCCATCCCGAAGATAACGAAGTTCTCATTTCTGCGTATATACGCTTCATAAATGGCATGCCAATACTCGCGTGATAACTATTATTATAAGCAAATTCCACCAATGGTAGATGGTCATCCCAATTTCCCTTGAAATCCATAATACACGCTCTGAGCATATCCTCTAGTGTTTGGATGGTTCTCTCACTTTGTCCGTCGGTTTGAGGATGGTACGCTGTGCTCATTCTCAGCTGTGTTCCCAAGCATTCTTGTAGTCGTCTCCAGAAACTAGATGTGAAACGTGGATCTTTGTCTGACACAATGGACACAGGTACACCGTGTCTTGACACAATTTCCTTCACATACAATTTTCCTAACCGATTTAGAGTAAATCGAATCTTGATTGGCAAAAAGTGTGCCGACTTCGTCAATCGATCTACAGTCACCCAAATGGCATCGTAACCTTGTTGGGTCATTAGAAGACCTACCACAAAATCAATTGTGATATGTTCCCATTTCCATTCTGGTATCTCCAACGATTGTAACAATCCACTTGGCCTTTGATGTTCAGCTTTGACTTTCTGACATGTTAAACATTTTGCCACGCATTCAGCCACATCTTCTTCATATTCGGCCACCAAAAATGATATTTAAGATCCTGGTACATCTTTGTACTCTCAGGGTGAATCGAATATCTTGAATTATAAGCTTCACTTAGAATTTCTTCTTTAACTTCTGGTACTTGCGGAACCCAAATTTTCCCTTCGAATCGAAGTAATCCTTCCGAATCAATTTTGAATTTGTTTTCCTCACCTTCAGATATTTTCTGTTTTATCTTTTCGCAATCTTCATCATGAAGTTGTGCATTCTTCACCTTATCTACCAATGTTGTACTGTTTCCCATCTAGAATAACTTTTCGTCGGCTTTTGTCGTATATTTAATTTCCAACTCCATCTTAGCCATTTTCGACACTAGTTTCTCTTGAGCAGTTAACATCATTAACTTTTCCCGTCCCTTCCTACTTAAGGCATCAACAACAACATTCACCTTTCCGGGATGATAGAAAATCTCGCAGTCATAATCTTTAATCAGCTCCAACCATCTTCTTTGTCGCATGTTCAAGTCTTTTTGTGTAAAGATATACTTTAGACTTTTATGGTCAGTATATATCTCACACCTCTCTCCATAAAGATAATGTCTCCAAATTTTTAGGGCAAATACCACTGCCGCTAACTCTAAGTCATGAGTTGGATACCCTTTCTCATAATCTTTCAGCTGACGTGATGCATACACAATAACTCTGTCGTTCTGCATAAGCACACAGCCTAGTCCCTTATGCGATGCGTCACTATATACCACAAAATTTCCTGTATCATCAGGCAATGACAACATAGGTACAGAGCTCAACCTCTTCTTTAACTCTCGAAAACTTTCCTCACACTTCTCTGTCCAAACAAACTTAACCGCCTTCCTAGTTAAATTTGTCAACGGAGTCGCGATTTTGGAAAAGTCTTGGATAAAACGCCTGTAGTAACCCGCCAATCCTAAGAAACTCCTTACTTCTGATGGTGTCTTCGGCTGATCCCAGTTTATTACAGCTTCAACTTTTGATGGATCTACCAAAATTCCATCCTTATCAATAACGTGTCTGAGAAACTGTACACGTTCTAACCAAAATTCACATTTTGAGAACTTAGCGTACAACTTCTCTTTTGTCAATGTCTCCAACGTCACTCTTAAGTGTTCAACATGTTCCTCTTTGGTTTTGGAATATACCAATATATCATCAATAAACACCACCACAAATTTGTCCAAAAATGGTTTAAACACCCTATTCATCAAATCTATGAACGCTGCAGGTGCATTGGTTAAACCAAAAGACATAACCAGAAACTCGTAATGACCATACCGAGTTCTGAACGCTATTTTTGGTACATCCTCCGGCCTCACCTTCAACTGATGATAACCACTTCTCAAGTCTATCTTAGAGAAATACCTCGCTCCCTTCAACTGATCGAACAGGTCATCGATTCTAGGTAATGGATACTTATTTTTAATCGTGACTTTATTCAATTCTTGGTAATCAATGCAGATCCGCATCGATCCGTCTTTCTTCTTAACAAACAACATTGGTTCTCCCCATGGTGACACACTCGGCTGAATATACTTCTTGTCGAGCAATTCTTACAATTGCACCATCAACTATTTCATTTCTACTGGGGCCATTCTATATGGTGCCTTAGATATCGGGGTCGTTCCTTATAGTAGGTCAATCACGAACTCGATTTGTCGATCCAGCGAAAGACCTGGAAAATCATCTGGAAATACGTCTGCAAAATCTCTTATGATCGGTATTTCTTCTAATTTCGCACTCTTCTTCTGTGTATCAACTATGTAGGCTAAATATCCTACACATCCTTGTCTCAACAACTTCTTGGCTTGCATCACCGTCAGACAACTTGCTTGTCGAGGTGACTTGTTGCCAAAGAATACAACCTTTGATGGAGTCATAAGGTTAACACATTTCCTTTGGCAATCAATTACTGCTTCGTAATTGAATAACCAATCCATTCCCAGAATAACATCAAATTCACCAAGTCTTATTGGTATCAAATCTACCATCAACTCATGACCCTTTATATCCACCCTACAATTCCTATATATGTATCTGACAGGAATCACTTCCTCATTTGCAATCTCTATACTTAAGGGAAATTCTAATTCTTCCTGAGGCATATCTAAGTTTTGAGCAAATTCATCGGATATAAATGAACAAGTAGCACCCGAATCAAATAGTACATAAGCATTAATACCATTAATCTAATGATACGACACCACATCCTTAGGCTCGTATACAACATCCCTCGCGCGGTCATATTGAAAGTCCTTGCGATGGAGTCGACTTGACAGAAATTTGGTCCATGATAGTCAATGCGCCACCACCGTTGTTGTTTCCTTTTCCACCACTTGCACTTCCTACTGGCTTCTTTGGGCAATCACGAGCCATGTGATCTTTTGAACCGCAGGTAAAACATGCTCCTTTCTTCGGACTAAAATAGTTTAGTGCAATGTGTCCCTCCTGACCACAGTTGAAACACACCCTCTTTCCCTTCAAACATACCCCAGTATGGTTCTTCCCGCACGTTGCACAAGCTTCAAACTTTTTCTTCTGCTGATTTCCTTGTTGTCCTCCCGCAGTCAAATTCTCGCTCCATTTCCTCTTCTGATTATTACTTCCAACATTACTACCACCAGCCTTATTCTCATTCTCATTCTTCTTCTTCTTCTGTTCTTGATTGTACTTGGTCAAGGCATCTCTTCCACCTTCCGCGATAATTTCCTTCTCTAGTACAGCCGCAAATGTGTTCAGCTGGAACATTGAAACCTTGTTGTAAATCCAGGGCTTCAATCCTTGTTTGAACCTTCTCAATTTATGCTCGTCGGTATTGACTTGATAAGTGGCAAACCTTTCCAACTCATTAAACTTCACAGCATATTCTGGCACTGTCATAGTCCCTTGTTTCAGCTCCAAAAATTGCACTTCCAGCTGATTCCGAGAACTCGCTGGAAAGTACATTTCAAAGAACATCTCCTTAAATATATCCCACACTATCACTCCTTGTCCTCCACGAACCTTATTTATGCACCACCAAGGTAGCTAGCTTCGGACTTGACATGAGCGAACGCTATGAACGCATCTTCGATCTTCGTTAACTCTAGCTACATTAAACAACTTCTCCATTTCCATGATCCAGGTTTGGGCTTCCACTAGATACATAGACCCTTGAAATTCTGGCGGTCCAACCGCTTTGAATTCCTTGAAAGTCGTAACTTGAGCTTGAGGTTGATTCGCAAGTGTATCAGCCAACAGAGCTACCAACTGCTGAACAGGATTAGCATTGGTCTTGTTGTTATTATTAGTAGACCCCTCAGAAGGTGCTTGCTGATGTGGTTGTCTTCTTCTGGGAGGCATCTTCTATTAAAATATACGCTTATTAGTTCATTACTCAACTTCTTGGGTATTTGAAGTTTAACTTAAACATTTCAAGTTTAAAGCTATAACACATAAAATTTCAAATAAACCTTGATATTTTATTTATTCACAACGTTTTAGAACATACTCAAGATAGCATAACTGCTATAAACATTCACTTTCCTGAACTAGACAAGTTTCAGGATTACATACTCATACTATCCCTTTATTCATCTCAAAATAAGGGATTCACAATTTATTTATTCACATAATTAACCACACATTACCATCACTCTTATCCTATCTAGAAATATTAAGACGTCGTAAGGCTTCTCGACGCTCTTCCTCCATGATACGATACGCCGTTCTACGATCCATCACGAACCACGACGAATTCTCAAACTTAGGTGGGTAATAGTAGACTCGATCCTGGGCCCTATCAATCGCCGAATTAAAAGCATAATCCATCTCCTTCATCTTGGCTTTCTTCACTTGGACCTTAGCCTCAGCACGGTCTGCACGTTGAGTCGCCTTCATCCAAGCATCCTCTGCTCTTGTACGCTTAGTTGATTCCTCTTTGAAGCATCTTTTAATTTCACCATGTCAGTCTTCATCTTCTCATTCACCCCCAACAGGTCTTCATGCTGACCCTTTGTATGAACTAAGTCCCACTCCGTGTTTCCAAGTTTTGAGTCGAGTTCCTGAATCTCTACATCCTTCTGCTCCATCGAAGCGTGATGCATCTCAACCATCTCCTTCAGCTCCTCAACTTCGTCCTGTAACTCTATGTTACGGTCTTACAAAGCATCATACATCTCCGCTGATATGGAGTTTGGTGGAAACTCCTCAGGATCCTCTTCCTCATCATCCTCTTCTACCTCCTCAGAACTATCCTCCTCGGGATCGATCACAAGTTCATCCTCCTGGATCAACTGCTCCTACACTACATGTATATCACGGGGCTCATCATCTATAGGTATCTAAGGTATCACCTCTCTAGCTGGACTGGATCCTCCTTCGTTAGACATCCTGACAACAAAATATTTTAAGTTTTACTTAACATTTTTTGATACTCGCGAGCACATAAGTTATTAACACAGAGCACATAATGTCTTTTATTATTTAGCTTCAGCCAAATACATGATACAGAAAATAACTACAACTTTATTACAACAATTGTCTTGCAAAATACAACAACACATATCTTTGTGAGTTTGGATACAAATATATATCAAGCTGTGACTCATGTCCCAACTAGTGGACAACAACACATCATAATGACACCTTACATAAAGGTATAGTCGAAAAGCTGTTTTTAAAAATTAGAATCTTTGGGAAGTGCTCAAGAAACCTTACGTACATGGGAGGCCATGCGTATAGGTTATGATAGATATCATATGACCACGAAATTATCCTTGGTTGACCCAATAGACCCCAAAGAAAAAAAGCGAGAAGATTACTATCATATTCTTCCCAATGGTGAGTCTTCTCTTGACATATCATTATCTCCACTTGTCTCTAATTGGGTATTATATTCCAAACAAACACCAAGATTATATAGGTAGTCTTTGGTAGATATACTCGACAAGTGGATGAGCACAATCATGTCTTATGATGACTCGAGGTTGTATGTCATTAAACATCTTGTATAATAGTGACAAAACACCCTTCAAAGTTGAATTCACCTCACCCTCAACATCTATAGACCACCGATTCTATTCCTGTTATTCCCCACTTGTCCCGGCTACACTTTTATTACACGAAAGGAATTGTGAAGCAAAAGGGTGAAACCAACTAGCTCGATAAAAAATATCATGACTAAAGATAATTAAATTATCAATAGCCTTCATCAATAATAAATCGAGAGATTTAGAACATATGGTAGATGATAAAAAATTTCAACCATAGTTGCGGTAGACGAAGCGATCCATTAGAAGAGTCAAATAGACTATAAAATTCTATTATCTTCTCCATGTTAAAGTCCACCAACAATGTTTTATCCTGTAACATCAATCAACAATTCATGTCCACAATCACATGTATAACTCATAATCGTAATTGTTGTTCTAAATTCCTTTTCTCATTCGGAATGAAGATAATTTTCATCACTTGTCTTTACGAAATATCAAAGATCATGGTTATACCAAATCACGGTTCTGTTCATAATCATACTAATAAATTCATCTTTTACTCTGGGCCAAAGATATTCATCAACATTCATCTTTTTGCTTTACGAGCCAAAGATATTCATCAACAGTTCATCTTTTGCACTCTGGGCCAAAGATATTCAACTCTGGTCATCTTTTGCTCTGACCCAAAGATATTCATCAACAATTCATCTTTTGCACTACGGGCCAAAAGATATTCATCAACAAGTCATCTTTGCTGCTCTGGACCAAAGATATTCATATCTCAAAAGAAATACATAATCATTTTTGAATTTATATAAACCATAATTATAACCATATATGTTGATCGATTCACCTTTGCACTTAAGCTAAAGATATTCAATTATAAATTCAATGGTCATGATCATACCGATCAACAATTCAACTTTGCCTTTCTTGGCCAAGAGAACCTATAGTCACGATCATACCAATAATCTATCCATCTTTACACTCGAAGTCGAAGAAAATATCATCATTAGGGTTATAAGAATGTTATATAAAAACAATATAATCAACATATAGATTTAATCTCAAGAGTAAGATTCATAAATCAATGATTTCATAACAACTTAATCAAAATGTTATAAATCACTTAATAATCTCATAATCTAATATTATTAATACTACCACAATATTTTAATCATTTCTTAAACTTATAAACAATTTATTTTAATTGTTTACACTTTACTAATAAATGCATTTAATCATCTTAAAATGCCAACCTCATAAGATCTCATCACCAATAGCCAAAACCCTCATCAAAAATCTGCATATATCTCATATATAATTCTCAAGCCATAAAATCATATTTTCAATTTTCTTAATTCACATAACATATTTAATTCATTTACTCATAACTAGAACATTTTCATGAAAATACCAAATCAGTTTTAAAATATTTCTTTTCTGGGATTTAGAAGAATATAGTCCCATATTGAATATATATTTTTTCTCAAAATTTTTAAAATTCATTTACTATTTTTCACATGGCCAAAACCACCGAATATTCAGACATTTATCATAAATTGTACTTTTATCCAAAAATTCTGAAATTTACACGTATATACTGATATTATATAGATGTACTCACAATAAAAATTTCATCAATTTTGGAGTTAATCACAAGGAGTTATAAGCGATTACTTTTAAAATAGTCTTTTCTCATAAAATCCATAACTCTAATCTATACATCCAAAAATCGCCATTTTGGACACAATCAACAAAACTCATCAAATTATCATTTCAAATTTTTCCAGAATTTTTGAAGGTTCAGAAGAATTTCGAAATAATAACCCTTAAAATCCACTTATTATCCACTTACCTCAAAAGCGATACTTACATTTGGAATAACGTTGAAACGAACTTGCACCGTATAGCAATACTCAAAGTATACTCAAAATACTCACAAGAATAAACTCGATAATATAGAGAGAAAACTTTGATTTACGGTGTGATTTTCAATTATAACCTAAGCACCTATTTATAGGAAATTGCTTAACAACACCAAAAATTTATTAAAATTTATTAAAATATAATATATATATATATATATATATATATCTTCTACGCATGCCTAGAATCAAATTTTCAGCCATCAAACACATGTTAAAGATGCCCCCAAACATGTGTCAAAAAACGTTTTCTTAATTAATTAATTAAAAACTCCAAAAAATGATAATTAATTAATCCGAAACTTCAATAATTCATAATAAATAGCCCTTTTATCAGAAAATTCGAATCTCGCGATTTTTATAGGAAATTCAATTCTCTACAACTTTGCGAGAAGAAAGTTTTTCCAAATTCCAAACAAAAATTGGCCAAAATCCACAAGCGAATTTTTTACATTATAATCAAATTTCGATCAGAAATGGGGTCCACCAACATGTTTAACATGTTTTAAACATTTTGGTAACAAAAATACTCCTCCTCCTCATATACTCATATATCCCACATTCATTTAAAAAAATATCACCATTATTATATTATTAAAAAATATAATAATATATTTAAATGAATTATTTTATCGAGAAAAAGATAAAATATTAATTTTCAATAATTTTCACATTAAAATTTTCTCCATCTATATCCACATAAAATGAATATTTTCCTCATCATAAAAATCAATAATTAATTATTCACAAATAATATTATATAATCACAATATTGTGACCGGGCGGTTCCGGAAGAGGGGCTTTCGATAAAATTTCTCACTTCTTGGCGCAATTAGGTGACCAAACCTCTCCTTAGACGAGAACTTTCTAGACATTGCCAATAATGTTATCCAATAATATTATTCAAATAATATGAATTATTGCTCAGATAATGGAAAATCTTGTGTAGTGACAATTATTGAAACAACGGTAATATAAAATATCAATGCGGCAATTATTGAATCAATAAAATAAAATATTGAGCGATAATTCTTTGTAACAATTATTGAGTAGTGTCTTCTTACGTAAGAATCAATAATTGGTGCAATCTGGTGTCTTCTTGTGTTTTAACCATAGAGTATTTTAACGATATTACTTGAATAACTTCTGTAGTCATTTATAAACAACTTATATTTGTCGTTTTCTTCATCCAATCGCTTTTTTCGTTATGGGGCCCACAAAAAAATTGCTGCGTAAATGCGAATATTCCCAAACAAAAAAGAATATTCTACGACCAAACGAATATTCAACAAACAATAGAATTTTTGAATATTTTATAACCACTTGCGTATTTTTAAAAAATTTTTTATATATTCACTTCCTCGCTTGACTTTAACTTTTTTATCAATTTAACCATTTCTTTGAATTATAATTATAAGAAAAATTGAATAATTTTATTTCATAAAATTACAAAGTGCTATATTCAAAGGGCTGCACAACTTTTGCAATTAAGCGGACTTCACTTTGTCTGTGATCAAGCTACTAGGCGGCGCCATGCCATAAAGAATACATCATGGGCTATCAGCATACCATGCCTTGACGCCTCATGGCCGTGCGCGTGCTCACATGGATGCACCAGACTTAGTTTTGCAGAACCTCAAAACAGACTCTACTTTGGCCAAAAATCCCAATTTTACAGAATTTCACCACACTTCAACATCTAAAACTTTGTAATATTATAGTTACACATGCTAAACACCATTCTACATACAAAACATTACATATCCATCATTTTGAGAAATCAAAACCATAGTTTTTCCCAAATTTCTTCCATTTTACACCTTTAACGAATTTGATCGCCACGAACTCGTTTCTTAATCAATTGACGTGATTTAAACTACGTTGTTTTCGTTTCTTACCATAGTAACACAATCCAACAACAATTCGCAAATTACAACACATATAAGGCATGAAATTTGATACTTTCTAAAGCCATATTATATGAACATAAACACTGTTATTTTCCTTTTCTTCTTACAACCAATTTCTCACGAATTTGATAACTAATATACAATTACACATGATGATTAATAGAGTTTTACAAAACTATATGAACATATATACATACCACAATTCACGTGATTTCCAATCACATAGAATATATATATATATATATATATATATATATATATATATATATACATATATATATAGAAACTAAAAGTTAGAATATGGATAATTTATACCTTGATTAGCAATTAGCAAACCCTTCTCTTCCACTTGATAATCACAGAATGCCTTCTCTCAAGCTCTCACTCTCAATCTCTTTTGATATCTAACTAGTTTTAGGCACAGAAATAGAATGCGTATAATAAACCCACGTACCCTTCCGTTAGAAAATAACAAAAGGCGTCAGTTGAATAATGCCAAAGGCCACATGGCCTTGTTTGGCTAACACTTTTTCCCCCTAAATAGATTGTTTAAATAATATTTATATCATATAGTTACTACTTGTCACACATGTAACCATTTTAATAGCTTATAATTTATAATTTATAATTATTATATTCTTATTATAATTATACCTATAAGAAATAAATAAGTATATATCTAATTTTAATTAATAAATTAGAAACATCACTTTATTTAATTTATTCATTTAATATTAAACAATTCACTTAATTTAATTATCTTCTTAAATATTAAGCAATTGATTTAATTTAATTATTTTCTTAAATTAAATCCTTCAAATAAAATTATCATTACTCAATTTAATTTACACTAATCAATTTAATTACTAAATTGATTCATCACAATTCATCAATTATTTATTTTCCTCAATAATTAAATTATTTAAAATATTTATTCAATTCCATAAATATTTAAATTAAATTTCAAATTTCTCGATAGTTACAAAAGCTGCGTCGGTGCCAAGGCAAAAAATGGCAATTGCCTTGATCGAGACTTGTGTATGGCTCAATCATGCGATACCCCGTCCACAAACATCAAGATTGTTGTTCAACGCTTTGCAAATTTTGTTATACCCCTATACGTTGGACTAATGATATGTCAGTATGTCAAACACGTAACAACAAGGTTAAAACATAGTTGTATTATGTGGTTAGTAAATTTAAAGTTTTAAATGATTAGTAAACTAAGAAAATGGCATGTTGTGATTTATTAAGCATAATGAATAGTAAACAGGTGTTGTGAGGGTTAACACACTTGAAATTTCTGATATTTGTATAGTAGCATAAGACTTGTGCTAAAATGATAAGTTTAGTTAGAAATGTATATGTTATGGTATGTTAGCATATTTAATAGGTATTGTGGTTCTAAACCTATGTGTAGGTGAATGTGAGTTTGATATTATAGCTTACGCTCGAGGCAAGTTTCTAAACTTCTCTTTTTATATTGAGCAAGCTTTCTAACTCTACATTTACGTTAAGCAAGTTTCTTACTTTAAATTTTCATTAAGCGAACTCTTGTATTCCTAAACATTATTTGAGCAAGCTAGCTATGACTTTAACTTTATTCGATCAAGTTTGAATTCCAATATTTATTGATGCATTCTAACTTGTTTATTGTTAGACAAGTTTCTTTATTGTCATTCGGATATTATGAATGAAGTTTTCTTGAATTTTAATTTCTAATGTTGAACTATCTTATCTCATTTACTTGTCACAAGTTATTCTCATAATGAGTAAGCCTTATTTTCAGCTTGCTATCATTTAAAGTATATTCAATAATTCATAGTTCTAGTTTCATATTACTCGAGCAAGGTTTATTGTTATTCAATACTTATGCTTTTGTAGTTGTTCTAAGCATGAGTTCAATATATAGTAAGTTCGCTTACAATTATTCATTGTTCCATATTATGTTGTTATGGATCAACTGTTGTGTTATTTCACACTATTGATTCAACTAGTTCTCTAGTTGATGATTGTTAAACTCCAAATTATCCTTGAAAGCTTATCCAAACCAAACTTCCTTTGCTGCGGACTTGTACTCTAAATACTGAGATAAACAACCCTATTATTATTATTAGGGGATAATTTACGCTTAGCATTGAAATATTTGTTCACAATACATTGTACGAAGGGTTGATCCCCCTAAGTACGAGGAGTCCTTATAGTCTTATGACTATTAAAGTTGAAGTTGGAAGATTACTTACAACAGTGGACATAGTTCGTGATCTCATGACCCTCAGTTTTATGTATTCCTTATTTTGATTCCAGTCATTGGTTATTATTGATAGAGTATTATTCTGTGTTTGATGAGCCTATTCATTGGCAGTTATTTCATTCTTGTTGATTCATTGCTATATCTAGTGAGCAATTGTTTTGCTCACTCTTGCATATTTATACACTCATTGCAGCTAAAGTTGAGAAGGTAGATGAGCCTTCAACTAGCAAAGGAAAGGGAAAAATGTACAAGTGATGAAGACTTGTAATTTTATTTAATTGTGATAATGATAGACTTTTGAATAACGATGTGATGTAATAATAATTTTATTTCCGCATTTATATGATGTTTAAAGGTTAGACAACATGGGATGTTTTTGAACTTAATGATGTAACCCTATTTAAAAGGGAGGATTTATGGTTTAAATATTATTTTATTTGTGTAGATAGTATGAATGTATGGATAGTGAGCACCAAATCTTGTGGGAATGAAGTACCTAGATTTGGGGGTGTCACATCTAAAGCATCAATAGCTCACTACTGTGACGCCCCCAAATTTGGGTCACATTTACCTCGGGTTTGGTGCCCACTATACTAAACATACTTACTCATACATTCATGCATTAACTTAATACTTGTCTTAATTACATAGTCCTTATACAAGAAGTAATTTATAATCCCAAGTTCTTATACCTTTACAACATTCATACAAGTTAATAATATTAAAGTCTATATTACATTACTTTAGGAATTCAAATAAACACATTCTCTTAATAATACTATTCTGGAGCCTTTCCCTTTCCTTTATCTTTTCTGGAACTTCCGGCCTTCTTAATTTTAACCAAAAATAGTATATTTAATGCAAGGGTGAACAAATAGTTGCTTAACAAGTATAAAGCAGTTTAACATAACATACTCTGAATAGCTTTCAACATATGATTAACAATTGAGAAGAATCTTGAACAAAATTATTTTATAGGTATTTTGATTTAAGAATCATACTTTTGCATGTTGGTTGGTCAAATGCCCAATGAACTCTTCAATAGAATTGACAGTATTGAAACTAAAACCCACAGATATAAATAAATGCTAAAAACTGAATATACCCTAGACTTGTATTTTAGGGGATTAGCCTAAGTATCCAATATTATGCACAACATGAATGTATCATAGATTTCTATAAAATTGACCAAGTGATCGTTAGGATCATCATTCGGCAACCCTCCAAATTGTACAGAATTCTGAATCATCTGTATTGTCCCAGGTTTTATTTCAAAGGATGTACCAGTAATGGAAGGCCTCGTGATACTAGACTGAATTTTCATAACTTGCATGCGGCATAGCATAATCCCGCAATGCTTTTTGCTCTTCTTCAGCCATTTTATCTTTCTTATCAAGTGCCTCTTTTGTTTCTTTACCCCACTTATGCAACCGCTGAAACCATTTTTCGATGTCATCCTCGTAACGCAACAACTCTGGCTTCTTCGATCACGTTTGCATACACTAGTCAAGAACACTTGAAAAGAACAGATAATAAAATTTTAATTTAAGATTAACTTTTCCAAAATTAATAATGACAAAATATTAAACTAATTTCCCCGACAGCGGAAAAACTTATTGGTTGATTTTGCGATCAATGAATACGTGCAAGTATACACGGTCAACAAATAATACAATGATAAGAAAAGTATCATTCCCACGAGAAAATAAATTAATATTTATCAATTACTAATTCCAATTCAATTAATCATACTTTAAACTACGAAATATTGTTTGTGATATGAAAATTAAAATTAACAAAACAAATAAATAAGATCAAAATTTCGAAAGAGTAACTGTAGATTTAACAAGTTAAGATTACAACTTCCCTTAGTATTTTATTTAAATCAATTTACTTCCCATTTAAATTTATTAATTAATATGAATTGTTATCTAAGAATGCTTTATAGTATTAGCGCTTCTTACGAAAGACACATGAACAAATCTCCCTAAATCCGTTCTCTATGAATCAGAATTATGAAGAACACCCTACTCAATCAACTCACTATATTTATATGTGAATCAAGTTAAGTAGGGTTTTAAGACAAATTCTTTCAATGGATACAAACGACATATATATATATTCATACCCAACATGCTAGTTATATTAACCCTTTTCAGATTATATGAACATATGTTATTATATCAAGATCTCAATCTATACTCCATTTTCCAATTTTATATAGATTATCACAATAATTGTTGGCCAAACAATTAATCAATAAGCATAAGATATAGTTTACTTTCATTCAATGGGAATGATCAATTTAAACTACATACCAAGTTCTGTTGCAATCTTAATTAAAATTTAACTCATAATGACTAAGGAAAACATCATCCAAATTATTAATCCAAACATCCCAGATAATTAAAA
Source organism: Panax ginseng (assembly GCA_020205605.1). Lineage (NCBI taxonomy): Eukaryota > Viridiplantae > Streptophyta > Magnoliopsida > Apiales > Araliaceae > Panax > Panax ginseng. The sequence continues at coordinate 91,422,152 of CM035129.1, forward strand.
AGAATAAAAACTAAAGAAAAGAAAAAGAAACTTTGAATTTGCTCCTAGATTCTCTCTTTGATTTTCTGCCTTTGCAATCCTCCTTTGTGTTTTTTCTTAGTTGTTCTCTCTGCAATTTTCTTGACAATTTACTTTATACATTTTTTATGAAGTATTCTCGTATTTGTATTGGTCCAAACCCTATCATGATTCCTATTTTGCTTCAAAATCCAACTCACCATAAAAAAATCAACTATGGGAGTGCATGAGAACCTAGGCACTCAACCTAGTGTAATTCCAAGCGCCTAGGCGCTTGACTGATACCTCATAATTAAAAAATGTCATCTAGCTTGAATTTTTATTATTTTCTCCTCCAAAATGACCTATTTGCCCCTCCAGCTCCATCCTGAAATAAATAAACACAAAAACAAATAAAAAGATACTAAAAACACTCAAAGATAACAATAATTAAGTTTAATAATAGCATAATCATATCACTAATCGTCAATTGATTGTTATCAAAAACATTAATAGCTCATTACTGTCACGCCCCAAAATCTGGGTCACATTTACCTTGGGCTTGGTTCCCACTGTACTAAACATACTTACTCATACATTCATATATTAAGTTAATACCTGCCTTAATTACATAGTCCTTATACAAAAACTAATTTATAATCCCAGGTTCTTAAACCTTTACAATATTCATACAAATTAATAATATTAAAGTCTCTATTACATTACTTTAGTAATTCAAATAAGCACATGCGCTTAATAATACTATTCAGGAGCCTTTCCATTTCCTTTATCTTTACCGAAACTTCCGGCATTCTCGATTTTAACCGAAAACAATATATTTAACGCAATGGTGAGCAAATAATTTCTCAGCAAGTATAAAGCAGTTTATCAGAACAGACTGTGAATAACTTTCAACATTTGATTAACAATTGAGGAGAATCTTGAACAAAATTATTTTATAGGTATTTTGATTTAAAAATCATACAGCATGTTGGACGGTTAAATGACCAATAAAATCTGTACTATAATTGACAGTACTGAAACTGCAACCCGCATATATAAACATATGCTAAAAACCGAATATACCCTAGACTTGTACTTTAGGGGATCAACCAAAGTACCCTATATTGTGCACATTATAACAATCTTTATGACACTTTACGTGCCCACTAAAATCATAACGCCCGATATCATATGCTCTTATAAAAGGGTTATTCGTTCACAACATTAACATAGGAATCCACACCACAATAATATGGTTCAGATAACATTAAATGAGATTTCTATGAATTCGGGATATCATTATATCTCAACATTTGTCTAGCCGAAACAATGTCATTGATATACTTTAAGACGTTTATGAATATACGAACTTCAAAACTTGCAGTTCAATAATTTAACAATATTATAATAAACTTCGAAAGAAAAAGTTTTAGTTCAAGTACTTGCCTTTCGTGTCGCTTACTTCCTAAATGTTTTATCTTGTCACTATACAACCTACATGTATGTAATGTCCTTTTTATGTTTAACACGTACCATATTGGTTAAGTTATTGCTGTTTAGGCTACTAACCTAATTTAACACATACTTTTTGTTACTAATCTAATAATAAATTAGAAGATTGCTTAAAGAGGGAGTTTGATTAGATCCCTGATTATATTCCAAATGTATATGATTTGATGATGAAGCTTTTAAAGTATATTTATTTGGATAAGTTTTGTACATTCATTAAATGATATATTTATGTACAACGACTTAGAATAGTGTGATCAAACTTATTAGGTTGATCTTTATCCTATCTTCATGTGTAATAGATAGAATCATTATAAAGAAACTACTTTTCATGATAAAAGTATTGACAACAGTGTAATCTATATGTACTTAAAGTGAAATCTGATTAATGTATATTTGTACAAGTAAGTTTTGTAAAGTCCTTCAAAAGAATTGATGTACAAGGAATTAGATTAAAAATATCAAATAATGTTAGGTTGATCTTATGAAAATTGATCTGTTATATAGATGATAAGAAATCATGATAGTAAAGTTACCCTGTCAGTGCACAGTATGGAGATACTTCGTAGAGCCAATCATGTTCGTATATCATTTGAAGATAGTAGATTTCACTCCATCTCACAAACAGAGAATTAGTTCGTGAAGTGAACAAATGATCTCAAAGTTACAAGGCTGACACAGAGATGCAAAAGGAGTCAAAGAAGCTATTAAACATCATCTGGAAAAGTTGATGAAATCAATAGATCACAAAGTAAAGATTGCTTAGGAAAGGGTGATTGTAGAATACTCCAAACAGATATTGAATATTAGTAATATCGAAAGATAACTCCAAGATTGTTCAGTGAAATCAAGATCGTAAATTCAGCCTTAGAACAATAGTAAAATATGAAGCACTGATTACACGAGTTAGAGGAGATCACCAAGCTCAGTTATGTGCCATGGATATAAAGTAAAAATTACTCAAGAAGAAGCATATGGAAAGAGAGAATATACTCTGATGATATCTGAGTATGTCTCTTATAAAAAGAGATCTCCAAAAGAAATCTAAAAGTCAACTGCAAGAATATTCTACCTAAGCATAGAACACAAAACAGATTGTAGAGTAATCAAGACTTCATATAGAAGAAACCAGTACTTGAGAACAAAGAAGAACAACTCACTCAGAAATATGTTATCGACTTCGCAAGACAACTAAAGTATCAAGAGAATGAAGAAAATTCTAGAAAGCAAATAGAAAGCAAAACAGTAGATAAGGCCATAGTAGTAGTGAGGATACATAACATAAGCCTATGACATTTATTACTCTACTATCAAAAATCAAGAACATACTCGAACGTAATGCTCAATACTATAATTCTTATAACAACAGATCGTATAGTCTGTGTCCGGTCTGTGATGCCCCGAAATTTGGTCTATTTTCACACCCAGATTCCATACATCACGGTCCCATCTCTTTCTAAATATACATCATTATATAACTAAATATAACAACATACATTATTGATCAATATAGAGCATAACGGGTTGATCACTCCCCGTGCCCGTAAGTTATGACGGTTTGCGGATGAAGTTCTGCTAAACCTATTCAAAAATTGAAAACAATGTTCATAGTATGTCACCTTAACCCTATTTATAGTCAGTACGTAGTTTTAAAAATGTGATAGAGAGTTGTTATGTTATTATTATCGGTTCAGATTACTTCACAACTATTGATTTGTTGTAGAAGGGTAGTACAAAGAAAACATTTAATCCTTTCAGCTAATATTTATAATTGTTATTACTTGTTGGGCACTCAAATGCTCATCCTTGCTTAATTTAAATGTTTTCAGCTAAGTGAGAACAACTAGAAGGCTCTGCCAAGAACAAAGGAAAAGGGAAAGTTGCTGAATGAGTGTTATTCTATATATTATGTAATAGTTTGGTTTTATTAAGATGAGAATGATATATATTATCTATCATGTATTGTAATGAATGTTTAAAGGTTGTGTACTTGGGAATAGACTCTGATATTTAATTAAGTTTAATAATTATATTATTGTTATTATTATTAGTATTATTCTACTCATAGAAATGGTATCGTGAAGCACCGAGTTCGGGTTTCAAGTACCTAAATTTGGGGGCTTTACAGTGAAATTGTGAATTGAGTCTTGTATATGCTAGTTCATTAAGAAACAAAGATAATGTAATTTGAACGAAATAATTTGGACAAGAATTATGTTTACAGTGTTGATTTTCGTGAAGGATATCAAAAATTGAGTTTTTATATAAAAACATGAAATTTTAGAAATTAAACTAGTTTTAGTTGATGTTAAATTGTTCTAATTGGTTGAATATGTTAGCAAACATGTTTATAATAGTTTTATATCAATTGTTTGTGTTAATATTACTGTCTAGTGGGTGAAATTCGTGTTTGTTGGGCTAAAGTAGGCTACTGTTCATAGTCATCTTCTCCTCTGTGAAGCTGCTACCGGTGCCAAGGCTAAAAATTGCATTGCGGTGTCTTTGATCCCTAGGCTTGTGTATGGCGCAGCTGAGCCATACCCTGTCATGAGACAGTTTGTTCTGCTGTTACTGCAGACTTGGGATAGCAACATAACATGGTCTGAGATTATGTTAACATGTCAAATGTTTAATAACAAGGTTAACACAACATAGTGAATTGTGGTTAGTAAATTCAAAGTTGTAAAAATGGTTAGTAAGTTACGAATGAATTATGCTATGACATAGTGTACACAATAAATGGTAGATAGGTGTTGCAAAGTTAACACTTATGAATTTCTGATATTTGCCTAGTAGCGTAAGACTTGTGCTAAAATGATAAGTTTAGCTAAAAATGTACATGTTATGGTATGTTAGCATATCATATAGGTATTGTGGTTCTAAACTTATGTGTAGGTGAACGTGAGTTTAATATTATAGCTTACGCTCGAGGCAAGTTCTCTAACTCTACATTTACGTTGAGCAAGTTTCTAAACCTTATCTTTTTATATTAAGCAAGTTTCTTACTTTAAACTTTCATTAAGCGAACTTTTGTATTCCTAATCATTATTTAAGCAAGCTAGCTATGACTTTAACTTTATTCGAACTAGTCTTGAATTTCAATATTTATTGATGTATTCTAACTTGTTTATTGTTAGACAAGTTTCTTTATTGTGATTCGTGTATTATGAATGCAATTTTCTTGAATTCTAATTTCTAATGTTGAATTATCTTATCTCATTTACTTGACACAAGTTATTCTCATAATGAGCAAGCTTTATTTTCAGCTTGCTTTTATTTAAGATATATTCAATAATTCATAGTCCTAGCTTAATATTATTCAAGCAAGGTTTATTGTCATTTAATACTTATGCTTTGTAGTTGTTTCTAAGCATGAGTTCAAGATATAGTTAGTTCACTTACACTTATTCATTGTTCCATATTATGTTATTATTGATCAACTGTTGTGTTATCAAACACTATTGATTCAACTATTCCTCTAGCTGATGATCGTTGAACTTCAAATTACCCTTGAAAGCTTATCCAAACCAAACTTTCTTTGATGCGGACTTGTACTCTAAATACTGAGATGAACAACCCTATTATTATTAGGTGATAATTTACGCTTAGCGTTGAAATGTTTGTGCACAATACATTGTACGAAGGGCTGATCCCCCTAAGTACGAGGAGTCCTTATAGTCTTATGACTGTTAAAGTTGAAGTTGAAAGATTACTTGCAACTGTGGACATAGTTCGTGGTCTTATGACCCTCAGTTATATATATTCCATATTTGATTCCAGTTTTTGGTTATCATTAATAGAATACTATTCAGTTTTGATGAGCCTATTCGTTGATAGTTATTATTATTATTCTCCTATTGATTCATTGTTATATCCAGTGAGCAATTATTTTGCTCACTCTTGCATAAATATTATTATTGCAGCTAAAGTTGAGAAGGTAGATGAGCCTTCAACTAGCAAAGGAAAGGGAAAAATATACAAGTGATGCAGACTTGTAATTCTATTTATTGTTATGATCATAGACTTTTAAATAATGATGTGATGTAATAATTTTTATTTCGCACTTATATGATGTTTAAAGGTTAGATAACCTGGGAAGATTCTTATTTAATGATTTAACCCTATTTACAGGGAGGATTTATGGTTAAATGTTATTTTATTTGGAAAGATAGATGTGAATGATTGGGTAGTGAACGCCAAATCTTGTGGGAATGAAGTACCTAGATTTGGTGGTGTCATATTATATGTGATGTGCAAGCAAAGGATAAGTTAAATAGTGACCAAGTAAACTTGATAGCTAAGTAAAGGATAAGTGTTGTGGTGATCAAGTAAACTTTATGGTTAAGCTAGGAATAGTAAGGAGGTGGAATGGCTTATTGACCATTAAGCCCTCACTTTGTGATTTCTATAAATAGAAGGATGCTAGCTCATTTGTTGGTTGTTTTATTTCATCCAACATCATAAGTACTTATTGGTTAGAGAGAAAAAGCTAGAAAAGTTAGACTTTATAATTCAAGAAGCAAGAAGAAGAACAAAGCTTAATCAAGTGATCTTCAAGGGTAAGATCCTAGACCATGAATCTCTTTCTCTTCAATTATTAGAGAAGTGAGTAGTGGTAGGACTTGTATGCTAAGAAGAAGTAAGAATGATTAATCAAAAGACGTAAGCCGTAAATAAGTCATGTTCTAAGATAAGCAATAAATGAAGTTTTGAACACATGAAGATTATGTACGAACTTATCATGTGTGAGTTATTGAAATATGAATGGTTAATATGTTAGTATGATGGATTGAATCCATTTGAAACAGTTTAAAAATCTTAAGTAACGAAGTTATGGCAAAATTCACAAGTTCGGACGATAATCGTCGAAATCCTGAAATTCTAGAATGGAAGTCAAATTTTGACATTGAGCTCGGAAACGTTGGTTTTTAATAGAGTATAGTCTTATTTGGAATTATAGAGTTGCAGACTCGAAAATGACTGAATTCTGAATTAGAATGAAGAAACGAGCGTTGAACGTTCACGAACGTTTATCATTTTCGTTAAAATGGACTAATAGGTGAATTTTGAGTTAACAGATTTGAAAATGGAAAATTCTTGCATGAACACGTAGAGTATGTGATTTGTGAGCTAATGGCTTTTGAATGAGCCAATTCAGACTTAAAATGAACAATTTAGGAGTCCAGGAAATTTGTTTATGTAAGAAATCATCAAATTTTTTCAGATCGAGGTGCAGCAATGACTGAGACAATGCTCTATAAGTCACGCCACAGCGCCAGGGCGAAGGGAGTGGCCACTATAGAGTCACGCCGTAGCGCCACTCATAGGCATGAGTCTCACACTCTGGCCTTGAGACACGGAATTGGTACTAGAAATCAAGGCGCCGCAACGCCCACAAGTGCAAAAGGTTGTCATGCAGTTGGCCACCACCAAGGAATTTTGTTGACCAAGTTGATTGTGAACCCAATGGTTTGCAAGATAAGTATGGGACATGTAATTATTTAATGAACATGATGAGACCTTTCCTAAATCTCTTATATAGTGATGACTTTAGGAATTTAATGTTGTTTAATGAGTAGTAAAACAAAGAACGTAAAGTATAAGAAAGTGAACTGTATTCAATAATGATGATGACTATAACGTTGAGAGTTACAACTAAAAGTTGTTGAATATTACGTGAACGTGAACGGTATGCAATAAGTGTACTTAACCAAAGACGATCGAGTTTCGATTAATAATGTAAGAACGTTAGTAAGCCATAAGTAAGATTAATAAGTTGAATTGACCATTATTAATGAAGTAAATTCACTTAAGACATAGAAGAGAAAGAAGTTGGTAAGGACGATGTAAATTATAACGGCAAGCCGGAACCAATAATAACAAATCTAATACATGATTAGATTGAAAAGAAGGGTAAGATTCATTAGGAATCATGTATGTTTATTCATAACCTAATGTGGTATGTATGTGGTTATGTGTTGTGTAGACCGTAAAGACTCAAAGGGAAAGTAATTATACTTTAGCAGACGATGAAGGCATGTTTTTTTAACACTTGTCTAACATTCGTGTTAGCCAGGTTTTCAGTGATTCATGTTATGAAATGCATGAATTGTTTTACGAAAGGGTCGATGCCATTTTCAACTCGGCTAGACTAATCTTGAAAGATTGATTTATTTATTTACACGTCTTTCAATACAGAATTGATAACGATATCCTACGCCAATTATTTGGTACGGATTCAAGGTAAGCCTGAGTATGAATAAAGAAATGTATTTCACATCGATTATTTAATGGGCACGCAAGGTTGCTAAAACTTAAATGTAAATACGTTTAATAGATGAGTGTTGATCAACATAGAGTACTATAGGCTGATCACCTAGAAGTGCTCGTAAGAAATATCAGACTTACGATCTTAGTACCGGTTTGTCCTTTTCATAAATAAAAGCTAAAGAGAATGTTCATGGTCTATGGACCTACTCAGAATTTTTAAGCTATTATATGTGCTTCGGAATCGTTTTATGAAATAAGAAGTGTTATTCAATGTTTCATAGTACTTCATAACTATTGTTCAGTTAATGAAAAATAATCATATGATTCTCGAAGTGGTATTTATATAATATATTGTTAGACTTGTTAAGCTAGTTATGCTCACTTCTTGCTTGAATCATATGATTGCAACTATGGTCGAGCGAACCAAGGGTTCTAATAAAGACAAAGGCAAGGCGAAGATGAATGACTAGTTTATTCTGTAATAGACTAGTGTGTTTGTATGAATTATATTACAACGAACAGAGAATGTAACGATTTCAAAATTTGGGAACGGGGTTTATTATTATCAATGTAATAAGAATGTCGTTGATACACTCATTTTGATGTTGTTTCAATTGAATGAATGTATAGTTATGAGTACCATGTAGCACCATCTGTCTAGTTCGAAGATACCCAAATTTGGGGGCGTCACAGAGTTGATAGGATATAAACCTTAGGTATGAGTACCTAAGACTATAATCGTAGAGAGAAGGATAATAAGATCATTTAGTTAAACGATTAAGGAAGAAGATCACCACGTGATCATATTGAATCGTAATAATGGATGTTCTATTAAACAATGGATGATTTATGGCTAATGCTATAAATGAATGGTACTATGAAGTAGTAAGGGAAAGAGAACTCAGATTGAGTTGTAAAGGATAGCATACGAATTAAAGAAAATTCGTATTAAGTAAAGAGAAAGTTAGAAGTTGTAAAATTTCAATTGAGGACTCATGTGGTAGCTAAGTTGTATGAACCTCTGTTATGGCCAGAGGTTTGTGGTTTGGTGTAGCAACTGCTTAGCTTATTACAGTGATAATCATTAGAATATGTCACGCTATCAATATGTATATGACGAGAAGGTGAATCTTTTCTCATGTATATGATTGGTAGGTAGAGAATGATAAATTAGGTGTGAGTTCTTGAAATTCATACTTATGAAAAGTTTGTGACTCATAGTTATATGTTATGTTTCTGAGCCCTAAGCATATTGATAGTCCTTAATTTATTCTTTGATAACATATTGCGAAGATAAGTTCCTAATTAAACACATATGGTTGTGGAAAGTTCCTAAACACATAAAGTGTGGTAAGTTGATGGACTATACTAAGGTATAAGAATGTTTAGACTAAAAACGAGTCGTTTTTAATAGACTTAGCATTGAATGTGCTAGAGAAGATTAAGTATTGTCTCAAGTAAGACAATGAAGGAAAATGGAGAAATAGGATATTCCAAGTCATCTAGCTATGCTAGATTTTGAACTATATTGACATTGTTCTTATATGTGCATTTTGAAAAGGAAAGAATTGGTTCAATTTTTGGAACCAATGAATTTTAAAAAGAACTATTCTTTATATGTCTATGCTAATTGTTTCGGCTAGATAGAAATTAATTTGAAATATCAAAATTAATTTTATATCATTAGTGCATTTGATGCAAAGATGGTATAAAGATGGAGTTATTAATGCAATTGAACCTAGTGTTGGATATGATCTTAGGATCAACAACCCGCTATGGTATGATGTATAATGACAAAGTCATAAAGTGACGAAGTCCTCAACGTACTGTGAAAAGTATGGTATCATGACGTCATAAAGTTTCGATGTATTGTGAAAGAATTTAAAGAAGTAGTCGATGACAATTGATTTGACTAAACGAATGTTTCAAGTTGATGCCCAATTTATTGGTATGGTCTAAGCTATTTGCTTTAGCTATAAGACAAATGGTATGTCATATTTAAAAGAAAATCAAGCTTTCTTTGAAGAAGTTATGCAAAACCAAATTATTTTGGTGCAGAATCTAATGATTAAGTCTGAGGTGAACACACCCCGAAATGGGGTTATACGATGGGTTGATCACCTACATATGAAAGACGTAGTTTACTTTCTTGGTGATTGTAAACTGATCGTGATAAAAGGGTTTACGGTGAAATGTTGTTAAACCTAGTAAGAGTTCATGGTCGATTTGACCCCTCAGCGAAAGTATGAAATGTTGTAAAGGAATCTTTATATTCATATTTATTCCTTCTACTTCATAATTCTTGATAAGTTATGAAGGTTAGGGAATGTTTGAAAGATAAGAACTTCTTTGAAGAGAAGTTGAGGAGAAGGGTATGTTAAAATTTCGAGGATAAAATTCTGTGAAGAAGGGGTGAAGGTGATGACCTGGGTATGGGTGTGGTTTTAAAAACTTCTAAGGACGAAATTTTTATAAGGGGGGAAGTGTAACAACCCATAGAATCCGGATTGTTCAGAATTTAAGTTTAAAGAATTTGTTATTAATAAAATAAATTTTTATTAATAGTTCTAGAACCTAAGATGATTATAATACGAGAGGATTCTGGTTACGAGGTAGACTGAACGAGTAAGAATTTTCTAGACAAAAATTAAAAAAATTTGGGAACAAAAATATTTTCGAGAAAAAAGATAAAATAGGCACTATTTACCCGACAAAACCCTAAGGGTTAGGGTTTGAATAACCTAAGCCTTTCCGAGAGTTCGGTATGTCAAAATGACATTACGTCGAAAGATTTGACGATAATATATCATGAAAAGTTAAGTTAGTCAATAAAAGTTTTCTTGAAAAATGTGTAGAAATCGGACAAAATAAAAATGACGAAAAGTATTGTTATGTACTTTTCATTTGTTTAACTACGTTAGGGGAAAATGTGAAAGAAAACGCTTAACCTCAGAAAGTGTTTTTCAGTTTTTCGAAGATCCGAAGAATACATAAAAGTTAAACTTTAGAGGAAAGACTAAATATCCAAAAATATTTGGATTCCGAGAATCGCAGTTTTTAAAACTGTCGGATGAATTCCGCAAGACGGAGACGTAAAGCTTCCAAGAGAAGTTTCGTGAATAGTAAGGAGGTTTAGTAAGGAGGTGGGAATAGTAACTTTGGGGGAAAATGACTTTTTTACCCCTAACTTTGAAAATCTATAAAAGAGAAGTGTTAGGCTTTGTCTAGAGGAAGAAGAAGAAAGAAGAAAGGTATTCAAAACCTAACTTATAACTTAAATTTTCTTTAAGTTTCATATGTTCAAAACATAAATTAATGAGAATAGAAGTAAGAGATTTTAAGAATGATTTTCATATGGTTGAAATCATAAGAAAACGAAGAAATAAGAATTAGAAGCTTAGTTTATAAATTTCTTAAGGAAGCATATGCTTTGTAATGAATTTGAACGATCCGAATGAATCATATGAATGATTCGGTGAAATAAGTAAGGAATGGTGTTTTATAACACCGAATTCCAAGAAAAAGTGAAATCATAATCAAAATATCGATTAAAAATGAAGAACGAACGAAGGACGTGAAGAACACGCGAAGAAAACGAAGAACGTTGTTGATGGACAAATTTAAAACCATCGTAGTATAACTTGTTGTTGATGGACAAGTTTAAAACCATCGTGTATAAGTTAGATGCTTATTGCTTGGTTATGAAAGGTAGAAACGTTCATGAAAAATGGATTAAACTTAGCTATAATGAAGTTATGGAGAAAATTTCGTAAAAGATAAACGAGAAATAAAAAGTGTGTAAATGAACCCGAAGGTGTAGGGTTTCATAAAAATGTAAGAGAACGTAGAAAATGTGAGTCGTGAACTCAGCGTTCCGAGTTTGGATGATAGAATTACGGTCGAACGAACGAAGGACGTTAATAATGTAAAACGAACAAATAAGGAAATGTAAGCCAATCGAATGGCATGTTAAAGGATTCAGAATAAATTTCTATCCGAGGGAAGTTGAAGTACGTAAGATAAGGAAGAGAATGGCTTTAGAATGACCTCGTTCCAAGTTATAATGAATAAGTTATGAGATTATGAAGTAAGCGTCTCAAACCAATGTAAGACTTAGGAAAATTTTTCAAGGTTTTAGGCTTGGCGCCGCAGCGCCAGTCAAGCCTTGGAAGGAGGCCCCACAGCGCTAGTCCAGGGAGGAAGGTACTGGTAAGCGGAGCTACAACGCGAGGAATAAGAAGGGGATCAGTACCACAGCGTCGGTGCAGGGTAAGACCCAGAGAAGAGCTTTTAATTGCTCGACTCCTAAGGGGAAAAATAATGAAAGATAAAGAACATATAGTTTACCGAATGTAGCACTTAAACAAGTAACTTAAACCTTTAGAAAAGGTTGATTGGAAAGGTTAAACGAGATTAAAAGATAGAAAGTATAAACACAATGAAGTTGTGATGAATGATCGGTCTTAGCATACAACGAACCATATGACTTCGACATTAAAAAAAGAATAATAAACGGTAACAAGATTAATGAAAGTCCGAGTGTGAGTCGGATAGAAAATGTTAGAATGAAATGTAAGCGTTAAACACTTTAACCGACGTGAGGGTTGAGTGTACGCGAAGATTAAACGGGTAAAACCTACATATCGTGTATGGTTGGCCATAAGATAATGAAGACCAATGATTAAACCTATGAACAGTGAAGAATTGAGTTAAAGATAATGACGTATATCGTAAAGAAGCCGAGTTAATGATTAACTTGGATAACATTCCGAGTCAAATGAACCGGACATTGTAAGATATGAATTAGGTAACGTAAAATGCTTAACACGATGAATGCATAGAATTAATATTGAATGATCGTTCTGAGTATACAAAAGACTGTATGACTTAGATGATAAAGAATAAATCCTGAGGTATGGCACTTAGTTGCAGAAAGCCATAAGGAATAAGAAATTGACTTAACGAACATTATAGTCTTAATGGTTCGGATAAGTTAAGATGAGTTTAGGTTGTGGTACAATCGTAATCTTTGATGGTTGAAATATAGGAGTTGGGCTAAAAAATTCCTTCAGAGAGCGGAGGTATATACAAAACTGGAAACCGATCTAACTCACTGTGAAAGACAGTGTAAATGAGACGAGAACTTGTTTGTTGGTTATTTGTGGGAAACCACTTAGAGTACCATATGGACTACTAGCAGAGACATGATGTGTGTTGAGTCCTAAAAGAGTTATAAGAAGAAGATACAATGTAAATCATCAAAGATGATGATCGTATAAGTAAGACATCTCCGTATGTCATGAAGCCATAAATCGGTAAAGGAAGTGGTCACGTAAACTTAGATTGAAAGAACGTGAACCCTAATGTAACGCCCAAGAAAATCGAATTTTTATATGAATTAGATTTTTATTTGATTATGTGGATTAAATAAATTTAATTGATTATTTATGTGAGTAAGCGATATGAAGGTCGTTCTATGACCTAGAATATGCGGATGTGGTTAAGATTCTGGCTATGTGCTAGGATTAATTGTTTTGAATTTCCAAGACGAAAATAAAAGTTTTCTGAGAAATTTCGTAAAAACACTATTCATCCATTTATGCTTAGAAATCAGTTTGAAATTTTGAGAAATGTGTAATGATAGAATTCTAAGATGAGATAGAATATCCAATAATATTTCAGTTATGGCAAACGAAGTTTTCGCTTGCAGACTTAAAACCTAAGGGTTAAGGAAAGTGATTTCTGAGAAGGAAATGAATGCGTATAATGATTAGGGTTATTATACATGTGATATACGAGTATGATATTAGTTAGTATACGAGTATAGTATGAAGAATATTATGACGTATAATACAAATATCGTACGAATACTATACGAAGAGAATACGTGAGTTATACGCATAGAATACGATTAGTTCTTAATGGACTTTGAGTTTATCGACTTTGTAGAATCTAATTGGAATTGGATTACATCAAGCACAATGCTTTATGAAATGAAGCCCAAGATTGAGTATTATCAAGGCCCAATGTTAGGTTAAATCAAGTCGATCCAAGAAACTGAACCATAGATTGAACCGATGGGTCACCAGATGGGTAAAACCCATGGGGCAACCCATGGGGATACCCACAAGGCCATGTGGGCCGGCCACTTGATGGCCAAGTAAAGTCATTACTTGGTTGTTAAGCCATGAATAGTAAGGAGGTGGGATAAATGACCAAAATACCTTCAACTTGGTTTTTCTATATAAGGAAGCTAAGTTGGTTCATTTGTTACTTTACAAACATTGAACAATATATTTTAAGAGAGAGAAAAGTGAGATAAAAAGTAATTAAGTGAGCTTGAAGCAAAGCATACAAGTTTTAAGCAAGAACGCGAAGAACGTTAAGGTAATAATTCGTAAAACCTTAGTCTTTGATCCGTTTAAATTTATTTTTTGTAGAGAATCATGAATTGGTGGAGCATGTCTCTTCTGGAGTAATAAGGATGGCTATTAGTGAATTAAACATTTACAAGTTATGTATAAGTAGAAATCATAAGCGTTTAAGTAAGTTTAACCGAAGAAAAATCATTAAGTTTTGACTTGGTTGTTGATAGACAAATCGAAAACCATCATTTATAGGGTATGTGAATATTGCTTGGTTGGGATATAGGCAATGAATCAATGGATTGGTTCCATTTAATTTAGCGTATCAAACATGAGTAACGAAGTTATGGAAAAATTTACGAAATTAGAAGTTAAACATTGAAATCGTATAATTCTGGATTAGTAGTCAAAACTTTTAGTTTTTTTCAGAAACCCTAGTTTTAGATGGCGTAGCGTAGAACAACATATTCAAGAGTCGTGGACTCAAGAATGGTCGAATTCTGACTTAGGACAAAGAAAATGAGCTATGAACACTCACGAGCGTTTAACGAACGCTAATTAGAACGTTAATAGTGAATTCATCGTTAACGGATTTAAAAATTACTTTTATCCGGATGAAATCGAAGTACATGGAACGTATGAGAAAACAGCTTTTGAACGAGCCAAATCCGACTTAAGACGACTAAGTTATGAGTCCGGGAAGAATTGTATTAAAAATTTGAAAAAAAAATCAAGGGATCAAGGTGCGCGTCGCAGCGCCACACCATGCTTTAAAATGCCATGCCGCAGTACCGGGTAGGGAAGTTAGATACTAGAGAGTGGTGTCGTAGCACCACTAATATAAAGGGATCTCATGCCGCATGATCTTAGACCAGGACATAACATCTTTTTAGTTAGGCGTATGGCTGAATAGTAGTGTATTGAAATTTGGTGCCACAAACCTAGGTAGTGGGAATTTGTTGACCAAGTTATTTTCTAATCCCAAATTGTTACAAAACTATTATGGGACATGTATATACTTTGTATACATGATAAGAATAATCTTAAGTCACTTATATAGTGATGACTTTAGGAATTTGAACATGGTTTAATATAAATTAAATGAAGGACGTAAAGTATAAGTAAGTGAAATGTATTCGAGTTTTATGGTATTTCACCAAGGATCCTTAAATTTTGATTAGGGGTCATGAAAGCGTTAACAAGCCGTAAGGAAAAATAGTAAGTCGAATTGACATTTATTAATGAAATAAATTCAATTAAGACATAGAAGAGAAAGAAGCTGGTAAAAACAATGTGATTAGATTGTTTGGTAGCTAATTACAGTATGCTATGCGAATATATCATGTAGAGACTGTTATGATCAAGAACTGTTGAATATTTTATTTGAAGATTGAAGCCAAGTTTTCTTAACGCTTGTCTAACCTTCGTGTTAGCCAAGTTTTCTATGATTCATGTTATGAGATGCATGAATTATTTTATGAAAGTGTCGATGCCAGTTTTAACTCGGCTAGACTATTCTTAAGAGTTAGATTGATTTGTTTACAAGTGTTTCGATATAGAACTGGTAACGCTATCATATGCCAAGTATTTGGTACGAATTCAAGGTAAGCTTGTGTATGAGCAAACAAATGTATTTTTCATCAATTATTCGATGGGCACGTGCGGTTGTCAAAACTTAAACGTAAACACGTTTAATGGATGAGTGTTGATCAACATAGAGTACTATAGTCTAATCACCTAGAAGTTCTCGTAAGATATATCGAACTTACAAACTTAGCGTCGGGTTATCCTTTTCCATGAATAAAAATGAAAAGAGAATGTTCATGGTCTTGTGACCAACTAAGAATTCCTTAGTTACTATATGTACTCTCGAATTGTTTTATGAAATAAAAAGTGCTATTTAATTTTTCATATTGTTTCATAGCTAATTGTTCAGTTATTGAAGATAATCATATAATTCTCACCGTGGTATTTGTTAGGTTTGTAATATTCATGAACGCAATCAAATTGCACAAAATAAGCGGAAGTGTGAAAAATCAGAGTTTTAAAATTTTACAAACCATATACCCGGATCATCCTTTATGCATAATTATTAAGTAAACAAAAAGATAAAGAATAAGAATCATACCCTTAAAGATTCGAGCTTCCTCAGGTACAAGTTCACCTCCAAATTCTTTCGTGTTCAACTTGAATCCATCGGGTTTGGTTCCTTCCTTTGATCAACATTAGTCACCCAAATATTTGGCATCTAGAGGTGATCCACCAAGGAAGAAAAAAGATTCAAGAAGATGGGTGATTGGCTAAACCCTAGTTTTTCTATCTCTCATAGAAAAAGAGCGTACTCTCCAACAATTGGAATCACGTATGTTGTGATATCTGATATAAGACTCCTCTTATAAAGATATCAGTTAACCCTTCTAATCTATTTAGAAAATAGGGTATTATTTAATTAATTAAATTCCTTTAATTAATTAAGCTCCCTAATCTTATTAGGGATAATTAATTAAACTCTTTTAATTAATTTAACCTCCTAATCTTATTAGGATTATATGAGAGTACTTTTATTAATTAATTCTCAAACTCCTTTAGGAATTAAATAATAATAATAATAATAATAATAATAATAATAATAATAATAATAATAATAATAAGACTCCTCTTATTAATTTATATTTAATATTTCCAAAATATTAAATAATAAATATTAAGTTATTTAATTTATTCTATCACCATAGATTAAATTAAATACACTTAACTTATTATTATGATTATGCCATTAACTTCTTAAATAATTATTCTTCTTTTTTTGTGGTGTGACCCTTTAGGTTCTCCATATTAAACTAGGTTGTGAATAAATTAATTAGAACAATTCTAATCTTATTTAAATAAATAAATTAAACTATTAATTTATTTTAATAAATAATATTTATTCTACATAGGGATAAACCTCCCTAACGATTAACGACTTTTCAGATAATATAGATTTCAACATTAATCATAAAAGAACCTTTGAGTAAATAGTTCTTTGTATAATTCAATCCTTCCACCATATAATGTCCCAATTAAATATAAGACATAGAATTCTTGTCAAGTCTTATTTTATTTAATTATATGTATTTACGACTCTTAAATGCTCAACTCCAAATAATGCAAATTAGAAACTCCTTTCTAATTTCATTACGCCTTGACCAAGGACTCTTTGGGTTGTCATTTATCGAATCACATAGGACATTTCTCTTCTTTTACTAGAAGTGGTAGATTCTTTATTGATCATACATTATCTCCATATACAACTTATTATACCCAAGCATACCCTTTGATATACCCTAAGGGTCTTAAGAAATAAGTCAAAGTATAACTCATCATACACAAGATACTATGATGATCTCAAGTCCAAGGATCACTTATACTACTATCACTACTGAGAATTCCTATTGTGAGACAAGTAAAACTCCATTAGGAATTCCTTAGCGAGCCAGCGTTCGATGAACTTATTCTCTAATATGCACCTACATACTTTCTTTAGTGTCTCCACACAAATGATCATGAGATCAATCATCCTCATCCATGAGCAAGCAACATATGTACCAATCTATCCGGATTCACTAATCCCCAATTTAGTAATCCAACGATTGGGAACTATTTTAGTTTTAAGCTTTCTAAGAATTTAGATCTCATTAGAATGATCATCATCAGTATTCTAAAAGCATTGGTTAAAACTATGGGTTTATCACATATTATAAAATAGCATCATGTAGATAATTAAAAGCCTTTAATAAATTAATACTTTTTATTAATAAATGAATAAGATTGTTACAAAGTATATGCTTTATCATCAAACATGATTGGCTTGTCTGCATACTACTTTCAATCTCCCACTTGCACTAAAGTCAATCGCCATGGTATCTCATACCCTTCTTCTCTAAGTGACGATTATCCTGCTCTTGGATAAGCTTTAGTTAATGGATATGTAATGTTGTTCTTGAGAGTCCACTATCTTTATAGTGATTTCCCATCTTTCAATGATTCCTATAATCAAATGAAAGTGCCACAACACATGATTAGATCCAAGATGAGACTTAGGAACTATTCCTAGTTCTGTAATGAACTTTTCATCCAAACAATCAACTTGTAGCTTCATTTATAGCTATATACTTTTTTTTTATCACTAAACTAGCAACTCTTTCTTTGTTTGAAACCTTTCAATTCAACTTTGCACCTTTATTCAAGGTAACGCTTTACCTTAAAAAGTGGATTTTACGTCGTCTTGAGTGCATGCGAAAACTTGAGTGCATTAAGCCCTCTAGTTTTAATTTAGACCCACCATGAATATGATCACATCCTTAGTGTCAGTTAGTACTTTAAGATATTTTTACTGACTCATAGTGAACTTCTCCAGAATATGACTGATCAACATCAGGTCTCGTATATTTCATTGCATGCATGATAGTTACTCATGTGATCTCTCTTTTCAGGAGTCTATGGGGACTATTAAGAGAGATACACTCCATAGCTCATCAACATGAGACATCTCTTGGAGTTTCCCATGCTAAACGATTTTAGCATCAAATGAATATATGTTCCTTGGGTTAAATCGAGCATCCTCTTTAATCTATCTATATAGATTTGTATCCCCAATTAAGATACTCTTCCAAAATCATTCATGGAGGAATGTTTTGACAACTTCATCTTTACTAATTCTAGCATTGGCATGTCATTCCTTATCCGTATTATATCAACATATAATACTAGGAATGTCACGATGCTCCCACTGACCCTTTTTTACACATTAGGTTCATTCTTATTTGTGATAAAATTAAACTTTTTTTGATTTGTTTCATCAAAAAGAATGTTTCATATTTGAGAAGCTTGCTTCAATCCATTTCTCTAAGTGTCTACAACTCTTACCTCATCGTATGTAATTGGATCATCATCTTCTATGATGTGTACCTCATCATCATCATCTATGATAAATCCATACCTCCTAGGTATCTTTCGTACTATTCCAGATTTATGATTCGGTTATGGTGCAATAGTTCTATCTATAAGTTCCTCTTATTTGACTTATATGGTTTTGTGGTTCTTGAACTCTTCAAGATCTATTATCCTCCCACTAGCCCCTTAAATGATAAACACCTTTATCTTAGAAGGTAACGTGTTTCGCAACAAACATCTTTTTCTAAGTAGGATTATAGAACATATACCCTAAACTTTCTTTAGGATGTCCCACAAATCTGTACTTGTCAAATCTTGTCCCAAGCTTATCCTTTGAAACCTTTTTACATAAGTTGGACAACCCCTTATCTTAACATACTTAAGATTAGGAATCCTCCCTGTCCATAACTTTTATGGATTCTTGGGGCCGGATTTTGAGGTTACCTTTTTCGTAGATATGCAACCATTTCTAGGACATGATCTTAGAAGGATACTGGAATGTCGGTAAAATCATTATGGACTGCACCATGTCCAACAAGGTACAATTTTTCCTTTCAGATACATCAATCAATTATTGTGTATCAGGAGGCGACCATTGTGAGAAAACCATTTGAGATGATCTAGAAACTTATTGTACAAGTATTTATTCCTTGATCTAATCAAAGAATCTTAATACTTTGCCAATTTGTTTCACTTCTGAATTCTTTGAACCTTTCAAATAATTCACACTTGTATTTTTTCAAATACACACATTCAACTCTTTGAATGATCATTTCCTTTTCTTATACTAGTTTGTTCAATTTGCAAAAAACAATTTCACGTAAGTCAAGTATACAAAATCCATTAAGTAATATTCCAGTTCTATACAAAACATTATTATTATAAATAGAAAAACAATTGTTCTTAAATATAATACCAAAGATTTCATTGTCCAACAACAAAATGGAAATAATGTTTCTAACAAGAACTAGAATACAATAATAACTTATTGACTTAATAGATTTTCCCGTAGGCATTGCTAAACTATAAGTTTCTATGGCTAATGTAGCAACCTTTGCTTTATTTCCCACACATAGGATTACTTATCTTTGTTTAGCTTTCAACTTCTGCTTGGTCCCTTCATGAATCTATATTTATGATAACAAAAGTCGGTATCCAATACCCAAGTAGAACCTTGACTTAAAGAAAAATTTATTTTAAATCATGAACAAAATTGTATTTGTAACCGACACTTCACTAAGCTTCTTCTGGTTAGCCTCTGCAAGATTCTTCTTGCAGTTTCTTTCCAATATCCAGGCTTATTACAGTGGAAGCAAACTCATTTTCTATCTGTATCAGTTTTGTTCTTATTATCCTTTATTTTTGCCTTTCTATTTACCTTCTTTGAATCGTTCTTCTTTTCAGAAGATCCTTTGGCCCCTACCAGTAAGACATGGTCTTTCTTGGTTGGAAAGTGACTCTCAGCTATTTTTTAACATGTTAAGCAAATCAGCGAAGCTGATATCTAGCTTGTTCATATGAAAAATTCACAACAATTATGAAACGAGTCCAGGAGTGAGTGCAAGATCAAATCTTGGCTCAACTCTCCATCCCTGACAAAACCCGTTGTCCTAATTGATCAACCAAATTGATTATGTTAAGGACTTTTGTCTGTACTGTAGTGTCATCAGTCATTCTAGATCGGAAAAGCTCCTTAGATATTTGATATCTTTCAGTCCTACTTCCCTCACCATCAACTACTTGATGTGCAGGAATATAGTAAGAGCATCCATAGTTTCATGCTGACGCTGAAGCTCGTTACTCATGGATGCAAGCATAATGCATTGAGCTAACTGTGCATCATCTTGCCACTTTCTAAAAGTAGCAATCTCTTCCTCAAAGGTATTGTCTGCAACCATTGCAGTGATAGGCATATTAAGGACATAAGATAGCTTTTCAGCCATGAGAACTATTCTCAAATTCCTTAACCAATCCGTTTAATTGATCCAGATTAATTTAGCATCTAATATGCTTTCTGTGATGATAGTAATTTTAGACATTGTAAAATTTTGTAAATGAATTTGTAATTAAAAACATTTTAGCATACATTCTTTTATTAATTACCAAAATAATTTAGGTCTTATTTTAAATTGGTATCTCCCACTATTTTCTTCAAACTATATTACCCTCAATATATATAGTTCGGCAATATCTAATTGAAGATATGCTAGTGAGAATAAGGATCCCATTTCAAATGTATATAGCCTTGTGTGTGCATAACAAACTATATATAAATAAATAGGTAGACAACTCTTGTCAATTACATCAACTATGTAACTCCTTGTATTTTGCCTCTTAAATCATAATGGTCAAGTGTGTGCACATCCGAACAAATGATTTAAGTTAAGTCAGACCCAGTATTTCCATATAAGTGAAGAAAAAACTACAGCCCTTGTGTGGGCACAACAAAGCAGTAATGTTCAATTCCTTATAAACATCATATGTAATAAAAACAACATCATAAATATATAATACTTGCCTTGTGTGTGCACAAGAAACTCATATTAAATATTCAATACTCTAATGTTTCTATCATGCTAGAAGGCGACGTTCGATATTCCAAATATCTTTGAACGTTACAACTAAAAATAAAATTTTTGAGGGTTTTGTTATTAATTTATCTCATCTTGTTTAGCACGCATGCATATATATATATATATATATATATATATATATATATATATATATATATATATAAAATACGCGTCATATTAATTAACATGTGAAGCATGTTTGCATAATATATATAATATAAGCACACACATAGAGAATACTATATTCTGTGACGCCCCCAAATTCAGGTACTTGAAACCCGAATTCGGTGCTTCACGATTACATTTCTATGAGCAGAATAATACTAATAATAATAACAATAATATAAATATAAATATCAGACTTAATTTACATAATTATCATATTCTAGTTCCCAAGTACGTAACCTTTAAACATTCATTACAATACATGATAGATAATAGATATCATAGTCTTAGTAAAGTTAATCTATTACATAGGATAGCATAGAAACTCATTCAGCAACCTTCCCCTTTCCTTTGTTCTTGGCAGAGCCTTCAAGTTGTTCACACTTAGCTGAAAACATTTAAATTAAGCAAGTATGAGCATTTAAGTGCCCAGCAAGTAATAGCAATCAATAACAGTTAGCTGAAAGGATTAAATGTTTTCTTTAAACGATACTTCTACAACGAATCAACAGTTGTGAAGTAAGCTGAACCAATAATAAACAACATATCATTTCGATTTTAAATTTTTTTTTGAAACTACGTACTGACTATAAATGAGGATCGATCGACGGACTATGAACATTGTTTTTATTTTGAAAAAGGTTAAATGTAACTTCATCTATAAACCATCATAACTTATGGGCGCGGGGGTGATCATTATTATACCTGTATTGATCAATACTACATACAAAACGATATTTTAAATCCGGCATATCCGTCTTAAGTAGCATAAAAAGTTTCCCATATTTGGGATGTCCATACCTGTCTAGAATCTGAACCAAAATAATTCGGTTGGAAAACAATAAAGTTCTATCTTGTTCAAAAATATTTTTAAGTTTGTGTCTAGCCGGATCAAATAGCTTAGACGGCTTTTAATTCAACGTATACATACTGGAAACCAATAAGTATGTATCAACATGTGATAAAATATAATAATTATCCAAGTGAGGACACTTGTATAACCATTCTTAGAAATTAACGAACAGAATATATATATTGATTTACAATAACAAAATTAATAAACTTATACAACAGGTTATGATATAATAACTTACTTATACAGAATCATTGCATAAGTATATACAAGGGTTAAGATATTTGAACAATAAAAAAGAATAGTTCAGATATTATCTTACGCATGTCCATTGCTTAAAGTAAATGCAAAGGGGTAGATACTTGCCTTGTCTGCTTACAATACGTAACTTAGTTTTATCTTTTATATAGCAACCTATCATTAATAAGATCATTTTGTCGATTAGAATAACATATTATATCACCTAAAATCTGCTATTTGCGATCGAAGAAATATCTAATCACATTGTCACATAAGTTTAATAACCATTGAATCACAAATAAACACTTATCAAAATCAACCTATCTAAGTCGGATCAATTTAAAAAACATATCGATTATGCAAGCGACCTTATTAGGTAATTATCGAGTCTAAGACTACATCTTAAAGTTCAATATAATTTAAACATCGATAAAATTATTTTTAATTGACTTATAATAATTTTTAAATAATTATTATAATTTATCATAATTTTCAATCACCAAAATTATTATTAAATGATTAAATATTAAATAATTCTATTGTCATTAATATTTAATTAATTAAACTATTAATGAAACCATTGCCAAAATATTAAAAAGTTATTTTAATAACTCAAAATATTTTAAAGTATTAATATTACACTTAAATGATTTTTCAAACAATTAAAATCATTTTTAAATAATTACCATTAATATTTAAATATTAATGCATTATTTATCAAAATATTAAAAGTTATTAATTATAACTTCAAATATTTTTAATTCATTTATATCTTTTTTTTAAATGATTTTAAATAAATAAAAATCACTTTTAAATTACTTATTTAATATAATTATAAATAAATCTAATATCATTAATATTAAATTATTAATAAAATTATCCTTTAAATATTAAAAGTTATATTTATAACTTCAAATATTTTTAAACACTTTATTTTCATTTAAAAAGATTTTTATAATATTAAAATCATTTTTAATTCATTTATTTAATATAATTATTAAATAAATCTAAATATAATTAATATTAAATAATTAATGAAATTTACTTTAAAATATTAAAAGTTATATTTTATAACTTAAAATATTTTTAAATACCTTATTATCATTTAAAATGATTTTAAATATAACAAAATTATTTTTAATTAATTTATTTAATGCATTTATTAAATAAATTAAATATCAAAAATATTTAAATAAATACTAATAGTTATGAAAAATATGTCAAATTATTAAAAGTTAATTTTATAACTTAAAATAATTTTTAAAACTATTTTTGGAATTTTTAATAATTAATTTTTATTTTTAAATAATTTTTGGAAAATAAATTTAATAAAATTATTAAATCTGTCGCTATAGCCTTTAGCGACAGAAAGCGTCGCCTATTGTGTTCTTGAGGCTCAAGAACACTAATGAGCAGTGATTGAGATGCCACGTATGACCAACACAATCTGTCAGATCATAATGCTTTTGGACAAGATAAGAGATTGATCTTGTAGTACTAATGTAGTACTACAAATATCACGCAAGATCTGGCTTAGATTACAACATACAAGCAAGATATGGAAGCTCAAACTATCTGTCAGAACTATTCTTCGTTTTCTGGGTTACCCAGAAAACAAGATCAGTTCGACTGATCACTTTTGGAATTCCAGAACTTTTTTTCTGTGTTATGTTATAGTGATCTAATGGTTTTAATGTGTAGCCAGCATGCACGTTAACATATTTAACACATAACATTGATCTAACAACATCACAATAGCGAGATCCCTGCTGGTCAAATCTTGTCAGACGACACGTTCATCTGTTTTCTAGGTTACCCGAGAAAAGCGAAAAGCGTCTTTGTCGACCCTACTTTGACCCGACAGAATGAGTCCGACTATTTGATGTTTAGGTGATATTATGGCATTAGATTGTAGATCATATAACCCACTACAACATAGATGCAACAAAAACAACAAATCAACATATAACTTGAAGATCAAAGCCCAAGAACATCTTGTCAGACGTTTCTGGGCACGATCTGGGTTTTTCAGAAATCTGAAAGTCATGGTCGGTCAATGAGGTTTGACCACCCATAACTTTCATTCTGTGCACGATCTGGGCTAGCTTAAAGTTCCAGAATACAGATCACATGACCTACTACAAGTACCAACGTTCAAAACACAAAAACCATAAACAGAAAGACATTACAAGGTCTGACATTTGGTTGTCAGACAACAAGAAATTTTTTTCCAGATTTTTAAAATCTTCAATTCTGAGCCTATAGATGTTATGGATCTAACATCTATCAACCCAAATCATGTAGTTATACTCCATACAACATGTTTAACACACAAAAACTAACATCTAAAATAGAATCAAAGATCAAATTTTTGGTTTAGGGTTTTATACCTTTCTTGACAAATCTTGTTTCTAGCTTTCTGATTGGCTAAAGGTGTTAGTGGGGCTTTGATTTGGGACTGAAATGCTTGCTAAATTCGTAGGTTTGGAGAGAAAGGGTCTTGGTGAGGATTTTGTGTATAAATGAGGCTAACTAATGAACTTTCTCTCTCTTGATCTTATATATAACACATGGTACAATGAATTTGCTGAGGTATATGGCTGATTGCTGAGATATATGAGCATGTGATGATATCTAGAGTTATTGAACAACTCAAATCTTGGCAAGATATATAAGTAACCTAATAAAGAATTGCAAAAGGGCTTTTTGGACATTTGCATTGTAAATTTAATGGCAAATTTGTAAACTTGGCAAACCCTTAGGGTTTAACCCTAAGGTTCCACCAATTTTGATTATTTTTCTAGGATTTCTAATTAGGCCAAAAATGGAATTTTAGTTTCTAAAAATCATAATTTAGGGTTACTAAATTAGTTTAGGTTTCCTAACTACATAGACTTGAAAATTAGGTTTAGGTATTCACTAATTAACATTGAACTTGCTTAATTAGCTGTAGACACTCGAAATTTTATTCACTCCTATTACTGACATTGCAGGAGGGTAGATTCGTCTTTTGGAGATAACCCTGAATTACAACTTACAAACCATTCTGGATACTACCGGAAGTTCAGCTCCAACCCGGAACACAAATCGGGAGCATCGGATCCAAACCCGGAACACACACCGGGCATGTCATTTCCAATCTCGGAGATAGCCGAGAGATATGCGGATCAAAAGGCAAACAAACAACAGGAGAAACGGCTCTGTCTCGGCGATAACACCCGACGTTCAGTTCCAGTCCCAGAGACAACACTGGGAGTAGCAACCCCATCCTTGGTGATAGCCCCAAGAGATGTCATTGCAGTCTCGGCGATAACTCCGGGAATGCTTATTTTAAACACATGCGATCAGCTTCAACCACATACATCCTGTCAAAGCACATATACCTCGAGGGCAGGGGCATACACGGATGTGATGAGGCACACAAACAAGCGGTCCAATCTCGGATGTAACCACGAGCAAGCGTCGCTTTCCGGCAGGCAAGCGATAACCCGGTGAGGAGTCACAACGTCATCTTACCACATCAGCGAGGATGATATCGCGACATACTAACAAGTAGTCCAATCTCAGCTGTAACCCTGAGCAACGTCTACTTTCAACTTAACCCGGTGATAACCCTGGCAAGGAGTCAAGCATCATCTTGTTCATCCGACAAATGGCACATCGTCTCAACTCTTCATACATACAACAATGTCCCACAACAATCGAGGAATGATAATCCGGTGACTATTATAATGTGGCGATTACTTTGGATAAATTTAAAGCTTGAAGACCATGGGCATAGACCCTCTTCTGAATTACGTACAACCTCTAATCCATGTCATTCGTAACTCTCGACACAAGCAACAGAAGAAATGCAGGATATGCTTCGTTTGGATGCTCGGATTGAAGTTCTGCAAGTTCGATTGGACATTACGATTGCGAGTGCATGTACTACGAAGACAGCCGGGACCCATGGCTTAAGGCCCACCACGACCAACCAGCGAGTTCAAGCTGCATGCTAGTGGAATTGACTGACTGCACCATCCGTATATAAATATAGAGGGGGTCACCATTTGAGAAGAGAGAGAGAAGGAAAAAGCGAGGAAGCCACATCCATTTAGCTCTGCATACACATCCTTTGAGTGTTTCCTCTTCTTTAAACATCGGTTAGCTCATATATAGCTACTTTTTTATCCGTGAGGGCTGAGTGTTTATCCATTTAAAGTCGAAAAGTCTACTTTGGCGGTCCACTATAAGCCTTCTTATATTCAAAAAGCCTCTTTCTCCTATCATCACCTGTTATTGTACCACGTTGAAAGTCGTGTGAGTGTGTTTGCCAGACTTACATAAAGTGGTTTTCATTTACATACATATATATATATATACTAATATATATATATATATATATATATATATATATATATATATATTTCATATATATGGACTAACATTATCGAGTTATGCCTCAATTGAGCCTAGACTTGATGCAGGAGCGTTTAATTGCTTTATATATATATACTTATATATATGAGCTGTTGTCAAACTACATGCGATGAGCCTGGATTTTACATCCGGAATACCCCCAAACTTAAACCTTTGCTTGTCCTCAAGCAAAAACACAAATTAGACGGATTCATCCTCTAGCAATGATCCACCCAAACAATGAATCAATATGAATTCGATCAATGGCCTCAAAGGTTACAACAGATAATAACCCGTAGAAAATTTCAAAACAATGTCATGTCTAAAATTTCAACAACTATCATTAGACTCACATCTACTCTTGATCCTTTAAGTGCGTTTGTGCATCCACATGTTCAATCCAGTCATGATTTAGATCTAATACTCATAAAAGATTTTCAAAAACGACTTTCAAAACCTCTTATCACATCAATCACCGCTAATATAGACATAACACAAATTTTTCTTGATTACTGGATATTTAAACTTTTAAACAGGTAAGAACCCTTCTCAAGTATTTCAAACATATATATTTTCTTTTTTCTATTTAGTGAGTGCGTTTTACGTTCCATCTCACTTTCCACTTTTCATTGAACGAGTGCGTTTTACGCTCCATCTCCCTTTCCACTTTTCATTGAACAAGTGCATTTTACGCTCCATCTCGTGCCTGTGTTTATGGGGAGTGCATGTTACGCTCCATCTCGACCCACCACAAGATTCAATTATTCAACTCGGGAAGGTTCCAATAATTTTTTTTTATAAATACCCCAAGATTTCCCCCAAACTTATGTGAGTGCCTAATTTTCACTTCGAATGATGCTCAAATAAGATATCTCAAGTTGCAATGGTATCTTTTATAAGAAATTAGCCAAAAAAAATGTTTCAATCTAGCGGCTAAACAAATGGATATGTGTAAAAATTTCAAAAATTTACATAAGTAATGTGAAACCCAACTAACTAGTTAAAATATAGACTAAGCATGCTCATCAATTCTCCAAGAGTTAACAATATCAACCACCCACTTATCATTGGCCAAAATCAAATTCCATCAAAACATTGCCCAAGTAAATACTAAACATGATAAATACCCCCAAACTTAAAACATACATTATCCTCAATGGCTAAGATAGGAAAAATTAAAAGAGATGACTTCCCTGACATATAGCAATTTATCTCTTTGTCTGTGAAGTTTGAAGAATAGGTTAAGCACATTGGAATGAATCGGGCATCACACTTGCATAACCTTTCCATAATCTTTTGCATGTCCATTGAACCTCCAATACCTGCAATGAAAAGAGACAACATGGATTAGAATAACACTATGGATTGGTAAGAGAACTTAATAAGAAAATTAATTCCTATCTACTAAATAAACTAGTAAAGCAAATAAATATAAAAATTCCTGGGTTGCCTCCCAGTTAGCGCTTGAATTACAGTCTTTCAGCCTAACTTTGTCTGGTCAACGCTACCCAATTCCTCTTCAAAAATTGAGGAACCCTCCATCCATTGGAAATAATGTAGCTTTTGGTAGGTTCCCAATTGTGATAGCCATTGCTTTAAAGTCACCTAGCATGCTCTGATTTGGTATGATCTCAATCAAGAACGTCCCCCAGCTAGGTGTTTTCTCCATTGTGTATGTGATCACTTTGGGGCATGGAAGCTTGTCACACACAATGGGCTCTTCATCTATCTTCTCTTTCTCGTCCCACCATGGATTCAAAATTATACTCGCTCTTTTGTCATTAAGAGCTTCGCCGACGACATGACTACCAAGTGAGCATGATTTTGCAAATCTGATCGACTCTTTGATCTTTGGTGGAGACCCATTTAGATCTTCGTGGACCTCTATTTCATTACCCCCAATTGTCTCCACACTTCCTATATCTTGTGGCTCATCCAGTCGTAGATTCGGTTCGGGTTCTCCATCAATTTCGTCATCCATATCATAAAGCCAAGTGTTTGGAGGAAGTTTGCTTACGGCTTTGGTCATTTGATCTATCTTATTTTGAAGATTTTGAATTGCTATCTCTTGATTCTGAATTGACCTCTCTTGATTAATCCTCCTCTCCTCATTTGATGCTATGAACTTGGACAACAATTCTTCCAATCTCGAATTATTTGTCTCAGTTTTGGAAGCCATGTATTGAGGACCATTGGTTGAGGTAGTGACGAGTTGTTCCATTTGATTATTAGAATTTTGGGTTGATAACTCCTGACTCATTATCATCTCTTCTTTTTCTGCTATAATCATTAACATGAATTCCTTGAACTCTGAATTGTCTTCTTGTTGAATTGGAGGTGGATTTGAGAAATTTGATGGATATGTTAGATTTGGAGCGTAATATTGGTCTTCATAAGTATAGCTCCATGATGAATCCGGGTGATACCCCCAAACTTGATGATAATTAGCATATGTATAATCGTTGAGGTATTCACCACGTCTTTATCTTGACCCAAGATTGATGGTGCATTGATTACTCGGGTGATCGCTTGACCTGATAGTCACACATAATCGCCATCCTTCGACTCCTTTGAAATTTTTAAAAACGTCTAACTTTCTCGAAAGTTCTTCAATCTGTCTTGATATTTCTAGAAAATGCATTAAGTCCATCAATCCCGTTTCCCTTGGTTGAGTCATGTTAGTGTATGGCCATTGATCATAAAGTCATCCATCGTACACGAAAAGAAATATAGGAAGAGAATTAAAAATAAAAATAAAAATGTTTAAATTAAGACTAATTTGATTGAAATTAATATTGGTAAAAATATTAAACTAATTCCCCGGCAACCGCGCCAAAAAACTTGTTGGGTAAAATCTAATTATGCACAACACGCATTGAAGTATACGTGGTCAACAAGTAATAAAGTGAAAGTAGAGTATCGTTCCCACGGAGAATTATTTAATAAAAATCACAAAGTACTAACCCATGACCAATTTAATCTTATTTAAACAAATGATTTAATAATTTAATTTAAAATAATTAAATAAACTATTACTAACTATCCTAGAATGAAACAAGATATTGAAGACTTGAGATTACAATTTCACTTATTGTTACATTTAAATCAACACACTTCTGTTAAGCCAAATTATTTATCTTTGGATTGTTAATCAAGAACACGAAAGTGAAATATGGCCATCTCTCGATGCACCATACTCATATCAAATCAAATCCACGAGATAATAGAATCAATTTGAACACCCTAATTAACTAACCCATTATATCTCTATGTGAATTACAATTAAAAAGGGTTTAAGTTCAAGTTCTTATTAGACTACATATGGGCGTAAAGGTATATCCTTATCCTAAACACGAATCATGAATTCCATCCATGCAGAAATCACAAACACATGCTATCATGATCAGATCTAAATCTATACTTCATCTCTCGAGTTCATATAGATTATCACGGTAATTAATGGCCAATTAATTAAACAATTAAGTCCAAATCACAATAGACAATTCTCATGATAAAACATAATAATTGATAGCGAAACATATTAAAATAAACTACACAATAAGATCCATTGTAATCTCAAACAAAGAATTAGTTCATTGAATTAAAACTAAGAATCCACAATTGAATACACATTAAAAGATAAGAATAAGATTAGAGAAAAGAATTGAATCTGTTGTCAGCAAATCTCCATCTTCCTCAAGCTCCTGCTCTTGATCTTCAATGGTCTCCAAGGTGCTTCAATCTCCCATTCTAATCTAATCTAGGGTTCCTAATCTAAGAAAGAAAGTAAAGAATTAGATTATAGAAATCTATCCCAAGAGGGATTTAATAAAGTCTTAGAATTAGCCTCCCAATCCAAGTTAAACTCAAGTATTTAGAGTTCTAATGGACACCCTAGCAAGTTAGGCAACTAAGAATCCTATTCTAGCTCAATTTGGACATCAAATAACCCAATTTGACTCAATTTCCGCCGCCTAGCGTACTCAGCGCTGCTGTTAAGCCATTTCTGGCGTGCTCCGCGCTACAGGGTCAGAAAATCTAGTGGCCTAGCGCGCCTCTAGCGCGGTCCGCGCTACGCGTAGTTTCTGTTGCGATATCCTTTGGTAAAACAGGCATAACTTTTGATCCGCTTGGAGTTACGGGGCCTACCACCTATCAAATCGAAGATATCGACGAGATCTATAACGTTCATTCTTTGAGCTTTGACAAATTCGTACTCGATCAAGGTGGAAATCGGGCTTGAAGTAGATGCTATGTAATTGGCAAGTATGACAACTCTTAGCTTTGATCTTCGTTGATAAAAAGGCCATAACTCTCACATCCGAACTCCGATTGAGATGATTCAAGATGTTCCGGAAAGCTAAGAAGTAGAGATACCATAAAATCCAAGTTCCAAGTCAAGAACATACATCCAACTTAGTGTTAAAAGTCCTTCAATATTCCCTTCTTGCATTTGCTTGCGTATTTTAGTCCAAAAGATGTCCGAATTGCTTATCCTTGCTTCTTTATGCCAATGTCAAGTCACAACCTACAAAATAACATAAAATGTATGAAAAGTAACTAAGAACATGAATACAAGCAACTAATTCAAGTAACAGATACCGGATAAGTAAGTATAAAACCTACTTATCAAGCGTTTAATTAACTTATATATATATATATATATATATATATATATATATATATATATATATAATTGTTGTGGGACATATCCGATGAGCACAGATTTATATACGGTCGTTTCTTGCTTTTATATATATATATTTATACATATATATATATATATATATATATATATATATATATATATATATATATATTACATTCTGTCGGGGCTTGGAGTTTCCTCAAGTGGCTATTTACAACTTTATTTACATTACTCACGCACAGGAGTTTACTTACGTGGCGATTGATAAACTTCTACACTTTATTTACATTTTGTCACTTTGGAATTCACTTCGTGGCGGTTGATAATGTTTATATATATATATATACAGCTTTTATATATATATAACTACTTACTGCTTTCTATACAAATTGCAGTATCTTGTGAGCCTAGGAATCATGTGATCACAGGTTAAGTCTACTGAATCTAGATTCGGTTCCCATGATGGACATTTTACGTCATGGCGGCTTGTACATTATTTTTACGATTAATAAGTTTCCTTGGATGGCTGTCATGCCCATGAGAAGTTCGGCACTGCTGTATATTGTTTTCTCGAGAATGCCTCGCATCTTGAAAATAAGAGCAAACAAGCCGGACATTTAGTAATAAAAATGGAAGTATGAAAAGGTCTCAATTCCTATTGAGTACAGAGTTTGAAAAACCTCTTTTACAAAACTTCATTGCTATATCTTGTGTTTAAAATTGAATTTTCTTAAATAAAATTCAAACCCATGTATATAGGTGCGAACGAGGCCTCGTACTACTTCCATATAATTGCACATTGATCCACACACACACACATTCATATAACAGTTTCTTTGAAAAGTGGCGGTCACCGTGGTAACACGGATGTCGGGGGGTGCCTAACACCTTCCCTCCGCATAATCAAGCCCCCAAACCCTTAATGAATCTCAGTTTCACAGACCCATTTAACAGTGTCAAAACACTGGGTCAATGTGTAAAACCTTTTCGGTTGCGTTGGTGCAACCAGTTAAATACATCAATTGGCGACTCTTAAAGTCAATTGTCGACATTATACATGTCGGACCTTTTTCACTTGTTTTTTCAAACAAATCTCACATTAACATGAGAACACCAAAAGACAAGTAACGAAAAGGACACTCAAAAATCCAAGACGTCAGCAGTGGCGACTTCTGCTGGGGATGCGATAAGAGGGCTTAAGCCGCTATTACAAGCTTTTCAAAATTGTTATATGCTTGTGTGTGATTGTTGCATTTACATTTCGATAAATGTGTATGCGAATGCATCTTATTCTTTGCCTTTGCTAAATATCTATACGTGATATTAGTGCTTCGTACATATCATCATTTTGCATAAGCGGTGAGACACGTTGTATGTGAATGTATGTTGTGTGGTCCCTCGTTAGGAGCTATCTGTCGGTGTTTGATTCTTTGGACCCGTGGGAAGAATAATTCCGGGGCTCGGGAAAACACCACCAGTTAACTCCGGTTGAAAAGGCCGGATTAACTTTACATTGAGTAGATTGCGATGATCGGGAACCTTCATTCCCAAAAAGCCGCGAGAGAAACCCTAGGATAGGTCAACCTCTGATAAACCAAACGCGAAGGGAAGTCTCTTCATACTTTCCATTTTACTTGTAAAAACATTTACTTGTAATTTATTCCATGTTCATCCATATGTAATGGAAAATATGAAGAATACTTATGCATAACATGTTATCAATTAATTAAACCGGTTTTGCAGGAAAAATCCTAAAACGGATATGTTATGATAACATTTACATAACCCTAAGACTAAACTATGTAAGTCTTTTGTAGGGAAGCAATTGGGCCGGTTACCCGCTCTAAATCCAAAAAGGCCTCAAGCCTACAGCCAATCATGTCTTCTTTTGAACAGTCTAATCCTATTTCCCGAGAAGAATTTGACGGATTGAATAAACAAATCACAGACTTGGCTATTATATTGAAAGAGTTACACCAGTCTACTCAGGGTACGAAGATACCTGCATATACAGAGTCCTCTGCACAAGGAGGAATTCAAAATCTGAAAAAGACAATTCCAGAATGTCAGTTGGATACCAACAAAGACCCTGAAAGCACCCATCTCAAAGCAGATCCAGACACCGGTGATATCAGGAAGAAAGTCCTTCAGATGGAGGAAACCATTCACAGCTCTCAAGAGGTTGGAACTCATGGCGATGTTTCATATATCTGAGACCTTTGTATATTTCCTGGTGTTCATTATCCAGAGAAATTTAAAACCCCTGATTTCGAGAAATATGACGGATTAGGGGATCCTTACACACATTTGAAGGTGTTCATTAGGGAACTTGGGTCTTATGCTAAGGATGAAAAGCTCGAGAATCTTGTTTGTTTTAGAAAAGTCATTTGAAGCTTGGTTTAGTGGTATTTCAGATTAGACAACTCTAAGATCCATAGCTGGGAAGAACTGGCTCATGCCTTCCTTTCTCAATACAGTTTTCAGTCTCAGATGGCTCCTGATCGGTATCAAATTACCAAGGTCAAAAAAATAGTCTAATGAGTCATTCAGAGAGTATGCTCAAAGGTGGAGGCGCCTTGCTGCTCAAGTTATTCCTTCCATGACAGAGTCAGAGATGGTCATGACCTTCATAGATGTACAAGAAGCCCCTTTCTATGAAAGAGTTCTAGCTGGTATTGGCAAACCATTTTCTGAAATGATCAAACACGGCGAGATGGCGGAAATGGGATTGAAGTCCGGTAAAATTCAAGACCTAGCCGCTCTTAAAGCTGTTATTGAGCACATCCAGTCCGGATCTTATGGAAACAACCCCCGAAGGGTCCATAAAAAGAAAGAGGAGGATGTTTCCTTGATACTACAAGGACAGAAAGGCAATCCAAACATGCCTATCACGGAGGAAAACTACTCCCCTTTTCTGCACAATCTTGAAACCCTCCATTGCCCAAAAGTGGAAAAGTAAGCGACTCTGAGCGTTCACACCCTTAGGGGATTAAACAAAGAATATTCTTGCTCTTGACTACTCGGAAGAAAATTACACATCTTCTTCCGCCAGCCAACCCTAATGGTAGGGGTTTCAATGCTAACCGAAAATGTGCATATCATGCTGGGGCACCCGGACATGATACTCAAGATTGTTGGGCCTTGAAGCACAAAATTCAAGATTTGATCGATAATGGTGAGATCGTGGTCACCAAGCCAGATCAACCTCACGTACAAGACAACCCTCTCCCACAACACAAAGAGGAAGAGGTTAACATGATCAGTTGGAGCACTGGACATGGCTCTAATTCTACTGGTGAATCATCCCAACCCATCAAAGACGGTGTTGACAAATGGGATTATGCAAAGTTCCAATTCACCATGGAACAAAAGATGAAAGCTCTTTGCAAACAAATTGAGCAATTAGCAGAACTGGTGACCCACTAACATCAAGTCACGCGCCAATTAATCAGGCAAGAGCATGCCTATCTCCTTCCATTTGTTATGAATGTTCCATCAACACCTTCAGAAAGCGAAGCTATGGAGGAAAAGGTTGCAAAGAGAGCAAGTGCTAAAGCGAAATCGAGTTTACGCCAATCAAAGGGAATTCACCTATTTGGGCCAATCTATGGAGGAGATACTTTAAATGTTGATCGATCACATTCCTTCTCCCTCCGATCAATCCCTGCTAAGGGCGGTTCAATCCTGATGAAATGTGTCAATATCATTCACATTCTCGCGTCACGACCACGGAAGAATCTTTGGGCACTCATGCCATCTCATTCAAAATCTTATTGATAGCGATTGTTACGCAAGTAGCGAGATGATTACCTTTGTCTTGCAACTTAAGGGTGGGAGCGCATACCTACTCAATGGAAGGATCGATGGCGATTATATACGAGGTGGATGACAAGACTGTTAAAACATTTCCCATACAACCCATTCAACTCAAAGGAAGTTCTGAATCCTTTGAAAGTGGCGCACTTGCGAGCCAATTCTTTTGCCTTGCGAATCAACATCCTGTTGTCAGCTTACACAGAGTGCCATGGAATTATGGAGAAGCTAAAGGATCTACATCTCATACTACTGCTGTAGTGTCAAAAGAAAATCCACTATACCTTCCTCAAAGGGTTATCAAGCCTACATGCGAAGCAAAGGGGAAATTGTCCCTGGAGAAGATTGAAAAATTCCTCCATACTATGGGCCACAACGAAGCCAAAGTGGTTCTAAGCTTGCGAGAAGCTCCACACCAGATTTCCATACTGGATTTGATTTTCTCTTCCGAAGATCATCGGAAGGTTTTTCTAAAGGCTTTGGAAGAAGCCTACTTGCCAAAATCAGTGGATGTGGAAAAATTTCAACATTTGGTTGATCATATTTTCAACAGCAATGTGATATCCTTCACCGATGACGATATACCTCCAGAAAGGGCCGGTCATTACAAACCCCTTTGCACATTGCGGTGTTGTCTTCGGTATATGCTAGGTTGGAGTTTTGATAGATGGAGGCTCATCTCTAAATATCATCCTTATGCCACCTTGGTGAAGATGAATATCAATCTCAAGTGAATCAAAAGTAGCCACCACGATCATCGAGCTTTTGATGGATCTCGAAGAAATTCCATGGGAAAGATTGAATTGCCAATTGAGATTGGTCCCCATACATTCAATGTATCCTTCCGTCCTCAAAGATAGATTCGAGGATACAACTTTGTTATTAGGAGACCATGGATACACATGGTTTGGAACTATTCCTCCACTTTGCATCAACAACTCAAATACATCATCAACAACGGTCTAGTCACTTTCGTCTCTTGGTAGGAAGGTCCTAGACCAGGAACTCTACCAATTATCAGCTTCAATTCAGAGGTTGAGCCGGCCAGTTTTCATACTCTAGAAGTGAGTAACACGCAATACCATTCTATTAGAGTGCCACTTCCCGTACCCAAGATTTACGTGAAGTGATGTCCGCTTACTCGAGAAATGATGTTATTGGGTTACCAACCTGGACAAGGGCTTGGTAAGGATCAGCAGGGTATTAAGCACCCTATCCAAATGTCCAGTCAAATTAGGACAGCCGGGTTAGGCTATTCTTCCAATTCCAGACGTAGGAATCCTCATAAGCGCGAGTAGGTTCCTCAAGATTCCGTCGCACGGCGATTTTCTATGCCTTTACCTCATGAGTTGATACAATCTCCAGTAAAGGTTCCAGCCCGGGTTGTGGCTATGCTGTTTCCAAAACCAGTGCCAATTAAATCTAAAGAGGTGCTGATTCCTGATGATGAACGGAAATGAATGGAAACATAAACATGACCTTCACTGATGACGACATACCTCCCGAAGGGACCGGTCATTACAAACCACTGCACATCGCAGTGTTATCTTTTGGGTATATGCTAGCAGGAGTATTGATAGATGGAGGCTCATCTCTCAATATTTGTCCTTATGCCACCTTGGTGAAGATGAACATCAATCCCAATCGAATCCAAAGTAGCCATACGATCATCAGAGCTTTTGATGGATCACGGTGAAATTCCGTTGGAAATATTGAATTACCAATTGAGATTGGTCCCCATACATTCAACGTATCCTTCCACATCCTCAAGATAGATTTAGGATACAACCTGCTATTGGGGAGACCATGGATACACATGGCTGAAGCTGTTCCCTCCACCTTACATCAACAACTTAAATACATCATTAACAACAGTTTAGTCACTGTTAATGCTGAGCCGGAAGGTCCTAGACCAGAAACTCTACCAATTATCAGCTTCAACGCAGAGGTTGAGCCAGCCAGTTTTCATACTCTGGAAGTAAGTAATACGCAATACCATCCTATTGCAGTGCCACTTCCTGTAGCCAAGATTTCTGACGAGGTTATGTCAACCACTGAAGAAATGATGTTATTGGGTTACCAACCTGGACAAGGACTTGGTAAGGATCAGCAGGGTATCAAGCACCCTATCCAAATGTCCAGTCAAATTGGGACAGCCGGGCTAGGCTATTCTTCTAGTTCCAAGCACAGGAATCCTCACAAGCAGGTTTCTCAGACTTCCACCGCACGGCGATCTTCTAGTCCTTTACCACGTGAGTTGATACAATCTCCAGTAAAGGTTCCATCCCAGATTGTGGCTATGCTGTTTCCAAAACCAGTGCCAATCAAAGCTAAAGAGGTGCTGACTCCTGATCCCGAGGTGGAAGAAAAGGAGCAGAAACGCAAAAACGACATTGCCTTGATGATGGCAGGCATTCGCGTCATTGTTCGTAATGAACATACAAACAGATACACCCCAGACGATGATTGCCCAGATGTTATGGTTATCATTCGGGAGAAGGAGGACACTGACAATCCTTCTATCACTGCAGTCCTGCAGGACTTTGCCCTCGATAATTGGAGCAGCACTCCATGCATTAGTCAACGAGGGTAAAATGGGTAGAAAATCCCTCTGCCCTGTAGATAACTTTAATTGCTTGCTTTCTTTTACAGCACTAGCAGTTATTTTATCACGTACATGCTAACACTTTTGTATGATCGAACAATTGCATATATTAATTAAAAGCATATTTTGTTTCAGGATTTTTAATTTAGATGTGCCTGTACTTGCTGATAGGGTACCTCCTCTCCACAAGGGCTGTAACTTTGATGCAAAGTTGGACTCAGACTTGATGGACATCCAAGAGGACATTGAGACACCTCAAGAGATTAAGGAATGGGTCGCAGACAAACCCAAACCCAATCTTGATCAAACCACTCCTTTCAATCTTGGAACCTTAGACAACCCTAAGCTAATCCAGATTGGTTCAGACCTTTCCACAAATCAACGGAATGATATGGTTGCACTGCTGACCCAATTCCAGGATGTGTTTGCATGGTCTCATGAAGACATGGTGGGTTTGTCCACTGACATTTTCCTTCATCGCCTTCCCATTAAAGAAGGATTCAAGCCAGTTAGGCAAAAGCTCAGGCGATTGAAACTTGAGTGGAATTTAAAGGTTAAAGAGGAGATTGTGAAACAATTTCAAGCTGGCATCATCATGGTGTCTACATATCCAGAGTGGATATCCAACATTGTTCCCGTGTCTAAACTAGGGGGAAAGGTGCGAGTCTGCGTGGATTATCGGGATTTGAATAAAGCTTGCCTTAAAGATAGCTTCCCCGTGCCATTTATCCACATTCTTATTGACAATATTGCTCAATACGGCATGTACTCCTTTGCTGATTGCTTTGCGGGGTACCATCAAATTATGGTCGCTGAGGAAGATCGTGAGAAAACTGCTTTCATCATGCCTTGGGGAACGTTTTGCTACAGACGGTTGTCATTCGGCCTCATCAATGCCGGGGCAACCTACCAGCGAGCTATGATGGCTCTTTTCCATGAATTAATGCACAAGGAGATAGAGATCTATGTGGATGACATCATTGTCAAATCCCGTAAGGAGGATGACCATTTAGACCATCTTAGAAAACTGTTCAACAGGCTGCGAAAGTACAACTTGAAGTTGAATCCCGCCAAGTGCGCTTTTGGTGTTAAGTCAGGCAAGTTGCTAAGCTTCCTAGTCAACCACAAAGGGATTGAGCTGGATCCTGCTAAAATCCAGGCCATCAAGGAAATGCCCATTCCTCAAACAGAAAAGGAAATACAAGGATTTTTGGGAAGGATCAACTTCATAAGTCGGTTCATTTCTCAACTCACAACAACCTGTGAGCCAATCTTCAAATTGTTAAGGAAGAATTCCTCCATGAAATGGAATGATGAGTGCCAGAAAGCCTTCCTTACAATCAAAGAACAGCTGATTAACGCTCCTATTTTGGTACCTCCAAGGGATGATGCTCCCCTATTCATGTACCTGTCCATAAATGACAATGCCATGGGCTGTATGCTGGGACAGAAAGATGATAGAGGCCAACAGCGAGCTATCTATTACCTCAGCAAAAGATTCAGCCCCAGCGAACACAAGTATACTCTGATCGAGAAAATGTGTTGTGCTTTGGCGTGGGCTTCCATGAGATTACAGCATTATCTCCATGGTCATACAACCCATCTCATATCCCGCGTGGATCCTCTTAAGTATGTGTTCAGCAAACCCATACTGAATTGTCGACTGTCCAGATGGCAGTTGATCCTCCAGCAATTTGACATTGTCTACGTGACACAAAAATCTGTCATCAAGGTCGAGTTGCGGATCAATTGGTATCGCTTTTCTGGGGGATACAAACCCTTAGAAACATACTTTCTGACGAAGGAATAATGGTAATTCGGCTAACACATCGATCGATACATACCAAGCTGTGGAAAATGTATTTTGATGGGTATCAATTCGAGAAAACTCGGGCTGGAAGCGGTTTAATATCTGCGGGGGAGCGGTATCCGTCGTAGTCAAATTATAGTTTATCAACACCAACAACACACGGTGAGTATGAAGGTCATATCATGGGACTCAAACTTGCCCCGTTCAATGGGTATCGGTGATTAAGCTGTCTTTGGGGATTCTGAATTGGTAATCAAGCAATCCACGGGAATCTATCAAACCAAAGAATTACATTTACTGCCTTATCATCGGCAAGTCCTATAGATGGCTTTGGAGTTCGAAGAAATCTCCTTTCTACACATTCCTCATAATAGGAATGACTTTGCAAATGCATTAGCAACGTTGGCCTCCTTGGTTTACATACCTGACAAGGAAAACATGCCAAGTATCACAATTGCTATGCAAAAGGCCCCAGTCTATGGGAATTACATTGAAGAAGTATCGAATGAGTTGCCTCCCATCCACAACCCTTGGTATCAGCATATCAAGGAATATCTACGAGATGGATCTACACCCGCTGAGGCGAGCCTAACCGAGAAGAGGCGGATTCATCGACTTGGTATAAAATTCTACCTGAGCGGAGATGCACTCTACAAAAGAGATGTAGGATTAGGTCTCCTCAGATGTCTAGACAAAGACCAAGCTCAGCGACTCATGGATGAGATCCATGGTGGAATATGCGACCCTCATATGAGTGGACCCCTACTTGTCAAGAAAATCTCAAAATGGGACATTATTGGCTTACACTCAAAGCTGACTGTGATGATCACATCAAGAGGTGCTATCAATGTCAAATCCATGGGAATGCTATTCACGCCCCTCTAAGGGAACTGCACAATATGAGTTCACCCTAGCCCTTCTCAATGTGAGGAATGGACGTAATCAGGCCCATCGAGCCCAAAGCCAGTAATGGACATCGATTCATATTCACCATGATCGACTACTTCACCAAATGGGTCGAAGCAGCTTCCTTCCCCAAGGTTACTAAAGAAGTCATCATTGCGTTCATCAGAAACAATGTTGTTTGTCGATATGGACAACCAGAGGTCATTGTATCAGACAATGCTAAGAACCTCAACAACATCATGATGGAGGAATTATGTAGAAAATTCCACATCAAACATCTCAACTTTGTCATCTACCAACCAAAGATGAATGGTGTTGTTGAAGCGGCTAATAAAAACATCAAGAAGATCATGCAGAAAATGTCCGCCAATCACAAAGGATGGCCTGACCTCTTGCCCCTAACTTTATTAGCCTACAGAACTTCAATGCGAACTTCCACTGGGGCAACCCCCTACTCATTAGTATATGGGATGGAAGCAGTGCTCCCCATAGAAGTGGAAATGAAATCCCTCAGAGTCCTGATGGATGCTAAGTTGGATGAAGACTAATGGGTACAAGACAGGAATCACCAATTGTCTCTGATAGATAAAAGGCGAACCGCGACTATCTTCCATGGTCAGTTATATCAGCAAAGGATCGCACAGTCCTACAATAGAAAAGTCGACTCGGCAATTCAAACAACATGACTTGGTTTTGAAGAAGATCATTGACAACCAAGATCGGTCTAAGGAAAATTAAGCTCCTAATTGGGAAGACTTCGTTTGTTGTCGAGGAAGTATTGACGGGAGGTGCTCTCAGTTGCGAAAATGGATGGCGATGAATTTCCACAGCTTATTAACTCGGACACCGTGAAACGGTACTATGTCTGAAGTTACCATCAAACAAACATCCTGGTTTTGATCATCAAATCACCAGTCGTTCCAGTTTTGAACCCTTTCTTTTTACACACTCTTCGGCCCCTTAGGGAAACATACACTTCAAACCAGCAGCCTGGTTTCTTGCAGTTTCTCCTGAAAATGAGGCTAAACCTTTCACACTTGTAGTTTATCCTGAAGACGGGATTAAACTTTTCACACTTGCAGTTTATCCTGAAGACGGGATTAAACTTTTCACACTTGCAGTTTCTCCTGAAAACGAGGCTAAACTTTTCACACTTGCAGTTTATCCTGAAGACGGGATTAAACTTTTCACACTTGCAGTTTATCCTGAAGATTGGATCAAACTTTCTCTACACCTGCAGTTTATCATGAAGACGGGATCAAACTTTTCCCACATTTGCAGTTTATCCCCATCATGGGATTAAACTTTCTTCTCCCTGCGATATATAGCTTTGCACATGGGATTTATGCGCTTCTCTTCACCGCGCGATTAAATCACGAGGCGAACTACGTCGACTTTGATCTCCCGAATACACGGGGTATGTGCGTGGGCAACCATATTACTATATGGCGTGGATTTACAATAAAGAAAAATAACAAAAATAACAAAAATACTTCCACACCCTTCTGCCTTTCACATTCAGCGTTGAACCTCCTATATTAGGTTCGAACTACGCGGACTTGATCTCCTCTTCAATAGGAGTACGTAGGCAGCCATTCATGGTACAGTCTAAACCCCTACCAGAACAAACATACTTGTCACACGGTACTGGGATCAACCTTTAAATTGCCCTACTTCATCAATTTCATATCAAAGGGATGGAATTATCCAACCTCTTCTCACAAATAGAAGATACGGTGACCATCTAAGCTGCGATCGTGCCTCAAAGAGCAATACCAACCCATAAGAGGTGGAATTAACTAGGCTTCTCACAAATAGAAGTACTGGCAACCATCTATGGAGCGGTAAATCTCAGAGAGGAAGAAACTATCATACTTTACACTTTTCCATACAGATACCAGTCCCAAGACACCAAAGATGGTAGGGATTTTCAAAAATCAATGATCCGTTCTGAGAGATCCTGCGACGTCTCAATGTCCATCTATCAAGGATAAGATCAGAATGCATCAAGATCAAAGGCCCTGGAGAGACAGGCAAATATCAAGCAAGTATCAAGGCATAACTAAAAGGGAAATGAATCAACATATATTTCCCTGCCATATATAATACTGTTTGATATATACATATGTGTTGTACATGACAAAAATGGCTAAACTAGTCTATGTAGGAAAATACAAAGCTATCTACAGATCTGTAAAGATACGGACTATCAGATCTAACATAGCATCCCTCTCTAAAGATGGAGGTAATGCTGCGAGCTCCTGCCCAAGGGTATCTACAAGAGCTAGCAGATCAGAGGCTGACTGCATGGTGGCGGAGTGTTCATCAATGTATGCACTCATGTTAGCAAGATGGTATCATCATCACGGGATCTCAACGAAGTCTTATCTGTAATGGCCATATCCCTAGCGAGATAAAGGCGGCATCCCGCTCCACTATCAACGCATCCTTGGCTGATCTCGCCTCGTCCCTCTCTAATAGAGCAGTATCTCTCTCATCAAGAGCTGTCAACATCGTGGCCCTAGCCTGATCTCTGTCGTAGGTCATCAGATGTAAGCTCTGCTCCAGATCTTTGGTAGAATCTTGAAATGTGATGCACTTTCGGGGTGGGAGAATCTATCACAAATCTTTGGCGACCCGGTGATCGAACTCAACAGTGGGAATGACAGCCTCCTCTATAGGATCCTCATCATCATAATCATCTCTCTGCCTTTTGTGAATCTTTATCATGACCAATCACGATCTCTGTCTCCATCCATCACGGAATACTCAGAGAATGACTGGATAAGCGATGAAAAACTCGAAAACTCTCGGCTGATCCCAACGTGGCATCTGACTTTGGATCATCCTCCGTGACAAACGGTGTGACGTGAAGCGCTAACTCACTGCCCCCTCATATGGATGAAAGTCCTGAAACTGGTCAAACTGACACATCATGGCCAATGGATGGTAAGTAATCATGCCCCTCAAACCAGCCAGAGGGAGGTAATCCATGCCCGAAGCATGAGTAATGAGTTGTAGGGTGAGATGAGCCCTGAACATGGCAGTATATCAAAAGGATCTCCAATCTCTGTCAAGAAAGCGGACCAAGATGCAGCATCTGTACACCCCGTAGGCTGAAAGGAGTACGACATGGCTATCTCATGGGTAAAACAAAATCCATGATGTCTGAAGGTGCCAATCGATCTCAAGTGTGACATGAACCACACATCTGACATGGCCGAAGCTACACAGAATACCCTACTGGGGATAAGTGCAGCAGTATGTAGCCGACCTCAAGG
This sequence comes from Panax ginseng, assembly GCA_020205605.1. Lineage (NCBI taxonomy): Eukaryota > Viridiplantae > Streptophyta > Magnoliopsida > Apiales > Araliaceae > Panax > Panax ginseng. The sequence goes on from CM035129.1 coordinate 91,466,526, forward strand.
TCTCAGCGATGATCATCGGAACGATGGTATGACCCTCCCTGAGAGCTCTCACTGCCATAATAACGCCGATGTCTAGCTCATCCATGTACCTCGGCATGTAAACGTATGACAATACGCACAAAAGCAGTACATCTACTTGGGCTGAATGCCAATGATCCTCCAGTGTGGTGAAATCCCCGGAATGCCGTGTGAGTAAACGTCCTCGAGCCAAACACATCTGTCGAAATCTTTGGGATATAACATGGCCGGATGTAATCTTATCCTGCACTACTCTGCGCCTCAATCCCGTGAGAATCATGAACTGTCTACTCATGTCTCTCATCACCATATGCATGCAAGAGTGCATCCAGAGCGACATCGTCAATCGTGCATACTCCTCCAAAGTAGAGAGTCAACTCACGGGTCCCGGCGGAATACACATGCATGCGATATCGATGCTCTAGTATGCCCTCTACAAATCCTGGAGGAACCTGAAACATCAATAGGGTCATAGTATGCTGCAGCAAATCATCTATAATCACCATGTCTGATGGTGATATATTATCATACCATGATCGTATACCAGCTACCACCGCAAATGGTGGGGTATGATCAATACGGCTAACTGTCGAAGAAGACATCTGTATAGGCCGTGTCATAAGACCATCCAGGGGTCAATGCTGAGTATCTCTGGACATACATACATATGCATAACAATAACATGCATTATACAATAGATGGAAATATGATATAGGGAATAAAAAACTGTGCATAATTCCTAAGTATATCATCATCTAATATATCTCTGTATAGCTAAAATACAGGGAAATGGGGTGAAGCTACCCAACGAATAACAGAGGCCTATTAAAAGATATAGCGAGAATGGGGCGAAGCTACCCAGCAGCTAACAGAGGCCTATCAAAAGAAATAACGAGAAATACATCAGAAGAAGTCAATAGTGTCAATGTCCACATCATCGATGCAATCCACCTGATGTAACTCCTCCTGAGTCACTGGATCTCTATCTACAGGGATGTCAGGCCTATACAAGGGAGGATCTGTGCCAACAAAACCAAATGGGTCATCCGAGGGACCAGCTCCAGAGCTGGAGGGATCAAAAGTATCTACCTCTGAAGGATCTCTGCCCAAATGTCGAATGAAAAGATGTGACCGGTCCAGCTGCCCAATCAATCTCTCGATCTGTGTCACATGAGTCGGATCTCTGACACAGGCTAGCCAATCCATCATCATCACGGATCCTGGAACCATATCCCTCATAAAATGTGTGGCGCGGGTCTGAGCTCCAATGGTACGAGGGATCCACCAATGCTGGAATATCTCCTGAGAACAGGGGCCCTCTGACAATGTGAAGCCGTCAATCCCCAACCATGGGATGTCAATGACGAGTGACTGCGAAACAGGCCAATAATGCCTGGCAGGAGGCATGATCGGCATACAAATCTCTCCTATGGTGCTCCTAATAGCACGCTCTCCCAAATAGAGCTCCCATCCTCCATCTGTAAAAAGAGGAATCCTGCGGGTGGATATAATGTACTCTACTCCAGTCGGGTACCCATCCTCAAAGCCAACTCCCAAATGCTCTCCAGAGTAGGGAATCCACGTGATGACATCAGCTGTCAATAGCTCCAGCTGCAGGCGACAATGAGTGAAACCCTCGGCCAATGGGGACCTCACTTGATATAGAATGATGCCATCTCCGTCCTCGTGGATAGGTGTCTAAACCTAACACGCTCATAGGACGCAAACAAGGGAGCCTCTCATAAGCCCAAAACTGCCAACACAAAGGCAAACATCTGCTGTCAGTCAACACTCTTAACCTGTACATGGGAAAAGATAAGAGAAACACTCACCAGTAGAAATGGGTAAAAACCTAACCATGCCTCGGTTAAGCCCTATGATCGCATGCGCATTCCCCAGAGGAAATAGGCAAAGGTGTAGGAACCCCAATCATACTCTCCTATATGGTCCACGTGTCGAGTGGCGCTGATCAAAGCGAAAGACACCGTAGAAGAGTTATCTGCTATGAAGCAGCCCCTAATGATCATCAGGAACAATCGCCGAAGAATGCGATCCCTGACTCTCACATCATCGGGTATGGGCTCACTCAATAGCCCACTCATAGCATCTACGCTCAAAGGACCTGTCCTAATAGTCCTACCCTTGAGTGCCTCATTGAACTCCCAACAAGGATCGTGGCGGTGGGGTGATATTCAGCCGTCAAGGCACCTGTTCCCCTCCAAACTCCATACACAGATAAACCGCCAATCCATCGGCGTCATCATCACCTCACGGTGCAACAAATGAAATGGTAGTGCAGGTGAAACCACCGCTCAGACAATGCCCTGAGATAACCCCAGGGACAGCGACGAGGTAGAATGGAGAAGAATCTCTCGAATCCCCAGCCATGGACGATCGCTCTATAGTCATCATGTAAGGCCTGATACATAGAGTGGATGTTAAACCGATTCCTCGAGGTGTGTGTGAAGCGAGACCTACATCAAATGCAGATCAACATCAAACTCCTTGACTCCTCATCAATAGGAAATAAGGAAGATTAAAGATCTAACTTCATACCTCGTTTGCGTGCAAGTATACTGAAGGATGCCTACTCAAGTCACCCAGAAGATCTGGGTTCGCCACTTGAATACCTAGAAATTCCCTATAGGTAACACGTACAGCAGGAGCAGGAACCTCGAACGGTACATCCTCTTCCTCGTCCTCGACATTCGGCACCTCAACCCGAATAGGAAGCACCACCGCCTCCGCCAAACGACGAGGCTGTCTCATAGAACGGCGTTGAGGCTCTTCAAAAGCCCTCCTCCGTACACTAGAAGTAGTCCTGCGGGAACTGCTCGGCTGATCTAGATCCATAATATCTAGACAACAAGTCTCCAAATCACCTCAGAAAAGGTGTGGTAATTTTGTACCTGGAGTCTTTTTCAAAATGCATCCTGTGGTTACATGAATACATGCATTATTTTAACATATCTACTGTAGAGTTAAAAATGCATAATTGCTAAATGCCTACATTTTGAAAAATTTTGCCATAGCCCCATTTGTAAATGGGACTATCCACATACACATAGGCATGACTAGGTGGCCATTCAGTAGCACACCTTTACACAGTCATATACGTCCTGTTTGCATTCATCACATCACAGTAAAAATCCGTAAGTGTACTCTAATTACCAGGATTATTTATTATGCTACCGTTACTCATTTGTCCTCATATAGGATAAGAAATGACAGTAAAAGGTGCCAATTTGACTTCTTCAAAAGTCAAATTTTTTCACATCATTATGTTCAGCATGGTTTAATACTAACATTTGTTAGGTTGAATATTTTTTATCAAGTCATATCAGCATGCATATTCACTACTATGTGTCTAAATGCATTTCATGCAATAAGTCATTTTCCAACGGACAGAAATTGGAAAAAATACATGCATGTGTTCCCGGGGATGATGAAGAACGCTTGTACGGTGTGAAAATATGCAAAAAGTTTCACGAACTTCGGCAGGTCTGCGAGAGAATCTCTCGATTTCCTTCACTATGCGACTTGAAAATGACTTATGAGAGCAACCACCGCTTTATACATAAACACGGTGGTCGCAGTCAACTTCTTGACACTGCAGAGTCCACTGCGCCCACCCACATGGTTCCCACATCTACGGCTCGTTCGATTAGAGTTGTAAAGGAGGTCTCGCAAAATTTGAAAAGGCCAAATCGGGGATAAAAAGCGCCACTGCGATTAGGCGGAGCAGTCTGCGAAATCCACAGTTTCTTGTCGGTCAGAGTTAAACTCCCGTCGATTCAATGGTATTCGCCTGAATGCAGGGTATACTATACCAATAAGCTCAGCTTTCACAAACCTTGCTCGGCAATACCCCCACAAAGGTCTGATGCCGTCATTTGTAGGGATACAACCCTAAACATCCCCGGCGGGGGTTACAACTCAAAACCACGAATCATATACGTATCCCCGGTGGGGGTTAAAACGCCGAAGTTATCAAGCATATACGTATCCTCGGCGGGGGTTACAACGCCGAAGTTATCAAGCATATACATATCCCCGGCGGGGGTCACCACGCAATGCAACCATTGATACACACATCAATGAAGGTTAAGCAGCCTTGACGTTATACCAACCAATGGCAAGTAAATCCATTGAAGCAACCTTCCTCAACAAGGTTGACAATACAATACATCTGGTGATACACACATCAGCGAAGATCAGGCAATCCTGATAACAAAACAATTGTTGGCAGTAACTCCGACAGTATGAGGGAACATGTTATACACATCCTCAAAAGCAGACATAGTTTTATCCCCACAGATCTCTTCCACACAAGAGGTACCTCTATGGAGTATAAGCCAGTGTCTAGGATTCGAGACTTTGGTGATAGTCCCAACGTCAGCATCCTTGGAGACTTGGATCACATGTCCAAGCCATCACTGATTGTCATCCCCAACAGGATTACATGGCAATCATGCTACATACATTTGCATCATGTTGCTGCATATCGCATCATGATTATCTTACTTGCATTTCAAGTGTCTAGGATTCTTTATCCTATCCATGCCTTGCATTGCATGAATATGATAAAGAGGGGCAACTGTAGACACTCGAAATTTTTTGCACTCCTATTACTGACATTGCAGGAGAGTAGATTCCTCTTTTGGAGATAACCCTGAAAGACAACTTACAAACCATTCTGGATACTACCGGAAGTTCAGCTCAAACCCGAAACACAAATCGGGAGCATCGGATCCAAACCCGGAACACACACCGGGCATGTCATTTCCAATCTCGGAGATAGCCCCGAGATATGCAGATCAAAAGACCGGCAACAACACCGGAGAGAACAGCTCTGTCTCGGCGATAACACCGCGACATTCAGTTCCAGTCCCAGAGACAACACTGGGAGTAGCAACCCCATCCTTGGTGATAGCCCCAAGAGATGTCATTGCAGTCCCGGCGATAACTCCGGGAATGCTTATTTCAAACACATGCGATCAGCTTCAACCACATACATCCTGTTAAAGCACACATACCTCAGATAGGAGCATACACAGATGACAGTGAGGCACACAAACAAGCAGTCCAATCTCAGATGTAACCCTGAGCAAACGTCTGCTTTTCGCTTGAACCGGCGATAACCCCGGTGAGGAGTCACAACGTCATCTTACCACATCAACAGGATGATATCGCAGCATACTAACAAGTAGTCCAATCTCAGCTGTAACCCTGAGCAACGTCTACATTCAACTCAACCCAGTGATAACCACGACAAGGAGTCAAGCATCATCTTGTTCATCCAACAAATGGCACATCATCTCAACTCTTCATATATACAACAATGTCCCATAACAATCGAGGAATGACAATCCCGAATGACTATTACGTGTGGTAGTACTTTGGATAGAATTTGAAGCTTGAAGACCATGGGCATAGACCCCTCTTCCTGACTTCGTACAACCTCTAATCCATGTCATTACGTAACTCTTGACACAAGAAACCCGAAAAAGTATAGATATGCTTCGTTTGGATGCTCGGATTGAAGTTCTGCAAGTTCGATTAGACATTACAGTGCATGTACTACGAGAGGGGGATAGACCCATGGCTTGCGGGCCCTACGACCAGTAGCCCGAGTTCAATCTGCGGGCTGCCAAGTAAATCGACTTCTGACCATCCGTCTATAAATATAGAGAAATTCGGCCATTTGAGAAGAGAGAGAGAAGAAAAAAGGCGAAGAAGCCCTGTCCATTTAGCTCTGCATACACATCTTTTGAGTGTTTCCTCTTCCTTAAACATCAGTTAGCTCATATATAACTACTTTTTATCCGGCGGGAGCTGAGTGTTTATCCATTTAAATTCAAAGAAGTCTACTTTGGCAGTCCACTGTAAGCCTTCTTACATTCAAGAAAGCCTCTTTCTCCTATTATCACACACTGTTGTACACGTTGAGAGTCGTGTGAGTGTGTTTTCTCGGACTTCTGTCCGTGGTTTTCATTTTTGTCTGTATATATATATATATTAATATATATATATATATATATATATATATTTCATATATATGGACTAACATTATCGAGTTATGCCTCGATTGAGCCTGAACTTGATGCAGGCGTTTAATTGCTTTTATATATATATATATATATATATATATATATAACTTTTATCGAACTCTGTCGATGAGCTTTGGATTTTACATCCGGAGCGTTTAATTATTTTTATATATATATAATTATTGTCGGACATATCCGATGAGCCTAGATTTATATCCAGTGCGTTTACTGCTTTTATATATATATTTACATTCTGTCGGGCACTGGAGTTTCCTCCGTGGCTATTTACTGACTTTATTTACATTACGTCTTGCACAGTTTACTTACGTGGCGATTGATAAACTTTGACTTTATTTATATTTTGTCACTTTGGAGTTCACTTACGTGGCGGTTGATAATGTTTATATATATATATATATATATTTATGACTTTATATATATATAATCGCTATCGCTATATATTATAACTATGCTTTCTATACAAATTGCGTTATCTTGTAAGCTTTAGGAATCATGTGATCACAGGTTCAGTCTACTAAATCTAGATTCGGTTCCCATGATGGACATTTTTTAGCTGTAAGCAGCTTGTACATTATTTTACAGTGTCTGAGTTTCCTTGGATGGCTATCATGCCCATAAGGAGTTCGACACTGCTGTATATTGTTTTCTCGAGAATGCCTCGCATCTTGAAAATAAAAGCAAACAAGCCGGACATTTAGTAATAAAAATGGAAGTATGAAAAGGTCTCAATTCCTATTGAGCACAGGGTTTGAAAAACCTCTTTTACAAAACTTCATTGCTATATCTTGTGGTTAAAATTGAATTTTCTTAAATAAAATTCAAACCCGTGTATATAGGTGCGAACGAGGCCTCGCACTACTTCCATATAATTGCACATTGATCCACACACACACACATTCATATAACAGTTTCTTTGAAAAGTGGCGGTCCACCGTAGTAATAACACGGATGTCTGGGGTGCCTAACACCTTCCTCGCATAATCAAGCCCCAAACCCTTAATGAATCTCGGTTTCACAAACTTGTTTAACAATTGTCAAAACAACTTTGGGTCGATGTGCAAAACCTTTTGATTTGCGTTAGTGCAACCCGATTAAATACACTGTTGGCGACTCTTAATGTCAATAAATCGACATTATACATGTCGAGACCTTTTTCACTTATTTTTCAAACAAATCTCACATTAACATGAGAACACCAAAAGACAAGTAACGAAAAGGGACACTCAAAAATCCCGACGTTGACATTAGCGATTAGGGTTTCTATTTAGCACATTAGGGTTCTAATTTAGTAATTAGATTTTTCCAAAAATTAGGGTTTCCCTAATTAACAATTATAGTTCTAACACTTGTTAATTCATCAAATTAACATAATTACTAACAATCTTACACTCTAACTTCAGATCACTATCGTGGATGCTTGATCAGCTCCAACTTCAGTGTCCGAATAACTATCTGTCAGTTCCACTATTTTCGGATCTGGTACTATGTTTTCCACAATAAACACCTCATCAAGGTTGCTTTCACTTTGAGCCTCTATTTCAGCTACTGGTTTCGATATTGGCTCCTTCTTTATGATTCGAGGGTATCCTAATCCTTTTTCACCTGACATCTACACACATAAATTATCTTGATTAGCATATAATATATACACATAATAAACAATAATTTTATATAGGTTATATTTTATTTTGTTTGATGATGAATTTATCTGATTCATCTCTTTTTAAACTTTATAAGAGTTGTTTGTATTTTCAACGTTTCCCTCTATTCTAAGGTTATATCCTAAGTTCTATCTCACCTAAGGTTTCTAACCCTAAAGCTCTGATACCAACCTGTGATGCCCCCAAATTCAGGTTCTTGAAACCCAAACTCGGTACTTCACGATACCATTTCTATGAGCAGAATAATACTAATAATAATAACAATAATATAAATATCAGACTTAATTTACATAATTATCAAAGTCTAGTTCCCAAGTACGTAACCTTTAAACATTCATTATAATACATGATAGATAAGAGATATCATAGTCTTAGTAAAGTTAATCTATTACATAGGATAGCATAGAAACTCATTCAGCAACCTTCCCCTTTCCTTTGTTCTTGGCAGAGCCTTCAACTTGTTCACACTTAGCTGAAAATATTTAAATTAAGCAAGGATGATCATTTGAGTGCCCAACAAGTAATAGCAATCAATAACAGTTAGCTGAAAGGATTAAATGTTTTCTTTGAACGATACTTCTACAACGAATCAACGGTTGTGAAGTAAGTTGAACCAATAATAAATAACATATCATTTCAATTTCAAATTTTTTCTTAAAGCAACGTACTGACTATAAACGAGAATCAGTCGACAAACTATGAACATTGTTTTCTATTTTTGAAAAGGTTAAATAGAACTTCATCTATAAACCGTCATAACTTACAGGCATGGGGGGTGATCAGCCCGTTATGCCCTGTATTGATCAATACTACATACAAGAATGATATTTTTGTCCAGCATATCCGCCTTAGGCGCATAACAGTTTCCCATATTTGGGATGTTCATACCTGTCTAGAATCCGAACCAAAATAATTCGGTTGGAAAACAATAAAGTTCTATCTTGTTCAAAAATATTTTTAAGTTTGTGTCTAGCCGGATCAAATAACTTAGACGACTTTTAGTTCAACGTATACATACTGGAAACCAATAAGTATGTATCAACATGTGATAAAATATAATGATTATCCAAGTGAGGACACTTGTATAACCATGCTTAGAAATTAACGAACAGAATATATATCTTGATTTACAATAACAAAATTAATAAACTTATATAATAGGTTATGATATAATAACTTACTTATACAGAATCATTGCATAAGTATATACAAGGGTTAAGATATTTGAACAATGAAAAAGAATAGTTCAGATATTATCTTACGCATGTCCATTGCATAAAGTAAATGCAAAGGGGTAGATACTTGACTTATCTTCTGCTTCCAATACGCAACTTAGTTTTATCTTTTATATAGCAACCTATCATTAATAAGATCATTTTGTCGATTAGAATACCATATCATATCACCTAAATACTTTTATATTTACGATCGAGACATATCCTAATCACATTGTCACATAAGTTTAACAACCATTAAATCACAAATAAACACTTATCAAGTCAACCTATCTAAGTCCAGATCAATTTCTGAAACATGTCGGTGTACCGACGATCTTATCGGGTAATTATCGAGTCTAAGACTCTATACCGAAGTTCAATATAATTTAAACATCGGTAAAATTATTTTTAATTATTAACTTATAATAATTTTTAAACAATTATTATAATTTATCAAAAATTTTCAATCACCGGAATCATTATTAAATGATTAAATATTAAATAATTCTATTATCATTAATATTTAATTAATATTAAACTATTAATGAAACCATTGCCAAAATATTAAAGTTATTTTTAATAACTCAAAATATTTTTTAAAGCATTAATATTACACTTAAATGATTTTTCAAACAATTAAATTCATTTTTAAATAATTACCATTAATATTTAAATATTTATGCATTATTTATCAAAATATTAAAAGTCATTAATTATAACTTAAAATATTTTTAATTCATTTATATCTTTTTTAAATAATTTTTACATAAATAAAAATCATTTTTAAATTACTTATTTAATATAATTAATAAATAAATCTAATATCATTAATATTAAATTATTAATTAAATTATCCTTTAAATATTAAATGTTATATTTTATAACTTAAAATATTTTTAAACACTTTATTTTCATTTAAAATGATTTTTATAATATTAAAATCATTTTTAATTCATTTATTTAATATAATTATTAAATAAATCTAAATATCATTAATATTAAATAATTAATGAAATTTACTTTAAAATATTAAAATTTATATTTTAAAACTTAAAATATTTTTAAGTACCTTATTATCATTTAAAATGATTTTTAATATAACAAAATCATTTTTAATTAATTTATTTAATGCATTTATTAAATAAATTAAATATCAATAATATTTAAATAAATACTAATATTTATGAAAAATATTCCAAATTATTAAAAGTTAATTTTTATAACTTAAAATAATTTTTAAAACTATTTTTGAAATTTTTAATAATTAATTTCTATTTTTAAATGATTTTTGGAAAATAAATTAAATAAAATTATTAAATCTGTCGCTATAACCTTTAGCGACAGAAAGCGTCGCCTATTGTGTTCTTGAGGCTCAAGAACACTCATGAGCAGTGATTGAGATGCCACGTTTGACCAAAGCAAATCTACAAAAAATGGGGCTTCAGCAACAATCAATTTTCATTGCTAAAGGTGCCAAATTTTGTTGCAAAAGGGTTTTGGCAACGACTTTACTGTCGTTGCGTCTTTCGTTGCGCAATGAGCATTGCTAATTATTCCGCAACGAACGTATTTTTTTCTTTGCCAAAAATAATACATTTTGCAAAAAAATTTGGTTTTCGTACAGAGACATCGATCCTTTAGCAACAAAATGTATTGTTGCAGAATAATTAAAATTTCATTGCTAAAAAGTCCATTTCGTTGTAAAAGCCTTCTAATTGGCAACGAAATGAACTCTTTTTTTTTTTGCAATGACCATGCATTTTCGTTGTAATTGACACCATTTTGCAACGACATTTTTCGTTGCAGTAAATTATGAAAATTGTTGCCTAAGCTTGCTTTCGTTGCGGAATATAAACTTTTTAGCAACGATTTTCGTTCTCGGGTTATATTATTTGGCAAATCGACATTATCTTTAATCAAAGAATCGAAAATGTTTGTTCTTTGGTTATTTTTCAATAGCAATGAAAGTCGTCGATTAGCAACGACATTATATGTTGTCGTTTCTTCATATGTGCAACAAAAGTTAATATGATTTGCAACGATAAAAAATGTTGCCTTTTATTTTAGTATTAGCAACAATATCCTCTCCGTTGTTATTAGTTTAATTTTTCATTGCCAAATATTATATTTTTAATGCCATTAGCAACGAAAATTTGTTGCTAAATGTATAAAAAATTATTGCTATATTATAACTTGTTCAATGCTTTGGTAACAAATTATATTGTTGCCAAATCAAAATTTGACATTCTTTTTGTGTACCTGACTGGCTCAATGTCCCATAAAAAAAAATGACAAAAATACAAAAAACTGAAATATTATTAACTTAATAAAATCATCCACTACATAATCAATCATTTTCTTTACAATTAACCATCTAAAGCTATCACAGTTCTTCAATCAAAGTATATATTTACATATATAGAGAATACATTAATGAATACATTAATGTTGGTAGCTTAAAGTTAACTTGCAGATACTTAAGCCATGGTGCATCTCAAGTCAGCATACCACCAGAGTTAGTGACCAAGTTGATACAATAATGTGATTTTAATAACTTAACATAAAAAGAGTATGTGGATGTCCTAAAGGATTCAGAATCAATTCTTATATATAAATACAGCACAGCCAATCAATTTAAAATCAATTTGAGTCAATTGCATCTAATTTTACTGAGTTATGTAGCGAGTTGTTCTAATCTCTTCGTCTTCTCCTCCTCATAAAAAATCAATTAAACCCTCCGTTTCCTCTTCCTCCTATTCTTCTTCTTCCAATTTCAGTTTCTCACTTTTTCTAATAATTTTCCTCTTCCCTTCTTCCAATTTCAATCTCCGCCTCTTTCCTCTATAAAAGATCCGGGTTGTTCGGGTCAAAAAAAGTCTGAGTCTCTTGCTTCTTCCCAATCGCGAATCCAAGCATCCGGGCGTCTGAAATCGCTCATTCTCACTCATGAATCCAAGCATCTCGCCGGACGAATTCGAAAGCAAGTTCGCCGGACGATCTCGGAAGCATGTTCACCGGACCCCAAGGTATTTTCTAATTTTCTAACTAAAAATAATACGACTCCTTCTATTCTTCAGCCTCAATCGCTTTAACTTTTTGGGTTTCTTCTACCATCCCAAATATCTCTTTCTCTATCTTCCATTTTCCTCAAGTTTTTGTCCTCTGTGCAGGTTTCTCCACAATCTCTAGGGTTTTCTGGCCATTTTCTTCCTAAAACGGCAAGGAGACTGTGTTTATGGATTCAATCGCCGGTACTGATGTTAATTAACCGTTTGGAGTGAGATATAATTGCAACACCTACTACTGAAATATATAATAATAGATTATGTAATATTTGATTTAACAATATTGAATATTGCTAATGTAAATTTTGTTACCATAGATTTTGGGTTTTTGTCCCAATTTGTTTTCTTTCTCTTTCGAAATAAAAATTGTTTGGTTCTGAAGGCAAATTCGCTAACCTAAAAATTAAGTAGAGAAACATAAGCCATGGACGAATTTGAATTTCGACTCTTTTTCGTAGTCCGATCTGCGATTATCAGGTAAATCCTTATTTATGCACATATATATAAAATTCTATATTTTGCATATAGTATCCATTTCTATCTCTTTTTTTTCTTTCCAAATGATTGCTTTTTGTGCTTTTATTTGTCTTGATTGTCCTTTATAGTTCAATGTTCCTCATTTCTAGCCTCTAAATATGAAGAAAACTTATGTCATTGAAGAAGGTAAAAAAAGCTCAGTAAGTGCTTGATAAAAGTCTTGACTGAAGAGCTTAACATGATTGAAATGAATTTCAGTTTGGATTATTGATTTTAATATTGGGATTGTAATATGGTAAAAAAAGGACTAACACGAGACATCCAATAGTGAACAAGTCAAAATTTCAGGGTGAGTATAGGTTTTGAAAGTTACTCTGCCACACTCATTGTTTTTATCTGACAAATTTATAAATTTGCTGCTACATAGATCAATTGATAGCAACAAACAAATTTTAACTTATTAAAACTTTGAGCCCAGATAGCAACAAACAATTTTCTTTTTGCTTGCAGAAGAGATGGAAACATTGATAATTTGATTATTCATTTTTATTTATTATTGATTATTCATATATTTGATAATTTCGTATCAGATGTTCTTTGTCTTGGTTTTTAGTGATTTGAATTATTCTTGAACTTGAACATATAAACTTATAACCCATGTTTTGTTATTTTAAGTCCCTCTATTATTTTCACCTTTTATTCGAGATCCTTGCACAGACTCTTCGATTAGAATATGATTCTCGAGTGATGGGCCTTTACCTTGCATTTTGTGTTTTTTGTCACTCCCAACTGATTTATCGCATTTTAGATGTCTAAATTGATACTTTTTCTGTTGATTGTTGCACTTGCATATATACACATGCTTCCGCATGTTGATATGCTTCCATATGCGGAATGTGGCAAGGGGCATTACACTGAACAAACAACTGCAATTGTAACGAGGATAACTGTTGAAGGTGTTTTTATTTTGTGGGGGTGGACTTCAGTCCACTGAGTTACCACCGTGATCCCAAATAGGATACTTAGCTATAGTCTTGGACTGACGAATCACCCCCATGATACATGTTTACTTTTCTTCTTTTTTTTTGTTAATTAGTTTAAACCTTAACCTTTCCTTCTCCTTAGTTATCATGCCAGCACCTTACTACTTAGTTATAACTTCAATTTCCTTTATCCGCTTATTTTATCACTGAATCATGGTTGGGACTTAGAAGGTCAATCCCTACGGAGAGTTCTTTTTTATTGTATTCTTTTGTGATATTCGATTGTGTAAAGAACACGATCAAATGATAAGATTAGAGGCCTAGATCGATGTTATTTAACCGTTTGGGGTGAGATATAATTGTAACAGCTACTGCTGAAATATATAATAATAGATTATGTAATATTTGATTTAACAATATTGAATATTGCTAATGTAAATTTTGTTGTCATAGATTTTGGGTTTTTGTCCCAATTTGTTTTCTTTCTGTCTTTCAGGAAAAAAAATTGTTTGGTTATAAGGTAACTGGACTGCTAACCTAAAAATTAAGTAGAGAAACATAAGCCATGGACGAATTTGAATTTTGACTCTTTTTCGTAGTTCGATCTCACGATTATCAGGTAAATCCTTATGCATGCACATATATTATAAAATTCTATATTTTGCATATAGTATCAATTTCTATCTCTTTTTTTTTTCTTCCCAAATGATTGCTTTTTGTGCTTTTATTTATTTAAATTGTCCTTTATAATTCAATGTTCCTCATTTCTAGCCTCTAAATATGAAGAAAACTTATGTCAATCTATAAATCTATAATTGAAAATGTTTTTTTGGATACGTGTGCACTATCAATCTATAAATGAATTAATCTTTGTGTGCGATTCATTTTCTCAATATAATTGGACACGCTTTTATAAGCAACCTGTTGGATCGATGTGAAGGTATATGTTTTCCTGTTCTTAATTTTTTGGCTTCAATCGGATCATTTACGATGTTATACTTTTATGAAATTGTATGTGATGCTTTTTCCTTCCGGTTATCCTCTTTAGAATGTTGTTTCTTAATGAAATTCATATTACGTTGTAGGTATTTTTTGAGATTTAATGCACAAACGATGTGCCACTTTGGAGGCAAGAAGCGGAAGTAAGTTTTTTCTCGTAATCAAAAAATTAGGAACAAAATGGAATGAATTACTTTGCAGCAACTTAACACAGCTAATTATTTTACATTAGAATATCACTAACTTAAATTTGCAAATAGTTTATTGTCTATACAACGGTAGTGTGTGTGTGAGAGAGAGAGACTGTAACTCTCCTTCACAAACTGAACATAATCCACTTCTTACTTTGCGGTGTCAACGGCGATTTTGAGACACTCCGTAAGTCCCCTACACGAACTGAATATAATCATTTTGTAGCAATGAACGAAAATCATGTTTATTTGTGCATTCCATGCCAATACTTCTACTACTCTAACCCAATTGATTTGTTCTTCCAGTCCAATTTAACCATGAATTGGCGGTTTAAAATAGTGCACATTATATGTTTGGTGAAATGCTAAGAAAGGATATATTTTGGTCAACGAATGTGTTGTGTGAGTTCTTTTTCCATAAAAGTTCTTTATTTTTTGTGCGAGTCCTTAATTTTTTGATTTATAGTTATCATTAATTTGCCCTCCGAATTTTTGATTTATTATCGTCATTAATTTGCCACAAATTGATGACCAAACAGGGAAGTACCAAAAAGCAAGCATCATGGAGAGCAATTAATTTGGGGTTCAAAGAAGAATCTGACCAGCAAAAAAGTGATGTACATGTGGTGAAAGAGAATTGTCATTGTCGTTTTTATTCAACTAATTTGGAGGTAAGTTAGACTTTGGTTCTAATACATTCAAATGTAATGCGATTTCTGATTGTAGCCTTTTTTTTGTCTTTAAACTTTCACCACTGTTCTACAATAGTTTGATGAGGCAATGTAGAAGGTAAAAAAGAAGAAACACGGTGTAATCCTTTGTGGCAGAGAATGTTATTATCAGAAGTTGAATTTTTTTTTTAAAAAAATCATGTTGAGTCTGGGTAATTCTTAAAATCAGGATTTTAAGAATTGGACATAATGACAGTTTTTGGGATTTTCTGCATCTACCCTTAAAGATTATGTGGTATAATTAAATGTTTATTCTTGCTATACACATTATTCTCTTCAAAATATGGCAAGCCATATTTATTCCTTCATGATTTTCAGAGGAGTTTTTAGTGGTCTTAGTAGGAGTATGTATATATAGTTCACCTTGAAACAAAAACTTTCACATGATAAATTTGGTTATAACTTGGCATCTCAAGCAACAAATTCATCAATAACAAAGTTAGTTCCTTTTTTAAAATATTTTTTCCTATTTAATCCACTTATGATCAGAGTAATATGTTTTTATTTTTCTAGAACCTCTTACTTCAAAATTGCTTCCCTTTTTTTGTCCTTTCATAATTGTAATCATGAGAATATGCATTCATGATCAATTCATTCAAGTTGGTATTACTTTTCATTACTTTACCTTTGTTGCATGTCTTTGTTTTGGGAACTCCAAGGAGAGCATCTAAAATGGAACTTTGGGAGTAACAAGTACATAGACAAGTTACAGAAACATTTAACTGCAGGCAAAAGAAGAAATTCATGTATTGAGTCTCTAAGGAAATAAGGATAGGGCAGTAAAATGGAACTCGGGGTCATATGCTACATAAACAAAAGGTTTTAGTACAGTAACTCTTATGGCGAAAGAAGAAGCTCACCTATCATAGTTCGTACCTATCAGTGGGATGGTAATCATCACTTCCTGAGATATTTTGAGCTTGCGTGCTTGCAAAATGTACTGAAGTTTAGCTGCTTGGCACCAGATGCTGATACTAGGATGCTTCTGTTCCAGTTGTCGATAGAGTAATGCAATCTGCATGTCTGTTTTTAGCTTTCATAAGCCATTGCAAGTCATATTTTGTATCTGAAATTCAAAACCCATTTTTCACAGTAGTGTCCTTTATCAAATTGCATATTAACAAAACTTAATCTCCAAAAGAAAGATTTTCTTCATGAAAATATTGACTGAATTCAAATTATTAAATTTATTATTTTAACTAGCCCGTGCATTGCACGGGCTATCAACTAGTGTCTATAATGTCATTCTAATAACATGCTGCATCCCACCACCACCAAATAAATGCCCACAAAGCAATATCATCGCATCATCCATAAGTGATCCTCTGCATAACCGAGAGAAATAACATAAATGCAGAGTTAAAGTACCAAAGACATGCAATAATAGAATCAACTCCTCAATTACAAAAAGCAGTAGTACCAGGAGTATCAAACCACCAATCAAGTTACATAAGAAACGTCTAGTCCATCATAAAGAACAAGCAAAGTTGTGGTGTACTTAATAGAAAAAAAGTATTAGAGGACTATACCTTATCAAAGTGGCAAATACTACTACAAAACAGTAAATAAACAACACGAAAAAAACGTTGTGATTTCTGTCAAAAAAACGTCGTGGTTAAGGATGTCATTTATTTGACACCCTTACACAACATTTTTAAAACGTTGTAGTTAAGCACAATACACAACATTTTTTTAGAAAAAAACGTTGTAGATTTGTTTTTCAAAAATTAACATATGCTTAAAAACGTTGTAGAAGGTATGAATCCACAATGTTTTTTGGATAAAAATGTCGTCGTTTAGTATATCAGACAACGATTTAAGCATATTTACACAACGTTTTTAAAATGTTGTAAATTAAAAAAAAAAAAAAAAAAAAAAAGGTGGCGGTTCACCTATATTACCAATTACAAATAATATTACTATCCATACATCTCAAATTCAAAATATACCAATTACAAAAAATATTAATACCATACAATACGTTTACATTCCAATAATACCAAACTATCCATTCAGAATTTTGTCCCAACTCTACTGTACCTACCATGACACCTATGAATATCCAGTTACTGAACATGCCATGGAAAATATTTATCTTCTCAATGTCACGGCTGTTTATTTCGTTGAACACCTAAAAATTTAAAACACCAGAAAACTGTTTCAGTATTTATGCACAGCTACAACAAAAAAATAAAAAATAACTCTAATAAGAGAGTAATAATATGCAAATGAAATAAGAATCCAAAAGTATCTTACAGAAAAAATAAGCTAAATCCGGAAATAATATCGGACAGAACACAAGTATATATTTTCTCTAATGCAATTATTCCCCTAGTAAATTGACAACAAATGAAGAATATGGGCAGTTCTTATTAAACTGCTGCTCATCATCATATGATTGCCTAGACAGCATCTAGAAAATCCTATACTCGTGAATTTTCAATTGCCACTCGCTGTACCTACCAAATTACAATACCCAGTGCCCTGTAAAGTTTATTCAGGTTGCAACATACCCCATAAAATGAAGTAAGCTTCAAACAACATATATATTAGGGGGTTAACTAAATGTACACTAAAAATAAAGTAGAACTTGAACAAGTCCATACCAGAAAGAGTTCAGCTCAGAAGAGTAGAAAGAAATCATATGTTAAAATCTATTATATAGACAAAGGCAATGCAACGTCAAAGTCATCTAGTTATATACACTTACAAATGAAGGCTTGGAAAATATATGCCTTCCACTCCTGTGCAGATGACAGTAACCTTGTCAGGCAGCGCTAGTTTATCACCCTTTCTGTAATTTCTGAAGCAAAAACTTCACTATTGTTAGAGATAAAGAAATAATAAAAAAATAAAAATAAAATCCAATTTCACTCCTGGTGCCACGAGCAGTTGCAAATAACATAAATAGCTGGACTTACTTGACTTTAGGTTGGCAATTTTCTGAGTCGGAAAATTCAAAATTGAACTTTGCTCTGCATTGAGGACAATAATAATCGGTGGTTCCCAAATCCTAAAACAATAAATTACAACACATGAATCATAACCCACTGCTTATTCTCTGTACAAGCATATAGTCAAATAAGTAGGTTGGAAAAAAGAATAAGTTGAGAGCAACGATTCACATACTTGGTTCACAATAAAATACTTGTCATTATGCTTTGAGAGCAATGTCAATTACATGATGAGAAGAAAGCAAAGATTCACATACTTGGTTCTTAGAATCTGTTTGCTCCTTTTGAATAACATTCTTGAGCCCTTCTTTTGACATCTGACGCTGGAAAACCTACAGAAAATTAGACTGATTCATCAAACTTACTAGAGAAAACTATGATGATTATCCTGTGCAATATAACTGTTATTTAAAGGTTACATCAAAACCTTTTCTTCAATGGTACCAGTGCTCAAAAATCGATAGATATAAACTCTCTTTTTCTGCCCATCCCTCCAGACTCTTGCTGCAGCCTACATATGGTAAAAAAGGAAAAACAAAAACAGAAGGGAAAAAACTTAATATTGTATTATGCAAAACAAAGTCCTCTCATTACTCGCACAAAAGCCATCATCTATAAGGACTGAAGTGGCCAGCACAAATAATTACTTGTTTGTCATTGGCAGGATTCCAATCAGGATCAAACAGAACCAGTCGGGTTCCACCTATCAAATTGAGGCCACAACCACCAGCCTTGCTACTCAATAGAAATGCAAACTCATCCTGCAACATGTGGAATAATCTTGTTATGCATATTGTTGTTCAGTATTAATTCAAAGATAGAAAACATAAATACCTTTGATTGATCATTAAAACTGTTGGCCAACTTTTGTCTTTTACCGATTGATGTACTTCCATCAAGCCTTAGAAATGGGTATCTTCTTTCTCGGCATAATTGAGCAATAAGGTCTAGAGTCTGATAATTAACAGGAATCAGAGTTAAAAGACATAACAAAATATGGTGGGAAAAAATAGTTTTTCTAATGAGCAAAATGATACCAGTATCAATTGCTAAGTAGATATTATTATGGCATTATAAGAGACTGCCATGAAAACCTAACTAACTTGTTTGCAGTATCAAGTAATCACAAGTTCAATTTTGAAAGAAGCACTCTCATTTTCCGAAAAGAATCCTAAGAAGTAATCTTCATTCAATTTATCAATAGTAGTGACAGAAAGGGCAATTAGTTTCAGGTAATTTATAAGTGTATAGCAGACCATTTGATGGGAAATAGTAGTAGAAACTAAATTTTAAAATAGTCATGTTTACCAACACACACAATCATAAGATATTTCTAGCTCAAAACATATAAGCAAAACAATACAATACAACTCTGAAAACAATATCATCTTTGTTCCGATAAGAACATCTAGGATAATTCAAGGCTAACCAAACATGAGATGGAACACAAGTTCCAGAACAAAAAAAGCAACTTAAAGATAATCTGAAACACATCAACCTACCAATCACTGCATCCTTCACATTGAACCATTAGGTCATCAGGATTGTACGGCATCTCACATTTACAGTACCTGCCATATTACAATGAGCTAGAAAAATCAAACTAGTATAAACTTTCAGAAGCTAAAAAACAACATATGATTATTTCTAGACAAAGTTTTTCAACTAAGCTACCTGGTCATTGATCATATCATACAAAATTCAAATTCATCAAACTTCAAAATAAAAACTTAAATTTTCCTTAATTCCAATAACTTGCAGACCTGTGCAAATAGAAAACTATTCACAAAAGAAACAATTCATCCAATATCAAAAACTAAAAAAATAAATTAATACTCCCTCCCTTCCAGAAAAGAGTCCCACTTGCAACAACAAAAAAATGTTCCACAAAACGAGTCATCTTTTCTATGATTGTATAAAATGATATAATTTCCTTACGTTTGAGAACACAAGTTCACTACCATGCCTTCACAACTAAACTAAACTAAACACCCATTATAATTAGGGACAAATATGGAAGAAAAATATATCCAAAGTTTGTAAATTTTGCAAATTGGAACCTTTTCTTGTAGAAAGGAAGAGCATGTGAATAAGAATTAATGATTTTTCCATATTGGATTAATACAACTAAGACAATGAACTATCATTTCAAATCATCAACCTACGAATTATTAAAATTTCCAAAAAAATAAAGATTACTCAAAAAAATATCAACATACACGGCGATCTGTCAGGATTGAAGGATTCGGTCGATGAATTATACTCGAAACGACAGAAAAAATCGTCATTTCCAACTGCGTCAAGCTTCGTATAGCTCTTGAAGGTATGAACCGTACACTTGGCTTCGATCGTGTCCGCACTCTGATAGTCGTAGTGATCGGAAAGAAAAACCTCCTTGGACCTGTGAAACTGGCGCCGACCTCCAAGCGACTCCTTAGGCCGGTAATACCACCGAACGTAAACCCTAACGTTTGCGCCTCTGCTGTCCGACTCGATCTTCTCGATCCTCGCCACGTATGATGGCTTTGAGGATTCCAACGGCCTCAGCAACACGCAGTCGCCGGCTGAGAGAGGAATAGTTTCAATTTCGCCGGAAATAGTTTCAATCGCCTCTTGTAGAACCAATCTGTAACTATAGATCTCGCGAGAGAGTAATAGATAGAAAGAAAAGTAAAGGAAGCCCTAATTAAACAAACTTACATAAGGGATAGAGCTGCTTCACTTGTTGGAAGACTGGGAGGCGGGGAGGGTTTTTAATTTCAATAACCTCCGTGTTTTTCATATACATAACGTTTTTTTAAAATTAAAAATTGTCCTTATAAATAGATAACGATTTTTCATATGTATCTACAACATTTTATTAAAAAAACGTTGTTAAAAAAAATACCACAACGTTTTTTATAAAAACGTTGTTGTTTAAGTATTGTTTATTTACTGTTTTGTAGTAGTGAAAACTAAAAACTTTATTATAAATTATACAAAAAGAGGATAATTGCTAAATCTTTTTTCATCAGGTTGCACTACAAAAACCTTTATGCTAGAGAATGGAAATAGTCATATCAGTGATACAAATAATAGCAAAGAATTATGTAACTAAATAGCTCAAGTGGTTCCACTTAAAAATACTAAATGAGGGGAGTAATTGAAACCCCATACAAAGATATAGTGTAAAATTTTCAAAAACAAAACATTTATTTTATCCCCAAAAGAATTCCAAAAACAAGTACAAAGGGTCCATGACCCATGCTTTGGACCTCGTGGTTACATACTTGACTTGAAAGACAAGTTCTATTATGTATTATTTCAACTTCATGAGGTAATACCACTATACCACTAAAAACAATACCACTATCAATAATTGTCCACTATAGCATCTCTTTCAGTTTTTCAGTTGCGGGACACAACAATAATTCCAAGAAACCATTACAAAACACCAAAAAATAATTGTACCTTTTTTAGATACTTTTTGTGTAGTTTCAATGCTCTAGTGCAAGCTTTTTTGGCATCTAGATTTCCTGTCATGTCGTTCAATATCTGAAATCAACAAAATAAATTTGTTTTAAAAAAACTGAACTGATAAGAAACAGTCAGGTAGCTACTGGATACATTATATATATTCCCCTTTTTGATTACAAGGAAAGGAAATAATATCTCAGTATTCTAAATAGTGTACGGGAAATATCCTGTTAAGTCAGATACACCAGGCCAGAGCAGCATATGCGCGAGGACATTTGCTCCCTTACTGGTCAACTTGCGCATAAGATTCCATCCATGCACACCACCACCTTTAACATACCCAGTTCCAGTAACGATACTAGCACCTGTCTCCATCTGCTTTCTGTAGTTCAAGAAAGTTAATATTTAATGAGAACAGGGGGGACAGAAAAATCCAAAACTTAAGAGTAAACTTTCTTACTTGATGAAGCTTGGCAGGTACTTTGGCTGGGTAACAGAAAAAGAACCCAAATAGACATAGGGTAATTAGATTAGAAGAGTACTAAGAGTAACTATCAGCAATAAATCAACTATAAAAGCAAAATCTGGCTGATGCAACACAAGCATAAACATTCCACAAAACATTTAAAATACACGATTTTCACATTCCCCTGTAATTAGAAACCTGAACTATTTTGTTGTACATTTCTTAGTTTGCATTTTATATGATAATTATGGATAAAAAAATAATATAAACTGATTACTTCTAGGGGCATTGAAGCACAACAATTCAATAGTGAATTACCAACTTAAAGTATAACATCTGTGAAATACAGTATACAATATGAATGTAATTGTATGATCAAAGAGTTGCATACATTGTTAACAATCTAGAACCTACAAGAACCAAAAGATCATGGTTCAATTCCTCATAATGGTGCAACATAACATTGCCACAGAATTAAGGGGTTACATAGTGTTTTCACATAAGTAAACTTTTTGATAAATAAGTATATGTATATATTTTTCCAAATAATTATTATCATCCCATAGGAAATACTTACATGATGTGACAAATCAGCATCCATGATTACAACAAAATTTCCAGATGCATGCTTCAAACCATGAATATAGGCAGTGCCTGAAATCAAATATGTATCAAGACCACTTTGTGCTTTTCACATTGGATTTTAAACAGATAAAAACAAAGTTTACCTAATCCAAGCTTGTTCGGCCGAGCTCTTAACAGCTGTAGAGGCAACAGAATGGTCACGACAAGCTCAAACAAAAAACACGATGTGCACAAATGAGTACATTGTAAATTAACTATCATTGTACTTACAATGCGATCTTCACCATAAACCCACTGCAACTGTTTGACATCCAACAGAATATCTACATAATATTGAAAGAAGAGTTTAAAGCAGGAAATTTCAGTAATATCCTTTGGGTATATATATATATATATATATATATATATATATATATATATATATAGGTCAGGATCAGGTAAGGAATCCCTTACTTTCTTAAAATGAGGGACTTTTTTTTTTTTTAAACTAAAAAAAAAGTTTAATATTTATGGAACTGAAATTTTTCATAATACAGTGTTTTTTGTGTGATTTGATGCGTATAACAAAACATGTATATACACCGATGCAAGGCTGCATGTACCACCACTTTTTGGTATAGGTATTCAAAACACGCCCAAAATATTGTATTATGGAAAATTTCAGCCCATAAAATATTAAACTTTTTTTAGTTGTTTTAAAAAAAACAAAAAAAAAAAAAAAAGTCCTCATTTTAAGAAAATAAGGATCCCTTACTTGATCATTTCATATATATATATATATATATATATATATATATATATATATATATATATATATAAACATACTTTACATCACAAGTCAATCGTAAGGAATCTAGTCAAGGTAACTTAATTGCTTGCAGACATCTTGGGATCGAATCCCACTTGCAATAATTGTGAAAAGGCACCAAAAATGTTGAAATGGGACCACGGACCGCCAGCGTAAGCTGGTTTCAAGAAAAGGCTTGTCCGGGCTGGGGGATTAGTCTGACTGCGGTTGGGAAACCCTACATTATAAAAGAAAAAAACTTAATTGCTTGAATTATAAGTGCATTTCTAGAGCCAATGTAATTCTTGAGTTCAAACTTCTTAAAAGCATTCTTTCAAGAGAATTAAAATACATTAGATAATAGTTTGATGCTCAGGAACATTTGTACCTTGTCATCATTATTTGCATTGCTCACCATCTGTTTTCTCAAAGCAAGGAACTCAAATTTTTCGTCAATCATATTCATAGCTCTGTCAAATGAATTCATAAACTACATTTACAAGCATAAAACCCAAGTTAGTACTCAGTTAGATAAACCAGAAGGAGAAAGCAACCTTGCAAAGTTGAAATTATCAACTGAATCCTTTATAAAATATGAAAGTCTAGATACTTAAAGTAGAGGTACTGCATGAGTGACTCCCATAATCAAGAGAAATATGTGAACACTTTTGAATCAAAATATAGACCAATGATTGAATGGTTAAATAATCTCATAAAGGAAGACGATGATAATTGCTTTGTTTCTTTCTCTATTTGATAAAAAACACGCTTTTATTTCTCTTTTGTAATGGGATTGATGGTAATTACGTTCCAAATATTGTTTAGAAAGGTTATTAAGCTCCAATTTATAAAAGCCCTAGTTGTTGATTTATACTACTCTTCTCCCAAAGTGAAAGTGCAGCAAGTAAAATATATGTCGATTGTAACAAATCAATACCAATGGATGGAGGCATAACATATACCATCGCATATGGTTCAACCTCAAATGTAATAAACTAATAAAGATAAAACCTACAGCCTCTTCGACAAGGATGCAGATAATAAAGAAAGAGAACCTTGTGCAAACATACAGCAACACAGTGACATTGTCAAGAAATTTGGTTGGAAAGCTTTACCTTCTGGATTACTCGACAACCATACATCTGGTTCGATGCGAAGGCGGCGATTGTGACGGCGGCGTTCGGCGGCGGCTTCTTCGGCTGAGGAGAAAGCGAAATTGCGAATTGGGAGAAGAAAGGTTGGATTTTGAGATAGGGTTTGATGGGAAGAGGTGGTGTAAAGAGGGGATGTGCGGCGGAAGGAGCCAATTAGGACGCGTTATAGAGTCATGGTGGTTTTAACCTTTGAGAGAGAATCCTAATTTGGAAGGAGAATTGGAAATCCGGAGGGGTTTTAGGTTTTAACCTTTCTTAAACTTTACGAAACGAAGGGGGAAGTGACGACGAGTAAACTCTTTTGACTAAACAAAAAGGAAAATTAATTAATTAATTAATTAATTAGGAGAAATACTTGAAAGAAAAAAACTAAAAAATTTCAATTGTCAAACTAATGATTTTTGTTGTTTTCTAAAGACTTTATATAATTATTTATATGGATAAAAAATTTAGAATTTTTTTTTGTAAAATTATGGTGTTGAATCAAAGTTTGCACTATAGAGTTATCAAGAATGAGTTCTTTAGATAAAGTCAATATATAGACCCTATTCTAAAAATCCCCACCTAGATCTGTCTCGGTCCCGCCTAGGTGCTAGGCCCCCCCTTGGCACCCCGCCTAGGCACTAGACCTCCATGGCACCTCACCTAGACCTAAGGTGGCAAAAAAATTCCTTCAAGAAATTAGGCGGAGCTTAGACGGAGTTTTTTTTTAATAACTACCAAAACCAGATCTTGATATATTTATTTTTTAAATGATTTACCATATTCATAATACTAGTTGTAGTATATCAAATCACAACAAGAAGTGAACAATATCACGTCAAAATGGATAATTTTATTATAGTTGTAATTTTTAAAATTTGTGCCAACTTCAAATTATATAAATGATGACACATTTGTAACATTTAGTTTAATTTAATATAATTCTTAAATTTATGTTTAGTTTCTTAAGTTTTAATATTGAATTAAATTCTTAAAATTTTAAATTTTATTATTTAATAGCAATCCTGTTTATGAATAAAACTAATACGTTAAAAATATGTTTGAACTTTGAACAATTGCATGTTTGTGTTTGACCTTTGACATTAGCAATATGGATATGTGTTTGAACTTTAAGCATAGACCTTTATTATAGATTATTTTGCTTTATATTATTGTTTTGTTTGGATAAATGTGAGATAAAATATTAAAATTAGCTTAAAATAAAAAATCTCACCTAGGCCCCCTAGGCGCTAGGCCCCCCTCGGCCGCCCGCCTAGCGCCTTTTAGAACATTGTATATAGATAGAAT
This sequence comes from Panax ginseng, assembly GCA_020205605.1. Taxonomy (NCBI): domain Eukaryota; kingdom Viridiplantae; phylum Streptophyta; class Magnoliopsida; order Apiales; family Araliaceae; genus Panax; species Panax ginseng. Next base: position 91,492,631 of record CM035129.1, read on the forward strand.
CCCAATATAATAATTCGATGGATCAATCCTTGGTGTGTTAAAAAGATTTTTTTTTAAACAAATATTTTTTTAAAAATAAAAACTTCAACGACTGCCGTTGAGAGTAAAGACTCTCATGTCTAATTTGAGAAAAACTTCTAAACGCCATTTGAAATGGCGTTGAATATTTGGATTTTTTTTGGCTAAAAATCAGAAAGGTAACCAACGCCACTTTATAAAATATTTTTTTTTAAAATGAATTTAAAAAAAAATTATCTTAATTTTTTTAAAAAATGATTTTATTTTTTAAAGAAATTTGAAAAAATTAAAATGTGATCCAATGTCAAACTAACCGGCATTGTAACTTTTTTTTTAAAAATTTTATAAAGAAAATTTTAAAAAAAAGAAGAGTAAGATGTAACATCACTTTAACTAACGTTGGAATCTTTTTTTTTTTTTAATTTCTTTGATCTTTTGTACTTGTTTACAAACATCAATATTTTTTTATGTTTATTCTCTGTCATCAGCGTTAGAAATGAAGAAGTATATAAGACTTCAGCTATAAAAACACAAAAATAAAAATTTTAACGCCAATTAAAGTGACGTTGCATCTTACTCTTCTTTTTTACAAATTCATTTTTTTAAAATTTAAATAAAATAGGGATAAAATTGATATTACATTAATATGGGTCAAACTAACTTATTAGGAATGACTTATAAGTCATTTTTAAATAACTTTATTCTGTTTTAGTTCATAAAACATAATACATTTTTCTTCATCTTTTATGTTTTCTCTTAGAACTGATAGTATTATAATTTAATTTTATAATATATTTAGAAAAAAGTAAAAGGAGAACTAGAAATAGCTAGGGGTATACCATTACTATTCTTTTTTTATGTTTTATTTTTGGACTTAAAAATATGTTCATGATTTAAGTTACTCCTTCCGTCTAAGGATAAAAGTTCTTATTATTTTATATAATCTCAAGTTAAATATTTACTTATATTAAATAATCTATTTTTTTTTCCAATAATTTGTGCGTAATATCCTTAGTATTAAATGTTATATTTTTATTATTTATATAATATCACTAGTCATGTATAGAAAAATATGCAATTAGATGAGAATTTAAATATGAATAATTTTATAATTTGACATTTTTTTTAAAATTCGCATAAAATCAATCATCACTTTCATTCTCGGAGTGATGGAGTACTTGTAAGTATATCCTACTTCTATCTAGAAATAGGAAACATTGGGAAGCATATATAATAATCAGGTTTGATGAGGTTGATTTTATTTAGGTCGAAGGCCCGGAACTAACATGTTTGGCAATAGGTTATCACATATACTATTTCAACAACCATAATCTATACCGTTGATCGCAACATTGGATGACACGAATTGAAATGGATTTTCCCCAGCCGTTACACGTTGTAGTGACATGAAAAATTACTCATTTGCTCATATACTACACTGTCTACTGCTACAAGTTATAGCGGTAGTTTAGTTAACTAATAAATTAGAATGACTTAATGGTAGCTTAATGGCCCAATAACCCATAGGTCTTAGGTTCAAAATCTAGTTGTGATATTTTTGCTTCTTATATTATATTTTTTATGCATTAGATAAATTCTATTACCATATATATATATATATATATATATATACCCATCTTAAATCTCCACATTAAACTAAATATATATAAAGTAACTATGAATATTTATATAACGTAACTATGAATATTTTAATATTTATATATATATATATATATTTATTTATTTATTTATTTATAAATTTATATATAATAATAATACTAATAACAATAATAACAATCATAATAATAATAGTACTAATAATAATAATAGTAATAATAATAATAATAATAATAATAATAATAATAATAATAATAATATTAATAATAATAATAATAATAATAATAATAATAATAATATTAATAATAACAATAATAGTTGTATAAAATATGCAACGAAAATAAAAATTGTTGCCAATGAATGTGGTCCATATTTGGCAACGAAATATAGCAACAAAAAAACTTTCGTTACGCACGATGAGGAGAAATCAAATGGTTATAAATTTTGCAACTAGGACTGAGCATTCGGTTAATAACTGAACCGAACCACAATTTCGGTTATAACCGATACCCGAACTAACACTATTTTAGGTACCCGAATAAACAACCGAATTTTGCACTAACCGAATTGATAAGAATTAGCAGCAACACAGTTTAGTTCCTACAATCCATAAACAATAACACAGTTCTTACAATCCATTAACATAATCCATAAACAACAACACAGGTCCTACAATGATTAACACCATAAACATAATGGAAAACTTAATTTGGCTAGCCCAAAATGCTTGAAGCTGCTGACTGCTGTTGTCCATTTGTTGCTGCTGTTGGCCTGATGTTGAGTTCTTACAATGACCATTTGCTGCCCATAATCCATTTGCTGCTTGAACCTCCTACCACTTGCTAGATGCTGTTGTTGCTGTTGAACATTCAAGGGGTATAGAAGCATTCCCATATAGTGCTTGTTCACACATACAAATTTATTGAGGGGAAATATGCATAATTATGTCTAACACTAGACCAGGAGCTTGTTTTCAAGCATTTAGTCATCTAGCATTGATAGCAAATTGCCAATCACATGTGACTTACTCAATAAAACACAACCAACCCATAGAATTCAGGACAGATTTGAATATAGTTTCAAGAAACAAGTCAGTAACAACAAAAGGGATAAGAGAAATTACAGTATGATAACAGTATTATTTGTTAAATTTTTTCCTAATTTTTTTTCAAAACCTCAGAAAGACAGAAATTACACATGCACAGACACAATTACACAAAAATAAATACATACACAAATTACAAATATGTGCATATAAACTGAGTTAAATAAACAAATAAAAAATAAAAATTAAATAAGCCAGTAAGGTAAGGCAGTAAGCCAGTAACCTACACTCTTATATAGCAGAATAAGCTAACAAGAATACAAGAATAAGATGCACTCATGCACTAAACTGAGTGAAGGTAAATAACAAAATTACCTTAACAAATGGAAACGATGAAGGGTAAATCAGTAGTAGGAGTTCAATGATGAAGGGTCACGCCAGTAGAAAACAAGAGTTCGTGACTTGAGAGTTGAGGCTTGACTCTTGAGAGATCTCAGATCTGAGACTCTGACTCTGAGAGTTCGAGAAGATGACTAGACGAGAAGATAAAAGAGATCAGAGATCTAATCTGAGAGGCCGAGATCGAGCCACGATGTGAGAGACCGAGAGTGGAGTCTTCATACGTCTCTTGATGGAAAAATGCAGATCGAGGCTACTGACTTTGGTGGAGATCAAGCGGCTGCAACTTGCAAGAGACCTTAACTTGCTAGATGAAGAGGCCGCAGTACCACTTAGTATTTTGTGGCAAATACCCCAATATTTCTTGTTAGGGGAGTACTAAGTTGCTTGACTAGTTGACTGCGAATTTTCAATTTAGTAAAGTATTGTTCGGTTATTCGGTTTACCCGAATAACCCAAAAGTAAAACCCGTACAACATAACCGAACACCGTAAAAAAATTCGGATATAACCGAAATAGTGAAAATAACCGAATTATCAGAAAATTTTGGTTAATTTATTTCGGTTCGGTTCGGTAATTCGGTTATACCCATTTTTTGCTCAGTCCTATTTGCAACTACTTATGAATTTCGTTGCAAAAAGTGAAAGCCTGACACAATCTGCAATGAAGGACAAGTTTCGTTGCTAAACATACACTTTTAGCAACGACTTATAAAGCCGTTGCCTGAAAAATCGTTCCTAAAGCCTCATTTTTAGCAACAAAAAAACTTTCGTTGCCCACAATGATGGAAAATCAAGTGGCCGAAAATTTTGCAACGAATTTCTAACAAAAAATTTTCCCGCCAATGAATTAGCAACAAAATTTTACAATGACTTATGAATTTCGTTGCAAAAAGTGAAAGCCTGACACAATCTACAATGAAGGACAAATTTTGTTGCTAAACATATACTTTTAGCAACGACTTATAAAGTCGTTTCTTGAAAAATCATTGCTAAAGGCCCTTTTTTGTAGTGATCTGTCAGATCATAATGTTTTTGGACAAGATAAGAGATTGATCTTGTAGCACTAATGTAGTACTACAAATATCACGCAAGATCTGGGTCAAATTACAACATACAAGCAAGATATGGAAGCTCAAACTATCTATCAGAACTGTTCTTTGTTTTCTGGGTTACCCAGAAAACACCCAAAAAACAAGATCAGTTCGACTGATCACTTTTGGGCTTCCACAACTTTCTTTCTGTGTTATGTTATAGTGATCTAATGGTTTTAATGTGTAGCCAGCATGCACGTTAACATATTTAACACATAACATTGATCTAACAACATCACAATAGCGAGATCCCTGCTGGTCAAACCTTGTCAGACGACACGTTCATCTGTTTTCTGGGTTACCCGTAAAATGTAAAACGCATTTGTCCAACCTACTTTGACCAAAGAATCGAGTCCAAATTTTATTTGATGTTTAGGTGATATTATGGCATGAGATTGTAGATCATATAACCCACTACAACATAGATGCAACAAAAATAAAAAATCAACATATAACTTGAAGATGAGAGCCCAAGAACATCTTGTCAGACGTTTCTGGGCACGATCTAGGTTTTCTAGAAATCCAATAGTCATGGTCGATCAATGAGGTTTGACCACCCATAACTTTCATTATGTGCACGATCTGGGCTAGCTTAAAATTCCAGAATACAGATCACATGACATACTACAAGTACCAACGTTCAAAACACAAAAACCATAAACAAAAAGACATCTACAAGGTCTGACATTTGGTTGTCAGACAACAAGAAATTTTTTTCTAGCTTTTTAAAATCTTCAAATCCGAGCCTATAGATGTCATGGATCTAACATCTATCAAACCAAATCACTCAGTTATACTCCATACAACATGTTTAACCCACAAAAACTAACATCTAACATAGAATCAAAGATCAAATTTTTGGTTTAGGATTTTATACCTTTCTTGACAAATCTTATTTCTAGTTTTCTGATTGGCTAAAGGTGTTAGTGGGGCTTTGATTTGGGACTAAAATGCTTGCTAAATTCGTAGGTTTAGAGAGAGAGGGTCTTGGTGAGGAGTTTGTGTATAAATGAGGCTAACTAATGAACTTTCTCTCTCTTGATCTTATATATAACACATGGTACAATGAATTTTCTGAGGTATGTGGCTGATTGCTGAGATATATGAGCAATGTGATGATATCTAGAGTTGTTGAACAACTCAAATCTTGGCAAGATATACAAGTAACCTAATAAAGAATTGCAAAAGGGCTTTTTGGACATTTGCATTGTAAATTTAATGACAAATTTGTAAACTTGGCAAACCCTTAGGGCTTGACCCTCAGGGTTTAACCCTAAGGTTCCACCAATTTTGATTATTTTTCTAGGATTTCTAATTAGGCCAAAAATGGAATTTTAGTTTCTAAAAATCACAATTTAGGATTACTAAATTAGTTTAGGTTTCCTAACTACATAGGCTTGAAAATTAGGTTTAGGTATTCACTAATTAACATTGAACTTGCTTAATTAGCGATTAAGGTTTCTATTTAGCACATTAGGGTTTCTAATTTAGTAATTAGATTTTTCCAAAAATTAGGGTTTCCCTAATTAACAATTATAATTCTAACACTTGTTAATTCATCAAATTAACACAATTACAAACAATCTTACACTCTAATTTTTAAATTAGGGTTTCACAATTAATCTTGTGGGTTTGGTGGCGATACACACCATAATTGACCAACCAATATCAGTACACGCATACAGTACATATTTATAGCACTGAATTATAAATAATATTATATTATTATCCTCATTCCTTGTTCCAAAACAAGAATTAGGATTTGGATTCCATATCTAATTTATCTTTCATATACATACCATTATTAATTAAGTTATAAGAATTAACTTACTTAACCTGAAATAAATTCATATAACACAATAATTATTATAATAATTTCATATATTATTAAAATCATATATAATCATATTTTCATAGAGATTAATTAATAAAAATACTTTTACTACAAAACTAATTATAAAAATATAATTTATAATGGTGATAATTCTAATAAAATTATTTGTTTGAAATTATTCATGTAATAAATAAATTTTATTTATCACATATATAAATAAGCTTTATCTTATACATATTCCCACCTTTAAAATAATTAAAAAAAAATTTATACGCAAAATTTCTGATTTAATTATATAGAAATTATCGGGTTGTTACATATTTTATCCGGATTGATTATGGAGTTTTATTCTAGTTTGGTTAACTAGAGCCACCAAGTGAACCAAAAGGTCAAACCCTAGGAGTGCAAGAATTAATATTTAAATATAAGTATTATATTTAAACACGGGCTCCATTACAAACGTGTCTTCAAATGCTCCTTGCTCATTGATCTCCAATTCTTCAAAATTAATTCTAACTATTCATATTACAAAACTATTTAAAATAAATAAAAACCTTGATTAGCAGTCAAGGGGAAGTATATAGGAGAGGGAGATAGAATTTACATTAAGAAAAATTAGAGAAGACGAGGTACGCAGACCCCATTTAATAAACCCATACATTCATGCATCCAACTAAAATAAAATCCAATCACATTGGTCAGTAGTCCATAATCAATCCCATTTATTATCATACACATTATCATATGCATTAATAAATAACATTCATCTCATGAATAATAAACATTCAATATATATATATATATATATATATATATAATATCATTTTATCAGGAATAAACATGTGAATAATATTCCTATTTATATTATTTGATTATGATATATATGAATGAATATGCAAGTATGCTTGCATTAAAAAAAGTTGTAAAGTCCTTTGATAGATAATAGAAACATATGTACAAGGACTTAGAATGAATTGATCAAATGTGTTAGGTTGATCCTACATAAGCAAAACAACTTTGTAAAGTCCTTAAAAAGAAATGATGTACAAGGACTATTAAAATAGAAAGATCAAACATGTTAGGTTGATCTTATGATGTAATAGATAGGCGTGTCTGATTGTCGAGCACTGCACCAGAAATTGTAGTCTTCCAGGAGTTCAAGGAAAACTCGAAGGCTATCGAGGCAGAATTGTAGTCTGCAAGAAAGTAGATCTCGGAGTTCGTAGACTTCCAGGAGAGACAAGAAAGGATCGTAGTGTGTAGAGGAGAACTTCCTCAGGACCGTAGTCTGCTGAGGAAGTCATGTTCAGAATCGTAGAGACAGCCTGCCTATGAGCCAACCGAGCATCTGCCAAAGCCAAGTCAAGAATCGTATAGTCTACTAATCATACCAGAGACAGAGATCGTATTCGAGCAAGATCGGATGAAGACAACAAGCACAACGACAGAAATTGTAGAGTGTCAAGATCTGATCTCGGAGTCGTGTCTGCACAGCCAAAGTTGAATCGTAGAGTGCAGTATCAAGACCTCAATAGATGTGCTCACAATGCCAAGACAGAATCGTAGAGCAAATATGATTCTCAATGAATGAGCACTCTCTGAATATCCAAAAGAATGAAGCCTTTGATTGGTAATGCAAAGATACATCTCACCAAGGAAATCAGAGGGCACTCAACGAATGGCATACAAGCTAACTGAAGATCTAAGCACCAACCCAATCAGCATCAAGATTAAGTTGAGAAGCCATTCGAGATGAAGTCTTTCACAAGAAGATCAGAAGAAGACTTACGTGAATCGACTAAGGAAAGTCGACCAAGTCGCGATGGCTATCAGCGGATAGAAGACAACGATCTTGAAGATGATCAAGATCGTAGTGTTTGCCAAACAAAGAAGAAACTGATAGAGTATTCGCAAAGATACTGGTCAGCCTCTGAATAACAAGGCTAAAGTGATTAAGCATTGGGTCAGTCCATTGATGATATGTGAACGGGAGATCACAAGGAGGAAAAGCGAAATTTGGACCGCCACAAATCTGAAGTGTCTTGTTATTCAGAAGGGCCCAGAGCAAGAAGTCAAGCCATCACTGTGTGAGAACAATCGAGGCAAACAACAACGTTAATGCACTGCACTAGAGAAGGAAGAGGTGTTGCTCATTGAAGATCGAATAAACACTCTTCAAGATCGTAGTGTTGATTCTACAATCAACAAGACACTACGATCCAGTCCAGGAAGTCATGCATCAGAATCGTAGAGTTCGAATAGCTGAAGACTGAAGCATTGGCAACGGTTCAATCTGAAAGGTAATATTCGAACAAGAGCTTATTGAGAGCATCGATGCAAGGACAACCTCTGATCGAGGAATCAGAAGGGTGAAATTAAGTCATCGACACCTTGAGATATGAAAGTGACATATCCGATGAGGTAGGTGAGACGATGAAGACTGCAATGTCGTCGAAAGTCGGAAAAAGGTGTTATGTCACATCTGCGATGCATACCAAATAACTTCGAGATCTGCGAAGCAATTTGAATAACTTTCAACGGCTACTTTCCAACGGGAAGATCGGGAAGCAGTATAAATCAACAGAGCTTCAAAGATCAAATGCTGCTAATGATTGTGAAGTTGCAGAATTGTTGAGTTGTTGGAATGCTATTGTTGACTCTACGAGTTCCACCAAAGATCAATAGAACAAGTCTCAGTGACAGTGAGACTACTAAGGTAGAAGTGAAGCAGCTTTGAAGGACTCATACATATCAAAGCTTCACTCAACTAAGATGAGAATGCAACTAAAGATGGCAGCCAAGTTGAGAGCTGAAAAGGCCAAAAAGATAAAATTCAGAAAAGTGGCTGAATACAAAGAAGATCAAGAGAGCCACTCTACAGATCACCAAGAACCTAAAGTCGCCCGAAAACAAGTGCGTAACCATGTCCTCAAAAACATTCAAGAAGGGTTCGAGGATTGCTAAGTGCCAGACAAAGTCCACCAAAAGCTCAGAGACTTAGCAAATCCAGATGGTGATGGTGCACAGCTGACATCAGATGAAGATGAGCAGAAAAGAGTAAAGATCAGCTGCACCAAAGAAGATGTGGTCTAGACTCAAAGCAGAATGCAAAGAGAACCACATCAAGCTGCTAAGTACAAGAGATGTTCAGAGCCTAATGACATCTTAGCAGCTCAGCACCAACAACAACAACAACTACAACAACAAGAAGCCAGGGCCTGAGGGGTCCTTGTCCAGAGGGACTAAATGAAGATCCCAAGCATGTTGGGCTTGAAAAGTTCCTAGGGAACTAGAGAAGTTCCAAGGCTGCTGGCCTTGAAGAGTTCTTAGTGAACTGAAGTCCCAAGGCTGCTGGCCTTGAAGGAATCTTAGTGATTCAGGGTGTTGCCCTTCCTTAGTGGAAATCCTGCTAGTTGAAAGCAGAAGAGTGGATTAGGAGCTTGAGTCTCTGAACCACTTAAAACCTCTTGTGTCTTTTACTTTATGTCATTTATCTTATGTACATTAAACTGTTATAACTGCTATGTATGTCTTGACCACTTATTACTGAACTAACTCTATGAACAATGTACGTATGATTATGATTATACGAATGAAAGGGGATCTTTTAATTATTCCGCTGTGCTTGAAAAGATTCTTATGTTTGTCATTTGCTAAGTTATTAACAATAAGAAATAAATCTGAAAAGTATTTTTGAAACTCTAAGGATCTATTCAACCCCCCCTTCTAGATCTATTGTGCCTACTGGGAACTAACAATTGGTATTAGAGCAGGCTCTCATGCTACATTCAAAAGCTAATCGCTTTGAGTCTGATCCTAGACACAAACATTGTTCTAGACTAAGTTTAGTAGTAAGTCATTTGTTATGCAGATGAGCTCACACTTTGAAAAATAAATTAATTTGTGTACATGTAAATGTGTATATACACCTGAAGCTGCTCATATTGGTCCATGCTATTGATTATCATATCTGCAAAACCAATGTTTGCCCGCAGTTAATCTTGTAGTCTGAAGACCAGGCTAGGAAGCACTAGAGACATCAACAGAAGAGAGTCAAACATCCACCAGGCTGAAAAGATGAAAAGGCCTTACATGAAAAGAAATGTTCATTTAGAGAAGAAAGAAATACTTCTCAAACATGTGTCTGGCCAATCAGCAGCTGGATGTGAACCTTGTATACTCAAGGATGTCAAAGAATTAAAGATGTTTAGATTCTCTTAACCTGCATCCTCAAGACCACGACTGATTGATTGAAGGTCAACTGGAGCAACAAGCTGTTAGAAGTAAATGAGAAACTATGCACATCAAGGCCTAATCTCAATATGTCAAAGGTAAATGACTGTTAAGGAACTAACAGTAGAAAGGTACGGTTCCTCACTCATATAACTGTGTACATCATGTTGCACCTTCTTATGAACTATGACAGTAATCTTTCAAGGAATCGTAATCTACCTAAAAAGATGAAGAGAGAAAGTACACTGAGGGTGGAAACTCAAATGGCTATAAACTTTTTCTCCATCCAAGTTTTAGGTTGAAGATAACATCGTGAAAGAAATCTTAAATAGGTCATAAGAGCATCACAAGTTAATTTAATTCTGTGTGAAGTAATCTTTGCTGATGGATTAGTATGTGTGTACTTATTATGGTTTAAGTGTTTAATGACACACAGAGCATGATCAGATCTACAAGAGAATCTTGAAGATTCATAAAAACTGATCACCTCTATGAATCAACCAGATACTAATAAATCGTAGAGTTGATTCTCACTCTGTGAATATTTAAACCCTGTGATCATAACCTGGCAAATGATGAAACCTTCAAAGAAAAAGAGTGTTTTATTAAAATAGCAAACCTTACACACACTCATCTTCATGCATCTCAAAATGTATTATCTAAATGAATTACATGCATGAATATGACTGTTGGTGATCAATATGATGATTATCTAAATATATAAGGAACATGGGTTTAGAAAACTAACTTAAGCGGGACCCAACAACCATGGGTACCAAAAATAGAAACTTATAACCTGCAGGTACTTGGTCTATCTGACCACACTAAGGAATGCTGAAGCAGAAGACGTCAGTCAAGAATGATTTAGTCAACAGAAGGCTTAAGACTGTTCAAACTTGATTCTGATAAAATTCCGATATGTCAAAGCCTGTCCTTGAAGACCTGTTGAGCTAATCTGAATGAAGCACACATGGCTGCTGATCTTCATATGGAAGCAGGCCATTCAACCAAAGAAGAAAAGGGTCTTATACGTTTAATCATGCAAAGCACGTCATAAGAGAAGAATCCTCAAGGAAGTTGACTACAAAGGATCGTCGAGCATCAAACATGAGGAACTCATGATGGGAGAAGAACTCAGCAAACACAAACTGACAAGAATGACTACGTTCGTAGTGTTATCAAAGGATCGTAGAATGATCAACCCTGAAGATACCCATCTCTAAGATATAAGAAACTTCAATGACTTCAGCCAAAATGTGATATGCATGGCTGTCCTTCTGCTACACATGAAGAAGAACATAGGTCTCTCTAAGAAGACAATATCAACTATGGGGGAGCAGTAATCTGCTAACAGTACAGAAGCTCTAAACCATCAGAGACATACTATGAAGCTGTGTACCAGCTACAGAGTCCCAAAACTTTGTGGCTGATAAACCAGATGAAGATCCATAGTCAGTAGGAACGTCTCAAAACGTACTACTGATAACCTTTCAGCCACCCAACTCAAAATCGTGGAGTACCTACGACCAAACATCTGAGTGTAGTGCAAGAGCAGGAGGACACCACAATTGCAACCAGTGCAGATGTCTAAAGTTGGAAGAGGGACTCCCCAACAGAAAAGGTCAAATGAGATATCAGTGCAAATCACTTCTAAAGTATTTCATCTGGAAAGCGCCTCAGGGACAAACCTGACCCTTAGCTCACTCTAAGAGGTTAGCCCTTCCTGAGCTACCTTGACCCAGAAGGAATGCTTAGTAAAGTTCATCTCAAGGACCAAGTCAGTCAACGATTGTAGAATAGAGTTTTGAGAGAACTCAATGATCGTTATGCAATCTCAATGATTGTAGTGAAAACTTAACAATCGCAGAAGCAAACTCGAAGATCACATACTTAACGAAAAGGCACTAGCTCATGAGGAGCTTGGAAGAAAGTGACAATTGCTCTACCACTTTGAAGTATAAGGAGACTAGTTCAAATACAGTTTGGAAAGACTTCTTGCAAACACACATCAGAACTTAAGTACCCAAACTGGCTTGGGGTACATCAGTGATTGAGCTATGCATTCTCAACATAAGGAGAAATGTCAAAACCATCAACTGCAACATCTTTCAGAGAATTGATCGTTGAGTCAACAAGGAAAACGCAGAGTCAATAGCTGTCCTATCATGCTACTTTACGAACTAAAAAGGTCAAAGGTCAATCCACGTCAATCAAACGTCCACTCTTCTTAAAGAGACAGCTAACTGACAAGTTACTAGGGAGTTATAGCTCGTTACTGGACATCGTCCAACCAATGGCTAGTTGACACGTCATAACGTATACAGTGCAAGAAGGAACTGCCATAAAGACAAATTCAAAATCGGCAAACAGTTACCAAAATCCATTGAACCTCTCTCTCCCTCCCATTTTCAAACCCTAGAATTCTCCTCGAAGCCAAACCACTAAAACTTCCAGAGTTCAAATCACTATCAGTCATACTTCATAAATCTCCCTGAATCAATATCCATACCCCTCGAATCATTCAAATGGCAGAGTTGCGAGTAATCACCGGTATTCAGCTAGGAACCAAGACATTCGAAAAATTTGAAAAGAAGTTCAGGGATATTCTTGAACTTGTGAAGAGGCCAGGTTCTCAGAATGTCTTGAGGTAAACACACGAATATATGGTGACCTAGTTAAAGAGTTTCATCCAAACGCAACTGTAGATTCTGGAATCCTCTCCACCAAGGTTAAGGGTCAGATTCTGAAGCTAAACTCTTCTGACATCAATCAATGCTTAGGTCTTCCTGACCGAAATCTAAAAAGCTTGGAAGAGATCGACACAGAAAAAGCTAAGAAGATTATGCAATACAAAAGGAACCCTAGTTTCAAGGATATGAAGAAAAAAGAGTTTCCTGAAGAATTCGAGTTTCTTGCGGAAATAGTGGGGAAATGTATCTTATGCAAAGACACTGCACACGATACTGTGATTGATCAACAGCTGAAGATCATGTCTGCCATAGTTCTAAAGGAACACATCAACTTTGGAGCTGTCCTGCTCGATCATATGTCCAAATGGCTGGATAAGGAAAAAAAGAAAAGAGTAACTGAGAAACCACTCACAAAGGTTTTTCATGGGAGATTCTTAAGCATCATCTTGAAGAAAAAGTTGAAGAATAAAATTAAGGATGATGATGGCGAAATTCTTAATATTCACAAGATAATGTCTCCACAGCTTTTCGTAAACTGGAAGAAAAAACCCAAAGGATAATAGGAGGTTGACAACCGGGAGCAGCGGCAAAGCCTCTACAAAGAAGAGGAAAGCAAAAGAGCCAGAAAGATCTGAATCAGATAATTCTGTACCAACGGCGACCTCACCAGCCAAGAAGAAACACAAGAGCATGAGGAAAACTAAGGCCCATCCAAGAAGTCTATCCTCCAAAGACAAGGATGTAGAAGAAAAAGCCTCAACTGCTGAAACCACAAAGCGAAGAAGCAGCAGGCTGCTTCAAGAGCCATTCAAAAAGAAAGCTAAAGTAACTAACAGACAAATTCCAGTTCTTCAAGGAAGCACATCTGACAAAGAAGAGGATGTAGAGTCAAAGGAAGAGAGGGGAACTGATGATCTCAAGACTGAGGATCCGAAAAATAGATTCAGTGATGAAGGTGGAGCTAGGTTCATGGAAGAAGATGTAAACTCTGCTGATAAAGAAGAATACGTAAGTCCTATGGCCAATTGTCAGAGTACTCACTTTGAAGATGAAGAAAAGCTGCAAGATGATCCATCTGAATGTCCAGATACAAAAGCTCAAACTTGTTTTTATGATGGATCAAATAATGATGAGGTTGAGAAAGAAACATCAGTACCTGCTAATGATGATCCTCAAGAAAGTCTGTATGCTGACTCAAAGAACTCAAAGTCTGAAGAAGAAGAAGAAGAAGAAGAAGAAGAAGGAGTATCTGATTCACCCACAACTGAACTACCAAGAAGAAGAAGAAGAAGAAGAAGAAGAAGTCACAGATTGATAGCCCAATTTGCCTCAAAGAAGAGAAATGATCAATCTACTGAAATAATTGAACTAAGTGACGGTGAATCCGCATCAGGGGAAGAAAATACTGATGACAGGACCAGCTTTGAAGGAGATGATTCCAAGGAAGACATTGCTGAAGAAGACTCTGAAAATGAAGGTCAGCAAGAAGAGTCTATTGATAATTCTGATGAAAGGAAGCAACAAAGTTTAAGCTCAGGAAGGGAAGATATAGAGAAAGATTCCATCTCTGAAAATCAGGAATCTGAGGAACTAGAATACTATCATGTTCTCTCTCTAGCCAAAATTAGCAGAAGAATTGTTGTGGAAGTTTTTGATGAGCCACCAATGTAACCACCAACAAGATGGATAAATCAAGGAAGTGAACAACTTGAGTTGTCGAAATGACCACGGATGAAGTACTCCTGTTGGAAAAAACATGGAATTAGACCGCACAACAATACTGTATGACTCTGAAGACCTTCTGATAAGATGGTTCTTTTCATGGATGTCATGGTTAAAGGCATACACTGATAAAGATGGAAGTTACTTCAGCTGGTGCTATTCTCATTTCCCAAATTTGGAACTGGTATCAAAAAACTTCCCCAGAGTTAAGCAATTTGCAACAATGATGATCAATAACAAGCCTCACTATAAGATCTACAGACAAGCTGGAAATCACTATATTCCCTATGATCATAGAGTGGACACTGAAGGCAGAAGGACTATGGCCAAAGGAATAATCGTAGAGTCTGTTTACTCTACCCTTGATGATGTCCAAATTGAGAAGCCTCCACCTGCTCAAGCTCAGACACCTACCATCCATTCATCTTCCAATATTGATTGGTACTCAATGATTTCTCAGATTGTCAACACTTTCCAAAATCTATCCAAGGATGAAAATCGTAGAGTCCAATCTAGTGTTCAACAAGAGACTCCCCAACCAGATGACCAAATTCCCACAAAGCAGGAGCTACTCAAGAATTCTGATGAATTGGTCAAGAAGATGTCTATCATCACTAAAGAAGCAAAGATGGTGATAGAAGCTGGAGATACTTCAGCTCAAGATAGACTCCAAGCAACTATGGCTGATATATCTCTCAAAATCAAAGAGAGAGATCACATCTATCTGAAAGCCATACAAGAACAGAAAGCTGAAACTCTACGAGCACAAGAGGAAAATGAAGAGAAACTCAAAGTTCTTTCTGACAAGATTGACAACATGAATCAGTCCTTCTCTATGCAACTGGAGCTGAGTCAATAAGAAATCAAGCATGAAGTTGGAAATTCTTCATACCTGATGGAGCAGCTTATGTCCAATATGGAACAGCTCTCCCAAATGATTAATGACAAAAAGGGGGAGAAAAAGAAGCATAGAAAGGGGAAGAACAAGAGGCACTCTAGAAAGAGCAAAGAGAGCAAAAGGAAAGAAAAGAAGAAGACAACTCCAGGGGGAGCTGAATCATCATCTGAGGGGGAGCCAGCAGAACAAAATAGATAAGCTTCCATCTAAGGGGAGCAACCAGAAGAAATGTAGTCAATGATTCCAAGGTGGTGCAAGAAGATCTATCAAATGAATAGCTGATCAACAAACATTCTAGAAGCATACAAGAGATAAAGAGGTAAATTTCTAACTAGTTATGTATGTTCTGGATCCAGGATGAAAGATATCAGTGTATGTCAGTGTATTAAAATTTCACAACATTATAAATGACATTCATGATTATCTGCTTTAGAAATACAGCTGCTCACTGTATATAAGATTCATTCATAACATGCATATATACTTATTGTTTTTGTCATAATCAAATAGGGGGAGATTATCAAGAATAAACATGTGAATAATATTCCTATTTATATTATTTTATTATGATATATATGAATGAATATGCAAGTATGCTTGCATTAAGAAAAGCTGTAAAGTCCTTTGATAGATAATAGAAACATATGTACAAGGACTTAAAATGAATTGATAAAATGTGTTAGGTTGATCCTACATAAGCAAAACAGCTTTGTAAAGTCCTTAAAAAGAAATGATGTACAAGGACTATTAAAATAGAAAGATCAAACATGTTAGGTTGATCTTATGATGTAATAGATAGGTGTGTCTGATATTCGAGCACTGCACCAGAAATCGTAGTCTGCCAAGAGGTCAAGGAAAACTCGAGGGCTATCGAGGCAGAATCGTAGTCTGCAAGAAAGTAGATCTCGGAGTTCGTAGACTTTTAGGAGAGACAAGAAAGGATCGTAGTGTGTCGAGGAGAACTTCCTCAAGACCGTAGTCTGCTGAGGAAGTCATGTTCAGTATCGTAGAGACAGCCTGCCTATGAGCCAACCGAGCATCTGTCAAAGCCAAGTCAAGAATCGTAGACTACACTTAGAGTCGTAGAGTCTACTAATCATACCAGAGGCAGAGATCATAGTCGCACAAGATCGGATGAAGATAACAAGCACAATGACAGAAATCATAGTGTCAAGATCTAATCTCGGAGTCGTAGTGTCTGCACAGCCAAAGCTGAATCGTAGAGTGCAGTATCAAGACCTCAACAGATGTGCTCACAATGCCGAGGCAGAATCGTAGAGCAAATACAATTCTCAACGAATGAGCACTCCTTGAATATCCAAAAGAATGAAGCCTCTGATTAGTAATACAAAGATACATCTCACCAAGGAAATCAGAGGGCACTCAACGAATGGCATACAAGCTAACTGAAGATCTAAGCACCAACCCAATCAGCATCAAGATTAAGTTGAGAAGTCATTCGAGATGAAGTTTTTCACAAGAAGATCAGAAGAAGACTTCTGTAACTGACTAAGGAAAGTCAGCAAGTGCAGTAGCTGTCAAGCAGATAGAAGACAACGATCTTGAAGATGATCAAGATCGTAGTGTTTGCCAAACAAAGAAGAAACTGATAGAGTATTCGCAAAGATACTGGTCAGCCTCTGAATAACAAGGCTAAAGTGATTAAGCATTGGGTGAGTCCATTGATGATATGTGACCGGGAGATCACAAGGAGAAAGCGACCTGGACACGCCACAAATCTGAAGTGTCTTGTTATTTAGAAGGGGCCATAGCAAGAAGTCAAGCCATCACTGTCTGAGAACAATCGAGGCAAACAACAGCATTAATGCACTGCACTAGAGAAGGAAGAGGTGTTGCTCATTGAAGATCGAATAAACACTCTTCAAGATCGTAGTGTTGATTCTACAATCAACAAGACACTACGATCCAGTCCAGGAAGTCATGCATCAGAATCGTAGAGTTCGAATAGCTGAAGACTGAAGCATTGGCAACGGTTCAATCTGAAAGGTAATATTCGAACAAGAGCTTATTGAGAGCATCGATGCAAGGACAACCTCTGATCGAGGAATCAGAAGGGTGAAATTAAGTCATCGACCTGCCCAAGATATGAAAGTGACATATCTGATGAGGTAGGTGAGACAGTAGACTGCAGTGTCAGAAAGTCAGAAAAAGGTGTTATGTCACATCTGCAGTCTGTACCAAATAACTCGAGATCTGCGAAGCAATTTGAATAGCTTTCAACGGCTACTTTCCAACGGGAAGATCGGGAAGCAGTATAAATCAACAGAGCTTCAAAGATCAAATGATGCTGATGATTGTGAAGTTGCAGAATCGTTGAGTTGTTGGAATTCTATTGTTGACTCTACGAGTTCCACCAAAGATCAATAGAACAAGTCTCAGTGACAGTAAGACTACTAAGGTGGAAGTGAAGCAGCTTTGAAGGACTCATACAGATCAAAGCTTCATTCAACTAAGATGAGAATGCTACTAAAGATGGCAGCCAAGCTGAGAGTTGAAAAGGCCAAAATGATAGCATTCAGAAAAGTGGCTGAATACAAAGAAGATCAAGAGAACAACTCTATAGATCACCAAGAACCGAAAACTGAAACTGAACAAGTGCAGAACCATGTCTGCAAAACATTCAAGAAGGGTTCAGGGATTGCTAAGTGCCAGACAAAGTCTACCAAAAGCCCAGAGACTTAGAAAATCCAGATGGTGATGGTGCACAGCTGACATCAGATGAAGATGAGCAGAAAAGAGTAAAGATCAGCTGCACCAAAGAAGATGTGGTCTAGACTCAAAGCAGAATGCAAAGAGAACCACATCAAGCTGCTAAGTACAAGAGATGTTCAGAGCCTAATGACATCTTAGCAGCTCAGCACTAACAACAACAACTACTACAACAACAAGAAGCCAGGGCCTGAGGGGTCCTTGTCCAGAGGGACTAAATGAAGATTCCAAGCCTGTTGGGCTTGAAGAGTTCCTAGGGAACTAGAGAAGTTCCAAGGCTGCTGGCCTTGAAGAGTTCTTAGTGAACTGAAGTCCCAAGGCAGCTGGCCTTGAAGGAATCTTAGTGATTCAGGGTGCTGCCCTTCCTTAGTGGAAATCCTGCTAGTTGAAAGCAGAAGAGTTGATTAGGAGCTTGAGTTTCTGAACCACTTAAAACCTCTTGTGTCTTTTACTTTATGTCATTTATCTTATGTACATTAAACTGCTATAACTGCTATGTATGTCTTGACCACTTATTACTGAACTAACTCAATGAACAATGTACGTATGATTATGATTATACCAATGAAAGGGGATCTTTTAATTATTCCGCTGTGCTTGAAAAGATTCTTATGTTTGTCATTTTCTAAGTTATTAACAATAAGAAATAAATCTGAAAAGTATTTTGAAACTCTAAGGATCTATTCAACCCCCCCCCCCCCTTCTAGATCTATTGTGCCTACTGGGAACTAACTTATTTATGGGCAAATTTAGTTAGCATAAAATCTAATTTTGAATCAAAATAAACTTCTTTATTTTAATCCAAATTTAAATCAAAATAAACCTCTTTTATTTTAATTTATCCAATTTTGAATAAAATAAACTATTTTATTTTCATCAAAATCTTTAATCAAAATAAACTCATTTATTTTAATTAATTATGGAATCTAATTCCAAGTAAAAAAAACTCATTTATTAAAGGAAACACGGATTCTCTTTCGTAATCACAAATAAACTCCATTATTTTGAATAATATGAAATCTTATTCCATATCTAAATAAACTCCTTTATTTAAGGAAATTAGGATTCTCTTTCTTATTCACTAATAAACTCTTTTATTTTGAATAATATGAAATCTTATTTCATATCTAAATAAACTCTTTTATTTAAGAAAACATGAAATCTAATTTCAACTCCAATTAGTTATCATGGAATCTAATTCCAACTCTAATTAGTTAGCATGAAATACAATTTTAAAATTAAAATAAACTTTTATTTTAAGAATAAAATAAATTTTTATTTTAAAATTAAAATAAACTTTTTATTTTAATTATAAAATTATTAAGAATATTATATATATATATATATATATATATATATATATATATATATATATATTCATGTGGGTCACCACGTGAATCACCACTGAATAAGTTTCCTTTGAACATGAATCGGGATGTTAGGACTTAGGATATATATATATATACAACATTGATCGAGTTCGGACTCCGGACTGATCAAAAAGCGGACCCAATTTTTTTTTTTTTTTAAAAATAACTAAAAAAATATTTAATATTTTATGGGCTCGAATTTTTCTATAATACAATGTTTTGGGCGTGTTTTGAATACCTATACCAAAAATGGTGGTACGATCACATGCAATTTATGTATATACATGTTATGTTATCGTACCCAAATCATACCCAAAACAACATATTATGAAAAAATTTCAATTCTATAATTTTTTTTTTATTTTTTTTGTGTTTTAAAAAAAAAGCAAAAAAAAAAAAAAAGGACCGGATTTTAAACCTGTCCGGGAGTCCGGACAGGATCCGGCTCCTATATATATATATAACTATTATATAATATATAATTTTAACCATAATAAGAATCTCCTGTACACGTTTTCATATTTAATCAATGAATCTTTGATTTCCGTGAAGGACGTTAATATATCAGCCAACAGGATATAATTACTGTTAATATATCATATATATAATTACGTATTATCAGCCATCAGGATAAGGAACAAAAGTGATTCACGCCAACAGGATAACAAATATCAACCATCAGCCACACTAATCACAGTAACGTTTTTTTTTAATTTTATACAACAAAATTATGCCCAATTAAATTGTTTTAAACACATATCAAATTAAACAATTAATAATTCGCATAAAGGTTTGGTTTTGATACCACTGTTAAGTTTGTAATATTCATGAACGCAATCAAATTGCACAAAATAAGTGGAAGCGTGAAAAATCAGAGTTTTAAAATTTTACAAACCATATACCCGGATCATCCTTTATGCATAATTATTAATTAAACAAAAAGATAAAGAATAAGAATCATACCCTTGAAGATTTGAGCTTCCTCAGGTACAAGTTCACCTCCAAATCCTTTCGTGTTCAACTTGAATCCACCGGGTTTGGTTCCTTCCTTTGATCAACGTTAGCCACCCAAATGTTTGGCCTCTAGAGGTGATCCACCAAGGAAAAAGAAAGATTCAAGAAGATGGGTGATTGGCTAAACCTTAGTTTTTCTATCTCTCATAGAAAAAGAGCGTACTATCCAACAATTAGAATCAAGTATGTTGTGATATCTGATATAAGTCTCCTCTTATAAAGATATCAGTTAACCCTTCTAATCTATTTAGAAAATAGGGTATTATTTAATTAATTAAATTTCTTTAATTAATTAAGCTCCCTAATCTTATTAGGAATAATTAATTAAACTCTTTTAATTAATTTAACCTCCTAATCTTATTAGGATTATATGAGAGTACTTTTATTAATTAATTCTCAAACTCCTTTAGAAATTAAATAATAATAATAATAATAGTAATAATAATAATAATACTCCTCTTATTAATTTATATTTAATATTTCCAAAATAGTAAATAATAAATATTAAGCTATTTAATTTATTCTATCACCATAGATTAAATTAAATACACTTAACTTATTATTACGATATGCCATTAACTTCTTAAATAATTATTCTGGTGGGAGGCTCACCAGGGTGGGGCTAGAACTGATGCAGTTACGTGTGAACAGTTTAAGAAGGTTTTCTTCGAGAACTATTTTCCTACCAGAATGCAGGGGAGGATGGAGATTAAGTTCTTAGAACTTAAATAAGGGGACATGACGGTTCCCCAATATGTGGCCAAATTTAATGAATTGGCAAGGTTTGCTCCACACCAAGTGGACACTGAGGAGAGGAAGGCTCGTAGGTTTGAGAAGGGATTGAAACCCTGGCTCTGTAGTAGGATTTCTGTTTTCCAGAATGCAACTTATGGGACCATTCTGGGGAAGGCAATCATTGCGAAGGGTGGTAGTGAGGCTTTGAGCCAATACCACAAGGAGAGGAAGAATAAGGGCAAAGGAGAAGGAGGACCCAAGGCAGAGGGAGTTAGTGGCAGTGGGAGCATGCCCAAGAGGAAGAATTTTAACTCCAGGAATACTGGAGTGAAACAAGGGGATCCTAAGCATAGGATCGAGGCATGCATGACATGCGGGAAGACTCATCTAGGAGTCTGCCTAAAAGGGAAATCGGTTTGATATAACTGTGGGCAGGGGGGTCACATATCACCCAATTGTCCTAATCCCAAGAAGAATCAGGGATGTTTTGTTTGTGGGTCAATGGATCACATGGTAAGAAATTACCTAAAGAAGGGGTCAGAGGGTAGCAAGGGTACTAGTAGCGGTAAGTTAGCCATTACTGGACCAACACCATCTTCGGGTAGACCCACGGCCCGTACTTTTAATATTACTATCCAAGATGCGGTTGCATCAGCAGATGTAGTAGCAGGTATCATTCTAGTCAATGAAATAAATGCTTATGTGTTATTTGACTCGGGTGCTACTTCTTCTTTTATAGCATGTGAATTTGCTAAGCGATTAAGTTTACTCCCTGAAAGATTAGAAATACCTTTAGATGTTAAGGTAGCAAACGAAGAGATAATTCCCATTGAACATATTCATAGGAATTGTTGTGTAGACATTAGGGTAACAAATTATCGGTAGATTTAGTACCGTAAATCGGTAAAGGAAGTGGTCGCGTAAACTTAGATTGAAAGAACGCGAACCCTAATGTAACGCCCAAGAAAATCAAATTTTTATATGAATTAGATTTTTATTTGATTATGTGGATTAAATGAATTTAATTAATTATTTATGTGAGTAAGCGATATGAAGGTCGTTCTATAACCTAGAATGTGCGGATGTGGTTAGGATTCTGTCTATGTGCTAGGATTAATTATTTTGAATTTCCAAGATGAAAATAAAAATTTTTCGAGAAATTTCCGTAAAAACACTATTCATTTGTTTCTGCTTGAGAATTAAGTTTGAAATTCCAAGAAACGCATAATGATAGAATTCTAAGACGAGATGGAATATCCAATAATATTTCAGTTATGGCAAACGAAGTTTTCGCTTGCGGACTTAAAACCTAAGGGTTAGGGAAAGTGATTTTCGAGAAGGAAATGAATGCTTATATTGATTAAGGTTATTATACATGTGATATACGAGTATGATACTAGTTAGTATACGAATATAGTATGAAGAATATTATGACGTATAATACGAATATCATAAGAATACTATATGAAGAGAATACGTGAGTTATACGTGTAGAATACGATTAGTTCTTATTGGACTTTGAGTTTATGGACTTTGTAGAATCTAATTGGACTTGGATTATGTCAAGCCCAATGCTTTGTGAAATAAAGCCCAAGATTGAGTATTATCAAGGCCCAATGTTAGGTTAAATCAAGCCCGATCCAAGAAACCGAACTGCAGATCGAATCGATGGGTCACTAGATGGGTAAAACCCATGGGGGGACCCACAAGGCCATGTGGGCCGGCCACTTGGTGGCCAAGTAAATTCATTACTTGGTTGTTAAGGCATGAATAGTAAAGAGGTGGGACAAATGACCAAAATACCCTCCACTTGGTTTTTCTATATAAGGAAGCTAAGTTGGTTCATTTATTGCTTTACAAACATTGACCAATATATTTTGAGAGAGAGATAAAAGTGAGATAACAAGTAATCAAGTGAGCTTGAAGCAAAGCATACATGTTTTAAGCAAGAACGCGAAGAACGTTATGGTAATAATTCGTAAAACCTTAGTCTTCGATCCGTTTAAATTTATTTTTTGTAGAGAATCATGAATTGGTGGAGCATGTCTCTGCTAGAGTAATAAGGATAGCTATTAATTAATTAAACATTTACAAGCCATGTATAAGTAGAAATCATAAGTGTTTAAGTAAGTTTAACCGAAGAAAAATCATTAAGTTTTGACTTGGTTGTTGATGGACAAATTGAAAACCATTATTTATAGGGTATGTGAATATGGTTTGGTTAGGATATAGACAATGAATCAATGGATTGGTTCCATTTAATTTGGCGTATAAAACACGAGTAACGAAGTTATGGTGATATTTACGAAATTAGAAATTAAACGTTGAAATCGTATAATTCTGGATTAGTAGTCAAAATATGCCGTTTAGTTGAAAAACCCTAGTTTTTAATGGCATAGCATAGAACAACGTATTCAAGAGTCGTGGACTCAAGAACAATCGAATTCCGACTTAGAACGAAGAGAATGAGCTATGAATGCTCACGAGTGTTTAACAAATGCTTATTAGAACGTTAATAGTGAATTCATCGTTAACGTATTTAAAAATTACTTTTATCCAGATGAAATCGAAGTACATGGAACATATGAGAAAATGGCTTTTGAACGAGCCAAATCCGACTTAAAATGACTAAGTTATGAGTCCGGAAAGAATTGTATTGAAAAATTGAAAAAAATTCAAGGGATCAGGGTGCGCGCCGTAGCGCCACCCCAAGCTTTAAATTACCACGCCGCAACGCCGGGTAGGGAAGTTAACTCTCTTTGGAGAGTGGTAGCAAGACTTTCACTAGTATAAAGGGATCTCGTGCGTAGTCTTGAGACCGACATAGCATCTTGTTGTTAGTCGGTATGCCACAACGCCTTGATAGTGTATTGAAGGTTGTGCCGCAATGACCCGTGATGAGTGGAATTTGTTGACCAAGTTGTTTTCTAATCCCAAATTATTATAAAACTATTATGGGACATGTATATACTTAGTATACATGATAATATTAATCTTAAGTCACTTATATAGTGATAACTTTAGGAATTTGAACATGGTTTAATAGAAATTAAACGAAGAAGGCAAAGTGTAAGTAAGTGAAACGTATTCGAGTTCTATGGTATTTCACCAAGGATCCTTGAATTTTGATTAGGGGTCATGAAAGCGTTAACAAGTCGTAAGGAAAAATAGTAAGTCGAATTGACATTTAGTAATGAAATAAATTCAATTAAGACATAGAAGAAAAAGAAGCTGGTAAAAATAATGTGATTAGATTGTTTGGTAGATAATTACAGTGTGCTATGTGAATATATCATGTAGAGATTGTAAAGATCAAGAACTGTTGAATATTTTATTTGAAGACGCTTGAAGGCAAGTTTTCTTAACGCTTGTCTAACCTTCGTGTTAGCCAAGTTTTCTGTGATTCATGTTATTTGATGCATGAATTATTTTATGAAAGGGTCGATGCCAATTTTAACTTGGTTAGACTATTCTTAAGAGTTAGATTGATTTGTTTACAAGTATTTCGATATAGAACTATTAACGCTATCCTATGCCAAGTATTTGGTACGGATTCAAGGTAAGATTGTGTATGAGAAAACAAATGTATTTTTCATCGATTATTCGATGGGCACGTGAAGTTGCCAAAACTTAAACGTAAACACGTTTAACGGATGAGTGTTGATCAACATAGAGTACTATAGGCTGATCACCTAGAAGTGCTCGTAAGATATATCGGACTTACAGACTTAGCGCCGGGTTGTACTTTTCCATGAATGAAAACGAAAAGAGAATGTTCATGGTCTTGTGACCAACTCAGAATTCCTTAGTTACTATATGTACTCTGGAATTGTTTTATGAAATGAAAAGTGCTATTTAATGTTTCATAATGCTTCATAGCTACTTGTTCAGTTATTGAAGATAAACATATAATTCTTGATGTGGTATTGATATTATCTATTGTTAGACTTGTTGAGCTAGTTATGCTCACTTTATGCTTGAATTATATGATTGCAGCTAAGGCTGAAAGAACTGAGGATCCTAGTAGGGATAATGGCAAAGCTAAGATGGATAAGTAGATTATCCTTTAATAGACTAGTATGATTGTAAGAATCATAATATGATAAATGAAGAATGTATCAGTTTTAGAACCTGGGAAATGATTTATTATTATTATTGTAATAAGAATGTAGTAATTATGTTCATTTTGATGTTGTTTCAATGGAATGAATGTATAGTGATGAGAACAGTGTTGCATCATATCTGTGGGTTGAAAGTACCCAGATTTTGGGGCATCACACCTAAGAAGGAAAGTTAAACTTAAACCAATGCGTAAGTCAAGTATACGACTAATTGGTGTATATTTTATTTCCTTATGTGCTATATAGGAATTGGAATGAGCAGTTCAGCATAAACTATAAGTTATAGTTGTGCGTAAGGCAAGTTTCCTAACTTCATTCATATTTTAAATAAATGTTAGTTTCTTAAACTTCTCAAATGTTGAATATATCGAAGTTTTATCTATGTGCGAATGTGTAATATTTGTACAAGGTGGTAGAATGTATGTGGCCTTGTGCCATAATTTTAATACTTCGGTGTTTCTATGAGATGAACTATTTTGTGATTGAACTGTTCAATATGAGAATGTTCTATTTATACATGAACCGTTATTGTTAAGTATGTGCTAATGATTCTAGCCAGACAGGATTTGTATGAAAAAGGTAGAAGAATGAAAGTATTTCAAAGTGAAGGTGACTAATGTTTTAAAATGATAGGAATCGAGATTATTCATATTATTCAAGCTGCTTCATAACCTTTGTTCGGTTATCAAAGTTTTAAAGGAATATTTAAATTCTTGAAGTTGGTTATTCAACTGCTATGACTTGATGAGCAATTGAATGCTCACACTTGCTTTAAATGAAAAACGTTTTCAGCGAACAATGTTAGAAAAAACTTAAGGTTCCCGTAAAGATCAAGCTAATCGGTATCTAGACGAAGTGATATTCAGTATGTGAATGAGCGTGAAGATCAATCCAAGACTTGTAATGTAGAATGGTTTTATTAAACTATACACTAGTTTAATGAACTGTTATGAATCCTTGGTGGCGGATAAAAGTCACTCTTGTAAGATGTAAAGAATAATATAATTATCATTATTTGTAATGAACGAGGGTATAAGGTATTAGAACCTGAGATTTGAGAATGTATGTTGTTATATTTCACTATATAATGATGTATGTTTGGAAGGAGATGTACTCGTGATGCACAGAATCCGGGTGTGAAGATAGACCGAATTTTGGGGCGTTACATGTATAATTCACATTGTTCTTTACTTTTGAAAATCTTTAGTACCATATGCTTATCTCTTGTATTCGGGAAATATCACTTACCTCACGTATTCTAGTTTAACTTGCTTCACATATTCACGTTAAAGAACCTTTAAGCTAGGTTTGACCTTTGTTAAATTTACTTATAAATTTCTATTTTACAAAGTTAAAAGGGCTCATTATACTAATTACTAACCATAGCATTCATTAAACCACATAACATTGCCAAACAACCTATTTCTACGCATGCTTTCATGTATTAGATTTATTTGCCTGTAATTAGTATGTCTCTCTACTTAGAACTCTTTTTAGTTCATGCTTGCGTAGTTTATAGCGTGTCTAACTAGAAAGGCGAATATGTCAGTTATCTCCAGAGGCATAAAGTATCCTATCATAGTTATTCAAAAGTTCACAATACAAGTCGTAGAGTTTTCAACTCAATTGGTTTTCAAATATTAAAATTTCATGACCAATAAACTAAGTATGCAAGGTACATTAAATTCACATTTCAAACTCATTTATAAAACTAACTAAGGTATAAGCATATACGTAAAAGGTTAGATTTCAAAAAGGCGTAAGGTTTTATAAACATGGTTTTCGTCTTTTAACTTTTCTTTCAAAAGGTTATAATTCAAATTCCAAACCTACTAAAACATCTTGCAACATGCATTGACACATGTTTAAGGATTATGTATGCTCTTTAAGTTAAGTTAAGTTAGGACTTCTTGTATCAAACAACCAAAACAGTAACATAAGTCATCACAGGGACCCCACGGGTGGGCCTTTAACAACATTTATAGGGACCCTCGTCGGCGGGACTAAACTACTCTACAGTACCCATTTCCCATTAGGCGGGCATGCTATCTCTGCTTGATTAGAACAATGGCACTCCCCTGCTACAAGCTAACATGCCAACATCTCAACCAAACAACAATGTAATGATACTTAATTGATATAAATTTACTACTAAACATCCCCAGCATGCTTCTAACAATTCCAATCACATAAACACTCAAATTCAAGAATTAATTCAAGACTTATGCCATTTTTCTAAAGTTTAACACATTTAGCGATTCTCTTCACTACAAAATCGTTACTTGACCAAATTACATCGTTTAACTTTTGTTGATTTCGTATTTATCCATATTAACAATGTCTAACATCAATTGACACCGTCTATCATGTTTCAACCATAAACTTTTTAACTCAAAAAAAGTATTTTTAACACTTTTCTAAGAACTATGCAAAACTTGAATTTAATAAATAAAGGGATATTACCTTCTGTGAAGTTGAATTGCTACTCTAGCTTCAATTTGCAGATTACCTTATAAATTCACAGAGAAATCAACAATTCATATTTGAGAGGGGGGACTTCTATTTATAGAGGTTTTATTGTCCATTTGGAGGTTTTACCCTAAGGATTATTTCCATGGAAGATTGAAGGAACCATTGTGCAACAAGATGTTGGTGAAAAGCTTCACCAACTCCATCTTCTCCCCTTCCCATAGTCATCATCTTTGTGACGCCCCCAAATTTAGACCACACTTGTCTCAAATTTTGCTGTCACATGCTAACTCTAACAACAAATCAAAATCTCACAGAACAGAATAATAGAATAAGTTACATTGTTATAACATAATTATTCTTGTCCCAAAGTCTCGCAACCATTACTAATACAATACCACTTAAACTAAACATATCTTAATATAAATAAGTTCTTTTACAACAGAGTAATAGTACATTCCCAGTACTATAGAAATAACTACTCCAAAGCCTTCTCTTTATCCTTGTTCTTGCCAGAGGGTTCACCACGTTCTGCCTTAACTGAAAGTTTTAAGGAAAGCAAGGATGAACAATGATTTTTCCCAACAAGTAATATAATAATAAGGGTGATTAATGTAGTTTTAGCTTCTCAAGGGTACAACAATAATGATAGTTCAAGGATAGCAATAAATTAATGGTTCTCTACAATAATCTCTACGGACAGAAAGATATAAATAAGATTCAATGCTTAATCAATTCAAGAGTTCCAAGTGATGAATACTGAGTAGTCACTAAGGACTATGAACTTCTCCTAGAATTAATACCAATAAACTGATAATTCTACAAAACGAGTACAACAGGTGATCAACCTAAAGTACCCTATGTCATGCATAACACTTAATCATTCTCATGTGCGTACGTCGATTTCCCGACAATTATATAATTCCCCTACCAAGTTATCGTTCAAAATCAAGGTTTGAAAACAATTTCATTTCTAAACTATGAAGTATTAAGTCATGATATATGAATTACACTTTCAAAGATTTACTTGTACGATCAATAATAGCACAAGTTCAAATAATGCTCAATAAAGAGTAGGGTTCGAGTACTTGCATTCAATATATGAATCAAATAAAATAGGAGAACTTGCATAAATCCAAATTTGTGTAAGTTAGGAAAATTGCTCAATATAAAAGAGAGTTCGGATACTTGCCTTACGTGTAGTTTACCAAAGTAAAGCTTAACACCCTTCCAATAAATTATAATATCCTATTCATGTATAGTCACATTAGTTATACAAGTTTAATTTGTACACCTATTATCTTAACTTACTATGATACACCAGTATAATTTATTGGTACCAAATATATATTGCTAGTCTTCTCTTAATCATTTGATCTCATACGTAAATCATCACATAACACTAAAATCGATTTTTAAGATGTTATGTCATTTAGAGAACAAAATTTGCCATCGTATTTTGACTTAAGGGTTAGTTATAGTATTCTTCTATTATCATACTTATTCACACATGTATACTATACTGGACATGTATTACTGATTAAAGTAATAATATAGACATGCATCAACCCCCAGATCAACAACAGAAATTTGGTCCTACTGCATACTGGCGCGACCATGCTTTGTTTGTACTAAGGAGTGGCGCGGTCGCACTACTCCTAGTGCAAACCAAGACATGGCTGCTTCTGCAGAAGGTCAGTGTACACTCGTCTTACATATAGATGAATAATCTTGCAAAATACACATGTTAGTATGTGAATTGCTAAGTTTGACCTTATATCCTAACATTAACATAGGTCATCATCTATTCTCATTTAATCAAGACTTTAAGTGTTCAATTCAAATTTTCTTACGTTTGATCATTAAACACATTCTATATGATCCATAGGTCTCAACTACACATGCTTGCATTAGATTAGTCATGTATGTCAAATGCTAGAATACTCGTAATGTAGTTATTGACAACACTAGTTTTCAAGGTTTCTTGTGAAAATCTCATGTTAAGCCACCAAGTATTGCAAAGTCACTTCATTCACTATACATCGTGCTCTCACATATACATATTAGAACATAATAACATGCTCACAAGTTCCTGTATAGTTTATCAAGTTTGTATTTGAAACTTAAGGTCTCCATTAGTAAAACTTATTTAAGCATGCATGATATATCCACATTTTCTAAATCATGCTTTCATACTCATTTGTGCACGTACTCAAGTTATTTACATAGGCTAGAAAGATCAGAATTTGAGGCATTAAGTCCATCACTCTTTGTTTTCCTAAACTTCAAGTTCTCCTTTATAAAATCCTTTAAAATCAAACTAGCAAAACTTATTATACACGAAGAAAACTTATGTCTTATGTTAGACTTGTTTACTTATATATCTAGGTTATCTACATATGTTCACAAGATCAGAAAGTATATTACTCCATGTTCACAAATTCTAGTTTTCCAAATCTTTAAATTTCTTTGAATGTTCGTACTAAAACAACTAACATGGCTTCTATGTACCTAGCAATCTCAGTTCACAAGTTAAGGTTGTTTATATGCATAGCCTAACCATAGTAGCATGCTCATCATCATACTGGACCATTAAAGCAGTATTTGAGAAAGACACCCCACGCGACCGCGCCCCTTCGTTCAAAAACAAAAGTGAATGACTCTGTTTCAGCAGAGCCTTAGCATATGTAAAGCCCATTCTAAAACCAGGCCAACTGCAGTACTTCAAAGCATATATACCAACTCAAATAACACAATAACATGTTAGTTCTTACTAATTTGACAGAGAAATCATGTAATTGCTAAGAATTTGACAAAACTTAACTAAGGGCAAAAGCAAAAGTTATACCTCCTTGAAGCTTGGATTGAACTCCCTCACTCCTCTGATTATATTTCCTCAATTCTTAGCAACTCAAACTCTAAAAGTATACTTAACAGACAAATTTTCAAATATTGAGAAATGAGAAGAAGAGGGTGATTTATATAGAGAAATTTTTGCCCAAACATTTTTCTTAAACTATGGATTGATTCAATAGAAATTGGGAGGAAACAATGGGTATAAGGGAGTTGGCCAACTGCCAAACTCGTAGCCATCATCACAGCACAATGCTAGGGAGCTGGAGTTTACGCAATGAAGAAGTAAGATACTGTTTTGTCACTGTTTGAGTACTGAGGAGTTTTAAAACTCGGCAACGTGATTATAATGTTTAATTTGTTCTTTTGGGTTTCTAAAATATAATTTTAATGTGTTAATGCTACTACATAATGGAAAGTTAGGGATTATTTATATATCCACATCATATAATCCATGTGCATTAATTTAGTCTAATTAATATTTATAACATGTATGGACTCCATTAAATTGGTCACTAATAATTTAATATCTCCTTAAAACTTTATTATTCCAATTAGACTCGCTTATTGAAATAATTTTTAATTCTTTGATAGAGTACTTCTTTAATGTTTCCACACATACTTATTGTCACATAAGAAATTATTTGTGATACTTCTAATTTCTTCACTTTACTATATAGTTTATATATATTATATAGTTATACTAAAGTGTCACAATACACTTTCTTTTTAATGTAGGAACTAGATGTTAACACATATCTTACACATCAATTAATTGGATAATACATATTCTAATTATGTAATGTAATTTATTTTTCACAATAACAATTAATTAATAATTATAATATTAATTAATTAATTCACTTAAATCCCCATTCTCATGTCACACAAGGCATCTTACAATTCTCCTCATCAATTCCACATTTTCTCATTTCTTATAAATTCAATTTGAATAACTTGAATTACTCATCTCACAACACATAAATATTTATATTCAAATAAATATTTATTTTCTTATTATATCAAAATAAATATTTAATCATGAATTTCATGGTTCTTACATCCTCCCCCCTTATAAAAATTTCATCCTTGGAATTGGTACAAGGTTACACGAATAGATACACGAATAGATAGGAATAGTCCCTTCCCATCTTATCTTCTAATTCCCATGTGGCCTCCTCGGTGTTGTGGTTCTGCCAAAGTACTTTTACAAAGGATATGATTTTATTTCTTAACGTTTGCTCTTTCCTATCTAATATCTGGACAAGAATTTCTTCATATGCCAAATTCTTCTCCACTTGAATGGGCTCGTATGAAATCACGGATTTATAGTCAGGCTTGTATGTACGTAATACGGAGATGTGAAACACGTTATGAATGTGCTCCAGCTTAGGTGGTAATGCAGCTTTGTACGCCACTTTGCCTACTCGCTTCAATATCTCGAATGGTCTTATGAACCTTGGACTTAATTTTCCCTTCTTTCCGAATAGTATTTTTCCCTTCTAGGGAGATACTTTTAAGAAAACGTGACTTTTGACTTTAAAGTCACGGTCCTGATGATGCAAGTATGCGTATTTCTTCTGGCGATCTTGTGCAACTACTATTCTAGCTCTTATCAATATCACCACATCTGCGGCTTGTTGAACTAATTTTGGCCCTATCATCTTTCGTTCTCCGACTTCATCCCAACATAATGGCATTCTACACTTTATCCCATATAGAATTTCATACGATGGCATGCCTATACTCGCATGATAACTATTATTATATGCAAATTCTACTAAGGGTAGATGGTCGTCCCAACTTCTTTTGAAGTCCATCACACAAGTCCTAAGCATATCTTTTAACGTTTGTATCGTTCACTCACTTTGTCCGTCTGTTTGCGGATGATAAGCGGTACTCAACCTCGGCTTTGTTCCCATCCTTTCTTATAAGCTTTTCTAGAACGTTGACATGAAATGTGGATCTCAGTTAGAGATAATTGATACCGGCACTCCATGTTGTGAAACAATTTCCTTTACGTATAGGTTTGCTAGCTGATTCAAACTATATCGGATCTTGATCGGTAGAAAATGAGTCGTCTTCGATAGTTAATCTACGATAACCCAAATGATATTAAAACCTTTCTGCGTGACTGGAAGTCCCACCACGAAGTCGAATCAACCTGTGATGCCCCTAAATTTAGATCACACTTGTCTAAAATTTTGTTGTTATATGTTAACTCTAACACCAAATCAAAATCTCACACAATAGAATAATAGAATAAATTACATTGTTATAACATAATTATTCTTGTCCCAAAGTCTTGCAACCATTACTAATACAATACCACTTAAACTAAACATATCTTAATATAAATAAGTTCTTTTACAACAGAATAATAGTACATTCCCAGTACTATGAAAATAACTACTCCAAAGCCCCCAAATTTAGGTACTTGAAACCCCAACTCGGTGCTTCACGATACCATTTCTATGAGCGGAATAATACTAATAATAATAACAATAATATAAATACCCAACTTAATTTACATAAATATCAGAGTCTATTCCCAAGTACATAACCTTTAATACATTAATTACATAACATGATTGATAATATATATCATTGTCTTAATAATATCAAACTATTACATAAGATAGCATTGAACTCATTCAGCAACCTTTCCTTTTCCCTTATTCTTAGCATAGCCTTCAGGTTATTCACACTTAGCTGAAAACATTTAAATTAAGCAAGAATGAGCATTTGAGTGCCCAGCAAGTAATAACAATAACTGAAAGAAGTAAATGTTTTCTTTGTACGACACTTCTACAACGAATCAACAGTTGTGAAGTAAGTTGAACCAATAATAACAATATATTAATTCTATATCAAAATTTTAAAACTACGTCTTGACTATAAATTTGAGATTAGTCGATGACTATGAACATTATTTTTATTTTTAAAAGGTTAAATGAACTTCATCTCATAAACCGTCATAACTTATGGGCGCGAGGGGTGATCACCATATGCCTGTATTGATCAATATTACATGCAAGAACGATATTATCGTTCATCTGATCCGCCTTTGGCACACAAAAGTTTTCCCCATATACGATATGTTCATACTTAGTCGGGAATCCGAACCAAAACAATTTGGTGGGATAATAATAAAGCTCTATCTTGTTCAACAATATTTTTAAATTTGTGTCTAGCCGGATCAAATAGCTTAGACAGCTTTTAAGTCAACGTATACATAATGGAAATTAATAAGTATGTATCAATATGTGAGTAAATACAATGATTATCCAAGTGAGGACACTTGTATAACCATATTTAGAAATTAACGAACAGAATAAATATCTTAATTATACAATAATATTGTACTGATAAATAATGATCGGATACATAATCGATAACAATAGAGTTAATATTCTGGCACAATGGTAATATAATTCTGAAACTTTCTTACTTATGTCCATTGCATAAAGTAAATGCAAAGGTAGGATACTTGCCTGGTCTGCTTCTTACAATACGCAACTTAGTTTTATCTTTTATATAGCAACCTATCATTAATAAGATCATTTTACCGATTAGAATAACATATTGTAACACATAATATTGCTTATTACAGTCAGCACATAACCTAATCATATTGTCACATATGTTTAATAATCATTGGATCACGAACAGACACGTAGCTAGTCAAATTATCTATGTCTAGATCAATTTCTGAAATATGTCGGTGTACCTATAGCGTTATCGGATAATTATCGAGTCTAAGACTCTATCCTGTATCCTTAATATTATTCTGGATAATTTAAATATCAGTTATATTATTTTTCATAGCCTTATAATAATTTTTAAATAATTATTATAATTTATCATGATTTTTCAAACATCGAAATCATTATCAAAATGATTTAAATATTAAATAATTCTATTATCATTAATATTTAATTAATATTAAACTATTAATGAAACCATTGCTAAAATATTAAAGTTATTTATTATAACTTAAAATATTTTTAACGTATTAATATTACCCTTAAATAATTTTTAAAACATTTAAAATCATTTGTAAATAATTACCATTAATATTTAAATATTAATGCATTATTTATCAAAATATTAAAATTCATTAATTATAACTTCAAATATTTTAATTTCTTTTATCCTTTTTAAAAGATTTTTAAATTAATAAAACCATTTTAAACTATTTATTTAATACAATTATTAAATAAATCAAATATCATTTAATATTAAATTATTAATTAAATTTACTTTTAAATATTAAAAGTTATATTTTATAACTTAAAATATTTTTAAACTCTTTATTTTCATTTAAAATGATTTTTCTAATATTAAAATCATTTTTAAATTAATTTATTTAAGATATTTATTAAATAAAACCAATATCATTAATATTAAATAATTTATTAATTTTGCTTTAAAATATTCAAAGTTATATTTTATAACTTAAAATATTTTTAAATACTTTATTATCATTTAAAATGATTTTTAATATAATAAAATCATTTTTTATTAATTTATTTAATGCATTTATGAAATAAATTAAATATAATATTCAAATAAATACTAATATTTATGAAAAATATGTCAAATTATTAAAAGTTAATTTTAGAACTTAAAATAAATTTTGAAATTATTTTGGTAATTTTCAGAAATTAATTTCTATTTTTAAATAATTTTTGGAAATTAATTAATTAAATTTACTAAATCTGTTGCTAAAGCCTTTGGCGACAGAAAGCGTCGCCTTAGGTGTTGTTGAGCTTAAGAACACTGACAAGCCAGTGTTCAAGCTAGGGGCTCCCTTTGACCGACTCTAATTCACAGCCTAATCATGTTCAAGGAAATTTTAAACATTGGTCATGTAGTAATTATGTAATACTACATGAATCAACTATCATCTAAGTCAAACAATCATGTATCATGAAGATCTAGCCCCACAAACTCGTCGTCAGAGCTTTCTGGGTTTTCTGGGTTACCCAGAAACCCAGTCAGCTTTGAGGGTCCAGTTTGAGGCTTAAAGATCTTAGGGTTCTGGTTGATGTTATGGTGGTCTAATGAGTCTAACTTGTAGTATACATGACAGAGTACATACAACATTCATAAAATCAGTTAAACTACACCAGAATCATGAGATAGAACCCGGTCCAACCATGTCAGACGACATGTTCTTGATATCCTGGAAATTTCAGAAAACAGATTTCGTGAACTTTTATACAACTTTGACCAGCTACTACCTTCACCCTGTTTGTTATTTAGGGGATATAGATGCTTTAATTTGTAGTCCATATACCATATTACAACTGTATTACAACAACAAGAACAAAACAACAAAAACAAGAAAGATTTAAACGCATGAACATGTTGTCAGAGCGTTCTGGGTAGTTTCTGGGCTGCCCAAATTTCGTATGGTCATGGCCAGTCAACGTAGTTTGACCACGAATATCTTACAATCTGTGCATGATCTGGTCCTGCTACAAGTCCCAGAACACAGATCTCATAGCATACTACACGTATCAACCTTCAAAACACAAAAACCAAACACAGAAAGAGATCTACAAGACCTAACATTTGGTTGTCAGACAACAAATTTTTTTTTCCTGGTTTTGAAATCTTCAAATTCGTGCACATAGAAGTTATGGATCTACAAGATACCAACCCAGATCATCAATATATACTACATATAACATGTTTTAACATAAAAATCTAACATCTAACACATCAATCAAGATCAGATTTCTAAGGTTAGTTTTTATACCTCACTTTGATCTATCTTATATTTGGGCTTCTGATCTGTTAGTGGATTTTGGGGGGATTGGTTTTGGGACTGATACACCACAATATTTCGTAGGTTTTGAGAGAGAGAGAGAGAGAGAATTGGTAGAGAGCAAGTTGAACAAATGGACTTAAAAATGATTTTTCTCTCTCTTGATCTATATATATGTTGGTGAAATGTATATGGTTGATATATTTAGGCTGATAGCTGAAGATTTTTGGTCACATGGCTGATCAAGAGTTGCTCAACAACTCCAATCTTAGTAAGATTTGCAAGCAATCTAATAAAAAATGTGACAAAGGGTATTTTGGTCATTAGGCTTGTGATTTTAATGGCCAATTTGTCATTTGTCTAACCCTTAAGGTTTAACCCTAAGGTTGTGTACAATAATTTCTAGTATTTTGCAATTAGGGCTAAAATAAAAATTTCGTTTCTAAAAATGGAAAATTAAGGTTTTGCTAATTAGTTAAGTTTTCTAATTACATTAAACTTGATATTAGGTTTAATAACTCACTAATTAGCATTAAGGCTTAAAATTAGCAATTAGGGTTGCCCAATTAGTAATTAGGGTTACTAATTTGACAATTAGGGTTATCAATTTGTAATTAGGGTTTTTTAACAATTAGGATTTTTCCTAATTATCATTAAACTTAAGAATTTAGCAATTAAGGTTCTAGTTTAGTAATTAGGGTTTTTAATTACTAATTAGGGTTTTTAATTTTAGAAATTAGAGTTTCTAAATATTAATTAGGGTTTCTAATTAATTAGGTTTTCCAAGTCTAATTAGGGTTTTCCTAATTAACTTTAAATTCTATATTACGCGACATAATTCATATAACACAAATACTACACAGTCTTAAATCTCCCATTATAATTTTAAAATAGGGTTAAACAAAATAATGTTATGGTTTGGTCATAATACACCATAATTGACCTACCATTATCAGTCTATACATACAATACATATTTATAGTACTGAAATATAATTAATATTATATTATTAATCTCTTTCCTTATTCCAAATCCAGAATTAGGGTTTGGATTCCATATCCGATTTATCTTTCATATACATACCATTTTTAATTAGTTATAATAATTGACTTAATTAATCTGAAATAAATTCATATAACAAAATAATTATTATAATAATTCTATAATCATTTCATATATTATTTAAATAATATAAAATCATATTTTTTGAAAAAAATAAATAATAAAAATTTTTCTACTATAAAATT
The DNA here is from genome assembly GCA_020205605.1 of Panax ginseng. Lineage (NCBI taxonomy): Eukaryota > Viridiplantae > Streptophyta > Magnoliopsida > Apiales > Araliaceae > Panax > Panax ginseng. Next base: position 91,530,495 of record CM035129.1, read on the forward strand.
AATTATTATAAGAATATAGTTTATAATGATCAATAATTACAGATAAAATCATTTGTAATTATTCATGTAATAAATATATTTTTATTTATCACATAAATACATATACTTTTCCTTGTACTTATTCTCACCTTTAAAATAAAAAAAAATTATACGCAAAATTTCTGATTTAATTATATAGAAAATATCGGGTTATTACAGTCACCCTCCCTTATAAAGATTCCGTCCCCAGAATCACCGTTTTAAAACTCATACAAACAAGCATACACAATCATTGCAAGTAGATCTCGATCAAATTTGATCGAACTGATCTTTAACTATTCATATAAAGCTTGTCTATCTGATTAAACGGAAACATTGATTTCTAATAGAACTTAAATTCCTCCTTCAAAATTTCTTTATAAAATAATTTACTATATATAGGAAAATTATGTATACGAAAATAAAAGTTATACGAATAATACCTGGAGTTCCAACACCAAATGCCACAGTATCCTGGACCGTCATGTTGAAGACCCTTGCGGTTGATTTTGTTGGCTTGCTTGATGATGTTGGTCCTGTGATCGCCAGAGTCCCGCTTCCTATCCCCGTGTTCACGCTTCATGCCTCCACTCTCCTTTTTGGACAGTCTTTCACTTTATGCTCCACTAACCCACACACGAAACACCCACTGTTCATCCTTAGATTGGGGCAGTTGGGAGAGATATGGCCCTCCTGCCCGCACTTGTAGCACACGAACTTTCCCTTGAGGCACTCACCTGAATGGTTCTTCCCACAATTTCCACACGGTACCACCTGCTTCTTCTTCACACCTTCTTGCTTCACTTGAACATTCCCAAAATTGCTCCCCTTCCTCTTGCCATTACCACTCCTACTTCCACTATTAATTTCCAACTTCCCAGCTTCTTCGACCTTACCCTTGTTCTTTCTCTCCTTGTTGTAGAGGCTCATGGCCTCACTCCCTTCCTCGGCTATGATAACCTTTTCCATGAGTGTTACAAAAGTGTTTATCTGCAACACTGCCACCTTATTGTAGAGCCAGGGTTTTAATCCCAGCTCAAACCTTCTCACCTTCCTAGCCTCCGTATCAACTTGATGCGGAGCGAACCTACCCAACTCATTAAACTTTGCGGCATACTCCACAACAGTCATGTTCTCCTGCTTTAATTCCAGAAACTTCACCTCCATCCTAGCCTGCATACTAGATGAAAAATAGTTTTCGAAAAACAAAGTTTTGAACCTAGCCCAAGTAACTACTCCTTCTCCTTCCCTAGCTTGATTTTCTTCCTACCAAAAGTTTGCCTCACCTTTCATCATATAGGTGGCAAAAGCGGTCTTTTGCGCCTTAGATACCCTAGCTATCAGAAATGCTTTTTCTATCTCCTTAACCCAAGTTTAGCCTCTACGAGGTCGGGTTGTGTGGCGCCCCAAAATAGGTATCAACACCCATTACGAGTTGCCAAATACATGGTATGTAAAAAACAACTACTTTATTATTACAATTGTCGTGCAAAATACGACAACACATACTGTGAGTTTAAATACAAATATTGTCTTCTAGACAATATCCACACTCAAATAAAGTCCTTATTACAATTATTGACACACTATTTTACAAAATAGTGAGGACTGCTAAACAACTGTCTAGAACCATCACTCTACTACCCATTTGGTTCTGCTTATATTCTCGCTTCTCGAGAAGAAAAATGGAACAACAAGGAAAAGGGTGAGCTCAACTAGCCCAAAGAAAGAATATTATGACTAAGATAATATACAACAAATTATCATTAGTCTTCAACGAGGAAAAAATCGATAAAATATAATAGACAACAAGTTTTAGATCAACAAATGCAGCGAAAACAACAATCCATTAGAAGAGTCACGTAGAGAATGAATTCTACTATCTTCTAAGATTTAAAAATCTATCATCAATATTTTATCCCTGTAACATCTTGCATCAAATATTCATCTTTTCACTACGGGCCAAAGATATTCATTTGTATCATCAGTTGGTCATGTTCATCTCCACACCTGTTCATCTTTGCACTACGGACCAAAGATACTCATCAGGTAATCATACATCTTTGCACTACAGGCCAAAGATATTCATCAAGTATCACCTATTAAGGACTGAGGAAGATGAAAAACATTTTAGAGAACGAATCAAGTGAGCAAGAAGGACAAATATTAGGGATTCGTATTTCGGTTTATCCAAATTCAATAATACTCCAGAATAACCAATTGTGAAGTAGAATTCAAAAATAAAGATCAAAACATGGATACAATCAAAGGTAGTAACCATAATAGACATCTTGGACAAAAAAGAACAATTTCATTTTTTGGTAAATAGTCTTTGTATTAAATGAATAGTCTCAGTATATGTGAATAATTGTAATATACATGAATATAACCCCGACACAAAAAATTCCAAATTTGATAAAAAGTTCAGACCAATATTTCGGCATAATGATATTGAAGAAATAATATCATTTACGAAAAAAATAACATCCCTTACCTCAAAATAACCGTATTTCATTTGAATTTGGGATATAGTCTTGTGAAACATGCATTTGAATAGCAACTCTCAAAGTATCAAAATACTCACAAAAAAACGCTCGATAATCTAGAGAGAAAGAAAACTTATTTCTGGTGTGATTTTTAATTCTAACCTAAGCGTCTATTTATAGGAAAATGCTAGAACGCCATAAGAGACTAAAATAATAAAATAATATTATTTATATACTTTTCTTCTACACATGCAATATCAGACCATCTATCATGCCATTCTTGAAAAATCCCAACAACCCACATGTTAAAACAAAAGTGGGTCCCATCCATAATTTAATAAAAATCATTTTATTTTCCAAAACTTCAGTAATTCATAAAAAATATCCCGTTTATCAGAAAAATACGAATTTTATGTCCATTCCAAACGAAATCGAATTCTCTACAACTTTGTAGCTTTGAGTTTTTCTAAATTCCAAACAGAAAATATCTGAAATCCACAAACGGATGATTTTTAATACATTCATTCTGACAAAATATTGATAAAACACCTCAACATTAATTCCTTCATTTATAACCACATAAAATAAATAAATCCATCATTTATATCCGCATCAAATAAATATTTCCTTATCATATAAATCAATAATTAATTATTCATAAATAATATTACGGAATCACAATTATGACAACCAGACCGTTCCCAGGAAAGAGGGGGCTTTCCAATGAGGATTTCTCCTTACTGGCGCGCAATTAGGTAACCAAACCTCTCCTTGACAGAACTTTCTAGACATTGTCAATAATGCTATCTAATAATATTATTCAAATAATATGAATTATTGATCTGATAATGGGAAATACTGTGTAGTGACAATTATTGAAACAACAATAATATAAAATATCAACACGATAATTCTTTGAATCAATAAAATAAAATATTGAATAGTAATTCTTTGTAACAATTATTGAGTAGTGCCTTCTTTACGTAAGAATTAATAATTCAACAATCATGCAATACTCAGTAATATCTTCTTTGTGCGACCACGCGTATTCGTATTTTAACCACCGAGTAATCCAGCAATTGTTAATTCGGTAATAATTACGTCGTTATTAATAAAAACTCAAACTTTGTCGTTTTCTTCATCCGACAGTTATTCCATTATGGGGCCCACAAATGGCTGCACCTTTGTACGAATATTCCCCGACAACAGGAATATTCCACTACCAAACGAATATTCCTCAACAAAATGAATATTTTATAACCACTAGCTTATTTTGTAAAATTTGCACATTTCACCTATAACCAAAGCATTATATCAAATTAATTCCTTATTATTTTAAGATAATGAATATAGGAAATTCAATTTTATTTATAATAAGTTGGGGTCTTACAACCTCCCCTCCTTATGAAATTTTGTCCTCGAAATTGACGTACGTACCTGGTGTTTCGAAAAGGTGAGGATACCTCATTTTCATTTCTGATTCCAACTCCCAGGTCATTTCCTCAATAGCATGGTTCCTCCACAAAACCTTAACTTGTGGTATAACCTTTGTGCGTAGGACATGCTCTTTCCTATCCAAGATCTTAGCAGGTACCTCTTCGTACGATAAATCTTGACTATCTCAAATGCGTTCTAACGTGAATAATATGGTTTGGGTCTTTCACATATTTATGAAGCATAGATATGTGAAAAACATTATGAACACGAGACATGCTTGGAGGTAACGCGAGTCTATAGGCCACATTTCCTATTCGGTCAAGAATCTCAAATGGACCAACAAATCGTGGATTGAGCTTTCCTCTCTTCCAAAATCTTGTAACTCCCTTCCATGGAGCAATACGTAACAATACATGATCCCCAATATTAAATTCCACATCCTTTCGATGAAGATCTGCATAACTCTTTTGTTGATCTTGTGAGGTTTGAATACGTTGTCGAATCATTTGGATCTTTTCTGTAGTCATGCGTACCAATTCCGGTCCCAACAAAGTTGCTTCACCCATCTCGTCCCAGCATACTGGAGAACAACATTTTCGTCCATACAATGCTTCGAACGGAGCTATGCCTATACTTGCTTGATAACTGTTGTTGTAGGAGAATTCCACCAATGGCAAGTACTTATCCCAACTTCCTTTGAAATCAAGGACACAAAGTCTTAATAGATCTTCAAGAGTGTGAATAGTCCTTTTCGATTGCCCGTCCGTTTGAGGATGGGATACTGGCATGCCATGCAATCTCATAATATCATTCATGTACATACGAGTAAGACGTTCAAGGGAATAAGTTTCTCGTATCGATAAGAAATGAGTAGACTTGGTTAATTTATCAACAATAACAAAATCACATCTATGCCTTGAGAAACTTTGGGAAGACCTGTAACGAAATCTATGGTAATGTGTTCCCACTTCCATTTTGGAATCTCAAGTGGTTGCAATGGACCCTTTGGCACTTGATGCTCCGTCTTTACGCGTTGACAGGTTAAACACCTTGAGATAAACTCCACGATCTCTCTCTTCATATTGTTCCACCAAAATGTATGTTGAAGATCATGATACATTTTGGTACTCCTAAGATGGATTGCAAACGGTGTATTGTGTGCCTCCATCATAATTCTATGCTTCAAGTCAGAGTTGTTAGGAATATAAAGTTTGGAGTTGATTCTAAGTATTCCTTCTTCATCGATTCTTGCTTCCGGAATATCACCTTCTTGCACTTTCTTCTTCATACGCATCAGCCCCAAGTCCGTAGCTTGAGCAGCTTTAACTTTATCGATTAAATTCAGTTCTACTCGTATGTTTGATATCATCACATGGGTACTTGGAGCCTTGAACTCTATCTCCATCCTTTGCAAGTCATATAAAATGGGCCTTTGCATTGACAATATCACACTTGTACCCGCATATGACCTTCTACTCAATGCGTCAGCTACTACGTTTGCTTTTCCAGGATGGTATTGAATGGTATGCTCGTAATCTTTCAACAGCTCGAGCCAACGTCATTGTCGCATGTTGAGTTTCTTTTGGGTGAAGAAATATTTAAGGCTTTTATGATCCGTATAGATCTCAACTTTCTCCCTATACAAGTAGTGTCTCCAGATTTTCAACGCAAAAACGGCTACTACCAACTCTAGATCATGAGTAGGATAATTCCTCTCATATTCTTTGAGTTGTCGCGAGGCATAGGCTATGACTTTCCCATGTTGCATGAGAACACATCTTAAACCTTTTCCTGAAGCATCGCTGTATATAACAAATCCATCCGAACCAGATGGTATTTCCAGAATAGGTGCCGAAATAAGTCTCCTCTTGAGCTCTTGGAAACTCTTCTCGCATTCCTCGCTCCATACAAATTTGATATCTTTTCGAGTCAGCTGAGTTAACAGGGTAGCAATTCGAGAAAACTGACTTCCACGAATCTCCGATAATAACCATTGGCCCGAAGCTACGCTTTGGTCACCGACTTGATTGCTCCCAACTTTGTATTGCTTCAATCTTCGTCGGGTCAACAGATACTCCATGTTTTGACACCACGTGCCTAAGGAATGCTACTTCCTTAAGCCAGACCTCGCATTTCTTTAGCTTGGCATATAACTTGTTTTCACGAAGCCTTTCAAGTATAAGCTTCAAATGGTGCTCATAATCTTTATGGCTTTTGGAATAAATGAGGATGTCATCAATAAAGACAATAATGATCTGATCCAAATATTCCTTGAATACTCGGTTCATCATATCCATGAAAGCAGCAGGAGCATTAGTCAATCCAAAAGATATGACTAGGAATTCATAATGCCCGTACCGAGTTTTGAAGGCAGTCTTTGGAATATCCTCAGTTTTAATCTTCAGCTGATGATATCCAGAACGAAGGTCGATCTTTGAAAAGAATTATGCTCCTTGCAACTGGTTAAACAGGTCATTAATGCGAGGTAGCGGATACCTATTCTTGATGGTGACATGGTTCAATTCTCGGTAGTCAATACAAAGTCGCATACTCCCATCTTTCTTATTTACGAATAAAACAGGAGCACCCCAAGGAGATGTACTAGAACAAATGAAATCGATGTCTAACAATTCCTATAGTTGGACTTTTAACTCCTAAAGTTTAATAGGAGCCATTCGATATGGGATTTTAGATATGGGCTTTGTACCCGGTTCAAGATCAATAAAAAACTCAACTTCACGATTCGGGGGTAGACCAGGAAGTTCTTCAAGAAATATATCAGGAAATTCTCTAACAACAGAAATATTATTCAAATCTGACTTGTCTTTGTTCAAATCCATAACACGGGCTAAGAAAGCTTGACATCCGTTTTTCAATAAACGAATAACTTTATGGCTTGATATGACAGTGACTGATTTTAGTGGTTTAGTTGCTTGTATTCGTATAACAGGTTGGTTAGGAATATGAAAACTCACAACCTTACGAAAACAATCAATTTTGGCATGATGAGTGGTTAACCAATCAATCCCTAAAATCACATCAAAAGCAAGTATCTTTAAAGAGATAAGATCCACAGGTAATGTGATGGTGCCAACTTGGATTAAGCAAGATTTATAAACAGTGGATGTAATGAAAGTTTCTCCTAACGGAGTCTCCATTAAGAAATCAAAGTCTAATTTCTCCGGAGTCAAGTTTAAACGTTGAGCACAAGCAGGAGAGATAAAATAATGGGTAGAACCGGTATCTAGTAAGGTATAAACTTCGCAAGAGTTTATGATAAGCTTACCCATGATCACCTCGTTCGGGTTCCTTGAGTTTTGGCCAGTTACGACAAACGCTCTTCTAGGAACTGCTGATTTTGACTTAATCCGGAACAGCCTTTGGAGTCACCATCCCTGCTGAACTTGGTTTTGCTACAGAACAGTCTCGAGCTATATATGGCCTCCTTTCCACGGTTATAACATACCTTGGATTGTTGTGGGCGATTTGAAGTGATATGTCCCTCTTTCTCGCATTTATAACACACGACACGTGGTCGCGTTCTCCTCCCTAGCAATAGTTAATCTTTGATCTACTGTGATGTCTTCTTCCGTTATTGTTGAATCTCCTCTTTTTAAAATTTTCACTTGACTCACCTCTCCTATTATCATGGCCAAGATTACCACCGAGTGATTCTGCTTTTGTCCTTATTTTTCCTCCTCATTTGGTTATCATCGCGCTCGATGATTCTTTCCATCCATTATGACCACACCCCGTTGTGGTCCCTCGGTTGAACATACTCACTATCTCGCTCTAATAATTGAGCCTCATTGACAACATCTGAATATAGAGAAAATTTATGAGAGATAAGGTATTGTCGAATATGGGGTTTTAGACCTCTCAGAAACATCCGCGTCATACGTTCCTCATTCTCTACCAAATGAGGTACAAACTCGGATAACTCTGCGAACTTCGCCAAATCTTTGAGACACCGTCATATTGTTACTGTTCGATCTAATAAACTCTACCTCCTTCATATGAATACTTTCGGGAAAGTACTTGTCATTGAGCGATTCTGAAATTTTTCCCAAGACATGTTGAGTGCAATTTGGTGAGTACGTTTCCGCATTCCCACGAAGAATCTACCTCACCACGGAACATAAAGGTGGCGAATGGAACCTTCTGTTCCTCCGTGCATCCCAAGACATCAAATATCTTGGTAATTTGCTTAACCCACGTTTCTGCCTTAATCGGATCCAGCTTTCCAAAGAATTCTGGTGGTCCCAACTCTTTGAACTGCTTGGTTGTGACAAATTGCGCGTTGCTATCATTTCCACCCGTATTTTGTACACGAGTCTCCCTCGTCTGATTTTACATGAACTTCAAAAAGCTCCTAAACATTCCATCATTCATCATTTGCTCGGTAGTGTTGTTTACATGAGGAATATTGCCTTCCTGTTGCACGTTCTCCTGGTTTGTGACTAAAGGTTGTTCCACAGTCTCATACATTCCATTGTTAACGTTCTCAGCTGCCATTCTTAAATACTCATCTCTCCCCTCCTAGTTCAATTCCCCAATCTCCGCCAGAGACCATATCCCTAAGCTCTGATACCAACTGTGATGCCCCCAAAATAGGTATAGAACACCCATTCTGAGTCGCCAAATACATGGTACAGAAAACAACTACAACTTTATAATTACAATTGTCGTGCAAAATACGACAACACATATTGTGAGTTTAAATACAAATATTATCTTCTAGACAGTATCCACACTCAAATAAAGTCCTCATTACAATTATTGACACACTATTTTACAAAATAGTGAGGACTGCTAAACAACTGTCTAGAACCATTACTCTCTACCCCGACTGGTTCCTGCTTTATTCTCGCTTCTTGAGAAGAAAAATGGAACAACAAGGAAAAGGGTGAGCTCAACTATCCCAGTAAAGAATATTAGGACTAAAATAATATACAAAAAATTATCATTAATATTCAACAGGGAAAAATCTGATAAAATATAATAGATAACAAGTTTTAGATCAACAAATGTAGCAGAAATAACAATCCATTAGAAGAGTCACGTAGAGAATGAATTCTACTATCTTCTAAGATTTAAAAATCTATCATCAATATTTTATCCCTGTAACATCAATCAATATACATCTTACATAAAATATTCATCTTTGCATTACGGAGCAAAGATATTCATTTGTATCATCAGTTGGTCATGTTCATCTCAACACCTGTTCATCTTTGAACTACGGGCCAAAGATATTCATCAGGTAATCATACATCTTTGCACTACAGGCCAAAGATATTCATCAAGTATCACCTATTAAGGACTAAGGATGATGAAAAATATTTTAGTAACCATAATAGACATCTTGGAAAAAAAGGAACAATTTTATTTTTTGGTGAATAGTGTCATATTCGTGAATAGTGCCGTATACGTGAATAGTGTCATATACGTGAATAGTAATTCCGACACAAAAAGTTCCAAATTTGATAAAAAGTTTAGACCAATATTTCAGCATAATGATATTGAAGAAATAATATCATTTACGAAAAAAACAACATCCCTTACCTCAAAATAATCGTGATTTACATTGAATTTGGATATAGTCTTGTGAAACTTGCCTTTGAATAGCAACTCTCAAAGTATCAAAATACTCACAAAAATACGTTTGATAATTTAGAGAGAAAGAAAACTTATTTCTGGTGTGATTTTTAATTTTAACCTAAGCTTTCTGGTGTGATTTTCAATTCTAACCTAAGCGTCTATTTATATGAAAATGCTAGAATGCCATAGGAGACTAAAATAATAAAATAATATTATTTATATACTTTTCTTCTACGCATGCAATATCAGACCATCTAGCATGCCATTCTTGAAAAATCCCAGCAGCCCACATGTTAAAACAAAAGTGGGTCCCACCCATAATTTAATAAAAATTATTTTATTATCCGAAACTTCAGTAATTCATAGAAAATAGCCTGTTTATCAGAAAAATACGAATTTTATGTCCATTCCACACGAAATCGAATTCTCTACAACTTCGTAGCTTTAAGTTTTTCTAAATTCCAAACAAAAATTATCCGAAATCCACAAACAGATGATTTTTAATACCTCTATTCCGAAAAAATACTGATAAAACACCTCAGCATTAATTCCTTCATTTATAACCACATAAAATAAATAAATCCATCATTTATATCCATATCAAAAAAATATTTCCTTATCATATAAATCAATAATTAATTATTCACAAATAATATTACGAATCACAATTATGGCAACGGTAGTTTCGAGGAAAGAGGAGCTTTCCAATAAGGATTTCTCCTTCTTGTGGCAGCAATTAGGTGACCAAACCTCTCCTTGATGAACTTTCTAGACATTGCCAATAATGTTATCTAATAATATTATTCAAATAATATGAATTATTGATCCGATAATGGAAAATATTTGTCTTGCGATGACAATTATTGAAACAACAATAATATAAAATATCAACACAACAATTCTTGAATCAATAAAATAAAATATTGAGCAATGAATTCTTTGGAACAATTATTGAGTGGTGCCTTCTTACGTAAGAATCAATAATTCAACAATCATCGTGTGTAATAGTAATAACTCTTTGTCTGACCACAACGTATTCATGTATTTTAACCACCGGAGTAATCCAACGGTGTTAATGGTAACAATTATGCCATTATTTATAAAAAAACTCAAACTTTGTCATTTTCTTCATCAAGACAGTTATTCCATTATGGGGCCCACAAATGGTCATGCCCGTCATCTGAATATTCCCACAAGCAATAAGAATATTCTACGACCAAACAAATATTCCTCGACAAAATGAATATTTTATAACCACTTACTTATTTTGTAAAATTTGCACATTTCACCCATAACCAAAGCATTATATCAAATTAATTCCTTATTATTTCAAGATAATGAATATAGGAAATTCAATTTTATTTATAATAAGTTGGGGTCTTACAAGTTGTCCCTTTAAATTCTGGCGGTCCTACAGCCTTAAAATATTTGATGTTCGCCAAGTGATTATCCGGCTGGTTCCCTACGGCTGGCATTCTTTGTTGCATAGCCTGAGCTACCATGTTCGCAAAGTTTTGCATCGGGTCTTGTTGTTTTCCCCCCAGCATTATTTACAGATTCTTCTGCCCTTTGATTTCGAGCTTGACGTCTTGGCGGCATTATCTGATTAAATAAAACATAATATATACTTTATTAACTTACATTCTAAACCTTATCAAATAAGTTTAATATATTAAACTTGTTTCATTAGTCAAACATAGATTCATATTCATTTAGCGAATATTTTACATAGCACATCATATACTGCTTTAAACATCAGTTATCTCTTTGTGACTACAAAAGTTGGGATTCGCTACTACTACTTATACAAAAGTTGGGAACATTATATTACACACGCATATATATCATATACACATTACCAGACATACATAATAAAATACTAATTCTACTTATTTCCTACACCTCTTTCCTGATTCTGGATAACCTTTCGCTCGATGACCTTCCAACCCACAAATAAAATATGCACCTTGCTTATAGTCGGGACAATAAAGAGAGGTATGTCTCTCATAGCCGCAAATGTAATATATCTTTTTCCCTTTCCTGCATACACCTTCATGTTTCTTGTCACAGTTTGTACACTTCTCTATTCGGTTAAGGTTCCTTTGGTTGTTATCGGAGTTTCCTATATTGCGGTCTTTTATCTTTTTTTCCCCTTATTGCTCGGAGCTACACACAATTTGTTGCTCTTGGCTCCCATTTGATCAATTTGGATTTAAAGCTTATCTTGTTCTTCCATTGTTTCTATTAACGCCTGATGCAATTGACTATTTAGCAACTTTTCTATTTCCCACAGCTTTTCCAAAGAGGAAACCTGGTCCCGCAGATTCTGCACTTCGGTTGATGCTTGATCAGCTCCAACTTTGGTGTCCGAATTACTATCTATCAGTTCTATTATTTCTGGATCTGGTACTATGTTTTCCACAATAACCACCTCATCAAGGTTACCTTCAATGTGAGCCTCTATTTCAGCTATTGGCTTCGATATTAACTCGGGTGTATGGATTTGATCCTCCTTCAAGTTATAAGCATATAATAAGCCTTTTCCTCCTAACATCTACACATATAAATTATCCTGATTAACATATAGTATATACACACAGCAAATAGTAGTTTTATATAAGTTATCTTTTATTTTATTTGACGACGAATTTATTCAATTCATCTCTTTTTAAACTCTATATGAGTTATTTGTATTTTTAATGTTTTCCTCTGTTCTAAGGTTATAGCCTAAGGTCTATCCCACCTAAGGTTTCTAACCTTAAAGCTCTGATACCAATCTGTGATGCCCCCAAATTCAGGTACTTGAAACCCGAACTTGGTGCTTCACGATACCATTTCTATGAGCGGAATAATACTAATAATAATAACAATAATATAAATACCCAACTTAATTTACATAAATATTAGAGTCTATTTGTAAGACCCCAATTTTTTTATAAAGATAATTTTTCTATAAATATCATTTTTGAATATTATGGAATAAATTTGATATAATGTTATAGTTGTGGGTAATATTTATAAATTTTGCTAAGTATGTAAGTTGTTATAAAATATTAGATTGGTGGGAATATTCTTTTATTCGGAATATTAATTGCAACGACGTAATCATTGGTGGACCCATGAACGGAATTATTATTAGATTGAGAAAATGACAAAAATATTTTATGAAAATAACTACGGAAGTTTCTACAATTAATAATACTATTGAACTACTCGGTAGTAAAAGTATAGTAATACTGGCGTGGTTTGCATAGTAGCACTGCGGTATTGGTTATTGATCTTTACGTGAGAAGTCACTCAATTATTGCTCGATGATTCTTTTGCATCATATCTCTCGTATTATTGATTCGATTATTGTCACGATATCATCATGCATTATATGTTATATTATTAAATCAATAATTGAGACGACAAAAGTTATTCATATTATTAAATTGCAATATTTAAAATGTCTAGAAGTTACATCGAGGAGGTTTGGTCACCTAATTGCGCGATGGGGAGAAATCCTTATTGGAAAGCCCCTCTTTCACGGGAACAACCTGGTTGCTAAATATTGTGAGTTATAATATTAATGATGAATAAGTTCGTGTTGATTAAAGATGATTTTGATAGTTTAATTGTGTTGGGATTATTTGTGTTAGTAGAAATCGACATCTATTCTAATAATAATTGATGTTTGGAGGTTATATTGTTCAATCGGGTATTCAGGGAACTTTTCGTGTCGGAGTACTATTCACGAGTTACTATACACAAGTTACTATTCATGAGTTACTATTTACGAGTTACTATTCACGAGTTACTATTCATGAGTTACTATTCACGAGTTATTATTCACGAATTACTATTCATGAGTTACTATTCACCCAATTACTATTCACTCTAGTATTGTGCATTCGGGTATTTGGGTACAATATTATTCCATGAGGAGATGTGCTAATTTTTGGACCATTGGTTGAAGTTATATTAGTGAATCAATATGGACATTTGGTGAAAGTTATAATAGTGAATCAATATGGATCAACTTTGGTTTAAAGTTTTAATAGTAAATCGGTATGAATGAATTGCTTTAAGTTTTAATACTAAATCAATTTGGACCGTCTGGTTTAAAAGTAAATCAATTTGGACCGTTAGAATTAGTTACTATTCAATCCATTCTTCTATAAATAGAAGCTCATTCCTTCATTATTTCTTACGAATTCACTTTGAAACTCTAGAGAGAAAATTATAGAGAAAAAGAAGAAAGAGTATTCTCGCTTACTTCACTACTTCGATATCCAGTGTCTTTTACTACGTAAAGGGTGTTATTCTTTCTTATTCATGAAGAGAACTTCTATTATTCCATTCTTTATTATTACATTGGAATAACTTTGTATCTGTGACATACCTATACTTGGTGAAATCATTCATTATTCCATTCTTTATTATTACATTGGAATAACTTTGTATATCTGACATACCCTATACATAACTTTGATAATGCGTGGCATACCCTATACTTGGTGAAATCCTCTGTTATTCCATTCTATATTATTATGTTGGAATAACTTGTTTATGTAATCTAGCATTAAGTGGTGAAATTCTTCTATTATTAGTTCTTTATTATTACATTTAATATCACGTCGGTCTTAATTTCACGACTTTGTTCCATTATTTATTATTCCGCATTTAATATTACATGGAATATCACATGCCGTGTAATTTCACCGACTGGTTCCGTTATTTATTATTCAGATTTATTATTACATTAGAATAACTTTTATACATCTGAGCAATCGCATGCATGGTGATTTCTGTTGTTATTCCATTCTTTATTATTACATTGGAACATCACGTCGGTTGTGAATTTACTTGACTGGTTCCGTTACTTATTATTACATTGGAATAACTTTGTCTATGTCTGATACCGCATGCATGGTGATTTCATTGTTATTCCATTCTTTATTATACTCAGTTGGTTAAAATTTTGATTTCTATACTTCATGAAATTAGTGGAATATCCTTGATATTTGCGCTTCATCCAGTATCTTTTCATGGAAATATTCTTCTGAGCATTCTTGAATTTTACTCTACAAACAAGTATCATGTTGACAATTTGGACGTTATTAGTTCCTAGATAAATTAATTCGTGAACTTGTTTTATTGAATTCTTATATCATTGTCATCATCCTCATGTTTATATATTTTTTTAAAGTCATATGTGGCCTGTAGTGCATAGATGGACTTGGTATGATTATGACCAGGGATTATTCAGTATAATCATGTCCGTAATGTTACAAATGATGTGGTAAAAGTCCTCATTGACCCATAGTGCATTGATGGACAGTTGTTGGCATGATCATGACCATTGATGAATACACGAATATCCTTGGCTCGTAGTGCATGGATAATTTGTGGTCGTGACCCTAATGAATATCCTTGGCCGTAGTGCAGGGATGATGTGGATTATTTATTAAGCTGAGTCTCAGCGATAAAAGTGATGAAAAACTTTTAAATCATAAAAGATAGTAGATTTTATTCTCTACTTGACTCTTTTAATGGATTGCTTATTCCGCTGCAGTTAAACTTGTTGTCTATTGTATTTTATCAGTTTAACATTGTTGAAGGCTAATGATAATTTATCCTGCATTATCTTAGTCATAATATTTCTTACTGGGCTAGTTGAGCTCACCCTTTCTTTCCTTTCATTCTCTTGAGAAATGAGAGCGTATCATGGACTAGTCGGGAGGCGGAGTGATGGTCCGGATGATAGCATTAGTAGTCCTCACTATTCTATGAAATAGTGTGATAATAATTATAATGAGGACTTATTACGAGAGTGGATATTATCTAGAAGACAATATTTGTATTAAAACTCACAGCTCTTGTTGTATATTTAAGATTGTATTTGTATTCTGTACCATGTATTTGGCGACTCAAGATGAGTGATGTATACCTATTTTGGGGGCGTCACACTATTCCCAAGTACGTAACCTTTAATACATTCTTTACATAACATGATAGATAATATATATCATTGTCTTAATAATATCAAACTATTACATAAGATAGCATTAAACTCATTCAGCAACCTTTCCTTTTCCCTTGTTCTTAGCATAACCATCAGGTTGTTCACACTTAGCTGAAAATATTTAAATTAAGCAAGGATGAGCATTTGAGTGCCCAGCAAGTAATAGCAATAATAAATATTAGCTGAAAGAAGTAAATGTTTTCTTTGTACGACACTTCTACAACCAATCAACGGTTGTGAAGTAAGCTGAACCAATAATGACAATATATTAATTCTATATCAAAATTTTAAAACTACGTACTGACTATAACTGGAGATTAGTCGATAGACTATGAACATTGTTTTCTATTTTCGAAAAGGTTAAATAGAACTTCATCGCAAAACCGTCCATAACTTATAGGCGCGGGGGTGATCGACGAATTATGCCTGTGTTGATCAATACTACATGCAAGAACGATATTATCGTTCATCTGATCCGCCTTTGGCACACAAAAGTTTTCCCCATATACGATATGTTCATACTTAGTCGGGAATCCGAACCAAAACAATTTGGTGGGATAATAATAAAGCTCTATCTTGTTCAACAATATTTTTTAAATTTGTGTCTAATGGGATCAAATAAGCTTGCGACTTTTAAGTCAACGTATACATAATGGAAATTAATAAGTATGTATCAACATGTGATTAAATACCATGATTATCCAAGTAAGGACACTTATATAACCATATTTAGAAATTAACGAACATAATAAATATCTTAATTATACAATAATACTGTACTGATAAATAATGATCGGATACAT
Source organism: Panax ginseng (assembly GCA_020205605.1). Taxonomy (NCBI): domain Eukaryota; kingdom Viridiplantae; phylum Streptophyta; class Magnoliopsida; order Apiales; family Araliaceae; genus Panax; species Panax ginseng. The sequence continues at coordinate 91,546,847 of CM035129.1, forward strand.
AATCGATAACAATAGAGTTAATATTCTGGCACAATGGTAATATAATTCTGAAACTTTCTTACTTATGTCCATTGCATAAAGTAAATGCAAATGTAGGATACTTGCCTGGTCTGCTGCTTACAATACGCAACTTAGTTTTATCTTTTATATAGCAACCTATCATTAATAAGATCATTTTACCGATTAGAATAACATATCGTAACACATAATACTGCTTATTGTAGTCAACACATAACCTAATCACATTGTCACACATGTTTAATAATCATTGGATCACGAACAGACACATAGCTAGTCAAATTATCTATGTCTAAATTAATTTCTGAAATATGTCGGTGTACCGACGGCTTTAGTGGATAATTATCGAGTCTAAGACTCTATCCTGTATCCTTAATATTATTCTGGCTAATTTAAATATTAGTTATATTATTTTTCATAACCTTATAATAATTTTTTAAATAATTATTATAATTTATCATGATTTTTTAAACCTTTGGATTCATTATTAAAATAATTTAAATATTAAATAATTTTATTATCATTAATATTTAATTAATATTAAACTATTAATGAAACCATTGCTAAAATATTAAAGTTATTTATTATAACTTAGCATATTTTTAACGTATTAATATTACCCTTATAAATTTTTAAAATATTTAAAATCATTTGTAAATAATTACCATTAATATTTAAATATTAATGCATTATTTATCAAAATATTAAAATTCATTAATTATAACTTAAAATATTTTTAATTTCTTTTTATCCTTTTTAAATGATTTTAAATTAATAAAACCATTTAAAATTATTTATTTAATATAATTATTAAATAAATTAAATATCATTAATATTAAATTATTAATGAAATTTACCTTTAAATATTAAAAGTTATATTTTATAACTTAAAATATTTTTAAACTCTTTATTTTCATTTAAAATAATTTTTCTAATATTAAAATCATTTTAAATTAATTTATTTAAGATATTTATTAAATAAATCTAATATCATTAATATTAAATAATTAATTAATTTTGCTTTAAAATATTAAAAGTTGTATTTTATAATTTAAAATATTTTTAAATACCTTATTATCATTTAAAATGATTTTTTAATATTAATTTCTATTTTTAAATGACTTTTGGAAATTAATTAATTAAAATTAACTAAGTCTGTCGCTAAAGCCTTTGACGACAGAAAGCGTCGCCTTAGGTGTTTTTGAGCTCAAGAACACGGACAAGCCAGTGTTCAAGGGGCTCCCTTTGACTAACTCTAATTCACAACCTAATCATGTTCTAGGAAATTTTAAACATTGGTCATGTAGTAATTATGTAATACTACATGAATCAACTATCATCTAAGTCAAACAATCATGTATCATGAAGATCTAGCCCCACAAACTCATCGTCAGAGCTTTCTGGGTTTTCTGGGTTACCCAAAAACCTAGTCAACTTTGAGGGTCCAGTTTGAGGCTTAAAGATCTTAGGGTTCTGGTTGATGTTATGGTGGTCTAATGAGTCTAACTTGTAGTATACATGACAGAGTACATACAACATTCATAAAATTTGTTAAACTACACTAGAATCATGAGATAGAACCATGTCAGACGACATGTTCTTGATTTTCTGGAAATTCCAGAAAACAGATTTTGTGAACTTCTATACAACTTTGACCAGCTACTACCTTTACCCTGTTTGTTATTTAGGTGATATAGAAGCCTTAATTTGTAGTCCATATACCATATTACAACTGTATTACAACAACAAGAACAAAACAACAAAAACAAGCAAGATCGAAATGCATGAACATGTTGTTATAGCGTTCTGGGCAGTTTCTGGGCTGCCCAGATTTCGTATGGTCATGGCCAGTCAACGTGGTTTGACCACGAATATCTTACAATTTGTGCATGATCTGGTCCTGCTACAAGTCCCAGAACACATCTCATAGCATACTACGCGTATCAACCTTTAAAACACAAAAACCAAACACAGAAAGAGATCTACAAGACCTGACATTTGGTTGTCAGATAAAATTTTTTTTTTTCCTGATTTTTGAAATCTTCAAATTCGTGCACTTAGAAGTTATGGATCTACAAGATACCAACTCAGATCATCAATATATACTACATATAACATGTTTTAACATAAAAATCTAACATCTAACACATCACTCAAGATCAAATTTCTAGGGTTAGTTTTTATACCTCACTTTGATCTATCTTGTATTTGGGCTTCTGATCTGTTAGTGGATTTTGTGGGTCTTGGTTTTGGGACTGATACACTACAATATTTTATAGGTTTTGAGAGAAAGAATTGGTAGAAAGTAAGTTGAACAAATGGACTTGAAAATGATTTTTCTCTCTCTTCATTTATATATATGTTGGTGAAATGTATATGGCTGATATATTTAGGTTGATAGCTGGTTATTTTTGGTCACATGGCTGATCAAGAGTTGCTCAACAACTCCAATCTTAGCAAGATTTGCAAGAAATCTGATTAAAAAATGTGATAAAGGGTATTTGGTCATTAGGCTTGTGATTTTAATGGCCAATTTGTCATTTGTCTAATCCTTAGGGTTTAACCCTAAGGTTGTGTACAATAATTTCTAGCATTTTGCAATTAAGGCTAAAATAAAAATTTAGTTTCTAAAAATGGAAAATTAATGTTTTGCTAATTAGCTAAGTTTTCTAATTACATTAAACTTGATATTAGGTTTAATAGCTCACTAATTAGCATTAAGGCTTAAAATTAGCAATTAGGGTTACCCAATTAGCAATTACGGTTACTAATTTGACAATTAGGGTTATCAATTTGTAATTAGGGTTTTCTAATAATTAGGGTTTTTTCTAATTATCATTAAACTTAAGAATTTAGCAATTAAGATTCTAGTTTAGTAATTAAGGTTTCTAATTACTAATTAAGGTTTTTAATTTTAGAAATTAGAGTTTCTAAATATTAATTATTAATTAGGTTTTCCAAGTCTAATTAGGGTTTTCCTAATTAACTTTAAATTCTATATTACGCGACATAGTTCATATAACATAAATACTACACAGTCTTGAATCTCCCATTTGAATTTTAAAATAGGGTTAAACAAAATAATGTTAGGGTTCTATTAAGCGATACACCATAATTGACACGCCATTATCGATCTATACATACAAATGAATATTTATAATCTTTGAAATATAATTAATATTATATTATTATTCTCTTTTCTTATTCCAAATCCAGAATTAGGGTTTGAATTCCATATCCGATTTATCTTTCATATACATACCATTATTAATTAAGTTATAATAATTGACTTAATTAATCGATATAAATTCATATAACAAAATAATTATTATAATAATTCTATAATCATTTCATATATTATTTAAATAATATAAAATCATATTTTCTTGAAAAAAATAAATAATAAAAATATTTCTACTATAAAATTAATTATTATAAGAATATAGTTTATAATGATCAATAATTCTAAATAAAATCATTTGTAATTATTCATGTAATAAATATATTTTTATTTATCACATAAATACATATACTTTGCCTTGTACTTATTCTCACCTTAAAAATAATAATAATAAAAAATTTTATACGCAAATTTCCTGATTTAATTATATAGAAAATATCGGGTTATTACATTAACTGAAAGTTTTAAGGAAAGCAAGGATGAGCAACGATTTTGCCCAGCAAGTAATATAACAATAAGGGTGATTAATGTAGTTTTAACTTCTCAAAGGTACAACAATAATGATAGTTCAAGGATAGCAAGAAATATCAATGGTTCTCAACAATAATCTCTATGGACAGAAAGATATTAATAAGATTCAATGCTTAATCAATTCAAGAGTTCCAAGTGGTGAATACTGAGCAGTCACTAAGGACTATGAACTTCTCCTAGAATTAACAGTAATAAACTGATAATTCTAAAAAACGAGTACAACAGATGATCAGCCTAAAGTAACCTATGTCATGCATAACATTTAATTATTCTCATGTGCGCACATCAGTTTCCTGACAATTATATAATTTTGTTACCAAGAGGGTTGTTCGTCTCATTTATAAGAGTCTGCACCAAGTTAATTTGGGTTGGATAGCTTTTGATCAAATATAAATAGTCTAGCCGAAGCAATGGCTTAGACAGCTTTTCTTTTCAAGTATATACATGAACAATTATCATTCGAAATCAAGGTTTGAAAAAAATTTCATTTCTAAACTATGAAGTATTAAGTCATGATATATAAATTATACTTTCAAATATTTACTTGTACAATCAATAATAGCACAAGTTCAAATAATACTCAATAAAGAGTAGGGTTTGAGTACTTGCATTCAAAGATTTACTTGTACGATCAATAATAGCACAGGTTCAAATAATTCTCAATAAAGAGTAGGGTTCGAGTACTTACATTCAATATATGAATCAAATAAAATTCGAGAACTTGCACAAATACAAATTTGTGTAAGTTAGGAAAATTGCTCAATATAAAAGAGAGTTCGGATACTTGCCTTACGTGTGGTTTGCCAAAGTAAAGCTTAACACCCTTCCAAAGAAATATAATATCCTATTAATGTATAATCACATTAGTTATTAGGATACACATGTATAATTTATCGGTACCAAACATATATTGCTAGTCTTTTCTTAGTCATATGATCTCATACGTAAATCATCACATAACACTAAAATCGGTTAACTAAGTTTGACCTTATATCCTAACATTAACATAGGTCATCATCTATTCTCATTTAATCAAGACTTTGAGTGTTCAATTCAAATTTTCTTACGTTTGATCATTAAACACATTCTATATAATCCATAGGTCTCAACTACACATGCTTGCATTAGATTAGTCATGTATGTCAAATGCTAGAATACTCGTAATGTAGTTATTGACAACACTAGTTTTCAAGGTTTCTTGTGAAAATCTCATGTTAAGCCACCAAGTATTGCAAAGTCACTTCATTCACTATACATCGTGCTCTCACATATACATATTAGAACATAATAACATGCTCACAAGTTCCTATATAGTTTATCAAGTTTGTATTTGAAACTTAAGGTCTCCATTAGTAAAACTTATTTAAGCACGGAAGATAAATCCACATTGTATAAATCATGCTTTTATACTCATTTATGCACGTACTCAAGTTATTTACATAGGCTAGAAAGATCAGAATTTGAAGGCATAATGTCCATCACGCTTTGGTTTCCTAAACTTCAAGTTCTCCTTTATAAAATCCTTTAAAATCGAACTAGCAAAACTTATTATACACGAAGCAAACTTATGCCTTATGTTAGACTTGTTTACATATATATCTAGGTTATCTTCATATATTCACAAGATCAGAAAGTATATTAATCCATGTTCACAAATTATAGTTTTCCAAATCTTTAAATTTTCTTTGAATGTTCGTACTAAAACAACTAACATGGCTTCTATGAACCTAGCAATCTCAGTTCACAAGTTAAGGTTGTTTATGTGCATATCCTAACCAAAGTAGCATGCTCATCATCATACTAGACCATTAAAGCGTTGATCTCGAGAAAGACACCTGCTTGGCACATTGCAGTATTAAAGCAATAGAAGTGGCTAATATACACTTGTTCGAAAACAAAAGTGAATGGCTCTGTTTCAACAGAGCCTTAGCATATGTATAGCCTATTCTAAAACCAGACCAATTGCAGTACTTCAAAGCATACATACCAACTCGGACAACACAATTGTAACGCCCGGGAAAAATCGGATTTTTATGATAATTAAATTTTTATTTGATTATGTGGATTAAATGAATTTAATTGATTATTTATGTGAGTAAGCTATGTGAAGGTCGTTCTATGACCTAGAATATGCGAATGTGGTTAGGATTTTGGCTACGTGATAGAATTAAAGTGTTTAAATTTCCAAGATGAAAATAAAAGTTTTTTGAGAAATTTTCGTAAAAACACTATTCACTGATTTCTGCTCGGGAATTATTTTTGAACTTCTGAGAAACGCGTAATGATAAAATTCTAAGACGAGATGGAATATCTAATAATATTTCAGTTATGGCAAATGCAGTGTTTCGCCTGCGGACTTAAAACCTAACGGTTAGGGAAAGTGATTTCAGAGAAGTAATTTAAATGTGTATAATGAATTAAAGCGATGATCGTATAATACGTATGTATTGTACGAGATAATGAATACGAGTATAATATGAGGTATTATACGAGTATGTATGAATGATGGTATGTCGTATATGAATAAGTATACGAGTTAGAATACGAGATTAATACGTAGATTATACGTTATAAGGCTTTAAGCCAAATGGATTGGACTTGTAGGATTTGTTAGGAATTGTACCAGCCAAAGTATAGGAATGGTTAAGTCCAATTGGAATTAAAGGTTAAGGTCCAAGGTGAATTAAATATAAGCCCAAAGCATAAGTTAAGTTAATTAAGCTAATTGAATATAAAGCTCAAAGTAAGAATCTATGAGTTATTGGATGATTAAAACTACCAGTACAAAGTATTAAATAGATAACACTTAAATCATAATATTTTTTATAAAAACGTTGTGGTATTTTTTTTACAATATTTTAAAAAAAAAACGTTGTAGATATATATGCAAAAACGTTATCTATTTAAAAGGGTATTTTTTTGGTTTTAACTAGATAACCTCTTTTTTTAAAAAACGTTGTCTATGTATAAAAACACGGAGCGAAAAAAAAGACGCGAGAATGAAACAGAGCAAAAAAAAAAAGACGGAGCAAAATCGGCTACCACTGTATTCTATTTCCTACCAGCTACCAACTATTCTTTCTTCTAAATCCCTAAACCCCCATTCAGCAGATTCAGATCTTCTTCGTCAAAAACCCACTTCTCGCAAGCTGCCTCACCAGAAGGTGAGGAAATCCGGCCTCCGGCTTCCGGAGTTCGATTGAAGAGGGACGGAACTCCCGTGAGTAAGCGGAGTAGACCGATCTCCAGGTCTACATCTATTAACATACCTCCAAGTCTCAGTCCGACGTCGTTTCTCAAGTCTCCGGTTCTCCTCTCCAATATCAAGGTAAGCTAAATTTGTATTCTAACACTATGTCTCCGGTTCTCCTCTCCAATATCGCTTCATAGCTGTGTTGGATTCATGAGATCAGCTTCAGATCCTTGCTTCAGATTTGTATTCTAACACTATATGATTTTGGATTTGGGGTTGTCCTTTTTGTAGTTCAGGTATATGTATTGTTGTATCACTTCAGATTAGGTTAAGTCATTGACAGAGACATTCTGTGTAATTTCGTGGCTCAAGTTTGTGAGTGTTCGCATCTTTTGTACTCGTTAATTTTGATATAGTGAATTGGCCTTCATCTCCACCTGTAGACGCAGGCAAAATGCCTAACCATGCATATCTTATGTTATTCTTTATGCTGTTTGCGCGTCCGCTTTCATTGTTCATTAGTATTGTTATTAAAATTTTCATAATACATATGGACATATTTATTCATGGAAAATTTTGCACAGGAGGGAGAGACAATGGCAGCAAATGAAGTAGACAAACAATTACCAAGTGTTAAGCATTGGAGCTCGAGTTTTGGTGCTAGAAAAGTATCTGATTTCTGGTGGGAGCTCTAGGTTCGATATTTTATCTTTGTCAAGCATTGGTATGTTTTATTTCTGATTTTTACATGCTCTTTATGCTTCAAGGGATTATATATATTAGATAGTTATTGGGCATGTGTTGAAATATGAATTGTGTTACCTATTGGTTATTTATGCATCAAGGGTTTATGTGTTAGTTTAGCTTAAATGGTTTATTTGAATTGGATGGTAAGTGTTGAAATGTGAACTTGTTTTTGGTGGCATGGTGTTAGTTAGATTGGTTGCGGGCATAAAAAGGAGAAACACTTGACAAAACCTGAAGTGGGTCACTTTAGAGCTCAGGGGGTTCATATGAAGAGGAAGCTGAAGGAGTTTCCTATGACGGAGGATGCTCTTCTTCCTGTGGGTCACTTTTGTTCTGTGTTTATTATAATGTTCCAAATTTAACACTTTCAGTTTGAACAATATACATAGATTCAAAATATCACCTTTCAGTTACAAAATGATCCTGCATTCTTACACCTATAGCCCTAGACAGGAAAAGTCTTGCTCATGATCTCAATTGTATTGATTTTATGCTAACATTATATTCCATTTCATCCTACCTAGGTGTTTGTACTGCACTTGCAATCTCAAATGCCATCACAAATCTTGAGGGGTTTCGTGATTTGGAATTTTGTTATGTTGATCGTGGCATTGTTGTGGCTGATGGAGTTGATCATGATGCTTATCCATCTGCTGTTTCTGGTGGGAGGCCTTCAGCGAGGCAGGAAGAGAAGTGATGGCTACCCTGTCCTAAAGTTCCACTAAAGGGTTTGTTAGAGGATGCAAGGAAAAAGTTGCAGCAGTGCAGGGACTGCACAAACCAGATATTGAAGGCAGCTTTGGCAATAAATAGCAATGTCCTTGCTAAAATGGAAATTCCAATTGCTTATTTGGACACCTTGCCCAAGGTATGGCTTAGTTTTTTTACTATTTCTTTCTAAATCTGCACGATACAGCTCAAGGTTAAATTAGCCGGCATTGTTAATTCATTACTTACTGGTTTTCTGTCAGTTTTCTACAGACTAAATTAGATTTAGATATTTAAAATGTGGACCACAATTGTTATTGATAAAGTATCATATTCTAGTGAAAATCTTAATATACTTGAGGACAGAAATAAAAATAAATAATGAATAAGTCAAATAAGATACCATTCTGGATGGTCTGAGGGAAGGGGGGGGGGGGGGGGGTAAAAATGACTTTATTAGGATCCTTCATTTTCATTGAGAACCATATGCAGGCACATGTTTTTTCGTAATAGATTGTGTGCGTGCATCTTGAAATGTCTTTCTGTTTCTTGCATCGATATTCTTGGCTTATAACATTTAGTGAGAGTCCAATTCGATGAGCAACATTGTTAAATTTGAAGCAAATTGTACATGTGGGATTTGTTTACTTTTGGTGGCCTTGGATGATGATTCCTTTCAGTGTCTACTCTCTTGGAGAAGTTAAAGAGAAATGTTTCAAATTTCTAAGCAATGACCAGAATAATAGAATTAGCATAGCATCTGTACTATATAATTTCTTGTATTATCTCCATGTTCTGCTAATCAAATTGCTTCTAGTTTACTATTTTATTAGCTTACGCCGTCAAACTGACAAGTAATGCAGGTTTATCATTATCAAGACCATGGGCAGTTCTGAATAGCATATTTAATAATCATATCTTGAATTGTGCTTTCAGTTTCTCTATATTGACTATAGCAAGTGGAGAAATTCCTGCTTTTCTGGATAGTTCAATATTCTTATGCTTGTTTTCCTACCTGATGTAAATGTTATGGTGCTGGTTATTAATTGTCTACTTTTGTCAGTTGTAACTTTTTTGAGTAGAATAAATTTCATTCTTTCTCTTCTTTTGTCTTAAGAATACAGGTTATTCTATCTATCCTAGAAAAGTGTAAGGGGAGAATGGCTGCACTTTCATGCGACTTAATCTAGGCATAACAGAATTTGACCATTCCTCCACCATTCCTGCATGCTGCTACCCATCTGCTTTCATATCCAACCCCTCTCTTCTTCATTGACCTTCTTCACATGAGAATCCAAGATCAAACACCAACCTATTATGTAATAATCCTGACTTTATTTTCTTCTTTATTGCTTATATTCATAGCTATATTACCCTGATGTGAAAGTTTTGGTATATGCATATATATAGATAAATTTGTGATCAATTCTTATGTTACTTTGGATTTTATTCTCTTTATTGCTTTAATTCAGCAGCAGGGACCGAGGCAACAACAACAACAATTGTTGCAGTCTATGCCACCAGTGCAGCATGCCCATTTGTAGCAGCAACTGCAACTGCAGTTGAGACAACGACTTCAACAACAGGGTGTGCAGTCTGCATGTGGGGTGAAGCGCCCCAATGGTAGTTGTTGATTATTGTGGAAAGCTTTTACGTGTCTTGTTACAGTCATATAGTTTGGTTTATTTTATGGTTTATTTTGTGGATTGAAAAGTGAATTTGAGATGTATATATAGATAGTTTGGTATATATTTTGTGGATGTAGTAATTTGAAACTGTAAATGAATGGTATAATTGGGATGTATTTTGAATGATTGATACATTTTGGCTATATATCATGGCATTAGCATATTGCAGGTGCATTGGTAATATAGGTGAACCACATCCTTTTTTTTTTATTTTTTATTTTTTATTTTTTATTTTTTATCTACAACATTTAAAAAACATTGTCTGATATATTAAACAACAACATTTTTATCCAAAAAATATTGTGGAATCATATCTTCTACAACATTTTTAAGCATCTGTTAATTTTTGAAAAATAAATCTACAACGTTTTTTTCCTAAAAAACGTTGTGTATTGTGCTTAACTACAACGTTTTAAAAACGTTGTGTAAGGGTGTCAAATAGATGACACCCTTATCCACGACGTTTTTCTGACTGAAATCACAATGTTTTTTCCGCGTTGTCTATTTACTGTTTTGTAATAGTGAACCCATGGGGCAACCTATGGGTGGTCCAAAGTGATAAGCAAGTAAACTTAAAGGCTAAGCAAAGGATAAGTTAAGTAAGGGCTAAGTAAACGTGAAGGCTAAGTAAAGTGCTTATACTTGATGGCTAAGTAAGGAATAAGCTAGGTGATGACCAAATTAAGTAATGGCCAAGTAAAGTGCTTATAAGTAATGAGAAAGTAAACTTAATGGCTAGGTAAAGTGCTTATAATGTGATGAGCAAGTTAACTTAGTGCTTAAGTAATGAATAGTAAAGAGGTGATTAAGGAGATGGATGACTTATTGACTATTAAGCCCTCACTTTAAGATTTCTATAAATAGGAGATGTCCTAATTCATTTCTTAGTTGTTAGATTTTCCACCAATAACTTATAGCTTATTGTTTAGAGAGAAAAGCTACAAAAGCTAGATTTCACAGTTCAAGAAGTAAGAAGAAGATTAAAGCTTAATCAAGTGATCTTCAAGGGTAAGAACCTAAACCATGAATCTCTTTCTCTTCAATTGTTAGAGAAGTGAGTAATGATAGAACATGTATGCTAAGAAGAAGAATGAATAATCTAAGTACTTAAGTCTTAATAAGCTGTAAATAAGCACTTTGTTCATAGATAAGTTATGAACCAAGGAAGAACTTGTAATATGCCTACATAAATGAAATTTGTATGATTAAAAGATGAGAGGATGATGGTTAGACGACTTAAAATATGATAAGTCATGTGAAGTAAAATCATAAGTAGTTTATACTTTTATAAGTTATAAACTCATGAAGAACAAGTAATAACTTATCATGTAAATAATTTAATGTAATATGTATGTTAAGATCTTAGTATGATGGAATGAATCCATTTGAAACGATGAACAAATCATAAGTAACAAAGTTATGCCAGAATTCACACGATTAGACAATAATCGTCGAATTCGTGAAATTCTCGGAATGGAAGTCAAATTTTGACGTTGAGCTCGAAAAAGTTGGTTTTCAATGGAGTATAGTCTCATTTAGCATTATAGAGTTGCGGAATCGAAAATGACCGAATTCCAACTTAGAACGAAGAAACGAGCGTTGAACGTTTATCGTTTTCGTTAAAATGAACTAATAGGTGAATTTTGAGTTAACAAATTTGAAAATGGAAAATTCTTGCATGAACATGTAGAGTATATAAATTTTGAGCTAAGGGCTTTTGAATGAGCCAATTCGGACTTATAACGAAGAAGTTATGAGCTCGGGAAGTTCATCGAAAAATTTAACTCTCAAATTTTTCTGGGACTTAAGTCTGCAGCACATTGCTTACCAGACCGAGCTTTCAAGTCGCGCCTAACCGGCGAAATGAAGGGAGTGGCCAACTCTGATCGCATTGCAACGCCACTCGAAGGCATAACACTTTCATGGCGTAGCGCCGTGAAACAGTTAGTAGAGTCTTTGGAAAGTGGTGTAGCTTGTATCCATTAGTAAAAAGGATGCTGCCAGCACGGCAATACATGACTGTGGACTTTTGTTGACCAAGTTGTTTGTGAACCCAATGGATTACAAGACAAGTATGGGACATGTAATTACTTAATGAACATGATAAGACCTTTCCTAAATCACTTTTATAGTGATGACTTTAGAATTTTAATGTTGTTTAGTGACTAGTTAAACAAAGAATGTAAGGTATAAGAAAGTGAATTGTATTCAATAATGGTGATGACTATAACATTGAGAGTTACAACTAAAAGTTGTTGAGTAATACATGAACATGAACGGTATGCAATAAGCGTACTTAACCAATGATGATTGAGTCTCGGATAGTAACGTAGGAATGGTAGTAAGCCGTGAGGAAGGATGATTAACTCAAAACGAGTTGTATTAATGAAATAATTTCAGTTAAGTCGTAGAAGAGAAAGAAGTTGGTAAGAACGATGTAAATTATAACGGCAAGCTGGAACCAATAATAACAAATCAAATACATGATTAGATTGAGAAGAAGGGTAAGATTCACTAGGAACCATGTATGTTCATTCATGACCTAATATGGTATGTTATGTGGTTATGTGTTGTAGAGACCGTAAAGACTCAAAGGAAAAGTAATTATACTGTAGCAGACGCTGAAGGCAAGTTTTCTTATCGCTTGTCTAACCTTCGTGTTAGCCAAGTTTTCAGTGATTCATGTTATGAGATGCATGAATTATTTTAAAGAAAAGGTCGATGCCAGTTTTAACTCGGCTAGACTAATCTTGAAGAGTTGATTGATTTATTTATAAGTCTTTCAATATAGAATTGATAACGCTATCCTACGCCTATTGTTTGGTACAGATTCAAGGTAAGCCTGAGTATGAATAAACAAATGTATTTTACATCAATTACTCGATGGGCACGCGAGGTTGCCAAAACTTAAACGTACATACGTTTAACGGATGAGTGTTGATCAACATAGAGTACTATAGGCTGATCACCTAGAAGTGCTCGTAAGAAATTTCGGACTAACGTTCTTAGTACCGAGTTGTCCTTTTCATGAATAAAAGCTAAAGAGAATGTTCATGGTCTATGGACCTACTCAGAATTTCCAAACTACTGTATGTACTTTGGAATTGTTTTATGATATGAGAAGTACTATTTAATGTTTCATAGTACTTCATAACTATTGTTCAGTTAATGAAGAATAATCATATGATTCTCGAAGTGGTGTTTATATAATATATTGTTAGACTTGCTGAGCTAGTTATGCTCACTTCTTGCTTGAATCATATAATTACAGCTAAGGTCGAGCGAACCGAGGGTTCCAGTAGAGATAAAGGCAAGGCGAAGATGAACTACTAGTTTATTCTGTAATAGACTAGTATGTTTGTGTGAATTATATTACAACGAACACATAATGTAATGGTTTCAGAACGTAGGAACGGGATGTACTATTATTAATGTAATAAGAATGTCGTTTATACACATATTTTAATTTGTTTTAATAGAATGAATGTACAGTTATGAGTACCGTGTAGCACCATCTGTCGGGTTGGAAGATACCCGAATTTGGGGGTGTCACAGGTTGGTATCAAAGCATTAGGTTTTAAAACTTAAGGGGGGGGGGGGGGATAACCTTAGGCTAATAACCTCGTTAAGGAAGGAAAAGTCTGAAAGAAGTAAATGTGAGTCGAATGAGTTAATAAGGTATTGAGGAAACTCAATACTGAAAGATTTAAAAGATGGAAGTTAATCCTAAATAAATTAAATGTGATTTGTGTTTATACTATTGTGTATTACGTACTAATCAACATGTTATGTGTTATTGTAGATGTCGATCGATAGCTTGATGTATAGAGATATACACGTGGTGAGCGAAGAAATGATGAATAGAGTAGAGCCTGTACCTATGCCAGTGGCAGAGGTACCATTAGTGATTTTAGAATGATCAGAGCCAGAGGAGTACTTTTCTACGGAGAACTACTCCGAGGGAGAAATGGATATAGCATCATTTTTAATATGATGATGGATGTGGAAGAAGAAATGGAGGTAACATCGGTTAATACGGTGGTACCTGCACAAGAGTCAACATCTCCAGATGCAATGAGAGAATTGTATCTGGCAGTGCTTGACAAGAATGTGCAACTAAGTATAGTTGTGCAGAATCAAAATGAAGAGATTAGTTATCTCTATAAAGCAAAGGAGTCTGCAGAAGCAGATTTTGAGTCAGAGCACGATGAAAAGGTGCTTACGACAAATAAGGCTAGGGACTATAAGAAAGAGGCCAATGAGCTTCGTAAAAAAACTGGTTGAAAGAGACCAGAAGATAGCACGGATGTCTTACATCCATGAGAGTGCTCATAAGGATTTCAAGTTGAAAATTGCTTGTTATTCCATTGAGTCGGGACAAACTCGACATACTATTAGTCGGGATATTGTGTCGATTCTTGCGAATGAGAAACACGAGGACGTTGTTATGCATTATTAGAAGTCTAGAATGATAAATATGTGTGTAATGACGTAAAACCCTCTTTTGTATAAAAGGGCAGTCTTTTTGTAAATCCCAACTTTTGTGAAGTTCAATTGCGGGATAGAAATGTAATAGCTTTTGGCTATGGAGACAAATTGTAAATAGTTTCAAACTATGAAGAAGCATATGAATATAACAAAGTTTTCATTTAATATGCTTTATTATGGTATGAGTTGTTGTTTAATGAGTAATAACTAAGTAAGTAAATAGATAATAATGAAATTTTATTTATTTAATCAGAAAATGCCGCCAAGGAGAAGACAATATAATCAGGAGGCTGAGTCACATAATGATAACTAAGGGGGTCAAAATAACCCTATGCAAGAGTTCATTAATTTATTAACGGCTGCATTTAACCAAACCGGGGGTAGAGTACCCGCGGGACCTAGGGTAGCCAGAACGACTACCTTTAAAGAGTTTAAAAGCGTGGAGTCCATGGGAGTTCAAACGAGCAACCGGACCCAATAGAGATCCAGACATGGGTAAAAGAAATAGAGAAGGCGTTTGTTATTACAAACGTAGCTGAGGCGCAAAAGATTTCTTTTGCGACTTACACGATGAAAGGGGAAGCCAGCTTTTTGTGGGAGGCTCACCAGGGTGGGGCTAGAACTGATGTGGTAACGTGGGAACAGTTCCAGAAGGTTTTCTTCGAGAACTATTTCCCTAGAAGCATGCAAGGGAGAATGCAGATTAAGTTCTTAGAACTTAAGCAATGGGACATGACATTTCCCCAGTACGCGACCAAATTCAATGAATTAGCAAGGTTTGCTCTATACCAAGTGGACACTAAGGAGAGGAAGGCTCGTAGGTTTGAGCAGGGCCTGAAACCCTGGATCTATAGTAGGATTTCTGTTTTTCAGAGTGCTTCCTATGGGACTATTCTGGAGAAAGCGATTATAGCAGAGGGTGGTAGTGAGGCTTTGACCCAATACTACAATGAGAGAAAGAATAAGAGTAAGGGAGAGGGAGGAACCAAGGCAGAGAGTGCCAGTGGTAGTGGCAGTATGCCAAAAAGAAAGAATTTTAAATCCGGGAATACTAGAATGGGACAAGGGGATCCTAAACGTAGGATGGAAGTATGTAAGACATGTGGAAAGACTCATTTAGGAATCTGTCTGAAAGGAAAATCAGTTTGTTATAACTGTGGACAAGAGGGTCATATATCATCCAATTTTCCTAATCATAAGAAGAACCATGACTGTTTTATATGTGGGTTGTTGGACCACATGGCAAGAAATTGCCCAAAGAAGAGGTCAGAGGAAAGTAAAAGTGTTAGTAGTGGTAAGTTAGCCATTACTGGACCACCATCATTGGGTAGACCTATGGCCCATACTTTTAATATGACGGTTAAAGATGCAGTTCCATCAGTGGATGTAGTAACACGTATCATTTCAGTCAATACAATGAATGCTTATGTGTTGTTTGATTGGAGTGCTACTTGTTCTGTTATAGCATTGAAGTTGCTAAATGATTAAGTTCATTCCCGAAAGGATTATAAATACCTTTAAACCTTAAGGTAGAGAATGAGGAAATAACTCTTGTGAATATATTCATGGGAATTGTTTCATAGATAATGAAGGTAATAAAGTATCGGTAGATAAGTACCGATAAGGTTGAGAGAATTTGAAGTAATTCTCGGTATGAATGTGTTAATTAACCATAGAACTTTAATAAATTGTTATAGGAAAAGTATGAATCTTTGGATTTCTAAGGAACCCAAGGTAGTATTTTATGGTAATAAATCACTGGGACATTCTTGTTGTCTAACCATGACGCAAGTTAGGAGGGTGTTAAGGAAGAGGATGAGTCTTTACGTTTGTGTATCGACTATCGTAAGTTAATAATTAAGAGTAAATACCCATTGCCAGGATCGATAATCTATGTGATCAGTTGTAAGGGGCAAAGTATTTCTTTAAGATAGATTTGTGTACGGGGTATTGTCGGTTGAAAGTAAGGAAGGAGGAGGTACCTAAGACGACGTTCAGTACTCATTATGGTTATTATGAGTTTTTGGTTATGTCATTTGGGTTGACTAAGGTACTGAAGTTAGCCTTTCTGTAAGGGGTGCTGAGAAAGTCGGTGACAAATTGATAGGTACTCTTGTGAGGTGTTATGGTTGAAAGTATCATTAGCGTCACAGAGTGTTCAAATAATATTTGGACAAGTGTGTTGTAATGATCATTGGTGATATTCTAGTCTATTCTGAGATGCCAGAAGATCACGCTGAACATTTGAAGATAATGTGAGAAACACTACGGAGGGAGAAGTTGGATACGGAACTCACTAAGTGTGAATTTTAGCTTAAAAGATATACAAATTTGTTATTGATAAGTACGTTGGAAATGAGAAGTGAGAAAAAGAGTTTTCAGGAACTAAAAAGGAAAGTTAAGTAAGGCGTATGTATTATCTTTACAAGATGATACAGAGAAATTTGTAATTTATAGCGATGCTTCGCATAGAGGACGAGGTTGCGTGCTCATGTAGCATGGCAAAGTCCTTGCGTATGCATCACGCCAGTTAAAGGATTATGAGAAGGTTTATCCTACTTATAATCTATAATTGGCAGCTGTAATTTTTGAATTAAAAATCTGAAGATAGTATTTATATGGGGAGAAGTGTGAGATATACACGGATTATAAGAGTCTGAAATATATCTTGACACAGACAGAGTTGAATATGAGGTAGAGAAGGTGATGAGAATGGATAAAGGATCACGACTGTGATATCTTATATCATATAGCGAAGGTAAACGTAGTAGCCGACGCGTTAAGTAGGAAGTGTAGGGAAAAGCTATCAATGTTAACGACTTAGAATGAGTTAATAACGGAAATGGAAAAAACAGAGTTAGAAGTTAAATTATGGAATTAAGTGGTAGAAATGTTATTCACAATGCAGACTTAATCCACGAAAATGGAACGAGTTAAGGAAGTACATCTAGGTAATGAGGAATGCAAGTAAATGAAAAAGAGGATGAAGGATGAAGGATGAAGAGAAGACCAAGTATAATCTTGTTTTGAAGGAGGAATTTGAGTTCCAAATAATTATAAGGATTAAAGAAAAATAGTTAGTGAAGCCGTAGTTCGAGGTGCTCGATACATCCAGGTAGTACTGAGATGTATTAAGACCTTCGACGAAAATTGGGTTGGCCAAATATGGAAGAGAGATAGCGTAATGTGTTAATAAATGCTTAACTTCCAACTCAGATTATTGATAGGAAGGGACAAGACATGTGAAATAAGATAATACCTTCGGTGAAGGTGAAATGGAGGAACCACAATGTCGAAGAAGCAATGTGGGGACTCGAGATTAAAATGAAGAAAATTTTTCCTCATTTGTTTATGTGTTGTAGCGAGATTTTGGGGACATAATTCTTATAAGGGGGGAGAATGTAACGCCCGAGAAAAAAATCAGATTTTTATGATAATTAAATTTTTATTTGATTATGTGGATTAAATGAATTTAATTAATTATTTATGTGAGTAAACTATGTGAAGGTCGTTCTATGACCTAGAATGTGCGAATGTGGTTAGGATTTTGGCTACGTGATAGAATTAAAGTGTTTGAATTTCCAAGATGAAAATAAAAGTTTTTCGAGAAATTTCTGTAAAAACACTATTCACTAATTTCTGCTCGGGAATTATTTTTGAACTTCCGAGAAACGCGTAATGATAGAATTCTAAGACCAGATGGAATATCTAATAATATTTCAGTTATGGCAAACACAGTTTTTTACCTGTGGACTTAAAACCTAACGGTTAGGGAAAGTGATTTCTGAGAAGGAATTTAAATGTGTATAATGAATTAAAGCGATGATCGTATATGCGGACTTAAAACCAATCCTCGATTCATTGGCCCATTTTTAATCCTCGATCGAGTAGGAACTGTGGCCTATAGACTCGCTTTATTGCCAAGTATGTCTCGTGTTCATAACGTTTTTCACATATCAATGTTACGTAAATATGTGGAAGACCCGAACCACATTATTGAGTTAGAACCGGACGAAATAGCGAAAGATTTAACGTATGAAGAGGTTCTTGTTCAAATCTTGGATAAGAAGGAACATATTCTACGCTCCAAGGTTATACCCCAAGTCAAAGTTTTATGGAGGAACCACGATGTTGAGGAAATGACCTGGGAGTTAGAATCTGAAATGAAATCAAGGTATCCTTACCTCTTTGACATACTAGGTACGTACCCTAATTTCGAGGGCGAAATTTCTTAAGAAAGGGAGGTTGTAAGACCCCAGTTTTTATGAATAAAGATGATTTTTCTATAAATATCATTTTTGAATATTATGGAATGAATTTTATATAATGTTATAGTTGTGGGTAATATTTATAAATTTTGCAAAGTATTCAAGTTTTCATATTATATTCGATTAGTCGGGAAATATTCTTTTTGTCAGGGAATATCCGTACGACGGTACAATCATTGGTGGACCCCACAACAGAATTATTGTCGGATTGAGAAAACGATAAAAAATATTTTATGAAAATAACGACGGAAGTTTTCTGAATTATCTTGTTGAACTACTCGGTAGTAAAAGTACAGTAATACGCGTGGTTGCATAGTAGCACACGATATTGATTATTAAGGCTTACGTGATAAGTCACTCAGTTTTGTTTTATTAGTATTATTAACGTAATAAAACAGAAAAAACTTTTTATATAAAATGTAATACTTTTATAAAGTTATTATTACGTTTTATTAGGCTAATAGTAAAATCTTTTTATATAAAACAAAATACTTTTATAAAGTTATTTGTTTTATTAGACAATAATTAGAATATATTATATTTTATTATGCATAGTATTTGCATAGTGCACGCATAGTGTTTGCATAGTAAAATCTTTTATAAAGTTATTCGTTTTATTAGATTATAAATAGAATATATTATATTTTATTTAAAAGATTTTGATTTAAATATGGACCGTCAGATTAAAAGTAAATCAATCTAGGCCAGATTCATGAGTTAGTTCTATCTGCGATCCATTTTTCTATAAATAGAAGCTCATTCCTTCATTATTTTCTTACGAATTCAATTGAAACTCTAGAGAGAGAAATTTATAGGCGAAAAGAAGAAAAGTATTCTACTACTTCACTTACTCTCGATATCAAGTTTCTTTTACGGTAAGGGGTATTATTTTTTTCATATTCATGAAGAGAACTTACATTATTCCATTCTTTATTATTACATTGGAATAACTTTTATATCGCTGATCACCCTATACTTGGTGATTTACATTGTTATTCTATTCGTTATTATTCTCATTGGAACATCACATGCATGCGTTATCACGGGACACAGTTCTATCTTTATTATTACATTGGAATATCTCACATGCATGTGTTTTACGTCGGACTGTTCCGTCTTTATTATTACATTTGGAATATCACATGCATGCGTTTTTGTGGGACTGATTCCGTTATTTATTATTACATTGGAATAACTTTTGCCATCTGCAAGTACCGCATACATGGTGATTCTGTTGTTATTCCATTCTTTATTATTACGTTGGAACATCCACAGCTTGTGCTTAATTTACTTTGACACAGTTCCGATTACTTATTATTCTGTTGATTGGAATAACTTTATCTGTCACACCGCATGCATGGTGATTTCTTTTGTTATTCCATTCTTTAATATACTCAGTTGGTTAAAGTTTTGACTTCTATACTCTATGAAATTAGTGGAATATCCTTGATATTTGCGCTTCATCTAGTATTTTTTTCATGGAAATATTCTTCTTAGCATTCTTGAATTTTACTCTACAAAGCAGTATCATGTTGACAATTTGGACGTTATTGGTTCCTGGACAAATTAATTCGTGAACTTATTTTATTGAATTCTTATATCATTGTCATCATCCTCATGTTTATATTATATGTTGAAAGTCATCTGTGGCCTGTAGTGCATAGATGGACTTGGTATGATTATGACCATGGATTATTCGGTATAATCATGACCGTAATGTTACAAATGATGTGGTAAAAGTCCTCATTGGCCCGTAGTGCATTGATGGACAGTTGTTGGCATGATCATGACCATTAATGAATACACGAATATTCTTGGCCCGTAGTGCATGAAAAATTTGTGGTCGTGATACTAAAGAATATCCTTGGCCGTAGTGTAGGGGTGATTCGATGATGTGGATTAATTATTAAGCTGAGTCTCAGCGATAAAAGTGATGAAATTTTTTTTAAATCATAAAAGATAGTAGAATTTATTCTCTACTTGACTCTTTTAATGGATTGCTTGATCCGCTGCAGTTAAACTTGATGTCTATTATATTTTATCAGTTTAACATTGTTGAAGACTAATGATAATTTATTCTGCATTATCTTAGTCATAATATATCTTACTGGGCTAGTTGAGCTCACCCTTTCTTTCACTCTCTTTAGGAAATGAGAATATAGCTGGGATGAGTCGGGGAACGGAGTGATGAACTAGATGATAGTATTAGTAGTCCTCACTATTCTGTTAAATAGTGTGATAATAAATGTAATGAGGACTTATTCTGAGAGTGGATATTGTCTAGAAGACAATATTTGTATTAAAACAAACAGCTTTCTTATTGTATATTAAAGATTGTATTTGTATTTTGTACCATGTATTTGGCGACTCAGAATAGGTGATGTATACCTATTTTGGGGGCGTCACATAAATTGCTTATAAGTAATGAGCAAGTAAACTTAATGGCTAGGTAAAGTGCTTATAATGTGATGAACAAGTTAACGTAGTGCTTAAGTAATGAATAGTAAAGAGGTGATTAAGGAGGTGGATGACTTATTGACTATTAAGCCCTCACTTTGAGATTCCTATAAATAGGAGATGTCCTAATTCATTTCTTAGTTGTTAGATTTTCCACTAATAACTTGTAGCGTATTGTTTACAGAGAAAAAGCTACAAAAGCTAGATTTCATAGTTCAAGAAGCAAGAAGAAAATTAAAGCTTAATCAAGTGATCTTCAAGGGTAAGAACCTAAACCATTAATCTCTTTCTCTTCAATTGTTAGAGAAGTGAGTAATGGTAGAACATGTATGCTAAGAAGAAGTAGGAATGAATAATCTAAGGACTTAAGTCTTAATAAGCCGTGAATAAGCACTTTGTTCATAGATAAGTTATGAACCAAGGAAGAACTTGTAATATGTCTACATAAATGAAATTTTTATGATTAAAAGATGAGAGGATGATGGTTAGAAGACTTAAACTATGATAGGTAATGTGAAGTAAAATCATAAGTAGTTTATACTTTTATAAGTTATAAACTCATGAAGAACAAGTAATAACTTATCATGTAAATAAGTTAATGTAATATGTATGTTAAGATGTTAGTATGATGGAATGAATCCATTTGAAGCGATGAACAAATCATAAGTAACGAAGTTATGCCAGAATTCACACGATTAGACAATAATCGTTGAATTTGTGAAATTCTTGGAATGGAAGTCCAATTTTGATGTTGAGCTCGGAAACATTGGTTTTCAATGGAGTATAGTCTCATTTGGCATTATAGAGTTGCATAATTGAAAATGACCGAATCCGACTTAGAACGAAGAAACGAGCGTTGAACGTTCACGAACATTTATCGTTTTTGTTAAAATGAACTAATAGGTGAATTTTGAGTTAACGAATTCAAAAATGGAAAATTCTTGCATGAACACGTAGAGTATGTAAATTGTGAGCTAAGGGATTTTAAACGAGCCAATTCAGACTTATAACGAAGAAGTTATGAGCTCGGGAAGTTCATCGAAAAATTTAAGCATCAAATTTTTCGGGGTCGAGGTCTCAGCCTGCAGCCGCTGCAGACGAGCTTGTTAGATCGTGTTGCAGCGCCGGGGCAAAGGGAGTGGCCACTGTAGAGTCACGCTGCAGTGCCACTCGAAGGCATAACACTCGCGTCATAGCGCCATGAACAGTTGGTAATCTTTGAAAGTGTGGCTCATGGCAATGGCACTAAATACAAAGGGATGCAACGTATGGCAATTGGCAGTGGACTTTTGTTGACCAAGTTGTTTGTGAACCCAATGGGTTGCAAGACAAGTATGAGACATGTAATTACTTAATGAACATGATAAGACCTTTCCTAAATCACTTTTATAGTGATGACTTTTGGAATTTAATGTTATTTAGTGAGTAGTTAAACAAAGAATATAAGGTATAAGAAAGTGAATTGTATTCAATAATGGTGATGACTATAACATTTAGAGTTACAACTAAAAGTTGTTGAGTAATATATGAACATGAACAGTATGCAATAAGCGTACTTAACCAATGACGATTGAGTCTCGGATAGTAACGTAGGAACTGTAGTAAGCCGTGAGGAAGGATGATTAACTCAAAACGAGTTGTATTAATGAAATAATTTCAGTTAAGTCGTAGAAGAGAAAGAAGTTGGTAAGAACAATGTAAATTATAATGGCAAGCCAGAACCAATAATAACAAATCTAATACATGATTAGATTGAGAAGAAGGGTAAGATTCATTAGGAACCACGTATGTTCATTCATGACCTAATATGGTATGTTATGTGGTTATGTGTTGTAGAGACCGTAAAGACTCAAAGGAAAAGTAATTATACTGTAGCAGCGCTGAAGGCAAGTTTTCTTATCGCTTGTCTAACCTTCGTTTTAGCCAAGTTTTCAGTGATTCATGTTATGAGATGCATGAATTTTTTTTAAAAAAGGGTCGATGCCAGTTTTAACTCGGCTAGACTAATCTTGAAGAGTTGATTGATTTATTTACAGGTCTTTCAATATTGAATTGATAACGCTATCCTACACCAATTGTTTGGTATGGATTCAAGGTAAGCCTGAGTATGAATAAACAAATGTATTTTACATCGATTATTCGATGGGCACACGAGGTTGCCATAACTTAAACGTACATACGTTTAACGAATGAGTGTTGATCAACATAGAGTACTATAGGCTTATCACCTATAAGTGCTCGTAAGAAATGTCGGATTTACGGTCTTAGTACCGGATTGTCCTTTTCATGAATAAAAGCTAAAGGGAATGTTCATGGTCTATGGACCTACTCAGAATTTCCAAACTACTGTATGTACTTTAGAATTATTTTATGATATGAGAAGTGCTATTCAATGTTTCATAGTACATTATAACTATTATTCAGTTAATGAAGAATAATCATATGATTCTCGAAGTGGTGTTTATATAATATATTGTTAGACTTGATGAGCTAGTTATGCTCACTTCTTGCTTGAATCATATGATTGCAGCTAAGGTAGAGCGAACCGAGGGTTCTAGTAGAGATGAAGGCAAGACGAAGATGAACAACTAGTTTATTCTGTAATAAACTAGTATGTTTGTGTGAATTATATTAAAACGAACACATAATGTAATGGTTTCAGAACCTGGGAACGGGATGTACTATTATTAATGTAATAAGAATGTCGTTGATACACATATTTTAATGTTGTTTCAATAGAATGAATGTACAGTTATGAGTACCGTGTAGTACCATCTGTCGGGTTGGAAGATACCCGAATTTGGGGGCGTCACAACAATGACATGCTAATTCATACTAATTTGACAGAGAAATTATGTAATTGCTAAGAATTTGAAAAAACTTAACTAAGGGCAAAAACAAAAGTTATACCTCCTTGAAGCTTGGATTGAACTCCCCCACTCCTCTGATTATACTTCCTCAATTCTGAGCAACTAAAACTCTAAAAGTATACTTAACAAAAAAAAATTCAAATACTGAGAAATGAGAAGAAGAATGTGATTTATATAGAGAACTTGTTGTCCAATCATTGTTCTTACACTATGAATTGATTCAATAGAAATTGGGAGGAAACAATGGGTATAAGGGAGTTGGCCAACTGTCAAACTCGTAGTCGTCATCACAGTACAATGCTAGGGAGCTGAAGTTTATGCAATGAAGAAGTAGGATATTGTTTGGTAACTGTTTGAGTATTGAGGAGTTTTAAAACTCGGCAACATGATTATAATGTTTAATTTATTCTTTTGGGTTTCTAAAATATAATTTTAATGTGTTAATGCTACTACATAATGGAAAGTTAGGAATTATTTATGTATCCACGTCATATAATCCATGTACATTATTTCAGTCTAATAAATATTTATAACATGTATGAACTCCATTAAATTGGTCACTAATAATTTAATATCTCCTTACAACTTTATTATTCTAATTAGACTCGCTTATTGAAATAATTTGTAATTCTTTGATGGAGTACTTCTTTAATGTTTCCACACATACTTATTATCACATAAGCAATTATTTGTGATACTTCTTATTTCTTCACTTTACTATATAGTTTCTATATATTATATAGTTATACTAAAGTGTCACAATACACTTTCTTTTTAATGTAGGAACTAGATGTTAACACATATCTTACACATCAATTAATTGGATAATACATATTCTATTTATGTAATGAAATTTATTATTCACAATAACAATTAATTAATAATTATAATATTAATTAATTAATTAATTCACTTAAATCCCCATTCTCATGCCACACAAGGCATCTTACAATTCTCATCATCAATTCCACATTTTCTCATTTCTTATAAATTCAATTTGAATAACTTGAATTACTCATCTCACAACACATCAATATTTATATTCAAATAAATATTCATTTTCTTATTATATCAAAATAAATATTTAATCATGAATTTCACGGTTCTTACATCCTCCCCCCCTTATAAAAATTATGCGATGCCCCCAAAAATAGGTATACATCACCCATCTTGAGTCACCAAATACATGGTATAAAATACAAATAAAAACTTAATTATACAAACGTCGTGTAAACAATACGACAAAACATATGCTATGAGTTTTATTATAAATATTGTCATCTAGACAATATCCACACTCAATGGAGTCCTCATTACATTTATTATCACACTATTTAACAGAATAATGAGGAATACTAATACTATCATCTGGACTGTCACTTCGTTCCCCGACTTGTCCCAGCTATATTCTCATTTCCTGAAGAGAACAGTGAAAGAAAGTGTGACAACCGAGATTTTGTAATTTAATTTTAATATTTGTTTGATTGAATAAATATTTTTTGATGAATTAATTATTAGATTAAATAATTAATTGATGAAGTTGTGATAAATTAATTTAATTGTATGTGTTACATTTATTAATTTAATGTGGATAATTTTTATTATTCAAAGTATGTGATTATGTGAGCTTATTGAATTAAAAGAAGTATTTAATAAGCCTATGTTATTTTAATTATTTTAATTTTTAATTAGAGATTTAATAATTTGATATTATTATTTAATGAGAAATTTAATTATGTGACTGTGCATTATTGAGAAATTATTATATTTTATTTAAATAAATTAAATAAGATATTAGATTTATTTTATAATGGGTGTGACATTATTTAAACTATATTATAAAATTTTTATTAAATTAAATGGTTTTAAACTCTATTCTAGCTAGCCAAACATGGCACTATGAGGAGTTGAGGGCAGTTACCCATGACTGGGCAACTGACCACCAACACGCGTCAGTTCTCCTCTTTTTATCAGACGTCTTCTTTTTCTTTCTTTTTCATTATTTGGTTAAGTCTGGTAAAACAGAGAGGGAAAAGAGAGGGAGTTTGAGAATTTAGAGAAGTTGTTAAGAGGTTTGTGAGAGTCAGGAAGAATCAGAAGGAATTCATCTCCTATTTCACTCTACGCTTGGGTAATCTCTTCAACCCAATTTATATATTTTACGTCTTTTAAATTTTATGAATATGGCTTAAGCTTTCTGTGAATCTCTGTAAATTGGGAAATTGTGTTGTTGTTAGGAATATATGTAATAATATGAGTAGTTTAGCATGTTTTATATATATTATATGGGTTTCTATATCTTCAGTTTCATGAAATTATACAGTAAAAGATTTTAGAGTACGTGATATGGCCATATGGCCTTATACGTGATTTTTATATGTCAAATATAATTTATTTTGCAAAATTCACACATTGATATGATTATGCATGTTAAAATGAACAAAATGTAACTTGAATGGTTGGATTTGGCTTTATAACGAATCCGTAGCATTAAAATCCATGTTTTTGTTCAAGAACTTCAAGAACAGTCCAATTTGCATGCTTTAATTCTGTAATTATATGTTTTTATGGGTTAAAATCACTCTATATATGTTGGGTATTGATTATGTATGAATTATAACATGTGGGTATGTTTAATTTGGTGGAATTAGTGTCAAAGATGTGTTGAATTCGCTGAACTCTGTGTTCTTCGCGAACTGAGAATCAAAATCTGGAGTTTAATGTACGCTGACCAACTCGAGCAGAAACTCAGCAAGAAGCATGCCAATGTGTCACAGAATACCATGTCTTCAAATAAGCGGCCTTCTGTACATGTGCAATATACCAATACAAAAGTGGGTAGCGTACTTACTTAGCAGAATGGTCAGAAATGAGTTTTTAAAAATGTTTAAGTGTGGCAATGTGCTATTAACTTAATCTAATGAGCATAAAAACTTGTTAGACATATAATGAGATGTTAAAATGAATTATTAACATGTCCATAACATAATTACGTGTGGATTGAATGATCGAATGCATAATTAGTTTATTTTTTGTGAAATCTTAATTTTACACTAAGTGTAATAATTGACTAAGTATAGTCATGAAGTCGAGATTAGACAAGGAATAATTTATGATGTCTAGTACGTTATTATTGACTGGTATTGTGAACGTAATTGGTATGTAGGATTTAATTCAAAGAACGAGTTTGTTTAAGTGTAATCTACGCACGAGGCAAGTTTCTAAACCTTATCTTGTTACATTGAGCAAGTTTCTTATCCTAAACTTTTGTTAAGCAAGTTCTCATTATTATTGATCAAGCCTATCTTGTATATTAAAGTTTATTAATCTTTAAGCATGGTGTTGTTATATAATAATTATTCTATTGTATACCTTTTTAGATGTTATTTAAGTTAAATATTCATTCACTGTTAAACCTTGTTAGACTAGCGAACCCTTATTGATTCGACTAGTCCATAGTTGATGAGCGTTCTAAATTTCAAAACCCCTTGATGAATTATCCAAACCAAACTTCCTTTGGTGCGGACTCGAATGTCAAACTGAGATGAACAACCCTGTATAAGAGATTATTTACGCTTTAGCGTTAAGATATTGTACACAGTATGGTACTAAGGGCTGATCCCCCTAAGTACGAGAAGGAGAGTCCATAGTCTTATGATTGTTAAAGGTGTCAAGTAAAAACACTTGACAACCTAGGACATAGTTCAAGGTCTTATGACCCTCAGAAATTCTTTTGATTCTTGTTATTCATTCTTGATTCAAAAGTTGAGCTTTTATATCCGAAGTTATTATTTTTCTCGCATGTTATTATTCATTGTTATATTATTATACTTGTGGGCAATCGTGCTCACTCTTGCGTAATAATAACATTGCAGTTAAGAACGAAAGAGTAGACGAACCTTCCACTAGTAAGGGCAAGGGCAAGCTTAGCAAGTAATGAAGAAGGTTTTATTAATGTGGTTATGCGATGTAATTAGAGTTGATGTTACTAAGACTTATTTTTTTATGTTTTCCGCACAGATGTTTTAAGGTTAGAGTAACCTGGGATTTATTTATTATTCAGTTGATGTAACCCCATAAGGGGAGAGATTTATTATTTATTCTATCTATTGCATGGTTTGAAATTTATTTATGGGTAGATAGATATATGATGCTTGTACAGTGAACACCAAATCCTGTGAAAATGGAAGTACTGGATTTGAGGGTGTCACAGAAAGGGTGAGCTCAACTAGCCCAGTAAGAAATATTATGACTAAGATAATGCAGAATAAATTATCATTAGTCTTCAACAATGTTAAACTGATAAAATACAATAAACATCAAGTTTAACTCATGAATGAACATGTAATCCATTAAAAGAGTTAAGTAGAGGATAAAATCTACTATCTTTTATGATTTAAAAGGTTTTCATCACTTTTATCATTTGGGACTCGACAATAAATAATCCACATCATCCCCACAGACTCACGACCAAGGATATTCATTAATATCACGACCACAAATTATCCATGCACTACGGGCCAATGATATTCGTGTATTCATCAATGGTCATGATCATGCCAACAACTGTCCATCAATGCACTACGGGCCAATGAGGACTTTTACCACATCATTTATAACATTATGGTCATGATTACACCGAATAATCCCTGGTCATAATCATACCAAGTCCATCTATGCACAACAGGCCACATATGACTTTCAACAAAAATATAAACATGAGGATGATTACAATGATATAAGAATTCAATAAAACAAGCTCAAGAATTAATTTATCCAAGAACTAATAATGTCCAAATTGTCAACATGATACTTCTTTGTAGAGTAAAATTTAAGAAGGCTCAGAAGAATATTTCCATGAAAAGATATTGGATGAAGCGCAAATATCAAGGATATTCCACTAATTTCATGGAGTATAGAAATCAAAACTTTAACCAACTGAACATAATAAAGAATGGAATAACAAAAGAAATCACCATGCATGAGGTACTTCGCATAGACAGGTTATTCTAACATAATAATAAATAACGGGACCGTGTCGAAGTAATACGCGACCGACGTGATATTCCAACAGAATAATAAAGAATGGAATAACAATCAAATCGGCATGCATGCGGTACTTCAGATAGACAAAGTTATTCCAATGTAATAATAAATTACGTAACCAGTGTCCGACGTAAAATGCATGATGGATATTCCAACAGAATAATAAAGACTAACCAGTCCTGTAAAACGACAGTAAACGAGGATGTTCCAATGTAATAATAAAGAATGGAGTAATGAAGAATTTCACCATGTATGCGGTACTTGCATGCATGACGAAGTTATTTCAACATAATGATAAAGAATGGAATAATGTAAGAATTTCACCAAGTATAGGGTGACCACAGATATATCTGAGTTATTCCAATGTAATAAAAAATAGAATAACATAAGTTCTCTTCATGAATACGAAAGAAATAATACCCTTTACCTTATAAAGAAGAGTACTTTCGATGGTAGGCGTGGATATACTTGAAGAAACTTGCACTACGCCTCAAAGCTTTCTTAAATGCTAAAGAAATATGCTCAAGATTATAGAAGAAGAATTCTCTCTACGCTTTCTCTCTCTAGAGTTTCTAATTGAATTAAGAAGAAATAATGAAGGAATGAGCTTCTATTTATAGAAGAATGGATCAATAGTAACCAATCCATGAACGGTCCAGATTGATTTACTTTTAAATAGACGATCTAGATTGGTTTCCAATAAAATATAATATATTCTATTTATAATATAATAAAAAACGAATAACTTTATAAAAGTATTACATTTTTATATAAAAAATTTTACTATGCAAAATACTATGCGAGCACTTTATCAAACACTATGCATAATAAAATATAATATATTCTAATTATTGTCTAATAAAATGATATAACTTTATAAAAGTATTCTCGCTTTATATAAAATGATTTTACTATTAGCCTAATAAAACGAATAACTTTATAAAAGTATTCATTTTATATAAAAGTTTTTCCTGCTTTATTACATTAATAATACTAATAAAACAAAATTCATCATCATTATCATAATTCACACTATTAATCGACTGTGTCGCTCCTGTGAAAGAGGGGTTTTTCAATAAGGATTTCTCCTATCAAGCGCAAATTACGTGACCAAACCTCTCATTGGTAGAACTTCTAGGCATCGTTAATAATGCAAATAATAATATTAACAACTTTGTTATCTTAATTATTGATTTAATAATATATAAAATATTGACAATAATTGAATTAAATAACGTGAGATACTATGCAGCAATTACTGAAGCAATAATTGAACAAAACTGAGTGACTTCTCAAGTAAGCATCAATAATCAATACCGTAGTGCTACTATGCAACCACAGCCAGATTCTCGCATTTTTTAACACTAGGTGTTTCAATAGTTAACGGTAAAACTTTCGCCGTTATTTTTATAAAATATTTTTTATCGTTTTCTCAATCCGACAATAATTCCGTTGTGGGGTCCACCAATGATTGTGTCGTCGTACGAATATTTTCTGATAAAACGAATATTCCTCGACCAATCGAATATTATAAACAACTTGCGTACTTTGCAAAATTTCTAAATATTACCTACAACTATAACATTATATCAAATTCATTCCATAATATTTAAAAATGATAATTATAGAAAATTCATCTTTATTCGTAAAAGTTGGGGTCTTATAAATTATGTCTTCAGAATTGGTACAAGGTTACACGAATAGATAGGAATAGTCCCTTCGCATCTTATCTTCTACTTCCCACGTGGCATCATCGGCATCATGGTTCCGCCAAATTACTTTTACAGAGGATATGATTTTATTTCTTAACGACTATTCTTTCCTATCTAATATCTGGACATGAATTTCTTCATATGTCAGATTTTTCTCCAATTAAATGGGCTTGTACGAAATCATGTGTTTATAGTCAGGCTTGTACGGATGTAACACGGAGATCTGAAACACGTTATGGATGTGCTCCGGCTCAGGTGGTAATGCAACTTTGTAGGCCACTTCGCCTACTCGCTTCAGTATCTCGAATGGTCTTATTAACCTCAGACTTAATTTTTCCTTCTTTTCGAATCGTATTTTTCCCTTCTAGGGAGATACTTTTAAGAAAACGTGACTTCTGACTTCAGAGTTGAGGTCTTGACGATGCAAGTCTGCGTATTTCTTCTAGCAATCTTATGCAGCTACTAATCCAGCTCTTATCAATGTCACCACATCTGCAGTTTATTGAACTAATTCCGGCCCTAGCATCTTTCGTTCTCTGACTTCATCCCAACATAATGGCGTTCTACACTTTCTCCCATATAGAGCTTCATATGGTGGCATGCCTATACTCGCATGATAACTATTATTATATACAAATTCTATTATGGGTAGATGGTCGTCTCATCTTCCTTTGAAGTCCATCATACAAGTCCTAAGCATGTTTTCTAATGTTTGTATCATTCGCTCACTTTGTCCATCTGTTTCTGGATGATAAGCGGTACTCAACCTCAGTTGTGTTCCCATCCTTTCTTGTAAGCTTTTCCAGAACTTTGACGTGAAATGCGGATCTCGGTCAGAGATAATTGATACTGGCACTCCATGTCGTGAAACAATTTCCTTTACGTAAAGGTTCGCTAGCTGATTCAAACTATATCGGATCTTGATCATTAGAAAATAAGACTTCTTCGTTAGTCAATCTACGATAACCCAAATGGCATCAAAACCTTTTTGCTTGACTGGAAGTCCCACCTTGAAGTCCATCGTAATGTGCTCCCATTTCCACTCTGGTATTTCCAACTGTTGAAGTAGACCACTCGACCTCTTGTGCTCTGCTTTGACCCGTTGACACGTAAGCATCTGCTAACGCACTCCACGATTTCTGGTTTCAGATGGGGCCACCAAAAATGTTACCTCAAATCTGGGTACATCTTTGTGCCTCCTGGATGAACAGAATACGTCGTATTGTGTGCCTCGTGCAAAATTTCTTCCCTCAACTCGGTTACTGCTGGAACCCACACTCTCCCTTTGAATCTCAAAATACCATCTCTATCCATATTGAACTTTTCTTCCTCATTTTTTGTGATCCTCTTCCTAATTTTCTCGCATTCTTCATCCTTCTCTTGTGATTCCTTTATTTTATCCAACAAGGTTAGATAAGCTTCGACTGCAAACAATCTCTCTTTAGACCTCTCCAGTCCCTTTACTTCTATCTTTAATTTTTCCATATCCCTTATTAACTCCTCCTGAGTGGTCAATTAAAATAACTTCTCCCTTCCTTTCCTACTTAGCGCATCGGCCACAACGTTCTCCTTCCCTGGGTGATATACAATATCGCGATCATAATCCTTGATTAATTCTAACCACCTTCTTTGACGCATGTTCAACTCCTTTTGTGTGAAGATATATTTCAGACTCTTGTGGTCCGTGTATATCTCACATTTTTCTCTGTACAAATAATGCCTCCAAATCTTTAACGTAAAAACTAATGCCGCCAACTCTAAGTCATGAGTAGGGTATCGTTTTTTGTAATCCTTCAATTGTCGTGACGCATACGCAATGACCTTGCCATGTTGCATTAGCACACAACCCAGTCCTTTGTGCGACACATCACTATACACCACGAATCCTCCCGTATCATCTGGTAATGATAATACAGGTGCCTCGCTTAACCTCTTCTTCAATTCTTGGAAACTCTTTTCACACTTGTCTGTCCACACAAACTTCACCATCTTCCTCGCTAAATTGGTCAACGGGGTTGCTATCTTAGAAAAATCGTCTTCGATTTCTCCCAATTACTCACTGCCTCTACCTGTGTAGGGTCTAAGAAAATTCCATCCTTATCCACCATGTGTCCTAAGAATTTAACCTTCTTCATCCAAAATTCACACTTAGAAAATTTTGCATATAGCTTCTCTTTTCTTAGTGCCTCCAAAACCATCTTTAGATGTTCAGCGTGTTCTTCTCCTGTCTTCGAGTAGATCAAGATATCTTCGATGAAAACTACCACGAATATATCTAAGAATGGCTTGAAAACTTGGTTCATCAAGTCCATAGAGGTTTCCGGGGCATTTGTCAAGCCGAATGACATTACCAAAAATTCAAAATGTCCGTAATGAGTTCGGAACACTGTCTTTAATATGTCCTCCTCTCGGACCTTCAGTTGGTGATAAATCATTCGTAGATCAATCTTTGAGAAACACTTCTGTGATAACCCGAAAATTCATAAAATCTTGAATGATTTGAATAAAGGTTAAAGAATAAAATCTAGATTAGAATTTGAGGATTTATTTAAAATTTTCAAGTAAAACCTATATGGTTTGTTATTCGAATGAGAATAGAGAAAATATGGGTTACAAAATTCCTAAACCCTAGAAATGGATTAATATGTACTTGAAGGAATATCAAGAATAAGGTATTACGATACCTGTAAATTCGATGTGAACTGAATAGTCTAAGAAATGTTATATAAGTACATATGGAAATTTTCTTAAGGAGATAAGATTTCATTTGAAGAGATGCTATGAGGTTAAACGAAGATGAGTATTGTAACGCCCCCATATCTATACTCCCACAGTATCTGATATGGTGTTTACAGAAAATCA
Source organism: Panax ginseng (assembly GCA_020205605.1). Classification (NCBI taxonomy): domain Eukaryota; kingdom Viridiplantae; phylum Streptophyta; class Magnoliopsida; order Apiales; family Araliaceae; genus Panax; species Panax ginseng. The sequence continues at coordinate 91,580,616 of CM035129.1, forward strand.
ACATAATGCTTTTAAATCTATACACCCATGGTATCTGATTATAAGATTACATTAAAAAGAGGGACTATCAGATACAATTCTCATAGATTCAAGATTCACAGTATCCCATAACAATTGGTAATTCTCAAGAGAACTATTACTGTGTTTGGATACCCTCACTTGAATATATGAACTGTATCTGTGACTAAAGTCTATGTATCCAAAATTTAGAGTATCAGTAATAACATGAACAGTCCATATTACTAATACCCTCACCCAGATATATAGTTTAAGCCAATGAATTTATACTATCGCATCGATAGTAACTACTTATCTAAAATCCAGAGTATTAATAACAACATGAACAGTCCATGCTATTAATACCCTCACTCAGCTAAATAGTTCCCAAGGATCTCAACTAGATTCGAAGAAGTCTAATTTTACATCTATATATATGTTAGAAAACACGGTTGCGGAAATAAAAGATGTTATATATATCATAATATTAAGATTCGATTACATGATTCTCATAACGAGTTCTTATTACAAGGTATTCAAACAAACAAGAATATAATCTAATCTATATAGGGACGCTTCCCTTTATCTACTCCAGAAGTTCCAGGATTACCATCTAAAACTGCAAAGGGAATAATTTGCAAGGGTGAGCTATGACATGCTTAGCAAGTTGTGTATTTACAACAATATAGGATTTGAAGAAATATAAAAATTCAAATTTCAACTGATAGTTGTTACCATTTATGGATTTCTCTAATTTCAACCATTTCTGGAATTTTTCTTATTTCTGTCAGTCACAAAGACTTAGAAATTTTGTTCAGATGTGAGATAGGGGATCAGCCTATTCAACATCCTAGGAGTATGCATATCACCTACAGTGCTTGAGATACACTAAAATTACTGTCAATATATGAATTGACTAAACTTCGCTCCCTTACGGGATACTCAACCTCAGTATAAGATTGTCATACCAAAATAATTTGGTTTGACACAACAGTTTATGCTCAATAAACAATATCATATGAATAAACAATTCATTTCTTAGTTATGTTCGAACTATAGCAATAACTTTTCAATAATAAGGTAATTCAATTGTAGGTGTAGGATATTATATCAACAACATATCAAGATAAAAAAAATCTTGTCAAACAATAAGCAGGGTTTAAGAAATTTGCTTTATAAGAGATTTAAGGATAGAGAACTTACCTGAGCGTAGATCAGTCAAGTTATGATATTCAAACGTTAATAAGTACCAACGATATTCATATATATAAATCTAACACGTTCATATTGATAACAATATCCAATTATTACATTTATATAATATCGGGTTAGATTTAATATGGTTTAGTATTTAATAACTTTGTTATATGGACTAAATTTATTTATAAAATTTATTTATCCATTATAATAAATTTTAAAGTATTTAAAATATTTATTTATCCTTTAAATGATTTTTAAGTCATTTATTTCTATTTATAAGTAACTAATATTTACCTAAAATTTTACAAAAACATTGATTATTATTATTAAATAATTTATATTCATTTATTATAATTTTTATATCATTAATAATATTTTTCCATAATTATTTAGTATTTATAAATAATTATTCTAATTTTTTTTATTAATAAATTAATTATTAATAATATCAAAATAATATAAAATAATTATTAAATTTATGTAAAAATATCGTAATTTATTTATAATAATTTAATATAATTTTTATAACTATTTTTATAATTATTTATATTTATTTATTAATTATTTCTAATTTTTTTCTAATTTATTTTTAAAGAAAAATAATTTTTGTCTGTCATTAAAAAGCCCTACAAAGGATGTAAAGTGTCATTGAGGGTGTTCTTGAGTTTCTAGCCAGCGATTTGGTTGTGGTCGAGTGATCACTTTGACCATTAAATAACTAGCTACTGGTCATGATTTTTCAGTTTGGTCAAGCATTGATGTTGTAGTACTCATACAATAGTAAAAAATGAAACAAATCATAGACTCTAACTTACACATAACAAGAAGTTATAGGCTCAAAGTCATTATCGAGTGTTCTTGGGTTTCGGGTAACCCGAATGTAAGTCAATGGCCGTCAACGGTTTTGTGGCTTAAATATCTTCGATTACTGTATTAGATGTATATTTTGCTTGTTGTAATATGTAGTATATATGTCGTAGTACATATATATAACATTACCAGAATGTATCATAACTCTAAGGTCTCTAAATTGGCTGGTCAAAGTACAGCTAGATGTTGTTCTTCATGTTCTTTAGTTTTCTAGAAAACCCAGAAAACTCGGTCATGCTCGGTCAACGGATTTTGACCAATAATTCCAGTAAACCTATACGTTGTTTGTTCAATTAAAGATCATAGATATGTAGTATGTATAACAGGGTACTAATCTATAACAAAGACTTAAACAATTAACAATCGAAGATTTATTAAATGAATTCATTCCAAAGTAAGCAGGCTCGATTTGTTTTTGAGTTTTCTGGCAAACCTGTAAAACCCAACATCCGTGAACAGTCCAACCCACTTTGGATCGCTTATAACTTGAAATCTACTGACCAACCGAACTTTGTTTTCTTTTCTAGATTAAAGACCTACTAACAGGCTACAAATACCAATCGATTAACAAACCAAAACATAAACACACATGAATCTACAAGCCCTGACATTCGGCAGTCAGACCAAGTTTTACAAAATTTCCAGATTTCATAAAACACTTAATTAAGTCATCTAGATGTTATGAAAATGTGTTCTACCAATCTAACATACTTTCTAACATCCTAATACATAATTCTAAACATCTAAACAACAAATCTAACATAAGATCAAAGAGCAATTTATGAACTAGGGTTTGCACCTTTCTCGAGCAATTTGTGATTCTAGCTTCCGATGTTGTTGTTGCTATCACCCGTGCTTGATTTGGTAGGTTTATAAGTGTATCTAGGCTTTGAGAATTCGTGAGTTTGCTCAGCCCTAAGGTTCCTATTTATAGAATTCTTCAACTTGGCTTTTTGGTCATTTTTCCACCTACTTGCCTCTATAAAGATTTGATTTGTGACTCTTCTGCTATTTGGGAGTTTGGAAGCATGTCATGTGATGTTTTGGAACTTGAAATGGTGACTCCCAACCTACTTGTGAGCTAGTTGATCAAATTAGTAGCTTAATTAGGTTTAAATCTTCACTAATCTTGATTAGGTTTTTGTTTCTAATGATTAGGAATGTTAATTAATGTTAATTAGTACCTAATTGAAGTTTACTAACCATGATTAGGTGTTAAGATAAGCTAATTAAGGTTATATTAGCTAATTAGGGTTTAATTTATAAATTAGGGTTAGGGTTTTTTAATCTAGGATTGTTAACCTAAATTTCTCGTTAATCCTAACAAGCGCGACAAAGCGTTTTGTCAGTGTAAGCACGACAAAGCAACTTGTCAAAATAATTTTACCGAAAAGTCCAAATATAGAAAAAAAATTTAAGCACGAGGTGTCAAGCTCTACGTTTTCCGAACAAAAATTTATGTGATCAAATTTATAAAACCAAGTATATATTAACACATAACAATTCAGAACAGAGAAATTTTATTTATATAATGAGATTTTACACTTAGGAGTCTTATTAGGGTTTTGGGTTTTTACAAGTATATGTATAGAAACATATATATACTTAGTAAGGTGCTATATATATTTTAGCAAGAGGAATGATGAATTAAGTTAATGATATAAGGATCAAGATAAAACTATGTTAGTAATTAACATAGCTTGAACGTTGGCCTTGACTGGCAAATAAGAATTTGAAAATGTACAAAGTTGTTAGTTAATAAGATTAGCAATAAGAAGGGAGTAATTTAAAACTCAAAATTTGATTTAGAGATAAAATTTTGAAGCATGGACTACTCGGTTGCGTCCGGAACATAAAGTTTAGTCAGAATGGACAGTAAACACAAAATGTGTAAAGGTTGACTTTTGGTCAAATTTAATAGTTGACTTTTTATGGAGAAAAGTCAAAATTAGTGTGACACCCCCAAACCCAGGTACTTCATTCCCACAGGATTTGGTGTTCACTTAATCAAACATTCATATCTACCTACCCAATCACAATAAAGCTGGATAAATAAAACCTTTCCCATTAAAGGGTTACATAATAAAATCTCCCAGGTTATCTAACCTTTAAATACAATCATTCAAATGCGAAATTTAAAATAAACTTCATTACAACTGTTCAATTAAAATCTGAAAATCAAATATCAAATTACAAGTCTTCAAAACTTGTTCATCTTTCCTTTTCCCTTACTAGTACTAGGTACATCAGCCTTTTCGTCTTTAACTGTAAAAGTTATATAAGCAAGAGTGAGCAAACAATGCTCACTTGAAACAATAAGAAATCGACAAGAGTATAATAATAATAACTGCTCATGATAGGCTCATCAAGACTGAATGGTACTCTAATAATGATAATAAGGAATTGAAATTCAAAATGTGGAATAAATATAACTGAGGGTCATAAGACCATGAACTATGTCCACAGTTGCGAGTAATCTTTCAACTCCAACTTTAACAGTCCTAAGACTATAAGGACTCCTCGTACTTAGGGGGATCAGTCCTTCGTACCATGTATTGTGCACAAACATTTAACGCTACGCGTAAGTTATCCCTTAATAATAATAGGATTGTTCATCTCAGTATTTGGAGTATAAGTCTGCACCAAAGAGAGTTTGGTTTGGATAATCTTTCAAGGGTAATTTGAAGTTCAACGATCATCAACTAGAGGACTAGTTGAATTAATAACATCATATTACAGAATAATCGTAATTGAATCAACATAGTAAACCAAAATCATGCTTTAGGAATAATCTAATAGCATATACTTTGAATAACTATAACATGCCTTGTTTGAACAATATTAAGTCAAGGTTAATTAGAATTGAGTACTAAGCATGCATAACCATTTGAACGATAAAATTGCTTGACATTATTATAAATAGTTGTGCATGCTAAACAACAAGTTAAATATAAGAATAACTTGTCAACATCAAACAAAGTTTAGAAAGCTTGCATCATTTATAAAGTAATTGCATTGAAACAATAAATAGTTCAACAAGATAAAGAATTATAAAGCTTGCATTATTCTATTGGAAACAATAACTGATTCAATCAAGATAATGGATTAGAAAACTTGCCTTGCTCGTGGACTAAACCGAACAATTCAAATCACAATATCCTATAAACATATGTCATCATGACATAATTAGTCACTACAACTTTACAATCTTAACTAAGTATGTTCATCATATAAATATTGAATTTTTAATCACATAATCAAGTTATAACACAATTTAATTGTTAATAACATACTTATTCATAGTATAAAAAAAATACTAAAATCAACATTTTACAGTTCTACTATCATCACATAACAATTCCTTCAAATCTCAAGTACAAAATCAACACTATTAGACCATTTTGCTAATTCACTGCGCCATAGTTTACATCGTGGGTCGCATTGACGACGTGAGCGTGGCGTTATAGTTAGCGTTGAATAAGGCTACAAGGTCAAGACTGCAACGTGGTGTTGGCGCGTGTATGTGAAACTACTATCAAGTTGGGCATGTACGCCACAGCTAGATCTCGATTGACAACTTTTCAAAGAATATCACAGGAAAAAGCCAAATTTGGCCTACAAGTTCGTTTCTAACAGACTGATTTACATATAACTCATACAAAACTTCATGTAAACATAATTCAAGGATTCCTAACATGTTTCTACCCATACAACAACATAAACAACATAATTAACACACCCAATTTCATTGTTTTTGGCTAAAACTCATTTTTTTTGATATTTTTGAAGAAAACAACCACTGTATTTTTGTTTTGCAACCAAAACCATTAATTCAAAGCATTTTATCAAAGTATATATATACTCTAACAAATTGAAAAGCCAATTTATCAATAAAACAACTATACAACCCATAATTTCTAGTTTAACAAGATAATATATAATCACCAAAACTCACTGTAAATATTTTTCTTCCCAAATTACATACATATCATCAATTCATAGATTATAACTTATGAAAATCATTTTAACATCACTAATAAGTCATATAAAGCCACATAACACAATAATACATGCTTACATAAAGATTCTACAAAGAATTTGGGAAGAGAACTAGACTTTTAAAACTAAAAAGAAATTGGAGAATACCTTGATAGAAGATGATATGGCTATTCTTTTCTCTCTCAAGCCTCTCCTTCCCCAATCTCTAGTCTTTTTTTCTCTCTTCTTTTCTTCTTCTTCTCTTCTTCTTCTTCCTCTGAGTTTTCTTTCTTCTGAGTTTTTCTTTCTTCTCTCTCTCTATCTAACGTATACTAGATATCTAACGTATAGAATATAATATATATATATATATATATATATTGATTATATAATATAAATATAAAATACATAACTGACATCAGTTAAATCTTTTGAAATCAAAAGCCATAAGGCTTATTTGGCTAAACACTAAAACATAATCAATTAATCCTTAGGCCTTGTTTGGTAAGACTCCATTAGAATAAAGACTTAATAGGCATTAGGCCTTGCTTGGCAAAACTGAATTAAACTTCCCTAATTTATCTTAATAACTCCTTTATAATAAGGTTATTTGTCACACATCAACTTAATTAAATTAATTCTAAAAGCAATTTATTAAATCTCTTCATCACATAAATCAATACCACCAAAATTATAATTTCTATAAAATTATAACTTTATTTAATCTATTAACACAAACCTTTTATTTATAAATTCAAATTAAAATATAATAATTTATTCAATAAAATTCTCTAACTTAATAATTAAATTAAATTAGCAAAATAATTAATTTTCCACAATTATTTATTTTACAAATAATTAAGCACATTAATTCAAATTTGAACAATTATTTATTCAATAATAAACACATCCATTAAATATTTAAATAATTTAATAAATATTTAATATAACAATTAAAATTGTAGAATGTTACATCATTCCCTCCTTACAAGGATTCTGTCCCCAAAATCACCATTCAAATAATTCATTCGTCACATTTTCCCCTACTTACAAAGATTCTGTCCCCAGAATTGAAGACACAGATTAAACAAATAACTCAGGGTAATTCTTCATCATTTCAGCTTCGAGTTCCCACGTAGCCTCTTCGACATTGTGGTTCCTCCAAATTACCTTCATGTAAGGTATCACCTTATTCTGAGCACTTGTTCTTTTCTTTGTCGACTATCCGGATAGAACCTCTTCATGGACAAGTCTTTCTCAAACTGCAATGGTTCGTACTCAATCACATGCTTGTAATCAGGTTTGTACGGTCGTAACACCGACACGTGAAAAACATTATGAATGTTTTGCAACTCTGGAGGTAGAGCTACCTCGTAAGCCACCTCTCCCACCTTTCGCAGCACTTCGAAGGGTCCAATAAATCTCGGACTTAGTTTCCCTTTCTTACCAAATCGAATTTTTCCTTCCCAAGGAGAAACCTTTAGGAATACGAAATCTCCTATATCAAATACACAATCTTGTCTGTGTTGATCAAAGATATTTCTTTTATGCATGCTTGAGCAAACTACTAGTCTTGCTCTCGATGAGTTTGACAACCTCGTGAGCTTTGTTGTACCGATTCTTTGGTCCTAATAGTTGATGTTCTCTGACTTCATCCCAAAGACAATGGATTTCACTTCCCCGCCAGTATAATGCTTCGTAAGGCGGCGTGCCGATGCTAGCGTGGTAACTATTATTGTAGGCAAATTCCACCAACGGCAATTGTTTATCCCAGCTTCCTTTGAAATCCATGATGCACACTCTCAACATATCTTCCAACGTCTGAATCGTTCGTTCGCTTTGGCCATCTGTTTGCGGATGATATGCAGTACTCATTCGCAACTGGGTTCCCATACAGTCTTGTAGTCTCTTCCAGAAGTTTGATGTGAACCTCGGATCTCTATTTAACACAATTGACACTAGAACTCCATGTCTTGACACGATCTCTTTAACATATAACTTTGCCAGCTGATCAAGATTGAATCTAATCTTTATTGGTAAAAAGTGTGCAGATTTTGTCAATCTGTCCACTATCACCCAAATCGCATCGTATCCTTTCTGAGTTGTTGGAAGACCTATCACAAAATCCATTGTGATATGTTCCCATTTCCATTCCGGTATCTCCAACAGTTGAAGTAACCCGCTTGGTCTTTGATGCTCGGCCTTGACTCTCTGACATGTCAATCACTTTGCAACGCATTCTGCAACGTCTCTTTTCATATTTGGCCACCAAAAATGTCACCGCAAATCTTGATACATCTTTGTACTTCCTAGATGAATTGAATATCTCGAGTTCTGAGCTTCGGTCAAAATGTCTTCTTTAATATCTGGTACTGCTGGAACCCATAATCTCCCTTCAAATCTCAGCATTCCATCGGTATCAATCTTATATTTCACCTCTTTTCCCTCAACAACACTTTCTCTGATTTTTCTGCATTCCTCATCCTGCAGTTGAGCGTTTTTCACTTTGTCCACCAAAGTGGGACTGGCTTCCATCTGGTAACATCTTTCATCGGATTCTCTTGGAAATTTGATTTCCAATTCTAACCTTGACATTGCTGTAATAAGCTCCTCCTTATCAGTTAGCAACATCAACTTTTCCTTGCCTTTCCTACTCAAGGCATCTGCAACCACGTTTGCTTTGCCTGGATGATAAAAGATCTCACAATCATAATCTTTTATCAGTTCCATCCATCTTCTTTGACGCATGTTCAGGTCCTTTTGTGTGAAAATATACTTCAAACTTTATGGTCTGTGTAGATCTCACATTTTTCTCCATAGATATAGTGTCTCCATATCTTCAGAGCAAACACAACCGCCGCCAACTCTAAATCATGAGTCGGATACCCTTTTTCATAGTCTTTCAATTGTCTTGACGCATACGCGATGACTTTACCATTTTGCATAAGGACACGCCCTAATCCCTTATGTGAAGCATCACTATACACCACAAAATTTCCTGTATTATCCGGTAACGACAACACATGTGCCATACTTAGCTTCTTTTTCAATTCCTGGAAACTTTCTTAACACTTCTCCGTCCAAAATTTTTTTACAGCTTTCCTTGTTAAATTTGTTAACAGAGTGGCAATCTTGGAAAAATCCTGGATAAACCGTCTATAATACCCTGCTAATCCCAAGAAACTTCTCACTTACTGATGGAGTTCTCGCTTGTTCCCAATTTATCACAAATTTCAACCTTTGATGGATCCAATGAAATTCCATCCTTGTCAATTACGTGCCCAAGAAATTGTACGTTCCGCCAAAATTCACATTTAGAGAATTTCGCATACAACTTTTCTTTTCAAGCATCTCCAAATTAGACGTAAATGTTCCACATGTTCCTCTTTAGTTTTAGAGTACACCAGAATATCGTCGAGAAACACCACCACAAACTTGTCCAAAAATATTTTAAACACCCTGTTCATCAAATCCATGAACGCTGCAGGGGCGTTTGTCAAACTGAAAGACATTACCAAAAATTCGTAATGTCCATACCGAGTTCGGAATGCCGTCTTCGTTACATCCTCTTTTCTTACCTTCAGTTGATGGTACCCACTTCTCAAATCTATTTTCGAGAAATATCTAGCATCCTTCAATTGATCAAACAAGTCATCTATTCTCGGCAATGGATATTTATTCTTAATAGTGACTTTGTTTAACTCTCTATAATCAATGCAAAGACGCATTGACCCATCCTTCTTCTTCTAATAAATAACACCTGCTCCCCCTACGGTGACACACTTTACCGAATGTATTTCTTGTCCAATGCTCCCTATAGTTGTACCATCGCTTCTTTCATCTCCACCAGAGCCATTCTGTACGGGGCTTTCGATATCGGAGTGGTTCCCGGTGCTAAGTCAATCACGAACTCAATTTCTCTGTCAGGCGAAAGTCCTAGCAAATCCTCTGGAAACACGTCCACAAATTCTCTAACCACTGGTATTTCTTCCGGCCATTACACCTTCTTCTCGAGTATCGACTATGTAAGCTAAATAACCCACACACATTTCGACTCAACAACTTTTTGGCTGCATAGCATAATCGCTCGACATCTCATTTGTTCTAGGCGATTTGCTACCATTGAATACTACCTTTGACGAGTCATAAGGTTTACACATTTCTTTTGGCAATCAATTATCGCTCCATAATTGAACAACCAATCCATTCCCAAAATAACATCAAACTCTCCTATCCTGATCGGAATCAAATCTACCATCAAAATATTTCCCTTAATGTTCACCCTACAGTTCTTGTATACGAACCTAACAGGAACTACTTCCTTATTCGCAATTTCTATGTTTAAAGGGAAATTCAATTCTTCACTAGGCAATTCTAATCTCATGGCAAATTTATCCGATATAAATGAGCAAGTAGCACCCAAATCAAATAATACATAAGCATCAATATCATTGATCGGAATAATACCTGACACCACATCCTTTGATTGCACAGCATCTTGCACAGTCATGTTGAAGGTTCTTGCTGTGGGTTTATTGGTTGATGTTGGCCCACCAATAGTCAGCGCACCTCCACTAGTACTTCCCTTGTTTTCATTTGCCTCACTAGGTCTCTTCTTGGGGCACTCACGAGCAAAGTGATCCTTGGACCCGCAAGTGTAGCAAACATTCTTCTTAGGTTGGTTGCAATTTGGGGCGATGTGACCCTCCTGGCCACAGTTAAAACTTACTCATTTCCCTTTCAAGCACACACCCTTATGAAACTTTTCGCATGTAGTACACGCTTCAAACTTCTTATTCTGCTGATTACCCTGCTGATTTCCAGCACCCATACTTCCATTCCACTTCCTTTTTTAGATTATTGTTACCATTTCCATTACCACTACCGCCATTCTTCACCTCTATTTCATTCTTCTTCTTTTTCTGTTCCTGATTGAACTTGGTTACAGCCTCGCCTCCACCTTCGACGAGAATTTCCTTTTCCATCATGGTTGTAAACGTCTTCAACTGGAACAAGGAAACTCTACTAAACAACCAGGGCTTCAGTCCCTATTCAAACCTCTCTCGCTTATGCTTCAACTCATCTTGACTTGGTATAGCGCAAACTCGCTAACTTCGTTGAACTTTGCGGCATATACTCGACACCGCTATCGTTCCTCGCTTCGCTTCTAAAAACTGCATTTCTAATCGGCTTTTTGAACTCTTCGAAATAGGTCTCAAAGAAAATCTCTTTGAACCTATCCCAAGCCATAACCCCTGGTTCTCCTCGAGTTTTATTGGCCTGCCACCAGTAACTAGCCTCTGCTTTCAACATGAATGTTGCAAAAGCAGTCTTCTGATCTTCTCCTACTCCCGCAACATCGAACACTTTCTCTATTTCCATGACCCAAGTATGTGCCTCAACTGGATTCATGGATCCACAGAATTCTGGTGGTCCAACCGCCTTGAAGTCCTTAAACGTAGCACCTTGGTTTTGAGGTTGATTCTGCGGTTGATTTTGTAGTGCACTGTCAAGAAGTCACCAAATCAACGAATTAGCTTCAAAGATTATCGTTGTTGGTTCCCTCGGTGGTTCTCTGATGAGGTGGTTGACGTCTTGGAGGCATTTTCTGTTAAAAAAATACACTCATTAGATTATTACTCAACTCTTTTCAAGTAATTTCTACTTAACTTGCCCCCAAAATAATCACCACATAACACATAACACTATGGATAAAAGAAAATAATAACTTTTTTTTTTCATACTTAATTCTTTAAAAAAACATCATATCAATAGCATCACTGCTATTAACATTATTTTCCTGAACTACTAAAGTTTCAGGACATCATCATCATATCCCATAAGTTGCATAACACTTGGGATTTACATAATACTTATCATAACATAAATCATAAATCAAGTTCACTTCCTAAGTTGTCCTATTAAGATACTACAAAGCCTTACGACGCTCTTCTTCCATAATTCGGAACATGGTTCAACGATCTAGTATGTACGAGGGTAGCGTCTCGAACTAAATTGGATAACCCATGACCCGATCTTGAGCTCGATTGACCGCGATGTTGAATACGTTATCCATTTCCGGCATCTTCATTTTCTTTGCTTGTGCGTCTCCCTCTACTATTTCAGCCCGTTGATCAGCTTCCTCGTACGCGTCTTCGGCTCTTGCCCTTCTTGCAGACTCTTCTCTCAACTTGCTCTTCAACTCTGAAATCTCAGCTCTCATTTGGTCGTTCTCTTCTTCAGTGTGAACCAGCTTCTCTTTAACATTGTTCAATCGTTCTTCTCGATCCTGGATCTTGTCATCCTTCTGTGCCATCAAGGTCTGCTGTTCAGCTACTATCTCTTGCAATTCCTCGACAGTATCTTGAAGTTCCACATTACGGTCATGCACCTCATCATATATACGGCCAACTATCGAGTTAAATGGAATCCTTTCCTCCTCGTCCTCTTCATCTATCTGCGGCAGCTCCACAGGTTCTTCCTCATCTGTTTCTACATCATCATCATCATCTTCGGCCACTGTGAGAAATGGAACTGACTCTCGTGGAAGCAGTTGTTCCCAAACCACTTGAATATCATGAGATTCCTCCTCTCTAGGCATCTGAGGTCCTTCTTCCCTAGCCTGACTGGATTTTCCAACATTAGTCATCCTAACAACAAGAGTTTTAAGTTTTTAATTACTAATCATTACTTCTCGACTCTCACGAGCACATAAGTTGTAAACACATAAGCACATAAGTATTTTATTACTTTCTCCTTGAAACTCGATAAGAGTTCATTACTATCTTTTCAAAGGTTACTTCCTAAGGCTTTTCCCCCACCTAAGGTTCATAACCTAAGGCTTTGATACCAACCTGTGACACCCCCAAACCCAGGTACTTCATTCCCACAGGATTTGGTGTTCACTTAATCAAACATTCATATCTACCTACCCAATCACAATAAAGCTGGATAAATAAAACCTTTCCCATTAAAGGGTTACATAATAAAATCTCCTAGGTTATCTAACCTTTAAATACAATCATTCAAATGCGGAATTTAAAATAAACTTCATTACAACTGTTCAATTAAAATCTAAAAATCAAATATCAAATTACAAGTCGTCAAAACTTGTTCATCTTTCCTTTTCCCTTACTGGTACTAGGTACATCAGCCTTTTCGTCTTTAACTGTAAAAGTTATATAAGCAAGAGTGAGTAAACAATGCTCACTTGAAACAATAAGAAATCGACAAGAGTATAATAATAATAACTGCTCATGATGGGCTCATCAAGACTGAATGGTACTCTAATAATGATAATAAGGAATTGAAATTCAAAATGTGGAATAAATATAACTGAGGGTCATAAGACCATGAACTATGTCCACAGTTGCGAGTAATCTTTCAACTCTAACTTTAACAAATTCCAAGACTATAAGGACTCCTCGTACTTAGGGGGATCACCCTTCATACCATGTATTGTGCATTAAACATTTAACGCCACGCTGTAAGTTAGCCCCTAATAATAATAGGTTGTTCATCTCAAGATTTGGAGTATAAGTCCGCACCAAAGAGAGTTTGGTTTGGATAATCTTTCAAGGGTAATTTGAAGTTCAACGATCATCAACTAGAGGACTAGTTGAATTAATAACATCATATTACAGAATAATCGTAATTGAATCAACATAGTAAACCAAAATCATGCTTTAGGAATAATCTAATAGCATATACTTTGAATAACTATAACATGCCTTGCTTGAACAATATTAAGTCAAGGTTAATTAGAATCGAGTACTAAGCATGCATAACCGTTTGAACAATAAAATTGCTCGACATTAATATAATTAGTTGTGCATGCTAAATAACAAGTTAAATATAAGAATAACTTGTCAACATCAAACAAAGTTTAGAAAGTTTGCATCATTTATAAGGTAATCGCATTGAAACAATAAATAGTTCAACAAGATAAAAAATTATAAAGCTTGCATTATTCTATTGGAAACAATAACTAATTCAATCAAGATAATGGATTAGAAAACTTGCCTTGCTCGTGGACTAAACCGAACAATTCAAATCACAATATCCTATAAACATATGTCATCATGACATAATTAGTCACTACAACTTTACAATCTTAACTAAGTATGTTCATCATATAAATATTGAATTTTTAATCACATAATCAAGTTATAACACAATTTAATTGTTAATAACATACTTATTCATAGTATAAAAAAAATACTAAAATCAACATTTTACAGTTCTACTATCATCACATAACAATTCCTTAAAATCTCAAGTACAAAATCAACACTGCTGACCATTCGCTAACTCAGCCATGCATGCCATAGTTTACATGGTCATAACACATGAGTACGCTGTAAAATAAGGCATATGTGAATATATATAAGGTTGCCAATGGTGGTGCTAACGTCATGACGTGAAACTATTATCATTGGGCCGCACTGCCAAATCAGAGTCTCGATTGATGACAGACAAAGAATATCACAGAAAAAGCCAAATTTGGCCTACAAGTTCGTTTCTAACAGACTGATTTACATATAACTCATACAAAACTTCATGTACACATAATTCAACGATTCCTAACATGTTTCTACCCATACAACAACATAAACAACACAATTAACACACCCAATTTCATTATTTTTGGCTAAAACTCATTTTTTTGATATTTTTGAAGAAAATAACCACTGTATTTTTGTTTTGCAACCAAAACCATTAATTCAAAGCATTTTATCAAAGTATATATATACTCTAACAAATTGAAAAACCAATTTATCAATAAAACAACTATACAACCCATAATTTCTATTTTAACTAGACAATATATAATCACCAAAACTCACTGTAAATATTTTTCTTCCCAAATTACATACATATCATCAATTCATAGATTATAACTTATGAAAATCATTTTAACATCACTAATAAGTCATATAAAGCCATATAACACAATAATACATGCTTACACAAAGATTCTACAAAGAATTTGGGAAGAGAACTAGACTTCTAAAACTAAAAAAAAATTGGAGAATATCTTGATAGAAGATGATATGACTATTCTTTTCTCTCTCAAGCCTCTCCTTCCCCAATCTCTAGTCTTTCTTTCTCTCTTCTTCTTCTTCTTCTTCTTCTTCTTCTTCTTCTTCTTCCTCTGAGTTTTCTTTCTTCTGAGTTTTTCTTTCTTCTCTCTCTATCTAACGTATAGAATATAATATATATATATATATATATATATATTGATTATATAATATAAATATAAAATACATAACTGACATCAGTTAAATCTTTTGAAATCAAAAGCCATAAGGCTTGTTTGGCTAAACACTAAAACATAATCAATTAATCCTTAGGCCTTGTTTGGTAAGACTCCATTAGAATAAAGACTTAATAGGCATTAGGTCTTGTTTGGCAAAACTGAATTAAACTCCCTTAATTTATCTTAATAACTCCTTTATAACAAGGTTATTTGTCACACATCAACTTAATTAAATTAATTCTAAAAGCAATTTATTAAATCTCTTCATCACATAAATCAATACCACCAAAATTATAATTTCTATATAATTATAACTTTATTTAATCTATTAACACAACCTTTTAATTTATAAATTAAAATTAAAATATAATAATTTATTCAATAAAATTCTCTAACTTAATAATTAAATTAAATTAGCAAAATAATTAATTTTCCTTAATTATTTATTTAACAAATAATTAAGCACATCAATTCAAATTTGAACAATTATTTATTCAACAATAAACACATCCATTAAATATTTAAATAATTTAATAATTATTTAATATAACAATTAAAATTATAGAATGTTACAATTAGTGTGAGATGTGAAATATGTTATGATTATGTGAATTATGTATATGATTAAATAAATATACATTATATAATGTGAATATATTTATTTTGTATATAAAAGTGAATTAGGAATTAGGTTATGTAACCTAATATATATATATATATATATATATATATATATATATATATTAGGTGTGATAATTAAATAACCTAAGAGGTTATAATATGGGAGAATATTAGTATATAAATATATATACTAACATTAAGAGATTTATTTTATATATCTCAAATAATTAATGTTATAACCAAAGTTTAATTGGGTTATGGAATTAAAGATATTTCAGTAAGGAATTTATTTATAAAAGTGTAGTGGAACCCTAATTAAATGATAAGGGTAGAATGGAATAAAATTAAAAGTAATGGACTATAATAAGGTCATAGCCCAAGAATTTAAATAGAGTCCAAGAGAATTATATTTAATGGACTAAGGAAGTTATATTATTTTAAACAAGTCCAATTAATTAATTAAGTATGTGACTTGTGGATAAAGTGATTAAGGGCTATTAAATTGTTAATCTAGCCTAATGTATTATGTGTGAGACAAGTATTATTATGGCCCAATTAAATTTTGGGTGGAAGTATATTGTTAATAAGCAAAATAATAAAAGTACAAGCCCAATAGAATTTAATTAATAAGTGGCCCAATTTTTGACCCACTTAAGGAGGGACTATTTAGTTATTTGTTAAGTAAATTAACAATTAAAATAAAATAAGATTTGGATGATAAGAGGCCACATGTGGCCGAAAGAGAGAGGAGAAGAATCACGGCTAATCAATAAGAGAAGAGGAGAGGATAAGAAGAAGTAAGCGAACGGGAAAAAGAGAGAGAGAGAAGAAGAAGAAGTGGTCGAAGCCATGGAGGAGTAAGAGAGGAGGGGCGGCAACCCCATGAGGGAGAAGAAGAGGAGAGAGAAGATCCTCCATGGAAGAAGAAGAAAGAAGAAAGAAGATTTTGATGAAAGGTATAAAACTATTTTTCTTCCTAAGCTTTATTCCCTTTCTTTTTGTTATTTGATGAAAGGGGTTTTTTGATTTGGAAGTTCAAACCCCTATAATCTATGTGTTTTTCATGGATTCAAGTATGGATTTACCCATATTGGGTGTTGATTTGGTTAGGAATCAAAAGAAAAGAAAATTATTTTTTCTAGTTTTGAAAACCCTAACTTTTAGGTGCTTTGAATATCCACCGTTTTTGATGTATGCATTCGTTTCTCGATACGTCAAAGATAGGTGCTAGATATAAGTGTTGATTGGTAAACCCAAGTGGTAGAACTCAAAAATCACGTTTCTAAAAGTCGTGGTGTTGATTTTGGTGAAAACTGTCCCATTTTCTTAAAATTGTTTTGGACTAGTCAGCAGTGGGGGAATTTTTCATCAACTTTTTATGTTTTAAAAATTCAGGAAACATTTGGAGTGATAATATCAGAAGATATGAAGGTTGTGTAAAAATTTGAGAATTTTTGGCCATACAGTTTGAGAGATATAGATTTTACGGTGAAGGGCTACTTTTATGAAGCCACACAAATAACTCTCTGTGTATAAGTCCATAAAGTACAAAATGTTTACTGGAAGTATATGTGTATAACAGGAACATACTGTAAAATTTTCAAATTTTTTGGAGTTAATCTCGATATATGAAAAATCTGAGAAAATTTTGCTATTATGGACTATTTAAATATAGTCAATCAATTTTAAAAATTTGGAGAAAAATATATGTTCAATATGGGGATATATTCTGCTAAATACCAGAAAAGAAAAGTTTTTGGGACTGATTTGGTATTTTTCATCTAAATGATGATAAATGGATAAATGGATTTAATTAAATATATGATGTCCAAAAATATGAAAAATACGATTTATGACTTGAGACCCTTAAGCATGATTTATGCAGATTTGTGACGAAGGTTTTGGGTCGGGTCTGAGGTGTTATGAAATTTATTGAATTTTAGAATGCTTAAACAAGTTAATTAATAAAAGGAAAACAATTAAAAACAATTGTTTATTAATGTGATTAATGACTTAAATTATTTTTATATGACTAATACTATTGGATTAAGATATTATTAGTAGTATTTGGCTGGAATGTTATTAAAAGGTTAATAACCTTAGCGTATAATATTAATACATAATTAGTAATATTCGACGGGAGATTAAAATAAGAGATTTATGTTATTTTTCAATGTAGTTGTTGAATTTGGTATTCAATGAACTATATTATGTGTATGATCTGCTGAAATAGGAATCAAGGTTACTGAATTTGATTTCGGGTTGCTGAAATTCAATTCAGTCTGCTAAACTGATTTTGGTCTTCTGAAATAGTGAGTTCAGGATACTGAATGAAATCTGACTTACTGAAATGGTATTTCGATTTACTAAAATGTTATCTAATTTACTAAGATAACATATAAAAGGTAACACTTATAAGTATAAGTTATGTCATGATGAAAAGATTATCAAAGCATAATGATAATACTAAGGCTATAATGTAATGTCTAATACTTAACTATGTTAGATAATTTAATATAAGATGATGAGTTAACATGTATGTTATTCTAATTAAAAGATCAATCTTATAACTGATAGGTCTTTTCAATAAGGACGTTAACTTAGATTGCGTGGCAGTAATCAACGGTTCAGGCAAGTTTCCTTAACTCAAACTCGAGTTATATTACAAAGCATGTTAGTGAATGATTATTGATGATTATTCACGTCTATACTGATTATTGATTCGCACTTAGTGCATGTTGCATATGTTTATTAGGTATGAAATGCTGATCACCTTCATTACCATAAGGTTCAATTAAATTGTTCATGGTCATTGTTGACCTTCAAACATTATTGATTCAGTCATGCAATTATTGAAACTTGATTCATGTTATTTCACAATAAATATATTGTTAAAAACTTGAAAGCTTATTCATTCTTTTCAATCATGATATATCTCCATTGTATTTAAAACTTGCTGGGCAAATTTGTTGCTCACCCTTGCTATATCATGATAAAATTTTTAGATTAAGATGAAAGCTTGAATAAAGACAGAGGCAAAGGCAAAGTGCAAGATTTAATTATGGTGCAGTTAGATCTATTAAATTTTCTGACGAAAATAGCATTGTAAACCTTCTTAGATATTGAAGGTATGCATTTAGTTAAGGTTGTAGACCTTGGGAATGATGTGTAAAAGTTTAATGTATGAACAATTTATGTTTATATCTTCCGCAATAGTTATAGAAATGATGTACCAGATCTGAGGTAAAAAGTACTCGAATTTGGGGGCGTCACAATTGGTATCAAAGCCGTAGGTTATAAACCTTAGGTAGGGGTACCTTAGGCTATAATTGCGGAGATGATGATAAGGAATAAACTCAGATCGAGTTTAAGGGATAAGAGATGAATTTAAGAAGTTCATCATTAAAGTAAAGAGAAAGATAAATAAGATTCAAAGAAGAATCTTGAAGAGCTATAAGGATAGGAATCTAGAGTTACCTGACTCCAGTAATAGAGATGAAAAGTGATACTAAATAGATGATGTCTATTATTAGAGTTTATGCCCTAGAGGCCAATTATTTGATATAATTGCTTAACATTTTGATATTATATTTGATTGAATAAATGAATGATTTTATTATGGTTTTATTTACTGCGTTATATAAATGTTAACATAATAAAATTTCTTAGAATAGTGATACAAATTATATAGTTTCAAGTATGTGACTTGAACATGAGATCATATAATTACAATTAGTATCATTGCTCTTAAATGTCCCTAGTCGAGTATCATTGTTGATGGGACAATAATGATATATTGAGACTAGTATGTGGATTGACTGATGACCAAATCTCATTGGTCATAAATATATGAGATATTAAGTCAATGCATAGGTACATGTTAGAGAACGATGTATTGGACAGACCCACTATGAGAATTCTACGTGGAACAGTATGCAAAGTGTCATTAGTGATTCTCATAGTGATAATGATGTAATGGTCCTTCGACCTAAAATCACTATATTACTACACAGGAATTTATGTACTTTGATATCATCAAATGTCACCTTTAATAGGGTGGACTATAAAGATGATTATTGGGTACATCATGAATCGTGTGAGGAATATGAGTGATCTAGATGGAATTTAACCCTCCTATATATTAGGGGTGATATCCATAGGCCTCTTGATTGAGTAGGACTATAAAATGCATGGCCATGCTCAAATAGTGATTTGTTTCATATAGTCTACTCATTGATCAAGAAAACACAGATTAAATTATGAAGAATATGACACATTCCATGACTCGAGTTTAATCTAGGATGTCAAGGTTAAAAGGATTAAATTACATTGAAACATTGGTCATGAAATTATTGCATCGAATCATCGATCTTATTATTACTTGGGTAGCATTGATGCATTACTAGATGTCGCTCACTGTTTATAATTTTATAATATAATTTTAAAATTATTGCCAACGTAATAATAACCTATAGGGTCAGACACATACAACGTAATTAAAAGGGAATTAATTTAAATTGCAAAGATTTAAATATGTTAATATGATTGATATTATTTAAATTATGAATTTAAATTAATAGGATAATTTATATATATGAAAATCGATTGTCCGTAATTTAAGATTTAAAGAATTAGTTATTAATAAAATGAATTTTTATTAATACTATTCTGTGCTATGTGTTTATTAATCTTCTAGAACCTAGGATGATTATTAATCGAGAGGATTCTCGCTACGAGCTAGATCGAACGAGTAAGAATTTTCAAGACAAAAAAAAAATTTTTCCGAGAACAAAATATTTTCGGGAAAAAGACGAAAATAGGCACTATTCACCGACGAAAACCCTAAGGGTTAGGGTTTGAATAACCTAAGCCTTTTCGAGAGTTCGGTAGATGTCGAAAATGACATTCCGTCGAAAGATTTGACGATAATATATCGTGAAAAGTTAAGTAAGTAATTTCGATAAAAGTTTTTCTCAAAAACGTGTAAAATCGACAAATAAAAAACGACGAAAAGTATTGTTATGTACTTTTCATTCGCTTAGCTACGTTAGGGGAAAAACGTGAAGGAAAACGCTTACACCAAAAAGTGTTTTTTTCATTTTTCGAAATCCAAGAATACGTAAAAAAGTTAATTCCAGAAAGGAAAGACGAAATATCCAAAAATATTTGATTCCGAGAATCGCAGCTTTTTAAAACTGCTTGAACGAACCCAAAAAGATGGAAAGCACGAAAGCTTCCTAAGAAAAACTGAGGAATAAGTTAACTTAGTAAACTTAAGAGGAGGTGTGAATAGTAAGGAGGTTGGGGGCAAATGACTAAATACCCCTAGCCTTGGTTTTCTATAAATAGAAGCTTAACTCATTTGTTTAGGATTTTGAAAATCCTACAACTTTTGAGAGAGAGAGAGAGAGAGAGAGAGATGAGATGAGAAGAAAGAAAAGAAGAGGAAAAGCTTGCTCAGAGCAAACTTTGTCCAACTGGAGGGAGATTAAAGAAGAAAGGTAATCCAAAAACCTAACTTCTAGATAATTTTCTTTAAGTTTATATGTTAAAAACATAGCTTAATGAGAATAAGAAGTAAAAGATGTTAGAATGATTTCATATGGTTGAAATCATGAGAAAAAGAAGAAATAAGAAATTAGAAAGTTTAGTTTATAAATTTCTTAAGGAAGTGTAAGATTCAGAATGAATTAGAACGATCCGAGTGGATTATATGAATGAGTAGGTGAATTAAGTAAGGAATGGTGTTCTATAACATCAAATTCCAAGAAAAAGTAAAATCAGAATCAAAATATCGATTAAAAAATGAAGAACTAACGAAGAACGCGAAGAAAGAACGAAAGAACGCGCCAAGAACGTTGTTGATGGACAAATTTAAAACCATCGTAGGATAATTGTTGTTGATGGACAAGTTTAAAACCATCGCAGATAAGTTAGTTGCTTATTGCTTGGTTAGAACGTTAGAAACGCTCATGAAGAATGGATTAAAACCGAGCTATAACGGTTATGGCAAAAATTTTCATAAAAGAAGAACGAGAATTAGAAAGTTAGTAAATGAACCCAAACGTGTAGGGTTTCATAAGAATGTAAGAGAACGATAGAAAACGTGAGTCGTGGACTCAAGAACGAACGAATTCCGAAGTTCGATGACCGAATTACTTGATTTAACGAACGAAGAAACGTTAAAAAATGTAAAACGAACGAAGAGTGAAGATTAAGCCAATTGAATGGCATGTTAATGGATTCGTAACGAAGTTCTATCTCGAGGGGTAATCAAGTACGTAAGATAAGGAAGAGAATGGCTTTGAATGACCTCGCTCCGAAGTTATAACGAATAAGTTATGGAATCGGGAAGTAAGCGCTTAAGCAATTTCTAAGACTTAGAAAAAAAATTCTAGGTTTTGTGGTTCAGGCCAAAAGCCACACCAAGCCTTTGGGGCGGCAATAATCAAACATGAGGCCCGGCCATCACCATCACCGAAAGTGGCGCTGGCACAAGCAAGAGAGAGATAGAAGAGAGAGTGGCAGCCAGAAAATACCAACCTCTTCGAGCAGCTTTGACATCGCAGAGTAGGCAGCCACAGTAACAAGAGGTAAAGGAAGAGGGGCACGCATCGCAGCAACGTACGGCAAGAAGTAGGGAAAAAGCCAAAAGATGAGCTTTTTAACTCTCAATTATCGGGGATGTGCAAGAAAGAAATATGAACATGTAGTTCAACTAATGTAACACTTAATCAAGTGTATTAAACCTTTAATGAAGGTTGAACGAAAAGATTAAACGAGATTAAAAGACAAAGAATGTAGACGCGGGTTACGGAACCGATATCCGGGGACCGTAGTCGCGATAAACGAACGTGAGGGATTGCTATGCGATGGTGATTCCTTAGACGTTGATTGACGAGGGTAATGTATAACATTTCAATGTTATGACATGGTAATGAGAGATGAATGTAAAGCGTATAGATCTGAAGAACGAACGCAACGTTGTTGCGATGAAAACGATCGGCCTTAGCATACAACGAACCGTATGGCTTTGACATTAAGAAAGAATATTGAACATGGGGTTCAGTGATGATAGTAATGAATGAAAGCGATTAAAACTTAGATAAAGGTTGAATGAGAGATTAAGGGATGAACAACGAAACGTTGAATACGTAAACGATTCTCGTGAATCGTATTCACGTCGAGCTTAACGCTCTAAGTATATCATTGTTATATAACTTAGACGCTGACGAAAGGTAGTAAGTAAGATATGAATTATCAAGAAAGCCAGAGAGAATGGTAATAAGATTAATGAAAGCCGAATGTGAGCTCTGATGAGAATGTTAGAATGAAATGTAAGCGCTGAACACTTTAACCGACGTGAAGGTTAAGTGTACGCGAATATTAAATGGGTAGTAACCTACACCCCGTGTATGGTTTGACCGTAAGGTAATGAAGATCAATGATTAAACCCGTGAACGGTGAAGAAGAAGTCAATTAAAGACAAGTACGATAACGTAAAAGAAGCCGAAGTTAATGTTTATAACTTGGATGACGCTCCGAGTCGAATGAACCGGACGTTGTAAGATAAGAATAAGGTAATGTAAAATGCTTAACGCTATAAATGCGTAGAATGAATATTGAATGATCGCTCGAGTATACAAAAGACCGTATGACTTAGACGATAAAGAATAAATCTCGAGGTATGGCATTTAGTTGCCGTAAAGCCATAAGGAATAAGAAATTAACTTAACGAACATTATAGTTTAATAGTTCGGATAAGTTAAGATGAATTTAGGTTGTAGTACAATCGTAACCTTTGATGGTCGATATACGGGAGCCGGGCTAAACAATTCCTTCAGAGAGCGAAGGTATATATAAAAATCGGCAACCGATCTAACTCACCACATGGGCAAAGTGTAGATGAGACGGAACTTGTTTGTTGGTTGTTTGTGGGAAACCACTCAGAGTACCACCATATGGACTACTAGTAGAGACACGATGTGTGTGCCGAGTCCTAGAGAGTTATAAGAAGAAGATAAGAATGTAAATCATCAAAGATGATGAACGATTGAGTAAGACATCTCCAGATGTCATGAAGCCGTTAACCCAGAAAGAAAGTTGGTCGCGAAAACTTAGTTTGTAAGAACGCGAACCCTAAGAAGTAAAGTTAAGTAAACCAATGCGTAAAGTCAAGTATATGACTAATTGGTGTATGTGTTATTTCCTTATGTGCTACATAGGAATTGAATGAGCAGCTTCAACAGAAAACTATAAGTCAGAGTCAGTATGCATAAGGCAAGTTTCCTAACTTCATTCATATTTTAAATGAATGCTAGTTTCTAAAACTTCTCGATTGAACTTGAGAAGTTCTGCCTATGTGCAAATGTGTGATATTTGTACAAGGTGTTAGAATATATGAGGCCTTGTGCCACAATTTGAACACTTCGTTTTTCTATGAGATGAACTGCTCTATGATTGAACTGCTCAATATGAGAATGTTCTGCTTATACATGAACCGTTATTGTTAAGTCTGTGCTATTGATTCTAGCCGCATGTAATGTATGTAAAAAAGAGAGTAGAATGAATGAAAGTATTTCAAAGTGAATGTGACTAATGTTTTAAAATGATAGAATCGAGATTATTCCTATTATTCAAGCCGCTTATAACCTTTGTTCTGCTTATTGAGGTCTTAAAAGAATGTTTAAATTCTTAAAGTTGTTTGTTCAACTCATATGACTTGTCGGCAAATTGAATGCTCACACTTGCTTTTAAATAAAAAAAACATTTTCAAATGAACGATGTTAAAGAACTTAAGGATCCCGTAAAGATCAAGTCGATCGGTATCCAGAAGAAGTGTCATTCATTATATGAATGAGCGTGAAGATCAAGCCAAGACTTGTAATATAGAATGATAGAATTAAACTATAGAATAGTTTAATGAATGATTATGTATCCTTGGTGGCGATAAAAGTCACTTGTAAAGATGTAAGAAATAATGTAATTATCATTATTTGTAATGAAAGAGGTTATAAGGTTTTAGAACCCGGGATTTGAGGATGTATGTTGTTATATTTAGCTATATAATGATGTATGTTTGGAAGAAGATGGGATCGTGACGCATGGAATCCGGATGTGAAAATAGACCGATTTTCGGGCGCTATAGAGTTGGTATCAAAGTCGATAGGTTATAAACCTTAGGTATGAGTACCTAAGACTATAATCGTAGAGAGAAGGATAAGAAAATCGATTAAACGATTATGAAGGAAGATCACCACGTGATCATAGTAAATCGTAGTAATGTATGAGTCCGTTAAACGATGAATGATTTATAGCTAATGCTATGAATGAATGGTACTACTAAGTAGTACGGAAAGAAGAACTCAAATTGAGTTGTAAGGATAAAGATACTTAAATTAAAGAAAATTCAGATTAAGTAAAGAGAAAGTTAGAAGTTGTAAGATTTCAATTGAGGACTCATGTGATAGCCGAGTTGTATGAACTTTGTATGGGCAGAGGAGGTTTGTGCTTGGTGTAACAACCACTCACTTAGCTTATTACAAAGTTGATAATCATTGAAATTGGTCGCACTTATCAAGATGTATATGACGAGAAGGTGAATCTTTTCTCATGTATATACTTGATAGGTAGAGAACGATAAGAAGGTAGGTGCGAGTTCTTGAAACTCATACTTATGGTAAGTTCGTGACTCATAATTATATGGTATGTTTTTTTGAACTTCTCAAATAATGGACGCCTATGGTCCGTCTCGGATAGTTCTTAAACTCATATTATTGTGGAAAGTTCCCAACTCATAATGTGTGGTAAGTTGATGATGGACTGTATTAAGGTATAGGAATGTGTGACCGAAAACGAGTTATTTTTTCAGAGACTTAGCATTGAAGGTGCTAGAGAAGATTAAGTATTGTCGCAAGTAAGACAATGAAGGAAGAAGATGGAGAATAGATATTCCAAGTCATCTAGCTATGCTTAGATTTCAAGTTTCTTGAAATCGTGTTAATGTGCGCGCTTTTTGAAAGGAAAGAATTGGTTCAACTTTTGGAACCAATGGATTTTAAAAGAACTATTCTTGGTATGTCTATGCTAATTGTTTCAAATGCTAGATGTAAATTGATTTGAAATATCAAAATGAATTTTATATCATCAAGGCATTTGATGCAAAGATGGTAAAAGGATGGAGTTATTAATGCAATTAAACCTAGTGTTGATTTGATCTTAGGATCAACAACCACTATATGGTATGATGTATAATGATGAAGTCATAAACCGACGAAGTCCTCAACGCATCGTGAAAAGTACTGTATCATGACGCCATAAAACGCTTTTGATGTATTGCAAAAAGAATTTAAAGAAGTAGTCGATGTCAATTATTTTGACTAGATTTAATGTTTCAAGTTGATGTCCAATTTATTGGTATGGTCTAAGCTACTTGATTTGGCTAAGACGAATGGTATGTCATGATTAAAAGAAAATCGAGCTTTTTTTGAAGAGTTATGCCAAACCAAATTGTTTTGGTGCGAATCTAATGATTAAGTCTGAGGTGAACATACCTCAAAATGGGGTTATACGATGGGTTGATCGCCACGTATGGAAGAGGTAGTTTACCTTCTTTGTGATTGTAAACCCACCGTAAGAAGGGTTTACTGTGAAAATGTTGTTAAACCTAGTAAGAGTTCATGGTCAATTTGACCCTCAAAAAAAAGTATGAAATGTTTTAAAGGAATCTTTATATTCCTATTTATTCCTTTCACTTCATGATTCTTGATAAGTTATGAAGGGTAGGAATGTATGAAAGATAAGAACTTCTTTGAAGAGAAGTTGAGAAGAAGGGTAAGCTAAAATTTCGAGGACGAAATTCTCGAAGAAGGGGTGAATGTGAGGACCCGAAAGATTGAAAGTATAGTTAAGCGTGAGGTTTAACTAATGACGATTATTATGTCAACAGATGATCCTTGTGAGAAGGATGAATTGAGATTAAACCTTTGCTAAAGGTTGTAGGCACCCGGTATGGGTGTGGTTTTAGAAATTCGAGAGGACGGAAAATTTTTATAAGAGGGAAGAATGTGACAACCCGAAAAAATCGATTGTCCGTAATTTAAGATTTAAAGAATTAGTTATTAATAAAATGAATTTTTATTAATACTATTATGTGGTATGTGTTTATTAATCGCTCTAGAACCTAGAATGATTATTAATCGGGAGGATTCTCGCCACGAGCTAGACCGAACGAGTAAGAATTTTCAAGACAAAAATAAAAAATTTTTCGGAACAAAATATTTCCGGGGGAAAAAGACGAAATAGGCACTATTCACCGACGAAACCCTAAGGGTTAGGGTTTGAATAACCTAAGCCTTTTCCGAGAGTTCGGTAGATGTCGAAATGACATTCCGTCGAAAGATTTGACGATAATATATCGTGAAAAGTTAAGTAAGTCGATAAAAAAGTTTTCTCAAAAAACGCAAGTAAAATCGACACGAAAAAAAATGACGAAAAAAGTATTGTTATGTACTTTTCATTCGCTTAGCTACGTTAGGGGAAAACGTGAAGGAAAACGCTTACACCAAAAAAGTGTTTTTTTAGTTTTTCGAAATCCAAGAATACGTAAAAGTTAATCGGTAGAAGGAAAGAAATATCCAAAATATCCAAAAATATTTGATTCCGAGAATCGCAGCTTTTTAAACCGCTTTACGAAACCCTCAAAAGATGAAAGCACAAAAAACTCTAAGGAAGCTTCAGGGCTAAGTAAGGAGGTCTATTTAAGGAAGGTGAATAGTAAGGAGGTTTGGGGCAAAATGACTAAAATACCCCTAGCCTTGGTTTTCTATAAATAGAAGCTTAATTTCATTTGTTTAGGATTTTGAAAATCCTACAACTTTTAGAGAGAGAGAGAGAGAGAGAGAGATGAGAAAGAAGAAGAGAAAAAGGAAGAGGAAAAGCTTGCTCGAAGCAAACTTTGTCCGACTTGAAGAGAGATTAAAGAAGAAAGGTAATCCAAAACCTAACTTCTAGATAATTTTCTTTTAAGTTTATATGTTAAAAACATAGCTTAATGAGAATAAGAAGTAAAAGATGTTAGAATGATTTCATATGGTTGAAATCATGAGAAAAGAAGAAATAAGAAATTAGAAGTTTATTTTATAAATTTCTTAAGGAAGTGTAAGATTCAGAATGAATTAGAACGATCCGAGTGGATTATATGAAATGAGTAGGTGAATTAAGTAAGGAATGGTGTTCTATAACATCAAATTCCAAGAAAAAGTAAAATCATAATCAAAATATCGATTAAAAATGAAGAACGAAACGAAGAACGCGAAGAACACGCCAAGAACGCGCTAAGAACGTTGTTGATGGACAAATTTAAAACCATCGTAGGATAATTGTTGTTGATGGACAAGTTTAAAACCATCGCAGATAAGTTAGTTGCTTATTTCTTTGGTTAGAACGTTAGAAACGCTCATGAAGAATGGATTAAAACCGAGCTATAACGGTTATGGCAAAAAATTTTGTAAAAGATGAACGAGAAATAGAAAGTTAGTAAATGAACCCAAACGTGTAGGGTTTCATAAGAATGTAAGAGAACGAGAAAAAACGAGTCATGGACTCAAGAACGAACGAATTCCGAGTTCGGATGACCAATTACTTGACGAACGAACGAAGAACGTTAAAAAAAAAACGAACGAAGAGCAAAAGATTAAGCCAATTGAATGGCATGTTAATGGATTCGTAATGAAGTTTCTGTCCCAGGGTAATCAAAGTACGTAAGATAAGGAAGAGAATGGCTTTGGAACGACCTCGCTCCGAAAGTTATAACGAATAAGTTATGGAATCGAAGAAGTAAGCGCCTTAAGCAATTTCTAAGACTTAGAAAAATTTCTAGGTTTTGTGCTTCAACAAGCAAGGCCAAATAAGCCTTTGGGAGGCGGCACAACAAATATGAGGCCTCGGCCATCACCATCACCGAGTGGCACCAAGACAGGAGAAATAGAGAAGAGAGTGGCGCCACAGAAGCCAAATTTCTTTCGCAGCTTGACACCGCAGAGTGGCACCGCAAAGACGAGGTAAAGGAAGGGGCACCCAAGCCACAGTGCAAGGCAAAGGGAAAAAGCCAAATGATGAGCTTTTAACCGCTCAATTATCGGGGATGTGCAAGAAAGAAATATGAACATGTAGTTCAACTAATGTAACACTTAATCAAGTGTATTAAACCTTTGATGAAAGGTTGAACGAAAAAGATTAAACGAGATTAAAAGACAAAGAATGTAGACGCGGGTTACGAACCGATATCCGGGACCGTAGTCGCGATAAACGAACGTGAGGGGATTGCTATGATGGTGATTCCTTAGACGCTGAGTGACGAGGGTAATGTATAACATTTCAATGTTATGACATGGTAATGAGAGATGAATGTAAAGCGATTAGACGCCGTGAACGCAACGTTGTTGCGATGAAACGATCGGCCTTAGCATACAACGAACCGTATGGCTTTGACATTAAGAAAGAATATTGAACATGGGGTTCAGATGATAGTAATGAATGAAAGCGATTAAAACCTTAGATAAAGGTTGAATGAGAGATTAAGGATGAACAACGTAAACGTTGAATACGTAAACGATTCTCGTGAATCGTATTCACGTCGAGAGCTTAACGCTCTAAGTATACATCGTTGTATGACTTAGACGCTGACGAAAAGTAGTAAGTAAGATATGAATTATCAAGAAAGCCAGAGCGAATGGTAAAGAAGATTAATGAAAGTCGAATGTGAGTCGATGAGAATGTTAGAATGAAATGTAAGCGCTGAACACTTTAACCGACGTGAAGGTTAAGTGTACGCTAATATTAAATGGGTAGTAACCTACACCCCGTATGGTGGTTTGACCGTAAGGTAATGAAGATCAATGATTAAACCTGTGAACGTGAAGAAGTCAATTAAAGACAAGTACGTATAACGAAAAAGAAGCCGAAGTTAATGTTTATAACTTGGATGACGCTCCGAGTCGAATGAACCGGACGTTGTAAGATAAGAATAAGGTAATGTAAAATGGTTAACGCTATAAATGCGTAGAATGAATATGGAATGATCGCTTCGAGTATACAAAAGACCGTATGACTTAGACGATAAAGAATAAATCCCGAGGTATGGCATTTAGTTGCCGTAAAGCCATAAGGAATAAGAATTTACTTTAACGAACATTATAGTTTAATAGTTCGGATAAGTTAAGATGAATTTAGGTTGTAGTACAAATCGTAACCTTTGATGGTTGACATATACGGAGCTGGCTAAACAATTCCTTCAGAGAGCGAAGGTATATACAAAAATCGGGCAACCGATCTAACTCACCGTTATGGGCAAAGGTAGATGAGACGGAACTTGTTTGTTGGTTGTTTGTGGAAAACCACTCAGAGTACCATATGGACTACTAGCAGAGACACGATGTGTGTGCGAGTCCTAGAAGAGTTATAAGAAGAAGATAAGAATGTAAATCATCAAAGATGATGAACGTATTGAGTAAGACATCTCCGTATGTCATGAAGTCGTAAACCGCAGAAGAAAGTTGGTCGTCAGAAACTTAGATTATAAGAACGCCAACCCTAAGAAGTAAAGTTAAGTAAACCAATGCGTAAAGTCAAGTATATGACTAATTGGTGTATGTGTTATTTCCTTATGTGCATATAGGAATTGAATGAGCAGTTCAAAGAAAACTATAAGTCAGAGTCATGTGTAAGGCAAGTTTCCTAACTTCATTCATATTTTAAATGAATGCTAGTTTCTAAAACTTCTCGTGATGTTGAACTTGAGAAGTTTTGTCTATGTGCAAATGTGTGATATTTGTACAAGGTGGTAGAATGTATGAGGCCTTGTGCCACAATTGAAACACTTTGTGTTTCTATGAGATGAACTGCTCTATGATTGAACTGCTCAATAAAAGAATGTTCTGCTTATACATGAACCGTTATTGTTAAGTCTGTGCTATTGATTCTAGCCGCATGTAATGTGTATGAAAGAGAGTAGAAATGAAAGTATTTCAAAGTGAATGTGACTAATGTTTTAAAATGATAGAATCGAGATTATTCCTATTATTCAAGCCGCTTCATAACCTTTGTTCTGCTATTGAAGTCTTAAAAGAATGTTTAAATTCTTAAAGTTGTTTGTTCAACTATTATGACTTGTCGGGCAATTGAATGCTCACACTTGCTTTAAATAAAAAATTTTTCAACGAACGATGTTAGAAGAACTTAAGGATCCCGTAAAGATCAAGTCGATCAGATTCAAAGAAAGTGCCATTCATTATATGAATGAGCGTGAAGATCAAGCCAAGAAGACTTGTAATATAGAATGATAGAATTAAACTATAGAATAGTTTAATGAATGATTATGTATCCTTGTGGCGATAAAAAGTCACTCAGTACAAGATGTAAAGAATAATGTAATTATCATTATTTGTAATGAAAGAGGTTATAAGGTTTTAGAACCCGGATTTGAGAATGTATGTTGTTCTCCTATAAATAGAAGCTCATTCCTTCATTATTTCTTACTTAATTCACCTAAACTCTAGAGAGAGAAACTATAGAGAGGAAGAAGAAAAGTATTTTGCTACTTCACTACTCCTATATCCATTTTGTTCTAAGGTAAGGGTATTATTTCTTCAGTATTCATGAAGAGAACTTCATTATTCCATTTTTTTATTCTGCTTGGAATAACTTCAGATACGCGCTTTACCCTATACTTGGTGAAATTCTTCCATTATTCCATTCTTTATCATTATGTTGAATAACATGTCTATGCTGGCAAGTACCGCATGCATGGTGAAATTCTTCATTATTCCAATCTTTATTATTATGTTGGAACATCCCGTGCGTATGCTTATGCATGACCGGTTCCGTTATTTATTATTCTCATTGGAACATCATGCGTATGCGCGTAATTTCACCGACCGGGTTCCGTTATTTATTATTCTGCTGAATATCCCGTCTGTATGCGCTTACGCATGACCGTTCTCGTTATTTATTATTCTCGCTGGAATAACTTTTCTGCAAGGCCTTCATCGCATGCCCGGTGATTTCTTTTGTTATTCTTATTATACTCAAATGGTTAAAGTTTTGACTTCTATACTCCATGAAATTAGTGGAATATCCTTGATATTTGCGCTTCATCCAGTATCTTTTCATGGAAATATTCTTTTGAGCATTCTTGAATTTTACTCTACAAAGAAGTATCATGTTGACAATTTGGACGTTATTTGTTCCTGGATAAATTAATTCTTGAACTTGTTTTATTGAATTCTTATATCATTGTCATCATCCTCATGTTTATATTATGTTGAAAGTCATCTGTGGCCTGTAGTGCATAGATGGACTTGGTATAATTATGACCAGGGATTAATCGGTATAATCATGACCGTAATGTTACAAATGATGTGGTAAAAGTCCTCATTGGCCCGTAGTGCATTGATGGACAGTTGTTGGCATTATCATGACCATTGATGAATAAACGAATATCCTTGGCCCGTAGTGCATGGATAATTTGTGATTGTGATACTAAAGAATATCATTGGCCGTAGTGCAAGGATGATATGGATTATTTATTAAGCTGAGTCCCAGCGATAAAAGTGATAAAAAAACCTTTTAAATCATAAAAGATAGTAGATTTTATTCTCTATTTGACTCTTTTAATGGATTGCTTGTTTCACCATAGCTTAAACTTGATGTTTGTTATATTGTATCGCTTAACACTCATTGAAGGCTAACGATAATTTATTCTATATTATCTTAGTCATAATATTTCTTACTGGGCTAGTTGAGCTCACCCTTTCTTTCACTGTTCTCTTCAGGAAATGAGAACGTAACAGGGACTAATTGAAGAACGGAGTGATGGTCCAGATAATAGCATTAGTAGTCCTCACTATTCTATTAAATAGTGTGATAATAAATGTAATGAGGACTCAATTGAGTGTGGATATTTTCTAGATGACAATATTTGTATTAAAACGCACAACATATGTTTTGTCGTATTTTACACGACTGTTGTATAATTAAGTTGTATTTGAATTTTGTACCATGTATTTGGCGACTCAAGATGGGTGTTGTATACCTATTTTAGGGGAGTCACAGTTGGTATCAAAGCTTAGGGATATGATCCCTGGCTAAGATGTGAGACAAGAACTAGGAGGGGAGAGACAGGGAATTCCTTCACTAGTATGACTTACCTAAGTTTATTTGGTATTTAATTGATCGGTCAGAGTATAGGGATAATATGTGATATGTTAATTAACCCTTGTTTTGTGGCAGTATTTGAAAATGACATCCGAGAATGTTGAGAACATCAATGGAGCACAGGAGACCGTTGATTCTCCGCAGATCAATAATTAGGATAATGTGCATCAGGAAGGCGACAATCCTCAGGCAAACAACAACATGGACCAGATGATGAATGATGGAATGTTCAGAGGATTTATGCAATTCATGCAATATCAGGCAAGAGCAGATCCTGTCCAAAATGCAGGTGGAAACACTGGCAACTCTCGGACGGTCACCGCTAAGCAGTTCAAGGAACTGGAACCACCGGAGTTTTTTGGAGAGCCAAAACCATTTAAGGCGGAGACGTGAATAAAGCACATCTGCAAGATATTTGATGTCTTGGGATGCTTCGAGGAGCAAAAGTTTCCCTTTGCCACCTTCATGTTGCGTGCAGAGGCAGATTATTGGTGGGAATCTGTAAAACGTACTCAACCTGCCACACTGAAGATGACTTGGGAGAAGTTCCAAGAATTGTTCAATGACAAGTACTTTCCCGAAAGTATTCTTCACATGAAAGAGGTAGAGTTCATCAAGTTGGAGCAAAACAACATGACCGCGTCGCAGTACGAAGCCAAGTTTGCCGAGTTATCCCGGTTTGCATCCCATTTGGCTGCTAATGAAGAGAGAATGACGCAAATGTTTCTAAGAGGTTTGAAACCCGAGATACGTCAATATCTTATCTCTCATAAACTGTGTTTGTATTCAGATGTTGTTAATAGGGCTCAGTTATTGGAGCGCGATAATGAGTCAACCCAATCAAAAGAGAGCAGCCGACAAAATGATAATACTAGTGATAGCAGTCATCGAAGCGGTGACAATAAGTGTGGAGGGAATCAACATGCCAGAAATGGTAACCACTTCTATGGTAATCATGGCCAAAATAATAAGAATAGACATTTCAAGAAGAGGAGATTCAATAATGATGGAAAGACGTCAGCACCCGCACCCGTTGTTAAGGAAGGAGAATGACCACCTATCATATGCTTCAAATGCGGAGGGGAGGGACACATCAGTCCAAACTGCGTGATGCCGTCCAAAGCATGTTATAATTGTTGAAGAGAAGGTCACCTAGCCCGATTTTGTCGTTCACCGAAGACAAGTTCAGCTAGGATGGAGGCACCAAAGGACGTCCCAAAAAAGTTAAAGCCTGTAGTGCAAGGGAGAGCGTTTGTCGTGACCTCCCAGAAAGCAAGGAACCCGAACGAGGTCATCACGGGTAAGCTTATCATAGACTCTAGCGAAGTTTATACCTTATTTGATACCGGTTCTACCCATTCTTTTATTTCTCCTACTTGTGCTCAACGTTTAAATTTGATTCCGGAGAAATTAGACTTTAACTTATCTGTTGAAACTCCATTAGGAGAAACCTTCATTACATCTACTATTTATAAGTCTTGTTTGGTTCAAATTGATACCCTCACATTACCTGTCGATCTTATTTCATTGAAAATACTTGCATTTGACGTAATTCTAGGGATTGATTGGTTAACTACTCATCATGCAAAAATTGATTATTTTCCGTAAGATTGTTAGCTTTCATATTCCTAACCAACCTATTATGAGAATTCAAGCAACCAAACCATTAAAATCAATCATTGTCATCTCAAGCCATAAAGTTATTCGTTTATTGAAAAATGGATGTCAAGCTTTCTTAGCTCATGTCACGGATCTAAACAAAAATACGTCAATTTTGAATGATATTTCTATTGTTAATGAATTTCCTGACGTATTCCCTGAAGAACTTCCTGGCCTACCCCCAGAGCATGAAATT
The DNA here is from genome assembly GCA_020205605.1 of Panax ginseng. Taxonomy (NCBI): domain Eukaryota; kingdom Viridiplantae; phylum Streptophyta; class Magnoliopsida; order Apiales; family Araliaceae; genus Panax; species Panax ginseng. Next base: position 91,615,610 of record CM035129.1, read on the forward strand.
GAATTTGTATCGACCTTGAAGCCGGTACAAAACCCATTTCCAAAGCCCCATATCGAATGGCTCTTATTGAACTTCAGGAGTTAAAGACCCAACTGCAGGAATTATTAGACATCGTTTTCATTCATCCTAGTACGTCTCCTTGGGGTTCTCCTGTTATATTCGTGAAAAAGAAAGACGGGAGTATGTGACTTTGTATTGATTATCGGGAGTTGAATCATGTCACCATCAAAAATAGGTACCCATTACCACGTATTGATGACCTGTTTGACCAGTTACAAGGTGCCAAATTCTTTTCAAAGATTGATCTTTGTTCCGGATATCACCAATTAAAGATTAGAACCGATGACATTCCAAAGATGGCTTTCAGAACTCGGTACGGGCATTATGAATTCCTAGTCATATCTTTTGGATTGACTAATGCTCTTGCTGCCTTCATAGATATGATGAACCGAGTATTCAAGGAATATTTGGATCACTTTGTGGTCGTCTTTATTGATGACATCCTTATTTATTCCAAAAACCGTGAAGATCATGAGTAACACTTGAGGCTGATACTTCAAAAGATTCGTGAATATAAGCTTTATGCCAAGTTGAAGAAATGCGAGTTCTGGCTTGAGGAAGTAGAATTCCTTGGGCACATAGTATCAAGTCATGGAATATCTATCAACCCAAAGAAAGATTGAAGCTATTAAAAGTCGAGCAACCTAAATCAAAATGACCAAGTATGTAGCTTTCTGCTTAGTCAAGTATTATCGAGAGATTAGTAGAAGGGTTTTCTCGAATCGCTATTCCCTTAACTCAGCTGACTCGAAAAGATACAAAATTTGGTTGGAGCGAGGAATGTGAGAAGAGTTTTTAAGAACTCAAGAGAAGACTCATTTTAGCACCTGTTCTGACAATACCAGCTGGCTCGGAGGGATTTGTCATCTATAGTGATGCTTCAGGCAAAGGGTTAGGATGTGTTCTTATGCAACATGGGAAAGTCATAGCCTATGCCTCTTGACAACTCAAAGAATATGAGAGGAATTATCCTACTCATGATCTAGAATTGGCAGTTGTTGTCTTCGCACTTAAAATTTGGAGGCATTACTTGTATAGGGAGAAAGTTGAGATCTTTACGGATCATAAAAGCCTCAAATATTTCTTCACTCAAAAGGAACTCAACATGCGATAGCGATGTTGGCTTGAACTGTTGAAAGATTATGATCATACCATCTAATACCATCCTAGAAAATCAAACGTGGTAGCTGACGCATTGAGTAGAAGATCATATGCGGGTACGAGTACGATATTGACAACGTAGAGGCCCATTTTGTATGACTTGCAAAGGATGGAGATAGAGATAAAGACCCCAGGGACCCACGTGATGATGACGAATATACGAGTAGAACCGACTTTAATCGATAAAGTTAAAGTCTCCAAGCTACGCACTGAGCCGATGCTTATGAGGAAGAAAGTACAAGAAGGTGCTATGCCGAAAGAAAGAATCGATGAAGAAGGAATACTTCGAGTCAACTCTAGACTTTGTGTTCCTAACGATCCTGAGTTAAAGTATAAAATCATGATAGAGGCGCACAACACACCATTTGCAATCCATCGTGGGAGTACCAAAATATATCATGATCTTCGACATACATTTTGGTGGGGCAATATGAAGAGAGAGATAGCGTTGTTTATCTCAAGGTGTTTAACTTGTCAACGAGTCAAGGCAGAGCTTCAAGTACCAAAAGGTTCATTGCAACCACTTGAAATTCCAAAATAGAAGTGGGAGCACATTACCATGGATTTTGTTACTGGTCTTCCTAAGGTTTCTCAAGTTATAGATGCAATTTGGGTCATTGTTGATAGATTGACCAAGTCTGCTCATTTTTTACCAATACGAGAAACTTATACACTTGAACGCCTTTGCCAGATGTACATAAACGAGATTGTAAGACTGCATGGTATGCCAGTATCCATAGTTTCTGATTGAGACCGAAGATTCACTTCACGATTTTGGGTTAGTTTATAAAAACCTATGGGCACGGATTTATGATTTAGTTAGGCATATCATCCTCAGACGGACGGACAATCAGAGAGGACTATTGGTGGAGTTTTCTTACAACAACAGTTATCAAACAAGTATTGGCATGGCTCCATTCGAGGCGTTGTATGGAAGAAAAGTGTCATTCTCCAGTATGTTGGGATGAGGTGGGTGAAGCAACGTTGTTGGGACCGGAGTTGGTACGTATGACTACAGAAAAGGTTCAAACGATCCGACAATGTATAAAAACCTCACAAGACCGACAAGGGGTATTATTTCTAGAGAGAGAAACTATAGAGAGAAAGAAGAAAAGTATTTTGCTACTTCACTACTCCTATATCCAGTTTGTTCTAAGGTAAGGGGTATTATTTCTTTCGTATTCATGAAAAGAACTTCTATTATTCCATTTTTTTATTCTATTGGAATAACCTGTATACGCGGTCTACCCTATACTTAGTGAAATTCTTCTGTTATTTCATTCTTTATCATTATGTTGGAATAACCTGTCTATGCAAAGTACCGCATACATGGTGAAATTCTTCATTATTCTATTCTTTATTATTTTGTCGTAACATCCCGTCTGCGCGCTTACGCACGACCGGTTCCGTTATTTATTATTCTTCGCTGGAACATCCTCGCTTGCGCGTAATTTTGCCTCGACTTCGTTCCGTTATTTATTATTCTATCGAATATCCTCGTGCGTATGCTTACGCACGACACGTTCTCGTTATTTATTATTTTGTTGGAATAACTCGTCTGTGTGGTCTATCGCATGCCCGGTGATTTCTTTTGTTATTCCATTCTTTATTATACTCAAATGGTTAAAGTTTTAACTTCTATACTCCATGAAATTAGTGTAATATCCTTGATATTTGCGCGCTTCATCCAAAGATCTTTTCATGGAAATATTCTTCTAAGCATTCTTGAATTTTACTCACAAAGAAGTATCATGTCGACAATTTGGACGTTATTAGTTCCTCGGATAAATTAATTCTTGAACTTGTTTTATTGAATTCTTATATCATTGTCATCATCCTCATGTTTATATTATGTTGAAAGTCATCTGTGGCCTCAGAAGCATAGATGGACTTTGTATGATTATGACTGTGGATTAATCGGCATAAATCATGACCGTAATATTACAAATGATGTGGTAAAAGTTCTCATTGGCCCAGAGTGCATTGATGGACAGCTTGTTGGCATGATCATGACCATTGATGAATACACGAATATCCTTGGCCCGTGAGTGCATGGATAATTTGTGGTTGTGATACTAATGAATATCCTTGGCCATAGTGCAGGATGATGTGGATTATTTATTGTCGAGTCCCAAAGATAAAAGTGATGAAAAACCTTTTAAATCATAAAAGATAGTAGATTTTATTCTCTACTTGACTCTTTTAATGGATTGCTTGTTCCGCTACAGCTTTAACTTGATGGTTGTTATATTGTATCGCTTAACACTATCAAGGCTAACGATAATTTATTCTCAGATTATCTTAGTCATAATATTTCTTCTTTGGGCTAGTTGAGCTCACCTTTCTTTCACCGTTTCTCTTCTGTGAAATGAGAACGTGAAGGTGACTAGATGAAATGAGGACTCAATTGAGTGTGGATATTGTCTAGATGACAATATTTGTATTAAAACTCACAGCATATGTTTTGTCGTATTTTACACAACTGTTGTATAATTAAGTTGTATTTAAATTTTGTACCATGTATTTGGTGACTCAAGATGGGTGTTGTATACCTATTTTGGGGGCGTCACATATGTTGTTATATTTAGTTATATAATGATGTATGTTTGGAGGAAGATGAAACCGTGACGTACGGAATCCGGATGTGAAAATAGACCAAATTTTGGGGTGTTACAGTTAAGATACAGATTAAAGAAAATTCGTATTAAGAAAAGAGAAAGTTAGAATCATGTGGGTTTTTGTAACGACCATTAATTTTAAACTTCTTATTAATTAAATATGTGATTTAATTTTAACGAGTTAGTTTTGTGAGTTTATTTAAACCTTATGTGGTTATGAGAATGTATGAAATGATTAAAGGGAGTCACTAATAGTTTATTTAAATTAGTGGACTAACCCTAAGAGTTTGATATCAAGAAATTGATAGGATTATTAAGTATTCAATTTATTTGAATATGGTGACAAGAGTTGAACATATTGGTTAATTGCAATTATGAGTAATTAATTGATAATGTGTTGATTAATAATTATTATGAATAAATAATAATTAATGAGTATAATATGATTATAAGTTAATTGATTAATTTGTGCAATATAGTAAACCTTTATTATATGGTAGTTAACTATATATTTTATATAGTATAAGGTAGGCACATTAATATGTCTATATATTATATATATAGACTATATAGTAAGAGTTATTTGCATTCATGTGAGTTGCATAATAATATTGTTATATGATGTGAAGTGTGTGAGTAAACATTTATGTATACCCTATTGACATATGATAATATCAATTGTTAAATTAATAATGATTTCATTAGTTATTATGATAATAACAGTCATGGTAATTGAAAATGTACATGAATTATATTTATGTGCACTACTAAATACCTTGTAATTGGGAAATACATTGTATGCCCTTTTAAATTATTATACCCTATGTTATATGAAATAAATTGTGTAGACATTTTATAACCAAAGTTTGTATTATGTGTATATTTAGTATAAGCCAAATGTTGCATTTCATTGTTTGCAAAATGCTGAGGATTTCTCTTGTCCCATAATAAGAGTCCCATTTCTTTCTTATACGTGAACAAGCAAACAAGCCTAGCCTAGCCTAGCTTCATCTCAAATTCATCAAACATAGAGCAATTAGTGGATGGGGAGTGGGATTCATGAGTGGAATCACCAACTCTTACCAACTCTCTCTTAACCCTTGTGCATTATTGAAAGCCAATGGTTTGATTTGTGAGGTAATGACATTATCTAGATAATCAATCCTCCTATAAATGGGACATCATCCTTCCTTGTTACAATTTGCTAAGAATTAGTTTGCTAAGAGTGGGTAGATTGATAGAGAGCATCTCAATTGAGTCACAAAGGTATAACTTCCATCCCCATTCTTAAATTTTGATAAATTGTCTAATGGGTGGATTCTTTGAATTAAGCATGAATTGGTTGTTAGTTGATTTGGGTTATGTTTCTTAGTGTTATACATGCTTATAAGTGTGTTGGGTTATGTTAGAAGCATTGTTTGTAAGGATTTTGCATGATGGGTTACTGAACTGCAAATAGAGTCTGCTTGTCGCCGATCAAATGCAGTACTGCAGTGCAACCCCTAATTGTACTAGGGTGGTGGTAGCATTCCAAAGATCGCACTGCACCTAAGATGTTCTGTTTTGTTTCTAATTCATGCTAACTTGTTAGTACATGGTAGAGCAAGCTTGTAAACTATTTTAACACGCATATGTAAGAACATACATATAGGATGAAAAAGTATAACAATGATTGACACAATACTTGTAGTCTTGAAATGAGATTTGTGATTTCAGAAGTGAACTTTGTCACAAATGCATCATGTGAGCATTTTTACTTTATGAAAATGATAATATGGTTTATATTGACATGAAATGAAAGACTAAAGTGATTAAACACACTATCACACATGATTGAAAGTTAAGACTATTTCAAAGATAAGAAACTTAAGGCGTTTCAAAGAGGACTTGACTAAGGCTTTTATCTAGTAAGTTCTGACCATTTGAACATGCATGTGGCTTTAATATATGTTGTAAATGAATGAGAGTTACATGTTAAGATGCCTTGTATATGCTAAGTTGACTTAGTGTTAAATTCAAAGGAAGTTAGAATGAGGGAGCTAATATCATCAAGTAATGAGCATAGTATGTTATGACCATTCAAGCATGTGTATTAGGATTCATATGCCTATAGACATATTGACATGAACATCATTTGGTTATTATATGGTTTTCACTTATGCATGCATAGTCATAAAGAAAAGGAATTTTCTAGAATATGAGCTATGTGAGTAAAGTATGATCATGTGTTATGTGTGAAACACTAGCATGTACGTATGTTAAAATATATGTGTAATTGGTATGTTAGAGTTGGACTGAATTCAGGAGAGTAGCGGCTCAACCTTGGTCTGGCCAAGGGACAACGCAGCTGCACCGTCCCTAAGCCTAGACCAGGTGCAGCTGCGCCGTCCTGCAGTCTTGCCAAGATGATCTATTTTTGGTCTAAAGTATTAAGGCATGTTTATATGATTACTTACTTTATAATGTGTGACCAATATGTCATATAATGTGTTGAGAAGCATGATATGTGATGACTTGATTATTTTAAATATAAACGCATATTAGTTTACACATACTAATTGAAAGACCGACTTTTTAATGTTAGGTCGTTTCAACGCAAGTTAGTTAAAGCTAGTATTATATTATAGCTGAACAAGCAGGCAAGTATCTAAACCTTACACACTACCTTTATTTTGTGCAAATAGGTATATGTTTATGCAAGTTCCTTAAACCCTACTTTTGTTAAGCAAGTTTCCCTAAACTTACCCTAAATTATATTGAGCAAGTATCCAAATTTATTGTGTTACAAGTTTCCTAACTTACATAACTTTGAGTTTGTGAAAGTTTTCCTATCCTTCTCATTTTGCATTGAACAGGATATTGTTGAATTGAAAGTTATTCATTTAAGCTTGAAATCTTGTTCCAAACACGCTATTTAGTGGTTTAATTACTTTATAATTATCCCACATCGATATTATCGACATTCGCACTTAGTGCACTTGAGTACGTACAGCCTTAGACTTGTACATCATTAAAGTTCAATAATTCTTGAACTGTGTCAAATAGAGTCTGAACCCTTGTTCGGTCAGACAAACATATGAAGTTTTATAAAAGTTATCTAAACCAATTGATGGTAAGGATTCTTAGACTGAAAGAACACCCCTCTTATGATAGGGGAGTACCCCAGGTATCTAATATAAGATACAACAGAGCAGATTTAAATGTTATGCATATACATAGAGTACGTGAGGCTGATCCCCTCAGTGCTTATTCAGAACCAAGAACCAAAGGGTCAATTAGCTATTGATTCCATTGGAGTGTTATAGTTCAAAGTCTATCTGACTAGCAGTTATTCTAAAAGCAATCATTATCTTTGCTTATGATATTCAAATTGTTGAATCCTTTAGATATTCATGTTTTGAATCAATTGCCAGATATTTTTTTCATTCATCATGATATATCCTTATTGTTGTATTTAAACTTGTTGAGCAAACTTGTTGCTCATCCTTGCTATATCATAAATATATTGCAGCTAAGCCCGAGACCTCAGGGAAAGACAAGGGTAAAGGAAAGATGTAGAATAAGGGCAAGGAGCAGACTTTATTTTATGCTTAGTTTAAATTACTATTATTTAATATGAACCCTAATATTTATTTTTGGGTATGTTTGTAGAATGATATTAAGGTTATCGTATCTTCGGACTAGTAACACCTTTTGAATGAACGACGTACGTTTATTATATTCCTCATTTTAGTTATCGTATGTTGTTTAGAGGTGGATGTTTGTAGTTTATCGTGATGACCAAACCGGGGTCAGAGGACTCAAATTTGGGGGCGTCATAGGTTGGTATCAAATTAGTAGGTTATAAACATTAGGAATACGAAACCTAGGTTATAAACTTGTTAATTTAAGTAGACATTATCTAGATAATCAATCCTCCTATAAATCGTACATCATCCTTCCTTGTTACAATTTGCTGAGAATTAGTTTGCTAAGAGTGGGTAGATTGATAGAGAGCAGCTGAATTGAGTCACAAAGGTATAACTTCCATCCCCGTTCTTAAATTTTGATAAATTGTCTAATGGGTGGATTCTTTGAATTAAGCATGAATTGGTTGTTAGTTGATTTGGGTTATGTTTCTTAGTGTTATACATGCTTATAAGTGTGTTGGGTTATGTTAGAAGCATTGTTTGTAAGGATTTTGCATGATGAGTTGCTGAACTGCAAACAAAGTATGCTTACTGCCTCGATCGAGGCAGTCAGTGCAAATACCGCCCTAATTGTACTAGGGTGCAGTCAGTAATTGCTAACAGAACAAAACTCGATTATGTTTCGGCATGGCATAGTCAGCATACTAATTGTACTTGGGGGTGCGCAAGTAATTCTTTTGAAGATCTTGCACTGCACCACGAGATGTTCTATTTTGTTTCTGATTTATGCTAACTTGTTAGTACATGGTAGAGCAAGCTTGTAAACTATTTTGACACGCATATGTAAGCACATGCATATAGGATGAACAAGTATAATAATGATTGACACAATACTTATAGTCTTGAAATGAGATTAGTGATTTCAAAAGTGAACTTTATCACAAACGTATCATGTGAGCATTTTGACTTTATGAACATGATAATATGGTTTATATTGACATGAAATGCAAGACTAAAGTGATTAAACACACTAGCACACATGATTCAAAGCTAAGACTATTTCAAAGATAAGAAATTTAAGGAGTTTCAAAGAGGACTTGACCAAGGCTTTTATCTAGTAAGTTCTGACCATTTCAACATTCATGTGGCTTTAATATATGTTGTAAATGTATGAGAGTTACATGTTAAGATGCCTTGTATATGCTAAGTTTACTTAGTGTTAAATTCAAAGGAAGTTAGAATGAGGGAGCTAATATCATCAAGTAATGAGCATAGTATGTTATGACCATTCAAGCATGTGTATTAGGATTCATATGCCTATAGACATATTGACATGAACATCATTTGGTTATTGTATGGTTTTCACTTATGTATGCATAGTCATAAAGAAAAGGAATTTTCTAGAATATGAGCTATGTGAGTAACGTATGGTCATGTGTTATGTGTGAAACACTAGCATGTACGTATGTTAAAATATATATGTAATTTATGTGTTAGAGTTGGACTAAATTCAGGAGAGCAACAGCTCAACCTTGGTCTAGCCAGGGATGTGGCAACAAGGCCTCCCTAAGCCTTCAGACCAGCGCAATTGCTACCATCTGCGCAATCTCCGCCAAGATGATCTGTTTTTGGTCTGAAGTATTAAGGCATGCTTATATGATTACTTACTTTGTAATGTGTGACCAATATGTCATATAATGTGTTGAGAAACATGTTATGTGATGACTTGATTATTTTAAGTGTAGACGCATATTAGTTTACACATACTAATTGAAAGACCGACTTGTTAATGTTAGGTCGTTTCAACACAAGTTAGTTAAAGCTAGTATTATATTGTAGCTGAGCAAGTAGGCAAGTATCTTAACCTTACGCACTACCTTTATTTTGTGCAAACAGGTATATGTTTATGCAATTTCCTTGAACCCTACTTTTGTTAAGAAAGTTTCCCTAAACTTACCCTAAATTATATTAACCAAGTATCCGAATTTATTGTGTTACAAGTTTCCTAACTTACATAACTTTGAGTTTGTGAAAGTTTTCCTATCCTTCTCATTTTACATTGAGCAGGATATTGTTGAATTGAAAGTTATTCATTTAAGCTTGAAATCTTGTTCCAAGCACGCTATTTAGTGGTTTAATTACTTTACAATTATCCCACATCGATATTATTGACATTCACACTTAGTGCACTTGAGTACGTACAACCTTAGACTTGTATATCATTAAAGTTCAATAATTCTTGAATCGTATGTTTATAGTAGTCCGAACCTTTGTTCTACGGACAAACATATGAAGTTTTATAAAAGCTATCCAAACCAATTGATGGTAAGGATTCTTAGACTGAAAGAACACCCCTCTTATGATAGGGGAGTACCCCAGGTATCTAATATAAGATACAACCGAGCAGATTTAAATGTTATGCATATACATAGAGTATGTGAGGCTGATCCCCTCAAGTACTTATTCTATAGCCAGTAACCAAAGGGTCAATTAGCTATTGATTCCATTAGAGTGTTATAGTTCAAAGTCTATTTGACTAGCAGTTATTCTAAAAGCAATCATTATCTTTGCTTATGATATTCAAATTGCTGAATCCTTCAGATATTCATGTTTTGAATCCATTGCCAGATATTTTTTTTCATTCATCATGATATATCCTTATTGTTGTATTTAAACTTGTTGAGCAAACTTGTTGCTCATCCTTGCTATATCATGAATATATTGCAGCTAAGCCCAAGACCTCAGGGAAGGACAAGGGTAAGGGAAAGATGTAGAATAAGGGCAAGGGGCAGACTTTATTTTATGCTTAGTTTAAATTACTATTATTTAATGTGAACCCTAATGTTTATTTTTGGGTATGTTTGTAGAATGATATTAAGGTTATCGTATCCTGGGACTAGTAACACCTTTTGAATGAACGACGTACGTTTATTATATTTCACATTTTAGTTATCGTATGTTGTTTAGAGGTGGATGTTTGTAGTTTATCGTGATGACCAAACTGGGTCGAGGACTCAATTTGGGGCGCCACGCTTTTTAATTCGGGACTCAATTCGGTAATTTGAGTTGTATGATTCCTTGTATGGGCGGGGAATTTGTACTTGGTTTTAGAATCACTTAGCTTCCTGGTCGATATAGTGGTTAGGTTGACAAATTCTTTGTATGGGATGGGAATTGTCCACTTAGCTTCCTATATTAATTAGTGGCCGAGTTTGGTTTGACAAACACTTAGCTTCTTACATTGATAATCATTGGGACCTAATGTTGCGCTATTTGCTATATGTTTGTTGATAAGGTTATTCTTTTCTCATGTGTATAACGAATAGGTAGATAATACAAGGTTAGTTACAAGTTCTTAAAACTCATACTTATGGTAAGTTCATGACTCATAATCATATGGTATGTTTTGAACCCCTCAGCGAATGGACGCCTATGGTCTGACTAGGATAAGTTTTGAAACCCATATGATTGTGGCAAGTTACTGAACTCATAATGTGTGGTAAGTTTGATGAACTGGGGTATAGCTAAGTGTGAATGAAGTATTAAGGATGATAAAAATAGATAAAATTATTAAGCAATGGATTAGTAGAGAAAGTGAAGTTGATGGTGGAAGCATAGGTATTCCAAATCTTCTAGCTACGCTAGACTTTAAAGTTTTTGACATCAAGCTAAATTCGCACTGATGTGCCTTTAAAAATGAATTTTTGTTATCCTCAACACATGGTGACAAGTGTGTAGGTATGGACTTCGAGCCACTAACACATCGTTACCCGTTGTGGCATGATGACACCAAAGATGATTTTTAATGGTTTTGAACGGTTTAAAGAAGAGTCTATGCTAATTGATTCTGCTAGACGAAAATGATTTGAATGATCAAAATGTATTTTTATATCATTAATGCATCATGCAACCTGGTGCAGAGATGATGAAAATGATGGAGTTATCAATGCAGAATTACTTAGTGTCGGATGTGATCTAAAAGATCGTCAGGCCACTATAGTATGATGTAGTATGACAAAGTCACAGAATGACGGAATTCTTAAACGGACTGTATATACAGTGCAGTATCATGACGTCAAAATGATTTTAAAAATTTTAAAGATAATTTATTGCTAACTGAATTTGGCTAGAAATGTTTCGATTTAAATTCGAATTATTGATATGCATCTAAGCTATTTGATTCAGCTAGACAAATGTTTATGAAATTCAAAGTATTCTTTGAAAGCTTATGCCGAACCAAATTGTTTTGGTGAGGAATCTTATGATAAGTCTGAGGTGAATAACCCTGAAAATGGGGATATACTAATTGGATAAAATATTCTAATCTAAGAACGCATATATTCGTTTCGATTACTAAGGTATAATAAACTGATCATCTAAAGTACCCACATCGGTAGTTTACCTTCTTCGTGATTGTAAACATACCTATTAAAGAAATGTTTCAGAGGTAGAGTACCTTTCTTTCATAATTGAAAGAGGTAGCTCATAGAAATACCCCTACACCTCAAAGTTCATAGTTTTTATGATCCCTCAAACAGATATGAAAATATTTTAAACTCTTAAGAGTAATGTTGTTGTAAAATGTGATGATGGATATGAAATAGTATGAACTCGTTGTGTACGAGTAGAATCTGAGATGATTGAATAAAGGTTATTATGATAACCTAGTTTTGATGAATGTTTAGAAGATGTAAACTCCTAGTGGGTAGGTATGGTGAAATATGATAATAGATGAGAAATCCTCAAAGGAGGAAATTGTAAAGGTTAAGTTAAAAACCTAGTTTTAATCAAGAGAATGAGCAGAGATTAGTATGCTTTAATTTCGAGGACGAAATTCTTAAAAAAAAGGGTGAATGTGATAACCCAAAAATTCATAAAATCATGAATGATTAGAATAAAGGTTAAAGAATAAAACCTAGATGAGAATTTGAGGATTTATTTAAAATTTTCAAGTAAAACCTATATGGTTTGTTATTCGAATGAGAATAGAGAAAATATGGTTTACAAAATTCCTAAACCCTAGAAATGAATTAATATATAGTTGAAGGAATATCAAGAATAAGGTATTACTAAGTACACCAAATTGATGTGAACCTAATAGTCTAAGAAATGTTATATAAAGTACATATGGAAATTTTCTTAAGGAGATAAGATTTCACATGAAGAGATGATATGAGGTTAAACGAAGATGAGTATATGTATATATATATATATACTTAGTAAGGTGCTATATATATTTTAGTAAGAGGAATGATGAATTAAGTTAATGATATAAGGATCAAGATAAAACTATGTTAGTAATTAACATAGCTTGAACGTTGGCCTTGACTGGCAAATAAGAATTTGAATAAGTATAAAGTCGTTAGTTAATACGATTAGCAATAAGAAGGGAGTAATTTAAAACTCAAAATTTGAGTTAGAGATAGAATTTTGAAGCATGGACTGCTCGGTTGCGTCCGGAACATAAAGTTTAGTCAGAATGGACAATAAACACAAAATGTGTAAAGGTTGACTTTTGGTCAAAGTTAATAGTTGACTTTTTATGGAGAAAAGTCAAAATTAGTGTGAGAAGTGAAATATGTTATGATTATGTCACTACAAAAAATGGGGCTTCAGCAACAACTGATTTTTGTTGCTAAAGGTGCCAAATTTCATTGCAAAAGCCTGCTAATTGGCAACAAAATGAACTCTTGTTTTTTTACAACGACCATGCATTTTCGTTGGAATTGACACCATTTTGCAACAACATTTTTTGTTGCAGTAAATTATGAAAATTGTTGCCTAAACTTGCTTTCGTTGCGGAATGTAAACTTTTTATCAACGATTTTCGTTGGTGATTATATTATTTGGCAATGACATTATGCTGAATCAGCAACGAAAATGTTTGTTGCTGGTTATTTTTCAATAGCAACGAAAGTCGTCGATTAGCAACGACATTATATGTTGCCATTTCTTTATATGTGCAACGAAAGTTAATTTGATTTGCAACGATAAAAAATGTTGCCTTTTATGTTAGTATTAGCAACAATCCTCTCTGTTGTTATTAGGTTAATTTTTCGTTGCCAAATATTATATTTTTAATGTCATTAGCAACAAAAATTTGTTGCTAAATGTATAAAAAATTGTTGCTATATTAAAACTTGTTCAATGCTTTGGTAACGAATTATATTGTTGCCAAATCAAAGTTTGACATTCTTTTTGTGTACATGGCTGGCTCAATATCCCCATAGCAAATAATGGCAAAAATACAATAAACTAAAATTCTAAGACCCCGAATTTCATGAAATAAAAGTATTCAATTTTTCTATTTAGTAAATGGTTAAATTGATAAAAGTTTAAAGTTAAGGGTGATATATATAAAATTTTCAAAATACGCAAGTGGTTATAAAATACTCATTGTTGTCGGGGAATATTCGTTTGGTCGTGGAATAATCTTGTTGTCGGGGAATATTCGTACGACGGCGCAGCCATTTGTGAGCCCCATAACAAAATAACTGTCGGATAAAGAAAACGACAAGTTTGAGTTTTTATAAATAATGGCATAATTATTCACTGAATTAACACCATTGGAATACACGGTGGTTAAAATACGATGTACGTGTGGTTTGCACAAGATACGGTATTGCATGTTGTTTTGAATTATTGATTCTTACATAAGAAGGCACTACTCAATAATTTTTACATTAATTACTGTTCAATATTTTATTTAATTGATTCAATAATTGTTGCGTTGATATTTTATATTATTGTTGTTTCAATAATTATCACTGCACAGTATTTCCATTATCAGATCAATAATTCATATTATTTGAATAATATTATTAGATAGCATTATTGGCAATGTCTAGAAAGTTCTATCAAGGAGAGGTTTGGTCACCTAATTGCGCGCCAGTAAGGAAAAATCCTTATCGAAAAGCCCCCTCTTTCCTAGGAACCACCTGGTTGTCATTATTGTGATTCTGTAATATTATTTGTGAATAATTAATTATTGATTTATATGATAAGAAAATATTTATTTGATGCGGATATAATGATGGATTTATTTATGTGGTTATAAATGAAGGAATTAATATTGAGGTGTTTTATCAGTATTTTGTCGGATGGGAGGTATTAAAAGATCAAATCGGTGTTCTTAAAGCTCTATTGCATGAGTTAATCTGACCATTGGATCGTTGTGATTTTTGGATATATTATACATATATAAGTTGAGTATATGTCCACAAATTTTGAACCGTTAAAAATTAACGCATAATTTGTTATGAATTTTAAAAGGTGTTAAAAATCATCCACTTATGGATTTCGGATATTTTCTGTCAGGAATTTGGAAAAACTTAAAGCTACAAAGTTGTAGAGAATTCGATTTCGTGTGGAATGGACATAAAATTCGTATTTTTCTGATAAAAGGGCTATTTATTATGAATTACTGAAGTTTCAGAAAATAAAATAATTTTTATTAAAATTAGGTGGGACCCACTTTTGGTTGGTGTTAAATACATGTGCTGATTTTGGGTGGGCCCCACTATGGTGGCTGATGAATTTTAAAGAGTGGATACGTAGGAGAAAAGAAAAAATAAAATATTAATTTATTAATTTAGTCTCATTTGGCGTTCTAGCATTTTTCTATAAATAGGCGCTTAGGTTAGAATTGAAAATCATACCAGAAACATAAGTTTTCTCTCTCTATATTATCAAGCGTATTTTTGTGAGTATTTAGATACTTTGAGAGTTGCTATTCAGTGCAAGTTTCCTTCGGCTTTACATCCGATATTCCAGTCAGAAGTACTGCTCTTTTGAGGTGAGGGATTTTAAGGATTATTATGTTTTTCAGTTTCATAATTTTTTCGACCCTCAAAAATTCTGGAAAAATTTGAAATGATAGTTTGATGAGTTTTCTTGATTGTGTCCAAAAATGGTGTTTTTTGGATGTATAGATTAAGAGTTATGAATTTAATGAGAAAAGACTATTTTAAAAGTAAACCCTTATAACTCCTTGTGGTTAACTCCAAAATTAGTGAAATTTTCTTTGGGAGTACATGTATATAATAGAAGTATACTCAGAAAATTTCGAAATTTTTGGACAAAAGTACAATTTATGATAAATGTCTAAATATTCTAATGATTTTGGCCATATGAAAAATAGTAAATGAATTTTAAAAATTCTAAGAAAAATATATGTTCAATATGAGATTATATTCTGCTAAATCCCAGAAAAGAAAATTTTCTAGGACTGATTTGGTATTATTCATGAAAATGGACTAGTTATGAGTAAATGAATTAAATATGTTATGTGAAGGAAGAAAATTGGAAAATGGGATTTTATGGCTTGAGAATCCTATATGAGGTATATGCAGATTTTTGATGAGGGTTTTGGTTATTGGTGATGAAATCTTATGAGTTTTGCATTTTACGATGATTAAATGCATTAATTAATAAGGTGTAAACAATTAAAATAAATTGTTTATAAGTTTAAGAAATGATTAAAATATTGTTGTAATATTAATAATATTAGATTATGAGATTATTAAGTGATTTATAACATTTGGATTAAGGTGTTATAAATATTGATATGGATTTTATTGTGAATTTTTACCTTTTCGTGTCGGGGTTACTATTCATGTATACGGCACTATTCACGTATACGGCACTATTCATGTATGTGGCACTATTTAAGTATACGATACTATTTATGTATACGGTACTATGTACGAATATGAGTTACTATTCATGGGGTACTATTCACGATAAAATTGGTTTCTTTTTCTGACCAAATTATCGTTGATTTATGAATCTTACTCTTGAAATTAAATCCATGTTTTGATCATATTGTTTTTATTATCGTATATAAGATTTTTATAATCTTGGTGAAGAAATATCTCTTTGACTTGAGTGTAAAGATGGGTAGAGTATTGATATGATCGTGACTATGGGTTCTCTTTGGCCAGTAGTGCAAAGTTGAATCGTTGACTGATATGATCATGAACATTGAATTTACAATTGAATAGTTTTAGCTTAAGTGCAAAGGTGAATTGATCAACATGATTATAATTATGGTTTATATAAATTCTGAAATGATTATGTATTTCTTTGAGATATGAATATCTTTGGCCTGTAGTGCAAAGATAAATTATTGATGAATATCTTTGGCCCGTAGTGCAAAGATGACCTGTTGTTGAATATCTTTGGCATGTAGTGCAAAGATGATCTGTTGTTAAATATCTTTGGCATGTAGTTCAAAGATGATCTATTGTTGAATATCTTTGGCCTATAGTGCAAAGATGATCTGTTTTTGAATATCTTTGGCCCGTAGTGCAAAGATGACTTGTTGATGAATATCTTTGGCCCGTAGTGCAAAGATGAATTTATTAGTATGATTATGAACATGAACTGTGATTTGGTATAACCATGATCTTTGATGTTTCAGGTAAAGACAAGTGATGAAAATTATCTTTGTCCTGGATGAGAAGAGGAATTTAGAACCACGATTATGATTATGAGTTATTCACATGAATGTTGACAAGAACTGTTGATTGATGTTACAGGGATAAAACATTGTTGGTGGACTTTTAACATGGAGAAGATAATAGACTTTATAGTCTATTTGACTCTTTTAATGGATTGCTCGTTCCGCTGCAACTATGGTTGAAAAGTTTTATCATCTACCATATGTTCTAAATCTTTGTTTTATTACTGATGAAGGCTATTGATAACTTAATTATCTTTAGTCATGATATTCTTTACTGAGCTAGTTGTGCTCACCCTTTTTCTTCACAAGTCCTTTCAGGTAAAAAGAGTGTTGCCGGGTCGAGTGGGGATAACAGTGGAATAGAACGGTGGTCTATAGCTGTTGAGGTTCTCTCTAAATAGTATGGAAATAATTTTATTGAGAACTTTAGATAAGTGTGTCATATTATATACGTCATTTGATATTTAATTTTGGTGAACCGAATAGGATGAGGTGAACCCAACTTTGGAAGGGTGTTTTGCCACTATCATACAAGATGTCTAATGACATACGACCTCGTGTTATCATAAGACAGGATTGTGCACATCCACTTGCTGAGTATATCTACGAGCATTACCTATATGATCTTGAAGTTTGGTTGAAATATAATTTTCAACTGTAGACAGTGGAGATAGTTATATGTCAAGAGAAGACTCACCATTGGAAAGAACAAGATAGTAATCTTCTCATTTTTCTTTGGGGTCTATTGGGTGAACCAAGGATAATTCTGTGGACATATGATATCTATCATAACCTAGACACATGGCCTCCCATGTACGAAGGTTTCCTTGAGCACTTCCCAAAGATTTTAATTTCTAAAACAGTTTTTGACTATACCTTCATGTAAGGTGTTATTGTGACGTGCTACCTAAGTTGGTGTCAAGAGTCACAGTTGGTATATATATTTGTATCAAAACTCACAACATATGTGTTGTTGTATTTTGCACGACAATTGTAGTAATAAAGCTGTAGTTGTTTTCTATAACATGTATTTGGCGACTCAGAATAGGTTGGATGGATTGGACCTATTTTGGGGGCGTCACAAAACTATTATTAACTTAATAAAATCATCCACTATATAATCATTCATTATCTTTACAATTAACCATCTAAAGCTACCACAGTTCTTCAATTAAAGTATATATTTACATATATAGAGAGAGTACACTTCATAATTTCGTCCCTTGTCTTTCGTAAACGTAGCACAGAAATTTGATACCCAGTATTGTAAGGCAAGTCGTAGAAGCAGTCTTCCTGCACATATTTAAAAATAATAGCAAGTCAGGAAAATGAAGCAAATAGGTCACCAGATGCACTTAGTGCCAAAATCAATACACAAAGACAATAGAGTTGCTACATGGTACTAATGTACACCGTATTGCTCATAAGCAGAAAAAGATAAATAGGCAATCACAATATCATTTGCTACAAATCCAAATAGAAAAGAACATTCATTGTGACTATATGATTGCTCTTTTACAAGAAAAAATTGGAATCTTAATCGGCCATTTCATGAACCTTCATTGCGACTATAAATGTTGACATATACATATACTTTTGCAACATAACGAGCTAGACAATTGTGTATTAGTTTGCAAATAACTACGCCTAATATATATCGTGAAGCAATCAATTTTTGGTTGATAATTTTATTTATATACGGCTTTAGTGAAGACAAACCAGCTTAACCTCAGACTCCACATCAGAATCTTTGCCACACTATAACTGTTACAAATTGAACTTTTCACATAAAGTTTGGGAACATTTTTAGTAATTTTATTTAAGATAATATATAGATGTAGCACAAGCACACATGTCAAGTACTGACTTACTCTACCATATGTAGTAGATTAAACAAAGATGAATTTATGCTAAGAAACAAACAAACTTCTGAAAATTTATTGTAGACTGCAAGAAATTAAAAAACTATTGTAAATAAATAAAGTTACCTTGTATTGTCATGATTAGGGTAGTTATCTACATATGAAAGATCCCCGACAAACAACACATCTTTTCCTTTAGTTTGATTTAGTTCATAATGGTTAAGTGTCTGATTTGAATCATAATTCTGACCAAGATCCCCTGCAATAAAATTATTAATTAAGTGAATAAAAGGTATATAGACAACAAAAAATGTAATGTAGATTCATGATGTTACATCGCAACTGTGTTTTCCCTTTTGAGATTCATCTAAACATGCAAAAAACTCTAGCAATTAGTCTAATTAAAATTTCTTCTTATTTGGTACTTCTTTATTAAGTTTTGTTGTCCAAGGTAGTACACTACATTCACATTTATTCAATTCAACTCTTTGAAAGGTATAAAGTAAAAAAACTTGGAATTCGCCAACATGACAAACGATTATTGAATAAATGTCAAAACTTTATTCATTAGCCCTTCTTTGGAATGCTAATATAGGAAGAGCAGTTTACCAATGAGGCCAAAAGTATATGGGACATCATGTCCAACTACAGGAGGAGTGATGAACCAGAAAGTTAGCAGAGAATGTCCAATCCCAACTTTGTAGTAATACTTAGTATCAAACTGCCAAAAAGAAGTAACTAATTAGTATTAATGCTTGATCACATTCATCATTTTTGAGATAAATCCTCATAATTCCAAACATATTTCATACCAAGAAGCTCAAAAGTCGAAACTATCCATATTAGAATGAACCATGAATATAAGGAAATCATAGGAAAGCCAGAACATCCAAAATAACAAAAATTTACCTTCAAATTATTAATGGTGCAGTGATGGATGTACCGAGAAGTATAATTGTATTATTTATAGGTTGTAACCTTGCCCTGTGCCTTTTTGCTGTGATTATTGAGATTTGAAATTTCCCCATTCTATGCTAATAACCTGAAAGTTAAAATAGTCGTTAATCATTAGTAATTAGATCTTATTTCTTGTATGAGATAACTAGGAATTAGTACTACTATCAAATTACTAACCATTTCTCCAGATTCAGGGGATGGACCATGCCATTTGGGAACTTCTTGAGGTGGTTCTATGTAAGCAGTATTGGTGGTCATACCTAGAGTAATTGTTGCTATGCTCTCATTGTTGTAGTATCTACCTCAAGCCAAATCTACGGTGGTATCATCAACCTGCACAAGCGCAGAGCTGTATGAACTTTTTTGAATGAATTTAGTTAGTTAGTTTGATGAACTTGTTTTAATAAGTTGAAAAAAACTATTTGGATTAAACTAATTAGAGATTAATTACCAGTGCTAAAGCGCGCAAATCAACACCATATTTCTCCAAAGCCTAATTGATTTCATTTGCCAATTCCTTTCCTACCTGATCAGGAATGGAAGTGAATTGGCCTTAATTTGGTGGTGAAGGCTTGAAAACCAGTATACATTTATTCACCATGAAGTTAATTTATGTGCGTGCAGTCCAATAACAAACCATAATCATGCTATTTTTTTCTAACATTAGGTAGACAATATGATTAAGCAAAGTGTAATTAAGTATAGTCAACCATGTCACCAGCAGAGAAACTCTTCCATTTGATGGCCGAGGCTGCATCTTGATCCACCGGGTAAGATATGCTTACACCTAAATTATTTGTGGTTGCTTGTGCATCTTTGGTACCCTTTGTATCTGTAGAAACAAACATTGGTAGCTGCAGGGCTACATATTCAAATAATTCCTGAAAAAAGGAGTAATTAGAATAGTTGATTTGTAAATGTGACGCCCCCAAATCCGGGTTCCCTAACCTCGGGTTTAGAGCTCACGATCCATCATATATATCACATCTAACTATTCATTCATTAATGAAAAACATCATTCATAATATTCTTTAATACAACTTATAACAGTATCCCAAGTTAACTAACATTGACATAACTTATATACCCTTATATAACGAAAAGGTTTACATAAATAATTACATAATAAAACATAACCATTAGAAGTTGACAATAACTACTCCTGAGCCTTGCCTTTGCCTTTGTCCCGACTAGAACCTTCTACTACATCGGCATAGCTGAAATATTTTATTTAAGCAAGGGTGAGCAACGAGTTTGCTCAACAAGTTAAAATATACAATAAATGATATATATCATGAATAGAAGAGTCTAGCTTCTATAGAACTTCAACAATAATTAAACGATTTTGAAGTAGCGGAATAATAATTCAATCTCAATAATAAAACTTTCTCCCATTTCATACTGAATAACATATCAGAGATGAAAGAGTAAAATTCTTTCAAAGATTCAATAATATTCAATTGAATAAGAAGAATTAACAATACTGCAACAATATTCAATAAAATGGGATATACCCAGATTTCATGTTGAGTGATCACAAAAGGATCATGAACTAATAGAGGAATCATTTAGTTATTAAAACTAAATTACCACAAGAATATAAATTAGTTATAAAAACTAAACTATACTCTTCTACAAGTACCTGGAGCGGCCAACTCCTTTGTACCCTATATTATGCATAATACTCAATAATTGCGCATAGGTCGATTTACGACATTAAAATTTGTTCATCTCAGTTTTAAGTTACGAGTTCGTACCACAAACAATATGGTTTAGATTAATTTCAAAGAAATACTATGATTTCAATAATTAATAACAATACTAATCTAGCCGAAACCAATGGCATAGATCTTCCAATAACAATTAAGTTCATAATAAATAGAACATTTCATGCTTTAACAAATATTAGTCTCGCCAAAACAATTAGCTAAGACATGATTTATAAATAGTACAAATAATAGAATAAGAATCAATTGCACTACGTGCGAATTACAACAATCATTATAGATGTGAATAACTATCAACAATTATTCACTACCATGCTTGAAAAATAGTAACTCAAGTTGAGTTAGGAAACTTTCCCGATTCGTTGACTACTTCTACGCAATTTTAAGTTAACTTCTTTTGTAAGACCTATCATTGATAAGATCGATCTCTTAATTAGCATCACATATCTTACTCATAGCAATTTAACATGAAATCACATAACCAATCATTAGTGAGTACACTATACTATCTTAGACTTAACACTTATGTGTTCATTTATAAGTTCGTAATATAACTTGACAAACTATTTATGAACTCAGTCGACTTAATATATCATTTCAGTTTCTATTTTAGCAAGCTAAAACAAAACTAACTTCTCTTCCTGACATTTCAGTTTCCCTTTTCAGCAACCTGAAATGTTCATTTCGGGAAGCTAAAATACACTATTCACAAAAATATGAAATCAGCTTATTATTTTTTTAATCTTTTGGCCAATCATATATACATATATTCCATACACATAGAGTATTTTTCTGGAATTTTTCAACTCCCTTAAGTATTTTTCAAAAATAAATTTCAAGTTAATTCCTTAAGAAATTAGCTACATCACGTTTAACTCCAAAAATTCCCAACTCTTGGAGGGATCTTACACATGTTAACGTGAGCCTCCAGTTTAAATTTCGTGGCCATCGGAGTTATAGAACTCTGGTTATAGCATTTTTTGTCGGAAACCCCAAAATATTGAAATAGTCATAACTTGCTCATTTTAAGTCAGAATGAGCTCATTTTTAGACAGGAGCTACTTAATACCATATATTTTCATTTCCCAAAAGGCCGGATTTTATCTCATTAAATAAGTGGCCAAAACAGTCCTTACAATTTCTGGACAAAAGTTTTTTAAGCATTTTCAGATTTTTCATCCTTTACTAAAATCATTCCACACGAAAATCTGTAAATTCTTTTTTAAGTGATTCCACTTGGATATATTATAAGACTTATATATCTAACTCTAAAAATTAACCACACTCAAAAATTGAAAGTAGAATGAGAGATATGGTCATTTCAATATCATACTTTATTTTCTCAAAAATCTGTTTTTCAACTCTTTATGTTTTGTATGAAAACTTTCATGATATCCCATAAAACCAACATAACTCATCATATTAACTCAAAATAACTCATATACTCATGGATCTAATATGATCCATTATTTAATTCACCAATTAGTCAACAAACACAAGATCAAACACAACAAAAGCTAAGAAAAATTTTATTTTCTATCTTTTGAAAAACCTAACTCATATTTCTTCGTTTAGATTCCAGTTTTGATCCATAAAAGAGTTGGATCTAAACATAAAACACTTTTAAACACCAAGATCTAAGGTTTTAAGCCTCAAGATCATAGTTTTAAAAAAATCAAAACTCAAATCATCACAAAGAGAAATTAAACTATAAAAGTAGGGATTTCTTATACCTTCTCTTGATTCTTTCTCTTCTTCTTCCTAATCTTAGAGTAGAGAACTATGAACTTTGAAAAAAATCACTCACTCTCCTAACCCTCTAGTCCGTCCCTCTCTATTCTCTCTCTTGGTCTTGCTTTGATAACTTAAGAATATGAAATGAGATAAAAAGATGTAAGAGAAAGGAAATTTGATTTAGTAATTTTGTATAGATATATTTAGTGTATCTATAATCATCATCCAATGTCTCACTCTTCCGCTCTCTCCTTATCATTATAAGATTTCTTTCACTCTTGGTTTAACTTGTGGATTGGATGAAAAAGATAAGAATGAGACCAAGGCTTGACACCTAGCAAGTTAGTTCACCTACTAAAGCAATGTAATGATTACATGCCTCCCCCTTTCTCTCATCTATGTAAATTTCGGCCATGATGGCCTTCTTGGATCCCTTTTTATTATCTTTTAAGCTCCATTTATCTTACTTAATGGTCATAAATGTCCCCTCCCAATTGGGCTAAGAGTTGGGCCAATCAATTAATTATTTAGGCTAGAAATTCTAATTCTTTGGGCTTGCAATTCAACATAGTTTATACTTTTTAATTTTTATTCATTCCCCATTATTTAATTAGGGTTCCCATACACACATTAGTAAGTTAATTTCTTACTCATATATCTTTAATTTCATAACCCAACTAGACTTGCTATTCTTAAGTTATAAAATTAATTAATTGAGATATATAAAATAAATCTCTTAGGATTAGTATATCTTTTAAAATACTATCATTCTCTTAAATTATAACTCATTAGATTATTTAATTATCATACCTAATATATGTATTAGGTTACATAACTTTATTCTTTATCTCTTTACAAAATAAATGTATACACATTATATAATACATTTTTACTCAATCACGTATATAATATACATATGTCCTAACATATTTCCTTTAGTTTATTAACTTATTAGCCCAAATTGACTTAATAAGTTATAAACACATACATACTCATATCAATAATCAATTACCTAAGGATTTTAAATCCTTTTAATTAAATAATCAAGGCTAACATTCAAGTTATGTTAATTTCTTACATAACTTTCATTACTTTTCCTTGAAAATGATTAAGTATACTTTTTAGTTAATAAATTAACTATCTATCTTAATTATCATATACACTTATATGATTCAAGTACTTTCTCTTCTTCTTTTTTTTTTTAAAAAAATTTATTCAAAAATTTTGAATTATGTGAAATTCTGGGTTTTCACATTCTCCCCTCCTTATAAGGATTCCGGTCTCGGAATCACCGCTTTCTTACTCTCTAATATCTTTTAAAGTTTATCATCAATTCATTTATAGCAACATAATATTAATTTTTGTTTCATATACCAACTTGTGACTTGGGATCTATAAAAGAAAACCATTCACAGCTATGTCTACCCAATATTTCTCGCGTAATTCATTTACTCAACTAAATCATTACCTGTCACCACCTCTTGGGCAGCTACTGCATCTTGCAACGTCATGTTGAATGTGCGTACTGTCGGTCTTCCCAGCTGAACAGGTCCTTTGATCGCCAGTGTTCCACTGCTGTTTCCTCTATTGTTGTTTCTTCTTTCTGCATTCTTCTTTGGACAGTTACTTTTTTGATGTTCTAGCGATCTACATGAAAAACAACCTGGTATCTTCTTTGGACTTGGACAATTTTGAGAGATGTGTCTCTCTTGTCCACAGTTAAAACACACTCCTTTTCCCTTCAAACATACACCCTGATGCTTTCTACCGCAATTTGCACATGACTCACTTCTCTTCCCATTATCTCCTGACTTGTGTCCAGATTCAGTATTGTCCTTCCACTTACGCTTATTAGAGTTAATTTCTCCACTGCTACCTCCTTCATTCGTCTTTTTCTCCTTCTCTTGATGATACCTTAACACAGCTTCACTTCCTCCTTTGGCGATGATTGTTTTTTCCAACAGGGCAAAAAATGTCTTAATCTGCAACACGACTACCTTGCTATATATATCACAGCTTGATCCATTCTCAAACCTTCGCGCCTTTTCGTAACTTTCGAAGGTCCACGATGCGGAGCAAATCTCGCTAGTTCGTTGAATTTGGCGGCATATTCTGCAACTGACATATTCTCCTACTTCAACTCCAAAAAGTTTACTTCCATTATTGCTTGCATACTTTTTGAGAAATAATTTTTGAAAAATAACTCCTTAAACCTTGTCCAGGTTACTACTGATGTACCAGCTCTAGCTTTGTTTGTCTCCCACCAGTAATTTGCCTCACCCTTCATCAAATAGGCTAGTTGATTTCTTGCTTCTAGGGCTCTAGTTTGCATAGCTTGAGCTAGCATATCTGCGAAGTTCTGCATTGGATCAGCTTGATCTCCTTCATTATTCAGAGACCGCTCCTCCCTTTGGTTACGATTTTTTCGACTTGGTGGCATTATCTGATGAAATAAAGACTTACATTAATACTTTGTCTTTATGCCACATCTTATTAGTAGTATACAAAATTTTAAACTTAAACCAATTTCATCTCTCTGGATTATCTAATTCAGCTTACTGAATTATCAAATTCATCAGATAATTATCTTAATAATTTAATTCTCAAAATTTAATTACTTATTCAAACATATAATCATATCATTGAATTTATATTCATACAAATAGTACATTGTACTTTTTAGTACATAGCACATACTGCTACAAACGGTTACTATCCCCTTGTGACAAAAGTCGGGATTCATTACTACAACTTTACACAAAAAGTTGAGACATACAAAAGTTATCTTGATAGTCATACCAAAGCGAATATTATACTCCAAAAGATTATACTCCTCACACTTAATCTTTCTTCCGTCCACTTCCTCCATATGTCTTTTTTTTAGGACAATTCTGAACCCTATGACACGTTCCACCACATGCAAAACATCCTCCTTTCTTTGGTTTGGGACAATTTGGTGATAGGTGTCCTTCCTTACCACAATTGTAACACACATTATTACCCCACATACATTCCCCCGAATGGTTCTTTCCACACTTGCCACATGATTGTTTCTTCTTTGAATGCGAATTCTCTGAGTTGTTGTCACTGTCGTAGTTCTTTTTCCTTTTATTACCCTTCTTTTTCTTACTTACATCTTTAGATGATACACTACACTTAACCCTCATTCTATCTACTTGTGCCTTCAGATTATTTCGTTCTTCTGTCATCCCGCGTAATGCTCTTTTTGTCTTCCATAATTCCTCCAGGAGAAGTACTTTAGTCCTTAAATCTTGAACTTCTGCAGATGCTTGACCTTCTTCGATTGCTACTTTGCCTTCTTCCCCATCTTTGATCTCTATTTCTGGCTCCACCTTAGTTTCTTTGGAATATACTTCTTCCTCTTCATCCAAATTCTCCATCTAAAATTTTCGTCATGATCGCTATTAGATTTACCACAGGTTAAATCTTAAAACTTCCTCAATTGACTCACTTTGAGCTGACACCTCGGCTAATGGCATTGGTGCAGCTGCTAACATTTTCGTAACCATCTTATAATATCCTAACATCCTGTCACCAGTTTTAAATAACTTCATTAGTACATCACTATCAAACATAATCCATAAACACTATGTGTCCCTTTATCTTACTATTAATGAATTTTCCTAATCCATCACTTAGAAATCTAAACGAGTTTTCTCTATCTTGTTTATGGTTATATTCCTAAGGCTTTTCCCCCTCACCTAAGGTTTATAACCTACAACTTTGATACCAACTTGTGACGCCCCCAAATTTGGGTTCCCTAGCCTCGGGTTTAGTGCTCACGATCCATCATATATATCACATCTAACTATTCATTATAAAAAACATCATTAATAATATTCCTCAATACAACTTATAATAATATCTCAGGTTAACTAAACTTGACATAACTTACATACCCTTATATAACCAAAAGTTTTACATAAATAATTACATAATAAAACATAACCATTAGAAGTTGACAATAACTACTCCACTGCCACCTTGCCTTTTTGCCTTTGTCCGGCTAGAACCTTCGATTACATCTATTAAATTTGAAATATTTTATTTAAGCAAGGGTGAGCAACGAGTTTGCTCAACAAGTTAAAATATACAATAAATGATATATATCATGAATAGAAGAGTCTAGCTTCTATAAAACTTCAGCAATAATCAACGATTTCGAAGTAGCGGAATAATAATTTAATCTCAAAAATAAAACTTTCACCCATTTCATACTGAATAACATATCAGAGATGAAAGAGTAAAATTCTTTCAAAGATTCAATAATTTTCAATTGAATAAGAAGAATTAACAATACTACAACAATATTCAATAAAGTGGGATATACCCAGATTTCATGCTGAGTGATCACAAATAGATCATGAACTAATAGAGAAATTATTTAGTTATTAAAACTAAATTACCACAAGAACATAAATTAGTTATAAAAACTAAACTATACTCTTCTGCAAGTACCTGGAGCGGCCAACTCCTTTGTATCCTATATTATGCATAATACTCAATAATAGGGCATAGGTCGATTTACGGCATTAAAATTTGTTCATCCCAGTCTTACGTTACGAGTTCGTACCACAATAATATGGTTTAGATTACTTTCAAAGAAATACTATGATTTCAATAATTAATAACAATACTAATCTAGCCGAAACCAATGGCATAGATCTTCCAATAACAATTAAGTTCATAATAAATAGAACATTTCATGCTTTAACAAATATTAGTCTCGCCAAAACAATTAGCTAAGACATGATTTATAAATAGTACAAATAATAGAATAAGAATCAATTGCACTACGTGCGAATTACAACAATCATTATAGATGTGAATAACTATCAACAATTATTCACTACCATGCTTGAAAAATAGTAACTCAAGTTGAGTTAGGAAACTTGCCCGATTAGTTGATTCTTTGCTTTCTGCAATTTTAAGTTAACTTCTTTTGTAAGACCTATCATTGATAAGATCGATCTCTTAATTAGCATCACATATCTTACTCATAGCAATTTAACATAAAATCACATAACCAATCATTAGTGAGTACACTATACTATCTTAGACTTAACACTTACGCGTTCATTTATAAGTTCATAATATAACTTGACAAATTATTTATGAACTCAGTCGACTTAATATATCATTTTAGTTTCTATTTTAGCAAGCTAAAACAAAACTAACTTCTCTTCCTAACATTTGATTTCCTTTTTGACAACTTTGAAATGTTCATTTCGGGAAGCTGAAATACACTATTCACAAAAATATGAAATCAGCTTATTATTTTTTTATTCTTTTGGCCAATCATATATACATATATTCCATACATAAAAAGTAATTTTCTGGAATTTTTCAACTCCCTTAAGTATTTTTCAAAAATAAATTTCTAGTTAATTCCTTAAGAAATTAGCTACCTCACGTTTAACTCCAAAAATTCCCAACTCTTGGTGGGATCTTACACATGTTAACGTGAGCCTCCAGTTTAAATTTCGTGGTCATCGGAGTTATTGAACTCCGGTTATAGCATTTTTCGTCGAAAAACTCCAAATATTGAAATAGTCATAACTTGCTCATTTAAGTCGGAATGAGCTCATTTTTGGACAGGAGCTACTTAATACCATATATTTTAAATCTAATTACGCACAACACGCAAGAGTATACGTGGTCAACAAGTAATAGAGTGATAAGTAGAGTATCGTTCCCATAGAGACTAACTAGCAAAATCCTTAACTTACAATTATCAATTTCCTATTAACCCTAATTTTATTAAACAAATCAACTCAATTAATTATAACTAATGATTATAAATTAAATAGTAATTAAACTAACACAGAATAATCACAAATATCAAAATATGGAATTTCAAACAATTAATGGAGAATTAGACTTATGATTTCACCGTAAGCTTCACTCTGATTCTAACACCTTTATTCCAATTCAATGCACTATCTCAGTTTATTAATCAAGAACACGAAAGTAGTATTGACCACCTCTCGATGCACTAATACTGTATTAACATCAATCCACAATTAAGATAGAAATCTGTTAAACACCTTAATCAACTAACCCACTATATCTCTATGTGAATTACAATTGAAGAAGGTTTAAGAATAAGTTCTCTATTCGATTACATGCAATGTCAAGCATATCTCTACCTTAACATTCATCTAGATTAAGCTATTCACAAAATCATGAACACATGTTATACTAACTAAGTCTAAAATTGAATATCCTCTCTCGAATCCATCCAATTCCACAAAGAATTGTTGATCAGGCAATTCATAGATTCAAGCACAAATTAATATAGATAAACTAGAGATAGATTATTAAATTGGAAATCAAAGTTACAAAATCATTGATTCACTCAAGGATCCATCACAAGCCTAAGAAGTGAATTAGTTCATGCTAAACGAAATAAACACTGAATAAATCATAGAAATCATTCTTCCAATTACAAATAATAATCTAACACGAAGAATATTGAAAAACACCCTTCACGTATACTAGAATCATGATTGTCTTGAAAATCTCCCAAATACTCCTCCACACTTGCTCTCAAAAACTTAGCTTCGAATCTTCGTAAAATCTCCTCTTTAATCATCAAGTTGTTGTTGAGAGAGTATTACATATCTAGCATACAAGCTCCAGCAGCAATTTCCTTTAATTAGAGTTCCATTGTCATTCAAGTTGCTAGAAATCATGCCCAATAAGTTTAATCAACACGAGGACCTGACCAGATTTTCCACCCCCCCACTTCGTGAGATTCATCTACTAATTAAGCCCATGGGCATCCTTTCTGTCTAACTTTCGAATTAAGACCCCCACCCGGCGTGAAAGTACACGATATAAAATAGCCCACCCCCGTGACCCCACTTCTTCTACTAATGGATATCAAGACCCCCTTCGTGAATAGTGTGTGTAATAAAATAGCCCCCCCCGTGAACTTTTCTTCTAACTAAATGACTTGGTGAATTCCACAAGTTCTTCCAAGTTTGCTCTAATTTACTTCAAATCATACCAAATAGTTCCAAATGTCCATTGAATGCTACAACCACCATCCTACACATGAAATAACATAAAACAAGTAAAAATGAACATGATCACGAAGATTTAGCAACAAATAAGCATGAAATGGATATTGAATCGCATATATAAAATCCACTTATCAAAATCCCCCAAACTTAAACCATGCTAGTCCTCGAGCACAAAACAACTACAATAATACAATGCAATGAAATGAATACGACTAAACTTATATTCTTACAAATCCAATAATATCGCGAAAAAAAATTATATGAGCGAATGGCCTCGGTGAAAATAAGCAACTATACAATACCAACCATCTAAAACCAATCTATAATTCTATTTTATCCACGAATCTCAATCCATCATCAACTTTGGTATAGTGTGTGTGTGCAACATCCATGATAGCAAATCTTGACTCAAATTTCAATACATAACCAATCTCTTAAAAAGGAATCAAGCAGTGTAAACTTAAAATATCAAAAATAGATAGCCCAACTAAAATTAAGCAATCACAAATCTCAAGGGTTCACGCGGGGTACTTATGCTTTATTCATACAAATATTTTTTCTTCTTCTTTTTTTTAAATATACGGGGGCTTTTTGCTCTTATTTCCCGTTTTATTTTTATACACATAGCTATGTAGTGTCTTATTCCCTTAGGCTTTTCAATGCTACCTTAACGAGCTTTCGACCAACGACTCCCAGACCATTAAGACCTTAGGGTGATAGGTGTAAAGGCAATCCCCTCGGGCTTACTTACTCAAGTAACAAAGGCCACAAAACTAGACAAGCATGCCATGGTGTTTATTCATACCCTTTTTTTTTAATTTTATTTTTTTAGATAAAGCTTATATACCCCACATATCATCCCCCAAACTTAGGTTCTTGCCTAACTTTGGCTTTCACTATCTATCCTTGTCATTTTGACATTTACTCTAGCATTATCCTTTAGAGACCATTTAGGTATCAATTTGAACTTGACCAATCAACATGGATGTTTGTTAAGCGTGCTATAACCTTTTATACCGACTTCAAACAAACTCAAGATTCAATTCATAAACAAAAATTGTATCACAGTTCTAATACTCAATCTCTGTATTTGTTAACTTATTGTCAATCACATCATAGGCCCACAAATAATATAAACTACAACATTGATGGACTTTACTGTGACACATAATTACTAATTTTTTTTTTTATATATATAGGATAACAAAATGCATTACAAGTTATCTACTATGCAAAGACAAAGACAAAACTTAACCTAAAAATGTTCCTAAACTATCATGCAATACTAAAATAGGATGCAAAATGCTAAATTTAAATGACCACAATTTAAAATGCAACCTAAATGCATGCAAACATGTATTTAAATCCCCCAAACTTAAGTTATACAATGTCCTCATTGTATGATTAGTCAAAATAAGTGCGTGAGGACTTCCTGCTTTATCGCTTAAGTCTAAGGAGGTGGTTGTTGTTCTTCTTCATCGAAATCACTTTCGGTGGGAACCTTGGCATTGGCAGGGAATTTGTTGGTATGGAAATTGTGCCACCGGTTTGAAACTTTGAAGAGTTGTGTTCAACGAGGCAAAAGATGTGTGCATAGCATCAAACATATGCTCTTGCCTCATTTCCAATCGGCGCATTTCCGACGAGTTGCCTTGGTATCGCATTCATTTGATTTTGGAACCTGAGGCCGAAAGAACTATATATGGCCTCGACTGCGATTGCTTCTTTCGGCCCTTTGATTGCCCATTGGTTCATCATCATCCCAAAGTCTCTGTAGCATCAACGTCGTCGTCAGAATCCGATGGAAAAATGAAACCCACACCACGTGGATGTGACTCGCCCTCCTGCCCATCTGATGTACGCGCTATCATTCTCGAATCTAGCGGTCTGGCGGCAATTGTGTGGGTTCATCGTCGGACCATCTAACCCCGGCGTTGCGACCTGACCCACAAATGAGTGATGGGTGTGGCAAGCCTCGAAAAAATTTTCCGCGTAAATCTTGGCGGATTGATGAGCAGATTATTGCCCGATGTCAATGATAAAATCTTGCACAATGGCGTCAAAAGCGATAACGCCTTCTCTTTGGTGACGTCCGAGGTGTGTTGGGATGGAAGTAATTTTGCACATAAGAATGCATACCAGATTTTCCCATACCTACTAAGGTCCTTGCTATGAAACACCGTGCCTCCCTTTCTACCCTTGATCCACGATGTTCCCAGCTTTGTCATCTCTGTGATAATGGCATCAAAATTTGGGTCAGAAGTACGGAGATGCTCATACTGGCAGTGGCGAGGCACCCTTAGTTGGTAGTAAGTATTTATGGCGTCGACACTAAATGAAACCAACCATCCTCGCACAAATGCTTGGAATGGTTCTTTATCTTCAGCATTTGCGTAGAATTCTTTGACGATGTTGAAAACTGCTAGTTCCGGCTCCTCGGTGAATTTGGTCCATCCCTTTTGGTAAATTTGAGGCATAAGCTCCCCGTCGTTAGGATCCTGTGCCAACCCCCTCTGCGATGTAAGGGCTTTGGTTAGCATGTAGTCATAGCGGTCGGCGGCGATGGCACTTGCGAATTTTCGACGATCGAAGGTGCGAGTTGGTTGAGATGGACGAGAACTCTCCCCCCTTTGGCGTTTCGACGATGATTGTGAAGCCATGTCTCTCCCAGTTGCTGGTTTTGCCCTAACTCTCCCCCAAACTTTTCAATATTATCTCTCTAGCTCACAACTATACTCTTTTTTTCCTTATATCAAGTATGGTGGGAGAGTTTGTATAAGATGTGGTGGTATTTATAGATGGAAAGTGAAGGCTAGCATTGGTGGAGTGAAGAGGTGGAGAGGAGTTATGGAGTATTGGGAATGTGGGGAAGAAGTAATGGTAGTGGGTGGTTGTGGAGTTATGAAGTAGTGGGGAAGTAGGAAAAGGGGGTTATTGGAAGGTGGAATAAGTCTTAATGGGAAGTGGAGAGTCATATAATTTGCACAATCTGTTGCATTCAGGACCCCACCCCGTGAAGGTATTGCTCTAGGAAGGCCATACAATGTGAACTTGCAATCTA
Source organism: Panax ginseng (assembly GCA_020205605.1). NCBI lineage: Eukaryota > Viridiplantae > Streptophyta > Magnoliopsida > Apiales > Araliaceae > Panax > Panax ginseng. The sequence goes on from CM035129.1 coordinate 91,648,931, forward strand.
TCTTGAATTACCTTCTTGGGTTGTAGTATTGAAAAGGCCCGCCCCGGCAGGCATGTGTTATGTCTAACATGTTTGAGTTATATGTTTGAGGACCTTAGGAAGGCATACACGACAGGCATCATGGTTGTCAGAGCCCTAACTTTTACTTCATTATAGTTCATTTGCGACCACTTTTGCTCACTTAATGCTCCTTTTTAGACCTACATGACATATAGCAAGAAGATAGTGAGTTTTCTATATCATGATGTATTGTGAAGAGTTTAACGAGATTTTTCTTTTATTAAATCTACTAGAATAATGAAATGAAAACTATAATTAAGCAATTATGAATATAAAATATGACAAATAATTAAAAATTGGGTTGCCTCCCAATTAGCGCTTGATTTTAAGTCGTTCAGCCTGACTACTTCCTGATTATGTTGTGTCATTCAATGTGATGGCGATCACGTCAGTGTTGGCTTCTCCACCCCAATAGTGCTTTAAACGGTGTCCGTTGACTTTGAATGTTTCTAGTGGATTCTGTTGTAGATTTCAAGCTTGCATCGTGAGGAATATCTTGACCATAAATGGTCCTGACCATCTCGATTTAAGCTTTCCGAGGAACAATCGCAACCGTGAATTGAACAAGAGTACTGATTGTCCTGGCTCGAATGTTCGGACAAAATTTTTTGGTCGTGTCATCGCTTAACTTTTTCTTTGTATAGTTTGTCATTCTCATAGGCGTGAAGGCGAAATTTGTCGAGTTCATTCAATTGAAGTAGTCTCTTTTCACCTATAGATGTTTGATCGAAATTGAGTTTTTTCACAGCCCAATATGCCTTATGCTGTAGCTCCACGGGTAAATGACATGCCTTCCCGTATAATAGTTGATATGGTGACATCTCGATTGGCATCTTGTATACAGTCCGGTAGGCCCATAAGGCATCGTCCAATCTCAGCTACCAATCTTTCTGACTCGGATTCACCACTTTCTCCAATATCTTTTTGACTTCTCTGTTTGATACCTCGACATCCCATTGGTTTGAGGGTGATCTGTTGTAGCTATCTTGTGGTTGACCCCATACTTGGCCAAAAGAGCGATAAATGACTTATTGCACGAGTGACTACCTTCGTCACTTGATAATTGCTCTTGGTGTGCCAAACCTCGTGAAGATGTTCTTTTGAAGAATTTGAGGACCACCTTGGCATCGTTTGTTTGGTAGAGTGCGGCTTGAACCCACTTTGATCGTAATCCACTTGAGAGTAGAATGTATTGATTGTTCAATGATGCGGGAAATGGTCCCATAAAATCGATACCCCATACGTTAAAAATTTCCACTTCCAGAATCGTTTGTAAGGGCATCTCATTACGTTTCAAATGTTGCCCACCCTTTGACACCTATCGCATTGTTTGACAAACTGGTGGGCATCTTTGAATAATGTGGGCCAATAAAAACCACATTACACACCTTCGCTGCTGTCCTCTCACTCCCATAATGCCCGCCATACGCCGATGAGTGACACTCATGCAGAATATTCTTCACTTCACTATATGGGACCTTCACCATCGAATCATCTTGTCGGTATGCCTTTGCTTGAACAAATATGGATCATCCCACATGTACCATTTCACGTTGTGAAGAAATTTCCTTTTTTGTTGTCTTGTGAGGTCAGGTGGTAGAATGTTACTCACAACGAAATTTGCATAATCGCTATACCACGGAATCTCTGCTTAAATCCCAAATAGTTGGTCATCTGGGAATGATTCGTTGATTTAACATTTGTCGTCTTTTGTTTTCCCGTGGTTTTCCAACCTCGACAAGTGATCGGCTACTTCGTTCTCCGTCCCCTTTCTATCTTTTATTTCTAAGTCAAACTCTTGAAGTAGGAGAATCCACCGGATAAGGCGTGGTTTAGCATCCTTTTTTGTTATCAAATCTTAGATCTCCGCATGGTGCGTATAAACTATCACCTTAGTCCCGATCAAGTAAGCCCGAAATTTATCAAACGCATACACCACTACAAGCAATTCCTTTTCTGTGGTTGTGTAGTTCATTTGCGTTTCTGTAAGTGTTTTGCTTGCGTATTATATAGCGTGAAACACCTTGTCTCTACGTTGAACCAAAACATTTTTAACTATGAAGTCGCTTTCGCATCACACATAAGCTCGAATGGCATGCTCCAATCAGGTGCGACTATAACGAGTTGTAGTCAATTTCCTCTTTAATAAGTCAAACGCCGTCTTGCATTCTTCATCAAAGCTGAACGTTGCATCCTTCTCTAACAAACTGCATGGAGGTTTTGTAATTTTAGAGAAGTCTTTTATGAACCTTCGATAGAACCCAGCGTGTCCTAAGAAACTCTTAATACCCTTCACTGAGGTCGGTGGAGGCAATTTTTCAATAGTTTCTAGCTTTGCTTTGTCAACTTCAATCCTTGAAGTTGATACCTTATGGCCCAAAATTATGCCCTCTTGAACCATGAAGTGGCATTTTTCCAATTTAATACGAGATTAGGTGTCCTTACATCTTTGCAACACCATGACCCAGTTACGTAAGCAAATATCAAAGTTGTCCCCATAAACCAAAAAAGTCATCCATAAAGACCTCAACATTTTCTCCACCATATCTGAAAAAATGGCCATCATACACCGTTGTTGAAAGTTGCAGGTGCATTGCATAGCCCAAACGACATCCTCCTGAATGCAAATGTGCCATAAGGGCACGTGAATGTGGTCTTCTCTTGATCCTCCGGAGCGATGACTATTTGGTGTTAGCCAAAGTACCCATCCAACAAACAGTAATATTGGTGTCCCGCCAATCTATCTAACATTTGATCAATAAAGGACAGCGGGAAATGATCTTTTTGGGTTGCCTTGTTTAATTTTCTGTAATCCATGCAAACCCTCCAACTTTACATCCTTTATTTTAGTCGGTATTAATTCATTGTCCTCATTCTGTACCACTGTCATTCCTCCTTTTTTTGGCACGCACTACACTGGACTAACCCATTTGCTGTCGGAAATAGGGTAGATGATGTCAGCATCTAGCCACTTCAAAATTTCCTTCTTCACAACTTCCTTCATAATTGGATTGAGTCGTCGTTGTTGCTCCACCGTTGGTTTTGCCTCGTCTTCCATTAGGATCTTGTGCATACAAAATGAAGGGCTGATTCCCTTTATATCTGCGATTGTCCACCCAATAGCTTATTTGTGTTCCCTAAGCACCCTCATCAACTTTTCTTCCTGTAATTCGTTAAGTGCAACTGAAATAATAACAGGTAAAGAATTTGAATTGCCTAAGTATGCATACCTGAGGTGTTTAGGGAGTTTCTTAAGTTCCAGCTTTGGTGGCTCTTTCAATGATGGTTTCAGTTTTTCTGCGGTTACCTCCTCCGTGTGTAGTGGTTCAAACGGTGTTCTGAATCTGGAAACTCGTGGCAACGAGTCTAGCATTTATAGGTAATCCACTAATTCCGGATCGTCAACCTCTTCATCCCCCAATAATTTTGTTTCTAATGGATCGTTTACCAAACTCTTGCTCATGTCATCACTAATGATTTCCTCAATTAAATCCATTCGAAAACATTCTTCCTCATCCGTAGGGAATTTCATAGCCTTAAATACATTGAATTTTACTTCTTGATCTTGGACCCTCATAGTGAGTTCTCCCTTTTGTACATCTATGAGTGTCCTCCCTGTAGCCAAAAATGGTCTCCCTAGGATAATTGGGATGTTCTTGTCTTCCTCAAAATCCAGAATGATAAAGTCCGCGGGGAATATAAACTTATCCACTTTCACTAAGATGTCCTCTACTATGCCTCTCGGATATGTGACTGACCTATCCTCCAACTGTAAGGAGATGTTTGTAGGTCTTGGTACAGGCAAACCCAATTCTAAGTATACTGACAATGGCATAAGGTTTACAGTCACCCCCAAATCACATAAATACTTGCTGAGGTACATATTCCCAATCGTGCATGGAATAGTGAAGCTCCTCGGGTCCTTGAGTTTTGGTGGTAATTTTTGCTGTAATACCGCACTACATTCCTCGGTTAGTGCCACAGTTTTAAAATCATCCCATTTCTTCTTTCTTGATAGAATCCCTTTCATAAATTTTGTGTAGCTCGGCATTTGTTCTAGGGCCTCTACAAATGGTATGTTGATTTGAAGTTTCTTGAAAATTTCTAAAAACTTGGCAAATTGTTTGTCTAATTTCTATTTTTGGACCCTCTGCTGAAATGGTGGAGGTGGATAAACCATTGGCTTATTGTTTAGCTTTGTTTCCTTACCTTGCTTATCCTCACCTTTGCTTTCTACACTCACTTCCCTATCATCAACTTTTTCCTCTGGAGTTGCTGAAATTTCTGCCTTAGTACCTTGAGATGTTTTCCACTCATGAATGTGATTGCTTGACCTTGCTCGCTCATGGTTACCCTTTGGATTTCTCTCTATCACTTGGTAATGTCCTTGTGGTCTATTATTCAATGCTAACATATTTATCCGATCGATTCTCTAGATTTTTGATCGCCATCTCTTGTGATTTCATATCCATTTCATATGATTTCATAGCCATTGCTTGATTTTTTATAGCCACATCGGTCTTAGTCATGTATTTTGTTAACACCTCCTCTAGATCTAATTTCCTTTCTTGATATTGAAATTTGGTTGTTCTTTGGTTACGAAAACACTGGAGGATATGATTGTCGTGGAGCTTGATTTTTCTTTGGTTGTTGCTCCATGAGAAATTCGGATGGTTCTATTTCCTTGATTGTATGTGTTACGGTATGTGTTTCTGCGGAATTACATTTGTAATTGCCGATGAATTGCACAATTGCTTTGATTAATTGCGCATTGATCCATTGGGTGCTCTCCTGCACAACTCGCATATTATTGCCACTTGTTGTGCTTGTGCTTGTGTCTTGTAAAGTTGTCACCGAATCGAACTTCTTTGAAAGCGCAGAATCACATGCTTTCTTGCATAGTTTGTCATACTATCTACTTCTAACACTCCAACTTGCCTTCGCTTTTGTCATTCTCATTGTGGGCCATTTGATAGTTATTAGCAACATGGTTTCAATCAACTCGTAGGCTTCCTCGTAACTCTTAGCCATGAATGCTCCACTTTGATCTTTGCATCGATACTTGTCTTGAGATTCCCATGTAGTCCGTTGTAAAGGTGTTCATTTGTAGCCACCGGGCAATCCATGATGTGGGCATTTTAAAGCGATTCTTTGTATCTTTCCGAGGCCTCATATAATGACTCCCCATGTTGTTGTTCAAACATCGTTATCTCGTTCCTCATCTTCGCAGTTTTTGACGGTGGAAAGAATTTTGCGAGGAATTTCTGAGCTAAATCCTCCCATGTAGTTATCGAACCGGACGGTAGAGAATGCAACCAACTCTTCGCCTTGTCCCGTAAAGAGAATGGGAACAATCGAAGTCTCACCGCCTCATCCGAAACCCCATTGAACCTAAAAGTGTCGCACATTTCCAGAAAACTGACTAGATGCTCGTTCGGATCATCATTTGCAAATCCCCCAAACTGAACTGAATTCTGAATCATTTGTATCATCTCAAGCTTAATTTGAGCGTATTTCTTTGCTATTGTTGGCTGGTGATGCTTGATTGCCATTCGATCACCTTGGGTGTTCTGAAGTCCCTTAATGCTTTTTCGATCTTGGTACCGCCATTCTTTATTACCTCTTCCTTTTCGGATGTTTTTTGAATTCTTGCCTCGTTTCCTTGATCCACTTACTCGACCTCTGAAACTTTTTCTCAATGTCGTCCTCAAAAGCGCAAAAAAGTCTGGATTTTGGGACCGAGGTTTTGCATAAACTACTTCCAACACATGAAATAAGAAGCACAAAACAAAAAAATGTCTAAGTAAAACTGGATTAATTAAACTGATATTGTAAAAATATTAAGAATTATACTATAGTCCCCGGCAACGGCGCCAAAAACTTGTTGGGTAAAATCTAATTACGCACAACACGCAAGTATACATGGTCAACAAGTAATAGAGTGATGAGTAGAGTATCGTTCCCACAGAGACTAACTAGCAATATCCTTAACTTACAATTATTAATTTCCTATTAACTCTAATTTTATTAAACAAATCAACTCAACAATTGTAACTAAGAATATAAATTTAATAGTAATTAAACTAACACAGAATAATCACGAATATCAAAATCTGGAATTTCAAACAATTAATGGAGAATTAGACTTATGATTTCACCGTAAGCTTCACTCTGATTCTAACACCTTTATTCCAATTCAATGCACTATCCCAGTTTATTAATCAAGAACACGAAAGTAGTATTAACCACCTCTCGATGCACTAATATCGTATTAACATCAATCCACAATTAAGATTGAAATCCGTTAAACACCTTAATCAACTAACCCACTATATCTCTATGTGAATTACAATTGAAGAATGTTTAAGAATAAGTTCTCTATCCGATTACATGCGATGTCAAGCATATCTCTACTTTAACATTCATCAAGATTAAGCTATTCACAAAATCATGAACACATGTTATACTAACTAAGTCTAAAATTGAATATCCTTTCTCGAATCCATCCAATTCCATAAAGAATTGTTGATCAGGCAATTCATAGATTCACGCACAAATCAATATAGATAAACTAGAGATAGATTATTAAATTGGAAATCAAAGTTACAAAATCATTGATTCACTCAAGGATCCATCACAAGCCTAAGAAGTGAATTAGTTCATGCTAAACGAAATAAACACTGAATAAATCATAGAAATCATTCTTCCAATTACAAATAATAATCTAACACGAAGAATATTGAAAAACACCCTTCACGTATACTAGAATCGCAATTGTCTTGAAAATCTCCCGAAATACTCCTCCACACTTGCTCTCAAAAACTTAGCTTCGAATCTTCATAAAATCTCCTCTTTAATCATCAAGTTGTTGTTGAGAGAGTATTAGATATCTAGCATACAAGCTCCAGCAGCAATTTCCTTTAATTAGAGTTCCATTGTCATTCAAGTTGCTAGAATTCATGCCCAATAAGAAGTTTAATCAACACAGTCACACCGGATTTTCCACCCGTTATTGTTTCATCTATAATTAAGCATACCGTGACGTCATCCTTCTCTAACTCGACTTAAGACCCCAGCTTCGGTGGTACCTGATATAAAATAGCCCACCCCTGAACTACATAATTAATGGATATCATGACCCCCAGCTTCGTGAAGTGTGTAATCTTAAAATAGCTTGCTTCAAGCCGACATTGTCTTCTAACTAAATGACTTGGTGAATTCCACAAGTTCTTCCAAGTTTGCTCTAATTTACTTCAAATCATACCAAATAGTTCCAAATGTCCATTGAATGCCACTGACCACCATCCTACACATGAAATAACATAAAACAAGTAAAAATGAACATGATCAAGAAGATTTAGCAACAAATAAGCATGAAATGGATATTGAATCGCATATATAAAAAATCCACTTATCATTATTCTTCTTTTTTAAAAAATTATTCGAAAAATTTGAATTATGTGAAATTACAGGTTCTCACAAGAAAGAAAAATTCATATCCCCTCCGTCGAAAGCATCGTCGAATATAATGTTTATACTTAAATCTTCAACTTCCCTTATAGCTTCACCTGCAACATTTATAATCCTCGAAATGTTCTCTGGTACAAGGAACAAGATAGAATGAGCACTTGACTACTTTAAATTTCACAAGCATAATTGATAAAAGAATAAATGAAAATTTGGAGTTGCATTGTCTTCATGTTCTATACCAACCAAACTATATTAAAAAACAGATGAAACACATAAATAGATTATATGCTATTTTGCATATACTTCATATGTTAAATCACAGAAAAATTAAAAACCACCAAAATTATAATATATTGCTTGCAACATCCAGCTGTGTTATTTTAAGCAAAATATTAGCAAATATATGAGGAACTTCAACTAGTATAAAATGGAAATGAAACTGACTTCACAAAGATGAGACATCAATTTCGATGCCAAAAATTAGTCTGAAAAGTTGTTTCTATTAACCAATCTTATAGTATTTTAACAACTAACTTGCATAAAGAGGAAATCAAAAGAATAAAATTTTCATGTTTTGTTTCCAGCTTTTTCCCACAAAAGTAAATCAACAATAAAATTATGCTCTCAAACTGCTACAAATATTTTAATTAACCTCATCATCATTCGTGCTCTCTGCAATTCTCTGAACTACAGGGAGAGAATGCTTGCACTTCTCCAACATGCTCACTATCAAATCTTCCTGCAATTACACGTGAATTCGTATTGATTGCTATTATATTATTTATAATCCATGAACAAGTCTATTAACTTAATTAGAAATTAATAAATAATAAACTTTCAGGACAAGATCTAGAAACAAACCAATACCAGTTTTATTGTTCACCTGAATTGTTTAAACTTTTACGCTTCCTTGTGACAATATCAGGGTATCCTTTAGCTGTGATAAATACATGATCTTCAGTCAGGCGCTGGAATATTGCAAGCTACAAGAGACAGTTGTCCAAAATTATATTGAAGCATCAGTAGCAAAGTCATCACAAACAAAAATGAACAAGCATACCTACTCCAATCTTAAATTGTTTTATTTTAATCAAAGATTCTCCCAAATGAATATATTGAGTATTGGTATAGATACATAAAATAACATACAAAATAATGTGTCAAAATATGATTAGTTGATGATTTACCATAAATAGATGGTTCCAATGATTATAACCTACCACAATCATACACATCAAAGCACTATTTTAATATATTAAATATTAACTTATGAATTTTTTTTATTTAAATATAAATACCAAAGTATGTTGGTGGCCCAACAGCAAGGTTGGAAATGCCTCATAACTCATTTTTTATGTGTGGTGGTGGGGGAGTAATTATAAATATTACCTCGATGTAGATAACTGAAGTCACCTGAGCACCCATATTCAAAACGCATGTTGTTGATAAATCATTGCCAAAAACTGTAGCAATACCTTCTTGGATCAACCAATCAACTATAAGAACACATATACCAGAGGAGAAACTCAAAGGCATAAAGAACAATAGTAAAAATAAGAAGGAACAATTGAGGAATCAAAAAAAATATTTAAAACTTGCATCACTCACATCACAGATCCATAACTCTTTACATCAAAATCCTGTAGTTTGGCATTTTTGTAAAAAAAATTAAAATTAAATATTTTACTAATATATATTTTATGCTTTGATGTTTTGGGTTTGTGGATTGGGAACTGCTGAGAGAGAAAAATCATGATTAAGAAAGATCCAACACTAATTTACTTAATATTATGATTTAAACATACAACACTAGACTTGGCTACTTGAAAGTAAAATAAGCTAGTCAATTCAACTTGGAGACCTCTTGGTACAACCATGTATGGACACATTACAAAATATAACCATTGAAGATAAGTTACTGCAAGAGGAAGTCATCAATACCATAAAAAAATTAAGCAAAACTCAAGTATTATGAATAGTTTATGTCCGTTTTATTAGTACATACCAACTAATTAAGAAATGAGTATTATCAGTAGAAAGTTACCTTGATATCTGATTGGTAAAGAATAAAGTGACAAGTTAACAAATAAATGAAATTGATTTTTTTTCACAACTTAAGCCTTATGAAAAGTTGAAAACCAACTAAAGATCTTGCATTTGGATCCACTCTAACTACCTCAAGTAAATTAAACCGTTGAGCAAAGTAAAAATACTAATATTCAAATATTGCTTCTTACAACTACTAAAGAAATATGGATTCCAATATTATTAATAAGATTTCAACAGTACATAATTAACATCTTTTTGGCTAAAATAATCAATTAATCATTTAAATGGGTATCACTATGAACTTGCAAGAATACACAAGTTTGGCCCTATTAGTATACCCAAAACCAACAGTAATAAAACACAAGCATACTATAGTTTAACAGTTGAAAGTCCATATCCAAATAAATCTACATCCAGTTACAGCATCCTCAATACCCCTCAAGGAGTGAGTTGTAAAAAATTCATGCAACTCAGAAATACACGTAACTAATGTCTCATGACAAATTAAATTAAGCTTGAACATCATCAAACACAACTAACCACATTGATAACAAGCATTTGACTATTGTTTTTCTTCACTTTCTTCAGTTTTCTTAGAAAGTACGTTCGTGACACAAATAAAAATTTTACAATGTACGATTAAAATAATTCTTAAAAGTCCATACAAATTGGATACATCTCATTTGCTTTATCTTTATCTATTTTCTTCCATTATTATAAGTATTCTCTCTCTTTCTCTTTCAATTGTGAAATTTCAATACTTTCTATTTGGGTTTATCCTCTGTTTTTTTGTTTAGCTGTCAGCCTACTACCTTGATTATATATAATTTTCTCATTTAGGTTTTTGAATTTTTAATTTTATGTTACTTCTCTACACAATCTCCATTTGGGTTTACTTGGATTTTCTGCAAATTCCTTTTTTTCTTGTTGCCAACTTCCCTTCTTGTTATTGAGCTTGTGTTCATTCAAATCCACCCAACAACGACTACATTCAATAATCTTTCAGCAATAAAAATGATTCCAAATCAAGCTATCTAGTTAGTTATAGCTTATGCTTTTGAGATATTACTTTATTTAGTCAGTTAATACATATAATATGTATTGAAAATTTATAAAACCTTGCAAGTTTAGTGATATACTATTGTTGCAGGCATAAAATATGAATACCAAAATCACTAGCAACAAAGAAATAGCAACTTGACACCGTCCATATTATGGAATGTTAAATCATCGCACACTAAAAACAATCAATGTCATATATAAGTAAAAGAAGGTATATCAAATGGCAGGAATAAAAGTAGTAATTGAGTAATATAGACAAAAACAGGGCTACATAAGAAATTGCTCAACACCTCTTTCCTTTTTTTCTCACTGCCATGCATATGTCTCTCTCTATATATATATATATATATATATATATATATATATATATATATATATATATATATATATATATATATATATATCCTTTCATGTGACAGATAGATCTAAAAATTAAATGGAGAGATCTGGAGTAATAGTATTGCCCATGATCATCTCTCTCGTTGTTTGCGTTTTAGTTCCAACAGTATTTGCACACAACATTCTGATTGTATTTATATTCGGAGATTTATTTTTTGATGCATGAAACAATCACTACAACAAGAAATATAATATTTTATCACACTACATATAGTAAAGTCAAAGATCAAATTTCACAAGGAACCTTGAAGAATAAAGACAATGAAAAATGTAATATTTGACTTAGTGGCATTTCCTCAAACACCTTGAATGCATAACAGTTTATATCCATGCTAATGGGGTATGTATACATGAATATTTCGACAACATAATAAGAACAAACAACTATTTTGACAACAGAATAAAATTGAGTAATAAAATTGAACAATTTAGGGATGAATAGAAAGATGAAAGAAGGAACCTTAGATTTGGAAATGATTTTTACAGCAACAGGATGATCCTTGAGCTCGCCTTTTCTACCCTTAGCATGACAGGTATGACCAAAATTTCCTCGCCCAATCTCCTTCCCCAATTCATACGTAGCTGATAGCTCTGAAATTCTTTTTGTAGCCGAAGTTTTTATCGAGTAACTGATCAGGCTCCGTGGCTCCTCTTCGGGAATCGGGCCTTCCCGGGGCTTCACATGCCCGAATCACTTGACAAGCGAAGCTTTGATGTGCTTGGCGGGAGACGACAGAGGGAATGGGTGCTTGAAGAACCTGTGTGAAGTCGACCTCTCCTATTTCTGACAACCTCTTTGCTTTATCAGTAAGTGAAAAGTCCTAAATTGAGGAGAAGGGGATGAAAGATCAAGAAGGTTAGACTAGGGTAAAGGAGATCGAAGAAATTTAGTTTTAGAGTGTACATAGTGGGAAAGAAATAAAGAGAAAGAAATTTTTTTGCGAAATATTAAAGCTAGCTTAAAGCTAAAATTTCAATACTTAGTTTTGTATTGGAATTTTTTTTTAGATAATTGATTAATTCTCTTTGTGAAGAGTTTTATTTGTGAGGTCTTGTTTTTTTGGGTGTCAGATAATCATAATAGTTTATTATTAAACTTATTGTGTTGAAATTTTTTGTTTTGCTTTCTATACGGTTTAACTTCATTAAAAAAATAACTAATTAATACTCTTTTTATAATATACTCAAGGATCTCATTAAATGATATACATATTTACACTTATAAAGTCATCATCTACCAAACATTCATATAAAATGAGCAAAATACTGATTAATAAAAATATAACTAGAAGAGGATATACTAATTGAGATCACATCCAAGCTTTGGTTAATATATAAATTATTTTTAAAATAGTTGTAAGTTTATTTAATTTTAATTAATAATGTAGTGAATGTAGTTTATGAGTGTGAATGTAGAAAATAAAAATAATAATTAATAATATTTTTTTATTAAAGTTTGTTATTTTATATTTTGAACTAAAACAAAGAAATACATATATGTGATTAGCAATATATATATATATATATATATATATATATATATATATATATATATATCATGCACAAGAAAAATGAAAACTATAAGTATCAGTGTAGGAATTCGAAATACCAACTCCTACATGATATGTGTTTGATAATTATTTCATATATCTGAATTAGAACAAAAAATACATCTATCATGTGATTAATAAATAAAAGTTTATAAATATAAGTACAATATTAATGAAACTATAAGTATTACTACAAGAAATTATGGATGTAGTTAAGGAAAATTTGTGAAGAAATTCATTCCTTCACATGATAAGTTTTCTAGCGAGGGAACAATGAAGGAAAAAAAAATAGTGATGATAGAGTTATTTTGAAAAAAAAATATCGTTCACAATTTAGATTTTTTTTCTTTCGCAAAATTACGATTGTAGAAAGATGTGTGGTGTCAATCTTTGATGAAATTTTGCAAAAAAAATACTATTAATAAAAGAATTATTACTCGCTATATATTTTAATTAATATTTTAAGAAATTTTATTCTTAATAATAATTTTTAAGTCATTTATAATATTAATTTTATTAATTAAAATATTAAGTTACAATAATTTAAATTTTAAAATATTGTAAATTGATAATAATCAAAATTATAACAATTATGACTCTTTTTTGTGAAAAAGATTACAAATGTTAAAATATTACTTTTTTGTTCTACATAAGAGTTATATTTGTGACGATCCGGATTTTTCAGAAATGATTAAAATAATAATTTAATAAATAAAATTCTTATTATGAGACACGTCGTGTGACAACCCGGATTTTTTTTAAAATTATTAAAATAAGAATTTATTAAATAAAATTCTTATTATGATACGTGTCTGGTTTGAATGTATAAATATATATGTGTTATATATTTATGTGACTTATGTGGTGGATTTAAAACGTACATACAAGTATGAAATATATACATTTATTTGAAAAGTAAAATTTAATAGTTAATTAAACTATTAAAGAAAGGGATGAAGTTAATTACTGAAATAAAATATGAAAGTGAAGAAAATTAATTAATATTAATTAGTTGAGATTAAATCGAAATTATATTATAAAAAATATAATTTGAATATTAAGCCTTGAAACGACAATAGAATTATTATGACATAAAATTCAAAAACAAGGAGATTAATTCTTTCAATTAAATAGTGAATTAAAGTTAGTATTTTAATAAAAGCGAGGGAGTTAATTAAACTCATTATTGATATATATATATATATATATATATATATATATATATATATATATATATATATATATATATATATATATACACACACATATAATATATAAATATAATGTATTTACGAGATGACCTAATATATTATATTATGCCTAATAGAGATGAACTAAAGATATGAGATGAGGAAATCAATATTTTTGGAAAAAAAGAAATTTATTCGATTAAGTGAGAAATAATACTATGCTGATAATTAAATGTTACGTGGTTAATGGCTTAATCTTCGATATTACACCAATTGAATATGTTTGAAGGACCAATATGTAAACATTTGTGTCAAATTAGTAAACTAAATTAATATTTAATTTGAAACGAAATGTGTAGGTTAAATAAATTATTTTGAAACAATTTATAGAAGGAATGATCAAATTTAATTTAATTATACAATATTAATTGTATAAATTAAAGAAGTTATTTAAAATAATTAATGAATTAAATATTAATTATTTGAAATAGTGTTTAGCTACACAAAAAGTGTTAATTTTGCAAATGGATTAATTCAATTTTAATAAAAATAATTTATACATAAATTATAAATGTATAAATTATCAAAATATGTTAATAAATGTATTAAGATTATAATATAAAATAATATAATTTGAATATTAAGCCTTGAATGACAATAGAATTATTATGACATAAAATTCAAAAACAAGGAGATTAATTCTTTCAATTAAATAGTGAATTAAAGTTAGTATTTTAATAAAAACGAGGGAGTTAATTAAACTCATTATTGATATATATATATATATACATATATAATATATAAATATAATGTATTTGATTTAGATGGCCTAATATATTATATTATGCCTAATAGAGATGAACTAAAGATATGAGATGAGGAAATCAATATTTTTGAAAAAAAGAAAATTTATTCGATTAAGTGAGAAATAATACTATGTTGATAATTAAATGTTATGTGGTTAATGGCTTAATCTTCGATATTACACCAATTGAATATGTTTGAAGGACCAATATGTAAACATTTGTGTCAAATTAGTAAACTAAATTAATATTTAATTTAAAACGAAATGTGTAGGTTAAATAAATTATTTTGAAACAATTTATAGAAGGAATGATCAAATTTAATTTAATTATACAATATTAATTGTATAAATTAAAGGAGTTATTTAAAATAATTAATGAATTAAATATTAATTATTTGAAATAGTGTTTCGTTACACAAAAAGTGTTAATTTTGCAAATGGATTAATTCAATTTTTAATAAAAATAATTTATACATAAATTATAAATGTATAAATTATCAAAATATGTTAATACATGTATTAAGATTATAATATAAAATAATATAATTTGAATATTAAGCCTTGAATGACAATAGAATTATTATGACATAAAATTCAAAAAAAACAAGGAGATTAATTCTTTCAATTAAATAGTGAATTAAAGTTAGTATTTTTAATAAAAACGAGGGAGTTAATTAAACTCATTATTGATATATATATATATACACACACACATATATAATATATAAATATAATGTATTTACGAGATGGCCTAATATATTATATTATGCCTAATAGAGATGAACTAAAGATATGAGATGAGGAAATCAATATTTTTGGAAAAAAAGAAATTTATTCGATTAAGTGAGAAATAATACTATGTTGATAATTAAATGTTATGTGGTTAATGGCTTAATCTTCGATATTACACCAATTGAATATGTTTGAAGGACCAATATGTAAACATTTGTGTCAAATTAGTAAACTAAATTAATATTTAATTTAAAACGAAATGTGTAGGTTAAATAAATTATTTTGAAACAATTTATAGAAGGAATGATCAAATTTAATTTAATTATACAATATTAATTGTATAAATTAAAGAAGTTATTTAAAATAATTAATGAATTAAATATTAATTATTTGAAATAGTGTTTCGTTACACAAAAAGTGTTAATTTTGCAAATGGATTAATTCAATTTTTAATAAAAATAATTTATACATAAATTATAAATGTATAAATTATCAAAATATGTTAATACATGTATTAAGATATTATAATTGCTTATAGTGCGAACTCTATTTGTTTCTTATAGTGCTATAATTGCGGATTATGTTTGAAGGAACAGATTTATGGAAGCATTGGGGTTGTTTGGGGTGTATGAAGATTGATTTTAGGATTGAACCTGCCGTTGAGCATGATGTGAAAGAACCCAACAATTGTTAGATAATCTCCTCCTTGGTTTGTAATCTCTTCTGAGGATTCAGAAGGGATCATGTAGATAGTGTTTAGATTGTGTATGTGCTAGTGAGGGTCCTTCCTCGGGAGAAGAGAAATGCAGTTATGATTGTGGGTTAACAAAGTGGTAGTTTAGTCATTTGAGCCATATTTACCCATTAATTTATCTGCTCCTTTGAAATCTTGACCCTTTTTAATTCTTTTTGGAACCATCTCTCACACACACTCTCTCACTCTCTCTTCACTGTATTTGGAACCAGACACAAATCTTTAGAACATTTGAATTCTCAGGTATAATTGTTTCCATCAGAAGAACAGCAGCCTCCATTACAATCTTCCAAGTAGGAACCATAAATAAGGTACTGCTTACTCTGTTGATAAGCTTTTGCGTTTCTTTGATTTGTATAATAAGGTACTGCTTACCAGTCTTGATGATCCATATGCATCAACTGTCGAATGTTATGTTGGTGTAACTACTCAGCATATGCGTGTTCTATAGAATAAGAAAAACTTTCTATTTTTTATTTTGCTTAGCAGTTGATAAAGGTTGCTCTGCATTTGCAAATTCTTGAACTACTTTGCTAGTAGGTCTAATGGTTATCCTATTTTATCTCCCTTCTGTACAGTTGGGTAAGTCCATGTTTAGTACTACTATGCGGGATCAAATGAAGGTGTTGTCCAAGCAACCTTATTAGCATTAGCAGCACTCAAACGCCTGAACATGACTGAAAATGTGGCTTCAATTCTTTCTATTGATGAAATGCTTCCAATTGTTGCTCAAGGGGAAATTGGAATTGCATGCCGAAGTAATGATGAGACGATGGTATGCCGAATGTTTCTGCATTTCCTTCTTTGGTGCTTCTACAAAATTTTGTTAATTCCCTTAATGAACGTGTCATTCTTGTTGTGTTAATGTAGGCTAGTTACTTGGCCTTTTTGTATCACGAGGAAACCAAATTAGCAGTTGCATGTGAAAGGGCTTTTATGTCGACTCTGGACGGATCTTGTTAGACTACCTGGATACGCCGCTAGAGACGAAGTCGGAAACTCCATTTTAAAGGGTTGGTTTTCTCTCTAGATGAAACTCGCAGTATAACACTAATGACTTTCTGATGATATATTCGTGAATTACATTTAGCTTTCCGTAGAACTTATATTTGCCACTTTGTTAATATTGTTTCTTTTCCGTCATGTTTTCAGTACTCGAAACTTCTAGGAAAGGCCCATATTCCTATGATGACATGATTGCGATGGGGAAGGATGCTGCCCAAGAACTTCTCACGAAGGCTGGTTCAAATTTTTTTGATACTTAAATAAGTTGGTAGTTGATGAGGAATAGGGAGAGAGATTTATCTTTCTTTTTGACTTCTTTAGCTTCCACATTAGTTCATTCATCCTAGTGGTGTTGTATCTGAGTGTAGTTGATTTGGAGTAGGTTGTTACTATTAGTTTGTAAACTAGAGAATAACATTTTCAAATCAGTGTGGAAGTCTTCAGTTATATTATCATAATTGAATGGGTTGGTTTAATTTTACCCAACCCAATTCAGATTGTCTTGGTGCCACGATTGGATCGGTAGTGCCTATGAATTTTGGAGGTCCTACACTCCTAAAATCCTTAAAATTCATGACTGGAGCAGCTTGGGGATTGGGTGGTACTGGTTCATTTCTTCTCCTAAAAGCTTCCCCTAACAGATCTAGTAGCCTTTGTATAGGGTCTATCGGTCCTCTCTCATCATTGATCGACTCTTGTGGTGTAATTATTCTACGTCTGGGCGGTATTTTTCTGCATCACAAGATTTTCATTTTTATTATCTAATTATATTACTTAAACATTTCTCAAATGAAAGGATTAAAGTTTTATTACGCATTTTTGAAATAATATCATTTATATTCATATGCCAATTCATTACATTACATGATTTTCTATAGCATACTTCTATAAAGGACAACATGTATCCCTTAATATTACAAAAGATGGGGACAACACCAACATACGACCCCTCTAACATTTTTCAAAAGCTTGGGGTTTACAACTATCTCACATCTTACACAAAAGACTAAGATTACAACAACAGATTAAACATCACATAAATAAAATTACTACAACTACTAAGCTTCTGTATCTAGACTTAATCTAACATCCCACGCTCCATGGCACTCTGGTACTCCTTTTGAGTAATATGCGCCACCAAGTCTCGACTTGTGGTATGCTGGGTCCGTCCCTGCTCTAATGGGTAATGATATACCCCATCAATCAGTCTCTCCATGGCCGTGCGCAACGCATAACTTATCTTGTTCATCTTCCTTCTTTTACAACTCACCTCATCTTCCAGGTCATTAGCCCGATCATTAGCTTTTTCCCACTTCTCCTCGAAGTGGATCCTATCCATCACCTCTATCTCTAACTGAGTACGGAGAGCTTCCTTCTCTGTCCCCCACTTAACTCTCTCTATTCCATCCCTTCCATCTTTCCTGCCAACTCTACATTCATAGCCACCGACCTATGAAACAAAGTCCCCATCTGGATCCCTGCCTCCTTTTGGTGACCAATCTTCACCTCCATCTCCTGCATCACTAACTTTTTTTGATGGTCCTCGTCCTTCAGTTTCTGAAATTCAGACTCCCTTTCCCTAGCCTCAGCCTCTAACACCTCAACTCTACATTTTAACTCCAGAATCTGCTCCTAATACTCCCCCAACATTCGATCCTCGAAAGTAGTCTTGTCGGAGTCCTCCATGGGCTCATCCCCCATTAGTTCCTCCTCCATAGGTTCTTCCTCTAGACCAGACTCTTTGGGTAATGTCTCCATCTCTTCTTCCTCATCATCGTCATCGATAGGGGCCACTGCCAATAAGGGCTCCATAATTAAAGGGGCCTCATAAACCACGTGTATGTCACGCGGTTCCTCATCTACTACTCGGCTAGGTCATCCCATGTCAGTCATCCTATAACCACCAACATAATATAAAACAGACAATAACTCCATTAGAATGTTAAATAAACATAAGTTCATTATATATGATGAAGTTATATTCCATAACACACTAAGTCTCATTCAAGAAAAACTCTACATAAGTTTCATCTTTCTCTATCTCCTAAGTTATCCTAAGTTATAATATAAGGATTCTCGCTCCTAAGGTTTATAACTACAACTCTGATACCAACCTATGACGCCCCCAAATTCAGACCACACTTGTCTAAAATTTGATTGTCATGTGCTAACTCTAACAACAAATTAAAATCTCACACAACAGAATAATAGAATAAATTACATTGTTATAACCTAATTATTCTTGTCCCAAAGTCTCGCAACCATTACTAATACAGTACCACTTAAACTAAATATATCTTAATATAAATAAGTTCTTTTACAATAGAATAATACTAAATTCGTAGTACTATGGAAATAACTACTCCAAAGCCTTCTCTTTACCATTGTCCTTGCCAGAGGATTCACCACGTCCTGCCTTAACTGAAAGTTTTAAGGAAAGCAAGGATGAGTAACGATTTTGCCCAACAAGTAATATAACAATAAGGGTGATTAATGTAGTTTTAGCTTCTCAAGGGTACACCAATAATGATAGTTCAAGGATAGCAAGAAATACAAATGGTTCTCAACAATAATCTCTATGGACAGAAAGATATTAATAAGATTCAATGCTTAAATTCAAGAGTTCCAAGTGATGAATACTAAGCAGTCACTAAGGACTATGAACTTCTCCTAGAATTAACATTAATAAATTGATAATTCTATAAAACGAGTACAACATGTGATTAGCCTAAAGTACCCTATGTCATGCATAATATTTAATCATTCTCATGTGCGCACGTTAGTTTCTCAACAATTATATAATTCCCCTACCAAGAGGGTTGTTCGTCTCAATTATAAGAGTCCGCACCAAGTTAATTTGGTTTGGATAGCTTTTGATCAAATATCAATAGTCTAGCCGAAGTAATGGCTTAGACAACTTTTCTTTTCAAGTATATACATGAACAATTATCATTCAAAATCAAGGTTTGAAAACAATTTCATTTCTAAACTACAAAGTATTAAGTCATGATATATGAATTATACTTTCAAAGATTTACTTGTACGATCAATAATAGCACAGGTTCAAATAATTCTCAATAAAGAGTAGGGTTCGAGTACTTACATTCAATATATGAATCAAATAAAATTCGAGAACTTGCACAAATACAAATTTGTGTAAGTTAGGAAAATTGCTCAATATAAAAGAGAGTTCAGATACTTGCCTTACGTGTGGTTTACCAAAGTAAAGCTTAACACCCTTCCAAAGAATTATAATATCCTATTCATGTATAATCACATTAGTTATACAAGTTTAATCTGTAGACCTATTATCTTAACTTACTATGATACACCAGTATAATTTATCGGTACTAAACATAAATTGCTAGTCTTCTCGTAGTCATATGATCTCATACGTAAATCATCACATAACACTAAAATCGGTTTTCTAAGATGTAATGTCATTTGGAGAACAGAGTTTGCCATCACATTTTTTCTTAAGGGTGTAGTTATAGTATTCTTATATTCTAATACTTATTCATACATGTATACTATACTGGACATGTACTACTGATTAAAGTTAAAATGTAGACATGCATCAACCCCCAGATCAATAACAGAAATCTAATCCTCTGCAGATGGTAGTGGCGACGCTTGGTTTATACTAAGGAGTGGCGACCATACTTGCTCAAATGGTGCAAACCAAGACATGGATGTTTCTGCAGAAGGTCAGTGTACACCCGTCTTGCATATAGATGAATAATCATGCAAAATACACATGTTAGTATGTGAATTGCTAAGTTTGACCTTATATCCTAACATTAACATATGTCATCATCTATTCTCATTTAATCAAGACTTTAAGTGTTCAATTCAAATTTTCTTACGTTTTATTGTTAAACACATGCTATATGATCCATAGGTCTCAACTACACATGCTTGCATTAGATTAGTCATGTATGTTAAATTCTAGAATACTTGTAATGTAGTTATTGACAAAACTAGTTTTCAAGGTTTCTTGTGGAAATCTCATATTAAGCCACCAAGTATTGCAAAGTAACTTCATTCACTATACATCATGCTCTCACATATACATATTAGAACATAATAACATGCTCACAAGTTCCTATATAGTTTATCAAGTTTGTATTTGAAACTTAAGGTCTCCATTAGTAAAACTTATTTAAGCATGCAAGATAAATCCACATTGTATAAATCATGCTTTCATACTCATTTTTGCACGTACTCAAGTTATTTACATAGGCTAGAAAGATCAGAATTTGAAGGCATAATGTCCATCATACTTTGTTTTGCTAAAGTTCAAGTTATCCTTTATAAATTCCTTTAAACTCAAACTAGCAAAACTTATTATACACGAAGCAAACTTATGCCTTATGTTAGACTTGTTTATTTAATAATCTCGAATTTCATTTGTAATTTTAAAATATTTATTTGTAATGTAAATAAATATTTTTAATTGATGTATTCGTTGTTTAGTAGATATTTGTTGGATTGTTTATTAGTAAGTAAATAATTCATGAGTTGTAGAAATTAATTTAATTAAGATAAAAGAGTGATGAATTAAATTTATGATATAATACTCTAATTTAATTTAATAATTAGAGAGTTGTTAGATTACATGAATTGCTATAATATTTTTGTAAAATCCCAAATTTTACGAATAAAGATTTATTTTTTCTCGAAATATTTTTTCAAAATTATGGTGTGGATTTGAGATAATGTTATAGTTGTGGGTAATATTTATAAATTTTGAAAAAGTATGCAAGTTGTTGTATAATATTCAATTGGTCAGGGAATATTCTTTTTATCGGGAATATCCGTATGCGACGGTACAATCATTGGTGGACCCCAGGCGGAATTATTATCGGATTGAGAAAGCGACAAAAATATTTTATGAAAATAATCTGCGGAAGTTTTACCGTTTAAAAGCTGTTGAACTACTTTCATTAGTAAAAGTATAGTAATCTGGCGTGGTTGCATAGTAGCACCACGGTATTGATTATTGATGCTTACGTGAGAAGTCACTCGGTTTTGTTCAATTATTACTCTGATAATTCTTGCGTAGTATCTCACGTTATTTGATTCAATTATTGTCGATATTTTATATATTATTAATTCAATAATTGAGATGACAAAGTTATTAATATTATTATTTGCAATATTAAAGATGTCTAGAAGTTACATCGAGGAGAGTTTGGTAACCTAATTGCGCTTGATAGGGAGAAATCCTTATTGGAAGCCCTCTTTCTGAGGAGCGACACAGTTGATTAATATTGTGAATAATAATAATAATGATAAATGTTGTTAAAATATTGAGGTGATTTATGAGGTATTTGTTGTATTTTTGGACCCTCATTTATCCATTTTCAAAATAAGCGGTAGAAAAATTTTCAATATTTTTGTGGGGCCCACATGTAGGGCCCACGTGTGACTTTAAAATTTGATCATTTGGGGGAGTCACGAGAAAGTTTATATATATATTATATAAATTTTGTTTTATTATTATTATAAATTTAATAAAACAGAAAACTTTTTATATAAAACAGAATACTTTTTATAAAGTTTTATTTTATTTGATTATAAATAGAATATATTATATTTTATTATGCATAGTGTTTGCATAGTGCCTGCATAGTGCTTACATAGTGTTTGCATAGTAAAACCTTTTGATATAAAATAGAATACTTTTATAAAGTTATTTGTTTTATTATATTTTAAATAATATATATATATTATAAATTTTGTTTTATTATATAATTATAAATAGAATATATTATATTTTATTGCATAGTATCCTTTCCATTCTCCTATAAATAGGATGCTTAGTTAGAATTGAAAATCACACCAGAAATTCGAGAATTCTTCTTCTATAATCTTGGCGTATTTCTTTTAGAGTTTAAGAAAGCTTTGGCGTAGAAATAGTGCAAGTTTTTCTTCAAGAATATCCCGCCCTACCAATTTAATACTCTTCTTTTTAAGGTAAGGGATATTATTTGTTGTACTTTCGTAAGGGGTATTATTCTTTCATATTCATGAAGAGAGAGTTATTTTCTTTCAATACTCGTAAGGGTTGTTATTCCATTCTTTATTATTTTGTTGGAATAACTTTTGCATGCGGTCTATCGCATGCACCGTGAAATTCATTTGTTATTCCATTCTTTATTATTACATTTGGAACATCACATGCATGCGGATTCGCGTGACCTGTTCCATTCTTTATTATTCTGTTGGAACATCACATACATCTGATTCTGGCTGACCTGATTCCATTCTTTATTATTCTGTTGGAATATCCTATATGTGCGAATTACACATGACCTGGTTCCATTCTTTATTACTCTGTTGGAATAACCTGTCTATGTGGATTATCCCATGCATGGTGAATGATCCTTTGTATTCATTCCTTATTAACTTGTGGAAATGATCTGCCTACGTGGATTATTGCATGGCGGGCAAAAATCCATTTGCAGTTTCATATATTCTATTATACTCAGTTGGTTAAAGTTTTGGCTTCTATACTCCATGAAATTAGTAGAATATCCTGGATATTTGTGCTTCATCCAGTATCTTTTCATGAAAATATTCTTCTGAGCATTCATGAATTTTACTCCACAAAGCAGTATCATGTTGACAATTTGGACATTATTGGTTCTTGGATAAATTAATTTATAAATCTTTAAAATTTATTCTTGAACTTGTTTTATTGAATTGTCTTCATCCTCATGCTTATATTATGTTGAAAGTCATCTGTGGCATGTAGTGCATAGATGGACTTGGTATGATTATGACCAGGGATTATTCGGTATAATCATGACCGTAATGTTACAAATGATGTGCAAAAATTCCTCATTAGCCCGTAGTGCATTGATGGACAGTTTTTGGTATGATTATGGCTATGGATTCTCTTCGACCAAGGGTGCAAAGATGAATTGTTTTATGGCATGATCAGGACCATTGATGAAAACACGATTATCTTTGGCCCCGTAGTGCATGGATAATTCGTGGTCGTGATACTAAAGAATATCCTTGGCCTGTAGTGTAGGGATGATTTGATGATGTGGATTATTTATTAAGCTGAGTCTCAGCGATAAAATTGATGAAAAACCTTTTAAATCATAGAAGATAGTATATTTTATTTTCTACTTGACTCTTCTAATGGATTGCTTATTCCTCTGCAGTTAAACTTGATGTTTGTTATATTGTATCGGTTTAACAACTTTATTTGAAGGCTAATGATAATTTATTCTGCATTATTTTAGTCATAATATTTCTTACTGGGCTAGTTGAGCTTACCCTTTTTGCTTTCATTGTTCTCTTCAGGAAATGAGAACGTAGTAGGGACTAGTCGGGGAATGGAGTGACGGTCCGGATGATAGCATTAGTAGTCCTCATTATTCTATGAAATAGTGTGAAAATAAATGTATTGAGGACTTATTTTGAGTTTGAATCTTTTATCTAGAAGACAATATTTGTATTAAAACTCACATTTCATATTGTATATTTAAGGTTGTATTTGTATTACATACCATGTATTTGGCGACTCGAATGTGGTGATGTATACCTATTTTGGGGGCGTCCATGATTTTTAATTTAGTAATTAAAGTGATATGCTAATTTATCAAATAAAATTATAATGAATATTATAATTTTGCGGTAATTGGTTAAGTTGAGAATTTATTTAATTAAGATTGGATATGAAAATCCAAATAAATAATGTGGGACTATAAACTATAGTATAAATAATTTATTAAAATAAATTAAAGTAGTTTTAAATGGATTTATTAAACTTGGCTTAAGGAATATTAAGTCTTTATTTTTAAAAGTGTTTTGCCAAACAAAGCCTTATGGCTTTTGAATTTTTTTTAAAAAAATAATAAAAACATAGTAAATATTTTTCAAACTGATACATAATTAGTATATTTCATAGTACGCTAGTTTTATACGTTTTGGTTTGGTTTATTGCGTCTGTTTTATATTTTTTTACGTAAGGTTTGGCCTTGGCTTGAGAGTAGAGGAGAGAAAGAATACAAAGACTAAGAAATAGAGAGAGTTTGAGAGAGGAGAAAGGTTTCCTATGAATTCGAAAACAATTCTTCATCTTCTATCAAGGATTATTCAAGCAGCAACTGAAGGTATAATTTCTAAAACCTTAATGTTACGTATATGAAAGTTTTATGTTCTTGAGTTTCAAACTCTCTGTAAATACAAATTTGATTAATTGTTGTTATATAAAGTGTTGATTGTGTGTACATGTAATTATGATATTATAACTAGCATCTAGACAAGAATTTAGTATACTAATTATGTTCAAAAATAAGAAAAATGATTACAGTGCATGTGTGTATGTATATGGCTTGTGAAAGTCCAAAAATTGATAGTTGGTTGGTGAGCTAAACTGTTAATTGAGTCTTGAATATGTTAATTCATTAAGAAACGAAAAGAACACAATTTGAATGAGTTAATTTGGTGTAGTAATGAGACTTCAATGTTAATTTTTGCTAAGGATATCAAAAAATGAAGTTTTTGCAAAAATATGGAATTCAAAGGACTAAATTTGTTTGTAGTTGTTGTTTAATTGTTCTAAGTCATTATATATGTGATGAATAATGTTTAGATGAAGTCTATATCATTTGGGTATGTATAATTTGTTGTTTAATTGATGAAATTCATGAGAGTTGAATTTGAGCAGTGTGATAAAGCGTTTACGTGGTTTACATCTCTACAAGACAAGTAGCAATTGCTACCGGTTTCGAGGTTTAAACATAAGCGCTTGAACTATGCTATACCCGAGAGCAGGCGATGAAGTCTCATTGATGGTGCGAGACTTTTTAAAACCCATTGTAATCTAGGTTAATGAAATGTTAATGTGATGAACATGTAATAAAGATACTATAATAGATTTATATCACGTAGGTGGTATTCCAAAGTTGTAAAAATTAGTAAGTTGTGAAAACTTTATGTTGTGATTTATTGAAAACGAGAGTTGGTGACTAAGTGTTGTAACTCTAAGACTTGTGATTCTAAAGTGTATATAGTACTAGTGATTTGAAACTTGTACTAAAGTAACAAGTTTAACTAAAATGAGATTTAACTTGAAAAGTGGATGTTAGTGGATCTAATAGATGTTGTGATTCTAATAATATGTGTAGGTGAACGTGTGTTGTAATTTATAGATTACGCCTGAGGCAAGTTCTCTAACCCTAAACTACGTTTGAGCAAATTTCTGAATTCTAATCTTTGTTTGAGTTACCTTAATTTGTTAAATAATTAAGCAAGTTGTCCTAGTCTCATTCTTTTTATAATGAATGCAAATCCCTGAACTCTAATGTCTAATTGAATTATTTAATTTGTGTCTTCGATTCTGGGGACAGAATCCTTGTAAGGAGGGAATAATGTGACGAATGAATTATTTAAGTTGTGATTCTGAGGACAGAATCCATGTAAGGAGAGAAGGATGTAACAATCTCGAATTACATTTGAAAATTTAAAATATTTATTTGTAATATACATAAATATTTTTAATTGATGTATTCGCTGTTTAGTAGATATTTGTTGGATTGTTTATTAGTAAGTAAAAAATTCATGAGTTGTAGAAATTAATTTAATTAAGATAAAAGAGTGATGAATTAAATTTATGATATAATACTCTAATTTAATTTAATAATTAAAGAGTTGTTAAGGATTACATGAATTGCTATAATGTTGTTTTAATTTAGTAATTAAAGTGATATGTTAATTTATCAAATAAAATTATAATGAATATTATAATTTTGTGGTAATTAGTTAAGTGGAGAATTTATTTAATTTTTATTTAATTAAGATTTGATATGGAAATCCAAATAAATAATGTGGGACTATAAACTATAGTATAAATAATTTATTAAAATAAATTAAAGTAGTTTTAAATGGATTTATCAAACTTGGCTTAAGGAATATTAAGTCTTTATTTTTAAAAGTGTTTTGCCAAACAAAGCCTTATGACTTTTGAATTTTAAAAAATAATAATAATAAAAATATATTAAATATTTTATAACCGATACATAATTAGTATATTTAATAGTACGTCAGTTTTATACATTTTGGTTTGGTTTATTGCGTCTGTTTTATATTTTTTTTACGTAAGGTTTGGCCTTGGCTTGAGAGTAGAGGAGAGAGAGAATACAGAGAATAAGAAATAGAGAGAGTTTGAGAGAGGAGAAAGGTTTCCTGCGAATTCTAAAGCAATTCTTTATCTTCTATCAAGGATTATTCAAGCAACAATTGAAGTATAATTTCTAAAACCTTAATGTTACGTATATAAAAGTTTTATTTTCTTGGCATGAGAGATATGACACTTTCCGTGGCGGTGTGATTAGTCCACAACGTCTCCATTTTGGGCTCCAGAGAAAGTGGGCCATTTGATGTTTTGTTGTGGGAGGCGTATGGGTTAACCCTAGTTTTCTGTTCTGCGGATTTGTGATGTTGTGCCAAACACACCTATCTGATTTGAATACATTTAGATTCGCGATCCAATGTGTGAGTGCCTGTGTGGCATTATTTTGATTGCCTGTGTGGCATCATTTGATTTGTCTGTGTGACATTAGTTTGACTTGCATGTGTGGTAAGATATATTTCTGAGCTCAATCGGTATGAAATAACCCCAAACATTTGTTTCAGCCTATTATTTTATTGTAGTAGTTTTGTTGGCTTCTATTCAGTTCAATTAGTTCGGTTAGTTATTTCATTTCATTATTTTCTTTACTCTTCTGTTTGTTTTCGTTAATTCTGTTGGTTCAGATATATTCTATTCAAATCTTTAGAGATTTTTTTTTCAGAGGCAATATTTTGTCTCTGTTGATTTCGTATTTCAGTTGTATATCTTTTGTATCTTTATATCCGTACTAAGCATTTGGCTCATTTTGTGTTTTTCTTCTGGCAGGTTTGCAGGGGTGATTTAGGGCTAGTGCATTTGACCATCTAGGTTGATTCGAATTTTAAGTTTTGATTATTTTGACTCTGTGTGGAGAATTATATTTAGTACTTTATTAATAGATCACTACTATTAATATTTTGAGGTTGTTAGTGCTTTGTTTATTTATTTTGAGGTTTGTTGTGCTTTGCACGTGACCTCCCTTTCCTTTTCGGGAAGGGGGTGTTACAGAGATGGTATCAAAGCTTAGGTTCTTTCTTATAGAAATTAAACCTATTTAGGTTTGACCTGTGAGTTGTGGGTAAACCATTGGGTAGACGTAGGAGTCTAGTTTAATTTTGTTCTTTGTTTGGTTGGTCTTTATTTTGACGAACTATCTATTTTTTTTCGATTTGTAGTTGATTTGAGGAAAGTGGAATAATTTGTTAAGGTGATTAAGTAATGATATTAGTTGAGAATTGTGATTTAATCATTGAGGTGAATAAAGTTATACTTTATAGAGATAAGAAATGATCTTATATGAGATGCGATTATGATGTAAGTATTTGTATCGACGAAAATTTGATTTTGAAAAAAAAATTATTTGTTAGAGTTGTTTTTTGTGTGACAATTATTATGATCGTTGAATTGAGGATTTGATTTAAACGGTTTTGATTTTATGTTAAGCTTATGGATAATTTGAGGTTTATGTATTGATGAGATACTATGATAAAGTGAAAGTTATCAAGTATAGAGGATTTCTTATAATTTGAGTTGTTAATATTCGAGGTAATTAGATTAATCATTTGGAGTTAATGATCAATTTTGTGGCTATTTTTCTAGTAAGATATTGGAGTTATGTTCTATGAGGTTTCTTTGTGATAGTATGGGGAGACATTGAAATTTATTGGATTAAAGTTTGCAATAAAGGATGATTGATTTATTATATGATTAGATAGTAAGTGATGAAATTCAATTGATTTTGAGAGATCTTGAATAGTTGTAGTTCACTTATACAGATGGTAGAATATGTGACTTGGAGGTTGATATGGTGATAAAGGGATCTTATTAGTATTTTGGTGTAATAATATTTGAGAACTAAATTCGATTTGAGGTTATGATATTTTGAAGCTCTTGAGGACTTGGGGAGAGTTGGTAATATAATTTGCATAGTTGTTTTTTATCTGATGTCATTAGAGTTTTGTATGAATTTATGTAAATTAAATAAAAATAATTTGTTAAATCTTTGTCATGTGTGGAACATAAATGTTTTACGAATTAAAGATAATTTTAAATATTTTGGGTATTCGAATCGTATTTAGATGATTTTTTTTGTGATTTCGAATTATGTTCTGAAGGTACGTTTACAAGAATTAAACTCAAAGATATTAGCGACATGGATAATTGTGTAGACCGATGGACTTGTCAGACTTGATCGTTACAAACGGCGGTGCTACATTTTAATTTAAATTTATGAATAATTATGTAATTGGAATAAAAATTAAAATAAAACTTTATGTAACTTATTTGAATTCCGAGGACGGAATTATTTTTAAGGAGGGAAAAATGTAATAATCCAAAATTTTGTTAATAATTAAATATTAATTTTATTTTATTTTTTTTCCTAAAATTTTTCGGAGCGTGAAGCTACTTGGGAGGCGGAAGAGACTATTTGACAAGAATATCCTCACCTCTTTAATGTCAAGCAAATCTTTGTTATTCTTTTGATTTCGGGGACGGAATCCTTTTTAAGAGGGAGGTAATGTAATACCCAGAAAAAAATTATAATAATGTTAATAATAATAAATAAAGTAAATAGCATTTAAATCTATATTTTAAATATAATAATTAGGCTTGTCTTTTATTTGGGTCAAATTTGAAAATAATTTATGTGGGCTAATTAAAAGGGTTTGATAATATTATGGAATAATTACATATATTAGTACCTTTTTGAAAATAATTACAAAAATCTTACATCCATAAAATAATTACAAAAACATTACATTTTTTCATTTTTATTTACAATATTATTACAATTATAAGTCCTTAATTTAAGGGATTAATATTAATGGCTGACATGGCAAATTTCTGTTTTTTGAAATGCGTAATAACCGCCATCTATTATCTGTGTAGGACTCTTCGGCTTAAAACCCTTCTTTGCACGCTAAAACCCTTTTTTCTCTTTCCGTTCGTGTTTCACTATTCTCCATTGATCATTATCTAGTTGCTCGCCATTTCATTTTCATTTTGTTTCGTCATCATCGTTGTTAGTTGTTATCGTGATTGCACAGTGTTTCAGTTGGTTTATTCTTCTTCGTTATCGATCCTAGTCGTGTGTATATTTTCAGGTCAGTTATTTTGAAAAAGTTTAATGTATTATCTATTAATGTAGTTTATTAGTCGAATGTAGTATTGATTGTTGTTTGGGTTTGTGTTATTTGTATGTTTTGTATAGAATGACTGATACAAAGAAGAAGGATGGGAAGAGGAGGAGAATCTCGGAGCGTGATTCTGTCAAGGTAATGAAGAAGTTTGTTGTGGTTAGGAAGGGGAAGGAAAATGATGTAGGTCAGAAATCGAGTAAGAATGAGAATAGGCTGGTGATACATAGTGATATCAAGCATTCTCAAGTGCAGTTAGATTATGAGTTTGATGTTCCTGTAGTTAAGGCCGAAGGTCAAGTGCTTATCCAAAATATAATTCCAATACAAAGAATTTTAAAGGTGTGTTAATTTAAATTTTGTTATGGTTACCATCATATAATTATTCGGTTACTTGTTTAGTATGTATTTGGTTACTGTAAGATTATGATTTTGATTCCATTTTTATTCCCTTGAGTTGGGAATTTGGTTTCTTTTTTATGTTGTTATTGTTACCATGTATTTGCCTAGTATACATGGTTTAATAAACTGTTTTTAGTGTGCATGTTGTTTATGTATTGGTTACCATTAAAAGGTGTTTTGGTAACCATCATATAATTATTCGGTTACTTGTTCAGTATGTATTTGGTTACTGTAAGCTTATGATTTTGATACCATTTATGTTCAGTTGAGTTGGGATTTTGGTTACTTTTTTATGTTGTTATGGTTACCATTTATTATGCCTAGTATACATGGTTTTCTAAACTGGTTTTAGTGTACATGTTGTTTATGTATTGGTTACCATTTAAAGATGTTTTGGTTACCATCATATAATTATTTGGTTACTTGTTTAGTATGTATTTGGTTACTGTAAGCTTATGATTTTGATACCATTTATGTTCACTTGAGTTAGGAATTTGGTTACTTTTTTATGTTGTTATGATTACCATGTATTTGCCTAGTATACATGGTTTTCTAAACTGGTTTTAGTGTGCATGTTGTTTATGTTTTGGTTACCATTTAAAGATGTTTTGGTTACCGTCATATAATTATTTGGTTAGTTGTTTAGTATGTATTTGGTTACTGTAAGCTTATGGTTTTGATACCATTTTTATTCCCTTGAGTTGGGACTTGGTTATTGTTTTTTGTTGTTTTGGTTACCATGTATTTGCTTAGTATACATAGGTTGACTAAAATGTGGTTGATTTATATGTTTGTTTATGTATTGGTTACCTCAAAAATATGTTTTGGTTACTATCATATAACTGCTTGGTTACTTATTTAGTATGTTTTTTTATTACTGTTTGCTTATGATTTAGAAAATACTCTTGTTCACTCAATTTGGTATTTTTGTTACTTTTTTATGTTATTTTGATTACCATGTATTTGCGTAGTATACATTGGTTGGCTGAACTGGGTTTGGTCTATATGTTGATCATGTGTCAGTTACCATTAAAACATTGTTTGGTTACTACGATATAACTGTTTGGTTACTACATAAACTGATATGTATTACATCTTGTTAATATTTTGGTAAGCATTAGATTATATAATATAACTGTTTGGTTAATGATTTATTATGTTATGGTTATATTATATTATGATATGGTAACTATAACAACATTATACAAAAACAAAATCAAATTTAGACAGTAACCAACCTATGTTTATTTAGTAACCATAAGATAAAGACATCCTCCATTTAATTGTTATAAACAAAAACAATCAGTATAATGGGTTTGTGGCCAACTAAAGGCTGACTGTTGTAAGAATGTAACCAATGTAGTTATCAAGTAACCATTAATATAAAAACATAAGTATAAGTGTAATTAGATTAATTCAGTATCCAGGTTAGCACTAATGAGTATCCATTATAAGTTTACATAGTAACCAAGTCAACATTAGTCAGTAACCAAGTCAACATTAGTCAGTAACCAAGTCATCATTTTTCAATAACCAAGTCATCATTTTTCAATAACCAAGTCAGCATTGTTCAGTAACCAATCCCAATTTAGACAGTAACCAACCCATGTTTATTTGCATCAAGGTAGCCATTGTATTCATAAGTTACCACCAATATAAAAGAAACAATTATAAAATACAATAACATTACAATTTTACATAGTAACCAAGTCAGCATTAATTAGTAACCAGTATAATGTTTCACAATAACCAAGTTTGCTTTAGTCAGTAACCAAGTCAGAATTAGTTAGTAATAATATGCAATAACATTACTGTCTAAATTGTAATGTTACTATGTGTAATGATTCGAAATTTTAAATTGTAATATTAAATATTTATCGAATAATATAAATATTTATTTGATGTGTCTATTGTTGAATTGAGGAAATAAATATTTTATTGATGTGATGGGTGTTAGTAAATATTTTTGAATCTAAATTTATTAGAAATTTTTCTAAATTAAATTAATATATAATTTAGAGAATTGTAATATAAGCATGAAGTGTTATATTGTTAATCAATAATTTAAAATGATATATTAAATTATTAAATAAAGTTATAATAAAATTATAATTTTGGTGATATTTGCTAACAGTGCTATATTTAATTAAAATATAGTATGTGATTAATTTAATGGGTTAATATTGGATATGAAAATCCAAATAAATAATATGTGATTATAATTTATAAACTAAAGTGTTTATTAAAATAAATTAAAAAGGATTTAAATTAGTTTTTTCCAAACAAGGCTAAAGTATTTTAATTCTTTAAAAATTTAAATGGTTTGCCAAACAAGCCTTATGGCTTTTGATATTTCTGATTTTTGAAATTTAAATTTAATAATATAAATAAAATAAATTAGAATAATAAATATAATGTATACGTTATTTTGATAACTGATGATGACTATTAAGGCCATATCAGTTTTGTGTTTTGATATTACGCATGCTGGCTATCAGTTTGTTTTAGTTTTACACATACTAGTTGCTGGGTTTTGAGAGAGGTCAGAGAGCTTGTTAGAAGTTAGCAGAGAAAATTGAGAGAGAGTTATGAGTTTTCACAGCAAATTCAAGTGATTAGCAGCGATTGTATTTGTAATTGAAGGTATGTTTTACAGCTTTGATATTATAAGCGTATATATGAATATTACGACAATAATTTTCATACTCTGTGAATTTTATGTGTTTAGAATTGATGTTCTTGAATTAGTTATGATGATTGCATGTGTCTATATGATTAGATATTATGTTTAAACAATAATTACATACTAATTTCGGATATCAGTAGAAATTTTGTCAGTATGTATATGTTTTCATATGTAACTATGTAAGTATCAATTTTAATGGCCAATTTGTATTGTGAAAGTATAAATTGAAGCTTGTAGATGTTAGTTCATTGAGATATGAACATAATATAATTTGAATGAGAAGATTTGATCATGTAATGAATTTACAGTGATAATTTTTGGGATGAATATCAAAAATGGAGTTTTATATGAAAATATGAAAATTGAGAAATTAAAATAGTTTTAATTCTTTATTAAATTGTGCTAAGTGGTTGAATAGGTTAGCAATCATGTCTATGATAGTTGTATATTTATTTTACGTGTTATTATCACTGTTTGATGAGTGAAATTCATGTTAGTTGGCTTAAGAAAAGTCTTGAAGCTCATTACATAAAATCGAGTTTTGTGAAATCATGGCTTACGCTTGTGACCCTTAAGTGCAAGGCCTTGAAATTTCATTATTGGCCCACCGCATCCCATTATAAAACTAGTGCGGCCGCGCCAGTGCCCATTTTTAGACACTGAAGTCTGTTAACTCTGCAGACTTTGGTCGTTCTTTGTAGCTTAGCTTAAGGTTATAGTAACGTGTCCAACATGTAACAACAAGGCTAAAACAGAGTTGTGTTATATGGATTATGAATTCAAAGTTGTAAAATGATTAGTAATCGAGAACGTGTTATGTGATAACTTAGTATACACAATGAATGTTAGATAGGTGTTGTGATTTCAACACTTGGGGAATTCTGAAATATAAATGGTAGCATAAGACTTGTGCTAAGATGATAAGTTTAACTAGAAATGTACATGTATGTTATATTAGCATATCTAATAGATAATGTGGTTCTAAACCAATGTGTAGGTGAACGTGAGTTTAATATTGTAGCTTACGCTCGAGGAAAGTTTTCTAACTCTATATTTACATTGAGCAAGTTTCTAAACCCTATCTTTTTACTTTGAGAAAGTTTCTAACTCTACACTTTCGTTGAGTTAGTCCTATTACTATATTGTGTAACTTTATTCTTTTGATTGAGCAAGCTTATTATCTTAACTGTTATTGAATAAGTCAATTGTTCCTAAAATTCATTCGAGCAAACTTTAACTCTAATGTTATTTGAAATTCTCATTTGATTGATTCATTCTAACTTGTTTATAATTAAGCAAGTTTCATAAGTTCTATTATTGTATAATGAACGCAGATTTTGAACTCTCGTTTCTATTATTGAACTGTTTTAATTCTTTGCATGAGTTAATACCGTGTTAGGCAAGTTTTTAGTGTCCAACTTGCTATCAGTTAATGTACGTTCTGAACCTTAGCGTATTTATTGTTCAAGCAAAGGTTTACCATTTATTTATTTTGTTGAATACTTATGCTCTATAGTTAGTTCAAGCATGAGTTTAATATGTATACTCATTTCATTTATGACTCTCAACTATTTTATGTCATGTTGTTATTAAAGCATCTGTTGTGATTATCAAACACTATTTATTCAACTAGTCCTCTAGTTGATGTTCGTTAAACTTCAAATTACCCTTGAAAGCTTATCCAAGCCAAACTTTTTTTTGGTGCGGACTTGTACTCTAAATTGTGAGATGAACAACCGTATCATTATTAGGGGATAATTTACGCTTAGCGTTAAAATGTTTGTGCACAATACATTGTACGAAGGGCTGATCCCCCTAAGTACGATGAGTCCTTATAGTCTTATGACTGTTAAAGTTGGAGTTGAAAGATTACTCGCAACTGTGGACATAGTTCATGGTCTTATGACCCTCAGTTATGTATATTTCATATTGTGGATTCCAGTTCAGATTATCATTGTTAGAGTACTCTCCAGTCTTGATGAGCCTATTGTTGGAAGTTATTATTGTTACTCTCATGTTGATTCATTATTGTATCCAGTGAGCAATTGTTTTGCTCACTCTTGCATATTTATAAACTCATTGCAGATAAAGTGGAGAAGGTAGATGAACCTTCAACTAGCAAAGGAAAGGGAAAATTGTATAAGTGATGCTGATTTGTACTTTTATTTATTATGATGATCTTAGACTTTTTAATAATGATGTGATGTAATAATTTAATTCCGCACTTGAATGATGTTTTAAGGTTAGATAACCTGAGATTATTATTGAATTTATTAATGTAACCCTATTTAAGGGAAGGATTTATGATTTAAATATTATTTATTTGGGTAGATAGTATGAATGTATGGGTAGTGAGTACCAAATCTTGTGAGAATGAAGTACCTAGATTTGGGGGTGTCACACTATGCAATAGCATTACTGTCTAAATTGTAATAACCAAAACATAATATGCAATAATAACATTACTATCTAAATTGTAATAACATTACAAGTGTGTCGTCAGTAATAATATGCAATAACATTACTGTCTAAATTGTAATATGCAATAACATTATTGTCTAAATTGGATTTATTTTCTTCAGCATGTGTAACCATGATGAGATCAGTGAGTAGTCGTGTGGATTTCCTCTTACCTTTTCCAACGCTTTATCCTTCGATCTTCAGGCTTTTTGGTAAGAGATAGACACATTATATTCTGTCATCATGTCCTCCACAATATCGGTTGGTGTGTATATTTTCTTCAAATTTGTTAATTTATGCATTATGCATTCACTGACCAACTCACTATTTTCCTGTTTGTGGTCTCCCAGCAATACATTGACTGAACACGTGTGGATGTCATTGAATTCCTTCACCTTGAACATACTGGTTTTTTGAATACTTGATGCTCTCATCTTCCATTTACAATTTTCATCATCTACACACACTAGCACAGAGTCTCTATGACTTATTCGTTGAACTTTATGTTGTCTATTTTTCCTGATTGAATGCAGCCTCATAGATTGTGATAAGATTTTTTTTGTCTTTGTAGGTTTGATGTAATTGTACTTGACGTTCATTCGGATCTATTATTACATCATCATATCGTTCTTCTATGTATGATCTGTCATGTTGTCTGTCTCGTTGTTGTTCAATAATTTCCATTGCAAGCTGATCAGCATATTGCGTTCTAATTTGGCAATCTTGTGTTGATAGTGGAACTAGTTTTGAATTCACTTGTGTTGATCTGATTTGCGTTATATCGTGAATAACATATTCTTCTACATTTGTCAAGTTACGCAATATTGTTGTGCGTCCCCTTCTGTGTTCAATATCTATTATCAGTGGGAATTTACCTTATTCATCAAATTTTTTACTGACTTCAATAAAGAATCTTAAGGTTGCTTCATCTGATATACTGATCGGTGGAACGTCGCTTCTAATCTGAAATTTGATTGATAATATTGTTGTGTTTGTGTCTAGCTGTAATGCAATGCATATTATGTTTTGCATTTCTCTGAACGAACACGTTGATGGAACTAGTATGCTGGTAACTTCAAATTTGGTGTATTGGTTACTATCAGTCTATGTACCATTGAAATAAAGTACAACAGGAATCATTTCCATTGTCTGAAAATAGAATAAGTTTTGTAAATTAACCAAATCAATGTTAACCAGTAACCAAACTATATAATATTAGTAACCAAAAAATAAAACACAATTGTACATTCATCTTACAATGGAAATAATCAGTTTAATGTTATTTGTTAGCAATTAAATTATAACAGTTGTATGAAGGTAACCAATGTAGCCTATTAGTTTCCATCATAATAAAACAAACCAATATAAAATACCCAAATACTGCACAGTAATCATAACAACATTATACAGTAACAAAATCAAATTTAGACAGTAACCAACCCATGTTTATTTAGTAACCATAAGATAAAGACATCCTCCATTTAATTGTTATAGTAAAAAACAACCAGTATAATGGGTTTGTGGCCAACTAAAGGCTGACTGTTGTAAGAATGTAACCAATGTAGTTATCAAGTAACCATTAATATAAAAACATAAGTCCAAGTGTAATTAGATTAATTCAGTAACTAGGTCAGCACTAATGAGTATCCATTATAAGTTTACATAGTAACCAAGTCAGCATTAGTCAGTAACCAATATAATGTTAAACAGTAACCAAGTCATCATTGTTCAGTAATATTATGGACTATCCATTATAATTTTACATAGCAACCAACTCAGCAATTTTCAGTAACCATTATAATGTTACACAAAGAATCAAGCGACATTAATCAAGAACGAAGACGGCATTAGACAAAGACTGATGTTACACAGTAAACAAGACAGCATTAGACAGTAACTAGCAGTTGCAGGAAGTTAAACAATGTATTTAATGGGTAACCATCAATATAAAAAAATCAGTAGAACTCATTTAAAAATTATAAAGCAATCAAATAAACATTATTCAGAAACCAAATTTATAATAAACAACAACCAATTTATATATATTTAGTAACTATAATATAAAACATATTTTCAAATGCATTTTTGCAATCAAAACATTCAGTATTCTTGATATGTGACCATTTTAAGTGTGAAAAACTTCAGAAAAGTTAATCAATATAGGAATTCGTAGTAACCATAGGTAATACATATTATTTTTAAACTCATACACCTCAGTATTAGACAGTAACCATTACAATGTAGTCAATAAGTAACCTCAAATATAAAAGAAACAATTATAAAATAATATAACATTATAATCTTACATAGTAAATTAATCAAACACTAATGAGTAACCATTATAATTTTATATAGTAATCAAGTCGACATTAATCAAGAACTCAATATAGTGTTAAATAGTAACCAAGTCGAAGATTAGACAAAAGAATCAAGTCATCATTTTTCAATAACCAAGTCAGCATTGTTTAGTAATATTATGCACTAACCATTATAATTTTACACAGCAACCAACTCAGCAATATTCAGTAACCATTATAATGTTATACAAGATGCTTAAAATCGACATTAGTCAATAACAATATATTGTTATCCAAAGAACCATGACAAAACATTAGACGATAATAAAAAAAGTATTAGACAATATAATGTTATTCAGTAACCAAGATAACATTAAACAGTAACCAACAGTTGCAGGAAGGTAACCAATGTATTTGATGTGTAACCATTAATATAAAAAAATCAGTAGAACTCATTTAAAAATTATAAAGTAATCAAATAAACATTATTTAGCAAACAAATACACAATAAATAGTAACCAATTTATATCTATTTAGTAACCATAATATAAAACATATCAATGAATCAACCAATCGTCATAAGAATTCGTATTAACCATTTTAAGTGTGAAAAACTTAAGAAAGGTAATCAATATAGGAATTCGTAGTAACCATAGGTAACTATATGCATATGAATTTTAAACTCACATACCTCTGTATTCAGTTTTGTATTGAAGTTGATGTGATATTGTATTCAACAATCACTGTAGTACGATTGTTTTTGGTTACTGAACTTGAAGTTGTTGTTGATTTTGTATGCTATTTTGCGAACTCAGAGTGCCGTCGCGACAAAAAGTTTTGACTTCTCCGATCTCAGAGGTGTGTCGCGACAAAAGATTTGGATTTCTCCGATATCAAAGTTGCATGTTCTGTTCATTCGCTTGATTTTAGGAGCGGTTATTTGCAGATAGGAAAGTTGGTAACTGACGTGTAGGGAGATAAAGATCCGTAATATTATGTTGCGTTATTTTTGTAATTATGTTGTGTGTGTTTTATTTTTGTAAATACTTTCTAATTATTGTATATTAGTGTTAAGGACCCTAATATTATTTGGTTAAAAATTTGGGCCTTAATATTCATTGAACCCAATTAAAAGTTCATTAGGGCAAGACCCTCTTAATTAATAAATAGCTAGCCCTAATCTTATTTTGTTACACAATATTTCGAGGGAAAGATAGGAAGCAGTGGCAGGAAGAACATAAAAGAGAAAGGAATTGACAAGTTAATACTAGTACGTAATCCAACTACAGAAAAGATGTAAATTAATCCTTTTGTTGAATTTCTTTTTTTTTCCCATGCATGTAAATCTTTGCCTGATATTATTAAACCTATTGGTGAAGATAGAAATCATTATAAAATTATTTATTTAATTGATAACACCATATATACGATTAGCCTATTTCACGAATGGTATATGTATACATAAATTCTGTGTGTTCATCGTTAAGCTACTAACGTAAAGAATTATTGATTCTTTTAAATTAAATTATTTCTTTTATATAACCTCACATCATCATCATTTAGATCTAACTAAATAATAATGTATAACTGCTATATAAGTTTAGTAAATTTTATAATATGTTATAATTCGAGAAACATGGATAATTCAAATTTAATCACCAAGTTGCATAACAGTTTGTTGTTTCCTTTAGAAATTTATATTAATAGTTACTTGTTATGATTCAACTAATATATTATATAACTATATATAGTATCATATAAATATATGCGTATGTTATATATATATATATATATATATATATATATATATATATATATATAAATATTAAATAATAATTAGAGTTTTCCGCAAAGTTGGAAGTTTCATTAATTTAACCTATAATTGTTAATTGTGAATTCCCATGTAAAGAAATTCTATTTAAAAAAAATTATATATGTTTTCTAATTGAGGTGATTTATAGTTAATGTGTGTATATATAAGTATAACCATTAGCATAATTTTGTTTTTAGAGCATCTTGAAGTTATTTGTACTTATATATATATATATATATATATATATATATATATATATATATATATATATATATATATATATATGAGGATCTCAGCCAATTTGAATTAGAGATTAGACCAGCCTTTAGCCAGCGATTCTGGACAAATCGTCGCTAAAGCCCATACCATGTAATGTTATGAGCTTTAGCGACTGAACAATCCGTCGCTAAAGACTAGTCCGATTAACGAACCATCCCAGTTGGAGATCCTCCCCGTATATATATATATATATATATATATATATATATATATATATATATATATATACACACACACACACACACACACACACACATATATATACTAAATAATGATATGTGCCATGTTTGTTTTATACGAATAAAAGACAAAGTAATTTTTTTTAATAAAGTATGTTTGGCTTGCTATAGTTGTAGTATCATTTTCAAATTAATTGATTTATGGAACAAAACTTGGATAAATGTTCATGTGTATATTGTAAAGAAATAAAGTATAAAAATTAGGCATCATGGTCCTTACATGTTACACTAATTAATTATTATTAAATTTTGGTGGACTGATAATTAATAAATAACAAAGTAATTTTTTTTAATAAAGTATGTTTGGCTTGCTATAGTTGTAGTTCTCATTTTCAAATTAATTGATTTATGGAACAAAACTTGGATAAATGTTCATGTGTATATTGTAAAGAAATAAATGTTCATGTGTATATTTGTTAGGCTTTTATACTTGATGCGAAATTATAACTTCTATCTATGTATTTAACTATTTAGTGCGATAGTTCGGACGGAGGGCTGTAACGATTTTATTTGGGAATTTTGGATATTTCATTACTTAATCCAGGTACGGATTTCGTACTTTTTCAGTGATACTCTTGTTAAATTTGATTTGTTCATTTGTTTCCTTATTTCGAATTTGATAATGATTTTACATAATTGTTTCCTGTGAAATAAATATATTAGTTTCATTTTAGAGTTGATACATATGACTCGTATTTGTACTATTTGAATTAGGTTATCATGTTTAGTACTATTTATTTTTGATAATTGTAGAGCGGTACATGTTACTACCTTCTTTTTGAAACCATGTGACTATAATTTGATTTGGTTCAACATGTACATATAGAACTCTTTTGTTGGTATTATGTCGCTCTCTGTAACACCCCTTTCCCAAAAAGAAAAGGGAGGTCACGTGCAAAGTACAACAAACCTCAAAATAAATAAACAGAGCACTAACAACCTCAAAATATTAATAGTGGATGTAATACCTAGAAAAAAATATTATAATAATATTAATAATAATAAATAAAGTAAATAGCATTTAAATCTATATTTTAAATATAATAATTAGGCTTGTCTTTTATTTGGGTCAAATTTGAAAATAATTTATGTGTGCTAATTAGAAGGGTTAGATAATATTATTTGGTTAAAAATTTGGGCCTTAATATTCATTGAACCCAATTAAAAGTTCATTAGGGCAAGACCCTCTTAATTAATAAATAGCTAGCCCTAATCTTATTTTGTTACACAATATTTTGAGGGAAAGATAGGAAGCGGTGGTAGGAAGAACATAAAAGAGAAGGGAATTGA
The DNA here is from genome assembly GCA_020205605.1 of Panax ginseng. Lineage (NCBI taxonomy): Eukaryota > Viridiplantae > Streptophyta > Magnoliopsida > Apiales > Araliaceae > Panax > Panax ginseng. The sequence continues at coordinate 91,690,742 of CM035129.1, forward strand.
CAAGTTAATACTAGTACGTAGTCCTGCTACAGAAAAGAGATAAATTAATCCTTTTGTTGAATTTCTTTTTTTTTCCGCCATGCATGTAAATCTTTGCCTGATATTATTAAACCTATTGGTGAAGATAGAAATCATTAAAAAATTATTTATTTAATTGATAACACTATATATACGATTAGCCTATTTCATGAATGGTATATGTATACATAAATTCCGTGTGTTCATCGTTAAGCTACTAACGTAAAGAATTATTGATTCTTTTAAATTAAATTATTTCTTTTATATAACCTCACATGATCATCATTTAGATCTAACTAAATAATAATGTATAACTGCTATATAAGTTTAGTAAATTTTATAATATGTTATAATTAGAAAACATGGATAATTGGATTCAATCACCAAGTTGCATAATGAGTTTTATTGTTTCCTTTAAATATTTATATTAATAGTTACTTGTTATGATTCAACTAATATATTATATAACTATATATAGTATCATATAAATATATGTGTATGTTATATATATTAAATAATAATTAGAGTTTTCTGCAAAGTTGAAAGTTTCATTAACTTAATGCATAATTGTTAATTGTGAATTCCCATGTAAAGAAATTCTATTTTAAAAAAATTATATATGTTTTCTAATTGAGGTGATTTATAGTTAATGTGTTTATATATAAGTATGACCATTAGCAGAATTTTATTTTTGAACGTACTGAAGTTATTTTGTACTTATATATATATATATATATATATATATATACTAATTAATGATATGTGCCATGTTTGTTTTATACGAATAAATGACAAAGTAATTTTTTTTAATAAAGTATGTTTGGCTTACTATAGCTGTAGGTCTCATTTTCAAATTAACTGATTTATGGAAAAAAACTTGGACAAATGTTCATGTGTATATTGTAAAGAAATAAAGTATAAAAATTAGGCATCATGGTCCTTACATGTTACACTAATTAATTATTATTTAAATTTGTGTGGACTGATAATTAATAAATAATAGAATTGTTGCCAACTGCATACTATTTAATATATTAGCTATGTGCAAATTAATATGCATAAATTATTGATTTTGTAGGCTTTTATACTTGATGCAAAATTATAACTTCTATCTATGTATTTAGCTATTTAGTGCGATAGTTCGGACGGAGGGCTTTAACGATTTTATTTGGGAATTTTGGATATTTTATTACTTAATCCAGGTACAGATTTCGTACTCTTTCAGCGATACTCTTGTTAAATTTGATTTGTTTGTTTGTTTCCTTATTTCGAATTCTGTTATGATTTTACATAATTGTTTCTTGTGAAATAAATATATTAGTTTCATTTTAGAGTTGATACATATGACTAGTATTTGTACTCTTTGAATTAGGTTATCATGTTTAGTACTATTTATTTTTGATAATTGTAGAGCGGTACATGTTGCTACCTTCTTTTTGAAACCTTGTGACTATAATTTGATTTGGTTCAACATGTACACATAGAACTCTTTTGTTGGTATTATGTCGCATATTTTTGTTAGAATATACCGTAGGGTATACCTGAGCTATAACCACCTGTGGGGGTACCACAGACATGTCATCTTGGCACAAGAGACATGACACTTTCCGTGGCGGTGTGATTAGTCCACGGCGTCTCCGTTTTGGGCTCGGAGGAAGTGGGCCATTTGGTGTTTTGTTGTGGGAGGCGTATGGGTTAACCCTAGTTTTCTATTTTGCGGATTTATGATGTTGTGCCAAACACACCTATTCGATTTGCATACATTTGGATTCGCAGTCCAATGTGTGAGTGCCTGTGTGGCATCATTTGATTTGCATGTGTGACATTAGTTTGACTTGCCTGTGTGGCAAGATATATTTCTGAGCTCAATCGGTATGAAATAACCCCAAACATTTATTTCAACCTATTATTTTATTATAGTAGTTTTGTTGGCTTCTATTCAGTTCAATTAATTGGGTTAGTTATTTCAGTTCATTATTTTCTTTACTCTTCTGTTTGTTTCGTTAATTCTGTTGGTTCAGATATATTCTATTCAAATCTTTAGAAATTTTATTTTTTTGTCAGAGGCAATATTTTGTCTCTGTTGATTTCGTATTTCAGTTGTATATCTTTTGTATCTTTATATCCGTACTGGGCATTTGGCTCATGCTGTGTTTTTCTTCTGGCAGGTTTGCAGGGGTGATTCAGGGCTAGTGTGATGAAAGTGTTGCCTTTGACCATCTAGGTTGATTCGAATTTTAAGTTTTGATTATTTTGACTCAGTTTGGAGAATTGTATTTAGTACTTTATTAATGGATCACCACTATTAATATTTTGAGATTGTTAGTGCTCTGTTTATTTATTTTGAGGTTTGTTGTGCTTTGTATGTGACCTCCCTTTCCTTTTCGGGAAGGGGGTGTTACAATGAAGTACCCAGATTTGGGGGTGGCACATCAAAGCATTAGGTTATGAAACTTAGGGCGGGGAAAAGCCTTAGGAAGTAACCTTATAGAAGATTGGAAAGATAGTGTGGATAAAATCTTATTGAGTTTTAAGAAAGAAATGATAAAAAACTTTATGTGCTTATGTGATTACAAACTATGTGCTCGTGAGTGTCGAGTAGTGATGATTAGTAATTAAAAATTCAAATTTTGTTGTCAGAATGGCTAATGTAGAAGAATCCAGTCAGGCTAGAGAGGAGGGACCTCAGATGATTAGAGAGGAGGAGTCTCGAGATATTCAGGAGGTTTGGGAACAACTACTGCCACAGGAGTCTTCTCTGTTAGTCACAGTGGTTGAGCAGGAGGGATTGCCTGTTGAGGACGATGAGGTATAGACGGATGAGGAAGACCCCATTGAGTTGCCACAGTCGGATGAGGATGAGGAGGAGGAAGATAGTGTATTTTAACAGAAACTGCCTCCAAGACGTCAACCACGAGAAAGAACCCATGGAGGGTCTACCAATAGCCACAATATTGAGGCTAACCCAGTTCAGCAATTGGTGACGCTACTGACGGGACCAGTACAGAATCAGCCGCAGAATCAAGCTGCGACCTTTAAGGACTTCAAGGCAGTTGGGCCACCAGAATTCTGTGGGTCCTTAAATCCGGTTGAAGCACAGACATGGGTCATGGAAATAGAGAAAGTCTTTGATGTTGCTAGAGTAGGTGAGAATCAGAAGACTTCTTTTACAACATTTATGTTAAAAGTAGAGGCTAGTTATTGGTGGCAAGCAAATAAAACCTGAGGAGGTCAAGGAGTGATGACTTGGGATAGGTTCAAGGAGATATTTTTTTAGACCTATTTTCCAGAGAGATCAAAGAATCAGATGGAGGTGCAGTTTTTAGAACTGAAGTAGGGCACAATGACTGTGTCGAAGTATGTTGCAAGGTTTAATGAGTTGGTGAGGTTTGCGCCATATCAAGTTAACAAATGAGCGCAAGGCTAGTAGGTTTGAACAGGGACTGAATCTCTTGTTGTACAACAGAGTCTCTATGTTTTAGTTGAAGAAGTTTGCAGCAGTGCTTGAGAAGTCGATTATCGCTGAGGGTGGAGGTGAGGCTGTGACAAAGTATAATCAAGAACAAAGAAAGAAGAAGAGTGAGGGCGAAGCTAAGAATGGTAGTGGTAGTGGTGGAAATTGTAGTAATAACCTGAAGAGAAAGTGAAATGCAAGTGTGGGTGCTGGAAGCCAACAGAGTAGCTAGTATAAAAGGAAGTTTGAAGTATGTGCTACATGCGGGAAGTATCACACTGGCATGTGCTTAAGGGGTAAACGACTATGCTTTAACTGTGGGCCAGGAGGATCACATTGCCCCAAATTGCCATCAAACAAAGAAGAATGCTTGCTACATATGCGGGTTAAATGATCATTTTGCTCACGAGTGGCCTAAGAAGAAAGTTGGTGAGACAACAGGAAGTAAAGGAGGTAGCAATGGAGGTACATTGGCTATTGTTGGACCAACATCATCTAACAAACCCACAGCCAGAACCTTCAACATGACGGTGCAGGACGCGGTGTAATCAAAAGATGTCGTGTCAAGTATTATCCCAATCAATTATATAAATGCATATGTATTATTTGATTCGGGTGCTACTTGTTCGTTTATATATGATGAATTTGCTAAGAAGTTAGAATTGCCTAGTGAGGAGTTGAATTTCCCTTTAAACATAGAAATTATGAATAGGGAGGTGATTCCTTTTAATTTCATATATAAGAATTATAAGGTAAATATTAAGGGGAATGTTATAATGGTTGATTTAATCCCGATAAAACTTGGAGAGTTTGATGTTATATTGGAAATGAATTGGCTATTCAATTATGGAGCAATAATTGATTGCCAAAAAAAGTGTAAACCTTATGACTCCGTCAAAGGTAGTTTTCTATGGTAGCAAATCGCCTGGACAAGCAAAATGTCTGACGATTATGCAGGCCAAGAAGTTATTGAGTCAGGGCTGTGTAGGGTATTTAGCTTACATAGTCGATACTTAAAGAAAAGGTGTGAAAATGGAGGAAATTCTAGTGGTTAGGGATTTTGTGGACGTGTTTCCGAAGGATTTACCAGGACTTCTGCCTGATAAAGAGATCGAGTTCGTTATCGATTTAGCACCAGGGACTGCGTATAGAGTGGCTTCGGTAGAGATGAAAGAACTGATGGTAAAATTGCAAGAGCTGCTAGACAAGAAATACATTCAGCCGAGCATATCACCGTGGGGAGCGCCAGTGTTATTCGTGAAGAAGAAGGATGTGTCAATGCGTCTTTACATTGATTATAGGGAGTTAAAAACGTCACTGTTAAGAATAGATATCCGTTGCCAAGAATAGATGACTTGTTTGATCAATTGAAAGGAGCCAAGTACTTCTCGAAAATAGATTTTTAGAAGTGGGTATCATCAATTAAAAGTAAGGAAGGAGGATGTACTTAAGAAGACATTCAGAATTCGATATGGACATTACGAGTTTCTGGTAATGTCTTTTGGTTTAACCAATGCCCCTGCAACATTTATGGATTTGATGAACAAGGTGTTTAAACCATTTTTAGATAAGTTTGTGGTGGTATTCATTGATGATATTCTGGTGTACTCTAAGTCTCAAGAGGAACACGAGGAACATTTACGTTTGACATTGGAAACGCTAAGAAAGGAAAAGTTGTACACAAAATTCTCTAAGTGTGAATTTTGGTTAGAACGTGTGCAATTTTTGGGATATGTGATTGATAAAATGGGATTTCAGTGAATCCATCAAAAGTCAAAGCTGTAATAAATTGGGAACAACCAAGGACTCCATCAGAGGTGAGAAGTTTCTTGGGACTGGCAGGCTATTATAGACGGTTTATTCAGGACTTTTCCAAGATTGAAACTCCATTGACAAATTTGACAAGGAAAGCTGTAAATATTGTATGGACGGAAAAGTACGAAGAGAGTTTTCAAGAATTGAAAAAGAAGTTAAGTGTGGCCCCTGTGTTGTCATTACCAGATAATACAAGAAACTTTATGGTGTATAGTGATGCATCACATAAAGGACTTGGCTGTGTGCTTATGCAAAACAGCAAAGTCATTGCGTATGCATCAAGATAACTGAAGGACTATGAGAAAGGATAACTGACTCATTACTTAGAGTTGGCTACGGTAGTATTTGCTCTAAAAATATGGAGACACTATCTCTATAGAGAGAAATAAGAGATATATACGGACCATAAAAGTCTGAAATATATTTTCACACAGAAAGATCTGAACATGCGTCAAAGGAGATGGATGGAATTAATAAAAGATTATGATTGTGAGATCTTTTATCATCCGGGCAAAGCTAATGTGGTTTCCGATGCCGTGAGCAAAAAAGGTCGGGAAAAGTTGATTTTGTTAACTACCTAGGAGGAACTTATTTCAGCAATGTCAAGATTAGAGCTGGAAATAAAATTTTCAAAAGAATCCGATGAAAGATTGTTCCAGATGGAAGCTAGTCCAACTTTGGTGGACAAGGTAAAGAATGCTCAACTACTAGATGAAGAATGCAGAAAACTAAAGGAAAGAATAGTCGAGGGTAATGAGGGGAAGTATAAGGTCGATACCGAAGGAGTGCTAAGATTCGAGGGACGAAATTGGGTTCCAGCAGTACCGGATATTAAAGAAGAAATTTTGACAAAAGCTCATAACTCAAGATATTCAATTCATCTGTGAAGTAAGAAAATGTACCAAGACTTGCGGCTACATTTTTTGTGGTCAAATATGAAAAGAGATGTTGCAAAATGTGTTGCGAAATGCTTGACATGTCAGAGGGTAAAGACCGAGCATCAGAGACCAAGTGGATTACTTCAACCATTAGAAATACCAGAGTGGAAGTGGGAGAATATCACAATGGATTTTGTGGTAGGTCTTCCAACTACTCAAAAAGGATACGATGCGATATGGGTGAAAGTGGATAGGCTGACAAAATCAGCACACTTTTTGCAAATAGAGATTAGATTCAATCTTGATCAGTTAGCAAAGTTGTACGTCAAAGAGATCATTTCGAGACATGGAGTTCCAATATCAATTGTGTCAGATAGAGATCCAAGATTCACGTTAAATTTTTGGACGAAATTACAAGAATGCATGAGAACATAATTGAGAATGAGTACGACATACCATCCTCAAACCAACGACCAAAGCAAATGAAAAATCCAAACGTTAGAGGATATGCTTAGAGCATGCATCATGGATTTTAAAGGGAACTAGGATGATCATCTACCGTTGGAAGAATTCTCCTACAACAATAGTTACCACGCAAGCATTGGCATGAAGCCATAAGAAGCGTTATACAGCGGGAAATGCAGAACTCCACTGTGTTGGGATGAAGTTGGTAAATGTCAACTGTTAGGACCAAAACTTATACAGCAGACCGCCGAAGTTATCAAACTCATTAGAGCAAGACTGGTAGCTGCTCAAGACAAGCAAAAGAAGTATGCAGATCAACACATATAAAGTCATGAATTTGACGTAAGAAATTTCGTTTTCCTAAAAGTTTCTCCTTGGAATGGAAAGATTTGTTTTGGCAAGAAAGGAAAGCTAAGCCTAAGGTTTATTGGACCCTTCGAGGTACTGCGAAGAGTGAGAGAAATAGCTTATGAGGTAGCTCTACATCCAGAATTAAAACATATCCACAACATTTTTCATGTGTTGGTACTACGATTGTATAAACCCGATTACAAACATGTGATTAAGTATGAACTGTTACAGTTCAATAAAGATTTATCTTATGAGGAGGTTCCTATCCAGATAGTTGACTGGAAAGAACAAGTGCTCAGGAATAAGGTGATACCTTCCGTGAAGGTAATATGGAGGAACCACAATGTCGAAGAGGCTACGTGGGAACTCGAAGACAAAATGACGAAGAACTATCCTAAGTTATTTGTTTAATTTGTGTCTTCAATTTTGGGGATAGAATCCTTGTAAGGAGGGAAGAATGTGACGAATGAATTATTTAAGTTGTGATTCTGGGGACAGAATCCTTGTAAGGAGGGAATGATGTAACAATCCCGAATTTCATTTGAAATTTTAAAATATTTATTTGTAATATACATAAATATTTTTAATCGATGTATTCGTTGTTTAGTAGTTATTTGTTGGATTGTTTATTAGTAAGTAAATAATTCAAGAGTTATAGAAATTAATTTAATTAAGATAAAAGAGTGATGAATTAAATTTATGAGATAATACTCTAATTTAATTTAATAATTAGAGAGTTGTTAAGGATTACATGAATTGCTATAATGTTATTAATTTAGTAATTAAAGTGATATGTTAATTTATCAAATAAAATTATAATGAATATTATAATTTTATTCATTATAATTTTATGGTAATTGGTTAAGTGGAGAATTTATTTAGTTTTTATTTAATTAAGATTGGATATGGAAATTCAAATAAATAATGTGGGACTTGTAGACACTCGAAATTTTGCATTCCTGTTACTAACATTGCATGAGGGCAGAATTGTCTTTCAGATATAACCCTGGAGGACAAAACAGTTCCAGTTCCAGAAATCCCACCGGAGAAGCCTTTTCCATCTCGGAGATAACCCCTAGATATATAATCCCGGAAACAACACCGGGAGTTTCAGTCTCAACCTCAGAGATAACCCTGAGGAGTGCAGTTGCAGTTCCAGAGATAACCCCGAAAAAGCTCTTTTCAACCTCTTCAACCTCAAAGATAACCCTGAGGCACTCAGTGTAACGCCCCGAAAAATCGAACATTTTGTAATTTCTTTTAATAATGAATAAAATAATATTATTTATTATTATTACGTGTTGGGAAGATGAATGTTGTTCTATAACCTAGAAATGTCGGAACGTCGTAGTATTTTAACTACGTGGGAGAATTAAAGTGTTTGAATTTCTAAAACGAAAAATAAAAGATTTTCGAGAAATTTTCCAAAAAAAAACTATTCATCGATTTCTGCTCGGGAATTATTTCTGAATTTCTGAGAAATACGTAACGTTATAATATCGAGATGATATTGATTATGTAATAATAACCTAAGTATGGAAAACGTAATATTTCGCATGCGGACTTAATTTGGGAACGTTAGGATATTAAGCGTTAAAAGAAGAAAGTTGTGATCGTATAATGTGTATACATTATATGAAGTAATGAATGTAAGTATAATACTACGTATTGTACTATTATGTATGAAGAATGAGATAACGTATATTAAGAATTAATATACGAGATAACATATGAGAATTATACGTAGTGTATATATGCTAAGTTGTTAAATCTAAGGTAATGGACTTGTAGTATTATTAGACTATTGATAGAAGTCCAATAGAATGTGTCAATCAAGTCCAAGTGTTTGATTTATCATGAGTCCAAATTATGTAGCACAAGCCCATTAGGAAAGTAATTAGATTAATTAGCAAGCCCAATGACTAAGCCATGATCCATGGAGTGATCCAAGTGAGAAAGTGGGTAAGCTTGATGGGTAAGGATTTTGTGTAATGCCCAAGAACTTTGTGTGGTGGTCAAGAGAAGTGATGAGCACACAATGAATAATAAGGAGGTGGAAATGAGGAGGTGGGAAGTCTAATGACTAATGTACCCTCACTTTGCCAAACCTATAAATACAAGGCTCATTTCATTTGTTGGTCGATCATTTTCATCCATCTTTCTTCTCAAATATAAAGCTACTTATTGGTTAGGGAGAATAAGCCACTTAAGCACTTATAAGCCACTTCAACCTTTGCTGGTTTTCCAAAGCAAATAGAAGTCTTCAAGGGTAAGACTCATCTCTTTTATCTATATCTCTTCTATGATAGGATTGATTGAGAAGGGGGATGGCTTGAGGATAACATGTAATAAGTTATAAGGAATGAACTTAAGACGAATAAGTTGAATAATCAACTTGAACATTAATAAGTTGCTAGAACTATGAAGAACTTATCATATGTTGTCATATGATGTTTAGTATGTTGAATATAGCATGAGAACTTTGATTGAAGAACTTAAGTTTTTAATAAGTCATGAGCATGAAGATTTCTAGTTCATAAGTTAAATAAGTTAATGACTTATAAAAATAAGTCAAAAACCTACTTTGATTATAAGTTGGTGTAGTAAATAACTTGTAATGAACATATGATTGGTTAAAATCCATTTAGAACGCTTAGTATTGTAGTTTTACCGGAATTCACACGATTGGACGATTATCGTCGAATTCGTGAAATTCTCGGAATGGAAGTCGTATTTTGTATTTAAAGTCGGAAACATTAGTTTTCGATGGAGACAAGTCATATTAGTCATTATAGAGTTGCGGACTCGAAAATGACCGGATTCCGACTTGAAATGAAGAAACGAGCGTTGAACATTCACGAACGTTTATCGTTTTCGTTAAAAATGAACTCCTAGGTGAATTTTTAGCAAACGAAGTCAAATAGATAAAATTCTTGCATGAATGCGTATATTATGAAATTTGTGAACCGTAGGCTTTTGAACAGACCAATTCGGACTTAAAACGAAGAAGTTATGCGTCCGGGAAGTTTGTAAAAATTTCAAAAGCAAAAAATTTTACGAGAGCACGAGTCCGTGACTGCAAGCGACTCTAAGCTTAGAATGCCCGCCATGTGTGAGGTTTGAAGCTTTGTAGATCGCTAACTCAGCGTCAGTAAGGCGCGAGTCACAGAGCAATTCTTGGCGCCGCGACACTAGTCCAAGAAAGTTGATAGAGAAGAATAGTTTCAAGTGTAGAAGGAAAGGGAACTTGATAGTAATGAATTAAGATGTAATCATAACATGGTTAAGACATTGTTGTAGGGATTTCAGCACAAAAATGCAGCGGAAATAAAATAATCAAAGCAATTTCCAAAACCTAACACAGGATCCATGCTAAAAATCAATTAATTCAGAGGTTTAGATATTATCACCGAAAATGAAAGTGTTTACAAAGCGACTTGAATCATTAACGCAATTCCTCATGAAACTACGTCTCTATGGTATCCACATCGAAATTTACCGCATCTAACCGAGCGAATCGAGCGATTCTCGCAATAAGAGGGACTTGCGGTATTAGCTACCAAAGGAACCTTTATGAAACTGTACGTTTTCTCTCTAGTCTCTCTCTAAGAGCGGCTAGGGTTTTCAAGTTATGATCTAACCCTAAGTAGCTGCTATATATCCTATATATAGTTGTTAAATGGAATTAATCAAAACCTAATTTCATAAAATCCGAATTTATATATATATATATATAACTTAATTAAGTCTTACTTAATTAATATACATATATAAAAACTTTCCTTTTAATTTAAATTTGTGATTTAAATACTATTAATCATATTAATATATTTAAATCCTTAAAATTTAAATTTATTCCCTTTAAATTACGTTACATGTGTGTGACCACATAGGTTATTATCACGTTGGCAATAATTTTAAAATCATTTTAAAATTATAAACGGTGAAGCGACATCTAGTAATGCATCACTTTGCTACCCAGTAATAATAAGATCGATGATTCGATGCAACCTTTTAGTGACCAATGTTTCAATATAATTTAATCCTTTTAACCTTAATATCCTAGATTAAACTCGAGTCATGGAATGTGTCATACTCTTCATAATTTAATCTGAGTTTTCTTGATCAATGAGTAGACTATATGAAACAAATCACTATTTGAGCATGGCCATGCATTTCATAGTCCTACTCATTCAAGAGGCCTATGGATATCACCCCCAATATATAGGAAGGTTAAATTCCATCTAGATCACTCATATTCCTCACACGATTCATGATGTACCCAATAATCACCTTTATAGTCCACCCTATTAAAGGTGACATTTGATGATATCAAAGTACATAAATTTCCGTGTAGTAATATAGTGATTTCGTGCCTGGAGGACCATTACATCATTATCACTATGAGAATTTCTAATGACACTTCGCATAATGCTCCACATAGAATTCTCATGGTGGGTCATCCAATTACATCGTTCTCTCAACATGTACCTATGCATTGACTTAATATCTCATATATTTATGACCAATGAGATTTGGTCATCAACGATCCACATACTAGTCTTAATGCATCAATGTTGTCCCATCAACAATGATACTCGACTAGGGATATTTAAGAACAATGATACTAATTGTAATTATATAATCTCATGTTCAAGTCACATACTTGAAACCATATAATTTGTATCATTATTCTAAGGAATTTTATTATGTTAACAATTATATAACGCAGTAAATAAAACCATAATAAAATCATTCATTTATTCAATCAAATATAATATCAAAACGTTAAGCAATTATATCAAATAATTGGCCTCTAGGGCATAAACTCTAACAATTGTAAGGTACTTGTAAGACACTAATGCATGTTGATTAAGAGTTAATAATCAATTGAAGATTAGAGGAATGTGAATGACGTAATAAAAGCCGGAAACCCTAAATAACGAATCTAAGTTAGGAATTACGTTGAGTAATCATACTTGATTGTGTATGACCTAATGTGGTATGTTATATGATTATGTATTTGTAGAATCATAAAGACTTAAAATCTTGTCTGGGTATTAATCGATGTCGACGCCTTGAAGGCAAGTATTCTAACCCTTGTTCCGATTCGATGCACCGACAAGCTTTGTAATTCATGTAACCTTTCGCATGAAGTCTTAAATGATGAAGTCTTAAGCCAATTCTTTCGGCTAGACTTGTATTATGAATCTGTCAAGCATGATTAATGTTTACCGAGTTATATTGGTATGGTTTTCAATCGAAGACCAAGTATACTAAAATGTTTTTGTCGTTTAACAGCACGAATAGCGTGAGGTTGCCACAACTTAAACGTATACACGCGTTGAATGTAGTGTTGATCAACATAAAAGTACTATGAGTGATCACTTTCGGAAGTTTTCGTAAGATATGCTGGGACTTACGGACTTAGTGCCGGGTTATCCTTTTCAAAAGAACTTATGAATGCTCATAGACTTGAGCCATAATTGTTATTCCACTGAGTATGGTTGTGTAAAACGTTTTGAAGGAAAATAAGTGCTATTTTGAATTATCGATAGTACTTCGTAACTATTGTTCAGTTATTGAAGATATATGAGTTCTATGTTTCAAGCATGTTGTTTATTAGAATTGTAGTATTTACTGAGCTAGTCATGCTCACTCTTGCTTGGACCATATGAACACAGCTAAAATCGAGCGGACCGAAGGCTCTGGCAAGGATAAAGGCAAGGCGAAGACGAAACCATAGCATACTTATGTAATAGTATAGGATGACTGTTTGTAATATATTGATATTATGACAAGAACAACTGAAAGGGTTACAAAGAACCTAGGGAATGTAATATTATTTCAAATATATATAAGTTATATTAGTCCTTTTGAGACTATTCAATGGAATGAATGAATGAATGGTAATGACTTAGCAGCGTATAGCACCATTTGTTTCCAAGGGTTGGAAGAGACCCAGTTTGGGGCGTCACACTCGGTCCCCAAACACTCGAGATAACCCCGGAGGTCAGCGCACTCTCGAGACAACCACGAGGACATCTAGTACTGACATCCCAATCTCGAGAGATAACCACGAAAGCAACGATCGCTTTATCATTGAATCAGAAGATAACTTGGTGAGGGGCAAAATTGTCATTTTTCCACCTCGATCCCACATATGCGCCGTCACAACACATTTCAACATATATTCTACACAGCAGTGTCCTATAAGAAACAAATAGCTGTAATCCCGAGTGACTACTACACATGATAGCACACCGGATGGAATTTAAAGCTTGAAGACCAAGGGCATGGTCTCATCTTCCTGACTTCGTACAACCTCTAATCCCATTTCATTTGTGTAGCTCTCGACAACAACACTCCATAAAAGGTCTTATACACCTCAATCAGAGGCCCGGATTAATGTTCTAAAAGTTTGAGTTGACATCATATTGCACGCAGCACACGTGCTTGAGACAATGAGGAGCCCACAGGCAGGGGCACCCCTGTAGCCATGAGTGCATCTGCGGCTGCTGCAGGTACACCTGTAGCTCCCCCCTTTTGTAAGAGATATTTGCGAGGAAGCCCTATCCAATTTGCTCTGTACACAATATAAATTGAGTACTTTTTCATTTTAAACACTTGTAAGCTCATATATTGCTATATTCTTACCGGTGGGAACCGAGTTTTCATCCAGTTAAAGCTATAGAAGTCTTCTTTGGCAGTCCACTGTAAACCCTTTTATACCTTTCAAAGCCTTTTCTCCATATCTTGCACACACCGTTCTTCACGTTGAGAGTCGTGTTGCGTGTGTATGCCCCACTTGATTAAAAGTGGCTTTATTTCCTTTATATATATATATATATATATATATATATATATATATATATATGGAATAACATTATCGAGTTATGCCTCGATTGAGCCTAGACTCACGTCCGGAGCGTTTATTACTTATATATATATATATATATATACTTATATATAAACTGTTGTCGGACTCTGTTCGATGAGCTTGGATTTTATATCCGGTGCGTTTGTTACTTTTATATATATATATATATATAAAATATTGTCGGACTCTGTTCGATGATCCTGGATTTTATATCTGGAGCGTTTACTGCTTTTATATACATATAAATACTTATATATATATATTATACCCTTCAAACTCTGTTTGATTGAACCTGGATATAATATCTGGTGCGTTTATCGCTTATATATATATATACACATATATTTACATTTACATCAGCACAGAGTTTACTTACGCTTGCCTTTTCTTTGCTTTATTTACATTTTGTGCCGCTTTAGAGTTTACTTAGTGTATGCATTGATCATTTTCTTTGCTTTATTTACATTTAAATCACACTAGAGTTTACTTCGTGGTGGGTGATCGCCTTTATTACTTTATTTGTATTTTCGATCCCCCGTGGAGGTGCTTTGTGGTGGTTTATCGTTGCTCTATATATATATTTACAGCTTTTATATATTTACATTTACAATCCCCCATGAAGTTCGCATCGTGGTGGTTAAAAGTCTGTATATATATATATATATATATATATATATACAGCTTTTACATATATAACTGCTTACTGCTTTCATATAAACTTCTACATCATGTGATCACAGATTTAGTTTCCTGAATCTAGATTCACCGTGTTTGAATTTCCTTAGATGACTCTCATGCCGACAAGGAGTTTGGCACTTCTATATATCTTATTTTCTCGAAGATGCTTCGCATCTCGAAAATAAAAGCAATCAAACCGAACATTTAATAAAATGGAAGTATCAAAGGCCTCAATTACTATTGATCATTGAAACACAAGATCTAGGATTTAATCGACAACGGGGAGATTGTGGTGACTAAACTCGACCAACCTCATGTGCAAGACAACCCTCTTCCTTAACACAAAGAGGAAGAGGTTAATATGATTAATTGAGCAGTGGACAGAGTTCCAATTACGTTGTTGAATCTTCCCAAACCAGCAAGGACGGTGCTGACAAATGGGATTATGCACAGTTCTAGTTTGTGATGGAACGAAAGTTGAAAGCTCTTTGTAAGCAAGTAGACCAATTGGCAGAACTGGTGATCCATCAGCACTAAGTCACACACTAATTAGTCAATCAGGAGCATGCTAGTCTCCTTCCTTTTGTTATGAATACTCCATCATCGCCTTCAGAAAGTGAAACACTAGAGGATAAACTTGCAAAAAGAGCAAGTGCTAAATCCCGTCGGGATTTTTCCAATAAGAGGGATTTTACATACATTTGCCAACCTACGGAGGAGATATTTCAGATGCTGATCAATGAAGGAAGAATTACATCCCTTCAACCCCTAATAAATCCCCTTTCATGACTGTTTAATTTTAAGGAGTATGCCAGTATCACTCCCATTCTCGTGGTCATAACACAGAAGAATGCTGGGCACTTTGCCACCTCATTCAGAATATAATTGACAGCGGTGTCCTGCAGATGGTAGATGAAGACACTTTGTTACTCGAGAGTGGGAACACATGTCCTACAAAATGGAAGGACGGCGTAGTAGTTATATCCGTTGAGGATGATTTAGCTATCAGACCACTCACAATACAAATAATTTAACTCAAGGGTGTTGACAATCCTTTGAACGTGGCTGAACCGAAGCCAATTGCATTAACATTCAGGCCACAATATCCCGTTGTCAGCCTAAAAAAAGTACCATGGAATTATGGAGAAGCTGAAGGATCTACATCACACACAACTGCTGCAGTATCGAAGGAGAATCCACTATATCTTCCCCACCGGGTGATGAAGCCTACCATCAAATCAAAGGGGAAATTTCCCATGGAGAAAATTGAAGAGTTCCTCCGTACTATGGGCCATAATGAAGCCAAAGTGGTTTTAAGCTTAAGAGAAGCTCCACTACAAATTTCCATTCTAGACTTGGTTTTCTCTTTTGAAGATCACAGGAAGATCATGCTAAGGGACTTAGAAGAAGCCCATTTATCGAAATCAGTGGATGTTGAAAATTTCCAACATCTGGTTGATCACATTTTTAATAACAATGTGATATCTTTCACTGATGAGGACATACCTCCTGAAGGGACTGGTCATTGTAAGTTGTCCTCTGGATACATGGTGGGAGGAGTTCTGATAGATGGTGGGCCATCTTTGAATATCTGCCCTTATGCCACCTTGGAGAAGATGAATATCAACCCCAAGAGGATCAAAAGCAGCCATACCGTTATCAAAGCTTTTGATGGATCCCGATGAAATGATGTTGGGGAAATTGAGCTACCTGTGGAGATTGGTCCACATACATTCAGTGTATCCTTTCATGTGCTCAAAATTGCCACAGGAGACAACCTGCTTTTGGGAAGACCGTGGATTCATATGGTTGGAGTCGTACCTTCCATCCTTCATCAGTAACTTAAATACATTATCAACAATAGCCTAATCACTGTTAATGCTAAGCCAGAATGTCCTAAACAAGGTGACATACCACTCATTTGCTTCAATGCAGAAGTTGAGCCGGTCAGTTTCCATGCCCTGGAAGTGAGCAATACTCATTACCATCCCATTGGGGAGCCACCTCTCACACCCAAGATTTTTGCTGAGGTAATGTCGGCCACTTAAGAGATGATGTCATTGGGTCATCAACCTGGACAAAGGTTGGGCAAAGATCATCAGGGCATTAAGCGCCCAATTCAAGTTCCAAGTCAAACAGGGGCAGCTGGATTAGGCTATTCTGCTAGCTCCAGTCATAGGAATCCTCACAAGCATAAACAGATTCCTTCATCTTCAACTATACGGTGATTATATCCACCTATAAATCCTGAGCCTATACAGTATTTGGTAAAGGTTCCTGCCCATGTTATGGCTATGCTATTTCCCAAACTGATACCGGTTAAAGAAAAAGAGGTCCTGGTTTTTGATCCGGAAGAGAAAGAAAAGGAACGGAGACGTAAACAAGACATCGCCAGGAGTTTGTCTCACTTATGCATCCTTTTACATGATGAACACACAAATAGATATACTCTAGATGATGATTGTCCCAACATTATGGTCATTATTTAGGAGAAGGAGGACGATGATAGCCACTTCATCACTATCGTTCATCAGGAGTTCACCCTTTATAATTGGAGCATCACTCCTTGTATTTGTCGCCAAGGGTAAAAAGGGCAGAAACCCCATATGCCTTGTAGATAGCTTTAACTGCTTACTTTACTGTACAGTATTAGCAATTATATTGTCAATATATGCTAACACATTGTATAGTTGAACAGTTTCATATATTAAGTGAAAGCATATTTTGTTTTAGGACTCTGAACTTAAATGTGCCTATACTTGCTGATGAGGTGCCTTTTCTCCACAAGGATTATAACTTTGATGAAATGTTGAACTCAGACTTGATGGAAATACAAGAGGACATTGAGATACCTCAGGAGATCAAGGAATGTGTTAAGGATAAACCCAAACAAAATCTTGATCAAACCACGTCATTTAACCTCAAAACCTTAGAAAACCCTAAGCTAATCCAGATTGGTACAAACCTCACTCCAAACCAAAGGAATGACATGGTTGCATTATTAACCCAATTCTAGGATGTGTTTGCATGGTCTCATGAAGACATGGTGGGTTTGTCGATTGATATCGTCATCTATTGCCTTCCCATTAAAGAGGGATTGAAGCCAGTCAGGTAGAAGCTCAGGCTATTAACACATGAGTGGAGTTTAAAGGTTAAAGAACAAATTATGAAATAATTTCAAGCCAGCATCATCATGGTGTCCACATACCCTGAATGGCTATCCAACATAGTCCCCGTGCCTAAACCGAGAGGAAAGATGCGAGTTTGCGTGGATTACCGGGATCTGAATAAAGCTTGCCTTAAAGATAGCTTTCCCGTGCCATTTATCCACATACTCATTACAATACTGCTCAATGCGATATGTACTCCTTTGCTGATTATTTTGTGGGGTATCATCAAATTATGGTTGCTGAAGAGGATCGCGAGAAAACTATATTCATCACGCCTTGGGGAACCTTTTGCTATAGACGGTTGTCATTCAGCCTCATCAATGCCGGAGCTACCTACCAGTGGGTCATGATGGCTCTTTTCCATGACTTAATGTAAAGAGATAGAGATCTACGTGGATGACATCATTGTCAAATCTCGAAGGGAAGAAGACCACATATACCATCTCAAAAAGCTCTTCAACAGGTTGCATAAGTACAACTTGAAGTTGAATCCATCCAAGTGCGCCTTTGGCATTAAATCATGCAAGTTGCTAGGGTTCCTAGTCAGCCATAAAGGGATTGACATGGATCCCACCAAAATCCAGGCCATCATGGAAATGCCCATTCCTCACACAGAGAATGAAATACAGGGATTTTTGGGAAGGATCAACTTCATTAACAGGTTTATTTCCCAACTCACAGCAACCTGTGAGCCTATCTTCAAGTTGTTAAGGAAGAACTCCTCCATGAAATGGAACGATGAGTGTCAAAAAGCCTTCCTTACAATCAAAGAGGAGCTGGTTAACGCTCCTATTTTGGTACCTCCCATGGATGATGTTCCCCTATTCATGTACCTGTCCATTAATGACAATGCCATGGGCTGCATGCTGGGACAGAAAAATGATAGAGGCAAAGAGCGAGCTATCTACTACCTCAACAAAAGATTCAGCAATAGTGAACACAAGTACACTCTGATTGAGAAGACTTATTGTGCTTTAGCATGGGCTTCCATGAGGTTATAACATTACCTTCATGGTCACACAACCCATCTCATATCCCGCGTGGATCCTTTTAGACACTCAAACTTTTGTATTCCTATTACTAACATTATAGGAGGGCAGAATCGTCTTTCAGAGATAACCCTGGAAGACAGCTCAGTTCCAATCCCAGAAATAACACCGGGAGTTTTAGTTTCAACCTTGGAGATAACCTCGAGGAATGCAGTTTAAGTTCCAAAAATCACACCAGAGGAGGCCGTTTAATCTCGGAGATAGCCCCGAGATATTCAATCCTAGAAATAACACTGGAATTTTCAGTCTCAACCTCAGAAATGACACCAAGGAGTACAGTTGTTGTTCCAGAGATAACCCTGGAGATTCTTGTTGTAACTCATGCATTTAACTTCAACCTTGGAGACAACACCGAGGCACTCAGTCCCAAGCCTGGAGATAACCTCGAAAGGTCAGGCACACCTCAGAGACAACCCTGAGAACATCCAGTACTTGCAGCAGCCCAATCTTAGAGATAACCCTGAGCAACGACTACTTTATCAGCCCAAACTAGAGATAACCCCGGTGAGGGGCAAAATCATCATTTTGCCACCTTGATTCAACACGCGCACCATCTCAACACATTTCAATATACATTCTACACAGAAATGTCCCACAAGATCCAAATAGCTGCAATCTCGAGTGACTACTACACATGACAACACACCGGATATAATTTTAAGCTTGAAGACCAAGGGCATGGTCCTATCCTCCTGACTTCTTAAAACCTCTAATCCCATTTCATTTGTGTATCTTTTGACAATAGTAGTCCGAAACAAGTCTTATACACCTCAATCGGATGCCCGAATTGAAGTTCTGAAAGTTCGAGCAGACATCACGTTGCTGCGCGTGGACGTCCGAGGCAGCAGAAGACTTCGCGTAACTTGGGTTACCCCCGGCGTACCCAGAGTGCATCTGCGCAGTGCTGTGAATCTTCTGTCGCTCCCCTCTATAAATAGAGGGCTTGGGGTAACCATTTGTAAGAGAAAATGGCGAGGAAGCCCTCGCCGATTTCTCTGTACACCTTATAAGCGTAGTGCTTTCTCATTTTAAACACTTGTGAGCTCATATATTGTTATATTTTTACCGGTGGGAACCGAGTGTTCATCCATTTAAAGCTATAGAAGTCTTCTTTGGCAGTCCACTATAAGCCTTCTTACATTTCTTAAAGCCTTTCTCTTCTACTTTGAACACACTTTTCTTCACGTTGAGACTCCTGTTGCGTGTGTATGCCCGGACTTTGGTTTGTGGTTTTTTTATTTCCTTTTATATATATATATATATATATTTATATAAATATATTTATATATATGGGCTAACATTATCGAGTTATGCCTCGATTGAGCCTGGACTCACGTCCCGGAAGCGTTTATTTGCTTTTATATATATATATATATATATATATATATATATATATATATATATATATATATATATATATATATATATATATATTTGTTGTCGAACTACATTCGATGAGCCTAAATTTTACATCTGGAGCGTTTACTGCTTTTATATATGTATATATTTATATATATAAATTGTTGTCAAACTCTATTCGATGAGCCTGGATTTTATATCCGGTGTGTTTACTACTTTTATATACATATATATATATATATATATATATAGCGACATATCGCTGAAATGATAAATGATAAACTGAGCCTGGATCGATATATATCCAGTGTATTTACCGCTTATATATATATATATTTATATTTCTGTCAGGCCTGGAGTTTATTTCGTGAAAGTTGATCATTTTTACTGCTTTATTTACATTCCCGCCTGGAGTTTACTTCGTGGTGGTTGATCGCATTTACTGCTTTATTTACATTTATGATCCCCCATGGAGGTGCTTCGTGGCGGTTGATCGTGTATATATATATATATAAATTTACCGCTTTTATATATTTACATTTACAGTCCCCTATGAAGTTCGCTTCGTGGTGGTTGACACTCTGTATATATATATTTATAACTTTTATATATAACTGCTTATAGCTTTCATATAAACTGCTACATTATGTGAGCCTAGGAATCATGTGATCACATATTCAGTCTCCTGAATCTAGATTCGGTTCCCGTGATGGACATTTTCGGCTGTAATCAGCTTGTAAATTATTTACGGTGTTTGAATTTCCTTGGATGGCTTTCATGCCTATAAGGAGTTCGGCACTGCTATATATATTATTTTCTCGAAGATGCTTCGCATCTGGAAAATAAAAGCAATCAAGCTGAACATTTAATAAAATGGAAGTATCAAAGGCCTCAATTACTATTGAACACAGGGTTTGAAAAAACCTTCTTTACAAAACATCATTTCTATATCTTGTTAAAACTAAATTTTTACACAAATTCAAACCTTTTGTATATAGGTGCGAACGAGGCATAGCACTACTTCCAAATAATTGCACATTGACCCACACACACATATACATTCATATAACAGTTTAATTAAAAAGTAGCCGTCACCGTGGTAACACGGATGTCGGGGGGTGCCTAACACCTTCCCTCCACATAAGTAAGTCCCCGGACCCTAACGAATCTCGGTTTCACAAACCAGTTTAACAACGTTATATCACGTGGTCAATGTGCAAACCTTTTCTCGGGTGAGTTGGTGCAACCATTTAAAAATACCAACTGGTGACTCTTACAGTCCAATCGTTGACATATAAATGTCGAACCTTTTCACAACTTTTTTTTTTCAAACAAATCTCACCTAACATGAGAACACCAAAAGACAATAATGCAGCAGGACAATAAAAATCCACGGCGTCGACAATGTGGCGACTCTCTTTGGGACACCGATAAAGAGGACTTAAGCCTCTACTACAAACTTTTCAAAACTGATACATGCTTGTGTGTGGATGCTGAATTTACATTTTTGATGAATGTGTACGAATGCATTTTACTTACGTCACTTCAATATATCTATCTGTGATATTAGTGCTTCGCACATGTCATCATTCCCATAACGGTGAGACACATTGCATGTGAATGTATGTTGTGTGGTTCCTCCACCAGGAGACTATTCTGTCGGTGTTTGATTACTGGACTCGTAGGGAGACTAATTCCAACGAGGCTCAGGAAAGGCACCACCCAGATTCGCTCCAGTTGAAAGTCTGGATTAACTTCCCGTTAAGTAAATTGCAATGATCTAGGAACCTTCATGCCATAAAGCCGCGAGAGTAACCTAAGATAGGTCAGCCTCTGATAAACCAAACGCAGAGGAAAGTCTCTTAATGCTTTCCATTTTTAATTACTTGTAAAAATAATTACTTGTAATTTCATTCCATGTCAATCTCTATGTAATGGAAAATATGAAGGATATGTGTACATGCATATTAGAGCCTGGCATGCTATCAACTGACACCCGTTTTGCAGGATAATACTCCTAAAATCAGACAAATTATGATAACATATAAACATTGATACATTCTCTAAGACTAAACTACATAAGTTTTTATAGGGAAACAATTGGGCATGTTACCCGATCAAAGTCCAAGAAGGCCACGAGCCTACAGCCAATTATGTCTTCATCTAACCAACCTAATCTTGCTCCTGTCTCTCGTGAAGAGTTTGACGGATTAAGCAAAAAAATCATAGATTTAGCTGTTCAGCTTAAAGAACTACACCAGTCTACTTAGGGTGCAAGAATACCCGTACATACAGAATCCTCTACACATGGAGGAACACAGGGTGCAGATTAAGTAAATCCAATACCCGATCTTCAGTTAGATAAGTCCAACAAAATTCGGAAAACACCCATCTCAAAGAAGATCCAGACACTGGTGATATCAGGAAAAACATCCTTTAAATGGAAGAAACCATTCGGTCTATAAAAGGGATTGGTGTAGACGGGAGTGTCTCATATGCCGACCTTTGTATATTCCCTGGTGTCCATTATCCAGAAAAGTTCAAGACTCCTGACTTTGAAAAGTATGATGGGTTAGGAGATCCTTACACACATTTGAAGGTATTCATTGGAGAACTCGGATCTTATGCCGAGGATGAGAAGCTCAGAATGTAGCTGTTTCAAAAGAGTTTAACTAAAGAAGCTCGATCATGGTATACCAAATTAGACAATTCTAAGATCCACAGCTGGGAGGAGCTAGCTCATGCCTTCCTCAGTCAGTATAACTTCCAGTCTCAGATGGCTCCTGACCGGTACCAAATTACCAAGGTCAAGAAACAAGCCAATGAGTCTTTTAGAGAGTATGCTTAAAGGTGGAGGTGCCTTGCTGCTCAAGTTATTCATCTATGACAGAATCAGAAATGGTTATGACCTTCATAGACATACAAGAAGTTCCTTTCTATGAGAGAGTCTTAGCTGGCATTGGCAAGCCATTTTCTGAAATGATCAAACATGGAGAGATGGCTGAGATGGGATTGAAGTCAGGAAAAATTCAAGACCTAGCAGCTCTAAAAGCTATTGCTGAATATATCCAGTCCAGAACTTATGGAAACAACCCCTGGAGGGTCCATTAAAAGAAAGAAGAGGATGTTTTCTTGATACTACAAGGTCAGAAAGGCAGTTAGAACATGCCTATCTAGAGGAGAAACTACTCCCCTTTTCAAGCACAGTCTTATAACCCCACATTACCAAAGGGCGGAGAAGTCTGACGCAATCGAGTGTTCACACCCCTAGGGGATTCGCTCGAGAATGTTCTCAATCTTCTGACTGCTCAGAAGAAAGTTACACATCTTGTTCCACCAGCCAACCTGAATGGGAAGGGTTTCAATGCTACCCGGAAGTGTGCCTATCTTGCTGGAGCGCCAGGACATGATACTCAGGATTGCTGGGCCTTGAAACATAAGATCCAGGATTTAATTGACAACGGGGAGATTGTGGTGACTAAACTCGACCAACCTCATGTGCAAGATAACCCTCTTCCTCAACACAAAGAAGAAGAGGTTAATATGATTAATTGGAGCAGTGGACAAAGTTCCAATTACGTTGTTAAATCTTCCCAAACCAGCAAGGACGGTGATGACAAATGGGATTACGCACAGTTACAGTTTATAACGGAACAAAAGATGAAAGCTCTTTGTAAGCAAATAGACCAATTGGCAGAACTGGTGATCCATCAACACCAAGTCACATGCCAATTAGTCAGTTAGGAGCATGCTAGTCTCCTTCCTTTTGTTATGAATACTCCATCATCGCCTTCAGAAAGTGAAACATTAGAAGATGAAATTGCAAAAAGAGCAAGTACCAAAGCCCATCAGGATTTTGCCAACAAGAGGGAATTTATATAACTTGGCCAACCTATGGAGGAGATATTTCAGATGCTGATCAATGAAGGAAGAATTACATCCCTTCTACCTCCAATTAATCCCTGCTCAAGATGGTTCAATTCTAATGGAGTATGCCAGTATCACTCCCATTCTCGCAGTCACAACACAAAAGAATGCTGGGCACTCTGCCATTTAATTAATAGCGGTGTCCTGCAGATGGCAGACGATGACACTTTGTTATTCGAGGGTGGGAATATATGTCCTACTAATTGGAAGGACGTCGTAGCAGTTATATCCGCTGAGGCTGATGAGGCTGCCAGTCCACTCACTATAAAAGCAATTTAACTCAAAGGTGTTGACAATCCTTTGAAAGTGGCTGCACCGAAGCCAATTGCATTGCCATTTAGGCCATAGTATCCTATTGTTAGTCTACATAATTTACCATGGAATTATGGAAAGGCTGAAAGATCTACATCACATACAACTACGGTAGTGTCGAAGGAGAATCCACTGTATCTTCCCCAACGGGTAATGAATCCTACCATTAAGGCAAAGGGGAAGATTCCTATGGAGAAGATTGAAGATTTTCTC
This sequence comes from Panax ginseng, assembly GCA_020205605.1. Taxonomy (NCBI): domain Eukaryota; kingdom Viridiplantae; phylum Streptophyta; class Magnoliopsida; order Apiales; family Araliaceae; genus Panax; species Panax ginseng. The sequence goes on from CM035129.1 coordinate 91,715,311, forward strand.
TGTACTATGTGTCATAATGAAGCCAAGGTGGTTTTAAGCTTAAGAGAAGCTCCACAGTAAATTAACATACTAGACTTGGTTTTTTCTTTCGAAGATCACAGAAAAGGTTCTACTAAAAGTTTTGGAAGAAGCCCATTTGTCGAAATCAGTGGATGTTGAAAAATTCTAGCATCTGGTTTACCACATTTTTAACAACAATGTGATATCTTTCACTGATGACGACATACCCGCTGAAGGGACTGGTCATTGCAAGTTATTGCACATAGCGGTTTTGTCCTCCAAATATATGGTGGGAGGAATCTTGATAGATGGAGGTTCATCTTTGAATATCTATCCTTATGCTACCTTAGAGAAGATGAAAATCAACCCCAAGAGGATCAAAAGATGCCATACAGTTATCAAAGCTTTTGATGGGTCCTGACGAAATGCAGTTGGGGAGATTGAGTTACCTGTGGAGATTGGTCCACATACATTCAGTGTATCCTTTCATGTGCTCAAAATAGCTACATGATACAACCTGCTTTTGGGAAGACCGTGGATTCATATGGCTGGTGTCGTCCCTTCCACCCTTCATCAGCAACTCAAGTACATTATTAACAATAGCCTAATCACTATTAATGCTGAGCCGGAATGTCCCGAACAAGGTGACATACCACTCATAAGCTTTAACACAGAAGTTGAACCGGTCAGTTTCCATACCCTGGAGGTGAGCAACACTCATTACCATCCCATTGACGCTTCACCTCTCACACCTAAGATTTCTGCCGAGGTAATGTCGGCCACTCAAGAAATGATGTCATTGGGTCATCAACCCTGACAAAGGTTGGGCAAAGATAATCAGAGTATTAAGAGCCCAATTCAAGTTTCCAGTCAAACAGGGACAACTGGATTAGGCTACTCTGCTAGCTCCAGTCATAGGAATCCTCACAAGCACAAACAAATTCGTTCATTTTTAGCCATACGACGATTATCTCCACCTACAAATCCTGAGCCTGTATAGTCTCCAGTAAAGGTTCCAGCCCATGTTATGGCTATGCTATTTCCCAAACTGATGCCGGTTAGAGAAAAAGAGGTCATGATTCCTGATCCCGAAGTGGAATAAAGGGAACGGAGACGTAAAAAAGGCATCGCCAAGAGTTTGTCTCATATACGCATCCTTTTACATGATGAACACACAAATAGATAAACTCCAGACGATGATTATCCCGACATTATGGTCATTATTCGGGAAAAGGAGGACGATGATAGCCATTTCATCACTGCCATCCATCAGGAGTTCACCCTTGACAATTGGAGCAACACTCCTTGCATTTGTCACCAAGGGTAAAAAGGGCAGGAACCCCCTCTTCCCTGCAGATAGCTTTAACTGCTTACTTTTCTATACAGTATTAGCAGTTATTTTGACAATGCATGCTAACACTTTGTATGATTGAACAGTTTCATATATTAAGTGAAAGCATATTTTTTTTCAGGACTCTGAACTTAGATGTGCCTATACTTGTTGATGAGGTGCCTTTTCTCCACAAGGATTGTAACTTTGATGAAAAGTTAAACTCAGACTTGATGGAAATACAAGAGGACACTGAGATACCTCAGGAGATCAAGGAATGGGTCGAGGATAAACCCAAACCAAATCTTAATCAAACCACCTCATTCAACCTTGGAACGTTAGAAAACCCTAAGCTAATCCAGATTGGTACAGACCTTACCCCAAACCAAAGGAATGACATGGTTACATTATTAACCCAATTCTAGGATGTGTGTACATGGTCTCACGAAGACATGGTGGGTTTTTTCCACTGACATCATCATCCATCGCCTTTCCATTAAAGAGGGATTCAAGCCAGTCAAGAAGAAGCTTAGGCGATTAAAACCTGAGTGGAGTTTAAAGGTTAAAGAAGAAATTGTGAAATAATTTTTGTTAGAGTTTATGCCCTAGAGGCCAATTATTTGATATAATTGATTAACATTTTGATATTATATTTGATTGAATAAATGAATGATTTTATTATTGTTTTATTTACTGCATTATATAAATGTTAACATAGTAAAATTCCTTAGAATAGTGATACAAATTATATAGTTTCAAGTATGTGACTTGAACATGAGATTATATAATTACAATTAGTATCATTGCTCTTAAATATCCCTAGTCGAGTACCATTGTTGATGGGACAACAATGATGCATTGAGACTAGTATGTGGATTGACTGATGACCAAATCTCATTGGTCATAAATATATGAGATATTAAATCAATGCATAGATACATGTTAGAGAACGATGTCTTTGGATGGACCCACCATGAGAATTCTCGTGGAACAAAAGATGCAAAGTGTCATTAGCGATTCTCATAGTGACAATGATGTAATGGTCTTCCAGCCTAAAATCACTATATTACTACACGAGAATTTATGTACTTTGATATCATCAAATGTCACCTTTAATAGGGTGGACTATAAAGATGATTATTGGGTACATCATGAATCGTGTGAGGAATATGAGTGATCTAGATGGAATTTAACCCTCCTATATATTAGGGGTGATATCCATAGGCCTCTTGATTGAGTAGGACTATGAAATGCATGGCTATGCTCAAATAGTGATTTATTTCATATAGTCTACTCATTGATCAAGAAAACACATATTATATTATGAAGAGTATGACACATTCCATGACTCGAGTTTAATCTAGGATGTCAAGGTTAAACGGATTAAATTACATTGAAACATTGGTCACGAAAAGGTTGCATCGAATCATCGATCTTATTATTACTTGGGTAGCAGTGATGCATGCCGCTCACCGTTTATAATTTTATAATATGATTTTAAAATTATTGCCAACGTAATAATAACCTATAGGGTCACACACATAGAACGTAATTAAAAGGGAATTAATTTAAATTGTAAAGATTTAAATATGTTAATATAATTGATATTTTTTAAATTACGAATTTAAATTAATAGGATAATATATATGGGTATATTAATTAAGTAAAACTTAATTAAGATATATATATATATATATATATATAAATTTGTATTTTATTTTAATTAAATTAGGTTTTTGATTAATTCCTTTTTAACTGCTATATATATGATATGTAGGAGCCATATTAGGGATTATCATTAACCTAAAAACCCTAGCCGCTCTTAGAGAGAGACTAGAGAAAAAGTTTTAGAAATCCTTTTCCTTTCTTTGGCTAGTCTGCTTGACTCCCTTTATTGCGAGAATCGTGTAGCAGTTACGCGCATTCGTGTGGATACCATAGAGACGCAGTTTAAGGGAGGATTCGTTGGAGATTCGAAGCGTTTCAGAGGCTTTTTCATAATCGGTATAATCTCTTAAACACTGAATTAATGTCTGTTTCATATGGATCCTATTTTGGGTTTCAGAAATTTTTCAGTTTTATTCAATTTTTATTCCGTTGTACGTTGCTTTGATGTGCCGAAAACCTAACAGTGGTATTAGAGATACTTGCGAAATGATTAATTTAGATTACATGTTTAATTATTTTTGATATATATGATATGTGATGATACAATTTTACCGATCTGAAATTGATTATATTATTTTCGATATATATGATGATACAATTTTATCGATCTGAAATTGAATATATAATATTCTATAATCGACATATTCTGGTATTATGAATATCAGTAATAGATATGCTTGTATATGAAGTTCTGTTAATTGTATCTTAAATGGCGTAATAACAGTATACAAATTCTGTTCTAATTGGATTAGAAGCATGAAAATTTGATTTAATATGATTAATTTAAACTGGACATATATGATATGTACTGGGTGTATTATTATTATGAGTATTTTGGTGGATTAAATATATGATTCTGAAACTGTTTCAGAGATTCATATGGAAAAATTCTACAATACAGATTGTAGTTCAAAAAAATTTTCCAGGTGTGCTTCCGGACCATCGCCAGGGGGGAGACCCCCCCGTCGTAGCGCACGATGGTCGTGACCCCAATATGTTATATATAGTTTTCTTTACTTATATATAAATTGTTATGGGTTTATTGTGATATGCATGGTGCACATTTATGGCCTTTTGACCTATAGGTTAGTGGTTTTGGTTTTGAAATATGGCTTGCATGTCGTGCCTTTCTATAAATTCTGATGTAACATTCTCTTCTCATCTAAATCCCCTCAAATGTAACTCAAGGTTTCTTTATGTCATGTAATAATATATTATTATGAAGATGACAAGATGAAGGACACGATGGAAAGATGATGATGGAGAGGAGGCACATTCTTGTGGAACATCCAAGGAAGTTACTTATTTTAAGATCTTTTACCACCTTAGATTGACCTTCAATCGTTCATTAGCTTGAAAAGATTGATAGTGGATTGGGCCATAACTGTGACACATTTTATTTTGCACTTTATTTATGCTTGTGCATGATATGATAAATAATGTGCATGCTTAATAAGATTAAAATTGGTGAGATCTAAATTTATTAATAAAATCCCTCAATAAATTATTAAGTCTAAATCAGATGCCTTCCAATGAATAACACTCATCAAGACCTTGATCAATAGATGTAGGTTTGCCAAAGCAAAGTACCCTATTTATCTAGGTAAGATGCGATAGGATAATTGTGATATCCAAATTGTTAAAATCATTGGGCCCGACTTAACTAAGTTACTCAATAGGATTGTGGACTTAGAGGCATTGAGTTTGGTAGGTACAATTAGATGGACTAGAAACAAATGTTGTTTACCAAACTATCCAAGAGTTATATATGATATAATTAACAAAGGGTTGTCTACCTAAATAATTGTGTTTTAAGACATTAGCCAAAGCTAACTTAAGGCATAATGAAATATGGATCTTGGCTCACTAGAAAGATTTAATAGAAAATGCTTTCCGAATTAATGGCGAGGGCTATTAATTTGAATAAAATAGTAGGAGGTATATTTTGAATGTACTATTATCAATTACATAATATCAACTCTGCAATTTGACTTATTATTTTTGCGCTTATAAATTGTAGATATCAATGGCAAACAACAACAACACAAGTATTCTTTCACTACGATTAGTCTTTGAGAAGGACAAGCTGAGTGGAATTAATTTCCTTGACTGGCATAGGAACTTGAGGATTGTCCTCAAACAAGAGCGCAAGCTTTATATCATTAAAAAGCCCATTCCTGCAGCACCAGCTGATACTGCACGATGTGCAGAGCATGATGTTTATAAGAAGCATCAAGATGATGCTCTGGACATGAGTTGTCTCATGCTAGCAACCATAAACGCTGAGCTTCAGAAGAAACATGAGTTGATGGATGCTTCTGAGATGATTGAGCATCTCAAGAAATTGTTCGAAGGACATGCTCGACAGGAGAGGTATGATACAAGCAAGGCATTGTATCACTGCAAGATGGGTGAACGTGATCTAGTTGGTCCATATGTGCTAAAAATGATTGGGTATATTGAGTACCTTGATAGGTTAGGTTTTCCAATTACTCTGGAAGCCCAAAATGATCTTGTTTTGCAATCCTTGAACATCAGCTACTCTCAATTTGTTATGAATTATCTTATGAATGAAATTGAGAAACCCCTAACTGAGTTGTTGAGCATGTTAAGGACTGCCAAGAACAACATGAAAAAGACAGGACCCGCTCCCATAATGATGGTGCAAAAGGGGAATGCTAAGGGAAATTGCAAAGGCAAGAAGAAGATAGGATCTAAAACTGGTGCCAAACCCAATTCCAAAAACAAACAAGCTTTAAAACCTAAAGGAGAGGTGGCTAAAGAAGGTGATTGTCACTTCTGTGGAAAACCTGGACACTGGAAGAGGAATTGTCATTCTTATTTGGAAGAAGTGAAGAAAAAGAAAGGAAATGTGACTTTTGATTTAGGTATATATGTTATAGAAGTCAACTTGTCTATTTCTACATCATGGGTATTGGATACTGGATGTGGTTCTCACATTTATGTTAATGTGCAGGAACTTTGAAGGAGTAGGACTTTGGCAAAAGGAGAAGTTGACCTACGAGTTGGGAATGGAGCAAAAGTTGCTGCACTGGCCATAGGAACTTATCATTTATCTTTGCCCACTGGGCTAGTATTAGAATTAGAGGATTGTTATTATGTGCCTGCTATAAACAAAAACATTATTTCTGTTTCTTTTTTGGATAAGAAAGGTTTTTCATTTATAATAAAGAACAATCGTTGTTCGTTTTACTTAAATGATATTTGCTATGGTGTTGCACAACTGTTTAACGATCTTTATATTCTTGATTTAGAAATGCCTATCTATAACATAAATACAAAATGATTTAAATCAAATGATTCAAATCTGATATATCTCTGGCACTGTCGTTTGGGCCATATAAATGAGAAACGCATATCAAAACTCCATAAAGATAGATTTTTGGATTCATTTGATTTTGAATCATATGAGAAATGCGAGTCTTGTTTATTAGGCAAGATGACTAAAGCCCCTTTCATTGGACACAGTGAATGGGCTAGCGATATATTGGAACTTATACATAGTGATGTATGTGGACCCACGAGTTTGTTAGCAAGAGGTAGGTTTTATTACTTCATTACATTTACTGACGACTTGAGTAGATATGTATATGTGTATCTTATGAGACGCAAATCTGAATCCTTTGAAGAGTTCAAGGAATTTAAGAATGAAGTTCAAAACCAATTTGGCAAAAGCATAAAATCCCTTCGATCCGATCGAGGAGGTGAATACTTAAGCCAAGAGTTTGATGACCTTCTAAAGGAGTGTGGTATTGTGACAACCCAGAAAATCGAATTATCCAGAATTTAAGATTTAAAGAATTAGTTATTAATAAAATAAATTTTTATTAATACTATTATGTGCTATGTGTTTATTAATCGTTCTAGAACCTAGGATGATTATTAATCGGGAGGATTCTGGCCACGAGCTAGACTGAACGAGTAAGAATTTTCAAGACGAAAATAAAAATTTTTCGGGGAAAAAGATGAAATAGGTACTATTCACCTAACAAAACCCTAATGGTTAGGGTTTGAATAACCTAAGCCTTTCTGAGAGTTCGGTATGTCGAAATGACATTCCGTCGAAAGATTTGACGATAAAATATCGTGAAAAGTTAAGTAAGCCGATAATTTTTTTTCTCAAAAAGCGTGCAGAAATCTGATGAAATAAAAATGACGAAAAGTATTGTTATGTACTTTTCATTCATTTAACCACGTTAGGGGAAAACGTGAAGGAAAATGCTTAACGTGGAAAAGTGGCCTTCAGTTTTTCAGAGATTCGAAAAATACGTAAAAGTTAATCGGTAAAGGAAAGACGAAATATTCAAAAAATCGCAGTTTTTGAACTGTCAGACGAATTCCGTAAGACGGAAACACGAAGCTTCCAAAGGAAGCTTCGTGAATAGTAAAGAGGTTGGGGCGAAATGACTAAAATACCCCTAGCCTTGGTTTTTTATAAATAGGAAACTTAACTCATTTGTTTTGGATTTTGAAAATCCTACAACTTTTGAGAGAGAGAGAGAGAGAGAGAGATTTTAGATGAAGAAGAGAAGGAAAAGGAAGAGGAAAAGCTTGCCCGAGTGCATGCTTTGTCCAATGAAGAAAGATTAAAGAAGAGAGGTAATCCGAAAACCTAGCTTCTAGATAATTTTCTTTAAGTTTATATGTTAAAAACATAGTTTAATGAGAATAAGAAGTAAAAGATGTTAGGAATGATTTCATATGGTTGAAATCATGAGAAAAGAAGAAATAAGACATTTGAAGTTTATGTTAAAAATTTCTTAAGGAAGTATAAGATTCGTAATGAATTTGAACAATCCGAATGAATCATATGAACAATTCGGTGAAATAAGTAAGGAATGGTGTTCTATAACATCAAATTCCAAGAAAAAGTAAAATCGTAAGCAAAATATCGATTAAAAATGAAGAACGAACGAAGAACGCGAAGAACACGCGAAGAACGTTGTTGATGGACACATTTAAAACCATCGTAGGTTAATTGTTGTTGATGGACAAGTTTAAAACCACCGTGTATAAGTTAGTTGCTAATTGCTTGGTTAGGAACGTTCATGAAGAACGGATTAAAATTGAGCTATAACGAAGTTATGGTAAAAATTCGTAAAAGATGAATGAGAAATAGAAAGTATGTAAATTAACCTGAACGTGTAGGGTTTTATAAGAATGTAAGAGAACGTATAAAATATGAGTCATAGACTCAAAAACAAACGAATTCTAAGTTCAGATGACCGAATTACGGACAAACGAACGAAGAACGTTAATAACGTAAAACGAACGAAGAGCAAAGATTAGGCCAATTGAATGGCATGTTAACGGATTCAGAATGAAGTTCTATCCATGGGTGATCGAAGTACATAAGATAAGGAAGAGAATGGCTTTAGAATGACCTCGTTCCGAGTTATAACGAATAAGTTATGGAATCGGGAAGTAAGCGTCTTAAGCAATTTCTAAGACTTAGAAAAATTTTCTAGGTTTTGTGCTAGGTGCAGTGTTGGCCAGTCGAAGCCTTGGGGGCGGCGACTGCGATCTGAGGCGACCATCGACTCATCTTGAGTGGCACTGTGGCACAAGAAATAGAGAAGATAGTGGCGCCTCAGCGCCAGCCTCGGCCGTTTGACACTGCAGAGTGGCTCTGCAGCGCGAGGAAAAAGAAGGGGCCCGGCGCCGGTGCAAAGGTAAAAGCCAGTGATGAGTTTTTAAGTGCTCAATTACTTGGGGATGTGCAAGAACGAAATATGAATATGTAGTTTAACTAATGTATCACTTAATCAAGTGTATTAAACCTTAGATGAAGGTTGAACGAAAAGATTAAACGAGATTAAAAGACAAAGAATGTAGACGCGGGTTACGGAATCGATATCCGGGGACTGTAGTGGCAATAAATGAATGTAAGGGATTGCTATGATGGGGATTCCTTAGACGTTGATTGACGAGGGTAATAAATAACATTTCAATGTTATGACATGGTAATGAGAGATGGATGTAAAGCGTATAGACGCTGTGAATGCAACGCTGTTGTGATGAACGATCGGTCTTAGCATACAATGAACCGTATGGCTTTGACATTAAAAACGAACATTGAACATGGGGTTCAGGTGATAGTAATGAATGAAAGCGATTAAAACCTTAGTTAAAGGTTGAATGAAAGATTAAGATAGGAACAACGTAAACATTGAATACGTAAATGATTCTCGTGAATCGTATTCACGTCGAGCGAACGTTTCAAGTGTACATTGGTTGTATAACTTAGACGTTGACGAAGGTAGTAAGTAAGATATGAATTATCAAGAAAGCCGTAGAAAATGGTAATAAGATTAACGAAAGCTGAATGTGAGTCAGAAGAGAATGTTAGAATGAAATGTAAGCGTTGAACACTTGAACCGACGTAAAGGTTAAGTGTACGCGAATATTAAACGGGTAGAACTTACACCCCGTGTATGGTTTGACCGTAGGATAACAAAGACCAATGATTAAACCTATGAATGGTGAAGAAGCTGAATTAAAGACAAGCACGTATAACGTAAAGAAGCCGAGTTAATGTTTATAACTTGGAAGACGTTCCATGTTGAATGGAGCGAACGTTGTAAGATAAGAAAAGGTAAAGTAAAATGCTTATGCTATAAATGCGTAGAATGAATATGGAATGATCGTTATGAGTATACAAAGGACTGTATGACTTGGACGATAAGAATAAATCATGAGGTATGGCATTTAGTTGCCAGAAAGCCATAAGGAATAAGAATTTAACTTAACGAACATTATAGTTTAATAGTTCAGATAAGTTAAGATAAGTTAGGTTGTAGTACAATCGTAACCTTTGATGGTTGATATCTGGGAGCTGGGCTAAATAATTCCTTCAGAGAGTGAAGGTATATACGAAACTGGCAACCGATCTAACTCACTGTTATGGGCAGTGTAGATGAGACGGGAACTTGTTTGTTAGTTGTTTTGTGGGAAACCACTCAGAGTACCATATGGACTACTAGCAGAGAAACGATGTGTGCTCAGTCCTAGAGAAGTTATAAGAAGAATATAAGAATGTAAGTCATCCAATGATGATGAACGTATTGAGTAAAACATCTCCGTATGTCATGAAGCCATTAACTGGTAAAGGAAGTTGGTCACGTAAACTTAGTTTGCAAGAACGTGAACCCTAAGAAGTAAAGTTAAGTAAACCAATGCGTAAAGTCAAGTATATGACTAATTGGTGTATGTGTTATTTCTTTATGTGCTACATAGGAATTGGAATGAGCAGTTCAGCGTAAACTATAAGTTGTAGCTGTGCGTAAGGCAAGTTTTCCTAGCTTCATTCATATTTTAATGAATGCTAGTTTCTAAAACTTCTCAGATATTGAACTTGAGAAGTTTTGTCTATGTGCAAATGTGTGATATTTGTACAAGGTGTTAGAATATATGAGGCCTTGTGCCACAATTTGAACACTTCGGTGTTTCTGTGAGATGAACTGTTCTATGATTGAACTATTCAATATGAGAATGTTCTGTTTATACATGAATTGTTATTGTTAAGTCTGTGCTATTGATTCTAGCTAGAGAATGTGTATGAAAGAGAGTAGAGAATGAATGTATTTCAAAGTAAATGTGACAAATGTTTTAAAAATGATAGGAATCGAGATTATTCCTATTATTCAAGCTGCTTCATAACCTTTGTTCGGTTATTGAAGTCTTAAAAGAATGTTTGAATTCTTAAAGTTGTTTGTTCAACTGTTATGACTTGCTAGGTAATTGAATGCTCACACTTGATTTAAATAAAAATATTTTCAGCGAACGATGTTAGAAGAACTTAAGGATCTCGTAAAGATCAAGCTGATTAGTATCCAGAAGAAGTACCATATATGAATGAGCGTAAAGATCAAGCGAAGACTTGTAATATAGAATGATAGAATTAAACTATAGAATAGTTTAATGAATGAATATGTAAAGAATAATGTAATTATCATTATTTGTAATGAAAGAGGTTATAAGGTTTTAGAACCTGGGATTTGAGAATGTATGTTGTTATATTTAGCTATATAATGACGTATGTTTGGAAGAAGATGGGATCGTGACGTACGGAATCCGGGTGTGAAAATAGACCGGATTTGGGGGCGTTACAGGTATTATATCACAACTCACTCCACCTAGAAAACCACAATGGAATAGTGTATCTGAGAGGAGAAATTGCACCTTGTTGGACATGGTACGATCAATGATGAGTCATGCAGATCTTCCAATAAGCTTTTGGGGTCATGCCCTAGAGATAACTGCATTCACACTTAACCGTGTTCCTATAAAGACGGTTCAGAAAACACCATATGAGATGTGGACTGGGAAATGTCCTAGTATGTCGTTCATAAAGATTTGGGGTTACGAGGCATTTGTAAAACGTCTGGATTCTGATAAGCTCGGACCCAAATCTGACAAATGTAATTTTGTGGGATACACAAAAGAAACAAAAGGGTATTATTTCTACAAACCTTCTGAGAATAAAGTGTTTGTTGCTTGAACTAATAATTTTCTAGAAAAAGAATTTGTCTCTAAAGGAAACAGTGGGAGGAAAGTAGAACTCGAAGAAATTCGAGAACCATAAAATATCATTGAACCTGAGTTGGAACGTGAGCAGGAACCACAAGATATTGTGGAAAGTGAACCTGCTCAAATCACACAAGGGATTCGTAGATCTAGTAGGACACGCCATGAGCCCGAGAGATATTATGGATATCTTGTGGCTCAAAACGGCGATGTGATGATCATAGATCAGGATGAGCCTGCTTCCTACCAAGAAGCTATGAATGGACCAGGTTCTGAGAGATGGCTTGAAGCCATGAGATTTGAAATGGACTCCATGTATACTAACCAAGTATGGACTTTGGTTAATCCACCCGAAGGGGTAAAACCAATCGGGTGCAAGTGGGTTTATAAGAAGAAAACCGACATGGATGGTAATGTACAAACCTACAAAGGCCGACTGGTAGAAAAAGGTTACAAACAAGTTCAAGGTGTTGACTATGATGAAACCTTCTCTCCAGTGGAAATGGTTAAATCCATCTGGATCTTACTTGCTATTGTAGCTTTTTATGATAACGAAATCTAGCAGATGGATGTCAAAACTGCTTTCCTTAACAGAAATCTCCTTGAGGATGTGTACATGACACAACCTGAGGGTTTTGTTAATCCAAAGGATGCTGGAAAGGTATGTAAGCTATAGCGATCCATTTATGGATTTAAGCAAGCATCTTGGAGTTGGAATCTTCGATTTGATGAAGCAGTCAAAGAGTTTGGCTTTATTAAAAATGAAGATGAACCTTGTGTATATAAGAAGGTTAGTGGGAGTCACATTGTATTCTCGGTATTATATGTTGACGACATATTAATTATTGGGAGTGACATTCCTTCATTACAGGCTGTAAAAACATGGTTAGGAAAATGTTTCTCCTTGAAAGATTTAGGCTATGCAACCTATATTTTAGGTATCAGGATCTATCGAGATAGATCGAGAAAAATGCTCGGCCTAAGTCAGAGTATATATATTGATAAAGTGTTGAAACGGTTCAGCATGCAAGAGGCAAAAAGAGGACACTTACCCATGACTCATGGTGTAAAGATCTCTAAGGCCCAATGTCCTAAATCAAAAGATGATGAGGAGCGTATGAGAAAGATCCCTTATGCTTCGGCAATTTGATCTATCATGTATGCAATGATATGTACTCGTCCAGATGTCTCGTATGATTTGAGCATGATGAGAAAATACCAGTTGAATCCAGGTGAAGGTCACTGGACAGCAGTCAAGAATATCCTCAAGTACCTAAAAAGGACTAAGGATTCATTCTTGGTATATGGAGATGAAGACGAACTAGCAGTAAAGGATTAGACAGATGCTAGTTTCCAGACTGACAATGATGACTATAAGTCTCAGTCAGGTTTTGTATTTTGACTTAATGGTGGTGCTGTTAGCTGGAAGAGTTCAAAGCAAGAGACAGTAGCCGATTCTACAACAGAAGCTGAGTATATTGTTTGCTTTTTGATAAGTGGATTTTATATCCACGAATTGATGTCCAATTTAAGCTTAATTGTTGTTAAATCCTTGTTTTTATGATCTTCTTTTACTTGTTTCTTGTTATTTTATGTATAGGATGGGTGGTGTGGTGCATGAATGAAAAAGGAGGCAATTGGAGCATTATTGTTGCAAGTATGAAGATTAACTAAAGTCAGATAATAGAAGGCATGCCGTATGAATGGTCTAAATAAACTTAACACCCAAGGGCTGGGGTCTTCACATTTGGTTTGAGATAGCCATGCCCTTGCCAAAGGCGCATTTATATCTTATACCCCACCCGGGGGGGGTGCTTGGGATCTGAGTGTCCTGTCTTGCTTGAAACTCTCATGGAACATGGATTTTAGTGCGTGGAATATGTTTGGACTCTATATGACATGGGATTTCAATCAGAAGTTGGAGATTTGGATATATAATGAGCAACAAACATCAAAATCAAACACACAAGGCAAATTACAGAGATTAATTACAGATTTTTCTTATCAAGCATTGGAGGAAGACTTTAAAGAGAATTTCATATCAATTGTGGATTAAGGCTACGTGAAGGGTGTTCTGAATTATTCTTCTTCTTAGTCTTATATTTGTAATTGAAAGGATGTTGTCTTTAAATTATTCAGTTATTATTTCATTCATGATGAACTAATTCACTTTTTAGGTTTATGATGGATCCTTAAGTGAAACGATGGTTTTATAACTTTGATTTTTAGTTCAATAAACTATTTTCCAGTTTATCTATATTAATTTGAGCTTGAATTTATGAATTGCCTGATCAATAATTCTTTGTGGATTTGTATGGAATTGAGAAAGGATATACGAGTCTAGACTTAGTTAATATAGCATGTGTTCTTGAATTTTGTGAATGTACAGAATCTTGATGAATGTTAAGGTAGAGATATGCTTGGCATTGCATGTAATCAGATAGAGGACTTAATCTTAAACCTTCTTTAATTATAATTCACATAGAGATATAGTGCGTTAGTTGATTAAGGTGTTTAACTTATTCCTATCTTAATTATAGATTTAAGTTAATACGGTATTAGTACATCGAGAGGTGGCTAGTGCTACATTCGTGTTCTTGATTAATAAACTGGGATAGTATATTGAACTGGAATAAAGGTGTAAAAATCAGAGTGAAGCTTAGGGTGAAATCGTAAGCTTAATTCTCCATTAATTGTTTAAAATTTTAGTTTTTAATATTTGTGATTGGTTTGTAATCTTATATTTATTAATAATTTTAGTTTTTATAATTTTAATCATTGATTTGGATAGTTTAATAAAATTAGGATTAATAGGAAATTGATAATTGTGAGGTTAAATTCTTACTTAATTATCTCTGTGGGAACGATACTCTACTTACTATTATATTACTTGTAGACCACGTATCGTGTCGTGCGTAATTAGATTTTACCCAATAAGTTTTTGGCGTCGTTGTCGGAGATCATTTAGTATAGAATTTAATATTTTATGATATCAGTTTAATTAGTCCAATTTTACTTAAACATTTTTATTTTTGTTTTGTTCATCTTATTTCAGGTTTTTGAAGTGGTTTATGCAAACGCGGTCCAAAAATCCAGACTTACTTCCTTTTGAGGACGACATTGAGAGACGATTTCAGAGGTTAAGTAAGTGGATCAAGGAAACGAGAGAAGAATTCGAAAACTCTGAAAAAGAAGAGGCAATGGCAGCAGAAGATCAGAAAGCGTTGAGGGATTTTGCTACACCCAAGGTGACTGAGCTGCAGTCAAGTATCACCAGGCCTGCTATAGCTGCGAACACATTCAAAATCATGCTTGGGACGATTCAAATGATTCAAAATTCAGTTTAGTTTGGGGATTGGCAAATGATGATCCGAACGAACATCTAGTCAGCTTTTTAGAGATTTGTGACACTTTCAGGTACAATGGGGTGTCGAATGATGCGGTGAGACTTCGCTTGTTCCCATTCACCTTATGGGACAAGGCGAAGGATTGGTTACACTCTCTATCGCCAGGATTGATAACTACTTGGAAAGACTTCGCTCAGAAATTTCTTGCAAAATTCTTCCCACCAGCGAAAACTGCAAAAATGAGGAATAAGATAACAATGTTTGAACATCAACACGGGGAGTCATTGCATGAGGCATGGGAAAGATACAAAGAATTGCTCAGAAAGTGCCCGCATCATGGATTTCCTATGTGGTTGCAAATGAATACTTTCTATAATGGACTACATGGGAATCTTAGGACCAGTATTGATGCAGCTTCGTGTGGAGCATTTATGGCAAAAAGCTATGAGGAGGCTTACAATTTAATTGAGAGAATGGTGTGAAGGCAATACAAACGTAGATTTTAGCACTGTCTAAGAAGTTGGATGCTATGTCGAGGGCACAGGCACAGCAGGTTGCAGTTATTTGTGAATTGTGCGCGGGTGAACATCCTACAGATCAATATGCAATCAACCCAACGTCCGTGACATTTTTGGGTAGCTATAAAAAGATTCCACAGAACATGTACAAGAATACTTATAACCAGGGGAATATGAATCACCCAAATTTCTCGTGGAGTAATAATTAGCAACATCAAGCTCCACGACCATCATATCCCCTAGGTTTTCAGAATCATCAACAACAGGCTCAACATCAAGAAAGGAAATCAAATTTAGAGGAGTTGTTGTCAAAGTATATAACAAGCAATGAGGCAGCGATGAAAAACCAAGCAATGGCCATCAAGAAGTTGGAAAATCAGATGGGATAAATTGCCTTAGCATTGAACAACAGTCCACAAGGGACTCTACCGAGTGACACCGAGAGAAATCCGAAGGAAAACCACGAACAGTGTCAGGCAATCACTTTGAGAAGTGGAAAACATCTAGATGGGAAAAGTGCAGAAAATTTTAGCTATATAGAATGACAAAACTGATGAGAACAAAGGGGTTGAAGAAAAGAAGGGTGATAATAATCAAATTAAGAAAACAAAGTTAGATGACATGCCAGTTGCGTATCCTCCACTACCGTTTCAGTAAAGAATCCAAAAATAGAAATTAGATAAATAGTTCGCGAAATTTTTGGAAGTTTTTAAGAAAGTTCAGATTAACATCCTGTTCGCAAAAGCCCTAAAGCAGATGCCAAGTTATGCGAAGTTCATGAAAGGGATTCTGTCCAAGAAAAATAAATTAGAAGACTTCGAAATAGTGGCATTAACAAAGGAGTGTAGTACGGTTTTACAGTGAAAGTTGCCACCAAAGTTAAAAGATCCAGGGAGTTTCACTATTCCGTGCATGATTGGGAATATGGCATTCAATAAATGTTTGTGTGATTTGGGAGCAAGTGTGAACCTTATGCCATTATCAGTTTATACAGAATTGGGTTTGCCAGCTCCAAAGCCTACGAACATCTCATTACAGTTGGCAGATAGGTCAGTCATGTACCCGAGAGGCATTGTGGAGGACATATTGGTAAAGGTTGACAAGTTTATATTCCCCGCGGATTTCATTATTCTAGATTTTGAGGAAGATAAAAACATCCCAATTATCCTAGGGAGGCCTTTCTTGGCTACGGGTAGGACACTCATCGACGTAGAGAAAGGTGAACTAACAATGAGGGTCCAAGATCAAGAAAGGAAATTTAATGTCTTCAAGGCCATGAAATTCCCTACGAATGAAGAAGAATGTTTCAGGATGGATATTATTGAGCAGATAATCAGCGAAGACATGGGCAAGAGTTTGGTCAATGATCTATTGGAAACAACACTATTGGGGGATGAAGAGTTAGATGATCCAAAATTTGTGGACTACTTACAAATGCTAGACTCCTTGCTATGAGTTAACAGATTTAAAACACCCTTTGAACCATTGCACACGGAGGAGAAAGCCACAACAAGGATGAAACCGTCATTCAAGGAGCCACAAACTCTTGAACTTAAGCCACTCCCTAAACACCTCTGGTATGCGTATTTAGGCAATTCTAATTCTTTACCTATAATTATTTCTACTGCACTTAATGAATTGCAGGAAGAAAAGTTGTTGAGAGTGCTTAGGGACCACAAATCGGCTATCAGATGGACAATAGCAGATATCAAGGGAATCAGCCCATCCTTTTGCATGCAAAAAATTCTGATGGAAGACGATGCAAAACCAATAGTGGAACAACAACGACGACTTAACCCTATCATGAAAGAAGTAGTTAAGAAGGAAATATTGAAATGGTTGGATGTAGGTATCATTTACCCAATTTCAGAAAGTAAGTGGGTTAGTCCGGTGCAATGTGTACCGAAAAAGGGAAGAATGACTATGGTTCAGAATGGTGACAATGAGCTGATTCTGACAAGGACAGTGACTGGTTGGAGGGTCTGCATGGACTACAGGAGGTTGAATAAGGTGACCCGCAAAGATCACTTTCCTTTGCCCTTTATCGATCAAATGTTGGACAGATTAGCAAGACACGAGTACTACTGCTTATTGGATGGATATTCGGGTTATAATTAGATCATCATCACTCCCGAGGATTAAGAGAAGACTACATTTACATGCCTATATGGCACATTCGCATTCAGGAGAATGTCGTTCGGTTTGTGTAATGCACCTGCTACCTTCCAACGGTGTATGATGGCTATCTTCTCAGACACGGTAGAGAAAAATGTGGAAGTCTTCACGGACGACTTCTCTGTCTATAGGGATGATTTTGATGCATGTTTGGAAAATTTGGTAATGGTCTTACAAAGATGCACCGACATGAATTTGGTCCTTAACTGAGAAAAGTGCCACTTTATGGTGGAAGAAGGTATAATTTTGGGACACAAAGTCTCGGCTCGAGGATTAGAGGTTGATAAAGCTAAGCTAGAAACAATTGAAAAGCTACCTCTACCGAGTTTAGTTAAGGGAATTAGAAGTTTTCTGGGACATGCTGGGTTCTAAAGGAGATTCATAAAGGACTTCTCTAAAATTGCAAAACCTTTGTGCAGTCTTTTAGAGAAGGATTCAGTTTTCAAGTTTGATAAGGAGTGTACAGTGGCATTCGAGCTATTGAAGAAGAAGTTGACTACAGCTCCCGTGATCGTCGCACCGGATTGGAATATGCCTTTTGAGCTAATGTGTGATGCAAGTGACTATGCAGTTGGGGCTATTTTGGGTTAATGCCGAGAGAAGGTATTTCGTGCCATATATTATGCAAGTAAGACACTCACAGAGACTCAATTGAACTACACAACTACGGAAAAAGAATTACTTGCAGTGGTGTATGCGTTCGATAAATTTTGTGCATATTTGATCGAGACTAAGGTGGTAGTTTATACGGATCTCTCGGCCATTCGGTACTTAATTTCGAAAAAAGATGCTAAGGCACGCCTTATCAGATGGATTCTCCTTTTACAAGAGTATGATTTAGAAATAAAGGATAGAAAGGGGACGGAGAACCAAGTTGCTGATCATTTGTCTAGGTTGGAAAATCAAGATAAACAAAAAGAGGACAAGTGTGTAATGAACGAGTCATTCCCGGTTAAGCAATTATTTGGGATAAATACAGAATTTCCATGCTACGTGGACTACGCGAATTATCTAGGGAGCAACATTCTTCCTCCTGATCTTACACGACAACAGAAAAAGAAGTTTCTTCATGATGTCAAATGGTATGTGTGGGATGAGCCTTACCTATTCAAATAGTGTGCCGACAATATGATTAGAAGGTGTGTGCGCGACAGTGAAGTAAAGAACATACTGCATGAATGTCACTCATCTGCATATGGGGGTCATTATGGTAGTGAGCGAACAGCGGCAAAGGTGCTTCAAGCTGGGTTTTATTGGCCTACATTATTCAAAGACGCCCACCAATTTGTTAAAACATGAGATAAATGTCAAAGGGTGGGCAACATATCGAAAAGGAATGAGATGCCACTACAAAAAAATTTAGAAGTTGATATTTTCGATGTATGGGGCATAGATTTCATGGGGCCATTCCCTTCATCACTTAACAATTAGTACATTTTGCTTGCAGTGGATTACATCTCAAAGTGGGTTGAAGCTGTAGCACTCCCAACTAACGATGCCAAAGTGGTTCTTAAATTTTTACAGAAGAATATTTTTACGAGATTTGGCACGCCGAGAGCTATTATAAGTGATGAAGGTAGTCATTTCTGCAATAAATCGTTTACAACTCTATTGGCAAAGTATGGGGTCAACCACAAGGTGGCGACGACTTATCATCCCCAAACAAGTGGGCAAGTTGAGGTTTCGAACATGGAAGTAAAGAGAATCTTGGAAAAGGTGGTAAACCCGAATCGAAAGGATTGGTCGCTTAGGTTGGATGATGCACTATGGGCCTACCGAACTGCGTATAAAACATCGATTGGTATGTCACCATATCAACTACTATACGAAAAGGCTTGTCACTTACCTATCGAGTTATAGCATAAGGCTTATTGGGCGATTTAGAAACTTAACTTCGATCAAGCAGCTGTGGGTGAAAAGAGGCTACTTCAGCTAAACGAGCTCGACAATTTCCGATTGCAAGCTTACGAGAACTGGAAATTATACAAAGAAAAAATCAAGAAATGGCATGACCAGAAAATCATGCATATAACGTTCGAGCCGGGGCAATTAGTCCTATTGTTCAACTCACGGTTGAGGTTGTTCCCAGGAAAGCTTAAGTCAAGATGGTCGGGACCATTCACCATCAAAAGAGTTTTCTCTCATGGCGCCGTTGAACTCTACAGTAGGAATCCATTGGAAACATTCAAGGTCAACGGTCAGCGGTTGAAGCATTATTGGGGTGGCGAATCCAACACGGATGTCATCACGATCACATTATCCGACGTACCATAAACAGGTAGTAGTCAGGCTGAACAACTTAAAATCAAGTGCTAATTGGGAGGCAACCCAATCGTACTTTTATTTTTCATATTTTTAACCATAACTGTTAGATGATAGTTTAGTATAATTAGTAATTTATAATAAGTACATTAAGTAGTTATTATGTTGTATGAGTCTTGTTAATCTCTCAACCATGCTCAAAATGATCTATAATTTACTCACATATATGTTTTATGACTTGCAGGATGTGAAACTAATCATTAATGGAATAACATGAAGGAAAGAAGAGCTGAGAACATCAACTAACAGTGAGCATGCCCGCCCGAGCGGGATCTTTATGCCTTGCACCCCCCGCTGGGATGGGGGTCTCCCAACTCAGTTAACAGAGTGCATGCCCGTCGGGGCGGGCCCCTAAAGCACTAAACCCCCAGCTGTGGCGGGGGTCCTCCAAGTCCAATAGAATATTACATACCCACCGGGGAGGGCTTCCTAAGCATGTTAGCCCCCGCTGGGGCAGGGGTCCTGGAAGTGCAAAGGTTAGACAATTTCCCTTTCTCAACCCACTTTCCCCACTTCCTCATTACACACGACCACTAATTCTTCTTCCAAATTACAACCCCAATTTTTCCTCACATAAACTACCCTACTCCACTACTTCTCCCCACCACTCCAATCCACTACTCCATTACTTCTCACCACCAACTTACTTCACACCACCATCTCTATATATTCACACCCTCACAACCCAATTTCCTCACAACCTTCCAACTACATCTCACAAGGCTACGAATTAGGGCTTTTAGTGTAATGAATTTCAGTGCTTTGTGTTCTAATTCCTCACTTCATAGTACAATAATAGAGGAAAATCATCAAGTTTGGGGGGTTAAATCAATGTGCACACCAAGTGTTCGACAGTTTGTGTGAACCAAGTTTGGGGGGGGGGAGTTTTTTTTATTAAGGCATCCGAGAATCAAGGGCTTCTAAACCAACTTCAAAGAGGCATCAGGGGGAGAGTTCTACAGCACCTCCATCACGAATTTTCGACCGACGCAAATTCATAAGTGCCGCCGCCACCGACCGCTACGATTACATGACTACCAAAGCACTCACACCGGAGCGGGGGTTCACACCGGATCCTATTGACGGTGAGATGATGCAACAAATTTATCAAAAAGGATGGAACAAATTCACGGAGGAGCCCGAAGCCGCCATTGTTAATGTGGTTAAAGAATTTTATGCGAACGCCGAGGATAAGGCCCCTTTCCGTGCTTTTGTGAGGGGTAGGTTAGTCCCTTTCAGTGATAACGCCATTAACACATACTATAAGTTAAGGGTCCCTCGACAATTCAATTATGCAGGCTTACGTGATCATGATCCCGATTATGAGAGTATTCTAAAGGAAATGACTAAGCTAGGCACAAAATGGATGAAGGGTCGAAAAGGGGGCACAATTTTTCACAGCAAGGATCTTAGCAGATATGGAAAGATTTGGTACGCTTTCTTGTGTGCTAAATTACTTCCATCCACACACACATCTGACGTGACCAAGGAGAAAACACTGTGTTAGTTCCCCGTAGGCACAATATAGATCTAAAGGGGGGTTGAATAGATTCTTTTAATTTCAAATACTTTTCTCATTTATTTGAAATTTCTCCTGAATTAGCATATAACAAATATAAGAATCTTTTCAAGTACAGCGGAATAAGTAAAAGATCCCATTCATTGATATATTCATAATCAGACATACATTGTTCGTAGAGTTAATTAAGTAACTAGCAATTAAAACATACATAGCAGTTATAGCAGTTAATGTACATAATGTAAATGACATAAAGTAAAGGACATAAGTGGTTCAGATACTCAAGCTCCTAATCCACTCTTCTGCTTTCAACTAGAAGGATTTCTACTAAGGAAGGCCAGCACCCTGAATCACTAAGATTCCTTCAAGGCCAATAGCCTTGGAACTTTAGTTCACTAAGAACTCTTCAATTCCAGCAGCCTTGGAACTTTTCTAGTTCCCTAGGAACTCTTCAAGCCCAACAGGCTTGGAACTTTGTTTAGTCCCTCTGGACAAGGACCCCTCAGGCCCTGGCTTCTTGTTGTAGTAGTTGTCGTTGTTGTTGGTGCTGAGCTGCTAAGATGTCATTAAGCTTGAACATCATTAGTACTTAGCAGCTTGGTGTAGTCCTCTTTGAGTTCTGCTTCGAGTCTGGACCACATCTTTTCTGGTGCAGCTGATCTTCACTCTTTTCTGCTCATCTTTATCTGATATCAGCTGTGCACCATCACCATCTGGATTGGATAAGTCTCTAAGCTTTTGGTAGACTTAGTCAGGCACTTAGCATTCCTTGAACCCTTCTTGAATGTTTTGTAGACATGATTCTGCATCTGTTCTTTTTCAGCTTTTGGTTCATGGTGATCTGTAGAGTGGCTCTCTTGATCTTTTTTGTACTCTGCCACTTTTTTGAATGATATCTCCTTGGCCTTCTTGGCTCTCAGATTAGCTGCCATCTTCAGTGGTATTCTCATCTTTGTTGAGTGAAGCTTTGATCTGTTTAAATCCTTCTTCAAAGATGCTTTACTTCCACCTTTATAGTCTTACAATCACTAAGACTTGTTTTCTAAATCTCTGGTGGAACTCGTAGAGTCAACAATAACATTCTTCAACTCAATGATTCTATAACATGACAATCATCAACTCTTTTTTTTTATTGTTGAAGCTCTGGCTTATTTATACTCCTTCCCAATCTTCCCGTTGAGACGTAGCCGTTGAAAGCTCTCTGAGATGCTTCGCAGATCTCGAGTTATTTGGTGTAGACTGTAGATGTGACATGTCAACTTTTTCTGACTTTCTGACACTGCAGTCTACTGTTTCACCTACCACGTCAGAGATGTCACTCTGATGACTTGGGCAGGTCGATGACTTTATTTCCTCCTTCTGATTTCTCGATCAGAGGTTGTCCTTTTGCATCAATGCTCTCAATAAGCTCTTGTTCGAATACCAGTCTTTAGATTGAACCGTTGCTAACGCTTTAATCTTCGTATGACTGTACTCTACAATTCTGATGGCTGCATTTCTTGGACCTGATCGTAGTGTCTTTTTGACTGTTGCTCATATAACACGTAGAGGCAACACTATGATCTTTGAAGGATGTTCATTGGATCTTCAATGTAGAACACTTATTGCTTCTCTTGTACAGTGCTTCAATACTTCTGTTTGCTTCGACTGCTTCTCAGATACTGATGGCTTGACTCCTTACTCTGGCCCCTTCTGAATAGCAAGACACTTCAGATTTGTGGCATGTCCAGCTCGCTTTCTCCTTGTGATCTCCCGTTCACTTATCATCAATGGACTGACCTAATGCTTAATCACTTTAGCCTTGTTCTTCAGAAGCTGACTAGTATCTTTGTGTTCACTCCATCAGTACTTTCTTTATTTGGAAAACACTACGATTCTGGTTGCTTCCAAGATTGTTGTCTTCTGTTTACTTGACAGCTACTGCACTTGCTGACTTTCCTTAGTTAGTTACTGAGGTCTTCTTATGATCAGCTTGTGGTAGACTTCATCATGAGTGGCTTCACAACTCAATCTGAATGCTGATTGGGTTGATGCTTCGGTCTTCTATTAGCTTGCATGCCATTCGTTGAGTGTTCTCTGGTTTCCTTTAGGTGGGATGTATCTTTGCAGTGCCAACCAGAGGCTTCATACCTTTGGATATTCTGGGAGTGCTCATTTGTTGAGAATCGTGTTTACTCTATAATTCTGCCTTGGCGTTGTGAGCACATCTGTTAAACCTTAGTTCTGCACTCTACGATTCTGCCTTGGGTTGTGCAGACACTATAACTCCGAGATCAAATCTTGACACTCTACGATTTCTGTCATTGTGCTTGTTGTCTTCATCTAATCTTGTTCGACTACGATCTCTGCCTCTAATACGATTAGTAGACTCTACGACTCTGAGTGTAGTCTACGATTCTTGACTTGGCTTCGGCAGATGCTCAGTCGGCTCGTAGGAAGGCTATCTCTACAATTATGAACATGACTTCCTTAGCAGACTACGATTCTGATGCAGTGCTTGACGATCAGACAAGTCTATCTATTACATCATAGGATCAACCTAATATGCTTGATTTTTCTATATTTATAATCCTTGTACATACTTTTCTTTAAGGTCTTTACAAAGCTATTTTGCTTATGTAGGATCAACCTAATCATATTTGATCAATTCATTCTAAGTCCTTGTACATATGTTTCTATAATCTATCAAAGGACTTTACAGCTTTTCTTAATGCAAGCATACTTGCATATTCATTCATATATATATATATATATATATCATAATAAAAACATATATAGATAGGAATATCATTCACATGAATATTCTTGACACACTGGTTTGGTATGCCATTGTACAAGACTTCAGCATTGACATAGGGGCTATAATCAACTTCTCAATCTGACGTTGCTTACGAGGCCATTTTTCGGGTGGCTTGCCGCACCCATCACTCATTTATGGATTGTGTAGGCAAGCGGGAGTTCGTTGGTCCGATGATGAACCTACCCAGATGCCGCTTTAGACACTAGACTCAAGAATGATATCACGGTACTCGGTATGGGCAGGCGACGAATCACACCCGAGAGGGTTAGGCTTTGTATTTCCATTGGCGTCGGAGGATGAGGCTGACGATGAAGATACTTCGGAGGATGATGATTTTCAGAAGGATGCCCCGATGGGAGAGCAAGGAATAGAGGAGGTACCACAGTCCAAGGCAATATCAAGCCCTCAGTTCCTTAATTTTCAGTGACAAGTGGATGAGCATAATAAGCAAGAACAACGGGAGATGTGGAGGCTCGCAGCTAGGCAAGAGCACATATTTGATGGAATGAACCTATCCTTTGCATCATTGAACATAACGCTCCAAAGCTTCAATCCCACTGCTCAATTTCTATATCAGCAGCCCATGCCAATGCCAAGATTTCCACCGAGTGACTCTGATGAAAAAGAACACCACACACCACCACCCTAGGCTTGAAGTAAATTCAGGGAAGTCCTCATGTTTTTATTGATATATCCTTACAATGAGGGTATTATAACTGTTAAGTTTGGGGGATTTACATTCATGTTTGCATTTTATGTTTGCATATTTAAGTACATTAAACTAGGATTGTATAGTAGTATTATTTTGTTTAGGTTGATAAACTGTTGCATTTATGTAATCATGCATTTGTATAGTAGCTTAGGTGCATATTTAGTTTTTTTAGTTATTTATGTATGTTTTCATTCATGATATGTTTACCATCAGTTTATCTATAAAAAAAGAAAAAAATTTAGTTAAATATTGTGTTAATTTTGCATATGTCTAGCAGTTGTTGTAGTTCATGTTATTGTGGCCAATGATGAGATTGAGATCAAGTCGACAAATACGATACTGATTATTAGAACCTTGATATAGTTTCTGTTATGAATTGGATCTTGTTCTTATTTGAAATTGGTATAAAAAGGTTAGCACGCAAATAACATTTGTGTCGACTGGTTAGTTCAAATTGATACATAAAGAGTTTCTAAAGGATAATACTATGGTGAATGAGAAAATGACAAGGATAGGTAGTGAAGATGAAGAAGTGGGTAAGAACCTAAGTTTGGGGGATTATATGTGGGGTACATAAGCTTTATAAAAAAAAGAGAAAATATATATCGTGACTAGTCTTGTTTCGGGGCCTTTGTTACTTGAGCAAGTACGTTCGAAGGGGTGTCTTAACACGTAGTGCCCTAAGGTCTTTTATGGTCTGGGAGTCGTTGGTTGAAAGCTCGCTAAGGGGTAGCACTGTTAGCCTAATGGAATGAGGCATTGCACAGTCATGTTAAAAAAATATTAATAATAAAATGGGAAAAGAGCAAAAAGCCCCCGTGTTGAAAAAAAACATATGTAAAGTATAAGTACCCTGTGTGAACCCTTAAAAATGGTAATTGTTTAGTTTTAGTTGGAACTCGTCTATTTTTGAACTATTTGAGTTTGCCCTATATGATTTCTTCTAAGAAATTGGTTATATATTGAATTTGAGTCCGTATCAGTTATCATGGATGTTGAATACACACAAACACTATACCAGTTATAATGGTTTAAGATTTGAGAAGTAATAAGGAATTATTGATTGGGTTTGGTGATTAAGAGTTATAATGTTTGCTTGCTTTCCCTGAGGCCGATGGATTACTTTTGATTCTGTGATACTGTTGGATTCATGATCATATAGTTAGATACATTACATTTCATTGTACTGCATTACATAACATGTAGTTTGTTTTGTGCTCGAGGACTATCATAGTTTAAGTTTGGGGGATTTTGATAAGTGGATTTTATACCCACGAAATGATGTCCAATTTAAGCTTAATTGTTGTTAAATCCTTGTTTCTATGATCTTTTTTAACTTGTTTCTTGTTATTTTATGTATAGGATGGGTGGTGTGGTTCATGAGTGAAAAAGGAGGCAATTGGAGCATTATTGTTGCAAGTATGAAGATTCACTAAAGTCAGATAGTAGAAGGCATGCCCAACGTAAGGCGGCCTAATAAAAGTTTAACACTTTCGGCTGGGTGTCTTCATATTTGGTTTGCGGATGTCATGTCTCAAGTAAGGGTGTCAAATCTCGAGTGTCCCTGCTCGCTTGAAACTCTGCTGGAATGTGACTCCCCCAAATTCTCTACATTCACTGTAGCCAATTTGGTGCTCACGTAAATATTCTATAAGATAATAATTTCTATAAATCCAAGATTCACAGTACTCATAGTAAATAGTAGTTCTCGTCAGAACAATCATTGTAACTGAGTACCCTCACTTGGATGTATAGGTTCAGTATCTTATAGATATTTCTTCCATATCTATAATTCTTATCTATCTGACCTTCATAGTGTTAATGTTAGAGTTCTTGGAACTGAGTGAAGTGCTACCTCAGTGCATCAGAGAGCTAATGTCTGTTAACACTATCATTCAGATATATAGTTCATATAGATACTGTACACTTTTCTAATTATATTAGAATAAAACCTAAATACTTCAATGAATAATACACTAAACCAATAATATACCATTACATTGATTCAAAAGGATGTTATTATTACATTATAGCTATCAACAGGGTATCCATGTCCTAAGCCTTTTATCCACAATACCGGAACTTCTGGAATATATTCTTTCTATCTGCAAATGAAGAAAATATTTGCAGGGATGAGCAACAGAAAGCTCAGCAAGTTTTGAACAATAAACGAATGTATACATATATCAATTCTGAAATAAATGAATATAAAGTTCAGAGTTTTTCCACACACACCAAAACTAGATTGAATGAACATAAAGTTCATAGTAGTGCCATAAATATATACTGTGGTTTATCTGCCCAACCCCGCACATTACGAGTTACTGTTAGCCCTATAGACTTAGCAACCCGGGTTAATCCGTTCAACCAAACAAAATTACTTTTTCACAAACTGTGTTTTTATACATTTGTACCAAAAAAATTGGTTTCTCACAAACTATGCTTTTATACATTGGTACCAAACAAAATTGGTTTCTCACAAACTATGCTTTTATACATTGAACAAAAAAAAATTGGTTTCTCACAAATTATGCTTTGATATCAAATCAAATGCAATTTTTCCATAATAATAACTCATATGACTTGGTTATGTTTGAATAAGAATTCATAACCTTTGAATAACGGAATTCATAAACACTATGTATTACCAGATCATAACTGATAAATATCAAATTTTCATTTTATAAAATAATTTAAATGAAACTGGCATTTGAAATATGAGGTTTGCACAAAGTGCAGAAAAACTTGCATGTATCATCGACTATTGCTACACAGTCTATTTAACTTCTTTTGAAGACCTAATATTAATAATATTGATCTTCAAGTTAGAATAATATCATCACAATGTATTACTGTGAATTACTGTTATAAAATAACCTAAACACATTATCACATAATCCTATTGGTTTATAAGACACATAAGACCTAATCTCAAGTCAAACTATTACAGTCTGAGTTGAGTTTGATACTATTTTGACAGCCCGATTGCCTAATCGGATAATTATCGAGCTTAATCCCAAAAAGACTATGCTTAAATACTTCACAATTATATTAAATAATTTAATCATCAGTTAAAACAATTTTTTCCTAGCTCATAATAATTTATAAATAATTATTACTATTTATCAAAAAATTTCAATCACTTATAACTTATTTATATAAATTAAATACCACTTTATTCCCTTATCATTAATATTTATTTATTATTAAATATTAATGAAAATCATATCATAATATTATAATATATTTATAATATTTCAAAGTATTTTAATACCTTAAAATCATATTTATATGATTTAAATCCATTATCCAATCATTGACATTAATATTAAAATATTAATATTTTCATGACAAAATACCAAAAGTTATATTTTCTAACTCAAAATATTTTTCTAACCTTTAAATCATTTTTATATGATTTTTAAAGCATTAATTCTAATTTCTCATAATTTATTTAATATATTCATTAAATAAATCAATTACCATTAATATTAATTAATAAATGAAATTCTTCAAAAATATTAAAAGTTATTAAAAATAACTTAAAATATTTTCATATACCATAATATAATGTTTCATGATTTTTTAAGTATTAAAATTATTTTTGAATAATTTATTTAATATTATAATTAAATAAATTAAATAACTTTTATATTCTAAAAATATTAAATATTTATGAAATATACTCAAAATAATTAAAAACTAATTTTTAAGCTTTAAAATAATTTTTAGTAATTTATTATGTATTTTTAATAATTAAAAACTCTTTTTTCTATTTATTAAATAAAATAATTGATTTTCTGAAAATAATTGTCGCTAAAGGGCTCTATAGTGACAAAACCATCGTTATAGGTGTTCTTGAGCATGTCAGAACATTCATGGTCAGTTCGCAGGGTAAGAGGTTTGACTATCATTTAATATTAGATCTTAATGTTTTTTGGGCTAGCAAATGTGTTAATCATGTAGTATAAGTGTAATACTACAACTACATACTAATATTTATGGCCAAAATATATCAAATCATAGAGATTCAAGCCTCGAAACTCTTGTCGAGTACATGCTCATTGGGCTTCTATTTAAACGCACAAATGAAATTAAAATTTTAAAGCAATTTCCAAACCCCTAAACAGATCCATGCGAAAAATCAATTAATTCGTAGGTTTAGAGATTATACGAGATATAAACAAACGAGAATCAAATGATCAAGCCTCTAATCTCCAACGCAATACAAACCGATTAAGGCTTCTACTTGATCCACATTTAACGCCAGCACTTGCGAACCGTCGAACGATTCTGCAATAAGGACTTAAGCATGACTAGCCACCAAAAGGAATGGATTTTCCAAGCGGTTTTCTCTCTAGTCTCTCTCTAAGAAGCTAGCTAGGTTTTTCAAATATGATATCTTACCCTAAGTAGTCATATATATCATATATATAGTAGTTAAAAGGAATTAATCAAATCAAAACCTAATTTCATAAAATCCTAATTTATATATATATATATATATATATATATATCTTAATTAAGTCTTACTTAATTAATATACATATATAAAATTATCCTTTTAATTTAAATTCGATTTTAAATACTATTAATCATATTAATATATTTAAATCCTTAAAATTTAAATTAATTCCCTTTTAAATAACGTTCTATGTGTGTGACCCTATAGGTTATTATTACGTTGACAATAATTTTAAAATCATATTATAAAATTATAAACAGTGAGCGGCATCTAGTAATGCATCACTGCTACCCAAGTAATAATAAGATCGATGATTCGATGCAACCTTTTCGTGACCAATGTTTCAATGTAATTTAATCCTTTTAACCTTAATATCCTAGATTAAACTCGAGTCATTGAATGTGTCATACTCTTCATAATTTAATATGAGTTTTCTTGATCAATGAGTAGACTATATGAAACAAATCACTATTTGAGCATGGCCATGCATTTCATAGCCTTACTCAATCAAGAGGCCTATGGATATCACCCATAATATATAGGATGGTTAAATTCCATCTAGATCACTCATATTTCTCACACGATTAATGATGAACCCAATAATCACCTTTATAGTCCACCCTATTAAAGGTGACATTTGATGATATCAAAGTACATAAATTCTCCCAGAGTAATATAAGCGATTCCGTGCCTCGGAGGACCATTACATCATTGTCACTACTATGAGAATTAAGAAATGACACTTCGCATAATGCTCCATATAGAATTCTCATGGTGGGTCCGTCCCAAGACATCGTTCTCTCAACATGTACCTATGCATTGACTTAATATCTCATATATTTATGACCAATGAGATTTGGTCATCAATCGATCCACATACTAGTCTTCAATGCATCATTGTTGTCCCATCAACAATGATACTCGATTAGGGACATTTAAGAACAACGATACTAATGGTAATATATAATCTCATGTTCAAGTCACATACTTGAAACTATATAATTTGTATCACTATTCTAAGGAATTTTATTATGTTAACAATTATATTACGCAGTAAATAAAACCATAATAAAATCATATATTTATTCAATCAAATATAATATCAAAACGTTAAGCAATTATATCAAATAATTGGCCTCTAGGGCATAAACTCTAACATGTTCTTCATTTCTGGGTTTTCCAGAAATGAAGAATAGTTGCAGGGTACTAGTTTTCGATCCTCATAACTTTTATTTTGCAACTCTTTTGAGTGAACTAATTGTTCAATCTTGTAGACCACATGAAAGGGTACATTTATATATCATCAGATCCATTTAACAATATTAAATGAACAAGATCTGGAAAGTTCAAGGCAGATGGTGTACAACATAGGTGTTCTAATGACTTGCATGTATAGGTCACATACCAGTATACAACATAACAACAACAAATCGACCAAACTAGCAAACAACAGCAAGACAGAGGCTTGCAAAAGCTTGTCAGAGCCATCTAGGCAAATCCGGGCTGCCCAGATTCAGTCTCCCATGGTTGGTCAACCATGTTTGACCACCTATATCTTGAGATCTAGACGTGTTATGGATGTAATTCCACTTCCAGTCTACTCTCCTCATGACAGAGAACAAGTCTATAACTTAAAATACAACAAATCATTAACACACAAGAATTTATGAGCCCTGACATATGGCTGTCAGGCCATATTTTAGGGTTCTTGATCAGTCCTTAAAACTTGATTTTCTAACACCTAGATGTTATGGATCCTTGATGTAACATCTTGGATCACTAAATAACATCTCATAGTACAACTTTAAACATCTAACAACAACATATAACATAAGATCACATAAATTTTCGTAAGGCTAGGGTTTTATACCTTTATGCTTTGATTCTTGAACTTTTGATCCTTGATCTATTCTTGGAAGGCTAAGAGCTGGTCTTGGCTAAATATTTCACTCTCTCTCACTCTAAGTTTTGAGATTATAGAGAGAGAATGGCTTGGATAAGTTTGGTAAGTAAAGTGGGTAATTTTACTTAAGTTTAATCTTTTATATTTTTGAATCCATGGCCACAATTGTTGCTAAGTGTCCAAGATATCTGATTTGGTAGGATTTTACGCACATGGGATAAACTTGAGTGATGACTCACAAGATTTGTAAAATCTTTTACTTAATTTTTAAGTAAAAGGGTATTTTTGTCATTTTGCATTCACTAAGGATAATTTTGTGATTTCCTATTCAACCTTGAGGTTAGTTTGGTCATTTATGTTATAGATTTAGACAAATGGCAAATCTTATTGATGAGTCACCAAGATTTATTGTGACGCTCCCAAATTTGGGTATCTTCCAACCCGATAGATGGTGCTACACGGTATTAATAACTGTAAATTCATTCTATTGAACCGACATCAAAATGTGTATATCAACGACATTCTTATTACATTAATAATATTACATCCTGTTCCCAGGTTCTAAAACCATTACATTCGTTGTTCATCATACTATAATATATAAAACTTACTAGTTTATTACAAGGTAAACTAATCGTTCATCTTCGTCTTGCCTTTATCCTTGTCAGATTCCTCGATTTGTTCGGTCTTAACTGCATTTATATGGTTCAAGCAAGAGTGAGCATAACAAGCTCAGCAAGTATAATAATTTCTTTTAAACAACATGCTTGAAACATAGGAATCGTATATCTTTAATAACTGGATAATAGTTATGAAGTACTATCAATAATTCAAAATAGCACTTCTTTTCCTTCCAAACATTTTACAATGACAATATTCCGTAAACCATCAATTATGGTCCAAGACCATGAGCATTTCATAATTTCTTTGAAAAGGACAACCCGACACTAAGTCCGTAAGTTTGGCATATCTTACGAGCACTTCTGGGTGATCAGCTCATAGTACTCTATGTTGATCAACACTACATCCTGTTAAACGTATGTACGTTTAAGTTTTGGCAACCTCGCGTGCCCATCGAATAATCGATGAAAAGTACATTTGTTTATTCATACTCAGGCTTACCTTGAATCCGTACCAAACAATTGGCGTAGGATAACGTTAGCAATTCTATATTGAAAGATTTGCTGTAAGACCCCAACTTTTATGAATAAAAATGAATCTTCTATAAATATCATTTTTGAATATTATGGAATAAATTTGTTATAATGTTATAGTTGCGGGTAATATTTATAAATTCTGCAAAGTATGCAAGTTGTTATATTATATTCGATTGGTCGGGGAATATTCATTTTAGCGAGGAATATTCGTACATAATCTGCAATCATTGGTGGACCCCAACGTAATTATTGTCGGATTGAGAAAATGACAAAAATATTTTTATGAAAATAACTACATTAAGTTTTACTGCGTTAATCTTGTTGAACTACTCGGTAGTAAAAGTACAAGAATACGCGTGGTTACTTAGTAGCACACGGTATTGATTATTAATGCTTACGTGAGAAGTCACTCAGTATTGTTTCAGTAATTGTTGCATAGTATCTCACGTTATTTGATTCAATTATTGATGATATTTTATATATTATTAAATCAATAATTGAGATGATGAGTTATTAATATTATTATTTGCAATATTAACGATGTCTAGAAGTTACGCCAAGAGAGGTTTGGTCACCTAATTACGCCAATAGGGAGAAATCCTTATTGGAAAGCCCCTCTTTCACAGGAGCGACACGGTAGATTAATATTGTGAATTATAATAATGATGATAAATGTTGTTAAAAATATTGAGGAAATTTTATGAGGTATTATTTGTAAATTTTGATTATTATTTGGACCCCCACTTACCCATTTTTCAAAATTATTGAGAGAAGTTATCTCAATTATATATATATATATATATATATATATATATATATATATATATATATATATATATATATAATGAGAGAAAGTGGGGGAATCTAGATTAACGAGGATGGAGTATAATGATTAATATTACATATATACATATATAATGTCACATGTGGGAGATTAAAGTGGAAACAAAAGTCTTGGGGATGTTGAATTTTGGTGTATTAAGTGGATGTTGATTTTGGAGTATGTGGTGGAAAAGTGACGTGTAAGGCATGTATTGAATATATATATATATATATATATATATATATATATATATATATATATATATATTATATTTTGTTTTAGTTTTGATTTTATTTGATGAGTAGTCATCCGTGAATTGATTAGAATCAACTTAGTGAATTATCAGACGGTTTTGTTAAGCACTTAGAGTTTATATATATATATATATATATATATATATATATATATATATATATATATATATATATATATATAATATATATTTATTTTATTTAAAAATTTTGCTTTAAATATGGACCGTCCAATTAAAAGTAAATCAATGTGGACTGTTCATGAATTAATTACTATGCAGTCCATTCTTCTATAAATAGAAGCTCATTCCTTCATTATTTCTTAGGAATTCATTGAAACTCTAGAGAGAGAAAATTATAGAAAGAAAGAAGAAGAGAAGTTTGCTACCTTTCTTTTCCTATATCCAGTTTCTTTTACGGTAAGGGGTATTATTTCTTTTGTATTCATGAAGAGAACTTCTGTTATTCCATTCTTTATTATTCTCTTGGAATAACCTGTATACACGGGCTACCCTATACTTGGTGAAATTTTTTGTTATTCCATTCTTTATTATTCTCGTTGGAATATCCTCGTCATGTGTGTTTTTACGCCGACCGGTTTCGTCTTTATTATTCTGTTTGAACATCCCGCTTGCGTATGTACATGCCCGACCGTTCCGTTATTTAGTATTCTCGTTGGAATAACCTGTCTATGCAAAATACCGCATGCATGGTGATTTCTGTTGTTATTCCATTCTTTATTATTCTGTTGGAACATCCTGTCGGTGCGAATTTTGCCTGACCTGGTTCCTTTATTTATTATTCTGTTGGAATAACCTGTCTATGCGAAGTACCGCATGCATGGTGATGTATACCTATTTTGGGGGCGTCACATTTACAAATAAATTAATCAACTCTTTAAGATTAGTCTAGCCGAGGTAAAACTGGCATCGACTCTTTAGTAAAATATTTCATGCATCTCATAACATGAATCACAGAAAACTTGGCTAACACAAAGGTAAGACAAGCGTTTAAAAAAAACTTGCCTTCAACGTCTGCTATAGTAAAATACTCTCCCTTTGAATCTTAACAGTCTCTACAACACATAACCATATAACATACCTCATTAGGTCATGAATGAATATACATGGTTCCTAATGAATCTTACCCTTCTTCTCAATCTAATCTTATATTAGATTTATTACTATTGGTTCTGACTTGCCATTATTATTTTACATTTATTCTTACCAACTTCTTTCTCTTCTATGTCTTACGTGGATTTACTTCATTAATCCAACTCGTTTCGAGTTAATCATCCTTCCTCGGGGCTTACTAACATTATTACGTTATTAATCGAACTCGATCGTTAAGTACACTTATTGCATACCGTTCATGTTTACGTTCTTATACTTTACGTTCGTCGTTTAACTACTCATTAAACAACATTAAATTCCTAAAGTCATTACTATAACAGTGATTTAGGAAAGGTCTTATCATGTTCATTAAGTAATCACATGACCCATACTAGTATTGCAAACCATTGGATTCATAATCAACTTGGTCAACAAATTTCTACAGCCAGGTTAGTATATTACGTTGTTCTTACCTCAAATAAATATTTCGTCGACCTTCAGTGATAATACTTAAGGTCTTTAAAATCTTGTAAGGATGTTCTTCAAGTTCTTTAAAGTAAATTAACTTAAATTAATCATTTTACATTCATTTTATGCTTATAAGCATTCATGACTATCTTTAGTTTAGGGTTGGTACTATTTTACCAACTTGATCTCTCTAGCCGCTACCATGCCATGAAAAACATCGATAGTCAGTTTCTTCGACTCGGTCTTTGGCACGAGTCTCCTTTGTTATGGCCGCGCTGTGGTGACAATTAGTAGTGTACCTGTCTCGGCCTCGCGCTGCGGCGTGGGCCTTTGTGCATTGAGTCACGCTACGGCGCGGACTCTGTGCCTCAGAAAAATTTGACAGATTTTAATTTTTGTGAGATTCTCGGGCTCGTAACTTCTTCGTTATAGGTCCGAATTGGCTCGTTCAAAAGCCTATGGTTCACAAATTACATACTCTACACGTTCATGCAAGAATTTTATCTATTTGACTTCGTTTCCTAAAAATTCACCTATTAGTCCATTTTTAACGAAAATGGTAAACGTTCGTGAAAGTTCAATGCTCGTTTCTTCGTTCTAAGTTGAAATTCGGTCATTCTTGATTCCACAACTCTATAATGCCAAATAAGACTTGTCTCCATTGAAAACTTATGTTTCCAAGTTCAATATCAAAATTCGA
Source organism: Panax ginseng (assembly GCA_020205605.1). Taxonomy (NCBI): domain Eukaryota; kingdom Viridiplantae; phylum Streptophyta; class Magnoliopsida; order Apiales; family Araliaceae; genus Panax; species Panax ginseng. Next base: position 91,751,128 of record CM035129.1, read on the forward strand.
CTTCCATTCCGAGAATTTCACGAATTCGACGATTATCGTCTAATCGTGTAAATTCTGGCATAACTTCGTTACTTATGATTTGTTCATCCTTTAAAATGGATTCAATCCATTGAATTAACATCTTAACATACATATTACATTAACTTATTTACATGATAAGTTATTACTTGTTCTTTGTGAGTTTATAACTTATAAAAGTATAAACTAATTACACTTCCATTCTCATGACTTATAATGATTTATGTTTTCTAACCATCATTCTCACATCTCCTTATCCTACAATCTTATTAAGGTAAACATATGAGTAGTTCATATAAGCTTCTCATGAGTTCATAACTTAATTAAGTTTGAATTACTTATTCATGACTTATACGGCTTAAGTCCATTGATTACTCATTCTTATCATGCCTTAGCATATATGCTCTACCACTACCCACTTCTCTAACAATGGAAGAGAAAGAGAATCATGGTTTAAGATTGCTTACCCTTGAATACCACTTGGTTAATCTTTAATCTCCTTCTTGCTTCTTGAACTATGAAAGACTAGCTTTCTAGCTTTTCTAGCTTATTCTCACTTATTATCTCTAACCAATAAGCTATAAGTTATTGGATGAAAATCTAACAACTAACAAATGAACTAGCAAGCTTCCTATTTATAGAAATCTCAAAGTGAGGGTATAATGGTCTTAAAGCCACTCCACCTCCTTACTATTCATTACCTAGCTATTAAGTAAACTTGGCCACCACACTTACTTAGCTCTTAAGTATACTTGCTTAGCACATATCTTATCCTTTACTTGCTCATCAAATTAATTACTTGGTCATCACAACACTTAGCCATTAAGTTTACTTAGTCATCACATATAAGCACTTTGCTTGTTTATCACACATAAGCACTTTACTTAGCCTTTAAGTTACTTAACTTATCCTTTGCTTAACCCTTAAGTCTACTTGCTCATCACATAAAGTTCTTGGTCACCAATTCACCCATGGGTTGCCCCATGGATCAAGCTTTACCCATTGGATTTTATCCTGGGCTTTACATTTAATTAGCTTAATTAACTTATCTTATGCATTGGGCTTACAATTAAACAAGCACTTGGGCTTGATCATTGATTTACATTGGACTTAAAATTACAAATATTTGGGCTTTATCATTAATTCGTATTGGGCTTTATTATTATCCCAATTGGATAATACAATCTCCTACACATTTTTACAAATTCAATACATTTGTCTTAAGGTCTTATAACGTATAATCTACGTATTAATCTCATATTCCACTTCATATACTTATTCATATACGACATTTCATCATTCATACATACTCATATAATACCTCGTATTAAACTCGTATTCATTACCTCGTACAATACTTACGTATTATATGATCATCGCTTTAATTCATTATACACATTTAAATTCTTTCTCGGAACTCATTTAAAACTACATTTTTCAAAACTGAAATATTATCAGATATTCTATCTCACCTCGATATTCTATCATTACTTATTTAATTCTCGGAAGTTCAAAAATAATTCCCAAGCAGAAATGCGTGAATAGTGTTTTTCAGAAAATTTCTCAAAAATCTTTTATTTTCGTCTTGGAAATTCAAACACTTTAATTCTACCACGTAGCCAAAATAGTACAACATTCCGATATGTCTAGGTCATAGAACGACCTTCAATTAGCTTACTCCCATAAATAATTAATTAAATTCATTTAATCCACATAATCAAATAAAAATTTAATTCTCATAAAATCCGATTTTTCTGGGGCGTTACACTCTTTCCCCCTTATAAGGATTCTGTCCCCAGAATCTCGCTACCTTTACATAACCAAATGAGGGAATTTTTCCATCATATTAATTTCAAGTTTCCACAATGCTTTTTCGGCATTGTGATTCCTCCAATTCACCTTCACCGAAGGTATTATTTTAATTTACATGACTTGTCACTTCCTATCAATAATCTGAGTTGGAAGTTAAGCATTTACTAACACATTATGTTATCACCCTCTTATTAGCTTTTAACTTAGAATTATTTGAAACTCAAATTCCTCCTTCAAAACAAGATTATACTTGATCTTCTCTTCATCCTGCATTCTCTTCTTCATTCGCTTGCATTCCTCATTAACGCGTTCCATTATCGTGGATTGAGTCTACGTTGTGAATAACATTTCTACCACTTCATTCCATAATTTAACCTCTAGCTCCATTTTTGCCATCTTCGTTATTAACTCATTACAAGTCGCTAACAGTGATAGCTTTTCCCTATCCTTTCTACGCAATGTGTCGGCTTCTACGTCTACCTTCCCTGTATGATATAAAATATCACAATCGTAATCTTTTATCAATACTAATCACCTTCTCTACCTCATATTCAACTCCTTTTGTGTGAAGATATATTTCAGACTCCTAAAGTCCGTGTATATCTCACATTTCTCCCCGTATAAATACTATCTTTAGATTTTTAATTCAAAAACTACAGCTGCCAATTATAGATCATAAGTAGGATAAACCTCCTTATAATCCTTTAACTGGCGTGCTGCATACACAATGACTTTGCCATACTACATAAGCACGCAACCTCGTCATCTATGCGAAACATCGAGATACACTACAAAATTCCTCGTATCATCTAATAAGGATAATACAGGTGCCTCACTTAACTTCCCTTTTAGTTCCTCAAAACTATTTTTCTCACTTCTCATTCCCAACATACTTATAAATAACATATCTGTATATCTTTTAAGCTAAAATTCATACTTAGTGAATTCTGTATCCAACTTCTCCCTCCGTAGTGTTTCTCACACTATCTTCAAATGTTCAGCATGATCTTCTGATGTCTTAAAGTAGACTAGAATATCACCAATGATCATTACGACGCCCTCGTCCAAATAATATTTGAACACTCTATGATGCTAATGGTACTTCAACCATAACACCTCACAAGAAAACCTATCAATTTACCCACCGACTTGTTTTTAAGACTCTTCTGAAAAATTTAGCTCCACATTAAATTAGTCCACCCAATTGACATAACCAGAAATTTGGCATACTATAACGAGTTCTGAATTTCATATTAGGTACCTCCTCCTTCTTCCTTACTTTCAACCGACTATACCCCGTATGCAAAAATATCTTTAAAAAAATTATTTTCCCTCTTCATCTGATCAAATAGATCATTGATCCTGGGCCATGGGTATTTATTCTCAACCGCTAACTTACTCCCTTTACGATAGTCGATACGCAAATGTAACAACTCATCCTCTTCCTTAACATCCTTCTAACTTGCGTCATGGCTAGACAACAAGAGCGTCACGGTGTTTGATTACCGTAAAATACTACCTTGGGTTACTTTAGAAAACCAAAGATTAATACTTTTATTCTAATAATTTATTAAAGTTCTATGGTTAATCAACTCATTAATACCGAGAATTACTTCAAATTCTCTTAACTTTATCGGTAATTATCTACCGATACTTGCTTACATTATTATCCATGAAACCATTTCCATGAATATAATCAACGAAAGTTATTCCCTCCTCCTCTACCATAATGTTTAAAGGTACTTATAATCTCTTTAAAGACATGCACTCCTAGATGAGTCTTTCCACATATCTTACACGCTTGATCTTTCGCATTAGGATCCCTTGTCCCACTCTCTAGTATTCCAGAGTTAAAATTCTTTCTTTTTAGCATATTACTCACGGCATTCTCTCTGCCTTGGTTCCTCCATCTCCATTGATCTTATTCTTTCTCTCTTTGTGGTATTGGGTTAACGCCTCACTACCACCATCCGCTATAATCACTTTCTCCAGAATGGTCCCATAGGATTCACTCTGGAACACAAAAATTCCACTATAGAGCCAGGGTTTCAGGCCCTACTCAAACCTACGAGCCTTCCTCTTCTTAGTGTCCACTTGATGTGGAGAAAACTATGTCCATTCATTGAATTTGGCACAGATTGGGAAACGTCATGTCCCTTTTGCTTAAGTTCTAAGAAATTAATCTCCATCCTCCCTCAGACATACTTGTAGGGAAATAATTCTCAAAGAAAACCTTCTTGAATTGTTCCCATGCTATCAGATTCTGTTTCTAGCCCACCTCGGTGAGCCTCCCACCAAAAGTTGGCTTCCCTTTTTTTATCATGTAAGTTTCAAAAGAAGTCTTTTATGCCTTACCTACGCTTGTAATAACAAACGCCTTCTCTATTTCTTTTACCCATGTCTGGGCCTCTAATTGGTCCGTTGTTCCTTTGAACTCCGACGGACCTACGCTTTTAAATTCTGTAAAGGTAGTCATTATGGCTAACCTAGGTTCGGCGAGTACTCTACCCCTGGTTTAATTAAATGCAGTCGTTAATAAATTAACGAACTCTTGCATAGGGTTGTTTTGATCCCCTTGATTTTCATTACTTGATTTCGCTTCCTGATTGCGTTGTCTTCTCCGTGACGGCATTTTCTGATTAAATAAATAGAATTTCATTATTGTCTATTTACTTACTTCGTTATTATTCGCCACATAACAACTTATACCATAACAAAGCATATTAAATGAAAAGTTCATTATATTCATATGCTTCTTCATAGTTTGAAACTATTTACACTTTGCTCCCATAGCCAGAAGCTATTACATTTCTATCCCGCAATAGAACTTCTCAAAAGTTGGGATTTACAAAAAGACTGCCCTGTTATACAAAAGAGGGTTTTACATCACTACACACATATTCATAACTCTAGACTTCTAATAATGCATAACAACGTCCTCGTGTTTCTCATTCGCAATCATCACTACAGTATCCCGAATAATAGTGTGACGGGTTTATCCTGACTTCATGGGATGACAAGCAACTTTCAGCTTGAAATCCATATGAGCACTCTTATGGATGTAAGACATCTGTGCTATCTTCCGGTCTTTCTCCCCCAATTCTTTATGAAGCTCATCGGCCTCCTTCTTAAAATCCCTAGCATGCTCATCATAAGCACCATTTTTCATCATGCTCGACTCAAAATTTGCTTCAGAGACACTTAGCTTCATGGAGATAATTAATCTCTTCATTTAATTCTCATATAACCGCATTCGGGCTTGTACATTCCCTGTCAAGCACCGCCAGATATAATGCTCTTATCAGATCTCGGAGGTATTGACTCTAGTGTAGGTACCATCGTGATTAACAGATGTTACCTCCATTTCTCCTCCTCATGTGCTCATCATATTAAGATATGATGTTATATCCATATCTCCCTCAGAGTAGTTCTCCTCGGAAAAATACTCTTCTATCTCCAACTCCTCTAGAATCACTATTGGTACCTCTGCCACTGGCATAGGTACAAACTCTATTTTGTTCATAGTTTCTTCGCTCATCGCATGTATATCTCTATACATCAAGCTATCGATCGACATCCTACAATAACACATAACATGTTGATTAGTATATAACAGACCATAGAATAAGCACAAATCACATTTAATTTATTTAGGGTTACTTTCCATCTTTTAAATCTTTCGGTACTGAGTTTCCTCAATACCTTATTAACTCATTCGACTGAAGAAAAGCTTGAGTTTACTTCCTTTGGACTTTTCTTCCTTAAGGAGGTTATTAGCCTAAGGTTATCCCCCCCCCTAAGTTTTATAACCTAATGCTTTGATACCAACTTGTGATGCCCCCAAATCCTGGTATCTTCCAACCTGACAGATGGTGTTACGCGGTACTCATAACTGTACATTCATTCTATTAAAATGACATAAAAATGTGTGTATCAACGACATTCTTATTACATTAATAATATTACATCCTGCTCCGTGTGTTCTAAAACCATTACATTCTTTGTTCATCATACTATAATATATACAACTTACTAGTTTATTACAAGGTAAACTAATCGTTCATCTTCATCTTGCCTTTATCCTTGTCAGATTCCTCGGTTTGTTCGGTCTTAACTGCATTCATATGCTTCAAGCAAGAGTGAGCATAACAAGCTCAGCAAGTACAACAATTTCTTTTAAACAACATGCTTGAAACATAAGAATCGTATATCTTCAATAACTGGATAATAGTTATGAAGTACTATCAATAATTCAAAATAGCACTTCTTTTCCTTCCAAATGTTTTACAATGACAATATTCAGTAAAACATCAATTCTGGTCCAAGACCATGAGCATTTCATAATTTCTTTGAAAAGGACAACCCGACACTAAGTCCGTAAGTCCCAGATATCTTTACGAGCACTTCGGGTGATCACCCCATAGTACTCTATGTTGATCAACACTACATCCTCATTAAACGTATATACGTTTAAGTTTTGGCAACCTCGCGTGCCCATCGAATAATCGATGAAAAATACATTTTTTTATTCATACTCAGGCTTACCTTGAATCTGTACCAAACAATTGACGTAGGATAGCGTTAACAATTCTATATTGAAAGATTTGCAAATAAATCAATCAACTCTAAGATTAGTCTAGCCGAGGTAAAACTGGCATCGACCCTTTAGTAAAATATTTCATGCATCTCATAACATGAATCACAGAAAACTTGGCTAACACAAAGGTTAGACAAGCGTTTAAGAAAAACTTGCCTTCAACGTCTGCTATAGTAAAATACTCTCCCTTTGAATCTTTACAGTCTCTACAACATATAACCATATAACATACCACATTAGGTCATGAATGAACATACATGGTTCCTAATGAATCTTACCCTTCTTCTCAATCTAATCTTATATTAGATTTATTACTATTGGTTCCGGCTTTCCATTATTATTTTACATTTATTCTTACCAACTTCTTTCTCTTCTATGTCTTACGTGGATTTACTTCATTAATCCAACTCGTTTCGAGTTAATCATCCTTCCTCACGGCTTACTAACATTATTATGTTATTAATCGAACTCGATCGTTTAGTACACTTATTGCATACTATTTACGCTCATGTATTACTTAACAACTTTTAGTTGTAACTTTAACGTTATAGTCATACTCATTATTGAATACGGTTCACATTCTTTAACTTTACGCTCATAAATTATTCATTAAACAACATTAAATTCCTAAAGTCATTACTATAACAGTGATTTAGCAAAGGTCTTATCATGTTCATTAAGTAATCACATGACTCGTACTGCTATTGCAAACCATTGGATTTATAATCAACTTGGTCAACAAATTTCTACAGTCGGCTTAGTATAGTACGTTGTTCTTACCTCAAATAAATCTTTCATCGACCTTCAGTGATAATACTTAAGGTCTTTAACATGTTATAAGGATGTTTCTTCAAGTCCTTTAAAGTAAATTAACTTAAATTAATCACTTTACATTCATTTTATGCTTATAAGCATTCATGACTATCTTTAGTTTAGGGTTGGCATGCGGCCATACGGCTTGCTTGCTATTCGGCGTGAAACATCGATAGTCAAGGTTACGGACTCGCTCACTTCACCAATTAGCGATTGTAGCACTCGACCAAATTTCGTTTGTTCTTTTCCTTGATCAAAAAAAATTTGACTTTTTTTATTTTTGTGAGATTCTCGAGCTCATAACTTCTTCAAGTTATAAGTCCGAATTGGCTTGTTCAAAAGCTTATGGTTCAAAATTACATACTCTACACGCTTCATGCAAGAATTTTATCTATTTGACTTTGTTTGCTAAAAATTCACCTATTAGTCCATTTTTAACGAAAACGGTAAACGTTCGTGAACGTTCAACGCTCGTTTCTTCGTTCTAAGTCAGAATTCGGTCATTCTCGAGTCCACAACTCTATAATGCCAAATAAGACTTGTCTCCATTGAAAACTCATGGTTCCAAGCTCAATATCAAAATTCAACTTCCATTCCGAGAATTTCACGAATTCGACGATTATCGTCTAATCGTATAAATTCCGGCATAACTTCGTTACTTATGATTTGTTCATCCTTTAAAATGGATTCAATCCATTAAATTAACATCTTAACATACATATTACATTAACTTATTTACATGATAAGTTATTACATGTTCTTTGTGAGTTTATAACTTATAAAATTATAAACTAATTACACTTACATTCTCATGACTTATAATAATTTATGTTTTCTAACCATCATTCTCACATCTCCTTATCATACCATCTTATTAAGGTAAATATATGAGTAGTCTATATAAGCTTCTCATGAGTTCATAACTTAATTAAGTTTGAATTACTTATTCATGACTTATATGGCTTAAGTCCATTGATTACTCATTCTTATCATGCCTTAACATATATGTTCTACCACTACCCACTTCTCTATTAATGGAAGAGAAAGAAAATCATGGTTTAAGATTTCTTACCCTTGAATACCACTGGGTTAATCTTTAATCTCCTTCTTGCTTCTTGAACTATGAAAGACTAGCTTTCTAGCTTTTCTAGCTTATTCTCACTTATTCTCTCTAACCAATAAGCTATAAGTTATTGGATGAAAATCTAACAACTAACAAATGAACTAGCAAGCTTCCTATTTATAGAAATATCAAAGTGAGGGTATAATGGTCTTAAAGCCACTCCACCTCCTTACTATTCATACCTAGCTATTAAGTAAAGTTGGCCACCACACTTACTTAGCTCTTAAGTATACTTGCTTATCACATAGCTTATCCTTTACTTGCTCATCAAATTAATTACTTGGTCATCACAACACTTATCCATTAAGTTTACTTAGTCATCACATATAAGCACTTTGCTTGTTTATCACACATAAGCACTTTACTTAACCTTTAAGTTCCTTAACTTATCCTTTGCTTAACCCTTAAGTCTACTTGCTCATCACACAAAGTTCTTGGTCACCAATTCACCCATGGGTTGCCCCATGGATCAAGCTTTACCCATTGGATCTTATCTTGGGTTTTACATTCAATTAGCTTAATTAACTTATTTTATACATTGGGCTTACAATTAAACAAGCAATTGGGCTTGATCATTGATTTACATTGGACTTAACATTACAAATATTTGGGCTTTATCATTAATTCGTATTGGGCTTTATTATTATCCCAATTGGATAATACAATCTCCTACACATTTCTACAAATTCAATACATTTGGCTTAAGGTCGTATAACGTATAATCTACGTATTAATCTCGTATTCCACTTCGTATACTTATTCATATATGACATTTCATCATTCATACATACTCATATAATACCTCGTATTATACTCGTAATCATTACCTCGTACAATACTTATGTATTATACGATCATCGCTTTAATTCATTATACACATTTAAATTCCTTCTTGGAATTCACTTTTTATAATCGTTAGATTTTAAGTCCGCAGTGAAAAACTACGTTTTTCAAAACCGAAATATTATCAAATATTCTATCTCACCTTAGAATTCTATCATTATGTATTTCTCGGAAGTTCAAAAAATTCTTCTGAGCGTAAATGCGTGAATATTGTTTTTGGAAAATTTCTCGGAAAGCTTTTGTTTTCGTCTTGGAAATTCAAACATTTAATTCTACCATGTAGCCAAAATACTACGACATTCCGATATGTCTAGGTCATAGAACGACCTTCAATTAGCTTACTCCCATAAATAATCAATTAAATTCATTTAATCCACATAATCAAATAAAAATTTAATTATCATAAAATCCGATTTTTCTGGGGCGTTACATTTATGTTTATCTTTTGTAAAAAGATAAGATCGAGGGTATTTTGATCTTTTTACCCCTACTAAGTGTATTTTGGTAATTTTCATATTATCCATAGGGTTATTTTAGTCATTTCACATACTTCCCTAACATTTTTAATCCTTAGGTTTTGATAACCAGTATTAGGGTGTCCTAATTAGATTTTAGGGTTCCAAAATTAAAATTAGAGTTTACCAATTAGGGTTTAGTAATTCGGGTTAGGGTTTCCTAATCCTCATTAACTTTCTCTGATAGAATTTTATACTTGACCTTACATCCACATATCTATAATAATATTTAGTATCACAATTTCTTATTGATAACCCTAATTAGGGTTAGGGTTTCTATTCTCTGTTAAGCACAACTCTACTCATATTTCTTAGTCAATACACAAATTGACCACTTCTCTAGACTTGTGTCACAGATACTTACCACAATATTAATAATCAATATAAATATTAAATAATAAAAATAATAAAATAAAATAAAATTAATTATTCATAAAATTTTGGATCCTCGCATTTTCCCCTCCTTATAAGGATTCTGTCCACGGAATCATCATCATTGTATACTTATATTTATGTCTATCATTCGACATTTATTCTACTTTTAATTCCTTTTAGGAATAAAAACAATTCTTGGGCTCCACCTAAGTTTTATTTACCTTATCTTGGTCCATAATTTCCTTAGGAAATATAGTTCCATCTCTCCAAAATTAAGATTTTGAATTAATATATTCTCCCCTCCTTATAAAATTTGATCTTACGAATCTTGATCCATTCTTTATTCAAAAGTTCATAAAAATTTAATCTACACACTTAATCATAACATTTAAATCCAATCGTTAAACATATAGAATATTTCTTTATTTGTCGTTTAACCTGACTATTTGTCAAGTTAAAATCAATAACTATTTATCCTTATCTTAATTCCTTGGACTCAAATCCCTCCTTCAACATTTATTTTAATTTCATGCCTCTTTAACTGTAGCACTTTTTGATTAATTGTCTCATATTTTATACCCTTGTATTTTAACCATAGTATTTTACCAACTGTGGCCTCCATGGTTCATCCACAACATCTCACAATTGTACCTATCATTTTGAAACCAACAACTTGACGTCCCTACGAAAAATCTGGCTTTGATGCCTTCTCTTTTACTAATTTGTTTTTAATTTCTGTCTTTATATCTTATCATCCCGTCTCTATTTATCATCTTATTTAAGATGTATCCTCCTTCTCGTGACCTCTTCCGATAATTAACGCTTCTGGATAGAGTTAGCTGAAACTCTTATTAATCTTAAATTTATTAAAATCTTTTATCAGTACCTCTTTGTTTCATTTAACTTTTAATATTATTGTTAAATGTTTCCTCCTTCATAAATTTCTTCTTGACCAGAAGAATACCATCACCAACATTATCTTTTATTATTAAGACTAAAAATTTTATTCAAATATTTTATAGTATCTTTCAAAATACTTTTTAAACTTATCATTAACTCATGTTCTACCATAATTCATCATATTTGATGCATAGTTCTCTCCTTTTTACCCAACAAATTTTTACACTTTGTAAATACCTTCCTAATTTAAAATATATTATATATCAACAAATTTCACAAATTACACATCAGTTCACCTTACCACTACTATTACATAATGTACATATCCCTAAATCATAGACCAAAAGATAAAATCTATTATCTTTACCAAACTTATACAAAAGTTGTAACCTCTACCGTACATATAGATGTATTCACATATACTTTTCAAAATACTATCCAAATATTCTTACTATTACTAATATTTCAAAACCTAACTTTTATCTTGGACATTTCCGCTCCCTTCACCTGCTGACTTGAATTTGAGGCTTTGGTTCCCCCTTAGGTTGAGATTTCTGGGTTTTGGACAAAATGTTTCTATGTGTCCCTCCACCCCGCAATTGAAACACTTAATTCCTATGCTCTTATTATGCTTCCGCTGTGGACATCTATTTGAATAATGTCCATTGTTTCCACAAGTAAAACATCGAGTCCCCCTAAAGATACATACCCCTCTGTGCTTCTTCCCACAAATATGACAACCTTCATCCCTTTGACTGGTGCTACTATTTCCCTTTTTCCCAAAGTTATTTGAAGATTTTACATCCCTCTTCCTTTTACGATCTCCCTTCGCTTGACATTGTCTTAATATTTCATTTCCTGATTCCTCAGCCCCCTTCAATTCTGATGGTCCTGCTAATTTAAAGTCCAAGGTAATCCTTAATGTATTAAGTTCAACTTCTGGTGGATCCCCTGACCTACATCGTGAAGCGTCTAGTAACATATTTACCAACTATTCAGATGGGTCTGTCTCTAACTGATTTTTGTCAATCCCTGCTGGTGATGTCCCTTGTGATGCCATTTATCTAAAAATAAAAATTAACTATATATAAGCATAATATTCAATTAATTTGACAAACAAGGTGTATATATTCAATTACATTCTATATACTCCAAGAAAATGGACCAACTAATGATTTATATATCTTCACTAGTTTTTTCCCAACGAATTTTTACACTAAGAACACTATACTATTACAAACTACAACTCCTCTACTACCCTCTATTCTCCATAGCCCCTCATGCTTTTCATTCCCTTCTCTTTACTTAACCTTGATACTATCGATCATCCTTTTTGTGGATATTCAAAATTTCTCCAGCGTCTACTTAAAATCTATACAATTTCTTCTCTTTGTAATGTTACTCCAATTTCCTTTCCTTCATCTTTTGTTGTCCCTCTTTCTGGCTCTATATGAGTTTTATAAAAACTTCAATCTCCCTATTCACTTAACTCCAACTTTGATACTCTTCATGAGCATTCTCTAAATCTACCACATATTTGTCTTTTATAGCTTCAACTACTTAGTTGTAAACTACTTCCCTTAATACTTCCTCTATTCTATCCTCAAAAACATTCTTTATTACTACAACCTATTATGGTTCAATTACTACCTTAGGTAAAACAATCAGCTCTCCTCTCAATATATGAATACACTTAACTTTTTCACTTACCAAACATATAAATTCAAAATCATTAACTTATATAACAATCTATCCCTCCAACTTTGGCTGATGAATTTCCTTAATTTATCTTTTACCAACTTAACTTTGGTTTACCTCTCTATTACTGCTCTCTCCCTAAAACCAAATCTCTTATTGTGTTCACAATAGTTTCTAAACTCCTTGCCTTATCTAACTCCAAATCTCACTCTTCCAGGTCACTTCCTAGTTCCATCACCATCTCATTTTTTACAACCTTAATCATCTTTATATACTACACAGACCTTTTATCTCCATATCTCCTCATTTCTTACAACTTCCCTTTTTCTATTCTAGACATGCCTAATATCTCCAAAATATTTCCCTGTAATGAGTATCTAACTCATTTTCTATCTCTAAATTTATCTCCTTATTACCTTCACTACAAACTCTCAGGTCATATCCTAAGGTATTCCTACCCTAGTTCTATAACCTACTGCTCTGATACCAAATTGTGACGCCCCCAAATTCTCTACATTCACTATAGCCAATTTGGTGCTCACATAAATATTATATAAGACAATAATTTCTATAAATCCAAGATTTACAGTACTCATAGTAAATAGTAGTTCTCGTCAGAACCATCATTGTAACTGAGTACTGTAAGACCCCGAATTTTATGAAATAAAAGTATTTAATTTTTCTTATAATTGTTATTCAGTAAATGATTAAATTGATAAAAAGTTAATGTTAAGGGTGATATATAATTTTTTTTTTCAAAATAAGCAAGTGGTTATAAAATACTTATTGTTGTCGGGGAATATTCGTTTGGTCGTGGAATATTCTTGATGTCGGGGAGTATTCATACGACATTTAGCATGAATCATTTAGGGCCCCATTACAGAATAACTGTCGAATGAAAAAAATGACAAGTTTGAGTTTTTATAAATAACGGCGTAGTTGTTACCGTTAACACTGTTGGAATACCTAGTGGTTAAAATACAGTAATAAGCGTGGTTGCACAGTAGCACACGATATTTCACAGTATTTTTGATTATTGATTCTTACGTAAGAAGGCACTACTCAATTATTGTTACAGTAAATACTATTCAATATTTTATTGATTCAATAATTGCTACGTTGATATTTTATATTATTATTGTTTCAATAATTGTCACTGCACAATATTTCCCATTATCGGATCAATAATTCATATTAATTAAATAATATTATTAGATAGCATTATTGGCGATGTCTAGAAAGTTCTGTCGAGGAAAGGGGTTAGGTCATCTAATTGCGCGCCCAGTAAGGAGAAATCCTTATCGAAAGCCCCCTCTCCTCGGGAACAACTTCAGTTGTCATATTGTGATTCTGTAATATTATTTGTGAATAATTAATTATTGATTTATATGATAAGGAAATATTTATTTTATGTGAATATAAATGATGAATTAATGCTGAGGTGTTTTATATTTTGTCGGAATGGAGGAATTCTTAGAAAAGTGACAATTGTTGAAAATTGATATTTTGTCTTTTCTGATAAAATAATTCATTCAAACATATTATTATATTACATTATAAATGTATAATGTGATAATATACTAATATAATAATGGTGATATTTCTACACTAAATTTACTATTATGTATGAATCAAATGAGAGAAATCTAGAAATCAAAAGAAGGACAAAATATGGGATTTTCAGAAAAAATAGTTCATTACTTGATTTTATAAAATCCATAACTCTTTGTGTATAATGAGTTAGGAGATGAACCATATATCAAAAGAAAGACCTGGAAGTAAGCTAACCGTAGAAATTGGAATCACCAAAAAATTCATTGTGGATTTTTCGTGGTAACTGTTTGAATGAAACTGGTCCGAAGGACTCATAATCCGAAAAATCAGTGTTCTTGAGATATATTGTGTGAGTTATAATTTTTAATCCGACCGTTGGATCGTTGTTATTTTTGGATATGTTATACATATATAAGTTGAGTATATGTCCACAAATTTTGAACCGTTAAAAATTAACGTATGATTTGTTATGAATTTTAAGAGGTGACTGATTCGAAAATTATTTTTATAAATGATTTTTGGTGGAGATTTATAGAAGGTGGGACCCACTTTTGGTTGTTGTGGTAGTTGGCTGATTTCTGGTGGGCCCCACTTATGGGGATTGAGTTTTATTCAAAATAGCATGCGTATAATTTTTTTTTATTAATATTTTATTAATTTAGTCTCCTTTGGCGTTCTAGTATTTTCCTATAAATAGGTGCTTAGGTTAGAATTGAAAATCACACCAGAAACATAAGTTTTCTCTCTCTATATTATCGAGCGTATTTTTGTGAGTATTTAGATACTTTGAGAGTTGCTATTCGATTGGTAAGTTTCCTTGACTTTACATCCGATATTCCAGTCAGAAATACTGCTCTTTTGAGGTACTGGATTATAAGGGTTATTATGTTTTTCAATTTTGTAATTTTTCCAACCCTCAAAAATTCTGGAAAACTTTGAAATGATAATTTGATGAGTTTTCTAGATTGTGTCCAAAAATGGCGATTTTTGGATATATAGATTAGGAGTTATGAATTTTTTGGGAAAAGACTATCTTAAAAGTAAACCCTTATAACTCCTTGTGGTTAACTCCAATATTGGTTAAATTTTTATTGGGAGTACATGTATATAACAGCAGTATACTCTGTAAATTTCGAAATTTTTGGACAAACGTACAGTTTATAATAAATGTCTAAATATTCGGCAGTTTTGGCCATATGAAAAATAGTAAATGAATTTTAAAAATTTCGAGAAAAATATATGTTCAATATGGGACTATATTCTTCTAAATCCCAAAAAAGAAAATTTTCTGGGACTGATTTGGAATTTTTCATGAAAATAGACTAGTTATGAGTAAATGAATTAAATATGTTATGTGAATTAAGAAAATTAGAAAATAGGATTTTATGGCTTGAGAATCCTATATAAGGTATATGCAAATTTTTGATGAGGGTTTTGGTTATTGGTGATGAAATCTTATGAGTTTGGCATTTTAGGATGATTAAATGCATTAATTAGTAAAGTGTAAATAATTAAAATAAATTGTTTATAAGTTTAAGAAATGATTAAAATATTGTGGTAATATTAATAATATTAGTTTATGAGATTATTAAGTGAATTATATCATTTGGATTAAGGTGTTATGAAATCATTGATTTAAAATATTATTTAATGATTAATAATATTATTAAATGAATTTAATGTTATTATATAATGAATAATATTAAATGGAGTTTATAATATAATGAATAATGTTATTATCTTCGTTAAATATTCGTTGAAATATTATTTTTTGTTCAAATCATTTTTGATATGATATTATTCTTGAATTTTACTCCACAAAGCAGTATCATATTGACAATTTAGATATTATAGAATTCTGGATAAATTAAATTGTTAAAGTCTTTAAAAATTTATCCTTTATCTCATGTGATTGATTCTTTATATTCTTGTCATGATTCTCATGCTTATATTGTGATGAAAGTCATCTTTGGGCCGTAGTGCATAGATGGACTGTTGTTTATTTGGTTTTACAGTTGTATGCCTTTGGCCTGTAGTGCAAAGAAGAACTGTTGATTGCTATCTTTGGCTTGTAGTGCAAAGATGACCTGTTGTTGAATATCTTTGGCTCGTACTGCAAAGATGACCTGTTGTTGAATATCTTTGGCCTGTAGTGCAAAAATGACCTGTTATTGAATATCTTTGGCTCGTAGTGCAAAAATGAACTGTTGTTAAATATCTTTGGCTCGTAGTGCAAAGATGACCAGTTATTGAATATTTTTGGTTCATAGTGCAAAGATGACCTCTTGGTGAATATCTTTGGCCTGTAGTGCAAAGATGAACTATTGGTGAATATCTTTGGAACATAGTGCTAAAATGAATTTATTAGTATGATTATGAACAGGAACTATTATTTGGTATAACCATGATCTTTGATGTTTAAGGTAAAGACAGGTGATGAAAATTATCTTCGTCCTGAATGCGAAGAGGAATTTAGAACCTTAATTATGATTATGAGTTATTCACATGATTGTGGACAGGAAATGTTGATTGATGTTACAGGGATAAAACATTGTTGGTGGACTTTTAACATGGAGAAGATAATAGACTTTATGGTCTATTTGACTCTTCTAATGGATTGCTCGTTCAGCTGTAACTATGGTTGAAAAGTTTTATCATCTGCCATATTTTCTAAACCTCTGATTTATTACTGATGAAGGCTATTGATAATTTAATTATCTTTATTCATGATATTCTTTACTGGGCTATTTGTGCTCACCATTTTGCTTTACAATTCCTTTCAGGTAATAAGATTGTAGATGAGTCGAACGGGGATAACAGGGGAATAGAACGGTGGTCTATAGTTGTTGAGGTTCTCCATAAACAGTATGAAAATAATTTTATTGAGAACTTTAGATAAGTGTGTTGTATGTTATACGTCATTTAATAATTATATTTGGTGAATCCAATAGGGTGAGGCGAACTCAACGTTGGAAGGGTGTTTTGCCACTATCATACAAGATGTCTAATGACATACAACCTCGTGTTATCATAAGACAGGGTTGTACATATCCACTTGCTGATTATATCTACGAGCACTACCTATATAATCTTGGAGTTTGGTTGAAATATAATTCTCAATTATAGACAGTGGAGATATTTATATGTCAAGAGAAGACTCACCATTGGAAAGAACATGATAGTAATCTTCTCATTTTTCTTTGGGGTCTATTGGGTCAACCAAGGATAATTATCCAGTCATATGATATCTATTATAACATAGATGCATGGCCTCCCATGTACGAAGGTTTTCTTGAGCATTTTCCAAAGATTTTAATTTTTAAAACAGTTATTGATTGTACCTTTATGTAAGGTGCCATTGTAACGTGCTATCCAAGGTTAGGATGAGAGTCACAGTTGGTATATATTTGTATCAAAACTCACAGCATATGTGTTGTTGTATTTTGCACGACAATTGTAATAATAAAGTTGTAGTTGTTTTCTGTACCATGTATTTGGCGACTCAGAATGGGTTGGGTGGATTAAACCTATTTTGGGGGTGTCACAGTTGGTATTAGAGCTTAGAGATATGGTCTCTGGTGGAGATCGGGGAATAGAACTAGGAGGGGAGAGATGAGTAAACCCTTCGCTAGTGTGTCCTACCTAAGCTGAATTTTCTTACTTAAGTTGACAAATTGTGATATGTCAAATAACCTTTGTTTTGAAGCTGTATTCTAGAATTATATCTGAAATACAGATGAGCAATGGGAAAATCACGATACAGAGGAGATGATTGGGAGAATACAATCGGAAAAGAAAGCAAGGTATTCTCATCTCTTTAAATTACCAGGTACGTAAATTTCGGGGACGAAATTTCATAAGGAGGGGAGATTGTAAGACCCCGAATTTTATGAAATAAAAGTATTTAATTTTTCTTATAATTGTTATTCATTAAATGGTTAAATTGATAAAAAGTTAATGTAAAGGGTGATATATGAATTTTTCTTTTCAAAATAAGCAAGTGTCTATAAAATACTCATTGTTGTCGGGAAATATTCGTTTGGTCGTGGAATATT
Organism: Panax ginseng; assembly: GCA_020205605.1. Taxonomy (NCBI): domain Eukaryota; kingdom Viridiplantae; phylum Streptophyta; class Magnoliopsida; order Apiales; family Araliaceae; genus Panax; species Panax ginseng. Next base: position 91,769,431 of record CM035129.1, read on the forward strand.
CTTGTTGTCGGGGAGTATTCGTATGAAGGCGCAGCCATTTGTGGGCCCCATAATAGAATAATTGTTGGATGAAGAAAACGACAAGTTTGAATTTTTATAAATAACGGCGTAGTTGTTACCGTTAACACTGTTGGAATACCTGGTGGTTAAAATACAATAATACGCGTGGTTGCACTGTAGCACACGGTATTGCACAATATTTTTGATTATTGATTCTTACGTAAGAAGGAACTACTCAATTATTGTTACAGTAAATATTGTTCAATATTTTATTGATTCAATAATTGTTACGTTGATATTTTATATTATTGTGGTTTCAATAATTGTCAATGCACAATATTTTCCATTATTGGATCAATAATTCATATTAATTGAATAATATTATTAGATGGAATTATTGGCGATGTCTAGAAAGTTCTATCGAGAAAAGGGGTTAGGTCATATAATTGCGCGCCAGTAAGGAGAAATCCTTACTGTGATTCTGTAATATTACTTGTGAACAACCTGGGAACAACCTGGTTGTCATTATTGTGATTCTGTAATATTATTTATGAATAGTTAATTATTGATTTATATGATAAGGAAATATTTATTTTATGTAGATATAAATGATGAATTAATGCTGAGGTGTTTTATATTTTGTCGAAATGGAGGAATTCTTAAAAAAGTGACAATTGTTAAAAATTGAAATTTTATCTTTTCTGATAAAATAATTCATTCAAATATATTATTATATTACATTATAAATGTATAATGTGATAATATAATAATATAATAATGGTGATATTTCTACACTAAATTCACGGTGCATGAATCAAATGAGAGAAATCTAGAAATCAAAAGAAGAACAAAATATGGGATTTTCAGAAAAATTAGTTCATTACTTGATTTTATAAAATCCATAACTCTTTGTGTATAATGAGTTAGGAGATGAGCCATATATCAAAAGAAAGCCCTAGAAGTAAGCTAACCGTAGAAATTTTTATCACCTAAAAATTTATTGTGGATTTTCTGTAGTGACTATTTGAATGAAACTGGTACGAAGGACTCATAATCTGAAAAATCAGTGTTCTTGAGATATATTGTGTGAGTTATAATTTTTAATCCGACCGTTAGATCGTTGTTATTTTTTGATATGTTATACATATATAAGTTGAGTATATGTCCACAAATTTTGAACCGTTAAAAATTAACGTATGATTTGTTATGAATTTTAATAGGTGACCGATTCAGAAATTATTTTTATAAATGATTTTTTGTGGAGATTTCTAGAAGGTGGGACCCACTTTTGGTTGTTGTGGAAGTTGGCTGATTTGTGGTGGCTTTGTTTTATTCAAAATAGCGTGCGTAGAATTTTTTTTATTAATATTTTATTAATTTAGTCTCTTTTGGCGTTCTAGCATTTTTCTATAAATAGGCGCTTAGGTTAGAATTAAAATCACACCAGAAACATAAGTTTTCTCTCTCTATATTATCGAGCGTATTTTTGTGAGTATTTAGATACTTTGAGAGTTGATATTCAGTGCAAGTTTTCTTCGACTTTACATCTGATATTCCAGTCAGAAATACTGCTCTTTTGAGGTAATGGATTGTAAGGGTTATTGTATTTTTCAGTTTCGTAATTTTTTCGACCCTCAAAAATTCTAGAAAAATTTGAAATTATAATTTGATGAGTTTTCTAGATTGTGTCCAAAAATGGTGATTTTTGGATGTATAGATTAGGAGTTATGAATTTTATGGGAAAAGACTATCTTAAAAGTAAACCCTTATAACTCCTTGTGGTTAACTCCAATATTGGTTAAATTTTTATTGGGAGTACATGTATATATGACATATACTCTGTAAATTTCAAATTTTTGGACAAAAGTATCGATTTATGATAAATGTCTAAATATTAAGCTTTTGGCCACATGAAAAATATTAAATGAATTTTAAAATTTTGAGAAAAATATATGTTCAATATGGGACTATATTACTTGCTAAATCTCGGGAAAAAAAAAATTCTTGGGGCCGATTTGGTATTTTCATGAAAATGGACTAGTTATGAGTAAATGAATTAAATATGTTATGTGAAGTAAGAAAATTTGAAAATAAGATTTTATGGCTTGAGAATCCTATATAAGGTATATGCAGATTTTTGATGAGGGTTTTGGTTATTGATGATGAAATCTTATGAGTTTGGCATTTTAAGATGATTAAATGCATTATTTAGTAAAGTGTAAACAATTAAAATAAATTATTTATAAGTTTAAGAAATGAATAAAATATTGTGGTAATATTAATAATATTAGATTATGAGATTATTAAGTGATTTATTGTGACGCCCCCAAAATAGGTATACATCACCCATCTTGAGTCGCCAAATACATGGTACAGAATACAAATACAATCTTAAATATACAACAAGAGCTGTGAGTTTTAATACAAATATTGTCTTCTAGATAATATCCACTCTCGAATAAGTCCTCATTACAATTATTATCACACTATTTCATTGAATAGTGAGGACTACTAATGCTATCACCGGACCATCACTCGAGTCCCCGACTAGTCCTCTGCTCGTTCTCATTTCTTGAAGAAAACGGTGAAAGAAAGGGTGAGCTCAACTAGCCCGATGAAATATTATGACTAAGATAATGCAGATAAATTATCATTAGCCTTAAACAATGTTAAATTGATAAAATACAATAGACAACAAGTTTAACTGCGTGGAATAAGTAATCCATTAAAAGAGTCAAGTAGAAAATAAAATCTACTATCTTTTATGATTTAAAAGTTTTTCATCACTTTTATCATTTGAGACTCGACAATAAATAATCCACATCATCCACACTGCGCTACTGCCAAGGATATTCATTAGGTCCACGACCACAAATTATCCGGTGTCGTGAAATTACATGACCTAGCGGATATTCCTACGAATAATAAAGAATGGAATAATAGAAGAATTTCACCATGTATATGCGGTATTAGATAAACAAAGTTATTCCAACATAATAATATAGAATGGAATAACAGAGGATTTCACCAAGTATAGGTATGCCACATGTATACGAGTTATGTATAGGGTATGCACAGATATCTGAGTTATTCAAATGAATAATAAAGAATGGAATAACGTAAGATTTCACCAAGTATAGGGTATGTCATGTATAAAAGTTATTCCAACGAATAATAAAGAATGGAATAATGAAAGTTCTCTTCATGAATAAGAAAGAATAACACCCTTACCATAAAGACCTTCGGATATCAAGTAGTGAAGTAGCAGAATACTCTTCTTCTTTCTCTCTATAATTTCTCTCTCTAGAGTTTCAGTGAATTCGTAAGAAATAATGAAGGAATGAGCTTCTATTTATAGAAGAATGGATTGAATAGTAACTAATTCCTGAACGGTCCAGATTGATTTACTATTAAAACTTAAAGCAACGGTCCATACTGATTTACTATTAAAACTTTAAACCAACGATCCATATTGATTCACTATTATAACTTTCCACCAGAGGTCCATATTGATTCACTAATATAACTTCAACCAACGGTCTGAAAAATTAGCACATCTCCTCATGGAATAATATTGTACCCAAATACCCGAATGCACAATACTAGAGTGAATAGTAACTGGGTGAATAGTAACTCGTGAATAGTAACTCAGGAATAGTAACTCATGAATAGTAACTCGTGAATAGTAACTTGTGAATAATAACTCATGAATAGTAACTCGTGAATAGTACTCCGACACGAAAAGTTCCCCGAATACCCGATTGAACAATATAACCTCCAAACATCAATTATCATCAGAATAGATGTCGATTTCTACTAACACAAATAATCCCAACACAATGAAACTATCAAATTCATCTTTAATCAACACGAACTTATTCATCATTAATATTATAACTCACAATATTTAGCAACCGTGTTGTTCCTGGAAAGAGGGGCTTTCCAATAAGGATTTCTCCTATCATGGCGGCGCAATTAGGTGACCAAACCTCTCCTTGGCGTAACTTCTGTAGACATTGTAAATATTGCAATTTAATAATATGAATAACTTTGTCGTCTCAATTATTGATTTAATAATATAACATATAATGCGATGATACCGTGATAATAATCGAATCAATAATATGAGAGATATGATCAAAGAAATTATTGTAGCAATAATTGAGTATAATTGGTGACTTCTCACGTAAGCATCAATAATCAATACTGGTAGCTACTATGCAACCACGCCATATTATCATCTTTATTACTACCGAGTAGTTCAATAAGTATTAACGGTGAAAACTTCCAGTTATTTTTATAAAAATATTTTTGTTATTTTCTCGATCCGGCAAATAATTCCGTTATGGGTCCACCAATGATTCTGTGGTTATTGTCATTTAATATTCCCGATAAAAGAATATTCCCACCAATCGAATATTTTATAACAACTTGCATACTTAGCAAAATTTATAAATATTACCCACAACTATAACATTATATCAAATTCATTCCATAATATTCAAAAATGATATTTATAGAAAAATCATCTTTATAAAAAAATTGAGGTCTTACATTTATAACATTTAGATTAAGGTGCTATGAAATCATTGATTTAAAATATTATTTAATGATTAATAATATTAGTAAATAAATTTAATGTTATTATATAATGAATAATTTTAAATGGAGTTTATAATATAATGAATAATATTATTATCTTCGTTAAATATTCGTTGAAATATTATTTTCTGTTCAAATCATTTTTGATATGATATTATTCTTGAATTTAACTCCACAAAGCAGTATCATATTGACAATTTGGATATTATTAAATTCTGGATAAATTAAATTGTTAAAGTCTTTAAAAATTTATCCTTTATCTCATGTGATTGATTCTTTATATCCTTGTCATGATTCTCATGCTTATATTATGATGAAAGTCATCTTTGGCCCGTAGTGCATAGCTGGACTATTGTTTATTGGTTTCACAGTTGTATGCCTTTGGCCTATAGTGCAAAGAAGAACTTTTGATTGCTATCTTTGGCCTGTAGTGCAAAGATGACCTGATGTTGAATATCTTTGGCTCGTAGTGCAAATATGACCTGTTGTTGAATATCTTTGCCTCGTAGTGCAAAGATGACCTGTTGTTGAATATCTTTGGCCTATCGTGCAAAGATGGCCTGTTGTTGAATATCTTTGGCTCGTAGTGCAAAGATGATATGTTGTTGAATATCTTTGGCTCGTAGTGCAAAGATGACCTGTTGTTGAATATCTTTGGCCTGTAGTGCAAAGATGAACTGTTGATGAATATCTTTGGCCCGTAGGACAAAGATGAATTTATTAGTATGATTATGAACATAAACTATGATTTGGTATAACCATGATCTTTGATGTTTCAAGTAAAGACAGGTGATAAAAATTATCTTCGTTGTGACGCCCCCAAATTTGGGTATCTTCTAACCCGACATATGGTGCTACACTGTACTAATAACCCTACAATCATTCCATTGAAATACAACATAATGAATGTAATTACTATCTTTTTATTACCATCAAAGTATAATCCTTCCCAGGTTCATAAACCAATTACATCGTTCATTGTTCATAATGTATAATACATACAAACATACTAGTCTATTACACAATGGTTAAGTATCCATCTTAGCCTTGCCCTTATCTCTCTTAGCATTCTCAGGACTTTCATCCTTAACTACAATCATATAATTCACGCAAGAAGTGAGCATAACAAGCTCAACAAGTTTTAACAAAGGATAACAGTAATACCACATTCGTGAATTATATGACAATTCCTACATAACTGAACAAATAGTTATGAAGTATTATGAATCAATAATACTTTAACATTTCATATCATCAATTCTCAAAGTATAGAGTAGATTAGGAATTCTGAATCGGTCGATAGAGCATGAACAGTAACTTTCTATTTTCATTCTTGAAAAGGATATCACAACACTAAGGTTGTACATCCGCATTACTTACGAGCACTTCTAGGTGATCAGCCTAAAGTACTTTATGTTGATCAACACTCATTCATTAAACGTATTTACATTTAATATTTGGCAAACTCACGTGCCCATCGAATAATCGATGAAAAATACTTTTGTTTGTTCATAGACAATCCTTACCTTCACCTCCGTACCAATTACTTGGCATAGGATAGCGTTAACATTTCTATATAGAAAGATATGAATAACAATCAATCTATATCTTACGAGTAGTCTAGCCAAGTTAAATCTGGCATTGGCCCTTTCTATAAAATTAGTCATGCAATTCAGTACAATGAATCACATTAAACTTGGCTAACTTGAAAGTTAGATAAGCGTTAAGAAATCTTGCCTTTCAGCGTCTTCAAATAACTTAATCGACTGACCACAGCCTTTACAGAATCTACATGATATATTTACATAGCACACTGTAATTAGCTATCAAACAATTATTCACATTGTTCCTACCAACTTCTTTCTCTTCTATGTCTTAGTTAACTTAATATTAATAATAAAGTCAACTCGACTTACTACCCTTCATCCCGGCTTATTAACCAATTGACGTTATTAATCGAACTCGAACATCGTTGATAAAGTACCAACTTTGTTCATCATTCATAACTTATTAACATGCATTCAACTCCTAAGTTTAATACCATATACTCTAGTATAGGTAGTATAAGAATAGCTTTAATACACATATGAAGTGTACAAACATCACTCCTATAGGACTATGAACAATTGAAGTTCAAAACCTAAGTTCTACCAACAACCTTGCACTCGCGCTGCGGTGTGGGATTCTTAGTACTAGATCACGCGATGCGGCGCTAGATTAGCGATGTTCTAGCTTTCGGTCCTCAAAGGTGACTGCTTGCGAGACTTAACTCTAACAATGCAGCATCATACGCGCCATTTAGCGATGAGCGATATTACCATGTCGGTCTTGCGCATGCGATTTAACACTACGTCTCAGCCACGGCTGAACCTCGCATCTGAATAATTCCAACAGTTTAAAAATTTTGTGAAATTTCTGGAGCCATAACTTCCTCGTTATAAGCCCGATTTGGTCCGTTCGAAAGCCTACACATCATAAATGACATACTCTATGCGTTCATATAAGAATTCGACACTTTCAAATTCGATAACTCAAAATTCACTATTGAGTTCAATTTCTAAACGTTCGTAAACGTTAATGAGCGTTCAATGCTCGTTTTCTTCGTTTTAAGTCGGAATCCAACGATTCTCGAACCCAAAACTCTTAAATACCATATCTCACGTGTTGAAATTGAAAAACAACGTTTTCAAGTCTCACAGCAACTTTCGACCTCCAATCCGAAATTTCAACGTTTTCGACGTTTAACGTCTATTTCCGTGAACTTCGTCATAACTTCGTTACTAACGTTCTCTAGGCCAAATCACATGGAATACTCCATGGATTTCATATCTATATCCTAACCAAGCAAGATGCATATATTAACGTATTGATGGAGTTCAATCGTTTATCAACAATCGATCTCAACAATCAATATTTTCATGGTTTAAAACTATATCGAACCTCATGATTATTATGATCTCATGACTTATAGAGATTTAATCTATAGTAAGTCATTTTTATTCCCCCATACAAGCCATACACAACCCATTTATGATTCTCCATACTAAAAGAAAACCAAAAGAGATGGAATAAGAAATAAGGAATATTACCTTAAGAACTCTTAATGTTCTTGATAAATTTCTAATGAAAAAGGCTTCAAGGTAGAAGAATGATTTAAGTCTAGCTCTTTTTCTCTCTCAAATATGTTGGTTGAGTCTTGGAAAAACATCAAATGGCCAACTCTAGCTTTCTATTTATAGAAAATGAAGTGGAGGGCAAAATGGACTAAACACCCCACCTCCTTACTATTCAACACTTTGTCACCAAGTAAAATACTTGGTGACTAAGTGATTATCTTACCTTGCACACCAAGTGGCCAGCCCACCACCCCATGGGTCATCCCCATGGGTTTTACCCATTCGGTGACCCACTAGTTCGATCCACGGTTCGGTTTTCTTGCATTAGGCTTAACCAATCTAACATTGGGCCTTGACTTGGGCTTAACACTTAATCCCTTGGGCTTGCTCATTCAATTGATTGGACTAAACATAATCCAACTCAAAGGAATTAACCTTAAGTCTTAACTTAATTCTATAATACAAATCGTATTCCATACGTATAATTCACTTATTCTCTCTGTATAATACTCGTACGATAATCGTATTGTACTTCGTATTTACTCATCGTATTACACATAGATACTAATTAGTACCATATTTGTATAACACTCCCTTTAACTATAACGCAATTCTTCTACGCATTTCATTTCCTTCTCGGAAATTAATATTCTCAACCCTTAGGTTTTAAGTCCACAGGAAAAAACTTCGTTTGCCATAAATGAAATATTATCAGATATTTCATCTTATCTCGATATTCTATCATTACTTGTTTCTCGGAATTTCAAAATAATTCCCCGAACAGAAATGGATGAATAGTGTTTTTACGGAAATTTCTCGAAAAACATTGATTTTCGTCTTGGAAATTCTAAATCATTAATTCTAGCACATAGCCAGATTACCAACCACATTAGCACATTCTAGGTCATAGAACAACCTTCACATAGCTTACTCACATAATAAATCAATTAAATTCATTTAAGTCACATAATTAAATAAAAATTTAATTGTCATAAAAATCCGATTTCCTCGGGCGTTACATTCTCTCACCCTTATAAGGATTATGTCCCCAAAATCTAGCTTATAATTACATAAACAAATGAGGAAAATCTTCCTTCATTTTACTCTCGAGCTCCCACGTTGCTTCTTCAGCATTGTGGTTTCTCCATAACACCTTTACTGAAGGTATTACCTTATTTCTTAAAACTTGTTCCTTCCTATCAATAATTTGAATTGGAAGTTCTTCATATGACAAGTCTTTCTCTATCTGGATAGATTCATACTCTATTACGTGTTTATAGTCCGGTTTATAAGGACGCAACACAGACACATAAAACACATTATGAATTCTTTCCATTTCTGGAGGTAAGACTACTTCATAAGCCACCTCTCCTACCCTTCTTAAAATCTCAAAAGGTCCTACGAACCTTGGACTTAACTTCCCTTTCTTCCCAAAACGTATCTTCCCCTTCCAAGGTGATACTTTCAGAAAGACAAAAGATCCTGCATCGAATTCTTTATTCTCTCTATGAGGATCTGCATACTTCTTCTGCCTATCTTGAGCCGTAACTAATCGAGTACGTATTATCTTCACCATGTCCGCCATTTGCTGTACCATCTCAGGTCACAACATCCGACGTTCACCCACCTCATCCCAACACAATGGAGTTTGGCACTTCCTTCCATACAACGCTTCGTAAGGCGGCATGCCTATACTAGCATGAAAACTATTGTTGTACGAAAATTCCACCAACGGTAGATATTCATCCCAACTCCCTTTGAAATCCATAACGCCAGATCTTAACATATCTTTAAGCATTTGAATTATCCGCTCACTCTGTCCATCCATCTGAGGATGATACGCCGTACTCAATCTTAACTGTGTTCCCATTTGCTCTTGCAAACTCCTCCAAAAGTTTGATATGAATCGTGGATCACGATCTGACACAATCGAAATAGGTACTCCATGTCTGGAAATAATTTCCTTAACATACAGCTTAGCTAACTGGTCTAGGTTATACCTAACTCCTATTGGTAGAAAATGAGATGATTTTGTCAATCGATCCACTATCACCCAAATAGCATCGTATCATTTCCTTGTTGTTGGAAGTCCCACCACAAAGTCCATTGTGATATGCTCTTATTTCCACTCTGGAATTTCCAACGGTTGTAACAACCCGCTAGGTCATTGGTGTTCAGCCTTAACCTTTTGACAAGTTAAGCACCTACTAACGTATTCTGTTATCTCCCTTTTCATGTTCGGCCACCAAAAGTTCTGACGAAGGTCTTGATACATCTTCGTACTACCAGGATGTATTGAGTACCTCGAACTATGAGCCTCCATCATTATTTCTTCTTTAAATTTAGAATCATTTGGAACCCAAATTCTTCCTTCAAAGCGAAGTAATCCCTCCTTATCGAGGTTATACTTAGTCTTCTCTTCATCTTCTATCCTCTTCTCAGATTCCGCCGCATTCCTCGTTACTCAATTGTACTCCCCCCTAACCTGCTCCACTATGGCTGGTTGGGTTTCCATGGAAAATAACATTTCTACCGCTTCCTCCAGAACAACTTCTAACTCCATTAAGCCATCATCATTATCAACTCATTACGAGTTGTTAACATTGACAGTTTCTCTACCCTTCCTACTTAGCACATCGGCTACTACATTTACCTTTCCTGGATGATATAAAATATCACAGTCGTAATCTTTATTAGTTCTAACCACCTTCTATGTCTCATATTCAACTCGTTCTGTGTGAAGATATATTTCAGACTTTTGTGGTCCGTGTATATCTCACACTTCTCACCATAAAGATAATGTCTCCATATCTTCAAGGAAAAAACTATAACTGCCAATTCCAGATCATGAGTAGGATAGACCTTCTCATAATCCTTCAATTGACGTGACTCATACGCAATGACTTTGCCATGCTGCATGAGCACGTAACCCAGTCCTTTATGCGAAGCATCACTATACACTACAAAATTTCCTGATAAATCTGTAAGGACAATCTGGTAGCCTCACTACCCTCTTTTCAACTCTTGAAAACTGTTCTCACATTTTCCAGTCCACACATACTTCACCGACTTTCTTGTCAGATTTGTCAGCGGAGTAGCTATTTTAGATAAGTCCGGAATGAACCTTCTATAGTATCCCGCTAACCCCAGAAAACTCCAAACCTCGGTTGGCGTTTTTTGGTTGCTCCCACTCATTAACTGCTTCTACTTTTGCTGGATCCACGGGAATGCCATCTTTATCAATAACATATCCTAGAAACTGCACTCTCGCAAGCCAAAATTTACACTTTGTGAATTTCATATACAACCTTTCCTTCCTTAGTGTTTCCAACACTATCCTTAAATGTTCGGCATGATCTTCTGACGTCTTAGAATAGACTAGAATATCATCAATGAACACTATAACGAACTTGTCCAAATAATATTTGAACACTCTGTTCATTATATCCATAAATGCGGCTGGCGCATTAGTTAACCCAAACGACATCACCAGAAACTCGTAATGACCATAACGAGTTTTAAACGCCGTTTTAGGTACATCCTCCTTTCTCACCTTTAACTGATGATACCCCGTGCGCAAATCTATCTTAGAAAAATACTTTGCCCCTTTCAACTGATCAAATAGATCATCGATCCTGGGCAACGGGTATTTATTCTTAATTGTTAACTTGTTCAACTCTTGATAATCGATACAAAGTCTTAATGACCCATCCTTTTTCTTTACAAACAATACCGGTGCTCCCCAAGGATACACACTCGGTTGAATGTACTTTCTATCTAATAGTTCATGTAATTGAACCATTAACTCCTTCATCTCAACTGGCGCCATTTGATATGGTGCCCTTAAAACTGGTGTCGTTCCCAGTAAGAGATCAATTACAAATTCAACCTCCCTTTCCGGTGGAATACCCGGTAACTCCTCCGGAAATACATCCACAAACTCTTACACTATAGGTATCTGGTCCAAGGATGTTCCCACTCTTTGGGTATCCACAACATGGCACAAATAACCTACACACCCTTTTCTCAACATCTTCCTAGCTTGTGTCATCGACAAACAACAAGAGCGTCTCAGTGATTTACTACCGAAGAAAACTACCTTGGTTTTCTTGGAAAGCCGAAGGTTTACATTTTTCCTATGGCAATATATTATCGCCTTATGGTTAACCAACCAATCCGTACCAAGAATTACATCGAATTATTTTAACCGTATCGGTACCAAATCTACCAATAACTTATTCCCTCTAATATCTACACAACAATCCTTATGAATATGCTTAATGGGGATTATCTCTTCGTTTGCTACCTTAACATCTAAAGGTAGTGTTAACTTTTTAGGGATTAAACCTAATCGCTTAGCAAATTCACATGCTATAAAAGAACAAGTAGCACCAGAGTCAAATAGCACATAAGCATTTATCTCATTGACCAGGAATGATATACTGCTACCACATCCGATTGATGCAACCGCATCTTGGACAAATATATTAAACGACGTTTGCCCAGTGAGGTCTACCCATTGATGGTGTTGGTCCAGTAATGCCTAATTTACCACTACCAGAACCCTTACTACCCTCTAAACCCTTCTTTGGGCAATTTCTTGCCATGTGGTCTAATGACCCATAGACAAAACACCCCTGGTTCTTCTTCGGGTTAGGACAGTTGGGTGACAAATGCCCCTCCTGGCCACAGTTGTAACAAACTGATTTCCCCTTTAAGCAGACTCCCATGTGAGTCTTTCCGCATGTCTTACATGATTTCGTCCTTCGCTTGGGCTCTCTCTGCTTTACCCCAGTATTCCCAGGGTTAAAACTCTTCCTCTTAGGTAAGTTGTCGCTTCCGCTGGCAACTTCAGCCTTACTCACTCCCTCTAACTTACTCTTGTTCTTTCGCTCTTTGTGGTACTGAGAAAATGCCTCACCACCACCTTCTACTATAATCGCCTTTTCCAGAATGGTCCCATAGGAAGCACTCTGAAAAACCGATATTCTACTATAGAGCCAGGGTTTTTAGCCCTGCTCAAACCTACGCTCCTTTCTCTCTTCCGTGTCCACCTGATGAGAAGTAAACCTCGCCAATTCATTGAACTTGGTGCATACTGGGGAATTGTCATATCCCCCTGCTTAAGTTCTAAGAACTTAATCTCCATTCTACATTGCATGTTAGTAGGGAAGTAGTTCTCGAAGAAAACCTTCTTAAACTGTTCCCACGTAACAGCTTTTGTCCTAGCCCCCACCACAGTGAGCCTCCCACCGAAGGTTGGCTTCCCCTTCATCATGTAAGTCGTAAAAGAAGTCTTCAAGCGCTTCACCTACGCTTGTTATCACAAACGCCTTTTCAATTTCTTTTACCCATGTTTAGGCTTCTAATGGGTCCGTCGTTGCTCAGAACTCAGGAGGACCCACACTTTTAAATTCCTTGAAGGTAGTTGTTCTTGCTACCCTAGGAGCTACAGAATCCTCCCCCCACTTGGTTAAATGCAAACAATTAATAAATTAACGAACTCTTGCATAGGGTTATTAGGACCCCCCTGATTTTCATTATGAGACTCGGCCTCTTGGTTACGTTGTCTCCTTCTTGGCGGTATAATTCTGATTAAATAAATAAAGTTTCGTTATTATATATTTAACTACTTGGTTATCATTCTCAAAAAACAACAACCACTCATGCCAAAACAAGCACATCAAATAAAAATTTCATTATATTAATATGCTTTCATAGTCAAAACTATTTACATCATGTTTCTTTAGCCAAAAAGCTATTACATACTATCCCGTGATTGCCTTCAACAAAAATTGGGATTTACAAAAAGACCACCCTTTAATTATACAAAAGAGGGCTTTACGTCACTATTTCTATACAAAAAGATCTAACGATCTACTAACACTGTCGAACGACATTCTCATATTTCTGATTTTCCAGTATCAACACAATATCTCGACTTATGGTATGTCGAGTCTACTCGGACTCAATAGAATAACAAGCAATTTTTAGCTTCAAATCTTCATGAGCGTATTCATGGATGTATAACATCCTAGCTATTTTCTGGTCTTTCTCAACCAGTTTCTTTCGAATCTCTAAGGCCTCTTCCTTATAATCTCGTGCCTTATCTGTCCTAAGAACTTTCTCATCGTGCTCTGACTCAAAATCTGCCTCTGCAGATTCCTTCGCCTCATATAGGGCGGTTATCTCCTCATTCTGTGTTTCTATCACAGTGCGCAGATGCACATTCCTATCCAACACTGCCAGATACAATGATCTCATTACATCCGGAGGTGTTGGCTCCTGAGTAGGTACCACCATATTAATCGATGTTACCTCCATCTCCTCCTCCACATCAAGCATCTCATTAAGATATGATGTTAACCCCATCGTCTCCTCAGAGTATTCCTCCTCAGAGATGTACTCCTCAATGTCTGAGTCTTCTAGTACAACTAACGGTACCTCCGCCACTAGCATTTGTACAATTTCAACTTGGTTCATTGACTGTTCACTCACAACGTGAATGTCTCTATACATCATGCTATCGATCGACATCTACATAACACGTTGATTAGTACATAATACACAATAGTATAAGCACGAATCACATTTAATTTATTTAAGATTAATTTTCATCTTTTAATTCTTTTGATACTGAGTTATCTCAATACCTTAATAATTCAATGTACTTGAATTTCATTCTTCGGACTTTACCTTCCTTACGAGGTTATTAGCCTAAGGTTCTCCCCCCCTTAAGTTTTATAACCTAAAGCTTTGATACCAACCTGTGACGCCCCCAAATTCGGATATCTTCCAACCCGACATATGGTGCTACACTAAACTCATAACCCTACAATCATTCCATTGAAATACAACATAATGAATGTAATTACTATCTTTTTATTACCATCAAAGTATAATCCTTCCCAGGTTCATAAATCGATTACATCGTTAGTTGTTCATAATGTATAATACATACAAACATACTAGCCTACTACACAATGGTTAAGTATCCATCTTAGCCTTTCCCTTATCTCTCTTAGCATTCTCAGGACGTTCATCCTTAACTGCAATCATATAATTCACGCAAGAAGTGAGCATAACAAGCTTTCGTGAAGTTTTAACAAAGGATAATGATAATACCACATTACGTGAATTATATGACAATTCCTACATAACTGAACAAATAGTTATGAAGTATTATGAATCAATAATACTTTAACATTTCATATCATCAATTCCCAAAGTATAGAGTAGATTAGGAATTATGAATCGGTCGATAGGCCATGAACAGTAACTTTCTGTTTTCATTCTTGAAAAGGATATCACAACACTAAGGTTGTACATCCGCATTACTTACGAGCACTTCTAGGTGATCAGCCTATAGTACTTTATGTTGATCAACACTCATTCATTAAACGTTTTTACGTTTAATATTTGGCAAACTCGCGTGCCCATCGAATAATCGATGAAAAATACTTTTGTTTGTTCATAGACAAACCTTACCTTCACATCCATACCAATTACTTGGCATAGGATAGCGTTAACATTTATATATAGAAAGATATGAATAACAATCAATCTATATCTTACGAGTAGACTAGCCGAGTTAAATCTGGCATTGGCCCTTTCTTTAAAATTAGTCGTGCAATTCAGTACAATTAATAACATAAAACTTGGCTAACTTGAAAGTCAGACAAGTGATAAGAAAACTTTCCTTTCAGTGTCTTCAAATAACTTAATCGACTGACCAAAGCCTTTATAGAATCTACATGATATATTCATATAGCACACTATAATTAGCTATCAAACAATTATTCACATTGTTCCTACCAACTTCTTTCTCTTCTATGTCTTAGTTAATTTAATATTAATAATAAAGTCAACTCGACTTACTACCCTTCATCCCGGCTTATTAACCAACTGACGTTATTAATCGGACTCGAACATCGTTGATAAAGTACCAACTTGTTCATCATTCATAACTTATTAACATGCATTCAATTCCTAAGTTCAATACAATATACTCTAGTTTAGGTAGTATAGGAATAGCTTTAATACACTTATGAAGTGTACAAACATCACTCCTATAGGTCCATGAACAATTGAAGTTCAAAACCTAAGTTCTACCAACAACCTTGCACTCGTGCTGCGACGTGGGCTTCTTAGTACTAGACTGGTGCTGCGGTGCCAGTTAGCAATGTCTAGCTTCCGGTCTCGCAAACGCTGCGGCGAGACTTAACTTTCTAACTGCGTAGCGGCTGCGGCTTTCATTTACCGATGGCGAATGTTATTGTGTCCGATCTTTGCGATGTGACATTTAACACAACTTCTCAAGGCGTCATGGCGCTTAGAACCTCGATGCAGATAATTCCAACAGTTTGAAAATTTTGTGAAATTCCTGGAGCCATAACTTCTTCGTTATAAGCCCGATTTGGTCCGTTCGAAAGCCTACACATCATAAATGACATACTCTACGCGTTCATATAAGAATTCAACACTTTTAATTCGATAACTCAAAATTCACTATTGAGTTCAATTTCTAAACCTTCGTTAAACTTAATGAGCGTTCAATGCTCATTTTCTTCGTTTTAAGTCAGAATCCGACGATTCTCGAACCCACAACTCTTAAATACCCTATCTCCCTTGTTGACATTGAAAAAATAATGTTTTTAAGTCTCACGGTAACTTTCGACCTCCAATCCAGAATTTCAACATTTTCGACATTTAACGTCTATTTCCGTGAAATTCGCCATAACTTCGTTACTAACGTTCTCTAGGCCAAATCTCATGGAATACTCCATGGATTTCATATCTACATCCTAACCAAGCAAGATGCATATATTAACGTATTGATGGAGTTCAATCGTTTATCAACAATCGATCTCAACAATCAATATTTTCATGGTTTGAAACTATATCGAACCTCGTGATTCTTATGATCTCATGACCTATAGAGATTGAATCTATGGTAAGTCATTTTTATTCCCCTATATAAGCCATACACCACCCATTTATCATTCTCCATATTAAAAGAAAACCAAAATAGATGGAATAAGAAATAAGGAATATTACCTTAGGAACTTTTAATGTTCTTGATAAACTTCTAATGAAAAAGGCTTCAAGGTAGAAGAATGATTTAAGTCTAGCTCTTTTTCTCTCTCAAATATGTTGGTTGAGTCTTGGAAAAACATCAAATGGCCAACTCTAGCTTTCTATTTATAGAAAATGAAATGGAGGGCAAAATGGACTAAACACCCCACCTCCTTACTATTCAACACTTTGTCACCAAGTAAAATACTTGGTGACCAAGTGATTATCTTGCCTTGCACATCAAGTGGCCGGCCCACCACCCATGGGTTTCCCCATGGGTTTTACCCATTTGGTGACCCACCGGTTCGATCCACGGTTCGGTTTTCTTGCATTGGGCTTAACCAATCTAACATTGGGCCTTGACTTGGGCTTAACAATTAATCCCTTGGGCTTGCTCATTCAATTGATTGGACTAAACAAAATCTAACTCAAATGAATTATGTGACACCCCCAGAATAGGTATACATCACCCATTCTGAGTTGTCAAATACATGGTACAGAAATAACTACAACTTTATTAATACAATTGTCGTGCAAAATACGACAACACTTAAACTATGAGTTTAAATACAAATATTGTCTTCTAGACAATATCCATACCCAAATAAGTCCTCATTACAATTATTGATACATTATTTTACAAAAATGGCGAGGACTACTAAAATAACTTCTAGAACCATCATTCCATACCCTGACTAGTACTCGCTACATTCTCGCCTCCTGAGAAGAAAAATGGAACAAAAAGGAAAAGGGTGAGCTCAACTAGCCCAGTAAAGAATATTATAACTAAGATAATATAGAAAAAATTATCGTTAGTCTTCAATAGGGAAAAATCTGATAGAATATAATAAACAACAGGTTTCAGATCAATATTCGCAGCGGAAGTAATAATTCATAGAAGAGTTACGTAGAGAATAAAATCTACTATTATCTATGAATTTAAAAGTCCATCATTAATATTTTATCCCTGTAACATCAATCAATATTCATCTTGAATCAAATATTCATCTTCGCACTACAGGCCAAAGATATTCATCAGTTGGTCATGTTCATCTCAACACCTGTACATCTTTGCACTACGGGCCAAAGATATTCATAAGAAAATCAACCATCTTTGTACTACAAGCCAAAGATATTCAGTAATATCATCTTTTAGGACTGAGCATGATGAAAAATATTTTAAAGAAAACGAATCCAGTGAAACAAAAGAATAAATATTAAGGATTCGTATTTCGATTTATCCATGTCCTAAAATACCTCATAAATAATCATAGTGGAGTAAAATTCAAGAATGATCAAAACATAGATACAATCAAAGCTAGTATCCATAATAGATATTTTGACGAAAAAAGAAAAAATTTCATTTTTTTTGAATAATAAAGTATTGGTGAATAGTGAATAGTATCGTGAATAGTAACCCCGACACAAAAGTTCCAAATTTGATTAAAAGTTTAAACCAATATTTCGACATAATGATATTGAAGAAATATAATATCATTTAAAAAAAATAACATCCCTTACCTCATAAAGACAAGATTTAGTTGAAACACGGATATAGGCTAAGGCTGACTTGAACTTGCAATCAGAGATAGCAACACTCAAAGTATTAAAATACTCACAAGAATACGCTTTCAATATATCGAGAGAGAAAGAGAGAGAAAACTTTAGTTTCTGGTGTGATTTTCAATTCTAACCTAAGCACCCTATTTATAAGAAAATGCTTAAAACACCAAAGCAGAAAATTTAATAAAATAATAATATATTTATCAAAATTTCCTACGCACACTAGATTTACCCAAAAACATCAGCCACCATGTGGGCTCACCTCACCAAACTCAAAGTAAACGTTTTTCTTATTAAAAATAATTAAAACTTCCAAAAATCAATTATTTTAGAACTTCGGTACTTCAATAATTCATAATAAATAGCCCTTTTGTCAGAAAAATTCGAACCTTATGTCTTTTCTATAGGAAATTCCATTATCTACAACTTTGCAGAAGAAAGTTTTTCCAAATTCCAAACAGAAATTGACCGAAATTTACAAACGGACGATTTTACAAGCTATATTCAAATTTCAGTCAATAAATGAGCCCACAAACATATTTAACATGTTTTAAACAAATTTTACAACAAAAATACTCTTCCTCCTCATATATTCATATATCCCACATTCATTGCAAAAATATCACTATTATTATATTAATATAATATATTTAAATGAATTATTTTATCAAAAAAGATAAAATATTAATTTTCAACAATTGTCACATTAAAAAATTTCTCCATTTATATCCACATAAAATTAATATTTTCCTCATCATATAAATCAATAATTAATTATTCACAAATAATATTACGTAATCACAATAATCGACAACCAAAGCGGCCTCCAGAAAGAGGGGCTTTCCAATAAGGATTTCTCTCACTACAAGCGCGCAATTAGATGACCAAACATCTCCTGTAGACAGAACTTTCTAGACATTGCCAATAATGTTATCTAATAATATTATTTAGATAATATGAATTATTGCTCTGATAATAGAAAATACCGTAGTGACAATTATTGAAACAACAAAGAATATAAAATATCAACGCAAGTAATTATTGAATCAATAAAATAAAATATCGAATAATAATTATCGTAACAATTATTGAGTAGTGCCTTCTTACGTAAGAATCAATAATTGGTGCAATACCGCATGCCTTCGTGTGTTTTAACCACCGGGTATTCCAACAGTATTAACGGTAACAACTACGATGTTATTTATAAATAACTCATACTTGTCATTTTCTTCATCCAATCGCTTTCCAATTATGGGGTCCACATAAGGTCACAGGTAATATTTAATATTCCCCGACAAAGAAGAATATTCCACGACCAAACGAATATTCCGACAACAATAAATATTTTATAACCACTTGCTTATTTGAAATATTTGCGCATTTTACCCATAACAAACCATATTAATCAAATTAACCCTTACTATTTCAAAATAATAAATATAGGAAATTTAATTTCAATAATAATAATTTGGGGTCTTACAACCTCCCCTCCTTATGAAATTTTGTCCTCAAAATTGACGTACGTACTTGGTGTTTCGAAAAGGTGAGGATAACTCGCTTTCATTTCCGTTTCCAACTCCCAGGTCATTTCCTCTATAGCATACTTCCTCCACAAAACTTTAACTTGTGGTATGACCTTTGTGCGTAGGACATGCTCCTTCATATCCAAGATCTTGACAGGTACCTCTTCATACGTTAAGTCTTCGGCTATCTCGTCCGGTTCTAACTCAATAACGTGGTTCGGATCTTTCACATACTTACGAAGCACGGATATGTGAAAAATATTATGAACACGAGACATACTTGGAGGTAACGCGAGTTTATAGGCTACATTTCCTACTCGGTCAAGAATCTGAAATGGACCAATAAATCGTGGATTGAGCTTTCCTCTCTTCCCAAATCTTGTAACTCCCTTCCATGGAGCAACTCGCAACAATACATGATCCCCAATACTAAATTCCATGTCCTTTCGATGAAGATCTACATAACTCTTTTGTCGATCCTGTGCCGTTTATATACATTGTCGAATCATTTGGATCTTTTCCGTAGTCATACGTACCAAATCGGGTCCCAACAATGTTGTTTCACCCACCTCATCCCAACATATTGGAGAGCGACACTTTCGTCCATACAATGCTTCAAATGGGGCCACACCTATACTTGCCTGATAACTGTTGTTGTAGGAGAATTCCACCAATGGTAAATACTTATCCCAACTCCCTTTGAAGTCTAGGACACAGAGTCTTAATAGATCTTCAAGAGTTTGAATAGTCCTCTCTGATTGTCCGTCTGCTTTGAGGATGGTATGCCAATCAATCGTAAATCTGCGTGCCATAGCTTTTTGTAAGCTAACCCAAAATCTTGAAGTGAATCTTGGGTCACGATCCAAAACTATGGATACTGGCATGCCATGCAATCTCACAATCTCATTTACATACATATGAGCAAGACGTTCAAGGGAATAAGTTTCCCGTATCAGCAAGAAATGAGCAGACTTGGTTAATCTATCAACAATAACCCATATAGCATTTATGCCTTGAGAAACTGTGGGAAGACCCGTAACAAAATCCATGGTAATATGTTCCCACTTTCATTTTGGAATCTCAAGTGGTTGCAATGGACCCTTAGGCACTTGATGCTCCGCCTTTACACGTTGACAAGTTAAACACCTCGAGATAAACTTCGCGATGTCTCTCTTCATATTATTCCACCAAAATGTATGTCGAAGATCACGATACATTTTGGTACTTCCAGGATGGATTGCAAATGGTGTATTGTGTGCCTCCATCATGATCTTGTTCTTTAAATCAGAGTCGTTAGGAACACAAGTCTAGAGTGGACTCGAAGTATTCTTTCTTCATCGATTCTCGCTTCTGGAATAGCACCTTTTTGTACCTTCTTCTTCATACGCATCAGCTCCGGATCGGTGGCTTGAGCAACTTTAACTTCATCGATTAAAGTTAGTTCTATGCGTATACTTGACATCATCACACTCATTCCTGCATATGATCTTCTACTCAGCGAGTCAGCTACCACGTTTACTTTTCCAAGATGGTATTGAATGGTATGGTCATAGTCTTTCAACAGCTCGAGCCAACGTCGTTGTCGCATGTTGAGTTCCTTTTCGGTGAAGAAATATTTGAGACTTTTATGGTCTGAATATATCTCCACTTTCTCCCCATATAGATAGTGCCTCCAGATCTTTAGCGCGAAAATGACTGCTGCCAACTCTAAATCATGAGTATGATAATTCCTCTTATACTCTTTAAGTTGTCGTGAGGCATAGGCTATGACTTTCCCACGTTGCATGAGAACACATCCTAATCCTTTGCCTGAAGCATCGCTGTAGATAACAAATCCATCTGTACCAGATGGTATTGTCAGAACAGGTGCCGAAATGAGTCTCCTCTTGAGCTCTTGGAAACTCTTCTCGCATTCCTCGCTCCATACAAATTTTGTATCCTTCCGAGTCAGCTGAGTTAACGGGGTAGCGATTTGAGAAAACCCTTCCACGAATCTCCGATAATAACCAGCTAAGCCCAAAAAAGCTACGATTTTGGTCACCGCCTTCTGCTTGCTCCCAACTTTGTATTGCTTCAATCTTCACGGGTCAACAGATACTCCATGTTTTAACACCACGTGCCCAATAAATGCTACTTCCTCAAGCCAGAACTCGCATTTCTTCAACTTAGCATATAGCTTGTTTTCACGCAGCCTTTTGAGTACCAGCTTCAAATGGTGCTCATGATGTTCACGACTTTTGGAATATATAAGGATGTCATCAATTAAGACAACAACGAACTGATCCAAATATTCCTTGAATACTCGATTCATCATATCCATGAAAGCCGCATGAGCATTAGTCAATCCAAAAGACATGACTAAGAATTCATAATGCCCATACCGAGTCCTGAAGGCAGTCTTTGGAATATCCTCAGTTCTAATCTTCAGCTGATGATATCCAGAACGAAGATCAATTTTGAAAAGAATTGTGCTCCTTGCAACTGGTCAAACAGGTCATCAATACGAGGTAACGGATACCAATTCTTAATAGTGACATGGTTTAATTCCCGGTAGTCAATACAAAGTCACATACTCCCGTCTTTCTTCTTTACAAATAAAATAGGAGCACCCCAAGGAGATGAACTAGGACGAATGAAACTGATGTCCAACAACTCCTGTAGTTGGACCTTTAACTCTTGAAGTTCAATAGGAGCCATTCGATATGGGGTTTTAGAAATGGGCTTTATACCAGGTTCAAGATCAATAAAGAATTCAACTTCACGTTCCGGGGGTAGACCGAGAAGTTCTTTAGGAAATACGTCAGGAAATTTACTAACAACAGGAATATTATTCAAATCTGACGTGTCTTTATTCAAATCCATAACATAGGCTAAGAAGGCTTGACATCCGTTTTTAATAAACGAATAGCTTTATGACTTGATATGACAGTGATTGATTTTAATGGTTTAGTTGCTTGAATTCGAACAACAGGTTGGTTAGGAATATAAAAACTAACAACCTTACAAAAACAATCAATTTTGGCATAATGAGTAGTTAACCAATCAATCCCTAAAATCACATCAAAAGCAAGTATCTTTAAAGAGATAAGGTTAACAGGTAATGTGATGGTGCCAACTTGGATTAGACAAGATTTATAAACAGTTGATGTGATGAAAGTTTCTCCTAACGGAGTTTCCACAGATAGGTCAAAGTTTAATTTCTTTGAAGTCAAGTTTAAACGTTGAGCACAAGCAGGAGAGATAAATGGATGGGTAGCACCGGTATCAAGTAAGGTATAAACTTCGCAAGAATTAATGATTAGCTTACCCGTGATCACCTCGTTCGGGTTCCTCGTATTTTGACCAGTCATAACAAACTCTCTTCCAAGAACCGTTGATTTTGACTTTTTTGGTACAGCCTTTTGAGTCACCGTCCCCCCTGGACTTGGTTTCGCTACTGTACAATCTCGAGCGATATATCCTTCCTTTCCATAATTATAACATACCTTGAACTGTTGTGTGGACGGTTTGACCGATATGTCCCTCTTTCCTCAAGATTTATAGCATCTGACCGGTGGTCGCTTCTCCTCCTTAGAACCAGGTTGTTGTTGGTGTTGACGTCTTCACATGGTCATTGTTGAATCTCCTCTTTTAAAATCTCCTCCCAGGCTCGCTTCTTCTATTCTCATGGCTATGACTACCACCAGAGTGGTTACCATTTTGTCCGCTCTTTTTCTTTCTCCGTCAAGTTATCGTTATTCATTGACTACTATCTCCTAGATGATCCTCGGTTGTGGTCCATCAGTTGAACGTACTCAATTATCTTGTTCTAATAATTGAGCCATGTTGACAAAATCAATAGAGAGAAAATTTATGAGAAATGAGATATTAACGTATGCCGGATTTCAAACCTCTCGTAAACATCCTCGCCATAATGCGTCTTTATTCTCCACCAAATGAGGTGCAAACCGATAACTCGCAAACTTCGCCTTCGTGATTGGGACACCGCCATGTTTTTTTGTTCTAGTCTAATAAACTCCACTTCCTTCATATGACGAATACTTTCGTGAAAGTACTTGTCATTGAACGAATTTTAAACGCTCCCAAGACATACCGAAGAGTGTGGTCGGATGGGTACGCCTCACGATTCCCACCAAATGAATCACCTCATTATGGAACATAAAGGTTGTGAATGGAACCTTCTGTTCCTCCGTGCATCCCAAGACATCGAATATCTTGGTGATTTGTTTGACCCACATTTCTGCCTTAATCGGATCCGGCTTTCCCCAGAATTCTGGTGGTCCCAACTCTTTGAACTGCTTGGCCGTGACAAACCGTGCGTTGTTATCATTTCCACCGGTATTTTGTGAACGAGTCTCCCTCGTCTGATTTTGCATGAACTGTAAAAAGCTTCTAAACATCCCATCGTTCTTCATCTGCTCAGTGTTGTTGTTCACAGGAGGAACATTGTCAGCCTGTTGCATGTTCTCCTCATTGGTGGGTAAAGGTGTCTCCGCGATCTCAATTACTCCACTGTTAACATTCTCAGTCGACATTCTCAAATACTACCATAAAACAAAGGTTAATTAAAGAAATAAACATATCACATAATACCCCTATATACTGACCAACCAACAAATAAGCTTAGGTAAGACACACTAGCGAAGGTTTTATTCGTCTCTCCCCTCCTAGTTCTATTCCTCGATCTCCGCTAGAGATCATATCCCTAAGCTCTAATACCAACTGTGACGCCCCCAGAATAGGTATACATCACCCATTCTAAGTTGTCAAATACATGGTACAGAAATAACTACAACTTTATTAATACAATTGTCGTGCAAAATACGACAACACTTAAACTATGAGTTTAAATACAAATATTATCTTCTAGACAATATCCATACCCAAATCAGTCCTCATTACAATTATTGATACATTATTTTACAAAAATGGTGAGGACTACTAAAACAACTTCTAGAACCATCATTCCATACCCTGACTAGTACTCGCTACATTCTCGCCTCCTAAAAAGAAAATGGAACAAAAAGGAAAAGGGTGAGCTCAACTAGCCAAAGAAGAATATTATGACTAAGATAATATAGAAAAATTATCGTTAGTCTTCAATAGGAAAAATCGATAGAATATAATAAACAAACTGGTTTCGTGAGATCAATATTCGCAATGAAGTAATAATTCATAGAAGAGTTACGTAGAGAATAAAATCTACTATTATCTATGAATTTAAAAGTCCATCATCAATATTTTATCCCCTCAGAACATCAATCAATATTCATCTTGAATCAAATATTCATCTTCGCACTACAAAGCCAAAGATATTCATCACGATTGGTCATGTTCATCTCAACACATGTACATCTTTTTTGCACTACGGCCAAAGATATTCATAAGAAAATCAACCATCTTTTGCACTTTGCAGTGCCAAAGATATTCAAAGAATATCATCTTTTAGGACCGAGGATGATGAAAAATATTTTAAAGAAAACGAATCCAAAGGAAACAAAAGAATAAATATTAAGGATTCGTATTTCGATTTATCCATGTCCAAAAATACCTCATAAATAATCATAGTGGAGTAAAATTCAAGAATGATCAAAACATAGATACAATCAAAGCTAGTATCCATAATAGATATTTTGGACGAAAAGGAAAAATTTCATTTTTTGATGAATAGTGCCGTATTGGTGAATAGTGTCGTATACGTGAATAGTAACCCCGACACAAAAGGTTCCAAATTTGATTAAAAGTTTAAACCAATATTTCGACATAATGATATTGAAGAAATATAATATCATTTAAAAAGAAAATAACATCCCTTACCTCGTAAAGACAGTACTTCTAGTTGAAACACCAGATATAGGCTTTGACTTGAACTTGCACCGTATAGCAACACTCAAAGTATTAAAATACTCACAAGAATACGATCAATATATCGAGAAAGAAAGAGAGAAAACTTTAGTTTCTGGTGTGATTTTCAATTCTAACCTAAGCACCCTATTTATAGGAAAATGCTTAGAACACCAAAGCAGAAAATTTAATAAAATAATAATATATTTATCAAAATTTCCAACGCACACTAGATTTTCCAAAAAACATCAGCCACCATGTGGGCTCACCTCAGCAAACTCAAAGTAAACGTTTTTCTTATTAAAAATAATTAAAACTTCCAAAAATCAATTATTTCGAAATTTTGCTACTTCAATAATTCATAATAAATAGCCCTTTTGTCAGAAAAATTCGAACCTTATGTCTTTTCCATAGCAAATTCCATTATCTAAAACTTTGCAGAAGAAAGTTTTTCCAAATTCCAAACAGAAATTGACCAAAATTTACAAACGGACGATTTTACAGACTATAATCAAATTCCAGTCAATAAATGAGCCCACGGACATGTTTAACATGTTTTAAACAACTTTTACAATAAAAATACTCTTCCTCCTCGTATATTCATATATCCCACATTCATTGCAAAAATATCACCATTATTATGTTAATATAATATATTTAAATGAATTATTTTATCAAAAAAAGATAAAATATTAATTTTCAACAATTGTCACATTAAAAATTTTCTCCATTTATATCTATATAAAATCAATATTTTCCTCATCATATAAATCCATAATTAATTATTCATAAATAATATTACAGAATCACAATACTGACAACCAGGCAATTCCCAGGAAAGAGGGGGCTTTCCAATAAGGATTTCTCCTTCATCAAGCCTAGCAATTAGATGACCAAACCTCTCCTTAGACAGAACTTTATAGACATTGCCAATAATGTTATCTAATAATATTATTCAGATAATATGAATTATTGCTCCAATAATAGAAAATACTGTGTAGTGACAATTATTAAAACAACAGTAATATAAAATATCAACGCAGTAATTATTGAATCAATAAAATAAAATCTTTGAATAATAATTCTCGTAACAATTATTGAATAGTGCCTTCACGTAAGAATCAATAATTGGTGCAATATCGTATCTTCTTTGTGTTTTAACCACCGGTATTCAACAATGATTAATTGGTAACAACTACGCCGTTATTTATAAACAACTTATACTTGTCATTTTATTCATCCAATCGCTTTCCGTTATGGTGCTCTAATACAAGGTCGCTAGTGCGTCGCATAAATATTCTCCGACAGCAAGAATATTCCACGACCAAACGAATATTCCGACAAAAATAATTCCCCGAAATTCTAAATAATTAATTCTAGCACATAGCCAGATTACTAACCACATTAGCATATTCTAGGTCATAGAACAACCTTCGCATAGCTTACTCACATAATAAATCAATTAAATTCATTTAATTCACATAATCAAATACAAATTTAATTGTCATAAAAATCCAATTTCCTCGGGCGTTACATTTGTCCTGGATGCGAAGAGGAATTTAGAACCTTAATTATGATTATGAGTTATTCACATGATTGTGGACAGGAACTGTTGATTGATGTTAAAGTGATAAAATATTGTTGGTGGACTTTTAAATGGAGAAGATAATACACTTTATGGTCTATCTGACTCTTCTAATGGATTGCTCATTCTGCTGCAACTATGGTTGGAAAGTTTTATCATCTACCTTATGTTGTGACGCCCCCAAAATAGGTATACATCACCCATCTTGAGTCGCCATAAAATACACTACTGACAACTTCATTTATACAACTGTAGTGCAAAATACGACGACAGGTATATTGTGAGTTTTAATACAAATGTATGTAACTCTCATGGTGCCTCGACCACAACCTTACAATGGTACTTTACATAAAAGTACAGTCAAAAACTGTTTTCAAAATTAAAATCTTTGGAAAGTGCTCAAGGAAACCTTCATAAATAGGAGGCCATGAATCTAAGTTATGATAGATATCATATGTCTAGAGAATTATCCTTGGTTGACCCAATAGACCCCAAAAAAAATGAGAAGATTACTATCATGTTCCTTCCAATGGTGAGTCTTCTCTTGACATATAACTATCTCCACTGTCTGCAATTGAACGTTATATTTCAAATAAACTCCAAGATCATATAGGTAGTGCTCGTAGATATACTCAGCAAGTGGATGTGCACAACCCTGTCCTATGATAACACGAAGTTGTATGTCATTAGACATCTTATATGATAGTGGCAAAACACCCTTCCAAAGTTGGGTTCACCTCATCCTATTCGGTTCACCAAAATTAAATATCAAATAATGTATACAATACGACACACTTATCTAAAGTTCTCAATAAAATTATTTCCATACTATTTAGGAGAACCTCAATGACTATAGACCACCGCTCTATTCTGTTATCCCCAATTTATTTCTAAGAACACTCTTATTACTCCGAAAGGGATTGTGAAGCAAAAGTTTGAGCACAACTAGCCCAAAGAAAGAATATCATAACTAAAGATAATTAAATTATTAATAGCTTTACACAATAATAAATCGTAGAGATTTAGAACATATGGTAGATGATAAAACTTTTCAACCATAGTTGCAGGTGAACGAGCAATCCATTAAATGAGTCAAATAGACCATCTAATTCTATTATCTTCTCCATGTTAAAAGTCCACCAATAATATTTTATCCCTGTAACTTCAATCAACAATTCATGTCCACAATCATATGAATAACTCATAATCATAATTGTGATTTTGAATTCCATTTCCTACCCAGGACGAAGATAATTTTCATCACCTATCTTCACCTGAAACATCAAAAATCATGGTTATACCACATCACAATTCATGCTCATAATCATACTAATAAATTCATCTTTGCACTACGGCCAAAGATATACAACTATATAACAAATAACCAACAGTTCATCTTTGCACTACAGGCCAAAGATATACAACTGTATAACCAATAATGCTGAGACACAGCTTAATAGTATCACGACCATGAATTATCCATGCACTACGGGCCAAGGATATTCGTGTTTTCAATTACGGTCATGATTATACTGAATAATCCCTGGTCATAATCATACCAAGTCCATCTATAGAGTAGTACGCGTATACAGGTTATTCCAATAGAATAATAAAGAATGGAATAACAGAAGTTCTCTTCATGAATACGAAAGAAATAATACCCCTTACAAGTACAACAAATAATATCCCTTATCATAAAAGAAACTGGATATAAGAGAAGTGAAGTAGCAGAATACTTTTCTTCTTTCTCTCTATAGTTTCTCTCTCTAGAGTTTCAGTGAATTCGTAAGAAATAATGAAGGAATGAGCTTCTATTTATAGAAGAATGGAGTGAATAGTAACTAATTCATGAATGGTCCAGATTGATTTTCTTTAAAACGGACGGTCCAGATTGGTTTACTATAAAATATTCTAATAAAACAAAATCTTTTAAATAAAATATAATATATGCTATTTATAATCTAATAAAACGAATAACTTTATAAAAGTATTCTGTTTTATATA
Organism: Panax ginseng; assembly: GCA_020205605.1. NCBI lineage: Eukaryota > Viridiplantae > Streptophyta > Magnoliopsida > Apiales > Araliaceae > Panax > Panax ginseng. Next base: position 91,798,743 of record CM035129.1, read on the forward strand.
AAAAGCTTTTCTGTTTTATTACATTAATAATACTAATAAAACAAAACTTCATCATCATTATTATAATTCACACTATTAATCGACCAAGTCGTTCCCAGGAAAGAGGGGGCTTTCCAATAAGGATTTCTATCTATTGGCGCGCAATTAGGTGACCAAACCTTTCCTTGGCAGAACTTCTAGACATCGTTAATATTACAATTAATAATATTAATAACTTTGTTATCTCAATTATTGATTTAATTGATTTAATAATATATAAAATAGCGACAATAATTGAATCAAACTGAGTGACTTCTCACGAAAGCATTAATAATCAATACCGTGTGCTACTATGCAACCACGCGTATTTTACCACCGATTATTTTATGACAACTTGCTTACTTTGAAAAATTTTCAAATGTCACCCTTAACTTCAAACTTTTATCAATTTAACTATTCACCAAAATATAAAAATTGAATACTTTTATTTCATAAAATTCAGGGTCTCCCAATCTCCCCTCCTTATGAAATTTTGCCCTTCAAATTTACGTGCGTACCTGGTATTTCGAAGATATGAGAATACCGTGCTTTCTTTTTGGATTGTACATTCCCGGTTATATCCTCTGTATCGTGATTTTTTCATTGCTCATCTCCTGTATTTCAGATATCATTCTAGAATATATCTTCAAAACAAAGGTTAATTGACATATCACAATTTGTCAACTTATTAAGTAAACAATTTCAGCTTAGGTAAGTCACACACTAGCGAAGTATATAACTCGTCTCTCCCCTCTTAGTTCTAGACTCTTATCTCCGCCAGTGACCATATCCCTAAGCTCTGATACCAAATGTGACGCTCCCAAAATAGGTATACATCACCCATCTTGAGTTGCCAGAAAATACACTACTGACAAATTCATTTATACAACTGTCGTGCAAAATACGACGACAGGTATACTGTGAGTTTTAATACAAATGTATGTAACTCTCATGGTGCCTCGACCACAACCTTACAATGGTACTTTATATAAAAGTACAGTCAAAAACTGTTTAAGAAATTAAAATCTTTGGGAAGTGCTCAAGGAAACCTTCTTACATAGGTGGCCATTAATCTAAGTTATGATAGATATCATATGTCCAGAGAATTATCCTTGGTTGACCCAATAGACCCCAAAGAAAAATGAGAAGATTAATATCATGTTCCTTCCAATGGTGAGTCTTCTCTTGACATATAACTATCTCCACTGTCTACAATTGAACATTATTTTTCAAATAAACTCCAAGATCATATAGGTAGTGCTCGTAGATATACTCAGCAAGTGGATGTGTACAACCTTGTCCTATGATAACACGAAGTTGTATGTCATTAGACATCTTATATGATAGTGGCAAAACACCCTTCCAAAGTTGGGTTCACCTCATCCTATTCGGTTCACCAAAATTAAATATCAAATAATGTATACAATACGACACACTTATCTAAAGTTCTCAATAAAATTATTTCCATACTATTTAGGGAGAACCTCAACAGCTATAGACCACCGTTCTATTCCCCTGTTATCCCCACTCGACTCGGCAACACTCTTATTACCTAAAAGGGATTGTGAAGCAAAAGGTTGAGCACAACTAGCCCAGTAAAGAATATCATAACTAAAGATAATTAAATTATCAATAGCTTTCGTCAATAATAAATCAGAGATTTAGAACATATGGTAGATGATAAAACTTTTCAACCATAGTTGCGTGAAACGAAAGCAATCCATTAAAAGAGTCAAATAAACCATCGTGTCTATTATCTTCTCCATGTTAAAAGTCCACCAATAATATTTTATCCTCAGAACATCAATCAACAATTCATGTCCACAATCATATGAATAACTCATAATCATAATTGTGATTTTGAATTCTTTTCGCACCTGTGACGTAAGATAATTTTCATCACCTATCTTCACCAAAACATCAAAAATCATGGTTATACCAAATCACAATTCATGTTCATAATCATACTAATAAATTCATCTTTGCACTACGGCCAAAGATATACAACTATAGAACAAATAACCAACAGCTCATCTTTGCACTACAAAAGCCAAAGATATACAACTATATAACCAATAATGCCGAGACACAACTTTAATAGTATCACGACCACGAATTATCCATGCACTACGGGCCAAGGATATTCGTGTTTTCAATTACTACCATGATTATACCGAAATAATCCTCGGTCATAATCATACCAAGTCCATCTATGTACTACGGGCCAAAGATGACTTTTTACCACATCATTTGTAACATTACTACATGATTATACCGAATAATTCCTCGTCATAATCATACCAAGTCCATCTACGCACGTAAGTCATGTATGACTTTCAACACAATATAAAGCATGAGGATCATGACACAACGATATAAAGAATCAATCAAATGAGATAAAGGATAAATATTAAACATTTATAATATAAATTATCCATGGTTCAAGAATATCCCAATGTTATCAATCACTTAATAATCTCATAATCTAATATCATTAATATTATAACAATATTTTAATTATTTCTTAAACTTATAAACAATTTATTTTAATTGTTTACACTTTACCAAATAATGCATTTAATAATTCAAAAATGCCATACTCATAAGATTTCATCACCAATGATCAAATCTCTTATCAAAAATCTACATATACCCTATATAGGATTCCCAAGCCATAAAATCCTATTTACCAATTTTCAACTTCACATAACATATTTAACTCATATACTCATAACTAGTGCATTTTCATGAAAAATACCAAATCAGTCCCAATTTTGTTTCTGGGATTTAGTAGAATATAGTTCCATATTGAACATATATTTTTCTCGAAATTTTTAAAATTCATTTACTATTTTTCATAAATCAATTTCTAATTAATTCCTTAAGAAATTAGTTACTTCAAGTTTAACTCTAGAAATTCCCAAATCTTGGCAGGATCTTACACATGTTAACGTGATCTTCCAATTTAAATTTCATGGTCATCGGAGTTATAGAACTCCGGTTATAGCATTTTTCGTCGGAAAAACCTAAATATTGAAATGGTCATAACTTGCTCATTTTAAGTCGGAATGAGCTCATTTTTGAACAAGAGGTACTTTATACCATATATTTTCATATCCCAAACGGCCGAAATTTTTCTCACAAATTAAGTGGCCGAAACAGCCCTTTTAAACTTCTGGGCAGTAGCCTTTTTGGTGGTTTGTAGTTTTTGACTCCTTTGCTAAAATCAATTCACACGAAAATCTACAACACCTTTTCCAGTGATTCCACTTGGATAAGTTAGAAAACTCATAGATCTAACTCTAAAACCTGATCACACTCAAAGATTCAAAATATAATAGGAGATATGGTCAATTGAATTTCATATTATATTTTTACCAAAATCTGATTTTCAACCCTTTGTGATTTCTAAGAAACTTTCATGTTTTCACATAATAACCAACATAACTTATCATAACACTTACTAATACTACATATACCCATGATTTTCATCAGTCCAATCCTTTTATTATGACTTTCATCATAATCCACGTAAATAGATCATTTCCACAATTTAATAAGGAATGAATACAAACGATCATTCACCATGCATGTGGTAATCCACATAGACAGGTTATTCTAACAGAATAATAAAGAATGGAATAACTAAAGAATTCACCATGCATGCGATAGATCGCATGCGATATATATTATTCTCAACAAAATAATAAAGAATCTAAACCCGAATCCATGCAGCGTAATTACAGACCGACAAGATATTCCAACGTAATAATAAATAATGGAACTGTGTCATGCGAGAACGCACACAAATGCAGGATATTCAGACGAATAATAATAAAGAATGGAATAATAGAAGAATTTCACCATGTATTCAGCACTTCGCATAGATAGGTTATTCCAATAAAATAATAAGGAATGGAATAAAAGAAGAATTTTACCATTTATAGAGTAGTCCGCATATACAGGTTATTCCAACAGAATAATAAAGAATGGAATAACAGAAATTCTCTTCATGAATACAAAAGAAATAATACCCCTTACAAGTACAACAAATAATATCCCTTACCTTAGAAGAAACTAGATATAGGAGTAGTGAAGTAGCAGAATACTTTTCTTCTTCCTCTCTATAATTTCTCTCTTCTAGAGTTTCAGTGAATTTGTAAGAAATAATGAAGGAATGTGCTTCTATTTATAGAAGAATGGACTGAATAGTAACTAATTCATGAACTATCTGCATTGATTTACTTTTAAACTGACAAATCAGTATTGGTTTACTATAAAATATTCTAATAAAACAAAATCTTTTAAATAAAATATAATATATTCTATTTATAATCTAATAAAACGAATAACTTTATAAAAGTATTCTGCTTTTATATAAAAAGATTTTACTATATAAACACTACTATGCACACTATACAAACACTATGCATAATAAAAAATAATATATTCTAATTATTGTCTAATAAAATAAATAACTTTATAAAAGTATTTTATTTTATATAAAAAAATTTACTATACAAAAATACTATGCATAATAGAATATAATATATTCTATTTATAGTCTAATAAAATGAATAACTTTATAAAAGTATTCTGCTTTATATAAAAAGCTTTTATGTTTTATTACATTAATAGTACTAATAAAACAAAACTTTATCATCATTATTATAATTCACACTATTAATCGACTGTGTCGCTCCTGTGAAAGAGGGGCTTTCAATAAGGATTTTTCCTATCATGTGCAATTAGGTGACCAAACTTCTCCTTGGCAGAACTTCTAGACATCATTAATATTGTAATTAATAATATTAATAACTTTGTTATCTCAATAATTGATTTAATAATATAAAAAATATCGACAATAATTGAATCAAACTGAGTGATTTCTCACGTAAGCATTAATAATCAATACTGTGTGCTACAATACAACCACGCGTATTTTACCACCGATTATTTTATGACAACTTGTTTACTTTGAAAATTTTTCAAATGTCACCCTTAACTTTAAACTTTTATCAATTTAACTATTCACCAAAATAGAAAAATTGAGTACTTTTATTTCATAAAATTCGGGGTCTCACATATGTTCTAAACCTCTAATTTATTACTGATGAAGGCTATTGATAATTTAATTATCTTTAGTTATGATATTCTTTACCGGGCTATTTGTGCTCACCCTTTTGCTTCATAATTTCTTTCAGTTAATAAGAGTGTAGCTGGGTCGAACGGGGATAATAGGGGAATAGAACGGTGGTCTATAGTTGTTGAGGTTCTCCATAAACAGTATGGAAATAATTCTATGGAGAACTTTAGATAAGTGTGTTGTATTTTATACGTCATTTAATAATTATATTTGGTGAATCCAATTGGGTGAGGCGAACCCAACGTTGGAAGGGTGTTTTGCCACTATCATACAAGATGTCTAATGACATACAACCTCGTGTTATCATAAGACAGGGTTGTGCATATCCACTTGTTGAGTATATCTACGAGCAGTACCTGTATAATCTTGGAGTTTGGTTGAAATATAATTCTCAATTGCAGACAATGGAGATAGTTATATCTCAAGAGAAGGCTCACCATTGGAAAGAACATGATAATAATCTTCTTAATTTTCTTTGGGGTCTATTTGGTCAACCAAGGATAATTCTCTAGTCATATGATATCTATTATAACTTAGATGCATGGCCTCCCATGTACGAAGGTTTTCTTGAGCATTTTCTAAAGATTTTAATTTCTAAAACAGTTATTGATTGTACCTTTATGTAACGTGCTATCCAAGGTTGGGATGAGAGTCACAGTTGGTATATATTTGTATCAAAACTCACAACATATGTGTTGTTGTATTTTATATGACAATTGTAATAATAAAGTTGTAGTTATTTTCTGTACCATGTATTTAGCGACTCAGAATTGGTTGGGTGGATTAAACCTATTTTGGGGGCGTCACAAGTACACTCACTTGGATGTATAGGTTCAGTATCTTATAGATATTTCTTCCATGTCTATTATTCTTATCTATCTGACCTTCATAGTGTTAATGTTAGAGTTCTTGGAACTAAGTGAAGCGCTACCTCAGTGCATCAGAGAGCCAATGTCTGTTAACACTATCATTCAGATATATAGTTCATATAGATACTGTACACTTTTCTAATTCCATTAGAATAACAACTAAATACTTCAACTAATAATACACTAAACCAATAATATACCATTACATTGATTCAAAAGGTCGTTATTATTAAATTATAGCTATCAACAGGGTATACATGTCCTAAGCCTTTTATCCACAATACCAAAACTTCTGGAATATATTCTTTCTATCTGCAAATGAAGAAAATATTTGCAGGGATGAGCTACAGAAAGCTCAGTAAGTTTTGAACAATAAACGAATGTATATATATATATATATATATCAATTCTGAAATAAATGAACATAAAGTTTAGAGTTTTTCCACACACACCAAAACTGGATTGAATGAACATAAAGTTCAGAGTAGTGCCATAAATATATACTGAGGTTTATCTGCCAAACCCCGCACATTATGAGTTACTGTCAGTCCTATAGACTTAGCAACCCGGGTTAATCAAACAAAAATAGGAGTATGCATATCATCATCTATGTACTGTCCGATCATTGCTATAAATGTCTGAAACAGTTTACTACCGATCATTGCTATAAATGTCGGAGACAGGTCCTCACTACCAAAGACAACCATAGTTGTCCACCGACAGCTCCTCACTGCCGGTTCTAATAGTGTCAGTATATATATCGGCACCAAATAAATTTTTTTTTTCACAAACTGTGTTTTTATACATTTGTACCAAACAAAATTGGTTTCTTACAAACTATGCTTTTATACATTGATACCAAACAAAATTGGTTTCTCACAAACTATGCTTTGATATCAAATCAAACGCAATTTTTCCATAATAATAACTTATATGACTTGGTTATGTATGAACAAGAATTTATAACCTTTGAATAACAGAATTCATAAACACTATGTATTACCAAACCATAACTGATAAATATCAAATTTTCATTTAATAAAATAATTTAAATGAAACTGGCATTTGAAATATGAGGTTTACACAAAGTACAAAAAAACTTGCCTGTATCGTCGACTATTGCTACACAGTATATTTAACTTCGTCTGAAGACCTAATATTAATAATATTGATCTCCAAGTTAGAATAATATCATCACAATGTATTACTATGAATTACTGTTATAAAATAACCTAAACTCATTATCACATAATCCTATTGGTCTATAAGACACATAAGACCTAACCTCAAGTCAAACTATTACAGTCTGAGTAGAGTTTGGTACTATTTCGACAGCCCGATTGCCTAATCGGACAATTATCGAGCTTAATCCCAAAAAGACTCTGCCTAAATACTTCACAATTATATTAAATAATTTAATCATCAGTTAAAACTATTTTTCCCTAGCTCATAACAATTTATAAATAATTATTACTATTTATCCAAAAAATTCAATCACTTATAACTTATTTATATAAATTAAAAACCACTTTATTCCCTTATCATTAATATTTATTTATTATTAAATATTAATGAAAATCATATCATAATATTATAATATATTTATAATATTTCAAAGTATTTTAATACCTTAAAATCACATTTATTTGATTTAAATCCATTGTCCAATAATTGACATTAATATTAAAATATTAATATTTTCATGACAAAATACCAAAAGTTATATTTTCTAACTCAAAATATTTTTCTAACCTTTAAAACATTTTTATATATGATTTTAAAGCATTAATTCTAATTTCCCATAATTTATTTAATATATTAATTAAATAAATGAATTACCATTAATATTAATTAATTAATGAAATTCTTCATAAAATATTAAAAGTTATTAAAATAACTTAAAATATTTTCTTATACCATAATATAATTTTTCATGATTTTTAAGTATTAAAATTATTTTTGAATAATTTATTTAATATTATAATTAAATAAATTAAATACCTTTTATATTCTAAAAATATTAAATATTTATAAAATATACTCAAAATAATTAAAAACTAATTTTTAAGCTTTAAAAACTAATTTATTTAATCTTGTAATGGTTCTAGGTGTTCTAATGACTTGCATGTATAGGTCACATACCAGTCTACAACATAACAACAACAAATCGACCAAACTAGCAAACAACAGCAAGATCAGAGGCTTGCAAAAGCTTGTCAGAGCCATCTGGGCAAATCTGGGCTGCCCAGATTCAGTCTCCCATGGTTGGTCAACCATGTTTAACCACTTATATCTTGAGATCTAGACGTGTTATGGATGTAATTCCACTTCCAGTCTACTCTCCTCATGACAGAGAACAAGTCTATAACTTAAAATACAACAAATCATTAACACACAAGAATTTATGAGCCCTGACATATGGCTATCAGGCCATATTTTAGGTTTCTTGATCATTCCTTAAAACTTGATTTTCTAACACCTAGATGTTATGAATCCTTGATGTAACAACTTGGATCACTAAATAACATCTCATAACACAACTTTAAACATCTAACAACAACATATAACATAAGATCACATAGATTTTCATAAGGCTAGGGTTTTATACCTTTATGCTTTAATTCTTGAACTTTTGATCCTTGATCTGTTCTTGGAAGGCTAAGAGCTAATCTTGGCTAAATATTTCACTCTCTCCCTCTCTCTGAGTTTTGAGATTATAGAGAGAGAATGGCTTGGATAAGTTTGGTAAGTAAAGTGAGTAATTTTACTTAAGTTTAATCTTTTATATTTTTGAATCCATGGCCACAATTGTTGCTAAGTGTCCAAGATATCTGATTTGGTAGGATTTTACACACATGGGATAAACTTGAGTGATGACTCGCAAGATTTGTAAAATCTTTTACTTAACTTTTAAGTAAAAGGGTATTTTGGTCATTTTGCATTCACTAAGGATAATTTTGTGATTTCCTATTCAACCTTGAGGTTAGTTTGGTCATTTATGTTATAGATTTAGACACATGAAAAATCTTATTGATGAGTCACCAAGATTTATGTTTTATCTTTTGTAAAAAGATAAGATCGAGAGAATTTTGGTCTTTTTACCCCTACTAAGGGTATTTTGGTAATTTTCATATTATCTATAGGGTTATTTTAGTCATTTCACATACTTTCCTAACATTTTTAATCCTTAGGTTTTGATAACCAGTATTAGGGTTTCCTAATTAGATTTTAGGGTTCCAAAATTAAAATTAGGGTTTAGCGATTAAGGTTTAGTAATCCGGGTTAGGGTTTCCTAATCCTCATTAACTTTCTCTCATAGAATTTTATACTTGACCTTACATCCACATACCTATAATAATATTCGGTATCACAATTTCTTATTGATAACCCTAATTAGGGTTCGGGTTTCTATTCTCTGTTAAGCACAACTCTACTCATATTTCTTAGTCAATACACAAATTGACCACTTCTCTAGACTTGTATCATAGATACTTACCACAACATTGATAATCAATATAAAAAATAAAAAATAAAGAAAAATTGTGAAATTCCGGATCCTCACGTTGAACATGGATTTTAGTGCGTGGAATGTGTTTGGACTCTATATGACATGGGATTTCGATCAGAAGTTGGAGATTTGGATATATAATGAGCAACAAACATCGAAATCAAACACACAAGGCAAATTACAGAGATTAATTACAGATTTTTCTTATCAAGCATTGGAGGAAGACTTTGAAGAGAATTTCATATCAATTGTGGATTAAGGCTACGTGAAGGGTGTTCTGAAATATTCTTCTTCTTAGTCTTATATTTGTAATTGAAAGGATGTTGCCTTTAAATTATTCAGTTATTATTTCTTTCATGATGAACTAATTCACTTTTTAGGCTTATGATGGATCCTTAAGTGAAACAATGGTTTTATAACTTTGATTTTCAGTTCAATAAACTATTTTTCAGTTTGTCTATATTAATTTGAGCTTGAATTTATGAATTTTCTGATCAACAATTCTTTGTGGATTTGTATGGAATCGAGAGAGGATATACGAGTCTAGACTTAGTTAATATAACATGTGTTCTTGAATTTTGTGAATGTACAGAATCTTGATGAATGTTAAGGTAGAGATATGCTTGACATCGCACGTAATCGGATAGAGGACTTAATCTTAAACCTTCTTTAATTATAATTCACACAGAGATATAGTGCATTAGTTGATTAAGGTGTTTAACTTGTTCCTATCTTAATTGTAGATTTAAGTTAATACGGTATTAGTACATTGAGAGGTGGCTAGTGCTACATTCGTGTTCTTGATTAATAAACTGGGATAGTGAATTGAACTGGAATAAAGGTGTAAAAATTAGAGTGAAGATTAGGGTGAAATCGTAAGCTTAATTCTCAATTAATTGTTTGAAATTTCAGTTTTTAATATTTGTGATTGGTTTGTGGTCTTATATTTATTAATAATTTTAGTTTTTATAATTTTAATCATTGATTTGGATACTTTAATAAAATTAGGATTAATAGGAAATTGATAATTGTGAGGTTAAATTCTTACTTAATTGTCTCTGTGGGAACGATACTCTACTTACTATTATATTATTTGTTGACCACATATACTTGCGTGTCGTGCGTAATTAGATTTTACCCAACACCATTGCACAGGCTAAGGAACCCAGATCTCACCAACGATCCAAGCATATACTTAGGCGGTACCATCTCATCCGTGAAATCATTGATAGAGGAGTACATATAGGAAGAGTGCCAACAGATAATAATGTTGCAGATCCACTGACCAAGGCTTTGTCGCAGCAAAAGCACGAAGGTCACACTAGTTCCATGGGTATTAGATACATGAGTGATTGGCTCTAGTGCAAGTGGGTGGGAGACTGTTAGAGTTTATACCCTAGAACCCAATTATTTGATATAATTGCTTAACATTTTGATATTATATTTGATTGAATAAATGAATGATTTTGTTATGGTTTTATTTACTGCGTTATATAAATGTTAACATAATAAAATTCCTTACAATAGTGATACAAATTATATAGTTTCAAGTTTGTGACTTGAACATGAGATTATATAATTACAATTAATATCATTGCTCTTAAATGTCCCTAGTCGAGTATCATTGTTGATGGGACAACAATGATGCATTGAGACTAGTATGTGGATTGATTGATGACCAAATCTCATTGGTCATAAATATATAAGATATTAAGTCAATGCATAGGTACATGTTAGAGAACGATGTACTAGACAGACCCACCATGAGAATTCTACGTGGAACAATATGCAAAGTGTCATTAGCAATTCTCATAGTGACAATGATGTAATGGTCCTCCGACCTGAAATCACTATATTACTACACGAGAATTTATGTACTTTGATATCATCAAATGTCACCTTTAATATGGTGGACTATAAAGATGATTATTGGGTACATCATGAATCATGTGAGGAATATGAGTGATCTAGATGGAATTTAACCCTCTTATATATTAGGGGTGATATCCATAGGCCGCTTGATTGAGTAGGACTATAAAATGCATGGCCATGCTCAAATAGTGATTTGTTTCATATAGTCTACTCATTGATTAAGAAAACACATATTAAATTATGAAGAGTATGACACATTCCATGACTCGAGTTTAATCTAGGATGTCAAGGTTAAAAGGATTAAATTACATTGAAACATTGGTCACGAAAAGGTTGCATCGAATCATCGATCTTATTATTACTTGGATAGCAGTGATGCATTACTAGATTTCGCTCAGTGTTTATAATTTTATAATATGATTTTAAAATTATTGCCAACGTAATAATAACCTATAGGGTCACACACATAGAACGTAATTAAAAGAGAATTAATTTAAATTATAAAGATTTAAATATGTCAATATGATTGATAGTATTTAAATTACGAATTTAAATTAATAGGATAATTTATATATATGGGTATATTAATTAAGTAAGACTTAATTTAGATATATATATATATATATATATATATATATAAATTCAGATTTTATTTTAATTAAATTAGGTTTTTGATTAATTCCTTTTTAACTGCTATATATATGATATGTAGCATCCATATTAGGGATTATCATTAACCTAAAAACCCTAGCCTCTCTTAGAGAGAGACTAGAGAAAAAGTTTTTGAAAATCTTGTTCCTTTGGTGGCTAGTACCGCAGCTCCCTTTATTGCAGAATCTTGCAACAGTTCGCATGCGTTCGTGTGGATACCATAGAGACGCAGTTTCATGAGGGATTGCGTTGGAGATTCGAAGCGTTTCAGAGGCTTTTTCATAATCGGTATAATCTCTTAAACACTGAATTAATGTCTGTTTCGCATGGATCCTATTTTGGGTTTCAGAAATTATTCTGTTTTATTCAATTTTTATTCCGCTGTGCATTGCTTTGATGTGCCGAAAACCCAACAATTTCAAGCTGGCATCATCATGGTGTCCACATACCCTAAATGGCTATCCAACATAGTCCCCATACCTAAACTAGGAGGAAAGGTACGAGTTTGCGTGGATTACCAGGATCTGAATAAAGCTTGCCTTAAAGATAGCTTTCCCGTGCCATTTATCCACTTACTCATTGACAATACTGCTTAATATAACATGTACTCCTTTACTGATTGTTTTGCAGGGTACCATCAAATTATGGTTGCTGAGGAGGATCGTGAGAAAACTTCTTTCATCATGCCTTGGGGAACCTTTTGCTATAGACGGTTGTCATTCGGCCTCATTAATGCCGGAGCAACCTATCAGAGAGCTATGATGGCTCTTTTCCATGACTTAATGCACAATGAGATAGAGATCTAAGTGGATTACATCATTGTCAAGTCCCAAAGGGAAAAAGACCACCTAGACCATCTTAGAAAGCTATTCAATAGGTTGCATAAGTACAACTTGAAGTTGAATCCAGGCAAGTGCGCCTTTGGCGTTAAATCAGGCAAGTTGCTAGGATTCCTAGTCAGCCACAAAAGGATTGAGCTGGATCCCACCAAAATCTAGGCCATCAAGAAAATGCCCATTCCTCAGACAAAGAAGGAAATACGGGGATTTTTGGGAAGGATCAACTTCATTAGCAGGTTTATTTCCCAACTCATAACAACCTGTGAGCCTATCTTCAAGTTGTTAAGGAAGAACTCCTCAATGAAATGGAACGATGAGTGTCAAGAAGCCTTTCTTATAATCAAAGAGCAGCTTGTCAACAATCATGTTTTGGTACCTCCCAGGGATGATGTTCCCCTGTTCATGTACTTGTCCATTAATGACAATGTCATGGGCTGCATGCTAGGATAGAAAGACGATAGAGGCGAAGAGCGAGCTATCTACTACCTCAACAAAAGATTCAGCAGCAGTGAACACAAGTACGCTCTGATTAAGAGGACATGTTGTGCTTTAGCATGGGCTTCCATGAGGTTACAACATTACTTTCATGGTCACACAACCCATCTCATATCCCGTGTGGATCCTCTCAAGTACGTGTTCAGTAAACCCATGTTAAATTGTCGGCTGTCCAGATGGCAGTTGATCATATAACAATTTGACATCGTCTACGTGACGCAAAAGTCCATTAAAGGTCAAGGAATTACGGATCAACTGGTCGCCGCACCTGCAGGGGATTTCAAACCCTTGGAAACATACTTCCCCTATGAAGAGGTAATGACAGTTCAGCAACACCATCAGTACAATGAATGTCGTACGTGGAAAATTTATTTTGATGGAGCTGTAAACATGGAAGGTTCTGGAGCTGGAGCAGTTCTAGTATCTGGTACGGGGGAGCAGTATCCCATCGCCATTAAATTGCAGTTTGTCAGCACCAATAACATAGCTGAGTATAAAGGCTGTATCATAGGGCAAAAACTTACCCAATCAATGGGTATCAGGCAGTTAACTGTCTTTAGAGATTCAGAATTGGTAATCAGAAAGACCACATGAATCTACAGATGTCTTTGGAGTTTGAAGAAGTAACCTTCCTCCACATTCCTAGGAATAGGAATGATTTTGCGGATGCGCTAGCAACTTTGGCCTCCTTGATTCATATACTTGACAAGGAAAACATGCCAAGCATCCCACTTGCCCTGCAAAAGGCTCTATACTATGAGAATTACATTGGAGAAGTATCGGATGAGCTACCTCCCATCCAACACACTTGGTATAGGCATATCAAGGAGTACTTGCGAGATGGATCTACGCCCGCTGAGGCGAGCCCGACTGAAAGAAGCGGATCCATCGACTAGCTATGAAGTTCTACCTGAGCGGAGATGCACTCTACAAAAGAGATGTAGGACTAGGTCTCCTCAGATGTTCGGACAAGGACCAAGCTCAGAGGCTTATGGATGAAATCCATGGTGGAGTATGTGGCCCACACATGAGCGGTCCTCTACTCGTTAAAAAGATCCTCAGAACAGGGCATTACTGGCTCTCGCTTAAGGCTGACTGTGATGATCACGTCAAGAGATGGTATCAATGTCAAATTCATGGGAATGTTATCCACGCATCTCCGAGGGAGCTCCACAACATGAGTTCACCTTGGCCCTTCTCAATGTGGGGAATGGACGTGATCGGGCCCATCGAGCTCAAAGCCAGTAATGGGCATCAGGTTATCTTCACCATGAATGACTACTTCACCAAATGGGTAGAAGCAGCCTCCTTCCCTAGGGTTACCAAATAAGTCATCATTTCTTTCATCAGAAACAATGTCATTTATCGATATGGATAACTAGAGGTGATTATGTCGGACAATGCTAAGAACCTCAACAACAAAATAATGGAAGAGTTTTACAGTAAATTACACATCAAACACCTTAACTCCATCATCTACCGTCCAAATATGAATGGTGATGTTGAAGCAGCTAATAAGAACATCAAGAAGATCATGCAAAAGATGTCCGCCAATCACAAAGGATGGCCAGACCTCTTGCCTCTGACTCTATTAGCCTACAGAACTTCAATGCGTACTTCCACTGGGGCAAACCCCTACTCATTGACCTATAGGATGGAAGAAATACTCCCCATAGAGGTAGAAATGGAATCCCTCAGAGTGTTGATAGACGCTTAGCTGGATGAAGACCAATTGTTACAAGACAGGTATCACCAATTGTCTCTAATAGACGATAGGCGAAGTGATGCAATCTTCTATGGTCAGTTATACCAACAAAGGATCGCTAGATCCTACAACAAAAAAGTTTGGCTATGGCAATTTAAACAACATGACTTGGTTTTGAATAAGATTGTTGACAACCAAGATCAGTCAAATGGAAAATTCGCTCCAAACTGGGAGGGCCCATTTATTGTTAATGAAGTATTGACAGGAGATGCTCTCAGACTACAGGAAATGGATGGTGATGAATTTCCACAACTCATCAACTTGGAGACTGTGAAATGGTATTATGTCTAAATTTACCATCAAGCAAACATCCTGCTTTAGGATCACCGGATCACCAGATCACCAGTCATTTCAGGTTTTCTAACCTTTACTACACACAACCTTTCTTCATACCCATTTGCCCCATCAGGGAAACACACTCTTCAAGCCAGTAACCTGGTTTTCAGATCATTAGATCTTTCATTCAACTTCATTTTAAACCTTTCAGGTTATCTCACTAGGGATTAAACCTTTCACACCCGCAGTTTTGTCCCACTACGGATAAGACTTTTCGCACATGCAGTTTGTCCTGAACATGGGATCAAACTTTTACTCCGCAGTTTGTCCCGGACATGGGATCAAATTTGTTTGGTTGCCAATCGTCCTGAACATGGGGCAAACTACATCGAATTGATCTCCCCGATACTTGGGAGTACGTAGGCAACCATTTTATATGGCCCAGTCGTAATAAAAACAAAGACAACAAAAATATTTCTACACCCTTCTCTACAAACAAAAATCACAAAAATATCTCTACACCTTTCTACACCCTTACACCATTCAGCATTGAACCTCTTACACCAGGTTCAAACTATGCAGACTTTATCTCCTCTTCAATAGGAGTACGTAGGCAGCCATTTATGGTACGGTCTAACCCACTACCAAAATACAAATACTTGTTAGTGGTACTGGGATCAAACTTCAATCCACTACATTTCATCGGCTTCAGACCAAAGGGATGGAACTACCTAGCCTCCCCATAAATGGGAGAGTTGGCGACCATCTAAGCTGCGGTTTATTCCTCAAAGAGCAACACCAATCCATAAGAGATGAAACTAACTGGGCTCCTCTTAAATAGGAGTACTGGAGACCATATGTGGTGCGGTCAATCTCAGAGAGAAAAAGCCATATTCCTTACCACATCTACATACAGAAACCAGTCCCAAGACACCAAAAAGGGTAGGGATATACATAGATCAATGATCCCTTCTGACAAATCCTGAGATGTCTTAATGTCCGCCTATCAAGGATGAGTTCAGAATACATCAAGATCACAAGCCCTGAAGAAGCAGGAAAAATATCAAGCAAGTATCCAGGCATAACTAAAAGGGAGGTGCATCAAAATATATTTCCCTGCCATATATAATGTTGTTTGATATATACAATATGAATTGTACATGAAAAAATGGCTAAGCTAGTCTGTGCAGGAAAATACAAGTCTATCTACAGATCGTATGTATGTGGGCTATCAGATCTAACATAACATCTCTCTCAAAGGAAGAGGATAACGATGTGGTCTCCTGCATCAACTTATCTACACGTGCCAACATATCCGAGGCCAACTGCATGGTGGCATGATGTTCATCAATATATGCACTCATATCGATAAGCATGCCAGTAGTAAGGGATCTCACTGTAGTACTATCTGTAACGGCTATGTCCCGGGAAGATAGGACAGTATCCCGCTCAATAATCAAGGCATCTCTAGCTAATCTGGCCTTCTCCCGCTCCTCAATAGCGGTATCTCTATGAGCTACAGCCTCATCTCTCTCTAATAGAGCGGTGTCTCTCCCATCAAGAGCTGTCAACATCAAGGCCCTAGCCTGATCTCTCTCAAAGGTCATCAAATGAAGACTGCTCTAAATACTGTGTTGAATACTGGATCTACAAGAGCTGTTGTCAACCTAGTGAAAAGCTCCTCCTCAATGGGAAAATTAATGTCCTCTATGGGATCTCCACCATCAGAATCAATCCCTGGCACTATGGATACTACCGCAGCCGATGGTATCTTTGTCTCCATCCACGCAGAATACTCTGTTGAACAGCCTGGATGGCTAACAGAAAATGCAGCTACCTCACGCTGATCCCAACAGGCATATATCCTGGATCTCTCCTCTATTGACAAGTGGCGGGAGGCCAAATGTTAACTCAATGCCCCCTCAAAAGGATAGAAATTTTGGAACTGGTCAAACTGACACATCACAGCTAATGGGTGGTAAGTAGTCATACCCCTCAATCTAGCCACAGGTAGATAATCCATGCCCGTGGCATGAGTGATGAAGTTGTAGGGTGAACTAAGCCCTGTACACGATAATATATCAAATGGATCTCCGATCCCTACCAGGAAAATGGACCAAGATGCAGGATATGTACACTCCGTAGGCTGAAAGGAGTACGACATGTCTATCTCGTGGGTAAAACAATACCCATGCCGTTTGAAAGTGCCAATCGGTCTCAGGTGTGACATAAACCACACGTATAACATGACCGAACTACCTCTGAATACCCCTGCAGGGTAGGTACTGTAATATGTGGTCGACCTCAGCGTCTCTGCTACAATCATCGACACAATGCTATGACCCTCCCTGAGAGTTCTCACTACCATAATGACGCCAATGTCCAGCTCATCCATATACCGTGGCATGTATACGTATGACAATACACACATCAACAATACGTCTACTCTAGCTGGACTCCAATGATCCTCCATCATGGTAAAATCCTCGGAGTGTCGTATATAACTGTTCTCTGAGCCAAATATGTCCATTAAAAAACGCTGGGATATCACATGGTCGGATGTGATCTCATCATGCACAACTCTACGCCTCAGCCCGGTGAGGGTTATAAACTGTCGGCTCATGTCGCCGATAGCCATCCGCGCACAAGGTATGTCTAATGGCAGCACCGTCAACCGTGCATACTCCTCTAAGGTAGGAGTCAACTCATGGATACCAAATTGGAAAACCTGCCTCTCCGGTATCCAGTGCTCCTGCATAACCTCTATAAAGCCTGCGGTAACCTGAAACATTAGTAAGGTCATGGAATACTATAGTATCTTATCTAAGTCATACAGTCTTTTGTATACTCAGAACGATCATTCAACATTCACTTTACGCATTTATAGTGTTAAGCATTTTACTTTACCTTATTCTTAACTTACAACGTCCGATTAATTCAACTCAGAACGTCATCCAAGTTATAAACATTAACTTGGCTTCTTTTACGTTATACGTACTTGTCTTTGATTCAGCTTCTTCACCCATCATAGTTTTAATCACGGATCTTCATTACTTTACAGTCAAACCATACACGGAGTGTAGGTCCTACCCGTTTAATATTTGCATACACTTAACCTTCACATTGGTTAAAGTGTTCAACGCTTAGATTTCATTATATCATTCTCATCCGACTCACAATCGGCTTTCATTAATATTCTTACTGTTCTCTACGGCTCTCTTGATAATTCATATCTTACTTACTACCTTCGTCAACGTCTAAGTCATACAACCAATGTATACTTAGAACGTTCTCTCAACATGAATACGCTTCACGAGAATCGTTTACGTATTCAACGTTCATGTTGTTCCTCTCATAATCTCTCAATCAACTTTTACTCAAGGTTTTAATAGCTTTCATTCATTACTCGCCACTTAAACCCCATGTTCATTATAATTTCTTAATGTCAAAGCCATACGGTTTGTTGTATGCTAAGACCGATCGTTCCTCGCAACAGCGTTGAATTCACAGCGTCTATACGCTTTATATTCATCTCTCATTACCATGTCATAACATTAAAATGTTATACATTACTATTATCCATCAACGTCTAAGGAATCACAACCATAGCAATCCCTTACGTTCGTTTATCGCGACTACAGTCCCCGGATATCGATTACGTAACCCGCGTTCACATTCTTTATCTTTTAATCTCATTTAATCTTTTCGTTCAACCTTCATTAAAGGTTTAATAAACTTGATTAAGTGTTAAATTAGTTAAATTACATATTCATATTTCTTTCTTGCACATCCCCCGAGAAATTGAGCAATTAAAATCTCATTTCTGGGTATTGCCTACTGCTGGCGGCGGCCCAGCGGCCTGGTACCCTCTTTCTTTTCGCGTTGCAGCACCAATTATCAATAGCTAATGGCCCGAGCTTTCATTACTGTGGCGCTTGGCCTCCAAGGCATAACTTCATGCACTGCTTGCCTATGAGTATGAAACCTAGAAAATTTTTCTATGTCTTTTACAAGCTTGAGACGCTGACTTTGAAATCTCATAACTTCTTCGTTATAACTCGGAACGAGGTCATTCCAAAGCCATTTTCTTCCTTATCTTACGTACTTCGATTACCCTTGGACAAAACTTCATTCTGAATCTGTTAACATGCCATTCAGTTGGCTTAATCTTCACTCTTCATTCATGTTTACGTTATTAATGCTCTTCGTTCGTTCATCCATAATTCGGTCATCCGAACTCGGAATTCGTTCATTCTTGAGTCCATGACTCACGTTTTCAACATTCTCTTATATTCTTATGAAATCCTACATGTTCGGGTTCATTTACTAACTTTCTAATTCTCGTTCGTCTTTTACGAAAATTTTACCATAACTTCGTTATAGCTAAGTTTTAATCCGTTCTTTATGAACGTTTCTAACGTTCCTAACCAATCAATAAGCAACTAACTTATACGCGATGGTTTTAAACTTGTCCACAATAACAATTATCCTACGATGGTTTTAAATTTGTCCATCAACAACGTTCTTCGTGTTCTTCGCGTGTTCTTCGCGTTCTTCGTTTGTTCTTCATTTTAATTGATATTTTGGATTACGATTCTACTTTTTCTTGGAATTTGATGTTATAGAACATCATTCCTTAGTTATTTGACCTACTCATTCATAAGATTCATTCGGATCGCTCAAAATCCTTATGAATCTTATACTTCCTTAAGAAATTTATAAACTAAATTCCAAATTCTTATTTCTTCATTTTCTCATGATTTCAACCATATGAAATCATTCTTAACTTTATCTACTTCTTATCTTCATTAATTTATGTTTTTGAACATATTAAACTTAAAGAAAATTAGAAGAAACTAGGGTTCGGATTACCGTTCTTCTTTAATCTCCTTCTGTCGGACAAAGCGTGCACTCGGGCTAGCTTTTCCTCATTCTCCATTTCTTCCTCTCCCATTGGAACTCTCTCTCTCTCTATCTCTCATAGATTAGGATTTTCAAAAGCTCAAAATAATGAACTTAAGCTTTCTATTTATAGAAAACTAAGGTTAGGGGCATTATGGTCATTTCGCACCCTTAACCCCCTTACTATTCCAAACTTAGCCACCAAGTTTACTTGGTGGCCAAGTGGCCGCCCAACAATTTTAAAAACTGCGATTCTCGGAATCCAAATATTTTTGGATATTTCGTCTTTCCTTTACCGATTAAATATTACGTATTCTTTGGATCTCCGAAAAACTAAAAAACACTTTTTCACGATAAGCATGTTCCTTCATGTTTTCTCCTAACATAGCTAAACGAGTGAAAAGTACATAACAATACTTTTCGTCGTTTTTATTTTATCCGATTTCTGCACGTTTTTTGAGAAAAACTTTTATCGGCTTACTTAACATTTCACGATATATTATCGTCAAATATTTCAACGGAATGTCATTTCGACATACCGAACTCTCATAATGGCTTAGGTTATTCAGACCCTAACCCTTAGGGTTTCATCGGGTGAATAGTGCCTATTTCGTCTTTTTCCCCTGAAATATTTTGTTCCCGGAAAAATTTAATTTTCGTCTTTAAAATTCTTACTCGTTCAGTCTAGCTCGTAGCCAGAATCCTCCTGATTAATAATCATCCTAAGTTATAGAATGATTAATAAACACATAGCACAGAATAGTATTAATAAAAATTCATTTTATTAATAACTAATTCTTTAAACTTAAATTCTGGACAATTCGATTTTCCGGGTTGTCACATTCTTCCCTCCTTAAAAAAATTTCGTCCTCGGAATTTCTTAAAACCAAACCCTTACCCGGGTTCTCACATTCTCCCCTTTTTCAAAGAATTTCGTCCTCAAAATTTTAGCTTACCCTTCTTTTCAACTTCTCTTCAAAGAAGTTCTTATCTTTCATACATTCCCTACCCTTCATAACTTATCGCGAATCATGAAGTGAAAGGAATAACTAGGAATATAAAGATTCCTTTAAAACATTTCATACTTTTGCTGAGGGGTCAAATCGACCATGAACTCATACTAGGTTTAATGACCTCTCATCAGAACCTTTATTACACGGTAAGTTTACAATCACAAAGAAGGTAAACTACCTCTTCCATACGTAGGTGATCAACCTAACGTATCACCCCATTTCAAGGTATGTTAATCTCAGACTTAAGCATTAGATTCTGCACCAAAGCAATTTGGTTCGGCATAGCTCTTCAAAGAAAGCTTGATTTTCTTTAAATCATGACATACCATTCATCTTAGCCAAATCAAGTAGCTTAGATCATACCAATAAATTGGACATCAACTTGAAACATTCGTCTAGTCAACTCACTTGACATCAACCAATTCTTTAAATTCTTTTGCAATACATCAAAACGTTTCATGACGTCATGATACTGCACTTTTCACAGTACGTTGAGGACTTCGTCAGTTTATGACTTCGTCATTATACATCATACCATAGCGGGTTGTTGATCCTAAGATCACTTCCAACACTAGGTTCAGTTGCATTAATAACTCCATCCTTTTACCATCTTTGCATCAAATGCACTGATGATATAAAATTCATTTTGATATTTTAAATCAATTTTTTCTAGCCGAATCAACTAGCATAGACATATCAAGAATAGTTCTTTTAAAATCCATTGGTTCCAAAAATTGAACCAATTCTTTCATTTTCCAAAACGCGCACTTCAGCACGAATTCAAGAAACTTCGAAATCTAGCATAGCTAGATGACTTGGAATATCTTATCCTCCATCTTCCTTCATTGTCTTACTTGTGACAATACTTAATCTTCTCTAGCACCTTCAATGCTAAGTCTATTGAAAATAACTCATTTTAGTCTAAACATTCATATACCTTAGTACATTCTATCAACTTACCACACATTATGAGTTCAGGAACTTTCCACAATAATATGAGTTTAAGAACTATCCCAGACTGACCATAGGCGTCCATTCGTTGAGAAGTTCAAAAACATACCATATAATTATGAGTCACGAACTTACTATAAGTATGAGTTTCAAGAACTCGCACCTACCTTATCATTCTCTACCTATCAAGTATATACATGAGAAAAGATTCACCTTCTCGTCATATACATCTTGATAGCGCGACCAGTTTCAATGATTATCACTGTAATAAACTGAGTGGTTGTTACACCAAAGCACAACCCTCTGCCCATACAAAGATTCATACATATCAGCTATCACATGAGTCCTCAATTAAAGTCTTACAACTTCTAACTTTTTCTTTACTTAATACAAATTTTCTTTAATTCGTATACTATCCTTTACAACTCAATTTGAGTTCTTCTTCCCGTACTACTTCGTAGTACCATTCATTCATAGCATTAGCTATAAATCATCCATCGTTTTAACAGATCATCTGTTACTACGATTTATTATGATCACGTGGTGATCTTCTTATCCTTTTCTCCATTGATTATAGTCTTAAGTACTCATAACTAAGATTTATACCCTATCAGCTCTGATACCAACCTGTAACGCCCCGAAATCCTGTCTATTTTCACACCCGGATTCCGTACGTCACGATCCCATCTTCTTCCAAACATACATCATTATATAACTAAATATAACAACATACATCCTCAAATCCCACGTTCTAAATCCTTAAAACCTCTTTTATTACAAATAATGATAATTACATTATTCTTTACATCTTGTACAAGTGACTTTTATCCGCCACCAAGGATACATAAACGTTCATTAAACTATTTTATAGTTTAATTCTATCATTCTATATTACAAGTCTTTGCTTGATCTTCACGCTCATTCATAGAATGAACGGTACTTCTTCTGGATACCGATCAGCTTGATCTTTACGGGATCCTTAAGTTCTTTCTAACATCGTTCGCTGAAAATATTTTTATTTAAAGCAAGTGTGAGCATTCAATTGCTCAGCAAGTCAAAGCAGTTGAACAAACAACTTTAAGAATTTAAACATTCTTTTAAGACTTCAATAACCTAACAAAGGTTATGAAGGCGACTTGAATAATAGGAATAATCTCGATTCCTATCATTTTAAAACATTAATCACATTCACTTTGAAATACTTTCATTCTCTACTCTCTTTCATATACATTCTGGTAAAATAAAAATCAATAGCACGACTTAAAAATAATAGTTCATGTATAAATGAACATGCTCATATTGAAATAGTTCAATCACGAGCAGTTCATATCATAGAAACAATCAAGTGTTCACATTGTGGCACAAGACCTCATATATTCTAACACCTTGTACAAATATCACACATTTGCATATAGACAGAACTTCTCAAGTTCAACATCTGAGAAGTTTTAGAAACTATCATTCATTTAAAATATGAATGAAGTTAGGAAACTTGCCTTACACACAGCTACAGCTTATAGTTTACGCTGAACTGCTCATTCCAATTCCCATATAGCACATAAGAAAATAACGCATACACCAATTAGTCATATACTTGACTTTACGCATTGGTTTACTTAACTTTACTTCTTAGGGTTCACGTTCTTACAATCTAAGTTTACGCGACCACTTCTTTCACCGGCTTCATGACATACGGAGATGTCTTACTCAAACATTCATCATCTTTGATGATTTATATTCTTATCTTCTTCTTATACCTTCCTAGGACTCAGTACATATCGTGTCTCTGCTAGTAGTCCATATGGTACTCTGAGTGGTTTCCCACAAACAACCAACAAACAAGTTCTCGTCTCATCTACACTGCCCACACAGTGAGTTAGATCGGTTGCCAGTTTTGTATATACCTTCGCTCTCTGAAGGAATTGTTTAGCCCAGCTCCCATATGTCAACCATAAAAGGTTACGATTATACTATAACCTAAATTCATCTTAACTTATTCGAACCATTAAACTATAACATTCGTTAAGTCAATTTCTTATTCCTTATGGCTTTCTGGCAACTAAATGCCATATCTCAGGATTCATTCATCATCGTCTAAGTCACACAGTCTTTTGTATACTCAGAACGATCATTCAACATTCACTTTACGCATTTATAGCGTTAAGCATTTTACTTTACCTTATTCTTAACTTACAACGTCCGATTAATTCAACTCAGAACGTCATCCAAGTTATAAACATTAACTTGGCTTCTTTTACGTTATACGTACTTGTCTTTGATTCAGCTTCTTCACCCATCACGTGTTTAATCACCGATCTTCATTACTTTACTTGGCCAAACCATACACGGAGTGTAGGTCCTACCCATTTAATATTTGCGTACACTCAACCTTCATGTTGGTTAAAGTGTTCAATGCTTACATTTCATTCTATCATTCTCATCCGACTCACAATCGGCTTTCATTAATATTCTTACCATTCTCTACGGCTTTCTTGATAATTCATATCTTACTTACTACCTTCGTCAACGTCTAAGTCATACAACCAATGTATACTTAGAACGTTCTCTCAACGTGGATACGATTCACGAGAATCATTTACGTATTCAACGTTCATGTTGCTCGTCTCTTAATCTATCAATCAACCTTTACTCAAGGTTTTAATAGCTTTCATTCATTATTCGCCACTTGAACCCCATGTTCATTATAATTTCTTAATGTCAAAGCCATACGGTTTGTTGTATGCTAAGACCGATCGTTCCTCGCAACAGCGTTGCATTTACAGCGTCTATACGCTTTATATTCATCTCTCATTACCATGTCATAACATTTAAATGTTATACATTACTATCGTCCATCAACGTCTAAGGAATCACAACCATAGCAATCCCTTACGTTCGTTTATCATGACTACGGTCCCCGGATATCAGTTACGTAACCCGCGTTCACATTCTTTATCTTTTAATCTCGTTTAATCTTTTCGTTTAACCTTTATTAAAGGTTTAATACACTTGATTAAGTGTTAAATTAGATGAATTACATATTTATATTTCTTTCTTGCATATCCCCCGAGAAATTGAGCAGTTAAAATCTCATTTCTGGGTATTGCCCTGCACTGGCGACGCGGCGCCGTGCCCTTATCTTTCTTTCGCGTTGCGGCACCAATTAGCAATAGCTAATGGCCCGAGCTCGCGTTGTGGCGCCGGCCTCCAAGGCACAACTCGCGCTGCGGCGCCGAGTATGAAACCTAGAAAATTTTTCTATGTCTTTTACAAGCTTGAGACGCTGACTTTGAAATCTCACAACTTCTTCGTTATAACTCGGAACGAGGTCATTCCAAAGCCATTTTCTTCCTTATCTTATGTACTTCGATTAACCTTGGACAGAACTTCATTCTGAATCCGTTAACATGCAATTTAGTTGGCTTAATCTTCACTCTTCATTCATGTTTACTTTATTAACGCTCTTCGTTCGTTCATCCATAATTCGGTCATCCGAACTCAGAATTTGTTCGTTCTTGAGTCCACGACTCACGTTTTAAACATTCTCTTATATTCTTATGAAACCCTACATGTTCGGGTTCATTTACTAACTTTCTATTTCTCGTTCGTCTTTTACGAAAAATTTTGCCATAACTTCGTTATAACTATGTTTTAATTCGTTCTTCATGAACGTTTCTAACGTTCCTAACCAAGAAATAAGCAACTAACTTATACGCGATGGTTTTAAACTTGTCCATCAACAATAATTATCCTACGATGGTTTTAAATTTGTCCATCAACAACGTTCTTCGTGTTCTTCGCGTGTTCTTCGCGTTCTTCGTGTTCTTCGCGTGTTCTTCGCGTTCTTCATTTGTTCTTCATTTTAATCGATATTTTGGATTACAATTCTACTTTTTCTTAGAATTTGATGTTATAAAACATCATTCCTTACTTATTTGACCTACTCATTCATAAGATTCATTCGGATCGCTCAAAATCCTTACGAATCTTATACTTCCTTAAGAAATTTATAAACTAAATTCAAAATTCTTATTTTTTTTCATTTTCTCATGATTTCAACCATATGAAATCATTCTTAACTTTATCTACTTCTTATCTTCATTAAGTTATGTTTTTGAACATATTAAACTTAAAGAAAATTAGAAGAAACTAGGGTTTGGATTACCGTTCTTCTTTAATCTCCTTTCGTCGGACAAAGCGTGCACTCGGGCTAGCTTTTCCTCATTCTCCTTCTCTTCCTCTCCCATCTGAACTCTCTCTCTCTATCTCTCATAGAGTAGGATTTTCAAAAGCTCAAAATAATGAACTTAAACTTTCTATTTATAGAAAACTAAGGTTAGGGGCATTTTGGTCATTTTGCACCCTTAACATGACTTAACTCCTTATGATAAGAGTTTTGAAGTTGTGTTATACGTGTTATCTTTCATCATTCGTACTAAAATGATTTCAAAGACAACTTTGGATATGTTTTCAAACATAAGTTACATATTATGTGAATACTTTGATACTAAAGTAGTAAGATGTCATGTTATAGATATATCACTCCTAAACATGATCCATATGTATTAAGCATGATGATTACATGACCTTTTTGTGTTTTAATGACATATAGATGGTAAGCTAAACTTATGGTAATGAACTCAAGTATGATCATGTGTTATATATGAAACTCTAGCATGTATGTATGTTAAAATGTATGTGTGATTAGTGTGTTAGAGTTGAATCAAGTCGAGAGCAGGTGAGCTCAATCCTCGGTGCAGCCAAGGACAAATAAGAATTTACCTCATTCCCTAAGCTTAGACCAAGTCTTGGTATCTTAAAATCCGCAGATCTTGCCAAGATGATCTGCTTTTATGCCAAGTATTAAGGTATGCTTATATGATTACTTTACTTTGTAATGTATGACCAATATGTCATATAATGTGTTGAGAAGCATGCTATGTGATGACTTAATTCTTTTAAGTATAGACTCGTACTAGTTTACACATACTAATTGAAAAGACCGACTTGATAATGTTAGGTCATTTCAACGTAAGTAACTAAAGCTAGAATTATATTGTAGCTGAGAAAACAGGCAAGTTCCCTAAACTTACTCCAATTATTATTGAGCAAGTTTCCTAAACTTACACAAACTTTGGATTTTGTGGAAGTTCTTGAATTTCATACGATTCGTATGTTGAATGCAAGTTCCCTTAAACTTCACCATTTGATTATGCAAGTTCCTTTAAAATTCACCATTTGATTGTGCAAGTTTCTTGAACCCTACTTTTGTTAAGCAAGTTTCCCTAAACTTACTCTAAATTATATTGAGCAAGTATCCGAATTTATTGTGTTGCAAGTTTCCTAACTTACACAACTTTGAGTTTGTGAAAGTTTTCTTATCCTTCTCATATTACATTGAGCAGGATATTGTTGAATTGAAAGTTATTCATTTAAGCTTGAAATCTTATTTCCAAGCATGCTATTAAGTGGTTTAATTACTTTACATTTATTCCACATCGATATTATTGACATTCGCACTTAGTTCACTTAAGCTCGTACAGTCTTGCACTTGTACATCATTTAAAGTTCAATAATTCTTGAACTGTGGTAAATAGAGTCTAAAACTTTTGTCCGATCAGACAAGCCTATGAAGTTTTATAAAAGCTATCAAAACCAATTGATGGTAAGGATTCTTAGACTGAAAGAACACCCCTCTTATGATAGGGGAGTACCCCAGGTATCTAATATAAGATACAACAGAGCATATTTAAATGTTATGCATATACATAGGGTACGTGAGGCTGATCCCCTCATGTACTTATTCTGTAGTCAGTAACCAAAGGGTCAATTAGTTATTGATTCCATTGGAGTGTTATAGTTCAAAGTCTATTTGACTAGCAGTTATTCTAAAAGCAATCATTATCTTTACTTGCTAATATTCATATTGTTGAATCCTTCAAATATTCATATTGTTGAATCCGTCAGATATTCATATTTTCAAATTTATTGTCAGATATATTTCCATTCATCATGATATATTCTTATTGTTGTATTTAAATTTACTGAGCAAACTTGTTGCTCATCCTTGCTATATCATGAATTATATTGCAGCTAAGCCCGAGACCTCAGGGAAGGACAAGGGTAAAGGGAAGATGTAGAGTAATGGCAAAGAACAGACTTTATTTTGTGCCTAGTTTAAATTACTATTATGTAATATGAACCCTAATATATACTTTAGGGTATGTTTGTAAGAATATTTTAAGGTTATCGTATCTTAGGACTAGTAACACCTTTTGAATGAACGATGTGCGTTTATTATATTCCGCATTTTAGTTATCGTATGTTGTTTAGAGGTGGATGTTTGTAGTTTATCGTGATGACCGAACTGGGGTTAGAGGACCTGGATTTGGGGGCGTCACAGGTTGGTATCAAAGAAGTAGGTTATAAACGTTAGGAATGCGAAACCTAGGTTATAACCTTAGCAAAAAACTCAAGTAGAATATGTAAGGATGGGTTGAGAAAATTCATCGAGTTTTATTGTGATACTGAAGTTGTTTATTTAAATCAAGAATGATTAATAGACATCTTAAACTTCTTAATGCTAACATGAATAGCATATCACATAAAGCCTAATAATTTTCTTCCTTTCCTCAGATCATGCCACCTAGGAGAATTCTGCGGAATCAGAGGGAGGAAGGATCTGTTAACAATGGTGGAGGGGAAAATGTTGATCCAATACAGAACTTCGTTAACCTGTTAATGGAGGCAATGAAAAACAGACCCCCACCAACAGCAGGGCAGCCAGGACAACACTTAGCTAGCTTTAAGGACTTCAAATTGGTAGGACCACCAGAATTCTGGAGAACCTTGGATCCAATTGAAGCCCAGACATGGATAGAAGAAATGGATAAGGTGTTTGAGGTAGCACGAGTGGCCGAAGCACAGATGACGAGTTTTGCCACTTTCATGATGAAGGGCGAAGCTAACTATTGGTGGAAAGCCAATAGGGGTCGAGCAGACGAAGGAGTTGTTCCTTGGGATAGGTTTAAGGAGTTATTTCTTGAGAATTATTTCTCAGAAAATATACAGCAGGATATGGAAGTTAAGTTTCTAGAGCTGAAATAAGGTAGTATCTCTGTCGTAGAGTTCGCGGCAAGATTTAACGAGTTGGCCCGATTCGCTTCACATCAGGTTGACACGGAGGCCAGGAAGGCAAGGAGGTTCGAATTAGGACTGAAACCATGGGTGCAGAAAGTAGTGGCCATATTGAAGATTAAGACTTACTCTGATCTTTTGGAAAGGTCTATCATTGCCGAAGTAGGTAATGAAGCCATCGCTCTATTCAAATAAGAAAATAAAATTGGTCAAAATGGACAGAAAGGGGGAAGCAGCGGAGGCAGCAATCCCAACAAGCATAAATGGACGGAAAGCCAATCCTCTGGAGGTAACAAGTCTGGAGGGGAGGCTAAGAAAATTATGAAGTGTAACAACGGTGGGAGGAATCACTCGAGGGAGTGCATGAGCGGAAGAGTGTTTGTTATCGTTGTGGACAACTGGGGCACATGGCTCCTCAGTGTCCGAATAAGCAGAAGGGAGGATATTTCTCGTGTGGAGCCACGGACCATCAAATTAAGGATTGCCTGAAGAAAAAGAGCAATGCAGCTAGCGGCAACCGCAACAACAACAACAACAATAGGCTGAACATTGGAGGACCAGCCGGTCAAGCTAACAGACCAACGGCACGAACGTTCAACATGTCCGTACAGGATGTAGTGAAGTCTAAGGACGTGGTGTCAGGTATCATTCTGATCAATGATATAGATGTATACATGTTATTTGATTCGGTGCTACCTGCTCTTTTGTTTTAGAAGATTTTGCTAGACAGTTAGACTTACCCCGTGAGAGATTAGAACATCCTATGAATGTAGAAGTAGCAAACAAGGAAATTATCCCCGTAGAATACATTCATAGGAATTGTTATACCGAATTGCGAGGATTTAAGCTCAAAGTGGATTTGAAACCGATTCGTTTGGGGGAGTTCAATGTAATCCTTGGAATGGATTGGTTATCGATTCACGGAGCAGTTATAGACTGTAAGAAGAAGTGTGTACACCTTAAGACTCCGAATAAGTCAAAGGTGGTATTTTATGGTAGTAAATCACCGAGACAATCTCATTGTCTGATGATGGTTCAAGCGCAGAGATTGCTTAGGAAGGGTTGTATAGGTTATTTGGCTCACGTGGTTGATACTCGATGAGTCAAGAGTGAACTGAGTCAGATACCTATTGTAAGGGATTTCGTTGATGTCTTCCCAGATGAGATTCTGGGATTGCCACCGGATAGAGAGATTGAGTTTGTTATTAATTTGGCACAGGGGACATCACCGGTATACAAAGCGCCGTATCGTATGGCACCGGTAGAGATGAAAGAACTGATGACTCAATTAAAAGAGTTGTTAGATAAGGGATACATTCGACCAAGCGTATCACCTTGGGGAGCACCAGTCTTATTCGTAAAGAAGAAAGATGGGTCGCTAAGACTTTGTATCAACTACCGAGAGTTGAACAAGGTCGCCATTAAGAACAAGTACCCGTTGCCCAGGATAGACGACTTGTTTGATTAGTTGGAGGGGGCAAGGTACTTTTCAAAGATTGACTTGAGGACCGGTTATCACCAACTGAAAGTGAGGCCGGAGGATATTCCAAAGACAACATTCAGAACTCGGTATGGACACTTTGAGTTTTTGGTAATGTCATTTGGTTTGATGAACGTGCTAGCAACATTTATGGATTTGATGAACAGAGTGTTCAAACAGTATTTGGATAAGTTTGTTGTTGTATTCATTGATGACATTCTCGTATATTCAGAAACGGAGGAAGAACACTTCGAGCATCTTCGGATAGTGTTGGAGACATTAAGGAGGGAGAAGCTATATGGAAAATTCTCCAAGTGTGAGTTTTGGTTGTAAAGAGTGCAGTTTTTGGGGCACGTTATCGACAAGAATGGTGCTTCGGTGGATCAAGTGAAGGTAGAATCGGTTATCAATTGAGAGCAGCCGAAGACACCGACAGAAATTAGGAGTTTCTTAGGATTGGCGGGATACTATCAAAGATTTATTCGAGATTTTTTGAAATTAGCATCACCGTTGACCAATCTTACCAGAAAGACAGTTAAGTTTGTTTGGACAGAGAAGTGTGAAGAGAGTTTCCTAGAATTGAAGAAGAGGCTTAGTCAAGCACCTGTGTTGGCTTTACCGGACCACACAGGAGGATTTGTAGTGTATAGTGATGCATCACACAAGGGTCTTGGCTGTGTACTGATGCAACATGATAGAGTCATTGTGTACACTTCACGTCAGCTAAAAGATTATGAGAAGGGATATCTAACTCATGACCTGGAGTTAGCAACGGTAGTTTTTGCCTTGAAGATTTAGAGGCATTATTTGTATGGCGAGAAGTGTGAGATATATACAGATCACAAGAGTTTGAAGTATATCTTCACATAGAAAGAGTTAAACATGAGGCAGCGCCGATGGCTAGAATTGATCAAAGATTATGATTGTGAGATTCTGTACCATCCAGGCAAAGCTAATGTAGTGGCAGATGCCTTGAGCAGAAAAGGCAAAGAGAAGTTATTGAAATTGACCATTCAAGATGAATTGGTGAAAGATTTTGAACGCCTAGACTTGGAGATTAAGTATTCGACGGAGACCAACAAACAATTATTTACAGTGACAGTGAGTCCGGCTCTATTGGATAAGGTTAAAGAAGCACAAGAGAAGGATGAAGATTGCATTAACATCAAGAAGTGATTGACTGAAGGTGATGAATTGAAATTTAAGATTGATAGCACTGCGCTGCTAAGATTTGAAGGATGAATTTGGGTACCGCTAGTACCAGAACTGAGAAAGGAGATTTTGCAAGAAGTGCACAGTACGAGATACTTGATACACCCAAGAAGCACGAAGATGTACCAAGATTTGCGTCACCACTTCTGGTGGCCAAACATGAAGATAGAGGTTGCAGAATTCGTAAGTAAATGCCTAACTTGTTAGAGGGTCAAGGCAAAGCACCAATGACCAAGCGGGTTATTACAACCATTAGAGATTCCAGAATGGAAATGGGAGCACATCACAATGGACTTTGTGATGGGACTTCCGATAACGCAGAAAGGGCACGACACCATATGGGTAATTATAGATCGTCTTACTAAGTCAGCTCACTTTTTGCCGATTAAGATTACGTATAGTTTGGACCAGTTAGCCAAATTGTATGTTAAGGAAATTATCTCGAGGCATGGTGTGTTGGTATCTATCATATCAGATAGAGATCCGCAATTCACGTCAACTTTCTGAAAGAGTCTTCAAGAAAGAATGGGGACACAACTACGAATGAGTATCGCGTATCATCCGCAAACCGATGGGCAGAGCGAGAGAACAATTCAAACACTAGAAGAAATGCTCTGAGCTTGTGTGATAGACTTCAAGGGTAGTTGGGAGGATAAACTTCCATTAGTAGAATTCGCGTATAATAATAGTTATCACGCCAGTATTGGAATGCCACCATACGAAGCACTGTATGGGAGGAAATGTAGAACGCCCTTATGCTGGGATGAAGTTGGAGAGCGTCGACTGTTGGGGCCAGAGTTGGTACAACAGACGGTAGAAATCATCAAGGTGATAAGAGCCAAATGATCTTCTGAAAAGAAGAACGATTCAAAAAAGGTAAATAGAAAGGCAAAAACAAAGGATAATAAGAACAAAATTGATACGGATAGCAAAGGAGTTTGCTTCTACTGCAATACGCCTGGACACTGGAAAGAAACTGCAAGAGGCATCTTACAGAGGCTAACCAATAGAAGCTTAGTGAAGTTTCAGTTACAAATATAATTTTGTTCAAGATTTAAAATAAAGTTTTCTTTAAGTCAAGGTTCTACTTGGGTATTGGATACTGACTTTGGTTATCATAAATATAGATTTATGAAGGGACCAAGCAGAAGTAGAAAGCTAAACAAATATAAGTAATCCTATGTGTGGGAAATGAAGCAAAGGTTGCTACATTAGCCATAGAAACTTATAGTTTAGCAATGCCTACGGGAAAATCTATTAAGTCAATAAGTTATTGTATTCCAGTTCTTGTTAGAAACATTATTTCTATTTTGTTGTTGAACAATAAAATTTTTGGTATTATAATTAAGAACAATTGTTGTTCTATTTATAATAATAATATTTCGTATAGACCTGAAATATTACTTAATGGATTTTGTATACTTGACTTACGTAAAAAATTATTTTGCAAATTGAACAAACTAGTATAAGAAAAGGAGATGATCATTCAAAGATTTGAATGTGTGTATTTGCTGAAATACAAGTGTGAATTATTTGAAAGGTTCAAAGAATTCAGAAGTCAAACAAATTGGCAAAGTATTAAAATTTTTTGATTAGATCAATGAATAAATACTTATGCAATAAGTTTTTAGATCATCTCAAATGATTTTCTCATAATGGACGCCTCCCGACACGCAAAAATTGATTGATGTATCTAAAAGGAAAAATCGTACCTTGTTGGACATGGTATGGTCCATAATGATTTTACCGACATTCCAGTATCCTTCTGGGGTCATGCCCTAGAAATGGCTGCATATCTACAAAAGGTAACCTCAAAAATCTGACCCAAGACTCCATAAGAGTTATGGACAGGGAGGATTCTTAATCTTAAGTATGTTAAGATAAGTGGTTGTCCAGCTTATATGAAAAGGTTTCAAAGGATAAGCTTGGGACAGGATTTGACAAGTACAGATTTGTGGGACATCCTAAAGTAAGTTTAGGGTATCTGTTCTATAATCCTACTTAGCAAAAGGTGTTTGTTGCGAAACATTCTGCCTTCTAAGATAAAGACGTTTATCATTGAAAGGGCTAGTGGGAGGATAATAGATCTTTAAGATTTCAAGAACCACAAAACACTATAAGTCAAATAAGAGGAACCTATAGATAAACCTATTGTACCACACCCGAATCATAAATCTGGAATAGTACCGAAGATACCTAGGAGGTATGGATTCATCATGGATGATGATGATGAGGTACACATTATAGAAAATGATGATCCAGTTACATACGATGAGGTAAGAGTTGTAGACACTCAGAGAAATGGATTGAAGCAAGCTTCTCAAATATGGAACATTCATTTTGATGAGACAATCAAAAGAGTTTGATTTTATCAAAAACAAGAATGAACCTAGTGTGTACAAAAGGGTCAGTGGGAGCGTCGTGACATTCGTAGTATTATATGTTGATATACTACAGATAAGGAATGACATACTAATTCTACAATCAGTAAAAATAAAGTTGTCTAAACATTCCTCCATGAATGATTTGGGAAGAGTATCTTAATTGGGGATACAAATATATAAAGATAGATTTAAAAGGATGCTCGACTTAACTCAATGAATGTATATTCATTTGATGCTAAAGTTGTTTAGCATGACAAACTCTATGGGATGTCTCATGTTGATGAGCCTTGGAGTGTATCTCTCTTAATAGTCCCCATAGACTCATAAAAGAGAGATCGCATGAGTAACTATCATGTATGCAATAAAATGTACGATACCTGATGTTGATCAGTCATATTCTGGAGAAGTTCACTATGAGTCTGTGAAAAATATCTTAAAGTACTTAACCGACACTAAGGATGTGATCATAATCATGGTGGGTCGGAATTAAAACTAGAGGGCTTAACAGACTCAAGTTTTTCAGACAGACCAAGATGACAGAAAATCCATTTTAAGGTAAAGGGTTACCTTGAACAATAGTGCAGTGAATTAGAAAGGTTCTAAATAGCAAAGAGTTGTTGGTTTAGTGATAAAGATAAAGTATATAGCTATAAATGAAGCTGCAAGTTGATTGTTTGGATGAAAAGTTCACTACAGAACTAGGAATATTTCCTAAGTCTCATCTTGGGTCTAAACATGTGTTGTGGCACTTTCATTTGATTATAGTAATCATTAAAAGATGGGAAATCACTATAGAGATAGTGGACTCTCAAGAACAACATTACATATCCATTAACTAAAGCTTATCCAACAAAGAGGGATAATCGCCACTTAGAGAAGAAGGGTATGAGATACCACGGCGATTGGCTTTAGTGCAAGTGGGAGATTGAAAGTAGTATGCACACAAGCCAATCATGTTTGATGATAAAGCATATACTTTATAACAATCTTATTCATTTATTAATAAAAAGTATTAATTTATTAAAGGCTTTTAATTATCTACATGATGCTGTTTTATAATATGTGATAAAACCCATAGTTTTAAGCAATGCTATTAGAATAATGATGATGATCATTCTAATGAAATCTAAATTCTTAGAAAGCTTAAAACTAAAAGAGTTCCCAATCGTTGGCTTACTAAATTGGGGATTAGTGAATCCGGATAGATTGGTATATACGTTGCTTGCTCATTGGATGAGGATGATTGATCTCATGATCATTAGTGTGGAGACACTAAAGCAAGTATGTAGGTGCTTATTAGAGAATGCGTTCACTAAACGTGGCTCGCTAAGGAATACCTAATGGAGTTTTACTTATTTGTCAATAGGAATTCCTGTAGTGATAGTAGTATGAGTGATCCTTGGACTTGAGGTCATCATAATATCTTGTGTATGATGAGTTATACTTTGACTTATTCCTTAAGACCCTTAGGGGATATCAAAAGGTATGCTTGGGTATAATAAGTCGTACATGGAGATAATGTATGATTAATAAAGAATCCTCCACTTCTAGTAAAAGAAGAGAAATGTCCTATGTGATTCGATAAATGACAACCCAGTAGTCCTTGGCCAAGGCAGAATGAAATTAGAAAGGAGTTTCTAATTTGCATTATTTGGTGTTGTGCATTTAAGAGTCGAAATACATATAATTAAATAAAATAAGACTTGACAGTAATTACATGTCTTATATTTAATTGGGACATTGTATGGTGGAAGGATTGAATTGTACGGTAACTATTTACTCAAAGGTTCTTTTATGATTAATGTTGAAATCTATATTATCTGGAAAGTCGTTGATCGCTAGAGAGGCTTATCCCTATTGTAGAATAAATATTATTTATTTAAATAAATTAATAATTTAATTTATTTATTTAAATAAGATTAGAATTGTTCTAATTGATTTATTCACAACCTATTTAATATGGAGAACCTAAAGGGTCACAAAAGATAAAAGGAAGAATAATTATTTAAGAAGTAAATGGCATAATCGTAATAATAAGTTAAGTATATTTAATTTAATCTATAGTAATAGAATAAATTAAATAGCTTAATATTTATTATTTAATATTTTGGAAATATTAAATATAAATTAATAAGAGGAGTCTTATTATTATTATTACTATTATTATTATTTAATTCCTAAAGGAGTTTGGGAATTAATTAATAAAAGTACTCTCATTTATTCCTAATAAGATTAGGAGGCTAATTAAATAAAAGTTTAATTAATTATTCCTAATAAGATTAGGAGCCTAATTAATTAAAGGAATTTAATTAATTAAAATAAAGCCCAATTCCTTAATTGTTAAGGAGGGTTGCCTACATCTATAAATAAGAGGAGTCTTATTATGGGTGGGGTGGAGACTTTCACAAACACTTGAATACGTAATTCCAATGGTTGGAGAGTACGCTTTTTTTATAGAGATAGAAACTAGGGTTTTGCCAAATACCAACTTCTTGAATCCTTCTTCTTCCTTGGTGGATCACCTCTAGAGACCAAACACTTGGGTGGCTAACGTTGATCAAAGGAAGGAACTAAACCTCAATGGATTCAAGTTGGACGCGAAAGGATTTGGAGGTGAACTCGTACCTGAGGAAGCTCGAATCTTCAAGGGTATGATTCTTGTTCATTATCTTTTCATTTAATTAATAATTGTGCATAAAGGGTGATCCAGGTATATGGTTTGTAAAATTTTAAACTTTGATTTTTACACATTTCCGCTTATTTTATGCAATTTGATTGCGTCCATGAATATTACAAACCTAACAGTGGTATCAGAGCCAAACCTTTATGCGAATTATTAATTATTTTAATTTTATATGTATATTGATATGTGTTTAGAATAATTTAATTGGGCATAATTTTGTTGTATAAAATTTAAAAAAAACACTAATCCATTTTTTTTTCTTTTATTGAATTCGTGATTTGCGTGATCAGGGGATTCAATGGTTTTTATAATATATGATTCACGTGGCCCAAGTTATATGTTTCATGAATATCACGAAGAAAAAAAGTTATATGATTCACGTGAGTCACTTTCCAAGAATCAGTATTGATTTCTTTTTAAAAAAGGTGTTGTATTATATATATATATATATATATATATATATATATATATATATATATATATAGAAATCATCCGTGGCAATTGTTTGTTGTGTGTAGTTTCTTTGTGGCAACTCAATTTCTTCCTACCGCTACAACAGTGGCTGGTATATTTAACTAATTCTTCTCTCCCTATTTTGGACTTGTATGACAGTCATGATTCAATTCAAATTATTGCTTTTTTTTCACCCATAGCATTATGAGCTAGTAGCGGCAAGCTTCCTACTTTTCTTACAAGTTACAAATATAATTCTAATATTCACATATTATTATTATTATTATTAATGTGTCAAATAATAAAATAAAAATATTAATATTAAACATATTAATATTTTTATACATTTTATTATTGTAAAAATATTAAACATATTAATACTTTAATTATTATTATAAAAATATTAAACATATTAATTTTTTATAATTATGAAACTATAATATTAAACATATTAATTTTACATAATATTAAATATATTAATATTTTTATTAATATTAAATATATTAATATTTTTAATATTATGTAAAATTAATATGTTTAATATTTTTACAATAATAATTATAATATTAATATGTTTAATATTTTTACAATAATAAAATGTATAAAAAATATTAATATGTTTAATATTAATATTTTTATTTTATTATTAGACACAGTAATAATAATAATAATAATAATAATATGTGAATATTAGAATTATATTTGTAACTCAGTAAGAAAAGTGGGAAGCCTCGCCACTATTATTAGCTCATGCGCAAGGTGAAATAAAAGCAAGGGGGGGCATTTTGAATTATCTGACGCATGAAAATGTCAGAAGCTACAGGGAGAGAAGAATTAGGTTGAACACCCACATACATGTCAGAGCTAGGAGGAAATTGGGTTGCATACAGAAATCTGGCTGCCACGATGA
Organism: Panax ginseng; assembly: GCA_020205605.1. Classification (NCBI taxonomy): domain Eukaryota; kingdom Viridiplantae; phylum Streptophyta; class Magnoliopsida; order Apiales; family Araliaceae; genus Panax; species Panax ginseng. The sequence continues at coordinate 91,837,307 of CM035129.1, forward strand.
TCTCCCTATATATATATATATATATATATATATATATATATATATATATATATATATATATATATATATCTTAGTATGATCCGACTTCACACTTGTTGAAGAATTACTTTGAAATCTCTAAGCATGACTAATATTATATATATATATATATATATATTATTCTTATATATTTTATAATTAAAATAAAAGGTTTATTTTAATATTAAAATTAGATTTCATGCTAACTAATTAGAGTTGGAATTGGATTCCATGATAACTAATTGAAGTTGAAATTGGATTTCATGTTTCCTTAAATAAAAGAGTTTATTTAGATATGAAATAAGATTTCATATTATTCAAAATAAAGGAGTTTATTTGTAAATAGGAAAGGGAATCTGTATTTCCTTAAATAAAGAGTTTATTTAGATATGGAATAAGATTTCATATTATTCAAAATAAAGGAGTTTATTTGTGAATAGGAAAAGAATTTGTGTTTCCTTTAATAAAAGTTTATTTTTACTTGGAATTGGATTCCATAATTAATTAAAATAAAGGAGTTTATTTTGATTAAAGATTTTGATTAAAATAAAATAGTTTATTTTATTCAAAATTGGATAAATTAAAATAAAAAGTTTTATTTTGATTTAAATTTGGATTAAAATAAAAGAGTTTATTTTTATTCAAAATTAGATTTTATAGTAACTAAATTTGCCCATTAAATGATATCAATATATATATTGAATGTTTATTATTCATGAGATGGATGTTATTTATTGATGCATATGGTGATGTGTATGATAATAAATGGATTGATTATGGAATATTGACCAATGTGATTAGATTTTATTTTAGTTGGATGCATGAATGTATGGGTTTAATTAAATGGGGTATGCGTACCTCGTCTTCTCTAATTTTTCTTAATGTAAATTCTATCTTCCTCCTATGTACTTCCCCTTGACTGCTGATCAATGTTTCTATTTATTTTAAATAGTTTTGTTATAGGAATAGTTAGAATTAATTTTGAAAAATTAGAGATCAAGGAGCAAGGAGCGCTTGAAGACCTGTTTGTAGTGAAACCCGAGTTTAAATGTAATAGTTATATTTAAATATTAATTCTTGCACCCCTAGGGTTTGACATTTTTGGTTCACTTGGTGGCTCTAGTGAACCAAACTAGAATAAAAGTCCATAATCAATCCAGGTAGAATATAGTATTCTATATGTGCATGCTTATACTATATATATATATATATATATATATATATATATATATATATATATTATGCAAACATGCTTTGCATGTTAATTAATATGACTCATATTTTATATATATATGTTCATGCGCACTAAACAAGATGAGACAAATTAATAACAAACCCCTCAAATATTTTATATTAAGTCCTAAGCGTTCAAAGATATTTGAAATATCGAACGTCGCCTTCTAGCATGATAAAATTAATAGAGTATTAAATATTTAATATGAGTTTGTTGTGTCACCACAAGGCAAGTATTAAGTATTTAAGATGTTAATTTATCACATTTGATACTTATAAAGAAAATTGAACAATATTGTTTTGTTGTGTCACCGTAAGAACAATATTTTTCTTTTTTGAATATATGGAGTGCTAGGTTGACTTAACTTGGATAATTTTGATTCTTGATGTGCCACCACTGATCAAAATAATCTAAGAGGCAAAATACAAGGAGTTACATAGTTGATGTAATTGACAAGAGTTGTCTACCTATTTATTTATATATAGTTTGTTGTGTCACCACAAGGCTATATACATTTGAAATGGGATCCTTATTCTCACTAGCATATCTTTAATTAGATTTTGCCGAACTATATAAGTGAGGGTAATATAGTTTGCTGAAAATAGTGGGAGATACCAATTTAAAACAAGACCTAATTTATTTTGGTAATTAATAAAAGAATGTATGCTAAAATGTTGTTAATTACAAATTCATTTACAGAATTTTATAATGTCTAAATTACTATCACTACGAAGCATATTAGATGCTATTTAACCGGACCGTATTAAACGGATTGGTTAAGGAAATTGAGAAAATTTCTCACGGCTGAAAAGCTATCTTGTGTCCTTAATATGCCTATCTCTGCAATGGTTGCAGACAATGCCTTTGAGGAAGAGATTGCTACTTTTAGAAAGTGGCAAGATGATGCAGAGTTGGCTCAATGTATCATGCTTGCATCCATGAGTAACAAGCTTCAGCGTCAGCATGAAACTATGGATGCTCCTACTATATTCCTGCACATCAACATCAAGTAGTTGATGGTGAGGAAAGTAGGACTGATAGATATCAGATATCTAAGGAGCTCTTCCGATCTAGAATGACCAAGTATGACTTTCAAAGATGATAAAAGTCCTAAACATTATCAATTTAATTGATCAATTAGGACAACAGGTTTTGTCATGGATGGAGAGTTGAGCCAAGATTTGATCTTACACTCACTCCCGGACTCCTTTCACAATTGTTGTGAATTTTTTATATGAACAAGCAAGATATCAGCCTCGCTGATTTGCTTAACATGCTGAAAAATGTTGAGAGTCACATTCCAACCAAGAAAGACCATGTCTTACTAGTAGAGGCCAAATGATCTTCTGAAAAGAAGAACGATTCAAAGAAGGTAAATAGAAAGGCAAAAACAAAGGATAATAAGAATAAAACTGATACGGATAGCAAATGAGTTTGCTTCCACTGCAATAAGCCTGGACACTGGAAAGAAACTGCAAGAAGCATCTTGTAGAGGCTAACCAAAAAAAGCTTAGTGAAGTTTCGATTACAAATACATTTTTTTTCAAGATTTAAAATAAATTTTTCTTTAAGTCAAGGTTCTACTTGGGTATTGGATACCGACTTTGGTTATCATAAATATAGATTTATGAAGGGACCAAGCAGAAGTAGAAAGCTAAACAAATATAAGTAATCCTATGTGTGGGAAATGAAGCAAAGGTTGCTACATTAGCCATAGAAACTTATAGTTTAGCAATGCCTACGGGCAAATCTATTAAGTCAATAAGTTGTTATTGTATTCCAGTTCTTGTTAGAAATATTATTTCCATTTTGTTGTTGAACAATAAAATTTTTGGTATTATAATTAAGAACAATTGTTGTTCTATTTATAATAATAATGTTTCATATAGAACTGAAATATTACTTAATGGATTTTGTATACTTGACTAATGTGAAAAATTATTTTGCAAATTGAACAAACTAGTATAAGAAAAAGAGATGATCATTCAAAGATTTGAATGTGTGTATTTGCTGAAATATAAGTGTGAATTATTTGAAAGGTTCAAAGAATTCAGAAGTCAATCAAATTGGCAAAGTATTAAGATTTTTTGATTAGATCAAGGAATAAATACTTATGCAATAAGTTTCTAGATCATCTCAAATGGTTTTCTCATAATGGACGCCTCCTGATACGCAATAATTAATTGATGTACCTTGTTGGACATGGTATGGTCCATAATGATTTTACCTACAATCTAGTATCCTTCTAGGGTCATTCCCTAGAAATGGCTGCATATCTACAAAAGGTAACCTCAAAAATCCGACCCAAGACTCTATAAGAGTTATGGACAGGGAGGATTCTTAATCTTAAGTATGTTAAGATAAGAGGTTGTCCAACTTGTGTGAAAAGATTTCAAAGGATAAGCTTGGGACAGGATTTGACAAGTACAGATTTGTGGGACATCCTAAAATAAGTTTAGGGTATCTGTTCTATAATCCTACTTAGCAAAAGGTGTTTGTTTTGAAACATTCTGCCTTCTAAGATAAAGACGGTTATCATTGAAGGGGCTAGTGGGAGGATAATAGATCTTGAAGAGTTCAAGAACCACAAAACACTATAAGTCAAATAAGAGGAACCTGTAGATAAACCTATTGTACCACAACCAAATCGTAAATCTGGAATAGTACCGAAGATACCTGGGAGGTATGGATTCATCATGGATGATGATGATGAGGTACACATCATAGAAGATGATGATCCAGTTACATACGATGAGGTAAGAGTTGTAGACACTCAGAGAAATGGATTGAAGCAAGCTTCTCAAATATGGAACATTCATTTTGATGAGACAATCAAAAGAGTTTGATTTTATCAAAAACAAGAATGAACCTAGTGTGTACAAAAGGGTCAAGAGGCGTCGTGACATTCGTAGTATTATATGTTGATATACTACGATAAGGAATGACATACTAATTCTACAATCAGTAAAAATAAAGTTGTCTAAACATTCCTCCATGAATGATTTGGGAAGAGTATCTTAATTGGGGATACAAATATATAAAGATAGATTTAAAAGGATGCTCGACTTAACCCAATGAACGTATATTCATTTGATGCTAAAGTTGTTTAGCATGACAAACTCTATGGGATGTCTCATGTTGATGAGCCTTGGAGTGTATCTATCTTAATAGTCACCGTAGACTCATAAAAGAGAGATCGCATGAGTAACTATTATGTATGCAATAAAATGTACGAGACCTAATGTTGATCAGTCATATTCTGGAGAAGTTCACTATGAGTCTGTGAAAAACATCTTAATATACTTAACCGACATTAAGGATGTGATCATATTCATGGTGGGTCAGAATTAAAACTAGAGGGCTTAACAGACTCAAGTTTTTCAAACAGACCAAGACGACAGAAAATCCATTTTAAGGTAAAGGGTTACCTTGAACAATGGTGCAGTGAATTGGAAAGGTTCTAAATAGCAAAGAGTTGCTGGTTTAGGGATAAAGACAAAGTATATAGCTATAAATGAAGCTGCAAGTTGATTGTTTGGATGAAAATTTCATTACAGAACTAGGAATAGTTCCTAAGTCTCATCTTGGATCTAAACATGTGTTGTGGCACTTTCATTTGATTATAGTAATCATTGAAAGATGGGAAATCACTATAGAGATAGTGGACTCTCAAGAAAAACATTACATATCCATTAACTAAAGCTTATCCAACAACAGGATAATCGTAACTCAGAGAAGAAGGGTATGAGATACCATGGCGATTGGCTTTAATGCAAGTGGGAGATTGAAAGTAGTATGCACACAAGCCAATCATGTTTGATGATAAAGCATATACTTTATAACAATCTTATTCATTTATTAATAAAAAGTATTAATTTATTAAAGTGTTTTAATTATCTACATGATGTTGTTTTATAATATGTTATAAACCCATAGTTTTAAGCAATGCTTTTAGAATAATGATGATTATCATTCTAATGAGATCTAAATTCTTAGAAAGCTTAAAACTAAAAGAGTTCCCAATCGTTGGATTACTAAATTGGGGATTAGTGAATCCGGATAGATTGGTACATACGTTAACTTTTGCTCATTGGATGAGGATGATTGATCTCATGATCATTTGTGTGGAGACACTAAAGCAAGTATGTAGGTGCTTATTAGAGAATAAGTTCACTAAACGTGGCTCGCTAAGGAATACCTAATGGAGTTTTACTTATCTGTCAATAGGAATTCATGTAGTGATAGTAGTACAAGTGATCCTTGGACTTGAGGTCATCATAGTATCTTATGTATGATGAGTTATACTTTGACTTATTCCTTAAGACCCTTAGGGTATATCAAATGGTGTGTTTGGGTATATTAAGTCGTACATGGAGATAATGTATGATCAATAAAGAATCTACCACTTCTAGTAAAAGAAGAGAAATGTCCTATGTGATTCGATAAATGACAACTCAGTAGTCCTTGGCCAAGGCAGAATAAAATTAGAAAGGAGTTTCTAATTTGCATTATTTGGTGTTGTGCATTTAAGAGTCGAAATACATATAATTAAATAAAATAAGACTTGACAAAGAATTACATGTCTTATATTTAATTGGGACATTGTATGGTGGAAGGATTGAATTGTATTTAAATTCTATTTACTCAAAGGTTCTTTTATGATTAATGTTGAAATCTATATTATCTGGAAAGTCGTTGATCGCTAGAGAGGCTTATCCCTATTGTAGAATAAATATTATTTATTTAAATAAATTAATAATTTAATTTATTTATTTAAATAAGATTAGAATTGTTCTAATTGATTTATTCACAACCGGTTTAATATGGAGAACCTAAAGGGTCACAGCATAAAAGGAAGAATAATTATTTAAGAAGTAAATGGCATAATCGTAATAATAAGTTAAGTATATTTAATTTAATCTATAGTAATAGAATAAATTAAATAGCTTAATATTTATTATTTAATATTTTGGAAATATTAAATATAAATTAATAAGAGGAGTCTTATTATTATTATTACTATTATTATTATTTAATTCCTAAAGGAGTTTGGGAATTAATTAATAAAAGTACTCTCATTTATTCCTAATAAGATTAGGAGGCTAATTAAATAAAAGTTTAATTAATTATTCCTAATAAGATTAGGAGCCTAATTAATTAAAGGAATTTAATTAATTAAAATAAAGCCCAATTCCTTAATTGTTAAGGAGGGTTGCCTACATCTATAAATAAGAGGAGTCTTATTATGGGTGGGGTGGAGACTTTCACAAACACTTGAATACGTAATTCCAATGGTTGGAGAGTACGCTTTTTTTATAGAGATAGAAACTAGGGTTTTGCCAAATACCAACTTCTTGAATCCTTCTTCTTCCTTGGTGGATCACCTCTAGAGGCCAAACACTTGGGTGGCTAACGTTGATCAAAGGAAGGAACTAAACCCTGTGGATTCAAGTTGGACGCGAAAGGATTTGGAGGTGAACTCGTACCTGAGGAAGCTCGAATCTTCAAGGGTATGATTCTTGTTCATTATCTTTTCATTTAATTAATAATTGTGCATAAAGGGTGATCCGGGTATATGGTTTGTAAAATTTTAAACTCTGATTTTTACACGTTTCCTCTTATTTTATGCAATTTGATTGCGTCCATGAATATTACAAACCTAACTCTAGGTTCATAGGACCGTTCGAGATTTTGAGGCGAGTCGGTGAAGTGTCGTATGAGGTAGCGTTACCTCCTGAACTTGAGCACATTCACAACGTGTTTCATGTGTCAGTATTACGACCGTATAAAACTGACTACAAGCACGTTATCTCCTATGAACCAATTCAAGCCGAGAAAGACTTATCGTACGAGGAAGTTCCTATCCAGATACTAGATAGAAAGGAACAGAAGTTAAGGAATAAGATTATTCATTCCGTTAAGATTCTCTGGAGGAATCACGCCGTAGAAGAAGCTACGTGGGAGTTAGAAGAGAAAATGAGAGTGAATTATCCGTTTTTATTTGAGTAACCTTATTTTTACAATTCCGAGGACGGAATTTTTATAAGGGGGGAGGGATTTAATGTCCACGAATTTTAAACTCCTTATTAATTAAATATGTGATTTAATTTTAATGAGTTAGTTTTGTGAGTTTATTTAAACCTTAAGTGGTTATGTGAATTTATGAATTGATTAAAGGGAGTCTAATAGTTATTTAAATTAGTGGACTAACCATAAGGCTTTAATATCAAGCAATTGATAGGATTCTTAATGATTAAATATTCAATTTATTTGAATATGGTGGCACGAGTTGAACATATTGAATTATGTCAAGTATGGGTATATCACAATTGAAGAAGTTAAATTATCCCATATGAAACTTATGTGGTGATAGAATTTGGAACTGGCTTGAAGCTAACCTATTTTGAGCCTTTGCCCATCGCCAGGAGCAATGAAATTACTGTCCCAAAGAATACAAAATGGCGCAATTGCTTAAAGTGTCCAGTCTGAGACAGTTAAGTTCTGTTATAGGAAATGAATTAGAACATTAGTATAATGTGTGACATGCATAGAATTATATAATAAGAATATATTCTAATGATATGGAGTATCAAGTAGTGCAATAAAATCATAAGTGATTGTTAAATAGAAATAAATGAATATCTGTGTATCCCAGAAATTGGAAAAGAAGTTATGTGTGTACACTGAATATATAATATTAAATAATGTTATTATATGCCCGTGTGAGTAGAAGAGATAGTTATGAAACTACCCAGACAATAATACTTAACTGCGTTATTTTACTGCGTGTATTTAATATACATGTGTTATATAATGTGAGTACATAAATAAATCCCAAATTTCCTTTGTGTAGTAGTAGTAACACATTTATATTACATTATGGAAATTATAGTGTCCAAACCAAGCCTTAATCAAGCTTGTTGCTGAGTTTTTCTTCCTTGTCCCAAAATGATTGTCACCAAGTACATATATAGTAGTGTAAAGCTAATTTACGTATTTTCCAAAGAGCTAGCAAGCCTACTCCATCTTCACCTCAAAATTAACCAACATAGATGGGGAGTGGGATTCATGAGTAGAATTACCAACCCTCACCAACTCTCTCTTAACCCTTGTGCGTTCTTGAAAGCCAATGGTTTGATTTGTGAGGTAATGGAATTATCTAGATAATCATCCTCCTATAAATGGGACATCATCCTTCCTTGTTACAATTTGCTGAGAATTAGTTTGCTAAGAGTGAATAGATTGATAGAGAGCACCTAAATTGAGTCACAAAAGTATAACTTCTATTCCCATGTTTCATTTTTGATAAATTGATTAATGGGTTGATTCTTTGAATTAAGCATGTAATAGTTGATATTTGATTTGGGTTATGTTGCTAAGTGTTATACAAGCTTCTAAATGTGTGGGGTTATGTTAGAAACCCTTTCCATAAGGAAATTTTATGATTGGTTGCTGAATTGTAAACAGAGTCAACTTCTTCTCTCTAATGCGTGTACTGCAAGGCAATGCACCTTTAATTTTACTAGCGTCTTGCAAGCAATTGCTACCAAACCCAAAATTAGTTTTATTTCTAGCATGGCGCAACTGCGCCCTAATTGTACTAGGGTACAGCGTAGTTGTGCCAGACCTGCACAAGCTCTGATGTTTTCTATTTTATTTTTGATTCATGCTAACTTGTTAGCACATGGTAGAGCAAGCTTGTAAACTATTTTAGCACTCACACATAAACATGTGCATGTAGTATGAACGAGTATGATAATGTTAGTACAATAAGTCTAATGAATAGGAACACTAAGAGATTTAGATTCTGATCTTGAAAGGAGGTTAACATGACTTAACTCCTTATGATAAGAGTTTTGAAGTTGTCTTATATGTGTTATCTTTCATCATTCGTGCTAAAATGATTTCAAAGACAACCTTGGACATGTTTTCAAACATAAGTTATATATTATGTGAGTACTTAGATACTAAAGTAGTAAGATGTCATGTTATAGATATATCACTCCTAAACATGATCCATATGTATTAGGCATGATGATTACATAACCTATTTGTGTTTTAATGACATAGAGATGGTAAGCTAAACTTGTGGTAATGAACTCAAGTATGATCATGTGTTATATATGAAACTCTAGCATGTATGTATGTTAAAATGTATGTGTGATTAGTGTGTTAGAGTTGGACTAAAGTCAGGAGAGCAGAAGCTCAATCCTGGTCTGGCCAAGGGACAGCGCAGCTGCCCTGTCCCTAAGCTTAGACCAAGTGCAGCTGTGCCGTCCTGCAGTCTTGCCAAGATGATCTGTTTTTGGTCTGAAGTATTAAGGTATGCTTATATGATTACTTTACTTTGTAATGTATGACCAATATGTCATATAATGTGTTGAGAAGCATGCTATGTGATGACTTAATTCTTTTAAGTATAGACTCGTACTAGTTTACACATACTAATTGAAAAGACCGACTTGATAATGTTAGGTCATTTCAACGTAAGTAACTAAAGCTAGAATTATATTGTAGCTGAGCAAACAGGCAAGTTCCCTAAACTTACTCCAATTATTATTGAGCAAGTTTCCTAAACTTACACAAACTTTGGATTTTGTGGAAGTTCTTGAATTTCATACGATTCGTATGTTGAATGCAAGTTCCCTTAAACTTCACCATTTGATTGTGCAAGTTCCTTGAACCCTACCTTTGTTAAGCAAGTTTCCCTAAACTTACTCTAAATTATATTAAGCAAGTATCCGAATTTATTGTGTTGCAAGTTTCCTAACTTACACAACTTTGAGTTTGTGAAAGTTTTCCTATCCTTCTCATATTGCATTGAGCAGGATATTGTTGAATTGAAAGTTATTCATTTAAGCTTGAAATTTTATTTCCAAGCATGCTATTAAGTGGTTTAATTACTTTACAGTTATTCCACATTGATATTATTGACATTCGCACTTAGTGCACTTAAGCTCGTACAGTCTTGCACTTGTACATCATTTAAAGTTCAATAATTCTTGAACTGTGGTAAATAGAGTCTGAACCTTTTGTCCGGTCAAACAAGCCTATGAAGTTTTATAAAAGATATCCAAACCAATTGATGGTAAGGATTCTTAGACTGAAAGAACACCCCTCTTATGATAGGGGAGTACCCCAGGTATCTAATATAAGATACAATAGAGCAGATTTAAATGTTATGCATATACATAGGGTACGTGAGGCTGATCCCCTCATGTACTTATTCTGTAGTCAGTAACCAAAGGTTCAATTAGCTATTGTTTCCATCGGAGTGTTATAGTTCAAAGTCTATTTGACTAGCAGTTATTCTAAAAGCAATCATTATCTTTGCTTGCTAATATTCATATTGTTGAAACCTTCAAATATTCATATTGTTGAATCCATCAGATATTCATATTTTCAAATTTATTTCCAGATATCTTTCCATTCATCATGATATATCCTTATTGTTGTATTTAAATTTGCTGAGCAAACTTGTTGCTCATCCTTGCTATATCATGAATTATATTGCAGCTAAGCCCGAGACCTCAGGGAAGGACAAGGGTAAAGGGAAGATGTAGAGTAATGGCAAAGAACAGACTTTATTTTGTGCCTAGTTTAAATTACTATTATGTAATATGAACCCTAATATCTACTTTAGGGTATGTTTGTAAGAATATTTTAAGGTTATCGTATCTTGGGACTAGTAACACCTTTTGAATGAACGATGTACGTTTATTATATTCCGCATTTTAGTTATTGTATGTTATTTAGAGGTGGATGTTTGTAGTTTATCGTGATGACCGAACCGGGGTTAGAGGACCCGGATTTGGGGGGGTCACATAGGGAATCCAAGTGATGACATCAGCTGTTAATAACTCCAGTTGTAGGCCACAATGAGTAAAACCCTCAGCTACAGGGACCTTCGCTAGTATGGAATGATGCCATCTCCATCCTCGTGGATAGGTCTCCAAGCCTATCACACTCACATGATGCAAACATGGGAGCCTCTCATAGGCCTAGAACTGCCAATACAAAGGCAAACATCTGCTGTCAGTCAACACTCTTAACCTGTACATGGGAAATCACAAGAGAAATACTCACCAATAGAAATGAGTAAAATCCTAGCCAAGCCTCTGTCAAACCCTGCGAACGCATGCGCATACCCATGAGGAAATAGACGAAAATGTAGGAACCCCAATCATACTCTACAATACGGTCCACATCTTGTTTGGCGCTCACTAAAGTGAATGACACCGTAGAAGAGTTATCAGCTATGAAGCAGCCCCTAATGATCATCAGGAACAATCGTCAAAGAATGCGATCCTTAACCCTCACGTCATCAGGTATGGGCTCACTCAATAGCCCGCTCATAATATCTATGCTTAAAGGACCTGTACGAACGGTCCTACCCTTGAGCACCTCAGCCAGGACTCTTAACAAGGATCTGACGGCAATCGGGGTAATATCCATCATATATGGCACCGGCACCCCTCCAAACTCCATCCCTATGATAAATTTTCAATCCATGGGCGTCATCATCACCTCACAGTCCAATAAATAGAGAGACTGAGTCTGGTGAAACTAGTGCTCAGACAATGCCCTGAGATAACCCCGGGGACAACAACGGGGAAGGATGGAAAAGAACGCCCCAAAACCCCAGCCATGCACAATCGCTCGATAGTCAGGATGCAGAGCCTGATATGTGGAGTTAATTCTGAACTAGTTCCCTCTAGGTTGTGTTAAGCTGAGAACCTGCATCATAAAGCAGATCAACATCAGAATCCTTACTCCTCATTAATAGGAAAGAAGGAAGATCAAAATCCAGCTTTTACCTCAATTGAATGCAAGTAAACTGAGGGGTGTAGACTCAAATCTCCCAGAAGTTCTGGAATCATCACCTGAATGCCTAGGAAATCCCTACGGGGAACATGAGCAGTAAGAGCGGGGTTCGCAACCGGTACATCCTCCTCCTCATCCTCAACATTCGGTACCTCAACCCGGACAAGACGTATCACCGCCTACACCGAACGACGAGGCTGTCTAATAGAACGGGGTTGAGGCACAACAGAATTCCTCCTCCACACACTTGAAGTGGTCCTGTGGGAACTACTCGGCTGATCTGGATCCATATATCTAAACACAAGTCTCCAAATCACCTCAGGCAGGGTGTGGTAAACTCTAACCTGGAGCTTTTTCATATGCATTTTATGACTACATGCATGCATGCATTACTTTAACATACGCCTACAGTAGAGTTAAAAATGCATGATTACTCAATGCCTACATTTGGAAAATTTTTGCCATAGTCCCCTTTGTAAATAAGACTATCCACATGCGCATAGGCATGACTAAGTAGCCATTCAGTAGCACACCTACCTATAGTTATAAACATCCTATATGCATTACACTATAAAAGTCAAAATCCGTAAGGGTAGCTTAATTACCAGGATTACTTTGCGTTACCACCTTTGCTCATTTGTCCTCAAATAGGATAAGAAATAGCAGAAAAAGGTGCCAATATGACTGTTTCAAAAGTTGAATTTTTTACATCATTATGTTCAGCATAGTTTAATACTAACATTTACTATGTTGAATATTGTTTATCATGTCATATAAGCATGCATATTCACTACTATGTGTTTAGATGCATTTCATGTGATAAGTCATTTTTTAACGGATAAAAACTGGAAAAGAAGACATGCATACGTTACCAAGACAGTGTAGAACACTTGTACGGTGACATAATTTGCAGAAAGATGCCTAAACTCAGCAAATTTGAAGAAGAGCTCTCGAATTTCCTTCACGGCGCAACGTGAAAATGACTTGTGAAAGCAACCTGCAGGTTTAAAGTACCCATAGTTGGCCGTAGGTGTACCTGCGGCTGCCGCAGGTGTATCTGTGTCTCGCCTAGGTGGGGCCCACCCCTCCCGCTCGATCCAATTCAAGTTGCAAAGGAGTTCTCACAAGCTGAAAAGGCCAAATCAAGAATAAAAACGCTACACAATTGAGCAGAATAGCCTAAAATCCTGGTTTTCTCAAGCCAAACTTTGGCTTCACATACCACTCATGAATTCACCCAAACACAGGGTACACTATACCAATGATCTCAACTACTGCAAACTACATTCGGCAATACCTCACGAAGGTCCGATGCCATCAATTCAAGGTCGTAGTCCTAAAACCTTTTCCCCAACGGGTCTTCATACAATCTATCCATTGATATACACGTCAACGAAGGTCAAGCAACCTTGACATTATCCCAGCATGGTTCTCATCCGTTGATGAACATGTCAGCAAAGGTCAGGCAACCCTAACAACGCCAACTGTTGGCAGTAACTCCGATAGAACAGCGAAAAGACCTGGAGGTATAAACCAAGGAAGAACATCCTCATCGGGGAGAACCGATGATGGAATATTTTATACACATCCTCAACAGACAAAACACATTTCCATAGAGTCTCTTGTACATGAGAGATACATCTTCAATGTGAAGTCTGTATCAAGGATTAAGGACTTTGGTGATCACTCCAATGTTAACATCCTGGAAGTTCCTAGTAGCTTTGGATCGCATATCCAAGATAGCTTCATCGTATATTATCGAATGAATGCCAAACCCTAAGAAGTCGGGGAGCCGCGAAATATCCCACCATGTTGGAGAACAATCCAACAAACCACATACATTTGCATCATGTTATTGTACATTGCATCATGATATTTTAACATATTTCAAGTGTCTAGTATTCTTTATCATATCCATGTCATTGCATTGCATGAATATGATAAAGAGGGGCATCTGTAGACACTCGAAATTTTGCATTCCTGTTACTAACATTACAGGAGGGCAGAATCATCTTTTAGAGATAACCCTGGAAGACAGCTCAATTCCAATCCAGGAAACAACACCAGGAGATTCAGTTTCAACCTCGGAGATTACCCCGAGGAATGCAGTTCAAGTTCCAAAAATCCCACCGGAGGAGGCCGTTTCATCTCAGAGATAACCCCGAGATATTCAATCCAAAAAATAACACCAAATGTTTTAGTCTCAACCTTGGAAATGACACCGAGGAGTGCAATTGCAGTTCCGAAGATAACCCCGGAGATGCTTGTTGTAACTCATGTAGTCAGCTTCAACCTCGGAGACAACACCAAGGCACTCAATTCCAACCCTGAAGACATCTCAGAGACAACCCTGAGGACATCTATTACTTGCAGCAGCCCAATCTTAGAGATAACCCTGAAAACCGACTGCTTTATTAGCCCAAACGGGAGATAACCCTGGTGAGGGGTAAAATCATCATTTTTCCACCTCGATTCCACACACGCGCCATCTCAACACATTTTAACATACATTCTACACAGCAATGTCCCACAAGAGCCAAATAGTTTAATCCCCAAAGGACTACTACACATGTAATAAAGACACACCTGGATGTAATTTGAAGCTTGAAGACCAAGGGCATGGTCCCATCTTCCTGACTTCTTACAACCTCTAATCCCATGTCATTTGTGTAGCTCTCGACAACAACAGTCCAAAACAGGTCTTATACACCTCAATCGGATGCCCGGATTAAAGTTCTAAAAGTTCGAGCAGACATCACATAACATGCGTGCACGTACTTTGAGATAACAGACCACCGAGCAGAAAGCCCCCAGGCAACCATGAAGTGCATCATCATGGCTGCCACAGGTGTACCTAAAGCTCCCCCCTCTATAAATAGAGGGCTTGGGGTGGCCATTTTGTAAGAGAAAACGGCGAGGAAGCCCTATCCAATTTATTCTTTACACACTATAAACTGAGTGCTTTCTCATTTTAAACTCTTGTGAGCTTATATATTGCTATATTTTTACTGGTGGGAACCGAGTGTTCATCCATTTAAAGCTATAGAAGTCTTCTTTGGCAAATTACCGTAAGCCTTCTTACACTTCTTAAAGCCTTTCTCTCTCTTCTACTATGCACACATTTTTTCTTCACGCTGAGAGTCGTGGTCATACAGTATGCCCTTACTTTCATTCGTGGTTTTTATTTCCTTTTGTGTGTATATATATATATATATATATATATATATATATATATATATATATATATATATATATATATATATATATATGGACTTACATTATCGAGTTATGCCTCGATTGAGCTTGGACTCACGTTTGGAGCGCTTATTTGCTTATATATATATATATATATATATATATATATATATATATATATATATATATATAAACTGTTGTCGAACTCTATTCGATGAGCCTGGATTTTATATCTGGAGCGTTTACTACTTTTATATATGTATATATTTATATATATAAACTATTATCGGATTCTATTCGATGAGCCTAGATTTTATATCCTAAGTACATTTACCGCTTTTATATACCTATATATATATATATAGCGACATATCATTTGAAATGATAAACCGAGCCCTCGGATCGATATATATCCTATATGCGTTTTGCTTAAATATATATATATATATATATATATATATATATATATATATATATATATATATTTCACGTGCCTCAAGTTTAGTTCTTGGCCTTTTATTGCTTTCTTTACATTTTGTCCCGCCTGGAGTTTACTTCATGGCGGTTGATCGTTTTTACTGCTTACATTCTGTCCCGCCTGGAGTTTACTTCATGGCGGTTGATCGCATTTACTGCTTTATTAACATTTTTGATCCCCCATGGAGGTGCTTCATGGTGGTTGATCGTATATATATATATATATATAATTTCTTACAACTTTCATATAAACTGCTACATCATGTGAGCCTAGGAATCATGTGATCACATGTTCAGTCTCCTCAATCTAGATTTAGTTCCCTTGATGGACATTTTCGGCTGTAATCAGCTTGTAAATTATTCACGGTGTTTGAATTTCCTTGGATGGCTTTCATGCCCATAAGGAGTTCTAAGATCGCTATATATATATTTTTTCAAGATGCTTCGTGATCTCAAAAATAAAAGCAATCAAGCCGAACAATTAATAAAATAGAAGTATCAAAGGCCTCAATTACTATTGAGTATAAGGGTTTGAAAAAACCTCTTTTACAAAACATCATTGCTATATCTTGTTAAAACTGAATTTTTACACAAATTCAAACCCTTTGTATATAGGTGTGAACGAGGCATAGCACTACTTCCAAATAATTGCACATTGACCCACACACACACGCATTCATATAACAGTTTAAACTAAAAGTGGTGGTCACCATGGTAAAATGGATGTCGGGGGGTGCCTAACACCTTCCCTCCGCATAAACAAGTCCCTGGACCTTAATGAATCTCAATTTCACAGACCAGTTTAACATCGTTATATCACGTGGTCAATGTGCAAACCTTTTCTCGGTTGAGTTGGTGCAACAATTTAAAAATACCAACTGGCGACTCTTACAGTCCAATCGTCGACATATAAATGTCAGACCTTTTCATAACTTTTTTTTTCAAATAAAACTCACCTAACATGAGAACACCAAAAGAAAAGAACAGAAAAGGGACAATAAAAATCCCGACATCGACAATCCTCTCAAGTACGTGTTCAGTAAACCCATGTTAAATTGTCAGTTTTCCAGATGGAAGTTGATCCTACAGCAATTTGACATCGTCTACGTGATGTAAAAGTCTATTAAAGGTCAAGGAATTGCAGATCAACTGGCCGATGCACCTTCAGGGAATTTTAAACCCTTAGAAACATACTTCCCCGATGAAGGGGTAATGACGGTGCAGTAACATCATCAGTACGATACACACCAATCATGGAAAATGTATTTTGATGGAACTGTTAACATGGAAGGTTCTGGAGCTGGAGGAGTTCTAGTATCCCAGACGGGAGCAGATATCTCGTCAGCCAAAATTGCGCTTTATCAAAGACCAACAACACAAATTGAGTATGAAAGTCAGTAACATGGGGCTAAAAATTGCCCAATCAATCGGCATCAGGCGGTTAACTATCTTTGGAGATTCAGAATTGGTAATTAGATAGACCACATGAATCTATCACACCAAAGAACGACATTTGATGCCTTACCATCGAGAAGTTTTACAGATGGCTTCGGAGTTTGAAGAAGTAACCTTCCTCCACATTCCTCGGAATAGGAATGATTTTACGGATGCGCTAGCAACTTTGGCCTCCTTAATCAACATACCTGACAAGGAAAACATGCAAAGCATTCCATTTTCCATGCGAAAGGCTCCAGCCTATGGGAATTATATTGGAGAAGTATCGGATGAGATACCTCCCATCCAACACCCTTGGTATCAGCACATCAAGGAGTACTTGCGAGATGGATCTACACCGCTAAGGCGAGCCCGGCCGAAAGAAGGCGGATCCATCGATTAGCTATGAAGTTCTACCTGAACGGAGATGCACTCTATAAAAGAGATGCAGGACAAGGTCTCCTCAGAAGTCTGGACAAGTACCAAGCTCAGAGACTCATGGATGAGATCCATAGTGGAGTATGTGGCCCACACATGAGCGGCCCTCTACTTGTTAAAAAGATCCTTAGAACAGGGCATTATTGGCTCTCGCTTAAAGCTGACTGTGATGATCACGTCAAGAGATGTTATCAATGCCAAATTCATGGGAATGCAATCCATGCCCCTCCGAGGGAGCTCCGCAATATGAGTTCACCTTGGCCCTTCTCAATATGGGGAATGGACGTGATCGGGCCCATCGAGCCCAAAGCCAGTAATGGGCATCGGTTTATCTTCACCATGATCGACTACTTCACCAAGTGGGTAAAATAAGGCTCCTTCCCCAGGGTTACCAAAGAAGTCATCATTGCTTTCATTAGAAACAATGTCATTTGTTGATATGGACAACCAGAGGTAATTGTGTCAGATAATGCTAAGAACTTCAACAAAAAAATGATGGAGGAATTGTGTAGTAAATTCCACATCAAACACCTTAACTCCATTATTTATCATCTAAAAATGAATGGTATTGTTAAAGCGGCTAATAAGAACATCAAGAAGATCATGCAAAAGATGCCCGCCAATTATAAAGGATGGCCTGACCTCTTGCCTCTTACTCTATTAGCCTACAGAACTTTAATGTGTACTTCCATTGGGGCAACCCCCTATTCATTGACCTATGGGATGGAAGTAGTGCTCCCCATAGAGGTAGAAATGGAATCCCTTAGAGTGTTGATAGACGCTCAACTGGATGAAGACCAATGGTTACAAGACAGGTGTCACCAATTGTCTCTAATAGATGAAAGGCGAAGTGATGCTATCTTCCATGGTCAGTTATACCAACAAAGGATCGCCAGATCCTACAACAGAAAAGTCTGACTACTTCAGTTTAAACAATATGACTTCGTTTTGAAGAAGATCATTGACAACCAAGATCAGTCAAAGGGAAAATTTGCTCCAAACTGGGAAGGCCCATTTATTGTCAAGGAGGTATTGACAGGAGGTGCTCTCAGATTACAGGAAATGGACGGCGTGAATTTCCACAACTCATCAACTCAGACACAGTGAAACGGTACTATGTCTGAAGTTACCATTAAGCAAACATCCTAGTTTTGGATCACCAGATCACCAGTCATTTTAGGTTTTCTAACCCTTTCTACACACAACCTTTCTTCATACCCATTTGCCTCATCAGGGAGACACACTCTTCAAGCAAGCAGTCTGGTTTTCAGATCATCAGATCTTTCGTTCAACTTCGTTTCAAACCTTTCAGGTTATCCCACTAGGGATTCAACCTTTCAAACCCGCAGTTTTGTCCCACTACGGATAAGACTTTTCACACTTACAGATTATCCTGAACATAGGATCAAACTTTTCCCCCGCAGTTTGTCCTGAACATGGAATCAAACTTTTTCGGCTGTAAATCATCCTGAACATGGGGCGAACTATGTCGACCTGATCTCCCCGATACCTGGGAGTACGTAGGCAACCATTTTATATGGCTCGATCGCAATAAAAACAAAAAAAAACAACCAAAACATTTCTACACCCTTCTATACAAACAAAAATCACAAAAACATTCCTACACTTTCTACCCTTTCTATAATTCTGTGGATATACGAGCTATCAAGTCCAACATGGCATGATGCTCTCCTGCCCAAGGGTATCTACACGAGCCAACAGATTTATAGCCAACTACATGGTGGCATGATGCTCATCAATATATGCACTCATCTTGGCAATTATTCCAGTAGTAAGGGATCTCACTGTAGTATTATCTATAACGGCTACATCCCGGGCAGATATGGTAGCATCCCACTCAACAATTAATGCATATCTGGATGATCTGGCTTCATCCCGCTCAGCAATAGCAATGTCTCTATGAGCTACAACCTCATCTCTCTCCAATAGAGCGGTATCTCTCCCATCAAGAGTTTTCAACATCAAGGCCCTAGCCTGATATCTCTCAAAGGTCATCAGATGAAGACTCTGCTCTAAATACTGTGTTGAATGTTGGATCATAGTAGCACTCATACTGGGAGAATCTACAAGAGCTGCTGTCAACCCAGTAAATAGCTCATCCTCGGTGGGAAGATCAATGTCCTCTGTGGGCTCCCCATCATCAGAATCAATCTCTGGCACTGTGGATACTACCGCAGTCGATGTTGTCTCTGTCTCCATCCATGCAGAATACTCTAATGAACAGGCCGGATAGCTAACAGAAAATGCAGCTAGCTCGCGCTGATCCCAATAGGCATATAACCTGGATATGTCCTCTGCTGACAAGTGGCGGGAAGCCAAGCGCTATCTTAATACCCCCTTAAAAGAATGGAAGTCCTAGAACTGGTCAAACTATGACATCACAGCCAGAGGGTGGTAAGTAGTCATGCCCTTCAAACCAGCCAGAGGTAGATAATCCATGCCAGGAGCATGAGTAATGAAGCTATAGGGTGAACTAAGCCCTATACACGGCAGAATATCAAATGGATATGCGATCCCTGCCAAGAATACCGACCAAGACGTAGCGTTTATGCACTCCGCTGGCTGGAAGGAGTAAGACATAACTATATCATGGGTAAAACAATACCCGTGTCGTCGAAAAAGTGTCAATCGATCTCAGGTGTGACATGAACCACACGTACAACATGACCGAGCTACCTATAAATAGCCCTACATGGTAGGTGCTGCAATATATGGCCGATCTCATTGTCTCTGCTATAATTATCGGCACAATGGTGTGACCCTCCCTGAGAGCTCTCACTGCCATAATGACGCCAATGTCCAGCTCATCCATATACCGTGCCATGTACACGTATGATAATACACACATCAATAATACGTCTACTCTGGCTACACTCCAATGGTCCTCCAGCATGGTAAAATCCCCAGAGTGCCGTGTATAACTATCCTCTGAGCCAAATCTACTCATCAAAAAATGCTAGGATACCACGTGGCCGGATGTGATCTCATAATGCACGACTCTATGCCTCAACCCGGTTAGGGTCATAAATTGTCGGCTCATATCGCCGATAGCCATCCGCGCATAAGGTCTGTCCAATGGCAGCGCCATCAACCGTGCATACTCCTCTAAGGTAGTAGTCAACTCATGGATACCAAACTGGAAAACCTGCCTCTTTGGTATCCAGTGCTCCATCATACCATTTACAAAGCCTGCGGGAACCTGAAACATCAGGAGGGTCATAGAATGCTGCAATAACTGATCTACGTTCACCTTGTCTGGAGGTGACATACTATCATACCACGATCTCAAACGGGATGCCACCAACACTGGTGGGGTATGAACAATGCGGCTAACTGTCAAGGAAGACATCTGTGTGGGCCGTATCATAAGACCATCCAGGGGTCAATGCTGAATATCTCTAGATATACATACATATGCATAGCATAATACATGCATGATAAACAATAGATGAAATTCTGATGTAAGGAATAACAGTATATACATTCCTAAGTACATCATCATCTAATATATCTTTGTACAGCTAAAAATACAGGGAAATGGAGCACAGACGCCCAGCAACTAAAAGAGGCCTATCAAAAGATATAGCGAGAATGGGGCACAACCACCCAATATCTAACAGAGGCCTATCAAAAGATATAACAAGAATACACATCAGAAGAAGACAATAGTGTCAATGTCTACATCATCAATCCTGTCCACCTGATGTAACTCCTCCTGAGTCACTGGATCTCCATCAACGGGGATATCAGGCTTATACAATAGAGGATCTGCACTGACAAAGCCATATGGGTCACCTGAAGGGCCAGCACCTAAGCTGGAAGGATCAAAAATATCTGCCTCTGAAGGATCTCTGCCCAAATATCGGATAAAGAAATGTGTCCGGTCCTACTATTGGGTCAAACTGTCAATATGTGTTAAATGAGTCAGATCTCTAAAACAGGCCATCCAATCCATCATTATCATGGATCCAGGAACCATATCCCCCATAAACTGAGTGGCGCGAGTCTGGGCTCCAATGGTACAAGGGGACCACCAATGCTGGAACATCTCCTGAGTATAAGGACCCTCTGACAGTGCAAAATCGTCAACACCCATCAATGGTATATCAATGACGGGTGACTGTGAAACAGGCTAATAACGCCTGGCTGGAGGCAAGATCAGTATACGGATCTCCCCTATGGTGTTCCTAATAGCACGCTCTCCTAAATAGAGCTCCCATCATCCATCAGTGAAGAAGGGAATCCTACGAGTGGAAATCACGTATTCGACACCAGTCGAGTATCCATCCTTAAACCCAATGGGCAAATGTTCCCCAGAATAGGGAATCCATTTGATAGCATCAGCTGTCAATAACTCCAACTGTAGACGACAATAGGTGAAACCCTCAGCTACAGGAACCTCCGTCAATATGGAGTGATGCCATCGACATCCTCATAGATAGATCTCCAAGCCTAGCACACTCACAGGACGTAAACATGGGAGCCTCTCGTCAAGCCCTGTGAATGCTTGCGCATGCCCCTGAGGAAATAGGCGAAGGTGTAGGAGCCCCAATCATACACTCCAATACGGTCCACATCTCGTGTGGCGCTCACTAAAGCAAATGATACCTTAGAAGAGTTATCTGCTATAAAGTAGCCCCTAATGATTATCAGGAACAATCGCCAAAGAATGTGATCCTTGACTCTCACATCATCTGCATGGGCTCACCAATAGCCCACCTACAAGATCTACACTCAAAGGACCTGTATGCGAATCGTCTCTGCCCTCGAAAGCGCCTTTAGCCGAGACTCCTAGCAAGGATCGAATGACAGTCGGGGTAATATCCGTCGTACATGGCACTGGCGCCCCTCCAAACTCAATACCGATGATAAATTGCCAATCCATCGGCGTCATCATCACATCACAATCCAAAAAATGGAGAGACTGAGTCTGGTGAAACCAGCGCTCAGACAATTCCCTGAGGTAACCCCAAGGACAACGACGAAGGAGGATGGAACAGAACGCCCCAAAACCCCTGCCATGCACAATCGCTCAATAGTCAGGATGCAAAGCCTGATATATTGAGTGAATGCTGAACCAGTTCCCTCTAGGCTGTGTGAAGCAAGGAACCTGCATCATAAAGTAGATCAACATTAGAATCCTTACTCCTCATCAATAGGAAAAAAGGAACATCAAAATCCATCTTGTACCTTGTTTGCATGCAAGTAAACTGAGGGGTGTTGAATCAAATCACCCATAAGCTTTGGGATCGTCACCTGAATACTTGGAAAATCCCTACGAGGAACATAAGCAGCAGGAGCAGGATCCGCAATAGGTACATTCTCCTCCTCCTCCTCCTCCTCCTCCTCCTCCTCCTCCTCAACATCTGGTACCTCAATCCGGACAGGACGTATCACCGCCTCCACCAGACGACGAGGCTATCTAACTGAACGGGGTGGAGGCACATCAGAAGCCCTCCTCTACACACCTGAAATTGTCCTGCGGGAACTACTCGGCTGATTCGGATCTATATATCTGGACATAAATCTCCAAATCACCTCAAAAAGGGTGTGGTAAACTCTAACCTGGAGCTTTTTCATGCATTTTATGACTACATGCATGCATGCATGCATGCATGCATGCATTACTTTAACATACACCTACAGAAGAGTTCAAAATGCATGTCTACCCAATGCCTATATTTTGGAAAAAATTTGCCATAGTCTCCTTTGTAAATAGGACTATCCACATGCACATAGGCATGACTAGGTGGCTATTCAGTAGCACACTACCCACAGTTATAAATATCCTACATGCATTACACTATCAAAGTTAAAATCTGTAAGGGTAGCCCAATTACTAGGATTACTTTGCTTTACCACCTTAGCTCATTTTTCCTCAAATAGGATAAGAAATAGCATAAACAAGGTGCCAATTTGACTGTCTCAAAAGTCTAATTTTTTCACATCATTATGTTCAACATGGTTAAATACCAACAGTTACTATGTTGAATATTTTTTATCAAGTCATATGAGCATGCATATTCACTACTATGTGTTTAAAAGCGTTTCATGTGATATTTCATTTTCCAACGAATAAAAACTAGAAAAGAAGACATGCATGCGTTACTAGGGGAGTGTAGAACACTTGTACGGTGATAGAAATTGCAGAAAGACGCCCGAACTCAGCAGATCTAAAAAAGATCTCTTGGGTTTCCTGTGTGGCGCAACTTAGAAGTGAATTATGAGAGTAACATGCAGGTTAAATCAACCAATGGTTGGCCGCAGGTGTACTTGTGGCTACCCAAGGTGGGGCCCACCCCTCCGGCTCGATACAGTTCGAGTTGCAACGGAGGTCTTGCAAGCTAAAAAGGCCAAATCAGGAATAAAAATGCTACGCGGATGAGCGGAATAGCCTGAAATCCTGGTTTTCAGATACCCAACTGCAGGTCCACCTGTCACTCATTGGTATTCACCCAAACCCGGGGTTTATTATACCAATGATCATAACAGTTGTAAATTATCTTTGGCAATACCTCACGAAGGTCCAATACCATCAATGCAAGCTCATAGCTCCAAAACACTTCTCCTCAGCAGGTATGTCATCCGTTAATGCAGATGTCAACGAAGGTCAAGCATCCTTGATGCTTTGCTCAGAAGGGATCTCATCCATCGATGCACACGTAGACGAAAGTCAAGCGACCTTGACATCATTAGCCGTTGGCATTTAAACCCAATGAAGCGTCAGGAACCATTCGAAGATCTCATCCATTAATGTACATTTCAGCGAGGGTGAAGCAACCCTGGAAACACATATTGTTGGCAATAACTCCAACAGAGCAGCAGAAGGACTTTCCTCATCGGGGAGGACCGATGATGGAATATGTTATACACATCCTCCTCAAACAAAACACATCCCCACAGAGTCTCTTGTACAAAAGAGATACATCTTCAGTTTGAAGTTTGTATCAAGGATTAAGGACTTTGGTGATAACCCCAACGTCAACATCCTGAAAGTTCCTGAGAACTTTGGATCGCACGTCCAAGACAGTTCATCAGGGTTGTCAGTAATGACTGCGAACCCCGACAAAAGTCATGGGAGCCGGCATTCATCCCATCTTGTTGGAGAATAGTCCAAAAACCACATACATTTGCATCATGCTACTGTACATTGCATCATAATTATCCTGTCATATTTCAAGTGTTTAGTATTCTTTATCCTATCCATGCTATTTCATTTCATGAATATGATAAAGAGGGGCAATTGTAGACACTTGAAATTTTACATTCTTGTTACTAACATTGCAAGAGTGAAAAATCGTCTTTCAGAGATAACCCTGGAGGACAAAACAGTTCCAGTTCTGGAAATCCCACCGGAGAAGTCTTTTCCATCTCGAAGATAACCCCAAGATATTTAATCCTGGAAATAACACCGGGAGTTTCAGTCTCAACCTCAGAGATTACCCTGAAGAGTGCAGTTGCAGTTCCAGAGATATCCCCGGAAAAGCTCTTTTCAACCTTTGTAGTCAGCTTCAACCTCGGAGATAACCACGAGGCACTCAGTCCCCAAACCCAGAGATAACCCCGGGAGGTTAGGCACACCTCAGAGACAACCCTGAGGACATCCAGTACTTGCAGTAGCCCAATCTCAGAGATAACCCTGAGCAACGACTGCTTTATCAGCCCAAACTGGAGATAACCCCAGAGAGGGCCAAAATCATCATTTTTCCACCTCGATCCCACATGCGCGCCATCTCAACACATTTTAACATATATTCTACACAGCAGTGTCCTACAAGAACCAAATAGCTGCATTCCCGAGTGACTACTACACAGGACAGCACACCAGATAAAATTTGAAGCTTGAAGACCAAGGGCATGGTCCCATCTTCCTGACTTCGTACAACCTCTAATCTCATGTCATTTGTGTAGCTCTTGACAATAACACTTTGTAAAAGGTCATATACACCTCAATCCGAGGCCCAGATTAAAGTTCTGAAAATTCGAACGGACATCACGTGCCGCACGCAGACACGCATTTTTGAGACAATGGGACCAGTAGAGCATGTGGCACCCCGAAAGTAGCAGTAAGTGCATTTGCAAATCAGAATTGACCCCAAAATTCATATAATTTAATTCTCAACTTCGGTCGTTAACAATACATTCAACCTCTAATTTTACATCATTAAACGATAATGCAACCATTTAAATTTGAAGAATAATTAAAATTTTCTATTACAAACTATTCTCGTTCCCAAAACTTTTAACCTTTACATCTAAATATCTCAGAATCATTTTAATACTACAAGAGTTTATATCACAAAACGATATTACAATTCAACATTAATACTTTATTCGAAACGTTAAATATGATTCAAATAATAATAACTCAGCCAAAGTATATAAATCTTCAAGTATCACATCTGATTCATATCTTTCAAGTAGCACATAACTTTACCTTAAATCTTTAACCTGAAAAAGTGGTTATTTGTAAGGCTGAGATCGACAGCCCAACAAAATCTAACAGTTTTCATGCATCACATATCATATAATAACATGCTCGATATACATCTCATAAGCATTGGACTAACATAACATACATGTTGTAGTTCATATAACAAGTATAAAGATTTCAAACAGTTTATCATCACATTCACATAGCAAATAGGAACTGAAAGACTTGCCTTGATCTTTGTTTACCAATAACGGCTTAACAACTTCTTATTATCGCACTTCACGTGCCCTACACAATTATATAATCATACACATCCACTATTAATCACATAGCGACGCATAGTAGTAATGTAAACTTTACTCTATATCTCATAAGTTCGATGACATCCAACTTTGGATATGCTTTAAACATCATATTAACCTATTTTTAAAAGTTATTGGAAACCCATTTCGGATAAGATAGACAATCCAAAATAGTGTTCAAAAAGGGGCGTTGAAAACTATTTTTCATTCTTTCCCAGTTTTACCCTCTCTCGCTAAAACAGTCATAACTTTTCCATTTCAAAACATTTTTGAGTGATTCTTGAGCCCACGCGAAGCTAGCTTCTGGGACTACAACTTTTGTTCTTTGACCATTTTTAAATTCTAAACACAGAATTCCAGAAATTCCGTGTAAAGTGACTGACCCGAGTTGGTTTTCCAGTTTTGACTTGGCTACTTTGAATGGTCAAAACTCTTTGTTCCGAAGTCAGAATTAGTTCGTTCCGGAGTCTATGGAAAGCTTATTCAGTGTATTATAACATAACAAAAGCCCAGAATTTTCTAAACAATCTAGCTAACCCTGAATTTTCATTTTTGGATCAGCAGTCCACTAGTTTTTCAGACTTCTCATTTTGGCATCCAAAACTCGCCTCGACTCATTCCAACCCAAATTTCTTTACAAATAAGTCTTATTTAACATAATCAGACTCATCTAAGGTCTCGGCTCCATATCTCTAATTACAATCATTAGAACTCATTTACATAATCAATTCCAAGCCAAAATAAACATAGTAAACTAACTAGTTTACTAACAAAACTAACTAAACTTCCAAAATTCAAACTTTAACTAACAAACTAAATACAATATTTAAAATAATAACAATACCAAAAATTAAATAAGAAATATACTCGAAAATACGAATTCCACAAACTAAATACATACTCGACCAAGATTTAACTAAGGAGATTTTTATAAAAAAAATCCTCCCACAACAAAGCCTTTCTCAAAATTGGAGGCCTTATTGTTGGTGAATGAAACAAAGGATCAAGCTCTTCTATTTATAGGTTTAGCAAAGCGTAAAGTTCTCAATTTAGTTGATGTGGGACTTGGTTTATACTAATTCTAATTTGTTTATACTAATTGTTCCTATTTTCAACATGCTAAGTGTATTCATTCATAACGAATTCGTTTCTTAACCAATTCGATCCGTTCAAGTTGCGTTGTTTTCGTTTTATAGAGGAGAACAACAAGCATCCATCAATTTAAAGTTTCCATCACGAATTCATCATCAACTTAGTCCCAAAGTACACCAAAACACACATTACAATCAAAACCCAAATTCCTCTTCTTTAGTATAAATACATGAATTTGATTTTTGAAAATTTGTTTCTCGATGACCATTATCAAATTATAAATATCTAATAACATATATAACATCGTAACCCGCAAATTCATTAATCAAAACTCCAATTTTAAAAGAAACTCAAGAACACATAAACTAGAAATATAAACTAGATTATGTACCTTTAATTCCTTAAGAAATAAAATTAACCTTATCAGTAAAATTATAATTTCTATTCAACCATTATAATCATAATATTATTTAACAAATTCTCACTCCTCTAATTTAATTATTTAATTAAATTAGAATATAATAATTATACTCGCGTAATAAAATACGTATAAATCCCATCTATTTTATCACACTTAAATAAACTATTCCATAACAATTTTCATCAAATATTTATTTAATAACATAAATATTCATTTTATTCCATAAAGTTTCCAACTAAAATATTTAATGTACTTAATAAATATTTTACTCGCATTATACTAACATTTACATTTTCGCAGCAATATATTACCTTCTCACTTTATTAAATCAATTATACTTGTATTAATTCACTATTTTTAATTAAGTGAATTATTCACACTATTTATGAAACTTAACTCATAATAATTTTCATCGCCCACAAGGCATAATAATTAAAATTATATTGTCTCATAACATAATTTCAACTTAATTAAATTAACTAATATTATTTAATTTCTTTAATAGTTTAATTAACTATTAAATCTCATATTCTCCAACATATGAATATATAATTCTCTTCACACCAAATCATATAATTCAAAATATATACACTTCATAATAAGAATTTTAATTATTAAATTCTTATTTTATATAATTTATAAAAATTTGGGTTGTCACATCCTTCCCTCCTTATAAGGATTCCGCCCTCGGAATCAAAGAAACCCCCCTTACTCGGTTTTCACCAAATCTCTTTTCAAAATTTATCTTTGAATATCTTCAACACATTACCTTAATATAAGTTTTATATTTCCTACTACATTACTTCAACAAATTCTAGGTTTTATTTCATAACTTTCACTTGAACTCAATTATATTTTGAGTATTATATATTTTTAAACCCATTCATTTCCTTCTCTAAGGATCGTTATCATAAACACTCGGGATATTACATTCACTCATTCTTCTAAGAATTTCGTCCTCGAAATTTTATTTATTAATCTTCATTCAATCAATCAAAATAGATTTTACGTTAATATTTATTCATTCATTGGGTTCTATAACCACTTCTTTCCACAAAGATCTTTCTACAATTATTAAACTTTTCTATTAAAAGATTTACATTTTTTTTTGATAACTCATCTCCTTCTCATTTCAAAATTTCTTTTCTCACTTATTCAATATATTCATCATTCAGTGTCGCATTCTACGACTTACTTCTTTCTAAGGAATATCATCCTTACCATATTCACTTTAGAATAACATGAATCCTCCTCAATTGCTCAATAATTGGGAAGCAGTATGAATAACTCAGGATTTTAAAAGATTATCCAATCATGCTGAGGGGTCACAAGACCATGAACTCATCTCTAGGTTTAATAGTGCTTCACCCCTGGTTCTTCACACTTTAAACCCTTTTAATGTAATGTTTCTCAATCACAAAGACCGAAAACACCCTCTCGCAAGTACTCTAGGTGATCACTTATCGTACTACTCTTTTCACGTCGTGCACAACGTATTACATCTTAACATCGTAACGACTATATGCGTTACTTTCAGAACCATTGTCTCTGATAACATGTCCCCTTTTATAGGGTTGTTCACCTCAACTTCCTATTATCTGAATCCGCACCAAAACAATTTGGTTTGGCATAACTTCTCAAGAAACGCTTGAATTTCATGAACATCTTTCAATATTCGCCTAGCTGAATCAAATAGCATAGACTTTTACAATAATTTGGACATCAATCGAAATACACACACACACACACACATATATATATATATATATATATATATATATATATATATTCTCATATTATAAAAAAATCTCAAAAATCTTTTTATGACGTCATGATACCGCATCAGTATTTACAAATTCGCTTGAGGATTCCGTCATTTGGTGATTTTATCATACTACATCATACCATAGTGGGCTGACGATCCTTAGATCACATCCAACACTAAGTAATACTGCATTTATGACTCCATCATTTTTATCATCTCTGCAACAGGTTCCATGATGCATTGATGATATAAAAATACATTTTGATATATTTCAAATCATTTTTGTCTAGCCAAAGCAATTAGCATAGACATACGAATAACGGTATTGTTTTTAAGACTCATTGGTATCATCATTTGATCCAATGTTTTTCAAGAAAATAGAAGTGCAAACATCAGCACGAAATCAATAAATTTCGAAAGTCTAGCATAGCTAGTAGATTTAGAATATCCAGGTATCCATCAACTTCAATCTTTGCTCCATTACTTCATTACTTAACCAATTCTTTTTATTTCTAGCACCACTAATGCTCTTATACTAAATATTCTTGTATTTCAACTTACAATCTTCCTATACCCCCAGTATAGTTCATCAAACTTACCGCACATTGGAAGTTCAGGAACATGCCACAATAATATGAGTTTAAGAACTTATCCTAGTCAGACCATAGGCGTCTATTCCTTGAGGGGTTCAAAATATACCATATTATTATGAGTCATGAACTTACCATATGTATTAGTTTTAAGAACCGCACCTAATCCTAATAATATCTGACTAATCTTAATAGTTTCTAACTATCAAATATACACATGAGAAAAGAATCACCTTTTCACCACATATAAAGTGATAGCGCGACAATAACATTCCAATGATTATCAATGGGATAAACTGAGTGCAAGCACAAAACCCTCACCCATAAAAAAGTTTGTACAACTCAGCCATCACATGAGTCCTCAATTGAAATCCCCACCTAAATCTATCTTGTTTATAACTTGCTCTTTGCTCAATACGAGTTTTTCGTACCTCATTATTTATAACTCCTCGCGAGTTTACCTCGTACTATTTCATAGTACATTATCTTCATAGCATCAAACTATAATTATTCAAAAATTACAAACTATCTTTCTTTTATAACTTAAACAGATCACGTCGTGATCTTATTCTATAATCATCTCCCTTAAAATTCTTTTCTTAACTTGTGATCGTTTTGTTTTACGATTCTCTTTCTTTCCTTTTTCATCATTTATAATTTTATTTATGCTTTTAATCTTACAGGCTTTGTCTATTCATCATTATTCGTTATCTACGCTATTGGAGTTAGGGTAACTCTCATTTCTTATCTTTATATCTCTTCAAGATTCTTCTTTGAATTTTCTTGTTTATATAACAATTCTTCCTTTAAGAATTTCTAACTTCATTTGCATTGCTCAACAATTCATTCAAGTTCCACATTTTCATCATACGTATCAATTTTCTATACTTGGTACACATCAAGTCTCTAATAGTTTCAATATGGTATGCTGAGTGGTTTCCCACAAACAACCAACAAACTAGGTTCTGAGTTACTAGTTCGTATATACCTCCGCTCTATGAAGGAATCGTTTAGCCCAGATACCATACATCAACTATTAAAGAGTACGATTATACCATACTTAGATATAACTTTTTATTCTTAACCTCTTTATCATTCTCTTTTTATAGACATTGTCTATTTATTATCACCTTACATCCTTATTATTGGAGTTGGATAACCCCACATTCATATTCCTTATAACTCTGCGAGATTCTTCTTTGAATCCTCTTACGCATGTTTTAATCTCTTCTCTGTAAATTTCTTAAATTACTTCTTATTGTTCAAACTCTATTTGAGCTTATTCGTTCATTATCTTCACCTCTCTTCTCTAAGGTTATAGCATAAGATACTCTTACCTAAGGTTTCTAACCTATCAGCTTTGATACCAACTATAACGACCCCAAAATTCATATAATTTAATTCTCGACTTCGGTCGTTAATAATACATTCAACCTCTAATTTTACATCATTAAACGATAATACAACCATTGAAATTTGCAGAATAATTAAAATTTTCTATTACAAACTATTCTCGTTCCCAAAACTTTTAACCTTTACATCTAAATATCTCAGAATCATTTTAATACTATAAGAGTTTACATCGTAAAACGATATTACAATTCAACATTAATATATTATTCGGAACCTTAAATATGATTCAAATAATAATACCTCAGTCAAAGTATATAAATCTTCAAGTATCACATCTGATTCATATCTTTCAAGTAGCACATAACTTTACCTTAAATCTTTAACCTGTAAAAGTGATTATTTGCAAGGTTGAGCTCGACAGCCCATCAAATTCTAACAGTTTTCATGCATCACATATCACATAATAACATGCTCGATATACATCTCATAAACATTGGACTAACATAATATACATGTTGTAGTTCATATAACAAGTATAAAGATTTCAAACAGTTTATCATCAAATTCACATAGCAAATAGGAACTGAAAGACTTGCCTTGATCTTTGTTTACCAATAATAGTTTAACAGCTTACAGTTATCTGCACTTCACGTGCCCTACACAATTATATAATCATACACATCAACTATTAGTCACATAGCGACGCATAGTAGTAATGTAAACTTTACTCTATATCTCATAAGTCCGATGACATCCAACTTTGGATACGCTTTAAACATCATATTAACCTATTTTTAAAAGTTATTAGAAACCCATTTCAGATAAGATAGACAGTCCAAAATAGTGTTCAAAAAGGGGCGTTAAAAACTATTTTTCATTCTTTCCCAGCTTTATCCTCTCTCGCTAAAACAGTCATAACTTTTTCGTTTCAAAACATTTTTGAGTTATTCTTGAGCCCACGCGAAGCTAACTTCCGGGACTACAACTTTTATTCTTTGACCATTATCAAATTCTAAACACAGAATTCCAGAAATTCTGTGTAAAGTGACCCGACCAGTTGGTTTTCCAGTTTTGACTTGGCTACTTTGAATGGTCAAAACTCTTTGTTCCGAAGTCAGAATTATTCCGTTCCGGATTCTATGTAAAGTTTATTAAGTGTACTATAACATACAAAAGCCCAGAATTTTCTAAACAATCTAGCTAATCCTGAATTTTCATTTTTGGATCAGCAGTCCACTAGTTTTTCGGACTTCTCGTTTTGGCATCCAAAACTCACCTCGACTCATTCCAACCCAAATTTCTTTACAAATAAGTCTTATTTAACATAATCATACTCGTCTAAGGTCTCGGCTCCATATCTCTAATTACAATCATTAGAACTCATTTACATAATCAATTCCAAGCCAAAATAAGCATAGTAAACTAACTAGTTTACTAACAAAACTAACTAAACTTCCAAAATTAAAACTTTAACTAAAATAAAATATTTTCATCAAATATTTATTTAATACCATAAATATTCATTTTATTCCATTAAGTTTCCAACTAAAATATTTAATGTACTTAATAAATATTTTACTCAGATTATACTAACATTTACATTTTCATGCAATATATTACCTTCTCACTTTATTAAATCAATTATACTTGTATTAATTCACTATTTTAATTAAGTGAATTATTCACACTATTTATGAAACTTAACTCATAATAATTTTCATCACCCACAAGGCATAATGATTAAAATTATATTATCTCATAATGTAATTTCAACTTAATTAAATTAACTAATATTATTTAATTTATTTAATAGTTTAATTAACTATTAAATCTCACATTCTCCAACATATGAATATATAATTCTTTTCCCACAAAATAACATAATTCAAAATATATACACTTCATAATAAGAATTTTAATTATTAAATTTTTATTTTAATAATTTATAAAAATTCGGGTTGTCACTTTAAACTCATATAGGTACACCTGTGGCTCCCCCCTCTATAAATAGAGGGCTTGGGGTGGCCATTTTGTAAGAGAAAACGGCGAGGAAGCCCCATCCAATTTTCTCTGTACACACTATAAACTAAGTGTTATCTCATTTTAAACACTTGTAAGCTCATATATTGCTATATTTTTTACCGGTGGGAATCGAGTGTTCATCCAGTTAAAGCTATAGAAGTCTTCTTTGGCAGTCCACTGTAAGCCTTCTTACACCTTTTAAAGCCTTTTTTCCACATCTTGCACACACTATTCTTCACGTTGAGAGTCGTGTTGTGTGTGTATGCCCTAACTTCTATGTATGGGCTTTTATTTCCTTATATATATATATATATATATATATATATATATATATATATATATATATATATATATATATATATATATATATATATATGTCTGTCGTATTTTGTTGATGAGCCCGATTTTATATCTCGAGCATTTATTGCTTTTATATATATTTATATATATATATATATACATTTCTGTCGGGCTTGGAGTTTACTTTGGCCTTTTATTGCTTTATTTATATGTCGTCTCGCCTAGAGTTTATTTCGTGGCGCTTAATTGTTTTTACCGCTTTATTTACATTTCATCCTACTGAGTTTACTTTGTGTATGATTGATCGCCTCTTCTTGCTTTATTTACATTTTTGATCCCCTGTGGAGGTGCTTCGTGGTAGTTGATCGTGTCTATATATATATATATATATATATATATATATATATATATATATATATATATATATATATATATATATATATATATATATATATCGCTTTTATATATTTACATTTATAGTCCCCATGAAGTTCGCTTACGTGGTGGTTGATAATCTGTATATATATATTTACAAATTTTATATATATAACTACTTCCAAATTTTCATATAAATCGCTACATCATGTGAGCCTCACTTAATCATCTCGATCATGATTCGGGCCTGGATCTAGATTCGGTTCCGTAATGGACTTTTTGGTCAGAAATGCTTTTGTACATTATTCACGGTGTCTGAATTTCCTTAGATGGCTCTCATGCCCACAAAGAGTTCGGCACTGCTATATATCTTATTTTCTCGAAGATGCTTCGCATCTCGTAAATAAAAGCAATCAAGCCAAACATTTAATAAAATGGAAGTATCAAAGGCCTCAATTACTATTGAGTATAAGGGTTTGAAAAAACCTCTTTTACAAAACATCACTGCTATATCTTGCTAAAATTGAATTTTTACACAAATTCAAACCCTTTGTATATAGGTGCAAATGAGGCATGGCACTACTTCTAAATAATTTTACATTGACCCACACTCACACGCATTCATATAACAGTTTAATTAAAAAGTGGTGGTCACTGTGGTAACACGGATGTCGGGGGGCCTAACACCTTCCCTCCGCATAAGCAAGTCCCCGGACCCTAATGAATCTCGATTTCACAGACCAGTTTAACAATGTTACATCACATGGCCAATGTGCAAACCTTTTCAAGGTTAAGTTGGTACAACCATTTAAAAATACCAACTGGCATGGCTCTTTTACAGTCAATAAATTACATATAAATGCTCTGGACCTTTTAACAACTTATTTTTTCAAACAAATCTCACCTAAAATAAGAACACCAAAAGACAAGAATAGAAAAGGGATAGTAAAAATCCCGACGTCGACAGGACTATGAACTATAGTATAAATAATTTATTAAAATAAATTAAAGTAGTTTTAAATGGATTTACCAAACTAGGCTTAAGGAATATTAAGTCTCTATTTTTAAAAGTGTTTTGCTAAACAAAGCCTTATAGCTTTTGAATTTAAAAATAATAATAATAATAATTTATTAAATATTTTTGTAACTGATACATAATTAGTATATTTAATAGTACGTCAGTTTTATACGTTTTGGTTTGGTTTATTACGTCTGTTTTATATTTTTTTATGTAAGGTTTGGCCTTGGCTTGAAAGTAGAGGAGAGAAAGAATACAAAGACTAAGAAATAGAGAGAGTTTGAGAGAGGAGAAAGGTTTCCTATGAATTCCAAAGCAATTCTTTATCTTCTATCAAGGATTATTCAAGCAGCAATTGAAGGTATAATTTCTAAAACCTTAATGTTACGTATATGAAAGTTTTATGTTCTTGAGTTTCAAACTCTTTGTAAATACAAAATTGATGAATTATTGTTATATAAATTGTTGATTGTGTGTACATGTAATTGTGATGTTATAACTAGCATCTAGACAAGAATTTAGTAAACTAATTACGTTCAAAAATAAGAAAAATTATTACAGTGCATGTGTGTATATATATGGCATATGAAAGTCCAAAAATTGATAGTTGGTTGGTGAGCTAAACTATAAATTCAGTTTTGAATATATTAATTCATTAAGAAACGAAAAGAACACAATTTGAATGAGTTAATTTGGTGTAGTAATGAGACTTCGGTGTTAATTTTTGCTAAGGATATCAAAAAATGAAGTTTTTGCAAAAATATGGAATTCAAAGGACTAAATTTGTTTGTAGTTGTTGTTTAATTGTTCTAAGTCAGTATATATGTGATGAATAATGTTTAGATGAAGTCTATATCATTTGGGTATGTATAATTTTTGGTTTAATGGATGAAATTAATGAGAGTTGGACTGAACAAAGTATAATAAATCGTCATGTACTCAAACAGAATGCTACCGGGTGGCAAAAGGCGTAAACGGCAGCAAGAATTATATTGCGTCAATAAGAAATTCTTACCGGGTTCCGTGGTTAAACACTACGGCCGCAACTCACGCCAAAACCCGCATCAGAGGCAAAGTGAAGTCTGTTGATGGTGCAGACTTTTAAAACCCATTGTAATCTAGTTTAATGAAATGTTAATGTGATGAACTTGTAATAAAGATACTATAACAGATTTGTATCATGTAGGTGGTTTTCCAAAGTTGTAAAAATTAGCAAGTTGTGAAAACTTTACGTTTTGATTTATTGAAAACTAGAGTTTGTGACTAAGTGTTGTAATTTTTAGACTTGTGATTCTGAAGTGTATATAGTACTAGTGATTCGAAACTTGTACTAAAGTAACAAGTTTAACTAAAATGAGATTTAACTTAGAAAGTGGATGTTAGTGTATCTAACAGATGTTGTGATTCTAATAGTATGTGAAGGTGAACGTGTGTTATAATTTATAGCTTACGCCCGAGGCAAGTTCTCTAACCCTAAACTTCGTTTGAGCAAATTTCTGAATTCTAATCTTTGTTTGAGTTACCCTAACTTGTTTATAATTAAGAAAGTTATCCTAGTCTCATTCTTTTAATAATGAATTCAAGTCCCTGAACTCTAATCTCTAATTGAATTGTCCTATTTCATTTACTTTACGCAAGTTGAAATCTTTAATGTCATATCGACCAAGTTTTTATTTTTCGGCTTGTTATTCATTAATGCATGTGCAATAATTCAACTTTCTTATGCGACAAGATTATAACCTTAGCTTAATATTGTTGAAGCAAGGTTTATTTTATTATTCAATTCTTATGTTTTTTTAGTTTATTTCTAAGCATGAGTTCGATATATATCATTGATTCACCTATGATTCATAATTATTTCACATTATATTGTTATCGATCATTTGAGATGGTATTGAACTTTGTTGATTCAACTAATCCTTTAGTTGAAGATCGTTTAACCCTAAATTACCCTTGAAACTTATCCAAACCAAACTTTCTTTGGTGCGACTTGTACTCTAAAACTGAGAAGAACAAGCCTATTATAGGGGAATTTATTTACGCGATGTGTTTAGAAGTTTTTGCACAATACATGGTATGAAGGGCTGATCACCCTAAGTACGGGGAGTCCCTACAGTCCTATAAATGTTTAGTTTTAAGTTGAAAGATTACTTATAACCTTGGACATAGTTCGTGGTCTTGTGACTCTCAGATATATTTTACACTTTGATTTCAGTTCTTAATTATCATTGATAGAGTATTATTCAGTTCTGCTGAGCCTATTCATTGGCAGTTATTATGTTGTTGTTGTGGCACCCCCAAATTCAGACCACACTTGTTTCAAATTTGGTTATCACGTACTAACTCTTAATAATAAATCAACATCTCACACAGCGGAATTATAACATAATTATTTTTGTCCCAAGGGTTCACAACTTAAACATTTCTTACATAACTTAATCATAATTAAACACCATTTGGACATAACTAATACATAATACAATACGACTTAAATTAAACATAGCTTAACAAGTTCTTCTACAACCAAATAATAGTACATTCCTAGCAACATAGAAATAACTACTCCAAAGCCTTCTCTTTACCATTGTCCTTGCCAGAGGGTTCACCACGTTCTGCCTTAACTGAAAGTTTTAAGGAAAGCAAAGATGAGCAACAATTTTGCCCAGCAAGTATTACAGCAAAAGGGAAATTTATATAGTTTATATTTCTCAAGGATATATCAATAATGATAGTTCAAGATAGCAAGAATTATAGATGATTATCAACAATAGTCACTAGGGACAGAAAATATCAATAATATTCAATGTTTAAACAATTCAAGATTTCCAAAATAATGAATTCTGAGTAGTCACTAAGGACTATGAACTTCTCCTAGAATTAACAGTAATAAACTGATAACTCTACAAAAACGAGTACAACAGGTGATCAGCCTAAAGTACCCTATGTCATGCATAACATTTAGTCTTCCTCATGTGCGTACGTCGGTTTCCCGACAAATATATAATTCCCCTACCAAGAGGGTTATTTAACTCAGTTATAAGAGTCCACACCAAGTTAATTTGGTTTGGATAGCTTTCGATTAAATATAAATAGTCTAGCCGAAATAATGATTTAGATAGTTTTCTTTCACAACATATATATGAACAATTTTCATTTGAATCAAGGTTTGTAAACCATTTCATTTTTAGATTACGAAGTATTATACTTTCAAAGTTCTACTTGTACGCTCAAGAATAGCACAAGTTCAAGTAATGCTCAATAAAGAGTAGGGCTCGAGTACTTGCCTCAAGCGTAGTTTACCAAAGTAAAGTTTAATACCACTCCAATGCAATATGATATCCTATTCATGTATAATCACATTAGTTATACAAGTTTAACATGTACACCTATTATCTTAATTTACTATGATACACAAGTGTAACTCATCAATACTAAACATATATTGTCAGTCTCTTCTTAGTCGCATGATCCCATACGTATGTCATCACATAACACAAAAATCAATTTCTAATACACTATGTCATTTATAGAACATAGCTTGCCATCACATTTTGACTTAAGGGTATAGTTATAGTATTCTTCCATTATCATACTTATTCATACATGTATACTCTACTGGACAGGTAGTACTGATCAAAGTAACAATATAGACATGCATCAATCCTCCTATCAACAACAAAAATCTGATCCTACTGCAGGGTGGCGCGGCCGCGCTGGATTTGAACTAAGGAGTGGCACGATCGCGCTGCTCCTTGCTCAAACCAGTACTGCTAAACATTAACTTGGCCATACTTGTGAACTTATAAACAATTATGATGACACTTGCAGAGTCATGTCTATGAATAGATTTGGCCTCCTCTATGGCCATTCCAAGATTCTCTTAATATTATGGTTTTGTTTTTAGGAAAATCTCTATCTCAACAAAGCAAAATGACCAATTTTCAACAAGCTATCCATGGCTAACCATTATATCACATAATGAGGTTAATAACCCTTAAATATACATGCTCAAGTTATTCTATCCATGTATTTCAATTCAACATAGTTTCTATTTCTTTAGAAATCTTTCAAAACTATGCTTGACTAATTCACAATATGTTTAACTAGATGGATGCCCATATCAATCATGTCTAGATGCATAAAGCGCCCTATCATGATGGTCCATAATTTCATAATACTAATAGGGTATTCCCCAACAAAGTTGGTTTTCAACTTCAACATTTTTATTGAAAATCTCATGTTAAGCCATCAAGCATGTAAAGCCACTTTACTTACTATACATCACATTTTCACATACGTATAGCTAGAACACATAAACATGCTCACAATTTCCCAACTTAAGGGTATATAGTTTATCAAGTTTGTTTTTGAAACCTTTTCCATTAGTAAAACTTATTCAAGCATGCAAGGTAAGTTCACATATTCCATATCAAGCTTCCCTAACGACATAATAGATTACATAGGTATGTTTTAAAGTTCAAAACTTAGTGTATGCATAGTTCATGTACACATAGTTATTATAGTCTTTTACTTGAAAACTTATTGTAATTCATGCTTGGATAGTCTATTTTATCTTTAACCACTTAACTAACATATTGACACGTATCAAGACATATCAGAACGTAATACGCTCGCACCTAAAGTCAAAACATGCATTACACCATGTTTATCAAACTAGTTTCCTACTCTTTAAGTCTTCTTTGAATAATCAAACTAAAATCAACTAACATGGCTTACTATACACATAGAAACCTCATTTTACATGTTAGGGTTATTTATATGCATATTCTAACCAAAATAGCATGCTCAAAATGGGACAAGATCACAAAATTAGTACCACGACGGATCAAGAAATGGCCGTACCACCATGCATATGTACTATAGAAGTGGCGCGGTCGCGCCACTTCGAATAGATTGAAAAATAAAGGCTTTATTTCTGCAGAGCTCCAACTATTCAACTTTTAATCATGCAAACAAACTTAAACAACACAATGGCATGCTAGCTCACACCAATTAACAGAGAATTTCTGTAATTAGAAGAATTTAGAAAAAACTCAAACTAAGAACAAAAACAGAAATTATACTTCTTGAAGCCTTAATGGATTCCTCAAATGCACTAAGTATGCTCCCTCAATTCTCAGCAACTCACACTTCTATATGCAACTTATCAAACAATCTCAGCAACAAAGAATGAGAAAAGGAGGGTACTATAAATAGAGAATTGATTGCCCAATTCATGGCCTTGCACCATGGTTTGATTCACTGGAAATTTGGAGGAAACAATGGGTAGAAGAGAGTTGGCCAACTTTCAATCCATAGCCATCATCACTATGGATTTGTAGCTGCTTGATTTCACGCAAAGAGGATATAGGCTACTATTTGAGCATTATTGAGACACTTAATATGGGACACGGGTTTTAAATCCCAGCAACGTGATTATAATGTTTAGTTTGTTCTCTTATACTCCCAAAATGTAATTTTAATGTGTTAATGCTACTACATAATAGAAAGTTAGGGATTATTTATGTACTCACATCATATAATCCATATACATTAGTCCAGTCTAATTAATATTTATAACATGTATGGACTCAATTTAATTGGTTACTAAATATTCAATATCCCTTTAAAACTTTATTATTTCAGTTAGACTCACTTATTGGAATAATTTGTAATTCTTTGACAGAGTAGATCTTTTAATGTTTCTACACATCCTTACTATCACACAAGCAATTATTTATGTAACTTATAATTCCCTACACTTTACTATATAGTTTTCTATATATTACATAGTTATATTAAAGTGTCACACTACGTTTTCTTTTTAATGTAGGAACCATATGCTAACACATATTTTACACACATCAACTAAATGATATAATTCTAATTATATAATTTACTTTACTCACAAAAACAATCAATTAATAATATAATATTAATTAATCTTTCCCTTCTTAATTAAATTAATTCCTTCTTCATTCTCATGCCACACAAGGCATTTTCACAATTCTCATTACAATCCACTTTCTTATAAATTCAATTTAACTTAGTTGAATTATTCATTTCACAGCACATCAATATTTATATTCAAATAAATATTCATTCTTTTATTTTATCAAAATAATATTTATTCATGAAATTCTCGGTTCTTACAGTTGTTATTCATTGTTATTTCAAGTGAGAATTTGTTTTGCTCACTCTTGCATAAATATAATCATTGCAGCTAAGGTTGAGAAGGTCGATGAACCTACCACTAGCAAAGAGATAGGAAAAATGAACAAGTGTTGAAGACTTGTAATTTATTGAATTTCGTGATGATAGAATTTATTTTAAATGATGAGATGTAATTAGTTTAATTTTCCGCACTTGATATATGTTAAAGGTTAGAAAACCTGGGAGACTTATTGATTTAATTATGTAACCCTTTTAATGGGAAGATTTACTGTTTAAATTTTAGTATATTTGGGTAGTTAGATATGAATGAATGGAAAGTGAACAGCAAGTCTTGTGTGAATGAAGTACCCAGATTTAGGGGTGTCACAGTTTACGTATATATTTAGGTTATCTACATATGTACACAAGATCAGAAAGTATATTACTCCATGTTCACAAATTCTAGTTTTCCAAATCTTTAAATTTTCTCACTACAAAAAATAGACATTTGGCAATAATTTTTCGGGCAACGACAACGAAATTTATCATTCGTTACAGTTTATGAAAGGCTTTCATTTTTCGTAACGAAATTCATAAGCCGTTGCAAAAATTCGTTGCCAAATCGTTGGCAGGAAAAAAAAACACCCCCTATTTTCTTTTTTGTTGTTGATGAGATTTCTCCTCATCGTCGGCAACAAAAACGTTTTTGTTGCTATATTTCGTTGCCTAATATAGGCCACATTCATTGGCAATAATTTTTTCCCGTTGCGTATATTATACACTTTTTTGCAACGACTAGTAAATTATTGCCCAAAATTAAGACAAACCCAATAAGAATGCCTCTTTTTTCCCCCCAAAACGCATCATTTTTCATTTAAAAAATTTTATTTATTTGGACAAAATTTTATACAGTGAAATGTTTCACTCCATCCGTCTCAAAATAAATGCCCAGTTTTCTTTTTATTAAAGTTATAATTTTTGAAATTAAAATATTCATCATATAGATATATTTTCTAATTTACAAAAATTAAAGTTTGTAGTTAATTTGATGTAGTTTATAATGATCATATTCGCACACTTATAATTTTGAAAATAAATATAATTAATTTCTAAAATAATTTATATGAATTTTTCTTGTAACTCGTTATTTTACATATATACTTTTTGACAACGGATGAGCAAGGAATCGAAATCGCTCCAGAAATTGCACCAAAAATCGATCAAACTGCACCGATTAAGTCGCGCCAATGGTTCCGGCATAGACCAATTAAGTTGCACCAATGGTGTGTAAGTTCTTTTTTAACTCCCTTGTCGACGTCGGGATTTTTAATTGTCCCTTTTCGTTACTTGTCTTTTGGTGTTCTCATGTTAATGTGAGATTTGTTTGAAAAAACAAGTGAAAAAGGTCCGACATGTATAATGTCAACGGTTGACTTTAAGAGTTGTCAGTTGGTGTATTTAACTGGTTGTACCAACACAACCGCAAAGGTTTTGCACATTGACCCAGTGATTTGGCACTGCTAAACGGGTCTGTGAAACTGAGATTCATTATGGGTTCGGGGGTTTGATTATGCAGAGGGAAGGTGTTAGGCACCCCAGAGCATCGATGTTACCACGTGACCGCCACTTTTCAAAGAAATCTATATGAATGTGTGTGTGTGTGTGGATCAATGTGCAATTATATGAAAGTAGTGCAAGGCCTCGTTCGCACCTATATACACGGGTTTGAATTTTATTTAGAAAAATCCAATTTAACCACAAGATATAGCAATGAAGTTTTTTGTAAAAGAGGTTTTTCAAACCCTGTGCTCAATAGGAATTGAGACCTTTTCATACTTCCACTTTTATTATTAAATGTCCGGCTTGTTTGCTTTTATTTTCGAGATGCGAGGCATCCTCGAGAAAATAATATACAGCAGTGTCGAATTCCTCATGGGCATGACAACCATCTAAGGAAACTCAGACACTGTAAAATAATGTACAAGCTGCTTACAGCCAGAAAATGTCCATCATGGGAACCGAATCTAGATTCAGTGAACTGAACCTATGATCACATGATTCCTAGGCTCACAAGATACTGCAATTTGTATGGAAAGTAGTAAGCAGTTATATATATATATATATATAAAAGCTGTAAATAT
The DNA here is from genome assembly GCA_020205605.1 of Panax ginseng. Lineage (NCBI taxonomy): Eukaryota > Viridiplantae > Streptophyta > Magnoliopsida > Apiales > Araliaceae > Panax > Panax ginseng. The sequence continues at coordinate 91,880,914 of CM035129.1, forward strand.
ATATATGAACATTATCAACCGCCACGAAGTGAACTCCAGGCGGGACAAAATGTAAACAAAGCTGTAAAAAATGATCAAGTGCCACGAAGTGAACTCCAGGCAGGACATAATGTAAATAAAGCTGTAAAAAGCCACGGAGTAAACTCCAAGCCCGGCAGAAATGTAAATATATATATATATATATATATATATATATATATATATATATGTACAAATATATATATATATAAAAGCGATAAACGACCGGATATAAATCCAGGCTCATCTGATATGTCCGACAAAGAATTATATATATGTATATATATAGAAAGCGAGTAAATGCAATTGGATATAAAATTGAGCTCATCGAGCATATAATCGACAACAGATTATATATATAAGTATATATATATAAAAAAATTAAACGCTTCTCGCATCAAGTCTAGGCTCATCGGGATGAGTCGACTCACTACGCTTCATATATATAAGTATATATATACAAAAGCGAGATAAACGCTCCGCATCAAGTTCAGGCTCAATCGAGGCATAACTCGATAATGTTAGTCCATATATATGATATATATATATATATATATATATATATATATATATATATATAGTATATATATACAAATGAAATGAAAACCACGGACAAAAGTCCTGCAAACACACTCACACGACTCTCAACGTGTACAACAAAGGTGTGATAATAGGAAAAGAGACTTTCTTTAATGTAAGAAGGCTTACAATGGGATCCGCCAAAGTAGACTTCTTTGACTTTAATTGTATGAACACTCACGGCTTAGTAAGATAAAAAGTATCTATATATGGGCTAACTGGTGTTTAAAGAAGAAAAACACTCAAAAGATGTGTATCTGAGCTAAATGGATAGGGCTTCCTCGCCTTTTTCCTTCTCTCTCTCTTTCTCAAATGGTCCCCCCCTTCTATATTTATAGACGGGTGGCAGCAGTCGACTCTGGCGACCCGCAGCTTGATCCTCGCTACCGTGGTCGTAGGGCCCGGGCTTCAACCCCATGGTCCCGTCCTCTCGTAAATGCGTGCGATGCGTAATCTTGTAATGTCCAATCGAACTTACAGAACTTCAATCCAAGCATCCAAACAAAGCATATATGTACTTCTTTGGGTTGCTTGTGTCGAGAGTTACGTAATGACATGGATTAGAGGTTGTACGAAGTCAGGAAGAGGGGTCTATGCCCATGGTCTTCAAGCTTCAAAGTCTATCCAAAGTACTGCCACACGTAATAGTCACTCGGGATGGTCATTCCTCAATTGTTGGGACATTGTTGTATGTATGTATGTATGAAGCATTTGAGACGACGCGCCATTTGTTGGATGAACAAGATGATGTTTGACTCCTTGCCGGGGTTATCGCCGGGTTGAGTTGAAAGTAGACGTTACTCAGGGTTACAACTGAGATTGGACTACTTGTTAGTATGTTGCGATATCATCCTGTTGACGTGGTAAGATGACGTTGTGACTCCTCACCAAGGTTATCGCCGGTTTAAGCGGAAGCGAGCGTTGCTCGTGGTTATCTCGAGAGATTGGATCGCTTATTTGTGTGCCTCATCATCATCATCGTGTATGCTCCTGTCTGAGGTATGTGTGCTTTGACAGGATGTATGTGGTTGAAGCTGATCGCATGTGTTTGAAACAAGCATTTTCGAGGTTATCGCCGGAACTGTGATGGCATCTCTTGGGGCTATCACCAAGGATGGGGTTGTTATTCCCAGTGTTGTCTCTGGGACTGGAACTGATTGTCACGGTGTTATCGTCGAGACAGAGCTGTTCTCTCCGGTGTTTGTTGCCGGTCTTTTGATCTGCATATCTCGGGGTTATCTCTGAGATTGGAAATGACATGCCCGGTGTGTGTTCCGGGTTTGGATCTGATGCTCCCGGTTTGTGTTCCGGGTTGGAGCTGACCTTCTGGTAGTATCCAGAATGATTTGTATGTTATCTTCCAGGGTTATCTCTAAAAGACGAATCTACCCTCCTGCAATGTTAGTAATAGGAGTGAAGAAAATTTCGAGTGTCTACAGATGCCCCTCTTTATCATACTCATGCGATACAAGGCATGGATAGGATAAAGAATCCTAGACAGTTGAAATGCAAGTAAGATAATCATGATGCGGTATGCAGCAACATGATGCAAATGTATGTAGGATGATTGCCATGTAATCCTGTTGGGATGACAATCAATGATGGCTTGGACATGCGATCCAAGTCTCCAAGGATGCTGACGTTGGGACTTCCACTAAAGTCTTGAATCCTAGACACTAGCTTATACTCCATAGAGGTACCTCCTTTGCGGAAGAGATCTGTAGGGATAAAACTGTGTCTGCTTTCTAAGAATGTGTATAACATGTTCCCTCAGACTATCGGAGTTACTGCCAACAGTTGGTCGTTATCAGGGTTGCCTGATCTTCGTTGATGTGTGTATCACCGGATGTATTGTCAACCTTATTAAGGAAGGTTACTTTAATGGATTTACTTACCATTGGTTGATATAACGTCAAGGCTGCTTAACCTTCATTGATGTGTGTATCAATGGTTGCATTGTGTGGTGACCCCCGTCGGAGATACGTTGATATTTGATAACTTCGGCGTTGTAACCCTCGCCGGGGCTACGTATATGCTTGATAAATTCGGCGTTGTAACCCCCACCTGGGATATGTATATGCTTGATAACTTCGGCGTTGTAACCCCCGCCGGGGATACGTATAGGATTCGTGGTTTTGTGTTGTAACCCCCGCTGGGGATGTTTAGGGTTGTATCCCTGCAAATGACGGCATCGGACCTTTGTGGGGTATTGCCACGCTAGGTTTGTGAAAGCTGAGCTCATTGGTATAATATACCCTGCATTCGGGCGAATACCACTGAGGTGACGGGAGTTAAACTCTGACCGACAAGAAACCAGGATTTCAGGCTATTCCGCTCAATCGCATAGCGTTTTTACTCCTGATTTGGCCTTTTCAGCTTGCAAAACCTCCTTTGCAACTCTAACTGGAATGAGCCAGAGGTGTGGGACCCATGTAGGAGGGCGTTAAGTGGACTGCAGGATCTTTTTGCCAAGTTGACTCGCTGCTAGCCGTGCTTTATGTATAAAGCGGTGGGTTGCTTTCATAAGTCAATGTCAAGTCAGTGTGCATGAAGGAAATCTGAGAGCTTCTTTGCAGATCTGCTGAGTTTGGGCAACTTTCTGCATATTCTATCACCATACAAGCATTCTTCACTGTCCACACCCTTTCTGAGGTGATTTAGAGACTTGCTGTCCAGATATTATGGATCCAGATCAGCCGAAAGCGGGACTACTTACGGTGTATGCGGAGGAGGGCTTTTGAAGAGCCTCGGTCTTGGTTTCTATGAGACAACCTCGTCGTTTAGCGGAGGCGGTGGTGCGTCCTATTCGGGTTGAGGTGCCGAATGTCGAGGACGAGGAGGAAGATGTACCGTTCGAGGTTCCGCTCAAGCAGATACGTGTTCCACGAGGGAATTTCCAAGTATTCATGGCGAACCCAGGATCTTACGGGTGACTTGAGTAGGCATCATTCAAAGTACACCTTTGCGCAAATGAGGTATGAAGTTAGATCTTTAATCTTCCTTATTTCCTATTGATGAGGAGTCAAGGAGTCCGATGTTGATCTGCATTTGATGTAGGTTCCCAACTTCACACAGCCTCGAGGGAATTGGTTTAGCATCCACTCTATGTATCAGGCCTTGCATGATGACTATAGAGCGATCGTCCATGACTGGGGATTCGAGAGATTCTTCTCTATTCTACCCCGTCGCTATCCCTGGGGTTATCTCAGGGCATTGTCTGAGCGGTGGTTAGGATTCTACCTGTTTCTGCTGGTGAGTGTTTCTCTTGTCCTTTCCCATATACAGGTTAAGAGTGTTGACTGACAGCAGATGTTTGCCTTTGTGTTGGCAGTTTTGGGCTTATGAGAGGCTCCCTTGTTTGCGTCCTATGAGCATGTTAGGTTTAGACACCTATCCATGAGGACGGAGATGGCATCATTCTATATTAGCGGAGGTCCCTGTTGCTGAGGGTTTCACTCATTGTTGCCTGCAGTTGGAGCTATTGACAGCTGATGTCATCACGTGGATTCCCTACTCTGGAGAGCATTTGGGAGTTGGCTTTGAGGATGGGTACCCGACTAGAGTGGATTACATCATATCCACCGCAGGATTCCTCTCTTTACAGATGGAGGATGGGAGCTCTATTTGGGAGAGCGTGCTATTAGGAGCACTACAGGAGAGATTCGTATGCCGATCTTGCCTCCTGTCAGGCGTTATTGGCCTGTTTCGCAGTCACCCGTCGTTGACATCCCATTGTTAGGGATTAACAGTTTTACATTGTCAGAGGGCCCCTGCTCACAGGAGATGTTCCAGCATTGGTGGATCCCTTGTACCATTGGAGCTCAGACCCGCGCCACATAGTTTATGGGGGATATGGTTCTAGGATCCGTGATGATGACGGATTGGCTAGCCTGTGTCAGAGATCCGACTCATGTGACACAGATCGAGAGATTGACTCGGCAGCTGGACCGATCACATCTTTTCATTCGGCATTTGGGTAGAGATCCTGCAGAGGCAGATACTTTTAATCCTTCCATCTCTGGAGCTGGTCCCTCGGATGACCCATTTGGTTTTTCTGGCGCAGATCCTCCCTTGTATAGGCCTGACATCCCTGTAGATAGAGATCCAGTGACTCAGGAGAAGTTACATCAGGTGGATAGCATCGATGATGTAGACATTGACACTATTGATTTCTTCTGATGTATTTCTCGTTATCTCTTTTGATAGGCCTCTGTTAGCTGCTGGGTAGCTTCGCCCCATTTCCTTGTAATTTAGCTGTACAAAGATGATGATATACTTAGGAATGTATGTACAGTTTTCTATTCCCTATATCATATTGCCATCTATTGTATCATGCATGTCATTGTTATGCATATGTATGTATGTCCAGAGATACTTAGCATTGACCCCTGGATGGTCTTATGACACGGCCCGTACAGATGTCTTCTTCGATAGTTAGCCGCATTGATCATACCCCACCATCTACGGTGGTAGTTGGTATGCGATCATGGTATGATAATATATCACCATCAGACATGGTGATCATAGATGATTTGTTGCAGCATACTATGACCCTACTGATGTTTCAGGTTCCTCCAGGATTTATAGCGGGCATGCTAGAGCATTGGGTATCAGACAGATAGGTATTCAGCTTCGGGACCCATGAGCTGACTCCTACTTTGGAGGAGTATGCACGATTGACGATGCTGCCTTTGGACAGACCTTGTGTGCATATGGCGATGGGAGACATGAGTGAGCGATTCCATGACTCTCTCTCACAGATTGAGTAGCAGAGAGTGCGAGATGGTGACATCCGGCCATGTGATATCCCAGGCGTTTCTGACGAGCATGTGTTTGGCTCGAGGACGATTACTCACGGCATTCGGGATTTCACCACACCGGAGGATCATTGGCGTTCACCCTAGTAGATGTAATTGCTACATGCATATTGTCATACATCTACATGCATGCAGTACATGGATGAGCTGAACATCGGCGTTATTATGGCAGTGAGAGCTCTCAGGGAGGGTCATACCATCATTCCGATGATCATAGCCGAGACCTTGAGGTCGGCTACATACTGCTGCACTTATCCGGCAGGGGTATTCACAGGTAGCTCGGTCATGCTATATGTGTGGTTCATGTCACACTTCAGACCGATTGGTACATTCAGACATCATGGATTTTGTTTTACCCATGAGATAGCCATGTCGTACTCCTTCCAGCCTGCGGGGTGTACAGATGCTGCATCTTGGTCCGCTTTCCTGGCAGAGATTGGAGATCCTTTTGATATATTGTCGTGTTCAGGGCTCATCTCACCCTACAGCTTTATTACTCATGCTCCGGGCATGGATTACCTCTCTCTGGCTGGTTTGAGGGGCATGATTACCTACCATCCACTGGCTGTGATGTGTCAGTTTGACCAGTTTCAGGACTTTCATCCATATGAGGGGGCAGTGAGTCAGCGCTTCGCGTCACCGCTTGTCGTCGGAGGAGGCAGATCCGAGTTGTATGCTGTTGGGATCGGCGAGAGTTTGCTTTGAAGTTTTCTATCGACCATCCGGTAGTTCTGCAGAGTATTCCGCATGGATGGAGACAAAGACTGCATTGACTGCGGCAGTATCCACAGTCAGGGAGACAGATTATGACGATGAGGAGCCTATAGAGGAGGCTGTCATTCCCACCGATGACTTGATCATTGGTCACAAACATTTGTGATAGATTCTCCCACTCCGAAAAGCCACATCTTGTTGCTCGATTCTCGGCACAACATCTGGAGCAAAGCTTACATCTAATGATCTATGGCAGAGATCAGGCTAGGGCCACGATGCTGACAGCTCTTGATGAGAGAGATACTGCTCTGTTGGAGAGGGACGAGGCTAGATCACCCATGGATGCGTTGATAGTGGAGCGGGATGCCGCCTTATCTGCTAGGGATGTGGCCATTGCAGACAGCACTTCAGTGAGATCCCAGATGACAGTCAGCCTTGTCGACATGATTGCCTATATTAATGAGCACTCCGCCACCATGCAGTTAGCTTCTGATCTGCTAGCTCGAGTAGATACCCTTGGGTAGGAGCTTGCAGCATTACCTCCGTCTTCAGAGAGGGATGCTATGTTAGATCTGATAGTTCGCATCTTTACAGATCTGTAGATAGCTTTGTATTTTCCTGCACAGACTAGCTTAGCCATTTTTGTCATGTACAACACATATGTATATATCAAACAGTATTATGTATAACAGGGAAATATATGTTGATTTACTTCCCTTTTAGTTGTGCCTTGATACTTGCTTGATGTTTACCTGTTTCTCCAGGGCCTTTGATCTTGATGCATTCTGAACTTATCCTTGATAGATGGACATTGAGACGTCGCAAGGTCTCTCAGAACGGATCGTTGATTTTTGAAAATCCCTACCATCTTTGGTGTCTTGGGACTGGTATCTATATAAAAAAGTGGAGAGGATGATAGTTTCTTCCTCTCTGAGATTTACCGCTACACAGATGGTCGCCAGTACTTCTATTTGTGAGAAGCCTAGTTAATTCTATCTCTTATGGGTTGGTATTGCTCTTTGAGGCACAATCGAAGCTTAGATAGTCACTGCATCTTCTATTTGTGAGAAGAAGTTGGATAATTCCATCCCTTTGATCTAAAACTGATGAAGTGAGGCAATTTGAAGGTTGATCCGAGTACCGTGTGACAAGTATGTTTGTTCTGGTAGGGGTTAGACTGCACCATGAATGGCTGCCTACGTACTCCTGTTGAAGAGGAGATCAAGTCTGCGTAGTTCAAACCTAGTGTAGGAGGTTCAACGCTGAATGTGAAAGGCAGAAGGGTGTGAAAGTATTTTTGTTATTTTTGTTTGTTGCGACCGGGCCATATAGAATATGGTTGCCTACGTACCCCCAAGTGTTCGGAGATCGAATCGACGTGGTTAAGCCCCTCGGACGAATCGCAAATGGTGAGAGAAGCGCAAAATCCCATGTGCAAAGCTATCTCATGGGGAAAAGAAAGTTTAATCTCATAATGGAGATAAACTGCAGGTGTGGAAAAAGTTTGATCCCGTCTTCAGGATAAACTGCAAGCGTAGAAAAGTTTAATCCCGTCTTCAGGATAAACTGCAGGTATGAAAAGTTTAACCTCGTTTTCAGGAGAAACTGCAAGTATGAAAAGTTTAACCTCGTTTTCAGGAGAAACTGCAAGAAACCAGGTTGCTGGTTTGAAGTGTATGTTTCCCTGAGGGGCTGAAAAGTGTAAAGCAAGGGTTCAAAACTGGAATGACTGGTGATTTGATGATCAAAACCAGGACGTTTGTTTGATGGTAACTTCAGACATAGTACCATTTCACGGTGTCCGAGTTAATAAGCTGTGGAAATTCATCGCCATCCATTTCCTGCAACCTGATAGCACCTCCTGTCAATACCTCCTTGACAACAAATGGGCCTTCCCAGTTAGGAGCGAATTTTCCCTTAGACTGATCTTGGTTGTCAATGATCTTCTTCAAAACCAAGTCATGCTGTTTGAATTGCCGTAGTCAGACTTTTCTGTTGTAGGACCGTGCGATCCTTTGTTGATATAACTGACCATGGAAGATAGTCGCGACTCGCCTTTCATCTATCAGAGACAATTGATGATACCTGTCTTGTACCCATTGGTCTTCATATAACTGAGCATCCATCAAGACTCGTAGGGATTCCATTTCCACTTCTATGGGGAGCACTGCTTCTATCCCATATACTAGTGAGTAGGGGGTTGCCCCAGTGGAAGTTCGCATCGAAGTTCTGTAGGGTAATAAAGTTAGAGGCAAGAAGTCAGGCCATCCTTTGTGATTGGTGAACATTTTCTGCATGATCTTCTTGATATTTTTATTAGCCGCTAACAAAAGACCATTCATCTTTGGTGATGAGATGATGAGTTGAGATGCTTGATGTGGAATTTTCTGCATAATTCCTCCATTATTTTGTTGTTGAGGTTCTTAGTATTGTCTGACACAATGACCTCTGGTTGTCCATATCGACATACAACATTGTTTCTGATGAACGCAATGATGACTTCTTTAGTGACCTTGGGGAAGGAAGCTGCTTCGACCCATTTGGTAAAGTAGTCGATCATGGTGAATATGAATCGATGTCCATTATTGGCTTTGGGCTCGCCGGGCCCGATTACGTCCATTCCCCACACAGAGAAGGGCCAAGGCGAACTCATATTGTGGAGTTCCCTTGGAGGGGCGTGAATAGCATTCCCATGGATCTGACATTGATAGCACCTCTTGACGTGATCATCATCACAAATCGACCTTGAGTGTGAGCCAATAATGTCTGCTCGAGAATTTTCTTGACAAGTAGGGGTCCACTCATGTGAGGGCCGCATATTCCACCATGGATCTCATCCATGAGTCACTGAGCTTGGTCTTTGTCCAAACATCTGAGGAGACCTAATCCTGCATCTCTTTTGTAGAGTGCATCTCCGCTCGTAGAATTTCCATAGCAAATCGATGAATTCGCCTCTTCTCGCTTAGGCTCGCCTCGTGGTGTAGATCCATCTCGTAGATACTCCTTGATATGCTGATACCAAGGGTTGTGGATGGGAGGCAACTCATCCGATACTTCTCCAATGTAATTCCCATAGACTGGGGCCTTTTGCATAGCAATCGAGATACTTGGCATGTTTTCCTTGTCAGGTAGGTAAACCAAGGAGGCCAACGTTGCTAATGCATCTGCAAAGTCATTCCTATTATGAGGAATGTGTAGAAAGGAGATTTCTTCGAACTCCAAAGCCATATGTAGAACTTGCCGATGGTAAGGCAGTAAATGTAATTCTTTGGTCTGATAGATTCCTGTGGATTGCTTGATTACCAATTCGGAATCCCCAAAGACAGTTAACCGCCTGATACCCATTGAACGGGCAAGTTTGAGTCCCATGATCTGACCTTCATACTTTCACTCTGTTGTTGGTGTTGACAAACCTTTGTAATTTGACCTGACGGATCTTGCTCCCCATGCGAGATATTAAAATGCTCCAGCTCCGGAGCCTTTTGAATTGACAGCTCCATCAAAATACAATTTCCACAGTTGGCATGTATCGTACTGATGTGTTAGCTGAATTACCATTACTCCTTCGTCAGGAAAGTATGTTTCTAAGGGTTTGTAATCCCCTGCAGGTGCGGCGGCCAGTTGATCAGCAATTCCCTGACCTTTGACAGATTTTTGTGTCACGTAGACAATGTCAAATTGTTGGAGGATCAACTGCCATCTGGACAGTCGACAATTCAGTATGGGTTTGTTGAACACATACTTTAAAGGATCCACGCGGGATATGAGATGGGTTGTGTGACCGTGGAGATAATGTTGTAATCTCATGGAAGCCCACGCCAAAGCACAACAAGTTTTCTCAATCATAGTATACTTGTGTTCACTGGTGCTGAATCTTTTGCTGAGGTAATAGATAGCTCGTTCTTGGCCTCTATTGTCTTTCTCCCCGACATACAGCCCATAGCATTGTCATTTATAGACAGGTACATGAATAGGGGAACATCATCCCTGGGAGGTACCAAAACAGGAGCGTTAATCAGCTGCTCTTTGATTATAAGGAAGGCTTTCTAGCACTCATCATTCCACTTCATGGTGGAGTTCTTCCTTAATAATTTGAAGATTGGCTCACAGGTTGCTGTGAGTTAAGAAATGAATCGGTTAATGAAGTTGATTCTTCCCAAAAATCCCCGTATCTCCTTCTCTGTCTGAGGAACGGGCATTTCCTTGATGGCCTGGATTTTAGCAGGATCCAGTTCAATCCCTTTGTAGCTGACTAGGAAACCTAACAACTTGCCTGACTTAACACCAAAGGCGCACTTGGCAGGATTCAACTTCAAGTTATACTTACGTAACCTGTTGAATAGTTTTCTGAGATGGTCTAAATAGTCATCCTCCTTCCGGGATTTGACAATGATGTCATCCACATAGATCTCTATCTCTTTGTGCATTAAATCGTGGAAAAGAGCCATCATAGCTCGCTGGTAGGTTGCCTCGGCATTGATGAGGTCGAATGACAACCGTCTGTAGCAAAAGGTTCCCCAAGGCGTGATGAAAGCAGTTTTCTCACGATCTTCCTCAGCGACCATAATTTGATGGTACCCCGCAAAGCAATCAGCAAAGGAGTACATGTCGTACTGAGCAGTATTGTCAATAAGAATGTGGATAAATGGCACGGGAAAGCTATCTTTCAGGCAAGCTTTGTTTAAATCCCAATAATCCACGCAGACTCGCACCTTTCCCCCTGGTTTAGGTACGGGAACAATGTTGGATATCCACTCCGGATATGTAGATACCATGATGATGCCAGCTTGAAATTGTTTCACAATTTCCTCTTTAACCTTTAAACTCCACTCAGGTTTCAATCGCTTGAGCTTTTGCCTAACTGGCTTGAATCCTTCTTTAATGGGCAGGCGATGAAGGACAATGTCAGTGGACAAACCCACCATGTCTTCATGAGACCATGCAAACACATCCTGGAATTGGGTTAACAGTGCAACCATGTCATTCCGTTGATTTGTGGAAAGGTCTGAACCAATCTGGATTAGCTTAGGGTTGTCTAAGGTTCCAAGATTGAAAGGAGCGGTTTGATCAAGATTGGGTTTGGGTTTGTCGGCGACCCATTCCTTAATCTCTTGAGGTGTCTCAATGTCCTCTTGAATGTCCATCAAGTTTGACTCCAACTTTGCATCAAAGTTACAGCCCTTGTGGAGAGAAGGCACCCTATCAGCAAGTACAGGCACATCTAAATTCAGAGTCTTGAAACAAAATATGCTTTCACTTAATATATGCAACTGTTCGATCATACAAAAGTGTTAGCATGTACGTGATAAAATAACTGCTAATGTTGTAAAGGAAAGCAAGCAATTAAAGTTATCTACAGGGCAGAGGGATTTTCTGCCCATTTTACCCTTGTCGACCAATGCATGGAGTGTTGCTCCAATTATTGAGGGCAAAGACCTGCAGGACTGCAGTGATAGAAGGATTGTCAGTGTCCTCCTTCTCCCGAATGATGACCATAACATCTGGGCAATCATCGTCTGGGGTGTATCTGTTTGTATGTTTATCATGAACAATAACGCGAATGCCTGCCATCATCAAGGCAATGTCATGTTTGCTTTAACGCTCCTTTTCTTCCACCTTGGGATCAGGAGTCAGCACCTCTTTAGCTTTGACTGGTACTGGTTTCGGAAACAACATAGCCACAGTCCGGGCTGGAACCTTTACTGGAGATTGTATCAACTCATGTGGTAAAGGAATGGATGATCGCCGTGCGGCGGAAGTCTGAGGAACCTTCTTGTGAGGATTCCTGTGCTTGGAACTAGCAGAATAGCCTAGCCCGGCTGTCCCAATTTGACTGGATATTTGGATAGGGTGCTTGATACCCTGCTGATTCTTACCAAGTCCTTGGTCAGGTTGGTAACCTAATAACATCATTTCCTGAGTGGCTGACATAATCTCGTCGGAAATCTTGGGTACGGGAAGTGGCACTCCAATAGGATGGTATTGCGTATTACTCACTTCCAAAGTATGAAAACTGGCCGGCTCAACTTCTGAGTTAAAGCTAATAATTGGTAGAGTTTTTGGTTTAGGACCTTCCGGCCAAAGATTAATAATGAATAAGACTGCATGTGAATGATGTATTTGAGTTGTTGATGTAAGGTGGAGGGAACAGCCCCAGCCATGTGTATCCATGGTCTCCCCAATAACAGGTTGTATCCTGAATCTATCTTGAGGACGTGAAAGGATACGTTGAATGTATGGGGTCCAATCTCAATTGGTAATTCAATCTTTCCAACAGAATTTCGCCAAGATTCATCAAAAGCTCTGATGATCATATGGCTACTTTGTATTCGGTTGGGATTGATATTCATCTTCACCAAGGTGGCATAAGGACAGATATTGAGAGATGAGCCTCCATCTATCAATACTCCTATAAGCATATACCCAGAAGATAGCACTGCAATGTGTAGTGGTTTGCAATGACCGGTTCCCTCAGGAGGTATGTCGTCATCAGTGAAGGATATCACATTATTGTTGAAAATGTGATTCACCAAATGTTGAAATTTTTCCACATCCACTGATTTTGGCAGGTAGGCTTCTTCCAACACCTTTAGCAAAGACCTTCCGATGATCTTCTAAGAGAAACCAAGTCCATATGGAAATCGGTGTGGAGCTTCTCAAAGCTTAAAACCACTTTAGCTTCATTGTGGCCCATATTATGGAGGAATTGTTCAATCTTCTCCATGGACAACTTCCCTTTAGCTTCGCAAGTAGGTTTGATAACCCGTCGAGGAAGGTGCGATGGATTCTCTTCGACGACCTTTCGATAGTAGTATGAGATGTAGATCCTTCAGCTTCCCCATAATTCCATGGCACTCTATGTAAGCTGACAACAGGATGTTGTACTCTGCAAGGCAAAAGAATTGGCTCGGGTGCGGCCACTTTCAAAGGGTTATAACTTCCTTTGAGTTGAATTGGTTGTATGGGAAATGTTTTGACAGTATCATCCTCCTCGGATATAACTGCTACTGATCCCTTCCATTGAATAGGGTATGGGTTCCCACCCTTAAGTTGCACAGTGTAATCATCTGCTACTTGCAGGACACCGCTATCAATAAGATTCTGAATGAGATGGCGGAGTGCACAGCATTCTTCTGTGCTGTGACCGCGAGAATGTGAATGATATTGACACATTTCATCCGGATTGAACCGCCCTGAACGGGGATTGATCGGAGGGAGAAGGAATGTAATTCTTCCTTCATTGATCAGCATTTGAAGTATCTCCTCCATAGATTGGCCCAAATAGGTGAATTCCCTTTGATTGGCGAAATCCCGACGGGCTTTAGCACTTTCTCTCTTGGCAACCTTTTCCTCCATAGCTTCGCTTTCTAAAGGTGTTGATGGAGCATTCATAACAAATGGAAGTTGATAGGCATGCTCTTGCCTGATTAATTGGCGCGTGACTTGGTGTTGGTGTGTTACCAGTTCTGCCAATTGCTCAATTTGTTTGCAAAGAGCTTTCATCTTTCGTTCCATGGTGAACTGGAACTTTGCATAATCCCATTTGTCAACATCGTCTTTGATGGGTTGGGATGATTCACTAGTAGAATTGGAGCCATGTCCAGTACTCCAACTGATCATGTTAACCTCTTCCTCTTTGTGTTGTGGGAGAGGGTTGTCTTGTACGTGAGGTTGATCTGGCTTGGTGACTACAATCTCACCATTGTCTATTAGATCTTGAATTTTGTGCTTCAAGGCCCAACAATCTTGAGTATCATGTCCGGGTGCCCCAGCATGATATGCACATTTCCGGTTAGCATTGAAACCCCTACCATTAGGGTTGGCTGGCGGAAGAAGATGTGTAATTTTCTTCTGAGTAATCAAAAGAGCAAGAATATTCTCTAGCGAATCCCCTAAGGGTGCGAACATTCGGAGTCGCTTTACTTTTCCACTTTTGAGCAATGGAGGGTTTGAAGATTATGCAGGAAAAGGGGAGTAGTTTCTCCTCTGCATAGGCATGTTTGGATTGCCTTTCTGTCCTTATAGTATCAAGGAAACATCCTCCTCTTTCTTTTTATAGACCCTCCGGGGGTTGTTTCCATAAGATCCGGAGTGGATGTGCTCAGCAATAGCTTTAAGAGCGGCTAGGTCTTAAATTTTATCGAACTTCAATCCCATTTCTGCCATTTCGCCGTGTTTGATCATTTCAGAAAATGGCTTGCCAATACCAGCTAGAACTCTTTCATAGAAAGGAGTTTCCTATACATCTATGAAGGTCATGACCATTTCTGACTCTATCATGGAAGGAATAACTTGAGCAGCAAGGCGCCTCCACCTTTGAGCATACTCTCTGAATAACTCATTAGACTGTTTCTTGACCTTGGTAATTTGATACCGGTCAGGAGCCATCTGAGATTGAAAACTGTATTGAGCGAGGATGCATGAGCCAGTTCTTCCCAGCTATGGATCTTAGAGTTGTCTAATCTAGTATACCATGAACGGGCTTCTCCAGTCAGACTTTTTTGAAACAGCTGCATTCTGAGCTTTTCATTCTCAGCATAAGACCCAAGTTCCCCAATGAACACCTTCAAATGGGTGTAAGGATCCCCTAATCCGTCATATTTCTTGAAATCAGGGGTCTTAAATTTCTCTGGATAATGACACCAGGAAATATACAAAGGTCTGTATATGAAACACTACCATGAGTTCTAATCCCCTTAAGAGCGCGAATGGTTTCCTCCATCTGAAGGATCTTCTTCCTGATATCACCGGTGTCTGGATCTGCTTTGAGATGGGTGCTTTCAAGATCTTTGTTGGTTGTATCCAACTGATGCTCTGGAATTATTTTTCCAGATGTTAAACTCCCCCTTGTGCAGAGGATTCTGTATGTGGGGGTATCTTCGTACCCTGGGTAGACTGGTGTAACTCTTTTAGTATAACAGCCAAGTCTGTGATTTGTTTACTCAATCCGTCAAATTCTTCTCGGGAAACAGGATGAGACTGTTCAGAGGAAGACATGATTGGCTGTAAGCTTGAGGCCTTTTTGGATTTAGAGCAGGTAACTGGCCCAATTGCTTCCCTACAAAAGACTTACGTAGTTTAGTCTTATGGAAACATAAATATTATCATAACATGTCCGTTTTAGGAATTTGTCCTGCAAAACCGGTTTGTTAATTGATAACATGTTATTACAAGTAAATGCTTTACAAGTAATTTGAAAATGGACGGTATGAAGAGACTTTCCTACGCGTTTGGTTATCAGAGGTTGACCTATCATAGGGTTTCTCTCGCGGCTTTTTGGCAATGAAGGTTCCCAGATCATCTCAATCTACTCAACGGGAAGTTAATCCGGTCTTTCAACTGGAGCGAATCTGGGTGGTGCCTTTCCTGAGCCTTGAGGAATTATTCTTCCCACGGGTCCAGTAATCAAACACCGACAGGATAGCCTCCTAATGGAGGGACCACACAGCATACATTCACATACAACGTGTCTCACCGTTTATGCAAAATGATGACATGTGCGAAGCACTAATATCATAGATAGATATTTAGCAGTGCAACAAATAAGATGCATTAGTACACATTTTATCAGAAATGTAAATGCAACAATCACACACAAGCATATAACAATTTTAAAAAGCTTGCAATAGCGGCTTAAGCCCTCTTCTTTGAGTCCTCAGCAGAAATCGCCACCGTCGCTTGTCAGGGATTTTTAATTGTCCCTTTTCGTTACTTGTCTTTTGGTGTTCTCATGTTAATGTGAGATTTGTTTGAAAAAACAAGTGAAAAAGGTCCGACATGTATAATGTCAACGGTTGACTTTAAGAGTTGCCAGTTGGTATATTTAACTGGTTGTACCAACGCAACCGAAAAGGTTTTGCACATTGACCCAGTGATTTGGCACTGCTAAATGGGTCTGTGAAACTGAGATTCATTATGGGTTCGGGGGCTTGATTATGCAGAGGGAAGGTGTTAGGCACCCCCCGACATCAGTGTTACCACGGTGACCGCCACTTTTCAAAGAAACTGTTATATGAATGTGTGTGTATGTGTGGATCAATGTGAAATTATATGAAAGTAGTGCGAGGCCTCATTCGCACCTATATACACGGGTTTGAATTTTATTTAGAAAAATCCAATTTTAACCACAAGATATAACAATGAAGTTTTTTGTAAAAGAGGTTTTTCAAACCCTGTGCTCAATAGGAATTGAGACCTTTTCATACTTCCACTTTTATTATTAAATGTCCGGCTTGTTTGCTTTTATTTTTGAGATGCGAGGCATCCTCGAGAAAACAATATACAGCAGTGTCGAATTCCTCATGGGCATGACAACCATCTAAGGAAGCTCAGACACAGTAAAATAATGTACAAGCCGCCATGCTGACGAAAAATGTCCATCATGAGAACTCGAATCTAGATTCATGAATCAAACTCGTGATCACATAATTCCTAGGCTCATAAGATACTGCAATTTGTATGAAAAGCAGTAAGCAGTTATATATATATATATACGAACATTATCAACCGCCACGAAGTGAACTCCAGGCGGGACAAAATATAAATAAAGTTGTAAAAAACGATCAACTGCCACGAAGTGAACTCCAGCCAGGACATAATGTAAATAAAGTCAGTAAAAAGCCACTTTAGTAAACTCCGAGTGCTAAATGAGAAATGTAAATATATATATATGTACAAATATATATATATAAAAGCGATAAAAGCATACGGATGTAAATCCGGGCTCATCGGATATGTCCGCAAGCAATTATATATATATATAAAAAGCGAATAAATGCACCGGATATAAAATCCAGGCTTATCAGATATGTCTGACAACAGTTATATATATAAGTATATATATATATATATAAAAGAAATTAAACGCTCGCATCAAGTCTAGGCTCATCGACAGAGTTCGACCACGCATTCATATATATAAGTATATATATACAAAAGCAGATAAACGCTCCAGACCGAAGTCTAGGCTCAATCGAGGCATAACTCGATAATGTTAGTACATATAAGCACCAACCCAATCAACATACAAATTGAGTTGTGATGCCATTCAAGATGAAGCCTTCTACTGTGACGAATGAATTCAAAGTGATTCTGAGGACAGAATCCTTGTAAGGAGGGAATGATGTAACATTCCAGAATTTTATAAATTGTTATATTGAATATTTATTGAATTATTTAAGTATTTAATGGATGTGGTTATTGTTAATTGGATAATTGTTCAAATTTGATTCAATTTGGTTAACTATTTGTTAAGTAAATAATTAAGGAAATTAATTATTTTGCTAATTTAATTTAATTATTAAGTTAGAGAGTTTTGATTAATTGAATTACTATTCTTTTTATTGGAATTTGTAATTAAAAAGGATGTGTTAGTTGATTAAATAAAGTTATAATTATATAGAAAATTATAATTTTGTGGTATTGATTTATGTGAGGTAGTAATTTAATAAAGGTTATTAAGATTAATTTAATTTAGTAAAGTGTGACAAATAACCTTTTATAAAGGAGTTATTAAAATAACTTAAAAGAATTTTAATTCAGTTTTGCCAAACAAGGCCTAATGCTTATTAAGTCTTTAATCTATTTGAGTTTTACCAAACAAGGTGTAAGGATTAATGGGTTATTTTTTTAGTTAGCAACCAAACATGCCTTATGGCTTTTGTTTTTCAAATCTATTATAACTGATATCAGTTATACTATTATATAATTAGTACCTATTATATTATATACGTTATTTTATCTAGTACGCTCTAGAGTTAGGAAGAAAAGAAAAACTCAGAGGAAGAAGAAAAAGAGAAGAAGAAAAGAAGAGAGGAAGAAAGGCTAGAGATTGGAAAAGAAGAAGCTTGAGAATTAAAGATATAGTCATCATCATCACCATCTTCTTCAAGGTATTAACCCATTCTTTTAGTTTTAAAATTTTAGTTTTTCTCTTCCCAAATTCTCTGTAGAATCCTTGTGTAAGCATGAACTTTTGTTGTTCTGTGGCTTTATATGACATAATAGTGATGTTAAAATTATTTTCATGAGTTATAAACAATGAATTAATGATATATATGTAATTTGTGAAGAACAAATATTTTACAGAGAGTTTTTGTGATTATATATTGTTTAGTTAAAATAGAAATTATGGGGTGTTTTAGTTGTTTTATTGATAAATTGGCTATTCAATTTGTTAGAGTATATATATACTTTGATAAAATGCTTTGAATTAATGGTTTTGGTTGAAAAACAAAATTACAGTGTTGATTTTCATCAAAAATATCAAAAAGTGAGTTTTTAGCCAAAAACAGTGAAATTGGATGTGTTAATTTTGTTGTTTATGTTGTTGTATGGGTAGAAACATGTTAGGAATTCTTGAATTATGTTTACATGAAGTTTTTGTATGAATTGTATGTTAATTAGTCTGTTAGAAACGAGCTTGTAGGCTAAAATTGGCTTTTTCTGTCTTTATTCAAGTCATCGATTGAAGCTATGCTTCAGCGTCATGTGTGTGATCAAAGATGTTAGTTTCACAACATACGGCTTCAAGGCCATCTTCTTGATGGGCTTTGTAGTTTTGTTCTGCTACTTGCCACGCCATGCTTCATGGTACCAAGCAGGAGTTAGCAGAATGGTCTGACAGTGTACTTTTTTGTACACGAAATTTTAAAAAAAAGTTATGTAATGATAGTAGGACTGTAAAATGTTAATTTTAGTATTTCTATACTATGAATAATTATGTTATTAAGGATTAACTTGTGTTATAACTTGATTATGTGATTAAAAATCCAATTTTTAAATGATGTATGTACTTAGTTATGGTTGTAAAATGGTAATGGCTAACTATGTCATGATGACATATGTTTATAGGATATTGTGATTTGTATTGATTCGGTTTAGCCTACGTACAAGGCAAGTTTTCCAATCCTTTATCTTGTTGAACTAATTATGGTTTCCAATTCGATTACGATATAATGAAGCAAGTTTTCTAAACTTTCTTTTTACATTGAACAAGTTTTCTAATCTATTATCTTGTTAATCAAACTACTGTTTTCAATTCGATTATGATATAATGATGTAAGTTATTCTTGTATTTAACTTGTTGTTTAGCATGCAAAATTTATATATTCTAATGTTGAACATTTTTATCGATCAGATTGCTATGCATTCTTAGTATTCAATTCTAATTAACCTTGGCTTAGTATTGTTCAAGCAATGTGTTATAGTTATTCAAATTGTATGCTCTTAGATTATTCCTAAAGCATGACTTTAGTTTACTATGATTGAATCAATCACGATTATTCTATAGTATAATGTTATTGGTTTTATTCAACTAATCCTTAGTTGATGTTCGTTGAATTCCAAATTACCTTGAAAGCTTATCCAAACCAAACTTCCTTTGGTGCAGACTTGTACTCTAAATATCGAGATGAACAACCCTATTGTTATGAATAGGGGTTAACTTACGTAGAAGCGTTAAAATGTTTATGCACAATACATTGTATGCGAAGGGTCGATCCCCCTAAGTCGAGGTCCTTATAGTCTTATATGATCATAAAGTTGGAGTTGAAAGATTATTACTTGCAATCATGGGCGTAGTTCGTGGTCTTACGACCCTCGGTGATGTATATTTTCCATATCTTGAGATTTTAGTTTCTGATTATTGTTGATAGAGTACTGTTCATTGTTGATGAGCCTATTTTGGCAGTTATTATTGCTATACTCCTGTTGATTCCATATTATATTCAGTGAGCAATTGTTTTGCTCATTCTTGCATATTTATAAACTCATTGCAGCTAAAGAAGAGAAGGTAGATGAACATTCGTCTAGCAAAGGAAAGGGAAAAATGTGCAAGTGATGAAGACTTGTAATTTTTACTTTGATTAAGATGTTAGACTTTTATTATGATAATCTTAGACTTGGTTTTAATGAAGTTTATTTAATTTCCGCATTTGAATGATTGTATTTAAAGGTTAGATAACCTGGGAGATTTTATTATGTAACCCTTTAATGGGAAAGGTTTTATTTATCCAGTTTTATTGTGATTGGGTAGTTAGATATGAATGTTTGATTAAGTGAACACCAGATCCTGTGGGAATGAAGTACCTGGATTTGGGGGTGTCAAATCTACAAGTAGATCAAAAGAAGACTTCAGTAAAAGCGACTGACTAAGGAAAAGTTAGCAAGTGCAGTAGCTATCAAATGAACAGAAGACAACGATCTTGGGGTCAACCAGGATCGTAGTGTTTGCCAAGCAAAGAAGAAACTGATATAGGTTACACAAAGATACTGGCCAGCTTCTGAAGAACGAGGCTAAAGTGATTAAGCATGGGTCAGTCCATTGATGATAAGTGAACGGGAGATCACAAGAAGAAAGGGAGCTGGGCATGCCACAAATCTGAGGTGTCTTGCTATTCAGAAGAGACCAGAACAAAGAGTTAAGCTATCAGTTCCTGAGATCATTCAAGCCAAATAGAAATATTAAAGCACTGCATAAATGAAGAAAGAAGTGTTCTATATTGATGCTCCAATGAACACTCTTCAGGATCATAGTGTTGTCTCAATCGGTCGATGAGAAACATTCAACATGACACTATGATCAGGTCCAAGAACATATGCATCAGAATCGTAGAGTTCTGTCATCTGAAGATTGAAGCATTGACAACGGTTCAATCTGAAGATTGATATTCGAACATTGCTAGTTGAGATCATCGATGCAAACAGACAGACCCTAATGTTTTAATCGAGAAGTCAGAAAGGAGAAATAAAGAAGACTACCTGCCCGAGGCATCAAAGTGACATCTCTGTCGGGGTAGGTGAAACAGTAGACTGCAGTGTCAGAAAGTCATAAAGGGGATGTCATGTCACATCTGCAGTCTACCTCAAATAACTCGAGATCTGTAAAGAAATTCAAATAGCTCCCAACGGCTACATTACAATGGGAAGGTTGTGAAGGAGTATAAATCAACAAGAGCTTCAAAGATCAAGAGATGATGATGTTGAAAAGTTGCTGAGGTTGGAGAGATGGTGGACTGATCAAAATAACGTAAAATAGTGAGTGACCAATGAAGGTCCGAAAGCTCAATCTATGATCCACCAAGTTCACTTGGAGATAAACAGAGTAAGAAGTAGAAGTGAGAGTTCTACTATAAGAAGAGTGTTCTGAACTGCCAAGAGAAAGAAGAGCATCAATGTCATCTTGATGTCTATCATGGGAAGACTCTAAGTACCAGAGAAAAGAGCTTACAGTCATCTTAGAAATTCCATCATGAGAAGGCATCAAGGAATAAGATCACCAACGTCATCATGATGTCAAGCATGAGAAAATTTCTAAGTACCTAACAGAAGAGCCTACAGTCATCTTAGAAACTCATCATGTGCAGCCATCAAGTATCAAGAAGAATGATCTTCACTGCAGTTCAACAAGGGATCATCAGAAGAGGTTGAGTATCTTAAGAAGCTGAGCATCATGCAACACTCAACTGCACCTCAAGGATGACCATGCCAAGCTACTAAGTATAACAGATGTTCAAGCTTAAAGACATCTTAGCAGCAAGACACCAACAACACTAACAACAACAACAATAACTATCAACAAGAAGCCAGGGCTTGAGGGGTCCTTATACGGAGGGGCTAAATGAAGTTCCAAGCCTGCTGGGCTTGAAGAGTTCTTAGGGAACTAGAAAAGTTCCAAGGCTGCTTGCCTTGAAGAGTTCTTAGTGAACTGAAGTTCCAAGGCTGCTGGCCTTGAAGGAATCTTCGTGATTCAGGGTGATGCCCTTCCTTAGTGGAAATCCTACTAGTTGAAAGCAGAAGAGTGGATTAGGAGCTTGAGTCTCTGAACCACTTAAAATCCCTTGTGTCATTTACTTTATGTCATTTACATTATGTACTTAACTGCTATAACTGCTATGTATGTATTAACTGCTTACAACTTATCTAACTCTATGAAAAATGTATGTATGATTATGAATATATCAATGAAGGGGATCTTTTACTTATTCCACTGTGCTTGAAAAGATCCTTATGTTTTTCATATGTTAATTCATTAGCAATACAAAATAAAAGAGAAAAGTATTTGAAATTAAAAAGGATCTATTCAACCCCCCCTTCTAGATCTATTATGTGCCTACTAGGAACTAACAAAGTCCTCATTGGCCTGTAGTGCATTGAATAGTTGTTGGTATGATTATGACCAGGGATTATTTGGTATAATCATGACCATTGGTGAAAACACGAATATCCTTGGCCCGTAGTGCATGGATAATTTATGGTCGTGATACTAATGAATATCCTTAGCCATAGTGCAAGGATGATTCGATTATGTGGATTATTTATTAAGCTGAGTCTCAATGATAAAATATTGATAATAACCTTTTAATTCGTAGAAGATGGTAGATATCATGCTCTACTTAACTCTTTTAAAAATACAGTTGCATGTCTTTAGCCTGTAGTGCAAAGATGAACTGTAAATGAATATCTTTGGCTCGTAGTGCAGAGATGAATTTATTAGTATGATTATGAACATGAACTATGATTTGGTATAACCATGATCTTTGATGTTTCAGGTAAAGACAGGTGATGAAAATTATCTTCGTCCTGGGTGCGAAGAGGAATTTAGAATCACAATTATGATTATGAGTTATTCACATAATTGTGGATAGGAACTGTTGATTGATGTTACAGGGATAAAACATGGTTGGTGGACTTTTAACATGAAGAAGATAATAGACTTTATGGTCTATTTGACTCTTCTAATGGATTGCTTGTTCCGCTGCAACTATGATTGAAAAGTTTTATCATCTACCATATGTTCTAAATCTCTGATTTATTACTGACGAAGGCTATTGATAATTTAATTATCGTTAGTCATGATATTCTTTACTGGCTAGTTATGCTCACCCTTTTGCTTCACAATTCCTTTCAGGTAATAAGAGTGTAGCTGGGTTGAGCGAAAATGAGGGAATAGAGCGATGGTCTATATAATTTGTTGAGGTTTTCCCTAAAACAATATGGAAATAATTTTATTGAGAATTATAGATAAATGTATCGTATTTTATACATTATTTTAACCGTTGATTTTGGTGAACCGAATAGGGTGAGGTGAACCCAACTTGCCACTATCATACAAGATGTCTAATGACAGACGACATCGTGTTATCATAAGACAGGGTTGTGCACATGCACTTGCTGATTATATCTATGAGCACTACCTATATAATCTTGGAATTTGGTTGAAATATAATTCTCAATTGGAGACAATAGAGATAATTATATGTCAAGAGAAGACTCACCATTGGAATGAACATGATAGTAATATTCTCATTTTTCTTTGGGGTCTATTGGGTCAACCAAGGATAATTTTTTAGTCATATGATATCTATCATAACTTAGATGCATGGCCTCCCATGTACGAAGGTTTCCTTGAGCATTTTCTAAAGATTTTAATTTTTAAAACAGTTATTGACTGTACTTTTATTTAAAGTACCATTGTAAGGTGTTGTGGTCGAGGCACCATGAGATTTACATATATTTGTATTAAAACTCACAGCTTATGTGTTGTTGTACTCTACACGACAGTTCAACAGTTGTATAAATGAAGTTTGTATTTGATTTCTGTAATGTGATATATGACGACTCAGAATGGGTCGTGTGGACCTATTTTGGGGGCGTCACAATAAATATCTGATATAAGACTCCTCTTATAAAGATATCAATTAACCCTTCTAATCTAATTAGAAAATATGGTATTATTTAATTAATTTAATTTCCTTAATTAATTAAGGTCCTTAATCTTATTAGGAATAATTAATTAAACTCTTTTAATTAATTAGCCTCCTAATCTTATTAGGAATAAATAAAAGTACTTTTATTAAATTAATTTCCAAACTCCTTTAGAAATTAAAATAATAATAATTGTAATAATATTAATAAGACTCCTCTTATTAATTAATATTTAATATTTCTAAAATATTAAATAATAAATATTAAGCTATTTAATTTATTTTATCACCATAGATTAAATTAAATACACTTAACATATTATTACGATTATGCCATTAACTTCTTAAATAATTATTCTTCCTTTTATGGTGTGACCTTTAGGTTCTCCATATTAATCCGGTTGTGAATAAATCAATTAGAACAATTCTAATCTTATTTAAATAAATAAATTAAACTATTAATTTATTTAAATAAATAATATTTATTCTACAATAAGGATAAGCCTCCCTAGAGATTAATGACTTTTCAGATAATATAGATTTCAATATTAATCATAAAAGAACCTTTGAGTAAATAGTTAGTGTACAATTCAATCCTTCGACCATACAATGTCCCAATTAAATATAAGACATGGAATTACTGTCAAGTTTTATTTTTTTTAATTATATGTATTTCAATCCTTAAATGCACAACTCCAAATAATACAAATTAGAAACTCCTTTCTAATTTCATTATGCCTTGGCCAAGGACTACCGTGTTGTCATTTATCGAATCACATATGACATTTCTCTACTTTTACTAGAAGTGGTAGATTCTTTATTGATCATACATTATCTCCATGTACAACTTATTATACCCAAGCATACCCTTTGATATACCCTAAGGGTCTTAAGGAATAAGTCAAAGTATAACTCATCATACACACGATACTATGATGATCTCAAGTTCAAGGATCACTTGTACTACTATCACTATAAGAATTCCTATTGACAGGCAAGTAAAACTCCATTAAGTATTCCTTAGCGAGCCACGTTCAGTGAACTTATTCTCTAATAAGCACCTACATACTTGATTTAGTGTCTCCACACAAATGATCATGAGATTAATCATTCTCATACAATGAGCAAGCAACGTATGTACCAATCTATCCGGATTCACTAATCCCCAATTTAGTAATCCAACGATTGGGGACTATTTTTATTTTAAGCTTTCTAATAATTTAGATCTCATTAGAATGATCATCATCATTATTCTAAAAGCATTGCTTAAAACTATGAGTTTATCACATATTATAAAACAACATCATGTAGATAATTAAAAACCTTTAATAAATTAATATTTTTTATTAATAAATGAATATGATTGTTATAAAGTATATGTTTTATCATCAAACATGATTGGCTTGTGTGCATACTACTTTCATTTACTTTATTATAATTTAGAGAGATGAAATAATTATTAATTAGTTATTTTTTAATGATGTTAAACCTTATAGAAAACAAAACAAAAAATTTCAACACAATAAGTATAATAATAAACTATTATGATTATCTGACACCCAAAAAGCAAGATCTCACAAATAAAACTCTTCACAAAGAGAATTAATCAATTATTTTAAAAAAATCCAATACAAAACAAAGTATTGAAATTTTAGCTTTAATATTTCCCCAAAAAATTTCCCTCTCTTTATTTCACTCCCGCTATGTACACAATACACTCTAAAACTAAATTTCTTCGATCTCCTTTACCCTTGTCTAACCTTTTTGATCTTTCATTCCCTTCTCCTGAATTTAGGGTTTTTCACTTACTGATAAAGCAAAGAGGCTGTTAGAAATAGGCGAGGTCGAATTTGTGTAGGTTCTTCAAGCGCTTTATTCCTCTGTCGCCTCTCATGCCAACACATCAGCTTCAGCTTGCGGCGATTCTGGCATGCGAAGCCCTGATTCTCGAAGAGGAGCCATGGAGCCTGATCAGTTACATGATAAAAACTTCGGGTACAAAAAGAGTTTTGGAGCCAAGTATGAATTGGGGAAGGAGATTGGGCGAGGACATTTTGGTCATACCTGCCATGCTAAGGGTAGAAAAGGCGAGCTCAGATCATCCTGTTGTTGTAAAAATCATTTCCAAATCTAAGGTTCGTTCTTTCATCTTTGTATTCATCCCTGAATTGTTCAATTTTATTACTCAATTTTATTCTGTTGTCGAAATACTTGTTTGTTCTTATTATGTTATCGAAATATTCATGTATACATACCCCATTAGGATGAATATAAACTGTTATGCATTAAGGGTGTTTGAGAAAATGCCACTAAGTCAAATATTACATTTTTCATTATCTTTATTCTTCAAGGTTCCTTGTGAAATTTGATCTTTGACTTTACTATGTGTAGTGTGATAAAATATTATAGTCACGAAGGTACTTTCTAAGGAAGCTGAAGAAAGTGAAGAAAAGCAATGGTCAAATGCTTGCTATCAATGTGGTTAGTTGTGTTTGATGATGTTCAAGCTTAATTTAATTTGTCATGAGACATTAGTTATGTGTATTTCTGAGTTGCATGGATTTTTTACAACTCACTCCTTGAGGGGTATTGAGGATCTTTGAATCGGATGTAGATTTATTTGGATATGGACTTTCAGCTGTTAAACTATAGTATGTTTGTGTTTTATTACTATATCCTATGGTCTTGGGTATACTGATAGGGCCAAACTTGTGTATTCTTGCAAGTTCATGGTGATACCCATTTAAATGTTTAATTGATTATTTTGGCCACAGAGATGTTAATTATGTATTGTTGAAATCTTATTAATAATATTGGAATCCATATTTCTTTAGTAGTTGTAAGCAACAATATTTGAATATTAGTATTTTTACTTTGCTCAACGGTTTTACTTAATTGAGGTAGTTAGAGTGGATCCAAATGCAAAATCTTAAGTTGGTTTTCAACTTTTCATAAGGCTTAAGTTGTGAAAAAAAAATCAATTTCATTTATCTGTTAACTTGTCACTTTATTCTTTACCAATTAGATATCAAGGGAACTTTCTACTGATAATACTCATTTCTTAATTAGTTGGTATGTACTACTAGAATGGACATAACCTATCCATAATACTTGAGTTTTGGTTAATTTCTCTATGGTATTGATGACTTCCTCTTGTAGTAACTTATCTTCAATGGTTATATTTTGTAATGTGTCCATACATGGTTGTACCAAAAGGTCTCCAAGTTAAATTGACTAGCTTATTTTACTTTAGTTAAGTCTAGTTTTGTATGTTTAAATCATAATATTAAGTAAATTTTTGTTGGATCTTTCTTAATCATGATTTTCTCTATCTTCGCAGTTCCCAATCCACAAACCCAAAACAACAAAGCATAAAATATTTATTAGTAAAATATATAATGTTAATGTTTTTACAAAAATGCCAAACTACAGGATTTTGATGTAAAGAGTTATGAATCTTTGATGTGAGTGATGCAAGTTTTTAATATTTTTTGATTCCACAATTGTTTCCAGTGTTTTAAAAATTCCAGCCTAGGTCCGCCTAGGCCCCTCCTTGGCGCCCCGCCTAGGCGCTAGGCCCCCCTGAAGCCTCGCCTAGGCCTAAGACAGCAAAAAAATCCTCCAGAAAATTAGGCGAGGTCTAGGCGAAGAGTTTATTTATTTATTTTAATAACAACCCAAATCAGATCTTGATATATTTATTTTTCTAATGATTTACCATATTCATAATACAGGTTGTAATATATCAAATCACAACAAGAAGTGAACAATATTAAGTCAAAATGGATAATATTATTATAGTTGTAATTTTTTGAACTTGTACCAACTTTAAATTATATAAATGATAATACATTTGTAATATTTAGTTTAATTCAATATAATTCTTCATATTTAGTTTCTTAAGTTTTAATAACGATTGAACAATGTTGAAGAGAAGCTGGTTCACACTGAAGAAGAGAACGACCAAATGAGAGATGAGATTTTAGAGTTGAAGAGCAAGTTGAGAGAAGAGTCTGCAAAAAGGGCAAGAGCCGAAGACGCGTACGAGGAATCTGATCAACGAGCCAAAATAGCAGAGGAAGACGCACAAGCAAAGAAAATGAAGATGCAGGAAATGGATAATGTATTCAACATCGCGGTCAATCGAGCTCAAGATCGGGTCATGGGTTATCCAATTCAGTTCGAGACGCTACCCTCGTACATACTAGATCGTCAAACCATGTTCCGAATTATGGAAGAAGAGCGTCGTAAGGCTTTGCAATATCTTAATAGGACAACTTAGGAAGTGAACTTGATTTATGATTTATGTTATGATAAGTATTATGTAAATCCCAAGTGTTATGCAACTTATGGGATATGATGATGATGTCCTAAAACTTTAGTAGTTCAGGAAAATAATGTAAATAGCAGTGATGCTATGGATGTGGCGACCCCAAATCCGGGTACTTGCAACCCGAACTCGGTTCTCCACGATACCATGTCTTTAAGCTGAATAATACTAAATAATAATATATTCGAACTTAATTTACATACATCAAAGTTTACTTCCCCAGGTACGAGACCTTCAAATACATCCCTTACAATACTTGAATAGATACCAATACAACTATAACCATTAACTCATAATATAAACTCATTCGAACATCCACTGATCATCCTTGAGTTGGGGCAGTTGGGAGAGATATGACCCTCTTGCCCGCACTTATAGCACACGTACTTACCCTTCAGACACTCGCCAGAGTGATTCTTCCCGCAGTTCTTGCACTGCACTACCTGCTTCTTTGTACCTTCCTGTTTCACTTGAACATTCCCTGAAAAATTCCTCATTCTCTTCTCACCCCTATTCCCACTACTACTTTCTATCTTCATTGCTCCTCCTGACTTGCTTTTGTTCTTCTTCTCTTTGTGGTAGAGGCTCATGGCCTCACTCCCCTGTTCAGCTATGATAGCCTTTTCCATGAGTGCTGCAAAAGTATTGATTTGCAAATCTTGACACCTTATTATAGAGCCGTGGTTTTAAGCCCAACTCAAACCTCCTTGCCTTTCTAGCTTCTGTGCTCACTTGATGTGGAGAAAACCTAGCCAACTCATTAAACTTTGCGGCATACTCCGCAACAGTCATGTTCTCCTGTTTTAACTCCAGGAATTTTACCTCCATTCTAGACTGCATACTAACAGAGAGATAGTTTTTGAAAAATAAATCCTTAAATCTATCCCAAGTAATTTCTTCTTCTCCTGCCCGAGTTTTATTTGCCTCCCACCAAAAGCTAGCCTCCCCTTTCATCATATAGGTGGCAAAAGCGGTCTTTTTCCTCTCATCTACTCTAGCAATTATGAATGCCTTCTCTATCTCGTTCACCCATGTCTGGGCTTCTATAGGGTCAGCTGATCCTCTGAACTCTGGGGGGCCTACGGCTTTGAAGTCTTTGAAACTTGCCAAGCGATTGTTTGGTTTGGTTCCTGCATTTGGTATTCCTCGTCAGATAGCTCGAGCCATCATGTCTCGCAGGTTTTGCATCGATTACATTCCGCGTTCTCCAAAGGCATTAGTAGATTCTTCTACCCTTTGGTTTCGAAGTTTGACGTCTTGGCGGCATTATCCGTTAATTAAAACCATAAATTATACCCTTTACATTTTAAACCTTATCGCATAAGATTAATGTATTAAACTTCGTTTCATTTCTCAAACTTAGATTCATATCCATTTATCGAATATTTACATAGCACATCTTGTTTTAATCAACACTATCCCTTTGTGACTACGAAAAGTCTGGATTTAAAATCTTGACCAACATAAAAGTTGAAAATAGTTCATTACTTATCACACACATTACATAAACACAACATAACCCATACCACTTATTTACCAAGCCTTTTTGTCGGACATTCATTCGATTGATGTCCTTCCATCCCACAATTAAAACATCCATCTTTCTTATAGTCGGGGCAACGAGGAGAGGTATGTCCCTCACAGCCACAAATATAACATATCTTCTTTTCTTTCTTCTTAACAGGTTTTCCTAAGTCAGGATCTTCTGCCTTTCTTTTTCCCTTACCTCTCGGAGCTGCACACGATGTGTTGCTTGAGGTTCCCATCTGGTCAATTTGGATTTTGAGCTTATTACGCTCTTCCATTGTTTCTAGCAACGCTTGTGGTTGAATATTATTAAGCATGTCTCTATCTCCCACGACCTTTCCAAATAGTAGTAACCTTGTTCTCCGGATCCTCGCACCTCCGTTGATGCTTGAGCAGCTTCAACTTTAGTGTCTGAATCACTATCTGTCAAATCCACCATTTCTGGATCTGATGCTACGTTTTCCACGATAGCCACCTCGTTCGATTTGGGTTCCTGGTAAGCTTCTATTTCAGTTGTTGGCCTCGATATTAGCTCGGGGGTATGGATCTGATCCTTCTTATTCCACATATCTTTTCCATCGACATCTACATACATAAGTTACCCCGATTAGCATATAGTATATATACACGAGAATCAAGAGTTTTATATCGTTGTCTCTTATTTTGTTTGACGATAAATTTATTCAATTCTCATCAACGCCTATCTCTACGTCGAAAGGCGCTCCATCCACTCTTGATCGAATCGCATGAAGGTGATGACTAAAGCCCACTCCAAGGTATATATCTTGGTGTCTTTAGCTTCTATCTCAACCTTCAACCGTCCTATCTCAGATCTCTCTCTCTGCTCCAACCTCCCTCGTAAATTTGGCTAATTCTATCTCAGGTTCTGGCGACATCCTTGATCTTTGTATTACGCTCAAATCTGGAGAGTACGATTCACGTGCCTCACTTTGCTCAACTCTAACCTTTAAGTCGTCGTTCCTAACTATCAAATCTCTTATCATCTCACCGTTCATGTACTCCTCGCTAGAGTCCATCGCCTCTTGTCAAGGAATTACTATTTTGACTTTCGTCATCCATCCTATGACCACAATAAACGAGACAACATTAGTACCAAAATAAAATATATTCATCGATAAAATGAAGGGATATTTTATTTAGTACAACTAAAACTTGATGGATCTCTTCGACTCATCATATCCTATAACTTCTCACCAGAGTACTTCGTCTCTTGGTTCACTGAATATCTATCTTAACTTTCGTCCTCCATTCTACTAAGGTTATAACCTAGGTTTATCATTCCTAACATTTATAACCTACAACTTTGATACCAACCTGTGACGACCCCAAATCTGGGTACTTGCAACCCGAACTCGGTTCTCCACGATACCATTTCTTTAAGCTGAATAATACTAAATAATAATACATTCAAACTTAATTTACATACATCAAAGTTTACTTCCCCAGGTACGAGACCTTCAAATACATTCCTTACAATACTTGAATAGATACCAATACAACTATAACCATTAACTCATAATATAAACTCATTCGAACAGCTTTCCTTTCCCCTTGTTCGTGCCTGAGCCTTCAAGTTGCTCATACATAACTGAAAACATTTAATTTAAGCAAGGATGAACATTTGAGTGCCCAACAAGTAATAGCAATTATATATATATAAGCTGAAAGAATATAAGTATTCTCTTTACATAACACTTCTACAACGAATCGAAAGTTGTGAAGTAATCTGATCTTGATAAAAATTCACATAACAACTCTATTTCAATTTCTTGAAATTAGGCTCCACCCCATGAATAGGGTTTAAGAAACATACTATGAACATTCTTTTCATTTTCAAAAGGTTTAGCAGAAATCCATCCGCAAACCATCATAACTTACTAGCACGGAGGGGGTCGATCAGATTGTACCTTCTCAGATTGATCAATACTACATAACTCGAATCGAAATTCATCGTTTTATTTTGTCCGCCTCGAGCGCAAAAATCTTCCCATATAGGGATGTTCATACATGCCTGGTTCCAAACCCGAAGGTTTTTAATCTTGCTCAACAATAATATGTAATTCAATATATATATATATATACGGGTAATTGACAAATGTGTATCAACATGTGAATAAATGCCATGATTATCCAAGTGGGGACACTTGTATAACCATTTAGAAATCAACTTAACGTAATATATATCCGAGCTAACATGTTGATAATCAAAGCGTACATAATGCATGCAGGAATAGAATAATTACGAAACTTCTTACTCATGTCCATTGTGCAAAGAAAAATGCAAAGGTAGGATACTTACTGATTCTTTGATTACAAATCTTAACTTAGGTTTTATCACTTTATCACAACCTATCAATAATCGGATCATTCGCTTGATTAGAACAATATATCATAACACACAAGTATCGCCTTATTATTACAATTAAAGACATAGTCTAATCACGCCATCACATAATCGCAGTGATCATACTTTTAGTTCATATTTTATATTTGAAATATTTTTATACATTTTCAAATATCTCATCCATGTTTTTACAAAGAGCCTTTTCTTTCTTTTTTATAAGGTTCGACATTTGTCGCTGCATCAACAACTTTTTATCGGGTAATTAATGAGTCTAAGACTCTTATTCGCTTCAACATCAACATATCGGAATATTTTATTTTATTTTTAAATGACTTAAAATAATTTTAAAGCTTTTATGATATTTTATCATGCATTTTCAAACATCGAATCATAATTAAATGATTTAAACATCAAATAATTCTATTATCATTAATAATTAATTAATATTAAATTATTAATGAAACCATTGCTAAAATATAAAAGTTATTTATAATAACTCAAACTATTTTTAAAACATTTATATTACCCTTAAATGATTTTTAAAATAATTAAAATCATTTTAAATAATTACTATTAATATTTAAATATTAATGTACTATTTATCCAAATATTAAAAGTCATTAATTATAACTTAAAATATTTTTAAATCCTTAATATCCTCTTTAAATAATTTTTAAATAAATAAAACCATTTTTAAACTATTTATTTAATATAAATATTAAATAAACTTAATATCACAAATCATTAACTAAATATCATTAATATATAATTATTAATGAAATTATCTTCTAAATATTAAAAGTTATATTTTATAACTCAAAATATCTTTAAATACTTTATTTTCATCTAAAATGATTTTTAAAATATTAAAATCATTTTAAACTAATAAATAACTTTAATATCATTAATATTAATTAATTAATGAAATTTAGCACAAAAATATTAAAAGTCATCACAAATAACTTAAAATATTTTCTTATACCATAAAATAATTTTCATGAATTAAAAAAACTATTTTTAAATAATTTATTTAATATTATAATTAAATAAATAAATACTTTTATATTCCAAAAAATTAAATATTTATGAAATATACTCAAAATAATAAAAAAAAACTATTTTTCTGACTTTAAAATAATTTTTCGAATTTAATAAGTATTTTTAATAATTAAAATCTAATTTTTCTAATTTTTAAATCATTTTCTAATTTTCGTAAATTGAAAATTTTAAAATAAATCAAAATCTGTCGCTAAAGGCTTTAGCGACGCTTATATCTGTTATTCTTTTAGGTGTTCTTGAGCTTCAAGAACAATCGACAAGGCAACTTCAAGGTGCCTAGTTTGACCACGATTTTTAGATCCGATCGTGATGTTTCGGAAATCTAACACATACATCTTGTAGTGCTCATGTAAGACTACAATTACCAACAAACATCATGGCTAAAAAATATCAGATCTAAGAGTTATTAGCCATCAAAAAGACTGACAAGACTGTTCTTCAACCGATGAACAGTCGAGGTGTCTACTTTGGATCCTTATAACTTGAAATCTATGTATTATTTGTGTGATATATCAATTCCAAAGTGTAGAAAACATGTAGGACTACAACTTAAAAGCTTCATAACATTAAAAATCATAACATGAGCAAAGATCTAGCCGGGCCAAAGTTGACCACGAAATTGCTCAAAAAATCTGGGTTCATGTTCTTCATCCTGCTTTGGCCAACGATTTTGACCATGAATAACTCTTAATCCATAATAGATATGGACTTGATTCTTTCTTTACATTACGCACTACATAATGTATCACATATATCAACTTTCAAAACACAAAACACATTAAAGATAACTAAGATATAAGGCTCGACATTTTCCAAAAAATATTTTCTCGACACTTAGAATATTTTCTCGTTTGAAGAACAAATGGCCAATGCCGGCCCACTTTAATTGACCGCTTATAAATCCCGATCTACAATAGCTATGAACTTGATTCCTTTTGAGATTAAAGACCACATAACAAGATACACAAAACAACTTTTAAACAACAAAACTCATGATCGAGCAAAGCGTTATGGCCTCTGACATTTGGTGAAAAATAACAGAATTCGGTTTTCCCAACTTGCTCAAATCTTCAAATTCGTTCACTTTGATGTTATGGGTCTGTGTTTTTACAACCCAGAACATTAATAGACTCCCTATTACACTACTTTAAACAATCAATTGCATCAATTAACATAGAATCGAAAGATTTCAAAATTAGGGAATTTCATACCTTTTCTAGCTTCGATTTCTAATTTTTTTTGGCTTTGATGCTTCTGATTTGTTGTTTGTAATGGTTGGGCTTTGATTAGGAGCTTATGGGTAAGAGAATTTCGGAGGTTTGGTCTAGAGAGAATGAAGCTAAGTGTTGTGCATAATTTTAGTGTACAATGAGGACTTTCTCTATCTCCAATCTATATAAATCATGTAGGCAATCATGTAATGGTTGATTGATGGTAATAATACAGTTCATAAGTGAATTCTAGATTGAATGGCCGGATTTGTGGTGATTGGTAACACAATAATGCACAAATAATTCACCAATAATGCACTAAAATGGACAAAAGTGCAAAATGGTAATTTCCCCTCCAATAATTGATTTCTTCCTTTAATAATGCACAAGGGCATTTTGGACTTCTCTCTTTCACTAGTAAGGGCATTATAGACATTACCCATAACCATTAGGGTTTATCACTTTAGATTTTAAAATAATGTAACTAATAATACACTAATAAGCCAAAAAGGGTATTTTGGTAATTTCCTATATAATTTCATGGGCATTCTTGTACATGACAATTAAATGTAGTATTTAATCACTAGATGGTAATTCTTATCATTTACCAATTACTTTCTATCTTTGGTAAATTAAAATACTTGTTCATTAACATCGTAATTTAACCCGGTAATTTAAAATTAGGGTTTTCGATTTAAAAATTAGGGTTCTATAATTAGGGTTTCTTAACGCCATCAATTAGAGTTTCTAATTGACCATTAGGGTTCTCTAATTATCTGTGTATGTTACTAATACAGTCATTACAATCTCTAACTTCAACCGATTAAGGTTATAATAATTAGGGTTTGTCCTAATTATCGGTAGTAAAAATAGTAATTAGGGTTTTCTTCTAATTACCGACATTCTTATACACAATAACTTCATATATGATAAATACCACTCTACCATTTCTCATAACCGAGTTTAATAATTAGGGTTTCACAAGACAAAGATCTTGTATATGACCTAATCAATCGCCATCGCTTCAATATTATCTCGTCTCATTATACATACAAGAGACATAATTATTGTACTGTAAAATCATTATAACAATAATATAATATTATTATTCTCATCTCTTGATCACAATCCCAATTCAGGGTTTGGATCTCATATCTGACTTCTCTTTCTTACACAACATCAATAATCAAGTTAAAATAATTAACTTTAATATTCTGAACAATTCATATAATAAAATATTTATTATATAAATCTAATTGTCACTTCATATATTATTTCCAATCATGTTTTCATGGAAAATAATGAATAAAAACATTTCTACTACGTGAATTAATTACCATAACAATATAATTTGTGGTAATTAATTACTCCAAAATTATTTCTAATTTTCAAGTAATAAATATATTTGTATCTATCGTTCACATTACTAGACATTTATTCTCGTCATTAAATAATAATAAAAAAATTTATATGCAAAATTTCTTATTTATTTTATATAGGAAATCTTGGGTTATTACAATGGATATGATGTTTTTTTTAAAGAATTCAGTATAAAAAAAAAAGTTATTATTTTCTTTTATCCACAGTGTTATGTGGTGATTATTTTGGGGGCAAGTTAAGTAGAAATTACTTGAAAAGAGTTGAGTAATAATCTAATGAGTGTATTTTTTTAACAGAAAATGCCTCCAAGACGTCAACCACCTCGTCAGAGAACCACCGAGGGAACCAACAACGATAATGTTGAAGCTAATCCTGTTCAGCAGCTGGTGACTTTACTAACAGGTGCACTACAAAATCAACCGCAAAATCAACCTCAGAACCAAGGTGCTACGTTTAAGGACTTCAAGGCGGTTGGACCACTAGAATTCCGTGGATCCATGAATCCAGTTGAGGCACAGACTTGGGTCATGGAAATAGAGAAAGTGTTTGATGTTGCGGGAGTAGGAAAAGATCGGAGATCGCTTTTGCAACATTCATGTTGAAAGCAGAGGCTAGTTACTGGTGGCAGGCCTATAAAACTCGAGGAGGACCAGGGGTTATGGCTTGGGATAGGTTCAAAGAGATTTTCTTTGAGACTTATTTCCCAGAGAGTTCAAAAAGCTAGTTAGAAGTACAGTTTTTAGAACTGAAGCAGGGAACGATGATGGTGTCGGAGTATGCCGCAAAGTTCAACGAGTTGGCGAGGTTTGCGCCATACCAAGTCAGCACAGATGAACGCAAGGCGAAGAGGTTTGAACAGGGACTGAAGCCCTGGTTGTTTAGTAGGGTTTCCTTGTTCCAGTTGAAGAGGTTTGCAGCCGTGATGGAAAAGGCAATTCTCGCCGAAGGTGGGTATCTAATAAGTTTTTATACCCATCTTCTTTTATGGATATTGATTTTTATCTTTTCTATTTAGGCGAGGCTGTAACCAAGTTCAATCAGGAACAGAAAAAGAAGAAGAATGAAATGGAGGTGAAGAATGGCGGTAATGGTAATGGAAATGGTAACAATAATCTGAAAAGGAAGTGGAATGGAAGTATGGGTGCTGGATATCAGCAGGGCAATCAGCAGAATAAGAAGTTTGAAGCGTGTGCTACATGCGGAAAGTTTCATAAGGGTGTGTGCTTGAAAGGGAAATGAGTATGTTTTAACTGTGGCCAGGGGGGTCACATCGCCCCAAATTGCAACCAACCTAAGAAGAATGTTTGATACACTTGCGGGTCCAAGGATCACTTTGCTCGTGATGCCCCAAGAAGAGATCTGGTGAGGCAAATGAAAACAAGGGAATGCTAGTGGAGGTGCGTTGACTATTGGTGGACCAACATCAACCAATAAACCCACAACAAGAACCTTCAACATGACTGTGCAAGATGCTGTGCAATCAAAGGATGTGGTGTCAGGTATTATTCCAATCAATGATATTGGTGCTTATGTATTATTTGATTCGGGTGCTACTTGCTCATTTATATCGGATGAATTTGCCATGAGATTAGAATTGCCTAGTGAAGAATTGAATTTCCCTTTAAACATAGAAATTGCGAATAAGGAAGTAGTTCCTGTTAGGTTCGTATACAAGAATTGTAGGGTGAACATTAAGGGAAATATTTTGATGGTAGATTTGATTCCGATCAGGCTAGGAGAGTTTGATGTTATTTTGGGAACGGATTGGTTGTTCAATTATGGAGCGATAATTGATTGCCAAAAGAAATGTGTAAACCATATGACTCCGTCAAAGGTAGTATTCAATGGTAGCAAATCGCCTAGATAAATGAGATGTCTGACGATTATGCAGGCCAAAAAGTTGTTGAGTCAGGGCTGTGTGGGTTATTTAGCTTACATAGTCGATACTCAGAAGAAGGGTGCGAAACTGGAAGAAATACCAGTGGTTAGAGAATTTGTGGACGTGTTTCTAGAGGATTTGCCAGGACTTCCGCCTGACAGAGAAATCGAGTTTGTGATCGACTTAGCGCCGGGAACCACTCCGATATCAAAAGCCCCGAACAGAATGGCTCTGGTGGAGATGAAAGAACTGATGGTACAACTACAGGAGCTGTTGGACAAGAAATACATTCAGCCGAGTGTGTCACCGTGGGGAGCACCGGTGTTATTTGTAAAGAAGAAGGATGGGTCAATGCGTCTTTGCATTGATTATAGAGAGTTAAACAAAG
Organism: Panax ginseng; assembly: GCA_020205605.1. Lineage (NCBI taxonomy): Eukaryota > Viridiplantae > Streptophyta > Magnoliopsida > Apiales > Araliaceae > Panax > Panax ginseng. Next base: position 91,918,886 of record CM035129.1, read on the forward strand.
TCACTATTAAGAATAAATATCCATTGTCGAGAATAGATGACTTGTTTGATCAATTGAAGGATGCTAGATATTTCTCAAAAATAGATTTGAGAATTGGGTACCATCAACTGAAGGTAAGAAAAGAGGATGTACCAAAGAAGACATTCCAAACTCGGTATGGACATTACGAATTTTTGGTAATGTCTTTCGGTTTGACAAATGCCCCTGCAGCGTTCATGGATTTGATGAACAGGGTGTTTAAAACATTTTTGGACAAGTTTGTGGTGGTGTTTATCGACGATATTCTGGTGTACTCTAAAACTCAAGAGGAACATGTTGAACATTTATGTCTAACACTGGAGACGCTAAGAAAAGAAAAGTTGTATGCGAAATTCTCTAAATGTGAATTTTGGGTGAACGTACAATTTCTTGGGCGCGTAATTGACAAGGATGGAATTTCGTGGATCCATCAAAGGTTGAAGTCGTGATAAATTGGGAACAACCGAGAACTCCATCGAAGTGAGAAGTTTCTTGGGATTAACGAGGTATTACAGACGGTTTATCCGTGATTTTTCCAAGATTGCCACTCAGCTAACAAATTTAACGAGGAAAGTCAGAAAATTTGTTTGGACGAGAAGTGTGAAGAAAGTTTCGGGAATTGAAAAAGAAGCTAAGTATGGCACCGTGTTGTCGTTCTGGGATAATACTGAAATTTTGTGGTGTATAGTGATGCTTCACATAAAGGATTAGGGTGTGTCCTTATTCAAAACGGTAAAGTCATCGCGTATGCGTCAAGACAATTGAAAGACTATGAAAAAAGGTATCCGACTCATGATTTAGAGTTGGCGGCGGTTGTGTTTGCTCTGAAGATATGGAGACACTATCTCTACGGAGAAAAATGTGAGATCTACCTGCACCATAAAAAGTCTCAAGTATATTTTCACACGTAAGGACTGAACATCGTCAAAGAAGATGGATGGAACTGATAAAAGATTATGATTGTGAGATCTTTTATCATCCAGGCAAAGCAAACGTGGTTGCAGATGCCTTGAGTAGGGAAGGCAGGGAAAAGTTGATGTTGTTAACTGATAAGGAGGAGCTTATTACAACAATGTTAAGGTTAGAGTTGGAAATCAAATTTCCAAGAGAATCCGATGAAAGATGTTACCAGATGGAAGCTAGTCCCACTTTGGTGGACAAAGTGAAGAATGCTCAACTGCAGGATGAGGAATACAGAAAAATCAGAGAAAGTGTTGTTGAGGGAAAAGAGGTGAAATACAAGATTGATACCGATGGAATGCTGAGATTCGAAGGGCGATTATGGGTTCCAGTAGTACCAGATATTAAAGAAGACATCTTGACCGAAGCTCATAACTCAAGATATTCAATTCATTCAGGAAGTACAAAGATGTATCAAGATTTGTGGCGACATTTTTGGTGGCCAAATATGAAAAGAGATGTTGTAGAATGCGTTGTAAAGTGCTTGACATGTCAGAGAGTCAAGGTCGAGCATCAAAGACCAAGCGGGTTACTTCAATCGTTGGAGATACCGGAATGGAAATGGGAACATATCACAATGGATTTTGTGGTAGGTCTTCCAACAACTCAGAAAGGATACGATGCGATTTGGGTGATAGTGGACAGATTGACAAAATCTGTACACTTTTTGCCAATAAAGATTAGATTCAATCTTGATCAGCCGGCAAAGTTATATGTTCCAGTGTCAATTGTGTCAAATAGAGATCTGAGGTTCACATCAAACTTCTGGAAGAGACTACAAGAATGTATGAGAACCTAGTTGCGAATGAGTACTGCATATCATCCGCAAACAGATGGCCAAAGCGAACGAACGATTCAGACATTGGAAGATATGTTGAGAGCATGCGTCATGGATTTCAAAGGAAGCTGGGATGAACAATTGTCGTTGGTGGAATTTTCCTACAATAACAGTTACCACGCTAGCATCGGCATGCCGCCTTACGAAGCATTATACGGCAGGAAGTGCAGAACTCCACAGTGCTGGGATGAAGTCTGAGAACATCAACTATTAGGGTCAGAACTGGTATAACAAACTGCTAAGGTTGTCAAACTCATCAGAGCAAGACTAGTAGCTGCTCAAGGCAGACAAAAGAAATATGCTGATCAACACAGACAAGATCGTGTATTTGACATAGGAGATTTCGTATTCCTAAAGGTTTCTCCTTGGAAAGGAAAAATTCAATTTGGTAAGAAAGGGAAACTAAGTTCGAGATTTATTGGACCTTTCGAAGTGCTGTGAAAGGTGGGAGAGGTGGCTTACGAGGTAGCTCTACCTCCAGAGTTGCAAAACATTCATAATGTTTTTCACGTGTCGGTGTTATGACCGTACAAACCTGATAACAAGCATGTGATTGAGTACGAACCATTGCAGTTTGAGAAAGACTTGTCCTATGAAGAGGTTCCTATCTAGATAGTCGACAGGAAGAACAAGTGCTCAGGAATAAGGTGATACCTTCTGTGAAGGTAATTTGGAGGAACCACAATGTCGAAGAGGCTACGGGGGAACTCGTCGAAATGATGAAGAATTACCTGAGTTATTTGTTTAATCATGTCTTGATTCTGGGGAGAATCTTTGTAAGTAGGGGAGAATGTGACGAATGAATTATTTGAATGGTGATTCTAGGGACAGAATCCTTGTAAGGAGGGAATGATGTAACATTCTACAATTTTAATTGTTATATTAAATATTTATTGAATTATTTAAATATTTAATGGATGTGTTTATTGTTGAATAAATAATTGTTCAAATTTGAATTGATGTGCTTAATTATTTGTTAAATAAATAATTAAGGAAAATTAATTATTTTTCTAATTTAATTTAATTATTAAGTTAGAGAATTTTATTGAATAAATTATTATATTTTAATTTGAATTTATAAATTAAAAGGTTGTGTTAATAGATTAAATAAAGTTATAATTATATAGAAATTATAATTTTGGTGGTATTGATTTATGTGATGAAGAAATTTAATAAATTGCTTTTAGAATTAATTTAATTAAGTTGATGTGTGACAAATAACCTTGTTATAAAGGAGTTATTAAGATAAATTAAGGGAGTTTAATTCAATTTTGCTAAACAAGGCCTAATGCCTATTACGTCTTTATTTTAATGGAGTCTTACCAAACAAGGCCTAAGGATTAATTGATTATGTTTTAGTGTTTAGCCAAACAAGCCTTATGGCTTTTGATTTCAAAAGATTTAACTGATGTCAGTTATGTATTTTATATTTATATTATATAATCAATATATATATTATATTCTATACGTTAGATATGTAGTATACGTTAGATAGAGAGAGAGAAGAAAGAAAAACTCAGAAAAAAGAAAACTTAGAGGAAGAAGAAGAAGAAGAAGAGAAGAAGAAGAGAAGAAGAAAAGAAGAGAGAAAGAAAGACTAGAGATTGGGAAAGGAGAGGCTTGAGAGAGAAAAGAATAGCCATATCATCTTCTATCAAGGTATTCTCCAATTTCTTTTTAGTTTTAAAAGTCTAGTTCTCTTCCCAAATTCTTTGTAGAATCTTTGTGTAAGCATGTATTATTGTGTTATGTGGCTTTATATGACTTATTAGTGATGTTAAAACGATTTTCATAAGTTATAATCTATGAATTGATGATATGTATGTAATTTGGGAAGAAAAATATTTTACAGCGAGTTTTGGTGATTATATATTGTCTAGTTAAAATAGAAATTATGGTTGTATAGTTGTTTTATTGAGAAATTGGCTTTTTAATTTATTAGAGTATATATATACTTTGATAAAATTCTTTGAATTAATGGTTTTGGTTGCAAAACAAAAATACAGTGGTTGTTTTCTTCAAAAATATCAAAAAAATTAGTTTTAGCCAAAAATAATGAAATCGGGTGTGTTAATTGTGTTGTTTATGTTGTTGTATGGGTAGAAACATGTTAGGAATCCTTGAATTATGTTTACATGAAGTTTTGTATGAGTTATATGTAAATCAGTCTGTTAGAAATGAACTTGTAGGCCAAATTTGCCTTTTCCCGTGTCTTTATTCTTAGAAAACCGTCGATGAGATCAAGTTGAGTTCAAGAAGTGCATGTGTAACAAAGAAGATAGTAGTTTCGCGTGCTGTTATTATCACCATGCCATGGCAGCAAGGGCCTTGTCACCTTATTCACCGTATGCACAGTCATGTTACGTGCTCATGTCGCAGCAGTCACACCCACAGTGTAAACTTTGGGCATGCCTTGCGAAAGAGCGTAATGGTCTGCATGTTGTTGATTTTGTACTTGAGATTTTAAGGAATTGTTATGTGATGATAGTAGAATTGTAAAATGTTGATTTTAGTATTTTTATACTATGAATAAGTATGTTATTAACAATTAACTTGTGTTATAACTTGATTATGTGATTAAAAATTCGATATTTACATGATGAACATACTTAGTTAAGATTGTAAAGTAGTAGTGACTAATTATGTCATGATGACATATGTTTATAGGATATTGTGATTTGAATTGTTCGGTTTAGTCCACGAGCAAGGCAAGTTTTCTAATCCATTATCTTGATTGAATCAATTATTGTTTCCAATAGAATAATGCAAGCTTTATAATTCTTTATCTTGTTGAACAATTTATTGTTTCAATGCGATTACCTTATAAATGATGCAAGCTTTTTAAACTTTTTTTGATGTTGACAAGTTATTCTTATATTTAACTTGTTGTTTAGCATGCACAACTATTTATACTAATGTCGAGCAAATTTATCGTTCAAACGGTTATGCATGCTTAGTACTCAATTCTATTTAACCTTGACTTAATATTGTTCAAGCAAGGCATGTTATAGTTATTCAAAGTATATGCTATTAGATTATTCCTAAAGCATGATTTTGGTTTACTATGATGATTCAATTGCGATTATTCTGTAATATGATGTTATTAATTCAACTAGTCCTCTAGTTGATGATCGTTGAACTTCAAATTACCCTTGAAAGCTTATCCAAACCAAACTCTCTTTGGTGCGGACTTATACTCCAAATACTGAGATGAACAACCCTATTATTATTAGGGGATAACTTACGCGTAGCGTTAAATGTTTGTGCATAATACATGGTACGAAGGGCTGATCCCCCTAAGTACGAGGGGTCCTTATAGTCTTAGGACTATTAAAGTTGGAGTTGAAAGATTACTCGCAACTGTGGACATAGTTCATGGTCTTATGAGCCTCAGTTATATTTATTCCACATTTTTAATTTCAGTTCCTGATTATCATTATTAGAGTACCATTCAGTCTTGATGAGCCTATCATGAGCAGTTATTATTATTATACTCTTGTCGATTTCTTATTGTTTCAAGTGAGCATTGTTTGCTCACTCTTGCTTATATAACTTTTACAGTTAAAGACGAAAAGGCTGATGTACCTAGCACTAGTAAGGGAAAAGGAAAGATGAACAAGTTTTGAAGACTTGTAATTTGATATTTTATTTTCAAATTTTAATTGAACAGTTGTAATGAAGTTTATTTTAAATTCTGCATTTGAAGGATTGTATTTAAAGGTTAGATAACCTGGGAGATTTTATTATGTAACCCTTTAATGGGAAAGGTTTTATTTATCCAGCTTTATTGTGATTGGGTAGGTAGATATGAATGTTTGATTAAGTGAACACCAAATGCTGTGGGAATGAAGTACCTGGGTTTGGGGGTGTCACAGGAGAGGCCAAGAAAAGTATGAAGTGTAACAACTGTGGGAGGAATCACTCGGGGGAGTGCATGAAGGGAAAGAGTGTTTGTTATTGTTGTGGACAATCGGGCCACATGGTTCCTCAATGTCCGAATAATCATAAGGGAGGTTGTTTCTCGTGTGGAGCCACAAACCATCAAATTAAGGACTGCTTGAAGAGAAAGGGCGATTCAGCTAGTGGCAACCGCAACAACAACAACAACAACAATGGGCTGAACATTGGAGGACCAGCCAGTCAAGCCAACAGACCAACAACACGAACGTTCAACATGACCATACAGGATGCGGTGGAGTCTAAGGAAGTGGTGTCAGGTATCATTTCGATCAATGATATAGATGCATACGTGTTATTTGATTCGGGTGCTACCTGCTCTTTTGTTTTCGAAGAATTTGCTAAACAGTTAGACTTACCCCATGAGAGATTAGAACACCCTATGAACATAGAAGTAGCGAACAAGGAAATTATACCTGTAGAATACATTCATAGGAATTGTTATACCGAATTGCGAGGATTTAAGCTCAAAGTGGATTTGATACCGATTCATTTGGGGGAGTTCGATGTAATCCTTGGAATGGATTGGTTATCAGTTCACGGAGCAGTTATAGACTGTAAGAAGAAGTGTGTACACCTTAAGACTCCGAATAGGTCTAAGGTGGTATTTTATGGTAGTAAATCGCTGAGACAATCTCATTTTCTGACGATGGTGCAAGCGCGGAGATTGCTTATGAAGGGTTGTATAGGTTATTTGTCTCACGTGGTTGATACTCGACGAGTCGAGGGTGAACTGAGTCAGATACCTATTGTAATGGATTTCGTTGATGTCTTCCTAGACGAGATTCCGGGATTGCCACCGGATAGAGAGATTGAATTTGTTATCAATTTGGCACCAGGGATAACACCGGTATACAAAACGTTGTATCGTATGGCACTGATAGAGATGAAAGAACTGATGTCTCAATTACAAGAGTTGTTAGACAAGGGATACATTCGACCGAGCGTATCACCGTGGGGAGCACCAGTCTTATCCGTAAAGAAGAAAGATGGGTCACTAAGACTTTATATCGACTACCGAGAGTTGAACAAGGTCACCCTTAAGAACAAGTACCTGTTGCCCAGGATAGACGATTTATTTGATCAGTTGAATGGGGAAAAGTACTTTTCAAAGATTGACTTGAGAACCGGTTATCACCAACTGAAAGTGAGGCCAGAGGATATTCCAAAGACAACATTCAGAACTCGGTATGGACACTTTGAGTTTCTGGTAATGTCATTCGGATTAACGAACACGCCAACAGCATTTATGGATTTGATGAACAGAGTGTTCAAACAGTATTTGGATAAGTTTGTTGTCGTATTCATCGATGACATTCTAGTGTATTCAGAGACGAAGGAAGAACACGCCGAGCATCTTCGGATAGTTTTGGAGACATTAAGGAGGGAGAAGTTGTATGCAAAATTCTCCAAGTGTGAGTTTTGGTTGCAAAGAGTGTAGTTTTTGGGGCACATTATTGACAAGAATGGTGTTTCGATGGATCCAGCAAAGGTAGAAGCGATTATTAATTGGGAGCAGCTGAAGATGCTGACAAAAATGAGGAGTTTCTTAGGATTGGCGGGATACTATTGAAGATTTATTCTGGATTTTTCAAAATTAGCATCACCGTTGACCAATCTTACCAGAAAAATAGTTAAGTTCGTTTGTACGGAGAAGTGTGAAGAGAGTTTCTTAGAATTGAAGAAGAGGCTTAGTCAAGCACCTGTGTTGGCTTTACCAGACAACACAGGAGGATTTGTAGTATATAGTGATGCGTCACACAAGGGTCTTGGCTGTGTACTGATGCAACACGACAGGGTCATTGCGTACGCTTCACGTCAGCTAAAAGATTATGAGAAGGGATATCCGACTCATGATCTGGAGTTAGCAGCGGTAGTTTTTGCCTTGAAAATTTGGAGGCATTATTTGTATGGCGAGAAGTGTGAGATATATACAGATCACAAGAGTCTGAAGTATATCTTCATGCAGAGAGAGTTAAACATGAGGTAGCACCGATGGCTAGACTTGATCAAAGATTATGATTGTGAGATTCTGTATCATCCAGGCAAAATAAATGTAGTGGCAGATGCCTTGAGCAGAAAAGGGAGAGAGAAGTTATTGAAGTTGACAATTCAAGATGAATTGGTGAAAGATTTCGAACGACTAGACTTGGAGATTAAGTATTCGATGGAGAACAATGAATAATTATTTACAGTGACAGCGAGTCCGACTTTATTGGATAAGGTTAAAAAAGCACAAGAGAAGGACGAAGATTGCATTAACATCAAGAAGTGATTGACTGAAGGTGATAAATTGAAATTTAAGATTGATAGCACTGGACTGCTAAGATTTGAAGGACGAATTCGGGTACAGTTAGTACCAGAACTGAGAGAAGAGATTTTGCAAGAAGTGCACAGTACGAGATACTCGATACACCCAGGAAGAACGAAGATGTACCAAGATTTGCGTCACCACTTCTGGTGGCCAAACATGAAGAGAGAGGTTGCGGAATGCGTAAGTAGATGTCTAACTTGTTAGAGAGTCAAGGCAGAGCACCAACGACCAAGAGGGTTATTACAACCACTAGAGATTCCAGAATGGAAATGGGAGCACATCACAATGGACTTTGTGGTGGGACTTCCGGCAATGCAGAAAGGGCACGGCGCCATATGGGTGATAGTAGATCGTCTTACTAAGTTAGCTCACTTTTTGCCAATTAAGATTAAGTATAGTTTGGACCAGTTAGCCAAATTATATGTTAAGGAAATTATCTCGAGGCATGGGGTGCCGGTATCTATTGTATCAGTTAGAGATCCGCGATTCACGTCAAACTTCTGGAAGAGTCTTCAAGAAAGAATGGGGACACAACTACGAATGAGTACCGCGTATCATCTGCAGACCGATGGGCAAAGTGAGAGAACGATTCAAACACTTGAAGACATGCTCCGGGCTTGTGTGATGGACTTCAAGGGTAGTTGGGAAGATCACCTTCCATTAGTGGAGTTCGCATATAACAATAGTTATCACGCCAGTATTGGAATGTCGTCGTACGAAGCACTGTATGGGAGGAAATATAGAACACCCTTATACTGGGATGAAGTTAGAGAACGTCGACTGTTGGGACCAGAATTGGTACAACAGATGGTAAAAATCATCAAGGTGATAAGAGCACGATTAGTAGCATCTCAAAATCGCCAGAAGAAGTACGCGGATTTACATCGCAAGAAGAGAGGTTTTGAAGTAGGGAGTTATGCATTTCTGAAAGTATCTCCCTGGAAAGGGAAGATTCATTTTGGGAAGAAGGGAAAGTTGAGCCCTAGGTTCATAGGATAGTTCGAGATTCTGAGGCGAGTCGGTGAAGTGGCGTACGAGGTAGCGTTACCTCCTGAACTTGAGCACATTCATAATGTATTTCATGTGTCAGTATTACGGCCGTATAAACCGGACTACAAGCACGTTATCTCCTATGAACCAATTCAAGTCGAGAAAGACTTATCGTACGAGGAAGTTCCTGTCCAGATACTAGATAGGAAGGAACAGAAGTTGTGGAATAAGATTATCCATTTCGTTAAGATTCTCTGGAGGAACCACGCAGTAGAAGAAGCTACGTGGGAGCTAGAAGAGAAAATGAGAGCGAATTATCCATTTTTATTTGAGTAACCTTATTTTTGCAATTCCGAGGACGGAATTTTTATAAAGGGGGAGGGATGTAACGTCTACAAATTTTAAACTCCTTATTAATTAAATATGTGATTTAATGTTAATGAGTTAGTTTTGTGAGTTTATTTAAACCTTATGTCATTATGAATTGATTAAAGGGAGTCACTATTAGTTATTTAAATTAGTGGACTAACCATAAGAGTTTGATATCAAGAAATTGATAGGATTCTTAATGATTTAAATATTCAATTTATTTGAATATAGTGAAAAGAGTGGAACATATTGATTTATGTCAATTATGGGTATATCACGAATGTAGAAGTTAAATTATATCATATAAGACTTATATGGTGATAGAATTTGGAAATGGCTTGAAGCTAACCCATTTTGACATCAATAGGGGGCCACAAGCAGTGGCGCCCCCGAAGAAGATAATATGGCGCAAATTCAATGTCCGATCTAAGACGATTAGTTCTGCTATAGAAAATGAATTGGAACATTAGTGTATTGTGTGAAATGCATAGAATCATATAATAAGAATACCTTCTAGTGATATGAAGTAGCATGTAATGAAATAAAATCATATATGATTTTTAAACCGAAATAATTAAATAACTATGTATTCCAGAAATTAGAAAAGAAGTTATGTGTGCACACTAGATATATAATATTAAATAATGTTATAATATGGCTATGTGAGTAGTAGAGATAATTATGGGACTACCCGGTCAATAATACATAACTGTGTTATTTTAATTGCGTGTATTTAATGTACATGAATTTTATGATGTGAGTATCTAAGTAATCCCTAAATTCCCAATATAGTAACACTTGGACATTAAAAACCCATTTTTGGTTAGTAAAGTAACTGAACTTAGAATTTGCTAAGCTTGTTGCTAATATTTGTTGCTGTCCCAAAATGATTGTCACAAGGTACATGAACATTAGTATGAAGCTAAAACACATAACTTTCAAATGGCTAAAACTTAGGCAATGATTTTAAGGCCAATGGCCTATGGGGAGTTGTTGAACCACTTCTTAGCAACCAATGTGTTCTTCCTTTGCACCATGAGCTTCAACCTTAGTGCAATGTGAATATCTAGTCCAAAGTTCTTCTATAAATAGTAGCCTAATTTTAAGTTTTGTTGTTTGCTAAGTCTGATATTGAGAACTCTAAGTTGCTGAGAAATTTTGGGAGCATACTTACTGTGTAAGGAATCCAATCTAAGCTTAAGAAGGTATAAGTTCTAACTAGGCTCTTGAAATGGGTCTTGTTTGATTATTGGAATTTCTTGAATTCATTTGTTAATTGATATGAACAAGCATGTTATAAGGTGTGTAAGAAGTTTTCTAACATGTATGAACACTTTAATAATGATTTGGAGCATGCTTGAATTGTTGAAAAAAAGTTGGTAGCTGTGACACCCCCAAATCTAAGTACTTCATTCCCACAAGATTTGGTGCTCACTATCCATACATTCATACTATCTACCCAAATAAGTAATATTTAAATCATAAATCCTTCCCTTAAATAGGGTTACATTAATAAATTCAAAATAATCCTAGGTTATCTAACCTTTAAACATCATTCAAGTGCGAAAATAAAATTATTACATAACATCATTAAAATAAAGTCTAAGATCATCATGACAAATAAAAGTACAAATCAGCATCACTTGTACAATTTTCCCTTTCCTTTGCTAGTTGAAGGCTCATCTACCTTCTCAACTTTAGCCGCAATGAGTTTATAAATGCAAGAGTGAGCAAAACAATTGCTCACCTAATATAACAAATGAATCAACAGGAATATAATAATAATAATAACTGCCAACAAATAGGCTCATCAAAACTGGATAGTACTCTAACAATGATAGTCAGGAACTGAAATCCAAAATATGGAATAAACATAACTGAGGGTCATAAGACCATGAACCATGTCCACAGTTGCGAGTGATCTTTCAACTCCAACTTTAACAGTCATAAGACTATAAGGACTCCTCGTATTTAGGGGGATCAACCCTTCGTACAATGCATTGTGCACAAACATTTTAACGCTACGCGTAAGTTATCCCCTAATAATAATAGGGTTGTTCATCTCAGTATTTAGAGTACAAGTCCGCACCAAAGAAAGTTTGGTTTGGATAAGCTTTTAAGGGTAATTTGAAGTTCAATGAACATCAACTAGAGGACTAGTTGAATTAATAGTGTTTGATAATCATAATAAATGTTTAATAACAACATAACATAGAACAATTGAGAATCATAAATGAACTGACTATACATGTTAAACTAATGCTTGAAATAATTATAGAGCATAAGTATTTAACAAAATGAAGAAAATGGTAAACCTTTGCTTGAACAATAAATAAGCTAAGGTTAGAGTCTTATAACATTAGAAATGAAATTACTAAACATACATTAACTGGTAGCAAGCTATAAACTATAAACTTGCCCAACATGGTATTAAATTCAAGCAAGGAATAAAAACAGTTCAATAATAAAGACGAGAGTTCAAACTATGTTCATTATACAAGAATGTAACTTAAGAAACTTGCTTAACTATAAACAAGTTAGAATGAATCAAAAAAATGAGAATTCAAATAACATTATAGTTAAAGTTAGTCCGAATGAACTAGGACGATTGACTTATTCAATCAACAGTTGAAATAGAAAGCTTGCTTAATCAAAGAATAAAGCTTCATAATGTAATAATGGAACTAGCTCAACGAAAGTAAAGAATTAGGAAACTTTCTCAATGTTAAAGATAGAGTTTAGAAACTTGCTCAATGTAAATATAGAGTTAGAAAACTTGCCTCTAGCGTAAGCTATAATATTAAACTCGCGTTCACTTACACATTGGTTTAGAACCACATTACCTGTTAGATATGCTAACATACCATACATGATCATTACCATTTATATTTCAGAAACTCTAAGTGTTTTACTTCACAACACTTGTCTAACATTCATTATGTATACCAAATTATCACATAACATATTCTCGATTTACTAATCACTTTTAAAATTTTGAATTCATAATCCACATAACATGACTCTATTTAAACTTGTTGTTACATGATTCTAACATTCCATAACCTTAAGCTAAGCTACAATGAACAACCAAAGTCTGCGAATAAATGACTTGATTAATTCGAAAATGGGCATTGACGCTACCATGAAGTTTTGTATGGGGATGCCACATGACAATTCTACGCCTAATAGGCCTCATGGTCACATAGCGACTTGCGAAACTAAGTTTTGCGTAATGTAGCTATGACACTTTTCTTAAGCCAACTAACACGAATTTCACCCATCAAACAGTAAAATTAACACATACAAATAATACAACACCATTACAACATGTTTCCTCACTTATATATCAATATAGAATAACTTAACAACAATTACACTACTGTAATTTCTAAAATTTCATGTTTTTCATATAAAACTCAATTTTCTTGACATTCATCCTAAAAATCATCACTGTAAATTCATTACATGATCAAATCATCTCGTTCAAATTATATTATGTTTGTATCTCAATGAACTAACATCTACAAGCTTCAATTTATACTTTCACATACAAATTTACCATTAAAATTGATACTTACTCAGACTATATGAAGAAAATAAACACTGACATCATTTTCTTTTACTGTTATCCGAATTTAGCATGAATTCCTCATTTAAAACACAATCTCCAGTTATCATATACTCATATAATCACAAGTAATCCCATAATATAGCAACAATTCAACAATTACTTATAACAGAACATGAGAAAATTCTTGCCGTGAAATACATATACACGTATATACACACATATATAACTCTAAGATTGTGAACATACCTTCAATTAGCGTGTAATTCTTGCTATGATCACTGGAATTGTTGTGAAGATTTACAAGTTTCCTCTCAATTCTCTCAAGCTCTCTATTACTCTCTCTGAACTCTCTCAAAACCCAAAGAACTAAGATGCGATAGTGAACAAAACTAAGCCAAAACCGAGCGATAGCCAAATAGAAATAAACCGATAGTCTTAATACGCCAACTTAATTATAATGGCAGTTACAACATAAACGTATATAATATAAATATATTATATTTATTATTTTATTTATTTTATATATATTATTAAATTTAAATTTCAAAAATTAGAAATATCAAAAGCCATAAGGCTTGTTTGGCAAACCATTTAAATTTTAAAGAATTAAAATACTTAAGCCTTGTTTGGCAAAAACTAATTTAAATCCTTTTTAATTTATTTTAATAAACACTTTAGTTTATAAACTATAATCACATATTATTTTCATATCCAACATTAACCTATTAAATTAATCACATGCTATATTTTAATTAAATATAGCCTTTTAGCAATTATCATCAAATTATAATTTTCATTATAGCTTTATTTAATAATTTAACATACCTTATAAATTATTAAATCAACGCAACAACATACCACCTCATGTTATAATACAAACCTCTAAATTATAAATTAATTTTATTTAGAAAAATTCTCTAATACATTTAGATTCATCAACCATCACATCAATAAAATATTTATTTAACAATAAACACCTCAAATAATATTTATATAACTCAATAAATATTTAAATTATAATTTAAAAATTCAGATCGTTACATCCTTCCCTCCTTACAAGGATTCTGTGCCCAGAATCACAATTCAAACAATCAAATCGTCACATTCTCCCCTACTTACAAAGATTCTGTCCCCAGAATCGAAGACACAGATTAAAAACAAATAACTCGTGGTAATTTTTCATCATATCAGCTTCGAGTTCCCACGTAGCCTCTTCGACGTTGTGGTTTCTCCATATCACCTTCACAGAAGGTATCACTTTATTCCTGAGCACTTGTTCTTTTCTGTCGACTATCTGGATAGGAATCTCTTCGTAAGACAAATTTTTACTGAACTGCGACGGTTCATATTCCATCACATGCTTCTAATCGGGTTTATAAGGTCGTAACATCGACACATGAAAAAAATTAACATCTCTTTTCATGTTCGGCCACCAGAAATGACGCCGCAAATCTTGATACATTTTCGTACTTCCCGAATGAATTGAATATCTTGAGCTATGTGCTTCCATCAAAATTTCTTCTTTAATATCCTGAATTGCTGGAACCCAAATTTGTCCCTCGAATCTTAGTATTCCTGTAGCATCGACCTGGTATTTTGCTTCTTTACCCTCGACTATACTTTGCTTTATTTTCTTGCATTCTTCATCCTGTAGCTGAGCGTTTTTCACTTTGTCCACCAAATTTGGACTAGCTCCCATCTGGAACAATTTTTCTTCGAATTCTTCTGGAAATTTGATTTCCAGCTCTAGTTTTGCCATTGCTGAAATGAGCTCCTCCTTATCAGTTAACATCATCAACTTTTCTCTGCCCTTCCTACTCAATGCATCTGCAACCACATTATCTTTACTTGGATGATAAAAGATCTCGCAATCATAATCTTTTATCAGTTCCATCCATCTTCTTTGACGCATGTTCAGGTCCTTCTGTGTGAAAATATACTTTAGACTTTTATGGACTGTGTAAGTCTCACATTTCTCTCCGTAGAGATAGTGTCTCCATATCTTCAATGCGAACATAACCGCCGCTAACTCTAAATCTCACATTTCTCATAGTCTTTCAGTTGCCTTGATGCATACGCAATAACCTTGTCATTCTGCATAAGGACACAACCCAATCCTTTGTGTGAAGCATCACTATACACCACAAAGTTTCTTATATTATCTGGTAATGGCAACACAGGTGCCACACTTAACTTCTTCTTCAGTTCCTGAAAACTTTCCTCACACTTTTCCGTCCAAACAAATTTTACAGATTTTCTTGTCAAATTTATCAACGGAGTAGCAATCTTGGAAAAATCCTGAATAAATCGTCTGTAATATCCTGCTAACCCCAAGAAACTTCTTACTTCTGATGGAGTTCTTGGTTGTTCCCAATTTATCACAGCTTCAACTTTTGATGGATCCACCGAAACCATCCTTATCAATTACACGCCCAAGAAATTGTACATGTTCTAGCCAAAATTCACATTTAGAGAATTTCGCGTACAACTTTTCCTTTCTTAACGTCTCCAACGTCAGACGTAAGTGTTCCACGTGTTCCTCTTGAGTTTTAGAGTACACCAAAATATCATCGATGAACACCACCACAAATTTGTCCAAAAATGGTTTAAACACCCTGTCCATCAAATCTGAACGTTGTAGGGGTGTTTGTCAAACCAAAAGACATTACTAAAAATTTGTAATGTCCATACCTAGTTCGGAATGCCGTCTTCAATATATCCTCCTTTTTTACCTTCAATTGGTGATATCCACTTCTCAAATTTATTTTTGAGAAATATCTAGCACCCTTCAATTGATCAAACAAGTCATCTATTCTTGGCAACAGATATTTGTTCTTGATAGTGACCGTGTTCAATTCCCTATAATCAATGCAAAGACGCATTGACCCATCCTTCTTCTTCATGAATAACACCGGTGCTCCCCACAGTGACACACTCGGCTGAATGTACTTTTTGTCTAGCAGTTCTTGCAGTTGTACCATTAGTTCCTTCATTTCCATTGGAGCCATTCTGTACAGGGCCTTCGATATCGGAGCAGTTCCTGGCACTAAGTCAATCACAAACTCGATTTCTCTGTTAAGCGGAAGTCCTGGAAAATCCTCCGGAAACACGTCCACGAACTCCCTAACTACTGGTATTTCCTCCAATTTTACACCCTTCTCCTTTTGAGTATCGACTATGTAAGCTAAATACCCTACACAGCCCTGACTCAATAACTTTTTGGCCTGCATCATCATCACACATTTCATTTGTCTAGGCTATTTGCTACCATGAAAAACTATCTTTGACGGAGTCATAAGGTTTACACACTTCTTTTGACAATCAATTATTGCTCCGTAATTGAACAGCCAATCCATTCCCAAAATAACATCGAACTCTACGAGTTTTATCGGGACTAAATCTACTTTCATAACATTTCCCTTAATGTTCACCCTACAGTTCTTGTATACGAACCTAACAGGAATCACTTCCCTATTCGCAATTTCTATGTTTAAAGGGAATTTCAACTCTTCACAAGGTATTTTTAACCTCTTAGATATTCATCAGATATAAACGAGCAAGTAGCACCCGTATCAAATAATACATATGCATCTATATCATTGATTGGGATAATACCTAACACGACATCTTTTGATTGCACCGCGTCCTGCATCGTCATGTTGAAGGTTCTGGCTGTGGGCTTATTTGTTGATGTTGGTCCAGCAATAGCCAGCACACCTCCACTAGCATTTCCCTTGCTCCTATTTTCCTCACCAGATCTCTTTTTAGGGCATTCACGAGCAAAGTGATCCTTGGATCCGCACGTGAAGCACTCATTCTTCTTAGCCTGAGTGCAATTTGGGGCGATGTGACCCTCCTGGCCATAATTGAAGCATACTCGCTTCCCCATCAAGCACACACCCTTGTGAAACTTTCCACACATAACGCATGCTTCAAACTTCTTATTGTGCTGGTTTCTTTGCTGATTTCCAGCTCCCCCATTCGCATTCCACTTCATTTTCAGGTTGTTCTTGCCATTTCCACCGTTACCACCACCACCATTCTTAACTTCACCTTCACTCTTCTTCTTCCTCTGCTCTTGATTGTGTTTTGTTACTGCCTCACCTCCACTTTCAGCGAGAATTGCTTTCTCCATCACTGCTGCAAACGTCCTCAATTGGTACAGGGAAACCCTACTGTACAACCAGGGTTTCAATCCCTGCTCGAACCTCTTCGCCTTGCGTTCATCTGTGCTGACTTGATATGGCGCAAACCTCACCAACTCATTGAATCTTGCGGCATACTCTGACACCGACATCGTTCCCTGCTTTAGTTCCAAAAATTGAACCTCTAGCTGACTCTTCGAACTCTCTGGGAAATAGGTCCCGAAGAACAACTCCTTAAACCTACCCCAGGACATCACTCCTGGTCCTTCCCAAGTTTTATTGGCCTGCCACCAATAACTAGCCTCTGCTTTTAACATAAATGTTGCAAAAGAAGTCTTCTGATCCTCCCCTACTCTCACAACATCGAACACATTCTCTATCTCCATAATCCAGGTCTGTGCCTCGACTGGATTCATGGACCCACGGAATTCAGGTGGTCCGACCGCCTTGAAATCCTTGAATGTTGTACCTTGATTTTGAGGTTGATTCTGCAAAGCACCCATCAGTAACGTCACTAGCTGCTGGACAGAGTTTCCTTCCACATTGTTGTTGTTGTTGGTTTCCTCAGTGGTTCTCTATCGTGGTGGTTGACGTCTTGGAGGCATTTTCTGTTAAAATACATCCATTAGCTTCTATTCAACCTTTTAAGTATTATATACTTAAGTTTCAAATCATAAAAGTTTATCACTTAACACTTTGAATAAAATAATAACTTTTATTCATTCATCAAAAAAAAACATCATAACAATAGCATCACTGCTATTTACATTACTTTCCTGAACTATAACAGTTTCAGGACAACATCATCATCATCTATCCCATTGGTTATATCATACCCGTGATTTACATTTCGTTTATTTATTATTATTTTTTTCACCTATCAATTACATTCTCTACAACGTCCTACTAAGATAATGCATAGCCTTACGACGCTCTTCCTCCATAATTCGGAACATTGTTCAGCGATCCAATATGTATGATGGTAGCGTCTCGAACTGAATCGGATAACCCATGACTCGATCTTGAGCTCGATTGATCACGGTGTTGAATACATTGCCCATCTCTTCCATCTTTCTCCTCTTTGCTTGTGCGTCCCTCTATGCTATTCCAGCTCGTTGATAAACTTCATTGTACGCGTCTTCGGCTCTTTCCCTTTTTGTAGATTCCTCTTTCATCTTATTCTCCAGTTCTGCAATCTTCTCCATCATTCGCTCGTTCTCTCCTTCAGTGTGGACCAGCTTCTCTTCAACATTGTTCAGTCGTTCTTCTCGATCCTGGATCTCATCGTGTTTCTGTGCCATCGAGGTCCATTGTTCACTACTATCTCTCGTAACTCCTCGACAAAGATCTTGAAGTTCCACATTGCGGTCATACACACCTCGCGCGTATATACGGGCAAATGCTATCGAATTAAGTGGAAGCTCTTCCTCCTCGTCCTCCTCATCCCCCATATGTGCGCGCTCAATAGGATCCTCCTCATCCGTCTCTATCTCATCCTCCTCATCAGATACTCTCTCCTACTTAACCACTGTGACCAACGGAACTGTTTCCCGTGGCAGTAGTTGTCCCCAAATCACCTGAATATCTCGAGGCTCCTCCTCTCTAGCCTAACTGGATCCTCCTACATTAGCCATCCTGTCAACCAAATTTTAAGTTTAATTACTAATCATCACTACTCAACACCCACGAGCACATAAGTTGTAATCACATAAGCACATAAGTGTTTTATTACTTTCTCTTTCCTAAAACTCAATAAGAGTTTATCATCACTATCTTTTCAAAGGTTACTTCCTAAGGCTTTTCCCCCATCTAAGGTTCATAACCTAAAGCTTTGATACCAACCTGTGACCCCCCCAAATCTAGGTACTTCATTCCCACAAGATTTGGTGCTCACTATCCATACATTCATATTATCTACCCAAATAAACAGAATTTAAGTCATAAATCCTTCCCTTAAATAGGGTTACATTAATAAATTCAAAAATAATCCCAGGTTCTCTAACCTTTAAACATCATTCAACTGCGGAAATAAAATTTATTACATCACATCATTATTAAAAAGTCTAAGATCATCATAATAAATAAAAGTACAAATCAGCATCACTTGTACAATTTTCCTTTTCCTTTGCTAGTTGAAGGTTCATCTACCTTCTCCACTTTAGCTGTAATGAGTTTATAAATATGCAAGAGTGAGCAAAACGATTGCTCACTGAATATAACAATGAATCAACAGGAGTATAATAATAACTACCAACAATAGGGTCATCAAGAATGGATAGTACTCTAACAATGATAATCACGAACTAGAATCCAAAACATAGAGTATACATAACTGAGGGTCATAAGACCATGAACTATATCCACAGTTGCGAGTAATCTTTCAATTCCAACTTTAACAGTCATAAGACTATAAGGACTCCTCGTACTTAGGGGGATCAGCCCTTCGTACAATGTATTGTGCACAAACATTTTAATGCTACGCGTAAGTTATCCCCTAATAATTATAGGGTTGTTCATCTCAGTATTTAGAGTACAAGTCCGCATCAAAGAAAGTTTGGTTTGGATAAGCTTCCAAGGGTAATTTGAAGTTTAACGAACATCAACTAGAAGACTAGTTGAATCAATAGTGTTTGATAATTACAACATAACTTAGAACAATTGGGAATCATAAATAAACTGGTTATACATATCAAACTCATGCTTGAAATAACTATAGAGCATAAGTACTCAATGAAATGAATAAAATGGTTAACCTTTGCTTGAACCATAATTAAGCTAAGGTTAGAGTCTTATAACATTAGAAATGAAATTACTGAACATACATTAACTGGTAGCAAGCTGGAAACTAAAAACTTGCCCAACATGGTATTAAATTCAAGCAAAGATTAAAAGCAGTTCAAAAATAAAGACAAGAGTTCAAACTATGTTCATTATACAAAAATGTAACTTAAGAAACTTGCTTAACTATAAACAAGTTAGAATGAATCAACAAAATGAGAATTCAAATAACATTAGAGTTGAAGTTAGTTCGAATGAACTAGGACGATTGACTTATTCAATCAACAGTTGAAATAGAAAGGTTGCTCAATCAAAAAAAAATAAAGCTTCATAATGTAATAATGGAACTAGCTCAACGAAAGTAAAGAATTAGGAAACTTTCTCAATGTAAAAGATAGAGTTTAGAAACTTGCTCAATGTAAATATAGAGTTAAAAAACTTGCCTTGAGCGCAAGCTATAAAGTTAAACTCACGATCACCTACACATAATTTTAGAACCACAATACCTATTAGACATGCTAACATATCATAACATGTTCATTACCATTCAAATTTCAGAAATTCTAAGTGTTTTACTTCGCTATACTTGTCTAACGTTCATTATGTATACCAAATTATCACATAACGCATTCTCGATTTACAAATCACTTTTAAAATTTTGAATTCATAATCCACATAACATGACTCTATTTAACCTTGTTGTTACATGATTCTCACATTCCATAACCTTAAGCTAAGCTACAAAGAACAACCAAAGTCTGCAGAACAAGCAAACTTCAAGTTGTTCAAAATGGGCACTTTCATGCGCAATGCCATGAGTTTTATATAGGGATACCACGCTACCATCACGGCGACAACCGCCTACCAAGGCTAAGGGTTCTGCAGCTCACGACTTGAAGAAGAACTCCGGTTTTGCGAATGCAGAGCTTTGACACTTTTCTTAAGCCAACTAACACGAATTTCACCCATCAAACAGTGATAGTAACACGTAAAATAAATATACAACTATCATAGACATGATTGCTAACCTATTCAACCACTTAGCACAATTTAACAGTAACTAAAACTATTTTAATTTCTCAATTTTCATGTTTTTCATATAAAACTCCAATTTTTTATATTCATCCCAAAAATCATCACTGTAAATTCATTACATGATCAAATCATCTCGTTCAAATTACATTATATTCGTATCTCAATGAACTAACATCTACAAGCTTCAATTTATACTTTCACATACAAATTGGCCATTAAAATTGATACTTACTCAGACTATATGAAGAACATAAACACTGACATCATTTTCTTTTACTGTTATCCGAATTTAGCATGAATTCCTCATTTAAAACACAATCTCCAGTTATCATATACTCATATAATCACAAGTAATCCCATAATATAACAACAATTCAACAATTACTTATAACAGAACATGAGAAAATTCTTGCCGTGAAATACATATACACGTATATACACATATATAACTCTAAGATTGTGAACATAACTTCAAATAAAAGTAATTCTTGCTACGATCAATTTGGAATTGTTGTGAAGATTCACAAGTTTCCTCTCAATTCTCTCAAGCTCTCTATTACTCTCTCTGAACTCTCTCAAAACCCAGCAACTAGTATGCGTATAGTGAACAAAACTAAGCCAAAAAATCAACCGATATCCAAATAGAGGAAATAAACCGATAGTCTTAATACGCCAACTTAATTATAATGGCGCTTCTAACATAAACGTATATAATATAAATATATTATATTTATTATTTTATTTATTTTATTTATATTATTAAATTTAAATTTCAAAAATTACAAATATCAAAAGCCATAAGGCTTTTTTGGCAAACCATTTAAATTTTAAAGAATTAAAATACTTAAGCCTTGTTTGGCAAAAACTAATTTAAATCCTTTTTAATTTATTTTAATAAACACTTTAGTTTATAAACTATAATCACATATTATTTTCATATCCAACAGTAACCTATTAAATTAATCACATACTATATTTTAATTAAATATAGCCTTTTAGCAATTATCATCAAATTATAATTTTCATTATAGTTTTATTTAATAATTTAACATACCTTCTAAATTATTAAATCAACGCAACAACATACCACCTCATGTTATAATACAAACCTCTAAATTATAAATTAATTTAATTTAGAAAAATTCTCTAATACATTTAGATTCATCAACCATCACATCAATAAAATATTTATTTAACAATAAACACCTCAAATAATATTTATATAACTCAATAAATATTTAAATTACAATTTAAAATTTCGGATCGTTACAAAACCAACAACTCTTTGTTGTTTGAAACCTTTCAAATTCACTGCACCACCGTTCAAGGTAACGCTTTACCTTAAAGTGGATTTTCTATTGTCTTGGTCTGTCTAAAAAAAATGAGTCTGTTAAGCCCTCTAGTTTTAATTCTGACCCACCACGAATATGGTTACATCCTTAGTGCCGGTTAAGTACTTTAAGATATTTTTCACTGACTCACAGTGAACTTCTCTAGAATATGACTGATCATCATCAGGTCTCGTATATTTCATTGTATACATGATTGTCAGTCATGCGATCTCTCTTTTCAAGAGTCTGTGGGGACTATTAAGAGAGATACACTCCATGACTCATCAACATGAGACATCTCTTGGAGTTTGCCATGCTAAACGACTTTAGCATCAAATGAATATACGTTCCTTGGGTTAATCTATCTATATAGATTTTATCCCCAATTAAGATACTCTTCCCAAATCATTCATGGAGGAATATTTAGACAACTTTATCTTTACTGATTGTAGCATTGGTATGTCATTCTTTATCCATAGTATATCAACATATAATACTAGGAATGTCACGACGCTCCCACTGACCCTTTTGTACACACTAGGTTCATTCTTATTTTTGATAAAATCAAACTCTTTTGATTGTCTCATCAAAATGAATGTTCCATTATTTGAGAAACTTATTTCAATCCATTTCTCTGAGTGTCTACAACTCTTCCCTCATCATATGTAACTGGATCATCATCTTCTATGATGCGTACCTCATCATCATCATCCATGATGAATCTATACCTCCTGGTATCTTCTATTACTATTCCGTTCTTATTTATTCGGTTGTGGTACAATAGGTCTATCTACAAGTTCCTCTTATTTGACTTATAGTGTTTTGTGGTTCTTGAACTCTTCAAGATTCTATTATCCTCCCACTAGCCCCTTCAATAATAAACACTTTTATCTTAGAAGGTAGCGTGTTTCACAACAAACACCTTTGCTAAGTAGGATTATATAACATATAATCTAAACTTACTTTAGGATGTCCCACAAATCTGTACTTGTCAAATTTTGTCCCAAGCTTATCCTTTGAAACCTTATCACATAAGTTGGACAACCCTTTATCTTAACATACTTAAGATTAGGAATCCTCCCTGTCTATAACTCTTATAGAGTCTTGGGGCCGGATTTTGAGGTTACCTTTTCATAGATATGCAGCCATTTCTAGGACATGATCCTAGAGGGATACTAGAATGTCGGAAAAATCATTATGGACCGCACCATGTCCAACAAGGTACGATTTTTTCCTTTCAGATACATCAATCAATTATTATGTATCAAGAGGCATCCTTTGTGAGAAAACCATTTGAGATGATCTAGAAACTCATTTCACAAGTATTCCTTCCTTGATTCGATCAAAGAATCCTAATAATTTGCTAATTTGTTTCACTTCTAAATTTTTTGAACCTTTCAAATAATTCACACTTGTATTTCAGTAAATACATACATTCAACTCTTTGAATGATCATCTCCTTTTCTTATACTAGTTTGTTCAATTTGCAAAATTATTTTCACGTAAGTCAAGTATACAAAATCCATTAAGTAATATTCCAGTTCTATACAAAACATTATTATTATAAATAGAACAACAATTGTTCTTAAATATAATACCAAATTTCATTGTTCAACAACAAAATAAAAATAATATTTCTAACAAGAACTGGAATACAATAACAACTTATTGACTTAATAGACTTGCCCATAGGCAATGCTAAACAATAAGTTCCTATGGCTAATATAACAACCATTGCTTCATTTCCCACACATAGGATTACTTATCTTTGTTTAGCTTTCTACTTCTGCTTGGTCCCTTCATAAATCTATATTTATGATAACCAAAGTCGGTATCCAATACCCAAGTAGAACCTTGACTTAAAGAAAAATTTATTTCAATCATGAACAAAATAATATTTGTAACCGAAACTTCACTAAGCTTCTTCTGGTTATCCTCTGCAAGATGCTTCTTGCAGTTTCTTTCCAGTGTCTAGGCTTATTGCAGTGGAAGCAAACTCTTTTGTTATCCGTATCAGTTTTGTTCTTATAATCCTTTATTTTTGCCTTTCTATTTACCTTCTTTGAATCGTTCTTTTTTTCAGAAGATCCTTTGGCCCCTACCAATATGACATGGTCTTTCTTGGTTGGAAAGTGACTCTGAACATTTTTCAATATGTTAAGCAAATCAGCGAGGCTGATATCTAGCTTGTTCATATGAAAAATTCACAACAATTGTGAAAGGAGTCCAGGAGTGAGTACAAGATCAAATCTTGGCTCAACTCTCCATCCATGACAAAACCTGTTGTCCTAATTGATCAATGAAATTGATAATGTTAAGGACTTTTATCTGTACTATAGTGTCATTGGTCATTCTAGATCAGAAGAGCTCCTTAGATATCTGATATCTATCAGTCCTACTTTCCTCACCATCAACTACTTGACGTTTATGAGTATAGTAGGAGCATCCATAGTTTCATGATGACGTTGAAGCTCGTTACTCATGGATACAAGCATGATGCATTGAGCCAACTGTGCATCATCTTGTCACTTTCTAAAAGTAGCAATCTCTTCCTCAGAGGCATTGTCTGCAACCATTGCAGGGATAGGCGCATTAAGGATACAAGATAACTTTTCAACCATGAGAATTATTCTCAAATTCCTTAACCAATCCGTTTAATTTGGTCCGGTTAATTTAGCATCTAATATGCTACTCAGTGATAGTAATTTTAGAAATTGTAAAATTATGTGAATGAATTTGTAATTAACAACATTTTTAGCATACATTCTTTTATTAATTACCAAAATAAATTAGGTCTTGTTTTAAATTGGTATCTCCCACTATTTTCATCAAACTATATTACCCTCACTTATATAGTTCGGCAAAATCTATTTAAAGATTTGCTAGTGAGAATAAGGATCCAATTTTAAATATGTATAGCCTTGTGGTGACACAACAAACTATATATAAATAAATAGGTAGACAACTCTTGTCAATTACATCAACTATGCAACTCCTTGTATTTTGCCTCTTAGATTATTTTGATCAAGTGGCACATCCGAATCAAAATTATCCAAGTTAAGTCCAACCTAGCACTCCATATATTCAAAAAAGAAAAATATTGTCCTTGTGGTGACACAACAAAATAATATTATTCAATTTTCTTTATAAGCATCAAATGTGATAAAATTAACATCTCAAAGAATTAAGATAAGCCTTGTGGTGACACAACAAACTTATAATAATTAATTGATACTCTATTATTTTTATCATGCTAGAAGGCGACGTTCGATATTCCAAATATCTTTGAACGCTTAGGACTTAATATAAAGTATTTGAGGGGTTTGTTATTAATTTGTCTCATCTTGTTTAGCGCGCATGCACATATATATATAAAATACGCGTCATATTAATTAACATGCGAAGCATGTTTGCATAATATATATATATATATATATATATATATATATATATATATATATATATATATATATATATATAGTATAAGCATGCACATATAGAATACTATATTCCACCCGGATTGATTATGGACTTTATTCTAGTTTGGTTCACTAGAGCCACCAAGTGAACCAAAAGGTCAAACCCTAGGGGTGCAAGAATTAATTTAAATATAACTATTACATTTAAATCACGGGCTCCAATACAAACAGGTCTTCAAGCGCTCCTTGCTCCTTGATCTCCAATTCTTCAAAATAATTCTAACTATTCCTATTACAAAACTATTTAAAATAAATAGAAACCTTGATCAACAGTCAAGGGGAAGTACATAGGAGAGAGTTAGAATTTACATTAAGAAAAATTAGAAAAGACAAGGTACGCAGACCCCATTTAATAAAACTCATACATTCATGCATCTAACTAAAATAAAATTCAATCACATTGGTCAATAGTCCATAATCAATCCCATTTATTATCATACACATCATCATATGCATCAATAAAAACATTCATCTCATGAATAATAAACATTCAAAATATATATTGATATCATTTAATGGGCAAATTTAGTTAGTATAAAATCTAATTTTAAATCAAAATAAACTCCTTTATTTTAATCCAAATTTAAATCAAAATAAACCTCTTTTATTTTAATTTATCCAATTTTAAATAAAATAAACTATTTTATTTTAATCAAAATCTTTAATCAAAATAAACTCCTTTATTTTAATTAATTATGGAATCCAATTCCAAGTAAAAAAAAATTATTAAAAGAAACACGAATTTTCTTTCCTATTCACAAATAAACTCCTTTATTTTGAATAATATGAAATCTTATTTCATATCTAAATAAACTCCTTTATTTAAGGAAACATGGATTCATTTTCCTATTCACAAACAAACTCCTTTATTTTAGGAAACATGGAATCCAATTTTAACTCCAATTAGTTATCATGGAATCTAATTCCAACTCTAATTAGTTAACATGAAATCAAATTTTTAAAATTAAAATAACTCTTTTATTTTAATATTAAAATAAACCTTTTATTTTAATATTAAAATAAACCTTTTATTTTAAGATTAAAATAAAAAAAAAATTAATTTTATACAATAAATTATGCCCAATTAAATTATTTTAAACACATATCAATATACATATCAAATTAAAACAATTAATAATTCGCATAAAGGTTTGGCTCGATGACCTTTATTAGGTTTGTAATATTCATGAACGCAATCAAATTGCACAAATAAAATAAGGGAACGTGTAAAAATCAGAGTTTAAAATTTTACAAACCATATACCCGGATCATCCTTTATGCACAATTATTAATTAAACGAAAAGATATGAAGAACAAGAATCATACCCTTGAAGATTCAAGCTTCCTCAGGTACAAGTTCACCTCCAATCCTTTTTGCGTTCAACTTGAATCCACCTGGTTTGGTTCCTTTCTTTGATCATCGTTAACCACCCAAGTGTTTGGCCTCTAGAGGTGATCCACCAAGAAAGAATAAAGATTCAAGAAGATGGGTGTTTGGCAAAATCCTAATTTTTCTATCTCTCATAGAAAAAAAAGCTTACTCTTCAACAATTGGAATCACGCATGTTGTGAAAAAGTCAACAACCACTCTGTACCCAAAATAAGACTCCTCTTATTTATAGATTTGGGCAACCCTCCTTAACAATTAAGAAATTAGGTTTTATTTTAATTAATTGAATTCTTTTAATTAATTACACTCCCAATCTTATTAGGAATAATTAATTAAATTCTTTTAATTAATTAGTCTCCTAATCTTATTAGGATATTTGAGAGTACTTTTATTAATTAATTCCCAAACTCCTTTAGGAATTAAATAATAATAATAGTAATAATAATAATAAGACTCCTCTTATTAATTTATATTTAATATTTCCAAAATATTAAATATTAAATATTAAGTTATTTAATTTATTCTATTACCATATATTAAATTAAATATACTTAATTTATTATTACGATTATGTCATTAACTTCTTAAATAATTATTCTTCCTTTTATGGTGTGACCCTTTAGGTTCTCTATATTAAACCATTTGTGAATAAATTAATTAGAACAATTCTAATCTTATTTAAATAAATAAATTAAACTATTAATTTATTTAAATAAATAATATTTATTCTACAATAGGGATAAGTCTCCCTAGCGATCAACGACTTTTCAGATAATATAGATTTCAACATTAATCATAAAAGAACCTTTGAGTAAATAGTTACCGTACAATTTAATTCTTTCACCATACAATGTCCCAATTAAATATAAGACATGGAATTACTGTCAACTCTTATTTTATTTAATTATATGTATTTCGACTCTTAAATGCACAACTCCAAATAATGAAAATTAGAAACTCCTTTCTAATTTCATTCTGCATTGGCCAAAGACTACTGGGTTGTCATTTATCGAATCACATAGGACATTTCTCTTCTTTTACTAGAAGCGTTAGATTCTTTATTGATCATACATTATCTCCATGTATAACTTATTATACCCAAGCATACCCTTTGATATACCCTTAAGGGTCTTAAGGAATAAGTCAAAGTATAACTCATCATACACAAGATACTATGATGATCTCAAGTCCAAGGATCACTTGTACTACTATCACTACAGGAATTCCTATTGACATGCAAGTAAAACTCCATTAGGTATTCCTTAGCGAGCCACGTTCAGTGAACTTATTCTCTAATAAGCACCTACATACTTGCTTTAGTGTCTCCACACAAATGATCATGAGATCAATCATCCTTATCCAATGAGCAAGCAACGTATGTACCAATCTATCCGGATTCACTAATCCCTAATTTAGTAATCCAACGATTGGGAACTATTTTAGTTTTAAGCTTTCTAAGAATTTAGATCTCATTAGAATGATCATCATCATTATTCTAAAAGCATTGCCTAAAACTACGGGTTTATCACATATTATAAGGCAGCATCATGTAGATAATTAAAAGCCTTTAATAAATTAATACTTTTTATTAATAAATGAATAAGATTGTTACAAAGTATATATTTTATCATCAAACATGATTGGCTTATATGCATACTACTTTCAGAAAGAACACCCCTTTCTATGATAGGGGGTACCAGGTATCTAATATAAGATACAAAGAGCATATTTAAATGTTATGCATATACATAGTGTAATGTGAGGTTTGATCCCCTCAAGTACTTATTCTCAGAGCCAAGATAACCAAAGGGTCAATTAGCTATTGATTCCATTAGAGTGTTATAGTTCAAAGTCTACTTGACTAGTAGTTATTCTAAAAGCAATCATTATCTTTGCTTCTAAATATTCATATTGTTGAATCTTTCAGATATTTATATTGTTGAATCTTTCAGATATTCATATTGTTGAATCCATTGCGAGATATTTTTCCATTCATCATGATATATCCTTATTTTTGTATTTAAACTTGTTGAGCAAACTTGTTTCTCATCCTTGCTATATCATGAATTATATTGCAGCTAAGCCCGAGACCTTAGGGAAGGACAAGGGTAAAGGAAAGATGTAGAATAGTGGCAAGGAGCAGACATTACCTTATGCCTAGTTTAAATTACTATTATGTAATATAAACCCTAATATTATTTTAGGGTATGTTTGTAAGATGATATTAAGGTTATCGTATCTTAAGACTAGTAACACCTTTTGAATGAACGATGTACGTTTATTATATTCCGCATTTTAGTTATCGTATGTTGTTTAGAGGTGGATATTTGTGTTTTATCGTGATGACCGAACTGGGGTCAGAGGACCCGGATTCGGGGGCGTCACAGGTGATGTATAACATTTCGATGTTATGATGTCGTAATAAGAGATAAGTGTAAAGCGTATAAACGTTATATACACAACATAGTTGCGATGTATGGTCGGTCTTAGCATACAACGAACTATATGCTTCAACATTTAGAAAGGATGATGAACATAGTGTTCATGTAATGGATAACAAATGAGAGTTATTAAAACCTTATGTAAAGGTTGAATGAAAGATTAAGAGATGAACAACGTGAACGCAAAATACATAAACGATCCTCGTGAATCGTATTCGCGTTGGGCGAACGTTCAAAGTATATATTGGTTATATGAATTACACGTTAACGAAGGTAGTAAATAAGAATGAATTATCAAGAAAGTCATAACTAACAGTAATAGGATTAATGAAAGTCCGATTTTGAGTCGGATAAAAAATGTTAGAATGAAATGTAAGCGTTAAAACACTTTAGCAGACGTAAGGTTGAGTGTACGCGAATATTGAACGGACAGGACCTACATACCGTGTATGGTTTGATCGTATGGTAATGAAGACTGATGACTAAACCTATGAATGGTGAAGAAACTGAATTAATAACAATGACATATAACGTTAAGAAGTCGAGTTAATAATTATAACTTGGATAACGTTCCGAGTTGAATGAACTTGACGTTGTAAGATATGAATAAGGTAACGTAAAATTCTTTAACACTATGAATGTGTAGTATTAGCATTGAATAATCGTTCTGAGTATACAAAAGACAATATGAACTAGACGATAAATAATGAATCCTGAGGTATGACATTTAGTTGCCAGAAAGCCATAAGAAATGAGAAATCGACTTAACGAACGTTATAGTTTTAATGGTTTGGCAAAGTTAAGTTAAGTTTAGGTTATAGTATAATCATAATCTTTAATGGTTGACATATGGGAGTTGGGCTAAACAATTCCTTCAGAGAGCGGAGGTATATATAAAACTGGCAACCGATCTAACTCTCTATGAAAGATAGTGTATACGAGACGGGAAACTAGTTTGTTGGTTGTTTGTGGGAAACCACTCAAAATACCATATGAAATATTAGTAGAGATTCAATGTGTGCTAAGTCCTAGAAGGGTTATAAGAAGAAGATAATAATATAAATCATCAAAGATGATGATCATATGAGTTAATACATCTCTGTATGTCATAACGCCGTAAAGCAGTAAAGAAAGTTGGTCACGTAAACTTAGATTGCAAGAACGCGAACCCTAAGAAGTAAAGTTAAGTAAACCAATGCGTAAGTCAAGTATATGACTAATTGGTGTATGTGTTATTTCCTTATGTGTTATATAGGGT
This sequence comes from Panax ginseng, assembly GCA_020205605.1. Taxonomy (NCBI): domain Eukaryota; kingdom Viridiplantae; phylum Streptophyta; class Magnoliopsida; order Apiales; family Araliaceae; genus Panax; species Panax ginseng. The sequence goes on from CM035129.1 coordinate 91,949,760, forward strand.
TTTCATTGGGCAGCTTAGCGTAAACTGTAAGCTGTAGCTATATGTAAGGCAAGTTTCCTAACTTCATTCATATTTTAAATGAATGCTAGTTTCTTAAACTTTCTCAGATGTTAAACTTGAGAAGTTTTGTCTATGTGCAAGACTTAGTCATATTCCATCCTTGAATTTTGATGATGAATTGTTCATATAATAAATTGTTTCATGGCATTTCAGGTATATGATGATAAAGAACAATTGGTGGGATTTTCAAGTGGTTGAAAAAGTTTTTCTTTACTAGGAGAACCAAGTGTAAGGTTAATTGCATAATAATTGATTTTTCATTTAAAGGCTCTAGGACATATCATTGAAATTTAGTTTTACATGTCTTAAAATGAAGAGTATTTTAAAACAAATGAAAATGGTTTTTCTAATATTAAATAACTTTAGCTTAGAATAATAAATTATCAAGTACAAAAGAGATTAACATTTTATATATGTTACGTGTGCTTATAAGTTGTTACTTGATAATGGGTTATATTCAAAGTTAAGTTTTCTACTACACGTGGATATATGAGCATGTCTAGTAAGCTAAAAAGATGGTAGCCTATAGAGTTTAAATTGTGACATGATAAGTGCGGTTTTCAAGAAAGGTAATTGTGGATATCCTTGGAACTTTAAAGACCTTGATTAAAGGAAAAGAACTTTGATGTTACATGTCACTTGATGTTATACACCACTTTTATATAGAGAGATAAAGTCTTCATTCGTTTAACTACGTTAGGGGAAAACGTGAAGGAAAACGCTCAACGTCAAAAAGTATTTTTCAGTTTTTCAGAGATTCGAAGAATACATAAAAATTAATCGTTAAAGAAAAGACGAAATATCCAAAAATATTTGGATTTCGAGAATCGCAGTTTTTGAACTGTCAGACGAATCCTGAAAGACGGAACCACAAAGCTTCCTAGAGAAGCTTTGTGAATAGTAAGGGGGTTAATTAAGAGGTGTGAATAGTAACTTATGGGGCGAAATGACTATATTGCCCCTAGCTTGTAAAATCTATAAAAGAAAGCTTAATTTCATTTGTTGGTGATTTTGAAAATCACCAACACTTGAGAGAAAGAGAGGTTGGATGGGAAGGAGAAGGAGGAGGAAAAGATTTCTCATGTGCAAACTTTGTCCAACGAAAGGAGATTAAAGAAGAAAGGTAATCTAAAACCTAACTTTTATATAAATTTTTTTAAGTTTTATATGTTTAAAATATAACTTAATGAGAATAGAAGTAAAAGATGTTAAGAATGATTTTCATATGGTTGAAATCATGGGAAAATAAAGAAATAAGAATTAAAAATTTAGTAAATAAATTTCTTAAGGAAGTATAAATTTAGTAATGAATTTGAGCTATACGAATGTATCATATGAAAGATTCAGTTAAATAAGTAAGGAATGGTGTTTTATAACACCGAATTCCAAGAAAAAGTGAAATCGTAATCAAAATATCGATTAAAAAATGAAAAACGAACAAAGAACACATGAAGAACACGAAGAACGTTGTTGATGGACAAATTTAAAACCATCATAGTATAATTGTTGTTGATGGACAAGTTTAAAACCATCATAGTATAAGTTAGATGCTTATTGCTTGATTAGGAATGGTAGAAACGTTCGTGAAGAACAGATTAAACTTAACTATAACGAAGTTATGGCAAAAATTTCGTAAAAGACGAATGAGAATTAAAAAGTGTGTAAATGAACCCGAAGGTGTAAGGTTTCATAAGAAAGTAAGAGAATGTAGAAAACGTGAGTCGTGGACTCAAAAATGAATGAGTTCTGAGTTCGGATTACCGAATTACGGACGAACGAACGAAGAACGTTAATAACGTAAAAATGAATGAAGGATGAAGATTAAGCCAATCGAATGGCATGTTAACGAATTCAAAACAAAGTTCTGTCTGAGGGGGATTGAAGTAAGTAAGATAACGAAGAGAATGGCTTTGGAACGACCTCGTTCCGAGTTATAACGAATAAGTTATGAGATCGGGAAGTAAGTGTCTCAAAACGATTCAAAACTCGGGAAAATTTTCAAGATTTAGGGCTTGGCGCCGCAGCGCCAGCCATGCTTTATAAGGTGGCACCACGGCGCCAGACCGGGGAATTGGACACTGGAAACTCACACCGCAGCGCGAGTAATAACACACAGGGTGGCGCCACAACGCCAGCCTGAGTAATCAAGCACTGCATAGTGGTGCTGGAGCGCGAGGATTGTGAAGGGAACTGGCACCGCAGCGCCGGTGCAGGGCAAGGCCCAGTGATGAGCTTTTAACTACTCAAATCCTGGGGAAAGTGTAATGAAAGCTAATGAGCGTGTAGTTCATGTAAGGTAACACTTAAATAAGTGAATTAAACCTTTAGTATAGGTTGAACAGAAAGATTAAACGAGATTAAAAGACAAAGAATGTAAATACGGGTTACGAAACCGATATTCGGGGACCGTAGTCGCGATAAACGAACGTGGGGGGGGGGGATTGCTATGGTTGTGATTCCTTAGACGTTGAGTAACGAGGGTAAGGAATAACATTTCGATGTTATGTTATGGTAATTAGAGAAGTGTAAAGCATATAGACGCTATGAACGTAACACTGTTGCGATGAACAATCGGTCTTAGCATACAGCGAATTGTATGACTTCCACATTAAGAAAGAATAATGAACGTGGGGTTTATGTAATGGATAATGAAAGTATTAAGTAATATATGAATTATCAAGAGAGTCGTAATGAATGGTAATAAGATTAATGAAAGTCGAATGTGAGTCGGATAAAGAATTAATCCTGAGGTATGGCATTTAGTTTCCAGAAAGCCATAAGGAATAAGAAATTTACTTAACGAATGTTATAGTTTAATGGTTTGGATAAGTTAAGATAAGTTTAGGTTGTGGTACAATTGTAATCTTTGATGGTTGACATATGGGAGCTGGTCTAAACAATTCCTTCAGAGAGCGAAGGTATATACGAAACTGGCAACCGATCTAACTCACTATGAAAGATATTGTAGACGAGACGAGAACTTGTTTGTTGGTTGTTTATGGGAAACCACTCAGAGTACCATATGGACTACTAGCAGAGACACGATGTGTGCTGAGTCCTAGAAAAGTTAGAAGAAGAAGATAAGAATGCAAATCATCAAAGATGTTGAATGTATTAAGTAAGACATCTCCATATGTCATGAAGCCGTAAAGCAGTAAAGGAAGTTGTCGCGTAAACTTAGGTTGCAAGAACGGGAACCCTAAGAATTAAAGTTAAGTAAACCAATGCGTAAGTCAAGTATATGACTAATTGGTGTATATGTTATTTCCTTATGTGTTTTATAGGGATTGGAATGAGCAGTTCAACCTAAGCTGTAGCTGCGAGTAAAGCAAGTTTCTAACTTCATTCATAATTTAAATGAATGTTAGTTTCTTAAACTTCTCAGATGTTGAACTTGAGAAGTTCTGTCTTATGTGTGAATGTGCGATATTTGTACAAGGTGATAGAACGTATGAGGCCTTGTGCCTAATTTGAACACTTCAGTGTTTCTATGAGATGAACTATTCTGTGATTGCACTGTTCAATATGAACACTTCAGTGTTTCTATGAGAATGTTCTATTTATACATGAACCGTTATTATTAAGTTTGTGCTAAAGATTCTAGCTAGACAGGATATGCATGAAAGAGAGTAGAGAAAGAAAGTATTTTAAAGTGAATGTGACTAATGTTTTAAAATGATAGGAATCGAGATTATTCTTATTATTCAAGCTGCTTCATAACCTTTGTTCGGTTATCGAAATTCTAAAGGAATGTTTGAATTCTTGAAGTTATTTGTTCAACTGCTATAACTTGTTGGGCAATTGAATGCTCACACTTGTTTTAAATGAAAAACATTTTCAGTGTACGAGAAGAAGAACCTAAGGATCCCGTAAAGATTAATTTGATCGGTATCCAGAAGAAGTGTCATTCATTAGATGAGTGAGCGTGAAGATTAAGCGAAGACTTATAATGTAGAATAGTTTAATTAAAATATAGACTAGTTTAATGAACTGTTATGTATCCTTGGTGGCGGATGAAATTCACTCGTGTAAGATGTAAAGAATAATATAATTATCATTATTTGTAATGAACGAGGTTATAAGGTATTAGAACTCGAGAATTGAGAATGTATGTTGTTATATTTCACTATATAATGATGTATGTTTGGAAGGAAGGGGGACCATGACGTACCGAATCCGGGTGTGAAGATAGATTGGATTTCGGGGCGTTATAAAGTGGTATCAGAGCTGATAGGTTATAAACCTTAGGTATGAGTACCTAAGGCTATAATCGTAGAGAGAAGGATAAGAAGATCATTGAGTTCAACGATTAAGGAAGAAGATCACCACGTGATTATAGTGAATCGTAATAACAGATGATATGTTAAACGATGAAGGATTTATAACTAATGCTATAAATGAATGGTACTACGAAGTAGTATGGGAAGAAGAACTCAGATTGAGTTATGAAGGATAGCATACGAATTAAAGAAAATTCATATTAAGTGAAGAGAAAGTTAGAAGTTGTAAGATTTCAATTGAGGACTCATGTGATAGCGGAGTGGTACGAACCTTTGAATGGGAAAGGGTTTGTGACTACTTAGCTTATTATAGTGATAATCATTAGAATATGTCGCGTTATCAATATGTATATGGCGAGAAAGTGAATCTTTTCTTATGTATATACTTGATAGGTAGAGAACGATAAGGTAGGTGCGAGTTCTTGAAACTCATACTTATGGTAAGTTCGTGACTCATAATAATATGGTATGTTTTTAAACTTCTCAGCGAATGGATGCCTATGGTCTGACTGGGATAAGTCTTAAACTCATATTATTGTGGAAAGTTCCTGAACTCATAATGTGTGGTAAGTTGATGGACTGTACTAAGGTATAGGGATGTTTAGACTGAAAGCGTGTATTTTCAGTAGAATTAGCATTGAAGGTGCTAGAGAAGATTAAGTATTGTCGTAAGTAAGACAATGAAGGAAGATGGAGAATAGGATATTCCAAGTCATCTAGCTACGCTAGATTTCGAACTTTATTAAAATCGTGTTTATGTATGCGCGTTTTGAAAAGGAAAGAATTGGTTCAACTTTTGGAACCAATAGATTTTAAAAGAACTATTCTTGGTATGTCTATGCTAATTGTTTCGGCTAGACAGAAATTGATTTGAAATATCAAAATAAATTTTATATCATCAGTGCATTTTATGCAAGGATGGTAAAAGGATGGAGTTATTAATGCAATTGAACCTAGTGTTGGATGTGATCTTAGGATCAACAACCAACTATGGTATGATGTATAATGACAAAGTCATAAACTGACGAAGTCCTCAACGTACTGTGAAAAGTACGGTATCATGACGTCATAAAATATTTTGATGTATTGCAAAAAGAATTTAAAGGGTAGTCGATGTCAATTGATTTGAATAGACGAATGTTTCAAGTTGATATCCAATTTATTGGTATGGTCTAAGCTACTTGATTTGGCTAAGACAAATGGTATGTCATGTTTAAAAGAAAATTGAGCTTTCTTTGAAGAAGTTATGCCAAATAAATTTTTTTGGTGCGGAATCTAATGATTACGTCTGAGGTGAACACACCCCGAAATGGGGTTATACAATGGGTTGATCGCCTACATATGAAAGAGGTAGTTTACCTTCTGGGTGATTGTAAACTGACCGTGAAAGAAAGGTTATGGCGTCATGCTGTTAAACCTAGTAAGTGTTCATGGTCAATTTGACTCCTCAGCAAAAGTATGAAATGTTTTAAAGGAATTCTTATATTCCTCGTTGTTCATTCTACTTCATAATTGTTGATAAGTTATGAAGGTGAGGGAATCTTTGAAAGATAAGAACTTCGTTGAAGAGAAGTTGAGAAGAAGGGTAGGTTAAAATTTCGAGGACGAAATTCTGTGAAGAAGGGGTGAATGTGATGACTCAAGAATGGGTGTGGTTTTAAGAAATTTCGACGGAATTTTTATAAGGGAGGAAGAATGTGACAACCCGAAAAATTGGATTGTCCAAAATTTAAGATTTAAAGAATTAGTTATTAATAAAATGAATTTTTATTAATAATATTCTGTGATATGTGTTTATTAATCGTTCTAGAACCTAGGATGATTATAAATCGGGAGGATTCTGGCTATGAGCTAAACTGAATGAGTAAGAATTTTCAAGACAAAAATAAAATTTTTCTGGGAAAAAAAATATTTCTGGGAAAAAAGACGAAATAGGCATTATTCACCTGATAAAACCCTAAAAGTTAAGGTTTGAATAACCTATGCCTTTCCGAGAGCTCAGTATGCAAAAATGACATTCCGTCAAAAGATTTGACAATAATATATTGTGAAACGTTAAGTAAGCCGACAAAAGTTTTTCTCAAAAAACGTACAAAAATCGGATGAAATAAAAATGACAAAAAGTATTATTATGTACTTTTCATTCGTTTAACTACGTTAGGGGAAAATGTGAAGGAAAACGCTCAACGTCAAAAAGTGTTTTTTAATTTTTCGGAGATTCGAAGAATAGGTAAAAATTAATCGGTAAAGAAAGACGAAATATCCAAAAATATTTGGATTCCGAGAATCGCAGTTTTCGAACTGTCGGACGAATCCCGAAAGACGGAACCACAAAGCTTCCTGGAGAAGCTTCGTGAATAGTAAGGAGGTTAGTTAAGGAGGTGTGAATGGTAACCTATGGGACAAAGTGACCATTTTGCCCCTAGCTTGGAAAATCTATAAAAGGAAGCTTAATTTCATTTGTTGGTATTTTGAAAATCACCAACACTTGAGAGAGAGAGAGAGGTCAGATGGGAAGGAGAAGGAGGAGGAAAAGCTTGCTCGTGTTCAAACTTTGTCCAACGAAAGGAGATTATAGAAGAAAGGTAATCCGAAACATAACTTCTATATAAATTTCTTTAAGTTTTATATGTTTAAAACATAACTTAATGAGAATAGAAGTAAAAGATGTTAAGAATGATTTTCATATGGTTGAAATCATAAGAAAATGAAGAAATAAGAATTAAAAATTTAGTAAATAAATTTCTTAAAGAAGTATAAGTTTCGTAATGAATTTGAGCGATCCGAATGAATCATATGAACGATTCGGTGAAATAAGTAAGGGATGGTGTTTTATAACACCAAATTCCAAAAAAAAAGTGAAATCGTAATCAAAATATCGATTAAAAAATGAAGAACGAATGAAGAACACGAAGAACACGAAGAACGTTGTTGATGGACAAATTTAAAACCATCGTAATATAATTGTTGTTGATAAAAAAGTTTAAAACCATCGCGTATAATTTAGATGCTTACTGCTTGGTTAGAAATGGTAGAAACGTTCATGAAGAACAAATTAAACTTAGCTATAACGAAGTTATGGCAAAAATTTTGTAAAAGACGAATGAGAATTAGAAAGTGTATAAATGAACTCGAAGGTGTAGGGTTTCATAAGAAAGTAAGAGAATGTAGAAAATGTGAGTCGTGGACTCAAGAATGAACGAGTTTCGAGTTCGGATGACCGAATTACGAACGAACGAACGAAGAACGTTAATAACATAAAAAAAATGAAGGATGAAGATTAAGACAATCGAATGGCATGTTAACAGATTCAGAATGAAGTTCTGTCTAAGGGGGATTGAAGTATGTAAGATAAGGAAGAGAATGGCTTTGGAACGACCTCATTCCGAGTTATAACGAATAAGTTATGAGATTGGGAAGTAAGCGTCTCAAAACGATTCAACACTTAGGAAAAAATTTCAAGATTTAGGGCTTGGCGCCGCAGCGCCAGCCATGCTTTGTAAGGTGGCACCACAGCGCCAGACCGGGGAATTGGACACTGGAAATTAGCGCCGCAACGCGAGCAATAACACATAGGGTAGCCAGCACAGCCAAATTGGGTAGTCAAGATCAGATAAAAGTAAGCAATGCGGCCTGGGATTATGAAGGGACCCGTGCATAGCCACCGGTGCGAAGGCAAGGCCCAGTGATGAGCTTTTAACTGCTCAAATCTTGGGGAAAGTGTAACGAAAGCTAATGAACATGTAGTTCATGTAAGGTAACACTTAAACAAGTGAATTAAACCTTTTGTGAAGATTGAACGAAAATATTAAACGAGATTAAAAGACAAAGAATGTAAATGCGGGTTTCAGAACTGATATCCGGGGACCGTAGTCGCGATAAACAAACGTGGGGGGATTGCTATGGTTGTGATTCCTTAGACGTTGAGTGACGAGGGTAAGGAATAACATTTCGATGTTATATTGTGGTAATAAGAGATAAGTGTAAAGCGTATAGACGCTGTGAACACAACGCTATTGCGATGAACGATCGATCTTAGCATACAACAAATCGTATGGCTTCGACATTAAGAAAGAATAATGAACGTGGGGTTTATGTAATGGATAATAAAAGTATTAAGTAAGATATGAATTATGAAGAAAGCCGTAATGAACGGTAATAAGATTAATGAAAGCCGAATGTGAGTCGGATAAAGAATGAATCTTGAGGTATGGCATTTAGTTGCCAGAAAGCCATAAGGAATAAGAAATTTACTTAATGAAAATTATAGTTCAATGGTTCGGATAAGTTAAGATAAGTTTAGGTTGTGGTACAATCGTAACCCATGATGGTTGACATATGGGAGCTGGGCTAAACAATTCCTTTAGAGAGCGAAGGTATATCTGAAATCGGCGGTCGATCTAACTCACACTTGTGAAAGACAGTGTAGTGTAGGCGAGAGACAGAACTTATTTGTTGGTTGTTTGTGGGAAACCACTCAGAGTACCATATGGACTACTAGCAGAGACACGATATGTGCTGATTCCTAAAAAAGTTAGAAGAAGAAGATAAGAATTCAAATCATCAAAGATGTTGAATGTATTAAGTAATACATCTCCGTATGTCATGAAGCCGTAAAGCGGTAAAGGAAGTTGTCGCGTAAACTTAGGTTGCAAGAACGCGAACCCTAAGAAGTAAAGTTAAGTAAACCAATGCGTAAGTCAAGTATATGACTAATTGGTGTATGTGTTATTTCCTTATGTGTTTTATAGGGATTGGAATGAGCAGTTCAGTGTAAGCTGTAGTTGTGCGTAAGGAAAGTTTCCTAACTTCATTCATATTTTAAATGAATGTTAGTTTCTTAAACTTCTCAGATGTTGAACTTGAGAAGTTCTGTCTATATGCGAATGTGCAATATTTGTACAATAAGATAGAACGTATGAGGCCTTGTGCCACAATTTGAACACTTCAGTATTTCTATGAGATGAACTGTTCTGTGATTGCACTGTTCAATATGAGAATGTTTTGTTTATACATGAACCGTTATTATTAATTCTGTGCTAAAGATTCTAGCCAGACAGGATGTGTATGAAAGAGGGTAGAGAATGAAAGTATTTTAAAGTGAATGTGACTAATGTTTTAAAATGATAGGAATCGAGATTATTCCTATTATTCAAGCTGCTTCATAACCTTTGTTCGATTATCGAAGTTCTAACGGATTATTTGAATTCTTGAATTTGTTTGTTCAATTGCTATGACTTTCTGGGCAATTGAATGCTCACACTTGCTTTAAATGAAAAACATTTTCAGCGTACGAGTAGAAGAACCTAAGGATCCCGTAAAGATCAAGCTGATCGTTATCCAGAAAAAGTGTCATTCATTAGATGAATGAGCGTGAAGATCAAGTGAAGACTTGTAATGTAAAATAGTTTAATTAAACTATAGACTAGTTTAATGAACTATTATGTATCCTTGGTGGCGGATGAAAGTCACTCGTGTAAGATGTAAGGAATAATGTAATTATCATTATTTATAATGAACAAGATTATAAGGTATTAGAACCTTGGAATTGAGAATGTATGGTGTTATATTTCACTATATAATGATGTATATTTGGAAGGAAGTGGGACCGTGATGTACGGAATCCGGGTGTGAAGATAGACCGGATTTTGAGGTGTTACACCCCCTTATAAGGATTCTGTCCCCAAAATCACGCTCTAATTTAAACAAACAATTGAGGGTAATTCTTCCTCATCTATTCTTCAAGTTCCCACGTTGCTTCTTCGGCATCGTGGTTCTTCCATAACACCTTTACCGAAGGTATAACTTTATTTCTCAGAACTTGTTCTTTTCTATCAATGATTTGAATAGACATTTCTTTATACATCAAGTCCTTCTCAATATGAATAGGCTCATACTCTATTGTGTGCTTATAATTGGGCTTATAAGGACGTAAAATAGATACATGAAACACATTGTGTATTCGTTCTAAGTCTGGAGGTAATGCTACCATGTAAGCTACCTCTCCTACCCTTTTTAATATCTCGAAAGGTCCTATAAACCTTGGACTTAATTTTCCCTTCTTTCCAAAACGTATCTTTCATTTCTAGGGAAAAACCTTTAGAAATACATACAAGCCTACTCCAAACTCTCTGTTTACTTGATGCGAATCCGCAAACTTCTTTTGTCTGTCTTGAGCTGCTACCAATCGCATTCGTATCAGCTTAACTATATCCGCTGTTTGCTGCACCAATTCAGGTCCTAGCATTTGGCGTTTTCCTACTTTATCCCAACATAATGGTTTTCTGCACTTCCTTCCGTATAAAGCTTCATAAGGTGGCATGCCTATGCTCGCATAATAACTGTTGTTATACGCAAACTCTACTAATGATAGATGATCATCCCAACTACCCTTGAAATCCATGACGTAAGATCTCAGCATATCTTCTAGCGTCTGAATTGTTCTTTCGCTCTGTCCATCGATTTGTGGATGATACGTTGTACTTAACTTCAACTGCGTTCCCAACTGTTCTTGTAGACTTCTCCAAAAGTTTGATGTGAATTGTGGATCTCAATCTGACACTATCAAAACTGGTACTCCATGTCTGGAAATAATTTCCTTAACATAAAGTATAGCTAACTGATCTAAGTTATTCTTGAATCTTACTAGCAAAAAGTGAGCCAACTTCGTCAATCGGTCCACTATTACCCAAATAGCGTCGTACCCTTTCTGTGTAATCGAAAGTCCCACCACAAAGTCCATCGTGATATGCTCCCACTTCCATTCCACAATCTCCAATGACTGTAACAAGCCACTTGGTCGTTGATGTTCAACCTTAACTTTTTGACAAGTTAAGCACCTACTCACGTATTCTGCTATCTCCCTCTTCATGTTTGGCCACCAAAAACTCTGTCGAAGGTCTTGATACATCTTAGTACTACCAGGATGAATCGAGTACCTTGAATTATAAGCCTCTTGTAACACTTTCTCCTTTAATTTTGTCTCATTTGGAACCCAAATTCTTCCTTCAAATCTTAATAATCCCTCATTATCAAGAATATACTTTATATCTTTTTCATTTGCTAGCCGCTTCTTCATCTGATCACACTCATCATTTCTGAGTTGTACCTCCTCGACTCTCTCTATAATAATAGATCGAATCTCCGTTGTAAACAATCTCTATCCGGACTCACTCGGTAATTTGACCTCCAACTCCATTCTAGCCATCTTTGTTATTAACTCAGTTTGAGCAGTTAACATAGACAACTTTTCCCGACCCTTCCTGCTTAGGGCGTCGGCCACTACATTGGCTTTTCCGGGGTGATACAGGATATCGCAGTCGTAATCCTTTATCAACTCCAGTCATCTCCTTTGTCTCATATTTAAATCTTTTTGTGTGAAGATATATTTTAGACTCTTATAGTCCGTGTATATCTCATATTTCTCTCCATATAAGTAATGCCTCCATATTTTTAAGGCAAACACTACCGCGACCAGTTACAGATCATGAATAGGATAAACTTTCTCATAATCATTTAACTGCCGTGATGCATACGCAATGACCTTGCCATGCTGCATGAGCACGCAACCAAGTCCTCTACGCGAAGCATCGCTATAAACTACAAAATTCCCTATATCATCGGGTAAAGATAATATAGGTGCTTCACTCAACCTTTTCTTCAACTCTTGAAAACTATCTTCACACTTCTTAGTCCACACGTACTTCGCTGCCTTCCTTGTCAAATTATTTAACGGAGTAGCTATCTTAAAAAAATCTTGGATGAATCTTCGATAGTATCCCGCTAACCCTAGGAAACTCCGTACCTCAGTCGGCGTTTTCGACTGTTCCTAATTAATTACTGCTTCTACCTTCGCTGGGTCTACTTAAATTTCATCTCGGTCGATAACATGTCCTACAAAATGTACCATTTCTAGCCAAAATTCACACTTAGTGAATTTCGAATATAACTTCTCCTTCCTTGGTGTCTCCAACACTAACCTTAGGTGTTCAGCGTGATCTTCTGGCGTCTTAGAATAGACTAGAATATCATCGATAAACACTATGATGAACTTGTCCAAATATTGTTTGAACACTCTGTTCATCATATCCATAAATGCAGCTGGTGCATTTGTTAACCCAAATAACATCGCCAAAAACTCGTAATAGCCGTAATAAGTTCTTAATGTTGTCTCAGGTACATCCTCCTTTCTAACCTTCAACTGATGATACCCCGTTCACAAATCTATCTTAGAAAAATACTTTGCCCTTTTCAACTAATAAAAAAGATCATCAATCCTGGGCAATGGGTATTTATTCTTTATCGTTAACTTGTTCAACTCTCGGTAGTCGATAAAAAGTCTCAACAATCCGTCCTTATTCTTCACAAACAATACCGGTGCTCCCCACGGCGAAACATTCGGTTGAATGTATTTTCTACCCAACAGTTCTTGTAACTGAACCATCAACTCCTTCATCTCTATTGGCACCATACGATACGGTGCCCTTCAAACTGGTGCCGCTCTTGGCACAATATCTATTACAAATTCGATCTCCCTATCTGGTGGAAGACCTGGTAATTATCTTGGAAATACATCCACGAATTCTTTAACTATAGGTATTTGTTCCATTGTTGCTCCCACTCTCTATCACACAAATAACCCACACATCCCTTTCTCAAAAATTTTCTAGTTTGTGTCAAGGTAAGACAACACGAACGTCCGACGATTTATTACCGTAGAACATTACATGAAGCTGTCTCAACATTCTAATGTTTACACATTTCTTTTGGCAATCTATAATTGCACCATGGTTAAACAACTAATCCATCCCGAGAATTACATCGAATTCTCCCAACTTTATCGGTATCAAATCTAGCGATAATTTATAACCTCGTATTTCTACACAACAACCCCTATGAATATTTTTAACAGGAATTATTTCTTCATTTTCTACCTTGATATTCAAAGCTATAGGCAATCTTTCGGGATGTAATCCTAATCGTTTAGCAAAATCACATGCTATAAAAGAACAAGTAGCACCTGAATCAAACAACACATAAGCATTTATATCGTTGATTGGGATAATACCTGCAACTACATCCCTTGATGCAACTGCATCTTGGACCATCATGTTAAAGGTGCGGGCCATCGGCCTACTCGTCTGAGCTGGACCACTAATAGCTAACTTACCACTATTAGTGCCCTTATTCCCATCCGTCCCCTTCTTCGGGCAATTCTTCGCCATGTGATCAGTTGATCCACATACGAAGCATCGATGGTTCTTCTTTAGACTTGAACAGTTAGGCAAAATATGCCCCTCCTGTCCACAGTTGTAGCATACTGACTTTCCCTTAAGATAGACTCCTAAGTGAGTCTTCCCACAGTTCTTGCATGCCTCCATCCTCTTCTTAGGATCTCCTTACTTTACTCCAGTATTCCCAGAGTTAAAACCCTTCCTCTTCTGCCCGTTGCCACTACCACTAGCTCCCTTAGTTTTCACTCCCCCATCTACCTTATTCTTAATTTTCTTCTCCCTGTGGTACTAGCTTAAAGCTTCATTACCACTCTCAGTAATTATTGCCTTTTCTAAAATGGTTCCAAAGGAAATACTTTGAAACACTGATATCCGACTTTAGAGCTAGGGTTTTAAGCCCTGCTCAAATCTCCTCGCCTTCCTTACCTTCGTATCCACTTGATGTGGAGCAAACATCGCCAGTTCATTGAACTTGGCAGCATATTGGAGAACAGTCATTTCCCCTTGTTTCAGTTCTAAGAACCTCATCTCCATCCTCCCTTGCATACTCGTGGGAAAGTAGTTCTCGAAGAAAATCTCCTTGAACCGTGTCCACGTTAAGTTCTCTATCACAGCCCTAGCCTGGTTCGCTTCCCACCAGAAGTTGGCATCTCCCTTCATCATATAGATAGCAAAAGAAACCTTTTGTCCCTCTTCAACATTTGCAATAACAAATGCCTTCTCTATCTCTTTCACCCAAGTCTGGGCTTCTATAGGGTCTATAGTTCCTATACACTCTTAAAGTCCTTAAACGTAGTAGCACGTACTACCGTAGGATTTACAGGTATATTCGCCTTATTTTGGTTAAAAGCAGTCGTTTATAAATTAACGAACTCTTGCATCGGGTTAACCGGTCCTCCTTCCGGTTGATTCACGTTCGCTCCTTGATTTCGTTGTCTTCTTCTTAGCGGCATCTTTCTGTTAAAATAAATAACACTTCATTATTAATTCCTTCTTGTTAATTAGTTATTATTCATTATTAAACAATAACTCATACTCATTGCATAACATGTTCCATAAAAGGCTTATATTGATATGTTCTTCCTTGTAGTATAATACTACATCGTTCATCATTAAACAACCTTAGCTGATTACATTACTTTCCCGCCATTGCTTTCCAAAAATTGGGATTTACAAAAGACTACTCTTTGATATACAAAAGAGGGTTTTTCGTCACTAAATAGATACAACATATTTACATATCTATTCTACTCTAGTTAGTAACTACATTACATCTGCCTTATGGCATTCTCGAAATCTGCATTGGCAAGACCAGCAATCACATCTCGACTGATAGTATGCCGAGTCTGCCTTGCGTCCACAGGATACTCCGCCACTTTTCGCTGAAAGTCCCCGTGAGAACTCCTATGTATATAGGACATCCTACTAACCTTCTGCTTCTTGGTCTTTAGCTCCTGCTTAAGCTCAAAGACCTCATGTTTCAGCTCATGGACCTTGTCCTTGGCTAACACCTTCTCATCGTGCTCTTCTTCCAACATCGTCTCCATGCTTTTCTTGTCCTCCAAGATATCATGGTTTTCCTCCTTCAATTCTCTCACCTCCTTCCCTAACTGAATATTCCTATCTAATATCGTCAAGAACAACGCCTTCATTGACTCCCCCGGAGTCATCTCTTCTGCAAGTGCTACCGTGTTAAATGATACCACCTCCACCTCCTCCTCTGACTTGCCATCAAACAAAGATATGAAGTCTAAGTTTTTCGAGTCTTCTGACTCAATCACCACCACTTCTGGCAACTCTGCTACAGGTGTTGGTAAAATCTCTACTTGGTTTACAGACCCCTCACTAACCACATGTATATCCCTATACATCACGTTATCTCCTGACATCTACAACAAAACAATTTAGTTTGATTAGTAAACCTCATTAGAATAATAAAAACACATATCACATATAATGCATTTTTAGGGTTAACTTCATCTTTTACTTCCCTAACTCTTCTTAAGGTTATGGCTTAAGGTTCTTTTTCCCCCCTTAAGTTTTATAACCTACAACTTTGATGCCAACCTGTGACGCCGCCAAATTCGGGTATCTTCCAACTCGACAGATGGTGTTACAGTTCACACATACATTCAATTGAAATAACTTAAAAGAGTGAATATGCCTTCTATATATTCCAAAACAATATTTCCCTTCCTAGGTTCTTTGTAACCATTACATATGTTTTAATATCAAATAATTACAACGTTCAAACTATACTATTACAAAGACAGCTTGTTTGTCTGCCTTAGCCTTCCTTTAATCTTTACTAGGTCCTTCCGGTCGTTCGGTCTTAGCTACATTCATATGGTTCAAGCAAGAGTGAGCATAACTAGCTCAGCAAGTATGACAATTTCATTTAAACAATAGGCTTGAATCATAAGAATCGTATATCTTCAATAACTGAAGCAATAGTTATGAAGTACTATAGATAATTCAAAATAGCACTTCTCTTTTCTTTAAAATATTTCACAATAAACAACGTTCATTAAACATAAATTTTGGTCCAAGACCTTGAGCATTTCATTCTTTCTTTGAAAAGGATAACCCGACACCAAGTTCGTAAGTCTGGTATATCTTACGAGCACGTCTAGGTGATCATCCTATAGTACTCTATGTTGTACAACACTTCTTCTTTAAACGTATTTACGTTTAAGTTTTGGCAACCTCACGTGCTTATTGGTTGACGACAAAACATTTGTTTATTCATACTTAGTCTTTCTTTGAAATCCATACCAAAACAGTTTGGCAAAAGATAACAGCATTGATAACATTTTAATATATTATAAGGAAATCCACAAAATATACAATTCTAGCCGAAGAAATTGGCTTCGACTTCCTTACACATCAATTCATGCGCAAGATACATGAATCACAAAGCTTGTCCAGAATGAACATAGACAAGGGTTAAAACACTTGCCTTCAGCGTCTTCTACAGTCAATACACTTTCCTTTTGAATCTTTAAGGTTTCTACAATACATAATCACATAACATACCACATTAGGTCATAATCAGTCATGTATGGTCACTAATGTATCTTACCCTTCTTCTCAATCAAATCATTCTTTAGATTGTTTAACATTGGTTACGGTTATCGCATTGCTTTACATTTACTTTCAAGAACTCTTTCGTCAACCTTTACTTGTAATTCTTAAGGTTATTATCCTCCTCAAGAAAATTACTTTAAGTTTATTTAAGTATTAATTCACCATTAATCCACTTCTATTCCTTTTACATTAATTAACATTCTTCTCTGGTCCTTTCATGAGCATTGTTTATGACCTAATGTGGTATGTTATGTAATTATGTGTTGTAGAATCTATAAAGACTCAAAAGAGAAGTGAATTAACAGTAGAAGACGCTAAAGGAAAGTGTTCTCAACCCTTGTTTATGTTTATTTTGGACAAGCTTGATGATTCATGTATCTTACGAATGAATTGATGTACAAAGAAGTCGAAGCAAATTCCTTCGGCTAGACTTAATGTATTTTGTGAATTTCATCATAATCTATCAAAATATTATTGATATTGCTATTGTATGCCAATTGTTTGGTATGGATTCAAAGAAAGGCTGAGTATGAATAAATAAATATTTTGTCTTCAATCGACTGGCACGTGAGGTTGCCAAAACTTAAACGTAGATATGTTTAAGGTAGAAGTGTTATACATCATAGAGTATTATAGGTTGATCATCTAGACGTGCTCGTAAGAAATATCGGACTTACGGACTTAATGTCGGGTTGTCCTTTTTAAAGAAAGAATGAAATACTCAAGGTCTTGGACCAAAATCAAGGTTTAACAGATGTTGTTCATTGTTAAAGTTTTTAAAGAAAAGAGAAATGCTATTTTGAATTATTTATAGTACTTCATAACTATTGATTCAGTTATAGAAGATATATATTCATATGATTCAAACATATTGCTCAAATGAAATTGTTCTACTTGCTGAGCTAGTTATGCTCACCCTTGCTTGAACCATATGAATGAAGCTAAGAATGAACGGATCGAAGGATCCAATAAGGATAAAGGAAAGGCTAAGGCGGACAAGTAGTTGTCTTTGTAATAGCATAGTATTAATTTTGTACTTATTTGATACTATGGCGAAGAACATATGTAATGGTTACAAAGAACATGGGAAGAGAAATATTATTATGTAATATATAGAAGACATTCACTCTTTTGAGGTATTTCAATTGAATGTATGTGTGAATAGTAGAACCGTGTAGCACCATCTGTCAGATTAGAAGATACCCGAATTTGGGGGCATCACACCTTTGCCCTCCCGGGGTGTTGAAGTAGCTTTTTGCTGTCCCTCGGGGCTATTTTCGGGGTTTGACTGTTGTTGATTCTATCTTTTCTCTGGGTTGTCTCCAATGTTGATTTGATGTCCCACGATGATGTCTCGGGGGTTTAATTTAATATCCCATGGGACTGTCTCTGTGGTTTGAGGTTTACTGTAATCCTCCGGGGCTGTCTCCTAGATGTAAAAAGACGTTTTTACCTTTCTGCATGGTTAGCTCAAAGAAAATAAAATTTTGAGTATCTACAAATCCCAAGTGAAAAGTTGGAAGTTATACAATCTCTCTTTCAAGTTATCAAACGACTTTTGAAATAATAACCAATTGACCATGTGATTAAATAAAGGACTAAATATGGAATAAACTAGTCCCTATTGGTGTTAAATTAATACAAACAGTCATATCTCATCCACCATTTTTGCAAATAAACTTAAGTAAACCTTTAATATTAATCAATTATAGATTTAACTTCTGATCAAGGAATACAAACTAGCCCACTAAAAAAGTAATCACAATATGAACGAGGAACTACAGAATTTCAATTGCTAGTATAGTTATGGAAGAACAGAAGTTACATTGTATGCGCATTTTATGACTAGGAATGAATAACTTCTTTTAGCTATATAAATATACAAATGCATATTCCATGCCAACAAATTATGAGTCCACGAGATTATGAACACAGATTACACTACGCGTGACGCTGTATAAACATCAGAAGTTTTTGCGCACATTGGAATCCTCGCTTTTGAATTGAAAGAAAGCAAAATCTCCTTGGCAGGCTGCAGAATAATACAACTTCCTTCTGCTAGATAAAATAGCCAAATCTTATCAGATTTCCCCTCCTGAAACACAACATAATTACAACGCTATAGAAGGCGAGAGTTTTTTTTAGTTCATGTTATCATAGCAGTTCTTTTTGGTCCTGCCCTTGTCAAGACGTGCTTTGCGTACTGCCTCTTGAATTTGTCTCTCGTGTTCTTTGAGCATGTCTTCCATATTTCCTCCAGGGGGTACCAATGGTCCAGAGCAATGGATTCTGTTTCTTTTTGGTACATAACCCTAACACAACATAAAAAGACAAGTTGGAGATGATCAAGAGCACATAATGAATAAACAGAAGAAATAAATATATAGGAAAAGATAAAAAGTATGTGCAAGCAACACAAATGGTTGTTTAGACGAATGAAAAATAGGCGGACAGGAACCAAACATGCACAATCAGTTATCAATTCCCTTCGGGCTTGACATCAGCAACTGTTGGACAAGATTAATCAACCTCATCCTGTTCAAATAAGTGTATTACTCCCTCTGTTTCACAAAATAGTCCCATTTGCAAAGTTTGCAAATATTAATGATGTCTTTTTCTTCTATATTTACCTCTAAGAAGAATAAGTTGTTGATTTAGTAGTAGTGACATGATAATGAAATTAAGATGAAAAACTTGAGGATATTTTTTCATTTTATAGTACTATCAATAAAAAGAAGACTATTTTGTGTAACAAAAAAGAAAAATAGCAAATGAGACTATTTTTGTAGAACATGCGTAGTATATTTTGTTATAGCATAACTCAGAGGATTTAATTACTCAGGCAGTGGCAAATGAGAAAATGTGTTGGAGATTCATGTTTTGTCATTATTTTTATGACGACAAACCGGTCCAGCTACACTCCACTTTGATGCAGAACTACACTGAAATCCTGGATACATGGTGTCACCCACAATCCAAAGATATCAGGAGATCCCGGGTAATTCTGTCCCACGTGAGAGTAGAACCCTTTGACCTCTAAAAAAACACTAAAAGAAATCTTAAGCTCAACCCTTTATCACTAGGCCACCTATTTGGGTTTACCATCTTTATCTAGAGATGGCATAAGCATGCCCATGATAGAGAGCTATATTCCACTCTAATTGGATATATAAATTTAAAATACAGGAACACGAATACAATTGCATACTGGATGTTCATGTGGAATCAATTTTATCTCCTTTCAGAAAGAAACCTAACAATATTAGAAAAAATAGAAATGGTTTCAAATCGCATATGTTTTATGATCAGGAGGAAAATATAGTCCCTCTGTTCCAAAATATTTGACCTTCTAAAGTCAAGAAAGAAATTTTCAAATTTAAAATTAATATGAATTCAATTAATTTTAGACAACACAATTATTAAAATTTAAACTATTTTAAAAATACTACTAGATTGAAGATTTATTGTTAAAAAGATAAATGAAATCACATCAATTTTGAGTTTGGAAATATCTCATATCAACTTTGAAAAGTCAAAGTTGATCTTATATTTTGAACGGATGGAGTATTATGCAAGAAAAAGATTTCACTCAATTTTTACCATGCTGAGGACTTGGGAGGGAATTAGGTAGTTGTGTGAAACAGTTACATACCATGGTTTCCTTGCTAGAAGCCTGATTGTTGGATGATTCTACTGCTGATTGAGACATGTGGGATCTCTGTCTTCTAATGTCTGTACCATGTCGAGAAGAGCCATGCGATCGTCCTGAACCTGTAATGCCAGCTTCCTCTTTTGCTTTAGAAGTCCATGACCCTGCTGCTCTGGGATGTATCATTGAGCTAGAATGCGTTACTCCATTCTTCATCATTCCTCCGCGTGACTCAATTGGGAAGCCGGTTACATTATCGCGCGGGTTGTATTTTACACTGACACATTTATTAGACTGTACCTGCTGCGATTAAGTTAGCCATAAGAATGATGGAAATTAATATAGGAAACTAACAGAGAGATAAATCTTTTAGAAATGCATATAGGACACCTGTCCCTGAGCAATAAATTCTGGTGTAGGGACATTGCCCTTGGATTCTCTGTGATCCCCTCTCACAGATTCTGCCCCACGTCCTTTCACTGCTTCAGCTTTTCGCCTGGAGATATAATAGAGAACATGTAATAATATCAACGAAAATAATATGCTACCTACTCGGGCAAGGAAGAGCAAAAATAATGAGTTTTCCCATCAAAACGTAATATTCTCATGGAGGCTTCTACCCGAAGTTAGATTCACAATCCCACCATGGCATGCTGAATATCTTGAAAAATGACCCCCTTTGTGTAAAAGTAGATAAAATATTGATTTTCCTTGTAAATGCGATTCCAAATGAGCAAAGAAGAAAAAATTCCAAGTGCTTGTATAAAGTGGAATCAGGTATATACAAAAGATGATAAATATTTGAGTAATGCTTGGGGTCATAAATATGTTCTCAAATTTTGTGTAAAATACTTGTGCATGATTACATTGCTTGCTTAAAATTATGGTAGATCCATAGTACATGTACATGTTGAGCAACCAATGTAATCATAACAAGTGTATTTGGGACCTAAAATTTGTGAACCCATTTGGGATCTGTTGTATTACTCAAAATACTTTCACCATGAATTTCAAGGCTCATATTTAATGACACAACCAAAAAACTATAGAAGAGAATATGACAGTCTGAGCTGTTGCTGCCACAAAAGCTGTAACTGAAAAATAACAAATACACACACACACACATGTGTGTGTGTGTGTGTGTGTGTGGAGGGCCAAATCTATAGCAAATGGTAGCTATGGGGACTTAAATGGCCATCAAATCTTACACTGTCCATTGCAAGATCTAGTAACCACGATTTAGAAAAGGTTGGTGCCATCAGCAACATAGTGTCGCATAACAACTTGGCTACCACTACACTGTTGTGGAGGGGAAGTGGCCTTTCTGTTAATTCGTCAACTGAAGCTCCATTAAGGAAAAATTAGTAAATTTTCCCTACTTCAACACTGTTGCAGAAGGCCCTGTCTTATTTTAAATCCTGGCCGCAAGATTTCGCAATCGATGGTCCAAGATCTGATGGCCATTTAAGGCCCCATAGCCACCATCTACTATGTATCGGCTCCCATATATACATATATGAGGAAAAAACGGAATTAAGGAAAGATGGAAGAATCTAGTCTATGTTAATATAACATGAATTTAGTTGAACACTTGTATAGATGAATATGAGCTGTGTGAGCAGATGGATAGTCATGAATCCTAACAAACTAAATTAGGATTTAGCATAGTTTGAGAAGTTACTGTAGTCCTCTTACCAAAATAAATCCAGAAGAAACTATTTGTTTGCATAGCGCAAGAGTTTAGTATCCTGATTCAATTAAACTTACTAAATATAATCACATTATACTACAATCTTATAATTAAGAACCTTAGAATGATACATTTTTCTCAAATTTAGTTTCACATGCTATCAGCCATAAAATGGAAAGTATTTTACACTCAAAACTCATGAAAAAGAATTGCACCAAAAAGACATGGCATTGTAATTAGAATTTCTAATGGAGACTGACATTCTTAGTTTGAAATGTTATAACACCAACAACCCACATCATTAGGGAGTTTCTGCTTGAATGTTTATTTGTTTAGCTTGGCATGTCAAGAGCAGATACTCTTAGTATCTGACTTGTCAAATTTGCATTGCTATCAGCATAGCTCTGTAAAACCTTTTGAGCCATTGCATTAAGACAAAAGTCTAAAAATGACTTATGGGATTAGAAATATGGATAGGATGATATACACGATATCATTTCCACAGAGAGATTGAAGGAAAAACCTAATCTTGTACCAATAACAGAAACTTGAATAAAGACCTAAAAGGGAATACCTTCTTTCTTCCTCATCTCGCAGCTTTGCATCATATTCCTTGCTTGGACGATATTTAGGTAAACTAGATGGATCACAAGCAATAGGGTTCGTCGTGAAGAACTGAAAAGCAGAACAGGTCATAGATAGAATTATCGTGCCAGCAACAATACCACAAGGAGCAACTTTAAAAACTAGTTCTTACATTATATAAGCCAGACTGGCTACACAATGCATAAGAATTTGAGAACTTTTATTTTGTTTTGATTCTTTTTTGGGAGAGGAAGAAAAGAAAATCGACAAATGCTTTTATGCAGGACAAAATATCCATGAAGATTAGGATTTATTTATAATTTGGAAGTTTTGAAGATTTAATAAACTTTATGTATATTTATTTATTATTTAGAATAAGATAATCTAGAAGATTTATTTATTTTGACACGTTTGTCTTTTAGGCTTTCCTTTTGTAATTTTATTTCTTCTATGGGTTTAATGTTTCGGTAAAATATAAATACTTTCTTAGGGTTATTATCTGCAGAACACAATGATTCTTTGACGATTATTGATATTTTTTATGTTTTCTCTTAGAAAATTTTATCTTCCTTGTGGATTCAAGGATTAATTCCTACTTTTGTGGTAGTACATTAAACTTGCCAATTCCTTCTTGCTGCGTCAAACACTCAGCTGAACAATTTACTGGGGTAACCAGGTTGTCAGCTACCAACTTCCCAGGACGAATAAGTCCATAAAATTCATGATTCAACACTTCCAACCCCATTTTCAAGTGGACAGAGGAGCTAATGTGTAACAATGATGAACAAATGAAGGGAAGCCAACTGCCCACCATATGAATAATCAAAATAAGTGGGAATAGCTCAAATATTTCAAAATGAATTAAGTTGCTAGTTGCTAAGCTTTGCGAGATATAATAGCTTAACGTATGTAACCAACACCGATTTTCTTAATATCCAAGACCAATGATCCTTCTTTATTTTATCCTCACGTGACCATATAGGTTAATACATGCCTGATTACCAAGTAAAATACGATTCTGAAAGTAATCAAATTTGGCCATAACCTATATATATCATGTATTTATGTTGATGTGCTTCACTTAGTTTTTTCATTATGCAGTCATTTCTGTGATTCCAAATACCAAATAAGATGACTCCTCAAAGTCAATGGATTAAACTTGACTGGTGCTTTTTCACTTCCTCTATTTGGAGCCAGGGAAGAGATGGAAGGGACCCAAACTATGAAGTAGTTGGAAGGAGAAAAGATGAAACCAGGAATATAATCTGTCAAATTTCAGCACTATACACTGATAAATTGGCTCCCTCTCTTTACCAGGAAACTTTTTAGATTCGCTAGATTCTCAACTGCGTAGCATCTGAAGCTATTTCAAGCCGACTCCATGGAATTTATCACAGAATTTTAGCAGCTCACGTGATGCAAAGAGAATCAAAATTACCTCACTTTTAAGAGCAGAAGCAGCAGTGCGCCGCTCCTCTGGTTCCATTGCGAGGAGAACATCTACAAGACCCAAAGCTGAAGAAGGTAAGTCTTGGAATGACTCCACAATGCGCCGCTTGTACGGGTGCTGTGGTTTAAAACTAGTAGCATGTGGTAATTTTGTTTTCCTCCAGTACTTCTCTGAAGGTGAACCACAAAGCTTAAAAATCTTGTGCATTTGCTCAACCTGATAATGGTTTTAGATTATCAGCATTAGCAATAAGATGTTACTTACTCAAAAAAGAGGAGTTATTTAAATGTTTTAAAGAAAAACAAAAGCGACTTTCCAAAAATTATCAGACTAATTTAAGTCAGAAAATATGTAATTACACTTGTCTTTATACATTTGATTAGGCTTATTTGTTTGGAAAAATGTTTTATGAGTGCCTAGATTGGTGCTACCACCCAACAAAAAAACAATAAGCTATCCTTCAGTTCTAGCTTGTAATCGGAGCGTTTGGCATTCAGAGGTTAGGAATATAATTTTATCTTAAGGTAACCCCAAATGTAACATCAGTATTTGATCCTATAGTATAACGAAACCGCTGACACTAAGTAAGAAGATAAGATGGACAGAATTTGGAGATAGCAAATAATCAGGCACGATTGTGGAAGTAAAACTCTGGAAGAGTTTGATTGCACAAATAACTGAGATCCATTCTGGAACAGTTGCTCATCAAAATATTTTTTTATCAGTAGTGACAAACATTTGGAAAGAAGGATACTATGTAATAAGAAGAATCAAAGAATGAAATTGGATTTTAATTTCCAAATGGATGAAGTGGTCTGCATTTAAAAGTATTTAACTTTTTGGATGCTTTCACAAATAGAGAAAAATATAGAAATCTTCATATCCACCAGTAGTGAGCCTCAAATCAGTTAGGTTATGGAATGAATGAAACAGAAAAAGGAGATATGTTCATAATATGAGCATTACATGGTCATATGTAGAAGATGCTAACGTTTTTAACTTTTTCTTTTTCCTTTTTCCTTTTTCCTTTTTCCTTTTTTTTAAACCATCAGTCAACCAGACACTAACCATTTTCTGGGAATCTGTGTTAAACCTCCCATAAAGGAAACTGTTAATCTTTATTCATTAGCATTTTAGATGCGACCATGTTGTTTATCAGGTATTTAATGTTAAAATTTACTTTATATACACGCACACAAATAACGGCTTTTAGTAGCAGGAAACTCTTGGGAACAAATCTTTCCATATCAATTTCATTCAATTGGGGAACCTTTTCTTTATAGATCTACATGAAACAAAATCAAATCACTACCTAGTACCTATAAAGGGGTATCAAAACTTTCACAAAATAGAGCTTCCAAGATCAAGAGGATAGAAAAATAGAGAACTCCAAACGAGAGAAATACAGATAGGAATATAATTTACTTATTTATTTTAGATAAAAAAAGGACATAGGAAATAAGCTTCAGTTCCATCACCTCCGTTCTTCCTGGCATGATAGGTTTGCCAGCAAACAATTCTGCAAGGATGCATCCAGCACTCCACATATCAATGGCAACTCCGTACTGTGTTGCACCAAGCAAAAGCTCGGGAGCCCTATACCACAGAGTTACAACTCGACTTGTTAATGGCTGATTTTTATCAGGATGAAAACAAGAAGCTAGACCAAAGTCTCCAATCTTCAGAATTCCGTTATTGTCAATAAGAAGATTTGAACCCTTGATGTCTCGATGTAGGACCCCACGACTATGGCAGTGTTCAAGTCCACAAAGCAGTTGTTGCATGTAACATTTGATCTGAAAGTACAGCACAAGAAGTCTATATACATAAACACTAGAACTAAGCACGTTAAATACTCTACTTTACTCCCTCCATTCCAAAATTATCTAAAAAGTACTAATAATTATATTATATCGTAATTTTTGATGAATCTTATCAATTTTGAGTTTGAAAATGTCTCGAGTTGACTTTAAAAAGTCAGTAATGATCTTATAATTTGGAAAGGAGTAAGTAATAAATAGCAGCAACAAAAGTGAGTAAGTGGAGCACTGGATATTTCATTTATCGGTTATGAGGGGATTACAATACAGTAATCAAACAAAAAAAGTTGACAAGAAGAGACTAAGTTTCACGTACTTGTAAGAAAATATTGAATGAGAAGAATTAGCTACATATAAATTGCAAAAGATTAAATTATAAGAAGCATAAAGAAAAGGAAAGCAACAACAACTAGTATCCATGATCTAATATGACATATATACCTATTTACTGGCCTAATATGTATTATTCTTAATTTACTTTTAGTGAAAGGATATTATGCTCTTTAGCTATTAAGTACTAATGAGTAAGGGACAGCTATTTATGATCTACAATTTTGTAATCACAGTAAATTTTGAGAAGTTATCAGAATACGATTCCCATAAAAATGAGGGATAACCTTCTGCAAAAAAGCTTATGATCCACCTTCTATAATAGAAAAACAAAAAACTAAAGATGTACCTGTGGTTCGCTGAACTTAATAGTAGGTGATGCTGCAAGCCCAGCAAGATCATGCTCCATGTATTCAAACACAAGATATAAGCTGCCTGACATTCTCGAAGTAACAATAGCCTCAAGTTTCATAACATTTGGGTGGTCAAGTCTACGCAAAATACAAATTTCCCTAGCCATAAAACGAACACTTTCTGGATCCATATTTACAAATCGCACTTTCTTCATTGCAACAATTTTATTGGTCTTCAGGTCACGGGCCCTGTAAACACTACTATATGTTCCTTGGCCAATCTGCACAAGATATTATCATTAGAAAGTCAAAATCAATTAGATAATAAGTCTAGAAATTAGTAAAGATTTTCTTATAATATTAACTCCCTGTCAAGCTCACAGCAATATATCAATTCCTCTGTAAAATATATATAGGTCCCCTATACATAAGTGCACGTCAAATTAAAATTAAGAAAGTAGCTTGATTATATTAACACGTTCTACAATAGCAGGCAAACTTTTCAATATAAGCTTTATACAAAACAATTAATCCTGTCCAAAGTTATAGAAATAAAAAACAGAGATTTTTATTGAAATATATATCATTAGCCACAATCATTATTATTTAAAAGTTGTCAGGCTGCAAAACTATTGGGTAGTACCTTTGGAAATTGAAAAGTAATAGGCACAGACATCATTATAACCTCGTGCATATATATTGTAGGATCAAACATTGACCCTCTTAAGAAGGATAACTTATGTTCAAAGTCACCAGAAATCTTTTTTCCCTTTGTAAATAAAAAAAATAAAAAATTGGGACATCAAAGTGCAATATCATAATCCTCTAAGAGCAGTGGCAAAGCCAGGAAATTTTTTTAGTGGGATCAAATTACTAAATTATACTCCAAAAAATCTATTACATCATATATATATATATATATATATATATATATATATATATATATATATATATATAAATCGATTAGTAAAATTACTAAATTACACTCACAAAAAATCTATTACATCATATATATAAAAAATAAATAAAAAATTCAGTGGGGTCAGTTGACCCCACACCAATACACGTGGCTTCGCCCCTATATAAGAGCCTTAAACTAACTGAGCACCTAAATCTTTTGAATTTTCACTTTTTCTTGAGTTCTTTCCATGAAATAATAAACTAATATATAGATGAGTTCTAGAGGTTGAGTAATTGATAATATAGTATCAAATTTGTTAAGGTAACATGTGAATTGACTCAGTCCCACATTGGTGTTTAAGCGTGAAGTTGAAGCTTAATATACAAGGTTGTCCTAAGACCTATTAGCTTAAGCTTTAGGGTCAATCTGGGCTCAACAATTATATTTAGGCCTTTGTTACAGACTCCCGTGTCTCCCCAATAAATTGGTATCAAAGCCATGATCATGATCCTGGCAGACTCAAGCAATGTACAGGCCCAACGCATTGAGAAGTTCTCAAGTAATTTTTAAGCTAAGGCGACAAGTCGAGACGAGACAATAACTGGGAGCTTAAGCGCTTAGGCGACAAGGCGCCCGACTAGTTGTTAAAAATGTAAATTTTATACATATATTATTACTTCACAAGCAATACTCTTAAATAACATTAAAAACAAAAACATATTAATATTTCATATTTATATCTCATTTACACTAATTGAAAACTAAACTAATGAATAAGGTATACTGAAAATATGGGGGTCTAGGGGTTAAAATGTAAACTAAAAAAACTTAGGGGTGATTATGAAAGAAAAATAAGGGCTAAAATAAAAAGTCTGCAACTTAAGGGATTAGATTTAAAGTTTAAAAAAAATATGAGATACTAAATTGTATTTCACCTTTAAATCTCAGTCTCCTTTTTCTTTTCTTATACAAAAGAAGCAGTCTACTCTTTCTTTTCTTATACGAAAGAAGCAGGTAAGATGAAAACAGACTCCTTTTTGTTTTCTTCCAGATCTCTTCTTTTCTTCGGCGACGGCGATGGTGCTGGCGATGACTCCGACAATGTCTCAAATAAAAAAACTGTCATTAATTACACAAATGTTAGTAGTGGCTCGGCTAGATGAAGATGCCGGAAGAATGGATCTGATAGAATCAATCGATTGCATAAGATATACCAAAAAAACCAGCGACGACTCCGGCGATGGCGATGGAAGCTTCCGACAATGGCGATCTCTCCTTTTCTTCTCTCTTTCATTTCCTTCTATCTCTTCTTTTCTTCTCTCTTTCGTTTCCTTTTTTTTTCTTTTCCAGATCGTGCGCCTTGGAAGGTAGTTGGCCAAGGCGTCGCCTAGGTTCTCCCAAGTCGTCCCTTCGACTTGCTGCTTGGTACCCCTCAGATGCCTAGGCATCGCCTAGTCGTCGACTAGGTGACGACTTGATAACCTTGACGTGTTGAGAGTATAAATTCACACAAGGGGGGGAATTCCCTTATCTCTCCAACAAATTGGTATCAGAGCGATGATCATGATCTTAGAAGACTCTCAAGCAATGTGCATGCCAACGTGTTGTGTTGAGAATTGTGTTGAGAAGTTCTCAAGTAATTCTTAAGCCTTAGCGTGTTGCAAGTATAAATTCACTAAGGGGGAGCAATTTGGTGTTGGTACTCGCATGTGATTTTTTTTTTTTTTTTTTTTGGGGGTAATTGGGGGATTTGTTAAGATAACACGTGAATTGGCTTAGTCCCACATCGGTGTTTGAATATGAAGTTGAAGGCTTAATATACAAGGTTATCCTAAGACCTATGTTTGGGACAAGTTGGTTTAATAATTATATTAAAGAATTCATTACGAACTCTCTCGGCTCTCGAACAACATTTATAGCCAAAATAAAAATGAAAATTGAAGACATCCAAATCATTAAGCATATGAAGTGCAGTTAATAGCATAAATGAAAACTTAGAAGCAACTGAATTTCACACACATTGCATTGTAGAAGAGGCAAACAAAAAGTAGGGTCAGAACTGACTTTGTTTAGCTTCTCAAATGATTCTGCACTTCGAGGAGTCCATCCATGTATGGCCTCTGCAGCAACTGAAGTTAGCCACAACGGCCATCCTGCTACAATTTCCTCGCCTTCAACACCACAAGGCGTGCTACTTATCCGAGACATTCTTGAATGGCCACCACCATGGAGTGACATTGTTGATTGTCTGTTGAGTCCCATATCAAACGTTGCCCGCCTCTGATGATGCCCACTTTTAGGTCTTTCAACAATTCTGTCTTTTTCGTCTTCCTCAATATACTTTGTCCCATGAACTGAGCCCTTGTTTTCTTGGAGTACTGCCGTAAGCATTGGATGGACAGACCCATCAGTCTTACCTTTTCTTGATTCTGCTACAATCTCCTTTCTAATTGAGGGAGCAATCAACTGTACCGTAGACTTGTTAGTCTCTTTTTCTCTCTCACTTTCACCAAAATAATTATCTGCAGAGTTTCCTTTCGAGCAAAGAGAGCCCATATTTTGCAATACCACCTGTTTTCTCTCAAAAAGTTAAGGCCCCGATTGGTGTAATCAAGCTCTCAAAACCCAGGTTTTGCAGTTTCTTGAATAACTAAAAGTTTCAATACCTTGAATTTTCACAAACAGCTGGTGGGCACTTCTCATGATACCCAATATCCTGCAGCAGCTTCCAATCCTCTAACAATTCATTGGCATTGGCATTTGTAGAAAACAAAACCCAGAATCTTTGCCCCCTCTGGTAATTCAAAGCCAAAAGCTTGCATCAATTTTCACAGATTTCCAATTGCCAATCTTACAATAAATATAATTACAATGGAACCCAAAATGCAGAATTTCAAAATTATGAATTCAAATTGTATTTTTATTAAAAACTGAAGAAACAAATAATGTACAAAATGACACGGCCTAAATCTGTTTCCAAAATCAAGTCTAAATACAAAAATAAATAGATTCTAACAATTTAAACAAAAAGGGACAGACCTAAATGATTAACGGTTAAAAAACCCAGACCAGATATCTTGCATTAATTAAAAAATAAAAAACAAACATAAATGCAGATTGATCAGCACATAAAAATTTATATATATGCTTGTATCCTATGCTTTAAGATACATGCACGTATTCTGGTTGAGGTATACCTAACGAGCGATTCTGGGTTTCAAAAAAAAATTTCCTTTTGAAGCTATTCAACTGTATATATCAATAATAATTACAATAAAATAAAAAAATAATTAATTATTTTAATTATGGAAAATAACAAGTGGGTAGTCCAGAATCTGAAAGAAAGATGACGGAACTACCCAAAACTGGGGTGGAAATTTTTTTTAAAAAAAACTAAGAAAAGAGAAAAACAAATAAAAAAATTAAAGATAATGAAGACTCTTATTCAATTGTCTCCTCATTTAGAAGAGGAACAAAATTGAAAACAATAATTAAAAAAAAAAGTTACCAGGTCCTAGGAACTCCTAAAAACGAGCGGAACCTAGGATTTCAAGGTTTGGATAAATTGAAAGCTGCATGTCATTGTTTCTATGTTGTAAACCCAATTAGTATGTCTTTAGAACTGTGCTAGTTTAGCAAATAATATCAGAACCCTATTCAATTGTAAAATGTCTTGCTTGGGATTACAGAGAGATGTCCGAGTTAGATAGGAAATTAGTTGAACATAGCCACATAGGTTACCAATAAATCATGATTTCAGCCATTTTCAACAGCCTCTAAGGAGAATGACTTATGAGCTCATTCCTCACGTTAAGCCCGAATATAAAAATACTCCTCAAGGCTAATTTTTATTAGAACCACGAGGTATGTCGAGTGGCTATCTGACATAATTCCCGTAGTCAAGAAAAATGGAAAAACAGGGTATCCATAGACTATAGGAATTTAACCCTTAAGGATGAATACTCTATCCCCTCAAGCTGTGATGGGTTATTCCTTTATATGTGGGTTGACCCAGTAGCTCATATGGGATGATATAACATAAGTTTCTGGAAAAACAAAATAACGAGTAACAAAATAAAAGAGAGAAAAAAGAAATATTGATTTCTGCCAGAAAATTTGATGATGATGAATTTTGTAACGTTTTCCGTAGTGGACAGTGGAAACTTACTGAATATTTTATAGTTGTGGCTAGAGGTAAGAAATATTCAACATTGTACACGTTGCAAAACTCTCTACATACATTGTTAATGCAATGGAGAATGATAGTCAAGTAGAGTTGTGACATAAGAGACTTGGTTACATAAGTGAAAAGGGATTGATGAAGCTAGTGGCCAAGAATAACAGTCTATCTGTGTTAAAACGTACATAATTGAAAAAATGCAGTGATTGCTTGGCTGGAAAGCAGAACAAAGTTTTATTCACGAGTTCTTCATTATTAAAGTAAGATATACTTTGATTTGGTACACTCCGATGTATGTGATATGAAGGTAAAAACACTTGGTGGTTCTCTTAATTTTGTGACATTTATTGATGATCATTTGAGGAAGACATGGGTATACACTTTGAAGACCAAAAATCAAGTACTTGATGTATTTAACCAATTTCAGGCATCAGTTGAGAGACAAAAGAGTAAAAAATGTATTCGAACAAATATTAGAGATGAGTACATAGGCCCCTTTGACAAGTATTGCAGAGAGCAAGGTATCCGGCATCAAAAGATATCTCCTAAGACTCCTCAATTAAACGGTTTGGTAGAGAGAATGAACAGGACCTTAGCAGAAAGAGTTAAAAGTTTTCTTTCACAAGCAAAATTAGCGAGTTCTTTTTGGGGTGAAGCATTAAGTACAGCTGCGCACTTAATAAATTTAACACCATGTGTACCGTTGGAGTTTGATATACCGAACAAAGTTTGGACATGTAAAGTTATTTCTTATGATTCTTTGTGTGTCTTTTGATGTAAGACATTTGTGCATAAAGATGAGAGATCAAAGGTTGATGCAAAGACTCGACAATGTGTATTTATTGGGTATGGTCAAGACGAATTTGGTTACAAATTGTATGACCCTGTGAAGACCCCAAATCCGATTTCTCTAACCTCGGGTTCGGTGCTCATGATCCATCATCATCATAAGCATACTATAAACTACTGCGGAATAATAAACATACAGTATTCATTATAATAAAGTCTTACAACAATATCCCAATGTCTATTAACCTTAACAAACATATCTTACTTAAGTTACCCTTAGTAACACAAAAGGTTTACAATACCAATGAACATAATATAATATAATACATAAACATTCACATTATCTATTCCTGCACTTTTCCTTTGCCTTTGTCCTTCTTGGACGTCTCTGGCTTAGCTGAAATAAATGTCATGATATAGCAAGAGTAAGCAACGATTTTGCATAGCAAGTTTAAATACAAGGGAGATATATCATGATTAACAAGGAATTTATCGTTCAATGTTCAACAATAGAAATCAATTGTTAAAGAATATGAATTAAGTCTTGATAACTGAATATTCGAATAATTGAATAATAGATGATGAGTGATCATAATGACCATGAACATATGCTAAGGTTGTCAGTATTTAAATTGGTCCTTTCAAAAAATTTTGGTAATTAAGGGGATCAACTTTCATACCCGGTGTATTATGTATAAACACT
Source organism: Panax ginseng (assembly GCA_020205605.1). NCBI lineage: Eukaryota > Viridiplantae > Streptophyta > Magnoliopsida > Apiales > Araliaceae > Panax > Panax ginseng. The sequence continues at coordinate 91,982,870 of CM035129.1, forward strand.
TAATATACGAGCAATAATTATTTTTCAATAATGCTTTAAATCTACTTGTTCTTTTTCTCAGTCTTGAGTCCTTACCAAATCAATGGGTGAAGAACAACTTTTAAAACATATTTGATTTAACAAATTTAAACATACTTGATCTAGCTGATACAATTAGCATAGATCCATATCTTAAACAGTTCATGAATGAAAGAACTTTAACTAATTCACAGTTCAATAATAATAGAATATGAATTTAATTGCACCAAGTGCGAGTATCAATAACCAGCATAGATGTGAATAATCAACGATAACTATTCACTAACATACTTTGAAAATAATACTCAAGTTTGAGTTAGAGAACTTGCCTCGACTGCGGTCTACTGTTACGGAATTTAGTTTACTTCTTAGAGAAAAGACCTATAATTGATCTTTCGCTTAGTCACAACATATACCCACTTATACTATCATTATGACACCCCCAAATCCAGGTACTTCATTTCCAAAGGATTTGGTGCTCACTTATCAAAATATTACATCTAACTACCCATAATCAAAGGATAAAGACGTAATTTAAATAACTTAAACAATCATCTTTCCCATTAAAGGGTTACATCAAAATCTCAAAATAAATCCCAGGTAATCTAACCTTAAAATTATTACATCAGTTTGCGGAATACAACTTAAAATAAAACAAGTCTTGAAACATAAAATATTTAAATAATTTCTCATATGTCTTCAGCACTTGGACAATTTGCCCTTTCCTTTGCTAGTAGATGGCTCATCAACTTTCTCTACTTTGGCTGCAGCGTTAATTACAAGAGTAAGCAAACAATTGCTCACTTATATAGGAAGTAGTAATGATAGCAACATGAGAGTGAACGACAAGAGCTGAATAATAAAGAACTTTTCCTACAAATCAAAATAGAAAACAAGTTCGAACTTTAATTATCTCGAGGGTCTTAAGACCACTTAACTATGTCCCCTTTTTAGGTATTATTACCCAACTTTATGAGCTATTTAGACTATACTGGACCCTTCTTAACGCATTTAGGGGGATCGTTTCTTTGTACCATGTATTGTGCATAAACATCTAACTGTTACACGTACAAAGTACCCTATGTTAGGGTTGTTCGTCTCAGTTTGAATTTAGAATTTCCGCACAAAAGAAAGTTTAGTTTGAAACTAGCTCATCAGTGTTTCTAGAATGTTAGAACACTATTCGATTTACATCAGTAATGTGACGCCCCCAAAATAGGTCCATTCCATCCAACCCATTTTGAGTCGCCAAATACATGGTACAGAAACAACTACAACTTTATTAATACATTTGTCATTCAAAATACGACAACATATATACAGTGAGTTTAAATACAAATATTATCTTCTAGACAATATCCATACCCAAATAAAGTCCTCATACAATTATTGATACACTATTTTACAGAATAGTGAGGACTACTAAAAACAAACTGTCTTGAACCATCACTCCACACCTCGACTAGTCCCTGCTATATTCTCGCCCCCTGAGAAGAAAAATGGAACAAAAAGGAAAAGGGTGAGCTCAACTAGCCCAGTAAAGAATATTATGACTAAGATAATGTACAACAAATTATCGTTAGTCTTCAACAGGGAAAAATCTGATAGAATACAACAAATGTGACGCCCCCAAAATAGGTATACATCACCCATCTTGAGTCGCCAAATACATGGTACATAAATCAAATACAACATAATTATACAACTATCGTGTAAAATACGACAAAACATAAACTGAGAGTTTAAACAAGAATATTGCCTTCTAGACAATATCCATTCTCAATGGAGTCCTCATAGACAATATACAAACTCAAATTTAGTCCTCATTACATTTATTGTCACACTATTTAACAGAATAGTGAGGACTACTAATGCTATCATCCGAATCATTCAATCCGGTCCCACACTCGTCCCAAATTTATATTCTCATTTCACGAAGAGAACGGTGAAGGAAAGGGTGAGCTCAACTAGCCCAAGAAGAAATATTATGACTAAGATAATGCGGGATAAATTATCATTAGCCTTCAACAATGTTAAGCCGATAAAATACAATAGACATCAAGTTTAATCTGCGGCGAATAAGCAATCCATTAAAAGAGTCAAGTAGAGAATAAAATCTACTATCTTTTATGATTTAAAAGGTTTTTCATCACTTTTATCATTGAGACTCGACAATAAATAATCCACATCATCCCTCGCACTACTGGCCAAGGATATTCATTAGTATCACGACCATAAATTATCCATGCACTACTGGCCAAGGATATTCGTGTATTCATCAATGGTCATGATCATGCCAACAACTGTCCATCAATTCACTACAGGTCAATGAGGACTTTTATCACATCATTTGTAACATTACGATCAAGATTATACCGAATAATCCCTGGTCATAATCATACCAAGTCCATCTATGCACTACATGCCACAGATGACTTTCAAAAAATATAAACATGAGGATGATGACAATGATATAATAATTCAATAAAACAAGTTCACGAATTAATTTGTCCAGGAACCAATAACGTCCAAATTATCAACATGATACTTCTTTGTAAAGTAAAATTCAAGAATGCTCAGAAGAATATTTCCATGAAATGATACTAGATAAAACGCAAATATCAAGGATATTCTACTAATTTCATGGAGTATAGAAGTCAAAACTTTAACCAACTGAGTATAATAAAGAATGGAATAACAAAAGAAATCACCATGCATGCGGTACTTCGCATAGACAGGTTATTCCAACAGAATAATAAAGACGGAACCAGGTCAGGTGTAAAATACACAAACAAGATATTCCAACAAAATAATAAAGACGGAACCAGGTCCGGTGTAAAACACACAGACAGGATATTCCAACAGAATAATAAATGCGGAATAATAAATATGGAACCAATTCGTGAAATTCACAAACATGATATTTCGACGAATAATAAAAAACGAATGTAATAAAAAAGAATTTCACCAAGTATGCGGTATTACGCATAAATAGGTTATTCAACATAATAATAAAGAATGGAATAACGAAGAAGATCACCAAGTATCGAGGTAAACCGCATATCTGGTCATTCCACCAAGTATAGGGTAATCAATGCTATGCATATATGTTATTCCAATGAATAATAAAGAATGGAATAACATAAGGATTTCACCAAGTATAGGGTATGTCACAGATCTGAGTTATTCAAATGAATAAATAAGAATGGAATAACATAAGGATTTCACCAAGTATAGGGTATGTCAGCGTATCTGAGGTTATGTATAGGGTATGCCACTTTTACAGAGTTATTCAACGAATAATAAAGAATGGAATAACGAAGTTCTCTTCATGAATAAGAAAGAATAACACCCTTTATCGTAAAAGACACTTTGGATATCAAAGTAGTGAAGTAAGCGAATACTCTTCTTCTTTCTCTCTATAATTTCTCTCTAGAGTTTCATGAATTCGTAAGAAATAATGAAGGAATGAGCTTATTTTATAGAAGAATGGATTGAATAGTAACTAATTCATGAATGGTCCAGATCGATTTACTTTTAAACGAACGATCCAGATTGATTTACTATTAAAACTTAAAGCGACGGTCCATACTGATTTACTATTAAAACTTTAAACCAGCGACCCATAATAATTCACTATTATAACTTTCCACCAGCAGTCCATATTGATTCATTCAACCAACGGTTTGAAAAATTATCACATCTCCTAATGGAATAATATTGTACCCAAATACCCGAATGCACAATACTAGAGTGAATAGTATCTGGGTGAATAGTAACTCGTGAATAGTAACTCGTGAATAGTAACTCGTAAATAGTAACTCATAAATAGTAACTCGTAAATAGTAACTCCGACACAAAAAGTGTCCCAAATACTCGAGTGAACAATACTAGAGTGAATAGTAATTTCGGTGAATAGTAACCCGTGAATAGTAACTCGTGAACAGTAACTCTGACACAAAAAGTATCCCAAATACTCGAGTGAACAATACTAGAGTGAATAGTAATTTTGGTAAATAGTAACCCGTGAATAGTAACTCATGAATAGTAACTCGTGAATAGTAACTCTGATACAAAAAGTTCCCCGAATACCCGTTTGATCAATATAACCTCCAGACATCAATTATTATCGGAATAGATGTTGATTTTTACTAACATAAATAATCCCAACACAATGAAACTATCAAATTAATCTTTAATCAATACGAACTTATCCATCATTAATATCATAACTCACAATATTTAACAACCAGGTTGTTCCCAGGAAAGAGGGGGCTTTCCAATAAGGATTTCTCCCTATTAGCGCGCAATTAGGTGACCAAACCTCTCTTTGACAGAACTTCTAGACATTGTAAATATTGCAATTTAATAATATGAATAACTTTGTCGTCTCAATTATTGATTTAATAAAATAACATATTATGCACATGATCTTGTGACAATAATCGAATCAATAATATAGAGAGATATGATCCGACAGCAATTCTTCATAGCAATAATTGAGTATAACTAGTGACTTCTTATGTAAGCATCAATAATCAATACAGTGTGCTACTATGCAACCATGCGTATTACTGTACTTTTACTACCGGGTAGTTCAACAGTATTAACGGTAAAACCTCCGCCGTTATTTTTATAAAATGATAATTACGCTGTTTTTCTAAATCGACAAAAACTTCGTCATGGGTCCACTAATGATTGTGTGCGTCGTCGCAATAATATTCTCCGACCAATCGAATATTTTATAACAACTTGCGTACTTTGCAAAATTTTCAAATACTACCCACAACTATAACATTATCTCAAATCCACACCTTAATATTAAAAAAATTATTTCGAGAAATTAAATCTTTATTCAAAAAAAAATCTGGGGTCTCACAATCTCCCCTCCTTATGAAATTTCGCCCTCAAAATTTACGTGCGTACCTGATATGCCGAACCGATGAGGATACCTCGTCAGATTCTAACTCTTGAGGTATAACCTTTAAGCGTAGAATATATTCCAAGATTTTAACAGGTACATCTTCATACGTTAAATCATCTGCTATCTCATCCGGTTCTAAATTAATAATGTGGTTCGGGTCGTCCACATATTTACGTAACATCTGTACGTTAAAAACGTTATGAACACGCGACATACTTGGCGGGAAAACGAGTCTATAGGCCACAGTTCCTACTCGATCGAGGATTTTAAATGGGCCAATTAAATCGAGGGTTGTGATTTCCTCTCTTCGTCAATTCTTGCTTCTAGAATAACGCCCTCTTGAACCTTCTTCATTCATCAGCTTTGAGTATTTAGCTTGAGCGGCTTTAACTTTATCAATTAAAGTCGATTCTACTCGTATATTCGTTATCTTCACGTGGGTCCCTAGAGTCTTTCACTCTATCTTCATCATTTGTAAGTTATACGAAATGAGTCTTTGTGTTAACAACATCGCACTCATAAATGCATACAATCTTCTACTCAACGCGTCAACTACCACATTCGCTCTTCCACGATGATATTGAATGGTACGATCGTAATCTCAACAGCTCGAGCCAACGTCTTTGGCGCATGCTACGCTTGTTTTAGTTGAAGAAATATTTGAGGGTTTAAGAAATGGGTTTTGTACTGGGGTAAATACAAAATTCGATTTCATGCTCTAGGGGTAGACTAGGAAGTCTTCAAGAATACGTCAGGAAGTTTATTAACGATAGAAATATCATTCAAATCTGTGACCCTCATCCAAGACTTGGATAGTACGTCACATTGATACCAACTGTGACTTTTATCCCTTAACCTGGATAGCACCTCACAATGATACCTATCAACTTGCCATCTTCATTCACGATGTTGCCTATAGAAAGTCTGGCTTCGGTGCATTCCAAACAAGGAAGTCAATAACGAAAGGATCGGGGCTCTTTACTTATGGCTTGATATGACAATGATTGACTTTAGTGGTTTGATTGCTTGAACTCGCATAACAGGTTGGTTATGAATATAAAAGCTAACAACCTTACGAAAAGCATGATGAGTAGTTAACCAATTGTTTCCAAAAATCACATCAATGCAAGTATTTTCAAAGAGATAAGATCGACAGGTAACGTGAAAGTGTTTATTTGAATCAAACAAGATTTATAAATAGTGGAGGTAACGAAGGCTCTTACTAACGAAGTTTCAACCAATAAGTCAAAGTCTAACTTCTCCGGAGTCAAATTTAAACGTTGAACGCAAGTAAGAGAGATAAAATAATGGGTAGAATCGGTATCTTATAAGGTATAGACTTCGTAATTTATAATTAACTAACCCGTGCTAACTTCGTTCGGGTTACTCGCTTTTTGAGAAGTCATGAAAAACGCTCTCCCTTGCACTACCGGTTTTAACTTTTCTGGGACGGCCTTTGGTGCCTCCATCCTAGCTGAACTTGTCTTCGGTGAACGATAAAATCGGGCTAGGTGACCTTCTTTTCCACAATTATAATATGCCTTGGACGGTATCGCGTAGTTTGGACTGATATGTCCCTCCCCTCCGCATTTGAAATATATGATAGGTGGTCGTTCTCCTTCCTTAACAACGGGTGCTGGTGCTGATGTCTTTCCATCATTGTTGAATTTCCTCTTCTTAAAATGTCCATTCTTATTATTTTGGCCATGATTACCATCGAAGTGGTTACCATTCTTGGCATGATAATTATCCCCACGATGGTCATCATTGTTCCTCTGGCCGCTCATTCTCTCCTCATTATCAACCAAATGCCACTAAATCGATTATTATCGTGTTGTTGTCATTATCTTTTTTGCTTGAAATAAATCAACGCTCTCATGTGTACTTCATTGCTTATCTCAAAGATTTTCAGATGCCATTCTCAAACACTGTCACAAAACAAGGGTTAATTGACATATCACATATTTTCCCTATACTATGACCGACCAATTAATAACAAATAAACTTAGGTAGGTCATACTAGCGAAGGAATTCCCCGTCTCTCCCCTCCTAGTTCTTATCTCACATCTTAGCCAGGGATTATATCCCTAAGCTTTGATACCAACTGTGACACCCCCAAAATAGGTATACATCACTCATCTTGAGTCACCAAATACATGGTACATAAATCAAATACAACATAATTATACAACTGTTGTGTAAAATACGACAAAACATAAACTGAGAGTTTAAACAAGAATATTGCCTTCTAGACAATATCCATTCTCAATGGAGTCCTCATAGACAATATACAAACTCAAATTTAGTCCTCATTACATTTATTGTCACACTATTTAACAGAATAATGAGGACTACTAATGCTATCATCTGAACTGTCAATCCGTTCCCCGACTCGTCCCAGCTATATTCTCATTTCCTGAAGAGAACAGTGAAGGAAAGGGTGAGCTCAACTAGCCCAGTAAGAAATATTATGACTAAGATAATGCAGGATAAATTATCATTAGCCTTCAACAATGTTAATCTGATAAAATACAATAGACATCAAGTTTAACTGCAGCAGAATAAGCAATCCATTAAAAGAGTCAAGTAGAGAATAAAATCTACTATCTTTTATGATTTAAAAGGTTTTTCATCACTTTTATCATTTGAGACTCGACAATAAATAATCCACATCATCCACACTTTTCTGACCAAGGATATTCATTAGTATCACGACCACAAATTATCCATGCACTACGGGCCAAGGATATTCGTGTATTCATCAATGGTCATGATCATGCCAACAACTGTCCATCAATGCATTACGGGCCAATGAGGACTTTTATCACATCATTTGTAACATTACTACCATGATTATACCGAATAATGCTGGTCGTCATAATCATACCATGTCCATCTATGCACTACAGGCCACAGATGACTTTCAAAAAATATAGACATGAGGATGATGACAATGATATAAGAATTCAATAAAACAAGTTCACGAATTAATTTGTCCAGGAACCAATAACGTCCAAATTGTCAACATGATACTTCTTTGTAAAGTAAAATTCAAGAATGCTTAGAAGAATATTTCCATGAAATGATACTGGATGAAGCGCAAATATCAAGGATATTCCACTAATTTCATGAAGTACAGAAGTTAAAACTTTAACCAACTGAGTATAATAAAGAATGGAATAAAAAAAGAAATCACCATGCATGCGGTATGATTCGATGCATAGGCGAGTTATTCAAATAGAATAATAAAGATTTAACCAGTCCCGTGTGAAGCACATGCGAGCGTGATATTCCAACGAGAATAATAAAAAAGAGAATAATAAAGATTTAAACCCAGTCCTATGTAAAACACACGATGAGATATTCCAAGAATAATAAATGCGGAATAATAAATATGGAACTAGAATCGTGAAATTCACATCGACGGGGATATTACGGCTGAATAATAAAGAACAAAATAATAAAAGAATTTCACCAAGTATGCGGTACTTATAAGCAGTTATTCCAACATAATAATAAAGAATGAAATAACGAAGAAGATCACCAAGTATTGGGTAAACCGCATATCTGGTCATTCCACCAAGTATAGGGTAAACCATACAAAGTAGTTATTCCAATGAGATAATAAAGAATGGAATATTATAAGGATTTCACCAAGTATAGGGTATGTCACAGATACACGGAGTTATTCCAATGTAATAAATAAGAATGGAATAACATAAGGATTTCACCAAGTATAGGGTATCTTTCACGTATACAGGGTTATGTATAGGGTATGCCACTTTTACAAAAGTTATTCCAATGAATAATAAAGAATGGAATAATGTAAGTTCTCTTCATGAATAAGAAAGAATAACACCCCTTACCGTAGTAAAAGACACTTGGATATCAAAGTAGTGAAGTAGCAGTAATACTCTTCTTCTTTCTCTCTATAATTTCTCTCTCTAGAGTTTCAAAGTGAATTAAGTAAGAAATAATGAAGGAATGAGCTTATTTATAGAAGAATGGATTGAATAGTAACTAATTCATGAATGGTCCAGATCGATTTACTTTTAAACGAACGATCCAGATTGATTTACTATTAAAACTTAAAGCGACGGTCCATACTGATTTACTATTAAAACTTTAAACAAGCGACCCATAATGATTCACTATTATAACTTTCCACCAGCGGTCCATATTGATTCATTCAACCAATGGTCTGAAAAATTAGCACATCTCCTAATGGAATAATATTGTACCCAAATACCCGAATGCACAATACTAGAGTGAATAGTATCCGGGTGAATAGTAACTCGTGAATAGTAACTCGTAAATAGTAATTCATCAATAGTAACTCGTAAATAGTAACTCCGACACAAAAAGTGTCCCAAATACTCGAGTGAACAATACTAGAGTGAATAGTAATTTCGGTGAATAGTAACTCTGACACAAAAAGTGTCCCAAATACTCGAGTGAACAATACTAGAGTGAATAGTAATTTTGGTGAATAGTAACTCGTGAATAGTAACTCGTGAATAGTAACTCTGACACAAAATGTGTCCCAAATACTCGAGTGAAAAATACTAGAGTGAATAGTAATTTTGGTGAATAGTAACCTTTGAATAGTAACTCGTGAATAGTAACTCCGATACAAAAAGTTTCCCGAATACCCGTTTGATTAATATAACCTCCAGACATCAATTATTATCGAAATAGATGTTGATTTCTACTAACACAAATAATCCCAACACAATGAAACTATCAAATTAATCTTTAATCAACACGAACTTATCCATCATTAATATCATAACTCACAATATTTAACAACCAGGTTGTTCCCGGAGGAAGAGGGCTTTCAATAAGGATTTCTCCTATTGGTAGCGCAATTAGGTGACCAAACCTCTCCTTGACAGAACTTCTAGACATTGTAAATATTGCAATTTAATAATATGAATAACTTTGTCGTCTCAATTATCGATTTAATAAAATAACATATTATGCACATGATACTGTGACAATAATCGAATCAATAATATGACAGATATGATGCAGCAATTACTGTAGCAATAATTGAATATAACCGAGAGTGAGTTCTTATGTAAGCATCAATAATCAATACGATTGTCTTCTACTATGTAACCACAGCGTATTCATTGTACTTTTACTACTAGGGTAGTTCAACAATTAATATTGGTAAAACCTCCGCCGTTATTTTTATAAAATGATAATTCTGTCATTTTCTAAATACGACAATACTTCTGTCGCGGGGTCCACCAATGATTGTGCCGTCGTACGAATATTCCCCGACAAAAAGAATATTCATAAGAAAATCAACCATCTTTGCACTACAGGCCAAAGATATTCAGTAATGTCATCATTTAGAACTGAGGATGATGAAAAATATTTTAAAGAAAACGAATCCAGTGAAACAAAAGAACAAATATTAAGGATTCGTACCTTAACCAAACCGAGTTCAAAAATACTTCATAAATAATCATAGTAAAGTAAAATTCAAGAATGATCAAAACATGGATACAATCGAAGCTAGTATCCCTAATAGATATCTTGGACACAGAAAAGAAAATTTAATTTTTCTGTGAATAGTGTCGTGATAAGTGAATAGTCTTAGATATCGTTAATAGTAACGTATACGTGAATAGTAACTCCGACACTAAAAGATAGAACTTTTACAAGAAAAATCATCATGCTTCGTGAATAGTACTCATGAATAGTAACTCGTGAATAATAATTCATGAATAGTAACTTGTGAATAGTAACTCGTGAATAGTAACTCATAAATAGTAACTCGTGAATAGTAACTCTAACATAAAAAGATCAGAATTTCACAAGAAAAATCTTACCAATAATCTGGCATAATGATATTGAAAGAAATAATATCATTTTAAAAAATAACATCCCTTACCTCGGAAAAGACAAGATTACATTTGGAATCTCGGATATAGTCTTTGAAGGAACATGCACCGTATAGCAACACTCAAAGTATCAAAATACTCACAAGAATACGATCGATAATATAGAGAGAGAAGTAGAGAGAAAACTTCAGTTTTTGGTGTGATTTTCAATTCTAACCTAAGCACCCTATTTATAGAAAATGCTTAGAACACCAAAACAGAAAATTGAATATAATAATATATTTATAACCAAATTTTCCTTAGCCCACCACATCAAAAACACATTTTCCACACAAATGCACCAAAAATGAAAAACATGTTTTAAACAATTTTTGTTACAAAATCAATTCAGACTCAATAATCCGGAACTTTAATAATTTATAATAAATAGCCCTTTTATCAGAAAAATTCAAACGTCATGTCCTTTCCATAGGAAATTTCATTCTCTACAACTTTGTAAAAGAAAGTTTTTCCAAATTCCAAACAGAAATTCACCGAAATCCACAAACGGGCGATTATACAGACAATAATCAAATTTCAGTCAAAAATTGTGTCCACCAACATGTTTAACATATATTAAACATTTTTTGTAACACACAAAACACGTGTTAATCATTTAATGCCACAAAAATACTCCTCCTCCTCATATACTCATATATCCCACATTCATTGTAAAATATCACCATTAAAATATAATAATAAATTATTTTATCAGAAAAGATAAAATACCAATTTTCAACAATTGTCACATTAAAAATTTTCTCCATCTATATCCACATAAAATAAATATTTTTTTTATCATAATAATCAATAATTAATTATTCACAAGTAATATTACAGAATCACAGTACTGACAACCAGGCCATTCCCAAGAAAGAAGGGGCTTTCCAATAAGAATTTCTCCTTACTGGCGCACAATTAGGTGACCAAACCTCTCCTTAAATAGAACTTTCTAGACATTGCCAATAATATTATCTAATAATATTATTCCAATAATATGAATTATTGCTCTAATAATGAAAATACTGTGCAGTGACAATTATTGAAACAACAACAATATAAAATATCAACGTAGCAATTATTGAATCAATAAAATAAAATATTGAACAGTAATTACTGTAACAATTATTGAGTAGTGCCTTCTTACGTAAGAATCAATAATTGGTGCAATACCGTGTGCTACTGTACAACAACGTGTATTACTGTGTTTTAACCACCGGGTATTCCAACAGTATTAACGGTAACAACTACGCCATTATTTATAAACAACTTATTCTTGTCATTTTCTTCATCCAATCATTTTCCGTTATGGGGCCCACCCAAGGCTGCGTCGTCGTACGAATATTCCCCGACAGCAAGAATATTCCATGACCAAATGAATATTCCCCGACAACAATGAATATTTTATAACCACTTGCTTATTTAAAATATTTGCGCAATTTACCCATAACTAACCACATTAATCAAATCAACCCTTACTATATAAAAATAATAAATAAAGGAAATTCAATTTCATTAAAAAAAAAATTCGGGGTCTTACAACCTCCCCTCCTTATGAAATTTCGTCCTCGAAATTGACGTACGTACCTGGTGTTTCGAAAAGGTGAGAATACTGATAAGTGATATTTTTACTCACTTATTGTATATTAATCCATGCGAATTGTGGCCACCTCAAGTACATTTCATTGTGTTTTAGTTGCATTTCACGTTATTTTGCATTGCATTTACTTAAAACTCCTTTTGGTGAATAAGTGTAGGAATCGGCTTCATTTTAGTGGAATTTAAGGTATCGGTGAGTGGATGCGCGAAGGCTAGTTGCAAGGCGAGGATGTGCATGGCATGGGGGTACAATGAGGCATGGAAATCAAGCAAGCAAGAGGATTAAAGCAAGAGTAAGCAAGTAAGCGGCGAAGCAAAGATAGCAAAAAACCGCACTCGAGAACTGCAGAACACAGTGCGGCGTGCCGCGTGGCAAGGCGTAACAAGTGAAGACTGCGCTACCCGCCAAGCGAAAGTGTAGGGCTTTATATGGGGAACCTTCTGCAAGTCAAGCGCCCGCGAGGCAATGGCCACACGCCCATGAGATACTCAGCGCGCGCCCGCGAGGCATGATCGCACGACCGCGCGATAGGACGTCTGGACTGGCTTGAACTTACTATAAGTTTCGCGGCCGCGAGACAGAGACACTAGAGACGCGCGCGGCCGCGCCCGATGCTGTAATTTGTTTTATTTTTAATTCTCAATTTAATGATGTGTAATTTGGTTTTAATCGATTCTGACTGGTGTCAGAGAGAGACTTGACCCTTATTACGTATTTTTGATATTAGAAACTAGGGTTTTACACCTTGGGTGAGATTCCAACAGAGAACGAAGCCAAAACATCTATTTTCTCTTCTTCTTCTTGGAATTCTTCACCATTGTGGATTTTGATTATTGTTTAATGGAATTCTTTGGGGATTTAATAGTTAATCATTGATTACGATTCAGCGATTGGGTTTGATTGTTCTTTCTTTCTCTCTTACTCTTATTCGTTTGTTTATTGATCATATTTAGCCTTGATCCCATAATGGCTTTTGGTTCAGTCATGAACTAAACTCCATTATGGGATTCTAACGGATTTTAATATGTAGTTTGGTTATACATCTAAATGTTAAATTTGTTTTGCATATCATATGGGTTATCTATCATGGTTGTTTTGCATGTGAGAATGACTGATAATCATTCGTGTTAGTATTTGTATGGAATTAGAAATGAACATATAAATATGGATTGTAATCATGATAGCATGCGAATATGGGGCTAGGGTAAGTCTTGCATATTTTGTGAATCAGATAGGAATATACTATTTCACCGTATGAGCTAGAATAAGGGTTGTGCTTAAAATCAATAGGATTGCAATTGCGCATAGGAATATGGTAATTGTGATGGTATTGGTGATTACATAGATTCTAACATCTGTAGATGATATGTGAGTTGGTTATAGTGCATTGGAAAATAGTTATAACTCTCTTTGTGCTCTTGGCTATTATCCTGTGATATGTGAACACTTCTTGCATGACATATGGCGATTAAACGAAATATTGAATGAAGTTAGAATCCCATTGTTTCCACATTATATTTAGTCCATTTATATTCTTATTTTTAGTTGGTAATCATAGTTAGTTCAAATCAACAAATAAGTCCATAGTCTTAGCATATAAATATAGTGAGTTAATTAATGCATAGTCGTCTAAGGTTAACAACTTTCTCTGTGGGATTGATACTTTACTTACTCTGTATTACTTGTTGACACATGTATGCTTGCATGAGTTAGAGCTCTTTTATTAGAACTATAAAAGAGGCAACAAGTTTTTAAGCGCCATTTTCGGGAAAGGCGTTAATTTAGATAATTATCATTAGTTTAAAGCTGTATTGTACGACCTAGACAATTCTAATCTTTTCTCATTTCTAATTTTGTTTTGTTTTTGGTTACAGGTACTTGTAGAATTTTATGCACACGCGATCATCCAACTCAGAGTTAACATCAGCGCACGCTAATATTAACGAAAAGGGTTGGAAAGCGAGTGTGCGAAGAAATCTGCAAGAGCAGTTAGAAAGCACTACAGTCAGTATGGCGGAAGAATAAAGAATTGAGCAAAGAGAAGAGCAACGGGCTTTAAGGGAATATTCCATGCCGAACATAAATGAATTACAGTCTAGCATAGTCAGGCCAGCGATAGCAGCAAACACCTTCGAAATAAAAACGGGCACTATTCTTGGATGATGCGAGAACTCAAAGATTTTGGGGTGTTTGCTACGGATGATCCGAACGAGCACCTATTAAGTTTCATCAAAATTTGCGACACATTCAGATATAATGGTGTGACGGAGGATGCCATCAGACTACGGTTATTCCTATTTTCATTAAGGGATAAAGAAAGGAGTTGGCTACATTCTTTGCCGGGTGGATCGATCACTACATGGGAGGACTTAGCACAGAAACTTTTAGCCAAGTTCTTCCCAATGGCTAAGACTACAAAGATGAGGAAAGCCATATCTCAGTTTGAGCAACAACAGGGCGAAACCCTATATGAATCATGGGAAAGGTATAAAGAGATGCTTAGGAAGTGTCCACATCATGGTTTGTCGGACTGGATGGTAATTAATTCCTTTTACAATGGCTTGGGATGACAGTCCAGACCGATTGTAGATGCAGCCGCAGGAGGGGCATTATGGGCAAAAAGCTATGATGAGACCTATACGCTTATCGAGACTATGGCCACGAATGATTATAGAATCCTACAGCTCAGATGTCTCAACCCAAAGTTGCAGGTGTATTGGAGGTAGATGCAATTACACAGCTGTCGGCACAAATGGTAGCCATGGCTAAGAAAATAGATACTTTGGCAGAGAGCAAAGTAAAGACAGTTGCTTTTGTATGTGAGATTTGTGCGGGGTCACACTCCACGGATCAATGTACTATCAGCTCAGAATCAGTACAGTATGTAAGCAACTACAGAAAGGACCAAGGCCAATTTCAGAACACTTACCATCCCAACAACCGTAATCATCCGAATTTCAGTTGGTCTAACAACCAAGGACAACAACAAAATCAATTCCAGCCGAATCAACAGTTTCAACAACAATCAGCACAACCACAGTTTACACCGAAACCACCATTTCCACCGGGATTTCCTCAACAACAACAACACCACACTCCAGTTGCATCACATCCTGAGAAGAAATCAGAAGTGGAGGAGATGATGTTTAAATACATGGAAAACACCGAGGTCATGATCAAAAGCCAAGCAGTGGCTATCAAGAATTTAGAGACACAAATGGGGAAAATGGCGAACATGCTTACTAATAGGCCCCAAGGTGCTTTTCCAAGTTACACAGAGGCCAATCCTAGAAGAGATGGGAAGGAGCAGTGTCAAGAAATAACATTGCGATCTGGGAAAGATTTGACAAGAGGTTGCGCAAGTCGCATACCCGCCAAGCATGATAACACTAAGGAGGCCGCATGCGCTACGCAAGTGAGAAGAGCAGGAGACTGACGAGGAGAAAAATCTGGAAAATTCTGAGGTTCAGCAGGAAGAAAAGAATAAAGCAGGTTCAGAAGAGAAGGTCAAAAGTCCATTACAACCACTGCACCCTCAAGTACCATATCCATAGAGGTTAGCTAAGCAGAAAGATGACAAACAATTCAGCAAGTTTTTAGAGGTCTTCAAAAAGCTGCAAATCAATATACCTTTTGCTGAAGCATTGGAACAAATGCCAAGCTATGCAAAATTCATGAAATGTATCTTGTCAAGGAAGAGGAAATTAGATGAGTTTAAAATGGTAGCCTTGATAGAGGAATGCAGTGCAGTGCTCCAACGCAAGTTACCTCCAAAGCTAAAAGATCCGGGTAGCTTCACAATTCCGTGCACCATTGGAAAGATGGAGTTTAACAAGTGTTTATGTGATTTAGGAGCAAATATAAATTTGATGCCATTGTCAGTATTCAACCAGTTGGGATTATCGGCTCCAAGGCCGACGAACATATCATTACACAGTTAATAACCTATTCATCACATATCCATATCCGGAATTGTTGAAGATGTATTGGTTAAAGTGGATAAGTTCATCTTTCCGGCTGATTTCATCATTCTAGATTCCGAAGAGGACAAGAATATACCGATCATACTAAGAAGGCCATTCTTGGCCACAGGTAGGACTTCTATAGATGTTCAGAAAGGAGAACTAACCATGCGTGTACAAGATCAAGAGGTCACATTTAATGTCTTCAACGCAATAAAGCTCCCAACAGATGAAGAAGAGTGTTTTCTGGTTAATCTGGTAGATGGCAACCACAAGGATTGGATACACAACCCTAGAACAAATGACTCACAGAGATATGTAATGGGTGAAAATGCAGAGTTGAAGGTGGAGCCGTTGATGAAAGCCGAAGTGATTAAATTTCAGGGTGCCAAGGACAACAAGGAAGGCACCACAATTATTGATGTGACGTGAAAATTTTGAGATAGTTAAGCTAATAGACTATAACTTAGCGCTGGATGGGAGGCAACCCATCAATTCTTCACCAAAGAATTTATTTATTGTCGTTATTTCCTTTTGTTTATTTTAGTTAGTATTTCAAATTCAGAGATAAAAAGTTATTGGATAAGCATGCATAAATGCGTGACGAGTGTCAATTGACATTAATTTCGCATTACGTCACCACTATTGCATGCCTTATTAACGTGAATTAATATCTGTGCAGGTACCACGATTGGAGAGCATCATTGATGGAAGAATGATATCAAATCTTAGAATGCAGATATTAGGGTTGCGTAACCGCGCGGCCCAAGCAGTATCAACTCGCACGCCCGCGTGTTAAGCCATTCAGTCCACGATTCTTTCTGTAAGTCTCGCGCCCGTGCGCCCAAAGCAGTATATCATCGCGCGGCCGCGCGCGACACCGGATCCAATCAGATAAAAACATTTTAAATCAGAAGCTGGGATCATTAGGACTTTTATTTGCGATAGCAACGGACGCGAAAATCTCTCACTCTCCATAACTCACGTCTCTATCTCTCCATCAGTTACAGATTGAGGCGTATTTTCTCCATCAAATCTCCACGATTTCCTTCATGATTCAATGCTCATCCACATCTCCTTCATTATATAAAGCTAGGGCTCTACATTGGGATAACACAAACAAAAGTGAAGATTATCAATTCACAAATACATTCTCTCTATTAGTAAGTTCATTTGCTATCTCTACCTCAAATGGGTCCAAAGAGAGTACGGGTAACTTCTTCCTCTTCATCTTCCTCCGGCAGCCACGAGGAGGATATTGTCGACCATAATAAATTTCTATGTTTAGAGGCCCAGCAAGAATACTATCGCATTATCGCGAAGACATTCATCAAGGAAAGAGGATTTAGACCAGAAGGCCAAGATGGAGAGCTTTGTGCCATGATCCACGAACGAGGATGGGGTGGACTGACTGTCGCACCCACGCCGATTCCAATGAGCATAGTTAGAGAGTTCTACGCTAATGCCAAAGTTACCATGAACGATTCATCGATGGTTCGTGGTACAGAGGTAGACTACCGACCCTCCGCCATCAAAAACATGCTGAGGATCACTGTTAGACCACCAACAGGGGCGGCCAATTGGATCACGGGAGCTCATCAGGAAACAGACTTGGAGCAGGTCATCGTAGAATTGTGCATTCCTGGCACAAGGTGGACTTACAAAGTCAGACGACCCCAGCCTACGATTTTTCCCAAAGAAATCAGATTAAATCGGTACGCCCAGGCATGGAATCTATTCATTTGTGCTAAATTATTACCATCATCACATCAACATAAAATCACAGTAGAGAGAGCCATACTTCTATGGGGCATCATAACTGGCGAATATATCGACGTAGGGTATTTGATCCATCAAAATATTATGAAGTATCTGAAAGGAACTACCACTGGAAGCATCCCACACGCTTCAGTGGTAGCCATGTTATGTGCGCAATAGGGGGTTCATTGGGGCAACGAATAAATGCAGTATCCCAGCCAAGATATCACACATGCCACGATTGCTAAATTTGAGGACTGGGCAGGTGGCGAGCCACATCCGCGAGGATGAGGATTTATCTCTGACCCACCTTTCCCGAACCACCCCAGCAGCCCCCGCAGCCAGATGAAGCAGGTCCATCCACTCGAGCACATCCTGTCTCTAGCGATCGACACCTCCGAAGGTTGGAGCGCAAAGTCGACGCATTGTATGACAATCTTGGGACATTTGCTACCGGACTCACCAGGGCCTTGGCCGAAGCGTTCGTGCAACAAGGAACCATGCTTGAATGGCCCCAGTTCGGGATCGCCGTGCCATATCCACCACCAGATTCACCACCCGAGGAGGGTGGTCATGCCGATCAATAGGGGAGTTTTTCTAGTACCCTTTACCTTCATTCAATTCGGACATTGAACATTTTAAGTTTGGTGGTATTGGACTACTTGCATATTAGTTTAGATTGCATTTTGTTTTAGCATGTTTAGTCTAATTTTGCATGGTTATGTGTTAGTAAAATTTTGCATAAAATTTTTAAGTTTTATTCATTGTTGATTGTGTTAGTATGTTTTAGTTTAATGTCTCACACAATTTCTTGCTTATAAATAGAAATTTTTGCCTAGCCAATGATGATAGTGAATTGTGAAAGATTTCAGAATATGTTGCATAACACAGCTTGGATATAATGTTTTACACAATGAGATTCATGTTGCTGTTTATATGCTTTCGGTTTGCACAAATGTATTCACAATCACTTGTAAGTTTAAGATGTGTGTCTTGCATTGCTCAATAGAACATGTAGTTTTAAAAAGAGAATCATGAGAAAAGTTTTGTAGATTGTAAGAGTCATTGAAGTGCAAATTTTTTGGAAAAACATGGGTAAGCTATGTATAAATAAATAAATAAATATATAAGTTCAAATAGCAATAACGTGACTAGTCTTAATTCGGGGCCCTAGCTACTTGAGTAAGTACGCCCAAGGGGATTGTCTCTACACCTAGCGCCCTAAGGTCTTTTATGGTCTGGGAGTCATTGGTTGAAACCTCGCTAAGGGGTAGCAGTATGCCTAATGGATTGAGACATTGCACAGTCATGTGAAAAAAAAAAGAAAAAGAGAAAAAGAAAAGAAAAAAAAAGAAAAAATATAGCAATAAACACCGCGGGAAAGTGCGAAATCGCCCTCGTGAGTAGCAATAAAGCAATAAACCCATTGTTGAACCTTAGTTTGTGGTGATATGTCTAAACGGTCTATGTTGCATGAGTATACATGAGTCTTGATTTAGACTATAATTTTCTATGTGGAGCAGTGTAGGATATATAATCTTTGCTTGGATCAAGTTTTTGTGAACATCACACACACACACACATCATCTCTATAGCATTCATGAATTATCTGAGTGTATGATGTTATGTCTATGGTTTGGTTTGAATTTATGTTCTGGGATCTGGATAGTTCACTAAGGTAATTTGGGCTGAAATTTTGTTATAGCTAAGATTATGTGAGACTAGTTTGCATCATAGAGTATTTGAATTAGTTTAGTAGTTACATTTCCAGTGTTCATTCATATGCATTGCTTGAGGGCAAGCAACAGTTCAAGTTTAGGGGTATTTGATAAGTGATATTTTTACTCACTTATTGTATATTAATCCATGCGAATTGCGGCCACCTCAAGTACATTTCATTGTGTTTTAGTTGCATTTCACGTTATTTTGCATTGCATTTACTTAAAACTCCTTTTGGTGAATAAGTGCAGGAATCGGCTTCATTTTGGTGGAATTGAAGGTATCGGTGAGCGGATGCACGAAGGCTAGTTGCAAGGCGAGGATGTGCATGGCATGGGGGTACAATAAGGCATGGAAATCAAGCAAGCAAGAGGATTAAAGCAAGAGTAAGCAAGTAGCAGCAGCAGCAGCAAAAAACCGGACTCGTGAATTGCAGAAGAACAAGCATATGCCGTGACGTAAAACAAGTGAAGACTTGCGCACCATGCCATGAGTGCGTGCGAGGCTTTACATGGGGAACCTTCTGCAAGTCAAGCGCCCGCGAGGCAATGGCCACGCGCCCACGAGATACTCAAAGGCCAATTAGGTACATTATCATGCGCTGATCGCGCGATAGACGCCCGGATTGGCTTGAACTTATCAGAAGTTTCGCGCTTCATGTAGACGTAGACATTAGAGACGCTACAGCGCGCAGCGCCGATCCGAAATCTTTGTTTTTTTTTATTTTAATTCTCAATTTAATGATGTGTAATTTGGTTTTAAACGATTCTGACTGGTGTCAAAGAGAGACTTGACCCTTATTACGTAATTTTAATATTAGAAACTAGGGTTTTACACCTTGGGGGAGATTCCAACGGAGAACGAAGCCAAAACGTCTTTTTCTCTTCTTCTTCTTGGAATTCTTCACCATTGTGGATTTTGATTATTGTTTAATGGAATTCTTTGGGGATTTAATAGTTAATCATTGATTACGATTCAGCGATTGGGTTTGATTGTTCTTTCTCTCTTACTCTTATTCGTTTATTTATTGATCATGTTTAGCCTTGATCCCATATTGGCTTTTGGTTCAGTCATGAACTAAACTCCATTATGGGATTCTAACGGATTTTAATATATAGTTTGGTTGTACATCTAAATGTTAGATTTATTTTGCATATCATATGGGTTATCTATCATAGTTGTTTTGCATGTGAGAATGACTGATAATCATTCGTGTTAGTATTTGTATGGAATTGGAAATGAACATATAAATATGGATTATAATCATGATAGCATGCGAATATAGGGCTAGGGTAAGTCTTGCATATTTTGTGAATCAGATAGGAATATACTGTTTCACCGTATGAGCTAGAATAAGGGTTGTGCTTAAAATCAATAGGATTTCAATTGCGTATAGGAATATGGTAATTGTGATGGTATTGGTGATTACATAGATTCTAACATCTGTAGATGATATGTGAGTTGGTTATAGTGCATTGGAAAATGGTTATAACTCTCTTCGTGCTCTTGGCTATTATCCTGTGATATGTGAACACTTCTTGCATGACATATGGCGATTAAATGAAATATTGAATGAAGTTAGGATCCCATTGTTTCCACATTACATTTAGTCCATTTATATTCTTATTTTTAGTTGGTAATCATAGTTATCAAATCAACAATTAAGTCCATAGTCTTAGCATATAGATATAGTGAGTTAATTAATGCATAGTAGTCTAAGGTTAACAACTTTCTTTGTGGGATCGATACTTTACTTACTCTGTATTACTTGTTGACACATGTATGCTTGCATGAGTTAGAGATCTTTTATTAGAACTATAAAAGAGGCAACAAATACCTCGCTTTCATTTCCATTTCCAACTCCCAGGTCATTTCTTCAATAGCATGGTTCCTCCACAAAACTTTGACTTGTGGTATAACCTTTGTGCGTAGGACATGCTCCTTTCTATCTAAGATCTTGACAGGTACCTCCTCGTACGTTAAGTCTTCGGCTATCTCATCTGGTTCTAACTCAATAGCGTGGTTCGAGTCGTCCACATATTTATGTAACATCGGTACGTGAAAAACGTTACGAACACGCGACATACTTGGCGGTAAAACGAGTCTATAGGCCACAGTTCCTATTCGATCGAGGATTTCAAATGCACTAATAAATTGAAGGTTTGAGCTTTCTTCTCTTCATCGACTCTTACTTCTAGAATAACGCCTTCTTGCACCTTCTTCTTTATATTCATCAGCTCCGGTGTGTAGCTTGAGCGGTTTTAACTTTATCGATTAAAGTCGATTTTACTTGTATATCATCACGTGGGTCCCTAGAGTTTTTAACTCTATCTCTATCATTTGTAAGTTATACAAAATGGGTCTTTGACAATATCGTACTCGTACTCGTATACGATCTTCTACTCAACACGTCAGCTACCACGCTCGCTTTTCCAGGATGGTATGGTCAGAACATGTGCCGAAATGAGTCTCATCTTGAGTTCTTTGAAGCTCTTCCCACATTCCTTGCTCCATTCGAATTTTGTATCTCTACGAGTTAGCTGAGTTAATGGTGTAGTGATTCGAGAATATCCTTCAACGAATCTCCGATAATAACCAACTAAGCCTAGAAAGCTATTTTTTTCAATTACTAACTTAGGTTGCTCTCAACTGTGACTCATATCCCAATCTTGGATAGCACGTCACAATGGTGCCTAATAGTTTACTACCGCACGAATATAGCGTCCCTCATGGAGAGTCTGGATTTGGTGCATTCCACAAAAGAAGTCATCAGATAAAGGCTAGGGTACCAAATTCTATAGTTGAATTTTTAACTCTTGAAGTTCAATAGGAGCCATTCGATATGAGATTTTTTAGAAATGGTTTTGTATCGGGTTCAAAGTTGATACAAAATTCAATATCACGCTCTGGGAGTAGGCCAGGAAATTCTTTAAGAAATACGTCAGGAAATTTACTAACAACAGAAATATCATTCAAATCTGACGTATTTTTGTTCAAGTCCATAACATGAGCTAAGAAAGCTTGACATTCATTTTTCAATAAACAAATGGCTTTATGACTTGATATGAAAGTGTTTGACTTCAAATGGTTTGGTTACTTGAATTCGAATAACAGGTTGCTTAGGAATATGAAAACTAACAACCTTACGAAAGCAATCAATTTGGCATGATGAGTAGTTAACCAATCAATCCCTAAAATCACATCAAAAGCAAGTATCTTTAAGGAGATAAGATCAACAGGTAATGTGATGGTGCCAACTTGAATCAAGCAAGATTTCTAAATAGTCGATGTAATGAAAATTTCTCCTAACGGAGTCTCCACAGATAGGTCAAAGTCTAATTTCTCCGGAGTCAAGTTTAAACGTTAAGCGCAAGCAAGAGAGATAAAAGAATGGGTAGAACCGGTATCTAATAAGGTATAAACTTCATAAGAATTTATAATTAACTAACCCGTGCTAACTTTGTTTGGGTTCTTCACATTTTGACCGGTCACGACAAATGCTCTTCCAGGAACCGTTGGCTTTGTCTTTTTCGTATCCGTCTTTAGTGTCACCGTTCCAGCTGGACTTGATTTCGCTACCGGACAAAATCGAGTAATGTGACCGTCTTTTCCACAACTAAAACATACCTTGGAAGGCTGTGAACAGTTTGGACCTATATGTTCCTCCTCTCCGCATCTGTAGCATCTAACTGGCGGTCGTTCTCCTCCCCTAAAATTTGTTGTTGGTGCTGGTGCTGCTGCCGACGTCTTCCCGTCATCGTTAAATCTTCTCTTCTTGAATTTTCCACTTGAGTTATTTCTTTTATTATCTTGGCCATGATTACCACTGAAGTGGTTACCATTTTTGGCACGATAATTTCCTCCACGATGGTTATCATCCCGATGGCCGTTACCACTGGTACGATTATCATCGAGTTGTAGGTCACTCGGTTGAACAGACTCATTATATCGCTCTAATAATTGAGCCCTATTCACAACATCTGAATATAGAGAAAATTTATGAGAAATGAGATATTGACGTATGTCGGGTTTCAAATCTCTCAAAAACATCCGCGTCATACGTTCCTCATTCTCTACCAAATGAGGTGCAAACCTGGATAACTTCGTGAACTTTGCCTCGTACTGGGACACCGTCATGTTGTTCTGTTCTAGTCTAATAAACTCTACCTTCTTCATATAACGAATACTTTCAGGAAAGTACTTGTCATTGAATAGTTTCTAAAACGTTTCCCAAGAAATACTAAGTGCAGCTGGATGGGTACGCTTCACAAATTCCCACTAGTAATCTGCCTCATTACGGAACATAAAGGTGGCGAATGGAACCTTCTGTTCCTTCGTGCATCCCAAGACATCGAATATCTTGGTAATTTGCTTGACCCACATCTCCGCCTTAATCGGATCCGGCTTTCCCCAGAATTTTGGTGGTCCGAACTCTTTGAATTGTTTGGCCGTGACAAACTGTGCGTTGCTTTCATTTCCATCTGTATTTTGAACACGAGTCTCCCTCATCTGATTTTGCATGAACTGCAAAAAGCTTCTAAACATCCCATCGTTCATCGTCCGATCAGTGGTGTTGTTCACAGGAGGAACATTTCCAGCCTATTACACGTTCTCCTCGTTGGTGAGTAAAGGTGTCTCCATGGTCTCATTTACTCTACTGTTAACATTCTCAGTTGCCATTCTTTAATACTATCATAAAACATGGGTTAATTAAACAAATTAACATACCACATAATATCCCTATACTCTGACCAACTAACAAATAAGCTTAGGCAGGACATACTAGCGAAGGATTTACTCGTCTCTCCCCTCCTAGTTCTATTCCTCGATCTCCGCCAGAGATCATATCCCTAAGCTCTGATACCAACTATGATGCCCCCAAAATAGGTCCATTCCATCCAACCCATTTTTAGTCGCCAAATACATGGTACAGAAACAATTACAACTTTATTAATACATTTTTCGTGCAAAATACGACAACATATATACTGTGAGTTTAAATACAAATATTGTCTTATAGACAATATCCATACCCAAATAAAGTCCTCATACAATTATTGATACACTATTTTACAGAATAGTGAGGACTACTAAAAACAAACTATCTTGAACCATCACTCCACACTTCGACTAGTCCCTGCTATATTCTCGCCTCCTGAGAAGAAAAATAGAACAAAAAGGAAAAGGGTGAGCTCAACTAGCCCAGTAAAGAATATTATGACTAAGATAATGTACAACAAATTATCGTTAGTCTTCAATAGGGAAAAATCTGATAGAATACAACAAACAACAAGTTTTAGATCAATAACTGCAGCGAAAACAAAAATTCATTAGAAGAGTTAAGTAGAGAATGAAATCTACTAGCATCTATGAATTTAAAAGTCCATCATCAATATTTTATCCCTGTAACATAAATCAATATTCATCTTGAATCAAATATTCATCTTTGCACTACTGAAAGCCAAAGATATTCATCGATCAGTCATGTTCATCTCAACACTGCTCATCTTTGCACTCTGGGCCAAAGATATTCATCAATTGGTCATGTTCATCTCAACACCTGTTCATCTTTGCACTACGGGCCAAAGATATTCATAAGAAAATCAACCATCTTTTCACTACAGGCCAAATATATTCAGTAATGTCATCATTTAGAACTGAGGATGATGAAAAATATTTTAAAGAAAACGAATCTAGTGAAATAAAAGAACAAATATTAAGGATTCGCACTTTAACCAAACCTAGTTCAAAAATACTTCATAAATAATCATAGTGAAGTAAAATTCAAGAATGATCAAAACATGGATACAATCGAAGCTAGTATCCCTAATAGATATCTTGGACGCAGAAAAGAAAATTTAATTTTTCTGTGACTAGTGTCTTATTCGTGAATAGTGCCGTATAAGTGAATAGTAACGTATACGTGAATAGTAACTTTGAACTTTTATAAGAAAAATCATCATGCTTCGTGAATAGTACTCATGAATAGTAACTCGTGAATAGTAACTCGTGAATAGTAACTCGTGAATAATAACTCGTTAATAGTAACTCATGAATAGTAACTCGTGAATAGTAACTCTGACATGAAAAGATCAGAATTTCACAACAAAAATCTTACCAATAATCCGGCATAATGATATTGAAAGAAATAATATCATTTTAAAAAAATAACATCCCTTACCTCGGAAGGCAAGATTACGATCGAAATCTTCGGATATAGTCTTTGAAGGAACTTGCACCGTATAACGGCACTCAAAGTATCAAAATACTCACAAGAATACGATCGATAATATAGAGAGAGAAGTAGAGAGAAAACTTCAGTTTTTGGTGTGATTTTCAATTCTAACCTAAGCACCCTATTTATAGAAAATGCTTAGAACACCAAAACAGAAAATTGAATATAATAATATATTTATAACCAAATTTTCCTTAGCCCACCACATCAAAAACACATTTTCCACACAAATGCACCAAAAATGAAAAACATGTTTTAAACAATTTTTGTTACAAAATCAATTCAGACTCAATAATCTGGAACTTCAATAATTCATAATAAATAGCCCTTTTATCAGAAAAATTCAAACCTCATGTCCTTTCCATAAGAAATTTCATTCTCTACAACTTTGCAGAAGAAAGTTTTTCCAAATTCCAAACAGAAATTGACCGAAATCCACAAACGGGCGATTATACAGACTATAATCAAATTTCAGTCAAAAATTGTGTCCACCAACATGTTTAACATATATTAAACATTTTTTGTAACACACAAAACATGTGTTAATCATTTAATGCCACAAAAATACTCCTCCTCCTCATATACTCATATATCCCACATTCTTTGTAAAATATCACCATTAAAATATAATAATAAATTATTTTATCAGAAAAGATAAAATATCAATTTTCATCAATTGTCACATTAAAAATTTTATCCATCTATATCCACATAAAATAAATATTTTTTTTATCATAATAATCAATAATTAATTATTCACAAATAATATTACAGAATCACAGTACTGACAACCAGGCCATTCCCAGGAAAGAGGGGGCTTTCCAATAAGAATTCTCCTTACTGGCGCGCAATTAGGTGACCAAACCTCTGCTTAGACAGAACTTTCTAGACATTGCCAATAATATTATCTAATAATATTATTCCAATAATATGAATTATTGCTCTAATAATGAAAATACTGTGCA
Source organism: Panax ginseng (assembly GCA_020205605.1). NCBI lineage: Eukaryota > Viridiplantae > Streptophyta > Magnoliopsida > Apiales > Araliaceae > Panax > Panax ginseng. Next base: position 92,009,945 of record CM035129.1, read on the forward strand.
GTGACAATTATTGAAACAACAACAATATAAAATATCAACGTAGCAATTATTGAATCAATAAAATAAAATATTGAACAGTAATTACTGTAACAATTATTGAGTAGTGCCTTCTTACGTAAGAATTAATAATTGGTGCAATACCGGTGTCTTCTTTGTCAACAACGCCAGACATCGTGTTTTAACCATAAGGGTATTCCAACAAGATAATTGCAGTAACAACTACGCCATTATTTATAAACAACTTATTCTTGTCGTTTTCTTCATCCAATCATTTTTTAGTTATGGGGCCCACCCAAGGCTGCGTCGTCATACGAATATTTCCCGACAGCAAGAATATTCCACGATCAAATGAATATTCCCCGACAACAATGAATATTTTATAACCACTCGCTTATTTAAAATATTTGCGCATTTTACCCATAACTAACCACATTAATCAAATCAACCCTTACTATATCAAAATAATAAATATAGGAAATTCAATTGCAATAAAAAAAAATTCGGGGTCTTACAAGTAAAGATTTAATACAAGGATTTATAACTGAACAAGGCTATTTAAATCAAAGATTAATAATAACAGTATATATTTGGGTAAACATGGAATCCATGCAAAGTGCTACATTCAAATGAGTTAGAACAATCTCATTTGAAGCAATGAATTAAAGCATTACAAATTCTGAATAACAATAATAAGAAACAGAAATGTGAAACTCATTCGATGTAGCGAAGCAGGTCACAAGAGCTTATGCAAACATATTCAAGATAGATTAGGCTTGCTCAATTTAAGAACTTGCACAATAATATTATAGGAATGGAAACTTGCATTCAATATAAAAAGAATGAAGTTAGAAATCTTGCTCAATTGTAAGGAGTTAAGGTTTATGAACTTTCTCAATAATAACCAGGTAGAGTTAGAAAACTTGCCTTGATTGTAAGCTACACAAATGTAAAATAATCTCAAATTACCCTACACATATCATTGAAATCATAACAACAATTAATTGTACGAATATTAGCTTTTAGGGTTTAAACCATTATTTAGGTCATAACCCTAACCTAGCACTTAACCACATTGGTTAACACCTTAACGATTCTTAAATCATACTATAAACCTTATCATTTATATTTAACTTTTGAAAACATCACATTTTGTTCACTACATAACTTATTCAAGTAATCACTTAAATTCTTTTACACTTTATATAACAACGCATGACAATCTGTTATTATAGTTTATATTATGCCTCATCATCATTAACATGCATGCTAAACTAATATAAGTCCAATATGCCTGACCAACAAACAAGCAGACCTCCCTGTCACAGTTTAGGGTATGGCGCAGCTGCGCCACTCTTAAGCTTGAACCCATATAGCACATATTTTTTTTGCCTTGACATCGTAGCAATTACTTGGCAAATTACGTATGACAGACGCAGAGACGGCTGATGAACAGTAGCTTAATTTAGCCCAACAAACACAAATTTCACCCATCAAACGATGATAACAACATGTAAAATAAATATACAACTATCCTAAACATGATTGCTAACATATTCAACCACTTAGCACAATTTAACAACAACTAAAACTATTTTAATTTCTCAATTTTCATGTTTTTCATATAAAACTCCATTTTTGATAGTCAATTACAAAAATCCACACTGCGAATTCAATACATGGCCAATTCACCTCATTCAAATTGCATTATGCCTGATTTTTAATAAACTAACATTTATAAGCGTCACTTTACAGTTTCACATACAATTTACCCACTAAAATTGGTACTTTCTAAGGCCATTTTATATGAACATAACACTGATATTTCAATTCCCTCTTATAAACCCAATTCTCACAAATTGGATAACTGATACAACACTCATACATGATGACAACAGATTCTACAATATAACCCATATCATATAATCACGTTTGAAACAACAATTCAACAAAATCGTTTACAGAGAACTAGAAATTAGAAAACTAAATTTTAGAATTAAGGGTAAATTTTACCTAAATCCTTGACTGATTAGAAGAAGGATGACAAGGAATTGCGTTCCCTCTTGATACTCCAGCTTTCTTAGCACAATTACAGAGAAAACTCTCTTACCAAGCTATCTCCCCACTCTGTTATTTCTCCTTCTCACTAGACCCTTCTCTGAACTTAGCCTTAGAAAATAAACGCGTAGGAATTATAATAAACTGACTCCCACTAACGTCAGGTAATGACACAAAAAGGCAGCGTCAGTTGAATAATGCCAAAGGCCATAAGGCCTTGTTTGGCTAACCAAAAACTCCCAAACTAGATTATTATCATATTATTTATATTATATAGTTACAAGTGTCACACATTACTTTAGTTAATTTTAAATAACTTTAGTTTAGCTAATTTAAATAACTTCAAATTCTTATTATCATTATACTTATAATTAATAAATAATTATATATCTAATTTAATTAACAAATTAGACACATCACTTAATTTAATTTATTTATTTCTATTAAATTAAACAATTTTTTAGTTTAATTATTTTCTTAAATATTAAACAATTGATTTAATTTAATTATTTCCTTAAATTAAATCCTTCAAATAAAATTATCATTATTCGATTCAATTAACACTAATTAATTCGGTTACTAAATTAATTCATTACAATTCATCAAATATTTATTTTTCTCAATAAATAAATTATTTAAAATATTTATTTAATTCAATAAATATTTAAATTAAATTACATATTTCCGTCGTTACATCCTTCCCTCCTTAAAAGGATTCTCATCCCCGTAATCACAACTCGAAAAAATTTATTCGTTACATTCTTCCTCCTTAATAAGATTACATCCCCGTAATCGCTATACAAAATCAAGCAAACAACTGAGGATAATTCTTCATCATAACGCTTTCGAGTTCCCACGTAGCTTCCTCAGTATTGTGGTTCCTCCAGATTACCTTAACAGAAGGTATCACTTTATTCCTCAACACTTGCTCTTTTCTGTCAACAATTTGAACAGGGACTTCTTCATATGACAAATCTTTCTCAAACTGTAAGGGCTCATATTCTATAACATGCTTATAATCAGGCTTATATGGCCTCAACACTGATATATGGAAAATATTATGAATATTCTCCAGCTCCGGAGGTAAAGCTATCTTGTACTCCACTTTGCCAACTCGTCGAAGCACTTCAAAAGGTCCTATAAATCTAGGACTTAATTTCCCCTTCTTGCCAAATTGATTTTTTCCCTTCCAAGGAGACACTTTCAGGAAAACATAACTACCGACATCGAATTCCCGACCTTGTCGATGTTGATCGACATATTTCTTCTATCTATCTTGTGCTGTGATCAACCTTGCTCGAATAATCTTGATGATCTCGACAGTCTGTTGTACCAATTCTGGACCAAATAGCTGACGTTCACCTACCTCGTCCCAACATAATGGAGTTCTGCATTTTCTGTCATATAACGCTTCGTAAGGCGGCATGCCAATACTTGCGTGATAACTATTATTATAAGCAAATTCCACTAATGGTAGATGGTCATCCCAATTTCCCTTGAAATCCATAATACATGCTCTAAGCATATCCTCTAGGGTTTGAATAGTTCTCTCACTTTGTCCGTCGGTTTGAGGATGGTACGCTGTGCTCATTCTCAGCTATGTTCCCAAGCACTCTTGTAGTCGTTTCCAGAAATTAGATGTGAAACGTGGATCTCTGTCTGATACAATGGACACTGGTACACCGTGTCTTGACATAATTTCTTTCACGTACAATTTTGCTAACCGATCTAGTGTAAACCGAATCTTGATTGGCAAAAAGTGTGTCGACTTCGTCAGTCGGTCAATAATCACCCAAATGGCATCGTAACCTTGCTGAGTCGTTGGAAGACCCACCACAAAATCCATTGTGATATGCTCCCATTTCCATTCTTGTATCTCCAACGGTTGTAACAATCCGCTTGGCCTTTGATGTTCAGCTTTTACTTTTTGACACGTTAAGCATTTCGCCACGCACTCAGCCACATCCCTCTTTATATTCGACCACCAAAAATGATGTTTAAGATCTTGGTACATCTTTGTACTTCTAGGGTGAATTGAATATCTTGAATTATGAACTTCATTCAGAATTTCTTCTTTAATTTCTGGTACTTGTGGAACCCAAATTCTCCCTTCGAATCGAAGTAATCCTTCCGAATCGATTTTGAATTTGTTTTCATCACCTACAGATATTTTTTGTTTTATTTTTTCGCAGTCTTCATCCTGAAGTTGTGCATTCTTCACCTTATCCACCAACATTGAACTATTTTCTATCTGGAATAACTTTTCATCGGATTCTGTCGGATATTTAATTTCCAACTCCATCTTAGCCATTTCCGACACCAGCTTCTCTTGATTAGTTAACACCATTAACTTCTCCCGTCCCTTCCTACTTAAGGCATCAGCAAAAACATTCGCCTTTCCGGGATGATAGAAAATCTCGCAATCATAATCTTTGATCAGCTCCAACCATCATCTTTGTTTCATGTTCAAATCTTTTTGTGTAAAGATATACTTCAGACATTTATGGTCGGTATATATCTCACACCTCTCTCCATAAAGATAATGTCTCCAAATTTTCAGGGCAAACACCACTGTCGCCAACTCCAAGTCATGAGTCGGATACCCTTTCTCGTAATCTTTCAACTGTCGTTATGAATATGCAATAACTCTGCCGTTTTGCATAAGCACATAGCCTAGTCCTTTATGCGAAGCGTCACTATACACCACAAAATTTCCTGTATCATCAGGCAACGATAACACAGGTGCTGAACTCAACCTCTTCTTTAACTCTCGAAAACTTTCCTCACACTTCTCTGTCCAAACAAACTTAACCGCCTTCCTAGTTAAATTTGTCAATGGAGTTGCGATTTTGGAAAAGTCTTGAATAAAATGCCTGTAATTTCCTGCCAATCCTAAGAAACTCCTTACTTCTGACGGTGTCTTCAGCTGATCCCAGTTTATTACAGCTTCAACCTTTGATGTATCTACCGAAATTCCGTCCTTATCAATAACATGTCCGAGAAACTGTACACGTTCCAACCAAAATTCACATTTTGAGAACTTAGCGTACAACTTCTCTTTTCTTAACGTCTCCAACGCCGCTCTTAAATGTTCAACATGTTCCTCTTTGGTTTTGGAATATACCAATATATCATCAATGAACACCACCACAAACTTGTCTAAGAATGGTTTAAACACCCTGTTCATCAAATCCATGAACACTGCAGGTGCGTTGGTTAAACCAAAAGACATAACTAGAAACTCATAATGAACATATCAAGTCCTGAACGCTGTCTTCAGTACATCCTCCGGCCTCACCTTCAACTGATGATAACCACTTCTCAAGTCTATCTTAGAGAAATACCTTGCTCCCTTCAACTAATCGAACAGATCATCGATTCTAGGTAATGGATACTTGTTTTTAATCGTGACCGTATTTAATTCTCTGTAATCAATGTAGAGTCGCATCGATCCGTCTTTCTTCTTAACAAACAACACCGGTGCTCCCCATGGCGACACACTCGGCTGAATATATTTCTTGTCGAGCAATTCTTGCAATTGCACCATCAACTCCTTCATCTCTACCGGGGCAATTCTGTATGGTGCTTTAGATATCGGGGCCATTCCTGGTAGTAAGTCAATCATGAACTCGATTTGTCAATCCTGTAGAAGACCCGGCAAATCATCTGGAAATACGTCTGCAAAATCTCTTATGATTGGTATCTCTTCTAACTTCACATTCTTCTTCTGTGTATCAACGATGTAGGCTAAGTATCCTACACATCCTTGTCTCAACAACTTCTTGGCTTGCATCACCATCAGACAACTTGCTTGTCGAGGTGACTTGCTTCCAAAGAACACAACCTTTGACGAAGTCATAAGGTTAACACACTTCCTTTGGAAATTAATTACTACTCCGTAATTGAATAACCAATCCATTCCCAGTATAACATCAAACTCACTAAGTCTAATAGGTATCAAATATACCATCATCTCGTGACCCTTTATAACCACCCTACAATTCTTATATATGTATCTGACAGGAATCACTTCCTTATTCGCAATCTCTATACTTAAGGGAAATTCTAATTCTTCTTGGGGAAAATCTAAGTTCTGAGCAAATTCATCGGATATAAATGAACAAGTAGCACCCGAATCAAATAGTACATAATCATTAATACCATTAATCAAAATGATACCTGACACCACATCCTTAGATTGTACAGCATCCTGCACGGTCATATTGAAAGTCCTTGCAGTAGGTCGGCTTGACTGTGCTTGTCCAGTGATAGTTAATGCACCACCACCGTTGTTGTTTCCTTTTCCACCACTTGCGCTTCCCGTTGGCTTCTTAGGGCAATCACGAGCCATATGATCTTTTGAACCGCAGGTAAAACATGCTCCTTTCTTCGGACTAAAATAGTTCGGTGCAACGTGTCCCTCCTGACCACAGTTGAAACACACCCTCTTCCCCTTCAAACATACCCCAGAATGATTCTTCCCGCACGTTGCGCAAGCCTCAAACTTTTTCTTCTGCTAATTTCCTTGTTGTCCTCCCGCAGTTGAATTCTCACTCCATTTCCTCTTTTGATTATTACTTCCAACGTTACTTCCACCAGCCTTATTCTCATTGTCATTCTTCCTCTTCTTCTGTTCTTGGTTGTACTTAGTCAAAGCATCGCTTCCACCTTCTGCGATAATTGCCTTCTCCAGTACAGCCGCAAATGTGTTCAGCTGAAACATTGAGACCTTGCTGTAAAGCCAAGGCTTCAATCCTTCTTCAAATCTTCTCGCTTTACGTTCATCAGTGTTGACTTGATAAGTGGCAAATCTTGCCAACTCGTTAAACTTCGCAGCATATTCAGGCACCGTCATTGTTCCTTGCTTCAGCTCAAGAAATTGTACTTCCAACTGATTTTGAGAACTCGCTCGAAAGTACATTTCAAAGAACATCTCTTTAAATCTATCCCACGCTATCACTCCTTGTCCTCCACGAACCTTGTTTTCTTGCCACCAGTAGCTAGCTTCAGACTTCAGCATAAATGTTGCGAATGCAGTCTTCTGGTCTTCGTTTACCCTAGCAACGTCAAACACCTTCTCCATTTCTATAATCCAGGTTTGGGTTTCCACTGGATTCATAGACCCTTGAAATTCTGGCGGTCCAACCACTTTGAATTCCTTGAAAGTCATGACTTGAGCTTGCGGTTGATTCATAAGTGCACCCATCAACAAAGCTACCAACTGCTGAACCGGATTAGCGTTGGTCTCGTTGTTATTATTAGTAGACCCCTCAGGAGGTGCTTGCTGACGTGGTTGTCTTCTTCTATGAGGCATTTTCTGTTAAAATATACGTTTATTATCTCATTACTCAACTTCTTGGGTATTTAAAGTTTAACTTAAACATTCTAAGATTAAAGCTTTAACACATAACATTTCAAATAAACTCTAGTATCTTATTCATTCATAAAGTTTTAAAACATGTTCAAGATAGCATAACCGCTATAAACATTCACTTTCCTGAACTAAATAAGTTCCAGGATTACATACTCATACTATCCCTTTATTTATCTCAAAATAAGGGATTCACAATTTATTTATTCACATAATTAACCACATATTATTATTTATCTTATTCTATCTAGGCATATTCAGACGTCGTAGGGCTTCCCGACGTTCCTCCTCCATGATACGATACGCCGTTCTGCGATCCATCACGAACCATGACGAATTCTCAAACTAAGATGGGTAATAATAGACTCGATCCTAGGCCCTATCAATCGCCGAATTAAATGCATAATCCATCTCCTTCATCTTGGCTTTCTATACTTGGACGTTGAGTCGCCTTCATCCATGCATCCTCTGCTCTTGCACGCTTAGCTGATTCCTCCTTGAAATCATCTTTCAATTTCTCCATATCAGTCTTCATCTTCTCGTGTAATGCCAACAAGTCTTCATGATGACCCTTTGTATGAACTAAGTCCCACTCCGTATTTCCAAGTTTTGAGTCGAGTTCCTGAATCTCTGCATCCTTTTGCTCCATAGAAGCGTGATGCATCTCAACCATCTCCTTCAGGTCCTCAACCTCGTCCTGTAATTCTACATTACGGTCATACAAAGCATCATACATCTTGACCGATATGGAGTTTGGTGGAAACTCTTCAGGATCCTCCTCCTCATCATCCTCCTCTACCTCCTTAGAACTATCCTCCACGGGATCGGTCACATGCACATCCTCCTGGATCAACTGCTCCTAGGAAATATGCAAAGGTCTATATATGAAACACTACCATGTGTTCCAATCCCTTTTGAGAGAGCGAATGGTTTCCTCCATTTGTAGGACCTTCTTCCTGATATCACCGGTGTCTGGATCTCCTTTGAGATGGGTTCTTTCAGGGACTTTGTTGGTTGTATCCAACTGACGTTCTGGAATTGTCTTTTCCAGATTTTGAACTCCCCCTTGTGCAGAGGACTCTGTATGTGTAGATATCTTTGTACCCTGAGTAGACTGGTGTAACTCTTTCAGTAGAACAACCAAGTCTGTGATTTGTTTACTCAATCCGTCAAATTCTTCTTGGGAAACAGGATTAGACTGTTCAGAAGAAGACATGATTGGATGTAGGCTTGAGGACATTTTAGATTTTGAACGGGTAACAGGCCCAATTGCTTCCCTACAAAAGACTTACGTAGTTTAGTCTTAGGGTAATATAAATGTTATCATAACATATCCGTTTTAGGAATTTGTCCTGCAAAACTGGTTTTTTAATTGATAACATGTCATGAACAAATTACAAATAAATGCTTTTACAAGTAATTAAAAATGGAGAGTATGAAGAGACTTTCCTCCGCGTTTGGTTTATCAGAGGTTGACCTATCTTAGGGTTACTCTCGCGGCTTTTCGGCATGAAGGTTCCCAGATCATCGCAATCTACTTGACGGGAAATTAATCTGGTCTTTCAACTTGGAACGGATCTGAGTGGTGCCTTTCCTGAGCCCCGGGGAATTATTCTTCCCATGGGTCCAATAATCAAACACCGACAGGATATCCTCCTGGTGGAGGGACCACACAACATACATTCATATACAACGTGTCTTACCGTTTATGCAAAATGATGACATGTACGAAGCACTAATATCACAGATAGATATTTAGCAGTGCAGTAAGTAAGATGCATTCGTACACATTTATCAGAAATGTAAATGCAACAATCACACACAAGCATATAATAATTCTGAAAAGCTTGTAATAGCGGCTTAAGCCCTCTTCTTCAAGTCCCCAAAGAGAGTCGCCACACGCTTGCTTGTTGGGATTTTTTTTTGGTGTCCCTTTTCGTTACTTGTTCTTTGGTGTTCTCATGTTAATATGAGATTTGTTTGAAAAACAAGTGAAAAAGGTCCGATATGTATAATGTCGACGATTGACTTTAAGAGTCGCTAGTTGGTGTTTTTTAATCGTTGCACTAACTCAATGAAAAAGGTTTGCACATCACCCAAAGATTTGACACTACTAAACGGGTCTGCGAAACCGAGATTCATTAAGGGTTCGGGGGCTTGATTATGCGGAGGGAAGGTGTTAGGCACCCCCCGACATCCGTGCTACCATGGTTGTAAAAACCCAAAACCCTAATAAGACTCGTATGTATAAATCTCGTTATATAAATAAAATTTCACTGTTCTGAATGTGTTATGTGTTATTATATACTTGGTTTGACAAAATTGACCAAATAAATTTTTATCCAAAAAACGTCGTGCTTGACACCTCGTGCTTAAATTTTTTCTTCTATAATCGGACTTTTTGGTAAAATTATTTTGACAAGTTGCTTTGTCGTGCTTACACTGACAAAACGCTTTGTCGTGCTTGTTAGGATTAGTGAGAAATTTAGGTTAGTAAACCTAGGTTAATAAACCCTAACCCTAATTAGCAAAATCCTAACCCTAGTTTATTAATTAAACCCTAATTATCTAATATAACCCTAATTAGCTTATGATAACACCTAATCATGGTTAGTAAACTTTAATTAGGTACTAATTAACATTACTTAACTTTCCTAATCATTAGAAACAAAACCCTAATCAAGATTAGTGAAGATGTAAACCTAATTAAGCTACTAATTTGATTAACTAGCTCACAAGTAGGTTGGGAGTCATCATTTCAAGTTCCAAAACATCACATGACATGCTTCCAAACTCCCAACCAGCAGAAGAGTCACAAATCAGATCTTTATAGAGGCAAGTAGGTGGAAAAATGACCAAAAAGCCAAGTTAAAGAATTCTATAAATAGGAAACTTAGGGCTGAGCAAACTCACGAATTCTCAAAGCCTAGATACACTTATAAACCTACCATATCAAGCCTGGGTGTTAACAGCAACAAGATCAGAAGATAGAATCAAGAATTGCTCAAGTTAAGGTGCAAACCCTAGTTTATAATTAGCTCTTTGATCCTTTGTTAATTTTGTTGTTTGGATGTTTAGAATTATATATTAGGATGTTAGAAAGTATGTTAGAGTGATAAAACACGTTTTCATAACATCTAGATGCCTTAATTAAGCGTTTTATGAAATCTGGAAATTTTGAAAAAAATGGTCTGACAGCCGAATGTCAGGGCTTTTAGATTCATATGTGTTTATGATTTGGTCTGTTAATTGATTGGTATTTGTAGCCTGTTAGTAGGTCTTTAATTTAGAAAAGAAAACAGGTTCAGATGAACCATAGATTCCAAGATATAAGCAGTCAAAGTGGGTTGACCGTTCACGGAAGTTGGTTTTCTAGGTTGCCCAGAAAGCTCAAGAACAGTTGAACCGGCTACTTTGACCAACCTATTTAATTGTCTTCTGAATGTTAATTTTTTAAGTTGTTGTTATATACTGGTACCCTATTATACATACTACAAATCTATAATCTTCAATCGAACAAATAACTCATAGGATTACCGGAATTATTGGTCAAAAGTAGTTGACCGAGCATGACTAAGTTTCTGGGTTTTTTCCCAGAAACTAAAGAACACGAAGAACAGTTGGTAGCTGTACTTTGACCAGCATAAATAGAGACCTTAGAATTAAGATTTGTTCATGTTAATGTTATATATATGTACCCTGACATATAAACTACATGTTACAACAAACAAAACATACATCTAATACACAGAATCAAAGTTATTAAAGCCACAAAACTGTTGACCGGCCATGACCACTGTTCTGGGTTACCCAGAAACCCAATAACAGCTCTGACAGTAACTTTGGACCTTTATAATTTCTTGTTAGGTATAGATTAAAGCCTGATTATTGCTTAATCTTGTACTATTGTATGAGTACTACAAAACACCAATACTTGATCTAACCAAAAATCATTACCAGTAACGAGTTATTTGATGGTGAAACTGGTCACTCGACCATGACTAACGGCTTCCCAGAAACACAAGAATACCTACAGCGACACTTTCTGTCACTGTAGAGCTCTAGCGACAGACAGAAATTATTTTCTTTAAAAATAAATTATAAAAATTAGAAATAATTAATAAAAAATAGTTTAAAAATTATATTAAATTATTATAAATTATTTTTGATATTTCTACAAAAATATAATAATTATTTTATCTTATTTAGATATTTTTATAACTAACTTATTAATAAAGTAATTAGAATAATTACTTTTAAATACTAAATAATTATGTAAAAATATTATTATTGAAATAAAAATCATAATAAATGATTATAAATTATTTAATAATATTTAATAATGTTTTTATAAAATTTTAGTAAATATAAATTACTTATAAATAGAGATAAATGATTTAAAAATCATCTAAAGGATTAATAAATAATTTAAAAATATTTTAAACCTTCTAAAATATATTATAAGGATAATTAAATTATTTAAAAATATAACCAAATTTTATAAATAAAATTTAGTTCATTTATCAAAGGTATTAAAAGTAACCCTATTAAGTCTAACCCGGTATTAAATAAATGTTTTATTTGAGTATTGTTATCGATACTAACATGTTAGATTTATATTTTTGAACGTCATAGGTACTTATTAACGTTCGAATAGTATAGCTTGACTGATCTACGCTCAGGCAAGTCTCCTATACCCAATTATTACTTATGTAAAATTTATCAACCCTGTTTATTCGCTGAACAAGATTCTATCTTGATATACTGTTGATATAATACACCTACATTGAATTACCTATTATTGAAAAGTTATTGCTATAGTTCCAGCATAATTAAGAAATGAATTATTTATCAATATGATATTGTTTATTGAGCATAAACTGTTATCTCAAGACAAATTATTTTGGTAAGACAATCTTATACTGAAGTTGAGTATCCCGTAATGGGAACGATGTTTAGTCAATGAATATATTGACAATGAGTTTAGTGTATGCTAAGCACTAGTAGGATGAAATGCATACTTCTAAGATGTTGAACAGGCTGATCCCTTATATCACATCTGAACAAAATTTCTAAGTCTTTGTGACTGACAGAAATGATAAAAATTCCAGAACTAGTCGGAATTAGAAATCCAGAAATGGTAACAACTATCAGTTGAAATTTGAATTGTTATAATTCTTCAAATCCTATATTGTTATAAATATACAACTTGCTGAGCATGTCATAGCTCACCCTTGCAAATTATTCCCTTTGCAGTGTTAGATGGTAATCTTGGAACATCTGGAGTAGATAAAGGGAAGCGTCCCTACATAGATTAGATTATATTCTTGTCTATATGAATACCTTGTAATAAGAACTCGTTATGAGAATTTTGTAATCGAATCATAATATTATGATATATATAACATCTTTTATTTCCGCAACCGTGTTTTCTTACATACATAGATGTAAAATTAGATGTCTTCTATTCTAGTTGAGATCCTTGGGAACTATTTATCTGAGTGAGGGTGTTAATAGCATGGACTATTCATGTTGTTATTAATACTCTGAATTTCAGATAGATAGTTACTATCGATACGATTGTATATATATTCGCATGATATAGACTATACATCTGGGTGAGGGTATTGGTAATATGGACTGTTCATGTTATTACTGATACTCAGAATTTCGGATAGATAGACTCTAGTCACAGAATACGATTCATATATTCAAGTGAGGGTATCCAAACACAGTAATATTTCTCTTGGGAATTACCATCCATTATGGGATCTTGTGAATCTTGAATCTATGGGAATTATATCTGATAGTCCCTCTATCTAATGTAATATTTTAATCAATACCATGGGTGTATAGATTTAAATGCATTATGTTAATTCTCTGTAAACACCATACTGGATACCGCGAGAGTATAGGTATGGGGGTGTTACAATTTTGGTATCAGAGCTGTTAAGGCTATAGATATAAGGAAGAGTTTTCTTAGTATATAGTCTTCGAGTCCGTAAAATTTTTTAAAAAAAACATATAAAATATAACATTAAAATTTTTATGTTGTGTAAAACTTTATACCAGTATTTATGGAGCTTTCTTTTATAGATGGCCAACTCCAATGCTGACGAAAGGGTGATAGTAATCAATCCACCGCAAATAGAGTTTATTATAGCTAGTGATGTAGAAGAAGAAGAATTGCTTCATGATCAACAAGCGCTTGATCTTTGAAGATGAAGATCCAATCCAATTGGACAATTAATGAGAATAGATGATCATGATAAGGCAATGGCATCACTGCTGCAGACAACAGAATATGAGAACAATAAGATGAAGTTTAGGGTAGATTTAGCTGATTGTATGCTAATGGATGAAAGGAGTCATAGTCATCGACTAAAAGTACAACTGCACCATGTACAAAGGGGCAGAAAGGAAATTCAGTCAAGACTTCTTAAAACATCTTTGGGAGTCCGAGATACTTTTAATGATTTGCAGCGTCGTGTAGTTCGATATCCCGTAGAGGAGAAGAAAATGGCGTATCTTATCGATCGATCTGTGGTTTGCCACATGATTCAGGATTCCTTTGATGATATCAATGAATTCTAGAGAGTAGCATAGGAGGTTGGATGCTTTATATTAGTATAATAAAGAAGCATTCAAAGTTTGTATTGTGATAAGTACTGTGTAATATAGTAGTATGTTTAAATTTTGAAGTTGTTGTAAAAGCGGTTTGGGATATATATAAAATAAGCAATTTGTTTTGTTATTCAAAGTCTTATGTGAATCTTTGTTGTTGTTTTATAGAATCATGCCACCAACCAGAAAACCCCAAAGAGAAATGAATAATGAGGATAATCCTACTCAACAGTTAGTAGATATGATGTTAGGAGTAATAAACAGACCTATAAACCAAAATACATCCTTTAAAGACTTTAAATTAGTTGGACCACCTGAATTTAAAGGTACATTAGAACCTGTAGATGCACAGATTTGGATTTCTGAGATAGAATTTTTTTTTCTTAATAACCAATGTTAGTAATAACCAGAAGACAACTTTTGCAACCTTTTTTCTTGAAAGGTGAAGCTAATTATTGGTGGGAATCAACCAAAGGTCGAGTAGAAACTGAAATTGTTCCTTGGGATAGATTTAAAGAGTTGTTCTTTGAAAACTATTTTTCCCAATCCCTGAAAGACCAAATAGAAATAAAATTTCTGGACTTACAACAAGGAGATCTTACTGTAACCCAGTATACAGCTAAGTTTAATGAACTATCCAGGTTTTCTCCACATCAAGTAACCACTGAACTTAGAAAGACTCGTAGGTACCAAGAAGGTTTAAAACCTCAGATTAGGAGTAAATTATCAGTGCTTCAAATCAAAACTTTCTCCAAATACTAGAGAAGGCCACTATAATTGAAAGTGAGAATGAAAATCTCGCTAAGTTTCATCGAGACAAAAAAAGACTTCGAAAATGAGAAAGGGAAAAGTAAGACAGAACCCAGTTCAGGTGGGTTTAATAACAAGCGTAAATGGAATAATTCTTTTTCTAATAACTCAGGGAAAAAGATAGGAAATACTAATAACAATTTTAGTAATAATAATATTAAACCTTTTCCTAAGTGTAGTAAGAAACATAGAGGAGAGTGTCTTCTTAACAAATGCTTTAATTGTGGACAGTTAGGACATTATCTTTCACAGTGTCCTCTTCTAAAGAAAAAAAAATGTTTTAATTGTGGTTCAATGGACCATTTTTCTAAGAACTGTCCCATGAACCAAGGAGGAAAAGGGGTTAGAATACCAGAGATAATCAATCGATAGTAGCTGCAGTTGGGGTTCAGAATCGACCTACCGCGAGAACATTTAATATATCGATGAGGGATGCTATTGCTTCACAGGACGTAGTGATAGGTATCATCCCTATCAACACTTTAAATGCATATGTGTTATTTGATTCTGGTGTTACTTGTTCATTTGTGTCTAGATATTTCTCTACAAACTTGAATATGCCTTGTGAAAATTTAGACAAACCATTTTGTGTAGAAATTACTAATAATGAAAGAATTCTGGTTACGACCATATACAGAAACTGTAGTGTGGTAATAAAAGGACATAATTTTAAGGTAGATTTGTTACCGATTCAGTTGGGAGAATTTGATGTAATTCTAGGAACGGATTGATTAGTTAATCATAACGCGATGATTGATTGTCATCAAAAACGTATTAACCTTTTGACTGCTTCGAAGTCAAAGGTAGTGTTCAACGGTAGTTGTACACCTAAGCAATCTCGATGTTTGACCATAGTTCAGGCAGAAAGATTACTTAAAAAGGGTTGTTTAGGATATTTGGCCTATATAGTTGATACTCGACAGGAAGGAGTAAAACTAGATCAAATACCTATAGTTAAGGAATTTCCTAACGTTTTTCCAGATGATTTACCCGGTTTGCCTCCAGATAGGGAGATTGAGTTCATCATTGATCTTGCACCGAGAACGACACCAGCTTTAAAGGCACCGTCTGAGAATGGCACCTATATAATCAAAGAGTTACTTATTCAATTACAGAACTCTTAGATAAAAAGTACATACAACCTAGTGT
This sequence comes from Panax ginseng, assembly GCA_020205605.1. NCBI lineage: Eukaryota > Viridiplantae > Streptophyta > Magnoliopsida > Apiales > Araliaceae > Panax > Panax ginseng. Next base: position 92,025,954 of record CM035129.1, read on the forward strand.
TTCACCTTGTGGCGCACACGAGTTTGTTTTTGTAAAGAAGAAGGATGAAACTATGAGACTTTGTATATAGATTATAGGAGCTAAATAAGTTAACTATTAAGAATAAATATCCTTTGCAAGGATTGATGATTTGTTTGACCAATTAAAGGGGGCCGTAACATTTTTCAAAAATTGACCTTAGAACAAAAGTTATCATCAATTTAAGGTAAGAAGGAGGATGTGCCAAAACAAAATAAGTTTAGGACACGCCATGGACATTATGAATTTCTTGTAATGTCTTTTGGATTAACAAATGCACCGGCCGAAAGATTTATGGATTTAATGAATCGAGTGTTTAAACCATGCTTGGACAAATTTGTTGTAGTGTTTATCGACGATATTCTGGTATACTCGAAAACACGGGAAGAGCATACTCAACACTTGAGAGTCGTATTGGAGATATGACGAAAGGAACAACTTTATGAATTCTGGTTAAAGAGAGTTCAATTTTTAGGTCATGTAATTGACAAAGATGGAATATCTCGAGATCCAACTAAGATCGAAAGCAGTTGTGAATCGGGAACAACTAACAACTCAAATGTATATGAAGTTTTCTTGGTTTAGGGGTTATTATCGACGGTTTATAAGAGATTTTTCAAAAATAGCAACCCCATTAACCAATTTAACTCGAAAGATGGTGAAATACGTGCGACGGATAAATGTGAGGAAAGCTTCCAAGAGTTGAAGAAGCGATTGAGCATGGCTCCAGTGTTATCCTTACCCGAGATGATACAGAGGCCTTGTAGTATATATAGTAGCGCATCACACACGAGAGATTAGGGTGTGTGTTGATGCAACATGGTAAAGTGATAGCTTATGCATCATGACAACTCAAAGATTATGAGAAGAGGTATCCTACTCATGATATAGAGTTAGCCGCAGTAGTTTTTGCTCTAAAAATTTGGAGACATTACTTGTACGGGGAGAAGTGCGAGATATATACAGATCATAAAAGTCTGAAATATATTTTTACACAAAAGGAATTAAATTTAAGACAGAGACGATGGTTAGAACTGATAAAGGATTTTGATTGTGAAATCTTATATCATCCCGATAAAGCTAATGTTGTAGCTGATTCATTAAGTAGAAAGAATCAGGAAAAATTGAATGTATTAACCACCAATGATAGGTTAATAAAAGACTTTAAAAAGTTAGAAATTGAGGTGGAATGTCCAACTACCTCTACCCAAAAATTGTATATTTTAGAAGGAGTTTCATCTCTGCTCAATAAAGTTAAAGAGATACAGGAGAAGGATGAAGTGTGTCAGAAGTTTAAATCTAATTCCACACATGATAAGTATAATAAATTTTGAATAGATACGGATGGAATAATAAGATATGAAAATAGAATCTGGGTTCCGTTAGATCAAGCTTTAAAAGATGAAATTTTGAACGCAACCCATAATTCTAAATTTGCCATACATCCTGGTAGTACTAAAATGTTCAAAGATTTAAGTCGACACTTTTGGTGGTCGAATATGAAAAGGGAAATAGCTGAATGGGTAAGTAAATGTCTCACGTGTCAAAGGGTTAAGGTAGAACATCAGAAGCCAAGTGGTTTACTTCAACCCTTACCAATTCCTAAGTGGAAATGGGAACATATAACCATGGACTTTGTAGTAGGCCTACCAACTACACAAAAAGGCCATAATGCCATTTGGGTAATAGTTGACCGTTTAACTAAATCCGCTCACTTTTTACCTATTAAAATTACACATAACCTGGATCACCTTGCCAAACTGTATATTCATGAAATTATCTCTAGGTATGGAGTACCTGTTTCCATAGTATCAGACCGAGATCCACGTTTTACTTCAAATTTTTGGAAAAGTCTTCAAAAAATTTAGGAACACAGTTAAGACTAAGTACAGCCTATCATCCTCAAACTGATGGACAAAGTGAGAGAACCATACAAACATTAGAGGATATGTTGAGAACATGTGTCATAGACTTCAAAGGAAGTTGGGAAGATCAGTTACCTTTAGTCGAATTCGCCTACAACAATAGTTATCATGCTAGCATAGGTATGCCACCCTATGAAGCCTTATATAGAAGAAAATGTAGAACGCCTTTATGTTGGGATGAAGTCGGGGAAAGACAAATGTTAGGACCCGAGATAATTCAACAAACAACTGAAACCATCAGAATTATTCGTCAACGATTACAAACATCTCAAGATCGACAAAGAAAATACGCAGATCCACATCGTCAACAACGAAACTTTAGCGTAGGAAGTCACGTATTCTTGAAAGTATCTCCTTGGAAAGGCAAGATACGTTTTGGCAAGAAAGGAAAATTAAGTCCGAGATTTATTGGACCTTTTGAAATTTTGAGAAGGGTTGGTGAAGTTGCTTATGAAATAGCACTACTTCCCGAGTTAAACCATATTCATAATGTGTTTCATGTGTTTGTTTTATGACCATACAAATCTGATTATAAACACGTTATACAATATGAGCCGATCCAAATAGAAAAAGATCTTTCTTATGTAGAAGAACCTGTGCAGATCGTCGACCGTAAAGAGCAAGCCCTGAGAAATAAAGTGATAGCCTCGGTTAAAGTAATCTGGAGAAATTAGAACGTTGAAGAAGCTACATGGGAGCTTGAAGATAAAATGCGCAAAAATTATCCTCAATTAATTACTTCACACATACTATAATTTTGAGGACGAAATTCTTATTAGTGGGACCCAAAACCCTAATAAGACTCGTATGTATAAATTCCGTTATATAAATAAAATTTCTCTGTTCTGAATGTGTTATGTGTTATTATATACTTGGTTTGACAAAATTGACCAAATAAATTTTTATCCGAAAAATGTCGTGCTTAACACCTCGTGCTTAAATTTTTTCTTCTATAATCGGACTTTTCGATAAAATTATTTTGACAAGTTGCTTTGTCGTGCTTGTTAGGATTAATGAGAAATTTAGGTTAGTAAACCTAGGTTAACAAACCCTAACTCTAATTAGCAAAACCCTAACCCTAGTTTATTAATTAAACCCTAATCAGCTAATCTAACCCTAATTAGCTTATGATAACACCTAATCATGGTTAGTAAACTTTAATTAGGTACTAATTAACATTACTTAACATTCCTAATCATTAGAAACAAAACCCTAATCAAGATTAGTGAAGATTTAAACCTAATTAAGCTATTAATTTGATCAACTAGCTCACAAGTAGGTTGTGAGTCACCATTTCAAGTTCCAAAATATCACATGACATGCTTCCAAACTCCCAAGCAACAAAAGAGTCACAAATCAGATCTTTATAGAGGCAAGTAGGTGGAAAAATGACCAAAAAGCCGAGTTGAAGAATTCTATAAATAGGAACCTTAGGGCTGAGCAAACTTATGAATTATCAAAGCCTAGATACACTTATAAACCTACCATATCAAGCCTGGGTGTTAACAGCAACAAGATCAGAAGATAGAATCAAGAATTGCTCAAGTTATGGTGCAAACCCTAGTTTATAATTAGCTCTTTGATCCTTTGTTAATTTTGTTGTTTAGATATTTAGAATTATATATTAGGATGTTAGAAAGTATGCTAGAGTGATAAAACACGTTTTCATAACATCTAGATGCCTTAATTAAGCATTTTATGAAATCTGGAAATTTTGAAAAAAATGGTCTGACAGTCGAATGTTAGGGCTTTTAGATTCATGTGTGTTTATGATTTGGTCTGTTAATTGATTGGTATTTGTAGCCTGTTAGTAGGTCTTTAATCTAGAAAAGAAAACAGGTTCAGATGAACCATAGATTCCAAGATATAAGCAGTCAAAGTGGGTTGACCGTTCACGGAAGTTGGTTTTCTAGGTTGCCCAGAAAGCTCAAGAACAGTTGAACCGGCTACTTTGACCAACCTGTTTAATTGTCTTCTGAATGTTAATTGTTTAAATTGTTGTTATATATTGGTACCCTATTATACATACTACATATCTATAATCTTCAATCGAACAAATAACTCATAGGATTATCGGAATTATTGGTCAAAAGTAGTTGACCGAGCATGACTAAGTTTCTGGGTTTTTTTCCAGAAACTAAAGAACACGAAGAACAGTTGGTAGCTGTACTTTGACCAGCATAAATAGAGACCTTAGAATTAAGATTTGTTCATATTAATGTTATATATATGTACCCTGACATATAGACTACATGTTACAACAAACAAAACATACATCTAATACACAGAATCAAAGTTATTTAAGCCACAAAATCGTTTGACATTTATGACCCTTTGTTGCTCGTTACCCGAAACCCAAGAACAAACTCTCGACGAAGAACTTTGGACCTTTATAATTTCTTGTTAGATATAGATTAAAACTTGATTATTGCTTGATCTTGTACTATTGTATGAGTACTACAACACTAATACTTGATCTAACCAAAAATCATTACCAGTAACGAGTTATTTGATGGTCAAACTGGTCACTCGACCATGACTAACGGCTGCCTAGAAACTCAAGAACTCCTACAACGACACTTTTTGTCACTGTAGAGCTTTAGCAACAGACAAAAATTATTTTCTTTAAAAATAAATTATAAAAATTAGAAATAATTAATAAAAACAATTTTAAAAATTATATTAAATTATTTCTGATATTTTCTACAAAAATATAATAATTATTTTATCTTATTTAGATATTATTTATAATTAACTTATTAATAAAGTAATTAGAATAATTACTTTTAAATACTAAATAATTATGTAAAAATAATATTATTGAAATAAAAATCATAATAAATGATTATAAATTATTTAATAATATTAAATAATGTTTTATAAAATTTTAGTAAATATAAATTACTTATAAATAGAGATAAATGATTTAAAAATCATCTAAAGGATTAATAAATAATTTAAAAATATTTTAAACCTTCTAAAATATATTATAAGGATAATTAAATTATTTAAAAATATAACCAAATTTTATAAATAAAATTTATTTCATTTATCATAGGTATTAAAAGTCAAACCCTATTAAATCTAACCCGATATTAAATAAATGTTTTATTTGAGTATTGTTATCAATACTAACGTGTTAGATTTATATTTTTGAACATCATAGGTACTTATTAACGTTCGAATAATATAGCTTGATTGATCTACACTCAGGCAAGTCTCCTATACCCATTTTATTACTTATGTAAAATTTATCATACCTGTTTATTCGCTGAACAAGATTCTATCTTGATATACTGTTGACATAATACACCTACATTGAATTACCTATTATTGAAAAGTTATTGCTATAGTTCCAGCATAACTAAGAAATGAATTATTTATCAATATGATATTGTTTATTGAGCATAAACTGTTATGTCAAGCCAAATTATTTTGGTAAGATAATCTTATACTGAAGTTGAGTATCCCGTAATGGAACAATGTTTAGTCAATGAATATATTGACAATGAGTTTAGTGTATGTTAAGCACTGGTAGGATGATATGCATACTCCTAAGATGTTGAATAGGCTAATCCCCTATCTCACATCTGAAAAAAATTTCTAAGTCTTTGTGACTGACAGAAATAAGAAAAATTCCAGAAATTGTTGAAATTAGAGAAATCCAGAAATGGTAACAACTATCAGTTGAAATTTGAATTGTTATATTTCTTTAAATCCTATATTGTTATAAATACACAACTTGCTGAGCATGTCATAGCTCACCCTTGCAAATTATTCCCTTTGCAGTGTTAGATGGTAATCTTGGAACATCTGGAGTAGATAAAGGGAAGCGTCCCTACATAGATTAGATTATATTCTTGTCTATATGAATACCTTGTAATAAGAACTCGTTATGAGAATTTTGTAATCGAATCATAATATTATGATATATATATATATATATATATATATATATATATATAACATCTTTTATTTCTATAACCGTGTTTTCTTACATACATAGATGTAAAATTAGATGTCTTCTATTCTAGTTGAGATCCTTGGGAACTATTTATCTAAGTGAGGGTGTTAATAGCATGGACTGTTCATGTTGTTATTAATACTCTGAATTTCAGATAGATAGTTACTATCAATACGATAGTATATATATTCGCATGACATAGACTATACATCTGGGTGAGGGTATTGGTAATATGGACTGTTCATGTTATTACTGATACTCTAAATTTCGGATAGATAGACTCTAGTCACATATATAGTTCATATATTCAAGTGAGGGTATCCAAACACAGTAATATTTCTCTTGGGAATTACCATCTGTTATGGGATACTGTGAATCTTGAATCTATGGGAATTATATCTGATAGTCCCTCTATCTAATGTAATATTTTAATCAGATACCATGGGTGTATATATTTAAATGCATTATGTTAATTCTTTGTAAACACCATACCGGATACCACGGGAGTATAGGTATGGGGGTGTTATAACGGTGACCGCCACTCTTCAAAGAAACTGTTATATGAATGTGTGTGTGTGTGTGTGTGGATCAATGTGCAATTATCTGAAAGTAGTGCGAAGCCTCGTTCGCACCTATATACACAAGGTTTGAATTTTATATGAAAATTCAGTTTTAACCAAGATTTAGCAATGAAGTTTTGTAAAAGTGGTTTTTCAAACCTTATGCTCAATAGGAATTGAGACCTTTTCATACATCCATTTTATTATTAGATGTACGACTTGTTTGCTTTTATTTTTGAGATGCGAAGCATCCTCGAGAAAATAATATACAGCAGTGCCGAACTCCTTATGGGCATAATAGCCATCCAAGGAAACTCGGACACTGTAAAATAATGTACAAGCTGCTTACAGCTAGAAAGTTTCCATCATGGGAACCGAATCTAGATTCAGTAAACTGAACCTCTGATCACATGATTCTTAGGCTCACAAGATACTACAATTTGTATGGAAAGCAGTAAGCAGTTATATATATATAAAAGCTGTATATATATATATATATATATATATATGAACATTATCAATCGCCGCGAAGTGAACTCCAGGCGGGACAAAAAGTAAATAAAGCTGTAAAAGCGATCAACTGCCACGAAGTGAACTCCAGGTAGGACGGAATGTAAATAAAGCTATAAAAGCCACGGAGAAAAACCCGTGCCCCGACAGAAATGTAAATATATATATATATATATATATATATATATATATATATATATATATATATATATATATAGCGATAAGCGATACGGATATAAATCCGTGCTCATCGGATATGTCCGACGGCAATTATATATATGTATATATATAAAAAGCGAGTAAATGCACGGATGTAAAATCTAGGCTCATCGATATGTCTAACAACAATTATATATATATAGAAAAGCGATTAAACGCTCCGGATGTAAATTCGTGCCTCATCGATGATCGACCCACGATTTATATATATAAGTATATATATATATATATATATATATATATATATATATATATATATATATATATATACTAAAAGCAAATAAACGCCTCCATCAAAGTTCAGGCTCAATCGAGGCATAACTCGATAATGTTAGTCCATATATACGAAAATATATACATATATTAGTATATATATATAAAATGTAAATTAAAAACACTATCGAAATGCTGGCAAACACACTCACACGACTCTCAATGTGTACAACAGTGTGTGATAATAGGAGAAAGAGGCTTTATAGAATGTAAGAAGGCTTACAGTGGGTTGCCAAAGTAGACTTCTTAGACTTTAAATGGATAAACACTCAGCTCCCGTCGAATAAAAAGTAGCTATATGTGAGCTAACTAGTGTTTAAAGAAGAGGAAACACTTCAAAGAAGTGTATGCAGAGTAAAATGGACATGGCTTCCTTGCCTTTTTTCTTTTCTCTCCCTTCTCAAATGGCTGACTCCCCCCTCTATATTTATAGACGGATGGCCGTAGGTCAACCTGTGGCTGCCGCAGTTGAACTTGCGGCTGGTCGTGGTGGGCCCGGGCCTCACAGGTCTCGTCGTCTCGTAGTATGTGCACTCATGCACTGTAATGTCCAATTAAACTTGCAGAACTTCAATCCGAGCATCCAAACGAAGTATATCTGTACTTATTTGGATCACTTGTATCGAGAGTTACGTAATGACATGGATTAGAGGTTGTACGAAGTCAGGAAGAGGGGTCTATGCCCATGGTCTTTAAGCTTCAAAGTCTATTCAAAGTACTACCACACGTAATAGTCACTCGGGATTGTCACTCCTTGGCTCCTGTGGGACATTATTGTATGCATGTATGTATAAAGCATTGAGATGACGTGCCATTTGTCGGAGGAACAAGATGATGTGTGACTCCTTGTTGAGTTGAAAGTAGACGTTGCTCAGGGTTACAGCTGAGATTGGACTACTTGTAGGTATGCTGTGATATCATCTTGTTGTCGTGGTATAATGACGTTGTGACTCCTCACTGGGGTTATCGCTGGTTTAAGCGGAAAGCAGATGTTGCCCAGGGTTACATCTGAGATTGGACTGCTTTTTTGTGTGCCTCACTGTCATCTGTAGGTTGAAGCTAATTTCATGTGTTTGAAACAAGCATTTCCGGGGTTATCATCGGAACTGCAATGGCATCCCTTGGGGCAATCACCAAGGATGGGGTTACTACTCCCAGTGTTGTCTCTGGGACTGGAACTGAACGTCGCGGTGTTATCGCCGAGACAGAACTGTCCTCTTTGGTGTTGCTGCCGGTCTTTTGATCTGCATATCTCGGGGTTATCTTTGAGATTTGGAAATGACATTCCCGGTGTGTGTTCCGAGTTTGAACCGATGCTCCCGGTTTGTGTTCCGGGTTTGGAGCTGAACTTTTGGTAGTATTCGGAATGGTTGTAAGCTGTCTTTCAGGGTTATCTCCAAAAGACAAATCTACCCTCCTGCAATGTCAGTAATAGGAGTGCAGAAAAATTTGAGTGTCTACAGTATCCCTCTTTTAATGTATGTTGCATTCTTTTAGTTGTATCAATATAGTATTTTTTTGTGATTTGACAGTATACATACATATCGCGCGCACACCACACGACGATCGTGGTGGGCATGCAGGTCGTCGGGGCCGTGGAGATTATACGCGTGATGATCAGGCCGGATCGTCAGGTATAATTACATGTTTTGTTGGGATACATCTTATTATTTTTTATTTTATATTGTATTGACATTATATTCTTTTATATAAATATTGACGTATTTCACTACATAGGTGATCGATGTAGGCCTCCACGGGGAATAACACGTGGCTTGCTAGGGAATCCCCCCAAGCACCGCTTATATGTCGTGTTGGGACTCATAGGTAATTTCATAATTCTATATAGTATTGACATAAGTATTTAGTTCTTATATATTCTTTTTAATTTGCAATGTATTAATTTTAATTGTAGTATCCTTGACGCCACGCCAAGGAACACGTTGCTTGGGATCGTTCGCAACCGATTCTGAAGCCCGTGGATGAGGTGGGCGGATGTGGATGACTGCACACGTCAGATGATTATTGCTGAGTTTAGGGTAGGGCGTTATCATTCATATGCTGGTTTTATATTCCATTTGAATATATTGTTACTTCTTTGATTTATGTTGTCTACCAAGCTTCTTAATGTGTAATGTCCAGAGATATTATCGTTTTGACGACGGGCAGGAAACCCATGGCATGACTGTTCTGCACAAATACTTAGAGATGAATTGGCACAAATGGGTCTATGACTGGAAGAAGAAGACCCAGACGAAGATGGCTGATGGACAGACACTTAAGTATGTCTGACCAGATTTCATATCTGTTGCGGTATGGGACCAAATGTGCAGCATTTGGGACTGCGAGGCCTTCAAGAAGATGTCGGCACAACGTTCAGCTGCCCGACAGAAGAGTCATCTCCCACACTGCACTGGGTCTCAGTCATACGACTTGCCCAGTGAGAATCGAGGTGAGTTTAAAGCATGCACCCTCCCGCTTGGAGTTTTGGTGGCACGCCCACCAAAAGAAAGGTGACGGTAGTTATATCTCACCTGAGGCAGAACGCATTGCTGTAAGTTATTTAATCCTCTTATTTAGTATGTATTTAAAATTTGGATATTCTTTTGTATTATTTTAATTTATACTTTCTAAATCATCTACTAAGGTGTTTTTTTTTCAACGACGGTTCGAGGATCTTGCAGTGGCCCGGAGTAGCTAGAGAGGTGACACTCTAGTAGATTTAGTCTCACGCAAGAGACGAGGAGATAGATAATCGGGCTGCGCAGCTGGGGGGACCGAAGAAGGGTAGAGTTGTGGGCATTCCCCATGTCCCAGCTTACACCCTAGTCCCTGCTGCGAGATCTCGGCGGCGCCCACCCACTGAAGGTAGTGGTGTGAGTGGATCGGGCGCTGGCCCTTTATCCGGCGATTTCTTCCGGGGGATCATAGAGGGGTGCATGGCGAGCAGTTGATAAGTAGATTTTATACCTACTTATCCGATATCTGTTACTTGAATTAGTTGCTTATATTTATGTTTCTTAGTTACTTTTCATACATTTTATGTTATTTTGTAGGCTATGAGACGACATGGGCATGAAGAAGCAAGGAAAAGTAATTCGGACATCTTTTGGACTAAAATACACAAGCAAATGCAAGAAGGGAATATTAAAGGACTTTTAATACTAAGTTGGATGCATGTTCTTGGCTTGGAACTTAGATTATACTGTAGAGCTTCTTCTTAGCTTTCCGGAACATCTTGAATCATCCCAATCGGAGTTCGGATGCGAGAGTTATGGCATTTTTATCAACAAAGATCAAAGCTAAGAGTTGTGATGTTTGCCATTTACATACCATCTACATCAAGCCCGCTTTCCGCCATGATCCAATTCGCATTTGTCAATCCTCAAAGAATGAAAGTTATAGATCTCGTCGATATCTTCGATTTGATAGGTGGCAGGTCCCGTAACTCCAAGCAAATCAAAAGTTATGCCTGTTTTACCAAAGGACGTCACAGCAGAAAACAGCATAGCGCGTACCGCGCTATAAATGAACTACGCATAGCGCGGGGCGCGCTAGGCCACCAGAATGTCTGACACTGTAGCACGGGGCGCACCTAGAATGGCCTAGGGACAGCGTGGGGCACGCTAGAGCTTTGATGTGATTTCTTGTTATGAATTGAGTCTTTTTCTGTTTGAAACTGGTATAATAAGGTTAGCACAGTTAGAGACAACTTTGTTGACTGATTAAGTTTAAATTGATACATAATGGACTTCTTAAGGATAATATTAGTTTGAATAAATGAAAGACATGAATAGGAAAAGATGGCTAAATTTAGACAAAAACTTAAGTTGGGGGGGGGGGGGATATGGGATATATAAGCTTCAAAAAAAAAGAACAAAAAAATTATGGAAAAAAAATACCATGGCTAGTCTTGTTTCGGGGCCTTTGTTACTTGAGTAAGTAAGCTCGATGGGATTTTCTTTACACCTAGCGCCCTAAGGTCTTATATAGTCTGGGAGTCGTTGGTCAAAAGCTCGCTAAGGGGTAGAACTGTTAGCCTAATGGAATGAGACATTGCATAGTCATGGTTAAAAAGAAAAAAAAGTTAAAAAAAATGAATAAAACGGGAAAAGAGCAAAAAGCCCCCGTAAAGCAAAGTAAAGCATAAGTATCCCGGATTGGACTCTTGAACTTGGTGGATGTTTGACTTTAGTTGGATCTAGCTTGTTCGTGAATTTTGTGAGTTTTCACTGTATGATGCCTTTAAAGAGATCTATTATATGTTGTATTTAGCATTATATTAGTTAGCATTATTGTTGAGCACACACTCACTATATTAGTGATAACAGTTTAAGATTTGATGATTGATTGGGAAGTTAATGATTTGTTTTGATATGAGGTATTATCATGTTTACTTGATTTCTCTAAGGCAGGTTGAATAGACTTGTTTCTGTCATTACTGCTGGATTTGTAAGCATGTAGATTAGTTGCATTTCATAGCATTGTTGTTTTGTGTTTTTTGCTTGAGGACAAGCAAATGTTTAAGTTTAGGGGTATTTGATAAGTAGATTTTATACCTACTTATCCGGTATCTGTTACTTGAATTAGTTGCTTATATTCATGTTTCTTAGTTACTTTTCATATATTTTATGTTATTTTGTAGGCTATGACACGACATGGGCATGAAGAAGCAAGGAAAAGCAATTCGGACATCTTTTGGACTAAAATACACAAGCAAATGCAAGAAGGGAATATTGAAGGACTTTTAATACCACGTTGGATGCATATTCTTAGCTTGGAACTTGGATTATACTGTAGAGCTTCTTCTTAGCTTTCCAGAACATCTTGAATCATCCCAATCGGAGTTCGGATGCGAGAGTTATGGCCTTTTTATCAACGAAGATTAAAGCTAAGAGTTGTCATGTTTGCCATTTACATAGCATCTACTTCAAGCCCAATTTCTGCCTTGATCCAATTCGAATTTGTCAATCCTCAAAGAATGAAAGTTATAGATCTCGTCGATATCTTCGATTTGATAGGTGGCAGGCCCCGTAACTCCAAGCGGATCAAAATTATGCCTGTTTTACCAAAGGACGTCATGCGAGAAAAATAGCATAGCGCGGACATGCTATAAATGAACTACGATAGTCTTGGTAGCGCTAGGCCACCGAATGTCTCACATCAGTAGTACAGGGCGCCCAAAATGGCCTAGGGACAGCGTGGGGCGCGCTAGGCGGCGGGAAAAGAGTTGTTTTGGGTTATTTGGTGTCCAATTTGAGCTAGAATAGGATTCTTAGTTGCCTAACTTGCTAGGGTATATATTAGAACTATAAATATATGATGAGAGGCATAAAAAAAGAGATATAGGCTAGTTCTAAGACTCCATAAAATCCCTCTTGGGATAGATTTCTATTAACTTATTCTTTACTTTCTTTCTTAGATTAGGAACCCTAGATTAGATTAGAATTGAAGATTGAAGCTATTGATTATCATTGGAGAATCAAATTGGAAGCAAGAGAATGCATATTTGTTTATTTCAATTCTAATTTCTTTTCTTATCTATTTGTATCTTTTTAATTCTTAATCATTTGTGGATGATGGATTCTAGTTCATTTGTGAATTAAACTCTATTTTGAGATTACTATGGATCTTATTGTGTAGTTTACTTTGATACGCTTCTTTGTTAGTCTTAGTAGCTATATTTGGATTGTCTATTATGATTTGTCCTTAACTGCTTAATTGTTTGGCCATCAATTATCGTGATAATTTATATGAACTCGAGAGATGAAGTATAGATTTAGATCTGATCATGATAGCATGTGTTTGTGATTTCTGCATGGATGAAATTCATGATTCGTGTTTAGGATAGAGATATGCCTTTACGCCATATGTAGTCTAATAAGAACTTGAACTTAAACCCTTTTTAATTGTAATTCACATAGAGATATAGTGGGCTAGTTAATTAGGGTGTTCAAATTGATTCTATCATCTGTGGATTTGATTTGATATGAGTATGGTGCATTGAGAGATGGCCATATTTTACTTTTTGTGTTCTTGATTAACAATCCAGTATAAATAATTTGGATTAACAGGAAGTGTGTTGATTTAAATGAAACAATAAGTGAAATTGTAATCTCAAGTCTTCAATATCTTGTTTCATTCTAGGGATAGTTAGTAATAGTTTATTTAATTATTTTAAATTAAATTATTAAATTATTTGTTTAAATAAGATTAAAGTGGTCATATTTAGTAATTGGTAATTCTTATTAAATAATTCTCTGTGGGAACGATACTCAACTTATCACTTTATTACTTGTTGACCACGTATACTTGCGTGTTGTGCGTATTTAGATTTTACCCAACAGCAGTGTTGTGCAATCAGGCGCACCATCATGCGAGCGGATCTACTAGCTGGCCCAGGAGGTTGTCCACGACTCTATAGATCCTACAGCTGCCGTTGATGACCTCATGGGTGTAGTATGGGAGTAGGCCATCCGCGTATGTGCAGTTGTCTTGGCCAACATCTTCCCACCACATATTCGACAGGTAAAAACAATTAAATTATGTATTTCCTTATTCATTTTATGTAATTTGTAATTGTATTGCTTAGATAAATTTAAGATAAACTTACTAAATTGTAATAAAATAATACTAAAACCACGCAAACACACACATAGCATCGCGTAGGTATTAGACATGCGCTAAAACTTACGGGACTCGATTCCGACATACGGAGACCGAGTTATCGCCTAGTTTGTAAAACTCGCCAACACTTAGGCAAAAAATCAAAAAAGAGCCCAAAACCTGCCTCGACCATCCGAACGCCACGTGAACACACACATAGCACCGCGTAGGTATTAGACACGCGTTATAACTTACGAGACTCGATTCTGACTTACGGAGACCGAGTTAAGTCCCAGTTTGCAAAACTCGCTAACACTTAGGCAAAAAGCCGAAAAGAGCCCAAAACCCACCTCGGCCGTCCGAACGCCATACAAACACACACATAGCAACGCATAGGTATTAGACACATGTTACAACTTACGGGACTCGATTCCGACATCCGAAGACCGAGTTAAGTTCAAGTTTAAAAAACTCCCCAATACTTAGGCAAAAAGCCAAAAAAGAGCCCAAAACCCACCTCGACCGTCCGAACATCACGCAAACACACACATAGCGCCGTGTAGGTAATAGACATGCGTTACAACTTACGGGACTCAATTCTGACACACGAAGACCGAGTTATCGCCCAGTTTGCAAAACTCGCTAATACATAGGCAAAATACAGAAAAAGATCCCAAAACCCACCTCAACTGTCCGAACGCCATGAAAACACACACATAGAACCGCGTAGGTATTAGACACGTGTTACAACTTACGGGACTCGATTCCAACATACGGAGACCGAGTTAAGTCCCAGTTTGCAAAACTCGCCAACACTTAGGCAAAAAGCCAAAAAGAGCCCAAAACCCGCCTCAGCCGTTCGAACGCCACACAAACACACACATAGCACCGCGTAGGTATTAGACAAGCATTATAACTTACGGGACTCGATTCCGACATACGGAGACCGAGTTATCGCCAAGTTTACAAAACTTAACAACACTTAGGCAAAAAGTCAAAAAAGAGCCCAAAACCCGACTCGACCATCTGAACGCCACACAAACACACACATAGCACTGTATAGGTGTTAGACACGCATTACAACTTACGGGACTCGATTCCGACATATGGAGACGAGTTATCACCTAGTTTGCAAAACTCAACAACACTTGGGCAAAAAGTCAAAAAAGAGCCCAAAACCAGTCTAGGCCATCGAGACGCTACACAAACACACACATAGCACCACGTAGGTATTAGACACGCGTTACAACTTACGGGACTCGATTCTGACATACGGAGACCGAGTTATCGCCTAGTTTGCAAAACTCAACAACACTTAGGCAAAAAGCCGAAAAAGAGCCCAAAACCCGCCTCGTCCATCCGAACGCCACGCAAACACACACATAGCACCGCGTAGGTATTAGACATGCGTTACAACTTACGGGACTCGATTTCGATATACGGAGACCGAGTTATCATTCAGTTTGTAAAACTCACCAACACTTAGGCAAAAAACTAAAAAAGAGCCCAAAACCCGCCTCGGCCATCCGAACGCCACGCAAACACACTCATAGTACCACGTAGGTATTATATACACGTTATAACTTACGGGACTCGATTCTGACATATGGAGTCTGAGTTATCGCTCATTTTGCAAGCTCGCCAACACTTAAGCAAAAAGCCGAAAAAGAGTCCAAAACCCGCCTCGGCCGTCCGAACGCCACGCAAATACACACATAGCCTCGCGTAGGTATTAGGCATGCGTTACAACTTATGGGACTCAATTCTAACATACGGAGACCGACTTAAGTCCCAGTTTGTAAAACTCGCCAACACTTAGGCAAAAAGCCAAAAAAGAGCCCAAAACCCGCCTCAGTCGTCCGAACACCATATAAACACACACATAGCACCGCGTAGGTATTAGACACACATTACAACTTATGGAACTCAATTCTGACATACGGAGACCGATTTATCACCCAGTTTGTAAAACTCAACAACACTTAGGTAAAAAGCCAAAAAAGAGCCCAAAACCCGCCTAGGCCATCCAGACGCAACACAAACACTCACATAGCACCGTGTAGGTATTAGACATGCATTACAACTTATGGGACTCAATTCTGACATATAGAGACCGAGTTATCGCCCAGTTTGCAAAACTCAACAACACTTAGGCAAAAAGCTAAAAAAAGAGCCCAAAACCCGCCTCGACCGTCCGAACGTTACGCAAACACACACATAGCACCGCGTAGGTATTAGACATGCGTTACAACTTACAGGACTCAATTCCGACATACGAAGACTGTGTTATCATTCAATTTGTAAAACTCGCCAACACTTAGGCAAAAAACTGAAAAAGAGCCCAAAACCTGCCTAGGCCGTCCGAACGCCACGTAAACACACTCATAGCACCACGTATGTATTAGACACACGTTAAAACTTACGGGAATCGATTTCGACATATGGAGACCGAGTTATCGCTTAGTTTGTAAAACTCGCCAACACTTAGGCAAAAAGCCAAAAAGATCCCAAAACTCGCCTCGGCCGTCCGAACGCCACGCAAACACACACATAGTCCCGCGTAGGTATTAGACACACGTTACAACTTACGGGACTCAATTCCGACATACGGAGACTGAGTTAAGTCCCAGTTTGCAAAACTCGCCAACACTTAGGCAAAAATACAAAAAAGAGTCCAAAACCCGCTTCGACCGTCCAAATGCCACGTAAACACACACATAGCACCGCGTAGTTATTAGACACGCTATAAGTTATGGGACTCGATTCTGACATACCGAGACCTAGTTAAGTTCCAGTTTGCAAAACTCGCCAACACTTAGATAAAAAGCCAAAAAAGAGCCCAAAACCTTCCTCGGCCGTCTGAACGCCACGCAAACAAACACATAGCACCGCGTAGGTATTAGACACACATTAAAATTTACGGGACTCGATTCCGACATACGGAGACCGAGTTATCGCCCAGTTTGCAAAACTTAACAACACTTAGGTAAAAAGCCAAAAAAGAGCCCAAAACCCGCCTCGACCGTCCGAACGCCACACAAACACACACATAGCACTGCATAAGTATTAGACACGCATTACAACTTACGGGACTTGATTCCGACATATAGAGACCGAGTTATCACCCAGTTTGCAAAACTCAACAACACTTAGGCAAAAAGTCGAAAAAGAGCCAAAAACCCGCCTAGGCCATCCAGACGCTACACAAATACACACATAGCACCACGTAGGTATTAGACACGCATTATAACTTACGGGACTCAATTTTGACATACGGAGACCGAGTTATCGCCCAGTTTGCAAAACTCAACAACACTTAGGCAAAAAGCTGATAAAGAGCCCAAAACCCACCTCGACCATCCGAACGCCGCGCAAACACACACATAGCACCGCGTACGTATTAGACATGCATTACAACTTACGGGACTCGATTCCGATATATGGAGACCGAGTTATCATTTAGTTTGTAAAACTCGCCAACACTTAGGTAAAAAACTGAAAAAGAGCCCAAAACCCGCCTCGGCCGTCCGAACGCCACGCAAACATACTCATAGTACCACGTAGGTATTATATACACGTAATAACTTATGGGACTCAATTCTGACATATGGAGACTGAGTTATCCCTCAGTTTGCAAAGCTCGCCAACACTTAGGCAAAAAGCCAAAAAAGAGCCCAAAACCCGCCTCGGCCGTCCGAACACCACGCAAACACACACATAGCCCTGCGTAGGTATTAGGCATGCGTTCTAACTTATGGGACTCAATTCCAACATACAGAGATCGAGTTAAGTCCCAGTTTGTAAAACTCGCCAACACTTAGGCAAAAAGCCAAAAAGAGCCCAAAACCCGCCTCAGTCGTCCGAACACCACACACATACACACATAGAACCGCGTAGGTATTAGACATGCATTACAGCTTATGGAACTCAATTTTGACATACGGAGACCGAGTTATCGCCCAGTTTGCAAAACTTAACAACACTTAGGCAAAAAGTCGAAAAGAGCCCAAACCCTGACTCGACTGTCCGAACGCCACACAAACACACACATAGCACCGCGTAGGTATTAGACACACATTATAACTTACAGTACTCAATTCCGACATACGGAGTCCGAGTTATCACCCAGTTTGCAAAACTCAATAACACTTAGGTAAAAAGCCGAAAAAGAGCCCAAAACCCGCCTAGGCCATCCAGACGCAACACAAACACTCACATAGCACCGCGTAGGTATTAGACATGCATTACAACTTATGGGACTCGATTCTGACATACGGAGACCGAGTTATCGCCCAGTTTGCAAAACACAACAACACTTAGGCAAAAAAGTGAAAAAAGAAATCATTCTATAACTTTTTGCGGAAGATATAAACATAAATTGTTTATACATTACATTACACATTATTCCCCAAGGTCGAGTAACCTTAACTTATTACACAAATCATAAATATCTATCATTTATCATATTATTCAACTATACTATTACAAAATAGTCTAGCACCATTTATCCCAAGTTGAACTTGGCATTATCTTTTCTCAGATCCGAAACGCATTTGCCTTATCTCGCAATGTTTTATCATGATATAGCAAGGGTGAGCATGAAAGTTGCCCGACAAGTTTAAATACAACAATATAAGGATATATCATGATTGAAGAGTATGAATAATAAAGTGGCTATAATTCATCAATATAATTGAGAACTAGCGAGAACAAACTTTTGGTGAACAAGTTTTAAACATGAACAAACATTTCGAACCAACTGGTAATGAAGGTGATCGACCTTTCATACGACTTATACATGCAAGATGTACAGAGTACAATTTTCATGGCAATCAAAGAATGATTAACCATAAGCTTGAATAAAACACTCTTATTAGAGTTAAGTAAGAACAAACTTGCACAGGCAGTTGATTCTGTAGCGCAATTTATAACGCTTTGCAAGAAGACCTAATATTAATAATATAGATCTCCAATATTAGAATAATATCATCACGATTATAATATTGTTATATTTATATACACGAATAACCTAAACACATAACACATAACCCTATAAGTCTATACAAACACATAAGACTTAGTATCGATGTCAAACTATTTCGATCGACTTAAAATAACACCATTCTATCATCCCGACGGTTTAGTGGGACAATACTCGAGTTTAAGTTCAATTAAACTCTTCCTAAACACTAACAATTATCACAAATAATTTCTTATCGATCAAAACATTTTTCCTAGGCTCGTAATAATTTTCGGATAATTATTACCATTTATCATGATTTTCCAATCATTAATATCGTATTTAAATGAATTAAATACCATAATTCCTTAATCATTAATATTCATTTAATATAAAATATTAATGAAAATCCTTACATAATATTATAATGCAATTATAATATTTCAAAATATTTTAATACCTTAAAATCATAATTATTTGATTTTTAAACACTTAAATCCATTATCCGATAATTAATATTAATATTAAAATATTAATATTTTCATGCCAAAATATCAAAAGTTATATTTTATAACTTAAAATAATTTTCTAATACTTAAAATCATTTTATATGATTTTAAAACATTAATTCTATTTTTTTCTTAATTAATTTTTAGTGCGTAGCTTAAGAAATTAGCTACCTCGTGCTTAACTCCATAATGCCCATCTCTTGGCATAACCTTATATATGTTAACGTGATGCTCCATTTTAAATTTAAGTTGGCAATCGGAGTTGTAGAACTCCGTTTATAGCGATTTCATTCGGAAAATCACAAAAATTATTATGGTCATAACTTGGTCGTTTTAACTTTCGGAATCAGCTCATTTTTGGACACGAGCTACATAATACCATATATTTTCATTTCCCAAAAGCCTGGAATTTTTCTCATTAACTAAATGTCCAAAACAGCCCTCGGAAAATTTTGGCCAGAAACTTTTTGCACTTTGGCAGTTTTGGAGTCCTTCACCAAAACTTAAATAAAACGCGAAATCTGTAACTCCGATTAATGATCCGTCAATTTTATTGGATTCGTATCTTTCCGAACTACAGTTTTCATATATCACAATCCATATTTGGATATGTTTAGCTCCCGGAATTTAGCCCGAAGTGGCTGCTCCAAAACTGTCCTTTTCACAGTTTTCTTAACTTTGTGTAGTTTGGTAGAAATCCCATAACTTGCTCCTCCGATGTCGGATTTAGTCCGTTTGAGTCTATGGAAAGCTTATTGAGTGTACTATAACATATCACAAGTCCAGAATTTTAGAGCACTCTAACAAATCCGAAATTTTCTGTTTAGAGCAGCAGTTCACTAATTCATTTAAAACAAAAAAAACTGTTTTGGTTCATCTTCTTTGTTCAAGCTTATCAACCCTAAAATGGCAAGATCTAACCATAAAATATCATATATCATGTAGATCTTCCTCATATATGGATCATAAGTTCAACACTTGGTGAAAAACAACCATCACAAAACACATAAACTAACTAGAGTTTTGAGTTTAGGAAATTTTATACCTTTGATTCCAACCAAAATCAACACCCAATATTGTTAGATCTAAACATGAAACACTTATATATACATAGATCTAAGGTTTTAAACCTCAAGATCACAACTTCAAGTTGTCAAAAATCAAATCAAAATACTAAGGAAATTAACCTACACAAGTATAAATTTTTATTATATACCTTAGCTTGATTTCTTGCTAAACCTTCTTCTTCTTCCTTCCATGGATGGATCTGGGTTTTGGATGAGAGCAAAATCTCTCCTTTCTTCTCCACCATGGCTGCATGGAGCTTGGATGCCTCTCTCTCACTCTCTCTCTCTCTCTCTCTCTTCTTTCTTTTGGAAGAAAGAATAAAAGAATGAAAGAGAAAAAAAAAAGATAGACTTTTATTATATGTGGATTATATCATTATCTATACCACTCTCCTTTCTCTCTTGCACATGATCCGGCCATGTAGCCTTCATTCTCCCACTAATTCTTCTCTTTCTTTTGTACATGATTGCCAAGTGGTTGCTTTTGCAAGAAAAGCATAAATGTTGGTCAAAAAAATTAATATTGGACACATTAGAAGTTGGTAAGAGTTGTTTACCAATTAAAGTGAACAATTAATACATTCTTCCCCTCTTTTTTTTGCTCATCATGGTCGGCCACTTGGCCTTAGAATGCTCCCAAAGTTTGGCTCTTTGATTTAATCCTTATTTGATTTAACAAATGTCCAAAAATTCCTCTCCCACTTGGGCTAAAAAAAATTGAGCCATTCCTTTAATGTATTGCTTGGTCTCTAACTAACTTCTTTGGCCACACTTGAACTATACATAGTCCAATACCTTTAATTCTTATCCAACCCAATTCATTTAATTAGGGTTTTCACTTCTCCATTAAAACACCAATCCTTGCTCATTCCCATTCATTTCCTTAACCCAATTAGACTTGCTATATAATTAGGTTATAAAATTAATTAACAAGAGATGTATAAAATAAATCTCTTAGAATTAGTATATAATTAAATACTATTATTCTCCCACATATTTACACTAAGCTTTTAACACTTAGCTTTTAAATTCCCAAATTAGGGTTTTAAATATCCGAATTAGGGTTTGGATTCTCAAAACTAAAATTAAAGTTTACGGCGTATCGTTAGTGTTTCTAACGATTCGTTAGATTTTTCTAACTTAATAAACATATGATTAACATAACTTTAGGATTTGCTAAAGTTATAACTTATCTGATCAATCCTTGATCTTAAATCATTACTGGTTCACATATATAATCAAATATACCAACTAGTATTCACTTGATACTTATCCTCGATAATTCTTCAAAAGAATTTTAAATCTACCATAATCTTATACCTCATTACTAGACTATCACTTATAGTCTATCACATAATTCAAGTTTTGTTCAACACTTTTGAAATTCTTGGAATTTCATTACATAACCCGACAATTCCATACACTTATTTCTGTCTCAGGTCCTAATATTGAACCTTAAATCAATCAATTATGATTTTCATAGATTGTCTAAATTCTCGGGTTGTCACATTCACCCCTCCTTATAAGAATTTAGTCCCCGAAATTCACCTTACACCTTACACCTAACTTACACCATTCACACATATCACACCTACCCACTACACCACTCACAGTAAAAAGTTTTCAAATTATCTTTGAGCGATCACACAAGATCGTGAACTTATTTTCTCGGTATCTATCAAAGATACTCAAATTTCTCGGTATCTATCAAAGATTTACTTTGATAAATACTCGTGTATCATCAAGATAACCATAAAACCATAAAGATTAAATCATACCCCTTCCTTTATATATAAAAAGGTTGTTCTTCTCGATTTTAAATCAAGATTTGATTTAACAATGAAATCTTTGGGATTTCAAATTCTATTTACTTCTCTTCTCTTTCTCTCTTGATCCATTGCTTAATAATTCTATCTATTTCTATCATCCTCAATGCTTCATTCACAACTTTACTATACCCTAGTTCATAAAACCACACTTATGAGTTCATAACACGCCACAATTATATGAGTTTAAGAACTTACCTAGTCGGACCTTTGGCGTCCATTCATTTGAGGGGTTCACAAACATTTCATATAACTATGACTCAAGAATGTCACATAAGTATAAATTTTAAGAAGTCGTACTTAATCCTTTATTCTCTATCTATGACCTATCTATTTGTTATACACATGAGAAAGGAATCACCCTCTTAACCTGCATATAGCAAATAGCGCGACACAAACATTTCAATGATTATCAGTGCCAGAAACTAAGTGGTTGTCAAACCAAACTCGGCCACTAATCAATATAGAAAGCTAAGTGAACAATTCCCCGCCCATACAAAGAATTGATCAACCTAACCACTACATCGACCAGGAAGCTAAGTTATTCTAAAACCAAGTACAAATTCCCCGCCCATACAAGGAATCATACAACTCAGCAACTAACATGAGTCCTCAATTGAAATCCAACATAATTCTAGCTCCAAACTTACTCCATACAAATTTTATTTAATCCGTATTTACAATTCATAACTCTTTCATGAGTTTTCATAGTACAATTTCATAGTACAACCGCCACACATCTTCTTTGTCAGAAACCTTTCAATCATCAGTTGATTCTTTTCCCATCATAACCTTGTCGAGATCACGGGGTGATCTTATCGTATATATTACGATTCAATTCTATGCATTGATCATTTTCAATCATCATATTGATTCTTTCTAGTCATCATAACTTTTTCGAGGATCACGGGGTGATCTTATACGTATATATTACGATTCAATTCTATGCCTTCATCATATTGATTCGTTTTGTTTTTATGATCTCTATATCCTGATTCACTTTTGATCGTTTTGTTTTAGACTTTATCTTTTCATCACTTTTCTTTCAACATTCTTATTATCGAGTTAGGGAACTCGTATCTTTACAACTTCACCGAGATTAGTCTTTTTGAATCTTTTTCGACCAACTAACTAACTCTATGTGAGTTAGATCTTATCCTAATCACTGCGGTTATTGGTCTCAGGTATTCCTACCTAAGCTTCATAACCAACAGCTTTGATACCAACTGTAGCATCCCCAAATCCGGGCCCCAAATCGCTGCGGATTCGGTACACTATTTCTATAACTGTTTGCGGAAGATATAAACATAAATTGTTTATACATTACATTACACACTATTCCCCAAGGTCGAGTAACCTTAACTTAAACACAAATCATAAATATCTATCAAATAAGATATTATTCAACTATACTATTACAAAATAGTCAAACTACAATTTATCCCAAGTTGAACTTGGCATTATCTTTTCATCAGATCCGAACGCATTTGCCTTATCTGCAATGTTTTATCATGATATAGCAAGGGTGAGCATGAAAGTTGCCCAGCAAGTTTAAATACAACAATATAAGGATATATCATGATTGAAGAGTATGAATAATAAAAGTGGCTATAATTCATCAATATAATTGAGAACTAGCGAGAACAAACTTTTGGTGAACAAGTTTTAAACATGAACAAACATTTACGAACCAACTGGTAATGAAGGTGATCGACCTTTCATACGACTTATACATGCAAGATGTACACAGTACAATTTTCATGGCAATCAAAGAATGATTTAACCATAAGCTTGAATAAAACACTCTTATTAGAGTTAAGTAAGAACAAACTTGCACGAATCAATTGATTCATAACGCAATTTATAACGCTTTACCAAAGACCTAATATTAATAATATAGATCTCCAATATTAGAATAATATCATCACGATATAATTTATTATATTTAAATACAGACGTAATAACCTAAACACATAACACATAACCCTATCGATCTATACAACACATAAGACTTAATATCGGGTCAAACTATTTCATCGACTTAAAAGCGACACAATTCTATCATCCCGACGGTCTAGTGGACAATACTCGAGTTTAAGTTCAATTAAACTCTTCCTAAACATTAACAATTATCACGAATAATTTCTTATCGATCAAAACATTTTTTTAGGGCTCGTAATAATTTTCTGGATAATTATTACCATTTATCATGATTTTCCAATCATTAAAATAAGTATTTAAATGAATTAAATACCACATAATTCCTTAATCATTAATATTCATTTAATATAAAATATTAATGAAAATCATTACATAATATTATAATGTAATTATAATATTTCAAAATATTTTAATACCTTAAAATCATAATTATTTGATTTTAAACACTTAAATCCATTATCCGATAATTAATATTAATATTAAAATATTAATATTTTCATGCCAAAATATCAAAAGTTATATTTTATAACTTAAAATATTTTTCTAATACTTAAATCATTTTTATATGATTTTTAAAACATTAATTCTATTTTTTTCTTAATTAATTTTAGTGCGTAGCTTAAGAAATTAGCTACCTCGTGCTTAACTCCAGTAATGCCCATCTCTTGGCATAACCTTATATATGTTAACGTGATACTCCATTTTAAATTTAAGTGGCAATCGGAGTTGTAGAACTCCGTTTATAGCGATTTCATTCGGAAAAATCACAAAAATTATAATGGTCATAACTTGGTCGTTTTAACTTTCGAATCAGCTCATTTTTGGACACGAGCTACATAATACCATATATTTTCATTTCCCAAAAGCCTGGAATTTTTCTCATTAAATAAATGTCCAAAACAGCCCTCGGAAAATTTTGGCCAGAAACTTTTTGTCACTTTGGCAGTTTTGGAGTCCTTCACCAAAACTTAAATAAAACGAAATCTGTAACTCCGATTAATGATCCATCAATTTTGTTGGATTCGTATCTTTCCGAATTACAATTTTCATCTATCACAATCCATATTTGGACATGTTAAGCTCCCGAATTTAGCCCGGAAGTGACTGCTCCAAAACTGTCCTTTTAACAGTTTTTCTTAACTTTGTGTAGTTTGGTAGAAATCCCATAACTTGCTCCTCCGATGTCGGATTTAGTCCGTTTGAGTCTATGGAAAACTTATTGAGTGTACTATAACATATCACAAGTCCAGAATTTTTAGAGCACTCTAACAAATCCGAAATTTTCTGTTTAGAGCAGCAGTTCACTAATTCATTTAAAACAAAAAAAAAATTGTTTTGGTTCATCTTCTTTGTTCAAGCTTATCAACCCTAAAAATGGCAACTATCTAACCATAAAATATCATATATCATGTAGATCTTCCCTCATATGGATCATAAGTTCAACACTTGGTCTAAAACAACCATCACAAAACACATAAACTAACTAGAGTTTTGAGTTTAGGAAATTTTATACCTTTGATTCCAACCAAAATCAACACCCAATATTGTTAGATCTAAACATGATACACTTATATATACATAGATCTAAGGTTTTAAACCTCAAGATCACAACTTCAAGTTGTCAAAAATCAAATCAAAATACCTAGGAAATTTAGCCTACACAAGTAGAAATTTTTTTTTATACCTTAGCTTGATTTCTTGCTCCTTCTTCTTCTTCTTCCTTCCATGGATGGATCTTGGTTTCATGAGAGCCAAAATCTCCCCTCCTCTTCACCATGAAGTGGCCGAATGGCCTCTCTCTCTCTCTCTCTCTCTTTTCTCTCTTTAACTTCTTTGGATTGGAAGGAAAAGAGATGAAAAAGAGAAAAAGAAAATAATATATATATATATATATATATATATATATATAATTTGGATTAGGTCTCCTTTTTTTTTTTTATCATTGACCACTCTCTCTTCTCTTCTCTGCTTTTCATTCTCCCACCATGTGGCCTCTCTTTCTCTTTTAATTTATATTAGTCTCCCATATATCTTAAAAATTTGTTATAAATTAAAAATATAAATGTTGGCATGGATAAAATAAAAAGGTTAGGCTAAAATTAGGTGATTTGGTAACCAACTTTTGTTGTTGCCAACTAATGTGAACAATTAATACATGCATTCTTCCCCACTCTTTTTTTCCTCAATTATCTAGCTGAATAAAATGCCCCTTTTTTGCCACTAGGCCTTGGCTCCACCAAGTTTGGCTTTTTGATTTAATGCTTATTTGATTTAACAAATGTCCAAAATTCCTCTCCCACTTGGGCTAAAATTGAGCCATTCCTTTAATGTATTGCTTGGTCTCTAACTAATTTCTTTGGCCACACTTGAGAAATACACATAGTCCAATACCTTTAATTCTTATCCAACCCAATTCATTTAATTAGGGTTTTCACTTCTCCATTAAAACACCAATTCTTGCTCATTCACATCTATTTCCTTAACCCAATTAGACTTGCTATAATTAGGTTATAAAAGTAATTAACCGAGACGTATAAAATAAATCTCTTAGAATTAGTATATAATTAAATACTATTATTCTCCCACATATTTACACTTAAGCTTTTAACACTTCGCTTTTAAATCCCCAAATTAGGGTTTTAAATATCCGAATTAGGGTTTCGGATTCTCAAAACTAAAATTAAAGTTTACGAAATATCGTTAGGTTTCTAACACTTAGTTAGATTTTTCTAACTTAATAAACATATGATTAACATAACTTTAGGATTTGCTAAAGTTATAACTTATCCGATCAATCCTTGATCTTAAATCATTACTGGTTCACATATATAATCAAATATACCAACTAGTATTCACTTCGATACTTATCCCTCGATAATTCTTCAAAAGAATTTTAAATCTACCATAATCTTATACCTCATTACTAGACTATCACTTATAGTCTATCACATAATTCAAGTTTTGTTCAACACTTTTGAAATTCTTGGAATTTCATTACATAACCCGACAATTCCATACACTTATTTCTGCTCTAGGTCCTAATATTGAACCTTAAATCAATCAATTATGATTTTCATAGATTGTCTAAATTCTCGGGTTGTCACATTCACCCTCCTTCTAAGAATTAGTCCCAAAATTCACCTTACACCTATACCTTACACCTTTTATCTTTGACATCACACACGGATCTTGAACTTATTTTCTCCATTCATCAAAGATACTTATCTATCAAAGATACTCAAATTTCATCTATCGATGAAATTTCTGCTCTATCAAAGATACCCAAATTTCTCGCAAGATCTCAACTTAAGATTTTCTCTGCATCTATCAAAGATACTCAAATTTCTCGGTATCTATCAAACAAATTTCTGCATCTATCAAAGATTTACTTTGATAAATACTGTGTGTATCGATATAACCATAAAGATTAAATCATACCCCTTCCCTTTATATGGAAGGTTGTTCTTCTCAGTTTCAGAATCAAGATTTGATTTAACAACGAAATACTGGGATTTCAAATTCTATTTACTTCTCTTCTCTTTCTCTACTGATCCATTGCTTAATAATTCTATCTATTTCTATCATCCTCAATGCTTCATTCACAACTTTACTATACCCTAGTTCATAAAACCACACTTATGAGTTCATAACCTGACCACAATTATATGAGTTTAAGAACTTACCTAGTCGGACCTTTGGCGTCCATTCGCTGAGGGGTTCACAAACATTTCATATAACTATGACTCAAGAATGTCACATAAGTATAAATTTTAAGAACTCGTACTTAATCCTTTATTCTCTACTATGACCTATCTATTTGTTAATACACATGAGAAAGGAATCACCCTCTTAACCTGCATATAGCAAATAGCGCGACACAAACATTTCAATGATTATCATTACGTAAACTAAGTGGTTGTCAAACCAAACTCAAACCACTAATCAATATAGGAAGCTAAGCATACAATTCCCCGCCCATACAAAGAATTGATCAACCTAACCACTATATCAACCGAGAAGCTAAGTGATTCTAAAACCAAGTACAAATTCCCCACCCATACAAGGAATCATACAACTCGACCAGAACTAACATGAGTCCTCAATTGAAATCCAACATAATTCTAGCTCCAAACTTACTCCATACAAATTTTATTTAATCCAGATTTACAATTCATAACTCTTTCATGAGTTTTCATAGTACAATTTCATAGTATAACCGCCACACAAAGATCTTGTCAGTAAACCTTTCAATCATCGAGTTGATTCTTTTCCCACATCATAACCTTGTCGATCATCACGGGGTGATCTTATCGTATATATTACGATTCAATTCTATGCATTGATCATTTTCAATCATCATATTGATTCTTTCTAGTCATCATAACTTTTATCGGATCACGGGGTGATCTTATATATATTATATATTACGATTCAATTCTATGCCTTGATCGCTTTTGTTTTATGATCTTCTATCCCTGCACTTTCATGATCCTTTAGACTTTTATCTATTCACCATCATTATTGTTCAACCTTATTATCAGAGTTAGGGAACTCTGTATCTTTACAACTTACCGAGATTCGTCTTTGAATCTTTGCGACCAACTAACTCTATTTGAGTTAGTACTTAATCCTAATCACTGCGGTTATTGGTCTCAAGTATTCCTACCTAAGCTTCATAACCAACAGCTCTGATACCAATTGTAGCGTCCCCCGAATCCGGGTCCCAAATCGCCGCGGATTCGGTTTGCTAATCATTCTATAACTTTTTGCGGAAGATATAAACATAAATTGTTTATACATTACATTACACATTATTCCCCAAGGTCGAGTAACCTTAACTTAAACACAAATCATAAGCTATCTATAAGATAAGATATTATTCAACTATACTATTACAAAATATCTGCACCATTTATCCCAAGTTGAACTTGGCATTATCTTTTCCTGTATCCGAACGCATTTGCCTTATCTGCAATGTTTTATCATGATATAGCAAGGGTGAGCATGAAAGTTGCCCAAAGAAGTTTAAATACAACAATATAAGGATATATCATGATTGAAGAGTATGAATAATAAGTCGGCTATAATTCATCAATATAATTGAGAACTAAGCAGGAACAAACTTTTGGTGAACAAGTTTTAAACATGAACAAACATTTCGAACCAACTGGTAATGAAGGTGATCGACCTTTCATACCGACTTATACATGCAAGATGTACAAAGTACAATTTTCATGGCAATCAAAGAATGATTTAACCATAAGCTTGAATAAAACACTCTTATTAGAGTTAAGTAAGAACAAACTTGCACGAACCGATTGATTCACCGTAACACAATTTATAACGCTTTATCTCAAGACCTAATATTAATAATATAGATCTCCAATATTAGAATAATATCATCACAAGATAATATTGTTATATTTATATACACAGAATAACCTAAACACATAACACATAACCCTATCAGTCTATACAGCACATAAGACTTAATATCAGGTCAAACTATTTCAGTCTGACTTAAAACTAACATCATTCTTTCATCCCGACGGTTTAGTCGGACATTACCCGAGTTTAAGATCAATTAAACTCTTCCTAAACACTTAACAATTATCACAAATAATTTCTTATCAGTCAAAACATTTTTCCTAGGCTCGTAATAATTTTCGGATAATTATTACCATTTATCATGATTTTCCAATCATTAATATCGTATTTAAATGAATTAAATACCGCATAATTCCTTAATCATTAATATTCATTTAATATAAAATATTAATGAAAATCATTACATAATATTATAATGTAATTATAATATTTCAAAATATTTTAATACCTTAAAATCATAATTATTTGATTTTAAACACTTAAATCCATTATCCGATAATTAATATTAATATTAAAATATTAATATTTTCATGCCAAAATATCAAAAGTTATATTTTATAACTTAAAATAATTTTCTAATACTTAAAATCATTTTTATATGATTTTAAAACATTAATTCTATTTTTTTCTTAATTAATTTTTAGTGCGTAGCTTAAGAAATTAGCTACCTCATGCTTAACTCCAGTAATGCCCATCTCTTGGCATATCCTTATATTTGTTAACGTGATACTCCATTTTAAATTTCGTGGCAATCGGAGTTGTAGAACTCCGCTTATAGCGATTTCATTTCGGAAAATCACAAAAATTATAATGGTCATAACTTGGTCGTTTTAACTCGGAATCAGCTCATTTTTGGACACGAGCTACATAATACCATATATTTTCATTTCCCAAAAGCCTGGAATTTTTCTCATTAAATAAATGTCCAAAACAGTCCCCGGGAAAATTTGGCCAGAAACTTTTTGTCATTTGGCAGTTTTGGAGTCCTTTACCAAAACTTATATAAAACGAAATCTGTAACTCCGATTAATGATCCGTCAATTTTATTGGATTCGTATCTTTCCGAATTACAATTTTCATCTATCACAATCCATATTTGGACATGTTAAGCTCCCGGAATTTAGCCCGGAAGTGACTGCTCCAAAACTGTCCTTTTCACAGTTTTCTTAACTTTGTGTAGTTTGGTAGAAATCCCATAACTTGCTCCTCCGATGTCGGATTTAGTCCGTTTCGGAGTCTATGGAAATCTTATTGAGTGTACTATAACATATCACAAGTCCAGAATTTTTAGAGCACTCTAACAAATCCGAAAATTTCTGTTTAGAGCAGCAGTTCACTAATTCATTTAAAACAAAAAAAACTGTTTTGGTTCATCTTCTTTGTTCAAGCTTATCAACCCTAAAAATGGCAAGATCTAACCATAAAATAGCATATATCATGTAGATCTTCCCTCATATGGATCATAAGTTCAACACTTGGTCTAAAACAACCATCACAAAACACATAAACTAACTAGAGTTTTGAGTTTAGGAAATTTATACCTTTGATTCCAACCAAAAATCAACACCCAATATTGTTAGATCTAAACATGAAACACTTATATATACATAGATCTAAGGTTTTAAACCTCAAGATCACAACTTCAAGTTGTCAAAATCAAATCAAACTACCTAGGAAATTTAGCTTACACAAGTAGAAATTTTTTTATACCTTAGCTTGATTTCTTTCTCCTTCTTCTTCTTCCTTCCTTGATCATGGATCTTGGATGCCTCACCAAAAAATCTCCTCTTCTTCACCATGGTGGCCGAACTCTCTCTCTCTCTCTCTCTCTCTCTCTCTCTCTTTCTTGGAGTTGCAAAGAGTAGAAATAAGAGATGAAAAAATATAATATATATATACTTTTATATTATATGTGGATTATCTCATAATCTATATCCACTCTCCTTTCTCTCTTCATTGCATGATCCGGCCATATGGCCTCCCCACTCTCTTTTCTTTTGTACATGATAGCTAATCTTAGCTTGCTTGCAAGAAAAATATAAATGTTGGCAAAAGAATAAGTATTTCACATGGTTAGTTGGTAAGAACCCATTACCAACTAAAGTGAACAATTAATACATTCTTCCCCCTCTTTTCCTTGCTTCTCATGGCCGGCCACTTGGCCTTAGAATGCTCCCCAATTTGCTTTCTATTATATCCCTTATTTGATTTAACAAATGTCCAAAAACTCCTCTCCCACTTGGGCTAAAATTGAGCCATTCCTTTAATGTATTGCTTGGTCTCTAACTAACTTCTTTGGCCACACTTGAACTATACATAGTCCAATGCCTTTAATTCTTATCCAACCCAATTCATTTAATTAGGGTTTTCACTTCTCCATTAAAACACCAATCCTTGCTCATTCACCTCTATTTCCTTAACCCAATTAGACTTGCTATAATTAGGTTATAAAAGTAATTAACCGAGACATATAAAATAAATCTCTTAGAATTAATATATAATTAAATACTATTATTCTCCCACATATTTACACTTAAGCTTTTAACACTTAGCTTTTAAATTCCCAAATTAGGGTTTTAAATATCTGAATTAGGGTTTCAAATTCTCAAAACTAAAATTAAAGTTTCTGAGCGTATCGTTAGGGTTTCTAACAGTTCGTTAGATTTTTCTAACTTAATAAACATATGATTAACATAACTTTAGGGTTTGCTAAAGTTATAACTTATCTGATCAATCCTTGATCTTAAATCATTACGGTTCACATATATAATCAAATATACCAACTAGTATTCACTTCGATACTTATCCTCGATAATTCTTCAAAAGAATTTTAAATCTACTATAATCTTATACCTCATTACTAGACTATCACTTATAGTCTATCACATAATTCAAGTTTTGTTCAAAACTTTTGAAATTCTTGGAATTTCATTACATAACCCACAATTCCATACACTTATTTCCTCTGCTAGGTCCTAATAGAACCTCCTCAATTAATTATGATTTTCTTAAATCAAATCAATTATGATTTTAAAACTTATAGAATGGATTCTAAATTCGTTCGTTTGTAAAACTCACCGACATACGGAGACCGAGTTATAGCCCAGTTTGTAAAACTCAACAACACTTAGATAAAAAGCCAAAAAAGAGCCCAAAACCCGCCTCGACTGTCCGAACGCCACACAAACACACACATAGCACTGCATAAGTATTAGACACGCATTACAACTTACGGGACTCGATTTTGACATATGGAGACCGAGTTATCACCCAGTTTGCAAAACTCAACAACACTTAGGCAAAAAGTCGAAAAAGAGCCCAAAACCCGCCTAGGCCATCCAGACGCTACACAAACACACATATAGCACCACGTAGATATTAGACATGCGTTATAACTTAAGGGACTCAATTTTGACATACGGAGACCGAGTTATCGTCCAGTTTGCAAAACTCAACAACACTTAGGCAAAAAGCCGATAAAGAGCCCAAAACCCACCTCGACCATCCGAACGCCGCGCAAACACACACCTAGCACCACGTAGGTATTAGATATGCATTACAACTTACGGGAATCAATTCCGATATACGGAGACCGAGTTATCATTCAGTTTGTAAAACTCGCCAACACTTAGGCAAAAAACCGAAAAAGAGCCCAAAACCCGCCTCGGCCGTCCGAACGCCACGCAAACACACACATAGCCCTGCGTAGGTATTAACCATGCGTTACAACTTATGGGACTCAATTCCAACATACGGAGACCGAGTTGAGTCCCAGTTAGTAAAACTCGCCGACACTTAGGCAAAAAGCCAAAAAAGAGCCCAAAACCCGCCTCAGTCGTCCGAACACCACACAAATACACACATAGCACCGCATAGGTATTAGACATGCATTACAACTTATGGAACTCAATTCCGACATACAGAGACCGAGTTATCGCCCAGTTTGCAAAACTTAACAACACTTAGGCAAAAAGTCGAAAAGAGCCCAAACCCCGACTCGACTGTCCGAACGCCACACAAATACACACATAGTACCGCGTAGGTATTAGACACACATTATAACTTACAGGACTCGATTCCGACATACGGAGTCCGAGTTATCACCCAGTTTGCAAAACTCAACAACACTTAGGTAAAAAGCCGAAAAAGAGCCCAAAACCCGCATAGGCCATCCAGACACGATGCAAACACTCACATAGCACCGCGTAGGTAGTAGACATGCATTACAACTTATGGGACTCGATTCTGACATACGGAGACCGAGTTATGTTCCAGTTTGTAAAACTCGCCAACACTTAGGCAAAAAGCAGAAAAAGAGCCCAAAACCCTCCTCGGCCGTCTGAATGCCACGCAAATAAACACATAGCACCGCGTAGGTATTAGACACGCATTAAAACTTACGGGACTCGATTCCGACATACTGAGACCGAGTTATCGCCCAGTTTACAAAACTCAACAACACTTAGGCAAAAAGCCAAAAAAGAGGCCAAAACCCGTCTCAACCGTCCGAACGCCACACAAACACACACATAGTACCGCGTAGGTATTAGAAATGTGTTACAACTTACGGGACTCGATTCCGACATACAGAGACCGAGTTATCGCCCAATTTACAAAACTTAACAACACTTAGGTAAAAAGCCAAAAAGAGCCCAAAACCCGCCTAGGCCGTCCAGACGCCACACAAACACACACATAGCACCACATAGGTATTAGACATGCGTTACAACTTACGGGACTCGATTCCAACATACAGAGACCGAGTTATCGCCCAATTTGTAAAACTTGCCAACACTTATAGAACACAAACTAAAATAATTTAAATATGCTCTATTTTGGGCTTCGTTATTAATATTTTAATTTTATAGGGTCTTGTTGATGAGACTCGTGGGGGTGGAGATGGCGGCACAGGCGATGCCTGTGGAGAAGATGGTGATAGTCGTCGGGCTGATGATGATGAGATTATGAAGGATGGGACCGGTGATGGGACCAGAGGTGGGATCAACGATGGGACCGGAGGCGATGACACATAGATTCCTGATCTTGGGCGTAGTTAGTTTATATTTATATTTTGACTTTTATGTATGTATTTAGCTTTTGAGTTGTACAGACTTGAGTTTCGTATCTAATTATATTGATTGTTGATAGTAAAAGATATGATTATTATTGATATGCGTACATTGTCATTATTTGTTTTTCTTTAGTTTATAACAGGTACAATGTATATGTAAATGAACAGGGGAATTTTGTAATTTTAATAAAAAAAAATTGAGGTTGGTCATTGGCGACGGGTTATTGGCGACGACGTGCCGTCGGCAATGACCTAAAGCGACGATTCCAGATTTAAATTAAATAGAGGTCATTCACGAACGGTGATACACAGATTGGCGATGGGGATGCCGTCGGTAATGACTGCATTATCAAAATTAAAGAATGGTTATTACCGACAGTCTGTCCATCGTTGGTGCCGTCGCTAATGACCTATTCCCGACGGCTTGCCATCAACAATGATCTCACCTAAGAATGACATAGTTCCCGATCAGAGCGACGGAGCCAAGGCGGCGATGACCCGAGGGCGACATTTATTGCGACGACGATTGTGGGCGACGGGGACCTCATTGCCGAAGGTATAGCCCGTCGGCAATGATTGATTTTTTTGTAGTGATCTTAGTCAGATCTTGTAGTCCTCGTGTAATACTACACGATCCAACAACAAACATGGCTAATCAATATAACCTGAGTGAGATCTGGAGCCTTGAACAAGCTGTCAGAGATGTTCTTTATTTCTGGGTTACCCAGAAATGAAGAACAGTTCGAGTCCACTTTTGAGCTTCCATAACTTGCAACACATGAACTGTTTTTGTGATCTTAAGGTTTCATTATGTAGACAACATGTAAGGGTAAAGATCCAATACATAAAACTAATAAAATAACAACACAATCATAAGATATATGCTGGTCAAACCTTGTCAGAGATTGTGTTCTTGAGTTTTCTGGGTAACCCAAAAAACTCAGTTTGTGATCTTTTGGCTTGGTTTGACCAGCCACTGACTTCAATCCGTTTGATATTTAGGCAATCTAAAAGCTTAAGCTTGTAGTCTAAACAACATACACTACAACCTGAATACAACAACCGTAACAAATCAACAAACAACTGTCAAATTTGAGCCTTTAAACTTCTTGTTAGACCGATCAGGGCTGCCCAGATTTGTCCAGTCATGGTCGGTCAACGATCTTTGACCAATACTAACAACAAATCTACACATCCTCTGACCCTAATTCCAGTTCCAGAGTAAAGATATCATAACATACTATAACTTCAAATAGTGAAACAACAAAAACACATATCAGCGTGAGATTTACAGGGTCTGACATTCGTTCCCAGACCACTTTTTAAACTCTTTCCAGATTCTTGAAAACACCAAATCTGAGCCTATAGATGTTATGGATCTAACATCTATCAACCCAAATTATTGTTTAACACAACGTATAACATGTTTAAACATAAAAATAACAAATCCATCATAGCATACAAGATCAAATTTTATTGGCTTAGGGTTTACCTTTCTTGCACTATTTTGAATCAGGTCTTGTTAATATGTTTATGAAGGTGGTGGGGACTTGATAGGGAACTGGTCCACTAATATATTTCATGGTTTTGAGATGGAGAGAGTTTAGGTTGTGTGAATGTGTATGAATGAGCTTAAATGTGACATTTTCTCTCTCCAATCCTATATATTTAAGTCTTGAATGAAATGAATTGGTTGAAGTAGCTGATTTGCTGGAATTTAATGTCACATGGTTGGTCAAGAGTTGGCCAACAACTCCATATTTTGGTAAGATGCACAAGCAAGCTTATAAAGAATGTGCATAAGAGTATGTTGGTCATTGGCCTTATGATTTTAATGGCAAACATATAAGTTGGCAAACCCTTAGGGTTTAACCCTTAGAGTTTAACCCTAAGGTTTTGGCACAAAGATTTTTGTAAGATTTCAATTTAGGGTTTAAAAATAAAATTTTTATTTTCTAAAATTCCAAATTAGTGTTTCTTAATTAGATTAAGTTTTCTAATTATATAAAACATGAAAATTAGGTTTACATATTCACTAATTAACATTAAGCTTGCTTAATTAGCGATTAGGGTTCCTACTTAGCAAATTAGGGTTTCTAGTTTTATAATTAGGGTTTCTAATTACCAATAAGGGTTTTCAAAAATTAGGGTTTCCCTAATTAACAATTATAATTCTAACACTTGCTAAATAATCACGTTAACACAATAACTTGCCAAATCTTACAGTCATAATTGACTTCTATATGAGGGTTTATTAGCTTGATACTAGGGTTTTGTTATATTGTACCTTAATTGGTCAACCATTATCAATACGTACATACAGTAAATATTTATAACACTGAAT
This sequence comes from Panax ginseng, assembly GCA_020205605.1. Classification (NCBI taxonomy): domain Eukaryota; kingdom Viridiplantae; phylum Streptophyta; class Magnoliopsida; order Apiales; family Araliaceae; genus Panax; species Panax ginseng. The sequence continues at coordinate 92,063,135 of CM035129.1, forward strand.
TATAATTAATATTATATTATTATTCTCTTTCCTTATTCCAAATCCAGAATTAGGGTTTGGATTTCATATCTGATTTATCTTGCATACATACCTTTATTAATTAAGTTAGAATAATTAACTTAATTAATATAAATTAAATTCATATAATAAAATAAAATAATTATTATAATAATTCTAATAATCATTTCATATATTATTTAAATAATATAAAATCATATTTTTATGAAAAATAATTAATAAAAACATTTCTACTATAAAATTAATTATTATAAGAATATAATTTATAATGATCAATAATTATAAAATAAAATTATTTGTTATCATTCATGTAATAAATATATTTTATATTAATCACATAAATACATACACATTACCTTGCACGCATTCTCACCTTAAAAAAAAATTATACGCAAAATTTCTGATTTAATTATATAGAAAATATCGGGTTATTACATTCACCCTCCCATATAAAAATTCCGTCCCCGGAATCACCGTTTTAAAATCTATACATACAAGGGTACATAACATATACAATCATTACAAGTAGATCTCGATCATAATTAATCGAACCGATCTTTAATTATTCAGCATAAATCTTGTCTATCTGATTATACGGAAATTTGATTTCTAATAGAACTCAAATTCCTCTTTCAAAATTTTCTTTATAAAATAATTTATTATATATATAAGAAAATAAAAGTTATACGAATAATACCTGGAGTTGCATCCCCATCTGCCACGGTATCTTGAACGGTCATGTTGAAGACTGTTGCGGTTTGTTCTGTTGGTTCGTTTGTTGAAGTTGGTCCCGTTGTCGCCAATGTCCTGCTGCCTTTCCCCGTATTCGTATTCCTTACTTCCCTTTTCCTTCTTGAACAGTCTTTCATCATATGCTCCATTAATCCACACCTGAAACACCCACTGTTCATCCTAGGATTGGGGCAGTTGGGAGAGATATGTCCCTTCTGCCCACACACAAACTTACCTTTAAGAATGTAAAAACCCAAAACCCTAATAAGACTCGTAAGTGTAAAATCCCATTATATAAATAAAATTTCTCTGTTCTGAATGTGTTATGTGTTAATATATACTTGGTTTTACAAATTTGACCAAATAAATTTAAAACGTCGTGCTTGACACCTCGTGCATAATTTTTTTTTCTATATTCGGACTTTTGGGTAAAATTATTTTGACAAGTTGCTTTGTCGTGCTTACACTGACAAAACTCTTTATCGTGCTTGTTAGGATTAGCGAGAAATTTAAGTTAAAAATCCTAGATTAACAAACCCTAACCCTAATTAGCAAAACCCTAACCCTAATTTATAAATTAAACCCTAATTAGCTAATCTAACCCTAATTAACTTATCTTAACACCTAATTATGGTTAGTAAACTTCAATTAGGTACTAATTAACATTCCTAATCATTCAAAACAAAACCCTAATAAAGATTAGTGAAGATTTAAACCTAATTAAGCTATTAATTTGATCAACTAGCTCACAAGTAGGTTGGGAGTCACCATTTCAAGTTCTAAAACATCACATGACATGCTTCCAAACTCCCAAGCAGTAGAAGAGTCACAAATCAGATCTTTATAGAGGCAAGTAGGTGGAAAAATGACCAAAAAGCCAAGTTGAAGAATTCTATAAATAGGAACCATAGGGCTGAGCAAACTCACGAATTCTCAAAGCCTAGATACACTTATAAACATACCAAATCAAGCCTGGGTGATACAAAAATAACATCAGAAGCTAGAATCACAAATTGCTCAAGAAAATGTGCAAACCCTAGTTCATAGATTGCTCTTTGATCTTATGTTAGATTTGTTGTTTAGATGTTTAGAATTATGTATTAGGATGTTAGAAAGTATGTTAGATTGGTAGAACACATTTTCATAACATCTAGATGACTTAATTAAGTGTTTTATGAAATCCGAAAATTTTGTAAAACTTGGTCTGACAGCCGAATGTCAGGGCTTGTAGATTCGTGTGTGTTTATGTTTTGGTCTGTTAATCGATTGGTATATGTAGCCTGTTAGTAGGCCTTTAATCTAGAAAAGAAAATAGGTTCGATTGAATCGTGGATTTCAAGTTATAAGCAGTCAAAGTGGGTTGACTGTTCACGGAAGTTGGTTTTCTGGGTTTGCCCAGAAAACTCAAGAACAGTCGAACCGGCTACTTTGATCAAATTCGCTAATCGCCTTCTAATTATTAATTGTTTAAGTTTTTGTTATAGATTAGTATCTGTGTTATACATACTACATATCTATGATCTTTAATTGAACAAACAACGATAGGTTTATCGGAATTATTGGTCAAAATCACGAAAGAATATTTACCGAAGTTTTCTCGGGTTTTCCGTAAAATCAAGAACATGAAGAACAACATCTAGTTGTACTTTGACCAGCCAATTTAGAGATTTTAGAGTTATGATCTGTTCCTGGTAATGTTATATATATGTACCATGACATATATACTACATATTACAACAAGCAAAATACACATCTAATACACAGAATCGAAGATATTTAAGCCACAAAACCGTTAACCGACCATGACTTCTGTTCTAGGTTACCTACAAACCCAAGAACAGCTCTGACAATGACTTTGAGCTTCTATAACTTCTTGTTATGTGTATGTTAGAGTCTATGATTTGTTTCATGTTGTACTATTGTATGAGTACTACAACATCAATGCTTGACCAAACTGAAAATCATTACTGGTAGCTAGTTATTTAATGGTCAAAGTGATCACTCGACCATGACCAAATCACTGCCCAAAAACTCAAGAACACCTACAGATGACACTTTACGTCGGCAGTAGGACTTTAAGCGTGAAGATGTAAATTATTTTCTTTAAAAATAATTATAAAAAAATTAGAAATAATTAATAAATAAATATAAATAATTATAAAAATAGTTTTAAAAATTATATTAAATTATTATAAATAAATTACGATATTTTTAAATAAATTTAATAATTATTTTATATTATTTTGATATTATTAATAATTAACTTATTAATAAAGAAATTATAATAATTATTTATAAATACTAAATAATTATGGAAAAATATTATTAATGATATAAAAATTATAATAAATGAATATAAATTATTTAATAATAATAATCAATATTTTTGTAAAATTTTAGGTAAATATTAGTCACTTATAAATAGATATAAATGACTTAAAAATCATTTACAGGATAAATAAATATTTAAAATACTTTAAGGCCAAAGCTACATTCCATGAGTTATCTAACCCATGGGGAAACCCATAGTAACATGATTAATGTGAGTGGTGATCAAGATAAGTGATAACCAAGATAAGTGGTGATCAAGTAAATAAAGTAATGGCCAAGTTAGGTGAGTAATGACCAAGCAAAGGATGGGATTTGTGTTGATCAAGTTATGAATAGTAAGGAGGTGGTTTAGTGTATTGACTAAATTGCCCTAAACCTTGCAAGTTTTATAAATAGTGAAGGTTGGCAAGTCATTTGCTAGTTGTTCAAATAATCTAAACATTCTCTCTCAAAGTGCTTAATTGTTAGGGTGAGTAAGTTGTAATAAGCTACTTACAAAAAGAAGAAGAAAAGAAGCTATTTATCAAGAACTTCTAAAGTAAGATCCTCTTCTCCAATTATCTTCTATCTCTAACATGACAAAGTTGATAAGAAAAGTTTGGATTAAGGAACATGAATGATAAAAAGTAAGAAGTATGTAAGTAATGAACTTAAGCCATATAAGTTGGTAATAAGTCATTTAAGCTAGCATAAGTTATAAACTTATATGAAGGAATTATGAACTTATAATGAGTTTTGCAATATAAGGAATATAGAAGTAAATGAACTTTTATGATCATATGTATCAAGTATACATAAGTAAAGCTATATTATGAGAACATATATGTATGATGATTAAGAAACTTTAATTGTCATAAGTTATGAATGATAAGTTCATAAGTAGTTTATAAATTTATCAAGTTATAAGCTTATGAAGAAATAAGTTAAAGTCTAACCATGAGTATAATTTGTTGGAATAAGTAGATTAATATGTTCACATGATGAATGAAATTCATTTGTAATGTTGAACAAGTCATAAGAATGAAGATTTGCCAGAAATCGCACGATTAGACGATAATCGTCGAATTCGTAAAATTCTCGGAATGTAAGTCAAATTTTGAGTTTGAGCTCGGAAATGTTATTTTCAATGGAGATAAGTCATGTTCGTCATTTAAGAGTTGCGGACTCAAAATGAGCGAATTTCGACTTAGAAACGAAGAACGAGCAATACCGAACGTTCATTTAACGCTTTATTGTTTACGTTAAAATGAACCAATAGTTGAATTTTAGCAAACGAAGTCAAATAGATAAAATTCTTGTATGAACGCGTAGATTACGTAATTTGTGAACCATAGGCTTTTGAACGAGCCAATTCGGACTTATAACGAAAGAGTTATGCATCCGGGAAGTTCACAAAAATTCAAAGACTAAAATTTTTTTACAGGTGCAGAAGAGTTGGCGCCATACTACAACCCTAGACCAATTAGTCACGCTGCAGTGCCATGAACGGTCTATGTCACACTAGAAATTGGTGCCACAAATGTGCGATGAAGCAAGGACTCATACCCATGGCGCCAAGTCCGGCCATCCCATCGTAACTCAAAGTCTTGCAAATGCGAGATGCAGATAAAGTCACATATGAAATATGATCTTTGACAAATGATAGTGAAGAATATTTGTGAATGTAAAACAAGAAAGGGTTATTAGGTTGAGTTAAACCTACCTTAAGAAACCTAAAATAATATTGCTAAAGCATTGTTAAACCTTAAGAGTAATGTGTAAAGAGTGGTAATAACCTATCCATCTATGAATGCAAATAGAATGATGAAATTAGAATGAATAGTAATCAAGTCTAATATACAAATTAGATTGAGATGAAGGGTAACATATAGTCAGATACATACTTGATTATGTGTGACCTAATGTAAGGCATTATGTGATCATGTATTGTAGAGACTTGAAAGACTTGAACGTAAAGTAAATTACATCATGTAGCAGCTTAAAAGGCAAGTATTCTAACTCTTGTCTCAGTTCAATCTGAACAAGTTTTTGAAGTTCATGTATCCTTACGCATGAATTGAAGTATAATGAAGTTAAAGCTAGTTCCTTTGGCTAGTCTTAACATATTGAGTGGATTGTTGATAATCTATTCATCTGTTATAAAATGCTATTATCTTTTGTCAATTACTTGATATGGTTTTCAAAAGAAGACTGAAATGTTAAACAAATGTTTTGTCGGTAAAACGACAGGCACGTGAGGTTGCCAAATGATTAAACATACATCGTTTAATGGATGTAGTGTTGATCAACATAGAGTACAATAAGTCGATCACCTAGAAGTGCTCGTAAGTAATACCGGGCTAAGACTTAAACTTAGTTCCGGTTGTCCTTTTAAAAAAAAGAATGAATACTCGAGGTCTTTGATCGGAGTGAATGTTTTCTTGAATATTATTCATTGTGAAACATTTTGAAAGAAAGATGAAGTGCTATTTTGAATTATCAATAGTACTTCATAACTATTGCTTTCGATTATCGAAGATATACAATTCATATGTATCAAGCATGTTGTTATTGAAATTGTTATACTTCATTGAGCTAGTTATGCTCACTCTTGCTTGAACCATATGAATGCAAATTAAGACCTGAACGTCCCAAGGATCAAATAAGGATAAAGGAAAAGCTAAAAGCGATTATTAAGTTGTCTTGTAATGGTATAGGTCTATTGTTTTAATGTAATGAATATTATGACAAAGAACCTTTGTAACGGGTATAGAACCTGGGAAATGTAAATATTACCTTTAATATATAGACGTTATGTTCGTTCTTTGAGACTATTCAATTGAATGAATGTATGAATGTTTGTACAGTATAACACCATCTGTTGGGTTGGAAGACGGATTTGGGGGCACTACAGATAAAGGGAAGCGTCCCTACATAGATTAGATTATATTCTTGTTTGTTTGAATAACTTATAATAAGAACTCGTTATGAGAATCTTGTAATCGAATCTTAATATTATGATATATATATATATATATATATATATATATATATATATATATAACATCCTTTATTTTTGCAACCATGTTTTCTTACATATATAGATGTAAAACTAGACTTCTTGAATCTAGTTTAGATCCTTGGGAACTATTTAATGTGAGTGAGGTATTAATAGCATGGATTGCTCATGTTGTTATTAATACTCGGATTTCAGATAAGTAGTTACTATCGATACGATAGTATAAATTACCGGCTTAAACTATACATCCGGGTGAGGGTATTAGTAATATGGATTGCTCATGTTATTACTGATACTCTGAATTTCGAATAGATAGACTCTAGTCACAGATACAGTTCATATATTCAAGTGAGGGTATCCATACACAGTAATAGTTCTCTTCAGAATTACAAATTGTTATGGGATACTGTGAATCTTGTATCATTGAGAATTGTATCTGATAGTCCCTCTATTTAATGTAATCTTATAATCAGATACCATGGGTGTATAGATTTAAGAGCATTATGTTAATTTTCTGTAAACACCATATCAGATACTATGGGAGTATAGACATGGGGGCGTTACAATTTTGGTATAAGAGCTTAAGGCTATAGATATAAGGAAGAGAAATCTTAGTATATAGTCTTCGAGTCCGTAAAAATTTTAAAAGTACATAAAAAATATAACATTAAAATTATTATGTTTTATAAATTTCTATACAGTATTAAAGGAGTTTTCTTTTATAGATGGCCAACTCCAATGCTGAGGAAATGGTAATAGCCAATAATCCACCACAAATAGAGTCATACATAGCCAGTGATGCAGAAGATGAGGAATTACTTCATGATCAACAACTGTTAGATATTGAGGAATAAGAGGATCCAGTGGCAAGACAGTTAATGAGAATTGATGAGCATGATGAGGCAATGGCATCACTGCTAAAAACAACAGAATATGAGGGTAATAAGATGAGGTTTAGGGCTGATATAACTGAGGGAATGCTACAACATCAGAGAGGACATAGTCAACAACTAAAAGTACAATTGCACCATGCACAAAGGGGCAGAAAGGAAATTTAGTCAAGGCTTCTTAAAACATCTTTGGGTGTTCGAGATACTTTTAATGATTTATAGCGTCGTGTAGTTCGATATCCGGTAGATGAGAAGAAGACGGCTTATCTCATCGATCGATCTGTGGTTTGTCACATGATCCAGGATTCCTTTGATGATATCAATGAATTCTAGAGAATAACATAAGTGGTTGAATGCTTTGTATTAATACAATAAAGAAGCATTCAAAGTTTGTAATGTAATCAGTACTTTGTAAAATAGTAGTATGTTCAATTATGAAGTTGTTGTGTAATACTATTGTGATATATAAAATAAACAATATGATGTGTTACTCAAATTCTTATGTGAATTTTATTAGTTTATATAGAATCATGCCACCAACTAGAAGACCCCAAAGAGAAATGAATGATGATAATTCTACCCAGCAGTTAGTAGACCTAATGCTAGGAGTTGTAAATAGACCTGTGAACCAGAACACAACTTTTAAAGACTTTAAATTAGTTGGACCACCTGAATTTAAAGGTACATCAGAATCTGTAGATGCACAGATTTAGATTTTTGAGATAGAGAAATTCTTTTTAGTGACCAATGTTAGTAATAACCAAAAGACAACTTTTGCAACCTTTTTCTTGAAGGGTGTGGCTAATTATTGGTGGGAATCAACCAAAGGTCGAGTAGAAACTAAAATTGTTCCTTGGGATAGATTTAAAGAGTTGTTCTTTGAAAACTATTTTTCCCAATCCCTAAAAGACCGAATGGAAATAAAATTTTTGGACTTAAAACAAGGAGAATTTGATGTAATTCTAGGAATGGATTGGTTAGTTAATCATAACGCGATGATTGATTGTCATCAAAAATGTATAAACCTTTTGACTGCTTCGAAGTCAAAGATAGTGTTCAACGGTAGTTATTCACCTAAGCAATCTCGATGTTTGACTATAGTTCAGGCAGAAAGATTACTTAAAAAGGGTTGTTTATGATATTTGGCCTATATAGTTGATACTCAACAGAAAGGAGTAAAACAAGATCAAATACCTATTGTGAGAGCCCAGATTTTATGAATAAAGATTTAAATTTATCGAAATATTTTTTTGAATATTATGGTATGAATTTGTTATAATGTTATAGTTGTGGATAGTATTTATAAATTCTGCAAAGTATGCAAGTTGTTATATTATATTCGATTGGTAGGGGAATATTCGTTTTAGTAGGGAATATTCGTACAACGTCGCAATCATTGGTGGGCCCCACAACAAAATTATTGTCAGATTGAGAAAACGACAAAAATATATTTATAAAAATAACGGCGGAGGTTTTACCGTTAATACTGTTGAACTACCCGGTAGTAAAAGTACAGTAATACGCGTGGTTGCATAGTAGAATACGATATTGATTATTGATGCTTACGTGATAAGTCACTCAGTTATACTCAATTATTGCTACAATAATTGCTGCATCATATCTATCATATTATTGATTCGATTTTTATCACAGTATCATCTGCATAATATTTTATTTTATTAAATCAATAATTGAGACGACAAAGTTATTCATATTACTAAATTGCAATATTTACAATGTCTAGAAGTTTTGTCAAGGAGAGGTTTGGTCACCTAATTGTTCGCCAATAGGGAGAAATCCTTATTGGAAAACCCCCTCTTTCCTGTGAACGACCTGGTTGATAAATATTGTGAGTTATAATATTAATAATGAATGTTATTAAAATCGAAGTTGTGTTCAGAGTTGAATTTGGATACACGGACGTGATATTTGAGTCCGGTACGATGAAATTAGTAAAAATAGTCTATAAACACAAAAATTTCCGGGATTAACTTTTTAGTCAAAAAGTCAACAGTTGACTTTTTTGGGAAAAGTCAAACTTTGAAATTTCAAAATTTATATTTTTGATAAAAATAGTTTCATTGTGTTGGAATTATTTGTGATAGTGAAAATTGACATTTATTTCGATAATAATTGATGTCTGGAGGTTATATTTACCAATCGGGTATTTAACTGGATAAATGAGCAATTGATTGCTATTATTTCACATGATTATAACTATTTATTCACATGTGTATACTATTGTTTCATATTCTTGTTACTATTAGGGGAGTTGGTGCAAGATTGATAATACTTGCATGACTAAGTTAAAAATGGAGGTATAGATGGAGGTACTATACTGTAATTCGTATTTTCACATGTCTAGAACTATTGATTCACATGATTTTCTATTCAATCACATTATTTACTATTAGAGGAAGTGGTGCAAGTTTGATAATACTTGCACGACTGAATTAAAAATAAAGGAAAAGTTGGAGGTATTGTACTGTAATTTTTCGAGCCCCAAAATGTGCAATTATTGAAACTATATTTTTCTATAAATAGAAGCTCATTCTTCCTTCATTTCTCACCAATTCACTAAAGCTATAGAGCAATTATTATAGAGAGAAATTATAGAGAGAAAATCTGTAGAAGAAGAGAAGCCTGCTACCTCACTACTCCTATATCCAGTTTCTTTCAAAGGTAAGGGGTATTATTTCTTTCTTTAGTCTTCATGAAGAGAACTTCATTATTCCATTCTTTATTATTCTATTGGAATAACTTTGTATCTGTGGCTATCCATACTTGGTGAAATTCTTCATTATTCCATTCTTTATTATTATGTTGGAATATCTTGTGCATGCGTTTCTGTACGACCTCCATAGTTCCGTCTTTTATTATTACATTGGAATATCCATCAATACATGCGTTTTTTACGCCGACACTGTTATTCATCTTTATTATTCTGTTGGAATATCATGTCTGTGTGTTTTATGCCGGACCTAGTTCCGTCTTTATTATTCTATTAGAACATCCTTTCTATGGTGCGTAATTTACTTTGACACAGTTCCTTTATTTATTTTGGATTATTCATGGAATAACCTCTATTTAATGGGCAAACTTTGCATGCATGGTGATTTCTTTTGTTATTCCATTCTTTATTATACTCAGTTGGTTCAAGTTTTGACTTCTATACTCCATGAAATTAGTGGAATATCCTTGATATTTGTGCTTCATCCAGTATCTTTTCATGGAAATATTCTTCTGAGCATTCTTGAATTTTACTCTACAAAGAAGTATCATGTTAACAATTTGGACGTTATTAGTTCCTGGACAAATTAATTCGTGAACTTGTTTTATTGAAGTAATACATCATTGTCATCATCCTCATGTTTATATTTTTTGAAAGTCATCTGTGGCCTGTAGTGCATAGATGGACTTGGTATGATTATGACCAGGGATTATTCGGTGTAATCATGACCGTAATGTTACAAATGATGTGGTAAAAGTCCTCATTGGCCCATAGTGCATTGATGGATGATTGTTGGCATGATCATGACCATTGATGAATACACGAATGTCCTTAGCCCGTAGTGCATGGAATTTGTGGTCGTGATACTAAAGAATATCCTTGGCCGTAGTGCAGGGGTGATTCGATGATGTGGATTATTTATTAAGTTGAGTCTCAGCGATAAAAGTGATGAAAAACCTTTTAAATCATAAAAGATAGTAGATTTTATTCTCTACTTGACTCTTTTAATGGATTGCTTGTCCCGCTGCATTTAAACTTGATGTCTATTGTATTTTATCAATTTAACATTGTTATAGACTAATGATAATTTATTCTGCATTATCTTAGTCATAATATTTCTTACTGGGCTAGTTGAGCTCACCCTTTCTTTCACTGTTCTCTTCAGGAAATGAGAATATAGCTGGGACGAGTCGAGGAACGGAGTGATGGACCAGATGATAGTATTAGTAGTCCTCACTATTCTCATTAAATAGTGTGACAATAAATGTAATGATGACTTATTTGAGTGGATATTGTCTTGAAGACAATATTTGTATTAAAACTCACACTCTCGTGTTTGTATATTAAAGATTGTATTTGTATTCTATTTGTATTCTGTACCATGTATTCGGCGACTCAACGTATATCTGTTTTGGGGACATCACAGTTGGTATCAAAGCTTAGGGATATGATCCCTGGCTAAGATGTGAGACAAGAACTAGGAAGGGAGAGACGGGGAATTCCTTCGCTAGTATGACCTACCTAAGTTTATTTGGTATTAAATTGGTCGGTCAGAGTAAAGGGATAATATGTGATATGTTAATTAACCCTTGTTTTGTGGTAGTATTTGAAAATGGCATCCGAGAATGTTTAGAACATCAATGGAGCACATGAGATCGTTGAGTCTCCACATATCAATAACCAGGACAATGTGCATCAGGAAGGCGACAATCCTCATGCAAACAATAACACTGACCAAATGATGAACGATGGAATGTTCCGCGGCTTTATGCAATTCATGCAACATCAGGAAAGAGCGGCTCCTGTCCAAAATGTAGGTGGAAACACTGGCAACTCTTGGACGGACACCGCTAAGCAGTTCAAGGAGCTTGGACCACCGGAGTTTTTTGGAGAGCCAAAACCACGTAAGGCGGAGACGTGGATAAAACAGATCAACAAGATATTTGATGTCTTGGGTTGCTCCGAGGAGCAAAAGATTCCCTTCGCCAACTTCATGTTATGCGGCGAGGCGCATTCTTGGTGGGAATCAGAAAAGCTCTAACCTCGCCGCATCAAGATGTCTTGGGAGAAGTTTCAAGAACTGTTCAACGACAAGTACTTTCCCGAAAGTATTCATCACATGAAAGAGGTAGAGTTCATTAAACTGGAGCAAAACAACATGACCGTGTCGCAGTACGAAGCCAAGTTTGCCGAGATGTCCCAATTTGCGTCCCATTTAGTTGATAATGAGGAGAGAATGACGCGAATGTTTCTAAGAGGTTTGTAACCCGAGATACGTCAATACCTCATTTCTCATAAACTTTGTTTGTATTCAGATGTTGTTAATAGGGCTCAGTTATTGGAGCGCGATAGTGAGTTAACCCAACCAAAAGAGACCAGCCGGCAAAATGATAATACCAGTGATAACAGTCATCGAAGCGGTGACAATAAGCATGAAGGGAATCAACATGCCAAAAATGGTAACCACTTTCGTGGTAATCATGGCCAAAACCATAAGAATAGACATTTCAAGAAGAGGAAATTCAACAATGATGGAAAGACGTCAGCACCAGCACCCGTTGTTAAGGAAGGAGAACGACCACCTATCACATGTTTCAAATGTGGAGGGGAGGGACATATCAGTCCAAACTACGCGATGTCATTCAAAGCTTGTGGAAAAGAAGGTCACCTAGCCCAATTTTGTCATTCACCGAAGACAAGTTCAGCTAGGATGGAGGCACCAAAGACCGTCCCAGAAAAGTCAAAACCGGTAGTGCAAGGGGGAACGTTTTTTGTGACTTCTCAAAAAGTGAGTAACCCGAACGAAGTTAGCACGGGTTAGTTAATTATAAATTCTTGCGAAGTCTATACCTTATAAGATACCAGTTCTACACATTATTTTATCTATCTTGCTTGCGTTCAACGTTTAAATTTGACTCCGGAGAAGTTAAACTTTGACTCATTTATTGAAACTTCGTTAGTAGGAGCCTTCGTTACCTCCACTGTTTATAAACCTTGTTGATTCAAATTGACATTTTCATGTTACCTATCGATCTTATCTCTTTGAAAATATTTTCCTTTGATGTGATTTTAGGAATTGATTGGTTAATTACTCATCATGCTTTTCGTAAGGTTGTTAGCTTTTATATTCATAACCAAGCTGTTATGCGAATTCAAGCAACTAAAACCCTAAAGTCAATCATTGTCATATCAAGCCATAAGTAAAGAGCCCCGATCCTTTCGTTGTTGACTTCCTTGTGTGGAATGTACAGAAGCCAGACTTTTTGTAGGCGACGTCGTGAATGACGATGCCAAGTTGATAGGTATCAATGTGACGTACTATCCAAGTCATGGATGAGAGTCACAGTTTTGAATGATATTTCTATTGTTAATAAAATTCCTGACGTATTCTTGAAGACTTCTTAGCCTACCCTAGAGCGTAAAATCGAATTTTGTATTGACCTCAGTACAAAACCCATTTCTAAAACCCTTAAATATTTCTTCAACCAAAACAAACCTATCATACGCCAAGGACATTGGCTCGAGCTGTTGAAGATTACGACCATACCATTCAATATCATCGTGGAAGAGTGAACGTGGTAGCTGACGCGTTGAGTAGAAGATCGTATGCGTTTATGAGTGCGATATTGTTAATACAAAAACCCATTTCGTATAACTTGTAAATGATAAAGATAGAGTTAAAGACTCTAGAGACCCACATGAAGATAACGAATATACGAGTAGAATCGACTTTAATTGATAAAGTTAAAGCCGCTCAAACTACACAACCAAATCTGATGAATGTGAAGAAGAAGGTTCAAGAAGGCGTTATCTCAACCCTCGATTTAATTGGCCCATTTGAAATCTTCGATCGAATAGGAACTATGGCCTATACACTCGCCTTACCGCTAAGTATGTCGCGTATTCATAACGTTTTTCACGTATCGTTGTTAGTAAAAACTTAGTCTTGGGGGACTTTGGAGCCAAATTTCAGAATAATTAATGAATCTAAAAAATTATGAAATCATGGGGGTTTAGTAGAGCATGTTACAAGCTTTCCATAGCCTCGAAAACGGACTAATTCCCATAATGGATGAAGAAGTTATGAAGATTTGAAGTATGTGTGTCAAAAGTTGCAAAATCTGGAAAATTGGAGTTAAGTGCCAAGGGTCGAACGCCTAGGCGCTAGACTCAACGCTCACATTCTGTTTTTGGGCGCCTAGGCACTTGCCCAAGGCCAAATTTGGGCGCCTAGGCGCTGGTCTAGTGTTAAGCCAAAAATCTGTTCGGACGTCCTTTAGTTAATTTAGCATAACGTTTTCATACGAACTCCGATTTAGGTGATTCAAGATGATCCGAAATGAGGACGAATAGACCTAAAATTTTTGTTCTTTAAGTTATTTAATTTGAGATTGTTAGAAGGGATAAAAATGGTTATGTTTGGGACTATTATGTTTTCGGAAGCAATCGGAGGACATCGGGCATGCATGTATGCAACGTGTAATGTTTTTGACGATAAAAGTATTTAAGGTTATACCTCAAGAGTTGGAATATGAAATGAAGTCAAGGTATCCTCACCTCTTCGGCATACCAAGTACGTACGTAAATTTCAAGGGCGAAATTTCATAAGAAGGGGAGATTGTGAGAGCCCAGATTTTATGAATAAAGATTTAAATTTCTCGAAATATTTTTTTGAATATTATGGTATGAATTTGTTATAATGTTATAGTTGTGGGTAGTATTTATAAATTCTGCAAAGTATGCAAGTTGTTATATTATATTCGATTGGTCGGGGAATATTCGTTTTAGCAGGGAATATTCGTATAACGGCGGAATTATTGGTGGGCCCCGCAACAGAATTATTGTCTGATTGAGAAAATGACAAAAATATATTTATAAAAATAACGGCGGAGGTTTTACCATTAATACTGTTGAACTACCCGGTAGTAAAAAGTATAATGAATACGCATGTTTGCATAAGTAGCACACTTGGTATTGATTATTGATGCTTACGTGATAAGTCACTCGATTATACTCAATTATTGCTACAATAATTGTCAGCATCATATCTCATATTATATTGATCAATTATTGTCACAGTATCATCTGCATAATATGTTATTTTATTAAATCAATAATTGAGATGACAAAGTTATTCATATTATTAAATTGCAATATTTACAATGTCTAGAAGTTCTGTCAAGGAGAGGTTTGGTCACCTAATTGCGCGCCAATAGGGAGAAATCCTTATTGAAAAGCCCCTCTTTCCTGGGAACGACCTTGGTTGATAAATATTGTGAGTTATAATATTAATGATGAATGTTATTAAAATTGAAGTTGTGTTCGGAGTTGAATTTGGAGACGCGAATGTGATATTTGAGTCCGGAACGATGAAATTAGAAAAAATAGTCTATAAACACAAAATATTCTGGGATTAACTTTTTGGTCAAAAAGTCAACAGTTGACTTTTTCGAGAAAAGTCAAACTTTGAAATTTTAAAATTTATATTTTTGATAAAAATAGTTTCATTGTGTTGGAATTATTTGTGTTAGTGAAAATTGATATTTATTTCGATAATAATTGATGTCTGGAGGTTATATTGACCAATCGGGTATTTAATCGGATAAATGAGCAATTGATTACTATTATTTCACATGATTATAACTATTTGTTCACATATGTATACTATTGTTTCACATTCTTGTTACTATTAGGGGAGTTGGTGCAAGATTGATAATACTTGCATGACTAAGTTAAAAATTGAGGTATAGATGGAGGTATTATACTGTAATTCGTATTTTCACATGTCTAGAACTGTTGATTCACATGATTTTCTATTCAATCACATTATTTACTATTAGTGGAGGTGGTGCAAGTTTCATAATACTTGCATTACTGAATTAAAAATAAAGGAAAAGTTGGAGGTATTGTACTGTAATTTTTTGAGCCCCAAAATGTGCAATTATTGAAACTATATTTTTCTATAAATAGAAGCTCATTCTTCCTTCATTTCTCACCAATTCACTAAAGCTATAGAGCAATTATTATAGAGAGAAAAAGAGAAATCTATAGAAGAAGCCTCGCTACCTCACTACTCCTATATCCAGTTTTTTTTCAAGGTAAGGGTATTATTTCTTTTTTCGTCTTCATGAATAGAACTTCTATTATTCTTCATTCTTTATTATTACATGTTGGAATAACTTCATTATTCTGTGAGCTATCCAATACTTGGTGAAATTCTTCTCATTATTCCTTTCTTTATTATTCTATTGGAATATCCTGCATGCATGCTTTTACGCCTTTACATTCGTTTCGCTTTTATTATTCTCGCTGGAATATCCTCGTTATTGCGTTTTTTTATACCTAAACCGTTCCGCTTTTTATTATTATTCTATTGGAATATCCTCTACATGCGTTTCTGGCCGACCTAGTTCCGTCTTTATTATTCTGTTGGAACATCCTTTCAGTGCGAATTTCGCCTGACCTAGTTCCGTTATTTATTATTCTATTGGAATAACCTCTCTATGTGAAGTACCAATGCATGGTGATTTCTTTTGTTATTCCATTCTTTATTATACTTAGTTGGTTAAAGTTTTGACTTCTATACTCCATGAAATTAGTGGAATATCCTTGATATTTGTGCTTCATCCAGTATCTTTTCATGGAAATATTCTTCTGAGCATTCTTGAATTTTACTCTACAAAGAAGTATCATGTTGACAATTTGGACGTTATTAGTTCATGGACAAATTAATTCGTGAACTTGTTTTTATTGAATTCTTATATCATTGTCATCATCCTCATGTTTATATTTTTTGAAAGTCATTTGTGGCCTGTAGTGCATAGATGGACTTGGTATGATTATGACCAGGAATTATTCGGTGTAATCATGACCGTAATGTTACAAATGATGTGGTAAAAGTCCTCATTAGTCCGTAGTGCATTGATGGACAGATGTTGGCATGATCATGACCATTGATGAATACACAAATGTCCTTGGCCCGTAGTGCATGGAATTTGTGGTCGTGATACTAAAGAATATCCTTGGCCGTAGTAGTGCGGGGTGATTCGATGATGTGGATTATTTATTGTCGAGTCTCAGTCTCGGCGATAAAAGTGATGAAAACCTTTTAAATCATAAAAGATAGTAGATTTTATTCTCTACTTGACTTTTTTTAATGGATTGCTTGTCCCGCTGTAGTTAAACTTGATGTCTATTGTATTTTATCAGTTTAACATTGTTGTAGACTAATGATAATTTATTCTGCATTATCTTAGTCATAATATTTCTTACTGGGCTAGTTGAGCTCACCATTTCTTTCACTGTTCTCTTCAGGAAATGAGAATATAGCTGGGATGAGTCGGGGAACGGAGTGATGGACCAGATGATAGTATTAGTAGTCCTCACTATTCTGTTAAATAGTGTGACAATAAATGTAATGAAGACTTATTTTGAAAGTGGATATTGTCTTGAAGACAGTATTTGTATTAAAACTCACAGCTCTCGTGTTGTATATTAATGATTGTATTTGTATTCTGTACCATGTATTTGGCGACTCAACGTATACCTGTTTTGGGGGCGTCACACCTATAGTTAAATATTTTCCCGATGTATTTCAGGATGACTTACCAGGTTTGCCTCTGGATAGGGAAATTGAGTTCGTCATTGATCTTGCACCAGGAACGGCACCAGTTTCTAAGGCACCGTACAGAATGGCACCTATAGAACTTAAAGAGTTATTTATTCAATTACAGGAACTCTTAGATAAAAAGTACATACAACCTAGTGTTTCACCCCGGGGAGCACCAGTTCTGTTTGTAAAGAAGAAGGATGGAACTATGAGATTATGTATAGACTATAGGGAGCTAAATAAGTTAACTATTAAAAATAAATATCCTTTACCAAGGATTGATGATTTGTTTGACCAATTAAAAGGGGCTGAACATTTTTCAAAAATTGACCTTAGAATAGGTTATCATCAATTAAAAGTAAGAAAGGAGGATGTGCCGAAAACAACGTTTAGGACACGCTATGGACATTATGAATTTCTTGTAATGTCTTTTGGATTAACAAATGCACCGGCAACATTTATGGATTTAATGAATCGAGTGTTTAAACCTTGTTTGGACAAATTTGTTGTAGTGTTTATCGATCATATTCTGGTATACTCGAAAACATGGGAAGAGCATACTGAACACTTATGAAAGGAACAACTTTTTGCAAAGTTTTCCAAGTGTGAATTCTGGTTGAAGAAAGTTCAATTTTTAGGTCATGTAATTGATAAGAATGGAATATCTGTAGATCCAGCTAAGATCGAAATGGTTGTGAATTGGGAACAACTAACAACTCCAGCAGAAATACGATGTTTTCTCGGTTTAACGAGTTATTATCGACGGTTTATAAAAGATTTTTCGAAAATAGCAACCCCATTAACCAATTTAACTCGAAAGACGGTGAAATAGGTCTGGACAGATAAATGTGAAGAAAGCTTCCAAGAGTTAAAGAAGCGACTAAGCATGGCTCCAGTGTTATCCTTACCAGATGATATAGGAGGCCTTGTAGTATATAGTGACACATCACACAGAGGTTTAGGGTGTGTGTTGATGCAACATGGGAAAGTGATAGCTTATACATCACGACAACTCAAAGATTATGAGAAGAGGTATCCTACTCATGATTTAGAGTTAGCTGCAGTAGTTTTTGCTTTAAAAATTTGGAGACATTACTTGTACGGGGAGAAGTGCGAGATATATACAGATCTTAAAAGTCTAAAATATATTTTTACGCAAAAGGAATTAAATTTAAGACAGAGACGATGGTTAGAACTGATAAAGGATTTTGACTGTGAAATCTTATATCTTCCCGGTAAGGCCAATGTTGTAGCTGATGCGTTAAGTAGAAAGAATCAGGAAAAATTGAATGTATTAACCACCAATAATAGGTTAATAAAAGACTTTGTAAAGTTAGAAATTGAGGTGGAATGTCCAACTACCTCTACCCAAAAATTGTATATTTTAGAAGGAGTTTCATTTCTGCTTAATAAAGTTAAAGAGATACAGGAGAAGGATGAAGAATGTTAGAAGTTTAAATCTAATTTAACACATGATAAGTATAATAAATTTTGAATAGATGCAGATGGAATAATAAGATATAAAAATAGAATCTGGGTTCCATTAAACCAAGCTTTAAAAGACAAAATTTTAAACGAAGCTCATAATTCTAAATTTTCCATACATCCTGGCAGTACAAAAATGTATAAAGATTTAAGTCGACACTTTTGGTGGTCGAACATGAAAAGAGAAATAGCTGAATGGGTAAGTAAATGTCTCACGTGTCAAAAGGTTAAGGCTGAGCATCAAAAGCCGAGTGGTTTACTTCAACCCTTACCAATTCCCGAGTGGAAGTGAGAACATATAACTATGAATTTTGTTGTTGGTCTTTCAGCTACACAAAAGGGCCATAATGCCATTTGGGTAATAATTGACCGTTTAACAAAATCAACTCACTTTTTACCTATTAAGATTACTCATAACCTAAATTACCTTGCCAAACTTTACATCAATGAAATTATCTCTAGGCATGGAGTACCTGTGTCCATAGTATCAGATCGAGATCCAAGATTTACTTCTAATTTTTGGAAAAGCCTTCAAAAATACTTAGGAACACAACTAAGATTAAGTACATCTTATCATCCACAAACTGATGGACAGAGTGAGAGAACTATACATAGATTAGAAGATATGTTGAGAAATTGTATTATAGACTTCAAAGGAAGTTGGGAAGTCAGTTACCCTTAGTCGAATTTGCCTATAACAATAGTTATCATGCTAGCATAGGTATGCCACCCTATGAAGCTTTATATTGATGTAAATTTAGAACACCTTTATGTTGGGATGAAGTCGGGGAAAGACAAATGTTAGGACCTGAGATAATTGAACAAACAACTGAAACTATCAGAATTTTTCATCAACGATTACAAGCATCTCAAGATCGACAAAGAAAATACGCTGATCCACATCATTAGCAATGAAACTTTAACGTAAGAAGTCATGTATTCTTGAAAGTATCTCCTTGGAAAGGCAAGATACGTTTTGGCAAGAAGGGAAAATTAAGTCCGAGATTCATTAGACCTTTTGAAATTTTAAGAAGGGTTGGTGAAGTTGCTTATAAAATAGCACTACCTCCTGAGTTAAATCATATTCATAATGTGTTTCATGTGTCCGTATTACCATATAAACCTGATTATAAACACGTTATACAATATGAGCCAATCCAAATAGAGGAAGATCTTTCTTATGTAGAGGAACCTGTGCAGATCGTCGACCGTAAAGAGCAAGTCCTGAGAAATAAAGTGATAGCATCGGTCAAAGTAATCTGGAGAAATCAGAACGTTAAAGAAGCTACATGGGAGCTTGAAGATAAAATGCGCGAGAATTATCCTCAATTATTTACTTAACACATACTATAATTTCGAGGACGAAATTCTTATTAGTGGGGGTGAATGTAAAAACCCAAAACCCCAATAAGACTCGTAAGTGTAAAATCCCATTATATAAATAAAATTTCTCTGTTCTGAATGTGTTATGTGTTAATATATACTTGGTTTTACAAATTTGACCAAATAAATTTTTGTCCGAAAAACGCCGTGCTTGACACCTCGTGCTTAATTTTTTTTTTCTATATTCAGACTTTTGGGTAAAATTATTTTGACAAGTTGCTTTGTCGTGCTTACACTGACAAAACGCTTTGTCGTGGTTGTTAGGATTAGCGAGAAATTTAGGTTAATAATCCTAGATTAACATATCCTAACCCTAATTAGCAAAACCCTAACCTTAATTTATAAATTAAACCTTAATTAGCTAATCTAACCCTAATTAGCTTATCTTAACACCTTATCATGGTTAGTAAACTTCAATTAGGTACTAATTAACATTCCTAATAATTAAAAACAAAACCCTAATCAAGATTAGTGAAGATTTAAACCTAATTAAGCTACTAATTTGATCAACTAGCTCACAAGTAGGTTGGGAGTCACCATTTCAAGTTCCAAAACATCATATGACATGCTTCCAAACTCCCAAGCAAAGAAGAGAGTCACAAATCGATCTTTATAGAGAAAAAAGTAGGTGGAAAAATGACCAAAAAAGCCAAGTTGAAGAATTCTATAAATAGAACCTTAGAAAGAAAAAACTCAAATTCTCAAAGCCTAGATACACTTATAAACCTACCAAATCAAGCCTAGGTGATAGCAAAAACAACATTAGAAGCTAGAATCACAAATTACTCAAGAAAAGGTGCAAACCCTAGTTTAGAAATTGCTCTTTGATCTTATATTAGATTTGTTGTTTAGATGTTTAGAATTATGTATTAGGATGTTAGAAAGTATGTTAGATCGGGTAGAACACGCTTTCATAACATCTAGATGACTTAATTAAGTGTTTTATGAAATCTGGAAATTTTGTAAAACTTGGTCCGACAAACCAATTTCGTGGCTTGTAGATTCGTGTGTGTTTATGTTTTGTCCATTAATCGATTGGTATTTGTAGCATGTTAGTAGGTCTTTAATGGAAAAGAAAACAGTTCATTTGAACCGTAGATTTCAAGTTATAAGCGATCCAAAGTGGGTCGATTGTTCAGTTCACGGATGTTGGTTTTCAGGTTTGCCCAGAAACTCAAGAACAAATCGATCCCATTACTTTGACCGAACTGTTTAATCGTCTTCTAATTGTTAATTGTTTAAGTTTTTGTTATAGAGTAGTACCCTGTTATACATACTACATATCTTTGATCTTTAATTGAACAAACAACGTATAGGTTTACTAGAATTATTGGTCAAAATCCGTTGACCGAGCATGACCGAGTTTTCTGGGTTTTCCAGAAAATTGAAGAACATGAAGAACAACATCTAGCTGCACTTTGACCAGCCAATTTAGAGACTTTAGAGTTATAATCTGTTCCAGGTAATGTTATATATATATATGTACACTAACATATATACTACATATTATAACAAGCAAAATATATATCTAATACACAGAATCGAAGATATTTAAGCCACAAAACTGTTGACCGGCCATGACTTCTATTCTGGGTTACCCAGAAACCCAAGAACAGCTCTGACAATGACTTTGAGCTTCTATAACTTCTTGTTATGTGTAAGTTAGAGTCTATGATTTGTTTCATATTGTACTATTGTATGAGTACTATAACATCAATGCTTGACCAAACTAAAAATCATTATCGGTAACTAGTTATTTAATGGTCAAAGTGATCACCGACCACGACCAAATCACGCCTGAAATCTCAAGAACACCTACAACGACACACTTTCACACCGGGGCTTTAACGATGAATAAAAATTATTTTCTTTAAAAATAAATTATAAAAAAATTTAGAAATAATTAATAAATAATTATAAAATAGTTTTAAAAATTATATTAAATTATTATAAATAAATTACGATATTTTTACATAAATTTAATAATTATTTTATATTATTTTGATATTATTAATAATTAACTTATTAATAAAGAGTTTAGAATAATTATTTATAAATACTAAATAATTATGGAAAAATATTATTAATTATATAAAAATTATAATAAATGAATATAAATTATTTAATAATAATAATCAATGTTTTTGTAAAATTTTAGCTAAATATTAGTTACTTATAAATAGAAATAAATGACTTAAAAATCATTTAAAGGATAAATAAATATTTTAAATACTTTAAAATTTATTACAATGGATAAATAAAATTTAATCCATATAACAAAGGTATTAAATACTAAACCCTATTAAATCTAACCCGATATTTTATTAATGTTATAATTGGATATTGTTATCAATATTAACATGTTAGATTTATATATATAAATATCGTAGGTACTTATTAACGTTTGAATAACATAACTTGACTGATCTACGCTCAGGCAAGTTCTCTATCCTTAAATCTCTTATAAAGCAAATTTGTTAAACCCTGCTTATTGTTTGACAAGATTTTTTTATCTTGATATGCTGTTGATATAATATCCTACACCTATAATTGAATTACCTTATTATTAAAAAGTTATTGCTATAGTTCCAGCATAACTAAGAAATGAATTGTTTATCCATATGATATTGTTTATTGAGCATAAATTGTTGTGTCAAACCAAATTGTTTTGGTAAGACAATCTTATACTGAGGTTGAGTATCCCGTAAGGCAGCGAAGTTTAGTCAATTAATATATTGACAGTAAATTTAGTGTATCTCGAGCACTGTAGGTGATATGCATACTCCTAAGATGTTGAATAGGCTGATCCCCTATCTCACATCTGAAAAAAATTTCTAAGTCTTTGTGGATCGATGTAAATAAGAAAAATTCCGTAAATTGTTGAAATTAGAGAAATCCGTAAATGGTAACAACTATCAGTTGAAATTTCAATTGTTATATTTCTTCAAATCCTATATTGTTATAAATACACAACTTGCTGAGCATGTCATAGCTCACCTTTACAAATTATTCCTTTTGCGCTTTAGATGGTAATCCCGAACTTCGAAGTAGATAAAGGAAAGCGTCTACATAGATTAGATTATATTCTTGTTTGTTTGAATACCTTGTAATAAGAACTCGTTATGAGAATCATGTAATCGAATCTTAATATTATGATATATATATATATATATATATATATATATATATATAACATCTTTTATTTTCAACCGCTTTTTTCTTACATATATAGATGTAAAATTAGACTTCTTCAATCTAGTTGAGATCCTTGGGAACTATTTAGTGGGTGAGGTATTAATAGTATGGATTTGCTCATGTTGTTATTAATACTCTAGATTTCAGATAAGTAGTTACTATCAATACAATAATATAAATTTGCTGGCTTAAACTATACATCTGGGTGAGGGTATTAGTAATATGGATTGTTCATGTTATTACTGATACTCTGAATTTCAGATAGATAGACTCTAGTAACAGATTTAGTTCATATATTCAAGTGAGGGTATCCAAACATAGTAATAGTTCTCTTAAGAATTACCAATTGTTATGGGATACTGTGAATCTTGAATCTATGAGAATTGTATCTGATAGTCCCTCTATTTAATGTAATCTTATAATCAGATACCATGGGTGTATATATTTAAAAGCATTATGTTGATTTTCTGTAAAAACACCATATCAGATACTGTGGGAGTATAGATATGGGGGAGTTATAACACTCTCCCGAGTGATTAATTTTGTAATTTCCACACTGAATAACCTATTTCTTTCTACATCCTAGCCTATTTTTGGTATTCCCAAAATTATCTCCTTTCCTTTTTCCCAGTCCTACTACCATTACTCCCTTCTCTGCCTCTAGCTTGATTTGTCTCCCTCAAAAAATTCGCCTCCTCTTTCATCATATAGGTGACAAAAGCTGTCTTTTGCCCCTCCGTTACCCTAGCTATCACAAACTCTTCTATAGGGTAAGTTGATCCTCTAAATCCTGGCGGTCCGATTGCCTTGAAGTCTTTAAAGTTCGCCAATTGATTATTTGGATGATTTCTCGTGGTTGGTATTCCGTTCTGCATAGCTTGAACGACAATATTCGCACAATTCTGCATCGGATCTGGTTGTCCTCCAGCTTTATTGACATGTTCTTCTATCCTTTGGTTTCATTTTTCATCTTGGCGGCATTATTATTCTTTATTATTTTACATTCTAAGCCTTATCGTATACGTTTAACATATAACGCAGAATTTTATACTCAAATAGTCATGTATTCAAAATATTAGATTTTGAGAACTGGGTTTACTGTATTAACTAGTGTTCAGATAAATAATTACTATCGTTATACCAACTTATTTCATTACTCCAACATAGATTCATATTCATATCACTTGACATACCATAACACATACTGCTTTAAACATCCGCTATCCCTTTGTGACTCAAAAGTCGGGATTCACTGCTACAACTTATACAAAAGTTGAGAATATTACCTTATACAGACATACCTATCATGTACACAACATAGAATCATACATATTCAAGTAATACTAATACTACTTATTTCTTACGCCTTCACTAATGATCAATTGCTTATTATTCTATATATTCCCATTATCCTCAATAATCCATTCACACCTAACTATACCAAGTTCATCAAACCTACCGCATATTATGAGTTTAAGAACTCATCACAAACATATGAGTTTAAGAACTCGAGCTTGACCTTATATTCTTTAACTATACTCTACCTATCAGTTATACTATCGTTTCTGGGTCCGGTACTACACTTTTCCAGTATAATCACCTCATTAGGGTTGCTTTCAAGTAAGCCTCTATTTCACCTATTAGCTTTGACATTGGCTCGGTTATGGAGGTTGGCTCCTTTTTTACGATCTGAGGGTATCCTAATCCTTTTCTATCTAACATCTACACACATAAATTATCCTGATAGCATATAGTACATGCACATAGCAAATAATAATTTTATATAAGTTATCTTTTATTTTGTTTTACGATGAATTAATTCAATTCATCTCCTTTTAAACTTATTTGAGTTATTTATATTTTTAACGTTTCTCTCTATCCTCAGGTTATAGCCTAAGGTCTATCCCACCTAAGGTTTCTAACCCTAAATCTCTGATACCATAATGTAATGCCCCTAAATTCAGGTACTCGAAACCCAAACTCAGTGCTTTATGATACCATTTCTATGAGCGGAATATTACTAATAATAATAATAATAATATGAATATCAAACTTAACTTACATTTATCAGAGTGTAATCCCAAGTATGCAACCTTTACTACATTCATTACACGATAATTAATAGATATCATTGTCTTAATAAATTCATACTATTACATAGAGTACCATAACACTTATTCTGTTTGCTTTCCTTTTCCCTTGTTCTTGGCCGAACCTTCTGGTTGTTCACACTTAGCTGAAAACATTTAAATTAAGCAAGGATGAGCATTTGAGTGCCCAACAAGTAATAACAACAATAAATATTAACTGAAAGGATTAAATATTTTCTTTGTATGGCACTTCTACAACGAATCGACAGTTGTGAAGTAAACTGAAACAATAATAATAACATAACAATTCTATATCAAATTTTTAAAACTACGTATTGACTATAAATGAAGAGTAATCGATAGACTATGAACTTTGTTTTCAATTTTTGATAAGATTTAGCAGAACTTCATCCGCAAATCGTCATAACTTACGGGCGCGAGGGTGATCATCCCAATGTGCCCTGTATTGATCAATACTACATACAAGAACGATATTATCGTTCATCTTTTCTACCTTAGGCGCATAAAAGTTTTTCTATATTTCTATGTGAAATTGCAACAATATTGAATTGAAGCACAAGCTCTTATATTACTACACACGGTGAAACAATATATTTCTATTTGGTTCACGAAATGTAAAGCTAAACATTTCAGCCTCATAAACGCATGCTATCATGATTACAACCATACTCACATGTCATTTTTCAATTCCATATAAGTACATAAAATGAATGGTGATCAAACATTCATGCAATCATAATAGAAATTCCATGATAACAATCATGCAATCACGAAATGTAATACTGATGTCTGATGTTGTTGCTTGTTGTTTGTCCTTCACTAATGTTCAGTTCCGTATCTCCACTCGTTTCACGTGCCATGCCTTCACTATTCTCATACCACCTGCCAATGCTGAGCTATACCATTTCCTGCATTTTCACACTAGAGGAGTTCTAATTACAAGTAATGAAAAATATAAACAAAGTGCAACTAAAAACATACTAAAATGTACTTGAGATGAGCATATTTCTCGTGAATTGATATCCAATAAGTAGGTATAAAACCTACTTATCAGAATTTAATAAGTATGTATCAGCATGTGATTAAATACAATGATTATCCAAGTGGGGACACTTGTATAACCATATTTAGAAATTAACGAACATAATAAATATCTAAATTATAATAATAATGTACTAATAAATAATGATCGACTATATAATCGATAACAATAGTGTTAATATTCTGGCACATTGATAATATAATTCTGAAACTTTCTTACTTATGTCATTGCATAAAGTAAATGCAAAGGTAGGATACTTGCCTGGTCTGCTGCTTACAATACGCAACTTAGTTTTATCTTTTATACTGAAACCTATAATTAATAAGATCATTCTATTGATTAGAATATTATATCGTAACATATAATACTGCTCATTGCAGTCAACACATAACCTAATCACATTGTCACATAATTATATCAGTCATTGTATCACAAACAAACACGAATCTAGTCCAGTTATCTAAGTTCAGATCAATTCCTGAAACATGTCGGCGTGCCGACATCTTTATCGATAATTCACGAGTCTAAGACTCTATACCGAAGTTCAATAGATGTAAATATCAGTCATACGACTTTTCATAGCCTTATACTAATTTTTAAATAATTATCATAATTTATCATGAATTTTCAAACACGAAAATCCTCATTAAATGATTTAAATATTAAATAATTCTATTCTCATTAATATTAAATTATTAATGAAACCATTGCCAAAATCTTAAAATACTTTTAAAGTATTAATATTACCCTTAAATGATTTTTAAAATATTTAAAATTATTTTTAAATAATTACCATTAATATTAAAATATTAATTTATTACTTATCAAAATATTAAAAGTCATTAATTATAACTTAAAATATTTTTAATTCATTTGTATCCTTTTAAATGATTTTTAAATTAATAAAACCATTTTAAAACTATTTATTTAATATATTTATTAAATAAGTCTAATATCATTAATATTAATTTATTAATGAAAATTACCTTTAAATATTGAAAGTTATATTTTATAACTTCAAATATTTTTAAACTCTTTATTTTCATTTAAAATGATTTTTATAATATTAAAATTATTTTAAACTAATTTATTTAATATAGTTATTAAATAACTCTAATATCATTAATATTAAAATATTAATGTTTTCCATGACAAAATATCAAAAATTATATTTTATAACTTAAAATATTATTATAACCTTTAAATCGCTTTTTATATGATATTTAAATCATTAATTCTACTTTTCATAATTTATTTAATATATTTATTAAATAACTTAATTATAATTAATATTAAATTATTAATGAAATTCATCACAAAATATTAAAAGTCAATAAAAATAACTTAAAATATTTTCTTATATCATAATATAATTTTCCAAGTATTAAAATTATTTTTAAATAATTTATTTAATATAATAATTAAATAAATTAAATGCCTTTAATATTCCAAAAATATTAAATATTTATGAAATATATTAAAAATTATTAAAAACTAATTTTTAGGCTTTAAAATAATTTTTAGTAATTTATTATGAAATTTTAATAATTAAAAACCACTTAATACTAATTATTTAATAATAATAATAATTTAGTAATTAATTTGTCGCTAATGAGCCCTATAACGACGAAACTGTCGCTATAGGTGTTCTTAAGGAAATCCAGAAACTCATGTGCAGTTAACAAGTTAGGAGGTTTGATCAACAATAGTTTTTAAACTCTGATGTTTCTAGGCATGATCTTGGTCAGATCTTGTAGTCCTCGTGTAATACTACACGATCCAACAACAAACATGGCCAATCAGTATAACCTAAGTGAGATATGGAGCCTTGAACAAGCTGTCAGAGCTGTTCTTCATTTCTAGGTTACCCAGAAATGAAGAACATTTCGAGTGTCCACTTTTGAGCTTCCATAACTTGCAACACATGAACTGTTTTTGTGATCTTAAGGTTTCAGTATGTAGACAACATCTAAGGGTAGAGGTCCAATACATAAAACCAATAAAACAACAACACAATCATGAGATATATGTTGGTCAAACCTTGTCAGAGATTGTGTTCTTGAGTTTTTTGGATTACCCAGAAAACTCAGTTTGTGATCTTCTGGCTTAGTTTGACCAGCCACTGACTTCAATTCGTTTGATATTTAGGCGATCTAAAAGCTTAAACTTATAGTCTAAACAACATACTAAAACCTGAATACAACAACCGTAACAAATCAACAAACAACTGTCAGATTCGAGCATTTAAACTTCTTGTCAGACCGATCTGGGCAAGTTATGGGCTGCCCAGATTTGTCCAGTCATGGTCGGTCAACGACCTTTGACCAACAATAACAACAAATCTACACATCCTTTAACCCTAATTCTAGTTCCAGATTAAAGATATCATAACATACTATAACTTCAAATATTGAAACAACAAAAACACATAGCAGCATGAGATTTAC
Organism: Panax ginseng; assembly: GCA_020205605.1. NCBI lineage: Eukaryota > Viridiplantae > Streptophyta > Magnoliopsida > Apiales > Araliaceae > Panax > Panax ginseng. The sequence continues at coordinate 92,092,107 of CM035129.1, forward strand.
AGGGTCTGACATTCGTTGTCAGACCACTTTTTAAACTCTTTCCATATTCTTGAAAACACTAAATCTGAGCCTATAGATGTTATGGATCTAACATCTATCAACCCAAATCATTGTTTAACACAACATATAACATGTTTAAACATAAAAACAACAAATCCATCATAGCATACAAGATCAAATTTTATTGGCTTAGGGTTTACCTTTCTTGTACTATTTTGAATCTGGCCTTGATAATATGTTTATGAAGGTGGTGGGGACTTGATAGGGAACTGGTCCACTAATATATTTCGTGGGTTTGAGATGGAGAGAGTTTAGGTTGTGTGAATGTGTATGAATGAGCTTAGATGTGCACTTTCTCTCTCCAATCCTATATATATAAGTCTTGAATGCAATGAATTGGTTGAAGTAGCTGATTTGCAGGAATTTAATGTCACATGGTTGGTCAAGAGTTGGCCAACAACTCCATATTTTGGCAAGATACACAAGCAAGCTTATAAAGAATGTGCAGAAGGGTATTTTGGTAATTGGCCTTATGATTTTAATGGCAAACATGTAAGTTGGCAAACCCTTAAAGTTTGAAGGGTTTAACCGTAAGGTTTTGGCACAAAGATTTTTGTAGGATTTCAATTTATGGTTTAAAAGTAAAATTTTTAGTTTCTAAAATTCCAAATTAGGGTTTCTTAATTAGATTAAGTTTTCTAATTATATAAAATATGAAAATTAGGTTTAAATATTCACTAATTAACATTAAGCTTGCTTAATTAGCGATTATGGTTCCTACTTAGCAAATTAGGGTTTCTAGTTTTGTAATTAGGGTTTCTAATTACCAATAAGGATTTTAAAAATTAGGATTTCCCTAATTAACAATTATAATTCTAACACTTGCTAAATAATCACGTTAACACAATAACTTGCCAAATCTTACAGTCATAATTGACTTATGTATTAGGGTTTATTAGCTTGATACTAGGGTTTTGTAATATTGTATCGTAATTGGTCAACCATTATCAATATGTACATACAGTACATATTTATAACACTGAAATATATTTAATATTATATTATTATTCTCTTTCCTTATTCCAAATCAAGAATTAGGGTTTGGATTCCATATCTGATTTATCTTGCATATATACCTTTATTAATTAAGTTAATTATAATAATTAACTTAATTAATATAAATTAAATTCATATAATAAAATAAAATAATTATTATAATAATTCTAATAATCATTTCAGTATATTATTTAAATAATATAAAATTATATTTTCATGGAAAATAATTAATAAAAATATTTCTACTATAAAATTAATTATTATAAGAATATAATTTATAATGATCAATAATTCTAAAATAAAATTATTTGTAATCATTCATGTAATAAATATATTTTATGTTCATCACATAAATACATACACAGTACCTTGCACGCATTCTCACCTTTAAAATAAAAAATAAATTATACGCAAAATTTCTGATTTAATTATATAGAAAATATTGGGTTATTACATTCACAAAGATTTCGTCCCCAGAATGACCGTTTTAAAACCTGTACATACAAAGGTACATAGCATACACAATCATTGCAAGTAGATCTCGATAATAATTAATCGAACTGATCTTTAATTATTCAACACAAATCTTGTCTATCTGATTATACGGAAATTTAATTTCTAATAGAACTCAAATTCCTCCTTCAAAATTTTCTTTATAAAATAATTTATTATATATATAAGAAAATTATATATAAGAAAATAAAAGTTGTACGAATAATACTTGGAGTTGCATCCCCATCTGCCACACTATCTTGAACGGTCATGTTGAAGACTCCTGCGGTTTATTCTGTTGGTTCGTTTGTTGAAGTTGGTCCCGTTGTCGCCAATGTCCTGCTGCCTTTCCCCGTATTCGTATTCCTTGCCTCCCTTCCCCTTCTTGAACAGTCTTTCACCTTATGCTCCATTACTCCACACCTGAAACACCCACCGTTCATCTTAGGATTGGGGCAGTTGGGAGAGATATGTCCCTTCTGTCCACACACAAACTTACCTTTAAGACACTCTCCCGAGTGATTCTTTCCGCAATTTGCACACTGCATAACCTGTTTCTTTCCACCTCCTAGCCTAATTTCGGTATTCTCGAAATTATCTCTATTCCTTTTTCCCAGTCATACTACCACTACTCCCTTCTCCAGCTCTAGCTTGATTTACCTCCCTACAAAAATTTGCCTCCCCTTTCATCACATAGGTGACAAAAGCTGTCTTTTGCCCCTCCGTTACTCTAGCTATCACAAACGCTTCTACAGGGTTAGTTGATCCTCTAAATCCTGGCGGTCCGATTTCCTTGAAGTCTTTGAAGTTTGTCAATTGATTATCTGGATGATTTCTCGCGGCTGGTATTCTATTTTTTATAGCTTGAGCGACAATAGTTGCAAAATTTTGCATCAGATCTGGTTGTCCTCCAGCTTTATTGACAGGTTCTTCTGTCCTTTGATTTCATTTTCGTCTTGGCAGCATTATTATGAAAGTAATATGCGCACAAGCCAATCATGTTTGATGATAAAACATATACTTTGTAACAATCTTATTCATTTATTAATAAAAAGTATTAATTTATTTAAGGCTTTTAATTATCTACATGATGCTATTTTATAATATGTGATAAACCCATAGTTTTAAGCAATGCTTTTAGAATAATGATGATGATCATTCTAATGAGATCTAAATTCTTGGAAAGCTTAAAACTAAAATAGTTCCCAATCGTTGGATTATTAAATTGGGGATTATGAAATCTGGATAGATTGGTACATACTAATGATTGATCTCATGATCATTTGTGTGGAGACACTAAAGCAAGTATGTAGGTGCTTATTAGAGAATAAGTTCACTGAATGTGGCTCGCTAAGGAATACCTAATGGAGTTTTACTTGTCATCAATAGAATTAGATGCGTTGATAGTAGTACAAGTGATCTTTGGACTTGAGATCATCATAGTATCTTGTGTATGATGAGTTATACTTTGATTTATTCCTTAAGACCCTTAGGGTATATCGAAGGGTATGCTTGGGTATAATAAGTTGTACATGGAGATAATGTATGATCAATAAAGAATCTACCACTTTTAGTAAAAGAAGATAAATGTCCTATGTGATTCGATAAATGACAACCCAGCAGTCCTTGGCCAAGGCAGAATGAAATTAGAAAGGATTTTCTAATTTGCATTATTTGGAGTTGTGCATTTAAGAGTCGAAATATATATAATTAAATAAAATAAAACTTGACAGTAATTACATGTCTTATATTTAATTGGGACATTGTATGGTGGAAGGACTGAATTGTACGGTAACTATTTACTCAAAGGTTTTTTTATGATTAATGTTAAAATCTATATTATCTGGAAAGTCGTTGATCGCTAGGGAGGCTTATCCCTATTGTAGAATAAATATTATTTATTTAAATAAATTAATATTTTAATTAATTTATTTAAATAAGATTAGAATTGTTCTAATTAATTTATTCATAACCGGTTTAATATGGAGAACCTAAAGGGTCACACCATAAAAGGAAGAATAAGTATTTAAGAAGTTAATGGCATAATCGTAATAATAAGTTAAGTATATTTAATTTAATCTATGGTGATAGAATAAATTAAATAGTTTAATATTTATTATTTAATATTTTAGAAATATTAAATATAAATTAATAAGAGGAGTCTTATTATTATTATTTAATTCCTAAAGGAGTTTGAGAATTAATTAATAAAAGTACTCTCATATATCCTAATAAGATTAGGAGGTTAATTAATTAAAAGAGTTTAATTAATTATTCCTAATAAGATTAGGGAGCTTAATTAATTAAAGAATTTTAATTAATTACCCAATTCCTTAACTGTTAAGGAGTGTTGTCCACATCTATTAATAAGAGGAGTCTTATTATTGGTGTGGTGGTTGTTGACTTTTTTACAACATACGTAATTCCAATAGTTGGAGAGTACGCTCTTTTTCTATGAGAGATAGAAAAATTAGGGTTTTGCCAAACACCCATCTTCTTAAATTTTTGTTCTTCCTTGATGGATCACCTCTAGAGGCCAAACACTTGGGTGGCTAACATTGATCAAAGGAAGGAACCAAACCTGGTGAATTCAAGTTGAACGCGAAAAAGATTGGAGGTGAACTTGTACCTTAGGAAGCTCGTATCTTCAAGGGTATGATTCTTGTTCTTCATATTTTCGTTTAATTAATGATTGTGCATAAAGGGTGATCCGGGTATATGGTTTGTAAAATTTTAAAACTCTGATTTTCCACGTTTCCGCTTATTTTGTGCAATTTGATTGCGTTTATGAATATTACAAACCTAACAGTGGCATCAGAGCCAAACCTTTATACAAATTATTAATTTTTTTAATTTGATATGTATATTTATATGTGTTTAGAACAATTTAATTGGGCATAATTTTATTGTATAAAATATAAAAAAAAACGGTATAGTTTTTTTTTTTCGCCGGGTCCGTGATTCGCGTTTAATCAGTATATTGATTTCTTGTTGCTTCATCCAACGTGAATTCTGTATATATATATATATATATATATAGAGAGAGAGAGAGAGAGAGAGAGAGAGAGAGAAGAAATGGTTGTACACTGTCGTGTACTTTATTTTTTACACAGTACACTAAACTACGTCGTTTGGCCCAATTGCTTTAAAAAAAACACGATCCAGGCACTCTACTCCCAAAATTGTGTTCCATTATTCTCTTCAGATAACCTCCTCCGTTCTCTCCGATTCTCTACTCCAACGTCGGCCACCTCTTTCATTCTCTCCGATTCTCTCTCTCCTAGGGTTTATGCGCGATTGCTTCAAATTATCATACATGGGTATCTCCCATTCGCCACAAATCAAATCCATTTCTCAATTAAGTCTCATTTGGTTCGGCTGAAGGGACTTCAAAGGATTAAGGTTGCAACTAAATTGAAAGACATTCTTGATATCAAGGATAGATTCAAGTGATATTATGAACACACAAAAATCGCAGCAAACATAAGGCAAGTATGAGTTTTTATAAAAATTCATAAATGTTAGTTAGTCCATTCACAATGTGATATAAAATTTTGACTGTGATGTCTATGTTTAGCAAAAGGAGACTAGTTGTTGTTGTGTGGAGGAATAAGGGAAGAAATTTATGTGTTTAACAATCCCTTGAAACCTATGAACCCTGCTCTTAAAATCTAATGCACACATAATGTTTGTTAAAAGTCCTCTAAGGACTGTTTTTGTTAAAAACAAAGAATTAGGCGCTAAGGCTACATATATACACACTATATGTACATAATTAAAGGGTTTGGGCAAATCAAATTAGAACGAAAAGTGATTTTATGCCAAAATAAAAAAAATTGAAAGTTAGTGTGTTAAGCTACTTTTGGGCTAACTATTTTGGCTAGTTAGGCTTGCTGGAAAATTATAATTTTCTGGGGTCTTGTAGTATGCAATCCCATCTATCCATAGCCTCTGGAAAGGACTAATTCTAACTTCGAGCAAGGAGTTATGATGAGTTCAAAGTAGTAGTCGTCGAATCTTAAAAATCTGGAAAACATATTCAAGAAATTTCTTACACGAATTTTCTGAAATTCTGTATTTAGAATATGGAAATGGTCAAAAAATAAAAGTTATAGTCCCAGAAGTTAGCTTCGCTTGGGCGCAAGAATCACTCAAAAATGTTTTGAAATGATTTAGTTATGATTTGCTTTTAGCGAGAGAGGGTAAAATTTGGAAAAATTATTACAAAATCTGTTATGATGAGCATTTTTGAAGCTTTGTTTGGGCCGTTTACAAACTGTTATAACTGTTATGAAGTAATTTGTAGTTTTGTGCAGATCTCATAAGTGACAGGAAAGGCCACACTGTTCAACTTACCTCTGCCTTTTCTCATCCTAGTAATCTTTTTTTTCAAGTCATTGTAGCAGTTGGAACTAAATGGTCATTTGTTCCTTATTCTTCAGATCCTAGCCTGAAACTTATCCAGTGGCCACGATTTTTGTTTGCTAGCAAGGTGGGATTTGTTAAGATAATTCTTGGTATAGGTTATATCACTTTAAGATGTTTTCCTACTACAAAGATCATAGCCAAAATATAATTAAGTTATATAAATCATATTATTCGCTTTGATGTATCTAATTGCTGAGGGTCTTTTCAGACCATGACTTTAAAATGTAGTCACCATTTATGCAGATAAGTGTATGGTTATGGACAATGAATCTTTATATGACATTTTCTTCGGTACCTTAAAGCTTACCACACCTAATTGTAAGGTTTTAGTTCAGTGTTTGCTCCATTTTGGTTTATATCATATTTACATTTAATATCATGTATTGATTCATTTTTTGATTTTGTTAGAACAGTTGGTGATCTCAACCATTTGATTTCTGCCACAAAGTCTGGTGTCACATGTTGTTTACGATTCCTTGGTCAAATTTGAATTACGACCTTGAAAGCTAGGTGTGAATCTTATCCCTTCCCTGAGTCGCATTTCTTCATGGTTGGTTTTGCTCCACTCACCTCCGTGGTTCCCAAAGAATATCGTGCCTTAAGGGTTCATCCATGTTGAATTTGGGCGATTTTGGATATGTAATATCTTTGCAACTTTCGGTTTGCCTCTTGCAAATCTTATCTAGGGTGGTACATTGTTAAGCCATTATGTTGTCCTTTTAATTTCCTAAAATACGACTTTGTTAACAATCATATTATGTATTTATCCATCTTTTTTCTTACTGTATCATTCGGTTTTTGGTAGCAATTGCCCTCTTTTGTTTTAGAAGTTCATACAATAGTTGAGAAACAATAGTTGTGGTATTTCTCGTCTATGCATTTTGTAGGAGAGGTGGTGACTGCTTAGTATCTAGGATTGTCCTGAGTTTTGGCCCTAGACACCATGTTGTACTTATATAAAGAATAAATCAATATAATGGGCACAAGTTTGATAAATAAGCAATTCCAACATGTCGACGTCGGGATTTTTAATTGTCCCTTTTCGTTACTTGTCTTTTGGTGTTCTCATGTTAATGTGAGATTTGTTTGAAAAAACAAGTGAAAAAGGTCTGGCATGTATAATGTCGACGATTGACTTTAAGAGTCGCCAGTTGGTGTATTTAACTGGTTGCACTAACGCAACCGAAAAGGTTTTGCACATTGACCCAGTGATTTGACACTGCTAAACAGGTCTGTGAAACCGATATTCATTAAGGGTTCGGGGGCTTGAGTATGCGGAGGGAAGGTGTTAGGCACCCCCCGATATACGTGTTACCACGGTGACCGCCACTCTTCAAAGAAATTGTTATATGAATGTATGTGTGTGTGTGTGGATCAATGTGCAATTATATAAAAGTAGTGCGAGGCCTTGTTCGCACCTATATACACGGGTTTGAATTTTATTTAGGAAAATCCAATTTTAACCACAATATATAGCAATGAAATTTTGTAAAAGAGGTTTTTCAAACCCTGTGCTCAATAGGAATTGAGACCTTTTCATAGTTTCATTTTTTATTATTAAGTGTCCTAAACTTGTTTGCTTTTATTTTTTTGAGATGCGAGGCATCCTCGAGAAAACAATATCTGGCAGTCTGTCAATTCCTCATGGGCATGACAGCCATCTAAGGAAACTCAGACACCGTAAAATAATGTACAAGATGCTTACAGCCAGAAAATGTCCATCATGGGAACCGAATCTAGATTCAGTAAACTGAACCTGTGATCACATGGTTCCTAGGCTCACAAGATATCGTAATTTGTATGAAAAGCGTAGCGATTATATATATATATATAGTCAGAATATATATATATATATATATATATATATATATATATATATATATATATATATATATATATATGAACATTATCAACCGCCACGAAGTGAACTCCAGGCGGGACAAAATGTAAATAAAGCTGTAAAAGCGATCAACTGCCACGAAGTGAACTCCAGGCAGGACATAATGTAAATAAAGCTGTAAAAAGCCACGGAGTAAACTCCAAGCCGTGAGAATGTAAATATATATATATGTACAAATATATATATAAAAGCAGTAAACGCACTGGATGTAAATCCAGGCTCATCGGATATGTCCGACGACAATTATATATATGTATATATATAAAAGCGAGTAAATGCACCGGATATAAAATCCTGGCTCATCAGATATGTCTGAAAATAGCTATATATATAAGTATATATATAAAGCAATTAAACGCTCCAGACCGAAGTCTAGGCTCATCAGACAGAGTCTGACCACAGTTCATATATATAAGTATATATATATACAAAAGCAGATAAACGCTCCAGACCGAAGTCTAGGCTCAATCGAGGCATAACTCGATAATGTTAGTCCATATATATGAAATATATATATATATATATATATATATATATATTAGTATATATATACAAACAGAAATGAAAACCACGGACAAAAGTCCGGGCAAACACACACACGACTCTCAACGTGTACAACAGTGTGTGGTAATAGGAAAAAGAGACTTTCTTGAATGTAAGAAGGCTTACACTGGACTGCCAAAGTAGACTTCTTTGACTTTAATTATATGAACACTCAGCTTCCGTAAGATAGAAAGTATCTATATATGGGCTAACTGGTGTTTAAAGAAGAGGAAACACTCAAAAGATATGTATGCAGAGCTAAATGGACAGGGCTTCCTTGCCTTTTTCCTTCTCTCTCTCTCTTTAAATGGGTCAATTTCCCTCTATATTTATAGACAGTGTGGCCTTGAGTTTAACTCATGCAGCAATGCAGCTGATCTCCGCACTTGTCGTAGTGGGCACGGGCTTCATGGTCCGTCATCTCATATAGTACTTGCGATGCGGTAATCTTTGTGTCCAATCGAACTTCTGAGAACTTCAATCCGAGCATCCAAACGAAGCATATTTGTACTTCTTGAGTTGCTTGTGTTTAGAGTTACGTAATGACATGGATTAGAGGTTGTGCGAAGTCGGGAAGAGAGGTCTATGCCCATGGTCTTCAAGCATCAAATTCTATCCAAAGTACTGCCACACGTAATAGTCACTCGGGATTGTCATTCTTCGATTATTGGGACATTGTTGTACGTATGTATGTATGAAGAATTTAAGACGACGCGCCATTTGTCAGATGAACAAGATGTTGTTTAACTCCTTGCCGGGGTTATCGCCGAGTTAAGTTGAAAGTAGACGTTGCTCAGGGTTACAGCTGAGATTGGACTACTTGTTGATATGCTGCGATATCATCTTGTTGACGTGGTAAGATGACGTTGTGACTCCTCATCGGGGTTATCGCCGATTTAAGCGGAAAGCAGACGTTTGCTCAGGGTTATCTTTGAGAGTGAACTGCCTGTTTGTGTGCCTCACTGTCATCTACTGGTTGAAGCTGATCGCATGTATCGCCGGAACTGCGATGACATCTCTTGGGCTATCACCAAGGATGGGGTTGCTACTCCCAGTGTTGTCTTTGGGACTGGAACTGATCGTCACGGTTATCGCCGAGACAGAGTTTCTTTTCTCCGGTGTTTGTTCTTAGGTTTTTGATCTCGCATATCTCGGGGTTATCTCCGAGATTGGAAATGACATGCTCGGTGTGTGTTCCGGGTTGGATCCGATGCTCCTGGTTTGTGTTCTGGGTTGGCATTGAACTTCTGGTAGTATCCAGAATGATTTGTATGTTGTCTTTCAGGGTTATCTCCAAAAGACGAATCTACCCTCCTGTAATGTTAGTAATAGGAGTGCAGAAAATTTCGAGTGTCTACAGATGCCCCTCTTTATCATATCCATGCAATGCAAGGCATGGATAGGATAAAGAATCCTAGACACTTGAAATGCAAGTAAGATAATCATGATGCGGTATGCAGCAACATGATGCAAATGTATGCAGGATGATTGCCATGTAATCCTGTTGGGATGATAATCAGTGATGGCTTGGACATGCGATCCAAGTCTCCAAGAATGCTGACGTTGGGACTTCCACCAAAGTCTTGAATCCTAGACACTGACTTATACTCCATAGAGGTACCTCTTGTGCGGAAGAGATCTGTGGGGATAAAAGCGTATCTACTTTACGAGAGATGTATATAATATGTTCCCTCGGTCGCTCGGAGTATCGCCAACAGTTGGTTGTTATCAGGGTTGCCTGATATTCGCTGATGTGTGTATCACCGGATGTATTGTCAACCTTATTGAGGAAGGTTATTTCAATGGATTTACTTGCCATTGGTTGATATAACGTCAAGGCTGCTTGACCTTCATTGATGTGTGTATCAATGGTTGCATTGCGTGGTGACCCCCGCCGGGGATACATAGATGTTTGATAACTTCGGCGTTGTAACCCCCGCCGGGGCTACGTATATGCTTGATAACTTCGGTGTTGTAACCCCCGTCGGGGCTGAGCATATGCTTCATGGTTTTCTGTTGTAACCCCCGCTAGGGATGTTTAGGGATGTATCCCTACAAACGACGGCATCAGACCTTTATGGGGTATTGTCGCGCTAGGTTTGTGGCCAGAGCTCATTGGTATAGTATACCCGCATTGGGCGAATACCACTTTGAGGTGACGGAGTTAAACTCGGCCGACAAGAAACCGATTTCGTGCTATTCTGCTCAATCGCGTAGCGTTTTTACTCCTGATTTGGCCTTTTCGACACAAAGACCTCCTTTGCAACTCTAATCGGAATGAGCCGGGAGGTGTGGGACCTATGTAGGAGGCGTGGTGGACTGTAGGTCTTGCCAAGCAGTTGACTCTGACGACCAACCAAGTGCTTATGTATAAAGCGGTGATTGCTTTCATAAGTCATTGTCAAGCTACGCCGCGAAGGAAATCTAATAGCTTCTCTGGAGATCTGCTGAGTTCGGGCAACTTTCTGCATATTCTGTCACCATACAAGCGTTTTTCACTGTCCTTGTAACACATGCATGTATTTTTTTCTAATTTCTGTCTGTTGGAAAATGACTTATCGAATGAAATGCATTTAGACACATAGTAGTGAATACGCATGTTGATATGACTTGATAAAAAATATTCAACATAGCAAATGTTAGTATTAAACCATGCTGAACATAATGATGTGAAAAAATTTAACTTTTGAAGTAATCAAATTGGCACCTTTTACTGTCATTTCTTATCCTATCTGAGGACAAATGAGCAAAGATAGAATAGTAAATAATCCTGGTAATTAGAGTACACTTACGGATTTTTACTGCAATATGATGAATGCATACAGGATGTATATGACTGTGTAAAGGTGTGCTACTGAATGGCCACCTAGTCATGCCTATGTGCATGTGGATAGTCCCATTTACAAAGGGGTTATGGAAAAAAATTTCAAAATGTAGGCATTAAGTAGTTATGCATTTTTAACTCTACAGTAGATGTATGTTAAAATAAGGCATGTATGCATGTAATCACAGAATGCATTTTGAAAAAGACTCCAGGTACGAAATTACCACACCCTTTCTAAGGTGATTTGGAGACTTGTTGTCCAGATATTATTGATCCAGATCAGCCGAGCAGTTCCCGCAGGACCACTTTTGGTGTACGGAGGAGGGCTTTTGAAGAGCCTCAGTGCCATTCTATGAGACAGCCTCGTCGTTTGGCGGAGGCGGTGGTGCGTCCTATTCGGGTTGAGGTGCCGAATGTAGAGGATGAGGAGGAGGATGTACCATTCGAGGTTCCCGCTCCTGTGGTACGTGTTCCCCGTTGGGAATTTCCAGGTATTCAAGTGGCGAACCCAGATCTTCTGGGTGACTTGAGTAGGCATCCTTCAGTGTACCTGCACGCAAATGAGGTATGTAGATCTTTAATCTTCCTTATTTCCTATTGATGAGGAGTCAAGGAGTCTGATGTTGATCTATATTTGATGTAGGTTCCCGGCTTTACACAGCCTTGAGGGAACTGGTTTAGCATCCACTCTATGTATCAGGCCTTGCATGATGACTATAGAGCGATCGTCCATGGCTGGGGATTCGAGAGATTCTTCTCTATTCTACCCCGTCGCTGTCCCTGAGGTTATCTTAGGGCATTGTCTGAGCAGTGGTTTCACCAAACCCAGTCATTTCATTTGTTGGACTGTGAGGTTATGATGACGCCGATGGATTGGTGGTTTATCACAGGTATGGAGTTTGGAGGGGAGCCGGTGCCTTGAATGGCGAATATCACCCCTACTGCCGTCAGATCCTTGTTGGGAGTTCCGGTGGAGGCACTCAAGGGCAGGACTATTAGGACAGGTCCTTTGTGTGTAGATGCTATGAGTGGGCTATTGAGTGAGCCCATACCCGATGATGTGAGAGTCAGGGATCGCATTATTCGGCGATTTTTCCTGATTATCATTAGGGGTTGCTTTATAGCAGATAACTCTTCTACGGTGTCTTTTGCTCTGATCAGTGCCACTCGACACGTGGACCGTATAGGAGAGTACGATTGTGGTTCCTACACCTTTGCCTACTTCCTCAGGGAAATGCGCATGCGATCGCAGGGCTTGACCGAGGCGTGGTTAGGATTTTACCAATTTCTGCTAGTGAGTGTTTCTCTTGTCTTTTCCCATGTACAGGTTAAGAGTGTTGACAGACAGCAGATGTTTGCCTTTGTGTTGGCAGTTTTAGGCTTATGAGAGGCTCCCTTGTTTGCGTCCTATGAGCGTGTTAGGTTTAGACACCTATCCACGAGGATGGAGATGACATCATTCTATATTGGCGGAGGTCCCTGTTGCTGAGGGTTTCACTCATTGTCGCCTGCAGCTGGAGCTATTGACAGCTGATGTCATCACATGGATTCCCTACTCTGGAGAGCATTTGGGAGTTGGCTTTGAGGATGGGTACCCAACTGGAGTAGAGTACATCATATCCACCTGCAGGATTCCTCTTTTTACAGATGGAGGCTGGGAGCTCTATTTGGGAGAGCGTGCTATTAGGAGCACTACAGGAGAGATTCGTATGCCGATCTTGCCTCCTGCTAGGCGTTATTGGCCTATTTCACAGTCACCCGTCGTTGACATCCCATTGTTGGGGATTGATGGTTTTACATTGTCAGAGGGCCCCTGCTCATAGGAGATGTTCCATCATTGGTGGATCCCTTGTACCATTGGAGCTCAGACCCGCGCCACACAGTTTATGGGGGATATGGTTCCAGGATCCGTTATGATGACGGATTGGCTAGCCTGTGTCAAAGATTTGACTTATGTGACACAGATCGAGATATTGACTCGGCAGCTGGACCGATCACATCTTTTCATTCGGCATTTGGGCAGAGATCCTGTAGAGGCAGATACTTTTGATCCTTCCAGCTCTGGAGCTGGTCCCTCAGAAGACCCATTTGGTTTTGCCAGCGCAGATCCTCCCTTATATAGGCCTGACATCCCTGTAGATAGAGATCCAGTAACTCAGGAGGAGTTACATCAGGTGGATAGCATCGATGATGTAGACATTGACACTATTGACTTCTTCTGATGTATTTCTCGTTATCTCTTTTGATAGGCCTCTGTTAGCTGCTGGGTAGCTTCACCCCATTCTCGCTATATCTTTTGATAGGCCTCTGTTAGCTGCTGGGTAGCTTCACCCCATTTACTTGTATTTTAGCTGTACAGAGATGTATTAGATGATGATATACTTAGGAATGTATGTACAGTTTTCTATTCCCTATATCATATTGCCATCTATTGTATCACGCATATCATTGTTATGCATATGTATGTATGTCCAGAGATACTCAGCATTGACCCCTGGATGGTCTTATGACACAACCCGTACAGATGTCTTCTTCGATAGTTAGTCGCATTGATCATACCCCACCATCTGCGGTGGTAGTTGGTATGCGATCATGGTATGATAGTATATCACCATCAGACATGGTGATCGGAGATGATTTTCTGTAGCATACTATGACCCTACTGATGTTTCAGGTTCCTCCAGGATTTATAGAGGGCATGCTAGAGCATTGGGTATCGACGACATGATATTCCGCCGGGACCCGTGGTGACTCTACTTTGGAGGAGTATGAGCGATTGACGATCTTCTCTGGGCCAGACCTTGCGTGCATATGGCGATGGGAGACATGAGTAGACAGTTCATGACTCTCACAGGATTGAGGCGCAGAGTAGTGTAGGATGAGCTGACATCCGGCCATGTGATATCCCAGCGTTTCCTGATAGACAGGTTTGGCTCTGAGGACAGTTATTCACGGCATTCCGGGGATTTCAACACACTGGAGGATCATTGGCGTTTAGCCCGAGTAGATGTACTGCTTTTGTGCGTATTGTCATATGTCTACATGTCGCGGTACATGGATGAGCTAGACATCGGCGTTATTATGGCAGTGAGAGCTCTCAAGGAGGGTCATACCATCGTTCCAATGATCATAGCCGAGACCTTGAGGTCGGCTACATACTGCTGCACTTATCGGGCAGGGGTATTCACAGGTAGCTCGGTCATGCTATATGTGTGGTTCATGTCACACTTGAGACCGATTGGTACATTCAGACATCATTGATTTTGTTTCACCTATGAGATAGCCATGTCGTACTCCTTCCAACCTTCTGGGGTGTCTGATCTCTTTATCTTGGTCCACTTTTTTGGCAGATATTGGAGATCCTTTTGATATATTATCATGTTCAGGGCTCATCTAACCCTACAGCTTTATTACTCATGCTCCGGGCATGGATTACCTCCATCTGGCTGGTTTGAGGGGTATGATTACCTACCACCCACTGGCCGTGATGTGTCGGTTTGACCGGCCAGGGACTTTCATCCATATGAGGGGCAAGTGAGTGGTCGGTAACCGGCGTCACCGCTTGTCGTGGAGGATAGATCCGGGTTGTATGCTGTTGGGATCAACAAGAGTTTCTTTGAGTTTTCTATCACCATCCGGTAGTTCTGCAGTATTCCGCATGGATGGAGGCAGAGAGCGCATTGGGCTGGCGGCAGTATCCACAACAGTCAGAGAGATGATTATAACGATGAGGAGCCTATAGAGGAGGCTGTCATTCCCACTGATGACTTGACTGCTGGGCTGCCAATATTTGTGCTAGATTCTCCCACTCCGAGTGCCACTGTTACTCAGTACTCAGCACAACATCTGGAACAGAGCTTATATTTGATGATCTATGGCAGAGATCAGGCTAGGGCCACGATGTTGACAGCTCTTGATGAGAGAGATACTGCTCTGTTGGAGAGAGACGAGGCTAGATCAGCCAGGGATGCATTGATAGTGGAGCAGGATGCCGCCTTATCTGCTAGGGATGTGGATATTATAGATAGCACTTCAGTGAGATCCCAGATGACAGTCAGCCTTGTTGACATAAGTGCCTACATTGATGAGCACTCCGCCACCATGCAGTTAGCTTTTGATCTGCTAGCTCATGTAGATACCCTTGGGCAAGAGCTTGCAGCATTACCTCCGTCTTCAGAGAGGGATGCTATGTTAGATCTGATAGCTCACATCTTTACAGATCTGTAAATAGCTTTGTATTTTCCTGCACAGACTAGCTTAGCCATTTTATCATGTACAGTACATATGTATATATCAAACAGTATTATGTATGGCAGGGAAATATATGTTGATTCACTTCCCTTTTAGTTGTGCCTTGATACTTGCTTGATGTTTTCCTGTTTCTCCAGGGCCTTTGATCTTGATGCATTATGAACTTATCCTTGATAAATGGACATTGAGACGTCGCAAGGTCTCTCAGAACGGATCATTGATTTCTGAAAATCCCTACCATCTTTGGTGTCTTGGGACTGGTATCTGTAAGAAAAAGTGGAGAGGATGATAGTTTCTTCCTCTCTGAGATTTACCGCTCCACAGATGGTCGCCAATACTTCTATTTGTGAGAAGACTAGTTAATTCCATCTCTTATGGGTTGGTATTGCTCTTTGAGGCACGATCGCAGCTTAGATGGTCACCGCATCTTCTATTTGTGAGAAGAAGTTGGATAATTCCATCCCTTTGATCTGAGACCGATGAAGTGAGGCAATTTGAAGGTTGATCCTAGTACCATATGACAAGTATGTTTGTTCTGGTAGGGATTAGACTGCACCATGAATGGCTGCCTACGTACTCCTATTGAAGAGGAGATCAAGTCTGCATAGTTCGAACCTAGTGTAGGAGGTTCAACACTAAATGTGAAAGGCAGAAGGGTGTGAAAGTATTTTTGTTGTTTTTGTGAAGAAAGGGTAGAAATGTTTTTGTTATTTTTTCTTTATTGTGACTGGGCCATATAGAATATGGTTGCCTACGTACCCCCAAGTGTTTGGGAGATCAGGTCGACGTAGTTCGCCCCTCAGGACGAATCATAGCTGAAGAGAAGCGCAAATCCCATGTGCAGGCTATACTGCGAGGAGAAGGAAGTTTAATCCCATGATGGGGATAAACTGCAAATGTGAAAAAAGTTTGATCCCGTCTTCAGGATAAACTGCAAGCGTAGAAAAGTTTAATCCTGTCTTCAGGATAAACTGTAGGCGTAGAGAAGTTTAATCCCGTCTTTAGGAGAAACTGCAAGTATGAAAAGTTTAACCTCGTTTTCAGGAGAATCTGTCAGAATGAAAAGTTTAACCTCGTTTTCAGGAGAAACTGCAAGAAACCAGGCTGCTGGTTCAAAGTGTATGTTTCCATGAGGGGCTGAAAAGTGTAAAGCAAGGGTTTAAAATCGGAATGACTAGTGATTTGATGATCAAAACCAGGACGTTTGTTTTATGGTAACTTCAGACATAGTACCGTTTCATGGTGTTCGAGTTAATAAGCTGTGGAAATTCATCGCCATCCATTTCCTGCAATCTAAGAGCACCTCCTGTCAATACCTCCTTAACAACAAATGGGCCTTCCCAGTTAGGAGCGAATTTTCCCTTAGACTGATCTTGGTTGTCAACGATCTTCTTTAAAACCAAGTCATGTTGTTTAAATTGCCGTAGTCGGACTTTTTTCTCATTGTAGGACCGCATGCGATCCTTTCTTGATATAATCGACCATGGAAGATAGCCGCGGTTACACTTTTCATCTATCGAGACAATTGGTGATACCTCTTGTACCCATTGGTCTTCATCCAACCGAGCATCCATCGGGGACTCGTGAGGGATTCTATTTCCACTTCTATGGGGAATACTGCTTCCATCCCATATATACTAGTGAGTAGGGGTTGCCCGGTGGAAGTTCGCATCGAAGTTACAGAGGCTAATAAAGTTAGGGGCAAGAAGTCGCCCATCCTTTGTGATTGGCGGACATTTATTGCATGATCTTCTTGATATTTTTATTAGCTACTTCAACAAAGACCATTCATCTTTGGTGATGAATGATTTGAGATGCTTGATGTGGAATTTTCTTCTGCATAATTCCTCCATCATTTTGTTGTTGAGGTTCTTAGCATTGTCTGACACAATGACCTCTGGTTGTCCATATCGACAAACAACATTGTTTCTGATGAACGCAATGATGACTTCTTTAGTGACCTTGGGGAAGGAAGCTGCTTCGACCCATTTGGTAAAGTAGTCGATCATGGTGAATATGAATCGATGTCCATTACTGGCTTTGGGCTCGATGGGCCCGATTACGTCCATTCCCCACATTGAGAAGGGCTAAGGCGAACTCATGTTGTGGAGTTCCCTTGGAGGGGCGTGAATAGCATTCCCATGGATTTGGCATTGATAGAACCTCTTGACGTGATAATCACAGTCAACTTTGAGTGTAGGCCAATAATGTCCTGTTCTGAGAATTTTCTTGACAAGTAGGGGTCCACTCATGTGAGGGCCGCATATTCCGCCATGGATCTCATCCGTGAGTTGCTGAGCTTGGTCTTTGTCTAGACATCTGAGGAGACCTAATCCTGCATCTCTTTTATAGAGTGCATCTCCGCTTAGGTAGAATTTCATAGCAAGTCGATGAATCCGCCTCTTCTTAGTTAGGCTCGCCTCAGCGGGTGTAGATCCATCTCGTAGATACTCCTTGATATGCTGACACCAAGGGTTGTGGATGGGAGGCAACTCATCCAATACTTCTCCAATGTAATTCCCATAGACTAGGGCTTTTTTCATAGCAATCGAGATACTTGGCATGTTTTCCTTGTCAGGTATATAAACCGAGGAAGCCAATGTTGCTAATGCATCTGCAAAGTCATTCCTATTACGAGGAATGTGTAGAAATGAGATTTCTTCGAACTCCAAAGCCATATGTAGAACTTGCCGATGGTAAGGTAGTAAATGTAATTCTTTGGTCTGATAGATTCCTGTGGATTGCTTGATTACCAATTCGGAATCCCCAAAGACAGTTAACTGCCTGATACCCATTGAACGGGCAAGTTTGAGTCCCATGATATAGCCTTCATACTCAGCTGTGTTGTTGGTGTTGACAAACTGTAATTTGACGGCGATGGGATACTACTCCCCCGTGCAGGATATTAAAACTTCTCCAGCTCCGGAGCCTTCTGAATTGACAGCACCATCAAAATACAATTTCCACAGTTGGCATGTATCGTATTGATGTGTTAGCTGAATTACCATTACTCCTTCATCAGGAAAGTATGTTTCTAAGGGTTTGTAATCCCCTGCAGGTGCGGCGGCCAGTTGATCCGTAATTCCTTGACCTTTGATAGATTTTTGTGTCACGTAGACAGTGTCAAATTGCTGGAGGATCAACTGCCATTTGGATAGTCGACAATTCAGTATGGGTTTGCTAAACACATACTTCAAAGTATCCACGCGGGATATGAGATGGGTTGTGTGACCGTGGAGATAATGTTGTAATCTCATGGAAGCCCACGCCAAAGCACAACAAGTTTTCTCAATCAGAGTATACTTGTATTCACTGGTGCTGAATCTCTTGCTAAGATAATAGATAACTCGCTCTTGGCCTCTACTGTCTTTCTGCCCCAGCATACAACCCATAGCATTGTCATTTATGGACAGGTACATGAATAGGGGAACATCATCCCTGGGAGGTACCAAAACAGGAGCGTTAATCAGCTGCTCTTTGATTGTAAGGAAGGCTTTCTGGCACTCATCATTCCATTTCATGGAGGAGTTTTTCCTTAACAATTTGAAGATTGGCTCACAGGTTGCTGTGAGTTGAGAAATGAATCGGCTAATGAAGTTGATTCTTCCCAAAAATCCCCGTATCTCCTTCTCCGTCTCGAGAACGGCATCTCCTCGATGGCTTTGGATTTTAGCGTGATCCATTCAATCCTTTGTGGTCGACTTAGGAAACCTAGCAACTTGCGACTTAACACCAAAGGCGCACTTGGTGGGATTCAAATTCAAGTTGTACTTACGCAACCTGTTGAATAGTTTTCTGAGATGGTATAAGTGGTCATCCTTCTTCCGGGATTTGACAATGATGTCATCCACATAGATCTCTATCTCTTTGTGCATTAAATCATGAAAAAGAGCCGTCATAGCTCGCTGGTAGGTTGCCCCGGCATTGATGAGGCCGAATAACAACCGTCTGTAGCGAAAGGTTCCCCAAGGCGTGATGAAAGCAGTTTTCTCATGATCTTCCTCAGCGACCATAATTTGATGGTACCGCAGCAATCAAAGAAGGAGTACATGCCATATCGAAAGCAAAGATTGTCAATAAGAATGTGGATAAATGGCACGATAAAGCCATCTTTTAGGCAACCTTTGTTTAAATCCCGATAATCCACGCAGACTCGCACCTTTCCCCCTAGTTTAGGTACGGGAACAATGTTGGATATCCACTCCGGATATGTAGATACCATGATGATGCCAGCTTGAAATTGTTTCACAATTTCCTCTTTAACCTTTAAACTCCACTCAGGTTTCAATCGACTGAGCTTTTGCCTAACTGGCTTGAATCCTTCTTTAATGGGAAGGCGATGAAGGACAATGTCAGTGGACAAACCCACCATGTCTTCATGAGACCATGAAAATACATCCTGGAATTGGGTTAATAGTGCAACCATGTCATTCCGTTGATTTGTGGAAAGGTCTGAACCAATCTGGATTAGCTTAGGGTTGTCTAAGGTTCCAAGATTGAAAGGAGTGGTTTGATCAAGATTGGGTTTGGGTTTGTCGGCGACCCATTTCTTAATCTCTTGAGGTGTCTCAATGTCCTCTTGGATGTCCATCAAGTCTGAGTCCAACTTTGCATCAAAGTAACAACCCTTGTGGAGAGAAGGCACGCTATCAGCAAGTACAGGCACATCTACATTCAGAGTCCTGAAACAAAATATGCTTTCACTTAATATATGCAACTGTTAGATCATACAAAAGTGTTAGCATATACGCGATAAAATAACTGCTAGTGTTGTAAAGGAAAGCAAGCAATTAAAGTTATCTACAGGGCTGAGGGATTTTCTGCCCATTTTACCCTCGTCGACCAATGCATGGAGTGCTGCTCCAATTATTGAGAGCAAAGTCCTGCAGGACTGCAGTGATAGAAGGATCGTCAGTGTCCTCCTTCTCCCGAATGATGACCATAACATCTGGGCAATCATCGTCTGGGGTGTATCTGTTTGTATATTCATCATGACAAATAACGCGAATGCCTGCCATCATCAAGGCAATGTTATGTTTGCATTTCTGCTCCTTTTCTTCCACCTCGGGATCAGGAGTCAGCACCTCTTTAGCTTTGACTGGCACTGGTTTCGAAAAGAAAAGCCACGATCCCCGGCCGAACCTTTACTGGAGATTGTATCAACTCATGTGGTAAAGGAATGGATGATCGCCGTGCAGCGGAAGTCTGAGGAACCTGCTTGTGAGGATTCCTGTGCTTGGAACTAGCAGAATAGCCTAGCCCGGCTGTTCTAATTTGTCTGGACATTTGGATAGGGTGCTTGATACCCTGCTGATCCTTACCAAGTCCTTGTCCAGGTTGGTAACCCAATAACATCATTTCCTGAGTGGCTGACATAACCTCGTTAGAAATCTTGGGTATGGGAAGTGGCACTCCAATAGGATGGTATTGCGTATTACTCAGTTCCAGAGTATAGAAACTGGCCGGCTCAACTTCTGAGTTGAAGCTGATAATTGGTAGAGTTTCTGGTCTAGGACCTTTCGGCTCAACATTAATAGTAACTAGACTGTTATTAATGATGTATTTAAGTTGTTGATGTAAGGTGGAGGGAACAGCTTCAGCCATGTGTATCCATGGTCTCCCCAATAACATGTTGTATCCTGAATCTATCTTGAGGACGTGAAAGGATACATTGAATGTATGGGGACCAATCTCAATTAGTAATTCATTCTTTCCAACGGAATTTCACCGAGATCCATCAAAAGCTTTGATGATCGTATGGCTACTTTGTATCCGATTGGGATTGATATTCATCTTCACCAAGGTGGCATAAGGACAGATATTGAGAGATGAACCTCCATCTATCAATACTCCTGCAAGCATATACCCAGAAGATAGCACTGCAATGTGTAGTGGTTTGCAATGACCGGTTCCTTCGGGAGGTATGTCGTCAGCAGTGAAGGATATCACATTATTGTTGAAAATGTGATCCACCAAATGTTGAAATTTTTCCACATCCACTGATTTTGGCAGGTAGGCTTCTTCCAACACCTTTAGCAAGACCTTCCGATGATCTTCGGAAGAGAACCAAGTCCAGTATGGAAATCTGGTGTGGAGCTTCTCGCAAGCTTAAAACCACTTTGGCTTCATTGTGGCCCATAGTATGGAGGAATTGTTCAATCTTCTCCATGGACAACTTCCCCTTTGCTTCGCAAGTAGGTTTGATAATCCGTCGAGGAAGGTACAATGGATTCTCTTTTGACATTGCAAAGATGTAGTATGAGATGTAGATCCTTGACTTCCCCATAATTCCATGGCACTCTATGTGTCGGCTCAACAGATGTTGTACTCTGCAAGGCAAAAGAATTAGCTCGGGTGCGACCACTTTCAAAGGGTTGTAACTTCCTTTGAGTTGAATTGGTTGTATAGGAAATGTTTTGACAGTATCATCCTCCTCGGATATAACTACTACTGATCCCTTCCATTGAATAGGGTATGCATTCCCACCCTTAAGTTGCATGTAATCATCTGCTACTTGCAGGACACCGCTATCAATAAGATTCTCAATGAGATGGCGAGTGCCCAAATTCTTCTCGTCTTTGTGGCCATGAGAATGTGAATGATATCGACACATTTCATCGATTGAACCGCTACTGAACTGGGATTGATCGGAGGAGAAGGAATGTGATTCTTCCTTCATTGATCAGCATTTGAAGTATCTCCTCCATAGATTGGCCCAAATAGGTGAATTCCCTTTGATTAGCGAAATCCCGACGGGCTTTAGCACTTGCTCTCTTTGCAACCTTTTCCTCCATAGCTTCGTTTTCTGAAGGTGTTTATGGAGCATTCATAACAAATGGAAGGAGATAGGCATGCTTTTGCCTGATTAATTGACGCGTGACTTGGTGTTGGTATGTTACCAGTTCTGCCAATTGCTCAATTTGTTTACAAAGAGCTTTCATCTTTCGTTCCATGTTGAACTGGAACTTTTCATAATCCCATTTGTCAACACCGTCTTTAATGGGTTGGGATGATTCACCAGTAGAATTGGAGCCATATCCAGTACTCCAACTGATCATGTTAACCTCTTCCTTTTTGTGTTGTGGGAGAGGGTTGTCTTGTACGTGAGGTTGATCTGGCTTGGTGACCATAATCTCCCCATTGTCTATCAGATCTTGAATTTTATGCTTAAAGGCCCAACAATCTTGAGTATCATGTCCGGGTGCCCCAACATGATATGCACATTTTCGGTTAGCATTAAAACCCCTACCATTAGGGTTGGATGGCGGAAGAAGATGTGTAATTTTCTTCTGAGTAGTCAGAAGAGCAAGAATATTCTCGAGCGAATCCCCTAAGGGTGTGAACGTTCGGAGTCGCTTTACTTCTCCACTTTTGAGCAATAGAGGGTTTGAAGATTGTGCTGGAAAAGGGAAGTAGTTTCTCCTTTGCATAGGCATGTTTGGATTGCCTTTCTGTCCTTGTAGTATCAAGGAAACATCCTCCTCTTTTTTTTATGGACCCTCCGGGGGTTGTTTCCATAAGATCCGAACTGGATGTGCTCAAAGAATGCCTTTAAGAGCTACTTAGTCTTGAATTTTACCTACTTCAATCCCATTTCGCCATCTCGTAAATGTGTTCGATCATTTGAGAAAATGGCTTGCCAATACCAATTTAGAACTCTTTCATAGAAAGGAGCTTCATGACATCTATGAAGGTCATGACCATTTCTCGACTCTCTGTCGTGGCGAATAACTTGAAGCAAAGAAGACACCTCCACCTTTGAGCATACTCTAAAATGACTCATTAGATCGCTTTCTTGACCTTGGTAATTTGATACCTACATCGTGAGCCATCCGAGATTGAAAACTGTATTGAGTGAGGAAGGCATGAGCCAGTTCTTCATAGTTATGGATCTTAGAGTTGTCTAATCTGGTATACCATGAACGGGCTTCTCCAGTCAGACTTTTTTTAAAACAGCTACTTTCTGAGCTTTTCATTCTCAGCATAAGACCCAAGTTCCCCAATGAACACCTTCAAATGTGTGTAAGGATCCCCTAATCCGTCATATTTCTCGAAATCAGGGGTCTTAAATTTCTCTTGATAATGAACACCAGGAAATATACAAAGGTCTGTATATGAAACACTGCCATGAGTTCCAATCCCCTTAAGAGCACGAATGGTTTCCTCTATCTAAAGGATCTTCTTCCTGATATCACCGGTGTCTAGATCTGCTTTGAGATGGGTGCTTTCAGGATCTTTGTTGGTAGTATCCAACTGCTGCTCTGGAATTGTTTTTTCCAGATGTTGAACTCCCCCTTGTGCAGAGGATTCTGTATGTGGGGGTATCTTCGTACCCTGGGTAGAATGGTGTAACTCTTTCAGTATAACAGCCAAGTCTATGATTTGTTTACTCAATCCGTCAAATTCTTCTCGGGAAACAGGATGAGACTGTTCAGAGGAAGACATGATTGGCTGTAGGCTTGAGGCCTTTTTGGATTTAGAGCCGGTAACTGGCCCAATTGTTTCCCTACAAAAGACTTACGTAGTTTAGTCTTAGGGAAATATCATGTCCGTTTTAGGAATTTGTCCTACAAAACCGGTTTGTTAATTGCTAACATGTTATTACAAGTAAATGCTTTTACAAGTAATTTGAAATTGGAGAGTATGAAGAAACTTTCCTCCGTGTTTGGTTTATCAGAGGTTGACCTATCTTAGGGTTTCTCTCGCGGATTTTTGGCAATGAAGGTTCCCAGATCATCGCAATCTACTCAACGGGAAGTTAATCCGGTCTTTCAACTGGAGCGAATCTGGGTGGTGTCTTTCCTGAGCCCCGGGGAATTATTCTTCCCACGGGTCCAGTAATCAAACACCGATAGGATAGCCTCCTAACGGAGGGACCACACAACATACATTCACATACAATGTGTCTCACCGTTTATGCAAAATGATGACATGTGCGAAGCACTAATATGTGCGAAGCACTAATATCACAAATAGATATTTAGCAGTGCAGTAAATAAGATGCATTAGTACACATTTTATCAGAAATGTAAATGCAACAATCACACACAAGCATATAACAATTTTGAAAAGCTTGTAATAGCGGCTTAAGCCCTCTTACTGGAGTCCCCAGCAAAGTCGCCACCTGTCGACGTCGGAATTTTTAATTGTCCCTTTTCGTTACTTGTCTTTCGGTGTTCTCATGTTAATGTGAGATTAGTTTGAAAAATCAAGTGAAAAAGGTCCGACATGCATAATGTCGACGATTGAATTTAACTGGTTGCACCAACACAACCGAAAAGGTTTTGCACATTGACCTAGTGATTTGACACTGCTAAACGGGTCTGTGAAATCGAGATTCATTAAGGGTTCGGGGGCTTGAGTATGCGGAGGGAAGGTGTTAGGCACCCCCCGACATACGTGTTACCACGGTAACCGCCACTCTTCAAAGAAATTGTTATATGAATGTGTGTGTGTGTGTGTGGATCAATGTGCAATTATATGAAAGTAGTGCGAGGCCTCGTTCGCACCTATATACACGGGTTTGAATTTTATTTAGGAAAATCCAATTTTAACCACAATATATAGTAATGAAATTTTGTAAAAGAGGTTTTTCAAACCTCGTCCCAAACATTTGCTTTTATTTTTTGAGATGAGGCATCCTCGAGAAAACAATATCTGTGAGCGTCAATTCCACATGGGCATGAAAGCCATCTAAGGAAACTCGAGACATCGTAAAATAATGTACAAAGCCGCCATACCGTAAAAATGTCCATCATGGGAACCAAATCTAGATTCAATGAATCGAACTCGTGATCACATGATTCCTAGGCTCACAAGATACTTTTGCATTTGTATGGAAAGCGATAGCGATTATATATATATATATACATTATCAACCGCCACATGAAGTGAACTCCAAAGTGGACAAAATGTAAATAAAGTCATAAAAGTGATCAACTGCCATGAAGTGAACTCTGCATGACATAATGTAAATAAAAGTCAGAAAAGTCACGGAGTAAACTCTGTGCAAATGAAATGTATATATATATATATATGTACAAATATAAATATAAAAGCGATAAACGCACCGGATGTAAATCTGTGCTCATCGAATATGTCCAGATCAATTATATATATGTATATATATAAAAGCAAGTAAATACACCTGGATATAAAATCCAGCTCATCGATATGTCGACAATGACTATATATATATATATATATATATATATATATATATATATATATATATATAAAAGCAATTAAACGCCTGCATCAAGTCTAGGCTCATCGATGTAGTCGACCATAGTTTATATATATAAGTATATATATATACAAAAGCAGATAAATGCTCCAGACCGAAGTTTAGGCTCAATCGAGGCATAACTCGATAATGTTAGTCTATATATATGAATATATATATATATATATATATATATATATTAGTATATATATACAAATGAAATGAAAACCATGGACAAAAGTCCGGGCAAACACACTCACACTTTTGATTCTCAACGTAACAACAAATGTGTGATAATAGGAGAAAGAGACTTTCTTGAATGTAAGAAGGCTTACAGTGGACTGCTAAAGTAGACTTCTTTGACTTTAATTGTATGAACACTCAGCTTCCGTAAGATAGAAAGTATCTATATATGGGCTAACTGGTGTTTAAAGAAGAGGAACTCAAAAGATGTGTATGCAGAGCTAAATGGACAGGGCTTCCTCGCCTTTTTCCTACTCTCTCTCTCTTCAAATGGCTGACCCCCCCCCCTCTATATTTATAGATGGGTGGCCGCAGTCAACTTCATGCTACCATTGATCCTCCTGCAATTTGGTCGTGTAGGGCCCGGGCCCAGGGTCCCGTCTCGTCTCGTAAAGATGTGTGTAGTGCGTATCTTGTAATGTCTAATTGAACTTACAAAACTTCAATCCGAGCATCCAAACGAAGCATATCTATACTTCTTCGGGTTTCTTGTGTCGAGAGTTACGTAATGACATGGATTAGAGGTTGTACGAAGTCAGGAAGAGGGGTCTATGCCCATGGTCTTCAAGCATCAAATTCTATCCAAAGTACTGCCACACGTAATAGTCACTGGGGATTGTCATTCTTCGATTGTTGGGACATTGTTGTACGTATGTATGTATGAAGAATTGAAGACGACGCGCCATTTGTCGGATGAACAAGATGTTGTTTAACTCCTTGCCGGGGTTATCGCCGAGTGAAGTTGAAAGTAGACGTTGCTCAGGGTTACAGCTGAGATTGGACTACTTGTTGATATGCTGCGATATCATCTTGTTGACGTGGTAAGATGACGTTGTGACTCCTCACCGGGGTTATCACCGGTTTAAGCGGAAAGCAGACGTTTGCTCAGGGTTATCTCTAAGATTAAACTGCTTGTTTGTGTGCCTCACTGTCATCTGCTGGTTGAAGCTGATCGCATGTGTTTGAAACAAGCATTTCCGGGGTTATCGCCGAAACTACGATGACATCTCTTGGGGCTATCACCAAGGATGGGGTTGCTACTCCCAGTGTTGTCTCTGGGATTAGAACTGATCATCACGGTGTTATCGCCGAGACATAGCTGTTCTCTCCGGTGTTTGTTGCCGGCCTTTTGATCTGCATATCTCGGGGTTATCTCTGAGATTGGAAATGACATGCCCAGTGTGTGTTCCGGGTTGGATCCGATGCTCCCGGTTTGTGTTCCGGGTTGGAGCTGAACTTCTGGTAGTATCCAGAATGATTTGTATGTTGTCTTTCAGGGTTATCTCCAAAAGACGAATCTACCCTCCTGCAATGTTAGTAATAGGAGTGTAGAAAATTTTGAGTGTCTACACAACATAATGACTTGCCCATAGCATTAGTGTGCTAAATCCCCACAATTATGGGATTTCCAACATTAAACAATGATGAGCTTTACAGTTAAATGGCGGACTACGTTCACGCTAACAAAATCACCAATAACCAAGCACAACCGTTTCATCACCTAATATATCGCGTCATGCAAACCACCACATGAACTTAGTAGAGAATAATCATCATTCAAAAGAACATAGCAACCTACAAGGAGGATCTATAGAGTCCTTTATACAAGAAATGACTAACATGAAACAAAAGATTACATTCAATTAGGACATAGTAGGGGCACTGTGATGTCGTCATGAAAATGTCTCCTCACCCCTCGATCAATCATCATCATGGCGGTCTTCATTGATTTCGTCCAGAATCACCACCCGCGTATGGCACTGAAAAAGACAAGAACTATATATTAGACACCATTATAATTATGTTCTTTACATAACCTCCCATGTACCTGTATACAAAAATGTAAACTAAAAAGTATGATACATAAGGAACCTCCAAAATAAGAAGAAAGTATCTTTGGTGGTTTTGTCTTTTCCTTTATTCCTATTTTCATTATTGTTGTCTTTGTTATGTTGATTTGTTATTAATACACAACAATAAAAATAAAAATTAAATATTTATAGAGTCCAAATAAATATATAAAAAACATAACAAAATGAACTGTTTGTACCTATTTTTGGACAAGTAGTCCTATAATGGTTGTCTTCTCTACACTCTCCACAATAATGAGTTTGTTTACTCTCCACATCCGCTTGAGAATAGGATATGACTGTTGAAAAGACATGATTTTTCAGAGAATTTACAAAAAAATTTAATGACATAGCATATTTACCCATGACATAGCAGTTTTTGAACTATAATGACATAATTACTTAAAATTGTTCACAAATAATTATTGTTAAAGGAAACATAAACAGGTTAGAAGGACAATATAACATCAGCTCTAGAAAAATTAAATTCATGCAAGTATGATGACAAATTCCATATGCAGTAGGATCAGTGATAACAACTTCTTTGGACCAATACCTGAATATATCTATCTAATTACAGAGTTTTATATTTTAAGTGATTAACACAACAAATGCTCTTTTATTTTCACAAGAGGATTACTGACATAAATGGGCCTATTCAGGGATTTCCTAACTTAAGCAGCAGTACGGGGCTAAAACAATTGTATGGTGAAACGATTTCTACACTTCTGCTACAGTATAAGATTTAAAAATTCATACAAACCCACGATTGTTGCAGAAATAATCGTGATGAAAAAACCCATTAAAAATTCACCAAATCGTTTTAAAGGGGTCATGTAAATCTAGAAATCATCATATGTCAAACCCTTACCGAATCGAGGTATGAATCAAGGAGGTCTAAATAGAAGTTGAGATCGAACTGATGGGCAGCGGTAATTGCAGTGGCATTGGTCTAAAGTCGCGATGGTAATTGTAGCGGCGGTGGCGGCAGTGGTAGGGATTTCTATACACGGGGTGGACTTGATTTTACCAAAGAATATGAGAACGTGAACTCACAACCATTTATATACACGGAAGAGGATTTGGGAGGAGAAGCCTTATGCGACTGTGGAGGATGTATGCGCCATTGAGGAGGAGAAAGGAGGAGAAGCCTTATGCGACTGTGGAGGAGGTATGCGCGATTGAGGAGGAGAAGGAAGCCCTTACGCGATTGAGGAGGAGAAGGGTGCACATCCGTGGTTTTTTTTTAACTCCAAAACGACGTCGTTTTGTATATTGTGTAAAAAAAAAGAACACAACTATGCATACCCATTTTCCCCATATATATATATATATATATATATATATATATATAACAGGAGATTACATATTATAATTCTTAATTATTTTATAATTAAAGTAAAAGTTTATTTTAATTTTAAAATAAAAGGTTTATTTTAAGCTTAAAATAAAAATTTTATTTTTATTTGAAAATTGAATTTCATGCTAACTAATTAGAGTTGGAATTGGATTCCATGATAACTAATTGGAGTTAAAATTGGATTCCATGTTTCCTTAAATAAAGGAGTTTTATTTAGATATGAAATAAGATTTCATATTATTCAAAATAAAGGAGTTTATTTGTGAATAGGAAAAGAATATGTGTTTCCTTTAATAAAGGAGTTTTTTTTAACTTGGATTTGGATTCCATAATTAATTAAAATAAAGGAGTTTATTTTGATTAAAGAATTTGATTAAAATAAAATAGTTTATTTTATTCAAAATTGGATAAATTAAAATAAAAGAGTTTATTTTGATTTAAATTTGGATTAAAATAAAGGAGTTTGTTTTGATTCAAAATTAGATTTTATACTAACTAAATTTGCCCATTAAATGATATCAATATATATATTGAATGTTTATTATTCATGAGATGAATGTTATTTATTGATGCATATGGTGATGTGTATGATAATAAATGGGATTGGTTATGGACTATTGACTAATGTGATTGGATTTTATTTTAGTTAGATGCATGAATGTATTTGTTTTATTAAATGGGGTCTGCGTACCTCGTCTTCTCTAATTTTTCTTAATGTAAATTCTATCTCCCTCATATGTACTTCTCCTTGACTGCTGATCAAGGTTTCTATTTATTTTAAATAGTTTTGTAATAGGAATAGTTAGAATTAATTTTGAAGAATTGGAGATCAAGGAGCAAGGAGCGCTTGAAGACCCGTTTGTAATGGAGCCTGGGATTTAAATATAATAGTTATATTTAAATATTAATTGTTGCACCCCTAGGGTTTGACCTTTTAGTTCACTTGGTGGCTCTAGTGAACCAAACTAGAATAAAAGTCCATAATCAATCAGGGTAGAATATAGTATTCTATATGTGCATGCTTATACTATATATATTATATATTATGCAAACATATTTCGCATGTTAATTAATATGACGCGTATTTTATATTTATGTGCATGCGCACTGAACAAGATTAGACAAATTAATAACAAACCCCTCAAATTTTTTATATTAAGTCCTAAGCGTTCAAAGGTATTTGGAATATCGAATGTCGCCTTCTAGCATGATAAAAATTATAGAGTATCAATTAATTATTATAAGTTTGTTGTGTCATCACAAAGCTTATCTTAATTCTTTGTGATGTTAATTTTATCACATTTGATGCTTATTAAGAAAATTGAACAATGTTGTTTTGTTGTGTCACCACAAGGACAATATTTTTCTTTTTTGAATATATGGAGTGCTAGGTTGGACTTAACTTGGATAATTTTGATTCGGATGTGCCACCACTTGATCAAAATAATCTAAGAGGCAAAATACAAGGAGTTGTATAATTGATGTAATTGACAAGAGTTGTCTACCTATTTATTTATATATAGTTTGTTGTGTCACCACAAGGCTATATACATTTGAAATGTGATCCTTTTTCTCACTAGCATATCTTTAATTAGATATTGGTGAACTATATATATTGAGGGTAATATAGTTTGATGAAAATAGTGGGAGATACCAATTTAAAACAAGACCTAAATTATTTTGGTAATTAATAAAAGAATGTATGCTAAAATATTGTTAATTACAAATTCATTTACAGAATTTTACAATGTCTAAATTACTATCACTGCGTAGCATATTAGATGCTAAATTAACTGGACCGTATTAAACGGATTGGTTAAGGAAATTGACAAAAGTTCTCACGGCTGAAAAACTATCTTATGTCCTTAATACGCCTATCCCTGCAATGGTTGTAGGCAATGCCTCTGAGGAAGAGATTGCTACTTTTAGAAAGTGGCAAGATGATGCACAATTGGCTCAATGCATCATGCTCGCATCCATAAGTAACAAGCTTCAGCGTCAGCATGAAACTATGGATGCTCCTATTATATTCATGCACATCAAGTAGTTGATGGTGAGGAAAGTAGGACTGATAGATATCAGATATCTAAGGAGCTCTTCCGATCTAGAATGATCGATGACACTACAATATAGATAAAAGTACTTAACATTATCAATTTGATTGATCAATTAGGACAACAGGTTTTGTCATGGATGGAGAGTTGAGCCAAGATTTGATATTGCACTCACTCCCGGACTCCTTTCACAATTGTTGTGAATTTTTCATATGAACAAGCTAGACATCAGCCTCGCTGATTTGCTTAACATGTTGAAAAATGTTGAGAGTCACTTTCCAACCAAGAAAGACCATGTCTTACTAGTAGGAGCCAAAGGATCTTCTGAAAAGAAGAACGATTCTAAGAAGGTAAATAGAAAAGGCAAAAACAAAGGATAATAAGAACAAAACTGATACAGATAGCAAAGGAGTTTGCTTCCACTGCAACAAGCCTGGACACTAGAAAGAAACTGTAAGAAACATCTTGCAGAGGCTAACCAGAAGAAGCTTAATGAAGTTTCGGTTACAAATACAATTTTATTCATGATTTAAAATAAATTTTTCTTTAAGTCAAGTTTCTACTTGGGTATTGGATACCGACTTTAGTTATCATAAATATAGATTTATGAAGGGACTAAGCAGAAGTAGAAAGCTAAATGAAGATAAGTAATCTTATATCTGATAAATGAAGATAAGTAATCCTATGTCTGACAACACCGGAGAGGACAGTTCTGTCTCGGAGATAACACCGCGACGCTTAGTTCCAGTCCCAGAAACAACACTGGGAGTAGGGACTCCATCCTTGGTGATAGCCCCAAGAGATGCCATTGCAGTTCCAGTGATAACTCTAGAAATGCTTGTTTCAAATACATGCGATCAGCTTCAAGCTCAGACCTCCTGCCGAGGCACTAATACCTCAGACCCGGAGCTAACAATGGGCAGACAGGCACACCCACAGATGACATTGCAGCATACCGACAAGTAGTCAACTCTCAGATGTAACCCTGAGCAATGTCTACTTTCAGCTCAAACTGGCGATAACCCCAGTAAGGAGTCGAAACGTCATCTTACCACCTCAACGTTTCTCTCACAAGATGATATCGCGACATACAAACAAGTAGTCCAATCTCAAATGTAACCCTGAGCAACGTCTACTTTCAACTCAAACTGGGGATAACCTCGGCAAAGAGTCAAACGTCATCTTGCCCCTTCAACACTTGCACGTCGTCTCAACACTTCATACATACATACATACATACATCCAACAATGTCCCACAAGAACCGAGGAGTAACAATCCCGAGTGACTATTACGTATGACAGTACTTTGGATAGAATTTAAAGCTTGAAGACCATGGGAATGGACCCCTCTTCCTGACTTCGTACAACCTCTAATCCATGTCATTGCGTAACTCTCGACACAAGCGGTCTGAAGAAGGTTAGATATACCTCGTTCGGATGCTCAGATTGAAGTTCTGCAACTTCGAGCGAACATTACAATGCACGAGTGCACGTACTTCGAGACGACGGGACCCGCAAGGCCCGGATGCACCACGACCACCGTCAGTACAACCACACAGTATGGTGCAGTAGTGTACTGTAATACATCGATCTATAAATATGAGATTTGGGGTCAGCCATTTAAAGGGGGAGAAGGAGAGAAAATGCGAGGAAGCCCTGTCCATTTTACTCTGTATACATCCCTATTCAGTGTTTTCTCTTCTATAAACATCTATTAGCTCAAATATAGTTATCTTTTATCCAGCAGGAGCTGAGTGTTTATCCATATAAAGTCATTGAAGTCTACTTTGGTAGCCGACTGTAAGCCTTCTCATATTTTATAAAGCCTTCTTCTCATATTAGCACACACTGTTATACACATTGAGAGTCGTGTTGTGTGCATTTGCCCGGACTTCGGTCCGTGATTTTCATTTATGTCTGTATATATATATACTTATATATGTATATATTTCATATATGGACTAACATTATTTTGTTATGCCTCAATTGAGCCTAGACTTCGGTCTGGAGCATTTATCTGCTTTTGTATATATATATATATATATATCCGGTGCATTTATTCGCTTTTATATATATATACTTATATATATAATTGTTGGCGGACATATCCAATGAGCTTGGATTCACATCTAGCGCATTTATCGCTTATATATATATATATATATATATATATATATATATATATATATATATATATATATATACATTTAGGGCTTGTAGTTTCTCCGTGGCCTTTTACAGTCTTGCTTGGAGTTTACTTATTGGTGGTTGATTATGTCCATATATATATATATATATATATATATATATATATATATATATTTTTACCGCTTTTATATATTTACATTTCGATCCCCATGGAGTTACTTATTGTGGTGGTTGATCATGTCTCAGTATATATATATTTATAGCTTTTATATATATAACGCTATCTTCGCTTTTCATACTAAACCGCAGATCATGTGAGCTTAGGGAATCATGTGATCACATGTTCGCTTTATTGAATCTAGATTCGGTTCCATGATGGACATTTTTAGTCATAAGCGACTTGTACATTATTTTACGGTGTTTGAATTTCCTTGAATGGTTGTCATGCCCATGAGGAGTTCGACATCATCAGATATTATTTTTCTAGAATGCTTCGCATCTCAAAATAAAAAGCAAACAAGCCGAACAATTAATAATAAAATGGAAGTATCAAAGGCCTCAATTACTATTGAGCACAGGGTTTGAAAAACCTCTTTTACAAAATGTCATTGCTATATCTTGTTTAAAAATGAATTTTTCTATAAATTCAAACCCTATGTATGGATTTGGTTCCTATGATGGACATTTTTTTAGCTGTGAACAGCTTATACATTATTTTATAGTGTCTGAATTTCCTTTGATGGTTATCATGCCCGTGAGGAGTTTGGCACTGCTGTATATTATTTTCTCGAGAATGCTTCGCATCTTGAAAATAAAAGCAAACAAGCTGAACATTAACTAATAAAATGGAAGTATCAAAGGCCTCAATTACTATTGAGCACAGGGTTTGAAAAATCTCTTTTTTACAAAACTTCATTGCTATATCTTGTTTAAAACTGAATTTTTCTATAAATTCAAACCCTATGTATATAGGTGCGAACGAGGTACAACACTACTTCCAAATAATTGCACATTGATCCATACACACACACACAAACATTCATATAACAGTTTCTTTAAAAAGTAGCGATCACCGTGGTAACATGGATGCCGGGGGGTGCCTAACACCTTCCCTCTGCATAATCAAGCCCCCGAACCCAAAATGAATCTCTTGTTTCACGCACCGGTTTAGCGTTGTCAAATCACTGGGTCAATGTGCAAACCTTTTCCAGTTGCATTGGTGCAACCAGTTAAATACACCAACTGGCGACTCTTAAAGTCAAATAGTCAACATTATACATGTCGGACCTTTTTCACTTATTTTTTCAAACAAATCTCACATTAACATGAGAACACCAAAGAACAAGTAACGAAAAGGGACACTCAAAAATCCCGACGTCGACAGGTGGCGACTCTGCTGGGGACTCCAGTAAGAGGGCTTAAGCCGCTACTACAAGATTTGCAAAACTGTTATATGCTTGTATGTTGCATTTACATTTATGATGAATGTGTACGAATGCATTATACTTACTGCACTATACTATATCTATCTGTGATATTAGTGCTTCGCACATGTCATCATTTTCATAAACGGTAAGATATTTTGTATGTGAATGTATGGTGTGTGGTTCATCCATTAGGAGGCTATCCTGTCGGTGTTTGATTACTGGATTCACAGGAAGAATAATTCCAGCGAGGCTCAGAAAAGGCACCACCCAGATTCGCTCTAGTTGAAAGACCGGATTAACTTCCCGTCAAGGAGATTGCTATGATCTGGGAACCTTCATGCCAAAAAGTCGCCAGAGTAACCCTAAGATAGGTCAACCTCTGATAAACCAAACGTGGAGGAAAGTCTCTTCATACTTTCCAGTTTTAATTACTTTTAAGAGCATTTACTTGTAATTTTATTCCATACTCATCTTTATGTAATGGAAAATATGAAGATTATTTGTGCATGAATGACATGTTATCAATTAACAACCAGTTTAGCATGACAAAAATTCCTAAAACGGACATGTTATGATAACATTCACATTACCCTAAGACTAAACTACATAAGCCTTTTGTAGGGAAACAATTGGGCCGGTTACTCGCTCAAAATCCAAAAAGTCCATGAGCCTACAACCACTCATGTCTTCTTCTGACCAGTCTAATGGTGTTTCCAGAGAAGAATTTGACGGATTGAGTAAATAAATTACCGACTTGGCTGTTTTACTGAAAGAATTGCACTAGTCCACTCAAGGTACGAAGATACCTACACATACAGAATCCTCTACACAAGGTCTAGATAAAACAAATCTAGAACCTCCGTTGGATACTACCAACAAAGACCCTGAAGGCACCCATCTCAAAGGAGATCCGGACAATCGTGATATCAGGAAGAAAGTACTCCAAATGGAGGAAACTATTCGTGTTCTCAAAGGGATTGGAACACATGGAAGTGTTTCATATGCTGACCTTTGCATCTTCCCTGGTGTTCATTATTCAGAGAAATTCAAAACCCCTAATTTTAAAAAGTATGACGGATTAGGGGATCCTCATACACATTTAAAAGCATTCATTAGAGAACTTGGATCTTATGCGGAAAATGAAAAGCTCAGAATGCAGTTATTTCAAAAAAGTCTGACTGGAGAAGCCCGTTCATGGTATACCAGATTAGACAACTCAAAGATCCATAGCTGGGAAGAGCTGGCTCACGCCTTCTTCACTCAATACAGTTTTCAATCTCAGATGACTCCTGATCGGTACCAAATTACCAAGGTCAAGAAACAGTCGAATGAGTCTTTTAGAGAGTACGCTCAAAGGTGGAGGCGCCTTGCTGCTCAAGTTATTCCTTCCATGATGGAATCAAAAATGGTCATGACATTCATAGATGTACAGGAAGCTCCTTTCTATGAAAGAGTCTTAGCTGGTTTTGGCAAACCAATCTCTGAAATGATTAAGCACGGAGAAATGGCTGAAATGGGATTGAAGTCTGGTAAAATTCAATACCTAGCCGCTCTTAAAGCTGTTGCTGAGCACATCCAGTCTGGATCTTATGGAAACAACCCTCGGAGTATGACGCCCCCAAAATAGGTATACATCACCCATATTGAGTCGCCAAATACATGGTACAAAATTCAAATACAACTTAAAAATACAGCTATCGTGTAAAATACGATAAAATGTAAACTGAGAGTTTTAATAAGAATATTGTCATCTAGACAATATCCACACTCAAAAGAGTCCTCATTACATTTATTTTCACACTATTTAACAGAATAGTGAGGACTACTAATACTATAATCTGGACCGTCACTCCGTTCCCCGACTAGTCCTTAAACACGTTCTCATTTCCCGAAGAGAACAATGAAAGAAAGGGTGAGCTCAACTAGCCCAGTAAGAAATATTATGACTAAGATAATGCAGAATAAATTATCATTAGCCTTCAACAATGTTAAACCCGATAAAATATAACAAACATCAAGTTTAACTGCATGATGAAAGCAATCCATTAAAAGAGTCAAGTAGAGAATAAAATCTACTATCTTTTATGATTTAAAAGATTTTCATCACTTTTATCATTGAGACTCATAAAAAAAATAATCCACATCATCCCTACACTATGGACAAAGTTATTCATTAGTATCACAACCATAAATTATCCATGCACTACGGCCAAGGATATTCGTGTATTCATCAATCGTCATGATCATGCCAACAACTGTCCATCAATGCACTACGGGCCAATGAGGACTTTTTCCACATCATTTGTAACATTACAGTCATGATTACATCGAATAATCCCTGGTCATAATCATACCAAGTCCATCTATGCACTACAGGCCACAGATGACTTTCAATATAATATAAACATGAGGATGATGACAATGATATAAGATCAATAAAACAAGTTCAAGAATTAATTTATCCATGAACTAATAACGTCCAAATTGTCAACATGATACTTCTTTGTAGAGTAAAACTCAAGAATGCTCAGACGAATATTTCCATGAAAAGATACTGGATGAAGCGCAAATATCAAGGATATTCCACTAATTTCATGGAGTATAGAAGTCAAAACTTTAACCAACAGAGTATAATAAAGAATGGAATAACAAAAGAAATCACCAGGCATGCGATAGACCACACATACAGGTTATTCCAACAGAATAATAAATAACGGAACCGGGTCATGCGTAAATGCACAGACAGGATATTACAACAGAATAATAAATAATGGAACCAGGTCATGCGTAAACGCACAGACATGATATTCCAACAGAATAATAAACAACGAAACCAGGTCATGCGTAAACGCACAGACAAGATGTTCCAACAGAATAATAAATAACAGAACCAGGTCATGCATAACGCACAAACAGGATGATCCAACAGAATAATAAAAATGGAATAATAGAAGAATTTCACCATGTATGCCGTATTTCGCATAGACAGGTTATTCCAACATAATGATAAAGAATGGAATACAAGAAGAATTTCACCAAGTATAGGGTAGCCCGCGTATACAGGTTATTCCAACAGAATAATAAAGAATGGAATAACAGAAGTTCTCTTCATGAATAAGAAAGAAATAATACCCCTTACCGTAAAAGAAGTGTATTCTGACTAGTAGGGCGAGGATATTCTTGAAGAAAACTTGTACTACGCTCAAAGCTTCTTAAAACTCTAAAGAAATACGCTCAAAATTATAGAAGAATTCTCTGAACTTCTGGTGTGGTTTTCAATTCTAACTAAGCATACTATTTATAGGAAAATAGAAAGGATACTATGCTGCACTATGCAATAAAATATAATATATTCTATATATATATATTATTTAAAATCTAATAAAATAAATAACTTTATAAAAGTATTCTGTTTTATATAAAAAGATTTTACTATACAAAATAATATGCAACACTATGCATAATAAAATATAATATATTCTAATTATTGTCTAATAAAACAAATAACTTTATAAAAGTATTTTGTTTTATATAAAAAGATTTTACTATGCAAAATACTATGCATAATAGAATATTATATATTCTATTTATAGTCTAATAAAATGAATAACTTTATAAAAGTATTCTGTTTTATTACATTAATAATACTAATAAAACAAAACTCATCATCATTATTATAATTCACACTATTAATCGACCAGGTCGTTCCCAGGAAAAAAGGGACTTTCCAATAAGGATTTCTCCTTATTGGCGCGCAATTAGGTGACCAAACCTTTCCTTGGCAGAACTTCTAGACATCGTTAATATTGCAAATAATAATATTAATAACTCTGTCATCTCAATATATAAAATATCGACAATAATTGAATACAACTGAAAGACTTCTCACGTAAGCATCAATAATCAATCTACTGGTGCTACTATGCAACCACGCATATTCTCATACTTTTAACACCGGTGTTTCAATGTTAACGATAAAACTTCCACCGTTATTTTCATAAAATATTTTTGTCATTTTCTCAATCCGACAATAATTCCGTTGTGAGGTCCACTAATGATTGTGCCGTTGTACGAATATTCCCCGACCAATCGAATATTATATAACAACTTGCGTACTTTTCAAAATTTATAACTATTACCCACAACTATAACATTATATCAAATTCATTCAATAATATTCAAAAATGATATTTATAGAAAAATTATCTTTATTAAAAAAAGTTGGGGTCTTACACGGAGGGTCCATAAAAAGAAAGAGGAGGATGTTTCCTTAATACTACAAGGTCAAAAAGGCAATCAAAGCATGCCTATGCAGAGGAGAAATTACTCCCCATTTCAAGCACAATCTTCAAACCCTCCAATGCCTAAAGGTGGAGATGCAAAGTGCCCTCGAACGTTCACACCTTTAGGGGACTCGCTCAAGAATATTCTTGCTCTTCTGACTGCTCAGAAGAAAATTACACATCTTCTTCCACCAGCCAACCCTAATGGGAGGGGTTTTAATGCTACTCAAAAGTGTGTTTATCATGCCGGAGCACCTGGACATGATACTCAATATTGTTGAGCCTTGAAACACAAGATCCAAGATTTAATAGACAATGGTGAGATCGTGGTCACAAAGCCAGATCAACCTCACGTGCAAGACAACCCTCTTCCTTAACACAAAGAAGAAGAGGTCAACATGATCAGTTGGAGCACTAGACAGGGTTCCAATTCTAATAGCGAGTCATCCCAAACCATCAAAGACGGTGTTGACAGATGGGATTATACAAAGTTCTAATTTACAATGGAATGAAAGATGAAAGCTCTTTGCAAACAAATTGAGTAGCTGGCAGAACTGGTGACCAACCATCATCAAGTCACACGCCAATTAATCATGCAGGAGCATGCCTATCTCCTTCCTTTTGTCATGAATGCTCCATCACCACCTTCAGAAAGCGAAGCTATGGAGGATAAGGTTGCAAAGAGAGCCAATACTAAAGCCCGTCAGGATTTTGCCAATCAAAGGGAATTTACCTATCTTGGCCAATCTATGGAGGAGATATTGCAGATGTTGATCAACGAAGGAAGAATTACCTTCCTTCTCCCTCCAATCAATCCCCGTTTAGGACGGTTCAATTCTGATGAAGTGTGTCAATATCACTCACAATCTCGCGGTCACAACACAGAAGAATGTTGGGCACTCCGCCATCTCATTCAGATTCATATTGATAGCGGTGTCCTGCAACTAGCAGATGATTACACTGTGCAACTCAAGGGTGGGAATGCATGTCCTACCAAATGGAAGGGATCAGTAGCAGTTATATCCGAAGTGGATGATGAGACTGTCAAAGTATTTCCCATACGACCAATTCAACTCAAAGGAGCTGACAATCCTTTGAAAGTGAACTCACCAGAGCCAATTTCTTTTCCTTCCAGACCATAATATCCTCTTGTCATCTTACACAAAGTCCCATGGAATTATGGAGAAGCTGAAGGATCCACGTCTCATACCATTGCTATAGTGTCGAAGGAAAATCCACTGTATCTTCCTCAACGGGTGATAAAACATACTTGCGAAGCAAAGGGTAAGGTTCCCATGGAGAAGATTGAAAAATTCATCCACAATATGGGTCAAAATAAAGCCAAGGTGGTTTTAAGATTGCGAGAAGCTCCACACTAGATATCTATACTGGACTTGGTTTTCTCTTCCGAGGATCATCGGAAGATCTTACTGAAGGTTTTGGAAGAAGCCTACTTCCCAAAATTAGTGGATGTGGAAAAATTTCAACATTTGGTTGATCACGTTTTCAACAACAATGTGATATCCTTCACTGATGACGATATACCGCCCGAAGGGATCGGTAATTGCAAACCATTACACATTGCAGTTTTGTCTTCCGGGTACATGCTCGCTAGATTTTTGATAGATGGAGGCTCATCTCTAAATATCTGTCCTTATGCCACCTGGGTAAAGACGAATGTCAATCTCAAGCAGATCCAAAGCAGCCATACGGTTATTAGAGCTTTTGATGGATCCCGATGAAATTTCTTCGGAAAGATTGAGTTGCCAATTGAGATTGGTCCAAATACATTCAATGTATCCTTCCACGTCCTCAAGATAGACTCAGGATACAACCTGCTATTGGGGAGACCATGGATACACATGGCTAGAGTCGTTCCCTCCACGCTCCATCAACAACTCAAATACATTATCAATAACAGTCTAGTCACTGTCAACGCTGAGCCGGAATGTCCTGAACAAAGAACTCTACCAATCATCAGCTTCAATTCAGAAGTTGAACCGACCAGTTTTCATACTCTGGAAGTGAGTACCACACAATACCATTCTATTAGAGCACCATTTCCTATACCCAAGATTTTTTTTGAGGTTATTTCGGCTACTCAAGAAATGATGTCATTGGGTCATCAACCTAGACAAGGGCTTGGTAAAGATAAACAGGGTATTAAGCACCCTATTCAAGTGTCTAGTCAAATTGGAACAGCCGGACTAGGCTATTACGCCATGCTGATCCACAGAACTTCCTCATAAGCACAAGAAGATTCCTCGGGCTTCAACCATGCACGATTTATTTTCTATACCTTTACCACATGAGTCGTCTACGGTCTCGGTAAAGGTGCCACCCATATTATTGGCTATCTTTGTTTCCTAAGCCGATTGCAATCAAAGCTAAAGAGGTCTTTGATTCTCGATCTCGAAGTGGAAGAAAAGGAACGGAAACGTAAACATGATATTACCTTGATGATGGGTGGCATATGCGTCATTGTTCATGATGAACATACAAACAGATACACCCTAGACGATGATTGCCGGAGATGTCATGGTTATCATTCGGGAAAAGGAAGACAATGACGATCCTTCCATCATCAAGGCTATCTTCCATGGTCATTATATCGCTTGAAAGGATCGCGATCTCTACAAAAAAAGTCATTGCGGCAGTTTAAACAACATGACTTGGTTCTAAAGAAGATCATTGACAACCAAGATCAATCTAAGGGAAAATTTTCTCTTAACTGGGAAGGCCCATTTGTTGTCAAGAAAGTATTGACAGGGTGCTCTCGGATTGCGAGGAAATGGATGGCGATGAATTTCCACAACCTATCAACTTTCGGACACGTGAAATGATACTATATCCGGGTTACCATCAAACAAACATCCCGGTTTTGATCATCAAATCACCATCATTTCGGTTTTGAACCCTCTCCTTTTGTATACTCTTCGCCCTCGAAACACATACACTTCAAGCCAAAGAACTGGTTTCACCTCAGTTCATACCTTTCATAATTTCGGTTATCCTGAAGATGGGATTGAACCTTTCACACTTGCAGTTTATCCTGAAGACGGGATCAAACTTTTTACACCTGCAGTTTAACCTGAAGACGGGATTAAACTTTTCTACGCTTGTAGTTTGTCTTGAAGACGGGATCAAACTTTTTCCACACTTGCAGTTTATCCCCATTATGGGATCAAACTTTCTTCTCCCCGCAGTTTAGCCTGCACATGGGATTCTCGTTTCTCTTCATCTGCGATTCGTCCTGAGGGGTGAACTACGTCGACCTGATCTCCTCTTCAATAGGAGTACATAGGCAACCATATGCTATATGGCCCAGTCGCAACAATAAAAAACAACAAAAACATTTATGCCCTTTCTTCAAAAAAATAACAAAAACATTTCTACTCTTATCTGCCTTTCACATTCAGCGTTGAACCTCTTACACCAGGTTCGAACAACGCAGACTTGATCTCCTCTTCAATAGGAGTACGTAGGAAGCCATTTATGGTTCAGTCTAACCCCTACCAGAACAAAAATACTTGTCACGCGGTACTAGGATCAACCTTCAATTCACCATATTTCATTGGTTTCAGATCAAAGGGATGGAATTACCCAACCTCTTCTCACAAATAGAAGATTCAGTGATCGTCTAAGCTGCGATCGTACCTCAAAGAGCAATACCAACCCATAAGAGATGGAATTAACTAGGCTTCTCACAAATAGAAGTAATAGCGACCATCTGTGGTGTGGTCAATCTCAAAGAGGAAAAACCACCCTCCTCTCCATTTTTCCATACAGATACCAGTCCCAAGACACCAAAGATGGTAGGGATATACAGAAATCAATGATACGTTATGAGAGATCTTGCGACGTCTCAATGTCAACCTATCAAGGATAAGTTCAGAATGCATCA
Source organism: Panax ginseng (assembly GCA_020205605.1). NCBI lineage: Eukaryota > Viridiplantae > Streptophyta > Magnoliopsida > Apiales > Araliaceae > Panax > Panax ginseng. Next base: position 92,135,095 of record CM035129.1, read on the forward strand.
AGATCATAAGGCCCTGGAGAAACAGGAAAATATCAAGCAAGTATCAAGGCATAACTAAAAGGGAAGTGAATCAAAATATATTTCCCTGCCATACATAATACTGTTTGATATATACATATGTGTTGTACATGACAAAATGGCTAAGCTAGTCTGTGCAGGAAAATATAAAGCTATGTACAAATCTATGTGTATACGGACTATCAGATCTAACATGACATCCCTCTTTGAAGACGAAGGTAGCGCTGCAAGCTCCTGCCCAAGGGTATCTACATGAGCTAACAGATCAGAGGCTAACTGCATGGTGGAATAATGCTCATCAATGTAAACACTCATATCGGTAAGACTGACAGTCATCTGGGATCTAACTGAAGTGCTGTCTGCAATGGCCACATCCCTAGCAGAAAAGGCGGCATCCTACTTCGCAATCAATGCATCCCTGGCTGATCTAGCCTCTTCCCTCTCTACAGAGCAGTATCTCTCTCATCAAGAGCTGTCAACATCGCAGCCCTAGCATGATCTCTATCATAGGTAATCAGATGTAAGCTCTGCTCAAAATGTTGTGCCGAATACTGGGTAACAGTGGCACTCGAGGTGGGAGAATCCATCACAAATGCTGGCAGCCCAGCAGTTAAGTCATCGGTGGGAATATCAGCCTCATCTATATGCTCCTCATCGTCAGAATCAGTCTCCTGCACTATAGATACTACCGCAGCCAATGCAGTCTCTGTCTCCATCCATGCTGAATACTCTGCAGAATGACCCGGATGACTGACAGAAAACCCAGGCAGCTCTCGCTGATCCCAACAGGCATACAACCTGGATCTATCCTGTGACGCCCCCAAAATAGGTCCATTCCACCCAACCCATTCTGAGTCGCCAAATACATGGTACAGAAATAACTACAACTTCAATAATACAAATGTCGTGTGAAATACGACAATACATACTGTGAGTTTAAATACAGATATTGTCGTCTAGACAATATCCACACGCAAATAAATCCCCATCATAATTATTGATACATTATTTTACAAAAATGGTGAGGACTACTAAACAACTCTCTTTAGAACCTTCATTCCATACCCCGACTCGATCCTGCTATGTTCTCACCTCCACGAGAAGAAAATGGAACAACAAGGAAAAGGGTGAGCTCGACTTAGCCCGATAAAGAATATTATGACTAAGATAATATACAACAAAATTATCGTTAGTCTTCAACAGGGAAAAATCTAATAGAATACAATAGACAACAAGTTTTAAATCAATATTCGCAGCGGAAATAATAATTCATTAGAAGAGTTAAGTAGAGAATGCAAACTACTATCTTCTATGTATGAATTTTAAAGTTCATCGTCTATTTTTATCCCTGTAACATCAATCAATATATATCTGGGATCAAATATTCATCCTTGCACTATAGGCCAAGGACATTCACCAGTTGGTCATGTTCATCTAAACACCTGTTCATCTTTGCACTACGGGCCAAAGATATTCATCAGAAATCATTCATCTTTGCACTACGGGCCAAAGATATTCATCATAAATCATTCATCTTTTGCACTACAGGGCCAAAGATATTCAACAATATCATCATTTAAGACTGAGGATGATGAAAAATATTTTTAAAGAAGCGAATCCGGTGAAACAAAATGACAAGGATTAAGGATTAAGGATTAGTACTTTGTTTTATCCACGTCCAAAAATACCTCAAAAAATAATCATAGTGGTGTAAAATTCAAGAATGATCAAAACATGGATACAATCAAAGCTAGTATCCGGAAAAGATATTTTGGACAAAAGAAGAAATTTCATTTTTCGGAATAGTCTTTAGTATTAAGTGAATAGTCTTAGTATCGTGAATAGTCCGATATCGTGAATAGTAACTCAGACACCAAAAGATAGAAATTTCACAAAAAAACATCTTCACGCTTAAGTGAATAGTACTCGTGAATAGTAACTCGTGAATAATAGTAACTCATGAATAGTAACTTATGAATAGTAACCCGACATGAAAAAGTTCCAAATTTGATAAAAAGTTCCAAGCAATATTTTAGCATAATGATATTGAAGAAATAATATCATTTGAGAAAAAATAACATCCACTTACCTCGAAAGACAATACTTCTAGTTGAAACACCTGATATAGGCTATGACTTGAACTTTCACCGTATAGCAATACTCAAAGTATACTCAAAATACTCACAAGAATAAACTCGATAATATAGAGAGAAAACTTGATTTACGGTGTGATTTTCAATTCTAACCTAAGCACCTATTTATAGGAAATTGCTTAGAACACCAAAAGCAGAAAAATTTAATATAATATTAATATATATAAAAATATTATACGTATTCCTTGAAATCTTAATCTCAACAATTCACATGCCAACCTTCTAGAAAAAATAAAAAAACGTTTTTCTAATTTAAAATAATTTAAACTTCTAAAATCAATTATTTGAGCTTGAACTTCAATAATTCATAATAAATAGCCCTTTTATCATAAAATTTGAATCTTACGAGTTTTTATAGGAAATTCAATTCTCTACAACTTTCTGAAGAGAAAGTTTTTCCAAATTCCAAAATGTAAATTGGCCAAAAATCCACAAATGGGCGATTTTGACAGGTATAATCAAATTTGATCGATAAATGGGGTCCAATTTACATGTTTTACATGTTTTTTAAACATTTATTACAACAAAAATACTCCTCCTCCACATATACTCATATATCCCACATTCATCGTAAAAATATCATCGTTAATATATTATTAAAATAATATATTTAAATGAATTATTTTATCGGAAAAAAGATAAAATATTAATTTTCAACAATTGTCATATTAAAAATTTTCTCATCTATATCCTCATAAAATCAATATTTTCCTCATCGTATGAATCAATAATTAATTATTCACAAATAATATTACAGAATCACAATATTGACAACCAGTGCGGTTCCGTGAAAGAGGGCTTTCGATAAAGAATTTCTCCTTCTTTGGCGCAATTAGGTGACCAAACCTCTCCTTAGACGCGAACTTTCTAGACATTGCCAATAATGTTATCTAATAATATTATTAGGATAATATGAATTATTGGTTCAATAATGAAAAAATCTTTGTGTAATGACAATTATTGAAACAACAACAATATAAAATATCAACGCAAAGAATTATTGAATCAATAAAATAAAATCTTGAGCGATAATTCGTAACCATTATTGAGTAGTGCCTTCTTACGTAAGAATCAATAATTGGTGCAATCTGGTGGTGCTTCTTGTTCAACAACGCGTATTAGTGTGTTTTAACCACCGGGTATTCAACGATTAAAAGCGGTAACAACTACTGCTGTTATTTTTAAATAACTTATTTTTGTCGTTTTCTTCCTCCAATCGCTTTCCGTTATGGGCCCACATGGGCTTACGCTTGGGTAAATTTAATATTCCACAGACGCGATCTGAATATTCCACAACCAAACGAATATTCTCAAATGATAATGAATATTATATCACCACTTGCTTATTTAAAATATTTAGCATTTTACCCATAACTAACCACATTAATCAAATCCACCCTTACTATTTCAAAATAATAAATAAAGGAAATTCCTTTTTATTTAAAAAAATTTCGGGGTCTTACAACCTCCCCTCCTTATGAAATTTCGTCCTCGAAATTGACATATGTACTTGGTGTTTCGAAAAGATGAAAATACCTCTCTTTCATTTTCGTTTCCAACTCCCATGTTATTTCCTCAATAGCATGGTTTCTCCACAAAACTTTAACTTGTGGTATAACCTCGGTACATAGGACATGTTCTTTCCTATCCAAGATCTTGACAGTACCTCCTCATCGTTAAGTCTTGGCTATCTTGTCCGGGTTCTAACTCAATAGACGTGGTTGAATTCGTCCACATATTTACGTAACATCGATCGTGAAAAGCGTTATGAACACGCGTCATACTTGGCGATAAAAAGCGAGTCTATAGGCCCGCAGTTCCTATTCAATCGAGAATTTCAAATGGATTAATAAATCGAAGGTTTGAGCTTTCCTCACCTCACCGATTCTCGCTTTTGAAATAACAACTTCTTGCACCTCCTTCTTCAAATTCATCGACTCGGTGTGTGGCTTGAATTTTTAACTTTATCGATTAAAATCGATTATACTCGTATATCATCATCGTGGTACCTAGAGTTTTCATCTCCATCTCTATTATTTGTAAATTATCTGAAATTAGTTTTTTGACAATATCGTATTTTCGTACTTGTATCGATCTTCTACTCAACACGTCGGCTACCACGTTAAACTTTTCTAGGATGGCATGGTCGAAACATGTCTTTGAAATGAGTCTCCTCTTGAGTTCTTGAAGCTCTTCCCACATTCTTTGCTCCATTCGAATTTTGTATCTCTACGAGTCAATTTGCGTTAATGGAATAGCGATTGAGAATATCCTTCAACGAATCTCCGATAATAACCAACTAAGCCTAGAAAGCTACATATTTCGATTCTGAAACTTAGGTTGTTCTCAATTGTGACTCACATCCCAATCTTGGATAGCACATTACAATGACACCTGTCGGTTTTACTATCGCATACGAATATGGTGTCCCCTACGGAGATCTGGCTTTGGTGCATTCCACAAAGGAAGTCACCAGATAGAGCTCGGGTATCAACTTCTCTGATTGGGTTTTAACTCTGAAGTTCAATAGGAGCCATTCGATATGAGATTTTAGAAATGGGTTTTGTCTGGGATTTAAAGTCGATACAAATTCAATATCACGCTCTCGGGAGTAGGCGAGAAATTCTTGAAAAATCGTCGGGGAAAAATCAATAACAACAGGAATATTATTCAAATCGACATGTCTTTATTCAAATCCATAACATGGACTAAGAAAGCTTGACATTAGTTTTTCAATAAACAAATGGCTTTATAATTTAATATGAAAGAGTTTGACTTCAATGGTTTGGTTGCTTGAATTGAATAACGAGTTGCTTAAGAATATGAAAACTAACAACTTTACGAAAGCAATCAATTTTGGCATGATGAGTAGTTAACCTTAAAATCACATCAAAACAAATATCTCTATAGAAATAAGGTTAACGAGTGATGTGATAGTGCCAACTTTGAATCAAGCAAGATTTCTAAACAACGGATGTAATAAAAGTTTCTCTTATTGGAGTCTCCACAGATAGGTCAAAGTCTAATTTCTCCGTAGTCAAGTTCAAACGTTGAGCGCAAGCAAGAGAGATAAAAGAATGGGTAGAACCAATTATCTAATAAGGTATAAACTTCGCAAGAATTTATAATTAACTAACCCGATGCTAACCGTTCGGGTTACTTTCGCTTTTGAAGTCACGAAAAGCGCTCTTCCGATGTCGTTGACTTTGACTTTTACAGATCCGCATTTCTGATGCCGAGCGTCCCAATGGACTTGATTTCGCTATAGGACAAAATCGAACTATGTGATCGTCTTTTCCACAACTAAAACATACCTTAGAAGGCTTTGAACAGTTTGACCTTATATGTCCCTCCTCTCGCATCTCATAGCATCTAACCGGCGATTGTTCTCTTCCCTAGAATTTGTTCTTTGGTCTTTGATGATGCTCTGCCGACGTCTTCCGTCATCGTTAAATCTTCTCTTTTAGATTGGACATCTCTTTCCATAATATCAACGCGTCGTGCGGCTTTTACCCATGCATCACTCATTCTCACTCGTTCAGTTATTTTTTCTAATTCCTTCTTCGCGTGACATCACATTATCCTGATTGGCGATTAGAGGTGTCTCCACGATCTCATTCACTCCATTGTTAACGTTCTCGTGACCATTCTTAAAAACTATCATTAAACAAGGGTTAATTAAGAAATCAATATATCACATAATATCCTATATACTAACCAACTAACAAATAAGCTTAGGTAGGACACACTTTAGCGAAGGATTTACTCGTCTCTCCCTCCTAGCTCTATTCCTCGATCTCATGCGAGAGATCATATCCCTAAGCTCGATACCAACCTGTGGCGCCCCCAAAATAGGTCCATTCCACCCAACCCATTACGAGTAGCCAAATACATGAGTACGAAATAACTACAACTTCAATAATACAAATGTCGTGTGAAATACGACAATACATCTTTAATGAGTTTAAATACAAATATTGTCGTCTAGACAATATCCACACGCAAATAAATCCCCATCATAATTATTGATACATTATTTTACAAAATGGTGAGGACTACTAAACAACTCTCTCTAGAACCTTCATTCCATACCCCTGACTCGATCCTGCTATGTTCTCACCTCCACGAGAAGAAAATGGAACAACAAGGAAAAGGGTGAGCTCGACTAGCCCGATAAAGAATATTATGACTAAGATAATATACAACAAAATTATCGTTAGTCTTCAGCAGGGAAAAATCTAATAGAATACAATAGACAACAAGTTTTAAATCAATATTATGCAATGAAATAATAATTCATTAGAAGAGTTAAGTAGAGAATGCAAACTACTATCTTACATGTATGAATTTTAAAGTTCATCGTCTATTTTTATCCTGTAACATCAATCAATATATATCTGGATCAAATATTCATCCTTGCACTACAGGCCAAGGACATTCACCAGTTAGTCATGTTCATCTAAACACCTGTTCATCTTTGCACTACGGGCCAAAGATATTCATCAAAAATCATTCATCTTTGCACTACAGGCCAAAGATATTCATCAGAAATCATTCATCTTTGCACTCAGGCCAAAGATATTCATCATAAATCATTCATCTCTTTTCTGGGCCAAAGATATTCAACAATATCATCATTTAAGATGAGGATGATGAAAAATATTTTTTAAAAAGCGAATCCAATTGAAACAAAATGGCAAGGATTAAGGATTAAGGATTAGTACTTTGTTTTATCCACGTCCAAAATACCTCAAAAATAATCATAGTGGTGTAAAATTCAAGAATGATCAAAACATGGATACAATCAAAGCTAGTATCCGAAAAAGATATTTTGGACAAAAGAAGAAATTTCATTTTTCGGTGAATAGTGCAGTATCGTGAATAGTCAAGTATCGTGAATAGTAACTCCGACACCAAAAGATAGAAATTTCACAAAAAACATCTTCACGCTTCGTGAATAGTACTCGTGAATAGTAACTCGTGAATAGTAACTCATGAATAGTAACTTATGAATAGTAACCCCGACATGAAAAAGTTCCAAATTTGATAAAAAGTTCCAAGCAATATTTCAGCATAATGATATTGAAGAAATAATATCATTTGAGAAGAAAATAACATCCCCTTACCTCGAAAGACAGTACTTCTAGTTGAAACAGGATATAGGCTATGACTTGAACTTTCACCGTGATAGCAATACTCAAAGTATACTCAAAATACTCACAAGAATCGCTCGATAATATAGAGAGAAAACTTGAGTTTACGGTGTGATTTTCAATTCTAACCTAAGCACTTATTTATAGGAAATTGCTTAGAACACCAAAGAAGAAAATTTAATATAATATTAATATATATAAAAATATTATCGTATTCCTTGAAATCTTAATCTCAACAATTCACACATGCCAACCTTACTAGAAAAAAAAAAACGTTTTTCTAATTTAAAATAATTTAAACTTCTAAAATCAATTATTTGAAGCTTGAACTTCAATAATTCATAATAAATAGCCCTTTTATCATAAAATTGAATCTTACGAGTTTTTATAGGAAATTCAATTCTCTACAACTTTACGAGAAGAAAGTGTTTCCAAATTCCAAATGAAATTGACCGAAATCCACAAATGGGCGATTTTACAAAGCTATAATCAAATTTCGATCGATAAATGGGGTCCATTGACATGTTTTACATGTTTTAAACATTTATTACAACAAAATACTCCTCCTCCACATATACTCATATATCCCACATTCATCGTAAAAAATATCATCGTTAATATATTATTAAAATAATATATTTAAATGAATTATTTTATTAGAAAAAGATAAAATATTAATTTTCAACAATTGTCATATTAAAATTTTCTCCATCTATATCTTCATAAAATCAATATTTTCCTCATCGTATGAATTAATAATTAATTATTCACAAATAATATTACGAGAATCCTGATATTGACAACCGGTGCGGTTCCTATGAAAGAGGGGCTTTCCAATAAGAATTTCTCCTTCTTGGCGCCGCAATTAGGTGACCAAACCTCTCCTTAGATGCGAACTTTCTAGACATTGCCAATAATGTTATCTAATAATATTATTCGAGATAATATGAATTATTGGTTCGATAATGAAAAAATCTTGTGTAATGACAATTATTGAAACAACAAAGAATATAAAATATCAACGCAGCAATTATTGAATCAATAAAATAAAATCTTTGAGCGATAATTCTTACATAACCATTATTGAGTAGTGCCTTCTTACGTAAGAATCAATAATTGGTGCAATCTGGTGTCTTCTTGTTCAACAACGCGTATTAGTGTGTTTTAACCACCGGGTATTCCAACGATTAATAAATGGTAACAACTCTGTAGTTATTTTTAAATAACTTATTTTTGTCGTTTTCTTCCTCCATAAGCTTTCGTTATGGGCCCACACATGGTTTAGCTGGCAATGCATTTAATATTCTGAAGCGATGCGAATATTCCACAACCAAACGAATATTCTCAAACAATAATGAATATTATATCACCACTTGCTTATTTAAAATATTTAGCATTTTACCCATAACTAACCACATTAATCAAATCCACCCTTACTATTTCAAAATAATAAATAAAGGAAATTCCTTTTTATTTAAAAAAAATTCGGGGTCTTACATATCCTCTGCTGATAAACGATATGAAGCGAAGCGCTGACTCATTGCCCCTCATAAGGGAGAAAATCCTGAAACTGGCCAAACTGAAACATCACGGCCAGTGGATGGTAAGTAATCATGCCCCTCAATCCAGCCAGAGAGAGATAATCCATGCCCAGAGCATGAGTAATGAAGCTGTAGGGTGAGCTAAGCACTGAACATGGCAATATAGAAAATGGATCTCCAATCCCTGCCAGAAAAGTTGACCAAGATCGACATCTGTACAGACTGCTCAATTTGAAAGGAGTCTTGTAGCTATATCATGGGTGAAACAAAACCCCTTCCGTCTAAATGTGCCAATCGGTCTCAAGTGTGACATAAACCACACATACAGCATGACCAAGCTACCTGTGAACACTCCTGCCGGATAAGTGCAGCAGTATGTAGCTAACCTCAGAGTCTTTGTAATGATCATCGGTATAATGGTATGACCCTCCCTGAGAGCTCTCACTACCATAATGATGCCGATATCCAGATCATCCATGTACCGCTACATGAAGACGTATGACAATACGCACAAAAGTAGTACATCCACCCCGAGTGAGCATGACGGTCCTCGGTGTGGTGAAATCCCAGAATCTTAGTGAATAACTATCCTCGAGCCAAATCATCGAGCGAAAAATGCTAGGATATCACGTGGCCGGATGTAATCTCATCCTGGACCACTCTACGCCTCAATCTAGTGAGGGTCATGAACTATCTGCTCATGTCTCCGATAGCCATATCCACGCAAGGTCTATACAGTGGCAACATCGTCAACCGTGCATACTCCTCCAAAGTAGGAGTCAACTCCTGGGTCCCGAATCGGAATACCTGTCTATCTGGTACCCAATGCTCTAGCATACCCTCTACAAATCCTGTGGGAACCTGAAACATCAACAGGGTTATAGTATGTTGCATCAAATCATCTATGATCACCATGTCTGATGGTGATATACTATCATACCATGAGTGCATACCTGATACCACCAAAAATGATGGGGTATGATCAATACGGCTAACTGTCAAAGAAGACATATGTACGGGCCGTGTCATAAAACCATCCAGGGGTCAATGCTGAATATCTCTGGACATACATACATATGCATAACATAACAACATGCATGATACAATAAATGGCAATATGATATAGGGAATGGAAAACTGTACATACATTCCTAAGTATATCATCATCTAATACATCTTTGTACAACTAAAATACAGGGAAATGGGGCGAAGCTACCCAACATCTGACAGAGGCCTATCAAAAGATATAGCAAGAATGGGGCGAAGCTACCCAGCAGCTAACAGAGGCCTATCAAACGAGATAATGAGAAATACATCAGAAAATTCAATGATGTCAATGTCTACATCATCGATACTGTCCACCTTATATAACTCCTCCTGAGTCACTGGATCTCTATCTATAGGGATGTCGGTAGATATAAGGAGGATACATATCAAAGCAAAGCCATATACGGGTCACACGAGGGGCTAGCTCGGTAGTGGAAGGATCAAAAGTATCTACCTCGAAGGATCTACTGCCCCGAATATCGAATGAAAAGATGTGTCCGGTTATTTGTGTCAGGTTAATCTATAAATCAGTGTCACATGAGTCAGATCTCTGACACAGGCTAGCCAATTCGTCATCATCACGGATCCTGAAACCATATCCCTTATATATTGTGTGGCGCGGGTCTGAGCTCCAATAGTACGAGGGATCCACTAATGCTGGAACATCTCCTGAGACCAGGGCCCCTCTGACAATGTAAAACCGTCATTCCCCAATAATGGGATGTCAATGACGGGCGACTACGAAATAGGACAGTAACGCCTGGCAGGAGGCAAGATTGGCATACGGATCTCTCCTATAGTGCTCCTGATAGCATGCTCTCCTAAATAGAGCTCCCATCCTCCATCTGTAAAGAGAGGAATCCTGCGAGTGGAAATTATATACTCTACTCCAGTCGGGTACCCATCCTCAAATCCAACTCCCAAATGCTCTCCAGAGTAGGGAACCCATGTGATGACATCAGTTGTCAATAACTCCAGATGTAGGCGACAATGAGTGAAACCCTCAGCAATAGGGACCTCCACCAGTATGTAATGATGCCATCTCCGTCCTCGTGGATAGGTGTCTAAACCTAACACACTCATATGACACAAACACGGAAGCCTCTCATAGGCCCAAAACTGCTAACACAAAGCGAACATCTGCTGTCAGTCAACACTCTTAACCTATACATGGGAAAAGACAAGAGAAACACTCACCAGCAGAAATAGCTAGAATCCTAACCATGCCTCGGTCAAGCTCTGCGATCGCATGCGCATTTCCCTGAGGAAGTAGGAAAAGGTGCCAGAACCCCAATCATACTCTCTATCTGATCCACGTGGTGATTAAAGCGAAGGACACCGTAGAGAATTATACTCTATGAAGCGACCCTAATGATCATCGGGAACAATCGTCGAAGAATGCGATCCACGACTCTCACATCATCGAGTATGGGCTCACTCAACGACCCGCTTTCATAGCATCTACGCTCAAAGGACCCGTCACGAACGGTCCTACCCTTGGCGCCTCATGCGAACTCCCAACAAGGATCGGCAAACCGGTGGGGGTGATATCCGTCATACAAGGCACCGGCGCCCTCAAACTCCATACACATGATAAACCGCCAATCCATCGGTCATCATCACCTCACGATCCGACAAATAGAGTGGTCGAGTCTTGTGAAACCACCGCTCGAACAATGCCACGAGGTAACCCGGGGGACGGCGACGGGTAGAATGGAGAAGAACATCCCAAATTCCCAGCCATGGACAATCGCTCTCTGTAGTCATCATGCAAAGCACGATACATGAGTGGATCTTTGAACTAGTTCCTCGAGGTTTGTGTGGCCGGAAACCTACATCAAATGCAGATCAACATCAGAATCCTTGACTCCTCATCAATAGGAAATAAAGAAGATTAAAGATCTAAATTCATACCTCATTTTCGTGCAGGTTTACTGAAGGATGCCTATTCAAGTCACCCAGAAGATCTTGGTTCGCCACTTGAATACCTAGCAATTCCCTACGGGGAACACGTACAGCAGGGGCAGGAACCTAAATCGGTACATCCTCCTCCTCATCCTCTACATTCGGCACTTCAACCCGAATAGGACGTATCATCGCCTCCACTAAACAACGAGGCTGTCTGACAGAACGGCGTTGAGGCTCTTCAGAAGCTCTCCTCCATACACCAGAAGTGGTCCTGTAGGAACTGCTCGGCTGATCCGGTTCCATAATATCTGGACAACAAGTCTCCAAATCACCTCAGAATGGGTGGGGTAAATTCTTACCTGGAGCTTTTTCAAAATGCATTTTATTATTACATGCATGCATGCATTGTTTTAACATACATCCACAGTAGAGTTAAAAATGCATGACTGCCCAATACCTACATTTTGGTAAAATTTTCCACCCCTTTGTAAATGGGACTATCCACATGCACATAGGCATGACTAGGTGGCCATTCAGTAGCAAACCTATACACAGTCATATACATCCTATATGCATTAATCACATCACAGTAAAAAAATCCGTAAGTGTAGTCTAATTACCAGGATTATTGTGCTTGTCTACCTTTACTCATTTGCCCTCAGATAAGATAAGAAATGACAGTAAAAGGTGCCAATTTGACTGTTTCAAAAGTCAAATTTTTTCACATCATTATGTTCAACATGGTTTAATACTAACATTTGCTATGTTGAATATTTTTTATCAAGTCATATCAGCATGCATATTCACTACTATGTGTCTAAATGCATTTCATGTGATAAGTCATTTTCCAACGGATAGAAACTGGAAAAAAAATACATGCATACGTTACCAGGACAGTGAAGAACGCTTGTACGGTGGCATAATATGCAGAAAGTTTCCCGAACTAAGCAGATCTGAAGAAGAGCTCTCAGATTTCCTTCGCGGCACAACTTGAAAATGACTTATGAAAGCAACCATTCGCCTATACATAGGCACGATTGGCCGCAGACTCATCTGCGGATCCTATAGGTGTACTTGTGGCACTTCTACATGGGTCCCACACCTCCGGCTCGCTCCAGTTAAAGTTGCAAAGGAGGTCTCACAAGCTGAAAAGGTCAAATCAGGAATAAAAATGATACGCGATTGAGCGGAATAGCCTGAAATCATGGTTTCTTGTCGGTTAGAGTTAAACTCCCGTCATCTCATTGGTATTCTCCTGAATGCAAGGTATACTATACCAATGAGCTCAGATTTCACAGATCATGCTCGAAAATACCCCACAAAGGTCCGATGCCGTCATTTGCTGGGTCACAACCCTAAACATTCCCAATAAGGGTTACAACGCAAAACCCAAAAATATCAAACCTCCCCTGAAATTACAACCAGCAAAGTTATCAATCGATGAAATATCCCGTGGGGTCACAACGCACATCTTTCAATCATCCACGTATCCCCGGCGGGGGTTACAACGCAATGCAACCATTAATACACACATCAATGAAGGTCAAGCAACCTTGACGTCATGTCAGCCGATGGCAAGTAAACCCATCGAAGCAACTCATCCACGTATCCCTGGCGGGGGTTACAACGCAATATGACCATTGACACATGCATCAATGAGGGTCAAGCCACCTTGACAATGTACTTAGTAGTGATCTATCTGGTGATACACACATCAACGAAGGTCGGGCAACCTTGACAGCGACAAAACTATTGGCAGTAACTCCAACAGAATGAGAGAATATGTTATACACATCCTCAAACAGACAAAGCTTTATCCCCACGGATCTCTTACACACAAGAGGTACCTCTATGGAATATAAGCCAGTGTCTAAGATTCAAGATTTGGTGATAGCCCCAACGTCAACATCCTTGAAGACTTGGATCGCATGTCTAAGCCATCACTGACTGTCATCCCAAAAGGATTACCAGACAGTCATGCATCATACATTTGCATCATGTTGCTGTATATAGCATCATGTTTACCTTGTTTGCATTTCAAGTGTTTAGGATTCTTTATCCAATCCATGCCTTGCATTGCATGAATATGATAAAGACGGGCATCTGTAGACACTCAAAATTTTCTGCACGCCTGTTACTAACATTGTAGGAGGGCAGATTCTACTTTTGGAGATAACCCTGGAAGACAGCTTACATCCATTCTGGATACTACCGGAAGTTTAGTTCTAACCCAGAACACAAACCAGGAACTTTATCTCAAACCCGGAACACACACCGGGAATATCATTTACAACCTCGGAGATAACCCCGAGTTACGCAGATCAAAAGACCAAAACAACAGGAAGGGAGAGATTACATCTCGGTGATAACACCATGACGCTTCGGTTCCAGTCCCATAAACAACACTGGGAGTAGTGACTCCATCCTTGGTGATATCCCTAAGAGATTCCATTGTAGTTCCAGCGATAACTCTAAAAATGCTTGTTTCAAATATATGCGATCAGCTTCAAGCTCAGACCTCCTGCCGAGGCAATCATACCTCAGACCCGGAGCTAACAACGGGCAGACAGGAAAACCCACAGATGACATTGCAGCATACCTGTAACGCCCCCAAAATAGGTATACATCACCTATTCTGAGTCGCTAAATACATGGTACAGAATACAAATACAATCTTTAATATATAACAAGAGAGCTGTGAGTTTTAATACAAATACTGTCTTCAAGACAATATCCATTCTCAGAATAAGTCCTCATTACATTTATTGTCACACTATTTAACAGAATAGTGAGAACTACTAATACTATCATCTGGTCCATCCCTTCGTTCCCTGACTCGTCCCAGCTATATTCTCATTTCCTGAAGAGAACAATGAAAGAAAGGGTGAGCTCAACTAGCCCAGAAAGAGATATTATGACTAAGATAATGCAGAATAAATTATCATTAGTCTACAACAATGTTAAACTGATAAAATATAATAGACATCAAGTTTAACTGCAGCGGGACAAGCAATCCATTAAAAGAGTCAAATAGAGAATAAAATCTACTATCTTTTATGATTTAAAAGGTTTTTCATCACTTTTATCGCTGAGACTCAGCTTAATAAATAATCCACATCATCGAATCACCCCTGCACTACGGCCAAGGATATTCTTTAGTATCACGACCACAAATTATCCATGTACTACGGGCCAAGGACATTCGTGTATTCATCAATGATCATGATCATGCCAACAACTGTCCATCAATGCACTACGGGCCAATGAGGACTTTTATCACATCATTTGTAACATTCTTGTCATGATTATCTTAGAATAATCCACAGTCATAATCATACCAAGTCCATCTATGCACTACTGAACCACGATGACTTTCAAAAATATAAACATGAGGATGATGACAATGATATAAGAATTCAATAAAACAAGTTCACGAATTAATTTATCCAGGAACTAATAACGTCCAAATTGTCTACATGATACTTCTTTGTAGAGTAAAATTCAAGAATGCTCATAAGAATATTTCCATGAAAAGATACTGGATGAAGCGCAAATATCAAGGATATTCCACTAATTTCATGGAGTATAGAAGTCAAAACTTTAACCAACTGAGTATAATAAGAAATGAAATAACAAAAGAAATCACCAAGCATACTGAGACCGCAGCATAAAGCGAGTTATTCCAACGAGAATAATAAAAAGGCGGAACCGGTCGGCGTAAAACGCACAGACAGGATGTTCCAACAGAATAATAAAGACGGAACCAGGTTATGCGTAAAGCACAGACAGGATGTTCCAATGGAATGGTAAAGAATGAAATAACAGAAGAATTTCACCATGTATGCAGTACTTCGCATAGACAGGTTATTCCAACATAATAATTAAGAATGGAATAACAGAAGTTCTTTTCATGAATACAAAAGAAATAATACCCCTTACCTTAGAAGAAACTGGATACTGGAATAGTGAGGTAGCAGACTTCTCTTCTTCTATAGATTTCTCTCTACAAAATCCAAAATGGTCATTAATTTTAATTTCCATCCAAAAACCAGACATAAATGCTTAGTAGACTAACAGAATCCAAGTGGCTCACGAGGGTGGCACGTGGGGTCCACTCCAATGTGAGATCCGTAGTCGAGATAATACACTTTTTGGCTCTTGTATTAGGAGTCCGATTTTCATTGTGGTTACCGAAACTTTTTTTGTTACAATCGAATAGTTGTACTCTCAAAAATTACAAAATGGTCATTACTTAAAAATTATTATTATTTAAAAATGTTGAAAGTCAAAGTTGAAATTATTATTATTATTATTTCAAAATTATTATTATTTTGAAATTATTATTAATACTATTATTATTATTAAAATTGTTATTATTAATTTAAAATTATTATTATACAATACTATTAATTTTACTCAGAAGTTCTACATATTATTAAAATTATTATTATTTTAAAATTGTTATTATTAATAGTATTTTATTATTTATGAAAGAAAAAGCCCCCTTTCTTTATTATTAATAGTATTTTATTATTATTATTATTTTAAAATTATTATTATTAATAGTATTTTATTATTTATGAAAGAAAAAATCCCCCTTTCTTTTCTTGATTCTGATGAATCTGATCAACTCTTTTTTTTTAATCGGAGTTGCAGGAGAATCCAACAACAACTGCGTGCCACCAAGAGCGCAAGTGGCTAATAATAATACTAATACTAATAATATAAAATTAATAATAAATAATAATAATAATAATAATATTAATTTCAAAATAATAATAATATTATTGACAATAATGACGGGATAATTTCAAAATACATGCAATACGTACTGCATGTACATAATTTTTTTTAGTGCTAAATAAATAAACTTATTAAATAATACATACATGACCATTTTGTAAATAATAATTTTAAAATAATAATAAATTTTAAGTAATAATAATTTTTAAGTAATGACCATTTTTTAATTTTTGAGAGTACAATTATTCGATTGTAACAAAAAAAGTTTGATAACCACCTGATAAAATCGGACCTGATGACGATAACAAAAAGTGTATTATTCGACTGGATCCACGTGAGTGGACCTACTATGTGCCACCTCGATTGCCACTTAGTTCTGATGTCTACTAAGCATTTCGATCTGGTTTTGAGCGAAATAAAATTAATGACCATTAATAATATTAAAATGCAGTTATTCGATTGTAATAAAAAAGTTTGGTAACCACAATGAAAATCGGACCTAGTCAATGACCAAAAAGTGATTTATCCATAATTGCTCTATAACTTTAGTGAATTGGTGAGAAATGAAGGAAGAATGAGCTTATTTATAAAAAATATAGTTTCAATAATTTACACGTTTTGGGGCTCGAAAAATTACGATCTGATACCTCCAACTTTTCCTTTATTTTTAATTTAGTCATGCAAGTATTATCAAACTTGCACCACCTCCCCTAATAGTAAATAATGTGATTCAATAGTAAATCATGTGAATCAATAGTTCTGAACATGTAAAAATCGAATTACGATTATAATACCTCCATCTATACCTCCATTTTAATTTAGTCATGCAAGTATTATCAATCTTGCACCAACTCCCCTAATAGTAACAAGAATATGAAACAATAGTATACACATGTGAACAAATAGTTATAATCATGTGAAATAATAGCAATCGATTGCTCATTTATCAGGTTAAATACTTGGATTGGTCGATATAACCTCCAGACATCAATTATTATCGAAATAAATGTAGATTTTCACTAACACAAATAATTCTAACACAATGAAACTATTTTTATCAACAATATAAATTTTGAAATTTCAAAGTTTGACTTTTCACGAAAAAGTCAATTTGTTAACTTTTGACCAAAAGTTAATCCGAAAAATTTTGTGTTTATAGACTATTTTACTAATTTCATCGTTCCCACTCAAATATCACGTCCAGCGTCTCCAAATTCAACTCAAGAACACAACTTCAATTTTAATAACATTCATCATTAATATTATAACTCACAATATTTATCAACCGGTCGTCCTTAGGAAGAGGGCTTTCCGTTAAGGATTTCTCCTATTAACATGCAATTAGGTGACCAAACCTCTCCTTGTGAGAACTTCTAGACATTGTAAATATTGCAATTTAATAATATGAATAACTTTTTCGTCTCAATTATTGATTTAATAAAATAACATATTATGCGGATGATGATACTATGACAATAATCGAATCAATAATATAGAGAGATATGATGTAGCAATTCTTTGTAGCAATAATTGAGTATAATGAGTGACTTCTCACGTAAGCATCAATAATCAATCTGGTGTGCTACTTATACAACCACAGCGTATTCTTTGTACTTTTACTACCGAGTAGTTCAACAGTATTAATGGTAAAACTTCTGCCATTATTTTCATAAATATATTTTTGTTGTTTTCTCAATCTGGCAATAATTCTGTTGTGGGGTCCACCAATGATTTACACCGCTTGTCTATGCGAATATTTCACCTTTAAAACGAATATTCTCCGACTAATCGAATATAATATAACAACTTGCATACTTTGCAGAATTTATAAATACTACCCACAACTATAACATTATAACAAATTCATTCCATAATATTCAAAAAATGATAATTATAGAAAAATCATCTTTATTCATAAAAGTTGGGGTCTTACAACCTCCCCTTCTTATGAAATTTTGCCCTTGAAATTAGGGTACGTACCTGGTATGTCGAATAAGTGAGGATATCTTGACTTCATCTCAGATTCTAACTCCCAAGTCATTTCTTCCACGTCGTGGTTTCTCCACAAAACTTTGACTTGAGGTATAACCTTGGAGCGTAGAATATGATCCTTCTTATCCAAGATTTTAACATATAACTCTTCATACGTTAAATCTTCCTCTATCACGTCCGGTTCTAATTTAATAATGTGGTTTGGGTCTTCCACATATTTACGTAACATAGATATGTGAAAAATGTTATGAACACAAGACATACTTGGCGGTAAAGCGAGTCTATACGCCACAGTTCCTACTCGATCGAGGATTAAAAATGGGCTAATGAAACGAGAATTGAGCTTTCCTCTCTTTCCAAATCTCTTAACTCCTTTCCATGGAGCAACACGTAACAACACATGATCTCCAATATCGAATTCCACGTCCTTTCGATGAAGATCAGCATAACTCTTTTGTCGATCTTGTGAGGTTTTTATACGTTGTCGGATTGTTTGAATCTTTTCCGTAGTCATACGTACCAAATCCCGTCCTAACAACGTTGCTTCACCCACCTCATCCCAACATCTTGAAGAACGACACTTTCTTCCATACTGACGCCTCGAATGGAGCCATGCGAATAATTGCTTGATAACTGTTGTTGTAGGAAAACTCCACCAATGGTAAGAACTTATCCCAACTTCCCTTGAAGTCAAGGACACAGAGTCTTAATAAATCTTTAAGAGTTTGAATAGTCCTCTCTGATTCTCCGTCCGTCTAAGGATGATATGCCGAACTAAATCGTAAATCTGTGCCTATAGCTTTTTGAAAACTAACCCAAAATCTTGAAGTGAATCTTGGATCTCGATCAGAAACTATGGATACTGGCATACCATGCAATCTTATAATATCGTTTATATATATACTAGCAAGATGATCAAGTGTATAAGTTTCTCGTATCGGTAAGAAATGAGCAGACTTAGTCAATTTATCAACAATGACCCAAATCGCATCTATGCCTTGAGAAACCTTTGGAAGACCGATGCTTGAAATCCATGGTAATGTGCTCCCACTTCCATTCTGGAATTTCAAGTGGTTGCAATGGACCTTTTGGCACTTGATGCTCCGCCTTAACTCGTTGACAAGTTAGACACCTTGAGATAAACCCCGCTATCTCTCTCTTCATATTGCTCCACTAAAATGTATGTCGAAGATCACGATACATTTTGGTACTCCCAGGATGGATTTCAAATGGTGTGTTGTGTGCCTCCATCATGATTTTATACTTTAACTTAGGGTCGTTAGGAACACAAAGTCTGGAGTTGACTTGAAGTATTCCTTCTTCATCGATTCTTGCTTCCGGTATAGCACCTTCTTGCACTTTCTTTCTAATATGCATCAGCTCCAGGTCTGTTGCTTGAGCAGCTTTAACCTTATCGATTAAAGTCGGTTCTACTCGTATATTCACCATCATCACGTGGGTCCCTGGAATCTTTATCTCTATCTCCATCCTTTGCAAGTCATACAAAATGGGCCTTTGCGTTGACAATATCGCACTAGTACCCGCATATGATCTTCTACTTAATGCGTCAGCTACCACGTTCTCTTTTCCAGGATGGTATTGGATGGTATGATTGTAAGACCCCAACTTATTATAAATAAAATTGAATTTTCCTTTATTCATTATTCTAAATTAATAAGGGTTAATTTGATATAATTCTTTGGTTATGGGTGAAATGTGCAAAGCTTACAAAATATGCAAGTGGTTATAAAATATTCATTATTGTCGGGGAATATTCGTTTGGTCGTGGAATATTCTTTTTGTCGGGAATCTCCGTACGACGGCGCAGTCATTGGTGGGCCCCATAACGGAAAACGGTTGGATGAAAGAAAATGACAAGTTTGAGCTTTTATAAATAACGACGTAGTTGTTACCGTTAACACTGTTGGATTACCTGGTGGTTAAAATACAGTAATATGCGTGGTTGCACAGTATTGTTGAATTATTGATTCGTACATAAGAAGGCGCTACTCAATAATGGTTACAGTAATTACTATTCAGTATTTTATTTTATTGATTCAATAATTGCCGCGTTGATATTTTATATTGTTGTTGTTTCAATAATTGTCATTACACAGTATTTTTCATTATCGAAGCAATAATTCATATTATTTGAATAATATTATCGAGATAACATTATTGGCAATGTCTAGAAAGTTACATCTAAGGAGAGGTTTGGTCACCTAATTGCGGCAAAGATGAGGAGAAATCCTTATTGAAAAGCCCCTCTTTCACAGGAGCTGCACAGTTGTCAATATTGTGATCTTCGTAATATTATTTGTGAATAATTAATTATTGATTTATATGATGAGGAAAATATTGATTTTATATGGATATAGATGGAGAAAATTTTTAATGTGACAATTGTTGAAAATTAATATTTTATCTTTTACGATAAAATAATTCATTTAAATATATTATTTTAATAATATATTAACGGTGATATTTTTATAATGAATGTGGGATATATGAGTATATGAGGAGGTAGAGTATTTTGTGGCATTAAATGTTTAACATATGTTTTTGTGTGTCGGTAGACACAATTCTTGACCAAAATTTATTATAGGCAGAAATCGCTCATTTATGGATTTGGATAATTTACATTTGGAATTTGGAAAAACTTCTTTACGCAAAGTTGTAGAAATTGAATTTCCTATAAAAAGTAGCGAGATTGAATTTTTCCGACAAAGGGTTATTTATCATGAATTATTGAAGTTCGGAGTTAAAATAATTGATTTTTTGGAAGTTTTAATTATTTTATATAAGAAAAACGTTTTTGTGGTTGTTGGCACATGGGTGGTGATGTTTTTGACCAAAGAAGGCATGCTAGAGTTTTCAAAATATGTGGGTAGAATTTGGAATAAATAATAATATATTTTATTAATTTAGTCTCATTTGGCGTTAACATTTTCCTATAAATAGAGGGCTAAGTTAGAATTGAAAATCACACGAAAACTAAGTTTTCTCTCTTTCTCTCTATATTATTGAGCGTATTCTTGTGAGTATACTTTTGAGTATTGCTATACTGGTGCGAGTTTACATCGACACTATATCTAAAATTCATGAAAGTACGGTTATTTTGAGGTAAAAGATTATTTTCTTCAATATCATTATGCCAAAATATTGGTTGAACTTTTTATCAAATTTGGAACTTTTTCATGTCGGGGTTACTATTCATGAGTTACTATTCACGAGTTACTATTCATGAGTTACTATTCACGAGTACTATTCACGAAGCGTGAAGATGTTTTTTGTGAAATTTCTATCTTTTTGTGTTGGGGTTACTATTCACGTATACGGCACTATTCACGAATACGACACTATTCACCGAAAAATGAAAATTTTTCTTTTTGTCCAAGATGTCTATTTTGGCTACTATCTTTGATTGTATCCATGTTTTGATCGTTATTTTTGAGTTACCTTCAAAATCGTTTATTATGAAGTATTATCGATCTTGGATAAACTGTTGTACGAATCCCTAATATTTGTCCTTCTATCTCACTGGATTCGTTCTTAAAAATATTTTTCATCATCCTCGGTCCT
Organism: Panax ginseng; assembly: GCA_020205605.1. NCBI lineage: Eukaryota > Viridiplantae > Streptophyta > Magnoliopsida > Apiales > Araliaceae > Panax > Panax ginseng. The sequence goes on from CM035129.1 coordinate 92,157,232, forward strand.
TAATGGTGATACTTGATGAATATCTTTGGCTTTGTAGTGCAAAGATGAGCGATTAATCGATGAATATCTTTGGCTTTGTAGTGCAAAGATGAGCAGTGTTGAGATGAACATGACCAATGGTGATACAAATGAATATCTTTGGCTTTGATAGTGCAAAGATGATTAAAGATGTATATTGATTGTTGTTACAGGGATGAAATATTGATGATGGACTTTTAAATCTTAGAAGACAGTAGAATTCATTCTCTACGTGACTCTTCTAATGGATTGTTGTTTCCGCTGCATTTGTTGATCTAAAACTTGTTGTCTATTGTATTCTATTAGATTTTTCCTGTTGAAGACTAACGATAATTTGTTGTATATTATCTTAGTCATAATATTCTTTACTGGGCTAGTTGAGCTCACCCTTTTCCTTGTTGTTCCATTTTTCTTCTCAGGAGGTGAGAACATAGCAGGATCGAGTCGGGGTATGGAATGAAGGTTCTAGAGAGAGTTGTTTAGTAGTCCTCACCATTTTTGTAAAATAATGTATCAATAATTATGATGGGGATTTATTTGCGTGTGGATATTGTCTAGACGACAATATCTGTATTTAAACTCACAGTATGTATTGTCGTATTTCACACGACATTTGTATTATTGAAGTTGTAGTTATTTCTGTACCATGTATTTGGCGACTCAGAATGGGTTGGGTGGAATGGAACTATTTTGTGGGCGTCACAGTTGGTATCAGAGCTTAGGGATATGATCTCTGGCAGAGATCGGGGAAAAGAACTAGGAGGGGAGAGACGAGTAAATCCTTCACTAGTGTGTCCTACCTAAGCTTATTTGTTGATCGGTCATAATATAGGATATTATGTGATATGTTAATTTGTTTAATTAACCCTTGTTTTATAAGCGATGTTTAAGAATGGTATGAGTACATTAACAATGGAGTTTATGAGGCTGTGGAACAACCTTTAGTCACAAACCGGAGAGCGTTACAATGAAGGCAATATTCCTCCTGTAAACAACACTTCTACCAGCAAGCGATGAAACGATGGAATGTTTAGGAGCTTTTTGCGAGTTCATGCAAAATCGAATTTGAGGAGACTTCGTGTACAAAATACAATGGAAATGATGGTAACGCGCGTTTATCACGGACGAAACAATTCAAAGAGTTGGGACCACCAGATTTCCATGGAAACCGGATCCGATCAAAGGCGAAAACGTGGGTCAAGCAAATTACCAAGATATTTGATGTCTTGGGATGCGACGAGGAGCGAAGGTTCCATTCGCCACCTTTATGTTTAAGTGGTGAAGCGATTCTTGGTGGGAATCAGTGAAGCGTACTGACCGGATGCACTCAACATGTCTTGGGAAAGATTTGAAACTGTTCAATGACAAGTACTTCCCTGAAAGTATTCATCATATGAAAGAAGTGGAGTTTATTAGACTGGAGTAGAGTAACATGACGGTGTCTCGATGCTGGCGAAGTTTGCGAGTTGTCGGTGTTTGCACCTCATTTGGTGGAAAATGAGGAACGTGTATGACGCGTATGTTACGAGAGGTCTAAAACCCGAGATTAAATCAATACCTTATCTCTCATAAGTTTTCTACGTATTCGGATGTTGTCAGCAGGGCTCGGATTATTAGGCGAGATAGTGAGTATACTCAACCGAGGGACCACAACCGGTGGTAGTCATCGAGCGATGATAACCAAGGAGGAGGAAAGAATACGGACAAAGGCGGTAACCACTCTGGTGGTAATCGTGGCCATGAAAATAGAAGAAGCGAGTCGGGAGGAGATTTTAAAAAGAGGAGATTCAACAATGACCATGTGAAGACGTCAACCGATGTAGAATCGGTTCCAAGGGAGGAGAAAGACCACCGTTTGTATGTTACAAATGCGGGAAGGAGGGACATATCAGCCCAAACTGTCCACAACATTCCAAGTTATGTTACAACTGTGGAAAGGAAGGCCACATCGCTCGAGATTGTACTATAGCGAAACCAAGTTTAGCGAAGTGGTCATTCAAGGGTACATCCGGAAAAGTCAAAATCGGTTCTTGGAAGAAGCGTTTATCGTGACCATTAAAAAAATCGAGAGAACCCTGACGAGTTTAGCATAAAGTTAGTTAATTATAATTCTTGCGAAGTTTATACCTTACTAGATACCGGTTCTACCCATTCTTTTATCTCTCTTGCTTGCGCTCAACGTTTGAACTTGACTACGGAGAAATTAGACTTTGACCTATTATTGGAGACTTCGTTAGGAGAAACTTTCATTACATCCGTTATTTAGAAATCTTGCTTGATTCAAGTTGGCACTATCACATTACCTGTTGATCTTATCTCTTTAAAGATACTTGCTTTTGATGTGATTTTAGGGATTGATTGGTTAACTACTCATCATGCCAAATTGATTGCTTTTGTAAGGTTGTTAGTTTTCATATTCCTAAGCAACTTTATTATTCAATTCAAGCAATCAAACCATTGTAGTCAAACATTTTCATATCAAGCCATGAAGTCATTCATTTATTACGGATGTCAAGTTTTCTTAGTCCATGTTATGGATTTGAATAAAGACACATCCGATTTGAATAATATTCCTGTTGTTATTGATTTTTCCTGACGTATTTCCTAAAGAATTTCTTAGCTTACTCCCAAAGCCTGATATTAAATTTTGTATCGACTTTGAATCCGGTACAAAACCCATTTCTAAAATCTCATATCGAATGGCTCCTATTGAATTTCAGGAGTTAAAAACCCAAGTACAAGAGTTAGTACCCGAGCCTTTATATGGTGACTTCCTTTGTGGAATACACCGAAGCCAGACTCTCCGTAGGGGACGCCATATTCGTGCAGTAGTAAACTGATAGGTGTCATTGTGACGTGCTATCCAAGATTGGGATATGAGTTACAGTTGAGAGCAACCTAAGTCAGTAATCGAAATACGTAGATTTCTAGGCTTAGTTGGTTATTATCGGAGATTCGTGGAAAGATATTCTCAAATCGCTAGTCCATTAACTCAGCTGACTCGTAGAGATACAAAATTCGAATGGAGCACGAATTTGGGAAGAGCTTGAAGAACTTAAGAAGAGACTCATTTGGCACATGTTACGACCATACCATCACCGGAAAAGCGAGCGTGGTAGGCGGCGTGTTGAGTAAAAGATCGTATCTGAGTACGAGTACGATATTGTCAAAGACTCATTTCGTATAACTTACAAATATTAGAGATGGAGATGAAAACTCTAGGTATCCACGTGATGATATACGAGTATAATCGACTTTTATCGATAAAGTTAAAATTGCTCAGGCTACACATCGGAGCTGATGAATTTGAAGAAGGAGGTTCAAGAAGTTGTTATTTAAAAAGCGATAATCGGTGAGGTGAGGAAAGCTCAAACCTTTGATTTATTAATCCATTTGAAATTCTCGATCGAATAGGAACTGTGGCCTATAGACTCGCTTTAACTACCAAGTATGTCGGCGTGTTTATAACATTTTTACGTCTGGATGTTACGTGGGCGACCGAATAACATCATTGAGTTAGAACCCGACGAGATAGCTGAAGATTTAGCATACGAGGAGATACCTGTTGAGATTTTGGATAGGAAAGAGCATGTCTTACGCACGAAGGTTATACCACAAGTTAAGGTTTTGTGGAGAAACCATGCAATTGAGGAAATGACATGGGAGTTGGAATCGAAGATGAAAGCGAGGTACCCTCACCTTTTCGATACACCAGGTACGTACGTCAATTTCGAGGACGAAATTTCATAAGGAGGGGAGGTTGTAAGAACCAAACTTATTATAAATAAAATTGAATTTTCCTTTATTCATTATTCTAAATTAATAAGGGTTAATTTGATATAATTCTTTGGTTATGGGTGAAATGTGCAAAGTTTACAAAATATGCAAATGGTTATAAAATATTCATTATTGTCGGGGAATATTCGTTTGGTCGTGGAATATTCTTTTTGTCGGGAATCTCCGTCTGACGGCAGTAGCGGTCGTTTAGTGGGCCCCATAACGGAAAAAACGGTTGGATGAAAGAAAATGATAAGTTTGAGCTTTTATAAATAACGACGTGGTTATTCACAATTAACAATCATTGGATTACACGGTGGTTAAAATACGATAATATGCGTGGTTGCACATGTTGTTGAATTATTGATTCGTACATAAGAAGTATTACTCAATAATGGTTCTGATAATTACTATTCATTATTTTATTTTATTGATTCAATAATTGCAGCGTTGATATTTTATATTGTTGTTGTTTCAATAATTGTCATTACACAGTATTTTTCATTATCGAAGCAATAATTCATATTATTTGAATAATATTATCAGATAACATTATTGGCAATGTCTAGAAAGTTCTATCTAAGGAGAGGTTTGGTCACCTAATTGCTTGCGCAGATGAGGAGAAATCCTTATTGGAAAGCCCCTCTTTCTGAGGCGCCTAGTTGTCAATATTGTGATACTGTAATATTATTTGTGAATAATTATTGATTTATATGATGAGGAAAATATTGATTTTATATGGATATAGATGGAGAAAATTTTTAATGTGACAATTGTTGAAAATTAATATTTTATCTTTTTCTGATAAAATAATTCATTTAAATATATTATTTTAATAATATATTAACGGTGATATTTTTATAATGAATGTGGGATATATGAGTATATGAGGAGGTAGAGTATTTTGTGGCATTAAATGTTTAACACATGTTTTGTGTGTCGGTGGACACAATTACGACCAAAAATTTATTATAGGCGTAAAATCGCTCATTTATGGATTTCGGATAATTTCATTTGGAATTTGCAAACACTTCTTCTCTGCAAAGTTGTAGAAATTGAATTTCCTATAAAAAAGTAGCGAGATTGAATTTTTCGACAAAAGGGTTATTTATCATGAATTATTGAAGTTCCTAGAGTTACGAAATAATTAATTTTTGGAAGTTTTAATTATTTTATATAAGAAAACGTTTTTTGTGGTTGTTGGCACATGGGTGGTGATGTTTTTGACCAAAGAAGGCATGCTAGAGTTTTCAAAACATGTGGGTAGGAATTTGGAATAAATAATAATATATTTTATTAATTTAGTCTCCTTTGGCGTTCTAACATTTTCCCATAAATAGAGGGCTAAGTTAGAATTGAAAATCACACCGAAAACTAAGTTTTCTCTCTTTCTCTCTATATTATCGGCGTATTCTTGTGAGTATACTTTGAGTATTGCTATATCTGTTGCGAGTTTCATAAACCTTATACTGAAAATTGATCGAAATACGGTTATTTTGAGGTAAAGATGTTATTTCTTTCTCGAAATGATATTATTTTCTTCAATATCATTATGCCAAAATATTGGTTGAACTTTTTATCAAATTTGGAACTTTTTCATGTCGGGGTTACTATTCATGAGTTACTATTCACGAATTACTATTCATGAGTTACTATTCACGAGTTACTATTCACGAGTACTATTCACGAAGCGTGAAGATGTTTTTTGTGAAATTTCTATCTTTTTGTGTTGGGGTTACTATTCACGTATCGGCCTTATTCATAGAAAAAATGAATTTTTTTTTTTTTTCCAAGATGTCTATTTTGGCTACTATCTTTGATTGTATCCATGTTTTGATCGTTATTTTTGAGTTACCTTCAAAATCGTTTATTATAGTATTATCGATCTTGGATAAACCGTTGTATATAATCCCTAATATTTGTCCTTCTATCTCACTTGGATTCGTTCTTAAATATATTTTTCATCATCGTCGGTCCTTAATGGTGATACTTGATGAATATCTTTGGCTGTAGTGCAAAGATGAGCGATTAAGCCGATGAATATCTTTGGCACATGTAGTGCAAAGATGAGCAGTGTTGAGATGAACATGACCAACCGGTGATACAAATGAATATCTTTGGCTGTAGTGCAAAGATAATTAAAGATGTATATTGATTGTTATTACGAGGATGAAATATTGATGATGGACTTTTAAATCTTAGAAGGCGGTAGAATTCATTCTCTACGTGACTCTTCTAATGGATTGTTGTTTCCACAACATTTGTTGATCTAAAACTTGTTGTCTATTGTATTCTATTAGATTTTTCCCTGTTGAAGACTAACGATAATTTGTTGTATATTATCTTAGTCATAATATTCTTTACTGGGCTAGTTGAGCTCACCCTTTTCCTTGTTGTTTCATTTTTCTTCTCAGGAGGTGAGAACATAGCAGGATCGAGTCGGGGTATGGAATGAAGGTTCTAGAGAGAGTTGTTTAGTAGTCCTCACCATTTTTGTAAAATAATGTATCAATAATTATGATGGGGATTTATTTGCGTGTGAATATTGTCTAGACGACAATATCTGTATTTAAACACACAGTATGTATTGTCGTATTTCACACGATATTTGTATTATTGAAGTTGTAGTTATTTCTGTACCATGTATTTGGCGACTCAGAATGGGTTGGGTGGAATGGACCTATTTTTGGGGCGTCACAATGATCATAATCTTTTAACAGTTCAAGCCAACATCGTTGTCGCATGTTGAGTTCCTTTTGAGTGAAGAAATATTTGAGGCTTTTATTATTCGTAAAGATCTCCACTTTCTCCCCATACAAATAATGCCTCCAAATCTTTATTGCAAAAACGACTGCTGCCAACTCTAGATCATGAGTAGGATAATTTCTCTCATATTATTTGAGTTGTCGTGAGGCATAGGCTATGACTTTCCCATGTTGCATGAGAGCACAACCTAACCCTTTGCTCGAAGCATCACTGTAGATGACAAATCCCTCTGATCCAGATGGTATTGTCAGAACAGGTGCTGAAATGAGTCTCATCTTGAGTTCTTGAAAACTCTTCTCACATTCCTCACTCTAACCGAATTTTGTATCTTTCCGAGTTAACTGAGTTAATGGAGTAGCGATTCGAGAAAATCCTTCCACGAATCTCCGATAATAACCAGCTAAGCTGAGAAAGCTACGTACTTCGATCACTGATTTGGGTTGTTCCCAGCTTTGAATAGCTTCAATCTTTGCTGGGCCAACAGATATTCCATGACTTGATACTACTTGCCCAAGGAATGCTACTTTCTCAAGCAAGAACTCGTATTTCTTCAACTTGACATAAAGCTTATATTCAAGAAGCTTTTGGAGTATCAGCCTCAAATGTTGTTCATGATCTTCACGGCTTTTGGAATAAATAAGGATGTCATCAATAAAGACGACCACAAAGTGATCCAAATATTCCTTGAATACTCGGTTCATCATATCCATGAAGGTAGCAGGAGCATTAGTCAATCCAAAAGACATGACTAGGAATTCATAATGCCCGTACCGTGTTCTGAAAGCAGTCTTTGGAATGTCATCAGTTTTAATCTTCAACTAGTGATATCCAGAATGAAGATCAATCTTTGAAAAGAATTTGGCTCCTTGCAACTGGTCAAACAGGTCATCAATGCGAGGCAATGGGTACCTATTTTTGATCGTGACATGATTCAACTCCCGATAATCAATACAAAGTCGTATACTCCCATCTTTTTTTTTCACTAATAGAACAGGAGCACCCCAAGGAGACGTACTAGGACGAATGCAACCGATGTCTAACAATTCCTGCAGTTGGGTCTTTAACTCCTGAAGTTCAATAGGAGCCATTCGATATGGGGCTTTGGAAATAGGTTTTGTACCGGGTTCAAGGTCGATACAAAATTCAATTTCACGCTCTAGGGGTAGGCCAAGAAGTTCTTCAGGGAATACGTCAGGAAATTCATTCATAATAGAAATATCATTCAAAACTGACGTATTTTTATTTAGATCCGTGACATTAGCTAAGAAAGCTTGACATCCGTTTTTCAATAAACGAATAGCTTTATGGTTTGAGATGATAGTGATTTATTTTAATGGTTTGGTTGCTTGAATTCGCATAATAGGTTGGTTAGGAATATGAAAGCTAACAACCTTACGAAAACAATCAATTTTTGCATGATGAGTAGCTAACCAATCAATCACTAGAATTACGTCAAATGCAAGTATTTTCAATGAAATAAGATCGACAGGTAATGTGAGGGTACCGATTTGAACTAAACAAGACTTATAAATAGTGGATGTAATGAAGGTTTCTCCTAATGGAGTTTCAACAGATAAGTCAAAGTCCAATTTCTCCGGAGTCAAATTTAAACGTTGAGCGCAAATAGGAGAAATAAAAGAATGGGTAGAACCAGTATCAAATAAGGTATAGACTTCACTAAAGTTTATGATAAGCTTACCCGTGATGTCCTCGTTCGGGTTCCTTGCTTTCTGGGAGGTCACAACAAACGCTCTCCCTTGCACTACCGGTTTTGACTTTTTTGGGACGACCTTTGGTGCCTCCTTCCCAACTGGACTTGTCTTCGATGAACGAAAAAATCGGGCTAGGTGACCTTCTCTTCCACAATTGTAACACGCTTTGGATGGCATCGCGCAGTTTGGACTGATATGTCCCTCCCCTCCGCATTTGAAGCATATAATAGGTGGTCATTCTCTTTCCTTAACAACGGGTGATGGTGCTGACGTCTTTCCATCATTATTGAATCTCCTCTTCTTGAAATGTCCATTCTTATTGTTTTGGCCATGATTACCACCGAAGTGGTTACCATTTCTGGCATGTTGATTCCCTCCACACTTATTGTCACCGTTTGATGATATTTGCTATAATCGTATTATCATTTTGTCACGCTTCTTCTTTTTGGTTGGGTTGACTCATTATCGCGTTCAATAACTAAGCCCTATTAACAACATCTCAATACAAACACGCTTTATGAGAGATAAGATATTGACGTATCTCAGGTTTCAAACCTCTTAGAAACATTCGCGTCATTCTCTCCTCATTATCAACCAAATGGGACGCAAACCGGGACAACTCGGCAAACATGGATTCATTCTGCGACACGGACATGTTGTTTTGCTGCAGCTTGATGAACTCTACCTCTTTCATGTGACGAATACTTTCGGGAAAGTACTTGTCGTTGAACAATTCTTTGAACTTCTCCCAAGACATCTTCATGCAAAGAAGTTGAGTCGCTTTCTGATTCCCACCGGTAATCACCTCTGCCATAACATGAAAGTCACAAAAGGAACTTTTTGCTCCTCGGAGCAACCCAAGACATCAAATATCTTATTGATCTATTTTATCCACGTCTCCGCCTTAAGTGGTTTTGGGTCTCCAAAAAACTTCGGTGGTCCCAGCTCCTTGAACTGTTTGGCGGTGACCGTCCGAGAGTTGCCAGTGTTTCCACCTGCATTTTGGACAAGAGCCGCTCTCGCCTGATGTTGCATGAATTGCGAGAACATTCCATCGTTAATCATTTGGTCAGTGTTATTGTTTGCATGAGGATTGTCGTCTTCCTGATGCACAATCTCCTGGTTATTGATCTGTGCAGACTCAACGGTCTCCTGTGCTCCATTGATATTGTCAACATTCTCGGATGCCATTTTTAAATACTGCCACAAAACAAGGGTTAATTAGCATATCACATATTATCCCTATACTCTGACCAACCAATTAAATATCAAATAAACTTAGGTAGGTCATACTAGCGAAGGAACTCCCCGTCTCTCCCCTCCTAGTTCTTGTCTCACTTCTTAGCCAGGGATCATATCCCTAAGCTTTGATACCAACTGTGATGCCCCCAAAATAGGTATACATCACCTATTCTGAGTCGCCAAATACATGGTACAGAATACAAATACAATCTTTAATATACAACAAGAGAGCTGTGAGTTTTAATACAAATACTATCTTCAAGACAATATCCATTCTCGAAATAAGTCCTCATTACATTTATTGTCACACTATTTAATGTAATAGTGAGAACTACTAATACTATCATCTGTCCATCACTCCGCTTCCCAGACTCGTCCCAAAGTTATATTCTCATTTCACAAGAAAAAGTGAAAAAGAAAGGTGAGCTCAACTAGCCCAAGAAAAGATATTATGACTAAGATAATGCAGAATAAATTATCATTAGTCTACAACGATGTTAAACTGATAAAATACAATAGACATCAAGTTTAACTGCGGTAATGGGACAAGCAATCCATTAAAAAAGTCAAGTAGAATAAAATCTACTATCTTTTATGATTTAAAAGGTTTTCATCACTTTTATCACGAGACTCGACAATAAATAATCCACATCATCGAATCATCCCTGCACTATGGCCAAGGATATTCTTTAGTATCACGACCACAAATTATCCATGCACTACGGGCCAAGGACATTCATGTATTCATCAATGGTCATGATCATGCCAACAACTGTCCATTAATATACTACGGGCCAATGAAGACTTTTATCACATCATTTGTAATATTATGGTCATGATTATACCGAATAATCCCTGGTCATAATCATACCAAGTCCATCTATGCACTACAGTCCACAGATGACTTTCAAAAATATAAACATGAGGATGATGACAATGATATAAGAATTCAATAAAACAAGTTCACGAATTAATTTATCTAGGAACTAATAACATCCAAATTGTCAACATGATACTTCTTTGTAGAGTAAAATTTAAGAATGCTCATAAGAATATTTCCATGAAAACATACTGGATGAAGCGCAAATATCAAGGATATTCCACTAATTTCATAGAGTATAGAAGTTAAAACTTTAACCAACTGAGTATAATAAGGAATGAAATAACAAAAGAAATCACCAAGCATGCGGTAGACCACACAGGCAAGTTATTCCAACAGAATAATAAAGAAAGAACCAGGTCCGGCGTAAAACGCATAGACAGGATATTCCAACAGAATAATAAAGACGGAACTAGGTATGGTGTAAAACGCACATACATGATATTCCAACAGAATAATAAAGATGGAACTAGGTCCAGCATAAAATGCACAGACAGAATGTTCCAACAGAATAATAAAGACGGAACCAGGTCATGCGTAAAGCACAGACATGATGTTCCTACGGAATGGTAAAGAATGAAATAACAGAAGAATTTCACCATGTATGAGGTACTTCGCATAGACAGGTTATTCCAACATAATAATAAAAATTGAATAACAGAAATTCTCTTCATGAATACAAAAGAAATAATACCCCTTACCTTAGAAAAAACTGGATACTAGAATAGTGAGGTAACAGGCTTCTCTTCTTCTATAGATTTTCTCTCTACAATTTCTCTCTATAATAATTTCTCTATATCTTTATTGAATTGGTGAGAAATGAAGGAAGAATGAGCTTCTATTTATAGAAAAATAAAGTTTCAATAATTGCACGTTTTGGGGCTCGAAAAATTATAGTACAATACCTCCAACTTTTCCTTTATTTTTAATTTAGTCATGCAAGTATTATCAAACTTGTACCACCTCCCCTAATAGTAAATAATGTGATTCATAAGTAAATCATGTAAATCAATAGTTCTAGACATGTGAAAATACGAATTACAGTATAGTACCTCCATCTATACCTCCATTTTTAACTTAGTCATGCAAGTATTATCAATCTTGCACCAACTCCCCTAATAGTAACAAGAATGTGAAATAATAGTATACACATGTAAAAAAATAGTTATAATCATATGAAATAATAGCAATCAGTTGCTCATTTATCCAGTTAAATACCTGATTGGTCAATATAACCTCCAGACATCAATTATTATCGAAATAAATGTCAATTTTCATTAACACAAATAATTCCAACACAATGAAACTATTTTTATCAACAATATAAATTTTGAAATTTCGAAGTTTGACTTTTCCCGAAAAAGTCAACTGTTGACTTTTTGACCAAAAAGTTAATCCCGAAAAATTTTGTGTTTATAGACTATTTTTATTAATTTCATCGTTCCGGACTCAAATATCACGTTCGCGTCTCCAAATTCAACTCCGAACACAACTTCAATTTTAATAACATTCATCATTAATATTATAACTCACAATATTTATCAACCAGGTCGTTCCAAGAAAGAGGGGGCTTTCTAATAAGGATTTCTCCCTATTGGCATACAATTAGGTGACCAAACCTCTCCTTGACAGAACTTCTAGACATTGTAAATATTGCAATTTAATAATATGAATAACATTGTCATCTCAATTATTGATTTAATAAAATAACATATTATGCAGATGATACTATGACAATAATTGAATCAATAATATGAGAGATATGATGCAGCAATTACTGTAGCAATAATTGAGTATAATTGAGTGACTTCTCACGTAAGCATCAATAATCAATATCGTGTGCTACTGTGCAACCACGCATATTATTGTACTTTTACTACCGAGTAGTTCAACAAAGATATTATTCGTAAAACTTACTGTTAGTTATTTTCATAAATATATTTTTGTCATTTTCTTAATCCGACAATAATTCTGTTGTGGGGTCCACCAATGATTGCGACGTTGTACGAATATTCCCTGCTAAAACGAATATTCTCCGACCAATCGAATATAATATAACAACTTGCATACTTTGCAGAATTTATAAAATACTACCCACAACTATAACATTATAACAAATTCATTCCATAATATTCAAAAATGATAATTATAGAGAAATCATATTTATTCATAAAAGTTGGGGTCTTACAATACCGACAAGCAGTCCACTCTCAGATGTAACCTTGAGCAACGTCTGCTTTCAGTTCAAACGGGCGATAACCCCGGTAAGGAGTCGAAACGTCATCTTACCACCACAACGTTTTCTCTCACAAGATGATATCGCGGCATACAAACAAGTAGTCCAATCTTAGATGTACCCCTGAGTAACGTCTACTTTCAACTCAAACCGGCGATAACCCCGGCAAAGAGTCAAACGTCATCTTGCCCCTTCAACACTTGTTCGTCATCTCAACACTTCATACATACATACATCCAACAATTTTCCACAAGAACCGAGGAGTAACAATCCCGAGTGACTATTACGCATTAAACTACTTTGGATAGAATTTAAAGCTTGAAGACCATAGGCATGGACCCCTCTTCCTGACTTCGTACAACCTCTAATCAATGTCATTGCGTAACTCTCGACACAAGCGGTCCGAAGAAGGTCAGATATACCTCGTTCGGATGCTCAGATTGAAGTTCTGCAAGTTCGAGTGGACATTAAAGTGCACGAGTGCACGTACTTCGAGATGCGGGACCCGTGAGGCCCGAATGCACCCCGACCAGCCGCAGGTACAACCACGGCTACCGCAGGTGTACTTGCGACCATCAGTCTATAAATATGAGACTTGGGGTCAGCCATTTGAAGGGGGAGAAGGAGAGAAAAGGCGAGGAAGCCATGTCCATTTTACACTGTATACACCCCTATTGAGTGTTTCCTCTTCTATAAACATCTGTTAGCTCAAATATAGCTATCTTTTATCCGGCGGGAGCTGAGTGTTTATCCATATAAAGTCATAGAAGTCTACTTTGGCAGCCCACTATAAGCCTTCTCATATTTTATAAAGCCTTCTTCTCATATTAGCACACACTGTTATACACATTGAGAGTCGTGTTGTGTGCGTTTGCCTTTAACTTCAGTCAAGTGGTTTTCATTTATGTCTCATATATATATACTTTTATATGTATATATTTCATATATGGACTAACATTATCGAGTTATGCCTCGATTGAGCCTGAACTTGATGCCCCAGCGTTTATCTGCTTTTGTATATATATATATAAGCGAACGCACTATATATTCACATCTAGTGCGCGCTTACTGCTTATATATATATATATATATATATTTTTTGTTAGGCACAGGAGTTTCTCTCCGTGGCCTTTTTACTGACTTTTATTTACATTTCGTCACCTTTTGAGTTTACTTCGTGGCGCTTGATTGCTTTTACGACTTTATTTACATATAGTCCTACTTGGAGTTTACTTGGGTGGTTGATCATGTCCATATATATATATATATATATATATATATATATATATATATATATATATATATATATATATATTACCGCTTTTATATATTTACATTTCCGATCCCCCACGGAGTTGCTTCGTGGTGGTTGATCATGTCTGTATATATATTTATAACTTTTATATATATAACTGCTTACTACTTTTCATACAAACTGCAGTATCATGTGAGCCTATAAATCTTGTGATCACAGATTCAGTCCACTAAATCTAGATTCGGTTCCCATGATGGATATTTTTTAGCTGTGAGCAGCTTGTACATTATTTTATAGTGTCTAAATTTCCTTGGATGGCTATCATGCCCGTGAGGAGTTTGGCACTGCTGTATATTATTTTCTCGAGAATGCTTCGCATCTCAAAAATAAAAGCAAACAAGTCGAACATTAACTAATAAAATGGAAGTATCAAAGGCGTCAATTATTATTGAGCACAGGGTTTGAAAAACCTCTTTTTTACAAAACTTCATTGCTATATCTTGTTTAAAACTGAATTTTTCTATAAATTCCAACCCTATGTATATAGGTGTGAACGAGGTACAGCATTACTTCCAAATAATTGCACATTGATCCACACACACACACACACACATTCATATAAAAGTTTCTTTAAAAAGTGGCGGTCACCGTGGTAACACGGATGTCGGAGGTGTCTAACACCTTCCCTCCACATAATCAAACCCTCGGACCCAAAATGAATCTCGGTTTCACAGACCCGTTTAGCAGTGTCAAATCACTGGGCCAATGTGCAAACCTTTTCCGGTTGCGTTGGTGCAACCAGTTAAATACACCAACTGGCGAATCTTAAAGTCGAATAGTCGACATTATACATGTCGGACCTTTTTCACTTGTTTTTTCAAACAACTCTCACATTAATATGAGAACACCAAAGAACAAGTAACGAAAAGGGACACTCAAAAATCTCGACGTCGACAGAGTCTTATTATTATTATTTAATTCCTAAAGGAGTTTGGGAATTAATTAATAAAAGTACTCTCATATATCCTAATAAGATTAGGAGGCTAATTAATTAAAAGAGTTTAATTAATTATTCCTAATAAGATTAGGGAGCTTAATTAATTAAAGAATTTTAATTAATTAAAATAAAACCCAATTCCTTAATTGTTAAGGAGTGTTGTGTGACAACCCGAGAATTTAGAAAATTTTAAAAATTAAAATTGATTTATTTGGGGTTTAATATTAGAACCTAGACAGAAAATTAGTGTATGCGTTTGATATTTTTTGGAAAGAATTTTGAGGATTTCAAAAATTCTGTGAAGGCTTTTGGTGAATTATTCAGGATTAAGGGTATATGTGTATATGTTCTGTGAATATGGTATTATATGTGTACAGAATGTGGTTAAGGGTCAAGGGTTGACCAGATAAATTTTATCAGTGTCCAAACCCTATGTATATATTTAAAACGTCCACGTTCAGTTAGAAAATTCTTACGATTTATAAGAAACCCTAGAAATCGGTTCTGGAAACCTAATTTCAGATTCGGGAGTTTAAAACCCTAATTCGGATATTATAATCCTAATTTGGGAATTTAAATGCTATATATAAGGTTTATATATTTTATGTACAAACCTAATTAGGGATATATAACCCTAATTGACTATTTGGGAAACCCTAATTTTAAGGTTTAAAACCCTAATTGTTTTGTTTGAAACCATAATGGACCAAATTGCTAATTTTAATTAAGAATTATTAATCCTAATTATCAGGATTGGTTTATGATTGGGAAATTAGAATATAATTTGAAAATCCTAATTATAATTTTGAGATATTAATTTTCTATTTATAAAACCTAAATTAAAAATATTAGAAAATTGATTTTTGGGAACCTTAGGTTTTAACCATAAGTGTTAAACTCTAAGGGTCAAATCCTAAAGTTTGCACAAGTTACTAAAATGCCCTTGAAAATGTATGCAAAATGTCTAAAATGCCCTTGGTGAATTATTGATGGTAGGTTTCAATTATTGTCCTATTTGTAGACTAGCTAGGATACACCCATGTGCTAAAATATCACAACAATCTCAGCCCTCAGATCATCTTGATACATTGAATCAAAAGAATAAATAATTGAAGAGAGAGAAAGTTAACAAATTGTGCTAATTTGCTATCAAGCTCTCAACCCACACTTTCTGTAAGACCCCAACTTATTATAAATGAAATTAAATTTCCACTATTTATTATTTTAAAATAGTAAGGGTTGATTTGATTAATGTGGTTAGTTATGGGAAAAATGTTGCCATATTTGAAATAAGCAAGTGGTTATAAAATATTCATTGTTGTCGGGGAATATTCGTTTCGTCGTAGAATATTCTTACTATCGGGGAATATTCGCATACGACCATGTATGAACCTTGTGTGGGCCCCATAACAAAAAGATTATCGACGAAGAAAACGACAAGTATAAGTTGTTTATAAATAACGGCGTAGTTGTTACCGTTAATACTGTTAAAATATTCGGTGGTTAAAAATACAGTAGCACACGGTATTGAACGAATTATTGATTCTTACGTAAGAAGGCATTACCCAATAATTGTTACAATAATTACTGTTCAATATTTTATTTTATTGATTCAATAATTGCTACGTTGATGTTTTATATTATTGTTGTTTCAATAATTGTCACTACACATTATTTTCTATTATCGGAGCAATAATTCATATTATTTGAATAATATTATTAGATATCATTATTGGCAATGTCTAGAAAATTCTGTCTAAGGAGAAGTTTGGTCACCTAATTGCGCGCTAGTAAGGAGAAATCCTTATTGGAAAGCCCTCTCTATCCCGGGAACAGCCTGTTCCTCGATATTGTGATTCTATAATATTATTTGTGAATAATTAATTATTGATTTATATGATAAGAAAAATAATTATTTTATGTGGATATAGATGGAGAAAATTTTTAATGTGACAATTGTTGAAAATTAATATTTTATCTTTTTCTGATAAAATAATTTATTTAAATATATTATTATATTATAATATAATAATGGTGATATTTTTACAATGAATGTAGGATATATGAATAAATGAGGAGGAAGAGTATTTTTGTTACTAAAAATGTTTAACACATGTTTTGTGTGTTGATGGACCTCATTTTTGACTGAAATTTGATTATAGCTTGCAAAATCGTCAGTATGTGGATTTCGGTCAATATTTGTTTGGAATTTGGAAAAACTTTCTTCTGCAGTTGTAGAGAATTAAATTTCCTATGGAATTGACATAAGATTTAAATTTTTCTGATTAAAGGGCTATTTATTATGAATTATTGAAGTTTTGAAGTTCCGGAATAATTGATTTTTTGGAGTTTAAAATGTTTTTTTAAAGAAAAACATTTTTTACACTTGGGTGGGCCCCGCATGAGTGGTAAACAAGTTGAATTCAATTTTCTTGGTGTGCGTAGGAAAATTTTTATATATATTAATATTTTATTAAATTTTCTACTTTAGTGTTCTAAGAAATTTCCTATAAATAGGGTGCTTAGGTTAGAATTAAAAATCACAACAGAAACTGAAATCTTCTCTCTCTATATTATCGAGTGTATTCTTGAGAGTATTTTGATACTTTGAGTGTTGCTATACGGTGCAAGTTCCTTCAGCACTATATCCAGTATTCCAGTCAGAAGTACTGTCTTTTTGGAGGTAAGGAATATTATTTTTTTTATAAATGATATTATTTCTTTCAATATCATTATGCCAGAATATTGGTAAGATTTTTCTTGTGAAATTCTTGTCTTTTAGTGTCGGGGTTACTATTCATGTATACGACACTATTCACGAATATGACACTATTCACAGAAAAATTAAAATTTCATTTTTTGTCCAAGATATCTATTATGGATACTAGCTTTGATTGTATCCATGTTTTGATCATTCTTGAATTTTACTCCATTATGATTATTTATGAAGTATTTTTGAACTCGAAATGTTTAAAGTAGGAATCCTTAATATTTGTTCTTTTGTTTCATTGGATTCGTTGTCTTTAAAATATTTTTCATCATCCTCAGTCCTAAATGATTATATTACTGAATATCTTTGGCCTGTAGTCCAAAGATGAATGATTTTCTGATGAATATCTTTGGCCGTAGTGCAAAGATGAACAGGTGTTGAGATGAACATGACCAACTGATGAATATCTTTGGCCTTTAGTGCAAAGATGAATATTTGATTCGAGATGTATATTGATTGATGTTACAGGGATAAAATATTGATGATGGACTTTTAAATTCATAGATAATAGTAGATTTCATTCTCTACGTAACTCTTCTATGAATTATTATTTCCGCTGCGAATATTGATCTGAAACTTGTTGTTTATTATATTATATCAGATTTTTCCCTGTTGAAGACTAACGATAATTTGTTCTATATTATCTTAGTTATAATATTCTTTACTAGGCTAGTTGAGCTCACCCTTTTCCTTTTTGTTCCATTTTTCATCTTAGGAGGCGAGAATATAGCGAGTACTAGTCGGGGTATGGAATGATGGTTCTAGAAGTTGTTTTAGTAGTCCTCACCATTTTTGTAAAATAATGTATCAATAATTGTAATGAGATATTATTTGGGTGTGAATATTGTCTAGAAGACAATATTTTTATTTAAACTCACAGTTTAAACTCACGTAATGAGGCAGATTACTGGTGGGAATCTGTGAAGCATACCCATCCAGCCACACTTAGCATGTCTTGGGAAACGTTTCAGAAATTGTTCAATGACAAGTACTTTCCTAAAAGTATTTGTCATATGAAGGAGGTAGAGTTTATTAGACTGGAGCAGAACAACATGACGGTGTCCCAGTATGAGGCGAAGTTCGCGGAGTTATCCAGGTTTTCATCTCATTTGGTGGAGAATGAGGAACGTATGACGTGGATGTTTCTGAGAGGTTTGAAATCCGACATACGACAGTATCTCATTACTCATAAATTTTCTCTATATTTAGATGTTGTCAATAGGGCTCAATTATTAGATCGAGATAACGAGTACGTTCAACCGAGGGACCACATCCGTGGTCATATTCTAGGACAAAGAAGGTCATCGAGAGCAACGATAACTAGCGGGGAAAGAAAAATGCGGACAAGAGCGGCAACCACTCTGGTGGTAATCATGGCCATGAAAATAGAAGAAGCGAGTCAGGGGGAGATTTTAGAAAAAGGAGATTCAACAATCACAATCTGAGATGTCGCATGACCAAAGAAAGAATCGGTTCTAGGAGGTGAACGACCACCGGTCGTATGCTATAAATGCGGAAAAGAGGGACATATCAGGCCAAACTATCCACAACAGTTCAAGGTATGTTATAATTGTGGAAAGGAAGGACATATCGCTCGAGATTGTCTCAGAACGAAACCAAGTTCAAGCTAGCCTTCGGAAAAATCATCCCGGAAAAGTCAAAGTCAACAGTTCCTGGAAGAGCGTTTGTCGTGACTGGTCAAAATGCGAGGAACCCATACGAGGTGATCACGGGTAAGCTAATCACAAATTTTTGTGAAGTTTATACCTTACTAGATACCGGTGCTACCCATTCATTTATCTCTCCTGTTTGTGCTCAACATTTAAATTTGACTCCGGAGAAATTAGACTTTGACTTATCTGTGGAGACTCCGTTAGGAGAAACTTTCATTACCTCCACTGTTTATAAATCTTGTTTGATCCAAGTTGGCACCATCACATTACCTGTTGACTTTATCTCTTTAAAGATACTTGCTTTTGATGTGATTTTAGGATTGATTGGTTAACCTACTCACATGCCAAAATTGATTGTTTTTCGTAAGGTTGTTAGTTTTCATATTCCTAATCAACCTGTTATTCGAATTCAAGCAACTAAACCACTAAAATCAATCACTGTTATATCAAGTCATAAAGCCATTCGTTTATTAAAAAACTGATGTCAAGCTTTCTTAGCCCATGTTATGATTTTGAATAAAGACACGTCAGATTTGAATAATATTCATGTTGTTAGTGACATTCCTGACGTATTTCCTGAAGAACTTCCCGGTCTACCCCCCAGAACGTGAAGTTGAATTCTTTATTGATGTTGAACCTGGTTCAAAGCCCATTTCTAAAACCCCATATCGAATGGCTCCTATTGAACTTCATTAGTTAAAGGTCCAACTACAGGAGTTGTTGGACATCAGTTTCATTCTTCCTAGTACATCTCCTTGGGGTGCTCCTATTTTATTTGTAAAGAAGATAGACGGGAGTATGAGACTTTGTATTGACTACCAGGAATTGAACCATGTCACCATCAAGAATAGGTATCCGCTACCTCGCATTGATGACCTGTTTGACCAGTTGCAAGGAGCACAATTCTTTTCAAAGATTGATCTTCGTTCTGGATATCATCAGCTGAAGATTAGAACTGAGGATATTCCAAAGACTGCCTTCAGAACTTGGTACGGGAATTATGAATTCTTAGTCATGTCTTTTGGATTGACTAATGCTCCTACGACTTTCATGGATATGATGAACCTAGTATTTAAGGAATATTTAGATCAGTTCGTTGTTGTCTTTATTGATGACATCCTTATATATTCCAAAAGTCGTGCAGATCATGAGCACCATTTGAAGCTGGTACTCCAAAGGCTTCTTTAAAACAAGCTCTATGCCAAGTTGAAGAAATGCGAGTTTTAGCTTGAGGAAGTAGCATTCCTTGGGTACGTGGTGTCAAATCATGGAGTATCTGTTGACCCAGCAAAGATTGAAGCAATATAAAGTTGGGAGCAACCGAAGTTGGTGACCGAAGTACGTAGCTTTCTTGGCTTAGCTGGTTATTATCGGAGATTCGTGAAAGAATTTTCTCGAATCGCTACTCCATTAACTCAGCTGACTCAGAAAGATATAAAATTCGTATGGAGCGAGGAATGCGAGAAGAGTTTTCAAGAGCTTAACGCTCTGTTTCTGAGTTTTAAAATGGACAGAAAAGAAAAGAAATTGACAGAAAAGTTAAGTTTTCTTTCCAATTCTTATGTTTTTGAGTTTTTTAATAAATGGAAAAGAAAAGAAATTGATAGAAAACTTGGCCACTTTTCCTGCCAAAGTTTTCCGTCCAATATTGGCCTAATTTGGACGGAAAACAAATTGGAATAAGTAATATTTTTATAATTCCCATATTATCCCTAACTTTTAATATAATAAATTTTAAATTACAACTCATGTCCTCATTTTAAATTTTCTATTCTTTTCCATTAAAAACTCAGAAACAACACAAAGAAAAACTTTAAGTTTTTTATCCTTTTCTTTTCTGTTCTAATTTAAGTTTTCTATTCTTTTCTTTTCTGTTCTAAACTCAGAAACAGAGTGTAAGAGGAGACTCATTTTGGCACCTGTTCTGACAATACTTGTTAGGTTTGTAATATTCATGAACGTAATCAAATTGCATAAAATAAGCGGAAACGTGTAAAAATCAAAGTTTAAAATTTTATAAACCATATGCCCGGATCATCCTTTATGCACAATTATTAATTAAACGAAAAAGAAAGAACAAGAATCATACCCTTGAAGATTCGAGCTTCCTCAGGTACAAGTTCACCTCCAATCCTTTTCGCGTTCAACTTGAATCCACCGGGTTTGGTTCCTTCCTTTGATTAACGATAGCCACCCAAGTGTTTGGCCTCTAGAGGTGATCCACCAAGGAAGAAGAAGGATTCAAGAAGATGGGTATTTAGCAAAACCCTAATTTTTCTATCTCTCATAGAAAAGGGTGTACTCTCCCAACTATTGGAATTACGTATTCACGTATTTTGTGAAAGTGTCAACCACCTCACCTATAATAAGACTCCTCTTATTTATAGATGTAGTGTGACGCCCCCAAAATAGGTATACATCACCCATTTTGAGTTGTCAAATACATGGTACAGA
This sequence comes from Panax ginseng, assembly GCA_020205605.1. Taxonomy (NCBI): domain Eukaryota; kingdom Viridiplantae; phylum Streptophyta; class Magnoliopsida; order Apiales; family Araliaceae; genus Panax; species Panax ginseng. The sequence goes on from CM035129.1 coordinate 92,179,012, forward strand.
AACAACTACAACTTTATTAATACAATTGTCGTGCAAAATACGACAACACTTTAACTGTGAGTTTAAATACAAATATTGTCTTCTAGACAATATTCATACCCAAATAAATTCTCATCACAATTATTGATACATTATTTTACAAAAATGGTGAGGACTACTAAAACAACTTCTAGAACCATCATTCCACACCCCGACTAGTACTCGCTACATTCTCGCCTTCTAAGAAGAAAAATGGAACAAAAAGGAAAAGGATGAGCTCAACTAGCCCAGTAAAGAATAATATACCTAAGATAATATAGAACAAATTATCGTTAGTCTTCAATAGGGAAAAATCTGATAGAACATAATAGACAACAAGTTTCAGATCAATATTCGCAGCGGAAATAATAATTCATAAAAGAGTTACATAGAGAATGAAATCTACTATTATCTATGAATTTAATAGTCTCTCATCAACATTTTATCCCTATAACACTAATCAATATTCTTCTTGAATCAAATTTTTATCTTTGCACTACAGGTAAAAGATATTCATCAGTTGGTCATGTTCATCTCAACACCTGTTCATCTTTGCACTACGGGCCAAAGATATTCATAAGAAATTTATTCATCTTTGTACTACAGGCCAAAGATATTCAATAATATCATCATTTAGGACTGAGGATGATGAAAAATATTTTAAAGAAAACGAATCCAGTGAAACAAAAGAATAAATATTAAGGATTCGTATTTTGGTTTATCCATGTCCAAAAATACCTCATAAATAATCATAGTGGTGTAAAATTCAAGAATGATCAAAACTTGGATACAATCAAAGCTAGTATCCATAATAGATATTTTGGACGAAAAACAAAATTTTAATTTTTCTGTGAATAGTGCCGTATTCGTGAATAGTACCGTATACGTGAATAGTGCCGTATGCGTGAATAGTAACCCCAACACAAAAAGTTCTAAATTTGATTAAAAGTTCAGATCAATACTTCGGCATAATGATATTGAAAGAAATAATATCATTTTTTTAAAAAAATAATATCCCTTACCTCGAAAAAGATTCTGTACTCGATTTGGAATCTTTGGATATAGTCTTTGAAGAAAACTTACACCGTATAGAAACACTCAAAGTATCAAAATAGTCACAAGAATACGCTCAATATATTGAGAGAGAAATAGAGATGAAACTTCAGTTTGTGGTGTGATTTTCAATTCTAACCTAAGCACCCTATTTATAGGAAAATGCTTAGAACACCAAAGTAGAAAATTTGATAAAATAATAATATATTTATATAATTTTCCTTAGCCCACCTCTAGACATCTGAATTCAACACATTGATAACACATGTGAGCTCACTCAAATGAACAAAAACGTTTTTCTTAAAAAAATTACTAAAACTTCCAAAAATCAATTATTTCAGAACTTCAGAACTTCAATAATTCATAATAAATAGCTCTTTTATCAGAAAAATTTGAACCACATGTCCTTTCCATAGGAAATTTCATTCTCTACAACTTTGCAGAAGAAAGTGTTTCCAAATTCCAAACAGAAATTGACCGAAATCCACAAACGGACGATTTTACATTCTATAATCAAATTTCGGTCAAGAATTGGGGTCTACCGACACACAAAACATATGTTAATCATTTAATTCCACAAAAATACTCTTCCTCCTCATATACTCATATATCCCACATTCATTGTAAAAATATCACCATTATTATATTATTAAAATAATATATTTAAATAAATTATTTTATTAGAAAAAGATAAAATATTAATTTTCAACAATTGTCGCATTAAAAATTTTCTACATCTATATTCACATAAAATCAATTTTTTCCTCATCATATAAATCAATAATTAATTATTCACAAATAATATTACAGAATCACAAATTGACAACTAGACAGTTCCCAGGAAAGAGGGGGCTTTCCAATAAGGATTTTTTCTTACTGGCGCGCAATTAGATGACCAAACCTCTCCTTAGACAGAACTTTCTAGACATTGCCAATAATGTTATCTAATAATATTATTCAGATAATATGAATTATTGCTCCGATAATGGAAAATATTGTGTACTGACAATTATAAAATATCAACGCAGCAATTATTGAATCAATAAAATAAAATACTGAACAGTAATTACTGTAACAATTATTGAGTAGTGCCTTCTTACGTAAGAATCAATAATTGATGCAATACCGTGTGCTACTGTGTTTTAACCACCGGGTATTCCAACAAGATAATTGTGAATAACAACTACGCCGTTATTTATAAACAACATATTCTTGTCGTTTTCTTCCTCCAATCGCTTTCCGTTATGGGGCCCACACAAGGCTGCGCCGTAGTACAAATATTCCACGACCAAACGAATATTCCCCGACAACAATGAATATTTTATAACCACTTGCTTATTTGAAATATTTGCGCATTTTACCCATAACCAACCACATTAATCAAATTAATCCTTACTATATCAAAATAATAAATAGAGGAAATTCAATTTCATTAATAAAAATTTGGGGTTTTACAACTTCCCCTCCTTATGAAATTTTATCCTCGAAATTGACGTACGTACCTGATGTTTCAAAAAGGTGAGGATACCTCGCTTTCATTTCCGTTTCCAACTCCCAGGTCATTTCCTCTATAGCATGGTTTCTCCACAAAACTTTAACTTGTGGTATAACCTTCGTGCGTAGGACATGCTCCTTCCTATCTAAGATCTTGACAGTTACCTCCTCGTACGTTAAGTCTTCAGCTATCTCGTCCGGTTCTAACTCAATAACGTGGTTCGGGTCTTTCACATATTTACAAAGTACAGATATGTGAAACACATTATGAATACGAGACATACTCGGAGGTAACGCGAGTCTATAGGATACATTTCCTACTCAGTCAAGAATCTGAAATGGACCAATAAATCGTGGATTAACCTTTTCTCTCTTCCCGAATCTCGTAACTCCCTTCCATGGGGCAACACGCAACAATACATGATCCCCAATACTAAATTCCACGTCTTTTCGATGAAGATCCGCATAACTCTTTTGTCGATCCTGTGCCATTTGCATACATTGTCGAATCATTTGGATCTTTTCCGTAGTCATACGTACCAACTCGGGTCCCAACAATGTTGCTTCACCCACCTTGTCCCAACATACTAGAGAGCGACATTTTCGTCCATACAATGCTTCAAATGGGGCCACACCAATACTTTCCTGATAACTATTGTTGTAGGAGAATTCCACCAATGGTAAATACTTATCCCAACTCCCTTTGAAGTCTAGGACACAAAGTCTTAATAGATCTTCAAGAGTTTGAATAGTCCTCTCTGATTGTCCGTCCGTTTAAGGATGGTATGCCGAACTAAATCGTAAATCCGTGTCGATAGCTTTTTGCAAGCTAACCCAAAATCGTGAAGTGAATCTTGGGTCATGATCCAAAACTATGAATACTGGCATGCCATGCAATCTCACAATCTCATTCACATACATACTAGCAAGACGTTCAAGGGAATAAGTCTCCCGTATCGGCAAGAAATGAGCAGACTTGGTTAATCTATCAACAATAACGCAAATAGCATCGATGCCTTGAGAAACCGTAGGAAGACCTATAACGAAATCCATGGTAATGTGTTCCCACTTCCATTTTGGAATCTCAAGTGGTTACAATGGACCCTTAGTCACTTGATGCTCCGCCTTTACACGTTGACAAGTTAAACACCTCGAGATAACCTTGGCAATCTCTCTCTTCATATTATTCCACCAAAATGTATGTCGAAGATCACGATACATTTTGGTACTTCCAGGATGGATCGCAAATGGTGTATTGTATGCCTCCATCATGATCTTGTACTTCAAATCGGAATCGTTAGGAACACAAAGTCTGGAGTGGACTCGAAGTATTCCTTTTTCATCGATTCTTGCTTCTGGAATAGCACCTTCTTGTACTTTCTTCTTCATACGCATCAGCTCCGGGTCGGTGGCTTGAGCAACTTTAAATTTTTCTATTAAAGTTGGCTCTATGCATATACTTGACATCATCGCATTCGTTCCTATATATGATCTTCTGCTCAACGCGTCAGCTACTACGTTTGCTTTTCCAGGATGGTATTGAATGGTGTGGTCGTAATCTTTCAATAGCTCGAGCCAACGTCGTTGCCGCATGTTGAGTTCCTTTTGGGTGAAGAAATATTTTAGGCTTTTATGGTCTGAATATATCTCCACTTTCTCCCCATATAAATAGTGCCTCAAGATCTTTAGCGCGAAAACAACTACTGCCAACTCTAGATCATGAGTAGGATAATTCCTCTCATATTCTTTAAGTTGTCGCGAGGCATAGGCTATGACTTTCCCATGTTGCATGAGAACACATCCTAACCCTTTGCCCGAAGCATCACTATAGATAACAAATCCATCCAAACCAGATGGTATTGTCAGAACAGGTTCCGAAATGAGTCTCCTCTTAAGCTCTTGGAAACTCTTCTCGCATTCCTCGCTCCATACAAATTTGATATCTTTTCGAGTCAGCTGAGTTAACGGGGTAGCAATTCGAGAAAACCCTTCCATGAATCTCCAATAATAACCAGCTAAGCCCAGAAAGCTGCGTACTTCGGTCACCATCTTCGGTTGCCCCCAACTTTGTATTTCTTCAATCTTCGTCGGGTCAACAGATACTCCATGTTTAGACACCACGTGCCCAAGGAATGCTACTTCCTCAAGCCAAAACTCGCATTTCTTTAACTTGGCATAAAGCTTATTTTCACGAAGCCTTTGGAGTACCAGCTTCAAATGGTGCTCATGATCTTCACGGCTTTTGGAATATATGAGAATATCATCAATAAAGACAACAACGAACCGATCTAAATAGTCCTTGAATACTCGGTTCATCATATCCATGAAAGTCGTAGGAGCATTAGTCAATCCAAAAGACATGACTAAGAATTCATAATGCCCGTACCGAGTTCTGAAGGAAGTCTTTGGAATATCCTCAGTTCTAATCTTCAGCTGATGATATCCAGAATGAAGATCAATCTTTGAAAAGAATTGTGCTCCTTGCAAATGGTCAAACATGTCATCAATACGAGGTAGCGGATACCTATTCTTGATAGTGACATGATTTAATTCCCGATAGTCAATACAAAGTCGCATACTCCCATCTTTCTTCTTTACGAATAAAACAGGAGCACCCCAAGGAGAGGTACTAGGACGAATGAAACCGATGTCCAACAACTCCTGTAGTTGGACCTTTAACTCCTGAAGTTCAATAGGAGCCATTCGATATGTGGTTTTAGAAATGGGCTTTATACGGGTTCAAGATCAATAAAGAATTCAACTTCACGCTCGGGGGTAGACCGAAGTTCTTGAAATACGCCGAAAATTTACTAATAACAGAATATTATTCAAATCGGCGTGTCTTTATTCAAATCCATAACATGGGCTAAGAAAGCTTGACATCCGCTTTTCAATAAACGAATAGATTTATGACTAGATATAACAAAGATTGATTTTAATGGTTTAGTTACTTGAATTAGCATAACAAAGTTGGTTAGGAATATGAAAACTAACAACCTTACGAAAACAATCAATTTTGGCATGATGAGTAGTTAACCAATCAATCCCTAAAATCACATCAAAAGCAAGTATCTTTAAAGAGATAAGGTCAACAGGTAATGTGATGGTGCCAACTTGGATCAAACAAGATTTATAAACATTGGATGTGACGAAAGTTTCTCCTAATGGAGTCTCCACAGATAAATCAAAGTCTAATTTCTCCGGAGTCAAGTTTAAACGTTGAGCACAAGTAGGAGAGATAAATGAATGGGTAGCACCGGTATCAAGTAAGGTATAAACTTCGCAAGAATTTATGATTAGCTTACCCGTGATCACCTCGTTTGGGTTCCTCGCATTTTGACCAGTCACGACAAACGCTCTTCCAGGAACCGTTGACTTTGACTTTTCTGGGACAGCCTTTTGAGTCACTATCCCCGCTGGACTTAGTTTTGCTATCGTATAATCTCAAGCGATATGTCCTTCCTTTCCACAATTATAACATACCTTGAACTGCTAGGGCGCAATGATATATGTCCCTCTTTTCCACATTTATAGCATACGATCGGTGGTCGTTCTCCTCCCTTAGAACCAGTTGCTACTGGAACTGACGTCTTCATATGGTCGTTGTTGAATCTCCTCTTTTTAAAATCCCCTCCCGACTCGCTTCTTCTATTCTCATGGCCATGATTACCACCAGAGTGGTTACCATTTTTATCCGTCTTTTTCTGTCTCTGCTGGTTATCGTTATTCTATTGACTGCTATCTTCGGTATGATCTTGATTATGGTCCCTCGGTTGAACGTACTCGTTATCTCGCTCTAATAATTGAGCCCTGTTGACAACATCTGAATAGAGAGAAAATTTATGAGAAATGAGATATTGACGTATGCCGGGTTTCAAACCTCTCAGAAACATCCGTGTCATACGTTCCTCATTCTCCACCAAATGAGGTGCAAACCTGGACAACTCTGCAAACTTTGCCTCGTATTGGGACACCGTCATGTTATTTTGTTCCAGTCTAATAAACTCCACTTCCTTCATATGACGAATACTTTCAGGAAAGTACTTATCATTGAACAGTTTCTGAAACGTCTATCAAGACATGTTGAGTCTGCGGCCGGATGGAGTGCAACTTCACGATTCCCACCGATGTCCGCCTCATTACGGAACATAAAGGTGGCAAATGGAACCTTCTGTTCTTCCGTGCATCCCAAGACATCGAATATCTTCATAATTTGTTTGACCCATGTCTCCGCCTTAATTGGATCCGGCTTTCCCCAGAATTCTGGTGGTCCTAACTCTTTGAACTGCTTGGCTGTGACAAACTGTGCGTTGTTATCATTTCCACCGGTGTTTTGAACACGAGTCTCCCTCGTCTGATTTTGTATCAACTGCAAAAAGCTTCTAAACATCCCGTCGTTCATCATCTGCTCAGTGGTGTTGTTCACAGGAGGAACATTGCCAGCCTGTTGCATGTTCTCCTCGTTGGTGAGCAAAGGTGTCTCGACGGTCTCATTTACTCCACTGTTAACATTCTCAGTCGACATTCTCAAAGACTGCAATAAAACAAGGGTTAATTAAGGAAATCAACATATCACATAATATCCCTATATACTGACCAACTAATAAATAAGCTTAGGTAGGACACACTAGCGAAGGATTTACTCGTCTCTCCCCTCCTAGTTCTATTTCCCGATCTCCGCCAGAGATCATATCCCTAAGCTCTGATACCAACTGTGACGCCCCCAAAATAGGTATACATCACCCATTCTGAGTTGTCAAATACATGGTACAGAAACAACTACAACTTTATTAATACAATTGTCGTGCAAAATATGACAACACTTTAACTGTGAGTTTAAATACAAATATTGTCTTCTAGACAATATTCATACCCAAATAAATTCTCATCACAATTATTGATACATTATTTTACAAAAATGGTGAGGACTACTAAAATAACTTCTAGAACCATCATTCCACACCCCGACTAGTACTCGCTACATTCTCGCCTTCTCAGAAGAAAAATGGAACAAAAAGGAAAAGGGTTAGCTCAACTAGCCCAGTAAAGAATATTATGACTAAGATAATATAGAACAAATTATCGTTAGTCTTCAACAAGGAAAAATCTGATAGAACATAATAGACAACAAGTTTCAGATCAATATTCGCAGCGGAAATAATAATTCATAGAAGAGTTATGTAGAGAATGAATCTATTATTATCTATGAATTTAACAGTCCCTCATCAACATTTTATCCCTGTAACACCAATCAATATTCTTCTTGAATCAAATTTTTATCTTTGCACTACAGGCCAAAGATATTCATCAGTTGGTCATGTTCATCTCAACACCTGTTCATCTTTGCACTACGGGCCACAGATATTCTTAAGAAATTTATTCATCTTTGTACTATAGGCCAAAGATATTCAATAATATCATCATTTAGGACTGAGGATGATGAAAAATATTTTAAAGAAAACGAATCCAGTGAAACAAAAGAATAAATATTAAGGATTCGTATTTCGGTTTATCCATGTCCAAAAATACCTCATAAATAATCATAGTGGTGTAAAATTCAAGAATGATCAAAACATGGATACAATCAAAGCTAGTATCCATAATAGATATTTTGGACGAAAAACAAAATTTTAATTTTTCTGTTAATAGTGCCGTATTTGTGAATAGTACCGTATACGTCAATAGTGCCGTATACGTGAATAGTAACCCCGACACAAAAAGTTCCAAATTTGATTAAAAGTTCAAATCAATACTTCGGCATAATGATATTGAAAGAAATAATATCATTTTTAAAAAAAATAATATCCCTTACCTCGAAAAGACGGTACTCCTGACTGGAATACTGGATATAGTGCTGAAGAAAACTTACACCGTATAACAACACTCAAAGTATCAAAATACACACAAGAATATGCTCAATATATCGAGAGGGAAATAGAGAGAAAACTTCAGTTTCTGGTGTGATTTTCAATTCTAACCTAAACATCCTATTTATAGAAAAATATTTAGAACACCAAAGGAAATTTAATAAAATAATAATATATTTATATAATTTTCCTTAGCCCACCTCTAGACATCTGAATTCAACACATTGATAACATATGTGAGCTTACTCAAATGAACAAAAACGTTTTTCTTAAAAAAATAACTAAAACTTCCAAAAATCAATTATTTCAGAACTTCGGAACATCAATAATTCATAATAAATAGCTCTTTTATCAGAAAAATTTGAACCACATGTCATTTCCATATGTAATTTTATTCTCTACAACTTTGCAGAAGAAAGATTTTCCAAATTCCAAACAGAAATTGACCGAAATTCACAAATGGGCAATTTTACATGCTATAATCAAATTTCGATCAAGAATTGGGGTCTACCGACACACAAAACATGTGTTAATCATTTAATGCTACAAAAATACTCTTCCTCTTCATATACTCATATATCCCACATTCATTGTAAAAATATCACCATTATTATATTATTAAAATAATATATTTAAATGAATTATTTTATCGTAAAAAGATAAAATATTAATTTTCAACAATTGTCACATTAAAAATGTTCTCCATCTATATTCACATAAAATCAATATTTTTCTCATCATATAAATTAATAATTAATTATTCACAAATAATATTATAGAATCACAATATTGACAACCAGGCAGTTCCCAGGAAAGAGGGGGCTTTCCAATAAGGATTTTTCCTTACTGGCGCTCAATTAGATGACCAAACCTCTCCTTAGACAGAACTTTCTAGACATTGCCAATAATGTTATCTAATAATATTATTCAGATAATATGAATTATTGCTCCGATAATAGAAAATACTATGTAGTGACAATTATAAAATATCAACGCAGCAATTATTGAATCAATAAAATAAAATAATTTGAATAAAGAATTCTTCGTAACAATTATTGAGTAGTGCCTTCTTACGTAAGAATAAATAATTGATGCAATATCGTGTGCTACTGTGTTTTAACCACCGGGTATTCCAACAGTATTAACGGTAACAACTATGCCGTTATTTATAAACAACTTATTCTTGTCGTTTTCTTCCTCCAATCGCTTTCCGTTATGGGGCCCACAAAAGGCTGCGCTGTCGTACAAATATTCCACGACCAAACGAATATTTCCCGACAACAATGAATATTTTATAATCACTTGCTTATTTGAAATATTTGCGCATTTTACCCATAATTAACCACATTAATCAAATTAACCCTTACTATATCAAAATAATAAATAGAGAAAATTCAATTTCATTAATAAAAATTTGGGGTATTACATGTAGGCAACCCTCCTTAACAATTAAGGAATTGGGTTTTATTTAATTAATTAAACTCCTTTAATTAATTAGGCTCCTAATCTTATTAGGAATAATTAATTAAACTTTTAATTAATTAGCCTCCTAATCTTATTAGGAATAAATGAGAGTACTTTTATTAATTAATTCTTAAACTCTTTTAGGAATTAAATAATAAATAATAGTAGTAATAATAATAATAAGACTCCTCTTATTAATTTATATTTAATATTTCTAAAATATTAAATAATAAATATTAAGCTATTTAATTTATTCTATCACCATAGATTAAATTAAATATACTTAACTTATTATTACGATTATGCCATTAACTTCTTAAATAATTATTTTTCCTTTTATGGTGTGACCTTTAGGTTCTCCATATTAAACCTATTGTGAATAAATCAATTAGAACAATTCTAATCTTATTTAAATAAATAAATTAAATTATTAATTTATTTAAATAAATAATATTTATTCTACAATAGGGATAAGCCTCCTCCTAGCGATCAACGACTTTTTCGGATAATATAGATTTCAACATTAATCATAAAAGAACCTTTGAGTAAATAGTTACCGTACAATTCAATCCTTCCACCATACAATGTCCCAATTAAATATAAGACATGGAATTACTGTCAAGTCTTATTTTATCCAATTATATGTATTTTTATCCTTAAATGCACAACACCAAATAATGCAAATTAGAAACTCCTTTCTAATTTTATTCTGCCTTGGCCAAGGACTACTGGGTTGTCATTTATCGAATCACATAGGACATTTCTCTTCTTTTACTAGAAGTGGTAGATTCTTTATTGATCATACATTATCTCCATGTACAACTTATTATACCCAAGCATACCCTTTGATATACCCTAAGGGTCTTAAGGAATAAGTCAAAGTATAACTCATCATACATAATATACTATGATGATCTCAAGTCCAAGGATCACTTGTACTACTATCACTACAGGAATTCCTATTGACAGGCAAGTAAAACTCCATTAGGTATTCCTTAGCAAGCCACATTCAGTGAACTTATTCTCTAATAAGCACCTACATACTTACTTTAGTGTCTCCACACAAATGATCATGAGATCAATCATCCTCATCCAATGAGTAAGCAACACATGTACCGATCTATCTGGATTCACTAATCCCCAATTTAGTAATTCAATGATTGGGAACTATTTTAGTTTTAAGCTTTCTAAGAATTTAGATCTCATTAGAATGATCATCATCATTATTCTAAAAGCATTGCTTAAAACTATGGGTTTATTACATATTATAAAACAGCATCATGTAGATAATTAAAAGCATTTAATAAATTAATAATTTTTATTAATAAATGAATAAGATTGTTACAAAGTATATTCTTTATCATCAAACATGATTGGCTTGTGTGCATACTACTTTCAATACCATCTGGTTCGGATAGATTTGTTATCTACAGCGATGCTTCAAGTAAAGGGTTAGGATGTGTTCTCATGCAACATGAGAAAGTCATAGCCTATGCCTCGCGACAACTTAAAGAACATGAGAGGAATTATCCTACTCATGATTTAGAGTTGGCAGCAGTCGTTTTCGTGCTAAAGATTTGGAGGCACTATCTATTTGGGGAGAAAGTTGAGATATATTAAGACCATAAAAGCCTCAAATATTTCTTCACCCAAAAGGAACTCAACATGCGGCAACGACGTTGGCTCGAGCTGTTGAAAGACTACGACAATACCATTCAATACCATCCTGGAAAAGCGAACGTTGTAGCTGACGCGTTGAGTAGAAGATCATATACGGGTATGAGTGCGATGTTGTCAACACAAAGGCCCATTTTGTATGATTTACAAAAGATGAAGATAGAATTTAAGACTCCGGGGACTCATGCGATGATGTCAAGTATACGCATAGAACCGAATTTAATTGAAAAAGTTAAAGTTGCTCAAGCCACAGACCCAGAGCTGATGCGTATGAAAAAGAAAGTACAAGAAGGTGCTATTCCAGAAGCAAGAATCGATGAAGAAGGAATACTTCGAGTCCACTCCAGACTTTGTGTTCCTAAAGACTCTGATTTGAAGTACAAGATCATGATGGAGGCACACAATACACCATTTGCAATCCATCCCAGAAGTACCAAAATATATCGTGATATTCGACATACATTTTGGTGGAACAATATGAAGAGAGAGATCGCGAAGTTTATCTCGAGGTGTTTAACTTGTCAACGTGTAAAGGCAGAGCATCAAGTGCCTAAGGGTCCATTGCAACCACTTGAGATTCTGAAATGGAAGTGGGAACACATTACCATGGATTTCATTACGGGTCTTCCCATGGTTTCTCAAGGTATAGATGTTATTTGGGTTATTGTTGATAAATTAACCAAGTCTGCTTGTAGACACTCGAAATTTTTACCATTTATCGACATCGACATTGCAGAGGGCGATTCGCTCTTCGGAGATAACCACGGAGAGGCAGTGACATCCATTCTGGATACTACTAGAAATTCAGTTCCAACCCGAAACATAAACCGGGAACATCAGTTCCAACCCGGAACATAAACCGGGAATGTCATTTCCAATCTCGGAGATAACCCCGAGGTATGCAGATCAAAAGACCGGCAACAACACCGGAGAGGATAGTTCTGTCTCGACGATAACACCATGACATTCAGTTCCAGTCCCAGAAACAACACTGGGAGTAGCGACTCCATCCTTGGTGATAGCCCCAAGGGATGCTTTTGCAGTTCCGGCGATAACTCCGGAATTGTTTGTTTCAAACACATGCGATCAGCTTCAAGCTCAGACCTCCTGCCGAGGCACTCATACCTCAGACCCGGAGCTAACAAAGGGCAGACAGGTACACCCACATATAACAGTGAGGCATACAAACAAGCAGTCCAATCTAAGATGTATCCCTGAGCAACGTCTGCTTTCCGCTCAAACTGGCGATAACCTCGGTGAGGAGTCAAATGTCATCTTACCACCTCAACATTTCCTCTTACAAGATGACCTTGCGACATTTAAACACTTGCAACAGTCCAATCTCAGATGTAACCCTGAGCAACGTCTGCTTTTAACTTAAACCGGCGATAACCCCGGCGACGCGTCGTCTCAACACTTCATACATACATACATCCAACAATGTCCCACAAGAACCAAGGAGTAACAATCCCGAGTGACTATTACGCGTGGCAGTACTTTTGACAGAATTTGAAGCTTGAAGACTGTGACGCCCCCAAATTCGGGTATCTTCCAACCCGACATATGGTGCTATACTGTACTCATAACCCTACAATCATTCCATTGAAATACAACAAAATGAATGAAATTATTATCTTCTTATTACAATCAAAGTATAATCCTTCCCAGGTTCATTAACCAATTACATCGTTTGTTGTTCATAATGTATAATACATACAAACATACTAATCTATTACACGATGGCTAGGCATCCATCTTAGCTTTGCCCTTATCTCTCTTAGCATTCTCAGTACGTTCATCCTTAACTGCAGTCATATAATTCACGCAAGAAGTGAGCATAACAAGCTCAACAAGTTTTAACAAAGGATAACAGTAATACCACATTCGTGAATTATATGACTATTCATACATAACTGAACAAATAGTTATGAGGTATTATGAAACAATAATACTTTAACATTTCATATCATCAATTCACAAAGTATAGAGTATATTAGGAATTTTGAACCAGTCGATAGACCATGAACAGTAGCTTTCTGTTTTCATTCTTGAAAAGGATATCACAGCACTAAGGTTGTACATCCGCATTACTTACGAGCACTTCTAGGTGATCAGCCAATAGTACTCTATGTTGATCAACACTCATTCATTAAACGTATTTACGTTTAATATTTGGCAAACTCTCGTGCCCATCGAATAATCGATGAAAAATACTTTTGTTTGTTCATAGACAAATCATACCTTCACATCCGTACTATTTACTTGGCATATGATAGCGTTAACATTTCTATACAGAAAGATATAAATAACAATCGATTTATATCTTACGAGTAGTCTAGCCGAGTTAAATCTAGCATTGACCCTTTCTTTAAAACCAGTTGTGCAATTCAGTTCAATGAATCACATAAAACTTGGCTAACTTGAAAGTTAGACAAGCGTTAAAAAAACTTGCCTTTCAGCGTCTTCGAATAACTTAATCGACTGACCACAGCCTTCACAGAATCAACATTTAACACTATGTCTGGCGCCGCGGCGCCAGACCTCAGCACCAGAATCTTTCAACAAATAAAAATTTTAGTGAGTTCCCGGAGCCATAACTTCTTTGTTATAGGTCCGATTTGGTCCGTTCAAAAGCCTATATGTCATAAATGACATACTCTATGCTTTCATATAAGAATTCGACACTTTCGAATCCGTTAACTCAAAATTCACTATTGAGTTCATTTTCTAAACGTTCGTAAACATAATGAGTGTTCAATGCTCGTTTTCTTCGTTTTAATTCGAAATCCAACGATTCTTGAACCCACAACTCTTAAATACCCTATCTCACGCGTTGACATTGAAAAACAACATTTTCAAGTCTCACGACAACTTTTGACTATCAATCCGGAATTTTAACGTTTTCGACGTTTAACGTCTATTTCTGTGAAATTCGCCATAACTTCGTTACTAATGTTCTCTAAGCCAAATCACATGGAATACTCCATGGATTTCGTATCTACATCCTAACCAAGCAAGATGTACATATTTATGTATTGATGGAGTTCAATTATTTATTAACAATCAATAATTTCATGATTTTAAGCTATATCAAACCTTATGATTTCTATGATCTCATGACTTATAGAGATTGAATCTATGGTAAGTCATCCTTATTCTACCATACTAGACATACACCACCAAATTATGATTCTCCATACAAAAGAAAACCAAAAGAGATGAAAGTAGAAATAAGGAATATTACCTTAAGAACTCTTAAGTAATCTCTTGGAAAACTCTAAGTCAAAGCTTCCAAAGTGTATGATTTGATGAGTCTAGCTCTCTTTCTCTCTCAAATAATCTAGGTTGGATAATTGAAAAACTCCCAAATGACCAACCTTGGCTTTCTATTTATAGAAAATGAAATGGAGGGAAATCTAGACAATAAACAACCCACCTCCTTACTATTCATACTTGGTCACCAAGCATAAATCTTGCCTTGCACACCAAGGGCCGGCCCACCCTTGTCCATGGGTTATCCCCGTGGGTTGCCCCATGGGTTTTACCCATTCAGTGACCCACTGGTTCGATCCACGGTTCAATTTTCATGCATTGGGCTTAACCAATCAAATATTGGGCCTTGACTTGGGCTTAACACACTAATCCCTTGGGCTTTCTCATTCAATTGATTGGACAAAACATAATCCAACCCAAATGAATTAACATTAAGTCTTAAATCAATTCCATAATACGAATCGTATTCTACACGTATAATTTACGTATTCTCTCCGTATAATACCCGTACTATAATCATATTGTACTTCGTATTAACTCATTGTATTATACATAGATACTAAATAGCATCATCCTAGTATAACACACACATTAACAATAACAAAATTCCTTCTACGCATCTCATTTCCTTCTCGGAAATCATTTTACTCAACCCGTAGGTTTTAAGTCTGCAGGCGAAAACTTTGTTTGCCATCAATGAAATATTATCAGATATTTCATCTCATCTCGATATTCTATCATTACGCGTTTCTCAAAATTTCAAAATAATTCTTCGAACAGAAACTGATGAATAGTGTTTGCACGAAAATTTCTTAAAAAACATTTATTTTCGTCTTGGAAATTCTAATCAATTAATTCTAGCACGTAGCCAGATTACTAACCACATTAGCACATTCTAAGTTATAGAACGACCTCCACATAGCTTACTCACAAAATAAATCAATTAAATTCATTTAATTCACATAATCAAATAAAAATTTACTTGTCAGAAAAATCCGATTTTCTCGGGAGTTACATTCTCTCCCCCTTATAAGGATCCTGTCCCCAGAATCTAGCTTATAATTACATAAAAAAATGAGGAAAATCTTCAATCATTTTACTCTCGAGTTCCCACGTTGCTTCTTCAGCATTGTGGTTTCTCCATAACACCTTCACTGAAGGTATTACCCTATTTCTTAATACTTGTTCCTTCCTATCAATAATTTGAATCGAAAGTTCCTCATATGATAAATCTTTCTCTATTTGGATAAATTCATACTCTATTACGTGTTTATAGTCCGGTTTATAAGGACGCAACACAGACACATGAAACACATTATGAATGCGTTCCATTTCTGGAGGTAAGGCTACTTCATAAGCCACATCTCCTACTCTTCTTAAAATCTCAAAAGGTCCTACAAACCTTTAAACTCAACTTCCCTTTCTTTCCAAAATGTATCTTCCCCTTCCAAGGCGATACTTTCAAAAAAACAAAAGATCTTACATCGAATTCTCGCTTCTCTTTGTGAGGATCTGCATACTTCTTCTGCCTATCTTGGGCCGCAACTAATCGAGCACGTATTATCTTCACCATGTATGTCGTTTGTAGTACCATCTCAGGTCCCAACATTCGACGTTCACCCACCTCATCCCAACACAATGGAGTTTGACATTTCCTTCCATACAACGATTCGTAAGGCGGCATGTCTATACTAGCGTGAAAACTATTGTTGTACGAAAATTCCACCAACGGTAGATATTCGTCCCAACTCCCTTTGAAATCCATAACGCAAGATCTTAACATATCTTCAAGCGTTTGAATTGTCCGTTCATTCTGTCCATCCGTCTGAGGATGATACGCCGTACTCAATCTTAACTGCGTTCCCATTTGCTCTTGCAAACTCCTCCAAAAGTTTGATGTGAATCGTGGATCATGATTTAACACAATAGAAACAAGTACTCCATGTCTGGAAATAATTTCCTTGACATACAGCTTAGCTAACTGATCTAGGTTATACCTAACTCCTATTGGTAGAAAATGAGCCAATTTTGCCAATCGTTCCACTATCACCCAAATAGCATCATATCCTTTTCTTGTTGTTGGAAGTCCCACCACAAAGTCCATTGTGATATGCTCCCATTTCCACTCTGGAATTTCTAACGGTTGCAATAACCCACTAGGTCGTTGGTGTTTAGCCTTAACTTTTTGACAAGTTAAGCACCTACTAACGTATTCTTCTATCTCCCTTTTCATGTTCGGCCACCAAAAGTTCTAACGAAGGTCTTGATACATCTTCGTACTACCGGGATGTATCGAGTACCTCGAACTATGAGCCTCCATCATTATCTCCTCTTTTAATTCGGGATCATTCGGAACCCAAATTCTTCCTTCAAAATGAAGTAATCCCTCCTTATCGAGGTTATACATAGTCTTCTCTTCATCTTCTATCCTCTTCTATATCTGTTTGTATTCCTCGTTACTCAATTGTACTCCCCTAACCCGTTCCACTATGGTCGGTTGGGTTTCCATAGAAAATAACATTTCCACCGCTTCCTCTAGTAACTTAACTTCTAGCTCCATTCTTTCCATCGCTGTTACCAACTCATTCTGAGTTGTTAACATTGATAATTTCTCTCTACCCTTCCTACTTAGTGCATCGGCTACTACATTTTCCTTTCCCGGATTATATAAAATATCATAGTCATAATCTTTTATCAGCTCTAACCATCTTCTCTGTCACATGTTCAACTCCTTCTGTGTGAAGATATATATCAGACTTTTATGGTCCGTGTTTATCTCACACTTCTCACCATATAGATAATGCCTCCATATCTTCAAGGAAAAAACTACAGCTGCCAATTCCAGATCATGAGTAGGATAGACCTTCTCATAATCCTTCAATTGACGTGACGCATACGTAATGACCTTGACATGCTGCATGAGCATGCAACGCAGTCCTTTATGTGAAGCATCGCTATACACTACAAAATTTCCTGTATCGTCTGGTAAGGACAATACAGGTGCCTCACTTAACCTCTTCTTCAACTCCTGAAAACTGTTCTCACATTTTTTAGTCCACACATACTTTACCGACTTTCTTGTCAGATTTGTCAATGGAGTAGTATTTTAGAAAAGTTCAGAATAAACCTTCTATAGTATCCCGCTAACCCCAGAAAACTCCGAACTTCAGTTGGCATTTTCGTTTGCTCCCACTCATTAACTGCTTCTACTTTTACTGGATCTACGGAAATGCCATCCTTATCAATAATATGCCCTAGAAACTGCACTCGCTCAAGCCAAAATTAACACTTCGTGAATTTCGCATACAACTTCTCCTTCTTTAGTGTTTCCAACCCTATCCTTAAATTTTCTGCATGATCTTCTGACGTCTTTGAATAGACTAGAATATCATCAATGAACACTACGACGAACTTGTCCAAATACCGTTTGAACACTCTGTTCGTCATATCCATAAATGCGGCTGGCGTATTAGTTAACCCAAACGACATCACCAGAAACTCGTAATGACCATAACGAGTTCTGAACACCGTCTTAGGTACATCTTCCTTCCTCGCCTTTAACTGATGATACCCCGTGCACAAATCTATTTTAGAAAAATACTTTTCCCCTTTCAACTGATCAAATAGATCATCGATCCTGGGCAACGAGTATTTATTCTTAATCATTAACTTGTTCAACTCTCGATAATCGATACAAAGTCTTAACGACCCATCCTTTTTCTTTACAAACAATACCGGTGCTCCCCAAGGAGACACACTTGATTGAATGTACTTTCTATCTAATAGTTCTTGTAATTGAACAATCAATTCCTTCATCTCAACTGGCGCCATTCGATATGGTGCCCTTAAAACTGGTGTCGTTCCTGGTAACAGATCAACTACAAACTCAACTTCCCTCTCCGGTGGAATACCCGGTAACTCCTTCGGAAATACATCCGCGAACTCTTGCACTATAGGTATCTGGTCCAAGGATGTTCCCACTCTTTGGGTATCCACAACATGGCACATATAACCTACACACCCTCTTCTCAACATCTTCCTAGCTTGTGTCATCGACAGACAACAAGAGCGTCTCGGTGATTTACTACCGAAGAACACTACCTTGGTTTTCTTAGAAAGCCGGAGGTTTACCCTTTTCCTATGACAATCTATTATCGCCTTATGGTTAATCAACCAATCCATACCAAGAATTACATCGAATTCTTTTAACCTTATCGGTACCAAATCTACCGATAACTTATTCCCTCTAATATCTACGTAACAATCCTTATGAGTATGTTCGATAGGGATTATTTCTTCATTTTCTACCTTAACGTCTAAAGGTATTGGTAACTTCTTAGGGATTAAACCTAATCACTTAGCAAATTCACATGCTATAAAAGAACAAGTAGCACCCGAGTCAAATAGCACATAAACATTTATCACATTGACCGGAATGATACCTGCTACCACATCCGTTGATGCAACCGCATCTTGGACAGTCATATTAAACGTAGGAGTTGAGGGTCTACCCACTGATGGTGTTGGTCCAGTAATGGCTAATTTACCACTACCAGAACCCTTATTTCCCTCTAAACCTTTCTTCGGGCAATTTCTTGCCATGTGGTCCAAGGACCCACAGACAAAACACCCCTAGTTCTTCTTAGGTTTAGGACAATTGGGTGACAAATTCCCCTCCTGCCCACAGTTGTAGCACACTGATTTCCCCTTTAAACAGACTCCCATGTGAGTCTTTCCGCATGTCTTTCATGCCTCCGTTCTACGCTTAGGATCTCCCTGTTTTACCCCAGTATTCCCAGGGTTGAAACTCTTCCTCTTAGGCAAGTTGCCGCTTCCGCTGACAACTTCAGCCTTACCCACTCCCTCTAACTTACTCTTGTTCTTCCACTCCTTGTGGTACTGAGACAATGCCTCACCACCACCTTCTTCTATAATCAGCTTTTCCAGAATGGTCCCGTAGGAAGCACTCTAAAAAACCGACATTCTGCTATAGAGCCAGGGTTTTAAGCCCTGCTCAAACCTGCGCGCCTTTCTCTCCTCTGTGTCCACCTGATGTGGAGCAAACCTCACCAATTCATTGAATTTTGCAGCATACTGAAGAACTGTCATATCCCCTTGCTTAAGTTCAAAGAACTTAATATCCATCCTACCTTACATGCTAGTAGGGAAGTAGTTCTCGAAGAAGACCTTCTTAAACTGTTCCCACGTAATAGCTTCTGTCCTAGCCCCACCCTGGTGAGCCTCCCACCAGTAGTTGGCTTCCCCCTTCATCATGTAAGTCGCAAAAGAAGTCTTCATATCACCCCACGCTTATTATCACAAACGCCTTTTCAATTTCTTTTAACCATGTCTGGGCTTCTAATGGGTCCTTCGTTCCTCGGAACTCAGGAGGACCCACACTTTTAAATTTCTTGAAAGTAGTTGTTCTTGGTACCCTATGAGCTACAGTCATCCCTCCCCCCACTTGGTTAAATGCAGCCGTTAATAAATTAACAAACTCTTGCATAGGGTTATTAGGACCCCCCTGATTCTCATTATGAGACTCGGCCTTTTGGTTACGTTGTCTCCTTCTTGGCGGCATAATTCTGATTAAATAAATAAAGTTTCATTATTATCTATTTAACTACTTGGTTATCATTCTCAAACAACAACAACCACTCATACCACAACAAGCACATCAAATAAAAACTTCATATTAATATGCTTTCATAGTCAAAACTATTTACATCATGTTTCTTTAGCCAAAAAGCTATTACATACTATCCCGCGATTGACTTCTACAAAAATTGGGATTTACAAAAAGACTACCCTTTAATTATACAAAAGAGGGCTTTATGTCACTACTTCTATACAAAAAGATCTAACGATCTACTAACACTGTTGAACGACATTCTCATATTTCTGGTTTGCCAGTATCAACACAATATCTCGACTTATGGTATGTCGAGTCTACCTTGACTCAATAGAATAACAAGCAATTTTCAGCTTGAAATCCTCATAAGCGCATTCATGGACGTATGACATCCTAGCTATTTTATGGTCTTTCTCAACCAGTTTCTTTCGAAGCTCTACGACCTCTTCCTTATAGTCACGTTCCTTATTTGTCATAAGCACTTTCTCGTCGTGCTCTATCTCAAAATCTGCCTCTACAGATTCCTTCGCCTCATATAGGGCGGTTATTTCCTCATTCTTCGTCTGCACTACAGTGCGCAGTTTCATATTCCTATCCAACACAGCCAGATACAATGATCTCATTGCATCTAGAGGTGTTGGCTCCTGAGTAGGTATCACCGTGTTAATCGATGTTACATCCATCTCCTCCTCCACATCAAGTATCTCATTAAGATATGTTGCTAACCCCATCGTCTCCTCAGAGTATTGCTCCTCAGAGATGTACTCCTCAATACCTGAGTCTTCCAAAACCACTAACGCATTCCTCCGCCCAATCGCATAGGTACTACCTCCACTTGGTTCACTGACTCTTCACTCACAACGTGAATGTCTCTATACATCATGCTATCGATCGACATCTACAATAGCACATAACAAGTTCATTAGTACATAATACACAATAGTATAAGCACAAATCACATTTAATTTATTTAAGGTTACTTTTCATCTTTTAAATCTTTCAGTACTAAGTTTTCTCAATACTTTATTAATTCATTCAACGCGAATTTCTTTCTTCAGACTTTACCTTCCTTATGAGGTTATTAGCCTAACGTTCTTCCCCCCTTAAGTTTTATAACCTAAGGCTCTGATACCAACCTGTGACGCCCCCAAATTTGGGTATCTTCCAACCCAACATATGGTGCTACACTATACTCATAACTCTACAATCATTCCATTAAAATACAACAAAATGAATGTAATTACTATCTTCTTATTACAATCAAAGTATAATCCTTCCCAGGTTCATTAACCGATTACATCGTTTGTTGTTCATAATGTATAATACATACAAACATACTAATCTATTACACGATGCCTAGGCATCCATCTTAGCTTTGCCCTTATCTCTCTTAGCATTCTCAATACGTTTATCCTTAACTGCAGTCATATAATTCATGCAAGAAGTGAGCATAACAAGCTCAACAAGTTTTAACAAAGGATAACAGTAATACCACATTCGTGAATTATATGACTATTCATACATAACTAAACAAATAGTTATGAAGTATTATGAAACAATAATACTTTAATATTTCATATCATCAATTCCCAAAGTATAGAGTATATTAGGAATTTTGAACCAGTCGATAGACCATGAACAGTAGCTTTCTGTTTTCATTCTTGAAAAGGATATCACAGCACTAAGGCTGTACATCCACATTACTTACGAGCACTTCTAGGTGATTAGCCTATAGTACTCTATGTTGATCAACACTCATTCATTAAACGTATTTACATTTAATATTTGGCAAACTCACGTGCCCATCGAATAATCCATGAAAAATACTGTTGTTTGTTCATAGACAAACCTTACCTTCACATCTATTCGTACCAATTACTTGGCATAGGATAGCGTTAACATTTCTATATAGAAAGATATGAATAACAATTAATCTATATCTTACGAGTAGTCTAGTTGAGTTAAATCGGGCATTGACCCTTTCTTTAAAACCCATTGTGAAATTCAGTTCAATGAATCACATAAAACTTGGCTAACTTGAAAGTTAGACCAGCGTTAAGAAAATTTTCCTTTCAGCGTCTTCAAATAACTTAATTGACTGACCACAGCCTTTATAGAATCTACACGATATATTCACATAACACACTCTAATTAGCTATCAAACAATTATTCACATTGTTTCTACCAACTTCTTTCTTTTCTAAGTCTTAGTTAACTTAATATTATTACTAAAGTCAACTTGACTTATTATCCTTCGTCCCGGCTTATTAATCAACTTACGTTATTAACTGGACTCTAACATTGTTGGCGAAGTACCAACGTTGTTTACCGATTAGGGTTCATCGATAACATTTCTTGTTCAACATTCATAACATGCTAACATGCAATCAATTCCTAAGTTCAATACCATATACCTTAGTATAGGTAGTATAGGAATAGCTTTAATACACTTATGAAGTGTACAAACATTTCTCCTATAGGTCCCTAAACAATTAAAGTTCAAAACCTAAGTCATCTATCAAAAACTCGCACTTTTTACGCCAGCGCGACCAACTAACTAGTTCAAGACCGATAGTATGCGCTATGGCTTCCCAAAGTAAACCATGTCCCTGCCTCGCTACATGCATGCGAGACTTTACTCTATCAGTGGCATTGATGCGCCATTTAGCAGTATGCAACTACACTATCTTGTGTACAGTGTGCGGCATTTAACACTATGTTCTGCGCCTGGCCACTGCACTACGCAGACTGAAATTTTTCAATGATAAAATTTTTAGTGAGATTCATGGAGCCATAACTTCTTTGTTATAGGTCTGATTTGGTCCATTCAAAAGCCTACACATCATAAATGATATACTCTACGTGTTCATATAAGAATTCAACACTTTCGAATTCGTTAACTCAAAATTTACTATTGAATTCATTTTCTAAACGTTCATAAACGTTAATGAGCGTTCAATGCTCGTTTTCTTCGTTTTAAGTCGAAATCCGACGATTCTCGAACCCACAACTCTTAAATACCCTATCTCACGTGTTGACATTGAAAAATAATGTTTTCATGTCTCACGGCAACTTGTGACTATCAATCTAGAATTTCAATGTTTTCGATGTTTAACGTCTATTTCCGTGAAATTCGCCATAACTTTGTTACTAATGTTCTCTAAGACAAATCACATGGAATACTCCATGGACTTCATATCTACATCCTAACCGAGCAAGATGCACATATTTACGTATTGATGGAATTCAATTGTTTATCAACAATCAATCTCAACAATCAATAATTTCATGATTTTAAGCTATATCAAACCTTATGATTTCTATGATCTCATAACTTATAGAGATTGAATCTATGGTAAGTCATCCTTATTCCACCATACTAGACATACACCACCCAATTATGATTCTCCATACAAAAGAAAACCAAAAGAGATGAAAGTAGAAATAAGGGATATTACCTTAAGAACTCTTAAGTAATCTCTTGGAAAACTCTAAGTCAAAGCTTTCAAAGTGTATGATTTGATGAGTTTAGCTCTCTTTCTCTCTCAAATAATCTAGGTTGGGCAATTGAAAAACTCCCAAATGACCAACCTTGGCTTTCTATTTATAGAAAATGAAATGGAGGGCAATCTAGACAATAAACAACCCACCTCCTTACTATTCACACTTGGTCACCAAATAAAATGCTTGGTGACCAAGCATCAATCTTGCCTTGCACACCAAGGGCCGACCCACCCTTGCCCATGGGCTATCCCCATGGGTTGCCCCATGGGTTTTACCCATTCGGTGACCCACCGGTTCGATCCACGGTTCAGTTTTCATGCATTGGGCTTAACCAATCTAATATTGGGCCTTGACTTGGGCTTAACACACTAATCCCTTGGTCTTGCTCATTCAATTGATTGGACAAAACATAATCCAATCTAAATGAATTAACATTAAGTCTTAACTCAATTCCATAATACGAATCGTATTCCACACGTATAATTTACGTATTCTCTCCGTATAATACTCGTACTATAATTGTATTGTACTTCGTATTAACTCATCGTATTATACATAGATGCTAAATAGCATCATCATAGTATAACACACACATTAACAATAACGAAATTCCTTCTACGTATCTCATTTCCTTCTCGGAAATCATTCTACTCAACCCTTAGGTTTTAAGTCCGCATGCGAAAACTTTGTTTGCCATAAATGAAATATTATCAGATATTTCATCTCATCTCGATATTCTATCATTACACGTTTCTCGGAATTTCAAAATAATTCCCCGAACAGAAATGGATGACTAGTGTTTTTACGAAAATTTCTCGGAAATCATTTATTTTCTTCTTGGATATTCTAATCAATTAATTCTAGCACGTAGCCAGATTACTAACCACATTAGCACATTCTAAGTCATAGAGCGACCTTCACATAGCTTACTCACAAAATAAATCAATTAAATTCATTTAATTCACATAATCAAATAAAAATTTACTTGTCATAAAAATCCAATTTTCTCGGGCGTTACAAAGACCATGGGCATAGACCGCTCTTCTTGACTTTGTACAACCTCTAATCCATGTCATTGCGTAACTCTCGACACAAGCGGCCTGAAGAAGGTCAGATATACCTCATTCGGATGCTCGGATTGAAGTTCTGCAAGTTCGAGCGGACATTATAGTGCATGAGTGCATGTACTTCGAGACGACGGGACCCGCGAAGCTCGGGCCCACCACGACTAGTCGCAGGTGTAACTGTGGCTATCGTAGGTACACCTGTGGCCATCAGTCTATAAATATAGGCTGAGGGTCAGCCATTTGAAGGAAGAGAAGGAGAGGAAAAGGCGAGGAAGCCCTATCCATTTTACTCTGTATACACATCTTTTGAGTGTTTCCTCATTTTTAAACACTTGTTAGCTCACATATAGCTATCTTTTATCCGTGAGGAGCCGAGTGTTTATCCATTTAAAGTCATAGAAGTCTACTTTGGCAAAATGACAACGTAAGCCTTCTCACATTATATAAAGCCTTCTTCTCATTTTAGCACACACTGTTATACACATTGAGAGTCGTGTTGTAAAAGCGTTTGCCTTAACTTCTATGCGTGGTTTCATTTCTGCCCTCAGATATATATACTTATATATATGTATATATTTTATATATGGACTAACATTATCGAGTTATGCCTCGATTGAGCCTGAACTTCATGCCCGGCGTTTATCTGCTTTTGTATATATATATATATATATATATATATATATATATATATATATATACACTTATATATATAATTGTTATCGCATATCTCTGATGAGCTCAGATTTTACATCTAGTGCATTTACTCGCTTATTATATATATATAAATAAAAGCGAGTAAAGGCACAAGATGTAATTGTTGTTGGACATATCCGATGAGCCCGGATTCATATCCATTGTGTTTCTTGTTATATATATATATATATATATATATATATATATATATATATATATATTATACATATATATATATATATATATTTTACATTTCTGTCAGGCACGGAGTTTACTTATTGGCCTTTTACAAACTTTTATTTACATGTCGTCTCGCTTTGAGTTTACTTAAGTGGCGGTTGATCGCTTTTACTGACTTTATTTACATTTCATCCCACAGAGTTTACTTCAGTGGTGGTTGATCATGTCCATATATATATATATTTACCGCTATTATATATTTACATTTCGATCCCCCATGGAGTTGCTTCATGGTGGTTGATCATGTCTCAGTATATATATTTTCTGCTTTTTATATATATAATCGCTATCGCTTTCCATACAAATTGCAGTATCATGTGAGCCTAGGAATCATGTGATCACATGTTCAGTTTATTGAATCTAGATTTGGTTCCCATGATGGACATTTTTTAGCTGTAAGCAGCTTGTACATTATTTTACAGTGTTTGAATTTCCTTGAATGACTGTCATGCCCATGAGGAGTTCGGCACTACTGTATATTATTTTCTCGAGAATGCTTCGCATCTCGAAAATAAAAGCAAACAAGCCGAACAATTAATAATAAAATGGAAGTATCAAAGGCCTCAATTACTATTGAGCACAGGGTTTGAAAAACCTCTTTTACAAAATGTCATTGCTATATCTTGTTTTGAATTTTTCTATAAATTCAAACCCTATGTATATAGGTGTGAACGAGGTACAACACTACTTCCAAAGAAATTGCACATTGTTCCACAAACACACACACACACATTCATATAATAGTTTCTTTAAAAAGTGGTGGTCACCGTGGCAACACGGATGTCAGGGGGTGCCTAACACCTTCCCTCCGCATAATCAAGCCCCCGGACCTAAATGAATCTCGGTTTCACAAACCCATTTAGCAGTGTCACATCACTGGGTCAATGTGCAAACCTCTTCGGTTGCATTGGTGCAACCAGTTAAATACACCAACTGGCGACTCTTATAGTCAAATCGTCGACATTATACATGTCAGACGTTTTTCACTTGTTTTTTCAAACAAATCTCACATTAACATGAGAACACCAAAAAACAAGTAACGAAAAGGGACACACAAAAATCCCGACGTCGACAGGTGGCGACTCTGCTGGGGACTCCAGTAAGAGGCCTTAAGCCGCTATTACAAGCTTTTCAAAATTGTTATATGCTTGTGTGTGAATGTTGCATTTACATTTCTGATGAATGTGTACGAATGCATTTTTATTTACTGCACTGCTAAATATCTATCTGTGATATTAGTGCTTCGCACATGTCATCATTTTGCATAAACGGTGAGACACGTTGTATGTGAATGTATGTTGTGTGGTTCCTCCATCAAGAGGCTATCCCGTCAGTTTTTGATTACTGGACTCGCAGGAAGAATAATTCCAGCGAGGCTCAAGAAAGGCACCACCCAGATTCGCTCCAGTTGAAAGACCGGATTAACTTCCCGTCAAGTAAATTGCGTTGATCTGGGAACCTTCATGCCAAAAAGCCGCGAGAGTAACCCTAAGATAGGTCAACCTCTAATAAACCAAACGCGGAGGAAAGTCTCTTCATACTTTCCATTTTCAATTACTTGTAAAAGCATTTACTTATAATTTTATTCCATGTTCATCCATATGTAATGGAAAATATGAAGAATATCTATGCATGCATGTTATCAATTAACAACCGATTTTGCAGGACAAAAATTCCTAAAACGGACATGTTATGATAACATTTACATTACCCTAAGACTAAACTATGTAAGTCTTTTGTAGGGAAGCAATTGGGTCTGTTACCCGCTCAAAATCCAAAAAGGCCACAGGCCTACAGCCAATCATGTCTTCTTCTGACCAGTCTAATGCTGTTTCCCGAGAAGAATTTGATGGATTGAGTAAAAAATTTACAGACTTGGTTGTTCTACTGAAAGAATTGCACCAATCCACTCAGGGTACGAAGATACCTATACATACAGAATCCTCTACATAAGGAGGAGTTCAAGGTTTGGAAAAAATAATTCTAGAACCTCAGTTGAATACGACCAACAATGACCCTGAAAGCACCCATCTCAGAGGAGATCCAGACACCGGTGATATCAAGAAGAAGATCCTTCAAATGGAGGAAACTATTCGTGTTCTCAAAGGGATTGGAACACATGGCAGTGTTTCACATGCAGATCTTTGCATATTTCCTGGTGTTCATTATCCAGAGAAATTCAACACCCCTGATTTTGAGAAATACGACGGATTAGGGGATCCTTATACACATTTAAAAGTTTTCATTGGAGAACTTGGATCTTATGCGGAAAATGAAAAGGTCAGAATGTAGCTTTTTCAGATAAGTCTGACTGGAGAAGCTCGTTCATGGTATACCAGATTAGACAACTCAAAGATCCATAGTTGGGAAGAGCTGGCTCACGCCTTCCTCACTCAATACAGTTTTCAATCTCAGATGGCTCCTGACCTGTATTAAATCACCAAGGTCAAGAAACAATCTAATGAGTCATTTAGAGAGTACGCTCAAAGGTGGAGGCGCCTTGCTGCTCAAGTTATTCCTTCCATCATAGAATCAGAAATGGTCATGACTTTCATAGATGTACAGGAAGCTCCTTCCTATGAAAGAGTTCTTGTTGGTATTGGCAAACCATTCTCTGAAATGATCAAGCACGGAGAAATGGCTAAAATGGGATTGAAGTCCGATAAAATTCAAGACCTAGCCGCTCTTAAAGTTGTTGCTGAGCACATCCAGTCCGGATCTTATGGAAACAACCCCCGGAGGGTCCATAAAATGAAATAGGAGGATGTTTACTTGATACTACAAGGACAAAAAGGCAATCAAAGCATGCCTATGTAGAGGAAAAACTACTCCCCTTTTCCAGCACAATCTTCAAACCCTACATTGCCTAAAAGTGGAGAAGTAAAGCGACCTCGAATGTTCACACCCTTAGGGGACTCGCTCGAGAATATTCTTATTCTTCTGACTGCTCAGAAGAAAATTACACATCTTCTTCCACCAGCCAACCCTAATGGAAGGGGTTTTAATGCTACTCGGAAGTGTGCTTATCATGCCGGAGCACCTGGACATGACAATCAAGATTGTTGGGCCTTAAAACACAAGATTCAAGATCTAATAGACAATGGTGAGATCGTGGTCACCAAACCAGATCAACCTCATGTGCAAGACAACCCTCTTCCTCAACACAAAGAAGAAGAGGTCAACATGATCAGTTGGAGCACTGGACAAGGTTCCAATTCTAATGGAAAATCATCCCAACCCATCAAAGACGGTGTTGATAAATTGGATTATGAAAAGTTCCAGTTTACCATGGAACGAAAGATGAAAGCTCTTTGCAAACAAATTGAGCAACTGGCAGAACTGGTGACCCATCATCATCAAGTCACACGCTAATTAATCAAACAGGGGAATGCCTATCTCCTTTCTTTTGTTATAAATGCTTCCTCACCACCTTCAGAAAGTGAAGCTATGGAGGATAAGGCTGTGAAGAGAGAAAATGCTAAAGCCCGTCGGGATTTTGCCAATCAGAGGGAATTTACCTATCTGGGCCAATCTCCGGAAGAGATATTGTAGATGTTAATCAACGAAGGAAGAATTACTTTCCTTCTCCCTCTAATCAATCCCCATTCAGGATGGTTCAATTCTGATGAAGTGTGTCAATATCATTCACATTCTCGCATATCACAAAGACGTAAGAATCTTTGGGCACTCACCATCTCATTTAGAATCTTATTGATAAGCGGTGTCCTACAAAACAATGGATGATTACAATCGCAACTCAAAGGTGGGAATGCATGTCCTACCAAATGGAAGGGATCAGTAGCAGTTATATCCGAAGTGAATGATGAGACTGTCAAAGTATATCCCATACAACCAATTCAACTCAAAGGAGCTAATAATCCTTTGAAAGTGGCCGCACCAGAACCAATTTCTTTACCTTTCAGACCACAACATCTTGTTGTCAGCTTACACAAAGTTCCCTGGAATTATGGAGAAGCTGAAGGATCCATGTCTCATACTACTGCTACAGTGTCGAGGGAAAATCCACTGTATCTTCCTCAACGGGTTATTAAACCTACTTGCGAAGCATAGGGGAAGTTACCCATGGAGAAGATTGAAAAATTCCTCCGTACTATGGGCCACAATGAAGCTAAAGTGGTTTTAATCTTGCGAGAAGCTCCACACCAGATTTCAATACCGGACTTGGTTTTCTCTTCTGAGGATCATCGGAAGATCTTACTGAAGGTTTTGGAAGAAGCCTACTTGCCAAAATAAGTGGATGTGGAAAAATTTTAACATTTGGTTGATCACATTTTCAACAACAATGTGATATCCTTCACTGATGACGATATACCTCCCGAAGGGACCGGTCATTGCAAGCCTCTGCATATTACAGTTTTGTCTTCCGGGTACATACTAGCTGGAGTTTTGATAGATGGAGGTTCATCTCTAAATATTTGTTCTTATGCCACCTTGGTGAAGATGAATATCAATCTCAAGTAGATCCAAAGCAGCCATATGGTTATCAGAACTTTTGATGGATCCCGACGAAATTCCGTTGGAAAGATTGAATTTCCAATTGAGATTGGTCCAAATACATTCAATGTATCTTTTCACGTCCTCAAGATAGACTCAGGATACAACCTGGTATTGGGGAGACCATGGATACACATGGCTGGAGCCGTTCCTTCCACAGTACATCAACAACTTAAATATATTATCAACAACAGTCTAGTTATTGTGAACGCTTAGCCGAAATGTCCTGAACAAGAAACTCTACCAATCATCAGCTTCAATTCAGAAGTTGAACCAGCCAGTTTCCATACTCTACGCAATACCATTCTATTGGAGCGCCACTTCCCGTACCCAAGATTTCTGTCGAGGTTATGTCGGCCACTCAAGAAATGATGTTATTGGGTCATCAACCTGGACAAGGGCTTGGTAAAGATAAGCAGGGTATTAAGCACCCTATCCAAATGTTCAGTCAAATTGGAATAGCCAGGCTAGGATATTCTGCTAGTTTCAGACACATGAATCCTCATAAACACAATCAAGTTCCTCAAGCTTCTGCCCATGAGTTGATGCAATCTCCAGTAAAGGTTCTAGCCCATGTTGTGGCTATGCTTTTTATGAAACCAGTGCCAATCAAAGAAAAAGAGGTGCTGATTCTTGATTCCGAGGCGGAAGAAAAGGAGCAGAAATGTAAACATGACCTTGCCTTGATGATGACAGGCATACGCATCATTGTTCATGATAAACATACAAACAGATACACCCCAAACGATGATTGCCCAGATGTCATGATTATCATTCAGGAAAAGGAGGACAATGACGATCCTTCCATCACTGTAGTCCATCAGTGTGATGCCCCCAAAATAAGAATACATCACCCATCTTGAGTCGCCAAATACATGGTACATAAATCAAATACAACATAATTATACAACTGTCGTGTGAAATATGACAAAACATAAACTGAGAGTTTAAACAAGAATATTGCCTTCTAGACAATATCCATTCTCAATGGAGTCCTCATAGACAGTATACAAACTCAAATTTAGTCCTCATTACATTTATTATCACACTATTTAACAGAATAATGAGGACTACTAATACTATCATCTGGACTGTCACTCCGTTTCCCGACTCATTCTAGCTATATTCTCATTTCCTGAAGAGAACAGTGAAAGAAAGGGTGAACTCAACTAGCCCAGTAAGAAATATTATGACTAAGATAATACAGAAAAATAAAGAATGGAATAACATAATGATTTCACCAAGTATAGGGTATGCCGCGTATACAGGTTATTCCAACAGAATAATAAAGAATGGAATAACATAAGGATTTCACCGAGTATAGGGTATGCCGCGTATACAGGTTATGTATAGGGTATGCCGCATTTACAGGTTATTCCAACAGAATAATAAAGAATGGAATAACAGAAGTTCTCTTCATGAATAAGAAAGAATAACACCCCTTACCGTAAAAGATTTACTATTATAACTTTCCACCAGCGGTCCATATTGATTCACTAATATTAATTTACTATTAAAACTTAAAGCAATGGTCCATACTGATTTACTATTAAAACTTTAAACCAGCGATCCATATTGATTCACTATTATAACTTTCCACCAGCGGTCCATATTGATTCACTAATATAACTTCAACCAACGGTCTGAAAAATTAGCACATCTCCTCATGGAATAATATTGTACCCAAATACCCGAATGCACAATACTAGAGTGAATAGTAACTAGGTGAATAGTAACACATGAATAGTAACTTGTGAATAGTAACTCATGAATAGTACTCCGACACGAAGAGTTCCCCAAATACCCGATTGAACAATATAACCTCCAGACATCAATTATCATCGGAATAGATGTCGATTTCTACTAACACAAATAATCCCAACACAATGAAACTATCTAATTCATCTTTAATCAACGTGAAATTATCCATCATTAATATCATAACTCACAATATTTAACAACCAGGTTGTTCCCAGGAAAGAGGGAGCTTTCCAATAACGATTTCTCCCTATTGGCGCGCAATTAGGTGACCAAACCTTTCCTTGACAGAACTTCTAGACATTGTAAATATTTCAATTAATAATATGAATAACTTTGTCGTCTCAATTATTGATTTAATAAAATAACATATTATACACATGATAATGTGACAATAATCGAATCAATAATATGAGAGATATGATGCAACAATTACTGTAGCAATAATTGAGTATAACTGAGTGACTTATCACGTAAGCATCAATAATCAATACCGTGTGCTACTATGAAACCACGCGTATTACTGTACTTTTACTACCGGGTAGTTCAACAATTTTAATGGTAACACTTCCGCCATTATTTTCATAAAAATATTTTTATCGTTTTCTAAATACGACAATTCTTCCGTTGTGGGTCCACCAATGATTGTGCCGTCATACGAATATTCCTCGACCAATCGAATATTTATAACAACTTGCATACTTTGCAAAAATTTCAAATACTACCCACAACTATAACACTATCCAAATCCACACTATAATATTCAAAAAAATATTTTGAGAAATTTAAATCTTTATTCATAAAATTTGGGGTCTCACAATCTCCCCTCCTTATGCAATTTCACCCTCGAAATTTACGTACATACCTGGTATACCGAACAGATGAGGACACTTCGTCAGATTCTAAATCTTGAGGTATAACCTTTGAGTGTTGAATACGATCCTTCTTATCAAAAATTTTAACACGTATCTCCTCATATGTTAAATCTTCTGCTATCTCGTCCAGTTCTAAATCAATAATGTGGTTCGGGTCATCCACATATTTACGTAATATCGATACATGAAAAATGTTATGAACACGCGACATACTTGGCGGTAAAACGAGTCTATAGGCCACAGTTCTTACTCGATCAAGTATTTTAAATGGGCCAATTAAATCGAGGGTTGAGATAATGCCTTCATGAACCTTCTTCTTCACATTCATCAGCTCTGAGTATGTAACTTGAGCGGCTTTAACTTTATCGATTAAAGTATATTCTACTCGTAAATTCGTTATCTTCACGTAGGTTCGTAAATTCGCACTCGTAAACGCATACGATCTTCTACTCAACACGTCAGCTAGCACGTTCGCTTTTCCATAATGGTATTGAATGGTACGATCGTAATCTTCAACAGCTCGAGCCAACATCTTTGGCGCATGTTACGCCTCGTTTAGTTGAAGAAATATTTAAGGGTTTTAGAATGGGGTTTTGTACTTTCGATACAAATTGATTTCACGCCTCGGGGTTGGCTAATAAGTCTTCAAGAATACATCAGGAAATTTATTAACAATAAAAAATATCATTCAAAACTGTGACCCTCATCCAAGACTTGGATAGCACATCACATTGATTCTTATCAACTTGCCACTGTTATTCACGACGTCCCCTACGGATAATCTAGCTTCGGTGCATTCCACACAAGGAAGTCAACAACGAAAGGATAGGGGCTCTTTACTTATGGCTTGATATGACAGTGATTGACTTTAGTGGTTTGGTTGCTTGAATTCGTATAATAGGTTGGTTATGAATATAAAAGCTAACAACCTTACAAAAAGCATGATGAGTAGTTAACTAATCGATTTCTAAAATCACATCAAAGGCAAGTATTTTCAAAGAGATAAGATCGACAGGTAACGTGAAAGTGTCGATTTGAATCAAATAAGATTAATAAACAGTGGAGGTAACAAAGGTTTCTCCTAACGAAGTTTCAACCAATAAGTCAAAGTCTAACTTCTCAGGAGTCAAATTTAAACGTTGAACGCAAGTAAGAGAGATAAAATAATGGGTAGAACTGGTATCTTATAAGGTATAGACTTTGCAAGAATTTATAATTAACTAACCCGTGCAAACTTCATTCGGGTTACTCACTTTTTGAGAAGTCGTGAAAAACGCTCTCCCTTGCACTACTGGTTTTGACTTTTCTAGAACGGTCTTTGGTGCCTCCATCTTAGCTGAACTTGTCTTCGGTGAATGACAAAATCGGGCTAGGTGACCTTCTTTTCCATAATTATAACATGCTTTGGACGGCATCGCGCAGTTTGGACTGATATGTCCCTCCCCTCCGCATTTGAAATATATGATAGGTGGTCGTTCTCCTTCCTTAACAACGAGTGCTGGTGCTAACATCTTTCCATCATTGTTGAATTTCCTCTTCTTAAAATGTCAATTCTTATTCTTTTGGCCATGATTACCATCGAAGTGGTTACCATTTCTGGCATGTTGATTCCCTTCACGCTTATTGTCACCGCTTCGATGACTGCTATCACTGGTATTATCATTTTGCCGGCTGCTCTCTTTTGGTTGGGTTGACTCACTATCGCGCTCCAATAACTGAGCCCTATTAACAACATCTGAATACAAACAAAGTTTATGAGAAATGAGGTATTAACGTATCTCGGGTTTCAAACCTCTTAGAAACATCCGCGTCATTCTCTCCTAATTATCAACCAAATGGGACGAACCGGACAACTCAAAGAAACTTGGCTTCAGATCGCGACATGGTCATGTTATTTTTCTCCAGTTTAACGAACTCTACCTCTTTCATGTGATGAATACTTTCTGGAAAGTACTTGTCATTGAACAATTCTTGGAACTTCTCCCAAGTCATCTTCAGTGCGGTAGGTTGAGTATGCTTTACAGATTCCCACCAGTAATCTGCCTCTGCACGTAACATGAAGGTGGAAAAGGGAAGCTTTTGCTCCTCGGAGCATCCCAAGACATCAAATATCTTGTAGATCTGCTTTATCCACGTCTTTGCCTTAAGTGGTTTTGGCTCTCCAAAAAACTTCTGTGGTCCCAGTTCCTTGAACTGTTTAGCGGTGACCATCCGAGAGTTGCCAGTGTTTCCACCTGCATTTTGGATATGAGCCGCTCTTGCCTGATGTTGCATGAATTTCGTAAAGCCTCGGAACATTCCATCGTTCATCATTTGGTTAGTGTTGTTGTTTGCATGAGGATTGTCGCCTTCTTGATGAACATTGTCCTAGTTATTGATTTGTGGAGACTCAACGGTCTCCTGTGCTCCATTGATGTTCTCAACATTCTCGGATGCTATTTTCAAATACTGCCACAAAACAAGGGTTAATTAACATATCACATATTATCCATATACTCTGACTGACCAATTAAATACCAAATAAACTTAGGTAGGTCATACTAGCGAAGAAATTCCCCGTCTCTCCCCTCCTAGTTCTTGTCTCACATCTCAAATGGTGGATCATATCCCTAAGCTTTGATACTGAATCGTGACGCCACCAAAATAGGTATACATCACCCATCTTGTGTGGCCAAATACATGGTACATAAATCAAATACAACATAATTATACAACTGTCGTGTAAAATACGACAAAATAAAAACTGAGAGTTTAAACAAGAATATTGCCTTCTAGACAATATCCATTCTCAATGGAGTCCTCATACACAGTATATAAACTCAAATTCAGTCCTCATTACATTTATTATCACACTATTTAACAGAATAGTGAGGACTACTAATGCTATCATCTGGACTGTCACTCCATTTCCCGACTCGTTCTAGCTATATTCTAATTTCCTGAAGAGAACAGTAAAAGATAGGGTGAGCTCAACTATCCCAGTAAGAAATATTATGACTAAGATAATACAGAATAATAAAGAATGGAATAACATAAGGATTTCACCAAGTATAGGGTATGCCACGTATACAGGTTATTCTAACAGAATAATAAAGAATGGAATAACATAAGGATTTCACCAAGTATAGGGTATGCCGCGTATACAGGTTATATATAGGGTATGCCGCGTTTACAGGTTATTCCAACAGAATAATAAAGAATGGAATAACAGAATTTCACTTCATGAATAAGAAAGAATAACACCCCTTACCGTAAAAGACTAATAAGTGTATTTTATATACGCAATTTCATGTCTAATTCATGCTTAATCGTTGCTATATTCTTGTAAACAAGTGCATTTTTACTTGGTTTGTGTTGTTTTATGTGTAGGTTGGTGGTTGTGGAGATTCATGGATTATTGGGTATATTCGGAGCTTTTGGAACTTAATTTGAGAGTTTTTGGAAACAACTCAGGTTGCAGCACGTCAACTAATAGGAGGATAGCCCATTTGGGCGGCATGTATGAAGCAAATACCCCCAGGTCGAAGGGGTCTACTCGATCAACTAGCGAGCGAGGAGCACGCAAAATGGCGTTTCACTACACACACCGTAGGCTGGGGGTCTTCCTTCGACCAAGATAGAACACAAGCCCACGGTAGTGCCACATATCATATACACCCCCAAAGGGCGGGGTTAGGAAAAAAAAGTCAATAGAGTCCTGTTTCATTTATACTTCTTATTGCACTCGAATTTCAGTTGTTGGTATAGTTTTATAACTCTATTTGTTAAAGGATGTAGCTGGAGTATTAGGATTGATATATATTACTCTTAAAAATACAATTAGAGGGGAACGAAGGAGATTACGGATATCAAAGTCAGCTTTTTGGAGAGCAAAAGTGGAGGAGTATTTCGAATAATTTTTCAAGACGGTTGCAATTGTAGTCTACATAAAGGGTGTTTTCTAATATTCTTTGTGTTAGATTATTTTTTGTAATTGAAAGAATGATTTTTATGATTTATTCAGTGTTTATTTCATTTATTATGAACTAATTTACTTTTTAGGCTTGTGATGGATCCTTAAGCGAATCGATGGCTTTGTAAGCTTTAATTCCCAATTTAATAAATTATCTTCAGTTTATCTATATTGATTTATGCTTGAATCAATGAATTGTCTGGTCAATAATTCTTCGTGGGGTTGGATGGAATCGAGAGAGGAAATTCAATTCTAGACCTAGTTAATATAACATGTGTTCAGGATTTTGTTAGTAACTTAAACCTGATTTGTGTTAAGATAGAGATATACTTGACACCGCATGTAATCGGATAAGAGAACTTGTTCTTCAACCTTCTTTAATTGTAATTCACATAGAGATATAGTGGGTTAGTTGATTAAGGTGTTTAACGGATTTCTATCTTAATTGGGGATTGAAGTTAATATGGTATTAGTTCATCGAGAGGTGGTTAGTACTACGTTCGTGTTCTTGATTAATAAACTGAGATACTGCATTGAATTGGGATAAAAGTGTTAAAATCAAAGTGAAGCTTCAGGTGAAATCATAAGTCTAATTCTCCATCAATTGTTTGAAAATTCAGATTTTGGTATTTGTGGTTGTTTTATTTTAGTTTAATTATTCTTAATTTTAGTTCATTAATTTAAATCATTGAATTCGAATTGTTTAATAAAATTAGGATTAATAGAAGATTGGTAATTGTAAGTTAAGGTATTTTGCTAGTTAGTCTCTGTGGGAACGATACTTTACTCATCACTCTATTACTTGTTGACCACGTATACTTGTGTGTTGTGCATATATATATTTTAACCAACAAGTTTTTTGGCGTCGTTGTTGGGGACTAAATTAGTATAATTCTTAATACTTTTACAATATCAGTTTAATTAATCCAGTTTTACTTAAACATTTTTTATTTTTGTTTTGTGCTTCTTATTTCAGGTGTTGGACATAGTTTATGCAAACTCGGTCTAAAAATCCATACTTGCTGCTTTTGACGACGACATTGAGAGAAGGTTTCAGAGGTTGAGTAAGTGGATCAAAGAAACGAGGCAAGAATTTGAAACACCTGAAGAGGAAGAGGAAATAGTGATGGCGGCCGAAGATAGGAAAGCGTTGAGGGACTTCACAATACCCAAAGTAACGGAACTGCATTCAAGTATAACAAGACCAGCAATAGCAGCAAACACGTTTGAAATTAAGCCTGGGATGATTTAAATGATACAGAATTCAGTTCAGTTTGGGGGATTAGCAAACGATGATCCGAACGAGCACTTAGTCAGTTTTCTAGAAATGTGTGATACTTTCAGGTTTAATGGAGTTTCAGATGAGGCGGTGAGACTTCGATTGTTCCCGTTCTCTCTACGGGACAAGGCAAAGAGTTGGTTTCATTCCTTACCATCTGGTTCGATAACAACGTGGGAGGATCTAGCTCAAAAATTCCTTGCAAAATTCTTCCCACCGGCAAAAACCGCAAAGATAAGGAATGAAATTACAATGTTTGAACAGCAACATGGGGAGTCGTTATATGAGGCATTGGAGAGATATAAAGAACTACTCAGAAAATGCCCACATCATGGATTGCCCCAATGTCTGCAAATGAACACCTTCTATAACGGACTACATGGGAATCTTAGGACAAGTATCGACGCAGCATCGGGCAAAGCGTTTATGGCCAAGAATTACGAAGAAGCCTACGATTTGATTGAAACCATGGCTACTAATAACTACCAGTGGCCCACATCGAGAATGACACAGGTGAAGGCAGCCGGGGTGTTAGAAGTAGATAATATGACAGTGATACAAGCACAAATGGCTGCAATGTCAAATAGGATAGAGCAAGTGGTAGCAGCACAATCACAGCAAACACAGAAAGCACCGCAAGTAGTAGTAGTATGTGAATTGGGCGCAGGAGAACACCCAACGGAACAATGTGCAATTAATCCGGCAGCTGTGCAGTTCATTGGCAATTACAACAGAATTCCTCAAAACACCTATCAGAACACATATAACTAAGGAAATCGGAACCATCCAAATTTTTCATGGAGCAACAACCAGCAGAATCAAGCTTCACGCATATCCTCCAGGTTTCTAGAATCAACCACCAACAGTTCAATATCTGGAGGATAAGTTGGATAAATTCATGGCTACCACCCAGTTGGCAATTAAGAACATAGAAATTCAGATAGGTCAGATAGCAAAGGAATCGAACAGTAGACCACAAGGAACACTGCCAAGTGACACCAAGAAAAATCCTAAGGGTAATCAAGAGCAGTGTCAAGCCATTATGCTGAGAAGTGGAAAACAGCTTGTGGGTCAAGAAGCAGAAATTTCAGTTACAAAGGAAAGTGCAACAGAGATAGAAAATACGGGGGGTGAGATAAAACAAGGGAATGAGAATCAACCAGATAAAATCAACGTAGTGAACAAACCAGTTGTTTATCCTCCCCCACCATTCCAGTAAAGAGTTCAAAAACAAAAGTTAGATAAGCAATTTTCAAGATTTTTGGAAGTTTTCAAGAAACTTCAAATTAACATACCATTTACAGAAGCCCTAGAACAAATGCCCAGTTACGCGAAATTCATGAAAGGGATTCTGTCAAGGAAAAGAAATGGGATGATTTTGAAACTGTGGCATTAACAGAGGAGTGCAGTGCGGTACTACAGCGGAAATTACCACCAAAACTCAAGGATCCGGGGAGCTTTACGATTCCATGCACAATCGGTGAGAGGCATTTCAGTAAGTGTCTATGTGATTTGGGGGCAAGTGTGAACCTTATGCCGTTATTTGTATACTTAGAATTAGGTTTGCCCGATCCAAGGCCTACGAATATCTCCTTATAGTTGGTGGATAAGTCAGTCACATATTCGAGAGGAATAGTTGAAGATATCTTAGTGAAAGTGGACAAATTTATATTCCCTGCGGATTTCATCATTCTAGATTTTGAGGAGGACAAGAACATACCAATCATCTTGGGGAGACCATTTTTGGCTACAGGGAGGACTCTTATAGATGTTCAAAAGGGATAACTTACGATGAGAGTTCAAGATCAAGAAGTGAAATTCAATGTGTTCAAGGCCATGAAGTTCCCTACGGATGAGGAGGAATGTTTTCGAATGGATCTGATTGATCAAATCATTAGTGAAGACATGAGCAAAAGTTTGGTGAATGATCCGTTAGAAACAACATTGGTGGGAGATGAAGAGATCGACGATCCAGAATTAGTAGATTACCTACAATTGCTAGATTCATTGTTGCGGGTACCAAGATTTAAACCACCATTTGAACCATTGCACACGGAGGAGGTAATTGCAGAAAAGTTGAAACCATCATTGGTGGAACCACCAAAGCTGGAACTTAAACAACTTCCTAAGCACCTCAGGTATGCATATCTAGGCAATTTAAATTCTTTACCTATTATTATTTCAGCTGCACTTAACGAATTATAGGAAGAAAAGTTGTTGAGGGTACTTAGGGAACACAAATCAGCCATTGGATGGACAATTGCAGACATAAAGGGAATCAGTCCTTCATTCTGTATGCACAAAATTTTGATGGAAGATGAGGCAAAACCGACAGTAGAACAACAGAGGCGATTCAATCCAATTATGAAGGAAGTGGTAAAGAAGAAAGTTCTGAAATGGTTAGATGATGGCATCATCGATCCTATATCCGATAGTAAATGGGTTAGTCCAGTCCAGTGTGTACCGAAGAAGGGAGGAATGACGGTGGTGCAGAATGACAACAATGAGTTAATCCCAACCGAGCGTTGACGGGTTGATTTTAAGTTTGCATGGATTACGAAAATTGAACAAAGCAACCCGAAAAGACCATTTCCCGCTGCCCTTTATTGACCAAATGTTAGATAGATTAGCGGGACATCAGTATTACTGTTTGTTGGATGGGTATTCGGGCTATAACCAAATAGTCATTGCTCTGGAGGACCAAGAAAAGACCACATTCACGTGCCCCTACGGCATATTCGCATTCAGGAGGATGTCATTTGGGTTATGCAATGCACTAGCAACTTTCCAAAGGTGTATGATGGCAATTTTTTCTGATTTGGTGGAGAAAAATGTTGAGGTCTTCATGGATGATTTTTCAAAGATATGGGGACAAATTTTGATAATTGTTTGAAGAATCGGTAATGGTACTTTGCAAGATGCAAGGAAATTAATCTCGCTACGAATTGGGAAAAATGCCACTTCATGGTTGAAGAGGGCATAATTTTGGGCCATAAGGTATCAGCTCAAGGACTGGAAGTGGACAAGGCAAAGCTGGAAACAATTGAAAATTTGCCCCCACCAACCTCAGTGAAGGGTATTAGAAGCTTTTTGGGACACGGGGTTCTACGGAGAGTTTATAAAGGATTTCTCAAAATTACTGAAACCTCTTTGCGCCTTTTTTAGAGAAAGAGGCTACATTCAAATTTTGATGATGAGTGCAAAACAAAGATTTGAGTTATTAAAAGGAAATTGACTACAACCCCCGTGATAGTTGCAGCGGATTGGAGCATGCCATTCGAGCTTATCTGTGATGCAAGCGACTTTGTTAGGGCAGTTTTGGGTCAACTCAGAGACAAAGTGTTTCACGCTATATACTACGCAAGCAAAACACTTACAGAAACTCAAATGAATTATACAACCACAGAGAAGGAGTTGCTTGTTGTGGTATATGCGTTTGACAAGTTTCGTGCGTACTTAATCAGAACTAAGGTGATATTCCACACGGACCATGCTGCAATTCGGTACCTGATAGAAAAAAAAAGATGCAAAACCACGCCTTATCAGGTGGATTCTCCTTCTGCAAGAATTTGATTTAGAAATAAAGGATATGAAGGGGCCAGAGTAACAAGTTGTTGATCACTTGTCAAGGATGGAAAATCAAGGGAAAGAAAAAGATGACAAATGCAAAATCAATGAATCATTCCCGGATGTGCAGCTATTTGAAATTTCAGCAGAAATTCCATGGTATGGAGACTATGCAAATTTTGTTGCAAGCAATATTCTACCACCAGACCTCACAAGGCAACAGAAAAAGAAATTTCTACATGATGTTAAGTGGTACATGTGGGATGATCCATATCTATTCAAGTAGTGCGCCGACAAGGTGATTCGACGGTGTGTCCCATACAGCGAAGTAAAAAATATTCTGCATGAGTGTCACTCATCGGCCTATGGTGGGCATTATGGAAGCGAGAGAACAGCAACAAAAGTGCTATAATGCGGTTTCTATTGGCCCACATTATTCAAAGACACCCATCAGTTTATTAAACAATGTGATAGGTGTCAACGGTTGGGAAACATCTCGAAACGTAATGAGATGCCCTTACAAACAATTCTGGAAATGGAACTTTTTGATGTATGGGGTATCGATTTCATGGGACCATTTCCATCGTCCATGAAAAATCAATACATTCTACTCGCAGTGGACTACGTGTCAAAATAGGTCGAAGCAACAACTCTACCAACAAATGATGCCAAGGTGGTCCTCAAATTTCTGCAAAAGAACATATTCACGAGGTTTGGCACACCAAGAGCAATTATAAGTGACGAAGGTAGTCACTTCTGCAATAAACCGTTTACTGCTCTTTTGGCCAAATATTGAGTAAACCACAAGATAGCCACAGCATATCACCCGCAAACCAGTGGACAAGCTGAGGTATCAAACAGAGAAGTTAAAAAGATATTGGAGAAAGTGGTGAATTCGAGTCGAAAAGATTGGTCACTGAGATTGGATGATGCTCTATGGGCTTACCGAACCGCATACAAAACACCAATTGGGTTGTCACCATATCAATTATTGTACGAGAAATCATGTCATCTACTGGTGGAACTACAGCGCAAGGCATATTGGGTAGTGAAAAAGCTAAATTTTGATCAAAAGGCTGTAGGGTAAAAGAGACTACTGCAGTTGAATGAACTAGACAAGTTTCGCCTTCAAGCATATGAGAATGCCAAGATATACAAGGAAAAAGTCAAACAGTGGCACGATCTGAAAATTCTGCGTCGGACATTCAAACCGGGCCAATCAGTTCTATTGTTTAACTCAAGGCTGCGTTTGTTCCCCGGAAAGCTCAAATCAAGATGGTCAGGACCATTCATAGTTAAGCAAGTTTTCCATCACGGAGCAGTTGAAATTTACAGTCGTAACCCTCTCGAAACGTTCAAAGTTAACGGACACCGGCTGAAGCATTACTGGGGTGGAGAGACCAACACTGACGTGATCGCCATCACATTGGTAGATACAACTTAAACAGGAAGTAGTCAAGCTGAAAGACTTAAAATCAAGCGCTCATTGGGAGGCAACCCAACTTTCAGTTTATTATCGTATTTTTCATTCGCATTTGTTTAATCATAGTTTTAGGAATTCATTAGATATAAGAATAAGATTAAATTCTCGTGATACTCCACACAACATACCATACATCTAATACTAATGAAAGTTCATGTGTCATACTATACAGGCTGAGAAACAAAAGCACCATTGGAGTACACAAATAGCAGAACAAAGGATCTGATAGGGGCCATGCCTGTCAGGCGAACAATTCTAGATAAACCCTTAAAGGCTGGGTCTTAATATATGAAGGGACTTGGCAGTTTTGTTACACCTCTCTTATAACCAATCACCCACACCCTTTCATTAAACCGCTACTCCATAACTACCACCCACTTCCCCCACTTCCCCAAAACCATTACTACCCCCAACTTTCCACCTCCTCACTTCACCAATAATAGATTAACCACCCCATCTATAAATACTACACCCATTCATCCAACCTTATTCATCAAATTTCACATTCTACATACAATTTGCATACTTGTGAGCTAGAGAGGTCCAATTCCAAGGAGTGGGAAAGTTAGGGTTCTACAAGATACAAGGGAGAAATGGCTTCATCATCATCCAAACGCCAATGGGGGGAGAGTTCCCGCCCATCCCAACCAATTCGTACTTTCGATCGTCGAAAGTTTGCGAGTGTCACCGTCGCTGACCGGTATGATTACATGCTCACCAAAGCTCTCACACCGGAGCGGGGTTTGGCACCAGAGGGTAACGACGGGGAGCTTATGCAGCAAATTTATCAAAAGGGATGGGTGAAATTCATCGAGGATCCGAAACCAGCCGTCGTGAATATTGTTAAGGAATTCTATGTTAACGCTGAGGACAATGAGCCATTCCGAGCTTATGTGCGAGGATGGTTGGTGCCATTTAGCGTAGATGTCATCAATACGTACTACCAATTGAGGGTGCCTCACCACTGCCAATATGAGCATCTCCGCACTTCTGATCC
Organism: Panax ginseng; assembly: GCA_020205605.1. Taxonomy (NCBI): domain Eukaryota; kingdom Viridiplantae; phylum Streptophyta; class Magnoliopsida; order Apiales; family Araliaceae; genus Panax; species Panax ginseng. Next base: position 92,223,420 of record CM035129.1, read on the forward strand.
GAATTTTGACGAAGTAATCATGACTATGACGAAGCCAGGCACGTCGTGGACGAAAGGCCGAAAGGGAGGCACGGTATTCCCCAGCAAGAACCTCAGCCTCTGTGGAAAAATTTGGTATGCATTCCTTTATGCAAAATTACTTCCATCCCAACATACTTCTCACGTCACCAAGGAGAAGGTGTTGCTGTTATTCGCCATTGTGCAAGACTTTATCATAGACGTTGGGGCAATCATCTGTTTCTCTATCCGCCGGTACCTAAGGGGAAATTTTTCTGGAGGCTTGCCACACCCATCACTCATATGTGGGTTGTACCGTCAAGCCGGAGTTTGATGGTCTGATGACGAGCCCACGCAAATGCCTCTTGCACTACTTGATTCACGACTGATTGCACGATACACTGTGTGGGCAGGAGGCGAGTCTCACCCGCGTGGTGTGGGTTTTATTTTTTCGTCTTCGTCGGAAGAAGCAGAGGATCCTACAGAAGCCTCGGGGGATGTGGATGACGACATGGGTGATCAAGGGGATGAGCAGGTACCACAGACCGATGCTATATCCAGATCTCAATTCCTTGATTTCCAACATCAAATGACAGAAAATGCCAAGGTGACTCGTCGGGAAATGCGCCGATTGGCAATGAGGCAAGAGCACATTTTTGAGGCTATGAACACCTCTTTTGCCTCATTGACCACTACCCTCCAAAATTTCAATCTGACGGGTAACTTTCCATATCATACGCCCGTTCCAATGCCGAGGTTCCCACCGAGTGACTTAGATGAAGAACAACAACAACCACCTCCTCAGACTTAAGCACCAAAAGGGAAGTCCTCACACTTAAATTTCTAAATCATACAATGAGGACATTGTACATCTTAAGTTTGGGGGATTTCATTACATTTTTTGCATGCATTTTAGCGTAGGATTGCATATATTTTTGTTTTTATGTCATTTAATTTCTGTATTGCATTTTATGTTTAGTATTGCATGGTAGCTTAGAATTGCATAGTAGAAGTAGTATAAATGCATTTTGTTATCTATCTTTATATATAATATATATATATATATATATATATATATATATATTTAGTTAATAATTATTGTGTTATTTTAATCCTTTAATGTTGAGTTTCATGTTATTATGGCCTATGATGTGACTGTTAAATAAGTAGCAAATACAGTATTGAATATTAGAACTGTGACACAATGATTGTGTTTGAATTGAGTTTTGAGTTGCTTGAAACTGGTATACAAGGATAGCACGTTTAACGAACATCTGTGTTAATTGGTTAAGTTCAAACCGATACTTAAAAGGTCTCTAAATGATAATGCTAGGGCGAGTGATATAATGACAAAGATGGTTGGTAAAGGCTAAAATGATGCGAAAACATAAGTTTGGGGAATCTTTGGGGTACATAAGCTATATATTTCCTATCTATTTGAAAAAAAAACAAAGAAGAAAAAAAAGGAGTATGAATAAACACCGTAGCATGCTTGTCTAGTTTTGTGGCATTTGTTACTTGAGTAAGTAAGCCCGAGGGGATTGTCTTTACACCTAGCGCCCTAAGGTCTTTATGGTCTGGGAGTCGTTGGTCGAAAGCTCGTTAAGGTAGCATTGAAAAGCCTAAGGGAATAAGACATTGCATAGCTATGTGTATAAAAAAAGGAATAAAACAGGAATTAAGTGCATAAAGCCCCCGTGGATGGAAATAGAGCATAAGTACTCCGAGTGAACCCTGACGATGTGTGATTGCTTGATTTTCAGTTGGGACTAGCTATTTTTGAAGTTTTGGAGTTTGTGCTGCATGAGTCCTTCTAAGAGGCTGATTATGTATTGAATTTGAATCGATATCAGTTATCATAGATGTTGCACACACACACGATACCAGTGATAATAGCTTGAGATTCAAGGATTAAGCGTGATTTGTAGATTAGTTTTGATGGTTGATGTTGTATAGTTGCTTATTTTCGCTGAGGCCAATTAAGATAATGTTGATTCTGTGATATTGTTGGATTGGATAGCATATAGAGTAGGTTGTATTCATATCATTTCATTGCATTAGTTGTCTTGGGCTCGAGGACTAGCACAGTTTAAGTTTGGGGGATTTTGATAAGTGTATTTTATATACGCAATTTCATGTCTAATTCATGCTTAATCGTTGCTATATTCTTGTAAACAAGTGCATTTTTACTTGGTTTGTGTTTTTTTATGTGTAGGTTGGTGGTTGTGGTGATTCATGGATTATTGGGGATATTCGGAGCTTTTGGAACTTAATTTGAGAGTGTTTGGAAATAACTCAGGTTGCAGCACATCAAGTAACAGGAGGATAGCCCATTGGGTGTATATATGAGCCAAATACTACCCAAGTGGGGTCTACTCGATCAACTAGAAGAGCAGGGCTTGGTCGTATGGCATTTTCACTTACACACCCGGAGTGGGCGGGGGTCTTCCTTCGACCAAGACAGAACACAAGCCCTGGCTTCGGGATGAGCGCTTATATGCTATACACTTCACGTAGAAGTGGGTTGGGAAAAAGTCACAGTCCTGTTCATTTATACTTCTTATTAGACACGAATTTTAGTTGTTGGTATAGTTTTATAACTCTATTTGTTAGAGGATGTAGCTGGAGTATTAGGCTTGATATATATATACTCTTAAAAACACAATTAGAGGGGAACGAAGGAGATTACGGAGATCAAAGTCAACTTTTTGGAGAGCAAAAGTGGAGGAGTATTTCGAAGAGTTTTTCAAGACAGTTGCAATTGTAGTCTACGTAAAGGGTGTTTTCTAATATTCTTTGTGTTAGATTATTATTTGTAATTGAAAGAATGATTTCTATGATTTAATCAGTGTTTATTTCATTTATTATGAACTAATTTATTTTTTAGGCTTGTGATGGATCCTTAAGCGAATCGATGGTTTTGTAAGCTTTAATTCCCAATTTAATAAATTATCTTCAGTTTATCTATATTGATTTATGCTTGAATCTATGAATTGTCTGGCCAATAATTCTTCATGGGGTTGGATGGAATCGAGAGAGGAAATTCAATTCTAGACCTAGTTAATAAAGCATGTGTTCAGGATTTTGTTAGTAGCTTAAACCTGATTCGTGTTAAGATAGAGATATACTTGACACCGCATGTAATCGGATAAGAGAACTTGTTCTTCAACCTTCTTTAATTGTAATTAACATAGAGATATAGTGGGTTAGTTGATTAAGGTGTTTAACGGATTTCTATCTTAATTGTGGATTGAAGTTAATATGGTATTAGTGAATCGAGAGGTGGTTAGTACTACGTTCGTGTTCTTGATTAATAAACTGAGATAGTGCATTGAATTGGGATAAAAGTGTTAAAATAAAAGTGAAGCTTAAGGTGAAATCATAAGTCTAATTCTCCCTCAATTGTTTGAAAATTCAGATTTTGGTATTTGTGGTTGTTTTATTTTAGTTTAATTATTCTTAATTTTAGTTCATTAATTTAAATCATTGAATTCGAATTGTTTAATAAAATTAGGATTAATAGAAGATTAGTAATTGTAAGTTAAGGTATTTTACTAGTTAGTCTCTGTGGGAACGATACTTTACTCATCACTCTATTACTTGTTGACCACGTATACTTGCGTGTTGTGCGTATATATATTTTAACCAACAAAGACACTGGATATCGAAGTAGTGAAGTAGCAGAATACTCTTCTTCTTTCTCTCTATAATTTCTCTCTCTAGAGTTTTAGTGAAATCATAAGAAATAATGAAGGAATGAGCTTCTATTTATAGAAGAATGGATTGAATAGTAACTAATTCCTGAATGGTCCAGATTGATTTACTTTTAAACGGACGGTTCAGATTGATTTACTATTAAAACTTAAAGCAACGGTCCATACTGATTTACTACTAAAACTTTAAACCAGCGATCCATATTGATTCACTATGATAACTTTCCATCAGCGGTTCATATTGATTCACTAATATAACTTCAACTAACGGTCTGAAAAATTATCACATCTCCTCATGGAATAATATTGTACCCAAATACCCGAATGCACAATACTAGAGTGAATAGTAACCGGTGAATAGTAACTCATGAATAGTACTTTCAATACCACGAAGAGTTCCCCAAATACCGATTGAACAATATAACCTCCGACATCAATTATCATCTAATAGATGTCGATTTCTACTAACACAAATAATCCCAACACAATGAAACTATCAAATTCATCTTTAATCAACACGAACTTATTCATCATTAATATCATAACTCACAATATTTAACAACCAGGTTATTCCCAGGAAAGAGGGGGCTTTCCAATAAGGATTTCTCCCTGTTAGCGCGCAATTAGGTGACCAAACCTCTCCTTAACAAAACTTCTAGACATTGTAAATATTGAAATTTAATAATATGAATAACTTTGTCATCTCAATTATTGATTTAATAAAATAACATATTATGCACATGATACTGTGACAATAATCGAATCAATAATATGAGAGATATGATCGCGACAATTCTTCAGTAGCAATAATTGAGTATAACTATGTGACTTATCACGTAAGCATCAATAATCAATCTGGTATTATTACTATGCATACAACCAGCATTATTCTTGTACTTTTACTACCGGGTAGTTCAACGGTTTTAACAAAGAACACTTCCGTAGTTATTTTCATAAAAAATATTTTTGTGCGTTTTCTAATCGACAATTCTTCCGTTAATGGGTCCACCAATGATTGTGTAAGTCATCACGAATATTCCCCACAAAAAGAATATTCCCGACCAATCGAATATTTATAACAACTTGTATATACTTTGCAAAATTTTCAAATACTACCCACAACTATAACACTATCCAAATCCACACCATAATATTCAAAAAATATTTCGAGAAATTTAAATCTTTATTCATAAAATTTGCGGTCTCACAATCAGGACTTTGCCCTAGACAATTGGAGCAGCACTCCATGCATCGGTCGACGAGGGTAAAATGGGCAGAAAATCCCTCTGCCCTGTAGATAACTTTAATTGCTTGCTTTCCTTTACAGTATTAGCAGTTATTTTATCAAGTACATGCTAACACTTTTGCTGATGAAGTGCCTTCTCTCCACAAGGGCTGTAACTTTGATGTAAATTTGGACTTAGAGTTGATGGACATCCAAGAGGACATTGAGACACCTCAAGAGATTAAGGAATGGGTCACAGACAAACCCAAACCCAATCTTGATCAAACCACTTCTTTCAATATTGGAACCTTAGACAACCCTAAACTAATCCAAATTGGTTCAGACCTTACCACAAATCAGCAGAATGACATGGTTGCACTATTAACCCAATTCCAGGATGTGTTTGCATGGTCTCATGAAGATATGGTGGGTTTGTCCACGGACATTATTCTTCATCGCCTTCCCATCAAAGAAGGATTCAAGCCAGCTAGGCAAAAGCTCAGGCGATTGAAACCTGAGTGGAGTTTAAAGGTTAAAGAAGAAATTGTGAAACAATTTCAAGCTGGCATTATCATGTTGTCTACATATCTGGAGTGGATATCCAACATTGTTCCCGTGCCTAAACTAGGAGGAAAGGTGCGAGTCTGCGTGGATTTCCGGGATTTGATCAAAGCTTGCCTTAAAGATAGCTTTTCTGTGCCATATATCCACATTCTTATTGACAATACTTCTCAATACGACATGTACTCCTTTGCTGATTTCTTTGCGGAGTACCATCAAATTATGGTCACTGAGGAGGATCATTAGAAAACTGCTTTCATCATGCCTTGGGGAACCTTTTGCTACAGACGGTTGTCATTCAGCCTCATCAATGCCGGGGCAACCTATCAGCGAGCTATGATGGCTCTTTTCCATGATTTAATGCACAAAGAGATAGAGATCTACGTGGATGACATCATCGTCAAATCCTGGAAGGAGGATGACCACTTAGACCATCTCAGAAAACTTTTCAAGAGGTTGCGTAAGTACAACTTGAAGTTGAATCCAGCCAAGTGCGCCTTTGGTGTTAAGTCAGGTAAGTTGCTAGGGTTCATAGTCAGCCACAAAGGGATTGAACTGGATCCTACCAAAATCCAGGCCATCAAGGAAATACCCATTCCTCAGACAAAGAAGGATCAACTTCATTAGCAGATTCATTTCTCAACTCACAGCAACCTGTGAGCCAATCTTCAAGTTTTTAAGGAAGAACTCCTCCATGAAATGGAATGATGAATGTCAGAAAGCCTTCCTTACCATTAAAGAGCAACTGATTAACACTCCTATTTTGGTACCTCCCAGGGATGATGTTCCCCTGTTTATGTACCTCTCCGTAAATGACAACGCCATGGGTTGTATTCTAGGGCAAAAAGATGATAGAGGCCAAGAGCGAGCTATCTATTACCTCAGCAAAAGATTCAGCATCAGTGAACACAAGTACACTCTGATTGAGAAGACTTGTTGTGATTTAGCATGGGCTTCCATGAGGTTACAGCATTACCTCCATGGTCATACAACCCATCTCATATCCCGCGTGGATCCTCTCAAGTATGTGTTCAGCAAGCCCATACTGAATTGTCGACTATCCAGATGGCAGTTGATCCTACAACAATTTGACATCGTCTACGTGATGCAAAAGTCTATCAAAGGTCAAGGAATTGCGGATCAACTGGCCACTGCATCTGCAGGGGACTAGAAACCCTTAGAAACATACTTCCCCGATGAGGGGGTAATGACAATTCAGCAACAACATCAGTACGATACATGTCGCACATGAAAAATGTATTTTAATGGAGCTGTTAACGTAGAAGGCTCTGGAGCTGGAGTAGTTCTAATATCCAGTATGGGGGAGCAGTATCCTGTCGTCGTCAAATTGCAGTTTGTCAACACCAACAACACAGCTAAGTATGAAGGCTGTATCATGGGGCTAAAACTAGCCCGTTCAATGGGCATCAGGCAGTTAACTGTCTTTGGGGATTCTGAATTTGTAATCAGACAATCCACAGGAATCTATCAAACCAAAGAATTACATTTGCTGCCTTACCATCGGTAAGTTTTATAGATGGCTTTGGAGTTCGAAGAAATCTCCTTTTTACAAATTCCTCGTAATAGGAATGATTTTACAGATGCATTAGCAACGTTGGCCTCCTTGGTTTACATACCTGACAAGGAAAATATGCCAAGCATCACGTTTACTCTGCAAAAAGCCCCAGTCTATGGGAAATATGTTGGAGAAGTATCGGATGAGCTGCCTCCCATCCATAATCCTTTGTATCAGCACATCAAGGAGTATCTACGAGATGAATCTACACCCGCTGAGGCGAGCCTAACTGAGAAGAGGCGGATTCATCGACTTTCTATGAAATTCTACCTGAGTGGAGATGCACTCTACAAAAGTGATGCTAGATTAGGTCTCTTTAGATGTCTAGATAAAGACCAAGCTCAGAGACTCACGGATGAGATCCATGGTGGAGTCTGTGGCCCTCATATGAGCGGACCCCTACTTATCAAGAAGATCCTCAGAACGGGGGTATTATTGGCTTACACTCAAAGCTGACTGTGATGATCACGTCAAGAGGTGCTATCAATGCCAGATTCATGGGAATGCTATCCACGCCCCTCCAAGGAACTCCACAATATGAGTTCACCATGGCCCTTCTCAATGTGGGGAATGGACGTGATCGGGCCCATCGAGCCCAAAGCCAATAATGGACATCGATTTATATTCACCATGATCGACTACTTCACCAAATGGGTAGAAGCAGCCTCCTTCCCCAGGATTACTAAAGAAGTCATCATTGCTTTCATCAGAAAAAATGTTGTTTGTCGATATGGACAGCCAGAGGTCATTGTCTCAGACAATGCTAAGAACCTCAACAATAAAATGATTGAGGAGTTATGCAGAAAATTCCACATTAAACACCTCAATTCCGTCATCTATCGTCCAAAGATGAATGGTGTTGTTGAAGCGGCTAATAAAAACTTCAAAAAAATCATGCAAAAATTGTCTGCCAATCACAAAGGATGGCCTGACCTCTTGCCTCTGACTTTATTAGCCTACAGAACTTCCATGCGAACTTCCACTGGGGCAACCCCCTACTCATTAGTCTATCGGATGGAAGCAGTGCTCCCCATAGAGGTGGAAATGGAATCCCTCAGAGTATTGATGGATGCTCAGTTGGATGAAGACCAATGGGTACAAGACAGGTATCACCAGTTGTCTCTAATAGACGAAAGGAGAACCGCGTTCCATGGTCAGTTATATCAGCAAAGGATCGCACGATCCTATAATAGAAAAGTCTGACTAAGGAAATTCAAACAACATGACTTGGTTTTGAAGAAAATCATTGACAACCAAGTATCAAGGATAAGTTCAAAATGCATCAAGATCACAAGGCCCTAGAGAACTAGACAAATATCAAGCAAGTATCAAGGCATAACTAAAAGGGAAGTGTGACGCCCCCAAAATAGGGTCCACCCGACCCATCTTGAGTCGCCAGATATCACTCTATAAAAATCAAATACAACTTCATTTATATTAATCGTTGAATTGTTAGTAGTATACGACAACAGATAAGTCTGTGAGTTTTCAATACAAATATTATAACGATTCAATACGACAATATCCAAACTCAAATTAATACATGCCATATAAAGTACAAAGAAGAATATTTCAAGTCCCCAAAAGGACATGAGAAGATTTCTGTTCTCTTCATTTAATCATGGGTGCACTTTTGACACTTTCAAGGTTTGGGTTCTCATCACCCTATTGTTGTTCACCAAAATCAATTATTAAGTGACGATAAAAAATCGACACACATACATCTTAGGTCCTCAATGCAATTATATATTGCATGTCATGCCGTTTTATAATGTATTGAGAAACTTCAACAGTCTCGGACCATCTCACTATTTCCCTGTTATCCCCACTCAACCCAGCTACACTCTTATTACCTAAAAGGAATTGTGAAGCAAAAGGGTGAGCACAACTAGCCCAGTAAAGAATATCATGACTAAAGATAGTTACATTATCAATAGCCTTCGTCAATAATAAATCAAAGATTTAAAATATATGGTAGATGATAAAACTTTTCAACCATAGTTGCAGCGGAACAAACAATCCATTAGAAGAGTCAAATAGACCATCAGGTCTATTATATCCTCCATGTTAAAAGTTCACCAATAATGTTTTATCCTTGTAACATCAATCAACAATTCCTGTCCACAATTATATGAATAACTCAATCATAATTGTGATTCTAAATTCCTTTTCACAGCCAGGACGAAGATAATTTACATCACCTATCCTCACCTGAAACATCAAAAATCATGGTTATACCAAATCACAATTCCTGCTCATAATCATACTAATAAATTCATCTTTGCACTACGGCCAAAGATATACTACTATATAACCAATAATCAACAATTCATCTTTGCACTACAGGCCAAAGATATACAACTGTAAAACCAATAATGCTGAGACTCAGCTTAATAGTATCACGACCATAAATTATCCATGCACTACGGGCCAAGGATATTCGTGTTTTCAATTACGGTCATGATTATCTTAGAATAATCCACTCGGTCATAATCATACCAAGTCCATCTATGCACTACGGCCAAAGATGACTTTTACCACATCGTTTGTAACATTACAGTCATGATCATGCCATAAAACAATTCATCTTTGCACCCTTGGCCGAAGAGAATCCATAGCCATAATCATACCAAAAACTGTCCATCAATGCACTACGGGCCAATGAGGACTTTTTCCACATCATTTGTAACATTACGGTCATGATCATGCCAAATAATCCCTGGTCATAATCATACCAAGTCCATCTATGCACTATAAGCCACAGATGCCTTTCAACATAATATATACATGAGGATGATGACAATGATATAAGTATTAATCAAACGAAAACAAGGATAAATATTAAAGACTTTAAATTTATCCAAATATTATCCACCACTCATAATCTAATATTATTAATTAATATCATAACAATATTTTAATCACTTCTTAAACTTATAAACAATTTATTTCAATTGTGTACACTTTACCAAATAATGCATTTAATCATTCAAAAATGCCATACTCATAAGATTTCATCACCAATGATCAAATCCCTCATCAAAAATATGCATATACCTTATATAGGATTTCCAAGCTATAAAATCCTATTTTCCAACTTTGTTACTTCACATAACATATTTAACTCATTTACTCATAACTAGATCATTTTCATGAAAAATACCAAATCAGTTCAAAAAAATATTTCTTTTCTGGGATTTAGCAGATTATAGTTCCATAATGAACATAAATTTTTCTCAAAATTTTTAAAATTCATTTACTATTTTTCAAAAATCAATTTCTAATTAATTCCTTAAGAAATTAGCTACCTCAAGTTTAACTCCAAAAATTCCCAAATCTTGGCAGGATCTTACACATGTTAACATGAGCTTCCAGTTCAAATTTCATGGTCATCTGAGTTATAGAACTTTCAGGTATAGCGTTTTAAATCGAAAAAACCTAAATATTGAAATGGTCATAACTTGCTCATTTTAAGTCGGAATGAGTTCATTTTTGGACAGGATGTTCTTTATACCGTATACTTTCATGTCCTAAAAGGCCAGAATTTTTCTCATAAATTAAGTGGCCGAAAATGCCCTTTTAAAAATATGATCAGTAGCTTTTTCGAAATTTCCAGCTTTTGACTTCTTTGCTAAAATCAGTCCACACGAAAATCTACAACACCTTTTCCAGTGATTCCACTTGGAGATGCTACAAAACTCATAGAGCTAACTCTAGAACTTGACCACATGCAAAAATTCAAAATATAATAGGAGATATGGTCAATTAAATTTCATGTTACGTTTTTACCAAAATTTGATTTTTTCAACCCTTTGTGATTTCTAAGAAACTTTCATGTTTTCACATAATAACCAACATAACTCATCATAACACTTACTAATACTTCATATACCCATGATTTTCATCGGTCCAATACTTTTATTATGACTCTCATCATAATCAACGTAAACAGATCATTTTCACAATTTAATAAGGAATGAGTATAAAGGATCATTCACCATGCATGTGGTAACCCATATAGACAGGTTATTCCAACAGAATAATAAAGAATGGAATAACAGAAGGATTCATCATGCATACGATAGAGATCGCATGTAGAAAGTGTTATTCCCAATGAATAATAAATAACGAAAACCGTGTCGTGAAATTCACAATCGACGGGATGTTCCAAATGAGAATAATAAATGCGGAATAATAAATAATGGAACCAGGTCAGGTGAAATTCACACTGACAGGATATTCCGTCAGAATATTAAATGCGGAATAATAAATAATGGAACCAGGTCCGGCATAAAATGCACAGACAGGATATTCCGATAGAATAGTAAAGAATGGAATAATAGAAGAATTTCACCATGTATGCAATACTTTGCATTTACAGGTTATTCCAACATAATAATAAGGAATGGAATAACAGAAGTTCTCTTCATGAATAAGAAAGAAATAATACCCCTTATAGGTACAACAAATAATATCCCTTACCTCAAAAGAAGACTGGATACTGGAATAGTGAGGGAGCAGACTTCTCTTCTTCTTTCTCTCTGTAGATTTTCTCTCTATAGCTTCTCTCTATAATTTCTCTCTATAATAATTGTTCTATAGCTTTGGTGAATTGGTGAGAAATGAAGGAAGAATGAGCTTCTATTTATAGAAAAATATAGTTTCGATAATTGCACGTTTTGGGGCTCGAAAAATTACAGTACAATACCTCCAACTTTTCTTTTATTTTTAATTTAGTCCTACAAGTATTATCAAACTTGCACCACCTCCCCTAATAGTAAATAATGTGATTTAATAGTAAATCATGTGAACAAATAGTTCTAGACATGTGAAAATATGAATTACAGTATAGTACCTTCATTTATACCTCCATTTTTAACTTAGTCATGCAAGTATTATCAATCTTGCACCAACTCCCCTAATAATAAATGAATGTGACTCAATAATACACACATGTGAATAAATAGTTATATAAGCATGTGAATTAGTATCAACTAATTGCTCATTTATCCGATAAATTACCCGATTTATCAGTATAACCCCCAGACATCAATTATCATTGGAATAGATATCGATTTTCACTAACACAATAATTCCAACACAAAGAAACTATTTTTATCAAAAATATAAATGTTGAAATTTCGATGTTTGACTTTTCTCGAAAAAGTCAACTATTGACTTTTTGACCAAATAGTAAAACTCGGAAAATTTTGTGTTTATAGTCTATTTTTACTAATTTCATCGTTCCGGACTCAAATATCACGTCCGCGTCTCCAAATTCAACTCCGAGCACAACTTTAATTTCACTAACATTCATCATTAATATTATAACTCATAATATTTATCAACCAGTCGTTCCTCGAAAGAGGGGCTTTTCGAATAAGGATTTCCCCTATTAGGCGCCATGAATTAGGTGACCAAACCTCTCCTTGGCGAGAACTTCTAGACATTGTAAATATTGTAATTTAATAATATTAATAACTTTGTCGTCTCAATTATTGATTTAATAAAATATCATATAATGCGGATAATCTTTGTGACAATAATCGAATCAATAATATGAGAGATATGATGCAACAATTACTATAGCAATAATTGAGTATAACTGAGTGACTTCTCACGTAAGCATCAATAATCAATATTGTGTGCTACTATGCAACCATGTGTATTACTGTACTTTTACTACCGAGTAGTTCAACAGTTTTAACGGTAAAACTTCCACCGTTATTTTCATAAAAATATTTTTGTCATTTTCTCAATCCGACAATTATTCCGTTGTGGGGTCCGCCAATGATTGTGCCGTCGTACGAATATTCCCCGACACAAAGAATATTTCCTGACCAATCAAATATAATATAACAACTTGCATACTTTGTAAAATTTATAAATATTACCCACAACTATAACATTATAACAAATTCACTCCTTAATAAAAAAAAATATTTCGAGAAAATTAAATCTTTATTCATAAAATCTTGGGTCTCACAGGAAGTGAATCAAAATATATTTCCCTGCCATACATAATACTATTTGATATATACATATGTGTTGTACATGACAAAATGGCTAAGCTAGTCTGTGCAGGAAAATATAAAGCTATCTACAGATCTGTGTGTATGACTATCAGATCTAACATAGCATCCCTTTTTGAAGACAGAGGTAGCACTGCAAGCTCCTGCCCAAGGGTATCTATACGAGCTAGCAGATCAGAGGCTAACTGCATGGTGGAATAATTCTCATCAATGTAAGCACTCATGTCGGCAAGACCGATACCATCTCCGGGATCTCACTTTGCATCTTTATGCGAAATGGCCACATCCCTAGCAGATAAGGCGGCATCCCACTCCACAATCAATGCATCCCTGGCTGATATAGCCTCATCCCTCTGTAATAGAGCGGCGTCCCTCCCATCAAGAGCTATCAACATTGCGGCCCTAGCTTGATCTCTATCATAGGTCATCAGATGTAAGCTCTGCTCCAAATGTTGTGTCGGATACTGAGTAATAGTGGCACTCGGGGTGGAAGAATCCATCACAAATGCTGGCAGCCCAGCAGTCAAATCATCGATGGGATAATAGCCTCCTCTATAGGCTCCTCATCATCAGAATCAATCCCCTGCACTGTGGATACTGCCGCAGCCGATGCAGTCTCTGTCTCCATCCATGCGTAATACTCTGCGAGAACAACCTAGATGATGACAGAAAATCACCACTTCTCACGATCCCAACAGGCATACATCCTAGATCTGTCTTCCGCTGATAAATGGTGTGAAGCGAAGCACTGACTCACTACCCCCTCATACGGATGAAAATCCTGAAACTGGTCAAACTGACACATAACGATCAATGGGTGGTAAGTGATCATGCCCCTCAAACCAGCTAGAGGGAGATAATCCATGCTCAGAGCATGAGTAATAAACCTATAGGGTGAGCTAAGCCCTAAACAAGACAATATGGCAAACAGATCCCTAATCCCTACTAGAAAAGCTGACCACGATACAACATGGCTATATCATGGGTGAAACAAAACCCCTGCCGTCTAAATGTGCCAATCGGTCTTAAGTGTGACATAAACCACAAATACAGCATGACCGAGCAACCTGTAAACACTCCTGGCGGATAAGTGCAGCAGTATGTAGCTGACCTCAGAGTCTCTACATTGATCATCAGTATAATGGTATGACCCTCCCTGAGAGCACTCACTGCCATAATGACGCTGATATCCAACTCATCCATGTACCGCGGCATGAAGACGTATAACAATATGCACAAAAGCAGTACATCTACTCTGGCTGAATGCCAATGGTACTCCAGTGTGGTGAAATCCCCGGAATGCCGTGCATAGCTATCCTCAGAGCCAAACCTGTTAAACAAGAAATGCTGGGATATCACTTGGCCGGATGTAATCTCGTCCTGGACCACTCTACGCCTCAATTCGGTGAGGGTCATGAACTGTCTGCTCATATTTCCAGTAGCCATATGCACGCAAGGTCTATCCAACAGCAGCATCGTCAACCGTGCATACTCCTCCAAAGTAGGAGTCAACTCCTAGGTCCCAAATCGGAAAACCTGCCTCTCCGATACCCAGTGCTCTAGCATACCCTCTACAAATCCTGTGGAAACCTAAAACATCAACAGGGTCATAGTATGCTAAAGCAAATCATCTACGATCACCATGTCTGATGGTGATATACTATCACACAATGAGTGCATACCAGATACCACCAAAAATGGTGGGGTATGATCGATACGGCTAATTGTCGAAGAAGACATATGTACGAGCCGTGTCATAAGACTATCTAGGGGTCAATGCTGAATATCTCTGGACATACATACATATGCATAACATAATAACATGCATGATATAATAGATGACAATATGATATAGGGAATGGAAAACTGTACATACATTCCTAAGTATATCATCATCTAATAAATCTCTGTACAGCTAAAATATAGGGAAATTGGGCGAAGCTACCCAGCATCTAAACAGAGGCCTATCAAAAGATATAGCGAGAATAGGGAGAAGCTACCCAGCAGCTAACAGAGGCCTATCGAATGAAATACATCAAAAAAAGTCAATGGTGTCGATGTCTACATCATCGATGTTGTCCACCTGATGTAACTCCTCCTGAGTCACTGGATCTCTATCTACAGGGATGTCAGGCCTATACAAGGGAGGATCTGCACCGGCAAAGCAATATGGGTCACCTGAGGGACCAGCGCCAGAGCTGGAAGGAACAAAAATATCTGACTCTGAAGGATCTCTGCCCAAATGCTGAATGAAAAGATGTGTCCGGTCTAGCTGCAAGGTCAATCTATCAATCTGTGTCACATGAGTCGGATCTCGGACACAAGCTAGCCAATCCGTCATCATCACGGATCCTGGAACCATATCCCCTATAAACTGTGTGGCGCGGGTCTGAGCTCCAATAGTGCAAGGGATCCACCAATGCTGGAACATCTCCTGAAACAAGGGGCCCTCTGACAATGTAAAACCATTAATCCCCATTAATGGGATGTCAATGACGGGTGACTACGAAACTGGCCAATAACGCCTAGCAAGAGGCAAGATCGGCATACGGATCTCTCCTGTAGTGCTCCTAATAGCACGCTCTCCTAAATAGAGCTCCCATCCTCCATCTGTGAAGAGACGAATCCTGCGGGTGGAAATGACGTACTCTACTCCAATCGGGTACCCATCCTCTAATCCAACTCCCAAATTCT
Organism: Panax ginseng; assembly: GCA_020205605.1. Taxonomy (NCBI): domain Eukaryota; kingdom Viridiplantae; phylum Streptophyta; class Magnoliopsida; order Apiales; family Araliaceae; genus Panax; species Panax ginseng. The sequence continues at coordinate 92,239,218 of CM035129.1, forward strand.
CTCCAGAGTAGGGAACCCATGTGATGACATCTACCACATCAACAACTCCAGAGTGGCGACAATGAGTGAAACCTCGTGGAACAGGGGACCTCCACCAGTATGGAATGATGCCATCTCCATCCTCGTGGATAGGTATCTAAACCTAACACTCTCACATGACGCAAACAGGGAAGCCTCTCATAGGCCCAAAACTGCCAACACAAAGGCAAACATCTGTTGTCAATCAACACTCTTAACCTATACATGGGAAAAGATAAGAAAAACACTCACCAGTAGAAACGGGTAGAATCCTAACCATGCCTCGGTTAAGCCCTGCGATCGCATGCGCATTCCCCTGAGGAAGTAGGCAAAGGTCTAGGAACCCCAATCATACTCTCCTATACGGTCCACGTGTCGAGTGGCGCTGATCAAAACGAAGGACACCGTAGAGGAATTATCTACTATGAAGTAGCCCCTAATGATCATCATGAACAATCACCAAAGAATGCGGTCCCTGACTCTCACATAATCGGGTATGGGCTCACTCAACAGCCCGCTCATAGCATCTACGCTCAGAGGACCCGTAAGAACAGTCCTGCCCTTGAGCGCCTCCGCCGAAACTCCCAACAAGGATCTGACGGCAGTAGGGGTAATATCCACCGTACAAGGCACTGGATCCCCTCCAGACTTCATACCTGCGATAAACCGCCAATCCATCGGCGTCATCATCACCTCACAGTCCAGCAAATGGAGTGACTGAGTCTGGTGAAACCACCGCTCAGACAATGCCCTGAGGTAACCACAGGGACAGCGATGGGGTAGAATGGAGAAGAACATCCCAAATCCCCAGCCATGGACTATCACTCTATAGTCATCATGCAAAGCCTGGTACATAGAGTAGATGCTAAATCAGTTCCCTCGAGACTGTCTGAAGCCGGGAACCTACATCAAACGCAGATCAACATCAGAATCCTTGACTCCTCATCAATAGGAAATAAGGAAGATTAAAGATCTAACTTCATACCTCGTTTACGTGCAGGTATACTGAAGGATGCCTACTCAAGTCACCCAGAAGATCTGGGTTTGCCACTTGAATACCTGGAAATTCCTTACGGGGAACACGTATAGCAGGAGCAGGAACCTCGATCGGTACATCCTCCTCCTCGTCCTCGACATCCGGCACTTCAACCCTGATAGGACATATCACTGCCTCCACTAAACGATGAGGTTGTCTGATAGAAAGGCGTTAAGTCTCTTCATAAGCCCTCCTTCGTACACTTGAAGTGGTCGTGAGCGAACTACTCGGCTGATCCGGATCTATAATATCTGGACAACAGGTCTCCAAATCACCTCAAAAAGGGTGTGGTAAATTCTTACCTGGAGCTTTTCAAATGCTTTACATGCATGCATGCATTATTTTAACACACACCTATAGTAGAGTTAAAAATGCATGACTACCCAATACCTACATTTTGGGAAAATTTTGCCATAGCCCCCTTTGTAAATGGGACTATCCACATGCACATAGGCATGACTAGGTGGCCATTCAGTGGCACACCTATACACAGTCATATACATCCTACATGCATTAATCATATCACAGTAAAAAATCCGTAAGTGTAGTCTAATTACCAGGATTACTTTGCTTTTACTCTGTCCTCAGATAGGATAAGAAATGACAGTAAAAGGTGCCAATTTGACTGTTTCAAAAGTTAAAATTTTCACATCATTATGTTCAGCATGGTTTAATACTAACATTTGCTATGTTAAATATTTTTTATCAAATCATATCAGCATGCATATTCACTACTATGTGTCTAAATGAATTTCATGTGATAAGTCATTTTCCAACAGATAGAAACTGGAAAAAATACATGCATACGTTACTGGAGATGTTGAGGAACTCTTATGCGGTTGCACGAGAATATCATGCGTAGTTGCCCAAACTCAACAGATCTGAAGAAGAGCTCTGAGATTTCCTTCATTGTGTAACTTGAAAATGACTTAAGAAAGCAACCATTGGCCTATACATAGGCATGGTTGGTCGCAGGCTCACCTGCGGCTCCTGCAGGTGTACCTGCGGCACTTCTACATGGGTCCCACACCTCCGGCTCACTCCAGTTAGAGTTACAAAGGAGGTCTCACAAGCTGAAAAGGCCAAATCAGGAATAATAATGCTACGTGATTGAGCGAAATAGTCAGAAATCCTGGTTTCTTGTCGGTCATAGTTAAACTCCCGTCGTCTCAATGGTATTCCCCTGAATGCAGGGTATACTATACCAATGAGCTCAGCTTTCACAGATCATGCTCGAAAATACCCCACAAAGGTCCGATGCCATCATTTGCATGGTCACAACCCTAACAATCCCCGACGGGGGTTACAACGCAAAATTACGAAATATCAAACCTCCCCGACGTGGGTTACAACGCCGAAGTTACAAACTGCTAACGTATCCCCGGCGGGGGTCACAACGCACATCTTTCAATCATCTACGTATCCCCGGCGAGGGTCACAACGCAGATCTTTCAATCATCTATGTATTCCTGGCGGGGGTCACAACGCACATCTTTCAAGCATCTACGTATCCCCGGTGGGGGTTACAACGCAATGTAACCATTGATAAATGAAGGTCAAGCAACCTTGACATCATGTCAGCCGATGGAAAGTAAGCCCATCGAAGCAAGTTATCCACGTATCCCCAACGGGGGTTACAACGCAATGCAACCATTGATACACACATCAATACAGGTCAAGAAACCTTAACATCATGTCAGCCGATGGCAAGTAAACCCATCGAAGCAGTTATCCACGTATCCCCGGCGGGGGTTACAACGCAATGCTACCATTGACACATACATCAATGAAGGTCAAGCAACCTTGATAGTGCACCTAGCAGGGATCTATCGGGTGATACACACATCAACGAAGGTTGGGCAACCCTGACGACGGAAAACTGTTAGCAGTAACTCCGATAGAATAAGGAAATATGTTATACACATCCTCAAACATACAAAGCTTTATCCCCACAGATCTCTTACACACAGGAGGTACCTCTATGGAATATAAGCTAGTGTCTAGGATTCAAGACATTGGTGATAGCCCCAATGTCAACATCCTCGAAGACTTGGATCGCATGTCCAAGCCATCACTGATTGTCATCCCAACGGGATTACCTGACAATCATGCATCATACATTTGCATCATGTTGTTGCATATAGCATCATGTTTATCTTGCTTGCATTTCAAGTGACTATGATTCTTTATCCTATACATGCCTTGCATTGCATGAATATGATAAAGAGGGGCATCTATAGACACTCAAAATTTTCTGCACGCCTGTTACTTGTTAGAGTTTATGCCCGAGAGGCCAATTATTTGATATAATTGCTTAATGTTTTGATATTATATTTGATTGAATAAATGAATGATTTTATTATGGTTTTATTTATTGCGTTATATAAATGTTAACATAATAAAAATCTTTAGAATAGTGATACAAATTATATAGTTTCAAATATGTGACTTGAACATGAGATTATATAATTACAATTAGTATCATTGTTCTTAAATGTCCCTAGTCAAGTATCATTGTTGATGGGACAACAATGATGCATTGAGACTAGTATGTAGATTGACTGATGACCAAATCTCATTGGTCATAAATATATGAGATATTAAGTCAATGCATAGGTACATGTTAGAGAACGATATACTGGACAGACCCACCATGAGAATTTTATGTGGAGCATTATGCGAAGTGTCATTAGAAATTCTCATAGTGACAATGATGTAATGGTCCTCCGACCTGAAATCACTATATTACTACACGGGAATTTATGTACTTTGATATCATCAAATGTCACCTTTAATAGGGTGGACTATAAAGGTGATTATTGGGTACATCATGAATCGTGTGAGGAATATGAGTGATCTAGATGGAATTTAACCCTCTTATATATTAGGGATGATATCCACAGGCCTCTTGATTGAGTTGGACTATGAAATGCATGGCCATGCTCAAATAGTAATTTGTTTCATATAGTCTACTCATTGATCAAGAAAATTCAGATTAAATTATGAAGAGTACGACACATTCCATGACTCGAGTTTAATCTAGGATATTAAGGTCAAAAGGATTAAATTACATTGAAACATTGGTCACGAAAAGGTTGCATCTAATCATCGATCTTATTATTACTTGGGTAGCAGTGATGCATTACTAGATGCCGCTCACTGTTTATAATTTTATAATATGATTTTAAAATTATTGCCAACGTAATAATAACCTATAGGGTCACACACATAGAACGTAATTAAAAGGGAATTAATTTAAATTATAAAGATTTAAATATGTCAATATGATGTATAGTATTTAAATTACGAATTTAAATTAGTAGGATAATTTATATATAGGTATATTAATTAAGTAAGACTTAATTAAGATATATATATATAAATTCGGATTTTAATAAATTAGGTTTGGAATAATTCCTTTTAATCGCTATATATATGATATGTAGCAGCCATTTTAGGCATTATTCATTAACCAAAACCCTAGCCGCTCTTAGAGAGAGACTAGAGAGAAAATAGTTTTAGAAAATCCTCATCCTTGGTGGCTAATACCGCGTTTCCTTCTTCTGCAGATCGTACGATGATTGGCGGAGCGTTCGTGCGGATACCATAGAGACACAATTCGTTCGAATTGCGTTGAAGATTTGACCGCATCGATTCTAGCTTTAATAATCGATATAATTTCTAACCTCTGAATTAATTGAATTTTTCGCATGGATCATGTTTTAGGGTTTCAGAATTGCCTTTAAATTGGTTTATTTCTACTATGTTTCTGTGCTGAAACCCTACATTACTGACATTGCAGGAGGGCAGATTCGTCTTTCGGAGATAACCCTGGAAGACAGCTGACATCCATTCCGGATACTACCGGAAGTTCAGTTCCAACCTGGAACACAAACCGAGAACATTAATTCCAACCCGGTAAACAAACTGGGAATGTCATTTCCAATCTCGGAGATAACCCCGAGGTATGCAGATCAAAAGACCGACAACAACACCGGAGAGGACAGTTCTATCTCGGCGATAACACCGTGACATTCAGTTCCAGTCCCAGAAATAATACTGGGATTAGTGACTCCATCCTTGGTGATAACCCTAAGGGATGCTTTTGTTGTTCCGGCGATAACTCCAGAATTGTTTGTTTCAAACACATGCGATCAGCTTCAAGCTCAGACCTCCTACCGAGGCACTCATACCTCAGACTCGGAGCTAACAATGGGAAGACAGGTACACCCACATGTGACAGTGAGGAATACAAACAAGCAGTCCAATCTCAGATGTAACCCTGAGCAATGTCTACTTTTCGCTCAAACCGGCGATAACCCCGGTGAGGAGTCAAACGTCATCTTACCACCTCAACATTTCCTCTTACAAGATGACCTTACGGCATTCAAACACTTGCAGCAGTCCAATCTTAGATGTAACCTTGAGCAACGTCTGCTTTCAACTCAAACTGGCGATAACCTCGGCGAAGAGTCAAACATCATCTTGCCCCTTCAACACTTCCGCGTCGTCTCAATAATTCATACATACATACATCCAACAATGTCCCACAAGAACCAAGGAGTAACAATCCCGAGTGACTATTACTTGTGGCAGTACTTTTGATAGAATTTGAAGCTTGAAGACCATGGGCATAGACCCTTCTTCCTGACTTCGTACAACCTCTAATCCATGTCATTGCGCAACTCTCAACACAAGCGGTCCGAAGAAGTCAGATATACCTCGTTCGGATGCTCGGATTGAAGTTTTGCAAGTTCGAGCAGACATTACAGTGCACGAGTGCACGTATTTCAAGACGATAGGACCCGCGAAGCCCAGGCCCACCACGACCAGCCAAAGGTATAACTGCGGCAGCCGCAGGTACACCTGTGGCCATCAGTCTATAAATATAGGCTGAGGGTCAGCCATTTGAAGGAAGAGAAGGAGAGGAAAAGGCGAGGAAGTCCTGTCCATTTTACTATGTATACACATCTTTTGAGTGTTTCCTCATCTTTAAACACTTGTTAGCTCTCATATAGCTATCTTTTATCCGGCGGGAGCTGAGTGTTTATCCATTTAAAGTTATAGAAGTCTACTTTGGCAGCCCACTATAAGCCTTCTCACATTATATAAAGCCTTCTTCTCATATTAGCACACAATGTTATACACATTGAGAGTCATGTTGTGCGCGTTTGCCCAGACTTCGGTCCGTAGTTTTCATTTCTGTCTATATATATACTTATATATATGTATATATTTTATATATGGACTAACATTATCGAGTTATGCCTCGATTGACCCTAGACTTGATGCGAGCGCTTTATTTGCTTTTGTATATATATATATATATATATATATATATATATATATATATATATTATACTCGAAATTTTCTTGCACTGCTACTTGTTAGAGTTTATGCCTAGAGGCCAATTATTTGATATAATTGCTTAACGATTTATATTATATTTGATTGAATAAAGGAATGATTTTATTATGGTTTTATTTATTATATATAAATGTTAACATAATAAAATCCTTAAAATAGTGATACAAATTATATAGTTTCAAGTATGTGACTTGAACATGAGATTATATAATTACAATTAGTATCATTGTTCTTAAATGTCCCTAATTTTAGTATCATTGTTGATGGGACAACAATGATGCATTGAGACTAGTATGTGGATCGATTTGATGACCAAATCTCATTGGTCATAAATATATGAGATATTAAGTCAATGCATAGGTACATGTTAGAGAACGATGTACTGGAAAGACCCACCATGAGAATTCTATGTGGAGCGTTATGCGAAGTGTCATTAGAAATTCTCATAGTGACAATGATGTAATGGTCCTCCGACCTGAAATCACTATATTACTACACGAAAATTTATGTACTTTGATATCATCAAATGTTACATTTAATAGGGTGGACTATAAAGGTGATTATTGGGTACATCATGAATCGTATGAGGAATATGAGTGATATAGATGGAATTTAACCCTCCTATATATTAGGGATGATATCCATAGGCCTCTTGATTGAGTATAGGACTATGAAATGCATGGCCATGCTCAAATAGTGATTTGTTTCATATAGTCTACTCATTGATCAGGAAAACTCAGATTAATATATGAAGAGTATGACACATTCCATGACTCGAGTTTAATCTAGGATATTAAGGTTAAAAGGATTAAATTACATTGAAACATTGGTCACGAAAAGGTTGCATCGAATCATCGATCTTATTATTACTTGGGTAGCAAAGTGATGCATTACTAGATGTCAGCTCAACGCTTATAATTTTATAATATGATTTTAAAATTATTGCCAATGTAATAATAACATATAAGGTCACACACATGTAACGTAATTAAAAGGGAATTAATTTAAATTATAAAGATTTAAATATGTCAATATGATGTATAGTATTTAAATTACGTAATTTAAATTAATAGGATAAATTATATATAGGTATATTAATTAAGTAAGACTTAATTAAGATATATATATATATATACATATATATATATAAATTCAGATTTTATTAAATTAGGTTTTAAATAATTCCTTTTAATCGCTATATATATGATATGTAGCAGCCATTTTAGGCATTATTCCTTAACCAAAACCCTAGCCGCTCTTAGAGAGAGACTACAGAGAAAATAGTTTTAGAAAATCCTCATCCTTGGTAGTTAGTACCACGTTTCCTTCTTCTGCAGATCGTACAACGATTGGCGGAGCGTTCGTGTGGATACCATAGAGACACAGTTCGTTCGAATTGCATTGAAGATTCGATCGCATCGATTCCAGCTTTAATAATCGGTATAATTTCTAACCTCTGAATTAATTGAATTTTTCGCATGAATCCTGTTTTAGGGTTTCGGAATTGCCTTTAAATTGGTTTATTTCTGCTGCGTTTCTGTGCCGAAACCCTACATTACTGATATTGCAGGAGGGCAGATTCGTCTTTCGGAGATAACCCTGGAAGACAGCTGACATCCATTCCGGATACTACCGGAAGTTTAGTTCCAACCAGAAACACAAACCGAGAACATCAGTTCGAACCTGGAACACAAACTGGGAATGCCATTTCAAATCTCGGAGATAACCCTGAGGTATGCAGATCAAAAGACCGGCAACAACACTGGAGAGGATAGTTATGTCTCAGCGATAACCCCGTGACATTCAGTTCCAGTCCCAGAAACAACAATGGGAGTAGCGACTCCATCCTTGGTGATAGCCCCAAGGGATGCTTTTGAAATTCCGGAGATAACTCCGGAATTGTTTGTTTCAAACACATGCGATCAGCTTCAAGCTCATACCTCCTGCCGAGGCACTCATACCTCGCACCCGGTTAACAATGGGCGTATTGTGCACACCATGAGATGATAGTGAGGCATACAAATAAGCAGTCTAATCTTAGATGTAACCCCGAGCAAACGTTCGCCAGGGGAAACCCCCTTGGACCCCGTCAGAAGCGCTTGATGGTCGTGTCCTTATATGTTATATATAGTTTTCTTTAATTATATATAAATTGTTATGTGTTTATTGTGATATGCATGGTGCACAGTTATGGCCTTTTGACCCATAGGTTAGTGATTTTTGGTTTTGAAATACGGCTTGCATGTCGTGCCTTTCTATAAATTCTAATGTAATATTCTCTTCTCATCTAAATCCCCTCGAATGTAACTCGAGGTTTCTTTATGGCATGTAATAATCTGTAATTGATGAAGATGTCAAGATGGAGAACACGATGGAAAGATGATAATGGAGATGAGGCACATGCTTGAGGAAGATCTAAGGAAGCTATTTATTTTAAGATCTTTTACCACCTTAGATTGACCTTTAATCTTTCATTAGCTTGAAAAGATTGACAGTGGATTGGGCCATAACTGTGACACATTTAATTTCGCACTTTATTTATGCTTATATATGATATGATATGATAAATAATGTGCATGCTTAATAAGATTAAGAATTGGTGAGATCTAAATTTATTTATAAAATCCCTCATTAAATTATTAAGTCTAAATCAGATGCCTTCCGATGAATAACAGTCATCAAGACCTTGATCAATAGATGTAGGTTTGCCAAAGCAAAGTACTCTATTTATCTAGGTAAGATGCAATAGGATAATTGTGATATCCAAATTGTTAAAATCACTGGGCCCGACTTAACTAAGTTATCTCAATAGGATTGTGGTCTTAGAGGCATAGAGTTTGGTAAGTACCATTAGATGGACTAGAAACAATTGTTGTTTACCAAACTATCCAAGAGTTATATATGATATAATTGACATAAGGGTTGTCTACCTAAATAATTATCTTTTAAGAGATTAGCCAAAGCTAACTTAAGTCATAATGAAATATGGATCTTGGCTCACTAGAAATATTTAATAAAAATGTTTTTCGAATTAATGGTGATAGCTATAAATTTGAATAAAATAGTGGGAGGTATATTTTGAATGTACTATTATCAATTACATAATATCAACTCTACAATTTGACTTATCATTTTGGCACTTATAAATTGTAGATATCAATGGCAAACAACAACAACAACACAAGTAGTCTTTCACTACGATCAGTCCTTGAGAAGGACAAGCTGAGTGGAATTTATTTCCTTGACTGGCACAGGAACTTGAGGATTATCCTCAAACAAGAGCACAAGCTATATGTCCTTAATGGGCCCATTCCTGCAGCACCAGCTGTCACTGCACCACGTGCGGGGAATAATGCTTACAAGAAGCATCAAGATGATGCTCTGGACTTGAGTTGTCTCATGCTAGCAACCATGAACGCTGAGCTTCAGAAGCAACATGAGTTAATGGATGCTTATGAGATGATCGAGCATCTCAAGAAATTGTTCGAAGGGCATGCTCGACAGGAGAGGTATGATACAAGCAAGGCATTGTATCACTGCAAGATGGGTGAACGTGATCTAGTTGGTCCACATGTGCTGAAAATGATTGGGTATATTGAGCACCTTGATAGGTTGGGTTTTCCAATCACTCTGGAAGCCCAAACTGTTCTTGTTTTGCAATCCTTGAACAGCAGTTACTCTTAATTTGTTATGAATTATCTTATGAATGAAATTGAGAAACCCCTTACTAAGTTTTTGAGCATGTTAAGAACTGCTGAGAACAACATGAAAAAGGCAGGACCCACTCCCATAATGATGGTGCAAAAGGGGAATGCTAAGGAAAAATGGAAAGGCAAGAAAAAGTTAGGATCTAATTCTGGTGCCAAACCTAATTCCAAAACCAAACAGGCTTTAAAACCTAAAGGTGGGGTGGCTAAAGAAGGTGATTATCACTTTTGTGGAAAACCTGGACACTAGAAGAGGAATTGTCATGCTTATTTAGAAGAAGTGAAGAAAAAGAAAGGAAGTGTGACTTCTGATTTAGGTATATATGTTGAAGTTAATTTGTCTACTTCTACATCATGGGTATTGGATACTGGATGTGGTTCTCACATTTGTGTTAATGTGCAGGAACTTCGAAGGAGTAGGACTTTGGAAAAAAGAGAGGTCAACCTATGTGTTGGGAATGGAGCAAAAGTTGCTGCATTGGTTGTAGGAACTTATCATTTATCTTTTCCCACTGGGCTAGTATTAGAATTAGAGGATTGTTATTATGTGCCTGCTATAAGGAAAAACATTATTTCTGTTTCTTGTTTGGACAAGAAAGGTTTTTCATTTATAATTAAGAACAATCGTTGTTCGATTTACTTAAATGATATTTGCTATGGTGTTGCACAATTGTTTAACGGCCTTTATATTCTTGATTTTGAAATGCCTATCTATAACATAAATACAAAATGATTTAAATTAAATGATTCAAATCTGACATATCTTTGGAACTGTCGTTTGGGCCATATAAATGAGAAACGCATATCAAAACTCCATAAAGATGGATTTTTGGATTCATATGATTTTGAATCATATGAAAAATGCGAATCTTTTTTATTAGGCAAGATGACTAAAGCCCTTTTCACTGGACACAGTGAATGGGCTAGCGATATATTGGGACTTATACATAGTGATGTATGTGGACCCATGAGTTCGTTAGCAAAAGGTAGGTTTTATTACTTCATTACATTTACTGACGACTTCAGTAGATATGGATACGTGTATCTTATGAGACATAAATCCGAATCCTTTGAAAAGTTCAAGGAATTTAAAAATGAAGTTCAAAACCAATTTGGCAAAAGCATAAATGCCCTTCGATCCGATCGAGGAGGTGAATACTTAAGCCAAGACTTTGATGACCTTCTAAAGGAGTGTGGTATTATATCACAGCTCACTCCATCTGGAACACCAAAATGGAATGGTGTATCTGAGAGGAGAAATCGCACCTTGTTGGACATGGTACGATCAATGATGAGTCATGCAGATCTTCCAATAAGCTTCTGGGGTCATGCCCTAGAGAATTCTATGTGGAGCATTATGTGAAGTGTCATTAGAAATTCTCATAGTGACAATGATGTAATGGTCCTCCAACCTGAAATCACTATATTACTACACAAGAATTTATGTACTTTAATATCATCAAATGTCACCTTTAATAGGGTGGACTATAAAGGTGATTATTGGGTACATCATGAATCGTATGAGGAATATGAGTGATCTAGATGGAATTTAACCCTCCTATATATTAGGGATGATATCCATAGGCCTCTTGATTGAGTAGGACTATGAAATGCATGGTCATGCTTAAATAGTGATTTGTTTCATATAGTCTACTCATTGATCAAGAAAACTCAGATTAAATTATGAAGAGTATGACACATTCCATGACTCGAGTTTAATCTAGAATATTAAGGTTAAAAGGATTAAATTACATTGAAACATTGGTCAAGAAAAGGTTGCATCGAATCATCGATCTTATTATTACTTGGGTAGCAGTGATGCATTACTAGATGCTGCTCACTATTTATAATTTTATAATATGATTTTAAAATTATTGCCAACATAATAATAACCTATAGGGTCACACACATAGATTGTAATTAAAAGGGAATTAATTTAAATTATAAAGATTTAAATATGTCAATATGATTGATAGTATTTAGATTACGAATTTAAATTAATAGGATAAATTATATATAGGTATATTAATTAAGTAAGACTTAATTAAGATATATATATATAAAAATTTGGATTTATTAAATTAGGTTTTGAATAATTCCTTTTAATCACTATATATATGATATGTAGCAGCCATTTTAGGCATTATTCATTAACCAAAACCCTAGCCCCTCTTAGAGAGAGACTAGAGACAAAATAGTTTTAGAAAATCCTCATCCCTGGTGGCTAGTACAGCGTTTCCTTCTTCTGCAGATCGTACGATGATTGGCGGAGCATTCGTGTGGATACCATAGAGACACAGTTCGTTCGAATTGCATTGAAGATTCGACCGCATCGATTCTAGCTTTAATAATCGGTATAATTTCCAACCTCTAAATTAATTGAATTTTTTGCATGGATCCTGTTTTAGGGTTTCAGAATTGCCTTTAAATTGGTTTATTTTCGCTACATTTCTATGCCAAAACCCTACATTACAGACATTGCAGGAGGGCAGATTCGTCTTTTGGAGATAACCCTGGAAGACGGCTGACATCCATTCCGGATACTACCGGAAGTTCAGTTCTAACCTAGAACACAAACTGAGAACATTAATTCCAACTTGGAACACAAACTGGGAATGTCATTTCCAATCTCAGAGATAACCCCGAGGTATGCAGATCAAAAGACCGACAACAACACCGGAGGACAGTCATACCTCCTACCGAGGCACATGCGATCCGTTTCAAGCTTAGACCTCCTACCGAGGAACTCATACCTCAGACTCGAACCTAACAATGGGAAGACAGGTACACCCACATGTGACAGTGAGGAATACAAACAAGCAGTCCAATCTCAGATGTAACCCTGAGCAATGTCTACTTTCCGCTCAAACCGGCGATAACCCCGGTGAGGAGTCAAACGTCATCTTACCACATAACCATTTCCTCTTACAAGATGACCTTGCGGTATTCAAACACTTGCAGTAGTCCAATCTCAGATGTAACCCTGAGCAACGTCTGCTTTCAACTCAAACCGGTGATAACCCCGACGAAGAGTCAAACGTCATCTTTCCCCTTCAACACTTGCGCGTCGTCTCAATAATTCATACATACATACATCCAACAATGTGTCCCACAAGAACCAAGGAGTAACAATCCCGAGAGTGACAATTACGTGTGCAAAGCGATTTTTGATAGAATTTGAAGCTTGAAGACCATGGGCATAGACCCTCTTCCGACTTCAGCAACCTCTAATCCATGTCATTGCAGAACTCTCGACACAAGCCCGGTCCGAAAAAGGTCGAGATATACCTCGTTGGATGCTCGGATTGAAGTTCTGCAAGTTCGAATGGACATTACAAGGCACGAGTGCACGATTTTGAGACGACGGAACTCCATGGGCTCCTACCCACCACGACCACCGTTAGTGTAGCTGTAAATCAGGATCGCCGCAGTACACCTGTGGCCATCAGTCTATAAATTTAGGCTGAGGGTCAGCCATTTGAAGGAAGAGAAGGAGAGGAAAAGGCGAGGAAGTCCTGTCCATTTTACTATTATACACATCTTTTGAGTGTTTCCTCATCTTTAAACACTTGTTAGTTCACATATAGCTATCTTTTATCCGACCAGAGCTGAGTGTTTATCCATTTAACGTCATAGAAGTCTACTTTGGCAGCCCACTATAAGCCTTCTCATATTATATAAAGCCTTCTTCTAATATTAGCACACAATGTTATACACATTGAGAGTCGTGTTGTGTGCGTTTGCCTGGACTTCGGTCCATAGCTTTCATTTCTGTCTGTATATATATACTTATATATATGTATATATTTTATATATGAACTAACATTATCGAGTTATGTCTCGATTGAGCCTAGACTTCGGTCTGGAGCGTTTATTTGCTTTTGTATATATATATATACACTTATATATATAAACTATGGTCAGACTCTATCTGATGAGCCTAGACTTATATATATATACTTATATATATAATTGTTATCAAACATATCTGATGAGCCTGGATTTTACATCTGGTGCATTTACTCGCTTATATATATATATATATATATATATATAATTGTTGTCGGGCATATCTGATGAGCCTGGATTTTACATCTGGAGCATTTAATCGCTTATATATATATATATATATATATACTTATATATATAATTGTTGTCGGACATATCCGATGAGCCTAGATTCACATCCACTTTGATTTATCGCTTTTTTATATATATATATATATATATATATATATATATATATATATATATATATATATATATATATATATATATATATTGTCGTGCCGAGTTTACTTCTCTGAGTTTACTTCGTGGCCTTTTACAACTTTATTTACATTTCGTCCTTTCCTGAGTTTACTTAAGTGGCGGTTGATCGCTTTTATGTACTTTTTATTTACATTTCGTCCCACACGGAGTTTACTTTGTGGTGGTTGATCATGTCCATATATATATATATATATATATATATATATATATATATATATATATATATATATATATATATATATATATATATTTACATTTCTGATCCCCATGGAGTTGCTTCATAGGTTGTTGATCATGTTCAGTATATATATATATATATATATATATATATATATATATATATATATATATTTATGACTTTTATATATATAATCGCTTCTCGCTTTCCATACAAATTGCGAGATCATGTGAGCCTAGAAATCATGTGATCACAGTGTTCATCTATCAATCTAGATTCGGTTCCATGATGGACATTTTTAGTTATAAGCGACTTGTACATTATTTTACAAATGTTAGAATTTCCTTGGATGGTCATTATGCCCATGAGGAGTTCTAAGATCGTCAGATATTATTTTCTAGAATGCTTCGCATCTCTAAAATAAAAGCAAACAAAATTTGAACATTTAATAATAAAATGGAAGTATCAAAGGCCTCAATTACTATTGAGCACAAGGTTTGAAAAACCTCTTTTACAAAACGCCATTGCTATATCATGTTTAAAACTGAATTTTTCTATAAATTCAAACCCTATGTATATAGGTGCGAACGAGGTATAACACTACTTCCAAATAAATTGCACATTGATCCACACACACACGCACACACATTCATATAACAGTTTCTTTGAAAAGTGGCGGTCACCGTGGCAACACGGATGTCGAGGGGTGCCTAACACCTTCCCTCTGCATAATCAAGCCCCTGGACCTAAATGAATCTCGGTTTCATAGACCCGTTTAGAAGTGTCACATCACTGGGTAAATGTGCAAACCTTTTCGGTTGCATTGGTGCAACCAGTTAAGTACACCAACTAACGACTCTTAAAGTTAAATCGTCGACATTATACATGTCGGACCTTTTTCACTTGTTTTTTCAAACAAATCTCACATTAACATGAGAACACCAAAAAATAAGTAACGAAGAGGGACACACAAAAATCCCGACGTCGACACTGCTCATTTCTTACCGATACGGGAGACTTATTCCCTTGAACGTCTTACTCGTATGTATGTAAATGAGATTATGAGATTGCATGGCATGCCAATATGCATAGTTTCGGATCGTGACCCAAGATTCACTTCAAGATTTTGGGTTAGCTTGCAAAAAGCTATGGGCACGGATTTACGATTGATTAAGATACCATCCTCAAACCAGACGGACAATCGAGAGGACTATTCAAACTCTTGAAGATCTATTAAGACTCGTGGTCCTAGACTTCAAAGGATTTAGGAAAAGTATTTACCATTGGTGGAATTCTCCTACAACAACAGTTATCAAGCAAGTATAGGTGTGGCTCCATTCGAATCATTATATGGACAGAAGTGTTGCTCT
This sequence comes from Panax ginseng, assembly GCA_020205605.1. Lineage (NCBI taxonomy): Eukaryota > Viridiplantae > Streptophyta > Magnoliopsida > Apiales > Araliaceae > Panax > Panax ginseng. Next base: position 92,255,167 of record CM035129.1, read on the forward strand.
CTAGTATGTTGGAATGAGGTGTGTGAAGCAACATTGTTGGGACCCGAGTTGGTACGTATGACTAAAAAAAGATCCAAATGATTCAACAACGTATACAAACGGCACAAGATCAACAAAAGCGTTATGTGGATCTTCATCGAAAGGACGTGGAATTTAGTATTGGGGATCATGTATTGTTGCGTGTTGCTCCATGGAAGGGAGTTACAAGATTTGGGAAGAGAGGAAAGCTCAATTCACGATTTATTGGTCCATTTCAGATTCTTGACCGAGTAGGAAATGTGGCCTATAGATTCGCTTTACCTCCAAGTATGTCTCGTGTTCATAATGTTTTTCATATATCTGTGCTACGTAAATATGGGAAAGACCTGAACCATGTTATTGAGTTAGAACCAGACGAGATAGCCGAAGACTTAACGTACGAGGAGGTACCTATCAAGATCTTGGATAGGAAGGAGCATGTCTTACGTACAAAGGTCATACCACAAGTTAAAGTTTTGTGGAGGAACCATGCTATTGAGAAAATAACCTGGTAGTTGGAAACGGAAATGAAAGCGAGGTATCCTCACCTTTTCGAAACACCAGGTACGTACGTCAATTTCGAGGATGAAATTTTATAAGGAGAGGAGGTTATAAGACCCCAACTTATTATAAATGAAATTAAATTTCCTCTATTTATTATTTTAAAATAGTAAGGGTTGATTTGATTAATGTGGTTAGTTATGGGAAAAATGCGCAAATATTTCAAATAAGCAAGTGGTTATAAAATATTCATTATTGTCAAGAAATATTTGTTTGGTCATGGAATATTCTTACTGTCGGGGAATATTCGTACGACGGCGCAACCTTGTGTGGGCCCCATAACGGAAAGTGATAGGATGAAGAAAAATGACAAGTATAAGTTGTTTATAAATAACTTGGTGAGTTATTACAAGTAATAATCGCTGAAATACCGGGATTAAAAATACGGTGACGCTTGATTGCACTAATTATTGATTCTTACGTAAGAAGGCATTACTCAATAATTGTTACAAAGAATTATCGCTCAATATTTTATTTTATTGATTCAATAATTGCTTATATTATTGTTGTTTCAATAATTTTACTACACAAAGATTTTCCATTATCTGAGCAATAATTCATATTATTTGAATAACATTATTAGATATCATTATTGGCAATGTCTAGAAAGTTCTCGCCCAAGGAGAGGTTTGGTCACCTAATTAATAGCGCCAAGAAGGAGAAATCTTTATTGAAAGCCCTCTTTCCTAGGAACTACCGTCATTTATCGATATTGTGATTCTCGTAATATTATTTGTGAATAATTAATTATTAATTTATATGATAAAGAAAATATTTATTTTATGTTGATATAGATGGAGAAAATTTTTAATGTGACAATTGTTGAAAATTAATATTTTATCTTTTTCTGATAAAATAATTCATTTAAATATATTATTATATTATAATATAATAATGGTGATATTTTTACAATGAATGTGGGATATATGAATAAATGAGGAGGAAGAGTATTTTTGTTACTAAAACTGTTTAACACATGTTTTGTGTGTTGATGGACCCCATTTTTGATTGAAATTTGATTATAACCTACAAAATCGTCCGTATGTGGATTTCGGTCAATTTCTGTTTAGAATTTGGAAAAACTTTCTTCTGCAAAGTTATAGAGAATTAAATTTCCTATGGAAAGATTTGAATTTTTCTGATTAAAGGGCTATTTATTATGAATTATTGATGTTCCGAAGTTCCGGAATAATTGATTTTTAGAGTTTAAAATGTTTTTTTTAAAGAAAAACGTTTTTTACACTTGGGTGGGCCCCACATGAGTGGTAAACATGTTGAATTTAGTTTTCTTGGTGTGCGTAGGAAAATTTTTATATATATTAATATTTTATTAAATTTGTCGCTTTGGTGTTCTAAGCAATTTCCTATAAATAGGGTGCTTGGGTTAGAATTGAAAATCACACGAGCGTAAATCAAATCTTCTCTCTATATTATCGAGTGTATTCTTGTGAGTATTTTGATACTTTGAGTGTTGCTATACTATGCAAGTTTCTTCAAAGACTATATCCAAAGATTCCAATCGTAAGTCTTGCTTTTTGGAGGTAAGGGATGTTATTTTTTTTTATATAAATGATATTATTTCTTTCAATATCATTATGCCGGAATATTGGTAAGATTTTTTTTTGTGAAATTGTTGTCTTTTAGTGTCGAGATTACTATTCACGTATACGGCACTATTCACGTATACGACACTATTCACGAATACGACACTATTCACATAAAAATTAAAATTTCATTTTTTATCCAAGATATCTATTATGGATACTAGCTTTGATTGTATCCATGTTTTGATCATTCTTGAATTTTACTCCATTATGATTATTTATGAAGTATTTTTGAACTCGGAATGTTTAAAATCTAATCCTTAATATTTGTTCTTTTGTTTCAATCGGATTCGTTGTCTTTAAAATATTTTTCATCATCCTCAGTCCTAAATGATTATATTAATGAATATCGTTGGCCTGTAGTGCAAAGATGAATGATTTTCTGATGAATATCTTTGGCCGTAGTGCAAAGATGAATAGGTGTTGAGATGAACATGACCAACTGATGAATATATTTGGCCTGTAGTGCAAAGATGAATATTTGATTCAAGATGTATATTGATTGATGTTATAGGGATAAAATATTGATGATGGAGTTTTAAATTCATAGATATTAGTAGATTTCATTCTCAACGTAACTCTTCTATGAATTATTATTTCTGCTGCGAATATTGATCTGAAACTTGTTGTTTATTATATTCTATCAGATTTTTCCCTGTTGAAGACTAATGATAATTTGTTCTATATTATCTTAGTCATAATATTATTTACTGGGCTAGTTGAGCTCACCCTTTTCCTTTTTGTTCCATTTTTCATCTCAGGAGGCGAGAATGTAGCGAGTACTAGTCGGGGTATGGAATGATGGTTCTAGAAGTTGTTTTATTAATCGTCACCATTTTTGTAAAATAATGTATCAATAATTGTAATGAGGTCTTATTTGGGTGTGAATATTGTCTAGAAGACAATATTTGTATTTAAACTCACAGTTTAAGTGTTGTCGTATTTTGCGCGACAATTGTATTAATAAAGTTGTAGTTGTTTCTGTACCATGTATTTGACAACTCAGAATTGGTGATGTATATCTATTTTATGGGCGACATAATTTCTCTCTCTAGATTCACGAAATCCATAAGTGAATCAGTCCCTAGAATGATCCTTAGCAAGCTAAGAACAAATCATGATGATCAGATTCAAGATTAAGGCTCAAAAAGGTGTAAAAACCCTAAATCTTAAAAATCAGTGATCTTTTGTTATATGTTATAATTGGTTGGTTAAAGTTGTGTATTAGGGTGTCTTTGAGTGATCTGGGTTGATAGATCATAGATCTATAACACTTAGATGCACGAAAATAGCATTTTTAGAAATCTGGAAAACTGTAAATCTTTGGTTTGACAGCCATATGTCAGAGGCCTTAGATTTATATGTGTTTGATGTTTGGTGTATGTTATGTTATAGATCTGTTATTTGATGTTAGGACTTTGATCTGAGACTTGAATCAAGCTCAGATCATACTTTGATTTCAAGATATGATCGGTCAAAGTCCATTGACCAAGCACGAAATTTGAATCTGGGAAACCCAAAATTTTCCCAGGTGGTCTGACAAGATTTTTAAAGCCCTTGATCTTTCTGTATGTTAGTGTTTTGGCTATGTTGTTGTTTGATACTTGTAGTCTGACATGTTGTGTACATACTAAAACTTTTAGATAGCTCAGATCCTTAACAGAATCCTAGAAAACAATGGTCAAACGTAGTTGACCGAACTGCTTGATGAACAATCTGAAAAACCCATATTTGTTCATGAACATGTTCTTGACCCCTAGTTTGACCGGCCCAGATCTTGTGTAGCTGATGTTGTTATGTTGCTATGATGTTATGAGGTTGTACTCTGATAGCAAGACTACAATTGTGAACTTTTATATCACACAAAAAAGACATAGAATGCAAACTATATGGATCCAAAGTAGGTATCTCGTCTATTCTTCAATTTCTGGAAAACTCAGAAATTGAAGAACAGCATCTGACAGGTTTATGGAGACTTAGATCTCTTTGTTATTTTGTAGAATGGTCATGAACTTGGTATAATATGGTAGTATTGCATAAGTACTACAACCTGAAAGCAAATTTCATCCCAGAAAGTAACACGAACACTGATCTATTTGTGGTCAAACGATGTACCATGCACGCTGACAGGATTTCTGGGCTTGGGTTGATGAACACCAAGAACACGCTATAGGGCCCCTTTAAAGACATTTAATTATTGAAAATTATTAATTAATTAAATAAATAGAAATAAATGGTTTTTAATTATTAAAAATACATTATAAATTATGAAAAATTAATTTAAAGGCTAAAAATGGGTTTTTAATTATTTTGAGTATATTTCAAAAATATTTAATATTTTTGGAATATAATGTATTTATTTATTTAATTATAATATTAAATAAATTATTTAAAAATGATTTTAATACTTTAAAAATCATGAAAAATTATATTATGGTATAAGAAAATATTTTAAGTTATTTTAATGACTTTTTAATATTTGGTGATGAATTTCATTAATTAATGGTAATTAGTTTATTTAATAAATATATTAAATAAATTATGGAAAAATAAAATTAATGATTTAAAAATCATATTAAAATGATTTAAGTATTATAAAAATATTTTAAGTTATAAAATATAACTTTTGATATTTTGTCATGAAAATACTAATATTTTAATATTAAAAACAATTATCGAATAATAGATTAAAGTGTTTAAAAATCATATAAATATGATTTTAAGGTATTAAAATACTTTGATATATTATAAATATTATAATATTATGTATTTTCATTAATATTTGGCATTACATAAATATTAATGGTAAAGGAATAATGTGGTATTTAATTTATTAAAATACGATATTAATGATTGAAAGTTATGATAAATGATATTAATTATCTGAAAATTATTTCAAGTCTTTGAAAATTATTTTGATCGATAATATGATTATCAAAGATAATTGTTTAAGTGTTAGGCAGAGTTTAAATTGAACTTAAACTCGAATATTGTCCAACTAGACCGTCGGGATGTTAGAATTTTGTCGAATTCAACTTGTACTTAAATAGTCTGACCTGATGCTAAGTGTTATGTGTTGTATAGACTGATAGGGTTATGTACTATGTGTTTAGGTTATTCTATGTATATAATAGTATTAATTGTGATGATATTATTCTAATATTGGAGATCTATATTACTAATATTAGGTTTTCGGATAAAGCGATATAAATTATGTAACGGTAATCAACGGTTCAGGCAAGTTTTACTTAACTATACTAAGAGTTGTTTCATTCAGATATGCTTATGGTTAATCATTGCTGATTGCCCTTATAGAATTGTACTCTATACATATTGCAAGTATAAGTCAGGTATGAAAGGCTGATCACCTTCATTACCAGTTGGTCCAGATATATTTGTTCATGTTCAATACTTTTTCAGTCAAAATTTTGTTCGTGCTAATTCACAACTATATTGATGAATTATAGCCAACTTATTATTCAGACTCTTTCAATCATGATATATCTTTATAAATTTAAACTTGCTGGGCAACTTTCATGATCACCCTTGCTATATCATGATAAATATTGCAGATAAGGTGAATGCGTTTCAGATACAGGAAAAGGTTAAAGCCAAGTTCAGCTTGGGATAAAATGTGCAACTAATTTGTAATAGTATAGTTTGATAAATATGTTATATGTTAGATAGTTTATGAATTGTGTATAAGTAAAGGTTACTCGATTTTGGGAAAATAATGTGTACATTTAATGTATAAACAATTTATGTTTATATCTTCAACAATTAGTTATAGAATGATTGTACCGGATCCGCGGTGATTTGGGACCCGAATTCGGGGCTTTCACAGTTGGTATCAAAGTTGTTGGTTATAAACCTAGGGTAGTGATACCTTAGTCTAATAACCACAATGATTAGGATAAGTACTAACTCAAATAGAGTTAGTGTGTTGATAAGATTCAAAGACGAATCTCGGCGAGTTATAAGACACAGAGTTCCCTAACTCTGATAATAAGGTTGAACAGTAGTGATGAATAGATAGAATCTAAATGACTGAAAGTTCAGGGATAGGACATCATCAAACAAAACGATCATAGTATAGAAATGAATCATAATATATACGATGAGATCACCCCATGATCTGATGTGGATCAATCGAATGATTGAAAAGTTTACAGCAAGATTTCTGTGTGACAGTGGTACTACGAATTGGTACAGTTTCAGGAAAGGTTTATGAATACGAGTTGAATGAAACTCGTATTGAGAAGGGAGTTAGTATTAGGAGGGGATTTCAATTGAGGACTCATGTTAGCAGCTAAGTTGTATGATTCTTCGTATGGGAGTTGAATTGTACTTGGTGTAACAACCACTTAGTTTCTGGCACTGATACTCATTGAAATATTTGTGTCGCACTATTTGCTATATGCATGTTGAGAGGGTGATTCCTTTCTCAGGTATATAACAAATAGATAGGTTCTAAGTAGAGAATATCAGGTTAAGTACGAGTTCTTAAAACTCATACTTATGGTACGTTCGTGACTCATGATTATATAAAATGTTTATGAACCCCTCAGGGAATGGACGCGAAAGGTCTGACTAGGAAAAGTTCTTAAACTCATATGATTATTGCAAGTTCCTGAACTCATAAGTGTGGTAAGTTTGACGAACTAGGTATACTTTTGTGTGAATGGAGTATTGAGGATAATAGGAATAGAGAGATTACTAAGAAAATGATTATTAGTGGAGACATAAGTTTTCCAAAACTCCTAGCTATGCTAGACTTCAAAATTTTGACATCAAGCGAAATACGCACTATGTGCTTTTAAAAAACAAAAATGTAGACTCGTAATAATTTTTGAAACGTTTTAAAGTATAGTCTATGCTACTTATTTCAGCTAGACACAAATGATTTGAAATATCAAAATATATTTTTATTTATCACTTATGTACCATGTACCCTGGTGCAGAGATGATAAAAAGGTGATGGAGTTATAAATATAGGAATACATAGTATGAATTTGATCTAAAATCGTTATTCCACTATTGTATGATGTGTTATGACAAAGTCATATGATGACGTCATCCTTAAATGGACTGTTAATACTGTACGACATCATGACGTGATTCTCGAAAATATTTTCAAAAATTTTAATTTGCCAACGGGGTTTGGCTACACTTAAATAATTCGATTTAATTGAATTATTGATATGAGTCTACGCTATTCGATTCAGCTAGACTAATTTTATGAAAACTCTAAGTGTTCATTGAGAAAAATTTCCCGAACCAAATTGTTTTGGTACGGAATTCTATAATAAGACTGAGGTAAAAATTTTGTGCCTATGGCAGTAACGAGAAACAGATCAGACCAGCAATACTTGGCTAGTACAGGGCATAGTGGGCTAATTACCCTATATGTCCGTAAGTTATGACGGTTTGCGGATGAATTTCCATAAAACCTTTGCGAAAGTGACAGACAAATAGTCTATATAACTCCTCAGCACAGTTTTAAAATATTACTCTTGTGAGTGGTGTATTGGGTAGCATGTGATGATGTGTATGAATGGTGTAAGTTGTATGTTATACGGTGTAAGTTGAATTTCATGGACGAAATTCTTAGAAGGGGTGAATGTGACAACCCGAGAATTTAGAAAATTTTAAAAATTTGAATTGATTTATTTAGGGTTCAACATTAGAACCTAGACAGAAAATTAGTGTATGCGTTTGATATTTTTGGGAAGGAATTTTGAGGATTTCAAAAATTTTGTGAAGGCTTTTGGTGAATTATTCAGGATTAAGAGTATATGTGTATATATTCTGTTAATATGGTATTATATGTGTACATAATGTGGTTAAAGGTCAAGGTTTGACCAGATAAATTTTATCAGTGTCCAAACCCTATGTATATATTTAAAACGTCCACGTTCAGTTAGAAAATTCTTACAATTTATAAGAAACCCTAGAAATCGGTTCTGGAAACCTTAATTTCAGATTCGAGAATTTAAAACCCTAATTCGGATATTATAATCCTAATTTGGGAATTTAAATGCTATATATAAGCTTTATATATTTTATGTACAAACCTAATTAGGGATATATAACCCTAATTGACTATTTAGAAAACCCTAATTTTAAGGTTTAAAACCATAATTGTTCTGTTTGAAACCCTAATGGACCAAATTGATAATTTTAATTAGGAATTATTAATCCTAATTATCAAGATTGGTTTATGATTGGGAAATTAGAATATAATTTGAAAATCCTAATTATAATTTTGAGATATTAATTTTTTATTTAGAAAACCTAAATTGAAAATATTAGAAAATTGATTTTTGGGAACCTTAGGTTTTAACCCTAAGGGTCAAACCCTAAAGTTTACACAAGTTACTAAAATGCCCTTGAAAATGTATGCAAAATATCTAAAATGCCCTTGGTGCATTATTGATGGTAGCTTTCAATTATTGTCCTATTTGTAGACTATCTAGGATACACCCATGTGCTAAAATATCACAACAATCTCAGCCCTTAGATCATCTAGATACATTGACTCAAAAGAATAAATAATTGAAGAGAAAAAGTTAACAAATTGTGCTAATTTGCTATCAAGCTCTCAACCCACACTTTCTCACTAGATTCACGAAATCCATAAGTGGATCAGTCCCTAGAACGATTATTTAAAAATATTTAATATTTTTATAATATAAAGGTATTTATTTAATTAATTATAATATTAAATAAATTATTTAAAAATGATTTTAATACTTTAAAAATCATGAAAAATTATATTATGGTATAAGAAAATATTTGAAGTTATTTTAATAACTTTTAATATTTGGTGATGAATTTCATTAATTAATGGCAATTAGTTTATTTAATAAATATATTAAATAAATTATAGTAAAATAGAATTAATGATTTAAAAATCATATAAAATGATTTATGAATTATAAAAATATTTGAAGTTATAAAATATAACTTTTGATATTTTGTCATTAAAATATTAATATTTTAATATTAAAAGCAATTATCGAATAATGGATTTATGTTTCAAAATCATATAAATATGATTTTAAGGTATTAAAAAATACTTTGATATATTATAAATATTATATCATGTATTTTATTAATATTTGGTATTACATAAATATTAATGGTAAAGGAATTATGTGGTATTTAATTTATTTAAATACGATATTAATGATTGAAAGTTATGATAAATGATATTAATTATTTGAAAATTATTTTAAGTCTTTGAAAATTATTTTTACTGATAATATGATTATCTAAGATAATTTTTAAGTGTTAGGCAGAGTTTAATTCTTAAACTCGAGTATTGTCCGACTAGACCGTCGGGATGTTAGAATTTTGTCGGATTCAACTTGTACTTAAATTGTAACGCACCAAAAATTTGAATTTTTCAGAATTTAAGTTTAAAGAATTAGTTATTAATAAAATAAATTTTTATTAATAATGTTATGTGTTATGTGTTTATTAATCGTTCTAGAACCTAGGATGATTATAAGTCGGGAGGATTCTGGCTACGAGCTAGACTAAGCGATTAAGAATTTTTAAGACGAAAATGAAAATTTTTCGGGAACAAAAAAATTTCTGGGGAAAAAGACGAAATAGGCACTATTCACCTGACGAAACCTAAGGGTTAGGGTTTGAATAACCTAAGCCGTTCTGAGAGTTCGGTATGTCGAAATGATATTCCGTCGAAAGATTTGACGATAATATATCTTGAAAAGTTAAGTAAGTCGATAAAGTTTTTCTCGAAAAACGTGCAGAAATCGGATAAAATAAAAATGACGAAAAGTACTGCTATGTACTTTTCATTCGTTTAGCTACATTATGGTAAAACGTGAAGGAAAATGCTCAACGCCAAAAAGTGTTTTTCAGTTTTTCGAAAATCCGAAGAATACGTAAAAATTAATCGGTAAAGGAAAGACGAAATATCCAAAAATATTTGGATCCCGAGAATCATGATTTTAAAACGCTTAACGAAAATCTGAAGATTTGGAAGCACGAAGCTTCCAAGGAAGCTAACTAAGGAGGTGGGTCAAGATTTGGCCACCAAGTAAACTTGGTGGCTAAGTAATGAATAGTAAGGAGGTTAGGTTAGGGCGTGAAAAGACCAAAATGCCCCTAGCTTTGAAAATCTATAAATAGAGAGCCCATTTCATTGTTTTGGGATTTTGAAAAATCCAACAACTTTGAGAGAGAGAGAGAGAGAGACTTCGGATGGGAGAAGAGAGGAAAAGGAAGAGTAAAAGCTAGCTCTAATGCACGCTTTGTCCGACAAAAGAAGATTAAAGAAGAATGGTAATTCGAACCCTAGTTCTTTTAGTTTTTCTTTAAGTTTATTATGTTCAAATACATAACTCAATGAAGATAAGAAGTGGATAATGTTAAGAATGAATTCATATGGTTGAATTCATGATAAAATGAAGAAATAAGAATTTGAAGTTTAGTAAATAAATTTCTTAAGGAAGTATAAGATTCGTAATGAATTAGAACGATCTGAAAAGTAAGGAATAATGTCCTATAACATCAAATTCCAATGAAAAGTGAAATCGTAATCCAAAATATCGATTAAAATGAAGAACGAACGAAGAACACGAAGAACACGTGAAGAACACGAAGAACGTTGTTGATGGACAAATTTAAAACCATCGTAGGATAATTGTTGTTGATGGACAAGTTTAAAACCATCGCGTATAAGTTTGATGCATATTGCTTGGTTAGGAACGGTAGAAACATTCATGAAGAACGGATTAAAACGGAGCTATAATGAAGTTATGGCAAAAATTTTATAAAAGACGAGCGAGAATTAGAAAGTTAGTAAATAAACCCAAACATGTAGGGTTTTATAAGAATATAAGAAAATGTTGAAAACGTGAGTCATGGACTCAAGAGCCATCGAATTCCGAGTTCGGATGACCGAATTACGGACGAACGAACAAAGAGCGTTAAAAACGTAAAATGAATAAAGAGCGAAGATTAAGCCAATCAAAAGGCAGGTTAACAGATTCAGAATGAAGTTCTGTCTGGGGGTAATCGAAGTACGTTAGATAACGAAGAAAATGGCTTTGTAACGATCTCATTCTGAGTTATAACGAAGAAGTTATGAGATTTTGAAGTACGCGTCTCAGAACGACCAAAGACTTAGAAAAATTTTCGGGAAGAAGGTCTTGGCCATGTATTCCAATGCATACCTAGAATGGTGGCAATCAGAAAGCGCGGTAGGAGGGTCACGTCTCGCTAACTGGCATCGCAGTAGCGAAATCTTAGTGTTGAGAGTGGCGCTGCGGTGCCGGTGCAGAGCAATGCCAGAAATGAGATTTTAACTACTCAATTTCTGGGGGATGTGCGAGAAAGAAATAAGAACATAATGTTCAACTAATGTAACACTTAATCAAGTGTATTAAACTTTTGATGAAGGTCGAACAAAAAGATTAAACGAGATTAAAAGAATGTAGATGCGGGTTACGGAACAGATATCCGGGGACCGTAGTCGCGATAAACGAACGTGAGGGATTGTTATGATTGTGATTCTTTAGACGTTGAGTGATGAGGGTAATGAATAACATTTCGATGTTATGTTATGGTAATGTAAGATGAATGTAAAGCGTATAGACGCTGTGAATGCAACGTTGTTGCAATGAACGATCAGTCTTAGCATACAACGATCAGTATAACTTCGACATTAAAAAAGAATAATGAACATGGGGTTCATGGGATGGATAACGATTGAAAGTGATTAAAACCTTGAGTAAAGGTTGAATGAGAGATTAATAGATGAGCAACGTGAACGTTGAATACATAAACGATCCTCGGGAATCGTATTCGCGTTAGACGAATGTTCTAAGTATACCCTGGTTGTATGACTTAGACGTTGATGAAAGTAGTAAGTAAGATATGAATGGTAATAAGAAGCTATAATGAACGATAATAAGATTAATGGAAGCCGAATGTGAGTCAGATGAGAACGTTAGAATAAAATGTATGCGTTGAACACTTTAACCGACGTGAAGGTTGAGGGTACACAAATATTAAATGGATAGAACCTACACCCCGTGTATGGTTTGACCGTAAGATGATGACGATCAATGATTAAACCGTGAACTGTAAAGAAGTTGAATTAATGATAATAACAACGTAACAAAGCCGAATTAAGGATTAAAGGGAATAATCGCTCTGAGTATACAAAAGACTGTATGACTTAGACGATAAAGAATGAATACTGAGATGTGGCATTTAGTTGCCAGGAAGCCATAATGAATGTGAATTAACTTAACGATCATATAGTTTAATAGTTCGTATAAGTTAAGATAAGTTAAGTTGTAGTACAATTGTAACCTTTGATGGTTGACATATAGGAGCTGGGCTAAACAATTCCTTCAGAGAGCGAATGTATATACAAAACTGGCAACCGATATAACTCACTGTTGTGGGAAGTGTAGATGAGACGGGAACTTGTTGTCGTGATGTACGGAATCCGGGTGTGAAGATAGACCGGATTTTGGGGCGTCACATAAATAGTCTGACTTGATGCTAAGTGTTATGTGCTGTATAGACTGATAGGGTTATGTGCTATGTGTTTAGGTTATTCTATGTATATAATAGTATTATATTGTGATGATATTATTCTAATATTGGAGATCTATATTACTAATATTAGGTTTTCGGATAAAGCGATATAAATTACGTAGCGATAATCAACGGTTCAGGCAAGTTTTACTTAACTCTACTAAGAGTTGTTTCATTCATATATGCTTATGGTTAATCATTGCTGATTGCCATTGTAGAATTGTACTATGTACATATTGCATGTATAAGTCAGGTATGAAAGGCTGATCACCTTCATTACCAGTTGGTCCAGATATATTTGTTCATGTTCAATACTTTTTCAGTCAAAATTTTGTTCATGTTAATTCATAACTATATTGATGAATTATAGTCAGCTTATTATTCATACTCTTTCAATCATGATATATCTTAATAAATTTAAACTTGTTGGGCAATTTTCATGATCACCCTTGCTATATCATGATAAATATTGCGAGATAAAGGCTAATGCGTTGGGATCTGTGGAAAAGGTTAAAGCCAAATTCAACTTGGGATAAAATGTGCAGCTAATTTGTAATAGTATAGTTTGATAAATATGTTATATGTTAGATAGTTTATGAATTGTGTATAAGTAAAGGTTACTCGATTTTGGGGAAATAATGTGTACGTTTAATGTATAAATAATTTATGTTTATATCTTCCACAATTAGTTATAGAATGATTGTACCGGATCCGCGATGATTTGGGACCCGGATTTGGGGCTTTCACATGTTGTCCACATCTATTAATAAGAGGAGTCTTATTATGGGTGTGGTGGTTGTTGACTTTTTCACAACATACGTAATTCCAATAGTTGGAGAGTACGCTCTTTTTCTCTGAGAGATAGAAAAACTAGGGTTTTGCCAAACACCCATCTTCTTGAATTTTTGTTCTTCCTTGGTGGATCACCTCTAGAGGAAGCTCGTATCTTCAAGGGTATGATTCTTATTCTTTATATTTTCGTTTAATTAATAATTGTGCATAAAGGGTGATCCGGGTATATGGTTTGTAATATTTTAAAACTCTAATTTTCCACGTTTCCTCTTATTATGTGCAATTTGATTGCGTTCATGAATATTACAAACCTAACATATTATTCTTTATTATCTTACATTCTAAGCCTTATCGTATACATTTAACATATAACGCAAAATTCTCTACTCAAATAGTCATGTATTCAAAATATTAGATTTTGAGAAGTGGGTTTACTGTATTAACCAGTGTTTAGATAAATAATTACTATCATTATACCAACTTATTTCATTACTCCAACATAGATTCATATTCATAGCACTTGACATACCATAGCACATACTGCTTTAAACATCTGATATCCCTTTGTGACTCAAAAGTCGGGATTCGCTGCTACAACTTATACAAAAGTTGAGAATATTACCTTATACAGACGTACCAATCATATACACAACATATAATCATACATATTCAAGTAATACTAATATTACTTATTTCTTATGCCTTCACTAAGGATCAATTACTTAGTATTCTATATATTCCCATTATCCTCAATAATCCATTCACACCTAACTATACCAAGTTCATCAAACTTACCACATATTATGAGTTTAAGAACTCATCACAAACATATGAGTTTAAGAACTCGAGCTTGACCTTATATTCTTTAACTATACACTACCTATCAGTTATACTATTGTTTCTGGGTCCGGTACTACATTTTTCCAGTATAATCACCTCATTAGGGTTGCTTTCAAGTAAGCCTCTATTTTACCTATTAGCTTTGACATTGGCTCGGTTATGAAGGTTGGCTCCTTCTTTACGATCTTAGGGTATCCTAATCCTTTTATATCTGACATTTACACACATAAATTATCCTGATAGCATATAGTATATACACAGAGCAAATAATAGTTTTATATAAGTTATCTTTTATTTTGTTTTATGATGAATTAATTCAATTCATCTCCTTTTAAACTCTATTTATGTTATTTATATTTTCAACGTTTCCCTCTGTCCTAAGGTTATAGCCTAAGGTCTATCCCACATAAGGTTTCTAACCCTAAAGCTCTGATACCATAATATTATAACGCCCCAAAATTCAGGTACTTGAAATCCGAACTCGGTGCTTTACGATACCATTTCTATGAGCGGAATATTACTAATAATAATAACAATAATATGAATATCCAACTTAACTTACATTTATCAGATTCTAATCTCAAGTACGCAACCTTTACTACATTCATTGCATGATAATTAATAGATATCATTGTCTTAATAATGTCATACTATTACATAGAGTACCATAACACTTATTCGGTTTGATTTCCTTTTCCCTTGATCTTAGCCGAACCTTCTGGTTGTTCACACTTAGCTGAAGACATTTAAATTAAGCAAGGATGAACATTTAAGTGCCCAGCAAGTAATAGCAATAATAAATATTAACTAAAAGGATTAAATGTTTTCTTTGTATGACACTTCTACAATGAATCAACAGTTGTGAAGTAAACTGAACCAATAATAATAACATAACAATTCTATATCAAATTTTTGAAACTATGTATTGACTATAAATGAAGAATAGTCGACAGACTATGAACTTTGTTTTCAATTTTTGATATGTTTTAGCATAACTTTATCCACAAACCGTCATAACTTACAGGTGCGAGGGTGATCATCCCAATGTTCCCTGCATTGATCAATACTACATACAAGAACGATATTATCGTTCATCTTTTTCGTCTTAGGCACATAAAAGTTTTCCTATATTCAGGATGTTCATACTTAGTCGGGAATCCGAACCAAAGCAATTTGATTGGATACAATAAAGTTTTATCATGTTCAACGATATTTCTAAATCTGTGTCTAGCTAGGTTAAATAGCTTAGACGGCTTTGAAGTCAATGTATACATACTGGAATTTAATAAGTATGTATCAAAATGTGATTAAATATAATGATTATCCAAATGGGGACACTTGTATAACCATGTTTAGAAATTAACGAACAGAATAAATATCTGAATTATACAATAATATTGTACTAAAAATAATGATCGGCTACATAATCGATAAGAATAGTGTTAATATTCTGGCACAATGATAATATAATTCTGAAACTTTCTTACTTATGTCCATTACATAAAGTAAATGCAAAGGTAGGATACTTGCCTAGTCTGCTGTTTACAATACGCAACTTAGTTTTATCTTTTATACCGAAACATATCATTAATAAGATCATTCTATTGATTAGAATATTATATCGTAACATATAATACTGCTCATTGCAGTCAACACATAACCTAATCACATTGTCACATAATTATATCAGTCATTGTATCACAAACAAACATGAATCTAGTCCAGTTATCTAAGTCCAGATCAATTCTTGAAACATGTCGGCGTGCCGACATCTTTATCAGTAATTAACGAGTCTAAGACTCTATACCGAAGTTCAATAAATGTAAATATCAGTCATACGATTTTTCATAGCCTTATAATAATTTTTAAATAACTATCATAATTTATCATGAATTTTCAAACACCGAAATCATTATTAAATAATTTAAATATTAAATAATTCTATTGTCATTAATATTAAATTATTAATGAAACCATTACCAAAATCTCAAAATATATTAAATAAATGATATTAGACTTATTTAATAAATATATTAAATAAATAGTTTCAAATGGTTTTATTAATTTAAAAATCATTTAAAAGTGATATAAATGAATTAAAAATATTTTAAGTTATAATTAATGACATTTAATATTTTGATAAGTAATACATTAATATTTTAATATTAATGGTAATTATTTAAAAATTATTATAATATTTTAAAAATTATTTAATGGTAATATTAATACGGGCTGAAGCCAAACCAGTCTTACCAAGACCTTTGTATAACGCTAAGTAATTGCTACTGGCCCTGTAGAATGAAACAAATTGGCAGCTTCTTATGAGGGTCGGTTGGAGAAAAATTAATTTTTTTACTTTGAAAATTAAATGAAGTAATTATGTGGTGCGTGTGACGTTAATAAACCATGAAATAAAGTGTGTAATTAAGTAATATTAATTGTTAATTGTTATATTAATTAATTATTAATAGTTGTGGTAGAGTATTGAATTCTTAGTAATTAACTAATAATTTGTGATTACTATTAATTGCAATACATTATATGGATAAATAATGATTATGGAAATCCATAAATACATGATGATTGGATTAATTAATGTTGAGGTTAATTAATCAAGAAAATGAATAAATTATTACTTGACAAAAATAAGTAAGTTAGTAATATAATAATATTATATATGCTTTATTATATGCATAGGAGCAATAATACAACTATACTATATAGCGTATTATTGTAAGATCCCAACTTATTATTTAATGAAATTAAATTTCCTCTATTTATTATCTTGAAATAGTAAGGGTTGATTTGATTAATGTGGTAAGTTATGAGTAAAATGCGCAATTATTTCAAATAAGCAAGTGGTCTTAAAATATTCATTATTGACGGGGAATATTCGTTTGGTCGTGGAATATTCTTCTTTGTCGGAGAATATTCGCATTTGACAGTAAAACCTTGTATGGGCCCCATAACTTGAAAAGCTATTGGATGAAGAAAATGACAAGAATAAGTTGGTTATAAATAAAGGCGTAGTTGTTACCGTTAATACTGTTGGAATACCCGGTGGATAAAACACAGTAGCACACGGTATTACACCAATTATTGATTCTTACGTAAGAAGGCACTACTCAATAATTGTTACAGTAATTACTGTTCAAAGATTTTATTTTATTAATTCAATAATTCTTGCGTTGATATTTTATATTCTTGTTGTTTTTAATAATTGTCAACGCATGTATTTTCTATTATCGAGCAATAATTCATATTATCTCGAATAATATTATTAGATAACATTATTGACAATGTCTAGAAAGTTCTGTCTAAGGAGAGGTTTGGTCATCTAATTGCGCGCTAGTAAGGAGAGATCCTTATTGGAAAGCCCCTTTTCACAGGAACTACTCGTTGTCGATAATGTGATTCTATAATATTATTTGTGAATAATTAATTATTGATTTATATGATGAGGAAAATATTAATTTTATGTGGATATAGATGGAGAAAATTTTTAATGTGACAATTGTTGAAAATTAATATTTTATCTTTTTCTGATAAAATAATTCATTTAAATATATTATTTTAATAATATATTGATGGTGATATTTTACAATGAATGTGGGATATATGAGTATATGAGGAGGAAGAGTATTTTTGTGGCATTAAATGATTAACACATGTTTTGTGTGTCGGTAGACCCCAATTCTTGACCGAAATTTGATTATAGCCTGTAAAATCGCCCGTTTGTGGATTTCGGTCAATTTCTGTTTAGAATTTGGAAACACTTTCTTCTGCAAAATTCTAGAGAATGAAATTTCCTATGACAAAGACATGTGGTTCGAATTTTTCTGATAAAAGGGCTATTTATTATGAATTATTGAAGTTCTGTAGTTCCGAAATAATTGATTTTTGAAAGTTTTAATTATTTTAATTACAAAATGTTTTTTTTTTTGCTTGTGAATTTGCATTAAACATGTGCAAGGTGGCTAAATTGATTCAAGAGGTGGGCTTGACAATTTTGTAAATATAATAATATTATATTAAATTTTATGCTTTGGTGTTCTAAGCATTTTCCTATAAATAGGGTGCTTAGGTTAGAATTGAAAATTACACCAGAAACTGAAATTTTCTCTCTCTTTCTCTCTCGATATATTGAGCGTATTCTTGTGAGTATTTTAATACTTTGATTGTTGCTATACGGTGCAAGTTCAAGTCATAGCCTATATCCGGTGTTTCAACTAGAAGTACTATCTTTTCGAGGTAAGAGATGTTATTTTTTTAAAAAAATGATATTATTTCTTTCAATATCATTGTGTCGAAGTATTGATCTGAACTTTTAATCAAATTTGAAACTTTTTGTGTCGGGGTTACAATTCATGTATACGGCACTATTCATGTATACAACACTATTCACGAATATGATACTATTCACAGAAAAATCAAATTTTTGTTTTTCGTCCAAAATATCTATTATGGAAACTAGCTTTGATTGTATCCATGTTTTGATCATTCTTGAATTTTACTCAACTATGATTATTTATGAGGTATTTTTGGGCATGTATAAACCGAGATACGAATCCTTAATATTTATTCTTTTGTTTCACTGGATTCGTTTTCTTTAAAATATTTTTCATCATCCTCAGTCCTAAATGATGATATAATTGAATATCTTTGGCCTGTAGTGCAAAGATTAATGATTTTATGATGAATATCTTTGGCCCGTATTGGAAAGATGAACAGGTGTTGAGATGAACATGACCAACTGATGAATATCTTTGGCCTGTAGTGCAAAGATGAATATATGATTCAAGATGTGCATTGATTGATGTTATAGGGATAAAAATACTGTTGATGGACTGTTAAATTCATAGATAATAGTAGATTTCATTCTCTATGTAACCCTTCTATGAATTATTATTTTCCGCTGCGAATATTGATCTAAAACTTGTTGTTTATTATATTCTCTCGATTTTTCCTCATTAAAGACTAACGATAATTTGTTTTATATTATCTTAGTCATAATATTCTTCTTGGGCTAGTTGAGCTCACCCTTTTCCTTTTGTCCATTTTTTCTTCTTAGGAGGCGAGAATGTAGCGAGTACGAGTCGGGGTATGGAATGATGGTTCTAGAGAGTTGTTTAGTAGTCCTCACCATTTTTGTAAAATAATGTATCAATAATTGTGATGAGGATTTATTTGGGTATGGATATTGTCTAGAAGACAATAGTTGTATTTAAACTCACAGTTTTTATGTTGTATTACTAAAGTTGTAAGTTGTTTCTGTACCATGTATTGACAACTCAGAATGGGTGATGAATACCTATTTTGGGGGCGTCACAATTATGGCATTTATGTGACTATATATTAAGTTGTATGAAACTATATTGTAAGAAGCAAGGTAATTAAACATATTGAAACTATATTGTATAAATATATCATGAAATGTGTATATAACAATATCAATGTGAGTAGACATTTAAAATATGGTTATATGAGAGGTAGAAATAATTATGGAACTACCCGGACAATAATATTTGACTGTATTATTTTATTGCGTATATTTAACGTACATGGACTATATCAGCTTCGGAAGACGAAGTTGATTCTGTAGACACCTCGGGGGATGAGGATGAGGCTGTGGGAGATCAAGGAGCCGAAGCGATTCTACTCATGATCCAAAGCATTATCAGATCCTCGATGTCTTGACTTTCAACGTCAAATGGATGCGCACAACAAGGCAGCACGTCGGGAGATGCGACGACTCGCATTGAGGCAAGACCACATATTTGACGCTATGAACACGTCTTTTGCTTCACTCAATATGACACTTCAGAGCTTCAATCCAGCTGCATAATTCCCATACCAGCAGCCCATGCCAATGCCAAGGTTTCCGCCAAGTGATTCAGAAGAAGAAGATCAACCACCACCTCCCCAGACTTAGGCGATTGCAGGGAAGTCCTCACATACTTAATTGCGATTATTCATCTAATGAGTACATTATATTACTTAAGTTTGCGGGATTTAAATTCTTGTTTGCATGCATATGTTATGATGTTACATTTGTCATTACATTCTAGTTTTGCATATTAGTTTAGGAATTATGATGTTGCATTCATATAGTCACATAGTAGTTTAGGTCACTTTTGTTATTGCATTTTTATTTTTATTGCATTATGTCATGTTATGCTAGATTTTCTATTTAATATCTACAAAAAATATTTAGTTAAATATTGTGTTTGCATATGTCTAGCAATGTTGAAGTTCATCTTATTTTGGGCCAAGGATGAGATTGAGAATAAGTTAACTATTACAGCAGTGATTATTAGATCTGTGATAGAATTTCTGTTATGAATCGAATCTTGTGCTTGTTTGAAACTGGTATAAAAAGGTTAACAAGCTAATAACATCTTTATTGACTGGTCAATTCAAATTGATACATAAATAGTTTCTAAAGGATAATGCAAGGGTAAATGAGAAAATGACAAGGATAGGTAATAAAGGAGAAAATTAGGCAAGAACCTAAGCTTGGGAGATTATATGTGGGGTATACAATCTTTATCTAAAAAAAGAAAGAAAAAAAAGGATTATATGTAGTGACTAGTCTTGTTTTGGGGCCTTTGTTACTTGAGCAAGTACGCCCGAGGGGATTGTCTTTACACCTAGCGCCCTAAGGTCTTTTATGGTCTGGGAGTCATTGGTCAAAAGCTCGCTAACGGGTATCACTATTAGCCTAATGGGATGAGACATTGCACAGTCATGTAAAAAATGAATAAAACGGGAAAAGAGCAAAAAGCCCCCCTGTAAAAAAAATAATATAAATAAAGTATAAGTACCCTGCATGAACCCTTGAATATGGTACTACTTAGTTTTAGTTGGAATTGGCTTATTCTTGAATTTTTTTAAGTTTGCGCTGTATAATGCCTTCTAAGAAATTGGCTAGGTATTGAATTTGAGTTCGTATCAGTTATCATGGATGTTGAACACACACGCACACTATACCGGTGATAATGGTTTAAGATTTGAGAATTAATAAGGAATTGTGGATTGGTTTTGGTGATTAATAATGTAGAGTTTGCTTGTTTTCTTTGAGGCCAGTGAGATAATTTTGATTCTGTGATACTGTTGGACTCGTGATTATGTAGATTATATACATTCCATCTCATTGCATTGCATTGCATAGTATGTAGTTTGTTTTGTGCTCGAGGACTAGCACAGTTTAAGTTTGGGGGATTTTGATAAGTGGATTTCATATCCACGTATCGTTGTCCATTTCAAGCTTAATCATTGTTACTTTCTTGTTTTTATGTTCGTTTTTACTCGTTTTATGTTCTTGTATGTGTAGGGTGGTTGTGAGACCCTAGATTTTATGAATAAAGATTTAATTTTCTCGAAATATTTTTTTTTAATATTATGGTGTGGATTTGATATAATGTTATAAATTGTGGGTGATATTTACAAATTTTGCAAAGTATGCAAGTTGTTATAAAATATTCGTTTGGTCGGAGAATATTCTTTTTGTCAGGAATATCTGTACGATGGCACAATCATTGGTGAACCCACAACAAAAGTATTGTCGTATTTAGAAAATGACAGAATTATCTTTTTATAAAAATAACGGCGGAGGTTTTACCATTAAAACTGTTGAACTACTGAGTAGTAAAAGTACAATAATACGCGTGGTTGCATAGTAGCACATGGTATTGGTTATTGATCCTTATGTGAGAATTCACTCAGTTATACTCAAGTATTGCTACAGTAATTGCTGCATCATATCTCTCATATTATTGATTCGGTTATTGTCACAGTATCATCTGCATAATATGATATATTATTAAATCAATAATTGAGACGAAAAAGTTGTTCATATTATTAAATTACAATATTTACAATGTCTAGAAGTTACATCGAGGAGAGGTTTGGTCACCTAATTGCTGGCATGATAGGGAGAAATCCTTATCGGAAAGCCCCCTTTTTCTTGGGAACGACCTGGTTGTTAAATATTGTGAGTTATAATATTAATGATGAATAAGCTCGTGTTGATTAAAGATGAAATTGATAGTTCTATTGTGTTGGAATTATTAGTGTTAGTGGAAGTCGACATTTATTTCGATAATACTTGATGTCTGGAGGTTATATTGTTCAATCGGGTATTCGGGGCACTTTTCGTGTCGAAGTTATGAGTTACTATTCATGAGTTACTATTCATGAGTCACTATTCATGAGTTACTATTCATAGGTTACTATTCATGAGTTACTATTTATGGGATACTATTCACCCGAACAAAATATATTTCTTTTCGGTCCAAATCATTTTTGGGTACAATATTATTTCATGAGAAGATGTGCTAATTTTTTAGACCATTGGTTGAAATTATATTAGTAAATCAATATGGACCGTTGCTTTAAAGTTTAATAGTGAATTAGTATGGACCGTTGTTTTAAAGTTTAATAGTGAATCAGTATGGACCGTTGTTTTAAAGTTTTAATAGTGAATCAGTATGGACCATTGCTTTAAGTTTTAATATGGACCGTTCGTTTAAAAGTAAATCAATCTGGACCGTTCATGAATTAGTTACTATTCAGTCCATTCTCCTATAAATAGAAGCTCATTCCTTCATTATTTCTTACGAATTCACTGAAACTCTTGAGAGAGAAATTCTAGAGAGAAAGAAGAAGAGAAGTCAACTACCTTTCTATTCCAATATCCAGTTTCTTCTAAGGTAAGGGATATTATTTGTTGTACTCGTAAGGGGTATTATTTCTTTTGTATTCATGAAGAGAACTCATGTTATTCCATTATTTATTATTCTCATTGGAATAACTTTTGTATCGCTGTGGTCTACCCTATACTTGGTGAAATTCTTCTGTTATTCCATTCTTTATTATTATGTTGGAATAACCTGTCTATGTGAAGTACCGCATACATGGTGAAATTCTTCTATTATTCCATTCTTTATTATTATGTTGGAATAACCTGTTTATGCGAAGTACCGCATACATGGCGATCTTCTTCTGTTATTCCATTCTTTATTATTATGTTGGAATAACTTTTTTATGCGAAGTACCGCATACATGGTGAAATTCTTCTATTATTCCATTCTTTATTATTCTGTTGGAATATCCTGTCGGTGACAATTTCACCTGACCTGGTTCCGTTATTTATTATTCTATCGGAATATCCTGTCTGTGCGCTTACGCCGGACCTGGTTCCATTATTTATTATTCCGTATTTATTATTCTATTGGAATATCCTGTCTTTGCATTTACGCCGGACATGGTTCCATTTATTATTCTGTTGGGAATAACCTGTCTGTGCGGTCTCTATCGCTTGCATGGTGAATCCTTCTGTTATTCCATTCTTTATTATTACATTGGAATAACTTTTTTCATGTGGATTTCCACATGCATGGTGAATGATCCTTTGTATTCATTCCTTATTAAATTGTGGAAATGATCTGTATACGTGGATTACTGCATGGCGGGTGAAAATCCATTTGCAGTTTCATATATTCGTTATTATACTCAGTTGATTAAAGATTTGGCTTCTATACTCCATGAAATTAGTGGAATATTCTTGATATTTGCACTTCATCTAGTATCTTTTCATGGAGGTATTCTTTTGAGCATTCTTGAATTTTACTCTACAAAGAAGTATCATGTTGACAATTTGGACATTATTGAGTTCAAGATAAATTAACTTATAAATCATTAAAATTTATTCTTGAACTTATTTTATTGAATTATTATGTCATTGTCATGATGAGTTATGTTGGTTATTATGTGAAAACATGAAAGTTTCTTAGAATTCACAAAGGGTTGAAAATTAGATTTTGGTGAAAATGGAACATGAAATTCAACTGACCATATCTCCTATTATATTTCGAATTTTTGAGTGTGGTCCAGTTCTAGAGTTAAATCTATGAGTTATATAACTTATCCAAGTGGAATCACTGAAAAAGGTGTTGTAAATTTTCGTGTGGACTGATTTTAGCAAAGGAGTCAAAAATTGCCAATTTCAAAAAAGGCTACTGCCCATAAATTTGAAGGGGCTGTTTCGGCCACTTAATTTGTGAGAAAAATTCTGCCCTTTTGGGATATGAAATTATATGGTATAAGGTACCTCTTGTCCAAAAATGAGCTCATTACGACTTAAAATGAGCAAGTTATGACCATTTCAATATTTATGTTTTTCCGACGAAAAACGCTATAGCTGGAGTTCTATAACTCCGATGACCATGAAATTTAAACTGGAGGTTCACGTTAATATATGTAAGATCCTGCCAAGATTTGGGAATTTCTGGAGTTAAACTTGAGGTAGCTAATTTCTTAAGGAATTAATTAGAAATTGATTTTTGAAAAATAGTAAATGAATTTTAAAAATTCTGTGAAAAATATATGTTCATTATGGGACTATATTCTGCTAAATTCCAGAAAAGAAATATTTTTAGGACTGATTTGGTATTTTTTATGAAAATGATCTAGTTATGAGTAAATGAGTTAAATATGTTATGTGAAGTAACAAAGTTGGAAAATAGGATTTTATGGCTTGGGAATCCTATATAGGGTATATGCAGATTTTTGATGAGGGATTTGATCATTGGTAATGAAATTTTATGAGTATGGCATTTTTGAATGATTAAATGCATTATTTGGTAAAATGTAAACAATTAAAATAAATTGTTTATAAGTTTATGAAGTGATTAGAATATTGTTATAATATTAAATTATGAGTTTATTAAGTGATTGATAATATTTAGATAAATTTAAAGTCTTTAATAGTTATCCTTGTTTTCGTTTGATTACTGCTTATATCAATGTCATCATCCTCATGCTTATATGGTGATGAAAGTTATCTTTGGCTTACGTGCAAAGATGGATTATTGATTATTGTTTTTATTGTTGTATATCTTTGGCTTACGTGCAGAGATGAACTTGGTATGATTATGACCAGGGATTATTCGGTATAGTCATGACCATTGATGATTTAATGAATATCATTAACCCGTAATGCAGGGATGATTTAATGATGTGGTTTATTTATTAAGCTGAGTCTCAGCAATAAAAGTTGATGAAAATATTTTTAAATCATAGAAGATAGTAGGTTTTATTCTCTACTTAACTCTTCTAATGGATTGCTTATTCCTCTGTAGTTAAACTTGCTGTCTATTGTATTATATCAGTTTAACATTGTTGAAGACTATTGATAATTTATTCTGCATTATCTTAGTCATAATATTTCTTACTGGGCTAGTTGAGCTCACCCTTTCTTTTTCACCGTTCTTTTCGAAATGAGAATATAAATTTGGACGAAGTCGGGGAAAAGAGTGACGGTCCAGATGATAGCATTGAGAGTCCTCACTATTCTGATTAAATAGTGTGACAATAAGTGTAATGAGGACTCCTTTTACACGACAGTTGTATTAATAAGTTGTATTTGAATTTTGTACCATGTATTTGGCGACTCAAGATGGGTGATGAATACCTATTTTTGGGGGCGTCATAGTGGTTGTTGTGGCGATTAGCGAAGAATTGAAGTCATTTGGAGCATTTATGGAAGCAATCAGGAAGTTAGCAGCATTGTTTAGTAGAATAGACCCCCTCCAGGGCGGGCCCTTTTTGCCTATGTACCCCCGCCGGGGTGGGGGGTCTTCAATATCAACTAACAGAAAGGATGCATAGTAAAGTGGCCCGATTTAGGCATATACCCCGTCAAATGGAGGGTCTCGACTGCTAAACTCTCCTTTCATGTTTTGAACTCTGCTGGGACATGAACTCTAGTATTTGGATGGAAAGTGAACTCTATTGGACATGGAATTATCTAGAAAAATGTGTGTTGGATGTATATTGCTGAATTAACAACGAATTAAAGAAGACAGAAGGCATATTACAGAGATTAATTCTAGTTTTTCATAGCAAGCTTTGGAGGGAGATTTTGAAGAGATTTTCGTGACGATTGCAGATTTAGGCTACGTGAAGGGTGTTTTCACTATTCTTCTTCTCAGTCTTTTATTTGTAATTGAAAGAATGTTATCTTTGAATTATTCAGTTATTATTTCATTCATGATGAACTAATTCACTTTTTAGGCTTATGGTGGATCCTTAAGTGATACGATTGTTTTGTAAACTTTGATTTCCATTTCAATAAGCTATTTTTTCTAGTGTATCTATATTAATTTGAGCTTGAATTTATGAATTGCCCAATCAACAATTCTTCGTGGATTTGTATGGAATTGAGAGAGGATATTTGAGTCTAGACTTAATTAATATAGCATGTGTTCATGAATTTTGTGAATAGTAGAATCTTGATGAATGTTATGGTATAGATATGTTTGATATCACATGTAATCGGATAGAGAACTTAATCTTAAACCTTATTTAATTAAAATTCACATAGAGATATAGTGAGTTAGTTGATTAAGGTGTTTAACTTGTTTCTATCTAATTCATGGATTTAAGTTAATACGATATTAATGCATCGAGAGTTGGCTAGTACTACATTTGTGTTCTTGATTAATAAACTGGGATAGTGAGTTGAGATGGAATAAAGGTGTAGAAATTAGAGTGAAGCTTAGGGTGAAATCATAAGTCTAATTCTCCAATAATTGTTTGAAAATTCAGATTTTATTATTTGTGATTGTTTTGTGATAGTTTATTTATTTCTTAATTTAGTTTCTATAATTTTAGTCATTGAATTGAATAGTTTAATAAAATTAGGATTAATAGGAAATTGGTAATTGCAAGGTTAAATTTCTTGCTAATTTGTCTCTATGGGAATGATACTCTACTTATTACTATATTACTTGTTGATCACGTATACTTGCGTGTTGTGCGTATATAGATTTTACCCAACACCGTTCGAGATACTCAAACGAGTGGGCGAAGTAGCGTACAAAGTTGCACTACCACCTGAGTTGGAGCACATCCATAACTTGTTTCACATATCCATGTTGCGTCCATACAAGCCTGACTACAAACACATGATTTCTTACGAACCCATTCAAGTGGAGAAGAACTTAGTGTACGAGGAAATTCCTGTCCAATTTCTTGATAAGAAAGAGCAAACCTTAAGGAATAAAGTTATTTCTTCTGTAAAAGTACTTTGGCGTAACCACGATTTTGTGGAGGCAACGTGGGAGTTATAAGATAGGATGATGAGAGATTATCCCCATCTATTTGTGTAACCTTGTGGAAATTGCGGGACAAAATTTTTATAAGGGGGAAGATGTAATACCCGAGAATTTCCCGTATTATTAAATGAATATATTAATAGAAATAATATTTCTGTGAATATAAGTGTTATTATTTTATGAGTTGGTTAAATCAAGTGATTCGTATTTGATCGATGCGTATTAAGATGTGTGAAGTGAGAATGGGAATTGTGAAATGCCTTGTGTGGCATAATGTGAAAAGAGGAATTCACTAAGTGAGTTAAACCGGGAATTAGGAAGGTTAATAGTGTTGATCATGTGATTTCATATGTGTAATCAATACGCTCATAGACTCGTAGTAACACGTTTGTTGTCAGTAATTCATGTAATATAAAGCGAGTTTAGTGATGAAAATTGACACGAGTGAAGCTAAACTCTGTCTTGGCATTTGTCAGGGACACTGGCCAAGCAATTGCCACCGTCCCATCCCATAAAGATAAATCAGCAATTGCCCTTGATGGTCGGATTGAGAAAATTAATTTTTCTACTTTAAAAATTAAATGAAGCAAAATATGTGGTGTGTGTGACATTAATAAACCATGAAATAAAGTGTGCAATTAAGTAATATTAATTGTTAATTGTTATATTAATTAATTGTTAATGGTTGTGGAAGAATATTGAATTCTTAGTAATTAACTAATAATGTGTGATTACTATTAATTGCAATACATTATATGGATAAATAATGATTATGGAAATCCATCAATACATGATGATTGGATTAATTAATGTTGAGGTTAATTAATCAAGGAAGTGAATAAATTATTTACTTGACAAAAATAAATAAATTAGTAATATAATAATATTATATGACAGTTATGAACATAGGAGCAATAATACGACTATACTATATAGTGTATTATGGCATTTATTTGACTATATATTAAGTTGTATGAAACTATATTGTAAGAAGCAAGGTAATTAAACATATTGAAACTATATGGTATGAATATATCATGAAATGTGTATGTAATAATATGAATGTGAGTAGACATTTAAAATATGGTTATATGAGTGGTAGAAATAATTATGGAACTACCCGGACAATAATATCTGACTGCATTATTTTATTGCGTATATTTAACGTACATGGACTATATGATGTGAGTGTATAATTTATCCCTAAAATTCCTAATACGGTAACAATTGTACATTAAGATTTCATTCTGGGAAATTAAGTAAAATAAACCAAGCCTAGATATCAAGAATGCTGGGATTTTCTCTCTTGTCCCATAATTAGTGTCACCAAGTACAGTGAATAGTAACTCCAAGCTAGAATGCGTATTCTTCAAAAGGCTAGTTGTAGGAGATGATGGGTTTGAGCTTGAGGGTGGTTAATGAACCTTGAGCAACCATTGTTCTATTCCATTGCACTATGGATTTCCATCTTGTGTAACACCAATGCCCAGTTCAAACTTCTTTTATAAATAGCAGCCATGTTTATCAGTTGGTGTTACTTGAAGTTGTCTGAGAATTGCTTAGTGTAAGATTAAGAGCATACAAGTGTTCTAAGAGCTTAAGAGTTCAACTAGTAGCAAGTCCATTCATATTACGAAGGTATAACTCTATTCCATGCTTTCCAATTTTAGTTTCTGTAAACAGAGTTTTAAGTTCTTGAAATTTAAATTTTTGATTATGTAGAATTGGATGTTAATGAGGGTGGGTAATGTTCATATAGTTGTTATATGGCCTTATGAGTATGTTTAAACTGATACATGAGTGTTTAGAATCAATTTCGTGGGTAAATTATGTGTTTGGGCTAAATAATTCTTGAAAGCATTGTTCTGGCTCGAACCAGTAAGTTATGCAATTGCTTTAGATATTAATCTGAAGCCTTGCAACGCATGACTCGCCTGATTCTTTGAGTTAGAGTTTTTAGTTTCTGTTTTGCAATCTGATATAGTACTATGACTTATAATAGTATGCAAGTATGTGTATGTGTAAGTATATTATGCTAAGTGGAGCATGTTTTAATAGATTTGCATGATTAACGAAAACATATGGTTTAGATGGAGATTTGGACTTTAAGTTTTAAAAACAAACTATGTTAGAGATCATGTTCTGCAAATTTTGAACCTAGTATGCTATACATAACTGATTTTACACTTAAATGAGCATTTTATAGTATACATAGTTCATTTGAGCATGACCAAACTTATTAAGCCTTGTGTTAGAATTGTTTTCAAGAAAAGGCTTAGCGTAGTGAGCTAACATGCATGATTATACATAATGTGTATTTTGATTTTTGCAAGCATGTTAATATAACTTAGAAATACATGAACAAACCATTTACTTGTGTTTATGTGAATATTTTCAAGTTACCTTGAGGACTAGAATCTAACATTTATGATCATGTTTGATGACACTCTTAGACTCACTCATGTAGTATAACCATAGATATACCATGTTTGTGTGTCATATTTAAAATAAAGCATGAACAAAGCATGTTTTTAACTAAAGCGGAGTTAGTTTCAAAAATGTGTTATGAATACTCACAAGCATGCCTAATATGAGCCTTGTAACTATCTTATCTGGTTAAAGAGCAAGCATGATAGACTTTGTGGTTTCATGACCTTGAATGTTCTTAACTTGTTAGAATGATCAATTTAGAATTCTATTATGTAAGAAGGAAACTAGGTTGACTTAATGAGCATGAAAAGACCCTTAGAATGACAAGTATATCATGTATAATTGTTTTAAGCAAGCCGAATAGAAACCATAAGGCAGCAGCTAAGTCTTGGCTTGGCTAGAGGATTTACCTTTTTTGCCACGATCTAAAGCTTAACCATATGCGCCATTCAAGCTGCCGATCTAGAACAACAGAGTTCGGATTCTATTTTTGAACTGATGTTGAAGCATGCCTATAGGATTACTTTAAATTATCTTACATGACCAATATTCTACAGAATATGTTAAGAAGCATGATACGTGACAGAGATAAATTTTGAACATAACTTCCAAATGTTAAGTCCGAAGAATGTCTTCAAGAAATTTTGCAATCAAGACGTCATTGTATCTGTGATGACTTATAAATTGATATTGTACCATATGTGCATACTTGAATTGTGTCAAGCTTGTTTAAAGACTGTGTTAGCTAATGAATATCTTGATCATATAATACGCTATAAATAGGATTCAAAAGTGTTGATTTATTAACGTGGATAAACTACGCTTAAGGCAAGTTCCCTAAACTTACTCTAATTTTTATTGAGCGAGTTTCCTTGAACTTCACTTTTGATTGTGCAAGTATCCAAACCCTACTCTTATTGTGCAAGTATAATTGCATTCTTTATTCGATGAATACCGTAAGCTTATCTCTTTGAATAAAAGTTATATTACTTTCTCGTTCAAATGAGCTAATATGCTTAAACCCTTGTGAAAGTTATTATTCATGTTAAACTTAGTATTGTTCTTGAATATTGTGAAAGAGTCGATGCCATTTGATTTGGCTAGACTATATGCATGTTTATAAAAGCTGTCCAAACCAATTGATTGGTGCGGAAATCTTGACAACTGAGTTGGACAACCCTTTTGGTAAGGGGAGTGTATGTCGTTGGAAACCCCAACACATGAATGAATATTATTGTGGTGTTATGCATAACATAAAGTATTGTAGACTGATCATCTATAGTACTTGATATTTTTGGATTATCAGTTTAATATTGGTAACTCTAGTGGAAGTTCAATAGTCCTTACTGACTACTTAGTATAAATTGTTTATT
Organism: Panax ginseng; assembly: GCA_020205605.1. Lineage (NCBI taxonomy): Eukaryota > Viridiplantae > Streptophyta > Magnoliopsida > Apiales > Araliaceae > Panax > Panax ginseng. Next base: position 92,286,484 of record CM035129.1, read on the forward strand.
CAATTGGATACATGGATAATCGTTGAATTCATATATATTTTTTAATTTATATTGAATTATCGTTCTTATTACAAGAATTATTGAAATTCATTACTCATGATATTATTCTGAAACTCTGAACTATCTTAGAGATGATGCTTCGATATTCCAAACTCGTGTTATGAAACTCTTTACCCTTGTTGTATATTACTTGCTGGGCAATTTGTGCTCATCCTTGCTTATTTAAAACCTTTCAGTTAAAGAGGAACATGGAGGTGTTTCTGGAACAGACAAGGGCAAGGGCAAGGCTACAGACTAGCTTGTTCCCTTTTATGTTTAAGACTAATATGTTGTACTAAGACTATTTTCAGACTATGTTTAAACTTAAGTAAGATTATGTAATAGATCTTTATTCGATACTATTATGTAATCTATTAAGTACTGTAGGTTAATTGCAAGACTTGGGGGAATAATTATAATAAATCATTGTATATTATTCTAAATTAGATTTTCCATTGTGAATGTATGATTTTAGTTATTATGGTAATACTTTGAGCACGTGATGAACCGAATTCGAGTGACCAAGTGGAGGTCAGAATTTGGGGGCATCACATATGCTAGTCAAACCTTGTCAGAGATTGTGTTCTTGAGTTTTCTGGGTTACCTAGAAAACTCAGTTCGTGATCTTCTGGCTTTGTTTTACCAGCCACTGACTTCAATCTGTTTGATATTTAGGCGATCTAAAAGCTTAAGCTTGTAGTTTAAACAACATACTACAACCTGAATACAACAATCGTAACAAATCAACAAACAACTGTCAGATTCGAGCCTTTAAACTTCTTATCAGACCGATCTGGGCCAGTTTTGGGCTGCCCAGATTTGTCAAGTCATGGTCGGTCAACGACCTTTGACCAACAATAACAACAAATCTACACATCCTTTGACCCTAATTCCAGTTCTCGATTAAAGATATCATAACATACTATAACTTCAAATATTGAAACAACAAAAACACATATCAACATGAGATTTACAGGGTCTGAGATTCGTTATCAGACCACTTTTTAAACTCTTTTTCAGATTCTTGAAAACACCAAATCTGAGCCTATAGATGTTATGGATCTAACATCTATCAACCCAGATCATTGTTTAACACAACATATAACATGTTTAGACATAAAAACAACAAATCCATCATATCATACAAGATCAAATTTTATTGGCTTAGGGTTTACCTTTCTTGCACTATTATGAATCTGGCCTTGCTAATATGTTTATGAAGGTGGTGGGGACTTGATAGGGAACTGGTCCACTAATATATTTCGTGGGTTTGAGATGCAGAGAGTTTAGGTTGTGTGAATGTGTATGAATGATCTTAAATGTGACACTTTCTCTCTCTAATCCTATATATATAAGTTTTGAATGCAATGAATTGGCTGAAGTAGCTGATTTGCTGGAATTTAATGTCACATGGTTGGTCAAGAGTTGGCCAACAACTCAATATTTTGGAAAGATACACAAGCAAGCTCATAAAGAATGTGCATAAGGGTATTTTGGTCATTGGCCTTATGATTTTAATGGCAAACATGTAAGTTGACAAACCCTTAGGGTTTAATCCTAAGGTTTTGGCAAAAAGATTTTTGTAGGATTTCAATTTAGGGTTTAAAAATAAAATTTTTAGTTTCTTAAATTCCAAATTAGGGTTTCTTAATTAGATTAAGTTTTCTAATTATATAAAACAAGAAAATTAGGTTTAAATATTCACTAATTAACATTAAGCTTGCTTAATTAGCGATTAGGGTTCCTACTTAGCAAATTAGGGTTTCTAGTTTTGTAATTAGGGTTTCTAATTACCAATAAGGGTTTTCAAAAATTAGGGTTTTCCTAATTAACAATTATAATTCTAACACTTGCTAAATAATCACGTTAACATAATAACTTGTCAAATCTTACAGTCATAATTGACTTCTGTACTAGGGTTTTGTAATATTGTACTGTAATTGGTCAACAATTATCAATACGTACATACAGTACATATTTATAGCACTGAAATATAATTAATATTATATTATTATTCTCTTTCCTTATTCCAAATCTATAATTAGGGTTTGGATTCCATATCTAAATTATCTTGCATATATACCTTTATTAATTAAGTTAAAGTAATTAACTTAATTAATATAAATTAAATTCATATAATAAAATAAAATAATTATTATAATAATTCTAATAATCATTTTATATATTATTTAAATAATATAAAATCATATTTTCATGAAAATAATTAATAAAAACATTTCTACTATAAAATTAATTATTATAAGAATATAATTTATAATGATCAATAATTCTAAAATAAAATTAATTGTAATCATTCATGTAATAAATATATTTTATATTCATCACATAAATACATACACATTACCTTGCACGCATTCTTACCTTTAAAATAAAAAAAAAATTATACGTAAAATTTCTGATTTAATTATATAGAAAATATTGAGTTATTACATCTCGTAAGCTTGGAGTTTGAATTCACCGAGCTTATTTAGCTGAAGTAGTCTCTTTTCGCTCACAGCTGCTTGATCAAAGTTAATTTTCTGAATAGCCCAGTAGGCTTTGTGTTGTACCTCCACAGGCAGGTGACATGCTTTCCCGTAGACCAATTGATATGGTGACATACCAATTGGTATTTTGTACGCAGTCCAATAGGCTCATAATGCATCATCCAATCTAAGAGACCAGTTTTTTCTATTTGGGTTTACCACCTTTTTTAAGATTCTCTTCACCTCCCTGTTTGAAACTTCAGCTTGCCCACTTGTTTGGGAATGATATGTCGTCACCACCTTATGGTGAACCCCATATTTCGCCAAGAGAGCTGTAAATGATCGGTTGCAGAAGTGACTACCTTCATCACTTATAATAGCTCTTGGCATGCCAAATCTTGTAAAAATATTCTTTTGCAAGAATTTAAGAACCACTTTGGCATCATTAGTTGGGAGTGCTACGGCTTCAACACATTTTGATACATAGTCAACCGCAAGCAAGATGTACTGATTATTGAACGAGGAAAGGAATGGCCCCATAAAATCCATGCCCCATACATCAAAAATCTTAACTTCTAAGATTGTTTGTAGTGGCATCTCATTCCTTTTCAATATGTTGCCCACCCTTTGACATTTATCACAGCTTTTTACGAACTGGGAGCATCTTTAAATAATGTAGGCCAATAGAACCCGGCTTGAAGAACTTTCCTCGATGTTCTCTCACTACCGTAATGTCTCCCGTATGTAGACGAATGACATTCATGCAAAATCTTATTCACCTCGCTATATGGTACACGCCTTCTAATCATCTTGTCGATGCATTATTTAAATATGTATGGCTCATCCCACATATACCACTTGATGTCATGCAGAAATTTCTTTTTCTGCTGATGTGTAAGATCAGGGGGAAGGATGTTACTCACTAGATATTAGTGAAATCCACGTACCATGGAATTTCCGCGTTGACTCCAAATAGTAGCTCATCCGAAAATGAATCAATGATTACACATTTATCTTCTTCATCTTTACCTTGATTTTCCAGCCTCAACAAATGATCTGCAACTTAATTCTCCGTCCCCTTTCTATCTTTTATTTCCAAGTTAAATTCCTGTAGAAGGAGAATCCATCTGATAAGGCGTGGCTTAGCATTTTTTTTTTTTGAAATTAAGTACCGAATAGTCGAGTGATCTATATAAACTACCACCTTTGTTCCGATCAAATATGCCCGAAATTTATCAAAGGCATATACTACTGCAAGTAATTCCTTTTCCGTAGTTGTGTAATTTATTTGGGTCTTCGTAAGTGTCTTGCTTGCATAGTATATGGCATGAAATACCTTCTCTCTTGTTGACCCAAGATGATTAAACCGCATAATCAAACATGATCACACATTAACTCAAATGGCATTGTCCAATCCGGTGCGACGATAACTAGAGCTGTAGTGAATTTCTTCTTCAATAGCTCGAATGCTAACTTACAACCCTCATCAAACTTAAAAATTGAATCCTTCTCTAAAAGACTGCACAGTGGTTTTGCAATCTTAGAGAAATATTTTATATATCTCCTATAGAACCCGGCATGTCCCAAAAAGCTGCAGATTCCCTTTACTGAAGTTGGCGGTGGAAGCTTTTCGATCATTTCCAGCTTTTCTTTATCAACTTCTAATCATTTTGCTGAAATCTTGTGACCCAAAATTATCCCTTCCTCAACCATAAAGTGGCACTTTTCCCAGTTAAGTACCAAATTTGTTTATGTGCATCTCTTTAACACCATAGATTGGCCCAGGTATGTGAATTCCCTTTGATTTCCAAATCCCGACGGGCTTTAGCATTTGCTCGCTTTGCAACTTTATCCTCCATAGCTTCGCTTTCTGAAGGTGTTGATGGAGCGTTCATAATAAATGGAAGGAGATAGGCATGCTCCTGCCTGATTAATTGGCATGTGACTTGATGATGGTGGGTCACTAGTTCTGCCAATTGCTCAATCTGTTTGCAGAGAGCTTTCATCTTTCGTTCTATGGTAACTGGAACTTTGCATAATCTCATTTGTCAACACCATCTTTGATGGGTTGGGATGATTCACCAGTAGAATTGGAACCATGTCTAGTGCTCCAACTGATCATGTTAACCTCTTCTTCTTTGTGTTGAGGGAGAGGGTTGTCTTGCACATGAGGTTGATCTGGTTTGGTGACCACGATCTCACCGTTGTCTATCAGATCTTGGATGTGACAACCCGATATTTTCTATATAAATAAATCTTAAATTTTGCGTATAAATTTTTTTTTTTTTATTTTAAGGATGAGGATTTGTACAAGATTATGTGTATAAGTATTTATGTGGTAAATAAAAATATATTTATTACATGAATATTTACAAGTAAATTTATTTTAGAAATATTGATTATTAGAAAGTATATTTTATAATAATTAATTTTAAGATAGAAATATTTTTATTAATTATTTTCCATGAATATATAATCGTATATTATTTAAATAATATATGAAGTGATTTTTAGAATAAATATAATAATTATTTTATTATATGAATTTTTGTACATGATTATTAAGTTAATTATTTTACCTTAATTATTAAGGTTAAATATGAAAGAATAATCAGATATGGAATCCAAACCCTAATTTTGAATTTATTGTCAAGGTATGAGAATAATAATATAATATTACATATATTTTTGATTTTTCAGTGCTATGAATATGTGCGGTATGTCCGTATTGATAATGGTTGGTCAATTACGGTGTATTTTGACCCAAACCCTAGTAATAATGTTAAACCCCGATTTGAGAGCCAAATTAGAGTGTGAGATTGTTTTATAAGTATGTAATATTAATTATGTTGCAGTATTAATATATTAATTAGGTAAACCCTAATTAAAATCCTAGAAACCCTAATATTTAGAAAACCCCAATTTCAATATTAGAAACCCTAATCCGAAAAACCTAAATCTGAGGTTTGATCTCACAAGAGTTGTGTTACGTTGATTAATAACACGCAGATAGACTTTAATTGCTAATTAAAATAAACTTAATTAGTAAATTCAAACCCTAAAACCTAGAACCCTAATTTAATTTCTAGAAACCCTAATTGTATTTCTAGAAACCGTAATTATCGATATTTTAAACCCTAATTGCTTTATTAGCAAAAGTTCATTATGATTAAGGGTAATAAACCCTAATGTTCATGTAATTACAAACTTAATTTAATTAACAAATTTATTTTTCAAAATTTTAGAAACTAAAAGTATTTAATTTTATTTATTTAATTTTTTGTGTATAAACCCTAAATTGGAAATCCTAGATTTTTGTTTACTTATAAAACCCAAATTGGCTCAAACCCTAAACCCTAAATCAAACCCCAACCCTAAGGGTTTGGTAAGTTCATTTTTGCCATTTAAAATTGATTTATCAAATGACCATTATACCCTCTTAGCATTAAAGAAGCTAGCCATAGGTTTTGACAAATTGGTGAAGTTGTTCACCAAAACTAACAACTCCATTGACTCTAAGATGACAAAGAATCGCCACTTTTCCAAATTTCATTCATGAATCTAAAGATGTCTATATAAAGGATTAGAAAGAGAAAATCCATTTTGATAGCTATTTTGCATAAAACTCAACCCAAGAGTTCCTCTTACTAAAACCTCCAAAATTTGTTGAGTATATCGGACCCATTATTCAAGCCCCACGAAATCCCATACCAAAACAAAGAACACAAAAATCGTGAATTAATCAAGAAAGGTATGAAACTCAAGCTTTAATTTCATTCAAAATTTCGATGTTAGATGTTAGTTTTGTTTGTTGTAATATGTTGTATTTAGTATCTAGTGATGATCTGGGTTGGTATTTATCAAATCCATAACATTAAAGTGCTCAAAATTAAAGATTTTCAAAATCTGAAAATTATTTTTTGTTCTCGACATCAAATGTCGAATGACATGCAGATTGTTGTGTGTTTAATATTTTTTGTTGTTTAAGTGTTGGATTTTGTAGTCCGGTATATGGTCTTTAAGATCCAAGTGGTAGAATAGATATTTGATTTACAATTGATAATATTTAAGGTCAAATACGACCGTTGGCCGGGCGTGACAGATGAAATCTGGGTAAACCCGTAAAATTATTCCAGTCCACAAGATTTCAAGCTCCTATATTTGCGCTGATTTGATGATGTTTTTTGATGTTGTTGTATCCAATTTGTAGCTAGATATGTATTATATACATTCATGTTTCTAAAAGTCATAAAAATAAACCGAGTAGTTGTAGTCGATGGTCAAAGTAGCCCATCCGCCACGGTTTGAATTTCGGAAAAAACCGTAAACTTTTCGAAAGCAGATTTTCTAACATGGTTCACCGAAATTTTGTGATGGATCTGTTGTAGTTTTAGTAAGATAATGTATTATATATCTTCCTTGTCATGTTGGCTACACCTTCGGATGTTTTATATAACAAGAACAGCTTCATGTGTTGCATGTTATAGTCGATCAAAAGTGGTCATCGAATCGTTTCTTCATTTCAGTAAACCTGAAATGAAGAACGACTTCCGACAAAGATCTTGGGGACGCTTAGATCTAGCTTATGTTAGGTTGTTTTTTGATCATGTTGTTTATTAAAACATGTAGTCTTACACTTTTCTACAAGATCTCGACTTTTGTATTTCTCGAAAACACAATACAATCGAGATTTAATCACGGTCAAAGTAATGCACTCAAGAATCGGTGATGAAGATCCGGGTTTACATGAAGAACATGAAGAACACCTATATAATGCATTTTATTTCACATATAGTGGTCTTTAATACAAAAAAAATAATTTATTTTCCTAAATTAATTAATAATTATAGAAAATTAGTTTTAAATTATTAAAAATACAAAATAAATTAAAAAATTATTATTTTAATTTAAAATTAGTTTTTAATTATTTTAAATATATTTCATAAATATTTAATATTTTGAATATTAAAAGTAATTAATTTATAATATTAAATAAATTATTTAAAAATGATTTTAATTCATGAAAAATTATTTAAAATTATATTATGATATAAGAAAATATTTTAAGTTATTTTAATAACTTTTAATATTATTTGATAATTTTCATTAATAAATTAATATTAATGATAATTAAGTTATTTATTAAATGAATTAAATAAATGAATTAAAATGATTTTATTATATTAAAATCATTTTAAATAATAAGAAGGTATTTAAAATATTTTAAGTTATAAAATATAACTTTTGATATTTAAAGGTAAATTTCATTAATTAATTATGATTAATGATAATAAAGTTATTTAATAATTATATTAAATAATTTAGTTTAAAAATGATTTTATTATTATAATAATCATTTTAATTAAAAATAAAGTGTTTAAAGATATTTTAAGTTATAAAATATAACTTTTAATATTTAAAGGATAATTTCTTTAATAATTTAATATTAATGATTATTAAATTATTATAATGATATTAAATTTATTTAATAATTATATTAAATAAATAGTTTAAAATGGTTTTATTTATTTAAAATCATTTAAAAGGATATTAATGATTTAAAAATATTTTAAGTTATAATTATTGACTTTTAATATTTGGATAAATAGTTCATTAATATTTAAATATTAATGGTAATTATTTAATAATGATTTTAAATATTTTAAAAATCATTTAAGGGTATTATAAATACTTTAAAAATATTTTGAGTTATTATACATAACTTTAATATTTTGATAATGGTTTCATTAATAATTTAATATTGATTAAATATTAATGATAATAGAATTGTTTAATACTTAAATCATTTAATAATGATTCTCATATTTCAAAAATTATGATAAATGATAATAATTATTTAATAATTATTATAAGGCCATGAAAAATAATAGTGTGACTAATGTTTAAGTTATCCAAATGGATATTGAACTACTATTTAGAGTCTTAGACTTCGATAATTACCCGAAAAAATCAGCTTCAGTAATCGGATACATGTTTCGTAAATTGATCCGGACTTAGATAATTTAATTGGATATGTGTTTATTTGTGATTCAATGGTTGTTAAGTTTATATGACAATGTGATTAGGAAGGTGTTGATGTTTGATTACGAAGTCAACGATTGTTAAACATGTGTGATAATGTGAATAGGGAATGTCTTTCGCAATAGCAAAGCTGATATATATACGTTATGATATACTAATCAAAGAAATGATCCGATTAATGATAGGTGATTTCATAAAAGATAAAACTAAGTTGAGAATAAGAAGCGGTAAGATCGTGCAAGTATCCTAACTTTGCATTTTCTTTATGCAATGGACAAGTGTAAGAATGTTTTGAAGAATTATTGTTATTATTATGCAGATTGTTAAGCTTATATTATATATGCCCATTGATTATCAACATGCTAAAGTATATGATAATTTGGATAAATATATTCTGTTCGTTAATTTCTATAAATGATTATACAAGTGTCCCCACTGACAATCATTGTTTTCATCGCATGTTGATACCCCTTTGATATTCATATATGTTGAATTATATAAGACCTTTGTTATGAAAACCCGTGAGATATGAACATCCCGAAAATGGGAAAATTTTATGCTATAAGTGACAGCGAGCTAACGATAACATCGCTCATGTAAATGTAGTATTGATCAACACAGGTACAACAGGTCGATCACCTCCGTGCTCAGTAAGTCATGACAGTTCTGATGATGAATTTCTGCTTAAACCTTTTCAAAATGAAAAACAATGTTCATGGTATGTCACGTAAACCCCATATACAAATAATACGTAGTTTCAAAAGTTTGAAAGAGGGTTGTTATGAATTATTATTGGTATAGATTACTTCACAACTCTTGACTAGTTGTAGAAGAATATTATTAAGAAAAACATTTAAATTCTTTCAAATTATATATATATATATATATATATATATATAATACTTCAAGGCACTCAAATGCTCATCCTTGCTTAATTTAAATGTTTTCACTAAGTGAAGGACCGAAAGTTCAAAATAGAGGCAAAGGAAAAGGAAAGCTAACCAAATAAGAATTGTGGCGATTTTGTAATAGTTTTATAAGACTATGAAGACTATGATATATATATATATATATATATATATATATATATATATATATATATGACATGTAATGAATGTTTAAAGGTTACGTGATTGGGAGAATGACTCGATGTATATGTAAAATTTAAGTTTAAGTTTTATATTATTGTGATTATTATTAGTATTATTCCGCTCATAGAAATGGTATCGTGATGTACCGAGTTCGGGTTTCAAGTATCCGGATTCGGGGACCTCACATTGGATCTTGTGTTTCAAGGCCCAACAATCTTGAGTATAATGTCCGGGTGCCCCGGCATGGTAAGCACACTTCCGAGTAGCATTAAAACCATTCCCTTTAAGGTTGGCTGGTGGAAGAAGATGTGTAATTTTCTTCTGAGCAGTCAGAAGAGCAAGAATATTCTCTAGCGAGACCCCTAAGGGTGTGAACGTTCGAGGCCGCTTTACTTCTCCACTTTTAGGCAATGGAGGGTTTGAAGATTGTGCTGGAAAAGGGGAGTAGTTTCTTCTCTGCATAGGCTTGCTTGGATTGCCTTTTTGTCCTTGTAGTATCAAGGAAACATCCTCCTCTTTCTTTTGTGGACCCTCCGGGGGTTGTTTCCATAAGATCCGAACTGGATGTGCTCAGCAACAGCTTTAAGAGCGGCTAGGTCTTGAATTTTACCGGACTTCAATCCCATTTCAGCCATCTCGCCGTGTTTGATCATTTCAGAAAATGGTTTGCCAATACCAACTAGAACTCTTTCATAGAAAAGAGCTTCTCAGATATCTATGAAAGTCATGACCATCTCCTCGATTCTCACACATGGCAGGAATAACTTCGAAAGCAAGGGCCTCCACCTTTGAGCATAATCTCTGAATGACTCATTAGACTGTTTCTTGACCTTGGTAATTTTGTACCGGTCAGGAGCCATCTGAGATTGAAAACTGTATTGAGTGAGGAAGGCGTGAGCCAGCTCTTCCCAGCTATGGATCTTAGAGTTGTCTAATCTGGTATACCATGAATGGGCTTCTCCCGTCAAACTTTTCTGAAACAGCTGCATTCTGAGCTTTTCATTCTCAGCATAAGATCCAAGTTCTCCAACGAAAACCTTTAAATGTGTATAAGGATCCCCTAATCCGTCATATTTCTCAAAATTAGGGGTCTTGAATTTTTCTGGATAATGAATGCCGGGGAATATACAAAGGTCTGTATATGAAACACTGCCATGAGTTCCAATCCCTTTAAGAACACGAATAGTTTCCTCCATTTGAAGGACCTTCTTCCTGATGTCACCGGTGCCTGGATCTCTTTTGAGATGGGTGCCTTCAGGGTCTTTGTTGGTTGTATCCAAATGATGTTTTGGAATTTTTTTTTCCAGATGTTGAACTCCCCCTTGTGTAGAGGATTCAGTATGTATAGGTATCTTCGTACCATGAGTAGACTGGTGTAATTCTTTCAGTAGAACGGCCAAGTCTGTAATTTGTTTAATCAATCCGTCAAATTCTTCTCAGGAAACAAGATTAGACTGTTCGGAAGAGGACATGATTGGCTGTAGGCTTGCAGCCTTTTTGGATTCAGACCGGGTAATAGGCCCAATTTCTTCTCTACAAAAGACTTACGTAGTTTAGTCTTAGGGTAATATAAATGTTATCATAACATGACCGTTTTAAGAATTTTTCCTGCAAAACCGGTTTGTTAATTGATAACATGTCATGCACAGATAAAATTATAAGTAAATGTTCTTACAAGTAATTAAAAATGGAGAGCATGAAGAGACTTTCCTCCGCGTTTGGTTTATCAGAGGTTGACCTATCTTAGGGTTACTCTCCATGGCTTTTCACATGAAAGGTTCCCGGATCATCATAATTTACTCGACGGAAAGTTAATCCTGCCTTTCAACTGGAGCGAATCTGAGTGGTGCCTTTCCTGAGCCCCGGGAAATTATTCTTCCCACGGGTCCAGTAATCAAACACCGAAAGGATAGCCTCCTGGTGGAGGGACCACACAACATACATTCACATACAACGTGTCTTACCGTTTATGAAAAATGATAACATGTGCGAAGCACTAATATCACAGATAGATATTTAGCAGTGCAGTAAGTAAGATGCATTCGTACACATTTATCAGAAATGTAAATGCAATAATCACACACAAGCATATAATAATTTTGAAAAGCTTGTAGTAGCGGCTTAAGCCCTCTTCTTTGAGTCCCCAAACAGAGTCGCCAACCGTCGACGCTTCGGGATTTTTGAGAGTGTCCTTTTTAGCTACTTGTTCTTTGGTGTTCTCATGTTAATGTGAGATTTGTTTGAAAAACAAGTGAAAAAGGTCTGACATGTATAATGTCGACGATTGACTTTAAGAGTCGTCAGTTGGTGTATTTAACTGGTTACACCAACGCAACCGAAAAGGTTAGCACATTGACCCAGTGTGTTGACACTGCTAAACGGGTCTATGAAACCGAGATTCATTAAGGGTTCGGGGGCTTGATTATGCAGAGGAAAGGTGTTAGGCACCCCCTTGACATCCGTGTTACCACGGTGACCGCCACTTCTCAAAGAAATTGTTATATGAATGTGTGTGTGTGTGTGGATCAATATACAATTTATTCGAAAGTAGTGTGAGACCTCGTTCGCACCTATATACACGAGGTTTGAATTTTATATGAAAATTCAGTTTTAACCAAGATTTAGCAATGAAGTTTTGTAAAAGAGGTTTTTCAAACCTTGTGCTCAATAGGGATTGAGACCTTTTCATAATTCCATTTTTATTATTAAATGTTTGGCTTGTTTGCTTTTATTTTCGAGATGCGAAGCATTCTAGAAAAAATATATCTGAAGATCTTAGAACTCCTTATGAACATAATGACCATCCAAGGAAACTCAAACACTATAAAATAATGTACAAGTTGCTTCTGACCGGAAAATGTCCATCATGGGAACCGAATCTAGATTCGATGAAATCTGAACTCATGATCACATGATTCCTGAAGCTCACATGATAATCTGCAATTTGTATGAAAAGGTAAGCGATATATATATATATATATATATATATATATATATATATAAGTTGTAAATATATATATATATGAACATTATCAACCGCCACGAAAGTGAACTCCGTGCATAACAAATCTGTAAATAAAAGTCAGTAAGCGATCAACTCGCCACTGTAAGTAAACTCAAGGCGCAGACAAAATGTAAATAAAAGGCATAAAAAGGCCACGAAGTGAACTCCGAACTGACAAAATGTAAATATATATATATATATATATATATATATATATGTAAAATATATATATAAAAGCGATAAATATGACCGGATATAAATCTGGGCTCATCGGATATGTCCGACAGCAATTATATATAGGTGTATATATATATAAGCAATTAAACGCATCGGATGTAAAATCCAGGCTCATCGAATGATTACGACCACGCTTATATATATATATATATATATATATATATATATATATAAGCAAATAAACGCCCGCATCAAGTTCAGCTCAATCGAGGCATAACTCGATAATGTTAGTCCATATATACGAAATATATACATATATTAGTATATATATACAGACAAAAATGAAAACCACGGACCGAAGTCCGGGCAAACACACTCACACGACTATCAACGTGTACAATAGTGTCTGATAATTGAGAAAGAGGCTTTATAGAATGTAAGAAGGCTTACAGTGGGTTGCCAAAGTAGACTTCTTAGACTTTAAATGGATAAACACTCAGCTCCCGCCAGATAAAAAGTAGCTATATGTGAGTTAACTAGTGTTTAAAGAAGAGGAAACACTCAAAAGATGTGTATACAGAGTAAAATGGACAGGGCTTCCTCGCCTTTTTCCTTCTCTCTCTCTCTCTCATCAAATGGCTAACCCCTCAGCTTATATTTATAGACTGATGGCCGCAGGTAGACCTGCGATAGCCGCAGTTGTACCTGCGGCTGGTCGTGGTGGGCCCGGGCCTCGCGGGTCCCGTCGTCTCGTAGTACGTGCAGTCATGCACTGTAATGTCCGCTCGATCTTGCAGAACTTCAATCTGAGCATCCAAACAAAGTATATATGTACTTCTTCGGACTGCTGGTGTCGAGAGTTACATAATGACATGGATTAGAGGTTGTACGAAGTCAGGAAGAGGGGTCTATGCCCATGGTCTTCAAGCTTCAAATTCTATCCAAAGTACTGCCACACGTAATAGTCACTCGGGATTGTCAATCCTCGGCTCTTGTGGGACATTGTTGTATGTATGTATGTATGTATGAAGTGTTGAGACAACGTGCCATTTGTCGGAGGAACAAGATGATGTGTGACTCCTTGTCGGGGGTTATCAAGGTTGAGTTGAAAGTAGAAGCGTTGCTCGTGGTTACAAATTCTGGTGATTGGACCCGATTGTTGGTATCTTTGTGATATTACCTTGTTTGAGACATTAAGATGAAGTGTTGACTCCTCGCCGGGGTTATCGTCAGTTTAAGCGGAAAGCAGACGTTGCTCAGGGTTATGTCTGAGATTGGACTGCTGTTTGTTTGTATGTATCACTGTCATCGCTATTGAAGCTGATCGCATGTGTTTGAAACAAGCATTTCTGGGGTTATCGCTGGAACTGCAATGGCATCCCTTGGGGCTATCACCAAGGATGGTGTTGCTACTCCCAATGTTTCTCTGGGACTGGAACTGAACGCCGCGGTGTTATCACCGAGACAGAACTGTCCTCTCCGGTGTTGTTGCCGGTCTTTTGATCTGCATATCTCGGGGTTATCTCCGAGATTGGAAATGACACTCCTGGTATGTGTTCCAGGTTGGAGCTAAACTTTCGGTAGTATCCGGGTTGAAGCTAATGTTCCCGGGTTGTGTTCCGGGTTGGAGCTGAATTTTCGGTAGTATCCGGAATGGTTGTAAGCTGTCTTTCAGGGTTATCTCCAAAAGACGGATCTACCCTCTTGCAATGTTAAGAATAAGAGCGCAGAAAATTTCGAGTGTCTACAACGGTAAGTGAAAAATGTTAAAGGCTTCAGATTCCTTGTTGAAGGATTTAAGAATCTGTTTGTATTTTTATAAAGTGAAGAATCTCCTTTTAGTAGTTGATGAATTGAAAATTACAGGAAAGGCTTTCTGCTAATATTATCTTGTAAGAAGTTAATATATGAAGCCTGCTAGTTAATAAAGCTTAAAATAATAATAATAATAATAATAATAATAATAATAATAATAATAATAATAATAATAATTAAATCAACCAAGATGCTGCTGCTTTTGATATTCCAGACACTTGTATGGTTCCTTTTTCAAGTTGTTGCATTTCGGATATTTGGTAAAATCAAAAGGATGTTGTCCTGGTCTTCAAAAGACAATTTAGCATAGCCTTGTTATCATAGAGACATGGACAATATCTGTTAGATTCATTTTAAATTTTACTTAATGTAGCGTGTCAAATATATCACTAGTGCTAAGAACAACATGCATAAATACTTGCAATTAAAAATGAGGTTTGGGAGTGAATGGAATTACAGTAAGTTTCGTCGAAGTTTTCTTTTAATTCCATTCAATTTGGTAAAAGTTTCAGTTTGATAATCATGCGCTTAGATTTTATTTGATTATAATTGTAATATTGTGATTACAAATTATGGGATTAATTTATTATTGCGTATTATCAACTTGTTTTTAATTCCGATTATGATTCTTGATCTCCTCTCGCCCTTGAGGAAAATATGTTTATTACATTTTTATCTCATGTTCTATCTTGAAACACCTATTCCATGAGAAGCATTATATGTCCTCGATAGAATGATTTGTGTAAAATGTTTTCCTCACTAGTCGACATGTAGCCATGTGCTGTTTCAATAAGTGTTTCTCTGACTTGAGTATTAGAGTATACAGTCACTCGGTGAGGTTACTGAAACTTTTTAATAAAAGGCCTGTTATCCAAGATTGTGAATTTGTTAGTGTTCCCTAAAATGATAAGCATGTTCCGTATGTGATTAGTTTGTTTGGACTCTAAATAAGGGCTTTATACAAAAGAAAATTGTTTTGTTAGTTATTTTGATTCAGCAGTCAAGAATATAAACTGTTGATGAGTACTTTAGTTGGTATGCCCATGTGAAGTGACTGCATTAACTGTATCCATGTTCAATTTTGATTAATTCTTTCCAAATCATATATCCTATTTTATCTTTAACGGTATTACTTGGGTTCGCCCCATTTTGTTGCTTCTACTAGATTTATAGTTATTAAAAAATATATCTGCACAATAATATCAAAAAGTTTTTTTTGAATGTATTATATAAAGAAGCAAGATAATGTTGGTGTGACAGTCAACTAAAGGAAAATAAGAGGTTATATGTAGTTATTTTTAAAAAATAATTTATAATGTATTCTTTTTTTTTTTGCTTGACATTTATAATCTTCAACTATCTCAATGTGTGTTAGAGGTAGCCTGGTAAACTGTTACTGTTAAAGGTTATCATATTTTTGGTCCTGACATTGGAGATTATGTGTAGATTAAGTTTCCTCTTCGCCCTACTTTCCATAACATGAATTTCGGAACTTCTTGCTATCCGTTGAGATTTTTCCTCGAGCTTGTACTTGTGATGGTCACAAACTACACCATGGTTTGAAGCCTACATATACTGGAGTCAAATCCAGATAATAGATAAATTGATAATTCTGTTTGTATATGTCGAAGAGGCTTGATCTTGAAGCAGCGGATAGATTGGCTAGTAAGATTTGCATTCTGGGTTTTTACAGCTTCCTTTAATATATTTTCTTTGCCATTTTATCCTTTATTTGCCTTTCCTACTTTGTTACATCCTTTTGTAGATTGTCATTAGAAATAGAGGAGAAAGGGAATAAACCTCGACTCGACTAGAAGTTGCATTACAGTATTTCATAAAGTTTATAGCTTATAAGATTTTCTGCCTCACAAAAATTAAGCAGCATTAGCTTCTATTGTCTCTATTTAATATGGTATAGACTCGGTTATGTGTTGTAGTTGAAGTTCTATGAAGAAATGTTTATTAAATAAAACTAAGGTTCAAAATTAGTTAGAAAAGAAAAATAGAACACTTAAAAATATGATGAATGTCATGTTAATTAGCTTTTAATATGTGGAGAGAAGCTTGCCTTTCTAAATAATCAATTTTTAATAGAGTTCCACATAAAAGGATAGACTCTTTATCAAGTCAATTATGGAAGAAACATGCACCTAACTTGGGGTATCTTAAAATGTGGGGGTGTCTAGCTAAAATAGCTATACTAGAATTTAAAAAAGGAATAAAATTAGACATAAAACTATGGTTTGTATTTTTACTAGATATGTTTCAAACAGTGTTGCATTTAGACTTTTGATAACTGAAGATGACCCTAAAACTTATGAAGAAACAATGGAATCATTTGGTGCAATCTTTTGAAAAGATGTCATTAATAGTGAACTAGAATCCATTATGAGTAATCATACATGAGAGCTAGTTATTTTGCCTAAAAAGAAGTAAATCTATTGGGTGTTTAAAAAGAAGTTAAAAAGTCGAATTTATTATTGATAATTTTAAAACAAGTTTTTCAGTACTTGTTGTTATGTGCTAATGTTCAGCATTATGTGAAATTCCTGTGAATTTTTTTAATGTGCACTCCGTGCAACAATGTGATAATAACTGTTAATAGTTTGTTGATTATTTAAGTTAATTGTTCCATGTGAGCTATATAAATTGAGAAATACGAAGTATGAGTATTATGGAGCATATATCAGATGTCAAGCATGTATAAATGTACAATATGAGAAAGATGAAGCATGTATAAAATGCGAATTATACATAAAATGTGAAGCATGAGAAATGTGATATATGCATGAGATACAATGCATGAAAATTGTGATGTGATTATATGTGGATGATTTGCTGATATGAGAATTAATAAAAATGCACATGGTTTGTTTTTATTATGTCAAATTCTTAAGAAATTTAATTTATTTAATGAAGAGCCATTAGGAACACCTTGTGACTCTAGTGTGTGCATTTAAAGAAAAATAAAGGGGATTGGTATTGCACAAACTGAAGATACCAGAATTATTGATAGTGTAATGTACTTAATGAATTGTACTCGACTTGTTGTTGCATTAGAATTGACAGGTACAGAAGCAGAGTGGCTGAGGAATTTATAGGAAGACATAACAATTCCTTCTATATCTCTGCATTGTGATTCTCAAGCTATCGAACAAGTAATGAATCATGTGTATAATGGAAAAAGAGACGTATTCGCTTGAGACATAATATTGAATGAGGACTGATCAGTGAAATGTGTTGTTTCCATGGAATTTGTGAGGTCTGAAAAGAACCTAGCGGATCCGCTTACAAAGAGATTGATTAAAAAGAGCGTCCAAGAAGCATCCAGAGGGATGGGACTATTGCCAACATCTTGAGTAAGTAATACGCGATGGAAACCCAACCCATGTGATTGGAAATTCCATGAATTGGGTTCAATGGGTAACAACAAGTCACGTAATTACTTAATTATAGCACTACAATTATTTATATCCCTTCTTGTGTGCATGTGGTGCTTATTGACAAATTGTGAAAGGATGAATCGTTTAGATTTTTAATAAAACTCATAGCCCTAAAGGGTGGTGTATGTCAGTATACACTTGATGGGTTCACCTATATAAAGGTGGAAGTGTAGGCCGCTTCCTATGAGAGTATTTGGCAAACTCTTTAGAGCCTTTATCAAAATCTGAGATATAGCGCATGGCCTAGAACGCGCCCAACCGCGGACTTGTGTGGATTCAGGATTTTTAGATATGTGTGCAAGTCAAATTGATTGTATCATAGATAATAGGTTCAAGAATATAGTTCACCTATAATCTACAATCATAAGCTTGCTCCACTAAGTGCTGATTCAAACCCACAAGGTATCGACGTTATGTATCTAAAATCCATTGCCCTTCTCATTTCCTTTTAATTTTTCTTTCTTTGATAATTTTGAATCATGTGGGGGATTGTTGGTTATGCTTAAAAATTATGGTCCCACATCGGCTATTTATTTATGTAACTCCCAATTTAATCGGTATTTATTTTGTAACCCCCGTTTAGAGTTAATACCCTAGCCGTTATGTTTTCTGTAACCCCCGTTCTAATTCCAACGTAAACAGTACTTATATCCGTTAATTGGTGTCTAACGTTTTTTGAAACACCACTATTATTTTCTTCTTAGTTGAATGCACATATGGTAATCGTCTTCTTCTTCTCCTTTATAGAAATTGCCTTTGTTCTTCGCATAATATACAGTCTGTTTTGTTCTTTCTTACACAAATATACTCTGTTAATTGGGCAATCCATATAGACAAGTCCAAAGCCTCCTTTCGTGAGTACACACGATCGGAGACTTCGTTGTTGAATCCTGGAGAGTATGCGCCAAGAACCTATTAATCTTGTGATTATTATCGATTAGAAGTAAATTACTTTTTAGGATAGTAGCTACGCTACGCCTCGGTTTTCCAGTTAAGTTGTTCCAATTTACTGTATTATTCGTCTTGTTAATTTATATATTTTTCCAACACTGACAACAAATTCTAACAATCAGCTGGCTCTAATACTATCATCCATGTGGCAAATTAGCATGTGGCAAGAGTTCACATCGAAAATGCGATGTTTCAGTTGTTCAACTTCATATCAAATAACTCTCTTTAATACACCAAAACTCAAGAAAATAGTATGTAGCTTTATACTTGTTTCCCTGGTTTGTGTAAATCCTAAACAAAAATTTATGCAGCTATTCTTACTTGGAAACTAGATGCGAAAATTTTTGGCTTGAAGATCTTAACAACTGCATTCTATTTTCCTAATATCCATCAAAAGAGTAGTTTTTAAAGGGAAAATCTTCTAGTAAAAAAAACACACTAAGTATAAACACGTACTTCAAAAAGATAAATAAACATATAAATCACTCAATGTATAAAATTATTACCCTAAGTTTGAATTGATCAAAGAAGTTCGACTCTTGTTGACAAATAGCTTCCCAATTTGTCCCTCGATTGTAAATTAGCGATTGTTTAATGGATCTTAGATCATATTGTACCTTTGATTGGGTATAAATATTTTTTGAGTTTAGGGCATAATTATTACTTTGGTTATCGATATTCAAAGCGATTTAGGGGGTGTATTCAATTAAGATTTTTAAAGACTTTTTATAGTGACATACTTTTGTAGAATTTGTGGGATTTTAATGACTTTTCAAAGACTTTAAAGACTCTTTTAAAATGACTTTTATAGACTCTGAAATAAATATGACTTTTATAAACTTTTTATCAAGACTTGATAGACTTTTGTATACTGTCTAATATATCTTGCAACTAATAGTAATTGTCAATTAAATGCATCTCTCTCTTTTTCATGAACTAGAGTAAATCTCATTATATTATTGTGGCATGAGATTTTATATATATTGAAAGCGTTCATATTATTACTACATTTTCATAATACATTTGGATACTAGGATACCAATAAAACTTTAGAAACTATAGACGCAATACAAAAATTAAGCTCACTTTTCATTGAGCTATATATACTTTATGCATATGCGTACGCTTTTAGTAGGAATACCAAACTCTGTTTTTCACAAAATAATATGACAATGAAAATCTATATGATCAAAAGTTGCAAAACTTCATACATGTGAGTAAACCACTAACAAGTAACATTAGCATACTAGTCCTCCATTCATTAGCATTCTCTCTAAATTCTGCGGCCATTGTTATTATTATGATCGGCGTTTCTCCACATGTCAGAAGCTATACTAGTCCTCCATTCATTAGCATTCTCTCGTTGTTGCTCTTGAGTTTCAAAAACTTGTTCCAAATTATCTCCTTAATTGAGTGGTAACGATGAAGATAGTGAAGACACGTTATCTAGTTCAATAGGAAATTCATCTAAACGACACTCCTTACGAAGAAAATTGTGGAGTCCTACACAAGCTAGTACAACCTCTGCTTGAGTTTTATAAGGAAATGGAGATGCAGACTTGAAAATTGTGAATCTCGATTTAAATATACCAAATATTCTCTCAATTGCGTTCCTTAAGGAAGCATGACGAAGATTGAATAACTCAATTGCATTTTCGGGGTCACGACCTTGGCCAGCAAAATCTTGAAGATGATATCGAACACCTCGAAAAGGAGCTAAAAAATTGGCGTAGATTTGAAATCCACAATCCACCAAGAAAAATTTGCTTAATTATATGCCATTTAAAAATTACTATGAAATGTAGGATCTAAGATCAAACAAATAAAATGAAAAACAAGATAAGTACATACCTTGTGGCACTTTAAGTCCGTTCCTTC
Source organism: Panax ginseng (assembly GCA_020205605.1). Classification (NCBI taxonomy): domain Eukaryota; kingdom Viridiplantae; phylum Streptophyta; class Magnoliopsida; order Apiales; family Araliaceae; genus Panax; species Panax ginseng. Next base: position 92,307,410 of record CM035129.1, read on the forward strand.
TTGTTAAAAGCGTCACTTAGCACTTTTTGAATCATGAAATTTGAACCTCCCACCCACTTAAGCACATATATGAATTCCAAATCAAAATTACAAAATTTGCTAATACATTATGCGATATTTTTCCATGACGATTACGATAACTGCTTACATCATGTCCTTTTACCATTGATGGAATGTGCATAACATCAATAGCTCCAATGCAATCCTTAAATGAATAATAATGAAAACAGTGATAAATAACAACAACAACAACAACAAAAACAATGATAATAATGAAATTTGCATTACTTACCTTAAAGTACGGAAAAAATCTTGTGCTTTCTCTTATTTTAGAAGGTATTGTGGATCCAGGTTTAGCCATAATTTGAGGTACTAGTGTGTTCAAAGCCTTCAAGACTTTGTTAAAATTTCTACTAATAGCAAAATGGGATCGACCAAAAGTCTCACGAGTTAAACAATATCGAGAATTTTGACCGATAGTGAGTAAAAAAGTTGCAACCATTTCTTCAATACAAATAAATCTCGTATCTTGTAAAAGTGTTTTCTCCCTAATAATATTGCATAGTTTGCGAAACACATCTGGATACATTCTATAGAATTGTTGAAAGTTTTTAGGTTCCTCATCCAATACATTATGTATGTAATTATACCCATTCGATGTAATTGGTCGTCGTATTAATGGACGTCCAATATGTTCATCATGTAGTATAATCATAAGCTCGTTTAAGACATGCATCACAGTTTCAATTGTCATTAATAAGTACCTAATCGTTTCATAAAATTCTTCTTCCATTGCTTCTTCCATATTTTCTTCCATAGCATCCTCTATCTCTTCCTCGTCTATTTCTTCTTTTTGTAGTACATCCTCTCCATGTACTCCATTATCTCCTTGCATATTTGCGTGAGACATTATATTTGATCTTGCAAAAAATTAGAAGTAAATTACATTGTCTAATATATCATTCATTTGGTACAAAATTAATATAATATCGTAATCTCTATAATATGAATTTAGCTGTAGAAGGCAGCATGTAATAGCTACATAAAAATTGGTAGGAGCCATGAAATTGTAACACCATTTAACAAAAACCAACCACATATATTTCAACCAAATCCCATAATGTTAAACATGCTTACACCAATTACAAAAACCAAACATCACATATCCAAACCAAATTCCAAAATGTTAGGCATGTCAACACCAATTAAAGAAGCCAACTAGAACATACATCAAAATCAAAATTCAGAATTTTAACAAGCCTACACTGAATGCAAAAACCAACTAGAGCATATTTCTCAAACCAGACCATCATCTCAATAATTGCAATCATTCTAACAATTTGTATGTTATCCAATCTAAGCGCTCTTCTGGTGACATTTCAAGAACATATCTTTCTTTGATTTAGTATTAAGCAATTCAACCGCCTTGTAACGAATTTGGTTATCCAAATTTGGTATCTCCTTGATAGCATCCCAACAACTACTATCTCTTTCCTTTTTCTCCAGTAGGCTATGGATTCCCCGAAAATCAGTAGCAATTGAGTCAATGCTAGCAGAAAGTTTTTCTAAAACATTAACTTGAGTAGTGGTCTCAATGGAGCTATTATTCCCTTCAAAATCAATTCTATTTCATTTTTTCTGAGCATTGGTGGACAAGGAAGCCTCCGTATTTGTTCCTTGAAACGGTAAGGGTGGAGTAGGTTTCCTGGGTGATAGTTCTTGAAATGTTGCTCCAACCTCATTCTCATACAAACACATCATTCTTTGTAATCATAATTGAATCTTCTATCCCAAAATTTCTATTTTCTTCCACATCAAATGTTCTCGCATCGGTTTCATCACCAAGTGCAATTGAGTTTTTTCGATAGCGGTTCCATTTCCAATTGTAATTTTCAAATCTTCATAGTCGACAAAAGTATAGTTCTTTAAGTATCTATGATTGGTGGGACTACCAACAAAAAAGAACTCCATTAATCATAGTGTAAATAATATAAACATATAAAATAGAGTTGTCAATGATAATTATTTTAAAAATACTAGAAGCTTCTGGTGAATTAATCTTCCCACACTTCATCCCTAGCGATGAACTTTTTATTAATTGATCCCACCCAAACCCGTAGCTATTACAAAAAATCTCCACAAAATTGCCATAACGATTCTTAAACCATTTTAGTCGACTTAGAATCTTTGAATATGTTCTTTGGCGACCAAGTTTTTGATTAAGAAGCGAAAGTATCTTTTTCTCAATTGTTTGCTTACTTAGCATTCCATTACTATCATACCATCCACTTAATCGCACATCGACCATGAGTTGTAGAACTCATTGCTCTCTTCTAATGTCCACGAATTATAGTTTCAAGATTTTTTCCCTTTCCTTTGTTTTTTCCTTATTGAGAATCTCCCATTTGTAATTACTATGTCATATATACACATCTATCTTAGTATTTCCTTTAGTAGTATATTAGTCTAAACACATAATCATAATCATATATTATACATACAATGGTCAACAATTCTGTACCAGCAAAGTGATGAAGATACAATATATTGCTGGTCTAAGAGCAATATATACTTGGTAATTATTATTATAATTTAAGGAAGGTTTGAAAAGGTGTTTTACCTTGTTAGAGATTGACAAGTCAAAGAAGAACATATAGTAAGAAAATGAATGAAAAGAATTTAAAAGTCAAATGAAGTATAGAAAAATAGTCTTTCTATTAAAACAAAAAAAAAATTATGATTTTAATTTAAAATAAATTCTTTTCTTAAAATTCAGATTAAATGACTAAAAGAAGAATATTATTGTGCTTTTTATGTATATAAAAATATTAATATATTACTATAATATAATACATTAACCAATCATGTGATTCTATAATAACATTCAAAAATAAAAATTAATTATTCTATATAAATAAATATCTTTACCCAAAAAGAAGTGAAGAATAAAATAATTTTATAATAAGATCCGACAATGAGCTTGAAAGTCACATATTACTCCTTTCATCTCTATTTATTTGACTTTTTAGAGAGTAAATTTTATTCATATTTATTTGATGTTAATTGTAGATTTCTAGATGATATTGATTATATTATTTCTTAAATTATCCCTAAACATTGAATATTCTTCTTAATTCTCTCTCATTTTTTCAAGACTATTTAGCCTTTTATTTTTCATGCAAAAGTGTTTTTGGTAATACTACTACATAATAATTTTAGCAGAGTAACTACATGTACTTGCTCTTAGACCAAGTATATATAATGTTTGAGCAGCTCCATGTACTTGGTAGTGTCTTATAAGATATTTTATAAGACCAACTCTATTTTATGCTCGGTAGGATAATGTAATAAGATGGACATAATGTAATAGACTTGGTAGGATTCAGAAAAGACTAAGCATACAGCACCACTTTCGCACTTTATAAGGATGGCCGATGAATATGTTCCTGCAGAACTAGGTGAAGAGTCTGATAACCACTCATAGAATTGTACATACATAATCATATATTTTCATATATTAACTGTAACACATAATCATAATTATACATAATCATAATCATACATAAACATATATTTTCGTACATAATCATATATTTTCATATAGTTTCATATATTATACATACATAATCATAATAATATATTTTCATATATTTTCAAAAATTAACAGTAATTTCATATATTATACATACATAATCATATATTAACAGTAACACATACACATCATATATTTTCTATTTTCATATATTATACATACATAATCTTTATAATTGATATGAGAGTTTCATGATTTTATCTCACCTTTGTTGAACAAATCTCTTTCCTTTTTTTATTGGAAGCTTTCAAACGACTGCTTTTTCCCTCACCAATTCAGATTAGATCTATTTGTTTACTTATTAATATATCTTGTTAATTCTATTATTATAATAAATCAAATTTTTTTTATGGCCCAAATTTTACCAAATTATTTATCCATCACATATTAATATTTATTAGCCCATATAAAATAAATAATTAGTTTGACCTAATAAAAGACAAAGTCCAATTAATAACTAGTTTTATCCACCTTTGTGTTTATTTGAAAGTCTTTAGAAATCTTTAGAGATTAGGTCAGACTTTGGATATGGGTTGATAGTTATAATTCTTCTTCTAAAGTCTGTCAAACTCTACCATTTAATAGAAATCTGAAAAGTCTGACTTTTTGAATACCAAAATACTTTTATAGACTTTGTAAAAATCTTAATTCAATACCACCTAACTTTTAAAGACATTAAAAAAGTTGTAATTGAATACCACTAAATTTTTATAAACTCTTTAAATTTCTTGATTGAATACACCCAAACTTTTAAAGTCTTTAAAAATCCTAATTGAATACACCCCCCTTAGAGATAGAAATTGCGGATGGTTATCGGATATTCACACGACTAACAAAAATTTGGAGGGAAATATAATATGTTGGAGCAAAAATTATAGCGGAAAAATGAAGAATAACAGTGTCACTAATTAACAGCAAATAATAGTAGTGACCCTAGACTAAATATAATTGAAGAAAAATTTAACACTTTTACTAGTTTATTTATAATGATTTTTTAGACACTAAAATCATTTTTAAATGATTTAAATATTGAATAATTCCATTATCATTAATATTTAAATAATTTAAAATATTAATGAAATACATATCAAAATATTAAAAGTTATTTATAATAACTCAAAATATTTTTAAAACACTAATATCATCTTTAAATGATTCGGGCTTTTCGGCCAAATTGTATTAATCTTTTAAGTTGTTTATTGTATTAAAATAATTTATACTTTCATTTCAAATACATAAAATTAAAATAAAGGTGAAATCCAAATAAGTTAAAAATTTTATTTTTTAAAAATAAAAAATATATATTACATAAATTATACTACATTAGATTCTAAATTATCTTTGTAAGACCCCAACTTATTATAAATAAAATTAAATTTCCTATATTCATTATCTTAAAATAATAAGAATTAATTTGATATAATGCTTTGGTTATGGGTGAAATGTGCAAATTTTACAAAATAAGCAAGTGGTTATAAAATATTCATTTTTATTTGAATATTCGTTTGATTCATGAAATATTCTTGTTGTCGGGGAATATTAAATGCGGCCAGTAGCCTGCGACCATTTATTAGGCCCCATAATGAATAAGCATCAAATGAAAAAAAAGCGACATGTTTGAGTTTTTATAAATAACGACGTAGTTATTCTGAATTAACACTTATTGGAATACCCAGATGGGTTAAAATATGATGTCTGGCGTGGTTCGCTTGGCGATGGCCTGCAGTATTACGCGATTTTTTTGAAATATTAATTCTTCTTACGTAAGAAGACACTACTCAATAATTATTACGATAATTCTTTATTCAATATTTTATTTTATTGATTTAATAATTGTTGCATTGATATTTTATATTATTATTGTTTCAATAATTGTCAACGCACAAAGATTTCCCATTATCGGATCAATAATTCATATTATTTGAATAATATTATTAGATAGCATTATTGGCAATGTCTAAAAGTTACATCGATGAGAGATTTGGTCACCTAATTACGCCAGATGAGGAGAAATCCTTATCGGAAGGCCCTCTTTCACGGGAGCAGTCCAGTTGTCATTATTGTGATTCTGTAATATTATTTGTGAATAATTATTTATTGATTTATATGATAAGGAAATATTTATTTTATGTGGATATAAATGAAGGAAATATTTATTTTTATGTGCATATAATTTAAGAAATTAATGTTGAGGTGTTTTATCAGTATTTTTGTCAGAATGGAGGTTTTAAAAATCAAATCAGTGTTCTTAAAGCTTTATTGCGTGAGTTATAATTTTAATCCGACCGTTGGATCGTTGTGATTTTTGGATATGTTATACATATATAAGTTAAGTATATGTTCATAAATTTTGAACTGTTAAAAACTAACGTATGATTTGTTATACATTTTATGAGGTATTGAAAATCATCCGTTTGTGGATTTCGGATATTTTCGGTTTGGAATTTGAAAAAACTTAAAGCTACGAAGTTATAGAAAAATCAATTTCATATGGAATGGACATATAATTCGTATTTTTCTAATAAAAAGGTTATTTATTATGAATTATTGAAGTTTCAGAAATTAAATATTTTTTATTAAAATTGGGTGGGACCTACTTTTGTGTTTTAAAACATGTGGGCTGCAATTTTTTTTCCAAGATGGCATGCTGGTCTTGGATGGCTACCATGCGTAGAATGAAGAAAATATAATATATTATTTTATTAATTTAGTCTGCTTTGGCATTTTAGCATTTTCCTATAAATAGGCGATTAAGTTAGAATTGAAAATCACACCAGAAACATAAGTTTTCTCTCTCTATATTGTCGAGCGTATTTTTATGAGTATTTAGATACTTTGAGAGTTGCTATTCAGTGCAAGTTTTCTTCGGCTCTACATCCGATATTCCGATCAGAAATATTGTTATTTTGAGGTAAAGGATGTTATTTTCTTTTTAAATGATATTATTTTCTTCAATATCATTATGCTGAAATATTAATATGAGTTTAATTGTGGAATTTCTACTTTTGTGTTAATCGGGTTACTATTCACGATACTCACGGTCTTATTCACGTATAACGACCTTTATTCACAAATACGGCATTATTCACCAAAAAATAAAATTTTCTCCTCTTTGTGCCAAATGTCTATTATGGTTACTATCTTTGATTGTATCCATGTTTTTGATCTTTATTCTTGAATTTTACTCCATTATGGTTTATTATAGAGTATTTTTAAACTTGAGTTATCTAAAGTACGAATCTCTAAACTTTATCCTTTTATCTCACTGGATTCGTTCTCTAAAATATTTTTTATCATCCCCAGTCCTTAATGGTGATACTTGATGAATATCTTTGGCCTGTAGTGCAAAGATGTATGATTACCTGATGAATATTTTTGGCCCGTAGTGCAAAGATGAACAGGTGTTGAGATAAACATGACCAACTGATGATACAAATGAATATCTTTGACCCGTAGTGCAAAGATGAATATTTGATTCAAGATGTATATTAATTGATGTTATAGGGATAAAATATTGATGATGGACTTTTAAATTCAGAGATGATAGTAGATTTCATTCTCTACTTAACTCTTCTAATGAATTGTTGTTTCTGCTACAGTTGTTGATCTAAAACTTGTTGTCTATTATATTCTATCAGATTTTTCCTTGTTGAAGACTAAGGATAATTTATTGTATATTATCTTAGTCATAATATTCTTTACTGAGCTAGTTGAGCTCACCCTTTTTTCTTTTTGTTCCATTTTTCTTCTCAGGAAGCAAGAACATAGCAGGAACCAGCCGGAGTATAAAGTGATGGTCCTAGATAGTTGTTTTAGCAATCATCACTATTTTTGTAAAATAGTGCATCAATAATTGTAATAAGGACTTTATTTAACTGTGGATATTGTCTTGAAGACAATATTTGTATTTAAACTCACAGTATGTGTTGTCGTATTTTGCACGACAATTGTAATAATAAAGTTGTATTTATTTTCTATACCATGTATTTGACAACTCAAAATGGATGATGTATACCTATTTTGGGGGCGTCACATATACGATTATTATTGACTTTTTAAAAGTCATTTTTAAATTCAAATTTTAAATTGATTTATATCAAGATAATTATGAATATGATACAATACTTAATAAATATTATTAGTTATAAGATTTATTGTTTTCAAAACATAATTGAATCATGTCAATTTTAAATTTAAAAATATTTCAAATTAATTTTTAAAAAGTCAATAGTGATTTATTATTTGAAACATAAATTAGAAATATATATTAATAATTGTATAAATTGTAATAGATATCAAATGTAGTTACAGGAATCATGAATTAATGAGGCATAATATAAATAAATTATATTACAAGTAAATAAATAAATATATTTTTTTGTAACTATTCCTTAAATTGTAATTCTTAAGTAGTTCTTTCATGTTAGAATTGTCAAATTATATTCACTTGGTACTTTATCTTTTCATCGTGTCATTTCAATTATTTATATTGTAATATTTTCATCATTTATAATAGTTACAGTTTCAATATATCAGTCGATTAAACTGTCTGTTTTGAAGAACGATATATATATATATATATATATATATATATATATATATATATATATATATATATATATATAGTAAAACTACTATCAAAACTTGAAAAACTAGTAGATTATATGTCAGTTACATTCAAAATAAGATAATTTCTATAATTATTTATTCATCTATTTTGTTTCAATATAATTCAATACAAGTCGGATCGAGTTCGAGTAATAAATATTTGAGTTGAATCAAATCTGAGTAATTTTATGTTGGATTCAGTTCGACTCGTTTACACTTACTCCTAAGTAATTGAAAAAATTGTACTTTTAATATTTGGAATTTTCGTTCTAACTAATGAGTAATTTGACTATTACTAGTACTAAATAATATATTGGTTGTCTAACTTGATAATAGTGACACGATAACCAAATTGGCCACGAGTGGTTTTATATAGTTTGATCATAGTTAGTTACGATTTGAATTCATTAAAATAAATATTAATTAATAACATGTATATATAGGTCAATCTGGTCATACACAATTGCGTATGTTTTATTTGTATATAGTGCACAAAAACTAAATCGTTTTGGCATATTTATTTATTTTTTAAAAGCTTCTCTTCTTTCAAATCAGAAATCAAAAAAAAATTTGAATAAACAACATACATATTGTGCATAAATAAAACATGCACAGTTGTATATGACCATTATTCTCATATATATATATATATATATATATATATATATATATATATAATCTTAGTTGGTATATCTTCTTCGAGTTACATTTTCATTGATCTGTATTTTGCTCATCTTATATATGAATACTTGGCGGAGAATGACTTTATAAGTGTAAATATGTATATCCTCTGATTGGATCCTTGAATATCTTGTAAAAAGGATATTAATTAGTTTTTTTTTAATAAAGTCAAACTTTATAAAAAATAGAGCAAATTTTTTCAACACAAGCAGCTTAATAATAAACTGTTATGATTATCCCATAGCAAAATATGAAAAATCTATCAACAATCGGCCCAAGTTATTACAATCAAGAAAAGAATGTCTAGAATAGAAAAAACAAGATCTCATAAATGAAACTCTATCACAAAAAGAATTAATCAATTATCTCATAAAAATAGTAAAATTTAATATAAAGGTGAATAAAATAGTATCAATAAAAAAATAAAAATAAAAATTGAAATTGAAATTCTAATTTAGCGCTTAGGTAACTTTAATATTTTCTCAAAATTTTTCTCCCGTCTCTTTATTTCACTTCCCGCTATTTACACTGAAATTAAGGAACTGTTTATTTAGAACTGAATGGGTTTGAGTAAAAGAGTATTTAATAAAAATTGAATGAATTTGAATCTGAATAAAAAAGTTATTTGATAATTAACATGTCTCAAGCATCTGAATGATAAAATTTTATTATTTTATCTCTCTGAAAAAATTCAAAGTTGTTGTAAATTTATTTAATATTACTTAATATAATAATTAATAGTTTTTAAATTTTTTAAATTTTTATTTTATTCATTTTTCATTCATTGAAAAAATAAAACTTAGCCATTCATTTCGATCACGTAATGAATTGAAATTTATTCGATTTTATTTTTTCTAAAATAAACGCACTTAATGGCTAACCGATTCAGCCATTCAGATGTATTCAGTCATAAACAAGCAGCTCCTAAGTTAAAATCTGAGCGAATAACTCATTAAATTACAAATTTTGAAATCTGAATGGGCTTGACATAACTGAGCAACAAATCTTTTTTAAAAAAATTACTTAATAGACTGAATATGTTATAAAACTTTATCAAAGCATAGAAAGATACTCTTATAATTGCTGCATAAATTTAGAGAGAATAAGCAAGAGAAAAGAGAGAGAAATTCTTCAGAGGAATTCTTCAGAGAAGTTTCTTATTTTTTATTTTTCATTCAACACTTCTCTCCTTTTATAGGCAATGTAAGGAGTAGTCACGGGAGGAGGAGAAAGAAGAAAAAGTAGCAAACTAGCATCAGTGGGAAACTAGGAGTCACGGAGGGAATCTATGTTTATAATACTTTCCCTGATTCCCTACGATAGAAGATTATGTCTAATTAAAAACCTTGTTAAGAAAACCCAGTGGGAAAAACTTAACGAAGGAAAAAAGAGTACATATCTTTTACATAAATATCTTTTAATTGACTGCCTCGTTAAAACCTTGTCAGGAAAAATCCATTGGGATAAAAACCGTGACTAAGGAAAAATAGTACAGTCTTCCCCTCAAAAAGAATTCATTACTTCTTGATGAAATGTTGTCACAAGTCTTTCAGTGGACACATTCCAATCCTTTTCTGAAGTTTTTCAAACGTTGCATTTGATAGCGACTTTGTGAATAAGTCAGCTAGATTATCACATGATTGAATTTGATGCACATCTATATCACCCTTCTTTTGTAGCTCATGTGTGAAGAAGAATTTAAGTGAAATATGCTTTGTTCTATCTCCCTTGATGTACCTTCCTCTAAGTTGAGCAATGCATACAGCGTTATCCTCATACAGAATTGTAGGAATGTCTTTGATTGATGGTAATCCACATGATTGTTGAATATTTTAAATAATTGATCTCAACCAAACACACTCTCTGCTTGTTTCATGTATAGCGAGAATCTCTGAGTGATTTGAAGATGTAGCTATCATGTTTTGCTTTGTGGATTTCCAGGATATAGTCGTGTCACAATATGTAAATACATAACCTTTTTGTGATCTTCCATTGTGTGGATCTAATAAATATCCTGCATCGGCATATCCAACCAATCGCGACGTTAAATCTCTTGGATAAAATAACCCAAGATCTATACTTCCACGGAGGTATCTAAAAATGTGTTTGATCTCATCCCAATGTCTCTTAGTAGGAGAAGAACTGTATCTTGCTAACAAGTTGATAGCAAAAGTAATATCCGGTCGTGTACAGTTTGCAAGATACATAAAAGCACCTATTGACTTAGGTATGGAACTTCAGGTCCAAGAACTTGTTCCCCACTTTCTAGAGGCCGAAATGCATCTTTATCAACTTCTAAAGATCGAACAACCATCGGAGTTGTCAAAGGATGAGCTTTATCCATATGAAAACGACTGAGAATGTAAGACCCCAACTTATTATAAATAAAATTGAATTTTCTCTATTCATTATTCTAAATTAATAAGGTGTTAATTTGATATAATACTTTGATTATGGGTGAAATGTGCAAATTTTGCAAAATAAGCAAGTGGTTATAAAATATTCATTATTGTCGAAGAATATTCGTTTGATCGTGGAATATTGTTTTTATTTCGGAATATCCGCAATGAACGGTACCATGATCAATTATGGGCCCCATAACGTAATAATAAGCTTGGGATGAAGAAAATGATAAAGTTTGAGTTTTATAAATAATTCGCGTAATTATTACCAATTAACAATCATTGGAATACATTGGTGGTTAAAATATAGTAATATGCATGGTTGCTTGCGATAAGCTTTACGGTATTACTGATATTGTTGAATTATTGATTAAATGCGTAAAAAGGCACTACTCAATAATTATTACGATGAGTTGTTGTTCAATATTTTATTTTATTGATTCGATAATTCTTTGAATTGATATTTTATATTATTGTTGTTTCAATAATTGTCAACGCATGATTTCTCATTATCGGATCAATAATTCATATTATTTGAATAATATTATTAGATAGCATTATTGGCAATGTCTAGAAAGTTTTGTCAAGGAGAGGTTTGGTCACCTAATTGCGTGCCAGTAAGGAGAAATCCTTATCGGAAAGCCCCATCTTTCCTAGGAGGCTACTTTGTTATGTCATAATTGTGATTACAGTAAAATTATTTGTGAATAATTAATTATTGATTTATATGATAAGAAAATATTTATTTGATGCGGATATAAATGATGGATTTATTTATTTTATGTGGTTATAATTGAAGGAATTAATGTTGAGGTGTTTTATCGATTTTTTTGTCGGAATGGAGGTATTAAAAATCAAATCAAGATTTTTACGATATATTATGTGAGTTATAATTTTAATCCGACCGCTGGATCGTTGTGATTTTTGGATATGTTATACATATATAAGTTGAGTATATGTCCACAAATTTTGAACCGTTAAAATAAAAAATGATTTGTTATGAATTTTAAGAGGTGGTGATTCGAAAATTAGGTTTATAAATGATTTTGGTAGAAAATTCTAGAATTGAGTGGGCCCCACTTGTGGTTGGTGAAGAAATGTGCTGAATTTTATTTCAAATGTAGTGGGTGACAATAGTAGCGGTGAGGAGCCATCGGTGCTTGTCAAGTCTGCTTCGGCGTGCTAACATTTTCCTATAAATAGAGGGCTAAGTTAGAATTGAAAATCACACCAGAAACATAAGCTTTCTCTCTTTCTCTCTCTATATTATCGAGCGTATTTTTTGAGTATTTAGATACTTTGAGAGTTGTTGTTCAAATTACAAGTTTCATTCAAAGATCACTTGAGCCTTTCATTCAAGGAAATCTTGTTTCTTTGAGGTAAGGGATGTTATTTTATTCATAAATGATATTATTTTCTTCAATATCATTATGCCGAAATATTGGTGAACTTTTTAATCACATTTGGAACTTTTTGTGTCGGAGTTACTATTCACGTATACGACACTATTCACGTATATGGCACTATTCACCGAAAAATAAAATTTTCTTCTTTTTGTCCAAGATGTCTATTATGGTTACTATCTTTGATTGTATCCATGTTTTGATCTTTATTTTTGAATTACGCTTCACAATTAGTTATTATGAAGTATTCTTGATCTTGGATAAAACCGTTATACTGAATCTCTAATATTTGTCCTTCCATCTCACTGGATTTGTTTTCTTTAAAATATTTTTCATCATCCTCAGTCTTAAATGATGATATTATTGAATATCTTTGGCCGGTAGTGCAAAGATGAACAGGTGTTGAGATAAACATGACCGACTGGTGATATAAATGAATATCTTTGGCCTGTAGTGAAAAGATGAATGATTAACTGATGAATATCTTTGGCCTGTAGTGCAAAGATGAATATTTGATTAAAGATGTATATTGATTGATGTTACAGGGATAAAATATTGATGATGAAATTTTAAATCTTAGAAGATAGTAGAATTCATTCTCTACGTGACTCTTCTAATGGATTGTTGTTTCCGCTGCATTTGTTGATCTAAAACTTGTTGTCTATTATATTCTATCAGATTTTTTCCTGTTGAAGACTAATGATAATTTGTTGTATATTATCTTAGTCATAATATTCTTTACTGGGCTAGTTGAGCTCACCCTTTTCCTTTTTGTTCCATTTTTCTTCTCAGGAGGTGAGAACATAGCAAGATCGAGTCAGGGTATGGAGTGATGGTTCTAGAAAGATGTTTTAGCAGTCCTCACTATTTCTGTAAAATAGTGTATGAATAATTGTAATGAGGACTTATGTGAGGGTTGATATTGTCTAGAAGACAATATTTGTATTTAAGCTCACAGTATGTGTTGTCGTATTTTGCACGACAAATGTATTATTGAAGTTGTAGTTTGCTTTCTGTACCATGTATTTGGCGACTCAGAATGGGTGTTGTATACCTATTTTGAGGGCGTCACAGTTGGTATCAAAGCTTAAAGATATGGTCTCTGGCGGAGATCGGGGAATAGAACTAGGAGGGGAGAGATGAGTATATCCTTCGCTAGTGTGTCCTATCTAAGCTTATTTGTTGGTCGGTCATAATATAGGGATTTTATGTGATATGTTAATTTGTTTAATTAACCCTTGTTTTATATAGCGATGTTTAAGAATGGGCTGGAGAAGCGTTAACAATGGAGTGTATGAGATCGTGGAACAACCTTTAGTCACAAACTAGGAGAACGTGCAACAGAAAATACAATATTCCTCTTGTAAACAACACTACCGAAAGCAAACGATGAATGATGGAATGTTTAGGAGCTTTTTTCAGTTCATGAAAAATCGAATTGAGGAGACTCGTGTACAAAATATGGGTGGAAATGATGGCAACGCTGCGATCACATCACAACCAAGCGATTCAAGGAGTTGGGACCACCAGTTTACGGGAAAGCCCGATCCGATTAAAGGCGAAAACGTAGGTCAAGCAAATTACCAAGATATTCGATGTCTGGGATGCACGGAGAACGTAGGTTCCATTCGCCACCTTTATGTTCCGTGGAGAGGCGGATTCTTGGTGGGAATCAAGTAAGCGTACTCCACCAAATTTCCACTCAACATGTCTTGGGAAAGATTTCAGAAACTGTTCAATGACAAGTACTTTCCTGAAAGTATTCATCATATGAAGGAGGTAGAATTTATTAGATTGGAACAAAACAACATGACGGTGTCTCAATACGAGGCGAAGTTCGCAGATTTATCTAGGTTTGCACCTCATTTGGTAGATAATGAGGAACGTATGATGTGGATGTTTCTGAGAGGTCTAAAACCCGAGATTCGTCAATACCTTATCTCTCATAAATTTTCTCTGTATTCAGATGTTGTCAACAGGGCTCAATTATTAGAGCGAGATAATGAGTATACTCAACCGAGGGACCACAACCAGGGTCATACCGGTGACAGCAATCATCAGAGCGATGATAACCAGTGAGGAGGGAAGAATATGGACAAAAGTGGTAACCACTCGGGTGGTAATCGTGGCCATGATAATAGGAGAGGTGAGTCAAGTGGAAATTTTAGAAATAGGAGATTCAACAATGACGGGAAGACATCAGCAGCAGCAGCAGCACCACCAACAACAAATTCTAGGGGAGGAGAACGACCGCCAGTTAGATGTTACAAATGCGGGAAAGTGGGACATATCAGCCCAAATTGCCCACAACAATCCAAGGTATGTTATAATTATGGAAAGGAAGGACATATCGCTCGAGATTGTACTATAGTGAAACCAAGTTCAGCGGGGATGGTGACTCCAAGGGCTGTCCCGGATAAGTCAAAATCAGTGGTTCCTAGAAGAGCGTTCGTCGCGACTGGCCAAAACATGAGGAACCCGAACGAGGTGATCACGGGTAAGCTAATCTTGAACTCTTGCGAAGTTTATACCTTGCTAGATACCAGTTCTACCCATTCTTTTATCTCTCCTGCTTGTGTTCAACGTTTAAACTTGACTCCGGAGAAATTAGACTTTGACTTATCTGTTGAAACTCTGTTGGGTGAAACCTTCGTTACATCTACAGTTTATAAATCTTGCTTGATACAATTTGGCACAATCACATTACCTATTGATCTTATTTCTTTAAAGATACTTGCTTTTGATGTGATTTTAAGAATTTATTGGTTAACTACTCATCATGCTAAAATTGATTGTTTTCGTTAGGTTGTTAGTTTTTATATTCCTAACCAACCTATCATACGAATTCAAACAACTAAACCACTAAAATCAGTCACTGTCATATCAAGCCACAAAGCTATTCGTTTATTAAAAATGGATGTCAAGCTTTCTTAGCCCATGTTATGGATTTGAATAGAGACAAGTCAGATTTGGATAATATTTACATTGTTAGAGAATTTCCTCGATGTATTTCACGAAGAACTTCCGGTCTAACCCCGAGCGTGATGTTGAATTCTTTATTGACCTTGAGCCGCACAAAGCCCATTTCTAAAACCCCATATCGAATGGCTCCTATTAAACTTCGGAGTTAAAAGTCCAACTACTGGAGTTATTGGACATCGGTTTCATTAAATCCCAGTACATCTCCTTGGGGTGCTCTTATTTTATTTGTAAAGAAGAAAGACGGAGTATCGACTTTGTATTGACTCTAGAGAATTGAACCATGTCACCATCAAGAATAGGTATCCGCTACCTCGCATTGATGACTGTTTGACCGATTACAAGGAGCACAATTCTTTTCAAAGATCGATCTTAGATTACGGATATCATCATTTGAAGATTAAAAGCGAGGATATTCCAAAGGCGCCTTGAAACTTCAGACGGGCATTATGAATTCTTAGTCATGTATTTTGGATTGACTAATGCTCCTGCCGCTTTCATGGATATGATGAACCGAGTATTCAAGGGATATTTGGATCAGTTCGTTATTGTCTTTATTGATGACATCCTCATCTATTCCAAAAGCCGTGAAGATCATGAGCACCATTTGAAGCTGATACTTGAAAGGCTTCATGAAAACAAGCTATATGCCAAGCTGAAGAAATGTGAGTTCTGGCTTGAGAAAATAGCATTCCTTGGGCACGTGGTGTCAAAACATGGAATCTGTTGACCCGGTGAAGATTGAAGCAATACAAAGTTGGGAGCAACTGAAGTCGGTGACCAAAGTGCGTAGCTTTCTGGGCTTAGCTGGTTATTATCGGAGATTCGTGGAAGGATTTTCTCGAATCGCTACTCCGTTAACTCAGTTGACTCGAAAGGATACAAAATTTGTATAGAGCGAGGAATGCGAGAAGAGTTTCCAAGAGCTCAAGAGGAGACTCATTTCGGCACCTGTTTTGGAAATACCATCTGGTTCGGATGGATTTGTTATATCTGATGATGCTTGAGCAAAGGTTAGGATGTGTTCTCATGCAACATGGGAAAGTCATAGCCTTTATGCCTCGTGACAACTCAAAGAATATGAGAGGAATTATCCTAATCATGATCCGAGTTAGCGGCGAATCATCGATTCGTGTTGAAAATTTGGAGACACTACTTGTATGGGGAGAAAGTGGAGATTTATACGGACCATAAAAGCCTCAAATATTTCTTCACCCAAAAAGAACTCAACATGCGGCAACGACGTTGGCTTGAGCTGTTGAAAGATTACGATCACACTATTTAATACCATCCTGGAAAAGCGAATGTAGTAGCTGACGTATTAAGTAGAAGATCATATATGAGTACGAGTGCGATATTATCAACGCAAAGGCCCATTTTGTATGACTTGCAAAGGATGGAGATAGAATTAAAGACTCCAAGGACCCACGTGATGATGACAAATATACAAGTAGAACCAACTTTAATCGATAAAGTTAAAGTTGCTCAAGCTACGGACCTGGGGCTGATGCGTATGAAGAAGAAAGTGGAAGAAGGTGCTATTCCAGAAGAAAGAATCGATGAAGAAGGAATACTTCGATTCAACTCTAGACTTTGTATTCCTAACGATTCTGACTTGAAGCATAAAATCATGATGGAGGCACACAACACCCCGTTTGCAATCCATCCTAGGAGTACCAAAATGTATCATGATATTCGACATATATTTTGGTGGAACAATATGAAGAGAGAGATCGCGGAGTTTATCTCGAGGTGTTTAACTTGTCAACGTGTAAAGGCAGAGCATCAAGTGCCAAAAGGTCCATTGCAACCGCTTGAGATTCTGAAATGGAAGTGGGAACACATTACCATGGATTTCGTTACAGGTCTTCCCAATGTTTCTCAAGGTATAGATGCGATTTGGGTTATTATTGATAGATTAACCAAGTCTGCTCATTTCTTGCTTATACGTGAGACTTATTCCCTTGAACATCTTGCTCGTATGTACTTGAATGAGATTATGAGATTGCATGGCATGCCAGTATCCATAGTTTCGGATCATGACCCAAGATTCACTTCACGATTTTGGGTTAGCTTGCAGAAGGCTATGGGCACGAATTTATGATTCAGTTCGGCATACCATCCTCAAATGGATGGACAATCAGAGAGGACTATTCAAACCCATGAAGATCTATTAAGACTCTGTGTCCTAGATTTCAAAGGAAGTTGGGATAAGTACTTTGCCAATTGGTGGAATTCTCCTACAACAACGCTTATCAAGCAAGTATAGGCATGGCTCCATTCGAGGCATTGTATGGACGAAAGTGTTGTTCTCCTATATCTTTGGGGCGAGGTGCGAAAGAAGCGTTGTTGGGGACGAGAATTAAATACGCATGACTCACGAAAAGATCCAAATGATTCGACAACGTATTCAAACCTCACAAGATCGACAAAAGAGATATGCTGATCTTCATCGAAAGGACGTGGAATTTAATATTGGAGATCATGTACTCTTACGTATTGCTCCATGGAAGGGAGTTACAAGATTTGGGAAGAGAGGAAAGCTCAATCCACGATTTGTTGGTCCATTTGAGATTCTTGACCGAATAGGAAATGTGGCCTATAGACTCGCATTACCTCTAAGCATGTCTCGTGTTCATAATGTTTTTCACATATCTATGCTTTGTAAATATGTGAAAGACCCAAACCATATTATTGAGTTAGAACCAGACGAGTTAGCCGAAAATTTAACGTACGAGGAGGTACCTGTTAAGATCTTGGATAGGAAAGAGCATGTCCTACGCACCAAGGTTATACCACAATTTAAAGTTTTGTGGAGGAACCATGCTATTAAGAAAATGACCTGGGAGTTAGAATCGGAAATGAAAGCAAGGTACCCTCACCTGTTTGAAACTCCAGGTACGTACGTCAATTTCGAGGACGAAATTTTATAAGGAGGGGAGGTTGTAAGACCCCAACTTATTATAAATAAAATTAAATTTTCTCTATTCATTATTCTAAATTAATAAGGTGTTAATTTGATATAATACTTTGATTATGGGTGAAATGTGCAATTTTGCAAAATAAGCAAATGGTTATAAAATATTCATTATTATCGGGGAATATTCGTTTGGTCGTGGAATATTCTTTTTTGTCGGGGAATAATCGTGCGATAAGCGCTTGATTAATTAATCAGGCCCCATAACGTAATAACTAGCTTTGGATGAAGAAAACGACAAAGTTTGAGTTTTATAAATAACGGCGTAATTATTCTGGTTAACTTTGGTGGTTAAAATACGATGTCTGCATGGTTGCACAAAGAAGAGCACACCTGAATTGCATGATGTTGTTGAATTATTAATTAAATGCGTAAGAAGGCATTACTCAATAATTATTACGATGAGTTCTTTATTCAATATTTTATTTTATTGATTCAATAATTCTTTGCGTTGATATTTTATATTATTGTTGTTTCAATAATTATCACTACACAGTATTTTCCATTATCAGATCAATAATTCATATTATTTGAATAATATTATTAGATAGCATTATTGGCAATGTCTAGAAAGTTCTGTAATGGAGAGGTTTGGTCACCTAATTGTGCGCCAGTAAAGAGAAATCCTTATCGAAAAGCCCCCTCTTTCCTAGGAACGGTCTGGTTGTCATAATTGTGATTCTGTAATATTATTTGTGAATAATTAATTATTGATTTATATGATAAAGAAATATTTATTTGATGTGGATATAAATGATGGATTTATTTATTTTATGTGGTTATAATTGAAGGAATTAATATTGAGGTGTTTTATCAGTATTTTTGTCAGAATAGAGGTATTAAAAATCAAATCAGTATTTTTACGATATATTGCGTGAGTTATAATTTTTAATCAGACCGTTGGATTGTTGTGATTTTTGGATATGTTATACATATATAAGTTGAGTATATGTCCACAAATTTTGAACCGTTAAAAATGAACGAATGATTTGTTATGAATTTTAAGAGGTGACTGATTCGGAAATTAGGTTTATAAATGATTTTGGTGAAAAATTCTAGAATTGAGTGGGCCCCACTTGTGGTTGTTGAAGAAATTTGCTAAATTTTATTTCAAATGTGGTGGGTGGCAATAGTAGCAGGTAAAGCCATCGTGTAGCGGTCAAGTCGAATACCTTGCCGTGATAATATTTTCCTATAAATAGAGGCTAAGTTAGAATTGAAAATCACACCGAAACATAAGCTTTCTCTCTTTCTCTCTATATTATCGAGTTGTATTTTGTGAGTATTTAGATACTTTGAGAGTTTCATTCAAGACAAGTTTCATTCAAAGATCACTTGACCTTTCATTCTGAAGTACTATTTTTTTGAGGTAAGGGATGTTATTTTCTTCTTAAATGATATTATTTTCTTCAATATCATTATGCCAAAATATTGGTGAACTTTTTAATTAAATTTGGAACTTTTTGTGTCGGGGTTACTATTCACGTGATACAAAGACTATTCACGATATCTTTGCACTATTCACGAATCTGACAAAGACTATTCACCGAAAAATGAAAATTTCTTCTTTTTGTCCAAGATGTCTATTATGGTTACTATCTTTGATTGTATCCATATTTTGATCTTTATTTTTGAATTTTGCTTCACAATTAGTTATTATGAAGTATTATTGATCTTGGATAAACTGTTATACGAATCTCTAATATTTGTCCTTCTGTCTCACTGGATTCATTTTTTTTAAAATATTTTTCATCATCCTCAGTCTTAAATGATGATATTATTGAATATCTTTGGCCCATAGTACAAAAATGAACAGGTGTTGAGATGAACAAGACCGACTGGTGATATAAATGAATATCTTTGGCCTGTAGTGCAAAGATAAATAATTAACTGATGAATATCTTTGGCCTGTAGTGCAAAGATGGATATTTGATTAAAGATGTATATTGATTGATATTACAGGGATAAAATATTGATGATGGACTTTTAAATCTTAGAAGATAGTAGAATTCATTCTCTACGTGACTCTTCTAATGGATTGTTGTTTCCGCTGCATTTGTTGATCTAAAACTTGTTGTCTATTATATTCTATCAGATTTTTTCCCTGTTGAAGACTAATGATAATTTGTTGTATATTATCTTAGTCATAATATTCTTTACTGGGCTAGTTGAGCTCACCCTTTTTCTTTTTGTTCCATTTTTCTTCCTAGGAGGTGAGAACATAGCAAGATCGAGTCGGGGTATGGAGTCATGGTTCTAGAAAGATGTTTTAGCAGTCCTCACTATTTATATAAAATAGTGTATGAATAATTATAATGAGGACTTATTTGAGTGTTGATATTGTCTAGAAGACAATATTTGTATTTAAACTCAGAGTATGTGTTGTCGTATTTTGTACGACAATTGTATTATTGAAGTTATAGTTTGCTTTCTATACAATGTATTTGGCGACTCAGAATGGGTGTTGTATACCTATTTTGGGGGCGTCACAGAGAATCTTTTCAGCATATATGGATTGATGAACAAAAATTCCAGATGCTAAATGCTCAACTTGTATTCCCAAACAGAATTTTATCTTTCCAAGATCTTTCATTTCAAATTCATCTTTTAAATAAGTAGCAGTTCTACAAGATTCAAATCATCCACATATACAGCAATAATAGAAAATTCACTTTGTGATTTCTTAATAAAAACACATGAACATACTTGATAATTTATATATCCATCTTTTATTAAATAATCACTAAGTCGATTATACCACATACGACCAGACTATTTCAACCCATACAATGAGCGTTGTAACATGATTGAATATATGTGACGGGGCTTTTGTGATTCAGCCATTTTCAATCCTTCAGGGATTCTCATGTAAATCTCACTGTCAAGTGAGCCATATAGGTATCTTGATTCTAACATCCATCAGACGTGTTTCCAAACCTTCCATGGTTGTCATACCTATCAGAAAGCGAAAAGTAACTCCATCCATTACTGGAGAGTATGTATCATGATAATCAATACCAGGTTTTTGTGAAAACCCTTGAGCTATAAGTCGGGCTTTGTATCTCACAATTTCATTTTTCTCATTTCTCTTTCATACAAATACCCATTTGTTTCCACTCGGGATTACACCCAGCGGTGTTTGGACTACTGGTCTAAATACTTCTCTTTTCAATAGAGATTGTAGCTCAATTTGAATAGCATCTTTCCATTTTGGCCAATCTTTTCTTTTCCCGAGCATTCTTCCACGTTTTGTGGTTCGGGATCCGTGTCGAGAATCAAAGTAATATCTCGATGCTATAGAGAAAGAAAATATATCGTCGATCATGACTTTGCTTCGATCCCATATTTTCTCATCATGTACATAATTTATTAAGATCTCTTGGTGTTCATCTCTTATCCTTCAACGAGATTTTGAACCTCTTCGGGGCTATTCCCACTCTTGGAATAAGTGCTACTTACGGAGCCGGTATTCCTTCCGAGATTCCTTATTTGCTTTTGATTTTAGTGATACGTTGTCTTTTGCACCAATCGGTCTTTCACGCTTCTGACGTGGTTTAGATTCTTCTATTACCTTGTTCGTCAATTCTCCAGGAATTTATTTTTTAATAGGTATTTCTATCCTTGCTGAAGTATTCATTGCAGATGTATGTGACTTTATTACTTTTCTAGCATCATTAAATGCATTTGGCATTTGATTTGCAATATTTTGTAAATGAATAATTCTTTGAACTTCAATTTCACATTGTCCTGTACGAGGATCAAGTGAATTTAAATCTGATGCATTCCATGATATTTCAAAGGGTTTTTTATTTAAAACTTTCCCTCCTCCTAATGTTGGAAATACAGATTCATCAAAATGACAATCTACATAATGTGCAGTAAAAACATCTCCAGTTAAAGGTTCAAGATATCTGATAATAGAGGGAGAATCAAAACCAAATAAATACCTATTATTCGTTGGGCTCCCATTTTAGTTCTTTGTGGAGGTGCAATTAGAACATATACCACACTTCCAAAAACTCAAAAGTGTGATATGTTGGGTGTCTGTCCAAGAACTAACTGTAGAGGAGAAAATTTATGAAGAGCCGTTGGTCTTACTCGAATGATGGCTGCAGCATGAAGAATTGGATGACCCCAAACTAAGGTAGGTAAGTTAGCCCTTAACATTAATGGTCGTGCAATTGAAGTCTTTTTATTAAAGATTCAGCTAAACCATTTTGTGTATGAATATGAGGAACGGAATGCTCAATGGAGATTCCAATAGTCATACAAAAATCATTAAAAGTCATTGATGAAAATTCAGCTGCGTTATCAAGTCGAATTGACTTGATTGGATGATCCGAGAACTGAGCCCGTAACTTGATTATTTGAGCAAGAAATTTTAAGAAGGCAAAATTTCGAGAAGAAAGAAGACAAACATGAGACCATCTAGTTGAAGCATCTATTAAAACCATGAAATATCGAAATGGGCCAGATAATGGGTGAATAGGTCCACAAATGTCTCCTTGAATTCTCTCTAGGAATTTTGGGACTTCTTTATAAACTTTTACTAGTGATGGTCGAACAATTAATTTTCCTCGAGAACACGCAGCACAAAGAAATTCACTACTAGGAAAAACCTTTTTATCTTTGAGAGGATGACCAGAAGAATTTTCTATAATACGACGCATCATAGAAGTACCTGGATAACCGAGTCTTTCATGCCAAAGCATAAAGGATTTGGGATCTATGATTTTTGGAATTACAACATTATGAGACTCAATTGCTCTAATTTTCATAATATATAATCCAGAAGAAATTGAATGAAGTTTTTCTAAGATATTCTTTTTTCCAGAAATAGTAGAAGTAATGAGAAGATATTCATTATCATTCTCATTGGTTGTTTCAATGTGAAAACCATTTAGTCGAATATCTTTAAAACTAAGCAAATTTCTTCTTGATTTACTAGAATATAGAGCATCTTTGATAAAAACTTGTGTCTCATTTGGTAGCAAGAAACTAGTTTTTCCAAATCCCTCGATTAAATTTGATGTGCCAGAGATAGTTCCTACATTTCCCTTAGCTTTGATCAGTTGTGAAAAATATTTCTCATTTCGAAGGATTGTATGAGTTGTTGCACTGTCTGCTAAACATATATCCTCCATATCCATTAAAAACGGTCTGACACATATAAAAACATAAATAAGAAAAGTTACATTTCAAATATAATTTTATTCATGAGAAACACATACCACATATAGAACGAAAACTAATAATATTATACATGCAGGATGTTTAATTAAAACAAGAAATTAAACGATATCCCAAAAGATACTTTCAGAAGGTTCAGTAATATCAACAATCTTTTCCTCATTGTTGGTCATTGGTGGATCATAAACAATATTCAATTGATGATTAACAAAGTTTATTTCTGCCTCCATTACTTTGTTCTTTTGAGACTCCTGGAATAAATTAGCCAAATGCCTCAACGTACGACAGGTACGCGACCAATGCCCTTTCATCCCACACCTAAAATAAACATCTGGTTTATTCTTTATCGGTGCTGCATTTTCTTTATTTTTACCCTACCCAGACACTTTCCACTTCTGGTGGCCTGAATTGTCGCGGTTCTGGAATTTGTTGTTATGATGGCCTCGTTTATTCTTTCATCCCCAAGGCTTCTTTTTATATGACCATTTATTGTCACGTTTATTCTGCTGGAATGACGTGCTATTAATATCCGGCAATGGGGTAGCACCCGTTGGCTGTACTTGATGATTTTTCAATAATAATTCATTATTCTTTTCTGCAACAAGGAGGATAGACAATAAGTCACTGAATTTTGTGAACTTACTCTGTCTATATTGTTGTGACAGAATCATGTTGGTGGGATGAAAAGTTAAGAGCATTTTCTCTAACATTTGGGTTTCAGAAACTAGATCTTCGCACAATGCCAAATTAAAGTAGAGGTTATTCTATTGACATTGGAACTATATTCCATAATTGATTTGTAATCTTGTAGCCTTAAATTAAGCCACTCAAATTTGGCATTAGGGAGAACAACCAATTTTTGGTGATCAAATCTTTCCTTCAGTTGTGTCCATAAAGATAAAGGATCTTTGACTGTTAAATACTCAGTCTTTAATCTTTCATCAATATGGTGACGAAGAAAAATTATGGCTTTTGCATTTTGTGCCGAAGTTGCTATATTTCTTGATTCAATGGTCTTTCTAACTTATTTGCACTAAGGTGCAATTCTGTATCAAGTGCCTAAGCCAAATAGTTGTCTCTAGAGATTTTCAAAATAGAAAAATTTATTTTTGCCAAGTTTGCCATCTATTCTGGGTTAAAACACAATTTTATTATTTATTAAAACAATAAATAATTGCATGTATGATATAGAGAAAATAAACTAAGTCACAACCTCAAGTGGTGATAAAATGCAAATATAAATATTCTTATATTTATAATGCAAATGGATCTTCACCCGGAATGCGGTAGATCGCATAGACAAGTTATTCCAACAGAATAATAAAGAATGTAATAACAAAAGAATTCACCAGGCATGCGATAGGCCAAATGCAGAAAAGTTATTCTAACGAATAATAAATAATGGAACCAAATTAAATGCGTAATACCATGCACAAGATATTCCAACAAAATAATAAATAATGGAACTGAGTCATGCATGTCTGCATGCAGACGTGATATTCCAACATAATAATAAATAATGGAACCCAGTCAAATGCGTAATACTATGTATGAAATATTCTATGTAATAATAAAGAATGGAATAACAGAAGAATTTCACCATGTATGCGATACTTCGCATATACATGTTATTCCCACAATTTAATAAGAAATGAATACAAATGATTATTCACCAGGTATGCGATATTTCACATATACAGGTTATTCCCACAATTTAATAAGCGGTAAAAAGGTTCCCACCAAGTCTTGTAAGATCAACAAGGATAGATGGTACCATTGTAAATAGCAGAATTTAATGATAAAAAGGTTCCCATTAAGTCTTGTAAGATCAACAAGGATAGATGGTACCTCTGTAAATAATATAATTTAAAATGGACAATAAAACATAAATATAACTTGACAGTTAAAGAATATAATAGGCGGCAAAGCCAGACCAATTGTAAGAATAACATTATACTATTGGTGGTATAGCCAAACCGGTAGTATAATAATAAATTGCAAGAATTTAAAGTTTTACCGTCTCAGTTGGTATACCACCAAACCGGTAGTATAATAATAAATTGCAAGAATTTAAAGTTTTACCGTCTCAGTTGGTTAGAGTTTTGTGCTGATAACGTATTATAAAATTTTAGTAAAATATAAAACAATACTCTTATAATCGCTACATAAATTTAGAGAGAATAAGCAAGAGAAAATTGAGAGGAATTCTTGGGAGAAGTTTCTTATTTTTTATTTTTCATTTAGCACTTCTCTCCTTTTATAGCAATGTAAGGAGGAGTCACGGGAGGAGGAGAAACAAGAAAAAGCAGAAACTAGCATCAGTGGAAACTAGGAGTCACGGAGGGAATCTATGTTTATAATAGAATATACATTTTTTTACCCAAATAACCCATCCATTCTTTGTAGTTTTAATTTGATCGTTTGGTTATCCTCTAGATTATCCATCGCCGCTCTATCTTATTTGCTTACCTCCACCGTTGCTTTGATTCGTCTCCATCTCCACCGCAACTTCGATCTGAACGGAGGAGCACCACCTCCACCATCACACTACGGTATCCCCATATATTGACAACCTACGCGGCAACGAAGGAGCACCACCACCACCATCTCCATCTCTGCCGCTGGTCACCACCATCTTTTCCTACCTCCTTTCTTGGGTGAGTTCCATTTTTTTTTAATTTTATGGAATTTCGAATTGATTTGGGTATTTTTGAAAGTCTTAAATATTTTTGGGATCTAATGAGTGAAAAATTGGGGATTGACATTGTGTTTTGGAAACTTAACTCATAGAGATGTAAATTATATAATATTTTGGAACATCTAATTGATTTGGAGGATGAGTTTAGTTTTAAATTGAATTGGGTATATGTTTTGATCAACGGCTCCGTCAATTCTTCTGACCTTGTTGTCAACAAAACCCTCCGGCTCTACTTTCGTTTTGGAGCTACTGATTATGCTAACAAGGTATTCAATAAAATTCCTGAACCAAATTCCTTTTTCTGGACATTAATAATCCATGGGCATGTTGAAAACAAGAACTTTAGAGAATCTCTTTCTCTATTTCAATGTATGCTAAATAAGTCTATCCCACCTCTGAATTTCACTCTTATATATGTGCTTAAGGCCTTAGCTCGAATTACTAGATTAAAATATGGTGAGGCGGTTTATGGGTTTGTTTTAAAATATAGATTTGGTTTTGATGTGATGGTGCAGAATGCAATGATAGACTTGTTTGTGAAATGTGAGAAAGTTGATTCTGCTAGATCAGTATTTGATGAGATGCATGAAAAGGATATTGTTCATGGAATTCAATGATATCTAGATTTGAAAATAATGGTAAAGTTGATGCTGCTCGTGAGTTGTTCAATAATATGCCCGATAGAAATGTGATTTCTTAGACCAGCATAATTTACGTATATTGATAAGCATATTAGTGTGAGATTATTACAAGGTAGTGGACACTTATAGTCTTGTATATATCATTGGTTATTCAATGTTTTAGTAGCTAGGAACAAAGACTAATTCTAGCTTAGTTGTAAAGCATATGTACAATTTGATTTTGTTAGTTTTAAGAAATAAGATGTGAATGCTAAAACTTCTTGTCATATTCTGGAAATTTTACTTATGCTTCCTTTTGGTTTTGTTGTGCGAATACCACACCATTTAACTTTAATAACTAGAATTTCTGATTTCATGATTGTATAAAGTGCAGAACTGCCAAACTCCCTACTATAGATTAGTGGAAAAATCATAGCCCTCCATTATAACAGTTTTCGTCTCCAGTTTTCCACAATAGTTTTTATTTATTCTTCACATTTTATTTTTAAGCATGAATTAATTTTAAAATATTGAAATATCTGATGAATTTAAATAGTAATTCCCATGTATACAATGTAGCATATGAGAGACCATGTTTCGTGACTAATGAGTGATTTAGGTATGTAACATGTAAGAACTATTTAGAGAATAAATGTTGTAGTTTTGAAGTTATTTGTTTGCAAAAAGTTTTTAATACTCGACATTAAATTTCTTGTGTTTTTCATATTTGCAGTCCATGTTAGTTTCTTATGTTTTCCTACTGTTCGGCATACATTTTGAACCTCTGGTTTAATTTTTTTGTAATTGCATTCACAGGGCGAGATTCAAACATGATTTGGAGCTCAACTTGACATGATTTGGAGCTCACTTGGAATTTTGTGTTAGACATGCTTTAAGATATCCCTAAGTAGTAAATGACTTTAGATATATCTGGTTTTTTTGTTGATTTTCAAATATAGTGTATGTTATGCTTTTGTTTAGTAAATGAATTGTTCATCTTGTTGTCTAGTGTATCCTCTAGATCATAGTCTACTTATTCCAAATTTAATATTATCACTTCCTCTAATGGAATCTACAAGTTGGTTGTGAATTCTTGTATGACAGTTAAACAATTCATAAACTAAAATAATGAGATTGAGCTACTATAGTAGAACTTTATGTTTGTTGAATGGTTTAGTGGCTTATGTTTATTAAATGGGTTACTGCTTTTTCTATGCTCAATCAATTGTTCAACCAATGAATTACCGGTCTGTTTCAGGTTCCCATTGCTTTGGAATTGTTAAGTGTGATTTTTTTGCTAGTTTATTATAGATTTACTTAATATTACTGGCCTGGTCACTCCTGCTTACTGCTATTGTTCTAACTTCTTAATTTTTTTCTTCCTAATATCAGTTTTGAGATTGTTGCAACTATTATTCTTCTATTCTTAGCATTTTATGCTATTATTCTCTAGCTGTGATGTAATTTAGTTGTCAACTTGTGGTTTGCAGCATATTTCTATGGAGGCTACAACTGTTGAAAAACACTGAACTTTCTTCACTAAATAGTGAGTATTACTTCTGCACCACACTGTATGTTGTTTGTATCATATTCTATGATTTCTTTTTCTTTCTTTTTTTCCTAATTTTGATATTCTATAATACTATTAACTGAATAAGTATGGTTCCTCCTAACTCTTAACAATTTTACTTTGGCGAAAAATCAGATATCTTTGGGGGAAAAGCAGTAGTTTTAAGTAGAAAACTGAAGTTGATTTCAGAAAGAAACAAAAGTAGAGGAAAAAGATAAAGTAGAGAAGAAAGAATACAACTTTATTTTATTTGTATTCAATATTGAAAATGTGATACTCTCCCTTTTATCTTACCAGTTACTTCTATTGAAACACTTCTGAAGATCTCATGTTGGTCTTGCTAAGTGTGTGTTCTTTACCTCGTGTCTTGTACTATAAAAAGAATGTGCTTATGGTTATATGGGTGTGTTTGTTTTGGGGGCTTCAATAGATATGTATTACTTACCAAATGCTAGATGCTTGATCTTATACTTGTGAAAGATTCATAGATGAAGATCTAAAATTAGGGAAGTTTATATTCCACTACATGGTAAATACATTAAATCATGTTACATATGCCTCTACTAATAGATAAACAGTTGGGATATGCCTTTCCTAATTTGGGAGGGGTTAAATCTCACTTGTCACTTGCCCCAGAGGCCCATAATGTGGGGTTTTCTTCCATAAAAAAAGAAATATAAGAAAAGAACACATGAATAAATTAATAGTGAAAGAGCAGCCCATGCAGTGGCGAAGCCACATGGAGTGGTATGGGGGCAATCGCCCCCACTGAATTTTTTTTTTTTTTTTTTATAATATAAGGTAAATTTTAAAATTTTAAAATATTATATATAAATTGACCCCACTAAAATTTTATAAATTTTCTATTATACGGGGTCAAATTGAAAATTTATAACTTTGTCAATCAAATTTTAATCACATATGACTCATTATACTCTTAATATATGTATCTCTATAATATTTTAAACTAAATAATAATCTAATTTATATTATTTTTAAAAATAAATAATGAATTACTTACTTATGAACAATTGTGATTAAAAAGTCTAGTATGAGTCAATATAGTGTATATATACCATATATTATTACTCATTATATTTTTATTATAATATAGTATATATATATATATATATATATATATATATATATATATATATATATATATATATATATATATATACTCAAAGTATAAAGTATTAAAAAAATTGGCTGCAAAGGTGCTTTTTTGAACTTCCATAAAATTATTTGTAGCTCAGTAATAATTTCGATCCCGCTAACAAGAAATGCTGGCTTCGCTACTGAGCCCAATGATATATGAAATATGTTATGAAATAAGAACTGTAATATATATTTATATGTTTATGTTACCTAATTTCCTTGTCCTTTACTTTTTTATTACTAATATTTTTAACATGTTCTATTTTGTTTATTTGCATGGACTAATAAGGGATTCTCAAGTTAGTAGAATTTACAATATAGTTCTTCACTTTATGTTTTACAATATAGTTCTTCACTTTATGTTTTGGGAATACATGAAGCTACGTCAAGGTTGGTCTAAATTAAGTTCTTTTTATGTATATTGAAGCTAGTAAAGTTCGGTTTATCAAAGTCTAAAAGTCTTCATCCAGCTTCTTCAGTAGCACAGACTGTTCGTTTATATGCTTTCGAGAACATATTGAAAATGTTACATCCATTCATGTTTTACGTGACTGAAGAAATGTGGCAGTTTAGACAGTTGATTGTAAAGATGATATGTACCGAATGATTTTATTTAATTAATAATATTTGAGTTTTTTGTATTTTTACCATAATTTGGTACGGGGTCATTGAGCCACCATTTTTTTGTTTGTAAAATAATTTTGACATTTGTTACATAACAAAAAAAGGCAAGAATTATATCATGGTAAATTAAAACAACTTTTGTTGCATATATAAAGCAAAAGGTAACATATAGTTTTGTTGTAAATCAACAACCTTAGCTGCTTTTGAAAAATAATTAGCATCAAACATTATTGTTGTCAATTGGTTATAATTATCCATAATAAGGCTAACGATAACGAATAATCTCGTTGCAAAATAATATATGATCAATATATTTTGCATATTTAGTAACGAACATTGTTACCAAAAAGTGTACAATCAGCAACAAAAATCAGTTAAAGCAATAATTTTTATACTGTTTAGCAATGACAAATATCATTGGCAAAAGTTTCTCAACCACAACGAAACTTCATCTTCGTTGACAAAAAAAAGATGATTTTTCGTTGCCGATTAGAAGAATTTTGCAACGAAAGTTGCTTTTCAGTAACATTTTCTTCATAAATTTGGAACAATATATTTCGTTGCTAAATGATCTATTATTTTACACGAAAACCAACTTTCGTTGCGAAATATCTCATTTTCTGCAACGATCAAAATAATTTGGTTGCTAGACAATTAGCAACGCTCATTGCGCAACGAATGGTCCAACGACCGAAAAATCGTTGCAAATGACATTTAGCAATGAAATTTTATATCTTTAGCAACGAAAACTGGTTGTTGCCGAATCACCATTTTTTTTATAGTGCACCCATGTACTTTGTGTAAGAGCTTAAGATAAAAAGAGATTAGTTTACCACTTACAGAAACTTAAGTATCAAATCAACTAGCCATTTTTGTTTTATTTTTTATATGCCCAATTTGATTAATCAAATGCCTAAAATATCCTTATAATTGGGCTAGGGATTGGTTCTTTAATTTAATTCCTTTGAGTTTCCTAATTAATTATTTGGGTCATGTGTGTGAGGACCCAGAATTTTAATCAATTAAATTTTTACGAATAGTTTTTTTAATTAATTTTTTTTATCAATATCGTGCTGAGTATCTATGATACGAGTTTAGCAAAATGGTCAAACTGTGTATTGACTGAGTAATATCAGTAAAGTAACAACCGATGAAAACCCTAACCCTAGTTACGGATAGGGATTCGATAGTTAATACAATGATTGTATTTGTGTTTATGAGTACATGTTAGTACAGTATAGAGTTGATGATCAAGTGTTGGTCAGATAAGGTCTACAGTTAGTAAAACCTAATGATAGATTAGAAATCCTAATCTGTGATGAAGAAACCCTAACGAATAGTTAGGAACCCTAATTTTTGATTTGGGAACCCTAAACCCTAATTAGTAAACACTATTTGTGATTATCAAACCCTAAGGGTTAGAATTAAAGGGGAGCATGTCAAATGACTAATATACCCTTAAAATCATGAGGGAAATTACCAAAATACCCTTTTTGAGGTGAAATGACCAAAATACGCTTTACTTAAGTTTTAAGTTAAGAGATATTACAAATCTAGTGAGTCATCATGTTGTATATCACCATGTGCTTAAAAATCTATACAAGATCAGATCACTTATGCCACCTTGCAAGTTATAGATACATTGAATCAAACTTAAAAGATTAAAGAGAGAGAAAGTTCAAAACTAAAGCTCATTTGTACTCAAACACTTAGCCAACTTCTTTTCTCTCAAAAGCCACGAAATAGACTAAGGATTCAGTCCCTAACAAAGTTCATAACACCCCAAGATCAGTTGAGGAGAGGCTAGATTAAAGTTTATTCAAGAGAGGTATAAACCCTAACCTATGTTTGATCTTGTATGCTAAGATAAAAGTTGTGTTTATGTGCTTAAATTTATGTTATAAGATGTTATTTAGTGATCCATGCTGTTATATCATAGATCCATAACACCAAAGTGCTCAAAAATCAAATTTTCAAAAATGTCAAGAACCCTAGTTCTATGGCCTGACAAACGAATGTCAGAGGCCATAGAACTAGATTTGTTTATGATTTGTTGTGTTTGATGTAATAGACTTGTAGTATGCTATGTGGGGAGTAATCTGGAAGTGGAATCATGCTCTTAGCATATCCAGATTCCAAGATATTGATGGTCAAAGTGGGTTGACTATGTTAGTTCCCAATAGGCACATAATAGATCTAGAAGGAGGGTTGAATAGATCCTTTTTAATTTCAAATACTTTTCCCTTTTATTTTGTTTTGCTAATGAATTAGCATATGATAAACATAAGAATCTTTTCAAGCACAACGGAATAAGTAAAAGATCCCCTTCATTGATATATTCATAATCATACATACATTGTTCTTAGAGTTAGTTAAGTAGTAAGTAGTTAATACATTTATAGCAGTTATAGCAGTTAGGAACATAATGTAAATGACAGAATGTAAAAGACACGAGGGATTTTAAGTGGTTCAGAGACTCAAACTCCTAATCCACTCTTCTGCTTTCAACTAGCAGGATTTCCACTATGGAAGGGCAGCACCCTGAATCACTAAGATTCCTTCAAGGCCAGCAGCCTTGGAACTTTAGTTCACTAAGAACTCTTCAAGGCCAGCAGCCTTGGAACTCCTCTAGTTCCCTAGGAACTCTTCAAGCCCAGGAGGCTTGGAACTTCGTTTAGTCCCTCCGGACAAGGACCCCTCAGGCCCTGGCTTGTTGTTGTTGTTGGTACTGAGTTGGTAAGATATCTTTAAGCTTGAACATCTTATGTACTTAGCAGCTTGGTGTAGTCCTCGTGGCATTCTGCTTGGAGTCTGGACTACATCTTCTTTGGTGCAGCTGATCTTTACTCCTTTCTGCTCATCTTCATCTGATGTCAGCTGTGCATCATCACCATCTGGATTTGCTAAGTCTCTGAGCTTTTGGTATACTTCGTCGTGCACTTAGAAATCCCTAAACCCTTCTTGAATGCTTTGCAGACATGATTCTGCATCTGTTCTTTTTTAGCCTTTGGTTCATGGTGATCTGTAGAGTGGCTTTCTCGATATTCTTTGTACTCTGCCACTTTTCTAAATGCTATCTTCTTGTCCTTCTCGGCTCTCAGCTTAGCTGCCATCTTCAGTGGCATTTTCATCTTTGTTGAGTGAAGCTCTAGTCTGTTTAAGTCCTTCTTCAAAGCTGCTTCATTTCCACCTATGTAGTCTCACTGTCACTGAGACTTGTTCTGTTAATCTCTGGTGAAACTCGTAGAGTCAACAATAGCATTCCAACAACTCAACGATTCTACAACTTAGCAATCATCAGCAACTCTTGATCTTTGAAGCTCTGTTGATTTATACTCCTTCCCAATCTTCCCATTGGAAAGTAGCCGTTAAAAGCTTTTTGAATTGCTTCGCAGATCTCGAGTTATTTGGTGTAGACTGCAGATGTGACATGACATCCCCTTTTCTGACTTTCTGACACTGCAGTCTACTGTTTCACCTACCCTGTCAGAGATGTCACTTTGATGTCTTGAGCAGGTAGTCAAATTTATTTCTTCCTTCTGATTTCTCGATCAGAGGTTGTCCTTTTGCATCGATGCTTTTCAATAAGCTCTGTTCGACCATCAATCTTCAGATTGAACCGTTGCCAATGCTTCAACCTTCTGACGACCGAACTCTATGATTCTGATGCATATCTTCTTGGACTTGATCCTAGTGTCTAGTTGACAGGTAGAGACAACACTACGATCTTGAAGAGTGTTGATTGGATCTTTAATGTAGAACACCTCTTCCTTCTCTTGAGTAGTGCTTCAATACTTCTATTTGCTTCGACTGCTCTCAGATACTGATGGCTTGACTCTTTGTTCTGGCCCCTTCTGAATAGCAAGACACTTTAGATTTGTGGCGTGTCCAACTCTCTTTCTCCTTGTGATCTCCCGTTCACTTATCATCAATGGACTGACCCAATGCTTAATCACTTTAGCCTTGTTCTTCAGAGGCTGACCAGTATCTTTGTGTACACTCCATCAATTCCTTCTTTGTTTGGTAGACACTACGATCCTGGTTGCTTTCAAGATCGTCGTCTTCTATTTTCTTGATAGCTACTGCATTTGCCGACTTTTCCTTGATCGATTCATCAAGTCTTCTTCTGATCAACTTGTGGAAGACTTCATCTCGAATGGCTTCACAACTCAATCTGGATGTTGATTGAGTTGGTGCTTAGATCTTCTGTTAGCTTACATGCCATTTGTTGAGTGCTCTCTGGTTTCCTTTAGGTGGGATGTATCTTTGCAGTACCAACCAGAGGCTTCGTTCCTTTGGATATTCTGGGAGTGCTCAATTATTGAGAATCGTGTTTGCTCTACGATTCTGCCTTGGCGTTGTGAGCACATCTTTTGAAGTCTCAATTCTACACTCTGCGATTCAGCTTCGGCTGTGCAGACACTACGACTCCGAGATCAGATCTTGACACTCTACGATTTCTGTCGTTGTGCTTCTGTCTTTATCTGATCTTACTCGACTACGATCTCTTCCTCTGATACGATCAATAGACTGTACGACTCTGAGTGTAGTCTACGATTCTTGACTTGGCTTTGACATCAGTAGACTCTACGACTCAGAGTGTAGTCTACGACTCTTGACTTGGCTTTGGCAGATGCTCGGTCGGCTCGTAAGCAAGCTGTCTCTACGATTCTGAACATGACTTCCTCAGCAGACTACGGGTCTGAGGAAGTTCTCCTCGACACACTACGATCCTTCCTCGTCTCTCCTGGCAGTTGATGAACTCTGAGATCTACTATCTTGTAGACTACGATTCTGCCTTGATAGCTTTCGAGTTTTCCTTGACTCTCCTAGCAGACTACGATTTCTGGTGCAATGTTCGATGATCAGACAAGCCTATCTATTACATTGTAAGATCAACCTAACAGGCTTGATCTTTCTATATTTATAGTCCTTGTACATCATTTCTTTTTAAGGACTTTACAAAGGTTTTTTTCTTATGTAGGATCAACCTAACACATTTGATCAATTCATTCTAAGTCCTTGTACATATGTTCCTATTATCTATCAAAGGACTTTACAGCTTTTCTTGATGTAAGCATACTTGCATAATCATTCATATATATAATAATCAAATCATATATCAATAGGAATATCATTCACATGCTTATTCCTGACAATCTCCCCCTATTTGATTATGACAAAAACAATAAGTGCATATGCATGTTATGAATGAATCTTATATACAATGAGCCACTGTATTTCTAAAACAGATAATCATGAATGTCATTTTATAATGATATGGAATTTTATAAGCTATGACACTTTTACATCCTGGATCCAGAACATATCTAATGGTTAGAGATGTACCTCTTTGGCTCCATATGTGTTTCCAGGATGTCTTGTTAATCAGCTACTCATCTGCTTGATCTTCTTGCTCCTGCTCCCTCTGGGATGTTGACTTTATTTCTTTTTCATTTATTGGCTCCCCCTCAGATGATGACTCTGCTTCTGCAACTTCTGCAGCTGCTGTCTTCTTCTTTGCCTTTCTCATGGCCTTCTTATCTTTACTTCTTCTGCACTCCTTGCTCTTCCTTGAATGCCTATTTCTATGCCTCTGTTTCTCCCCCTTTTTGTCATTAATCACTTGAGAGAGCTGTTCCATGTTGGACATAAGCTGCTCCATCAGATAAGAGGAGTTATCAACTTCAATCTTGAGTTCTTGTTGGCTCAGCTCAAGTTGCATGGAGAAAGACTGATTCAGGTTGTCAATCTTGTCAGAGAGGACTTGAATTTGCTCTTCATTGGCCTTCTATGACCATAGAGCTTCTGCCTTCTGATCATGTATGGCCTTCAGATAAATTTGATCTCTCTCTCTTTGATTCTGAGAGATACATCAGCCATAGTGGCTTGAAGTTTGTCTTGAGCTGAATTATCTCCTGCTACTTTCAACATCTTTGACTCTTCATTAATTTTAGATATCTTCTTAACTAACTCATCAGAATTCTTTAATAGTTTCTTCTCCATGGGAATTTTGTCATCTAGTTGGGCATCCTCTTGTTGAACACCAGATTGGACTCTATGATTTTCATCTTTGGACAGATTTTTGAAAGCTTTAAGAAACTGAACAATCGTTGAGTACCAATCGCTATTGGAGGATGAAGGAATGTCGGGTAACAGTGCTTGGGCCGAGGGAGGCTTCTCATTTTGGACTTGATCAACATCATTGGTAGAGTGAACAGACTCTACGATCATCTCCTTGGCCATACTCCTTCTGCGATCAGAGTCCACTCTACGATCATAAGGAATATAATGATTGCCAGCATGTCGGTAGACTTTGTAGTGAGGCTGTTCTTTGATCATTTTGGTTGCAAACTTCCGTATTCTTGGAAATTTCTGTGACACCATCTCCAAGTTGGGAAGATGAGAGAAGACCCATGTGAGATAGCTGCTATCTTTAGTGAAAGATGCCTTTACCCATGGCATATGAGGGTGAAACCACCTTATTGCATGGTTCTTAATTTCAGGCTCATATATTATAGTTGAGGCGTCTAGCTTCATAGCCTTACGATTGCTGAGCGCATTTTCTGCAGTCATCATTACCACATTTAGCCTTTCATTCCCATGATTGATCCATCTGCCAGGGAACACATCCAGTGATTCGTCGATTTCGACTACAATCTTTCTCTTGCGATTTACAAGATTTGGAATGTGAAAACTTTCTGGTTCTTCTTCTGTAGAACTGGAGTTCCTTCATCTTCTCTCTATTCTAAACAGGAGTTAGACCTTTGTAGATTTCCTTCATCGGACTCATCAGTTTGTTCCTTCATTTTATCATCATTCTCCATTTCTTCTCCTTCTGAGCTTGAATCATGCTGACTCCTTTCATCTAATTCATCAGAGAATTCTTTATACTGGTTTTCATCATTAGTGCCTTCTTCATCAATATCTTCCTTGGATTCAGATTTATCATCACTTACTACAATGACTGCAGTAGAGTGATCACTTTTTTTCTTGGGGACAAATTTAGTAAGTAGTCTGTAGACCTTTCTTCTCTTTGAGAGTTCAGCTATAGGAGAGTCAGACTGTTCTTCTTCTTCTAAATTCGAGGCTTTTGTATCATCAGACAAATTTCTTTGATGTTCATCATTGGCAGGAGTAGGTCCTTCTTTTTTAGACTTAACATCTTTTGAACCATCATGTGGGTTTGTAGGAGTAGTTACAGTAGGAGATGCAGTTTTGTCATCTTGCAGCCTTTCTTCATCTTCAGAGTG
The DNA here is from genome assembly GCA_020205605.1 of Panax ginseng. Lineage (NCBI taxonomy): Eukaryota > Viridiplantae > Streptophyta > Magnoliopsida > Apiales > Araliaceae > Panax > Panax ginseng. The sequence continues at coordinate 92,345,165 of CM035129.1, forward strand.
GATGCTCTGAGAGTTAGCGCCATAGGGCTTATACATTCTTCTTTGTTATCAGAGTCTGCATTTTCTTTCATTGATCCAGCTTCACTTTCATTGCTGGATTTGTTCTTTGGGGACCTAATTTTGAGTTTATCAGTTCCCTTCTCTTCTTTTGACTCTACATTCTCTTCTTTGTTAGATGGACTTTCTTGGGAAGCTGGGGCTTGCTTGTTTACCACTTTAGCTTTCTTTCTGAATGGCCCTTGAAGTAATTTGTTACTTCTCCTCTTTGTGGTCTCTGCAGTTGAGACCTTTTCATCTTCATCCTTGTCTTTTGTGGAGAGACTTCTTGGTAAGGACTCAGTTTTCTTCACACCCTTGGATTTCTTCCTTGTTGGTGTGGTTGCTATTGGTACAGATTCACCAGATTCAGAGCTTTCCACCTCTTTGGCATTCCTCTTCTTCGCAGAGTTCTTTCTATTGCTCCCAGTTGTCGTTAACCTCCTGTTTTCCTTTAGGTTTTTCTTCCAGTTCACAAACAGTTGTGGAGACATTACTTTGTGAACATTCAGAGGCTCTCCTTCGTCATCCTTGATCTTGCCTCCCAGTTTTTTCTTTAGCACAATGCTCAATAGTCTTCCATGGAAAACCTTTGTGAGGCCGGGTTTATCTGTAGACTTCTTCATCTCAGCCTTTTCCACCCATTTAGAGATTTGATCGAACAAGATAGCTCTAAAGTTTATTTGTTTCTTCAGAACTATTGCAGACATAATCTTCAGTTGTTGATCAAGCACAGTGTCATGTGCAGTGTTCTTGCATAGAATACATTTTCCCACTATCTCAGCAAGGAACTCGAATTCTTCTAGAAACTCCTTTTTCTTCATGTCCTTCAGACAAGGGTTTCTTTGGTACCGCATAATTTTCTTCACTTGTTCAGTGTCGATCTCATCAAGGCTTTTCAGTCCTCGGTCAGGAAAGCCTAAGCATTGATTGATATAAGATGATTTTAGCTTTAGAGACTGACCTTTGAGCTTGGTAGAAAGGGATCCAGAATTTATGGATGCTTTTGAGTAAAACTCCTTAACCAGTTCAGTATATACTCGAGTGCTTGCCTCAAGGCATTCTGAGAATCCAACTTTCTTTACAAGTTCAAGAATGTCTCTGAACTTCTTTTCGAATTTCTTAAACGACTTGGTTCCTAGCTGAATGCCAGTGATTACTCGCCAATCTGCCATTTGAGGAGTTTAAATAATATGGGTATTTGATTTAGAGAGTCTTTTGAGAGATTGATGAATGTGATTTGGGCAATGCTTTGGAGGGTTAACAGATTCTGGCTTAGAAAAGGATTCTATGGTTTGAAACTGGGAGGGAGAGAGATTCGATAATTTTTGATAACTATTTGCAAATTTTGAATTTGTCTTTATGGCAGTCCCTTCTGACTCTACATACGATGTGATGTGTCAACTGGCCATTGGTTGCACGATGCCCAGTAATGAGCTGTAACTCCCCATAACTGTAAGACCCCAACTTTTTGAATAAAGATGAATTTTCTATAATTATCATTTTTGAATATTATGGAATGAATTTAATATAATTTTATAGTTGTGGGTAATATTTACAAATTTTGCAAAGTATGCAAGTTGTAATATTATATTCAATTGGTCGGGAAATATTCTTTTTGTCAGGGAATATCCATACGACGGTATAATCATTGGTGGACCCCACAACAGAATTATTGTCGGATTGAGAAAACAACAAAAATATTTTATGAAAATAACGGCGGAAGTTTTACCATTAACACTGTTGAACTACTCATTAGTAAAGTACAAAGAATGATGTCTGGCGTGGTTGCATAGTAGCACACCTGTATTGATTATTGATGCTTTACGTGAGAAGTCACTCGCTTTTTGCTTATTATTTGGATCCCTATTTACCCATTTTTCAAAATTATCGAAAGGAAATTATAAAGTGTATATATATATATATATATATATATATATATATATTTTGACTTTTGTGTATGTGTGTGTGTGTTTTCGTGTGTGTAGGAGTGTTTGTGTGTTAGTGGGTTTTGGTGGGGAATTATTATCAAGTGATGTGTTGTGTTAGTGGGTGGAGGAATATATAATTGGCATGTGTGTGATTATAATATATATATATATATAACTTGTGAGTGGGTTTATATATATATATATATATATATATATATATATATATATATATATATATATATCTTGCAAGTCAAAAATAAGTGAAGAATTCTGGATGAAAAGTTGATGCGCTTTGGTTTTTGTTAAAATTCAACATGTGTTATTATATATATATATATATATATATATATATATATTATATTATATTTTATTGATTATTATATTATTAAGTTGAAAAAGAAAAGGAAGTGTCAGAATTTTCTTGCCGTGAATTTTAATCAGCAGAATATTAACTGTTGATCCGTGATTAAAAAATTCAAATAGTACCTTTCCATTCTCCTATAAATAGAAGCTCATTCCTTCATTATTTCCTCACAATTCAAAAACTCTAGAGAGAGAAAATTATAGAGAGAAAGAAGAAGAGAAGTCTGCTACCTTTCTTTTCCTATATCCAGTTTCTTTTACGGTAAGGGGTGTTATTCTTTCTTATTCATGAAGAGAATTGTTGTTATTCCATTTCTTATTATTCTGTTGGAATAACTTTTGTATCTGTGCCATCTACCCTATACTTGGTGATTTCTATTGTTATTCTATTCGTTATTATTACATTTGGAATATCCTGCATGCATAAGTCTATCGCCGGACATGGTTCCGCTCTTTATAATTCGGTTGGAATATCCTGTCTGTGTGTTTTACGCCGGACTTGGTTCCGTATTTATTATTCTGTTGGAATATCCTGTCTGTGCATTTTACGCCAGACCTGATTCCGTTATTTATTATTCATTGGAATTACATGCCTATCAAGCACCGCATACATGGTGATTTCATTGTTATTCCATTCTTTATTATTCTGTTGGAACATCCTCGCATCGGTGCAATTTACTTTGACTCGTTCCATTACTTATTATTCGTTGAATAACTTTGTTTATCTGGCACCGCATGCATGGGGATTTCTTTTGTTATTCCATTCTTTAATATACTCAGTTGGTTAAAGTTTTGACTTCTATACTTCATGAAATTAGTGGAATATCCTTGATATTTGCGCTTCATCCAGTATTTTTTTTCCATGGAAATATTCTTCTGAGCATTCTTGAATTTTACTATACAAAGCAGTATCATGTTGACAATTTGGACATTATTGGTTCCTGGACAAATTAATTCGTGAACTTGTTTTATTGAATTCTTATATCATTGTCATCATCCTCATGTTTATATTATTTTGAAAGTCATCTGTGGCCTATAGTGCAAAGATGGACTTGGTATGATTATGACCAGGGATTATTCGGTATAATCATGACCATAATGTTACAAATGATGTGGTAAAAGTCCTCATTATCCCATAGTGCATTGATGGATGCTTGTTGGCATGATCATGACCATTGATGAATACTGCCGAATATCCTTGGCCCGTAGTGCATGGATAATTTGTGGTCGTGACCCTAATGAATATCCTTGGTCAGTAGTGCGGGGATGATGTTGATTATTTATTAAAATCGAGTCTCGTGATAAAAGTGATGAAAACCTTTTAAATCATAAAAGATAGTAGATTTTATTCTCTACTTGACTCTTTTAATGGATTGCTTGTCCACCGCAGCTTAAACTTGATGTCTATTGTATTTTATCGGTTTAACATTGTTGAAGGCTAATGATAATTTATTCGCATTATCTTAGTCATAATATTTCTTATTGGGCTAGTTGAGCTCACCTTTTCTTTCTTTTATTCTTTCTTCTGTGAAATGAGAACGTGGTTTGGGATGAGTCGGGAATGGAGTGATGGTCCGGATGATAGTATTAGCTAGTAGTCCTCACTATTACATTAAATAGTGTGAAAATAAATGTAATAAGGACTTATTACGAGAGTGGATATTGTCTGAAGATGATGATTTGTATTAAAACTCATGACTCTCTTGTTGTATAATTAAAATTGTATTTGTATTCTGTACCATGTATATGGCGACTCAGAATAGGTGATGTATACCTATTTTGGGGGCGTCACAGTTGGTATCAAAGCTTAGGGATATGATCCCTGGTTGAGATGTGAGATAAGAACTAGGAGTGGAGAGACGGGAAATTCTTTCGCTAGTATGACCTACCTAAGTTTATTTGGTATTTAATTGATCGGTCAGAGTATAGGGATAATATGTGATATGTTATTTAACTCTTGTTTTGTGGCAGTATTTGAAAATGACATCCGAGAATGTTGAGAATATCAATGGAGCACAGGAGACTGTTGAGTCTCCACAGATTAATAATCAGGATAATGTGCATCAGGAAGGCGACAATCCTCAGGCAAACAACAACACTGACCAAATGATGAACGATGGAATGTTTTGAGGTTTCATGCAATTCATGCAACATCAAGTGAGAGCAGCTCCTGTCCAAAATGTAGGTGGAAATACTGGCAACTCTCGGACGGTCACCGCCAAGCAGTTTAAGGAACTGGGACCACCAGAGTTTTTTGGAGAGCCAAAACCACTTAAGGCGGAGATGTGGATTAAGCAGATCAACAAGATATTTGATGTTTTGGGATGCTCTGAGGAGCAAAAGGTTCCCTTTGCCACCTTCATGTTATGCGCGTAGGCAAATTCTCGGTGGGAATCAGAAAGCGTACTCAACCTGCCGCACTAAAGATGTCTTGGGAGAAGTTCTAAAAAATGTTTAACGACAAGTACTTTCCCGAAAGTATTTGTCACATGAAAGAGGTAGAATTCATCAAGCTGGAACAAAAAAACATGACCATATCGCAGTACGAAGCAAAGTTTGCCGAGTTGTCCCGGTTTGCGTCCCATTTGGTTGATAATGAGGAGAGAATGACGCGAATGTTTTTAAGAGGTTTGAAACCTGAGATACGTCAATATCTTATCTCTCATAAACTGTGTTTGTATTCAGATGTTGTTAATAGGGCTCAGTTATTGGAGCGTGATAATGAGTCATCCCAACCAAAAGATAGCAACCGGCAAAGTGATAATACTAGTGAGAGCAGTCATCAAAGCGGTGACAACAAGCGTGGAGGAAATCAACAGGCCAGAAATGGTAACCACTTCGGTGGTAATCAGGGCCAAAACAATAAGAATGGACATTTTAAGAAAAGGAGATTCAACAATGATGGAAAGACGTCAGCACCAGCACCTGTTGTGAAGGAAGGAGAACGACCACCTATTATATGCTTCAAATGTGGAGGGGAGGGACACATCAGTTAAACTGCGCAATGCCGTCCAAAGCATGTTATAATTATGGAAGAGAAGGTCACCTAGCCCGATTTTTTTGTTCACCGAAGATAAGTTCAGCTAGGATGGAGGCACCAGAGGCCGTCCAAGAAAAGTCAAAGCCGATAGTGCAAGGGAGAGCGTTTGTTGTGACTTCCCAGAAAGAAAGGAACCCGAACGAGGTCATCACGGGTAAGCTTATCATAAACTCTAGCGAAGTTTATACCTTATTTGATACCGGTTATACCCATTCTTTCATTTCTCCTACTTGCACTCAATGTTTAAATTTGATTTCAGAGAAATTGGACTTTGATTTATCTGTTGAAACTCCATTGGGAGAAACCTTCATTACATCCACTGTTTATAAGTCTTGTTTAGTTCAAATCGGCACCCGCACGTTACCCGTCGATCTTATTTCTTTGAAAATACTTGCATTTGATGTGATTCTAGGGATTGATTGGTTAACTACTCATCATGAAAAAATTGATTATTTTCGTAAGGTTGTTAGCTTTCATATTCCTAACCAACTTATTATGCGAATTCAAGGAACCAAACCATTAAAATCAATCACTGTCATCTCAAGCCATAAAACTATTCGTTTATTAAAAAACGGATGTCAAGCTTTCTTAGCTCATGTCACGGATCTAAACAAAAATACGTCAGTTTTGAATGATATTTCTATTGTTAATGAATTTCCTGACGTATTCCCTGAAGAACTTCCTGGCCTACCCCCAGAGCATGAAATTGAATTTTGTATCGACCTTGAACCCGATACAAAGCCCATTTCCAAAGCCCCATATCGAATGGCTCCTATTGAACTTCAGGAGTTAAAGACGCAACTGCAGGAATTGTAGACATTGGCTTTATTCGTCCTAGTACTTCTCCTTGGGGTGCTCCTGTTCTATTCGTAAAGAAGAAAGATGGGAGTATGCGACTTTGTATTGATTATCTGGAGTTGAATCATGTCACCATCAAAAATAGGTACCCATTGCCACGTATTGATGACTGTTTGACCCGGTTGCAAGGAGCCAAATTCTTTTCAAAGATTGATCTTCGTTCCGGATATCACCAATTGAAGATTAGAACCGATGACATTCCAAAGACGACTTTCAGAACTCGGTACGGGCATTATGAATTCCTAGTCATGTCTTTTGGATTGACTAATGCTCCTGCTGCCTTCATGGATATGATGAACCGAGTATTCAAGGAATATTTGGATCACTTTGTGGTCGTCTTTATTGATGACATCCTCATATATTCCAAAACCCGTGAAGATTATGAGCAACACTTGAGGCTGATGCTCCAAAAGCTTCGTGAATATAAGCTTTATGCCAAGTTGAAGAAATACGAGTTCTGGCTTGAGGAAGTGGCATTCATTGGGCACGTGGTATCAAGTCATGGAATATCTGTTGACCCAGCAAAGATTGAAGCTATTCAAAGCTGGGAGCAACCTAAATCAGTGACCGAAGTACGTAACTTTCTCGGTTTAGCTGGTTATTATCGGAGATTCGTGGAAGGATTTTCTCGAATCGCTACTCCACTAACTCAGCTGACTTGGAAAGATACAAAGTTCAATTGGAGCGAGGAATGTGAGAAGAGTTTTCAAGAACTCAAGAGGAGACTCATTTCAGCACCTGTTCTGACAATACCATCTGGTTCCGAGGGATTTGTCATCTATAGTGATGCTTCGGGCAAAGTGTTAGGATGTGTTCTCATGCAACATGGGAAAGTCATAGCCTATGCCTCACGACAACTCAAAGAATATGAGAGGAATTATCCTACTCATGATCTAGAGTCAAGCATTTGTTATCTTCTTCGCACTAAAGATTTGGAGGCATTACTTGTATGGGGAGAAAGTGGAGATCTTTACGGATCATAAAAGCCTCAAATATTTCTTCACTCAAAAGGAACTCAACATGAGACAACGACGTTGGCTTAAACTATTGAAAGATTATGATCATACCATCCAATACCATCCTGGAAAAGCGAACGTGGTAGCTGACGCATTGAGTAGAAGATCATATCGCGGAATGAAAGTGCGATATTGTCAATAAAGGCCCATTTTGTATGACTTGCAAAGGATGGAGATACAGATAAAGACTCTAGGGACCCACGTGATGATGGCGAATATACGAGTAGAACTAACTTTAATTGATAAAGTTAAAGCTGCTCAAACTACAGACATGGAGCTAATGCGTATGAGGAAGAAAGCACAAGAAGGTGCTATGTCGGAAGCAAGAATTGATGAAGAAGGAATACTTCGAGTCAACTCTAGACTTTGTGTTCCTAACGACCCTGATTTAAAGTATAAAATCATGATGGAGGCACACAACACACCGTTTACAATCCATCCAGGGAGTACCAAAATGTACCGTGGTCTTTGTCATACATTTTGGTGGAGTAATATGAAGAGAGAGATAGCGCTGTTTATCTCAAGGTGTCTAACGTGTCAACGAGTCAAGGCGGAGCATCAAGTACCAAAAGGTCCATTGCAACCACTTGAAATTCTAGAATGGAAGTGGGAGCACATTACCATGGATTTCGTTACTGGTCTTCCCAAGGTTTCTCAAGGCATTGATGCGATTTGGGTCATTGTTGATAGATTGACCAAGTCTGCTCATTTCTTACCAATACGAGAAACTTATACACTTGAACATCTTGCTCGTATGTACATAAATGAGATTGTAAGACTGCATGGTATGCCAGTATCCATAGTTTCTGATCGAGACCCAAGATTCACTTCACGATTTTGGGTTAGTTTGCAAAAAGCTATGGGCACGGATTTACGATTTAGTTCGGCATATCATCCTCAGACGGAATGACAATCAGAGAGGACTATTCAAACTTTGGAAGATTTATTAAGACTCAGTGTCCTTGACTTCAAGGGAAGTTGGGATAAGTTCTTACCATTGGTGGAGTTTTCCTACAACAACAGTTATCAAGCAAGTATTGGCATGGCTCCATTCGAGGCGTTGTATGGAAGAAAGTGTCGTTCTCTAGTATATTAGGATGAGGTGGGTGAAGCAACGTTTTTGGGACCAGAGTTGGTACGTATGACTACGGAAAAGATTCAAACGATCCGATAACATATAAAAACCTCACAAGATCGACAAAATAGTTATGGTGATCTTCATCGAAAGGACGTGGAATTCGATATAGGAGATCACGTGTTCTTACGTGTTGCTCCATGGAAAGGATTTACGAGATTTGGAAAGAGAGGAAAGCTCAATCCTCGATTCATTGGCCCATTTTTAATCCTCGATCGAGTAGGAGCTGTGGCCTATAGACTGGCTTTACCGCCAAGTATGTCTCGTGTTCATAATGTTTTTCACATATCCATGTTACGTAAATATGTGGAAGACCCGAACCACATTATTGAGTTAGAACTAGACGATATAGCGGAAGATTCAACGTATGAAGAGGTTCTTGTTCAAATCTTTGATAAGAAGGAACATATTCTACGCTCCAAGGTTATACCTCAAGTCAAAATTTTGTGGATAAAACCACGATGTTGAGGAAATAACTTGGGAGTTAGAATCTGAAATGAAGTCAAGGTATCCTTACCTATTCGATATACTAGGTACGTACCCTAATTTCGAGGGAGAAATTTCTTAAGAAGGGGAGGTTGTAAGACCCCAACGTTTTGAATAAAGATGAATTTTCTATAATTATCATTTTTGAATATTATGGAATGAATTTAATATAATTTTATAGTTGTGGGTAATATTTACAAATTTTGCAAAGTATGCAAGTTATCATATTATATTCGATTGGTCGGAAAATATTCTTTTTGTCAGGGAATATCCGTACGATGGTACAATCATTAGTGGACTCCACAACAGAATTATTGTCGGATTGAGAAAACGACAAAAATATTTTATGAAAATAACGGCGGAAGTTTTACCATTAACACTGTTGAACTACTCGGTAGTAAAAGTACAGTAATACGCATGGTTGCATAGTAGCACACGGTATTGATTATTGATGCTTACGTGAGAAGTCACTCAGTTTTGCTTATTATTTGGATCCCTATTTACCCATTTTTCAAAATTATCGGAAGGAAATTATAAAGTATATATATATATATATTTGACTTTTGTGTATGTGTGTGTGTGTTTTCGTGTGTGTAGGATTGTATGTGTGTTAGTGGGTTTTGGTGGGGGAATTATTATCAAGTGATGTGTTGTGTTAGTGGGTAGAGGAATATATAATTGGCATGTGTGTGATTATAATATATATAACTTGGTTTTTGTTAAAATTGAACATGTGTTATTATATATATATATATATATATATATATTATATTTTATTGATTATTATATTATTAAGTTGAAAAAGAAAAGGAAGTGTTAGAATTTTCTTACTGTGAATTTTAATCACCAATATTAATGTTGATCCGTGATTAAAAAATTTAAATAGTACCTTTCCATTCTCCTATAAATAGAAGCTCATTCCTTCATTATTTCCTACGAATTCATCGAAACTCTAGAGAGAAAATTATAGAGAGAAAGAAGAAGAGAAGTCTGCTACCTTTCTTTTCCTATATCCAGTTTCTTTTACGGTAAGGGGTGTTATTCTTTCTTATTCATGAAGAGAACTGTTGTTATTCCATTTCTTATTATTTTGTTGGAATAACCTATATACGCGGTCTACCCTATACTTGGTGATTTCTATTGTTATTCTATTCATTATTATTATTCGCTGAATATCCTGTCATGCATTATACATGGGACTGGTTAAAATCTTTATTATTACTGTTGGAATATCCTGTTTGTGCGTTTTACGTAGAACACAGTTCCGCCTTTTATTATTACGTTAGAATATCCTATCTCATGCGTTTTACTCAAGACCTAATTCCGTTATTTATTATTACATTGGAATAACTTTGCCTATCTGAGTACCGCACACATGGTGATTTCATTGTTATTCCATTCTTTATTATTCGTTGGAACATCCTGCCGTGCGAATTTACTTTGACACAGTTCCATTACTTATTATTCTCATTGGAATAACTTTATCTCATCATCAATACGACATGCATGGGGATTTCTTTTGTTATTCCATTCTTTAATATACTCAGTTGGTTAAAGTTTTGAATTCTATACTCCATGAAATTAGTGGAATATCCTTGATATTTGCGCTTCATCCAGTATTTTTTTTCCATGGAAATATTCTTCTGAGCATTCTTGAATTTTACTCTACAAAGCAGTATCATGTTGACAATTTGGACATTATTGGTTCCTGGACAAATTAATTCGTGAACTTGTTTTATTGAATTCTTATATCATTGTCATCATCCTCATGTTTATATATATATATATATATATATATATATATATATATATATATATATATATATATATATATATATATATATCTTGCAAGTTGCAAATAAGTGAAGAATTCGGATGAAAAGTTGACAGTTTTGGTTTTTGTTAAAATTCAACGTGTGTTATTATATATATATATATATATTATATTTTATTGATTATTATATTATTAAGTTGAAAAAGAAAAGGAAGTGTTAGAATTTTCTTGCCGTGAATTTTAATCAGCCGAATATTAACTGTTGATCCGTGATTAAAAAATTTAAATAGTACCTTTCCATTCTCCTATAAATAGAAGCTCATTCCTTCATTATTTCCTACGAATTCATCGAAACTCTAGAGAGAGAAAATTATAGAGAGAAAGAAGAAGAGAAGTCTGCTACCTTTCTTTTCCTATATCCAGTTTCTTTTACGGTAAGGGGTGTTATTCTTTCTTATTCATGAAGAGAACTGTTGTTATTCCATTTCTTATTATTTTGTTGGAATAACCTATATACGCGGTCTACCCTATACTTGGTGATTTCTATTGTTATTCTATTCATTATTATTCTGTGGAATATCACATGCATGCATTATACATGGGACATGGTTCCGCTTTTATAATTCGGTTGAATATCCTGTTGCATGCGTTTTTACGCGGACTTGGTTCCGTGTTTATTATTCATTGGAATATCTTGTCTGCATGCATTTCGCCGGACTGATTCCGTTATTTATTATTACGTTGGAATTACATGCCTATCTGTCACAATCTGCATACATGGTGATTTCTCATTGTTATTCCATTCTTTATTATTCTGTTGGAACATCCCAATACGGTCTTGAATTTACGCCTTTGGTTCCATTACTTATTATTACATTGAATAACTTTTGTTTATCAAGCACCTGCATGCATGGGGATTTCTTTTGTTATTCCATTCTTTAATATACTCAGTTGGTTAAAGTTTTGACTTCTATACTTCATGAAATTAGTGGAATATCCTTGATATTTGCGCTTCATCCAGTATTTTTTTTCCATGGAAATATTCTTCTGAGCATTCTTGAATTTTACTATACAAAGCAGTATCATGTTGACAATTTGGACATTATTGGTTCCTGGACAAATTAATTCGTGAACTTGTTTTATTGAATTCTTATATCATTGTCATCATCCTCATGTTTATATTATTTTGAAAGTCATCTGTGGCCTATAGTGCAAAGATGGACTTGGTATGATTATGACCAGGGATTATTCGGTATAATCATGACCATAATGTTACAAATGATGTGGTAAAAGTCCTCATTATCCCATAGTGCATTGATGGACAGTTGTTGGCATGATCATGACCATTGATGAATACGCGAATATCCTTGGCCCGTAGTGCATGGATAATTTGTGGTCGTGACCCTAATGAATATCCTTGGCCGTAGTGCAGGGATGATGTTGATTATTTATTAAGCTGAGTCTCAGCGATAAAAGTGATGAAAAACCTTTTAAATCATAAAAGATAGTAGATTTTATTCTCTACTTGACTCTTTTAATGGATTGCTTGTCCGCTGCAGTTAAACTTGATGTCTATTGTATTTTATCAGTTTAACATTGTTGAAGGCTAATGATAATTTATTCTGCATTATCTTAGTCATAATATTTCTTACTGGGCTAGTTGAGCTCACCCTTTCTTTCACTGTTCTCTTCAGGAAATGAGAACGTAGCTGGGATGAGTCGGGGAATGGAGTTATGGTCCAGATAATAGTATTAGCTAGTAGTCCTCACTATTCTGTTAAATAGTGTGAAAATAAATGTAATGAGGACTTATTCTGAGAGTGGATATTATCTAGAAGACAGTATTTGTATTAAAACTCACAGCTCTCTTGTTGTATAATTAAAATTGTATTTGTATTCTGTACCATGTATTTGGCGACTCAGAATAGGTGATGTATACCTATTTTGGGGGCGTCACAATAACCTTTTTAGTTTTATATTCCTTTTAAGAGAATAAGCATTACTAACGTGGATTGACCATTGACCTTTTTGGTTCGTAGAGTATTCCGGTGAGGTAGCTATGGAATCTACGTTTTCCTTTGTTGACTCAACGATTATCTTCTAAGAGATGCTGCAGTGGATGGTTTTGACACTAATCCTCATCTTGAAACTTCATAGCTTGATCACTGATGTACCCCAAACCAGTTTGGGCACTTAAGTTCTAAGGTGCTTTTGCATGATGTCTTTCCAAACTGTGTTCGTATTTATCTCCACACGATCTGAGTAGTTGAGCAAGTATCCAATTCTTCCGAGCTCCTTATGAGCTAGGGTATCCTCTGGTAAGACTGCGATCATCGAGTCTGCTTCTACGATCGTTGAGGTTGCTCCACGATCGTTGAGTTCTCTTCAATCTCTACTCTACGATCGTTGATTGTCTTGGCCCTTGAGATGAACTTTACTAAGCATTCCTTCTAGGTTAATGTAGCTCAAGAAGGGCCAACCTCTTAGGGTGAACTAAGGGTCAGGTTTGTCCCTGAGGCGCTTTCCAAATGAAAAACATTTAGAAGTGTTTTGCACTGCTATCTCATTTGACCTTTTCTGCTGGGGAGACCCTCTACCACCTTTAGACATTTGCATTGGTTGTAATCGTGGTTTCTTTCTGCTTTTACACTACGATTAGATGTTTAATCGTAGACTCTCCACAATTTTGAGTTGGGTGGTTGGTCGGTTATCGATGAAATGCGTTTTGAGACGCTCCTACCGACTATGGATCTTCATTTGGTTAAATCGACCACAAAGTTTTGGGACTCTGAATCGGGTACATTGCTTCATAGTATATCTCTAATGTTTTAAAGTCATTGTTACATTAGCGATTCTTTGCTCCCCATAGTTGATCTTCGTCTTCTTAGAGAGACATACGTTCTTCTTCATGTGTAGCAGAAGGCAGCCATGCATATCTCATTCTGGCTGAAGTCATCAAATCTTATTGTGTCGTAAAAATGAGTATCTTTAGGGTTGATCATTCTATGATCCTTTGACAGCACTACGAACGTAGTCTTCCTTGACAGCTTGTACTTAGAGTTCTGCTTCCGTAATGAGTTCCTCATGTTTGATGCTCGATGATCCTCTAAGGTGAGCTTCCTTGAGGATTCTTTTCTTATGACATGCTTTGCATGATTCAACATATAAGACCCTGTCCATCTTTGGTTGAGTGGCCTGCTTCCATATAAGGATCAACAGCCATGTGAGCTTCATTTAGATTAACTCAGTAGGTCTTCAAGGGAAGACTTAAACATATAGGAATTTTTATCAGAATCATTTCTGAACAGTCTTAAGCCTTCTGCTGGTTGAATATTTCTTGACTGAAGTCCTTTGCTTCAGCATTCCTTAGTGTGGCTAGATAGACTAGGTACCTGCAGGTTAGATACATTTTTATTTTTGGTACCTATAATTAAATGGGTCCTACCAGGTTAGTTTTCTAATACCATGTTCCTCATATAATTGAATAATCATCACATTGATCACCAGCAATCATATTCATGCATGTAACTAATTTAGATAATGCATTTTGAGATGCATGATGGTGAGTGTGTGTAAGATTTGCCATTTTAATAAAACACTCTTTTTCTTTGATGGTTTCATCATTTGTTTGGTTATGTTCACAGAGTGAGAATCAATTCTATGACTTATTTGTATCTTTTTGATTCATGGAGGTGATTAGTTTCTATAAATCTTCAAGATACTCTTGTAGAACTGATCATACTCTGTGTGTTATCAAACACTTAGAACATGGGTTTGTACATACATACTAACCCATCAGCAAAGATTACTCTACATAAGATTAATTTGACCTTTGATATTCTTATGAGCCATTTCATATTTCTTTCAAGATGTCATCTTCAACCTAAAACTTGGATGGAGAAAAAGTTTGTAAGCATTTGAGTTTCCAACCTCAGTGTACCTTCTCTCTTCACCTTTTTAGGTAGAGTATGATTTCTTGACGGGATACTATTATAGTGCATAAGGGGGTGCAACATGATGTACACATTTATATTAGTGAGGAACCGTACCTTTTTACTGTCAGTTTCTTAACAGTCATTTAGCTTAGATATACTGAGGAAATGCATCGATGTGCATAGTTTCACATTTGCTCCTGATAGCTTCTTGCTCCAGTTGACCTTCAATCAATCAGTCATGGTTTTGAAGATGTAAGCTAAGAGAATCTCAACATCTTTAGTTCTTTGACATCCTTGAGTTCACAAAGTTTACATCCAGCTGCTGGTTGGCCAGATACATGTTTGAGAAGTTCTTCTTTCTTTTATGAGAAAAAATTTCTTAGCATATGGCCTTTTCATCTTTTCAGACTGGTGGATGTTTGACTCTTTTCTGTTGATATCTCTTGAGCTTTCTACCCTGGTCTTCAGACTTCAAGATTGACTGCGGGCAAGGATTGGTCCTGTTGATATGACAATCAAGAACATGGACTAATCTGAGCAGCTTCAGGGATATATACACATTTACCTGTACACAGTATTTCCAACGTGTGAGCTCATCTGCATATAACAAGTGACTTACTAATAAACCAGGTTTAGAACAATGTTTGTGCCTAGGATCAGACTCAAAGCGATTATCTTTTAAATATAGCAAGAGAACCTGCTCTGATACCAATTATTAGTTCCCAGTAGGCACACAATAGATCTAGAAGGGGGGGTTGAATAGATCCTTTTTAATTTCAAATACTTTTCCCTTTTAATTTGTATTGCTAATGAATTAGCATATGACAAACATAAGAATCTTTTCAAGCACAACAGAATAAGTAAAAGATCCCCTTCATTGATATATTCATAATCATACATACATTGTTCTTAGAGTTAGTTTAGTGGTAAGCAGTTAATACATTTATACCAGTTATAGTAGTTAGGAGCATATTGTTAATGACAGAATGTAAAAGACACAAGCGATTTTAAGTGGTTCAGAGACTCAAGTTCCTAATCCACTCTTCTGCTTTCAACTAGTAGGATTTCCACTAAGGAAGGGCAGCACCCTAAATCACTAAGATTCCTTCAGGCAGCTGACCTTGGAACTTGATTCACTAAGAACTCTTGAGCCAGGCAGACCATGGAACTCCTCTAGTTCCCTAGGAACTCTTCAAGCCCAGTAGGCTTGGAACTTCATTTAGTCCCTCCAGACAAGGACCCCTCAGGCCCTGGCTTCTTGTTGTTGTAGTTGTTGTTGTTGTTGGTGCTAAGCTGCTAAGATATCTTTAAGCTTAAACATCTTATGTACTTAGCAGCTTGGCGTAGTCCTCTTGGCATCTTTGGTGCAACTGATCTTTACTCATTTATGCTCATCTTCATCTGATGTCAACTGTGCACCATCACCATCTGGATTTGCTAAGTCTTTGAGCTTTTGGTAGACTTCGTTTGTCACTTAGCAATCCCCGAAACCTTCTTGAATGCTTTGCAGACATGATTCTGCATATGTTCTTTTTCAGCCTTTGGTTCATGGTGATCTGTAGAGTGGCTTTCTTGATCTTCTTTGTACTCTGCCACTTTTCTGAATGCTATCTTCTTGTCCTTCTCGGCTCTCAGCTTAACTGCCATCTTCAGTAGCATTCTCATCTTTGTTGAGTGAAGCTCTAGGCTGTTAAATCCTTCTTCAAAGCTGCTTCACTTCCACCTATGTAGTCTCATTGTCACTGAGACTTGTTCTATTAATCTCTGGTGGAACTCGTAGAGTCAACAATAACATTCTAACAACTCAACGGTTCTGCAACTTAGCAATCATCAACAACTCTTGATCTTTAAAGCTCTGTTGATTTATACTCCTTCCCAATCTTCCCGTTGGAAAGTAGCCATTAAAAGCTTTTTGAATTGCTTCGCAGATATCGAGTTATTTGGTGTAGACTGCAGATGTGACATGACATCCCCTTTTTCTGACTTTCTAACAGTGCAGTCTACTGTTTCACCTACCCTGTCAGAGATGTCACTTTGATGTCTCGGGCAGGTAGTAAACTTTATTTCCTCCTTCTGATTTCTCGATCAGAGGTTGTCCTTTTGCATCGATGCTCTTCAATAAGCTTTGTTCGACCATCAATCTTTAGATTGAACCGTTGCCAATGCTTCAACCTTCAGACGACCAAACTCTACTATTCTGATACATATCTTCTTGGACTTGATCCTAGTGTCTAGTTGACAGGTAGAGACAACACTAAGATTCTGAAGAGTGTTGATTGGATCTTTAATGTAGAACACCTATTCCTTCTCTTGAGCAGTGCTTCAATACTTCTGTTTGCTTCGACTGCTCTCAGATACTGATGGATTGACTCTTTATTTTGGCCCATTCTAAATAGCAAGACACTTCAGATTTGTGGCGTGTCTAGCTCGCTTTCTCCTTGTGATCTCCCGTTCACTTATCATCAATGGACTGACCCAATGCTTAATCACTTTAGCCTTGTTCTTCAGAGGCTGACCAGTATCTTTGTGTACACTCCATCAATTCCTTCTTTGTTTGGTAGACACTACGATCCTGGTTACTTTCAAGATCTTCGTCTTCTATTTTTTTGATAGCTCTCATATTTGGCGACTTTCTCTTAGTCGATTCTTCAAGTCTTCTTCTGATCAACTTGTGGAAGACTTCATCTCGAATGGCTTCACAACTCAATCTGGATGTTGATTGAGTTGGTGCTTAGATCTTCTGTTAGCTTACATGCCATTTGTTGAGTGCTCTCTGGTTTCCTTTAGGTGGGATGTATCTTTGCAGTACCAACCAGAGGCTTCGTTCCTTTGGATATTCTGGGAGTGCTGAATTATTGAGAATCGTGTTTGCTCTACGATTACGCCTTGGCGTTAGAGCACATCTTTTGAAGTCTCAATTCTACACTCTCTGCGATTCATTTGGTACATGCGAACACACGACGACTCGAGATCGATCTTGACACTCTACGATTTTTGTTGTTGTGCTTGTTGTCTTTATCTGATCTTACTCGACTACGATCTCTTCCTCTGATACGATCAGTAGACTCTACGACTTTGAGTTTAGTCTATGATTCTTGACTTGGCTTTGACATCAGTAGACTTTACGACTCAGAGTGTAGTCTACGATTCTTGACTTGGCTTTGGCAGATGCTCGGTCGGCTCGTAGGCAGGCTGTCTCTACGATTCTAAACATGACTTCCTCAGCAGACTACTTGTGAGGCCCCTAATTTTATGAATAAAATTTAAATTTGTCGAAATATATATATATTTTTTAATATTATGGTGTGGATTTGATATAATGTTATAGTTGTGGGTAATATTTATAAATTTTTGCAAAGTATGAAAGTTGTTACATAATATTCGATTAGTCGGGGAATATTCGTTTTAACAGGGAATATTCGTACAATGGCACAATCATTGGTGGACCCCACAACGAAATTATTGTCGGATTGAGAAAATGACAAAAATATTTTTATGAAAATAACGGTGGAAGTTTTACTGTTAAACCGTTGAACTACTTTCAGTAGTAAAAGTACGATGTCTGGCGTGGTTTTATAGTAGCACACGATATTGATTATTGATGCTTACGTGAGAAGTCACTTAGTTTTGTTCAATTATTATTTAGCTTAGTAATTCTTGATAAGTATCTCACGTTATTTGATTTAATTATTATCGATATTTTATATATTATTAAATCAATAATTGAGATGACAAAATTATTAATATTATTATTTACAATATTAACGATGTCTAGAAGTTCGCCAAGGAGAGGTTTGGTCACCTAATTGCGGCCATTGATAGGGAGAAATCCTTATTAGAAAGCCCCTCTTTCTCGGAACGACACAGTCGATTAATAGTGTGAATTATAATAATGATGATGAGTTTTGTTTTATTAATATTATTAATGTAATAAAATGAATTAGCTTTTTATATAAAATGAATACTTTTATAAAGTTATTCATTTTATTAGACTATAAATATAATATATAATATTCTATTATGCATAGTGTTTTGCATAGTAAAATCTTTTTATATAAAACAGAATACTTTTATAAAGTTATTAGTTTTATTAGATTTTAAATAATATATATATATATATATATATATTTTAGAATATATTATATTTTATTAAGATAAGCAAAAGATAAGTATCCTTTTATTTTCCTATAAATAGGATGCTTAGTTAGAATTGAAAACCACACCAGAAGTTCATAGAATTTTTCTATAATCTTGAGCGTATTTCTTTAGAGTTTTATGAAGCTTTGAGCGTAGTGCAAGTTTTCTTCAAGAATATCCTCGCCCTACCAGTCGGAATACTCTTCTTTTATGGTAAGGGATATTATTTGTTGTACTCGTAAGGGGTATTATTTCTTTCTTATTCATGAAAAGAACTTCTGTTATTCTATTCTTTATTATTCATTGGAATAATCAGATATCTGTGAGGTACCCTATACTTGGTGAAATTCTTCTATTATTCCATTCTTTATCATTATGTTGGAATAACACATTTATATCTGATACCGCATACATGGTGAAATTCTTCATTATTCCATTTTTATTATTCTGCTTGGAACATCCTGTACGTGCGTTTACGCATGACTGAATTCCGTTGTTTATTATTCTGTTGGAATATCCTCACATGCATGCGTTTACGCATGACACGTTCCATTATTTATTATTACATTTGGAATATCACGTCTGCATGCGTTCTGCGCATGACTGATTCCGTTATTTATTATTCTATTGGAATAACTCGTCTATGCGGGCTATCGAATGCCCGGTGATTTCTTTTGTTATTCCATTCTTTATTATACTCGGTTGGTTAAAGTTTTGACTTCTATACTCCATGAAATTAGTGGAATATCCTTGATATTTGCGCTTCATCCAATATCTTTTCATGGAAATATTCTTCTGAGCATTCTTGAATTTTACTCTACAAAGAAGTATCATGTTGACAATTTGGACGTTCTTGGTTCCTGGATAAATTAATTCTTGAACTTGTTTTATTGAATTCTTATATCATTGTCATCATCCTCATGTTTATATTATGTTGAAAGTCATCTGTGGCCTGTAGTGCATAGATGGACTTGGTATGATTATGACCAGGGATTGTTCGGTATAATCATGACCGTAATGTTACAAATGATGTGGTAAAAGTCCCTATTGGCCCGTAGTGCATTGATGGACAGTTGTTGGCATGATCATGACCATTAATGAATACACGAATATCCTTGGCCCGTAGTGCATGGATAATTTATGGTTGTTAGGGAAGATGTGGATTATTTATTAAGCTGAGTCTCAGCGATAAAAGTGATTAAAAACCTTTTAAATTATAAAATATAGTAGATTTTATTATCTACTTGACTCTTTTAATGGATTGCTTGTTCCGCTGCAGTTAAAATTGATGTTTGTTATATTTTATCAGTTTAACACTGTTGAAGGCTAACGATAATTTATTCTGCATTATCTTAGTCATAATATTTTTTACTGGGCTAGTTGAGCTCACCCTTTCTTTCACTATTCTCTTCAGGAAATGAGAACGTGGCGGGACTAGTCGGGAACGGAGTGGCGGTCCGGATGATAGTATTAGTAGTCCTCACTATTACATTAAATAGTGTGAAAATAAATGTAATGAGGACTCTTTTGAGTGTGGATATTGTCTAGATGACAATATTCTTATTAAAACTCTCAGTTTACGTTTTGTCGTATTTTACACGACAACTGTATTATTAAGTTGTATTTGAATTTGTACCTGTATTTGGCGACTCAAAATGGTTGATGTATACCTATTTTGGGGGCGTCACACTATGGCTCTGAGGAAGTTCTCCTCGACACACTACGATCCTTCCTCGTCTCTCCTGGCAGTCGACGAACTCTGAGATCTTGCAGATTACGATTCTGCCTTGATAGCTTTTGAGTTTTCCTTGACTCTCCTGGAAGACTACGATTTCTGGTGAAGTACTCGACGATCAGACAAGCCTATCTATCACATTGTAAGATCAACCTAACAGGCTTGATCTTTCTATATTTATAGTCCTTGTACATCATTTCTTTTTAAAGACTTTACAAAGGTGTTTTTCTTATGTAGGATCAACCTAACACATTTGATCAATTCATTCTAAGTCATTGTACATATGTTCCTATTATCTATCAAAGGACTTTACAGCTTTTCTTGATGCAAGCATACTTGCATAATCATTCATATATATCATAATCAAATCATATATCAATAGGAATATCATTCACATGCTTATTCCTGACAAACTGACCATGACTTTGTGTTTCAAGGTAACCTAGAAAAATACCCTGGAAGGTCTGACAAGATTTTGTTGAGCTTAGATCTGTCAAATGTTATGTGATTTGATTATGTTAGTGTATCAAAGTTATACTCTATTATATGGACTATAGATTCATGGCCTTAGATCACATAAATAACAAATAGATTTAAAGTAGTGAGCAGTCAAAGTTACTTGACCGAACACGAATTGAGTTTTAAAGAAATTTCAGAAAACGTATGAACACAGTTTCTGACAAGGTTTGACCTACTCAGATCTTGTGATTGTGATGTAGTTAGACTAACCTAGTGTTGTACATTTGTTCTTTGACATGAGGAATACAATATTGAAGCATTTAACCACCTAATTAATAGCCAGAACCCAAGATTAATCGAGCTACAAAGTGCTTACTAGGAACTGTCTAGGTTTCTGGGTAACCCAGAAAACCCAGAACAGGTCTGACAGTGAGTTTTGAAGCCTTAGATCTTCATGGTGTGATGATGTATGATCCTAATTGTTGTTGATACATGTAGTATTACATCAATACTACATGATCAGTACCTTTGCAAGCCTAGAAAACATCATGAACCAAGAATTAAAGTTGGTCAAACATTACACCTTATGATTGACCATGAGTGTTCTTGAGGCTCAAGAACACCTATAGTGACAGTTTCTGTCGCTAAAGGCTTTAGCGACAGTTTTATTAAAAATTAATTATATTAATTTCTAAAAATCATTAAAAATAGAAATTAATTTCTAAAACTTCCAAAATGAGTTTTAAAATTTATTTTAAGTTATAAAATTAACTTTTGATAATTTAACATATTTTTATTAATATTTGTATTTATTTGAATATTAATGATATTAAATTTATTTAATAAATGTATTAAATAAATTGGTTAAAAATGATTTTAATATATTAAAAATCATTTTAAATGATAATAAAGTGTCAAAAATATTTCAAGTTATAAAATATGACTTTTGATATTTTGAGATAAATTTCGTTAATAATTTAATATTAATGATATTAGATTTATTTAATAATTATATTAAAAATATGATTTAAAAATGGTTTTAGTGATTTAAAATGATATAAATTATTTAAAAATATTTGAAGTTATAATAAATGACTTTTAATATTTGATGAAAAATACATTAATATTTAAATATTAACGATAATTAGTTAAAAATTATTTTAAATGTTTTAAAAATCTTTTAAGGGAATATTAGTGAATTAAAAATATTTTGAGTTATTATAAATAACTTTAATATTTTGACAAGTATTTCATTAATATTTTAATATTATTTAAATATTAATAATAATGGGATTATTTAGTATTTAAATCATTTAAAAATGATTCTAGTGTTTAAAAATTATTATACAAGATAATAATTATTTGAAAATTATTATAAGCTTCCGAAAAATATTATGAGTGATATTTTAATTATCTAGAATAATATTGAAGCTTTAAGACAGAGTTTGATTGACAATAAACTTGTTAATTATCGGATATAGCAGTCAAGACTTAGTATTAATACCAAAGTCCAACCAGACTGAATTAGTTAGACCCGATAAGTGTTTGTAGAGGTTATAAACACTGTTGTGACTACATGATTACATGTCTAAGTTATATAGTGACGTTATATGATAGTGTTATGTGTTGTGATATGTTATGCTAATTGCGAGACCGATATTATTGATTATAGGTCTTTCAAATGCAGCTAAGTTATATTATCTAGCAGTAGTCAACAACCAATCGAAGTTTCCTTAACACAATCTCGTGTTATTACTTTTCAAATATATTAGTCGGTAATTATTGTTGATTATTCCACATCTGAGGTTTATTATTGTTTATTCGCTGTTAGTGCAAGTTCATTAATTTAAACTGAGTTTTAAATTTCAAAAGCGTGACTGGGGAATAACTATTGTTAGTTATTCACATATGTAGGTATTATTGTTGAATAAAAATAGTGTAATTGATTTTTGTCTATTATTGATCAATTTTTAAGCTATGTCTTAGCTATTTTTTTTGGCTAGATGAATATTTGTTGAAACTTGATAAGTTTTAATTCAATTGTTATTGAATGATCAATGCCAACTATTTTGGCTAGATTGAGATAGATATTAGATATAGAAATCATAATATTTCTTTAAATCCAAACGATATTGTTGCGATACGAATTCTTGTTGTAAGACTGAGATGAACAACCCTTATATAAGGGGGACTTTGTGGTCGGATATACGACTATTGCGCGTGAGTTAAGTTGTAAGACCCTAAATTTTATGAATAAATATTTAATTTCTCAAAATAATTTTTTGAGTATTAAGGTGTGGATTTGATATAATGTTATAGTTGTGGGGTAATATTTATAAATTTTACAAAGTAAACAAGTTGTTATATAATATTTGATTGGTCGGAGAATATTCGTTTTAACAGGGAATATTCGTACGATGACATAATCATTGGTGGACCCCATAACGGAATTATTGTCGGAGTTAGAAAATGACAAAAATATCTTTTTATGAAAATAACTAACAAGTTTTTACCGTTAAGCTGTTGAACTACCCTTGGTAAAAGTACACGATGTCTGGCGTGGTTTCATAGTAGCACACGGTATTGATTATTGATGCTTACGTGAGAAGTAACTCAGTTATACTCAATTATTACTACATTAATTGCTGTATAGTATCTCATGTTATTTGATTCAATTATTGTCAATATTTTATATATTATTAAATTAATAATTGAGATGATACAGTTATTCATATTATTATTTGTATTATTGACAATGTCTAGAAAATTCTGTCAAGGAGAGGTTTGGTCACCTAATTGCGCTCCAATTGGGAGAAATCCTTATTGGAAAGCCCCTTCTTTCCTGAGAACGATCTGATTATTAATATTGCGGGTTATAATAATAATGAATAAATGTTGTTAAAAATATTGAGGGAATTTTTATGAAGTATTTGTTGTAAATTTTTCTTATTATATGGACCTCCATTTACCCATTTTTTAAAATAACCGGTAAAAAGTTATTCAGTATATATATAATGGAACCCACCTGTGATGGTGACATGTTGGTGGGAGGGGAACACGTGGGGCCCACGTAGAAAAAAATGAAAATGGTGGTGGGGGGGGGGAGAAAACGTGTAATGGAGGGAGTATTAGTATTATATATATATATATATGTTATTAGTTTTGTTTTTTTTATAAAAAATAGAATATATTATATTTTATTATGTATATTGTTTGCATAGTGGCTGCATAGTAAATTCATAAAATTATTTCACCAATCGATGATTAGTACGTGAATTGAATTTTCTTCCTTTCCATTTATTGCGTCATTAGTGATTTATATTCTAAATAGTATCCTTCCATTCTCTTATAAATAGGATGCTCAGTTAGAATTGAAAATCACACCAGAATCAGAGAATTCTTCTTCTATAATATTAAGAGTATTTCTTTCGAGTTTTAGGAAGCCTTGAGTGTAGAAAACAGTGAAAGTTTTCTTCAAGAATATCCTCGCTATACCAGTTAGAATACTCTCCTTTTTAAGGTAAGTGGTATTATTTATTTCATATTTGCTTACGATATTATTTTTCGTATTCGTAAGAAATTTTATTTCGTTCCGTATTCGCAAGAAATATTATCTTCATTTAATATTCGTAAGGAATATTATCTTCGTTTAATATTCGTAAGGAATATTATTTTCGTTCAACATTTGTAAGGGATGTTATTTTTTGTTAAATATTCATATGGAATAATATTTTCTTCCA
This sequence comes from Panax ginseng, assembly GCA_020205605.1. NCBI lineage: Eukaryota > Viridiplantae > Streptophyta > Magnoliopsida > Apiales > Araliaceae > Panax > Panax ginseng. The sequence continues at coordinate 92,369,810 of CM035129.1, forward strand.
TACTCTGTAGTATGTAAGTAATATTATTTTGTTTCAAATTTCAAATTCTACACTCGTTTTGTTAAATTTTTGGCTTCTATACTCCAATAAATTAGTAGAATATTCTTATTATTTGCGCTTCATCTAATATCTTTTCATGAAAATATTATTCTGAGCATTCTTGATAAGTTTTAACTTGTTCATACTGGAGTACTATTCCCGGGGTTACTATTCCCAAAATACTATTCATGAGGTACTATTCACTCGGGTACTATCCACCCGGGGTACTATTTATAACAAAAATTGATTTCTTTTCTGTCCAAATTATTTTCTTGAATTTTACTCCACAAAGCAGTATCATGTTGACCATTCGAACGTTTTTAAACATTGGATAAATTTAAAGTCTTTAATATTTATCCTTGATCTCGTTTGATTGAATTTTTATATCATTGTCATCATCCTCATGCTTATATTATGATGAAAGTCATCTATGGCCGTAGAGCATAGATGATCTTGGTATGATTATGACCAGGGATTATTCGGTATAATCATGACCGTAATGTTACAAATGATGTGGTAAAAGTTCTCATTAGCCCGTAGTGCATTGATGGACAGTTTTTGATTTGATCATGACCATGGGTTTTCTTTAGCTAAGGGTCCAAAGATGAATTGTTTTATGGCATGATCATGACCGTTGATGAAAACACAAATATCCTTAGCCCGTAGTGCATGGATAATTCGTGGTCGTGATACTAATGAATATCCTTGGGTTGTAGTGCATGGATAATTTAGTGATGTGGATTATTTATTAAGCTGAGTCTCAGCAATAAAATTGATGATAAACTTTTAAATCATAGAAGATAGTAGATATCATGCTCTACTTGACTCTTCTAATGGATTGCTTATTCCGCTGCAGTTGTTGATCTAAAACTTGTTATCTATTTGTATTCTATCAGTTGTTATACTGTTGAAGGCTAAGTATAATTTATTCTGCATTATCTTAGTCATAATATTTCTTACTGGTCTTGTTGAGCTCACCCTTTTCTTTCACTATTCTCTTCAGGAAATGAGAATATAGTTGGGACTAGTCAGGGAATGGATTGACGGTCCAGATGATTATTTTAGTAGTCCTCACTATTATGTGAAATAGTATGATAATAATTGTAATGAGATTGAATTTGAGTGTGGAAATTGTCTAGAAGAAAATATCCGTGTTAAAACTCTCAGCTATGTTTTGTCGTATTTTACACGAAAGTTGTATAATTAAATTGTAATTGTATTCTGTACCATGTATTTGGTGACCCAAGATGGGTGATGTATACCTATTTTGGGGGCATCACAGTTGGTATCAAAGCTTAGGGATATAATCCCTAGCTGAGATATAAGACTAGAACTAGGAGGGGAGAGACAGGTAATTCCTTCGCCAGTATGACCTACCTAAGTTTATTTGTTATTTAATTGGTCGGTCAGAATATCGGCATATTATGTGGCATGTCAATTAACCCTTGTCTTGTGGCAATGTCTGAAAAAGACATTCGAGAATGTTGACATAAGTAATGGAGCACATGAGACCGTTAAGTCACCGACGATCAATAACCAGAATAATGTGCATCAAGAAGGAAATAATCCTCCTATAAACAACAACGCCGACCAAATGACGAACGATGGTACATTTCAGAGATTTTTAGAATTCATGCAACACCAAACGAGAGAGACTCCTGTTCAAAATGCAGGTGGAGTCACTGGCAACTCACAGCTGGTCACCGCTAAGCAGTTTAAGGAGCTGGGACCACAAGAGTTTTTGGGAAAGCCAGAACCACTTAAGGCAGATACGTGAATAAAGCAGATCACCAAGATATTTGATGTCTTGGAATGCTCAGAGGAGTAAAAGGTTCCCTTCGCCACCTTTATGTAGCGTGAAGAGGCAGATTACTGGTGGGAATCTATAAAACGTACCTAGTCTGCCGCAGTCAAGATGTCTTGGGAGAAGTTCCAAGAATTGTTCAACGACAAGTACTTTCCCAAAAGTATTCGTCACATGAAATAGGTGGAATTCATCAAACTGGAGCAAAATAATATGACTATGTCGCAATACGAGGCTAAGTTTGCAGAGTTATTCTGGTTTGCATCCCATTTGGTTGATAATGAGGAGCGAATGACGTGAATGTTTCTGCAAGGTTTGAAACCCGAAATACGTCAATACCTCATTTCTCACAAACTTTGTTTATATTCAGATGTTGTGAATAGGGCTCAGTTAGTGGAGCGCGATAATGAGTTAACTTAAACAAAAGGTAACGACCAACAACGCGATAATAATCATACCAATGGCAACGACCATCGGAACAATGATAACCATCGTGGGGAAAATTATCATGCCAGAAATGGTAACCACTTCAGTGGTAATCATGGTCAAGATAATAGAAGTAGAAATTTTAAGAAGAGAAGGTTCAATAATGATGGAAAGACAACAACACCAGCACCCGTTTCCAAGGAAGAAGAATGACCAACGATCATATGTTTCAAATGCGAACAGGAGGGACACATCCGTCCAAACTGTACGCAACAACCTAAAGCATGTTTCAATTACGGAAGAGAAATGATGAGTAGGATTCATACCCGCGAATTAGACCTTTTGTTGCTTAATGTTGTTGCCTGTTTTCAATCTTTTGGTTAGCTTGTATAGTTTTATTGTTGATTTTCTGTTCTCTACAGGCAGGCTTTGCAGATTATTTTGAGTTTTTGTATACGCTTTTGAATCATGCCCGGCCCAGCCTTGAGCCTTGCGCCATGCAACTTAAGAACACACTGGAAAGTGGTGCCCCAGCACCGACCTTCATTCGACCCTACTATTAAGTGGCGCCCTGGAGTCACTACTAGTTCAAGAACTGTGCATGTTGTGGTAAAACTTCAAGCCACTGAAAAGTCATGCCCCAAATTTATCATTGTTCGAGCCCTCGCACATCAACGTACATGCCCAAATACCATTAATCTGCATTCCTAGCGCCACTCATATAGCTTAGACTCGCGCCCACAAATGAGTTTGATGCTCAAACAAAGAGAGAGTCTTTAATGACCTAGAAAAAAGAGGGTACTGATATAAATAGAAAGAGAGCCGCCTGTTTTTAAGGAGATCGGATATCAGAGATATCAGAGAGAATTTATTATAGCTTAGACTAGGATTCATTTTCTGTCGTCTATTTTTTCTAGAAGAGAAAGAAGCTTGTGAAGGGAAGGATAGTTATTGCATCCGACACAGAACTCATAGTTATACACATAAAGAGAAGATTTGGAGGAAGAACACTTCAAAACAGGGGTTTTCTTAATCCAAATCTCCCATTTATTTGTATTTGTCTTATAATGTGTAATGTATTGAAAATGCGTGTTAGTACCATAGTTATGAACTAACTCCATTTTTAGGATTGCAATGTAACCTGATGATTAGCTTAATCAACTTTCTCTCCTATTTTATATAATGAATCATTTTGGAATGGGTTGTTGTATTTCATATTTAATGTCTGATTGCTTGATAAAGAAATTGGTATTGATAGTGATGGATATTGATGAATGGATGTTATTATCTATCTTTAAATATATTAACATCTGTTATGACCACGACATTGGAATGTGTGCATAATATGCTAATAGGATAGACATATCCCTATTTTCCTTGTGTGACCTTGAGACTTAGCTTAATGACCTTGACCTAGCTATTGTCACCAATAGATATATTGTGATTTAGCTGGTTAGGGATGTGCATCTGACCTTTGACAGAAGCTTTTGCGTGTTTAGTGTTCTCGGTCGACCATTCCTTGATTCGTTTGTAATCCGGAGAGTTAGGAGATTAGGCGACGCATTAGGGGAATTGTAATCCTATCTTGAATTCCTAGCACAACTACTTCTCTTGATTTTATAGTCTTATTGAAATAGCTTAACCAACCATTTTTTTTACTTGTTTAGATAAGATTAGTAACGTCTTTGCTTTAGTAATTTTTTTTCTGTTAAGACTTCGTCCTCATGGGTTCGACACTCTACTTACATATATTACTTGTGGACCGCGTATGTTTGCGCGTGATTTGGCAATAGCTAATTCGAACAAAAAGTTTTTGGCGCCGTTGCCGGGGACTTAGAATTAATTATTTTGCAATATTAAAACTAAGTTATTACGATCTTACTTTAAACTAATTTTTCTGTTTATTTCTCTTTTCAGGTAGTCTTCATTATTTATGCCACCTTGGAAGGGATGAAATATAATACCTATCGATTCTGAGGTTGATTGAACATTCAGATGACTGCGGAGAGAAAAATTCGAGGATACACCCGAGGACATACCTGCTCCTATCATAATGGCTGAGGAAATTCAGAAATCTCTGAGGGAGTACGCTATGCCTCACATTGACGATCTCTTGGAGAGCATTCTAAGGCCCGCCATCCAAGCCAATAATTTTTAGATCAAGCCGGGCACCATTTAAATGTGCACCAACATTCAGTTTGGGGGACTACCGAATGATGATCCCAATGATCACTTGATTAATTTTGTGGAGATCTGTGACACATTTAAATGCAACGGAGTGTCTGATGATGCCATCAGACTCCGGTTGCTTCCATTTATATTAAGGGACAAGGCCAAGAGCTGGCTTCATTCATTACCGTCGGGCTCCATTGTGACGACCCCAAATCTGGGTACTTGAAACCCGAACTCGGTTCTCCACGATACCATTTCTTTAAGCTGAATAGTACTAAATAATAATACATTTGAACTTAATTTAAATACATTAAAGTTTATTTCCTAGGTACGAGACCTTCAAATACATTCCTTACAATACTTGAATAGATACCAATACAACTATAACCATTAACTCATAATATAAACTCATTTGAACAGCTTTTCTTTCCCTTTGTTCGTACTCGTTCGAGCCTTCAAAGTTGCTCATATACATAATCGAAAACATTTAATGTAAGCAAGGATGAACATTTGAGTGCCCAAAGAAGTAATAGCAATTATATATATAAATTTGAAAGAATATAAGTATTCTCTTTACATAACACTTCTACAACGAATCGAAAGTTGTGAAGTAATGCATCTTGATAAAAATTCACATAACAACTCTCTTCCAAATTATTTAAATTTGGCTCTGGCTCTACCCATGAATAGGGTTTAAGAAACATACTATGAACATTGTTTTTCATTTTCGAAAAGGTTTGGCAAAAATCCATCCGCAAACCGTTTTAGCTTACGAGTACGGAGGGTGATCAGCCCCGTTGTACCCTGTATTGATCAATACTACATAACTCTGAACGAAATTCATCGTTTTATTTTGTCCGCCTCGGGCGCAAAAATTTTCCCATATAGGGATGTTCATACATGCCTGGTTCCAAACCCGAAGGTTTTTAATCTTGCTCAACAATAATATGTAATTCAACATATATATATACGGGTAATTGAAAAAGTGTATCAATATGTGAATAAATGCCATGATTATCCAAGTGGGACACTTGTATAACCATTTAGAAATCAATGAAACGTAATATATATCTGAGAGCTAACATGTTGATAATCAAAGCGTATAATAATACATGCAGGGAATAGAAAAGAATTACGAAACTCTCTTACTCATGTTCATTGCATAAAGAAAATGCAAAGGTAAGATACTTTTGATTTGCGATTACAAATCTCAACTTAGGTTTTATCTCTTTATCACAACTTATCAATAATCGGATCATTCATTTGATTAGAACAATATATCATAACACGTAATCTTTATCTATTACGATCAACACATAGTCTAATCACGTCATCACATAATCGCGGTGATCATACTTTTAGTTCATATTCTATACTTGAAATATTTTTATACATTTTTCAAATATCTCATCCATGTTCTTACGATAGCCTTTTCTTTCTTTTTTATAAGGTTCGACATTTGTCGATGCATCTTAAGCTGACTTTATCAGTAATTCTTGAGTCTAAGACTCTTATTACAGATCTCAACATCGGTCATTTTATTTTTAAATGACTTAAAATAATTTTAAAGCTTTTATGATATTTTATCATGCATTTTCAAACATCGGAATCATAATTAAATGATTTATCAAATCAAACAATTCTATTATCATTAATAATTAATTAATATTAAATTATTAATGAAACCATTACTTAAAATATAAAAGTTATTTATAATAACTCAAACTATTTTTAAAAACATTTATATTACCTTTAAATGATTTTTAAAATAATTAAAATCATTTTAAATAATTACCATTAATATTTAAATATTAATGTACTATTTATCAAATATTAAAAGTCATTAATTATAACTTAAAATATTTTTAAATCCTTAATATCCTCTTTAAATGATTTTTAAATAAATAAAACAATTTTAAACTATTTATTTAATATAAATATTAAATAAACTTAATATCACAAATCATTAACTAAATATCATTAATATATAATTATTAATGAAATTATCTTCTAAATATTAAAAGTTATATTTTATAACTCAAAATATCTTTAAATACTTTATTTTCATCTAAAATGATTTTAAAAATATTAAAATCATTTTTAAACTAATAACTAACTTTAATATCATTAATATTAATTAATTAATGAAATTCATCACAAAATATTAAAAGTCATCACAAATAACTTAAAATATTTTCTTATACCATAAAATAATTTTTCATGATTTTTTCATGAATTAAAACTATTTTTAAATCATTTATTTAATATTATAATTAAATAAATAAATACCTTTTATATTCCAAAATATTAAATATTTATGAAATATACTCAAAATAATTAAATATTATTTTTAGGACTTTAAAATAATTTTTTAGAATTTATTAAGTATTTTTAATAATTAAAATCTAATTTTTCTAATTTTTAAATCATTTTGAAATTTTCGAAATTAAAAATTTAAAATAAATCAAAGCTGTCATTAAAGGCTTTATATGCGCTTTATCTGTTGTTACCTTAAGTGTTCTTGAGCTTGAGAACAACGACAAAAACAACTTCAAGGTGCTTTAGTTTGACCACGATTTTAGATCGATCGTGATGTTTCGGAAAATCTAACACATACATCTTGTAGTGCTCATGTAAGACTACAATTACCAACAAACATCATGGCTAAAAAACATCAGATCTAAGAGTTATTCGCCATTAAAAAGTCTGACAAGACTGTTCTTTAACCGATGAACAGTCGAGGTGCCTAATTTGGATCCTTAGAACTTGAAATCTATGTATGTTTTGTGTGATATATCAATTCCGATTATGTAGAAAAAACATGTAGGACTACAACTTAAAAGCTTCATAACATTAAAACATCATAACATGAGCAAGATCTAGCCGGTCAAAGTTGACCACGAAATTTGTTCTTCAAAAATCTGGGTTCGTGTTCTTCAGCGTTTTCGGTCAACGTACTTTGACCATGAATAACTCTTAATCCATAATAGATATGGACCTGATTCTTTCTTTACGTTACAGACCACATAACAGACTACACATATCAACTTTTAAAACACAAAACACATTAAATATAACTGAGATATAAGGCCTGACATTTTCCAAAAAAATATTTTCTGGACACTTAGAATATTTTACGGTTTTGAAGAAAATATGGTCAATCTTAGAATTGACCCATTTTAATGACCGCTTATAAATCCCAATCTACAATATCTATGAACTTGATTCGTTTTTCATATTAAAGACCACATGTCAGGATACATATAACAACTTTTAAACAACAAAACTCATGATCGACCAAAGAGTTATAAGCCCTGACATTTGATGAAAAATCACAGAATCCGGTTTTTTCCAACTTGCTTAAATCTTCAAATTCGTGCACTTTGATGTTATGGGTCTGTGTTTTTACAACCCAGAACATTAATAGACTCCCTATTACACTACTTTAAACAATCAATTGCATCAATTAACATAGAATCAAAAGATTTCAAAATTAGAGAATTTCATACCTTTTACAGCTTCAATTTCTGATTTTTTTGGCTTTGATGCTTCTGATTTGTTGTTTGTAATGGCTGGGCTTTGATTATGAGGTTATGGGCAAGATAATTTCGGAGGTTTGGTCTAGAGAGAGTGTAGCTAGAGACTTTGGAAAAATGTTAGTGTAAAATGAGGATTTTCTCCCTCAATCTCTATTTATAGATCATTTCAAATGCATTGGATGCTAAGCAATGGTTGATTGAGTGTGCATAATTGAGTATTGGATGCTCAATTGGTAGGGTAATCATGTTTGCCATGCTTTGCTAGCAAGATTCCTCCAATAATACACTAATAATACACTAATAAGCCAAAAAGGGCATTTTGGTAATTTCACATATAATTTCAAGGGCATTTTTGTACATAGCAATTAAATGTAGTATTTAATCACTAGATGGTAATTCTTATCATTTATCAATTACTTTCTATCTTTGGTAAATTAAAATACTTGTTCATTAACATAAATAATTTAACCCTAATAATTTAAAATTAGGGTTTTGATTTAAAATTTAGGGTTACATAATTAGGGTTTCTTAACGCCATCAATTAGGGTTTCTAATTGACCATTAGGGTTCTCTAATTATACGTGTATGTTACTAACACGATCATTACAATCTCTAACTTCAACCGATTAAGGTTATAATAATTAGGGTTTGTCTAATTATCGGTACGTAAAAATAGTAATTAGGGTTTTCTTCTAATTACACAGGCATTCGTATACCTGATAACTTCATATATAGATCACCACTCGGTCATTTCTCATAATCGAGTTTAATAATTAGGGTTTCACACGACCGCGATCTTTGTCTTATGACCTAATTAACCATCATTGCTTCAATATTATCTGTCCCACATCTGCGATGCATAATTATTGTCTTTGTAAAATCATTATAACAATAATATAATATTATTATTCTCATCTCTTGATCACAATCCCAATTCGGGGTTTGGATCTCATATCGACTTCTCTTTCTTACACAACATCAATAATCAAGTTAAAATAATTAACTTTAATATTACGAACAATTCATATAATAAAATATTTATTATATAAATCTAATTATCACTTCATATATTATTTCCAATCATGTTTTCATGGAAAATAATTAATAAAAACATTTAAACTTACGAAATTAATTACCATAACAATATAATTTGTGGTAATTAATTACTCCAAAATTATTTCTAATTTTTCAAGTAATAAATATATTTGTATCTATCGTTCACATTACTTTAGACATTTATTCTAAATCGTTAAATAATAATAAAAAAATTTATATGCAAAATTTCTTATTTATTTTATATAGGAAATCTCTGGTTATTACATTCACCCTCCTTATAAGGATTCCGTCCCGGAATCACCGCTTAAAAACTCATAAGCAGAAGGGTACATATCACATATAATCTTTGCACGTAGACCTCGATCATACTTGATCGAGGCGGTCTTCAACTATTCTTCATAACACTACGATTAGGCGAAATTTGATTTCTAAAAGAACTCAAAATTTCTTTATAAAATCATCTACTATATATATATATATATATAAATATATGTAGGAAAACATATAAGATATATAAGTGATTCACATAGCTTTTTGGAGTTACATTTCCAAATACGCCACCGTATCCTGGGCCCGTCATGTTGTAGACCCTCGGAGTTGCTAACGTTGGGAGTCTTTGGTTGAGTGTGGTTCATGTTGTTGCTAAAGAACCACTTTGCTTCTCCCGTGGTTATGTTTCCTTCCTCCATTCCCCTCTTTGGGCAGTTCCTCACCTTATGCTCGATTGATCCGCATATATAAAGCATCCTTGATCATCCTTGAGTTAGGGGCGATTGGGAGAGATATGACCCTCTTGCCCGCACTTATATAGCACACGTACTTACCCTTGAGACACTTTCTTGAGAGTGATTCTTCCATGATTTTTGCCTTTGCACTACACCTTTCTTTGCACCTTCTGCTTCACTTGCACGCATTCTCTGAAAAATTCCTCATTCTCTTCTCACCCCTATTCCCACTACTACTTTCCATCTTCATTGCTCCTCGACTTGCTTTTGTTCTTCTTCTCCTTGTGGTAGAGGCTCATGGCCTCACTCCCTGATTCACTATGATAGCCTTTTCCATGAGTCTTTGCAAAAGTATTGATTTGCAATCTGACTTGACACCTTATTATAGAGCCGAGGGTTTTAAGCCCAACTCAAACCTCCTTGCCTTTCTAGCTTCGTGCTCACTTGATGTGGAGAAAAACCTAGCTAACTCATTAAACTTTGCGGCATACTCATGACGATCATATTCTCTGTTTTAACTCCGAAATTTTACCTCCATTCTAGGCGCATACTAACAGAGAGAGATAGTTTTCAAAAATAAATTCTTAAATCTATCCCAAGTAATTTCTTCTTCTCCTGCCTGAGTCTTATTTGCCTCCCACCAGAAGTTAGCTTCCCCTTTCAACATATAAGTGGCAAAAGCGATCTTTTGCCCCTCATCTACTCTAGCAATTATGAACGCCTTTTCTATTTCGTTCACCCATATCTGGGCTTCTGTAGGGTCAGCTGATCCTCTGAACTTTGGGGGTCCTATGGCTTTGAAGTCTTTGAAATTTGTCAAGCGATTGTGCATTTGGTTCCTGCATTTGGTATTCCTCGATGCATGCTTTGAGCCATCATGTCTGCAAGGTTTTGCATCAGTTCTGGTTTGTCGTTCTCAAACATTAGTAGATTCTTCTACCCTTTGGTTTCGAGTTTGACGTCTTGGCGGCATTATCTGGTTAATTAAAACCATAAATTATACCCTTACATTTTAAACCTTATCGCATAAGATTAATGTATTAAACTTCGTTTCATTTCTCAAACTTAGATTCATATCCATTTATCGAATATTTACATAACATATACTATTTTAATCAACATTATCCCTTTGTGACTACTAAAAGTTGGGATTTAAAATCTTGACCAACATAAAAAGTTGAAAATAGTTCATTACTTATCACACACATTACATAAACACAACATAACCCATACCACTTATTTACCAAGCCTTTTTCTCGGACATTCATTCGATCGATGTCCTTCCATCCCACAATTAAAACATCCACCTTTCTTATAGTCGGGGCAACGAGGAGAGGTATGTCCCTCACAACCACAAATATAACATATCTTCTTTTCTTTCTTCTTAACAGGTTTTCCTAAGTCAGGATCTTCTACCTTTCTTTTTCCCTTACCTCTCGGAGCTGCACACGATGTGTTGCTTGAGGCTCCCATCTGGTTAATTTGGATTTTGAGCTTATTCTGCTCTTCCATTGTTTCTATAGCGCTTGGCCTTGATTGAATATTAAGCAACGTCTCTATCTCCCACGACCTTTCCGGTAGTAAACCTTGTTCTCGAGATCATCGCACCTCCGTTGATGCTTGAGCAGCTTTAACTTTAGTGTCTGAATCATTATCTGTCATTTCCACCATTTCCGGACCTGGTACTACGTTTTCCACGATAGCCACCTCATCCGATTTGGGTTCCTGGTGAGCTTCTATTTCAGCTGTTGGCCTCGATATTAGCTTGGGGGTATGGATCTGATCCTTCTTATTCCACATATCTTTCTCACCAGACATCTACATACATAAGTTACCCTGATTAGCATATAGTATATATACACAGCAATCAAGAGTTTTATATACGTTGTCTCTTATTTTGTTTGATGATAAATTTATTCAATTCTCATCAACGCCTATCTCTCTCTGCCGAAAGAGCTCCATCCACTCTACATCGAATCGCATGAAGGTGATGACTAAAGCCTGCTCCAAGGTATATATCTTGGTGTCTTTGGCTTCTATCTCAACCTTCAACTGTCCTATCTGTATCTCTCTCTGCTCCAACCTCCCTCGTAACTTCATTAACTCTATCTCGTGTTCGGTGAAAGCGGCGTCCTTATCTTCTTTGTTCCAAAATCTGGAAATGCGATTACGTGCCTCACTTTTGCTCAACTCTAACCTTTAAGTCGTCGTTCCTAACTATCAAATCTCTTATCATCTCACTGTTTGTGTACTCCTCGCTAGAGTCCATCGTCTCTTGGGTCAAGGAATTACTATTTTGACTTTCGTCATCCATCCTATGACCACAATAAACAAGACAACATTAATGCAAAATAAAATATATTCATCGATAAAATGAAGGAATATTTTATTTAGTACAACTAAAACTTGATGGATCTCTTGACTCATCATATCCTATAACTTCTCACCGAGTACTTAGTCTCTCTTGGTTCCTTTGAATATCTATCTTAACTTTTGTCCTCCATTCTACTAAGGTTATAACATAGGTTTACGTATTCTAACGTTTATAACCTCGAGCTTTGATACCAACTTTGTGGCGACCCCAAATCCAAATCCGTACTTGAAACCCGAACTTCGGTTCTCCACGATACCATTTCTTTAAGCTGAATAATACTAAATAATAATACATTCGAACTTAATTTACATACATCAAAGTTTATTTCCCAGGTACGAGACCTTCAAATACATTCCTTACAATACTTGAATAGATACCAATACAACTATAACCATTAACTCATAATATAAACTCATTCGAACAGTTTTTCTTTCCCTTTGTTCGTGCCTGAGCCTTCAGGTTGCTCATACATAACTGAAAACATTTAATTTAAGCAAGGATGAGCATTTGAGTGCCCAGCAAGTAATAGCAATTATATATATAAGCTGAAAGAATATAAGTATTCTCTTTACATAACACTTCTACAACGAATCGAAAGTTGTGAAGTAATCTGTACTGATAAAAAATTCACATAACAACTCTCTTCCAAATTATTTAAATTTGGCTCTTGCTCTACCATGAATAGGGTTTAAGAAACATACTATGAACATTGTTTTCATTTTCGAAAAGGTTTTGCGCGAAATCCATCCATAAACCGTTTCTAGCTTACTTGAATGCGGAGGGTGATCGATTGTTGTACCTGTGTTGATCAATACTACATAACTCTCTGAGCGAAATTCATCGTTTTATTACATCATACTCGGGCGCAAAATTTTTCCCATATAGGGATGTTCATACATGCCTGGTTCCAAACCCGAAGGTTTTTAATCTTGCTCAACAATAATATGTAATTCAACATATATGTATACGGGTAATTGAAAAAGTGTATCAACATGTGAATAAATGCCATGATTATCCAAGTGGGGACACTTGTATAACCATTTAGAAATCAATGAACAGAATATATATCTGAGCTAACATGTTGATAATCAAAGCGTACATAATACAGGAATAGAAAAGAATTCTGAAACTCTCTTACTCATGTTCATTGCATAAAGGAAATGCAAAGGTAAGATACTTGCCTGATTTGCTAATTACAAATCTTAACTTAGGTTTTATCTCTTTATCACAACCTATCAATAATCAGATCATTCGTTCGATTAGAACAATATATCATAACACATAGTCTTTATCTATTACAATTAAATCACATAGTCTAATCATGTCATCACATAATCGCGGTGATCATACTTTTAGTTCATATTCTATACTTGAAATATTTTTATACATTTTTCAAATATCTCATTCATGTTCTTACAAATAGCCTTTTCTTTTTCTTTTATAAGGTCGACATTTGTCGTATCTCAAAGCGACTTTATCGGATTAATTCTTGAGTCTAAGACTCTTATTACGTATCTCAACATCGGTCATTTTATTTTTAAATGACTTAAAATAATTTTAAAGCTTTTATGATATTTTATCATGCATTTTCAAACATCGGAATCATAATTAAATGATTTATCAAACAATTCTATTATCATTAATAATTAATTAATATTAAATTATTAATGAAACCATTACTAAAATATAAAAGTTATTTATAATAACTCAAACTATTTTTAAAACATTTATATTACCTTTAAATGATTTTTAAAATAATTAAAATTATTTTTAAATAATTTCCATTAATATTTAAATATTAATGTACTATTTATCTAAATATTAAAAGTCATTAATTATAACTTAAAATATTTTTAAATCCTTAATATCCTCTTTAAATGATTTTTAAATAAATAAAACCATTTTAAACTATTTATTTAATATAAATATTAAATAAACTTAATATCACAAATCATTAACTAAATATCATTAATATATAATTATTAATGAAATTATCTTCTAAATATTAAAAGTTATATTTTATAACTCAAAATATCTTTAAATACTTTATTTTCATCTAAAATGATTTTTAAAATATTAAAATCATTTTAAAACTAATAACTAACTTTAATATCATTAATATTAATTAATTAATAAAATTCATCACAAAATATTAAAAGTCATCCCAAATAACTTAAAATATTTTCTTATACCATAAAATAATTTTTCATGATTTAAAACTATTTTTAAATCATTTATTTAATATTATAATTAAATAAATAAATACCTTTTATATTTCAAAAATATTAAATATTTATGAAATATACTCAAAATAATTAAATATTATTTTTTAGGACTTTAAAATAATTTTTTAAATTTATTAAGTATTTTTAATAATTAAAATCTAATTTTCTAATTTTAAAATAATCAAAAATTTCGAAAAGAAAATTTTAAAATAAATCAAAGCTATTACGCTTATCTCTTATCTAATTGCCTTAGGTGTTCTTGAGCTTGAGAACACTAACAAGGCAACTTCAAGGTGCTTTAGTTTGACCACGATTTTAGATCCGATCGTGATGTTTCGGAAAATCTAACACATACATCTTGTAGTGCTCATGTAAGACTACAATTATCAACAAACATCATGGCTAAAAACATCGGATCTAAGAGTTATTAGCCATCAAAAAAAATCGACAAGACTATTCTTCAACCGATGAAACAGATCGAGGTGCCTAATTGGATCCTTATAACTTGAAATCTATGTATGTTTTGTGTGATAAATCAATTCCGATTAGTAGAAAACATGTAGGACTACAACTTAAAAGCTTCATAACATTAAAACATCATAACATGAGCAAGATCTAGCCGGTCAAAGTTGACCACGAAATTTGTTCTTCAAAATGCAGGTTCGTGTTCTTGACGTTTTTTTTAATTGACGTACTTTGACCATGAATAACTCTTAATCCATAATAGATATGGACCTGATTCTTTCTTTACGTTACAGAACACATAACAGACTACACATATCAACTTTTAAAACACAAAACACATTAAATATAACTGAGATATAAGGCCTGACATTTTCCAAAAAAATATTTTCTGGACACTTAGAATATTTTCTGGGTTTGAAGAATAATAGGTCGATCTTGGGTCAACCCATTTTGACCGCTTATAAATCCCAATCTACAATATCTATGAACTTGATTCGTTTTTCATATTAAAGACCACATGTCAGGCTACATATAACAACTTTTAAACAACAAAACTCATGATCGACCAAAGAGTTATAAGCCCTGACATTTGATGAAAAATCACAGAATCCAATTTTTTCCAACTTGCTTAAATCTTCAAATTCGTGCACTTTGATGTTATGGGTCTGTGTTTTTACAACCCAAAACATTAATAGACTCCCTATTACACTACTTTAAACAATCAATTACATCAATTAACATAGAATCGAAAGATTTCAAAATTAGTGAATTTCATACCTTTTCTAGCTTCGATTTCTGATTTTTTTGGCTTTGATGCTTCTGATTTGTTGTTTATAATGGCTGGGCTTTGATTATGAGGTTATGGGCAAGATAATTTTAGAGGTTTGGTCTAGAGAGAGTGTAGCTAGAGACTTTGGAAAAATGTTAGTGTAAAATGAGGATTTTCTCCCTCAATCTCTATTTATAGATCATTTCAAATGCATTGGATGCTAAGCAATGGTTGATTGAGTGTGCATAATTGAGTATTGGATGCTCAATTGGTAGGGTAATCATGTTTTCCATGCTTTGCTAGCAAGATTCCTCCAATAATACACTAATAAGCCAAAAATGGCATTTTGGTAATTTCGCATATAATTTCAAGGGCATTTTTGTACATAGCAATTAAATGTAGTATTTAATCACTAGATGGTAATTCTTATCATTTACCAATTACTTTCTATCTTTGGTAAATTAAAATACTTGTTCATTAACATCGTAATTTAACCCGGTAATTTAAAATTAGGGTTTTCGATTTAAAATTTAGGGTTCTATAATTAGGGTTTCTTAACGCCATCAATTAGGGTTTCTAATTGACCATTAGGGTTCTCTAATTATCATGTATATGTTACTAACATAGTCATTACAATCTCTAACTTCAACCGAATTAAGGTTATAATAATTAGGGTTTGTCCTAATTATCGGTAAGAAAAATAGTAATTAGGGTTTTCTTCTAATTACAGGCATTCGTAATACACAATAACTTCATATGCACAAATACCACTCGGTCATTTCTCATAGTTTAATAATTAGGGTTTCATAGCACAAGATCTTGTCTTTATGACCTAATTAACCGTCATTGCTCAATATTATCTCATCATACATACATGCGAATACATAATTATTATCTTTGTAAAATCATTATAACAATAATATAATATTATTATTCTCATCTCTTGATCACAATCACAATCCCAATTCAGGGTTTGGATCTCATATCTGACTCCTCTTTCTTACACAACATCAATAATCAAGTTAAAATAATTAACTTTAATATTCTGAACAATTCATATAATAAAATATTTATTATATAAATCTAATTATCACTTCATATATTATTTCCAATCATGTTTTCATGGAAAATAATTAATAAAATATTTAAACTACGAGAAATTAATTACCATAACAATATAATTTGTGGTAATTAATTACTCCAAAATTATTTCTAATTTTTCAAGTAATAAATATATTTGTATCTATCAATCACATTACTAGACATTTATTCTCGTCATTAAATAATAATAATAAAATTTATATGCAAAATTTCTTATTTATTTTATATAGGAAATCTCGGGTTATTACATCCATTACCACATGGGCTGACTTGGCACAGAAATTTCTGGCGAAGTTCTTTCCGTCCGCCAAAACAGCCAGGCACATGCATGATATCACGTCCTTTGTTCAGTTCGAATTCGAATCTTTATATGACTCGTGGGACCGGTTTAAGGATCTTCTGAGGAAATGTCCGCACCATGGACTGCCAGAATGGTTTCCCATCCAAACTTTTTATAATGGGTTATCCAGATCAACTTGTTCGAGTATTAATGCCGCGTCTGGAGGGGCATTCATGGCCAAACATCATACAGCGGGATACGAGCTGGTGGAGACAATGGCGGCCAATAATTACCAATGGCCAAATGATAGGCAAGCCCCGAGAAGAGCTTCGGGGGTTTATGAAGTTGACTCTTTCACGTCGTTAGCAGCTCAGGTAGAAGCACTAACAAAAAGGCTAAACACCATGGGACCTACAGCGGTTTAAAGTGTGCAGAGTGTCGGGGTTCAATATGAATTATGTCAAGGGAGCCACCCTACTGATCAGTGTGCGATAAGTCCTGAGTCAGTTCAATTCATGTCCAACTACGGGCGGCAACAAAATGCAAATCTTCCCACACATTACCACCCCGACCTAAGAAATCATTCAAACTTCTCATGGGGCAACAACAATAACAACAACAACAACAACAGTAACAACCCCAATCAACCACAACCTTTGTCTACCAGGCTAAATTATGCTAACCCTCCTGGATTCCAATCTCAGACTCAGTTCAACCCACAGCCATAGAGCACTCATAATCAGTTCCACCATCCCCCACCTTAACAGGAGAAGAAACCAAGTTTAGAAGATCTCCTGTCAAGGTACATAGCCCAGAATGAAACTCGAAGTAACAATCAAGAAGCCTCCATTAGGAATCTTGAAGTACAGATGGGACAATTGGCTACTACTTTAAACGGTCGTCCCTAAGGTGCATTACCTAGTGACACTGATGTCAACCCGAAAAGGGAAGGCAAGGAACAATGTAAAGCAGTGACCCTTAGAAGTGGGAGAACCACTAAGGAACAAAGTGGAGAGAGTGCTCCAGTGGAAGATGAAGTAGTGACTGGAAAGGAACCTCTAGTAAAGAAAAATACTAAGACACTTGGGGGTGAAGAAAGTAGTCAAGACAACCTTCCAACACCTTCTCCTCCAATGAGTATGGTAAATCAGCCTCTCCTTCAGTTGCCTTTCCCCCCAGCAGATGTAGAAACAGAAGCTGGATAAGAAGTTTTCCATATTCTTGGAGGTGTTTAAGAGGCTGCATATAAATATCCCGTTTGTAGAGGCATTGGAGGGAATTCCTAGTTATGTTAAGTTCATGAAGGACATCCTGTCCAAGAAGTGCAAAATGGGGGACTATGAAATAGTGGCACTGACAGAGGAGTGTAGTGCTATCCTTCAAAACAAGCTTTCACCAAAGCTAAAAGATCCGGGAAGCTTTACAATTCCTTGCACCATTGGGGACCAATTTATCGAAAAGGCTCTGTGTGATCTAGGGGCGAGCATAAACTTGATGCTCCTCTCTATTTATAAGAAGCTGGGCCTAAATGAAGCCAAACCGACAAGCGTCACATTATAATTGGCTGACAGGTCTTTGACGTACCCAAAGGGGATTGTGGAGGATGTGCTTGTGAAGGTTGACAAGTTCATATTTCTGACTGATTTCATAGTCCTAAATTTTGAGGAGGACAGGGAGGTCCCGATAATATTGGGAAGGCCATTCTTGGCGACTGGGAGGACCCTGATCGATGTTCAAAAAGGGGAGTTAACAATGAGAGTGCAGGATCAGGAAGTGACGTTTAATGTCTTCCGATTAATGAAGTATCCTAATACCCCTGAGGATTGCTTCCAGATTAATACAGTTGATAATTTAGTGAAGGGGGTATTCTCAGAAACTTGTATTCAAGACCCTTTGGAAGCTATATTAACCGGGGGTAGTACTACGGAAGAGCCCACACATGTGGAATGTGCCAAGTGGCTCGATGAACCCCAAAGATCAAAGCAATTCCATCGACAGTTCGAGTCTCTGAATGATAATGAGGCATCTGCTTCCAAGGCTCAGCCTTCGATCATCGTACCTCCTATCCTTAAGCTTAAACCATTGCCTAATCACCTGAGGTATGCTTATTTAGGAAATTCATCTTCTTTACCTGTGATAATTTTTGCTTCTCTAACCAAGTGTCAAGAAGAAAAGCTGCTGCTTGTGCTCAAGAAGTACAAAATGACCTTGGGGTGGTCTATTGCTGACATAAAAGGGATCAGCCCGACTCTATGCATGCACAAAATTCTTTTAGAGGAAGGATCAAAGCCATCTATAGAGCATCAGAGGTGGCTAAATCCCATTATGAAAGAGGTCGTCCGAAAGGAGATCATTAAATTGCTAGATGCAGGCATTATCTACCCCATCTCCGATAGCCCTTAGGTTAGTCCAATTTAGTGTGTGCCCAAGAAAGGCAGGATGACAGTTGTGTCCAATGAGAACAACGAACTGATTCCCACCAGGACGGTGACCGGGTGGAGAGTGTGCATGGATTACAGAAAACTTAACAAATCGACCTGTAAGGATCACTTTCCCCTTCCTTTCATTGATCAAATGCTTGACTGGTTGGCTGGGCACGAATATTATTGTTTGCTTGATGGGTACTCAGGGTATAATCAGATTTTTATTGCTCCTAAAGATCAGGAGAAGACGACGTTCACATGTCTATATGGGACCTTTGGCTTTCGGAAAATGTCGTTCGGGCTATATAATGCTCCCGTAACATTTCAGCGGTGTATGATGTCAATCTTTTTTGACATGGTTGAAAAGACCTTGGAGGTCTTCATGGACGACTTCTTAGTATTTGGGAGCTCGTTTGATAATTGCTTGACAAATCTGACTACCGTTCTCCATCGATGTGTCAAAACCAACCTGGTGCTGAATTGGGAGAAGTGTCACTTCATGGTCGAAGAGGGCATTATTCTGGGTCATCGGGTTTCTGTTGGCGGAATTGAGGTTGATAAGGTAAAGATAGATGTGATCAATAACCTTCCACCGCCCAGTGAAAGGGGTAAGGAGTTTTCTCGGCACGCCGGGTTTTACAGAAGGTTTATTCAAGACTTCTCGCGGATCACCAAAGCGTTGTGCACACTTCTGGAAAAGGATATGCCTTTTCAGTTCGATGCCACCTGCCTGAGCGCCTTTGAGTTATTAAAGAAAAGGCTTGTCTTGGCGCCTATTGTGGTAGCTCCAGACTGGGCATACCCATTTGAGCTAATGTGCGACGCCAGTGACTTTGCTATAGGGGCAGTGTTGGGCCAGAGAAGGGAGAAGGTTTTCCACACCATGTACTATGCCAGCAAGACATTGACTGATGCTCAGTTAAATTATACCACCACTGAAAAGGAGCTGTTGGCAGTAGTATATGCTTTTGATAAGTTCCGTTCCTACCTTATTGGAACGAAGGTGATCGTATACACCGATCACTCGACGATCAAGTATTTGATTAAAAAGAAGGATGCAAAGCCGAAGTTGATACGGTGGGTTCTGCTTCTCCAGGAGTTTGATTTAGAAATCCGAGACAAGAAGGGGGAAAAAATCAAGTGGTCGACCACTTATCAAGATCGGAAAACACCACGCCTTCGAGGGACGCCGACAAAGCCATAAATGACTTCTTCCCAGACGAGCAACTTTTTTTTGTCAATGGAAAAGTTCTGTGGTATGCAGACTTCGCCAATTACGTCACTTGCCAAGTGCTTCCCAAAATCTGAGCTATCAACAAAGGAAGAAATTCCTAAATGATGCCAAGTAATATCTATGGGATGAGCCCTTCCTGTTCAAGCAATATTCTGATCAGATTCTGCAAAGATGTTTATCGGAAGAAGAAATTGAAGGTGTGTTACATCACTGCCACTCTTCAAACTATGGAGGTCATTTTGGAGGCCAACGAACTGCAGCTAAAGTGCTTTAGTCGGGATTTTATTGGCCCACCTTATTCAAGGATGCAGACATATATGTGTTGCACTGCGACAGATGCCAACGGGTGGGCACTATATCAAGACGACATGAGCTACCACTGCAGAATATCCTAGAGGTGGAATTATTTGATGTATGGGGCATCGACTTCATGGGTCCATTCCTGTCCTCTTTCAACAACATCTACATCCTTGTTGCCTTGCCGACAAATGATGATAAGGTGGTGCTTCAGTTCCTCAAGAAGAACATTTTCACCCGTTTTGGCACACCTCGGGCCATCATTAGCGATGAAGGGTCGCACTTTTGCAACAAATACTTTGAAGCCCTTCTCGCCAAGTATGGGGTAACTCATAAGATCGCCACTGCCTACCACCCACAGACCAGCGGTCAAGCTAAAATTTCAAATCGAGAGGTGAAATGAATCTTGGAAAAGATTGTTAACCCAAATCGTAAGGACTGGTCTAAGAAGCTCGATGATGCATTGTGGGCCTACCGCACAACTTATAAAATGCCTATCAGAATGTCTTCGTATAGGGTTGTCTATGGTAAGGCATGTCATCTCGAAGTTGAATTGGAGCACAACTCTTACTGGGCTATTCAGAAGCTCAACTTTGATCTTGAGGTAGCCGACGAAAAGCAACTGTTGCAACTTAATGAATTCGACGAGTTTTTTCTGCAAGCGTATGAAAACGCTAAGTTGTACAAGGAGCAGACCAAGAGGTGGCATGACAAGAAAATCCTCGATAGACACTTTGAACCGGGCCAGAAGGTTCTTCTTTTCAATTCCTGGCTAAAGTTATTTCCTGGGAAGCTAAAGTCCCGCTGGTTGGGCCCCTTCACAGTTGCCAAGGTTTATCCATATGGGGCAATAGAGGTTGAGGACCCGAATTTTGACTAACATTCAAGGTCAATGGGCAGAGGTTAAAACACTATTGGGGTGGCGAGGTCGACCGACAGAATACCTCCATTACACTTGGAGAGCCGGTGTAAGACGGGATAATAGTCAAGTCGACGACTCTAAATCAAGCACTTGATAGGAGGCAACCCCATCGCAGTATCAAACAACTTGTTTTATTTTTATTATCTTAAGTCTCATTTTGGTAATTTAGTTCCTGTCTGTGTTTTGTATACTGTGTTGTGTTTGTGTTAGATTCATTGTCTGTATTCTGTATAGTGCATCTTGTTAGTCTCTGTCAACCCTTAGTTAACCCTTGCCAATACTGTGTTTCTGTCGTTTATTTTAGCTGTCTCGGTTGCTGGCTGATAAGTTATATTGGTTTGTGTAGAATTTCCTTCCTTACTATCAAAATACAAGACTCCGCACCGCGGCGCCAACTTTCGCGCCCCGACACCATTCTCAGCCCCCGACGCCATGCACCGCGCCCCAGCACCATATAGTATGAGAATACACTGCAAACTCACACCCCGTCGCCATGCATTACTCGGAGTTTCGCACCCCAATGCCAGGGTGGGTTTGACCCAGCCCCCCGTAGCCATGCACCACGCCCCAACGCCATTAATCGCACCTCGGTGCCAAATCTAGCGCCCCGGCACCACAAGCAGTTTCCAGCTTTAAATTGAGGCGTTTTACACTTTATTGCTCAGTAATGCCTCTCTTTCACATCGCGTATCAGTGATTTCTCTCTTCCAAAGTGACATCAACTGTTCATCTCCCGACCGTTCATCTAAACATCGCCCATTTTTTATCGTTGGGCGCCCAACCGTCTCAACGGTTCCTTCTATCACCGTCACCTCTTAGCCTATAAAAGCCAAACCAGGTACGATGATTTGCTCAACTCTTGGCTTGCACAAAGATCTCTACACACATCTTTATATTATCTTTTGTTATACCAATTGCTCCTAAGTGTCCTCATACATGTATTGGGCCTCCTCCTTCTTCGTCCCGAGCATCTGTTACGGCGTGGGATGCAGTCAAATTTCCATCTGAGGAAGCCTATAAATGCTATACCCAGAACTTCTTGCTGCGTAACCTAGTGCCTGAGCGAGGCCTTCGACCTGATGAAAAAGATGGCCAAATGAATGCCATGATCAGCGCCATGAAATGGGTGCACTTCACCAAACCCCCAGAATCTGTCGTGGTTGTGGTGGTAAAAGAATTCTATGCGAATGCCATTCCAGAAGGCCCTCCGGCGGCACTAGTCAGGGGGAAGTTGATCCCATTCGATAGAAAGGCTATTAATGAAGTTTATGGGACTCCTAATTTTGATGGGCACGATTATAGAGAGAATGGGATTCGGCGCTATCAGTCTAACGAGATTATTGGCAAACTGTGTAAGCCTGGGATGGTGTGGAAAACAAATGATTACACCAATGAGAGAACGTCATTTCCCCAGCAGGCCCTTAGCCATTACGACAAGGCGTGGTATGCTTTTATTTGTTCTAATATCCAGCCTACGCGCCATATCAGTGATGTAACCAGGGAAAGGGCGACTTTGCTCTATGCGATAGTTACGGGGCTAAAGATTGCTGTTGGGGTCCTAATCAATGAATCAATCAAGAAGGCTATCAATAGCAAGGTTATGTCTGGCCTCCCGCACCCGTCTCTTATTACCCATCTTTACAAGAGGGCGAGTGTTCAATGGGAAATTGAAGATGTGACCCTACCTCCTATGTCTGTAATTGACCATCATCTTATTAGCCGTTATGCAGTTTGGGAGGGAGCGCCATCGCATCCACGTGGAGAAGGATTTTTGCCAGCACCTCAACCGCCGCCATCCGATGATCCACAGCCATCCACTGCGACAGGAACCTCCACACACGCGCCAGTTCCCCCTTCTGCTGAGACCATGGATTCTGGGACCCTTGCTCAGATTTTGAATAGTTTAGATTTTCTGCACTGTAAGATTGATACTGTCGCCCAATGGCAGAACCAATTCCACCATTATCATACGGAGTTTACCAACACGCTCGCCAACATTCATGTCGCTCAAGGAAGCGAAGATACAGATTTCATGTCTTTTCCATTTCCCGCTCCTCTAATGTATGCTTCCTATCCTCCGCAATTTCCTCCGCCTAATGAGGCGGCTTGGGCAAATGAGCCATTAAATGTGGATGATGATGGTGGCGAGGATGATGATGATCTTGAGCTTTTCGGGATGGATGAAGATCTTGAAGGAGGTGATGGTGATCAAGGAGGCGATGCTGCTGATGTTTGAGACTGCGCTATAGATGCCATTGAGGACACGGGCCAAAGTTCAAGTTTGGGGGAGACTTTCTTTTATTTAATTATATATATGAATTGTGTTAGTATTATCATATTTCTATTTCAACTTCTTTGTAAGGATGTTAGGATGGTATTTGGGCTTGATAGCCCCAGACTCATGGTTTAATTTTTATGTTTATCTATTGTGTTTATTATTGTGATAAGCTTTTTGTTTTTGGATGCATGTTTTTGCGTAATAGTAATTTATGTTACATTTAAATGCATGCTTATGGTTTATATCTTCTGTTGGGAATATCTTGATTAAGTCAGATATTGTCTTGCCTTAAGCCTAATTTTTTGGGATTTTCATTGATTATTGGTATACTCGATGCCATGTGTTATGGCTTTGCCCTTTGTTGATAAGGGTACTATATAGTCTATAGCTTTTGTGTTTAACTCTAGTCTATAGTTTATATAGTCTATAGTCTATCGTTTGTGGCCTTTGACGGACTGTCTTGCAATTATATAATTTTCCTAGACTAGTGGCAAAAGTTATGCGAATTTGGGTCTTGTGTTTTATATAAATCGAGACTGTCTTGGATCCATCCGTTTAGCAAGCACTGGCCTATTATCTCTCTACTAGTTTTCCAGTTTGTGATCGTCATTTACCATGTTGAAAATAGTTGCACTATTATATACTTTGTTAATTTCAAGTTTTTAAAGACTTAGAAGCTTTAGCATTCTCGGCTCTTTAGTTCTATTTGAAAAAAATAAAAATAATAATAAAAGCAGTCCTACGGTGGGTTGAGATGGAGCGTGGAAACGTACTCGCCTATAAACGTAGGCTCGTAAAATCTATTTTGGACTTATGTTGTTTACGTGGCCTTTGTGCTCGAGTTATTAGATTCTTAGGGCTGTTTTACACCTAGTGCCCTAAAGTCTTCTGGCTTGGGAGTCATTGATCAAAAGCTTGCTAATGAGTGCTCTGTTTTGCCTAAAAGTAATCAAGTTCTGTCTAAGTTAGATTTTACTTCACTATTCTAGAACTTTTGAGCCTTTCATGTTTTTGCGTCTTGTCTTAACACTTGTTATGTATGTGAGTTGCTTTGTTGCCTATTGGCTATCACGGTCGACTGTATGATCTTAATTTGGGTTATGGCTAGTTTAGATATGTGGTCTTCACACACACACTGATTGGATCAATTACAGTCGCTTGTTTTTGTTTTAAACGTTATGCCCTCATTCGTATGTGTTTATGCCCTGTTCTTAGAGGATGTTTATGATTTCGCTTAGGGGCCATAATTTTTAGTTATTAGTATTAGTGTTCAATCGTATCTTGTATTATAGGGTATGGTTGTCTGATAGTTTGCTTGAGGACAAGCAATAGCTTAAGTTTGGGGGTATTTGATGAGTGAGATTCATACCCGCGAATCAAACCTTTTGTTGCTTAATGTTGTTGTCTGTTTTCAATCTCTTGGTTAGCTTGTATAGTTTTATTGTTGATTTTCCGTTAAAGTTCTTTATAGGCAGGCTTTGCAGATTGTTTCCAGTTTTCTTATGCAGTTTTGCTGAACTGGCGCCCCGGCGCTAGGCCATCGTGCCCCAGCGCCATGCAACTTAAGAACACACTTAAAAGTGGCGCCCCAACGCCATACTTGGTGCCCCAGCCCCAACCTTCATTTGACCCTACTGTTAAGTGGCACCCCGGTGTCACTACTAGTTCAAGCATCCGCTCCGCAGTACTGGTAGAAACTTCAAGCCACTGCAAAGTCGTGCCCCGGCGCCAGCACCTTCATACTTATGCCATTGTTCATACCGACGCCATCTACTACCCAGCGCACCACTTTTTAGAGCTTAGACTTCATGCAGTCACGAGCTCCGATGCCCAAACAGTAGAGAGTCTTTAATGATCTAGAAGAAAGAGGGGACTGATATAAATAGAAAGTGAGCCGCCTGTTTTTAAGGAGATCGAATATCAGAGATATCAGAGAGAATTTATTACAGCTTAGACTAGGATTCATTTTCTGTCGTCTATTTTTTCTAGAAGAGAAAGAAGCTTGTGAAGGGAAGGATAGTTATTGCATCCGACACAGAACTCAGAGTTATACACGTGAAGAGAAGATTTGGAAGAAGAACACTTCAAAATAGGGGTTTTCTTAATCCAAATCTTCCATTTATTTGTATTTGTCTGATAATGTGTAATGTATTGAAAATGCGTGTTAGTACCATAATTATGAACTAACTCCATTTTTAGGATTGCAATGTAACCTGATGATTAGCTTAATCAACTTTCTCTCCTATTTTATATAATGAATCATTTTGGAATGGGTTGTTGTATTTCATATTTAATGTCTGATTGCTTGATAAAGAAATTGGTATTGATATTGATGGAAATTGATAAATGGATGTTATTATCTATCTTTAAATATAACAACACCTGTTATGACCACGACATTGGAATGTGTGCATAATATGCTAATAGGATAGATATATCCCTATTTGCCTTGTGTGGCCTTGAGACATAGCTTAATGATCTTGACCTAGTTATTGTCACCAATAGATATATTGTGATTTAGCTGGTTAGGAATGTGCATCTGACCTTCGATAGAAGCTTTTGCATGTTTAATGTTCTCGATCGACCATTCCTTGATTCATTTGTAATCCGGAGAGTTAGGAGATTAGGCGACGCATTAGGGGAATTGTAATCCTATCTTGAATTCCTAGCACAACTACTTCTCTTGATTTTATATTCTTATTGAAATAGCTTAACCAACCATTTGTTTTTACTTGTTTAGATAAGATTAGTAACGTCTTTGCCTTAGTAATTATTTTTCTGTTAAGACTTCGTCCTCGTGGGTTTGACACTCTACTTACATATATTACTTGTGGACTGCGTATGCTTGCGCGCAATTTGGAAATAGCTAATTCGAACAACAAGAAGGTCACCTAACTCGATTTTATCACGTAGTGAAGTCAAGACTAGCTGGGATGGTGACGCCAAAGGATGTCCCAGACAAGTAAAGTCGGTAGTTTAAGTGCGAGCGTTTGTTGAGGAACCCGAACGAAGTTATCACGGGTAAGTTAATCGTAAACTCTTTCGAAGTCTATACCTTATTCGATACCGGTTCTACCCATTCTTTTATTTTTCCTACTTGCGCTTAACATTTAAATTTGACCCTAGAGAAGTTAGACTATGACTTATTGGTTGAAACTCCGTTGGGAGAAACCTTCATTACATCCACTATTTATAAATATTTTTTGATTCAAATCGATACCCTCACGTTACCTTTTGATCTAATCCCTTTAACAATACTTGCATTTGATGTGATTTTAGGAATCGACTGGTTAACTACTCATCGTGCTAAAATTGATTGTTTTCGTAAGGTTGTCAGCCTTCCTAACTAACCTGTTATACGAATTCAAGTAACCCAACCAATAAAGTCAATCAGTGTCATATTAAGCCATAAGTAAAGAGCCCCGAGTCTTTCGGTGGTGACT
This sequence comes from Panax ginseng, assembly GCA_020205605.1. Taxonomy (NCBI): domain Eukaryota; kingdom Viridiplantae; phylum Streptophyta; class Magnoliopsida; order Apiales; family Araliaceae; genus Panax; species Panax ginseng. Next base: position 92,397,382 of record CM035129.1, read on the forward strand.
TCCAATTCTTGGAATGCACCAAAGCCAGACTTTCCATAGGGGATGTCATGAATAACGGTGGCAAGTTGATAGGTATTATTGTGATGTGCTATCCAAGTCTTGGATGAGAGTCACAGTTTTGAATGATATTTCTATCCTTAATAAATTTCCTGACGTATTCCCTAAATAACTTCTTGGCCTACCCCCAGAGCGTGAAATCGAATTTTGTATTGACCCCAGTACAAAACCCATTTCTAAAACCCTTAAATATTTCTTCATCCAAAACGAACATATCATGCGCCAAAGACGTTGGCTCAAGTTGTTGAAAGATTACGACTATACCTTTCAATACCATCCTGGAAAAGCGAACGTGGTAGCTGACGTGTTAAGTAGAAGATCATATACGGTTACGAGTACGACGTTTTTAATACAAATACCCATTTCGTACGACTTATAAAATATGAAGATAGAGTTAAAGACTCCAAGAACCTATGTGAAGATAACGAATATACGATTAGAACCGACTTTAATCGATAAAGTTAAAGCCGCTCAAGCTACACACCCGGAGTTGATGAATGTGAAGAAGAAGGCTCAAGAAGGCATTATTCTAGAAGCAAGATTCGACGAAGAGAGGAAATATCAACCCTCGATTTTATTGGTCCATTTGAAATCCTCGATCGAGTAGGAACTGTGGCCTATAGACTCGCCTTACCGCTAAGTATGTTGCATTTTCACAATGTTTTTTTTACGTATCGATGTTACATAAATATGTGGACAACCTGAATTACATTATTGAATTAGAACTAGATGAGATAGCAGAAGATTTAACGTATGAGGAGATATCTGTTAAAATCTTGGATAAGAAGGATCATATTCTACGCTCAAAGGTTATACCTCAATAGTTAGAATCTGATGAGGTATCCTTACCTTTTCGACATATCAGGTATGTACGCCAATTTCGAGGATGAAATTTCATAAGAAGGGGAGGTTGTAAGACCCCAAATTTTATGAATAAAGATTTAATTTCTCAAAATATTTTTTTGAGTATTAAGGTGTGGATTTGATATAATGTTATAGCTGTGGGGTAGTATTTATAAATTTTGTAAAGTAAGCAAATTGTTATATAATATTCGATTGGTCTGGTAATATTCGTTTAAACAGGGAATATTCGTACAATGGCACAATAATTGGTGGACCCCACAATGGAATTATTATCGGAGTTAGAAAACGACAAAAATATCTTTTTATAAAAATAACGACGGAAGTTTTACCGTTAACTGTTGAACTACCCGGTGGTAAAAGTACAGTAATACGCGTGGTTTCATAGTAGCACATGGTATTGATTATTGATGCTTACATGAGAAGTCACTCAGTTATACTCAATTATTGCTACAGTAATTGCTGCATAGTATCTCACGTTATTTGATTCAATTATTGTCAATATTTTATATATTATTAAATTAATATTTTATTCATATTATTATTTGCATTATTGACGATATGTTCAAAAAATTCGTCATCGAGGAGAGGTTTGGTCACTTAATCATGCGCATGATAGGAGAAATCCTTATTGGAAAGCCCCCTCTTTCCTGGGAACGATCTGGTTGTTAATATTGCGGGTTATAATAATGATGAATAAATATTGTTAAAAATATTGAGGAAATTTTTATGAAGTATTTGTTGTAAATTTTGCTTAATATATGGACCTCCAATTATCCTTTTTTAAAATAATCGGTAAAAAGTTATTCAACATATATATAATGGGACCCACCTGTGATGGTGACATGTTGGTGGGAGGGGAACACGTGGAAGAAAATGAAATGTTGGGGAGAAAACGTGTAATAGAGGGAGTATTAGTATTATATATATATATATATATATATATATATATATATATATATATATATATATATATATATATATATATATATATATATATATATACTAAGTGTGTGTGTGTTTATATAAAATGTGGGTGGGTGGTGTGCAAATTTGTGTGTGTCTGATGGTGGTGTCACTTGTATTATATATATATATATATATATATATAAGTTATAAAATATATTATATTTTATTATGCATAGTATTTGCATAGTGGCTGCATATTGTTTGCATAGTAAATTCATAAAATTATTTCAGTCGATGATTTGGCGCCCGTGAATTTTCTTCCTTTCCACTGTTGCGTCCGTGATTTATATTCTAAATAGTATCCTTCCATTCTCCTATAAATAGGATGCTCAGTTAGAATTGAAAATCACACCAGAATCAGAGAATTCTTCTTCTATAATATTAAGCGTATTTCTTTCGAGTTTTAGGAAGCTTTGAGTCTAGAAAACAGTGTAAGTTTTCTTCAAGAATATCCCCGCTATACCAGTCGGAATACTCTCCTTTTTAAGGTAAGGGGTATTATTTATTTCATATTCGCTTACGATATTATTTTTCGTATTCGTAAGAAATTTTATTTTGTTTCGTATTCACAAATAATATTATCTTCATTTAATATTTGTAAGGAATATTATCTTCGTTTAATATTCGTAAGGAATATTATTTTCGTTCAACATTTGTAAGGGATGTTATTTTTGTTCAATATTCATATGAAATAATATTTTCTTCCATACTCTGTAGTATGTAAGGAATATTATTTCGTTTCAGATTTTGAATTCTACACTCGTTTTGTTAAATTTTTGGCTTCTATACTCCATAGAATTAGTAGAATATCCTTGATATTTGCACTTCATCCAGTATCTTTTTATGGACATATTATTCTGAGCATTCTTGATAAGTTTTAACTTGTTCATGCCAGAGTACTATTTACGGGGTTACTATTCCCAAAGTACTATTCACTCGGGTACTATTCACCCGGAGTACTATTTTTGACAAAAATTAATTTCTTTTCTGTCCAAATCATTTTTGATACATTATTATTCTTGAATTTTACTCCACAAAGCAGTATAATGTTGACCATTTGAACGTTTTTAAACTTTGGATAAATTTAAAATCTTTGATATTTATCCTTGATCTCGTTTGATTGAATTTTTAAATCATTGTCATCATCCTCATGCTTATATTATGATGAAAGTCATTTGTGGCCGTAGTGCATAGATGGACTTGATATGATTATGACCAGAAATTATTCGGTATAATCATGACCGTAATGTTACAAATGATGTGGTAAAAGTCCTCATTGGCCCGTAGTGCATTGATGAATAGTTTTTGATATGATCATGACCATGGGTTCTCTTCGGTCAAGGGTGCAAAGATGAATTGTTTTATGGCGTGATCATGACCGTTGATGAAAACACGAATATCCTTGGCCCGTAGTGCATGGATAATTCGTGGTCGTGATACTAATGAATATCCTTGGGCCGTAGTGCATGAATAATTTAGTAATTTGGATTATTTATTAACCTGAGTCTCAACGATAAAATTGATGATAAACTTTTAAATCATAGAAGATAGTAGATATCATGCTCTACTTGACTCTTCTAATGGATTGCTTATTCCGATGCAGTTGTTGATCTAAAACTTGTTGTCTATTGTATTCTTTCAGTTGTTATACTGTTGAATGATAATGATAATTTATTCTGCATTATCTTAGTCATATATTTCTTACTGAGCTAGTTGAGCTCACCCTTTTCTTTCACTGTTCTCTTCAGGAAATGAGAAAATAGCTGGGACTAGTCAGGGAATGGATTGACGGTCCAGATGGTTGTTTTAGTAGTCCTCACTATTCTGTGAAATAGTGTGATAATATTTGTAATGAGATTGAATTTGAGTGTGGATATTGTTTAGAAGACAATATCCGTGTTAAAACTCTCAGCTATGTATTATCGTATTTTACACGACAGTTGTATAATTAAGTTGTAGTTGTATTCTGTACCATGTATTTGGCGACCCAAGATGTAACAACCCGATATTTTCTATATAAATAAATTATAAATTTTGCGTATAATTTTTTTTTTATTAAAATAAATATGGGTGATATGTGCCAAGATAATATGTATATATTTATATGTGTGATAAATTAAATTTATTTATTACATTAATTATTATAGATAATTTTACTTTAGAATTATTGATTATTATCAATTATATTCTTATAATAATTAATTCCATATTGGAAATGTTTTATCAATTCTTTTTCATGAAAATATATGTATATATTATTTAAATAATATATAAAATAATTTTTTAGAATAATTATAATAATTATTTTATTATATTTTGTTCGAAGTTATTAAGTTAATTATTTTAACTTAATTAATAAGGTTAATTATAATGTAAATCAAATATGGAATCCAGACCCTAATTCTGGGTTTTGATCAATGCATGAGAATAATATTATAATATTAATTATATTTTGATTTTTTAGTGCTATAAATATATACTGTATATGTGTGGACTGTTGATGGTTGGTCAAATTATGGTGTATATTGACCAAACCCTAACATTAATTTGTTTAACCCTATTTTTTTTCCAATTTCAATGGGAAATTTAAGACTGTTATATAACTATGTTATATGATTTATGTTATATGTTACTTAATGATATTCTAATTAAGAAACCCTAATTAGTAATTTAAAACCCTAATATCGAGAACCTTAATTTGATAATTAGAAACCCTAATTATAATTTTATAACCATAATTATCAAAATCCTAAACCCTAATTGCTAAATTGGCAAGGTTAATTATGATTAGTGGTACTAAACCCTAATGTTCCTGTATAACATAATTAATAACCTAATCTAATTAACAAACCCTTATTTGCAAATTTTAGAAACTAAAAATTTTCTTTTGTACAAATCCTAATTGCTAGATATTACAAATGCTTTGTGCTAAACCTTAGGGTTAAACCCTAAGGGTCAAACCCCAAGGGTTTGCTAATTGACCAATGTGCCATTAAAATTGCAAGCCTAAAGACCTTTTTGCCCCTAGTTGCATTATTTTGGCTAACTAATAGGTTTTGACATTTAGGTGAGCTGGTGACTAACTCATACCAACCCCACATGCTCATAATTGACAGCAATGAGCTCTAGATCAGCCAAATTTATTGTAACTTCAAGTTATAAATAGATTGAGAGAGAAAGAAAATAGCAAATGTTAGCTTATTTTGCACAAAGACTCAACCTTGAGCCTCTCTCTCTAAAACCCACGAATTTCATAAGTGTTTCAGTCCCCAATTCAAGCCCCACGAACACCCTTAGTAAATTAGAACCTTAGATCCAAACATTTGTTCATAAAGGTATAAAAACACTAGCTTGATTTATGTCCATAAATTCTGTGTTAGATGTTATGTTTGAATGTTAGAATATATTTATTATAGTGTCTAATGATGATCTAGTTTGCTAAATGTTGGATCCATAACATTTAGAAGCTCAGATTTGAAGATTTGCAAAATTTGGAAAAATTTGGTTCTGTGGTCTGACAACGAATCTCAGTGGCCACAGATCCTTGCTCGATTATGATTTTTGTTGTTTTGAAGTTGTTATTGGTAGCTTGTAATGTGGTCTTTAGTCTGCAAAAAGAATCAGGGCCATTTGATGTCTAGAATGGAAGTTATTAACGGTCAAATACCCAGATCTTTCTGAGATCATGTTTGTGTGCCTAGATCTGTCAGGTGGTTCGTTGTTTGTTGTTTTTGTTGCATCTAAATTTTAGTCTTGTATATGAACTCCAATATTATGCCTTAAAATCTCCTAAAAATCAAGTATGTTTGAAGTTCAATTGTCCCACAAAGTAGGCAAAAGATCACGATGGTCATTTTTCCTCAGGCAAACCCCTAGAAAACATTTGAATGATTTTCTGACAACCTTTGACCAGCTATTATCTGCTAGATCTGTTGATGTTTTGGTGATGTTTTGTATTAGATCTCTTCATTTACACACTGGCTACACACTGAATCTTATAGATCAATAAAAATTTACACGATATCAAGATAGTAGAGGCCCAAAAGTGAGCTTTGTCGTGTTGTTCTTCATTTCTGGGAAAACCCAGAAATGAAGAACATCTCTGACAGCTACTTTAGGCCCTTAGATCTTTCAATTGGAGTATGTTTTAATTATGTTTGTTGTTGGATCTTGTAGTCTTGCATTATCACTACACGATCTGATCAACATGACGACCAGAAACACTTTGTGTGATATTTAATTCGTGGTTAAACATGCTTACTTGGTAACTAGCTTGATTTTCTAGGTTTGCATGAAGAACACGAAGAACACCTATAGCGACGGTTCTGTCACTATAGGTGATATTTAGTGACAGTTTAGTAATAAAAATTATATTTTTATTAAATAATTATAGAAAATTAGTTTTAATTCTAAAAAATACAAAATAAATTATTAAAAATTATTTTAATGTTCAAAAATTATATTTTAATTATTTTGAATATATTTCATAAATATTTAATATATTTGGAATATTAAAAGTTTTTAATTTATTTAATTATAATATTAAATAAATTATTTAAAAATGATTTTTATACATAAAAAAATCATTAAAAATGATATTATGATATAAGAAAATATTTGAAGTTATTTTTAATGACTTTTAATATTTTGTGATAAATTTCATTAATAAATTAATATTAATGATAATTAAATTATTTAATAAATAAATTAAATAAATAAATAAAAATGATTTTATTATATTAAAAATCATTTTAAATAATAATAAGGTATTTAAAAATATTTTAAGTTATAAAATATAACTTTTAATATTTAAGGATAAAATTCATTAATTAATTATTATTAATGATATTAAAGGTATTTAATAATTATATTAAATAAATTAGTTTAAAAATGATTTTAATATTATTAAAATCATTTTAAATAAAAAATAAAGTGTTTAAAGATATTTTAAGTTATAAAATATAACTTTTAATATTTAAAGGATAATTTCATTAATAATTTAATATTAATGATATTTAATTTATTTAATAATTATATTAAATAAATGGTTTAAAAATTGTTTTATTAATTTAAAAATCATTTAAAAGGATATAAATGAATTAAAAATATTTTAAGTTATACTTAATGACTTTTAATATTATGAGGAATAGTACATTAATATTTTAATATTAATGGTAATTATTTAAAATGATTTTAAATATTTTAAAAATCATTTAAGGGTGATATTAATACTTTAAAAATATTTTGACTTATTATAAATAACTTAAATATTTTGGCAATGGTTTCATTATTAGTTTATTATTAATTAAATGTTAATGATAATAGAATTGTTTGATATTTAAATCATTTAATAATGATTCCGGTGTTTAAAAATTCATGATAAATTATAATAAATGTTTAAAAATTATATTAAGTCATTTAAAAATAATATGACTGATACTTACGGATATTGAGATACAGATTAGAGTCTTAGACTCGATAATTACCCGATAAGGCTGCGGTAGACCGACATGTTTCAGAAATTGATCTGGACTTAGATAGGTTGATGTGATAAGTGTTTATTTGTGATCAATAGCTGTTAAACCTATGCGATAATGTGATTAGGAATGTGCCGACTGCAATAAGTAGTATTATCTGATATGATATGATTCTAATCAGTAAATGATCTTATTACTGATAGGTGATTACATAAAAGATAAAACTAAGTTGCAAATTATAAGCAGCGTACCAGGCAAGTATCCTACCTTTGCATTTTCTTTATGAAATGGACATGAGTAAGAATGTTTCCGAATTATATTATTACTGTACAGATTATTAACCCTATATTATATACGCTCTTTGATTATCAACATATTAGTATATGGTAATTCAGATATATATTCCGTTCGTTACTTTCTGTAAATGGTTATACAAGTGTCCCCACTTGGATAATCATTGTATTTAATCACATGTTGATACACCTTCGCTAATTACCCTTATATATATATATATATATGTTGAATTATAGATTACTGTTGAACAAGATAAAACCTTTGGTTTGAAACCCTGACAAGTATGAACATCCCTTACACGGAAAAACTTTTTATGCACCCAAGGTGGACAGAGTGAACGATAACATCGTTCTTGCAATGTAGTATTGATCAATACAGGGTACAACGGGCTGATCACCCACCATGCCCGTAAGTTTTGACGGTTAACAGATGAAGTTCTGCTAAACCTTTTCGAAAGTGAAAACAATGTTCATAGTATGTCACCTTAACCTTGTGTATAGTCAGTACGTAGTTTTAAAAATTTGAAAGAGGGTTGTTATGTTATTATTATCGGTTCAGATTACTTCACAACTATTGATTTGTTATAGAAGGGTAGTATAAAGAAAATATTTAAATTTTTTCAGCTTATATGTATATAATTGATATTACTTGCTGGGCACTCAAATGCTCATCCTTGCTTAATTTAAATGTTTTTTCAAAGAAAGTGTGAAAAGCGTAAGCACGACTAAGAATAAAGGGAAAGGAAAGGTTGCTGAATGAGTGCAATGCTATTTTATGAAATAGTTAACTTTATTAAGACAAACATGATATCTATTTATTATCATGTATTGTAAGGAATGTATTTAAAGGTAACGTACTTGGGAGATAGACTCTGATAATTATGTAAATTAAGTTTGTTATCTATATTATTGTTATTATTATTAGTATTATTCTGCTCATAGAAATGGTATAGTGAAGCACCGAGTTCGGGTTTTTAAGTACACGGATTTGGGGGCTTTACAAGTTGGTATCGTAGATATAAGCATGAATTTACGAAGAGCCCCGAGCCTCTCATTGACTTCTTATGTGGAATGCCCCGAAGCCAGACTCTCCGTAGGGGACACCGATTCAGTCGGTGGCAAGCTGATAGGTACCCTTGTAAGATGCTATGGTTGGAAGCACCATGAAAGTTATGTTGGGCTTCGGTACAGAAACGCACAGCGGAAATTAAAATTTTAAAGCAATTTCCGAAACCCTTAAACAAGATCCATGCGAAAATCAATTAATTCAGAGGTTTAGAGATTATACCAGATATAAACAAAAATGAGAATCAAACCGATCATACCTCGAATCTCCGACGCAATATAAACCGATCATACTTCTACTAGATTCACATCGAACGCCGCATCGAACCGGGTCGAACGATTCTCATGATAAGAAGGACTTCACGGTACTAGCCACCAAAAGGAATGGATTTTCAAATCTGTTTTCTCTAGTCTCTCTCTAAGAAAATTACTAGGGTTTTTCAATTATGATATCTTACCCTAAGTAGTCATATATATATCATATATATAGTAGTTAAAAGGAATTAATCAAATCAAAACCTAATTTTATAAAATCCGAATTTATATATATATATCTCTTAATTAAGTCTTACTTAATTAATATACATATATACAAATTATCCTTTTAATTTAAATTTGTGATTTAAATACTATTAATCATATTAATATATTTAAATCCTTAAAATTTAAATTAATTCCCTTTAAATAACGTTCTATGTGTGTGACCCTATAGGTTATTATTACGTTGGCAATAATTTTTAAAATCATATTATAAAATTATAAACAAAGAAATGATCTAGTAATGCATCATCGCTACCCAAGTAATAATAAGATCGATGATTCGATGCAACCTTTTACGTGACCAATGTTTCAATGTAATTTAATCCTTTTAACCTTAATATCCTAGATTAAACTCGAGTCATGGAATGTGTCATACTCTTCATAATTTAATCTGAGTTTTTCTTGATCAATGAGTGTACTATATGAAACAAATCACTATTTGAGCATGGCCATGCATTTCATAGTCCTACTAAATCAAGAGGCCTATGGATATCACCCATAATATATAGGATGGTTAAATTCCATCTAGATCACTCATATTTCTCACACGATTAATGATGAACCCAATAATCACCTTTATAGTCCACCCTATTAAAGGTGACATTTGATGATATCAAAGTACATAAATTCTCGTGTAGTAATATAGCGATTTCGTGCCTGAGGACCATTATCATCATTGTCACTATGAGAATTGCTAACGACACTTCGCATAATGCTCCATATAGAATTCTCATGGTGGGTCCATCCAATACATCGTTTCTCAATATGTACTTCTATGCATCGACTTAATATCTCATATATTTATGACCAATGAGATTTGGTCATCAATCAATCCACATACTAGTCTCCATGCATCATTGTTGTCCCATCAACAATGATACTCGACTAGGGACATTTAAGAACACTGATACTAATGGTAATATATAATCTCATGTTCAAGTCACATACTTGAAACTATATAATTTGTATCACTATTCTAAGGAATTTTATTATGTTAACAATTATATTACGCAATAAATAAAACCATAATAAAATCATATATTTATTCAATCAAATATAATATCAAAACGTTAAGCAATTATATCAAATAATTGGCCTCTAGGGCATAAACTCTAACAAGTTACATGTTGGTATCAGAGCTATACGGTTAGAAACCTTAGGTGAGATAGACCTTAGGCTATAACCTTAGAACATAGGGAAACGTTGAAAATATAAATAACTAATATAGAGTTTAAAAAGAGATGAATCGGATAAATTCATCGTCAAACATAATAAAAGATAACGTATATAAAACTCTTATTTGCTATTTGTATATACTATATGCTAATCAGGATAATTTATGTGTGTAGATGTCTGGTGGAAAAGGCTTGTTATATGCTTATAACTTGAAGAAGGATCAGATCCATACACCCGAGCTAATATCGAAGCCAAGAGCTGAAATAGAAGCTCACAATGAAACCAACTCGGATGAGCTGGTTATCGTGGAAAATATAGTACCACATCCGGAAATGGTGGAACTGATTGATAGTGATTCAGACACTAAAGTTGAAGCTGATCAAGCATCAATAGAAGTGCAGAATCTGAGAAACAAAGTTTCTTCTCCAGAAAGGTTGTGGGAGATAGAAAAGTTATTAAATAGTCAACTGCAGCAGGCGTTAATAGAAACAATGGAAGAAGAGGATAAACTTAAAATCCAAATTGATCAGATGGGAATCTCAAGCGACACATCGTGTGCAGCTCCAAGAAATAAGGAAAAAAGAAAGATAGAAGACCATGATTTAGGAAAACCTGATAAAAAGAAAGGGAAAAGAATATGTTATCTTTACGGTTATGAGGGGCATACCACTATGTATTGTCCCAACTATAAACCAGGTGCATATTTTATTTGTGGAAAGGAAGATCATCAGGCAAAGGGTTGTCCATGAAAAAGGCTTAGTAAATAGGTAGTATAGGTTCTGTTGTGTAGGCGTGTTTAATATAATATGTGTGCTTAGTATGTCTGTGTAATGAAATATTCTCAACTTTTATGTGGGTTAAGGTTGTAAATCCCGACTTTTGTAGTCACAAAGGGATATCTGATGTTTAAAGCAATATGTGCTGTGACATGTAAAGTATTTTGAAATCGATGAATGAATATAAATCTAATTTTGAGAAATGAAACAAGTTTAATATCTTAAACTTATTTGATAAGGTTTAGAATGTAAGTTAATAAAGTATAATTTATGGTTTTATTTTATCAGATAATTCCGCCAAGACGACAAAGTCGAAACCAAAGGGCGTAGAATCATTAATAATGTCGGGGACAACAACAAGCGTAATCTGATGCAAAGATTTTGCGAATATGGTAGCTCAGGCTATGCAACAAGGAATACCAGCCGCATGGAACCAGTTGGGTAATCACTTGGCGAATTTTTAAGACTTTAAGGCTGTAGGACCGCCAAAATTCAAAGGTACAACTGACCCTGTAGAAGCCAAAACTTGGGTTAAGGAGATTGAGAAGGCATTCGCGATAGCTAGGGTAGCTGAGGGGCAAAAGATCGCTTTTGCCACCTACACGATGAAGGGTGAGGAAAATTTTTGGTGGCAAGCCAATCAGGTGAGGGCAAGAGAAGGTGTAGTTACATGGATAGGTTTAAGACTCTGTTTTTCGAAAATTATTTTTTAGCTAGTATGCAAGCTAGGATGGAGGTGAAATTTTTAGAGTTGAAGCAAGGGGATATGTTACTTGCGGAATATGCCGCAAAGTTCAATGAGTTGGCTAGGTTTGCTCCGCATCAAGTTGATACAGAGGCTAGAAAAGCAAGGAGGTTTGAGCTGGGATTAAAACCCTAGCTCTACAACAAGGTGGCGGTGTTGCAGATCCCTACATTTGTAGCACTCATGGAGAAACAATTATTGCTGAGGAGGGGAGTGAGGCCATGAGCCTCTACAACAAGGAAAGAAAGAACAAAGGTAAAGTCGTAGGAACTGGGAAGGTAGAAATTAATAGTGAAAGTAAAAGTGGTAGTAGTAAGAGGAAGGGGATCAATTTTGGAAATGTCCAGGTGAAATAGGAAGGTGTTAAGAAGCAGGTGGTGTCGTGTAAGAATTGTGGAAAGAACCACTCTGGAGAATGTTTGATGGGGAAATTTGTTTGTTATAAGTGCGGGTAGGAGGGCCATATCTCTCCCAACTGGCACAATCCTAGGATGAGCAGTGGTTGTTTTCTATGCGGGTCGACTGAGCACAAGGTAAAGGATTGTCCGAAGGGAGGGCGGAGGCAGGAAGTGTGAATACTGGCATGGGCAGCGAGACTTTAGCAATCATAGGACCAACGACATTGAGCAAGCCAACAAAATCTACTGCGAGGGTTTTTAACATGACGGTCCAGGATACGACGACAGCTGGCAATAGAACTCCAGGTATTATTCGTATAACTTTTATTTTTTAATGGATGATTTTCATATTTATAGTAAATTATTTTATAAGAATTTTGAAGGAGGAATTTGAGTTCTTTTAGAAATTAAATTTCCGTTTAATCAGAAAGACAAGCTTTATTGAATAGTTAAAGATTAGTCCGATCAAAGATAAACGAGATCTACTTGCAATGATTGTGTATGTTATATACCTGGTATGTATAGGTTTTAAAATGGTGATTCCGGGGACAAAATCTTTATAAGGGAGGGTGAATGTAACAACCCGATATTTTCTATATAAATAAATCATAAATTTTGGGTATAATTTTTTTTTTATTAAAATAAATATGGGTGATATGTGCCAAGAAAATATGTATATATTTATATGTGTGATAAATAAAATTTATTTATTACATTAATTATTACAGATAATTTTATTTTAGAATTATTGATTATTATCAATTATATTCTTATAATAATTAATTCCATATTCAAAATGTTTTTATCAATTCTTTTTCATGAAAATATATGTATATATTATTTAAATAATATATGAAATGATTTTTTTAGAATAATTATACTAATTATTTTACTATATCTTTTTCAAAGTTATTAAGTTAATTATTTTAACTTAATTAATAAGGTTAATTATGACAGGTAAATCAGATATGGAATCCAAACCCTAATTCTGGATTTTGATCAATGTATGAGAATAATATTATAATATTAATTATATTTTTATTTTTCAGTGCTATAAATATATACTGTATATGTGTGGACTGTTGATGGTTGGTCAAATTATGGTGTATATTGACCAAACCTTAACATTAATTTGTTTAACCCTATTTTTTTTCAATTTAAATGGGAAATTTAAGAGTGTTATATAACTATGTTATATGATTTATGTTATGTGTTACTTAATGATATGCTAATTAGGAAACCCTAATTAGTAATTTAAAACCCTAATATCGAGAACCCTAATTTGATAAGTAAAAACCCTAATTATAATTTTATAACCCTAATTATCAAAATCCTAAACCCTAATTGCTAAATTGGCAAGGTTAATAATGATTAGTGGTATTAAACCCTAATGTTCCTGTATAACATAATTACTAACCTAATCTAATTAACAAACCCTAATTTACAAATTTTAGAAACTAAAAAATTTCTTTTGTACAAACCCTAATTGCTAGATATTACAAATGCTTTGTGCTAAACCTTAGGACTAAACCCTAAGGGTTTGCTAATTAACCAATGTGAAATTAAAATTGTAAGCCTAAAGACCTTTTTACCACTAGTTGCATTATTTTGGCTAACTAATAGGTTTTGACATTTAGGTGAGTTGGTGACTAACTCATACCAACCCCACATGCTCATAATTGACAACAATGAGCTCTAGATCAGCCAAATTTATTGTAACATCAAGTTATAAATAGATTGAGAGAGAGAAAATAGCAAATGTTAGCTTATTTTGCACAAACACTCAACCTTGAGCCTCTCTCTCTAAAACCCACGAATTTCATAAGTGTTTCAATCCCCAATTCAAGCCCCACGAACACCCTTAGTAAATCAGAACCTTAGATCCAAACATTTGTTCATAAAGGTATAAAAACCCTAGCTTGATTTCTGTCCATAAATTCTATGTTAGATGTTATGTTTGAGTGTTAATATGTTTATTATAGTGTCTAATGATGATATGGGTTGCTAAATGTTGGATCCATAACATTTAGAAGCTCGGATTTGAAGATTTGCAAAATCTAGAAAAACTTGGTTCTGTGGTCTGACAACGAATCTCAGTGGCCATAGATCCTTGCTCGATTATGATTTTTGTTGTTTTGAAGTTGTTATTGGTAGCTTGTAATGTGGTCTTTAGTCTGCAAAAAGAATCAGGGCCATTTGATGTCTAGAATGTAAGTTATTAACGGTCAAATACCGTCGACCTAAGATTAATAGGAAGAAATCTGGGCACCCATTATGCCTGCATCGGCCGACATCATGTTTGTGTGCCTAGATCTGTCAGATGGTTCGTTGTTTGTTGTTTTTGTTGCATCTAAATTGTAGTCTTGTATATGAACTCCAATATTATGCCTTAAAATCTCCTAAAAATCAAGTATCTTTGAAGTTAGGTCCCAACAAAGTAGGCAAAAGATCACGATGGTCGCTTTTCAGCAAAACCCAAAAACATTTGAATGATTTTCTGACAACCTTTGACCGGCTATTATCTGCTAGATCTGTTGATGTTTTGGTGATATTTTGTATTAGATCTCTTCATTTACACACTGGCTACACACTGCAGCTTATAGATCAATAAAAATTTACACGATCAGCATGTAGTAGAGGCCCAAAGTAGGCCTGTCGTGCTGTTCTTCATTTCTGGGCAAACCCAGAAATGAAGAACATCTCTGACAGCTACTTTAGGCCCTTAGATCTTTCAATTGGAGTATGTTTTGATCGTGTTTGTTGTTGGATCTTGTAGTCTTGCATTATCACTACATGATCTGATCAACATGACGACCAGAAACACTTTGTGTGATGTTTAATTCGTGGTCAAACAGGCTTACTCGGTAACTAGCTTGATTTTCTGGGTTTGCATGAAGAACACGAAGAACACCTATAATGCAGCTTCGCCTCGTCAGCTATAGGTGATATTTAGTGATGTGCTTTAGTAATAAAAATTATATTTTTATTAAATAATTATAGAAAATTAGTTTTTAATTCTAAAAAATACAAAATAAATTATTAAAAAATTATTTTAATGTTTAAAAATTATATTTTAATTATTTTGAATATATTTCATAAATATTTAATATATTTGGAATATTAAAGTTTTTAATTTATTTAATTATAATATTAAATAAATTATTTAAAAATGATTTTTATACATAAAAAAAAAATCATTAAAAATGATATTATGATATAAGAAAATATTTTAAGTTATTTTTAATGACTTTTAATATTTTGTGATAAATTTCATTAATAAATTAATATTAATGATAATTAAGTTATTTTATAATTAAATTAAATAAATAAATTAAAAATGATTTTATTATATTAAAAATCATTATAAATAATAATAAGGTATTTAAAAATATTTTAAGTTATAAAATATAACTTTTAATATTTAAGGGTAAAATTCATTAATTAATTATTATTAATGATATTAAATTTATTTAATAATTATATTAAATAAATTAGTTTAAAAATGATTTTAATATTATTAAAATCATTTTAAATGAAAATAAAGTGTTTAAAGATATTTTAAGTTATAAAATATAATTTTTAATATTTAAAGGATAATTTTATTAATAATTTAATATTAATTATATTTAATTTAATTAATAATTATATTAAATAAATGGTTTAAAAATGGTTTTATTAATTTAAAATCATTTAAAAGGATATAAATGAATTAAAAATATTTTAAGTTATACTTAATGACTTTTAATATTATGAGGAATAGTAGATTAATATTTTAATATTAATGGTTATTATTTAAAAATGGTTTTAAATGTTTTAAAAATCATTTAAGGGTAATATTAATACTTTAAAAATATTTTGAGTTATTATAAATAACTTTAATATTTTGGCAATTATTTCATTTGTAGTTTATTATTAATTAAATGTTAATGGTAATATAATTGTTTGATATTTAAATCATTTAATAATGATTCCGGTGTTTGAAAATTCATGATAAATTATAATAATTGTTTAAAAATTATATTAAGTCATTTAAAAATAATATGACTGATACTTACGGATATTTAGATACAAATTAGAGTCTTAGACTCGATAATTACCCGATAAGGATGTCGGTAGACCGGCATGTTTCAGAAATTGATCTGCACTTAGATAGGTTGATGTGATAAGTGTTTATTTGTGATCCAATAGCTGTTAAAACTATGTGACAATGTGATTAGGAGTGTGCCGACTACAATAAGCATAATTATGTGATATGATATGATTCTAAACAGTAAAATGATCTTATTACTGATAGGTGATTACATAAAAGATAAAACTAAGTTGCAAATTGTAAGCAGCGACCAGGCAAGTATCCTACCTTTGCATTTTCTTTATGCAATGGACATGAGTAAGAATGTTTCAGAATTATATTATTACTGTACAGATTATTAACCCTATATTATATACACTCATTGATTATCAACATGTTAGTATATGGTCATTCAGATATATATTCTATTCGTTAATTTCTGTAAATGGTTATACAAGTGTCACCACTTAGATAATTATTATATTTAATCACATATTGATACACCTTTGCTAATTACCTATATATATATATATGTTGAATTATGGATTACTGTTGAAGAAGATAAAACCTTTGGTTTGAAACCCCGATAAGTATGAACATCCCTTACACGGAAAACTTTTTATGCACCAAAGGTGGGATGAGTGAAACGATAACATCGTTTCTTGCAATGTAGTATTGATCAATACAGGTACAACGAAATGATCACCCTCCATGCTCAGAAGTTTTGACTTGCTAATGATGAAGTTCTCGCTAAACCTTTTCAAAGTGAAAACAATGTTGTATGTCACCTTAACCTTGTGTATAGTCAGTACGTAGTTTTAAAAATTTGAAAGAGGGTTGTTATGTTATTATTATTTGCCTCGTGATTACTTCACAACTATTGATTTGTTATAGAAGGGTAGTATAAAGAAAATATTTAAATTTTTTCAGCTTATATGTATATAATTGATATTACTTGCTGGGCACTCAAATGCTCATCCTTGCTTAATTTAAATGTTTTCAGCTAAGTGTGAAAAAGCAGAAGGCACGACTAAGAATAAAGGGAAAGGAAAGGTTGCTGAATGAGTGCAATGCTATTTTATGTAATAGTTAACTTTATTAAGACAAACATGATATCTATTTATTATCATGTATTGTAAGGAATGTATTTAAAGGTAACGTACTTGGGAGATAGACTCTGATAATTATGTAAATTAAGTTTGTTATCTATATTATTGTTATTATTATTAGTATTATTCCGCTCATAGAAATGGTATCGTGAAGCACCGAGTTCGGGTTTTAAGTACCTGGATTTGGGGGCTTTACAAGTTGGTATCAGAGATATAAGCATGAATTTGCGAAGAGCCCTGAGCCTCTCGCTGGTGACTTCCTTGTTTGGAATGCACCGAAGCCAGACTCTGCATAGGGGACGCCGATTCAGTCGGTGGCAAGCTGATAGGTACCCTTATAAGGTGCTATGGTTAGAAGCACCATGAAAGTTACATGTTGGTATCAGAGCTATACGGTTCGAAACCTTAGGTGGGATAGACCTTAGGCTATAACTTTAGAACAAAGGGAAACATTGAAAATATAAATAACTCATATAGAGTTTAAAAAGAGATGAATCGGATAAATTCATCGTCAAACATAATAAAAGATAACGTATATAAAACTCTTATTTGCTATTTGTATATATTATATGCTAATCAGGATAATTTATGTGTGTAGATGTCTGGTGGAAAAGGCTTGTTATATACTTATAACTTGAAGAAGGATCAGATCCATACACCCGAGCTAATATCAAAGCCAATAGCTGAAATAGAAGCTCACAATGAAACCAACTCGGATGAGGTGGTTATCATGGAAAATGTAGTACCAGATCCGGAAATGGTGGAACTGACAGATAGTGATTCAGACACTAAAGTTGAAGCTGATCAAGCATCAATGGAAGTGCAGAATCTGAGGAACAAATTTTCTTCTCTAGAAAGGTTGTGGGAGATAGAAAAGTTATTAAATAGTCAACTGCGGCAGGCGTTAATAGAAACAATGGAAGAACAGGATAAGCTTAAAATCCAAATTGATCAGATGGGAGTCTCAAGTGACACATCGTGTGCAGCTCCGAGAAATAAGGGAAAAAGAAAGATAGAAGACCATAATTTAGGAAAACCTGATAAGAAGAAAGGGAAAAGAATATGTTATCTTTACAGTTATGAGGGGCATACCACTATGTATTGTCCCGAATATAAACCAGGTGCATATTTTGTTTGTGGAAAGAAAGATCATCAGGCAAAGGGTTGTCTAAGAAAAAGGCTTAGTAAATAGGTAGTATAGGTTCTGTTATGTAGGCGTGTTTAATATAATATGTGTGCTTAGTATGTCTGTGTAATGAAATATTCTCAACTTTTGTGTGGGTTAAGGTTGTAAATCCCGACTTTTGTAGTCACAAAGGGATAGCTGATGTTTAAAGCAATATGTGCTGTGATATGTAAAGTATTTTGAAATCGATGAATGAATATAAATCTAAGTTTGAGAAATGAAACAAGTTTAATATCTTAAACTTATGTGACAAGGTTTAAAATGTAAGTTAATAAAGTATAATTTATGGTTTTATTTAATCAAATAATGCAGCCAAGACGACAAACTCGAAACCAAGGCGTAAGAATCATTAATAACGCTGAGGGACAAAGAACACGCGGATCCAATGCAAAGATTTTGCGAATATGGTAGCTCAAAGCTATATGTGCGAATACCACCCCAGAGAGAACCAAATTGGGTAATCACTTGGCAAATTTCAAAGACTTTAAGGCAGTAGGATCGCCAGAATTCAAAGGTACAATTGACCCTGTAGAAGCCCAAACTTGGGTTAAGGAGATTGAGAAGGCATTTGTGATAGATAGGGTAGTTGAGGGGCAAAAGACCGCTTTTGCCACCTATGATGAAGGGTGAGGCAAATTTTTGGTGGGAAGCCAATCAGGTGAGGACAGGAGAAGGTGTAGTTACATGTATAGGTTTAAGACGCTGTTTTTCAAAAATTATTTTTCAGCTAATAAGCAAGCTAGGATGGAGGTGAAATTTTTAGAGTTGAAGCAAGGGGATATGTTAGTTGCGGAATATGCCGCAAAGTTTAATGAGTTGGCTAGGTTTGCTCCGCATTAAGTTGATATGGAGGCTAGGAAAGCAAGGAGGTTTGAGCTGGGATTAAAACCCTAGCTCTACAACAAGGTGTCGATGTTGCAGATCCCTACATTTGCAGCACTCATGGAGAAAGCAATTATTGCTGAGGAGGGGAGTGAGGCCATGAGCCTCTACAACAAGGAAAGAAAGAACAAAGGTAAAGTCGTAGGAACTGGGAAGGTAGAAATTAATAGTGAAAGTAAAAGTGGTAGTAGCAAGAGGAAGGGGAGTAATTTTGGAAATGTCCAGGTGAAACAGGAAGGTGTTAAGAAGCAGGTGGTGTCGTGTAAGAATTGTGGAAAGAACCACTCTGGAGAATGTTTGAAGGGGAAATTTGTTTGTTATAAGTGCAGGTAGGAGGGCCATATCTCTCCCAACTGCCCCAATCCTAGGATGAGTAGTGGTTGTTTTCTATGCGGGTCGACTGAACACAGGGTAAAGGATTGTCCGAAGAGGAGGGCGGAGGCAGGAAGTGTGAATACTGGCACGGGCATTGAGACTTTAGCAATCATAGGACCAACAACATGGAGCAAGCCAACAAAATCTCATCATGCGGGTTTATAACACGACTATCCGGATACTGCCAAGAAATGCAAATAGAACTCCAGGTATTATTCGTATAACTTTTATTTTCTTATGCATGATTTTCATATTTATAGTAAATTATTTTATAAGAATTTTGAAGGAGGAATTTGAGTTCTTTTAGAAATTAAATTTCCATTTAATCAGAAAGACAAGCTTTATGTGAATAGTTAAAGATCAGTCCGATCGAAGATGAACGAGATCTACTTGCAATGATTGTGTATGTTATATACTTGGTATGTATAGGTTTTAAAACGGTGATTCCGGGGACGAAATCTTTATAAGGGAGGGTGAATGTAACAACCCGATATTTTCTATATAAATAAATAATAAATTTTGCGTATAATTTTTTTTTATTAAAATAAATATGGGTGATATGTGCCAAGATAATATGTATATATTTATATGTGTGATAAATAAAATTTATTTATTACATTAATTATTATAGATAATTTTATTTTAGAAGTATTGATTATTATCAATTATATTCTTATAATAATTAATTCCATATTGGAAATGTTTTTATCAATTCTTTTTCATGAAAATATATGTATATATTATTTAAATAATATATGAAATGATTTTTTTTAGTATAATTATAATAATTATTTTATTATATTTTGTTCAAAGTTATTAAGTTAATTATTTTAACTTAATTAATAAGGTTAATTATGACAGGTAAATCAGATATGGAATCCAAACCCTAATTCTGGATTTTGATCAAGGTATGAGAATAATATTATGATATTAATTATATTTTAATTTTTCAGTGCTATAAATATATACTGTATATGTGTGGACTGTTGATGGTTGGTCAAATTATGGTGTATATTGACCAAACACTAGCATTACTTTGTTTAACCCTATTTTTTTTTCAATTTAAATGGGAAATTTAAGACTATTATATAACTGTGTTATATGATTTATGTTATGTGTTACTTAATGATATGCTAACTAGGAAACCCTAATTAGTAATTTAAAACCCTAATATTGAGAACCCTAATTTGATAATTAGAAACCCTAATTATAATTTTATAACCCTAAATATCAAAATCCTAAACCCTAATCGCTAAATTGGCAAGGTTAATTATGATTAGTGGTACTAAACCCTAATGTTCCTGTATAACATAATTACTAACCTAATCTAATTAACAAACCCTAATTTGTAAATTTTAGAAACTAAAAATTTTCTTTTGTACAAACCCTAATTGCTAGATATTACAAATGCTTTGTGCTAAACCTTAGGGTTAAATCCTAAGGTTCAAACCCTAAGGGTTTGCTAATTGACCAATATATATGTTGAATTATAGATTACTGTTGAATAAGATAAAACCTTTAGTTTGAAACCCTGACAAGTATGAACATCCCTTACACGGGAAAACTTTTTATGCACCCAAGGTGGACAGAGTGAACGATAACATCGTTCTTGCAATGTAGTATTGATTAATACAGGGTACAACGGGCTGATCACCCTCCGTGCCCGTAAGTTATGACGGTTTGCGGATGAAGTTCTACTAAACCTTTTCGAAAATGAAAACAATGTTCATAGTATGTCACCTTAACCCTATGTATAGTCAGTACGTAGTTTCAAAAATTTGAAAGAGGGTTGTTATGTTATTATTATCGGTTTAGATTACTTCACAACGATTGATTTGTTGTAGAAGGGTAGTATAAAGAAAACATTTAAATTCTTTCAGCTTATATGTATATAATTGATATTACTTACTGGGCAATCAAATGCTCCTCCTTGCTTAATAGAAATGTTTTCAGCTAAGTGTGAACAAGCAGAAGGCTCGAGTAAGAATAAAGGGAAAGGAAAGGTTGCTGAATGAGTGCAATTCTATTTTATGTAATAGTTAACTTTATTAAGACAAGTATGATATCTATTTATTATCATGTATTGTAAAGAATGTATTTAAAGTTACGTACTTGGGAGATAGACTCTGATAATTATGTAAATTAAGTTTGTTATCTATATTATTGTTATTATTATTAGTATTATTCTGCTCATAGAAATGGTATCGTGAAGCACCGAGTTCGGGTTTCAAGTACCTAGATTTGGGGGCTTTACACAAGATGGGTGATGTATACCTATTTTGGGGGCGTCACATGAGTATTATGCTTAATGTTGGATACAATGAAGCTGATCACTTTGTGTACTTGTGGAGGGGTATGATTTAATCTTTATGGTTATCTGATACACCTGGGTAATTCAGTGTTGAACCTTTGTTAATTACCCAAGCAGTTCATGATCCATTTGGATCGCTCAGCATAAAATCTAGAAAGTTATCCACTTTGTTATTGCGTAGGATCATCTATCGATAATCGATTGAACATTGTTGAAACTTCGAAAGCATTTTACACTTTCATCACTGAATTATTGGTTAGCATGAAATGCGATAAATTTTTGTTATTAATAAATGATTTATTCAGATCATTCAAATTTCTTTGAACATTGTTGAAGTTCTATCGAATTGATAGTCTATTATTCTTGATTCTTATACTTTATTGTATGTTTTAACTTATGGAGCAAACTCGTTACTCACTCTTGCTTAAATATAACATTTCAGCTAAGAATGAAGTGGCAGGAGGTTCGGAGAAGGACAAGGGCAATGGAAAATTGCAAGAGTAGATATTATGAACATTATTTATTATGTTGTTTTGTGTAACCTTATTTGTATATCAAAGGGTATGTTTGTTAAGTTAAGGTTAGAAAACCTGGGGATAATGTATTACTGATATTAATTAATGAGATGTATGTTTATATTCATTTATGAATAGGTAGTTAGATGTTATTTATATGATGGATCGTGAGCACCAAACTCGGGGGTGAGGTAACCCAGATTTGGGGGAGTCATAGGTTGGTATCAAAGCTATAGGTTATAAACCTTAAGTGGGGGGGTGTCGACGTCGGGATTTTTACTGTCCCTTTTCTATTCTTCTCTTTCGGTGTTCTCATGTTAGGTGAGATTTATTTGAAAAAATAAGTTGTGAAAAGGTCAGACATGTATATGTCGATGATTGGACTATAAGAGTCGCCAATTGGTATTTTTAAATGGTTGCACCAACTCAACCGAGAAAAGGTTTGCATATTGACCTAGTGATGTAATACTGCTTAACTGGTCTGTGAAACTGAGATTCGTTAGGGTTCGGGGGCTTGATTATGCGGAGGGAAGGTGTTAGGCACCCCCCAACATCCGTGTTATCACGGTGACCACCACTTTTCAAATTAAACTATTATATGAATGTGTGTATGTGTGGGTCAATGTGCAATTATCTGAAAGTAGTGTTATGCCTCGTTTGCACCTATATACAAAGGGTTTGAATTTTGTATAAAAGTTCAGTTTTAATAAGATATAGCAGTTATGTTTTGTAAAAGAAGTTTTTTAAACCCTTATGCTCAATAGTAATTGAGGTCTTTAATACTTCCATTTTATTATGTGTTCGACTTGATTGTTTTAATTTTCGAGATACGAGGCATCTTCGAGAAAATAAGATACATAAGAATGCCGAATTCCTTGTGGGCATGAGAGCCATCTAAGGAAATTCAAGCACCGTGAATAACTTACAAGCCTATTACAGCTAAAAGGTCCATCACAGAAACCGAATCTAGATTCAGAAGACTGAATCTGTGATCACATGATTCCTAGGCTCACATGATGTTGCAGTTTATATGAAAGCTGTAAGCATTTATATATATAAAAGCTATAAATATATAGATATATAAGAACGATCAACCACCACAAATTAAACTCCACGGGGGATTGGAAATGTAAATATATAAAAGCTGTAAATATATATATAGAGGCAATCAACCGCCACGAAGTAAACTCCAGGCGGGACTAAATGTAAATAAAGCGGTAAATGGCCACGAAGTAAACTCTAGGCCTAACAGAAATGTATATATATATATATATATATATATATATATATATATATATATATAATAAATACACCAAATATTATATCCAGGCTCAATCAAATAGAGTTTGATGATAATAATATATATAAGTATCCGAATATAAATCCAGGCTCAATCGAGGCATAACTAGATTATGTTAGTACATATATATATATATATATATATATATATATATATATATATATATATATACAAAAGAAATAAAAAGCCATGGACCGAAGTTCGGGCATACACACACAACTCGAC
Source organism: Panax ginseng (assembly GCA_020205605.1). Taxonomy (NCBI): domain Eukaryota; kingdom Viridiplantae; phylum Streptophyta; class Magnoliopsida; order Apiales; family Araliaceae; genus Panax; species Panax ginseng. Next base: position 92,421,711 of record CM035129.1, read on the forward strand.
TCTCAACGTGAATAACTGTATGTGCAAAAAGTGGAGAAAGGATTTAAGAAATGTAAGAAGTCTTATAGTGGTCTGCCAAGAAGACTTCAAATGGCTTTAAATGAATGAACACTCGGTTTCCACTAGTAAAATATGACAAAGCACAAGCTCACAAGTGTTTAAAAAGAGAAAGCACTTAGTTTATAATGTGTACAGAGCAAAATGGACAGGGGCTCCTTCCCTTTTTCTCTTATAAAATGGCCAACCCAAGCCCTCTATTTATAGAGGGGGGAGCCGCAGGTCCACCTGCGGCTACTCGGGGTGCCCCCGGGCTCCGTGGTCCCCGCCGTCTCGAAGTACATGCACGCATACAATGCATTGTCTGCTTGAACCTTCATAACTTTTGATTCGGGCATCCATTTAAGGCGTATAATACCTTTCTGGAATGCTGTTGTCAAGAGATACAAAATGACATGGGATAAGAGGTTGTATGAAGTTGGGAAGATAGTGCCATGCCTAGATCTTCAGGTCTTCAAATTCCATCTAGTGTGTTCTCTTGTGTAGTAGTTACTCGGGATTTGAGCTATATTTCTTGTAGGACACTTCTATGTAGAATGTATGTTGAAATGTTGTTGAGACAGTGCAAATGTGGGATTGAGGTGGCAAAATGATGATTTTGCCCCTCACCGGGGTTATCTCTGATTTAAATTTGATTTAGTTGTCGCCGTTGCAGTGGTTATCTCTAAGATTTGGTCATTGCAGAGTCTCAAGGTTCTCAGGGCTATCTCTGAGGTGTGCCTAACCTCCCAGGGCTATCTCCGGGGTTGGAAATGAGTGCCTCGGGGATATCTTCAAGGTTGAAATTGACTACAAGGAGTTAAAATGAGCTTTTCCGGGGTTATCTCTGGAACTGCAAATGCATTCCTCGGGGTTATCTCCGAGGTTGGAAATGAAACTCTTGGGGTTGTCTTTGGGACTGGACTGAGTATCTCGGGGTTGTCTTTGAGAGGGAAAAACGGATAATTCCGGGGTTGTCTCCAGAACTAGACTTCCATTCCTCGGGGTAGTCTCTGAGGTTGGAACTGAAACTCCCAGGGTTGTCTTTCGGATTAGAATTGAGTATCTCGGGGTTGTCTCCGAGATGGAAAAACTGAGTATCCCAGGGTTATCTCCGGGATGGGAATTGGTTGGTCCTCTAGGGTTATCTCTAAAAGACGATTCTGCCCTCCTACAATGTTATTAATAGGAATACAAAAATTTTGAGTGTCTACAGATTCCCCTATTTATCATATTCATGCAGTGTAATGGCATGGATAGGATAAAGAATATTAGACACTTGAAATGTGATAAGATGTTCATGATGTAATGTAATGCAACATGATGCAAATGCACAATGAATGTGGTTTGTTGGATCATTTTCCAATAGGATGTGATGACTATTTGTTCCCACGACTTCTGATGGGGCTTAGAGTTATCACTGATGAGCTTAATGAATTTCTTGGATGTGTACTCCAAAGTTCTCAAACTTCCAGGATGTTGACATTAGGGTTATCACCAAAGTCCTTAATCCTTGGTACAAACTTCCTACTAAGGATATATCTCTCATGTACAAGAGACTCTGGGGGTTTGTACTTTGTCTGACGAAGATGTGTATAACATATTCCATCATCCGTCCTCCCCGATGAGGATGTTCTTTCCTGTTTGTATCGCCAGGTCCTTCCAATGTTCTGTTGGAGTTACTGCCAACAGTTTATGTTGTTAGGGTTGTTTGACCCTCACTAAAATGTGCATCAATGGATGAAATCATCGGATAACTTTCGATGCTTTGCTGGATTTAATTGCCAGCGGCTGGATGTTGTCAAGGCTACTTGACCCTCGTTGAAATGTGCATCAACGGATGAAATCATAAGATAACTTTCGATGCTTCGTTGGATTTACTTGCCAACAATTGATTGACGTCAAGGTTGCTTGACCTTCGTTGAAATGTGCGTTAATGGATGAAATCATCGGATAACTTCCGATGCTTCACTGGATTTACTTACCAACGGCTGAATGACATCAAGGTTGCTTGACCTTCATTGAAATGTGCATCAACGGATGAAGTGGTATGAAATATCCGCTGGGGAGAACAGTGAAAGAAAACAGTGAAATATTATGACTAAGATAATGTAGAATAAATTATCCTTAGCCTTCAACAGTATAACATCTGATAACATATAAAAGACACCAAGTTTTAGATCAACAACTGCAACGGAATAAGCAATCCATTAGAAGAGTCAAGTAGAGCATAAAATCTACTATCTTCTATGATTTAAAAATTTTTCAACAATTTTATCGCTGAGACTCAGCTTAATAAATAAAATTGAATCATCCCTGCATCACGGCCAAGGATATTCATGTAATCATCAATGGTCATGATTATACCGAATAATCCTTGGTCATAATCATACAAACAACTGTCCATCAATGAACTACAGGCCAATTAGGAATTTCACCACATCATTCGTCACATTACGATCATGATTATACCGAATAATTCCTGGTCATAATCATACCAAGTCCATCTACACACGTAAGCCAAAGATGACTTTCATCACAATATAAGCACGAGGATGATGACAATAACATAATAATTCAATAAAGCAAGTTCAAGGATAAATTTTAAAGATTTATAATCTAATTTATCCAGAAATTAATAACGTCCAAATTGTCAACATGATACTGCTTTGTGGAGTAAAATTCAAGAATGCTCAGAAGAATATTTCCATGAAAAGATACTGGATGAAGCGCAAATATCCAGGATATTCTACTAATTTCATGGAGTATAGAAGCCAAAACTTTAACCAAATGAGTATACTAGAATATATGAAACTGCAAATGGATTTTCACCGCTTATGCAGAATCCACGAGATGAGATCATTTCCATAATTTAATAAGGAATGAATACGAATGATCATTCACCATGCATGCGGTAATCCACATGGACAGGTTATTCCAACAGAATAATAAAGAATGGAATAAAAGTAGAATTCACCATGCATGCAGTAGTCCGCATAGACAGGTTATTCAAACAGAACAATAAAGAATGGAATAATGTAAGAATTCACCGGTGCATGCGAGAGTCCAAGATGCATGTGGTTATTATTCCAAATGTAATAATAAAGAATGTAATAACAACCCTTATGAGTATTGAAAGAAATAACTCTCTTCATGAATATGAAAGAAATAATACCCCTTACCTTAGAAGAAATGGGATACTAGAATAGTGAGGTAGCACATTTCTCTTCTTCTTTCTCTCTATAATTTCTCTCTATAATAATTGCTCTATAGCTTTAGTGAATTGGTGAAAAATAATGAAGGAATGTGCTTCTATTTATAGAAAAATATAGTTTCGATAATTGCACGTTTTGGGGCTCAAAATATTACAGTATAATACCTTCCTCTTTTTCTTCATTTTTAATTTAGTCCTACAAGTATTATCAAACTTGCACCACCTCCCCTAATAGTAAATAATGTGAATTAATAGTTCATTCATGTGACTTAATAGTATAATCATGTGAAAAAACTAATTACAATATAGTACCTTCATCTATACCTCTATTTTTAATTTAGTCATGCAGGTATTATCAATCTTGCACCAACTCCCCTAATAGTAAATCATGTGAATCAATAGTACACACATGTGAACACATAGTTATAAGCATGTAAATTAATAGCAATTAATTGCTCATTTATCCGGTGAATTACCCGATTGGTCAATATAACCTCCAAACATCAATTATTATCGAAATAAATGTCGATTTCCACTAACACTAATAATTCCCACACAATGGAACTATAGATTTCATCTTTAATCAACACGAACTTATTCATCATTAATATTATAATTCACAACATTTAACAACCAGGTCGTTCCCAAGAAAGAAGGGGCTTTCAAATAAGGATTTCTCCTTATCATGCGCAAATAGGTGACCAAACCTCTCCTCGATGTAACTTCTAGATATTGTCAATATTGAAAATAATAATATGAATAACTTTGCATTCCTCAATTATTGATTTAATAATATAACATATTATGCGATGATAATCGTGATAATAATTGAATCAATAATATGAGAGATATGATGTCAGTAATTATTCGTAGAGCAATAATTGAGTATAACCGAGTGACTTCTCACGTAAGCATCAATAATCAATACCGCAGTACTACTACGCAACCACGCCAGACATCGTACTTTTTACTACCGGTAGTTCAACAGTTTAATAACTGTAACACTTTCGCCGTTATTTTTATAAAAAGATAATTCTATCATTTTCTAACTACGACAATACTTCCGCCAGGGGTCCACTAATGATTGTGGTCGTCGCATTTAATATTCCCCCGTTAAAACGAATATTCCCCGACCAATCGAATATTATATAACCACTTGCTTACTTTGCAAAATTTATAAATATTAACCATAACTATAACATTATATCAAATCCACACTATAATATTCAAAAATATATTTCGAGAAAATTATTCTTTATTCATAAAAGTTGGGGTCTTACAACCTCTCCTTCTTATGAAATTTCATCATCGAAATTAGGGTACATACCTGGTATATCGAAGAGGTGAGGATATCTTGACTTAATCTCAGATTCTAACTCCTAGGTCATTTCTTCCACATCGTGGTTTCTCCACAAAACTTTGACTTGAGGTATAACCTTGGAGCGTAGAATATGATCCTTCTTATCCAAGATTTTAACAGGTAACTCTTCATACATTAAATCTTCCTCTATCTCATCTGGTTCTAATTCAATAATATGGTTTGGGTATTTCACATATTTACGTAACAAATATATGTGAAAAACGTTATGAACACGAGACATACTTGGCGGTAAGGCGAGTCTATAGGCCACAGTTCCTACTCGATTGAGGATTATAAATGGGCCAATGAATCGAGGATTGAGCTTTCCTCTCTTTCCAAATCTCGTAACTCCTTTCCATGGAGCAACACGTAACAACACATGATCTCCAATATTGAATTCCACGTCCTTTCGATGAAGATCAGCATAACTCTTTTGTCGATCTTGTGAGATTTTTATACGTTATCGGATTGTTTGAATCTTTTTCGTAGTCATACATACCAACTCCGGTCCCAGCAACATTGCTTCACCCACCTCATCTCAGCATACTGGAGAATGACACTTTCTTCCATACAACGCCTCAAATGGAACCATGCCAATACTTGCTTGATAACTATTGTTGTAGGAAAACTCCACCAATGGTAAGAACTTGTCCCAACTTCCCTCGAAGTCAAGGACTCAGAGACTTAATAAATCTTCAAGAGTTGGAATAGTCCTTTCCGACTGCCCATCCATTTGAGGATGATATGCCGAACTAAATCGTAAATCTGCGCTCATAGCTTTTTGCAAACCAACCCAAAATCTTGAAGTGAATCTTGGGTCTCGATCGTAAACTATGGATACCGCATACCATGCAATCTTATAATCTCGCTTATGTACATACTAGCAAGACGTTCAAGTGTATAAGTTTCTCGTATAGGTAAGAAGTGAGCAGACTTGGTCAATCTATCAACAATGACCCAAATCGCATCTATGCCTTGAGAAACCTTGGGAAGACCAGTAACAAAATCTATGGTAATATGATCTCACTTCCATTCTGGAATTTCAAGTGGTTGCAATGGACCTTTTGGCACTTGATGCTCCGCCTTGACTCATTAACAAGTTAGACACCTTGAGATAAACCCCGCTATCTCTCTCTTCATATTGCTCCACCAAAATGTATGTCGAAGATCATGATACATTTTGGTACTCCCAATATGGATTGCAAACGGTGTGTTGTGCACCTCCATCATGATTTTATAATTCAAGTCAGAATCGTTAGGAACACAAAGTCTGGAGTTGACTCGAAGTATTCCTTCTTCATCAATTCTTACTTCTGGAATAGCACCTTCTTGCACTTTCTTCCTCATACGCATTAGCTCCAGGTCTGTAGCTTGAGAAACTTTAACTTTATCGATTAAAGTCGGTTCTACTCGTATATTCGCCATCATCACATGGGTCCCTGGAGTCTTTAATTTTATCTCCATCCTTCGTAAGTCATACAAAATGGGTCTTTGCGTTGACAATATTGCACTCATACCCGCATATGATATTCTACTCAATGCGCCGCCTACCACGTTCGCTTTTCCGTGATTTTATTGATGGTATGATCATAATCTTTCAATGCCAAGCCATCGTCGCTGCCGCGATGTCGAGTTCCTTTTGAGTGAAGAAATATTTGAGGCTTTTATGATTCGATAAATCTCCACCTTCTCCATATACGTAATGCCTCAAAATCTTAAGCTTAAAAAATGATCGGCCGCCAACTCTAGATCATGAGTAGGATAATTCCTCACATATTCTTTGAGTTGTCGTGAGGTGTAGGCTATGACTTTCCTATGTTGCACGAGAACACATCTTAACCCCTTGCCTGAAGCATCACTATGGATGACAAATCCCTCCGAGCCAGATGGTATTGTCAGAACAGGTGCTGAAATGAGTCTTCTCTTGAGTTCTTGAAAACTCTTCTCACATTCCCTGCTCCAACTGAACTTTGTATCTTTTTGAGTCAACTGAGTTAATGGAGTAGCGATTCAAGAAAATCCTTCCACGAATCTTCGATAATAACCAGCTAAGCCGAGAAAGCTATGTACTTTTGTCACTGACTTTGGTTACTCCCAGCTTTGAATTGCTTCAATCTTCGCTGGGTTAACAGATATTCCATGATTTGATATTATGTGCCCAAGGAATGCAACTTCGTCAAGCCAGAACTCACATTTCTTCAACTTGGCATAAAGCTTGTTTTCACGAAGCTTTTGAAGTATCAGCCTCAAGTGTTGCTCATGGTCTTCACGGCTTTTTGAGTATATGAGGATGTCATCAATAAAGACGACCACAAAGTGATCCAAATATTCCTTGAATACTAAGTCATCATGTCTATGAAGGCAGCAAAAGCATTAGTCAATCCAAAAGACATGACTAGGAATTCATAATGCCCGTACCGAGTTCTGAAAGCGGTCTTTGGAATGTCATCAGTTTTAATCTTCAATTGATGATATCCAGAACGAAGATCAATTTTTGAAAAGAATTTGGCTCCTTGCAACTGGTCAAACATGTCATCAATGCGAGGCAATAGGTACCTATTTTTGATGGTGACATGATTCAACTCTCGATAATCAATACAAAGTCGCATACTTCCATCTTTCTTCTTCACGAATAGAATAGGAGCACCCCAAGGAGACGTACTAGGACGAATGAAACTGATGTCTAACAATTCCTGTGGTTGGATTTTTAACTCCTTAAGTTCAATAGGAGTCATTCGATATGGGGTTTTGGAAATGGGTTTTGTACCGGATTCAAGGTCGATACAAAATTCAATTTCACGCCCTAGGGATAGGCCAGGAAGTTGCTCAGAGAATACGTCAGGAAATTTATTAACAATAGAAATATCATTCAAATCTGAAGTATTTTTGTTTAAATCCGTGACATGGGCTAAGAAAACTTGACATCCGCTTTTCAATAAACGAATAACTTTATGGCTTGATATGACAGTGATTGATTTTAGTTGTTTGGTTGCTTGAATTCGCATAATAGGTTGGTTAGGAATATGAAAGCTAACAACCTTACAAAAACAATCAATTTTAGCAAGATGAGTAGTTAACCAATCAATCCCTAAAATTACATCAAATGCAAGTATTTTCAAAGAAATAAGATCGATAGGTAACGTGCGGTTACCGATTTGAATCAAACAAGACTTATAAACAGTGGATGTAATGAAGGTTTCTCCCAACGGAGTTTCAACCGATAAGTCAAAGTCTAATTTCTCCGGAGTCAAATTTAAACGTTGAGCGCAAGTAGGAGAAATAAAAGAATGGGTAGAACCGGTATCAAATAAGGTATATACTTTGCTAGAGTTTATGATTAGCTTACCCGTGATCACCTTGTTCGGATTCCTCGCTTTTTGGGAGATTACGACAAACGCTCTCCCTTGAACTACTAGTTTTGTCTTGTTTGAGACGACCTCTGATGCCTCCATCCCAGCTGGACTTGACTTTGGTGCACAACAAAATTGAGCTAGGTGACCTTCTCTTCCACAATTGTAACATGCTTTGGACGGCATCACGTAGTTTGGACTGATATGTCCCTCCCCTCCGCATTTGTAACATGCGACCAACGGTCGTTCTCCTTCCTTAACAACAGGTGCTGGTGCTGACATCTTTCCATCATTGTTAAATCTGCTCTTCTTGAAATGTCCACTCTTATTGTCATGGCCATGATTACCACCGAAGTGATTACTATTTCTGGCATGTTGATTCCCTCCACGCTTGTTATCACCGCTTCGATGACTCCTACCACTAGTATTATCGACTTGTCGGCTGCTCTCTCTTGGTTGGGTTGACTCATTATCGCGCTCCAATAACTAAGCCCTATTCACAACATCCAATACAAACACAGCCAGAGAAATTAGGTATCGACGATCTCCGTTTCAAACCTCTTAGAAACATCCACGCTATTCTCTCTCATTATCAACCAAGTGGTACGCAAAACCGAGATAACTCGGCAAACTTAGCTTCGCATCACGTCCATACCATATTGTTTTGCTCAAGCTTGATGAACTCTACCTCCTTCATGTGACGAATACTTTCGTGAAAGTACTTGTCGTTGAACAGCTTCTGGAACTTCTCCCAAGACATCTTCAAGCATGGTAGTTTGAGTTGAGTACGCTTTATAGATTCCCACCAAGAATCACCGCCGCAAAACATGAAGGTGGTAAAGGGAACCTTTTCTCCTGAGCATCCCAAGACATCAAATATCTTGTTGATCTGCTTTTATCCACGCCTCCACCTTAAGTGGTTTTGGCTCTACAAAAACTCGTGGTCCCAAATTCCTTGAACTTCTTAGCAAAGGACCATCCGAGAGTTGTCAGTGGTTCCACCTGCATTTTGGACAGGAGCCTCCCTCGCTTGATTTTACATGAATTGCATAAAGCCTCTGAACACCCCATCGTTCATCATTTGATCGTTGTTGTTTACCTGAGGATTATTGTCTTCCTGTTGCACATTATCCTGGGTATTGATCTGTGGTGACTCAACGGTCTCATGTGCTTCATTGCTTATCTCAACATTTTTGGATGCCATTTTCAAATACTGCCACAAAACAAGGGTTAATTAACATATCACATATTATCCCTATACTCTGACCGACCAATTAAATAACAAATAAAGTTAGGTAGGTCATACTAGAGAAGGAATTCTCCGTCTCTCCCCTCCTAGATCTTGTCTCACATCTCAGCCAAGGATCATATCCCTAAGCTTTGATACCAACTGTGACGCCCCCAAAATAGGTATACATCACCCATCTTGAGTCACCAAATACATGGTATAAAATTCAAATACAACTTAATTATACAACAGTCGTGTAAAATACAACAAAACATAATCTAAGGATTTTAATAAGAATATTGTGATCTAGACAATATCCACACTCAATGGAGTCCTCATTATATTTATTGTCACACTATTTTATAGAATAGTGAGGACTACTAAAACAACCATCTGGACTGTCAATCCATTCCCCGACTCATCCCAGCTATATTCTCATTTCCTGAAGAGAACAATGAAAGAAATGGTGAGCTCAACTAGCCTAGTAAGAAATATTATGACTAAGATAATGCAGAATAAATTATCCTTAGCCTTCAACAGTATAACAACTGATAGCATATAAAAGACAACAAGTTTAGGTCAACTACTGTAGCGGAATAAGCAATCCATTAGAAGAGTCAAGTAGAGCATAAAATCTACTATCTTCTATGATTAAAAAAGTTTTTCAACAATTTTATCGCTGAGACTCAGCTTAATAAATAAAATCGAATCATCCCTTTATCACGGCCAAGGATATTCATGTAATCATCAATGGTCATGATTATACCGAATAATCCCTGGTCATAATCATACCAACAACTGTCCATCAATGAACTACATGCCAATGAGGACTTTCACCATATCATTCATCACATTACGGTCATGATTATACCGAATAATCCTGGTCATAATCATACCAAGTCCATCTATGCACGTAAGCCAAAGATGACTTTCATCACAATATAAGCATGAGGATGATGACAATTATATAATAATTCAATAAAGCAAGTTCAAGGATAAATTTTTAAGATTTATAATCTAATTTATCCAGAAATCAATAACGTCCAAATTGTCAACATGATATCGCTTTGGGAGTAAAATTCAAGAATGCTCGTAAGAATATTTCCATGAAAAGATACCGGATGAAGCGCAAATATCCAGGATATTCTAGTAATTTCATGGAGTATAGAAGCCAAAACTTTAACCAAATGAGTATACTAGAATATATGAAACTGCAAATGGATTTTCACCCGCCATGCGGTAATCCACGTAGATAGATCATTTCCATAATTTAATAAGGAATGAATACGAATGATCATTCACCATGCATGTAGGTAATCCACATAGACAAAAGTTATTCCAATGTAATAATAAAGAATAGAATAATGTAAGAATTCATCATGTATGCGGTAGTCCACGTGAGACAAAGTTATTCCAATGTATAAATAAAGAATGGAATAATGTAAGAATTCACTGTGCATGCGAGTCCTGCATGATGCAAGTTATTCCAATAGAATAATAAAGAATGGAATAATGTAAGAATTCACTCAAGCATGCGGTAGAGTCAGATGACAAAAAGTTATTCCAATGTAATAATAAAGAATGGAATAACAACCCTTACGAGTATTGAAAGAAATAACTCTTCATGAATATGAAAGAAATAATACCCTTACCTTAGAAGAAACCGGATAATCGAATAGTGAGGTAAAGCGCATTTCTTTCTTTTCTTTTTTCTCTCTATAATAATTGCTCTATAGCTTTAGTGAATTGGTGAAAAATAATGATGGAATGAGATTCTATTTATAGAAAAATATAGTTAAGATAATTGCACGTTTTGGGGCTCGAAATATTACAGTATAATACCTTCCTCTTTTTCTTCATTTTTAATTTAGTCCTACAAGTATTATCAAACTTGCACCACCTCCTCTAATAGTAAATAATGTGAATTAATAGTTCATTCATGTGACTTAATAGTATAATCATGTAAAAAAACTAATTACAATATATTACCTTCATCTATACCTCTATTTTTAATTTAGTCATGCAGGTATTATCAATCTTGCACCAACTCCCCTAATAGTAAATCATGTGAATCAATAGTACACACATGTGAACACATAGTTATAAGCATGTAAATTAATAGCAATTAATTGCTCATTTATCCGGTGAATTACCCGATTGGTCAATATAACCTCCAAACATCAATTATTATCGAAATAAATGTCGATTTCCACTAACACTAATAATTCTCACACAATGGAACTATAGATTTCATCTTTAATCAACACGAACTTATTCATCATTAATATTATAATTCACAGCATTTAACAACCAGGTCGTTCCCAAGAAAGAAGGGGCTTTTCGATAAGGATTTCTCCTTATTGGCGCGCAATTAGGTGACCAAACCTCTCCTTGACTGAACTTCTAGACATTATCAATATTGCAAATAATAATATGAATAACTTTGCCATCTTAATTATTAATTTACTAATATAACATATTATGCAGATGATACATCGTGACAATAATTGAATCAATAATACGAGAGATATGATACATCAATTATCGTAGTAATAATCGAGTATAACCGAGTGACTTCTCAATGTAAGCATCAATAATCAATACCGTGTGCTACTACGCAACCACGCCAGACATCGCATTTTTTTACTACCGGTAGTTCAACAGCTTTAACGGTAACACTTTCGCCGTTATTTTTATAAAAAGATAATTCTATCGCTTTTCTAACTACTTACAATACTTCCGCTAGGGGTCTACTAATGATTGTGTCGTCGCATTTAATATTCCCTCGTTAAAACGAATATTTCCACCAATCGAATATTATATAACCACTTGCTTACTTTGTAAAATTTATAAATATTACCCACGAATATAACATTATATCAAATCCACACCATAGTATTCAAAAATATATTTTGAGAAAATTATTCTTTATTCATAAAAGTTGGGGTCTTATATTATGACTGTTAAAGTTTAAGTTGAAAGATTACTTATAACTATGGACATACGCATAGCGTTTAAATGTTTGTGCACAATACATCATACGAAGGGCTTAACACCCTAAGTACGAGAGTCCCTATAGTCTAATGACTGTTAAGGTTTAAGTTGAAAGAGTACTTATAATTGTGGATTTAGTTCAAGGTCTTATGACCCCAAAGATGATTTGGAATCTTTAAAATTCTCGAGTTATTCATACCGCTTCCCAATTATCGAGCAATTGTGGAAGATTCTTTTATTCTAAAAGGCGAATGTGGTAAGGATAATATTCCTTAGAAAGAAGTAAGTCGTAGAATGCGACACTGAATGATGGATATATTGAATAGGTGAGAAAAGAAATTTTGAAATAAGAAGGAGATGAGTTATCAAAGAATAATGTAAAACTTTTAATAGAAAAGTTTAATAATTGTAGAAAGATCTTTGTGGAAAGAAGTGGTTTTAGAACCCAATGAATGAATACAATATTAACATAAAATTTATTTTGATAGATTGAGTGAATGAAGATTAATAAATAAAATTTCGAGGATGAAATTCTTAGAAGAATGAGTGAATGTAATATCCCGAGTGTTTATGAGTTGAGTATATGATAACGATCTTTAGAAAAGGAGATGAATGGGTTAAAGAATATATAATACTAAAAATATAATTGAGTTCAAGTAAAGGTTATGAAATAAAACTTACAAGAATTTATTATCAAGAATGGTGGGAGTAAGAAATATAAAACCTATATTAAGATAATGTGTTGAAGTTATTCAACGAAGAGATTGGATGAAAACATGAGTAAGGTAGGGTTTCGGTGATTCCGAGGACGGAATCCTTATAAGGAGGGAAGGATGTGATAACCCGAATTTTTATGGGTTATTAAAATAAGAATTTAATAAATAAAATTCTATTATGAGATGTATCTATTTTAGATTATGTGGTTTGGTGAGTAGAAATTTATTATGCACAAGGTTTAATAGTTAATTTAACTATTGAAGAAATTAAACAGAATTGTTATGAAAAGGAAATTAACTTTATTATATTACTTAATTTAATTAAGTTGAAATTATATTACGAAATAATATAATTTGATGGTTATGCCTTGTTGGCAATGGAAATGTTTTGAATTAAATTCATGAATAATGTGAGTAATTCACTTAATTTAAATAGTGAATAAATATAATTGTTTTAATAAAATGAGAAGGTAATATATTGCATGAAAAATGTTAATGTATTACGATAGTGAATTTCGTAAATAGTAAAATATTTATTAAATAGAATAAATATTTTAGTTGAAATATTTATGGAATAAAATGGATATTCGATGATTTTTTTGGAGAATAATTTATTTAGGTACGATAATATTGATTAAATGATTTTATAATCAGTGTGTACTTTATTACGCTAATGGAATGGAAATATTCTATAATTAAATAATTAAATCAGAGGATTAATGATTTGTTAAACAAATTATAACTATATTAGCTAATTAAATATTGTGTTGGCTAAATAAAGATTATAATTTAATTGGGTAATGTGTGACATGAGTACTATAGGATAAGAGAAATATAAAAATAAAATAGAAAGGGTTTTAAAGTGTGTTAACCAAACAAGGTCTTATGACCTTTGGAATATTGTAACTGCTGAGACCTTAATTTATTTGAGCGTAAACCATTTGTCAGTTTTTATGTTACGTATTATTTTGCTAAGTCTAAATAACAGAGAGAAAGGGGAGCCTTATAGAGGGTTTGAGAGATAAAGAAATTTTCTGTGGATTAAGAAGAGAAATCCTGAGAATCAAGAGGGAAGAAGATGTGTAATCAAGATTTCCTAATCATCTTCTAACCAATCTAAAAAAGAAATAGAAGGTAACAACTTGGTTGTAAAATCCATTTTGTGTTCTTATATATACTTCTCTGTAAATGGATTTTGGTAGAGGATTTGGTAATTGATGATATAATGTTAATAGATGTGTATAATTTGTTATATGTAATCTATAACAGGTTTTCATGTTATCAAATTCGTGGAAACAAGTGTTAGAAGAAGAAATTTGGTTTATGTCTTAATATATGTATTTTGGGTTTATTTTAAGGCTTAAATTGATGGTTAGATCATGTATATAATCTGAAATTGATAATAGATGTGATTAGTACGTCAAAAAATAAAAAGAACGCAAGTTGAATGAATCAATTTGGTTAAGAAATGAATTCGTAGTGAATAAATTCGCTAAACATGTTAAAACATGAAAGTTTAGTATGAACATAAGTTTTGGGTTAAGATTTAGGCTAGCTAATGTTTCTATAAATTGTTATAATTTTAGTATGTTGTAGTTCTATGAATTAGGAATCCATAGAATTAAAAACAGACTAATTTGGATGTGTATAACTCAAGTTATGAAGATTAGTAGGAGAAAAAGGGTCAAAATTGCGAAGAAACAAGTAGCTTCTGTGTCCTGCTTTTTGTTAATGGGCATAGTCACATCAGAAGTAAATGCTACCATGCACTCCAAGGCTTAATTGGGTGCACAATACCCAAAAGTATGTCAGTGATCGCTTTGACCTATTTTAGTAAAATAGGCATAAAGTTTTCATATGAACTCTGATTGAGGCGATTCAAGATGATCCAGAACGAGGACGAATAGACCTAATACTTTTATTCGTTAAGTTTTTTAATTTGAGGTTGGGAACATGGGTCAAAATGGTCATTTGTTGTACTATTATGTTTTCGGAGGCAATTGGAGGGCATCGGGCATGCACGTATGCAAGTGTAATGCTCTTGACGATAAAAGATGTTGTTATAAGTTATAGAACATTAATATTATGAAGTATAATAATGCTAAACATTAATAAATGATATATTAGATAAGCTGAATACGCATACTAAGCACACACAAGAGAGACAAATTGGGCGTGTGACGAATAAACATCGGAACGCCGTGATAAGTGATAATGAACGTAAAAAAGTGTTTTAAATCAAATAAAATGAATATAATAAGATATTGAATAGTGTTAATATAAAACCAATAAGTAGTCCTAGCAAGACTTAAACACTTGAATGAACTTTGAATATGAAATATAGTGAGATATAGGTTGAAAGTTAACACAATAAAATTGAACATTGTGTATATGTAATAGGAAAGGTTATGAGATGTAGAGTAAATTTTACATTACAACTACTATGTGTTGCTATATGACTAATAGTTGATGTGAATGATTATATAATTGTGTAGGGCATGTGAAGTGCAGATATGTGTAAGCTGTTAAACTGTTATTGGTAAACAACGATCAAAGCAAGTCTTTCAGTTCCTATTTGCTATGTGAATTTAATTATTTTAAATCTTTATTGCAAAGAGCATGAGGTGTTATAAATATGTTGAGTGTATGAAATGTTAAAGTAAACTTATGACTACGTTGATTGATTAAAGCATGATGATTGAGTAAGAAACTCAATCTTTATACTTGTTATATGAACTGTAACATGTATGTTATGTTAGTCCAATGTTTATGAGATATATGTTGAGAATGTTATTATGTGCTATGTGATGCATGAAAACTATTAGATTTGCTGGGCTGTCGAGCTCAACCTTGTAAATAACCATTTTTGTAGGTTAAGGATTGAAGGTAACACTATGTGCTACTTGAATGACGTGGATCAAAAATAATACACAAAGATTAATATTTTAGCTAAAGTTGTTATTTCTTTATACCATGATTAAGATTCATGAGATGTATTAAATGTTTTATGATGTATAGTTTTATGTTGAGTTGTAAAGCTAAAGTTAGAGTTATCTGATATGTAAAGGTTATCAAGTTGAAATGTAAAATTTTATATAATAATAGTGATAAAGTGAATCATAAAATAAGATTGATTCAAAGACATGTAGATGATAAAGGTTTTGATTCAGGAAATTAAAGTAAAAAGACATAATAGTTTAAATTATTCCGCATTTTATATAGTTTAACATCGAATAATGATGTAAATTAGAAGGTAGATGTGTTATTAACGACCGAAGTTAAGAATTATATTGTATGAATTTTGGGGTCGTTACATAGTAAACCATGTGTCTGGGTGAATACCAATGAGTGGTATGTAGACCCGTAGTTTGGTTTGTAAAAACAAGGATTTCAGGCTTTCCGCTCAATTGTGTAGCATCTTTTTTCCTGATTTGACTTTTTCAACTTGTGAGACCTCCTTTGCAACTCATATTGGACCAAGCTGGAGGGGTGGGGCCCACCTAGGGGAGCCACAGGTACACCTGTAGTAGCCGCAAGTACACCTGCGGCTAACTGTGGGTGGCCTGTTGCTTTCACAAGTCATTTTCAAGTTGCACAACAAAGAGAATTTGAGAGCTCTTCTTAAGTTCTACTGAGTTCGGGTGTCTTTCTGCAAAATCTGTCACCATACAAGTGTTTTACACTTCCTTGGTAATGTATGCATGTCTTCTTTTCCAGTTTTTATCTGTTGGAAAATGAGTTATCACATAAAATGCGTCTAAACACATAGTAGTGAATATGCATGCTCATATGACTTGATAAAAAATATTCAACATAGTAAATGTTAGTATTTATCCATGCTAAACATAATGATGTGAAAATTTTGACTTCTGAAATAGTTAATTGGGCACCTTTTTTGCTATTTCTTATCCTATTTGAGGACAAATGAGCAAAGGTTGCAAAGCAAAGTAATCCTGGTAATTAGGCTACCCTTATAGATTATGACTTTGATAGTGTTATGCATATAGGATGTTTATGACTGTGGGTAGGTGTGCTACTGAATGGCCACCTAGTCATGCCGATGTACATGTGGATAGTCCTATTTACAAAAGAGACTCTGGCAAATTTTTTCCAAAAGTGTAGGCATTGGATAGACATGCATTTTTAACTCTACTATAGGCGTATGTTAAAGTAATGCATGCATGTATATAGTCATAAAATGCATTTGAAAAGCTCCAGGTTAGAATTTACCACACCCTTTTTGAGGTAATTTGGAGACTTGTATCTAGATATATGGATCTGGATCAGCCGAGTAGTTCCCGTAGGACCACTTCTGGTGTGCGGAGGAGGGCTTCTAATGTGCCTCGACCTCGTTAAGTTAGACAACCTCGTCGTTTGGCGGAGGCGGTGATCTGTCCTATCCGGGTTGAGGTACCAGATGTTGAGGATGATGAGGAGGATGTACCGGTTGTGAACCCCGCTTCTGCTGCTTGTAGGGATTTTCCAAGCATTCAGGTGATGATCCTAGAGCTTCTTGGTGATTTGAGTCAACACCCCTCGGTTTACTTCCATGTAAACGTGATAAAAGCTAGATTTGATCTTCCTTTTTTCCTATTGATGAGGATCAAGGATTCTGATGTTGATTTGCTTTGTGATGTAGGTTCCCGGCTTTATGCAGCCTCGAGGGAACTGATTACACATTCACTCTCTATATCAGGCTCTGCATCCCGATTATCGAGCGATTGTGCATGGTTGGGGCTTTGAGGCATTCTTTTCCATCCTCCCTCGTCGTTGTCCATGGGGTTATCTCAGGGCGTTATCTGAGCGCTGGTTTCACCAGACTCAATCTCTCCATTTGTTGGACTGTGAGGTGATGATGACGCCGATGGATTGGCGGTTTATCACCAGTATGGAGTTTGGAGGGGCACCAATGCCTTTTACAACGACCATCACCCTGACTGCCATCAGATCCTTGCTAGGAGTCCCGATTGAGGCGCTCAAAGGCAGGATAGTTCGTATAAGTCCTTTGTGCGTGAATGCTTTGAGGGTGGGTCATTGAGTGAGCCCATACTACACGATGTGAGTCGAGGATCACATTCTTTGACAATTTTTCCTGGTTATTATCAGGGGTTGCTTTATAGCGGATAACTCTTCCACGGTGTCATTCGCTTTAGTTAGCGCCACACGGGATGTGGACCGTATTAGAGAGTATGACTGGGGCTCTTATACCTTCGCCTACTTCCTTAGGGGAATGCGCATGCTTTCGCAGAGCTTGACAGAGGCTTGGCTAGGATTTTACCTATTTCTGCTGGTGAGTATTTCTCTTTTGATTTCCCATGTATAGGTTAAGAGTTTTGATTTACCACAGATGTTTGCCTTTGTGTTGGCAGTTTTGGGCCTATGAGAGGCTCCCATGCTTGCTTCCATTCACATATGGAAGATGGGAGCTCTATTTTGGAGAGCGTGCTATTAGGAGCACCACAGGGGAGATTCGTGTACCGATCTTGCCTCCTGCCAGGCGTTATTGGCCTCTATCGCAGTCACCTATCAGTGATATCCCATTGATGGGCGTTGACGGCTTTACATTGTCAGAGGGTTCGTATACTCAGGATGTGTTCCAGCGCTGGTGGTCCCCTCGTACCATCGAAGCCCAGACCCGTGCTACTCAGTTCATGGGGGATATGGTTCTTAGATCCATGATGATGACGGATTGGATGGCCTGTGTCTGAGATCTGACTCATTTGACATAGATTGACTGCTTGACCCGGTAGTGGGTCTGGACACATTTCTTTATCCGTCACTTGGGCACAGATCCTTCAGAGGAAGATACTTTTAATCCTTCTAGCTTTGGGGCTGGCCCTTCAATTGACCCATATAGTTTTGTCGGCACAAATCCTCCATTGTATAGTCCTGACATCCCTCGTGGTAGAGATCTAGTGACTCAAGAGGAGTTACATCAGGTGGACAGGATTGATGATGTAGACATTGACACCATTGTCTTCTTCTGATGTGTATTCTTGCTATATTTTTTGATAGGCTTCTGCTAGATACTGGGTGGTTGTGCCCCATTCTCTCTACATCTTTTGATAGGCCTCTGTTAGTTGTTGGGCGTCTGTCCCCCATTTCCCTATATTTTTAGCTGTACAAAGATGATGTTGTACTTAGGAATGTATGTACTATTTTCTATTCCCTACATTATATTGTCATCTATTATTGATCATGCATGTTTCATGTTATGCATATGTATATCCAGAGATATTTAGCATTGACCCTTGGATGGTCTTATGATATTGCCCACATAGATGTCTTCTTCGATAGTTAGCCGCATTGATCACACCCCACTAGTATTTGTAGCCTCCCGTCTGAGGTCATGGTATGATAGTTTTTCACGTCCAGATCGGGTGACCGTAGATCAGTTATTATAGAATTCCATGACCCTCCTAATGTTCCAGGTTCCTATGGGCTTTGTAGATGGTATGCTGGAGCATTGGGTACCAAAGAGGCAGGTTTTCAGGTTTAGGACCCAGGAGTTAACTCCCACCTTAGAGGAGTACGAGCGGTTGATGGCGTTGCCACTGGACAAACCTTGCGCTCGGATGACTATCAGTGATATGAGCTGACAGTTCATAACCCTCATCGGGTTGAGGCGTAGAGTAGTACAGGATGAGATTACATCCGGTCATGTGGTGTCCTAGCATTTTCTGATAGAAAGATTTGGTTCAGTGGACAGTTATGCATGGCACTTTGGGGATTTCACCACATCGGTGGATCAGTGGCGTATGGCTAGAGTAGACGTACTAATGATGTGCGTAGTGGCTTATGTGTACATGCCACTATATATAGATGAGCTGGACATTGGTGTTATCATGGCAGTGAGAGCTCTCAGGGAGGGTCATACCATTGTGCCGATGATTGTGATAGAGACATTGAGGTCGACCACCTATTGCCACACTTATCGTGCAGGGGTATTTATAGGTAGCTTGGTCTTACTGTATCTGTGGTTTATGTCACACCTGAGACAGATTGGCACCTTCCGATGGTATGGGTATTGTTTTTTCCATGATATAGCCATGTCTTACTCCTTTCAGCCAGCGGAGTGTACAAACGCTACATCCTAGTCGGTGTTTTTGGCAGGGATCGGAGATCCATTTGACATTTTGCAGTGTACAGGGCTTAGTTCTCCCTACAGCTTCATTACTCATGTACCTGGCATGGATTATTTTCTTCTGGCTGGTTTGAGGGTTATGATCACGTATCACCCACTAGTTGTGATGTTACAGTTCGACCAATTTTAGGATGTGCATCCTTTTGACGGCGCATTAGGTCAGCGTTTAGCTTCCCGCCACTTATCTGCAGAGGACAGATCCAGGGTATTTGCCTGTTGGGATCAACTTGAGCTAGCTGAGTTTTTCATTAGCCATCCGAGCTGTTCGACAGAGTATTCTACATGGATGGAGACAGAGACTGCATCGGGTGCGGTTGTATCCACAGAGCCAGGGATTGATTCTGATGGTGGAGAACCCATAGAGGACACTGATTCTCATGCTGAGGAGGAGCTATTTGCGAGTTTGATAGCAGCTCTTGTTGATTCTCCTAGTATGACTACTACTGTGACACCGTATTCAGCAGAGTATTTAGAGCAGAGTCTTTATCTGATGACATTTGAGAGAGATCAGGCTAGGATCTTGATGTTGACAGCTCTTGCTGGGAGAGATGTCGATCTATTGGAGAGAGATGATGCTTTAGCTCATAGAGACACCACTATTACTGAGTGGGATGAGGCTAGATCATCCAGAGATGCATTGATTATTGAGCGGGATGACACTATATATGCCCGAGATGTAGCCATTACAGATAGTACTGCAGTGAAGTCCCATACTACTGCTATTATTGTAGAGATGAACACGTTTATTGATGAGAATAGTGTCACCATGAAGTTGGTTGTGGATTTGTTGGCTCGTGTGGATACCCTTGGGCAGGAGCTCACCCCGTCACCTCCTTCTTCGGAGAGAGATGCCATGTTGGACTTGATAGCACATATATCCACTGGATTGTAGATGGGCTTGTATTTTCTTGCACAAACTAGCTTAGCCATTTTGCATTTTGTCATGTACAGTATACCTTGTATATCAAACAACATTATATATGGCAGCGAAATATATTTTGATGCACTTCCCTTTTAGTTGTGCCTTGTTACTTGCTTGATATTTGCCTGTTTCTCCATGGCTTGTGATCTTGATGTATTCTGAATTCCCCCTTGATGGATGGACATTGAGATATCTCAGGATCTTTTAGAATGGATCATTAATCTGTATGTATCCCTACCATTTGGTGTCTTGGGACTGGTTTCTATGTAGTAATGGAGAGGAGTGTGGCTTTCCTCTCTAAGATTGACCGCACCACAGATGGTCTCCAATACTCCTTTGTATAGGGGAGCCCAGGTAGTTCCATCTCTTATGGATTGGTGTTTCTCTTTGAGGACTCAACTACAACTTAGATGGTCGTCGATTCTCCCATTGGTGTGGGGAGATTAGTTAGTTCCATCCCTTTGGTCTAAAGCCGATGAAGTGTGGTGGATTGAAGGTTGATCCCAATACCATTTGAAAAGTTTTTTGTTTTGGTAGGGGGTAAGACCGAACCATGACTAACTGCCTATGTACTCCTATTGAAGAGGAGATCAGGTCTGCGTAGTTTGAACCTGGTGTAAGAGGTTCAACGCTGTTTGTGAAAGGGTGTAGAGATTTTTTTTTATTTTTCTGTGGTGAAACTGGACCATAACAATGGCTGCCTACGTACTCCTGTGTATTGGGGAGATCAGGTCTGCGTAGTTTGCCCTATGTGCAAGATGAATTGCAGATGAAAAGTTTGATCCCATGTACAGGATAAATTGCAGGTGAAAAAGTCTTATCCCTGGTGGGACAAAACTGCAGGTGTGAAAATTTTTATCCCTGGTGGGATAAAACTGCAGGTGTGAAAGGTTTAATACCTGGTGGGATAACCTGAACTGAACAAAAGGTTTTGAAAGCGAAGGATCTATTGATCTGAAACCAGGCTGCTAGTTTGAAGAGTGTGTTTATCCCTGATGGGGCAGATGGGTATGAAGAAGGGTTGTATGTAGTGAAGGGTTAGAAAACCAGAAGTGACTGGGGATCTGATGATCCAAAACTAGGATGTTTGCTTGATGGTAACTTTAGACATAGTACCATTTTACGGTGTCCGAGTTGATGAGTTATAGAAATTCATCGCTGTCCATTTCCTGTAATATGAGAGAACCTCCTGCCAGTACCTCCTTGAAAATAAACGGGCCTTCCCAATTTGGGGCGAATTTTCCCTTGGAATGATCTTGGTTGTCAATGATCTTCTTCAAAACAAAGTCATGTTGTTTATACTGTCGTAGCCGGACTTTTCTGTTGTAGGATCTGGTGATCCTTTGTTGGTATAACTGACCATGGAAGATAGCATCGGTTCGCCTTTCGTCTATTAGAGAGAATTTGTGATACCTATCTTGTAACCATTAGTCTTCATCCAGCTGAGCGTCTATCAACACTCTGAGGGATTCCATTTCTTCCTCTATGGGGAGCACTGTGTTAGTTTCAGTAGGCACAATATAGATCTAGAAGGGGGGGGTTGAATAGATCTTTTTTCATTTCAAATACTTTTCTCATTTATTTTGTATTGCTCATGAATTAACATATGACAAATATAAGAATCTTTTCAAGCACAACAGAATAAGTAAAATATCCCCTTCATTGATATATTCATAATCATACATTGTTCGTAGAGTTAATTTAGAAGTAAGCAGTTAAAACATACATAGCAGTTATAGCAGTTAATGTACATAATGTAAATCACATAAAGTAAAAGACACAAGGGGTTTTAAGTGGTACAGAGACTCAAGCTCATAATCCACTCTTCTGCTTTCAACTAGCAGGATTTCCACTAAAGAAGGGAAGCACCCTGAATCACTACGATTCCTTCAAGGCCAGTAGCCTTGGGACTTCAGTTCATTTAGAACTCTTCAAGGCCAGCAGCCTTGGTACATCTTTGGTTCCCTAGGAACTATTCAAGCCCAGCTGGCTTGCAATCTTCATCTAGTCCCTCTAGATAAGGACCCATCAGGCCCTGGCTTCTTGTTGTTGTAGTTGTTGTTGTTGTTGGTGCTAAGCTGCTAAGATGTCTTTAAGCTTAAACATCTTATGTACTTAGCAGCTTGGCATAGTCCTCTTGGGATTATGCTTAGAGTCTGGACTACATCTTCTTTGGTGCAGCTGATCTTTGCTCCTTTCTACTCATCTTCATTTGATGTCAGCTATGCACCATCACCATCTAGATTTGCTAAGTCTCTGAGCTTTTGGTAGACTTCGTCTGGCACTTAGCAAACCCTGAACCCTTCTTGAATGTTTTGCAGACATGATTCTGCTTCTGTTCTTTTTCAGCTTTTGGTTCATGGTGATCTATAGAGTGGCTCTCTTGATCTTCTTTGTATTCTGCCACTTTTCTGAATTCTATTTTCTTGGCCTTCTAGGCTCTCAGCTTGGCTGCTATCTTCAGTGGCATTCTCATCTTTGTTGAGTGCAGCTCTAATCTATTTAAGTCCTTCTTCAAAGCTACTTCACTTCCACCTATGTAGTCTCACTGTCACTAAGACTTGTTCTCTTAATATCTGGTGGAACTTGTAGAGTCAACAATAGCATTCCAACAACCCAACAATTTTGTAACTTAGCAATCATCATCATCTCTTGATCTTTGAAGCTTTGTTGATTTATACTCCTTCCCAATCTTTTCGTTGGAATGTAGCCATTGAAAGATATTTTAATTGTTTCGCAAATCTTAAGTTATTTGTTGCAGACTGCAGATGTGACATGACATGACTTTCTGACACTCCAGTCTACTGTTTCACCTACCCCGTCAGATATGTTACTTGATGTCTCGGGCAGGTCAACGACTTTACTTCCCCTTCTGATTTCTCGATCAGAGGTTGTCCTTGCATCAATGCTCTCAATAAGCTTTTGTCCAAATACCAACCTTCAGATTGAACCGTTGCCAATGCTTCAATCCTCAGTTGTTTGAACTCTACGATTCTGATGCACATCTTCTTGGACCTGATCGTAGTGTCTTGTTGACCGATGCTTATTGACATGTAGAGTCAATGCTACTATCTTTGAAGGATGTTCATTGGATCTTCAATGTAGAACACCTCTTCCCTCTCTTGTGCAGTGCCTCAACACTTCTGTTTGCCTTGACTGCTCTCAGATACTGATGGCTTAACTCTTTATTCTGGTCCTTTCTTAACAACAAGACACTTCAGATTTGTGGCGTGTCCAGCTCGCTTTCTCCTTGTGATCTCTCGTTCACTTATCATCGATGGACTGACCCAATGCTTAATAACTTTAGACTTGTTCTTCAGAGGCTAATCAGTATCTCTGTGTACACTCCATCAGTTCTTTCTTTGTTTGGCAAACACTACGATCCTGCTGCTTTCAAGTTCGTTGTCTTCTATTTACTTGACAAAGAATCGTTGATTCACGACTTTTCTTAGTCGATTCATCAAGTCTTCTTATGATCAACTTGTGGAAGACTTCATCTTGAATGGCTTCATAACTCAATCTGTGTAACGACCCCAAAATTCATACAACTCAATTCTCAACTTCGGTCGTTAATAATACAATCAACCTCTAATTTTACATCATTAAACAATAATATAACCATTGAAATTTGCGGAATAATTAAAATTTTCTATTACAATTAAAATTTCTTATTACAAAATATTTTTGTTCCCAGAACTTTCAAACTTTACATCTAAATATGCTAGAATCATTTTTAATAATACAATAGTTTACATCGCAATACAATATTACAATTCAACATTTATACATTATTCGGAACCTTAAACATGGTTCAAATAATAATAACACAACCAAAGTATATAAATCTTCAAGTAACACATAACTTTACCTTGAATCTTGAACCTGCAACAGTGGTTATTTGCAAGGTTGAGCTCGAAAGCCCAGCAAAATCTAACAGTTTTCATGCATCACATAGCAATCTAAAAGTTGTAGGTCTATTCGTCCTCGTTTCGGATCATCTTGAATCACCTCAATCGGAGTTCGTATAAAAACGTTATGGCTATTTTAGTAAAACATGTCCTGTCATATTTTTTTTTTCAAAATTGGATAAGCAGAATACCCCCCATCGGGGCAGGGGTTTTTACACTAGGGGGGCCAGCCGGAGCGGAGGTCCGTTCTGCTAACTCGCAAATTTTGATCCCGAACACTATAGAAAGCCAAATTATGCCTACAAACTCCTTTCTAACAACCATACCAACCTACCCAAGGTGTAATAGGTTTACAGAAACATAATCTAATGTTTTCTAATGCATTTCTAACCACATAAACAACATAAACATCAAAGATTACAACCTTTAATTTCACTATTTCTATTATTTCTTCTTCTTTTGACCTTCATAGCGAAATTCTTCACTATAAATTCGTTTTACATCCGTTTTGACTCGTTCAACTTGTGTTGTTTTCGTTTTTTAACATACTAACAATATCTATCACCAATTTTCAAAATTTATACATCAATTTTGACTCCAACATAAGTTAAAATATATATATGCCATCAAAACCCAAGTTTTTCATCTTTAACATATTCTTATGATTTTGATTACTCTAGAACCAATTAAAGAGACTATATATACTAGATTATACACCCACACACACACACACACACACACACACACACACACACACACACACACACACACACACATATATATATATATATATATATATATATATATATATATATATATATATATATATATATATATATACAACATCTCTTCAAATCACCCAACCAAAATAGCTTTTTAAGTGAAGAACTTGAGAAACTATAAATTAGAATTTTAGAACTAGATGAATACCTTTAATTCTTCTTAAACTTGATTAGATGATGAGAAACCTTCTTCTTATTCCTTGATTCCTCCAAGCTTCTTCTCAAAGTTCTCTCTGTAATTCTCCCAATTCTCTCCCAACTTTTCTTCTTCTCTTTTTTTCTTCTTTGAGTTCTCTTTCTATCTTACGCATACATAGATTATAACATATATAGTAATAATATATGTATTAAGTATATAATATAATTATAACTTTAACTGACTTCAGTTTTTTTTTCTCAAAAGCCATAAGGCTTGTTTGGCTAACTAACTAAAAAATTAACCCATTAAATCTTACACCTTGTTTGGTAAAACAGATTTAAAATAAAGACTTATCATTCAATAAGCCTTGTTTGGCAAAAACTGAATTAACCTCCCTTAACTTATTTTAATAACTCCTTTATAATATAGTTTATGGTCACACTTTAATTAAATAAATTCCCATATTCAAATTAAATTAAATCTAATAAAAATTTATTAAATCCATTTACAACATAAACGAATACAATAAAAATATAATTTTCATTATAATTATAATTTTATTTAATAAATTAACACATCACTTTAATTACAAAAATCAAATTAAATAACATTATAATAAACCATATAATCCTTAATAACTCTCTAATTTAGTTATTGAGTTAAATTAGAGTATTATCTCATAAATTTAATTCACCACTCTTTTATCTTAATTAAGTTAATTTCTATAACTCATGAATTATTTACTTACTAATAAATAATCCAACAAATATCTACTAAACAACAAATACATCAATTAAAAATATTTATTTAATTCAATAAATATTTGAAATTATAAATAAAATTCTGGGTTGTTACATTCTTCCCACCTTATAAGGATTCCGTCCTCGGAATCACCGAAACCCTACCTTCCTCAGGTTTTTTTTTTATCAAATCTCTTCGTTGAATAGCTTCAACACAGTACCTTAATATAGGTTTTATATTTCCTACTCCCACCATTCTTCATAATAAATTCTTAAAAGTTTTATTTCATAACCTTTACTTAGACTCAATTATATTTGAGTATTACATATTCTTTGACCCGTTCATTTCCTTTTCTAAGGATCGTTATCATAAACACTCGGGATATTACATTCACCCATTCTTCTAAGAATTTCATTCTCAAAATTTAATTTATTAATCTTTATTCATTCAATCTATCAAAATAGATTTTACGTTAATATCTATTTATTCTTTAGGTTCTGCAACCAAATTCTTTCTCTAAGGATCTTTCTATAATTATTAAACTTTTCTATTAAAAGTTTTACATTATTCTTTGATAACTCATCTCCTTCTCACTTCAAAATTTCTTTTCTCACTTATTTAATTAATTCATCATTCAATGTCGCCTTCTACGACTTACTTCTTTATAAGAAATATCATCCTTATCACATTCACCTTTTAGAATAACAAGAATCTTCCACAATTGCTCAATAATTGGGAAACGATATGAATAACAGGAATTTAAAAGATTCCAAATCATGTTGAGGGTCATAAGACCTTGAACTACATACATGGTTATAAGTACTCTTTCAACTTAAACCTTAACAGTCATTAGACTATAGGGACTCCCGTACTTAGGGTGTTAAGCCCTTCGTACGATGTATTGTGCAAAAACATTTAAACGCTATACGTATGTCCATAGTTATAAGTAATCTTTCAACTTAAACTTTAATAGTCATAAGACTATGGGGACTCCTCGTACTTAGGGTGATCAGCCCTTCGTACCATGTATTGTGCACAAACATCTAAACGCCTCCGCGTAATCCCCTATAAAAGGGTTATTCATCTCAGCTTTTCAACATCTGAATCCGCACCAAAACAATTTGGTTTGGCATAGTTTGACAAAGAACGCTTGAATTCCATGAATATCTTTCAATATTCGTCTAGCTGAATCAAATAGCATAGACTTCTACAACAATTCAGACATCAATCGAAATATACATATACATATATATATTCTCATATCTTAAAGAAATCTCAAAAATCCTTTTTATGACGTCATGATACCGCACTGTATTTACAGTCCATTTGAGGATTTTGTCATTTGGTGATTTTATCATACTACATCATACCATAGTGGGCTGACGATCCTTAGATCACATCTAACACTAAGTAATACTGCATTGATGACTCCATCATTTTTTTTCATCTCTGCACCAGGTTCCATGATACATTGATGATATAAAAATAAATTTTGATATATTTCAAATCATTTTTGTCTAGCCGAAGCAATTAGTATAGACATACGAATAACGGTATTATTTTTAAAACTCATTGGTTTCATCATTTGATCAAATATTTTTCAAGAAAATAGAAGTGCAAACATCAGCATGAAGTCAATAAATTTTGAAAGTCTAACATAGCTAGTAGATTTAGAATATTTAGGTATCCATCAACTTCAATATTTACTTCATTACTTAACCATTATATCAATCTTCAACCTCATCAATGCTCTCTATACTATAACTATTTTCTACCAAAAATATTTCATCAAACTTACTGCACATTGGAAATCCAGGAACTTGCTACAATAATATGAGTTTAAGAACTTATCCTAGTCCGACCATAGGCGTCTATTTGCTAAGGGTTCAAAACATACCATATTATTATGACTCACGAACTTACCATATGCATTAGTTTTAAGAATCGCACCTAATCCTAATAATATCTGACTAATCTTAATAGTTTCTAACTATTAAATATACACATGAGAAAAGAATCACCTTTTCGCCACATACACATTGATATCGCAACAGCAACATTCCAATGATTATCAATGTGATAAACTGAGTGCAAGC
The DNA here is from genome assembly GCA_020205605.1 of Panax ginseng. NCBI lineage: Eukaryota > Viridiplantae > Streptophyta > Magnoliopsida > Apiales > Araliaceae > Panax > Panax ginseng. The sequence goes on from CM035129.1 coordinate 92,450,341, forward strand.
ACAAAACCCTCGCCCATACAAAGGTTTGTACAACTCAGCCATCATATAAGTCCTCAATTGAAATCCCACCTAACTCTATCTTACTTATAACTTGCTTTTTGCTCGATACGAATTCCTCGTATCACATCATCTATAACTCCTTGTGAGTTATCTCGTACTATTTTAAAGTACATCATCTTCATAGCATCAAGCTATAATTATTCAAACATTACAAACCATCTTTCTCTTATAACTTAAACAGATCACATAGTGATCTTATTCTATATTTATCTCCCTTAAAATTACTTTCTTAGCTCATGACCGTTTTGTTTTACGATCCTCTTTCTTTCCCTTTTTCATCATTTATGACATTATTCGTTATTTTGGCTATTGACATTTCTTATCTTCAAGATTCTTCTTTAAATTCTCTTGTTTATATAACAATTCTTCTTTTAAGAATTTCTAACTTCATTTACATTGCTCAACATTTCATTATGCATATACATATGCATTTTCTATACTTGTTACACATTGAGTCTTTAACAATTTTAATATGGTACGCTGAGTGGTTTCCCACAAACAACCAACAAACTAGGTTTCGAGTTGCTAGTTCGTATATACCTCTGCTCTATGAAGGAATCGTTTAGCCCAGATATCACACATCAACTATTAAAGAGTACAATTATAACATACTTAAATATAACTTTTTTATTCTTAACTTCTTTATCACTCTCTTCTTGTGATGCCCCCAAAATAGGTATACATCACCCATTCTGAGTTGTCAATACATGGTACAGAAACAACTACAAGTTTATTATTACAACAGTAAAACTGTGAGTTTGAATACAAATATTATCTTCTAGACAATATCTATACTCAAATAAATCCTCATCACATTTATTGATACATTATTTTACAAAAATGGTGAGGACTACTAAACAACTCTCTCTAGAACCTTCATTCCATACCCCACTCATACTTCGCTATATTCTCGCCTCCCCGAGAAGAAAAATGGAACAAAAAGGAAAAGGTGAGCTCAACTAGCCCAAAGAAGAATATTATGACTAAGATAATATACAACAAATTATCGTTAGTCTTCAACAGGGAAAAATCTAATAGAATACAATAGACAACAAGTTTTAAATCAATATTCGCAGCGGAAATAATAATTCATTAGAAGAGTTAAGTAGAGAATGCAAACTACTATCTTCTATGTATGAATTTAAAAGTTCATCGTCTATCTTTTATCCCTATAACATCAATCAATATATATCTGGAATCAAATATTCATCTTTGCACTACAGGCCAAAGATATTCATCAGTTGGTCATGTTCATCTAAACACTTGTTCATCTTTGCACTACGGGCCAAAGATATTCATCATAAATCATTCATCTTTGCACTACAGGCCAAAGATATTCAATAATATCATCATTTAAGACTGAGGATGATGAAAAATATTTTTTAAAGAAACGAATCCAGTGAAACAAAATGACAAGGATTAAGGATTAAGGATTCGTATTTTGTTTTATCCATGTCCAAAAATACCTCAAAAATAATCATAGTGGTGTAAAATTCAAGAATGATCAAAACATGGATACAATCAAAGCTAGTATCCAGAATAGATATTTTGAACGAAAAAGGAAAATTTTCATTTTTGATGAATAGTGTCAGATTCGTGAATAGTACCAGATACGCGAATAGTGTCAGATACGTGAATAAGTAACCCCACACTAAAAGTTCCAAATTTGATTAAAAAGTTCAGATCAATATTTCTATAATAATGATATTAGAATAAATAATATCATTAAAAAAATAATATCCCTTTCCTCGGAAAGACAAAGATTTAACCGAATAATCGGATATAGGCTATAACTTGAACTTGCACCGATAATAGCAATACTCAAAGTACACTCAAAATACTCACAAGAATACGCTCGATAATATAGAGAGAGAAAACTTCAATTTCTGGTGTGATTTTCAATTCTAACCTAAGCACCCTATTTATAGGAAAATGCTTAGAACACCAAAGTAGAAAATTTAATAAATTAATAATATATATATATATATTTTTCCAACGCACACTTAATTTGCCCAACATCAGCCACCAACCAGCCCACTACACAAGACTAACAAAAAAACGTTTTTCTAATTTAAAATAATTTAAACTTCCAAAATCAATTATTTTGAGCTTTTAACTTTAATAATTCACAATAAATAGCCCTTTTTCGAAAAATTCAATCTCGCTAATTTTTATAGGAAATTCAATTCTCTACAACTTTGCGTAAGAAAGTTTTCCAAATTCCAAATGTAAATTGACCAAATCCATAAACCAAGCATTTTATGGTGCTATAATCAAATTTCAAATAAGAAATGGGGTCCACCGACATGTTAACATGTTTTAAACATTTATTGCAACAAAAATACTCTTTTCTCCTCAGATACTCATATATCACGATTCATTGTAAAATATCACCATTATTATATTATTAAAAATATAATAATATATTTAAATGAATTATTTTATCGTAAAAGATAAAATTTTAATTTTCAACAATTATCACATTAAAAATTTTTCCATCTATATCCATATAAAATCAATATTTTCCTCATCATATAAATTAATAATTAATTATTCACGAATAATATTACAGTAATCACAATATCGACAACCAGCAGCCTCCTGGAAAGAGGGGCTTTCCAATAAGAATTTCTCCTCATCATGCCGCAATTAGGTGACCAAACCTCTCCTTAGATGTAACTTTCTAGACATTGCCAATAATGTTATCCAATAATATTATTCAGATAATATGAATTATTGCTTCGATAATGAAAAATACCGTAGTGTGACAATTATCAAACAACAAAGAATATAAAATATCAACACAAAGAATTATTGAATCAATAAAATAAAATATCAAGAGTAATACATCGTAATAATTATTGAGTAAGTGCTTTCTTACGTAAGAATCAATAATTGGTGCAATACTGTGCTACCGTGTTTTTAACCAATTTAGTATTTTAATAAGATTAATTCTGTGATAACTACGCCGTTATTTTTAAACAACTTATTCTTGTCGCTTTCTTCCTCCAATCGCTTTTCGTTATGGGGCCCACACATGGTCGCTACTGTCAGCATTTAATATTCTCCGATACAAGCATTTAATATTCCACGACCAAACGAATATTCTCCGACAATAATGAATATTTTATAACCACTTGTTTATTTTGAAATATTTGCGTATTTTACCCATAACTATCCACATTAATCAAATCAACCCTTACTATTTCAAAATAATAAATAGAGAAAATAAAATTTCATTAATAATAAGTTGGGGTCTTACAACCTCCCTCCTTATGAAATCTCGTCCTCGAAATCGACGACGTGACTGGTGTGTTTTCAAAAGGTGAGGATACCTCGCTTTCATTTCTGTTTCCAATTCCCAGGTCATTTCCTCTATAGCATGGTTCCTCCACAAAACTTTAACTTATGGTATGACCTTCATGCGTAGGACATGCTCCTTCATATCCAAGATCTTGATAGGTACCTCCTTATACGTTAAGTCTTCGGCTATCTCGTCCGGTTCTAACTCAATAACGTGGTTCGGGTCTTTCACATATTTATGAAGTATAGATATGTGAAACACATTATAAACACGAGACATACTCGGAGGTAACGCTAGTCTATAGGCTACATTTCCTACTCGGTCAAGAATTTGAAATGGACCAATAAATAGTGGATTGAGCTTTCCTCTCTTCCCAAATCTTATAACTCCCTTCCATGGAGCAACTCGCAACAATACATGATCCCCTATACTAAATTCCACGTCCTTTCGATGAAGATCCGCATAACTCTTTTGTCGATCTTGTGCATTTTGTATACGTTGTTGAATCATTTGGATCTTTTCGGTAGTTATACGTACTAACTCGGGTCCCAACAATGTTGCTTCACCCACCTCATCCCAATATATTGGAGAGCGACACTTTTCGTCCATATAATGCTTCAAATGGAGCCACACCTTATACTTGCTCGATAACTGCTGTTGTAGGAGAATTCCACCAATGGTAAATACTTATCCTAACTACCCTTGAAGTCTAGGACACAGTAGTCTTAATAGATCTTCAAGAGTTTGAATAGTCCTCCTCTCGATTGTCCGTCTGCTTGAGGATGGTATGCCGAATCAATCGTAAATCTGCGCCCATAGCTTTTTGCAAGCTAACCCAAAATCTTGAAGTGAATCTTGGGTCACGATCCAAAACTATGGATACCGGCATGCCATGCAACCTCACAATCTCATTTACTTATATACTAGCAAGACGCTCAAGGAATAAGTCTCCCGTGACGGCAAGAAATGAGCGTATTTGGTTAATCTATCAACAATAACCCAAATAGCATTGATGCCTTGAGAAACCGTAGGAAGACCCATAATGAAATCCATGGTAATGTGTTCCCACTTCCATTTCGAATCTCAAGTGGTTGCAACGGACCCTTAGGTACTAGATGCTCCGCTTTACACGCCGACAAGTTAAACACGCTGAGATAAACTTTGCAATCTCTCTCTTCATATTGTTCCACCAAAATGTATGTCGAAGATCACGATACATTTTGGTACTTCCAGGATGGATTGCAAATGGTGTATTGTGTGCCTCCATCATAATCTTGTACTTCAAATCAGAGTCGTTAGGGATACAAAGTCTGGAGTGGACTCGCAGTATTCCTTCTTCATAAATTCTCGCTTCTGGAATAGCACCTTCTTGTACTTTCTTCTTCATACGCATCAGCTCCGGGTCGGTGGCTTGAGCAACCTTAACTTTTTCTATTAAAGTTGGCTCTATGTGTATACTTGACATCATTGCACTCATTCCTGCATATGATCTTCTACTCAACGTGTCAGCTACCACGTTCGCTTTTCCAGGATGGTATTGAATAGTGTGGTCATAGTCTTTCAATAGCTCGAGCCAACGTCATTGCCAGATGTTGAGTTCTTTTTGAGTGAAGAAATATTTAAGGCTTTTTATGGTCCGAATATATCTCCACTTTCTCCCCATATAGATAGTGCCTCCAGATCTTTAGCAGCGAAAACGACTGCTGCCAACTCTAGATCATGAGTAGGATAATTCCTCTCATATTCTTTAAGTTGTCACGAGGCATAGGCTATGACTTTCCCACGTTGCATGAGAACATATCCTAACCCTTTGCATGAAGCATCACGAGATAACAAATCCATCCGCACTGATGGTATTGTTAGAACAGTGCCAAATAAGTCTCCTCTTAAGCTCTTGGAAACTCTTCTCGCATTCCTCGCTTCCATACTTAATTTTATATCTTTTTTCGAGTCACCGAGTTAATGGAGTAGCGATTCGAGAAAATCCTTCCACAAATCTCCGATAATAACCAAATAAGCCCGTAAAGATGCGTGCTTCTTCACCGACTTCGGTTGTTCCCAACTTTGTATTGTCGCAATCTTCACGATCAATGATACTCCATGTTTCAACACCACGTGCCCAAGGAATGCTACTTCCTCGCTTTAACTCGTGATTTCTTTAACTCGGCATAAAGCTTGATTTCACGGCCTTTGGAGTACCAAATTTCAAATGGTGCTCATGATCTTCACGGCTTTTGGAATATATGAGGATGTCATCAATAAAGACAACAATGAACCGATCCAAATATTCCTTGAATACTTTGTTCATCATATCCATGAAAGCCACAGGAGCATTAGTCAATCAAAGACATGACTAAGAATTCATAATGCCCGTATTGAGTTCTCAAGGCGCCTTTGAATATCCTCGCCTAATCTTCACCGATGATATCCGAATCTAAGATTGATTTTTGAAAAGAATTATGCTCCTTGCAATCGGGTCAAACAAGTCATCAATACGAGGTAGATGATACCTATTCTTTATAGTGACATGGTTCAATTCCGATAGTCAATACAAAGTCGCATACTCCCGCTTCTTTCTTCTTTACAAATAAAACAGGAGCACCCCAAGGAGATGTACTAGGATCGAATGAAACCGATGTCCAACAACTCCCGTAGTTGGACCTTTAACTCCCCGAAGTTCAATAGAGCCATTCGATATGGGGTTTTAGAAATGGGCTTTGTACCAGTTCAAGGTCAATAAAGAATTCAACTTCACGCCTGGGGTAGACCGGAAGTTCTTGAGAAATCGTCGAAAATCAATAATAATGTGAATATTATTCAAATTTGACGTGTCTTTATTCAAATCCATAACATGGGCTAAGAAAGCTTGACATCCGCTTTTCAATAAAACGAATAGCTTTATGATTAGATATGATGGTGATTGATTTTAATGGTTTAGTTGCTTGAATTCGAACAACAGGTAGGTTAGGAATATGAAAACTAACAACCTTACGAAAACAATCAATTTTGGCATGATGAGTAGTTAACCAATCAATCCCTAAAATCACATCAAAAGCAAGTATCTTTAAAGAGATAAGGTCAAAAGGTAAGGTGATGGTGCCAACTTGAATCAAACAAGATTTATAAACAATGGATGTGAAGAAAGTTTCTCCTAACGGAGTTTCCACAGATAGGTCAAAGTCTAATTTTTCTGGAGTCAACTTTAAACGTTGAGCACAAGTAGGAGAGATAAATGAATGGGTAGCACCGGTAAGATTCAGTAAAGTATAAACTTCACAAGAATTTATGATTAGCTTACCCGTGATCACCTCGTTTGGGTTCTTCGCATTTTGACCAGTCACAACAAACGCTCTTCCAGGAACCGTTGACTTTGACTTTTTTGGGACAATCTTTTGAGTCACCGTCCCTCACCGAACTAGGTTTCGCTACCATACAATCCGAAGCGATATGTCCTTCCCAATCCACAATTATAGCATACCTTGAACTGCTAGGGCGCTTTGGATCGATATGTCCCTCTTTTCAGATTTGTAGATACGACCGTGGTCGCTCCCTCCTTGGAACCAGATTCTTCATTGGTCATTGTTTATTTTCACATTGTCGTTGTTGAATCTCCTCTTTTAAAATCTCCTCCCGATTGGCTTCTTCAAATTCTCATGGCCATGATTACCACCAGAGTGGTTACCATTTTTTTCCGTCTTTTTCTTTCTCCGCCAAGTTATCGTTGTTTTGTTGACTACCATCTCCTAGATAATCCTCGGTTGTGGTCCTCACCGACCGTACTTTCGTTATCCCGCTTCTAATAATTGAGCCTGCTTAACATCCTGAATAGAGAGAAAATTTATGAGAAATGAGATACTCGACGTATGCCGGGTTTCAAACCTCTAAGAAACATCCGCCACATAATGCTCCTCATTCTCCACCAAATGAGGTGCAAACTCGATAACTCTGCAAACTTTGCCTCGTCATCGAGACACCGCCATGTTGGTTTGCTCTAATCGATGAACTCCACTTCCTTTATATGACGAACACTTTCGTGAAAAGTATTTGTCATTAAATAGTTTCTGAAATGTCTCCCAAGACACGCCGAAAAGCTTGGTGGATGGTACGCTTCACGAGACTCCCACCGTAGTCCGCCTCGCCACGAAAACATAAAGGTGGCGAATGGAACCTTTGTTCCTCCGTGCATCCCAAGACATTGAATATCTTGGTAATTTGTTTGACCCATGTTTCCGCCGTTTATCGGATCTCGCTTTCCTTAAATTCGGTGGTCCCAACTTTTGAATCGCTGGCGTCAGTGACAACCTGTGAATTGCTATCATTTCTCCTCGTATTTTGAACACGATTCTCCTCGCCTGATTTTGCATGAACCGCAAAAGCTTCTAAAATCCCTCGCTCATCATCTCGCTCAATGGGTGTTGTTCACAGAGGAACATTGCCCGACCGTTGCACGCTCTCCTCGTTGGTGAGTACACGCGTCTCCACTAGCCTCATTTCCACTTTATTAATATTCTCGAATGACATTCTCAAATACCATCATAAAACAAGGGTTAATTAAGCAAATCAATATATCACATAATATCTCTATATACTTGACTTGACTAACAAATAAGCTTAGGTAGGACACACTAGCGAAGGATTTACTCGTATCTCCCTCCTAGTTCTATTCCCGATCTCCGCCAGAGATCATATCCTAAGCTCGATACTAACCGTGACGCCCCCAAAATAGGTATACATCACCCATTCGAGTTGTCAATACATGGTACGTAAACAACTACAAGTTTATTATTACAACAAGAAATCGTGAGTTTGAGTACAAATATTATCTTCTAGACAATATCTATACTCAAATAAATCCTCATCATATTTATTGAAATATTATTTTACAAAAATGGTGAGGACTACTAAACAACTCTCTCTAGAACCTTCATTCCATACCCCAACTTGTACTCGCTATATTCTCGCCTCCTGAGAAGAAAAATAGAACAAAAAGGAAAAGGGTGAGCTCAACTAGCCCAGTAAAGAATATTATGACTAAGATAATATACAACAAATTATCGTTAGTCTTCAACAGGGAAAAATCGAATAGAATACAATAGACAACAAGTTTTAAATCAATATTCGCAGCGGAAATAATAATTCATTAGAAGAGTTAAGTAGAGAATACAAACTACTATCTTCTATGTATGAATTTAAAAGTTCATCGTCTATCTTTTATCCCTATAACATCAATCAATATATATCTCGAATCAAATATTCATCTTTTTGCACTACGAGCCAAAGATATTCATCGATTAATCATGTTCATCTTTGCACTACGGCCAAAGATATTCATCATAAATCATTCATCTTTGCACTACAGCCAAAGATATTCAATAATATCATCATTTAAGACCGAGGATGATGAAAAATATTTCTAAAGAAACGAATCCAGTGAAACAAAATGACAAGGATTAAGGATTAAGGATTCGTACTTTGTTTTATCCATGTCCAAAAATACCTCAAAAATAATCATAGTGGTGTAAAATTCAAGAATGATCAAAACATGGATACAATCAAAGCTAGTATCCAGAATAGATATTTTGGACGAAAAGGAAAATTTTCATTTTTGATGAATAAGTGTTGTATTCGTGAATAGCATCAGATATCGTGAATAGTGCCGTATACGTGAATAGTAACCCCGACACTAAAAGTTCCAAATTTGATTAAAAAGTTCAGATCAATACTTCGGCATAATGATATTAGAATAAATAATATCATTAAAAATAATAATATCCCTTACCTCGGAAAGACAGTACTTCTAACTGGAATACTGGATATAGGCTATAACTTGAACTTGCACCGTATAGCAATACTCAAAGTACACTCAAAATACTCACAAGAATACGCTCGATAATATAGAGAGAAAACTTCAATTTCTGGTGTCATTTTCAATTCTAACCTAAGCACCCTATTTATAGGAAAATGCTTAGAACACCAAAGTAGAAAATTTAATAAATTAATAATATATATATATATATTTCCAACGCACACTTAATTTGCCCAACATCACCACCAACCAAATTTACTACACAAGACTAACAAAAAAAAACGTTTTCTAATTTAAAATAATTTAAACTTCCAACAATCAATTATTTTGAGTTTGAACTTTAATAATTCACAATAAATAGCCTTTTGTCGAAAAATTTGAATCTCGCTAATTTTTATAGGAAATTCAATTCTCTACAACTTTGCGGAAGAAAGTTTTTCCAAATTCAAAACAAAAATTGACCAAAATTCATAAGCAAGCGATTTTACATGCTATAATCAAATTTCATCAAGAAATGGGGTCCAAACATGTTTAACATGTTTTAAACATTTATTGCAACAAAATACTCTTTCTCCTCGTATACTCATATATCACACATTCATTGTAAAATATATCACCATTATTATATTATTAAAAATATAATAATATATTTAAATGAATTATTTTATCGAGAAAAAGATAAAATTTTAATTTTCAACAATTATCACATTAAAAATTTTCCATCTATATCCACATAAAATCAATATTTTCCTCATCATATAAATCCATAATTAATTATCACGAATAATATTACGTAATTACAATCATCGACAACCAGTGCGCTTCCGTGAAAGAGGGGCTTTCTAATAAGAATTTCTCCTCATCTTGGCGCAATTAGGTGACCAAACCTCTCCTTGATGTAACTTTCTAGACATTGCCAATAATGTTATCCAATAATATTATTAAGATAATATGAATTATTGCTTCGATAATGAAAATATTGTGTAGTGACAATTATTGAAACAACGGTAATATAAAATATCAACACGAAAGAATTATCGAATCAATAAAATAAAATAATTGAATAAGAATTCTTGTAACAATTATTGAGTAATGCCTTCTTACGTAAGAATCAATAATTGGTGCAATATCGCATCGTGCTATCGTGTTTTAACCACGTAGTATTTTAACAAAGATTAATTGGTAATAACTTCACGCCATTATTTTTAAACAACTTATTCTTGTCGTTTTCTTCCTCCAATTGCTTTCTCGTTATGGGGCTCCACACATGGTCGCTACGTCGTCATTTAATATTCCCAATACAGCATTTAATATTCCACGACCAAACGAATATTCTCCGACAATAATGAATATTTTATAACCACTTGATTATTTTGAAATATTTGCGTATTTTACCCATAACTATCCACATTAATCAAATCAACCCTTACTATTTCAAAATAATAAATTGAGAAAATTAAATTTCATTAATAATAAGTTGTGGTCTTACACTTCTTATAGACATTGTCTATGTATTATCACCTTACATTCTTATCATTGTAGTTGGGTAACCCCACATTCATATTCTTTATAACTCTGCGAGATTCTTCTTTGAATCCTCTCACACATGTTTTAATCCCTTATTTATAAATTTCTTAAATTACTTCTTATTATTCAAACTCTACTGGAGCTTATTCTTTCATTATCTTCACCTTCCTTCTCTAAGGTTATAGCCTATGGTACTCCTACCTAAGGTTTATAACCTACAACTCTGATACCAACTGTAACGACCCCAAAATTCATACAACTTAATTCTCGAATTCGGTCGTTAATAATACAATCAACCTCTAATTTTACATCATTAAACGATAATATAACCATTGAAATTTACGAAATAATTAAAATTTTCTATTACAATTAAAATTTTCTATTACAAACTATTTTCGTTCCCAGAACTTTCAACCTTTACATCTAAATATCTCAGAATCATTTTTAATAATACAATAATTTACATCGCAAAACGATATTATAATTTAATATTTTTACATTATTCGGAACCTTGAACATGGTTCAAATAATAATAACACAACTAAAGTGTATAAATCTTCAAGTATCACATCTAATTCATGTCTTTCAAGTAACACATAACTTTACCTTGAATCTTGACCCTACAAAAGTGGTTATTTGCAAGGTTGAGCTCGACAGCCTAGCAAAATCTAACAGTTTTCATGAATCACAAAGCATATAGTAGCATGCTCAACATATAACATACATGTTACAGTTCATATAACAAGTATAAAGATTGAGTCCTTACTCAATCAGCATGCTTTAATCAATCAACATAGTCATAAGTTGACTTTAACATTTCATACTTTCAACATATATACAACACCTCATGCTCTTTGCAATAAATATTTAAAATAGTTAATCATCAAGTTCACATAACAAACAGGAACTGAAAGACTTGCCTTGATCGTTGTTTACCAATAAACGTTTAACAGCTTACAGTTATCTACACTTCACGTGCCCTACACATTTATATAATCACACACATCAATTAATAGTCACATAACAACACATAGTAATTGTAATGTAAACTCTACTCCACATCTCATAATCTTTCCTATTAGTTAGCACACAATGTTCAATTAGATTGTGTTAACTTTTCGACTTATGTAACATTCGAAATTCATTTAAGTGTTTAAATCTTGCTAGGTATCATTATTGGTTTTATATTAAACCCATTTCATATTTTATAATATCTATTTCATTTGACTTAAAACACTTTTTATGTTCATTAAAAAGCGTATCACTGGCGTTTTGGCGCTTATTAAATCATCACACTTGATTTGCCTTCTCTCTTGTGCATGCTTACTATGCTTCTATAACTTATCTAATACATTATTATATTAATGTTAAGTATCATTATATATACTAACATTCATGTTTTATAATTTAGAACATTATCTTTTATCGTCAAGAGCACTACACTAGCATACGTGCATGCCCAACGCCCTCAAATTGCCTCTGATTACGTAATAGTCACAAAAATTACTATTTTGACCCTTCCTAATGATCTCAAATTGAAAACCTTAAAGAACAAAAGTTGTAGGTCTATTCGTCCTCGTTTCGGATCATCTTGAATCACCTGAATCGAAGTTCGTATGAAAACGTTAAGGCTGTTTTAGTAAAACATGTCCCGTCGATTATTTTTCCAAAATTGATAGCGGACTACCACTTCTTCTTCACGTAGGTGGGGTCCTTTCCGCTAACTCATGAATTTTGATCCCGAACACTACTGAAAAGCCAAATTAGGCCTACAAACTCCTTTCTAACAACCATACCAACCTACCCAAGGTGTAATAGGTTTACAGAAACATAATCTAATATTTTATAACGCGTTTTTAACCACATAAAAAACATAAACAACAAAGATTAAAACCTTTAATTTCACTATTTTTATTATTTCTTCTTCTTTTGACATTCATAACGAAATTCTTCAACTTGGGTTGTTTTCGTTTTTCAACATACTAACAATATCTATCACCAATTTTCAAATTATATCCATCAATTTTGACTTCAACATAAGTTAAAATATATATATGCCATCAAAATCCAAGTTTTTCATCTTTAACATATTCTTATGATTTTGATTACCCTAGAACCAATTAAAGAGACTATATATACAAGATTTTACACCCATACACATATATATACAACATCTCTTCAAATCACCCAACCAAAATAGCTTTTTAAGTGAAGAACTTGAGAAACTATAAATTAGAATTTTAGAACTAGATGAATACCTTTGATTCTTCTTAAACTTGATTAGATGATGAGAAACCTTCTTCTTCTTCCTTGATTCCTCCAAGCTTCTTCTCAAAGTTCTCTCTAGAATTCTCCCAATTCTCTCCCAACTTTCTTCTTCTCTTCTTTTTCTTCTTCTGAGTTCTTTCTATCTTACGCACATAGATTATAACGTATAGGTAATAATATATGTATTAAGTATATAATATAATTATAACTTTAACTGACTTCAGTTTTTTTTTCTCAAAAGCCATAAGGCTTGTTTGGCTAACTAACTAAAAAATTAACCCATTAAATCTTACACCTTGTTTGGTAAAACAGATTTAAAATAAAGACTTAACATTCATTAAGCCTTATTTGATAAAACCTGAATTAACCTCCCTTGACTTATTTTACTAACTCCTTTATAATATAGTTTATGGTCACACTTTAATTAAATAAATTCCCATATTCAAATTAAATTAAATCTAATAAAAATTTATTAAATTCATTTACCACATAAACCAATACAATAAAAATATAATTTTCATTATAATTATAATTTTATTTAATAAATTAACACATCACTTTAATTACAAAAATCAAATTAAATAACATTATAATAAACCATATAATCCTTAATAACTCTCTAATTTAGTTATTAAGTTAATTGAAGTATTATCTCATAAATTTAATTCATCACTCTTTTATCTTAATTAAGTTAATTTCTATAACTCATGAATTATTTACTTAATAATAAATAATCCAACAAATATCTACTAAAAAACAAACACTTCAATTAAAAATATTTATTTAATTCAATAAATATTTGAAATTATAAATAAAATTCTGGATTGTTACAGTCTGCATGTTGATTGGGTTGATGCTTAGATCTTCTATTAGCTTGCATGTCATTCGTTGAGTGTTCTCTGGTTTCCTTCAGGTGGGATGTATCTTTGCAGTACCAACAAGAGGCTTGGTTCCTTTGGATACTCTGGGAGTGTTCAATTGTTGAGAATCGTGTTTACTCTACGATTCTACCTTGGCTTTGTGAGCACATCTGTTGAGGTCTTAGTTTTGCACTCTACGATTCAGCTTCGGCTGTACAGACACTACGACTTTGAAATCAGATCTTGACACTACGATTTCTGTCGTTATACTTGTTGTCTTCATCTGATCTTGCTCGACTACGATCTCTGCCTTTGACACGATCAGTAGACTCTACGACTCTGAGTGTAGTCTACGATTCTTGACTTAACTTTATCATTAGTAGACTCTACGACTCGAGTGTAGTCTACGATTCTTGACTTGGCTTCTAAGCAGATTCTCTCTATCGGCATGTGGCAAAGTTGTCTCTCTCTTCGATTCGAACATGACTTCCTCAGCTGACTATGGCGCTGAGGAAGTGCTCCTTGACACACTACGATCCATCCTCGTTTCTCCTGGCAGTCTACGAACTCTTAGATCTACTATCTTGCAAACTACGATTCTGCCTCGATAGCTCTCGAGTTATCCTCGACTCTCCCAGCGGACTCACGATTTTTTGTGCGATGGCTCGATGATCGAGACAAAGATATCTATTACATCATAAGATCAACCTAACATGCTTGATCTTTCTATCTTTATAGTCCTTGTACATCATTTCTTTTTAAGGACTTTACACATCTATTTTTTGTATGTAGAATCAACGTAACATATTTGATCAATTCATTCTGAGTCCTTGTACACATGTTTCTATTATCTGTCAAAGGACTTTATAGCTTTTCTTAATGCAAGCATACTTGCATATTCATTCATTCATATATATATATATATATATATATATATCATAAACAAATCATAAGTAAATAGGAATATCATTCATATATTTATTCTTAACAATCTCCCCCTATTTGATTATGACAAAACAATAAGTGCATATACATGTTATGAATGAATCTTATATACAGTTAGCAGCTGTATTACTAAAACAGATAATCATGAATGTCATTTATAATGATGTGAAATTTAATACACTGAAATTTTACATCCTGGATCTAGAACATACCGAACTAGTTAGAGATGTATCTCTTTGGCTCCATGTATGCTTCCAGGATGTTTGTTGATCAGCTATTCATCTGTTTGATCTTCTTGCACCTGCTCACCCTGGGACGTCGACTTCATTTCTTTTGTTTGCTCCCCCTCAGATCTATGCTTCTCTTCTTCTTCTTCTGGCTCCCCCTCAGCCTTTGCAAACAGAGGCTCATCATCCTTTAGCTCCCCCTCAGATGATGACCCAACCTCTTTTTCTGCTGTTTCCTTATGCTCTTTTTGCCTTTTCTTGAATGTTACTGTGCCACTTTCTATGCCTATTTTTCTCCCCCTTTTTGTCATTAATCACTTGAGAGAGTTGTTCCATGTTGGACATAAACTGCTCCATCAGATAAGAGGAGTTACCGACTTCAATCTCGAGTTCTTGTTGGCTTAACTCAAGTTGCATAGAGAAAGACTGATTCATGTTGTCAATCTTGTCAGAGAGGACTTGGAGTTTCTCTTCATTTGCCTTTTGTGTTCGTAGAGCTTCCGCCTTCTGATCATTTATGGCTTTTAGATAGATGTGATCTCTCTATTTGATTTTGAGAGATACATCAGCCATGGTGGCTTGTAGACTATCATGAACTGAGTTATCTTCTGTTGCTGTCAACCTCTTTGACTCTTCAGTGATTTGAGATATCTTCTTGATTAGCTCATTAGAGTTCTTCAATAGTTCCTGCTCCAAAGGAATTTGTTCATTTGGTTGGGCAGCCTCTTCTTGAACACCAGATTGGACTTTACAATATTCATCCTTTGAATAATTTTCAAAAGCAGTGAGAATTTGAAAAATTGTTAAATACCAATCATGATTGGAGGATGAAGGAATGTCAGATATCTGAGCTTGGGCAGATGGAGGCTTCTCAATTTGGATTCGAAAATCATCAGTGGTAGAGTGAACAGACTCTACGATTATCCCCTTTGCCATAATCCTTCTGCCTTCAGTGTCCACTCTACAATCAAAGGGAATATAGTGGTTGCCAGCATGTCTGTAGACTTTGTAGTGGGGCTTGTCTTTGATCATCATTGTTGCATCACTCTTCAACTTTGGAAAGTTCTGAGCCACCAGTTCTAGTCTTGGAATTTTTGGATGTACTTCTGGTGGTTCATTCGAGGCTTCCACTTCTATTCTTCTTGTACTCCTAGCTGGAAAAATGACAGAAAAATCTTCTGGTTCTTCTGATTCCTGATGTGCAGAGTCAGAATCTTTCTCTATTTCTTCTCTTTTTGAACCTGAATCTTATTGGCTCCTTTCCTCAGATTCATTAGTGAATTCTTCTTATTGAATTTCATTTTCAGAACCTTCTTCAGAGAGATCTTCCTTGGACTCATCTTCTTCATTACTAGTTCCATCTTCAACACCTTCTTCCCGTGATTCAGATTCATCATCGCTTAATTCAATGACTATATTAGAGTGATCACTTCTTTTCTTGGAGGCAAATTGAGCAAGTAGTTTATAGCTCTTTCTCCTCCTTGGAGGTTCAGCTATAGGAGAGTCAGACTCTTCTTCCTCTTCAGACTCTGAGGCCTTTGAATCATCGGGCAAGCTTCCTTGACTTTCAGCATTGGCAGGATCATGTCCTCCTTCTTCAGAATCAACATCATTTGACCCATCATCTGGGCTTGTTGGAGCATTTGCATTTGAAGGTGCAGTTAGGTTAGCTTGTAACTTTTCTTCATCATCAGAGTGAATGCTCTGAGAGTTAGCCACAGGGCTTGTGCATTTTCCTTCATCAGCAGATTCTGCATTTTCTTCCAAGAATCCAAATTTCACTTTCATTGTCGATTCGTTTTTGGGACTTCGGTCTTGAGACCATCAGTTCCCTTTTCTTCCTCTGACTCTACGTTCTCCCTTTCATCAGATGAACTTTCTTGGGAAATTGGGACTTATCTATTTACCACCTTAGCTTTCTTTCTAGATGGCCCTTGAGATAGTCTGTTACTTCTCCTCTTTGTGGTCTCTATAGTTGAGACCTTTTTATCTTCATCCTTATCTTTGGTGGAGAGACTTCTTTGTGGCGCCTCAGTTTTCCTCACACCTTTGGATTTCTTCCTAGGCAGTGTGGTTATTTCGTGACAACAGTCACTAGATTTAGAACTTTCCACCTCTTTTTACCTTTCTTTTCTTAGCAGAGTTCTTTCTGCTGCCCCCTGCTGTAGTTAGCCTTCTGTTCTCCTTTGGGTTTTTCTTAAAATTCATAAATAGTTGTGGAGACATTACTTTGTGAACATTCAAAGGTTCTCCCTCATCATCCTTGATCTTGTTTCCCAGCTTCTTTTTCATCACAATACTCAACAGTCTTCTATGAAACACCTTTGTAAGTGGTTATTCTGTAGACTCCTTTAACTCAGCCTTTTCTACCCATTTTGAGATTTGATCGAATAAGATAACTCCAAAGTTTATTCGCTTCTTCAGAACTACTTCAGTCATAATCTTCAGTTGTTGATCAAGCACAGTGTCATGTGCCATATCCTTGCATAGTATACATTTGCCTACTATCTCAGTAAGGAACTCGAATTCCTCAAGAAACTCCTTTTTATTCATGTCCTTCAGACTAGGGTTTCATTGGTACCCCATAATCTCCTTTGCTTGCTCATTGTCGATCTCATCATGGTTTTTCAGTCCTAGGTCAGGAAAACCTAAGCATTGATTGATATCGGATGATTTTAGCTTTAAAGACCGACCTTTAACCTTGGTTGAAAGGGTTCCAGCATTTATGGATGCATTTGAGTAGAATTCCTTAACCAGTTCAGTGTATACTCGAGTGCTTGCCTCAAGACATTCTGAGAATCCAGCTTTCTTCACGAGTTCAAGAATGTCTCTGAACTTCTTTTTCGGATTTCTCAAACGACTTGGTTCTGAGCTGGATGCCAGTGATTACTCGCCAATCTTCCATTTGAATGATTCGAGGAATATGGGTATTGATTCAGAGAGATTTATGAGAGATAGCTGATTGTTATTTGGGTTCTGGAGGCTTAATCGATTTAAGCTTCGAAGAGAATTCTAGGGTTTGAAAATGGGAGGAGAGAGGTTCGATAGCTTCTAATAACCGCTTGTAAATTTTGAATTTGTCTTTATGGCGCTTCTTCCGACTCTGATATCTGTTGTGATGTGTCAACTAGCCATTGGTTGAACGATGCCCAACAATGAGCTATAACTCCCCATTAACTTTTTAGTTAGATGTCCCTTTTAAAACAAATAGACATCAATTGACGTGGATCGACCATTAACCTCTTGGTTCGTAGAGTAGTATGATAAAGCAATATAGACTCTATATTTTCCTTTATTGACTCAATGATCAACTTTTGAGAGATGTTGCAGTGGATGGTTTTGACATTAATCTTCATCTTGAACCCGCATAGCTCAACCATTGATGTACTTCATGAGGCCTTTGGGCAATTTTCTCGTGATACATCTTTCCAAACCAAAGATTTGAATTTATTTTTCTCATAATTTGAATGGTTGAGCAATTGTCCTGTTCTTCCAAGCTCCTCATGAGTTAGAGTAGCCTTTATAGAAGACCGCGATCGTCGAGTCTATTTCACGATCAATCGGTGGCACTCTGACGATCGTTGTGGTTACATCACGATCGTTGAGTTCTCTTCAAACTCCACTTTACGATCGTTAACTGTCTTGGTCCTTGAGATGAACTTGATCAAGAAATCCTTCTAGGTTAAGGTAGCTCAAGAAGGGCCAACCTCTTAGAGTGAGCTAAGGGTCAGGTTTGTCCCTGAGGTGCTTTCCAGATGAAGTACTTTTAGAAGTAATTTGCACTGATATCTCATTTGACCTTTTCTGATGGGGAGGTCCTCAACCAACTTTAGACAATTGCATTTGTTGTAATCGTGGTGTCCTCCTGCTCTTACACTATGATTAGATGTTTGATCGTAGGCACTCCATGATTTTGAGTTGGGTGGCTGATAGGTTTTCAGTAGTACATTTTGAGACGTTCCTGCTAACTATGGATCTTCATTTGGTTCATCAACCATAAAGTTTTGGGACTCTGTAGTTGGTACATTTCTTTATAGTGTATCTCGGTGTTGTTGTTCCTTGATGTATCACCGCTCCCCATGGTTGATGATGTCTTTAAGTGAGGTGTGATTTCCTTTTCTTCATGTGCATTAGGAGGCATCTTTTCATGTCTCTTTTCCTCGATTTGAAATCATCACTAACAATTAAATATATTTTCATCGTAGACATGGATATTTCCAGGACTGATCATTCTACAATCTTTTGACAGCACTACGAACATAGTCTTCTTTGTCAGGTTGAACTTGTGGAGTTCCGCTCCCGTAATGAGATTCTCATGTTTAATGCTAGATGATCCTCTGTAGTGATCTTCCTTAAGGATTCTTCTCTTATGAAATGCTTTGAATGATTTATCATCTAAGACCCTTTTACATCTTTGGTTGAATGACTTGCTTTCTTATAAGGATCAACAATGATGTGAGCTTCATTCAGATTAGCTCCGCAAGTCTTAAAGAATAGGCTTTGACATGTAGGAGTTTTATCAAAATCATTTCTAAAAAGTCTTAAGCCTTTTGTTGGTTGAATCTTCTTGACTGAAGTCTTATGCTTCAGCATTCCTTAGTGTGGCCAGATAGACCAGGTACCTGCAGGTTAGATACGTTTCTATTTTGGTACCCATAATTAAATGGGTCCTGCTAGGTTAGTTTTCTAAACCCCCGATCCTCATATATTTGGATAATCATCATATTGATCACCACTAGTCATATTCATGCATGTAACTAATTTATATAATACATTTTGAGACGCATGATGGTGAGTGTGTGTAAGATTTGCTATTTTAATAAAACACTCTTTTTCTTTGATAGTTTCATCATTTGCTAGGTTATGTTCACATGGTTTAAATGTTCATAGAGTGAGAATCAACTCTACGATTTATTAGTATCTGGTTGATTCATGGAGGTGATCTGTTTCTATGAATCTTCAAGATACTCTTGTAGAACTGATCATACTCTTTGTGTTATTAAATATTTGGACCATAGGTAGTACATACCTATTAACCCATCAGCAAAGATTACTTCACATAAATTAATTTAACTTTTGTGATGCTCTTATGACCCATTTCGATTTCTTTCAAGATGTCATCTTCAACCTCAAACTTAGATGGAGAGAAAGTTTATAGGCATTTGAGTTTCCACCCTCGAAGTACTTTCTCTCTCTCACCTTTTTAGGTAGATTATGATTCCTTGAAAGAATATTGTAATATAGTTCATAAGAAGGTGCAATCATGATGTACATATTTATATTAGTGAGGAACTGCCTTTTTACTGTCAATTTCTTAACAGTCATTTATCTAAGATATACTGAGTTTAGGCATTGATGTGCATAGTTTCTCAATTTGCTCCTGACAGCTAGCTGCTCCAGTTGACCTTCAATCAATGAGTCGTGGTCTTGAAGATACAAGTTAAGAGAATATCAGCATCTTTAGTTCTTTGACATCCTTGAGATCACAAGGTTTACATCCAGCTGCTGGTTGGCTAGATACATGTTTGAGAAGTTTTTCTTTTTTTTTCTTTGGATAAGCATTTCTTAGCATGTGTGACCTTTTCATCTTTTCAGGCTAGTGGATGTTTGACTCTTTTCTATTGATATCTTTTGAGCTTTCTAGCATGGTCTTTAGACTAAAAGATTGACAGCGAGCATGGATTGGTCTTATTGATATGGCAATCAAGAACATGGACCAATCTGAACAGCTTCTGGTGTATATACACATTTACCTGTACACAATATTTCCAACGTGTGAGCTCATCTACATATAACAAGTGACTTACTACTAAACTAATTTTAGAACAATGTTTGTGCCTAGGATCAGACTCAAAGCGATTAGCTTTTGAATATAGCATGAGAACCTGCTCTGATACCAATTGTTAGTTCTAAGTAGGCACAATATAGATCTAAAAGGGGGGTTGAAAAGATCTTTTTTCATTTCAAATACTTTTCTCATTTATTTTGTATTGCTCATGAATTAGCATATAACAAATATAAGAATCTTTTCAAGCACAGCGGAATAAGTAAAAGATCCCCTTCATTGATATATTCATGATCATACATTATTCGTAGAGTTAATTCTGAAATAAGCAGTTAAAACATACATAGCAATTATAGCAGTTAATGTACATAATGTAAATAATATAAAATAAAAGACACAAGGGGTTTTAAGTGGTTCAGCGACTTAAGCTCCTAATCCACTTTTCTACTTTCAACTAACAGGATTTCCACTAAGGAAGGGCAGCACCCTGAATCACTAAGATTCCTTCAAGGCCAGCAGCCTTGGGACTTCAGTTCACTTATAACTCTTCAAGGCCCGCATCCTTGGTACTTCTTTAGTTCCCTAGGAACTCTTCAAGCCCAGCAGGCTTGGAATCTTCATTTAGTCCCTCTGGATAAGGACCCCTCAGGCCCTGGCTTCTTGTTGTTGTAGTTGTTGTTGGTGTTGGTGCTGAGCTCGCTAAGATGTCTTTAAGCTCTGAACATCTTATGTACTTAGCATCTTGGTGTGGTCCTCTTTGCATTCTACTTGAGCCTGACTACATCTTCTTTGGTGCAAATTGATCTTTACTCTTTCTCGCTCATCCTCATCTTGATGTCATTGTATATGCACCATCACCATCCGGATTTGTTAAGTCTCTCGAGCTTTTGGTAGACTTCGTGTGGCACTTAGCAAACCCCTCGAACCCTTCTTGAATGTTTTATAGACATGATTCTCACTTGTTCTTTTTTTAGCTTTTGGTTCATGGTGATTCGTAGAGTGGCTCTCTTGATCTTCTTTGTATTCCGCCACTTTTCTCGAATTCTATTTTCTTGGCCTTCTCGGCCTCACTTGGCCGCCATCTTCAAGATGGCATTCTCATCTTTGTTGAGTGAATCTCTAATCTGCTTAAGTCCTTCTTCAAAGATTCTTCACTTCCACCTTAGTAGTCTCACCATCACCGAGATTTGTTCTCTTGATCTCCGTGGAACTCATAGAGTCAACAATAGCATTCCCAATAACTCAACGATTCTCGAACTTAGCAATCATCAAGCACCTCTTGATCTTTGAAGTTCTGTTGATTTATACTACTTTTCAATCTTTCCATTGGAAGGTAACCTTTGAAAGCTATTTAAATTGCTTCATAGATCTTGAGTTATTTGTTGCGATCGCAGATGTGACATGACATCTTTTTCGACTTTCGATAATCGTAGCTTCATCGCTTCACCTACCGTCGCTAGATATGTTACTTGATGTCTCAAATGTCAACGACTTTATTTCCCCTTCTGATTTCTCGATCAGAGGTTGTCCTTGCATCGATGCTCTCAATAATCGTTTGTCCAAATACCAACCTTCAAATTGAACCATTGCCAATGCTTCAATCCTCAGTTGTTTGAACTCTACGATTCTGATGCACATCTTCTCGGACATGATTATAGTGTCTTGTTAACTGATGCTTAGTGACATATAGAGTCAACACTACGATCTTTGAAGGATGTTCATTGGATCTTCAATGTAGAAAACCTCTTCCTTCTCTTTTGTAGAGCCTCAACACTTCTGTTTTCCTTGACTGCTCTCAGATACTGATGGCTTAACTCTTTATTCTGCTCCCTTCTGAACAACAAGACACTTCCGATTTGTGGCGTGTCCATCTCGCTTTCTCCTTGTGATCTCTCGTTCACTTATCATCAATGGAATGACCCAATGCTTAATCACTTTAGCCTTGTTCTTCGAGAGGCTAACTAAGATCTTTGTGTATACTCCATCGCCTTCTTTCTTTGTTTGGCAAACACTACGATCCCGGTTACTTCCAAGATCGTTGTCTTCTTTTACTTGAAGCAATAAACATTCACCGACTTTCCTTAGTCATCATCAAGTCTTCTTATGATCATCTTGTGGAAGACTTCATCTTGAATGGCTTCACAACTCAACTGGATGCCGATTGGGTTGATGCTTTAGATCTTCTATTAGCTTGCATGCCATTCGCTGAGTGTTCTTTTTGCTTTCTTTAGTGGGAGATGTATCTTTGAGTACCAACTCGAGGCTTCATTCCTTTGGATATTCGGGGAGTGCTCAATTGTTGAGAATCGTGTTTGCTCTATGATTCTACCTTAGCTTTGTGAGCATATCTATTGAGGTCTTAGTTTTGCACTCTCACGATTCACTTTTCATGTATGTAGACACTACCACTTCGAGATCAGATCTTGACACTCTACGATTTCTGTCGTTATGCTTGTTATCTTCATCTGATCTTGCTCGACTACGATCTCTGCCTTTGACACAATCAGTAGACTATACGACTCTGAGTGTAGTCTACGATTCTTAACATGGCTTCGACACCAGTAGACTCTATGACTCCGAGTGTAGTCTACGATTCTTAACTTGGCTTCGGCAGATGCTCAGTCGGCTCGTAGCAGGCTGTCTCTACGATTCTGAACATGACTTCCTCAGCAGACTATGGCTCCAAGGAAGTGCTCCTCGACACACTACAATCCTTCCTCGTTTCTCCTGCCAATCTACGAACTCCGAGATCTACTATCTTGCAGACTACGATTCTGCCTCGATAGCTCTCGAGTTATCCTTGACTCTCCGGCGAGATCATGATTTTTGCGCAAAGGTCGACGATCGCATGCCTATCTATTACGTCATAAGATCAATCTAACATGCTTGATCTTTCTATATTTATAGTCCTTGTACATCATTTCTTTTTAAGGACTTTACAAAAATTGTTTAGCTTATGTAGAATCAACCTAACATATTTGATCAATTCATTACGAGTCCTTGTACACATGTTTCTATTATCAATCAAAGGACTTTACATCTTTTCTTAATGCAAGCATACTTGCATATTCATTCATATATATATATATATATATATATATATATATATATATATATATATATCATAAACAAATCATATGTAAATAGGAATATCATTCATATGTTTATTCCTAACACACTGCCTCCATCCCATAGGTTAAGGAGTAAGGGGTTGCCCTAGTGGAAGTACGCATTGAAGTTTTGTAGGCTAACAAAGTCAGAGGCAACAAATCAGGCCATCCTTTATGATTGACGGACATCTTTTGCATGATCTTTTTGATATTCTTATTAGCCGCTTCAACAACACCATTCTTCTTTGGACGATAGATGACGGAGTTGAGATGTTTGATGTGGAAATTACTGCATAACTCCTCCATCATTTGATTATTGAGGTTTTTAGCATTGTTTGACACAATTACCTCTGGTTGTCCATATCGACAAATGACATTGTTTCTGATGAAACCAATGATGACTTCTTTAGTAACTCTAGGGAAGGAGGCTGCTTCTACCCACTTGGTGAAATAGTCAATCATGTTGAAGATAAACCGATGCCCATTACTGGCTTTGGGCTCGATGAGCCCGATCACATCCATTCCCCACATTGAGAAGGGCCAGGGTGAACTCATATTGTGGAGTTCCTTTGGAGGGGCGTGGATATCATTCCCATGAATTTGGCATTGATAACATCTCTTGATGTGATCATCATAGTCAGCTTTGAGAGAGAGCCAGTTATGCCCTGTTCTGAGGACCTTTATGACAAGTAGAGGGCCGCTCATGTGTGGGCCACATACTCCACCATGGATTTTATCCATGAGCCTCTGAGCTTGGTCTTTTTCTAGACATCTGAGGAGACCTAGTCCTGCATATCGTTTGTAGAGTGCATCACCGCTCAGGTAAAATTTTATAGCCATTCGATGGATCCGCTTTTTCTCAACAGGACTCATCTTAGCGGGTGTAGATCCATCTCGTATATACTCCTTTATGTGCTAATACCAAGGGTGTTAGATGGGAGGTAGCTCATCCGATACTTCTCCAATGTATTTCACATAGGCTGGAGCCTTTTGTAGGGCAAATTGAAAGTAGTATGCACACAAGCCAATCATGTTTGATGATAAAGCATATACTTTGTAACAATCTTATTCATTTATTAATAAAAAGTATTAATTTATTAAAGGTTTTTAATTATCTACATGATGCTGTTTTATAATATGTGATAAACCCATAGTTTTAAGCAATGCTTTTAGAATAATTATAATGATCATTCTAATGAGATCTAAATTCTTAGAAAGCTTAAAACTAAAATAGTTCCCAATCGTTGGATTACTAAATTGGGGATTAGTGAATCCGGATAGATTGGTACATACGTTACTTGCTCATTGGATGAGGATGATTGATCTCATGATCATTTGTGTGGAGACACTAAAGCAAGTATGTAGGTGCTTATTAGAGAATAAGTTCACTGAATATGGCTCGCTAAGGAATACCTAATGGAGTTTTACTTGCCTATCAATAGGAATTCCTGAAGTGATAGTAGTACAAGTGATCATTGGACTTGAGATCATCATAGTATCTTGTGTATGATGAGTTATACTTTGACTTATTCCTTAAGACCCTTAGGGTATGTCAAAGGGTATGCTTGGGTATAATAAGTTGTACATGGAGATAATGTATGATCAATAAAGAATCTAACGCTTCTAGTAAAAGAAGAGAAATGTCCTATGTGATTCGATAAATGATAACCTAGTAGTCCTTGGCCAAGGTAGAATGTAATTAGAAAGGAGTTTCTAATTTGTATTATTTGGAGTTGTGCATTTAAGGATCGAAATACATATAATTAAATAAAATAAGACTTGACAGTAATTCCATGTCTTATATTTAATTGGGACATTGTATGGTGGAAGGATTGAATTGTACAGTAACTATTTACTCAAAGGTTCTTTTATGATTAATGTTAAAATCTATATTATCTGGAAAGTCGTTGATCGCTAGGGAGGCTTATCCCTATTATAGAATAAATATTATTTATTTAAATAAATTAATAATTTAATTTATTTATTTAAAGAAGATTAGAATTATTCTAATTGATTTATTCACAACAGATTTAATATGGAGAACCTAAATGGTCACACCATAAAAAGAAGAATAATTATTTAAGAAATAAATAGCATAATCGTAATAATAATTTAAGTATATTTAATTTAATCTATGGTGATAAAATAAATTAAATTGCTTAATATTTATTATTAAATATTTTGAAAATATTAAATATAAATTAATAAGTGGAGTCTTATTATTATTATTATTACTATTATTATTATTATTTAATTCCTAAAGGAGTTTGGGAATTAATTAATAAAAGTACTCTCATATATTCCTAATAAAATTATGAGGCAAATTAATTAAAAGATTTTAATTAATTATTCCTAATAAGATTGGGAGCATAATTAATTAAAGGAATTTAATTAATTAAAATAAAACTCAATTCATTAATTGTTAAGTAGGGTTTCCCACATCTATAAATAAGAGAAGTCTTATTATGGGTGTAGAGTTGTTGCTGACTTTTTCGCAACAGACGTGATTCCAATTGTTGGAGAGTACGCTTCTTTTTTATGAGAGATAGAAAAATAATGGTTTTGTCAAACACCCATCTTCTTGAATCTTTATTCTTTTTTGGTGGATCACCTTTAGAGGCCAAACACTTGGATGGCTAACGTTGATCAAAGGAAGGAACCAAACCCGGTGGATTCAAGATAAACGCGAAAAAGATTTGGAAGTGAACTTGTACCTGAGGAAGTTTGAATCTTCAATGGTATGATTCTTGTTCTTTATCTTTTCGTTTAATTAATAATTGTACATAAAAGATGATCCGGGTATATGGTTTGTAAAATTTTTATACTCTATTTTTTTCAACGTTTCCGCTTATTTTATGCAATTTGATTGCGTCCATGAATATTACAAACCTAACAGTGACATCAGAGCCAAACTTTTATATAAATTATTAATTATTTTAATTTGATATATATATATATATATATATATTGATATGTGTTTAGAACAATTTAATTAAGCATAATTTTGTTGTATAAAATTTAAAAAAAATAAAAAATATCATTTGCGAAATCTGTTTTCGGTAAACGGTTTTTTTTATCTTGCTGAGTCCGTGACTAACTTTTTTTTTTTTCAAAAGCAGTTCTGTGAATCATTTACAGCATGTTCAGGAGATTAGTAATCATGTTACTATATATAATGATTCATGATGCTTAATATATATATATATATATATATTACTAATCATATATATAAGAATCCTGCTATCCTGTTATATGATATATGTTATCATATATCCTGATTCTTGAATTACTCCAGATTCACGTGATAAGCTATTATTATATATAGTAACCATTATATATATAATAACAGTTATACAATATATATATATATATATATATATATATATATATATATATATATATATATATATTATTAATTATTTTATAATTAAAATAAAAGTTTATTTTAATTTTAAAATAAAAAAGTTTATTTTAATTTTAAAATTAGATTTCATGTTAATTAGAGTTGGAATTGGATTTCATGATAACTAATTGGAGTTGAAATAAGATTTTATATTATTCAAAATAAAAAATTTATTTATGAATAGGAAAAAGAATCCGTATTTCTTTAAATAAATGAGTTTATTTAGATATAAAATAAGATTTCATATTATTCAAAATAAAGGAGTTTATTTGTGAATAAAAAAAAGAATCTGTATTTCCTTAAATAAAGGAGTTTATTTATGTAAGACCCCAACTTTTATGAATAAATATGAATTTTCTATAATTATCATTTTTGAATATTATGGAATAAATTTGATATAATGTTATAGTTGTGGGTAGTATTTATAAATTCTGCAAAATATGCAAGTTGTTATATTATATTCGATTGAACGAGGAATATTTATTTTAGCAGGGAATATTCGTACAACGACGAAATCATTGGTAGACCCCACAACAGAATTATTGTCGGATTAAAAAAATAACAAAAATATTTTTATGAAAATAACGGCGGAAGATTTAGCGTTAATACTGTTGAAACACCCGGTGTTAAAAGTACAGTAATACGCGTGGTTGCATAGTAGCACACGGTATTGATTATTGATACTTACGTGAGAAGTCACTCAATTTTGTTCAATTATTACTACAGTAATTGCTGCATAGTATCTCACGTTATTTGATTTAATTATTGTCGATATTTTATATATTATTAAATCAATAATTGAGATGACAAAGTTATTAATATTATTATTCGCAATATTAACGATATCTAGAAGTTCTGTCAAGAAGAGGTTTGGTCACCTAATTGCGCGCCAATAGGGAGAAATCCTTATTGAAAAGCCCCCTCTTTCCTGAGAACGACCTGGTCGATTAGTATTGTGAATTGTAATAGTAATAATGATGATAAATATTGTTAAAAATATTGAAGGAATTTTATGAAGTATTTATGGACCCCCATTTACCTATTTTTTTAAAATAGTGTGTGTTATGGGTATGATAATTATATATATATATATATATATATATATATATATATATATATATATATCTTGATGATGTTGATGGGGGAGGATGAAAATGTTGTCGAGGAAATTGTGGGGGCAAATGAGTTAACGTCATAAAAGAGGGAATATATAGATTATTGATTCTTGCATGTGTTGAATTTAGGAATTGTCTAACAAAGAGGGAAGTACTTCTATTTTATATATATATATATATTGAAAGCAACATGGGTGGGGGGTGACATTAAGGGCACATTTGTTTTTGCTTTCAAAAGCTATGTGAATGGCTCAATTTGAGTCATTCAACCATTCAGACTGTTTGTTTATAAAATTTGAGATCTGAATTGGGCTGAATGCATCTGACCGATTCTTTTAAAAAATTGGGTTGAATCGACTGAATCACAAGTTTTACCCAAATAGCCTTGTTGCTCTCTTTCGTCGCTTCTCCATCCCCAGTGTTGCTCTGCATTTGGCTCTCCATCTCTTCTCTGCATCTTCATCTCCATCTCTATCTCCATCTCTTCTCTGCATCGTTGGTCCATCGCTTCTCTGACAGGTAACCCTCGTCTCTCGTCACTGCTCCATCTCCCTAATTTGATCTATGTTTCTTCTCGTCGCTGCTTCATCTCTTCTCTGCATCATTGGGAACAAGGGTTAGCAATTCGTTGTTGCTGCTATTTAGCAAAAAAAAAAACCCAAATCACTTTTCCAATGATTTGTGATTTGAGCTTTAAAATCTAGTGGGCATTGTGTATTTCTTTTATTTGGCTTTGGGAGAGAGAAAGGGTAACTGATGATGATTCTCTATGGCCCTCCGACTCTGATTTTTTTTTTCTTCAGTTTCTTGGGTTTTATTTTTGTGAGAAATACAATTTCACTTTTCTTTCATGCAAGCAAGCAAGATAAAATAGTAAAAATACTGTTATTCAGATATTTTAGACATATCAATTATCAAACAACATTTTTCATTCAGATTCAGATTCAAATTCAGATTCAGATTCATTCATTTTTTATCAAACTGCCCCTAAGTCACAGGAAAATGGAAAAAAACTTGAAATAGTTGATATATAATATATATATATATATATATATATATATATATATATATATAAGTAAATAATAACTTGTTGGTATATATATATAATATATATAGGTTGCCGTGAATTGAGGGAATTCACGTGTAATATTATTAAGATGCGTTTGAAAAAAAAAATTTCCTTTCGCTCGTGATTCTACAAATGATTTTGTCTGATTCCTACTGTGCAGTCCATGAGAATTCTAAATAGTATCCTTTCAATTCTCCTATAAATAGGATGCTTAGTTAGAATTGAAATCACACCAAAAATTCAGAGAAATTCTCTTCTATAATCTTGAGCGTATTTCTTTAGAGTTTTAAGAAGCTTTGAGCGTAGTGCAACTTTTCTTAAAGAATATACTCGCCCAAATTGGAATACTCTTCTTTTTACTTGTAAGGGTATTATTTCTTTTGTATTCATGAAGAGAACTTCATTATTCCATTGTTTATTATTACGTTGGAATAACTTTGTATACACTGCAGACTACCTATACTTGGTGAAATTCTTCCATTATTCCATTCTTTATTATTCATTGGAATATCATGTTCATGCATTTTACGCCGGACTGGTTCCGCCTTTTTATTATTCTCATTGGAATATCATGTCTGCATGCGTTTTACGCCGGACTCGGTTCTGTCTTTATTATTCTCGGTTGGAACATCCCGCTTGGCATGTAATTTCACCGACCGGTTCCGTTATTTATTATTCTATTGAATAACCTATCTATGCAAGTACCACATGCATGGTGATTTCTTTTGTTATTCCATTCTTTATTATACTCGGTTGGTTAAAGTTTTGACTTATACTCCATGATATTAGTGGAATATCCTTGATATTTGCACTTCATCCAAAGATCTTTCATGGAAATATTCTTTTGAGCATTCTTGAATTTTACTATACAAAGAAATATCATGTTGACAATTTGGGCGTTATTAGTTCCCTCGGATAAATTAATTCTTGAACTTGTTTTATTGAATTCTTATATCATTGTCATCATCCTCATGTTTATATTATGTTGAAAGTCATCTCGTGGCCTCAGTAGTGCATAGATGGACTTGGTATGATTATGACCGTGGATTAATCCAGATAATCATGACCGTAATGTTACAAATGATGTGGTAAAAGTCCTCATTGGTCCGTAGTACATTGATGGACAGTTGTTGGCATGATCATGACCATTGATGAATACACGAATATCCTTGGCCCGTAGTGCATGGATAATTGTGGTCGTGATACTAATGAATATCCTTGGCCATAGTGCAGGGATGATGTTGATTATTATTAAGCTGAGTCCCCGAGATAAAAGTGATGAAAAACCTTTTTATATCATAAAAGATAGTAGATTTTATTCTCTACTTGACTCTTTTAATGGATTGCTTTATCTGCTGCAGTTAAACTTGATGTTTATTGTATTTTATCAGTTTAACATTGTTGAAGACTAACGATAATTTATTATGCATTATCTTAGTCATAATATTTCTTACTGGGCTAGTTGAGCTCACCCTTTCTTTCACTGTTCTCTTCAGGAAATGAGAATATAGCTGGGACGAGTCGGGGAACGGAGTGATGGTCTAGATGATAATATTAGTAGTCCTCACTATTCTGTGAAATAGTGTGATAATAAATGTATTGAGGACTTATTTTGAGTTTGTATAGTGTCTAGAAGACAATGATTGTATTAAAACTCACAGCTCATGTTGTATATTTAAGTTTGTATTTGAATTTTGTACCATGTATTTGGCGACTCAAGATGGGTCATGTATACCTATTTTGGGGGCGTCAGAGTTGGTATCAAAGCTTATGGATATGATCCCTGGCTAAGATGTGAGACAAGAACTAGGAGGGGAGAGACGCGGAATTCCTTTGCTAGTATGACCTACCTAAGTTTAATTGTATTTAATTAGTCGGTCAGAGTATAGGGATATTATGTGATATGTTAATTAACCCTTGTTTTGTGGCAGTATTTGAAAATGGCATCCGAGAATGTTGAGAATAGCAATGGAGCACATGAGACCGTTGAGTCTCCATAGATCAATAATCAGGAAAATGTGCATCAGGAAGGCGACAATCCTAATACAAACAACAATACTGACCAAATGATGAACGATGGAATATTCCGAGGCTTCATGCAATTCATGCAACATCAGGTGAGAGCGGCTCCTGTCCAAAATGCAGGTGGAAACACTGGCAACTCTCGGACGGTCACCGCCAAACAGTTCAAGGATCTGGGACCACCAGAGTTTTTTGGAGAGCCAAAACCACTTAAGGCGGAGACGTGGATAAAGTAGATCGACAAGATATTTGATGTCTTAGGTTGGTCCGAGGAGCAAAAGGTTCCCTTTGCCACCTTCATGTTGCGGGCAGAGGCAGATTGCTGATGGGAATCTGTAAAGCGTACTCAACCTGCCGCACTAAAGATGTCTTGGGAGAAGTTCCAAGAACTGTTCAACGACAAGTACTTTCCTGAAATTATTCGTCACATGAAAGAGGTAGAGTTCATTAAACTGGAGCAAAACAATATGACCGTGCCGTAGTACGAAGCCAAGTTTGCCGAGCTGTCCCGATTTGCGTCCCATTTGGTTGATAATGAGGAGAGAATGACTCGAATGTTTTTAAGAGGTTTGAAACCTGAGATACGTCAATATCTTATCTCTCATAAATTATGTTTGTATTCAGATGTTGTTAATAGGGCTCAGTTATTGGAGTGTGATAATGAGTCAACCCAACCAAAAGAGGGCAACCGGCAAAATGATAATACCAGTGATAACAGTCATCGAAGCGGTGACAATAAGCCTGGAGGGAATCAACATGCCAGAAATGGTAACCACTTCGGTGGTAATCATTGCCAAAACAATAAGAATGGACATTTCAAGAAGAGGTGATTCAACAATGATGGAAAGAAGTCAGCATCAACACCTGTCGTTAAGGAAGGAGAACGACCACCAATCATATGCTTCAAATGTGGAGGGGAAGGACACATCAGTCCAAACTACACGATGCCCTCCAAAGCATGTTACAATTGTGGAAAAGAAGGTCATCTGGCCCGATTTTGTCGTGCACCGAAGACAAGTCCAACTATGGAGGCATCAAAGGCCGTCCCAGACAAGACAAAACTGGTAGTTCAAGGGAAAGCGTTTGCCGTGACCTCCCAGAAAGTAAGGAACCCGAACGAGGTTATCACGGGTAAGATTATCATAGACACTAGCAAAGTATATACCTTATTTGATACCGGTTCTAACCATTCTTTTATTTCTCCTACTTGTGCTCAATGTTTAAATTTGACTTCGGAGAAATTGGACTTTGACTTATCTGTTGAAACTCCATTGGGAGAAACTTTCATTACATCCATTGTTTATAAGTCTTGTTTAGTTCAAATCGGTACCCTCACGTTACCTATCGATCTTATTTCATTGAAAATACTTGCATTTGATGTAATTCTAGGGATTGATTGGTTAACTACTCATCATGCAAAAATTAATTATTTTTGTAAGGTTGTTAGCTTTCATATTCCTAACCAACCTATTATGCGAATTCAAGCAACCAAACCATTAAATCAATCACTGTCATCTCAAGCCGTAAAGCTATTCGTTTATTGAAAAATGGATGTCAAGCTTTCTTAGATCATGTCACGGATCTAAACAAAAATACGTCAGTTTTGAATAATATTTCTATTGTTAATGAATTTCCTGATGTATCCCCTGAAGAACTTCCTGGCCTACCCCCAGAACGTGAAATTGAATTTTGTTTCGACCTTGAACCCGGTATAAAACCCATTTCCAACGCCCCATATCGAATGGCTCCTATTGAACTTCAGGAGTTAAAGACCCAACTGCAGGACTTGTTAGACATTGGCTTTATTCGTCCTAGTACTTCTCCTTGGGGTGCTCCTGTTCTATTCGTGAAGAAGAAAGATGGGAGTATGCGACTTTTTATTGATTATCGGGAGTTGAATCATGTCACCATCAAAAATAGGTACCCATTGCCACGTATTGATGACCAGTTTAACCATTTGCAAGGCACCAAATTCTTTTCAAAGATTTATCTTCATTCCGGATATCACCAATTGAAGATTAGAACCGATGACATTCCAAAGACGGCTTTCAGAACTCGGTACGGGCATTATGAATTCCTAGTCATATCTTTTGGATTGACTAATGCTCCTGCTGCCTTCATGGATATGATGAACCGAGTATTCAAGGAATATTTAGATCACTTTGTGGTCGTCTTTATTGATGACATCCTTATTTATTCCAAAAGCCGTGAAGATCATGAACAACACTTGAGGCTGATACTCCAAAAGCTTCATGAATATAAGCTTTATACCAAGTTGAAGAAATGCGAGTTCTGGCTTGAGGAAGTAGCATTCCTTGGGCACGTGGTATCAAGTCATGGAATATCTGTTGACCCGGCAAAGATTGAAGCTATTCAAAGTTGGGACCAACCTAAATCAGTGACCGAAGTACGTAGCTTTCTCGGCTTAGCTTGTTATTATCGGAGATTCGTAGAAGGGTTTTCTAAAATCGTTACTCCCTTAACTCACCTGACTCAGAAAGATATAAAATTCAGTTGGAACGAGGAATGTGAGAAGAGTTTTCAAGAACTCAAGAGAAGACTCATTTCAGCACCTGTTCTGACAATACCATCTGGCTCGGATGGATTTGTCATCTACAGTGATGCTTTAGGCAAAGGGTTAGGATATGTTCTCATGCAATATGGGAAAGTCATAGCATATGCCTCTCGACAACTCAAAGAATATGAGAGGAATTATCCTACTTATGATCTAGAGTTGGCAGTTGTTGTCTTCGCACTTAAAATTTGGAGGCATTACTTGTATGGAGAGAAAGTGGAGATCTTTACGGATCATAAAAGCCTCAAATATTTCTTCACTCAAAAGAAACTCAACATACGACAGTGACGTTGGCTTGAACTATTGAAAGATTATGATTATACCATCCAATACCATCCTGGAAAAGCGAACGTGGTAGTTGACGCATTAAGTAGAAGATCATATGCAGGTACGAGTGCGATATTGTCAACGCAAAGGCCCATTTTGTATGACTTGACAAAGGATGGAGATAGAGATAAAGACTCCAAGGACCCATGTGATGATGGCGAATATACGAGTAGAACCGACTTTAATCGATAAAGTTAAAGCTGCTCAAGCTACAGACCTGGAGCTGATGCATATGAGGAAGAAAGTGCAAGAAGGTGCTATGCCGAAAGTAAGAATTGATGAAGAAGGAATACTTCGAGTCAACTCCAGACTTTGTGTTCCTAACAACCCCGATTTAAAGTATAAAATCATGATGGAGGCGCACAACACACCATTTGCAATCCATCCTGGGAGTACTAAAATGTATTATGATCCTCAACATACATTTTGGTGGGGAAATATGAAGAGAGAGATATCGCTGTTTATCTCAAGGTGTCTAACGTGTCAACAAGTCAAGGTGGAGCATCAAGTACCAAAAGGTCTATTGTAACCACTTGAAATTCCAGAATGGAAGTGGGAACACATTACCATGGATTTCGTTACTAGTCTTCCCAAGGTTTCTCAGGGCATAGATGCAATTTGGGTCATTGTTGATAGATTGACCAAGTCTGCACATTTCTTACCTATACGAGAAACTTATACACTTGAACGTCTTGCTCGTATGTACATAAATGAGATTGTAAGATTGCATGGTATGCCAGTATCCATAGTTTCTGATTGAGACCCAAGATTCACTTCAAGATTTTGGGTTAGTTTGCAAAAAGCCATGGGCACGGATTTACGATTTAGTTCGGCATATCATCCTCAGAAGGACGAACAATCAGAGAGGACTATTCAAACTCTTAAAGATTTATTAAGACTCTGTGTCCTTGACTTCAAGGGTAGTTGGGACAAGTTCTTACCATTGATGGAGTTTTCCTACAACAACAGTTATCAAGTAAGTATTGGCATGGCTCCATTCGAGGCATTGTATAGAAGAAAGTGTCGTTCTCCAGTATGCTGGGATGAGGTGGGTGAAGCAACGTTGTTGGGACCGGAGTTAGTACGTATAACTACGGAAAAGATTCAAAAGATTCGGAAACGTATAAAAATCTCACAAGATCGACAAAAGAGTTATGCTGATCTTCATCGAAAGGACGTGGAATTCGATATTGGAGATCATGTGTTGTTACGTGTTGCTCCATGGAAAGGAGTTACAAGATTTGGAAAGAGAGGAAAACTCAATTGTGACGCCCCCAAAATAGGTATACAACACCCATTCTGAGTCGCCAAAATACATGGTATAGAAATAAAACTACAACTTCAATAATACAAATGTCGTGTAAAATACGACAACACAAACTGTGAGTTTAAATACAATATTGTCTTCTAGATAATATCTACACCCAAATAAATCTTTATTACAATTATTCAAACACTATTTTACATAAATATTTAGGACTACTTAAACATCCTTCTAGAACATCACTCCATACCCCGACTCGATCCTGCTATGTTCTCACCTCCTGAGAAGAAAAATGGAACAAAAAGGAAAAGGGTGAGCTCAACTAGCCCAGTAAAGAATATTATGACTAAGATAATATACAACAAATTATCATTAGTCTTCAACAGGGAAAAATATGCTAGAATATAATAGACAACAAGTTTTAGATCAACAAATGCAGTGAAAATAACAATCCATTAGAAGAGTCACGTAGAGAATGAGTTCTACTATCTTCAAAGATTTAAAAGTCCATCATCGATATTTTATCCCTGTAACAACAATCAATATACATCTTTAATCGAATATTCATCTTTGCACTACATGCCAAAGATATTCATTTGTATCACCAGTTGGTCATGTTCATCTCAACACCTGTTCATCTTTGTATTATGGGCCAAAGATATTCATCAGTTAATCATTCATCTTTGCACTACAGACCAAAGATATTCAATAATATCATCATTAAGGACTGAGGATGATGAAAAACATTTTAGAGAACAAATCCAGTGAGACAGAAGGACAAATATTAGGGATTCGTGTTACAGTTTATCCAAGATCACTAATACATCATAATAACCAATTTTGAAGCAGAATTCAAAAATAACGATCAAAACATGGATACAATCAAAGATAGTAGCCAAAATAGACATCTTGGACAAAAAGAAAATTTTTTATTTTTGGGTGAATAGTGTCGTATTCGTGAATAGTGCCGTATACGTGAATAGTAACCCCGACAAAAATAGTTCCAAATTTGATTAAAAAGTTCACCAATATTTCGGCATAATGATATTGAAGAAAATAATATCATTTAAGAAGAAAATAATATCCCTTACCTCAAAATAACCGTACTTCTGACTGAATTTCGGGTATAGTGCTGACAGAAACTCGCACCGTATAGCAACACTCAAAGTATCAAAATACTCACAAGAATACGCTCGATAATCTAGAGAGAAAGAAAACTTGTCTCTGGTGTGATTTTCAATTCTAACATAAGCGTCTATTTATAGGAAAATGCTAGAACGCCAAAGGAGACTAAAATAATAAAATATTAATTTTCTTTTCTTCCATTCTACGCACACCTCAATTGAAACATCAAAGCCGACCAAATCGAAAATTCCCAAAGAAATTTCACATGTTTATAACACAAGTGGGTCCCACCCATAATTTAATAAAAATCATTTTATTTTCCAAAACTTCAGTAATTCATAGAAAATAGCTCGTTTATCAGAAAAATACGAATTTTATGTCCATTCCATGCGAAATCGAATTCTCTACAACTTTGTAGCTTTGAGTTTTCCAAATTCCAAACCAAAAATATCCGAAATCCACAAACGGATGATTTTTAATACTTCTAGTCCGACAAAATACTGATAAAATACCTCAGCAATAATTTCTTCATTTATAACCATATAAATAAATAAATGCATCATTTATATCTACATCAAATAAATATTTTCTTATCATATAAATCAATAACTAATTATTCTCAAATAATATTACAGAATCACAATTATGACAACCGTGTCGCTCCTCAGAAAGAGGGGCTTTCCAATAAGGATTTCTCCTCTATCGGGCGCAAGCAATTAGATGACCTAACCTCTCCTTGATGTAACTTTCTAGACATTGCCAATAATGTTATCTAATAATATTATTCAAATAATATGAATTATTGATCTGATAATGGAAAATCTTTATGCGGTGACAATTATTGAAACAATAATAATATAAAGTAACAACGCAACAATTATTGAATCAATAAAATAAAATATTGAACAAGAATTCATCTTTGTAATAATTATTCAAGAGTGCCTTCTTACGCATTTAATCAATAATTCAACAATATCATGCAAAACCGTATGCTATTTATGCAACCACGCGTATTCAGATTTTAACCACCGTAATCCAATGATGTTAATTCAGAATAATTACGCCGTTATTTATAAAACTCAAACTTTGTCATTTTCTTTCATCCAACCATTTTCCGTTATGGGGCCCACAAATGACTGTGCCGTCGTACGGAGATTCCCGACAAAAAGAATATTCTACGACCAAACGAATATTCCCTGACAGAAATGAATATTTTATAACCACTTGCTTATTTTGTAAACTTTGCACATTTCACCCATAACCAAAGCATTATATCAAATTAATACCTTATTAATTTAGAATAATGAATAGAGGAAAATTCAAATTTATTTATAATAAGTTGGGGTCTTACATCAATCCTCGATTCATTGGCCCATTTTTAATCCTCGATCGAGTAGGGACTGTAGCCTATAGACTCGATTTACCATCAAGTATGTCTCGTGTTCATAACGTTTTTCATATATCCATGTTACGTAAATATGTGAAAGACCCGAACCACATTATTGAGTTAAAACTGGACGAAATAGCGGAAGATTTAACGTATGAAGAGGTTCCTGTTCACATCTTGGATAAGAAGGAACATATTCTACGCTCCAAGGTTATACCTCAAGTCAAAGTTTTGTGGAGAAACCACGATATTGAGGAAATGACCTGGGAGCTAAAATTTGAAATGAAATCAAGATATCCTTATCTCTTCGACATACCAGGTACGAACCCTAATTTCGAGGAAAAAATTTCATAAGAAGGGGAGATTGTAAGACCCCAACTTTTATGAATAAAGATGAATTTTCTATAATTATCATTTTTGAATATTATGGAATAAATTTGATATAATGTTATAGTTGTGGGTAGTATTTATAAATTCTGCAAAGTATGCAAGTTGTTATATTATATTTGATTGGTCGGGGAATATTCATTTTAGCAGGGAATATTCGATAACTAATGGCCAAGCGAATCATTGGTGGACCTCACAATAAATTAATTATTGTCGAATTGAGAAAACGACAAAAATATTTTTATGAAAATAACGCCAGAAGTTTTACCGTTAATACTGTTGAAACACCCGGTGCACATGGTATTGATTATTGATGTTTACGTAAGAAGTCACTCAATTTTGTTCAATTATTGCTACAATAATTGCTGCATAGTATCTCACGTTATTTGATTCAATTATTGTCGATATTTTATGTATTATTAAATCAATAATTGAGACGACAAAGTTATTAATATTATTATTTGTAATATTAACGATGTCTAGAAGTTCTGTCAAAGAGAGGTTTGGTCACCTAATTGCTGCAATAGGGAGAAATCCTTATTGAAAGCCCCTCTTTCTTAGGAACGACACAATCGATTAATATTGTGAATTATAATAATGATGATAAATGTTGTTAAAAATATTGAAGGAATTTTATGAAGTATTTATGGACCCCCATTTACCTATTTTTTTTCAAAATAGTGTGTGTTATGGGTATGATAATTATATATATATATATATATATATATATATATATATATATATATATATATATATATATATATATATATTTGATGATGTTGATGGGGGAGGATGAAAA
Organism: Panax ginseng; assembly: GCA_020205605.1. Taxonomy (NCBI): domain Eukaryota; kingdom Viridiplantae; phylum Streptophyta; class Magnoliopsida; order Apiales; family Araliaceae; genus Panax; species Panax ginseng. The sequence goes on from CM035129.1 coordinate 92,489,706, forward strand.
TGTTGTTAGGAAATGGGGGGGAATGAGTTAACGTGACAAAAGAGGGAATATATAGATTATTGATTCTTGCATGTGTTGAATTTAGGGAATTGTCTAACAAAGTGGGAAGTACTTCTATTTTATATATATATGTTGTTAGTGGACTTTGGTAGGAAGAGTATTACATGTATTATATATATATATATATATATATATATATATATATATATATATATATATATATATCTTAAAAGCAACATGGGTGGGGGATGACATTAAGTCACGGGAAAATGGAAAAATTGAAATGATGGATATATATATATATATATATATATATATATATATATATATATATAAGTGGCCACTTGTTTGTATATAAATGTAATATATATAGGTTACTTGTGAATTGAGGGAATTCAACGTAATATTATTAAGTTAAGGCTACGAAAAAAAAAATTCCTTTCGCTCGTGATTCTACAAATGATTTCGTCTGATTCCTACTGTGTAGTCCGTGAGAATTCTAAATAGTATCCTTTCAATTCTCCTATAAATAGGATGCTTAGTTAGAATTGAAATCACACCAGAAATTCAGAGAAAATCTCTTTTATAATCTTGAGCGTATTTCTTTAGAGTTTTAAGAAGCTTTGAGCGTAGTGCAACTTTTCTTAAAGAATATCCTCGCCCTACCATTCGGGATACTCTTCTTTTACGGTAAGGGGTATTATTTCTTTTGTATTCATGAAGAGAACTTCTGTTATTCCATTCTTTATTATTACATTGGAATAACTTTGTATCTGCTGAGCTACCCTATACTTGGTGAAATTCTTCATTATTCCATTCTTTATTATTCTCGTTGGAATATCACATGCATGCATTTTACGTCCGACTCGGTTCCGTCTTTTATTATTACATTGGAATATCATGTATGCATGCGTTTTATACGTGGGACTGGTTCCGCCTTTATTATTCTGTTGGAACATCCTATCGATGCAAATTTTACTTTGACTGGTTCCGTTATTTATTATTACATTGGAATAACTTTGTCTATCTGGTACCGCATGCATGGTGATTTCTTTTGTTATTCCATTCTTTATTATACTCAGTTGGTTAAAGTTTTGACTTCTATACTCCATGATATTAGTGGAATATCCTTGATATTTGCGCTTCATCTAGTATCTTTTCATGGAAATATTCTTCTGAGTATTCTTGAATTTTACTCTACAAAGAAATATCATGTTGACAATTTGGATGTTATTAGTTCCTGGATAAATTAATTCTTGAACTTGTTTTATTGAATTCTTATATCATTGTCATCATCCTCATGTTTATATTATGTTAAAAGTCATATGTGGCCTGTAGTGCATAGATGGACTTGGTATGATTATGACCAGGGATTAATCGGTATAATCATGACCGTAATGTTACAAATGATGTGGTAAAAGTCCTCATTGGTCCGTAGTGCATTGATGGACCGTTGTTGGCATGATCATGACCATTGATGAATACACGAATATCCTTGGCCCATAATGCATGCATAATTTGTGGTCGTGATACTAATGGATATCCTTGGCCGTAGTGCAGGGATGATGTGGATTATTATTAAGTTGAGTCCCAACGAGAAAAGTGATGAAAAACCTTTTTAAATCATGAGAGATAGTAGATTTTATTCTCTACTTGACTCTTTTAATGGATTGATTGTTCTGTTGTAGTTAAACTTGATGTCTATTGTATTTTATCAGTTTAACATTGTTGAAGACTAACGATAATTTATTATGCATTATCTTAGTCATAATATTTCTTCTTGGGCTAGTTGAGCTCACCCTTTCTTTTTCAATCGTTTTCTTCTTGAAATGAGAATATAAATTTGGGATGAGTCGGGGAACAGAGTGACGGTCCAGATGATAGTATTAGTAGTCCTCACTATTCTGTGAAATAGTGTGATAATAAATGTATTGAGGACTTATTTTGAGTTTGTATATTGTTTAAAAGACAATGATTGTATTAAAACTCACATCTCATGTTGTATATTTAAGTTTGTATTTGAATTTTGTAGCATGTATTTGGCGACTCAAGATGGGTGATGTATACCTATTTTGGGGGCGTCACAATTTGGATATGAAATAAGATTTCATATTATTCAAAATAAAAGAGTTTATTTGTGAATAGGAAAGAGAATCCGTGTTTCCTTTAATAAAGGAGTTTTTTTTACTTGGAATTAAATTCCATAATTAATTAAAATAAATGAGTTTATTTTGATTAAAGATTTTGATTAAAATAATTAAAATAAAGGAGGTTTATTTTGATTTAAATTTGGATTAAAATAAAGGAGTTTATTGTGATTAAAAAAAATAGATTTTATACTAACTAATTTTGCCCATTAAATGATATCAATATATATATATATATATATATATATATATATACATATATATATATATATATATATATATTCATGAGATGAATGTTATTTATTGATGCATATGGTGATGTGTATGATAATAAATGGGATTGATTATGGACTATTGACCAATGTGATTGGATTTTATTTTAGTTGGATGCATGAATGTATGGGTTTTATTAAACGGGGTCTGCATACCTCATATTCTCTAATTTTTTTCTTAATGTAAATTCTAACTCCCTCCTATGTACTTCCCATTGACTGCTGATCAAGGTTTCTATTTATTTTAAATAGTTTTGTAATAGAAATAGTTAGAATTAATTTTGAAGAATTGGAGATCAAGGAGCAAGGAGCGCTTGAAGACCCGTTTGTAATGGAGCCTAGGTTTAAATGTAATAGTTATATTTAAATATTAATTCTTACATCCCTAGGTTTGACCTTTTGGTTCACTTGGTGGCTCTAGTGAACCAAACTAGAATAAAAGTCCATAATCAATCCGGGTAGAATATAGTATTCTATATGTGCATGCTTATACTATATATATATATATATATATATATGTGTGTGTGTGTGTGTGTGTGTGTGTGTGTGTGTGTGCATGCGCGCTAAATAAGATGAGACAAATTAATAACATACCCCTCAAATATTTTATATTAAGTTGTAACGTTCAAAGATATTTGTAATATTGAACGTCACCTTTTAGCATGATAGAAACAATAGAGTATTGAATATTTAATATGAGTTTGTTGTGCACACACAAGGCAAGTATTAAATATTTAAGATGTTGTTTTTATTACATATGATGTTTATAAGGAATTGAACATTACTGCTTTGTTGTGCACACACAAGGGTTGTAGTTTTCTCTTCAGTTATATGGAAGTGCTAGGTATGACTTAATTTAAATCATTTTAGTTCGGATGTGCACACACTTGACCATTATGATTTAAGAGGCAAAATACAAGGAGTTGCATAGTTAATGTAATTGACAAGAGTTGTCTACCTATTTATTTATATATAGTTTGTTGTGGACACACAATGCTATATACATTTGAAATTAGATCCTTATTCTCACTAGCATATCTTTAATTATATATCGTCGAACTATATAAATTGAGAGTAATATAGTTTGAAGAAAATAGTGGAAGATACCAATTTAAAACAAGACCTAAATTATTTTGGTAATTAATAAAAGAATGTATGCTAAAATGTTGTTAATTACAAATTCATTTACAAAATTTTACAATGTCTAAATTACTATCTGCGAAGCATGTTAAATGCTATTTAATCGGACCGAATTAAATGGATTGGTTAAGAAATTTGAGAATAGTTCTCATGACTAAAAAGCTATCTTATGTCCTTAATACGCCTATCCCTGCAATGGTTGCAGACAATGCCTCTGAGGAAGAGATTGTGTAAGACCTCAAATTATTAATAAATGAAATTTATTTTCCTCTATTTATTATTTTGAAATAGTAAGGATTGATTTGATTAATGTGGATAGTTCTAGGTAAAATACGCAAATATTTCAAAATAAGCAAGTGGTTATAAAATATTCATTGTTGTCGGGGAATATTCGTTTGGTCGTGGAATATTCTTCACATTGGGGAATATTAAATGCGATGGCGCGCAATCTTTGTGGGCCCCATAACTGAAAGCAATTGGATGAGGAAAAGCGACAAATATAAGTTGTTTAAAAATAATGGCGTAGTTATTCAATTAATCTTTGTTAAAATACCCGGTGGTTAAAACACGAATGTCTGGCGTTGTTGCCACGATAGCATTTGCAGTATTGCACCAATTATTGATTAAATGCGTAAGAAGGCACTACTCAATAATTGTTATAGTAGTTCTTGCTTAGAGATTTTATTTTATTGATTCAATAATTCTTTGCGTTGATATTTTATATTACCGTTGTTTCAATAATTATCACTATATCAATATTTTCCATTATCGAAGCAATAATTCATATTATCTGAATAACATTATTAGATAACATTATTGGCAATGTCTAGAAAGTTACATCTAAGGAGAGGTTTGGTCACCTAATTGCGCTACCAAGAAGGAGAAATTCTTATTGGAAAGCTTGGATTTTCTTTCACAGGAACTACCCAAGTTGTCAATATTGTGATTACATAATATTATTTGTGAATAATTAATTATTGATTCATATGATGAGGAAAATATTGATTTTATGTGGATATAGATGGAGAAAATTTTTAATGTGACAATTGTTGAAAATTGAAATTTTATCTTTTTCTGATAAAATAATTTATTTAAATATATTATTATATTTTAATAATATAATAATGATGATATTTTTACGATGAATGTGGGATATATGAGTATATGTGGAGGAGGAGTATTTTTGTTACCAAAAATGTTTAAAACATGTTAAACATGTCGGTGGACCCCATTTATTGACTGAAATTTGATTATAGCATGTAAAATTGTCCGTTTATGGATTTCGGTCAATTTTTGTTTGGAATTTGGAAAAACTTTCTTCTGCAAAGTTGTAGAGAATTGAATTTCCTATAAAAACTCGCGAGATTCGAATTTTCTGACAAAAGGCTATTTATTATGAATTATTGAAGTTCCAAAACTCCGAAATAATTGATTTTTGGAAGTTTCAAATATTTTAATTATGGAAAACGTTTTTGGTGAGTTAAGTGGGTCTAGCATGTGTTATTGATTGCTGAAATCAGATCTCCAAAAGTGGGCGTATGGAATTTTAACAAATAATAATATTATTTTAATAAATTTTCTACTTTGGTGTTCAAAGCATTTTCCTATAAATAGGGTGCTTAGGTTAGAATTGAAAATTACACCAGAAACTGAAGTTTTCTCTATATTTTTCTCTCTATATATTGAGCGTATTCTTGTGAGGATTTTGATACTTTGAGTATTGTTATACGGTGCAAGTTTCCTTCAGCACTATACCCAATATTCTAGCCGGAGGTACTAATCTTTCGAGGTAAGGGATATTATTTTTTTTTCGTAATGATATTATTTCTTCAATATCATTATGCTGAAATATTGATCTGAAGTTTTTATCAAATTTGGAACTTTTAGTGTCGGAGTTACTATTCACGTATACGACACTATTCACGAATACAACACTATTCATCGAAAAATAAAAATTTTTCCTTTTCGTCTAAAATATCTATTATGGATACTAGCTTTGATTGTATCCATATTTTGATCATTCTTGAATTTTACACTACTATGATTATTTTTGAGGTATTTTTGGACATGGATAAAACAAAGTACGAATCCTTAATCCTTAATCCTTGTCATTTTGTTTCACTGGATTCGTTTCTTTAAAAATATTTTTCATCATCCTTAGTCTTAAATGATGATATTGAATATCTTTGGCCTGTAGTGCAAAGATGAATATTTGATTCCAGATATATATTGATTGATGTTACAGGGATAAAAGATAGACGATGAACTTTTAAATTCATACATAGAAGATAGTAGATTTCATCCTCTACTTAACTCTTCTAATGAATTATTATTTTCCGCTGCGAATATTGATTTAAAATTTGTTGTCTATTGTATTCTATTAGATTTTTTCCTGTTGGAGACTAACGATAATTTGTTGTATATTATCTTAGTCATAATATTCTTTACCGGGGCTAGTTGAGCTCACCTTTTTCCTTTTGTTCCATTTTTCTTCTCGGGAGGGAGATAATGTAGTGAGTACTGGTGGGGGATGTAATGATGGTTCTAGAGAGAGTTGTTTAGTAGTCCTCACCATTTTTATAAAATAATGTATCAATAATTATGATGAGGATTTATTTGTATGTTGATATTGTCTAGATGGCAATATCTGTATTTAAACTCACATTTTTACTGTTGTAATAATAAAGTTGTAGTTGTTTCTGTACCATGTATTGACAACTCAGAATGGGTGGTGTATACCTATTTTGGGGGCGTCACAGTTGGTATCAAAGCTTAGGGATATGATCTCTGGCGGAGATCGGGGAATAGAACTAGGAGGGAGAGACAGAGTAAATCCTTCGCTAGTGTATCCTACCTAAGCTTATTTGTTAGTTGGTCAAGATATATAGGATATTATGTGATATATTGATTTCTTTAATTAACCCTTATTTTATGACAAGATTTGAGAATGTCGAACGAGAATATTAATGATGGAAATGAGACCGTGGAGATGTCTCATGCTTACCAACGAGGAGAACGTGCAACAGTCGGCAATGTTCCTCCGTGAACAATACCAACGAAAGCGAGATGATGAACGAGGGGATGTTTAGAAGCTTTTTGCATTTCATGCAAAATCAGACGAGGGAGACTCGTGTTCAAAATACAAGAGGAAATGATAGCAATTCACGGGTTGTCACAGCCAAGCAGTTCAAAGAGTTGGGACCACGAAATTTAAGGGAAAGCCGGATCCGATCATGGCGTAAAACATGGGTCAAACAAATTACCAAGATATTCGATGTCTTGGGATGCACGCGAGAAGAAGAAGGTTCCATTCGCCACCTTTATGTTCCGTGGCGAGGCAGACTCTTTGGTGGGAGTCTCATGAAGCGTACCCATCCACCTCTCACTCGGCGTATCTTGGGAGATGTTTGAGAACTATTTAATGACAAATACTTTCACGAAAGTGTTCGTCGTATGAAGGAAGTGGAGTTCATCGATTAGAATAGAAACAACATGGCGGTGTCTCGAAGACGAGGAAAAGTTTGCGAGTTATCCGGGTTTGCACCTCATTTGGTGGAGAATGAGGAACGTATGACACGGATGTTTACGAGAGGTTTGAAACCCAAAGATAATACGACAATATCTCATTTCTCATAAATTTTCTCTCTGACCGGATGTTTGTAAAAGGCTCAATTATTAGAGCGAGATAACGAGTACGGTCAACCGAGGGACCACAATCAGGATCATACCAGAGAAAGCAGTCAACAAAACAACGATAACCTGTTGAGAAAGAAAAAGACGGACAAAAATGGTAACCACTCTGGTGGTAATCATGGCCATGAAAATAGAAGAAGCGAGTCAGGAGGAGATTTTAAAAAGAGGAGATTTAACAATGACCATGTGAAGACGATAGTGCCGACAGCAACTGGTTCCAAGGGAGGAGAAAGACCACCGATCATATGCTATAAATGCGGGAAAGAGGGACATATCAGTCCAAACTGCCCACAACAGTTCAAGGTATGCTATAATTATGGAAAGGAAGGACATATCGCTCGAGATTGTAAGCGAAACCTAGTTCAGCGGGGACGGTGACTCAAAAGACTGTCCCAGAAAAGTCAAAGTCAATGGTTCCTGGAATAGTGTTTATTGTGACTGGTCAAAATGCGAGGAACCCAAACGAGGTGATCACGGGTAAGTTATTTATAAATTCTTGCGAAGTTTATACCTTACTTGATACCGGTGCTACCCATTCACAATTATTTTGAATTTTTCATATGAACAAGCTAGATATCAGCCTCGCTGATTTGTTTAACATGTTGAAAAATATTGAGAGTCACTTTCCAACCAAGAAAGACCATGTCTTACTGGTAGGGGCCAAAGGATCTTCTGAAAAGAAGAACGATTCTAAGAAGGTAAATAGAAAAAGCAAAAACAAAAGATAATAAGAACAAAACTAATATGGATAGCGAAGGAGTTTGCTTCCACTATAATAAGCCATGACACTGGAAAAGAAACTGCGAGAAGCATCTTGCAGAGGCTAACTAAAGATGTTTAGTGAAGTTTTGATTACAAATATAAATTTGTTCATGATTTAAAATAAATTTTTCTTTAAGTCAAGGTTCTACTTGGGTATTGGATACCGACTTTGGTTATCATAAATATAGATTTATGAAGGGACCAAGAAGAAGTAGAAAACTAAACAAAGATAAGTAATCCTATGTGTGGGAAATGAAGCAAAAGTTGCTGCATTAGCCATAGAAACTTATGGTTTAGCATTGCCTATGGGCAAATCTATTAAGTTAATAAGTTGTTGTTGTATTCCAGTTCTCGTTAGAAATATTATTTCCATTTTGTTGTTGGACAATGAAATCTTTGGTATTATATTTAATAACAATTGATGTTCTATTTATAATAATAATATTTTGTATAGAACTGGAATATTACTTAATAGATTTTGTATACTTGACTTACGTGAAAATAATTTTGCAAATTGAACAAACTAGTATAAGAAAAGGAGATGATCATTCAAAGAGTTGAATGTGTGTATTTACTGAAATACAAGTGTGAATTGTTTGAAAGGTTCAAAGAATTCAGAAGTGAAACAAATTGGCAAAGTATTAAGATTTTTTGATTAGATCAAGGAATAAATACTTGTGCAATAAATTTCTAGATCATCTCAAATGGTTTTCTCATAATGGACGCCTATCGATACGCAATAAATGATTGATGTATCTAAAAGGAAAAATCGTACCTTGTTGGACAAGGTGCAGTCCACAATAATTTTACCGACATTCCAGTATCCTTCTGGGGTCATGCCCTAGAAATGGTTATATATCTACGAAAAAGGTAACCTCAAAATCAGGCCACAAGACTCCATAAAAGTTATGGATAGGAAGGATTCCTAATTTTAAGTAAGTTGAGATAAGGGGTTGTCTAGCTTATGTGAAAAAGGTTTCAAAGGATAAGCTTGAGACAAGATTTGACAAGTATAGATTTGTGGGACATCCTAAAGTAAGTTTAGGGTATATGTTCTATAATCCTACATAGAAAAAGGTGTTTGTTTCGAAACATGTTGCCTTCTAAGATAAAAGTGTTTATCATTGAAGGGGCTAGTGGGAGGATAATAGATCTTGAAAAGTTCAAGAACCACAAAACACTATAAGTCAAATAAGAGGAACCTGTAGATAGACCTATTGTACCACAACTAAATCGTAAATGAAGGAGCGATCAAAGATACCTAGGAGGTATGGATTCATCATAGATGATGATGATGAGGTACACATCATAGAAGATGATGATCCAGTTACATACGATGAGGTAAGAGTTGTAGACACTCAGAGAAATGGATTGAAACAAGCTTCTCAAAAATGGAACATTCGTTTTGATGAAATAATCAAAAGAGTTTGATTTTTTCAAAAACAAGAATGAACCTAGTGTGTACAAAGGGTCAGTGGGAGCGTCGTGACATTCCTAGTATTATATGTTAATATACTACGAATAAGGAATGATATACCAATGCTACAATCAGTAAAGATAAAGTTGTCTAAACATTCCTCCATGAATGATTTGGGAAAAGTATCGTAATTGGGGATACAAATCTATATAGATAGATTTAAAAGGATGCTCAGCTTAACCCAAGGAACGTATATTCATTTGATGCTAAAGTCGTTTAGCATGGTAAACTCCAAGAGATGTCTCATGTTAATGAGACATGGAGTGTATCTCTCTTAATAGTCCCCAAAGACTCCAAAAAGAGAGATCGCATGAGTGACTATCATATATGCAATGAAATGTACGAGACCTAATGTTGATCAGTCATATTTTGGAGAAGTTCACTATGAGTCAGTGAAAAACATCTTAAAGTAGTTAACCGACACTAAGGATATAATCATATTCATGGTGGGTCTAAATTAAAACTAGAGGGCTTAACAGACTAAAGTTTTTCAGACAGACCAAGACGACAGAAAATCCACTTTAAGGTAAGGTGTTACCTTGAACGATGGTGCAGTGAATTGGAAAGGTTCCAAATAGCAAAGAGTTGTTGGTTTAGTGATAAAGACAAAGTATATAGCTATAAATGAAGCTGCAAGTTGATTGTTTGGATGAAAAGTTCATTACAAAACTAGGAATAGTTCCTAAGTCTCATCTTGGATCTAAATATGTGTTGTGTCACTTTCATTTGATTATAGGAATCATTGAAAGATGGGAAATGACTATAGAGATAGTGGACTCTCAAAAACAACATTACATATCCATTAACTAAAGCTTATCCAACAGCAGGATAATCGTCACTTAGAGAAGAAAGGTATGAGATACCATGACGATTGGCTTTAGTGCAAGTGGGAGATTGAAAGTAGTATGCACACAAGCCAATCATGTTTGATGATAAAGCATATACTTTGTAACAATGTTATTCATTTATTAATAAAAAGTATTAATTTATTAAAGGTTTTTAATTATTTACATGATGCTGTTTTATAATATGTGATAAACCCATAATTTTAAGCAATGCTTTTAGAATAATGATGATGATCATTCTAATGAGATCTAAATTCTTAGAGAGCTTAAAACTAAAATAGTTTCCAATCGTTGGATTACTAAATTGGGGATTAATGAATCCGGATAGATTGGTACATACTTTACTTGTTCATTGGATGAGGATAATTGATCTCACGATCATTTGTGTGGAGACCCTAAAGAAAGTATGTAGGTGCCTATTAGAGAATAAGTTCACTGAACGTGGCTCACTAAGGAATACCTAATGGAGTTTTACTTGTCTGTCAATAGGAATTCCTGAAGTGATAGTAGTACAAGTGATCCTTGGACTTGAGATCATTATAGTATCTTGTGTATGATGAGTTATACTTTGACTTATTTCTGAAGACCCTTAGGGTATATCAAAGGGTATGCTTGGGTATAATAAGTTGTACATGGAGATAATGTATGATCAATAAAGAATTTATCGCTTCTAGTAAAAGAAGAAAAATGTCATATGTGATTCGATAAATGACAACCCAAAGAGTCCTTGGCGGCGAAGCGTAATGAAATTAGAAAGGAGTTTCTAATTTGCATTATTTGGAGTTGTGCATTTAAGGATCGAAATACATATAATTAAATAAAATAAGACTTGACAGTAATTCCATGTCTTCTATTTAATTGGGACATTGTATGGTGGAAGGATTGAATTGTACGATAACTATGTACTCAAAGATTCTTTTATGATTAATGTTGAAATCTATATTATCTAGAAAGTCGTTGAACGCTAGGGAGGCTTATCCCTATTGTAGAATAAATATTATTTATTTAAATAAATTATTAATTTAATTTATTTATTTAAATAAGATTAGAATTGTTCTAATTGATTTATTCTCAACCGACTTAATATGGAGAACCTAAAGGGTCACACCATAAAAGGAAGAATAATTATTTAAGAAGTAAATGGCATATTCGTAATAATAAGTTAAGTATATTTAATTTAATCTATGGTGAAAGAATAAATTAAATAGCTTAATATTTATTATTTAATATTTTAAAAATATTAAATATAAATTAATAAGAGGAGTCTTATTATTATTATTACTATTATTATTATTTAATTCGTAAAGGAGTGTGGGAATTAATTAATAAAAATACTCTCATATATTCCTAATAAGATTAGGAGGCAAATTAATTAAAAGATTTTAATTAATTATTCCTAATAAGATTGGGAGCATAATTAATTAAAGGAATTTAATTAATTAAAATAAAACTCAATTTCTTAATTGTTAAGGAGGGTTTCCCACATCTATAAATAAGAGGAGTCTTCTTATGGATGTAGAGTTGTCGCTGACTTTTTCACAACAGACGTGATTCCAATTGTTGGAGAGTACGCTCCTTTTCTACGAGAGATAGAAAAACTAGGGTTTTGCCAAACACCCATCTTCTTGAATCTTTATTCTTGGTGGATCACCTCTAGAGGCCAAACACTTGGGTGGCTAACGTTGATCAAAGGAATGAACCAAACCAGATGGATTCAAGATGAACGCAAAAAGGATTTGGAGGTGAACTTGTACCTGAGGAAACTTGAATCTTCAAGGGTATGATTCTTGTTCTTTATCTTTTCGTTTAATTAATAATTGTGCATAAAGGATGATCCAGGTATATGGTTTGTAAAATTTTAGAACTCTGTTTTTTTCAACGTTTCCTCTTATTTTATGCAATTTGATTGCATCCATGAATATTACAAACCTAACATAAATGTGACGCTCGACATGTTTTCCTTGTCAGGCATGTTGATCAAGGAGGCCAAAGTTGCTAGCGCATCTGCGAAGTCATTCCTATTCTGAGGAATGTTGAGAAAGGTTATTTCTTCAAACTCTGAAGCCATCTGGATAACCTGCCGATGGTAAGGCAGCAAATGTAGCTCTTTGGTGTGATAGATCCTCGTGGTTTGTCTGATTACCAATTCAGAATCTCCAAAGATAGTTAACCGCCTGATGCCCATTGATTTGGAAAGTTTTAACCCCATGATAAAGCCTTCATACTCAGCTGTGCTGTTGGTGTTGATAAACTATAATTTGACGGCGACGGGATACTGCTCCCCCGTACTAGCTACTAGAACTGCTCTAGCCCCAGAATCTTCCATATTTACAGCTCCATCAAAATACATCTTCTATGTCTGGTGTGTATCGTCCTGATGTTATTATTGAACTGTCATTACCCCTTCATCGGGGAAGTATGTTTCCGAGGGTTTGAAATCCCCTGAAGTTGCGGCGGCCAATTGATCCGCAATTCCTTGACCTTTGATAGGCTTTCGCGCGTAGACAATGTCAAATTGTTGTAGGATCAATTGCCATCTGGACAGCCAAAAATTTAACATGGGTTTGCTGAACACGTACTTGAGGGGATCCACGCGGGATATGAGATGGGTTGTGTGACCATTGAGGAAATGTTGTAACCTCATGGAAGCCCATGTTAAAGCACAATAAGTCTTCTTAATCTGAGTGTACTTGGTTTACTGCTGCAGAATCTTTTGCTGAGGTAGTAGATAGCTCGCTCTTGGCCTCTATCATCTTTCTGTCCCAGCATGCAGCCCTTGGCATTGTCATTGATTGATAGGTACATGAACATGGGAACACCATCCCTGAGAGGTACCAAAATAGGAGCTTTGACTAGCTTCTCTTTGATGGAAAGCAAGAATTTCTGACACTCATCATTCCATTTCATGGAGGAGTTCTTCCTTAACAGCTTGAAGAAAGGCTCACAGGTTGCTGGGAGTTAGGAGATGAATCGGCTGATGAAGTTGATCCTTCCTAAAAATCCCCATATTTCCTTCTCTATCTAAGGAATGGGCATTTTCGTGATTGCCTGGATTTTGGTGGGATCCAGCTCAATCCCTTTGTGACTGACTTGGAATCCTAGCAACTTGCCTGATTTAACTCCAAAGGCGCACTTGGCTGGATTCAACTTCAAGTTGTACTTACACAAACTGTTGAAGAGCTTTCTGAGATGGTCTAGGTGGTTTTCTTCCCTCAGGGACTTGACAATGATGTCATCGACATAGATCTCTATCTCTTTACGCATTAAATCAAGGAAAAGAGCCATTATATCTCGTTGATAGGTAGCTCCGGCATTGATGAGGCTGAATGACAATCGTCTATAGCAAAAGGTCCCCCAAGGCATGACGAATACAGTTTTCTCACAATCCTTTTCAGCAACCATGATTTGATGGTACCCTGTAAAATAAACAACAAAGGAGTACATGTTGTTTTGAGCAGTCTTGTCAATAAGAATGTGGATAAATGGTACGGGAAAGCTATCTTTAAGGAAAGATTTATTTAGATCCTTGTAATCCACACAAACTCGCACCTTTCCTCCCGGTTTAGGCACGGGGACAATGTTGGATAGCCATTCAGGGTATGTTGATACCATGATGATGTCATCTTGAAATTATTTCACAATTTCTTCTTTAACTTTTAAACTCCACTCAGGTTTTAATCGCCTGAGCTTCTGCCTGACTGGCTTGAATCCCTCTTTCATGGGGAGGCAATGAATGACAATGTCAGTGGATAAACCGACCATGTCTTCATGTGACCATGCAAACACATCCTGTAATTGGGTCAATAGCGTAACCATGTCATCCCTTTGGTTTGGAGTAAGGTCCGTACCAATCTGAATTAGTTTGGGGTTTTCTAAGGTTTCGAGGTTGAAAGATGATGTTTGATCAAGGTTTGGATTGGGTTTTTCTTTGGCCCATTCTTTGATCTCCTGAGGTATCTCATAGTCCTCTTTTACTTCCATCAAGTCTGAGTCCAACTTTACATCAAAGTTACAGTCCTTGTGGAGAAAAGGCACCTCGTCAGCAAGTTTAGGCACATCTAAATTTAGAGTCCTGAAACAAAAATGCTTTCACTTAATATATGAAACTGTTCAATCATACAAAGTGTTAGCATGTAATAACAAAACAACTGATAATATTGTGCAAAAAAAAGTAAGAAGTTATGGCTATCTACAGTGCAAAGGGAGTTTCTTCCCTTTTTACCCTTGCCGACAAATGCATGGAATGCTGCTCCAATTGCCAAGGGTGAAGTCCTGTTGGACAGCAGTGATGAAGGGGTTCTCATTGGCCTCCTTCTCCTGAATGATGACCATGATATCTAGACAATCATCGTTTGGGATGTCTCTATTCATACCCTCAGTATGAACAATGACACATATGTTTGATAACCGCCTATCAATGTCTTATTTATGTATCCGTTCCTTTTCTTCCACTTCAGGATCTGGAATTAGGACCTCCTTTCCTTTAACCGGTATCTATTTAGGAAATAACATAGCCATTACATGCGTAGACACCTTTACCGGAGACCGTACAGGCTCAGGATTTGTACGTTGAGATAATCATTGTGTGGCTGAAGCTGAAGGAACCTGTTTGTGTTTGTAAGGATACCTGTGACTGGAGCTAGCAGAATAGCCTAGCCCAGCTATTCCTGTTTGACTAGGAATTTGAATTGGGCGCTTAATGCGCTGATGATCTTTGCCCAACCCTTTTTCAGCTTGACAATGATATCATCTCTTGAGTTGCCGACATTACCTCAGCAAAAATTCTGGGTTTGAGTGGTGGTGCCCCAATGGGATGATAGTGAGTGTTTCTCACCTCTAGGACATGGAAGCTGACAGGCTCCACTGATTTTGACAAATGGCCTTCTTCCAAAACCTTTAACAAGACCTTCCTGTGATCTTCGGAAGAGAAAACCAAGTCTAGTATGGAAATTTGTTGTGGATCTTTTCTAAATCTTATAACCATTTTAGCTTCATTATAGCCCATAGTACGGAGGAATTCTTCAATTTTCTCCATAGGAACTTTCCCCTTTGATTTGATGGTAGGCTTCACCACCTGGTGGGGAAGATACAATGGGTTTTCCTTCAACACTGTAGCAGTTATATTAGATGTGGTTCTTTCAGCCTCTTTATAATTCTATGACACTTTTTGTAGGCTGACAATAGGATATTGTGGCATGTATGGCAAGATGATTGGTTTTAGTGCAACCACTTTCAAAAGGTTGTCAACACTTGAGTTGAATTGCTTATATTGTGAGTGGTATGACAACCAAATCATCCTCAGTGGAAATAACTTCTACGACTTCCTTCCATTTTGTAGGACATGTGTCCCCACTCTCGAGTAATACAGTGCCATTATCTGTCAACTACATGACACTACTGTCAATTAGGTTCTGAATGAGATGGCGGAGTGCCCAACATTCTTCAGTGCTATGTCCGTGAGAGTGGGAGTGGTATTGAGATACTCCATTAGAATTGAACTGTCTTGAACGAGGATTAATTGGAGGTAATAGAGCTGTGATTCTTCCTTTATTGATCAGTATTTGAAATATCTCCTCCATCGGTTGGCCAAGATAGGTAAATTCCCTTTTGTTGGCAAAATCCCGACGGCCTTTGGCATTTGCCCTTTTTGCAATTTTATCCTCCAGCGTTTCACTTTTTTATGTACGTGGTGGAGTAGATGTAACAAGAGGAAGGAGGCTAGCATGCTCTTGGTTGAATAATTGACGTGTGACTTGGTGCTGATGAACCACCAGTTCTGCCAATTGGTTAACTTACTCGCTAAGAGCCTTCATTTTTCGTTCCATCATAAACTGGAACTGTGCGAAATCCCATTTGTCAGCACTATCTTTGCTGGTTGGGGAGGATCTATCACTGAGATGGAAAGTTTGTCTACTACTCCAATCAATCATGTTGACCTCTTCTTCTTTGTGTTGAGGAAGAGAGTTGTCTTGCACATGTGGTTGGTCGGGTTTAGTCACCACGATCTCAACATTGTCAATTAAATCCTGGATCTTATGCTTCAGGGCCCAACAATCCTGGGTGTCATGTCCTGGAGCTCCAGCATGATAAGAACACTTTCTGTTAGCATTGAAACCCTTTCCACTCGGGTTGGCTGGTGGAAGAAGATGTGTAATTTTCTTCTGAGTTTTCAGAAGATTGAGAATGTTGTCGAGTGAGTCCCTTAAGGGTGTGAAAACTCGAGTGCGTCGGGCTTCTCCACTCTTTGGCAATGGAGGGTTTGAAGACTATGCTTGAAAAGGGGAGTAGTTTTTCATCTGGATAGGCATGTTCTGACTGCCTTTCTGTCCTTATAGTATCAAGAAAACATCCTCCTCTTTCTTCTTATGGACCCTCCGAGGGTTGTTTCCATAACTTCCAGACTGGATGTGCTTAGTAACAGCTTTTAGAGTGGCAAGGTCTTGAATCTTTCCTGACTTCAATCCCATCTCATCCATCTCTCCATGTTTGATCATTTCAGAAAATGGCTTACCTATGCCAGCTAAGACCCTCTCATATAAGGGAGCTTCTTGTATGTCTATAAAGGTCATCACCATTTTAGACTCAGTCATAGAGGGAATAACTTGAGCAGTAGGGTGCCTCCACCTTTGAGCATACTCTCTGAAAGACTCATTGGCTTATTTCTTGACCTTGGTAATTTGATATTAGTCGGGAGCCATCTGAGACTGGAAACTGTACTGACTGAGGAAAGCATGAGCTAACTCTTCCCAGCTATGAATCTTGGAGTTTTCTAATCTTGTATACCACGATCTGGCTTCTCCAGTCAGACTTTTCTGAAACAGCTGCATTCAGATCTTTTCATCTTCGGCATAAGATCTGAGTTCTCCAATGAATACCTTCAAATGTGTGTAAGGATCCCCCAACCCATCATAATTTTCAAAGTCAGGAGTTTTGAACTTCTCTGGATAATGAACACCAGGGAATATAAAAAGGTCAGCATATGAAACACTCTCGTGTGCTCTTATCCCTTTGATAGACCGAATGGTCTCTTCCATTTGAAGGACTTTCTTCTTGATATCACCGGTGTCTAGATCTTCTTTGAGATGGGTGATTTCAGGGGTTTTATTGATTTTGTCCAACTAAGACTCAAGTACTGGAGTTTCTTTGTCCGGACCTTGGGTTCCTCCATGTGTAGAGGATTCTGTATGTATGGGTATTCGTGGACCCCGAGTGGACTGGTGTAGTTCTTTAAGCAGAACAACCAACACTGTAATTTGGTTGTTTAATCCTTCAAACTCCTCGCGAGAGACAGGAGTAGGATTATACTGGCCAGATGTAGCCATGCTTGGCTGTAGGCTTATTGCCTTTTTGGATTTTGAACGGGTAACATGCCCAATTGTTTCCCTACAAAAAGACTTATGTAGTTTAGTCTTAGGGAATGTATAAATGTTACATGCTATGTGATGTGTCCGTTTTAGGAGTATTATCCTGAAAAATGGATGTTAGTTGTTTGTAAGATAGCATGTCAGATTTCGATATAAAAGGGAATGCATGTACACATATTCCTTCATATTTTCAATTACATTGAGCTTAAAATGGAATGAAATTACAAGTATTTGAATTTACAAGTAATTGAAATGGGAAAGTATGAAGAGACTCCCCTCCACGTTTGGTTTATCAGAGGCTGACCTATCTTAGGTGTGACACCCCCAAATCTAGGTACTTCATTCCCACAAGATTTGGTGCTCACTATTAATACATTCATATTATCTACCCAACTAAAGTAATATTTAAACCATAATCTTCCCTTTAAATAGGGTTACATCATTAAATAAAAATCTTCCCAGGTTGTCTAACCTTTAAACATCATTCAGGTGCGGAAATAAAATTATTACATTACATCATTATTAAAAAGTCTATGACCATTACAATAAACAAAATTACAAGTCTGCATCACTTGTACATTTTTCCCTTTCTTTTGCTAGTGGAAGGCTCATCTACCTTCTCAACTTTAGCTGCAATGAGTATATAAATATGCAAGAGTGAGCAAAACAATTGCTCACTAGATATAATAATGAATCAACAGGAGCATAACGATAATAATTGCCAACGAATAGGCTCATAAAAACTGGATAGTACTCTAAAAATGATAATCAAAAATTGAAATCCAAAATATGGAATATATCTAACTGAGGGTCATAAGACCATGATCTATGTCCACAGTTGCGAGTAATCTTTCAACTCCAACTTTAACTGTCATAAGACTATAAGGACTCCTCGTATTTAGGGGGATCAGCCATTCGTACAATGTATTGTGCACAAACATTTCAACGCTAAGCGAAAATTATCTCCTATTAATAATAGGGTTGTTCATCTAAGTATTTAGAGTACAAGTCCGCACCAAAGAAAGTTTAGTTTGGATAAGCTTTCAAGGGTAATTTGAAGTTTAACGAAAATCAACTAGAGGACTAGTTGAATCAATAGTGTTTGATAATCACAACAGATGTTTAATAACAACATAACATAGAACAATTGAGAATCATAAATGAACTGATTATACATATTAAACTCATGCTTGAAATAACTATAGAGCACAAGTATTCAACAAAATGAATAAAATGGTTAACCTTTGCTTGAACAGTAAATAAACTAAGGTTAGAGTATTATAACACTAGAAATGAAATTACAGAACGTACATTATCTGATAGCAAGCTGGAAATTAAAAACTTTCCCAACAGGGTATTAACTCATACAAAGAATTAAAACAATTCAATAATAGAGACAAGAGCTCAAAAACTACATTCATTATACAATAATAGAACTTAAGAAACTTACTTAACTATAAACAAGTTAGAATGAATCAATCAAATGAGAATTTCAAATAACATTAAAGTTGAAGTTTGTTCGAATAAATTTTAGGAACAATTGACTTATTTAATAACAGTTAAGATAAAAACTTGCTCAATCAAAAGAATAAAGTTACACAATTTAATAATAGAACTAACTCAACGAAAGTGTAGAGCTAGAAAACTTTCTCAATGTAAAAAGATAGGGTTTAGAAACTTGCCTTGAGCGTAAGCTATAAAATTAAACTCACGATCACCTACACATAATTTTAGAACCACAATACCTATTAGATATGCTAACATACCAAAACATGTACACCTCTATCTAAACTTATCATTGAAACACAAGTCTTTCATTACCATTTACATTTCAGAAATTCCAAGTGTTTTACTTCGCAACACTTATCTAACGTTCATTGTATACACTAAGTTATCACATAACGCGTTCTCGATTTACTAATCATTTTTGCAACTTTGAACTTACTAACCACAATTCTCTATGTTATGTTATCCTTAACGTTACTCATTTAACATGCTAACATAATTTCAGACCATGTTATGATGCTTTCCCAAGTCTGCAGCCGCAGTAGAAGTCAGAATCTCAAACTAGGGTATGTCGCAACTGCGCCATACAAAGGCTTGGGACCCAAGAGCACTTGCGCCATTTTTATAACCTTGGGTATAGATTGCATAAAATCACTACTTAAGACATGTACAAACGCAGAGAAGGCTAATGAACAGTAGCCGACTTTAGCCAACAAACATAAATTTCACCCACCAAACAGTAAAATTAACACGAAAAATAAATATACAACTAACATAAACATGATTGCTAACATATTCAACCACTTAGCACAATTTAACAACAACTAAAACTATTTTAATTTCTCAATTTTCATGTTTTCATGAAAAACTCAATTTTCATGACATCCTTAACAAAATTTATCACTGTAATCTCTATACTTGGCCAAATCACTTCATTCGAATTACGTTATGTTCGTTTCTTAATGAACTAACATATACAAGACTTAATTTACAGTTTAGCATGCAATTTGACCATCAAAATTGATACTTACATAGCTACATATGAAAATATATACACTGGCAGAATTTTTTCTATTATTAACTATAATTAGCATATGAATTCTAGTTTAACCATCAACTCTAGTATTATAAGCATGTATAACCACCATAACTTAGTTACATAACAACAATTCGGAAGAAATAAAATTCACAGAGCATAACAAAAACTTTGTCGTGATACTCATAAACATATATAATATCAAAGTTGTAGAACATACCTTCAATTACTAATACAATCGCTGCTAATTACTGAAATTGTTGCGAAAATTCACAAGTTTCCTCTCAATTCTCTCAAGCTCTTTATCACTTCTCTCTGAACTCAAACTAAGCTAATATCCAATTAGTATGCATAAATCAACTGATAGCCGGTATGCAAATAACAAAATACAAAACTGATATGCCCTTAATAGCTATCATCAGTTATCAAAATAACGTATATATTATATTTATTATTTTATTTAAATTCAAAAATTTAAAAACCAAAAGCCATAAGGCTTGTTTGGCAAACCATTTAAATTTTAAAGAATTAAAATACCTAAGCCTTGTTTGGCAAAAAAACTAAATTAAACCCTTTACTTTTATTTACATAAACACTTTAGTTTATACTTTATAATCACATGTCATTTTTAATTAAATATATTATTTTAGCAAATATCACAAAATTATAATTTTTATTATAACTTTATTTAATAATTTAATATACCATCTAAATTATTAAATCAAAACAACATTATAACATCTCATGTTATTTTATAGCTCTCTAAATTATAAATTAATTTAATTTAGAAAAATTCTCTAATAAATTTAGATTCATCAACCATCACATAAATAAAATATTTATTTAACAATAAAAACCTCAAATAATATTTATATAACTCAATAAATATTTAAATTACAAATTTGAAATTTCGGATCGTTACATTAGGTTACTCTCGCAGCTTTTTGGCATGAAGGTTCCCAGATCATCACAATTTACTTGACAGGAAATTAATCCGATCTTTCAATTGGAGAAAATTTGGGTGGTGGCTTTCCTGAGCCTCGTTGGAATTAGTCTCCCTACGAGTCCAGTAATCAAACACCGACAGGATAGCCTCCTGATGGAGGGACCAGACAACATAAATTCACATACAACGTGTCTCACCGTATAGAAATGATGACATGTGCGAAGCACTTATATCACATGTAGATACTGTGTGAAGCACTAAGTGTAGTAAGTAAATGCATTCGTACACATTCATCTAAATGTAAATGCAACATCCACACACAAGCATATAACAGTTTTGAAAAGCTTGTAATAGTGGCTTAAGCCCTCTTACTGGATTTCCTTAGCAGAGTCGCCACCTGTCGATGTCAGGATTTTTACTATCCCTTTTATGTTTTTATCTTTTGGTGTTCTCATGTTAGGTGAGATTTGTTTGAAAAAACAAGTTGTGAAAAGGTCCGACATGTATATGTTGACGATTGGACTATAAGAGTCGCCAGTTGGTATTTTTAAATGGTTGCATCAACTCAACCGAGAAAAGGTTTGCACATTAACCTAGTGATGTAACACTACTTAACTGGTCTGTGAAACCGTGATTCGTTAGGGTCCGAGGGCTTGATTATGCGGAAGGAAGGTGTTAGGCACCCCCTGACATCCGTGTTACCATGGTGACCACCACTTTTCAAAGTAAACTATTATATGAATGTGTGTATGTGTGGGTCAATGTGCAATTATCTGGAAGTAGTGCTATGCCTCGTTTGCACCTATGTACAAAGGGTTTGAATTTTGTATAAAAGTTCAGTTTTAACAAGATATAGCAGTGATGTTTTGTAAAAGAGGTTTTTCAAACCCTTATGCTCAATAGTAATTGAGGCCTTTGATACTTCCATTTTATTATGTGTTCGACTTGATTGCTTTTATTTTCGAGATGCGAGGCATCTTCGAGAAAATAAGATACATAACAATGCCGAATTCCTTGTGGGTATGAGAGTCATCTAAGGAAATTCAAGCACCGTGATAATTTACAAGCCTGTTACGTACAGCTGAAAAGGTCCATCATGGAAACCGAAACTAGATTTAGAAGACTGAATCTGTGATCACATGATTCCTAAGCTCACACGATGTTGCAGTTTGTATGAAAAGTCGTAAGTAGTTATATATATAAAAGTCAGAATATATATATATATATATATATATATATATATATATATATATATATATATATATATGAGCGATCAACCACCACGATGTAAACTCCATGGGGGATTGGAAATGGAAATATATAAAAGTCAGAAATATATATAGAGGCAATCAACCACCACGTAAGTAAACTCCAGAACTTTGGAAATATATATATATATATATATATATATATATATATATATATATATATATATATATATATATATGTGTGTGTGTGTGTGTGTGTGTGTGTGTATAAAAGTTATAAACGCACTAGATATATATCGATCCGTGCTCGATTCATCAATTCGAGGATATATATATATATATATATAAAAGCGATAACGCATTAAATATTATATCCGTGCTCAATCAAATAGAGTTTGATGATAATAATATATATATGTATATATATATATATATATATATATATATATATATATATATATATATATATATATATATATATATATATATATATATATATATATAGCGATAAACGCTCAGGATATAAATCCAGGCTCAATCAAACAGAGTTTGATGATAATAATATATATATATAAGTATCCGAATATAAATCCAGGCTCAATTGAGGCATAACTCGATGATGTGAGTATATATATATATATATATATATATATATATATAAAAGAAATAAAAAGTCACGGGATGAAGTCAAGGCCGCATACACACAACTCGACTCTCAACTTGAATAACTGTGTGTGCAAAAAGTGGAGAAAGGCTTTAAGAAATGTAAGAAGTCTTACAGTGGGCTACCAAGAAGACTTTAAATGGCTTTAAATGAATGAACAATCGGTTTCCACTGGTAAAATATGACCAAGCACAAGCTCACAAGTGTTTAAAAAGAGAAAGAACTCAGTTTATAGTGTGTACAGAGCAAAATGGACAGAGCTTCCTTGCCTCTTTCTCTTATAAAATGGCCACCCCAAGCCCTCTATATATAGAGGGGGAGCTACAGTGCAGGCGTACCAGGTCCCCACAGTCCACCTGTATACCTCAAATGCCTCCCGTGGGTCCCGTCTCGAAGTACGTGCACGCATGTAATACAAAGTTTGCTTGAACCTTCATCACTTTTAATCTGGGCATCCGTTTAAGGCATATAATACCATTTCAGAATACTGTTGTCGAGAGCTACACAATGACATGGGATAAGAGGTTGTACAAAGTTGAGAAGATAGGGCCATGCCTAGATGTTCAGGTCTTCAAATTCCATCCGGTCTGTATCTTGTGTAGTAGTCACTCGAGATTTGAGCTATGGTTCTTGTAGGACACTTCTGTGTTGAATGTATGTTAAAATGTTGTTGAGATGGCATAAATATGGGATTGAGGTGGCAAAATGATGATTTTCCCCCTCACCGGGGTTATCTCCGATTTAGGCTGATTTAGCAGTTGTTGCTCAGGGTTATCTATGAGATTAGGTTGTTGTGACTACTGAAGGTCCTCAAGATTGTCTCTGAGGTGTGATTGATCTCCCGGGGCTATCTCTAGGGTCAGAACTGAGTGCCTCTAGGTTATCTCCAAGGTTGAAGCTGACTACAAGGAGTTGAAATGAGCTTTTTCGGGGTTATCTCCGAAACTGCAACTGCATTCCTCGAGGTTATCTCTGAGGTTGGAATTAAAACTCCCAGGGTTGTCTCCGAGACTGGACTAAGTATCTTGGGGTTATCTCTGAGAGGGAAAAACTGATAATTACGGGGTTATCTCTAGAACTGGACTTGCATTCCTCGGGGTTGTCTCCGAGGTTGGAATTGAAACTCCCGGGGTTATCTTCGGGATTGGAACTGAGTATCTTGGGGTTGTCTCTGAGAAGGAAAAACTAAGTATCCTGGGGTTGTCTCCGGGATGGGAACTGGTTGATCCTCCAAGGTTATCTCTGAAAGACGATTATGCCCTCCTGCAATGTTAGTAACAGGAATACATAAATTTCGAGTGTTTACAGGGGAAACCTTAGGATTATAACCATAAGCGAGATAGAGAAGACTCATTTAGAGTTCTAAGTGAGGAATTGACGAAGTGCAACAATAAGTAAGATATGTGGACGCATAGTGTTTATGAATTTCGTACTGGTGACATACTAATCAAGGTTATTTAAAGCTGATTGTAGGAATGTTAGGAGGTGATGAAATGATTATGGAGGTGTTAGCAGCTGTTACACGAATGCCATTCGATATTTAATACAATGATTGTATTTATGTTTATGAGTACGTGTTAGTACAGTATAGAATTGATGATCAAGTGTTGGTCTGATAAGGTCTATAGTTAGTAAACCCTAATGATAGATTAGAAACCCTAATCTATGATTAAGAAACCCTAACAAACAGTTAGGAACCCTGATTGCATTTTTGAGAACCCTAATTTCTGATTCGGGAACCCTAAACCCTAATTAATAAACCCTAATTGTGATTATCAAATTCTAAGGGTTAGAATTAAAGGGGAGCATGCCAATTGACTAATATACCCTTAAAATCATGAGAGAAATGACCAAAATACCCTTTTGGAGGCGAAATGACCGAAATACCCTTTACTTAAGTTTTAAGTTAAGAGATATTGAAAATCTAGTGAGTCACCATGTTGTATATCATCATGTGCTTAAAAGTCTATACAAGATCAGATCACTTATGCCACCTTGCAAGTTATAAATACATTACATCAAACTTATGAGATTAAAGAGAGAGAAAGTTCAAAACTAAAGCTCATTTGTACTCAAACACTTAGCCAATTTCTTTTCTCTCAAAAGCCACGAAATAGACTAGTGATTTAGTCCCTAACAAAGTTCATAACACCTCAAGATCAGTTGAGGAGAGTCTAGATCAAAGTTTGTTCAAAAGAGGTATAAACCCTAACCTATGTTTGATCTTGTATGCTAAGATAAAAGTTGTGTTTATGTGTTTAAATTTATCTTATAAGATGTTATTTAGTGATCCATGCTATTATATCATAGATCCATAACATCAAAGTGCTCAAAAATCACTTTTTTAAAAATGTCAAGAACCCTAGTTCTATGGCCTGACAACCGAATGTCAGAGGCCATAGATCTAGATTTGTTTATGATTTATTGTGTTTGATGTAATAGACTTGTAGTATGCTATGTGGGGAGTAATCTGGAAGTGGAATCATGTTCATAGCATGTCTAGATTCCAAGATATTGATGGTCAAAGTGGGTTAATTGACCATGACTTTGTGTTTCTAGGTAACCCAAAAAAATACCCAAGAAAGTCTGACAAGATTTTGTTGAGCTTAGATCTGTCAGATGTATGTGATTTGATTATGTTAGTGTATCAAAGTTATACTCTATTATATGGACTATATATTCATGGCCTTAGATCGCATAAATAATAAATAGATTTAAAGTAGTGAGCAGTCAAAGTGAGTTGACCGAACACAAATTGAGTTTTCTAGAAATTTCAAAAAATGTATGAACACAGTTTCTGACAAGGTTTGACCGGCTCATATCTTATGATTATGATGTAGTTAGACTAACCTAGTGTTGTACATTTGTTCTTTGACATGAGGAATATAATATTGAAGCATTTAAACACCTAATTAATAGACAGAACCCAAGATTAATCAAGCTACAAAGTGCTTACTAGGAACTGTCTGGGTTTCTAGGTAACCCAGAAAACCCAGAACATGTATGACAGTGAGTTTGAAGCCTTAGATCTTCATGGTGTGATGTTGTATGACCCTGATTGTTGTTGATACATTTAGTATTACATTAATACTACATGATCAGTATCTTTGCAAGCCTAGAAAACATCATGAACCAAAAATTAAAGTTGGTCAAACATGACACCTTATGACTGACTATGAGTGTTCTTGAGGCTCAAGAACACCTATAGTAACAAGATCAGATCATGTATACCACCTTGCAAGTTATAGATACATTGCATCAAACTTAAGAGATTAAATAGAGAGAAAGTTCAAAACTAAAGCTCGTTTGTACTCAAACACTTAGCCAACTTCTTTTCTTTCCAAAGCCACAAAATAGACTAGTGATTTAGTCCCTAACAAAGTTCATAACACCTCAAGATTAGTTGAGGAGAGTCTAGATCAAAGCTTGTTCAAGAGAGGTATAAACCTTAACCTATGTTTGATCTTGTATGCTAAGATAAAAGTTATGTTTATGTGTTTAAATTTATGTTATTGTGACTCTCCCAAATCTAGGTACTTCATTCCCATAAGATTCGGTGTTCACTTTCCATTCATTCATACCTAACTACCCAAATATAGTAAAATTTAAGTAATAAATCTACCCAAAATGGGTTACATAATTAAATCAATAAGTCTCCCAGGTTATCTAACCTTTAACATACATCAAGTGCAGAAAATTAAATTAATTACATCACATCATTTAAGATAATGTCTATCATCATGAAAGCCAATAAATTACAAGTCTTCATCACTTGTTCATTTTTCCTTTCCCTTTGCTAATGGTAGGTTCGTCGACCTTCTCACCTTTAGCTGCAATGATTATATTTATGCAAGAGTGAGCAAAACAAATGCTCACTTGGAATAGCAATGAATAACAACATCATAATAACCACCAATGAATAGGCTCAACAGAATTGAATAATACTCTATCAATGATAAACAAGAACAAAGATCAAAATATGAAATATATCTGAGGGTCACAACACCATGAACTATGTCCAAGGTTATAAGTAATCTTTCAACTTAAACCTAAACATTCATATTGTAGGGACTCCCCGTACTTAGGGTGATCAGCCCTTCATACCATGTACTGTGCACAAACATCTAAACGCATCACATAAAATAATTCTCCTATAATAGGGTTGTTCTTCTCAGTTTTAGAGTACAAATCCGCACCAAAGAAAGTTTTGTTTGTATAAGCTTCAAGGGTAATTTAGAGTTTAACGATCATCAACTAAGGGATTAGTTGAATCAACAAAGTTCAATACCATTTCAAATAATCAATAAAAACATAATATGGAACAATTAGGAATCATAGGTGAACCAACTATATATCAAAGTCAGGCTTAGAAATAAACTAGAAAGCATAAGCATTGTGTAATACAATAAACCTTGCTTGAACAATATTAAGCAAAGGATGTAATCTTGTCAAATAAGAGAATTGAGTTATTGAACATGCATTAATGAATAACAAGCTGAGAATAAAACTTGCTCAATATAACAATAAAAGTTAGAAACTGTGTAAAGTAAATGAGATATGACAACTCATTTAGAGATTTGAGTTCAAGAACTTGCATTCTTTATAAAGAGAATAAAACTAGGAAAACTTACTTAATTAAAAATAAGTTAGAAATTATAAACAAGTTAAGGTAACTCAAATAAAGATTAGAATTTGAAAATTTGCTCAAACAAAGTTTAGGGTTAAAGAACTTGCCTCGTGCGTAAGCTATAAATTATAACTCACATTCACCTACACATATTATTAGAATCACAACATCTATTAGATACACTAACATCCACTTTCCAAATTAAATCTCAATTTAGTTAAACTCATTACTTTAGTATAAGTTTTGAATCACTAGTACTATATACACTTCAGAATCACAAGTCTTAGTATTTCAACACTTAGTTACCAACTCTCGTGTTTAGTAAATCACAACATAAATTCACGACTTACTAACTTTTACAACTTTGGAATTACCACCTATATGATACAAATCTGTTGCAGCATCTTTATTACATGTTCATCACATTAATATTTCATTAGACTAGGTTATAATGGGTTTTTAAGGTCTGCATAACCAACATGCATTCTTGCTTTTAGTGCAGGTATGGCATACCAATTGCGCCATTTTTAACCACAGGACCCGGTAGCAATTTCATTGCTTTTCTGCCTTTGCCACCATAGTAGCAATTTGTAGACCAAAAGTGAGACGAAACTACGTAGAGCAAAGGCTTTATTTAGTCTAATCATCACAAATTTCATCTATTAAACAACAAATTATACATACCCAAATGATATAACTTTCATATAAACATTACCCATCACATAAATACTAATTTTGAACAATTAAACAACAACTACAAACAATTTAAATCCTTTGAATTCCAAGTTTTTTTACAAAAACTCCATTTTTGACATCGTTTGTGACACCCCCAAATTCTGCTACTTGAAACCCGAACTCGGTGTTTCACGATATCATTTCCTTGAGCGGAATAATATCAATATTATAAATATCAAACTTAATTTATATAATCAAAATTATCTAATCCCCAGGTTCACAACCTTTATTACATTACATGATAATTAATAAATATCACTGTCTTAATTGTGACACCCCCAAATTCGGGCACCTCAATCCCACAGATTTGGTGTTCACTGTCCAATTAAATCATAACTAACTATCCATAAACAAAGGATATAATTAAACTTAAAAGTTTAAACAATTAATCTCCCATTAAAGGGTTACATAATCTAAAATAAATCCTAGGTCATCTAACCTTTATTACAATCATCAGCAAAAATTAAAACATGATCATAATTAAATCTATTACATAAGCTTCATAATTAAAAGATAAATTAAGTGTTGTCGTCTAATTAAGCACTTTGTCCTTGCCCTTGCTTGTAGAAAGCTCTTCAAACTTCTTAACTTCATTTGCATTGTTTTATGTAAGAGTGAGCAAACAATTGCCCACAAGAAGGATAATATACAATAACGTTTTATGACTGATAATTAACTGAGCTTTCAATGGTAAGGTATTCTTACCGGAATAATAAACTTTAATTCAACAGCTATGAGTTCAAAGGAATAATGAACGTTTAAGTTAACAATAGATATCAACATCAAAGAATACACTGAGGGTCACAAGACCATGAACTATACCCTAGGTTTTCAAGTATTTCTACTTTAACCTTTAATAGTCTAAAAGACTATAATCATCATCTATGTCCTAGGTTAACAGGTGTTTCTACTGTAAACTTTAACAGTCTAAACGACTATATGGACCATCATCCCGTACTCCAGGTGATTAGGCCTTTGTACTATGTATTGCGCAAACATTTTAATGTTATTGCGTAGCTCAAAATATAATCCCCTAATATAGGGTTGTTCATCTTAGCTTAGATTACCAGGTACCGAACCAAAGGAAGTTTGGTTGGGAATTAGCTTCAAAGGAATTCTATATCTTTAGAATGCTCATCAACCAAGTACTGGTTGAATCAGATAGATTCCAATAATTATTCAAGAGTTTGATTATAATATCTTCATGAACAAGGTATATCGATGAATCAATAAGATCTAGAGTACTAACAATTCCTAAATTGAACAAATGTTATCATCGACAACATGCTTTCAAAATTGTGTGGGTACATAAGCAAACTAAAAGAAGTTTGGTTTGAGTTGACTTCAAGGGTAATTTAGCATTTAGAACATTCATCAATTAAGGATTAGTTGAATTGGTAAAGAATCGCTAAGCATCTTAAAGTTTGGTACAATAATGTAAGATAACACCATGACATTGGAGAACGAAGATCAAAAAACAATTATTATTAGCTGAATAAACACATTTCTTACAACAAAAAGTATAGACTTTGAATAACCAAGGTAATCTCATTTGGAATAAAGAAATAAAGATTAACTAACTTGCTCAATAATAAATGGGGGTTAAAGAACATGCATAACAATAAATTGCTCAACAAGAGATTAGAGATAAAGAATTTGCATAAGTATAACATGACAGTGAAAAGTAACCTTGCTGAGTAATAAAGTAGCAAAGGTTAGGGAACTTGCCTCTTGCGTAAGCTATACAATTACAACTCACGTACTCCAATGTCCTACACATTTTAGTGCAATCACAATATCTATTAGACATGTTAACATCCACTTCCAAAATAACACCCATTTCTAGCTAAACTTGTTAATTTAGTACAAGTCTTATGTTACTAGGTAAATATCAGAAATTTCAAGTGTTAACCTTCACAACACTTGTTTACTATTCATTATATACACTAAGTTCTAACATATCACGTTCATAACTTATAATTCATTTTACAAAGTTGAAATTATCAATGATATAACACGGTACTGAATTAACCTCCTTGATACATGTTTGACACCTTAACACAACCTTAAACCAAGCTATAGTGGTAATTCAAGGTCTGCAGATGCTTGTGAACTAATCTGCCTCGGGACATGGTATGGCGCGGTATGCTATACACAAGCTCTGACCGGCAGCGTAAACCTAACGGCAAACCACGATTCGCTCGTTTTCGTACTTGAAATACCGCTACCGATGCACAAACACAAGGTAAACGAAGCAGATGAAAAGATGGCCGCTTTTAGCCTAACTAACACGAATTTCACCCACAAGACAGTGAAATTAACATGTACAATTGATATAAAAATATCACAAACATGTTTCCTCACATATTCAACCACTTAGAACAACTTAACAACAACTTTAACTAATTTAAATCATTAAAATTCATGTTTTCATATAAAAACACCATTTTTGACATTCTTTGCAAAAATCATCACTGTAATCTCAGTTTTATACCAAATCACTTCGTTCAAACTACACTCTCTTTGTTTCTTACCGAATTAACATATGCAAAACTCAATTCATCGATTAACATACAAACTAACCACCAAATTTGGTACTTTCACAACCCATATGTATACACACACACTATAATTAGTTTTCTTCCGTTTAAACACAATTAGCACAATAATTCTTGACTAAATACTAGTTCTATCACCACAACTACAGATAGATACAATAATTCAGTTCATAACAACCATTCAAGACAAATTGGATTCACACGAATTAGAAATTTTATGCCGTAAAACATTTATATATATATATATATATAATATCTAGGTTATGGAAAATACCTTCAATTGCTCAGTAATTCTTTCTAAAACACAACGAATTTCTTTGAAATTCTCAGAAATCTTCCTCTAAACTCTCTATGTTCTCTCTCAAATTCTCTGTAGAACCTTTCGGATTTCTTCTTAGGCTTAGGTAAAATCTTTTTACATAGAAATAAAAGGCACGCACCCAACGTCTAAAACCGACGTTGGAATAAATACAATATTAAGTTATCAGTTATAAAATATAATATATATTATTTATATTTTTATTTATTTTATTTATATTATCTAAAAATTCAAAAATTAAAAATCTAAAAGCCATAAGGCTTTGTTTGGCAAAAATTCTTTAAAATAAAGACTTAATATTTTAAGCCTTGTTTGGTTAAATCAATTAAAATTATTTTAATTTTATTTTAATAAACCACTTACGCTATAGTTTAACATCTCATATTTATACTTCCATATTCAACATTAGTTATATAACCAATTACAACATACTAGACAAATTTTCCCACTTAATCCAAATATCACAAAATTATAATCTCATTATAATTTTATTTAATAAATTAACATATCACTATAATTATTAAATTAAAACAACAATATAACATCTCATGTTATATTACAACTCTCTAAATTATAAACTAAATTATTTAGAATATTATCTAATAAATTTAATTCATAAATATTTAATAACAAAGAATCACATCAATAAAATATTTATTAAAGTGTTATCTAATAAAGTTTAATTCACACAAATTTACTAATAACAACCACATAAATAGAATACTTATTTAATTTAAGAAATATTTTAAATTACAAAACAACAACTTCATCAATAAAATATTTATTTAATTTATTAAATATTTTAAATTATAAATAAAATCTTGGATTGTTACATTAATAAAGTCTAATTATTACATAGAATACCACAAATTTTATTATGTTAGCTTTCCTTTCCCTTTGTTCTTGGCAGAACCTTTAGGTTGATCACGATTACTTGAAAACATTTACATTCAAAGCAAGAATGAGCATTTGATTGCCCAACAAGTAATAAAAAACAATAAATATTAGCTGAAAGAAGTAAATATTTTCTTTGAATGACACTTCTACAACGAATCAACAGTTGTGATGTAAACTGAAGCAAAACTAAACAACATATCAATTCTATTTCAAATTTTGAAACCACGTACTGACTATAATTGGTGAGCAGTCGACAGACTATGAACTTTGTTTTTAATTTTCAAAAAGGTTAAACAAAATATCATCTGTAAACCGTCATAACTTATGGGCACGGGGGTGATCAGCCCGTTATGCCCTGTATTGATCAATACTACGTGTTCAAACGATATTTTCGTCCAGCATATTTGCCTTAGGCGCACAAAAGTTTCCCATATTAGGAATGTTCATACTTAATCTGCAATCCGAACCAAAACAATTCGGTTGGATAACAATAAAGTTTTATCATGTTCAACAATATTTTTAAATCTGTGTCTAGCCGAGTCAAATAGCTTAGACAACTTTTAATCAATGTATACATACCAAAATTTAATAAGTATGTATTAATAAGTACAACAATTATCCAAGTGAGGACACTTGTATAACCATACTCAGAAATTAACGAACAGAATATATATTTAGATTATACAATAATACTATATTGACAAACACTGATCAGATAAAATTCAAGAATTGGCATGTCTGTGACACCCCCAAATCCGGGTCCTCTGACCCCGGTCCGGTCATCACGATAAAATACAAACATGTGACACCCCCAAATCCGGGTTACCTGACCCCCGAGTTTGGTGTTCACGATCCAAATATAAATAACATTTAACTACCCATAATATATAGATAGTAACTTACAGAAGTTTTTATCGAGTTTAATAATACATTACCCGGGTTCTCTAACCTTAACATTACAAACATACCCTTTAGATATACAAAAGGGTTTACAATACAACATATTAAATATGTTTAACATAACTAATTTATAACTCACGCCTTTACCTTTTGTTCTCGCTTCACAAGACCTCCTGCAACTTAAGTCCCTAGGCACAAATAAATGTTTTATTTAGCAAGGGTGAGCAACAAATTTGCCCATGAAGTTAATACATACAATAAATGTATAAGTATTCAAATCACCGAGACTATCTATTTTGATAGAATGAAACCAAAGTTCGGGAACTTTGAAATAATTGAACAAATTGTTATTCAATAACAAGTCTTCGCTTTCTAATCAACACAATAATTCAATGATGAAAGAGTACAACGCTTTCAAAGTTTCTACGATATTCTAATGAATAATCAAGAATCAATTCTACTAAAATATCAAAGTGGAATGTTTTCCGATTTATCTTGAAAGCGATCCATTAGATCTTGAACTTCTCTTCTCGAGTAACTATCAAAGTTATACTTTAATATACCCAGTGTATCGGATATAGTAAAAAGATTAAATCATACCCTCTCTGCAAGTATAACAAGTGATCGACTTTTATTATACCTATATTATGCATAATATTTAAGTGTGCCATGAATGATCGAATATACGATTTAATGATATTCCCTTTTTATAAAAGGTTGTTCTTCTCAGTCTCAAGAATCAAGATTTTGATTTAACAACGAAATATTGTGATTCAAATTCTATTTACTTCTCGATCTTAAGCCAAGAAATAATTGGCATCGATCTATCAATAATAATTGAATTCTCTTCTCGAACTTATCAAGTTCTAACTAATATTCGTCTAGCCAGAATAATTAGCTAAGACATTTCTCAGTATAATTTGACAATAAACAAGAATTATCTGTACTGTCAATTCTAACTTCTACAGATATGAATATCCAACAACAGTAATTCAACGAATATATATATTCTAATTCAATAATTTAATTTCAACAATAAATCCCTGGACGTGGCATAATTAGCAATAATTATCCACCAATAGTAATTGAATGAAATAACTCAAGGTTGAGTTAGGGAACTTGCCTCTTCTGCTGATTACAGCTACACAAAATACTTATCTGCTTTCAAAAGACCTATAACCAATAATATCGGTCTTACAATTAGCACAATTATTCATAACACGTAACACTGTAGTTCACAGTCAAACTTCTCCTAGGCACATTACCACATAGCCACATCAGTGTTTATAACCTATATAAACACATAACAAGTCTAACTATATCGATGCAGTTGGACTTGGTCCATTCTCGGTGTTTTGGTCACCCTATCCGGCAATTAACACATTGATTGTCCAATAAACTTGGTCTCTAAGCTTCAATATTAATTTAGATAAGTCAATTATCAATTATAATATTTTTCGGAAGCTTTTAATAATTATCAAGCAATTATTATAATTTATAATAATTTTTCAAACATTGGAATCATTTTTAAATGATTTAATTCTCAAATAATCTTATCATTATTAATATTTAATAATATTAAAATATTAATAACATACTTGTCAAAATATTAAAGTTATTATCAATAACTTAAAATATTTTTAAATCAACAATATTCCACTTAAATGATTTTTAAAGTAATTAAAATCATTTTAAATCACCACCATTAATATATAAATTTTAATGAAATTATCATCTAAATATTAAAAGTCATTAATTATAACCTAAAATATTTTTAAACTATTTTTCTCATTGTTAAATGATTTTTAAATCAATAAAATCATTTTTAATTCATTATTTAATATCATAATTAAATAAATCAAATATCATTAATATTAATTTATTAATGAAAATTCTCCAAAAATATTGAAAATTATATTTTATAATTTAAAATATTTTTTAACACTTTATTCTCAATAACAATGATTTTTAAATCATTTAAATCATTTTTATCTTATTTATTTAATTTAATAATCAAATAAATCTAATATCATTAATATTAAATTATTAATGAAAATTCTCCCAAAAATATTATTAAGTTACATTTTATAACTCAAAATATTTTTAAATACATTTTTCTTATTTAAAATGATTTTTCATAATATTAAATCACTTTTCTCTAATTTATTTAATACACTAATTAAATAAATTAAATACCTTTAATATTTAAATAATCATAAATATTAAAGAAAAATATTCAATTAATCGAAATTATTTTTCATAATTTAAAATAATTTTTAAAACCATTTTTGTAATTTTAGAATTTATTTCTATTTTTATTAATTTAGGAATATTCGGAAAATAAAATAAATTAAACCGTCGCTAAAAGCCTATAGCGACACTTTCTGTCGCTATAGGTGTTCTTGAGCTTCAAGCCCAGAAAATCACCAACAGTGAAATGCTTGTTTTGGCCAGCGATTTAATCTGTGTTCCTCTTACTTTCTGATCTCGTAATTGCTTTCATGTTGTAGTATAAATGTAATACTACAACTAAATAACAAGTTTCATCACTAAACAACAACAGATCATAGAGATCTAAGTCTCCAAAAAGTCTGACAAACGTGTTCTTCATTTTTCTGGGTTTACCAGAACCCAAGGTACCCACTTTGGGTCCTTATAACTTTCATTCTGTGTTCGATTTATGTGATATATCAACTCTAGTTTGTAGAAACCATGTAGTACTACAACTATCAAGAATAATAACACAAAACCATCACAGAATGAACAAGATATGGCCGGTCAAAGTAGGAGTCAGAAACTGTTCTTGGGCGAATTACGGTTTTCCGAATTCTTTCAAAACAGATCAGTCAACGCTAGTTTGATAGTGTATAACTTTGATCTACAAATGATCCGCTTTCATTCTTTTGCAACTTAAAGTACACATATAAGGATACAATTTACAAGTTTTAAACATCAAAAACACTTACTAAACACTTGAGTTATAAGATCGACAATTGATTTGAAAATCACAGTTTCCAGTTTCCATTTTGAAAACTTTAAATTCATGCACTTCGATGTTATGGGTTCATGATTTATCAACCCGAACTTCAATTGACACCTTATTACATATCTTTGAACAATCAATTACAACATTTAACGAGGAATTGAAGGATTTCAAAATTTAGGGTTTTATACCTTTTATGCTTGATTTTCAATTTTGACTTTTGATTCTCGCTTGGGTGATCTAAGGTTTGTATAAATGACTAATCTACTATAATATTTGAGACTTTGAGATAGAGAGAGAGTTGGTAAGAGTAAGTAAGCAATATGGCTAATTTTTATGAAATTTCTCTCACTCTAAATCTTATATATATTGCTTGATGTTGCTTGGATTTGATGTATTTCGGCTGGGAGCTGAATTTGGCTGAGTTTTAGAGTCACAAAGTCAAGAGAGTTGGTGACCTAATAAAGTGATAGCCATTTTTGCAAGCAATCTTATAAAAATCCCATAAAGGGCATTTTGGTCATTTCCTTAAATTTCTAGATTTTCTCATTTGATGAAACCCTTAGGGTTTAGGGTTTGAGCATACTAAAATTTAGGGTTTGGACAACTTTAGGGTTTAGGTTTTTAACCCTCACATATTTAGCAACTTGAATTTCAAAAATTTTCTAATTAAATTTTAAAATAGAAAATTTTGATTTCTAAATTATAATTAGGGCTTCCTAATTATTTTGTAATTTCCCAACCATGAATCATTTATTTGCTAATTAGGACTATTTTATCCTAATTAAAATTGCTAATTTAGCACTTAGGGTCAAATTTGTACATTATAATTTATAACCCAAAAATTAGGGTTTTAAATAGAAAAATAAAATTTCAATTTTTAGAAATTAGATTTCCCAATTAGATTAGTGTTTCTACTAACTTGATAATTAGGATTTATATTTCCTGATTAACATTGCAATTATAGCAATTAAGTCCACCATTGCATAATTAGGGTTCAAAATGGTCATTGTGGTTTTCAACCCACAAATTAGGGTTTCTAAAATAGAAAGTTACCATATAAAAATATAATTAGAGATTTCTAACCATATTTAAGTTTAATGAATACTTTAGGCATGCTATTAAAATTAGGGTTGCCTAATTAGGGTTACAAATTCCGGCTTTTGAAATTAGGGTTTCCTGCCGCATAATTAGGGGTTTTAATTGTACAATTTATTTTCTAAATTTGATTAGGGTTTTAAATCCCTTATTAAGGTTTATTAATATTAAACCTTATCCGACCAACCATTGATCAACATTTCTATACAAATCCAAACACACGATCGATAATACAATTATTTTAATTGTATTTTCTCTTAAATCCTATCCGGAAAATTAGGGTTGGGGTTTTCTAAAGTTATTAAGCACAACTCTCACTCTAATTTCTCAAATTGAAACATATATTGACTAATTCTCTAGACTTGTCTCACTAATTCTCGAAGACACTATTAACAGCTAATATTAAATAAAAAAAAATTTATTCAGAAATTTTGATTATTCAAAATCCCAAGTTATCACATTCACCCTCCTTAAAAGGATTCCGTCCTCGGAATCACCGCTTTCTTATTCTCTACAATCTTTTAAAGTTGTATCATCAATTCTTTTTTATCAACACAATATTAAATTGTGTCTTTAATTTCTAACCCGAGACTTGAATCTATAAAAGAAAACAATTCTCACTATATTAAACTAATATTACTCGTAGAATTGAATATTAAGCAAAATCATTACCTGCTTTGCTACCTCCGAGTAGCCACTTTGCTTCAGTATACCATCATATTAAATGTACAGGCGGGTTGATCTTCTGGTCAGGTCAGTCCTCGGATTGCCAAGGTTCCACCAAGGGTCCCTTATCGGCGCTTTCCTTCTCGAGGATTTCTCTTGACGCTTCCTTACGATGGTCAACATCCACGCAAAACAACCTTATCTTCTTTGGGTTGGGACAATTGGGTGACATGTGGCCCTCTTGTCCGCAATTATAACAAACCCCTTCCTCTTCGCACAAACACCACACCGGTGGTTCTTCCCACAATTCGCACAAGGCTCTGCTCCTTTCCTATTCCCTTCAATTTTACTACCCGATTGGGTATTCTCGCTCCACTTCCTCTTGTTTGGGTTACTACCACCGATGCTTCCACCCTCATTGGTCTTCTTCTTCTTCTCCTGATAAAAACGAGATGCAGCCTCGCTTCCTCCTTCAGCAATTAACGCTTTCTCCAGTAGAGCCGCAAACGTGTTGATCTGCAATACCGCTACCTTGTTGAATATTCCTGGTTTCAGTCCGTTCTCGAATCTTCTTGCCTTTCTCGCTTCTGTATCCACCTGATGAGGTGCAAATCGCGCCAATTCGTTGAATTTAGCAGCATACTCCGAAACAGACAAATTCTCCTGCTTAAGTTCCAAGAACTTAACTTCCATCCGAGCTTGCATACTCGGCGAGAAGTAATTCTCAAAGAACAACTCCTTAAATCTGGTCCATGCTACTCTGGTACTGTATCGGCTCTCGCTGTCTCGTCTCCCACCAATAATTGGCTTCTCCTTCATTAGATATGTTGCAAATCGCCATGTTTTTGCTCTTCCGCCACCGCCTTGCATGATGAACGCTTTCTCCATTTCCTTCACCCAAGTCTGGGCTTCAATCGGATCCGTAGTCCCCTTGAATTCTGGCGGTCCCACCGCTTTAAAATCCTTGAAATTAGCCAATCTGTCGGCTGGCTGATTCCTTACTCTTCCCCTTGCAGCAGGAGTTCTGTTTTCCATAGCTTCGGCTATCATATTTGCAAAATTTTGCATCGGGTCAGCTTGACCTCCTTCATTATTCTGATTGCTCTTCTCTTTGGTTCCGATTTACGTAAATGCAAGCATGATCCGATTTAAATGAAAATCTTATATTAATATTCTTTCTCTATACCAATTCTTAACACAATAAGAATTCAACACATAGTTCTCATTTAATCGCATATTTATTCAAATAGCACATAGTACTTATAGTACCTAACACATTTTACTATCCTATTAAAATATTTTAGGATTAACGTTCACAACTTTACAAAAGTTGCAATTCTCCAACTTTACACAAAAAAGTTGACATTCTCCATTTTCAAATTACCATTTCCAGTTCATCAAACTTACCACACTTATGAGTTCATTAACTTGCCACAATTATATTAGTGTATGAACTTATCCTAGTCAGACCTTTGGCGTCCATTCGCTGAGGGGTTCAAAACATTTCATATAATTATGAGTCATTAATTTATCATAAGTATGAGTTTTAAGAACTCACA
This sequence comes from Panax ginseng, assembly GCA_020205605.1. NCBI lineage: Eukaryota > Viridiplantae > Streptophyta > Magnoliopsida > Apiales > Araliaceae > Panax > Panax ginseng. Next base: position 92,529,108 of record CM035129.1, read on the forward strand.
AATTTATCTTAATCTTATATTCATATAGAAAATAAAGATTTTATTCATTACAAACATATTTTTACATATGTTTACACATTGTTCTCGATATTACAACGCTTAATATCAAAAGCTTCTACCAAAAGATACTACACTTATATCTTAATTATCTATCGACCACTGCCTTCTCCCGTCTTCTTTTTGCTGGGACACTTGTTAAATCCGTGCCCCGTTTGCCCACAGGAAAAACATTTCCTCAAATTTGGCTTAGGACAATGCAGAGAAATATGTCCTTCCTGCTTTGCGCTTAAGCATACATTCTTCCACATCATGCATTCTCAAGCGTGAGTCTTTCCACACTTGATACAAGCTTGCTTCTTCTTGGGTTTGAATTTCCGAGTTGTCCGTCTTTGTTCCTCTTCCTTTTCTTCTTGTCTTTCTTCTTTGGTTCCTTGAGACGATCCTCCACCTTCGGTCTTCATCCTTTCAACTGCGCTACAGAGCTCATTCCGTTCTTCTCGTCATTTCACATAACGCCTATGGCGTCTTCCATAACTCCTCCAAAAGAAATACCTTGCTTGAAAGTTCCCGGACTTCCACAGAGATAAGCGATCTTGTTCACAAACCTTGATCTTATTCTTTAGTTCCACCTTAGCTTCTTCGAATCCGCCTCCTCATCACCACTTAGATACATCTCGGGATAATCATCATGATCACTCCCAAGATTGATCATTGGTTCATCTTTCCCCACTTCTTCAATGCAGACTCACTATGTCTTTGGTACCTCGACTCATCGGCACTTGGTGCAACAACTTACCGCATCTCCGTACCCATTTCGTCTTTTTCAGACATCCTACAATCAGTTTAAACAACTTGATTAGTACTTCACTAGTACAAACTTCTCACACTATGTGTCCACATTTCTCACTATCGTTGCACTTTGGCAATCTCTCACTTAGTACTCTATTTGAGTATTCTCTATTTAGCTTTTGGTTATAATCCTAGGGTTTTCCTACCCCACTTAAGGTTTATAACTTACATCTACTATCACCGGTGATACCTTGATCACTACTACGATACCAACTCGTGACACCCCAAATCCGGTTACGACCCCAGAGTTTGGTGTTCACGATCCAAATATAAATAACATTTAACTACCCATAATATATAGATAGTAACTTACGTAAGTTTTTATCGAGTTTAATAATACATTACCCAGGTTCTCTAACCTTAACATTACAAACATACCCTTTAGATATACAACAAGGGTTTACAATACAACATATTAAATATGTTTAACATAACTAATTTATAACTACGCCTTTGCCTTTGTTACGCTTCACAAACCTCCTCCCGCAACTTCGTCCCTAGCTGAAATGTTTTATTTAGCAAGGGTGAGCAACAAATTTTCCCCGTAAGTTAATACATACAATAAATGTATAAGTATTCAAATCACCAGACTATCTATTTTGATAGAATGAAACCAAAGTTCTGGGAACTTTGAAATAGCTGAACAAATTGTTATTCAATAACAAGTCTTCTCGTTTTCTAATCAACACAATAATTCAATGATGAAAGAGTACAACGCTTTCAAAGTTTCTACGATATTCTAATGAATAATCAAGAATCAATTCTCTGAAATATCAAAGTGGAATGTTTTCCAGATTTATCTTGAGCGATCCATTAGATCTTGAACTTCTTTCTCGAGTAACTATCAAAGTTATACTTTAATATACCCAGTGTATCGGATAACCGTAAAAGATTAAATCATACCCTCCTGCAAGTATAACAAGTGATCGACTTTATTATACCCTATATTATGCATAATATTTAAGTCGCCAGCAATAATGATCGAATATCTGATTTAATGATATTCCCTTTTATAAAAGGTTGTTCTTCTCGATCTCGAATCAAGATTTTGATTTAACAACGAAATCTTGATTTCAAATTCTATTTACTTCTCGATCTTAGCCGAAATAATTGGCATCGATCTATCAATAATAATTGAATTCTCTTCTCGAACTTATCAAGTTCTAACTAATATTCGCTCAGCCGAATAATTAGCTAAGACATTTCTCGAAGATAATTTGACAATAAACAAGAATTATCATCTTCATCGATTCTAACTTCTACGTATATGAATATCCAACAACGATAATTCAACGAATATATATATTCTAATTCAATAATTTAATTTCAACAATAAATCCACGGACGTGGCATAATTAGCAATAATTATCCACCAATAGTAATTGAATGAAATAACTTTCAAGGTTGAGTTAGAACTTGCCTCTTCTGCGATTACTGCCTACACAAAATACTTATCTGCTTTCAAAAGACCTATAACCAATAATATCGGTCTTACAATTAGCACAATTATTCATAACACGTAACACTGTAGTTCACAGTCAAACTTCTCCTAGGCACATTACCACATAGCCACATCAGTGTTTATAACCTATATAAACACATAACAAGTCTAACTATATCAGTCTGGTTGGACTTCGGTCCATTCTCGGTGTTTTGGTCACCCTATCCGACAATTAACACATTGATTGTCCAATAAACTTGGTCTCTAAGCTTCAATATTAATTTAGATAAGTCAATTATCAATTATAATATTTTTCGGAAGCTTTTAATAATTATCAAGCAATTATTATAATTTATAATAATTTTTCAAACATTGGAATCATTTTTAAATGATTTAATTCTCAAATAATCTTATCATTATTAATATTTAATAATATTAAAATATTAATAACATACTTGTCAAAATATTAAAGTTATTATCAATAACTTAAAATATTTTTAAATCAACAATATTCCACTTAAATGATTTTTAAAGTAATTAAAATCATTTTTAAATCACCACCATTAATATATAAATTTTAATGAAATTATCATCTAAATATTAAAAGTCATTAATTATAACCTAAAATATTTTTAAACTATTTTTCTCATTGTTAAATGATTTTAAATCAATAAAATCATTTTTAATTCATTATTTAATATCATAATTAAATAAATCAAATATCATTAATATTAATTTATTAATGAAAATTCTCCAAAAATATTGAAAATTATATTTTATAATTTAAAATATTTTTAACACTTTATTCTCAATAACAATGATTTTTAAATCATTTAAATCATTTTTTATCTTATTTATTTAATTTAATAATCAAATAAATCTAATATCATTAATATTAAATTATTAATGAAAATTCTCCCAAAAATATTACAAGTTACATTTTATAACTCAAAATATTTTTTAAATACATTTTCTTATTTAAAATGATTTTTCATAATATTAAATCACTTTTCTCTAATTTATTTAATACACTAATTAAATAAATTAAATACCTTTAATATTTAAATAATCATAAATATTAAAGAAAAATATTCCAATTGGTCAGAAATTATTTTTCATAATTTAAAATAATTTTTAAAACCATTTTTGGTAATTTTTAGAATTTATTTCTATTTTTTATTAATTTCCGGAATATTCAGAAAATAAAATAAATTAAACCGTCGCTAAAAGCCTATAGCGACACTTTCTGTCGCTATAGGTGTTCTTGAGCTTCAAGCCCAGAAAATCACCAACAAAAATGCCTTGTTTTATCATGATTTAATCATGTTCCTCTTACTTTCCGATCTCAGTAATTGCTTTCATGTTGTAGTATAAATGTAATACTACAACTAAATAACAAGTTTCATCACTAAACAACAACGGATCATAGAGATCTAAGTCTCCAAAAAGTCTCGACAAACGTGTTCTTCATTTTTTGGGTTTACTGAACCTGAGGTACCCACTTTTGGGTCCTTATAACTTTCATTCGTGTTCGATTTATGTGATATATCAACTCTAGTTTGTAGAAAACCATGTAGTACTACAACTATCAAGAATAATAACACAAAACCATCACAGAATGAACAAGATATGGCCGGTCAAAGTAGGAGTCAGAAACTGTTCTTGGACGAATTCTGGGTTTTCCAGAATTCTTAAGCAAATGACATTGTCAGCCAACGCTAGTTTGACCCAGTGTATAACTTTGATCTACAAATGATCGGCTTTCATTCTTTTGCAACTTAAAGTACACATATAAGGATACAATTTACAAGTTTTAAACATCAAAACACTTACTAAACACGGAAAGTTATAAGATCTGACAATTGACTGAAAATCACAGATTTCCAGATTTCCAGATTTTGAAAAACTTTAAATTCATGCACTTTGATGTTATGGGTTCATGATTTATCAACCCAGAACTTCAATTGACACCTTATTACATATCTTTGAACAATCAATTACAACATTTAACGAGGAATTGAAGGATTTCAAAATTTAGGGTTTTATACCTTTTATGCTTGATTTTCAATTCTGACTTTTGATTCCTGTTCTTGGGTGATCTAAGGCTGTATAAATGACTGATCTACTATAATATTTCGGAGCTTTGAGATAGAGAGAGAGTTGGTAAGAGTAAGTTAGCAATATGGCTAATTTTTATGAAATTTCTCTCTCTAAATCTTATATATATTGCTTGATGTTGCTTGGATTTGATGTATTTAATTTGGAGCCCGAATTTGGTTTGAGTTTTAGAGTCACAAAGTCAAGAGAGTTGGTGACCTAATAAAGTGATAGCCATTTTGCAAGCAATCTTATAAAAAATCCCATAAAGGGCATTTTGGTCATTTCCTTAAATTTCTAGATTTTCTCATTTGATGAAACCCTTAGGGTTTAGGGTTTGAGCATACTAAAATTTAGGGTTTGGACAACTTTAGGGTTTAGGTTTTTAACCCTCACATATTTAGCAACTTGAATTTCAAAAATTTTCTAATTAAATTTTAAAATAGAAAATTTGATTTCTAAATTATAATTAGGGCTTCCTAATTATTTTGTAATTTCAACCATGAATCATTATTTGCTAATTAGGACTATTTTATCCTAATTAAAATTGCTAATTTAGCACTTAGGGTCAAATTTGTACATTATAATTTATAACCCAAAATTTAGGGTTTTAAATAGAAAAATAAAATTTCAATTTTTGAAATTAGATTTCCCAATTAGATTAGGGTTTCTACTAACTTGATAATTAGGATTTATATTTCACGATTAACATTGCAATTATAGCAATTAAATCCACCACCGCATGTCAATTAGGGTTCAAAATGGTCATTAGGGTTTTCAACCCACAAATTAGGGTTTCTAAAATAGAAAGTTACCATATAAAAATATAATTAGAGATTTCTAACCATATTTAAGTTTAATGAATACTTTAGGCATGCTATTAAAAATTAGGGTTGCCTAATTAGGGTTTACAATTCAGGTTTTGAAATTAGGGTTTCGGCGTCTGCATAGGGTTTTAATTGTACAATTTATTTTCTAAATTTTATTAGGGTTTTAAATCCCTTATTAAGGTTTATTAATATTAAACCTTATCCGATTAACCATTGATCAACATTTCTATATGTGATCCAAACACACGATCAATAATACAATTATTTTAATTGTATTTTCTCTAAATCCTATCCCAAAAATTAGGGTTAGGGTTTTCTAAAGTTATTAAGCACAACTTCTACTCTAATTTCTCAGTCCAAAACATATATTGACTAATTCTCGAGACTTGTCTCACTAATTCTCAGTACACTATTAACAGTTAATATTAAATAAAAAAAAAAATTTATTCGTAAAATTTTGATTATTCGAAATCCCGGGTTATCACAAAACATCCATCTCTAAACAATATACGATAACTAAAATGCGGAATATAATAAATATACGCCGTTCATTCAAAGGTGTTACTAGTCCTAAGAATTCGATAACCTTAATACAATCTTACAAACATACCCTAAAATAGTCATTAGGGTTCATATTACATATTAGTAATTTAAACTAGGCATAAAGTAAAGTCTACTCCTCGCAACTTTTCTACATCTTTCCTTTACCCTTGTCCTTTCCAGAGGTCTCGGGCTTAGCTGCAATATAATTCATGATATAGCAAGGATGAGCAATAAGTTTGCTCAGCAAGTTTAAATACAACAATAAAGATATATCATGATGAATGGAAAATATCTGACAAATGAATTCAACAATATGATTATCTAAAGGATTCAACAATATGAATATTAGAAGTAAAGATAATAATTGCCTTTGGAATAACTGATAGTCAAGTAGACTTTGAACTATAAAAACTCCAATAGAATCAATAGCTAATTGACCCTTTGGTTACTGGTTACAGAATAAGTACTTGAGGGGATTAGCCTCGCGTACACCATGTATATGCATAACATTTAAATATGCTCTTTGTGTGACACCCCCAAATCTAGGTACTTCATTCCCACAAGATTTGGTGCTCACTAATCAAGCATTTATACTATTTACCCAAATAAAATAATATTTGAATCATAAAATCCTCCCTTTAAATAGGGATACATCATTAAGTTCAAAAACATCCCAGGTTATCTAACCTTTAAACATCATTCAAAAGAGGAAAATAATTTATTACATAATCGTTAAGATAAAGTCTAAGATCATCATAACAAATAAAAGTCTAATATCATAATCATAATCAAAATTACAAATCTTCATCACTTGTACATTTTTTCCTTTCCTTTGCTAGACGATGTAACGCCCGAGAAAATCGAATTTTTATAAAAATTAAATTTTTATTTGATTATGTGAATTAAATGAATTTAATTGATTATTATGTGAGTAAGTTATGTGATGGTCGTTCTATGACCTAGAATATGTTAACGTGGTTAGTATTCTGGCTACGTGTTAGAAATAATTGTTTGGAATTTCCAAGACGAAAATAATTGTTTTTCGAGAAATTTTCGTAAAAACATTATTCATCCATTTCTGTTCGGGGAATTATTTTGAAATTCCAAGAAACGCGCAATGATAGAATATTGAGATTAGATGGAATATCTGATAATATTTCATTTATGGCAAACGTAGTGTTTGCCTGCGAACTTAAAACCTAAGGGTTGAGTATATTGATTTCTGAGAAGGAAATAATATGCGTAGAAGGAATTTCGTTAGGGTTAATGCTAGTATTATATATTTGGTGATACTATTTAGTATCTATGTATAATACGATAATTGTACGTATGGTATACGAAGGGAATATGTGAATTGTACGTGTAGAATACGATGCGTATTATAGAATTAACCTAAGTTGCAATGATTAATTCATTTGTATTGGATTATGATTAGCCCAATCAATTGAATGCCTAAGCCCAAAGAGATTAATGGGTTAAGCCAAGTCAAGGCCCAATGTTTATTTAGTTAAGCCCAATTCATTAAAACAGAATTGTGGGGCAATCCGGTGGGTCACCTAATGGGTAAAACCCATGGGGCAACCCATGGAGTTTTCAATTGAGGTGGTGGGCCGGCCACTTTTTGTGGTAGCCAAGAATAATGCTTGGTCACCAAGCATTTTACTTGGTGACCAAGTGTGAATAGTAAGGAGGTGGAGAGTGTTTTGTCCATAATGCCCTCCATTCTCATTTCCTATAAATAAGAAGACAAGGTTGGCCATTTGAGAGTTTTCAATTGCCTAACCTAGATCATTTGAGAGAGAAAGAGAGCTAGACTCATAAATCTTACACCTTTGGAAGCTTGATCATAAAGATTTCCAAGAAAGTTTTATAAGAATCCTTAAGGTATAATCCTTACCTTTTTTTTTTCATCTCTTTTTGATTTTTCTTTTATATTGGAGAATCATAGATGGGGGGGTATATGTCTTGTATGAGGGATTAGTGATGGCTTTTTATAGATTCAATATCTATAAGTCATGAGATTATAAGAATCATATGGTTTGAAATAGTTTTGAACCATGAAAATATTGGTAGTTGAGATCGATCGTTTATAAACGATTGGACTCCATCAATCCGTTAGTATTTGCATCTTGATTGGTTAGGGTGTAGATATGAAATCCATGGAGTATTCCATGTGATTTGGCTTAGAGAACGATAGTAACGAAGTTATGGCGAATTTTACGAAAATAGATGTTAAAACGTCGAAAACGTTGAATTCCGGATTAAGGGCCAAAAGTTGCTGTGAGACTTGAAAACGTTGGTTTTCAATGTCAACACGTGATATAGGGTGATTAAGAGTTGTGGGTTCAAGAATCGTCGAATTCCGACTTAAAACGAAGAAAACGAGCATTGAACGCTCATTAACGTTTCCAAACGTATAGAAAATGAACTCAATGGTCAACTTTGAGTTAATGGATTCAAAAGTGTTGAATTCTTATATGAACACATAGTGTTATTTGCCGCATGCACAGGCACGCCCGATCTTGTAAAGTTAAGATCGATAATTTGTGTCGCAAAGACCACTTTGTCCACGTCGCAACGCCGAAGCCTGGAGCTCGCCATCGCTAATCGGCTCCAACGCCTTGATCTAAGATTAAGAGTGTCGTGCCACCGAGTGATGGACTTCAGACAATGACTTAGGTTGTAAACTTTATTTGTTTGGGGACCTCAAGGAATGATGTTTGTACACTTCATAAGTGTATTAAAGTTATTCCTATACTACCTATACTAGGGTATATGGTATGAAACTTAGGAATGTAATGCATGTTAACAAGTTAAGAACGTTGAACAACGTTGGTATCTCGCCGACAATGTTTAAGTCCGGTTAATAAATGTCAGTTGATTAATAAACCGGGACGAAGGGTAATAAGTCTTGTTGACTTTAATAAAGATATTAGGTTAACAAAGACATAGAAGAGAAAGAAGCTTGTATAAGCAATGTGAATAGTTGTTTGATAGCTAATTACAGTGTGTTATGTGAATATATCATGTAGATTCTGTAATGGTTGTGGTCAGTCGAGTAAAATATTTGAAGACGCTGAAAGGCAAGTTTTCTTAACGCTTGTCTAACTTCCATGTTAGCCAAGTTTTATGTGATTCGTGAACTGAATTACAAGCCTTGTTTTAAAGAAAGGGTCAATTCCAGATTTTAACTCATCTAGACTATTCGTAATATATAGATTGATTGTGATTCATATCTTTCTATATAGAAATGTTAACGCTATCCTATGCCAAGTAATTGGTACGGACGTGAAGGTAAGGTTTGTCTATGAACAAACAAAAGTATTTTTCATCGATATTTCGATGGGCACGCGAAGTTGCCAAAAAATATTAAACGTAAATCGTTTAATGAATGAGTGTTGATCAACATAAACTTATAAAGTTGATCACCTAGAAGTGCTCGTAAGTTATTGGATGAATGACCTTAGTCTTGTGGACTCCTTTTCAAGTATGAAAACCGAAAGTTCTTTATTCAAGGTCTATCGACCAGGTTCGTAATTCCTAATCTATTCTATACTTTAGGAATTGATGTTATGAACTGTTAAAGTATTATTGATTCATAATACTTCATAACTATTGTTCGATTATGTCGAATTGTTATATGATTCACGAATGTGGTATTCTATTATACTTGCTTAAAACTTGTTTGAAGGTCATGCTCACTTCTTGCGTGAATCATATAAGCTGCAGATTAAGGATGAGCGTCTTTGTGAATGCCAAGAGAGATAAGGGCAAAGCTAAGATGGATGTTTAGGCATTGTGTAATAGTGTAGTAAGTTTATATGTATTATACATTATGAACAATGAACGATGTAACCGGTTTATGAACCTGGGGAGGATTTATACTTTAATTGTAATAAAAAGATAGTAATTATCTTCATTTTGTTGTATTTCAATAAAATGATTGTATGGATGTTAGTATAGTGGAGCACCATCTGTCGGGCTGAAAGATACCCGAATTTAGGGGCGTCACAGGTTGGTATCAAAGCCCTAGGTTATAAAACTTAAGGGGGAAAGAACCTTAGGCTAATAACCTCGTAAGGAAGGTAAAGTCCGAGGAATAAAATTCAAGACCATTGAATTAATAAGGTATTGAGATAACTCAGTATCAAAGGATTAAAAGATGAAAATTAATCTTAAAGATATTAAATGTGATTTGTGCTTATACTATTGTGTATTATGTACTAATCAACTTGTTATGTGCTATTGTCGATGTCGATCGATAGCATGATGTATAGAGACATTCACATCGTGAATAAGGAGTCAATTAACCAAGTGGAGATTGTACCAATGCCAGTGGCGGAGGTACCTATAGTGGTCATAGATGACTTAGACATTGAGGAGTACATCTCTGAGGAGGAATACTCTGAGGAGACTATGGGTTTAGCATCATACCTTAACGAGATGCTAGACATGGAGGAGGAGATGGAGGTGACATCGATTAACACGGTGTTACCTACCCAAGAACCAACACCTCCGGATGCAACGCGAGCATTGTATGAGGCCGTGTTGGATAGAAATGTGCAACAGCTGCATACAGTGGAGAAATCGATTGAGGAGAGATAACTACCTTATATGAGGCGAAGAATGCTGCAGAGGCAGACTTTGAGTCTGAGCATGATGAAAAAGTGCTTATGACTGATAAAGCTCGGGACTATAAGAACGAGGTCCTTGAGCTACAAAAGAAACTGGTTGAGATAGACCAGAAAATGTTAGGATGTCATACATCCATGAATGTGCTCATGAGGATTTCAAGCTGAAAATTGCTTGTTATTCTATTAAGTCCGGGCAGACTCGACATACCATAAGTCGAGATATTGTGTCGATTCTGGCAAATCAGAAATATGAGAATGTCGTTCGACAGTGTTAGTAGATCGTTAAATCTTTTTGTAAATGAGTAGTGACGTAAAACCCTCTTTTGTATAATTAAAGTGTAGTCTTTTTCTAAATCCCAATTTTTGTAGAAGTCAATCGCGGGATAGTATGTAATAGCTTTTTGGCTAAAGAAACATGATGTAAATAGTTTTGACTATGAAAACATATTAATATAATGAAGTTTTTATTTAATGTGCTTGTTGTGGTATGAATGGTTATTGTTGATTTAAAATGATAACCGAGTTGTTAAATAGATAATAACAAAGCTTTATTTATTTAATCAGAATTATGCCGCCAAGAAGGAGACAACGTAATCAAGAGGCCGAGTCTCATATTGAAAATCAGGGGGTCATAATAACCCTATGCAAGAGTTCGTTAATTTATTAACGGATGCATTTAACCAAGGGGGTGGGATTCCTGTAGCTCCTGGGGTAGCAAGAACAACTACCTTTAAGGACTTTAAAAGTTTGGGTCCTCCCGAGTTCCGAGGAACGACAGACCCGTTAGAAGCCCAGACATGGGTTAGAGAGATTGAAAAGGCATTTGTGATAACAAATGTAGGTGAGGCGCAAAAGACTTCTTTTGCGACTTACATGATGAAGGGGGAAGACAACTACTGGTGGGAGGCTCACCAGGGTGGGGCTAGGACAAAGGCTGTTATGTGGGAACAGTTTAAGAAGGTCTTCTTTGAAAACTATTTCTCTACTAGCATGCAGGGTAGAATGGAAATTAAGTTCTTAGAACTTAGCGGGATATGATATTCCCGATGATCTGCCAAGTTTAACGAATTGACAAGATTTGCTCCACATCGTGGATACTGTAAGTGAGGAAGGCGAGTAGAGTTTGAAGCAGGGCTTAAAACCACAGCTCTCTTGTAGGATATCGATTTTCGAGTGCTTCCTATGGGACTATTCTCGGAGAAGGCGATAATAATGAAAGGTGGTGGTGAGGCTTTGTCTCGATTACCAAGAGAAGAAGATTAAGAGTAAGTTAGAGGGAAGTAATAAAATTTGAAGTTGCGAGTGGAAGCGTGAACTTGCCAAAGAGAAAGAGTTTTAACCACAGGAATACCCGTGGTAAAGCGAGAGATCCCAAGCGGAGGGCGGAAGCATGTAAGACATGCGAAAAGTCTCAAATGGGAGTCTGTTTAAAGGGAAAGCGTTATCTGCTACAACTGTAAGGCGAGGAGGGCATTTGTCACCCAACCGCCCTAACCCTAAGAAGAACCGAGGATGTTTTTATGCGTGGGTCAATGGACCACATGGCAAGAAATTGCCCAAAGAAGGGTTTAGAGGGGAATAAGAGTTCGGGTAGTGGTAAATTAGCCATTACTGGACCAGCACCATTGGTGGGTAGACCCTCAGCTCGTACGTTTAATATGACTGTCCAAGATGCGATTGCATCAACGGATGTGGTAGCAGGTATCATTCCGGTCAATGAGATAAATGCTTATGTGTTATTTGATTCGGGTGCTACATGTTCTTTTATAGCATGTAAATTTGCTAAGCGATTAGGTTTAATCCCTGAGAAGTTACCTATACCTTTAGACGTTAAGGTAGCAAACGAAGAGATAATCCCCATTGAGCATATTCATAAGGATTGTTGCGTAGAAATTAGAGGGAATAAATTATTGGTAGATTTGGTACCAATAAGGCTAAAAGAATTAGATGTAATTCTTGGTATGGATTGATTAGTCAACCATAAGGCAATTATAGATAACCTTCGGCTTTCTAAGAAAACCAAGGTAGTGTTCTTGATGAGTAAATCAACGAGACGCTCTTGTTGTGCTGTATGACACAAGTTAGGAAGATGTTGAGAAAGGGTGTATGAGTTATCATGTGCCATGTTGTGGATACCCAAAGAGTGGGAACATCCTTGGACCAGATACCTATAGTGCAAGAGTTCGCAGATGTATTTCCGGAGGAGTTATCAGGTATTCCACCGGATAGGGAGGTAGAGTTTGTAATTGATCTGTTACCGGGAACGGAACCAGTTTCAAGGGCACCATATCGGATGGAGCCAGTTGAGATGAAGGAGTTAATGGTTTAAATACCAGAACTATTAGATAGGAAGTACATTTAACCAAGTGTATCTCCTTGGGGAGCACCAGTGTTGTTTGTCAAGAAGAAGGATGGGTCGTTAAGACTTTGTATCGACTATCGAGGGTTGAACAAGTTAACGATTAAGAATAAATACCCGTTGCCCAGGATCGATGATTTATTTGATCAGTTGAAAGGGGCACAGTATTTTTCTAAGATAGATTTACGCACAGGGTATCATCAGTTAAAGGTGAGAAAGGAGGATGTACCTAAGACGGAGTTCAGAACTCGTTATGGTCATTACGAGTTTCTGGTGATGTCGTTTGGGTTGACAAATGCACCAGCTGCATTTATGGATATGATGAATAGAGTGTTCAAACAATATTTGGACAAGTTCGTAGTAGTGTTCATTGATGATATTCTAGTCTATTCAAAGACGCCAGAAGATCATGTAGAACATTTAAGAATAGTGTTGGAAACACTAAGAAAGGAGAAGTTGTATGCGAAATACACAAAGTGTGAATTTTGGCTGGAGAGAGTGCAATTTCTAGGGCATGTTATTGATAAGGATGGCATTTTCGTAGATCTAGCAAAAGTAGAAGCAGTTAATGAATGGGACAACCTAAAAAGCATGGGCGAGGTTCGAGTTTTTACGGGTTAGCGGGATACTATAGAAGGTTCATTCTGAACTTTTCTAAAATAGCTACTCCGTTGACAAATTTGACAAGAAAGTCGGTGAAGTATGTGTGGACTGAAAAATGTGAGAACAGTTTTTAGGAGTTGAAAGAGAGGTTAGGTGAGGCACCTGTATTGTCCTTACCAGACGATACATGAAATTTTGTAGTATATAGCGATGCTTCGCATAAAGGACTGGGTTGCGTGCTCATGCAGCATGTCAAGGTCATTGTGTATGTGTCACGTCAATTGAAGGATTATGAGAACGTCTATCCTACTCATGATTTGGAATTGGCAGCTGTAGTTTTTGCCTTAAAGATATGGAGGCATTATCTTTATGGTGAGAGATGTGAGATATACACGGACCACAAAAGTCTGAAATATATCTTCACATAGAAGGAGTTGAACATGAGACAGAGAAGGTGGTTGGAGTTAATAAAAGATTATGACTGTGATATTTTATATCATCTGGGAAAAGCAAATGTAGTAGCCGTCGCTAAGTAGGAAGGGTAGAGAAATCTGTCGATGTTAACAACTCGAATGAGTTGGTAACAACGATAACAAGAATGGAGTTAGAAGTTAATTCTGGGAAGAAGCGGTGGAGATGTTATTTTCCATGGAAACCAGTAGAGAGCATAAGCGGAATGGGTTAGGAGAGTACAATCGAGCAACGAGGAGTGCAAGCAGATACAGAAGAGGATAGAAGATGAAGAGAAGACTAAGTATAACCTCGATAAGGAGGGATTACTTTGTTTTGAAGGAAGAATTTGGGTTCCTAATGATCTCGAATTAAAAGAAGAAATTATGATGGAGGCCCATAGTTCGAGGTACTCGATACATCCCGGTAGTACGAAGATGTATCAAGACCTTCGTCAAAACTTTTGGTGGCCAAACATGAAGAGGGAGATAGCAGAATATGTTAGTAGGTGCTTAACTTGTCAAAAAGTTAAGGCTGAACACCAACGACCAAGTGGGTTGTTGCGACTGTTAGAAATTCCAGAGTGGAAGTGAGAGCATATCACGATGGACTTTGTGGTGGGACTTCCGACAACCAGAAAAGGATACGATGCTATTTGGGTGATAGTGGATCGATCGACAAAATCGACTCATTTTTTACCAATAGGAGTCAAGTATAACTGGGATCAGTTAGCTAAGCTGTATGTCAAGGAAATTATTTCCAGACATGGAGTACCTGTTTCGATCGTGTCAGATCGTGATCCACGATTCACATCGAACTTTTGGAGGAGTTTGCAAGAGAAAATGGGAACGCAGTTAAGATTGAGTACGGCGTATCATCCTCAGATGGATGGTAAGAGTGAGCGGACAATTCAAATGTTTGAAGATATGTTAAGATCTTACGTTATGAATTTCAAAGGGAGTTGGGATGAGTATCTACCGTTGGTGGAATTTTCGTACAATAATAGTTTTCACGCTAGTATTAGCATGCCGCCTTACGAAGAGTTGTATGGAAGGAAGTGTCGAACTCCATTGTGTTGGGATGAGGTAGGTGAACGTCGTACGTTGGGACCTGAGATGGTACAGCAGACGGCGAACATGGTGAAGTTAATACGTACTCGAATAGTTGCGGCTCAAGACTAGCAGAGGAAGTATGTAGATCCTCACAGAGAAAATAGAGAATTCGATGTAGGATCCTTTGTTTTTCTAAAAGTATCACCTTGGAAGGGGAAGATACGTTTTGCGAAGAAAGGGAAATTAAGTCCATGGTTTGTAGGACCTTTTAAGATTTTAAAAAGGGTAGGAGAGGTAGCTTATGAAGTAGCTTTACCTCCTGAGATGGAACGCATTCATAATGTGTTTCACGTGTCAGTGTTGCGTCCTTATAAATCTGACTATAAACACGTAATAGAGTATGAATCTATTCAAATAGAGAAAGACTTGTCCTATGAGGAACTTCCAGTTCAAATTATTGATAGGAAGGAACAAGTTTTAAGAAATAAGGTAATACCTTCAGTGAAGGTGTTATGGAGAAACCACAATGCTGAAGAAGCAACGTGGGAGCTCAAAAGTAAAATGAAGGAAGACTTTCCTCATTTGTTTATGTAATTATAAGCTAAGATTCTTGGGACATAATCCTTATAAGGGGGAGAGAATGTAACGCCCGAGAAAATCAGATTTTTATGACAATTAAATTTTTATTTGATTATGTGAATTAAATGAATTTAATTGATTATTATGTGAGTAAGTTATGTGAAGGTCGTTCTATGACCTAGAATGTGTTAAAGTGGTTAGTATTCTGGCTACGTGTTAGAAATAATTGTTTGGAATTTCCAAGACGAAAATAATTGTTTTTCGAGAAATTTTTGTAAAAACACTATTCATCCATTTCTGTTCGGGGAATTATTTTGAAATTCTGAGAAACACGCAATAATAGAATATTGAGATTAGATGGAATATCTGATAATATTTCATTTATGGCAAACGCAGCGTTCGCATGCGGACTTAAAACCTAAGGGTTGAGTATATTGATTTCTGAAAAGGAAATAATATGCGTAGAAGGAATTTCGTTAGGGTTAATGCTAGTATTATATATTTGGTGATACTATTTAGTATCTATGTATATCGATAAGTAAATCTGATACAATACGATAATTATGCGTATGGTATCTGAAGGAATACGTGAATTATGCGTGTAGAATACGATCGTATTATAGAATTAACCTAAGTTGCAATGATTAATTCATTTGTATTGGATTATGATTAGCCCAATCAATTGAATGCCTAAGCCCAAAGAGATTAATGGGTTAAGCCAAGTCAAGGCCCAATGTTTATTTAGTTAAGCCCAATTCATTAAAACCGAACCGTGGGGCGATCCGGTGGGTCACCTAATGGGTAAAACCCATGGAGTTGTCAATTGAGATGGGGGGCCAGCCACTTTATGTGGTAGCTAAGAATAATGCTTGGTCACCAAGCATTTTACTTGGTGACCAAGTGTGAATAGTAAGGAAGTGGAGAGTGTTTTGTCCATAATGCCCTCCATTCTCATTTCCTATAAATAAGAAGACAAGGTTGGCCATTTGAGATTTTTTAATTGCCTAACTTAGATCATTTGAGAGAGAAAGAGACCTAGACTCATAAATCTTACACCTTTGGAAGCTTGATCATAAAGATTTCCAAGAAAGTTTTATAAGAATCCTTAAGGTATAATCCTTACCTTTTCTTTCCATCTCTTTTTGATTTTTCTTTTATATTGGAGAATCATAGATGGGGGGGTATATGTCTTGTATGAGGGATTAGTGATGGCTTTTTATAGATTTAATATCTATAAGTCATGAGATTATAAGAATCATAAGGTTTGAAATAGTTTTGAACCATGAAAATATTGGTAGTTGAGATCGATCGTTTATAAACGATTGGACTCCATCAATCCGTTAGTATTTGCATCTTGATTGGTTAGGGTGTAGATATGAAATCCATGGAGTATTCCATGTCATTTGGCTTAGAGAACGATAGTAACGAAGTTATGGCGAATTTTACGAAAATAGACGTTAAAACGTCAAAAACGTTGAATTCCGAATTAAGGGCCAAAAGATGCCGTGAGACTTGAAAATGTTGGTTTTCAATGTCAACACGTGAGATAGGGTGATTAAGAGTTTTGGGTTTAAGAATCGTCGAATTCTGACTTAAAACGAAGAAAACGAGCATTGAACGCTCGTTAACGTTTCTGAACGTATAGAAAATGAACTCAATGGTCAATTTTGAGTTAATGGATTTGAAAGTGTTGAATTCTTATATGAACATGTAGATTACGTCATTTGTGATGTGTAGGCTTTTGAACGGACCAAATTGGGCTTAAAACAAAGAAGTTACGGCCCCGGGAATTTCACAAAGTTCTAAAAAATTGTTGGGAATCGGAGACGCGATGTGCATGCACTTGCGCGCCCAGGACATAGTTTTATTTTCCGCACTGCAGTACAAAGCCAAATAAAGTTGAGCCTTTGCTAATTGCACTGATGACCCATTGTTCTCTGTGCATGACAGCCAAGTCGGGAGCACAGCCGCTTAATAGCTTGGCGCCAAATGGCGCCCGATCTAATACTTAAGAGTGTCGTGTAGCATGACGCGAAAGTGATGGACTTAGAACAATGACTTAGGTTATAAAATTTATTTGTTCGGGGACCTCAAGGAATGATGTTTGTACACTTCATAAGTGTATTAAAGTTATTCCTATACTACCTATACTAGGGTATATGGTATGAAACTTAGGAATGTAATGCATGTTAACAAGTTAAGAACGTTGAACAACGTTGGTATCTCACCGACAATGTTTAAGTCCGGTTAATAAATGTCAGTTGATTAATAAAATGGAACGAAGGGTAATAAGTCTTGTTGACTTTAATAAAGATATTAGGTTAACAAAGACATAGAAGAGAAAGAAGCTTGTATAAGCAATGTGAATAGTTGTTTGATAGCTAATTACGATTGTGTTATGTGAATATATCATGTAGATTCTATAAAAATTTGTAGTCGGTCAGAAAAAATATTTGAAGACGCTTTTGAAAGGTAAGTTTTCTTAACGCTTGTCTAACTTCCATGTTAGCCAAGTTTTATGTGATTCATGAACCGAATTGCAAGCCTTGTTTTTTAAAGAAAGGGTCGATGCAGATTTTAACTTTCGGCGGACTATTCATAATATATAGATTGATTGTGGTTCATATCTTTTATATAGAAATGTTAACGCTATCCCATGCCAGTAATTGAATGCAGACGTGAAGGTAAGGTTTGTCTATGAACAAATAAAAGTATTTTTCATCGATATTTCGATGGGCACATGAGTTTGCCAAAAATATTAAACGTAATCGTTTAATGAATGAGTGTTGATCAACATAGAAAGTACTATAGGTCGATCACCTAGAAGTGCTCGTAAGTTATCGGATGAAACGACCTTAGTGTTGTGGACTCCTTTTCAAGTATGAAAACTAAAAGTTACTGTTCAAGGTCTATCGACCGGTTCAGAATTCCTAATCTATTCTATACTTTAGGAATTGATGTTATGAACTGTTAAAGTATTATTGATTCATAATACTTCATAACTATTGTTCAGTTATGTCGGAATTGTTATATGATTCACGAATGTGGTATTCCCGTTATACTTGCTTAAAACTTGCTGAGCGGTCATGCTCACTTCTTGCGTGAATCATATAACTGCAGTTAAGGATGAACGTACTGTGAATGCCAAGAGAGATAAGGGCAAAGCTAAGATGGATGCTTAGGCATTGTGTAATAGTGTAGTAAGTTTATATGTATTATACATTATGAACAATGAACGATGTAACCGGTTTATAAACCTGGGGAGGATTTATATTTTAATTGTAATAAAAAGATAGTAATTATCTTCATTTTATTATATTTCAATAGAATGATTGTATGGATGTTAGCATAGTGGAGCACCATCTGTCGGGTTGAAAGACACCTGAATTTGGGGGCGTCACAGACGAAGGTTCATCTACCTTCTCCACTTTAGCTGGAATGAGTTTATAAATATGCAAGAGTGAGCAAAACAATTGCTCACTAAATATAACAATGAATCAACAGGAGAATAACAATAATATCTGCTAACAAATAGGCTCGTCAAAAACTGGATAGTACTCTAACAATGATAATTAGCAACTAAAATCCAAAATATGGAATAAACATAACTGAGGGTCATAAGACCATGAACTCTATTCTACGTTTTCAAGTATTTCTACTTTAACCTTTAACAGTCTAGAAGACTATAATCATCATCTATGTCCTAGGTTCATAAGTGTTTTTACTGTAACCTTTAACAGTCTAAATGACTATATGGACCATCATTCCGTACTCCAGGTGATCAGCCCTTTGTACTATATATTGCACAAACATTTTAACGCTATTATGTACCTCTTAAATAATCCCTCGATATAGGGTTGTTCATCTCAATTATTTAGAAGTGCGAGTGCGCACTAAATCGAAAGTTTGGTTTGGATAAGCTTTCAAGGGTAATTTGAAGTTTAATCGAACATCAACTAGAGGACTAGTTGAATCAATAGTGTTTGATAATACAACAAATTGATCAATAATAATATGAAACAATGAATAAGTGTGTTTAATTATCTATACTTGATCTCATGCTTAGAAACAACTACAAAGCATAAGTATTGAATGACAATAATAAACCTTGCTTGAATAAAATTAAGCTAGGACTATGAATTATTGAATAAACATTAAGTAATAGCAAGCTGAAAATAAAGCTCACTTATCATAAAAATGGCCTGTGTCAAGCAAATGAACTATAATGATTCAACATTTGAAATTAGAATTTAAGAAAACTGCATTCATAATATCCGAATAAAAATAATGAAACTTGTCTAACAATAAACAATTTAGAATGCATCAATAAGTATTGGACTTCAAACTTGGTTGAATACAATAATCTCATGGCTAGATTGTTCAAATCATGATTAAGATAGTTCGTTTAACGTAACTTTAAAGTAAGAACTAGCTCAACAGAAATATAAGGATAAAAGGTTTGCTTAATGTAAAAAGATAAGTTTAGAAACTTGATCAATGTAAATATAGAGTTAGAAAACTTGCCTTGAGCGTAAGCTATAAAATTAAACTCAAGATCACCTACATATAATTTTAGAACCACAATATCTATTAGATATGCTAACATACCAAAACATGTTCATTACCATTCACATTTTAGAAACTCTAAGTGTTTAACTTCGCAACACTTGTCTAATGTTCATTAGGTATACTAAATTATCACATAACGTGTTCTTGACTTACTAATCATTTTTGCAACTTTGAACTTACTAACCACAATTCACTATGTTGTGTTAACCTTAACATTACCCATTTAACATACTAACATAATTTCAGGTCATACTATGATGCTATCCCAAGTCTGCAGAATAGCAAGTCGAATCTCAAACCGGTATGGTGGCAAGCAATTGCATTGTACATACAAAACTTGGGACCTACCTTGTTGTGCCATTTTTTTAACAGACATGCAATTCATGTGCCATTGTTCAGGACAACGCAGAGAAGGCTAATGAACAAAGATGTGGAGAACTTTAGCCCAACAAACACAAATTTCACCCAATAAATAGTAATATCAACACGTAAAATAAATATACAACCATCATAAACATGATTGCTCACATTTACAACCACTTGGAACAATTTAACATCAACTAAAACTATTTTAATTTCTCAAAATTCATGTTTTTCATAAAAACTCAATTTTCTTGATATTCATTCTAGAAATCATCACTATGAATTCATTATTTGTCCAAATCACTCCATTTCAATTATGTTATGCTCGTATCTCAATAAACTACCAAATATAAGTTTCAATTTATAATTTAACATAAGAATTGACCATCTAAATTGGTACTTACCTAAGCCATACAAAGAATACATATACTAACAAATTTTTCTTCTACTGTAAACCGAAATTAGCATGCAATTATTGTCTAAACATAACATATAATCATCACCCACTCATATAATCACAAATAATCTCATAATATAGCAACAATTCAACAAATTTGGAATTCACAGTTATATATAAAAATTTGTCGTAGCCCTATATATATATATATATATATATATATATATATATATATATATATATATATATATATATATATATATATACACACAAGGTTGTGGACATACCTTCAATTAGCGTGTAACTCTTGCTAACTCACTGGAATTGCTTGAAAATCCTAAGGTTTTTCTCAATTCTCTCTAAGTTTCACTGTCAAGCTCTCTGAACTCTCTTCTCAATATTGCCAAATACCAAGTCACATAGTACTTAAGTGCAAAGGAAAAACTGATAACCTTAATACACCTAATTACTAACATTAGTTAAAAGAAACGTATGTAAATATAAATATATTATATTTATTATTTTATTTATTTTATTTATTTTATTTAATTTCAAAATTAGAAATTTCAAAAGCCATAGGGCTTGTTTGGCAAGCATTTAAATTTTAAAGAATTAATCATAATTAAGCCTTGTTTGACAAAACTAATTTAAATCCTTTTTAACTTATTTTAATAAACACTTTAGTTTATAATTATAGTCATATACTATATTTTAGTTAAATATAGCATTTTAGCAAATATCATCAAATTATAATTTTCATTATAACTTTATTTAATAATTTAACATACCATCTAAATTATTAAATTAACACAACAACACAACACCTCATGTTATAATACAAATCTCTAAATTATAAATTAATTTAATTTAGAAAATTCTTCAATCATTTATATTCATCAACCATCACATCAACAAATATTTATTTAACAATAAACACCTCAAATAATATTTATATAACTCAATAAATATTTAAATTACAATTTGAAATTTCGGATTGTTACACTTTGTATCTTATATTAGATAAATGAGGTACTCCCCTATCAAAAAGGGGTGTTCTTTCAGTCTAAGAATCCTTACCATCAATTGGTTTGGATAGATTTTATAAAACTTCATACATTTATCAGACCGAACAAAGGTTCAGACTCTAACTGACACAGTTCAAGAATTATAGAACTTTAAATGATGCACAAGTCCAAGACTGTACGAACTCAAGTGCACTATGTGCGAATATCAATAATATCGATGTGGAATAATTTTAAAGTAATTAAAACACTTAATAGTATGCTTAGACATAAAGTTTAAGCTTAAATGAATAATTTTCAATTCAGCAATAACCTGCTCAATAAAATATGAGGAGGATAGGAAAATTTCACAAAACTCAAAGTTGTGTAAGTTAGGAAACTTGAAAAATCAAATAATCACATAGCATGCTTTTATACATGTGTCATTACATTACCCGATTAGTTTCTAACACACTATGTCATAGTTGAAATCACCATTGACTTTAAAGTTATAAACACTAATTCATCATAGGCCCCTTTCAATATCATACTTATTATCACATGAATACTATACTGGACAAGTATTACAGATTAAAGTAACCATATATGCATGCATCAGCTCTCAATTTATTAACAGAACTCAGACCCTAATTCAGACTGGCGCGGTCGCGCTTCTCCTGGTGCAAACCAAGACATAGTTGCTCCTGCAGAAAACTAATGTACACACGACTTGCACAAATAAGAATAATCATGCAAAACACACATGTTAGTATGTGGATAACTGTGACGCCCCCAAAATAGGTATACATCACCCATTCTGAGTTGTCAATACATGGTACAGAAATAACTACAACTTTATTATTACAACAGTAAAACTGTGAGTTTGAATACAAATATTATCTTCTAGACAATATCTATACTCAAATAAATCCTCATCAAATTTATTGATACATTATTTTACAAAAATGGTGAGGACTACTAAATAACTCTCTCTAGAACCTTCATTCCATACCCCGACTAAGTACTCGCTTATATTCTCGCCTCTAAGAAGAAAAAATGGAACAAAAAGGAAAAGGGTGAGCTCAACTAGCCCGATAAAGAATATTATGACTAAGATAATATACAACAAATTATCATTAGTCTTCAACAGGGAAAAAAATCTAATAGAATACAATAGACAACAAGTTTTAAATCAATATTCATGAATGAAATAATAATTCATTAGAAGAGTTAAGTAGAGAATGCAAACTACTATCTTCTATGTATGAATTTAAAAGTTCATCGCTCATCTTTTATCCCCTGTAACATCAATCAATATATATCTGAATCAAATATTCATCTTTGCACTACAGGCCAAAGATATTCATCGATTAGTCATGTTCATCTAAACACATGTTCATCTTTGCACTACTGGGCCAAAGATATTCATCGAAAATCATTCATCTTTGCACTTCTGGTGCCAAAGATATTCAATAATATCATCATTTAAGACCGAGGATGATGAAAAATATTTTTAAAGAAACGAATCCAAATGAAACAAAATGACAAGGATTAAGGATTAAGGATTAGTACTTTGTTTTATCCATGTCCAAAAATACCTCAAAAATAATCATAATGGTGTAAAATTCAGAATGATCAAAACATGGATACAATCAAAGCTAGTATCCACAATAGATATTTTAGACAAAAAGGAAAATTTTCATTTTTTGATGAATAGTGTCGTGATAAGTGAATAGTGTCGTAGTATCGTGAATAGTGCAGTATACATGAATAGTAACTCCGACACCAAAAAGTTCCAAATTTGATAAAAACTTGAGATCAATATTTGACATAATGATGATTGAAGAAATAATATCATTACGAAAAAAATAATATCCCTTACCTCGAAGAGCAGTCTTTAGTTGAAACACCTGGATATAAGCTATGACTTGAACTTGCAGCGTATAGCAGCGATTACTCAAAGTATACTCAAAATACTCACAAGAATAAACTCGATAATATAGAGAGAAAACTTCAATTTACGGTGTGATTTTCAATTCTAACATAAGCACCTATTTATATGAAAATGCTTAGAACACCAAAGCAGAAAATTTAATAAAATATTAATATATATAATTTTTATTCCAACACACACTTATTTTGCTTCAAAACCTCAGTCACCAAAACAGCCCACCTCACAAGACTTGCACAAAAACGTTTTTTGTTATTTAAATTATTTTAAACTTCCAAAATCAATTATTTGAACTTTAGAACTTCAATAATTCATAATAAATAGCCTTTTATCGGAAAAATTGAATCTTGTGAGTTTTTATAGGAAATTCAATTCTACAACTTTGAGAAGAAAGTTTTCCAAATCCCAAGCAGAGAAATCGACCAAATCCATAAGCGAGGCGATTTTACAAGTTATAATCAAATTTCGGTCAACAAATGGGGTCCATGAGCACATAAAACATGCTTTAAATATTTTTGGTAACAAAATACTCCTCCACATATACTCATATATCCCACATTTATCATAAAAATATCATCATTATTATATTATTAAAATATAATAATATATTTAAATGAATTATTTTATCGTAAAAAGATAAAATTTCAATTTTCAACAATTGTCACATTAAAAATTTCTCCATCTATATCCACATAAAATCAATATTTTTCTCATCATATGAATCAATAATTAATTATTCACAAATAATATTACAGAATCACAATATTGACAATCAAGCAGTTCCCAGGAAAGAGGGGGCTTTCCAATAAGAATTTCTACTACTTACAAGCAATTGAATTAGGTGACCAAACCTCTCCTTGAATGAACTTTCTAGACATTGCCAATAATGTTATCTAATAATATTATTCAGATAATATATGAATTATTAGCTTCGATAATGAAAAATCTTGTAATGACAATTATTGAAACAACAACAATATAAAATATCAACGCAAAGAATTATTAAATCAATAAAATAAAATCTTTGACGATAATTCTTATCGTAACCATTATTGAGTAGTGCCTTCTTATGTAAGAATCAATAATTGGTGCAATACTGTAATGCCACTCGTGTGTTTTAACCAATTTAAGTATTTTAACAAGATTAATCTGTAATAACTACTCTGTAGTTATTTTAAACAACTTATATTTGTCGCTTTCTTCATCCAATCGCTTTTTTATGCTTGCATTTAACACATGGTCGCATTTGCCGTCATTCGTCGAATATTCCCCGACGATCGAATATTCCACGACCAAACGAATATTCCCCTACAACAATGAATATTTTATAACCACTTGCTTATTTTGAAATATTTGGGTATTTTACCCATAACTATCCACATTAATCAAATCAACCCTTACTATTTTAAAATAATAAATAGAGAAAATTAAATTTCATTAATAATAAGTTGGGGTCTTACAATAACCAAGTTTGACCCCATATCATAAGATTAACATAGGTCACCGTCTATTTTTATTTAATCAAGACTTCAAGTGTTCAATTCATAATTTTCTTACATGTAATAGTTAAACACATGCTCCGTGGTTTATAGGTCTCTACTACTCATGCTTGCATTTGTTAAATCAAGTATCTCAAGTTATGACGTTCTACGTTATTTATGCTTACTCTCAACCACACTTAACTAGTTTCACAATACATATAACTCACTAGGCATTCATATTAATCACTTTTATATGCATGACACACCTAATCATGATGTTTCACATACACAAGTTAAACCACATAAGCATGCTCAAAAATGTTAACTTAAAGCGTATAAAAAGTTTGTTTTCAAACTTTAAGTTTTTATTAATAAAATTTATTCAAGCATGCAAGGTAAGTTCACATATTCCATAACATGCTTCCATAACCACATAATAGATCACATGGGCATGTTTATGAAGTTTAAAACTTAGTTTATGCATAGTTCATGTACACATAGCTAATATAGTCTTTTACTTGTATTTTTCTTTTAATTCATGCTTGACTACAACATACCCTCACCAACAATGTAACTAACATATTGGTCACACTTTAATGTATATCAGAACATGATACATTCACAACCAAGGTCAGAACATGTTTTTGAAAAAGGTTTGTCCAAAACTAGTTTCCAACTCTTTAAGTCCTCTTTGAATAATCAAACTAAAATAACTAATCATGGCTCACTATATCCATAGCATCCTCATTCAATGTGTTAAGGTTGTTTATAATCATATACTAACCAAAATAGGAGACTCATAATGGAATAAGATTACAAAAATTAGTATACATGATTGGCAATCAATGTGCAACATGCATCATATATTATGCTATAAGTGGCGCTAGTAGCGCCACTTGGAGTAGTATGAAAAATAATGGCGAGCCTCAACATAAACCATGCTAAATCTGCAACCAAACCAACTACAATGCTTCTAAGCATGAAAATAACATCAGACAACACAATGACATGCTATTTTACATCAATTAACAGAGAATTTCTTAAGAATTGCAAGAATTTAACAAAACTTAAACTAAGAACAAAATAGAAATTATACCTCTTTAAAACTTAACTTGATTCCACAAAGCACTAATTACACTCTCTCTATGCTCAGCAACGCTCACTCTCTTTCTACACTTATCAGATAAATTCTTTAGCAACTAAGAAATAAAGAAGGAGGGGCTATATATAGAGAACTCATTGTCTAGACATTGTTCTTACACCATGGTTTGATTCACAGGAAAATGGAAGAGAACAATGGGTAAAGAAGAGTTGGCCAACTGCCCACCTCCATAGCCATCATCACTGCCATTCTAGCTTCAACTATTGACTTGTGTTCGCGTAATATAGAGTGAGTTACTGTTCATGTACTGAGTTTTTCAATTCTTAGCAACGTGTTTATAATGTTTAGTTTGTTCTCTTATACTCCAAAAATGTAACTTTAATGTATTAATGCTACTACATAATGGACTGTTAGGGATTATTTATGTACTTACATTGTAAGACCCCAACTTATTATAAATAAAATCGAATTTTCTCTATTTATTATTTTGAAATAATAAGGAATTAATTTGATATAATGCTCTAATTATGGGTGAAATGTGCAAATTTTGTAAAATAAGCAAGTGGTTATAAAATAATCATTGTTGTCGGGGAATATTCGTTTGGGCGTGGAATATTCTTTTTGTCAGAAATATCCGTACAACGGCGCAGTCATTTGTGGGCCCCATAACGGAATAAATGTCGGATGAAGAAAACGATAAAGTTTGAGTTTTTATAAATAACGGCGTAATTGTTACCATTAACACTGTTGGATTACCTAGTGGTTAAAATACAATAATCTGGCGTGGTTACATGAAAGAAGCACACAATATGAAAAATAATTGTCATCCTTTGCGGATTTTTCCATTATCGGATCAATAATTCATATTATTTGAATAATATTATTAGATAACGTTATTGGCAATGTCTAAAAAGTTACATCAAAGAGAGGTTGGTCACCTAATTGCGGCGCCCGATGAGAGAAATCCTTATTGAAAGCCCTTTTCCGAGAAATGGCCTCGGTTGTCATAATTGTGATTCTGTAATATTATTTGTGAATAATTAATTATTGATTTATATGATAAGGAAATATTTATT
This sequence comes from Panax ginseng, assembly GCA_020205605.1. NCBI lineage: Eukaryota > Viridiplantae > Streptophyta > Magnoliopsida > Apiales > Araliaceae > Panax > Panax ginseng. The sequence continues at coordinate 92,556,485 of CM035129.1, forward strand.
TGATGTGTATATAAATGATGGATTTATTTATTTTATGTGGTTATAAATGAAGGAATTAATGTTGCGGTATTTTATCAGTATTTTGTTGGAATGGATGTATTAAAAATCATCCGTTTGTGGATTTTGGATATTTTCTATTTGGAATTTGGAAAAACTCAAAGCTACAAAGTTGTAGAGAATTCTATTTCGTGTGGAATGGACATAAAATTCGTATTTTTTTGATAAACGGTCTATTTTCTATGAATTACTGAAGTTTCGGAAAATAAAATGATTTTTATTAAATTATGGGTGGGACCCACTTTTGTTTTAACATGTGGGATGCTGGGATTTTTCAAGAATGGCATGCTAGATGGCTGGTCTTTTCATGCATAGGAAAAAAGGAAAGAAAAAATAATATTTTATTATTTTAATCTCATATGGCGTTCTAGCATTTTCCTATAAATAGACGCTTAGGTTAGAATTGAAAATCACACCAGAAATAAGTTTTCTTTCTCTCTAGATTATCGAGCGTATTTTTTTGAGTATTTTTATACTTTTATAGTTTTTATTCAGTGCAAGTTTCTGTAAGCACTATATCCTAAATTCAATCAGAAGTAAGATTATTTTTAGGTAAGGGATGTTATTTTTTTGTAATGATGTTATTCTTTCAATATCATTATACCGAAATATTGGTATGGATTTTATTGTGGAATTTCTATCTTTTTGTGTCGGGGTTACTATTCACGTATACGGCACTATTCACGTATACGACACTATTCATCGAAAAATAAAAAATTTTCTTTTTGTCCAAGATATCTATTATGGTTATTATCTTTGATTGTATCCATGTTTTGATCTTTATTTTTGAATTTTGCTTCACAATTGGTTATTATGAAGTATTATTGATCTTGGATAAACTATTATACGAATCCCTAATATTTGTCCTTCTGTCTCACTGGATTCATTTTTTTAAAAATATTTTTCATCATCCTCAGTCTTAAATGATGATGCTACTGAATATCTTTGGCCTGTAGTGCAAAGATGAATGATTAACTAATGAATATCTTTGGATCGTAGTGCAAAGATAAACAGGTGTTGAGATGAACATGACCGACTGGTGATACAAATGAATATCTTTGGCCTGTAGTGGAAAGATGAATATTTGATTAAAGATGTATATTGATTGATGTTACAGGGATACAATATTGATGATGAATTTTTAAATCTTAGAAGATAGTAGAACTCATTCTCTATGTGACTCTTCTAATGGATTGCTGTTTCCGCTGCATTTGTTGATCTAAAACTTGTTGTCTATTATATTTTATCAGATTTTTTCCTGTTGAAGACTAATGATAATTTGTTATATATTATCTTAGTCATAATATTCTTCTTGAGCTAGTTGAGCTCACCTTTTCCTTTTTGTTCCATTTTTCTTCTCGTGAGGTGAGAACATAGCATGATCTAGTCGGGGTATGGAGTGATGGTTCTAGAAAGATATTTTAGCAGTCCTCATTATTTCTGTAAAATAGTGTATAAATAATTATAATGAGGACTTATTTGAGTGTGGATATTGTCTAGATGACAATATTTGTATTTAAACTCACAATATGTGTTGTCGTATTTCGCATTTACACAATTGTATTATTGAAGTTGTAGTTTGCTTTACAGCACCATGTATTTGGTGACTTTCGAGAATGGGTGTTGTATACTGTTTTGGGGGCGTCACAGTTGGTATCAGAGCTTAGGGATATTGTCTCTGGCGAAGATCGGAGAATAGAACTAGGAGGGGAGAGATGAGTAAATCCTTCACTAGTATGTCCTACCTAAGCTTATTTGTTGGTTGATTATAAAATAGGGATATTATGTGATATGTTAATTTGTTTAATTAACCCTTATTTTATGGCAGCATTTAAGAATGGCAGCTAAGAATGTTAACAATGGAGTGTATGAGGCGTGGAACAACCTTTAGTCACAAACCAGAGAACGTGCAACAGAAGGCAATATTCCTCCCAGAAACAACACTCACCGAAAGCAAATGACGAATGATGGAATGTTTAGGAGCTTTTTGCAATTCATGCAAAATCGATTTGAGGGAGACACGTGTACAAAATACGGTGGAAATGATAGCAATCTGTGATTTGTCATAGCCAAGCGATTCAAGGAGTTGGGACCACCAGAATTCTTTAGAAAGACGAGATCCGATTAAGGCAGAAACATGGGTCAAGCAAATTACCAAGATATTCGATGTCTTGGGATGCACAGAGGAACAAAAGGTTCCATTTGCCACCTTTATATTCCATGGTGAAGCATTCATGTGGGAATCATGAAGCGTACTCACCAAATTGCACTTTTCAACATGTCTCTGGGAAAGATTTGAAGCTGCTCAATGACACAAGTACTTTCCTAAAAGTATTAAATCATATGAAGGAGGTAGAGTTTATTAGACCGAATGTAACAACATGACGGTGTCTCGGTCAAGGGCGAAGTTCATGGAGTTATCCATGTTTGCACCTCATTTGGTAGAGAATGAGGAACATATGACGGGATGTTTAGAGAGGTCTAAAACTCGAGATTCGTCAATACCTTATCTCTCATAAATTTTCTCTGTATTCAGATGTTGTCAACAGGGCAATTATTAGAGAGAGATAGTGAGTATGTTCAACCGAGGGACAACAACCAGGGTCATACCGGTGACAACAATCATCGGAGCGATGATAACCAGCGAGAAGGGGAAAATACGGACAAAAGTGATAACCACTCAGATGGTAATCGTGGCCATGATAATAGGAGAGGTGAGTCGAGTGGAAATTTCAAAAAGTGGAGATTCAACAATGACGGGAAGACATCAGCAGCAGCACTAACAACAAATTCTAGGGGAGGAGAACGACTGCCAGTTAGATGTTACAAATGCGGAGAGGAGGAATATATAAGTCCAAACTGTTCACAGCCTTCCAAGGTATATTTTAGTTGTGGAAAAGATGGTCACATAGCTCAATTTTGTCCTGTAGCGAAATCAAGTCCAGCTGGGACGGTGGCACCAAAGGCGAATACGGACAAAACAAAGTCGACGGTTTCTGGAAGAGCGTTTGTCGTGACTGCCCAAAACGCGAGGAACCTGAACGAAGGTATCATGAGAGCTGTCGTTCACTCCTAAATTAACCTCACTTTCACTTTACAAAATCAAACAATTAGCACAGTAGTAAGTAAGGATCGATCCCACAGAGAGTGATTTATTTTATATTTATTCTATTATTTTGATAGAAAATAAAGATTGGGGATTTTTTGAAAATTGTTTTGAAACTAAGAAAATAAGAATTAATGATGAAGTTAACCAAAAATGTAAAAACTTCATTCTGCAGCTTCAGCCACCAAGTACAACAATCAATTAATCAAGTTATTATTATTTTCCTTTAATGAAACTATTAGCCCTAGATAACAATAAGCTCTGCTATCCGAAATTCTCCTTAGATTATCACTGTATAAAACAAGCTCTCCACCAGATTCTAACTAGCATACAACCTAGAATAAGCTCTCTAGATTTAATATGATAGAAGCATTAAGAATAGAGAATTAGGTTAATCCAAGCAACAAACACAAAAGTTCAATTTGTTTAACTTGTTTTCTGATAATCTTAGCAATAAACAAAAGCTTGTCCACAATTATTATTACCAAGTTACTACTTGTGATGAAGAAAGATATCAATTACACGTAATACCAATCTTAATCTAGCAGAAGATAATGATCAAACTAATTCAATTAGCCATATCAAATTAATTAGATCAATTAGCATGAAATCAATGAAAACAGATTATCAGAAGAAATTTCACACAAGAATGAATAAATAATAATACTCAATTAATCAATTACTTGTAACAAGGATTCACCTCCCTTTAGAGCTGAATAAAAAGAACTTAGCTCATGTCTTCAATCCTCCAATGTTGTAAATGAGAGAATGTAGTAGATGATTCAATAAAACCCTTACTATCATCCTCTATTTATAGTGCTAGACAAAGTCCTAAATCCTATACGAAGTAGAAATCCAAATCCTAAAAGGAATTACAAATCATAACTAGTTTCCATAAAGAAATAGAATTCAATTTGGAAATAAATCTTAGTCTAAAGGAAATCCAAAAGCTAATAGAAATATCAATTCAATTCCATGTAGAAGTCTACCAAAATTTGCATTTAGAAACTTTCCAAAAATCTAAGATTTCTCAATTTTTCCGCTCAAATTCGCTGCGGCGAATTTTCATTTCCTGTTGTGACGTCCTTTGGTAAAATGAGCATAACTTTTGATCCAGGAGGAGTTACGGGGTCGGCTACCTATCAAAACGAAGATATCGACGAGATCTACAACTTTCTTTCTTCCAGAATCGACAGAATCGTTCTGCATCAAGGTCCAAATCGGGCTACAAGTGACTGCTATGTAAATTGCAACTTCCAAACTTTGAGGTTCAACGTCCGTTTAGTAAAAATATCATAACTTTTTCATATGAACTCCATTTTGGACGATTCAAGATGTTCCGGAAAGCTAAAGAAGAGCTCTACAATAAAATTCAAGTCCCAAGCCAAGAACATGCATCCAACTTAATGCTAAAAATTCTGCAATTTTTCCTTTTTCCTCATCTCAGCTCCAATTATTCCTGAAATCATTAAACACCTTAATAAGCTCATATACACATGAAACATGCAATAAAACTAAACATAAAGGAAACAAAATAAATGAATAATATGCACTCATCAAATTCCCCCACACTTAGCCTTTACACGTCCTCGTGTAAAATAAGAGTTTGATTTCCAGAAAAATTCTATTCAACCATCATGTCAAAAGATTTCAAGGTACAAATAATGATTATCAACACTAAATTTGCAAAAATCTTAATCAATGCCTTATCAGTTAATTCACAATGAAAAACCTTACTAGTTCACCAATGAATTTATGCCAAATTGTAGCCACACAAGTAACTTTCTCAAAATCTACATACTTACTCAACTTAGTTACCATGGAACAAAAACCGTGCACACTGACTCATAACCAAGAACAATTTTTCTTGCTTTTTAATTTTTTTTATAGAACCTTCTTTTTAGCACAAATGAATGTATTTTCATGCTTCTTCTTTTTTTTTTGTATATTTTTTTTTCTTGACATGTGCAATGTCTCCTTTTCTTAGGCTTTTCAAAGTTACCCATTAGCGAACTTTCCACCAACGACTCCCAAACCAGATGATCTTAGGGCGCTAGGTGTAGAGACACCCCTAAGGCTTACTTATTCAAGTAACAAAGGCCACAAAAGTCGACTAGTCATGCTGCTTTTATCCATCACACTTTTCAGCATGAATACCGATGCTTTCCGAGGCTTAGATACCCAGTTATTTCGTATAATGGACATTGAAGCAGATTTTCAATTTTTATTTTTTTTTTCCTTCTTTTTTTTTTCATTCATCATTTTTTTCACATGGTTCAGAATAACAACATAAGCAAGTTAAATGAGGTTCTAAGTCATGAAATCAAGGCACATAGACAACTCCACAAATAACTTAGCCAAATAAACATGCTTCTCATATTCAAGTACTCATGTATCACAAATTCAATTCAAATCAATTACTATGGATCATGGCTTAGTTGTTATCATTCATTAACAAATTAAGCATCAAATAGATTCTGAAATTTAGCATTAATTTTCAATCTTTGACTTTAATCTTTTTAACACTTAGCCAAATAAAATCATGAAACCAAAATTTTTTAAAAATTAATTTGTTTTCAAGTTCCCCACCAAAATCGGATCAATATCCCCTAATAAAATAAAAACATAAATATTCCCCCCAACACTCAAACCTTACATTGTCCCCAATATAAGAAAATCATGCAAAGAAGAAAGAAACTACTAACTAACATGCAAAAACTAAAAAGTAAAGGGATAAAAAAATCAAAGCTGAAATCTTGGGTTGCCTCCCAAGCAGCTACCCTTGTTTATTGTCATTGGCTTGACATCATCCTTCTCATTCTAGGTAATTGGACTTGTGAACTTCAAGTGGACTGGTAACAACTTCAATTCTTCATTAAGAGCGTCTTTTAGATCATGATTTTGCTCCATTCCAAATTCAAATCCTTCCTCAGATATAATTGTATTGATCAAAAGATTCTCGCACTATAGAGTCAACAACATCAAGAGAAAAATAAAATCAACAATACCAAGATACCTTTTAGTCTCATATGTGGTGAATCGGACATGTGCCTCATCCAATTCCATAGTTAAGGTCTTATGGTATGTATCATGTAGTTTTTTTGTTGTTTGCAACGACAGATCACCTATATCCTCTTTGTAAAGATCTCAAAACTTATCCAATTATTCTCCTCTTCCTCTTGTTCATCCTTTTCGACTTTGAAATACTCGATTTCTTCTTCAAATTTAGTAGTAGCCTCAAGAACTTCCAACCGTTTCCACTAGTGAACTCCTCATCATCTTTAAGTTTTTGTTCTCTATTCGCCATTTCTTCCGGAATTTTTCATTAGACTCAGATACCACGTTGAATTCTTTCCAACTTTCCAATTCCTTGTTAGAACTTGGGGAAAAGGTAGTTTCGGCTCATAAGTCGAAAAGAGGTGGAAATTTGTGTTTGAGTACATCATCACGCTTTTTTTTCACTATCATTTGACTTGCTTTGTATTAACTTTCCTTGTTGTTGATCCTCCGCATCACATCTCAATGTTATGGCACTTACATTTTCAATAGTTTGAGAAAGTGACCTTCCCATCTGTGGTTGCAAGTCGATCAACTTGGTCCCTTAGATCTTGAAATGTAAGTTCTTGTCTCTTCTTTGGAATTGTTGTGCCCGACTCATGAACCTGTTGTGTTTGGTTCATGAATGCCTTAAACATATCCTCCATAGATGTCCCGTAATCGACAAGTACTTCTTGGTTCTCTGTGTGGTACTAGGTTGAGCTTGTTGAAAACATTGCGTATTCCTTACAACCATTTGTCGAACTATAACATTTAATTCGTAAATTTGTTGCTCAATATTACAAGTGCTCACCTCTTTACCCTTTGTGATGCATAAGTCATCCTAGTACCATAATGTTGTGAGTTAGCGCCCATGGTTGTAATTAAGTTCTTGCAGCAGTCTGGAGTTTTGTCTACTAGTGCTCCTCCACTAATCACATCGATCATACTTCTTTCCATCGGTAGCAACCCTCATAGAAGTATCGATCAAGTGATGGTCATCAATTCCGTGAGGTGGACAAAATTTGAACACAACTTCTTGAACCTTTCCCAATACTCGTAGAGAGTTTCTCCATTGAATCGCCTTGATTCCACATATCTCCTTCCTTGTATCGACAACTCTTGATGCGTGGAAATACCTCTCAAGAATAACCTTTGCATATCACCCATGATCGTATTGATCCTCGATGGTAGATAGTATAACCAGCCTTTTTAGCCAAATCACTAAGGAGAATGGAAAAAGTCTAAGCTTGATCTCGCTGTCAATAAAGTTAGAGGATTGAGTCATAAAACAAAAAAAAAAAAGCAAATAATAAAAAAAACGAAAAAAAAAAGAATAAATAAAACAAATAACACTCCCCAACAATCTGCGCAAAAAATTTGGGAGTCATCTGCTTACACTCCTAAATTAACCTCACTTTCACTTTACAAAATTCAAACAATTAGCACAAAGAGTAAGTAAGGATCGATCCCACAGAGAGTGATTTGTTTTATATTTATTCTATTATTTTGATAGAAAATAAAGATGGGGGATTTTTGAAAAATTGTTTTTAAACTAAGAAAATAAGAATTAATGATGAAGTTAACTAAAAATATAAAAAACTTCAGCTCATAGTAGCTCAGCTTTCACCAAGTACAACAATCAATTAATCAAGTTATTATTATTTTCCTTCAATGAAACTATTAGCCCTAGATAACAATAAGCTCTCGCTATCCGAAATTCTCCTTAGATTATCACCGTATGAAACAAGCTCTTCACCGATTCTAACTAGCATACAACCTAGAATAAGCTCTCTAGATTTAATATGATAGAAGCATTAAGAAATAGAGAATTAGGCTAATCCAAGCAACAAACACATAAGCTCGATTTGTTTAACTTGTTTTCCGATAATCTTAGCAATAAACAAAAGCTTGTCCACAATTATTATTACCAAGTTGCTACTTATGATGAAGAAAGATATCAATTACACGTAATACCAATCTTAATCTAGCATATGATAATGATCAAACTAATTCAATTGGCCATATTAAATTAATTAGATCAATTAGCATGCAATCAATGAAAACAGATTATCGTAAGAAATTTCACACAAGAAGGAATAAATAATAATACTCAATTAATCAATTACTTGTAACAAGGATTCACCTCCTTTAGAACCGAATAAAAAGAACTAGCTCGAGCTCATGCTCTTCAATCTCCAGATCCAATAGATGATAGTTGATAGATTGAATGAATAAAACCCCGACTATCATCCTCTATTTATAATGCTAGACAAAGTCCTAAATCCTATAGGAAGTAGAAATCCAAATCCTAAAAGGAATTACAAATCATAACTAGTTTCCATAAAGAAATAGAATTCAATTTGGAAATAAATCTTAGTCTAAAGGAAATCCTAAAGCTAATAGAAATATCAATCCAATTCCATGTAGAAGTCTACCAAAATTTGCATTTAGAAACTTTCCAAAATCTAAGATTTCTCAATTTTTCCGCTCAAATTCGTCAAGGCGAATTTTCATTTCCTGCTTGCACGTCCTTTGGTAAAATGAGCATAGCTTTTGATCCGGGAGGAGTTACATGGCCTGCTACCTATCAAAACGAAGATATCGACGAGATCTACAACTTTCATTCTTTGAGAATTGACAGATTCGTTCTGCATCAAGGTCGAAATCGGGCTCCAAGTAACTGTTATGTAAATTGCAACTTCCAAACTTTGAGGTTCAACGTCCGCTTAGTAAAAAATATCATAACTTTTTTCATATGAACTCCGATTTGGGACGATTCAAGATGTTCCGAAAAGCTAAAGAAGAGCTCTACAATAAAATTCAAGTCCCAAGCCAAGAACATGCATCCAACTTAATGCTAAAAATCTCAGCAATTTTCCTTTTTCCTCATTTCACTCCAATTCTTCCCGAAATCATTAAACACCTTAATAAGCTCATATACACACATGAAACATGCAATAAAACTAAACATAAAGGAATCAAAATAAATGAATAATATGCACTCATCAAATTCCCCCACACTTAGCCTTTACACGCCCCTCGTAAAAAAAAAAGTTTGATTTCCAAAAATTTATTCAACCATTATGTCAAAAGATTTCAAGATACAAATCATGATTATCAACACTAAACTTTGCAAAATCTAATCAATGCCTTATCAATTAACTCACAATGAACAACCTTACCATTTCACCAATGAATTTCATTAAATCAAATTGTAGCCACATAAGTAACTTTCCCAAAATCTACATACTTACTCAACTTAGTTACCATGGAAAAAACCGCAGCACAATCGACTCACAACCAAGAACAAATTTTTCTTGCTTTTTAATTTTTTTTATAGAACCTTCTTTTTAGCACAATGAATGTATTTTCATGCTTTTTTTTTATATTTTTTTTTTCTCGACATGTGCAATGTCTCCTTTTCTTAGGCTTTTCAGAGTTACCCATTAGCTTAACTTTCCACCAACGACTCCCAAAACCAGATGATCTTAGGGCGCTAGTGTAGAGACACCCCTAAGGCTTACTTATTCAAGTAACAAAGGCCACAAAAGTCGACTAGTCAAGCTTTTTTATCCATCACACTTTTCAAATATGAATACCGATGCTTCCCGAGGCTTAGATACCCAAATATTTTCATAATGGACATCAAAGCAGCATTTTCAATTTTCATTTTTTTTTTTTTTTTTTTTTTTTTTTTTCATTCATCATTTTTTCACACATGGTTCTCAGAACAACATAAGCAAGTTAAATAGCTTCTAAGTCGTGAAATCAAAGGCACATAGATAACTCCACAAATAACTTAGCCAAATAAACATGCTTCTCATATTCAAGTACTCATGTATCACAAATTCAATTCAAATCAATTACTATGGATCATGGCTTAGTTGTTATCATTCATTAACAAATTAAGCATCAAATAGATTCTCAAATTTAGCATTAATTTTCAATCTTTGACTTTAATCTTTTAACACATAGCCAAATAGAATCATGAAACCAAAATTTTTTTCAAAGCATTAATTTTTTTCAAATTCCCCACCAAAATCGGATCAATATCCCCTAATAAAATAAAAACATAAATATTCCCCCACACTCAAACCTTACATTGTCCCCAATATAAGAAAATCATGCAAAGAAGAAAGAAACTACTAACTAACATGCAAAAAAACTAAAAAGTAAAGGGATAAAAAATCAAATCAAATCTTGGTTGCTTCCCAGCGCCTACCTTGTTTATTGTCATCGGCTTTGACATCATCCTTCTCATTCTAGGTAATTGACTTGTGAACTTCAAGTGGACCGGTAACAACTTCAATTCTTCATTAAGAGCATCTTTTAGATCATGATTTTGCTCCATTCCAAATTTCAAATCCTTCTCGTATAATTGTAGATTGATCAAAAGATTCCTCGCACTATAGAGTCAACAACATCAAGAGAAAAAAACAAAATCAACAATACCAAGATACCTTTTAGTCTCATATGTGGTGAATCGGACATGTGCCTCATCCAATTCCATAGTTAAGGTCTTATGGTATGTATCATGTAGTGTTTTTGTTGTTTGTAACGTCAGATCACCTATATCCTCTTTGTAAAGATCTCAAAAAACTTATCCAATTGTTCTCCTCTTCTCTCTTGTTCATCCTTTTCGACTTTGAATACCGATTTCTTCTTCAAATTTAGTAGTAGCCTCAAGAACTTCCAACCGGTTTCCACTAGTGAACTCCTCATCATCTTTAAGTTTTTGTTCCCTATTCGCCATTTCTTCTAGAATTTTTCATTAGACTCAGAGATACCACGTCAATTCTTTCCAACTTTCCAATTCCTTGTTAGAACTTGGGGAAAAGGTAGTTTCGGTTCATAAGTCGAAAGAGGTGGAAATTTGTGCTTGAGTACATCATCGCTACTTTTTTCACTATCATTTGACTTGCTTTTGTATTGAATTTCCTTGTTGTTGATCCTCTCGCATCACATCTCAATGTTATGGCACTTACATTTTCAATAGTTTGAGAAAGTGACCTTCCCACCGTGGGTCGTAAGTCGATCAACTTGGTCCCTTAGATCTTGAATGTAAGTTCTTGTCTCCTCATTGAAATTGTTGTGTCTCGACTCATGAACTGCTGTGTTTGGTTCATGAATGCCTTAAACATATCCTCCATAGATGTCCCAAATCGATAGTACTTCTTGGTTCTCTCGTGGGGTACCGAGGTTGAGCTTGTTGAAAACATCATGTATTCCTTGCAACCATTTGTCGAACTATAACATTTAATTCAGAAATTTGTTGCTCAATATTACAAGTGCTCACCTCTTTTACCCTTTGTGATGCATAAGTCATCCTAGTACCATAATGTTGTGAGTCAAGCGTACCATGGTTGTAATTAAGTTCTTTGCAAGTCAGTTCGGAGTTTTGTCTACTAGTGCTCTCTCCACTAGCCGCATCGATCATACTTCTTTCCATTGGTAGCAACCCCTCATAAGTAATCGGATCAAGTGATGGTCATCAATTCCGTGAGGTGGACAAATTTTGAAACACAACTTCTTGAACCTTTCCCAATACTCGTAGAGAGTTTCTCCATTGAATCGCTCGATTCCACATATCTCCTTCCTCAGATCGACAACTCTTGATGCAGGAAATACCTCCAAGAATAACCTTTGCATATCACCCATGATCGTATTGATCCCGATGGTAGATAGTATAACCATTTTTAGCCAAATCCGCTAAGGAGAATGGAAAAAGTCTAAGCTTGATCTCGCCCTCTCACACTCCTTGTGATTTCATCGTGGAACACACCACATGGAACTCCTTTAGATGCTTATATGGATTTTCACCTATAAGACCACGAAAAATAGGCAAAAGATGAATTAGTCTGGAGTTAAATTCAAAAGCAACATCTAAAGTAGGATACTCAATACAAAAAAGATGGTTGACTCAGATCAGGAGTAGCTATTTCTTTCAAAGTTCTGTTATTGTGTGGCACCGCCATCTCTTCCACTTCAAGTGATGGAACAAGAGCTTTTTTGTATCTCAGCTTTCTCTATCTCTTAATCAAAATTTAAGTCAATAAAGTTAGAGGATTGAGTCATAAAACAAAAAAAAAAGCAAATAATAAAATAAACGAAAACAAAGAATAAATAAAAACAAATAACACTCCCCTAAGAATCTGCGCCAAAATTTGGGAGTCATCATTACACTCCTAAATTAACCTCACTTTCACTTTACAAATTCAAACAATTAGCACAAGAGTAAGTAAGGATCGATCCCACAGAGAGTGATTTGTTTTATATTTATTCTATTATTTTGATAGAAAATAAAGATTGGGGTTTTTTTGAATTTTTTTTAAACTAAGAGAAATAAGAATTAATGATGAAGTTAACCAAAATGTAAAAACTTCAGCTCTGCAGCTCAGCCACCAAGTACAACAATCAATTAATCAAGTTATTATTATTTTCCTTCAAATGAAACTATTAGCCCTAGATAACAATAAGCTCTCGCTATCCAAAATTCTCCTTAGATTATCACCGTATGAAATAAGCTCTCCACCGTATTCTAACTAGCATACAACCTAGAATAAGCTCTCTAGATTTAATATGATAAAGCATTAAGAAATAGAGAATTAGGCTAATCCAAGCAACAAACACAAAAGCTCAATTTGTTTAACTTGTTTTTTGATAGTCTTAGTAATAAACAAAAGCTTGTCCACAATTATTATTACCAAGTTACTACTTGTGATGAAGAAAGATATCAATTACACGTAATACCAATCTTAATCTAGCAGATGATAATGATCAAACTAATTCAATTGGACATATCAAATTAATTAGATCAATTAGCATGAAATCAATGAAAACAGATTATCAGAAGAAATTTCACACAAGAAGGAATAAATAATAATACTCAATTAATCAATTACTTGTAACAAGGATTCACCTCCCTTTAGAACTGAATAAAAAGAACTTAGCTCATGTCTTCAATCCTCCAATGTTGTAGATGAGAGAATGTAGTAGATGATTCAATAAAACCCTGATTATCATCCTCTATTTATAATGCTAGACAAAGTCCTAAATCCTATTGGAAGTAGAAATTCAAATCCTAAAAGGAATTACAAATCATAACTAGTTTCCATAAAGAAATAGAATTCAATTTGGAAATAAATCTTAGTCTAAAGGAAATCCAAAAGCTAATAGAAATATCAATTCAATTCCATGTAGAAGTCTACCAAAATTTGCATTTAGAAACTTTCCAAAAATCCAAAATTTCTCAATTTTTCCGCTCAAATTCGTCAAGGGAAATTTTCATTTCTCATCATGACGTCCTTTGGTAAAATGAGCATAACCTTTGATCCGGGAGGAGTTACGGGGCCTGCTACCTATCAAAACGAAGATATCGACGAGATCTACAACTTTAATTCTTTGAGAATCGACAGAATCTTTCTGAATCAAGGTCGAAATCGGGCTCCAAGTGACTGTTGTGTAAATTGCAACTTCCAAACTTTGAGGTTCAACGTCTGTTTAGTAAAAATATCATAACTTTTTCATATGAACTCCGCTTTTGGACGATTCAAGATGTTCCAAAAGCTAAAGAAGAGCTCTACAATAAAATTCAAGTCCCAAGCCAAGAACATGCATCCAACTTAATGCTAAAAAATCCTACAATTTTTTTTTCCTTTTTCCAATTCTTCCCCATCATTAAACACCTCTCAATTCTTCCTAAAATCATTAAACACCTTAATAAGCTCATATACCTTATTACATGAAACATGCAATAAAAGACTACTTATACATAAAGGAAAAAAATAATCACATGAATAATATGCACTCATCACAAACCATTGAAGTCAAACACTTTCATATCAAGCCATAAAGCCATTCGTTTATTAAAAAAACGGATGTCAAGCTTTCTTAGCCCATGTTATGGACTTGAATAAAAATACGTCAGATTTGAATGATATTTCTGTTGTTAGTGAATTTCGTGATGTATTTCCTGAAGAACTTCCTGGCCTACCCCCAGAGTGTGATATTGAATTTTGTATCGACTTTAAACCCTGTACAAAACCCATTTCTAAAATCTCATATCAAATGGCTCCTATTGAACTTCAGGAGTTAAAAACCCAAGTACAAGAGTTGGTACTAAAGCCTCTATCTGGTGACTTCTTTTGTGGAATGCACCAAAGCCAGACTCTTCGTAGGGGACTATATATTTGTGTGGTGGTAAAACGATAGGTGCCATTGTGACGTGCTATCCAAGATTGGTATATGAATCACAGTTGAGAGCAACCGAAGTGGGTGACCAAAGTACGTAGCTTTATGGGCTTAGCTGGTTATTATCGGAGATTCGTGGAAGGATTTTCTCTAATCGCTACTCCGTTAACTTAACTAACTTAGAAAGATACAAAATTCGTATGGAGTGAGGAATGCGAGAAGATTTTCCAAGAGCTCAAGAGGCGACTCATTTTGACACTTGTTCTGACTATACTATCCTGAAAAAGCGAACGTGGTAGCTGATGCGTTGAGTAGAAGATCGTACGCGAGTACGAGTGCGATATTGTTGAACACAAAGACCTATTTTGTATAATTTATAAACGATAAAGATAGATTTAAAGACTCTAGGGACCCACGTTATGGTGTTAAATATACGAGTAGAATCGACTTTAATTGATAAAGTTAAAATCGCTCAAGCTACACACCGGAGCTGATGAATATAAAGAAGAAGGTGCAAGAAGGTGTTATTCTACAAGTAAGAGTCGATGAAGAGAAGAAAGCTCAAACCATAGATTTATTTGAAATCCTCGATCGAGTAGGAACTGTGGCCTATAAACTCGCTTTAACGCTAAGTATGTCGCGTGTTCATAACATTTTTCACGTATCGATGTTACGTAAATATGTGGACGACCCAAGCCATATTATTGCATTAGAACCAGACGAGATAGCTGAAGATTTAACGTACGAAGTGGTACCTGTCAAGATCTTGGATAGGAAAGAGCATGTCCTACGAACAAAGGTTATCCCACAAGTTAAGGTTTTATGGAGGAACCATGTTATTGAGAAAATGACATGGGAGTTGGAATCAGAAATGAAAGCGATGTACCCTCACCTTTTCGAAACACCAGGTACGTATGTAAATTTCAAGGATGAAATTTCATAAGGAGGGGAGGTTGTAAGACCCCAACTTATTATAAATAAAATCGAATTTTCTCTATTTATTATTTTGAAATAATAAGGAATTAATTTGATATAATTCTCTAGTTATGGGTGAAATGTGCCAATTTTGCAAAATAAGCAAGCGATTATAAAATAATCATTTATGTCGGGGAATATTCATTTGGTCGTGGAATATTCTTTTTCTCAGGAATATCCGTACGACGACGCAGTCATTTGTGGGCCCCATAACAGAATAACTATCGAATGAAGAAAATGACAAAGTTTGAGCTTTTATAAATAACGGCGTAATTATTCTTTATTAACAATTGTTGGATTACTCAGTGGTTAAAATACGATGTCGCATGGTTACACAAAGAGTGTACAGTATTGCAAGCAGTATTGTTGAATTATTAATTCTTATGTAAGAAGGCACTACTCAATAATTGTTATAGTAATTACTATGTAATATTTTATTTTATTGATTCAAAAATTATTGCGTTGATATTTTATATTATTATTGTTTCAATAATTGTCACTGCACAGTATTTTCCATTATCAGATCAATAATTCATATTATTTGAATAATATTATTAGATAGCGTTATTAGCAACTAGAAAGTTCTGTCAAGAAGAGGTTTGGTCACCTAATTGCGCTCTAGTAAGGAGAAATCCTTATTGGAAAGCCCCCTCTTTTCTAGGAACGGTCTGGTTGTCATAATTGTGATTCTGTAATATTATTTGTGAATAATTAATTGATAATTTATATGATAAGGAAATATTTATTTGATGTGGATATAAATGATGGATTTATTTATTTTATGTGGTTATAAATGAAGGAATTAATGCTGAGGTGTTTTATCGATGATTTTTCTTTGGAATGAAGGTATTAAAATCATCCGTTTGTGTATTTTGGGATATTTTTGTTTGGAATTTGGAAAAAAGCAAAGCTACAAAGTTGTAGAGAATTGATTTAGTGTGGAATGGACATAAAATTCATATTTTTCCTCGATAAGCGGGTTATTTTCTATGAATTACTGAAGTTTTGGAAAATAAAATGATTTTTATTAAATTATGAGTGGGACCCACTTTTGTTTTAACATGTGGGCTGCAAGGATTTTTCAAGAATGGCATCCTAGATGGCTGGTCTTTTCATGCATAGGAAAAAAGGAAAGAAAAAATAATATTTTATTATTCTAGTCTCATATGGCGTCCTAGCATTTTCCTATAAATAGACGCTGAGGTTAGAATTGAAAATCACACCAAAAACAAGTTTCCTTTCTCTCTAGATTATCGAGCGTATTTTTGTGAGTATTTTGATATTTTGAGAGTTTCTATTCAGTGCAAGTTTCTGTCAGCACTATATCCAAAATTCAGTCAGAAGTACGGTTATTTTGAGGTAAGGGATATTTTTTTTTCGTAATGATGTTATTCTTTCAATATCATTATACCAAAATATTGGTATAGATTTTATTGTGGAATTTCTACCTTTTTATGTCGGGGTTACTATTCATGTATACGGCACTATTCACGTATACGGTATTATTCATCGAAAAATAAAAATTTTCCTTTTTGTCCAAGATGTCTATTATGGTTACTATCTTTGATTGTATCCCTGTTTTGATCTTTATTTTTGAATTTTACTTCACAATTGGTTATTATGAAGTATTATTGATCTTAGATTAACTGTTATACGAATCCCTAATATTTGTCCTTCTGTCTCACTGGATTCGTTTTCTTTAAAATATTTTTCATCATCCTCAGTCTTAAATGATGATGTTACTGAATATCTTTGGCCTATAGTGCAAAGATGAATGATTAACTAATGAATATCTTTGGCCCGTAGTGCAAAGATGAACAGGTATTGAGATGAACATGATCGACTGGTGATACAAATGAATATCTTTAGCCTGTAGTGCAAAGATGAATATTTGATTAAAGATGTATATTGATTGATGTTACAAGGATAAAATATTGATGATGGATTTTTAAATCTTAGAAGATAGTAGATCTCATTCTCTACGTGACTCTTCTAATAGATTGTTGTTTCCGCTACATTTATTGATCTAAAACTTGTTGTCTATTATATTTTATCAGATTTTCCCTGTTGAAGACTAATGATAATTTGTTGTATATTATCTTAGTCATAATATTCTTACTGGGCTAGTTGAGCTCACCCTTTTCTTTTTTGTTCCATTTTTCTTCTCAGGAGGTGAGAACATAGCAGGATCTAGTCGGGATATAGAGTGATGGTTCTAGAAAGATGTTTTAGCAGTCCTCACTATTTTTGTAAAATAATGTATGAATAATTGTAATGAGGACGTATTTGAGTGTGGATATTGTCTAGAAGACAATATTTGTATTTAAACTCACAATATGTGTTGTCATATTTTGCACGATAATTTTATTATTGAAGTTGTAGTTTTCTTTCTGTACCATGTATTTGGCGACTCAAAATAGGTGTTGTATACATATTTTGGGTGCGTCACATACATGAATGCAATAACTCTTACTATTTAGTCTATAATATATAAATATATTAATGTGTCACCTTGTACTATATAAAATATATAGTTAACTACCATATAATAAAGGTTTACTATATTACATGCTTGCACAAATTAATCAAGTAAATATAATCATATTATATTTATTAATCTCTTACTCAGTTACTTATTATTTATTCATAATAATTATAAATCAACACATTATCAATTTAATTACCCATATTTGTAATTAATCAATATGTTCAAATCCTATCATTATATTCAAATAAATTAAATATTTAATTATTAATAATCCTATCAATTCTTTGATATTAAAGTCTTAGGGTTAGTCCACTAATTTAAATAAACTATTAGTGACTCCCTTTAATCATTTCATAAATTCACATAACCACATAAGGTTTAAATAGACTCACAAAACTAACTCATTAAAAATTAAATCACATATTTATTTAATAAAGAGTTTAAAATTCACGGTCATTACAATGTCTACAAAGGTATAGATACATGAACAATAATAGAGCTAATAAACAACACTAATATAGTTCTGAAACTGGCTTATACATGTCCATTGCATAAAGTAAATGCAAAGGGTTAGATACTTGCCTGGATAGCTGATTACTGCTACTTATTTCTATCTTTAATACAACGACCTATCTTTCATAAGATCGTTCTTTTGATTAGAATAATATATCGTAACACATAGTACTTTTAATTGCAGTCAACATATAACCTAAGCACATTGTCACATAGTTATATCAATCATTAGGACATAAATAGACACTTATCAGGTCAATATACATAGGTTTTGATCAATTTCGGACTTAATTCGGTGTACCGACGGCTTTATCGAGTAATTATTGAGTTTATTGTTAAGAAAACTCTATTCTGAATCTTAAACATTATCCTGGATAATTTAAATATCAGTCATATTATTTTTAAATGACTTATAATAATTTTTAAATAATTATTATAATTTATCATGATTTTTCAAATACTGGAATTATTATTAAATGATTTAAATATTAAATAATTCTATTATCATTAATATTTAAATAATATAAAAGTATTAATGAAACCATTGTCAAAATATTAAAGTTATTTAAAATATTTAAAAAATATTTTAAAATCATTTTTAAATAATTACCGATAATATTTTAAATATTAATTTATTATTTATCAAAATATTAAAAGTCATTTATTATAACTTAAAATATTTGAAAACCATTTATATCCTTTTTAAATGATTTTTAAACCAATAAAACTATTTTTATACTATTTATTTAATATAATTATTAAATAAATCTAATATCATTAATATTAAATTATTAATGAAATTTACCTTTAAATATTAAAAGTTATATTTTATAACTTAAAATATTTTTAAACACTTTATTTTCATTTAAAATAATTTTTTATATTGTTAGAATCATTTTTAACTAATTTATTTAATATAATTATTAAATAAATCTAAAATCATTAATATTAAATAATTAATGAAATTTGCCTTAAAATATTAAAAGTTATGTTTTATAACTTCAAATATTTTTAAGTACTTTATTATAATTTAAAATGATTTTTAATATAATAAAATTATTTTTAATTAATTTATTTAATATATTTATTAAATAAATTAAATATCAATAATATTCAAATAAATATTAATATTTATGAAAAATATTTCAAATTATTAAAAGTTAATTTTTATAACTTCAAATAATTTTTGTAATTTTGAGAAATTATTTTCTATTTTTAAATGATTTTTTGAAATTTATATAATTAAAATTGATAAGTTTGTCGCTAAAGCCTTTAGCGACAGAAAGTGTCGCCTATAGTGTTCTTGAGCTTCAAGAACATTCATATGCAGTTTCGAGTAGCCTACTTTGACCAACAATATTTGTCAGATCTTAATGTTTCTGGGAAAATTAAGACTTTGATTTTGTAGTATTGATGTAATACTACAAGTATCAAACAAGTTCTGGGTCAAATTACAACACACAAGTAAGATATGGAAGCTCAAACTATCTGTCAGAGTTGTTCTTCATTTTTTGGGTTACCCAGAAAATAAGACCAGTTCGACTGATCACTTTTGGGCTTCCATAACTTGCTTTTTGTGTAATGTTTTGGTGTTCTAATGGTTCTAGATTGTAGTCAGCATGCAACTAAATAGATTTATTACATAAAATACATATAACAACAACACAATGAGCAGATCTATGTTGGTCAAAGTATGTCAGAGATCATGTTCATCAGTTTTCTGGGTTACCCAGAAAATAGAAAACGTGATCGTTTCACCCACTTTGACCAGCCACTACCTTCACCCAGTTTGATGTTTATGTGTTATAAAAGCATAAACATGTAGTCCATATAACAGACTATAACCTAGATACAATAGCTATAACAAATCAACAAAAACCTGCAAGATCTAAGGTCATAAAGTCATTGTCAGAGCTTTCTGGGTAACATTTGGGTTACCCAGATTTGCTTGGTCATGGTCGGTGAACCGACTTTGACCATTAATAACTTTCAATATAAACATGATTTGGGCTTGATTCAAGTTCCAGATCCAAGTCCTCATGACATACTACAACTTCATACATTTAAACAATAAAAACTATAAACAGACAAAGATCTATGAGGTCTGATATTCGGTTGTCAGACTTCATTTTAAAATTTTCTAGATTTTTCAAAATAACAAATTCGTGCATATAAATGTTACGGATCCACTATATACCAACCCAGATCAACTATATATACTACAAAAAACAAATTTAAATAATAAAATATAACTTTTAACATGGTATCAAAGATCAGATTTTTAAATTAGGGTTATACCTTTTTTGAATAAATTCTTGATCCTACGTTCCTGATCTGATCTTGATGTTCTGGGGACTTACTAAGGGACTGAAATTGTGATGCTCCCAAAATAGGTATACATCACCTATTCTGAGTCGCCAAAAACATGGTACAGAATACAAATACAACTTAATTATACAACAGTCGTATAAAATACGACATAACAGAATCTAAGAGTTTTAATAAGAATATTGTCATCTAGACAATATCCACACTCAATGGAGTCCTCATTACATTTATTGTCACACTATTTAACAGAATAGTGAGGACTACTAATGCTATCATCTGGACCGTTACTCCGTTCCCCGACTAGTCCTTGCTACGTTCTCATTTCCTAAAGAGAACAGTGAAAGAAAGGATGAGCTCAACTAGCTCAGTAAGAAATATTATGACTAAGATAATGCATAATAAATTATCGTTAGCCTTCAACAGTATTAAACTGATACAATATAACAAACATCAAGTTTAACGGCAGCGGAACATGCAACCAATTAGAAAAGTCAAGTAGAGAATAAAATCTACTATCTTCTATGATTTAAAAGGTTTTATATCACTTTTATCACTGGAACTCGGCTTAATAAATAATCCACATCATCAAATCATCCCTGCACTACAGGCCAAGGATATTCTTTAGTATCACAACCACGAATTATCCATGCACTACGGGCTAAAGATAATCATGTTTTCATCAACGGTCCTGATCATGCCATAAAATAATTCATCTTTGCACCCTTGGCCGAAGAGAATCTATAGCCATAATCATGCCAAAAACTTTCCATCAATGCACTACGGGCCAATGATGACTTTTTCTACATCATTTGTAATATTACGGTCATGATTATACCGAATAATCTCTGGTCATAATCATACCAAGTCCATCTATGCACTATAGGCTACAGATGACTTTCAACACAATATAAATATGAGGATGATGACAATGAAATAATAATTCAATAAAACAAGTTCAAGAATTAATTTATCCAGGAACTAATAACGTCCAAATTGTCAACATGATACTTCTTTATAGAGTAAAATTCAAGAATGCTCAGAAGAATATTACCATAAAATTCAACACTATTAATCGACCATGTCATTCCCAGGAAAGAGGGGGCTTTCCAATAAGGATTTCTCCCTATTGGCGCACAATTAGGTGACCAAACCTCTCCTTGGCAGAACTTCTAGACATCGTTAATAATGCAAATAATAATATTAACAACTTTGTTATCTCAATTATTGATTTAATAATATATAAAATATTGACAATAATTGAATCAAATAACGTGAGATACTATGCAGCAATTACTAAAGCAATAATTGAACAAAACTGAGTGACTTCTCATGTAAGCATCAATAATAAATACCGTGTGCTACTATGCAACTATGCGTATTCCTGTACTCTTAACACTGGGTGTTTCAACAGTTAACGGTAAAACATCCGCCGTTATTTTCATAAAATATTTTTTGTCGTTTTCTCAATCCGACAATAATTCCGTTGTGGGGTCCACCAATGATTGTGTCGTCGTACGAATATTCCCTGTTAAAACGAATATTCCCCGACCAATCGAATTTTATAAACAACTTGCGTACTTTGCAAAATTTCTAAATATTACCCACAACTATAACATTATATCAAATTCATTTCATAATATTTAAAAATGATAATTATAGAAAATTCATCTTTATTCATAAAAGTTGGTGTCTTACAATCTCCCCTTCTTATGAAATTTCGCCCTCGAAATTAGGGTACGTACCTGGTATGTCGAAGAGGTAAGGATACCTTGATTTCATTTCAGATTCTAACTCCCAGGTCATTTCCTCAACATTGTGGTTCCTCCATAAAACTTTGACTTGAGGTATAACTTTGGAGCATAGAATAAGTTCCTTCTTATCCAAGATTTGAACAGGAACCTCTTCATACATTAAATCTTCCGCTATTTCGTCCGATTCTAACTCAATAATGTGGTTCGGGTCTTTAACATATTTATGTAACATGGATATATGAAAAACGTTATGAACATGAGACATACTTGGCGGTAAAGCGAGTCTATAGGCTACAGTCCCTACTCAATCGAGGATTAAAAATGGGCCAATGAATCGAGGATTTAGCTTTTCTCTCTTTCCAAATCTCATAACTCCTTTCCATGGAGCAACACGTAACAACACATGATCTCCAATATCGAATTCCACGTCCTTTCGATGAAGATCAACATAACTCTTTTGTTGGTCTTGTGAGGTTTTTATACGTTGTCGGATCGTTTGAATATTTTCTGTAGTCATACGTACCAACTCCGGTCCCAACAACGTTGTTTCACCCACCTCATCCCAGCATACTAGAGAATGACACTTTCTTCCATACAATGCCTCGAATGGAGCCATGCCAATACTTGCTTGATAACTGTTGTTGTAGGAAAACTCCACCAATGGTAAGAACTTGTCCCAACTTCCCTTGAAGTCAAGGACACAGAGTTTTAATAAATCTTCAAGAGTTTGAATAGTCCTCTCTGATTGTCCGTCCGTTTGAGGATGATATGCCGAACTAAATCGTAAATCCGTGCCCATAGCTTTTTGCAAACTAACCCAAAATCTTGAAGTAAATCTTGGGTCTCGATCAGAAACTATGGATACTGGCATACCATGAAATCTTACAACCTCATTTATGTACATACAAGCAAGACGTTCAAGTGTATAAATTTCTCGTATTGGTAAGAAATGAGCAGACTTGGTCAATCTATCGACAATGACCCAAATTGCATCTATGCATTGAAAAACCTTGGGAAGACTAGTAACGAAATCCATGGTAATGTGCTCCCACTTCCATTCTGGAATTTCAAGTGGTTGCAATGGACCTTTTGGTACTTGATGTTCCGCCTTGACTCATTGACAAGTTAGACACCTTGAGATAAACAGCGCTATCTCTCTCATCATATTGCCCCACCAAAATGTATGTCGGAGATCATGATACATTTTGGTACTCCCAGGATGGATTGCAAACGGTGTGTTGTGCGCCTCCATCATGATTTTATACTTTAAATCGGTCGTTAGGAACACAAAGTCCGGAGTTGACTCAAGTATTCCTTCCGCATCGATTCTTGCTTCCCAGATAGCACCTTCTTGTACTTTCTTCCTCATATGCATCGGTTCCATGTCTCAGCTTGAAGCAATTTTAACTTTATTGATTAAAGTCGGTTATACTCGTATATTCGCCATCATCACGTGGGTCCCTAGCGTCTTTATCTCTATCTCCATCCTTTGCAAGTCATACAAAATGGGCCTTTGCGTTGACAATATCACACTCGTACCCGCATATGATCTTCTACTCAATGCGTCAGTTACCACATTTACTTTTCTAGGATGGTATTTGATGGTATGATCATAATCTTTCAATAGTTCAAGCCAACGTCGTTGTCGCATGTTGAGTTCCTTTTGAGTGAAGAAATATTTGAGGCTTTTATGATCCGTAAAGATCTTCACTTTCTCCCCATACAAGTAATGCCTCCAAATTTTAAGTGCGAAGACAACAGCTGCCAACTCTAGATCATGAGTAGGATAATTCCTCTCATATTCTTTGAGTTGTCGAGAGGCATAGGCTATGACTTTCCCATGTTGCATGAGAACACATCCTAACCCTTTGCTTGAAGCATCACTATAGATGACAAATCCCTCTGAGCTAGATGGTATTGTTAGAACAGGTGCTGAAATGAGTCTTCTCTTGAGTTCTTGAAAACTCTTCTCACATTCCTCGTTCCAACCGAATTTTGTATCTTTCTGACTCAACTGAGTTAAGGGAGTAGCGATTCGAGAAAACCCTTCTACGAATCTCTGATAATAACCAGCTAAGCCGAGAAAGCTACATACTTCGGTCACTGATTTAGGTTGCTCCCAGCTTTGAATAGCTTTAATCTTTGCTGGATCAATAGATATTCAATGACTTGATACCACGTGCCCAAGGAATGCTACTTCCTCAAGCCAAACTCGCATTTCTTCAACTTGGCAACAAGCTTATATTCACGAAGCTTTTGGAGTATCAGCCTCAAGTGTTGCTCATGATCTTCACAGCTTTTGGAATAAATAAGGATGTCATCAATAAAGACGACCACAAAGTGATCCAAATATTCCTTGAATACTCGGTTCATTATATCCATAAAAGCGGCCCGAGCATTAGTTAATCCAAAAGACATGACTAGAAATTCATAATGCCGTCATGCAGAGTTAAAAGCCATCTTTGGAATGTCATCCTGGTTCTAATCTTCAATTGGTGATATCCTAAGCGAAGATCAATCTTTGAAAAAGAATTTGGCTCCTTGCAATGCGGTCAAACAGGTCATCAATACGTGGCAATGGGTACCTATTTTGATGGTGACATGATTTAACTCCCGATAATCAATCTGATCGCATACTCCCATTTTTCTTCTTCACGAATAGAGCAGAGCACCCCAAGGAGAAGTACTAGGACGAATAAAGGCAATGTCTAACAATTCCTGCAGTTGGGTCTTTAACTCCTGAAGTTCAATAGGAGTCATTCGATATGGGGCTTTGGAAATGGGTTTTTTACCGGGTTCAAGGACGATACAAAATTCAATTTCACGTTTTGGGGGTAGGCCAGGAAGTTCTTCAGGGAATACGTCAGGAAATTCATTAACAATAGAAATATCATTAAACTGACGTATTTTTGTTTAGATCCGTGACATGAGCTAAGAAAGCTTGACATCCATTTTTCAATAAACGAATAGCTTTATGGGTTGAGATGACAGTGATTGATTTTAATGGTTTGGTTGCTTGAATTCGCATAATAGGTTGGTTAGGAATATGAAAGCTAACAACCTTACAAAAATAATCAATTTTTGCATGATGAGTAGTTAACCAATCAATCCCTAGAATTACGTTAAATGCAAGTATTTTCAATGAAATAAGATCGACGGTTAATGTGAGGGTACCGATTTGAACCAAACAAGACTTATAAACGATGGATGTAATGAAGGTTTCTCCCAACGGAGTTCAACAGATAAGTCAAAGTCTAATTTCTCCTAGAGTCAAATTTAAGCGTTGAGCGTAGTAGGAGAAATAAAAGAATGGGTAGACACGGTATCAAATAAGGTATATACTTCGCTAGAGTTTATAATAAGCTTATCCGTGATGACCTCGTTCGGGTTCCTTGCTTTACGGGATGTCATGACAAACGCTTCTTCCTCCACTTCTTGGCTTTAACTTTTCGGGGCGTCCTTTGGTGCCTCCATCCTAAATTGAACTTGTCTTCACCGAACGCATACAAAATCGGGCTAGGTGACCTTCTCTTCTACAATTATAACATGCTTTGGGCGAGACATCACGCAGCTTTGGACCGATGTGTCCTTCCCTCCGCATTTGAAGCATATGATAGGTGGTCGTTTCTACTTCCTTAACCACGGGTCTTTGGTCTTTGGCGTCTTTCCATCATTGTTGAATCTTCTCTTCTTGAAATGTCCATTCTTATTATTTTGGCCATGATTACCACCAAGTGGTTACCATTTACGGCATGTTGATTCCTCCACGCTTATTGTCACCGCTTGATGATCAAGTATCACTAGTATTATCATTTCTTTGTTGCTCTCTTTTGGATGGGTTGACTCATTATCGCTCTCCAATAAATAATCGAGCCCTATTAACAACATCTAGAATACAAACACGGTTTATGAGAGATAAGATATTGATGTATCTCGGGTTTCAAACCTCTTAGAAACATTCGCGTCATTCTCTCCTCATTATCAACCAAATGGGACACAAACTGGGACAACTCGGTAAACTTGGCTTTGTACTGCGACACAGTCATGTTGTTTTGCTCCAGCTTAATGAACTCTACCTATTTCATGTGACGGATACTTTCGGGAAAGTACTTGTCGTTGAACAATTCTTGGAACCTCTCCCAAGTCATCTTCAGTGCGGCAGGTTGAGTACGTTTTATAGATTCCCACTAGTAATCTGCCTCTGCACGCAACATGAAGGTGGCAAAGGGAACCTTTTACTCCTTGGAGCATCCCAAGACATCAAATATCTTGCAGATCTGCTTTATCCACGTCTCCGCCTCCAAAAAACTCCGGTGGTCCCAGTTCCTTGAACTGCTTAGCGGTGACCGTCCGAGAGTTGCCAATGTTTCCACCAACATTTCGGACATGAGTTTCTCTTGCCTGATGCTGTATAAATTGCAGAAAGCCTCTGAACATTCCATCATTCATCATTTGGTCAGTGTTGTTATTTGCATGAGGATTGTCGCCTTCCTGATGCACATTGTCCAGATTATTGATCTGTGGAGACTCAATGGTCTCCTGTGCTCCATTGATGTTCTCAACATTCTCGGATGCCATTTTCAAATACTGCCACAAAATAAGGGTTATTTAACATATCACATATTATCCCTATACTCTGACCGACCAATTAAATGCCAAATAAACTTAGGTAGGTCATACTAGCGAAGGAATTCCCTGTCTCTCCCATCCTTGTTCTTGTCTCACATCTCAGCCAGAGATCATATCCCTAAGCTTTGATACCAACTGTGACGCCCCCAAAATAGGTATACATCACCCATCTTGAGTCGCCAAATACATGGTACAAAATTTAAATACAACTTAATTATACAACAGTCGTGTAAAATACGACAAAATATATGCTGTGAGTTTTAATACAAATATTGTCATCTAGACAATATCCTCACTCAATTGAGTCCTCATTACACTTATTACCACACTATTTCACAAAATAGTGAGGACTACTAATGCAATTATCTGGACCGTCACTTCGTTCCCTGACTAGTCCCTGCTACGTTCTCATTTCCTGAAGCGAACAATGAAAGTAAAAGGGTGAGCTCAACTAGCCCAGTAAGAAATATTATGACTAAGATAATGCAGAATAAATTATCATTAGTCTTCAACAATGTTAAACTGATAAAATACAATAGACATCAAGTTTAACTGCAGCGGAACATGCAATCCATTAAAAGATTCAAGTAGAGAATAAAATCTACTATCTTTTACGATTTAAAATGTTTTCATCACTTTTATCGCTGGGACACAGCTTAATAAATAATCAACATCATCCCTGCACTACGGCTAAGGATATTCATTAGTATCAAGACCACAAATTATCCATGCACTACTGGCCAAAGATATTCATGTATTCATCAATGGTCATGATTGTAATACCCGAAAAAAAAAATTTATTTTGTTTTAAAACATAATTGTACTTTATCTGTTACTTGGGTTAGCTAGTAATTTATTTTGGGTCAAACTAGTTATTTACTTTTGTGGGTTAATGTATTAATAAGTGTTGGGTGAATTAAATTGGTAATTGTGTTTTAAATTAATTGGGTCTATATTTTTTTTTATTGTGTAAATTTTTTAAAATTCTATTAAAATTGGTGAGTTAATAATTATATTATATTAATTAATAAAATATGTTTTTAACTTAGTAAATATTAAAACCTAATCTTCCTTGTATACGTCTAATACAAATTGATTAAGGGGAGAGAATGAAAAGAAAGCATACAGAGGATAACTTACGAATAAACCGCTTTCTTTGGTTCAAGTGCTATTGTGAATGAATTTGTAAATAGAGGCAATTGTTCAAATCAATAATAATGAAAAGAGTTGCTTGCGATAAGAAACATAACAGTTTGGTTCTGGTTTTGATAGTCATGAGGGTCAGCGCATGGAGGAATACATATATGTTGATGCAAATAAAATTTTTATATATATATGTATGTATTTTGACTTTGGCAGGCTCATGATTTACATCGATATTATATATTATTATATAGAGTTTTTTTTTGTATGTAGCGTGGGAGGCGGGCTTGCTCAAGTTTGTTTTCTTATATATATATATATATATATATATATATATATATATATATTTTAATAAGTTTTTAGCCATGAGGTTTTATAAATCAAAATTGGTAAATCAAATTGAAATTATGTATATTAATTTAAATTAATTAATTTTGTTGACATAGTTGTAAAAGTTTTTAATAATAAATTTAATATTATTATGTTATTAATGATTGGATTGTAATAAAATTTTATTAAACTATTTAGTTTGAACGGAGAGAGTCTAAACGAGTTTGTGGAATATACTTTGGGTATTACATTGCTTAATCTAGGTACGGATTCCGTACTTTTTCAGCGAGACTCTTTTATTTTTAATTCGTTCGTTTCGTTATTCGTTCGAAATTTAGTATTGCATCTCATAATTATTTCTTGTCAATTTATTTTGATAGTTCGTTTTGGTGTTCATAGTTGGAACTCATATTTGTACTCTTTAGACTAGTACAACATGTCTAAAATTATTTTGATAGTTCCGTCTTGGTATTGATACTTAGAACTCGCGTTTGTACTCTTGATCTAGTGTATCATCTTTTGTATTTATTTTGATTCTCGTAGAAAGTACATGTTAATATTTTTGGAGACTTTGAGTTGATGATTCAATTTCAGTTAACATGTACATATTAGAACCCCTTTTGGTTGGTATTATGTCGCATGTGTTGTGACATGGTATCTTTGTTAGAATATACCGTAGGGTATACCTGAGCTATAACCACCTGTGGGGGTACCACAGACATGTCCTCTTGGCACCGAGGCATGACACCTTCCGTGGCGGTGTGATCAGTCCACGGCGTCTCCGTTTTGTGCTCCGGTGGGAGTTGGCCATTTGGTGTTTTGTTGTGGGAGGCGATGGGTGCGACCCTAGTTTTCTGCTCGCTTGCTAGCGGATTGGTGATGTTTGTGCCAAACACACCTTCCGATTTTGCATGCATCTGGATTATAGCAATCCGATGTGTGATTGCACATGTGGCATTATTTTGATTGCTGTGTGGCATTATTTGACTTGCACTGTGGCAAGGTATGTTACTATTTATTCTCGAGCTCTCAGTGTGAAATAACACCCACCATTTGATTCAAATTTATCATTTCATTGTGTTGGTTTTGTTACGTTCTGATTCCTTCAATTAATTGTATTAGTTATTTCGTTTCATTATTCTTTTATTCTATATCCGTCTTTGGGCATTTGGCTCATGTTTGTGTTTTCTTCCTAAGCGGTGTCGGGGGAATCATGGGCAAGTGTGATGAGAGCTCCATTCATTCCAATGGATTAGAGTTATTATGTTTAGGATTGATATGTCAATTTATTTGAAATTGTAATAATTACCTTTTATGGTTTGAGCTAGTGGGATATTTACTATAGTTTGTCTTGTGATATTTAATTATTATGAGCCCATCCTTTTATGACATAAATCTTTCATTCAGTCTTGTTGTGTTTTGAGTAACCTCTCTTTCTATTTTGGGAAGGGGGTGTTACAATGATCATGCCAACAACTATCCATCAATGCACTACGTGCCAATGAGGACTTTTACCACATCATTTGTAACATTACGGTCATGATTATACCGAATAATCCCTGGTCATAATCATTCTAAGTCCATCTATGCACAACAGGCCACAGATGACTTTCAACAAAAATATAAACATGAGGATGATGACAATGATATAAGAATTCAATAAAACAAGTTCAAGAATTAATTTATCCAGGAACTAATAACGTCCAAATTGTCAACATGATACTTCTTTGTAGAGTAAAATTTAAGAATGCTCAGAAGAATATTTCCATGAAAAGACACTGGATGAAGCGCAAATATCAAGGATATTCCACTAATTTCATAGAGTATAGAAACCAAAACTTTAACGAACTGAATATAATAAAGAATGGAATAACAAAAGAAATCACCATGCATGCGGTAGATTGCGATGATGCATTATTCAATGTAATAATAAATAACGGAACTGGTCAAAGTATGTGTACGCTTAAAAGCGGGATATTCCAATGAATAATAAAATATGGAATAACGAATAAATTTCACCATGTATACGATTACTTAGATGCGTAGGCAAAAGTTATTCTAACATAATGATAAAGAATGGAATAATGTAAGAATTTCACCAAGTATAGAGGGTAGACCAGCATATATACTGAGTTATTCCAATGTAGAATAAAAAAATGGAATAACAAAAGTTCTCTTCATGAATACGAAAGAAATAATACCCCTTACAGTAAAAGAAACTTGATATCAGAGTAGTGAAGTAGCAGAATACTTTTCTTCTTTCTCTCTATAGTTTCTCTCTCTAGAGTTTCAATGAATTCATAAGAAATAATGAAGGAATGGGCTTTTATTTATAGAAGAATGGACTGAATAGTAACCAATCCATGAACGGTCCAGATTAATTTACTTTTAAACAAACGATCCAGATTGGTTTACAATAAAATATAATATATTCTATTTATAATCTAATAAAACGAATAATTTTATAAAAGTATTCTGTTTTATATAAAAAGATTTTACTATCACAGAACACTTATGCAAACACTATGCATAATAAAATATAATATATTCTAATTATTGTCTAATAAAATAGATAACTTTATAAAAGTATTACATTTTTATATAAAAAGATTTTACTATTAGCCTAATAAAACGAATAACTTTATAAAAGTATTTTGTTTTATATAAAAAGCTTTTCTGTTTTATTACATTAATAATACTAATAAAATAAAACTTCATCATCATTATCATAATTCACACTATTAATCGTCCAGGTCGTTCCCAGGAAAGAGGGGGATTTCCAATAAGGATTTTTCCCTATTGGCGCGCAATTATGTGACCAAACCTCTCATTGGCAGAACTTCTAGACATCGTTAATAATGCAAATAATAATATTAACAACTTTGTTATCTCAATTATTGATTTAATAATAAATAAAATATTGACAATAATTTAATCTAATAACGTGAGATACTATGCAGCAAATACTGAAGCAATAATTGAACAAAACTGAGTGACTTCTCACGTAAGCATCAATAATCAATACCGTGTACTACTATGCAACCACGCGCATTCCTATACTTTTAACACTGAGTGTTTCAACAGTTAACGGTAAAACTTCCGCCGTTATTTTCATAAAATATTTGTTTGTCGTTTTCAATTCGATTAATAATTACATTAGGGGTCCACCAATGATTGTCTTGAGTCGTCATTTAATATTCCCTATTAAAATGAATATTCCCCAACCAATCGAATATTATAAACAACTTGCGTACTTTGTAAAATTTCTAAATATTACTCACAACTATAACATTATATCAAATTCATTCTATAATATTTAAAAATAATAATTATAGAAAATTCATCTTTATTCGTAAAAGTTGGGGTCTTACAGGTTATTCCAATAGAATAATAAATAATGAACCAGTCGAAGCGAAATTCACACCAATCGGCGGGATATTCCAACAGAATAATAAAGAATGGAATAACAATGAAATCATCATGCATCGCGATAGACGCAGACAGACGGTTATTCCAATGAATAATAATTAGTAGAAGAACGTCGTGAAGGCGTAATACGCACCTAGCGATATTCCAATGAATAATAAATAATGGAACTGGTCGTCAAAAGCGTAAACGCAGATGGGATGTTCCAATGAATAATAAAGAATGGAATAATGTAAGAATTTCACCGGTATGCGGTACTTGGCATAGGCAGTTATTCCAACATAATGATAAAGAATGGAATAACGTAAGATTTTCACCATGTATGTAGTACTTCACATGTAGCGCGAGTTATTCCAACATTATGATAAAGAATGGAATAACATAAGAATTTCACCAAGTATAGGGTAGTCCATTGATACAGTTATTCCAACGTAATAATAAAGAATGGAATAATGAAGTTCTCTTCATGAATACAAAAGAAATAATACCCCTTACCTTAGAAAAAAAGCGGATATAGGAGTAGTGAAGTAGCGAGAATACTTTTCTTCTTTCTCTCTATAGTTTCTCTCTCTAGAGTTTCAAATGAATTCTTAAGAAATAATGAAGGAATGAGCTTCTATTTATAGGAGAATGGGATCTGAATAGTAACTAATTCATGAACGGTCAGTTGATTTACTTTCTAAACGGACGGTCCATATTGAATTACTATGCAAGATTATTAATAAAATATTCTAATAAAACAAAATCTTTTAAATAAAATATAATATATTCTATTTATAATCTAATAAAACGAATAACTTTATAAAAGTATTTTATTTTATATAAAAATATTTTACTATACAAAAACTATTATCTTGAATACTTTATGTAACACTATGCATAATAAAATATAATATATTCTAATTATTGTCTAATAAAATAAATAACTTTATAAAAGTATTACATTTTTTATATAAAAAGATTTTACTATACAAAAACACTATACAGTAGCACTATCTTGAATACTATGCATAATAAAATATAATATATTCTAATTATTGTCTAATAAAACAAATAACTTTATAAAAGTATTCTATTTTATATAAAAAGATTTTACTATGCAAAACACTATGCATAATAGAATATAATATATTCTAATTATTGTCTAATAAAACAAATAACTTTATAAAAGTATTATGTTTTATATAAAAAGCTTTTCCGTTTTATTACATTAATAATACTAATAAAACACAATATATATATATATATACAATCTTCCGTGACTTCATAAAAGACACCTCAATATATTTAACAACATTTATCATCATTATTATAATTCACAATATTAATCGACCAGGTCATTCCCAGGAAAGAGGGGGTTTTTCAATAAGGATTTCTCTCTATTGGCGCATAATTAGGTGACCAACCCTCTTCTTGGCAAAACTTCTAGACATCGTTAATATTGCAAATAATAATATTAATAGCTCTGTCATCTCAATTATTGATTTAATAATATATAAAATATCGATAATAATTGAATCAAATAACGTGAGATACTATGCAACAATTACTGAAGAAATAATTGAACAAAACTGAGTGACTTCTCACGTAAGCATCAATAATCAATATCGTAATGCTAATATGCAACCACGCATTATTCTTAGACTTTTTAGTACAAGGGTAGTTCAACAGTTTTAACGGTAAAACTTTCGTCGTTATTTTCATAAAAATATTTTTGTCATTTTCTCAATCCGACAATAATTCCGTTGTGGTGTCCACCAATGATTCTACAGTCGTACGGATATTTCCCGACAAAAAGAATATTCCCCGACCAATCGAATAATATATAACAACTTGCATACTTTGCAAAATTTATAAATATTACCCACAACTAAAATATTATATCAAATTCATTCCATAATATTAAAAAAAAAAATTCAAAAAATTTAAATCTTTATTCGTAAAATTTGGAGTCTCACAGAAATGCTACAAATTTTCGTGGGTTTGAAGAAAGAGAGTCTTGGTGGTGTGTTTGTGAGCAAATGAGGTAAAGTTGTGAACTTTTCTCTCTCTCAATCTATATATATTTCTAATGCAATGTATGTGTAAGACCACAACTTATTATAAATGAAATTGAATTTTCTCTATTTATTATTTTAAAATAGTAAGGGTTGATTTGATTAATGTGATTAGTTATGAGTAAAATGCGCAAATATCTTAAATAAACAAGTGGTTATAAAATATTTATTGTTGTTGGGGAATATTCGTTTGGTCGTGGAATATTCATACTGACGGGGAATATTCGTACGACGGCGCATCCTTGTGTGGGCCCATAACGGAAAGAGATTGGATGAAAAAAAAATGACAAGTATGAGTTTTTATAAATAACTTGGTAGAATTATTACCGAATTAACACTTTGTTGAATACCCGTGTGGTTTAAACACGATGTCTGGCAGTGTTCTTGCACAAGATAGCACTACGTTATTGCACCAATTATTGATTCTTATGTAGGAAGGCACTACTCAATAATTGTTACAGTAATTATTGTTCAATATTTTATTTTATTGATTCAATAATTGCTACGTTGATATTTTATATTATTGTTGTTTCAATAATTATCACTACGATATTTTCCATTATCGGATCAATAATTCATATTATTTTAATAATATTACTAGATAACATTATTGGCAATGTCTAGAAAGTTACATCTAAGAGGTTTGGTCACCTAATTGCCGCGAAAGTGAGGAGAAATCCTTATATGAAAGCCCTCTTTTTTGGAAGCAGTGCAGTTTGTCATTATTACGATTCTCATAATATTATTTGTGAATAATTAATTATTGATTTATATGATAAGGAAAATATTTATTTATGTGGATATAGATGGAGGAATTTTTAGAAAAGTGACAATTGTTGAAAATTGATATTTTATTTTTTTGATAAAATAATTTATTTAAATATATTATTATATTTTAATAATATAATAATGGTGATATTTTTATAATAAATATGTGATATACGAATAAATGAGGAGGAAGAGTATTTTTATTATAATAAATGTTAAAAACATGTTAAACATGTTGGTGGGCTCCATTTTTGACTGAAATTTGATTATAGCCTATAAAATCATCCGTATGTGGATTTCGGTCAATTTCTGTTTGGAATTTGGAAAAACTTAAACTTACAAAGTTGTAGAGAATTGAATTTCCTATAGAATGGACATAAGATTTGAATTTTTCTGATAAAAGAGCTATTTATTATGAATTATTGAAGTTCTGGAATAATTGAATTTTGGAGTTTAAAATATTTATTTTTAGAAAAACATTTTTTGCAATTGGGTGGGCCCCACATGTGTTGTAAACTTGTTGAAATCAGATTTCAAGAGGTGGGCGTGAAATTTTTTAATAAATATTATTATTTTATTACATTTTCTGCTTTGGTGTTCTAAGTATTTTCCTATAAATAGGGTGCTTAGGTTAGAATTGAAAATCACACCAAGAAACTAAAGTTTTCTCTCTCTATATTGTCGAGCGTATTTTTGTGAGTATTTTGATACTTTGAGTGTTACTATACGATGCAAGTTTCCTTCGGCGTTATAACTGATATTCCAGCCAGAAGTACTATCCTTTTGAAGTAAGGGATGTTATTTTTTTTAAATGATATTATTTCTTTTAATATCATTATGCCGGAATATTGGTAAAATTTTTCTTATGAAATTCTTGTCTTTTAGTGTTGGGGTTACTATTCACGTATACAGCACTATTCACCAAAAAATGAAATTTTCTCTTCTTTGTCCCAAATGTCTATTTTCGTTATTATCTTTGATTTTATCCATGTTTTGATATTCATTCTGAAATTTTACTCTACCATGGATAAACTGAAGTACGAATCCCTAATATTTGTTCTTTTGTCTCACTGGATTCGTTATCTTTAAAATATTTTTCATCATCCTCAATCTTAAATGATGGTATAACTAAATATATTTGGCCTGTATTGTAAAGATGGATGAATTTCTGATGAATATCTTTGGCCCGTAGTGCAAAGATGAATAGGTGTTGAGATGAACATGACCAAATGATGAATATCTTTGGCCTGTAGTGCAAAGATGAATATTTGATTTAAAATATATATTGATTGATATTACAGGGATAAATTATTGATGGTGGACTTTAAAATCTTAGAAGATAGTAGATTTCATTCTCTACTTAACTCTTCTAAATGAATTGTTATTTTTGCTGCGAATATTGATTTAAAACTTGTTGTCTATTATATTCTATCAGATTTTTTCCTGTTAAGGACTAACAATAATTTGTTCTATATTACCTTAGTTATAATATCCTTTACTGGGCTAGTTGAGCTCACCCTTTTCCTTTTTGTTCTATTTTTCTTCTCAGGTGGCGAGAATGTAGCGAGTACTAGTCAGTGTATGGAATGATGGTTCTAGAAAGTTATTTTAGTGGTCCTCACTATTTTTGTAAAATAATGTATCAATAATTGTAATGAGGACTTATTTGAGTGTGGATATTATCTAGAAGATAATATTTGTATTTAAACTCACAAATTATATGTTGTCGTATTTTGCACGACAATTGTATTAATAAAGTTGTAGTTGTTTTTGTACCATGTATTTGGCGACTCAGAATGGGTGATGTATACCTATTTTGGGGGCGTCACATATGGCAGATGTATATTGCTGATTTGCTGGAATTATTGGCACATGGGTTAGCTAGAGTGGTTCAACAACTAAAGTTTTGGCCACATCTACAAGTTATCTCAAAAATAATGCAAGAAGGGCAATATGGTCATTTGACTTGCAATTTTAATGGTGTAGACACTCGAAATTTTCTTTTCCTGTTACTAACTATTCAGGAAGGCAAAAGGGTCTTTTTCACATTCCAAAGATAACCCTTGAGGACTACAACATCAATTCCAACCCTGGAAATAGACCCGGGAGATCCAATTTCCAACCCCGGAGATAACCCTGGGAAATCTGTTTCTAAACCCGGAGATAACCCCGGGAAAATCAGTTCCAACCTTGGAGATAACCCGGGGGGATCAAGTGCAAAACCCGGAGTCAACCTCGGGAGGTCAACCCAACCTCAGGGATAACCCTGAGGACATTCAGAGTCAACAGCATGGCCATCTCAGAGATAACCCTGGGAAAAACCCGCTACAATTGTACAAAAACCGGAGATAACCCCGGGAGAGGCAAAATGGTTATTTTGCCAACTCAACTTCACTTCAAACCAAATACACTCATTTCAACACAAATTGCTTCATAAGAAGTCCCACAAGACTCATCTCTTAACTTCGGAGCGCAAACTACGCGAAACAGCTCACCGAATTGCCTGACGGAAACCTAGGAATGCTATTTCGGTCATGGACCTATCTTCCTGGAATCAAAAAGGGCAAATCCCATGCCATTGTGTAACTCTCAACATAACTGATCCGAAGAAGTACAGATATACTTCGTTTGGATGCTCGGATTGAAGTTCTGCAAGTTCGAGCGAACATTACAGTACACAAGTGCACGTACTTCGAGACGACGGGACCCGCGAGGCCTAGATACACATTGACCAGCCGCAGGTATACCAGAGGCTACCACAGGTTGACCTGCGGCAATCCGTCTATATATACAAGGCTTGGGCTAGCCATTTTGAGAGAGAAAATAGCGAGGGAGCCCTGTCCATTTTGCTCTGTACACACCCATATTGAGTGTTTTCTCATTTTAAACATCTGTTAGCTCACATATAGCTATACTTTTATTCGGCGGGAGCTGAGTATTTATCCATATAGAGTCATAGAAGTCTACATTGGCAGCCCACTGTAAGCCTTCTTATATTCTATAAAGCCTTTCTTTTCATCTTGGCACACACTGTTGTACACGTTGAGAGTCATGTGAGTGTGTTTACCCGGACTTCGGTCCGTGGTTTTCATTTCTGTCTGTATATATATACTTATATATGTATATATTTTTATACGGACTAACATTACCGAGTTATGCCTCGATTGAGCCTGAACTTGATGCGAGAGCATTTATTTGCTTTTGTATATATATACTTATATATATGAATCGTGGTGGAGACTACATCGATGAGCTCGAGATTTTACATCCTATATGTTTAATTGCTTATATATATATATATATATATATATATATATATATATATATATATAATTGTTGTCGTACATATCTCGATGAGCCCAATTTTACATTCTATTGCATTTATTCGCTTATATATATATATATATATATAATTGTTTTTGACATATCCGATGAGCCCTGGATTTACATCCAGTGCGTTTACTACTTTTATATATATATTTGTACATATATATATATATATATATTTAAATTTCTATCAGCCCTGGAGTTTACTTCGTGGCCTTTTACAACTTTATTTACATTCCGTCCTGCCTGGAGTTTACTTCGTGACAGTAGATCGCTTTTACAGCTTTATTTACATTTCGTCCTGCCTGGAGTTTACTCGTGGTGGTTGATCATGTTCATATATATATATATATATACCTCTTTTATATATTTACGTTTCCGATCCCCCATGGAGTTGCTTCGTGGTGGCTGATCATGTTTGTATATATGTAACTGCTTACTGCTTTCCATACAAATTGCAATATCATGTGTGCCTAGGAATCATGTGATCACAGATTCAGTCTACTGAATCTAGATTCGGTTCCCATGATGGACATTTTCTGGCTAAGCAACTTGTACATTATTTTATAGTGTCTGAGTTTCCTTGGATGGCAATCATGCCCGTGAGGAGTTCGGCATTGCTGTAAATTATTTTCTCGAGAATGCTTCGCATCTCAAAAATAAAAGCAAACAAGCCGGACATTTAATAATAAAATGGATGTATGAAAAGGTCTCAATTCCTATTGAGCACAGGGTTTGAAAAACCACTTTTACAAAAAAAAACTTCATTGCTATCTTGTGGTTAAAATTGGATTTTTCTAATAAAATTCAAGCCCTTGTATATAGGTGCGAACAAGGCCTCGCACTACTTTCAAATAATTGCACATTGATCCACACACACACACACACACACACATTCATATAACAATTTCTTTGAAAAGTGGCGGTCACCATGGTAACACGGATGTCGGGGGGTGCCTAACACCTTCCCTCCGCATAATCAAGCCCCCAGACCCAAAATGAATCTCGATTTCACAGACCCGTTTGATAATGTTTATATATATATATATATATGTACAGCTTTTATATATATATATATATATATATATATAACTGCTTACTGCTTTCCATACAAATTGCAGTATCTTGTGAGCCTAGGAATCATGTGATCACAAGTTCAGTCTACTAAATCTAGATTCGGTTCCCATGATGGACATTTTCTGGCTGTAAGAAGCTTGTACATTATTTTACAGTGTCTGAGTTTCCTTGGATGGCTGTCATACCCATGAGGAGTTCGACATTGCTGTATATTGTTTTCTCGAGAATGCCTCGCATCTCGAAAATAAAAGCAAACAAGCCAAACATTTTTAATAATAAAATGGAAGTATGAAAAGGTCTCAATTCCTATTGAGCATAAGGTTTGAAAAACCTCTTTTACAAAACTTCATTGCTAAATCTTGGTTAAAACTGAATTTTCTTATAAAATTTGAACCTTGTGTATATAGGTGCGAACGAGGCCTCGCACTACTTTCATATAATTGCACATTGATCCACACACACACACATATTCATATAACAATTTCTTTGAGAAGTGGCGGTCACCGTGGTAACATGGATGTCGGGGGGTGCCTAACACCTTCCCTCCGCATAAGCCCCCGAACCCTTAATGAATCTCGATTTCATAGACCCGTCTAGCAGTGCCAAATCACTGGGTCAATGTGCAAACCTTTTCGGTTGCGTTGGTGCAACCAATTAAAAACACCAACTAGCGACTCTTAAAGTCAATCGTCGACATTATACATGTCGGACATTTTTCACTTGTTTTTTCAAACAAATCTCACATTAACATGAGAACACCAAAAGACAAGTAACGAAAAGGGACACTCAAAAATCCCGATGTCGATAGGTGGCGACTCTGCTGGGGATTCCAGTAAGAGGGCTTAAGCCGCTATTGCAAACTTTTCAAAATTGTTATATGCTTATGTGTGATTGTTGCATTTACATTTCTGATAAATGTTTACGAATGCATATTACTTATCGCCTTTGCTAAATATCTATACATGATATTAGTGTCAAGATATTAGTAACCATACATGTCATCATTTTGCATTAACGGTGAGACACGTTGTATGTGAATGTATGTTGTGTGGTCCCTCCATCGAGGCTATCCTGTCTTGTTTGATTCTTTGGACTCGTGGGAAGAATAATTCCCCGGGGCTCGTGAAAGGCACCACTCATTCGCTTCCAGGTTGAACGAATTCGGATTAACTTCTCGTCAAGTAGATTGCAATGATCTGGGAACCTTCATGCCGAAAATCCGCGAGAATAACCTAAGATAGGTCAGCCTCTGATAAACCAAACGCGAAGGGAAGTCTCTTCATACTTTCCCATTTAATTACTTGTAATTTCAATTACTTGTCAATCTCAATGTAAAGGAAAATATGAAGAATATGTGTAAATGCATATTAGGGCTTTACATGCTATTAAATGACACCCATTTTGCAGGATAATATTCCTAAAATGGACACGTTATGATAGCATGTAAAATTTTTATACATTTCCCTAAGACTAAACTACATAAGTTTTTGTAGGGAAGCAATTGATCATATTTCCCGTTCAAAGTCTAAAAGGGCATTAAGCCCACAGTCAAATATGGATAAAAGTGCTCAGTCTGATCCTACTCCTGTCTCTCGCGAGGTGTTTGAAAGATTAAGCTATCAAATGACAGATTTGGCTGTTATGCTCAAAGAACTACTCCAATCTACTCAAGGTATACAAATACCCATCCACACAAAATCCCCTGCACATGGAGGAACCTAGGGCCAAACAATGCCTACTCAATTCGAGTCATTCATACCAGGGGTAGTCAGGGTATTGGCAAAAAGATGGAGACCTAGATACTTAAACCTCATTCCAATAAAGAGATCACAAATCTTAGGGATGATCGAGAAATTGGGGATCTAAGAAAGAAAGTCCAACAAATGGAAGAGACCATCCGATCAATCAAAGGGACTGGAAATTATGGGAGTGTCAACTATTCAGATCTCTGCATATTCTCAGGGGCTCGATATCCTACCAAATTCAAAGTCCCAGAGTTTGAAAAGTACAATGGGGCAGGCGATCCATATACGCACCTAAAAGTGTACATTGGCAAACTGGGGTCTTATGCTTAAGATGAAAGCCTCATAATGCAACTTTTTCAAAAGAGTCTCACCGGAGAGGCTAAAGCCTGGTATGCCCGACTTGACAATACTAAAATCCACACAATCAAAGAATTGGCCCATGCCTTTCTAAATCAAGACAGATTTTTCATCCTGAAATGGCAACTTGATTGATACCAAGTGACTAAAGTCAAAAAGAAAAGTACTGAATCTTTCTGAGAATATGCCCAAAGGTGGAGACATCTAGCAGCGCAAGTCATTCCATTAATGACAAAAGCTGAGATGGTAATGATGTTTATTGATATCCAAGAGGCTCCGTACTACGAAAGGATCCTAGCAGGCATAGGAAAGCCCTTCTCAAAAATGATCAAACACGTAGAAATGGCAGAGATGGGCCTGAAGGCAGGCAAGATTAAAGACTTCACTGCCTTGGAAGCAGTCGCCAAGAATATACAGACTGGCAAGTATGCAAGCGATCCCAAGGGGGTACCTGATAAAGGCAGTGAAGATGTATCCCTTGTTGTACAGGGGCAAGCTAGTAGACCAACCTACAGTTCCCCCATTTGGAAAAAGCGAGACAATCTGCCATTTCAACAACAGGCTGCATTTAACCAATTCCAAGACAGAAAAAGAAAATTTGAGAGAACAGAAAATCGGGTGTTCACTCCATTGGGCGATTCTCTTGAAAATGTTTTGGCGATATTGATGGATCATAAGCAAATTACCGAACTGGATCCACCTCTGAAACCAGGGAGCAAAAGATACAATCCAAGCCAGAGATGTGCTTACCACTCAGGGTCTCCAGGACACGATACGGAAGATTGTTGGTCCTTAAAGCATAAAATTAAAAATTTGATCAAAAGTGGCAGTATTGTGGTCCAGCAACCTACAAAATGTCAACACCAACCTTCTGTTGCAACATGATACGGAAGAAGTAAACATGATCGGGTCAGGAAGTACTGAAATATATCCAATTCATAAATGCATACAAAGGATAGAGGACTACCCCCAAAGGCACAGAGAAGATGTCTTAAAATGGGAAAACTCGGAGGAGGGTATGATAGTAATGCAAAAGTTAGAGACAATCTAGAATCAAGTAAATCTGCTAGCTAAGCTAATAGTGCGCCAACATCAGGATACGAGGCATTTCTTCACTCAACTATCAGAAGGCCAAGAAAAGGGGGATGATAAAATTGCTAGAAACCTCGCCAATGAAAAAATCGCAGGGGGAATGCGAACTCTCAAAGAAGAAAGATCAAACAACCTTCACAAGAGTCCAAAAATTCACCCCTCTAAGCAAATCCAATGAAGAAATGCTACATTTTCTGATAAGCGAAGGAAGGATTACTGAGTTGCTGCCTCCTGTAAATCCCAAGATAAAGAGCTATGATTCCACCAAGATATGTCTCTACCATTCTAATTCACTTGGACATATGACTGAGGAATGTTGGGCTTTGCGACATAAAATCCAAGATCTCATTGAAAATGGAGAGCTGGAGATAGAAATTCCCATGACCAAAAAAGGCGAAAAGGCAATAAAAAGCTTAAGATGTCCACTCGAGACAGGTAGTTCAAATAAGGTGAAGGCTATGAGCGATAATCCTGGAAGAACACAAGATGGAGAAATCCTAATGCAGGAAATGATAGAAGAGACAAGGGAATTCCCGAAGGATATTCTTTTGCCAACATCAAACATCTTCTAGTCCAAAGATATCAACCACGCTCCTGATTTTATCACCTTAGATGATGCGGAGGAAATACTGATCCTTTCCAAGGAAGAAAAAGCAAAAAAGGAAAATTCCTTGCAAGAAATGTGACGACAGTTCGAGGCAGATTTCATGGTCGAATCCTCTCAAGCCCAGGAAAAGTGTGCAGGAACAGATGAAAGAAAAGGTAGCGAGGTTATCGGGGAAACCAACCCATCAAAGAATCAAGATTTCATACCTTTTTGCGATGGGTCCAGCTCAAGCATCCCTGAAGAATGTATTGAACCTAGAAGCGATCAAGTTATGGCCATAAGTGAAGACATTCATAACCAAGAAGTAACCTCTGTCGCGAGCCTTGAAGGCAACACAGCCACTAACGACTGGACAACCAGGCCTCAACTAGCCAAAAAGATGTAGATCCAGGGGATAAAGTTGCAAGTTCCAGAAGATGTTGGGACAATATCACTTCCTTCACAATATGTTTTTTATTTTCCATGCATAGAAAAAAAAAGAAAAAAAAAAGAAAGAAAATAAGAAAAAAAAAAGAAAGAAAAGAAAAAAAAGAATCAAAAGAAAGAAAAAAAATCAAAAAAATCAAAAAAAAACCAAAAATCAAATCATTCAGGTTTTAGCTCATCGCCCTAATTACGAAGACCCGATCTCCCTCTTCAATTAGAGACGTAGGCGTACCATTTATGGTGCAATTTAACCAAACAAACATTCCCAAAACAAACACTTCCCAAATAAACACTCATCAAACCGTTTATCTTATCAAGTAGGAACTATCCATACTTGATCTCCCACACTTACTACGAGAGACGTAGTAAGCAACCACCATCAAAAGCGGGACGACCTCAACAGATGTCCAAATCCAAACATCGATCTCAAGAACGACCCTCCAAGTTAGCGACCAATATGAAGAAGACCCAACAACACTGCAATGTTATTCCATCAAATCTGGCACAAATCCCAGAAAGGAAGAAACAGCGATATGCCAAGACAACCAGTAGCGAGGACCTTCAAAGATTCGACACACTTAATCACGAGTCTTCGTCAAATCAGAAGAAAATCAAGACCAATTGAAATAACAAGTCAGGAATAATGACTGAAGTCATCAAAACTCAAGTCCTATACTTGTTCACCATCTGGTACAGAGGAAAAAGTCTCTTACGATCTCAGCATCTTATTAGCCCATCTGTCAAAGCGACTATCCTGCATAACAAGCAAGGTCAATCAATTTC
Organism: Panax ginseng; assembly: GCA_020205605.1. Taxonomy (NCBI): domain Eukaryota; kingdom Viridiplantae; phylum Streptophyta; class Magnoliopsida; order Apiales; family Araliaceae; genus Panax; species Panax ginseng. Next base: position 92,600,699 of record CM035129.1, read on the forward strand.
AAAATTGACGACAACCCGATATTAAGACCACTACAACAAGACTTGGGCAATCTTTAAACAAATGACAACTCAACACTGGGGCATTTCTCAAACATCCTAAAGAGGAAAATTCCTCAGTCAACACCATCAACATGGTCCATCATCATCAAAGCTTCCCTCACATTAGCTCATTAGTGATTCGGATATTAATAACTTGCAACTTCATCAACAAAGAGAGTTTCTCATAAGAATTCCCGACATCAGTATGTGAAAGGACTGGGGCATTTCTGATTCCAGGAAAAGTGAAGGATTTTAAAGCGGGATCAAACCTCTCATCAAAAAGAAAGAAAACTCCTGAAAGAAATCATGGCAACACTAGCTTGCCCCTACAGACGAAGGGGAAAATTCTCAACAAAGTTCTTAACTTAAGAGCAGAAGCCCAATGACAAAGGGTTTGGCGAATGAAATCTACACCATCAATTTGCGCCAAATCCTCATAAGTTGAGGCCTTTACACTAAAGTTTAAAGTTCGGCAGCAAAAGTGCAGATGACACCCCCCCCCCCCAAGAGATATCAGTGGCATTGGATCATCGCCCAAATGGGTTTATGAGTCAAATGTTCAAGAAAATGGGGCATAAGCACTCAATAGCAAAAGGAAGCTACAAATCACCTCAAAAGGGTGAGGCACTACATCAACGTGCATTTCTATCCATCGTAACATCAGGCAGAGTCTAGCGAAGCAAACCTTTGAATATTACTTCAGCGAAGGTATCAGGAGATCCGATATTCAAAACCATTGACATCAATTTAGTGTAACACCAAGACAGTTCAGCGATGAAAGCTTTGTATACCACCATTCGAGTGGGAACCAAAATAGTTGGGCAATGTCAGCATATTCAACTACCAGCAGGGTAGGATCTGTTATCAAACTACCATCAGGGTAGACATCATTTTAAACTACCAGCGTATGCATCGGCAATATCTCAATTTCTCTTCATCAAACAGGCATTAGCGACACCAACAAAAAGCCAAACCGTTGTAGTCAACACCAGCATAGGCATCAGCAATCCTCGGTAAAGGTAAAGCGATATGCGAAAACATTTTAAATATGCACTAAAACATTCATTACATTGCGATTTGCAATTTATGATATGCAAAATGCGATGTGCGATTTACGAAGTGCGATTGGCCAAATGCGAAAAGTGAAATACGAAGTGCGAAATGCGACGTGCGATCTGCGAAAACATTTTAACATTCATCATCACATTCACTACATTGCGATTTGCATCATTAAAAATACCTTGTCATGTTTCAAGTGTCTACTAATCTTTATCATGTCCATTCCATTACATTGCATGAACATGATAAAGATGGGCATCTGTAGACACTCCAAATTTTCTTTTCCTGTTACTAACTATACAGGAGGGCAAAAACATTTTTTTATATTCCAAAGATAACCCTTGAGAACCACAACATCAATTCCAACCCTGGAAATAGACCTGGGAGATCCAATTTCCAACCCCGGAGATAACCCTGGGAAATCTGTTTCTAAACCCGGAGATAACCACGGGAAAATCAGTTCCAACCCTGGAGATAACCCCGGGGGATCAAGTGCAAAACCCGGAGTCAACCCCGGGAGGTCAACCGAACCTCAGGGATAACCCTGAGGACATTCAGAGTCAACAACATGGCCATCTCAGAGATAACCCTAGGAAAAACCCGCTACAATTGTACAAAAACCGGAGATAACCCCGGGAGGGCAAAATTGTCATTTTGACAACTCAACTTCACTTCAAACCAAATACACTCATTTCAACCCAAATTGCTTCAAAAGAAGTCCCACAAGACTCATCTCTTAACTTCAGAGCGCAAACTACGCGAAAAAACTCATCGGATTGCCTCGGAACGCAAACTACGCGAAACAGCTCACCGGATTGCCTGACGGAAACCTACGAATGCTATTTCGGTCATGGACCTATCTTCCTGGATTCAAAAAGGGAAAATCCCATGTCATTGTGTAACTCTCGACACAAGCGATCCGAAGAATTACAGATATACTTCGTTTGGATGCTCGGATTAAAGTTCTTCAAGTTCGAGCGGACATTATAGTATACGAGTGCACGTACTTCGAGACGACAGGACCCGCGAGGCCCAGATACACCTGGACCAGCCACAGGTATACCAAAGGCTACCACAGGTCAACCTGGGCTAGCCATTTGAGAGAGAAAATAGCGAGGGAGCCCTGTCCATTTTTCTCTGTACACACCCATATTGAGTGTTTTCTCATTTTAAATATCTGTTAGCTCACATATAGCTATATTTTTATTCGGTGGGAGCTGAGTGTTTATCCATATAGAGTCATAGAAGTCTATATTGGTAGCCCACTGTAAGCCTTCTTATATTCTATAAAGCCTTTCTTTTCATCTTGGCACACACTGTTGAACACGTTGAGAGTCGTGTGAGTGTGTTTGCCCAGACTTCGGTCCATGGTTTTTATTTTTGTCTGTATATATATACTTATATATATCTATATATTTTTATACGGACTAAAATTATCGAGTTATACCTCGATTGAGCCTAGACTTCGGTCTGGAGCGTTTATTTGCTTTTGTATATATATACTTATATATATGAATCGTATTCGAGACTTCATGCAGATGAGCCCAGATTTTACATCCAGTGCGTTTAATTACTTATATATATACTTATATATATATATATAATTGTTATCGGATTATATCTCGATGAGCCCGGATTTTACATCCGATGCATTTATTCGCTTTTTATATATATATATATATATATATATATATATATATATATATATATATATATATATATAATATATTTGTCGCTGACATATCCGATGAGCCCGGATTTACATCCTAGGTGCATTTACTTCTTTTACATATATATATTTGTACATATATATATATATATATTTACATTTCTCGTCAGAGCACAGGAGTTTACTTCATGACCTTTTACAACTTTATTTATATTCATCTACCTGAGTTTAATTAAATGGCGCTTGATCGCTTTTACTTTATTTATTTACATTTCGCCCTGCTGAGTTTACTTAAGTGGCGGTTGATCATGTTTATATATATATATATATATATATATATATATATATATATATATATATATATATATATCGCTTTTATATATTATATTTCGATCCCCATGGAGTTGCTTCGTGGTGGCTAATCATGTCTCAGATATATATATATTTACGACTTTTATATATATAATCGCCATCGCTTTCCATACAAAATTGCAATATCATGTGAGCCTAGGAATCATGTGATCACAGATTCAGTCTACTGAATCTAGATTCGATTCCCATGATGGACATTTTCCAGCTAAGCGACATACATTATTTTATAAAGGTCTCGAAGTTTCCTTGGATGGCTATCATGCCCGTGAGGAGTTCGACATTGCTGTAAATTATTTTCTCGAGAATGCTTCGCATCTCAAAAATAAAAGCAAACAAGTCGGACATTTAATAATAAAATGGAAGTATGAAAGGGTCTCAATTCCTATTGAGCACAGGGTTTGAAAAACCTCTTTTACAAAAAAACTTCATTGCTATCTTGTGGTTAAAATTGGATTTTCCAAATAAAATTCAAACCCTTGTATATAGGTGCGAACGAGGCCTCGTACTACTTTCAAATAATTGCACATTGATCCACACACACACACATTCATATAACAAATTCTTTGAAAAGTGGCGGTCACCAATGGTAACACGTATGTCAAGGTGCCTAACACCTTCCTCCGCATAATCAAGCCCCTTGGACCCAAAATGAATCTCGATTTCCACAGACACATGTGGCGGTGTCAAATCATCGGGTCAATGTGAAAACCTTTTGGTTATATTGCGTTAAACCAACCGATTAAATACACCAATTGGCGACTCTTAAAGTCAATCGTCGACATTATACATGTCGGACCTTTTTCACGTGTTTTTTCAAACAAATCTCACATTAACATGAGAACACCAAAAGACAAGTAACGAAAAGGGACACTAAAAAATCCTGACGTCGACAAATGGCTTTCTAGACATTTGTCCCAACCCTTAGGGTTTAACCCTAAGGTTTTATAATTTCATTTTCTATGATTTTGTAATTAGGTTTTAAATGAAAATTTTAGTTTTTAAAAATGTAAATTAGGGTTCCCTAATTAAATTAGGTTTCCTAATCACTTAGGACTTGTAAATTAGGTTAGGTGTACTAATTAACTTTAAGCTTTATAATTTCGCAATTAAGGTTTTTATTTTAGCAATTAGGGTTTCTAATAATTAGGGTTTTCCCTAATTAGGGTTATATTCTATAATACCGGTCAGTAATCACGTTACATAATGACTTAACAATTCTTAAAGTCGTATTTGACTTTTGAACTAAGGTTTATCAGTTTGATACCAGGGTTTTTTACTGTTACATCATAATTGACCAACCATTATCAGTCTACATATACAGTACATATTTATAGCACTGAAATATAATTAATAGAATATTATTATTCTCATCCCTCATTCAAAATCCAGAATTAGAGTTTTGAATCCATATCCGACATAACTTTCATATATACCATTATTAATGAAGTTAAAATGATTAATTTAACTAATCTGAATAAGTTCATATAATAAAATAGTTATTATAATAATTCTAATAATCATTTCTTATTTTATTTAAATAATATAATATTCATATTTTCATAGAAAATAATTAATAAAATATTTTAATACAAAATTAATTTATTATAAAAATATAATTTATAATGATCAATATTTCCTTTAAAAATTTATTTGTAATTATTCATGTAATAAATAAGTTTTTATTTATCACATATATACATACACTTTACCTTACACATATTCCTACCTTTCTTTTAAATAAAAAAAAAATTATATGCAAAATTTCTTATTTATATCAAAAATATTGGGTTATTGCATCCTTGACAAAAATTAACACCGAGGTCTCAATACTACACCAAATTAACTCATTCAAATTGTGTTCTCTTCGTTTCTTACTGAATTAACATATTCAAGGCTCATTTTACAGTCTAGTTCACAAATAAATTATCAATTTTGGACTTTCACAAGCCATATACATACACACATGCACTGTAACGATTTCTTTCTTTTTGAACGTAATTAGTATACTAAATTCTTATCTAGATGTTAGTTATAACATCACAATTTACTAATAAACACAATCAGTCACTTTGTATATCAACAATTCATCAAATTTGAATTCAAAGAGATTTTGAAATTCAAGAACATAGAACTCTCATATACGTAATATTAAGATTTTGGAAATTATACCTTTAATTATTTGGTTAATCCACAAGAATGCTTAGTCTTGCTTCCTCAATCTTCTTCCTTAAAACTCAAAATTTCTCTCTTTTCTTTCTCTCCTTGATCTCTATTTTTCTTTGTAAACTCCATTCTCTCTTTTCTCAGGCATAGGCCAAACCTTTACGTAAAAATAAAACAAACGCACAAAAACTAAACGTCTAAAACTGACGTACTATTAAATATAATAATTATATATCAGTTATCAAATATTTAATATATATTTATTTTATTTTTATTTTTATTTAAATTCAAAAGTCATAAGGCTTTGTTTGAATAAAACTAATTAAAATAAAGACATAATATTTTTAAGCCTTGTTTGGTAAACCCATTTAAAACTCCTTTAATTTATTTTAATAAATCATTTATACTATAGTTTATGGTCCCACATTATTTATTTAGATTTCAATATCCAATATTAATTAAATAAAAAATAATTACAACCTATTAAATAAATTCTCCACTTAACTCAATTACCACAAAATTATAATTTTGTTATAATTTTATTTAATAAATTAACATATCACTTTAATTACTAAGTTAAAACAACATTATGACAACTCTCTAATTATTAAATTAAATTAGTAGTATTTTCTCATAAATTTAATTCACCATTCTTTTATATTAATTAAATTAATTTCTATAACTCATGAATTATTTACTTACTAATAAATAATCTAACCAATATCTACTAACAACAACCACATCAATAAAACAGTATTTATTTAATTTAATAAATATTTGAAATTATAAATAAAATTTTGGATTGTTACATCATTCCCTCCTTACAAGGATTTTGTCCTTGGAATCACAACTCAAACAATTCATTCGTCACATTCTTCCCTCCTTACAAGGATTCTGTCCCCAGAATCGAAGAGACAGACTAAACAAATAACTCAGTGTAGTTCTTCATCATTAAGTCTTCGAGTTCCCACGTAGCCTATTCGACATTGTGGTTCCTCTATATCACCTTCACAAAAGGTATCACCTTATTCCTGAGCACTTATTCTTTCTTGTCAACTATCTGGATAGGAACCTCCTTACAAGATAAATCCTTTTTGAACTGTAACGGTTCATATTCGATCACATGTTTTTAATCGAGTTTATACGGTCGCAGCACCGACACATGAAAAACATTGTGCACATGTTCTAATTTTGGAGGTAAAGCTACCTCGTAAGCTACTTCTCCCACTCTTTGCAGTACCTCGAAGGGTCCAATAAACCATGGGCTTAGCTTTCCTTTATTTCTGAAATGAATCTTTCCCTTCCAAGGAGAAACTTTTAGAAAAATGAAATTTCCTACATAAAATTCATGATCTTGTCTGTGTTGATCAACATACTTCTTCTGTCTGTCTTGAGCAACTACCAGTCTTGCTCTGATGAGTTTGATAACTTCAGCGGTCTACTGTACCAGTTCTGGTCCTAACAATTGATGTTCACCAACTTCATCCCAGCACAGTGGAGTTCTGCATTTCCTATCGTATAATGCTTCGTATGGTGGCATGCCAATTCTCACTACCCTCTACCATACTTTCCTTTATTTTTCTGCATTCTTCATCATGTAGTTGAGTATTCTTTACCTTCACCACCAAAGTTGGATTAGCTTCTATCTAGAATAATCTTTCATTAGATTCTTTTGGAAATTTTATTTTCAACTCTAATCTTACCATTGCTGAAATAAACTCCTCCTGGTTAGTTAACAACATTAACTTTTCCCGACCTTTCCTGCTCAAAGCATCTGCCATCACATTTGATTTGCCCGAATGATAAAAGATCTCACAATCATAATCTTTTAGTAATTCCAACCATCTCCAAACTCTTATGGTCTATGTAGATCACACATTTCTCTCCATAGAGATAGTGTCTCCATATCTTCAGAGCGAATACCACCGCAGCCAACTCTAAATCATGAGTCGGATACCCTTTCTCATAGTCCTTTAATTACCTTGATGCATATGCAATGACTTTGTTGTTCTGCATAAGGACACAACATAATCCTTTATGTGAGGCATCACTATATACCACAAAGTTTCCTATATTATCTGGTAATGACAACACAAGGGTCATGCTAAGCCTTTTCTTTAATTCCCTAAAACTCTCTTCGCACTTCTCCGTCTAGACAAATTTACAGCTTTCCTTGTCAAATTTGTTAATGGAGTTGGAATCTTGGAAAAGTCCTGAATAAACCATCTATAATAGCTTGTCAGTCCCAAGAAACTCCTTACCTCTGATGGAGTCCTTGGTTGTTCCCAATTTATCACAGCTTCGACTTTTGATGGATCAACTGAAATCCCATCTTTATCAATCACACGTCCCAAAAATTGAACACGTTCTAGCCAAAATTTAAACTTAGAGAATTTTGCGTACAACTTTTCCTTTCTTAGCATCTCCAACGTCAAACGTAAATGTTCCACGTGTTCCTCTTGAGACTTAGAGTACACCATAATATCATCAATGAAAACCACCACAAACTTATCTAAAACTGGTTTAAATACCATGTTCATCAAATCCATGAATGCTGCAGGGGCATTGGATAAACCAAAAGACATTACCAGAAACTCGTAATGTCCACACCGAGTTCTGAATGCCGTCTTTGGTACATCCTCATTCCTTACTTTCAATTGGTGATACCCACTTCTCAAATCTATTTTCGAGAAGTATCTAGTACCCTTCAATTAATCAAACAAGTATTCTATTCTTGGCAACAAATATTTATTCTTAATAGTGACTTTTTTTAATTCCCTATAATAAATGCAAAGATGCATCGACCCATCCTTCTTCTTCACGAATAACACTGGAGCTCCCCACGACGATACACTCGGCTGAATATATTTCTTGTCTAGCCGTTCATGTAGTTGTACCATCAGCTCCTTCATTTCTATCGGAGCCATTCTATACGAGGCCTTCGATATTGGAGCAGTTCCTGGCGCTAAATCAATAACGAGCTCGATCTCTCTATTAGGCGAAAGTCCTGGCAAATCTTCTGAAAATACGTCCAAAAAATCCCTAACCACTGGTATCTCCTCCAGTTTCACACCCTTCTTCTTATGAGTATCGACTATGTAAGCTAAGTATCCTACATAGTCTTGACTCAATAATTTCTTGGATTGCATAATCGTTAGACATCTCGCTTGTCCAGGAAATATGCTACCATAGAAAACTACCTTCGACGAAGTTATAAGGTTTACACATTTCTTTTGGCAATCAATTATCGCTCCATAATTGAATAACCAATCCATTCCCAATATAACATCAAACTCTCCAAGTTTTATCGAGATTAAATCCACTGTCATAACATTCCCCTTAATATTTACCTTATAATTCTTGTATACGAACTTAACATGAATCACCTCCCTATTCGTAATTTCTATGTTTAAAGGGAAATTCAATTCCTCACTAGGCAATTCTAAATTCTTAGCAAATTCATCAGATATAAACGAGCAAATAGCACCCAAATCAAATAATAAATATGCATTTATATCATTGATTGGGATAATACCTGACACAACATCTTTTGATTGCACCTCATCTTGCACTGTTATGTTGAAGGTCCTGGTTATCGGTTTTTTCGATGATGTTGGTCCAGCAATAGTCAATGTACCTCCACTGCTACCTCCCTTGTCTGCTGTTTGCTCACCAGACTTCTCTTAGGACACTCGCGAGCAAAATGATCCTTTGACCCACAGGTGTAGCAAGAATTCTTCTTGGGTTGATGGTAATTTGGGGCAATGTGACCCTCATGGCCATATTTAAAGCATACTCGTTTCCCCCTTAAGCATATGCCAGTGTGATACTTTTTGCATGTAGCGTACACTTCAAACTTCTTTTTCTGCTAGTTACCTTGCTGGTTTCCAGCACCCACATTTGTATTCCACTTTCTTTTTAGGTTATTACTACCATTTCCACCAGTACCACTACCATTCTTTGCTTCGCCCTCACTCTTCTTCTTTCTTTGTTCTTGATTATACTTTATCACAGCCTCGCCTCCACCCCAGTGATAATCTCCTTTTCCAGCACTATTGTAAATGTCTTCAGCTGAAACATTGAGACTCTGCTGTATAACTAGGGCTTCAGTCCCTGTTCAAACCTCCTAGCCTTATGCTCATTTGTGTTAACTTGATATGGCGCAAACCTCACCAACTCGTTGAACTTTGCAGCATACTCTGACACCGTCATTGTGCCCTGCTTCAGTTCTAAAAACTGCACCTCCATCTGATTTTTTGAACTCTCTGGAAAATAGGTCTCAAGAAATATTTCCTTGAACCTATCCCAAGTCATTACTCCCTGACCTCCGCGAGTTTTATTAGCTTGCCACCAATAGCTAGCCTCTACTTTCTTCATAAATGTTGCAAAAGCAGTCTTCTGATTCTTACCTACTCTAGCAACGTCAAAAACTTTCTCTATCTCCATGACCTAGGTCTGTGCTTCTACCGGATTCATGGTCCCATAAAATTCTGGTGGCCCAACCGCCTTGAAGTCCTTAAAGGTCGCAGCTTGATTCTGTGGCTGATTCTGTAGTGCTCCCATCAATAGCGTCACTAATTACTGAACTGGGTTAGCCTCAGCATTATTGTTATTGGTTGATCCCTCAGGGGTCATTTGTCGTGGTTGACGTCTTAGAGGCATTTTCTATTAAAATACGCTCATTAGATTATTATTCAATATTCTAAGTAATATCTACTAAACTTGTACATCACAAAATCATCACATAACATATAATATCTTGAATAAATACTAACTTTTATTTATTCATCTCCTTTTAAAACATAATAATGATAGCATCCCTGTTATCTACATCACTTTCCTAAACTATAAAAGTTTCAGGACAACATTATCATCATATCCCATTTGTTATATAATACCCAGGATTTACATCTTATTTATTAATTACTCACATAACAGTTACACTCCTTACGACGACCTACTAAAATAATGCATAGCCTTACGATGATCCTCTTCCATAATACGGAACATTGTTTGACGATCTAACATGTACTATGGCAGCGTGTCGAACTGAATCGGATAATACACGACTCGGTCTTGAGCTCGGTTGATCACGGTGTTGAAAACGCTATTCATCTCCTCCATCTTGATCTTCTTTGCTCGTTCTCTCCTTTAGTATGAATAAGCTTCCATTCGACATTGCCCAGACACTCGTCTAGATCCTGGATCTCGTCGTCCTTTTGCCATCAAAGTCTGACGTTCAGCTACTATCTCTTCCAACTCCTCGACTTTATCCTGAAGCTCCACATTGCGGTCGTATACTTCATCGTACATACGGGCAGCGATAGAGTTTGGTGGAAACTCTTCCTCCCCATCATCCTCATCCGACTATGGCAACTCCACAGGGTCTTCCTCATCCGTCTCTACCTCATCATTCTCATCAGGTAAACCCTCCTGCTCAACTACTGTGACCAACGGAGATGACTCCCGTGGCAGTAGTTGTTCTCAAACCACCTGAATATCTCGAGGCTCCTCCTCTCTAGGCATCTGGGGTCCTTCCTCCCTAGCCTGACTGGATTCTTCTACATTAGCCATCCTGACAATAAAATTTGAAGTTTTAATTACTAATCATCACTATTCAACACTCATGAGCACATATGTTGCAACCATATAAGCACATAAAGTATTTTATCATTTCTTTCTTAAAACTCAATAAGAGTTTCATCACTATCTTTTCAAACTCCTATAAGGTTACATCCTAAGGCTTTTCCCCCACCTAAGGTTCATAACCTAAGGCTCTGATACCAACCTGTGACACCCCCAAATCTAGGTAATTCATTCCCACAAGACTTGGTGTTCACTTTCCATTCATTCATATCTAACTTCCCAAATATAATAAAATTAAGTAATAAATCTACCCATAAAATGGGTTACATAATTAAATCAATAAGTCTCCCAGGTTATCTAACCTTTAACATACATCAAGTGTGAAAAATTAAATTAATTACATCACATCATTTAAGATAAAGTCTATCATCATGAAAGCCAATAAATTACAAGTCTTCATCACTTGTTCATTTTTTCTTTCTCTTTGCTAGTGGTAGGTTCGTCGACCTTCTCAACTTTAGCTGCAATGATTATATTTATGCAAGAGTGGGCAAAACAAATGCTCACTTGGAATAGCAATGAATAACAACAGCATAATAACCGCTAATGAATAGGCTCAACAAAATTGAATAATACTCTATAAATGATAAACAAGATCATAGATCAAAATATGAAATATATCTGAGGGTCACAAGACCATGAACTATGTCCAAGGTTATAAGTAATCTTTCAACTTAAACCTAAACAGTCATACTATAGGGACTCCCCATACTTAGGGTGATCAGCCCTTCGTACCATGTATTGTGCACAAACATCTAAACGCATTGCGTAAAATAATTCTCCTATAATAGGGTTGTTCTTCTCAGTTTTAGAGTACAAGTCCGCACCAAAGAAAGTTTTGTTTGGATAAGCTTCAAGGGTAATTTAGAGTTTAACGATCATCAATTAAGGGATTAGTTGAATCAACAAAGTTCAATATCATTTTGAATAATCAATAACAACATAATATGGAACAATTAGGAATTATAGGTGAACCAACTATATATCAAAGTCAGGCTTAGAAATAAACTAGAAAGCATAAGCATTGTGTAATACAATAAACCTTGCTTGAACAATATTAAGCTAAGGTTGTAATCTTATCAAATAAGAGAATTGAGTTATTGAACATGCATTAATGAATAACAAGCTGAGAACGAAACTTGCTCAATATAACAATAAAAGTTAGAAACGATGTAAAGTAAATGAGACAGGACAACTCATTTAGAGATTTGAGTTCAAGAACTTGCATTCTTTATAAAGAGAATAAAACTAGGAAAACTTGCTTAATTAAAGACAAGTTAGAAATTATAAACAAGTTAAGGTAACTCAAATAAAGATTAGAATTCAGAAATTTTCTCAAATGAAGTTTAGGGTTAAAGAACTTGCCTCGTGCGTAAGCTATAAAGTACAACTCACGTTCACCTACACATATTATTAGAATCACAACATCTATTAGATACACTAACATCTACTTTCCAAATTAAATCTCAATTTAGTTAAACTCGTTACTTTAGTACAAGCTTCGAATCACTAGTACTATATACACTTCAGAATCACAAGTCTAAGAATTTCAACACTTAGTTACCAACTCTCGTGTTCAATAAATCACAACGTAAAATTTTCACGACTTACTAACTTTTACAACTTTGGAATTACCACCTACATGATACAAATCTGTTGCAGCATCTTTATTACATGTTCATCACATTAATGTTTCATTAGACTTGGTTATAATGGGTTTTTAAGGTCTCAGATAACCAATGTGCATTATCGCCTCCAGTGCTGGTATGGCATACCACGCCATTTTTAACCCCTCGGACCAACAGAATTTCACCAAGTTCAGCTTTTTCCACTAAAGATAATTGCACTGACAAGCAGATGTAAACTACGCAGACAAAGGTTTCATTTAGTCCAACCATCACAAATTTCATCTATTAAACAACAAATTATACATACCCAAATGATATAACTTTCATATAAACATTACCCATCACATAAATACTGATTTGAAACAATTAAACAACAATTACAAACAATTTAAATCCTTTAAATTCCAAGTTTTTACAAAAACTCCATTTTTGACATCCTTGACAAAAATTAACACTGAGGTCTCAATACTACACCAAATTAATTTATTCAAATTGTGTTCTCTTCATTTGTTACAGAATTAACATATTCAAGGCTCAATTTACAGTCTAGTTCACAAATAAATTATAAATTTTGGACTTTCACAAGTCATATACATACACACATGCACTATAAACGATTTATTTCTTTTTGAACGTAATTAGTATACTAAATTCTTATCTAGATGCTAGTTATAACATCACAATTTTCTAATAAACACAATCAATCACTTTGTATATCAACAATTCTCAAATTTGAATTCATAGAGATTTTGAAATTCAAGAACATAGAACTCTCATATACGTAATATTAAGATTTTGGAAATTATACCTTCAATTGTTTGGTTAATCCACAAGAATGCTTAGTCTTGCTTCCTCAATCTTCTTCCTTCAAACTCAAAATTTCTCTCTTTTCTTTCTCTCATTTCTCTCTATTTTTGTCTACAAACTCCCTTCTCTTTTTTCTCATGCTTAGACCAAACCTTTACGTAAAAATAAAACAAACACACAAAAAACTAAATGTCTAAAATTGACGTACTATTAAATATAATAATTATGTATCAATAATAAAATATTTAATATATATTTATTTTATTTTTATTTAAATTCTAAAGCCATAAGCCTTTGTTTGGATAAAACTAATTAAAATAAAGACTTAATATTTTTAAGCCCTGTTTGGTAAACCCATTTAAAACTCCATTTTTAATAAATAATTTATACTATAGTTTATAGTGTTAGGTTTGTAATATTCATGAACGCAATCAAATTGCACATATAAGCGGAAACGTGTAAAAATCAGAGTTTAAAATTTTACAAATCATATATCCGGATCATCCTTTATGAACAATTATTAATTAAACGAAAAGATATGAAGAACAAGAATCATACCCTTGAAGATTCGAGCTTCCTCAGGTACAAGTTCACCTCCAATCTTTTTTGCGTTCAACTTGAATCCACTGGGTTTGGTTCTTTTCTTTGATCAACGTTAGCCACCCAAGTGTTTGGCCTCTAGAGGTGATCCACCAAGAAAGAAGAAAGATTCAAGAAGATGGGTATTTGACAAAATTCTAGTTTTTCTATCTCTCATAGAAAATGGTGTAATCTCCCAACTATTGAAATTACGTATTCACGTGTTTTGTGAAAGTGTCAACCACCTCACTCATAATAAGACTCCTCTTATTTATAGATATAGGCAACCCTCCTTAACAATTAAGGAATTAGGTTTTATTTAATTAATTAAATTCTTTTAATTAATTAAGCTTCCTAATCTTATTAGGGATAATTAATTAAACTCTTTTAATTAATTTGCCTCCTAATTCTATTAGGATATTTGAGAGTACCTTTATTAATTAATTCACAAACTTCTTTAGGAATTAAATAATAATAATAGTAATAATAATATGACTCCTCTTATTAATTTATATTTAATATTTTCAAAATATTAAATAATAATATTAAGCTATTTAATTTATTCTATCACCATAGATTAAATTAAATATACTTAACTTATTATTACAATTATGCCATTAACTTCTTAAATAATTATTCTTCCTTTTATGGTGTGACCATTTAGGTTCTCCATATTAAACCAAATTGTGAATAAATCAATTAGAACAATTCTAATCTTATTTAAATAAATAAATTAAACGAATAATTTATTTAAATAAATAATATTTATTCTACAATAGATAAGCCTCCTTAGCGATTAATGACTTTCTAGATAATATAGATTTCAACATTAATCATAAAAGAACCTTTGAGTAAATAGTTACCAGACAATTCAATCCTTCTACCATATACAATGTCCCAATTAAATATAAGACATGGAATTCATCACTAAGTCTTATTTTATTTAATTATATGTATTTCGATTCTTAAATGCACAACACCAAATAATGCAAATTAAAGACTCTTTTCTAATTTCATTCTCGCCGCCAAGGACTCACCGGGTTGTCATTTATCGAATCACATAGACATTTCTCTTTTTTACTAGAAGTGGTAGATTCTTTATTGATCATACATTATCTCCATGTATAACTTATTATACCCAAGCATACCCTTTGATATACCATAAGGGTCTTAAGGAATAAGTCAAAGTATAACTCATCATACACAAGATACTATGATGATCTCAAGTCCAAGGATCACTTGTACTACTATCACTATAGGAATTCCTATTGATAGGCAAGTAAAACTCCATTAGGTATTCCTTAGCGAGCCACGCTCAAAGGAACTTATTCTCTAATAAGCACCTACATACTTGCTTTAGTGTCTCCACACAAATGATCATGAGATCAATCATCCTCATCCAATGAGCAAGCAATGTATGTACCAATCTATCTGGATTCACTAATCCCCAATTTAGTAATCCAACGATTGGGAACTATTTTAGTTTTAAGCTTTTTAAGAATTTAGATCTCATTAGAATGATCATCATCATTATTCTAAAAGCATTTCTTAAAACTATGGGTTTATCACATATTATAAAACAACATCATGTAGATAATTAAAAGTCTTTAATAAATTAATACTTTTTATTAATAAATTAATAAGATTGTTATAAAGTATATGATTTATCATCAAACATGATTGGCTTGTGTGCATACTACTTTCAATCTCCCACTTGCACTAAAGTCAATCGACATGGCATCTCATACCCTTCTTCTCTAAGTGACGATTATCCTACTGTTGGATTAGCTTTAGCTAATGGATATGTAATGTTGTTCTTGAGAGTCCACTATCTCTATAGTGATTTTCCATCTTTCAATGATTCTTATAATCAAATTAAAGTGCCACAACACATGTTTAGATCCAAGATGAGACTTAGGAACTATTCCAAGTTCTGTAATAAACTTTTCATCCAAACAATCAACTTGTAGCTTCATTTATAGTTATATACTTTGTCTTTATCACTAAACTAATAACTCTTTGCTATTTGGAACCTTTCCAATTTCATTGCACCACCGTTCAAGGTAACACTTTACCTTAAAGTGGATTTTCTATCGTCCTGGTTTGTCTGAAAAACTTGAGTCTGTTAAACCCTCTAGTTTTAATTCAGACCCACCATAAATATGATCACATCCTTAGTGCTGATAAAGTACTTTAAGATGTTTTTCACTGACTCATAGTGAACTTCTCTAGAATATGACTGATCAACATCAGGTCTCGTACATTTTGTTGAATACATGATAGTTACTTATGTGATCTCTCCTTTGGAGTCTTTGGGGACTATTAAGAGAGATACACTCCATGGCTCATCAACATGAGACATCTCTTGGAGTTTACCATGCTAAACGACTTTAGCATCAAATGAATATACGTTCCTTGCGTTAAGTCGAGCATCCTCTTGAATCTATCTATATAGATTTTATCCCCAATTAAGATACTCTTCCCAAATCATTCATGGAGGAATGTTTAGACAACTTTATCTTTACTGATTGTAGCATTGGCATGTCATTCCTTATCCGTAGTATATCAACATATAGTACTAGTAATGTCACGACGCTCCCACTGACCCTTTTGTACACACTAGGTTCATTTTTATTTGTGATAAAATCAATCTCTTTTGATTTGTTTCATCAAAACGAATGTTCCATTTTGAGAAGCTTATTTCAGTCCATTTCTCTGAGTGTCTACAACTCTTACCTCATCGTATGTAACTAGATCATCATCTTCTATGATGTGTACCTCATCATCATCATCATCATCCATGATTAATCCATACCTCCCAGGTATCTTCGGTACTATTCCAGATTTACAATTCGGTTGTGGTACAATAGGTCTATCTACAGGTTCCTCTTATTTGACTTATAGTGATTTGTGGTTCTTAAACTCTTTAAGATCTATTATCCTCCCACTAGCTCCTTCAATGATAAACACCTTTATCTTAGAAGGTAGCGTGTTTCACAACAAACACCTTTTGCTAAGTAGGATTATAGAACATATACCCTAAACTTACTTTAGGATGTCCCACAAATCTGCACTTGTCAAATCTTGTCCAAGCTTATCCTTTGAAACTTTTTTCACATAAGTTGGACAACCCCTTATCTTAACATACTTAAGATTAGGAATCCTCCCTGTCCATAACTTTTATGGAGTCTTGGGGCCAGAATTTCAGGTTACTTTTTCGTATATATGCAGCTATTTCTAGGGCATGACCCCAGAAGGATGTTGGAATGTCAGTAAAATTATTATGGACCGTACCATGTTCAACAAGGTACGATTTTTCCTTTCAAATACATTAATCAATTATTGCGTATCAGGAGGCGTCCATTGTGAGAAAACCATTTGAGATGATCTAGAAACTTATTGAACAAGTATTTATTCCTTAATCTGATCAAAGAATCCTAATACTTGGCCAATTTGTTTCACTTTTGTATTCTTTGAACCTTTCATATAATTCACACTTGTATTTCAGTAAATACACACATTAAACTCTTTGAATGATCATCTCCTTTTCTTATACTAATTTGTTCAATTTACAAAATTATTTTCACGTAAGTCAAGTATACAAAATCCATCAAGTAATATTCCAGTTCTATACAAAACATTATTATTATAAATAGAACAACAATTATTCTTAAATATAATACCAAAGATTTCATTGTCCAACAATTAAATGGAAATAATGTTTCCAACGAGAACTGGAATATAATAACAACTTATTGACTTAATAGATTTTCCCGTAGGCAGTGCTAAACAATAAGTTCCTATGGCTAATGTAGCAACCTTTGCTTCGTTTCCTATACATAGGATTACTTATATTTGTTTAGCTTTCTACTTCTACTTGGTCCCTTCATAAATCTATATTTATGATAACCAAAGTCGGTATCCAATACCCAAGTAGAACCTTGACTTAAAGAAAAATTTATTTTAAATCATGAACAAATTTATATTTGTAACCGAAACTTCACTAAGAATCTTTGGTTAGCATCTGCAAGATGCTTCTCGTAGTTTCTTTCAAGTGTGCAGGCTTATTGCAGTGGAAGCAAACTCCTTTGCTATCCATATCAGTTTTGTTCTTATTATCCTTTGTTTTTGCCTTTCTATTTACCTTCTTTGAATCGTTATTCTTTTCAGAAGATTCTTTGGCCCCTACCAAGAAGACATAGTCTTCGTGGTTGAAAGTGACTCTTAACATTTTCAACATGTTAAGCGATCAACAGGTCGATATCTAGCTTTTTCATATGAAAAATTCACAACAATTGTGAAAGGAGTCCGGAAGTGAGTGCAAGATCAAATCTTGGCTCAACTCTCCATTTATGACAAAACCCGTTGTCCTAATTGATCAATCGAATTGATTATGTTAAGGACTTTTATTTGTACTGTAGTGTCATCGGTTATTCTAGATCGGAAGGGCTCCTTAGATATCTGATATCTATTAGTCCTACTTTCCTCACCATCAACTACTTGATGTGCAGGAATATAGTAAGAGCATCCATAGTTTCATGCTGACATTGAAGTTCGTTACTCATGGATGCGAGCATGATGCATTGGGCCAACTGTGCATCATCTTGCCAATTTCTAAAAGTATCAATCTCTTCCTCAGAGGCATTGTCTGCAACCATTGTAGAGATAGGCGTATTAAGAACATAAGATAGCTTTTCAGCCATGAGAACTATTCTCAAATTCCTTAACCAGACCGTTTAATTTGATCCGATTAATTTAGCATCTAATATGCTACGCAGTGATAGTAAGTTTAGACATTGTAAAATTATGTAAATGAATTTGTAATTAACAACATTTTAGCATACATTTTTTTATTAATTACCAAAATAAATTAGGTCTTGTTTTAAATTGGTATCTCCCACTATTTTCTTCAAACTATATTACCCTCAATATATATAGTTCGGCAATATCTAATTAAAGATATGCTAGTGAAAATAAGGATCCCATTTCAAATGTATATAGCCTTGTGTGTGCACAACAAACTATATATAAATAAATAGGTAGACAACTCTTGTCAATTACATCAACTATGTAACTCCTTGTATTTTGCCTCTTAAATCATAATGGTCAAGTGTGTGCACATCCTAACTAAAATAATTTAAGTTAAGTCGTAATTCCCAAAGATTTTCATATATGTGAAGAGAAAACTATGTTCTGTGTGTGTGCAAAAAACAAAGAATGTTTAATTCATTATAAATATCATATGTAATAAAAATAATATCTTAAATATTTAATACTTGCCTTGTGTGTGCACAAACAAACTCATATTAAATATTCAATACTCTATTGTTTCTATCATGCTGTATGCGTTCGATATTCCAAATATCTTTGAACGTTACAACTTAATATAAAATATTTGAGGGGTTTGTTATTAATTTGTCTCATCTTGTTTAGCTTAGCATGCATATATATATATAAAATACGCTATATTAATTAACATGCTAAGCATGTTTGATAATATATATATATATATATATATATATATATAGTATTAGCATGCACATATAGAATACTATATTCTACCCGAATTGATTATAGACTTTTATTCTAGTTTGGTTCACTAGTCACCAAGTGAACCAAAAGGTCAAACCCTAGGGGTGCAAGAATTAATATTTAAATATAACTATTACATTTAAACTCATGCTCTATTACAAACGGGTCTTCAAGCGCTTCTTGCTCCTTGATCTCTAATTTTTCAAAATAATTCTAACTATTCCTATTACAAAACTATTTAAAATAAATAGAAACCTTGATCAACAGTCAAGGGGAAGTACATAAGAGGAAAATATAATTTACATTAAGAAAAAATTAGAGAAGACGAGGTACGCAGACCCCATTTAATAAAATCCATACATTCATGCATCCAACTAAAATAAAACCCAATCACATTGGTCAATAGTCCATAATCAATCCCATTTATTATCATACATATCACCATATGCATCAATAAATAACATTCATCTCATGAATAATAAACATTCAATATATATATATATATATATATATATATATATATATATATATATATATATATATATATATTGATATCATTTAATGGACAAATTTAGTTAGCATAAAATTCAATTTTGAATCAAAATAAACTCCTTTATTTTAATTCAAATTTAAATCAAAATAAAACCCTTTTTATTTTAATTTATCCAATTTTGAATAAAATAAACTATTTATTTTAATCAAAATCTTTAATCAAAATAACTCATTACTTTTAATTAATCATGGAATCCAATTCCAAGTAAAAAAAAAATTCCTTTATTAAAGATAACACGGATTCTCTTTCCTATTCACAAATAAACTCCTTTATTTTGAATAATATGAAATCTTATTTCATATCTAAATAAACTCCTTTATTTAAAGAAATATGGATTCTCTTTCCTATTCACACATAAACTCTTTTATTTTTAATAATATGAAATCTTATTTCATATCTAAATAAACTCCTTTATTTAAGGAAACATGAAAGTTATCATGGAATCAAATTTCAACTCTAATTAGTTAGCATGAAATTTTGATTTTAAAATTAAAATAAATATTTTATTTTAATTATAAAATTTTTAAGAATATATATATATATATATATATATATATATATATATATATATATATATATATAATATAATAATCAATCGTTCCTAATTCCGACCCATCAAAAATCTTAATTCTAAATTTTTTAATTTTTTTTTTAAATAACTAAAAAAATATTTAATATTTTTGGAATCGAAATTTTTCCATAATACAATATTTTTGGACGTGTTTTGAATACCTATACTAAAATGGTGGTACAGTACGCATGCATCGCATATACACATGTTATGTTATACGCACTCAAATCACACCCAAAAACACTCGTAGTATGAAAAAATTTCAATTCTATTATTTTTTTTTGTGTTTTAAAAAAAAAAACCGGATTTTAAACATGTCCGGGAGTCCGGACAGAATCCGACTCCTATATATATATATATATAATATAAGCAATCATATATAAAAATACTTTTGAAAAGTTATCTGGTAAGTACTATTACCGTTATATATAAATATTATATATATAAAAGATATCCTGTTATCCTAGTATCCGATATTGTTAATAATTGCTCCGTGATCCGCGCTATGCATGGCCACCAAATAATCCAGAATAAATATAATGTTACATGATTCATTAGGAAGCATAACAGAATTTGCTAATAACAGGAACGGTTTTTGAACGGATCAGCGAATTACGGTTTTTTTTTTAATAAATTTTATACAATAAAGTTATGCTCAAATAAATTATTTTAAACACATATCAACATACATATCAAATTAAAACAATTAATAATTTGAATAAAGATTTGGCTCTGATGTCACTGTTAAGTTTGTAATATTCATGAACACAATCAAATTGCACAAATAAGCGGAAACGTGTAAAAATCAAATTTTAAAATTTTACAAACCATATACCCGGATCATCCTTTATGCACAATTATTAATTAAACGAAAAGATATGAAGAACAAGAATCATACCCTTGAAGATTCGAGCTTCCTCAGATACAAGTTCACCCCCAATCCTTTTCGCGTTCAACTTGAATCCACCGGGTTTGGTTCCTTCCTTTGATCAACGTTAGCCACCCAAGTGTTTGGCCTCTAAAGGTGATCCACCAAGAAAGAAGAAATATTCAAGAAGATGTGTATTTAGCAAAACTCTAGTTTTTCTATCTCTCATAGAAAATGGTGTAATCTCCCAACTATTGAAATTACGTATTCACGTGTTTTGTGAATATGTCAACCACATCACCCATAATAAGACTCATCTTATTTATAGATGTAGGTAACTCTCCTTAACAATTAAGGAATTAGGTTTTATTTAATTAATTAAATTCTTTTAATTAATTAAGCTCCCTAATCTTATTAAGGATAATTAATTAAACTCTTTTAATTAATTTGCCTCCTAATCCTATTAAGATATTTGAGAGTACCTTTATTAATTAATTCCCAAACTTCTTTAGGAATTAAATAATAATAATAGTAATAATAATAATACGACTCCTCTTATAAATTTATATTTAATATTTTCAAAATATCAAATTATAATTATGAAGCTATTTAATTTATTATATCACCATAGATTAAATTAAATATATTTAACTTATTATTACGATTATGTCATTAGCTTCTTAAATAATTATTCTTCCTTTTTGGTGGTGTGACCTTTTAGGTTCTCCATATTAAACCTAAGCAGAATAAATCAATTAGAACAATTCTAATCTTATTTAAATAAATAAATTAAACTAATAATTTATTTAAATAAATAATATTTATTCTACAATAGGGATAAGCCTCCCTAGCGATTAACGACTTTCAAGATAATATAGATTTCAATATTAATCATAAAAAGAACCTTTGAGTAAATAGTTACCGTACAATTCAATCCTTTCACCATACAATGTCCCAATTAAATATAAGACATGGAATTACTGTCAAGTCTTATTTTATTTAATTATATATATTTCGATCCTTAAATGCACAACACTAAATAATGCAAATTAGTTACTCCTTTCTAATTTCATTCTGCCTTGGCCATTTTTCTCTTCTTTTACTAGAAGTGGTAGATTCTTTATTGATTATACATTATATCCATGTACAACTTATTATATCCAAGCATACCCTTTGATATACCCTAAGGGTCTTAAGGAATAAGTCAAAGTATAACTCATCATACACAAGATACTATGATAATCTCAAGTCCAAGGTTCACTTGTACTACTATCACTACATGAATTTCTATTGACAGGCAAGTAAAACTCCATTAGGTATTCTTTAGCGAGCCACGTTAAGTGAACTTATTCTCTAATAAGCACCTACATACTTGCTTTAGTGTCTCCACACAAATGATCATGAGATCAATCATCCTCGTCCAATGAGCAAGCAACTTATGTACCAATCTATCCGGATTCACTAATCCCCAATTTAGTAATCCAACGATTGGGAACTATTTTAGTTTTAAGCTTTCTAAGAATTTAGATCTCATTAGAATGATCTTCATCATTATTCTAAAAGCATTGCTTAAAACTATGGATTTATCACATATTATAAAAACAAAGATCATGTAGATAATTAAAAGCCTTTAATAAATTAATACTTTTTATTAATAAATGAATAAGATTGTTACAAAGTATATGTTTTATCATCAAACATGATTGGCTTGTGTGCATACTGCTTTCATATAGTCTCACATTATTTGTTTGGATTTCCATATTCAATCTTAATTAAATAAAAAAAAAACTAATTACAACATATTAAATAAATTCTCCACTTAATCAATTACCACAAAATTATAATTTTATTATTATTTTATTTAATAAATTAACATATCACTTTAATTACTAAGTTAAAACAACATTATGGCAACTCTCTAATTATTAAATTAAATTAGAGTACTTTCTCATAAATTTAATTCACCACTCTTTTATCTTAATTAGATTAATTTCTATAACTCATAAATTATTTACATACTAATAAATAATCCAACCAATATCTACTAATAACAACCACATCAATAAAAAAATATTTATTTAATTTAATAAATATTTAAAATTACAAATAAAATTCTGGATTGTTAGAGTTATAAGATGTTATTTAGTGATACATGATGTTATATCATAGATCCATAACATCAAAGTGCTTAAAAATTAATTTTTAAAAATTGTCAAGAACCCTAGTTCTATAGCCTGACAACTGAATGTCAGAGGCCATAGCATGTCCAGATTCCAAGATATTAATGGTCAAAGTGGGTTGACTGACCATGACTTTATGTTTCTGGGTAACCTAGAAAAATACTTAGGAAGGTCTGACAAGATTTTGTTGAGCTTAGATGTAACGCCCCAGAAAATTCGAATTTTTTTGAGAATTAAATTTTTATTTGATTATGTGGATTAAATGAATTTAATTAATTATTTATGGGAGTAAGCTAATTGAAGGTCGTTCTATGACCTAGATATGTCAAAACGTCGTAGTATTTTGGCTACGTGATAGAATTAAAGTGTTTGAATTTTCAAGACGAAAATAAAAGCTTTTTGAGAAATTTTTCGAAAAAAACTATTCACGCATTTCTGTTCGGGAATTATTTTTCAATTTCCGAGAAATACGTAATGATAGAATATCGAGGTGAGATTGAATATCCAATAATATTTCAGTTATGGCAAACACAATTTTTCACCTGCGGACTTCAAACCTAACGGTTAGGGAAAGTAATTTCTGAGAAGGAAATGAGATGCGTATAATAAATTAAAGCGATGATTGTATAATGCGTAGGTATTGTACGAAGTAATGAATACGAGTATAATACGAGTATGAATGAAGCATAGTATGTTGTGTATGAATAAGTGTACGAGTGGGAATACGAGATGAATGCGTAAATTATACGGTATAAGGCTTTAAGTCAAATGAAATTGAAGAGTAGGATTGTGTAGAACATTGTAAAGTCCAATAAGGATTATGATAAAGTCCAAGTTTAGGAATGTATAAGTCCAATAGAGATGAATATGTAAGCCCAAAGTGCAAGATAAGGGTAAAGCCCAAAGATTTGTTAATGCAAGCCCAAAGTATAAGATGAGATTAATTGAATTTAAAGTCCAAAGCAAGGTTGATCTATGGGGCAACCCATGATCACATGGATAACCCAAAGTAGAGGCCAAGTAAAGTACTTGGTGGCTAAGTAAAAGTAATGAGCAAGTAAACTTAATGGTTAAGCAATGGATAAGTCAAGTGGTGGCTAAGCAAGAGATAAGTTATGTGATGGTCAAGTAATTAATGTGATAGGCAAGTAAAGTGCTTATGTGTGGTGAGCAAGTAAAAGTTGTGATCAACAAGTAAAGGATAAGCTATGTGCTTAACAAGTTAACTTAATGGCTAAGTGTTGTGATGGCCAAGTATATGTCGTGAGCAAGTTAACTTAATTGCTAGGTAATGAATAGGAAGGAGGTGGGATGACCTAAAAGACTAAACTACCCTAACCTAGCAATGCCTATAAATAGAGAGCTTGGTTTTCATTTTTGTTAGTTGTTCATTTCATCCAACAAGTTGAGAGCTTATTTGTTAGAGAGAAAAAGTTACAAAAGCTAGAACAAGTTAGCCTTTGAGAATTCAAGAAGCAAGAAGGATATTAAAGATTAACCAAATAATTATCACGGGTAAGAACTTAAACCATGAATCTCTTTCCCTTCCAATGTTAGAAAAGTGGGTAGTTGTAGAACATGTATACTAAGAAATGATAAGAATGATTAATCAATGGACTTAAGCCGTTTAAGTCATGAATAAGTAATTCAAACTTAATTAAGTTATGAACTTATGAAGAGCTTATATGAACTACTCATATGTCTACCTTAATATGAGGGTATGATATTAAGAAACAAGAATGGTGGTTAAAAGATTTAGATTATGTTAAATCATGAGAAATGAAAGTGTAAGTAGTTTATACTTTTATAAGTTACAAACTCACAAAGAACAAGTAATAACTTATCGTGTAAATGAGTAAATGAAATATTATGTTAAGATGTTAGTATGATTGATTGAATCCATTTGAAACGATGAACAAATTACAAGTAATGAAGTTATGCCGGAATTCACATGATTAGACGATAATCGTCGAATTCGTAAAATTCTCGGAATGGAGGTCGAATTTTGATATTGAGCTTGGAAACATTAGTTTTCAATGGAGACAAGTTTTATTTTGCATTATAGAGTTGCGGACTCGAGAATTACCGAATTCCTATTTAGAACGAAGAAACGAGCGTTGAAGGTTCACGAACGTTTATCGTTTTCGTTAAAAATGGACTAATAGGTGAATTTTTAGTTAACGAAGTCAAATAGATAAAATTCTTACATGAACATATAGAGTATGTAATTTGTGAACCGTAGGCTTTTGAACGAGCCAATTCGGACTTATAACAAAGAAGTTTTGCGTCCGGGAATTTCGCAAAATAAAAAGTCTGTAAAAATTTTCTAAGGCACAAAGTTGGCGTAAGGCAAGCCAACCTAAAACTAATCAGGGCATTTGCATTCAAGACAAAGGTCATGACCTCTCTTTCAAGTTTCACGACATGCAAGAACATAATGTACAAGGACTTCACATTGCAGCGTACGAAGTCCTAACCTCGACCATCGATGTTTCACATATAAAGCGCTTAGAGGGGAGTAAGTTGGTAGCAAAATACCAAATTTCTAAACTAAAGATAGTCACAAATGCTTATAAGCATAAAATAAATGTAAAGTGATTAATTTAAGTTAATTTACTTTAAAGAACTTAAAGAAACATCCTTACAAGATGTTAAAGACCTTAAGTATTATCATTGAAGGTCAACGAAAGATTAATTGGAGGTAAGAACAACGTAATATACTAAGCCGGCTATAGAAATTTATTGACCAAGTTAATGATGAGTCCAATGGTTTGCAATACCAGTATGGGTCATGTAATTGCTTAATGAACATAATAAAACCTTTCCCAAATCACTTTTACAGTGATGACTTTAGGAATTTAATGTTGTTTAATGAATAATTAAACGAAGGACGTAAAATATAAGAAAGTGAAATATATTCTATGATGATGATGACTATAACGTTGAGAGTTACAACTAAAAGTTGTTAAGTAATACGTAAACGTGAACGGTATGCAATAATGGTACTTAACGTTCGAGTTTCAATTAATAACATAAGAACGTTAGTAAGCCGTGAGGAAGGATGATTAACTCAAAATGAGTTGTATTAATGAAATAATTTCAGTTAAGTTATAGAAGAGAAAGAAGTTGGTAAGAATAATATAATGGCAAGCCGGAACCAATAATAACAAATCTAATACATGATTAGATTGAGAAGAAGGGTAAGATTCATTAGGAATCATGTATGTTCATTCATGACCTAATGTGGTATGTTATGTGGTTATGTGTTGTAGAGACTGAAGCAGACGCTGAAGGCAAGTTTTTCTTAAACGCTTGTCTAACCTTCGTGTTAGCCAAGTTTTCTGTGATTCATGTTTTGAGATGCATGAACTGTTTTATTAAAGGGTTGATGCCAGTTTTATCTCGGCTAGACTAATCTTGAAGAGTTGATTGATTTATTTACAAGTCTTTCAATATAGAATTGATAACGCTATCCTACGCCAATTGTTTGGTACGGATTCAAGGTAAGCCTGAGTATGAATAAACAAATGTATTTTTCATCGATTATTCGATGGGCACGCGAGGTTGCCAAAAATTAAACGTACATACGTTTAATGAATGTAGTGTTGATCAACATAGAGTACTATAGGCTGATCACCTAAAAGTGCTCGTAAGATATGCCGGACTTACGGACTTAGTGTCAGGCTATCCTTTTCAAAGAAATTATGAACGCTCATGGTCTTGAGCCAGAATTGATGTTTTACTGAATATTGTTATTTTAAAATATTTTGAAGGAAAAGAAGTGCTATTTTGAATTATCGATAGTACTTCATAACTATTATCCAATTATTGAAGATATACGATTCCTATGTTTCAAGCATGTTGTTTAAAAGAAATTGTTGTACTTGCTGAGCTTGTTATGCTCACTCTTGCTTGAACCATATGAATGCAGCTAAGACCAAACGAACTGAGGGATCTAACAAGGATAAAGGCAAGATGAAGATGAACGATTAGTTTACCTTGTAATAAACTAATAAGTTGTATATATTATAGTATGATGAACAAAGAATGTAATGGTTTTAGAACCTGGGAACGAGATGTAATATTATTAATGTAATAAGAATGTCGTT
Source organism: Panax ginseng (assembly GCA_020205605.1). Classification (NCBI taxonomy): domain Eukaryota; kingdom Viridiplantae; phylum Streptophyta; class Magnoliopsida; order Apiales; family Araliaceae; genus Panax; species Panax ginseng. Next base: position 92,628,474 of record CM035129.1, read on the forward strand.
GATACACACATTTTGATATCGTTTCAATAGAATGAATGTACAGTTATGAGTACCGTGTAGGACCATCTGTCGGGTTAGAAGATACCCAGATTTGGGGGCGTCACAGGTTGGTATTAGGCTAATAACCTCGTTAAGAAAGAAAAGTTTGAAGGAAGTAAACTCAAGCTTTACTTCAATCGAATGAGTTAATAAGGTAATGAGGAAACTCAGTACCGAAAGATTTAAAAGATGGAAAGTAACCCTAAATAAATTAAATGTGATTTGTGCTTATACTATTGTGTGTTATGTACTAATCAACATATGTGTTATTATAGGATGTCGATCGATAGCTTGATGTATAGAGATATACACGCGGTGAGCGAAGAAATTGGGAATAGAGTAGGGCATGTACCTATGCCGGTGGCGGAGGTACCATTAGTGATTCTAGAGGAGTCAGAGGCAGAGGAGTACTTTTCTAAGGAAGACTACTCCGAGGGAAATATGGATATAGCGTCATACCTTAGTATGATGAATGATGTAGAGGAAGGGATGGAGGTAACATCGGTTGATACAGTGGTACCTACACTAGAGTCATCACCTTCAGATGCAATGAGAGCATTTTATTTGGCAGTGCTTGACAGGAATGAGCAACTGAGTACAGTTGTATAGAATCAGGATGAAGAGATTAGTGCTCTTTATGTAGCGAAGGAGTCTGCAGAAGCAGATTTTGAGTCCGAGCATGATGAGAAGGTGCTCATAATAAATAAGGCTAGGGATTTTAAGAAGGAGGCCGATGAGCTTCAAAAGGAATTGGGGGAGAAGGATCGGAAGATAGCATGGATGTCTTACATCCATAAGAGTGCTCATGAGAATTTCAAGCTGAAAGTTGCTTGTCATCCCATGGAGTCAGGGCAAACTCAACATACTATTAGTCGGGATACTATAGCGATGATTGCAAATGAGAAACACGAGGATGCTGTTATACATTATTAGAAGTCTAGAGTTATAAATATGTGTGTAGTGACGTAAAACCCTCTTTTGTATAATAGGGTAGTCTTTTTGTAAATCCCAACTTTTGAGAAGTTTAATTGTGGGATAGAAATGTAATAGCTCTTGGCTATGGAAGCAAATTGTAAATAGTTTTGACTATGAAGAAGCATATGAATATAATGAAGTTTTCATGCTTTGTTATGATATGAGTTCTTTTTTGACGAATAATAACGAAGTGAGTAAATAGATAATAATGAAATTCTATTTATTTAATCAGAAAATGCCATCAAGAAGAAGACAACATAATTAGGAAGCAGAATCAAGTAATGATAATTTAGGGGGTCAAAACAACCCTATGCAAGAGTTCGTTAATTTATTAAGGGCTGCATTTAATGAAACCGGGGGTAGAGTACCTGCCGAACCTAGGTTAGCCATAATGACTACCTTTAAAGAATTTAAAAGCGTAGGTCTGCCGGAGTTCAAAGGAACAACGGACCCATTAGAAGCCCGGACATGAGTAAAGGAAATAGAGAAGGCGTTTGTTATTACAAACGTAGGTGAGGTGCAAAAGATTTCTTTTGCGACTTACATGATGAAAGGGGAAGCCAACTTTTGGTGGGAGGGTGTCGTAATGATCATTGGTGGTATTCTAGCCTAATTTAAGACGTCAGAAGATTACGCTGAACATTTGTAGATAGTGTGAGAAACACTACGGAGGGAGAAGTTGGATACAGAATTCACTAAGTGTGAATTTTATCTTAAAAGATATACAGATATGTTATTAATAAGTATGATGGGAATGAGAAGTGAGAAAAATAGTTTTGAGGAACTAAAAAGGGAAGTTAAGTGAGGCACCTGTATTATCCTTATCAGATGATACTAGGAATTTTGTAGTGTATCTCGATGTTTCGCATAGATGACGAGGTTGCGTGCTCATGTAGCATGACAAAGTCATTGTGTGTGCAGCACGCCAGTTAAAGGATTATAAGGAGGTTTATCCTACTTATGATCTATAATTGGTAGCTGTAGTTTTTGAATTAAAAATATGAAGATAGTATTTATACGGGGAGAAGTGTGAGATATACACGGACTATAGGAGTCTGAAATATATCTTCACACAAAAGGAGTTGAATATGAGGAAGAGAAGGTAATTAGAATGGATAAGAGATTTCAACGTTGATATGTTATATCAATACGGGAAAGTTAACATAGAAGCCGATGCATTAAGTAGGAAGGGTAGGGAAAAACCTATTGATGTTAACAACTCAGAATGAGTTAATAACGGAAAAGGCAAAAACGGAGTTAGAGGTTAAATTGCGGAATGAAGTGGTAGAAACGTTATTCACAGCGTAGACTCAATCCACAATAATGTAACGCGTTAATGAGGAATGCAAGCGAATGAAGAAGTGGATGCAGGATGAAGAGAAGATCAAGTATCATCTCGTTTTGAAGGTGAAATTTGAGTTTCATATAATTTTAAAGTTAAAAGAAGAATTAATCAGAGGAAGATATCATAATATGTCAATAAGTATTTAAACTTCCAACTCAAATTATTGATAGGAAGTGACAAGTCATGTAAAGGAAGTTAATACCTTCGTTGAAGGTGAAATGAAAGAACCACAATGTCGAAGAAGCATTAGGGAACTTGATATTAAAAACAAAATAAAAATTTTCCTCGATGGTGATGTGTTATTAGCGAGATTCTGGGAACAGAATCCTTATAAGGGGGGAAGAGTGTAACGCCCCAGAAAATTCGATTTTTTTTGAGAATTAAATTTTTATTTGATTATGTGGATTAAATGAATTTAATTAATTATTTATGGGAGTAAGCTAATTGAAGGTCGTTCTATAACCTAGATATGTCGGAACGTCGTAGTATTTTGGATACATGATAGAATTAAAGTGTTTGAATTTCCAAGATGAAAATAAAAGCTTTCCGAGAAATTTTTCAAAAAACACTATTCACGCATTTTTGCTCGGGAATTATTTTTGAATTTCTGAGAAATACGTAATGATAGAATATCGAGGTGAGATGGAATATCCAATAATATTTCAGTTATGGCAAACACAATTTTTCGCCTGCGGACTTAAAACCTAACGGTTAGGGAAAGTGATTTCCGAGAAGGAAATGAGATGCGTATAATAAATTAAAGGGATGATTGTATAATACGTAGGTATTGTACGAAGTAATGAATACGAGTATAATACTAGGTGTTATACGAGTATGAATGAAGCATAGTATGTTGTGTATAAATAAGTGTACGAGTGGGAATACGAGATGAATGCGTAAATTATACGGTATAAGGCTTTAAGTTAAATGAATTTGAAGAGTAGGATTGTGTAGAACATTGTAAAGTCCAATGAGGATTATGATAAAGCCTAAGTTTAGGAATGTATAAGTCCAATAGAGATGAATATGTAAGACCAAGTGCAAGATAAGGGTAAAGCCCAAAGATTTGTTAATGCAAGCCCAAAGTATAAGATGAGATTAATTGAATTTAAAGTCCAAAGCAAGGTTGATCCATGGGGAAACCCATGATCACATGGATAACCCAAGTAGTGGCCAAGTAAAGTACTTGGTGGCTAAGTAAAAGTAATGAGCAAGTGAACTTAATGGTTAAATAATGGATAAGTCAAGTGGTGGCTAAGCAAGAGATAAGTTATGTGATGGTCAAGTAATTAATGTGATAGGCAAGTAAAGTGCTTATGTGTGGTGAGCAAGTAAAAGTTTTGATAAACAAGCAAAGGATAAGCTATGTTCTTAACAAGTTAACTTAATGGCTAAGTGTTGTGGTGAGCAAGTTAACAAGCAAAGGATAAGCTATGTAGTGAGCAAGTTAACTTAATGGCTAGGTAATGAATAGTAAGGAGGTGGGATGGCCTAAAAGTCTAAACTACCCTAACCTAGCAATGCCTATAAATAGAGAGCTTGGTTTTCATTTTTGTTGGTTGTTCATTTTATCCAACAAGTTGAGAGCTTATTTGTTAGAGAGAAAAAAATACAAAAGCTAGAACAAGTTAGCCTTTGAGAATTTGTGACAACCCGAGAATTTAGACAATTTATTAAAATCTTAAACGATGGATTTAAGGTCAAATAATAGACCTAGACAGAAAATAAGTGTATGCGTTTGATATTTTTAGGAAGGAATTTTGTGGGTTTCAAAATTCTGTGAAGGATTTTGGTGAATTATTCAGGATTAAGTGTATATGTGTTTATGTTCTGTGAATATGGTATTATGTGTGCACAGTATGTGGTTAAAGGTCAAGGGTTAACCGGATAAATTTTATCAGTGTCAAACCCTAAGATTATTGTCGAATATCGACGTTCTATTAGAAAACCCTAATGTCTGATAAGAAACCCTAAAACCCAGATTAAAACCCTAATTTCAGGTTCTTGAATCAAAACCCTAATTCGTGTTGAAAACCCTAATCACAGGAACTTAAAGGATGATTATATTGCTTAAGTGTTATTAATTATAATAGTAATTAGGGTAAAGCTTAATTAATTAGCAAACCCTAATTTCAAATTTTTAAACCCTAATTATTTCGTTAGAAATCCTAATGTACAGTTGTGGACTTAAATTGCTAATTAGCAATTTTAATTGGGATAAATTAATCCTAATTAGCAAACTTGAATTATGATTAAGAAATCTTAATATACTTAGAGAGTCTTAATTATAATTTAGAAATGTTAATTTTCTATTTCGAAAACCTATTCTTGAAATCCTAGAAAAATAATTTTTGGGAAACCTTAGGTTTTAACCCTAAGGGTTAAACCCTAAGGGTTTGATCAAATGACAATTTTAGAATTAAAATGGTATACACAATGACCAAAATGCCCTTTCTTAAAACCTAAGAAAAAGATAAGGCTAATCTTGTGAGTCATCAAGCCTAAGGTTTAGCCCATATGTCTAAAATCTTAGCAATCTCAGGCAATACAATGCCATCTAACAACTAGATTCAATGGATCAAAAATATAAAGTAAAGAAAACTTACTTTACTCATTATTGCCAAGACCCTTCTCTCTCTAAGATTTCAAGATTTAGAGTGAGAGAGTGTGAAAGGTTAAGCTAAGATCATACTTTAGCTTGCATATAACAGATCATCAAAGTCAGTTGTAGACACTCGAAATTTTCTGCACTCCTATTACTGACATTGCAGGAGGGTAGATTCGTATTTTGGAGATAACCCTGAAAGACAACTTACAACCATTCTGGATACTACCGGAAGCTCAGTTCCAAACCCGGAACACAACCCGAATGTTATTTCCAAATCTCTGAGATAACCCCAGATATGCAGATCAAAAGACCCAAGAACAACACCGGAGAGGATAGATTCGCCCTCGGCGATAACACCGCGACGTTCAGTTCCAGTCCCAGAGACAACACTGGAGTAGCAACCCCATCCTTGGTGATAGCCCCAAGAGATGTCATTGCAGTTCCGATGATAACACCGGAAATGCTTGTTTCAAACACATGCGATCAGCTTCAACCACATACATCCTATCAAAGCACACATACCTCAGATAAGAACATACACAAATGATAGTGAGGCACACAAACAAGCAGTCCAATCTCAGACATAACCCTGAGCAACGTCTATTTTCCGCTTAAACCGGTGATAACCCCGGTGAGGAGTCACAACGTCATCTGACCACGTCAACAAGATGATATCGCAGCATACCAATAAGTGGTCCAATCTCAGCTGTAACCCTGAGCAACGTCTACTTTTAACTCAACCCGACGATAACCCCGGAAAGGAGTCACACATCATCTTGTTCATCCGACAAATGGCACGTCGTCTCAACACTTCATACATACATACATACTTACATACATACAACAATGTCCCACAATAACTGAGGAGTGACAATCCCGAGTGACTATTACGTGTGGTAATACTTTGGATAGACTTTGAAGCTTGAAGACCATGGGCATAGACCCCTCTTCCTGACTTCGTACAACCTTTAATCCATGTCATTACGTAACTATCAAGACAAGCGATCCGAAGAAGTACAGATATACTTCGTTTGGATGCTCGGATTGAAGTTTTGCAAATTTAATTGGACATTACAGTGCACGTACTACGAGACGACGGGACCCGCATAATCCGGGCCCACTACGACCATGACCGCAGATTCAATCATGCGCGCCGCAGTCGACTGTGGGCCATCCATCTATAAATATAGAGGGGGGGGGGGGGGTCAGCCATTTGGAAAGAGAGATAGAAGGAAAAAGGCGAGGAAGCCCTGTCCATTTTACTATGCATACACATCTTTTGAGTGTTTCCTCTTCTTTGAACACTAGTTAGCTCACATATAGCTACTTTTTATCCGGCGGGAGCTAAGTGTTTATCCATTTTAAGTCAAAGAAGTCTACTTTGGCAGTCTACTGTAAGCCTTCTTACATTTCATAAAGCCTCTTTCTCCTATTATCACACACTTTGTTGTACACGCTGAGAGTCGTATGAGTGTGTTTGCCTTTTACTTTCTATTCATGGTTTTTATTTCAATACGTATATATATACTAATATATGTATATATTTCATATATATGGACTAACATTATCGAAAGTTACGCCTCGATTGAGCCTGAGACTTCTGGCCCGAGCGTTTATTTGCTTTTAGATATATATATATATACTTAAATATATAAATCGTGGTCGACTATTCTGATGAGCCTAGACTTTCTCATCTCTTTGCTTTTATATATATATTTGTATATATATATATATATATATATATATATATATATATATTTATATTTACATTTCTGTCAGGCCTGGAGTTTCCTCCGTGGCTATTTACAACTTTATTTACATTCCGTCCTGCCTGGAGTTCACTTCGTGGCAGTTGATCACTTTTACAGCTTTATTTACATTTTGTCCTGCCTGGAGTTCACTTTGTGGCGGTTGATAATGTTTATATATATATATATATATATGTACAGCTTTTATATATATATATATATATATATAACTGCTTACTGCTTTCTATACAAATTGCAGTATCTTGTGAGCCTAGGAATCATGTGATCACAGGTTCAGTCTACTAAATCTAGATTCGGTTCCCATGATGGACATTTTCTGGCTGTAAGAAGCTTGTACATTATTTTACAGTGTCTGAGTTTCCTTGGATGGTTGTCATACCCATGAGGAGCTCGACATTGCTGTATATTGTTTTCTCGAGAATGCCTCGCATCTCGAAAATAAAAGCAAACAAGCCGAACATTTTTAATAATAAAATGGAAGTATGAAAAGGTCTCAATTCCTATTGAGAATAAGGTTTGAAAAACTTCTTTTACAAAACTTCATTGCTAAATCTTGGTTAAAACTGAATTTTCATATAAAATTCAAACCTTGTGTATATAGGTGCGAACGAGGCCTCGCACTACTTTCATATAATTGCACATTGATCCACACACACACACACACATTCATATAACAATTTCTTTGAGAAGTGGCGGTCACCGTGGTAACATGGATGTCGGGGGGGTGCCTAACACCTTCCCTCCGCATAATCAAGCCCCCGAACCCTTAATGAATCTCGATTTCATAGACCCGTCTAGCAGTGCCAAATCACTGGGTCAATGTGCAAACCTTTTCGGTTGCGTTGGTGCAACCAATTAAAAACACCAACTAGCGACTCTTAAAGTCAATCGTCGACATTATACATGTTTGACATTTTCACTTGTTTTTCAAACAAATCTCACATTAACATGAGAACACCAAAAGACAAGTAACGGTGCGGACACTCAAAAATCCCACGTCGACGGTGTGACTGACTCTGTGGGATTCTAGTAAGAGGGCTTAAGCCGCTATTGCAAACTTTTCAAAATTGTTATATGCTTATGTGTGATTGTTGCATTTACATTTCTGATAAATGTTTACGAATGCATATTACTTACTGCACTGCTAAATATCTATCTGTGATATTAGTGCTTCGCACATGTCATCATTTTGCATTAACGGTGAGACACGTTGTATGTAAATGTATGTTGTGTGGTCCCTCCACCAGGAGGCTATCCTGTCGGGGTTTGATTACTGGACCCTTGGGAAGAATAATTCCCTGGGGCTCAGGAAAGGCACCACTCAGATCCGCTCCAAGTTGAAAGACCGGATTAACTTCCCGTCGAGTAGATTGCGATGATCTGGGCACCTTCATTGCCAAAAAGCCGCGAGAGTAACCCTAGGATAGGTCAACCTCGGATAAACCAAACTCGGAGGAAAGTCTCTTCATGCTCTCCATTTTCAATTACTTGTAAAAGCATTTACTTGTAATCCTATGCATAACATGTTATCAATTAACTAAACCGGTTTTGCAGGACAAATTCCTAAAACGGATATGTTATGATAACATTTACATTACCCTAAGACTAAACTATGTAATTCTTTTGTAGGGAAGCAATTGGGCCAGTTACCCGCTCTAAGTCCAAAAAGGCCTCAAGCTTCATACCAATTATGTCTTCTTCTCGAATAGTCCTAATCTCGCTTGGGGAGAAGAATTTGATGGATTGAGTAAACAAATCACAGACTTGGTTGTTCTACTGAAAGAGTTACACCAGTCTACTCAGGGTAGGAAGATACCTACACATACAGAGTCCTCTGTACAAGGGGGAATTCAAAATCTGGAAAAAATAATTCCAGAACGTCAGTTGGATACAACTAACAAAGACCCTGAAGGCACCCATCTCAAAGGAGATCCATACACCGGTGATATCAGGAAGAAAGTACTCCAAATGGAGGAGACCATTCGCACTCTCAAAGGGATTGGAGCACATGGCAGTGTTTCATATACAAACCTTTGCATATTTCCTGGTGTGCATTATCCAGAAAAATTCAAGACCCCTGATTTTGAGAAATATGACGGATTAGGGGATCCTTACACACATTTAAAGGTGTTCATTGGAGAACTCGGATCTTATGCTCAGGATGAAAATCTGAGAATGCAGCTGTTTCAGAAAAGTCTGACTGGAGAAGCCCGTTCATGGTACACCAGATTAGACAACTCTAAGATCCATTGCTGGGAAGAGCTGGCTCATGTCTTCCTCACTCAATACAATTTTCAATCTCAGATGGCTCCTGACCGGTATCAAATTACCAAAGTCAAGAAACAGTCTAATGAGTCATTCAGAGAGTATGCTCAATGGTGCAAGCGCCTTGCTGCTCAAGTTATTCCTTCCATGACAGAGTCAGAGATGGTCATGACCTTCATAGATGTACAGGAAGCTCCTTTCTATGAAAGAGTTCTACCTGGTATTGGCAAACCATTTTCCTCAAATGATCAAACACTATGAGATGGGTTGAAATGGGATTGAAGTCGATAAAATTCAAGACCTAGCTCTTTTAAAGTCATTGTTGAGCACATCCAATCTGATCTTATGGAAACAACCCCGGAGGTCTATAAAAAGAAAGAGGAGGATGTTTCCTTGATACTACAAGGACAGAAAGGCAATCCAAGCATGCCTGTGCAGAGGAGAAACTACTCCCCTTTTCCAGCACAATCTTCAAACCCTCCATTGCCCAAAAGTGGAGAAGTAAAGCGACCTCGGGCGTTCACACCCTTAGGGGATTCTCTCGAGAACATTCTAGCTCTTCTGACTGCTCAGAAGAAAATTACACATCTTCTTCCACCAGCTAACCCTAATGGGAAGGGTTTCAATGCTAATCGGAAGTGTGCTTATCATGCTGGGGCACCCGAACATGATACTCAAGATTATTGGGCCTTGAAACACAAGATTCAAGATCTGATAGACAATGGTGAGATCGTGGTCACCAAGCCAGATCAACGTGTAAGACAACCCTCTCCCTCAACACAAAGAGGAAGAGGTCAACATGATCAGTTGGAGCACTGGACATGGTTCCAATTGTATTGGTGAATCATCCCAACCCATTAAAGACGGTGTTGACAAATGGGATTATGCAAAGTTCCAGTTTACCATGGAACAAAAAATGAAAGCTCTTTGCAAACAAATTGAGCAATTGGCAGAGCTGGTGACACACCACCATCAAGTCACACGCCAACTAATCAGGCAGGAGCATGCCTATCTCCTTCCATTTGTTATGATTGCTCAATCAACACCTTCAGAAAGCGAAGCTATGGAGGATAAGGTTACAAAGCGAGCAAGTGCTAAAGCCCGTCGGGATTTCGCCAATCAAAGGGAATTCACCTATCTGGGCCAATCTCTGGAAGAGATACTTCAAATGCTGATTAACGAAGGAAGAATCACATTCCTTCTCCCTCCAATCAATCCCCACTCAGGGTGGTTCAATCCTGATGAAATGTGTCAATATCATTCACATTCTCGTGGTCACAGCACAGAAGAATGCTGGGCACTCCGCCATCTCATTCAGAATCTTATTGATAGCGGTGTCCTGCAAGTAGCAGATGATTACACTGTGTAACTTAAGGGTGTGAATGCATACCCTACTCAATGGAAGGGATCAGTAGCAGTTATATCCGAGGTGGGTGATGAGACTGTCAAAACATTTCCAATACAACCAATTCAACTCAAAGGAGCTGATAATCCTTTGAAAGTGGCCGCACCAGAGCCAATTCCTTTGCCTTGCAGATTACAACATCCTATTGTCAGCTTACATAAAGTTCCATGGAATTATGGAAAAGCTGAAGGATCCACGTCTCATATTACTGCTACAGTGTCGAAAGAGAATCCACTGTACCTTCCTCAACGGGTTATCAAGCCTACTTGCAAAGCAAATGGGAAGATTTCCATGGAAAAGATTGAAAAATTCCTCCATACTACGGGTCATAATGAAGCCAAAGTGATTTTAAGCTTACGAGAAGCTCCACACCAGATTTCAATACTGGACTTGGTTTTCTCTTCCGAGGAGCATCGGAAGATTTTGCTAAAGGTTTTGGAAGAAGCCTACTTACCAAAATCAGTGGATGTAGAAAAATTTCAACATTTGGTTGATCAAATTTTCAACAACAATGTGATATCCTTCACTGATGATGATATACCTCCCAAAGAGGGATCGGTTATTGCAAAACCACCGCACATCGCAGTTGTTGTCTTCCGGTATATGCTAGCCGGAGTTTTGATAGATGGAGGCTCATCTCTAATATCTGTCCCTATGCCACCTTGGTGAAGATGAATATCAATCTCAAGCGAATACAAAGTAAACATACGATCATCAGAGCTTTTGATGGATCTCGACGAAATTCCGTTGGGCAGATTGAATTGCCAATTGAGATCTTCCACGTCCTCAAGATAGATTCAGGATACAACCTGCTATTGGGGAGACCATGGATACATGGTCGAGCCGCCTCTCCACCTTACATCAACAACTCAAATACATCATCAACAATAGTCTAGTCACTGTCAATGCTGAGCCGGAATGTCTTATCCCAGGAACTCTACCAATTATCAGCTTCAATTCAAAAGTTGAGCCGGCCAGTTTTCATACTCTGGAAGTGAGTAACACGCAATACCATTCTATTGGAGTGCCACTTCCCGTACCCAAGATTTCTGACGAGTTTATGTCAGCCACTCAAGAAATGATGTTATTGGGTTACCAACCTAGACAAGGGCTTGGTAAGGATCAACAGGGTATTAAACACCCTATCCAGATGTCCAGTCAAATTGGGATAGCCGGGCTAGGCTATTCTGTCAATTCCACTCACAAGAATCCTCATAAGCATAAGCAGGTTCCTCAAGCTTCTGCCGCACGGTGATTTCCTATACCTTTACCTCATGAGTTAATGCAATCTCCAGTAAAGGTACCAGCTCATGTTGTGGTGTTGATCGATTTCACAATCAATGAATACGTGCAAGTATACACGGTCAACAAGTAATAAAGTGAAAGTAGAGTATCGTTCCCACGAGGAATTATTTAATAAAAATCACCAAGTACTAACTCTTAACCAAATCAATTTTATTTAAACAATTGCAAAGTGTGATTTTTCTAATTAAGAAAACTAAATTAACTAATTACACTGAATTGCTTTATAAATAAATTCAAATAAATAAAAGTTAAGACTCCAATATCCCCATTTATGAACTATAAACCAATTATCCAATTATCCAAATTATTATGTCTACTGAATTATTAACAAGAATTCTCAAATGCCAAAAGCCCTTTCTCAAGTGATCATTTGCCTTCTATTTAACCCAGATTAATTTTGCTATATCTCTATGCAAAATAATTGAATTAAACTCGCTACAATCTCAATTCCTTATGTGTTACATGCGGCAAATAGATATTCTCATTCTATTCACAAACATAAATAAGCACAAAGCAAGATGAACAATTCACTTCAACATAAATAATTAGAATAAATCAAATAATCAATTCATAATCATAAAAAGTTCAATTGAAATCTTAATAAAAGAGTTAGTTCATAATTAATGAATTAAAATCAAGAATCCACAATTGAATAGACATTAAAAGATAAAAGCAAGATGAGAGAAGAGAATATAATCTGTTGTCAGCAAATCTGATGCTCCCCTCTTGCTCTTGCTTTGAATCTTCAATGGTCTCCAAGTTACTTCAATCTCCAAAACTAATAAGAACTAGGGTTATATTCTAATCTAAAGGAGTGTTTAATCTAGTCTAATCTATATAATCTCCTTTTATTTTATGCCTTACATCATGTATTTATAGGTTACAAGTCCAATTTTTAGTTTTAGAACAAACCCAATCCAATTTGGAGTCAAAAAGGTGTCAAAATTCGCCCAAAACGCGTCCAGGCCGCACCCAACCTCTTCCCTAGTGCCCCAGCACTGTTCACGACGCTGAGAATCTGCCTTATAGTGCCCCGTCGCTGCAAATAAGCTTAAAAATAGCGCCCCGGCGCTACCCCATTTTCTGACATTTTTTGCTCTGACGTCCTTTGGGAAAATGGCCATAACGTCTTCGTCCGAAGTCCGATTTAGATGATTCAAGATGATCCGAAAAGGGGAAAAGTAGATCTAAAACTTTCATTCTTTAAGGTTTTCGAAATAAGGTTTGTAGAAATACTCAAATTGGCTCTGAAGTGACTGCTGTGTAAATGGCAAGCCGAAAAGGCGAATCTAGCCACCCCAAACGTCGATCCAAGTAACTTTTGTCCTAATTCCTACAAAACAATATAAAACATGCATGAATAGACACAAACACATAAAAACATCCTAAAAGACTTGAGAACAACAATAAATTAAGCCCGAATGTATCCAATTCATGTGTATAAAACTCACTCATCAAATACCCCCAAACTTAAACCTTTGCTTGTCCTCAAGCAAAAACACAAAAGAACTAAAAATAAATAAAATAACTCAACTAAATGAATGCATATGCATAATCTACTTCCAAATATACCTACAAACCGAGTAATAAATATATATAGCAACAGGCCTCAAAGATACCATTGGTACTCAAACAATATATCCAATCAATTCAAAATCCATAACTCTAACCAATTAGTCAACCCAAACCTGTCATCACCCATGTTGTGTGTGTGTGCTTGTTAACCATTCTAACCAACCATAGTTCAAGATAATCACATAACAAACTTCTTATAAGAAAAATTTCGCCCAATTCAATTACTTTTGTGAACATGACAACTCCTTGTAAAAAACTAAGCAATTACCAAATCTAAGGGTAAATACATGATTTATTTATACTTTTATTCAACCACGAGGGCATTTTTTCTCTTTCTCGTGTTTTTTTTTCTTTTTTTTTATTTCATGAATGTACAATGTCTTACTCCATTAGGCGCACTGCTACCCCTTAGCGAGCTTTCGACCAACGACTCCTAGACCATGAAAGACCTTAGGGAGCTAGGTGTAGAGACAATCCCCTCGGGCGTACTTACTCAAGTAGCCAGGGCCCCGAAATAGGACTAGCCATGTTATTTCTACTTTCTTTTTCCTTTTTTTTTGTATTTTTTTTCTTTTTGTATATATATACCACATAGATTCCCCCAAACTCAAGCTTTTACGTCATTCCAACCTTTACCGCCAGTTCACTAATTTTCTTAAATTTTAACAAAGATTTTCCCTCAGAAACAAATTATGAAACCCTTGAACCAAGTGGATTAAAAGCAGTTAAACTTTACGTATAACCTAGCATATAAGTTTCGACATGTGCTCAGATTATCATCATGATTAAAATTAGAACTCATCATCAATTATCAACACTATTCAAGTTAACATTTAATACCAATCTTAACATAGGCTGAGCTAAGACCACACCAACCTATCACACAGATTCATGCAAAAATAAAAAAAAAATAAAAAATGCAATTATACTACATGAACACATACTAATGCAACACATATATGAATATACAAATAACTACCATGTATTATATGCAACCTAAAAAAACACAACGCTAACACATAAAAAAAATGAACTACTATGCAGATAACTAACTATATGGAATACGACACTAAAATGCCCCCAAACTTAGACTAGACATTGTCCTTAATGGATGAAATATAAAAAGGTAAAGCAGAGGACTTCCCTGAAAATATAGCAATCTTCCTCCTTGTCCACTAAGTTTGGAGAATAGGCAAGCACATGGAACAAATTGGGCACCACACTTGAATTTGACTTGAATAACTCAGAAAACAATGATAGAAGCAATTTTATTAAATCCTAAATAAATGAAAATTCAAAACTATTAATATAAAACCTAATAAAAACTAAAAATAAAAATTAAACTTGGGTTGCCTCCCAATAAGCACTTGTTTTACAGTCTTAGCCTGACTTCTTCAATTCTCTATCCAATTCCCCTACGAAAATTGAGGAACCCTCCATCCATCAGAAGCAATGTCTCTTTTGGGAGGTTCCCATTCGCAAAAAGCCTTGAATTGAAGTCAAAGTCACCTAGCATGCTCTTTGTAGATAGGTTCCCTATTAAGAATGAACAATTCACTTCAACATAAATAATTAGAATAAATCAAATAATCAATTCATAATCATAAAAAGTTCAATTGAAATCTTAATAAAAGAGTTAGTTCATAATTAATGAATTAAAATCAAGAATCCACAATTGAATAGATATTAAAAGATAAAAGTAAGATGAGAGAAGAGAATAGAATCATTGTCGTGAAATCGATGCTCCCTCTTGCTTCTTGCTTTGAATCTTCAATGGTCTCCAAGTTGCTTCAATCTCCAAAACTAATAAGAACTAGGGTTATGTTCTAATCTAAAGGAGTGTTTAATCTAGTCTAATCTATGTAATCTCCTTTTATTTTATGCCTTACATCATGTATTTATAGGTTACAAGTTCAATTTTTAGTTTTGGAACAAACCCAATCCAATTTGGAGTCAAAAAGGTGTCAAAATTCGCCCAAAACGCGTCCAGGCCGCACCCAACCTCTTCCCGATGGCTCCCAAACACTTTTTCACGATGTTTGAGAATCTGCCTTATAGCGCCCGGCCTTCTGAATAGGCTTAAAAATAGCGCCCCGGCGCTACCCCATTTTCTGACATTTTCTGCTCCGATGTCCTTTGGGAAAATGGCCATAACATCTTCGTCCGAACTCCGATTTAGATGATTCAAGATGATCCGGAAAGAGGAAAAGTAGATATACAACTTTCATTCTTTGAGGTTTTCGAAATAAGGTTTGTAGAAATACTCAAATTGGCTCTGAAGTGACTACTGTGTAAATGGCAAACCGAAAACGCGAATCTAGCCACCCCAAATGTCGATCCAAGTAGCTTTTGTCCCAATTCCTACAAAACAATATAAAACATGCATGAATAGACACAAACACAAAAACATCCTAAAAGACTTGAGAACAATAATAAATTAAGCCCGAATGTATCCAATTCATGTGTATAAGTCACTCATCATGTGGTTATACTATTTCTGAAACCAGTACCAATCAAAGCTAAAGAGGTGCTGATTCCTAATCCCAAAGTGGAAGAAACGTAAACATGACCTTGCCTTGAGGATGGCAGGCATTCTCATCATTGTTCATGATGAACATACAAATAGATACACCCCAGACGATGATTGCCTAGATGTCATGGTTATCATTCAGGAAAAGGAGGACACTGACGATCCTTCTATCACTGCAATCCTTCAGGACTTTGCCCTCGACAATTGGAGCGAAGACTCCATGCATTGGTCGTTTAGGGTAAAATGGGCGTAAAAATCCTCTCCTACAGAGATAACTTTAATTGCTTGTTTTCCTTTACAAAGACTAGCGCGGATTATTTTATCACGTACATGCTAACACTTTTGTATGATCGAACAGTTGCATATATTAAGTGAAAGCATATTTTGTTCCAGGACTCTGAATTTAGATGTGCCTGTACTTGTTGATGAGGTTCCATCTCTCCACAAGGGCTATAACTTTGATGCAAAGTTGGACTCAGACTTGATGGACATCCAAGAGGACATTGAGACACCTCAAGAGATTAAGGAATGGGTCGCCGACAAACCCAAACCCAATCTTGATCAAACCACTCCTTTCAATCTTGGAACCTTAGACAACCCTAAGCTAATCCAGATTGGTTCAGACCTTACCACAAATCAATGGAATGACATGGTTGCACTATTAACCCAATTCCAGGATGTGTTTGCATGGTCTCACGAAGTCATTCCGGAGTGGATATCCAACATTGTTCCCGTACCTAAACCAGGAGGAAAGGTACGAGTCTGCATGGATTATCAGGATTTGAACAAAGCTTGCCTGAAAGATAGCTTTCCCATGCCCTTTATCCACATTCTTATTGACAATACTGCTAAGTATGGCATATACTCCTTTGTTGATTGCTTCGCGGGGTACCATCAAATTATGGTCGCTGAGGAAGATCATGAGAAAACTACTTTCATCACGCCTTGGGGAACCTTTTGCTACAGACGGTTGTCGTTTGACCTCATCAATGCCGGTGCAACCTACCAACAAGCTATGATGGCTCTTCTCCATGATTTAATGCATAAGGAGATAGAGATCTATGTGGATGACATCATTGTCAAATCCCGGAAGGAGGATGACCATTTAGACCATCTCAAAAAGTTGTTCAACAGGTTGCATAAGTACAACTTAAAGTTGAATCCCGCCAAGTGTGCCTTTGGTGTCAAGTCAGGCAAGTTGCTAGGCTTCCTAGTCAGCCACAAAGGGATTGAACTGGATCCTACCAAAATCCAGGCCATCAAGGAAATGCCCGTTCCTCAAATAGAGAAGGAAATACGGGGATTCTTGGAAGAATCAACTTCATTAGCCGATTCATTTCTCAACTCACACCAACCTGTGAGCCAATTTTCAAATTGTTAAGGAAGAACTCCTCCATGAAATGGAATGATGAGTGTCAAAAAGCCTTCCTCACAATCAAGGAGCAGCTGATTAATTCTCCTGTTTTGGTACCTCCTGGGATGATGTTCCCTGTTCATGTACATCCCATAAATGACAATGCTATGGGGTTTGTATCTTTGAGCGTAAAAAAACAATAGAGGCCAAAAGCGAGCTATCTATTACCTCAGCAAAAGATTCAGCGTCAGTGAACACAAGTACACTCTGATTGAGAAGACTTGTTGTGCTTTAGCATGGGCTTCCATGAGATTAAAACATTATCTCCATGGTCACACAACACATCTCATATCCCGTGTGGATCCTCTTAAGTATGTGTTTAGCAAACCCATACTGAATTGTCGACTGTCCAGATGGCAGTTGATCCTATAGCAATTTGACATCGTCTACATGACACAAAAGTCTATCAAAGGTCAAGGAATTGCGGATCAACTGGCCGCCGCACCTGCAGGGGACTACAAACCCTTAGAAACATACTTTCCTGATGAAGGAGTAATGGCAATTCAACTAACCCATCAGTACGATACATGCCGATCGTGGAAAATGTATTTTGATGGAGCTGTCAATTCAGAAGGCTCCAGAGCTGGAGCAGTTTTAATATCCTGCACGGGGGAGCAGTATCCCATCGTCGTCCAATTGCAGTTTGTCAATACCAACAACACAGCTGAGTATGAAGGCTGTATCATGGGACTCAAACTTGCCCGTTTAATGGGTATAAGGCGGTTAACTGTCTTTGGGGATTCCGAATTGGTAATCAAGCAATCCATAGGAATCTATCAAACCAAAGAATTATATTTACTGCCTTACCATCGGCAAGTTCTAAAGATGGCGTTGGATTTTGAAGAAATCTCCATTCTACACATTCCTCGTAATAGGAATGACTTTGCAGATGCATTAGCAACATTGGCCTCCTTGGTTTACATACCTGACAAGGAAAACATGCCAAGCCTCACGATTGCTATGCATAAAGCCCCAGTATATGGGAGTTACATCGGAGAAGTATCAGATGAATTGCCTCTCATCCACAACCCTTGGTATCAGCATATCAAGGAGTATCTACGAGATGGATCTACACCCGCTGAGGTGAGCCTAACTAATAAGAGGCAGATTCATCGACTTGCTATGAAATTTTACCTGAGCGGAGATGCACTCTACAAAAGAGATGCAGGGTTAGGACTCCTCAGATGTCTGGAAAAAGACCAACCTCAGCGACTCATGGATGAGATCCATGGTGGAGTATGTGGCTCTCATATGAGTGGACCCCTACTTGTCAAGAAAATTCTCAGAACGGGACATTATTGGCTTACACTCAAAGCTGACTGTGATGATCACGTCAAGAGGTGCTATCAATGTCAGATCCATAGGAATGCCCACAATAAGAGTTCGCCATGGCCCTTCTCAATGTGGGGAATGGACGTGATTGGGCCTATCGAGCCCAAAACTAGTAATGGACATCGATTCATATTCACCATGATCGACTACTTCACCAAATGGGTAGAAGCAGCTTCCATCCCCAGGGTTACTAAAGAAGTCATCATTGCGTTCATCAGAAACAATGTTGTTTGTCGATATGGACAACCGAGGAGGTCATTGTGTCGAATAATGCTAAGAACTCGAACAACAAGACATGATGTAGGAATTATGCAAAAAATTCCACATCAAACATCTCAACTCTGTCATCTATCGACCAAAGATGAATGGTGCTGTTGAAGCGGCTAATAAAAACATCAAGAAGATCATGCAGAAAATGTCCGCCAATCACAAAGGATGGTCTGACCTCTTGCCCCTAACTTTATTAGCCTACAGAACTTCAATGCGAACTTCCACTGGGGCAACCCCCTACTCACTAGTTTATGGGATGGAAGCAGTGCTCCCCATAGAAGTGGAAATGGAATCCCTCAGAGTGTTAATGGATGCTCAATTAGATGAAAACCAATGGGTACAAGACAGGTATTACCAATTGTCTTTGATAGACAAAAGGCGAACTGCGGCTATCTTCCATGGTAAGTTATATCAGCAAAGGATCGCACGATCCTACAACAGAAAAGTCTGACTATGGCAATTCAAACAACATTACTTGGTTTTGAAGAAGATCATTGACAACCAAGATCAGTCTAAGGGAAAATTCGCTCCTAACTGGGAAGGCCCATTTATTGTCAAGGAAGTATTGACAGGAGGTGCTCTCAGGTTGTAGGAAATGGATGGCGATGAATTTCCACAGCTTATCAACTCGGACACCGTGAAATGGTACTATGTCTGAAGTTACCATCAAACAAACATCCTGGTTTTGATCCTCGAATCACCAGTCATTCCGGTTTTGAACCTTCTCTCCGTTTTACAAACTCTTCGGCCCCTCAAGGAAACATACACTTCAAACCAGCATCCTGGTTTCTTTACCTTTTCAAACCAGCAGCCTGGTTTTCTTTCACTTCAAACCAGCAGCCTAGTTTCCTTACACTTCAAACCAGCAACCTGGTTTCCTTTCATTTCAAACTTTTCAACACCTACTTCTCCTGAAGACGAGAATAAACTTTTCAACACCTACTTCTCCTGAAGACGAGACTAAACTTTTCACACACCTGCAGTTTCTCCTGAAGACGAGACTAAACTTTTCACCCCTATAGTTTATCCTCAATACGGGATCAAACTTTCTCCACACTTGCAGTTTATCCCCTTTACGGATTAAACTTTCTTCTCCCGCATGATATAGCTCGCATGCACATGGGATTTGCACTTCTCTTGACCGCGATTCGTCACCGAGGGCAAACTACGCCGACCGATCTCCCCCCGATGCCCGGGGTATTGAGGCAACCATATTCTATATGGCCCATGTCAGCAATAAAAAAAAAACAACAAAAACATTTCTTCCTTTCTTCACAAAAACAACAAAACAACAAAATACTTCTACACCCTTTCCGCTTTCTTCCAGTATTCAAAGATTGAACCTCCTACACTAGGTTCAACTACGCAGAGACTTGATCTCCTCTTCAACAGAGTACGTAGGCGACCATTCATAGTGCGATCCTAACCCCTACCAGAACAAACATATTTGTCACACGGTATTGGGATCAACCTTCAAATTGCCACACTTCCATCAGTTTCAGATCAAAGGGATGGAATTATCCAATCTCTTCTCACAAATAAAAGATTCGGTGACCATCTAAGCTGCGATCGTGCCTCAAAGAGCAATACCAACCCATAATAGATGGACTTAACTAGGCTTCTCACAAATAGAAGTACTGGCGACCATCTGTGGAGCGGTCAATCTCAGAGAGGAAGAAATTATCATCCTCTCAATTTTTCCATACAGATACCAGTCCCAAGACACCAAAGATGGTAGGGATTTTCAGAAATCAATGATCCATTTTGAGAGATCTTGCGACGTCTCAATGTCCATCTATCAAGGATAAGTTCAGAATGCATCAAGATCAAAGGCCCTGGAGAAACAGGAAATATCAAGCAAGTATCAAGGCATAACTAAAAGGGAAGTGAATCAAAATATATTTCCCTGCCATACATAATACTGTTTGATATATACATATGTGTTGTACATGACAAAAATGGCTAAGCTAGTCTGTGCAGGAAAATACAAAGCTATCTACAAATCTGTGTGTATGCGGACTATCAGATCTAACATAGCATCCCTCTCTAAAGACGGGGGTAATGCTACAAGCTCCTGCACAAGGGTATCTACACGAGCTAGTAGATCAGAGGCTAACTGCATGGTGGCATAATGCTCATCAATGTAGGCACTCATGTCTCGCAAGGTCGACAATCATCCGGGGATCTCACCGGCGTCTTTATACTGCAATGGCCACATCCCTAGCAGATAAGGTGAAATCCCGCTCAGCTATCAATGCATCACTGGCTAATCTAGCCTCATCCCTCTCATCAAGAGCTGTCAACATCGTGGCCCTAGCCTGATCTCTGTCATAGGTCATCAGATGTAAGCTCGCTCCCGATGTCTTGTCTTAAATCTTGAGTAACAAAGGATGGCACTTAGGGTGGGAGAATCTAGCACGAATCTTGGGTAGCCGATGAGTCAAGTCATCTGTGGGAATGATGACCTCTCTATAGGCTCCTCATCGTCACAATCCGGTCTCTGTCATCGTGGATACTCCGCACATAATGCAGTCTCTGTCTCCATCCATGTGGAATACTCTGTAGAACTACCTGGATGACTGACAGAAAAATCAGCAGACTCTCGCTGATCCCAACATGCATACAACCTGGATCTGTCCTCCGCTGACAAACGGTGCGACGCGAAGCACTGACTCGCTGCCCCCTCATACGGATGGAAATCCTGAAACTGGTCAAACTGACTCATCACAGCTAGTGGGTGGTAGGTAATCATGCACCTCAAACTAGCCAGAGGGAGATAATCCATGCCCAGAGCATGAGTAATGAAGCTGTAGGGTGAGCTAAGCTCTGAACTTGGCAATATATTAAACGGATCTCCAATCTCTGCCAAGAAAGCGGACCAAGATGCAAAGATCTCAGACACCCCACAAAGTTGAAAGGAGTACGACATGGCTATCTCATGGGTGAAACAAAATCCATGATGTCTGGATGTGCCAATCGGTCTCAAGTGTGACATGAACCACACATACAGCGTGACCGAACTACCTATGAACACTCCTGTCGGATAAGTACAGCAGTATGTAGTCGACCTCAAGGTCTCTGGGATAATCATCGGTATGATGGTATGACCCTCCCTGAGAGCTCATCCATGTACCGCGACATGTATACATATGACAATATGCACAGAAGCAGTACATCTACTTTTGCTGAACGCCAATGATCCTCCAGTGTGGTGAAACCCCAGAATGTCGTGAATAGCTGTCCTCAGAGCCAAACCTGTCAATCAGGAAACGATGGGATATCACATGGCCAGATGTAATCTCATCCTGCACTACTCTGCACCTCAATCTTGTGAGAGTCATGAACTTTATACTCATGTCTCCCGTAACCATATGCACGCAAGGTCTGTCCAGAGATAGCATCGTCAATCATGCATACTCCTCCAAAGTAGGAGTCAACTCACGGGTCCCGAAGCGGAATACCTATCTATCTGATATCCAGTGCTCTAGCATGCCCTCTACAAATCCTGGAGGAACCTGAAACATTAGTAGGGTCATAGTATGCTGCAGCAAATCATTTACGATCACCATGTCTGATGGTGATATACTATCATACCATGATCGCATACCAGCTACCACCTCAAATGGTGGGGTATGATCAATACGGCTAACTGTCGAAGAAGACATCTGTACAAGCCATGTCATAAGACCATCTAGGGGTCAATGATGAATATCTCTGGACATACATACATATGCATAATAATAACATGCATGATACAATAGATGGCAATATGATATAGGGAATGAAAAATGTGCATACATTCTTAAGTATATCATCATCTAATACATCTCTGTACAGCTAAAATACAGGGAAATGGGGCGAAGCTACCCAGCAGCTAACAAAGGCCTATCAAAAGAAATACATCAGAAGAAGTCAATGGTGTCGATGTCCACATCATCGATGTTGTCAACCTAATGTAACTCCTCCTGAGTCACTGGATCTCTATCTACAGGGATGTCAGGCCTATATAAAGGAGGATCTGCACCGGGAAAACCAAATGGGTCATCCGAGGGACCAACACTAGAGCTGGAAGGATCAAAAGTATCTACCTCTGTAGGATCTTTGCCCAAATGTCGAATGAAAAGGTGTGACCGGTCCAGCTGCCGAGTCAATCTCTCAATCTATGTCACGTGAGTCGGATCTATGACACAGGCTAGCTAATCCGTCATCATCACGGATTCTGGAACCATATCCCCCATAAATTATGTGGCGTGGGTCTGAGCTCCAATCGTGAGAGGGATCCACCAATACTGGAACATCACCTGTGAACACGGGCCCTCTGACAATGTAAAACCGTCAATCCCCAGCAATGGGATGTCAACGACGGGTGACTGCGAAATAGGCCAATAACGCCTGACAGGAGGCAAGATCGGCATACGAATCTCTCCTGTAGTGCTCCTAATAGCACGCTCTCCTAAATAGAGCTCCCATCCTCCATCTGTAAAGAGAGGAATCATACGGATGGATATGACGTACTCTACTCAAGTCGTGTACCGATCCTCAAAGCCAACTCCCAAAAGCTCTCCAGAGTAAGGAATCCACGTGATGACATCAGCTGTCAATAGCTCAAGCTGCAGGCGACAATGAGTGAAACCCTCAGCAACAGGGACCTCCGCCAGTATGGAATGATGCCATCTTCATCCTCGTGGATAGGTATCTAAACCTATCACGCTCACAGGACGCAAGAAAGAGAGCCTCTCATAGGCCTAAAACTGCCAACAATAAGGCAAACATCTGCTATCAGTCAACACTCTTAACCTATACATGGGAAAAGACAAGAGAAACACTCACCAGTAGAAACGGGTAGAATCCTAACCACGCTTTGGTTAAGCCCTGCGATCGCATGCGCATTCCCCTGAGGAAGTAGGAAAAGGTGTAGGAACCCCAATCATACTCTCCTATACGGTCCATGTGTCGAGTGGCGCTGATCAAAGTGAAAGACACCGTAGAAGAGTTATCTGCTATGAAGCAGGCCCTAATGATCATCAGGAATAATCACCGAAGAATGAGATCCCTGACTCTCACATCATCGGGTATGGGCTTACTCAATAGCCCGCTCATAGAATCTACGCTCAGAGGACCTGTCCGAACAGTCCTGCCCTTGAGTGCCTCCACCGGAACTCCCAACAAGGATCTCGACTTCGGCGGTGGGGTGATATCCGCTGTGCAAGGCACCGGCTCCCCTCCAAACTCCATACCTGTGATAAACCGCCAATCCATCGGCGTCATCATCACCTCGTAGTCCAACAAATGAAGTGACTGAGTCTGGTGGAACCACTGCTCAGACAATGCCCTGAGGTAACCCCAGGGATAGCGACGGGGTAGAATGGAGAAGAACCTCTCGAATCTCCAGCCATGGACGATCGCTCTATAGTTATCATGCAAGGCTTGATACATAGAGTGGATGTTAAACCAGTCTCCTCGAGGCCGTGTGTGGCCGGAACGTACATCAAATGCGAGCATCAACATCGGACTCCTTGACTCCTCTTCAATAGGAAATAAGGGAGATTAAAGATCTAACTTCATACCTCGTTTGCGATGGTGTATCTTTGAAGGATGCCTACTCAAGTCACCCAGAAGATCTGGGTTCGCCACTTGAATACCTGGTAATTCCCTATGGGGAACACGTACAGCAGGAGCAGGAACCTCAAACGGTACATCCTCCTCCTCGTCCTCAACATTTGGCACCTCAACCCGAATAGGACGTACCACTGCCTCCGCCAAACGACGAGGCTGTCTCATAGAACGACGTTGAGGCTCTTCAAAAGCCCTCCTCCGTACACCAGAAGTGGTCCTGCGGGAACTGTTCAGCTGATCTGGATCCATAATATCTGGACAACAAGTCTCTAAATCACCTCAGAAAGGGTGTGGTAATTTCGTACCTGGAGTCTTTTTCAAAGTGCATTCTATGATTACATGCATTATTTTAACATACATCTATTATAGAGTTAAAAATGCATAACTATCCAATGCCTACATTTTGGAAAATTTTTGCCATAGCCCCTTTGTAAATAGGACTATCCACATGCACATAGGCATGGCTAGGTGGCCATTCAGTAGCACACCTATTCATAGTCATATACATCCTGTATGCATTCATCACATTACAATAAAAATCCGTAAGTGTAATCTAATTACCAGGATTATTTTACTATTCTACTTTTACTCATTTGTCCTCAGATAGGATAAGAAATGACAGTAAAATGTGCCAATTTGTCTGCTTCAAAAGTCAAATTTTTCACATCATTATGTTCAGCATGGTTTAATACTAACATTTGCTATGTTGAATATTTTTTATCAAGTCATATCAGTATGCATATTCACTACTATGTGTCTAAATGCATTTCATGCAATAAGTCATCTTCCAATAGACAGAAATTGGAAAAAAATGCATGCATATGTTACCAGGACAGTGAAGAAAGCTTGTACGATGACAGAATATGCAAAAATTTGTCTAAACTCAATGAGATCTACGAGAAGCTCTCGATTTCCTTCATGACGCAGCTTTGAAAATGACTTATGAAAGCAACCAAATTACTTATATACATAGGCTGGTAATCGTCGTAGGTCAACCCACGGCTCTTGTAGAATACCCACATGTTTCTACATGGGTCCCACACCTCCGGTTCGATCCAGTTAGAATTGCAAAGGAGGTCTCACAAGCTGAATAGGCCAAATCAGGAGTAAAAATGCTACGCGATTGAGCGGAACAGCCTGAAATCCTGGTTTCTTGTCGGTCAGAGTTAAACTCCCGTCGCTTCAATGGTATTCGCCTGAATGCAGGGTATACTATACCAATAAGATCAACTTTCACAAACCTTGCTCGACAATACCTCACAAAGGTCCGATGCCGTCATTTGTAGGGATGTAACCCTAAACCTCTCTGGCGGGGGTTACAACGCCGAAGTTATCAAATATCAAATGTCCCCGACGGGGGTTACAACACAATGCAACCATTGATACACACATCAATGAGGGTCAAGCAGCCTTGACGTCGTATCAACCAATGGCAAGTAAACCCATTGAAGCAATCTTCCTCGGCAAGGTCGACAACACAATTCTACCATTGATACACATCAATGAAGGTCAAGCAGCCTTGACAATGCACCCAAGAGGGATTCATCCGGTGATACACACATCAACGGAGATCAGCAACCCTGAAAACAACCAACTATTGGCAGTAACTCTGACAGTATGAAGAAACATGTTATACACATCCTCAAAGTAGACAAAGCTTTATTCCCACAGATCTCTTCCACACAAGAGGTACGTCTATGGAGTATAGGCCAGTGTCTAGGATTCAAGACTTTGGTGGTAGTCCCAACATCAACATCCTTTGAGATTTAGATCGCGTGTCCAAGCCATCACTGATTGTCATCCCAGCAGGATTTCTTGACAATCATCCATACATTCTACATACATTTGAATCATGTTGTTGCATATCGCATCATGATTATCTTGCTTGCATTTCAAGTGTCTAGGATTCTTTATCCTATCCATGCCTTGCATTACATGAATATGGTAAAGAGGGGCATCTGTAGACACTCGAAATTTTTTGCACTCCTATTACTGACATTGCAGGAGGGTAGATTCGTCTTTTGGAGATAACCCTGAAAGACAGCTTACAACCATTCTGGATACTACCGGAAGCTCAGTTCCAAACCCAGAACACAACCCGGGAATGTCATTTCCAAATCGCGGAGATAACCCCGAGATATGCAGATCAAAAGACCGGCAACAACACCGGAGATGACAGTTCTATCTCGGCGATAACACCGCGACGTTCAGTTCCAGTCCCAGAGACAACACTAGGAGTAGCAACCCCATCCTTGGTGATAGCCCAAAGAGATGTCATTGCAGTTCCGGCGATAACACCGGAAATGCTTGTTTCAAACACATGCGATCAGCTTCAACCACATACATCCTATCAAAGCACACATACCTCAAACAGGAACATACACAGATGATAGTGAGGCACACAAACAAGCAGTCCAATCTCAGACATAACCCTGAGCAACGTCTGCTTTCCACTTAAATCGGCGATAACCCCGATGAGGAGTCACAACATCATCTGACCACGTCAACAAGATGATATCGCAGCATACCAACAAGTGGTCTAATCTCAGCTGTAACTCTGAGCAACGACTACTTTTAACTCAACCCGGCGATAACCCCGGCAACCCGGCGATAACCCCGGCAAGGAGTCACACATCATCTTGTTCATTCGAAAAATGGCACGTCGTCTCAACGCTTCATACATACATATATACATACAACAGTGTCCCACAATAACCGAGGAGTGACAATCCCGAGTGACTATTACGTGTGGCAGTACTTTGGATAGACTTTGAAGTTTAAAGACCATGGGCATAGACCCATCTTCCTGACTTCGTACAACCTCTAATCCATGTCATTATGTAACTCTCGACACAAGCAATCCGAAGAAGTACAAATATACTTTGTTTGGATGCTCGTATTGAAGTTCAAAGAAGTTCGATTGACATTGCAGCAGCACGAGTTAGCATCGTCTTATGAGACGATGGGACCCGCGGGCTCGGGCCCACCACGACCAATCGCGAGTTCAATCTGCGGTCGCTGCAGTGACGACGCGGCCATCCGCCTATAAATATAGAGAGGGGGGCCACCATTTGAGAAGAGAGAGAAAGGAAAAGGCGAGAAGCCTCATCAATTTTACTCTGCATACACATCTTTTGAGTGTTTCCTCTTCTTTAAACACTAGTTAGCTCACATATAGCTACTTTTTATCCGGCGGGAGCTGAGTGTTTATCCATTTAAAGTCAAAGAAGTCTACTTTGGCAGTCCACTGTAAACCTTTTTACATTTCATAAAGCCTCTTTCTCCTATTATCACACACTGTTGTACACGTTAAGAGTCGTGTGAGTGTGTTGCCCGGACTTCGGTCCATGGTTTTCATTTCTGTCTATATATATATACTAATATATATATATATATATATATATATATATATATATATATCGTATATATGGACTAACATTATCGAGTTATGCCTCGATTGAGCTTCTGAACTTGATGCCCCGAGCGTTTATTTGCTTTTATATATATATACTATATATATAAATCGTGGTCGACTCTACCCGATGAGCCCTGAACTTCGTGTATGGTGCGTTTAATTGCTTATATATATATATAATTATTATCGACATATCCGATGAGCACGGATTTTACATCCTATGCATTTACTGCTTATATATATATATATATATATATATATATATATAATTGATGTCGGACATATCGACGAGCACAGGATTCACATCCGCATGCGTTTAATGCTTTTATATATATATATATATATATATATATATATATATATATTTATTTCTGTCAGCCTGGAGTTTCCTCAAGTGGCTATTTACTGACTTTTATTTACATTCTCATCACGCTTGGAGTTCACTTCGTGGCAGTTGATCGCTTTTACAACTTTATTTACATTTTGTCCCGCCTAGAGTTCACTTCGTGGCGGTTGATAATGTTTATATATATATATAATATATATATATATATATATATATATGTACAGCTTTTATTTATATATATATATATATATATATATATATAACTGCTTACTACTTTCCATACAAATTGCAGTATCTTGTGATCCTAGGAATCATGTGATCACAGGTTCAGTCTACTGAATCTAGATTCGGTTCCCATAATGGACATTTTTTGACTGTAAGCAGCTTGTACATTATTTTACAGTGTCTGAGTTTCCTTGGATGGTTGTCATGCCCATGAGGAGTTCGGCACTGCTGTATATTGTTTTCTCGAGAATGCCTCGCATCTCGAAAATAAAAGCAAACAAGTCGAACATTTTTAATAATAAAATGGAAGTATGAAAAGGTCTCAATTCCTATTGAGAATAAGGTTTGAAAAACCTCTTTTACAAAACTTCATTGCTAAATCTTGGTTAAAACTGAATTTTCATATAAAATTCAAACCTTGTGTATATAGGTGCGAACGAGGCCTCGCACTACTTTCATATAATTGTACATTGATCCACACACACACACACATTCATATAATAATTTATTTGAGAAGTGGAGGTCACCGTGGTAACACGGATGTCGGGGGGTGCCTAACACCTTCCCTTCGCATAATCAAGCCCCCGAACCCTTAATGAATCTCGGTTTCATAGACCCGTCTAGCAGTGCCAAATCACTAGGTCAATGTGCAAACCTTTTCGGTTGCGTCAGTGCAACCAGTTAAAAACACAAACTGGCGACTCTTAAAGTCAATCGTCGACATTATACTTGTCAGACCTTTTTCACTTGTTTTTTCAAACAAATCTCACATTAACATGAAAACACCAAAAGACAAGTAACGAAAAGTTACACTCAAAAATCCCAACGTCGACGTTAGTTTCCAAGATCCAAGCTAGAAAGGTATAAACCTTCAAAATTTGAAATCTTTAGATTTTATGTTAGATGATATATGTTGTTGTTTAAAGTTATGTATTAAGGTGTCTTTGAGTGATCTGGGTTGATAGATCATGGATCTATAACTGTGATGACCCGGGAATGGATGTGGTTTAAAGAAATTCCGAGGACAGAATTTTTATAAGGGGGAAAGGATGTGACAACCCGGAAATCCGGATTGTCCAGAAATCAAGATTTAAAGAATTAGTTATTAATAAAAAAAAAATTATTAATACTATTCTGTGCTATGTGTTTATTAATCGTTCTATAACCTAGAATGATTATTAATCGGGAGAATTCTGGCTACGAGCTAGATTGAACGAGTAAGAATTTTCAAGACAAAAATGACATTTTTCTGAGAAAAAAATATTTCCAGGGAAAAAGACGAAATAAACACTATTCACCTGATGAAATCCTAAGGGTTAGGATTTAAATAACCTAAGCCTTTCCGAGAGTTCGGTATGTCAAAATGACATTCCTTCGAAAGATTTGACGATAATATATCGTGAAAAGTTAAGTAAGCCGATAAAAGTTTTTCTCGAAAAACATGCAAAAATCGGATAAAATAAAAATGATGAAAAATACTGATGTGTACTTTTCATTCGTTTAGCTACGTTAGGGGAAAACGTGAAGGAAAACGCTTAATGTCAAAAAGTGTTTTTCAGTTTTTCAAAAATCCGAAGAATATATAATATTCAATCGGTAAAGGAAAGACGAAATATCCAAAAATATTTGGATTCCGAGAAATCGCAGTTTTTAGACTGTAAAGTGCTTATGCTTATGAACTAAGTAAAAGATAAGTTACTTAATGAGTAAGTAAACTTAAAGACTAAGCAAACTTAAGGGTTAAGTAAACTTAAGTGTTAAGTAAACTTAAAGAGTAAGTTAACTTAGTCCTTAAGTAATGAATAGTATGGAGGTTAAGGGTGTGAAATGACCAAAATGCCCCTAACCTAGATTTTTCTATAAATAGTAAGCTTAAGCTCATTTATTTGGATTATTGAAAATCCAACACTTTGATAGAGAGAGAGAGATATTTCGGATGGGAGGAAGAAGGAAAAGGAAAGCGGAAAAGCTTGCTCGTGAGCACGCTTTGTCCGACGGAATGAAATTAAAGAAGAAAGGTAATCCGAAAATCTAACTTCTAGATAATTTTTCTTTAAGTTTTTATGTTAAAAACATAACTTAATGAGAATAAGAAGTAAGGATGTTAAGAATGATTTCATATGGTTGAAATCGTAAGAAAAAGAAGAAATAAGAAATAAGAAATTTAGTTTATAAATTTCTTAAGGAAGTATAAGATTCGTAAGGATTTTGAGCGATCCGAATGAATCTTACGAATGACTAGGTCAAATAAGTAAGGAATGGTGTTCTATAACATCAAATTCCAAGAAAAAGTAGAACCGTTATCCAAAATATTGATTAAAAATGAAGAACGAACGAAGAACACGAAGAACACGAAGAACACAAAGTACACGCGAAGAATGCGAAGAACGTTGTTGATGGACAAATTTAAAACCATCGTAGTATAATTGTTGTTAATGGACAAGTTTAAAACCATCGCGTATAAGTTAGTTGCTTATTGCTTGGTTAGGAACGTTAGAAACGTTCATGAAGAACAAATTAAAATGGAGCTATAACGAAGTTATGGAAAAAATTTCGTAAAAGAAGATCGAGAATTTGAAAGTTAGTAAATGAACCCGAACGTGTAGGGTTTCATAATAATGTAAGAAAATGTTGAAAACGTGAGTCGTGGACTCAAGAACGATCCAATTCCGAGTTCGGGTGATCGAATTACGGACGAATGAACAAAGAACGTTAAAATGAACGAAGAGCAAAGATTAAGTCAATTGAATGGCAGGTTAATGGATTTAGAACAAAGTTCTATCCATGAGTAATCAAAGTACGTAAGATAAGTAAGAAAATGGCTTTGGAACGACCCCGTTCCGAGTTATAACGAAGAAGTTATGAGATTTCGAAGTACGCATCTCAGAACGATCAAAGACTTAGAAAAAAAATTCGGGAAGAAGGTCTTGGCGCCAGTCATGCCTGGAATGGTGGTGCTACAGCGCTAGGTCGGAGAGCCAGACACTGCTAACTCGCGCCGTAGCACGAGTCTTAGTGTAGAGAGTGGCGGCCAGTATTTTCAATGACCTCAGCTTGACATCAGAGTATGCGCGCACAAAATACGAGAGTTGTAAAAAGGGGCCCTACCCTTGCCATGCAGTCAGAGAAAAAAAAGCCAGTAATGAGATTTTAAATGCTCAACTACTAGGGATGTACAAGAAAGAGATACGAACATGTAGTTTAACTAATGTAACACATAATCGAGTGTTTTAAACCTTTAATGAAGGTTGAACGGAAAGATTAAAAGAATGTAATTATGGGTTACAGGACCGATAGCCGGGGACCGTAGTCGCAATGAATCGAACGTGAGGGATTGCTATGATGGTGATTCCTTAGACGTTGATGGACGATAGTGATGTATAACATTTTGATGTCATGACATGGTAATGAGAGATGAATGTAAAACGTATAGACGCTGTGAACGTAACGTTGTTGCAATGAACGATTGGTCTTAGCATACAACGAACCGTATGGCTTTGACATTAGGAAAGAATAATGAACATGGGGTTCAGGTAACGAGTAATGAATGAAAGTCGAATGTGAGTCGGATGAGTATGTTAGAATGAAATGTAAGCGTTGAACACTTTAACCGACGTGAAGGGTGAGTGTACGCGAATACTAAATGGGTAAAACCTACACTCCGTGTATGGTTTGACCGTAGGATAATGAAGACCAATGATTAAACCTATGAAAGGTGAAGAGACTTAATCAAAGACAAGTACGTATAACGTAAAAGAAGCCAAGTTAATGTTTATAATTTGGATGACGTTTCGAGTCGAATGAACCGGACGTTGTAAGATAAGAATGTGAATCATCAAAGATGATGAACGTTTTGAGTAAGACATCTCCGTATGTCATGAAACCGTAAACCGGTAATGAAGGTTATAGCGTAAACTTAAGTTGCAAGAACCCGAACCCTAAGAAGTAAAGTAAAGTAAACCAATGCATAAGTCAAGTATATGACTAATTGGTGTACGTGTTATTTCCTTATGTGTTATAGGGAATGGAATGAGCAGTTCAGCGTAAGCTGTTGTTGTGTATAAGGCAAGTTTCCTAACTTCATTCATATTTTAAATGAATGCTAGTTTCTTAAACTTCTCAGATGTTGAACTTGAGAAGTTCTGTCTATGTGCAAATGTGTGATATTTGTACAAGATGGTAGAATGTATGAGGCCTTGTGCCACAATGTGAACACTTAGGTGTTTTTGTGAGATGAATTGTTCTATGATTGAACTATTCAATAAAAGAATGTTCTATTTATACATGAACCGTTATTGTTAAGTCTGTGCTATTGATTCTAGCCAGACAGAATGTGTATGAAAGAAAGTAGAGAATGAAAGTATTTTAAAGTGAATGTAACTAATGTTTTAAAATGATAGGAATCAAGATTATTCCTATTATTCAAGCTGCTTCATAACCTTAGTTCGGTTATCAAAGTTTCAAAGGAATGTTAAACTCTTGAAGTTGTATGTGTAACTGCTATGACTTGCTGAGCAATTGAATGCTCACACTTGCTTTAAATGAAAAACATTTTCAAAGAACGATGTTAGAAGAACTTAAGGATCCAATGTAGATCAATCTGACGGTATCCAGATGAAGTGTCATTCAAAATGTGAATGAGCGAGAAGATTAAGTGAAGACTTGTAATGTAGAAAAATGAGAATTAAACTATATAATAGTTTAATGAACGATTATGTATCCTTGGTGGCGGATAAAAGTCACTCGTGCAAGATGTAAAGAATAATGTAATTATCATTATTTGTAATGAGAAAAGCTATAAGGTTTTAGAACCTGGGATTTGAGAGTGTATGTTGTTATATTTCAGTATATAATGATGTATGCTGGATGAATGATGTACTAGTAACACACGGAATCTGGGTGTGAAGATAGACCGGATTTTGGGGCGCTACAACTTGGTATCAGAGCTGATAGGTTATAAATCTTAGGTGTGAGTACATAAGACTATAATCATAAAGAGAAGGATAAGAAGATCACCACGTGATCATAGTAAATCATAGTAATGCTATGAATGAATTGTACTACGAAGTAGTACAGGAAGAAGAACTCAAATTGAGTTATAAAGGATAGTATACGAATTAAAGAAAATTCGTATTAAGTAAAGAGAAAGTTAGAAGTTCTAAGATTTCGATTGAGGACTCATGTGATAGCTGAGTAGTACAAACCTTCGAATGAGAGGGGGTTTGTGATTACTTAGTTGTTATAGTGATAATCATTGGAATAGTATGTTGTGCTATCAATGTGTATATGACGAGAAGGTGAATCTTTTTTCATGTATATAATTGATAGGTAGAGAATGATAAGATAGGTGCGGGTTCTTGAAACTCATACTTATGAAAAGTTTGTGACTCATAGTTATATGCTATATTTCTGAGCCCTAAGCATATGGATAGTCCTTGATTTGTTCTTGGATTACATATTGCGAAGATAAGTTCTTAAACACATAAAGTGTGGTAAGTGGAGGAACTATACTAAGGTATAGGAATGTGTAGACTGAAGATGAGTTATTTTCGGTAGACTTAGCATTGAAGGTGCTAGAAAAGATTAAGTATTGTCACAAGTATGACAATGAAGGAAGATGGAGTATAAGATATTCTAAGTCATCTAGCTATGCTAGATTTCAAAATGTCTTGAAGTCGTGCTGATGTGCGCGTTTTGGAAAATAAAAGAATTGGTTCAATTTTTGGAACCAATGTATTTTAAAAGAACTATTCTTGGTATGTCTATGCTAGTTGACTCAGCTAGACAGAAATTGATTTGAAATATCAAAATGAATTTTATATCATCAGTGCATTTGATGCAAGGATGGTAAAAGGATGGAGTTGTTAATGCAATTGAACCTGGTGTGGAATTTGATCAGAGGATCAACAACCCACTATGGTGGGATGCATAATGATGAAGTCATAAACTGACGAAGTCCTCAACGTACTGTGAAAAGTGCGGTATCATGACGTCATGAAATGTTTTGATGTATTGCAAAAGAATTTAAAGAAGTGGTCGATGTCAAGCGAGTTGACTAGACGAATGTTTCAAGTTGATGTCCAATTTATTGGTATGGTCTAAGCTACTTGATTTGGCTAAGACGAATGGTATGTCATGATTAAAAGAAAATCGAGCTTTCTTTAATAGTTATGCCAAACCAAATTGTTTGGTGAGGAATCTAATGCGTAAGTCTGAGATGAACATACCCTGAAATGGGGTTATACGATAGGCTGATCACCTACGTATGGAAGAGGTAGTTTACCTTCTTTATGATTGTAAACTTACCGTGCAAGAAAGGTTTACGGTGAAAGGCTGTTTAACCTAGTAAGAGTTCATGGTCAATTTGACCCCTCAGCAAAAGAATGAAATGTTTTAAAGGAATCTTTATATTCCTCGTTATTCCTTTCACTTCATGATTCTTGATAAGTTATTAAGGGTAGGGAATGTTTGAATGATAAGAACTTCTTTGAAGAGAAGTTGAGAAGAAAGGTAAGCTAAAATTTCGAGGACGAAATTCTGTGAAGAAGGGGTGAATGTGATGACCCGGGAATGGATGTGGTTTAAAGAAATTCTGAGGACGGAATTTTTATAAGGGGGAAAGGATGTGACAACCCGGAAATCCGGATTGTCCAGAAATCAAGATTTAAAGAATTAGTTATTAATAAAATAAATTTTTATTAATACTATTCTGTGCTATGTGTTTATTAATCGTTCTATAACCTAGAATGATTATTAATCGGGAGGATTCTAGCTACGAGCTAGATTGAACGAGTAAGAATTTTCAAGACAAAAATGACATTTTTTTTGGGAACAAAAATATTTTTGGGGAAAAAGACGAAATAGGCACTATTTACCCGATGAAACCCTAAGGGTTAGGGTTTGAATAACCTAAGCCTTTCCGAGAGTTCGGTATGTCGAAATGACATTCCGTTGAAAGATTTGATGATAATATATCGTGAAAAGTTAAGTAAGCCGATAAAAGTTTTTCTCAAAAAACGTGTAGAAATCGGATAAAATAAAAACGACGAAAAGTACTGCTGTGTACTTTTAATTCGTTTAGCTACGTTAGGGGAAAACGTGAAGGAAAACGCTTAATGTCGAAAAGTGTTTTTCAGTTTTTCAGAAATCTGAAGAATATATAATATTCAATCGGTAAAGGAAAGACGAAATATCCCAAAATATTTGGATTCAAAGACGAGAAATCGCAGTTTTTAGACTGTAAAGAAAGTATTTTAAAGTGAATGTAATTAATGTTTTAAAATGATAGGAATCGAGATTATTCCTATTATTCAAGCTGCTTCATAACCTTAGTTCGGTTATCGAAGTTTCAAAGGAATGTTAAACTCTTGAAGTTGTATGTAATCTTTATGACTTGGTTTGAGCAATTGAATGCTCACACTTGCTTTAAATGAAAAACATTTTCAGCGAACGATGTTAGAAGAACTTAAGGATCCCGTGCAGATCAATCTGACGGTATCCAGATGAAGTGCCATTCAGAATGTGAATGACCGAGAAGATCAAGTGAAGACTTGTAATGTAGAAAAATGAGAATTAAACTATATAATAGTTTAATGAACGATTATGTATCCATGGCGGCGGATAAAAGTCACTCGTGCAAGATGTAAAGAATAATGTAATTATCATTATTTGTAATGAGAAAAGCTATAAGGTTTTAGAACCTGGGATTTGAGAGTGTATGTTGTTATATTTCAGTATATAATGATGTATGCTGGATGAATGATGTACTAGTGACGCACGGAATCCGGGTGTGAAGATAGACCGGATTTCGGGGCGCTACAATAACACTTAGATGCACGAATCTAGCATTTTTAGAAATCTGGAAAAAGTTCAAGAAATGGCCTGACATCCATATGTCAGTGGCCTTAGATCTCTATGTGTTAGATGTTTTGTGTGTTTTATGTTATGAATCTATAGTGAGCCATGTGGTCTTTGTTCTGCAACTTGAATCAGGGTCATAGGAAGTCTAGATCGTAAGTTACAAGCAGTCAAAAGGCGTTGACCAGTCACGAAAATGGGTTTCTGGGCAACCCAGAAACCCAGATCTTGTCTGACAGTGGTTTTGTAAGGCTTTGATCTTGCTTGTAGGTTATGTTTTTGGTAGTTTTGTTGGTTTGATAGTGTAGCCTGCCATGAACACTACATGTTGAAGACTTTATTTCACCCAGACCATTAACAGAATCGCTTATAATCTTGGTCAAACTAGTTGACCGATCTGCCTTGATGAAGATTCTGGAAAACCCAGAATCTTCAAGAACAAGCCACTGACATGTAGTTTGACTGGATCAAATTTTCATTTCGTGTTGTTGTTAGTCAGATCTGATGACGTGTTGTTATACCCTGTCATGTGGTCTTCAATATCGAACCTTTAGATCACACTGAAATAACATGTAATCCAACTTATGAAGCTTCAATGAAGGCAGTACGAACTGTTCTTCATTTCTGGAAAACCCAGAAATGAAGAACAGCTCTGACATGATTTTATAAGGTCTTTATCTCATAGATCTTTTGTTGTTTGGGCATGGAATTGAATCTAGGTTGTAGTGTTGCATGAATACTACAATCCTAACAAAATTACAAACTTAGAGTCTTGATAACCTAGAATCTAGAACTGGTCAAACTACCCAACTTGTGCACTTAAATGGTTTTCTGGGTTCTTGCTCAAGAACACCAAGAACACCATTAGCGACGGATTTGTCGCCTAAGCCACTTCTAGCGACAATTTATTTAAGAAATTAATTATTTTAATTAATAAATAGATAAAAATGGTTTTTAATTATTAAAAATACATAATAAACTATGAAAAATTATTTTAAAGCCTAAAAAATAGTTTTTAATTATTCGAGTATATTTCAAAAATATTTAATATTTTTGGAATATAAAAGGTATTTATTTATTTAATTATAATATTAAATAAATTATTTAAAATGGTTTTAATTCATGAAAATCATGAAAAATTATATTATGATATTAGAAATATTTTAAGTTATTTTTGATGACTTTTAATATTTTGTGATGAATTTCATTAATAATTTATAATTAATGATAATTAATTTATTTAATAAATATATTAAATATATTATAGAAAAATAGAATTAATATTTTAAAATCATATAAAATGATTTAAGTGTTATAAAAATATTTTAAGTTATAAAATATAACTTTTGATATTTTGACATGAAAATATTAATATTTTAATATTTATAGGAATTATCGATAATGAATTTAATGGTTTAAAAAGCATATAAATATGATTTTAAGGTATTACAAATACTTTGATATATTATAATATTATGTTATAATTTCATTAATATTTAATAGTAAATAAATATTAATGATTAAGGAATTATGTGGTATTTATATTATATAAATACAATATTAATGATTGGAAAATCATGATAAATGATGTTAATTATCTGAAAATTATTATGAGCCAATGGAAATTATTTTGACTGCTAAGAAAATTATATGTGATAATTTTTAAGTGTTTAAGCAGAGTTTAATTGAACTTAAACTCGATATTTGTCCGACTATACCGTCGGGATGATAGAATTGTGTCGGTTTCAAGTCGGACTGAAATAGTTTGACTTGAGGCTAAGTCTTATGTGTATTATAGACTGATAGGGTTATGTGCTATGTGTTTCGGTTATTCTATGTATATATGTATAATAGTATTATATTGTGATGATATTATTCTAATATTAGAGATCTATATTACTAATATTAGGTCTTCAGATAAATCGTTATAAATTGCATAGCGGTAATCAACGGTTCGGGCAAGTTTTACTTAACTCTACAAAGAGTTGTTTCATTCGGATATGCTTATGGTTAATTATTGCTGATTGCCATGTTGAATTGTACTCTGTACATATTGCATGTATAAGTCAGGTATGAAAGGCTGATCACCTTCATTACCAGTTGGTCCAGATATATTTGTTCATGTTAATACTTATTCAGTCAAAAGTTTGTTCGTGTTAGTTCTCAATTATATTGATGAATTATAGGCAACTTATGATTCAGACTCTTTCAATCATGATATATCCTTAAATTGTATTTAAACTTGCTGGGAAACTTTCATGCTCACCCTTGCTATATCATGATAAAACATTGCAGATAAAGACAAATGTTTCGGATACAGGAAAAGGTTAATGCCAAGTTCAGCTTGGGATAAAATGTGCAGCTAATTTGTAATAGTATAGTTTGATAATAATGTTAGGTGTTAGATAGTTTATGAATTGTGTATAAGTTAAGGTTACTCGATTTTGGGGAATAGTGTGTAAAGGGTATTGTATAAACAATTTATGTTTATATCTTTCGCAAATACTTATAGAATGATTGAATCGAATCCGCGGTGATTTGGGACCCGGATTTAGGGCTCTCACAGTTGGTATCAAAGCTGCTGGTTATGAAGCTTAGGTAGGAATACTTGAGACCAATAACCACAGTGATTAGGATAAGTACTAACTCACATAGAGTTAGTTGGTCGGTAAGATTCAAAGACGAATCTCGGCGAGTGTAAAGATACAGAGTTCCCTAACTCTGATAATTAAGGTGAACAGTAGTGGTGAATAGATAGAGTCTAAAGGACTAAAGGTGCAGGGATAGGAGATCGTAAAACAAAACGATCAAGATATAGAAATGAATCGTAATATATACGATGAGATCACCCCATGATCTGATAAGGTAATAACAGGGAAAAGAATCAATATGATGATTGGAAAGTTTAAAGCAAGACTGTTGTGTGAATGATACAGATTCAGGAAAAGATTATGAATACGGATTAAATGAAATTCGTATTGAGAAGGGGGTTAAGATTAGGTGGGGATTTAATTGAGGACTCATGTCGGCAGCTGAGTTGTATGATTCCTTGTATGGGCGGGGAATTGCACTTGGTGTAATAACTACTTAGTTTTTGGCATTGATAATCATTGAAATGTTTGTGTCGCGGTATTTGTTATATGCATGTTAAGAGGGTGATTCTTTTCTCATGTGTATAACAGATAAATAGGTTATAGGTAGAGAATATAGGATTAAGTACGAGTTCTTAAAACTCATACTTATGTGACATTCTTGACTTATAGTTATATGAAATATTTATGAACCCCTCAGCGAACGGGCGCCAAAGGTCAGACTAGGGTAAGTTCTTAAACTCATATAATTGTGGCCAGGTTATGAACTCATAAGTGTGGTTTGACGAACTGGGTATAGTTGTGTGTTAATGGAAAATGGAGGATTATAGGAACAAATAGATTGTTAAGTAAATGATTATTAGTGGAGGCATTAGGTTTTCCTAAACTCCTAGCTATGTTAAACTTCGAAATTTTGACATCAAGCTAAATACGCATTATGTGCTTTTAAAAAAAATATATGTAGACTCGTAACCATTTTTGAAACGGTTTAAAGTACAGTCTATGCTACTTATTTTAGCTAGACGCAAATGATTTGAAATATCAAAATATATTTTTTATTTATCACTTATGTACCATGTAACCTGGTACAGAGATGATAAAAAGGTGATGGAGTTGTAAATACAGGAATACTTAGTGTGAATTTGATCTAACATCGTTGTTCCACTATTGTATGATGTGTTATGACAAAGTCATACAATGACGGTATCCTCAAACGGACTGTTAATACAGTACAACATCATGACGTCATTTTCAAAAGTGTTTTCAAAATTTTAATTTGCCAACGGGGTTTGGCTATACCTAAATAATCCGATTGAATTGAATTATTGATATGAGTCTACGCTATTCAATTCAGCTAGACCAAAGTTTATGAAAACTCTAAGTGTTCTTTGAAAGAAATTTCCCGAACCAAATTGTTTTGGTGCGGAATCCAATAAGACCGAGGTAAGAAATTTTGTGCGCCTAAGGCGGATAAGAGGAACAAATTGTTCCGACCAGTAGTACTCGGCCAGTACAGGGCATATCGGGTTAATCACCCTTTGTGTCCGTAAGTAATGATGGTTTGCGGATGAATTTCCATAAAACCTTTGCGAAAATGACAGACAAATAGTCTATACGACTCCTCAGCACGATTTGAAAACTTTTACTCTTGTGAGTGGTGTATTGGGTAACATGTAATGATGTGTATGAATGGAGTATGGTGCATGGTATAAGGAGTAAGGTGTAAGGCAAATTTCAGGGATGAAATTTTTAGAAGAAGGGATGAATGTGACAACCCGAGAATTTAAACAATTTATTAAAATCTTAAATGATGGATTTAAGGTCAAATAATAGACCTAAACAGAAAATAAGTGTATGCGTTTGATATTTTTAGGAAGGAATTTTGAGGGTTTCAAAATTCTGTGAAGGATTTTGGTGAATTATTCAGGATTAAGTGTATATGTGTTTATGTTCTGTGAATATGGTATTATGTGTGCACAGTATGTGGTTAAGGGTCAAGGGTTGACCGGATAAATTTTATTAGTGTTAAATCCTAAGATTATTGTCGAATATCGATGTTCTATTAGAAAACCCTAATGTCTGATAAGAAACCCTAGAAATCAGTTTTAAAACCCTAATTTCAGTTTCGGGAATTCGAAACCCTAATTTAGAAATTGAAAACCCTAATCTGGGAACTTAAAGGATGATTATATTGCTTAAGTGTTATTAATTATAATAGTAATTAGGGTAAAGCTTAATTAATTATCAAACCCTAATTTTAAATTTTTAAACCCTAATTGTTCTATTAGAAATCCTAATGTATAATTATGGACTTAAATTGCTAATTAGCAATTTTAATTGGGATAAATTAATCCTAATTAGCAAACTTGAATTATGATTAAGAAATCTTAATATACTTAGAGAATCTTAATTATAATTTAGAAATGTTAATTTTCTATTTCGAAAACCTAATCTTGAAATCCTAGAAAAATGATTTTTGGAAAACCTTAGGTTTTAACCCTAAGGGTTAAACACTAAGGGTCAAACCCTAAGGGTTTGATCAAATGATAATTTTAGAATTAAAATGGTATGCAAAATGACCAAAATGCCTTTTCTTAAAACCTAAGCAAAAGATAAGGCCAATCTTGCGAGTCATCAAGCCTAAGGTTTAGGCCATATGTCTAAAATCTTAGCAATCTCAGCCAATACAATGTCATCTAACAACTAGATTCAATGGATCAAAAATATAAAGTAAAGAAAACTTACTTTACTCCTCATTATTGCCAAGACCCTTCTCTCTCTAAGATTTCAAGATTTAGAGTGAGAGACTGTGAAAGGTTAAGCTAAGATCATACTTTAGCTTGCATATAACAAATCATCAAAGTCAGTTTCCAAGATCCAAGCTAGAAAGTTATAAACCTTCAAAGTTTGAAATCTTTAGATTTTATGTTAGATGATATGTGTTGTTGTTTAAAGTTTGTGTATTAAGGTGTCTTTGAGTGATCTGGGTTGATAGATCATGGATCTATAACACTTAGATGCACGGATCTAGCATTTTTAGAAATCTGGAAAAAGTTCAAGAAATGGCCTTAGATCTTTATGTGTTAGATGTTTTGTGTGTTTTATGTTATGAATCTATAGTATGCCATGTGGTCTTTGTTCTGCAACTTGAATCAGGGTCATAGGAAGTCTAGATCGTAAGTTACAAGCACTCAAAAGGCGTTGACCAGTCACGAAAATAGGATTCTGGGCAACCCAGAAACCCATATCTTGTCTGACAGTGGTTTTGTAAGGCTTTGATCTTGCTTGTAGGTTATGTTTTTGGTAGTTTTGTTGGTTTGATAGTGTAGCCTACCATGAAGACTACATGCTGAAGACTTTATTTCACCCAGATCATTAACAGAATCGCTTATAATCTTGGTCAAACTAGCTTGACCGATCTACCTTGATGAAGATTCTGGAAAACCCAGAATCTTCAAGAACAAGCCACTAACATATAGTTTGACTGGATCAAATTTTCATTTCGTGTTGTTGTTAGTCAAATCTGATGACATGTTGTTATACCCTGTCATGTGTCTTCAATATCGAACCTTTAGATCACACTGAAATAACATGTAATCCAACTTATGAAGCTTCAATGAAGGCAGTACGAACTATTCTTCATTTCTGAAAAGCCCTGAAATGAAGAACAGCTCTGACATGATTTTATAAGGTCTTTATCTCATAGATCTTTTGTTGTTTGGGCATGGAATTGAATCTAGGTTGTAGTGTTGCATGAATACTACAATCCTAACAAAATTACAAACTTAGAATTTTGATAACCTAGAATCTAGAAATGGTCAAACTACCCAACTTGTGCACTGACATGGTTTTCTAAGTTCTTGCTCAAGAACACCAAGAACACCATTAGTGACAGATTTGTCGCCTAAGCCACTTCTAGCGACAGTTTATTTAAGAAATTAATTATTTTAATTAATAAATAGATAAAAATGGTTTTTAATTATTAAAAATACACAATAAATTATGAAAAATTATTTTAAAGCTTGAAAAATAGTTTTGAATTATTTTGAGTATATTTTAGAAATATTTAATATTTTTGGAATTTAAAAGGTATTTATTTATTTAATTATAATATTAAATAAATTATTTTAAAATGGTTTTAATTCATGAAAATCTTAAAAATTATTTTATGATATTAGAAATATTTTAAGTTATTTTTGATGACTTTTAATATTTTGTGAAGAATTTCATTAATAATTTATTGTTAATGGTAATTAATTTATTTAATAAATATATTAAATAAATTATGAAAAAATAGAATTAATGTTTTAAAAATCATATAAAAATAATTTAAGTGTTATAAAATATTTGAAGTTATAGCAATTATCTGATAATGAATTTAATGGTTTAAAATCATATAAATATGATTTTAAGGTATTAAAATACTTTGATATATTATAATATTATGTTATAATTTTCATTAATATTTAATAGTAAATAAATATTAATGATTAAGGAATTATGTGGTATTTATATTATATAAATAAAATATTAATGATTGGAAAATCATGATAAAT
The DNA here is from genome assembly GCA_020205605.1 of Panax ginseng. Lineage (NCBI taxonomy): Eukaryota > Viridiplantae > Streptophyta > Magnoliopsida > Apiales > Araliaceae > Panax > Panax ginseng. Next base: position 92,671,912 of record CM035129.1, read on the forward strand.
GATGTTAATTATCTGAAAATTATTATGAGCCTATAGAAATTATTTTGACTGCTAAGAAAATTATCTGTGATAATTATTAAGTGTTTAGGCAGAGTTTAATTGAACTTAAACTCGATATTTGTCCGACTGCAAATCGTCGGGATGATAGAATTATGCTTTGCTTCAAGTCGCTTCAAATAGTTTGACTTGAGGCTAAGTCTTATGCGTATTATAGACTGATAGGGTTATGTGTTATGTGTTTAGGTTATTCTATGTATATATGTATAATTGTATTATATTGTGATGATATTATTCTAATATTGGAGATCTATATTACTAATATTAGGTCTTCGGATAAAGCGTTATAAATTGCATAGCGGTAATCAACGGTTCAGGCAAGTTTTACTTAACTCTATTGTGAGACCCCGAATTTTTTTTTGAATAAAGATATAATTTCTCGAAATATTTTTTTTAATATTAAGGTGTGGATTTGAGATAATGTTATAGTTGTGGGTAGTATTTGAAAATTTTGCAAAGTACACAAGTTGTTATAAAATATTCGATTGGTCGAAGAATATTCTTTTTGTCGGGGAATATTCGTACGATGGCACAATCATTGGTGGATCCCGCGACAGAAGTATGGTCGTATTTAGAAAACGACAGAATTATCATTTTATAAAAATAACTCTATGAGGTTTTACCGTTAATCTTGTTGAACTACCCGGTAGTAAAAGTACAAATGTCTGCGTGGTTGCATAAGTAGCACATTGTATTGATTATTGATGCTTACGTAAGAAGTCACTCGCTTCTACTCAATTATTGCTACAAGAATTCTTTGATCATATCCGCCATATTATTGATTCGATTATTGTCACGAAGATCATGTGCATCATATGTTATTTTATTAAATCGATAATTGAGACGACAAAGTTATTCATATTATTAAATTGCAATATTTATAATGTCTAGAAGTTACATCGAGGAGAGGTTTGGTCACCTAATTGCGCCAATAGGGAGAAATCCTTATTGAAAGCCCCATCTTTCCCGGGAACAACACGGTTTGTTAAATATTGTGAGTTATGATATTAATGATGGATAAGTTAAGTGTTGATTAAAGATTAATTTGATAGTTTCATTGTGTTGGGATTATTTGTGTTAGTAGAAATCAACATCTATTCCGATAATAATTGATGTCTGGAGGTTATATTGATTAAACGGGTATTCACGGAATTTTTTGTATCGGAGTTACTATTCACGAGTTACTATTCATGAGTTACTATTCATGGGTTACTATTCATCAAAATTACTATTCACTCTAGTATTGTTCACTCGAGTATTTGGAATACTTTTTGTGTCGGAGTTACTATTCACGAGTTACTATTTACCAAAATAATTATTCACTCTAGTATTATTCACTCGAGTATTTGGGACACTTTTTGTGTCGGAGTTACTATTCACCAAAATTACTATTCACTCTAGTATTGATCACTCGAGTATTTGGGACACTTTTTGTGTCAGAGTTACTATTTATGAGTTACTATTCATGAGTTACTATTCATGAGTTACTATTCACCCATATACTATTCACTCTAGTATTGTGCATTCGGGTATTTGGGTACAATATTATTCCATTAGGAGATGTGCTAATTTTTCAGACCGTTGGTTGAATGAATCAATATGGACCGCTGGTGGAAAGTTATAATAGTGAATCAATATAGGTCGCTGGTCTAAAGTTTTAATAGTAAATCAGTATGGACCGTCGCTTTAAGTTTTAATAGTAAATCGATCTGGATCGTTCATTTAAAAGTAAATCGATCTTGACCATTCATGAATTAGTTACTATTCAATCCATTCTTCTATAAATAGAAGCTCACTCCTTCATTATTTCTTACAAATTCACTGAAACTCTAGAGAGAGAAATTATAGAGAGAAAGAAGAAGAGTATTCTCGCTACTTCACTACTTTGATATCCGATGTCTTTTTACGGTAAGGGTGTTATTCTTTCTTATTCATGAAGAGAACTTACATTATTCCATTCTTTATTATTCTCATTGGAATAACTTTTGTAAAAGTGGCATACCCTATACATAACCTCGTATACGCAAGCATACCCTATACTTGGTGAAATCCTTATGTTATTCCATTCTTATTTATTACATTGGAATAACTCTCGATAATGCTGTGACATACCCTATACTTGGTAAAATCCTTATGTTATTCCATTCTTTATTATTCTATTGGAATAACCTGTATCCGCGGTTTACCCTATACTTGGTGGAATGACCTGTATATGCGGTTTACCCAATACTCGGTGATCTTCTTCTGTTATTCCATTCTTTATTATTATGTTGAATAACTTTGTTTATCTGATACCGCATACTTGGTAAAATTCTTTTATTATTCCGTTCTTTATTATTCTGTCGGAATATCCTGTCGGTGTGAATTTCACCTAACCTGGTTCCATATTTATTATTCCGCATTTATTATTCTGTTGGAATATCCTATCTGTGTGTTTTACACCGGACCTAGTTCCGTCTTTATTACTCTATCTTTATTATTCTGTTGGAATATCCTGTCTGTGTGTTTTACACCGAACCTGGTTCCGTCTTTATTATTTTGTTGGAATAACATGTCTATGCGAAGTACCGCATGCATGGTGATTTCTTTTGTTATTCCATTCTTTATTATACTCAGTTAGTTAAAGTTTTAACTTCTATACTCCATGAAATTAGTATAATATCATTGATATTTGCGCTTCATCCAGTATTTTTCATGGAAATATTCTTCTGAGAATTCTTGAATTTTACTCTACAAAGAAGTATCATGTTGACAATTTGGACGTTATTGGTTCCTGGACAAATTAATTCTTGAACTTGTTTTATTGAATTCTTATATCATTGTCATCATCCTCATGTTTATATTTTTTGAAAGTCATCTGTGGCCTGTAGTGCATAGATGGACTTGGTATGATTATGACCAGGGATTATTCGGTGTAAGCATGACCGTAATGTTACAAATGATGTGGTAAAAGTCCTCATTGGTCGTAGTGGAGTGATGGATAGTTGTTGGCATGATCATGACCATTGATGAATACACGAATATCCTTGGCCCGTAGTGCATGGATAATTTGTGGTCGTGATACTAATGAATATCCTTGGCCGTAGTGCAGGGATGATGTAGATTATTTATTAATCTGAGTCCCAGCGATAAAAGTGATGAAACACCTTTTAAATCATAAAAGATAGTAGATTTTATTTTCTACTTGACTCTTTTAATGGATTGCTTATTCCGCTGCAGTTAAACTTGATGTCTATTGTATTTTATCAGTTTAACATTGTTGAAGGCTAATGATAATTTATCCTGCATTATCTTAGTCATAATATTTCTTACTGGGCTAGTTGAGCTCACCCTTTCCTTCACTGTTCTCTTCAGGAAATGAGAATATAGCTGGGACGAGTCAGGGAACGGATTGACAGTTTAGATGATAGCATTAGTAGTCCTCACTATTTTGTTAAATAGTGTGACAATAAATGTAATGAAGACTGAATTTGAGTTTGTATATTGTCTATGAGGACTCCATTGAGAATGGATATTGTCTAGAAGGCAATATTCTTGTTTAAACTCTCAGTTTATGTTTTGTCGTATTTTACACGACAGTTGTATAATTATGTTGTATTTGATTTATGTACCATGTATTTGGCAACTCAAGATGGGTGATGTATACCTATTTTGGGGGCGTCACATCTACTAAGAGTTGTTTCATTCGAATATGCTTATGGTTAATCATTGTTGATTGCCATGTTGAATTGTACTCTGTACATATTGCATGTATAAGTCAGGTATGAAAGGCTGATCACCTTCATTACCAGTTGGTCCAGATATATTTGTTCATGTTAATACTTGTTCAGTCAAAACTTTGTTCGTGCTAGTTCTCAATTATATTGATGAATTATAGCTAGCTTATTATGTAGACTCTTTCAATCATGATATATCCTTAAATTGTATTTAAACTTGCTGGGCAACTTTCATGCTCACCCTTGCTATATCATGATAAAACATTACAGATAAAGACGAATGTTTCAGATACAGGAAAAGGTTAATGCCAAGTTCAGCTTGGGATAAAATGTGCAACTAATTTGTAATAGTATTGTTTGATAATAATGTTAGGTGTTAGATAGTTTATGAATTGTGTATAAGTTAAGGTTACTTAATTTTGGGGAATAGTGTGTAAAGGGTATTGTATAAACAATTTATGTTTATATCTTCTGCAAATAGTTATAGAATGATTGAACCGAATCCGCGGTGATTTGGGACCCAGATTTGGGGCTCTCACAGAATTCAAGAAGTAAGAAGGAGATTAAAGATTAACCAAGTGATTATCACGGGTAAGAACTTAAACTATGAATCTCTTTCTCTTCCATTGTTAGAGAGGTGGGTAGTGGTAGAACATGTATACTAAGAAATGATAAGAATGATTAATCAATGGACTTAAACCGTTTAAGTCATGAATAAGTAATTCAAACTTAATTAAGTTATGAACTTATGAAGAGCTTATATGAACTACTCATATGTCTACCTTAATAAGAGGGTATGATATAAAGAAGCAAGAATGGTGGTTAAAAGATTTAGACCATGTTAAATCATGAGAAATGAAAGTGTAAGTAGTTTATACTTTTATAAGTTACAAACTCATGAAGAACAAGTAATAACTTATCATATAAATGAGTTAATAAAATATGTATGTTAAGATGTTAGTATGATGGATTGAATCCATTTGAAACGATGAACAAATTATAAGTAATGAAGTTATACCGGAATTCACACGATTAGACGATAATCGTCAAATTTGTAAAATTCTCGGAATGGAGGTCAAATTTTGATATTGAGCTTGGAAACATTAGTTTTCAATGGAGACAAGTCTTATTTGGCATTATAGAGTTGCAGACTCGAGAATGACCGAATTCCGATTTAGAGCGAAGAAACGACCGTTGAACGTTAACGAACATTTATCGTTTTCGTTAAAAATGGACTAATAGGTGAATTTTTAGTTAACGAAGTTAAATAGATAAAATTCTTGCATGAACACTTACAGTATGTAATTTGTGTACCGTAGGCTTTTGAACGAGCCAATTCAGACATATAACAAAGAAGTTATGCGTCCGGGAATTTCACAAAATTAAAAGTCTGTAAAAATTTTCTATAAGCACGAGTTGGCCATGGCCAACGTAAAACCAATTGGTGGCTACCGTGCGCAAGCACAAATGTCACGACCTCATCAAGTTTTGGCGCAGTCATGATATATAATGTGCAAGGACTCGCGTCGCGTGTAGTCCTAACCTTGACCATCGATGTTTCATGCATGGCGCAGCGCCAGAGGGAGAAGTTGAAAGCCGCAGTACCCCTTCTAAACTAAAGATAGTCGTGAATGCTTATAAGCATAAAATGAATGTAAAGTGATTAATTTAAGTTAATTTACTTTAAAGAACTTAAAGAAACATCCTTACAAGATGTTAAAGACCTTAAGTATTATCATTGAAGGTCGACGAAAGATTAATTGGAGGTAAGAACAACGTATTGTACTAAGCCGGCTATAGAAATTTATTGACCAAGTTAATAATGAGTCCAATGGTTTGCAATACCAATATGGGTCATGTAATTGCTTAATGAACATAATAAAACCTTTCCTAAATCACTTTTATAGTGATGACTTTAGGAATTTAATGTTGTTTAATGAATAATTAAACGAAGGACGTAAAATATAAGAAAGTGAAATGTATTTTATGATGATGATGACTATAACGTTGAGAGTTACAACTAAAAGTTGTTAAGTAATACGTAAACATGAACGGTATGCAATAATGGTACTTAACGTTCGAGTTTCAATTAATAACGTAAGAACGTTAGTAAGCCGTGAGGAAGGATGATTAACTCAAAATGAGTTGTATTAATGAAATAATTTTAGTTAAGTTATAGAAGAGAAAGAAGTTGGTAAGAATAATATAATTGCAAGCCGGAACCAATAATAACAAATCTAATACATGATTAGATTGAGAAGAAGGGTAAGATTCATTAGGAATCATGTATATTTATTCATGACCTAATGTGGTATGTTATGTAGTTATGTGTTGTAGAGACTGTAAAGACTCAAAGGAAAAGTAATTTTACTGTAGCAGACGCTGAAGGCAAGTTTTTCTTAAACGCTTGTCTAACCTTCGTATTAGCCAAGTTTTCTGTGATTCATGTTATGAGATGCATGAACTGTTTTACTAAAGGGCCGATGCCAGTTTTATCTCAGCTAGACTAATCTTAAAGAGTTGATTGATTTATTTATAATTCTTTAAATATAGAATTGATAACGCTATCCTACGCCAATTGTTTGGTACGGATTCAAGGTAAGCCTGACTATGAATAAAAAAAATGTATTTTTCATCGATTATTCGATGGGCACGCGAGGTTGCCAAAACTTAAACTTATATACGTTTAATGAATGTAGTGTTGATCAACATAGAGTACTATAGGCTGATCACCTAGAAGTGCTTGTAAGATATGTCGGACTTACGAACTTAGTGTCGGGCTGTCCTTTTCAAAGAAATTATGAACGCTCATGGTTAAATTAAATTAACTACTAAACCTCATTCTCCCAATATGTGAGAATATATATATATCTCTTCTGCATTCACACAAGATCATATGTTTCACAATATATAACAAATATGTTTAATTACTCAATCTCAAAACTTTTCATAATAAGAATTTTAATTATTAAATTCTTATTTTAATAACTTATGAAAATTTGGGTTGTCACATCTTTCCCCCCTTAGAAGGATTCCGTCCTCAGAATCAACGAAACATCCCTTACTCACTTTTTACCAAATCTCTTTTCAAAATTTATCGTTGAACCACTCAACACACTATCTTAATATAGGTTTTATATTTCCTATTACATTTGAGTTCACAACAAACTTTTATACAATTGATTTCATAACCTTTACTTAAACTCAATTATATTTGAGTATTATATGTTCTTTGATCTTCTCATTACCTTTTCTAAGAATTATAATCATATACTCAACTCATAAACACTCAGGATATTACATTCATCCCTTCTTCTGATAAGTAGGTTTTATACCAACTCACTGGAATTTAGCTCAACTCAAGTATTTTTGGTGTGTTTTTAGTGCTTTTTGTGTTTGTTTTATAGTGTGCATAGTTGGAACTCCTAAGGCATGGAAATGGCATGGTGAAGGCATGACAAGGCATGGTGATGGCTTAGCAATGGCATGGCATGTTGAGTAAAGGCTAGGATGGAGATTTGGAGCTGAACTAAAGCAATGGAAGAGGGTATTTGAAGTGATTAAGTAAAGAAGAAAGAAGTGAAGACCAAGCAGCAGCAACACATGAGCAAGCACTAGTAGTATACAGAATTCAGCACTCACGCGGCCACGCCCAGAATAAAGCCAGACACGATGCGCCCTCACCATAAGCATACCAGACGCAAACAAGGCCAACACACGTGGCGCTACCAATTAGTAAAGGACATGGCGCTACCAAGCACTAAGCACACGCCTATGCAAAGACATTCAATACGCTTGTTCGCGCTGTAATTCCATCAGAATATCATTGGCGGTACGCCAGTCAAGCTTAAATTAAAAAGTTAACTTTACATTTTGTAATGCTGGAGCGTGTTTGGTATCTTTAGATATATTTGTTGGTTTAAAAAGACGTGGATCATCAGTTTTTATTACCACTTTTAGGGTTTGGAAATGTCTAGAGAGAATTCATAGCATTTCTCTATTTCTTTGTGCTTTTTTCTCCAGATTATTGCTTGTAGATATTGGTTTTCATTTTGGTGACAATTGTGGACCTGAATTAGCTTGGAATCAAACTTTAAAGCAGGGTTCTATCAGATTTGAACCCTCATTTCCCTTATATCTCTTGCCTTCATTGTTTATTCTAATGTTTTGTTTAAATCCCATAATGGGTGTTGATTCAACCATGAACTAACTTCCATTATGGGATTCTAATGGAGTTTAATGTATAGTCCATACTTGTATGCCTATTTATGAAGCTTGTGTGTTTAATACTGGATTGCCTGACATGGTTGTGCTAAAATATTGAATGCTTGATCACCATTCACCCTAATTACTTTTATGGAATTGGAAAAGGAAGTATAAGTATAGATTAGACCATGTTGGCATATGTTCATGAGACTTATATATGTTAGGTTTTGTGATTCATGACCCGAATAGGCATATACCGGTTCACCATATGTAGTCATTAAGAGAGCTTGAGCTTAAATCATTATTGATTATAATTCACATAGACATATAGTGGGTTAGGTAGTTTTGATGCTTACATGAATTCTATCATTTGTGGATTTTGTGTGATTTGGACATAGTGCATTGAAAGATGGTTATGTTTCACTTTTGTGCTCTTGACTAGCTGTCCATATTAAATAATTAGGCATAACAAGAGGCATGCATTTTGGATAAAGCATTAAATGACATTAGGATCCCATTTCTCTCCACTTTGATTCCCTTAATTTAGTAATTAGTATTTTTGTGCTGATAATTAATTTAGATATCAATTAACTTGTTGATTGATCGTTTGAGCATACAAAAATAATGATAAGGTTGTTGCATGCTAGTGTAGATTTATTCACCTTTCTCCGTTGGATCGATACTTTATTACTCTGTACTACTTGTTGACTCGTGTATACTTGCATGAGTTAGAGTCTATTTTGTTAAACTGAAATGGAGGCAACAAGTTTTTGGCGTCGTTGCCGGGGAAAGGCGTTTATTTTTATTACTGTCATCATTAATTAAAGCTAGATTTGTTTGACTTGACCAATCCTATTCTTATCTCATTTCTATTTTACTTTTGATTGTATTTCAGGTACTTGTGTACATTTTATGTACAAACGATCATCTAATCCTGAGTTGATACCTGCACATGATAATATCAATGGTCGGAGATCGAGAGCACGTTAGAATACACAAGTAGATACTGAGACTTCATCATCCAATATGGAAGAAGAGCCTAGAGAAGAGCACAGAGCCTCAAGGGATTATTCAATGCCCAAGATTAATGAGTTGCAGTCAAGCATTGTAAGGCAAGCTATAGCAACAAATACTTTCGAGATTAAGCCGGACACTATACAAATGGTACAGAATTTAGTTTAATTTGGGGGTGCTGCTACAGATGAACTGAATGAGAATTTATTGAGTTTTATAGAGATACGTGACACCTTTAAGTATAATGGGGTGTCAGAAGATGCAATTAGGCTCAAACTATTTCCATTTTCTCTGAGGGATAAGGCTAGAAGTTGGTTCCATTCGTTGCCATCGGGGTCAATCACCACATGGGAGGACTTAGCACAAAATTTCTTAGCCAAATTTTTCCCAATGGCTAAGACAACAAAAATGAGGACTACGATTTCCCAGTTTGAACAACAACATGGTGAAACACTATATGAAGCCTGAGAACATTACAAAGAAATACTAAGGAAATGCCCCCATCATGGAATGCCAGATTGGATGGTTATAAATACTTTTTATAATGGATTGGGTTGGCAGTCTAGGCCAATAGTAGACTCTGCTGCAGGAGGAGCCTTATGGGACAAAAGTTATAAAGAAGCATATGATCTCATTGAGACTATGACAACCTAAAGTTGCGGGAATGTTAGAGGTGGATGCCATTACATAATTGTCAGCACAAATGGTAGCTATGGTGAAGAAGATTGATTCATTGGCAGAAAAAAAAGGTTAAGCCAATTGATTATGTATGCGAGATATGTGCAGGGTCACATCAAACAGACCAGTGTGATATCAGTTCAGAATTAGCACAATTCGTGAGCAACTACCAAAAGAACCAGAATCAGTTTCAGAATTCTTATAACCCCAACAACCGTAACCACCCCAATTTTAGCTAGAACAACAATCAAAACATGTAACAACAACAATAACCACAACAATTTCAATCCCACTATCAATACCAACCACAACCATCTCACCAACAATATACACCCAGACCACCTTACCCTCCTAGATTCCAACAACCACAACAACACTATCCACCACTTGCATCACAACCAGAAAAGAAGTTAGAAATGGAGGAGATGATGCTCAAGTACATTGCAAATACAAAAGTTATGATAAAGCGCCAAGCTGTGGCTATAAACAATTTGGAAACTCAGATGGGCCAAATGGCCTATATGTAAAACAATAAACCACAAAGGACTTTGCCAAGTACTAAGGAAGCAAATCCAAGAAGGGAAGGAAAGGGACAATGTCAGGCTATTACACTAAGGTCAAAAAAATAGATTGCAGATGTACAGGCCGGCCCGCCTGATAAGTGTATACTATATACACAATTTCATATCTAATTCAGGCTTATTCGTTGCTATATTCTTGTGAACATGTATATTTTTACTTGTTTTATGTTATTTTATGTATAGATTGGTGGTTGCGGCATTTAACGTACAATTGGTGGTATTCGGTGCGTTTGAAACTTAAATGGAGCATATTTGGAAGCAACTCAGTATTGCAGCTAAGTCATTTAACAGGACATACCCCTGCCGGGGCGGGCAAAAATCTAATTACGCACAACACGCAAGTATACGTGGTCAACAAGTAATAAAGTGATAAGTTGAGTATCGTTCCCACAGAGAATTAGTTAATAAAAATCACCAAGTACTAACCCGTAACCAACTCAATCTTATTTAAACAAATGAATTTAATGTTATAAATTAAAATATTTAACTAAACTAATTACCACTAATTAAAAATCAGATTATGGAGACTTAAGATCACAACTTCACTTATTGCTTCATTTAAGTTAACACACTTCTTATCAATTATTCTCTATCCTGAATTGTTAATCAAGAACACGAAAGTAGTATTAACCACCTCTCGATGCACTAATACCGTATTAACGTCAATCCACAATTAAGATAGAAATCCGTTAAACACCTTAATCAACTAACCCACTATATCTCTATGTGAATTACAATTGAAGATGGTTTAAGAACAAGTTCTCTATCCCATTACATGTGGTGTCAAGCATATCTCTACCTTAACACTCATCAAGTTTAAGCTACTAACAAAATCCTGAACACATGCTATCATGACCAGATCTAAATCTATACTTCATCTCTCGAGTTCATATAGATTATCACGGTAATTGATGGCCAATCAATTAAACAATTAAGTCCAAATCACAATAGACAATCCTCACAATAGAACATAATAATTAATAGTGAAGCATATCAAAATAAACTACACAATAAGATCCATTGTAATCTCAAACAAAGAATTAGTTCATTGAATTAAAACTAAGAATCCACAATTGAATACACATTAAAAGATAAGAAAAAGATTAGAGTAAAGAATTGAATCTGTTGTCAGCAAATCTCCATCTTCATCAAGCTCCTGCTCTTGATCTTCAATGGTCTTCAAGATGCTTCAATCTCCAAAACTATTTAGAACTAGTGTTTTGATCTAATTTACTCCAATCTAATCTAATAAAATCGTATTTCCCTTCTATTCTCCCTCATCTCTCTAATCTCTCTAATCTAATGGAATGCTCTCTCCCCCCTCTAATACTTGTTATTCCCCTCATTTTATAAGCCTTTTTACATGTCTTTAAGTCCTCTTAGAAGTCCTTGAGTCAATTGGATCGAAAACAATCCTTCCCGAACTCAAATTTGGCCAAAAACCACTTCTTTTATGCGTACCCCCACCCCGTGAAGTCTAGGCTTTGTCAAGGCCCTTCCCCATGAAAGCTATAATACTGTTTTTGCAGCTGGTACCCCCCTTGAAACAAGGGTTTTACTAAGGAAAATCCCGCCCCGGCGGGCATAATTTTTCTGTCAAAGCATCCTATGGGAAAACGGCCATAACTTTTGATTCGGGAGGAGTTACGGGGCCTGTCACCTATCACATCGAAGATACCGACGAGATCTACAACTTTCATTCTTTGAGGATTGACAAATTCTGGCCGGAGGAAGGTTGAAATGGAGCTATAAGTGACTTTTATGAAAAGGGCTAACCAAAAAAGCGAAGTTCGACATCCGTTGTTACAAAGATTATAACTCTTGATCCGAACTCCGATTGGAATGATTCAAGATGTTCCGGAAAGCTACAAAGACGCTCTACAATTTAAGCTAAGTTCCAAACCAAGAACATGAAGTAAACATGAAGGCCCAAATGATGCCCGGATTGCTTTTCTTTGTAGTTTCTTTGCATTTTCCTTGCTTTTCCTCACCAATAGTCGATCACACCGCTCCCAAACGTATAACCTACAAAATGAACACAAAATGCATGAAAAGTAACTAAGACACATGAATATAAGCAACTAATTCATCTAAAAGATACCAGATAAGTGTATATAAAATCCACTTATCAAATACCCCCAAACTTAAACCGTTGCTTGTCCCCAAGCAACACAACATAATGCAATACAATGCAATGAAATACAACTAATCTATATGCCTATGAATCCAGCAGTATTTGATAGAATCAAATCTATTCACTCGGCCTTAGAGAAATCAAGTAAACATGATAATATATCATATCAAAACCAATCAACAATTTCCTAGTCAATCATCAAATCTTAAACTGTTATCACTGATATAGTGCATGTGTGCTCAACAACCATGCTAATTGATATAAAATCAAATTTAACACATAACAAGTCTCTTCGAAGGAGTCATCCAGTGTAAACTCAAGAAATCCAAAAATAAGCTAGATCCAACTAAAATCAAACAATTACCAATATCGAGGGTTAACATGGGATACTTATGCTTTATGTTTCACCAACTGGGGCTTTTTGCTTTTCTTTCCCGTTTTATTCTCTTTTTTTTTCTTTTTTTTTGGTTTATATACACATAGCTATGCAATGTCTTATTCCCTTAGGCTTGTCAATGCTACCTTAACGAGCTTTCGACCAACGACTCCCAGACCATTAAGACCTTAGGGCGCTAGGTGTAAAGAAAATCTCCTCGGGCTTACTTACTCAAGTAACAAAGGCCACAAAACTAGACAAGCACGCTACGGTATTTATTCATACTTTTTTTCTCTTTTTTTTATAGCTTATATATCTCACATATTCCTCGAAACTTAGTTTCTTGTCTAACTTTAGCCATCACTACTTGTTCTTGTCATTCTTTCATTCAAACTAGAATTATCCTTTAGAATCCCATTATGTATCAATTTAAACTTATTCAGTCAACAAAGTTGTTTTTACTATGCTAATCTTGATTATACCAGTTTCAAACAGAAAAAGATTTAATTCCTAACAAGAAATCACATCAAAGCTCTAATAGTTTGTACTATACTTGTCTACTCAATCCCAATCTCATCATTGGCCAAAATAAACTAAACTATCTAACAGCTAGAATCATGTAAGATGAACATAGTAACAAACTATTATTTTTGAATTTTTGATTTGATTTTTTTTTTAATAATAAACCTAAACTAAATTAACAACATATGCAAAATAACATAACATAAACATAAAACTACACATGCAATAATGAACTAAACTAAACTATTTTGATAAGTGTATATTATATACGCAATTTCATATCTAATTCAGGCTTATTCGTTGCTATATTCTTGTGAACATGTGCATTTTTACTTGTTTTATGTTATTTTATATGTAGATTGGTGGTGGTTGCGGCATTTAACGTACAATTGGTGGTATTCAGTGCGTTTGGAACTTAAATAGAGCATATTTGGAAGCAACTCAGTATTGCAGCTAAGTAATTTAACATGACATACCCCGTAGGAAGGGGCATGTAAAGTTCATAAACCCGGCCAAGGTAAAGTCTTCTAAGTCGATTAACAGAGGCAAGCCACGGGCAAAGGGGCGTTTATAACTACACACCCGTCGAAGCGGAGAGTCTGCATTCGATCAAGTCAGGAGGTAAGCCCACCGGGGCGGGCGTCTACAGCATATACACCCCCACCGGGGCGGGGGGTGGAAAATCATAAGTATCCTGCATTGGTTAAAACTCTTCTTGGGCACGAACTTTACCTATTTGCATGACATTATAACTCTATTGGATAGAGAATGCGGCTAGAGTTTTATCCTAGATATATACTACTCTATCAAACACAATTGGGACATCAATCAATTAATGAGAGAACGAAGATCAAAGTTCAGTTTTTGAGAGCAATTGTGGAGGGGTACTTCGAGGAGTTTTCAAGACGATTGCAATTCTAGTCTACGTGAAGAGTGTTTTCTAATATTCTTTGTGTTAGATTATTATTTGTAATTGGAAGGATGAATTCTATGATTTATTCAGCGTTTATTTCATTTATTATGAACTAATTCACTTTTTAGGCTTGTGATGGATCTTTAAGTGAATCGATGGTTTTGTAAGCTTTGATTCCCAATTTAATAAGCTATCTCCAGTTTATCTATATTAATTTGTGCTTGAATCTATGAATTGCCTGATCAACAATTCTTGGTGGAGTTGGATGGAATCGAGAGAGGATATTCAACTCCAGACCTAGTTAGTGTAGCATGTGTTCAGGATTTTGTTAGTAGCTTAAACTTGATTTGTGTTAAGGTAGAGATATGCTTGACACCACATGTAACCGGATAGAGAACTTATTCTTCAACCTTCTTTAATTGTAATTCACATAGAGATATAGTGGGTTAGTTGATTAAGGTGTTTAACGAATTTCTATCTTAATTGTGGATTGAAGTTAATATGGTATTAGTGCATCGAGAGGTGGTTAATACTGCGTTCGTGTTCTTGATTAATAAACTGGGATAGTGTGTTAAATTGGGATAAAGGTGTGGAAATCAAAGTGAAGCTTAGGGTGAGATCATAAGTCTAATTCTCCATCAATTGTTTGAAAATTCAGATTTTGGTATTCGTGGTTGTTTTATGTTAGTTTAATTATTCTTAATTTTAGTTTCGTTAATTTAAATCATTGAATTTGATTTGTTTAATAAAATTAGGGTTAATAGAAGATTGGTAATTGTATGTTAAGGTATTTTGCTAATTAATCTTTGTGGGAACGATACTCTACTCATCACTTTATTACTTGTTGACCACGTATACTTGCGTGTTGTGCGTAACTAGATTTTACCCAACAAGTTTTTGGTGCCGCTGCTGGGGATTTATTAGTATAATTCTTAATATTTTTACAATATCAGTTTAATTAATCCAGTTTTACTTAGACATTTTTATTTTTTTTTTGTGCTTCTTATTTCAGGTGTTGGACATAGTTTATGCAAACTCGGTCTCAAAATCCAGACTTGCTACCTTTTGAGGACGACATTGAGAAAAGATTTCAGAGGTTGAGTAAGTGGATCAAAGAAACGAGGCAAGAATTTGAAACACCCGAAAAGGAAGAGGAAATAGTAATGGTGGCCGAAGATAGGAAAGCGTTGAGGGATTTCGCATTGCCCAAGGTAACGGAACTGCATTCAAGCATCATCAGACCAGCAATAGCAGCGAACACGTTCGAAGTTAAGCCTGGGATGATACAAATGATTCAGAATTTAGTTTAGTTTGGGGGATTGGCAAATGCAGATCCGAATGAGCATCTAGTCAGCTTTCTGGAAATGTGCGACACTTTTAGGTTTAATGGAGTTTCGAATGAGGTGGTGAGACTTCAATTTTCCCCATTCTCTCTACGGGACAAGGTGAAGAGTTGGTTGCATTCCTTACCATCTGATTCGATAACAACATGGGAATGATATTACAATGTTTGAACAGCAACATGGGGAGTCGTTATATGAGGCATAGGAAAGATACAAAGAACTGCTCAGAAAATGCCCACATCATGGATTTCCCCAGTGGCTACAAATGAACACCTTCTATAATGGACTACATGGGAATCTTAGGACAATTATCGATGTAGCATCGGGCGGAGCGTTCATGGCTAAGAGTTACGAGGAAGCCTATGAGTTGATTGAAACCATAGCTGCTAATAACTACCAGTGGCCCACATCAAGAATGACACAAGTAAAGGTAGCTGGAGTATTAGAAGTAGATAACATGACAGCAATACAAGCACAAATATCTGCAATTTCAAAGAAGTTGGAGTCAGTGGCAGCAGCACAAACACAGCAAGCACCGCAAGTAACAATAGTGTGTGAGTTATGCGTAGGAGAACACCCAATGGAGCAATGTGCAATTAATCCAGCAGCTGTGCAGTTCATCAGTAATTACAACAGAATTCCACAAAACACTTATCAGAACGCATATAATCAAGGAAATAGGAACCAT
This sequence comes from Panax ginseng, assembly GCA_020205605.1. NCBI lineage: Eukaryota > Viridiplantae > Streptophyta > Magnoliopsida > Apiales > Araliaceae > Panax > Panax ginseng. The sequence continues at coordinate 92,688,140 of CM035129.1, forward strand.
CCGAATTTCTCATGGAGCAACAACCAGCAAAATCAATCTTCACGTCAAACATACCCTCCAGGTTTCCAGAATCAGCAACAACCAGTTCAATATCAAGAAAGGAAACCCGATCTGGAGGAAAGGTTGGATAAATTCATAGCTACCACCAAGTTGGCGATCAAGAATCTAGAAAATCAGATGGGTCAGATAGCGTTGGCAGTGAATAGTAGACCACAAGGAACACTACCAAGCGACACCGAGAAAAATCCTAAGGGTAATCATGATCAGCGTCAAGCCATTATGTTGAGAAGTGGAAAACAGCTTGTGGGTCAAGAGCCAGAAATTTCGATTACAAAGGAAAGTGAACCAGAGACAGAAAATATAGGGGGTGAGATAAAGCAAGGAAACGAGAAACAAATGGATAAAATTAACCCAGTTAACAAACCAGCTGTTTATCCTCCCCCACCATTCCAGCAAAGAGTTCAAAAACAAAAGTTAGATAAGCAATTTTCAAAATTTTTGGAAGTTTTCACGAAACTTCAAATTAACATACCATTTGCAGAGGCCCTTGAACAAATGCCGAGTTACGCAAAATTTATGAAAGAGATTCAATTAAGGAAAAAGAAATGGGAAGATTTTGAGACGGTGGCATTAATAGAGGAGTTTAGTGCGGTATTACAGCAGAAATTACCACCAAAACTCAAAGACCCGGGGAGCTTTACTATTCCATGCACGATCGGTGAAATGCATTTTAGCAAGTGTCTATGTGATTTGGGGGCGAGTGTAATCCTCATGGCGTTGTCAGTATACCTAGAATTGGGGTTGCCCGCACCAAGGCCTACAAACATATCTTTACAGTTGGAAGATAGGTTAGTCATATATCTGAGAGGCATAGTTGAGGACATCTTAGTGAAAGTGGATAAATTCATATTCCCCGCGGACTTCATCATTCTGGATTTTGAGGAGTACAAGAACATCCCAATTATCCTAGGGAAACCATTTTTTGCTATAGGAAGAACTCTCATAGATGTTCAAAAGGGAGTACTCACGATGAGGGTCCAAGATCAATAAGTGAAATTTAATGTGTTTAAGGCCATGAAATTCCCTATGGATGAGGAAGAATGTTTTCGAATGGATCTAGTGGAGCATATCATTAGTGAGGACATGAGCAAAAGTTTAGTGAATGATCCGTTAGAAACAACATTATTGGGAGATGAAGAGATCAATGATCTGGAATTGGTGGATTACCTTCAATTGCTAGACTCATTGCCATGAGTACCAAGATTTAGAATCCCATTTGAACCACTGCACATGGAAGAGGTAAATGCAGAAAAGTTGAAACCATCATTGGAAGAGCCACCAAAGCTGGAACTGAAGCCACTTCCTAAGCACCTCAGGTACGCGTATTTAGGCAATTTAAATTCTTTACCTGTTATTATTTCAGTTGCACTTAACGAATTGCAGGAAGAAAAGTTGCTAAGGGTGCTTCGGGAATACAAATCAGCTATTGGATGGACAATTGCTGACATAAAGGGAATCAGCCCTTCATTTTGTATGCACAAAATTTTGATGGAAGATGAGGCAAAACCAACAGTAGAACAACAGCGGCGACTCAATCCAATTATTAAGGAAGTGGTAAAGAAGGAAGTTCTGAAATGGTTAGATGCCGGCATCATCTATCCGATATCCCACAGTAAATAGGTTAGTCCAGTCCAGTGCGTACCAAAAAAAGGTGGAATGACGGTGGTGTAAAATGACGACAACGAGTTAATCCCAACCAGAACAGTGATGGGTTGGCGGGTTTGCATGGATTACAGAAAATTGAACAAGGCAACTCGAAAAGACCATTTCCCGCTGCCCTTTATTGACCAAATATTAGACAGATTAGCGGGACATCAGTAATACTGTTTGTTGGATGGGTATTCGGGCTACAACCAAATAGTCATCGCTCCGGAGGACCAAGAAAAGACCACATTTACGTGCCCTTATGGCACGTTTGCATTCAGGAGGATGTCATTTGGGCTTTGCAATGCACCAGCAACTTTCCAAAGGTGTACGATGGCAATTTTTTCAGATATGGTGGAGAAAAATGTTGAGGTCTTTATGGATGACTTTTCAGTTTATGGGGACAGCTTTGATAATTGTTTGAAGAATCTGGTCATGGTGCTGCAAAGATGCAAAGACACGAATCTTGTTCTAAATTGGGAAAAATGCCACTTCATGGTTGAAGATGGCATAATTTTGGGTCATAAGGTCCCAGCTCAAGGGCTGGAAGTCGATAAAGCAAAGCTGGAAACAATTGAAAAATTGCCTCCACTAACCTTAGTGAAGGGTATTAGGAGTTTCTTGGGACACGCCGGGTTCTACAGGAGGTTTATAAGGGATTTCTCTAAAATTGCGAAACCCCTATGCAGTCTTTTAGAGAAAGATGTGACATTCAGTTTTGATGAAGAATGCAAGACATCGTTTGATTTATTAAAAAGGAAATTGACTATAGCCCCCCATTATAGTTGCACCAGATTGGAGCATGTCATTCGAGCTTATGTGTGATGCAAGCGACTTCGCGATTGGGGCTGTTTTGGGTCAGCGGAGAGACAAGGTGTTTCACGCTATATACTACGCAAGAAAAACACTTACAGAAACTCAATTAAACTATACAACCACAAAAAAGGAGTTCCTTGCCGTGGTATATGCATTTGACAAATTTCGAGCTTACTTGATCGGGACTAAGGTGATAGTCTATACAGACCATGTAGCAATTCGGTACACGATAGCGAAAAAGGATGCTAAGCCACGCCTTATCAGGTGGATTCTCCTACTGCAAGAATTCGATTTAGAAATAAAGGATAGGAAGGGGACAGAGAACCAAATAGTTGATCAATTGTCGAGATTGGAGAACCACGGGACAGAAAAAGACAACAAATGTGAAATCAATGAATCATTCCCGGATGAGCAGTTGTTTGAGATTTCAACGGAGATTCCGTGGTATGGCGACTATGCAAATTTCGTTGTGAGCAACATTCTACCACCTGACCTTACAAGGCAACAGAAAAAGAAATTTTTGCACGATGTGAAATGGTACATGTGGGATGATCCATATCTGTTCAACCAGTGCGCCGACAAGGTGATTCGAAGGTGCGTCCCATATAGCGAAGTGAAGAATATTCTGCATGATTGTCACTAATCGGTGTATGGCAGGCATTATGGGAGTGAGAGAATGATAGTGAAGGTGCTGCAATATGGGTTCTATTGGCCCACATTATTCAAAGATGCCCACCAGTTTGTCAAACAATGCGATAGGTGTCAAAGGGTGGGCAATATTTCGAAACGCAATGAGATGCCTTTACAAATGATTCTGGAAGTAGAAATTTTTGACGTTTGGGGTATCAATTTCATGGGACCATTTCCCTCATCCTTGAACAATCAATACATTCTACTCACAGTGGATTACGTGTCAAAGTGGGTTAAAGCTGCAGCTCTACCAACAAACGATGCCAAAGTGGTCCTCAAATTCCTGCAAAAGAACATCTTCACGAGGTTTGGCACACCAAGAGCAATTATAAGTGACGAAGGTAGTCACTTTTGCAACAAACCATTTACTACTCTGTTGACCAAGTATGGGGTGAACCACAAGATAGCTACAACATATCACCCTCAAACCAGTGGCTAAGCTGAGGTATCAAATAGAGAAGTCAAAAAGATATTAGAGAAAGTAGTGAATCCGAGTCGGAAAGATTGGTCACTTAGATTGGACGATGCTCTATGGGCCTACCGAACTGCATACAAGACGCCAATCGGGATGTCACCATATCAACTGTTGTACGGGAAAACATGCCATTTACCGGTGGAACTACATCATAAGGCATATTGGGCAGTGAAAAAGCTAAATTTTGATCAAAAAGCTGTAGGAGAGAAGATATTACTTCAGCTGAATGAACTCAACGAGTTTCGCCTTCATGCCTATGAGAATGCCAAGATATAAAAAGAAAAAGTCAAACGATGGCACGACCAGAAAATTTTGTGTCGAACATTCGAGCCTGGCCAATTAGTACTATTATTCAACTCAAGGCTGCGTTTGTTCCCCGGAAAGCTCAAATCCAGATGGTCGGGACCATTCACATTCAAGCAAGTATTCCCTCACGGGGCAGTTGAAATTTACAGTCGCAACCCTCTCAAAACATTTAAAGTCAACGGACACCGGTTGAAGCATTACTGGGGTAGAGAAGCCAACACCGACGTGATCTCCATTACGTTGGCCGACACAACTTAAACAGGAAGTAGTCAGGCTGAATGACTTAAAATCAAGCGCTCATTGGGAGGCAACCCAATTTTTAGTTCTTTTATCGTATTTTTCATTCATATTTGCTTAGTCGTAAGTTTTAGTAAGTTATTAGGTAAAAGAATAAAATAAAATCTCGTTAATCTCTCCACAACATAACATGACATCCACTACTCACTAATTATCATGTTTCATGTCATGCAGGTTGGGAAAAGGAACATCAAGCCAGTATATGGAAGCAAAGTGTGTTAAATTACAGAAAAACATAAAAGCTAGACAGTTCTTATGCCCACCGGGGCGGCCTTTTTAACTCATTACCCCCTGTCGGGGCGGGCCTTTTTAACTCATTACCCCCCGCCGGGGCGGGGGTCCTGGAAGATGGATAGACGTGGCAGTTTTGTTGGTCTTCTCCCCTTCCCAATAACTCCCACTTTTACACTTCCCCACTACTCCATAACCACCACCCACTTTCCCCACATTCCCAACATTCAATTACTCCTCTCCACCTTCCCACCTCCTCAAGCCACCAATGCTAGCCTTTCCTCTCCATCTATAAATATCACCACACCTATTCCAAACTCCTACACCACAATTCATATAAGGCAACAAGAGAGCATAATTGTTAGCTAGAGAGATACTAGTGAAACATTTGGGGGAGAGTTAGGGCAAAACAAGCAATCGGGAGACATGGCTTCACAATCATCGTTAAAACGCCAACGAGGGGAGAGTTTACGCCCATCCTAACCTATCCGTTCCTTCGATCGTCAAAAATTTGCAAGTGTCGCCGCCGCCGACTGGTATGACTACATGCTCATCAAAGCTCTTACACCGCAGCGGGGGTTGGCACCAGATGCTAACGACGGAGAGCTCATGCCGCAAATTTACCAAAAGGGATGGGTAAAATTCACCGAGGACCCAGAACCAGCTGTTGTAAACATAGTCAAGGATTTTTACTCAAATGCTGAGGACAAAGAACCATTTCGTGCTTTCGTGCGAGGATGGTTGGTTCCGTTCAGTGCGGACGCCATCAACACGTACTACAAACTGAGTGTGCCTCGCCACTGCCAGTACAAGCATCTCCGTACTTCTGATCTAGATTTTGATGAAATTATCATGGCGATGACAAAGCCAGGAACGTCATGGATGAAGGATCAAAAGGGAAGCACCGTGTTCCCCAGCAAGAACCTTAGCCGGTATGGAAAAATTTGGTATGCCTTCCTTTGCGCGAAATTGCTTCCGTCCCAACACACTTCAGACGTCACCAAGGAGAAGGCATTGCTTTTGTTCGCCATTGTGCAAGACTTCATTATTGACATCGGGGCTATCATCTGCTTCTCTATCCGCTGGTGCCTACGTGGGAATTTTTCTGGAGCCTTGCCACACCCATCACTCATATGTGGGTTATGTCGGCAAGCTGGTGTACGATGGTCCGATGACGAGCCCACTCAAATGCCGCTCGCGTTGCTTAATTCAAGAATGATTGTACGATACTCTGTGTGGGCAGGAGGCGAGTCCCACCCGCGTGGAGTGGGTTTCATTTTTTTGTCATCATCGAAAGAAGATGTAGATGCTACACAAGCCTCGGGGGACGAAGATGATGATATGGGCGATCAAGGGGATGAGCAGGTACCGAGGACCTAGGCTATATCCAGATCTCAATTTCTTGATCTCCAAAATCAAATGAATGTACACACCAAGGCCACTCGTCAAGAAATGCAATTATTGGCGATGAGGCAAGAGCACATGTTCGAAACTATGCACACCTCTTTTGCCTCATTGAACACAACTCTCCAAAGTTTCAACCCGGCGGCACAATTTCCATATCAACAGCCCGATCCAATGACAAGGTTCCCACCGAGTGATTCCGATGAAGAAGAACAACAACCACCTCCTTAGACTTAAGAACCAGCAGGGAAGTCCTCACGTACTTATTTTGATATATCATACAATGAGGACATTGTCTAATTTAAGTTTGGGGGATTTAAATACATGTTTGCATGCATTTTAGTTTAGGTTGCATTGTTAATGTCATTAAAATTTTGTATTGCATTTTATGTTTGGTATTGCATGATAGCTTAGGTTTGCATAGTAGAGATTAGTGTAATGCATTATATTATTTGCATTTTATTATCCATCTATCTATTAAAAAAAAAATTAGTAATAATTGTGTTGCTTTAGTCCGTCAATGTTATGTGTCATGTTATTGTGGGCCTATGATGTGATTGTCAAATAAGTAGCAAATACAGTATCGAGTATTAGAACTGTGACATAATGATCGTTTATGAATCGAATCTTGAGTTTGTTTGAAACTGGTATAAAAGGATAGCACGCTTAACAAATATCTGTGTTAATTGGTTAAGTTCAAACCGGTGGCTAAATGGTCTCTAAAGGATAATGCTAGAGTGAATGATAAAATGACAAGGATGGATGGTAAAGGCTAAAGTTAGGCAAGAACCTAAGTTTGGGGGATGTCATGTGGGGTATATAAGTTTATCTAAAAAAAAAGAGAAAAAAAAAGTATGAATAAACACCATGGCGTGTTTGTCTAGTTTTGTGGCCTTTGTTACTTGAGTAAGTAAGCCCAAGGTGATTGTCTTTACACCTAACGCCCTAAGGTCTTAATGGTCTGGGAGTCGTTGGTCGAAAGCTCGTTAAGGTAGCATTGAAAAGCCTAAGGGAATAAGACATTGCATAGCCATGTGTATATAAAAAAAACAAAGAAAAAAAAAGAAGAAGAATAAAATGGGAAATAAGAACAAAAAGCCCCCGTAGATGAAAACCAAGCATAAGTACCCCGCGTGAACCCTTGAGATGTGTGATTGCTTGGTTTTAGTTGGAACTATCTATTTTTGATATTTTTAAATTTGTGCTGCATGATTCATTCTAAGAGACTGGTTAAGTATTGAATTTGAGTTAGTATCGGTTATCATGGATGTTACACACATACACACACACACACACACACACACACTATACTAGTGATGATGGCTTGAGATTCCAGGATTAAAGTGATTTGTAGATTGGTTTTTGATGGTTGATATTGTATAGTTGCTTATTTTCGTTGAGGCCGTTAAGATAATTTTGATTCTGTGATATTGTTGGATTTGATAGCATATAAGTAAATTCGTATTCATAGCATTGCTTTGCGTGTAGTTGTCTTGTGCTTGAGGACTAGCACAGTTTAAGTTTGGGGGATTTTGATAAGTGTATATTATATACGCGATTTCATATCTAATTCAGGCTTATTCATTGCTATATTCTTGTGAACATGTGCATTTTTACTTGTTTTATGTTATTTTATGTGTAGATTGGTAGTTGCGGCATTTAACGTACAATTGGTGGTATTCGGTGCATTTGGAACTTAAATAGAGCATATTTGGAAGCAACTCAGTATTGAAGCTAAGTCATTTAACAGATATACCTTCTTGAGCCAGGCATACAAAATTCATAAACCCACCAGGCTGGGGTCTTCTAATCAGCCATCAGAGGCAAGCAAGCCACGGGTGGGCATTTATAACTCATACACCGTAAGGGGGGTCCGCAGATTCGATCAAGTCGAGGGAGGTAAGTCTGGTTGGTGGGCGTCTACAAAGATATACACCCATCACCGCTGGAGTGTAAACATAAGTGTCCTGCATTGGTTAAAACTCTTCTTGGTCACGAACTTTAGCTATTTGCATGACATTATAACTCTAGTGGATAGAGAATTCGGCTAGAGTGTTATGCTAGACATATACTACTATATCAAACACAATTGGGACATCAATCAATTAGTGAGAGAACAAAGATCAAAGTTCAGTTTTTGAGAGCAATTGTGGAGGGGTACTTCGAGGAGTTTTCAAGACGATTGCAATTCTAGTCTACGTGAAGAGTGTTTTCTAATATTCTTTGTGTTAGATTATTATTTGTAATTGGAAGGATGAATTCTACGATTTATTCAGCGTTTATTTCATTTATTATGAACTAATTCACTTTTTAGGCTTGTGATGGATCTTTAAGTGAATCGATGGTTTTGTAAGCTTTGATTCCCAATTTAATAAGCTATCTCCGGTTTATCTATATTAATTTGTGCTTGAATCTATGAATTGCACGATCAACAATTCTTGGTGGAGTTGGATGGAATCGAGAGAGGATATTCAACTCTAGACCTAGTTAGTGTAGCATGTGTTCAGGATTTTGTTAGTAGCTTAAACTTGATTTGTGTTAAGGTAGAGATATGCTTGACACCACATGTAACCGGATAGAGAACTTATTCTTCAACCTTCTTTAATTGTAATTCACATAGAGATATAGTGGGTTAGTTGATTAAGGTGTTTAACGAATTTCTATCTTAATTGTGGATTGAAGTTAATATGGTATTAGTGCATCGAGAGGTGGTTAATACTGCGTTCGTGTTCTTGATTAATAAACTGGGATAGTGCGTTAAATTGGGATAAAGGTGTGGAAATCAAAGTGAAGCTTAGGGTGAAATTATAAGTCTAATTCTCCATCAATTGTTTGAAAATTCAAATTTTGGTATTCGTGGTTGTTTTATGTTAGTTTAATTATTCTTAATTTTAGTTTTGTTAATTTAAATCAATGAATTTGATTTGTTTAATAAAATTAGGGTTAATAGAAGATTGGTAATTATAAGTTAAGGTATTTTGCTAATTAATCTCTATGGGAACGATACTCTACTCATCACTTTATTACTTGTTGACCACGTATACTTGCGTGTTGTGCGTAACTAGATTTTTCCCAACAGCACCCGTGTCAAATATACAATAGGAGATCGCGTGGTTGCGCCATGAGGAAAATGGCTCTGATGATGGTTTGTTAAAAGATGGTTCTGAACAGAGAGTATTAGAGAAAAATAATGATGAGTTACTTGAGAAACCCATAACCAAACCACCAGCTATTCACCCTTCTATTCCCTATCCACAAATATTGCAGAAACAAAGAGATGATAAATAATTTGCCAAGTTTTTGGAGGTATTCAAGAAGCTGCAAATCAATATACCCTTCGTAGAAGCATTAGAGCAGATGCCAAGCTATGCAAAGTTCATGAAGGGAATTTTGTCAAGGAAGGAACGACTAGAAGACTTTGAGACAATAGCCTTGAATGAAGAATGTAGTGCAGTGCTATAGCGTAAGCTACCTCCAAAACTGAAGGACCCGAGCAGTTTCACAATACCATGCTCCATTGGAAAGTTGTTTTTCAACAAATGCTTGTGTGATTTAGGGGCGAACATCAACTTGATGCCTCTGTCAGTGTTTAATCAATTGGGATTTCCGGCAACAAGGCCAAGGAATATAACTCTACAGCTTGCTGACAGATCCATCACTTATCCATGGGGTATTGTGGAAGATGTGTTGGTCAAAGTGGATAAATTTATGTTCCCAGCTGACTTCATCATCTTGGATTATGAAGAAGATAGAAGTATACCAATCATCCTTGGGAGACCTTTCTTAGCCACGGGATGAACTCTTATAGACGTTCAGAAAGGTGAGTTGACAATGAGAGTTCATGATCAAGAAGTCACCTTCAACGTGTTTAAGACTATTAAGTTTCCTATCGACGAGGAAGAATGCTTTCGGATTGATATGGTAGACAAGATGTTGAATGAAGAAGTTAAAAATCTGGTGGATAATGAGCCTTTGAAAGAGTGCTATATTGGGGGATTTAGAGATGGAAGATGATGAGATTGCAGAATATGTACAGATTCTTGATACAACACCACAGTTTTGAAGATTTAAGACTCCTATCGAGCCACTCATGCTTTCTAGGGAGACATCAGCATGACTTAAGCCGTCTCTTGAGATACCTCCAGAACTTGAACTAAAACCTCTTCCTGACCACTTAAGGTATGCATTTTTGAATGAATTTTCAAACTTACCTACTATTATTTCTGCTGCACTAACATCTTTCCAGGAAGATAAACTGCTACAAATTCTAAAATAGTTTAAATCAGCCATTGGATGGACCATAGCAGACATTAAAGGGATCAGTCCATCATTCTATATGCACAAGATCCTGCTGGAAGATGATAGTAAACCTTCAATGGAGTAACAACGAAGACTGAATCCGATTATAAAGGAAGTGGTTAAGAAGGAAGTTCTGAAGTGGTTAAATGCAGGGATAATATATTTGATATCAGACAGCTCTTGGGTGAGCCTGGTATAGTGTGTGCCGAAGAAAGTGGGTATGACCGTGGTATCCAATGAGAACAACGAGCTAATACCAACTAGGACAGTGATGCGGTGGAGAGTCTGCATGTACTACCGCAGACTGAATAAGGCTACAAGGAAGGACCATTTTCCCCTTCTGTTCATTGATCAGATGTTGGATAAGCTGGCAGGTCATGAATACTATTGCCTTTTGGATGGGTACTTAGGTTTATAATCATATTGTGATAGCTCTAGAAGACCAGGAAAATACAACCTTTATTTGTCCATACGGAACATTTGCTTTCAGAAGGATGTCTTTTGGGTTATGCAATGCCCCGACCACATTTCAAAGGTTTATGATGGCTATTTTTTTGGATATGGTTGAGCACAATTTTGATGTCTTCATGGATGACTTCTCAATTTTTGGAGATTCATTTGACTTGTGTTTAGAAAATTTGGTGATGGTGTTGAAGAGATGTGTCGAGATGAATCTTGTTCTGAATTGGGAGAAGTGCCATTTTATGGTACAAGAAGGTATAATACTAGGACATAAAGTTTCAAAGAAAGGATTAGAGGTGGATCAAGCTAAGTTAGAGACTATTGAGAACTTGCCTCAACCTACTTCTGTTAAAGGTCTTTATAGTTTTTTGGGGCATGCAGGCTTCTATCATAGATTTATAAAGGACTTCTCAAAAATCTCAAAGACACTTTGCAGTTTGTTAGAGAAGGATGTTCAATTTAAATTTGATGAAGAATGCCTGACTACATTTGAACATTTGAAGAAAAAGTTGACTACAGCACCTGTGATTACAACACCAGATTGGGACCTCCCTTTTGAATTGATGTGTGACGCAAGTGACTTTGCTATGGGGGCTGTTTTGGGCCAGCGTAGGGATAAGATCTTCTATGTTATATATTATGTGAGCAAGACTCTTACTGATGCTCAGTTAAACTACACGACCACAGAAAATGAACTTTTAGTAATGGTGTACGCATTTGATAAGTTTCAAGCGTATTTGATTGGGACTAGAGTGATTGTGTACACAGACCATGCAGCAATCCGGTATTTGGTGGAAAAGAAAGATGATAAACCTCATCTAATTAGGTGGATACTTCTTTCGCAAGAATTTGACTTAGAAATCAAGGACATGAAAGGGATTGAGAATCAAGTGTCTGACCACTTATCTCGATTGGAAAAACAGAGAAGGGATGCAAATGAAAAAATTATAATCAATGAGTCCTTCTCAGATGAGAAATTTTTCATAGTGAAAGGTGAAGTGCCATGGTTTGCAGATTATGCAAATTTCTTAGTAAGCAAGATAATCCCTTCTGACTTGACTGGGCATCAAAAGAAGAAGTTTCTACATTATGTGAAGTGGTTTACGTGGGATGAGCCTTATTTGTTTAGCAGTGTTCTGATCAAATGATAAGGAGGTGTATTCCATATAGCGAGACAGAGGGTATATTACAGGAATGCCATGCATCAGTGTATGGAGGTCATTATGGAGGTGAAAGGACAGCGGCTAAAGTTTTGCAAGCAGGTTTTTATTGGCCGACTATTTTTAAAGATGTTTATAGTTTTGTTCAGAAATGTGACAGATGCCAGAGAGTAGGGAACATATCTAAGAGGAACGAAATGCCCTTGAATATAATCCTTGAGGTGGAGATTTTCGATGTTTGGGGGATAGACTTCAAGGGGACTTTCGTTTTATTATGTGGGAATTTGTACATTTTATTGGCAGTTGACTACGTATCCAAGTGGGTAGAAGTGGCAGCTCTACCAATGAATGATGATAGGGTGGTTCTAAGGTTTCTTCAAAAGAGCATTTTCATGAGGTTTGGGACTCCCAGGGCAATCAGTAGTGATGAAGGAAGCCATTTTTGTAATCGCCAGTTCACAACTCTGTTGGCCAAATATGGGGTGAGTCATCAAATTGTTACAGCTTACCACCCCCAGACTAATGGCCAAGCAGAGGTATCAAATTGTGAGGTGAAAAAAATACTAGAAAAGATTGTGAACCCCACGAGGAAGGACTTGTCGTTGAAGCTAGATGATGCGTTATGGGCTTACAGGACTGCCTAGAAAACACCATTGGGTATGTCTCCATTTCAGCTTGTCACCTTCCCATGAGCTCGAACACAAGGCATATTGGGCAATAAAGAAGCTGAATTTGAACTTGAAGGCTGTAGGAGAGAAACGCCTACTCCAACTCAATGAATTGGACGAATTTAGATTGCAAGCCTATGAAAATTCTAAATTATACAAGGAAAAGGTGAAAAGATGGCATGACCGCAAGATTATGGAAAGGGTGTTTAAGCCAGGACAAAGAGTGTTGTTGTTTAATTCCAGACTTAAACTCTTCCCAGGTAAACTCAAGTCAAGGTGGTCTGGGCCTTTCACTGTGAAGAATGTATATCCACATGGTGCGATAGAAATTTTTGACAAGTTCCCAGACAAGCCCTTCAAGGTTAATGGAAAACAGAATAAGCATTACTATGGTGGTGAGGTTGACAGGCAAAAGGTCACCTCAATTCTTTCTATAACTTAATCAGAGCAGAGATAGTTAAGCTAACAGACTATAAACTAGCGCTCAATGGGAGCACCCCATTATCTTTCTTCTCTCATCTTGTTTAATTTTTTGTGCATCATGTCTACTTGTCCGTCTAGTTTAATTCTATTTGATCATGTTTATTTCTCCCTTTTGTTTAATTCTTAAGGTGTACTTATCTTTATTTCCACTACTATTTAATTCTAATGATGAATTATGTCTATTCCCCTCTCCATGTTTAATTCTTGCGAGTATAACATTTTTGTCCCAAGTTTTGATAAAGCTGAATGCACATATTATTTTTGATAGGAATAACATATAAAGTATTTTTGGATATACACTCATTCGTACATGTTACTTGGTACATATTTTTATTTGGAAATTAATATATCTCATTTTTGTGAATGTTTGTTATGCAGGTTTGATTGTTAGTGGAAAGTTGTTGTTGGATACTTCTTCTGGCGCAAATCAGTTCAGTTTTGGGTATAGGGTAGCGCGGCCGCGTGGTTGGATAGTACAAATTTGGCGCGTCGGACTCCAAAGCATTCTTACCTCAGTATGATCACGCCCATTCATAACTTAATCTTAAGCGCCCAAGATTGGTCACAGAGAGCACCGCGCTTATCAACATGCTTAGACTTCACAAGCAACACCTTCGAGTCCTGGGTTCAAAAAATTTTAAATCTTTTAAAACGTGACCCATCTCACTTATATCAGTTACAACTTCTTTTTTAGACGTGCGCCTACCCACTTCTCTTCCTAAAAACTGAAAACTCTTCCTTTTCTCCCACTCCATTCAGTTTCCTATCTACACACTCCTAACCAACTACAATCTCTCTCACTCCATCTCTCCATACTCAATCTCCGCAACTTACCCATTCAATTATAGAATAGTGGCCTAGGGTTTGTTAAAGTAATTTAAAGCAACGAGTTTGGGGGATGTCTTCAGGGTATACAGAGATTGTTTCATCAGTCAAGTTCTCCTCTTCTTAAATCATTTAGGGTTTTTCTTCATCAATATCTATGGGTCCAAAAAGAGCACGTTCTCGTACCCCTGAGTCATCCTCTTCAAGTAGTCAAAATAAAGATATCTAGACCTCACCAAGTTCGTCAGCTTAAATGCTCAGATGAAGTATTACCGGATTGTGGCTAAAATGTTTGTGAAGGAAAGAGGGTTTAATCCTGAGAAACAAGATGGACAGGTCTGGGAAATGATAAGAGAGTGAGGCTGGGTGGGAGTTGTATCTACCCCCATGCCTGCGCCCATGGGTATTGTACGTAAGTTCTATGTCAACGCTATGGAGACTATGAGTGGGTTGTCATTTGTTAGGGGTGTTCAAGTGGATTATCTCCCACAGGCGATTAGAGGAGTTTTTAACTTACCTGACCCACCGACTGGTCGTGCCAACTGGGTGGAGGCTGCAAGGTTTGAGATAAATTTAGATAGGGAGATAGCTGATTTGAGCGTGCCTGGTACTTAGTGGAACTGCAAAACAAGCACGAATTAGTCCACTAATTTCCCAAGTTCTGCTCTTAACCGCTATGCAAAGGCATGGAACCTGTTTATATGTGCAAAGTTAATACCATCTTCGCACCAGCATGATATCCCGTCTAAAAGGGCTATCATTTTGTGTCATCACGGGCAAATATATAGATGTGGACCACCTCCTCAACCAAAACATGCTTCGCTACATAAAGGGAAGCATCACAGGCAGCATCCCACACGCATCAGTTGTAGCCCACCTATGTCCAATAGCAGGAATTACTTGGGCAAATGAGCAGTTGTAGTATCCAAGCCAAGACATCAGCCATGCCACTATCGCGAAGTTTGATGACTGAGCAGGAGGCACACTGCACCCGAGGGGAAAGGGTTTTATTCTTCCAGCAACATCTTCGGTGCCATCTCCATAGCCAACGCAGCCAGCTGAAGCAGCAACGTCATCCCATGCCATTACAGAAACTGATGATCGCAGACTTAGGAAATCGGAGAGAAAAGTGGTCGCTATGTATGAAAATTTCTCGACATTCGCAAATGGGTTATCGAGATCATTAGCAGAAGCCTTCACGCGGCAAGGAACAATGTTAGAGTATAGTTGTGCCTTTTCCACCACCAGATTCACCACCCGAGGAGGGTGGCCATGACGACACTTAGGGGACTTCTCTTTTCCCTTTACGTTCATTCATTTGGGACAATGAATATGATAAGTTTGGGGGTATTGGGCGATTAGTAGTGTAGTGTATAGCATGTAGTATAATTGCATATCATTTATCCTTGTTTAGTATAGTTTTTGCATGTTAATGTGATTAGTTTTATTTTACAGAATTTTTTTTGTTTTGTTGTTTATTTGCTATTTAGTTTATCTATTTAAGTGCATAACATTTCATAATCCCAAGTATCTAGTTAGTGGAATTCTAATTAAGCCAATGATGAATTAAGAAATTTGGTGGATTCTTTAATTAAGTTGATAGCTTGAGCTTAGTTATAATGTTATACACGATTTGATCCATGCTTGTTGTTTAGATGCTATCGGTTAGCACATAAGTGTTCATGTTTGCTTGTTTGTAAAAGAATAACTTATTTGGCTGCTGAGAAGAAAATGTTATTTTTAAAGATAAAATTGTGTAGGAAGTGAACATAGACTATGAAAACACTGAAACTCAAACTTTGGGAACGCATGGGTATAATTGCTATATATATAATGAATAATTATTGTGGCTAGTCTTGTTTCGGGGCCTTTGTTACTTGAGCAAGTATGACCGAGGGGATTATTTTTACACCTAGCGCCCTAAGGTCTTTATGGTCTGGGAGTCATTGGTTGAAACTCGCTAAGGGGTAGCACTGTCATGGGAAAAAGAAAAAAGAAATCAATAAACACTGCGGGAAAGTGCAAAAATCGCCCTCGTGAGTAAAAATAAAACAAAATAAATCCGTTGCTGAACCTTAGTTTGTATTTATGTGTTGGAGTAGTTGTTGTTTCATTTGTATATGTAGTTCTTGATTTAAACTTTAGTTTTCTTTCTTAAGCAGTATAGCATGTGTAATCTTTGCCTTTGTCAAGTTTATTTGTGAACACATCACACACACATCATCTTTATAGCAAGTTTAGATTATTTGATTGTATGCCATTATGTCTATGGCTTAGTTTGATGCTTTGTTCTTGAATCTGGATATTTCTCTGAGGCACATCTGATTGGAATTCTAGTGTGGCTGGAAATCTTGGGACTCACTTGCATGATAGTGTAGTTTGCATTATCTTTTTGTATTTGTGTTGATTGCTTGAGGGCAAATAATAGTTCAAGTTTGGGGGTATTTGATAAGTAGGTTTTATACCTACTTATTGGTTACCAACTCACTAGAATTTTGATCAACTCAAGTATTTTTGGTATATTTTTAGTGCTTTTTGTGTTTATTTTGTAGTGTGCATAGTTGGAACTCCTAAGGCATGGAAATGGCATGGTGAAGGCATGACAAGGCATTGTGATGGCTTAGCAATGGCATGACATGTTGAGTAAAGGCTAGGATAGAGATTTTAAGCTGAACTAAAGCAATAGAAGATGGTATTTAAAGTGATTAAGTGAAGAAGAACGAAATAAAGAGCAAGCAGCAATAACACAGGAGCAAGCACATGTAGTATGCAGACCAAATTCGGTGATCATGCATGCAACAAGGCCCAAAGATAAAACCAGTACCGGCGGCACCGCACTATAAGCATTACCAGATCACGAGAAAAGGCCAAAGACGCTACATTACCATCAATTAGTAAAGGGACATGGCGTGCTCGCGCAAAGCACACAACATGCAACACATTCAGCGCGTCCACGCCCGAATTCCACTGTAACATCACGCGGCCGCGCCAATCAAGATTAAATTAAAAAGCTGACTTTACATTTTGTAATGTTGGAGCGTGTTTGCTATCTTTAGATATATCTTTAATTGGTAGTCCATACTTGTATGCCTATTTGTGATGCTTGTATGTTTAATATTGGATTGCCTGACATGGTTGTGCTAAAATATTGAATGCTTGATCACCATTCACCCTAATTACTTGTATGGAATTAGAAAAGGAAGTATAAGTACATATTAGACCATGTTGGCAAATGTTTATGAGACTTACATATGTTAGGTTTTGTGATTCGTGACCCAGAAAGACATATACCAGTTCACCATGTGTAGTCATTAAGAGATCTTAAGCTTAAATCATTATTGCTTGTAATTCACATAGACATATAGTGGGTTAGGTAATTTTGATGCTTACATGAATTCTATCATTTGTGGATTTTGTGTGATTTAGACATAGTACATCGAAAGATGGTTATGATTCACTTTTTGTGCTCTCGACTAGCTGTCCATATTAAATAATTAAGCATAACAAGAGGCGTGCATTTTGGATAAAGCATTAAATGATATTAGGATCCCATTTCTCTCCACTTTGATTCCCTTAATTTAGTTATTAGTATTTTTGTCCTGTTAATTAATTTAGATATCAATTTACTTATTGATTGATCGTTTGAGCATACAAAAATAATGATAAGGTTGTTGCATGCTAGTGTAGATTTATTCACCTTTCTCCGTGGGATCGATACTTTCTTACTCTATACTACTTGTTGACTCGTGTATACTTGCATGAGTTAGAGTCTGTTTTGTTAAACAAAAACTGAAGCAACATCTTTTAAGAATTTCGTCCTCGAAATTTTATTTATTAATCATCATTCATTCCATCTATCCAAATAGACTTTGCGTTAATCTTGTAGGCACTCGAAATTTTCTACCTACCTGTTACTAACATTGCAGGAAGCACAAAATCTTCTTTCAGAGATAACCCTGGAAGACAGCTCAGCTTAATCCAGAAAATACCACCGAAAGTTCAGTTTCAACCTCGAAAAACACACCGGGAGTATCATTTCCCACCTCGGAGATAACCTCGGGGATAGTAGTGCAAATACCAGAAATTCCACCGGAGAAGGCCGATTTATCTTGGAGATAACCTCGAGATATTCAATCTTAGTCCCGAAAACAACACATGGAAAGACAATGTCAACCTTGGAGATAACCCCAAGGAGTGCAGTTGCAGTTCCGGAGATTACCCCGTAGATGCTCGTTTCAACCCATGCAGTCAACTTCAACCTTAGGACTCACACCGAGGCACTCAATTCCCAAATCCGAAGATAACCCTGGAAGGACAGGCACACCTCAGAGATAACCCTGAGGGCATTCAGCATTTGCAGCAGCTCAATCTCAAAGATAACCCTGAGCAACGTCTGCTTTATCAGCCAAAACCAAAGATAACCCTGGTGTAGGGTAAAATCGTCAAATTGCCACCTCAACCCCACATGGCTCCGTCTCAACAAACAAACAGTCAACATACATTCTACACAACAATATCCCACAAGAACCAAGGAGTTGCAATCCCGAGTGACTACTACGCAAAGCAGAACACCGGATAGAATTTGAAGCTTGAAGATATAGGACATGGTTCCATCTTCCTGAATTCATACAACCTCTAATCCCATGTGACTGTGTAGCTCTCGACAACGGCAGTCTGAAACAAGTCTTATACACCTAAATCGGATGCTCGGATTGAAGTTCTGCAAGTTCGAGCGAATATCATGTTGCACGCATGTACGTACTTTGAGATGGCTGGACTGCATGAGCCGGGGCACCAGGCGCAACAGTGAGTACACTGCCCCCCTATAAATAGAGGGCTTGGGGTTTCCATATTCAATAGAAAAAAGGCGAGGAAGCCCTGTTTAATTTGCTTTGTACACATCCTATATTAAGTGCTTTCTCATTTTAAAAACTTGTGAGCTCACATATAGCTATATTTTTATCTGCGGGAGCCGAGTGTTCATCCACTTAAAGCTATAGAAGTCTTCTTTGGCTGTCCACTATAAGCCTTCTTACACACTTTAAAGCCTTTCTCTTCATTTTTGCACACACTATTCTTCACATTAAGAGTCGTGTTGTATGTGTTTGCTTTCTGGGACTTCATCAAGTGGTTTTCATTTATATTTGTGTATATATATATATATATATATATATATATATATATATATATATATATATATATATATATATATATGGACTAGCATTATTGAGTTATGCCTCGATTGAGCCTGGACTCACGTTCGGAGCGTTTATTTGCTTTTATATATATATATATATATATATATGAACTGTTGTCAAACTTTGTTCGATTAGTCTGGATTTTACATCCGGAGCGTTTACTACTTATATATATATATATATATATATATATAACTGTTGTCGAACATTGTTCGATGAGCATGGATTTTACATCCGGTGCGTTTACTGCTTTTATATATTTATATATAGCGACAAATCACTGAATTGATAAACTGAGCCGGGATCGATATATATCCTGTACGTTTACCACTTTATATATATATATATATATATACATTTCTGTCAGGCCTAGAGTTTAATTCGTGGCCTTTTACTGCTTTATTTATATTTAGTCCCGCCTGGAGTTTACTTCGTGGCGGTTGATCATTTTTACTGCTTTATTTACATTTAGTCCCGCCTGGAGTTTACTTCATGGCGATTAATAGCATTTATTGCTTTATTTACATTTCTGAACCCCATGGAGGTGCTTTGTGGTGGTTGATCATGTTTCTATATATATATTTACCGCTTTTATATATTTACATTCTGATCCCACATGGAGGTGCTTCGTGGCAGTTGATTATGTCTCTATATATATATTTATCATTTTTATATATTTACATTTCTGATCCCCCCATGGAGGTGCTTCGTGGTGGTTGATCATGTATCTATATATATATATATATATTTACTGCTTTTATATATTTACATTTCGATCCCTCATGGAGGTGCTTCGTGGTGTATTGATCATGTATATATATATATATATATATATATATATATATATATATATATATATATATTACATCTTTTATATGTATAATCGCTTACTTCTTTTCATATAAATCATGCATCATGTGAGCCTATGAATCATGTGATCACAGATTCATCTCATCAATCTAGATTCTTGTTCTCGTGATGGACATTTTCAGCTATAAGCAGCTTGTAAATTATTCACAATGTTTGAATTTCCATAGATGACTTTCATGCCCATGAGGAGTTCGGCACTACTATATATTATTTTCTCGAAGATGCTTCGCATCTCGAAAATAAAAGCAACCAAGCCTAACATTTAATAATAAAATGAAAGTATCAAAGGCCTCAATTACTATTGAGCACAGGGTTTGAAAAACCTCTTTTACAAAACATCATTGTTATATCTTGTTTAAAATTGAATTTTTACACAAATTCAAACCCTGTGTATATAGGTGCGAACGAGGCATAACACTACTTCCAAATAACAACACATTGACCCACACACACACATTCATATAACAGTTTCTTGAAAAGTGGTGGTCACCGTGATAACATGGATGTCGGGGGGGTGCCTAACACCTTCCCTCCACATAATCAATCCCCCAAACCCAAATGAATCTCGGTTTCATAGACCCGTCTAGTAGTGTCACATCACTGGGTCAATGTGAAAACCTTTTCTCGGTTGCATTGGTGCAACCAGTTAAAAACATCAACTGACGACTCTTACAGTCAAATCGTCGACATATACATGTTGGACCTTGTTCACTTGTTCTTTCAAACAAATCTCACATAACATTAGAACACCAAATAACAAGAATAGAAAAGGGAAAAATAAAAATATCGACGTCGACAGGTGGCGACTCTGCTGGGGATTCTAGTAAGAGGGTTTAAGTCGCTATTACAAGCTTTTCAAAACTGTTATATACTTGTGTGTGAATGTTGCATTTACATTTTTTGATGAATGTGTACGAATGCATTTTACTTACTGCACTGCAATATATCTATATGTGATATTAGTGCTTCGCACATGTCATCATTTTCATAAACGGTGAGACACGTTGTATGTGAATGTATGTTGTGTGGTTCCTCCACCAGGAGGCTATCCTGTCGGTGTTTGATTACTGGACTCGTAGGAAGACTAATTCTAATGAGGCTCAGGAAAGGCACCACCCAGATTCGCTCCAGTTGAAAGACCGAATTAACTTCCGGTCAAGTAGATTGCGATGATCTGGGAACCTTCATGCCAAAAAGTTGTGAGAGTAACTTAAGATAGGTCAACCTCTGATAAATCAAACGCGAAGGAAAGTCTCTTCATGCTTTCCATTTTTTAATTACTTGTAAAAACAATTACTTGTAATTTTATTCCATGTTCATCTCTATGTAATGGAAAATATGATGAATATTTGCTCGTGCATATTAAAACTTGACATGCTATCAAATGACACCCGTTTTGCAGGATAATATTCCTAAAATGGACACATTATGATAGCATGTAAACATTTATACATTCCCTGAGACTAAACTACATAAGTTTTTGTAGGGAAACAATTGGGCCTGTTACCTGCTCAAAATCCAAAAAGGCCACGAGCCTACAACCAATCATGTCTTCATCTGACTAGTCTAATCTTGTTCTTGTCTCTCGAGAAGAGTTTGACTGATTAAGCAAGCAAATTATAGATTTGGCTATTTTGATTAAGGAATTAAATCAATCTACTTAGGGTTCGCGAATACCCGTACATACAGAATCCTCTGCACAAGGAGGAGCACAAGGTTCAGATAAAACAATTCCTGAACTTCAGTTGGATACAACTGACAAAAACCCTGAAAACACCCACTTAAAGAAGATCCAGACACCGGTGATATCAGGAAGAAAGTCCTTCAAATAGAGGAAACACTCCATTCTATCAAAGGAATTGGAGCACATGGGAGTGTTTCCTATGCTGACCTTTGTATATTCCTTGGTGCTCATTATCCAGAGAAGTTCAAAACTTCTGACTTTGAAAAGTACGATGGGTTAGGGGATCCTTATACACATTTGAAGGTGTTCATTGGGGAACTTGGATTTTATGTAGAGGATGAGAAACTCAGAATGCAGCTGTTCCAGAAAAGTCTGACTGGAGAAGCCCAGACGTGGTATACCAGATTAGACAACTCAAAGATCCATATCTGGGAGGAATTAGCGCATGCCTTCCTCACTCAATATAGCTTCCAATCTCAGATGGATCCTGACCGTTATCAGATTACCAAGGTCAAGAAATAATCTACTGAGTCTTTCAGAGAGTATGCTCAAAGGTGGAGGCACCTTGCTGCTCAAGTCATTCCTTCCATGACGAAATCAGAAATGGTCATGACCTTTATAGACATACAAGAAACTCCTTTCTATGAAGGAGTCTTAGCTGGTATTAGCAAGTCATTTTCTGAAATGATTAAACACAGAGAGATGGCTGAGATGGGATTGAAGTCAGGAAAGATTCAAGACCTAGTCGATCTTAAAGCAATTGCTGAGCACATCCAGTCTGGAACTTATGGAAACAACCCCCGGAGGGTACATAAAAAGAAAGAGGAAGATGTTTCCTTAATACTATAAGGTCAAAAAGGCAGTCAGAACATGCCTATCCAGAGGAGAAACTACTCCCCTTTACAAGCATAGTCTTCAAACCCTCCATTGCCTAAAGGTGGAGAAGTCAGATGCCCCCGAGTGTTCACACCCTTAGGGGACTCGCTCGAGAATATCCTTACTCTTCTGACTACTCAGAAGAAAATTACACATCTTCTTCCACCAGCCAACCTGAATGGGAAGGGTTTCAATGCTACTCATAAGTGTGCTTATCATGTCGGGGCATCGGGATATGACACTTATTATTGTTGGGCCTTGAAACACAAGATGCAGGACTTAATCGACAATGGGGAAATTTTTGTGACTAAACCCGACCAACCTCATATGTAAGACAATCCTCTTCCTCAACACAAAGAAGAGGTCATTATGATTAATTGGAGCAGTGGACAAAGTTCCAATTACGTTGTTGAATCTTCCCAGACCAGTAAAGACGGTGCTGACAGATGGGATTATACACAATTCCATTTTATAATGGAGCAAAAAATTGAAGCTCTTTGCAAACAAGTAGATCAATTGGCAGAACTGGGGATCCATCAACACCAAGTCACACGACAATTAATCAGTCAGGAGCATGCTAGTCTCCTTCCTTTTGTCATGAATATTCCATCCTCACCTTCAGAAAGTGAAACAATGGAGGATAAAGTTGCGAAAAGGGCAAGTGCCAAAGCCCGTCGGGATTTTGCTAACAAACAGGAATTTACATATCTTGGCCAACCTATAGAGGAAATATTTTAGATGTTGATCAATGAAAGAAGAATTACATCTCTTCTACCTCCAATCAATCACTGTTCCAGATGGTTTAATTCTGAGGGAGTATGTCAATATCACTCTCACTCTCACGGTCACAGCACAGAAAGAGTGCTGGGCACTCCGCCACCTCATTCAAAATTTAATTGACAACGGTGCCTTGAAAATGGCAGATGACGACACTTTGCTACTCGAGAGTGGGAAAACATATCCTACGAAATGGAAGGACGGCGTAGCAGTTATATCCGTTGAAGATGATGAAGTTGTTAGACCACTCACAATACAAGCAATTCAACTCAAAGGAGCTGACAATCCTTTGAAAGTGGCAGCAGCAGAGCCAATTAACTTACCATTCAGAACACAATATCATGTTGTCAGCCTACACAAAGTCCCATGGAATTATGGACAGGCTAAAGGATCTACATTACGTACAACTGATGTAGTGTCGAAGGAGAATCCACTATATCTTCCCCATCGGGTGATGAAGCCCACCACCAAATCAAATGGTAAAGTTCCCGTGGAGAAGATTGAAGAATTCCTCCGTACCATGGGCCATAATGAAGCCAAGGTAGTTTTAAGCTTGAGAGAAGCTCCACAACAAATTTCCATACTTGACTTGGTTTTCTCTTCCAAAGATCACAGCAAGATATTGCTAAGGGTCTTGGAAGAAGCCCATTTACCGAAATCAGTGGATGTGGAAAAATTTCAACATTTGGTTGATCACATTTTCAACAACAATGTGATATCTTTCACTGATGACGACATACCCGCGGAAGGGACCGGTCATTGCAAGTCGTTGCTCATAACAGTTTTGTCCTCCGAATACATGGTAGGAGGAGTCTTGATAGATGGAGGTTTATCTCTTAATATCTGTCCTTATGCTACCTTGGAGAAGATGAATATCAACCCCAAGAGGATCAAAAGCAGCCATACGATTATCAAAGCTTTTGATGGGTCCCGATGAAACGCCGTTGGAGTGATTGAATTACCAGTGGAGATTGGTCCACATACATTCAGTGTATCCCTTCACGTGCTCAAAATAGTCACAGGATACAACCTGCTGTTGGGAAGACCATGGATTCATATGGCTGGAGCCGTCCCTTCCACCCTTCATTAACAACTCAAGTTCATTATCAACAATAGCCTAGTCACTATTAATGTTGAGCCAGAATGTCCTGAACAAGGTGACATACCACTAATCAGCTTCAATTCAGAAGTTAAGCCGGTCAGTTTCCATGCCTTGGAGGTGAGTAACACTTATTACAATCCCATTGGGGCGCCACCTATCACACTCAAGATTTCTGCCAAAGTAATGTCGGCTACTCAAGAGATGATATCATTGGGTCATCAACCTGGACAAGGGTTGGGCAAAGATCATCAAGGTATTAAGTACCCGATTCAAGTGCCCAGTCAAACAGGGATAGTTGGATTAGGCTATTCTGCTAGCTCCAGTCACAGGAATCCTCATAAGCAGAAACAGATTCCTTCAACTTTAGCCACATGGCGATTGTCTCAACCTTCAAATCCCGAGCTTATACAGTCTCCGGTAAAGGTTCCAGCCCATATCATAGCTATGCTATTTCCCAAACCAATATCGGTTAAAGCAAAAGAGGTCCTGATTCTCGATCCCAAAGTGGAAGAGAGGGAACGAAAACGTAAACAAGACATCGCCATGATGATGTCAGGCATATGCATCATTGTCCATGATGAACATACACACAGATATACCCCAGACGATGATTGCCCAGATGTCATGGTCATCATTAGGGAAATGAAGGATAATGATAGCTCTTCTATCACTGCAGTCCATCAGGACTTTACCCTCAATAATTGGAACAACACTCCATGCATTGGTTGATGAGGGTAAACGCAAGCGTAAATTCCATCTTCCACAGAGATAACTTTAATCGCTTACTTTTCTCAGCATGCAAGATTAGCAGTTGTTTTATCAGTACATGCTAACACTTTTGTATAATTAAATAGTTTTATATATTAAGTGAAAGCATATTTTGTTTCAGGACTCTGAATTTAGATGTGCATATACTTGCTGATGAGGTGCCTTTTCTCCACAAGGACTGTAACTTTGATGAAAAGTTGGACTCAGACTTGATGGAAATACAAGAGGACATTGAGATACCTTAGGAGATCAAGGAATGGGTCGAAGAAAAACCTAAACCTAACCTTGATCAAACAACATCTTTCAATCTTGGAACCCTAAAAAACCCTAAGCTAATCCATATTGGTTCAGACCTCACTCCCAACTAAAGGAATGACATGGTTGCGCTACTAACCCAATTCCAGGATGTGTTTGCATGGTCTCATGAAGACATGGTGGGTTTGTCCACTAACATTGTCCTTCATCGCCTTCCCATTAAAGTGGGAATCAAGCCAGTCAAGCAGAAGCTCAGGCGATTGAAACCTGAGTGGAGTTTAAAGGTTAAAGAAGAAATTGTGAAACAATTTCAAGCGAGCATTATCATGGTGTCTACATACCCCAAATGGTTATCAAACATAGTCCCCGTGCCTAAACTAGCTAGTAGGAAAGGTGTGTGATTTGCATGGATTACTGGGATCTGAACAAAGCTTGCCTTAAGGATAGCTTTCTCGTGCCATTTATCCACATTCTCATTAACAATACTACTCAATACGGCAGTACTCCTTTGCGGATTGCTTCGCGGGGTATCATCAAATTATGGTTGCTGAGGAGATCATGAGAAAACTGCTTTCATCACGCCTTGGGGAACCTTTTGTTATAGACGGTTGTTATTCGACCTCATCAATGCCAGAGCAACTTATCAGCGAGCTATGATGGCTCTTTTCCATGACTTAATGCACAAAGAGATAGAGATCTACGTGGATAACATCGTTGTTAAATCTCAAAGGGAAGAAGACCACTTAGACCATCTTAGAAAGTTTTTTAACAGGTTGCGTAAGTACAACTTGAAGTGGAATCCAGCCAAGTGCACCTTTGGTGTTAAATCAGGCAAGTTGCTAGGTTTCCTAGTCAGCCACAAAGTGATTGAGATGGATCCCACCAAAATCCAGGCCATCAAGAAAATGCTCGTTCCTCAGATAGAGAAGGAAATACGAGGATTTTTGGGAAGAATCAACTTCATTAGCAGGTTTATTTCTCAACTCACAGCAACCTGTGAGCATATCTTCAAGATATTAAGGAAGAACTCCTCCATGAAATGGAATGGTGAGTGTCAGAAAGCCTTCCTTACAATCAAAGAGCAGTTGGTTAACACTCCTGTTTTGGTACCTCCCAGGGATGATGTTCCCCTGTTCATGTACCTTTCCATCAACGACAATGCCATGGCCTGCATGCTGGGACAGAAAGAAGATAGAGGCCAAGAGCGAGCTATCTATTACCTCAGCAAAAGATTCAACAGCAGTGAACAAAAGTACACTCTGATTGAGAAGACTTGTTTTGCTTTAGCATGGGCTTCCATGAGGTTACAACATTACCTCCATGGTCACACAACCCATCTCATATCCCATGTGGATCCTCTTAAATACGTGTTTAGTAAGCCCATACTGAATTATCGGTTGTCAAGATGGCAGTTGATTCTGCAATAATTTGACATTGTTTACGTGACGCAAAAGTCCATCAAAGGACAAGGAATTGTGGATCAACTGGCCTCTGTACTTGCGGGGGATTACAAACCCTTAGAAATATACTTCCCCGATGAAAGGGTCATGGCAATTCAGCAACACCATTAGTACGATGCATGTCATACATGAAAAATGTATTTTGATGGAGCTTTTAACATGGAAGGTTCTGGAGCTGGAGTAGTTCTAGTATCCGTGCAGCGGGGAGCAGATTCCATCGTCATCAAATTGCGAAATATCGTCAAGACCAACAACACAAACCGAAATGAAGAAGGTTGTATCATGGGGCTAAAACTTTCTCACTCAATGGGCATCAGATGGTTAACTGTCTTTGGGGATTCAGAGTTGGTAATCAAACAAACCACGTGAATCTATCAAACCAAGGAATACATTTGCTGCCTTACCATCGGCAAGTTTTACAGATGGCTTCGGAGTTCGAAGAAGTAAACTTCCTCCACATTCCTCGGAGTAGGAATGATTTTGCGAATGTGCTAGCAACATTGGCCTCTTTGATCAACATACATGACAAGGAAAACATGCCAAGCATGCCATTTTCCCTACAAAAGGCTCTAGCCTCTGGGAATTACATCAGAGAAGTATCAGATGAGATATCTCCCATCTAACACCATTGGTATCAGCATATTAAGGAGTATCTACGAGATGGATCTACACCCGCTAAGGCGAGCCCGACTGAAAAAAGACAGATCCATCGATTGGCTATGAAATTCTACCTGAACGGAGATGCACTCTACAAAAGAGATGCAGGATTAGCTCTCCTTAGATGTCTGGACAAAGACCAAGCTCAGAGGCTCATGGATGAAATCCATGGTGAAGTATGTGGCCCACACATGAACGGACCCCTACTTGTTAAGAAAATCCTCAGAACAGGGCATTACTGTCTTACTCTCAAGGCTGACTGTGATGATCACGTCAAGAGGTGCTATTAATGCCAAATATATGGAAATGCTATCCACGGCCCTCCAAAGGAACTCCACAATATGAGTTCACCCTGGCCCTTCTCAATGTAGGGAATGGACCTGATCGGGCCCATCGAGCCCAAAGCCAGTAATGGGCATCAGTTTATCTTTACCATGATCGACTACTTCACCAAGTAGGTAGAAACAGCTTCCTTCCCCAGGGTTACCAAAGAAGTCATCATTGCTTTCATCAGAAAAAAATATCATTTGTTGATATGGACAACTGGAGGTAATTGTGTCAGATAATGCTAAGAACCTCAACAACAAAATGATGGAGGAGTTATGCAGTAAATTCCACATCAAACACCTTAACTCAATCATCTACCATCCAAAGATGAATGGTGCTATTAAGCGCTAATAAAAACATCAAGAAGATCATGCGGAAGATGTCATTGATCACAAAGAATGGGGTCGACGGCGTCTTGCCTCTGACTTTATTAGCCTACAGAACATCAATGCGTACTTCCACTGGGGCAACCCCCTACTCATTAGCCTATGGGATGGAAGAAATACTTCCCATAGAGGTGGAAATGGATTCCCTCAGAGTGTTGGTGGACGCTCAGCTGGATGGAGACCAATGGGTACAAGACATATATCACCAATTGTCTCTAATAGACGAAAGGCGAATCGTGGCTATCTTCCATGGTCAGTTATATCAACAAAGGATCGCCAGATCCTACAACAAAAAAGTCCGGCTACGACAATTTAAATAACATGACTTGGTTTTGAAGAAGATCATTGACAACCAAGATCAATCTAAGGGAAAATTCGCTCCAAATTAGGAAGGCCCGTTTATTGTCAAAGAGGTATTGACAGGAGGCGCTCTCAGACTACAGGAAATGGACGGCGATGAATTTCCACAACTCATCAACTCGGACACCGTGAAATGGTACTATGTCTGAGGTTACCATCAAGCAAACATCCTAGTTTTGGATCATCAGATCACCAGTCATTCAGGTTTTCTAACCCTTTCTTACATTCAAAATCTTCTTCATACCCTTCTGCCCCTCAGGGAAACATACTCTTTAAGCCAGTAGCCTGGTTTCACCTCCTTTCAAACCTTTCATACAATTCCGGTTATCCCACCAGGGATTGAACCTTTCACACCTGCAGTTTGCTCTGAACATAAGATCAAACTTTTCCACACTTGCAGTTTGTCCTTAACTTAGGATTAAACTTTTCACACCTGCAGTTTGTCCCAAACATGGGATTAAACTTTCTTTGCCCCGCAGTTTAGCCTGCATATGAGATTCAAACTTTTCTTTGGCTGCAAATCGTCCTGAGGGGTGACCTACGTCGACCTGATCTCCCTGATTCCAGGGAGTACGTAGGCAACCATTTCTATGTGGCCCGGTCGCAATAAAAAAAACAAAAACATTTCCGCCCTTCTCTACAAAAACAAAAACAACAAAAACACTTCCGCCCTTTCTTTACAAAAAAAAACAAAAACATTTCTACACCTTTCTACCCTTACACCATTCAGCGTTGAACCTCTTACACTAGGTTCGAACTACGTAGACATGATCTCCACCTCAATAGGAGTACGTAGGCAGCCATTTATGGTTTGGTCTAACCCCCTTGTAGACACTTGAAATTTTTTGCACTCCTATTACTGACATTGCAGGAGGGTAGATTCGTCTTTTGGAGATAACCCTGAAAGACAGCCTACAAACATTCCGGATACTACTGGAAGTTTAGCTCAAAACCCGAAACACAAACCGGGAACATCATCTCCAATCCGGATACTACCGGAAGCTCAGTTCCAAACCCGGAACACAACCCGGGAATGTCATTTCCAATCTCGGAGATAACCCCGAGATATGCAGATCAAAAGACCGGCAACAACACTGGAGAGAATAGTTCTGTCTCGGTGATAACACCGCAATGTTCGATTCAGCCTCGTAGACAATATCGAGTAGCAACCCCATCCTTAGTGATAGCCCCAGAGATGTCATTGCGCCCGTGATATAACACCGAAAATGCTTGTTTTAAACACATGCGATCGCCTTCAACCACATATATCCCACAAAGCACACATACCTCGAGACAGAACATACACAGATGGCAAGAGGGCACACAAACAAGCAAATCCAATCTCGGATACAACCCGAAAGCAACGTCTGCTGCGCTTAAATCGGCGATAACCCCGTGAGGAGTCACAACGCTATCCGACCACGCCAACAAGATGATATCGCAACGTACCAACAAGTAGTCCAATCTCAAATTTGTAACCTCGAGCAACGCGTCTACTTTCAACTCAACCCGGCGATAACCCCGGTAAGGAGTCACACATCATCTTGTTCATCCGACAAATGGCACGTCGTCTCAATGCTTCATACATACATACATACAACAATGTCCCACAAGAACCGAGGAGTGATAGTCCCGAGTGACTATTACATGTGGCAATACTTTGGATAGACTTTGAAGCTTGAAGACCATGGGCATAGACCCCTCTTCCTGACTTCGTACAACCTCTAATCCATGTCATTACATAACTCTCGACACAAGCGATCCGAAGAAGTACAGATATACTTCGTTTGGATGCTCGAATTGAAGTTCTGCAAGTTCGATTGGACATTACAGTGCACGAGTGCACGTACTACGAGACGACGGGACCCGTAATGCCCAGGCCCACCACGACCACCCAAGAGTTCAATCATGGCCGCCGCAGGTTGACTCATGGCCATCCGTCTATAAATATAGAGGGGGGGGGGGGTCAGCCATTTGAAGGGAGAGAGAGAAGGAAATAGACGAGGAAGCCCTGTCCATTTAGCTCTGCATACACATCTTTTGAGTGTTTCCTCTTCTTTAAACACTAGTTAGCTCATATATAGCTACTGTTTATCCGGCGGGAGCTGAATGTTTATCCATTTAAAGTCAAAGAAGTCTACTTTGGTAGTCCATTGTAAGCCTTCTTACATTCTGGAAAGCATCTTTCTCCTATTATCATACACTGTTGTACACGTTGAGAGTCGTATAAGTGTGTTTGCCCTGACTTTGGTCTGTGGTTTTCATTTTCGCCTATATATATATATATATATATATATATATATATATATATATATACTAATATATGTATATATTTCATATATATGGACTAACATTATCGAATTTATTTATATATATTGAGCCTATATATATAAACTTGATTCTCAGAGCATTTATTTGCTTATATATATATATATATATATATATATATATATATATATATATATATGTTGTCGATTATATATCCGATGAGCCTAAACTTATATCCTGTGCGTTTAATTGCTTTTATATATATATATATATATAATTGTTGTCGACATATCCGATGAGCCCGGATTTTATATCCGTGCATTACTTTTATATATTTTATATATATATATATATATATAATTGTTTTATATTTCGCTACATATCCGATGAGCCTGGATTTTATATCCTTTACATTCGTTCTCGCTTTTATATATATTTTACATTTATGCGGGAGTTCACTTTGTAGTTTACTCCATATATATATTTTCAGCTTTTATATATATATAACTACTTACTGCTTTCCATACAAATTGCAGTATCTTGTGAGCCTAGGAATCATGTGATCACAGGTTTAGTCTACTGAATCTAGATTCGGTTCCCATGATGGACATTTTATGGCTGTAAGCAGCTTGTACATTATTTTACAGTGTCTGAGCTTCCTTGGATGGCTATCATGCCCATGAAGAGTTCGCCACTGCTGTATATTATTTTCTCGAGGATGCCTCGCATCTCGAAAATAAAAGCAAACAAGCCGGACATTTAATAATAAAATGGAAGTATGAAAAGGTCTCAATTCCTATTGAGCACATGGTTTGAAAAACCTTTTTTACAAAATTTCATTACTATCTTGTGGTTAAAATTGGATTTTTCTAAATAAAATTCAAACCCTTGTATATAGGTGTGAACGAGGCCTCGCACTACTTCCAGATAATTGCACATTGATCCACACACACACACACATTCATATAACAATTTCTTTGAAAAGTGGCGGTCACCGTGGTAACATGGATGTCGGGGGGTGCCTAACACCTTCCCTCCGCATAATCAAGCCCCCGAACCCTTAATGAATCTCGATTTCATAGACCCGTCTAGTAGTGCCAAATCACTGGGTCAATATGCAAACCTTTTCGGTTGCGTTGGTGCAACCAGTTAAAAACACCAACTGGAGACTCTTAAAGTCAATCGTCGACATTATACATGTCGGACCTTTTTCACTTGTTTTTTCAAACAAATCTCACATTAACATGAGAACACCAAAAGACAAGTAACGAAAAGGGACACTCAAAAATCCCGACGTCGACAGGTGGCGACTTTGCTGGGGACTCCAGTAAGAGGGCTTAAGCCGCTATTACAAGCTTTTCAAAATTGTTATATGCTTGTGTGTGATTGTTGCATTTACATTTTTGATAAATGTGTATGAATACATATTACTTACTGCACTGCTAAATATCTATCTATGATATTAGTGCTTCACACATGTCATCATTTTGCATAAACGGTGAGACACGTTGTATGTGAATGTATGTTGTGTGGTCCCTCCATCAGGAGGCTATCCTATCGGTGTTTGATTACTGGACCTGTGGGAAGAATAATTCCCCGGGGCTCAGGAAAGGCACCACCCAGATTCGCTCTAGTTGAAAGACCGAATTAACTTCCCGTTGAGTAGATTGCGATGATCTGAAAACCTTCATTGCTGAAAAACCGCGAGAGAAACCCTAGGATAGGTCAACCTCTTATAAACCAAACACGGAGGAAAGTCTCTTCATGCTCTCCATTTTCAATTACTTGTAAAAGCATTTACTTGTAATTTTATTCCATATTCATCCATATGTAATGGAAAATATGAAGAATACCTATGCATGACATGTTATCAATTAACTAAACCGGTTTTGCAGGAAAAATTCCTAAAACGGATATGTTATGATAACATTTACATTACCCTAAGACTAAACTATATAAGTCTTTTGTATGGAAGCAATTGGGCCGGTTACCCGCTCTAAATCCAAAAAGGCCTCAAGCCTACAGCCAATCATGTCTTCTTCCTGAATAAATAACTCTGCTTTCATGAGAAGAATTTGACGGATTGAGTAAACAAATCACAGACTTGGCTGTCCTACTGAAAGAGTTACACCAGTCTACTCAGGGTACGAAGATACCTACACATACAGAGTCCTCTGCACAAGGGGGAATTCAAAATCTGGAAAAGACTATTCCAAAATGTCAATTGGATACAACCAACAAAGACCCTGAAAGCACCCATCTCAAAGGAGATCCAGACACCGGTGATATCAGGAAGAAGGTCCTCCAAATGGAGGAAACCATTCGCGCTCTCAAGGGGATTGGAACACATGGTAGTGTTTCATATATAGACCATTGCATATTTCCTGGTGTGCATTATCCAGAAAAATTCAAGACCCCTGATTTTGAGAAATATGACGGATTAGGGGATCCTTACAGACATTTAAAGGTTTTCATTGGAGAACTCGGATCTTATGCTGAGGATGAAAAGCTCAGAATGCAGCTGTTTCAGAAAAGTCTGACTGGAGAAGCCCGTTCATGGTACACCAGATTAGACAACTCTAAGATCCATAGTTGGGAAGAGCTGGCTCATGCCTTCCTTACTCAATACAGTTTTCAATCTCAGATGGCTCCTGACCGGTATCAAATTACCAAAGTCAAGAAACAATCTAATGAGTCATTCAGAGAGTACGCTCAAAGGTGGAGGTGCCTTGCTGCTCAAGTTATTCCTTCCATGACAGAATCAGAGATGGTCATGACCTTTATAGATGTACAGGAAGCTCCTTTCTATGAAAGAGTTTTGGCTGGTATTGGCAAACCATTTTCTGAAATGATCAAACATGGCAAAATGGCTGAAATGGGATTGAAGTCTAGTAAAATTCAAGACCTAGCCGCTTTAAAGTCATTCTTTGAGCACATCCAAATCCGGATCTTATGGAAACAACCCCCTCTGAGGGTCCATAAAAAGAAAGAGGAGGATGTTTCCTTGATACTACAGGGACAGAAAGGAAATCCAAGCATGCCTATGCAGAGGAGAAACTACTTCCCTTTTTCAGCACAATCTTCAAACCCTCCATTGCCTAAAAGTGGAGAAGTAAAGCGACATCGAACGTTCACACCCTTAGGGGATTCGCTCGAGAACATTCTTGCTCTTCTGATGACTCAGAAGAAAATTACACATCTTCTTCCACCAGCCAACCCTAATGGGAGGGGTTTCAATGCTAATCGGAAGTGTGTTTATCATGCTGGGGCTCCTAGACATGATACTCAAGATTGTTGGGCCTTGAAACACAAGATCCAAGATCTGATAGACAATGGTGAGATCATGGTCACCAAGCCAGATCAACCTCATGTACAAGACAACCCTCTCCCTCAACACAAAGAGGAAGAGGTCAACGTGATCAGTTGGAGTACAGGACTTGGTTCTAATTCTACTAGTGAATCATCCCAACCCATTAAAGACGGTGTTGACAAATGGGATTATGCAAAGTTCCAGTTTACCATGGAACAAAAAATGAAAGCTCTTTGCAAACAAATTGAGCAATTGGCAAAGCTGGTGACACACCACCATCAAGTCACACGCCAATTAATTAGGCAGGAGCATGCCTATCTCCTTCCATTTGTTATGAATGCTCAATCAACACCTTCAGAAAGCGAAGCTATGGAGGATAAGGTTGCAAAGCGAGCAAGTGCTAAAGCACGTCGGTATTTCACCAATCAGAGGGAATTCACCTATCTGGGCCAATCTTTGGAGGAGATACTTCAAATGATGATTAACGAAGGAAGAATCACATTCCTTCTCCCTCCAATCAATCCCTGCTCAGGGCGGTTCAATCCAGATGAAATGTGTCAATATCATTCACATTCTCGCGGTCACAAAGACGTAAGAATGCTTTGGGCACTCGCCATCTCATTCGTAATCTTATTGATAATGCGTGTCCGCAAGTAGCGTATGATTACACTGCAAACTTAAGGGTGGAATGCATACCCTACTCAATAGAAGGGATCAGTAGTAGTTATATCCGAGGTGTATGATGAGACTATCAAAACATTTCCCATAAAACCAATTCAACTCAAAGGAGTTGACAATCCTTTGAAAGTGGCCGCACCAGAGCCAATTCCTTTGCCTTGCAGAATACAACATCCTATTGTCAGCTTACATAACGTGCCATGGAATTATGGAGAAGTCAAGGATCTACGCCCCATACTATCGCTACAAGGTCGAAAGAGAATCCACTATACCTTCCTCAACGGGTTATCAAGCCTACTTGCGAAGCAAAGGGAAAGCTGTCCATGGAGAAGATTGAAAAATTCCTCCATACTATGGGCCACAATGAAGCCAAAGTGGTTTTAAGCTTGCGAGAAGATCCACAATGTGATTTCAACATCGACTTGGTTTTCTCTTCCGAGAGCATCTAAGGTCTTGCTAAAGGTTTTGGAAGAAGCCTACCGCCAAAATCAAAGGGATGTGGAAAAATTTCAACATTTGGTTGATCACATTTTCAACAACAATGTGATATCCTTCATCGATGATTTATATACCTCCCGAAGGGACCGGTCATTGCAAACCACTGCACATCGCAGTGTTGTCTTTCGGGTATATGCTAGCTGGAATTTTGATAGATGGAGCTCATCTCTGAATATATGTCCTTATGCCACCTTGGTGAAGAAGAATATCAATCTCAAGTGAATCCAAAGTAGTCACACGATCATCAGAGCTTTTGATGGATCTCGGCGAAATTCCGTTGGAATGATTGAATTGCCAATTGAGATTGGTCCCCATACATTCAATGCATCCTTCCACGTCCTCAAGATAGATTCAGGATACAACTTGCTATTGGGGAGACCATGGATACACATGGCTAGAGCTGTTCCCTCTACCTTACATCAACAACTCAAAACATCATCAACAACAGTCTAGTCTCTGTCAATGCTGAGCCGGAAGGTCCTAGACCAAGAACTCTACCAATTATCAGCTTTAATTCAGAAGTTGAGCTGGCCAGTTTCCATACTCTAGAAGTGAGTAACACGTAATACCATTCTATTGGAGTGCCACTTCCCGTACCCAAGATTTCTGACGAGGTTAGGTCAGACACTCAAGAAATGATGTTATTGGGTTACCAACCTGGACAAGGGCTTGGTAAGGATCAGCAGGGTATTAAGCACCCTATCCAAATGTCCAGTCAAATTGGGACAGCCGGGCTAGGCTATTCTGCTAATTCCACTCATAGGAATCCTCATAAGCACAAGCAGGTTCCTCAGCCTTTCGCCGCACGACGATCTTCTATGCCTTTACCACATGAGTTGATACAGTCTCCAGTAAAGGTTCCAGCCCGGGTTGTGGTTATGCTGTTTCCAAAACCAGTGTCAATCAAAGCTAAAGAGGTGTTGATTCCTGATCCCGAGATGGAAGGAAAGGAGCGGAAACGTAAACACGACATTGCCTTAATGATGGCAGGCATTCAAGTCATTGTTCATGATGAACATACAAACAGATATACCCAGCACGATGATTTCAGACTTTGCCCTCGGATGTCAATGAGGGTAAAATTGCTTTCTTTAATTTGCTTTCCTTTACAACACTAGCAATTATTTTATCACGTACATGTTAACACTTTTGTATGTTCGAACAATTGCATATATTAAGTGAAAGTATATTTTGTTTCAGGACTCTGAATTTAGATGTGCCTATACTTGCTAATGAGGTGCCTTCTCTCACGAGGGTCAGAATTTTGATGCAAAGTTGACTCGCACTTGATGGACATCCAAGAGGACATTGAGACACCTCAAGAGATTAAGGAATGGGTCGCTGACAAACCCAAACCCAATCTTGATCAAACCACTTCTTTCAATCTTGGAACCTTAGACAACCTTAAGCTAATCCAGATTGGTGCAGACCTTACCACAAATCAACAGAATGAAATGGTTGCACTGTTAACCCAATTCTAGGATGTGTTTGCATGGTCTCATGAAGACATGGTGGGTTTGTCCACTGACATTGTTCTTCATCGCCTTCCCATTAAAGAAGGATTCAAGCCAGTTAGGCAAAAGCTCAGACAATTAAAACCTGAGTGGAGTTTAAAGGTTAAAGAAGAAATTGTAAAACAGTTTCAAGTTGGCATCATCATGGTGTCTACATATCCAGAGTGGATATCTAACATTGTTCCCATACCTAAACCAGGAGGAAAGGTGCGAGTCTGTGTAGATTATCGGGATTTGAACAAAGCTTTCCTGAAAGATAGCTTTCTCGTGCCCTTTATCCACATTCTTATTGACAATACTGCTCAGTATGGCATGTACTCCTTTGCTGATTGCTTTGCGGGGTACCATCAAATTATGATCGCTGAGGAAGATCGTGAGAAAATTGCTTTCATCACGCCTTGGGGAACCTTTTGCTACGGACAGTTGTCGTTCGACCTCATCAATGCCGGGGCAACCTACCAACGAGCTATGATGGCTCTTTTCCATGATTTAATGCACAAGGAGATAGAGATCTATGTGGATGACATCATTGTCAAATCTCGGAAGGAGGATGATCATTTTGACCATCTCAAAAAGCTGTTCAACAGGTTGTGTAAGTACAACTTGAAGTTGAATCCCGCTAAGTGCGCCTTTGGTGTCAAGTTAGGCAAGTTGCTAGGCTTCCTAGTCAGCCACAAAGGGATAGAACTGGATCCTACCAAAATTCAGGCCATCAAGGAAATGCCCATTCCTCAGACAGAGAAGGAAATACTAGGATTTTTGGGAAGGATCAACTTCATTAGCCGATTCATTTCTCAACTCATAGCAACCTGTGAGCCAATCTTCAAATTGTTAAGGAAGAACTCCTCCATGAAATAGAATGATGAGTGTCAAAAAGCCTTCCTCATAATCAAGGAGCAGCTAATTAATGCTCCTGTTTTAGTACCTCCTAGGGATGATGTTCCCTTATTCATGTACCTGTCCATAAATGACAATGCTATGGGCTGTATGTTGGGGCAGAAAGACAATAGAGGCCAAGAACGAGCTATCTATTACCTCAGCAATAGATTCAGCGTCAGTGAACACAAGTACACTCTGATTGAGAAGACTTGTTGTGCTTTAGCATGGGCTTCCATGAGATTACAGCATTATCTCCATGGTCACACAACCCATCTCATATCCCGCGTGGATCCTCTTAAGTATGTGTTCAAAGAAACCATATAATCAATTTTCGACTGTCCAGATGGCAATTGATCCTCCAGCAATTTGACATCGTCTACGTGACACAAAAGTCTGTCAAAGGTCAAGGAATTGCGGATCAACTGGCTGCCGCACCTACAAGGGACTACAAACCCTTAGAAACATACTTTCCTGATGAAGGAGTAATGGCAATTCAGCTAACCCATCAGTACGA
This sequence comes from Panax ginseng, assembly GCA_020205605.1. Lineage (NCBI taxonomy): Eukaryota > Viridiplantae > Streptophyta > Magnoliopsida > Apiales > Araliaceae > Panax > Panax ginseng. Next base: position 92,726,341 of record CM035129.1, read on the forward strand.
TACATGCCGATCGTGGAAAATGTGTTTTGATGGAGTCATTAATCGTAAGGCTCCGTGAGTCGGAGCAGCTTTTAATATCCCGTGACGGGGGCAGATCCCATCATTGCTCAATTATAGTTTGTCAATACCGACAACACAGCTGAGTATGAAGGTTGTATCATGGGACTCAAACTTGCCCGTTCAATGGGTATCAGGCGGTTAACTGTCTTTGGGGATTTTGAATTGGTAATCAAGTAATCCACAGGAATCTATCAAACCAAAGAATTACATTTACTTCCTTACCATCGGCAAGTTCTATAGATGGCTTTGGAGTTCGAAGAAATCTCCTTCCTACACATTCCTCGTAATAGGAATGACTTTGCAGGTGCATTAGCAACGTTGGCCTCTTTGGTTTACATACCTGACAAGGAAAACATGCCAAGCATCACGATTGCTATGCATAAAGCCCCATTATATGGGAATTACATTGGAGAAGTATCGGATTAGTTGCCTCCCATCCACAACCCTTGGTATCAGCATATCAAGGAGTATCTAAGAGATGGATCTACACCCGTTGAGGCGAGCCTAACTGAGAAGAGGGGGATTCATCAACTTGCTATGAAATTTTACCTGAGCGGAGATGCACTCTACAAAAGAGATGCAGGATTAGGTCTCCTCAGATATCTGGACAAAGACCAAGCTCAGCGACTCATGGATGAGATCCATGGTGGAGTATGCGGCCCTCATATGAGTGGACCCCTACTTGTCAAGAAAATTCTCAGAACGGGACATTATTGACTTACACTCAAAGCTAACTGTGATGATCACATCAAGAGGTGCTATCAATGTCAGATCCATGGGAATACTATCCACGCCTCCAAGGAACTCCACAATATGAGTTCGCCATAGCCCTTCTCAATGTAGGGAATGGACGGATCGGGCCCATCGAGCCCAAAGCCAAAGAATGGACATCGATTCATATTCACCATGATCGACTACTTCACCAAATGGGTAAAAGTAGCTTCTTCCCTGTGGTTACTAAAGAAGTCATCATCATGCATTCATCGTAAACAATGTTGTTTATCGATATGGACAACTAGAGGTCATTGTGTCGATAATGCTAAGAACCTCAACAACAAAGATGATTGAGGAATTATACAAAAAGTTCCACATCAAACATCTCAACTCACATCTACCGACCAAAGATGAATGGTGTTGTTGAAGCGACTAATAAAACATCAAGAAGATCATGCGTAAAATGTCCGCCAATCACAAAGGATGGCCCGACCTCTTGCCCCTAACTTTATTAGCCTACATGTAACTTCAATGCGAACTTCCACCGGGCAACCCCTACTCACTAGTTTATGGGATGGAAGCAAAGGTTCTATAGAAGTGGAAATGGAATCCTCGAGTGTTGATGGATGCTCAATTAGATGAAAACCAATGGGTACAAGACAGGTATCACCAATTGTCTCTGATAGACAAAAGGCGAACCGCGGCTATCTTCCATGGTCAGTTATATCAGCAAAGGATCGCACGATCCTACAACAGAAAAGTCCAACTACGGCAATTCAAACAACATGACTTGGTTTTGAAGAAGATCATTGACAACCAAGATCAATCTAAGGGAAAAATCGCTCCTAACTGGGAAGGCCCATTTATTGTCAAGGAAGTATTGACAGGAGGTGCTCTCAGGTTGCAGGAAATGGATGGCGATGAATTTCCACAGCTTATTAACTCAAACACCGTGAAACGGTACTATGTCTGAAGTTACCATCAAACAAACATCCTGGCTTTGATCATCAAATCACCAGTCGTTCCGATTTTGAACCCTTTCCTTTTTATACTCTTCTTCCCCTCAGGGAAATATACAAGCCAGCAGCCTGGTTTCACTTCATTTCAAAACTTTTCTCAACCTGCAGTTTCTCCTGAAGACAAGAATAAACTTTTCACACACCTGTAGTTTCTCCTGAAGATGAGAATAAACTTTTCACACACCTGCAGTTTATCCTGAAGATGGGATTAAACTTTTCACACACCTGCAGTTTATCCTAAAGACGGGATTAAACTTTTCTACGCCTGCAATTTATCCTGAAGACGGGATTAAACTTTTCTACGCTTGTAGTTTATCCTGAAGACGGGATCAAACTTTTTCCACACTTTCAGTTTATCTTCATTATGGGATTAAACTTTCTTCTCCTCGCAGTATAGCCTGCACATGGGATTTGAGCTTCTCTTCAGCTGCGATTCGTCTTGAGGGGCGAACTACGTCGACCTGATATCCCTGATACCCGGGGGTACGTAGGCAACCATACGCTATATGGCTCGGTCACAATAAAGAAAAAAAACAAAAACATCTCTACCCTTTCTTCACAAAAATAACAAAAAACAACAAAAATACTTCTACACCCTTCTGTCTTCCGCATTTAGCGTTGAACCTCCTACACTAGGTTCAAACTACGCAGACTTGATCTCCTCTTCAACAGGAGTACGTAGGCAGCCATTCATGGTGCAGTCTAACCCCTACCAGAACAAACATACTTATCACACAAAGATCGGATCAACCTTCAAATTGCCCAACTTCATCAGTCTCAGATCAAAGGGATGGAATTATCCAACCTCTTCTCATAAATAGAAGATTCGGTGACCATCTAAGCTGCGATCGTGCCTCAAAGAGAAATACAAACCCATAAGAGATGGAATTAACCAGGCTTCTCACAAATAGAAGTATTGGTGACCATCTGTGGAGCGGTTAATCTCAGAGAGGAAGAAACTACCATCCTCTCCACTTTTCCATAAAGATACCAATCCTAAGACACCAAAGATGGTAGGGATTTTCAGAAATCAATGATCCGTTCTGAGAGACCTTGCGACGTCTCAATGTCCATCTATTAAGGATAAGTTCAGAATGCATCAAGATCAAAGGCCCTGGAGAAACAGGCAAATATCAAGCAAGTATCAAGGCATAATTAAAAGGGAAGTGAATCAAAATATATTTCCCTGCCATACATAATATTGTTTATATATACATATGTGTTATACATGACAAAAATGGCTAGGCTAGTCTGTGCAGGAAAATACAAAGCTATCTACAGATCTGTATATATGCAGACTATCAGATCTAACATAGCATCCCTCTCTGAAGACGGAGGTAATGCTGCAAGCTCCTATCCAAGACTGACCGTTGAATGCTCATCAATGTAAGCATTCATGTCGGCAAGACTGACCATCATCTGGGATCTCACAAAAGTGTTGTCTGCAATGGCCACATCCCTAGCAGATAAGGCGGCATCCCGCTCCACTATCAATGCATCCCTGGCTGATATAGCCCCATCCCTCTCCGACAGGTATCTCTCTCATTAAGAGCTATCAACATCGTGGCCCTAGCCTGATCTCTGTCATAGGTTATTAGATGTAAGCTCTGCTCCAGATGATGTTGTCAGGTCAATACCGAGTAACAAAGGGCACTTTTGGTGGGAGAATCCATCACAAAAGTTATGTACCAAAGAAATCAAGTCATCGGTGGGAATGACATCCTCCTCTATAGGCTCCTCATCGTCATAATCAATCTCCTGCACTGTGGATACTATCGTAGTCAATGTAGTCTCTGTATCCATCCATGCGGAATACTCTGCAGAACTACCTGGAGGACTGACAGAAAAATCGGCCGACTCTCGCTGATCCCAACAGGCATACAACCTGGATCTGTCCTCCGCTGACAAACGATGTGACGCAAAGCGCTGACTCGCTGTCCCCTCATACGGATGGAAATCCTGAAACTGGTCAAACTAACTCATCACGGCCAGTGGGTGGTAGGTAATCATGCCCCTCAAACCAGTCAATAAGGAGATAATCCATGCCCGGAGCATGAGTAATGAAGTCAGAGGGGTGAGCCGAGCCTCTAACACTTAAATATATCAAATGGATCTCCAATCTCGCCAAGAAAGCGGACCAAGATGCAAAGATCTCAGACACCCCGCAGTCGAAAGGAGTACGAAAATCCATGATGTCTAAAATGTGTCCGAATGTGCCAATCTGGCCTCAAGTGTGACATGAACCACACATACAAATGACCGAAGCTACTCGTGAACACTCCTCGCGGATAAGTGCAAAGAAGATGTAGTCGACCTCAAGGTCTCGCGATAATCATCGGTATGATGGTATGACCCTCCCTGATAGCTCTCACTGCCATGATAACACCGATATCTAGCTCATCCATGTACCGCGACATGCATACATATGACAATATGCACAGAAGCAGTATATCTACTCGGGCTGAACGCCAATGATCTTCTGGTGTGGTGAAATCCACGGAATGTCGTGAATAGCTATCCTCAGAGCCAAACCTGTCAATCAGGAAATGCTGGGATATCACATGGCCGGATGTAATCTCATCCTGCACTACTCTACGCCTCAATCCTGTGAGAGTAATGAACTATCTGCTCATGTCTCCCATCACCATATGCACGCAAGGTCTGTCCAGAGGCAGCATTGTCAATCGTGCATACTCCTCCAAGGTAGGAGTCAACTCACGGTCCCGGCGTAATACATGTCTATCTCGATATCCAAAGGTTTCTAGCATGCCCTATAAAATCTCGGAGGAACCTCAAACATCAAGAGGGGTCATAGTATGCTCTAGCAAATCATCTACGATCACCATGTCTGATGGTGATATACTATCATACCATGATCGCATACCGTCTACCACCGCAAATGGTGGGGTATGATCAATACGGCTAACTGTCGAACAAGACATCTATACGGGTCATGTCATAAGACCATATAGGGGTCAATGTTGAGTATCTCTGGACATACATACATATGCATAACAATAACATGCATGATACAATAGATGGCAATATGATATAGGGAATGGAAAACTGTGCATACATTCCTAAGTATATCATCATCTAATACATCTCTGAACAGCTAAAATACAGGGAAATGGGGTGAATCTACCCAACATCTAACAGAGGCCTATCAAAAGATATAGCGAGAATGCGGCAAAGCTACCCAACAGCTAACAGAGGCCTATCAAAAGAAATACATCAGAAAAAGTCAATAGTGTCAATGTCCATATCATCGATGTTGTCAACCTGATGTAACTCCTCCTGAGTCACTAGATCTCTATCTACAGGGATGTCAGGCCTATATAAAGGAGGATCTGCGCTGACAAAACCAAATGGGTCATCCAAGCGGCCAGCGCCAGAGCTGGAAGGATCAAAAGTATCTACCTCTGCAGGATCTCTTCCCAAATGCCGAATGAAAAGATGTGACCGGTCCAGCTGCCGAGTCAATCTCTCAATCTGTGTCACGTGAGTCAGATCTCTGACACAGGCTAGACAATCTGTCATCATCATGGATCCTGGAACCATATCCCCCATGAACTGTGTGGCGGGGGTCTGAGCTCCAATTGTACGAGGGATCCACCAATGTTGGAACATCTCCTGAGAACAGGGGCCCTCTGACAATGTAAAACCGTGAATCCCCAACAATGGGATGTCAACGACGGGTGACTGCAAAACAGGCCAATAACGCCTGGTAAGAGGCAAGATCGACATACGAATCTCTCCTGTAGTGCTCCTGATAGCACGCTCTCCTAAATAGAGCTCTCATCCTCCATCTATAAAGAGAGGAATCCTACGGGTGGATATGACGTACTCTACTCTAGTCGGGTACCCATCCTCAAAACCAACTCCCAAATGATCTCCAGAGTAGGGAATCCACGTGATGACATCACCGTCAATAGCTCCAAAAGCAGCGACAAATGAGTGAAACCCTCAAAGAATGGGGACCTCCGCCAGTATAGAATGATTCCATCTCCGTCCTCGTGGATAGGTATCTAAACCTAACACGCTCACAGGACGCAAGCAAGGGAGCCTCTCATAGTCCCAAAACTGCCAACACAAAGGAAAACATCTGCTGTCAGTCAACACTCTTAACCTATACATGGGAAAAGATAAGAGAAATACTCACCAGTAGAAATGGGTAGAATCCTAACCACACCTCGGTCAAGCCCTGTGATCGCATGCGCATTCCCCTGAGGAAATATGCAAAGGTGTAGGAACCCCAATCATACTCTCCTATACAGTCCACGTGTCGAGTAGCGCTAATCAAAGAGAAAGACACCGTAGAAGAGTTATTTGCTTGAAGCAGCCCCTAATGATCATCAAGAACAATCACCGAAGAATGCAATCCCTGACTCACACATCATCGGGTATGGGCTCACTCAATGTTTTTCACTTCATAGCATCTACGCCAAAGGACCTATCCGGTCAGCCCCGCTTTTGAAGCGCCTCACCGAACGCCCAACAAGGATCCGATTTAGCAGAGGGTGATATTCATCGTGCAAGGCACCTGGCCCCTCCAAACTCCATACCTATGATAAACCGCCAATCCATTACGCCATCATCACCTCAGATCCAACAAATGAAGTGATCGAACTGGTGGAACCACCGCTCAAAAAGTGCCCTAAGGCAACCCCAGGGACAGCGACGGGGTAGAATGGAGAAGAACTCTCCGAATCCTCAAATGATGGACGATCACTCTATAGTCATCATGCAAGGCCCGATACATAGAGTGGATGCTAAACCAGCCTCCTCGAGGTCAGGTGAAGCCGAACCTACATCAAATGAAGATCAAACATCGCACTCCTCGACTCCTCTTCAATAGAAATAAGGAAGATTAAAGATCTAACTTCATACCTCGTTTGCGTGCAGTGTATATCAAGGATGCCTACTCAAGTCACCTGAAGATCCGGGTTTGCAACTTGAATACCTAGCAATTTCCCTCACGGAACACGTCATACAGAGCAGAACCTCTAACAAGACATCCTCCTCCTCGTCCTCGACATTCGGCACCTCAACCCGAATAGGACGTACCACCGCCTCCGCCAAACGACGAGGCTGTCTCATAGAACAGCGCTGAGGCTCTTCAATAGCCCTCCTCCGTACACCCGAAGTGGTCCTGCGGGAACTGCTCGGCTAATCTGGATCCATAATATCTGGACAACAAGTCTCTAAATCACCTCAGAAAGGGTGTGGTAATTCCGTACCTGGAGTCTTTTTCAAAATGCATTCTATGATTACATGCATACATACATTATTTTAATATACATCTACTGTAGAGTTAAAAATGCATAACTACTCAATACCTTAATTTTGAAAAATTTTGCCATAGCCCCTTTGTAAATGGGACTATCCACATGCACATAGGCATGACTACGTGGCCATTCAGTAGCACACCTGTACACAGTCATATACATCCTGTATACATTCATCACATCACAGTAGAAAATCTGTAAGTGTAATCTAATTACCAGGACTATTTTACTATTCTACTTTTATTCATTTGTCCTCAGATAGGATAAGAAATGACAATAAAAGCCAATTTGACTGCTTCAATAGTCAAATTTTTTCACATCATTATGTTCAGCATGGTTTAATACTAACATTTGCTATGTTGAATATTTTTTTATCAAGTCATATCAGCATGCATATTCACTACTATGTGTCTAAATGCATTTCATGCGATAAGTCATTTTCCAACGGACATAAATTGGAAAAAATACATGCATGTGTTACCAGGACAGTGAAGAACGCTTGTACGATGATAGAATATGCAGAAAGTTTTCTGAACCCAGCAGATCTACAGAAGAACTCTCAGATTTCCTTTGCGACACAACTTGAAAATAACTTATGAAAGCAACCAGCCGCCTATACATAGGCACGGCTAGCCGCAGGTCAACATGTGGCTCCTGCAGGTACACCTGCGGCCCCCTTACATGGGTCCCACACCTTCGGTTCGATCCAGTTAGAGTTGCAAAGGAGGTCTCACAAGCTGAAAAGGCCAAATCAGGAATAAAAACGCTACGCGATTGAGCGGAACAGCCTGAAATCCTAGTTTCTTGTCGGTCAAAGTTAAACTCCCGTCGCTTCAATGGTATTCACCTGAATGCAGGGTATACTATACCAATAAGCTCATCTTTCACAAACCATGCTCGACAATACCCCCACAAAGGTCTGATGCCATCATTTGCAGGGATACAACCCAAAACCTCCCCGGCGGGGGTTACAACGCCGAAGTTATGAAACATCTACGAATCCCCGGCGGGGGTTACAACGCAAAACCATGAAATATCAAATGTCCCTAGCAGGGGTCATAACGCACTTTTATCAAGCATCTACATATCCCCGGCGGGGGTTACAACGCAATGCAACCATTGATACACACATCAATGAGGGTCAAGCAGCCTTAACGACATATCAACCAATGGCAAGTAAACCCATTGAAGCAACCTTCCTCAGCAAGGTTGACAACACAATTCTACCATTGACACAGACATCAATAAAGGTCAAGCAGCCTTGACAATGCACCCTGTAGGGATTCATCCGGTGATACACATATCAGCGAAGATCAGGCAACCCTGATAACAACCAACTGTTGGCAGTAACTCCGACAGTATGAGGGAACATGTTATACACATCCTCAAAGCAGACAAAGCTTTATTCCCACAGATCTCTTCCACACAAGAGGTACCTCTATGGAGTATAAGCCAGTGTCTAGGATTCAAGACTTTGGTGGTAGTCCCAACGTCAACATCCTTGAAGACTTGGATCGCATGTCCAAGTCATTACTGATTGTCATCCCAGCAGGATTTCTTGACAATCATCCATACATTCTACATACATTTGCATCATGTTGCTGCATATCGCATCATGATTATCTTGCTTGAATTTCAAGTGTCTAAGATTCATTATCCTATCCATGCCTTTCATTGCATGAATATGATAAAGAGGGGAATCTGTAGACACTCGAAATTTTTTGCACTCCTATTACTGACATTGCAGGAGGGTAGATTCATCTTTTGGAGATAACCCTGAAAGACAACCTACATACATTTCGGATACTACCGAGAGTTCAGCTCCAAACCCGGAACACAAATCGGGAACATCAGCTCCAATCCGGATACTACCGGAAGCTCAGTTCTAAACCCGGAACACAACCCAAGAATGTCATTTCCAATCTCGGAGATAACCCCGAAATATGCAGATCAAAAGACCAGCAACAACACCGGAGAGAATAGTTCTATCTCGGTGATAACACCGCAACGTTCAGTTCCAATCCCAGAGATAATACTGGGAGAAGCAACCCCATCCTTGGTGATAGCCCCAAGAGATGTCATTGCAGTTTCGGCGATAACACCAGAAATGCTTGTTTCAAACACATGCGATCAGCTTCAACCACATACATCCTGTCAAAGCACACATACCTCAGATAGAACATACACATGTGATAGCGGTGAGGCACACAAACAAGCAAATTCAAATCTCGATGCAACCCCGAGCAACATCTGCTTTTCTTCTTAAATCAAGCGATAACCCCTGAGGAGTCACAACGCTATCCGACCACGTCCAATTCTCCACGATACCATTTCTTTAAGTCAATAATACTAAATAATAATACATTCAAATGCTTAATTTACATACATCAAAGTTTACTTCCTCGTGCACGTGACCTTCAAATACATTCCTTACAATACCGATCTCCATAATAGATTCCATTGTCTTACTAACTATAACCATTAACTCATAATATAAACTCATTCAATAACTTTTCTTTCCCTCATTCGTTTTTCGTTGTTCTCGAGCCTTCAAAGTTGCTCATACATAATCGAAAACATTTAATTTAAGCAAGGATGAGCATTTGAGTGCCCAAAGAAGTAATAGCAATTATATATATATAATCTAAAAGAATATAAGTATTCTCTTTACATAACACTTCTACAACGAATCGAAAGTTGTGAAGTAATCAGACCGATAAAAATTCACATAACAACTCTCTTTCAATTTCTTAAAATTAGGCTCCACCCATGAATAGGGTTTAAGAAACATACTATGAACATTCTTTTCATTTTCGAAAAGGTTTAGCGAAATCCATCCGCAAACCATGTCATAACTTACTTGTACGCGAGGGTGATCACCACATTGTACCTCGTATTGATCAATACTACATAACTCGAACGAAATTCATCATCGCCACTCTATCCGCCTAAGCAAAAAAAATCTTCCCATATAGGGATGTTCATACATAGTTCCAAACCCGAAGGTTTTTAATCTTGCTCAACAATAATATGTAATTCAACATATATATATATACGGGTAATTGACAAAAGTGTATCAACATGTGAATAAATGCCATGATTATCCAAGTGGGGACACTTGTATAACCATTTAGAAATCAACTTAACGTAATATATATCCGAGCTAACATGTTGATAATCAAAGCGCATATAATCTGTATAAGAATAGAATAATTCCTCAAACTTCTTACTCATGTCCATTGCATAAAGGAAATGCAAAGGTAAGATATTTGCCGATTTGGTTGATTACAAATCTCAACTTAGGTTTTATCTCTTTATCACAACCTATCAATAATCGATCATTCGCTCGATTAGAACAATATATCATAACACATAGTAATCGCTTATTACACAAAAGACATATAGTCTAATCACGCCATCACATAATCGCAGTGATCATACTTTTAGTTCATATTCTATACTTGAAATATTTTTATACATTTTTCAAATATCTCATCCATGTTCTTACAAAGAGCCTTTTTCTTTTTTTTTTATAAGGTTCTAACATTTGCTCACGCATCTATCGGCTTTTATCGGTAATTAATGAGTCTAAGACTCTTATTCTCAGATCTCAACATCACTATTTTATTTTTAAATGACTTAAAATAATTTTAAAGCATTTATAATAATTTATCATGCATTTTCGTACATCTAATCATAATTAAATGATTTAAACATCAAACAATTCTATTATCATTAATAATTAATTAATATTAAACTATTAATGAAGCCATTGCCAAAATATAAAAGTTATTTATAATAACTCAAACTATTTTTAAAACATTTATATTACCCTTAAATGATTTTTAAAATAATTAAAATCATTTTTAAATAATTACCATTAATATTTAAATATTAATGTACTATTTATCCAAATATTAAAAGTCATTAATTATAACTTAAAATATTTTTAAATCCTTAATATCCTCTTTAAATGATTTTTAAATAAATAAAACTATTTTTAAACTATTTATTTAATATAAATATTAAATAAACTTAATATCACAAATCATTAACTAAATATCATTAATATATAATTATTAATGAAATTATCTTCTAAATATTAAAAGTTATATTTTATAACTCAAAATATCTTTAAATACTTTATTTTCATCTAAAATGATTTTTAAAATATTAAAATCATTTTTAAACTAATAAATAACTTTAATATCATTAATATTAATTAATTAATGAAATTCATCATCAAAAATTAAAAGTCATCACAAATAACTTAAAATATTTTCTTATACCATAAAATAATTTTTCATGATTTTCATGAATTAAAACTATTTTTAAATCATTTATTTAATATTATAATTAAATAAATAAATACCTTTTATATTCCAAAAATATTAAATATTTATGAAATATACTCAAAATAATTAAATATTATTTTTCGGACTTTAAAATAATTTTTCGTAATTTAAAATCTAATTTTTCTAATTTTTAAATCATTTTCTAATTTCCGTAAATTGAAAAATTTAAAAATAATTCAAATCACGCTAAAGGGGCCTATAGTGACGTAACTGTCGCTATAGGTGTTCTTCATCTCAAGAACACTGTCAGAGCAGCGTGTGAGGGGACTACTTTGACCGTGAATAACTTTGTGCTTTTAACGAATCTGGGACATCTATGACTTGGATCTTGTAGAGGAAATACCGGAATACAATAACCAACAATCATTACTTCTAAACAACATCAGATCTGGGAGAAATTAGCCATCAAAATAGTTGCCGTGAGTCGTTTCTTCGTGAAGAACAGTTCAGTGATGCCTACTTTGGGCCTCTATATAACTCGACGATCGTGTAACGCTTATGTGATCTATCAACTCCAAAGGTGTAGACAACATATAGGACTACAACTTTAACACTTAACATCATCATAACAACAAGAAATCAAGCAGCTAAAGTATGGTCAAACCTTGTCAGAAAAATCAACACTTAGAAAATTCTCGGTCGCCTGCAATTTTCTCGGCCAATGCCGCACAACCCACTTTGACCTTAAATAACTCTTAATCCATAATATATATGGACCTGATTCTTTTTGGAGGTTAAATACCACATAACACGCTACACATAACAACCTTTAGAACACAAAACACATTAAAGATAACCGAGATATAAGGCCTGACATTTGCCAAAAAAATATTTTCTGGACACTTAGAATATTTTCTGGGTTTGAAGAACAGCCGGTCAATGCCGGTCAACCCATTTTGACCGCTTATAAATCTTGATCTACAATATCTATGAACTTGATTCGTTTTTCATATTAAAGACCACATATCAGGCTACATATAACAACTTTTAAACAACAAAACTCATGATCAAGAAAAGATATATAAGCTCTGACATTTGACAAAAAATCACAAAAATGAAATTTTCCAGATTTCTCAAATCTTCAAATTCGTGTACTTTGATGTTATGGGTCTGTGTTTTTACAACCCAGAACATTAATAGACTCCCTATTAAACAACTTTAAACAATCAATTGCATCAATTAACATCGAGTCGAAGGATTTCTAATTTTTGGGATTTCATACCTTTTCTTACTTTGATTTCTTGATTTCTGACTTTGATGCTTCTGATTTGTTGTTTGTGGTTGTTGGGCTTTGATTATGAGTGTATGGGCAAGAGAAATTCGTTGGTAAGAGGTTGGGAGAGTATAGGATGAGACTTTGGAAAATTTTAGTGTGTAATGAGGACTTTCTCTCTTAAATAATGCAATGAATTGCTACCATGTGTTTGTAATAGTTGAGAAATGTGTTGCATAAATGTTACATCAGTAGGGTAAGGTGGTTGGCTGGTCACTTGTAAGATTCTACCAACAATGCAACTAATAATGCACAATAATTCACTAATAATACACTAAAAGGGTATTTTGGTAATTTCTCATATAATTTCAAGGGCATTTTGTACAAGGCAATTAAATGTAATATTTAATCACTAGATGGTAATTCTTATCATTTACCAATTACTTTCTATCTTTGGTAAATTAAAATACTTGTTCATTAACATCGTAATTTAACCCTAAATTTAAAATTAGGGTTTTCGATTTAAAATTTAGGGTTCTATAATTAGGGTTTCTTAACGCCATCAATTAGGGTTTCTAATTGACCATTAGGGTTCTCTAATTATCTGTATGTTACTAACACAAACATTACGATCTCTAACTTCAACCGATTAAGGTTATAATAATTAGGGTTTGTCCTAATTATCGACGCATAACAAGAATTAGGGTTTCTTTCTAGTTACCGACATTCTTGTACACATGTAATTTCATATACATAGTAAACTTCATATACACACCACTCTCATCATTTCTCATAACCGAGTTTAATAATTAGGGTTTCACAAAGACGGTAATATGCTATGACCTAATAATCGACCGTCATTCTTTCAATATTATCTCTGTCACAGACATACACAAGAGATATAATTATTGTATCAGAAAATCATTATAACAATAATATAATAGTATTATTCTCATCTCTTGATCACAATCCCAATTCGTGGTTTGGATCTCATATCCGACTTCTCTTTCTTACACAACATCAATAATCAAGTTAAAATAATTAACTTTAATATTCGAACAATTCATATAATAAAATATTTATTATATAAATCTAATTGTCACTTCATATATTATTTCCAATCATGTTTTCATGGAAAATAATTAATAAAAACATTTCGCTACGAGAATTAATTACTATAACAATATAATTTGTGGTAATTAATTACTCCAAAATTATTTCTAATTTTTCAAGTAATAAATATATTTGTATCTATCGCTCACATTACTAGACATTTATTCTCGCTATTAAATAATAAAAAAAAAATTATATGCAAAATTTCTTATTTATTTTATATAGAAATCTCGGTTATTACATTCACCCTCCTTATAAGGATTCCGTCCCTAATCACCGCTTTAAAACTCATATGCATAAGGGTACATAGCATATAATCATCAGATGTAGACCTCGATCATACTTGATCGAACTCGATCTTTAACTATTCTTCATAATACTGATTAGGCGAAATTTGATTTCTAAAAGAACTCAAAATTTCTTTAAAAAATAATCTAATCTACTATATATAGAGGAAGATATATAAATGATTCAAATAAGCACTGGAGTTCTGCTTCCAAATGCCACCGTATCCCTGAACCGTCATATTGTAGACCCTCGGAGTTGCTAATGTTGGGGTACTGGTTGAGTGTGGTCCTGAAGTTGCTAACGTCCCACTGCTTCTCCCCGTGGTTACGTTTCCTGCCTCCATTGCCCTCTTTGGGCGCTTCCTCACCGATGCTCACGATCCGCATATGAAGCATCCACTCGATCATCTTTGAGTTAGGGCGATTAGGAGAGAGGTATGACCCTCTTGCCCGCACTTATAGCAGACAACTTACCCTTGTGCACTTTTGCAGAGTGATTCTTCCCACGCTTCTTGCCTTGCACTACCCTTTCTTTTTGCACCTTCCCGCTTCACTTGCACGCTTCTCCTAAAAATTCCTCATTATCTTCTCACCCCGATTCCCACTACTACTTTCTATCTTCACCGCTCCTCCCGACTTGCTTTTTGTTCTTCTTCTCTCTTGTGGTAGAGGCTCATGGCCTCACTTCCTGCTCAAATTTGATGGCCTTTTCCATGAGTCTTTGTAAAAGTATTGATTTGCAAGATCGACACCTTATTGAGAGCCGTGGTTTTAAGCCCACTCAAACCTCCTTACCCTTCTAGCTTCAGATCACTTGATGTGGAGAAAACCTAGCTAACTCATTAAACTTTATGGCATACTCCGCAGATACCATGTTCTCCTGCTTTTAACTCCGTGAATTTCACCTCCATTCTAGATCGTGATACTAACAGAGAGATAGTTCTCAAAAATAAATCCTTAAACCTATCCTAAGTAATTTCTCCTTCTCTCGCCCTTTAGTCTTATTTGCCTCCCACCAAAAGTTAGCCTTCCCTTTCATCATATAGGTGGCAAAAGCGGTCTTTTGCCCTCATCTACTCTAGCAATTATTAACGCCTTTTCTATTTCGTTCACCCATGTCTGGGCTTCTATAGGTCACCGATCCTCTGAACTCTGGGGGTCCTACGGCTTTGAAGTCTTTGAAACTTGCCAAGTGATTTCCTGGATGGTTTCCTCGCAATGGTATTCCCGTCAGATAGCTTGAGCCATCATGTCTGCAAAGTTTTGCATCGCCTCTGGTATCGTTCTCCAAAGATTAGTAGATTCTTCTACCCTTTCTTCTTATCGTGTTTTCCTAAGTCGATCTTCTATTTTTTTTCTTTACCTCTGAGTCGCACATATGTGTGTGCTTGAGGCTCCCATCCGTCAATTTGGATTTTGAGCTTATCCTTCTTCTTCCATTGTTTCTATTAACGCTTGACGCAAATTTGAATATTAAGCAACGCCTCTATCTCCCACAACCTTTCCAACAGAAGAAACCTTGTTCTCCGGATCTCGCACCTCCGCTGATGCTTGAGCAACTTCAACTTTAGTGTCTCAAATCACTATCTCATCAAATCCACCATTTCGGATCTCGATACTACGCTTTCCACGATAGCCACCTCGTCCGATTTGGGTTCTGGTGAGCTTCTATTTCAAATTTATTGGCCTCGATATTAGCTCTGGGGTATGGATCCGATCCTTCTTATTCCACATATCTTTCCACCGTATATCTACATACATAAGTTACCCCGATTAGCATATAGTATATATACACAAGAATCAAGAGTTCTATATATCTGTCTCTTATTTTGTTTGACGATGAATTATTTTATTCATCTCTATAACTCATCAACGCCTATCTCTCTCTGCCGAAGGCATCTCCATCCACTCTGTCGAATCGCATAAAGGTGATGTCTAAAGCCCGCTCCAAGGTATATATCTTGGTGTCTTTGGCTTCTATCTCAACCTTCAACTATCCCCATCTCAGATATCTCTCTCGCTCCAACCTCCCTCAGAACTTCGGCTAACTCCATCTCATGTTCGGTGAGCGGCGTCCCTCTTGTACTTTGTTCCAAAATGAGAGTACGATTCTGCGCTCCGCTTGCTCAAATTCTAACCTTTAAGTCATCGCTCCTAACTAACAAATCTCTTATCATCTCACCGTCATGTACTCCTCGCTAGAGTCCATCGCCTTGGGTCAAGGAATTACTTTCTTGACTTTCGCCATTCATCCTATGACCACAATAATCGAGACAACATTAGTACCGAAATAAAATATATTCATCGATAAAATGAAGGAATATTTTATTTAGTACCACTTGATGAATCTCTTCACTCATCATATCCTATAACTTCTCACCGTAGTACTTCGCCTCTTGGTTCACCAATATCTATCTTAACTTTTGTCCTCCATTCTACTAAGGTTATAACCTAGGTTTCGCATTCCTAACGCTTATAACCTACATGCCTTTGATACTAACTCAATGCACCCCAAATCCGGGTACTTGCAACCCTAACTCTGTTCTCCACAATACCATTTCTTTAAGTCAATAATACTAAATAATAATACATTCAAACTTAATTTACATACATCAAAGTTTACTTCCCAGTGCGTGACCTTCAAATACATTCCTTACAATACCCGATAATAGATTCCATTGTCTTACTAACTATAACCATTAACTCATAATATAAACTCATTCAATGCCTTTTCCTTTCCCTTTGTTCGTGCTCGAGCCTTCAAAGTTGCTCATACATAATCGAAAACATTTAATTTAAGCAAGGATGAGCATTTGAGTGCCCAAAGAAGTAATAGCAATTATATATATAAGCTGAAAGAATATAAGTATTCTCTTTACATAACACTTCTACAACGAATCGAAAGTTGTGAAGTAATCTGTACTGATAAAAAATTCACATAACAACTCTCTTTCAATTTCTTGAAATTAGGCTCCACCCATGAATAGGGTTTAAGAAACATACTATGAACATTCTTTTTCATTTTCGAAAAGGTTTAGCAGAAATTCATCCGCAAACCGCTCTAGCTTACGGGTACGGAGGGTGATCAGCCCCGTTGTACCTTATATTGATCAATACTACATAACTCTGAACGAAATTCATCGCTTTATTCTGCCACCTCATATGCAAAAATCTTCCCATATAGGGATGTTCATACATGCCCGGTTCCAAACCCAAGGTTTTTAATCTTGCTCAATCATATAATAATATGTAATTCAACATATATATATATATATATATATAAATTGAAAAAGTGTATCAACATGTGAATAAATGCCATGATTATCCAAGTGGGGACACTTGTATAACCATTTAGAAATCAACTTAACAAAATATATATCCGAGCTAACATGTTGATAATCAAAGCGCATATAATGCAGATAGAATAGAATAATTCTTCAAACTTCTTACTCATGTCCATCAGATAAAGGAAATGCAAAGGTAAGATACTTGCCGATTTTGTCGATTACAAATCTCAACTTAGGTTTTATCTCTTTATCACAACCTATCAATAATCGATCATTCGCTCGATTAGAACAATATATATAACACATAGTAATCGCTTATTATAACAAAGATATAGTCTAATCACGCCATCACATAATCGCAGTGATCATACTTTTAGTTCATATTCTATACTTGAAATATTTTTATACATTTTCAAATATCTCATCCATGTTCTTACAAAGAGCCTTTTCTTTCTTTTTATAAGTTCCGACATTTGTCTCGTGCATCACGACAAATTTTATCGGGTAATTAATGAGTCTAAGACTCTTATTCTCAGATCTCAACATCACTATTTTATTTTTAAATGACTTAAAATAATTTTAAAGCATTTATAATAATTTATCATGCATTTTCGTATTATCTAATCATAATTAAATGATTTAAACATCAAACAATTCTATTATCATTAATAATTAATTAATATTAAACTATTAATGAAGCCATTGCTAAAATATAAAAGTTATTTATAATAACTCAAACTATTTTTAAAACATTTATATTACCCTTAAATGATTTTTAAAATAATTAAAATCATTTTTAAATAATTACCATTAATATTTAAATATTAATGTACTATTTATCCAAATATTAAAAGTCATTAATTATAACTTAAAATATTTTTAAATCCTTAATATCCTCTTTAAATGATTTTTAAATAAATAAAACCATTTTTAAACTATTTATTTAATATAAATATTAAATAAACTTAATATCACAAATCATTAACTAAATATCATTAATATATAATTATTAATGAAATTATCTTCTAAATATTAAAAGTTATATTTTATAACTCAAAATATCTTTAAATACTTTATTTTCATCTAAAATGATTTTTAAAATATTAAAATCATTTTTAAACTAATAAATAACTTTAATATCATTAATATTAATTAATTAATGAAATTCATCACAAAATATTAAAAGTCATCACAAATAACTTAAAATATTTTCTTATACCATAAAATAATTTTTCATGATTTTTCATGAATTAAAACTATTTTTAAATCATTTATTTAATATTATAATTAAATAAATAAATACCTTTTATATTCCAAAAATATTAAATATTTATGAAATATACTCAAAATAATTAAATATTATTTTTCGACTTTAAAATAATTTTTCGTAATTTAAAATCTAATTTTTCTAATTTTTAAATCATTTTCTAATTTCCAAAATTGAAAAATTTAAAATAATTCAAATCACATGCATAAAGGGGCCTATAGTGATGTAAAATGTCGCTATAGGTGTTCTTCATCTCAAGAACACCGCCGTGAAGCAAAGTGAGGGGACTACTTTGACCGTTAATAACTTTGTGCTCTTAACGAATCTGGGACATCTATGACTTGGATCTTGTAGAGGAAATACCGGAATACAATAACCAACAATCATTACTTCTAAACAACATCAGATCTGGGAGAAATTAGCCATCAAAATAGCTGTCAGAGCTGTTCTTCGTGAAGAACAATTCGTGATGCCTACTTGGGCCTCTATAACTTGACGATCGTGTAACGTTTATGTGATCTATCAACTCCAGTGTGTAGACAACATATAGGACTATAACTTTAACACTTAACATCATCACAACAACAAGAAATCAAGCAGCTAAAGTATGGTCAAACCTTGTCAGAAAAATCAACACTTAGAAAATTCGGGTCGCCTGCAATTTTCCTAATCCAATGCCTTGGCCAACCCACTTTGACCTTAAATAACTCTTAATCCATAATATATATGGACCTGATTCTTTTTGGAGGTTAAATACCACATAACACGCTACACATAACAACCTTTAGAACACAAAACACATTAAAGATAACCGAGATATAAGGCCTGAAATTTGCCAAAAAATATTTTCTGGACACTTAGAATATTTTCTGGGTTTGAAGAATAAATGGTCAATGCCTAGAATCAACCCATTTTGACCGCTTATAAATCTCGATCTACAATATCTATGAACTTGATTCATTTTTCATATTAAAGACCACATATCGTACTACATATAACAACTTTTAAAACAACAAAACTCATGATCAAGAAAAGATATATAAGCTCCGACATTTGACAAAAAAATCACGTAAATGAAATTTTCAGATTTCTCAAATCTTCAAATTCGTGTACTTTGATGTTATGGGTCTGTGTTTTTACAACCCAGAACATTAATAGACTCCTATTAAACAACTTTAAACAATCAATTGCATCAATTAACATCGAGTCGAAGGATTTCTAATTTTGGGATTTCATACCTTTTCTTACTTTGATTTCTTGATTTCTGACTTTGATGCTTCTGATTTGTTGTTTGTGGTTGTTGGGCTTTGATTATGAGTGTATGGGCAAGAGAAATTCGTTGGTAAGAGGTTGGGAGAGTATAGGATGAGACTTTGGAAAATTTTAGTGTGTAATGAGGACTTTCTCTCTAAATAATGCAATGAATTGCTACCATGTGTTTGTAATAGTTGAGAAATGTGTTGCATAAATGTTACATCAAGAGGGTAAGGTGGTTGGATGGTCACTTGTAAGATTCTACCAACAATGCAACTAATAATGCACAATAATTCACTAATAATACACTAAAAGGGTATTTTGGTAATTTCTCATATAATTTCAAGGGCATTTTTGTACAAGGCAATTAAATGTAATATTTAATCACTAGATGGTAATTCTTATCATTTACCAATTACTTTCTATCTTTGGTAAATTAAAATACTTGTTCATTAACATCGTAATTTAACCCGATAATTTAAAATTAGGGTTTTCGATTTAAAATTTAGGGTTCTATAATTAGGGTTTCTTAACGCCATCAATTAGGGTTTCTAATTGACCATTAGGGTTCTCTAATTATCTGTGTATGTTACTAACACAGTCATTACGATCTCTAACTTCAACCGATTAAGGTTATAATAATTAGGGTTTGTCCTAATTATCGACGTACAACAGTAATTAGGGTTTCCTTCTAGTTACCGACATTCTTGTACACAAAAATTTCATATACATAGTAAACTTCATATACACAAATACCACTCACCATTTCTCATAACCGAGTTTAATAATTAGGGTTTCACAAAGACAATAATATGCTATGACCTAATTGGACCGTCATTGCTCAATATTATCTCGTCTCACATACACACAGATACATAATTATTGTAATCAGAAAATCATTATAACAATAATATAATAGTATTATTCTCATCTCTTGATCACAATCCCAATTCGTGGTTTTGGATCTCATATCCGACTTCTCTTTCTTACACAACATCAATAATCAAGTTAAAATAATTAACTTTAATATTCTCAACAATTCATATAATAAAATATTTATTATATAAATCTAATTGTCACTTCATATATTATTTCCAATCATGTTTTCATGGAAAATAATTAATAAAAATTTTCTTTACTTACAGTGAATTAATTACTATAACAATATAATTTGTGGTAATTAATTACTCCAAAATTATTTCTAATTTTTCAAGTAATAAATATATTTGTATCTATCGCTCACATTACTAGACATTTATTCTCGCTATTAAATAATAAAAAAAATTATATTTCTCGGGTTATTTATTTCTTATTTATTATGCCCATGAGGAGTTCGCCATCACAGATATTATTTTCTCGAGGATGCATCGCATCTCGAAAATAAAAGCAAACAAGTCGGACATTTAATAATAAAATAGAAGTATGAAAAGGTCTCAATTCCTATTGAGCATAGGGTTTGAAAATCCTTTTTTACAAAATTTCATTGCTATCTTGTGGTTAAAATTGGATTTTTCTAAATAAAATTCAAACCCTTGAATATAGGTGCGAACGAGGCCTCGCACTACTTCCAGATAATTGCACATTGATCCACACACACACACACACACACACATATTCATATAACAATTTCTTTGAAAAGTGGCGGTCACCGTGGTAACACGGATGTCGGGGGGTGCATAACACCTTCCCTCTGCATAATCAAGCCCCCGAACCCTTAATGAATCTCGGTTTCATAGACCCGTTTAGTAGTGCCAAATCACTGGGTACAAGAATGTAAATCAATAGTACACACATGTGAACAAATAATTATAATCATGTGAATCAATAGCAATTAATTACTCATTTATCTGGTTAATTACCCGATTGGTCAATATAACTTTCAAACATCAATAAATGTCGATTTCTACTAACACTAATAATCCCAACACAATGGAATTGTTTTTATCCAAAAATTTATTTTTGAAATTTCGGAGTTTAACTTTTTTGAAAAAGTCAACTGTTGACTTTTTGACCAAAAAGTCAACCCCAGAAAATTTTGTGTTTATAGTCTATTATTACTAATTTCATCGTTCCGGACTCAAATATCACGTTCGCGTCTCCAAATTCAACTCCGAACTCAAATTCATTTTTAATAACATTTATTCATTATTATTATAATTATAATATTTAACAATCAAATTCGCTCCTGTGAAAGAGGGCTTTCCGATAAGGATTTCTCCCTATTGGCGCGCAATAAGGTGACCAAACCTCTCCTTGACAGAACTTCTAGACATTGTCAATATTGTAAATAATAATATGAATAACTTTGTCGTCTCAATTATTGATTTAAAAATATAAAATATTGTGACAATAATTGAATAAAACCGAGTGACTTCTCACGTAAGCATCAATAATCAATACCGTGTGCTACTATGCAACCACGCGTATTATTGTACTTTTATCACCGATTATTTTATGACAACTTGCTTACTTTGAAAAAATTTCAAATATCACCCTTAACTTTAACCTTTTATCAATTTAACCATTTAATAAATAGAATAATTATAAGAAAATTGAATACTTTCATTTCATAAAATTTGGGGTCTCACAAAAATGGCTAAGCTAGTATGTGCAGGAAAATACAAGTCTATCTACGGATCTGTATGTATGCGAACTATCAGATCTAACATAGCATCCCTCTTTCAAGAAGGAGGTAATGCTGCAAGCTCCTGCCCAATGGTATCTACACTAGTTAGCAGATCTGAGGCCAACTGCATGGTGGCATGATGCTCATTAATGTATGCACTCATATCAGCAAGGATGTCAGTCGTAAGGGATCTCACTGAAGTACTATTTGTGACGGCCACATCTCGGGTAAATAAAGCAGCGTCCCGCTCTACAATCAATGCATCTCTGGCTGATCTGGCCTCATCTCTCTCCTATCAAGAGCTTTCAACATCAAGACCCTAGCTTGATCTCTCTTAATGGTCATCAGATGAAGACTATGCTCCAGGTACTGTGCTGAATGCTGCATCACAGTAGCACTCGTACTTGGAGAATCAATCACAACTGCTGGGAACCTAGTAGTCAAATACTCCTCGGTGGGAACATAAGTCTCCTCCATAGGCTCCCCATCATCTGAATCATTCCCCTGCACTGTGGATACTACCATAGTCAATGTCGTCTCTGTCGCCATCCATGCAGAATACTCTACAAAACAACCCGGATGGCTAACGGAAAACTCAGCTAGCTCACGCTGATCCCAATTGGCATACAACTTGGATCTATCCTCTGCTAATAAGTAGCGAGAAGATAAGCGCTGACTCAATGCCCCCTCAAAAGGATGGAAGTCCTGGAACTGGTCAAACTGACACATCACGGCCAGGTTGTGACACCCCCAAATCCAGGTACTTCATTCCCACAGGATCTGGTGTTCACTTAATCAAACATTCATATCTAACTACTCAATCACAATAAAACTGGATAAATAAAACCTTTCCCATTAAAGGGTTATATAATAAAATCTCCCAGGTTATCTAACCTTTAAATACAATCATTCAAATGCGGAAATGAAATAAACTTCATTAAAACCAAGTCTAAGATCATCATAATAAAAGTCTAACATGTTAATCAAAGTAAAAATTACAAGTCTTCATCACTTGCACATTTTCCCCTTTCCTTTGCTAGATGAAGGTTCACATACCTTCTCTTCTTTAGCTGCAATGAGTTTATAAATATGCAAGAGTGAGCAAAACAATTGCTCACTGGATATAATATGGAATCAACAGGAGTATAACAATAATAACTGCCAAAATAGGCTCACCAACAATGAATAGTACTATATCAACAATAATCAGAAACTGAAATCCCAAGATATGGAAAATATACATCACTGAGGGTCGTAAGACCACGAACTACGTCCCCAGTTGCAAATAATCTTTCAACTCCAACTTTAACAGTTATAAACCTATAAGGACCTCGTACTTAGGGGGATCAGCCCTTCGTACAATGTATTGTGCACAAACATTTTAACGCTAGGCGTAAGTTAACCCCTATTCATAACAATAGAGTTGTTCATCTCAAAGATTTTAGAGTACAAGTCCGCACTCAAAGGAAGTTTGGTTTGGATAAGCTTTCAAGGTAATTTGGAATTCAACGAACATCAACTAAGGATTAGTTGAATAAAACCAATAACATTATACTATAGAATAATCGTGATTGACTCAATCATAGTAAACTAAAGTCATGCTTTAGGAATAATCTAATAGCATACAATTTGAATAACTATAACAAACCTTGCTTGAACAATACTAAGCCAAGGTTAATTAGAATTGAATACTCAGCATGCATAGTAATTTGATCGATAAAAATGTTCAACATTAGAATATATAAATTTTTCATGCTAAACAAGTTAAATACAAGAATAACTTACTCAAGAATAACTTACATCATTATATCATAATCGAATTGAAAACAGTAGTTTGATTAACAAGATAATAGATTAGAAAACTTGCTCAAAGAAAATTTAAGCACTTGCACAATTATAAAAGTAGAGTTAGAGAACTTGCCTTGCTCGTAGGCTAAACCAAATCAATACGAATCACAATATCCTATAAACATATGTCATCATGACATAGTTAGCCATTACCATTTTACAACCATAACTAAGTACGTTCATCATTTAAAAATTGGATTTTTAATCACATAATCAAGTTATAATACAAGTTATTCCTTAATGACATAATTATTCATAGAATAGAAATACTAAAATCAACATTTTACAGTCCTACTATCATCACGTAACTTTTCTTAAAATTTCGTGTGCAAAAAGTACACTTGTCGGACTTATTCGCTAACTTCACCCATGAGAGCCATAGTTTACATTGTGGGTCATTGTGCGGCATGAGCATGGCAAATGGTGCGGTAAATAACCTCTGAGTTGCTGTTGCTGTATGGAGATGAGATGATGTATGGCTTACCACAAATGAACTTCTTTGGTATGGCATGGCGCTAAATCATTAGCTTTTGATAACGACTTGACAGAACTAAGAAAGAAAAAGGCAATTTTGGCCTATAAGCTCATTTCTAACAGACTAATTCACATACAATTCATACAAAAACTTCATGTAAACATAATTCAAGAATTCCTAACATGTTTCTACCCATACAACAACATAAACAACAAAATTAACACATCTAATTTCACTATTTTTGGTTAAAACTCACTTTTTGATATTTTTGATGAAAATAAACACTGTAATTTTGTTTTTCAACCAAAACCATTAATTCAAAGCATTTTATCAAAGTATATATATACTCTAACAAATTGAATAGCCAATTTATCAATAAAACAACTAAACAACCCATAATTCTATTTTAACTAAACAATATAAAATCACAAAAACTCTCTGTAAAATACTTTTCTTCTCAAACATATAAATTCATGGACTATTCTCAATCATAGCTTACGAAAACAGTTTAACTCGCTAGATTATCATATAAGCTCACATACATAACAACTAATTTACCCTTACACATGGATTCTAAAGAGAATTTGGGACAAGAAAGACTAAACTTTTAAAACTAAAAGAATGGGTTAATACCTTGAAGAAGATGATGATGATGATGATGATGATTATATCTTTAATTCTCAAGCTTCTTCTTCTCCAATCTCTAGCCTTTCTTCCTCTCTTCTTTTTTTCTTCTCTTCTTCTTCTCTTCTTCTTCTTTTGCTTCTGAGTTTTTCTCTTCTTCCTAACTCTAGAGCGTACTAGATAAAATAACGTATATAATATAATAGGTACTAATTATATAATAGTATAACTGATATTAGTTATAATAGATTTGAAAATCAAAAGCCATAAGGCTTGTTTGGTTACTAACTAAAAAAATAACCCATTAATCCTTACACATTGTTTGGTAAAACTAAAATAGATTAAAGACTTAATAGCATTAGGCCTTGATTGGCAAAAACTGAATTAAAACTCCTTTAAGTTATTTTAATAACTCCTTTATATGAGGTTATTTGTCACACTTTACTAAATTAAATTAATCTTTATAACAATTTATTAAATTACTACATCACATAAATCAATACCACAAAATTATAATTTTCTATATAATTATAACTTTATTTAATCAACTAACACATCCTTTTTAATTATAAATTCAAATAAAAGAATAGTAATTCAATTAATCAAAACTTTCTAACTTAATAATTAAATTAAATTAGCAAAATAATTAATTTCCTTAATTATTTATTTAACAAATAGTTAACCAAATTGAATCAAATTTGAACAATTATTTATTTAACCATAAACACATCCATATTAAATACTTATAAAATTCAATAAATATTTAATATAACAATTAAAAATTCTGGAATGTTACAGGGTGGTAAGTAGTCATACCCCTCAAACTAGCTAGAGGGAGATAATCCATGCCTGGAGCATGAGTGATGAAGCTATAGGGTGAGCTGAGCCCTGTACACGACAATATATCAAACGGATCTCCAATCCCTGCCAAGAAAACGGACCAAGATGCAGGATCTGTACACTGTGCAGGTTGAAAGGAGTACGACATAGCTATCTTATGGGTGAAACAATACCCGTGCCATCTAAAAGTGCCAATCGGTCTCAAGTGTGACATAGACCACACGTACAACATGACCAAACTGCCTGTGAATACCCCTGCAGGGTAAGTGCTACAATATGTAGCTGACCTTAGTGTCTCTGCTATGATCATTAGTATAATGGTGTGACCCTCCTTGAGAGCTCTCACTACCATGATAACACCAATATCTAGCTCATCCATGTACCGTGGTATGTATACATACGATAATACGCATAGTAGCAAGATATCTACTCTGGCCGAATGCCAATGATCCTCCGGTATGATGAAATCCCCAGAGTGCCGTGTATAACTATCCTCAGAGCCAAATCTGTCCATCAGAAAATGCTGGGATACAACGTGATCGGATGTGATCTTATTTTGCACAACTCTACACCTCAGCCCGGTGAAAGTCATAAACTATCGGCTCATGTCGCCGATAGCCATCCATGCAAGAGTCTTTCTAATGGGCGTAGCATCAACCGTCTGTGTTCTCCTCGGTAGGGAGTCAACTCGTGGATGCCAAACCGGAAGACCTGTCTCTCCTGTATTTAATGTTCTAGCATACCCTATATGAAGCCTACGGGAACCTAAAAAATTAGGAGAGTCATAGTATGCTATAATAACTGATCTACAGTCACCCTGTCTGAAGGTGACATACTATCATACCACGATCTCAGACCGGATGCCACCAATACTTTGGTGGGTATGATCAATACTGATTAACTCGTCAAAGAAGACATCCATGCGGTAGTGTCATAAGACCATCCAGGGGTCAATGCTGAATATCTCTGGACATACATACAAATGCATAACATAATACATGCATGATAAAGAATAGATGGTAATATGATATAGGGAATGGAAAACTATACATACATTTTGAAGTATATCATCATCTAATACATCTCTTTATAGCTAGAAATACAGGGAAATGGGGGACAGACGCCCTACATCTAATAGAGGCCTATCAAAAGATATAGCAAGAATGGGGGAAAGCCACCCAGTGTGTAATGCCCCCAAATCCGGGTATCTTCTAACCCAATAGATGATGCTACACGGTACTACCATTCACACATACATTCAATTGAAAAGTCACAAAGGAACGAATATGTCGTCTATATATTCAAAATAATATTAACATTCCCCAGTTCTTTATAACCATTACATTTGTTCTTGTCATAATATCAAATATATTGCAACATTAAACCTATACTATTACATAGGTGTTCTACGGGTTTGTCTTCGCCATGCCCTTAACCTTTCCGGAGCCTTCGGTCCGTTCGATCTTAGCTGCGTTCATATGGTTCAAGCAAGAGTGAGCATGACTACCTCAATAAGTACAACAATTCTATTTAACAATATGCTATATCTTCAATAACTGAACAATAGTTATGAAGTACTATTGATAATTTAAAATAACACTTCCCTGTTCTTTATAACGTTTTACAATAACAATATTCAATAAAACATCAATTCTGGTCCAAGACCTTGAGCATTTATAACTTTCTTTGAAAAGGACATCCCAGCACAAAGTCCGCAAGTCCGACATTTCTTACGAGCACGTCTAGGTGATAAGTCTATAGTACTCTATATTGATCAACAGTACATTCATTAAACGTATGTACGTTTAAGTTGTGGCAACCTCACGTGCCTATTGTTTGACGACAAAACATTTTTAGCATACTCAGTCTTCATTTGAAAACCACACCAATATAACTTGGTAATACATTGACCATACATTGATAGATCGTAAGAAATCCAATATATCATAAGTCTAGCCAAAAGAATTGGCTTTGACTTCATCATAAAACGATTCATATGTAAGAATACATGAACCCCAAAGCTTGTCCAGATTGAATTGAAACAAGGGTTAGAATACTTGACTTCAGCGTCTGCTACTGTTTTAATTACTTTCCACGCTAAGTCTTTAAGTCTCTACAATACATGATCACATAACATACCAAATTAGGTCATATATAATCAAGTATGTGTACTACTATATCTTACCCTTCTTGTCAATCTAATCATGACTTGGATTTGTTACTATTGGTTTCGACTTGCCGATATAGTTCACATTGTTCTTACGTTAATGTGCGATTGATTATCTTTAACCCTTAAGTAGTATACTTAAGGTTTAAATAATGCCTTATAATGTTAGAATTAATCTTTACTTCTTTGTTAATTTGTTACTATTCATTCTATACTTACAAACCTTCTTCACTGACCAAACCCTAGGATCAAGTCCATGTGTTTAAGTATTGCTCTTCAACTCGCTTCATGGCTGCGGTAGCAGCTTCAGAGTTTCGAGCTTAAGCCTTGGCGCCTGTATTTCACACATCGGTTGCTACCATGCAAGATAACAATGCAAGATGGTGATAAAGATTTGCACATGGCGTACAACAAAGACAACAATTATACCTTGAAATTTGGCGCTTACGCCGCCACCAGTCATGCACCGAGATAGTGTTAATGATTTTTCTACTTAAGAACTTCTTGGACTCCAAATTTGATCATTTTAAGTCCGAATTAGCTCAATAAAAAGCCATTAGCTCGTAAATCACATACTATACGTGTTCATGCAAGAATTTTATATTTTTGACTTCGTTAACTCAAAATTCACCTATTGGTTCATTTTTAACGAAAACGATAAACGTCCGTGAATGTTCAACGCTCGTTTCTTCCTTCTAAGTCGGAATTCGGCCATTTTCAAGTCAGCAACTAATTCTTCTCTTGATGAACTAGTTTATAGGACAAGAGTCTTACCCTTGATGAACTAGTTCTTCTCTTCTTCTTGAAACAAATATGGAAGTTTAGCTTATAAGTGCTTATTCTGTCTAAGAAATAAGTTGGAAGTTGGATGAAA
This sequence comes from Panax ginseng, assembly GCA_020205605.1. Taxonomy (NCBI): domain Eukaryota; kingdom Viridiplantae; phylum Streptophyta; class Magnoliopsida; order Apiales; family Araliaceae; genus Panax; species Panax ginseng. Next base: position 92,755,652 of record CM035129.1, read on the forward strand.
ACTAACAATCCAACAAATGAATTTTAAGCTTGCTATTTATAGACTTCTTTAAGTTAGGGCATATTGGTCATTAGGTTATCCCACCTCCTTAGTAACCTCCTTACTATTCCTTACTTAAGTCCTAAGTTTACTTGATCTTAACCCTAATTACTTGGCCACCACAACAAATCCTTGGTCACCAAGATTACCCATAGGTTGCCCTATAGATCAAGCTAGTCCATTGGATCATTACATTGGGCTTAGGTTTAATTACTTAGCTTATTCTTGTGGGCTTGCATTAATTTGTTTTGGGCTTCACATTAATAAACACTTGGGCTTCAACATTGACAAACCCTTAGGCTTGCACATTAATTCTATTGGACTCAACAAATTGCTAAACAATCCATAAGTCCATTCCATTTGGCTAAAAGCCTTATTATATATTCTCTACGTATTATACTTGTATTCTCTTTCGTATATCAATTCACAATATAAAATATCTCATCCTTCATACATACTCGTATCATACTTCGTATTCAATACCTCATACAATACATATACGTCATACGATCATTTCAATAACTTCTAACACTTTATTTTCCTAACATTCTCGAATTACGTCCGCATGCGAAAAATTACATTTTCCATACTTTAATTATTATTACATAATCTAATTCACTTTGAAATTATATCGTTATGTATTTCTCGGAAGTTCAAAAATAATTCCCTAGCAAATATCGATGAATAGTGTTTTTAAAAAAATTTCTCGAAAAACTTTTATTTTCGTCTTGGAAATTCAAACACTTTAATTCATTTACGTAGTCAAAATACTACGACTTTCTGACGTTTCTAAGTTATAGAACGACATTCTTCTTACTAACACATAATAATAACAAGTAATACAATTTTATTCATTCTTTTATTAAATAAAATTATTTTACAAAGGATCCGAATTTCTCGGTCGTTACATTCTTCCCCCCTTATAAAGATTCTATCCCTAGAATCTCTTTTTACATTACGCAAACAACTAAGGGTAATCTTTCTTTATCCTTTCTTCCAATTCCCACATTGCTTCTTCTGCATCGTGGTTCTTCCATAACACCTTCACGGAAGGTATGACTTTGTTCCGCAGAACTTTCTCCTTTCTATCGATAATTTGAATCGACATCTCTTTATACGTTAAGTCCTTCTCGATATGAATAGGTTCATACTCTATTACGTGCTTATAAACTGGCTTATAAGGACATAACACAGATATGTGAAACACATTATATATTCGTTCCAAGTCTGGAGGTAATCCTATCATATAAGCTACCTCACCTACCCGTTTTAACACTTCAAAAGGTCCTATAAACCTTGGACTTAACTTTTCCTTCTTTTCAAAGCGTAACTTTCCTTTCTAGGGAGATACCTTAAGAAACACGTAGCAGCCTACTTCAGACTCCCTATTTTCTCGATGCGAGTCCGCATACTTCTTCTGTCTGTCTTGAGATGCGACGAGACACATTCATATCAGTTTCACCACTTCCGCTGTTTGTTGCACCAATTTTGGTCCTAGCATTCGGCGTTCTCCCACTTCATCCCAACACAGTGGTGTTCTGCATTTCCTTCCGTATAAAGCTTCGTAAGGCGGCATACCTATGCTTACATGATAACTATTGTTATACGCAAACTCTACTAATGGTAGATGATCGTCCCAACTACCCTTGAAATCCATGACGCAAGATCTTAACATATCTTCTAATGTCTGAATTATTCTCTCGCTCTGTCCATCAGTTTGTGGATGATACGCCGTACTCAGCTTCAATTGCGCTCCCAACTGCTCCTACAGACTCCTCCAAAAGTTCAATGTGAATCGTGGATCACGATCTGACACAATCGATTCTTGTACTCCATGTATGGAAATTATTTCCTTAACATAAAGTTTAGTTAACTGGTCCAAGTTATACTTGACCCAAATTGGCAAAAAGTGAGCCGACTTCGTCAGTCGATCCACTATTACCCAAATCGCATCATACCCTTTCGTTGTAGTCGGAAGTCCCACCACAAAGTCCATCGTGATATGCTCCCACTTCCACTCCGGAATCTCCAATGACTGTAACAAGCCACTTGGTCATTGATGTTCGGCCTTAACTTTCTGACAAGTTAAACACCTACTCACATACTCGGCTATTTCTTTCTTCATGTTTGGCCACCAAAAACTCTGTCGAAGGTCTTGATACATCTTAGTACTCCCAGGATGAATCAAAAACCTCAAAGTATGAGCCTCTTGTAATACATGCTCCTTTAATTTCGTCTCATTCGAAACCCAAATTCTTCCTTCAAATCTCAATAATCGTTCGTTATCAAGACTGTACCTAATATCTTTTTCATTAGTTAGCCGTTCCTTTACCCGGTCACACTCATCGGTTTTGAGCTTCACCTCCTTGACTCTCTCTACGATGGTAGATTGAATCTCTGTCGCAAACAATATCTGTTCTGATTCTCTTGGCAACCTCACTTTTATTTCCATCCTAGTCATCTCTGTTATTAACTCAGTTTGAGCCGTTAACATAGATATCTTCTCCCGACCCTTTCTACTTAAGGCATCGACGACTACATTGGCTTTTCCAAGGTGATACAGGATTTCACAGTCGTAATCCTTTATCAACTCCAGCCATCTCCTTTGTCTCATATTCAACTCCTTTTGTGTGAAGATATACTTTAGACTCTTATGGTCCGTGTATATCTCACAATTTTCTCCGTAAAGATAATGTCTCCATATCTTTAAGGCAAAAACTACTGCGGCCAGTTCCAGATCATGAGTAGGGTAAACTTTCTCATAATCCTTTAACTGCCTTGATACATACGCAATGACCTTGCCATGCTGCATGAGCACGCAACCAAGTCCTCTATGCGAAGCATCACTATAAACTACAAAATTTCCTGTGTCATCGGGTAATGACAAAACAGGTGCTTCACTCAACCTCTTCTTCAGTTCTTGAAAATTGTCCTCGCATTTATCAGTCCACACGTATTTCACTGTCTTCCTTGTCAAATTAGTCAACTGAGTAGCTATCTTCGAAAAATCCTGGATGAATCTCCGATAGTATCCCGCTAACCCTAGGAAACTCCGCACCTCAATCAGCATTTTCGGTTGTTCCCAATTCATCACGGCTTCCACCTTCGCTGGATCTACCGAAATCCCTTCATGGTCAATGACATGACCTAAAAACTGTACCTTTTCCAAACAAAATTCACACTTAGTGAACTTCGCATATAACTTATCCTTCCTTAGTGTCACCAACATTATTCTTAGGTGTTCAGCATGATCTTCTGGCATCTTAGAATAGACTAGAATATCATTGATAAACACCACGACGAACTTGTCCAAGTATTGTTTGAACACTCTGTTCATCATATCCATAAATACAACTGGTGCATTGGTCAATCTAAATGACATCACCAGAAACTCATAATGACCATAACGAGTCCTGAATGCTGTCTTTGGTACATCCTCCTTCCTAACCTTCAACTGGTGATACCCCATTTTTAAATCTATTTTAGAAAAATACTTAGCCCCTTTCAACTGATCAAAGAGATCATCGATCCTGGGCAATGGGTATTTATTCTTTATCGTTAACTTGTTCAACTCTCTATAGTCGATACAAAGTCTCAACGATCCGTCCTTCTTCTTGACAAACAGTACTGGTGCTCCCCACGGCGAAACACTCGGTTGAATGTACTTCCTATCAAACCATTCTTGTAACTGTACCATTAACTCCTTCATCTCTACTAGCGCCATACGATACGGTGCCCTAGAAACTAGTGTCGCTCCTAGCACAATGTCTATTACAAACTCGGTCTCCCTATCCGGTGGAAGACCCGACAATTCACTCGAAAATACATCCACGAATTCTCTAACTATAGGTATTTGTTCCATGGTTGCCACTCTCTGGGTATCAACAACATGACACAGATAACCTACACATCCCTTCGTCAATAATTTCCTAGTTTGTGTCATGGTAAGACAACACGAACGTCCCGGTGATCTATTCCCATAAAATACTACCTAAGGTTGTTTTAACGTTCTAATGTTCACACATTTCTTCTGACAATATATAATTTCCCCATGGTTAACCAACCAATCCATTCCGAGAATTACATCGAATTCTCCTAACTTTATCGGTATCAAATCTACCGATAATTTACAACCCCCTATATCTACACAACAACTCCTATGAATATCTTCAACAAGAATTCTCTCTTCGTTTGCTACCTTAATATTTAAAGGTATAGGCAACTTTTTGGGAAGTAATCCTAATCGTCTAGCAAAATCACATGCTATAAACGAGAAAGTTGCACCCAAATCAAACAACACATAAGCATTTATGTCGTTGATCGAAATAATACCTGCGACTACGTCCCCTGATGCAACCGCATCTTGGACTGTCATGTTAAAGGTACGACCCATCAGCCTACCCGACTGCGCTGGACCACTAATAGCTAACTTACCGCTATTAGTGCCCCGATTCCCGTCCGTCCCCTTCTTTGGGTAGTTCTTTGCCATGTGGTCAGTTGACCCACACACAAAGCATCTATGGTTCTTCTTTGGACTTGGACAGTTAGGCGAAATGTGCCCTTCCTGTCTACAATTGTAGCATACGGCCTTCCCCTTGAGACAGACTCCCAGATGAGTCTTCCCACATGTTTTGCAGGCCTCCATTGTTCTCTTTGGATCTCCTTGCTTCACTCCAGTATTCCTAGAGTTGAAAACTTTCCTCTTCTGTCCCTCGCCACTCCCACCAGCTCCTACTATCTTCACTCCCCCATCAACCTTCCCCTTATTCTTCTTATCTTTGTCGTACTGGCTTAGAGCCTCGCTACCACTTTCGGTGATTATCGCCTTCTTTAAAATAGTCCCAAATGTAGTACTTTAGAACACATATATACGGTTATAGAGACAGGGTTTCAAGCCCTGCTCAAACCATCGAGCTTTCCTAATCTCGGTGTCCACTTGGTATGGAGCAAACCTCGCCAGTTCATTAAACTTGGTAGCGTATTGGGGAATCGTCATGTCCCCTTATTTCAAGTCCAAAAATCGCATCTCCATCCTTCCCTGCATACTCATGGGAAAGTAGTTCTCGAAGACTATCTCTTTGAACCTCACCCACGTTAAGTTCTCTATACCCGCCCTTGCCTGGTTAGCCTCCCACCAGAAATTGGCTTCACCTTTCATCACATAGGTTGTAAAGGCAACCTTCTAACCCTCTTTGACATTTGCTATGACAAATGCCTTCTCAATTTCTTTTACCCATGTATGGGCTTCTATGGGGTCCGTAGTTCCTTTGAACTCTGGCGGACCGACACTTTTAAAATCCTTAAAGGTAGTAGCTCGTGTTACTCCCGGATTTACGGGGAGATTAGCCCCATTTCTATTAAACGCGGCTGTTGATAAATTAACAAATTCCTGCATTGGGTTAACCGGACCTCCTTCCGGTTGATTTACGTTAGCACCTTGATTTCGTTGCCCTCTTTTTGGTGGCATTTTGCTGTTATAACAAATAACACATTTCATTATTATTCCTTTCTTATTAGTTAGTTATTATTCAAGATTAAACAATAACTTCAACATCCATTACTCAATATGTTTTGTAAAAAGGCTTATATTGATTCATTCATTGTAGTATAATACTACATCGTTTCATTACACAGCCTAAGTTGATTATATTACCATCTCGCAATTGCTTTCTAAAAATTGGGATTTACAAAAGACTACCCTTTGATATAGAGGGTTTTACGTCACTACTTAGATACACAATATTTACATATCTAGAACTACTCTAGCTACTACTATATTACATCTGCCTTAAGGCATTATTAAAATCTGCTGTGGCTAGACCGGCGATAACATCCCCACTGATAGTGTGTCACGTCTGCCCTACCTCTATGGGATAGCCAGCTACCTGATGCTGGAAGTCCACATGAGAACTCCTATGAATATAGAACATTCTCCCTATCTTCTGCTTTTTGGTCTTTAGCTTCCCCCCTGAGCTCAATGACCTCCTGTTTCAGCTCATGGACCTTGTCCTTTGCTAAAATTCTCTCATCGTGTTCTTGTTCCCACATTGACTCTACATATGTCTTATCCTCCAAGACAGCCTGGAGCTCTACTTTTAGCTCCTTCACCTCCTGACAGTAATGGATGTTTCTATCCAATACTGACATAAATAATAACATCATTGACTCCCCGGGAGCTATCTCTACTATTATTGCCACTGGATTGAAGGACACTACCTCCACATCCTCTTCTATCATGTCGTCAAACACAGACATTAAGTCTAGGCTCTCTGAGTCTCCAAACTCAATGACTACTACTTTGGGATCTTCTGTTATGGGATTCGGTATAATCTCTATCTGATTAACCGATCCTTCACTGTCTACCTGTACTTCTCTAGACATTCCATTTACACCTGACATCTACACAAAACAATTAAGTTGATTAGTACACGTCAGTATAATAATAAAAACACACAATATATACATAATGCATTTTCATAGGGTTATTTTCTTCTTTTACTTCTTTGACTTCTCTTAAGGTTATGACTTAAGGTTTTTAATTTCCACCCTTAAGTTTTATAACCTAATGCTTTGATACCAAACTGTGACGCCCCCAAATCTGGGTATCTTCCAACCCAACAGATTGTGCTACACGGTACTACCATTCACACATACAATCAATTGAAAAGTCACAAAGGAATGAATATGTCGTCTATATATCGAAAATAATATTAACATTCCCCAGGTTCTTTATAACCATTACATTTGTTCTTGTCATAATATCAAATGTATTACAACATTAAACCTATACTATTACATAGGTATTTTACGGGTTCGTCTTCGCCTTGCCCTTATCCTTGCCGGAGCCTTCGGTCCGTTCGAACTTAGCTACGTTCATATGGTTCAAGCAAGAGTGAGCATGACTAGCTCAGCAAGTACAACAATTCTATTTAACAATATGCTTGAATCATACAAACTATATATCTTCAATAACTGAACAATAGTTATGAAGTACTATTGATAATTCAAAATAGCACTTCTCTTTTCTTTAAAACCTTTTACAATAACAATATTTAGTAAAACATTAATTCCGGTTCAAGACCTTGAGCATTTCATACTTTTTTTGAAAATGACATCCCGACACAAAGTCCGTAAGTCCGACATTTCTTATGAGTACGTATAGGTGATTAGCCTATAGTACTCTATGTTGATCAACACTATATTCATTAAACATATGTATGTTTAAGTTGTGGCAACCTTTCATCAACTTATTTTCATGATAACTTATAGCTTATTTTTCATGAGTTTATAACTTATCAAAGTATAAACTACTTATAGTTTCTATTCTCATGACTTATGATAATTTAAGTCTTTTATTCATCATTCTTACATACTTTCATCATGTTAACAACATTCATACAAACATGACACAAGTCTTACAAGTTCTTATTTAATTCATAGCTTAACTATGAACAAAGTGCTTATTCTCGGCTTATTAGGACTTAAGTCCTTATTTTATTTATTCCTATCATTCTTAGCATACAAGACCATCACTTTACTATCAAGCTATCGTGGAAGAGATGGAAGATTATAGGACAAGAGTCTTACCCTTGATGAACTAGTTCTTCTCTTCTTCTTAAAACAAATATGGATGTTTAGCTTATAAGTGCTTATTCTCTCTATGAAATAAGTTGGAAGTTGGATGAAAACTAACAATCCAACAAATGAATTTTAAGCTTGCTATTTATAGACTTCTCCAAGTTAGGGCATATTGGTAATTAGGTTATCCCACCTCCTTAGTAACCTCCTTACTAGTCCTTACTTAAGTCCTAAGTTTACTTGCTCTTCACCCTAATTACTTGGCCACCACAACAAATCCTTGGTCACCAAGATTACCCATGGGTTGCCCCATAGATCAAGCTATTCCATTGGATCATTACATTAGGCTTAGGTTTAATTACTTATCTTATTCTTGTGGGCTTGCATTAATTTGTTTTGGGCTTCACATTAATAAACACTTGGGCTTCAACAATGACAAACACTTAGGCTTGCACATTAATTCTATTAGACTTAAAAAATTGCTAAACAATCCATAAGTCCATCCCAGTTGGCTAAAAGCCTTATTATATATTCTCTACGTATTATACTTGCATTCTTTTTCGTATATCAATTCACAATATACAATATCTCATCCTTCATACATACTCGTATCATACTTCGTATTCAATACCTCATACAATACATATACGTCATACAATCATTTCAATAACTTCTAACGCTTTATTTTCCTAACATTCTCGAATTACGTCCGCATGAAAAAAATTACGTTTTCTATACTTGAATTATTATTACATAATCCAATTGACTTCGATATTATATCGTTACGTATTTCTCGGATGTTTAAAAATAATTCCCGAGTAAATATCGATGAATAATGTTTTTCAGAAAATTTCTCGGAAAACTTTTATATTCGTCTTGGAAATTCAAACACTTTAATTCATTCACATAGTGAAAATACTATGACTTTCTGACGTTTCTAAGTTATAGAACGACATTCATCTTACTAACACATAATAATAACAAGTAATATAATGTTATTCATTCTTTTATTAAATAAAAATATTTTACAAAGGATCCGAATTTCTTAATCGTTACACAGTGTCTAACAGAGGCCTATCAAAAGAGATAACGAGAATATACATCAGAAGAAGACAATGGTGTCAATGTCTACATCATCAATCTTTTCCACCTGATGTAACTCCTCTTGAGTCACTGGATCTCTATCCACAGGGATGTCAAGCCTATACAATGGAGGATCTGCATCGACAAAGCCATATGGGTCACCCGAGGGGCCAGCGCCAGAACTGGAAGGATCAAAAGTATCTGCCTCTGAAGGATCCCTGCCCAATTGCCAAATAAAGAATTGTACCCAGTCCAACTGCAGGGTCAAATTGTCAATCTGTGTCAAATGAGTCGGATCTCGGACATAGGCTAGCCAATCCGTCATCATCAAGGATCCAGGAACCATATCCCCCATGAACTGAGAAGAGAGGAATCCTACGGGAGAAAATCACGTACTCGACACCAGTCGGGTACCCATCCTCAAATCCAATTCTCAAATGCTCCCCTGAATAGGGAATCCATGTGATGACATCAGCTGTCAACAACTCCAGCTGTAGGCGGCAATGAGTGAAACCCTCAGCTACAGAAACCTCCGCCAGTATGGAATGATGCCATCGTCGTCCTCGTGGGTAGGTATCTAATCCTAATAAACTCACTAGACATAAGCATGGGAGCCTCTCATAGGCCCAGAACTGCCACCACAAAGGCAAACATCTGTTGTCAGTCAACACTCTTAACGTGTACATGGTTAATTATAAGAGAAATACTCACCAGCAGAAATGGGTAAAATCCTAGCAAAGCCTCTCTCAAGCCCTGCGAATGTATTCGCATTCCCTTGAGGAAATAGGCAAAGGTGTAGAAACCCCAATCATGCTCTCCAATATGGCCCACGTGTCGTGTGGCTCTGATCAAAGCGAATGATACCGTAGAAGAATTATCATCTATGAAGTAACCCCTAATGATCATTAGGAACAATCAACGAAGAATGCGATCCCTGACTCTCACATCAGCGGGTATGGGCTCACTCAATAGCTTGCTCATAGCATCTACACTCAAAGGACCTATACGAATAGTCCTGCCCTTGAGCGCCTCCACCGGAACTCTTAGCAAGGATCTGACGGCAGTCGGGGTAATATCCGCCGTACAAGGCACTGGTGCCCCTCCAAACTTCGTACGTGTGATAAACCGCCAATCCATCATCATCATCATCACCTCACAGTCCAACAAATGGAGTGACTGAGTCTGGTGAAACCAGCGCTCAGATAATGCCCTGAGGTAACCCCGGGGACAACGACGTGGAAGGATGGAAAAGAATGCTCCAAATCCCTAGTCATGCACGATTGCTCTATAGTTAGGATGCAGAGCCTGGTACATGGAGTAAATGCTGAACTAGTTCCCTCTAGGCTGTGTAAAGCCGGGAACCTACAATATAAATCAGATCAACATTAGAATCCAATATTCCTCATCAATAGGGAAAAAGGAAGATCAAAATATAGCTTTGTACCTCATTTGCATGCAAGTAAATCGAGGGATGTCTACTTAAATCGCCTAACAACTCTGGGTTTACCACCTGAATACTCGGGAGGTCCCTACAGAGAACATGTGTAGTAGGAGCAGGAGCCTCAATCGGTACATCCTCCTCCTCGTCCTCCATATCTTGTACATCAACCCTGACAAGATGTATCACCGCCTCCGCCAAACGACGAGGCTGTCTAACGAAACGGGGTCGATGCACTTCAGAAGCCCTCCTCCGCACACCAGAAGTGGTCCTGCGAGAACTAATCGGCTGATCTGGATTCATATATCTGGACAATAAGTCTCCAAATCACCTCAGAAAGGGTGTGGTAAATTCTTATTTGGAGCTTTTCAAAATGCAGTTTTATGACTACATGCATGCATGCATTATTTTAACATACATCTATAGTAGAGTTAAAAATGCATGACTACCTAATGCCTACATTTTGGAAAATTTTGCCATAGCCCCCTTTGTAAATAGGACTATCCACATACACATATGCATGACTAGGTGGCCAGTCAGTAGCACACCTACCTACAGTCATAAAAATCCTACATGCATTAATACATCAAAGTAAAAAATCCACAAGGGTAGCCTAATTACCAGGATTATTTTGCTTTTTCACCTTTGCACATTTGTCCTCAAATAGGATAAGAAATAGCAGAAAAAGGTGTCAATTTGACTGTTTCAAAAGTCAATTTTTTTTCACATCATTATGTTCAGCATGGTTTAATACTAACATTTACTTTGCTAAATATTTTTTATCAAGTCATTTCAGCATGCATAATCACTACTATGTGTTTAGATGCATTTCATGTGATAAATTATTTTGCAATGGATAAAAACTGGAAAAGAAGGCATGCATACGTTACCAAGACAGTGTAGAACACTTGTACGGTGATAGAATTTGCAGAAAGTCATCCGAACTCAGCAGATATGAAAAAGAGCTCTCAGATTTCCTTCACGACGCAGCTTAAAAGTGATTTGGGAAAGCAACCAGCCCATTTAAGGACAGTCACGGTTGGCCGTAGGTCCACCTATGTCTACTGTAGGTGTACCTGCGACACCCCTATGTTGGTTTGACCCCTCCATCTCGGTCTAGTTTGAGTTACGAAGGAGTTCTCACAAGCTGAAAATGCCAAATCAGGAATAAAAATGCTACGCGATTAAGTGGAATAGCCTGAAATCCTGGTTTTCACGGGCCAAACTGTTGCTTTACATAACACTCATTGGTCTTCGCCCAAACACATGGTATAAAGGTTCGATGCCGTTGCAAACTCATTAATCTCAGCTGTTGCAAACTACATTCGGCAATACCTCACGAAGTTCCGATGCCGTCAGTTTAGGGTCATAGCCCTAAAACCTTTTCCTCGGCGGGGGTGTCACACATTTCCATACATTGATGTTTAAGTTCCCTAGTGGGGGCATCACACATTTTCATCTATTGATGTATAAATCCCTGACGGGGGTGTCACGCATTTTCAACCGTTGATACACACGTCAACGAAGGTCAAGCAGCCTTAACATTATCCGCAACAAGGATCTCATCCGTTGATGCATATGTCAATGAAGGTCAGGCAACCCTAACAACACTGACTGTTGGCAGTAACTCCAATAGAGTAGCGAAGAGACCTGGCGGTACAAACCAGAGAAGGAGATCCTCATCGGGGAGGACCGATGATGGAATATGTTATACACATCCTCAACAGACAAAGCTTTATCCCCACAGAATCTCTTGTACATAAGAGATACATCTTCAAGATAAAGTCTGTATCAAGGATTTAAGACTTTGGTGATAACCCCAATGTTAACAATCCTAGAGATTCCTGGTAGTTGTGGATCACACGTCCATGACAGTTCATCAGGCTACTTATGTAGTGCTCCCTCGGTAGAAGCAACAGGGAGCCGGCAATCTTCCCATCGTGTTGGAGAACAATCCAACAAACCACATACATTTGCATCATGTTGTTATGCATTGCATTGCAATCATCTTGTTGCATTTCAAGTGTCTAGTATTCTTTATTCTATCCATGCCATTACATTGCATGAATATGATAAAGAGGGGCATCTGTAGACACTTGAAATTTTCTCCTTACTCATTACTTAACATTTCAGAAGCGCGAATCTTCTTTCGAGATAACCTCGAAGACAAATCGACTTAATCCTCGGAAATACCACCGGAAGTTCGGGCCAACCTCGAAAAACACACCGAGAGTATCATTTCCCACCTCGGAGATAACCCCGAGGATAGCAGTGCAAATACCAGAAATTCCATCGGAGAAGGCCGATTCATCTTGGAGATAACCCCGAGATATTCAGTCTCAGTTCCAGAAACAACACCAGAAAAGACAATGTCAACCTTGGAGATAACCCCAAGGAGTGCAGTTGTAGTTCCGGAGATAGCCCTGGAGATGCTCATTTCAACCTATGTAGTCAGCTTCAACCTCGGGACTCACACTGAGGCACTCAATTCCAAAACCCAGAGATAACCCTGGGAGGATAGGCATACCTCAGAGAAAACCCTGAGGGCATTCAGCAGTTGCAACATCCCAATCTTAGAGATAACCCTTAGCAACATCTGCTTTATCAGCCAAAATCGGAGATAACCCCGGTGAAGGGGAAAATCGTCATATTGCCACCTCAACCCCACATGACATCGTCTCAACAAACAAACAGTCAACATACATTCTATACAACAATGTCCGACAAGAACCAAGGAGTTGTAATCCCGAGTGACTACTACGCAAGGCAGAACATCGGATAGAATTTGAAGCTTGAAGACATAGGTCATGGTTCCATTTTCCTGACTTTGTACAACCTCTAATCCCGTGTCATTGTGTAGCTCTTGACAACAGAAGTCCAAAATAGGTCTTATGCACCTCAATCGGATGCTTGGATTGAAGTTTTGCAAGTTTGAGCAGACATCACGTTGCATGCTTGCATGTACTTCGAGATGGCATGATCCATGAGCCGGAGCACCGGGCATTTCTTTGGTGCATCTTCACCGCCATAAATACACTTACTACTCCCCCTATAAATAGAGGGCTTGGGGTGGCCATATTCAAGAGAAAAAAGGCGAGGAAGCCCTGTCCAATTTGCTCTGTACACATTCTATATTAATTTCTTTCTCATTTTAAACACTTATGAGCTCACATATAGCTATATATTTACTGGCGGGAGCCGAGTGTTCAGCCACTTAAAGCTATAAAAGTCTTCTTTGGCAGTCCACTATAAGCCTTCTTACACACTTTAAAGCCTTTCTCTTCATCTTTGCACACACTATTCTTCACGTTGAGAGTCATGTTGTGTGTGTTTGCCTGGACTTCGGTTCATGGTTTTCATTTCTCTCTCTCTCTCTCTCTATATATATATATAAACTTTTGGCGAACTTTGTTCGATGAGCCTGGATTTTATATCCGGAGCATTTACTGCTTATATATATATATATATAAATTGTTGTCGAACTTTGTTCGATGAGCCTGGATTTTACATCCGGTACATCCGGTGGGTTTACTGCTTTTATATATTTATATATAGCGACAAATCGCTGAAATGATAAACTGAGCCTGGATCGATATATATCATGTGCGTTTACCGCTTATATATATATATATATTCATTTCTGTCAGGCCTAGAGTTTACTTCGTGGCCTTTTACTACTTTATTTACGTTTAGTCCCGCTTGGAGTTTACTTCACGGCAGTTGATCATTTTTACTGCTTTATTTACATTTAGTCCTGCCTGGAGTTTATGTCATGGTGGTTGATCGCATTTATTGGTTTATTTACATTTTTGATCCCCCATGGTGGTGCTTCATGGTGGTTGATCATGTTTCTCTATATATATATTTACCGCTTTTATATATTTACATTTCTAATCCCCCATGGAGGTGTTTCGTGTTGGTTGATCATGTCTCTATATATATATATTTACCACTTTTATATTATTTACATTTCTGATCCCCCATGGAGGTTCTTCGTGGTGGTTGATCATGTCTCTCTATATATATTTACCGCTTTTATATATTTACATTTCTTATCCCCCATGGAGGTGCTTCGTGGTGGTTGATCATGTTTGTATATATATATTTACGGCTTTTATATATATAACTGCTTATTACTTTTCATATAAACTGCGGCATCATGTGAGCCTAGGAATCATGTGATCAAAGATTTAGTCTACTGAATCTAGATTCGGTTCCCGTGATGGATATTTTTAGCTGTAAGCAGCTTGTAAATTATTTACAGTGTTTGAATTTCCTTATATGACTTTAATGCCCATGAGGAGTTCGGCACAACTATATATTATTTTCTCGAAGATGCTTCGCATCTCTAAAAGAAAAGCAACCAAGACGAACATTTAATAATAAAATGGAAGTATCAAAGGCCTCAATTACTATATCTTGTTTAAAATTGAATTTTTACACAAATTCAAACCCTGTGTATATAGGTGCGAACGAGTCATAACACTACTTCCAAATAACAACACATTCACCCCCCCCCCCACACACACATTCATATAACAGTTTCTTAAAAATTGGTGGTCACAGTGGTAACATGGATGTCGGGGGGTGCCTAACACCTTCCCTCCACATAATCAAGTCCCCAAACCCAAATGAATCTTAGTTTCACAGACTCGTTTAGAAGTGTCACATCATTGGGTCAATGTGCAAACCTTTTCTCGGTTGCGTTGGTGCAACCAGTTAAAAACAACAACTGGCGACTCTTACAGTCAAATCATCGACATATACATGTTGGACCTTTTTCACTTGTTTTTTCAAACAATTCTCACATAACATGAGAACACCAAAGAACAAGAACAGAAAAGGGACAAATAAAAATCCTGACATCGACAAATCTTTTATTCATTCATTGGGTTCTATAACCACTTTCTTTCCATAAAAATCTTTCTAAAATTATCAACTTTTCTATTAAAAGTTTTACATTATCATTTGATAACTCATCTCCTTCTCATTTCAGAATTTCTTTTCTCACTCGTTTAATATATTGATCATTAAGTGTCACATTCTACAACTTACTTCTTTCTAAGGAATCCTCCTTTCCACATTCACCCTTCAGTATGAACGAGAAGGGGTCACAAGACCTTGAACTACATCCCCAGGTTATCAAGTGTCTCGACTCGAACCTTTAACAATCATAAGACTATATGGACCTCTCTTCTCGTACTCAGGGGGATCAACCCTTCGTACAATGTTTTGTGCACAAACATTTTAACGCTTTTGCATAATATAATCCCCTATAAAAGGGTTGTTCACCTTAGCTTCTCAACATCTGAATTCACACCAAAACAATTTGGTTTAGCATAACTTCTCAAGAAACGCTTGAACTGTATAAACATCTTTCAATATTTGTCTAGCTGAATCAAATAGCATAGACTTCTAACAACAACTTGGACATCAATCGAAATAGTTTTAGCCAATTCCATTGGCATATCCTTTCATAGTTTAAAGAAAACCAAAAAAATCCTTTTTATGATGTTAAGATACCGTATAATTTTAATAGTACGTTGAGGATACAGTTATTTTATGACATCGTCATGTTATATTATACCATAGTGGGCTGACGAGATGACACCCCCAAATTTGGGTACTCCATAGCCATAGGATTTGGTGCTCACTATCCAAAACTATTACATCTAACTGCCCATAATAAGGATAAAGACATAATTTAAATAACTTAAACAATAATCTTTCCCATTAATGGGTTACATCAACTTAAAATAATCCCAGGTAATCTAACCTTAAACTATTACATAAGTCTGCGAAATACATCACAATGTAACATAAGTCTTATGACACAATTCATTTAAATAAATTCACATAAATCTTCATCACTTGGACATCTTTCCCTTTCCTTTGTTGGACGATGGCTCATCGAATTTCTTGACTTTAGCTGCAGTGTTAATTGTAAGAGTGAGCAAATAATTGCTCACTGATATAAAGAGTGATAATAGCAATAACTTAAGAGTAAGAGATGAATATTGAATAAACAAGTTCAAGATTTATATCTGAGGGTCTTTAAGACCATGAACTATGTCCCGAGGTTGTTAAGTATTTCTACTTCCACCTTTAATAGTCATTAGACTATACAAACCTTAACTTTCGTACTTAGGGGGATCAACCCTTCGTACCATATATTATGCACAAACATCTAAACACTGACGCGTAGATAATCCCCTACATTAGGGTTGTTCATCTCAATTTGACTTTAGGATTTCCACACTAAAGAAAGTTTAGTTTGGAACTAGCTTATCAATGGTTCTAGAATTTTAGAACACTCATCATATAGATTAGTTTAATCAATAGGAGTTTGCTTACTATTTGAAGGTTTAGCTTAACAACATAAGTTTGAACAACAATAACTAAGTCAAGATTGAATATGAACAACTTACGATTGAATAGACATGGTATACACAAAGTGTTACATCCAAAGGAATTAGAAAATCTCATTTGAAACAACGAACTTGAACAGTTTATCTTTGAAGAGCAAGTAATAAAGTTAGGGATTTGCTCAACACAAGACTAGGGATTAGGAAACTTGCATAATGATAAATTAGGGTTAGAAAGCTCGCTTGATAATCAAAAGATAAACATAGTTATGAAACTTGCATTCAGTATAAAGAGAATAAAGTTAGGGAACTTGTCTCGTGTGTAAGCTACACAAGTATAATAAACGTTAGCCAATTACCCTACATATACCATTAGAACCTCAATACCAATTAGTTATGATAACATTAACTTCATGGGTTCACTTCTCATTTTAGTCAAGTCTATAGTCTCTAGCTTAAGACCTAATTATTTTAATCATTCATATACCATAAATATGCACTCCTAATTATATAACAGTACCCGACATGATGATTGAATATCAACACAAATTCTCATGACATCACGTTACAAACTTTCACAACTTACTAATTCATAATATTTTAGTTTCAACATTGTGATATGTTATTACGTTTTATAACATGTTTTAGGTCCTTTTATAATCTTCAAAATATGTTAAGGTAACATTCTCCAAGCTATGCTGTTAACAGTTCATTATTGGGTCTGAATGACCACTGGCGCAGCCGCGCCATGGTTACCTTAGAATCTAGCACGCTCAAGACTAAGAAGAATACGCTCATGCCTAGACGCTAGAATCAATTTCATGTAACACAAACCTGACTTTGCCTCTACGCCAAACATTCCAATTTCATGTAACATGAACAAACCCACACACTACAAACTTAACTAAATCCTTATAGCATATACAATCAAGCATTCTAACACCTAAAACATCATAACAACCAAATTTAGAGGATTAAAACCATATTTTTACTAGTTTCTCTATTTTCAACGCATTTAGCGAATTCAATTGCCAACTTTTTGTTTCTTAACCAAATTACACCATTTCAATTGCATTATTTTCGTTTCTTGATATACCAACATAATATATAATCAATTTACTAATTATATCAAGGATTAAACATGAAATTTTTGACCCAAACAAGCTATTTTCATATATAACACTATTACTTAACCTTTCTTCTTCAAACCCAATTTCTATGAATTTAAATACTAAAACTTACTTATATATGATAATTAACAGATTATAAAACCATACATACATGTATACACATCAATCCAATGTGACTTTCAATTTATAGTGAATAATCATTGAGAAACCAAAATATGAAGTATTAGGAGCAATTATACCTTGATTATTGAAGAAAATGATAGAGAGTGGCTTCAATTCTTTCCCTTTCCACAACAAAAACCCACAATCTTAACAATTTTCTTTCTTCTCGTAATTTTCACTGTGTTTTTTCTCTATTTACTAGCCTTAGGGAAAAAAAACACGCGTAATATAAACTGGCCTCCCTCTTCCCCACGTACTCTTCAGGTAAGAACCCAAAAAGTTTATGTCAGTTAGATTAAGCCAAAGGCCACAAGGCCTTGTTTGGCTGTACACAAATTCCCCCCATCTTCAATTTATTTGTATAACACTTATATTATATAGTTCCTTTTGTCACATTTTAATTTAGTTAATTTAAATAATTTACAATTATAATTATAATAATTATAATTTTCATTATAATTATACTTTATACTTAATAAATCATTATATATCTAATTTAATTATTAAATTAAACTAGAACATCATTTAATTTAATTTAATTATTTCTTTAAATATTACACAATTCATTTAATTTAATTATTTCATTAAATTAAATCTTTCAAATAATAAAATTACCATTAATCACTTTGGTTATCATATGCACTCAACTAAATTATCACACCATAATTTCACCAATTATTTATTTATATCCATAAATATATTAATTAAAATATTTATTTAATTCAATAAATATTTAAATTTAATTACAAAATTTTTCGATCGTTACAGACGATCGTATGATCATATCCAACACTAGGTTCAATTGCATTGATGACTTTCTCGTTTGTCATATCAACATCATATTTAGTGATGCTTTAATGACTATGGAAAAAAAAATATTTTGATATTTTTAAATCATTTTTGTCTACCCAAAATAATTAGCATAGACATACGAATAACAATATTATTTTTTTAAAACTCATTGGTTCCATCATTGGATCCAATATTTTTCAAGAAAACAGAAGTGCAAACATCAGCACTAAGTCAATAAATTTTGAAAATCTAGCAAAGCTAGAATATCTGGAATATCTAATTCTCTCCATCAACTTCATTACTGACTAATTCTTTTTATTTCTCGAACCACCAATGCTCTTATACTAAATATTCTTGTATTTCAATTTATAATTTTCTTATACCCCATTATAGTTCATCAAACTTTCCACACATTGGAGGTTCATGAGCTTGCCACAATAATATGTGTTTAGGAACTTGTCCTAGCAATATATAGTCCAAGAACTCATCAGAGACTGTCCATACGCTTATGGGTTCAAAAACATACATATGATTATGAGTCATCAACTTACTATATGTATGAGTTTTAAGAACTCGCACCTAATCCTAATAATATCCGACTAATCTTAATATTCTATAACTATCAAATATACACATGAGAAAAGAATCACCTTTTCACCATATATACATTGATAGAGCGACACCAATATTTTAATTATTATCAATGCGATAAACTGAGTGCAAACATAAAACCCTCACCCATACAAAGGTTTGTACAACTCAGCCATCACATGAGTCCTCAATTGAAATCCCACCTAACTCTATCTTGCTCATAACTTGCTCTTTGCTCGATACGAAGTTTTTCGTATCTCATCATTTATAACTCCTCGTGAGTTTACCTCGTACTATTAAATAGTACTTTCTCATTATAGCATCAAGCTATAACCATTCCGTCATTATAGATCCTCTATCATTTTACAACTTAAATAGACCACGTCGTGATCTTATTCTACATTTCATGTCTCCTTACGATTCTTCTTCTATTTATGATCGTTTTGGTTTTACGATCTTCCTCTATCACTAATCATGTTGTCTTTTGATTATTCAACTCAGGTGTTCCCTGATATTTCAGCTTTTTTAGGCTCTTCTTTGAACCTATTCATATTATCTTAACTTATTTCATAAGCATTCTTTGAATTTTAATCAATTAAACTTTATTTGAGTTCATTCTTATTATCTTACTCATCTTCATCTTGTAGACATCGCATATTTAATAACACTTAACATCTTATTACTGGAGTTAGGTAACTCCATATTCATATCTTTTAAATACCTATAGATTCTTCTTTGAATCTTTTTGCATATATTTTAATCTCTTATCTATAATTTTTTTAAAATTTATTTCTTATCAGTTAAACTCTATCCGAGTTTATTCTTTCATTATCTTCACATTCCTTCTCTAAGATTATAGCCTAAGGTACTCCTACCTAAGGTTTATAACCTACAACTTTGATACCAACTATAACGACCCCAAAACTTATATAATTAAACTCTCGACTTCGGTCGTTAATAATACGTCTAAATTTTGATTTTACATCATTATTCGATGTTAAACTTAATAAAATGCAGAATAATTTAACTTTTCCATCTTCTTACTTTAATTCCCTGAATCAAAACCTTTATCATTTACACCTCTCTGAATAAAATTATATTATGATTCACTTCATCAAAGTTATTATATAAAATCTTACTTCTTAGCTCGATATCCCTTATACATTGGGTAGCTCAAACATTACAACTAAATATAAAGTTTCACATCATAAGTTATCAAGTACATTTCTCAAAACCTTTATCTTTACCTACCTTTGAACCATACTTAGTTTATTACTCACTTTACCAGAGTTAATAAATAAAACTTACATCCAGGTTCAATACCTTTTATACATCGGACAAAATTTAAACTTTATAACTCAACATCAATTAAACATCATACATTATCAAGTACATCATCCGGAACATTAAACATGGTTCAAATAATAACATCTCAGCCAAACCATATAAATCTTCATGTATTACATTTGATTCATGTTTTTCAAGTAACACTTAGTGTTACCTTGAATCCTTAACTTGCAAAAGTGGTTATTTGCAAGGTTGAGCTCGACAGCCCAGCAAATCTGACATTTTTCATGCATCACGTATCACATAATTGTAGAAGTCGGGATTTTTATTTGTCCCTCTCTGTTCTTGTCTTTTGGTGTTCTCATGTTAGGTGAGATTTGTTTGAAAAAACAAGTTTGAAAAGGTCCGACATGTATATGTCAACGATTTGACTATAAGAGTCGCCGGTTGGTATTTTTAAATGGTTGCACCAACTCAACTGAGAAAAGGTTTGCACAAAGACCTAGTGATGTGAAACTGTTTAACTGGTCTACAAAACCGAAATTCGTTAGGGTCCGGGGGCTTGATTAAGCGGAGGGAAGGTGTTAGGCACCCCTCGACTTTCGCGATAACATGGTTGTTGCCACTTTCCAATTTAAACTTTTATCTGAATGTGTGTGTGTGTGTGTTAGATCTATGTGCAGTTTATTTGGAAGTAGTGTTATGCCTCGTTCACACCTATATACAAAGGGTTTGACTTTTGTATAAAAGTTCAATTTTAACGAGATATAGCAATGATGTTTTGTAAAACAGGTTTTTCAAACCCTTGTGCTTAATAGTAAGTGAGGCCTTTGATACACCCATTTTATTAAGTACTCGGCTTGATTGCTTTTATTATTTTCAAGATGCAAAGCATCTTCAAGAAAATAAGATATATAGCAGTGTCAAACTCCTTGTGGGCATGAGAGCCATCTAAGAAAATTCAGACACTGTGAATAATTTACAAGATGACTGCAGCTAAAAATGTCCATCATGTGAACCGAATCTAGATTCAGGAACTGAATATGTGATCACATGATTCCTAAGCTCACATGATAAAGCAATATGTACAAAAGCTAAAACAAGAACTAGATTTGAATAAAGCTAAACTATTTCATCTTCATCGGTTCCAACTTAGTCACCATAAATCGGTTAAAGTGAGAAATAGCCATATTGAGACAAATCTAGCCCGCAACAAAAGCTAGAAAACGAATTAGATTTGAGTAAATCTAAGCATTACAGCTACAATGGTTCCATTTTAGTCACCATGAACCGGTTAAAGTGAGAAATAGCCATGTTTAGGCAAATCTAACCCGCAGGCTGACAAACAGTTATATATATATATATAAGCAATAAACGTTCCGGATGTGTATCCAGGCTCAATCAAATAGAGTTTGATGACAAGAGACATATATAAGTATTTATATATATAAAAGCGGTAAACGCTCTGAATATTATATTTGGGCTCAATCGAAGCATAGTCCGATTATATATATATATATATATATATATATATATATATAAGCAATAAAAAGCCATGGATCGACGATTCGAGCATACCCACAGGATGCGACTCTCAACGTGAGTAGATATATATATACAAAAGTGAGAAAAAGCTTTAAAATCTAAAATATCTTACAATGGGCTGCCAAGAAGACTTCAGATAGGTTTTGATGAACGAAAACTTGGTTTCCACCAGTTAAATTTTAGTATGTTATAAAACACGAGCTCACAAGTGTTTAGAAAAAGGAAGCACTCAATTTGGAGCACTATAGAAGTGTGTACAGAGTGAAATGGGCAAAGTTTTCTCACTTTTTCTGTTCTTAAAATGGCTAGCCCAAGGCCTCTATTTATAGAACTAATGGTCGCAGGTCTACTCAAGGTAGTCGTGGGTCTACCTGTGGCTACTCAAGTTGCCCTGGACCATATAGGTCCCGTCATCTCGAAGAACGTGCTCTCGTACAACGCACTGTCCGCTCGAACCTTCATAACTTTCAACCCGGGCATCCGATTGAGGCGTGCTATACCTTTTTGGAATGTTGTTGTTGAGAGCTACACAATGACATAGGATAAAAGATTGTACGAAGCAGGGAAGATGGGTCCATGACCAGATCTTCAAGTCTTCAAATTTTATTCGATTTGCTATCTTGTGTAGTAGTCACTCGGGATTGGAGCTATGGTTCTTGTGGGACACTTCTGTATAAAATGTGGGTTGAAATATTGTTGAGATGACATGAATGTAGTATTGAGGTGGAAAAATGATGAATTTGCCCCTCACTAGGGTTATCTCTGACTTTGCATAGATGTAGCAATCGTTGGTCAAGGTTATCTCTGAGATCGGGCTGATGTGCATGCTGAATGTCCTCAGGGTTGTTTTTGAGGTGTGCTTGACCTCTCAGGGTTATCTCCGGGGTTGGAACTGAGTGGCTCGGGGTTGTCTCCGAGGTTGGAACTGACTTCTCCAGGGGTTATCTCCGGAACTAGAACTGCATCCCTCGGGGTTATCTCTGAGGTGGGAACTGAAACTCCCAGGGTTGTCTCCGATATTGAAATTGGATATCTCGTGGTTGTCTCTGAGGTTAAAAACAAAGTATCCCAGGGTTTTCTCTGGGATTGAGCTTATTTGACTTCTAGGATTATCTCTGGAAGATGATTTGGCCCCCTAAAAGGTTTGTAATAGGAATGCAAAATTTTGAGTGTCTACAGATGCCCCTCTTTATCATATTCATGCAATGTAATGGCATCGATAGGGTACAGATCACTAGACACTTGAAAGGTGACAAGATAATCATGATGTAATGCACCATGATGAAAATGTATGCTGAATGCATGGAATGAAGGTTGCTCCATGAATGAGATCAGAGGATGATGACATTTGGGGTTACCACCAAAGTCCTTAACTCTCATTACCGGCTTTCCACCATAGATATTCTTCTCATGTACGAGAAACTCTTGGGGAATTGCACTTCGTCTAATGAAGACTTGTATAACAGATTCCATTATCGGTCCTTTCCGATGAGGATGGTTTCCCTAGTTTGTATCGCCAGGTCTTTCCATTGCTTTGTTAGAGTTACTACCAACAGTTTGTGTTGTCAGGGTTGCTTGACCTTCATTAAAGTTAATGTGATGACCCGGGAATGGGTGTGGTTTTAAAAATTACGAGGACGAAATTTTTATAAGGGAGGAAGAATGTGACAACCTAGGAAAATCGGATTATACATAATTTAAGTTTAAAGAATTAGTTATTAATAAAATGATTTTTTATTAATAATATTCTTTATTGTGTTTATTAATCGTTCTAGAACTTAGGATGATTATAATACGGGAGGATTCTGTGACGCCCCCAAATTCGGGTATCTACCAACCCGATAGATGGTGCTCCACTGTACTAATATCCATACAATCATTCCATTGAAATACAACAAAATGAAGGTATTTACTATCTTCTTATTACAATCAAAGTATAATCCTTCCCAGGTTTATAAACTGGTTACATCGTTCATTGTTCATAATGTGTAATACATATTAACTTACTAAACTATTACACAATGCCTAAACACCCATCCTAGCTTTGCCTTTATCTCTCTTGGCATTCACAGTACGTTCATCCTTAACTGCAGTTATATGATTCACGCAAGAAGTGAGCATGATAGCCTAACAAGTTTATCAAGGATAACAGGAATTCCACATTCGTGAATCATATAACAATTCCGACATAACTGAACAATAGTTATGAAGTATTATGAATCAATAATACTTTAACAGTTCATAACATCAATTCCCAAAGTATAGAATAGATTAGGAATTCTGAACCGGTCGATAAACCATGAACAATAACTTTCAGTTTTCATACTTGAAAAGGAGTCCACAACACTAAGGTCGTTCATCCGATAACTTACGAGCACTTCTAGGTGATCAGCCTATAGTACTCTGTGTTGATCAACACTCATTCATTAAATGTATTTACATTTAATATTTTTGGCAAACTCGCGTGCCCATCAAAATATCGATAAAAAATACTTTTGTTTGTTCATAGACAAATCTTACCTTCACGTTCGTACCAATTACTTGGCATAGGATAGCGTTAACATTTCTATGTAGAATGATATGAATCATAATCAATCTATATATTACGAATAGTCTAGCCAAGTTAAAATCTGGCATCAACCCTTTCTTTAAAACAAGGCTTGCAATTCAGTTCATGAATCACATAAAACTTGGCTAACATGGAAGTTAGACAAGCGTTAAGAAAACTTGCCTTTCAGCGTCTTCAAATATTTTACTCGATTGACCACAGCCTTTACAGAATCTACATGATATATTCACATAGCACACTATAATTAGCTATCAAACAACTATTCAAATTGTTTCTACAAGCTTCTTTCTCTTCTATGTCTTTGTTAACTTAATATCATTTACTAAAGTCAACAAGACTTATTACCCTTCGTCCCGGTTTATTAATCAACTGACATTTATTAACCGGACTTAAACAATGTCGACGAGATACCAAGGTTGTTCAACGTTCTTAACTTATTAATATGCATTAAATTCCTAAGTTTCATACCATATACCTTAGTATAAGTAGTATAGGAATAGCTTTGATACACTTATGAAGTGTACAAACATCACCCCTTTAGGTCCCCGAACAAATGGAGTTCAAAACCTAAGTCATTGTCTAAGGTTCACCACTTGCGCCGCGACGCGACCCTCATAGTACTAGACTAGCGCTGCGACGCCAGTTAGCAGTGGCAAGGCCCTCGACTTGGCGCTGCGGCGCCAATTAGTAGTAGCCAAAGTTAATGTGCCGATATGCGTAAAGCGATGAATAACACTATGTATCAGCCAGCATGGCTCCAGACCTCGATACTGATTTTCAAAGAACTTTTAAAAAGATTGCGAAATTCTCGGGGCCGTAACTTCTTCATTTTAAGCCCGATTTGGTCCGTTCAAAAGCCTACACGTCAAAAATAACGTAATCTACGTGTTCATATAAGAATTCGACACTTTCGAATCCGTTAACTCAAAATTGACCATTTAGTTCATTTTCTAAACGTTCGGAAACGTTAATGAGCGACCAATGCTTGTTTTCTTCGTTTTAAGTCAGAATCTGATGATTCTCGAACCCACAACTCTTAATCACCCTAGCTCACATGTTGACATTGAAAACCAACGTTTTCAAGTCTCACGACAACTTTTGACCCTTAATCCGGAATTCAACGTTTTCGACGTTTATCGTCTATTTTCGTAAAATTCGCCATAACTTCGTTACTAGGGTTCTCTAAGCCAAATCACATGGAATACTCCATGGATTTAATATCTATACCCTAACCAAACAAGATGCAATTACTAACGTATTGATGGAGTTCAATCGTTTATAAACAATCGATCTCAACAATCAATGTTTTCATGGTTCAAAACTATTTTAAACCTTATGATTCTTATAACCTCGTGACTTATAGAGATTGAATCTATGGTAAGTGATCTTTAATCCCTCATACAAGACATATACCACCCATCTATGATTCTCTAATATAAAAGAAAAATCAAAAAGAGATGGAGAGGAAAGATAAGGATTATACCTTAATAATCCTTGTGAAACTCTCTTGGAAAACTAGAAGATCAAGCTTCCAAAGTGTAGAATTTATGAGTCTAGATCTCTTTTCCTCTCAAATAATCTAGGTTGAGTATTGGAAAAACTCTCAAATGAAACAATCTAGCCTCATATTTATAGGAAACTAGAATGGAGGGCATTTTGGACCTTACACACCAACCTCCTTACTATTCATGTGTGGTCACCAAGCAAAACACTTGGTGACCAAGCCTTATGCTTGGCTTCCACACCAAGTAGCCGGCCCACCACTTACAAAGTGACATCCCATGGGTTGCCCCATGGGTTTTACCCATTTGGTAACCCACCGGTTCGACCCACGGTTCGGTTTAAATGAATTGGGCTTAACTAAATAAACATTGGGCCTAGACTTGGGCTCAACTCACTAATCTCCTTGGGCTTGGTCATTTAATAATTGGACTAATAGAAATCCAACTCAAATGACTTATTCATTAAGACTTAATCTTAATCCTATAATACGAATTGTATTCTATACGTACAATAATCGTATTCTTTCCGTATACTACACGTACAATAATCGTATTGCACTTTGTATTTACTCAACATATTATACATAGACACTAAAAAGTATCATGATTGTATAATACTCGCATTAACCCTAACGCCATTCCTTCTACGCATATTATTTTCTTCTCGGAAATCAATATACTCAACCCTTAGGTTTTAAAGTCCGCGTAGCTAAAATCAAGCTTGCCATAAATGAAATATTATCAGATATTCCATCTAATCTCGATATTCTATCATTACACGTTTCTTGGAATTTCAAAATAATTCCCCGAACAGAAACGGATGAATAGTGTTTTTACAGAAATTTCTTGGAAAATAATTATTTTTGTCTTGGAAATTCCAAACAATTATTTCTAACACGTAGCCAGAATACTAACCACGTTAGCACATTCTAGGTCATAGAACGACCTTCACATAACTTACTCACAAAGAAATCAATTAAATTCATTTAATTCACATAATCAAATAAAAATTTAATTGTCATAAAAATATGATTTTCTCGGGCGTTACAGATTCTGGCTACAAGCTAGACTGAACGAGTAAGAATTTTCAAGAAGAAAATAAAATTTTTTCGAGAACAAAAATATTTCAGGGGAAAAAGACGAAATATGCACTATTCACCTGACGAAACCCTAAGGGTTAGGGTTTGAATAACCTAAGCCTTTTCGAGAGTTCGGTACGTCAAAATGACATTCCGTCGAAAGATTTGATGATAATATATCGTGAAACGGTAAGTAAGCCGATAAAAGTTTTTTTCGAAAAATGTGCAGAAATCGGACAAAATAAAAATAACGAAAAGTACTATTATGTACTTTTCATTACGTTAGGGGACAACGTGAAGGAAAACGCTTAATGTCAAAAAGTGTTTTTCAGTTTTTTGGAGATCCGAAGAATACTTAAAAGTTAAACTGTAAACGAAAGACGAAATATCCAAAAATATTTGGATTCCGAGAATTAATGTTTTCGAAATGTCGGACGAATTTCGCAAGACGGAACCACGAAAATTCCAAGGAAAGCTTCGTGAATTGTAAGGAGGTGTGAATAGTAATTTAGGGTCGAAATAACTATTTTGCCCTTAGCTTGGAAAATCTATAAAAGGAAGCTTAATTTCATTTGTTGGTGATTTTGAAAATCACCAACATTTGAGAGAGAGAGAGAGAGAGTTCAGATGAGGAAGAAGAGGAAAAGGAGGAAGAAAAGCTTGCTCGTGTGCAAACTTTGTCTGGCGAAAGAAGATTAAAGGAGAAAGGTAATCTGAAACCTTGTCTCATATAAATTTTCTTTAAGTTTTCTATGCTTAAAACATAGCTTAATGAGAATAAGAGTAAAAGATGTTAAGAATGATTTTCATATGGTTAAAATCATGAGAAAAAAAGAAATAAGAAATTAGAAGTTTAGTTTATAAATTTCTTAAGGAAGTATAAAATTTGTAATGAATTTGAGCGATCCGAATGAATAATATAAATGATTCGGTAAAATAAGTAAGGAATGGTGTTTAATAACATCAAGAAATCTTAATCAAAATATCGATTAAAAATGAAGAATGAACGAAAAACGCGAAGCACACGCGAAGAACGCGAAGAACACACGCGAAAAATGTTGTTGATGGACAAATTTAAAACCATCGTAGTATAATTGTTGTTGATGGACAAGTTTAAAACCATCGCGTATAAGTTAGATGTTTATTTCTTGGTTAGGAGCGGTAGAAACGTTCATGAAGAATGGATTAAACTTAGCTATACCGAAGTTATGACAAAAATTTCATAAAAGATGAACGAGAATTAAAAAGTTAGTAAATGAACCCGAATGTGTGGGGTTTCATAAGAATGTAAGAGAATGTAGAAAATGTGAGTCGTGGACTCAAAATGAATGAGTTCCGAGTTCGGATGACCGAATTACGAACGAACGAACGAAGAATGTTAATAACGTAAACTAAACAAAGGACGAAGATTAAGCTAATCGAATGACATGTTAACGAATCCAAAATGAAGTTTTATCCAAGGGGGATTGAAGTAAGTAAGATAAGGAAGAGAGTGGCTTTGGAATGACCTCGTTCTGAGTTATAATGAATAAGTTATAATGAATAAGTCCGCAGCGCCAGGCATGCTTTGTAAGGTGGCGCCGCAGCACCAGACCGGGGAATTGGGCACTATAAACTTGCATCGCAGTGCAAGCTATAACATAGAGGGTGGCACCGCAGTGCTAGCCAAGGTAGTCAAGCACTGCATAGTGGCGCTGCAACACGAGAATTGTAAAGGGAACCGGCGCCGCAACGCCGGTGCAGGTTAAGGCCCAGTGATGAGCTTTTAACTGCTCAAATCCTGGGGAAAGTGTAACGAAAGCTAATAAACGTGTAGTTTAAGTAAGATAACACTTAAACAAGTGAATTAAACCTTTAGTAAAGGTTGAACGGAAAGATTAAACGAGATTAAAAGACAAAGAATGTAAACGCGGGTTATGAAACCGATATGCGGGGACCGTAGTCGCGATAAACGAACGTGTGAGATTGCTATGGTTGTGATTCCTTAGACGTTGAGTGACGAGGGTAGTGAATAACATTTTGATGTTATGTTGTGGTAATGAGAGATAAGTGTAAAGTGTATAGACGCTGTGGACGCAATGCTGTTGCGATGAATGGTCGGTCTTAGCATACAACGAACCGTATGGCTTCGACATTAAGAAAGAGTAATGAACATGGTGTTCATGTAATGGATAACGAAAGTAATAAGTAAGATATGAATTATCAAGAAAGCCGTAATGAACGGTAATAAGATTAATAAAAGCCAAATACGAGTCAGATAAGAATGAATCTTGAGGTATGACATTTAGTTGCCCGAAAGCTATAAGGAATAAGAAATTGACTTAAAGAACATTATAGTTTAATGGTTTGGATAAGTTAAGATAAGTTTAGGTTCTGGTACAATCGTAACCTTTGGTGGTTGACATATGGGAGCTGGGCTAAACAATTCCTTCAAAAAGCGAAGGTATATAAGAAACTGACAACCGATCTAACTCACTGTGATAGCAGTGTAGATGAGACGAGAACTTATTTGTTGGTTGTTTGTGGGAAATCACTCAGAGTACCATATGAACTACTAGCAGAGAAGCGATGTGTGCTGAGTCCTAGAAGAGTATAAGAAGAAGGTAAGAATGCAAATCATAAAAGATGATGAACGTATTGAGTAAGACATCTCCGTATATCATGAAGTCGTAAAGCGGTAAAGAAAGTTGGTCGCGTAAACTTAGATTGCAAGAACGCGAACCCTAAGAATAAAGTTAAGTAAACCAATGCGTAAGTCAAGTATATGACTAATTGGTTTATGTGTTATTTCCTTATGTGTTTTATAGGGATTGGAATAAGCAGTTCAGCGTAAGCTTTAGCTGTGCGTAAGGCAAGTTTCCAAACTTCATTCATATTCTAAATGAATTTTAGTTTCTTGAACTTCTCAGATGTTAAACTTGAGAAGTTCTGTCTATATGCAAATGTAGAATATTTGTACAAGGTGGTAGAACGTATGAGGCCTTGTGCCACAATTTGAACACTTCGGTGTTTTTATGAGATGAACTGTTCTGTGATTGAACTGTTCAATATGAGAATGTTCTGTTTATACATGAACCGTTATTGTTAAGTATGTGCAAACGATTCTAGCCAGACAGTGTGTGTATGAAAAAGGTAAAAGAATGAAAGTATTTCAAAGTGAATATAACTAATGATTCTAGCCAGACATGGTGTGTATAGGAATCAGAATTATTCCCATTATTCAAGCTTCTTCATAAGCTTTGTTCGATTATCGAAGTTCTAAAAGAATGTTTGAATTCTTGAAGTTGTTTGTTTAACTGCTATGACTTGCTGAGCAATTGAATGCTCATACTTGCTTTAACTGAAAAACATTTTCAGCGTACAATGTTAGAAGAACATTAGGATCCCGTAAAGATCAAGCTAACCGATGTCCAGATGAAGTGCCATTTAGTTTATGAATGTACGTGAAGATCAAACGAAGACTTATAATGTAGAATAGTTTAATTAAGCTATAGACTAGTTTAATGAACTGTTATGTATCCTTGGTAGCGGATGAAAGTCACTCGTGTAAGATGTAAAGAATAATGTTATTATCATTATTTGTAATGAACGAGGTTATAAAGTATTAGAACCTGGGAATTGAGAATGTATGTTGTTATATTTCAGTATATAATGATGTATGTTTGGAAAGAAGTGGGACCATGACGTACGAAATCCGAGTATGAAGATTGATCGGATTTTGTGGAGTTACAGAGTGGTATCAGAGCTAATAGGTTATAAACCTTAGGTATGAGTACCTAAGGCTATAATCATAGAGAGAAGGATAAGAAGATCATTGAGTTCAACGATTGAGGAAGAAGATCACCACGTGATCATAGTGAATCGTAATAACACATGATATTTTAAATGATGAATGATTTATAGCTAATGCTATGAATGAATGGTACTATGAAGTAGTACGGGAAGAAGAACTCAGATTGAGTTGTAAAGGATAACATACAAATTAAAGAAAATTCGTATTAGGTAAGAGAAAAGTTAGAAGTTATAAGATTTCAATTGAGGACTCATGTGATAGCTGAGTTGTATGAACCTTTGTTATGGGCAGAGGTTTGTGCTTTGGTGTAACAACTTCTTAGCTTATAACAATAATAATCATTAGAATATGTGGTCGCGCTATCAATATGTATATGACGAGAAGGTGAATCTTTTCTCATATATATGTGTGATAGGTAAAGAATGTCAAGATTAGGTGCGAGTTCTTGAAACTCATACTTATGGTAAGTTCGTGACTCATAATCATATGGTATGTTTTTTAACTTCTTAGTGAATGGGCGCCTATGGTTTGACTAGGATAAGTTCTTAAACTCATATTATTGTGGAAAGTTCCTGAACTCATAATGCGTGGAAAGTTATTGGACTGTACTAAGGTATAAGGATGTTTAGACTAAAAATGAGTATTTTCAGTATACTTAGCATTGATGGTGCTAGAGAAGAATAAGTATTGTCATAAGTAAGACAATGAAGGAAGATGGAGAATAAGATATTCCAACTCATCTAGCTATGCTAGATTTTGAAGTTTATTGAAATCGTGCTTATGTGTGCGCATTTTGAAAATGAAAGAATTGGTTCAACTTTTGAAACCAAGGGATTTTAAAAAGAACTATTCTTTATATGTCTATGCTAATTATTTCGGCAAAACAAAAATTGATTTGAAATATCAAAATGAATTTTATATCATCAGTGCATTTGATCCAAAGATGGTAAAAGGATGGAGTTGTTAATGCAATTGAACCTAGTATTGGATGTGATCTTAGGATCAACAACCCACATGGTATGATGTATAATGACGAATTCATAAACTGACGAAGTCCTCAACGTACTGTGAAAAGTATGATATCATGACGTCATAAAACATTTTGATGTATTGCGAAAGAATTTAAAGAAGTAGTCGATGTCAATTGATTTAACTAGAAGAATATTTCAAGTTGATATCCAATTTATTGGTATGGTCTAAGCTATTTGATTTGGCTAAGACAAATGGTATGTCATGTTTAAAATAAAATCGAGCTTTCCTTGAACAAGTTGTGCCAAACCAAATTATTTTGGTGCAGAATCTAATGATTAAATCTGAGGTGAACATACCCTGAAATGGGGTTATGCAATGGGTTGATCGCCTACATATGAAAGAGGTAGTTTACCTTCTTGGTGATTGTAAACTGACCATGAAAGAAGGGTTACGGTGTCATATTGTTAAACCTAGTAAGAGTTCATGGTCAATTTGACCTCTCAGCAGAAGTATGAAATGTTTTAAAGGAATTCTTATATTCCTCATTGTTCATTCTACTTCATAATTCTTGATAAGTTATGGAGGTGAGGGAATGTTTGAAAGATAAGAACTTCTTTGAAGAGACGTTGAGAAGAAGGGTAGGTTAAAATTTCGAGGACGAAATTCTGTGAAGAAGGGGGGAATGTGATGACCCGGGAATGGGTGTGGTTTTAGAAATTTCGAGGACAAAATTTTTATAAGGGAGGAAGAATGTGACAACCCAAAAAATCGGATTGTCCAGAATTTAAGTTAAAAAAATTAGTTATTAATAAAATGAATTTTTATTAATAATATTATGTGCTATGTGTTTATTAACCATTATAGAACCTAGGATGATTATAATATGGGAGGATTTTGGCTACGAGCTAGACTGAACGAGTAAGAATTTTCAAGACGAAAATAAAATATTTTCGGGAACAAAAATATTTTTGGGAAAAAAGACGAAATAGGCACTATTCACCCAATAAAACCCTAAGGGTTAGGGTTTGAATAACCTAAGCCTTTTCAAGAGTTTGGTGTGTCAAAATGATAATATATCGTGAAGCGTTAAGTAAGCCGATAAAAGTTTTTCTCGAAAAATGTGCAGAAATCGGACGAAATAAAAATGACGAAAAGTACTGTTATGTACTTTTCATTCGTTTAACTATGTTTGGGGAAAACGTGAAGGAAAACGCTTAATGTCAAAAAGTGTTTTTCAGTTTTTTGGTGATCCGAAGAATACGTAAAAGTTAAACTATAAATGGAAGAAGAAATATCCAAAAATATTTTGATTCCGAGAATCACAGTTTTTGAACTATTAGACAAATTCCGCAAGACGGAACCACGAAACTTCTAAAAGAAGCTTTGTGAATAGTAAGGAGGTGGAATAGTAAGGAGATGTGAATAGTAATTTAAGGGCAAAATGACTATTTTGCCCCTAGCTTGGAAAATCTATAAAAGGAAGCTTAATTTCTTTTGTTGGTGAATTTGAAAATCACCAACATTTGAGAGAAAGAGAGAGAGAGTTTGGATGAGGAAGAAGAGGAAAAGGAGGAGGAAAAGCTTGCTCGTGTGCAAACTTTGTGTGAGAGCCCCAAATCCGGGTCCCAAATCACCGCAGATTCGGATCAATCATTCTATCACTATTGCGGAAGATATAAACATAAATTATTTATACAGTACACTTTACACACTATTCCCCAAAATCGAGTAACCTTAACTTATACACAAATCATAAACTATCTAACACATAGCATTATTATCCAACTATCTTATTACAAACTAGCCGCACATTTTATCCCAAGCTGAACTTGGCATTATCCTTTTTCCTGTATTCGAACGCATTCGCCTTATCTGCAATGTTTATCATGATATAGCAAGGGTGAGCATGAAAGTTGCCCAACAAGTTTAAATACAATTTATAGATATATCATGATTGAAGAATCTGAATAATAAGCTGGCTATAATTCATCAATATAATTGAGAACTAGCACGAACAAACTTTTGACTGAACAAGTATTAACATGAACAGATATATCTTGACCAACTGCTAATGAATGTGATCAGCCTTTCATATCTGACTTATACATACAATATGTACATAGTACAATTCAACATGGCAATCAGCAATGATTATCCATAAGCATATCCGAATGAAACAACTCTTAGTAGAGTTAAGTAAAAACTTGCCTGAACCATTGATTACTGCTACGCAATTTATATCGCTTTATTCGAAGACCTATTATTAGTAATATGGATCTCCAATATTAGAATAATATCATCACAATATAATAATATTATATATATATATATATACACACAGAATAACCTAAACACATAACATATAATCCTATCAGTCTATTACACACATAAGACTTAGCATCAAGTCAGACTATTTCAGTCTGACTTGAAATCGACACAATTCCAACATCCCGACGGTCTAGTCGGACAAATGACGAGTTTAAGTTCAATTAAACTCTGCCTAAACACTAAACAATATCTTAGATAATCATATTATCAGTCAAAACAATTTTCATAGTCTTGCAATAATTTTTAGATAATTATTACTATTTATCACGTATTTATATGATATAAATACTACATAATTCCTTAATCATTAATATTTATTTAATACCAAATATTAATGAAAATCATAACATAATATTATAATATAATTATAATATATCAAAGTATTTTAATACCTTAAAATCATATTTATATGATTTTTAAACTGCTATATTCATTATCCAATAACCGATATTAATATTAAAATATTAATATTTTCATGACAAAATATCAAAAGTTATACTTTATAACTTAAAATATTTTTATAACACTTCAATCATTTTTATATGATTTTTAAATCATTAATTTATTTTTCCATAATTTATTTAATATATTTATTAAATAAATTAATTACCATTAATAATAAATTATTAATGAAATTCATCACAAAATATTAAAAGTAATCAAAAATAACTTAAAATATTTTCTAACACCATAATATAATTTTTCATGATTTTTCATGAAGTAAAACCATTTTTAAATAATTTACTTAATATTATAATTAAATAAATAATACCTTTTATATTTCAAAAATATTAAATATTTTTGAAATATACCCAAAATAATTAAAAAAAGCTTTTTCAAGCTTTAAAATAATTTTTCACAATTTATTATGTATTTTTAATAATTAAAAATAATTATTTAATAAAATAATTTATTTTCAGAAAATAAGTGTCGCTATAGGGGCTTTAGGTGACACATCCGTCGCTAATGGTGTTCTTGGGCTGTTCTTAAACAAACCCAGAATACCATGTCAGTATCCGAGTTGGTAAGTTTGACCAGTGATAGATCTTTAATCTTTTTGTTTCTGGGCGATCTAAAGCATTGATGTTATAGTATAAGTGTAATACTATCATTATAAAATCATTTCATAGCCATCCAACAACAAGTCAGTGAGATATAGGCTTCAAAAGTTCATGTCAGATCTGTTCTTCATTTATGGGTTTTCCAGAAATGAAGAACAGTTCGAGGGTCATACTTTGGTCCATTTAATCTATATGTTCCCAGCCTTGTTAGTGTGATATTAAGGTCCAAATCTGTAGTAGAGATGTCAGTGAACACCTCTATATCCTCAGATCAGTCTAACAACAACATAAAACGAAGATTTTGGCCGGTCAAACTACATGTTAGGAACTTGTTCTTGAATGAATTCTGGGTTTCCCAGATCGTTCATCAGGCAGTTCAGTCAACTAAGTTTGACCATGATTTGCTATGATCCTGATACAGATCTGGGTAAGGTAATGACTTGGAACTATAGATCTCATGTCAGACTACAACTATAAAATAACAACATGACCAAAACACTATCATACTGCAAGATCAAAGGCTAACAAAATGCTTGTCAGAATTTTTGGGTAATCTGGGTTACCCAGATTTGTCCGGTCATGGTCGATCAATGACCTTTTACCACCAATAACTCACGATTTAGACATGCTATGATCCTGATTCAAGTTGAAGAACAAAGACCACATAACATACTATAGATTCATAACATAAAACACCATAAAAACCTAACATAGACAAATCTAGAGGCTCTAACATTTGGCTGTCAGGCCTTAAATTTCCAGATTTCCAGATTTGAGAAATCTTTAAATTCGAGCATCAAAATGATATGGATCTGAGTTTTAGCAACCCAGATCATCAAATGACACCCTCTAACACATATCTAAACAACAAATCACAACATCAAATATCAGATCTAAGGATTTCTAAGTTAGGGTTCTTATACCTTTTAGGCTTTGATCTTTAAATCTGATCTTTGATTCTGTTCTTGGAAGGCTAGAGACTTGATATAGGCTTGTCTTTACTCCCTTTCCATTCTCATTTTTGGATTTTAGAGAGAGAGAATGGCTTTGGTTAGCAAGGAAAATAAAGTGAGTTTTCTCTCACTTTAGTCCTTTATAATTTTGGAATACAATGAATGTGGCTGATGTATTGAGTTTTTTAGTCACATGCTGAGCTAAGTATAGGCTAGGGTTGGTGAACAACCAAACTAGGACATAACTTACAAGTTAGCTAAATAAAGAATGCAATAAGGGCATTTTAGTCATTTCCAAACCATTTTTATTTCTAGATTGGTCATTTGATACAAACCCTTAGGGTTTAGGGTTTAGCATTTTAGAGTTTAGGGTTTAACCCTTAGGGTTTAGGTTTTAACCCTAAAGATTTAGCAAATTAAATTTCTAACATTTTCTAATTAGATTTTAAAATAGAAAATCATGATTTCTAAATTATAATTAGGGCTTCCTAATTATATTATAATTTCCTAATCACATTAGGACTTAAACAAATTAGGATTAATATTTTCTAATTAAGATTGCTAATTTAGCAATTAAATCCACCACTATATATTAGGGTTTTTGACGGAATAATTAGGGTTCAAAAATTGGAAATTAGTGTTTGCTAAATAATTAAGCTTTACCCTGATTAATATTATAATTAATAGCACTTAAGCATTATAATTCTCCGTTAAGTTCCCAAATTAAGGTTTCAAATTACCAAAAATCTTAAATTAGAGTTCTCAGATTTGGTATTAGGGTTTCCCAATAATCAATTAGGGTTTCAAGTGAATCATTAGGGTTTTCCATAATTAAGTTATAATTTAATAACGTTTTAAACTTATTCAAAGCATTTAAATTCCTGAATTAGGGTTTTCAATATCCGAATTAAGGTTTTGATTCTTAATCGAAATTAGGGTTTCGTAACCGCCTGTGGTTTTTATCGACGTTAGGGTTTTCTAACCTAACATTGACGTTTCTTCATATATTTATTAGGGTTTGACACAGATATAATTTATCTGGTCAACCCTTGGCCCTTAATCACATTCTGAACACATACATAACCATATACACAGAACATATTCCTATATACACTTAATCCTGAAAAATTCACCTAAATCTTTCACAGAATTTTGAAATCTTCAAACTTCCTTCCCAAAAATATCAAACGCATACACTTATTTTCTGTCTATGTCTATTATTTGACCTTAAATCAATCATTTAAGATTTTAATAAATTTTCTAAATTCTCGGGTCGTCACACTTTGTCCGACGGAAGAAGATTAAAGGAGAAAGGTAATCCGAAACCTTGTCTCATATAAATTTTCTTAAAGTTTTCTATGTTTAAAACATAGCTTAATGAGAATAAGAGTAAAAGATGTTAAGAATGATTTTCATATGGTTGAAATCATAAGAATAGAAGAAATAAGAAATAAGAAGTTTAGTTTATAAATTTTTTAAGAAAGTATAAGATTCGTAATGAATTTGAACGATCCGAATGAATCATATGAACGATTCGGTGAAATAAGTAAGGAATGGTGTTTTATAACATCAAATTCTAACAAAAAGTGAAATCGTAATCAAAATATCGATTAAAAATGAAGAACGAACGAAGAACGCGAAGAACGTTGTTGATGGACAAATTTAAAACCATCATAGTATAATTGTTGTTGATGGACAAGTTTAAAACCATCGCGTATACGTTAGATGCTTATTGCTTGGTTAGGAACGGTAGAAACGTTCATGAAGAACGGATTAAACTTAGCTATAATGAAGTTAGCGAAAATTTTGTAAAAGACGAACGAGAATTAGAAAGTTAATAAATGAACCCGAATGTGTGGGGTTTCATAAGAATGTAAGAGAACGTAGAAAACGTGAGTCCTGGACTAAAGAAAGAATGAGTTCCGAGTTCGGATAACCAAATTACGGACAAACGAACGTAGAACGTTAATAACGTAAACTGAACGAAGGACAAAGATTAAGCTAATCGAATAGCATGTTAACAGATTCAGAATGAAGTTTTGTCCGAGGGGGATTGAAGTACGTAAGATAAAGAAGAGAATGACTTTGGAATGACCTCGTTCCGAGTAATAACAAATAGGTTATGAGATTGGGAAGTAAGCATCTCAAAACAATTAAACACTTAGAAATTTTTTCAAGAATTAGGCGCCATAAGCAATGACCATGCTTAGAAGTAGTGCTGTCACAGCCACAGACCGGGGAGTTGGGCAATCAGAATCGTGACGCAGAAATGAGCAATAACACAAAGGGTGGCGTCATAGCCACCAGAGTGCCAAACCTCGTAGTCAAGCAAGACATAGTGGCTTTGGCAAATAAAAAATTATAAAGGGAACCAAATACCATTAACGCTTGGTAGTAGGGCACTACTACCAAATGATGAGCTTTTAACTGTTCAAATCCTGGAAAAAGTGTAACGAAAGCTAGTAAATGTGTAGTTTAAATAAGGTAACACTTAAATAAGTGAATTAAACCTTTAGTAAAGGTTGAACAGAAAGATTAAATGAGATTAAAAGACAAAGAATATAAATGCGGGTTACAAACCAATATGCGGGGACCGAAGTCGCGATAAACGAACGTGGGTGATTGCTATGGTTGTGATTCCTTAGACGTTGAGTGACAGGGGTAGTGAATAACATTTTGATGTTATATTGTGGTAATGAGAGATAATTGTAAAGCGTATAAACGCTATGGATGCAACACTGTTGCGATGAACGGTCGGTCTTAGCATACAGCAAACCGTATGGCTTCGACATTAAGAAAGAGTAATGAACATGGGGTTCATGTATTGGATAAAAAAAGTAATAAGTAAGATATGAATTATCAAGAAAGCCGTAATGAACAGTAATAAGATTAATGAAAGCTGAATATCAGTCGGATAAGAATGAATCTTGAGGTATGGCATTTAGTTTCCCGAAAGCCATAAGGAATAAAAAATTGATTTAACGAACAATATAGTTTAATGGTTTGGATAAGTTAAGATAAGTTTAGGTAGTGGTACAATCGTAACCTTTGGTGGTTGACATATGAGAGCTGGGCTAAATAATTCCTTCATAGAGCGAAGGTATATACGAAATTAGGAACCGATCTAACTCACTATGATGGCAGTGTAGATGAGACGGGAACTTGTTTATTGGTTGTTTGTGGAAAACCACTCAGAGTACCATATGAACTACTAGCAGAGTCGCAATGTGTGCTGAGTCCTAGAAGAGTATAAAAAGAAGATAAAAATGTAAATCATCAAAGATGATGAACGTATTGAGTAAGACATCTCCATATGTCATGAAGCCGTAAAGCGGTAAAGAAAGTTGGTCGTGTAAACTTAGATTGCAAGAACGCGAACCCTAAGAATAAAGTTAAGTAAACCAATGCGTAAGTCAAGTATATGACTAATTGGTTTATGTGTTATTTCCTTATGTGTTTTATAGGATTGAATAAGCGCTTCAACAGAAGCTTTAGTCATAGAAGGCAAGTTTCCAAACTTCATTCATATTCTAAATGAATTTTTGTTTCTTGAACTTCTCAGATGTTAAACTTGAGAAGTTCTGTCTATATGCAAATGTACAATATTTGTACAAGGTGGTAGAATGTATGAGGCCTTGTGCCACAATTTGAACACTTCGGTGTTTCTATGAAATGAACTGTTCTGTGATTGAACTGTTCAATATGAGAATGTTCTGTTTATACATGAACCGTTATTGTTAAGTATGTGCAAATGATTCTAGCCAGACAGGGTGTGTATGAAAAAGGTAAAAGAATGAAAGTATTTCAAAGTGAATATAACTAATGTTTTAAAATGATAGGAATCAAAATTATTCCTATTATTCAAGCTGCTTCATAAGCTTTGTTCAGTTATCGAAGTTTTAAAAGAATATTTGAATTCTTAAAGTTGTTTGTTCAGTTGCTATGACTTGCTAAGCAATTGAATGCTCACACTTGCTTTAAATGAAAAATATTTTCGCTGTACGATGTTAGAAGAACTTAAGGATCCCGTAAAATCAAGCTGACTGGTGTCCAGATGAAGTGCCATTAAGTTTATGAATGTGCATGAAGATCAAGCGAAGACTTGTAATGTAGAATAGTTTAATTAAGCTATAGACTAGTTTAATGAAGTGTTATGTATCCTTGGTGGCGGATTAAAGTTACTCGTGTAAGATGTAAAGAATAATGTAATTATAATTATTTGTAATGAACGAGGTTATAAGGTATTAGAACCTGGGAATTGAGAATGTATGTTGTTATATTTTAGTATATAATGATGTATGTTTGGAAAGAAGTGGGACCGTGACGTACAGAATCCGGGTACGAAGATAGACTGGATTTTGGGGCGTTAAAGTTAATGCAATTGGTAGGTGATGTTAGGGCTTCCTGACCCTCATTGAAATGTGCTTCAACGGTGAACATTATCGGACCATCTCCGATGCTTCGCTGGGTTTAATTGCCAACGGATGATAATGTCAGGACTGACTAACCTTCGTTGAAATGTGCTCCAACGGTTAACATCATCGGACCACCTCCGATGCTTCACTAGATTTAATTTCCAACGACTGATAATGTCAGGACTGTCTGACCCTCGCTGAAATGTGATTCAACGGCTAACATCATTGGACCACCTCCAATGCTTCGCTGGATTTACTTGCAAACGACTGATAATGTCAAGACTGTCTGACCCTCGCTGAAATTTGCTTCAATGGCTAACATCATCGGACCACCTCCGATGCTTTGCTGGATTTAAAGTCCAACGACTAAAGTTGTATGAAATCCCCACTGGGGAGAGATTTTTGATGAAATATATGGTTGCAATTGGAATCACAACCTCAAGTTGATGGCATTGGACCTTTGTGAGGTATTGCCAAAGGTAGCCTACAATAGCTGTGCTCACCGACTTTGTAAACCCTGTGTTCGGGCAAATACCAATGATTGATGTGTAGACCTGCATTTGGGTCTCTAAAAATCAAGATTTCAGGCTTTTCCGCTTAATCGCGTAGCTTCTTTTTTCCTGATTTGACCTTTCAGCTTGTGGACCTCCTTTGAAACTCAAATTGGATCGAGCCGAAAGGGGGTGAGGACCACCTGGGATAGCCATATGTGGACTTGCAGCAGCCATAGGGAAACCTGCAACCATCCCTGGGTCTGTTTTAGGATCTTTTCCCTTTTTCACAAGTCATTTTCAAGTGAAGTCGTACCAAGAATCCTAGAGTTCTTCTTCAGATCTGCTGAGTTCAGGCTATTTTCTGCAAAATCCATCACCGTACAAGTATTCTGCACTATCCTGGTAACGTATGCGTGTCTTCCTTTTCAATTTTGATCGTTAGAAAAAGGAGTTATAACATAAAATGCTTCTAAACACATAGTAGTAAGTGTGTATGGTCATATAACTTGATAAAAAAAATATTTAACTTAGTAAATGTTAGTATTTAACTATGCCAAACATATTCATGTGAAAAACTTTGACTTTTGAAGAAGTCAAATTAGCACCTTTTTTCTGCTATTTCTTATCCTATTTGAGGACAAATGAGCAAAGGTTGTAAAGCAAAGTAATCCTGGTAACTAGGCTACCCTTATGGATTATGACTTTGATGTTTTTCATGCATATAGGTGTGCTACTGAATGGCTACCTAGTCATGCCTACGTGCATGTAGATAGTCCTTTTTACAAAGGAGACTCTG
The DNA here is from genome assembly GCA_020205605.1 of Panax ginseng. Lineage (NCBI taxonomy): Eukaryota > Viridiplantae > Streptophyta > Magnoliopsida > Apiales > Araliaceae > Panax > Panax ginseng. The sequence continues at coordinate 92,797,624 of CM035129.1, forward strand.
GTGAAATTTTTCCATGAGTCTAGGCATTGAATAGACATGCATTTTTAACTCTACTATAGACGTATGTTAAAGTAATACATGCATGCATATAGACATAAAATACATTTAAAAAGCTCTAGGTTAGAATTTACCACACCCTTTCTGAGGTGATTTGGAGACTTGTGTCCAGATATATGGATCCGCATCAAATGAGCAGCTCTCCGTAGGACCTCTTCAAAGTGAGGAGGAGAACTTCGATGTGCCTCTACCACCCAAATTTCGAAAGCCTTTTTGGTTGACGAAGTCAGTGATTCGTCCTATCCGGGTTGAGGTACCGGATGATGAGGACGAGGAGGATGTGATTCGTCCTATCCTCTTCAATGACAGGAGAGTCAGGGATCGCATTCTTCGGCGATTGTTCCTGGTCATCCTTCGGGGTTGTTTCCTGGCGGATAACTCTTCAATGCTGTCATTCACTTTAGTTAGCGCCACACGCGAGGTGCTCCTAAACCTTTGCCTATTTCCTCAAGGGAATGCGCATGTGCTCGTAGGGCTTGATAGAGGCATGGCTAGGATTTTACCCATTCTTGCTGGTGAGTATTTCTCTTTTTTTCCCTTGTACGGGTTAAGAGTGTTTACTAACCGCAGATGTTTGATCTTGTGTTGGCAGTTTTGGGCCTATGAGAGGCTTCCATGTCTACATCCCATTAGCCTGTTAGGTTTGGACACCTATCCACGAGGACAATGATGGCATCACTCTACACTAGTGGAGGTTCCTATAGCTAAGGGTTTCACCCATTCTCGCCTATAGTTGAAATTATTGACAACCGATGTAATTACATGGGTTCCCTATTCTGAGGACCATTTGACAGTTGATTTTGAGGGTGGTTTCCCGACTGGTGTCGAACATGTGATGTCCACCCATCGGATTCCTCTCTTCACAGATGGGGGATGTGAGCTCTATCTAGGAGAGCGTGCAATCAGGAGCACCACATGAGAGATCTGTATCCCGATCTGTCCTCCTGCCAGGCGCTATTGGCGTATGTCGCAGTTACCGATCAATGATAAACCGTTGGTGGGAGTTGATGGCTTTGATTTGTAAGAGGGACCGTTCACTTAGGAGGCATTCTACCTCTGGTGGTCTCCTCGTACCATCGGAGCTCAAACCCGCACTGTAACGACCGAGAAATTTGGATTTTATTGTAAAATGATTTTATTAAATTAAATAATAATAAAATCATATTTTATGTGATATCAAGATGGTTGTTGTTCTATAACCTATTGATGATGGAATGTTGTAGTATTTGAGCTACGTGAAGGAATTAAAGTGTTTGAATTTCTAAGACGAAAATAAAAGTTTTCCGAGAAATTTTCTGAAAACACTATTCATCGGTATTTGTTCGAAAATTATTTTTGAATTTCCGAGAAATACGTGATGATAGAATATTAAGGTAAGACGGATTATGTAATAATAATCTAGTTATGGAAAACGTAATGTTTCGCTTGCGGACTTAAATTAAGAATGTAAGGAAAGTGAAGAATTAATGTGTTAAGAGATAATCGTATGATATGTGAGTATTGTACGAGGAAAGAAATCGAGTATAATACGGGGTATTATATGAGTTTGTATGAAGGAAGAAATATCGTATATTATGAAGTAGTATACGAAGTATAATACGATGATGATACATAAACTATAAGTATATGTATTAAGTAATGAAAATGGACTTGGAAGATTGATTATAATTGGTACAAGCCCAAATGAATTAAGGGTTAAGGCCCAAGATAGATTCCATGAGTTGTCTAACCCATGGGGCAACCCAGAGTGATATGATTAATGTGAGTGGTGATCAAGATAAGTGATAACCAAGATAAGTGGTGATCAAGTAAATAAAGTAATGGCCAAGTTAGGTGAGTAATGACCAAGCAAAGGATAGGATTTGTGTTGATCAAGTTATGAATAGTAAGGAGGTGGTTTAGTGTATTGGCTAAATTGCCCTAAACCTTGCAAGTTCTATAAATAGTGAAGGTTGGCAAGTCATTTGCTAGTTGTTCAAATAATCCAAACACTCTTTCTCAAAGTGCTTAATTGTTAGGGTGAGTAAGTTGTAATAAACTACTTACATAAGAAGAAGAAAGAAGCTATTTATCAAGAACTTCTAAAGTAAGATCCTCTTCTCCAATTATCTTCTATCTCTAACATGATAGGTTGATAAGAAAAGTTTGGATTAAGGAACATGAATGATAAAAAGTAAGAAGTATGTGTAAGTAATGAACTTAAGCCATGTAAGTTGGTAATAAGTCATTTAAGCTAGCATAAGTTATAAACTTATGTGAAGGAATTATGAAATTATAATGAGTTTTGCAATATAAGGAATATGGAAGTAAATGAACTTTTATGATCATATGTATCAAGTATACATAAATAAAGCTATATGATGAGAACATATATGTATGATGATTAAGAAACTTTAATTGTCATAAGTTATGAATGATAAGTTCATAAATAATTTATAAATTTATCAAGTTATAAGCTTATGAAGAAATAAGTCAAAGTCCAACCATGAGTATAAGTTGTTGGAATAAGTAGGTTAATATGTTCACATGATGAATGAAATTCATTTGTAATGCTGAACAAGTCATAAGAATGAAGATTTGTCGGAAATCGCACGATTAGACGATAATCGTCGAATTCGTAAAATTCTCGGAATGGAAGTCAAATTTTGAGTTTGAGCTCGAAAATGTTATTTTCCAATGGAGACAAGTCATGTTCGTCATTTAAGAGTTGCGGACTCGAAAATGAGCGAATTCCGACTTAGAAAGAAGAAACGAGCGTTGAACGTTCACGAATGTTTATCGTTTACGTTAAAAATGAACCAATAGGTGAATTTTTAGCAAACGAAGTCAAATAGATGAAATTCTTACATGAACGCGTAGATTACATAATTTGTGAACCATAGGCTTTTGAACTAGCCAATTTGGACTTATAATGAAAGAGTTATGCGTCCGGGAAGTTCCCAAAAATTCAAAGACTAAATTTTTTTTCAGGTATTAAAGTTGGCCATGCCATGCAACAACCCTAGACCAATTAGTCATACCATTGCAAATGAATGAATGCCTATGTAACATCGAAATTGAAAGGCAATACGCTTCAAGAAGTTAAGGACTCATACCATAGCAGCCAAGTCCGGCCATCCCATCATTAACTCAAAGGGCAACATGAGATGTAGGTAAAGTCAGGCCAGCGCAATACCAATCTTTGACAAATGATAGTGAAGATTAGTTGTGAATGTAAAGCAAGAAAGGGTTATTAGGTTGAGTTAAACCTACCTTAAGAAACCTAAAATAACATTGCTAAAGCATTGTTAAACCTTAAGAGTAATGTGTAAAGAGTAGTAATAACCTATCCATCTATGAATGCAAATAGAATGATGAAATCAGAATGAATAGTAATCAAGTCTAGTATACAAATTAGATTGAGATGAAGGGTAAGATATAGTCAGATACATACTTGATTATGTGTGACCTAATGTAAGGCATTATGTGATCATGTATTGTAGAGACTTGAAAGACTTGAACGTAAAGTAAATTACATCGTAGCAAACGCTTAAGGCAAGTATTCTAACTCTTGTCTCAGTTCAATCTGAACAAGTTTTTGAAGTTCATGTATCCTTACACATGAATTGAAGTATAATGAAGTTAAGCCAGTTCCTTTGGCTAGTCTTAACATATTGAGTGGATTGTTGATAATCTATTCATCTGTTATCAAATGCTATTATTTTTTGTCAATTACTTGATATGGTTTTCAAAAGAAGACTGAAATGTTAAACAAATGTTTTTTCGGTAAAACGACATGCACGTGAGGTTGCCAAATGATTAAACATATATACGTTTAATGGTTGTAGTGTTGATCAACATAGAGTAGAATAGGCTGATCACCCAGAAGTGCTCGTAAGTAATACCGGGCTTACGGACTTAGTTCCGGGTTGTCCTTTTTAAAGAAAGAATGAATACTCGAGGTCTTTGACCGGAGTGAATGTTTTACTGAATATTATTCATTGTGAAACATTTTAAAAGAAAGATGAAGTTCTATTTTGAATTATCAATAGTACTTCATAACTATTGTTCAGTTATCGAAGATATACGATTCATATGTATCAAGCATGTTGTTATTGAAATTGTTATACTTGTTTGAGCTAGTTATGCTCACTCTTGCTTGAACCATATGAATGCAAACTAAGACCGAACGTCCCAAGGATCAAATAAGGATAAAGGAAAAGCTAAGGCGATTATTAAGGCGCCTTTTGTAATGGTATAGGTCTATTATTGTAATGTAATGAATATTATGACAAAGAACCTTTATAACAGGTATAGAACCTGGGAAATGTAAATATTACCTTTAATATATAGACATTATGTTCGTTCTTTGAGACTATTCAACTAAATGAATGTATGAATGTTTGTATAGTATAGCACCATCCGTCGGGTTGGAAGATACCCTTGATTTAAGCGCCACAAGTTGGTATCAAAGCCTAGGTTATGAAACTTAAGGGGATTAGAACCTTAAGTCATAACCTTAATAAAGAAGTAAAAGATGAAAGATAACCTTATAAAAAAATAAAATAAAATAAAAAAATGCATTATATTATGTTATGTGTTTTTATTATTTTACTGACGTATACTAATCAAACTATATTGTTTTATTGTAGATGTCAGGAGAAAATGATATGTATAGAAATATACATGTAGTGAGCAAGGATTCAGTTAATCGGGTAGAGATACTACCCAATCCCGTAGCGATTGAGCCAGAGGTGGTAGTAATAGAGTCTAGAGACTCGGACGATTTAGATTATATGTCTATTTTCAATGGCATGCTAGAGGAGGAGGTGGACGTGATGTCCTTTGACCAGGTTCCACCTACAGCAGAATTGACTACTAAAGAGTCAATGAAGGCACTATTTATGTCAGTATTGGATAGGAATGTCCATTATTGCCAAGAGGTGAAGGAGTTGGAAGAGGAACTCCAAGCTGTCCGGGAGGACAAGACTAGCATAGAGGGTAGGTGGGAAGAAGAGCACGATGATAGAATTCTAGTTAAGGAAAAGGTCGGAGAGCTGAAATGTGAAGTCTTTGAGCTCAAGCAGGAGCTAAAGACTAAACAGCAGAAGTTGGAGAGGATGTCCTATATACATAGGAGTTCTTACGTGGACTTTCAACAGCATGTAGATGGTTATCCAGTGGAAGCAGGGCAAACTCGACATACCATTAGTCGAGATGTCATAGCCGGTTTGGCTAAGAAAGATTTCGAGAATGCCATTCGGTAGATGTAATCTAGCAATAGCTAGAGTAGATTAGATATGTAAATATTATGTATCTCGTAGTGATGTAAAACCCTCTTTTGTATATCAAGGGTGGTCTTTTGTAAATCCCAATTTTTGGAAAGTAATGGCGGGATGGTAATGTAATCAGCTAAGGCTGAGTAATGTAAACAATGTAGTATTACACTACAAGATAAGAATCAATATAAGTCTCTTTTATGGAACATATTGAGTAATGAGGATGAGTTATTGTTTTATCGTAAATAATAACTAATCAACAAGAAGAAAGTAATAATGATGTGTTGTTTTCTTAACAGCGAAATGCCGCCAAGAAGGAGACAATGAAATCAAGACGATAATGTTAACCAACCGGAGGGTGGTCCGGTTAATCCAATGCAAGAGTTCGTTAATCTTTTAACGGCTGCATTTAATAGGACGGGGGCTAATGTACCCGTAATTCCTGGAGTAGTACGAGCTATACTTTTAAGGACTTTAAAAGTGTAGGTCCGCCGGAGTTTAAAGGAACTACGGACCCTATAGAAGCCCAGACTTGGGTAAAAGAAATTGAGAAAGCATTTGTTATAACAAATGTTGAGGAGGGTCAAAAGGTTGCCTTTGCAACCTATTTGATAAAAGGAGAGGCCAACTTCGGTGGGAGGCAAACCAAAGTAAGTAGATATAGGAAACCTAACGTGGGAAAGGTTTAAAGAGATTTTCTTCGAGAACTATTTTCCTACGAGTATGCAAGGGAGAATGGAAATGAGGTTTCTGGAATTAAAACAAGGGGATATGAAAGTTCCCCAGTATGCTACTAAGTTTAATGAACTGGCACGATTTGCTCCACACCAAGTGGACACTGAAGTGAGGAAGGCTAGGAGATTCGAGCAGGGCTTGAAACCCTGGCTCTATAGCCGGATCTCGATGTTTCAAAGTACTTCCTTTGGAACCATATTAGAAAAGGGAATAATTACCGAAGGTGGGAATCAGGCTCTCAGTCAGTACCATAAAGATAAGAAAAATAAGAGTAAAGTTGTTGGGGGAATCAAGACCAAAGGAGCCAGCGGTAGTGGCGACGGTCAGAAAAGAAAGGGCTTTAACTCTGGGAATACCGGAGTAAAGCAAGGGGATTCCAAGAGAAGGATGGAGGCCTGTAAAACCTGCAGAAAGACTCACTTTGGAGTCTGTCTCAAAGGAAAGGCCGTATGTTATAATTGTGGACAGGAAGGGCACATTTTGCCTAATTGTCCCAATCTGAAGAAAAACCACGGATGTTTTGTACATGGATCAACTGACCACATAGCGAAGAGTTGCCCGAAGAAGGGTATGGAAGGAAATAAGGGCACTAATAGCGGTAAGTTGGCTATTAGTGGTCCAGCTCAGCCGGGTAGATCAATGGCCCACACTTTTAATATGACGGTCCAAGATGCGGTGGCATTAGTGGATGTAGTTGCAGGTATTATTTCGATCAATAACATAAATGTATACGTGCTATTTGATTCGGGTACTACTTGTTCGTTTATAGCATGTGATTTTGCTAGACGACTAGGATTACTTCCCGAAAAGTTGCATATACCTTTGAACATTAAGGTAACAAACGAAGAGGTAATCCCTGTTGAAATTATTCATAGGGGTTGTTGCGTAGATGTACGTGGTTGTAAGTTATCGTTAGACTTAATACCGATAAAGTTAGGAGAATTCGATGTGATTCTCGGAATGGATTGGTTGATTAACCATGGAGCCATTATAGATTGTCAAAAGAAATGTGTGAGCATCAGGACGTTGAAACAACCTCCTATAGTATTTTACGGTAATAAATCGCCGGGGCATTCGTGTTGTCTTACGATGACACAAACTAGAAAACTTTTAAGGAAGGGGTGTATAGGTTATCTGTGCCATGTTGTTGATACCCAGCATGTGGGAGCAACCATGGAACAAATACCTATAATAAACGAATTCATGGATGTATTTCCAAGTGAGTTACCGGGTTTACCACCGGATCGGAAGATCGAATTCATAATAGACATTGTGCTAGGAGTGGAACCAGTCTCAAAGGCACCGTATCATATGGCGCCTTTGGAAATGAAGGAGCTAATGGTTCAGTTACATAAACTATTGGATATGAAGTACATTCAACTTAGTGTTTCCCCATGGGGTGCACCGGTATTGTTTGTCAAGAAGAAAGATGGATCGTTAAGGCTGTGTATCGACTATCGAGAGTTGAACAAGTTAACGATAAAGAATAAATACCCATTGCCCAGGATCGATGATCTCTTTGATCAGTTGAAAGGGGCAAAGTATTTTCTAAAATAGATTTACGGACGAGGTATCACCAGTTGAAGGTTAGGAAGGAGGATGTACCAAAAATGATATTCAGAACTCGTTATGGTCATTACGAGTTTCTGGTGATGTCATTTGGGTTGACAAATGCACTAGCTGCATTTATGGATATGATGAACAGAGTGTTCAAACTATATTTGGACAAGTTCATCGTTGTGTTTATCGATGATATTCTAGTTTATTCTAAGACGTCAGAAGATCATGCTGAACATTTAAGATTAGTGTTGGAGACACTAAGAAAGGGGAAGTTATATGCGAAATTCACTAAGTGTGAATTTTGGCTGGAGAAAGTACAGTTTTTAGGTCATGTCATTGATCACGAAGGATTTCATGGATCCAAATAAGGTAGAAGCGGTGATGATGATCTCGAACAAACCGAAATGCCAACTAAGGTGCGGAGTTTCGTAGGGTTAGCGGGATACTATCGAAGAGTTATCCAAGATTTTTCGAAGATAGCTACCCCGTTGACTAACTTAACAAGGAAGACGGTGAAATACGTATGGACGGATAAATGTGAAGACAAGCCAAGAATCAAGAAAAGATTAAGCTGGCGCCTATATTGTCACCGCCCGGATGACACACGTGAAATTTCGTAGTTTATAGCGATGCTTTGCATAGAGGACTTGGTTGAGTGCTCATGCAAAGATGGCAAAGTCATTAGTATACATCACGGCGCGTTAAAGGATTATGAGAAAGTTTATCCTACTCATGATCCGGAACTAGTCATGATAGTATTTGCCTTCTAAAGATATGAAGACATTATCTTTATAGGGAGAAATGTGAGATATATACTGGACCATAAGAGTCTAAAGTATATCTTCACTCAGAAGGAGTTGAATATGAGGCAGAGAAGATGGCTAGAGTTGATAAAGGATTACGATTGTGAAATCCTATATCATCTCGGGAAAGCCAATGTAGTTATCGACGCCTTAAGTAGGAAGGGTCGGGAAAGGTTGTCTATGTTAACGGCTCAACATGAGTTAATAACAGAGATGGCTAGAATGGAGATAGAGTTGAAGATGCCGAGTGAATCGGGACAGATACTCTTTATGATGGAGATGCAATCTACCATCGTAGAAAGAGTAAAGGAGGTACAACTCAAATCAATGAGTGTAACCAAATGAGGAGCCGGCTAGCAACCGATAAAGAAGATACTAAGTATAGTCTTGATAATGAAGGATTATTAAGATTTGAAGGAAGAATTTGGGTTCCGAGTGAGACGGAATTAAAAGAGCAAGTGTTACAAGAAGCTCATAGTTCACGGTACTCGATACATCCCGGGTAGCACTAAGATGTATCAAGACCTTCGACGAAGTTTTGATGGCCAAACTTGAAGAGAGAAATAGCGAGTATGTGAGTAGGTGTCGACTTGTTAAAAGTTAAGGTCGAACATCAAAGACCCAGTGGCTTGTTACAGTCATTGGAGATTCCAGAATGGAAGTGGGAGCATATCTCGATGGATTTCGTGGTGGGACTTCCAACAATGGCAAAAGGGTACGATTCTATTTGGGTAATAGTTGACCGATTAACGAAATTGGCTCACTTCTTACCGATTAGGGTCAAGTATAACTTAGACCAGTTAGCTAAACTCTATATCAAGGAAATTATTTCCAGACATGGAGTACCAGTATCGATTGTGTCAGATCGTGATCCATGATTCACATCGAACTTCTAGAGAAGTTTGCAAGAACAATTGGGAACATAGTTGAAATTAAGCACAGCTTATCATCCACAAACTGATGGGCAGAGCGAGAGAACAATTCAGACATTAGAAGACATGTTGAGGTCTTGCGTCATGGATTTTAAGGGTAGTTAGGATGATCATCTACCACTGATAGAGTTTGCATAGCATAGGTATGCCGCCTTATGAAGCTCTATACGGAAGAAGGTGCAGAACACCATTGTGTTGGGATGAGGTGGGAGAACGCCGGATGCTAGGACCAGAATTGGTGCAGCAAACAGCGGATGTGGTTAAGTTAATTCGAATGTGTCTTGTTTCAGCTCAAGACAGACAGAAGAAGTATGCGAACTCGCATAGATTAAACCGAGAGTTTGAAGTAGGTTCGTATGTGTTTCTAAAGGTATCTCCCTGGAAAGGAAAGATACGCTTTGGAAAGAAAGGAAAGTTAAGTCCAAGGTTTATAGGACCTTTTGAAGTATTAAAATGGGTAGGAGAGGTAGCGTATATGATAGCATTACCTCAAGACCTAGAAAGAATACATAACGTGTTTCACGTATCTGTATTACGTCCATATAAGCCGGACTATAAGCACGTAATCGAGTATGAGTCGATTCATATCGAGAAGGATTTATCATATGAAGAATCGCCGATTCAAATCATTGATAGAAAAGAGCAAGTTCTGAGGAACAAAGTAATACCATCAGTAAAGGTATTATGGAAAAACCATGATGCTAAGGAAGCAACGTGTGAATTAGAAGAAAATATGAAGAAAATTTTTTCTCATCTATTTGAGTAGAGTAAGACGAGATTCTGGGGATAGAATCTTTATAAGGGGGGAAGAATGTAACGACCGAGAAATTTGGATTTTATTGTAAAATGATTTTATTAACCAGGTCAGGTGAAATTCACACCGACAGGATGTTTCAACAGAATAATAAATATGGAATAATAAATGATGGAACCAGTCCCACATAGAGCCTGATGTGATATTCAAGCTGAATAATAAAGACGGAATAATAAAAATGGAACCAGTCCAAATAGATGGCATGCATGGGATATTCCTACGTAATAATAAAGATGTAATAATGAAGAATGTCACCAAGTATAGGGTAGTCCAAAGATATCTTGGTTATTCCAAAGAGAATAATAAATAATGGAATAATAGAAGTTCTCTTCATAAATACAAAAGAAATATCACCCCTTACCGTAAAAGAAACTGGATATAAGAGTATGGAAGTAGCAGAATACTTTTCTATAGTTTCTCTATAATTTCTCTCTCTAGAGTTTCAGTGAATTTGTAAGAAATAATAAAGGAATGAGCCTCTATTTATAGGAGAATGGAAAGACACTGTGTAAGGATTTCTTACGGACTCAATAATTATACAAACCACAATTGAAACTTTGATACTCAAGATGCAAAATTTCAAACCTCCAACCAATAACATCAAAGCAATTGTCAAACCTTCAACCAATAATATCAAAGCAAGACAAAACATAATACATATATATATATATATAATCCCACATGTTATAAACAATCAACCACCCGTATATTCCAAAATCCAAACCCCTTTCATTTTTTCTTCCACATGTGGGCCCCACGTGTTCCCCTCCCACCAACATGTCACTTTCATCATCATATATATATATACCAACTATATATATATTCACACACAATTTTTACTTTCTCACTCACACATCACTTTCACTACACTCTTACATATTTTACTATCACACACACACCTTTCACTATCACACACACATATATCTTACACCCATCACTTTCATACTATCACTTTTCCACCATTTTCCACTCACACACACTATATATATACACACCTCACATACATATATATATATATATATATATATATATATATATATATATATTCTTCCCCCCACTCGTATACTTTTTCTCCCCCCATTTCCAAAATTATTTTCAACACATATGGGCCCCACCTTTAAATAATTTGTACCGATTATTTTGAAAAATAGGTAAATGGGGGTCTATAAAATAAGCAAAACTGAGTGACTTCTCACGTAAGCATCAATAATCAATACCGTGTGCTACTATGCAATCACGCCAGACATCAGATTTTACTTTACTAAAAGTAGTTCAACAAAGATCAACGGATAACTTCCGCCGTTATTTTTAATAAAAATATTTTTGTCGCTTTTCTCAATCCGACAATAATTTCAAGAGGGTCCACCAATGATTATACAGTTAGTACAAATATTCCCTGCTAAAATGAATATTCCCCGACTAATCGAATATAATACAACAACTTGCATACTTTGCAAAATTTATAAATACTACCCACAACTATAACATTATATCAAATCCACACCATAATATTAAAAAAAATATTTCAAAAAAATTTAGTATTTGAGCTACGTGAAGGAATTAAAGTGTTTGAATTTCTAAGACGAAAATAAAAGTTTTCCGAGAAATTTTCTGAAAACACTATTCATCGGTATTTGTTCGGAAATTATTTTTGAATTTCTGAGAAATACGTGATGATAGAATATTAAGGTAAGACGGATTATGTAATAATAATCTAGTTATGGAAAACGTAATGTTTCACTTGCGGACTTAAATTAAGAATGTAAGGAAAGTGAAGAATTAATGTGTTAAGAGATAATCGTATGATATGTGAGTATTGTACGAGGAAAGAAAACGAGTATAATACGAGGTATTATACGAGTTTGTATGAAGAAAGAAATATCGTATATTATGAAGTAGTATACAAAGTATAATACGATGATGATACATAAACTATAAGTATATGTATTAAGTAATGAAAATGGACTTGGAAGATTGATTATAATTGGTACAAGCCCAAATGAATTAAGGGTTAAGGCCCAAGCTAGATTCCATGAGTTGGCTAACCCATGGGGCAACCCATAGTGATATGATTAATGTGAGTGGTGATCAAGATAAGTGATAACCAAGATAAGTGGTGATCAAGTAAATAAAGTAATGGCCAAGTTAGGTGAGTAATGACCAAGCAAAGGATAGGATTTGTGTTAATCAAGTTATGAATAGTAAGGAGGTGGTTTAGTGTATTGACTAAATTGCCCTAAACCTTGCAAGTTCTATAAATAGTGAAGGTTGACAAGTCATTTGCTAGTTGTTCAAATAATCCAAACACTCTTTCTCAAAGTGCTTAATTGTTAGGGTGAGTAAGTTGTAATAAACTACTTACATAAGAAGAAGAAAGAAGCTATTTATCAAGAACTTCTAAAGTAAGATCCTCTTCTCCAATTATCTTCTATCTCTAACATGATAGGTTGATAAGAAAAGTTTGGATTAAGGAACATGAATGATAAAAAGTAAGAAGTATGTGTAAGTAATGAACTTAAGCCATATAAGTTGGTAATAAGTCATGTAAGCTAGCATAAGTTATAAACTTATGTGAAGGAATTATGAAATTATAATGAGTTTTGCAATATAAGGAATATGGAAGTAAATGAACTTTTATGATCATATGTATCAAGTATACATAAATAAAGCTATATGATGAGAACATATATGTATGATGATTAAGAAACTTTAATTGTCATAAGTTATGAATGATAAGTTCATAAATAATTTATAAATTTATCAAGTTATAAGCTTATGAAGAACTAAGTCAAAGTCCAACCATGAGTATAAGTTGTTGGAATAAGTAGGTTAATATGTTCACATGATGAATGATATTCATTTGTAATGTTGAACAAGTCATAAGAATGAAGATTTGCCGGAAACCGCACGATTAGACGATAATCGTCGAATTCGTAAAATTCTCGGAATGGAAGTCAAATTTTGAGTTTGAGCTCGAAAATGTTATTTTCCAATGGAGACAAGTCATGTTCGTCATTTAAGAGTTGCGGACTCAAAAATGAGTGAATTCCGACTTAGAACGAAGAAACGAGCGTTGAACGTTAACGAACGTTTATCGTTTACGTTAAAAATGAACCAATAGGTGAATTTTTAGCAAATGAAGTCAAATAGATGAAATTCTTGCATGAACGCGTAGATTACGTAATTGTGAACCATAGGCTTTTGAACTAGCCAATTCGGACTTATAACGAAAGAGTTATGCGTCCGGGAAGTTCCCAAAAATTCAAAGATTAAATTTTTTTTCTGGTGCACAGAGTTGGCGCTGCGGCGCCAACCCTAGACCAATTAGTCACGCTGCAGTGCCATTAACGGTCTATGTCACACTGGAAATTGTCACCGTAGCGCGGCCAAGTAAGTTAGGACTCATACATGGCCAGCCGAGCCATCCTTTATTATCCTGATCGTTAATCTTGCAATAGATACGAGATGCAGTATAAAGTGGCGGCATACCATATCTTTGACAAATGATAGTGAAGAATAGTTGTGAATGTAAAGCAAGAAAGGGTTATTAGGTTGAGTTAAACCTACCTTAAGAAACCTAAAATAACATTGTTAAAGCATTGTTAAACCTTAAGAGTAATGTGTAAAGAGTGGTAATAACCTTTCCATCTATGAATGCAAATAGAATGATGAAATCAGAATGAATAGTAATCAAGTCTAATATACAAATTAGATTGAGATGAAGGGTAAGATATAGTCAGATACATACTTGATTATGTGTGACCTAATGTAAGGCATTATGTGATCATGTATTGTAGAGACTTGAAAGACTTGAACGTAAAGTAAATTACATCGTAGCAGACGCTTAAGGCAAGTATTCTAACTCTTGTCTCAGTTCAATCTGAACAAGTTTTTGAAGTTCATGTATCCTTAAGCATGAATTGAAGTATAATGAAGTTAAGCCAGTTCCTTTGGCTAGTCTTAACATATTGAGTGGATTGTTGATAATCTATTCAATTGTTATCAAATGCTATTATTTTTTGTCAATTACTTGATATGGTTTTCAAAAGAAGACTGAAATGTTAAACAAATGTTTTGTCGGTAAAACGACAGGCACGTGAGATTGCCAAATGATTAAGCGTACATACGTTTAATGGATGTAGTGTTGATCAACATAGAGTAGAATAGGCTGATCACCTAGAAGTGCTCGTAAGTAATATCGGTGTTACGGACTTAGTTTCGGGTTGTCCTTTTTAAAGAAAGAATGAATACTCGAGGTCTTTGACCGGAGTGAATGTTTTACTGAATATTATTCATTGTGAAACATTTTGAAAGAAAGATGAAGTGCTATTTTGAATTATCAATAGTTCTTCATATCTATTGTTCAGTTATCGAAGATATACGATTCATATGTATCAAGCATGTTGTTATTGAAATTTTTATACTTGCTGAGCTAGTTATGCTCACTCTTGCTTGAACCATATGAATGCAAATTTAAGACCTAACGTCCCAAGGATCAAATAAGGATAAAGGAAAAGCTAAGGCGTATTATTAAGTCATCTTGTAATGGTATAGGTCTATTGTTGTAATGTAATGAATATTATGACAAAGAACCTTTATAATTTTGTATAGAACTCGGAAATGTAAATATTACCTTTAATATATAGACGTTATGTTCGTTCTTTGAGACTATTCAACTGAATGAATGTATGAATGTTTGTATAGTATAGCACCATTTGTCGGGTTGGAAGATACCCAGATTTGGGGGCGCTTGACACACTTGAGATCGATTAGCACATTCTGACGCCATTGGTATTGCGTTTCCCATGAGATAGCCATGTCTTACTCCTTTTAGCTAGCGGAGTGTACAAACGTTGCTTCTTGGTCAATTTTCTTGGCAGGGATCGAGGATCCATTTGATATTCTGCCGTGTTCAGGGCTTAGTTCTCCCTACAGCTTCATCACTCATGTATCTGGCATGGATTATCTTCCTCTGGCTGGTTTGAGGGGTGTGACCACTTATGATCCACTAGCTATGATGTCACAGTTTGACCAGTTCCAGGATGATCATCCCTTCGATGGGGCATTGGGTCAGCGAATGTCATCTTGGATTTTATCAGTAGAGGATTTATCATGGGTTTATGCTTGTTGGGCCCAGTGTGAGAGGACTGATTTTACTACTAGCCATCCAGACCGTTCTTGTGACAACCCGAATTTTTATAAGTTATTAAAATAAGAATTTAATAATTGAAATTCTTATTACGATGTGATTAATGTAACAATCCGAATTTTAATTGTAATTATAAATATTTATTGAATTATATAAATATTTAATGGATGTATTTTTTGTTGAATAAATATTTGTTTATTATTGAATAAATATTTATTTAATTTGATTTGATTTGATTTGGTTAATTATTTGTTTAATAAATAATTAATGGGTTAAGGAAATTAATTATTATGAGATAATATTGTAATTTATTTTAATAATTAAGTTAGAGAGTTTAGAATGATTAAATGATTTATTCAATAAATTGTTATTAGAATTAATTAAATTAAGTATGAAAACTTAATTAAATAAAGTGTGATAAATAACTATATTATAAAGGAGTTATTAAAATAAATTAAATGAGTTTAATTTAGTTTTGTCAAACAATGCTTAAATATATTAAGTCTTTAATTTTTAAAGAGTTTTGCCAAACAGAGCCTTATGGCTTTTGGATTTTTAAAATTTAAATTATTAATAAAATAAATTCAATAAATAAAATATAAATAAAAAAATATTTATAATCTATACGTTATATTTTGGTAACTGATATTGTTATTATGATTATTAAGGCCATAACAATTTTTTAGTTTACGCATACTTGTTATCAGTTTACTTTTGTTTACGTCAATTGTATGTGGTCTAAGACTGAGCTAAAGAAAGAAAAAAGAAAAATTTAGAGAGTTTTGAGAGAGTCTGAGAGAAAAGCAAGAGAGACTTCCTGAGACTTTCAAATAGTCGTCTGTGTTGTTTAACAAAGATTGTCTGAGCAAATTGAAAGTATGTCTTTACCATATATGTTTTACGCCAAATTTACTGTGAATTTGATTCTCTATGTTTCTAAATTTGACTGTAGTATAAAAATTCTTTACAAAAAAATGTCTGTAATCCATATGTTTTACTAATTGATTATGGAATCATGTGTTTTGGTAATAACTAGCATAGATATAAGACTGTAGTTTACATGTACGTTCAAAAATAAGAAAAATGGTTTTACAGTGATTACCTGTACGTGAACATGTTTTGTAGGATAACAAAATTAGTATGTGATTGTATGCTAATTGTGAAATTGAACCTTATGTATATTAATTGGGTAAGAACTTAATGGGAACGTAGTTCAAAGGAATGAATTTGATGGATAATTGTGGTTTATAGTGTTAAACCTTGTAAAACAATGTCAACAATGATGTTTTGTTTTAAAAAAGTGTTTCAAGGATTTAACTTCTCTTAAATTATTGTTTAAGTTGTGATAAATTAGTATATGTATGCTTGTTAATGTAAATTATATATGTTAATTTAGCTGCTAGAAGCTATTAAACCGTTAAGAATTGCTTGTTCACAAGGTACTATTCCTGAAGTACTATTCACGGGGTACTATTCACAAAGAAAAAATAATTCTTTTCTGTCCAAATTATTTTTGGTGCATGAATATTATTCTTGAATTTTACTCTACAAAGAAATTTCATATTGACAATTTGGACGTTATTAATTCCTAGATAATTTAATTCTTGTACTTGTTTTATTGAATTCTTATATCATTGTCATCATCCTCATGTTTATATTATGTTGAAAGTCATCTGTGGCCTGTATTGCATAGATGGACTTGGTATGATTATGACCAGGGATTATTCGGTATAATCATGACCGTAATATTATAAATGATGTGGAAAAAGTCCTCATTGGCCCGTAGTGCATTGATGGACAATTTTTGGTATGATTATGGCTATGGATTCTATTCGGTCAAGGGAACAAAGATGAATTGTTTTATGGCATTATCATGACCATTGATGAATGCACGAATATCCTTGGCCCGTAGTGCATGGATAATTTGTGGTTGTGATACTAATGAATATCCTTAGCCTATAGTGCAGGGATGATTTGATGATGTGGATTATTTATTAAGCTGAGTCTCAGCAATTAAGTTGATAAAAAAACTTTTTAAATCATAGAAGATAGTAGATTTTATTCTGTACTTGACTCTTTTAATAGATTGCTTATTCCGCTGCAGTTAAACTTGATGTCTATTATATTTTATCAGTTTAACATTGTTGAAGGCTAATGATAATTTATTCTGCATTATCTTAATCATAATATGTCTTACTGGGCTAGTTGAGCTCACCATTTCTTTCACTATTCTCTTCAGGAAATGAGAATATAGCTGGGACCAGTCGGGGAACGGAGTGACGGTCTAGATGATAGCATTAGTAGTCCTCACTATTCTGTTAAATAGTGTGACAATAAATGTAATGAGGACTCTATTGAGTGTGGATATTGTCTAGATGACAATATTTGTATTAAAACTCATAACATATGTTTTGTCGTATTTTACATGACAGTTGTATAATTAAGTTTTTATTTATATTTTGTACCATGTATTTGGCGACTCAAGATGGGTGATGTATACCTGTTTTGGGGGTGTCACAGTTGTTATCCAAGCTTAGAGATATGATCCCTGGCTGAGATTTGAGACTAGAACTAGGAGGGGAGAGACGGGGAATTCCTTCGCTAGTATGACCTACCTAAGTTTATTTGGTATTTAATAGGTCGATCAGAATATAGGGATAATATGTGATATGTTAATTAACCCTTGTTTTGTGACAGTGTTTGTATTCAGATGTTGTGAATAGGGCTCAGTTATTGGAGCGCGATGATGACTCAAAGACCTGACCAAAAGGTAATGACCAAAGAACACGATAATAATCGTCTCGGTGGCAATTATTATCATCGGGACAATGATAACCATCATGGGGAAATTATCATGCCAAGAATGGTAACAACTTCGGTGGTAATCATGGCCAAGATAATAGGAGTGGAAATTTCAAGAAGAGGAGGTTTAATAATGATGGAAAGACAAAGAAAGACCAAAGACCCATTTCAAAAGAAGAAGAACGACCACCGGTCGTATGTTTCAAATGCTGACAAGAGGGACACATCCGTCCAAACTGTACGTAGCAATCCAAAGCGTGTTTTAATTGCGGAAGAGAAGGTCATCTAGCTCGATTTTGTCGTATGGTGAAGTCAAGTCCAATTTGGGATGGTGATTCCAAAGGATGTCCCGCATAAGCCAAAGCCGTAGTTTCAGGAGAGCGCGTTTTTTTTGACGAGACTTTGAATAAAAATTATCACGGGTAAGTTAATCATAAACTCTTGTGAAGTCTATAACATGTTAGATACCGGTTCTACTCACTCTTTTATTTTACCTAGTTGTGTTCAATGTTTGAATTTAACTCCGGAGAAGTTAGACTGTGATTTATCTGTTGAAACTCAGTTGGGAGAAACCTTCGTTACCTCCACTATTTATAAATCTTGTTTGATTCAAATCAACACTTTCACGTTACCTGTCGATCTTATCTCTTTGAAAATACTTGCCTTTGATGTGATTTTAAGAATCGATTGGTTAACTACTCATCATGCTTTTAGTAAGGTTGTTAGATTTCATATTCCTAACCAACCTGTTATGCGAATTCAAGCAACTAAACCACTAAAGTCAATCATTGTCATACCAAGCCATAAGTAAAGAGCCCCGATCCTTTCGTTGTTGACTTCCTTGTGTGGAATGCACCGAAGCTAGACTATCCGTAGGGGATGTTTGTGAATAACGATGGCAAGTTGATAAGTATCAATGTGACGTGTTATCCAAGTCTTGGATGAGAGTCACAGTTGTGAATGATATTTCTGTTGTTAATAAATTTTCTGACGTATTCTTGAAGACTTCTTAGCCTACCCCTAGAGTGTGAAATCGAATTTTGTATTGACCCCAGTACAAAACCCATTTCTAAAACCCTCAAGTATTTCTTCACCTAAAACGAACGTATTATGCGCCAAAGACGTTGGCTAAAGCTGTTGAAGATTATGATCGTACCATTCAATACCATCGTGGGAAAGCGAACGTGGTAGATGACGTGTTGAGTAGAAGATCGTATGCGTTTACGAGTGCGAATATACGAACCCACGTGAAGATAATGAATATACGAGTAAAATCGACTATAATCGATAAAGTTAAAGCCGCTCAAGCTAAATACTCCGAGCTGATGAATGTGAAGAAGAAGGTTCAAGAGGGCTTTATTTTAGAAGTAAGAATCGATGAAGTGAAGAAATCTCAACCCTCGATTTAATTGATCCATTTAAAATCCTCGATTAAGTAGGAACTATGGCTTATAGACTCGTTTTACCGCCAAGAATGTCGCGTATTCATATCGTTTTTCACGTATTGATGTTACGTAATTATGTGGATGACCCGAACCACATTATTGATTTAGAACCGGACAAGATAGCGGATAATTCAACGTATGAAGATGTACCTATTAAAATCCTGGAATATATTATACGCTTAAAGGTTATACCTCAAGAGTTAGAATCTGACGAAGTGTCCTCATCTGTTCGGCATACCAGGTACGTACGTAAATTTCGAGGACGAAATTCCATAAGGAGGGGAGATTGTAAAATCCCAAATTTTATGAATAAAGATTTAATTTTCTCGAAATATTTTTTTTGAATATTATGGTGTGAATTTGATATAATGTTATAGTTATGGGCACTATTTATAAATTTTACAAAGTATGCAAGTTGTTATATTATATTCGATTGGTCGGAGAATATTCATTTTAGCAGGGAATATTCGTACAATGACGCAATCATTGGTGGACCCCATAACAGAATTATTGTCAGATTGAGAAAATGACAAAAATATTTTTATGAAAAGAACGATGAAGGTTTTACCGTTAATACTGTTGAACTACTCGGTAGTAAAAGTACAGTAATACGCGTGGTTGCATAGTAGCACACGGTATTGATTATTGATGCTTACGTGAGAAGTCACTCGGTTATACTCAATTATTGCTATAGTAATTGTTGCATCATATCTCTCATATTATTGATTCAATTATTATCACAGTATCATTTGCATTATTTGATATATTATTAAATCAATAATTGAGACGACAAAGTTATTCATATTATTAAATTGCAATATTTACAATGACTAGAAGTTCTGCTAAGGAGAGGTTTGGTCACCTAATTGCTACCATAGGGAAAAATCCTTATTGAAAGCCCCTTTCACAGGAGCGACACGGTTGTTAAATATTGTGAGTTATAATATTAATGATTAATAAGTTCGTGTTGATTAAAGATGAATTTGATAGTTCCATTGTGTTGGGATTATTGGTGTTAGTTGAAATCGACATCTACTCCGATGATAATTGATGTCTGGGGGTTATATTGATAAATCGGGTAATTTATCGGGTAAATGAGCAATTAATTGCTACTTATTCGCATGCTTATATAACTATTTGTTCACATGTGTGTACTATTGAATCACATTCTTATACTATTAGGGGAGTTGGTGCAAGATTGATAATACTTGCATGATTAAATTAAAGATGGAGGTACTATACTGTAATTCGTATTTTCACATGTCTAGAATTATTGAGTCACATGATTTACTATTGATTCACATGATTTACTATTAGGGGAGGTGGTGCAAGATTGATAATACTTACATGACTAAATTAAAAATGAAGAAAAAGAGGAAGGTATTATACTGTAATATTTCGAGCCCCAAAACGTGCAATTATCGAAACTATATTTTCCTATAAATAGAAGCTCATTCTTCCTTTATTTCTCACCAATTCACTAAAGCTTTAGAGCCATTATTATAGAGAGAAATTATAGAGAGAAAGAAGAAGAGAAGTCTACTACCTCACTATTCCAGTATCCAGTCTTCTTTTGAGGTAAGGGATATTATTTGTTGTACCTGTAAGGGGTATTATTTCTTTCTTTCGTCTTCATGAAAAGAACTTCTGTTATTCCATTCTTTATTATTCTGTTGGAATAACCTGTATACGTAGGCTACCCTATACTTGGTGAAATTCTTCTGTTATTCCATTATTTATTATTCTGCTGAATAACTTTGTCTCTGCAATCACCGCATACATGGTGAAATTCATTGTTATTCCATTCTTTATTATTCATTGAAATATATGTATGACGCTTTTTCTGTTGGACCTAGTTCCGCTCTTTATTATTTTATTGGAATATCATGTTCATGCGTTTAACGGGACTGGTTCCGCCTTTTATTATTTTGTTAGAATATCCCGTCTCATGCATTTTACACCGACCGGTTTTCGTTATTTATTATTCTGTTGGAATAGCTTGTCTATGCGAAGTACCGCATGCATGGTGATTTCTGTTGTTATTCCAATCTTATTTATTCTGTTAGAATATCTTATCGGTGCGTATTACGCCCGATTCGGTTCCGTTATTTATTATTACTGTTGGGATAACTTTGTCTGTACATGGGTCCGTATGCTCGCGATTTCTTTTTGTTATTCCATTCTTTATTATACTCAACAAGTTAAAGTTTTGACTTTCTATACTGCCATGAAATATCATTTTATTTGGTATTTTCACATTTAATTACTATTCATGGGTTACTATTCACCCGATTACTATTCACTCTAGTATTATTCACTTAGGGTATTTTGGGCACTTTTCATGCCTAATACTATTCACGAAAGTTACTATTCATAGGTTACTATTCACCAAAATTACTATTCACCCTAATATTATTCACTCTCGGGTATTTGGAGTACTTTTCATATCGGGTCTTTGCTTCACGAGGTACTATTCTCAAGTAATCGCTCACGGGTACTATTCACGATGAAAAATTGATTCTTTTCTCTCCAAATTATATTTTGTGCATGAATATTATTCTTGAATTTTACTCTACAAAGAAATATCATATTGACAATTTGGACGTTATTAATTCCTAGATAATTTAATTCTTGAACTTGTTTTATTGAATTCTTATATCATTGTCATCATCCTCATATTTATGTTATGTTGAAAGTCATCACATGGCTTCAGATTGCATAGATGGACTTGGTATGATTATGACCAGGGATTATTCGGTATAATCATGACTGTAATGTTACAAATGATGTGGAAAAAGTCCTCATTGGCTCGTTGTGCATTGATGGACAGTTTTTGGTATGATTATGGCTATGGATTATCTTCGGCCAAGGGAGCAAAGATGAATTGTTTTATGGCATGATCATGACCATTGATGAATACACGAATATCCTTGGCCCGTAGTGCATGGATAATTTGTGGTTGTGATACTAATGAATATCCTTGGCCTGTAGTGCAGGGATGATTTGATGATGTGGATTATTTATTAAGCTGAGTCTCAGCGATTAAGTTGATGAAAAAACTTTTTAAATCATAGAAGATAGTAGATTTTATTCTCTACTTGAGTCTTTTAATGGATTGCTTGTTCCGCTCCAGTTAAACTTGATGTCTATTGTATTTTATCAGTTTAACATTGTTGAAGGCTAATGATAATTTCTTCTGCATTATCTTAGTCATTATATGTCTTACTGGGCTAGTTGAGCTCACCCTTTCTTTCACTATTCTCTTCAGGAAATGAGAATATAGCTGGGACGAGTCGGGGAAAGGAGTGACGGTCCAGATGATAGCATTAGTAGTCCTCACTATTCTGTTAAATAGTGTGATAATAAATGTAATGAGGACTCCATGGAGTGTGGATATTGTCTAGATAACAATATTTGTATTAAAACTCATAGCATATGTTTTGTCGTATTTTACACAACAGTTGTATAATTAAGTTTTTATTTGTATTTTATACCATGTATTTGGCGACTCAAGATGGATGATGTATACCTGTTTTGGGGGCGACACAAATGCTCTATCTCTTTAGTGAATCGGTGAGAAATGAAGGAAGAATGAGCTTCTATTTATAGGAAAATATAATTTCGATAATTACACGTATTGGGGATCGAAATATTACAGTATAATACCTTCATCTTTTTCTTCATTTTTAATTTAGTCCTGCAAGTATTATCAAACTTGCACCACCTCTCCTAATAGTAAATCATGTGAATCAATAGTTCTAGATATGTGAAAATACGAATTACAGTATAGTACCTCCATCTATACCTCCATTTTTAACTTAGTCATGCAAGTATTATCAATCTTGCACCAACTCCCCTAATAGTAAATGAATGTGAATCAATAGTACACACATGTTAACAAATATTTATAATCATGTGATTTAATAGCAATTAATTGCTCATTTATCCGATTAATTACCCGATTAGTCAATATAACCTCCAGACATCAATTATTATTGAATTAAATGTCGATTTTCACTAACACAAATAATTTCAACACAATGGAACTATCAATTTCATCTTTAATCAACACGAACTTAATTCATCATTAATATTATAACTCACAATATTTAACAACTAGGTCGTTCCCAGGAAAGAGGGGGCTTTCCGATAAGGATTTCTCCCTATTGGCGCGCAATTAGATTATCTAACCTCTCCTTGACAGAACTTCTAGACATTGTCAATATTGTAATTTAATAATATGAATAACTTTGTTGTCTGAATTATTGATTTAATAACATAACATATTATATAGATGATACTGTGACAATAATTGAATCAATAATATGAGAGATATGATGCAGCAATTACTGTAGCAATAATTGAGTATAATTGAGTGACTTCTTACTTAAGCATCAATAATAAATACCGTGTGCTACTATGCAACCACGCGTATTACTGTACTTTTACTACCGAGTAGTTCAACAACTTTAACGGTAATACTTTCGCTGTTATTTTATAAATAGATAATTTGTCATTTTCTTACTACGACAATACTTCCGTTGTGGGGTCTACCAATGATTGTGCCGTCGTACGAATATTCCCCAACAAAAAGAATATTCCCTGACCAATCGAATATTTATAACAACTTGCATACTTTGCAAAATTTCCAAATACTATCCACAACTATAACACTATCTCAAATCCACACCATAATATTCAAAAAAATATTTCGAGAAATTTAAATCTTTATTCATAAAATTTGGGGTCTCACAAGCGAAGTGTTTCTCGAAGATCGACCTACGGATGGGATATCATCAACTGAAAGTACGAGATGAGGACATACCAAAGACTGCGTTTAGAACCCGTTATGGACATTACGAGTTTTTTGTAATGTCATTCGGTTTAACTAATGCTCTGACAGCATTCATGGACTTGATGAACCGAGTTTTCAAGCCATACTTGGATAAATTCATAATAGTTTTCAACAACGACATTTTAATCTACTCAAAGACGGAGGAAGAACACGCTGAACATCTGAAGATTGCTTTGGAGGCACTATGAAGGGAGAAGATGTATGCAAAATTTTCTAAGTGAGAATTTTTGATGAAGAAGGTTCAATTCTCAGGCCACGTGGTGGATGAGAATGGAATCTCAGTAGTCCCCGAAAAGGTCGAAGCAGTGAGTAATTGGGAACAACCGAGAACTCCGACGGAGGTGAGAAGTTTCTTAGGGTTAGCTGAGTACTATCGAAGATTTATCCAGGATTTTTCTAAGATAGCAACCCCGTTAACTAATTTGACGAGGAAGACGGTGAAATTTTTATGGACTGACAAATGCGAAGAGAGTTTTCAAGAGTTGAAGAAGAGATTGAGCGAGGCACCTGTATTATCATTACTAGATGATACGGGAGGATTTGTGGTGTAGAGTGATGCATCGCATAGAGGACTGGGCTGTGTGCTAATGCAACACGGCAAAGTCATTGCGTATGCGTTACGACAATTGAAGGATTACAAAAAATGATACCCTACTCATGACTTAGAGTTAGCGGCAGTAGTTTTTGCATTAAAGATATGGAGGCATTATTTGTACGGGGAGAAATGTGAGATATACACGAACCACAAAAGTCTGAAATATATCTTCACGCAGAAGGAGTTGAATATGCGTCAGAGAAGGTGGTTGGAATTGATCAAAGATTATGACTGTGAAATTCTTTATCACCCGGGGAAGGCAAACGTAGTTGCCGAAACTCTAAGCAGGAAAGGAAGGGAGAAATTGTTTCAACTAACGACTCAGGAGGAATTAATAAGAGATATGGAAAAGATGGAAATAGAGGTGAAGGGACCCGAGGGGTCTGAAGAGAAGTTATTTGTAATGGAAGCTTGTCCGACATTATTGGATAGAGTAAAAGGAGCCGAGGAGAAAGATGAAGAATGTGAGAAAATCAGGAGGAGGATCACAGAAAAGGAGGAAGAAAAGTTTTGAATAGATGAAGACGATATCTTAAGATTCAAAGGGAGAGTGTGGGTGCCGGCAGTGGCCGATTTAAGAGAAGAGATTTTGTACGAGGCACATAATACGATGTATTCCATTCATCTGGGAGGCACTAAGATGTACTGAGACTTAAGGGAACATTTTTGGTGGCCAAATTTGAAACGAGAAATCACGGAGTACATTAGTAGATGTCTTACATGTCAACGAGTCAAAACAGAGCATCAACGACCGAGAGGGTTATTACAACCATTGGAAATACCAGAGTGGAAATGGGAGCATATCACGATGGATTTCGTGGTGGGACTTCCAGTCACGCAGAAAGGTTTGAATGCTATTTGGGTTATCGTAGATCGACTTACGAAGACCGCACATTTTCTACCTATCAAGATCCGCTACAGTTTAAATCATTTAGCGAGTCTGTACGTAAAGGAAATTATTTCATGACATGGAGTGTCGGTATCAATTGTTTCTGACCGAGACCCGCATTTCACATCAAAATTCTAGAAAAAGCTTGCAAGAGAGGATGGGAACACAGTTAAGGTTAAGTACTGCTTATCATCCTCAGACAGACGGACAAAGTGAGAGAATAATACAAATGCTAGAGGACATGCTTAGGACTTGCGTGATGGACTTCAAGGGAAATTGGGACGACCACCTACCCTTAGTCGAATTTGCGTATAATAATAGTTACCATGCGAGTATCGACATGCCACCGTATGAAGCTGTTTATGGAAGGAAGTGTAGAACGCCATTATATTGGGACAAAGTCAGCAAACGATGAATACTTGGACCAGAGTTAGTACAACAAACCGCAGACGTGGTTGCAGTAATAAGAGCCAGACTAGTAGCAGCTCAAGATCGCCAGAAGAAGTACGCAGACTTGCATCGGCAAGACCAAGATTTTGAAGTCGACAGTTTTGTATTCTTGAAGGTATCTTCGTGGAAGGGAAAGATCCATTTCGGCAAGAAAGGAAAACTGAGTCCAAGATTCATAGGATTATTCGAGATACTAAAGCGAGTGGGAGAAGTAGCGTACAAAGTTGCACTACCACCTGAGTTGGAGCACATCTATAACGTTTTTCACATATCCGTGTTGCGTTCATACAAGCCCGACTACAAGCACATGATTTCTTACGAACCCATTCAAGTGGAGAAGAACTTAGCGTACGAAGAAATTCTTGTCCAAATTCTAGATAGGAAAGAGCAAACCTTGAGAAATAAAATTATTTATTCTGTAAAAGTACTTTGGCGTAACCACGATGTTGAGGAGGCAACGTGGGAGTTAGAAGATATGATGGTGAGGGATTATCTCCATCTGTTTGTGTAACCTTGTATCAATTCTGGGACGAAATTTTTATAAGGGGGGAGGATGTAATACCCATGAATTTCCACGTATTATTAAATGCATATATTAATGGAAATAAAATTTCTGTGAATAAAAGTGTTATTATTTTGAGAGTTGGTTAATTCAATTTATTCGTATTAGACCAATGTGTATTAAGATGTGTGAAGTGACAATGAGAATTGTGAAATGCCTTGTGTGGCATAATGTGAAACGAAAATTAGGAAGATTAATCGGGAATGATTATGTGATTTCATATAAGTAATCAATACGCTCGTAGACGTGTAGCAACACCTTTGTGGACATCAATTCATGTCGTACAAAGTAAGTCTAGCGATGAAAATTGACACGGGCTGAAGCTAAACCAGTCTTGGCACTATCGAGAACAATGCAAGCAATTGCGCCATCCCAATGAAGAAAAATCGCACATTTGCACATTGGTCGATTAGAGAAAAATTAGTTCTTCTACCTTTGGAAATTAAATGAAGCAATTATGTGATTTGTGTGACAATGATGAACCATGGAATAAAGGGCACAATTAAGTGACATTAATTGTTAATTGTTATATTAATTAGTTGTTAACGGTTGTGTTAGTATATTGAATTCTTAGTAATTAACTAATAATGTGTGATTACTATTATTTGCAATATATTATAAAGATAAATAATGATTATGGAAATCCATAACTACATTAATCAATGGTTGGATTAATTAATATTGATGTTAATTAATTAAGGAAGTGCATGATTTATTAATTTAACATAAATAAGTAAGTTAGTAATATAATAATATTATATTGATAGTTATGTGCATAAGAGCAATAATACAACTATACTATATAGTGCAGTGAGACGTTGTGTGACTATATATTAAGTTATACGATCTATATTATATCAAGTGGTAATTAATCAAGAGAAGGAATAAATTTATTTAACATAAATAAGTAAGATATTAATATAATAAGGTTATTATATGATTACATGAGTAGTAGAATTAATTATGGAACTACCCGAACAATAATACCTGACTACATTATTTTATTGCGTATATTTAATGTACATGGACTATATGATGTGAGTGTATAATTTATCCCTAAAATTCCCAATAAGGTAACAATTGTACATTAAGATTTCATTGCGGGAAATTTAATAGGCCAAACCAAGCATTGATGATATGAAATGCTGAGGTTTTCTCCTTTGTCACAAATTGAGTGTCCCATTTACTCCATATTCTCATTCACATGTATTTCAAAAAGGCTAGCCTATGTTCTTCATTTTCTTCCAAGTCCCTAGCTCATGATCATGGGGGAGTGATGATTATGATGAGTTCCAACAACTAATCTAACAACTCATCCATAACCTTCATGCAATCCTACAATCCATGGGTTTGATTCCATGGAAAATTGCTATGTTTGTGTATTGATTTTTCTATAAATAAGAGCTCTCCTTCCATTTTTCCAAGTGTTGAGATTTGCTAAGTAATAAGATTGAGAGCATACAAGTGTGCTAGAGCTTAGAAGTTCATTTGGAGCAAGTTTTATCACATTACAGAGGTATAACTCCTTTTTCCTTGTTGCCATTTTCATTCTCTGTAAAAATGGAGTTGTAGTCTTGAAATTTCAAATTCTTAAATTCATGAAATTGTATGTTAATGAGGTTGGGTAATGTTCATATAGTTGTTATATGATCATATAAGCATGTTGCAATTGATATATGAGTGTTTAGGAATGATTTCGTGGGTAAATTTTGAGGTTGGGCTAAATAGTTCTTGAAAGAGGCGCTGCTCTTGGCTCAAACCAGAACCTGCTAGGTATTGCGCCATTTTATATTAGTAGCAATTTGAATCGATTTTTAATTTATGGTTTGCAATCTGATATAGTGCCATGGCTTAAACTAGTACGAAAGCATGGTAAGGTGTATATGTAAGTATATGAACCTAAGTTGAGCATGATTTGATAGACTTACATGATTAATGAAGGCGTATGGTTTACATGGAGATTTGGACTAAGTTTTGAAAACAAACTATGTTAAAGATCATGTTCTACAAATTGTGAACCTAGTAAGCTATACATGACTTATTTTGCACATAGATGAACATGTCGTAGTATACATAGTTCCTTTGAGCATGATCAAACTTATTAAGCCTTATGTTAGAAGTATTTTCAATAAGAAGCTTAGCCTAGTGAGCTAACATGCATGATTTCTACATGGTTTATATTCTGACTTTGAAAGCATATGAGTATGACTTGGAAATGCATGAATAAACCTTTAGCTTGTGTTTATTTGATTAGTAAGGAAACATGAGCATGTTGAACCTATTAGCAAGCTTTGAACGTGAATATTGTCAAGATACCATGAGGACTAAAATCTGATATTAGTGAGCATGTTTGATGACACTTTTAGACTCACTCTTGTAGCATAAACATATATATACTATGCTTATGTAGCACATTTCAAGAAAAGCATGAACGAAGCCTATTTTCAACTAAAGTGGTGTTAGTTTCACACAAGCATGCCTAATATGAGCTTTATAACTATCTTGTATGTTTAGAAAGCAAGCATGCTAGACCTTGTGAAATCATGACCTCGAATGACTTTAAATGGTTGAAATGTTTAAATTAGAAATATATTATAAAAGGGAACCTATATCGACTTAAGGAGCATGAAAAGACCCTTAACATAACAAATAGATCATGTATAATTATTTTGGGCAAGCCGGATAGGAACCACAAGGCAGTACTAGGCTTAGCCATGGCGCAACTGCGGCAGTCTGGAATCCCAGATAGTGAGTTCTGATTTTGGAAAGCTATTTTGTATGATGCCTATGATGCTAAGTGTGATCTAAAACCTACTGATGTATGTATATATATGATGCTTAGTTGATAAGTTGGTGTTGCATTGTAATGGAAAGTCCATGAGTAAGGAAGTCGTAACCTTGAGCATTCTTGATTTGCTTATTACTAAGTATTTGATTCATGATGTCTTATGAACTAATTTTGTACCATATGTGCATACTTGAATTGTGTTGAGCTTGATTAAAGACTGTGTTAGCTAATGAACATTGTATACTTATAATACGCTATAATAGGATTCTAAAGTGTTGATTTATTAACGTGGATAAACTACGCTTAAGGCAAGTTTCTCTAACCTTACTCAAATTTATATTGAGCAAGTATCCTAAACCCTTGTATTATTTTATTCGACAAATACCATAAGCTTATCCCTTTGAATACAAGTTATATTACTTTCTCGTTCAAATGAGCTAGTATGTTAAACCCTTGTGAAAGTTATTATTTATGTTGAACTTGGTATTGTCCTTGAATATTGTGAAAGAGTCGATGTCATTCGATTCGGCTAGACTATATGCATGTCTATAAAACTGTCTAAACCAATTGATTGGTGCGGAAATCTTGAAAACTGAGTTGAACAACCCTTTTGGTAAGGGGAGTGTATGTCATTGGAAACTCCAACACATGATTGAATATTATGGTGGTGTTATGCATAATGTATAGTATTGTAGATTGATCATCTATAG
This sequence comes from Panax ginseng, assembly GCA_020205605.1. Classification (NCBI taxonomy): domain Eukaryota; kingdom Viridiplantae; phylum Streptophyta; class Magnoliopsida; order Apiales; family Araliaceae; genus Panax; species Panax ginseng. The sequence goes on from CM035129.1 coordinate 92,828,028, forward strand.
TACTTGATATTTTTCGGTTATCCGTTTAATATTGGTAACTGCAGTGGAACTTCAATAGTCCTTAGTGACTACTCAGTATAAACTGTTTATCTAATTGGATACCTTGATAGTCGTTGAATTCATATATATATATATATATATATATGTTGATTTACATTGAATTATCATTCTTATTCAAAGAATTGTTGATATTTCTTATCCCTGATATTATTCTGATACTTTGAACTATCCTAGAAATGACACTTCGATATTTCAAACCTTGTGATATATATCTTACACCCTTGTTGTATATTACTTGCTGGGCAATTTGTGCTCATCCTTGCTTTTAAAAACCTTTTAGTTAAGGCAGAACAGGGAAGTGTATCCCGGCAGGACAAGGGCAAGGGCAAGGCTATCGACTAGCTTGTCCCTTCTATGTTCAAAATCTATTATGTTGTATTAAGACTATTTCAGACTATGTTTAAGCTTACGTAAGATCATGTAATAAGTCTTTATTAGATATTATTATGTAATCTATTAAGCATTGTAGGTTGCGAGACTTGGGAGAATAATTATAATAAATCATTGTAAATTATTTTAAAGTAGATTTTTTGTTGTGTAAGCGTTATTTTAGATATTATGGTTTTACCATAAGAACGTGATGAACCAAATTTGAGTGACCAAGTGGAGGTCTGAATTTGGGGGCGTCACATCTATGCTAATTGCTTCGGATAGACAAAAATGATTTGAAATATATCAAAAAGTATTTTATATCATCAATGTGTCATGGAACCTGGTGCAGAGATGAAAAAAAATGATGGAGTCATCAATGCAGTATTACTTATTGTTGGATGTGATCTAAGGATCGTCAGTCCACTATGGTATGATGTAGTATGATAAAATCATCAAATGACAGAATCCTCAAACGGACTGTAAATAGAGTGCGGTATCATGACGTCATAAAAAGGATTTATGAGATTTCTTTAAGATATGAGAATATATATATGTATATGTATATTTCGATTGATGTTCGAATTGTTGTAGAAGTCTATGCTATTTGATTCAGGTAGACGATTATTGAAAGATGTTCATGAAATTCAAGCGTTTCTTGAAAAGTTATGCCAAACCAAATTGTTTTGGTGTGGATTCAGAAATTCAAAAGCTGAGATGAACAACCCTTTTATAAGGGATTACGCGGAGGCGTTTAGATGTTTGTGCACAATACATTGTATGAAGGGTTGATCCCCCTATAGTCTTATCACTGTTAAAGTTTAAGTTGAAAGATTACTTATAACTATGGACATACGCATAATGTTTAAATGTTTGTGCATAATACATCGTACGAAGGGCTTAACACCCTAAGTACGAGAGTCCCTATAGTCTAATGACTGTTAAGGTTTATGTTAAAAGAGTACTTATAACCGTGGACGTAGTTCAAGGTCTTATGACCCTCAGCATGATTTGGAATCTTTGAAATTCCTATTATTCATATCGCTTCCCAATTATTGAGCAATTGTGGAAGATTCTTATTATTCTGAAAGGTGAAAGTGGAAAGGATGAGAAAATTAAGCAAAACATAATAATTTCAAGAAAGAATTGAAACTCTAGAAAGAAGAGAAATGTTAAACTCTTAGAAGAAGAAGAGGTGAGGAATATGATGATCTTAGAAAGATCATTAGAGAAAGAATTTTGTTGTATAACCCAATGAATGAATAAAATATTAACGTAAAATCTATTTTGATAGATTGAATGAATAAAGATTAATAGATAAAATTTCGAGGACGAAATTCTTAGAAGAATGGGTGAATGTAATATCCCGAGTGTTTATGATAGCGATCCTTAGCAAAGGAAATGAATAGGTTAAAGAGTATATAATACTCAAAATATAATTGAGTTCAAGTGAAAGTTATGAAATAAAACCTAGAATTTTTTGAAGTAATAAATGTAGTAGGAAATATAAAATCTATATTAAGGTAATGTGTTGAAGATATTCAACGATAAATTTTTGAAAAGAGACTTGGTGAAAATCGAGTAAAGGAGGTTTCTTTGATTCCGATGACGGAATCCTTATAAGGAGGGAAAGATGTGACAACCCGAATTTTCATAAGATATTAAAATAAGAATTTAATAATTGAAATTCTTATTACGATGTGATTAATGTAACAATCCAGAATTTTAATTGTAATTATAAATATTTATTAAATTATATAAATATGTAATGGATGTGTTTATTGTTGAATAAATATTTGTTTATTGTTGAATAAATATTTGTTTGATTTGATTTGATTTGATTTGGTTAATTATTTGTTTAATAAATAATTAAAGGGTTAAGGAAATTAATTGTTATGAGATAATATTCTAATTTAATTTAATAATTAAGTTAAAGAGTTTAGAATGATTAAATGATTTATACAATAAATTATTATTAGAATTAATTAAATTAAGTATGAAAACTTAATTAAATAAAGTGTGATAAAAAACTATATTATAAATGAGTTATTAAAATAAATTAAAGGAGTTTAATTTAGTTTTGCCAAACAAGACTTAAATATATTAAGTCTTTAATTTTTAAAGAGTTTTGCCAAACAGAGCCTTATGGCTTTTGGATTTTTAAAATTTGAATTATTAATAAAATAAATTAAATAAATAAAATATAAATAAAAAAATATTTATAATGTATACGTTATATTTTGGTAACTGATATTGTTATTATGATTATTAAGGCCATATCAATTTTTAGTTTACGCATACTTGTTATTAGTTTACTTTTGTTTACGTCAATTGTATGTGGTCTAAAACTAGCTAAAGAAAGAAAAAAGAAAAATTCAGAGAGTTTTGAGAGACTGAGAGAAAAGCAAGAGAGACTTCCTGAGACTTTCAAATAGTCGTCTGTGGTGTTTAACAAAGATTGTCTGAGCAAATTGAAGGTATGTGTTTACCATATATGTTTTACGCCAAATTTACTGTGAGTTTGATTCTCTGTGCTTCTAAATTTGACTGTAGTGTAAAAATTCTTTACAAAAATATGTATGTAATCCATATGTTTTACTAATTGATTATGGAATCATGTGTTTTGGTAATAACTAGCATAGATATAAGACTGTAGTTTACATGTACGTTCAAAAATAAGAAAATGGGTTTTAGAGTGATTACTTGTACGTGAACATTTTTTGTAGGATAACAAAATTAGTATGTGATTGTATGCTAATTGTGAAATTGAACCTTATGTATGTTAATTGTGTAAGAACTTAATGAGAACGTAGTTCAAAGGAATGAATTCGATGGATAATTGTGGTTTACGATGTTAAACCTTGTAAAACAACGTCAACAATGGAGTTTTGTTTTAAAATAGTGTTTCAAGGATTTAACTTCTCTTAAATTATTGTTTAAGTTGTGCTAAATTAGTATATGTATGCTTGTTAATGTAAATTATATATGTTAATTTAGCTGCTAGAAGCCATTAAACCGTTAAGAATTGCAATGTTGTGTTCTTTATGTGCGGTTTACATAAGTTTCAGTAGCCTCACGCCAAAAATCGAGCATGACCCGAACACCGCACCATAGAAAAGACACAAAAATCGATTACCACAACGCCAATTTCATGCTGCAACGCCACTGCCTGACTTAGTTCTCGTGCTCCGACGCCAGAATAGTAGTCTGGGTCGGATAATTTTGACCTCCTGTAGTAAAATGGCCATAACGTTTTCATACGAACTCCGATTGAGGTGATTCAAGATGATCCAGAACGAGAACGAATATACCTACAACTTTTATTCTTGAAGTGTTTCAATTTGAGGTCGGTAACAGGGGTCAAAAATGGTCATTTGTGGGACTGATATGTATTAGTAGGCAATCGGAGGGCGTTGGGAATGCACATATGCAAATGTAGTGCTCTTGACGATAAAAATTGGTATCCTAAGTTATAAAATATGAATATTAGTAAATATAATGATGCTTAAAATTAATAAATAATGTATTAGATAAGTTGTATAAGCATACTAAGCACATACATGAGAGACGAATCGGGCGTGTGACGAATGAACATCGAAACGCCGTGCCAAGTGTTAATGAACTTAAAAAGTGTTTCAATTCAATTGAAATGAATATTATAAGATATGGAATGGATTTAATATAAAACCAATAAGTAGTCCTAGCAAGACTTAAGCACTTGAATGAACTTCGAGTTTGACTAAGAAGAAATATAGTGAGTTATAAGTCTAAAGTTAACACAATCAAATTGAATATTGTGTATTGATTAATAGGAAGGGTTATAAGATGTAGATTAAAGTTTATATTACAACTACTATGCGTTGCTATGTGACTAATAGTTGATGTGAATGATTATATAATTATGCAGGGCACGTGAAGTACAGATAACTGTAAGCTGTTAAACCGTTATTGGTAAACAACGATCAAGGCAAGTCTTTCAGTTCCTATTTGCTATGTGAATTTGTTGATGAAATGTTTGAAATCTTTGTTGCAAATAGCATGGTGTGTTATAGTAATGTTGAAAGTATGAAATGTTAAAGTAAATTTATGACTATGTTGATTGAGTAATGAATGTTAATTGAGTAAGGAACTCAATCTTTATACTTGTTATATGAACTACATCATGTATGTTACTTTAGTCCAATGTTTATGAGATGTATATCGAGCATGTTATTATGTGCTATGTGATGCATGAAAACTGTTAGATTTTGATGGGCTGTCGAGCTCAACCTTGCAAATAACCACTTCTCTAGGTTCAAGATTCAAGGTAAAGTTATGTGTTACTTGAAATACATGAATCAGATGTGATACTTGAAGATTTATACACTTTGATTGTGTTATTATTATTTGAACCATGTTTAAGGTTCTAAATATTGTATTAATGTTGAATTGTAATATCTTTTTGTGATGTAAACTATTGTAGTATTAAAATGATTCTGAGATATTTAGATGTAAAGGTTGAAGGTTTTGGGAACGAGGATAGTTTGTAATAGAAAATTTTAATTATTCCGCAAATTTCAATGGTTGTATTATCGTTTAATGATGTAAAATTAGAGGTTGAATGTATTAATAATGACCAAAGTTGAGAATTAAATTGTATGAATTTTGGGGTCGTTACAATTTTGCAGAATATTCTTCATAGTTAGAGGCAGAGGTTACATCAGCTAAGGTTGTATCCACAGAGCCAAGTATTGATTCTGAAAATAGGGAGCCCATGGAGGACACTAATTTTCTACTGAGGATGAGTTGTTTCCTGGGTTGACAGCAGCCCTGGTTGACTCTCCCAGTATTTTTGCTACTGTGACTCCTCATTCTGCAGAGTATTTAGAGCAGAGTCTGCATTTGATGACATTTGAGAGGGATCAGGCTAGAGCCTTGATGTTGACAACTCTTTCTAGTAGAGATGTCGCTCTAGTTGAGAGAGATGGTGCTTTAATTCATACAGACACTGCTGTTGTTGAGCGGGACGAGGCTAGATCATCTAGAGATGCAGTTGTTATTGAGCAGGATGGTACTATATCTGCTCGAGATGCTGCTATTACAGATATTATTGCGTTGAGGTCCCATACTGCTGATATCATTGTAGAGATGAGTCCGTTAATTGATGAGAATAGTGTCACCATGCAGATGGTTGTTGATCTCTTGGCTCGTGTAGATACCCTTAGGTAGGAGCTCATAGAGTTACCCCCTTCTTCTAAGAGGGATGCCATGGTGGATTTGATAGCACGCTTATCCATGGGTTTACAGATTTGCTTGGAGTTTTATGCACAGACTAGCTTAGCCATTTTTTTCATGTACAATACACATTGTATATATATCAAACAATATTATATGGCAAGGAAATATATTTTGATTCACTTCTCTTTTAGGTATGTCTTGTTACTTGCTTGATAGTTGTCTGTTCCTCCAGGGCTTGTGATCTTGATGTATTCTGAATCCCCCTTGATGGATGGACATTGAGATGTCTCAGGATCTTTCAGAATGGATCATTGATCTGTGTATTCCCCTACCCTTTGGTGTCTTGGGACTTGTTTTTATATGTAGTTATGGAGAGGATTGTGACTTTCCTCTTTGAGGTTGACCGCCCCACGGATGGTCGCCGATACTCCTTTATATTGGGAAGCCCAAGTAGTTCCATCTCTTATGGATTGGTGTTTCTTTTTGAGGACTCAACCACAACTTAGATGGTCATCGATTCTCCCATTGGTATGGGGAAACCAGGTAGTTCTATCCCTTTGCTCTAAGCCGATGATGTGTGGTTTGAAGGTTGATCCCAAAACCATTTGACAAGTTTTTGTGTTTTGGTAGGGGTGAGATCGCACAGTGAATGGCTGCCTACGTACTCACGTTGAGAAGGTGGAGATTAGGTATGCGTAGTTCGAACCTAGCGTGAAAAGGTTCAAAGTTATAAGTGGTGAAAAGGGTGTAGAGATGTTTTTTGTTTTTGCTGTATTTAGACTGGACCATAAAAATGGTTGCCTACGTACTCCCGTGTATTGGGGAGATCAGGTCTACGTAGTTCATCCTTGATGGGACATATTATAGATGTGAAAAGTTTTATCCCTAGTGGGACAAACTGAAGTTGTGAAATGTTTGATCCCTGGTGGGACAAATTGAAGGTGTGAAATGTTTGATCCCAAGTGGGACAAACTGAAGTATTGGGGATTATATGTAGTGAGAAAGGTTTTGAAAACCTGAATAGACTGGGGATCTAGTGATCCAAAACTAGGATACTGGTTTGTAGCTAACTTCAGACATAGTACCATTTCACGGTGTCCGAGTGAATGAGCTGTGGAAATTCATCGCCATCTATCTTTTGTAATCTGAGGGCTCCTTGTGACGCCCCCAAAATAGGTATACATCACCCATTTTGAGTCGTCAATAACATGGTACAGAAACAACTACAACTTTATTAATACAACATAAAAACTATGAGTTTAAATACAAATATTGCTATCTAGACAATATACATACCCAAATAAGTCCTCATTACAATTATTGGTACATTATTTTACAAAAATGGTGAAGACTACTAAAACGACTTCTAGAACCATCATTCCACACCCCGACTAGTACTCGCTACATTCTCGCCTCCTAAGAAGAAAAATGGAACAAAAAGGAAAAGGGTGAGCTCAACTAGCCCAGTAAAAAAAATTATGACTAAGATAATATAGAACAAATTATCGTTAGTCTTCAACAGGGAAAAAAATCTGAGAGAATATAATAGACAACAAGTTTTAGATCAATATTCGCAGCGGAAATAATAATTCATAGAAGAGTTACGTAGAGAATGAAATTTACTATAATCTATGAATTTAAAAGTCCATCATCAATATTTTATCCCTGTAACATCAATTAATATTCATCTTGAATCAAATATTTATCTTTGCACTACAGGCCAAAGATATTTATTAGTCGGTCATGTTCATCTCAACACATGTACATCTTTGCACTACGGGCCAAAGATATTCATAATAAAATTAACCATCTTTGCACTACAGGCCAAAAATATTCAGTAATATCATCATTTAGGACTGAGGATGATGAAAAATATTTTAAAGAAACGAATCCAATGAAATAAAAGAATAAATTTTAAGGATTTGTACTTCAAACAATCCAAGTTCAAAAATACTTCATAAATAATCGTGGTGAAGTAAAATTCAAGAATGATCAAAACATGGATACAATCAAAGCTAGTATACATAATAGATATTTTGGACAAAAATCGAAAATTTAATTTTTCTGTGAATAGTATCGTATTCGTGAATAGTCTTTGTATCATGATTAATGTCGTGATATCGTGAATAGTAACCCCAAACACTAAAAAGACAAGAATTTCACAAGAAAATCGTACTAATATTCCTAAAGCATAATGATATTAGAAGAAATAATATCATTTAAAAAAAAATAACATCCCTTACATCGAAAAGATAGTACTTCTAGCTGGAATATTGGATATAGTGCTGAAGAAAACTTGCATCGTATAGCAACACTCAAAGTATCAAAATACTCACAAGAATACGCTTAATATATAGAGAGAGAAAGAGAGAAAACTTCAGTTTCTGGTGTGATTTTCAATTCTAACCTAAGCACCCTATTTATAGGAAAATACTTAGAACACCAAAGCAGAAAATTTATTAAAATAATTTTATTTAATAAATATTCAAGCCCACCACCCAAGAATCCGAATTTAGCTCATTACCACACATGTGGGATTGAAAAAAAACATTTTTCTTGATTAAAACAATTAAAACTTCCAAAAATCAATTATTCTGGAACTTCAGAACTTCAATAATTCATAATAAATAGCCTTTTTGTCAGAAAAATTCAAACCTCATGTCCTTTCCATAGGAAATTCCATTATCTACAATTTTGTAGAAAAAAGTTTTTCCAAATTCCAAACAGAAATTGACCGAAATCCACAAACGGGCGATTTTACAGGCTATAATCAAATTTCAGTCAAGAAATGGGGTCCACAAACATGAAAAACATGTTTTAAATATTTTTAGTAACAATAATACTCCTCCTCCTCATATACTCATATATCCCACATTCATTGTAAAAATATCACTATTATTATATTATTAAAATATAATAATATATTTAAATGAATTATTTTATCAGAAAAAGATAAAATATTAATTTTCAACAATTGTCACATTAAAAAATTTTCTCCATCTATATCCACATAAAATGAATATTTTTCTCATCATAAAAATCAATAATTAATTATTCACAAATAATATTACAGAATCACATTACTGACAACCAGGTAGTTCCCAGGAAAGAGGGGGCTTTCCAATAAGGATTACCAAACCTCTCCTTAGACAGAACTTTCTAGACATTGCCAATAATGTTATCTAATAATATTATTCAGATAATATGAATTATTGCTCCGATAATGGAAAATACTGTGTAGTAACAATTATTGAAATAACAAAAATATAAAATATTAACGTAGCAATTATTGAATCAGTAAAATAAAATATTGAGCGGTAATTCTCGTAACAATTATTGAGTAGTGCTTTCTTACGTAAGAATCAATAATTGGTGCAATCTGGTGTATTACTTTGTGTTTTTAACCACCAAGGTATTTCAACAAGATAATCTGTAACAACTACGTCGTTATTTATAAACAAATTATACTTGTCGTTTTCTTTATCCAATCGCTTTCCGTTATGGGGCCCACACAAGGCTGCTTGGGTCAGTCAATTAATATTCCCACGCGGTAAGAATATTCCACGACCAACCTAAATATTCCCCGACAACAATGAATATTTTATAACCACTTGCTTATTTGAAATATTTGCGCATTTTACCCATAACTAACTACATTAATCAAATCAACCCTTACTATTTCAAAATAATAAATAGAGGAAATTAAATTTCATTTATTAATAATTTGGGGTCTTACAACCTCCCCTCCTTATGAAATTTCATCCTCGAAATTGACGTATGTACCTGGTGTTTCGAAAAGGTGAGGATACCTTGATTCTGTTTCCAACTCCCAGGTCATTTCCTCAATAACATTGTTCCTCCATAAAACTTTGACTTGTGGTATGACCTTTGTGCGTAGGACATACTCCTTCCTATCCAAGATCTTGACAGATGCCTCTTCATATGTTAAGTCTTCGGCTATCTCGTCCGGTTCCAACTCAATAACGTGGTTCGGGTCTTTCACATATTTACGAAGCACCGATATGTGAAAAACATTATGAACACGAGACATACTTGGAGGTAATGCGAGTCTATAGGCTACATTTCCTATTCGGTCAAGAATCTGAAATGGACCAATAAATCGTGGAATGAGCTTTTCTCTTTTCCCGAATCTTATAACTCCCTTCCATGGAGCAACTCTCAACAATACATGATCCCCAATACTAAATTCCACGTCCTTTCGATGAAGATCCGTATAACTCTTTTGTCGATCCTGTGCCGTTGTCTAATCATTTGGATCTTTTTCGTAGTCATACGTACCAAATCGGGTCCCAACAATGTTGATTCACCCACCTCATCCCAACATATTGGAGAGCGACACTTTCATCCATACAATGCTTTAAATGGGGCCACACCTATACTTGCCTGATAACTGTTGTTGTAGGAGAATTCCACCAATGGTAAATACTTATCCCAACTCCCCTTGAAGTCTAGGACATAGAGTCTTAATAAATCTTCAAGAGTTTGAATAGTCCTCTCTAATTGTCCGTCCGTTTGAGGATGGTATGCCGAACTGAATCGTAAATCCGTGCCCATAACTTTTTGCAAGCTAACCCAAAATCTTGAAGTGAATCTTGGGTCATGATCCAAAACTATGGATACTGGCATGCCATGCAATCTCATAATCTCATTTACATACATATGAGCAAGATGTTCAAGGGAATACGTCTCCCGTATCGGCAAGAAATGAGAAGACTTGGTTAATCTATCAACAATAACCCAAATAACATTTATGCATTGAGAAACCATGGGAAGACCCGTAACGAAATCCAGTGTAATGTGTTCCCACTTCCATTTCGGAATCTCAAGTGGTTGCAATGGACCCTTTGGCACTTGATGCTCCGCCTTTACACGTTGACAAGTTAAACACCTCGAGATAAACTTTGCAATCTCTCTCTTCATATTGTTCCACCAAAATGTATGTCGAAGATCATGATACATTTTGGTACTTCCAGGATGAATTACAAATGGTGTATTGTGTGCTTCCATCATGATCTTGTACTTCAAATTAGAATTGTTAGGAACACAAAGTCTGGAGTGGACTCGAAGTATTCCTTCTTCATCGATTCTTGCTTCTGGAATAGCACATTCTTGTACTTTCTTCTTCATACGCATCAGCTCCGGGTCTGTGGCTTGAGCAACTTTAACTTTATCGATTAAAGTTGATTCTACGCGTATACTTGACATCGTTGCATGGGTCCGTGGAGTCTTGAATTCTATCTTCATCTTTTGTAAATCGCACAAAATAGGCCTTTGTTTTAACAACATCGCACTCGTTCCCGTATATGACCTTCTACTCAATGCGTCAGCTACCACGTTCGTTTTTCCAGGATGGTATTAAATGGTGTGGTCGTAGTCTTTCAACAGCTTGAGCCAATGTCGTTGCCGTATGTTGAGTTCCTTTTGAGTGAAGAAATATTTGAGGCTTTTATGGTCTGAATATATCTCCATTTTCTCCTCATATAGATAGTGCCTCCAGATCTCTAGCGCGAAAATGACTGCTTTCAACTCTAGATCATAAGTAGGATAATTCCTCTTATATTCTTTAAGTTGTCGCGAGGCATAGGCTATGACTTTCCCGTGTTGCATGAGAACACATCCTAACCCTTTGCCCGAAGCATCGCTATAGATAACAAATCCATTCGAACCAGATGGTATTTTCAGAATAGGTGCCGAAATGAGTCTCCTCTTAAGCTCTTGGAAACTCTTTTCGCATTCCTCGCTCCATACGAATTTGATATCTTTACGAGTCAGCGGAGTTAATGGAGTAACGATTCAAGAAAATCCTTCCACGAATCTCCGATAATAACTAGCTGCTTCCCGTAGCTACGCATTTCTTGGCCACCGCCTTGCTTGCTCCCAACTTTGTATTGCTTATATCTTTACCGGGTCAACAGATACTCCATATTTTGATACAACGTGCCCAAGGAATGCTACTTCCTCAAGCCAGAACTCGCATTTCTTCAACTTAGCATAAAGCTTGTTTTCACGAAGCCGTTGGAGTACCAACTTCAAATAGTGCTCATGATCTTCACGGCTTTTGGAATATATGAGGATGTCATCAATAAAGACAACAACGAACTGATCCAAATAATCCTTGAATACTTGGTTGATCATATCCATGAAAGCCACAGGAGCATTAGTTAATCCAAAAGACATGACTAAGAATTCATAATGCCCGTATCGAGTTTTGAAGGCAGTCTTTGGAATATCCTCAGTTCTAATCTTCAGCTGATGATATCCAGAACGAATATCGATCTTTGAAAAGAATTGTGCTCCTTGCAACTGGTCAAACAGGTCATCAATACGAGGTAGCGGATACCTATTCTTGATGGTGACATGGTTTAATTCCCGGTAATCAATACAAAGTCGCATACTCCCGTCTTTCTTCTTTACGAATAAAACATGAGCACCCCAAGGAGATGTACTAGGACGAATGAAACCGATGTCCAACATCTCCTGTAGTTGGACCTTTAACTCCTGAAGTTCAATAGGAACCGTTCAATATGGGGTTTTAGAAATGGGCTTTTTACCAGGTTCAAGATCAATAAAGAATTCAACTTCACGTTCTGGGGGTAGACCGGGAAGTTCTTCAGTACGTTAGGAAAGTCAATAACAACAGGAATATTATTTAAATCTGACGTGTCTTTATTCAAATCCATAACATGGGCTAATAAAGCTTGACATCCGTTTTTAATAAACGAATGGCTTTATTGCTTGATATAACAGTGATTGATTTTAATGGTTTAGTTGCTTGAATTTGAACAATAGGTTGGTTAGGAATATGAAAACTAACAACCTTACGAAAATAATCAATTTTGGCATGATGAGTAGTTAACCAATCAATCCCTAAAATCATGTCAAATGCAAGTATCTTTAAAGAGATAAGGTCAACATGTAATGTGATGGTACCAACTTGGATCAAACAAGATTTATAAACAGCGGATGTGATGAAAGTTTCTCCTAACGGAGTTTCCACAGATAGGTCAAAGTCTAATTTCTCTAGAGTCAAATTTAAACGTTGAGCACAAGCAGGAGAAATAAATGAATGGGTAGCACCAGTATCTAGTAAGGTATAAACTCACAAGAATTTATGATTAACTTACCCGTGATCACCTCATTTGGGTTCCTCGCATTTTGACCAGTCACGATAAACGCTCTTCCAGGAACTATTGACTTTAACTTTTTTGGGACAGCCTTTTGAGTCACCATCCCCGCTGGACTTGGTTTTGCTACAGTGCAATCTCGAGCGATATGTCCTTCCTTTCCACAATTATAACATACCTTGAACTGTTGTGGGTAGTTTGGGCTGATATGTCCCTCTTTCCTGCATTTATAGCATATGACCGGTGGTCGTTCTCCTCCCTTAGAACCAGTTGCTGCTAGTATTGACGTCTTCACATGGTCATTGTTGAATCTCCTCTTTTTAAAATCTCCTCCCGACTCGCTTCTTCTATTTTCATGGCCATGGCTACCACCAGAGTGGTTACCGCTTTTATCCGTATTTTTCTTTCTCCGCTGGTTATCATTGTTCTGATGACTGCTGTCACCGGTATGATCCTGGTTGTGGTCCCTTGATTGACCGTACTCGTTATCTCGCTCTAATAATTGAGCCCTATTGACAACATCTGAATATAGAAAAAATTTATGAGAAATGAGATATTGACGTATGCCGGGTTTCAAACCTCTCAGAAACATCCGCGTTATACGTTCCTCATTCTCCACCAAATGAGGTGCAAACCTGGATAACTCCGCGAACTTCGCCTCGTACTGGGACACTGTCATATTATTTTGTTCCAATCTAATAAACTCTACCTCCTTCATATGACGAACACTTTCAGGAAAGTATTTGTCATTGAACAGTTTCTGAAATGTCTCCCAAGACATGGTTAGCGCGGCTGGATGGATACGCTTCATAGATTCCCACCATTAATCTGCCTCATTACGGAACATAAAAGTGGCGAATGAAACCTTCTGTTCCTCCGTGCATCCCAAGACATCGAATATCTTGGTAATTTGCTTGACCCACGTCTCCGCCTTAATCGGATCCGACTTTCACCAGAATTCTGGTGGTCCCAACTCTTTGAATTGCTTGGTTGTGACCAGCTGTGCGTTGCCATTGTTTCTTCCTGTATTTTGAACAGGAATCTCCTTCGTCTGGTTTTGCATGAACCGCAAAAAGCTTCTAAACATCTCATCGTTCATCGTCTGTTCCGTGGTATTGTTTATAGGAGGAACATTGCCAGCCTGTTGCACGTTCTCTTTGTTGGTGAGTACAGGCGTCTCCACGGTCTCATTTACTCCACTGTTAACATTCTCAGTTGCCATTCTTAAATACTACCATAAAACAAGGGTTAATTAAACCAATTAACAAATCACATAATTATCCCTATATTATGACCGACCAACAAATAAGCTTAGGTAGGACACACTAGAAAAGGATTTACTCGTCTCTCCCCTCCTAGTTCTATTCTCCGATCTCCGCCAGAAATCATATCCCTAAGCTCGATATTAATCATGACGCCCCCAAAATAGGTATAAATCACCCATTTTGAGTCAATCAATAACATAAATCTGTACAGAAACAACTACAACTTTATTAATAGAATATAAAAACTTCGAGTTTAAATACAAATATCGCCATCTAGACAATATCCATACCCAAATAAGTCCTCATTACAATTATTGGTACATTATTTTACATAAATGGTGAGAACTACTAAAACGACTTCTAGAACCATCATTCCACACCCCGACTAGTACTCGCTACATTCTCGCCTCCTGAGAAGAAAAATGGAACAAAAAGGAAAAGGGCGAGCTCAACTAACCCAGTAAAAAATATTATGACTAAGATAATATAGAACAAATTATCGTTAGTCTTCAACAAGGAAAAAAATCTGGGAGAATATAATGAAACAACAAGTTTGGATCAATATTATAGCGAAATAATAATTCATAGAAGAGTTACGTGAGAATGAAATCTACTATAATCTATGAATTTAAAAGTCCATCATCAATATTTTATCCTGTAAACATCAATCAATATTCATCTTGAATCAAATATTCGCTTTGCACACTACGGTGCCAAAGATATTCATTAGTCGGTCATGTTCATCTCAACACATGTACATCTTTGCACTACGGGCCAAAGATATTCATAATAAAATCAACCATCTTTGCACTACAGGCCAAAGATATTCAGTAATATCATCATTTAGGACTGAGGATGATGAAAAATATTTTAAAGAAATGAATCCAGTGAAACAAAAGAATAAATTTTAAGGATTCGTACTTCAAACAATCCAAGTTCAAAAATACTTCATAAATAATCGTGGTGAAGTAAAATTCAAGAATGATCAAAACATGGATTCAATCAAAGCTAGTATCCATAATAGATATTTTGGACAAAAAACGAAAAATTTAATTTTTTTGTGAATAGTGCCGTATTCGTGAATAGTGCTGTATATGTGAATAGTGTCGTATACGTGAATAGTAACTCCGACACTAAAAGATAAGAATTTCACAAGAAAAATCTTACCATTATTTTGGCATAATGATATTAGAAGAAATAATATCATTTTTAAAAAAATAACATCCCTTACCTCGAAAAAGACAAGATTACTTAGCGGGGAATATCTGATATAGTCTTTGAAGGAACTTGCACCGTATAACAACACTCAAAGTATCAAAATACTCATAAGAATACGCTCAATATATAAAGAGAGAAAGAGAGAGAAAACTTCAGTTTCTGGTGTGATTTTCAATTCTAACCTAAGCACCCTATTTATAGGAAAATGCTTAGAACACCAAAGCAGAAAATTTATTAAAATAATTTTATTTAATAAATATTCAAGCCCACCACCCAAGAATCTGAATTTAGCTCATTTACCACACATGTGGGATTGAAAAAAAATGTTTTTCTTGATTAAAACAATTAAAACTTCTAAAAATCAATTATTTTGGAACTTCGAAACTTCAATTATTCATAATAAATAGCACTTTTGTCAGAAAAATTCAAACCTCGTGTCCTTTCCTTAGGAAATTCCATTATCTACAACTTTGCAGAAGAAAGTTTTTCCAAATTCCAAACAAAAATTGACCGAAATCCACAAACGGGTAATTTTACAGGCTATAATCAAATTTCAGTCAAGAAATAGGGTCCACAAACATGAAAAACATGTTTTAAATATTTTTAGTAACAATAATACTCCTCCTCCTCATATACTCATATATCCCACATTCATTGTAAAAATATCACCATTATTATATTATTAAATATAATAATATATTTAAATGAATTATTTTATCAGAAAAAGATAAAATATTAATTTTCAACAATTGTCACATTAAAAAATTTTCTCCATCTATATCCACATAAAATGAATATTTTTCTCATCATAAAAATCAATAATTAATTATTCACAAATAATATTACAGAATCACATTCTTGGCAACCGTGCGGTTCTTAGGAAAGAGGGGCTTTCAATAAGGATTTCTCCTCTTCTTGCGCCATGAATTAGATGACCAAACCTCTCCTTGATGAACTTTCTAGACATTGCCAATAATGTTATCTAATAATATTGTTCAGATAATATGAATTATTGCTCCGATAATGGAAAATACTGTGTAGTAACAATTATTCAAACAATAGAAATATAAAATATTAACGTAGCAATTATTGAATCAATAAAATAAAATATTGAGCGATAATTCTTCATAATAATTATTGAGTAGTGCCCTTTACGTAAGAATCAATAATTGGTGCAATCTGGTAATAGCATCTTGTTTTTTAACCACTGAGTATTTCAACAGTATTAACGGTAACAACTACGTCGTTATTTATAAATAAATTATACTTGTCGTTTTCTTCATCCAATCGCTTTCCGTTATGGGGCCCACACAAGGCTGTGCCGTCGTACGAATATTCCCCGACAGTAAGAATATTCCACGACCAACCGAATATTCCCCGACAACAATGAATATTTTATAACCACTTGCTTATTTGAATAATTTGTGCATTTTACCCATAACTAACCACATTAATCAAATCAACCCTTACTATTTCAAAATAATAAATAGAGGAAATTAAATTTTATTTATTAATAATTTGGGGTCTTACACTCCTCCTATCAATACCTCCTTGACAACAAACGGGCCTTCCCAGTTTGGGGTGAATTTTCCTTTAGATTGATCTTGGTTGTCAAGAACCTTTTTCAAGACCAAGTCATATTCTTTGAACTACCATAGCCAGACTTTTCTGTTGTAGGATTTAGCAATCCTTTGTTGGTATAACTGACCATGGAAGATGGATGCGACCCACCTTTCATCTATTAGAGATAATTGGTGGTACCGATCTTGTAATCATTGGTCTTGATCTAGCTGAGCGTCTATCAACACTTTGGGGGATTCCATTTCCACCTCTATGGGGAGTACTGCTTCCATCCCATAGGTTAATGAGTAGAGGGTTGCCCCAGTGGAAGTGCGTATTGACATTTTGTAGGCTAATAGAGTTAGAGGCAACAAGTCAGACCATCCTTTGTGATTGGTGGACATCTTTTGCATGATCTTTTTAATGTTCTTATTAGCAGCTTCAACAACACCATTCATCTTTGGATGATAGATGACAGAGTTGAGATATTTGATGTGGAATTTACTTCATAACTCATCCAGCATTTTGGTTGTTGAGGTTTTTGGCATTGTCTAACACAATCACCTCTGATTGTCCATACCGACAAATGACATTATTTCTGATGAATCCAATGATAACCTCTTTAGTAACCCTGGGGGAATAGGCTTCTTCTACCCACTTGGTGAAGTAATCGATCATGGTGAAGATAAACTAATGACCATTATTAGCTTTAGGCTCGATGGGCCCGATCATGTCCATTCCCCACATTAAGAAGGTCCAGGGTGAACTCATATTATGGAGCACCCTTGGAGGGGCATGGATAACATTCCCATAAATTTGGCATTGGTAACATCTCTTGACGTGATCATCATAGTCAGCCTTGAGAGAGAGCTAGAAATGCCCTATTCTTAGGATTTTCTTGACAAGTAGAGGGTCGCTCATATGTAGGCCGTATATTCCACCATGGATTTCATCCATGAGCCTCTGAGACTGGTCTTTGTCTAGACATCTAAGAAGACCTAATCTTGTATCTCTTTTATAGAGTGTGTCTCAGCTTAGGTAGAATTTCATGGCCATTCAATGGATCCGCTTTCTTTCAGTTTGACTCACCTCAGCGGGTGTAGATCCATCTCGCAGATACTTGATAAGTGGTATTTTTACCTGCTTATTGAATACCAATTCATGCGAATTGTGCCAATCTCAAGTACATTTTATTGTGTTTTAGTTGCATTTCACGTTATTTTGCATTGCATTTACTTAAAATTCCTTTTGGTGAATAAGTACAAGAATCGGCTTAATTTTGGTGGTATTAGAGGGCACGAGGCTAATGGATGCGTGAAGACGAGGCACAAGCGGGGATGTGCATGGCATGGAGGTACAATGAAGCATGGAGACCAAGCAAACAAGAGGATCAAGCATGAAAGAGCAAGCAAAGCAAACAGATAATGAAAACAAAATCGAAACCGAACTTGCGGTAAAAGCCGTGCGCATGCATGCCAGAACAACTTGGAGGCGCGCTCCACGCGAGTACCGGTCGGACAATGATGACTCTCATCGCAAGTTGCACGCAGTATGAAAGCGACAAGTCTCTGCAGGAGAAGCGCGCCCGCGTGAGAGAGACCGGCATTGAGACAGGCGGACGATACATAAGTCTTGCGCCTGCATGGGCGAGACGATATCTTTGGAGAGCGTCTTGGTAGCGGCGCGATCTTGATCTTTGTTATTTTATTTTAATTTTAATTTTTAATTAAATGATTTGTAATTGGTTTTAAATGATCCTGACTGATGTCAGACGTACACTTGATAACTTTTAGCGTATTTTTCATCATAGAAACTAGGGTTTACACCTTGGGAGAGATTCCAACGTAGAACGAAGCCTTAACATCTACTTCTCCAATTCTTCTTGGGATTCTCTGTCATTGTGATTTTTACTATTATCTATTGGATTTCTTTGAGGATTTAAACGTTGATCATTAATTTCTATTCAGCGATTGGGTTTGATCGTTCAATCTTTCTTATTTCAATTGTTTGTATTATTGATCATGTTTAGCGTTGATCCCATAATGGCTTTTGGTTCAGTCATGAACTAAAATCCATTATGGGATTCTAACGGATTTTAATATGTAGTTTGGTTGCACGCTTAAATGCTACAGATGTTTTGCATATCATATGGAATATCTGTCATGATTGTTTTACATGTATGAATGCTTGACCACCATTCGTCTCATTACTTGTATAGAATTGACCATGAACATGCGAGTATGGATTGTAATCATGATAGCATACAAATATGGGGCTGTTTTATATGGCTTGCATATTTTGTGAACCAGATAGACATATACTGTTTCACCGTATGAGCTAGGGTAAGGGCTTGTGCTTAAAATCAATATAATTGCATTTTCACATAGACATATAGTGATTTTGGTTGTATTGGTGATTACATAGAGTCTAACATATGTAGATGATGTGTAAGTAGGTTATAGTGCATTGAAAAATGGTTATAACTCTATTCGTGCTCTTGGCTATTTTCCTGTGATATGTGAACACTTCTTGCATGTTAGTGGCGATTAGATGAAATATTAAATGAAGTTAGGGTTCCATTATTTCCAGATTATATTTATTCCATTTGTACTCTTATTTTTAGTTGTTATTCACAATTAGTTTAATTCAACACTTTTAGTCATTAGTCTAAGCATATAAATTTGGTGAGTTAATTGATGTATGATAATTTAAATTTAACAAATTTCTCTGTGGGATGGATACTCTACTTACTCTGTATTACTTGTTGATGTATGTATACTTGCATGAGTTAGAGCTCTTTTATTAGAACTATAAAAGAGGCAACAAGTTTTTAAGCGTGAATTCTTAGGGAAAGCGTTAATTTAGATAATTATCATCAATTTAAAGCTAAATTGCATGACTTAGACAATTCTGATCGTTTCATATTTCTATTTTTGTTTCTCTTTTAGTTGCAGGTACTTGTAGATTTTTATGCACACGCGATCATCCAACTTAGAACTAACACCAGCACAGGACAACATAAACGGAAGAGGTTGGAAAGCAAGTGTGCGAAGAAATTTGCAAGCACAGTTAGATAGTACAACATCCAGAATGGCGGAAGAACAGAGACTTGAGCAAAGAGAAGAGCATCGGGCTCTAAGGGAATATTCCATGCCGAACATAAATGGATTATAGTCTAGCATAATCAGACCGGCGATAACAGCCAACACCTTTGAGATCAAACCGGGCACTATTCAGATGGTGCAGAACTTAGTTCAGTTTGGGGGTGCTGCTACAAATGATCCGAATGAACACCTATTGAGCTTTATTGAAATCTGTGATACATTCAAGTACAATAGTGTGACAGAGGATGCCATCAGACTACGACTATTCCCATTTTCATTACAGGATAAGGCTAGAAGTTGGCTACATTCTTTACTGTCAGGATCAATCACTACATGGGAGGATTTAGCACAGAATTTTTTAGCTAAGTTCTTCCCAATGGCCAAGATTGTAAAGATGAGGACAACTATCTCTCAGTTTGAGCAGTAGCAAGGCGAGTCCTTATATGAGGCATGGGAGCGATACAAAGAGATGCTCAAAAAATGTCCGCATCACGGTATGCCAGACTGGATGATGATAAATTCCTTTTACAATGGGTTAGGATGGCAGTCAAGACCGATTGTGGATACAGCCGC
This sequence comes from Panax ginseng, assembly GCA_020205605.1. NCBI lineage: Eukaryota > Viridiplantae > Streptophyta > Magnoliopsida > Apiales > Araliaceae > Panax > Panax ginseng. The sequence continues at coordinate 92,848,539 of CM035129.1, forward strand.
AGGAGGGGCATTATGGGCAAAGAGCTATGATGAGGCCTATACGCTTATCGAGACTATGGCTACGAATGATTATCAGAATCCTACAGCTCGGATGTCACAACCGAAGGTTGCAGGTGTGTTGGAGGTTGATGCGATTACATAGCTATCGGCACAGATGGCAGCCATGGCTAAGAAGATTGATACTTTGGCAAAGAGCAAAGCGAAAACAGTTTCCTTCATTTGTGAGATTTGTGCGGGGTCACACTCCACGGATCAATGTGCTATCATCTCAGAGTCAGTACAGTATGTGAGAAACTACAGAAAAGACCAAGGTCAATTTCAGAACACATACCACCCCAACAACCGAAATCACCCGAACTTTAGTTGGTCTAACAACCAAGGACAACAGCAACAGAATCAGTTTCAACCGAACCAACAGTTTTAGCCACAGTCATCACAACCACAGTTTATACCAAAACCACCGTTTCCACCAGGATTTCCTCAACAACAACAACATCACACTCTAGCTACACCACAGCCAGAAAAGAAATCAGAAATGGAGGAGATGATGTTGAAATACACGGCAAACACTAAAGTCATGATCAAAAGCCAAGCAGTGGCTATCAAGAATCTTGAGACTCAGATGGGGCAGATGACGAGCATGCTTAACAACAGGCCCCAGGGTGCATGGCCAAGTAACACAGAGACAAATCCTAGAAGAGATAGGAAGGAGCAGTGTCAAGCAATCACGTTGAGATCTGGGAAAGACTTGACAGACACTGCAAGTCGGCGCCCGCTGCAGCGTGAGTTACTGAGGGACATCGTGCAGCGGTACCTTGAGGAAGAAGAACAATTGAATGGTGATGAAGAAAAGTTAAAAAAATCTGAGGTTCAGCAGGAAGAGAAGAACAAAGCAGGTTCAAAAGAGAAGGTCCAAAGTCCAGTACAACCAATGCACCCTCAAGTACCATATCCGTAGAGGTTAGTTAAGCAGAAAGAAGACAAACAGTTCAGTAAGTTTCTGGAGGTGTTCAAAAAGCTGCAGATCAACATACCATTCGCCGAGACATTGGAACAAATGCCAAGCTACGTAAAGTGCATGAAAGGTATATTGTCAAGGAAGAGGAGATTATATGAGTTTGAAACGGTAGCCTTGACAGAGGAATGCAGTGCATTGCTCCAACGCAAATTACCACCAAATCTGAAGGATCCGGGTAGCTTCACAATTTCGTGCACAATAGGGAAGATGAGCTTTAGCAAGTGTTTATGTGATCTGGGGGCAAGTATAAATTTCTCTTTGTTGTCGGTGTTCAATCGATGAGATTATTCTTGGCTCCAGGTAAGCGAACATATCACTACAACTAGCTGACAAATCCATCACTTATCCACGGGGAATTGTTGAAGATGTGTTGGTTAAAGTGGACAAGTTCATTTTTCCGGCTGACTACATCATTCTAGATTTTGAAGAGGACAAGAGTATACCGATAATACTGGGAGACCATTTTTAGCCACAGGCAGGACTTTCATAGATGTGCAAAAAGGGGAACTCACGATGCGCGTTCATGATCAAGAGGTTATCATCAATGTCGTCAAGACCATGAAATTCCCAATAGATGAAGAGGATTGTTTCTTAGTTGATTGGGTGAATCGGGTTCTAAATGATGACATACAGAGTCTAGTAGATTATGAACCTTTGAGGAATATCATTGACGAGAATTCAGATTCGGAGGATGAGGAATTCGACGAATTTGTGCAATATCTGGATACCACTCCACAATTCAGGAGATTTAGACCACCTGCAGAGCCATTGACACCAGCTGGAGAGGCCTCAATAAAGTTAAAGCCATCTCTTGAGACACCTCCAGAGTTGGAGCTAAAGCCACTTCCAGAACATCTCAGGTATGCATTTTTAAATTCGGATTCGAAATTACCTGTGATTATTGCTTCTGCACTAACATCTTGTCAAGAAGAAAAACTGCTACGAGTGCTTCGAGAGTTTAAATCAGCTATTGGATGGACCATAGCAGATATCAAAGGGATCAACCCTTCATATTGCATGCACAAGATCCTGATGGAAGATGGTAACAAGCCAACAGTTGAGCAACAAAGGAGGCTTAATCCGATAATGAAAGAAGTGGTTAAGAAGGAGGTGTTGAAATGGCTAGATGGAGGAATAATTTATCCGATCTCAGACAGTTCATGGGTTAGCCCAGTACAGTGTATTCCAAAAAAGGGTGGCATGACAGTCGTGAACAATGAGAATAATGAGTTAATTCCAACACAAACAGTAACAGGGTGGAGAGTTTGCATGGATTACCGCAAGCTCAACAAAGCTACGAGGAAAGATCATTTCCCACTCCCATTCATTGATCAGATGTTGGACAGATTAGCAGGTCATGAGTACTATTGCCTTCTTGATGGATATTCAGGCTACAATCAAATTATGATAGCTTCAGAAGACCAGGAAAAGACTACCTTCACATGTCCGTACGACACTTTTACTTTCAGAAGGATGTCTTTTAGATTATGCAATGCACTAGCCACATTTCAGAGATGCATGATGGCTATATTTTCAGACATGGTGGAACAAAATGTGGAGGTATGTATGGATGATTTCTCAGTCTTCGGGGACTCATTTGACCTATGCCTTGAGAATCTGGTTATGGTTTTGAAAAGATGTTTTGAAACGAATTTAGTGCTAAACTGGGAAAAATGTCACTTCATGGTACAAGAAGGAATCATATTGTGACATAAAGTTTCAAAGATAGGACTTGAGGTGGATATGGCGAAGCTGGAAACTATTGAGCACTTGCCACCACTCACTTCAGTAAAAGGAATTCGCAGTTTTTTGGGACATGCAGGTTTTTATCGCAGATTCATTAAGGATTTCTCCAAAATAACTAAACCGCTATGCAGTCTATTGGAGAAGGATGCACAGTTCAGCTTCGATGAAGCCTGCATGTTAGTATTTGAACACTTAAAGAGACAATTGATTTCAGCACCAATGATTACTACACCAGATTGGACTTTGCCATTTGAATTGATGTGTGATGCCAGTGATTACGCCGTAGAAATTTGTTTTAGGGCGCGTAAAAGAAAAGATATTTCATGTGATTTATTATGCCAGCAAGACCCTAACGGATGCATAATTGAACTATACCACCACAGAGAAAGAGCTATTGGCAGTGGTATACGCCTTTGATAAGTTCTGAGCATATCTGATTGGCACAAAGGTGATAGTGTATACGGATCACGCGGCGATTCGACATTTAATGGTAAAGAAGGATGCCAAACCTCGGTTGATTAGATGGATTTTATTACTGCAGGAGTTTGACTTGGAAATCAAGGATAGAAAAGGAACTGAAAACCAAGTGGCGGACCACTTATCTCGACTCGAGAATCCAGAAAGGGAAGTAAACGACAATGTCATGATCAACGAATCCTTTCCAGACGAGAAGTTGTTTGTGGTGAAATGGGAAGTGCCATGGTTCGCAGACTTTGCGAATTATCTGGTAAGTAAGATGGTACCTTTTGACTTGGTGGGCTATCAAAAGAAGAAATTCCTGCATGATGTCAAATGGTATATATGGGATGAGCCTTACCTATTTAAATAGTGTTCTGATCAAGTGATAAGAAGGTGTATTCCATATAGCGAGATCGAGGGGATTTTGCAAGAGTACCATTCTACGAAATATGGAGGTCACTATGGTGGTGAAAGAATAGCAACTAGAGTACTACAAGCGGGATTCTACTGGCCAACAATTTTCAAGGATGCATACAATTTTGTCCAGCGGTGTGATAGATGTCAGCGAGTGGGAAACATCTCTAAAAGAAATGAAATGTCGTTGAATATAATCCTCGAAGTAGAAATTTTTGATGTATGGGGGATTGATTTCATGGGACCTTTCATTTCTTCCTGTGAAAATCTCTACATCTTGCTCGCAGTGGACTATGTCTCGAAATGGGTTGAAGCTGCAGCTCTTCCGACTAATGATGCCAAAGTCGTCCTCAGATTTCTACACAAAAGCATTTTCACGAGGTTTGGGACTCCAAGGGCTATCATTAGTGACGAAGGCAGTCATTTTTGCAACATGCAGTTTACAGCCTTCCTGGCTAAGTATGGGGTGAATCATCGCATTGCTACAACGTATCACCCGCAAACAAATGGTCAAGCTGAAATGTCAAATCGCGAAGTAAAAAGAATCCTGGAAAAAGTTGTGAATCCTACACGGAAGGACTGGTCGTTGAAGTTAGATGATGTCATATGGGCTTATCGAACAACATATAAAACTCCATTGGGCATGTTGCCTTTTCAACTCGTGTATGGCAAAGCCTGTCACCTCCCTATGGAGCTAGAGCATAAGGCATATTGGGCGTCTGAGCTCAATTTGATTTGACACATCTGCAGGGGAGAAATGACTACTCCAGCTCAATGAGTTAGATGAATTTAGGTTGCAGGCATATGAGAATTCAAAGTTGTATAAGGAGAAAGTAAAAAAATGGCATGACCAAAAGATCATGGAAAAAATATTTGAACCGGGACAAAGGGTTTTACTTTATAATTCCAGACTTAAACTTTTTCCTGGAAAGCTGAAATCGAGGTGGTCAGGCCCATTTATAGTGAAGACTGTCTTTCCACATGGTGCAATTGAAGTATATGATCAGTTTTCGAACAAGCCTTTTAAGGTAAACGACCAGTGATTGAAACATTACTTCGGTGGCGAGGTGGACAGATAGAACATCACCTCAATTCTCTCATCGACATGAGATTCAAAGACAGTCAAGCTAATTGACTATAACTTAGCGCTTGATGGGAGGCAACCCATTATTTTTACCTATATTTTCTTTTCATTCCTTTAGTAGAGTAGTAGTTAAATCATTTCTATTTCATGCCTGATAAATAATATGTTGTGCATTCATGTTCCTGTAAGTGTTTGCAATTGCACTCATCACTGATATGCAAATTGGGCTAAGCGATTATGCGATTCGAGAAGTTACATCAGCGTGGCAGTGCGTGAGCCACAACCTACCGAAGTCGATGTGATAACTCCTAGCAAGTCGTTCGCGTGCTTCGCGCGCATCCTGAAACAAAGTCGGCGATGATGCTTGTGACGCCAAGCGATAAAAAATTTTTTAAATGTAAAAATCCAATCCGTGGTCTACTTGACTTCTCCCATGATATAATATAAAGCGTATTCTGCTATTCTCCCATAATCATAAAACTCTCTTCATCGCTCGTATACACAGCTCTCTCCCCATTAGCATAAATCTAGGGTTTTTGCGGGGAGTGTCACAAACTAGTTTGGGGGTATTCTCATCTGTAGCAAAGAATGCATATTCTATACCTATCATCTTCTCATGGGTCCAAAAATAATATGTTCCATCTCCATCTCTTCATCATCCAACTCATCATCTAGTGATCACGACGAGGATATCATGGAAAGCAGAAAATTTATCAGCTGGGAAGCTCAGCAAGATTATTAGCATCTCATGACTAAATCATTTGTGAAGGAACGGGGATTTAAACCTGCCAAGAAAGATGGACAACTATGGAATATGCTACGAGAAAGAGGCTAGGTTAGCCTAGCTGCAACGCCTATACCTATTCCTATGGGAGTTGTTCGGGAGTTTTACGCGAATGCAAAGGAGATGGAGATGAAAGGAGGGAAAACACTGGTTCGACAAGTGCAAGTGGGTTTTCGTCCCTCAACCATCAGAGTAGTGTATGGAATAACTGATACACCACCGACTGGGTCTGCAAATTGGGTCACTGGTGCACATTTGATGACGGACTTGGACGTAGTGATTTCGGAATTGTGCATCCCGGGAACCAAATAGAACTATAAGGCCAGGACAACCGAGCCAAAATCGTTTCTAGCGTCCGCCTTAAATCGCTATGCCCAAGAATGGAATCTGTTTATATGTGCCAAATTAATTCTGTCCACTCACAAGCATGAAGTAACCACTGAGCGAGCGATCATTTTATGGGGTATTATCAAAGGCAAGTATATAGACGTCGGCCACATCATTTATCAAAACATGCGACGTTATTAGCGGGGAAACATGACTGGGAGTATTCCGCATGCATCTATGGCCGCCATACTTTGTATCCAATAGGGAGTCCCATGAAATGATAAGCAACTGCAGAAACCGAGCCAAGTCATCACTACGGCCACAATCACAAAGTTCCAGGAGTGGACGGGTGGTGAACCACACCCGCGAGGATTGGGATTTATAATCCGGCCCACTTTCCCCAAGCCATCTCAGCAACCCTCTCAGCCCGATGAGGCAGGCCCATCCACCCGAACACACCCGGTTCCTAGCGATCGACAACTTCGAAGGTTGGAGCGCAAAGTCGACGCCATGAATGACAACTTTGGAACGTTTGCTATGGGACTCACACGGGCCTTGGTAAAAGGCCTTCACAGCAACAGGAACAATGCTAGAGTGGCCTCGATTTGGGGACCGATGATGCCATATCCACCACCAGATTCACCACCCAGGAGGAGGTGGTCAAGTCCGTCATTATGGGATTTTTTGTACCCTTTACCTTCATTCAACGGGGATATTGAATATTTTAAGTTTGGGGTTATTGGGGGTCATAGCATAGTAGTTTACTTAATTTAATTGTTGAATGTTTAGTTAATTTTGCATGTTTATGTGTTTAGTTAAATTTTTGCAGAATTTTTTTAATTTTTATTCATTATTGATTGTGTTAGTATGTTTTAGTTGCATGTCTCACACAAATTCTTGTTTTTGCCTAGCCAATGATGATAGTGAATTGTGAAGGATTTTAGAATATTTGGGATAACATGAGCTTAGATATAATGTTTTACACGATGAGATTCATGTTGTTGTTTAAATGCTTTGGGTATGCACAAACGTGTTCACAATCACTTGTAGATTTAAGAGGTGTGTGTTGCATTGCTTGATAAAACATGTAGTTTAAACAGAGAAACATGTGGAAAGTATTGTAGACTGTATGAGCCATTGACGTGAAAATTTTGGAAAAACATGGGTATGCTATGTATAAAAAAAAGAAATGAAAAATCAAATAGGAATAACGTGGCTAGTCTTAATTCGGGGCCCTGGCTACTTGAGTATGTACGCCCGAGGGGATTATCTCTACACCTAACGCCCTAAGATCTTTTATGGTCTGGGAGTCGTTGGTTGAAAGCTTGCTAAGGGGTAGCAGTGTGCCTAATGGATTGAGACATTGCACAGTCATGTGAAAAAAAAAAGAAAAAGAAAAGAAAAATAGCAAAAAACGCCGCGGGAAGGTGTGTAAATCGCCCTCGTAAGTAGTAATAAAGCAATAAACCCATTATTGAACCTTAGTTTGTGTTGATATGTTGAAATAGTCTGTGTTACATGAATATACATGAGTCTTGCTTTAGACTATAATTTTCTGTTTGGAGCAATGAAGCATATGTATTCTGTGCTTAGATCAAGTTTTGGTGAACACCACACACACACACAACATCTCTATAGCATACATGAATTATCTGAGTGTATGATGTTATGCCTATAGTTTGGTTTGAAATTGTATTCTTGGATCTGGATAATTCACTGAGGTATTAATGGCTGAAATTTTGTTATGGCAGGGATTATTTGAGACTAATTTGCATCATAGAGTAGTTGCATAGTTTTATAGTTGCATTTTCATTGTTCATTAGTATGCATTGCTTGAGGGCAAACAACAGTTCAAGTTTGGGAGCATTTAATAAGTGGTATTTTACCTACTTATTGAATACCAATTCATGCGAATTGTGCCCATCTCAAGTACATTTTATTGTGTTTTAGTTGCATTTCACGTTATTTTGCATTGCATTTACTTAAAACTCCTTTTGGTGAATAAGTGCAGGAATCGGCTTAATTTTGGTGGTATTAGAGGGCACGAGGCTAATGGATGCGTGAAGACGAGGCACAAGCGGGGATGTGCATGGCATGGAGGTACAATGAAGCATGGAGACCAAGCAAACAAGAGGATCAAGCATGAAAGAGCAAGCAGCAGCAGCATAACATAAACAAAATTAGAACCAGAACTTGTAGGCGTGCCAATCAAACTTGCGTATGATAATACTTGAGGCGCTATGGCCGCATGAAGTACCAGTCGAACAATGATGACCTACTACAAGTTACGCGGCCATGACGGGACAAGTGGAGGAGACGACGCCTGCCAGTGAGAGACCATTTGGACGAGGCATACATTACAGAAGTCTCGCGCCCATGTGAAGATATATCTTTGGAGAGAAGTCGTGGCCGCCAAGGCAATTGTCAATCTTGTTTTTTTTAATTTTAATTTTTAATTAAATGATTTGTAATTGGTTTTAAACGATCCTGACTGATGTCAGACGTACACTTGATAACTTTTAGCGTATTTTTCATCATAGAAACTAGGGTTTACACCTTAGGAGAGATTCCAATGTAGAACGAAGCCTTAACATCTACTTCTCCAATTCTTATTGGGATTCTCTGTCATTCTGATTTTTACTATTATCTATTGGATTTCTATGAGGATTTAAACGTTGATCACTAATTTCTATTCAACGATTGGGTTTGATCGTTCAATCTTTCTTATTTCAATTGTTTGTATTATTTATCATGTTTAGCGTTTATCCCATAATGGCTTTTGGTTCAGTCATGAACTAAACTCCATTATGGGATTCTAATGGATTTTAATATGTAGTTTGGTTGCACGCTTAGATGCTAGAGATGTTTTGCATATCATATGGAATATCTATCATGATTGTTTTACATGTATGAATGCTTGATCACCATTCGTCTCAGTACTTGTATGGAATTGACAATGAACATGCGAGTATGGATTGTAATCATGATAGCATGCGAATATGGGGCTGTTGTATATGGCTTGCATATTTTGTGAACCAGATAGACATGTACTGTTTCACCGTATGAGCTAGGATAAGGGCTTGTGCTTAAAATCAATATAATTGCATTTTCACATAGACATATAGTGATTTTGGTTGTATTGCTGATTACATAGAGTCTAACATATATAGATGTTGTGTAAGTAGGTTATAGTGCATTGAAAAATGGTTATAACTCTATTCGTGCTCTTGGCTATTTTCCTGTGATATGTGAACACTTCTTGCATGATAGTGGCGATTAGATGAAATATTAAATGAAGTTAGGGTCCCATTATTTCTAGATTATATTTCTTCCATTTGTACTCTTATTTTTATTTGTTATTCACAATTATTTTAATTCAACACTTTTAGTCATTAGTCTAAGCATATAAATTCGGTGAGTTAATTGATGCATGATAGTTTAAATTTAACAACTTTCTCTGTGGGATTGATACTCTACTTACTCTTTATTACTTGTTGACGCATGTATACTTGCATGAGTTAGAGCTCTTTTATTAGAACTATAAAAGAGGCAACAATACTCCTTGATATCCTTATACCAAGGGTGTTGGATGAGAGGCAGCTCATCCGATACTTCTCCAATGTAGTTCCCATAGGCTAGAGCCTTTTATAGGGAAAATGTGATATTTGGCATATCTTCCTGATCAAGTATGTTGATCAAAGAGACCAAAGTTGCTAGTGCATCAGCAAAGTCATTCCTATTCCGAGGAATATGGAGGAAGGATATTTCTTCAAACTCTGAAGCCATCTAGATAACTTGCCAATGGTAAGGCAAAAAATGTAGTTCTTTGGTGTGATAGATCCCAGTGGTTTGTCTGATTACCAATTTGGAATCTCCAAAGATAGTTTACCGTTTGATGCCCATGGATTGGGCTAGTTTTAACCCCATGATACAACCTTCATACTTAGTTGTGTTGTTGGTGCTGGCAAAATACAATTTGATGGCAACGGGATACTGCTTCCCTGAAATGGATACTAGAACTGCTCCAACACTAGAACCTTCCGTGTTTACAGCTCCATCAAAATACATCTTCCACATTTGGTGTGTTTTGTCCTGATGGTGTTGCTGAATTGTCATTACCCCTTCATCGGGAAAATATGTTTCCAAGGGTTTGAAATCCCTTGTAGGTGCGGAGGCCAGTTGATCTACTATTCCTTGAGCTTTGATAGACTTTTGAGTCACGTAAATAATGTCAAATTTCTTAGGATCAACTGCCATTTGGACAGTCGACAATTCAACATGGGTTTGCTGAAAACATACTTGAGAGGATCTGTGACGCCCCCAAAATAGGTCCACACAACCCATTCTGAGTCGCCAAATACATGGTACAGAAAACAACTACAACTTCATTATTACAATTGTCGTGCAAAATACGACAACACATATGTTGTGAGTTTAAATACAAATATTGACTTCTATACAATATTCAAACTCAAATAAGTCCTTATTATAATTATTGATACACTATTTTACAAATAGTGATGACTTCTAAAACAAGTATCTCGAACCATCACTGCACACCCCGACTAGTTCCCGCTATATTCTCACCTCCTAAGAAGAAAAATGGAACAAAAAGGAAAAGGATGAGCTCAACTAGCCCAGTAAAGAATATTATGACTAAGATAATGAAAACAAATTATCGTTAGCCTTCAATAAATCAGATAAAATATACTGGACAACAAGTTTAGATCAATATTCACATCGGAAATAACGATTCATTAGAAGAGTTAAGTAGAGAATGAAGTCTACTATCTTCTATGATTTAAAAGTCCATCATCAATATTTTATCCCTGTGACATCAATCAATATACATCTTGAACCAAATATTCATCTTTGCACTACTGGCCAAAGATATTCATTTGTATCACCAGTTGGTCATGTTCATCTCAACGCATGTCTATCTTTGCACAAGGGGCCAAAGATATTCATCAAATAATCATTCATCTTTGCACTACAGGCCAAAGATATTCAGTTATATCACCATTTAAGACTGAGTATGATGAAAATATTTTAAAGAAAACGAATCCAGTGAGATAAAAGGATAAAGATTAGGAATTCATACTTTAGATAATCCAAGTTCAAAAATACTCCATAATAAACTATTGTGGAGCAAAATTCAAGAATGAAGATCAAAACATGGATACAATCAAAGATAGTAACCATAATAGACATCTTGGACAATGAAAAGAAAATTTAATTTTTCTGTGAATAGTGTCGTATATTCGCGAATAGTGCCGTGTACGTGAATAGTAACTCTGACACAAAAAGGTAAAAATTTCACAATAAAATTTATATCAATATTTCGGTATAATGATATTAAAACAAATAATATCATTTATGAAAAAAAAATAACATCCCTTACCTCAAAAGAATAGTACTTTTGGCTGAAATATCAGTTATAATGTTGAAGGAAATTTGCACTGAATAGTAACACTCAATGTGACGCCCCCAAAACAGGTATACATCACCCATCTTGAGTCGCCAGATACATGGTACATACATCAAATACAAACTTAATTATACTACTGTCGGGTAATATACGACAAAATAGTGAGGACAATATCCACTCTCCATGGAATCCTCATTACAATTATTATCGCACTATTTCACAGAATAGTGAGGACTACTAAAACAACCATCTAGATCGTCAATCCGTTCCCCGACCAGTCCCAACTATATTCTCATTCCCTGAAGAGATCAGTGAAAGAAAAGGGTGAGCTCAACTAGCCCAGTAAGAAATATTATGACTAAGATAATGCAGAATAAATTATCTTTAGCCTTCAACAGTATAACAACTGATAGAATTTTATTCATGTAATACCCATCAACAGTTCTTTATTATACCCAAGACAAATAGAACTTTCATCACCTGTCTTCACCTGAACCCCCAAAGATGTTAGTTAAATTCACAATTCATATTTATAATAATGTGAATCAATAGCTTCTCTTTGCCACAAAGGCTTAATATAACGTTTACTCAATATCCCTACCCCAAAGGCTAATGATATTCAAATGTGATAACAATGATCATACCAATTAGTTTTCTATATTTGCACTACGGACCAAAGATATTCAACTATAAAATCAATGGTCATGATCATACCAATCAATTCCTTGTCAGTGCACTACGGCCAAAGACATTCAACGGTTAACTAATGGTTATGATCCTGCCAATCACATCATCGAATTATCCATGCACTACACCCAAGGATATTCGTTAGTATCACCAGTGGTCATGATCATGTCTTACACCTGTCCATCTTTGCACTACGGGCCTAAGCTATCAAACAACATATCATCTTTGCACTATAGGCCAAAGATATTCAACAACAGATCATCTTTACACTACAGGCCAAAGACATACATATGTAAAATCAATAACCAACAGTCCATCTATGCACTACGGGCCAAAGATGACTTTTAACGCAATATAAGCATGAGGATCATGACAATGATATAAGGAATCAATCAAATGAGATAAAGGATAAATATTAAATATTTATAATTCAATTTATCTAGAGTTCAAGAATATCTAAATTGTCAACATGATCACCAATTGTGGAGTAAAATTCAAGAATAATATTCACGTATCAAAAATAATTTGGATAGAAAAGAAATATATTTTTTGGGTGAATAGTACCCCATGAATAATACCATATGAATAGTACTTCGGGAATAGTACCTTGTGAATAGTACCCTGGCATGAAAAGTGCCCCAAATACCTGAGTGAATAATATTCAAGTGAATAGTAACTAGGTGAATAGTAACTCGTAAATAGTAACTCATGAATAGTATTTTGGCATGAAAAGTGTCCCGAATACCCGAGTGAATAATATTTGAGTGAATAGTAACCCATAAATAGTAACTCATGAATAGTATTTCGGTATGAAAAGATCAATAATTATCAAAAAAGCTCATAATAATATTTCCAAGAAAAGATACTGGATGAAGCGCAAATATCAAGGATGTTCTACTAATTTCACGGAGTATAGAAGCAATACTTTAACAAAATGAGTGTAGAATTAAGAATATGAAACGAAATAATATTACTCACATACTACAGAGTATGGAAGAAAATATTATTTCTATGAATACTGAAAAATATAATATCCCTTACAACTATTGAATGAAAATAATATTCCAACGAATATTTAACGAAGATAAAATTCCTACGAATATTGAACGAATATAATATTCTTTACGAATATTGAACGAAAATAATATTCATACGAATATGAAAAATAATATCTCTTAAGAATATGAAATAAATAATACCCCTTACGACTGTTAAACGAAAATAATATTCCTACGAATATTGAACGAAGATAATATTCCTTACGAATATTGAATGAAAATAATATTCATACGAATACGAAAAATAATATCTCTTCAGAATATGAAATAAATAATACCCCTTACGTCACAAGAAAACTAGATACTGGAGTAGTGAAGTAGCAGACTTCTCTTCTTCTTTCTCTCTATAACTTCTCTCTCTATAGCTTCTCTCTCTATAATTGCTCTTGTGAGTCTTAGTGAATTGGTGAAAATGAAGGAAGAATGAGCTTCTATTTATAGGAAAACATAGTTTCGATAATTGCACGTTTTGGGGCTCGAAATATTACAGTATAATACCTTCATCTTTACCTTCATTTTTAATTTAGTCCTGTAAGTATTATCAAACTTGCACCACCTCCCCTAATAGTACATCATGTGAATCAATAGTACAATCATGTGAATCAATAGTTCTATACATGTGAAAAAAATAATTACAGTATAGTACCTTCATCTATACCTCCATTTTTAATTTAGTCATGCAAGTATTATCCATCTTGCACCACCTCCTCTAATAGTACATGCATGTAAATCAATAGTACATACATGTGAACAAATAGTTATAAGCATGTGAATTAATAGCAATTAATTGCTCATTTATCCGGTTAATTACCCGATGGGTCAATATAACTTCCAGACATCAAATATTATCGAAATAGATGTCGATTTCCACTAACACTAATAATCCCAACACAGTGAAAATATTTTTATCAACAATTTCATTTTTGAAAATTTGAAGTTTGACTTTTTCTGAAAAAGTCAACCCCGAGTAAATTTTGTGTTTATAGTCTATTTTTACTAATTTCATCTTTTCGGACTCAAATATCACGTCCGCGTCTCCAAATTCAACTCCGAGCTCAAATTCGATTTTTAATAACATTCATCATTAATATTATAACTCACAATATTAACAACCAGATCGTTCCCAGGAAAGAGGGAGCTTTTCAATAAGGATTTCTCCATATTTGCGCGCAATTAGGTGACCAAACCTCTCCTAGACACAACTTTTTAGACATCGTCAATATTGCAAATAAAAATATGAATAACTTTGTCGTCTCAATTATTGATTTAATAATATAAAATATTATGCAGATGATACTGTGATAATAATTAAATTAATAATATGAGAGATATGATGCAGCAATTATTATAACAATAATTGAGTATAATTGAGTGACTTCTTACGTAAGCATCAATAATAAATACCGTGTGCTACTATGCAACTATACGTATTACTGTACTTTTACTACCGGGTAGTTGAACAGTTTTAATAATAACACTTTCGCCGTTATTTTTATAAAAAGATAATTCTGTCATTTTTTAACAACGACAATACTTCCATTATGAGGTCCACCAATGATTGTAACGTCGTACGAATATTCACTGTTAAAACGAATATTCCCCGACTAATCGAATATTCTCCGACACAACGAACTTGCTTACTTTGAAAAATTTTCACATATCACCCTTAACTTTAACCCTTTCTCAATTTAACCATTTACTAAATAAAATAATATTTATAAGAAAATTGAATATTTTTATTTCATAAAATTTGGGATCTCACACTCAAAGTATTTAAATACTCACAAAAATACGCTCGATCTCATAGAGAGAGAAAATTTCTGATTCTGATGTGATTTTCATTTCTAACTAAAGCACACTATTTATAGGAAATGCTTAGCACACCATGATTGACAAAATCCCTATGCTGACTTCTACGCACCCCTTCTTTGAAAAATGAGCATACCAGTTTTGAAATAATTCTAAGCACATTTCACACCAACAAAGGATAAAAGTGGGGCCCACCCATGTTTTTAATTAAAAATATTTATTTCCAAAACTTTAATAATTCATAATAAATAGACTTTTATCATAAAAATACAAATTATATGTTCATTCCATATAAAATTTAATTCTCTACAACTTTGTAGAAGAAAGTTTTTCCAAATTCTAAATGAAAAATGACTGAAATCCACATACAGATGATTTTTAACACCTCCATTTTGACAAAATACTAATAAAACACCTCAACATTAATTCCTTCATTTATATCCACATAAAATAAATATTTTCTTATCATATAAATCAATAATTAATTATTCACAGATAATATTACAGAATCACAATAATATCAACCAGGTTATTCCCAGGAAAGAGGGGGCTTTCCGATAAGGATTTCTCCTTACTGGCGCGCAATTAGGTGACCAAACCCCTTTTCTAGACAGAACTTCCTTAGACATTGCCAATAATGCTATCTAATAATATTATTCAAATAATATGAATTATTGATCTGATAATGGAAAATACTGTGCAGTGACAATTATTGAATCAATAATATAAAATATTAACATAGCAATTATTGAATCAATAAAATAGGATATTAAACAGTAATTACTATAAAAATTATTGAGTAGTGACTTCTTATGTAAGAATCAATAATCAGAATTATTGTGTAATACAGTGTGCTACTGTGCAACACCGCGTATTACTGTATTTTAACCACCGGGTATTTCAACAGTTTTAACGATAACAACTACGCCACTATTTATAAAAACTCATATTTGTCGTTTTTTTCATCCGATAGTTTTTCATCATGGGGCCCACAAATGGTTGCACCGTCGTATGAATATTCCCCGCAGCAAGAATATTCCATGACCAAACGAATATTGTCCGACAACAATGAATATTTTATAACCACTTGCTTAAAAATATTTGCGCATTTTACCCATAACTAACCACATTAATCGAATCAACCCCTTACTATTTCAAAATAATAAATAGAGGAAACTCCATTTTATTCATAAAAGTTGGGGTCTTACAACCTCCCCTCCTTATGAAATTTCATCCTCAAAATTGACGTACGTACCTGGTGTTTCGAGAAGGTGAGGATACCTTGTTTTCATTTTTGATTCCAACTCCTAGGTCATTTCCTCAATAGCATTGTTTCTCCACAAAACTTTGACTTGTAGTATAACCTTTGTGCGTAGTATATTCTCCTTCCTATCCAAGATCTTGACAGATACCTCCCCGTACGTTAAGTTTTCACCTATCTAGTCTAGTTCAAACTCAATAATGTGGTTTGGGTCTTTCACATATTTACGAAGCACAGATATGCTTAAAACATGAACACGAGGTATGCTATGAGGTAATGCGAGTCTATAGGCCACATTTCCTACTCGGTTAAAAATCTCAAATGGACCAATAAATCATGGATTGAGCTTTCCTCTATTTCCGAATCTTGTAACTGTAATACCCAAGAATTTTCACATCTTATTAAATGAATATATTAATGGAAAATTAATATTTATTTGAATATAAATATTGATGTGTTGTATGATGAGTAATTTGATTAGTATGAGAATTGAGAAGTGTGGAATTGACGATAAGAATTGTGAAATGTCTTGTGTGGCATAGTGTGGAATGAGGAAATCCACTAAGTGAAAGAAAAGAGAAATAGTTAGTAAGATGAAGATTAATTATGTGTGATTATATGATCCCATATAAGAAATAAATACACTCTTAAACTATTAATATCACCACTATAGAAGTTAATTCATATCGTGTAAAACTTGTGTGGTAATAGAAATGAGAACTGGCTTGAAGCTAAACCATTTTGCCACTTCCAAGGACCAAAGAATTAATTCGCCCTCCCAATGATACAAAATGGCGCAATTTACTACCAATGGTTAATTTGAGATAATTAATTTTCTACTGTAGAAATAAAATGGAACACTTTTCTTATATATGTGACATTAATAAATCACAGGATAAAAGTACATTATGTTGATATGAGGTACCAAGTAGTACAGTGAAATCATATGTAATTGTAACATATAAATAATTAAATATATGAGTATTCTAGAAACTGAGAAAGGAATTAAATGTTTAAATAAACATTAATATTACATAAGGTTATTATGTGGTTAAGAGAGTAGTAAAAATAATTATGGAGCTACCCGGACAATAATACCTAACTGCATTATTTTATTACGTGTACTTAATGTACATGGATTATATGATGTGAGTATATAATTAATCAATAATTTCCTAATATGGTAACAATTGTACAATAAGATTACATTTTGGGAATTAAAAGAAACCAAACCAAGCCTTAGATAACTTATTGCTGAGATTTTTCTCTTGTCCCAAATTGAGTGACGCAATAGTACATAAACAGTGAGCTAAGACTAATTTACGTAACTTCCAAGTGGCTAAGCATAGGTGATGACTGCAAAGCCAATGGCTAGTGGTGGGTTGTTAAACCACTCTCTATTAACCTTTGTTTCCTTCTATTACACCATGAATTCAACCTCAGTACAATGCAAATGTCTAGTCTAAGTTTCTTTTATAAATAGAAGCTTTATTTTTAGTTTTGTTGCTTGTAATTTCCTGAGTTTGAAAGTTCAAAGTTGCTGAGCAATTATAGAAGCATACTCAGTGTGTGAGGAGTCCAATTTAAGCTTAAGGAGGTATAAACTCTAATTGTGTTCTTCAATTGGGTCTTGTTTAGTTTTTGAAATTACTTAAATTTCTATGTCAATCAAGATGAATTAACATGCTATAATGTGTTTAAGAAGTATGCTTACATGTATGAACTCTTTAATGATGGTTTGGAACAAGTTTAAATTGATAGGAATCAAGTTGGTTGATACTCTACAAAACAGAGTTTGTTACTACTTCTGATCCCGGCATGGCGCAATTAATGCCTACTGTTTATACTAGGGTGCGAGCAGCAATTTTCTTTACCGTACCTCGAAATCGATTCTTTGTTTTTGTTTATGCTATGTATTGAGAACTAGATGTCTTGACTTAGATATATACCTAAAGAGGGGTATAACATGAGATATAAAGTTTTCTTATGAAGTGATCAACAAAATTTAGTAAGGGATTTGTAATGAAAACTTACAGTTTTGAAAACAAACTTTGAAGTAATACATGTTCTACAAATTCTGAACTTAGTAGCCTACATACATGACTGATTTAGAAAGTAAATAAGCATGATATATGATTCATAGTTATTATATTCATGATCAACTTGATAAGCTTGGTGTTAAAAATTATTAGTATAATAAGCTAATGGACATGAATGCTACAAGATATAGTTTCTGATCTTGAAAAGAGGTTATCATAACTTAGTTACTTATGATAAAAGTTTTAAAGTTGTCTTGCATGTGTTGGATTGCATCATTCATGTTAAAATGATTTCAAAGGCAACCTTGAACATGTTTTCAAACTTAAGTTGCATTACATATGAGTACTTAGATGTTAAAGATTTAAGATGTCATTTTATGTTTATTATATCTCCAAACATGATTCATATGTGTTGAACATAATGATAATTTAATCAAACATGAGTGTAAAGCATGTTTCGAAGTGCTAAACGATGCTAAATATGGATGAATGATATGAAAAATATGAGCATGTGTATTGACAGATTATATGACCCCTATGTATTCATATAGCCAAGTTATAAAGCATGGTAACCACATGACCTTTCTATTCCTTAACACCATGTATATTATAAGCTAAAATTTGCAAAGGTAAACTCAAGAATGTTCATATGATATGTAAGGGCCTCTAGCATGTATGTATGTTAATAAGTTTAGTGGTATGTTAGAGTGGAACTGAAATTAAGAGAGTAAAGCTCAACCTCAGTGCGGCGGGGGGATGCAATGACTTGCAATCCCCTAAGCATAGCTGTGGCAGCACAAATTTGCGCCATCCTCTGATCATGTGTAGTTTCTGCTTCTAATTTGATGTTCGAAGCATACTTATATGGTTACTTTAGTTTGTATTATATGACTAATATACTTTGTAATGTATTAAGAAATATGTTAGATGTTAGAGTTAAATACTCAACGAATAATTATAAATTTCAAGAATGAAGTTCGAAAATGTATTTGCAAACTATAAAGCAAAGATTTGAAAATATGGTGTCATACAATCTGATGTTTGTGCATGAAGGAGGTAGGATATGTGATATAGTATGTATAAAGCTTTCAACTAAGTTAGACGTCTATGTGTACATTTGGACTTACATATATGAGTTTATGAAGCTAATGAATGTCCTATACGTGTAAATATATTATGTTAGGATCCGAAAGAGGGTATTAAGCTTTACTTTGGTAAAATACTCTTGAGGCAAGTATCCTAAACCCTTGCATTACTTTATTCAATGAATATCGTAAGCAAGTCTCTAACCTTATCTCTTTGAATGCAAGTTATCTTACTTACTCGTCCAATTGAGCTAGTATGTTTAAACTCTTGTGAAAACTATTATTCATGTTAAACTTGGTATTGTTCTTGAATATTGTGAAAGTGTCTATACCATTTGATTCGGCTAGACTATATGCATGTTTAGAAAATTGTCCAAACCAATTGACTGGTGCGGAAATCTTGAAAACTGAGTTGAACAACCCTTATAGTAAGGGGAGTGTATATTGTTGGAAGCCCTAACACACGTATGAATATTATTGTGGTGTTATGCATAACATAGAGTATTGTAGACTGATCATCTATCGTACTTAATTCTTTTGGGTTATCAATTTAATATTGGTAATTCTAGTAGATGTTCAATAGTCCTTAGTGACTGCTCAATATAAATTATTTTATCCAGTTGGATACATTGATAGCCTTTGAATTCATATATATCTGTTGATCTATATTGAACTATCATTTCATATTCCAAAGATTTTATTCAAGAATTGTTGATACTCATTGTTCATGATATTGTTCTCAGACTCTAAATTATCTTGGAGACTATACTTTGATATTTCAAACTCATGATATAATACTCATTTCCCTTGTTGTATATTACTTGCTGGGCAATTTTTGCTCATTCTTGCTTATTTAAAACCTTTTAGCTAAGGAGGAATAGGGAAGTGTCTTTGGGAAAGACAAGGGTAAGGGCAAGGCTACTGACTAGCTTGTTCCTTTATGTTAAAATTGTTATGTTGTATTAAGACTGTCTTCAGACTATGTTTAAGCTTAAGTAGGATTATGTAATAAGTCTTTATTCAATATTATTATGTAATCTATTAAGTATTGTAGGTTGCGAGACTTGGGGGAATAATTATGATAAAACATTGTATATTATTCTAGATTATATCTTCCGCTATGAATGTGTAAATTTAGTTATTATTGTATTACCATGAGCACGTGATGAACCGAATTCGAGTGACCAAGTGGCAGTCTGAATTTGGGGGTGTCACAGGTTGGTATCAACGCTGTAGTTATAAACCTTAGGAGTGAGTGTCCTTAGATTATAGATCAGGAAAACTTAGAAGTTAGGAAGAAGATAAAACTCATGTAGAGTTTTTCTTGAGGGACTTAGTGTGTTATGAAATGTAACTTCATTCTATACAATGAACTTATGTTTATTTAACATTCTGATGGAGTCGTTGCTTTTGTTTGTCTTATGTTGGTGATTGTAGGATGACTGACATGGGAGGACCTATCCGAGTAGTAGAGGAGGAGTCGCGTGACATCCATGTTGTATTTGAGGCACCATTGATAGCGGAGCCTATATCAATAGTGGCCCATATCGATGACGATGACGAGGAGGAGGAGATGGAGCCATTACCCGAGGAGGAGCCTATGGAGGAGGAGCCTGAGCCTATGGAGGACTCCGATGAGGCTACTTTTGAGGATCGGATGTTGGGGGAGTATGAGGAGCATATTTTGGAGCTAGGATGTAGAGTGGAGGAGCTAGAGGCTGAGGCTAGGAAGAGGGAGTCTGAGTTCCAGAAGTTGAGGGACGAGAACCATCAGAGGAAATTAGCGATACAGGAAATGGAGGTTGAAATTGCTCACCGTAAGGAGGCAAGAATCCAGATGGGGACTTTGTTTCACCGATTAGTGGCTAGGAACATCGAGTTGGTAGGGAAGCTGGAGGAAATGGAGTAGAGGGTTTTAAGTGAGAGGACAGAGAAGGAGGCTCTCCATACTCAGTTAGAGATGGAGGTGATGTATAGGATTCACTTCGATGAGAAGTGGGAGGAAGCCAATGATAGGACAAATGATCTAGAGGACGATGTGCGATGCAAGAGAAGGAAGATGAACAAGATGGGCTATGCTCTACGCACGACCATGGAGAGATTGATCGATGGGGTAAATCATTACCCGACTGAGCAAGGACAGACCTGGCATACCATAAGCCGAGATATGGTGGTACAAATTACTCAGAAAGAATACCAGAGCGCCGTGGAGCGTGGGATGTTAGATTGAGTCTAGAGGAAAAGCTCAGTAGTTGTAGTATTTTATTTATGTGCTGTTTAAATTGTTGTTAAATCTCAGTCTTTTGTGTAAGATGTGAGATAGTAGTAAACTCCAAACTTTTGAAAGATGTTAGAGGGGTAGTATTTTGGAAATTATTCCCGTCTTTCGTGTTAAGAAGGGATATGATGACCTCATTTATAGCAGTATGCTAGAAAAGAACATGTATTGTAACCATTTGACATATGAATATAAATGATCTTATTTTAGAAACGTGTTATAAACTTTTAGTTCTTTTCAATTAAGAAATGTTTAGATAATTAGATAATAAAATGAAATTTTTTTGATGCAGATCATGGCACTAAGACATAGATTGGTTGCACCCGAAGAATCCGTTAATTATGAGAGGGAGCAAGTAGATCCTATTCAGAAGTTGGTAGACTTGCTAGGAGAGGCTTTAAGGGGAAGAAACAATGAACCCGTTCGCCCCAACCCTCAAGTTTTCCCAGTAACAACCTTCAAAGATTTTAGTAGTGTAGGACCCCCAGAGTTCAAGGGACCTACTGACCTGATAGTTGTGCAAACCTGGAT
Source organism: Panax ginseng (assembly GCA_020205605.1). NCBI lineage: Eukaryota > Viridiplantae > Streptophyta > Magnoliopsida > Apiales > Araliaceae > Panax > Panax ginseng. The sequence goes on from CM035129.1 coordinate 92,870,547, forward strand.
CAATGAGATCGAGAAGGCCTTCACTATAGCTCGCTTGGGTGAAGACTAGAAGACAGTATTTACCACATACATGATGAGAGGCGAAACGAACTATTGGTGGGAAGGTAATCAGCAGAGAGCGGGGGAAGGGACGATAACATAGGAGTGGTTTACGACACTGTTCTTCGAGAACTATTTCCCAAAGAGTATGAAGAATAGGATGGAAGTGAAGTTCTTAGAGTTAAAATAAGGGGATATGACTGTGGCACAATACGCAGCTAAGTTTAATGAACTAGCGCGATTTGCGGAGCACCAAGTTGGGGATGCAGAAAGGAAGGAGAGACGCTTCGAGCAAGGCCTGAAGCCGTGGCTGTATAATAAGGTATCAGTTCTCCGGATTGATTCTTTTGCAACATTGTTAGAGAAGACAATCATTGCTGAAGGTGGCAGTGAGGTCTTAAGTCTATATCATAAGGAGAAGAAAAATAAGAACACCGGTAGTGAGTATCGTGGATGAAGCAGCAGCGGAGGGAGTAACTCCGGAAAGAGAAAATGGGAAAACAACAACAACAGAAACAATAATCAAGGTGGGAGTCACAGGGGAAACTTTAAGAAAAGGACTGAAGCTTGTAACAAGTGTGGAAGGAGTCATCAGGGGGAGTGCTGGAAAGGAAAGGTCACATGTTATAATTGCGGCCAAGAGGGGCACATATCGCCAAATTTCCCGAAACCAAAGAAGATCAGGGGATGTTTTGCTTGTGGATCAACAGAGCACCAGATAAAGGATTGCCCAAAGAAAGGAAGTGGTGTAACTGGCGAAGGCCAGGGAGGAGGAAGCAAGTTAATGATTGGTGGACCCACACAACCCAACTGATCGACTGCCCGAACCTTTAATATGACCGTCCAGGACGCAGTAGCTGCAAAAGACGTGGTGTCAGGTATAATCCCAATCAATGATATAAATGTTTATGTATTATTTGATTCGGGTGCCACCTGCTCTTTTATATCTGAAGAATTTGCTAGTAAACTTAGTACACAGTGAGAACGTTTAGAAGATCCTTTTAACGTAGAAGTTACGAATAAGGAAATAATCCCTGTAGAATATGTTTATCGAAATTATTGCGCAAACATTAGAGGACATGAACTGAGCGTAGACTTGATTCCTATTAGAGTAGGAGAATTTGACGTAATACTGGGAATGGATTGGTTATATAACCATGTGGCGGTAATTAACTGTCAGAACAAGTGTGTGAACCTTCAGACTCCGAGTAAGTCTAAGGTAGTGTTTTATGGTAACTCATCGCTTAAGCAATCGTGTTGCGTTACGATGATGCAGGCCAATAAATTGTTAAGGAAAGGATGTATAGGTTATTTAGCTTACTTCGTAGATACTCAGAAAAAGGGAGTAGAAATTCAAGATATATCCATAATAAATGAATTTTAAGATGTGTTTTCGGACGATCTACTTGGTCTTCCGCTAGACAGAGAAATCGAATTCATAATAGACTTAGCACCGGGAACGACACCGATTTTGAAAGCTCCATATCATATGGAGCTGGTAGAAATGAAGGAATTAATAGTACAAATTCAAGAGATTACATTAGACCAAGTGTGTCTCCTTGGGGAGAACTAGTGTTATTCGTTAAGAAAAAGGATGGATCGATGAGGCTCTGTATCGATAATTGAGAATTGAACAGAGTAACAATCAAGAACAGATATCCACTACCGAGGATAGACGACTTATTTGATCAACTGAAGGGAGCGAAATATTTCTCGAAGATCGACCTACGGACAGGATATCACCAACTGAAAGTGTGGGATGAGGATATACCAAAGACTGCGTTTCGATCCTGTTATGGACATTACAAGTTTTGGGTAATGTCATTTGGTTTGACTAATGCTCTGGCAACATTTATGGACTAGATAAATTGAGTTTTCAAGCCATACTTGGATAAATTTGTGGTGGTTTTCATCGACGCCATTTTGACCTACTCGAAGATAGAGGAAGAACATGCCGAAAATCTGAAGATTGTTTTGGAGGCACTATGGAAGGAGAAGATGTATGAGAAATTTTCAAAGTGTGAATTTTGGATGATAAAGGTTCAATTCTTAGGCCACGTGGTGGATAAGAATTGAATCTCAGTAGACCCTACAAAGGTTAAAGTAGTAAGTAATTGGGAACAACCGAGAACACCGAGGGAGGTAAGAAGTTTCTTAGAGTTAGCTGGGTATTATCAAAGATTCATCCAAGATTTTTCTAAGATAGCGACCCCCTTGACTAATCTGACAAGGAAGACGGTGAAATTTGTATGGACCGACAAATGCGAAGAGAGTTTTCAAGAGTTGAAGAAGAGATTGAGCTAAGCGCCTGTGTTATCATTTCCAGATGATACGAGAAATTTTGTGGTGTATAGTGATGCGTCGCATAGAGGACTTGGTTACGTGCTCATACAACACAACAAAGTCATTGTGTATGCATCACGATAACTAAAGGATTATCAAAATGATACCCTAATCATGTCTTAGAGTTAGCGGCAGTAGTTTTTGCGTTAAAGATATGGAAGCATTATTTGTACGGAGAGAAATGTGAGATATACACGGACCACAAAAGTTTGAAATATATCTTTACACAGAAGGAGTTGAATATGCGTCAGAGAATTAGGTGGTTGGAATTTATCAAAGATTATGACTAGGATATTCTTTATCACCCGGGGAAGGCAAACGTAGTTGTCGACGCTCTGAGCAGGAAAGGAAAGGAAAGGAGAAATTATTTCAATTGGCGACTCAAGAAAAATTAATCAGAGAATTGGAGAAATTGGAAATAGAGGTAAAGGGACCAGAGAGGTCTGAAGAGAAGTTATTTGTAATGGAAGCTTGTCCGACATTGTTGGATAGAGTAAATGTGATAACCCGGGATTTCGAAATCCAAATTTTACGAATAATTTTTTTTATTTAATATTAATATTGACTGTTAATATTTTGTTGTGTATCTGTGATACAAGTTTTGAGAAGTGGTCAATATATGTATTGACTGAGAAATTAGAGTAGAGTTGTCCTAAACAAAGAATAGAAACCCTAACCCTAGTTACAAATGAAGATTCGATAGAAAATATAATTAAAATTATTGTATTGATGAGTACGTGTTCGTATTGTATAAAGTTATTGATCAATGATGGATCAGATAAGGTTTAAGATTAGTAAACCCTAATAAGGGATTAAAACCCTAATCTCAGATTTAGAAACCCTAACGCTCGGTTAGGAACCCTAATCGTATGCCAAAAAACCCTAATTTTAAATTCAGGAATCCTAAACCCTAATTAAGAAACCCTAATCCTAATTAGCAAGCCTAATGTGATTATTAAACTTTATATGATAACCCTAATTTAATTAGGAAACCCTAATTATGTTTTAGAAATCTTAATTTTCTAATTAAAAGCCTAATTGGAAATTTAAGAAATTATTGTTGTAAAACCTAAGGGTTAGAACCTTAGGGTTAAACCCTAAGGTTTTGGACAAAGTCAAGAATGCCATTAAAATGATAATGCAAATGACCAATGTGCCCTTTTCATTTTCTTTATTATGTAGCTTGTAAAAATTTCCAACAACTTTAGTTGTTGACCTAATAATTTGACTTGGTGACTAAAAATCTCAGCCAATATCTGATCTAGCATGACACCTTGCAAGTTATACATTGTATCTTTATATAAGAGATCTAGGAGAGAGAAAGTTCACATATTAAGCTCATTGGCTTTCTAACATCAACCTACTCTCTATCTCACCCAAAGCTCCGAAATTCAAGTATTTCAGTCACTAGTTAAGTCTTTCAAACACCCAAAATCAGTAGGAAAGATCAAAGATCAAGGATTGGACAAGAAAGTATACACCACTAAACCTACTTTGATCTTGTATGCTTAAGTCAAATTTGTGTTTATGTGTTTAGATTCATGCTAAAGGATGTTTTATGACGATCTATGATGATCTATCAAAGATCCATAGCATCAAAGGCCTTAAAAATTGATGTTTTCAAAAACTGCTCAAGATCATTTTTGTGGTCTGACAAGCTAATGTCAGGATCCACAGATTCATCTATATTTATTATTTTTGTTGTTTTAAGCTTTGAATGTGTAGTCTGACATGAGTACTTTGATCTAGAACTGGAATCGTAGCTATTGGATGTCCAGAATTTAAGTTATAAGCAATTGGCTTAGTTGATAGGGCGTGACGAACGATTTACGGGTAACCTAGAAATCATTTTCCAGTGTCTTACATGAGTTTTGAAGGCCCAGATCTGTCTGATATGATGTCGTTTAATGATGTATTTGTAACCAGTTTGTAGCTTGTTAGATGGACTATAGATCCTAGCCTTTAGATCTCTGAAACAACACATATGTTGGTTGTAGTGGATGGTCAAACTAGACCATTTGATCACGGATGAAGTTTCTGGAATTACCAGAAACTGTTAGCAAGAGCCCTCTGACAACGTTTGACTAGATTCAATCTGGGTTGTAATATATTTCGATTGAGATCTTGCTATGTCGTTATTCCTTGTCACATATACTACATGTATGAACCATACAACCACCAAAATAAGGATCAGAACTTAGATTAAATTGAACTATAAAGTGACCACTCGAACTGCCTGGGTTTCTGGAAAACCTAGGTAACGTCTGACAGTGACTTTGCATGGCCGGATCTTTATGATGTGTTGATGTATGACCTATATATTGGTTGATAGTTGTAGTGGTGTATACTTACTATAAGATCAACGTTTAAACTAGCCCAGAACAAGATTATACTGAGAATTATAAGCTGGTCAAACCATGACCCTTGCTAAGTCGGCTGTCAATGTTACACCTACAGTGACAGAAAGCGTCGTTATAGGATATAGCGACGGTTTAATTAATTTCTATTTTTTGATTTTCCAAAAATTAATTAAAAATAGAAATAAATTCTAAAAAATTACAAAAATGGTTTTAAAAAATTATTTTAAATTATGAAAAATAACTTTTGACTATTTAGGATATTTTTTATTAATATTTATAAATATTTGAATATTAATGATATTTAATTAGTGTATTAAATAAATTAGATAAAAATAATTTTAATATTATAGAAATCATTTTAAATAAAAATAAAGTGTTTAAAAATATTTTAAGTTATAAAATGTAACTTTTAATATTTTTAGAAAAATTTCATTAATAATTTAATATTAATGATACTAGATTTATTTAATTATTATATTAAATAAATGAGTTAAAAATGATTTTATTATTATAAAAATCATTTTAAATAAGAATAAAGTGTTTAAAAATATTTTGAATTATAAAATATAATTTTAATATTTTTGGAGAATTTTCATTAATAATTTAATATTAATTATATTGGATTTATTTAATTATAATATTAAATAAATGAATTAAAAATGATTTATTGATTTAAAAATCATTTAAAATTGGGAAAAATGATTTAAAAGTATTTTTAAGTTATAATTAATGACTTTTAATATTTTGATAAGAATTTCATTAATATTTAAATATTAATGGTGATGGTTTAAAAATGATTTTAATTATTTTAAAAATTATTTAAGTAGAATATTGATGATTTAAAAATATTTTATGTTATTAATAATAACTTTAATATTTTGACAAATATGTCATTAATATTTTTATATTATTATATATTAAAGATGATAAGATTATTTGATATTTAAATCATTTAAAAATGATTCTAGTGTTTGAAAAATTATTATAAATTATAATAATTGTTTATAAATTATTAAAAGCTTCCGAAAAATATTACAAACGATATTTGACTTATCTAAAATAATATTGAAGCTTAGAGATCGAGTTTAATTGACAATAAATGTGTAAATTGTCGGATAGGGTGACCAGAACACCGAGAATAGACCGAGGTCCAATTAGACCAAACTAGTTAGACTTGATAAGTGTTTATATATGTTATAAACACTTATGTGACTATGTGGTAATGTGCCTAGGAGAAAGATTGACTGTAAATTATAGTGTTGCGTGTTATAAATTATTGTGCTCATTGTGAGACCGATATTGTTGATTATAGGTCTTATAAACGCAGATAAGTATATTGTGTAGCAGTAATCAACGCGAAACGTAAGTTTCATAACTCAACTTTGAGTTATACTTTTTAAATATTATGGTGGTTGATTATTATTGATTATTCGCAGTTAGTGTATGTTTATTAATTCAAATTGAATAAGTGACTCTAAGAATATACTTGGAGAATAACTGTTGTTGGATATTCACATCCGTAGAAGCTATTAGTGATTACAAATAGTATAGATAATTCTTGTTTATTGTTGAATCGTGTTGAGATATGTCTTAGCTAATTATTCTGGCTAGACGAACATTTATTGGAACTTGATAGGTTCGAGAAGCGAAGAGAAGAGAATTTACTTATTATTATTAAATCGATGCCAATTGTTTTGGCTAGATCGAAAAAGAAAACTTGATAAGCTTTAGAAGAGAAGTGATTAGATATTGAAATCATTGTATTTCGTTATTAAATCAAATTCTGATTCAAAGACTGAGAAGAACAACCTTTTATATAAAGGGAACATTTTTGGGCGTATATTCGGCCTTTGCACGCGTTTTAAGTATTATGCATAATATAGGGTATAATAAAGCTGATCACTTGTTATACTTGCAGAGGGGTATGATTTAATCTTTATGGTTATCTGATACACCTGGGTATATATCAAAGTAAATCTTTGATAGCTACTTAAGAAGAGAAGTTCTAGATCCTTTGTGATCACTCAACATAAACTCTGGAAAATATTTCCATCTTGTTATTCCATTGAATATTGTAGAAATTTTGAAAGCGTTGTACTCTTTCATTATCAGATTATTGTGTTGCATAGAATGTGAGAAGACTTGTTAGTTATTAAAGCTTTGTTCAGCTATTTCAAAGTTCCCCGAACTTTGGTGTTATTCTATCAAATTAGATAGTCTATTCTTATTGATTCTTAAACATTTAGTGTATGTCTTAACTTGTGCGGCAAACTTGTTGCTCACCCTTGCTAAATAAAATATTTCAGCTAGGAATGAAGAGGCCAGCAGGGCTAAGAAGAACAAAGGCAAAGGCATAGTGCTGGAGTAGTTTTATATTAAGCATATTTATTATGATATTTTGTAAACCATTTTTATAGATCTAAAGGGTATGTTTGTAATGTTAAGGTTAGACGACCTGAGACTAATGTATTAACAATATATGTTAACGAGTTATGTATTACTATTTATAAATAATGGGTAGGTAGATGTTATTATATTGTGGATCGTGAGCACAAAACTCGGGGGTCAGGTAACCCGGATTTGGGGGCGTCAAAGTAAAAGAAGCACAGGAGAAAGATGAAGAATGTGAGAAGATCAAGAAAAGGATTACAGGAAAGGATGAAGAGAAATTTCGAAGGGATAAAAACGGTATCTTAATATTCAAAAGAAGAGTGTGGGTGCTAGCGGTAACCGAGTTAAGAGAAGATATTTTGTACGAGGCACATAATACGACATATTTTGTTCATTCGGGACGCACCAAGATGTACCGAGACTTGAAGCAACATTTTTGGTGGCCCAATTTGAAATGGGAAATCGCAGAGTGCGTTAGTAGATGATTGACTTGCCAATGTGTAAAAGTAGAGCATCAGCGGCTGACTGGTTTACTACAACCGTTGGAAATACCAGAGTGGAAATGGGAATACATTACGATGGATTTTGTGGTAGGACTTCCAGTTACGCAGAAAGGTTATGATGCCATTTGGATTATCGTGGATCGACTTACAAAAACTACAAATTTTCTACCAATCAAGATCCGCTACAGTTAGCAAGTCTGTATATAAAGAAGATTGTTTCAAGACATGAAGTGCCGGTGTCAATAGTCTCCGATCGAGACCCGCGCTTCACGTCAAATTTTTGGAAAAGATTGCAAGGGAGAATGGGAACACAGTTAATGTTAGAGTTTATGCCCTAGAGGCCAATTATTTGATATAATTGCTTAACGTTTTGATATTATATATGATTGAATAAATATATGATTTTATTATGGTTTTATTTACTGCGTAATATAATTGTTAACATAATAAAATTTCCTTAGAATAATGATACAAATTATATAGTTTCAAGTATGTGACTTGAACATGAGATTATATATTACCATTAGTATCAGTGTTCTTAAATGTCCCTAGTCGAGTATCATTGTTGATGGGACAACAATGATGCATTGAAGACTAGTATGTGGATTGATGATGACCAAATCTCATTGGTCATAAATATATGAGATATTAAGTCAATGCATAGGTACATGTTGAAACGATGTCTTGGATAGACCCACCATGAGAATTCTATATGGAGCATTATGCGAAGTGTCATTAGCAATTCTCATAGTGACATGATGTAATGGTCCTCCGACACGAAATCGCTATATTACTACTACGAAATTTATGTACTTTGATATCATAAAATGTCACCTTTAATAAGGTGGACTATAAAGGTGATTATTGGGTTCATCATTAATCGTGTGAGAAATATGAGTGATCTAGATGGAATTTAACCATCCTATATATTATGGGTGATATCCATAGGCCTCTTGATTGAGTAGGACTATGAAATGCATGGCCATGCTCAAATAGTGATTTGTTTCATATAGTCTACTCATTGATCAAGAAAACTTCGATTAAATTATGAAGAGTATGACACATTCCATGACTCGAGTTTAATCTAGGATATTAAGGTTAAAAGGATTAAATTACATTGAAACATTGGTCACGAAAAGGTTGCATCGAATCATCGATCTTATTATTACTTGGGTAGCGATGATGCATTACTAGATGTCAGCTCACTTTGTTTATAATTTTATAATATGATTTTAAAATTATTGCCAGCGTAATAATAACCTATAAGTCACACACATAGAACGTTATTTAAAAGGGAATTAATTTGAATTTTAAGGATTTAAATATATTAATATGATTAATAGTATTTAAATCACAATTTAAATTAAAAGGATAATTTATATATATGTATATTAATTAAGTAAGACTTAATTAAGAGATATATATATATATAAATTCGGATTTTATAAAATTAGGTTTTGATTTGATTAATTCCTTTTAACTACTATATATATGATATATATAGCGACTACTTAGGGTAAGATATCATAATTGAAAAACCTGGCCGCTTCTTAGAGAGACTAGAGAAAAAACGGTTTCAAAATCCATTCCTTTTGGTGGCTAGTCATGAAGTCCTTCTTATTGCGAGAATCGTTCGACGGTTCGTGAGGCGTTCGATGTGGATACTGTAGAAGCGCAATCGGTTTGTATTGCGTTGGAGATTCGAAGTGTGATCGGTTTTAGATTCTCATTTTTGTTTATATCTGGTATAATCTCTAAACCTCTGAATTAATTGATTTTCGCATGGATCCTGTTTTAGGGTTTCGGAAATTGCTTTAAAATTTTAATTTCCGTTGTGCGTTTCTGTGCCGAAGCCCAACAGTTAAGGTTGAGTACCTCTTACCATCCTCAAACAGACAGACAGACAGAGTGAGCGAACAATACAAACGTTGGAGGACATGCTTAGGACTTGCGTGATAGAATTAAAAGGAAATTGAGATGACCACCTACCCTTAGTTGAATTTGCGTATAATAATAGTTATTATTCAAGTATCGGCATGCCATCGTACGAAGCTCTTTACAAAAGAAAGTGCAGAACACCATTATGTTGGGACGAAGTCGAAGAGCGATAAATACTCGGGCCAGATTTAGTACAACAAACCGCAGATGTGGTGACATTGATAAGAGCCAAACTAGTAGCAGCTCAAGATTGCCATAAAAAGTACGCAGATTTGCATCGACAAGACCGAGATTTTAAAGTCAGCAGTTTCGTATTCTTGAAGGTATCTCCATGGAAGGGAAAGATATATTTCGGCAAGAAAGGAAAACTTAGTACAAGATTCATAGGACCATTCGAGATATTAAAACGAGTGAGCGAAGTGGCGTACAAAGTTGCATTACCACCCGAGTTGGAGCACATCCACATTGTGTTCCACATTTCCATGTTACGACCATACAAGGCCGACTACAAGCATGTGATTTCTTATGAACCCATTCAAGTACAGAAGAACTTAGCGTATAAAGAAATTCCTGTCCAAATTCTAGATAGGAAGGAGCAAACTTTAAGGAACAAAGTCATTTCTTCTGTAAAAGTACTTTGGCGTAACCACGATATTGAGGAGGCTACGTGGGAGTTAGAAGATGGGATGATGAGGGATTATCCCCATCTATTTATGTAACCTTGTAGCAATTCCGGGACAGAATTTTTATAAGGGGGAGGGGGATGTAATACCTGAGAATTTCCACATCTTATTAAATAAATATATTAATGGAAAATGAATATTTATTTGAATATAAATATTGATGTGTTCTATGATGAGTAATTAGATTAGTATGAGAATTTAAAAGTGTGGAATTGACGATAAGAATTGTGAAATGTCTTGTGTGGCATAGTGTGGAATGAGGAAATCCACTAAGTGAATTAAAAGAGAAATAGTTAGTAAGAGGAAGATTAATTAAGTGTGATTATATGATCCTATATAAGAACTAAATACACTCTTAAACTAGTAATATCACCACTATAGAAGTTAATTCATATCATGTAAAACTTGTGTGATAATAGAAATAAGAACTGGCTTGAAGCTAAACCATTTTGGCACTACTAGGGACCAGTATGGCTTGCACCTCTCAAGTAAGATAAATGGCGTGGCGCAATTGTTGAGTTAATGAGTGGGATCTATACCCACGAATTAGATCCTTTGTGGCTTAAGTTGTTGCCTCTTTTCAGTCATTTAGTTAGCACTTATTTATATTTTTGTTGTTATTTTATCTAAGTTATATCATACAGGGCTTTACAAATCTTAATGGCCATTTTCTTTGTAGTAAGCCTTGAAATGACAGGTTAAGTTTACCTTCTACGGTCAAGCTTGGTATACATTTCTTATCATTGAACCATACTGGAATTCGGCGCCTCGGCGCCAAGGAGTGCATAAAGATCCGTGCCACAACGCCACCCCTCATTGGGACACACTGGAAAAGGGCACCCCAATGCCATATCTGTAAGATCCCAAATAATTAATAAATGAAATTTAATTTCCTCTAATTATTATTTTGAAATAGTAAGGGTTGATGTGATTAATGTGGATAGTTACGGGTAAAATACGCAAATATTTCAAAATAAGCAAGTGGTTATAAAATATTCATTGTTGTCGGGGAATATTCGTTTGGTGGGGAATATTAAATGCGGCCAATATTAAATGCATAATATTGGGCCCCATAACTTAAAGCGATTGGAGGAAGAAAATGACAAATATAAGTTGTTTAAAAATAACAGGCGTAGTTATTACCGTTACCTTTGTTGGAATACCGGTGGTTAAAACACGATGTCTGGCGTTGTTGAGCGGTAGCACTGCAGTATTGCACCAATTATTGACTCTTACGTGAAGGCACTTACTCAATAATGGTTACGATAATTCTTTATTGATGTTTTATTTTATTGATTCAATAATTCTTTGCGTTGATATTTTATATTCTTTGTTGTTTTAATAATTGTCATTACACATTATTTTTCATTGTCGAAACAATAATTCATATTATCTGAATAATATTATTAGATAACATTATTGGCAATGTCTAGAAAGTTACATCTAAGGAGAGGTTTGGTCACCTAATTGCTTGGCCAAGATGAGGAGAAATTCTTATTGAAAGCCCCTCTTTCTGAACCTGCACAGTTTATCAATATTGTGATTACATAATATTATTTGTGAATAATTAATTATTGATTCATATGATGAGGAAAATATTGATTTTATGTGGATATAGATGGAGAAAATTTTTAATGTGACAATTGTTAAAAATTGAAATTTTATCTTTTTCGATAAAATAATTCATTTAAATATATATTATTATATTTTAATAATATAATAATGGTGATATTTTTACAACGAATGTGGGATATATGAGTATCGATGAGGAAGAGTATTTTTGTTGCAATAAATGTTTAAAACATGTTAAACATGTCGGTGGACCCCATTTATTGGTGAAATTTGATTATAGCCTCTAAAATTACCCGTTTATGGATTTTGGTCAATTTACATTTGGGAATTTAGAAAAACTTTCTTCTGCAAAGTTGTAGAAATTGGATTTCCTATAAAAACTCATGAGATTCAAATTTTCTGATAAAAGGGCTATTTATTGTGAATTATTGAAGTTCCGAAGCTCCGAAATAATTAATTTTTGGAAGTTTAAATTATTTTAAATTAGAAAAACGTTTTTTTATTTTCTTCTAGAAGCTTGGCATGTGTGAATTCTTTGAGATTCAGATTTCAAAGAATACGTATAATATTTTTATAAATATTAATATTTTATTAAATTTTACTGCTTTGGTGTTCTAAGCAATTTCCTATAAATAGGTGCTTAGGTTAGAATTGAAAATCACACGAAATCAAGTTTTCTCTCTCTATATTATCGGCGTATTCTTGTGAGTATTTTGAGTATACTTTGAGTATTGCTATACGGTGAAAGTTCAAGATATAGTCTATATCCGATTATTCCGGTTAAATCTTGATCTTTCGAGGTAAGGGATATTATTTTTTTCGTAATGATATTATTTCTTCAATATCATTATGCTGAAATATTGATCTGAAGTTTTATCAAATTTGAAACTTTTGGTGTCGGGATTACTATTCACGTGTCGGCACTATTCACGTATATGGTACTATTCACGAATACGGCCTTATTCATCGAAAAATAAAATTTTTCTTTTAAGTCCAAAATATCTATTACGGATACTAGCTTTGATTGTATCCATGTTTTGATCATTCTTGAATTTTACACCACTATAATTATTTTGAGGTATTTTTGGACGTGGATAAAACAAAGTACGAATCCTTAATCCTTAATCCTTGTCATTTTGTTTCAACTTGGATTCGTTTCTTTAAAAAATATTTTCATCATCCTCGGTCTTAAATGATGATATTATTGAATATCTTTGGCACAGTAGTGCAAAGATGAATGATTTATGATGAATATCTTTGGCCGATGAGTGCAAAGATGAATGATTTCGATGAATATCTTTGGCTCGTAGTGCAAAGATGAATGATTTCGATGAATATCTTTGGCCCGTAGTGCAAAGATGAGCAGTGTTTAGATGAACATGACCAATCGGTGAATGTCCTTGGCACATAGTGCAAGGATGAATATTTGATCCCGAGATATATATTGATTGATGCTACTGAGGGATAAAAATAGCGATGAACTTTAAAATTCATACATAGAAGATAGTAGTTTGCATTCTCTACTTAACTCTTCTAATGAATTATTATTTCATTATGAATATTGATTTAAAACTTGTTGTCTATTGTATTCTATTATATTTTTCCTGTTGAAGACTAACGATAATTTTGTTGTATATTATCTTAGTCATAATATTCTTTATTGGGCTAGTCGAGCTCACCCTTTTCCTTTTTGTTCCATTTTTCTTCTCGGGAGGTGAGAATATAGCAAGCAATGCAGTCGGGGTATGGAATGAAAGTTCTAGGGAGAGTTGTTTAGTAGTCCTCACCATTGTTGTAAAATAATGTATCCATAATTATGATGAGGATTTATTTGTATGTGGATATTGTCTAGATGGCAATATCTCAGATTTAAACTCACAGCTTTTACTATTGTAATAATAAAGTTGTAGTTGTTTACATGCAGTGTATTGACAACTCGAATGGGGGGATGTAGACCTATTTTGGGGGTGTCACAAGTATCCAGATGCCTCAACTCCCACTTCCTACCCCCTAATACCATATCTGATGCCCTAGCGCACCTGTTCCTCGTCTTGTGTCAGCTGCTTCCTTATTATAGAGTCGCACCACAGCGCGACCTTCAGTCTCTTTAGCCTTATGTGGCGCCGCAGCGCCACTTGCTATTTTACTTCCCGCGTCATAGTACGAACTTCAGTGTCCAGACAGTAAATGGCTTTAAAGGACCTAAAGAGAGGGAAGGAGGTGAATATACTTAATTCTAGTCGTCTGCGATAAAATCTCAAACAAAGAGCTTAGCTTAGGATATTTATTATAGTATTAATTTTCTAGAAGAGAAAGAAGCTGTGCTCAAAGGGAAAGAGAGTTATTGCATCCTACAAAGCTCAGGAGCTACACAGTGAAGAGAAGATTTGGACGAAGAATACTTCAAAACAGGGGTTTTCTTATTCCAAATCTCCCATTTATTTGTGTATTTCTGATACTGTGGAATGTATTGAAAATGTGTGTTAACACCATAGTTATGAACTAACTCCATTTTTAGGATTGCAATGTAACCTTTTGTTTAGCTTAATTAACTTTCCCTCCTATTTTATATAATGAATCATTTTGGAATGGGTTGTTGTATTTCTTATTTAATGACTGATTGCTTGATATAGAAATTAGTTTTGATAGTAATGGAAATTGACAAATGGATGTTATTATCTATCTTTAAATACAACAACACCTGTTATGACCATGCCAATGGAATGTGTGCATAAAATGCTAATATGATAGACATATCCCTATTTGCCTTATGTGGCCTTGAGACTAAGCTCAATGACCTTAACTTAGTTATTTTCACCAATAGACATATTGTGATTTATCTGGTTAGAGATGTGCATTTGACCTTCGACAGAAGCTTATGCGTATTTACTGTTCTCGGTTGACCATTCCTTGATTCATTTATAATTTGGAGAGTTAGGAGATTAGGCGACGCATTAGGGGAGTTATAATCCTATCTTGACTTTCTAGCACAACTACTACTCTTATTCTTATAAGTCTTATTAATATAGCTTAACAAACCATCTTGTTTTACTTATTTAGATAAGATTAGTAACGAATTTACCTTAGTAATTGTTTTCTCTTAAGACTTTGTCCTTGTAGGTTCGACACTCTACTTTTATATATTACTTGTGGGTCATGTATGCTTACGCGCAATTTGGCAATAGCTAAATCGACCAACACCGGTGGTTACTTTGAGATATTTAATTTTCTACTGTAGAAATAAAATGGAACACTTTTGTTATATGCGTGACATTAATAAATCATAGGATAAAAGTACATTATATTGATATGAGGTACCAAGTAGTATAGTGAAATCATATGTAATTGTAATATATAAATAATTAAATATTTGTGTATCCTAGAAACTGAGAAAGGAATTAAATGTTTAAATAAACATTAATATTAAATAAGGTTATTATGTGGTTACGAGAGTAGTAAAAATAATTATGGAGCTACCCGGACAATAATACCTAACTGCGTTATTTTATTATGTGTACTTAATGTACATGAATTATATGATGTGAGTACATAATTACTCCCTAATTTCCTAATATGGTAACAATTGTACAATAAGATTACATTTTGGTAATTAAAAGAAACCAAACCAAGCCTTAGATAACTTATTGCTGAGATTTTGCTCTTGTCCCAAATTGAGTGACACAATAGTACATGAACAGTGAGCTAAGACTAATTTACGTAACTTCCAAGTGGCTAAGCATAGGTGATGATTGAAAAGCCAATGGTTGGTGGTGGGTTGTTAAACCACTCTTTAGTAACCTTTGTTTCCTTCCATTACACCATGAATTTAACCTCAGTACAATGCAAATGTCCGGTCCAAGTTTCCTTTATAAATAAGAGCTTTATTTTCAGTTTTGTTGCTTGTAATTGCCTGAGTTTGAAAGTTCTAAGTTGCTGAGCAATTGTAGAAATATACTCAGTGTGTGAGGAGTCCAATTCAAGCTTAAGGAGGTATAAACTCTAATTGTGTTCTTGAATTGGGTCTTGTTTAGTTCTTGAAATTACTTAAATTTCTATGTCAATCAAGATGAATTAACATGCTATAATGTGTTTAAGAAGTATGCTTACATGTATGAACTCTTTAATGATGGTTTGGAACAAATTTAAATCGATAGGAATCAAGTTGGTTGATACTCTTGCAAAAAGCAGTGCTTTACTACTTCTAATCCGGCATGATGCAAATTGCTACTGCTTTATATTAGTGCAAATGCATAACTATTCCGCACTCGAAATCGGTTTGCTAGTTTTGTTTATGCTATGTATTGAGAACTTGATGTCATGACTTAGATATATACCTAAAGAGTGGTATAACATGAGATATAAAGTTTTCTTGTGTAGTATGAGTGATTAACAAGATTTAGTAAGAGATTTGTAATGAAAACATAAAGTTTTGAAAACAAACTTTGAAGTAATACATGTTCTACAAATTCTGAACTTACTAGCCTACATACATGACTGATTTAAAAACTAAATAAGCATGATATATGATTTATAGTTATTATATTCATGATCAACTTGATAAGCTTGGTGTTAGAAATTATTAGTCTAATAAGCTAATGGACATGAATGCTATAAGATATAGTTTCTGATCTTGAAAATAGGTTATCATAACTTAGTTACTTATGATAAAAGTGTTAAAGTTGTCTTGCATGTGTTGGATTGCATCATTCATGTTAAAATGATTTCAAAGGCAACCTTGAACATGTTTTCAAACTTAAGTTGCATTATATATGAGTACAAAGATGTTAAAGATTTAAGATGTCATGTTATGTTTATTATATCTCCAAACATGATTCATATGTGTTGAACATAATGATAATTTAATCAAATATGAGTGTAAAGCATGTTTCAAATTGCTAAACGATGCTAAATATGGATGTATGATATGAAAAATATGAGCATGTGTATTGACAGATTATATGACCCCTATGTAGACATATATCCAAGTTATAAAGCATGGTAACCACATGACCTTTCTATTCCTTAACACCATGTAGATTATAAGTGTGACGCCCCCAAACTCCTTCCACTTCCTGTAGCAGATTTGGTGCTAACGTAAATATTCTTTAAGAAAATAATTTCTATCAATCCAAGATTCATAGTATTCATCAGATATTAGTTCTCGTCAGAATCATTATCATGATGACCACTATCACTTAGATGTATAGATTTATAATTCCTATTCATCTGACATTCACAGTACCAATGACAAGGTTGTTCCTTGAACCAGTATGCACCTCGGTTAAATCTGAGAACTCACTTGGCATCAAATACCCTCATTCAGATAAACAGTTCATATTAATACTGTACTTACAAGGGATGAGCTTTAAAAGGCTCAAAGAGTTTTTAGCAATATGTAACATATACTCACACTTTATGAATCGAATAGATGAACATATAGTTGAAGTTTTTTAATATATATATATATATATATCTTTGAGGTTTATCTGCGAAACCACAGTATAATACGAGATTCTTGTCGATCGTATAGACTTAGCAACCCGGGTTGATTCGCTTTCAACCACACATCCTAGGAGTATGATATCATCCTCATTAATTAACCCCCCGGTCATTATTATATAAATGTTTCATAAAAAACCCCTTGGCCAAGATAATCGGTATCGGTCATAATAGTGTCAGTATATATATTTTCACCAAATAACATTATTTTTCCACAGTTTATGATTTGATATTAAACCAAATACATTTTAAGCAAATAACAGTTCATATGATTTGGTTACGCTTGAACAATAAGCCATAACCCTTTTAAACAAGGGACTTTTAAATAAGTTTATATCACATCAGTATAACAAGTACATTTAATACAAAATTAAATGCATATGAAAAACTTGCCTGTTCGAAGAATCGTTATCCTAGATTATTCAAGCCGTCTATGCAACCTAAATATGATTTATATCAATTATTAGAAATAATCTTCACCGATAACTAGTCAAACTATTAGTGTATGGGCTGTATTTGAAGTCCATTCAGTGTTTTATAACTTGTTCGGAAAGTTTTTCCAATTATTTTCCTATTAAACTTTATTTAAAAGTTTAAATATTACTTTAAATAAGTTAATTTTTATTTATTATAATTTTTAAAAACTTAAAATAACATCTCAATAATTAATAATAATTTTCTTAATTTATTATAAAAAAATGATTTTAAAAATCATTATTACTATTTTTAAATAATTAATAATTACTCATATTGATTTTTAAATCATCAATATTAATTTTCAAATAATTTATTAATATTGATAATGGTTTTTAAACCATTTGTTTCATTTTAAAATAATTTATTATTATTTAAAATGAATTATTTTTATTTTTACTAATTTATTTATTAGCATTATTAAATAATTTCATAATCATTAATATTTAATTAAATTCAATATTAATGAAATCTCATGTCAAAATATATAAAAATATTTATTATAATTTAAAATGTATTTTAAAAATTTATTATGAATTTATAATAGTTAATTTGTATTTATTCTTATTTATTAATATTATTTTTAATATTTTTCAGCTAACTGTCGCTAAAGGCTTCTTCAGTGACATAACTGTCGCTAATGGTGTTCTTCATCAACTGAAGAACACGAAAGTCAACACTCTGGTGACAGGTTTGACTGGATTTAATTCGCTACTGACAAATGTTTTTGGTTGTGAAAAAGGTTTAACATGGTAGTACTGATGTAGCACTATAAATATATAACATGTTTATGGTCTAGTTTCATCATTTTAGAAAGTTATGGCTGGTCAAAATGATCATCAAAGCATGATCTTGAGTTTCTAGGTTGCCCAGAAACTCGGTTAACGCTGGTTTTCCTATTTCAGAGCTTAATAACAAGGATTCTAGGTATTAGGTAAAGGTTCCATTGTATAAAACATGTAATATGTATGTCATACTATAATAGAATAACCTCTGAAAGTTCATAACAACATCAGAGGACCGAATTTGAGGCTGGTCAAAATGGATGCCAGACATAGCTTTCAAACTTTTGGGTTTCCAGTTTCGAGTTCATACTTTTGAGAGATCATAACTTTAAATCGGTTGATGTAATGGTCATTTGGTTGTTATAGACATATAGTCCATCTGTCAGTCTACATAAATGATATCATTAGGGGTCTTATAACTACCACAGTTGTCAGATCTAAGATGTCAAAAATCTTGTCAGACATGTTCTCGAAATTCTGGGTTTTCCAAAAAAAAATTCGTGAACGGTCAACGGGTTTTGACCTTAAATAACTTATGATCCTTACATGTTTTGGCTCGAATTTCACTTCTATATTACTCAGCTCATGTCATAGTATACCCACCATACACTTAACATCTAAAACAGTTAATAGGTTAAGATCTAAGAGGCCTGACATTACGCTGTCAGACAAGATTTTTAGGGTTCATGACTGCTATCTTAAATCTTCATTTTTATGTATTTAAATGTTATAGATTCATGATTAAGCAACCAAGATCACTAAATAACATGTTATATTATAAATATAAACACTAAATTATAACTTTTAATATGGCTTCAAATATCTAGGGTTAGGGTTAGTTTTCTTACCTTTTCAAGCAACCTTTGAAATCTGACTTTGTGATCTGAGTACTAGCCGTTTATGAGTTTTTGGTGGGTGATTATATGATGTACAAGTGTGAATT
Organism: Panax ginseng; assembly: GCA_020205605.1. NCBI lineage: Eukaryota > Viridiplantae > Streptophyta > Magnoliopsida > Apiales > Araliaceae > Panax > Panax ginseng. The sequence goes on from CM035129.1 coordinate 92,890,077, forward strand.
CGTTGGTTGGCTATCTCAGCACATAACTTATATGTAGCAAGCTCAAGTATGGCAAATTTACCTAATTTCATTAGATTGTTGACAACTAAGGCATGGATCAGTCTTAGGTGTTAAAAGACTGAAGGTGCGGCTGTTTTTAGACACATATTGCAAATCTTATAAGTGGTGAGTCATAGATTTAATCTTATCATCTTATTTTGTAAGATACAAGGCATTTTAGTCATTTCCCCTATACCAAGGTTACTTTAGTAATTTCCAAATCAACTTTGAGAATAATTTAGTGAATTCACATATGTAAATACTTAAAATTTTTTATTACTTATGTACATGGTCATTAGGGTTTGACAAATTAGGGATTAGGGTTACTAATCTTGTAATTAGGGTTTAATATTTAAGTTTAGGGTTTAGTAGTTTAACTCTAAGTTTTTCACATCCTTAATTAGGGTTTATTGTAAGACCCCGGATTTTATGAAATGAAAGTATTCAATTTTCTTATAATTATTATTTTATTTCGTAAATGATTAAATTGATAAAAGGTTAAAGTTAAGGGTGATATGTGAAATTTTTTGCAAAGTAAGCAAGTTGTTATAAAATATTCGTCTGGTCTGGGAATATTCTTTTTGTTGGGAATATCCGTATGATGGTACAATCTTTGGTGGACCCCACAATGGAAGTATTGTTGTATTTAGAAAATGACGAAATTATCTTTTTATAAAAATAACGGCAAAAGTGTTACCGTTAAAACTTATGAACTACCCGGTAGTAAAAGTACAATAATACGTGTGGTTGCATAGTAGCACACGGTATTGATTATTGATGCTTACGTAAGAAGTCACTCAGTTATACTTAATTATTACTACAGTAATTGCTGCATCATATCTCTCATATTATTGATTCAATTATTGTCACAGTATCATCTGTATAATATGTTATATTATTAAATCAATAATTGAGACAACAAAGTTATTCATATTATTATTTGCAATATTGACAATGTCTAGAAGTTCTGTCAAGGAGAGGTTTGGTCACCTAATTGAGCGCCAATAAGGATAATCCTTTTCGAAAAGCCCCCTCTTTTCAGGGAACGACCTGGTTGTTAAATATTGTGAGTTATAATATTAATGATGAATAAGTTCGTGTTGATTAAAGATGAAATTGATAGTTCCATTGTGTAGGAATTATTAGCGTTAGTGGAAATCAGCATTTATTGCTATAATAATTGATGTCTGTAGGTTATATTGACCAATTGGGTAATTCACCGGATAAATGAGAAATTAATTGTTATTAATTCACATGCTTATAACTATGTGTTCACATGTGTTTACTATTGATTCACATGATTTACTATTAGGGGAGTTGGTGCAAGATTGATAATACTTGCATGACTAAGTTAAAAATGAAGGTATAGATGGATTCACATGAGTTACTATTAGGGGAGGTGTTGCAAGTTTGATAATACTTGTAGGACTAAATTAAAAATGAAGAAAAAGAGGGAGGTATTATACTGTAATATTTCGAGCCCCAAAACGTGTAATTATTAAAACTATATTTTCCTATAAATAGAAGCTCATTCTTCCTTCATTTGTCACCAATTCACTAAAGCTATAGAGCAATTATTATAAAGAGAAATTATAAAGAGAAAGAAGAAGAGAAGTTTGTTACTTCACTATTCTAGTATCTAGTCTTCTTTTGAGGTAAGGGGTATTATTTCTTTCATATTCATGAAGAGAGCTTCTATTATTCTATTCTTTATTATTATGTTGAATAACTTTTGTCTGTGCTGGCACCGCATACATGGTGAAATTCTTTTGTTATTCCATTCTTTATTATTACATTGGAATATCCTCATGCATGCGGATTACGCATGACCGGTTCCATTCTTTATTATTCTGTTAGAATATCCTGTCTGTGCGTATTATGCATGACCTTGTTCCATTATTTATTATTCTGTTGTGAATAACCTGTCTGTGCGGTCTATCGCATGCCTGGTGAATTTTTTTGTTATTCCATTCTTTATTATTCTGTTGGAATAACATGTCTGTGCGGACTACCGCATGCATGGTGAATTCATTTGTTATTCTATTTTTTATTATTCTGTTGGAATAACCTGTCTATGCGGACTACCGTATTCATGGTGAATGACCATTCGTATTCATTCTTTATTAAATTGTGGAAATGATCTGTCTACGTGGATTACCGCATGGCGGGTGAAAATCCATTTGCAGTTTCGTATATTCTATTATACTCGTATGAGATATTATTTCTTTTTTACTCATCATGGAATATCATTTTCTTTGGTATTTTTCTTTTATGAGTTACTATTCATGGGTTACTATTCACCCAGTTACTATTCACTCTAGTATTATTCACTCGGGTATTCGGAGCACTTTTCGAGTTAGAGTACTATTCACGAGTTACTATTCATGGGTTACTATTCACTTGATTACTATTCACTCTAGTATCATTCACTTGGGTATTCAGAACACTTTTTATGTCAGAATACTATTCACGGGGTACTATTCACCCAAAAAATATGTTTCTTTTCTGTCCAAATTATTTTGGTACATGAATATTATTCTTGAATTTTACTCCACAAAGCAGTATCATGTTGACAATTTGGACGTTATTGATTTCTGAATAAATTAAATTATAAATCTTTAAAATTTATCCTTAAACTTGTTTTTTGAATTATTATGTCATTGTCATCATCCTCATGCTTATATTGTGATTAAAGTCAATTTTGGCTTACGTGCATAGATGGACTTGGTATGAATATGACCAGAGATTATTTGGTATAATCATGATTGTAATGTGACGAATAATGTGGTAAAAGTACTCATTGTTCTGTAGTTCATTGATGGACAGTTGTTGGTATGATTATGACCAGGAATTATTCGGTATAATCATGACCATTGATGATTACATGAATATCCTTGGTCGTGGTTTAGGGATGATTCAATTTTATTTATTAAGCTGAGTCTAAGCGATAAAGTTGATGAAAAACTTTTTAAATCATAGAAGATAGTAGATTTTATGCTCTACTTGACTCTTCTAATGGATTGCTTATTCCTCTGCAGTTGTTGATCTATAACTTGTTGTATATTGTATTCTATCAGTTGTTATACTGTTGAAGGCTAAGGATAATTTATTCTGCATTATCTTAGTCATAATATTTCTTACTGGGCTAATTGAGCTCACCCTTTCTTTCACTATTCTCTTCAGGAAATGAGAATATAGCTGGGACGAGTCGGGAAATAGAGTGATGGTCCAGGATAAGTGGCTTTAGTAGTCCTCACTATTCTATGAAATACTGTGATAATAATTGTAATGAGGACACCATTGAGAGTGGATATTGTCTAGAAGGCAATATTCTTGTTTAAACTCTCAGCTATGTTTTGTCGTATATTACCCGACAGTTGTATAATTAAGTTTGTATTTGAATTTTGTACCATGTATTTGGCGAATGTATACCTATTTTGGGGGCGTCACAGTTAGTATCAGAGCTTAGGGATATGATCCCTGTCTGAGATGTGAGACAAGAACTATGAGGGGTGAGACGAGGAATTCCTTCGCTAGTATGACTACCTAAGTTTATTTGCTATTTAATTGGTCGGTCAGAGTATAGGGATAATATGTGATATATTAATTAACCCTTGTTTTGTGACAGTGTTTGAAAATGGCATCTGAAAATGTTGAGATCAGCAATGAAACACATGAGATCGTTGAGTCACCAACAATCAATACCCAAGATAATGTGCAACAGGAAGATAATAATCCTCAAGTAAATAACAACACCGATCAGATGATGAACGATGAGATGTTCAGAGGCTTTATGCAATTCATGCAACATCAGCCGAGAGAGACTCCTGTTCAAAATTCAGGTGGAAACACTGGCAACTCTCGGATGGTCACTGATAAGCAATTCAAGGAGCTGGGACCGCCGAAGTTTTTGGGAAAGCCAGAACCACTAAAGGCGGAGACATGGATAAACAAATCACCAAGATATTTGATGTCTTAGAATGCTCATAGGAGCAAAAGGTTCCCTTCGCCACCTTTATGTTGCGTGAAGAGGCAGATTATTGGTGGGAATATGTAAAGCATACCCAGCCTAACGCACTCAAGATATCTTGGGAGAAGTTCTAAGAGTTGTTCAATGACAAGTACTTTCCCGAAAGTATTCGTCAAATAAAGGAGGTGGAATTTATCAAGTCGGAGTAAAACAATATGACCGTGTCGTAATACGAGGCTAAATTTGCGGAGTTATCCCGGTTTGCATCCTATTTGGTCGATAATGAGGAGCGAATGACGCGAATGTTTCTAAGAGGTTTGAAACCCGATATACGTCAATACCTCATTTCTTACAAACTTTGTTTGTATTCAGATGTTGTGAATAGGGCTCAATTATTGGAGCGCAATAATGAGTCAGCACAACAAAAAAGGTAATGACCAGCAACACGATAATAATCATACTGGTGGCAACGGCAATAGGAACAATGATAACCATCGTGGGGGAAATTATCATGCCAAGAATGGTAACCACTTCGGTCGTAATCATGGCCAAGATAATAGAAGTGGAAAATTCAAGAAGAGAAGATTTAACGATGATGGGAAGACGTCGGCAGCAGCACCAACACCAACAACAAATTTTAGGGGAGGAGAAAGACTGCCAGTTAGATGCTATAGATGCGGAGAGGAGGGACACATAAGTCCAAACTGTTCACAACCTTCCAAGGTATGTTTTAGTTGTGGAAAAGACGGTCACATAGCTCGATTTTGTCCTGTAGCGAAATCAAGTTCAACTGGGACGGTGGCACCAAAGGCAGATACAGACAAAACATAGTCGGTGGGTTTCTCGTGACTTCTCAAAAAGCGAGTAACCCGAAAGAAGTTAGCACGGGTTAGTTAATTATAAATTCTTGCGAAGTCTATACCTTATTATATACCGGTTCTACCCATTCTTTTATCTCTCTTTCTTGCGCTCAACGTTTAAATTTAACTTCAGAGAAATTAGACTTTGACTTATCGGTTGAAACTCCGTTAGTAGAAACCTTCATTTCATGTGTAATCCAAGTCTTGGATGAGAGTCACAGATTTTAAATGATATTTCTATCATTAATAAATTTTCTGACATATTCTCGAAGAACTTCCTGGCCTACCCCAGAGCGTGAAATCAAATTTTATATTGACCCCAGTACAAAACCCATTTCTAAAACCCCCAAATATTTCTTCAACTAAAACGAACGTAACGTGCGCTAAAGACGTTGGCTCGAGCTGTTGAAGATTACAACTATACCATTCAATATCACCGTGGAAGTGCGATCGTGGTAGCTGACGCATTGAGTAGAAGATCGTATGCATTTACGAGTGTGATGTTGTTAACACAAAAACCCATTTCTTATAACTTACAAATGATGAAGATAGAGTTAAAGACTCTAGGGACCCACGTGAAGATAACGAATATATGAGTATAATCGACTTTAATCGATAAAGTTAAAGTCACTCAAGCTACACACCCAAATTTGATGAATGTGAAAAAGAAGGTTCAAGAAGGCGTTATCTTAACCCTCGATTTAATTGGCCCATTTGAAATCCTCGATCGAGTAGGAACTATGGCCTATAAACTCACCTTACCGCTAAGTATGTCACATGCTCATAACGTTTTTCACGTATCGATGTTATGTAAATATGTGGATGACCCGAACCATATTATTGAACTGGAATTAGACAAAATAGCAGAAGATTTAACGTATGAGGAGATAGGTGTTAAAATTTTGGATAAGAAGGATCATATTCGACACTCAAAGGTTATATCTCAAGAGTTAGAATATAAACGAGGTATCCTCACCTCTTCGGCATACCAGGTACGTACGTAAATTTTGAGGGCAAAATTTCATAAGGAGGGGAGATTTTAAGACCCTGAATTTTATGAAATGAAAGTATTCAATTTTCTTATAATTTTTATTTTATTTCGTAAATGGTTAAATTGATAAAAGGTTAAATTTAAGGGTGATATGTGAAAATATTTGCAAAGTAAGCAAGTTGTTATAAAATATTAGTTTGGTCGGGGAATATTTTTTTTGTCGGGAATATCCGTACGACGGCACAATCATTGGTGGACCCCACAATGGAAGTATTGTCGTATTTAGAAAACGACGAAATTATCTTTTTATAAAAATAACGGCGAAAGTGTTACCGTTAAAACCGTTGAACTACCGGTAGTAAAAAATACGATGTCTGCGTGGTTGCATAGTAGCACACGGTATTGATTATTGATGCTTACGTAAGAAGTCACTCGATTATACTCACTTATTACTACGATAATTCTTTGCATCATATCTCTTATATTATTGATTCAATTATTGTCACAAGATATCATCAGATAATATTTTATATTATTAAATCAATAATTGAGACAAGAAAGTTATTCATATTATTATTTGCAATATTGACAATGTCTAGAAGTTCTGTCAAGGAGAGGTTTGGTCACCTAATTGCGCGCCAATAAGGAGAAATACTTATCAGAAAGCCCCCTCTTTCCTGGGAAAGACTTGGTTGTTAAATATTGTGAGTTATAACATTAATGATGAATATGTTCGTGTTGATTAAAGATGAAATTGATAGTTCCATTATGTGGGAATTATTAGTGTTAGTGAAAATCGACATTTATTTCAATAATAATTGATGTCTGGAGGTTATATTGACCAATCGGATAATTCACCGGATAAATAACCAATTAATTGCTATTAATTCACATGCTTATAACTATGTGTTCACATGAGTGTACTATTGATTCACATGATTTACTATTAGGGGAGTTGGTGCAAAATTGATAATATTTGCATGACTAAGTTAAAAATGGAGGTATAGATGGAGGTACTATACTGTAATTCGTATTTTCACATGTCTAGAACTATTGATTTATATGATTTACTATTGATTCACATGATTTACTATTAGGGGAGGTGGTGCAAGTTTGATAATACTTGCAGGACTAAATTAAAAATAAAGAAAAAGAGGGAGGTATTATACTGTAATATTTCGAGCCCCAAAATGTGCAATTATGAAACTATATTTTCCTATAAATAGATGCTCATTCTTCCTTCATTTCTCACCAATTCACTAAAGCTATAGAACAATTATTATAGAGAGAAATTATAGAGAGAAAGAAGAAGAGAAGTCTGCTACCTCACTATTCCAGTATCCAGTCTTCTTTTGAGGTAAGGGGTATTATTTCTTTCGTATTCATGAAGAGAGCTTCTATTATTCCATTCTTTATTATTTTGTTGGAATAACCTGTCTATGCGAATTACCGAATATATGGTGAAATTCTTCTGTTATTCCAATCTTTATTATTATGTTAGAATATCCTGTCTGTGCGGATTACGCATGACCTGGTTCCATTCTTTATTATTCTATTGGAATATCCTGTCTGTGCATATTACGCATGATCTGGTTCCATTATTTATTATTCTGTTGGGAATAACCTGTCTGTGCGGTCTATCGCATGCCTGGTGAATTCTTCTGTGATTTCATTCTTTATTATTCTGTTGGAATAACCTGTCTGTGCGGACTACTGCATGCATGGTGAATTCTTCTGTTATTCTATTCTTTATTATTCTGTTGGAATAACATGTCTACTCGGACTACCGCATGCATTGTGAATGACCCTTCGTATTCATTCTTTATTAAATTGTGGAAATGATCTGTCTACGTGGATTACCGCATGGCGGGTGAAAATCCATTTGGAGTTTCGTATATTCTATTATACTCGTATGAGATATCATTTATTTTGTACTCATCATGGAATTTCATTTTCTTTAGTATTTTTCTTTTACGAGTTACTATTCATGGGTTACTATTCACCCGGTTACTATTCACTCTAGTATTATTCACTCGGGTTTTTGGGACACTTTTTGTGTCAGAGTACTATTCACGAGTTAATATTCATGGGTTACAATTCACCCGTTTACTAATCACTCTAGTATCATTCACTCATATTCAGGACACTTTTTGTGTCGGGGTACTATTTATGGGTTACTATTCCTGAAGTACTATTCACGGGGTACTATTCACCCAAAAAATATGTTTCTTTTCTGTCCAAATTATTTTTGGTACATGAATATTATTCTTGAATTTTACTCCACAAAGCAATATCATGTTAACAATTTGGACGTTATTGATTTCTAGATAAATTAAATTATAAATCTTTAAAATTTATCCTTGAACTTGTTTTATTGAATTATTATATCATTGTCATCATTCTCATGCTTATATTGTGATTAAAGTCATCTTTAGCTTACGTGCATAGATGGACTTGGTATGATTATGACCAGGGATTATTCGGTATAATCATGACCGTAATGTGACGAATGATGTGGTAAAAGTCCTCATTGGCCTGTAGTTCATTGATGGACAATTGTTGGTATGATTATGACCAGGGATTATTCGGTATAATCATGATCATTAATGATTACATGAATATCCTTGGTCGTGGTGCAGGGATGATTCGATTTTATTTATTAAGCTGAGTCGCAGTGATAAAGTTGATGAAAAACTTTTTAAATCATAGAAGATGGTAGATTTTATGCTCTACTTGACTCTACTAATGGATTGCTTATTCCGCTGCAGTTGTTGATCTAAAACTTGTTGTCTATTGTATTCTATTAGTTGTTATACTGTTGAAGGCTAAGGATAATTTATTCTGCATTATCTTAGTCATAATATTTCTTACTGGGCTAGTTGAGCTCACCCTTTCTTTCACTGTTCTCTTCAGGAAATGAGAATATAGCTGGGACGAGTCGGGAAATAGAGTGATGGTCCAGGATAAGTGGCTTTAGTAGTCCTCACTATTCTGTAAAATAGTGTGATAATAATTGTAATGAGGACTCCATTGAGAGTGGATATTGTCTTGAAGGCAATATTCTTGTTTAAACTCTCAGCTATATTTTGTCATATATTACCCGACAGTTGTATAATTAAGTTTGTGTTTGAATTTTGTACCATGTATTTGGTGACTCAAGATGGGTGATGTATACCTATTTTGGGGGCATCACATTTATCATCATAAAAATACACATGATAAAACTCTAATTAACCATAATTAATGTTAATCATGAAAAAATATCAACAAACCCTAAATTAATTTATGTTTATAACCGTAATTAGGGTTAGGGTTTCTATTTTAAAATCAAGGTCTTAATTAAGATTTTCTTATTTATTTTTTAGGGTCTCCTCCCCATATCAAACCTTACCAAATCTTATTTTAATTTTTGTAACATTAACATACAGAAATTTATAATTTATAATTATAATTAACATTCTCAATTTATTGATAAATCCTAAATTAAGTTCGGACTATTACAATAAGTGTGATGACCCGAGAACGAGTGTGGTTTTAGAAATTCCGAGGATGGAATTTTTATAAGGAGGGAAGAATGTGACAACCCAAAAAATCGGATTGTACAGAATTTAAGATTTAAAGAATTAGTTATTAATAAAATGAATTTTTATTAATACTATTATGTGCTATGTGTTTATTAATCGTTCTAGAACCTAGGATGATTATTAATCGGGAGGATTCTAGCTGCGAGCTAGACTAAACGAGTAAGAATTTTCTAGACGAAAATAAAATTTTTCCGGGAACAAAATATTTTTGGCGAAAAAGACGAAATAGTACTATTCACCTGATGAAACCCTAAGGGTTAGGGTTTGAATAACCTAAGCCTTTCCGAGAGTTCGGTATGTCAAATGGCATTCCGTCGAAAGATTTGACGATAATATATCGTGAAAACTTAAGTGGGCCGATAAAAGTTTTTCTCAAAAAACGTGCAGAAATCAGACGAAATAAAAACAACAAAAAGTACTGCCATGTACTTTTCATTCGTTTAATTACGTTAGGGGAAAACGTGAAGGGAAACGCTTAGCGTGGAAAAGTGTTTTTCAGTTTTTTGGAGATCCAAAGAATACGTAAAAGTTAATCTGTAAACGAAAGACGAAATATCCAAAAATATTTGGATTCCGAGAATCGCAGTTTTTAAAACTGTCGAATGAAACACGAAAGATAGAACCATGAAACTTCCAAGGGAAGTTTTGTGAATAGTAAGGAGGTGTATTGAGGAGGTGGGAATAGTAAGGAGGTTTGAGGAAAATGACTAAAATGCCCCTAGTCTTGGTTTTCTATAAATAGGAAGCTTAAATCATTTGTTTAGGATTTTGAAAAATCCTATAACACTTGAGATATAGAGAGGTCGGATGAGAAGGAGAAGAAGGAGGAAAAGCTTGCTCGTGAACAAACTTTGTCCGACGGAAGGAGATTAAAGAAGAAAGGTAATCCAAAAACCTAACTTCTAGATAATTTTCTTTAAGTTTTATATGTTTAAAACATAGCTTAATGAGAATAAGAAGTAAAAGATGTTAAGAATGATTTCATATGGATGAAATCATGAGAAAAGAAGTAATAAAAAATTAGAAGTTTATTTTATAAATTTCTCAAGGAAGTGTAAGATTCGTAATGAATTAGAATGATCCAAGTGGATCATATGAATGATTAGGTGAAATAAGTAAGGAATGGTATTCTATAACATCAAATTCCAAGAAAAGGTAAAATCGTTACCAAAATATCGATTAAAAATGAAGAACTAACGAAGAACGCAAAGAACATGCGAAGAATGCGAGGAACGTTGTTGATGGACAAATTTAAAACCATCATAGTGTAATTGTTGTTGATGGAGAAGTTTAAAACCATCGCGTATAAGTTAGTTGCTTATTTCTTAGTTAGGAACGGTAGAAACGTTCATGAAGAATGGATTAAAACTGAGCTATAACGAAGTTATGGTGAAAATTTCGTAAAAGACGAACGAGAATTAGAAAGTTAGTAAATGAACCCAAATGTGTAGGGTTTCATAGGAATGTAAAAGAATGTAGAAGACTTGAGTCATGGACTCAAGAATGAACGAATTCCGAGTTCAGATGAACGAATTCCGAGTTCGGATGACCGAATTACGGACGAACGAATGAAGAACGTTAAAAACATAAAATGAATGAAGGGTGAAGATTAAGCCAATCGAATGACATGTTAACGGATTCAGAACGATGTTTTGTCTGAGGGTAATCGAAGTACATAAGATAAGGAAGAGAATGGCTTTGAAATGACCTCGTTCTGAGTTATAACAAAGAAGTTATGAGATTGCGAAGTCAGCATCTCAAGCTTGTAAAAGACTTAGAAAATTTTTCTAGGTTTCATGCTTGGCAGCAGTTGGCCACCGTGTGCCTTGGGAGGCAACTCCCAAAGACGAGCGATCGACCATCTTGAGTGGCACCACAGTATGGATGTAAAGAAGGAGTTGGCGCATGCTGCACTGTGGAAGGCGATCTTGAAGAGTCGCGCCACAACGCGAAGGAGAAGAAGGGAACCAGATCTTGCGGCTGGGCAAGATGCAAAAGGCCTAATGATGAGCTTTTAACCGCTTTCAATTCTTTGGGGGATGTGCAAGAAATAAATATTAACATGTAGTTCAACTAATGTAACACTTAATCAAGTGTATTAAACCTTTAATGAAGGTGGAACGGAAAGATTAAACAGGATTAAAAGACAGAGAATTTAAGTGATAGATTACGTAATCGATATCCGGGGACCGTAGTCGCAATTAAACGAACGTGGGGGATTGCTATGATTGCGGTTCCTTAGATATTAAGTAACGAGGGTAATGTATAACATTTTGATTTTATGACATGGTAATGAGAGATGAATGTAAAGCGTATAGACGTTGTGAACGCAACATTGTTGCGATGAACGATCGGTCTTAGCATACAACAACCCGTATGGCTTTGACATTAAGAAAGAATATTGAACATGGGGTTCATGTGATAGTAATGAATGAAAGCGATTAAAACCTTAGGTAAAGGTTGAATGAGAGATTAAGGGATGAACAACGTAAACGTTGAATACGTAAACGATTCTCGTGAATTGTATTCACGTCGGGCAAACATTCTAAGTATACATTAGTTGTATGACTTAGACATTGACGAAGGTAGTAAGTACGATATGAATTATCAAGAAAGCCGTAGTGAACGATAATAAGATTAATGAAAGCCAAATGTGAGTCGGATGGAGAATGTTAGAATGAAATGTAAGCGTTGATCAGTTTAATCGACGTGAAGGTTGAGTGTACACAAATATTAAATGGGTAGAACCAAAACCCTGTGTATGGTGTGACCGTAGGGTAATGAAGACCAATGATTAAATCGTGAATGGTGAAGAAGATGAATTAAAGACAAGTACATATAACGTACCAAAGCTTAGTTAATGATTAACTTGAATGATCATTTTGAGTATACAAAAGACTGTATGACTTAGACAATAAAGAATGAATCTTGAGGTATGGCATTTAGTTGCCAGAAAGCCATAAGGAATGAGAAATTAACTTAACGAATGTTATAGTTTAATGGTTCGGATAAGTTAAGATAAGTTAGGTTGTGGTGCAATCGTAACCTTTGATGGTTGACATATGGGAGATGGGCTAAGAAAATTCTTTCAGAGAGCGAAGGTATATATGAAATTGGCAACCGATCTAGCTCACTGTGATGGCAGTGTAGATGAGACGGGAACTTGTTTGTTGGTTGTTTGTGGAAAATCACTCAAAGTACCATATGGACTACTGGCAGAGAAACGATGTGTGCTGAGTTCTAGAAAAGTTATAAGAAGAAGACAAGAATATAAATCATCAAAGATGATGAACGTATTGAGTAAGACATCTCCGTATGTTATGAAGCCGTTAACCGGTAAAGGAAGTTAGTCGCGTAAACTTAGATTGTAAGAACGCGAACCCTAAGAAGTAAAGTTAAGTAAACCAATGCGTAAAGTCAAGTATATAACTAATTGGTGTATGTGTTATTTTCTTATGTGTTACATAGGAATTGGAATGAGCATTTCAGCGTAAACTATAAGTTGTTGTTGTGCATAAGGCAAGTTTCCTAACTTCATTCATATTCTAAATGAATGCTAGTTTCTAAAACTTCTTAGATGTTGAACTTGAGAAGTTCTGTCTATGTGCAAATATGTGATATTTGTACAAGGTGTTAGAATGTATGAGGCCTTGTGCCACAATTTAAACACTTCGGTGTTTCTGTGAAATGAATTGTTCTATGATTGAACTGTTCAATATGAGAATCCTTTGTTTATACATGAATTGTTATTGTTAAGTCTGTGCTATTGATTCTAGCCAGACAGAATGTGTATGAAAGAGAGTAGAGAATGAAAGTATTTCAAAGTGAATGTGACTAATATTTTAAAATGATATGAATCGAGATTATTCCTATTACTCAAGCTACTTCATAAACTTTGTTCGGTTATTGAAGTCTTCAAAGAATGTTTAAATTCTTGAAGTTGTTTGTTAAACTTCTAAGACTTGCTGGGCAATTGAATGCTCACACCTGCTTTAAATAAAAATATTTTCAGCGAATGATGTTGGAAAGAACTTAAGTATCTCATAAAGATCAAGCTGATCGGTATCTAGAAGAAGTGTCATTCATTATATGAATGAGCGTGAAGATCAAGCAAAGACTTTTAATGTAGAATAATGTAATTAAACTGTAGAATAGTTTAATGAACGGTTATGTATCCTTGGTGGTGGATGAAAGTCACTCTTGTAAGACATAAAGAATAATGTAATTATCATTATTTGTAATGAAAGAGGTTATAAGGTATTAGAACCTGGGATTTGAGAATGTATGTTATTATATTTAATTATATAATGATGTATATTCGGAAGGAGATGGGATCGTGATGTACGAAATCCAGGTGTGAAAATAGACTGGATTTTGGGGCGTTACAATAAGCTAAATTTTGCAAAGGTAAACTCAAGAATGGTCATATGCTATGTAAGGGCCTCTGGCATGTATATATGTTAAAGCATAAGTTTAGTGGTATATTAGAGTGGGACTGAAATCAGGAGAGCAAAGGTCAACCCTTGTCGGCGAGGTACAAATAGCAGTATTGCGTTGTCCCTAAGCTTTCAGCCAGGTATTGCTACACGCCCATCCTATGATCGTATGTGTAGTTTCTACTTCTAATCTGATGTTCGGAGCATACTTATATGGTTACTTTAGCTTGTATTATACGACTAATATACTTTTTAATGTGTTAAGAAACATGTTAGATGTTAGAGTTGAATACTCAACGAATAGTTATAAATTTCAAGAATGAAGTTCGAAAAGGTATTTGTAAACTATAAAGCAAAGATTTGAAAATGTGGTGTCATACAATCTGATGTTTGTGCATTAAGGAGGTAGGATATGTGATATAATATGTATAATGCTTACAACTAAGTTAGACGTCTATGTCTACATTTGGACTTACATATATGAGTTTATGAAGCTAATGAATATCCTATACGTGTAAATATATTATGTTAGGATCCGAAAGAGGGTATTAAGCTTTACTTTGGTAAACTACGCTTGAGGCAAGTATCCTAAACCCTTGCATTACTTTATTCAACGAATATCGTAAGCAAGTCTCTGACCTTATCTCTTTGAATGCAAGTTATCTTACTTACTTGTCCAATTGAGCTAGTATATTTAAACTCTTCTGAAAACTATTATTCATGTTGAACTTAGTATTGTTCTTGGATATGGTGAAAGTGTCTATGCCATTTGATTCAGCTAGACTATATTCATGTTTAGAAAACTGTCCAAATCAATTGACTGGTGTGAAAATCTTGAAAACTAATTTGAATAACCCTTATGGTAAGGGGAGTGTATATTATTGGAAGCCCCAACACATGCGTGAATATTATTGTGGTGTTATGCATAACATAGAGTATTGTAGACTAATCATCTATCGTACTTAATTCTTTTGGGTTATCAGTTTTATATTGGTAATTCTAGTAGATGTTTAATAGTCCTTAGTGACTGCTCAGTATAAATTATTTTATCCAATTGGATACGTTGATAGCCTTTGAATTCATATATATTTGTTGATCTATATTGAACTATCATTTCATATTCCAAAGATTTGATTCAAGAATTATTGATACTCAATGTTCTTGATATTGTTGTAAGACTCTGAATTATCTTGGAGACTATACTTTAATATTTCAAACCCGTGATATAATATTCACTTCCCTGGTTGTATATTACTTGCCAGGCAATTTATGCTCATTCTTGTTTATTTAAAACCTTTCAGCTAAGGAGGAACATGGAAGTGTCTCTGGGAAAGACATGGGCAAAGGCAAGGCTATCGACTAGCTTGTTCCTTTATGTTAAAATTGTTATGTTGTATTAAGACTATCTTCAGACTATGTTTAAGCTTAAGTAGGATTATGTAATAAGTATTTATTTGATATTATTATATAATCTATTAAGTACTGTAGGTTGCGAGACTTGGGGGAATAATTATAATAAAACATTGTATATTATTCTAGATTAGATCTTCCACTGTGAATGTGTAAATTTAGTTATTATTGTATTACCATGAGCACATGACAAATTGAATTCGAGTGACCAAGTGGCGGTCCAAATTTGGGGGAGTCACAGTAACTCCATTCCATGGATCGACACGTAACAATACATGATCCCCAATATTAAATTTCATGTCCTTTCGATGAAGATCCGCATAACTCTTTTATCGATCATGTGCCGTTTGTATACATTGTCTGATCATTTGGATCTTTCCTGTAGTCATACGTACCAACTCTAGTCCCATAATTTGCTTCACCACCTCATTCCAACATACTAGAGAGCGACACTTTTGTCCATACAAAGCTTTGAATGGAGCCACACCTATACTTGCCTGATAACTGTTGTTGTAAGAGAATTCCACCAATGGTAAGTACTTATCCCAACTCCCTTTGAAGTCTAGAACACAAAGTCTCAATAGATCTTTAAGAGTTTAAATAGTCCTTTCCGATTACCCGTCCGTTTGAGGATGGTATGCCAAACTGAATCGTAAATCTGTGCCCATAGCTTTCTGCAAGATAACCCAAAATAGTGAAGTGAATCTTGGGTCTTGATAAAAAACTGTGGAGACTGGCATACCATGCAATCTCACAATCTCATTTATGTACATACGAGCAAGACGTTCAAGTGAATAAGTTTTTCATATAGGCAAGAAATGAGAACACTTGGTTAATCTATCGACAATGACCCAAATTTGATTTATGCCTTGAGAAACCTTGAGAAGACCAATAACAAAATCCATGTTAATGTGCTCCCACTTCCATTCTGGAATCTCAAGTGGTTGCAATGGACCTTTTGGTACATGATGCTCTACCTTGACACGTTGAGAAGTTAAACATCTTGAGATAAACCCTGCAATATCTCTCTCCATATTTCTCCACCAAAAATGTATGTCGAAGATCACGATACATTTTGGTACTTATAGGATGGATTACAAATGTTGTGTTATATGCCTCCATCATGACCTTATACTTCAAATCATAGTCGTTAGGAACACAAAGTCTGGAGTTGACTCTAAGTATTCCTTCTTCATCGATTCTTGCTTCCGGAATATCACCTTCTTGCACTTTTTTTTTTCATACGCATCAGTTCCAGGTCTGTAGCTTGAGCAGCTTAAACTTTATTGATTAAAGTCAATTCTATTCGTATATTTGACATCATTATGTGGGTCCTTGGAGTCTTGAACTTTATCTTCATTTTTTGTAAATCACACAAAATGGGCCTTTGTGTTAATAGTATCGCACTCGTTCCCGCATATGATCTTCTACTCAATGTGTCAGCTACCACGTTCGCTTTTCCATGATGGTATTGAATGGCATGGTCGTAATCTTTCAACAGCTCGAGCCAATGTCGTTGTCGCATGTTGAGTTCTTTTTGAGTAAAGAAATATTTAAGGCTTTTATGGTTTGAATATATCTCCAGTTTCTCCCCATATAGATAGTGTCTCCAGATTTTTAATGCGAAAACGACTGTTGCCAACTCTAGATCATGAGTAGGAAAATTCCTCTTATATTCTTTGAGTTGTCGCGAGGCATAGGCTATGACTTTCCCATGTTGCATAAGAACATATCTTAAACCTTTGCCTGAAGAATCGCTGTAAATGACAAATCCCTCCGAACCTAATTGTATTGTCAGAACAGGTGCCGAAATGAGTCTCCTCTTGAGTTCTTGGAAAATCTTCTCACATTCCTCACTCCATTTGAATTTTGTATCTTTTCGAGTCAGCTGAGTTAATGGAGTAGCGATTCGATAAAATCCTTCTACGAATCTCTTATAATAACCAGCTAAGCCCAGAAAGGTACGTACATTAGTTACTGACTTAGGTTGGTCCCAACTTTGTATTGCTTCAATCTTTGTCGGGTCAACTAATATTCCATACTTTGATACCACATACCCAAGGAATGCTACTTCTTCAATCCATAACTCGCATTTCTTCAACTTGGCATATAACTTGTTTTCACGAAACTTTTGGAGTATAAGTCTCAAGTGTTGCTCATGATCTTCACGACTTTAGGAATAGATAAGGATGTCATTAATAAAGATAACCACAAAATGATCCAAATATTCCTTGAATACTTGGTTCATCATATCCATGAAGGCTGCAAGAGCATTAGTCAATCCAAAAGGCATGACTAGGAATTCATAATGCATGTACCGAGTCTTGAAAGCAGTCTTTGGAATGTCATCAGTTTTAATCTTTAACTGATTATATCTGGAACGAAGATCAATTTTTGAGAGGAATTTAGCACCTTGCAACTGGTCAAACAGGTCATTAATGCGAGGTAGTGGGTACTTATTTTTGATGGTGACATGGTTCAACTCCCGATAGTCAATACAAAGTCGCATAATCCTATCTTTCTTCTTTACGAATAAAATAGGAGCACCCCAAGGAGATGTACT
This sequence comes from Panax ginseng, assembly GCA_020205605.1. NCBI lineage: Eukaryota > Viridiplantae > Streptophyta > Magnoliopsida > Apiales > Araliaceae > Panax > Panax ginseng. The sequence goes on from CM035129.1 coordinate 92,907,930, forward strand.
AGGACGGATGAAACCAATATCCAAAAACTCTTGTAGTTGGGTTTTTAACTACTGAAGTTCAATAGGAACCATTCGATATGAGGTTTTGAAAATGGGTTTTGTAACGGGTTCAAGGTCGATACAAAAATTGACATCACGCTCTGGGGGTAGGCTAGGAAGCTCTTCAGAAAATACGTCAGGAAATTCACTAACAATAGAAATATTATTCAAATCTGATGTATTTTTATTTAAATCCATGACATAGGCTAACAAAGCTTGAAATCCATTTTTTAATAAATGAATGGCTTTATGGCTTGATATGACAGTGATTGACTTTAGTGGTTTGGTTGCTTGAATTCGCATAACAGGTTGCTTAGGAATATGAAAACTAACGACCTTACAAAAATAATCAATTTTGGCATGATGAGTAGTTAATCAGTCAATCCATAAAATCATATTAAATGCAAGTATCTTTAAAGAGATAAGATCAACAGGTAATGTGATGGTCCCGACTTGAATTAATCAAGAATTATAAAAAGTGGATGTAATGAAAGTTTCTCCTAACGGAGATTTAACAGATAAGTCAAAGTCTAATTTCTCAGGAGTCAAGTTCAAATATTGAGCACGAGCAAGAGAGATAAAAGAATTGGTAGAACCGATATATAATAAGGTCAAACTTCGTAAGAGTTTATGATTAGCTTACCCGCGATCACCTCGTAAGGGTTCCTTGTCTTTTGGGCAGGCACGACAAACGCTCTTCTAGGAACCACTAATTTGACTTTTCTGGGATAGCCTTTGGACGCACCATCCCCGCTAGACTTGGTTTCGCTACAAGATAATTTTGAGCTATATGTCCTTCATTTCCACAGTTATAACACACCTTGAATTGTTGTTGGCAGTTTGGCCTGATGTGTCCCTCTTTCCCGCATTTACAACACACGACCGATGGTCGTTCTCCTCCCCTAAAAATAGTTGATGCTGGTGTTGACATCTTCACATTGTCATTGTTGTACCTTCTCTTTTTGAAATCTCCCCCCGACTCGCTTCTTCTACTATCATGGCCACGATTACCACAAGAGTGGTTACCGCTTCTGTCCGGATATTTTCCTCCTCGTTGGTTGTCATTACTCCGATGACTGCTACCACTGGTATAACCCTGGTTGTGGTCCCCGGGTTGAACAAACTCATTATCACTCTGTAATAATTGAGCCTTATTCACAATATCTGAATATAGAGAAAATTTGTGAGAAATGAAGTATTGACGAATTTCGGGTTTCAGACCTCTCAGAAGCATCCGCGTTATACGTTCTTCATTTTCTACCAAATGAGGTGCAAACTTGGATAACTCCGCAAACTTAGCCTCGTATTGGGACACAGTCATGTTGTTCTGTTTCAGTCTGATAAACTCTACCTCCTTCATATGACGAATACTTTCAGGAAAGTAATTGTCATTGAATAATTTCTGGAATGCTTCCCAAGACATATTTAGTGCGGCAGGCTAGGTAGTAATCTGCCTCACCACGGACTATAAAGCTGGCGAATGGAACCTTCTGTTCCTCCGTACATCCCAAGACATCAAATATCTTGGTAATTTGCTTAACCCATGTTTTTGTCTTGATCGGATCCCGCTTTCCCAAAAACTCCAGCGTTCCCAACTCCTTGAATTACTTAGCATTGACCAGCCATGAGTTGCCATAGTTTCCACCTGTATTTTGAACAGGAGTGTGACACCCCCAAATCTAGTTACTTTATTCCCACAAGATTTGGTGTTCACTTTCCATTCATTCATATTTAACTACCAAAATATAATAGAATTAAACCATAAATCCTCCCATTAAAAGGGTTACATCATTAATCAAAAAGTCTCCCAGGTTGTCTAATCTTTACATCAATCAAGTGCGAAAATAAAATAATTACATCACATTATTAAATATAAAGTCTATCATCATAAAAATAAGTAAATTACAAGTCTTCATCACTTGTTCATTTTCCCTTTCCCCTTGCTAGTGGTAGGTTCATCAACCTTTTCAACCTTAGCTGCAATGAGTATATATATGCAAGAGTGAACAAAACAAATGCCCACTTGAAATAAAAATGAATAACAATAGCATAATAATTGCTAATGAATAAGTTCGTCAGAGTTGAATAATACTCTGTCAATGATAATCAAAAACTGATATCAACATACAAAATGTAACTGAGGGTCACAGGACCATGAACTATGCTCTAGGTTGTAAAGTATTTCTACTTTAACCTATAACAGTTTAGAAGACTATAATAATCATCTATGTCTTAGGTTAACAGGTGTTTTTACTGTAACCTTTAAAAGTCTAAACGACTATATGGACCATCATCTCATACTCCAGGTGATCAGCCCTTTGTACTATGTATTGCGCAAACAGTTTAATGCCATTTCATAACTTTAAAAATAATCCCCTGATATACGGTTGTTCTTCTCAGTTTTTACAGTACAAGTCCACACCAAAGAAGGTTTGGTTTGGATAAGCTTCAAGGGAATTTAGGGTTTCACGACCATCAACTAAGGGATTAGTTAAATCAACAAGACTTAACATCACTACGAGTGATCAATAATAGTTTAAGGTAAAATATTTAAGAATCGTAAGCATGCTTGGAAATAACCAAAAGCATAAGCATTGATTAAAATAATAAACCTTGCTAGAACAATATTAAGCTAAGGTTATAATCTTGTTAAATAAGAAATGGAATTACTGAACATGTATTAACTGATAGCAAGCTGAAAACAAAACTTTCTCAACATGATACTAACTTGTGCAAGGTAATTGAAATAAGATAGTTCAATATTAGGAATTTGAATTCAAGAAATTGCATTCAGTATACAAGAGTGGAACTAAAGAAACTTGCTTAACTATAAATAAGTTAGAATAAATCAATAATGATTAGAATTCAAAACTTTTTCGAATAAAGTTAGGGTTATAGCTTGCTCAAATAAAATTTAGGAACAAGGAACTTGCTCAATAAAGGTTTAGAGTAAGAAACTTGCCTCGCGCGTAAGCTATAAATTTATAACTCACGTTCACCTACACATAGTATTAGAATCACAATATCTATTAGATATAATAACATCCACTTTCCAAAATAACACTCAATTCTAGTTAAACTTGTTATTTTAGTACAAGTCTTACTTAACCATACACATTTCAGAAATTATAAGTGTTAACTTCACAACACTTATTCACTATTCATTATATACACTAAGTAATAACATATCTCGTTCGTAACTTACTAATACTTTTACAACTTTGAAATTATTAATGACATGGTATGATTCTGTTTTAACCTCCTCATTACATGTTTGTTAAATTAACATCTCTTAAACTAGTTCACAATAGATGTTCAAGGTCTGTAGAAGTAGTAGACATCAATGTCTCTGATCAGGGTATGGCGCAGATGCGCCATACATAGGATTGGGACCAACGCAGCTACATCGTTTCTAGCCTTGACACCAACGTAGCTGCGTTGGTGCATAGATAGAAACTACGCAGTTTGTTATAGTACTCTGTTTTAGCCCAACTTACACGAATTTCACCCACAAAATAGTAAATTTAACATATGCAATTGGTATAGGACTAACACAAACATGATTCCTCACATATATGATATCTTCGAATGATTAAACAACAACTTCAACTAATTTAAATCCATAAATTCCATTTTTTTATACCAAAAACTTCACTTTGACATCCTTCACAAAAATTCACACTGTGATCACAATTCTATACGAATTTGACTCATTCAAACTACGTTCTCTTCGTTTCTTAATGAACTAGCATATTCAAGGCTCAATTTACAGATTAGCTTACAAATTAACTATAAAATTTGGTACTTTCACAAGCCATATGTATAGACATGTACTGTACTCCTCTACCTTTTTAAATGTAATTAGCATACTAATTCTTGTCTCAATATAAAATCTAACATCACAAATACATATAATCACAAGTTATCAGTTGTATATTAACAATTCAAAAAAAAATTGAATTCACAGAACTTGGAAGTTTATGCCGTAAAACACACACACACACACATACACACACACACACACACACACACACACATATATATATATATATATATATATAATATGAAGGCTATGGAAATACCTTAAATTGCTCGGTAACTCTTGCAAACACAACGAATTTCTTTGAATTTCACAGAAATCTTCCTCTCAAAGTCTCTCTCTCTCTCTCTCTATCTCTCTATTCTCTCTCTCAAGTTTCTCTGCTCTTTTCTCTTCTTAGTATCAGTATGCCAACTAACAGTATGCGTAAAGATAAAAGAAACTGATAGGGCCATAATACGTATATTAAAAACAACGGTTACAACTTAACGCTCATCAGTTATAAATATATTTTATTTATTATTTGATTTATTATAATTTAAATTCAAAATTCAAAAGCCATAAGCCTTTGTTTGACAAAAACTCTTTAAAATAAAGACTTAATGTATTTAAGTCTTGTTTGGTTAAATCAATTTAAAACTACTTTAATTTATTTTAATAAATATTTACACCATAGTTTCTAATCTCATATTATTTATTTGGATTTCCATATCCAACATTAGTTAAATAAACTAATTACACATACTAAATTTTAAACAAATTTTCCACTTAAATAAATATCACAAAATTATAATCTCCGTAATAACCCAAGATTTTCTATATAAATAAATCAAAATTTTTATGCGATAATTTTTTTTTTTAAGATAAATATGGGGAATATGTAAAAGTCAAAGCATATTAATTTATGTGATAAATAAAAATATATTTATTACATGAATAATTCTAAATAATTTTATTTTAGAAGTATTGATCATTATAAATTATATTCCTATAATAATTAATTTTATAGTAGAAATGTTTTTATTAATTATATTCCATGAAAATATGATTTTATATTATTTAAATAATATTTGAAATGATTATAGAATTATTATTATTATAATTATTTTTTTATATGAATTTATTTCAGATTAATTAACACTACAAAAAAATAGGTCATTGGCGACGACATCATTAGCGACGGCACCATCCCCGTCGAGAGTAACCTAATTATCGACGACCTAGCCGTCGCCAATATGGCCCGTCGATAACGGGTCCAGTTTTGGTGGGAAAATTTTCACAGGAGTGGGAAAAGTCAGTGGCGACGGACGTGCCGTTGCTAGTGTCGTCGATAATGAGTCATAGGCGACGGGATTAATCACGACGGCTATGTTGTAACGCCTCGAAATCTGGTCTATTTTCACATCCAGATTCCGTACGTCACGATCCCACCTTCTTCCAAACATACATCATTATATAGCTAAATATAACAACATACATCCTCAAATCCCAGGTTCTTAAAACTTTAAAACCTCTTTCATTACAAATAATAATAATTACATTATTCTTTTCATCTTATAAGAGTGACTTTTATCCGCCACCAAGGATACATAACAGTTCATTAAACTATTCTATAGTTTAATTTTATCATTCTATATTATAAGTCTTCGCTTGATCTTCACGCACATTCATATAATGAATGGCACTTCTTTTGGATACCGATCAGCTTGATCTTTACGAGATCCTTAAGTTCTTTCTAACATCATTCGCTGAAAATATTTTTATTTAAAGCAAGTGTGAACATTCAATTACTTAGCAAGTCATAGTAGTTGAACAAACAACTTCAAGAATTTAAACATTCTTTTCAGACTTCAATAACCGAACAAAGGTTATGAAGCAGCTTAAATAATTAGAATAATCTTGATTCCTATCATCTTAAATCATTAGTCAAATTCACTTTGAAATACTTTCATTCTCTATTCTCTTTCATACACATTCTGTCTGGCTAGTATCAATAGCACAGACTTAACAATAACGGTTCATGTATAAATGTAACATGCTCATATTGAAACAGCTTCAATCACGTAATGCTTCATATCATAGAAACATCGAAGTATTCACATTGTGGCACAAGGCCTCATACATTCTAACACCTTGTACAAATATCACATATTCACACATAGACAAAACTTCTCAAGTTCAACATCTGAGAAGTTTAAGAAACTAGCATTCATTTAAAATATGAATGAAGTTAGGAAACTTGCCTTCCGCACAGCTACAACTTATAGTTTACGCTGAACTGCTCATTCCAATTCCTATGTAGCACATAAGGAAATAACACATGTACCAATTAGTCATATACTTGACTTACGCATTGGTTTACTTTACTATACTTCTTAGGTTCACATTCTTACAAACTAAGTTTACGCGACCAACTTTCTTTACCAGTTAACGACTTCATGACATACAGAGATGTCTTACTCAATACGTTCATCATTTTTGATGATTTACATTCTTATCTTCTTCTTATAATTCTCCTAGGACTCAACACACATCGTGTCTCTGCTAGTAGTCCATATGGACCTCTGAGTGGTTTCCCACAAACAACCAACAAACAAGTTCTCGTCTCATCTACACTGCCCACACAGTGAGTTAGATCAGTTGCTAGTTTTGTATATACCTTCGCTCTCTGAAGGAATTGTTTTGCCCAGCTCCCATATGTCAACCATCAAAGGTTATGATTGTACTATAACCTAACTCATCTTAACTTATCTGAACTATTAAACTATAATGTTCGTTAAGTCAAATTCTTATTCCTTATGGCTTTCTGGAAACTAAATGCCATACCTCAGGATTCAATCTTTATCGTCCAAGTCATACAGTCTTTTGTATACTCAGAACGATCATTCAATGTTCATTCTACGCATTTATAGCGTTAAAAATATTATGTTATCTTATATATATCTTACAACGTCCGATTAATTCGACTCGGAATGTCTTCCAAGTTATAAACATTAACTCGACTTCTTTTACGTTTTACGTAATTATCTTTAATTCAACTTCTTCACCGTTCAAAGGTTTAATCATTGGTCTCCATTATCTTACGGTCAAGCCATACACGGGGTGTAGGTTCTACCCGTTTAATATTTGCGTACACTTAACCTTCACGACGGTTCAAGTGTTCAACACTTACATTTCATTCTAACATTCTCATCCGACTTACATTTGGCTTTTAGTAATCTTATTACCGTTCACTACGGCTTTTCTTGATACTAATCGTATCTTACTTACTACCTTTGTCAACGTCTAAGTCATACAACCAGGGTATACTTAGAACATTCGTCCGACGTGAATACGATTCACAAGGATCGTTTACGTATTCAATGTTCACGTTGCTTGTCTCTTAATCTCTCATTCAACTTTTACTCAAGGTTTTAATAGCTTTCATTCATTACTCGCCACTTGAACCCCCATGTTCATTATAATTTCTTAATGTCAAAGCCATACGGTTCATTATATGCTAAAACTGATCGTTAATCGCAACAACGTTGCGTTCACAGCGTCTATACGCTATACATTCCTCTCGCATTACTATGACATAACATCGAAATGTTATTCACTACCATCATCACTCAACGTCTAAGGAATCACAATCATAGCAATCCCTCACGTTCGTTTATCGCGACTACGGTCCCCGGATATCAGTTCTGTAACCCGCAATTACATTCTTTTATTCTCGTTTAATCTTTCCGTTCAACCTTCCTCAAAGGTTTAATACACTTGATTAAGTGTTAAATTAGTTGAACTATATGTTCATATTTTTTTCTTGCACATCCCCCTGAAATTGAGCAGTTAAAATCTCAATTCTGGGCATTGTCGTGCACTGGCGCGCCATGCCCCTTCATAAAACTCACGCCGTGGTGCCAATTAGCAGTAGCTAATGGTCCGGGCTCGCGCTGCAGCGCTGGCCTCCAAGGCACAACTCGTGCTGCGGCGCCGAGTAAGAAACCTAGAAAAAAATTTCTAAGTCTTTTACAAGCTTGAGACGCTAACTTCGCAATCTCATAACTTCTTCGTTATAACTCAGAATGAGGTCATTCCAAAGACATTTTCTTCCTTATCGAACGTACTTCGATTACCCTCAGATAGAACTTTGTTCTGAATCCGTTAACATGCCTTTTGATTGGCTTAATCTTTACTCTTCGTTCATGTTTACGTTATTAACGTTCTTCATTCGTTCATCCGAACTCGAAATTCATTCGTTCTTGAGTCCACGACTCACGTTTTCTACGTTCTCTTACATTCTTATGATACCCTACACAATCGGGTTCATTTACTAACTTTCAAATTCTCGATCTTCTTTTACGAAAATTTCGCCATAACTTCGTTATAGCTAATTTTAATCCGTTCTTCATGAACGTTTCTACCGTTCCTAACCAAGTAATAAGCAACTAACTTATACGCGATGGTTTTAAACTTGTCCATCAACAACATTTACACTACGATGGTTTTAAATTTGCCCATCAACAACATTCTTTGCGTTCTTCGTGTGTTCTTCGTTTTAATCGATATTTTGGATTACGATTTTACTTTTTCTTGGAATTTGATGTTATAGAACATCATTCCTTACTTATTTGATCTACTCATTCATAAGATTCATTCGGATCGCTCAAAATCCTTACGAATCTTACACTTCCTTAAGAAATTTATAAACTAAATTCCTAATTCTTAATTCTTCATTTTCTCATGAATTCAACCATATGAATTCATTATTAACTTAATCTACTACTGATCTTCCTCAATTTATGTTTTTAAACATATAAACTTAAAGAAAAAATTAGAAGAACTAGGGTTCGGATTACCGTTCATCCTTAATCTCCTTCCGTCGGGCAAAGCGTGCACTCGGGCTAGCTTTTCCTCATTCTCCTTCTCTCTTCTCCCATTCGAACCCTCTCTCTCTCTCTCTCTCAAAGAGTAGGATTTTCAAAAGCTCAAAATAATGAACTTAAGCTTTCTATTTATAGAAAACCAAGGCTAGGGGTATTTTGGTCATTTCCCCTCCACCTCCTTACTATTCCAAACTTATCAACCAAGTTTACTTGGTCACCACCCATACTTGGTGCCCAAGTAGCCACCCCACATGCCCATGGATCTTCCCCATGGGTTGCCCCATGGGTTTTACCCATCCGGTGACCCATCGATTCGATCCGCGGTTAATTTTCTTGGATCGGGCTTAATTAAATCAAACACTGGGCCTTACATTAATTCTTACTGGGCCTTCCCTGGGCTTGATTTCACATTCCATTGGGTTTGATATAATCCAAGTCCAATTGGATTCTACAAAGTCTATGAACTCAATGTCCATTAAAACTATTCGTATTCTACGCATTCCATTCTCATATTTTCGTATTCTCTTCATATATCATTCGTACGATATTCGTATTATACGTCGTACTAATCTTCTTACTATACTCGTATAATAACTAGTATTATACTCGTATATCTCACGCATAATAACTCTAATTATTATACGAAATCATAAAATTCTCAAAACTCACTTTTTCTAACCCTTAGGTTTTAAGTCCACAGGCGAAAACTTCGTTTTTGCCATAACTGAAATATTATTAAATATTCCATCTCGCCCTCGTAATTCTATCATTACGCGCTTTCTCGGAAATTCAAAATAAATCTCCTAAGCGTAATCGGATGAATAAAGGCCTATTTCGCCTTGAAAATTCTTACTCATTCGGTCAGCTCGTAGCGTAATCCTCCCGATTAATAATCATTCTAGGTTATAGAACGATTAATAAACACAAAACAGAATATTATTAATAAAAATTCCTTTTATTAATAATAAATTCTTTAAACCTAAATTCTGGAAAAATCCAAAATCCTGGGTTGTTATATATGCCATCGAGAATGAGTCTAATCTTAAAACCCTCAGCTCGACGGGAACGACTAGTTTTCTTTTCCCTCTTTCTTTTCCTTCCTTTGCTATACCTTCCAGCCGACGACTCTCTCCCCCTCCTGCACAATCGCTTACGTCGAAATGAGGTTGTTGCGCACGAGGAAAATGGAGAATTAATGTACCTTTAGTCATCCTCAGACACCCATTCAAATGCAGAAAAAAGGCGATTCTCGACCGAGATAAGTGAGTATCAAATTGCCACATTGTATGCACTTGTCAACATGAATGAACTAGCGCCATACATTAAGTAAGTAGTTATAACTATATATGTCTGGTGTAACTAGGAGAGGTTCCTTTATAAACACATTAAGTATATAACTGTGTTGCAGTTAATATGATGCTGAAGTACGTGAAGTGAATCCGAGTAGGTATTAGACACGAGTTATAACCCGCCTCGGTAATTTAAATGCCACGCAAACACACAAATAGCACTGAGTAGGTATTAGACACGCGTTAGAACTTACGGGACTCGATTCCGATATACGGAATCCGAGTTATCGCCCAGTTTGCAAAACTCGCCAACACTTAGGCAAAAAGCCAAAAAATAGGTCAAAACCAGCTTCGGTCGTCCGAACACCACGCAAACACGCACATAGCACCGAGTAGATATTAGACACGCGTTAGAACTTACAGGACTCGATTCTGATATACGAAATCCGAGTTATCGCCCAATTTGCAAAACTCGCCAACAGTTAGGCAAAAAGCCAAAAAATAGGTCAAAACCTGTCCCGGTCGCCCAAACACCACAGAAACACACACATAGCACCGAGTAGGTATTAGACACATGTTACAATTGACTGGACTCGATTCCGACATACGAAGACCGAGTTCGAGTCCCGTCCGCCTAACTTAAGAATACTTAGACAAATAGCTGAAAAACAGGTCAAAACCCGCCTCGATCGTCCGAACGCCACGCAAACACACATATAGCACCGAGTAGGCATTAGACACATGTTAAAACTTATGGGACTCGATTCTGATATACGGAATCTGAGTTATCGTGCAGTTTGCAAAACTCGCCAACACTTAGGCAAAAAGCCGAAAAAGAGCCCAAAACCTGCCCCGGTCGTCCAGTTGACACGCGAATATAGGCAATAGCACCGCATAGGCAATAGACATGCGTTACAACTTACGGGATTCAATTTCAGTATACGGAGCCCAAGTTAAGTTCCAGTTTGCAAAACCCGCCAAAGTTAGGCAAAAGGTCAAAAAAAAGCCCAAAACCCACCCCGGTCGTCAAGTTGACACTCGAACACATTCAATAGCACCGCATAGGCAATAGACACGCGTTACAACTAACAGGACTTGATTCCGATATACGAAGCCCGAGTTCGAGTCCCGTCCGCCTAACTTGAAGAACGCAAACTAAAATAATGGAAATTCTAAAATTTTAAAAAAAAATTCAAAATATATGTATTCATTGCTGACGGGGGTAATGACGACGGCATAGCCGTCGCCAATGACATCTAGCGACAGACATGGTTTAAAACTCATTGCCGACGGCTAGAAAGTCAATGCTAACGGCATGCCCGTCGGCAATGAGTTTTTCCCTCAAAAATTTTATGGGGTCTTTGACGACGGCCTTGCCGTCGATATGGCTGTCGGTATTGGTAATATGTCGTCGCCAATGAGTCTTGTCGGTAATGACAATGATGCCGACGGCTGGCGACGGGAGCCAGGGGCGACGACCTGTGGGGCGACGGGCTTACCGACGACATCTGCCGTCACCAATGACCTCAATGTCGACGACACTATGGTCATAGGCGACGGCAGTGCCCGTCGACAATGACTGGTTTTCTTGTAGTATAAGTTAATTGTTATAACTTAATTAATAATTATATGTATATGATAGATAAATCAGATATGAAATCCAAACCCTAATTCTGGATTTGGAATAAGGAAAGAGAATAAAAATATAATATTAATTATATTTTAGTACTATAAATATGTAGTATATGTATAGACTGATAATGGTATGTCAATTATGGTGTATCATGACCAAACCCTAGCATTATTTTGTTTAACCCTATTTTAAAATTCAAATGGGAGATTCGAGACTGTTTAGTATTTGTGTTATATGAATTATGTCGCGTAATATAGAATTTAAGGTTAATTAGGAGAACCCTAATTAGACTTGGAAAACCTAATTAATTAGAAACCCTAATTAATATTTAAAAACTCTAATTTCTAAAATTAGAAACCCTAATTACTAAACTAGAACCTTAATTGCTAAATTCTTAAGTTTAATGATAATTAGGAAAAACCCTAATTGTTAGAAAACCCTAATTACAAATTGATAACCCTAATTGTCAGATTAGTAACCCTAATTGCTAATTGGGTAACCCTAATTGCTAATTTTAAGCCTTAATGATAATTTGTGAGCTATTAAACCTAATATCAAGTTTAATGTAATTAAAAAACTTAACTAATTAGCAAAACCCTATTTTTCATTTTTAGAAACTAAAATTTTATTTTAGCCCTAATTGAAAAATGCTAAAAATTATTATACAAAACCTTAGGGTTAAAACCTAAGGATTAAACCCCAAGGGTTATACAAATGACAAATTGGCCATTAAAATCACAAGCCTAATGACCAAAAAACACTTTGTAACATTTTTTATTAGATTGTTTGCAAATCTTGGTAAGATTGGAGTTGTTGAGCAACTCTTGATCAGCCATGTGAACAAAAATCTCCAGCTATCAGCCTAAATATATCAGCCATATACATTTCACCAACATATATATAGATCAAGAGAGAGAGAAATCATTTTCAAGTCCATTTGTTCAACTTGCTCTCTACCAATTCTTTCTCTCTCCAAACCCACGAAAAATATTAGTATAATAGTCACAAAATCAAGCCCCACTATCACCATAACAAATCTAGTAGCCCGGATTCAAGTGAGTTCTTAGAAAGGTATAAAAACCCTAACTATATTCTGATCTTGATTGCTATGATAAAAGTTGTGTTTAAGTGTTAAAAATTGTAGTATATAGTGCTAATCAATGATCTGAGTTGATAGATGTTAGATCCATAACATCTATAGGCTTGGATTTAATGATTTACAAAATCTAAAAAAAAATTTAAAACTGTGGTTTGACAACGAATGTCAGAGCCTCTAGATCTTTATGTGTTAAGTGTTATGTGTGTTTTATGTTATGGATGTGTTCTTTGTCATATGGAATATGATCTGGATCTGGAAACAGGGTCAGATCGTGTCTAAAACGCAAGATATGAGCAGTCAAAGAGCGTTGACCGACATTAACCAACTAGTTTCTAGGCAGCCCAGAAGCCCAAAATGGTCTGACAGTGACTTTTGAGACCCTAGATCTTGTTGTGGTTTAACTGTTTGGCCAAGTTGTTGTTTGATGTTGTAGTATGACATAAGGACTACTTAATCATGCCTCTAGAACCCCCAGATCTTACAATGAATCAAAATTATGATGGGTCAAAGTAGGCTTTACCGACTGCTTATGAAGATTCCAGGAAAACCCAGAAACCTTCAAAAGCGATTTTTCTGACAAGGTTTGACCAGCCTTTATCGTTCATTTGTGTTGTTTTTATGATGATATGATGATATGTTATTGTACCAGGACATGTATTTTACAAGTATGAACCATTAGATCTCACAAACTAAAATCAAAACGAAAGCTATAAGGATCTAAATATAGCACGTTGGATTGTTCTTCATTTTCTGGAAAACCAAAAAATGAAGAACAGCCTTGTCAAACTTTTTGGAGGCTTATAAGTATCTGATTTGTTGTTGTATTGCCATGAAATTTGATTCTAATTGTAGTGTTACACTAATACTACAACATGAACACCATAACCAGCCTAGATAACATCAAGATCTATGTTTAAATGATGGTCAAAGTGGTACCCTTAGTGACTGACTATAAGTTTTTGGGTTTGGCCAAGAACATGAAGAACACCTATAGCGACAGTTTTGTCGCTATAGGCAGTCTTTAGCGACACTTTATTTCTAAAATTAATTATTTTATTAAATAATTAGAGAAAATAGTTTTTAATTATTAAAAATACAAATTAAATTACTAAAAATTATTTTAAAGTTTGAAAATTAGTTTTTAATAATTTTAATATATTTTCATAAATATTTAATATTTTTAAAATATTAAAGGTATTTAATTTATTTAATTATTATATTAAATAAATTATTTAAAATGATTTTAAAACTTGAAAAATTATTTAAAATTATATTATGATATAAGAAAATATTTTAAGTTATTTTTAATGACTTTTAATATTTTATGATGAATTTCATTAACAAATTAATATTAATGATAAATAAGTTATTTAATAAATGTATTAAATAAATTATAAAAATAGAATTAATGATTTAAAAATCATATAAAAATTGTTTAAAGGTTATAATAATATTTTAAGTTAAAAATATAACTTTTAATATTTAAAGGATAATTTCATTAATAATGTAATATTAATGATATTAATTTAATATTAATGATACTAAATTTATTTAATAATTATATTAAATAAATAGTTTTAAAATAGTTTTATTAATTTAAAAATCATTTAAAAATGATATAAATGAATTAAAAATATTTTAAGTTATAATTAATGACTTTTAATATTTTGATAAATATTACATTAATACTTTAATATTAAATGTAATTATTTAAAAATGATTTTAAATATTTTAAAAATCATTTAAGGGTAATATTACTACTTTTTAAAATATTTTAAGTTATTAAAAATAACTTTAATATTTTGGTAATGGTTTCATTAATAGTAAAATATTAATGATAATATAATTATTTAATATTTAAATCATTTAATAATGATTCCGGTGTTTGAAAAATCATGATAAATTATAATAATTAATTAAAAATTATTATAAGTCATTTAAAAATAATTTGACCACTGTTTAAGTTATTTAGAACTTCGGTATAGAGTCTTAGACTCGTTAATTACCGATAAAGATGTCGGCACACTGACATGTTTTAGAAATTTATCTGGACTTATATAATTTGTCTGTATAGGTGTTTGTTTGTGATCTAATGACTGTTAAACATATGTGACAAAGTGATTAGGTTATGTGCTAATTGCAAATAGTAGTACTATGTGTTATGATATAATGTTCTAATCAAATAAATGATCTTATTAATGATAGGTTACTATATAAATGATAAATCTAAGTTGCGTATTGTAAGCAGCAGACCAATCAAGTGTCCTACCTTTGCATTTACTTTATGCAATGGACATAAGCAAGAAAGTTTAAGAATTATATTATCATTGTGCCAGAATATTAACCCTATTGTTATTGATTATGTATCCGATCATTATTTATCAATACAGTATTATTGTATAATTTCATATATTTATTTTGTTCGTTAATTTCTAAATATGGTTATACAAGTGTCCTCACTTGGATAATCATTGTATTTAATCACGTGTTGATACATACTTATTAATTTTCATTATTTATACCTTGACTTAAAAGTTGTGTAAGCTATTTGATCCGGCTAGACACAAACTTCAAAATATTGTTGAACAAGATAAAACTTTATTATTATCCGACCAAATTGTTTTGGTTCGGATTATCACCTAAGTATGAACATCCCGTATATGGGAAAACTTTTGTGCGCCAAAGGCAGATCAGATGAACGATAATATCGTTCTTACATGTAGAATTGTTCAATATAAGGCATAACGGGCTGATCACCCCCGTGCTCGTAAGTTATGACGGTTTACAGATGAAGATCTGTTTAACCTTTTCGAGAAAAAAAAATAATGTTCATAGTCTGTCAACTAATCTCCAGTTATAGTCAGTACGTAATTTCAAAATTTTGATATAGAATTAATAAATTGTTATTATTGGTTTATCTTACTTCACAACGGTTGATTCGTTGTAGAAGTGTCGTATAAAGAAAATATTTACTTCTTTCAGCTAATATTTATTATTGCTATTACTTGTTGGGCACTCAAATGCTCATCCTTGCTTAATTTAAATGTTTTCAGCTAAGTGTGAACAACCAGAAGGCTCATGCAGAAACAAAGGAAAAACAAAGCAAACAGAATAAAATTTATGGTATTCTATGTAATAGTATGACTTTATTAAGATAATGATAACTATTAAGTATCATGTAATAAATGTTTAAAGGTCACGTACCTGAAAGTAAACTCTGATGCATATGTAAATTAAGTTTGATATTTTTATTATTGTTATTATTATCAGTATTATTCCGCTCATAAAAATGGTATCGTGAAGCACCAAGTTCGGGTTTCAAGTACATAAATTTGGGGGCGTCACAATCTCATTATAATTTTATTTAACAATTTCACATACCATTTTAATTATTAAATTAAAACATAGCATTCCATCTCTAACTATCGAATTAAATAAGAGTATTATCTAATAAATTTTGTAATAACCTAATATTTTCAATAAGAAATTTTGCGAATAAATTTTTTTTTAATATAGATAAGGGTGGAAATATGTGCAAAGTAAAGTATATGTATATATCCTGATAAATAAAATTATTTATTAGATGTAAGTAAGTTCTTTTAGAATTATTGATCATAGTAGATTATATTTTTATAATAAATTAATCTTGCAATAAAATATTTATTATTTATTTTCCATGAAAATATGATATATGATATGGATTTTATTATATGTATTTATTATATTAAGTAAGTTAATTATTTTAACTTAATAGAATTCAAAATCCTAAGTCTAGATTTTGAATAAGGAATGAGAATAATAATATAATATTATATATATTTCAGTAATATAAACATGTCTTATATGTGTGTAATGTTAATGTGTGGAACAGTTATAGTAAAATAGTACAGAGTCAAATATGACTGTAATATTTGTTATGTGTTATGTAATTAATGACCATTATTATGTTTAATGTTAATTAGGTAAACCCTAGTTAATGTTTAGAAACCCTAATTACTTGATTAAAACCCTAATTGCTAAGTTATAAACCCTAATTATTAATTTAGTAAGCTTTTGGTAATTAGTACATTATAAAGGCTAATTTACAAATCCTAGGTGATTATGAGACGTAGTGTAATTATGGAACCCTAATCAACATTCTTGGAAACTAAGATTTTCATTTTTGCCCTTAATATACAATTCTAGATTTAGAGCTTAGGAAAACATAGGGTTAAAATGTAAGGGTTAAACCCTAAGGGTTAGAAGGGAATTGATAACTTTGCCACTAAAAGTAAACAACAAATGACCAAATTGCCCTTCTTGTATTATTTAATAGATAACTTATATAGGTTGCCATAACTTTAGTTGGTAAACCAACTCAACCTAGCCATGTGGTCTAGTAATAGCCTTTAATCAATAAACATGATCAACCCTAACCATTTCAATATATTATAAATAGAATTGGAGAGAGAGAAATCATTTTACAAGCTCATTTTACTTACAAAAACACCACCAAGCCTCTCTCTCTCTCTCTCTCTCTAAACACACGAAAATAGTTGGCATTTCAGTCCCTTAGTGAGTCCTTAGAACATCAAGATTAGGTCAGGAACAAAGGATCAAGATTTTGTTCACAAAGGTATAAAACCTAACTTGGAAATTTGATCTTATATGCTATGTTAGATTTGATGTTAGAATGTTTAGATATGTTATATAAAGTGTAAATTAATGATCTGGGTTGGTATTATATAGATCCATAACATTTATATGCTCGAATTTAAGTTTTTACAAAATCTATTAAATGTTTATTTTGTGGTCTGACAAGGAATCTCAGACCTTCTAGATCTCAGTGTGTTTATTGATTTGGTGTCTTAAGTGTTTAATCTTGTAGAATGTCATGAGATCTGCACTCTGGAAGTTGAATCAAGGTCATAGCTTGAAAAGATTGCAAGTTATTATTGGTCAAAGGTCGTTGACCGACCATGACCGGACCATTTCTGGGCAACCCAGAAATAGTGGTTAAGCATCTGACAAGCTTTTGTTGACCTTGGATCTGTCTGTGTTTTGTTGTTATGATATTGTTGTTATATCTACGTTGTAGTTTGGTATATGTACTACATGTTCATGCCTTTATATCACCTAAATGATAAACATGTGGGATTTAGCAGCCGGTCAAACCAGCCAGGTCGAATACATTTTCTGTTTTCTAGGTAACCCAGAAAACATTTGAATGTGTTCTCTGACAAGGTTTGACCGGATAATATATGCTTGGTTTGTTGTTGTTATAATGATGTTAGGTAATAGATCTCTTGTCCTACATGTTGGCTACACACTAGAACCTTTAGATCACAAAAAGGATGCAAGAACAGTAAGTTGTGGAAGCCCAAACATGCATGCTTGAACTGTTCTTCATTTCTAGGCAACCCAGAAATGAAGAAAAGCCTCTGACAACTACTTTAGGTTCTTAGGTCTTCGTTGTTATGCATGTTATGGTTATGTTTGTTGTTGTATATTGTAGTCTTGCACTAATACTACAAGATCCAAGTCATAGGTTGTCCAGAAACACTTTTTGTTAAGATTTGATCATGGTCAAAGTTGCTTACTCGAAAGTGTTTATGATGATCTGGGTTTTCATGATAAACATGAAGAACACCTATAGCGCCGGTTCTGTCGCTATAGGTGGTCTTTAGCGACAGACTATTTATAAAATTATATTTATATTAAATAATTATAGAAAATTAGTTTTTAATTATTAAAAATATAAAATAAATTATTAAAAATTAATTTAATAATAATTTAAGGGTAATATTAATACTTTAATAATATTTTGAGTTATTATAAATGGTTTCATTAATGTTTGGATATTATTTAAATATTAATGATAATGGAATTATGTAGTATTTAAATTATTTAATAATGATTCCATAGTTTGAAAAATTATGATAAATTATAATAATTAATTAAAAATTATTAAAATCCTATGATTGATATTTAAAGTATCCAAAATAATATTAAAGATACAGATTAGAGATTTAAATTCGATAATTTTCCAATAAAGCCGTCGATGCACTGAAATGTTACCGAAATTGATCCAAACCTTTATAGGTTGACTGTATAAGTGTTTGTTTGCGTCTTAATGACTGATATAACTATGTGACAATGTGATTAGGTTATATTTTGACTGTAAATAGTAGTACGATGTGTTATGATATGATTTTCTAATCAATTAAACCATCTTATAAATGATAGGTCGTTGAATTAAAGGTAGAACTAAGTTGTGTAAACAGCAGACCAGACATGTTTCCTATACTTACTCCAATAATTATTGAGCAAGTATCTTCACCTTTGCATTTTCTTTATGCAATGGACATGAGTAAGAAAGTTTTAGAATTATATTATTATTGTATCAGATTATTAATTCTACTGTTATATATGTTATATTCGATCATTGATTATCAACATGGTACTATATTGTAATTCAGATATATATATTCTATTCGTTATTGTCTAAACATGGTTATTCAAGTGTCCCCACTTGGATAATCATTGTATTTAAACACATGTTAATATATATATATATATATATATATATATATCAATTCCCCCAAAGATGCATAATGATAACAAAGAGTCGTCTAAGCTATTTGACCAGCTAGACACAGATTTAGAAATGTTGTTGAATATGATAAAACCTTTTTGTATCCAATCAAATTATTTTGGTTCGGATTCCAGACTAAGTATGAACATCCCGAACATGGAAAAAATTTTATGCGTCCAAGGCGGACAGAGTGAACGATAATATCGTTCTTATATGTAGTATTGATCAATACAGGGCATAACGGGCTGATCACCCCCCGTGTCCATAAGTTATGACGGTTTGCGGATGAAATTCTTCTAAACCTATTCGAAAATTGAGAATAATATTCATAGTATGTCACCCTAACCCTATTTATAGTCAGTATGTAGTTTCAAAAATTTGATAGAGAGTTGTTATGTTATTATTATCGGTTCAGATTACTTCACAACTTTTGATTTGTTATAGAAGGGTAGTACAAAAAAAATATTTAATCCTTTCAACTAATATTTATAATTGTTATTACTTGCTGGGCACTCAAATGATCATCCTTGCTTAAATTAAATGTTTTTAGTTAAGTATGACCAGCCAGAGGGCTCTGCCAGGAATAAAGGGAAAGGAAAGCTGTCAGAATAAGTTTGTGTTATCTTATGTAATAGCTAGACTTAAATAAGATGATGTTATTTATTATCTATCATGTAATGAAATGTTTTAAGGTCGTGTACCTGGGATTTAGAAAACTCTGATATGTAAATTAAGTTTGATATTTATGACATTATTATTATTATTATTATTCCACTCAAAGAAATGGTATCGTGAAGCATTGAATTCGGTTTTCAAGTATCCAAATTTGGGGGCGTCACAGGTTGGTATCAGAGCTTTAGGGTTAGAAACCATAGGTGGGGGTAGACCTTAGGCTATAACCTTAGAGCGGAGGAAAATGTTGAAAGTACAAATAACTCATATAGAGTTTAAAAGGAGCTGAATCAAATAAATTCATCGTCAAACAAAAATAAAAGATAACTTATATAAAACTTTTACTTGTTGTGTGTATATATTATATGTTAATCAGGGTAATTTATGTGTAGATGTCGGGAAGAAAAGGATTAGGATACCCTAAGATCGTAAAGAATGAGCCAATATCAAAGCCAATAGCTGAAGTAGAGGCTCACGTTGAAGATAACCTTGATGAGGTGATCATTTTGGAAACTATAGTATCGGACCCAAAAATAATGGAACTAACAGATAGTGATTTGGACACCAAAGTTGGGCCGATCCAACATCAATCAAGTCACGAAATCCGAGAACAAGGTTTCTTCTCTGGAAAAGTTATGGGAGATAGAAAAGATACTAAATAGTCAATTGCGAAAAGCCTTACTAGAAACAATGGAAGAACAAGATAAGCTTAAGATCCAAATTGATCAAATGGGAGCCACAAGCAACATATCGTGTGCAGCTCCGAGCAAGAAGGGGAAAAGAAAGATAAAAGGCCATGACTTAGGAAAATTCGATAAGAAGAAATGGAAAAAGATATGTTATCTTTGCGGTTATGAAGGACATACCACTCTGTATTGTCCCTACTATAAACCAGAAAATGCCGCCAAGACGTTAAACTCGAAACCAAAGGGTAGAAGAATATGTCAACAATGCTGGAGGACAACAACCAGACCTGATGCAGAATTTTGCGAAAATGGTAGCTCAGGCCATGCAGAATAGAATTCCAGTGGTGAAAAATCAGCCAGACAATCGATTTGCAAACTTCAAGGATTTTAAGGCCGTAGGACCGCCAGAATTTAGAGGTACCACTGACCCGATAGAAGCCCAGACTTGGGTTAAAAAAATTGAAAAGGCGTTTGTAGTCGCTAGGGTAGATGAGGGGAAAAAGATAGCTTTTGCCACCTATATGATGAAAGGAGAGGCGAATTTCTGGTGGGAGGAAAATCAAGTTAGGGCAGGAGAAGGAGTGATAGCATGGACTAGGTTTAAGACGCTATTCTTTGAGAATTATTTCTCGGCTAGTGTGCAGGCTAGGATGGAGGTGAAGTTTTTAGAATTGAAGCAAGAGAACTTAACAGTTGCGGAGTATGCCGCAAAGTTCAATGAGTTAGCTAGGTTCGCTCCACACCAAGTGGATACGGAGGCTAGAAAGGCAAGGAGGTTTTAGCTAGGCCTAAAACCCTGGCTCTACAATAAGGTGGCGATGTTACAGATCAATACGTTTGCCGCACTCTTAGAAAAGGCTATTATAGCTGAAGGGGGAAGTGAGGCCATGAGTCTCTACAATAAGGAGGGAAAGAATAAGGGTGATGGAGCCGAGAAGGTAGAAGTAGGTAGTGGAAGTAGGGGTGAGAAAAGAAAGTGGAACAATGTTGGGAGTGTCCAAGTCAAACAGGAAAGTGTGAAAAAGCAGGCTGTGCAATGTAAGGATTGTGGGAAGAACCATTCAGGTGAGTGTCTTAAGTGTAAGTTTGTGTGCTATAAATGTGGGCAGGAGGGACATATCTCTCCTAACTGCCCCAATCCTAGGATGAACAATGGGTGTTTTCGGTGTGGATCCATGGAGCATACGGTGAAGGACTGTCCAAAGAAGAGAATGGATATAGGGAGTGTGAATGCGGGAAAAGGCAGTGGAACAATGACGATAACGGGACCAACTTCGCCGAAATCAACCGCGAGAGTCTTCAACATGAGGGTTCAGGATATCGTAGCAACTGGGGATGGGACTTCAGGTATTATTCGTATGAATTGTATTTTCATATATACGATTTTTCTTAAATATAAGTAAATTATATTATAAAGAAATTTTGAAGGAGAAATTTGAGTTCTGTTAGAAATCAAATTTCCATATAATTAGATAGACAAGCTTTATGTTGAATAGTTAAAGATTAGTTCGATCAAATCTAATCGAGATCTACTTGAAATGACGACGTATATTATTTGCCCTAGTGTCTATAGGTTTTAAAGCGGTGATTCCAATGACGAAATAATTATAAGGGAGGGTGGATGTAATAACCCAATATTTTCAATAAGAAATTTTACGAATAATTTTTTTTTATATATAGATAAGGGTGGGAATATGTGCAAAGTAAAGTATATGTATATATCGATAAATAAAATTATTTATTATATGTAACTAAGTTCTTTTTAAAATTATTGATCATAGTAGATTATATTTTTATAATAAATTAATCTTGCAATAAAATATTTATTATTTATTATCCTTGAAAATATGATATATTATATGGATTTTATGATATGTATTTATTATATTAATTAAGTTAATTATTTTAACTTAATTAATAATGGTATCTATGAAGGTTATATCAGATATGAATTCAAAATCCTAAGTGCGGATTTTGAATAAGGAATAAGAAAATAATATAATATTATATATATTTCATAATATAAACATGTCTTATATGTGTGTAATGTTAATGTGTGGAAATGCTTATAGTAAAAAGACAAAATCTTAGCATTCTTGATAAACCATAAACAGTCAAATATGATTTGTAATGTTTGTTAAGTTATGTCTTATGTAATTAATGACCATTATTATGTTTAATGTTAATTAGGTAAACCCTAGTTAATGTTTAGAAACCCTAATTACTTGATCAAAACCCTAATTGCTAAGTTATAAACCCTAATTTCTAATTTAGCAAGCTTTTGGTAATTAGTACATTATAAAGGCTAATTTACAAATCATATGTGATTAGGAGACGTAGTGTAATTAGGGAACCCTAATCAACATTCTTGGAAACTAAGATTTCCATTTTTGCCCTTAATACAATTCTAGATTTAGAGCTTAGAAAACCTTAGGGTTAAATCCTAAGGTCAAACCCTAAGGGTTGGAAGGGAATTGACAACTTTGCCACTAAAAGTAAACAACAAATGACCAAATTGCCCTTCTTGTATTATTTAATAGATAACTTGTATAGGTTGCCATAACTTTAGTTGGTAAACCAACTCAACCTAGCCATGTGGTATAGAATAGCCTTTAATCAATAAACATGATCAACCCTAACCATTTCACCATATTCTAAATAGAATTGGAGAGAGAGAAATCATTTTACAAGCTTATTTTACTTACAAACACAACACCAAGCCTCTCTCTCTCTCTCTAAACACAAGAAAATAGTTAGCATTTCAGTCCCTTAGTGAGTCCTCAGAACATCAAGATCAGGTCAGGAACAGAGGATCAAGATTTGGTTCATAGAGGTATAAAACCTAACTTAGAAATTTGATCTTATATGCTATGTTAGATTTGTTGTTAGAATGTTGAGATATGTTATATAAAGTGTAAATTGATGATCTGGGTTGGTATTATGTAGATCCATAACATTTATATGCTCGAATTTAAGTTTTTACAAAATTTGGAAAAAGTTTATTTTGTGGTCTGACAAGGAATGTCAGACCTTCTAGATCTCAATGTGTTTATTGATTTGGTGTCTTAAGTTTTTAATCTTGTAGTATGTCATGAGATCTGTACTCTGAAAGTTAAATCAACGTCATAGCTTGAACAGATTGCAAGTTATTATTGGTCAAAGGTCGTTGACCGACCATGACCGGACCATTTCGGGCAACCCAAAAATAGTGGACAAGCGTCTGACAAGCTTTTGTTGACCTTGGATCTGTCTGTGTTTTGTTGTTATGATATTGTTGTTATATCTACGTTGTAGTTTGGTATATGTACTCCATGTTCATACCTTTATATCACCTAAATGATAAACATGTGGGATTTAGCAGCTGGTCAAACCAGCCAGGTCGAACACATTTTCTGTTTTCTAGGTAACCCAGAAAACATTTGAATGTGTTAATACCGACAAGTTTGACCGACATTATATGCTTGATTTGTTGTTGTTAAAATGATGTTAGGTAATAGATCTCTTGTCCTATATGTTGGCTACACACTAGAACCTTTAGATCACAAAAAGGATGCAAGAACAGTAAGTAGTGGAAGCCCAAACATGCATGCTTGAACTGTTCTTCATTTCTGGGCAACCCAGAAATGAAGAACAGCTTCTAACAGCTACTTTAGGCCCTTAGATCTCCGTTGTTATGCATGTTATGGTTGTGTTTGTTGTTGGATATTGTAGTCTTGCACTAGTACTACAAGATCCAAGTCATAGTTTGTCCAGAAACACTTTTTGTTAAGATTTGATTATGGTCAAAGTTGCTTACTCGAAACTGTGTATGAAGATCTGGGTTTTCATGATGAATATGAAGAACACCTATAGCGACGATTATATCGCTATAGGTAATTTTTAGCGACAGACTATTTATAAAAATTATATTTATATTAAATAATTATAGAAAAATAGTTTTTAATTATTAAAAATACAAAATAAATTATTAAAATTTATTTTAAAGTCTCAAAAAATAGTTTTAATTATTTTAATATATTTCATAATTATTTAATATTTTGAATTATTAAAGGTATTTAATTTATTTAATTATTATATTAAATAAATTATTTAAAAATGATTTTAATATTTGAAAAATCATTTAAAATTATATAATGATATAATAAAATATTTTAAGTTATTTTTAATGACTTTTAATATTATGAGGAATAGTACATTAATATTATAAATATTAATACTAATTGTTTAAAAATAATTTTAAATGTTTTAAAAATCATTTAATGGTAGACCAGACATGGTAGAACTAAGTTGTGTAAACAGCAGGCCAGACATGTTTCCTATACTTACTCCAATTATTATTGAGCAAGTATCTTTACTTTTGCATTTTTTTTATGCAATGGACATGAGTAAGAAAGTTTCAGAATTATATTATTATTATATCAGATTATTAACCCTATTGTTATATATGTTATATCATATATACATACATATATATATATATACCTATTGACCCCAGTATGTATACGATAACAAAGAGTCGTCTAAGCTATTTGACCAGCTAGACACATATTTAGAAATGTTGTTGAATATGATAAAACCTTTTTGTATCCAATCAAATTGTTTTGGTTCGGATTCCAGACTAAGTATGAACATCCTGAACAATGGAAAATTTTTATGCTCCCAAGGCGGACAGATTGAACGATAATATCATTCTTGTATGTAGTATTGATCAATACAGGGCATAACGGGCTTATCACCCCCCGTTTCCATAAGTTATGACGGTTTGCGGATGAAGTTCTGCTAATCCTATTCGAAAATTGAGAATAATGTTCATAGTATGTCACCCTAACCCTATTTATAGTCAGTACGTAGTTTCAAAAATTTGATAGAGAGTTGTTATGTTATTATTATCGGTTCAGATTACTTCAAAACTTTTGAATTGTTGCAGAAGGGTAGTACAAAAAAAATTTTAATCCTTTCAGCTAATATTTATAATCGTTATTACTTGTTGGGCACTCAAATGTTCATCCTTGCTTAAATTAAATGTTTTCAGTTAAGTATGACCAGCCAGAGGGCTCTGCCAGGAATAAAGGGAAAGGAAAGCTTTCAGAATAAGTTTGTGTTATCTTATGTAATAGCTAGACTTAAATAAGATGATGTTATGTATTATCTATCATGTAATGAAATGTTTTAAGGTCGCGTACCTGGGATTCAGAAAACTCTGATATGTAAATTAAGTTTGATATTTATGACAATATTATTATTATTCCGCTCAAAGAAATGGTATCGTGAAGCATTGAATTCGGGTTTCAAGTATCCGAATTTGGGGGCGTCCCAAATTTACTTCAGAAATATTTACTAACAACAACCACATCAATAAAATATTTATTTAATTTAATAAATATTTTAAATTACAAATAATAAAATCTTGGATTGTTACCAGGAGTCTCTCTCGTCTGGTTTTACATGAACTGCAAAAAACTTTTAAATATCCCATCATTCATCGTTTGATCGTTGATGTTGTTTACAGGAGGAATATTGCCTTCCTGATGCACATTATTTTGGTTGTTGATTGTTGGTGTCTCAATGGTCTCATGTGCTCCATTTCTCATCTCAACATTTTCTGATGTCATTCTTAAATACTGCCACAAAAAAATGGTTAATTAAAGAAATTGGCATACCACATAATACCACTATATGCTGTGAGTTTGAATTTAAATATTATCTTCTAGACAATATCCAAACTCAAATAAGTCCTCATTATAATTATTGATACACTATTTTACAAATAGTGAGGACTGCTAAAATAACTGTCTTGAACCATCACTCCACACCCCGACTAGTTCCCGCTATATTCTCGCCTCCTGAGAAGAAAATGGAACGAAAAGGAAAAGGATGAGCTCAACTAGCCCAGTAAAGAATATTATGACAAAGATAATGAAAAATAAATTATCGTTAGCCTTCAATAAATCCGATAAAATATAATGGACAACAAGTTTAGATCAATATTCGCAGCGGAAATAACAATTCATTAGAAGAGTTAAGTAGAGAATGAACTCTACTATCTTCTATGATTTAAAAGTCCATCATCAATATTTTATCCCTGTGACATCAATCAATATACATCTTGAACCAAATATTCATCTTTCCACTATGGGCCAAAAACATAACATCCCTTACCTCAAAAGAATAGTACTTTTAGCTGAAATATCAGATATAATACTGAAGGAAACATGCACTGAATAGTAACACTCAAAGTATTTAAATACTCACAAAAATACGCTCGATATTATAGAGAGAAAACTTCTGATTCTGGTGTGATTTTCATTTCTAACTAAACACCCTATTTATAGGAAATGCTTAGCACACCAGGATTGACAAAATCCTTACGGTGGCTTCTACGCACCCCTTATTTGAAAAATGAGCACACCACTTTTAAAATAATTCTCAGCACATTTCACACCAATAAACGACAAGAGTGGGGCCCACCCATGTTTTTAATTAAAAACATTTATTTCTAAAACTTCAATAATTCATAATAAATAACCATTTTATCAAAAAAATACGAATTCGATGTCCATTCCATATAAAATTTAATTCTCTACAATTTGTAGAAGAAAGTTTTTCTAAATTCCAAACGAAAAATGACTGAAATCCACATACGGATGATTTTTAACACCTCCATTATGATAAACAAACTGATAAAACATCTCAGCATTAATTCTTTCATTTATATCCACATAAAATAAATATTTCCTTATCATATAAATCAATAATTAATTATTCACAAATAATATTACAAAATCACAATAATGACATCCAGGTCATTCCTAGGAAGAGAGGGGGCTTTCCGATAAGAATTTCTCCTTATTGGCGCGCAATTAGGTGACCAAACCCCTTTCCTAGACAGAACTTCCTTACACATTGCCAGTAATATTGTCTAATAATATTATTCAAATAATATGATTTATTGATTTGATAATGGGAAATACTGTGCAGTAAAAATTATTGAATCAATAATATAAAATATCAACGTAGCAATTATTGAATTAATAAAATAAGATATTGAACAATAATTATTGTAACAATTATTAAGTAGTGACTTCTTACGTAAGAATCAATAATTAGAATTATTGTGCAATATCGTGTGCTACTGTGCAACATCACGTATTACTGTATTTTAACCACCGTGCTAACATTGATATCACGTCAACTTGGATAACACGACACATTGATATCTATCAACTTGCCACCGTTATTCACGACGTCCCCTACGGATATTCTAGCTTCGGTGTATTCCAAGACTTGGAAGTCACTAGCGAAAGGCTCAAGGCTCTTTACTTATGGCTTGATATGACAATGATTGACTTTAGTGGTTTGGTTTCTTGAATTCACATAACAGGTTGGTTAGGAATATGAAAGCTAACAACCTTAAGAAAATAATCGATTTTAGCATGATGAGTAGTTAACCAATCGATTCCTAAAATCACATCAATGACAAGTATTTTTAAAGAGATAAGATCAACTGGTAACGTGAAAGTATCGATTTGAATCAACAAGATTTATAAACAGTGGAGGTAACGAAGGTTTCTACTAACGAAGTTTCAACCAATAAGTCAAAGTCTAACTTCTCTAGAGTTAAATTTAAACGTTGAGCACAAGCAAGAGAGATAAAAGAATGGGTAGAACCGGTATCTAATAAGGTATAGACTTCGCAAGAATTTATAATTAACTAACCCGTGCTAACTTCGTTTGTGCAACACCAATTTACTCCGTACCATGACTGTGTGATCAACATGCTCCATTGCGTTGGTATAAAACTCTTTTACGATGTTAATCATCATGGTAGTGGTTTGCCCACTAGTTGAAACCAGCATATAGCTCCACAATCATTAATGCCATATCTCCGTTAAGATTGGCATCCGAATTCAATCCCCATTCTAACACCAAAGTCTTCTTTTCAATGGTCGATTTGAACCTCGCATTGGCACCCTCACTGACAAATTTTGTGCTATCAAATTGAGCCCGAGCAGTAGAAGTGGATGGACACGGTCTTTTATGCGAAGACATGGCATTTTTAGTGTCATTATGCCTTTATTCATTAGCCATTACTACGAACAATCTTTCATTATCTTATTTGTTTAATTCATAATTCACACTTCATCTTATTTATTCATTTCTCATAAAGTATTCTTACTTTATTTAATTATTCTTTTAAGTAATTTTCTTAATTATTTCTCACCTTTGTCGATTCATAAAACTAATCTAGTTATTTTATTTATTTAATCTAAAATGAAAGTTATCTCTCCATCCCATTAATTCACAATCAAATAACATTTAATATAATTTAATTGTTCATTCTTCATCAATCCATAATTGATTCACAATTATCTTTCAATTAAGATAATCTTTACCATTATCTTACAATAGTCTTTATTTGTTTACAATTTATCAATTCACAACATTAATTCATAATTGAATTAACCTTTAATACAATTTCTCAATTAGAGCATTTATTATCCCCCAATTAAAATAATATTTGTTATTATTTAAATTTTTTAATCATAGTTAAAGTAACTTTTAATGTATAATTAAAATAATCTCTTAATATTATATTATTTATTAATAACATTTAATTATCATTTCATTTTGAAAAATTCTTTTTTTTTGACCTGGAGCTAACACCGGGCAGACAGACACTCTCACAAGATGACATTACGGCATACAAACAAGTAGTCTAATCTCAGATGCAACCCTGAACAACGTCTGCTTTCAACTCAAACCTGCGATAACCCCGACGAAGAGTCAAGCGTCATCTTAACACCTCAAACACCTGCGTGTCGTGTCAACACTTCATACATACATACATACAACAATGTCCTACAAGAACCGAGGAGTTACAATCCCGAGTGACTATTTCGCATGGCATTACACCGGATAGAATTTGAAGCTTGAAGACTATGGGCATGGTCCCCTCTTCCTGACTTCGTACAACCTCTAATCCATGTCATTGCATAACTCTCGACACAAGCGATTCGAAGAAGGTCACATGTATCTCGTTCGGATGCTCGGATTGAAGTTCTGCAAGTTTGAGCGGACATTACAGTGCACGAGTGCATGTACTTCGAGACGACAGGACCCCAGCCTTGAAACCTTGACTGCCAGTAGTACACTCATGCCATCGATCTATAAATATAGACCTTGGGGTAGCCATTTTGAGGGGGAGAAGCAGAGAGAAAGGCGAGGAAGCCCTGTCCAAATTACTATGTACACACCCATATTGAGTGTTTCCTCATTTCCAAACATGTGTTAGCTCACATATAGCTATATTTTTGTCCGGCGGGAGCTGAGTATTTATCCATATAGAGTCATAGAAGTCTACCTTGGCAGCCCACTATAAGCCTTCTCACATTCTATAAAGCCTTTCTTTTCATATTAGCACACACTGTTATACACATTGAGAGTCGTGTTGTGTAAGTATGCCCTACTTTCTCATCCGTGGTTTTCATTTCTATATATATATATATATATATATATATATATATATATATATATATATATATATATGGACTAACATTATCGAGTTATGCCTCGATTGAGCCTGACTTACATGCGGAGCGTTTACTTGCTTTTATATATATATGTATATATATATATATATATATATATATATATATATATATATATATATATATATATATATATATACACGTATATATATAATTATTATCGATATATCTGATGAGCCTTGATTTTATATCCTATATTTACCGCTTTTATATATATATATATAATTGTTGTTTTACATATCTGATGAGCCAAGATTTTACATCTAGTGCATTTACTTATATATATATATATATATATATATATATATATATATATATATATATATATATATATATATATATATATATATATATATATATTTACATTTAAATGCATGCACAGAGTTTACTTACGTGGCGATTGATTGCTTACAAACTTTTATTTATATTTATCGCTTTTATATATTTACATTTTCGATCCCCCATGAAGTTGCTTCGTGGTGGCTAATCCTGTCTGTATATATATATTTACAGCTTTTATATATATAACTGCTTACTGCTTTCCATTCAAACTGCAGTATCATGTGAGCTTAGGAATTATGTGATCACAGATTCAGTTTACTGAATCTAGATTTGGTTCCCGTGATAGACCTTTTTCAGCTGTGAGCAACTTGTACATTATTTACAATGTCTGAATTTCCTAGGATGGTTGTCATGCCCATGAAGAGTTCGGCACTGTTGTATATTGTTTTCTCGAAGATGCTTCGCATCTCAAAAAATAAAAGCAAACAAGCTGAGCATTTAATAAAATGGAAGTATCAAAGGCCTCAATTACTATTGAGCACAGGGTTTGAAAAACCTCTTTTTACAAAACTTCATTACTATATCTTGGTTAAAACTGAATTTTTCTATAAATTCAAACCCTTTGTTTATAGGTGTGAACGAGGCCTCGCACTACTTTCAAATAATTGCACATTGATCCACACACACACACACATTCATATAATAGTTTCTTTGAAAAGTGGCGGTCACCGTGGCAACACGGATGTCGGGGGGTGCCTAACACCTTCCCTCCGCATAATCTAGCCCCCGAACTCAAATGAATCTCAGTTTCACAGACCCGTTTAGCAGTGTCATATCACTACGTCAATGTGCAAAGCTTTTCGGTTGCGTTGGTGCAACCAGTTAAATACACCAACTGGCGACTCTTAGAGTCAAATCGTCGACATTATACATGTCGAACCTTTTTCACTTGTTTTTTCAAACAAATCTCACATTAACATGAGAACACCAAAGAATAAGTAACGAAAAGGGACATTAAAAAAATCCCGACGTCAATAGTTCCCTAGGAACTCTTCAAGCCCAGCAGCCTTTGAACTTCATTTAGTCCCTCCGGACAAGGACCCCTCAGGCCTTGGCTTCTTGTTGTTGAGGTGTTTGTTTGTTTATTGGAGTTGGTGCTGAGCTGCTAAGATGTCTTTATGCTCTGAACAACTTCTTTAACGCAGATGAGTGACACTCATGCAGAATGTTCATCATTTCACTATAATGGACGCACTGTCGAATCATTTTGTCAGCGCACTGCTTGAACAAATACGGTTCGTCCCACATGTACCATTTCACGTCATGAAGAAATTTTCTTTTCTGTTGTCTTGTGAGGTCAGGTGGTAGAATGTTGCTCACAACAAAATTTGCATAATCCCCATACCAAGGAATCTTTGTAGAAATCCCAAACAGTTGCTCACCTGGGAATGACTCATTAATTTCACATCTATCGTCTTTTGTTTTCCCTTGGTTTTCCAGCCTAGACAAGTGATCTGCTACTTGATTCTCCATCCCCTTCCTATCCTTTATTTCTAAGTTAAAATCTTGAAGTAGGAGAATCCACCAGATAAGGCATGGCTTGGAATCCTTTTTCACTATTAGGTACCGAATCGCCGCATGGTCCATGTAGACTATCACCTTAGTCCCGATCAAGTAAGCCCGAAATTTGTAAAACACATACACCACTACAAGCAATTCCTTTTCTGTGGTTATGTAATTCATTTTAGTCTCTGTAAGTGTTTTACTTGCATAGTATATGGCATGAAACACCTTGGCTCGTCATTGGCCCAAAACAGCCCCAATCGCGTAGTCACTTGCATCACACATAAGCTCGAATGGCATGCTCCAATCCGGTGCGACTATCATGGGGGCTGTAGTTAATTTTTTCTTTAATAAGTCAAAAGTTGTCTTGCATTCTTCATCAAAATGGAAAATAGCATCCTTCTCTAAAAGACTACATAGAGGTTTTGCAATTTTAGAGAAGTCTTTTGAACCTACTGTAGAACCCTTCATGACTGAGCTCTGTAGAGGCAGTTTCTCGATTGTTTCCAGCTTTGCTTTGTCAACCTCCAATCCTTGAGCCAAAACCTTATGGTCCAAAATTATGCCTTCTTCAACCATGAAGTGGCATTTTTCCAAATTTAGTACGAGATTCGTATCCTTACATCTATGCAACACCATGACCAGATTCACTAGGCAAATATCGAAGCTGTCCCCATAGACCGAAAAGTTATCCATGAAGACTTCAACATTTGTCTCCACCATATCTGAAAAAATGGCCATCATACACCGTTGGAAGGTTGTAGGTGCATTGCATAACTCGAATAACATCATCCTGAATGCAAATGTGCCGTAAGGGCACATGAATGTCTTCTTCTCTTGATCCTCCGGAGCGATGACTATCTGGTTATAGCCTGAGTATCCATCTAACAAACAGTAATACTCATGTCCCGCCAATCTATTCAATATTTGATCAATAAAGGGCAGCGGGAAATGGTCTTTTCGGGTTGCCTTGTTCAATTTTCTATAATCCATATAAACCCTCCAACCTGTCACTGTTCTAGTCGGTATTAATTCATTGTCCTCATTCTGCACCACCGTCATTCCTCCCTTTTTTGGTGCGCACTGAACTGGACTAACTCACTTACTGTCGGAAATCGGATAGATGATACGGGCATCCAACCACTTCAAAATTTTCTTCTTCACAACTTCCTTCATAATTGGGTTAAGTCGCCATTATTTCTCCACCGTTGGTTTTGCCTCATCTTCCATCAGAATTTTTTGCATGCAAAATGAAGGGCTGATTCCCTTTATATCCGCAATTGTCCACCCAATCACTGATTTGTGTTCCTTAAGCACCCTCAGTAACTTTTCTTCCTGCAATTCGTTAAGTGCAGCTGAAATAATAACAGGTAAAGAATTTGAATTGCCTAAGTATGCATACCTGAGGTGTTTAGGGAGTGGCTTAAGTTCCAACTTTGGTGGCTCTTCCAATGATGGTTTTAGTTTTTCTGTGACTATTTCCTCCGTGTGCAATGGTTCAAACGGTGTTCTGAATTTGGAAACTCGTGGCAATGAGTCTAGTATTTGTAAGTAATCCACCAATTCTGGGTCGTCGACCTCTTTATCCCCCAATAAAGTTATTTCTAATGGATCGTTGACCAAACTCTTTCTCATATCTTCACTGATGATCTGCTCAATTAAATCCATCCAAAAACATTCTTCCTCATCCGTAGGGAATTTCATGGCCTTGAACACATTGAATTTTATTTCTTGATCTTGGACCCTCATAGTCAGTTCTCCTTTTTGTACATCTATGAGTGTCCTACCCGTGGCCAAAAATGGTCTCCCTAGGATAATTGGGATGTTCTTGTCGTCCTCAAAATCAAGAATGATAAAGTCCGTGGGGAATATAAACTTATCCACTTTCACTAAAATGTCCTCTACTATGCCTCTCGAATATATGACTGACCTATCTACCAACTGTAATGAAATATTTGTAGGTCTTGGCGCGGGCAAACCAATTTCCGTATATACTGACAATGGCATAAGGTTTACACTCGCCCCCAAATTACATAAACACTTGCTAAAATGCATATTCCCGATCATGCATGGAATAGTGAAGCTCCCCGGGTCCTTGAGTTTTGGTGGTAATTTCTGCTGTAATACCGCACTACACTCCTCTGTTAGTGCAACTGTCTCAAAATATTCCCATTTCTTCTTCCTTGATAGAATCCCTTTCATAAATTTTGCGTATCTCGGCATTTTCTCTAAGGCTTCTGCAAATGGGATATTAATTTGGAGTTTCTTAAACACTTCCAAAAACTTTGTGAATTGCTTGTCTAATTTCTGTTTTTGGACCCTCTGCTGAAATGGTGGTGGTGGATAAATAATTGGCTTATTGTTCAACTTTGTTTCCTCACTCTGCTTATCCTCACCCTTGTTTCTTTCAACCACGTGACTGTCATCCAATTTTTTATCAGGAGTCGCTGAATTATCTGTATTAGTACCCTCGAGATGTTTTCCACTCCTAAATGTAATTGCCTGACACTGTTCATGGTTACCCTTCTGATTTCTCTCTGTATCGCTTGGTAGGGTCCCTTGTGGCCTATTATTTAGTGTTAAGGCAATTTGCCCCATCTAATTTTCCAAGTTTTTGATGGCTATTGCTTGAGTTTTCATTGCTGCCTCATTACTTGTTATATATTTCGACACCAATTCCTCGAAATCTGATTTCCTTTCATGATTTTGAGCTGGTTGTTGGTGATTCTTTAAACCTGGGGGATATGACTGTTGTGGAGCTTGATGTTACTGATTATTGCTCCACGAGAAATTCGGATGATTCCTATTTCCTTGATTATATGTGTTCTAGTATGTGTTCTGCGGAATTATGTTATAATTGCCCACAAACTGCACAGATGCTGGATTTATCGTGCATTGATCTGTTTGGTCCTCTCCTGCGCATAACTCACATATAACTGCCACTTTCTGTGCTTGTTGAGCTTGTACCCCTGTCATAGAATCCAACTTCTTCGAAAGTGCTGAAATTTGTGCTTATATAGCTGTCACACCATTAACTTCTAAAACCCCAGCTGCCTTTGCCTGTGTCATTCTTGCTGTGGGCCACTAGTAGTTATTAGCCGCCATGGTTTCAATCAACTCGTAGGCTTCTTTGTAACTCTTAGCCATGAAAGCTCCGCCTGACACTTCATCGATACTCGTTCTGAGATTCCCATTTAGTCCGTTGTAAAAGGTGTTCATTTGCAGCCACTTAGGTAATCCATGATGTGGGCATTTTCTGAACAATTCTTTGTATCTCTCTCATGCCTCATATAGCGAATCCCCATGTTGCTACTCAAACATTGTTATCTCGTTCCTCATCTTTGCAGTTTTCGCCGGTGGGAAGAATTTGGCGAGGAATTTGTAACGCCCCAGAAAATTTGGATTTTTGAGAATTAAATTTTTATTTTTATTATGTGGATTAAATGAATTTAATCCATTATTTATGGGAGTAAGCTATTAGAGGTGGTTCTATGACCTAGAAATATCGAACGTCAGTAGTATTTTGACTCGTGGTAGAATTAAAGTGTTTGAATTTCCAAGAAAAAATAAAAGCTTTCCAGAAATTTTCCTAAAAAAACACTATTCACGCATTTTTGCTCAAGAATTATTTTTGAATTTTCGAGAAATACGTAATGATAGAATATCGAGGTGAGATAGAATATCCAATAATATTTCAGTTATGGCAAACACAGTTTTTCACCTGCAGACTTAAAACCTAACGATTAGGGAAAGTGAATTCCGAGAAGGAATTTAAATGCGATTAATGAATTAAAGAAATGATTGTATTATATGTAAGTATTGCACGAGGTAATGAATACGAGTATAATATGAGGTGTTATACGAGTAGGAATGAATGATGGTATGTCGTATGTGAATAAGTATACGAGTTAGAATACGAGATTAATACGTGAATTATACGTTTTAAGGCTTTAAGCCAAATGTAATGGACTTGTAGAATTATGTAGAAAATTGTAATGTCCAATTGGGATAATAATAAAGCCCAATACGAATTAATGTTAAAGCCCAAATATTTGTAATGTTAAGTCTAATGTAAATTAATGAGAAGCCCAAAGTAACTTAATGCAAGCCCAAAATGAATAAGCTAAGTTAATTAAACCTTAAGCCCAAAGTAAGAATCCATTGGGTTAGGAGGATCCATGGAGCAAACCATGTTAATGTGGGTAGACTTGATGGGAAAGAACTTTGTGTGGTGATCAAGTGTTGTGATGAGCAAGTAAACTTAATGATTAAGCAATGGATAAGTCAAGTGGTGGCCAAGTAAAGTGTTTATGCTTGGTGGCTAAGCAAGAGATAACTTATGTGATGACCAAGTAACTTAAAAGCTAAGTAAAGGATAAGTTTTGTGGTGGGCAAGCAAGAGATAAAAGTTGTGGAGGCCAAGTAAACTTGGTGAGCAAATAAGGAATAGTAAGGAGGTGGAGTTAAGGAGGTGGAATGGCTTATTGACCATTAAGCCCTCATTTAAGATTTCCTATAAATAGAAAGCTTAGGATTTCATTTGTTGCTTGTTAAAATTTCTCCCAACTCCTCTCAAGTTAAGCAACTTATTGGTTAGAGAGAATAAGCACTTATAAGTCAAACTTCTATTATAAGATTTTCAAGAAGCAAGAAGAAGATTAAAGCTTAGGCAAGTGATCTTCATAGGTAAGAACTTAAACCATAATTTCTTTCTCTTCAATTGTTAGAGAAGGGGGTAGTGGTAGAGCATGTTTGTTAAGGAATGATAAGAATGATTAAATGGACTTAAGCCGTATAAGTCATGAATAAGTAATTTAAACTTAATTAAGTTATGAATTTATAAAGAGTTTATATGAACTACCCATATGTGTTCTATAAAAAGATGGTATGATAATAAGAAGTAAAAATGGTGGTTAAAAGACCTAAGCTATGATAAGTCATGCAAGGTGAATTCATAAGTAGTTCATACTTTTACAAGTTATAGACTAACGAATAACAAGTAATATCTTATCATGTCAATAAGTTAATGAAGTATGTATGTCAAGTTGTAAGTATGTTGGATATGATATGAGAACATTGAGTAAAGGACTTAAATCAATAATAAGTCATAAGTAAATGAAATAATGAAAGTTATAAGTTGATAAGCCATGAACTTAAGAAGAATAAGTCAAAAACCTAATTTAAAAATAAGTTAATGTAATAAGTAGTTTGAAATGTTTATATGATGGTTAAAATCCATTTAAAACAAGGATCAAATCGTTAGTAGCAAAGTTATGCCGGAATTCACACGATTGGACGTTAATCGTCGAATTAGTGAAATTCTCAGAATGGAAGTCATATTTTGTGTTTAAAGTTGGAAATGTTAATTTTTGATGTAGACAAGTCATATTAGTCATTATAGAGTTGCGGACTCGAAAATGACCGGATTCCGACTTGAAACGAAGAAACGAGCGTTGAACGTTCACGAACGTTTATCGTTTTCGTTAAAAATGAACTCATAGGTGAATTTTTAGCAAACGAAGTCAAATAGATAAAATTCTTGCATGAACGCATAGATTATGAAATTTGTGAACCGTAGGCTTTTGAACGGACCAATTCGGACTTAAAACGAAAAAGTTATGCGTTCGGGAAGTTCGTAAAAATTTCAAAACTGAAAAATTTTCTGAGGCACAGAGTCCGCGCCTCGGCGCGACTCTAAGCCTAGAATGCCCGTGCCGCAGCGCGAGGCCAGAAGCTTGTGCACTGCTAACTCACGGCGCAGCGCGAGTCACAGAGCAATACTTGGCACCGAGGCGCCAGTTACAAGAACTTGATAGTAAAGAATGTTTTCAAGTGTAGA
Source organism: Panax ginseng (assembly GCA_020205605.1). NCBI lineage: Eukaryota > Viridiplantae > Streptophyta > Magnoliopsida > Apiales > Araliaceae > Panax > Panax ginseng. Next base: position 92,945,842 of record CM035129.1, read on the forward strand.
AGGAAAGGGAACTTGTTAGTAATGAATTAAGATGTAATCATAACATGGTTAAGACATTGTAAAGTACTTGTAAGACACATGTTGATTAAGAATTTATAATCAATCGAAGATTTGCGGAATGAGAATGACATAACGAAAGCCGGAAACCCTAAATAACGAATCTAAGTTAGAAATTACGTTGAGATGAAGGGTAAGATATAATAGTAATCATACTTGATTGTGTAAGACCTAATGTGGTAAGTTATATGATTATGTATTGTAGAATCATAAAGACTTAAAGTATTGTATGGGTGTTAATCAGTAATCAGACGCCAAAGGCAAGTATTCTAACCCTTGTTCCATTCGATGCACCGACAAGCTTTTGTAATTCATGTAACCTTTCGCATGAAGTCTTGAATGATGAAGTCTTAAGCCAATTCTTTCGGCTAGACTTGTATTATGAATTTCTCAAGCAAGATTAATTTTTACTAAGTTATATTGGTGTGGTTTTCAATCGAAGACCAAGTATACTAAAATGATTTTGTCGTTTAACGACAGGCACATGAGGTTGCCACAACTTAAACATATACACGTTTAATGAATGTAGTGTTGATCAACATAGAGTACTATGAAATGATCACTTCGAGACGTGCTTTCGTAAGATATCTTTGGGACTTACGGACTTAGTGTCAGGTTGTTCTTTTCAAAAGAACTTATGAATGCTCATATACTTGAGCCATAATTGTTATTCCACTAAGTATAGTTGGGTAAAATGTTTTGAAGGAAAAGAAGTGCTATTTTGAATTATCGATAGTACTTCGTAACTATTGTTCAGTTATTGAAGATATATGAGTTCTATGTTTCAAGCATGTTTCTTATTAGAATTGTAGTACTTGCTGAGCTAGTCATGTTCACTCTTGCTTGAACCATATGAACACAGCTAAAATCGAGTGGACCGAAGGATCCGGCAAGGATAAAGGCAAGGTGAAGACGAACCCGTAGCATACTTATGTAATAGTATAGGAAGACTAGTTGTAATATATTGATATTATGACAAGAACAAGTGAAAAGGGTTACAAAGAACCTGGGGAATGTAATATTATTTCAAATATATATAAGTTGTATTAGTCCTTTTGAGACTGTTCAATGGAATGAATGAATGAATGGTAGTACCGTGTAGCACCATCTGTCGGGTTGGAAGAGACCTGGATTTGGGGGTGTCACAGAATTTTTGAGCTAAGTCCTCCCATGTAGTTATCGATCCGGGCGATAGAGAATGCAACCAACTCTTTTCCTTGTCCCGTAAAGTGAATGGAAGCAAGCGAAGTCTAACCTCATCACCTGACACCCCATTATACCTAAAGGTGTCGCAAATCTCCAGAAAGCTAACTAGATGCTCGTTCGGATCGTCATTTACCAATCACTCAAACTGAACTGAATTATGAATCATTTGAATCATCCCAGGCTTAATTTCAAATGTGTTAGCAGCTATTGTGGGCCTGGTGATGCTTGACTGCAGTTCAGTCACCTTGGGTGTGGCAAAGTCCCTTAATGCTTTATGATCTTTGGCTGCCATTTCCTCTTCTTTCTCAGATGTTTCAAATTCTTGCCTCGTTTCCTTGATCCACTTACTTAACCTCTAAAACTTTTTCTCTATGTCGTCCTCAAAAGGTAGCAAGTCTGGATTTTTTGACCGAGTTTGCATAAACTGTTTCCAACACCTGAGATAAAAGAAACATAACAAAAAAAATAAAAAATAAAATAAAAATGTCTAAGTAAAACTGGATTAATTCAAATGATATTGTAAAAACTATTAAGATCTATACTAAATTAATCCCTGGCAACGGCGCCAAAAACTTATTGGGTAAAATCTATATACGCACAACACGCAAGTATACGTGGTCAACAAGTAATAAAGTGATGAATAGAGTATCGTTCCCACAAAGACTAATTAGCAATAATCTTAACTTAAAATTACCAATTTCCTATTAATCCAAATTTTATTAAACCAATCAACTTAATAATTAAAATTGAAGACTCTAAATTAAAGAATAATTGAACTATCACAAAACAATCACAAATATCAAAATCTGGAATTTCAAACAATTAATGGAGAATTAGACTTATGATTTTACCTTAAGCTTCACTATGATTTTAACACCTTTATTCCAATTCAACTCACTATCTCAGCTTATTAATCAAGAACACGAACGTAGTATTAACTACCTCTCGATGCACTAATACCGTATTAACTTAAATCTACAATTAAGATAGAAACAAGTTAAACACCTTAATCAACTAACTCACTATATCTCTATGTGAATTACAATTAAAGAAGGTTGAAGAATAAGTTCTCTATTCGATTACATGCGATGTCAAGCATATCTCTACCTTAACATTCATCAAGATTTTGCTATTCACAAAATTAATGAACACATGCTATATTAATTAAGTCTAGATTTGAACATCCTCTCTCGATTCCATACAAATCCACAAAGAATTGTTGATCAGGCAATTTATAAATTCACGCTCAAATTAATATAGATAAACTGGAAAATAGCTTATTGAAATGAAAATCAAAGTTTACAAAATCATCGTTTCACTAAAAGATCCATCATAAGCCTAAAAAGTGAATTAGTTCATAATAAACAAAATAAGCACTGAATAAATCATAGAAATCATTCTTTCAATTACAAATAATAGCTTAAGACGAAAAATATTGAAAAACACCCTTCTCATAGCCTAGAATCGCAATCGTCTCGAAAATCTCCTCAAAATACTCCTCCAAAGCTTGCTATGAAAAACTCAGATTCAATCTTCATAATAATGCCTTGTGTGCTATTTTATTTGTTGTTTTTTTAGTAGTAGATGTCCAACACACAAGTTTCAGCAAAAATTTCATCTCTCCAGAGTTCCATTCCATGCAATAAGCTAGAATCCATGCCTATGAAGAATTTCAATCACAGCAGGACACAGCCAAAATCGACACCCCCCGCCCCGGCGGACCACCTTTTTGTTAATTGATTACGAAGACCCCCCGCCCCAGCGGGGGTATATAAAATAAACATGCCCACCCCAGCGGGGGTGTAATCTGCTGAATGATTTGATGTACTTCAAGATTTCTTCCAAACTTGCACCAATTGACTCCAAATCATCCCAATTAACTCCAAATGTACGTTAAATGCCACAACCACCATCCTACATATGCAATAATATAAAACGAGTAAAAATGAACATAATCACAATAATTTAGCAACAAATAAGCATGAAATGGACATTGAATCGCGTATATAAAATCCACTTATCAGTGATCATCCTTGAAGTGAAGTTGAGTGTTGCATGATGCTTGGCTTCTTCAGTTACTCAACCACTTCTGATGATCCCTTGATGAACTGCCTTGAAGATCATTCTTCTTGATACTTGATGGCTGCACATGATGAGTTTCTAAGATGACTGTAAGCTCTTCTGCTAGGTACTTAGAAACTTTCTCATGCTTGACACCATGATGGCGTTAGTGATCTTCTTTCTTGATACTTGATGCCTTCTCATGATGGACTTGCTAAGATGACTATAAGTTCTTCTCTCTAGTACTTAGAGTCTTCCCATGATGGACATCGAGATGACATGATGCTCTTTTTTCTCTCGGTAGTTCAGAACACTCTTCTTGTAGTAGAACTCTCACTTCTACATCGTAGAACTCTCACTTCTACTTCTTTCTTTGTCTGTCTCTAAGTGTTCTTGATAGATCATAGAGTGAGCCTTCAAAACTTCATTGGTCACTGACTATTTTACGTTGGCTAGATCAGTCCACCATCTCTCCAAACTCAGCAACTCCAGTAACCTTTGATCTTTGAAGCTCTAGCTAATTTATACTCCTTCCTAATCTTCTCGTTGGAAAGTAGCCGTTGAAAGCTCTTTGAATTGCTTCGCAGATCTCGAGTTGTTTGGTGTAGACTGCAGATGTGACATGACATGTCTTTCTGACACAGCAGTCTACTGTTTCACCTATCCCGTTAGAGATGTTACTTTGATGTCTCGGGAAGGTCGACGACTTTATTTCCCCTTCTGATTTGTCGATCAGAGGTTGTCCTTTTGCATCGATGCTCTCAATAAGCTTTTATCTGAATACCAACCTTCAGATTGAACCGTTGCCAATGCTTCAATCTTCGGATGACCGAACACTACAATTCTGATGCATGCTTTCTTGAACCAGATCGTAGTGTCTTGTTGACTATTGCTTATTGACATGTAGAGTCAACACTATAATCTTTGAAGGATGTTCATTGGATCTTCAATGTAGAACACCTCTTCCTTCTCTTGTGCAGTGCCTCAACACTTCTGTTTGCCTCGACTGCTCTCAGATACTAATGGCTTGACTCTTTGTTCTAGCCCCTTCTGAATAACAAGAAACTTCAGATTTGTGGCGTGTCCAACTCGCTTTCTCCTTGTGATCTCCTGTTCACTTATCATCAATGAACTGACCCAATGCTTAATGACCTTAGCCTTATTCTTTAGAGGCTGACCGGTATCTTTGTGTACACTCCATTAGTTCTTTCTTTGTTTGGCAAACACTACGATCCTGGTTGCTTTCAAGATCATCGTCTTCTATTTACTTGACAGCTACTGCACTTGCTGACTTTCCTTAGTCAGTTACTGAAGTCTTCTTCTGATTAATTTGTGGAAGACTTCATCTCGAATGGCTTCCCAACTCAATCTGGATACTGGTTAGGTTGATTCTTAGATCTTCTATTAGCTTGCATGTCATTCGTTGAGTGCTCTCTAGTTTCCTTCAGGTGGGATGTTTCTTTGCAGTACCAACCAGAGGCTTCATTCCTTTGGATATTCTGGGAGTGGTCATTTATTGAGAATCGTATTTGCTCTATGATTTCGCCTTGGCATTGTGAGCACATCTGTTGAAGTCTCAGTTCTACACACTACGATTCAGCTTCGGCTGTGCAGACACTACGACTCCGAGATCAGATCTTGACACTTTACAATTTCTGTCATTGTGCTTGCTGTCTTCATCTGATCTTGCTCGACTACGATCTCTGCCTCTGATACGAATAGTAGACTTTACGACTCTGAGTGTAGTCTACAATTCTTGACTTGGCTTTGACATCAGTAGACTCTACGACTCTGAGTGTAGTCTACGATTCTTGACTTGGCTTCTGTCGGCTCGTAGGCAAGTTATCTCTACGATTCTATGCATGACTTCCTCAGCAGACTTCGGCTCAAAGGAAGTTCTACTCGATACACTACGATCCTTCCCCGTCTCACCTAGCAGTCTATGAACTCCGAGATTTACTATCTTGCAGACTACGATTCTGCCTCGACAGCTCTCGAGTTTTCCTTGACTCTCTGGCGGATCTACGATTTGGTGCGGTGTTTCGATGATCGCATGCTTTATCTATTACATCATAAGATCAACCTAACATGCTTGATCTTTCTATATTTATAGTCCTTGTACATCATTTCTTTTTAAGGACTTTACAAAGCTGTTTTGCTTATGTAAGATCAACCTAACATATTTGATCAATTCATTCTAAGTCCTTGTACATATATTTCTATTATCTATCAAAGGACTTTACATCTTTTCTTAATGCAAGCATACTTTCATATTCATTCATATATATATCATAATCAAATCATATGTAAATAGGAATAATATTCACATGCTTATTCCTGACAGAATTTATTAGTATGATTATGACCAGGAACTGTGATTCGGTATAACCATGATCTTTGATGTTTCAGGTAAACACAGGTGATGAAAATTGTCTTCATCCTGGGTGCGAAGAGTAATTTAGAACCACAATTATGATTATGAGTTATTCACATGATTGTGGATAGGAACTGTTGATTGATGTTATAGGGGTAAAACATTATTGGCAGACTTTTAACATGGAGAAGATAATAGACTTTAAGGTCTATTTGACTCTTCTACTGCATTATCCGTTCCGCTGCAACTATGGGTGAAAAGTTTTACCATCTACCATATGTTTTAAATCTCTGATTTATTAATGGCGAAGGCTATTGATAATATAATTATTTTTAGTCATGATATTCTTTACTGGGCTAGTTGAGCTCACCCTTTTCCTTTTTGTTCCATTTTTCTTCTCAAGAGGAAAGAATATAGCGAGAACTAGTCGGGGGTATGGAGTGATGTTTCAAGTCAGTTGTTTTAGCAGTCCTCCCTATTTTGTAAAAAGTGTATCAAAAATTGTAATGAGGACTTCTTTGATTTTGAATATTGTCTAGAAGACAATATTTGTATTTAAACTCACAGTATATGTGTTGTCGTATTTTGCACGACAATTGTAAGAATGAAGTTGTAGTTATTTTCTGTACCATATATTTGGTGACTCAGAATTGGTTGTGTATACCTATTTTGGGGGCGTCATAAAAAGTCATATATATATATATATATATATATATATATATATATATATATATATATATATATATATACACACACACACACACACACACACACAAAAGTGATGAAAAGCTTAAAAATCTGAAATATCTTACAGTGGGCTACTAAGAAGACTTCAGATAGCTTTTGACGAATGAAAATTTGGTTTCCACCTGTTAAATTTCAGCATGTTGTAAAACACGAGCTCACAAGTATTTAGAAAAATGAAGCACTCAATTTGGAGCACTATAGAAGTCTGTACAGAGTGAAATGGGCAGAATTTTCTCGCTTTTTCTCTTCTTAAAATGGCCATCCCAAAGCCTCTATTTATAGAACTGATGGCCACAGGTCTACCCGCGGTAGCCACGGGTCTACCTGTGGTTGCCCGGGTTGCCCCGGGCCATGTGGGTCCTGCCATCTCGAGTACGTGCACTCGTGCAATGCGCTGTCTGCTCGAACCTTCATAACTTTCAATTCGGGCATCCGATTGAGGCATACTATACCTTTTCGGAATGCAGTTTTCAAGAGCTACACAATGACATGAGATAAGAGGGTGTACGAAGCCGGAAAGATGGGTCCATGACCAGATCTTCAAGTCTTCAAATTCTATCTGGTGTGCTGTCTTGTGTAGTAGTCACTTGGGATTTAAGCTATGGTTCTTGTGGGACACTTCTATATGAAATGTGGCTTAAAATGATGTTGAGACGACGTGAATGTAGTATCGAGGTGGAAAAATAATGATTATTAAAAATACATAATAAATTACTAAAAATTATTTTAAAGCCTAAAATTAGTGTTTAATAATTTTGAATATATTTTATTAATATTTAATATTTTAGAATATTAATGGTATTTAATTTATTTAATTATAATATTAAATAAATTATTTTAAAATGATTTTAATACATGAAAATCATTTAAAAATATTTTATGGTATAAGAAAATCTTTTAAGTTATTTTTAATAAATTTAAATATAAGGTGATGAATTTCATTAATTAATTAATATTAATGGTAATTAATTTATTTAATAAATATATTAAATAAATTATGGAAAAATAAAATTAATGATTTAAAAATAATATAAAAATTATTTAAGTATTATGAAAATATTTTAAATTATAAAATATAACTTTTAATATTTCAAGGTAGATTTCATTAATAATTTAATATTAATGAAATTAGAATTATTTAATAGTTATATTAAATAAATAATTTAAAAATAGTTTTATTTATTTAAAATCATTTAAAAGGAAATAAATGAATTAAAAATATTTTAATTTATAATTAATGACTTTTTATATTTTGATAAAAATACTTAAATATTAACGATAATTATTTAAAAATGATTTTAAATGTTTTAAAAATCATTAAGGGTAATAAAAATGTTTTAAAATATTTTGAGTTATTATAAATAACTTTAATATTTTGATAATAGTTTCATTAATAATTTAATATTAATTAAATATTAATGATAATAGAATTAATTAGTATTTAAATCATTTAAAAATGATTTCAATGTGTTTGAAAAATCATGATAAATTATAATAATTATTTAAAAATTATTATAAAATTTATGAAAAATAATCTGTTTGAATCGATATTTAATATATCTAAACGAATATTGAACTACAGAATATAGTTTTAAACTCGATATTTACCCGATAAAGTCGTCGGTAAACCGACATGTTTCAGAAATTGATCTAGACTTAGATAGTTGGACTCGATAAGTGTTTGTTTGTGATCCAATTACTGTTAAACGTATGTGACAATGTGATTAGGTTATGTGCTTACTGTAAATAGCAGTACTACTTCTAATCAAATAAATGATCTTATTAATGATAGGTTGTGATATAAAAGATAAAACTAAGTCGTATACTAGTAAGCAGCAACTCAGGCAAGTATCTTACCTTTGCATTTCCTTTATGCAATGGACATGAGTAAGAAAGTTTCAGAATTATACTTTTATTGTGCCAAATTATTAACTCTATTATTATTGATTATATATCCAATCTTTTGTATTCATACAAGTTCTTAAATTATCCAATCCTTGTTTATCAATATAGGACTATTGTACAATCCAGATATTTATTATGTTCGTTAATTTCTAAATATGGTTAGACAAGTGTCATCACTTGGATAATCATTGTATTTAATCACATATTGATACATATTTATTGATTTCTAGTATGTATACGTTGACTTCAAAGTTGTCTAAGCTATTTGCTTTGGTTAGACACGAACTTAAAAATATTGTGGAACAAGATAGATCTTTTTATTATCCAATAATATTATTTTGGTTCGAATTCCCGACTAAGTATGAACATCCCGTACATGGGAAAAATTTGTGCGCCAAAGGCGGATAAGATGAACGATAATCTCATTCTTGCATGTAGTATTGATCAATACAGGGCATAACGGGCTGATCACCCCCCGTGCCCGTAAGTTATGACAGTTTGTAGATGAATTTCTGTTTAACCTTTTCGAAAATACAAAACAATGTTCATAGTATGTCGACTAATCTCCTGTTATAGTCAGTACGTAGTTTCAAAATTTTGAGATAGAATTGTTATGTTATTATTATCGGTTCAACTTACTTCACAACTATTGATTCGTTGTAGAAGTGTTATTCAAAGAAAATATTTAATCCTTTTAGCTAACTATTATTGATTTCTATTACTTGCTAGGCACTCAAATGCTCATTCTTGTGTAATTTAAATGTTTTCAGCTAAGTGTGAACAACCAGAAGGATCATGCAGAAATAAAGGAAAAGAAAAGCAAACAGAATAAGATTTGTGGTATTCTATGTAATAATTAGACTTTATTATAACGATGATACTTATTAATTACCATGTAATGAATGTTTAAAGGTCTCGTACCCGAGGATTAGACTCTGATGTATAAATTAAGTTTGGTATCTATATTATTGTTATTATTATTAGTATTATTCCACTCATAGAAATGGTATCGTGAAGCACCGAGTTCAGGTTTCAAGTACATGAATTTGAGGGCGTCACAACATGATATCAGAGCTTACGGTTAGAAACCTTAGATGGGATAGACCTTAGGCTATAACCTTAGGACAGGGGGAAACGTTGAAAATACGAATAACTCATATAGCGTTTAAAAAGAGATGAATCAAATAAATTTATCGTCAAATAAAATAAAAGATAACTTATACAAAACTATTATTTGCTGTGTGTATACATTATATACTAATTTAGATAATTTGTGTGTAGATGTCAAGTTGAAAAGGCTTATTATATGCTTATAGCATGAAGAAGGATCAAATCCATACACCCGAGCTAATATCGAAGCCAATAGCTGAAATATAGGCTCATATTGAAAACAACTCGGATGAGGTGGTTATTTTGGAAAACGTAGTACCAGATCCAGAAATAGTAGAACTAACAGATAGTGATTCGAACACCGAAGTTAGAACTGATCAAGCATCAATGGAAGTGAATGATCTGAAGAACCAAATTTCTTCTCTGGAAGAGTTGTGGGAAATAAAAAAGCTATTAAATAGTTAGTTGCGAAAAGCGTTAATAGAAACCATGTAAGAACAAGATAAGCTTAAAATCCAAATTGACTAGATGGGAGCCAAAGGCAACATATGCAATAAGGGGAAAAGAAAGATGAAAGACCACGACTTCAGAAAATCCGATAAGAACCAAGGGAAAAAGATATGTTATATTTGTGGCCATGAGGGACATACCTCTCCTCATTGTCCCGACTTTAAGCAATGTGCATGTTTTATTTGTGGGTTGGAAGGTCATTGGGCGAAAGATTGTCCCAAATCAGGAAAAAGGTGTGGGAAATAATTAGGATTAGTAGTTGATTATTTATGTTTGATAATGTGTGTGTGTAATGTAATATTCTCAACTTCTATATAAGTTGTAATTGTAAATCCTGACTTTTGTTGTCACTAAGGGATAACAGTATGTGTTATGTAAAAGTACTATGAATTAGCTGAATGAATATGAATCTATGTTTGATTTATGAAATAAGTTTGATATGTTAAATTTATACAATAAGGTTTAGAATGTAAGTTAAATTTATGATTCTATTTAATAAGATAATGGTGCCAAGACGTCGAACTCAAAATCAAAGGGCAGAAGAATCTGTCAACAATATTGGGGGGACAACAACCAGACCCAATGCAGAATTTTGTGAACATGGTAGCTCGGGCTATGCAGTAGGGAATACCAGCCGCAAGCAACCAACCAGACAATCGTTTAGCAAATTTTAAAGACTTTAAAGCAGTCGGACCACCAGAATTTAGGGGAATAGCTGACCCTATAGAAGCCTAAACTTGGGTAAAGGAGATAGAGAAGGCGTTCATAATTGCTAGGGTAGATGAGGGGAAAAAGACCGCTTTTGCCACCTATATGATGAAAGGGGAGGCTAAATTTTGGTGGGAAGCAAATCAAACGAGGGCAGGAGAAGGTGTAGTCACATGGGCTAGGTTTAAGACTTTATTTTTTGAAAACTATCTATCAGCTAGTATGCAGGCGAGGATGGAGGTGAAATTTTTGGAGTTAAAGCAGGAGAACATGACGGTGTCAGAGTATGCCACAAAGTTTAATGAGTTGGCTAGGTTCGCTCCGCATCAAGTTGATACGGAGGCTAGGAAGGTGAGAAGGTTTGAGATGGGATTAAAACTCTGGTTCTACAACAAGGTGGCGGTGTTATAGATCTCTACATTTGCAGCACTCATGGAAAAAGCTATCATAGTCGAAGAAGGGAGTGAGGCCATGAGCCTCTATAACAAAGAGAAGAGGAACAAAGGCAAGGTCGTAGGGGCTGTGAAGGTGGAAAGTAATAGTGGGAATAGGGGTGAAAAGAGAAAAGGGGGCAATTTTGGAAACATTCATGTGAAGTGGGAAGGTATGAAGAAGCAGGTAGTTCAGTGTGGAAACTGTGGGAAGAACCATACATCTGAGTGTCTGAAGGGAAAGTTTGTATGCTATAAGTGCGGGCAGGAGGGCCATATCTCTCCCAACTGCCCCAATCCAAGGATGAACATTGGTTATTTTATCTGTGAGTCAATGGAGCATAAGGTGAAAGATTGCCCGAAAAGGAAAATCGAAGCAGGGAGTGTAACTACTAGCAAGAGCAGCGGGACTCTGGCAATCACGGGACCAACAACATCTAGCAAGCCAACGAAATCAACTACGAGAGTCTACAACATGACGGTCCAGGATACTCTGGCAGCTGGTGATGGAACTCCAGGTATTATTCATATAACTTTTATTTTCATATATATGATTTCCTTATATATAGTAAATTATTTTATAAAGAAATTTTGAAGGAGAAATTTGAGTTCTTTTAGAAATCAAACTTCCGTATAATCTGATAGACAAGCTTTATGCTGAATAGTTAAAGATTAGTTCGATCGATTATGGTCGAGATTTACTTGTAATGATTGTGTATGATATGTACCCCTGTATGTATGAGTTTTAAAATGGTGATTCCAGGGACAGAGTCTTTATAAGGGAGGGTGAATGTAAGAACCCGATATTTTCTATATAAATAAATAGGAAATTTTGCATATAAATTATTTTTTATTTTAAAAGTGGGAATATGTGCCGAGGTAATGTGTATGCATTTTTGTAATAAAAAAATTATTTAATATATGAATAATTTTAAATAATTTTATTTTAGAATTATTGATTATTATAAAGTATATTATTATAGTAATTAATTTTATAGTAGAAATGATTTTAGTACTTATTTTTCCATGAAAATAAATTTATATATTATTTAAATAATATATGAAATGATTATTAGTATTATTATAATAACGATTTTATTAAATGAATTTATTCAAATTAGTTAGGTTAATTATTTTAATTTAACTAATTATGGTATGTATTTGAAAGATATATCAGAAATGGAATCTAAACCCTAATTCTGGATTTGGAATAAGGAAAGAGAATAATTAATATAAATTATTTTTATTTGATCTTATAAATATGTCTTTGCATATGCGTATTGATAATGGTTGGTCAATTATGGTGTATAATGTAAAACCCTAGCATTAATTAAGTTAAACCCTAACTTGAAACTCAAACCGTAGTTTTTAGATTGGTAAGAAATTGCGGTACGTAATTAATGACAATAATTATATTATGCTAATCAGGTAAACCCTAATTATTGTCTAGAAACCCTAATTATAAACTAGAAACCCTAATTTCCAATTTAAAACCCTAATTGCTAAAATGATAATCCTAATTATTATTTTAGTAAATTATAAGGTTAATGAGGAAACCCTAATTCATAAGTTGAGGAATCCTAATAATATCAAGAAACCCTAACTATTTTTAGAACCCTAATTTTCTATTAAAAACCCTAATTTTAATTGGTAAGTTTTAATTAAAATTTTATTAAACTTTAAACTTAATGTTTCAAACCCTAGAAATTATTTGGAAAACCTTAAGGTTTAAAATCTATTGATTAAAACCTAGATTCAAGTGTCATGGATAAGAATACCATTAAAATTTCAATGTAAATGACCAAAATACCCTATGCAAATTCTTTATTAAGCTTGCTTGCAAATCTTGCCACATCTTGTCAAGTCACCACTCTAGATTATAGCACATGCCCTAAAACTCATCCAATCTTTTCCTCTTTGACACCTTGCAAGTTAGATTCAATGCATGTAAGTTATATAAATAGGTTAAGAGAGAGAAAAGTACACATTTTTGATCATTCGTACACTTATACTAATCCAAGACCCTCTCTCTCTAAAACCACAAAATATACTAGTGGACCAGTCCCCAAATCAAGCCCCACGAATTCCATTAACAAATCAGAGGCTTAGATTCAAGAGTTTGCTCATAGAAGGTATAAACCCTAATCGAAATTTTGATCTTGAGTGCTATGATAAAAGTTGTGTTTAATTGTGAAAACATGTTGAATATAGTGTTATTAAGTGATCTGGGTTGATAGATGTTAGATCCATAGTATCTATAGGCTCAGATCTAGTGTTTTTCAAAATCTGGAAAAATATTTTTTTGTTGTCTGACAACCAAATGTCAGGTCATGTAGATCTCTTTCTAATTATGGTTTTTGTGTTTTGAAAGTTGATATTTGTAGTATGTTATGTGATCTATGACCTAGAACTTGAATCAGGGTCAGATCTATCATATATTGAAAGATATTCGTGGTCAAACCACATTGACCGACATTGACCGGGAGATTTCTGGGTAACCCAGATTTCTCCAGGTTGGTCTGACAGCGAGTTCATGGCCTTTGATCTTAGTGGTTGTTGTTTGTTTGTTGTTTTTGTTGCATCCATGTTGTAGTCTTGTATATGAACTACATGTTTATGCCTTAAAATCACTTAAACATTAAATTGGGTGATTATTGTGAACGGTCAAACCAGGCAGGTCGAGCATGTTCTCTGTTTTCTAGGAAACCCAAAAAACATATGAACATGTCGACTGACATGGTTTGGCCGGATCATAACAGTTAAATATGTTGTTGTTTAATCGGTTTTATGTCATAGATCTACTCTTTTACATGTTGACTACCCACTACAAAGCTTAGATCACAAAACAATTTGCATGATCAGCAAGTTGTGGAAGCCCAAAGAACGACAGTCGAACTGTTCTTCATTTCTGGGTAACCCAGAAATGAAGAACAGCTCTGACAGCCACTTTAGATGCCCAGATCTCCTTTGTTATGTATTGTAGGATCATGATTGTTGTTGTATCATGTAGTATTACATTATTTGTACAAACAATGATCAATAAATAGCCCAGAAACATCATGATCTGATCAGAAATCTTGGTCAAAGTAGGTCACTTGATAACTGACATGAATGTTCTCGGTTTAGCCAAGAACGTGAAGAACACCCATAGCGACGGTTCTGTCGCTATAAGCAGTCTTTAGCGAAACTTTATTTATAAAATTATTATTTTTATTAAATAATTAAATAAAATTAGTTTTTAATTATTAAAAATACATAATAAATTACTAAAAATTATTTTAAAGCCTAAAAATTAATTTTTAATAATTTTGAATTTATTTCATTAATATTTAATATTTTTGGAATATTAATGGTATTTAATTTATTTTATTATAATATTAAATAAATTATTTAAAATTAATTTAAATACATGGCAAATCATTTAAAAATATATTATGGTATAAGAAAATATTTTAAGTTATTTTTAATAACATTTAATATAAGGTGATGAATTTCATTAATTAATATTAATGGTAATTAATTTATTTAATAAATATATTAAATAAAATATGGAAAAATAGAATTAATGATTTAAAAATAATATAAAAATTATTTAAGTATTATAAAAATATTATAAGTTATAAAATATAACTTTTAATATTCAAAGGTAGATATCATTAATAATTTAATATTAATGATATTAGAATTATTTAATAGTTGTATTAAATAAATAATTTAAAAATGGTTTTATTTATTTAAAAATCATTTAAAAAGGAAATAAATGAAATAAAAATATTTTAAGTTATAATTAATGACTTTTAATTTTTTTGATAAAAATACTTAAATATTAATGATAATTATTTAAAAATGATTTAAAATGTTTTAAAAATTATTTAAGGTTAATAAAATGTTTTAAAAATATTTTGAGTTATTATAAATAACTTTAATATTTTGACAATGGTTTTGTTAATAATTTAATATTAATTAAATATTAATGATAATAGAATTAGTTAGTATTTAAATCATTTAAAAATGATTTCAGTGGTTGAAAAATCATGATAAATTATAATAATTATTTAAAAATTATTATAAGGCTATGAAAAATAATACGACTGATATTTAATATATCTAAACAAATATTGAGCTAACGAATAGAGTTTTAAACTCGATATTTACCCGATAAAGTCGTCGGTACACCGGCATGTTTCAAAAATTGATCTAGACTTAGATAATTGGAGTCGATACGTGTTTGTCTGTGATCCAATTACTATTAAACGTATCAATGTGATTAAGTTATTTGCTGACTGCAAATAGCAGTACTACTTCTAATCAATTAAATGATCTTATTAATGATACGTTGTGATATAAAAGATAAAACTAAGTTGCATACTAGTAAGCAGCAGCTCAGGCAAGTATATTAACTTTGCATTTCCCTTATGAAATGGACATGAGTAAGAAAGTTTCAGGATTATACTTTTATTGTGCCAGATTATTAACTCTATTATTATCGATTATATATCCAATCTTTTGTATTCATACAAGTTCTTAAATTATCCAATCCTTATTTATCAATACAGGACTATTGTACAATCCAGATATTTATTCTGTTAGTTAATTTCTAAATATGGTTAGACAAGTGTCCTCACTTGGATAATCATTGTATTTAATCACATAATGATACATACTTATTGATTTCTAGTATGTATACGTTGACTTCAAAGTTGTCTAAGCTATTTGCTTTGGCTAGGCACGAACTTAGAAATATTGTGGAACAAGATAGAACTTTTTATTATCCAATAAAATTATTTTGGTTCGGATTCCCGACTAAGTATGAACATCCCGTACATGGGGAAACTTTTGTGCGCCAAGGGCGGATAAGATGAACGATAATCTCGTTCTTGCATGTAGTATTGATTAATACAGGGCATAACGGGCTGATCACCCCACGTGTCTGTAAGTTATGACGGTTTACAGATGATGTTCTGTTTAACTTTTTTGAAAATAGAAAACAATGTTCATAGTTTGTCGACTAATCTCCGGTTATAGTCAGTACGTAGTTTCAAAAATTTGAGATAGAATTGTTATGTTATTATTATCGGTTCAGCTTACTTCACAACTATTGATTCGTTATAGAAGTGTTATTCAAAGAAAACATTTAATCCTTTCAGCTAATTATTATTGATTTTTATTACTTGCTGGGCACTCAAATGCTCATTCTTGCTTAATTTAAATGTTTTTAGCTAAGTGTGAACAACCAGAAGGCTCATACAGAAACAAAGGAAAAGGAAAGAAAATAGAATAAGATTTGTTGTATTCTATGTAATAATTAGACTTTATTTTGACGATGATACTTATTAATTACCATGTAATGAATGTTTAAAGGTCTTGTACCTGGGGATCAGACTCTAATGTATAAATTAAGTTTGGTATCTATATTATTGTTATTATTATTAGTATTATTCCGCTCATAGAAATGGTATCGTGAAGCACCGAGTTCAGGTTTTAACTACCTGAATTCGGGGGCGTCACATAAATCAATAATTAATTTTTTACAAATAATATTACAGAATAATAATAATGACAATCTGGTCGTTCCCAGGAAAGAGGGATTTTTCGATAAGGATTTCTCCTTCTTGTGTATGATTAGGTGACCAAACCCTTTCTGAAGCGAAACTTCCTTAGACATTGCCAGTAATGCTATCTAATAATATTATTCAAATAATATAAATTATTGATTGAATAATGGGAAATACTGTGCAGTGACAATTATTAAATCAATAATAAAATATCAACGTAGCAATTATTGAAACAATAAAATATTGAACAGTAATTACTGTAACAATTATTTAGTAGTGACTTCTTACGTAAGAATTAATAATTTGTGCAATAACGTCTGCTACTGTGCAACACCGCGCATTACTGTATTTTAACCATCGGGCATTCCAACAGTGTTAACGGTAACAACTACGCTGTTATTTATAAAAAAACACATACTTGTCATTTTTTCATCCGACCGTTTTTCGTTATGGGGCCCATAAATGGCTACGCCGTCGTACGAATATTCCCCGACAGCAAGAATATTCCACAACCAAATGAATATTCTCCGACAACAATGAATATTTTATAACCACTTGCTTATTTAAAATATTTGCGCATTTTACCCATAACTAACCACATTAATCGAATAAACCCCTTACTATTTCAAAATAATAAATAGAGGAAATTCCATTGTATTCATAAAAGTTGGGGTCTAACAACCTCCCCTCCTTATGAAATTTCGTCCTCGAAATTGGCGTACGTATCTGTTGTTTAGAAAAGGTGAGGATACCTCACTTTCATTTTCGATTCCAACTCCCAGGTCATTTTCTCAATGGCATGGTTCCTCCACAAAACTTTGACTTGTGGTATAACCATTGTACGTAGGACATGTTCCTTCCTATCCAAGATCTTGACAGCTACCTCCTCATATGTTAAATCTTCAGCTATCTAGTCTGGTTCCAACTCAATAATGTGGTTTGGGTCTTTTACATATTTATTAAGCACATATATGTGAAAAACATTATGAACACGAGACATGCTTAGAGGTAATGCGAGTCTATAGGCCACATTTCCTACTTGGTCAAGAATCTCAAATGGACCAATAAATCATGGATTGAGCTTTCCTCTCTGCTCAAATCTTGTAACTCCCTTCCATGGAGCAACACGTAAAAATACATGATCCCCAATATTAAATTCCATGTCCTTACGATGAAGATCCACATAACTCTTTTGTCGATCCTGTGTCATTTGTATACGTTATCAGATAATTTGGATCTTTTCTGTAGTCATATGTACCAACTTTGGTCCCAACAATGTTGCTTCACCCACCTCATCCCAACATACTGGAGAGCAACACTTTCGTCCATACAATGCTTTGAATGGAGCCACACCTATACTTGCCTGATAACTGTTGTTGGAGGAGAATTCCACCAATGGTAAATACTTATCCCAACTCCCTTTGAAGTCTAGAACACAAAGTCTCAATAGATTTTCAAGAGTTTGAATAGTCCTTTCCGATTTCCCGTCCGTTTGAGGATGGTATGCCTAATTAAATCGTAAATCCATGTCCATAGATTTGTGCAAGCTAACCCAAAATTGTGAAGTGAATCTTGGGTCTTGATCAGAAACTATGGATACTGGAATACCATGCAATCTCACAATCTCATTTATGTACATACAAGCAAGACGTTCAAGTGAATAAGTTTCTCGTATAGGTAAAAAATGAGCAGACTTAGTCAATCTACCAACAATGACCCAAATTATATCTATGCCTTGAGAAACCTTGGGCAGACTAGTAACGAAATCCATGTTAATATGCTCCCACTTCCATTCTGAAATCTCAAGTGATTGCAATGATCCTTTTGGTACTTGATGCTCCGCTTTTACACGTTGAGAAGTTAAACATCTTGAGATAAACTCTGCGATCTCTCTCTTCATATTGCTCCACCAAAATGTATGTTTAAGATCATGATACATTTTTTTACTTCTAGGATGGATTGCAAACGGTGTGTTGTGTGCCTCCATCATGATTTTTTACTTCAAATTAGAGTCGTTAGGAACACAAAGTCTGGAGTTGACTCGAAGTATTCCTTCTTCATTGATTCTTACTTATGGAATAACACCTTCTTGTACTTTCTTCTTCATACGCTTCAGCTCTGGGTCTTTGGCATGAGCAACTTTAACTTTATCGATTAAAGTCGGTTCTACGCGTATACTTGACATCATCGCATGGGTCCCTAGAGTCTTGAACTCTATCTTTATCTTTTGTAAATCACACAAAATGGGCATTTGTGTTGACAGCATCACACTCGTTCCCGCATATGATCTTCTACTCAATGCGTTAGCTACCACATTCGCTTTTCCAGGATGCTATTGAATGGTATGGTCATAATCTTTCAAAAGCTCGAGCCAACGTCATTGCCACATGTTGAGTTCCTTTTAGGTGAAGAAATATTTGAGATTTTTATGATCTAAATATATCTCTACTTTCTCCCCAAACAGGTAGTGCCTCCAGATCTTTAACGCGAAAATGACTACTGACAACTCTAGATCATGAGTAGGATAATTCCTCTCATATTCTTTGAGTTATCTTGAGGAATAGGCTATGACTTTCCCATGTTGCATGTGAACACATCCTAAACCTTTGCCTGAAGCTTCGCTGTAAATGACAAATCCCTCCGAACCTGATGGTATTATCAGAACAGGTGCCGAAATAAGTCTACTCTTGAATTCTTGGAAACTCTTCTCACATTCCTCGCTCCATTCGAATTTTGTATCTTTTCGAGTTACCTGAGTTAATGGAGTAGCGAATCGAGAAAATACTTCCACGAATCTCCGATAATAACCAGCTAAGCCTAGAAAGCTACGTACTTTAGTTATTGACTTAGGTTTCTCCCATCTTTGTATTGCTTCAATCTTTGATGGGTCAACTGATATTCCATACTCCGATACCACGTGCCCAAGAAATGCTAATTCTTCAAGCCAGAACTGACATTTCTTTAGCTTGGCATATAGATTATTTTCACAAAGCTTTTGGAGTATCAGCCTCAAGTGTTGCTCATGATATTCATGACTTTTGGAATAGATGAGGATGTCATCAATAAAGACAACCACAAAATTATCCAAATATTCCTTGAATACTCGGTTCATCATATCTATGAAAGCCGCGGGAGCATTAGACAATCCAAAAGACATGACTAGGACTTCATAATGCTCGTACCGAGTCTTGAAAGCAGTCTTTGGAATGTCATCAATTTTAATTTTTAACTGATGATATCCGGAATGAAAATTGATTTTTGAGAAGAATTTAGCACCATGCAACTAGTCAAACATGTCATCAATGCGAGGTACTGGGTACGTATTTTTGATGGTGACATAGTTCAACTCTCGATAGTCAATAAAAAGTCGCATACTCCCATCTTTCTTCTTTACGAATAAAATAGGAGCACCCCAAGGAGATGTACTAGGACGAATGAAACCAATATCCAACAACTCCTGTAGTTAGGTTTTTAACTCCTGAAGTTCAATAGGAGTCATTCGATATGGGGTTTTGGAAATGGATTTTTTACCGGGTTCAAGGTTGATACAAAATTCGATATCACGCTCCGGGCGTAGGCCAGGAAGCTATTAAGGAAATACGTCAGGAAATTCACTAACAACAAAAATATTATTCAAATATGATGTATTTTTGTTTAAATCCATGACATTGGCTAAGAAAGCTTAACATTCATTTTTTAATAAATGAATGACTTTATGGCTTGATATGATAGTGATTGACTTTAGTGGTTTGGTTGCTTGAATTCATATAACAGGTTGGTTAGGATTATGAAAACTAACGACCTTATGAAAATAATCAATTTTGGCATGATGAGTAGTTAACCAATCAATCTCTAAAATCACATCAAATGCAAGTATCTTTAAAGAGATGAGATCAACAGGTAATGTGATGGTCCCAACTTGAATCAAGCAAGATTTATAAATAATGGATGTAATGAAAGTTTCTCCTAACGGAGTTTCAACAGATAAGTCAAAGTCTAATTTCTCATGAGTTAAGTTCAAACATTGAGCACAAGTAAGAGAGATAATAGAATGGGTAGAATCAGTATCTAATAAGGAATAAACTTCGCAAGAGTTTATGATTAGCTTACCCGTGATCACCTCGTTTGGGTTCCTAGTATTTTGGGCAGTCACGACAAACGCTCTTCCAGGAACAAATGACTTTGACTTGTCCAAGACAGCCTTTGGAGTCACCATCCCCGCTGGACTTGGTTTCACTACAGGAAAATCTCGAGCTATATGACCTTCCTTTCCACAGTTATAACACACCTTGAATTGTTATGGGCAGTTTGGGCTGATGTGTCTCTCTTTACCATATTTATAACATACGACCAGTGGTCGTTCTCCTTCCCTAGAAATAGTTGATGCTAGTGTTGACGTCTTCACGTTGTCATTGTTGTACCTTCTATTTTTGAAATCTCCCCCCCCCCAACTCGCCTCTTCTATTATCATGACCACGATTACCACCAGAGTGGTTACCGCTTCTGTCCAGATATTTTCCTCCCCGTTGGTTGTCATTACTCCGATGACTGCTGCCACCGGTATGACCTTAGTTGTGGTCACCCGGTTGAACAGACTCATTATCACGCTCTAATAATTGAGCCCTGTTCACAACATCTGAATATACAGAAAATTTTTGAGAAATGAGGTATTGACGAATTTTGGGTTCCAAACCTCTTAGAAACATCTGCGTCATACGTTCCTCATTCTCTACCAAATGAGGTGCAAACTTGGATAACTCCACGAACTTAGCCCCGTACTGGGACACAGTCATGTTGTTCTGTTCCATTCTGATAAACTCTACCTCCTTCATATGACGAATACTTTTAGGAAAGTACTTGTCATTGAACAGTTTTTAGAACGCTTCCTAAGATATATTGAGTGTGGCAGGTTGGGTACGCTTCACAGATTCCCACCAGTAATCTACCTCACCACAGAATATAAAGGTGGCGAATGGAACCTTCTGTTCCTCCATGCATCCTAACACATCAAATATCTTGGTAATTTGCTTAACCCATGTTTCCGCCTTGATCGGATCCAGCTTTCCAAAAAACTCCAGCGGTCCCAACCCTTGAATTGCTTAGCAGTGACCAGCCGTGAGTTGCCATTGTTTCCACCTGCATTTTGAATAGGAGTCTCTCTCGTTTGGTTTTGCATGAACTAAAAAAACTTCTAAACATCCCATCATTAATCGTTTGATCGGTGGTGTTGTTTAGAGAAGGAATATCGCCTTCCTGATGCACATTATTCTGGTTGTTGATTGTTGGTGTCTTAATGGTCTCATGTGCTCTATTGCTCATCTCAACAATTTTAGATGTCATTCTCAAATACTGCCACAAAACAAGGGTTAATTAAAGAAATTGACATGCCACAAATAAACTTAGGTAGGACACACTAGCGAAGGATTTACTTGTCTCTCCCCTCCTAGTTCTATTCCCTGATCATCGCCAGAGACCATATCCCTAAGCTCTGATACCAACTGTGACACCCCCAAAATAGGTCCCACAACTCATTCTGAGTAGCCAATTACATGGTACAAAAAACAACTACAACTTCATTATTACAATTATCATGTAAAATACGACAACACATATGCTGTGAGTTTAAATACAAATATTGTCTTCTAAATAATATCTAACCTCAAATAAGTCCTCATTATAATTATTGATACACTATTTTAAAAAATAGTGAGGACTGCTAAAACAATTGTCTTGACCCATTACTCCACACCCCGACTAGTTCCCGCTATATTCTCGCCTCCTGAGAAGAAAAATGGAACAAAAAGGAAAAAAGGTGAGCTCAACTAGCCCAGTAAAGAATATTATGACTAAGATAATGAAAAACAAATTATCATTAGCCTTCAATAAATAAGATAAAATATAATGGACAACAAGTTTTAGATCAATATTCGCAGCAGAAATAAAAATTCATTAGAAGAGTTAAGTAGAGAATGAAGTCTACTATCTTCTCTGAGTTAAAAGTCCATCATCAATATTTTATCCCTGTAACATTAATCAATATACATCTTGAATCAAATATTCATCTTTGCACTATGGGCTAAAGATATTCATTCTTAACACCAGTTGGTCATGTTCATCTTAACACATGTCCATATTTGCACTACGTGCCAAAGATATTCATCAGGTAATCATTCATCTTTGCACTACAGGCTAAAGATATTCAGTTATATCACCATTTAAGACTGAGGATGATAAAAATACTTTCAAGAAAATGAATCTAGAGAGATAAAAGGACAAAAATTAGGGATTCGTACTTTAGTTTATCCAAGTTCAAAAATACTCCATAATAATCAATTGTGGAGCAAAATTAAAGAATGAAGATCAAAAAATGGATATAATCAAAGATAGTAACCATAACAGACAACTTGGACAAAGAATTTTTTTTTTAATTTTTCTGAGAATAGTGATGCATATGTGAATAGTGTCGTATATGTGAATAGTAATCCTGACACGAACATGTAAAAATTTCACAAGTAAAATCATACTTTGTGAATAGTACTCATGGATAGTACCGTATTCGTGAATAGTGTCGTATACGTGAATAGTAACCTCGACATGAAAAGGTAAAAATTTCATAATGAAATTCATAACAATATTTTGGTATAATGATATTGAAAGAAGTAATATCATTTACGAAAAAAATAACATCCCTTACCTCAAAAGAATAGTACTTCTGGCTAAAATATCGGATATAACGCTGAAAGAAACTTGCATTGTATAGCAACACTCAGGATATCTAAATACTCACAAAAAAACGCTCGATATAATAGACGGAGAAAATTTCAGATTCTAGTGTGATTTACAATTCTAACTTAAGCACCCTATTTATAAGAAAATGCTTAGAACGCCAAAGTAGAAAATTTAATAAAATATTAATATTTATAAAAAAATTCCGCACACCTCCTTGACCAATTCATTAGCCCACACAAGTGGGGCCCACCTCACAAAAAACATTTTTCTTTTAAAAAACATTTATAACTCCAAAAATCAATTATTCTGAAACTTTAATAATTCATAATAAATAGCCCTTTTATCAGAAAAATACGAATCATATGTCCATTCCATAGAAAATTTAATTCTCTACAACTTTTTAGAAGAAAGTTTATCCAAACTCTAAACGTAAAATGACCGAAATCCACATACGGATGATTTTCAACCCCTTCATTCCGACAAAATACTGATAAAACACCTCAGCATTAATTCCTTCATTTATATCCCATAAAAAAAATATTTCTTCTCATATAAATCAATAATTAATTATTCACAAATAATATTACAGAATCACAATAATGACAACCAGGTCGTTCCCAAGAAAGTGGGGGCTTTCCGATAAGGATTTCTCCTTACTAGCGCGCAATTAGGTGACCAAACTCCTTTCCTAGATAGAACTTCCTTAGACATTGCCAATAATGCTATCTAATAATATTATTCAAATAATATGAATTATTGATCTGATAATGCGAAATACTGTGCAGTGACAATTGTTGAATCAATAATAAAATATCAACGTAGCAATTATTGAATCAATAAAATATTAAACAATAATTACTGTAACAATTATTGAGTAGTGACTTCTTACGTAAGAATTAATAATTTGTGCAATACCGTGTGCTACTGTGCAACACAACATATTACTATATTTTAACCACTGGGTATTCCAACAGTGTTCACGGTAACAACTAAGCTGCTATTTATAAAAAACTCATACTTGTTGTTTTCTTCATCCGATAATTTTCCGTTATGGGGCCCATAAATGGCTACACTGTCGTACGAATATTCCCCAACAGAAAGAATATTCTACGACCAAATGAATATTTCCCGACAATAATTAATATTTTATAACCACTTGCTTATTTAAAATATTTGTGCATTTTAGCCATAACTAACCACATTAATTGAATCAAACCCTTACTGTTTCAAAATAATAAATAGAGGAAATTCCATTTTATTCATAAAAGTTGGGGTCTTACAGTAGTCATAAATTGACTTTAACATTTCATACTTCAACATATATAACACATCATGCTCTTTATAATAAAGATTTAAAATAGTTCATCATCAAGTTCATATAACAAATAAGAACTGAAAGACTTACCTTGATTGTTGTTTACTAATAATAGTTTAACAACTTACAGCTATTTGTACTTCACGTGCCCTACACAATTATATAATTATGAACATCGTCTATTAGTCACATAGAAATGCATAGTAGTTGCAATTTAAACTTTACTCTACATCTCATAACCCTTCTTATTAATCAATACACAATGTTCAATTTAATTATGTTAACTTTCGACTTATATCTCACTATATTTCTTCTTAGGTCACACTTGAAGTTCATTCAAGTGTTTAAGTCTTACTAGGACTCCTTATTGTTTTACATTAACCACATTCTATATCTTATCATGTTCACTTCAATTGATTCGAAACACTTTTTAAGTTCATTAACACTTGTCACAGTGTTTCGATGTTCATTCGTCACACGCCTGAATCGTCTCTCTTGTGTATAATTAGTATGCTTATACAACTTATCTAATATATCATTTATTAATGTTAAGCATCATTATATTTACTAATATTCATATTTTATAACTTAGAACAACACCTTTTATCGTCAGAAGCACTAAACTTGCATACATACATGCCCGACGCCCATCGGATTGCCTCCGAATACATATCAATCCCAAATATGACCATTTGACCCTTTTTTCGACATCAAATTGAAAATTTTAAAGAATGAAAGTTGTAGGTCTATTCTTTCTCATTTCGGATCATCTTGAATCGCTTCAATCAGAGTTTGTATGAAAACGTTATGGCCATTTTAGTAAACTATGTCCGGTTAGATTTTTCTCTAACACTTGGTCACCCTGCCCACCCCCACCGAGTTAGGATTTTTTACCAATAAAAAGCTTCCTTTAGGCGGCCTAGCCATTAGAGGCGACCCTAATACATTGGGTGGCACTTTTTGAACTAAAAACCCCCCACCGGGGCGGGTATTCGCAGATCCCAATTCTGTAGTTTGTGTTCTTCGCGATTTTTTGACCCTTTCTCCTTCTAATCTTAATAACTTGAGTTATACACATCCAAATCAGTCTATTTTCAACTCTATGGATTCGTAATTCATATGACTACAACATACCAGAAAATCAACAATTTACGAAATCACTAACCAACCTAAATCTTGACCAAAAACTCATGTTCATATTAGTTTTACATGTTTTAACATGTTTAGCGAATTCATTTCTTAACCAAATTGATTCATTTAACTTGCGTTCTTTTTGTTTTTCAATGCCCTTACAATATTGTCGACGTCAGGATTTTTATTTTTCCCTTTTCTATTCTTGTTCTTTGGTGTTCTCAAGTTATGTGAGATTTGTTTGAAAAAATAAGTGAAAAAGGTCTGACATGTATATGTCTACGATTTGACTGTAAGAGTCGCCAGTTGGTGTTTTTAACTGGTTGCACCAACGCAACCAAGAAAAGGTTTGCACATTGACCCAGTGATGTGACACTGCTAAATGGTTCTATGAAACCGAGATTCATTTGGGTTCGGGGGCTTGATTATGCGGAGGGAAGGTGTTAGGCACCCCCCTGACATCCGTGTTACCACGGTGACCGCCACTTTTCAAGAAACTGTTATATGAATGTGTGTGTGTGTGTGTGTGTGTGTATGTTAATCAATGTGCTGTTATTTGGAAGTAGTGCTATAACTCATTCGCACCTATATACACAAGGTTTGAATTTTTACAAAAATTCAGTTTTAAACAAGATATAGCAATGAGATTTTGTAAAAGAGGTTTTTCAAACCATGTGCTCAATACTAATTGAGGCCTTTGATACATCCATTTTATTATTAAATGTTCGGCTTGATTGCTTTTATTTTCGAGATGCGAAGCATCTTCGCGAAAATACTATATAGCAGTGCCGAACTCCTAATGGGCATGAAAGCCATCTAAGAAAATTCAAACACTGTGAATAATTTACAAGCCGCTTACAGCTGAAAATGTCCATCACGGGAACCGAATCTAAATTCAGTGGACTGAATCTGTGATCACATGATTCCTAGGCTCACATGATCTCTGCAGCTTTATATGAAAAAGTAGCGGTCATATATATAAAAGTCAGAATATATATATATCTGAGACATGATCAACCACCATGAAGCACCTCCATGGGGGATCGAAAATGTAAATATATAAAAGCGATAAATATATATAGAGAGATATGATCAACCACCATGAAGCACCTCCATGGGGGATTAAAAATGTAAATAAAGCAGTAAATGCGATCAACCGCCAAGAAGTATACTCCAGGCGGGGCGGAATGTAAAGAAAGCAGTAAAAACGATCAACCACCACGAAGTAAACTCTAGGCGGGACGGAATATAAATAAAGTAGTAAAAAGTCACGAAGTAAACTCCAGGCCTGATAGAAACGTAAACTCCAGACCTGTTAAGTAAATGGGCCTTCCCAGTTTGGAGCAAATTTTCCCCTAGATTGATCTTGGTTGTCAATGATCTTCTTCAAAACCAAGTCATGTTGTTTAAACTGCCGTAGCCAGAATTTTCTGTTGTAGGATTTGGTGATCCTTTGTTGATATAACTTACCATTGAAGATAGTCGCGATTCACCTTTCGTTTATTAGAGACAATTGGTGATATATGTCTTGTAACCATTGATCTTCATCCAGCTGAGCGTCCATCAACATTCTGAGGGATTCCATTTCCACCTCTATGGGGAGTACTGCTTCCATCCCATAGGCTAATGAGTAGGGGGTTACCCCAGTGGAAGTATGCATTGAAGTTCTGTAGGATAATAAAGTCAGAGGCAAGAGGTCAGGCCATCCTTTGAGATTGGCGGACATCTTCTACATGATCTTCTTGATGCTTTTATTAGTCGCTTCAACAGCACCATTCATTATTGGATGGTAGATGATGGAGTTAAGGTGTTTGATGTGGAATTTACTTCATAACTCCTCCATCATTTTGTTGTTGAGGTTCTTAGCATTGTCTGACACAGTTACCTCTGGTTGTTCATAACAACAAATGACATTGCTTCTGATGAAAGAAATGATGACTTCTTTGGTAACCCTGGGGAAGGATGCTGCTTCTACCCATTTGGTGAAGTAGTCGATCATGGTGAAGATAAACTGATGCCCATTACTAGCTTTGGGCTCAATGGGCACGATCACGTCCATTCCCCACATTGAGAAGGGCCAGGGTGAACCAATATTGTGGAGTTCCCTTGGAGGGGCGTGGATAGCATTTCCATGCATTTGGCATTTATAGCACCTCTTGACATGATCATCACAATCAGCTTTAAGCGTAAGCCAGTAATGCCATGTTTTGAGGATTTTCTTAACAAGTAGGGGTCTGCTCATGTGTGGACCACATACTCCACCATGGATTTCATCCATGAGCCTCTAAGCTTGGTCTTTGTCTAGACATCTAAGTAGTCTTAATCCTGCATCTCTTTTGTAGAGTGAATCTCCGCTCAAGTAGAATTTCATAGCCATTCGATGGATCCACCTTTTTTCAGTCGGGCTCGTCTTATCCTTGATATGTTGATACTAGGGGAGTTGGATGGGGGGTAGCTCATCCGATACTTCTCCAATGTAATTCCCATAAGCTGGAGCCTTTTGTAGGGAAAATGGGATGCTTGGCATGTTTTCCTTGTCATATATGTTTATCAAGGAGGCCAAAGTTGCTAGCGCATCTGCAAAATCATTCCTATTTCGAGAAAGGTAGAGGAAGTGTACTTCTGCGAACTCCGAAGCCATCTGTAAAAACTTGCCAATGGTAAGGCAGCAAATGTAGCTCTTTGGTTTGATAGATTCATGTGGTTTATTTGATTACCAACTCTAAATCCCCAAAGATAGTTAACCGTTTGATACCCATTGATTAGGCAAGTTTGAGTCCCGTGATACAGCCTTCATACTTGGCTATGTTGTTGGTACTGATAAACTGCAATTTAACGGCGACGGGATACTTCTCCCCCGTATCGGATACTAGAACTGCTCCAGCTCCAACACCTTCTGTGTTAACAGCTCCATCAAAATACATTTTCCACATATGGCATGCATCGTACTGATGGTGTTGCTGAATTGCCATGACCCCTTCATCGGGAAAGTATGTTTCCAAGGGTTTGAAATCCCCTGCGGGTGCGGCGGCCAGTTGATCCACAATTCCTTGTCCTTTAATGGACTTTTGAGTCACATAAACGATGTCAAATTATTGCAGAATCAACTGCCATCTTAACAATCGACAATTCAGTATGGGCTTACTGAACACATACTTGAGAGGATCCACGCAGGATATGAGATGGGTTGTGTGACCATGGAGGTAATGTTGTAACCTCATGGAAGCCCAGGCTAAAGCACAACAAGTCTTCTTAATCAAAGTGTACTTGTGTTCATTATTGCTAAATCTTTTGCTGAGGTAATAGATAGCTCGCTCTTGGCCTCTATAGTCTTTCTATCCCAACACGCAACCCATAACATTATCATTAATGGACGGCTACATGAACATGGGAACATCATCCCTGGGAGGTACCAAAATAGGAGCATTAACCAACTACTCTTTGGTTGTAAGGAAGACTTTCTGACACTCATCATTCCATTTCATGGAGGAGTTCTTCCTTAACAGCTTGAAGATGGACTCACAGGTTGTTGTGAGTTGAGAAATAAACCTGTTAATGAAGTTGATTCTTCCCAAAAATCCCCATATTTCTTTCTCTATATGAGGAATGGGCATTTCCTTGATGGCCTAAATTTTGGTTGGATCCAGTTCAATCCCTTTTTGGCTGACTAGGAAACCTAGCAACTTGCCTGATTTAAACGCCAAATGCACATTTGGTTGGATTCAACTTCAAGTTGTACTTACACAACCTATTGAAAAGCTTTCTGAGATGGTCTAAGTGGTCTTCCTCCCTTCGGGACTTGACAATGATGTCATCCACGTATATCTCTATCTCTTTATGCATTAAGTCATGGAAAAGAGTCATCATAGCTCGCTGATAGGTTGCTCCGGCATTGATGAGGCCGAATGACAACCGTCTATAACAAAAGGTTCCCCAAGGCGTGATGAAAGCAATTTTCTCATGATCCTGCTCAGTAACCATAATCTGATGATACCCCGCGAAGCAATCCGCAAAGGAGTACATGCCGTATCGAGAAGTATTGTTAATGAGAATGTGGATAAATGGCACGAGAAAGCTATCCTTAAGGCAAGCTTTGTTCAGATCCTAGTAATCCATACAAACTCGCACCTTTCCTCCTGGTTTAGGCATGGGGACTATGTTTGACAACTACTCAGGGTATATAGACACCATGATGATGCCTGCTTGAAATTATTTCATAATTTCTTCTTTAACCTTTAAACTCCACTCAGGTTTCAATTGTTTGAGCTTCTACCTTACTGGCTTGAATCCCTCTATAATGGGAAGGTGATGAAGGACAATGTTAGTGGACAAACCCACCATGTCTTAATGAGACCATGCAAACACATCCTGGATTTGGGTTAGTAGGGCAACCATGTCATTCCGTTGATTTGGAGTGAGGTCTGAACCAATCTGGATTAGCTTAAGGTTTTCTAAGGTTCCGAGATTGAAAGAAGTGGTTTGATCAAGATTAGGTTTAGGTTTGTCTTTGACCCATTCCTTGATCTCTTGAGGTGTCTTAATGTCCTCTTGTATTTCCATCAAGTCTGAGTCCAACTTTTCATCAAAGTTACAATCTTTGTGGAGAAAAGGCACCTCATCAGCAAGTACCAGCACATCTAAATTCGGAGTCCTAAAACAAAATACGCTTTCACTTAATATATGAAACTGTTCAACCATACAAAGTGTTAACATGTACTGATAAAATAACTACTAATATTGTACAAAAATGTAAGTAGTTAAAGTTATCTACAGGGAAGATGGAATTTTCTTCCTGTTTTACCTTCGTCAACCAATACATGGAGTGTTGTTCCAATTGTCGAGGGTAAAGTCCTGATGGACTGCAGCGATGGAGGGGCTATCATTGTCCTCCTTCTCCCGAATGATGACCATGATATCTGGGCAATCATCGGCTGGGGTTTATCTATTTGTATTCTCATCATGGACAATGATGTGTATGCCTGACATCATCAGGACGATGTCTTGTTTACGTTTCTGTTCCCTCTCTTCCACTTCGAGATCAGGAATCAGGACCTCTTTTGCTTTAACCGGTACTGGTTTGGGAAATAGCATAGCCATAATATGGGCTGGCACCTTTACTAGAGATTGTATCAGCTCAGGAGTTGCAGGTGGAGAAAATCGCCGTATGGCTGAAGTTAAAGGAATCTGTTTCTGCTTATGAGGATTCCTATAACTGGAGCTAGCAGAATAGCCTAATCCAGTTGTTCCTGTTTGACTGGGCACTTTTATAAGCTGCTTAATACCCTGATGCTCTTTGCCCAACCCTTGTCCAGTTTGATGACCCAATGATATCATCTCTTGAGTAGCCGACATTACTTTGGCAGAAATCTTGGGTATGAGAGGCGGTACCCCAATGGGATGGTAATGAGTGTTGCTCACCTCCAGGGCGTGAAAACTGATCGAATCAATTTCTGAATTGAAGATGATTAATGGCATGCCACTATGTTCTGGATATTCCAGTTCAGCATTAACAATGACTAGGCTATTATTGATAATGTACTAAATTTGCTGGTGAAGGGTGGAAGGAACGGCTCCAGCCATATGAATCCATGGTCTTCCCAACAGCAGGTTGTATCCTATGGCTATTTTGAGCACGTGAAAGGATACACTGAATGTATGTGTACTAATCTCTACTGGTAATTCAATTACTTCAATGGCATTTCGTTGGGACCCATCAAAAGCTTTGATAATCGTATGGCTGCTTTTGATCCTCTTGGGGTTGATGTTCATCTTCTCCAAGGTAGCATAAAGACGGATGTTAAGAGATGAACATCCATTTATCAAGACTCCTCTAACTATGTATCTGGAGGACAAAACAGCTATGTGCAACGGCTTGCAATGACTGGTCCGTTCAGCGGGTATGTCATCATCAGTGAAAGATATCACATTGTGTTTGAAAATGTGATCAACCAGATGTTGAAATTTTTCCACATCCACTGATTTTGGTAAATATCCTTCTTCCAAGACCCTTAGCAATATCTTCCTGTGTTCTTCGGAAGAGAAAACCAAGTCCAATATGGAAATTTACTGTGGAGCTTCTTCCAAGCTTAAAACCACTTTGGCTTCGTTATGGCCCATGGTACGAAGGAATTCTTTAATCTTCTCCATGGGAAGTTTCTCATTTGATTTGATGGCGTGTTTCATCACCCGATGGGGAAGATACAATGCATTATCCTTTGACATTAGAGCAGTTGTATGTGATGTAGATCCTTTAGCCTGCCCATAATTTCATGGGACTTTGTGTAGGCTGACAACAGGATACTGTGGTCTGAATGGTAAGTTAATTGGCTCTGGTTCAGCCACTTTCAAAGGATTTTTAGCTCCTTTGAGTTGAATTGCTTATATTATGAGTGGTTTGGCAGCCAAATTATCTTCATCGGATATAACTGCTACGCCGTCTTTCCATTTTGTAGGACATGTGGTCCCACTCTCGAGTAACAAATTGTCATCGTCTGCCATTTGCAGGACACCGCTGTCAATTAAATTTTGAATGAGGTGGCGGAGTGCCCAACATTCTTCTGTGCTGTAACCGCAAGAGTGGGAGTGATATTGGCATACTCCCTCAGAATTAAACCGTCTGGAATGGGGATTGATTGGAGGTAGAAGGGATGTAATTCTTTCTTCATTGATCAACATTTGAAATATCTCCTCCATAGGTTAGACAATATATGTAAATTCCCACTTGTTAGCAAAATCCCGACGGACTTTGGCACTTGCTCTTTTCGCAACTTTATCCTCCAGTGTTTCACTTTCTGAAGGCGATGATGGAATATTCATGACAAAAGGAAGGAGACTAGCATGCTCCTGACTGATTAATTGGTTTGTGACTTGGTGTTGATGAATCACCAGTTCTGCTAACTGATCGACTTGTTTGCAAAGAGCTTTAATCTTTCGTTCCATCATAAACTAGAACTGTGCATAATCCCATCTGTCAGCACTGTCTTTGCTGGTTTGGGAAGATTCAACAACGTAATTGGAACTCTGTCCACTGCTCCAATTAATCATATTGACCTCTTCCTCTTTGTGTTGAGGAAGAGGATTGTCTTGAATATGAGGTTGGTCGGGTTTAGTCACGACAATCTCCTCATTGTCGATTAAGTTTTGGATCTTATGTTTCAAGGCCCAGCAATCCTGAATGTCATGTCCAGGTGCCCCGACATGATAAGCACACTTCTGAGTAGCATTGAAACCTCTCCCATTCGGGTTTGCTGGTAAAAGATGTGTAATTTTCTTCTCAGTAGCAGACGAGCAAGGATATTCTCGAGTGAGTCCCCTAAGGGTGTGAACAATTGGGGGTGTTTGACTTCTCCACCTTTAGGCAATGGAGGGTTTAAAGACTGTGCTTACAAAGGGGAGTAGTTTCTCCTCTAGATAGACATATTCTGACTGCCTTTTTTGTTAGGTTTGTAATATTCATGAACGCAATCAAATTGCATAAAATAAGCGGAAGCATGGAAAATTAGAGTTTTAAAATTTTACAAACCATATACCCGGGTCATCCTTTATGCACAATTATTAATTAAATGAAAAGATAAAGAACAAGAATCATACCCTTGAAGATTCGAGCTTCCTCGGGTACAAGTTCACCTCCAAATCCTTTCGCGTTTAACTTGAATCCACCGGGTTTGGTTCCTTCCTTTGATCAGCGTTAGCCACCAAAGTGTTTGGCCTCTAGAGGTGATCCACCAAGGAAGAAGAAAGATTCAAGAAGATGGATGTTTGACAAAACCATAGTTTTTCTATCTCTCATAGAAAAAGAGTGTATTCTCCAACAATTGGAATCACGTTGTGAAAAAGTCAATAATAACTCTACACCCATAATAAAACTCCTCTTATTTATAGATGTAGGCATCCTTAACAATTAAGGAATTGGGTTTTTATTTTAATTAGTTAAATTCCTTTAATTTATTATGCTCCCAATCGTATTAGGAATAATTAATTAAAATCTTTTAATTAATTTACCTCCTAATCTTATTAGGAATATACGAGGGTACTTTTATTAATTAATTCCCAAACTCCTTTAGGAATTACATAATAATAATAGTAATAATAATAATAAGACTCTCTTATTAATTTATATTTAATATTTTCAAAATATTAAATAATAAATATTAAGCTATTTAATTTATTCTATCACCATAGATTAAATTAAATATACTTAATTATTATTACGATTATGTCATTAACTTCTTAAATAATTATTCTTCCTTTTATGGTGTGACCCTTTAGGTTATCCATATTAAACCGGTTGTGAATAAATCAATTAGAACAATTCTAATCTTATTTAAATAAATAAATTAAACTATTAATTTATTTAAATAAATAATATTTATTCTACAATAGGGATAAGTCTCCCTAGCGATTAACGACTTTCCAGTTAATATAGATTTCAACATTAATCATAAAAGAACCTTTGAGTAAATAGTTACCGTACAATTCAATCCTTCCACCATACAATGTCCCAATTAAATATAAGATATGGAATTACTGTCAAGTCTTATTTTATTTGATTTATATGTATTTCGATTCCCAAATACACAATTCCAAATAATGCAAATTAGAAACTCCTTTCTAATTTCATTCTGCCTTGGCCAAGGACTACTGTGTTGTCATTTATCGAATCACATAGGACATTTCTCTTTTTTTACTAGAAGCGGTAGATTCTTTATTGATCATAAATTATATCTATGTATAACTTATTATATGCAAGCATACCCTTTGATATACCCTAAGGGTCTTAAGAAATAAGTCAAAGTATAACTCATCATACACAAGATACTATGAAGATCTCAAGTCCAAGGATCACTTGTACTATCATTC
Organism: Panax ginseng; assembly: GCA_020205605.1. NCBI lineage: Eukaryota > Viridiplantae > Streptophyta > Magnoliopsida > Apiales > Araliaceae > Panax > Panax ginseng. The sequence goes on from CM035129.1 coordinate 92,980,540, forward strand.
ACTCACAGAATTCCTATCGACAGCAAGTAAAATTCCATTAGGTATTCCTTAGCGAGCCACGCTCAAAGGAACTTATTCTCTAATAAGCACCTACATACTTCCTTTAATGTCTCCACACAAATGATCATGAGATCAATCATCCTCATCCAATGAGCAAGCAATGTATGTACCAATCTATCTGGATTAATTAATCCCCAATTTAGTAATCCAATGATTGGGAAATATTTTAGTTTTAAGCTTTCTAAGAATTTAGATCTCATTAGAATGATCATCATCATTATTCTAAAAGCATTGCTTAAAACTATGGGTTTATCACATATTATAAAGCAGCATCATGTAGATAATTAAAAGCCTTTAATAAATTAATACTTTTTATTAATAAATGAATAAGATTGTTACAAAGTATATGATGTATCATCAAACATGATTGGCTTGTGTGCATACTACTTTCATTTTTGACCTTATAGTATCAAGGAAACGTCTTCCTCTTTCTTTTTATGGACCATCCGGGGGTTGTTTCCATAAGTTCCAGACTGGATGTGCTCAGCAACTGCTTTAAGAGTGGCTAGGTCTTGAATCTTTCCTGACTTTAATCCTATCTCAACCATCTCTCCGTGCTTGATCATTTTAGAAAATGGCTTGCCAATGCCTATCTAAACTCTTTCATAGAAAGGAGCTTCTTGTATGTCTATGAAGGTCATGACCATTTCTGATTCTATCATGGAAGCAATAACTTGAGCATTAAGGCGCCTCCAACTTTGAGTGTACTCTCTGAAAGACTCATTAAACTGTTTCTTAACCTTGGTAATCTGATACCGGTCAGGAGCCATCTGAGATTGAAAGCTGTATTGAGTGAGGAAGGCATGAGCTAATTCCTCCCAGCTATGGATCTTTTAGTTGTCTAATCTGTTATACCACGATCGGGCTTCTTCAGTCAGACTCTTCTGGAACAGCTGCATTCTGAGTTTCTCATCCTCTGCATAAGATCCAAGTTCTCCTATGAATATCTTCAAATGTGTGTAATGATCTCCTAATCCATCATACTTTTCAAAGTCAGGAGTTTTGAACTTCTTTGGATAATGCACACCAGGGAATATACAAAGGTGAGCATATGAAACACTCTCGTGTGTTCCAATCCCTTTGATAGAATGGATGGTTTCCTCCATTTGAAGGACTTTCTTCTGTATATCACCGTTGTCTGGTTCTTCTTTAAGATGGGTGTTTTTAGGAATTTTGTTGGTCGTATCCAACTGAAGTTCAGTATTTGTTTTATCTGAACCTTGTCCTCCTCTTTGTGCAGAGGATTCTATATATACGGGTATTCGTGAACCCTGAGTAAATTGGTGTAATTATTGAAGCACAACAGTCAAATCTATAATTTGCTTGCTTAATCTGTCAAACTCTTCTCGTGAGACAGGAGCCGGTTTAGTCTGGTCAGATGAAGACATAGTTGGTTATAGGCTCGTGGCCTTTTTGGATTTTGAGCGAGTAATAGGCCCAATTATTTCCCTACAAAAACTTATGTAGTTTAGTCTTAGGGAATGTATAAATGTTTACATGCTATCATAATGTGTCCATTTTAGGAATATTATCCTGTAAAATGGGTGTCATTTAATAGCATGTCCTATATTAATATGCATGTGCAAATATTCTTCATATTTTCCATTACATATAGATAAACATGGAATGAAATTACAAGTAATTATCTTTACAAGTAATTGAAAATGGAAAGTATGAAGAGACTTTCCTCCGCGTTTAGTTTATTAGAGGCTGACCTATCTTAGGTTACTCTCACGGCTTTTTGGCATGAAGGTTCCCAGATTATCGCAATTTACTCGACGGGAAGTTAATCAGGTCTTTCAACTAGAGCGAATCTGGGTGATTCCTTTCCTGAGCCTCATTAGAATTAGTCTTCCTATGAGTCTAGTAATCAAACACCGACAGGATAGCCTCCTGGTGGAGGAACCACACAACATACATTCACATATAATGTGTCTCACCGTTTATGAAAATGATGACATGTGCGAAGCACTAATATCACAGATAGATATTTTGCAGTGTAGTGAGTAAAATGCATTCGTACACATTCATTAAAAATATAAATGCAACATTCACACGCAAGCATATAACAGTTTTGAAAATCTTGAAGTAGCGGCTTAAGCCCTCTTACTGGTGTCCCCAGCAGAGTCGCCACCTGTCGACGTCGGGATTTTTATTTGTCCTTTTTCTGTTCTTGTTCTTTGGTGTTCTCATGTTATGTGAGATTTGTTTAAAAAAAAAGTTAAAAAGGTCTGACATATATATGTCGATGAATTGACTGTAAGAGTCGCCAGTTGGTGTTTTTAACTGGTTGCACCAATGCAACCAAGAAAAGTTTGTACATTGACCTAGTGATGTGACACTGCTAGACGGGTCTGTGAAATCGAGATTCATTTGGGTTCGGGGGCTTGATTATGCGGAGGGAAGGTGTTAGGCACCCCCGACATCCGTGTTACCACGGTGACCGCCACTTTTCAATAAACTATTATATGAATATGTGTGTGTGTGTGTGTGAGTGAGTGTGGGTCAATGTACTGTTATTTGGAAGTAGTGATATGCCTCGTTCGCACCTATATACACAGGGTTTGAATTTGTGTAAAAATTCAATTGTAAACAAGATATAGCAATGATGTTTTGTAAAAGAGATTTTTCAAACCTTGTGCTTAATAGTAATTGAGGCCATTAATACTTCCATTTTATGATTAAATGTTCGGCTTGGTTGCTTATATTTTTGAGATGTGAAGCATCTTTGAGAAAATAATATATAGTAGTGCCGAACTCCCCATGGGCATGAAAGCCATCTAAGGAAATTCAAACACCGTGAATAATTTACAAGCTGCTTACAGCTTAAAATGTCCATCACGGGAACCGAATCTAGATTCAGTGGACTGAATCTTTGATCACATAATTCCTAGGCTCACATTATGCCGCAGTTTATATGAAAAGTAGTTAGCAGTTATATATATAAAAGCTGTAAATATATATATACAAACATGATCAACCACCACGAAGCACCTCCATGGGGGATCGAAAAATGTAAATATATAAAAGCGGTAAATATATATAGAGAGGCATGATCAACCACCACGAAGCACCTCCATGGGGGATCAAAAATATTAATAAAGTAGTAAAAACGATCAACCGCCACGAAGTAAACTCTAAAGTGGACTTTAATATAAATAAAGCGTTGAAAGGCCACGAAAGTAAACTCCGGACTTGATGAAATATATATATATATATATATATATATATATATATATATATATATATTTTAAAAGCGAGAACGATATGATATATATTGATCCCAGACTCGGTTTATCATTTCAGCGATTTATCGCTATATATATATATAAAATCCAGGCTCATCGAATAAAGTTTGACAATAGTTCATATATATAAATATATATATATATATATATATAAAAGTAGTAAACGCTCCAGATGTAAAATTCAGGCTCATCGAACAAAGTTCGACAAAGAAGACTTCTATAACTTTAAGTGGATGAACACTTATCTCCCGCCGGTAAAAATATAGCTATATGTGAGCTAACAAGTGTTTTAAATGAGAAAGCACTCAATAAGGGGCGTGTACAAAGTAAATTGGACAGGGGTTCCTCGCTCCGCGCAAATTGGACTGCGGCTGCCCGGGGTGCCTCATGCTCCGCGCATCTTGCCTTCTCGAAGTATGTGCACATGTGCAACGCAATGTCCGCTCGAACTTACAGAACTTCAATCCGAGCATCCGATTCAGGTGTATAAGACCTGTTTCAGACTGTTGTTGTCTAGACTTGCGCAATGACATGGGATTAGAGGTTGTACGAAGTCAGGAAGATGGAACCATGTCCTATCTCTTCATGCTTCAAATTCTATCCAGTGTGTTGCCTTGCGTAGTGGTCACTAGGGATTGCAACTCCTTGGTTCTTATGGGACATTGTTGTGTAGAATGTATATTGATTGTTGTTTATTGAGATGAAGCCATGTGAGGTTGAGGTGGCCATTTGACTTTGCCCTTCACCGGGGTTATCTCCGATTTTGGCAGATAAAGCAGACGTTGCTCAGGGTTATCTCTGAGATTGGACCACTGCAAGTGTTGATTGCCCTCAAGGTTGTCTCTGAGGTGTGCCTGTCCTCCCGGGGTTATCTCCTGGTTTGGGAATTGAGTGCCTCGGTAGGAGTCCCGAGGTTGAAGCTGACTGCATGCATTTGAAACAAGCATTTCTAGGGTTATCTCCAGAACTGCAACTGCACTCCTTGGGGTTATCTCCAAGGTTGACATTGTCTTTCCCAGTATTATTTCTGGGACTAAGACTGAACAGTCGGTGTTATCTCCAAGATGAATCGGCCTTCTCCGGTGGAATTTTTGGTATTTTCACTGCTATCCTCAGGGTTATCTCCGAGATGGGGAAAGGATACTCCCGGTGTGTTTGCTGGGGTTGAAATTGAACTTCTGGTGGTATCCGGGATTAAGCTGAGCTGTCTTCCAAGGTTATCTCTGAAAGAAGATTTTGCACTTCTTGAAATGTTAGTAACAGGTAGGCAGAAAAATTCGAGTGTCTACAAATGTAAGACCCCGAATTTTATGAAATGAAAGTATTTAATTTTTTTAATTATTCTATATAGTAAATGGTTAAATTGATAAAATGTTAAATTTAAGGGTGATATGTGAAAAAATTTCAAAGTAAACAAGTTGTCATAAAATAATCGGTGATAAAAGTATAATAATACATGTGGTTGCATAGTAGCACACGGTATTGTATAGTATCTTTGATTATTGATGCTTACATGAGAAGTCACTCAGTTTTATTCAATTATTGTCATAATATTTTATATTATTAAATCAATAATTGAGATGACACAATTATTCATATTATTATTTTCAATATTGACAATGTCTAGAAGTTCTGTCAAGGAGAGGTTATGTCATCTAATTGTGCGGCAATAGGGAGAAATCCTTATCGGAAAGCCCCCTCTTTCTTTAGAACGACCTGGTTGTTAAATATTGTGAATTATAATATTAATGATGAATAAGTTCGTGTTGATTAAAGAAGAAATTGATAGTTCCATTGTGTTGGAATTATTAGTGTTAGTGGAAATTGACATTTATTTCGATATTAATTGATGTCTGGAGGTTATATTGACCAATCGGGTAATTCACCGGATAAATGAGCAATTAATTGCTATTAATTCATATGCTTATAACTATGTGTTCACATGTGTGTACTATTGATTCACATGATTTACTATTAGGGGAGTTGGTTCAAGATTGATAATACTTGCATGACTAAGTTAAAAATGGAGATATAGATGAAGGTACTATACTATAATTAAATTTTTCACATGTTTAGAACTATTGAGTCACATGATTTACTATTGATTCACATGATTTACTATTAGGGGAGGTGGTGCAAGTTTCATAATACTTGTAGGGCTAAATTAAAAATGAAGAAAAAGAGGGAGGTATTATACTGTAATATTTCGAGCCCCAAAACGTGCAATTATCAAAACTATATTTTCTTATAAATAGAAGCTCATTCTTCCTTCATTTCTCACCAATTCACTAAAGCTATAGAGCAATTATTATATGTGACACCCCCAAATCCAGGTACTTCATTCCCACAGGATTTGGTGTTCACTTAATCAAACATCCATATCTAACTACCCAATCACAATAAAACTAGATAAATAAAACCTTTCCCATTAAAGGGTTACATAATAAAATCTCCCAGGTTATCTAACCTTTAATTACAATCATTCAAATGCGGAAATTAAATAAACTTCATTAAAACCAAGTCTAAGATCATCATAATAAAAATCTAACATCTCAATCAAAGTAAAATTACAAGTCTTCATCACTTGCACATTTTTCCCTTTCCTTTTTTAGTCGAAGGTTCCTCTACCTTCTCCTCTTTAGATGCAATGAGTTTATAAATATGCAAGAGTGAGCAAAACAATTGCTCACTGGATACAATATGAAATCAACAAGAGTATAGTAATAATAACTGCCAATAATAGGCTCATCAACAATGAATAGTACTCTATCATCAATTATTAGAAACTGAAATCAAAAAGGTGGAATAAATATAACTGAGGGTCATAAGACCATGAACTATGTCCACAGTTGCGAGTAATCTTTCAACTCCAACTTTAACAGTTATAAGACTATAAGGACTCCTCGTACTTAGGGAGATCAGTCCTTCGTACCATGTATTGTGCACAAACATTTAACGTTACGCGTAAGTTAACCCCTAATAATAATAGGGTTGTTCATCTCAGTATTTGGAGTACAAGTCCGCACCAAAGAGAGTTCGGTTTGGATAAGCTTTCAAGGGTAATTTGAAGTTCAACGATCATCAACTAGAGGACTAGTTGAATTAATAACATCATATTACAGAATAATCGTAATTGAATCAACATGGTAAATCAAAATCATGCTTTAGGAATAATCTAATAGCATATACTTTGAATAACTATAACATGCCTTGCTTGAACAATATTAAGTCAAGGTTAATTAGAATTGAATACTAAGCATGCATAACAGTTTGAACGATAAAATTGTTCGACATTAGTATAAATAGTTGTGCATGCTAAACAACAAGTTAAATACAAGAATAACTTGTCAACATAAACCAAAGTTTAGAAACCTTATCATTTATAAGGTAATCGAATTGAAACAATAAATAGTTCAACAAGATAAATAATTAGAAAACTTGCATTGTTATATTGGGAACAATAATTGATTCTAATTATAAAAGTAGAGTTAGAGAACTTCCCTTGTTCGTGGACTAAATCGAACAATTCAAACCACAATATCCTATAAACATATGTCATCATGACATAATTAGTCATTACCATCTTACAAACATAACTGAGTACGTTCATCATTTAAAATTGGATTTTTAATTACATAATCGAGTTATAACACAAGTTAATCGTTAATAACATACTTATGCATAGTATAGAAATACTAGAATCAACATTTTACAGTCTTACTATCATTATACAACTTTTCTTAAAATTTCGTGTACAAAAAGTACATTGTCGGACCGATTCTCGCTAACTCGGCCATGCATGCCCACGATTTATAAATGTGGTTGCATACTGCAGCATGGGCATAAAGCTACTGATGAAGATCGATCGAGACACAATGTAGCGTATGGCTGCGAGCATGGCGTTCTGGCTACACAAAGATATCGCAAGTCCGCATGCCATGGCGCTCCAGAATTGCAGACTTCGTGACACCTTTCGGCAATGAAAGAGAAAAAAGCAATTTTGGCCTACAAGCTCGATTCTAACAGACTGATACACATACAATTCATACAAAAACTTCATGTAAACATAATTCAAGAATTTCTAACATGTTTCTACTCATATAACAACATAAACAACAAAATTAACACACCCAGATTCATTATTTTTGGCTAAAACTCACTTTTTGATATTTTTGATGAAAATAAATACTGTAATTTTGTTTCTCAACCAAAACCACTAATTCAAAGCATTTTATCAAAGTATATATATACTCAAAAAAATTGAATAGCCAATTTATCAATAAAACAACAAAAAACTCATACTTTCTATTTTAACTAAATAATATATATATATATATAATGAAAAAACTCTCTGTAAAATACTTTTCTCCACGATTACATACATATCATCAATTCATTGATTATAATCATATATAACCTATGAAAATAACTTTACAACAATGGTTTATCATATGAACACACATAAAATCAACAATTATCCTATCACAAGAATTTCATAGAGAAAAATAGGAGAAGAGAAAGCTAAAGGAAATAGGAGAATACCTTGATTGTAGAAGATGATGGCTATCCCTTTTGATTATCAAACTTCTTTTCCCCAATTCTTTTCTCAATTCTCTAGCCTTCCTTCCTCTCTTCTTTTCTTCTTCTTCCTCTGTGTTTTTGTTTTTCTTCCTAACTCTAGAGCATACTAACAACTAACGTATATAGCATATAATATATATATTAATTATATAACATAACTCTAATTTACTGACATCAGTTATTTTATTTTGAAAACCAAAAGCCATAAGGCTTGTTTGGCTAGCCACTAACAAAATAACTCATTAATCCTTACACCTTGTTTGGTAAAACTCAATTAGAATAAAGACTTAATAAGCAACAAGTCTTGTTTGGCAAAACTAAATTAAACTCCCTTAATTTATTTTAGTAACTCCTTTATAATAAGGTTATTTGTCACACATTAATTTAATTAAATTAATAATAATAACAATTTATTAAATCACTTCATCACATAAATCAATACCACCAAAATTATAATTTTTTATATAATTATAACTTTATTTAATCAACCAACACATCCTTTTTAATCACAAATTCCAATAAAAATAATAGTAATTCAATAATCAAAATTCTCTAACTTAATAATTAAATTAAATTAGCAAAATAATTAATTTTCCTTAATTATTTATTTAACAAATAATTAACCACATCAATTTAAATTTGAACAATTATTTATTCAACAATAAATACATCCATTAAATATTTAAATAATTCAATAAATATTTAATATAACAATTAAAATTCTAGAATGTTACATCATTCCCTCCTAACAAGGATTCTGTCCCCAGAATCACAATTCAAACAATTCATTCGTCACAATCTCCTCTACTTACAAAGATTCTGTCCCCAGAATTGAAGACATAGATTAAACAAATAACTCAGGGTAATTCTTCATCATTTCAGCTTCGAGTTCCCACATAGCCTCTTCGACATTGTGGTTCCTCCAAATTACCTTCACAGAAGGTATCACCTTATTTCTGAGCACTTGTTCTTTCCTGTCGACTATCTGGATAGGAACCTCTTCATAGGACAAGTCTTTCTCAAATTGCAATGGTTCGTACTTAATCACGTGCTTGTAATCAGGTTTGTACGGTCGTAACACCTACACGTGAAAAATATTATGAATGTTTTGCAACTCTGGAGGTAGAGCTACCTCGTAAGCCACCTCCCCAACTTTTCGCAGCACTTCGAAGGGTCCAACAAAACTCGGACTAAGTTTTCCCTTTTTACCAAATCGATTTTTTCCCTTCCAAGGAGAAACCTTGAGGAATACGAAATTTCCTACTTCAAATTCATGATTCTGCCTGTGTTGATCAATATATTTCTTTTGTCTATCTTGAGAAACTATCAATCTTGTTCTGATGAGTTTGACAACCTCAGCAGTTTGTTATACCAGTTCTGGTCCTAATAGTTGACGCTCTCCAACTTCATCCTAGCACAGTGGAGTTCTGCACTTCCTACCGTATAATGCTTCATAAGGCGGCATGCCGATGCTAGCGTGGTAACTATTATTGTAGGCAAATTCCACCAACGGTAATTGTTCATCCCAGCTTCCTTTGAAATCCATGACGCATGCTCTCAATATATCTTCCAAGGTCTGAATCGTTCGTTCGCTTTGACCATCTGTTTGCGGGTGATATGCCATACTCATTCGCAATTGGGTTCCCATACATTCTTATAGTCTCTTCCAGAAGTTTGATGTGAACCTAGGATCTCTGTCTGACACAATTGACACTGGAACTCCATGTCTCGACACGATCTCTTTAACATATAACTTTGCCACCTGATCAAGATTGAATCTAATCTTTATTGGCAAAAGTGTCGTGATTTTGTCAATCATGTCACTATCACCCATATCGCATCGTATCCTTTCTGAGTTGTTGGAAGACCTACCACAAAATCCATTGTGATATGTTCCCATTTCCATTCCGATATCTCCAACGGTTGAAGTAACCCGCTTGGTCTTTGATGCTCGGCCTTGACTCTTTGACATGTCAAGCACTTTGAAACGCATTTTGCAACCTCTCTTTTCATATTTGGCCACCAAAAATGTCACCGCAAATCTTGATACATCTTCGTACTTCCCGAATGAATCGAATATCTCGAGTTATGAGCTTCAGTCAAGATTTCTTCGTTAATCTCTAGTACTGCTGGAACCCATATTCGTCCTTCAAATCGCAGCATTCCATCGGTATCAATCTTGTATTTCACGTCTTTTCCCTCAACCACACTTTCTTTGATTTTTCTGCATTCCTCATCCTGTAGTTGAGCGTTTTTCACTTTGTCCACCAAAGTTGGACTGGCTTCCATCTGGTAACATCTTTCATTAGATTCTCTTGGAAATTTGATTTCCAACTCTAACCTTGACATTGCTGTAATAAGCTCCTCCTTATCAGTTAACAACATCAACTTTTCCCTGCCTTTCCTACTCAAGGCATCTGCAACCACATTTGCTTTGCCTGGATGATAAAAGATCTCACAATCATAATCTTTTATCGATTCCATCCATCTTCTTTGACGCATGTTCAGGTCCTTCTGTGTGAAAATATACTTCAGACTTTTATGGTCTGTGTAAATCTCACATTTCTCTCCGTAGAGATAGTTTCTTCATATTTTTAGAGTAAACACAACCGCCGCCAACTCTAAATCATGAGTTGGATACCCTTTTCGTAATCTTTCAATTGTCTTGATGCATACGCAATGACTTTACCATTTTGCATAAGGACACACCCTAATCCCTTGTGTGAAGCATCACTATACACCACAAAATTTCAGATATTCTCGTAATGACAACACAAAAGCCATACTTAGCTTCTTTTTCAATTCCTGGAAATTTTCTTCACACTTCTCCGTCCAAACAAATTTTACAGATTTCCTCGTTAAATTTGTTAACGAAGTGGCAATCTTGGAAAAATCCTGGATAAACCGTCTGTAATACCCTGCTAATCCCAAGAAACTTCTCACTTCTGATGGAGTTCTCGGTTGTTCCCAATTTATCACAGCTTTAACCTTTGATGGATCCACTGAAATTCCATCCTTGTCAATTACGTGCCCAAGAAATTGTACACGTTCCAGCCAAAATTCATATTTAGAGAATTTTGCATACAACTTTTCTTTTCTTAGCGTCTTCAGCGTTAGACGTAAGTGTTCCACATGTTCCTCTTGAGTTTTAGAGTACACTAGAATATCGTCGATAAACACCATCAAAAACTTGTCCAAAAATGGTTTAAACACCCTGTTCATCAAATCCATGAATGCTGCAGAGACGTTTGTCAAACCAAAAGACATCACCAAAAATTCGTAATGTCCATACCGAGTTCGGAATGCCGTCTTTGGTACATCCTCCTTTCTTACCTTCAGTTGATGATACCTACTTCTCAAATCTATTTTTGAGAAATATCTAGCACCCCTCAATTGATCAAACAAGTCATCTATTCTCGGCAATGGATACTTGTTCTTAATAGTGACTTTTTTTAACTCTCTATAATCAATGCAAAGATGCATTAACCCATCCTTCTTCCTTACGAATAACACCGGTGCTCCCCACGGTGACACACTCGGCTGAATGTACTTCTTGTCTAACAACTCCTGTAGTTGTACCATCAGTTCTTTCATCTCCACCGGAGCTATTCTGTACGGAGCCTTCGATATCGGAGCGGTTCTTGGCGCTAAGTCGATCACGGACTCGATTTCTCTGTCAGGCGAAAGTCCTGGAAAATCCTCTGGAAACACGTCCACAAATTCCCTAACCACTAGTATTTCTTCCAGTTTTGTACCCTTCTTCTGAGTATCTACTATGTAAGCTAAATAACCCACACAGCCCTAACTCAACAACTTTTTAGCCTGCATAATCGTCAGACATCTCATTTGTCTAGGCAATTTGCTACTATTGAATACTACCTTTGACGGAGTCATAAAGTTTACACATTTCTTTCGGCAGTCAATTATCGCTCCATAATTGAACAACCAATCCATTCCCAAAATAACGTCAAACTCTCCTAGCCTGATCGGAATCAAATCTACTGCCAAAATATTTCCCTTAATATTCACCTTACAGTTCTTGTATACGAACCTAACAGGAACTACTTCCTTATTTGCAATTTCTATGTTTAAAGGGAAATTCAATTCTTCACTAGGCAATCCTAATCTCATAGCAAATTCATCAGATATAAATGAGCAAGTAGCACCCGAATCAAATAATACATAAGCATCAATATCATTGATTGGGATAATACCTGACACCACATCCTTTGATTGCACAGCATCTTGCATAGTCATGTTGAAGGTTCTAGCTGTGGGCTTATTTGTTGTTGGTCCCGCAATAGCCAACGCACCTCCACTAGCATTTCCCTTGCTCCCATTTGTCTCACCAGATCTCTTCTTAGGGCATTCACGAGCAAAGTGATCCTTGGATCCGCACGTGAAACACACATTCTTCTTAGCTTGAGTGCAATTTGGGGCGATGTAACCCTCCTGGCCACAATTGAAGCATACACGTTTCCCCAGCAAACACACTCCTTTATGAAACTTTCCGCACGTAGCACATGCTTCGAACTTCTTATTTTGCTAGTTTCTTTACTGATTTACAGCTCCTCCATTCCCATTCCACTTCCTATTCAGGTTGTTTCCATTACTACCGTTACCACCACTCTTAGCTTCACCTTCACTTTTCTTCTTTCTCTTCTCTTGATTATGCTTGGTTATCGCCTCGCCTCCACTTTCAGTGAGAATCGCCTTCCCCAACACTGCTGCAAATGTCTTCAATTGGAATAGGGAGACCCTACTGTACAACCAGGGTTTCAGTCCCTGCTCAAACCTCTTTGCCTTGCGCTCGTCTGTGCTGACCTGATATGGCGCAAACCTCGCCAACTCGTTGAACTTCGCGGCAAACTCCGACACCGACATTGTTCCTTGCTTCAACTCCAAAAACTGAACCTCCAGCTGACTCTTCGAACTCTCAGGAAAATAAGTCTCGAAGAACAGCTCCTTAAACATATCCCAGTTCATTACTCCTGGTCCTTCCCGAGTTTTATTGGCCTGCCACCAAAAGCTAGCCTCCTCCTTCAACATAAACGTCGCAAAAGCAGTCTTCTGATTCTCCTCTACCCTAACAACATCAAAAACCTTCTCAATTCCCATGATCCAGGTCTATGCTTCAACTGGATTCATGGACCCACGGAATTCTGGTGGTCCAACCGCCTTGAAGTCCTTAAATGTAGCACCTTGATTCTGAGGTTGATTCTACGGTTGATTTTGCGCATTGCTGCACATGAATGCGTACTAAATCTTTGAACGGAGTTAGTTTCAAGATTATCGTTGTTGGTTCCTTCTTGGTTCTCGGCAGAAGTGGTTGGCGCCTTGGAGGCATTTTATGTTAAAAAAAAATACATTCATTAGATTATTACTCAACTCTTTTCAAGTAATTTCTACTTAACTTGCCCCTATAAAAGTAATCACTTCATAACACATAACACTTTGGATAAAGAAAATAATATCTTTTATTCATAACTTCTTTGAAAACATCATATCAATAGCAACACTGCTATTTAAATTCACTATCCCGAGATAAAGAATCTACAGGATTTAAAACATCAAAATATTCCTTTGTTTATAAACACATCGGAATTTCCATTATTAACTACCAAATTATTTTCACATAATTAAACTAATACTATCACTGTCTGTTAAGGTGCTGAATAGCCTTGCTACGTTCCTCTTCCATGATGCGAGCCATCGTTCTGCGATCCAGCATATATGATGGTAGATCCTCAAACTAGATTGGATACTTCCTAACTCGATCTTGGACCGCATCCATTGCATTTTGTAGTGTAGAGTTCGTCTCCTCAAGCTTAGCCTTCTTCGCACGACGATCATCTTCTGCAAGACCAGCCTGACGTGACTCTCTCTGAGGTCTCTTTCAGATCCTTCTTCAGCTTTTCTATTTCTGCGGACTTATCCTCGGTTTGACCATTCTCATGGACCAGATCCCACTCCACGTTTCCTAAAAGTGTGTGAAGAGCCACAATCTCCCTATCCCTCTACTCAATAGTAATCTGCTGACTAACCGCCCGCTCAGTCAGATCCTGGATAGTATCCTGCAACTCTATGTTACGATCATAAAGTGCATCATACATCTCAGCATCAATGGAGTTCGGTGGGAACTCCCCTTCGTCCTCAGGATCCTCCTCTGAATTAGACTCAGTCTCGGGCTCATGCTCCTGACCAACAACAATGATCAATGGAAATGTCTCTCTCTCAGACCAAATTGTTCCTCACGACATGAATGTCTCGGGGCTCCTCCTCTATAGGTACTCGGGGTTCCTCCTCCCCAGCTCGACTAGTTCCTCCAACATCCGACATCCTGACAACAAAATGTTTAAGTTTTAGTTACTAATCATTACTACTCGACTCTCATGAGCACATAAGTTGTAAACACATAAGCACATAAGTGTTTTATTATTTCTTCTTTAAAACTCGATAAGAGTTTATCATCACTATCTTTTCGAAGGTTACTTCCTAAGGCTTTTCCCCCACCTAAGGTTCATAACCTAAAGCTTTGATACCAACCTGTGACACCCCCAAATCCAGGTACTTCATTCCCATAGGATTTGGTGTTCACTTAATCAAACATCCATATCTAACTACCCAATCACAATAAAACTAGATAAATAAAACCTTTCCCATTAAAGGGTTACATAATAAAATCTCCTAGGTTATCTAACCTTTAATTACAATCATTCAAATGCGGAAATTAAATAAACTTCATTAAAACCAAGTCTAAGATCATCATAATAAAAATCTAACATCTCAATCAAAGTAAAATTACAAGTGTTCATCACTTGCACATTTTTCCCTTTCCTTTGCTAGTCGAAGGTTCGTCTACCTTCTCCTCTTTAGCTGCAATGAGTTTATAAATATTCAAGAGTGAGCAAAACAATTGCTCACTGGATACAATATGAAATCAACATGAGTATAGTAATAATAACTGCCAATAATAGGCTCATCAACAATGAATAGTACTCTATCATCAATAATCAGAAACTGAAATCCAAAAGGTGGAATAAATATAACTGAGGGTCATAAGACCATGAACTATGTCCACAGTTGCGAGTAATCTTTCAACTCCAACTTTAACAGTTATAAGACTATAAGGACTCCTCATACTTAGGGAGATCAGTCCTTCATACCATGTATTATGCACAAATATTTAACGCTACGCGTAAGTTAACCCCTAATAATAATAGGGTTGTTCATCTCAGTATTTGGAGTACAAGTTCGCACCAAAGAGAGTTCGGTTTGGATAAGCTTTCAAGGGTAATTTGAAGTTCAATGATCATCAACTAGAGGACTAGTTGAATTAATAACATCATATTACAGAATAATCGTAATTGAATCAACATGGTAAATCAAAATCATGCTTTAGGAATAATCTAATAGCATATACTTTGAATAACTATAACATGCCTTGCTTGAACAATATTAAGTCAAGGTTAATTAGAATTGAATACTAAGCATGCATAACAGTTTGAACGATAAAATTGCTCGACATTAGTATAAATAGTTGTGCATGCTAAACAACAAGTTAAATACAAGAATAACTTGTCAACATAAACCAAAGTTTAGAAACCTTGTATCATTTATAAGGTAATCAAATTGAAACAATAAATAGTTCAACAAGATAAAGAATTAGAAAACTTGCATTGTTATATTGGGAACAATAATTGATTCCAATTATAAAAGTAGAGTTAGAGAACTTGCCCTGTTCGTGGACTAAATCGAACAATTCAAACCACAATATCCTACAAACATATGTCATCATGACATAATTAGTCATTACCATCTTACAAACATAATTAAGTACATTCATCATTTAAAATTGGATTTTTAATCACATAATCGAGTTATAACACAAGTTAATCGTTAATAACATACTTATGCATAGTATAGAAATACTAGAATCAACATTTTACAGTCCTACTATCATCATACACCTTTTCTTAAAATTTCGTGTACAAAAAGTACATTGTCAGACCATTCTGCTTTAACTTTCATGACTGCACAGGGGCATGTTACATGAGAGATATCAAAGGCTACATAGGCAGTATGGTTATTGCCATCAAAAAGTCCGGCCATGCATGCCATGAATTGCGAATTCTGCAGAACCTCGTGCGAACGACATAACAAAGACACAAAAAAGCCAATTTTGGCCTACAAGCTCGATTCTAACAGACTGATACACATACAATTCATACAAAAACTTCATGTAAACATAATTCAAGAATTCCTAACATGTTTCTACTCATATAACAACATAAACAACAAAATCAACACACCCAAATTCATTATTTTTGGCTAAAACTCACTTTTTGATATTTTTGATTAAAATAAACACTGTAATTTTGTTTCTCAACCAAAACCACTAATTCAAAGCATTTTATCAAAGTATATATATACTCTAACAAATTGAATAGCCAATTTATCAATAAAACAATTAACCAACTTATAATTTCTATTTTAACTAAATAATATATATATATATAAAGAAAAAACTCTTTGTAAAATACTTTTCTCCACAATTACATATATATCATCAATTCATTGATTATAATCATATATAACCTATGAAAATAACTTTACAACAATGGTTTATCATATAAACACACATAAAATCAACAATTATCATATCACAAGAATTTCATAGAGAAAAATAGGAGAAGAGAAAGCTAAAGGAAATAGGAGAATACCTTGATTGTAGAAGATGATGGATATCCCTTTTGATTATCAAACTTCTTTTCCCCCAATTCTTTTCTCAATTCTCTAAACTTCCTTCCTCTCTTCTTTTCTTCTTCTCTTCTTCTTCTTCCTTTGTGTTTTTGTTTTTCTTCCTAACTCTAGAGAATACTAACAACTAACGTATATAGCATATAATATATATATTAATTATATAATATAACTCTAATTTACTGACATCAGTTATATTATTTTGAAAACCAAAAGCCATAATGCTTGTTTGGCTAGCCACTAACAAAATAACCCATTAATCCTTACACCGTGTTTGGTAAAACTCAATTAGAATAAAGACTTAATAAGCAACAAGTCTTGTTTGGCAAAACTAAATTAAACTCTCTTAATTTATTTTAGTAACTCCTTTATAACAAGGTTATTTGTCACACAATAATTTAATTAAATTAATCATAATAACAATTTATTAAATCACTTCATCACATAAATCAATACCACCAAAATTATAATTTTCTATTTAATTATAACTTTATTTAATAAACAAACACATCCTTTTTAATTACAAATTCCAATAAAAAGAATAGTAATTCAATTAATTAAAATTCTCTAACTTAATAATTAAATTAAATTAGCAAAATATTTAATTTTCCTTAATTATTTATTTAACAAATAATTAACCATATCAATTCAAATTTGAACAATTATTTATTCAACAATAAACACATCGATTAAATATTTAAATAATTCAATAAATATTTAATATAACAATTAAAATTCTAGAATGTTACATTATATAGAGAAATTATATAGAGAAAGAAGAAGAGAAGTCGGCTACCTAACTATTCCAGTATCTAGTTTTCTTCTAAGGTAAGGGGTATTATTTCTTTTGTATTCATGAAGAGAGCTTCTATTATTCCATTCTTTATTATTATGTTGGAATAACTTTGTTTATGCAAGTCTGTATACATGGTGAAATTCTTACATTATTTCATTCTTTATTATTATGTTGGAATAACCTGTCTATGCAAAGTACCTCATACATGGTGAAATTCTTCTGTTATTCCATTATTTATTATTTTTCTGTTGGAATATCTTGTCTATGCGGATTAAGCATGACCTGGTTCCATTCTTTATTATTCTGTTAGAATATCATGTCTGTGCGTATTACGCATGACCTGGTTCCATTATTTATTATTCTGTTGGGAATAACCTATCTGTGCGGTCTATCGCATGCCTGGTGAATTCTTCTATTATTTCATTCTTTATTATTCTGTTGGGAATAACCTGTCTGTGCGGTCTATCGTATTCTTTGTGAATTCTTTTGTTATTCCATTCTTTATTATTTTGTTGGAATAACCTGTATACGCGGACTACCGCATGCATGGTGAATGACATTTCGTATTCATTCTTTATTAAATTGTGAAAATGATCTGTCTACGTGGATTATCGCATGGTGGATGAAAATTCATTTGCAGTTTTGTATATTCTATTATACTCGTATGAGATATCATTTCTTTTGTACTCGTTATGAAATATCATTTTGTTTGGTATTTTAATTACGAGTTATTATTCACTCTAGTATTATTCACTCGGGTATGCGGGGCACTTTTCTTGTCGGAGTACTATTTACGAGTTACTATTCATGAGTTACTATTCACCCAAATTACTATTCACCCGAATATTATTCACTCGGGTATTTGAGATACTTTTTATGTTTGGGGTATTATTCACGAGTACTATTCTTCAAGTACTATTCACGGGTACTATTTAATTCACGAAAAATATATTTCTTTTCTGTCCAAATTTTTTTGGTACATGAATATTATTCTTGAATTTTACTCTACAAAGCAGTATCATGTTGACAATTTAGACGTTATTGATTTCTGGATAAATTAAATTATAAATCTTTAAAATTTATCCTTGAACTTGTTTTATTCAATTATTATGTCATTGTCATCATCCTCATGCGTATATTTTGATGAAAGTCATCTTTGGCTTACGTGCGGAGATGGACTTGGTATTATTATGACCAGGGATTATTCGGTATAGTCATGACTGCAATGTGACAAATGATGTGGTGAAAGTCCTCATTGGCTTGTAGTTCATTGATGGACAGTTGTTGGTATGATTATGACAAGGGATAATTTGGTATAATCATGACCATTGATGATTACATGAATATCCTTGGGCGTAGTGCGAGGATGATTTGATTTTATTTATTAAGTTTGAGTCTCAAATATAAAGTTGATGAAAACTATTTAAATCATAGAAGATAGTAGATTTTATGCTCTACTTGACTCTTCTAATGGATTGCTTATTCCGCTGCAGTTGTTGATCTAAAACTTGTTGTCTATTATATTCTATCAGTTGTTATACTGTTGAAGGCTAAGGATAATTTATTCTGCATTATCTTAGTCATAATATTTCTTAATGTGCTAGTTGAGCTCACCCTTTCTTTCATTGTTCTCTTCGGGAAATGAGAATATAGTTGGGACGAGTCGGGGAATGGAGTGATGATCCAGTATAAGTGGCTTTAGTAGTCCTCACTATTCTATGGAATAGTGTGATAATAATTGTAATGAGGACTCCATTGAGTGTGGATATTGTCTAGATGACAATATTTGTATTAAAACTCACAGCATATTTTTTGTCGTATTTTACACGACTGTTGTATAATTAATTAAGTTATATTTGAATTTATGTAATGTGTATCTGGCGACTCAAGATAGGTGATGTATACCTGTTTTGTGGGCGTCACAACAAACATCAACTATCAATTTAAGGTTATATCCATGAATTAACCATCAATTTTGACTCCAACATAAAGCAAAATGTACATATTTTAACAAAACTTAATTTCTTCTTGTTTAACCTTTCTTTCATGAATTAACTTAACCAAAATCATTTATAAATAACATATAACAGATTATAAACCTCTACCAACACATATACCATCCTCTTACCAAACTAAACAATCAAAAGTTCCATCAACAATCCTTCTTAAAAGAAAACTTCATGAAACATAATCTAAAATCACAAAACTAAATTATTACATTTGATTTACTATAAAGCTTGAAAACTTGGATAATTTCTTGCCTCTCCCTTCTTTGATTCTTAAACTTCTTCAGAGAATTTATGTTTTAAAATTTCTCTCTTCCTCCCTTCTCTGTGTTTTCAAATAAACTTTTCTAACTGATAAAACACTTAACGTGTTTTTTATTTCTTCTTTAGTTGTACAAATAGGGAGTTACCATCAGTTACAAAAACCAAGGCCACAAGGCCATGTTTGGCTAGCTCTCTAAAAAAAATCCTTTTTAACTTATTTTTATCTCTTCCTTATTATATAGTTTGTTTGTCATAACCATTATTAAATTAAATTAAACCTCAATATAACAAATTACTAAATCTCTAAATTAATTACTTAATTAAATTAGAATATTCGCATTCCATCAATATTATCACACTTTCATTAAATTATTCCATAACGATTTCTATCAAATATTCATTTTAAATTTCATAAATATTCCAACTAAAATATTTATTTTATTCGATAAATATTTCAACTATTTACTTAGATTCACAATCGTATTACATTGACATGTTACGCTTTATATGTAATATGTATTACTTTCTCATCTTATTAAAACAAATATATTTATATTAATTCACTATTTTAATTAAGTGAATTAGTTGTCTTATTTATGAAATTTAATTCATTACAATTTAATTGCTAATCATCAGCATGATAATCAAATTATATTATTTCATAATATAATTTCCAACTCTATTTAAATTAACCAATATTTATTCGAGTTAATTCCTTTTTCTACCATATTCCTTTACATAACTAATTAACATATTAGATTTATATGTAACATACATTACTCTCTCATTTTATTAAAACACATAATAATAATAATAATATTCATCAAATTCTTATTTTAATTATTTTACATTAATTCACTATTTTAATTAAGTGAATTACTCACATTATTTATGAGATTTAATTCATAATAAATTTATTTCTACAAGGCATAATAATCAAATTATATTATTGCATAATATAATTTTCAACTTAATTAAATTAACTTAACTCCTTTCCAAACATTTTCATTTACCTTCTTCAATAGTTAAATTAAATTAACTACTAAACCTCATTCTCCCAATATGCGAATATATATATATATATATATATATATATATATATATATATCTTATGCATTCACACCAGATCACATATTTCACAATATATAAAAAATATGTTTAATTACTCTATCTCAAAATATCTCATAATAAGAATTTTAACTATTAAATTCTTATTTTAATAACTTATGAAAATTCGGGTTGTCACAATGAACTTGTCCAAATATTGCCTAAACACTCTGTTCATCGTATCCATAAATGCAGCTGGTGCATTTATCAACCCAAATGACATCACCAGAAACTCATAATGGTCGTAACGAGTTCTGAACGCCGTTTTAGGTACATCTTTCTTCCTTACTTTTAACTGATGATACCTTATTCGTAAATCTATCTTAAAAAAATATTTGTCCCCGTTCAACTGATCAAATAAATCATCGATGCTGGGCAATGGGTATTTATTCTTTATTGTTAGCTTGTTCAACTCTCGATAGTCGATACAAAGTCTTAACGATTCATTCTTATTCTTTACAAACAATATTGGTGCTCCCAACGAAGAAATAATCGGTTGAATGTATTTCCTATCCAACAGTTCTTGTAGTTGGACCATAAACTACTAAATTTCAACTGGCGCCATACGATACGGTGCCCTTGAAACTAGTGCCGCTCCTGGCACAACATCTATTATGAATTTAATCTCACTATCCAATGGAAGACCTGGTAACTCGTTTAGAAACACATCTATGAATTCTTTTACTATAAGTATTTATTCTATTGTTGCTCCTACTATCTGGTTATCAACAACATGACACAAATAACCTACATATCTATTCTTCAGCAATTTCTTAGCTTGTGTCATGGTAAGACAACAAGAATGTCCCGGCAACTTACTACCATAAAACACTACCTTTGGTTTCTTCAAAGTCCGAAGGTTTATACATTTCTTTTGACAATCTATAATTGCACCATGGTTAAACAACCAATCCATCCCGAGAATTACATCGAATTCTCCCAACTTTATCAGTATTAAATCTACCGACAATTTATTACCTTTTATTTCTACACAACAACGCCTATGGATATGTTTAACATGAATTATTTCTTCGTTCGCTACCTTAATTCTCAAAGGTATTGACAATCTTTCAGGGAGTAACCCTAACCGTCTAGCAAATTTACATGCTATAAAAGAACAAGTAGCACCCGAATCAAACAACACATAAGCATTTATATCGTTGATTGGGATAATACATGGAACTACATCTCCCGATGCAACTGCATCCTCGACCGTCATATTAAATGTGTGGGTTGTCGATCTACTCACCTAAGCTGAACAACTAATAAATAACTTGCCACTATTAGCGTTGTTATTACCATCCATCCCCTTCTTCGGACAGTTCTTCATTATGTGGTCAATTGATCCACATACGAAGCATTCATGGTTCTTCTTCGAATTTGGACAATTAGGCGAAATGTGTCCTTCTTGTCCATAATTATAACACTTAGCTTTACCCTTGAGATAGACTCCTAAATGAGTCTTCACACAATTCTTACATGCCTGGATCCTTCTCTTATGATCTCCTTGTTTCATTCTGGTATTCCTAGAGTTAAAACCCTTCCTCTTATATCCACTGCCACTCCCGCTGGCTCCCTCAGTCTTGACTCCATCGTCAACCTTACTCTTATAATTCTTTTCTTTGTGGTATTGGCTTAAAGCCTCACTACCTCCCTCTACAATTATTGTCGTTTCCAGAATGGTTCCAAAGAAATTACTTTAAAACACTGATATTCGACTATAGAGCCAGGGTTTCAAGCCCTGCTCAAATCTTCGTGCCTTTCTCACCTCAGTATCCACCTGATGTGGAGCAAATCTCTCCAGTGCATTGAACTTGGCATCATATTGGGGAACAGTCATATCCCCTTGTCTCAGTTCCAGAAATTTCATCTCCATCCTACCCTGCATACTCGTGGGGAAATAGTTCTTGAAGAATATCTGTTTAAACTGTGTCCACGTTATAACCTTTGCTCCAGCCCTAGCTTGGTTCGCCTCCCACCAGAAGTTGGCCTCTCCCTTCATCATATAAGTGGAAAAAGAAGTCTTTTTCCCCTCTTCGACATTTGCAATTATAAACGCCTTCTCAATCTCTTTCTCCCATGTTTGGGATTCTATAGGGTCCGTAGTTCCTTTGAACTCCAGCGGACCTACACTCTTGAAATTCTTAAACGTAGTAGCATGTACTACAGTAGGATTAATAGGTATATTCGCACCATTTCTATTAAAGGTAGCTGTTAATAGATTAATAAACCCATGCATTGGGTTAACCGGTCCCCCTTCTTATTGATTCACATTAGCTTCCTGATTTCATTGTCTTCTTCTTGGCAGCATATTTCTCTTAAAATAAATAACAATTCATTACTACTTACTTCTTATTTATTAGTTATTATTCACGATTAACAATAACTCAAACTCATTGCAAAACATGTTCAATAAAGTTCTTATATCGATATAGTTGATTCTTTGTAGTATAATAATACATCGTTCATCATTACATAGCCTTAGCTAATTACATTACTTTCTTATAATTACTTTCCAAAAATTGAGATTTACAAAAGACTACCCCTTGATTATATAAAAGAGAGTTTTACGTCACTAAATAGATACACAATATTTACATATCTATACATATTCTACTTATTAACTAAATTACATTTGCCTAATGGCATTTGCATAATCTGCATTGGCAAGACTGGCCACCACATCCTGGCTGATCGTAAGCTGAGTCTGCCTTAACTCAACTGGATACTCAACAACTTCTCACTGATAATCCTCATGTGAACTTCTATGAATATAGGACATCTTTCTAATCTTCTATCTCTTGGCCTTTATCTCCTCCCTCATCTCAAAGGCCTCATGTTTCAGCTCTCGGACCTTGTCCTTAGCCAAAACTTTTTCATTATGTTCAACCACCCAAAAAGTCTCCATGTCCTTATTGTCTTCCAAGATGTCATGGACCTCTTCTTTCAGCTCATTCACCTCCTTACCCAGCTAGATATTTTCTAACTAATATAGTCATGAATAACGCCTTCATTGACTCCCCTGGTGTCATCTCCTTTGTAGGTATTACCGTATTAAATGATACTACCTCCACCTACTCTTTAGACATTCCATCGAACAAGGATTTATACCCTAGATTCTCGAAATCTTCTGATGTATCCTTCTTCGAATCATCCACCACCATTACTGGCACTTTGGCTACTGGTGTCTATAAAATCACTATCTGATTCATTAACTCCTCGCTAACCACATGTATATCTCTATACATAACATTATCTCTTGACATTTACAATAAACATAATATCTTGATTAGTACATAATATCATAATATTATAAACACATATCACATTTAATGCATTTTAAGGTTAACTTCATCTTTAATTCTTATTGTAATGAATTTCCTCAATTCACCACTTAAAAACTCAACATGAGTTTAATTACTTCTAACTTCCTCAACTCTACTTAAGGTTATAGCCTAAGGTTCTTCCCCCCATAAGTTTATAACTTACTGCTCTGATACCAACCTGTGACACCCCCAAATCTAGGTATCTTCAATCCCGATAGATGGTGTTACACGGTGCTACTGTTCACACGTACATTCAATTGAAATACATCAATACTATTTATTACATAATAATAAGTCCCTTCCCAGGTTCTTTGTAACCATCACATAGGTTCTTTGTCATAGTATGAAATTAATACAAAAGTAATACTATTCTATTACAAGGATAACTATTTGTCCGCCTTGGTCTTTCCTTTGTCCATACCGAATCCTTTGATTCGTTTATTTTTAGCTGCAATCATATAGTGCAAGCAAGGGTGAACATAACTAGCTCAGCAAGTATAACAATTATAGTAGAACAATATACAAGAATCATATGAGTATATCTTCTATAACTGAACCAATAGTTATGAAGTACTATGAATAAATCAAAAATAGCACTTCTCTTTTCTTTAAAACGTTTAACGACGAACAACATTTGTTAAACTGTGAGGTTGGTCAAAGACCATGAGCATTTCATTCTTTCTTTCTTTGAAAAGGACAACCCAACACTAAGTCTGTAAGTTTGACATTTCTTATGAACACGTCTAGGTGATCAAATTATAGTACTCTATGTTGTACAACACTACTACATTAAACGTATCTATGTTTAAGTTTTGGCAAACTCAAGTGCCAATCGATTTATGACAAAAATGTTTGTTTATTCATACTCAGTCTTACCATTGAATCCGTATCAAAGCAATTGGCACAAGATAGCAATATCAATAATATTTTAAAAGATTATAATGAAATCCACAAAATACTTTAAGTATGTTCTAGCTGAAATAAATGGCTTTGACATCTTTGTTAATGCAAATCATGCATATTATACATTAATTATAAAGCTTTTCCAATATAAAGTATGGACAAGGGTTTAGAAAACTTGCCTCAAGTGTCGTTTAGTGCTAATTCACTTTCCTTTTGGGTCTTTATAGGTTCTACATGACATAATCATATAACATATCATATTAGGTCACATATAATGTATAAGTATTGCCATTAACCTATCTTTTTCTTCTTCTTAGTATAAACTATCTGATTTGTTAACTTAGTAACATTCGTTAGGTTATTTAACGTCCATTACGGCTTTATAACATTTTATTGTTATAAGTAACCTTATTCGTTCGATGTCTAAGTAATTACATTTCAAGTAATCTCAAACATTCATTTGATGTGAATACGGTTTGCCGTATTACTAAATACAGGACTCTGTATTACAAAACTTACTCTGTGTTCCTATTTTCGTAATCTTTTGTTAACTTTTAAATGTTAAACTTAAGTTCTTAATTATCATTTAAGATGTTACTTTAAGTTTAATTAATGTCATAATTCACCTTCAATCAACTTACCTTTCTTTTATGTTCATAACTATTCTTCTCTGCCTTTAGTCTAGAACTGGCGCTGCGGCGCTGTGTCTTTTGTTAAGTGTTGCGCTGCAGTGCATATTTGTAGTAGCTGGGATCCGGTGCTAGCGCTGTAACGACCCCAAAATTAATACAATTCATTTCTCAACTTCAGTCGTTAACAATACGTCTAACTTCTGATTTTACATTATTCGATGTTAAACTTAATAAATGCGGAATAATTTAAACTTTTCTATCTTATTAGTTTAATTCCCTGAATTAAAACCTTTATCATCTACACATCTCTGAATCAAATTTATTTTATGATTCGCTTCATCAGAGTTATTATATAAAATCTAACATTTCAGCTCGATACTCCTTATACATTGTGTTAGTTCCCAGACACTAGTACAAAATCATAAAAAGACAACACTTAAAAGATGGCATTTTTATAAAAAATATTGTGGTATTTTTTTTTCCGTTTTTTAACAAAACATTGTAGATACATATAAAAAAATGTTATTAATTTAGAAGGGCAATTTTTGGTTTCAAATAGATAATGTTTTTTAAAAAAATGTTATATATGTAAAAAAACATAGAGCCAAAAAAAAGGAGAAAGTAATCTATAACTTATTAATGCGAGAATAGAATTCAGTCTCTTATACCCAAAACCCTTGCCTCTCTTCTCTCTCACTCCCTACCTCCACAACCAGTCGTCGCCGCTGCTCGCCCCTTGGTTTCGATTCAAACCCTTGAATCCGATATGGTCACCAACGAAAATGGCAAAGTTCAAAGCCCTAATGCTGTTGAGGGGAAAAAGAGGAAGAGAATCAAAGAGAAAGATGAAGTATCTGATATTGAGTTGGCTTCCTTGGGTGAAGGTTCAGTGGCTCCATTAGAGATTAGCAAATTGAAGAAAAAAACAAAATCTAGTGTTGAATTAGAAAATTTTTGGTCTGAGTTGAAGGCTTTGTCAAAGAAAGCATAAGGGAAGAATCATTTGGGAAAAGATGCCCGTGAAGATCTAAACTTTGGAAGAACATGTTTGGTTCAGTTCGTGTTTGGTTTGATAAGATTTCTTCTACAGAGAGGCTCAGCGCCTTAGTTATGTTGCCCGCTTTGCCTTCAAGGTTCAATTCACTATCTCCTCTCATATTTTCTTCATATACATATAGACATATGTATGTATATATAGCTGTATAGAGTTTGAATCCAATAAAATTGGCAATTTGATATATGTTTTCTTTTATGTTTTGATGGGAAGAGCAGCTACTTCAGATGCAGAAGCAGTACAAACTTATAACACCCGGTTCCTCTGTTCTTAACCTTGGTTGTGCTCTGGGTGCCTGGCTGCAGGTCTCTGATCTCTACATTTATTTTTATCTCTCTATATTTTTTAATTTTCTTTGTCAAGTTTATTTTTCCAAAAAGATACAATTTTGGGTTGCCCTTTTAAAACTAATTGAAGTGTAATGGATTAAGAATAGGTAGCTTATCAGAGCTTGGGTCCATTAAAAAATGGTGGGGTTGTTCAGGGTATTGATCTTAAGGTGATTATCACTATAGCTATTGTAATTTATTTTTTTATGGTTTAGTGAAATTAATGCTCACATGTCACAAAGTGATGCAGTTATGTTCAGTTATAGGCATTTTAATGAATTGATTTATTGGTTTTTGTGGGGATATTCAGAACAGAAGGTGAAGGTTCCTCCTCTTTGTTATTCAAGGGTCCAAGCTATTGCTGCTGATGTCATGAAGCTCCCCAAAAACCAAATTAGGAGACTCTTTCCTCAGGTTAGCACAACTCATTCACAAAACTTGATCTTCATTGTTTAGCTATATGTTTATATTGGATTCATTTGTAGCAGAAGAATTGTTCAACTTAATTTTTATGGCATTTACCTTGTTTGTCTTCATTTAGTACATTATCTTTGAAATTGGTGGGCTTGAGTAACTCCTTGTTAATGTTTGAGGAAATTGTTCCTATATTTGTGATTTATGTTTCGATGTTCAATTTGTGTTTGTTCTTGGTAAATTCTCCAGAAGCATCTTAGATACTTCTTGGCGTTCTTATAATAACTAGTACATAATGTTTGCAAATTTTAGATTGCCGTGTTAGCTGCTAGAAGCCTAGAAGTTACAACTTTCTGTATTTTTTGTATTTATTTAAAAAAGAAGGTACCATGAAGCCCATATAAGGTTTTCTGCTTATTTTTTCTTCCATCTTATTCTTGTGATGTGATGATGGTATAATGTTGGTTTTAGAGTACATTGCATTGTTATCCATACATTTTCCGTGGTGATAAATAGTCTGATGCTTGCAGTGTTCATGCTTATATTGTATTCAAAACGGAGGAATCTGCTCAGGCTTCTTTGTCTCATAATATGGTTGTGGTATGTTTCTTTTCCTTTTAACTGGCTGATTTTATTTTACTTATGTTGACAAGTTTATAATATCCGTTGAGTCATGGACATCAATTGAGATTTTGATATTCTAGCATTAGATTCAAACAGTTGTGTGCTTGTGAATGTAGGTTGGAGGAAATCATATTCGTGTTGATAGGGCGTGCGCACCACGCAAGAAACTGAAGGGATATGTGTTCTACTCTATGATAGCAAGAGGATTGTTTTTGTTGGTAACCTCCCATTTGATGTCAAGGTGAATTTTGTATGCATTATATTATATATTATATGGACTGCTAACCACCACTAGTACAAACAGAATTCAGACGCCAAGAGTGTTGTCGAACTAACCAATGGAACATCATGTGAAGTTATGAACCTTTAGACTTCAAAATCTGTCATATTCTGAGGTAAAAGTGAAAACTAATTACAGAACTTCTTTGGTGTATACTTTTCTCTTTCCTATTTCTACTTTATTGATTAGGTGTGGCTATATTTTAGTTTGAACTTTGAGTATAACTGCAGTTCTGTTGCTGCACTAGAAGTTCCTTTTCAAGGTTATCAAAGTGTTGAAGGATAACTCGTAATACTTAGACACTTTAGTGCTTATGGTATTTGTTAAGTTGTTAGCATGTTCTCTATTTTTTTCCCTTCAAATTACATAAAAAAGTAATTTGAACTCAAACTAACATAAATAATTTGACCAAATATCTAAAAAAATTGAACTCTCTAATATTTGTCTTTATGTTGTTATTTTTCTCTTTTTCCTCTGTTTGCCACACCCTGACTAATGTTCTCCTCTGTCAGCGAAAACCAACCTAACTAGTTATAGTCCAATTCCACCACCACGGACCACCATTCTTTGCTGGTCATCTTTACAGCCACTATATTCCTCTGTGTTTTCCTTTAAATGGAACAAATTAAAATCAGAATATGTGTTGCTCTTATTCTGTTCGGTTTTGATTATTGATGAATCTACTCTAATCACTCATTTTCTGTTGTGACTTTTGAGTGAATGGATGTGTTTTGGAAACATTTGCAGAGTTTTAGCTTCAAATTTTTATAAAGGGGCTTATGAATCTGTTTTGACGATTGTTTTTTCTATTGATGCTTGAGTTCTATTTTATAGAATTTGAGATAAGAAATAATTTTATGTGTACAGGTTGTTTTAGAGAATTCGAGAAAAGAAATAAAGGGGCTTATTGATGCTTGAGCTATGTTAAATCTTGTTAAATTTTGTTTACAGGTTGTTAAATCTTCCAATGTTTATCCAAAAGATTCTGAGGCACTGCCATGCGGAGTGGATGATATGACAAAGCTTGCTTATTTTCATGAACCTGGAGTTCTGGGTAATTTAAAATCTAGATATGATATTAATGAAATATATATAAGTTCAGCATCCTTCTTAGTCCCTTGGAGTTTTAATTGATGACATCTGTTCTGTCAATTTTTATTGTGTTGAGTATCTATTCTGTCATTTCATGTACAATAATAAATGTATTTGAAGCTAATCAAGTTAATGGTGCCTCAGACTTACACAGGGAACATATTAATTGTTGTAAACCCTTTTAGAAGATTACCCCATCTATACGATAGCCATATGGTGGCACAATATAAAGGTGCAGCCTTTGGTGAATTGAGTCCCCACCCTTTTGTTGTTGCTGATGCAGCATACAAGTTCTTTATCTCATCTGAATTATAAAGTGATGGTTAAATACAATAGATTTATCTCATAATGAGAAAGGACGTTCTTGTGATACAGAGTTATGATCCATGAGGGAATTAGTCAGTCGATTTTGGTTAGTGGTGAGAGTGGGGAAGGTAAAACTGAAAGCATAAAATTATCAGCTGCATTATCTTGCTTACATGGGAGGGAGAGCTGCAGCTGAAGGGAGGTATGTTGAGCAAAAAGTCATGGAGGTAACCAAATCTTGCATGGGAGTTGTTTGGCTTGCTGATAAGAGAAGTGGATAATCATGATGTTGGATTCTGATTTTTTGCCTTAGATGTATATCACACAAAATTATTTGTGATAAGAATCTGAGATAAAGCATATTTTATGGATAGATTAATTAGGTAGTAGTTTAATTTTAGTTGTGTAATTTGAAATTGTAAACGAATGGTATTATTGGGCTGTATTTTGAATGGTTGATACATTTTGGCTTTAAATTTAAATGAGAATTTAGATTTTTTTAGCTATATATCATGGCATTAGCAGAATATAGGTGTACTGGTAATATAGGTGAACTACAACATTTTTAGCTATAATTTGTTATGTATGCATGTATTATAACATTTTTAAGTCACACTACAACATTTTAAAAACGTTATATATATTTCTCTAAATAGATGACACATTATAAACGTTGTGTAAAAGTGCTTAAACGTTGTCTGATATATTAAACTACAACGTTTTTATCAAAAAAATATTGTGGAATCATACCTTCTACAACGTTTTTAAGCATCTGCTAATTTATGGAAAACAAATCCACAACATTTTTTTCTTAAAAACGTTGGGTAATGTGCTTAACTACAACATTTTTAAAACGTTGTGTAAGGGTGTCAAATAGATGACACCCATAACCACGACGTTTTTCTGACTGAAACCACAAGGCACACAATAGATCTAGAAGGGGGGGGGGGGGGTTGAATAGATCCTTTTGATTTTAAATACTTTTCCTGTTTATTTTGTATTGCTCATGAATTAGCATATAACAAACATAAGAATCTTTTCAAGCACAACGAAATAAATAAAAGATCCCCTTTATTGATATATTCATAAACATACATACACAGTTCGTGGAGTTAGTTTAGTTGTAAGTAGTTAATACATACATAGCATTTATAGCAGTTAGGTACATAATGTAAATGACAAAGTAAATGACTGAATGTAAAAGACATAAGGGATTTTAAGTTGTTCAGAGACTCAAGCTCGTAATCCACTCTTATGCTTCAACCAGCAGGAATTCCACCAAGAAAGGGCAAAACCCTGAATCACGAAGATTCCTTCAAGGTCGGCGGCCTTGTAACTTTAGTTCACTAAGAACTCTTCAAGCCCAGCAAGCTTGGAACTTCATTTAGTCCCTCCGGACAAGGACCCTTCAGGCCCTTGCTACTTGTTGTTGGTGATTTGCTGCTAAGATGTCTTGAGGCTTGAACATCTTTTATACTTAGCAGCTTGACGTGGTCCTCTTTGCATTCTGCATAAAGTCTGGACCACCTCTTCTCTGATGCAGCTGATCTTCATACTATTCATCTCATCTTCATCCAATGTCAGTTGTGCACCATCACCAGTTGGGTTTGCTAAGTTTTTGAGCTTTTGGTAGATTTCGTCTGGCACTTAGCATTCCCTTAACCCTTCTTGAATGATATACAGACATGGTTTTGTATCTGTTCTGTTTTAGCTTTTGGTTCATGGTGATTCGTAGAGTGGCTCTCTGGATCTTCTTT
Organism: Panax ginseng; assembly: GCA_020205605.1. Classification (NCBI taxonomy): domain Eukaryota; kingdom Viridiplantae; phylum Streptophyta; class Magnoliopsida; order Apiales; family Araliaceae; genus Panax; species Panax ginseng. The sequence goes on from CM035129.1 coordinate 93,012,079, forward strand.
GTGATCTACCACTTTCCCGAATGCTATCTTCTTGGCCTTCTCGGCTCTCAGCTTAGCTGCTATCTTCAGTGGCATTCTTATCCTTGTTGAGTGAAGCTTTAGTTTGTTCATGTTCTACTTTAAATCTGCTTCACTTCCACCTTTATAGTCTCACTGCCACTAAGACTTGTTTTGTTTTGTTCTGGTGGAACTCGTAGAGTAAACAATATAGCATTCCAACAACTTAATGATTCTTCAACTCCACAACTTTTGATCTTTGAAGCTCTAGCTGATATATACTCCTTCACAATCTTCTCGTTGGAATATAGCCATTTGGAGCTATTTGAATTGCTTCGCAGATCTCGAGTTATTTGGTGCGGACTACTTGATGTGAGATGATAGCTCCTTTATGACTTTACTGACACACCAGTCTGCTACCTTACCTACCGCCTCAGAGATGTAACCTTTCCGTGTTCGGCTGGTAGTCACCTTTATTTCTTCTTTCTGACTTCTCGATCAGAACATCAGAAATTGTCCTTCTGCATCGATTCTCTCAATTAGCAACATTCGAATATCAGTCTTCAGATTAAACCATTGCCAATGCTTAAATCTTCAGATGACCGAACTCTTCGATTCTGATGCAGATGTTTTTGGACCTTATAATAATGTGTCTTGTTGAATGTTGCACATTGACTAGTTGAGATAACACTACGATTCTGAATAGTGTTCATTGGATCTTCAATATAGAACACCTCTTCCTTCTCTTGTGCAGTGCTTCAACACTTCTGTTTGCCTCGACTGATCTTAGGAACTGATAGCCTGACTTCTTATCCTGGCCTCTTCTGAATAGCAAGACACATCAGATTTGTGGCATGCCAAGCTCTCTTTCTCCTTGTGATCTCCTGTTCACTTATCATCAATGGTCTAACCCATGCTTAATCACTTTTGCCTTGTTCTTCATAAGCTGGCCAATATCTCTGTGTAAACTGTATCAGTTCCTGCTTTGTTTGGCAAACACTACGATCCTAGTTAATCCCACGATTGTTGTCTTCTGTTCCCTTGACAGCTACTGCACTTGCTGACTTTCTTTAGTCAGTCACTTTTACTGAAGTCTTCATCTTGAATGGCTTCACAACTCAATCTGGGTGTTGATTGGGTTGGTGCTTAGATATTCTTGTTAGCTTTCATGACATTCGTTGAGTGCTCTCTAGTTTCCTTCAGGTGGAATGTATCTTTGAAACTTAGACCAGAGGATTCATACTTTGAATATTCTGGGAGTGCTCATTTGTTGAGTATCGTGTTGACTCTACGATTCTGCCTTGGCGTTGTCCGCACTATTGTTTAAGCCTTAGTTTTGCAGACTACGATTAAGCTTTGGTTCTGTAGACACTATAACCTCAAGATCAGATCTTGACAGACTATGATTTCTGTCTTTATGCTTGTTGTCCTCGTCTGATCTGGCTCGACTACGTTCTCTGCCTCTGATATGATCAGTAGACTCTACTACTTCAAGTGTGGCCTACGATTCTTGACTTGGCTCTAGTAGATGCTCGGTCGGCTCTTAGACAGACTGTCTCTACGATTCTGAACATAACTTCCTCAGCAGACTACGGCTCTAAGAAAGTACTTTTTGACACACTACGATCCTTCCTCATCTCTCCTGGAAGACTAAGAACTCCGAGATCTACTATCTTGCAGACTACGATTCTGGCTTGATAGTTCTCGAGTTTTACTTGACTCTCCTGGCAGACTACGATTCTGGTGCAGTGTTCGAAGATCAGACATGCCTATCTATTACATTATAAGATCAACCTAACAAGTTTGATCTTTCTATATTTATAGTCCTTGTACATCATTTCTTTTTAAGGACTTTACAAAGCTATTTTGCTTATGTAGGATCAACCTAACATACTTTATCAATAGTCTAAGTCCTTGTACATATATTCCTATTATCTATGAAAAGGACTTTACAACTTTACTTAATGCAAGCATACTTGCATATTCATTCATTTATATCATAATCAAATCATATAGGAATAACATTCTCATGTATATTCCTAACAATCTCCCCTTATTTGATTATGATAAAAATAATTAGTGCATAATCATGAGATGAATTAATATTATATACAGTGAGCAGCTATATTTTTAAAACAGATAAGCATGAATGTCATTGATGATAATATAAAGTTACATAAACTATGACACTTTACATCCTGGATCCAGAACATACCTAACTAGATAGAGATGTACCTTTTGGCACCATGTATGTCTCCAGGGTGTCTATTGATCAACTACTCAGCTACTCATCTTTCTTTACTTCTTTTTCTTCTTTTCTCTGCTCCCCTTCAGATTCATGCTCCATTATTTCATCTTGCTCTAGGTTTGGTTCTATTTCATGCTCTTCTTCTTTGTCTGGCTCCCACTCAGACTTTTTGTTCATGGGATCATCCTTTAGCTCCCCATTAGATGATGACTTTGCTTCTGTTGCTGCTGTGTTCTTCTTCACCTCTTTTGCCTTTCTGCTCTTGGCCTTCTTTTCTTCCTTCATTCTTTTCTCATTACTCCTCCTTGAGTGCCTCTTTCTATGTCTCTTTTTCTCCCCATTTTTATCATCAATCATTTGTGAGAGATGCTCCATGTTTGATATAAGCTGCTCCATCAGGTGAGATAAGTTACCAATCTCAATCTTGAGTTCTTGTTGGCTTAACTCAAGTTGTAGGGAAAAAGACTGATTCAGATTGTCAATCTTGTCAGAGAGAGATAGAATTTGCTCTTCATTGGTCTTCTGAGCTCATAGAGATTCTTCCTTCTGATCATTCATAGCCTTCAAAAAAACTTGATCCCTTAGTTGAAGCTTGAGGGATATGTCTGAGTCGTCTGGCTTGAAGCCTTTTGGATAGCTCATTGTCTTCTCCTATTGACATGTCTTTGATTTCTGCACTAATGCGAGAGATATCCTCAATCAATTCTTCAGACTTCTTTAACAACTCTTTCTTTTGAGAAGATCCGGCATCAGGTTGTTCATTCTTTGTCGCGAAGCAATTTGTTTGGTCGACCTCTGCCAGAACCCAGTTCGGATCGCATACGATTCTCATTCTTGGATAGTTTTTCAAATGTAGTGAGAATCTGATAGATCGTTAAGTGCCAATCATTGTTGGAGGACGAAGAAATGTCATTCGGCATTATCGGATTAGCATAGAATTTCTCAAACTCAGAATGGTCATCTTCATTGCTAGAGTGAGGGGACTTTACAATAATGGACTTGGGTATAATCCGTCTGCCATCTGAACCTACTCGACAATTGTAGGGATTGTAATGATTTCTAGTGTGTCGATAGATCATGAAGTGAGACTGGTCCTTGATCATCTGATTTTCAAACTTCTTTACTCTTGGAAAGTTTTGTGCCACCAGCTCTAGGTTGCGAAGGTGAGAGAAGGCCCATTTGAGATAGCTGTTGTCTCCAGTGAGGGATGCCTTTATCCATGGCATATGAGAGTAAAACCACCTTATTGCATGATTCTTATCTTTAGGCTCATATATCACAGTTGAAGTGTCCAACTTCATAGCCTTACGATTATTGAGCGCATTTTCTGAGGTCATCATCACCATTTAGCCTTTCATCTCCATGATTAATCCATCTGTCGGGAAGCACATCTAGTGATAGTTCATATATTTCCATTACAATTCTTCTCCTGCGATGAATAGGGTAGGGAATGTGAAAATCTTCTGGCTCTTCTTCTGCAGAACTGGAGTCTTTTCCACCTTCTTTCTGTCCTGAACTTGAGTTAGACCTGTGTAGACATGAGAATGTTATTCCTATATGATTTGATTATGATATAAATGAATGAATATGCAAGTATGCTTGCATTAAGGAAAGCTGTAAAGTCCTTTCATAGATAATAGGAATATATGTATAAGGACTTAGAATATTGATCAAGTATGTTAGGTTGATCCTATATAAGCAAAACATCTTTGTAAAGTCGTTAAAAAGAAATGATGTACAAGGACTATAAATATAGAAAGATCAAGCTTGTTAGGTTGATCTTATAATGTAATAGATAGGCATGTCGTCGTCAAGAAGCACCGCACAAAGATCGTAGTCTGCCAGGAGAGTCAATGAAAACTCAAGAACTATCAAGGCAGAATCGTAGTCTGCAAGATAGTATATCTCGGAGTTCGTAGTCTACCAGGAGAGATGAGGAAGGATCGTAGTGTGTCGAAAATTACTTTCTCAGAACCATAGTCTGCTGAGGAAGTCATGTTCAGAATCGTAGAGACAGCCTATCTAAGAGCCGACCGAGCATCTGCCAGAGCCAAGTCAAGAATCGTAGGCCACACTTGAAGTAGTATAGTCTACTGATCATATCAGAGGCAGAGATCGTAGTCGAGCCAGATCAGACGAGGACAACAAGTGTAATACTCGAGAATTTCCACGTATTATTAAATGAATATATTAATGGAAATAAAATTTCTATGAATAAAAGTGTTATTATTTTGTGAGTTGGTTAATTCAATTGATTCGTATTAGATGAATGTGTATTAAGATGTGTGAAGGGACAATGAGGATTGTGAAATGCCTTGTGTGGCATAATGTGAAAAGAGGAAATCCATTAAGTAGATTAAAACGAGAATTAAAAGGATTAATCGTGTTGATCAGGTGAATTCATATAAATAATCAATACACTCGTAGATTTGTAGTAACACTCTTGTGGACATTAATTCATGTCGTATAAAGCGAGTTTAGCGATATGAATTGACACGAGCTGAAGCTAAACTAGTCTTGCATCATTAGGAGAATCAGCCTTATTCTTGCTAGCATCCAAAGAAGATAAATCAAGCATTTAACGCCCAATTGGTCGATTGGAGAAAAATTAATTTTTCTACCTTAGAAATAAAATGGAATAATTATGTGATATGTGTAACATTAATAAACTATGAAATAAAGTACGTTATGTTTAACGAAGGGATTATTAAGCCATTAATTAATATTAATTGATTGTGGTAGGATATTTATTACTTGATAATGGTAATATGTGATTAGTAGTGTTTGCAATATATCTATAATTATAATAAGAATTATATAGATAGTTGATGGGTAAGGAGATCCATGAAAACATTAATCAAGGAAGTGAATATTTTATTTATCTGACATAAATAAGTAAGTTATTAATATAATAATATTATATTAACAACTATGTGCATGTGAGCAATAATACAACTATATTATATAGAGTAGTGTGACATTTATGTGACTATATATTAAGTTGTATAAAACTATATTGTATGAGGCAATGTGAGTAAACATATTGGAACTATATGTTATAAATACAATATCTATGTGACAATATGTATGTGGGTATATATTAAAATATACCATGAGCATATTGTAAATTATTATTTTAATAAAGTGTACCACTGTGGTATAATGTACATGGACTATATGATATGAGTGTATAATTAATCCCTAAATTCCTAATATGGTAACAATTGTACATTAAAATTTCATTGTGGGAATTAAATAGACCAAACCAAGCCTTGATGATATGAAATGCTAAGATTTTCTCCTTGTCCCAAATTGAGTGTCTTATTCACTTCCAAATCCTCAGTCACGTGTAATAACAAAAGGCTAAGGCCTATGTTCTTCAATTTTCTTCCAAGCTTGCCAGGCAATGATCATGGTAGGGAGTGGTGGTTATGATGAGTTTCAACCACCATCCAACCACTCCTTGTTAACCCCCATGCAATCCTTTAACACATGAGTTTCATTCAATGGAAAACTTCAAAATATGTGTATTTATTTTTCTATAAATAAGAGCTCTCCTTCCATTTTTGCAAGTGCTGAGAATTGTCAATGGTGAGGTTAAGAACATACAAACATTCTAAGAGTTTGAGAGTTCATTTAAGCAAGTTCCTATCACATTACAGAGGTATAACTCCTTTTTCCTTGTTGCCATTTTCAGTTTCTGTAAAAATGGAGTCTTGAGTATTGAAATCCAAATTCTTGAATTCATGGAATTGTATGTTAATGAGGTTGGGTAATGTCCACATAGTTGTTGTATGACCATATGAGTATGATGCAACTGATATACGATGGTTTAAAATCAAAATTATGCGTAAATTTTGAGGTTGGGCTAAACGATTCTTAAGCGGAACTATTCTTCGCTCGAACGAGGCATAAGCGCAGCTTCTTTCGCCGTATTTATCTTGGTATGGCCTTAGCTAACATGCCCCTCCACTTTCAAGTTGAATGTTCTGTTTGCAAGTCTGATCAATATGAGCTAGGTGTTATGACTCAAGCTAGCATCTAAACATGTGTATGATGTATATATGGGTATATTAACTCAATAAGAACATGTTTTAATAGACTTGCATGATTAACGAAAGTATATGGTTTAAATGGAGATTTGGACTTTAAGTTTTGAAAACAAACTATGTTATAGATCATGTTCTACAAATTGTGAACCTAGTAAGCTATACATGACTGATTTTGCACATAGATGAGCATGTTGTAGTGTACATAGTTCCTTTCAGCATGATCAAACTTATTAAGCCTTGTGTTAGAAATGTTTTCAAGAAAAGACTTAGCCTAGTGAGCTAACATGCATGATTTCTACATGATGTATATTCTGACTTTGCAAGCATGTTAGCATGACTTAGAAATGCATGAAAAAACCTTTAGCTTATGTTTATGTTATTAGCTAAGAGACGTGAACAAGTTGGACTTACTAGTAAGTTTAGAACATGAATATTGTCATGATACCTTGAAGACTAGAATCTAACATTTGTGATCATATTTGATGACACTCTTAGACTCGCTCATGTAGCATAAACATATATATACCATGCTTCTGTAGCACATTTCAAGAAAGCATGAACGAAGTCTATTTTTCAACTAAAGCGGTGTTAGTTTCACGTATGTGTTATGAATACTCACAAGCATGCCTAATATGAGTATTATAACTATCTTGTATGTTTAGAGAGTAAGCATGATAGACGTTGTGGTTTTACGACCTCGAATGGACTTAACTTGTTGAAATGTTTAATTTAGAAATATATTATAAAAGGGAACCTAGATTGACTTGAGGAGCATGAAAAGACCCTTAATATGACAAATATATCATGTATGATTGTTTTTGGGCAAGTTGAACAGAAACCACAAGGAAGCAGCTGAGTCTTGGCATGGCGGAGGGCGGCCTTAATTGCCCCTGGCCCTAAACTAACCATGGCGCTTGATTCTTGCTTAGTCTGGAACCTTGGGTTCTGCATTCTGCTTTTGAACTGATGTTGAAACATGCCTATAGGATTACTTTTACTTATCTTACATGACCAATATGCTATGTAATATGTTAAGAAGCATGCTATGTGATAGAGATAAATGTTGAACATAACTTCCAAATGTTAAGTTCGAAGAATATTTTCAAGAAATAAAGCAATAAAGACTTTGTAGTAATTGTGATGACTTACAAACTGAATTGTGCTATGAAAATATAGGGTAAACGATGTGTATGAAGTTATATCTAAGTAAAACGTTTATGTGTATGTTGAACTTACCTATATGTGTTAGCTAATGAACATCTTGAACATATAATATGCTATAAATAGGATTCAAAAGTGTTGATTTCTTAGAGTGGATAAACTATGCTTAAGGCAAGTATCCGAACCTTACTCTTATTGTGCAAGTATTTTTGTATTCTTTATTCGACGAATATCGTAAGCTTATCTCTTTAAATACAAGTTATACTACTTTCTCGTTCAAATGAGCTAGTATGTTTAAACCCTTGTGAAAGTTATTATTCATGTTGAACTTAGTATTGTTCTTGAATATTGTGAAAGAGTCGATGCCATTTGATTCGGCTAGACTATATGCATGTTTATAAAAGCTGTCCAAACCAATTGATTGGTGTGGAAATTTTGAAAAGTGAGTTGGACAACCCTTTTGGTAAGGGGAGTGTATGTCATTGGAAACCCCAACACATGAATGAATATTATTGTGGTGTTATACATAACATAAAGTATTGTAGACTGATCATCTATAGTACTTGATATTTTTGGGTTATCAGTTTAGTATTGGTAACTCTAGTGGAAGTTCAATAGTCCTTAGTGACTGCTCAGTATAAATTGTTTATCCAGTTGGATACATTGATAGTCGCTGAATTCATATATATCAGTTGATATTGAATTGTCGTTCTTATTCCAAACATTGTTGATATTCCTTATCCATGATGTTATTCTGACACTTTGAACTATCCTAGAAATGACACTTCGATATTTCAAACCTTGTGATATTTTATCCTTCACCCTTGTTGTATACTACTTGCTGGGAAAATTGTGCTCATCCTTACTTATTTAAAACCTTTAAGTTAAGGAGGAACAGGGAGGTGTCTCTGGAACAGACAAGGGCAAGGGAAAGGCTACCGACTAATTTGTTCCTTTTATGTTTAAAAACTATTATGTTATGTTACGACTATTTGCAGACTATGTTTAAACTTAAGTAGGATTATGTAATAGGTCTTTATTCGATACTATTATGTAATCTATTAAGTACTGTAGGTTGTGAGACTTGGGGGAATAATTATAATAAATTATTGTATATTATTCTAATGTAGATTTTTCGTTGTGAATGTATGATTTTAGTTGTTATGGTGTTACCATGAGAATGTGACGAACCGAATTCGAGTGACCAAGTGGAGGTCCGAATTTGGGGGCGTCACAACAAGCATAAAGACAAAAATCATTGTTTGTCAAGATCTGATCTCAGGGTCGTAGTGTTTGCAGAACCAAAGCTTAATCGTAGTATGCAGAACTAAGGCTTAAACATAAGTGCTCACAACGCCAAGGCAGAATCGTAGAGTCAACACGATACTCAACAAATGAGCACTCCCATAATATCCAAAGTATGAATCCTCTGGTCTGAGTTTCAAAGATACATTCCACCTGAAGGAAACCAGATAGCACTTAACGAATGTCATGCAAGCTAACAAAAAGATCTAAGCACCAACCTAATCAACATCCAGATTGAGTTTTGAAGACATTCAAGATGAAGTCTTCCACAAGTTGGTCAGAAGAAGACTTTAGTAAAAGTGACTGACTAAAGAAAGTCGGTAAGTGCAGTAGCTGTCAAGGGAATAGAAGAAAACAATCTTGGGATTAATCATGATCGTAGTGTTTGCCAAACAAAGCAAGAACTGATGCAATTTACACAGAGATATTGGCCAGCTTATGAAGAACAAGGCGAAAGTGATTAAGCATGGGTCAGACCATTGATGATAAGTGAACGGGAGATCACAAGGAGAAAGAGAGTTGGGCATGCCACAAATCTTATGTGTCTTTCTATTCAAGAGATGCGAGAATAAGAAGTCAAGCTATCAGTTCCTAAGACCAATCGAGGCAAACAGAAGTGTTTTAGCACTGTACAAGAGAAGGAAGAGGTTTTCTACATTGAAGATCCAAGGAACACTCTTCAGAATCGTAGTGTTGTCTCAACCAATCAATGAGCAACATTCAACAAGACACACTACGATTAGGTCCAAGAATATTTGTATCAGAATCGTAGAGTTTGGTTATCTGAAGGTTGAAGCATTAGCAACGGTTTAATCTGAAGAATTATATTCGAACATTGCTAATTGAGAGCATCGATGCAGAAGGATAATTTCTGATGTTCTGATCGAGAAGTCAGAAAGAAGAAATAAAGGTGACTACCAGCCTAACACGGAAAGGTGACATCTCCGAGGCGGTAGGTTAGGTAGCAGACTGGTGTGTCAGTAAAGTCATAAAGGAGCTGTCACATCACATCGAGCAGTTTGTACCAAATAACTCGAGATCTGTGAAGCAATTCAAATAGCTCCAAACAGCAATATTCTAAGGTGAAGATTGTGAAAGAGTATATATCAGCTAGAGCTTCAAAGATAAATAGTTGCAGAGTTGAAGAATCGTTGAGTTGTTGGAATACTATATTGTTGACTCTATGAGTTCCACCAGAACAAAACAGAATAAGTCGCAGTGGCAATAAGACTACAAAGGTAGAAGTGAAGCAGATTTAAAGTAGAACGTGAACAAATTAAAGCTTCACTCAACAAGGATGAGAATGCCACTGAAGATGGCAGCTAAGCTGAGAGCTGAGAAGGCCAAGAAGATAGCATTCAAAAAAGTGGCAGAGCACAAAGAAGATCCAGAGAGCCACTCTACGAAACACCATAAACGAAAAGCTGAAATAGAACAAATACAGAACCATGTCTGTATATCATTCAAGAAGGGTTCAGGGAATGCTAAGTGTTAGACGAAGTCTACCAAAAGCTCAAAGACTTAGCAAACCCAACTAGTGATGGTGCACAGCTGACATCAGATGAAGATGAGATAAGATGAACAGTATGAAGATTAGCTGCATCAAAGAAGAGGTGGTCCAGACTTTACGCAGAATGTAAAGAGGATCACGTCAAGCTGCTAAGTACAAAAGATGTTCAAGCTTCAAGACATCTTAGCTGCAAAGCACCAACAAAAACTACAACAACAACAAGTAGCCAGGGCCTAAGGGGTCCTTGTCTGGATGGAGTAAATGAAGATCCAAGCCTACTGGGCTTGAAGAGTTCTTAGTGAACTAAAGTTCCAAGGCCGTCGGCCTTGAATGAATCTTAGTGATTCAGGGTGCTGCCCTTCCTTAATGGAATTCCTGCTGGTTGAAGTAAAAGAGTGGATTAGGAGCTTGAGTCTCTGAACCACTTAAAATCCCTTGTATCTTTTACATTATGTACCTAACAGCTATAAATGATATGTATGTATTAACTACTTATAGCTAAACTAACTCCACAAACAATGTATGTATGTTTATGAATATATCAATGAAAGGGGATCTTTTATTTATTCCGATGTGCTTGAAAAGATTCTTATGTTCGTCATATGCTAATTCATGAGCAATACAAAATAAATAGGAAAAGTATTTAAAATCAAAAAGGATCTATTCCAACCCCCCCCCCCCATTCTAGATCTATTATGTGCCTTCTGGGAACAAACAATTGGTATCAAAGCAGGTTCTCATGCTATTCAAAAGCTAATCGCTTTGAGTCTGATCCTAGGCACAAACATTGTTCTAAACTTAGTTTAGTAGTAAGTCTCTTGTAAATGCAGATGGACTCACATATTGGAAATAATGTGTACAGGTAAATGTGTATATACACCTGAAGCTGCTTAGATTGTTCCACGTTCTTAAATATAATAGCAACAAGACCAACCCTTGTTCACAGTCAATCTTATAGTCTGAAGACCAGAGATGGGAGGTCAAGAGGCATCAACGGCAAACAGTCGAGCATCTACCAGTCTGAAAGATTAAAGGCCATATATGTTAAGAATCACTTATCTAGATAAGAAAGAAGAATTTCTCAAATATGTATTTGGCTAACCAGTAGCTGGATGTGATACCTTGAGGTTCAAGGTTGTCAAATAACTAAGGATGACAAGATTTTCCTATCTTACATCTTCAAGACTATAACTAATTGTTCGAAGGACAACTGGAGCAACAAGCTGTCAGAAATGAATGAAAAAAATTATATGCACATCAATCCCTAACCTCATTATATCAAGATAAATAACTGTCAGGAAACTAACACTAGAAAGGTACGGTTCCTTATTAATATAAATGTGTACATCATGTCACATCACCTTATGTACTATAACAGTATTCTATCAAGAGACCATATTCTTCCTAAAAGGGGGTAGGGAGAAAGTACACTTAGGTTGGAAACTCAACTGCTAATAAACTTTCTCTCCATCCAAGTTTTAGGTTGAAGATAACATCTTGAAAGAAGTCTGAAATAGGTCATAAGAATATCAAGATTTAATTAATCTTAAGTGGAGTAATCCTTGCTGAAGGGTTAGTATGTATGTACAGACCTATGCTCTAGGTTTTTGATAATACATAGAGTATGATAAACTCTACAAGAGTATCTTGAAGATTCGTAGAAACTGATCATCTTCATGAATCAACCAGATACAAACATGTGATAGAGTTGATTCTCACTCTGTGGACATTTAAAATATGTGAACATAACCAAGAAAATGATGAAACCATCAAAGAAAAAGGAGTGTCTTATTAAAGTGGTTAATCTCACACACACTCATCATCATGCATTTTAAAATGTCATATCTAAATTGGATACATCCATGTATATGATTGTTGATGATAAATGTGATGAATATACAAATATATGAGGAATGGGGATTTTGGAAACTAACCTAGCAGGACCTATTTAACCATGGGGACCAAAAATAGAAATTGATCTAAATTGCAGATACTTGGTCTATCTGACCACACTAAGGAATGCTAAAGCAGATGACTTCAGTCAAGAAGATTCAACTAGCTGGATGCTTAAGACATTTCAAAAATGTTCTTGACAAAAATTATTATTTGTTAAAGCCTGTTCTTGAAGACTTGCTGAGCTAACATGAATGAAGATCACTTGGTTGCTGATCTCCATATGGAAGCAGACTATTCATGCTAAAGGGGTCTTATATGCTTATTCATGCATAGAATATCATCTAAGAAGAACCCTAGAGGAAGTTCACATCAGAGGATCATCGAACATTGAGTATGAAGAATCATCATAGAAGCAGAACTCCATGAGTGCAATCTGTAAAAGAGCTTAAGGAAAATCACAGTGTTCTCTATGATCAAGACTGAGTCCAGCCTATGCAAGACAACACACAATGATTATGATAAAGAAGACTACATTCGTAGTTCTATCAATAATCATGAAGTGATCAGTCTTGAAGATATCTATTTCTATAATCCAAGGAGGTTTAAATGATAGTGATGATTTCAGTCAGAAGGAGATATGCAAGGCTTCATTTTGATGCATATGAAGAAGAAGAGCTCATACCTCTCTGAGAAGAAAGTATCAACTATGGCGGAGCACACCAATGTATGTCCAGAGTTGGTAAATGAATTCCCCGACAGAGAGATCAAATGCGATATCAGTACTAATCATGCCTAAAGTTCTTCATCTAGTAAGCACCTCGGGGATAAACCTGACCCGTAGTTCAGTTTAAGAGGTTGGCCCTTCCTGAGCCATCTTAATAACCCAGAAGGAATGATTGGTCAGAGATCATCACAAGAACAAGAACAGACAATGATAACAGAATATGATCAGCAGTAAACTCAACAAATGTAGGGCAGCCTCAACGATCGTAGTCTTCCCAAAGGAAACACTAGCTCAGAGGGAGCTAAGGGGAGATCAATATTTTCTACACCATTTAAAATCATGGATCTCGGCAGAACTCGATGCATACTACCCCTATTCAGATCGTGTGGAAGGAAGTTACAATTAAGTTTGAAAAAGCATTTTGGAAATTTACCTCAGAATGTCAGTGCCCAAACTCTCGTGGGGCTTATAAATGGTTGAGCCATTGAAGCATCTCTCAGAAGACGATCATTGAGTTGACAAAGAAAGTCATAGAGTGTATAGCTATCTCCTCAAACTACTTTACATACTAAAAAAGTCAACGGTCAGCCTACATCAGTAATGTTTATTCTCTTAATGAAATTAAAATCAAAAGCCCGATCGGTAATATGGAGAGTGCAGATTTCTTACATCAGGCATCGCGTCGACAAGAAAATGGTCTTAAAGATTGACATTCATCATAGCTTATACAAAGTCAGAAGGAATTATCTTAAAGACAAATTCAAAATTCCCAAATAGTTATCAAAAGGATGACTCAAGACATTCTGAGAATTTTAGTGTTTGAAAAAGAGAGGGATAAGAAGTTTAGAGATATTCTTGAACTTGTAAAGAAGGCTTGATTCTCTGAATGTCTTGAGTCAAACACTCGAATATATGTTGACCTGGTTAAAGAATTTCACTCTAATGCAACCATAAATTCTGGAACCCTTTCCACAAAGGTCAAAGGTCAAATTCTGAAGCTAAAATCTTCTGACATCAATCAATGCTTAGGTTTGCCTGACCTAGGTCTGAAAAGCCTTGATGAGATCGACACTAAAAAGCTAAGAAGATTATATAGTACAAAAGAAACCCTAGTCTGAAGGACATGAAGAAAAATGAGTTTCCTGAAGAATTCGAGTTCCTGGCAGAGATAGTGGGCAAGTGTATTCTATGCAAGGACACTGCACATGACACTGCGAGTGATCAACAGCTAAAGATTATGTCTGCAATAGTTCTGAAGAAGCGTATCAACTTTGGAGTTATCTTGCTTGACAAAATTTCCAAATAGCTGGATAAGGTAGAGAAGAAAAAGGTTAACAGGAAAACCCCTCACGGAGGTTTTCCATGGAAGGTTCTTGAGTATCATTTTGAAGAAAAAACTAAAGAATAAAATTAAGGATGATGAAGGTGAAGCCCTTAATAGCCATAAAGTGATGACTACACAATTGTTTGCAATTTGGAAGAAGAACCCTATGGAGAACAAAAAGCTAACAATGTATGGCAGCACCAGCAAAAACACTACAAAGAAAAAGAAGGTTAGTGCTATGAAAGAGAAGGAGTTGTCATTCACTGAAGATTCAGATATCCATGAGTCCAAATCTGTGAGACCACCGAAGAAGAAAATAAGGTGATAAAGAAATCCAAACCAGTTTCTCAAAGAAGTCTATCCACTAAAGAAGAAAATGTAGAGTCAGAAGATGAGAAGGGAACTGAGAGCTTCAAGGATGAATCCTCAAGGAGCAAGTAAACTAATGAAGAAGAAGTTGAATCTAAGAAGGAGAAAGCTGAACCTATGAAAGGAATAGCTAAATCTGGTGATGAAGAAGAATGTACAAGTCCTATGTTTAACACTCAGAGTAGCCACTCTGCTGATGAAGGAAGTTTGAAAGTTGAAATAATTGGATCTCCTACTGCTAAAGCCCTAACAAGTTCAACTGATGCTTCAAAAGACGTTAAGTCTAACGAAGAAGGATCTGCTCCTACTATTGCTGAACATCAAAGAAGTTCATCTGATGATTCAGAATCTTCAAATTCTGAAGAAGGAGAAGAGTTTGAAACTCTTGAAGCTGAACACCCAAGAAGAAGGAAGAGAAATAAACTGATTGCTTAAATGGTTTCAAAAAGGGGAGAATTATTTCCAAAGACAATTGTAATCAGTGATGATGAGGATGAATCTAAGGGAAGAGATGCTAAGGGAAAAAGAAGAAAATATTAGCAAAGGCTAGCTTTAAAAGGCTCAAAACTGCAGAGCTAGAAGAGGCTAATAAGTCTGCGAAGACTAGTCTTGATAAGAAGAACGATGATCAAATGAAGGAACTAACACATTGGGTAGCTCAAACTTTAAAATTAAATATGAAGTTTCACATCATAAATTATCAAATATATTTCTTAAAACTTTTATCTTTACCCACCTTTGAACCATACTTAGTTTATTACTCACTTTATCAGAGTTAATAAATAAAACTTTCATCCATGTTCAATACCCTTTGTACATCGAACAAAATTTAAACTTTATAAGTCAACATCTATTAAACATCATACATTATCAATTACATCGTCCGGAACCTTAAACATGGTTAAAAATAATAATAAATCAGCCAAAGTATATAAATCTCCATGCATTACATCTGATTCATGTCTTTCAAATAGCATATATCGTTACCTTGAATCCTTAACCTACAAAAGTGATTATTTGCAGGGTTGAGCTCGACAGCCCAAAAAATCTAACAGTTTTCATGCATCACGTAGCATATAATAACATGCTCAACATACATCTTATAATCATTGGACTAACATAACATATATGATGCAGTTCATATAACAAGTATAAAGATTGAGTTCCTTACTCACTCAACATTCATTACTAAATCAACGTAGTCATAAATTAACTTTAACATTTAATACTTTCAACATATATAACACATCATGCTCTTTCAATAAAGATTTAAAATAGTTCATCATCAAGTTCACGTAGCAAATAGGAACTAAAAGACTTGCCTTGATTGTTGTTTACCAACAACAGTTTAACAGCTTACAGCTATCTGTACTTCACGTGCCCTACACAATTATATAATCATGCACATCAACTATTAGTCATATAGCAACGTATAGTAGTTGTAATATAAACTTTACTCTACATCTCATACTCCTTTCTGTTAATCAATGCACAATGTTCAATTTAATTGTGTTAACTTTTGACTTATATCTCACTATATTTCTTCTTAGTCATACTCAAGATTCATTCAAGCGTTTAAGTTTTGCTAGGACTCCTTATTAGTTTTACATTAACCCCATTCCATATCTTATAATGTTCATTTCAATTGAATTGAAACACTTTTTGTGTTCATTAACACTGGTCACGGCGCTTTGATGTTCATTCGTCACACTCCTGATTTGTCTCTCTTATGCATGCTTATACAACTTATCTAATACATCATTTAATAATTTTAAGCATCATTATATTGTCTAATATTCATGTTTTATAACTTAGAACAACATCTTTTATCGTCAGAAGCACTACACTTGCATACGTGCATGCTCGACGCCCTACGATTACCTCCAAATGCACATTAGTCCCAAAGATGGCCATTTGACCTCTGCAATGACCTCAAATTGAAAATCTGAAAGAACGAAAGTAGTTGTTCTACTAGTCCTCGTTCCGGGTTATCTTGAATTGCCTCAATCAGAGTCCATATGAAAACGTTATGGTCGTTTTACTATAGGAGGTCAAAGTAGTCCAACGACAAACCGCTCGGTAATACCGCAACGCCCCAAATAGCCTTTAGGGTAAATACTGCGGCTTCCCTCAGTAGAAAGGTGCGTGATTTTTTTTCCAGTTTTGTTGTTCTTGCGAATTTTTAACCCATTCTCCTTCCAACCTTCATAACTCGAGTTATTCACATCCAATTGAGTATATTTTTGACTTTATGGACTCGTAATTCATAGAACTACAGCATACCAAAGAATAACCAATTTATAGAAATATTAACTAACCCAAATCTTGACCCAAAACTCGTGTTCATACTAAACTTTTATGTTTTAACATGTTTAGCGAATTCATTCACTACAAATTCGTTTCTTAACCAAATTGATTCGTTCAACTTGCGTTCTTTACATTTTTAAACGTTCTTACAACATCCATCATCAATTTAAGGTTTCCATCATGATTTCATAACTAATTTTAGTCTAAAAATTGACCAAAATGTACATATTACAACAAAACACTAATTCATCATCTTAACATGTTTGATGATTTTGATTACTCTAAAACCTTTTATAGAGGTTATATATTTGGTTATACATACCCATACACACATACACACACACACACACACACACACACACACACATATATATATATATATATATATATATACATACATACATACAAATCTCTTCAAATCACCCAACCAAAATAGCTTTTTAAAATGAAGAACTCGAGAAACTATAAATTAGAGCTTTAAAACTAGAGTATACCTTTAATTCTACTTAAACTTGATTAGATGATGAGAAATCTTCTTCTTCCTTCTTAAATTCTTAGACCTTCTTCTAAATTTCTCAGAGAATTTCTTCCCTTTCTTTCTCAATTTCTCTCTTCCTCTCTTCTTCTCTGTTTTCTAACTATTAGCCTTAGGAAAATAGCGTAAACATAAACTGAACTTTAACTTAAACGTGGCTTCGCCAGTTACACAACAGTTGCAAATACAAAGGGTCTCTAAGCCACATTTGGTAAAACTCTAACAACATCTTACTAATTTATTTTAATAATCCCCTTATCATATAGTTCATAAATGTCACACTTCATTTTATTTAATCATTGAAGCAAAACAATTACAAGTTACTTAACCAATCATTACCTTTCTAATTTAATTATTTAATTAAATTAGAATATTTCCATAATTTTCTTCATTGAATATTTATTCAATTCCATAAATATTACAATTAGAATGTTTATTCAATCCCATAAATATTTTAACTATTAAAGAAACTCACAATCTTACTACGTTAATATATATATATATATATATATATATATATATTAATCTCCCATTTATTAAAACAAATATATTAGCATTATTTCACTATTTTAATTAAGTGAATCACTCACATTATTTATGAAACTTAATTCATAATAATTTCCATTGCCCACAAGGCATAGCAATCAAATTATCTTATCTCACAATAAAATTTTAACTTAATTAAATTAACTAATATTATTTAGTAAATTTTATTTTCATAACAATTATATTTAATTTCTTCAATAGTTTAACTAACTATTAAACCTCTTTTCCCAATACATGAATATATAATTCTCTTCACACCAAATCACATATTTCAAAATATATAACACATATATACATATACTCAAACTCAAAACACCTTATAGTAATAATTTTATTTATTAAATTCTTATTTAAATAATTTTTAAAAATTCAGGTTGTCACATCATTCCCTCCTTATAAGGATTCCATCCTCAAAATCACTGAAACCATACCTTACTCAGGTTTTCATTAAATCTCTTTTAAAGAAATAACTTCAACACATTACCTTAATAATAAGAATTTTATATTTCCTATTCCATTCTTTTTCTCAATAAATTCTCGCAAGCTTTATTTTATAACCTTCATTTAAACTCAATTATATTTGGAGTATTATATATTTTTTAACCCGTTCATTATATTTTTCTAAGTATCATTGTCACACACTCAATTCATAAACATTTAGGACATTACAAGCACTGCGGCGCTCCAAATCCTTCATTGGACAGCGTTGTGGCGCCTCCCTTATTCCTTTGAATTTTTTTAATTTCTCAAGTCGTTCGTTTCTCGAGCTCGTAACTTATTCGTTATAGCTCGGAATTGGTTCATTCAAAAGCCAATTTCTTGCTTATTCTTCATACTATAAGTTTCCTGGACAGAATTTTTTTTTGAATCCTTTAACGAGGCTTCCACTTGATTAAATTTTTATTATTCGTTCGTTTAACGTTCTTGAGCGTTCATCGCTCGTTCATCCGTAATTCAATCATATGATATCCGAATTCATCAGTTCTTGAATCTATGACTCATAAATTTCATGGTCTTTAATATGTTCATGAAGCCCTAGCTTTCTAGGTTAATTATTAACATTTCATTTCCATTAAAAAATAATACTTAATTATGATTTCAACGTTTAACGTCTTTTCTTAGAAATTTCATCATAACTTCATTATACGAGATTTTTACTCCGTTCAAAATGGATTCATTCCATTATTCCAACATCTATCATCCTAACCAAACATATACCATCTAATCCTATAGACGATGGTTTTAAACTTGTCCATCAACAACATGCATTAAGTTTTCATGTTTTCTTCATTATGTTCTTAATCATTTTATTATGATTTCACTTGATACATGGTTATTAGTGTTTTAAGTCCACTAATAGCCATCCTTATTACTCTTTATGATACATACACCACCAATTTCACTTCTATACTAAATCAAAATAGAAAAAAGAAGGAAGATAAATGATTTAAGGGTTTATACCTCTTGCGTTCTTCGCATTCTTGAGTTTTGTTCTTGATAAAAGGCTTAAATAGCTTCTTTCCTCTTTGATTCCTTGTTAATGTTCTCTCAATATATTGCTTAGATGTTGGATGATTGAACATACAACAAATGAAGTAAACTCTCTCTTATTTATAGAATTTGAAAAATGAGGGTAAAATGGTCAAAAATCCCACCTCCTTACTATCCTACCTCCTTAACCAAGCTTCTCAAAGAAGCTTGGCCACCTCATGGCCATTATGGCCGGCCACATGGGGTGTGGGGCCCTCCCATGGGTTTCCTCATTGGTTATTACCCACCTGGTGATCTAACGGTTTAATCCACGGGTTTGATTCTTAGTTCGGGCTTAAATTTAATTCAATTCAGGCCTAACTTTGGGCTTGAATTAAATTTTCTTTGGGCCTTGATTAATTTTGTCATTGGGCCTCAATCATCTTTCATTTGGGCTTTCCAAAGTTCAAATTCAATCCTTACTAGTCAATTAAAACTTATTCATATACTAAGCGTATAATTCTCACATTCTTCTCGTATAATAGTTCATATAATGTTCATATTATATGTCGTATTATCTTTCGTATAAACTTGTCTAATACCTTGTATTATACTCGTATTCTTTCCCCGTATAATAATTTTCTTATTATATATAACTATTACTTATTCAAATCTTCATTTTCCTTAACATTCTCGAATTGAATACGCAGGCAAAAAACTATGTTTGCCATAAATGAATTATTATTAGATAATCCATCTTTTCTCAGAATTATATCATTACATATTTTTCAGAAATTCAAAAATAATTCCCGAGAAGAAATGGATGAATAGTATTTTTCGGAGAATTTCTCGGAAAGCTTTTATTTTCGTCTTGGAAATTCACACACTTTATCTTTAGCACATAGTCAAAATACTACGATCATACATCTTTTCTAGGTTATAGAATGACCTTTAACTTGCTTACTCATTATAACAAACATATAATATAATTTTATTCAATATAATCAAATAAAAATTAATTTTCATTATAATCCGATTTTCTCGGTCATTACAATTTCAACGGTCTGTTATACCAATTCTGGCCCTAGTAGTTTACATTCACCAACTTCATCCCAACACAACAGAGTCCTACATTTTCTGCCGTATAACGCTTCGTAAGGCAATATGCCAATACTTGCGTGGTAACTGTTATTGTAAGCAAATTCCACCAACGGTAGATGATCATCCCAATTTCCTTTGAAATCCATGATACAAGCTCTTAACATATCCTCCAAAGTCTAGATTGTTCTTTCACTTTGCCCGTCAGTTGGAGGATGATATGCCATGATCATTCTCAACTACGTTCCCATGCATTCCTGTAGTCATTTCCAAAAGTTTGATGTGAAACGTGGATCTCTGTCTGATACAATTAATACTGGTACATCGTGCCTTGAAACAATCTCCTTCACATATAATTTCACCAACTGATCTAAATAAAATTTGATCTTGATCGGTGAAAAATGTGATGATTTCATCAGGCGGTCCATAATAACCTAAACTTTGTCAAAACCTTTCTGAGTCGTTGGAAGACCTACCACGAAATCCTTCGCGATATGCTCCCATTTCCATTTTTATATTTCTAACGGTTGTAATAACCCACTCGGCCTCTGATTTTCTACTTTAACTTTCTGACATGTCAAACACTTAGCCACACAATCGGAAATGTCCCTTTTCATATTTGGCCACTAAAAATGCTGTCGGAGATCCTGGTACATCTTCGTACTCCCCGGGCTAATCGAATACCTTGAACTATGAGTCTTGCTCAAAACTTCCTCCTTTACCTTTGGTACTGGCTGAACCTAATTCTTCCCTCGAATCTCAATAACCCTTTTGTATTAACTTTGAATTTTAACTCTTCACCTTTAGACATTCTTTTCCTTATTTTCTCACATTCCTCATCCTAAAGTTGTGTTTCCTTAACCTTATCCACCAAAGTTGGGCCAGTTCCCACTTGAAACAGTTTTTCATCAGACTCATTTGGATATTTTACCTCCAACTCCAGCTTTGCCATCGCTGAAATTAGCTCCTTTTGAGCAGTTAACATAAACATTTTTTCCCGACCCTTTTTGCTTAAGGCGTTGAAAAAAACATTCGCCTTACCCAGATGGTATAAGATCTCTTAGACATAGTACTTTATCAATTCTAACCATATCCTCTAACCCATGTTCAAATCCTTCTATGTGAAAATATATTTCAGACTCTTATGGTCTGTATGTAAGACCCCAACTTTTATGAATAAAATAGAATTTCCTCTATATATTATTTTGAAATAGTAAGGGGTTGATTCGATTAATGTGGTTAGTTATGGGTAAAATGCTCAAATATTTTTAAGTAAGTGGTTACAAAATATTCATTGTTGTCGGAGAATATTTGTTTGGTCGTGGAATATTCTTGTTGTCGTGGAATATTCGTACGACGACGCAACCATTTGTGGACCCTATAATGGAAAACTGTCGGATGAAGAAAATGACAAGTATGAGTTTTTATAAATAACAAAGATAGTTATTCACTGTTAAAAGCTGTTGGAATACCCTATGTGGTTAAAATACTGATGTCTGTGATGTTGCATGCATTAGCACACAGTATTGCACAATAATTTTGATTATTGATTCTTATGTAAGAAGTTACTACTCAATAATTGTTACAGTAATTACTGTTCAATATCTTATTTTATTGATTCAGTAATTGCTACATTGATATTTTATATTATTAATTTAATAATTGTCACTGCACAGTATTTCCCATTATCAGATCAATAATTCATATTATTTGAATAATATTATTAGATAGCATTATTGGCAATGTCTAAGGAAGTTCTGTCTAGGAAAGGGGTTTGATCACCTAATTACGCGCCAGTAAGGAGAAATCCTTATCGGAAAGCCCCCTCTTTACTGGGAACGACCTAGTTGTCATTATTGTGATTCTGTAATATTATTTGTGAATAATTAATTATTCATTTATATGATAAGAAAAATATTTATTTTATGTGGATATAAATGAGGGAATTAATGCTGAAGTGTTTTATTAGTATTTTTGTCGGAATGGAGGTGTTAAAAATCATCTGTATGTGGATTTTGGTCATTTTCAGTTTGGAATTTGGAAAAACTTTCTTCTACAAAGTTGTAGAGAATTAAATTTTCTATGGAATGGACATAGAATTCGTATTTTTTTGATAAAAGGACTATTTATTATGAATTATTGGAGTTTTGGAAATAAATATTTTTAATTAAAAACATGGGTGGGCCCCACTCTTGTCCTTTATTGGTGTGAAATGTGCTGAGAATTATTTCAAAAGTGTTGTGCTCATTTTTTAAAGAAGGGGTGCGTAGAAGCCACCCTAGGGATTTTGTCAATCCTGGTGTGCTAAGCATTTCCTATAAATAGGGTGCTTAGTTAGAAATGAAAATCACACCAGAATCAGAAGTTTTCTCTCTCTATAATATCGAGCTTATTTTTGTGAGTATTTAAATACTTTGAGTGATACTATTCAGTGCAAGTTTTCTTCAGCATTATATCTGATATTTCAGCCAAAAGTACTATTCTTTTGAGGTAAGGGATGTTATTTTTTTTCATAAATGATATTATTTCTATTAATATCATTATACTAAAATATTGATATAAATTTTATTGGGAAATTTTTACCTTTTTGTGTCGGAGTTACTATTCACATATATGACACTATTCACGAATACGACACTATTCATAGAAAAATTAATTTTTTTTCCTTTGTCCGATATGTCTATTATGGTTATTATCTTTGATTGTATCCATGTTTTGATCTTCATTCTTGAATTTTGCTCCACAATAATTTATTATGGAGTAGTGCAAAGATGGACAGGTGTTGAGATGAACATGACCAACTGGTGATACAAATGAATATTTTTGACCCGTAGTGCAAAGATGAATATTTGTTTCAAGATGTATATTTATTGACGTCACATGGATAAAATAGATAGACTTTTAAATCATAGAAGATAGTAGACTTAATTCTCTACTTAACTCTTCTAATGAATTGTTATTTCCACTGCGAATATTGATATAAACTTGTTGTCAATTATATTTTATCTGATTTACTGAAGACTAACGATAATTTATTTTTCATTATCTTAGTCATAATATTCTTTACTGGGCTAGTTGAGCTCATCCTTTTCCTTTTTGTTCTATTTTTCTTCTCAGGAGGTGAGAATATAGCGGGAACTAGTTGGGGTGCGAAGTGATGGTTCGAGATAGTTGTTTTAGCAGTCCTCACTATTTGTAAAATATTGTATCAATAATATTAATGAGGACTTATTTGAGTTTGGATATTGTCTAGAAGACAATATTTGTATTTAAACTCGCAGCATATGTGTTGTCGTATTTTGCACGACAATTGTAATAATGAAGTTGTAGCTATTTTCTATACCATGTATTTGGTGACTCAGAATGGGTTGTGTGGACCTATTTTGGGGCATCACAGTTGGTATCAGAGCTTAGGGATATGGTCTCTGGCGGAGATCAAGGAATAGAACTAGGAGGGGAGAGACGAGTAAATCCTTCGCTAGTGTGTCCTACATAAGCTTATTTGTTGGTCGGTCAAAATATAGGGGTATTATGTGGTATATAAATTTCTTTAATTAACCCTTGTTTTGTGGCAGTATTTGAGAATGGCATCAGAAAATGTTAAGATGAGCAATGGAGCACATGAGACCATTGAGACACCAATAATCAACAACCAGAATAATGTGCATCAGGAAAGCAATATTCCTCTTGTAAACACCACCACCAATCAAATGATGAATGATGGGATGTTTAGAAGCTTTTTTTAGTTCATACAAAACTAGACGAGAGAGACTCCTGTTCAAAATGCAGGTGGAAATAATGGCAACTCACGGCTGGTCACTACTAAGCAATTCAAGGAGTTGGGACCGCCATAGTTTTTGGGAAAGCTGGATTTGATCAAGGCAGAAATGTGGGTTAAGTAAATTACCAAGATATTTGATGTCTTGGGATGCACAGTGGAACAGAAGGTTTCCTTCGCCACCTTTATGTTCCGTGGTGAGGCAGATTATTAGTGGGAATCTGTGAAGCGTACCCAGCCTGCCGCACTCAATATGTCTTGGGAAGCATTCCAGAAACTGTTTAATGACAAGTACTTTCCTGAAAGTATTAGTCATATGAAGGAGGTAGAGTTTATCAGACTGGAACAGAACAACATGACTGTGTCCCAGTACAAGGCTAAGTTCATGGAGTTATCCAGGTTTGCACCTTATTTGGTAGAAAATAAGGAACGTATAACGCGGATGTTTCTGAGAGGTCTAAAACCCAAAATTCGTTAATACCTCATTTCTCATAAATTTTCTCTATATTCAGATGATGTTAACATGGCTCAATTATTAGAGCATGATAATGAGTCCGTTCAACTAGGGGACCACAACCAGGGTCATACCGGTGGCAGCAGTTATCGGAGTAATGATAACCAACGGGGAGGAAAATATCCAGACATAAATAGTAACCACTCTGGTGGTAATCATGGCTATGAAAGTAGAAGAAGTGAGTCAGGGGGAGATTTCTAAAAGAAAAGGTACAATAATGACAACGTGAAGACGTCAGCACCAACATCAACTGTTTCTAGGGGAGGAGAACGACCACCGGTCATATGTTATAAATGCGGGAAAGAGGGACACATCATCCCAATCTTCCCACAACAATTTAAGGTGTGTTATAATTGTGGAAAGGAATGACATATATCTCGAGATTGTCCTATAGTGAAACCAAGTCCAGCGGGGATGGTGACTCCAAAGGCTATCCCAGACAAGTCAAAGTCATCGATTCCAGGAAGAGCATTTGTCGTGACTGCCCAAAACACGAGGAACCAAACGAGGTGATCATGGGTAAGCTAATCATAAACTCTTGCAAAGTTTATACCTTACTAGATACCGGTTCTACCCATTCTTTTATCTTTCCTGCTTATGCTTAACGTTTGAACATAACTCCTGAGAAATTAGACTTTGACTTATCTGTTGAAACTCCATTAGGAGAAACTTTCATCTATTGTTTATAAATCTTGCTTGATTCAATTCGGGACCATCACATTACCTGTTAATCTCATCTCTTTAAAGATACTTTCATTTGATGTGATTTTAGGGATTGACTGGTTAACTACTCATCATGCCAAAATTGATTGTTTTTGTAAGGTCGTTAGTTTTTATATTCATAACCAACTTGTTATGTGAGTTCAAGCAACCAAACCACTAAAGTTAATCACTGTCATATCAAGCCATAAAGCCATTTGTTTATTAAAAAATGGATGTTAAGTTTTCTTAGCCCATGTCATGGATTTAAACAAAAATATGTCAGATTTGAATAATATTTTTATTGTTAATGAATTTCCTGACGTATTTCCTGAAGAGCTTCCTGGCCTACCCCCAGAGCGTGATATCGAATTTTGTATCGACCTTGAACCCGGTACAAAACCCATTTCCAAAACCCCATATCGAATGGCTCCTATTGAACTTCAGGAGTTATTGGATATTGGTTTCATTCGTCCTTGTACATCTCCTTAGGGTGCTCCTGTTTTATTCATAAAGAAGAAATATGTGAGTATATGACTTTGCATTGACTATCGGGAGTTGAAACATGTCACCATAAAATAGGTACCCACTACCTCGCATTGATGACCTGTTTGACCAGTTGTAAGGTGCTAAATTCTTCTCAAAAATAGATCTTCATTCCGGATATCATCAGTTAATGATTAAAACTGATGACATTCCAAAGACTGCTTTCAGGTCTTGGTACGGGCATTATAAATTCCTAGTCATGTCTTTTGGATTGACTAATACTCCTGCAGCCTTCATGGATATGATGAACCGATTATTCAAGGAATATTTGGATCATTTTGTGGTTATCTTTATTGATGACATCCTCATCTATTCTAAAAGTCGTGAAGATTATGAGCAACACTTGAGACTGATATTCCAAAAGCTTCGTGAAAATAAGCTATATGTCAAGTTCAAGAAATGAGAGTTCTGGCTTAAAGAAATAGCATTCCTTGGGCACGTGGTATCAAAGTATGGAATATCAGTTGACTCGGCAAAGATTGAAGCAATACAAAGTTGGGAGCAACCTAAGTCAGTAACTGAAGTACGTAGCTTTCTGGGTGCTGAATCCCGTGAAACCATTTCATAGAAGTTCATTGATATCTTCTTTTTATAAAGCAAGCTTGACATTGCATATTCGAACTCATTAAAGTAGCTAGTTATTATCGAAGATTCGTGGAATGATTTTCTCAAATTAATCGCTACTCCATTAACTCAGCTAACTCAAAATGATACAAAATTCAAATAGAGCGAGATATATGAGAAGAGTTTCCAAGAACTCAAGAGGAGACTCATTTCGGCACATGTTCTAACAATACCATCAGGTTCGGAGGGATTTGTCATTTACAGCGATGCTTCAGGCAAAGGTTTAGGATGTGTTCTCATGCAATATGGGAAAGTCATAGCCTATGCCTCGTGACAACTCAAAGAATATGAGAGGAATTATCCTACTCATGATCTAGAGTTGGCAGTAGTCGTTTTCACGTTAAAAATCTAGAGACACTATCTATATGGGGAGAAAGTGGAGATATATTCAGACCATAAAAGCCTTAAATATTTCTTCACCCAAAAGGAACTCAACACGCGGCAACGACGTTGGCTCGAGCTATTAAAATATTATGATCATACCATTCAATACCATCCTGGAAAAGAGAACGTGGTAGCTGACATATTGAGTAGAAGATTATATGCGGGAACGAGTGAAATGTTGTCAATAAAAAGGCCCATTTTGTGTGATTTACAAAAAATGAAGATAGAGTTCAAGACTTCAGGGAACCACGTGATTAAGCACAACTCTACTCTTACTTTCTCAATCAACACATAAATTGACTTATTCTCTAAACTCGTATCACAGATACACAACACAATATTAACATTCAATATTAATATTAAATAAAAAAAATTTAATCGAAAAATTCGGATTATTCGAATTCTCGGGTTATCACATTCACCCCCCTTAAAAGGATTGTGTCCTCGGAATCACCGCTTTCTTATTCTCTACAATCTTTTAAAGTTGTAGCATTAATTCATTCTTATTAACACAATATCATTTTGTGTCTCATAATTCTAACATGTGATTTGGATCTATAAAAGAAAACAATTCACATCATATAACACCAATATTTCTAGTGTAATTTAATTATTAAGCAAAATTATTACCTATCATCGCCTCTTGAGTAGCCACTGCATCTTGAGCCGTCATATTAAATGTACGGGCTGTTGGTCTCCCTGGCTGAGCAGGTTCTTTAATCGCCAAGGCTCCGCTACCGGGTCCCTTGTTGGCACTTCCGTTTTCCCCATTTCTCTTCGAAAAGTTCCAAACCAGATGATCAGTTGATCCACAGGCATAACAACCTTGTATCTTCTTTGAACTGGGACAATTGGGTGACATGTGTCCTTCTTGTCCACAGTTATAACAAACTCCCTTCTTCTTCAGATAAAGTCCTGGATGATTCTTTCCAAAGTTCGCACAAGGCTCTCCTCCTTTCTTATTCCCTTCTTTCTTGTTACCCGACTGGGTATTCTCATTCCACTTTCTCTTGTTTGGATTACTACCACCACTGTTTCCTCCTTTATTTGTCTTCTTCTTCTTTTCCTGATTAAAATGGGATGCAGCTTCGCTTCCCCCTTCAGCAATTATTGCCTTCTCCAATAAAGTCGCAAACGTATTAATCTGTAATACAGCTACTTTGTTGTAGATACCTGGTTTCAATCCATTCTCAAATCTTCTCGCCTTCCGTAGCTCTATATCCACCTGATGAGGTGCAAATCTCACTAACTCATTGAATTTAGCAGCATATTCAGACACCGGCATATTCTCCTGCTTCAATTCTAAAAACTTGACCTCCATTCGAGCTTGCATACTCAGTGAAAAGTAGTTCTCAAAGAACAGCTCCTTGAATCTTGTCCAAGTCACCACAGCTGTACCAGCTCTCGCCTAATTAGTCTCCCACCAGTAAATGGCTTCTCCCTTCACCAAATAAGTTGCAAAAGTTGTCTTTTGCTCTTCTGCCACTCTCACAATAATAAATGCTTTCTCCATTTCTTTCACCCAAGTTTGGGCTTCAATCGGATCCGTAGTTCCCTTAAATTCTGGCGGTCCTACCGCTTTAAAGTCCTTAAAGTTAGCCAATCTATCGGCTGGATGATTTCTTGCTCTCTCTCTTTCTGTTGGAGCTCTATTTCCCATAGCTTGGGCTAACATGTCCAAAAAATTCTGCATCGGGTCCGCTTGACCTCCTTCATTATTCACAGACTGCTCTTCTCTTTGATTTTGATTCTATCGTATAGGCGGCATTATCTGATTTAAATAAAAATCTTATATTAATTCTCTTTCTCTACACAAACTCTTATTAATCACCTAATAAGAATTTAACACATAGTTCTCATATAATCGCATATTTATTCAAATAGCACACACTACATTTAGTACTTAACATATACAACTATCCCTGTTTCATAAATATCAGGATTAACAACACAACTTTAAACAAAAGTTGTAATTCTCCGACTTTAAACAAAAAGTCGTAATTCTCCATTCACACACAACTATTCCTAGTTCATCAAACTTACCACACCTAGGGTTTTAGGAACTTGCCATAATTATATGAGTTTATGAACTTATCCTAGTCAGATCTTTGACGTCCATTCGCTGAGGGGTTCAAAACATCTCATATAATTATGAGTCATGAACTTACCATAAGTATGAGTTTTTAGAACTCACAAAATAATCGTAATCTTATATTCATATAGAAAAATAAAGATTTCATTCATACAAACATATATATTTACATATGTTTACACATCAT
Source organism: Panax ginseng (assembly GCA_020205605.1). Lineage (NCBI taxonomy): Eukaryota > Viridiplantae > Streptophyta > Magnoliopsida > Apiales > Araliaceae > Panax > Panax ginseng. The sequence goes on from CM035129.1 coordinate 93,041,445, forward strand.
TCTCGATATTACAACCATTAATATCATACACTATTAAAAGATAATATCGCTTACATTTAAGCTATCTACCATCCACTCCCTTCATCAGTCTTCTTTTTGGGACACTTGTTGAATCCGTAACCCGTTCTCCCACATGAAAAACACTTTTTCATATTTGGCTTAGGACAATGTAGGGAAATATGTCCTTCCTGCTTACAATTGAAGCATACATTCTTCCACATAATGCATTATCCCACGTGAGTCTTTCCACACTTACTACAGACTTACTTCTTCTTCGGGTTTGAATTTTTTGAGTTATCACTGTCGTGATCCCTCTTTCTCTTATTCTTGCCCTTCTTGATTGTTCCTTTAGACGACCCACCACCTCCAGTCTTCCTTTTATCCACCTGTGCCTTCAACTCGTTTTGTTCTTCGGTCATTTCACGTAATGCTCTTTCCGTTTTCCACAACTCCTCTAAGAGAAATATTTTACTCCAGATTTCTTGTACTTTTGCAGATACTTGATCTTTCTCCTCAACTTTGGTCTTATTCCCTTTCTCCACCTTATATTCTTCGGACTCTGCCTCCTCATCCCTACTCAGATACATCTCGGGATAATCATCATGATCACTCCCAAGATTCACCATAGGTTCATCTTTTTCCACTTCTTCAGCTGACTCGCTTTGCGCTAGCACCTCGGCTACTGGCACTGGTGCAACAGTTGCTAGCACTTTTGTAGTCATCTCATCTTCTCCTGACATCCTACAGTCAATTAAACAACTTGATTAGTACTTTAATAGTACAAGCTTCTCACACTATGTGTCCACATATCTCACTATCAATGCACCTCGGCAACTCTCACTTAGTACTCTAAATGAGTATTCTCTATCTCGCTTATAGTTATAATCCTAGGCCCCCCCCTCCCCCACTTAAGGTTTATAACCTATGGCGCTGCTACCAACTTGTGACACCTTGGTCACTACAGCTTTGATACCAACTTGTGACACCCCCAAATCCGGGTTACCTGACTCCCGAGTTTGGTGCTCACGTTCCACAATAATTACAACATCTAACTACCCATTTAATTTTGAATAGAATTTACACCACATTAACTGATATAGTTAATACATTCATCCCAAGTTATCTAACCTTAACATTACAAACATACCCTTTAGATATACATAAAGGGTTTACAAATACAACATAATATATATGTTAAACATAGCTATTACAGCATAACACCTTTGCCTTTTGCTCTTCTTAGAACACCTCCATTACTTAATTCATTCAGAAATTGAAATGTTTTATTTAGCAAGGTTGAGCAACAAATTTTCCCCGCAAGTTAAGATATACAATGAATGTATAAGAATCAAAACAATAGACTATCTAATTAGATAGAATAACTCCAAAGTTCGGTGAACTTTGAAAATAGCTGAATAATTTATTCTTTTCTAACCAATCTTCTCGCAACTTAAGCAACACATTAACAAAAGGATACAATACTTTCAAAGTTTCTACGATATTCTATTGAATAACAATTTTAAAATACTCTCCAGAGTTTATGATGAATAATCTTACAAGATCTTGAATTCTCTTCTCGAGTAACTATCAAAGATTCACTTTGATATACCCAAATAACAAGATGGAAATATTTTCCAAAGTTTATGCTGAGTGATCACAAAGGATCTTGAACTTCTCTTCTCGAGTAACTATCAAAGATATACTTATATACCCAGGTGTATCAGATAACCATAAAGATTAAATCATTACCCTCTGCAAGTATAATAAGTGATCAGCTTTATTATACCCTATATTATGCATAATATTCAAACGCGCGCAAAGGCCAGATATACGACCAATTATGTTCCCTTTATATAAAAGGTTGTTCTTCTCAATCTTTGAATTAAAATTTGATTTAACAACGAAATACAAAAATTTCAATATCTAATCTATTCTCTTCTCTTCTTTTCTCAAACTTATCAGGTTTTCTTTTTTGATCTAGCCAAAATAATTGGCATTGATCTATCAGTAATAATTGAATTCTCTTCTCTTCCCTTCTCGAACCTATCAAGTTCTAACAAATATTTGTCTAGCCAGAACAATTAGCAAAAAACATTTCTCAACACGATTTAACAATAGACAGAATTTGATTGTACTATTTATAATTACTAATAACTTCTACGGATGTAAGTATCCAATAACAATTATTCTCCTAATATATTCTCAGAATCACTAATTCAATTTGAATTAATAAACATGCACTAACTGCGAATAATCAACAATAATTTTTTGGACGTGGTCTAATCAACAATAATTATCCACCATGATAATTGAACAGATATAACTCAAGGTTGAGTTAGGAAACTTGCCTTCTCCGGGGATTACTGCTACATAATATACTTATATGCGTTTGAAAAACCTATAATCATAATATCGGTCTCACAATTAGCACAATAATTTATAACACACAATACTATAATTTACAGTCAATCTTTCTCCTAGGCACATTAGCACACAATCACATTAGTGTTTATAACCTATATAAACACTTCTTAACTCAAACTAGTTCGGTCTGATTGGACTTCGGTCTATTCTCGGTGTACTGGTCACCCTATCCACAATTAACACTTATATTGTCAACTAAACTCGGTCTCTAAGCTTCAATATTATTTTAGATACGTCAAATATCATTTATAATATTTTTCGGAAGCTTTTAATAATTTTCAAACAATTATTATATTTTATAATAATTTTTCAAACATTGAAATCATTTTTAATGATTTAAATATTAAATAAATCCACCATCATAAATATTTAATAATATTCAAAATATTAATGACACACTTGTCAAAATATTAAAGTTATTTATAATAACTTAAATGAGTTTTAGAGCAATTAAAATCATTTTAAACCATCACCATTAATATTTAAATATTAATGAAACTATCATCAAAATATTAAAAGTCATTAATTATAACTTCAAATATTTTTATATCATTTTTCTCATTTTAAAATGATTTTAAAATCAATAAAACCATTTTACCATCATTTATTTAATTTAATAATTAAATAAACCTAATATCATTAATATTAATTTAATAATGAGAATTCTCCAAAAATATTGAAAATTATATTTTATAATTCAAAATATTTTCTAACACTTTATTCTCATTTAAAATGATTTTAATTCAATAAAATCAATTTTAACTCATTTATTTAATATAATAATTAAATAAATCTTATATCATTAATATTAAATTATAATGAAAATTCTCCAAAAATATTAAAAGTTACATTTTATAACTCAAAATATTTTTTAAACATTTTATTCTTATTTAAAATGATTTTTTATAATATTAAAATCATTTTTCTCTAATTTATTTAATACACTAATTAAATAAATTAAATATCATTAATATTCAAATAAATATAAATATTAATGAAAAATATCCCAAAGTACCAAAAGTTAATTTTTATAACTTAAAATAATTTTTAAAACCATTTTTGAAATGCAGTAAGAAATATCGCTGCATAAATTATCGTTAGCCTTCAATAGTGTTAAACTGATACAATATAACAAACTTCAAGTTTAACGGCAGCGGAACAAGCAATCCGTTAGAAGAGTCAAGTAGAGAATAAAATCTACTATCTTCTATGATTTAAAAGGTTTTTCATCACTTTTATCGCTGAAACTCAGCTTAATAAATAATCCACATCATCAAATCATCCTTGCACTACAAGCTCAGGATATTCTTTGGTATCACGACTACGAATTATCCATGCATTATGGGCCAAAGATAATCGTGTTTTCATCAACGGTCCTGATCGTGCCATAAAATAATTCATCTTTGCACCTCTGGCCGAAGAGAATCCATAGCCATAATCATACCAAAAAATGTCCATCAATGCACTACGGGCCAATGAGGACTTTTTCCACATCATTTGTAACATTACGATCATGATTATACCGAATAACCTCTGGTCATAATCATGCCAAGTCCATCTATGCACTACAGGCCACAAATGACTTTCAATATAATATAAGTATGAGGATGATGACAATTCAATAAAACAAGTTCAAGAATAAATTTTAAAGATTTACAAATTAATTTATCCAGGAACCAATAACGTCCAAATTGTCAACATGATACTTCTTTGTGTAGTAAAATTCAAGAATGCTCAGAAGAATATTTTCATGAAAAGATACTAGATGAAGCGCAAATATCCAGGATATTCTACTAAATTCATGGAGTATAGAACCAATAACGTCCAAATTGTCAACATGATACTTCTTTGTGGAGTAAAATTCAAGAATGCTCGTAAGAATATTTTCATGAAAAGATCTTTGGATGAAGCGCAAATATCCGTGATATTCTACTAAATTCATGGAGTATAGAAGCCAAAACTTTAACCAATCGAGTATAATAGAATATATGAAATCAAATGAATTTTCACCATGCATGCGGTAATCCACGTAAACGCACTATTTTCACAATTTAATAAGAAATGAATCGACGAAGGGTCATTCACCATGCATGTGGTAATCTCACGAGAGCGAAGTTATTCCAATGTAATAATAAAGAATGGAATAACGTAAGAATTCACCATGCATGCGATAGATCATACAGAACATAAAGTTATTCCAATGTAATAATAAATAATGGAACTAGGTCACGTAAACGCGTAGGCGGGATGTTCCAATGAATAATAAATAATGAACCGTGTCATGCGTAAAGCGCACGTACGTGATATTCAATGTAATAATAAATAATGGAACCAAGTCATACGTAAACGCATGCAGGCGGGATGTTCCAATGAAATGATAAATAATGGAACCAGGTCATTCAGATATAGCATGTATACATGATGTTCCAAATGTAATGATAACTAATGGAATAATAGAAGAATTTCACCATGTATGCAGTACTTTGCAAAGACAGGTTATACCAATATAATAATAAAGAATGGAATAACAGAAGAATTTCACCAAGTATGCAGTACTTTGCATAGACAGGTTATTCCAAAATAATAATAAAGAATGGAATAACAGAAGAATTTCATCAAGTATAGGGTAGTCCGCGTATACAGGTTATTCCAATAGAATAATAAAGAATGGAATAACATAAGTTCTCTTCATGAATACAAAAGAAATAATACCCCTTACGAGTACAACAAATAATATCCCTTACCTTAGAAGAAACTGGATATAGGAGTAGTGAAGTAGCAGAATACTTTTCTTCTTTCTCTATATAGTTTCTCTCTCTAGAGTTTCAGTGAATTCGTATGAAATAATGAAGGAATGAGCTTCTATTTATAGGAGAATGGACTGAATATTAACTAATTCATGAACGGTCCAGATTGATTTACTTTTAAACGGACGGTCCATATTGATTTACCATGCAGAACACTATGCAACACTATGCATAATAAAATATAATATATTCTAATTATTGTCTAATAAAATAAATAACTTTATAAAAGTATTCCTTTTTATATAAAAAGATTTTACTATGCAAAATACTATGCAGGCACTATGCAACACTATGCATAATAAAATATAATATATTCTATTTATAGTCTAATAAAATAAATAACTTTATAAAAGTATTCTGCTTTTATATAAAAAGATTTTTCGCTTTTATTACATTAATAATACTAATAAAACAAAATTTTTATATATAATATATATATAAACAAACTTACGTGACTTCATAAAAAGACATTTTAGTATATTTAACAATATTTATCATCATTATTATAATTCACAATATTAATCGACCGTGTCGTTCCCGAGAAAGAGGGCTTTCAATAAGGATTTCTCCTATCATGCGCCGCAATTAGGTGACCAAACCTTTCCTTGGCGTAACTTTTAGACATCGTTAATATTGCAAATAATAATATTAATAACTCTGTCATCTCAATTATTGATTTAATAATATATATAATATCGACAATAATCGAATCAAATAATGTGAGATACTATGCAAAGAATTATCGTAGCAATAATTGAATAAAACCGAGTGACTTCTCACGTAAAGATCAATAATCAATACTGTAATGCTACTATGTAACCACGCCAGACATTCTTTACTTTTTTACTACCAAGTAGTTCAACAATTTTAATAGTAAAACTTCCTACCGTTATTTTCATAAAAATATTTTTGTCGTTTTCTCAATCCGATAAATAATTCCGTTAATAGGGGTCCACCAATGATTGTACCGTCGTACGAATATTCCCCGACAAAAAGAATATTTCCCGACCAATCGAATATTATACAACAACTTGCATACTTTTCAAAATGTATAAATATTACCCACAACTATAACATTATCTCAAATCCATACCATAATTTTAAATTTTTTTTTGAGAAAATTAAATCTTTATTCATAAAATTTGGGATTTTACAATCTTCCATCCCTATGAAATTCTGCCCTCGAAATTTACGTACGTACCTGGTATGCCGAACAGATGAGGACACTTCGTCAGATTCTAACTCTTGAGGTATAACCATTAAGCGTAGAATATATTCCAGGATTTTAACAGGTACATCTTCATACGTTAAATTATCTGCTATCTCGTCCGGTTCTAAATTAATAATGTGGTTCGGGTCGTCCACATATTTTTGTAACATCGATACGTTAAAAACGTTATGAACACGCGACATACTTGGCGGTAAAACGAGTCTATAAGCCACAGTTCCTACTCGAACGAGGATTTCAAATGGACCAATTAAATCAAGGGTTGATATTTTTTCTCTTTGTCTATTCTTGCTTCTAGAATAACGCCTTCTTGAACCTTCTTCTTCACATTCATTAACTCTGAGTATGTAGCTTGAGCGGCTTTAACTTTATCGATTAAAGTCGATTCTACTCGTATATTTGTTATCTTCATGTGGGTCCCTAGAGTCTTTAACTCTATCTTCATCATTTGTAAGTTATACGAAATGGGTTTTTGTGTTAACAACATCGCACTCGTAAACGGATACGATCTTCTACTCAATGCGTCAGATACCATGTTCTCTCTTCCACAATGATATTGAATGGTATGATCGTAATCTTTAACAGCTCGAGCCAACGTCTTTGGTGCATTATACGTTTGTTTTAGTTGAAGAAATATTTGAGGGTTTTAGAAATGGGTTTTGTATTGGGGTCAATACAAATTTAATTTCACGCTCTAGGGGTAGGCTAGGAAGTCTTCAAGAATACGCCAGGAAATTTACTAACGATAGAAATATCATTCAAAACTATGACTCTCATCCAAGACTTGGATAGCACATGTAATGAAGGTTTCTCCTAACGGAGCTTCAACAGATAAGTCAAAGTCTAACTTCTCCGGAGTCAAATTTAAATGTTGAGCGCAAGCATGAGAGATAAAAGAATGGGTAGAATCGGTATCTAATAAGGTATAGACTTCGCAAAAATTTATAATTAACTAACCCGTGCTAACTTTGTTCGGTTTACTCGCTTTTTGAGAAGTCACGAAAAACGCTCTTCCTAAATCCACCGACTTTGTTCTGTCTGTATCCACCTTTGGGGCCACCGTCCCAGCTGGACTTGACTTTGGTGCACGACAAAATTGGGCTAGGTGACCTTCTTTTCCACAATTGCAACATGCTTTGGACTGCATCGTGCAGTTTGGACTGAAATGTCCCTCCCCTCTGCATTGGTAACATACGACCGGCAGTCGTTCTCCTTCCTTTGAAATGGGTGCTGGTATTGTTGTCTTTCCATCATAATTGAACCTTCTCTTCTTGAAATTTCCACTTCTATTATCTTGGCCATGATTACCACCGAAGTGGTTACCATTCATGACATGATAATTTCCCCCACGATGGTTATCATTGTTCCGATGATCGTTGCCACCAGTACGATTATTATTGTGTTGTTGGTCGTTGCCTTTTGGTTGTGCTGACTCATTATCGCGCTCCAATGACTGAGCCATTCACAACATCTGAATATAAACAAATTTTGTGAGAAATGAGTAATTGAAGTATATTGGGTTTCAAACCTATTAGAAACATTCGCGTCATTCGTTCCTCATTATCGACCAAATGGAAAACCGAGACAACTCGGCAAACTTAGCCTCGTATTGCGACACGATCATATTGTTTTGCTTCAGCTTGATGAACTCCACCTCCTTCATGTGAAGAATACTTTCAGGAAAGTAGTTATCATTGAACAGCTCTTGGAACTTCTCCCAAGACATCTTGAGTGCGTTATTCTGTGTACGTTTTATAGATTCCCACTAGTAATCTGCCTCTTCACGCAACATAAAGGTGTTAAAGGGAACCTTTTGCTCCTCTGAACATCCCAAGACATCAAATATCTTGGTAATCTGCTTTAACCACGTCTCCACCTTAAGTGGTTCTGGCTTTCCCAAAAACTCTGGTGGTCTCAGCTCCTTGAACTGCTTAGCGGTGACTGACCGTGGGTTGCCATTATTTCCACCTATATTTTGAATAGGAGTCTCTCTTACCTGTTGTTGCATGAATTACATAAAGCCTCTGAACATTCCATCGTTCATCATTTGGTCAGTGTTGTTGTTTGCCTAAGGATTGTGGCCTTCCTGATGCACATTATCCTAATTATTGATATGTGGAGACTCAACGGTCTCCTGTGCTCCATTGCTATTCTCAACATTCTCGGATGTCATTTTCAAATAATGCCACAAAACAAGGGTTAATTAACATATCACATATTATCCCTATACTCTGACCGACCAATTAAATACCAAATAAACTTAGGTAGGTCATACTAGCGAAGGAATTCCCCGTCTCTCCCCTCCTAGTTCTTGTCTCACATCTCAGCCAGGGATCATATCCCTAAGCTTTGATACCAAATTTGACTTCCCCAAAATAGGTATACATCACCCATCTTGAGTCGCCAAATACATGGTACAAAAATACAAATACAAACTTAATTATACAACATGAGCTATGAGTTTTAATATAAATATTGTCTTCTAGACAGTATTCAAACTCAAAATACGACAAAACATAATCTGAAAGTTTTAACACGAATATTGTCATCAAGACAATATCTACACTCAAATTCAATCTTATTACATTTATTGTCACACTATTTCATAGAATAGTGAGGACTACTAATGCTATCCTCTAGACCGTCACTCCGTTCCCCGACTAGTCCTTGCTACGTTCTCATTTCCTGAAGAGAACAATGAAAGCAAAAAGGGTGAGCTCAACTAGCCCAGTAAGAAATATTATGACTAAGATAATGCAGAATAAATTATCGTTAGCCTTCAACAGTGTTAAACTATTACAATATAACAAACATCAAGTTTAACGGCAGCGGAACAAGCAATCCATTAGAAGAGTCATGTAGAGAATAAAATCTACTATCTTCTATGATTTAAATGGTTTTTCATCACTTTTATCGTTGAAACTCAGCTTAATAAATAATCCACATTATCAAATCATCCCTGCACTATAGGCTAAGGATATTCTTTAGTATCACGACCACGAATTAACCATGCATTACGGGCCAAAGATAATCGTGTTTTCATCAACGGTCCTGATCGTGCCATAAAATAATTCATCTTTGCACCCCAGGCAGAAGAGAATCCATAGCCATAATCATACCAAAAACTTTCCATCAGTGAACTATGGGCCAATATTGACTTTTTCCACATCATTTATAATATTACAATCATGATTATACTGAATAATCCCTGGTCATAATCATACCAAGTCCATCTATGCACTATAGGCCACAGATGACTTCCAACATAATATAAGCATGAGGATGATGACAAGTCAAAAAAACAATTTCAAGAATAAATTTTAAAGATTTATAAATTAATTTATCCAGGAACCAATAACGTCTAAATTGTCAACATGATACTTCTTTGTGGAGTAAAATTCAAGAATGCTCAGAAGAATATTTCCATGAAAAGATACTAGATGAAGCGCAAATATCCAAGATATTCTACTAATTTCATGGAGTATAGAAGCCAAAACTTTAACCAACTGAGTATAATAGAATATATGAAACTACAAATGGATTTTCACCCGCCATGCGGTAATCCACGTAGACAGATCATTTCCACAATTTAATAAGAAATGAATACGAAGGGTCATTCACCATGCATGTGGTAATTCACAAAGACAGGTTATTCCAACAAAATAATAAAGAATGGAATAACAGAAGAATTCACCATGCATGCGATAGACCGCACAGACAGATTATTCCAACAGAATAATAAATAATGGAACTAGGTCATGCGTAAACACATAGACATGATGTTCCAACAGAATAATAAATAATAAAACTAGGTCATGCGTAAACGCACAGACATGATATTTCAACAGAATAATAAATAATGGAACCAGGTCATGCGTAAACGCACAGACAAGATGTTCCAACAAAATGATAAATAATGGAATCAGGTCATGTGTAAAACACAGACAGGATGTTCCAACAGAATGATAAATAATGGAATAATAGAAGAATTTCACCATGTATGCAGTACTTTACATAGACAAGATATTCCAACATAATAATAAAGAATGGAATAACAGAAGAATTTCACCAAGTATAGGGTACTTTGTATAGACAGGTTATTCCAACATAATAATAAAGAATGGAATTACAGAAGAATTTCACCAAGTATAGGGTAGTCCGCGTATACAGGTTATTCCAACAGAATAATAAAAGAATGGAATAACATATGTTCTCTTCATGAATACAAAAGAAATAATACCCCTTACGAGTACAACAAATAATATCTCTTACCTTAGAAGAAACTGGATATAGGAGTAGTGAAGTAGCAGAATACTTTTCTTCTTTCTCTCTATAGTTTCTCTCTCTAGAGTTTCAGTGAATTCGTAAGAAATAATGAAGGAATGAGCTTCTATTTATAGGAATGGACTGAATAGTAACTAATTCATGAACGGTCCAGATTGATTTACTTTTAAACGGATGGTCCATATTAATTTACTATGCAGAACACTATGCAGGCACTATGCATAATAAAATATAATATATTCTAATTATTTTCTAATAAAACAAATAACTTTATAAAAGTATTCTGTTTTATATAAAAAGATTTTACTATGCAAAACACTCTGCAGGCACTATGCAATACTATGCATAATAAAATATAATATATTCTATTTATAGTCTAATAAAACAAATAACTTTATAAAAGTATTTTGTTTTATATAAAAAGATTTTACGTTTTATTACATTAATAATACTAATAAAACAAAATTTATATATATATATATGTATATATACAAACTTCCGTGACTTCATAAAAAGACATCTCAATATATTTAACAACATTTATCATCATTATTATAATTCACAATATTAATCGACCAAGTCGTTCCAAGGAAAAAAGGGGGCCTTCCAATAAGGATTTCTCCTTATTGGTGCGCAATTAGGTGACCCAACCTCTCCTTGGTAGAACTTCTAGACATCGTTAATATTGCAAATAATAATATTAATAACTTTGTCATCTCAATTATTGATTTAATAATATATAAAATATTGACAATAATCGAATCAAATAACGTGAGATACTATGCAGCAATTACTGTAACAATAATTGAATAAAACTGGGTAACTTCTCACGTAAGCATCACTAATCAATACTGTGTGTATACTACTGCACTTAATGCCATTCATCGTACTTTTACTACTAAAGTAGTTCAACAGTTTTAATGGTAAAACTTCCACCATTATTTTCATAAAAATATTTTTGTCATTTTCTCAGTCCGACAATAATTTCGTTGTGGGGTCCACCAATGATTGTACCGTCGTAGGGATATTCTCCGACAAAAAGAATATTCCTCGACCAATCGAATATTATACAACAACTTGCATACTTTTCAAAATGTATAAATATTACCCACAACTATAACATTATCTCAAATCCATACCATAATTTAAAAAAAATGAGAAAATTAAATCTTTATTCGTAAAATTTGGGATTTTACAGACAGTCAGTGTTCAAGGGGTCAACTTTGACCACCTTTATTTCTCAGTGTAATGCGTTTCTGGGCAAGCTTGAGCATCCATCTTGTAGTGTTTATGTAACTCTACAAGTTCTAATACTTAGTTTGGTCATACTACATCATATCAATGAAATCTGTGTTTCCAAAGTGCTTCTCAAAGTGTTCTTGGGTTTTCTGGGTAACCCAAAAACCCAGAAAATTCGTGGTTCCACTTTCCAGCCCAATTATCTCCATGTTCTGTTTATCATATAGTTAGATTTTTGGTCCAAACATATAGTGCTCATGTCATAGAACATGTACAAAACAACAGATCAGTCTAACTACATTACATGTTCCAGATTAAGCTTGGTTAAACCTTGCCAGAGGGCTTTATCAACTGATTTCTAGGAATTCCAAAAACGCTAAATCAGTGACGAGTGGCCTACTTTAACCATTCACTTTGTTCGATATACTGATGTTTTTAGAGATCTAAAGGCCGAGATCTATAGTCTAGACAACAGGCTACACATGGATTACAACAACAACAACAAACAACATAACAACTAACAAATCAAGGCCTTAGAAAAACTTTTCAGACCCTGTTCATGGCTTTCTAGGTTACCCAGAATTCATCCGGTCAATCCCGGTCAACGGGTTTTTACCGTTTATAATTTACGATCTAGACATCCAATGGTTGTGATACCACTTCCAGATCAAAGATATCCTACCAAACTATAGATCTAACACATAAAACATCAAAAATCATAATCACGGAAAGATTTTGAGCGACTGACATATGCTTGTCAGACCACTTTTTGTGCTCTTGGACAGTTTTTGAAAAACTTTAATATAAGGCCTCTTGATGTTATGGATCCATGGATGGATCATCATAGATCATCTAAAAACATCATATAACACTTATATAAACACAGAAATACTAACTCTATCTTAGCATACATAATCAAAATATAAGTTAGGGTTTTACCTTATATTGTCCAATCCTTGATCCTAGCTTTCCAAATCTGATATGATGGTTGCTAAGGCTGAACTAGTTACTAAATCACTTTAATTTTTCATGGCTAAGGAGAGAGAAGGGGTTGGTTAAGAGTTGGATAGCAATTGTGCAAATTTGGTGAACTTTCTCTCTCCAAAATCTCTTATACTAGATACAATGTATCTATATACTACAAGGTGGCACTTATGGATCAAGATTGCTGAGATTTTAAGGCATAAGTCAATACCTAACATTGGTGAGTCATGCATTCTAGAATTCACTTAACTTAAGTTTTAAGTTAAGGGGTATTTTTGTCTTTTTGCTCCTAAAAGGGTAATTTCGTAATTTCCCTTATAAATTTTAGGGTATTCTAGTCATTTAACATCATTCTCCTTAATTCTCACCATTAGGGTTTGATAATCCTAATTAGGGTTTCCTAATTAGGGTTTAGGGTTCTCGAATATGAAATTAGGGGTTTTCGGCTTTTGTTTAGGGTTTCTAAATGTACGTTAGGGTTTCTAAACCTGAGATTAGAATTTCTAATCTCTCATTAGGGTTTACTAATGTTACCCTACCCGATCAATAACTGCTCAAAAATCTATTCAGTATATGAACGTACTCAATGATACAGTTATAATAACTGTATTTTCTATCGAATCCCTATCCGAATTTAGGGTTAGGGTTTTTATTCTCAGTTAAGCACAACTCTACTCTTATTTTCTCAATCAACACACAAACTGACTCATTCTCTAAACTCGTAGCATAGATACACAACACAATATTAACATTCAATATGGATATTAAATAAAAAAAATTAATCGAAAAATTCGGATTATTCAAAATCCCGAGTTATCACAGAAGGGAGTTACAAGATTCGGGAAGAGAGGAAAGCCCAATCCACAATTTGTTGGTCCATTTGAGATTCTTGACCTAGTAGGAAATATGGCCTATAGACTCGCATTACCTCCAAGCATGTCTCGTATTCATAATGTTTTTCACATATCTGTGCTTCGTAAATATATGAAAGACGCAAACCACATTATTGAGTTAGAACCAGGCAAAATAGTCGAAGACTTAACGTACGAGGAGGTACTTGTCAAGATCTTGGATAGGAAGAAGCATGTACTACGCACAAAGGTTATACCACAAGTCAAAGTTTTATGCAGAAACTATGCTATTAAGAAAATGACCTGGGAGTTGGAATCGAAAATGAAAATGAGGTATCCTCACCTTTTCAAAACACCAAGTACGTACGTCAAATTCGAGGACGAAATTTCATAAGGAGGGAATGTAACAATCCAGAATTTTAAATTGTAATTTCAAATATTTATTGAATTATATAAATATATTAATTGATGTGTTTTTTGTTAAATAAATATTTGTTTGATTTGATTTGATTATTTATTTATTAAATAAATAAACTATGAGTTGAGGGAATTAGCTTAATTTTTTAATTAAGTGATAATTGGATATTTGGTATTGTGAATTTAATTTAAATTAAAGAGTGATGAATTAATTATTATGAGATAATACTCTAATTTAATTTAATAATTAAATTAGAGAGTTGATAATGATTAAATGAATTATTATAATTTTATTTTATAATTTAAGTGATGTGTTAATTATAATGAAAATTATAATTTTATTGTATTAGTTTGTGGTAAATTGATTTAATAAATTGTTATTAGATTTAATTTAATTTGAATATGGGAAATTATTTAAATAGGGTGTGACATTAAACTATAAGTGAGTTATTAAAATAAGTTAAAAGAAGTTTTAATGGGTTTTACCAAACAAGGCTTAAGGGTTTGTTAATCCTTATTATTTAATTTTTTTTTGCCAAACAAACCTTAGTGGCTTTTGAATTTAAAATTCTATAACTGATATATTAAGTATTATCATTATTATATGTCAGTTGTTTTATACGTAATAATATGTATTAGTTAGATTATATCAGTTTTACAATGCGTAAAGCTAGAAGAGAGAAAAGAAAGAACAAATTGAGAGAAAAGAAGAAAATAGAGAGAAAAAAAAAGGAAGAAGAGAAGAGTTTTGTGAGTTTGAGATAATCAAAGGAGGTTGCTATCATCTGTGTTGCTCAAACAAGAAATTTGATGTAGTAATTTAACCCCTTTTGTTCTAAGTTCTTTGTGTTTCTGGGTTTTCATAAAAAATCTCTGTAAATTAGTTTTGAGTATGATTATTGAAAATATGGTGTTTTATGTGTTAATAGAGGATTATAAACTATTTTATGTCATTCATTCATGATGTAGTGTAATCAAATTTATAGAAACATGTTTAGTATTGAAGAACTTGAATTACAGTGGTATATATATGATATGACTTATTTTAGAACTAAAAGTGATGTTCAATTCATGTGTTAAACTAAAAATTATTTGTTAATTAAGTAAATACATGAAGAAACGAAAATAATATGATTTAAACAGACTGATTTGGTTGGAAAACTAATTCATAGTGATTAATTTCGCTAAGAATGTCAAAAAGTGAATAAATAGTAAAAACAGAGAATTTAGAGGTTGTAATTTTGATGTTTATGTTGTTTATATGGTTAGAAACGTATTCGAAATATTACTTTATGTTTCTGTAAACCTATTACAACTTGGGTAAGTTGGAATGCTTATTAGAAAGGAACTTTTAGGCCTAATTTGGTTTTCTGCAGTGTTCATTTGTGAACTGCAGAAGGTACCCCCGCCCCGGAGGGGGATGGGGGGGGGGGTAGTCTGACTTACATATGTTGAGAAAATCTAACCGGACATGTTTTACTAAAATGGGCATAACTTTTTATACAAACTCCGATTGATGTGATTAAAAGATGATCCAAAATGAGGACGAGTAGACCTATAACTTTTGTTCTTTATGTTTTTCAATTTGATGTCGTTATTAGGGATCAAAATGTCCATCTTTAGGACTAATCACTAGTACAAAGTAGTAAATAGACAACACTTAAACCACAACATTTTTATAAAAAACGTTGTGGTATTTTCTTTTACAACGTTTTTTAACAAAATGTTGTAGATACATATGAAAAAACTTTATCTATTTAAAAGGGTATTTTTTGATTTTAAATAGATAACGTTTTTTTTAAAAACGTTGTGTATGTTAAAAACACGGAGCTTAAAATACATGTCGTGGAAATAAAAACTTGAAATTAAAAACCTTTCACTCGCCTCCCAGCCTTCCAACAACTGAACTAGCTCTCCCAAATCCCGATCTACACCCTCCCCTTTCAAATTTCACCTCCACCAATACCTTAAACCCTAAATCCTCTACTCCACCCTTCACTTCTCAATGGACCCTCGTTACGTGGATTAGTACTAACTTTGTTTTCCCTACTCTCTTTTAGCTAGGGTTTTTTCTCTCTCTACAACTACTTGAATAACCGCAAATGGTGGAACCAAAGGGAATTTCTGCGGTGATCGCGGCGATGGTCTGAGGAGAAATTTCTTTGATGGAGATCAATAACAATGGAGAACACTCGTGGCGGTTGAACTTTGAAGGATTTCGATTATCTCATCGAGCATAAGGAGAAGCCTCCTCGTGGCCTCTAGGATTGTCTAGGGGTTTTAGGTGATTTCCCCTCAATATTCTTTCTCTACTCTCTACTTTAACCTATATCTGAACTTCGATGCAGTTGGGTCGTTGTCTTTGGTTTGATTCTTCAATTTGTTTAGGCTGCTTTTTTCATTATCCTAATTAGCAACTAATATATTCCGTGTTGACGAAATTAAGTCGTTATTCTTGTTGTTGAAATGATTATTTCAAAATCACTTTAGTTTATACCTTATTTGCACTCATTGTAAATATAAGCCTTTTGTCTAGTCAGTGGTGTTAGGTTTGTAATATTCATGAACGCAATCAAATTGCACAAAATAAGCGTAAACGTGGAAAATCAGAGTTTTAAAAATTTTACAAACCATATACCCGGATCACCCTTTATGCACAATTATTAATTAAACGAAAAAAAAGAACAAGAATCATACCCTTGAAGATTCGAGCTTCCTCATGTACAAGTTCACCTCCAATCCTTTTAGCGTTCAACTAGAATCCACCGGGTTTGGTTCCTTCCTTTGATCAACGTTAGCCACCCAAGTGTTTGGCCTCTAGAGGTGATCCACCAAGAAAGAATAAAGAATCAAGAAGATTAGTGTTTGGCAAAACCCTAGTTTTTCTATCTCTCATAGAAAATGGTGTACTCTCCCAACTATTGGAATTGCGTATTCTATGAAAACGTCAACCACCTCACCCATAATAAGACTCCTCTTATTTATAGATGTGGGCAACCCTCCTTAACAATTAAGGAATTGGGTTTTATTTTAATTAATTAAATTCCTTTAATTAATTAGGCTCCCAATCTTATTAGGAATAATTAATTAAACTCTTTTAATTAATTAGCCTCCTAATCTTATTAGGATATATGAGAGTACTTTTATTAATTAATTCCTAAACTCCTTTAGGAATTAAATAATAATAATAGTAATAATAATAAGACTCCTCTTATTAATTTATATTTAATATTTTCAAAATATTAAATAATAAATATTAAGCTATTTAATTTATTCTATCGCCATAGATTAAATTAAATATACTTAATTTATCATTACGATTATGCCATTAACTTCTTATATAATTATTCTTTCTTTTATGGTGCGACCCTTTAGGTTCTCCATATTAAACTGGTTGTGAATAAATCAATTAGAATAATTCTAATCTTATTTAAATAAATAAATTAAAATAATAATTTATTTAAATAAATAATATTTATTCTACAATAGGGATAAGCCTCCCTAGCGATTAACGATTTTCCAGATAATATAGATTTTAACATTAATCATAAAAAACCTTTGAGTAAATAGTTACCGTACAATTCAATCCTTCCACCATACAATGTCCCAATTAAATATAAGACACAAAATTACTATCAAGTCTTATTTTATTTAATTATATGTATTTCGACTCTTAAATGCACAACTCCAAATAATGCAAATTGGAAACTCCTTTCTAATTTCATTCTGCCTTGGCCAAGGACTACTGAGTTGTCATTTATCGAATCACATTGGACATTTCTCTTCTTTTACTAGAAGTGGTAGATTCTTTATTGATTATACATTATCTTCATGTACAACTTATTATACCCAAGCATACCCTTTGATATACCCTAAGGGTCTTAAGAAATAAGTCAAAGTATAACTCATCATACACAAGATACTATGATGATCTCAAGTCCAAGGATCACTTGTACTACTACCACTACAGGAATTCCTATTGACAGGCAAGTAAAACTCCATTAGGTATTCCTTAGCGAGCCATGTTCAGTGAACTTATTCTCTAATAAGCACCTACATACTTGCTTTAATGTTTCCACACAAATGATCATGAGATCAATCATCCTCATCCAATGAGCAAGCAGCGATGCGTGCCAATCTATCCATTCACTAATCCCCAATTTAGTAATCCAAATGATTGGGAACTACTTTAGTTTTAAGCTTTCTAAGAATTTAGATCTCATTAGAATGATCATCATCATTATTCTAAAAGCATTGCTTAAAACTATGGGTTTATCACATATTATAAAATAGCATCATGTAGATAATTAAAAGCCTTTAATAAATTAATACTTTTTATTAATAAATGAATAAGATTGTTACAAGTATATGCTTTATCATCATACATGATTAGCTTGTGTGCATACTACTTTCAATCTCCCACTTGCACTAAAGCCAATCGCCATAGTATCTGATACCCTTCTTCTCTAAGTGACGATTATCCTGCTGTTGGATAAGCTTTAGTTAATGGATATGTAATGTTGTTCTTGAGAGTCCACTATCTCTATAGTGATTTCCCATCTTTCAATGATTCCTATAATCAAGTGAAAATTCCACAACACATGTTTAGATCCAAGATGAGACTTAGGAACTATTCTTAGTTCTGTAATGAACTTTTCATCCAAACAATCAACTTGCAGCTTCATTTGCAGCTATATACTTTGTCTTTACCACTAAATCAACAACTCTTTGCTGATTAGAACCTTTCCAATTTCACTGCACCACCGTTCAAGGTAACACTTTACCTTAAAGTGGATTTTTCTGTCGTGTTGGTCTATCTGAAAAACATGAGTCTGTTAAGCCCTCTAGTTTTAATTTAGACCCACCATGAATATGATCACATCCATACTGCCAGTTAAGTACTTTAAGATGTTTTTCACTGACTCACAGTGAACCTCTCCAGAATATGACTGATTAACATCAGGTCTCGTACATTTCATTGCATACATGATAGTTACTCATGTGATCTCTCTTTTTGGAGTTTTGGGGACTATTAAGAGAGATACACTCCATGGCTCATCAACATGAGACATCTCTTGGAGTTTTCCATGCTAAACGACTTTAGCATCAAATGAATATACGTTCCATGGGTTAAGTCGAGCATCCTATTAAATCTATCTATATAATTTGTATCCCCAATTAAGATAATCTTCCAAATCATTCATGGAGGAATATTTAGTCAACTTTATCTTTACTGATTCTAGCATTGGCATGTCATTCCTTATCCGTATTATATCAACATATAATATTAGTAATGTCACGGCGCTCCCACTGACCCTTTTGTACACACTGGGTTCATTCTTGTTTTTGATAAAATCAAACTCTTTTGATTGTCTCATCAAAACGAATGTTCCATATTTGAGAAGCTTGTTTCAATAAATTTGTCTGAGTGTCTACAACTCTTACCTCATTGTATGTAACTGAATCATCATCTTCTATTATACGTACCTCATCATCATCGTCCATGATGAATCCATACCTCTCGATTATTTTCTTGCATTTATTCCGATTCTGATTCGATTGTGGTACAATAGGTCTATCTACAGGTTCCTCTTATTTGACTTATAGTGTTTTGTAGTTCTTGAACTCTTCAAGATTCTATTATCCTCCCACTAGCCCCTTAAATGATAAACACCTTTATCTTAGAAGGTAGCGTGTGTCGCAACAAACACCTTTTGCTAAGTAGGATTATAGAACATATACCCTAAACTTACTTTAGGATGTCCCACAAATCTGTACTTGTCAAATCTTGTCCCAAACTTATCCTTTGAAACCTTTTTCACATAAGTTGGAGAACCCCTTATCTTAACATACTTAAGATTAGGAATCCTCCATGTCCATAACTTTTATGGAGTCTTGGAGCTGGATTTTGAGGTTACCTTTTTCGTAGATATGCAGCCATTTCTAGGGCATGACCCTAGAAGGATACTGGAATGTCGATAAAATCATTATGGACCGTACCATGTCCAACAAGGTATAATTTTTCCTTTCAGATACATCAATCAATTATTACGTATCAGGAGGCGTCCATTATGAGAAAACCATTTGAGATAATCTAGAAACTTATCGCACAAATATTCCTTCCTTGATCCGATTAAAGAATCCTAATACTTTGCCAATTTGTTTCACTTCTGAATACTTTGAACCTTTCAAATAATTCACACTTGTATTTCAGCAAATACACACATTCAACTTTTGAATGATCATCTTTTTTTTTCTTATACTAGTTTGTTCAATTTGCAAAATAATTTTTACATAAGTCAAGTACACAAAATCCATTAAGTAATATTTCAGTTCTATACAAAACATTATTATTATAAATAGAAGAACAATTGTTCTTAAATATAATACCAAAGATTTCATTGTCCAACAACAAAATGGAAATAATATTTCTAACGAGAACTGGAATAAAATAACAACTTATTGACTTAATAGATTTGCCCGTAGGCAATTTTAAACAATAAGTTTCTATGGCTAATGTAGCAACCTTTGCTTCATTTTCCACACATAGGATTACTTATATTTGTTTAGCTTTCTACTTCTGCTTGGTCCTTTTGTAAATTTATATTTATGATAACCAAAGTCGGTATCCAATACCCAAGTAGAACCTTGACTTAAAGAAAAATTTATTTTAAATCATGAACAAAATTGTATTTATAACCCAAACATCACTAAGCTTCTTTTGGTTAGCCTCTGCAAGATGCTTCTTCCAGTGTCCTGGCTTATTACAGTGGAAGCAAACTCATTTGCTATCCGTATCAGTTTTGTACTTATTATCCTTTGTTTTTGCCTTTCTATTTACTTTATTTGAATTGTTCTTCTTTTCAGAAGATCCTTTGGCCCTACCAATAAGACTGGTCTTTTTTGGTTGGAAAGTGACTCTCAATATTTTTCAACATGTTAAGTAAATCACTGAGGCTGATATCTAACTTGTTCATACAAAAAAATCACAACAATTATGAAAGGAGTCCAGGAGTGAGTGCAAGATCAAATCTTGGCTCAACTATCCATCCATGACAAAACCTGTTGTCCTAATTGATCGATCAAATTGATTATGTTAAGGACTTTTATATGTACTGTAGTGTCATCGATCATTCTAGATCAGAAGAGCTCCTTAGATATCTGATATCTATTAGTCCTACTTTCCTCACCATCAACTACTTGATGTGCAGGAATATAGTAAGAGCATCCATAGTTTCATGCTGACGTTGAAGCTCGTTACTCATGGATGCGAGCATGATACATTGAGCCAACTATGCATCATCTTGCCACTTTCTAAAAGTAGCAATCTCTTCCTCAGAGGCATTGTCTGCAACCATTGCAGGGATAGGCATATTAAGGACATAAGATAGCTTTTCAGCAGTGAGAACTTTTCTCAATTTCCTTAATCAATCCGTTTAATTCGGTTCGGTTAATTTAGCATCTAATATGCTACGCAGTGATAGTAATTTAGACATTGTAAAATTTTATAAATGAATTTGTAATTAACAACATTTTAACATACATTCTTTTATTAATTACCAAAATAAATTAGGTCTTGTTTTAAATTGGTATCTCCCACTATTTTCTTCAAACTATATTACCCTCACTTATATAGTTCGGCAAAATCTAATTAAAGATTTGCTAGTGAGAATAAGGATCCCATTTCAAATGTATATAGCCTTGTGGTGACACAACAAACTATATATAAATAAATAGGTAGACAACTCTTGTCAATTACATCAACTATGCAACTCCTTGTATTTTGCCTCTTAAATTATTTTGATCAAGTGGTGGCACATCCAAATCAAAATTATCTAAGTTAAGTTATAACGATCCGAAATTTCAAAGTGTAATATTAAATATTTATTGAATAATAAATATTTATTTGGTGTGTCTATTGTTGAATTGATGAATCTAAATTTATTAGAGAATTTTCTAAATTAAATTAATTTATAATTTAGAGGTTTGTATTATAACACGAGGTGTTATGTTGTTGTGTTGATTTAATAATTTAGATGGCATGTTAAATTATTAAATAAATTTATAATAAAATTATAATTTGGTGATATTTGCTAAAATACAAAATTTAATTAAAATATAGTATGTGACTATAATTATAAACTAAAGTGTTTATTAAAATAAATTAAAAAGGATTTAAAGTAGTTTTTTGTCAAACAAGGCTTAAATATTTTAATTCTTTAAAATTTAAAAGGATTACCAAACAAGCCTTATGACTTTTGATATTTCTAATTTTAAAATAAAATAAACAAAATAAATAAAATAAATAAAATAATAAATATAATATTTTTATTATATACATTTATTGGTTGGTAACTGATATATTTAGTAGTATTATTAAGGCCATATCAGTTTCTTTTGTCTATGCTTATTATTCAGTTGGTTATACGCATTCTTGTTTGCAAAGTTGAGAGTACTGAGTTTTGTGAGAGTTAAGAGAATTTGAGAAAGAAAGATTTCAGAGCATTTTACAGTGTTATCAAAAAGGATTACAAGCAATTTGAAGGTATTTTTATACAACCTTAATATATATTTATATATATATGTATATGGTTGCATATGTGAACTACGACAAAGTTTTTCTATGCTCTATGAATTCTATTTCTTCTGAATTGTTGTTATGTAACTAAGTTATGGGGGTTATACATGCTTATAATGATTAGATATTGTGTTTAAGTAATAATCGCATGCTAATTTTGGTTTATAGCAGGAAGAAAATTGTCAGTATATGTATTCTTTGTATTGCTTAGATAAGTACCAATTTGGATGGTCAATTCTTATGTAAAACTGTAAATTAAAGTTTGTATATGGTAGTTCATTGAGATACGAACGTAACGTAATTGGAATAGACTGATTTGGCCAACTAATGAATTCACGGTGATGATTTCTTGAATGAATATCAAAAATGGTGTTTTATATGAAAAACATGAATTTGAGAAATTAAAATAGTTTTAGTTGGTGTTAAATTGTTCTAATTGGTTGTAAATGTGAGCAATCATGTTTATGATAGTTGTATAATTATCTTACATGTTATTATCACTGTTTGATGGGTGAAAATTGTGTTTGTTGGGCTAAAGTCGACTACTGTTCATTAGCCTTCTCTCTACGCCTATCTGACGCCAGGATGTAATTTCTTGTCGGTCCCAAGTCTTGTATGGGCAAACTGCTTCCATACCCCAGATTTGAGATTAAAGCTTCTATTACTACTACGACTTGGGATAGCATCATAGTATGGCTTTGAGATTATGTTAGTATGTTAAATGGGTAATGTTAAGGTTAACATAACATAGTGAAATGTTGTTAGTAATTCGAACATTGTAAAATTGGTAAACTATGAAAGGGACGTGTTTTGATTTATTAAGCATGATAAATAGTGAGCAAGTGTTGCGAAATTAAACACTTAGAGTTTCTGAAATATGAATGGTAATGAAAATGTTTTGGTATGTTAGCATATCTAATAGATATTGTGGTTCTAAAAATTATATGTAGGTGATCGTGAGTTTAATTTTATAGCTTACGCTCAAGGAAAGTTTTCTAACTCTATATTTACATTGAGAAAGTTTCTAAACATCTCTTTTTACATTAAGCAAGCCTTTTATCCTTACATTTCTGTTGAGCTAGTTCTTACTTTAAAGTTCGTTAAACGAACTATTGTATTCTTAATCATGATTTGAACAATCTAGCTATGGCATTATTGTATTCAACAAAGTTTGAAGTCCAATACTTATTGATGCATTCTAACTTGTTTATTGTTAGATAAGTTTCATTATTATTATTCGGATATTATGAATGTAGTTTTCTTGAATTCTAATTTCAAATGTTGAATCATTATAGTTCATTACTTGACACAAGTCATTTTCATGATAAGTGAGCTTTATTTTCAGCTTGCTATTACTTAATGTTTATTCAATAATTCTTAGTCCTAGCTTAATTTTATTCAAGCAAGGTTTATTATTGTCATTCAATAATTATGCTTTGTAGTTGTTCCTAAGCATGAGATCAAGTATAGACAGTTCGCTCACACTTATTCGTTGTTTCATATTATTATATATCAACTATTGTATTATCAAACACTATTGATTCAACTAGTCCTCTAGTTGATGTTCGTTAAACTTCAAATTTCCCTTGAAAGCTTATCCAAACCAAACTTTCTTTGGTGCAGACTTGTACTCTAAATACTGAGATGAACAACCCTATATCAGGGGATTATTTTAGAGCTACGCAATAGCGTTAAAATGTTTGTGCAATACATAGTACAAAGGGTTGATCACCGAGATGCGGAATGATGGTCCATATAGTCGTTTAGGCTCATTAAGGTTCTGATAAAACACACGTGAACCTCGACATTGATGATGATTATAGTCTTCTAGACATTAAAGGTTAAAGTAGAAATACTTGAAAACCTAGAATAGAGTTCATGGTCTTATGACCCTCAGTTATGTTTATTCCATATGTTGGATTTCAGTTCCTGATTATCATTGTTAAAGTATTATCCTATTTTTGATGAGCCTGTTTTTTGGCAGATATTATTATTATTCTCCTGTTGATCCATTATTATATCCAGTGAGCAATTGTTTTGCTCACTCTTGCATATTTATAAACTCATTGCAGCTAAAGTGGAGAAGGTAGATAAACCTTCGTCTAGCAAAGGAAAGGGGAAATGTACAAGTGATGAAGACTTGTAATTTTGATTATGATTATGATATTAGACTTTTATTTGTTGTGATGATCTTAGACTATATCTTAATGATGTTATGTAATACTTTATTTTCCGCTTTTGAATGATGTTTAAAGGTTAGATAACCTGGGATGATTTTGAACTAATTGATGTAACCCTATTTGAAGGGAGGATTATGGTTTAAATAATATTTTATTTGGGTAGATAGTATGATTGTATGGATAGTGAACACCAAATCTTGTGAGAATAAAGTACCTAGATTTGGGGGTTTCACAGGTTGGTATTAAAGCCTTAGGCTATGAACCTTAGGTGGGGGAAAAACCTTAGGAAGTAACCTTTGAAAAGATAGTGATGATGAACTCTCATCGAGTTTTAGGAAAGAGAAAGTAATAAAACACTTATGTGCTTATGTGATAATGATTTATGTGCTCGTGAGTGTCGAGTAGTAATGATTAGTAATTAAAAATTAAACTTTGGTTGACAGGATGATGTTGGGTCAAATCTGGTTACGCACAACACGCAAGTATACGTGGTCAACAAGTAATAAAGTGATAAGTAAAGTATCGTTCCCACAGAGAATTATTTAATAAAAATCACCAAGTACTAACCCGTAACCAACTCAATCTTATTTAAACGAATGAAATTCAAATTATATAAATTAAACTACTATTAAATTCCACTAATTAAATTAAGACTATGGAGATTTAAGATCACAGCTTCAATTATTGCTTCATTTAAGTTAACACACTTCTCATCAATTATTCTTTATCCCGAATTGTTAATTAAGAACACTAAAGTAGTATTAACCACCTCTCGATGCACTAATACCGTATTAACGTCAATCCACAATTAAGATAGAAATCCGTTAAACACCTTAATCAACTAACCCACTATATCTCTACGTGAATTACAATTGAAGAAGGTTTAAGAATAAGTTCTCTATCCGATTACATGCGATGTTAAGCATATCTCTACCTTAACATTCATCAAGTTTAAGCTATTAACAAAATCCTGAACACATGCTATCATGATTAGATCTAAATCTATACTACATCTCTCGAGTTCATATAGATTATCACAGTAATTGATGGCCAATCAATTAAACAATTAAGTCCAAATCACAATAGACAATCCTCACAATAGAACACAATAATTGATAACGAAGCATATTAAAATAAACTACACAATAAGATCCATTGTAATCTCAAAAAAAGAATTAGTTCATGATTATTAAATTAAAACTAAGAATCCACAATTAAATACATATTAAAAGATAAAGATAGAAGAAGATAAGAAGATAGAATCTATTGTCTGTAGATTTGACGCTCCCTCCTTGCTCCTACTTTGAATCTTCAATGGTCTCCAAGTTGCTTCAATCTCCAAAACTCATTATAACTAGGGTTTTTATCTAATTTACTCTAATCTAATTTAATAGAATTCTTCCAAAAACTCCTCTAATCCTTGTCAATCTCCTCCTTTTATAAGCCTCTTTATATTTCTTTAAGTCCTCTTGGAAGTCCTTGAATCAAACAACTCGAAACAATCTTTTTCGGACTCAAATTCGAATAAAAACTACTCATTTTGCGCATAGGCAAGCCCCGGCTTGCCTTTTGCCTTGTAAAAATCCAGCCCCTTGCTTGCTTAGTGGCTCTGCTATTCCGCCAGCACCCCAGCCCTGCTGGATCGTAAAACACCAAAGGTCCAAATTTCACTTGGGGGTATTCTGCCAATCACTTTTCCTACTAGAACCTCCTCTGCTAAAACTGCCATAACTTTTAAACCGGGAGGAGTTACGGGGTTCGCAACCTATCAAATTGAAGCTATCGACGAGATCTACAACTTTCATTCTCTGAGTTTTGAGAAATAATGAACTGATGAAGGTCAAAATTGGACTGGAAGTGACTGCTATGCAAATAGCCACCCAAAACAATGAAGTTCAACGACATCCGTTGGTAGAAATGTCATAACTCTTTCATCCGAACTCCGATTAGAATGATTCAAGATGTTCCGAAAAGCTAAGAAGACGCTCTACAATATAGTCCAAGTTCCAAGCCAAGAACATGAAATGAATATGAAAGAACAAACGATATCCGGATTTCTTTTCTTTGCATTTTCCGTGCTTTTCCTTACCAATAGTCGCTCACACCGCTTCCAAATGTATAACCTACAAAATGGAAACAAAATGCATGAAAAGTAACTAAGAAACACAAGATTAAACAAATAATTCAAGTAATAGATGCCGGATAAGTAGGTATAAAACCGACTTATCAAATACCCCCAAACTTAAACCTTTGCTTGTCCTCAAGAAAAAACAAAACAAAAATGCAATGCAATGTAATGGAATGAAATGCAACTAATCTACATGCCTACGAATCCAACAGTATTGATAAACACAAATCTATTCACTCGGCCTTAGAGCAATCAAGCAAACACGATAATACTTTATATCAAAACCAATCAACAATTTCCTAGTCAATCATCAAGTCTTAAATTGTTTTTACTGGTATAGTACGTGTGTGCTCCACAACAATGTTAACTGATATAAAAACAAATTTAACACATAACAAGTCTCTTCGAAGGCATCATACAGTTTAAACTCAAGAAATCCAAAAACAAGCTAGATCCAACTAAAATCAAACAATTACCAATATCGAGGGTCAACATGGGATACTTATGCTTTATTTTTCATCACGGGGGCTTTTTGCTCTTATTTCCCGTTTTATTCTTTTTTTATATATATATACACATAGCTATGCAATGTCTTATTCCCTTAGGCTTTTCAATGCTACCTTAATGAGCTTTCGACCAATGACTCCCAGACCATTAAGACCTTAGGGCGCTAGGTGTAGAGACAATCCCCTCGGGCTTACTTACTCAAGTAACAAAGGCCACAAAACTAGACAAGCATGCCACTGTGTTTATTCATACTCTTTTTTTTTCTTTTTTTTATATATAACTTATATACCTCAAATATTCCCCCAAACTTAGGTTCTTGTCTAACTTTTGCCCTCACTACTTATTCTTGTCATTCTTTCATTCAAACTAGCATTATCCTTTAGAATCCTATTATGTATCAATTTAAACTTAATCAATCAACAAGTTGGTTTTACTGTGTTATCCTTATTATACAAGTTTCAAACAGAAAAAGACTCAACTCCGAACAAGAAATCATGTCAAAGCTCTAATAGTCAGTACTATACTTGCCTACTCAATCCCATTCTCATCATTTGCCAAAACAGACTGTAAATATCAAATAGCTGGACTCATACAAGATGAACATAGTAACTAATTATTATTTTTGAATTTTTAAATTTTTGATTTTTTTTAAGAACCTAAACTAAATTAACAACATATGTAAAATAACATAACATAAACATGAAACTAAACATGCAATAACGAACTAAACTAAACTCCCCCAAACTTAGCAATTATAATGTCCTCATTATAAGAATATAGCGATAAGTAGAAGAGAACTTCCCTGTAATCAGCTAAGCGTGAGTTGATGGTGGCGATGGCGGCAACGATCATTTTGCTATCCATTGGACCTCCAATATCTGCAATGAAGAGAGACAACATGGATTAGATTATAAGAGAACTTAATAAGCAACTTAATTCCTATCTACTAAATAAACTAGTAAAGCATATAAATATAAAAATTCATGGGTTGCCTCCTAGTCAGCGCTTGATTTATAGTCTTTCAGCCTGACTTTGTCTGGTCAATGCTATCCAATTCCTCTTAAAAAGTTGAGAAACCCTCCATCCATCGGAAATAATATAGCTTTTGGTAGGTTCCCATTTGTAATAGCCATTGTATTAAAGTCACCTAGCATGCTTTCTTTAGATAAAATCACATTCAAGAACGTCCAGCATCTAGGTGTTTTCTCCATTGTATATGTGATCACTTTGGGGCATGGAAGCTTTTCACACACAATGGGCTCTTCATCTATCTTCTCTTTCTTGTCCCACCATGGATTCAAAATTGTATTCGCTCTTATGTCATAAAGAGCTTCTCCGACGACATGACTACCTAGCGGACAATGTTTTGCAAATCTAACCGGATTCTTGAACTTCGGCGGAGAAAGCACTTGAGGCATTAATAACATTGGCTCATCCTCGTTAGTATTCATAGTTAGCTCTTCATCGACCTTGTTGTCATTATCCCCATTTGTCTCCTCTTTTTCAACATCTCGAGGCTCATCCAGTTGTAGATTTGGTTCGGGTTCTCCGTTAATTTCGCTATCCATGTCATAAAGCCAAGTGTTTGGAGGAAGGTTGTTTATGGCTTTGGTCATTTGATCTATCTTATTCTGAAGATTTTGAATTGATATCTCTTGATTCTGAGTTAACCGCTTTAGATTCTTCATTCTCTCCTCAGTTGATGCTACGAACTTGGAAAATAATTCCTCCAACCTTGAATCTTACTGTTTCACCTCTAAGCCATGTATCTTGATGACCATTGGTTGAGGTTATGACACGTTGTTCCATCGAATTATTAAAATTTTGGGTTGACAACTCTTGGCTAATACTCATCTCCTTTATGTTTGTTATGCACTTCAACATTACATCCCTCAGATTTGGCTTTTCTTCTTATGGTAATGGAGGTGGACATGAAAATTCTGGTGTGTATGTTGAATTTGGAGCGTAGTATTGATCTTCATAATTGTAGCTCAATGACGAATCCGGGTGATACCCCCAAACTTGATGGTAATTATCATATGCATACTGATTGAGGTCGTTACCACCATACTGTACCTGCCCAAGATTGATGGTGCATTGATGACTCAGATGGTTTCCAGCACAATAGCCACACGTAACTGCCATCCTTCGACTCTGTTGGGATGCGATAACGTCCAACTTCCTCGAAAGTTCTTCAATTTGTGCTGACATTGCGGAGAGTGTCGCGAGTCTATCAATCTCCGCTTCCTTTGGTTGAGTCATGTTCGTGTATGGCCATTGATACGTAAAGTCATCCATGGTACCTAAAAAGAAAGAAATATAGGAAGAGAATTAAAAATAAAAATAAAAATGTTTAAATTAAGACTAATTTTATTGAAGCTAATATTGGTAAAAATGTATTAAACTAATTCCCCGGCAACGGTGCCACAAACTTGTTGGGTAAAATCTAGTTACACACAACACACAAGTATACGTGGTCAACAAGTAATAAAGTGATAAGTAAAGTATCGTTCCCACAGAGAACTATTTAATAAAAATCACCAAGTACTAACCCGTAACCAACTCAATCTTATTTAAACGAATGAAATTCAAATTATATAAATTAAACTACTATTAAATTCCACTAATTAAATTAAGAATATGGAGATTTAAGATCACTACTTCACTTATTGCTTCATTTAAGTTAACACACTTCTCATCAATTATTCTCTATCCCGAATTGTTAATCAAGAACACTAAAGTAGTATTAACCACATCTCGATGCACTAATACCGTATTAACGTCAATCCACAATTAAGATAGAAATCCATTAAACACCTTAATCAACTAACCCACTATATCTCTATGTAAGTTACAATTGAAGAAGGTTTAAGAATAAGTTCTCTATCCGATTACATGCGATGTTAAGCATATCTCTACCTTAACATTCATCAAGTTTAAGCTATTAACAAAATCCTGAACACATGCTATCATGATTAGATCTAAATCTATACTACATCTCTCGAGTTCATATAGATTATCACAGTAATTGATGGCCAATCAATTAAACAATTAAGTCCAAATCACAATAGACAATCCTCACAATAGAACACAATAATTGATAATGATACATAATAAAATAAACTACACAATAAGATCCATTGTAATCTCAAAAAAAGAATTAGTTCATGATTATTGAATTAAAACTAAGAATCCACAATTGAATACACATTAAAAGATAAAGATAGAAGAAGATAAGAAGATAGAATCTATTGTCTGTAGATTTGACGCTCCCTCCTTGCTCCTATTTTGAATCTTCAATGGTCTCCAAGTTGCTTCAATCTCCAAAACTCATTAGAACTAGAGTTGGTAGAAACAATGAAGTTCAACGACGTCCGTTGGTAGAAATGTCATAACTCTTTCATCCAAACTCCGATTGGAATGATTTAAGATGTTCCAGAAAGCTAAGAAGACGCTCTACAATATAGTCCAAGTTCCAAGCCAAGAACATGAAATGAACATGAAATGAACATGAAAGCTAAAACAATATCCGGATTGCTTTTCTTTGCATTTTTTGTGCTTTTCCTTACCAATAGTCGCTCACACCGCTTCCAAACGTATAACCTACAAAATGGAAACAAAATGCATGAAAAGTAACTAAGAAACACAAGATTAAGCAAATAATTCAAGTAATAGATGCCGGATAAGTAGGTATAAAACCGACTTATCAGATGACTATTATAGGAGGATCCAGTCAGGCTAGAGAGGAGGAGCCTCAGGATATTCAGGTGATTTGGGAACAACTACTACCACGGGAAATAGTTTCATCGGTCACAGTAGTTGAGCAGGAGAGGGTACCTAACGAGGATGATGAGATAGAGACGGATGAGGAGTATCCCGTAGAGCTGCCACAGTCGGAGGATGAAGAGGAAGAGGAGGAAGAGCTTCCACTTAGTTCGATAGCTGCCCATATGTACGACGAGGTGTATGATCGCAATGTGGAACTTCAAGATACTATCGAGGAGTTGCAGGAGATAGTAGCTGAACAATAAACCTTGATGGAACAGAAAGACGATGGGATCCAGGATCGAAAAGAACGATTGAACAACGTTGAAGAGAAGCTGATCCACACAGAAGGGGAAAACGAGAAAATGATGGAAAAGATTGTAGACTTGGAGAATAAGCTGAAAGAAGAATCTACTAAGAGGGCAAGGGCTGAAGCTGCATACAATGAAGCTTATCAACGAGCCAAAATAGCAAAGAGTGATGCACAAGCCAAGAGGAGGAAGATGGAAGAAATGAGCAATGTATTCAACACCGTGGTCAATCGAGCTCAAGATCGAGTCATGAGTTATCCGATTCAGTTCGAGACGCTACCATCATATGTATTGGATCGCCGAACAATGTTCCGAATTATGGAGGAAGAGCGTCGTAAGGCTACGCAGTATCTTAGTAGGACATTGTAGAGATTGTAATTAATAGGTGATTTTGAAAATAAATGAAATGTAAATCCCGGGTATGATAACCAATGGGATATGATGATGATGATGTTATCCTGCAACTGTTGTAGTTCAGGAAAGTAATGTAAATAGCAGTGATGCTATTGTTTTGATGTTTTTATGATGAATGAATAAAAGTTACTATTTTATTCAAAGTGTTAAGTGTTATGTGTTGCATAATAAACTGTTATGATGTGCGACTTAAGTATATAATACTTAAGAGATTGAATAGAAGCTAATGGATGTATTTTAGCAGAAAATGGCTTCAAGACGTCAACCACCATGACGGAGAATTGTTGAGGAAAACAACAACAATAATGTGGAAGAAAACCTTGGTCAGCAGCTAGTGACGTTACTGACGGGTGCTTTACAGAATCAAGCTCAGAATCAAGGTACGACGTTTAAGGACTTTAAGGCGGTTGGACCACCAGAATTCCAAGGGTCTATGAATCCAGTCAAAGCACAGACCTGGATTATGGAGATCGAGAAGGTTTTTGATGTTGCTAGGGTAGAGGATAACCAGAAGACTACTTTTGCAACGTTTATGTTGAAAGAGGAGGCTAGCTATTGGTGGAAGGCCAATAAAACTCAGGAAGGACCAGGAGTGATGACCTGGGATAGGTTTAAGGAGCTGTTTTTTGAGACTTATTTCCTAGAGAGTTCAAAGAGTCAGCTAGAGGTCCAGTTTTTGGAATTGAAGTAGGGAACAATGTCGGTGTCTGAGTATGCCGCAAGGTTCAATGAGTTGGCGATGTTTGCGCCATATTAAGTCAGCATAGACGAGCGCAAGGCGAAGAGGTTTGAGTAGGGACTAAAACCCTGGTTGTATAGTAGGGTCTCCCTGTTCCAATTGAAGACATTTACAGGAGTGATGGAGAAGGCAATTCTCGTTGAAAGTGCAGGCAAGGCAGTAATAAAGCATAATCAAGAGCAGAGAAAGAAGAAAAATGAAGGTGAAGCTAAGAGTGGTGGTAACGGTAGTAATGGCAATAACCTAAAGAGGAAGTGGAATGGGAATGGAGGAGCTGGAAATTAGCAAATAAACCAGAAAAATAAGGAGTTCGAAGCATGTGCTACGTGCGGAAAGTTTCATAAGGGAGAGTGTTTATGGGGGAAACGAGTATGCTTCAATTGTGGCCAGGAGGGTCACATCGCCCCAAATTGCACTCAAGCTAAGAAGAATGTATGCTTCATGTGCGGATCCAAGGATCACTTTGCTCGTGAATTTCCTAAGAGGAGATCTGTTGAGACAAATAGGAGTAAGGGAAATGCTAGTGGAGGTGCGTTGGCTATTGCTGGACCAACGTTAACAAATAAGCCCACAGCCAGAACCTTCAACATGACGGTGCAAGACGTGGTGCAATCAAAAGATGTCGTGTCAGGTATTATCCCAATCAATGATATAAATGCATATGTATTATTTGATTCGGGTGTTACTTGCTCGTTTATATCTGATGATTTTGCTAAGAAGTTAGAAATACCTTGTGATGAGTTGAAATTTCCTTTAAATATAGAAATTGCAAATAGAGAAGTGATTACTGTTAGGTTCGTATACAAGAACTGTAGGGTGAACATTAAGGGAAATATTATGGCAGTAGATTTAATCCCGATAAAACTCAGAGAGTTCGATGTTATTTTGGGAATGGATTGGCTATTCAATTATGGAGCGATAATTGACTGCCGAAAGAAGTGTGTAAACCTTTTGACTCAGTCAAAGGTAGTTTTTCATGGTAGTAAATCGCCTAGACAAATGAAATATCTGACGATGATGCAGGCCAAAAAGTTATTGAGTCAGAGCTGTGTGGGGTATTTAGCTTACATAGTCGATACTCAAAAGGTGAAGGGTATGAAATTGGAGGAAATACTAGTGGTTCGTGGACGTGTTTCTGGAAGATTTTCCAGGACTTCCACCTGACCGAGAAATCGAGTTCGTGATCGACTTAGCGCCAGGAACCGCTCCAATATCGAAGGCCCCATACAGAATGGCTCCGGTAGAAATGAAGGAACTAATGGTGCAACTGTAGGAACTGCTGGATAAGAAGTATATTCAACCGAGTGTGTTACCGTGGGGAGCGCCGGTGTTATTCGTGAAGAAGAAGGATGGGTCAATGCGTCTTTCCATTGATTATAGGGAGTTGAACAAAGTCACTATTTAAAATAAATATCTGTTGCCGAGAATAGATGACTTGTTTGATCAATTGAAGGGTGCTAGATATTTCTCGAAAATAGATTTGAGAAGTGGATATCACCAATTGAAAGTAAGAAAGGAGGATGTACCGAAGATGGCATTCCGAACTAGGTATGGACATTACGAATTTTTGGTAATGTCTTTTGGTTTGACAAACGCCCCTGCAGCGTTTATGGATTTGATGAGCAGGGTGTTTAAACCATTTTTGGATAAGTTTGTGGTGGTGTTCATTGACAATATTTTGGTGTACTCTAAAACTCAAGAGGAACACATGGAACACTTACGTCTGACGTTGGAGATGTCAAGAAAAGAAAAGTTGTACGCGAAATTTTCTAAATGTGAATTTTGGCTGGAACGTGTACAATTTCTTGGGCATATAATCGACAAAGATGTGATTTTCGTAGATCCATCAAAAGTTGAAGCTGTGATAAATTGGGAACAACCAAGAAATCCATCAGAAGTAAGAAGTTTCTTGGGGTTGGCAGGATATTACAGACGATTTATTCAAGATTTTTCCAAGATTGCTACTCCGTTGACAAATTTGACAAGGAAGTTTGTAAAATTTTTTTGGACGGAGAAATGTGAAGAAAGTTTTCAAGAATTAAAGAAGAAGCTCGATTGGGCACCTGTGTGTTGTCATTCTGGATAATACAGAAATTTTGTGGTGTATAGTGATGCTTCACACAAAGGATTGGGTTGTATTCTTATGCGTAATCTATTGGTTATTACGTATGCATCAAGGCAACTGAAGGACTACGAAAAAGGATATCCGACTCATGACTTAGAGTTGGCAGTGGTTGTGTTCGCACTGAAGATATGGAGACACTACCTCTATGTAGAAAAATGTGAGATCTACACAAACCATAAAAGTCTGAAGTATATTTTCACACAGAAAGACCTGAACATGCGACAAAGGAGATGGATGGAATTGATAAAGGATTACGATTGTGAGATATTTTATCATCCAGGCAAAGCAAATGTGGTTGCAGATGCCTTGAGTAGGAAAGGTAGAGAAAAGTTGATGTTGTTAATAGATAAGGAGGAGCTTATTATAGCAATAGCAAGGTTAGAGCTGGAAATCAAATTTCCAGAAGAGTCCGATGAAAAATTGTACCAGATAGAAGCTAATCAAACTTTGGTGGACAAAGTGAAGAACGCACAGCAACAGGATGAAGAATGCAAGAAAATAAAGCAAAGTGTAATCGAGGGTAAAGAAACGAAGTATAAGGTCGATGTTGAGGGAATGCTGCGATTCGAGCGACGAATTTGGGTTCCAGCAGTGCAGGATATTAAAGAAGACATCTTGACGGAAGCACATAACTCAAGTTATTCGATTCATCCGGGAAGTATGAAAATGTATCAGGATTTACGGTGTCATTTTTGGTGGCCGAATATGAAAAGAGACGTTACAGAATGCGTTGCAAAGTACTTGACATGTCAAAAAGTGAAGGCCAAGCATCAATGACCAAGCGGATTACTTCAACCGTTGGAAATACCGGAATGGAAGTGGGAGCATATCACAATGGATTTTGTGGTAGGTCTTCTAGCGACTCAGAAGGGATATGATGCGATATGGGTGATAGTGGATAGATTGACAAAATCTGCACACTTTTTGCCAATAAAGATTAGATTTAATCTTGATCAGCTGGCGAAATTATACGTTATAGAAATCGTCTCAAGACATGGAGTTCCAGTATCAATTATATCAGACAGAGATCTGAGGTTCACATCAAATTTCTGGAAGAGATTACAAGAATGCATGGGAACGCAATCGATGATGAGCACAGCATATCATCCGCAAACCGATGGGCAAAGCGAAAGAACGATCCAGATGCTTGAAGATATGCTCAGAGAGTGCATCATGGATTTCAAAGGAAATTGGGATGATCATCTATCGCTGGTGGAATTTGCATACAACAACAGTTACCACGCAAGCATTGGTATGCCGCCATACGAGGTGTTATACGGCAGAAAGTGCAGAACTCCAGTATGTTGGGATGAAGTTGGAGAACGTCAACTGTTAGGCCCAGAATTGGTTCAGCAGACCGCTGAAGTAGTCAAACTCATCAGAGCAAGATTGGTAGCTGCTCAAGATCGACAGAAAAAGTATGCTGATCAACACAGACAAAGTCGTGAATTTGAAGCAGGAAGTTTCGTGTTCCTGAAAGTCTCTCCTTGGAAGGGGAAAATTCATTTTGGCAAGAAAGGCAAGCTCAGCCCGAGGTTTATTGGACCTTTTAAAATTCTACGCAGAGTGGGAGAGGTGGCTTATGAGGTAGCTTTACCTCCAGAATTAGAGCATGTGCACAATATTTTTCATGTTTCGGTATTGCGACCGTATAAACCCGATTACAAGCATGTGATCGAATATGAACCATTGCAGTTCAGTAAAGATTTGTCTTATGAAGAGATTCCTATCCAGATAATCGACAGGAAAGAACAAGTGCTCAGGAATAAAGTGATACCTTCTGTGAAGGTGATATGGAGGAACCACAACGTCGAAGAGGCTACGTGGGAACTTGAAGCTGATATGATGAAGAATTATCCTGAGTTATTTGTTTAGTCTGTGTCTTTGATTCTGGGGACAGAATCTTTATAAGTAGGGGAGAATGTGACGATTTGATTGTTTGAGTTGTGATTCTGGGGACAAAATCCTTGTAAGGAGGGAAGGATGTAACGATCCGAAATTTCAAAGTGTAATATTAAATATTTATTGAATAATAAATATTTATTTGGTGTGTCTATTGTTGAATTGATGAATCTAAATTTATTAGAGAATTTTCTAAATTAAATTATTTTATAATTTAGAGGTTTGTATTATAACATGAGGTGTTATGTTGTTGTGTTGATTTAATAATTTAGATGGTATGTTAAATTATTAAATAAAGTTATAATGAAAATTATAATTTGGTGATATTTGCTAAAATGCTATATTTAATTAAAATATAGTATGTGACTATAATTATAAACTAAAGTGTTTATTAAAATAAATTAAAAAGGATTTAAAGTAGTTTCTGTCAAACAAGGCTTAAGTATTTTTAATTCTTTAAATTTAAATGGATTGCCAAACAAGCCTTATGACTTTTGATATTTCTAATTTTTAAATAAAATAAACAAAATAAATAAAATAATAAATATAATATTTATATTATATACATTTATTGGTTGGTAAATCGATATATTTAGTAGTATTATTAAGGCCATATCAGTTTCTTTTGTCTACGCTTATTATTCAGTTGGTTGTACGCATTCTTGTTTGCAAAGTTGAGAGTACTGAGTTTTGTTAGAGTTGAGAGAATTTAAGAAAGAAGGATTTCAGAGCATTTTGTAGTGTTATCAAAAAGGATTACAAGCAATTTGAAGGTATTTTTATACAACCTTAATATATATATATATATATATATATATATATATATATATATATATATATATATATATGGTTGCATATGTGAACTACGACAAAGTTTTTCTATGCTCTGTGAATTCTATTTCTTCTGAATAGTTGTTATGTAACTAAGTTATGGGGGTTATACATGCTTATAATGATTATATATTGTGTTTAAGCAATAATCGCATGCTAATTTTGGTTTACAGTAGGAAGAAAATTGTCAGTATATGTATTCTTTGTATGGCTTAGATAAGTACCAGTTTGGATGGTCAATTCTTATGTAAAACTGTAAATTGAAGTTTGTATATGTAGTTCATTAAGATACGAACGTAATGTAATTGGAATGGACTGATTTGGCCAACTAATGAATTCACAGTGATGATTTCTTGAATGAATATCAAAAATGGAGTTTTATATGAAAAACATGAATTTTGAGAAATTAAATTAGTTTTAGTTGGTGCTAAATTGTTCTAATTGGTTATAAATGTGAGCAATCATGTCTATGATAGTTGTATAATTATCTTATGTGTTATTATCATTGTTTGATGGGTGAAAATTGTGTTTGTTGGGCTAAAGTCGCCTACTATTCATTAGCCTTCTCTGCGTCTATCCCGAACACCAGTAGCAATTACTGCTACGGTGCAAGGCAAAAAATCGCAGCGACACTTGTCATGCCCCCAAGCCTTTGTATGGCGCAGTTGCGCCATACCCTGGTTTGTGATTCTGGCTTCTATTGTTACTGCAGACTTGGAATAGCATCATAGTATGGCCTGAAATTATGTTAGTATGTTAAATGGGTAATGTTAAGGTTAACATAACATAGTGAAATGTGGTTAGTAATTCGAACGTTGTAAAATTGGTAAACTATGAAAGGGACGTGTTTTGATTTATTAAGCATGATAAATAGTGAGCAAGTGTTGCGAAGTTAAACACTTAGAGTTTCTGAAATTTGAATGGTAATGAACATGTTTTTGTATGTTAGCATATCTAATAGATATTGTGGTTCTAAAAATTATATGTAGGTGATCGTGAGTTTAATTTTATAGCTTATGCTGAAAGCAAGTTTCTAAACTTCTCTTTTTACATTAAGCAAGACTTTTATCCTTACATTTCTGTTGAGCTAGTTCTTACTTTAAAGTTCGTTAAACGAACTATTGTATTCTTAATCATGATTTGAACAATCTAGCTATGGCATTATTGTATTCAACCAAGTTTAAAGTCCAATAATTATTGATGCATTCTAACTTGTTTATTGTTAGACAAGTTTCATTATTATTATTCAGATATTATGAATGCAGTTTTCTTGAATTCTAATTTCAAATGTTGAATCATTATAGTTCATTACTTGACACAAGTCATTTTCATGATAAGTGAGCTTTATTTTCAGCTTGCTATTACTTAATGTTTATTCAATAATTCTTAGTCCTAGCTTAATTTTAT
The DNA here is from genome assembly GCA_020205605.1 of Panax ginseng. NCBI lineage: Eukaryota > Viridiplantae > Streptophyta > Magnoliopsida > Apiales > Araliaceae > Panax > Panax ginseng. The sequence goes on from CM035129.1 coordinate 93,080,566, forward strand.
TCAAGAAAGGTTTATTATTGTCATTCAATACTTATGCTCTGTAGTTGTTCCTAAGCATGAGATCAAGTATAGACAATTCACTTACACTTATTCATCATTTCATATTATTATTGATCAACTGTTGTATTATGAAACACTATTGATTCTACTAGTCTTCTAATTGATGTTCGTTAAACTTCAAATTACCCTTGAAAGCTTATCCAAACCAAACTTTCTTTGGTGCAGACTTGTACTCTAAATACTGTGATGAACAACCCTATATCAGGGGATTATTTTAGAGCTACGCAATAGCGTTAAAATGTTTGGGTAATACATAGTACAAAGGGTTGATCACCTGGAGTACGGAATGATGGTCCATATAGTCCTTTAGACTGTTAAAGGTTACAGTAAAACACCTGTGAACCTGGGACATTGATGATGATTATAGTCTTCTAGACTGTTAAAGGTTAAAGTAGAAATACTTGAAAACCTAGAATAGAGTTCATGGTCTTATGACCCTCAGTTATGTTTATTCCATATTTTGGATTTCAGTTCCTAATTATCATTGTTAGAGTACTATCCAGTTTTTGATGAGCCTATTTATTGGCAGATATTATTGTTATTCTCTTGTTGATCCATTATTATATCCAGTGAGCAATTGTTTTGCTCACTCTTGCATATTTATAAACTCATTGCAGCTAAAGTGGAGAAGGTAGATGAACCTTCGTCTAGCAAAGGAAAGGGGAAAAATGTACAAGTGATGAAAACTTGTAATTTTGATTATGATTATGATATTAGACTTTTATTTGTTGTGATGATCTTAGACTTTATCTTAATAATGTTATGTAATACTTTATTTTCCGCTTTTGAATGATGTTTAAAGGTTAGATAACCTGGGATGATTTTGAACTAATTGATGTAACCCTATTTGAAGGGAGGATTATGGTTTAAATAATATTTTATTTGGGTCGATAGTATGATTGTATGGATAGTGAGCACCAAATCTTGTGGGAATAAAGTAACTAGATTTGAGGGTGTCACATAAGTCCAACCTAGCACTCCATATATTCAAAAAAGAAAAATATTATCCTTGCGGTAATACAACAAAACAATATTGTTCAATTTTCTTTATAAGCATCAAATGTGATAAAATTAACATCTCAAAGAATTAAGATAAGCCTTGTGGTGACACAACAAACTTATAATAATTAGTTGATACTCTATTATTTTTATCATGCTAGAAGGCGACGTTCGATATTCCAAATATCTTTGAACGCTTAGGACTTAATATAAAAACTTTGAGGGGTTTGTTAATTTGTCTCATCTTGTTTTGCGCACATGCATATATATATAAAATACGTGTCATATTAATTAATATACGAAGCATGTTTGCATAATATATAATATATATAGTATAAGCACGCACATATAGAATACTATATTCTACCTGGATTGATTATGGACTTTTATTCTAGTTTGGTTCACTAGAGCCACCAAGTGAACCAAAAGGTCAAACCATAGGGGTGCAAGAATGTTAAGAACACTATTTTAAAATAAATAGAAACCTTGATCAGCAGTCAAGGGGAAGTACATAGAAGGGAGTTAGAATTTACATTAAGAAAAAATTAGAGAAGACGAGGTACGCAGACCCCATTTAATAAAACCCATACATTCATGCATCCAACTAAAATAAAATCAAATCACATTGATCAATAGTCCATAAATAATCTCATTTATTATCATACACATCACCATATGCATCAATAAATAACATTCATCTCATGAATAATAAACATTCAATATATATGTCGACGTCGGGATTTTTGAGTGTCCCTTTTCGTTACTTTTTCTTTGGTGTTCTCATATTAATGTGAGATTTATTTGAAAAAACAAGTGAAAAAGGTCTGACATGTATAATGTCGACGATTGACTTTAAGAGTCACCAGTTGGTGTTTTTAACTGGTTGCACCAACACAACCAAAAAGGTTTGCATATCGACCCAGTGATTTGACACTGCTAAACGTGTCTGTGAAACTGAGATTCATTAAGGGTTTGGGGGCTTGATTATGCGGAAGGAAGGTGTTAGGCACCCCCCGACATCCGTGTTACAACGGTAACCGCCACTCTTCAAAGAAATTGTTATATGAATGTGTGTGTGTGTGTGGATCAATGTGCAATTATCTGAAAGTAGTGTGAGGCCTCATTCGCACCTATATACAAGGGTTTGAATTTTATTAGAAAAATCTAATTTTAACCACAAGATAGCAATGAAGTTTTGTAAAAGAGGTTTTTTAAACCCTGTGCTCAATAAGAATTGAGACCTTTTCATACATCTATTTTATTATTAAATGTTCGGCTTGTTTGCTTTTATTTTCGAGATGCGAACCATCCTCAAGAAAATAATATACAGCAGTGTCGAACTCCTCATGGGCATGACAGCCATCCAAGGAAACTTCGAGACATCGTAAAATAATGTACAAGCCGCTTCTGACCAGAGAGAATGTTCATCATGGGAACCGAATCTAGATTCATGAAATCGAACACTGTGATCGCATAATTCCTAGGCTCATAAGATACATCTGTAATAATTTGTATGGAAAGCGATGGCAGTTATATATATAAAAAGCTATAAATATATATATATATATATATATATATATATATATATATATATATATATATATATATATATATATATGAACATGATCAACCACAAAGTGAACTCCAAAGGGACGAAATATAAATAAAGTTAGAAGCGCGATCAATCGCCATAAGTGAACTCCAGCGGACTTAAATGTAAATAAAGTCAGAAAAAGCCACAGAGTAAACTCCAGGGCTGATGAAATGTAAATATATATATATATATATATATATATACAAATATATATATATATATATATATATATATATATATATATATATATAAAAGCGGAAAACACAATTGGATGTAAATCCAGGCTCATCTGATATGTCCGATGAAATTATATATATGTATATATATATATATATAAAAGCGAATAAATGCATCGGATATAAAATTCAGGCTCATCAGACGGAGTCTGACCATAGTTTATATATATAAAAGCAAATAAATGCTCCAGACCGAAGTATAGGCTCAATCGAGGCATAACTCGATAATGTTAGTCCATATATACGAAATATATACATATATTAGTATATATATACAGACAGAAATGAAAACCACTGAATCAAGTCCGGGCAAACACACCTCACCACGACTATCAACGTGTACAACAGTGTGTGATAATAGGAGAAAGAGGCTTTATAGAATGTAAGAAGGCTTATAGTAGGCTGCCAAAGTAGACTTTTTAGACTTTAAATGGATAAACACTCAGCTCCTGCCGGATAAAAAGTAGCTATATGTGAGCTAACTAGTGTTTAAAGAAGAGGAAACACTCAAAATATGTGTATGCAGAGTAAAATGGACAGGGCTTCCTCACCTTTTTCCTTCTTTCTCTCTTCTCAAATGGCTAACCCCCACTTTCTATATATAGACGGATGGCCGCAGGTCAACCTGCGGCAGCCGCAGTTGAACCTGCGGTTGGTCGTGGTGGGCCCGGGCCTCGTGGGTCTCGTCGTCTCGTAGTACGTGCAGTTATGCACTGTAATGTCCAATCGAACTTGTACAACTTTAATCCAAGCATCCAAACGAAGTATATCTGTACTTCTTTGGATCACTTATGTCGAGAGTTACGTAATGACATGGATTAGAGGTTGTACAAAGTCAGGAAGAGGGGTCTATGCCCATGGTCTTCAAGCTTCAAAGTCTATCCAAAGTACTGTCACACGTAATAGTCACTCAGGATTGTCAATCTTCGGCTCTTGTGGGACATTGTTGAATGTATGTATGAATCATTGAGACGACGTGCCATTTGTCGGAGGAACAAGATGATGTTTGACTCCTTGCCGGGGTTATCGCCGGGTTTGAGTTGAAAGTAGACGTTGCTCAGGGTTACAGTTGAGATTGAACTACTTGTTGGTATGCTGAGATATCATCTTGTTGACGTGGTAAGATAACGTTGTGACTCCTTACGGGGTTATCGTCGGTTTAAGCGGAAAGCAGACGTTGCCCAGGGTTACAGATGAGATTTGACTGCTTGTTTGTGTGCCTCACTGTCATCTGTGGATTGAAGCTGATTGCATGTGGTTGAAATAATCAATTTTGGAGTTATCACCGGCACTGCGATGGCATCCCTTGGGGTTATCTCCAAGGATGGGGTTGCTACTCCCAGTGTTGTCTCTGGGACTGGAACTGAATGTCGCGGTGTTATCGTCGAGATAGAACTGTCCTCTCTGGTGTTGTTGCCGGTCTTTTGATCTGCATATCTCGGGGTTATCTCCGAGATTGGAAATGACACTCCCGGTGTGTGTTCCCGGTTTGGACCTGATCTTCAGGTAGTATCCGAATTGGAGCTGATGTTCCCGGTTTGTGTTCTGGGTTTGGAGCTGAATTTCCGGTAGTATCCGGAATGGTTGTAAGCTGTCTTTCAGGGTTATCTCCAAAAGATGAATCTACCCTCCTACAATGTCAGTAATAGGAGTGGAGAAAATTTCGAGTGTCTACAGATGCCCCTCTTTATCATATTCATGCAATGCAAGGCATGGATAGGATAAAGAATCCTAGACACTTGAAATGCAAGCAAGATAATCATGATGTGATATACAGCAACATGATGCAAATGTATGTAGAACGATTATCATGTAATCCTGTTGGGATGACAATCAGTGATGGCTTGGACATGCGATCCAAGTCTCCAAAGATGTTGACGTTGGGACTACCACCAAAGTCTTGAATCCTAGACACTGGCTTATACTCCTTAGAGGTACCTCTTGTGTGGAAGAGATCTGTGGGAATAAAGCTTTGTCTATAACATGTCCCTCATACTGTCGGAGTTACTACCAACAATTGGTTGTTATTAGGGTTTCCTGATCTTCGCTGATGTGTGTATCACCGGATAGAATTGTGTTGTCGACCTTGTCAAGGCTGCTTGACCTTCATTGATGTGTATATCAATGGTTGCATTGCGTGGTAACCCCCGCTGGGGATACGTAGATGCTTGAAAGATGTGCGTTGTGACCCCCGCCGGGGATACGTAGATGCTTGATAACTTCGACGTTGTAACCCCGTAGGGGACTTTCGACTGTGGGGGTGTCTGAATCTTTGCATCTTGATGCGATTTTTGGCAGAGATTGGAGATCCGTTTGATATACTTCCGTGTTCAGGGCTTAGCTCACCCTACAGCTTCATTACTCATGCTTCGGGCATGGATTATCTCCCTCTGGCTGGTTTGAGGGGTATGATTACTTACCACCCACTGACCGTGATGAGTCAGTTTGACGAATTTCAGGATTTTCATCCGTATGAGGGGGCAACCAGTTAGCGCTTCGCGTCACACCGTTTGTCAGCGGAGGACAGATCTAAGTTGTATGCCTGTTGGGATCATCAAGAGCTGGCTGATTTTTCTGTCAATCATCCAGGTCGTTCTGCAGAGTATTCCGCATGGATGGAGACAGAGATTGCATTGGTCATGGTTTGTATCCACAAAGTGAGAGGCCGGTCTGACGATGAGGAGCCTATAGAGGAGGCTATCGTTCCCACCGATGACTTGACTGCTGGGCTGCCAGCATTTGTGATAGATTCTCCCACCCCGAGTGCCACTGTTACTCAGTATTAGGCACAACATTTGGAGCAGAGCTTATATCTGATGACCTATGACAGAGATCAAGCTAGGGCCACGATGTTGATAGCTCTTGATGAGAGAGATACCGCTCTGTTAGAGAGGGATGAGGCTAGATCAGCCAGGGATGAATTGATAGTGGAGCGGGATGCTGCCTTATCTGCTAGGGATGTGGCCATTGCAGATAGCACTTCCATTAGATCCCAGATGACGGACAGTCTTGCCGATATGAGTGCATACATTGATGAGCATTCCGTCACCATGCAGTTAGCTTCTGATCTGTTAGCTCATGTAGATACCCTTGGGCAGGAGCTTGCAACATTACCTCCATCATCAGAGAGGGATGTTATATTAGATCTGATAGTCCGCATACACACAGATCTGTAGATAGCTTTATATTTTCCTGCACAGACTATCTTAGCCATTTTTGTCATGTACAGCACATATGTATATATCAAACAGTATTATATATGGAAGGGAAATATACTTTGCTTCACTTCCCTTTTAGTTATGCCTTGATACTTGCTTGATATTTGCCTGTTTCTCCAGGGCCTTTGATCTTGATACATTCTGAACTTATCCTTGATAGATGGACATTGAGACGTCACAGGGTCTCTCAGAACGGATCATTGATTTTTGAAAATCCCTACCATCTTTGGTGTCTTGGCACTGGTATCTGTATGGAAAAGTGGAGAGGAGGGTGGTTTCTTCCTCTCTGAGATTGACCACACCACAGATGGTCGCCAGTACTTCTATTTGTGAGAAGCCTAGTTAATTCCATCTCTTATGGGTTGGTATTGCTCTTTGAGGCACGATCGCAGCTTAGATGGTCACCGAATCTTCTATTTGTGAGAAGAGGTTGGATAATTCCATCCTTTTAATCTGAAACCGATGAAGTGGGGAAATTTGAAGGTTGATCCCAGTACCGTGTGACAAGTATGTTTGTTCTGGTAGGAGTTAGACTAAACCATGAATGGCTACCTACGTACTCCTGTTGAAGAAGAGATCAAGTCTGCGTAGTTTGAACCTAGTGTAGGAGGTTCAACACTGAATGTGGAAGGCAAAAGGGTGTAGAAGTATTTTTGTTGTTTTTGTTATTTTTGTGAAGAAAGGGCATAAATGTTTTTGTTATTTTTCTTTATTACGACTAGGCCATATAGAATATGGTTGCCTACATACCCCCGGGTATCAGGGAGATCAGGTCGACGTAGTTCGCCCCTCAGGACGAATCGCAGCTGAAAAGAAGCGCAAATCCCATGTGCAGGCTATACTGCGGGGAGAATAAAGTTTAATCCCATAATATGGAAAAAGTTTGATCCCGTCTTCAGGACAAACTGCAAGTGCAGAAAAGTTTAATCCCGTCTTCAGGATAAACTGCAGGTATGAAAAGTTTAATCTCGTCTTCAGGAGAAACTGCAGGTGTGAAAAGTTTAATCTCGTCTTCAGGAGAAACGAAATTGAGAAAGGTTAAATCCCGTCTTCAAGATAACCGAGATTGTGAAAGGTTTGAAATGAAGTAAAACCAGGTTGCTGGCTTGAAGTGTATGTTTCCCTGAGGGGCAGAAGAGTATGTAAAAGGGTGAAAGGGTTCAAAATCGAAATGACTGGTGATTTGATGATCAAAACCAGGATGTTTGTTTAATGGTAACTTCAGATACCGTTTCACGGTGTCGGAGTTGATAAGATGTGGAAATTCATCGCCATCCATTTCCTGCAACCTGAGAGCACCTCCTGTCAATACTTCCTTGACAACAAATGGGCCTTCCCAGTTAGGAGCGAATTTTCCCTTAGATTGATCTTGGTTGTCAATGATCTTCTTCAAAAGCAAGTCATGTTGTTTGAATTGCCGTAGTTGGACTTTTTTGTTGTAGGATCGTGCGATCCTTTGCTAATATAACTGACCATGGAAGATTGTCGCGGTTTGCCTTTCATCTATCAGAGACAATTGGTGATACCTGTCTTGTACCCATTGGTTTTCATCCAACTGAGCATCCATCAATACTTTGAGGGATTCCATTTCCACTTCTATGGGGAGCACTTCTTCCATCCCATAGACTAATGAGTAGGGTGTTGCCCCAGTTGAAGCACGCATTGAAGTTCTGTAGGCTAATAAAGTTAGGGGCAAGAGGTCAGGCCATCCTTTGTGATTGGCGGATATTTTCTGCATGATCTTCTTGATGTTTTTATTAGCCGTTTCAACAGCACCATTCATCTTTGGTCGGTAGATGACAGAGTTGAGATGTTTGATGTGGAATTTTCTGCATAATTCCTCCAACATTTTATTGTTGAGGTTCTTAGCATTGTCTGACACAATGACCTCTGTTTGTCCATATCGACAAACAACATTGTTTCTGATGAATGCAATGATGACTTCTTTAGTAACCTTGGGGAAGGAAGTTGCTTCTACCCATTTAGTGAAGTAGTCGATCATGGTGAATATGAATCGATGTCCATTACTGGCTTTGGGCTCGATGGGCCCGATTACGTCCATTCCCCACATTGAGAAGGGCCATGGCGAACTCATATTATGGAGTTCCCTTGGAGGGGCGTGGATAGCATTCCCATGGATTTGACATTGATAGAACCTCTTGACGTGATCATCACAGTCAGCTTTGAGTGTAAGCTAATAATATCCTGTTCTGAGAATTTTCTTGACAAGTAGGGGTCCGCTCATGTGAGGGCCACATATTCCACCATGGATCTCATCCATGAGTCGCTGAGCTTGGTCTTTGTCCAGACATCTAAGGAGACCTAATCCTGCATCTCTTTTGTAGAGTGCATCTCCGCTTAATTAGAATTTCATAGCAAGTCGATGAATCCGCCTTTTCTCAGTTAGGCTCGCCTCAGCGAGTATAGATCCATCTCATAGATACTCCTTGATATGTTGATACCAAGGGTTGTGGATGGGAGGCAACTCATTCGATACTTCTCCAATGTAATTCCCATAGACTGGGGCTTTATGCATGGCAATTGTGACGCTTGGCATGTTTTCCTTGTCAGGTATGTAAACCAAGGAGGCCAACGTTGCTAATGCGTCTGCAAAGTCATTCCTATTATGAGGAATGTGTAGAAAGGAGATTTCTTGAACTCCAAAGCCATCTAGAACTTGCCGATGGTAAGGCGATAAATGTAATTCTTTGGTTTAATAGATTCACTGTGGATTGCTTGATTACCAATTGGAATCCCCAAAGACAGTTAACCGCCTGATACCCCTTGAACGGGCAAGTTTGAGTCCCATGATCTGACCTTCATACTCAAAATTTGTTTTGTTGGTGTTGACAAACCGCAATTGGACTGACGACGGGATCTTTCTCCCGTCTGGGGATATTAAAAGCTGCTCGACTCGGGAGCCTTCCGAGTTAATGACTCCATCAAAATACATTTTCCATGATCGTATCGTACTGATGTGTTTGCTGAATTGTCATTACTCCTTCGTCAGGAAAATATGTTTCTAAGGGTTTATAGTCCCCTACAGGTGCGGCGGCCAGTTGATCCGCAATTCCTTGACCTTTGATAGACTTTTGTGTCACGTAGACGATGTCAAATTGCTGGAGGATCAACTACCATCTGGACAGTCAACAATTCAGCATGGGTTTGCTGAACACATACTTGAGAGGATCCACGCAGGATATGAGATGGGTTGTGTGACCATGGAGATAATGTTGTAATCTCATGGAAGCCCATGCTAAAGCACAACAAGTCTTCTCAATCAGAGTGTACTTGTGTTCACTGATACTGAATCTTTTACCGAGGTAATAGATAGCTCGCTCTTGGCCTCTATCATCTTTCTGCCCCAGCATACAGCCCATGGCATTATCATTTATGGACAGATACATGAACAGGGGAACATCATCCCTGGGAGCTACTAAAATAGGAGCGTTGATCAGTTGCTCCTTAATTGTGAAGAAGGCTTTTTGACACTCATCATTCCATTTCATGGAGGAGTTCTTCCTTAACAATTTGAAGATTGGCTCACAGGTTGCTGTGAGTTGAGAAATGAATCGGCTAATGAAGTTGATCCTTCCCAAAAATCCCTGTATTTCCTTGATGGCCTTGATTTTGGTAGGATCCAGTTCAATCCCTTTGTGGCTGACTAGGAAGCCTAGCAACTTGCCTGACTTGACATGAAAGGTGCACTTGGTGGGATTCAACTTCAAGTTGTACTTACGCAACCTGTTGAACAGCTTTTTGAGATGGTCTAAATGGTCATCCTCCTTCTGGGATTTGACAATGATGTCATCCACATAGATCTCTATCTCCTTGTGCATTAAATCGTGGAAGAGAGCCATTATAGCTCATTGGTAGGTTGCCCCAGCGTTGATGAGGCCGAATGACAACCGTCTATAGCAAAAGGTTCCCCAAGGCGTGATGAAAGCAGTTTTCTCACGATCTTCCTCAGCGACCATAATTTGATGGTACCCCGCAAAGCAATCAACAAAGGATTACATGCCAAACTGAGCAGTATTGTCAATAAGAATGTGGATAAATGGCACGGGAAAACTATCTTTAAGGCAAGCTTTATTTAAATCTCGGTAATCCACGCAGACTCGCACCTTTCCCTCTAGTTTAGGCACGGGAACAATGTTGGATATCCACTCCGGATATGTAGACACCATGATGATGCCAGCTTGAAATTGTTTCACAATTTCTTCTTTAACCTTTAAACTCCACTCAGGTTTCAATCGCCTGAGCTTTTGCCTAACTGGCTTAAATCCTTCCTTAATGGGAAGGCGATGAAGAATGATGTCAGTAGACAAACCCACCATGTCTTCATGAGACCATGCAAACACATCCTGGAATTGGGTTAACAGTGCAACCATGTCATTCTGTTGATTTGTGGTAAGGTCTAAACCAATCTGGATTAGCTTAGGGTTGTCTAAGGTTCCAAGATTGAAAGTAGTGGTTTGATCAAGATTGGGTTTGGGTTTGTCGGTGACCCATTCTTTAATCTCTTGAGGTGTCTCAATGTCCTCTTGGATGTCCATCAAGTCTGAGTCGAAGTTTGCATCAAAGTTACAGCCCTTGTGGAGAGAAGGCACTTCATCAGCAAGTACAGGCCCATCTAAATTCAGAGTCCTGAAACAAAATATGCTTTCACTTAATATATGCAACTGTTCGATCATACAAAAGTGTTAGCATGTACGTGATAAAATAACTTCTAGTGCTGTAAAGGAAAGCAAGCAATTAAAAGTTATCTACAGGACAAAGGGATTTTCTTCCCATTTTACCCTCGTCGACCAATGCATGGAGTGCTGCTCCAATTGTCGAGGGCAAAGTCCTATAGGACTGTAGTAATGGAAGGATCATAAGTGTCTTCCTTTTCCCGAATGATAACCATGACATCTGGGCAATCATCGTCTGGGGTGTATCTGTTTGTATGTTCATCATGAACAATGACGCGAATGCCTGCTATCATCAAGGCAAGGTCATTTTTATGTTTTTGCTCATTTTCTTCCACCTCGGGATCAGGAATCAGAGCCTCTTTAGCTTTGATTGGCACCGCTTCGAAAGCAACATAGCCACAACACGAATTTGGAACCTTTCTTGGAGATCATGTCAACTCATGCGGCAAAGGCATAGAAAATTGCCATGCGGAGGAAGCCTGAGGAACCTGCTTGTGCTTATAAGGATTCCTGTGCTTGGAACTAGCAGAATAGCCTAGCCCGGCTGTCCCAATTTGTCTTGACATTTGGATAGGGTGCTTAATACCTTGTTGATCCTTACCAAGCCCTTGTCCAGGTTGGTAACCCAATAACATCATTTCTTGAGTGGCTAACATAACTTCGTCAGAAATCTTGGGTACGGGAAGTGGCACTCCAATAGAATGGTATTGCGTGTTACTCACTTCTAGAGTATAGAAACTGGCCGGCTCAACTTCTGAATTAAAGCTGATAATTGGTAGAGTTCCTGGTCTAGGACCTTCCGGCTCAGCAATGACAGTGACTAGACTATTGTTGATGATGTATTTGAGTTGTTGATGTAAGGTGGAGGGAACGGCCTCGACCATGTGTATCCATGGTCTCCCCAATAGCAGGTTGTATCCTTAATCTATCTTGAGGACGTGGAAGGATACGTTGAATGTATTAGGACCAATCTCAATTGGCAATTCAATCTTTCCAACAGAATTTCGTTGAGATCCATCAAAAGCTCTGATGATCGTATGGCTACTTTGGATTCACTTGAGATTAATATTCATCTTCATCAGGGTGGCATAAGGACAGATATTTAGAGATGAGCCTCCATCTATCAAAACTCCTGCTAGCATATACCCGAAAGACAACACTGCGATGTGGAGTGGTTTGCAATGACCGGTCCCTTCGGGAGGTATATCATCATCAGTGAAGGATATCACATTGTTGTTGAAAATGTGATCAACCAAATGTTGAAATTTTTCCACATCCACTGATTTTGGCAAGTAGGCTTCTTCCAAAATCTTTAGCAAGACCTTCCGATGATCTTGGAAGAAAACCAAGTCCAGTATGACATCCGGTGTGGAGCTTCTCATGACTTAAAACCACTTTGGCTTCATTGTGGCCCATAGTATGGAGGAATTTTTCAATCTTCTCCATGGGCAACTTCCCTTTAACCCATGGCGGGCTTGATAACCCGTTGAGGAAGGTGCGGTGGATTTTCTTTTCGACCTTTATGTAGCGATGTATGAGGCGTAGATCCTTGACTTCTCCATAATTCCATGGCACTTTGTGTAAGCTGACAACATGATGTTGTATTCTGGAAGGCAAAGGAATTTTCTCTGGTACGGCCACTTTCAAAGGATTGTCAGCACCTTTGAGTTGAATTGGTTGTATGGGAAATACTTTGTCAGTCTCATCATCCACCTCAGATATAACTGCTACTGATCCCTTCCATTAAGTAGGGTATGCATTCCCACCCTTAAGTTGCCGCGGTGTAATCATCTCGCTACTTGCGGACCTGCGCTATCAATAAGATTACGAATGAGATGGCGGGTGACCAAAGATTCTTCTGTCTTTGTGACCCGCGAGAATGTGAATGATATTGACACATTTCACCAGGATTGAACCGCCCTGGGTGGGGATTGATTAGAGGGAGAAGGAATGTGATTCTTTCTTTGTTGATCAGTATTTGAAGTATCTCCTCCAGAGATTGACCCAGATAGGTGAACTCCCTTTGATTGGCGAAATCCCGACGGGCTTTAGCACTTGCTCGCTTTGTAACCTTATCCTCCATAGCTTCGCTTTCTGAAGGTGTTGATTGAGCATTCATAACAAATAGAAGGAGATAGGCATGTTCCTACCTGATTAACTGGCGTGTGACTTGGTGATGGTGGGTCACCAGTTCTGCCAATTGCTCAATTTGTTTTCAAAGAGCTTTCATCTTTCGTTCCATGATAAACTGGAACTTTGCATAATCCCATTTGTCAACATCGTCTTTGATGGGTTGGGATGATTTACCAGTAGAATTGGAACCATGTCCAGTGCTCCAACTGATCATGTTGACCTCTTCCTCTTTGTGTTGAGGGAGAGGGTTGTCTTGTACGTGAGGTTGATCTGGCTTGGTGACCACGATCTCACCCTTGTCTATCAAATCTTGGATCTTGTGTTTCAAGGCCCAACAATCTTGAGTATCATGTCCGGGTTGCTGAACATGATAAGTACACTTATGATTAGCATTAACCCCCCCATTAGGGTTGGTGGCGAAAGAAGATGTGTAATTTTCTTACGAGTAGTCGGAAGAAACAAGAATGTTCTCGGCGAATCCCCTAAGGGTGTGAGCGTTAGAGGTAAACTTTACTTCTCCACTTTTAGGCAATGGAGGGTTTGAAGATTGTCTTTGGAAAAGGGAGTAGTTTCTCCTCTGCATAAGCATGCTTGGATTGCCTTTTTGTCCTTGCAGTATCAAGGAAACATCCTCCTCTTTCTTTTTATGGAACCTCCGGGGGTTGTTTCCATAAGATCCGGACTGGATGTGCTCAGCAACAGCTTTAAGCGGCTAGATCTTGAATTTTACAGGACTTCAATCCCATTTCAGCCATCTCGCCGTGTTTGATCATTACAGAAAATGGTTTTCCAATACCAGCTAGAACTCTTTCATAGAAAGGAGCTTCTTGTACATCTATGAAGGTCATGACCATCTCTTTTTATGTCATGGAAGGAATAACTTGAGCAGCAAGGCGCCTCCACCTTTGAGCGTACTCTCTGAATGACTCATTAGGTTGTTTCTTGACCTTGGTAATTTGGTACCGGTCAGGAGCCATCTGAGATTTAAAATTTTATTGAGTGAGGAAGACATGAGCCAGTTCTTCCCAACTATGGATCTTAGAGTTGTCTAATCTGGTATACCATGAACGGGCTTCTCTAGTCAGACTTTTCTGAAATAGCTGCATTCTGAGCTTTTCACCCTCAGCATAAGATCCGAGTTCTCCAATGAACACCTTTAAATGTGTATAAGGATCCCCTAATCCATCATATTTCTCAAAATCAGGGGTCTTGAATTTCCCTGGATAATGAACACCAAGGAATATGCAAAGGTCTGTATATGAAACACTATCATGTGTTCCAATCCCTTTGAGAGCACGAATGGTTTCCTCCATTTGGAGGACCTTCTTCCTGATGTCACCGGTGTCTGGATCTCCCTTGAGATGGGTGCTTTTAGGGTCTTTGTTGGTTGTATGCAACTGACGTTTTGGAATTGTCTTTTCCAGACCTTGAACTCCCCCTTGTGTAGAGGACTCTGTATGTGTAGGCATTTTCGCACCTTGAGTAGACTGGTGTAACTCTTTTAGTAGAACAACGAAGTCTATGATTTGTTTATTTAATCCGTCAAATTCTTCTCGGGAAATAGGATTAGACTGTTTAGACGAAGACATGATTAGTTGTAGGCTTGAGGCCTTTTTGGATTTAAAGCAGGTAACAGGCTCAATTGCTTCCCTACAAAAGACTTACGTAGTTTAGTCTTAGGGTAATGTAAATGTTATCATAACATATTCGTTTTAGGAATTTGTCCTGCAAAACCGATTGTTAATTGATAACATGTCATGCATAGATATTCTTCATATTTTCCATTACATATGGATGAACATGGAATAAAATTACAAGTAAATGCTTTTACAAGTAATTGAAAATGGAAAGCATGAAGAGACTTTCCTCCGCGTTTGGTTTATCAGAGGTTGACCTATCTTAGGGTTACTCTCGCGGCTTTTCGGCATGAAGGTTCCCAGATCATCACAATCTACTTAACGGGAGGTTAATCCGGTCTTTCAACTGGAGCGAATCTGGGTGGTGCCTTTCCTAAGCCCTGGGGAATTATTCTTCCCACGGGTCCAGTAATCAAACACCGATAGGATAGCCTCCTGGTGGAGGGACCACACAACATACATTCACATACAACGTGTCTCACCGTTTATGCAAAATGATGACATGTGCGAAGCACTAATATCACAAATAGATATTTAGCAGTGCAGTAAGTAAGATGCATTCGTACACATTCATAAGAAATGTAAATGCAACAATCACACACAAGCATATAACAATTTTGAAAAGATTGTAATAGCGGCTTAAGCCCTCTTACTGGAGTCCCCAGCAGAGTCGCCACTTGTCGACGTCGGGATTTTTGAGTGTCCCTTTTTGTTACTTGTTCTTTGGTGTTCTCATGTTAATGTGAGATTTGTTTGAAAAAATAAGTAAAAAAGGTCCGACATGTATAATGTCGATGATTGACTTTAAGAGTCGCTAGTTGGTGTTTTTAACTGGTTGCACCAACGCAACCGAAAAGGTTTTCACATTGACCCAGTGATTTGACACTGTTAAACGGGTCTGTGAAACCAAGATTCATTAAGGGTTCGGGGGCTTGATTATGCGGAGGGAAGGTGTTAGGCACCCCCCCCCCCCCGACATTCGTGTTACCACGGTGACCGTCACTCTTCAAAGAAATTGTTATATGAATGTGTGTGTGTGTGGATCAATGTGCAATTATCTGAAAGTAGTGCGAGGCCTCGTTCGCACCTATATACAAGGGTTGAATTTTATTAGAAAAATCCAATTTTAACCACAAGATAGCAATGAAGTTTTTGTAAAGAGGTTTTTCAAACCACATGCTCAATAGGAATTGAGACCTTTTCATACTTCCATTTTATTATTAAATGTTAAGGCATATTTGCTTTTATTTTCAAGATCGCGAAGCATCTTGAAAAATAATATCTGACAATCTTGGAACTCCTCATGGGCATGACAACCATCCAAGGAAACTCGAGACCTTTGTAAAATAATGTACAAGCGGCTTCTGACTAGAAAATGTCCATCATAGGGAACCGAATCTAGATTCATGAAATAGAACACATGATCACATGATTCCTAGGCTCACAAGATCTTTGCAGTTTGTATGGAAAGCAATAAGAAGTTATATATATATATATATATATATATATATATATATATATATATATATATATATATATATATATATATATATATATATATATATGAACATGATCAGCATACCACGAAGTGAACTCCGAAGCGGGATGAAATGTAAATAAAGTTGTAAAAGCGATCAATCGCCACGAAGTGAACTCAGGCGAGGCGAATGTAAATAAAGGCAGAAAAGCCACGGAGTAAACTCAAACTGACAGAATATAAATATATATATGTACAAATATATATATATATACAAGCGATAAATACACTAGATGTAAATCCGGGCTCATCGGATATGTCCAGCGACAATTATATATATATATATATATATATATATATATATATATAAAAGCGAATAAATGCACCGTTTATAAAATCCAGGCTCCTCAGATATATCGACAACAATTATATATATATAGATATATATATATATAGAAAAGCAATTAAACGCTCAGGATGTGAAATCCGGGCTCATCGAATGATGCGACCACGATTTATATATATACGTATATATATATATATATATATATATATATATATATATATATATATAAGCAAATAAATGCTCGGGCAAAAGTCTAGGCTCAATCGAGGCATAACTTCGATAATGTTAGTCCATATATCTGAAAATATATACATATATTAGTATATATATCTGACGAAATGAAAACCACGGATAGAAAGTCCGGGCAAACACCACTCACACACGACTATCAACGTGTGCAACAATGTGTGATAATAGGAGAAAAGAGGCTTTATAGAATGTAAGAAACTTATAGTAGAAATTTGCGAAGTAGACTTCTTAGACTTTAAATGGATAAACACTCGACTCATGGGATAAAAAGTAGCTATATGTGAGCTAACTAGTGTTTAAAGAAGAAAACACTCGAAAGATGTGTATCTGAGAGTAAAATGGACGAGGGCTTCCTCGCCTTTTCCTTCTCTCTCTCTTCTCAAATGGTGACCCCCACCTTCTATATATAGGCGGATGGTAGCGCAGTCAACTTCTGGCGACCACGATTGAACTCATGACTTGTCATGGTGGGCCCCGGGCCTCATGGTCCCATTGTCTTAAATGCGTGTAGTGCGTGCCTTTGTAATGTCCACTCGAACTTGAAGAACTTCAATCAGAGCATCAAGCGGAAGTATATCTGTGCTTCTTGGATCGCTTGTGTCAGAAATTCACGTAATGACATGGATTAGAGGTTATGCGAAGTCGGGAAGAGGGTCTATGCCCGTGGTCTTCAAGCTTCAAAGTCTATCCAAAGTACTGCCACACGTAATAGTCACTCGGGATTATCAATCTTCGGCTCTTGTGGGACATTGTTGAATGTATGTATGAATCGTTGAGATGACGTGCCATTTGTCGGAGGAACAAGATGATGTTTGACTCCTTGTCGGGGTTATCGTCGGGTTTGAGTTGAAAGTAGACGTTTGTCAGGGTTACAACTGAGATTGGACTACTTGTTGGTATGCTGAGATATCATCTTGTTGACGTGGTAAGATGACGTTGTGACTCCTTACGGGGTTATCGTCGGTTTAAGCGGAAAGCAGACGTTGCCCAGGGTTACAGATGAGATTGGACTGCTTGTTTGTGTGCCTCACTGTCATCTGTGGATTGAAGCTGATTGCATGTGGTTGAAACAAGCAATTCCGGAGTTATCGCCGGCACTGCGATGGCATCCCTTGGGGTTATCTCCAAGGATGGGGTTGCTACTCCCAGCGTTGTCTTTGGGACTGGAACTGAACATCGCGGTGTTATCACCGAAACAGAACTGTCATCTCCGGTGTTGTTGTCGGTCTTTTGATCTGCATATCTTGGGGTTTTCTCCGAGACTGGAAATGACACTCCTGGTGTGTGTCCCGGGTTTGGACCTGATCTTCCGGTAGTATCCGGATTGGAGCTGATGTTCCTGGTTTGTGTTTCGGGTTTGGAGCTGAATTTTCGGTAGTATCTGGAATGGTTGTAAGTTATCTTTCAGGGTTATCTCCAAAAGACGAATCTACCCTCCTACAATGTCAGTAATAGGATTGCAGAAAATTTCGAGTGTCTACAATATATATATTGATATCATTTAATGGGCAAATTTAGTTAGTATAAAATCTAATTTTGAATCAAAACAAACTCCTTTATTTTAATCCAAATTTAAATCAAAATAAAACTATTTTATTTTAATTTATCTAATTTTGAATAAAATAAACTATTTTATTTTAATCAAAATCTTTAATCAAAATAAACTCCTTTATTTTAATTAATTATGGAATCCAATTCCATGTAAAAATAACTCTTTTATTAAAGGAAACACAGATTCTCTTTCCTATTCACAAATAAGCTCATTTATTTTGAATAATATGAAATCTTATTCCATATCTAAGTAAACTCCTTTATTTAAGGAAATATGGATTCACTTTTATTCACAAATAAACTCTTTTATTTTAAATAATATGAAATCTTATTTCATATCTAAATAGACTCCTTTATTTAAGGAAACATAGAATCCATTTTAAACCCTAATTAGTTATCATGGAATCCAATTCCAACTCTAATTAGTTAGCATGAAATTCAATTTTAAAATTAAAATAAACTTTTATTTTAATATTAAAATAAACTTTTTATTTTAAAATTAAAATAAATATTTTATTTTAATTATAAAATAATTAAGAATACTATATATATATATATATATATATATATATATATATATATCACCGTTCCTATTACATTAAGAATCCTGATTCCTCTGGTCCCTTAATTCCGTGAAGTAACATAGATAACAAACAAAATGTAATCATTTATTATATGATTCCTTTTCCAAAAGCAAATCCCTTTTCAAATTCGTCACCTTTTAGGCTGTTAAGTATCAGGAGAATCACGATTTACACATATATAATCTGATTATATATATATATATATATATATATATATATATATATATTAGTAATTATACTACGGAAGCCGCGAAACTCCCTTCCTTGAATAAACACTGATTCAGCGCAAAAAGAAAAATGGGATTCACGGTTTTTTTTTAAAATAAATTTTATACAATAAATTATGCCCAATTAAATTATTCTAAACACATATCAATATACATATCAAATTAAAATAATTAATAATTCGCATAAAGGTTTGGCTCTGATACCACTTATAGGTTTGTAATATTCATGAACGCAATCAAATTGCACAAAATAAGCAAAAACGTGAAAAATTAGAGTTTTAAAAATTTTACAAACCATATACCCGGATCACCATTTATGCACAATTATTAATTAAACAAAAAAAAGAAAGAACAAGAATTATACCCTTTAAGATTCGAGCTTCCCTCAGTGCAAGTTCACCTCGATCCTTTTTGCGTTCAACTTGAATCCACCGGGGTTTGGTTCCTTCCTTTTTGATCAACGTTAGCCACCCAAGTGTTTGGCCTCTGAGGTGATCCACCAAGAAAGAATAAAGATTCAAGAAGATGGGTGTTTGGCAAAACCCTAGTTTTTCTATCTCTCATAAAAAAGGGTATACTCTCCCAACTATTGGAATTATGTATTCTATGAAAACGTCAACCATCTCACCCATAATAAGACTCTTTTTATTTATATATGTGGGCAACCCTCCTTAACAATTAAGAAATTGAATTTTATTTTAATTAATTAGGTTCCCAATCTTATTAGGAATAATTAATTAAATTCTTTTAATTAATTAGCCTCTTAATCTTATTAGGATATATGAGAGTATTTTTATTAATTAATTCCTAAACTCCTTTAGGAATTAAATAATAATAATAGTAATAATAATAAGACTCCTCTTATTAATTTATATTTAATATTTCTAAAATATTAAATAATAAATATTAAGCTATTTAATTTATTCTATCACCATAGATTAAATTAAATATATTTAACTTATTATTACGATTATGCCATTAACTTCTTAAATAATTATTCTTCCTTTTATAGTGTGACCCTTTAGGTCCTCCATATTAAACCGGTTGTGAATAAATCAATTAGAACAATTCTAATCTTATTTAAATAAATAAATTAAACTAATAATTTATTTAAATAAATAATATTTATTCTACAATAGGGATAAGCCTCCCTAGCGATTAACGACTTTCCAGATAATATAGATTTTAATATTAATCATAAAAGAACCTCTGAGTAAATAGTTACCGTACAATTCAATCCTTCTACCATACAATTTTCCAATTAAATATAAGACGCAAAATTACTATCAAGTCTTATTTTATTTAATTATATGTATTTTGACTCTTAAATGC
The DNA here is from genome assembly GCA_020205605.1 of Panax ginseng. NCBI lineage: Eukaryota > Viridiplantae > Streptophyta > Magnoliopsida > Apiales > Araliaceae > Panax > Panax ginseng. The sequence goes on from CM035129.1 coordinate 93,100,903, forward strand.
ACAACACAGAATTACTGAGTTGTCATTTATCGAATCACATAGGACATTTTTCTTCTTTTACTAGAAGTGGTAGATTCTTTATTGATTATACATTATCTCCATGTACAACTTATTATACACAAGCATACCCTTTGATATACCCTAAGGGTCTTAAGGAATAAGTCAAAGTATAACTCATCATACACAAGATACTATAATGATCTCAAGTCCAAGGATCACTTGTCTACTATCACTACAGAATTCTATTGACGAGCAAGTAAAATTCCATTAGGTATTCCTTAATGAGCCACATTCAGTGAACTTATTCTCTAATAAGCACCTACATACTTGCTTTAGTGTCTCCACATAAATGATCATGAGATCAATCATCCTCATCCAATGAGCAAGCAACGTATGTACCAATCTATCCGGATTCACTAATCCCCAATTTAGTAATCCAACGATTGGGAACTATTTTAGTTTTAAGCTTTCTAAGAATTTAGATCTCATTAGAATGATCATCATCATTATTCTAAAAGCATTGCTTAAAACTATGGGTTTATCACATATTATAAAACAACATCATGTAGATAATTAAAAGCCTTTAATAAATTAATACTTTTTATTAATAAATGAATAAGATTGTTACAAAGTATATGTTTTATCATCAAACATAATTGACTTGTGTGCATACTACTTTCAAGTGGTGTTTATAATCTAACTGGAAGCTGTACAATAATAGGTAAGAAAGATCAATTGGCAGATTTGACACTTGTTTTTGAGTCACTCTTCTGTTTTTTTTGGCAAAATGTGGGGATATTTACCAAGGTCTTTAGTTGCTTTCACTTTTCTATTTTTTGACTTTTCACTTTGGGAGCATAGGTGTATGTATTTCTTTGGGTGCTTTGCTCCTTAGGATAGTGAGGCAGGATTATAACATGGTTAGAGATTCTTCCAATGCCCTTTGAATACAACGTGTGTACGCAGATGCTCTCCCTTTTGGCGCTTTAGTAGAATAACTTTACTTGTAACGTGTGTAGTGCAGTAAATGTATTTGGCGCTTTAGTAGAATGCATTTTGTGTTTTTGGTGCTTGCTTGTAGTGCATGAAATGTTTTATAACTGAGTATAATTTTATTTTACTTATTTTTGTGTGGGGCCCATAATGCCAGTGCTTGGTCCAAAGGTAACATCTCGGGCTATGAATCCTTAAAATGCAGTTTTTTCCATCTCTAGCCACCCACTTTTTGCTGATTTGGTGAAATGTTAAGTATATGGGTAGTCCACCTTTTCCAGCAACTTGCATTTGGGTAACCAACTCAATCCATTCTATGAATGCCTGTGTATTATACTTTGTTTTGGATGTTGTTGTTCTTCTAAGTCTTCTTTATGCACTTCAGAGGTTTAGTCTTGCGTTAATTTTGGTAGAGGTCTATAAAACTTCCTGATATTCTCACATTATACCTGGCAGCGACACGAAGGCTTAATAAATTACTTCAGATAAACCTTGCAGCAGGTAATTGTATTAGTTAATTCCAAAAATTTTGGATGAATCACTTGTTTGGTGTGATTTGAATTAGTGATTAACAAATGTTTCGTCTTTTGTGGGTTCTATCTTTGGCTGGTGTGCTTTGGCTGATAATTTGAAGGAACACTACTTGAACAGATTATAAAGTAGACCTTGTATCAATATGGGTTGTTGTGTGTATATTATACATGAAGTATATATAAAATATGTACTTGGTTTTTTGATGTTAAAAACCTTACCTTACTAAGACATTTTTTTTAAATTGTGGATGCTCTTAGGTACTAAATGAATAGCGTCAACAAGTTTCAGCTGGAATGCAGGTATGATAGTTTCTAGATGATTCTATGTCAAATATGATCTCGTTTTCTGCTCTGTCACAGGATCTACTCTTCGTTTGCAGACAATTGCAGTCATTCCTGTTCTTCCTCATGGTGTTGTCCAGCTTGGTTCATCATTAGGTGTAAGCATTGGAATCTCTCCCCCAAAATTGGAAGCTCATCATTCAAAATTGTTTGCAATGCATTTTCTTGGTATTCCTTATATGCATTCAAGATTCATTGCTCTACATGAATACATGATCTATACTTCCATGATATCATAATTTAAATAACTTAAATAATAGTCTTCCCCATTAAAGGGTTACATCATAATCTCAAATAAATCCCAGGTAATCTAACCTTAAAATTATTACATAAGTTTGCAGAATACATTACATATTAAAACAAGTCTTTAACATAATGCGTTAAAATAAAATTCTCATAAGTCTTCAACATTTGGACATCTTGCCCTTTCCTTTGCTAGTGGACGGCTCATCGACTTTCTCAACTTTAACTGCAGTGTTTAAATGCAAGAGTGAGCAAACAATTGCTCACTGATATAGGAAGTAGCAAGTATAACAACATGAGAATGAACAACGAATGCTGAACAATAATGAACTTGTTCTACGAATTAAAAATAGAAAACAAGTTCGAAAATCAATATCTGAGGGTCTTAAGATCACAAACTATGTCTCTAGTATTTAGGTATTATTACCTCAACCTTAACAGTCTTTTAGACTATGCAGACCTTTCTTAACATACTTAGGGGAATCAGCCCTTTGTACCATGTATTATGCACAAACATCTAAACGTTACACGTACAAAAGTCTCCTATATTAGGGTTGTTCGTCTCAGTTTGAATTTAGAATTTCCGTACTAAAGCAAGTTTAGTTTGGAACTAGCTTATCAGTGTCTCTAGAATTTTAGAACACTATTCAACTTCCATCAATAAAGGTTTAATACGAGAATGTATAACTGAACAAGGCTATCAAAGTCAAAGATCGGATATCAACAATATATATAATTGAATAACCATGATATACATGCAAAATGCTATAACCAAAAGAGTTAGAACAATCTTATTTGAATCGATGTATTAGAACAATATGTGCTTTGAATAATAATTAGGAAAGTAAAACTCGCTCGATATAACGAATTAGGTTATAAGAGCTTGTACAAACATATTCAAGATAGATTAGGCTTGCTCAATTTTAAGAACTTGAACAATAATAATATAGGAATGAAAACTTGCATTCAATATGAAAAAAGAATGAAGTTAGAAAGCTTGCTCAATTGTAAAGAGATAAGGTTTAGAAACTTGCTCAATATTAACAAGGTAGAGTTAGAAAAAACATGCCTCGATTGTAAGCTATACAACCGTAAAATAATCTCCAATTACCCTACACATATCATTGAAATTGCAACAACAATTAATTGTATGAATATTACCTTTATGGGTTTAACCTATCATTTAGGTCATAACCTTAACTTAGCATCTAATCATGTTGGTTAACATACTTAACGACTCTGAAATCTCATCACGAGCCAACACAGCCTAACTGTTCATCTCTAACCTTTGAAAACATCACATTTGGTTTCATTTTATATTATATAATTATTTCAAATCTTTGCACTTTGCATTACAATACATTACAATCTGTTATTGTAATTCACTTAATGTTTTAGTATCCTTTACATGCATGTTAAACTAACTTAAGTCCGATTGTTGTATGACTGCAATTAAAGCGGATTTCACTGTCATGATTAGCTACTCGTCTTGACCGCACGATTATTATCTTGATTATCATGGCATACAAACGCCTATTCTTGGCGCCTCTGCGACAATCAATGCCTTCAAGCCAGAAGCCTTGCATGATACACAGACTTCGATTTTTACATACGCGAACTAATACTTTGTTATAGGCCAAAAATCCCAATTTTACAGAATTTCATCACACTTCAACATCTAAACCTTTGTAATATTATAGTTACACATGCTAAACACCATTCTACATACAAAACATTACATATACATCATTTTGAGAAATACAAACCATAGTTTTTCCCAAAATTCTTCCATTTTACACTTTTAACGAATTTGATCGCCAACTCGTTTCTTAATCAATTGACATGATTTAAACTTCGTTGTTTTTGTTTCTTAATATATTATCACAATCCAACAACAAATTTCAAATTACAACACATATAAAGCATCAATTCTCGTACTTTCTAAAGCCATATAATATGAACATAACACTGTTATTTCAATTTCCTTCCTCAAACCAAATTTCACGTGTATGGAAATCATCATTATTATATATATATATATATATATATATATATATATATATATATATTGATAATAATGATTCTACAAAAACAATACGTATAAATCCATTTTCAACAACAATCCCACATACTTCCAACAACAATATCAAAACTTAATAGTTAAAATTAAAGTAGGTTATACCTTGATTATTGAACGCTAGAAAAAGGATAGTGTTAGGCTTAGAGATTCTCTTCTTCCTCTTGCCAATCTCAAAACTCAATGTTTTTCTCTCCAAACCTTCTCTGCACTATACTGATAACTAGCATTAAGAGAAAAAAATACGTAGAAATAACATGGCCACTCCCCCAGGTAGTCTTTCATTTAGAAAAATAAAAAAAACGTCAGTTTGGGATAAGCCAAAGGCCATAAGGCCTTGTTTGGCTACCACATAAATCCCATAAACTAATTTATTTTTATATTATTCTTATTATATAGTTTTCATGTCACACCATTAATTTAGTTAATGTAAATAACTTTAGTTTAGCTAATTTAAATAACTTATAATAATAAAATTCTTATTATCATTATACTTATAATTAATAAATAATTACATATCTAATTAAATTAATAAATTAGACACATCACTTTATTTAATTTATTTATTTCCATTAAATTAAACAATTTATTTAGCTTAATTATTTTTAAATATTAAGAAATTAATTTAATTTAATTATTTCCTTAAATTAAATCCTTTAAATAAAATTATCAATGCTCAATTTAATTAACATTAATCAATTTAGTTACTAAATTAATTCATCACAATTCATCAATTATTTACTTTCCTCAATAAATACATTATTTAAAATATTTATTTAATTCCATAAATATTTAAATTAAATTACAAATTTCTCGATTGTTACAGTTACTATTCACGTATATGACACTATTCACGTATACAATACTATTCACGTATACTGAACTATTCACGAATACGACACTATTCACAGAAAAATTAAATTTATTTTCTTTGACCAAGATGTATATTATGGTTACTATCTTTGATTATATCCATATTTTGATCATTCTAGAATTTTGCTCCACAATGGTTTATTATGGAGTATTTTTGAACTTGAATTATCTAAAGTACGAATCCCTAATCTTTGTCCTTTTATCTTACTGGATTCGTTTTCTTTAAAATATCTTCATCATCCTTAGTCCAAAACGGTGATATAACTGAACATCTTTGGCATGTAGTGCAAAGATGAATGATTATCAGATGAATATCTTTGGCCCTTAGTCAAAAGATGGACAGGTGTTGAGATGAACATGACCAACTAGTGATATAAATGAATATCTTTGGCTCGTAGTGCGAAGATGAATATTTGGTTCAAGATGTATATTGATTGATATCACAGGGATAAAATATTGATGATGGACTTTTAAATCATAGAAGATAGTAGACTTCATTCTCTACTTAACTCTTCTAATGAATTATTATTTCCGCTGCGAATATTGATCTAAAATTATTGTCCATTATTTTTTATCTGATTTATTGAAGGTTAACGATAATTTGTTTTTCATTATATTAGTCATAATATTCTTTAGTGGGCTAGTTGAGCTCATCTTTTTCCTTTTTGTTCCATTTTTCTTCTCAGGAGGCGAGAATATAGCAGGAACTAGTCGGGGTGTGGAGTGATGGTTCAAGACAGTTGTTTTAGCAGTCCTCACTATTTGTAAAATAGTGTATCAATAATTGTAATGATGACTTATTTGAGTTTGGATATTATTTAGAAGACAATATTTGTATTTAAACTCACAACATATGTGTTGTCGTATTTTGCACGACAATTGTAATAATGAAGTTGTAGTTGTTTTCTGTACCATGTATTTGGCGACTCAGAATGGGTTGTGTGGACCTATTTTGGGGGCATAACACTGTATATGTCTCACACTTCTCCCCATAAAGATAATGCCTCCATATCTTCAGAGAAAACACCACTGCAGCCAATTCTAAGTTATGGGTATGATATCCCTTCACGTAGTCCTTCAATTGTCGTGATGTATACGCAATGACCTTGCCATTTTGCATAAGTACATAGCTTAGTCCTTTATGTGATGCATCACTATACACCACAAAATTTCTTAAGCTATCCGGTAAAGAGAACACAGGTATCGTACTCAACCTCTTCTTTAATTCTTGAAAACTCTCGTCACACCTCTCCATCCAAACGAATTTCATTGCCTTCCTAGTCAAATTCATCAACGGAGTTGCGATTTTGGAAAAATTCTGAATGAATCTTCTGTAATAACCTGCCATGTGACGCCCCCAAAATAGGTATACATCACCTATTCTGAGTCGCCAAATACATGATACTGAATACAAATACAAACTAATTATACAACAATCGTGTAAAATACGACAAAACATATGCTGTGAGTTTTAATACAAATATCGTCATCTAGACAATAACCACACTCAATGGAGTCCTCATTAAATTTATTATTACACTATTTCACAGAATAGTGAGGACTACTAATGCACCATCTAGGACCATCACTCTGTTCCCCGACTAGTCCCAACTACGTTCTCATTTCCTTAAGAGAACAATGAAAGCAAAAGGGTGAGCTCAACTAGCCCAGTAAGAAATATTATAACTAAGATAATGCAGAATAAATTATCCTTAGCCTTCAAAAGTATAACAACTGATAGAATATAATAGACAACAAGTTTTAGATCAAAAACTGCAGTGGAATAAACAATCCATTAGAAGAGTCAAGTAGAGAATAAAATCTATTATCTTCTATGATTTAAAAATGTTTTCATCACTTTTATCATTTGAGACTCGACAATAAATAATCCACATCATCCCCTCACTTACTGACCTAAAGATATTCATTAGTATCACAACCAAAAATATTCATGCACTCACGGGCCAAGGATATTCGTGTATTCATCAATGGTCATGATCATGCCAATAACTCGTCCATCAATGCACTACGGGCCAATGAGGACTTTTACCACATCATTTGTAACATTACGGGCCATGATTTTACTTAGAACAATCCTCGGTCATAATCATACCAAGTCCATCTATGCACTATAGGCCACGTATGACTTTCAACATAATATAAACATAAGGATGATGACAATGATATAAGAATTCAATAAAACAAGTTCAAGAATTAATTTTTCCAGGAATCAATAACGTCCAAATTGTCAACATGATCTTTGCTTTGTGGAGTAAAATTCAAGAATGCTCGGAAGAATATTTCCATGAAAAGATATCGGATGAAGTGCAAATATCAAGGATATTCCACTAATTTCATGGAGTATAAAAGTCAAAACTTTAACCAATCGAGTATAATAAAGAATGGAATAACAAAAGAAATCACCGGCATGCGATAGATCGCACGAGATAGGTTATTCCAACGAGAATAATAAAGAAGCGGAACGAGTGTCATGCGTAATCCGCACGAGCGGATGTTCCAACAGAATAATAAAGAACGGAACCAGGTCATGCATAAACCGCACAGATAGGATGTTCCAATGTAATAATAAAGAATTAAACAGTCAAGCGTACGTAACCGCATGCATGAGGATGTTCCAACAGAATAATAAAGAACGAAATCAGGTCATGCGTAAACGCACAGACATGATATTCCAACATAATAATAAATAATGGAATAACATAACTTCTCTTCATGAAGATGAAAGAAATAATACCCCTTACCTTAGAAGAAACTGGATATAAGAGCAGTGAAATAGCAGAATACTTTTCTTCTTTCTCTCTATAGTTTCTCTCTCTAGAGTTTCAGTTAATTCGTAAGAAATAATGAAGGAATGAGTTTCTATTTATAGGAGAATTGACTGAATAATAACTAATTCATGAACGGTCCAGATTGATTTACTTTTAAACGGACGGTCCATATTGATTTACTATGCAGTATTAATAAAATATTGTAATAAAACAAAATCTTTTAAATAAAATATAATACATTCTATTTATAATCTAATAAAATGAATAACTTTATAAATGTATTCTTTTTTATATAAAAAGATTTTACTATACAAATACTATGCAAAATAGAATATTATATATTCTATTTATAGTCTAATAAAACAAATAACTTTATAAAAGTATTATGTTTTATATAAAAAGTTTTTCATTTTATTGCATTTATAATAATAATAAAACAAAACTTATCACCTTTATTATAATTCACAATATTAATCGACCAGTCGTTCCTGGAAAGAGGGACTTTCCAATAAGGATTTCTCCCTATCGCACATGATTAGGTGACCAAACCTCTCCTTGGCGTAACTTCTGAGACATCGTTAATATTGCAAATAATAATATTAATAACTTCGTCGTCTCAATTATTGATTTAATAATATATAAAATATCGGCAATAATTGAATCAAATAATGTGAGATACTATCAAAGAATTCTTGTAGCAATAATTGAACAAAAGCGAGTGACTTCTCACGTAAACATCAATAATCAATACCGGTGTGCTACTATGCAACCACGTGTATAACTGTACTTTTACTACCGAGTAGTTCAATAGTTTTAACAGTGAAACTTCCGCCGTTATTTTCATAAAATATTTTTGTCGTTTTCTCAATCCGATGATAATTACATTAAGTAGGGTCCACTAATGATTGTGTATTGTCAATGCGGATATTCTCCAACAAAAAGAATATTCCCTGACCGATCGAATATTTTACAACAACTTGCATACTTTTCAAAATTTATAAATATTACCCACAACTATAACATTATCTCAAATCCACACCATAATTTTGAAAAAAATATTTCGAGAAATTAAATCTTTATTTGTAAAATTTGGGATTTTACAATCTCCCCTACTTATGAAATTTCGCCCTCGAAATTTACATACGTACCTGGTATGCCGAACAAATGAAGACACTTCGTCAGATTCTAACTCTTGAGGTATAACCTTTGAGCGCAAAATATATTTTAAGATTTTAATAGGTACATCTTCATACGTTAAATTATTCGCTAACTCGTCTGGTTCTAAATTAATAATGTGGTTCGGGTCGTCCACATATTTACGTAACATTGATACGTTAAAAATGTTATGAACACGCGACATACTTGGCCGTAAAACGAGTCTATATGCCACAGTTCCTACTCGATCGAGGATTTCAAATGGGCCAATTAAATCGAGGGTTGAGATTTCCTCTATTCAGCAACTCTTGCTTCTAGACTAACACCTTCTTGAACCTTCTTCTTCATATTCATCAGCTCTGAGTATATAGCTTGAGCAACTTTAACTTTATCGATTAAAGTCAATTCTAATCATATATTCATTATCTTCACGTGGGTCCCTAGAGTCTTTAACTCTATCTTCATCACTTGTAAGTTATACAAAATGAGTCTTTGTGTTAACAACATCGCACTCATAAACGCATACGATCTTCTACTCAACACGTCAGCTACCACGTTCTCTTTTCCACGATGGTATTGAATTGTACAATCGTAATCTTCAATAGCTCGAGCCAACGTCTTTGGCGTATGCTACGATCATTTTAGGTGAAGAAATATTTGAGGGTTTTAGAAATGGGTTTTGTACTGGGTCAATATAAAATTCGATTTCACGCTCTAGGGGTAGGCTAGGAAGTCTTCAAGAATACGCCAGGAAATTTACTAACGATAGAAATATCATTCAAAACTGTAACTCTCATCTAAGACTTGGATAGCACATGTAATGAAGGTTTCTCCTAACGGAGTTTCAACAGATAAGCCAAAGTCTAACTACTCTGGAGTCAAATTTAAACGTTGAACGCAAGCAAGAGAGATAAAAGAATGGGTAGAACCGGTATCTAATAAGGTATAGACTTTGCAAAAATTTATAATTAATTAACCCGTGCTAACTTCGTTCGGTTTACTCGCTTTTTGAGAAGTCACGAAAAATGCTCTCCCTGAAACCACTGACTTTGTTTTGTCCGCATCCGCCTTTGGTGCCACCGTCCCAGCTGGTCTTGACTTTGGTGTACGACAAATTCAGGCTAGGTGACCTTCTCTTCCACAATTGTAACATGCTTTGGATGGCATCGCATAGTTTGGACTGATGTGTCCCTCCCCTCCATATTTGAAGCATATGATAGGTGGTCGTTCTCCTTCCTTAACAATGGGTGCTGGTGCTGACGTCTTTCTATCATTATTGATCCTTCTCTTCTTGAAATTTCCACTCCTATTATCTTGGCCATGATTACCACCGAAGTGGTTACCATTCTAGGCATGATAATTTCCCCCAAGATGGTTATCATTGTTCCGATGGTCGTTGCCACCGGTATGATTATTATTGTGTTGTTGGTCATTACCTTTTGGTTGTGCTGACTCATTATCGCACTCCAATAACTGAGCCCTATTCACAACATCTGAATATAAATAAATTTTATGAGAAATAAGGTATTGACGTATATCGGGTTTCAAACCACTTAGAAACATTCGTGTCATTTGCTCCTCATTATCGACCAAATAGGATGCAAACCGTGATAACTCCGCAAATTTAGCCTCGTATTGCGACACAGTCATATTGTTTTACTCCAACTTGATCAATTCCACCTCCTTCATGTGACGAATACTTTCGGGAAAGTACTTGTCGTTGAACAACTATTGGAACTTCTCCCAAGACATCTTGTGTGCATCAGTTTGTAGTCGTTTTGATTCCCACCAAGAATCGCCTCTTCACGCAACATAAAGGTGGCAAAGGGAACCTTTTGCTTCTCGGAGCATCCCAAGACATCAAATATCTTGGTGATCTGCTTTAACCACGTCTCTGCCTTAAGTGGTTCTGGCTTTCCCAAAAACTCTGGCGGTCCTAGCTCCTTGAACTACTTAGCAGTGACCAGTCATGGGTTTCCATTGTTTCCACCTGCATTATGAACATGAATCTCTCTCGTCTGATGTTGCATGAATTGCATAAAGCCTCTAAACATCCCATTGTTCATCATCTGATCGGTGTTGTTATTTACCTGAGGATTATTGTCTTCTTGTTGCACATTATCCTGGGTATTGATCGTTGGAGACTCAACGGTCTCATGTGCTTCATTGCTGATCTCAACATTTTTCAGATGCCATTTTCAAATACTGCCACAAAACAAGGGTTGATTAACATATCACATATTATCCCTATACTCTGACCGACCAATTAAATACTAAATAAACTTAGGTAGGTCATACTAGCGAAGGAATTCCCCGTCTCTCCCCTCCTAGTTCTTGTCTCACATCTCAACCAGGGATCATATCCCTAAGCTTTGATACCAACTATGACGCCCCCAAAATAGGTATACATCACCTATTTTGAGTCGCTAAATACATGGTATTGAATACAAATACAAACTAATTATACAACAGTCGTGTAAAATATGACAAAACATATGCTGTGAGTTTTAATATAAATATTGTCATCTAGACAATATCCACTCTCAATGGAGTCCTCATTATATTTATTATTACACTATTTCACATAATAGTGAGGACTACTAATGCACCATCTAGGACCATCACTTTGTTCCCCGACTAGTCCCAGCTATGTTCTCATTTCCTGAAGAGAACAATGAAAGCAAAAGGGTGAGCTCAACTAGCCCAGTAAGAAATATTATGACTAAGATAATGCAGAATAAATTATCCTTAGCCTTCAATAGTATAACAACTGATAACATATAATAGACAACAAGTTTTAGATCAAAAACTGTAGCGGAATAAGCAATCCATTAGAAGAGTCAAGTAAATAATAAAATCTACTATCTTCTATGATTTAAAAAGGTTTTTCATCACTTTTATCGCTAAGACTCAACTTAATAAATAATCCACATCATCCACACTTTCTGACAAGGATATTCATTAGTATCACAACCACAAATTATCCATGCACTACGGGCCAAGGATATTCGTGTATTCATCAATGGTCATGATCATGCTAACAACTGTCCATCAATGAACTGCGGACCAATGAGGACTTTTACCATATCATTTGTAACATTACAGTCATGATTATAACGAACAATCCCTGGTTATAATCATACCAAGTCCATCTATGAACTATAGGCCACATATGACTTTCAACATAATATAAACATGAGGGTGATGACAATTATATAAGAATTCAATAAAACAAGTTCAAGAATTAATTCATATAGGAATCAATAACGTCCAAATTGTCAACATGATATTGCTTTGTGGAGTAAAATTCAAGAATGCTCAAAAGAATATTTCCATGAAAAGATACTGGATGAAGCGCAAATATCATTGATATTCCATTAATTTCATGTAGTATAGAAGTAAAAGCTTTAACCAACTGAGTATAAGAAAATATATTAAACTGCAAATGGATTTTCGTCCGCCATGCGGTAATCCACTTAGACAGATCATTTCCACAATTTAATAAGGAATGAATACAAAGGATCATTCACCATGCATGTGATAATCCATATAGAGCAAAGTTATTCCAACGAATAATAAAGAATGGAATAATAGAAGAAATCACCATGCATGCGAGGCCAATGGACGAAAAGTTATTCCAACAGAATAATAAAGAATGGAACCAGGTCATGTGTAATCCGCACAGACAGGATGTTCCAACATAATAATAAAGAACGGAACCAGGTCATGCGTAAACTGCACAGACAGGATGTTCCAACTGAATAATAAAGAACGGAACCAGGTCATGCGTAAACACATAGATTAGATATTCCAACAGAATAATAAATAATGGAATAAAAGAAGAATTTCACCAAGTATAGGGTAGTTCGCATATACAGGTTATTCCAACAGAATAATAAAGAATGGAATAACATAAGTTCTCTTCATGAAGACGAAAGAAATAATACCCCTTACCTTAAAAGAAACTGGATATAGGAGCAGTGAAGTAGCATAATACTTTTCTTCTTTCTCTCTATAGTTTCTCTCTCTAGAGTTTCAGTGAATTCGTAAGAAATAATGAAGGAATGAGCTTCTATTTATAGGAGAATGGACTGAATAGTAACTAATTCATGAACGGTCCAGATTGATTTACTTTTAAACGGACGGTCCATATTAATTTAAATTGCAGTATTAATAAAATATTCTAATAAAACAAATTTTTTTAAATAAAATATAATATATTCTATTTATAATTTAGTAAAACGAATAACTTTATAAAAGTATTCTGTTTTATATAAAAAAAATTTACTATGCAAATACTATGCAGGCACTATGCAAATACTATGCATAATAAAATATTATATATTCTATTTTTAGTCTAATAAAAAAAATAACTTTATAAAAGTATTATGTTTTATATAAAAAGTTTTTTGTTTTATTACATTTATAATAATAATAAAACAAAACTTATCACCTTTATTATAATTCACAATATTAATCGACCAGGTCGTTCTCAGGAAAGAAGGGGCTTTCCAATAAGGATTTATCTCTATTGGCGCGCAATTAGGTAACCAAACCTCTCCTTGGCAAAACTTCAAGACATCGTTAATATTGCAAATAATAATATTAATAACTTCGTCGTCTCAATTATTGATTTAATAATATATAAAATATCGACAATAATTGACTCAAATAACGTAAGATACTATGCAGCAATTACTGTAGAAATAATTGAACCAAACTGAGTGACTTCTCACGTAAGCATCAATAATCAATATCGTGTGCTACTATGCAACCACGCATATTACTGTACTTTTACTACCGAGTAGTTCAACAGTTTTAACGGTAAAACTTTCGTCGTTATTTTCATAAAAATATTTTTGTCGTTTTTTCAATCCGACAATAATTTCGTTGTGGGGTCCACTAATGATTGTACCATTATACGGATATTCCCTGATAAAAAAAATATTCCCCGACCAATCGAATATTATACAATAACTTGCATACTTTTCAAAATTTATAAATATTACCCACAACTATAACATTATCTCAAATCCAAACCATAATTTTGAAAAAAATATTTTGAGAAAATTAAATCTTTATTCGTAAAATTTGGGATTTTACATGCCAACCCTAGGAAACTCCTTACTTCCGACAGTGTTTTCGGCTGATCCTAATTCATCACAGCTTTAACCTTTGATGGATCTACCGAAATTCCATCCTTGTCAATAACATGTCCAAGAAATTTCACATGCTCTATCCAGAATTTTCACTTTGAAAACTTTGTGTACAACATCTCTCTTCTTAATGCCTCCAATGTCACCTTAAATGTTCCACATGTTCCTCTTTGGTTTTGGAATACACCAAAATGTCGTCGATGAACACAACCATGAATTTATCCAAAACAGTTTAAACACCCTACTCATTAGGTCCATAAACACTGTAGGAGCATTTCTTAGACCAAATGACATCACCAAAAACTCGTAATGTCCATAACGAGTCCTGAACGCTGTCTTTGATACATCTTCCTTCCTTACCTTCAATTGATGATATCCACTTCTTAAGTCTATCTTCGAGAAATACCTAGCTCCCTTCAACTGGTCAAACAAGTCGTCAATCCTTGGTAGTAGATACTTCTTCTTAATCGTAACCTTTTTCAACACTCTAAAATCAATGCACAGCCTCATCGATCGAGCCTTCTTCTTAACAAATAACACTGACGCTCCCCACGGTGATACGCTCGGCTGAATATACTTCTTGTCCAAAAGTTCTTGCAATTGCACCATTAATTCCTGCATATCCACCGGAGCCATACGGTACGGGGCCTTCGATATCGGGGCAGTCCCCGACACTAAATCAATTATGAATTCAATCTCTCTGTTAGGTGACAGTCCTAGTAGATCATTGATGAGTGTGTTTTATATACACAAATTAGGTACTTTTGAGTTTGATAATTTGCAAATCCTAAGCTAGTTTGTTTGGTTTTTATATGTTTTCATTGTATTATTGTGTAATGTAGTTTTATATTGCTTTTATTTCTTTTTGTATTAGTTTTATGTGTTTTTTCTTTGTTTTGTAGGAATTGGATGGAATGTCATTTGGGTCAATGGTTGGAATCGCCAAATTTGCATTTTTGGTTTGCCATTGACATAGCAGTCTCGTGAGGCCCAGGTTTTGCCATGATCCAGCCATTATCTGTCCAAACTCAAAGAATGAAAGTTGTATATCAACTTCTCCTCTTTTCATATCATCTTGAATCGTCTCAATTAGAGTTCGGATGCGAGAGTTATGGCCATATTTCCAACGGGTGTCAAATCTGGAAACTACCAACTGCCATTTGCATAACAGTCACTTCATGGCCCATTTCAGCATTTTTCCAGCCATTATTTCAAAGAACTCAAAGCATAAAAGCTGTAGATCTCCCTATCGTCTTTCCAGAACATCTTGAATCATCCAAATTGGAGTTCGTATAAAAACATTATGGCTATTTTCCCAACATATGTTAAAGCAGAAAATTACCCGGCACCGCAGTCCTTTCATAGTGTATTTCATTGTACAAGAACGCCCAAAGCGATGCTTTCACCCCATTTAAAGTGTTTGCAATAAAGCTTCAAGCCAAATCTCGAGTCGTAAGTAATAGACACGGATTTTTTGATAGGCTTCAACCTTTAAATGCCTAACCTAATGACCCATTACCTCATTCCTTCACTTCTTTTCATTTTATCTTCATTTTTTCTATCAAAGGGAAGAGGGAGACGACTAGACATCAAAGAGGGAGGCCATGGCCTTTGGCTATGGTTCTTCAAGAGCTTCAATGGAGGTGCTACAATGGAGTTTTATCTAGCAAAATGGGGAAGCCACTCCTTTATCTTTTATTTATTTTTCCTTTATGTATTTATTAGTTTGGGATCCTTGAATGTAATTGAACCCTTTGCTTAGCTTGTATTGAATAACTTTCTCTTTGATTCGCACCATATGAATTGGTTCTCTACATTTTATGTTTAATATTTAATTGTTAAGGAATTAGTAATTAATTTGGTAGTCTATATCAAATTAGAAAATGGATTGTAGATGTAGACCATGAATATATTGACATGTGATTATGCTTGTTCTACATGTGTTGGAATATATAATTTGTATGTAGGATATGAATATACCTATATGCCATGTGTAGTCAATTTCAGAATCTAAGTTTGAATTCCTTGTCTAATGTTAATTCACATAAGAATATTATGGGTTAAATAATCAACTACTTGAGCAATGAATCAATAAATTTGAACAATGGCCTTAAAGATGTCAAAATATGATAACTTTAGAAAACTTTCAAATGTCAGAACGTCTAGGATTTCAACTTGCCTGTTAGTCATACCTTTCTTTAGATCCTTTCTATGTGTGTGTATCCACTTACACTAAACTAATTATAGCTTGGATTGGCTTTTGCAACCATATTACCTTATGAAAGAAATAAACGTCAAAAACTACATGCCTAACACATCACTCACCACAATTGTAGACAAATCAAACATTCCAAAAATTTGAGATCAAAGGACTCTTAGGTGAGTGCATTTTATGCTCCATTTTACCCTAAGTCTGCTTTTATGGGCGAGTGCATTTTATACTCCATCTCAACCCATCGCAAGATTTTCGATATATTTTTATTTCTTGCTCTTTTTTTATAGGTGAGTGCATTTTGCGCTCTATCTCCCCCAAGTTTGTGTTTATGACTGAGTGTGTTTTACGCTCCATCTCAACCCACCACATGATTAATTAATCAAACTTAAGTATATTGCTTCGAGTGATGTTTAAACGAGTTCTAGAGCCTATTTATATCTCCCACAAGCATTCGGTCATATAAGCCTTTTCTAAGTATACAACTAGTTCATTACAAATGGATGAGTGCTCAAAAGTAAGAGTCATAAGAAAATCAATAACCAACAATAAGTTAATTGCCCAAACTAAGAAACATTTATCCATTTTTCATGAGTTATAACCTTAACAATCATTTTCCTGATCATATATTATAGCTCAATTCAAATTAAATCAATGCTCAAGAGACACGACTTATACTAGAAATGCAGTTACACCCACAAAAAACACAATAAAACAAAACATATCAAAACAAAACATAGAAGACCCCCAAACTTGAAACTGATAATGTCCTTACTAAATACAATAAAAGAATTCAACGCAAAGGACTTCCGTGATCATTTATTAGTTGTCGTCTTCTGCAACCGTCATCTACTATTTGCTAAGATATAACATAAAATGGAAAATTTTCAAATTTTTAATTTTTTTAACTAATATGCACAACTAAACATAATAACATCAAAATAACTGACATAATAACATATTACTAACTCAAGTACCAAGAACTTGTTGGTCAATTTCACAACCGATAAACATGCGCAAGTATACGCGGTAACAAGTAATATAATAATAAGAGAGTTATCGAACCCATGAGGAATTATCTTTAATGATTAACCAATTACTAACTTTATATCGTCTCAATCTTATTTAAACAATTGATTAAAGGGATAAAAGCTAAAGACTACAATTATGCTACAAAACATAAATAGATAGTTAAGAAGCTAAGAACACAATATCCCCACACAAGCATTTTGCCGAACACTTGGCGTGCAATGCTTTATTTACATTTCCTAACTCTCCAATTGATCATAATGGTCACAACGAATTGTCAACCGAGAATTCATCAATATTCATATGCCTCTTCCAAGGTTCATATAAACATATCCTCTCTAAATCTACCCAAAAGGGAATAGAATGAAAAGGAAAATCCTAGCTACATAACTCATAATATTCCTATGTTAATTAACATTATACAAGGAATTAAAGCTTAGATTCTCAAATTGGGTACACATGGCATATAGGTATATTCTTATCCTACACACAAATTATGTATTCCAACACATGTAGAACAAGCATAATCGCATGCCAATATATTCATGGTCTTCATCTACAATCCATTTTCTAATTTCATATAGACTACCAAATTAATTACTAATTCCTTAGCAATTAAACATTAAACACAAAATATAGAGAACCAATTCATATGGTGCCAATTAAAGAGAAAGTTATTCAATACAAGATAAGTAATGGGTTCAATTACATTCAAGGATCCCAAACTAATAAATACATAAAGGAAAAACAAAGAAAAGATAAAGGAGTGGCTTCCCCATTTTAGTAGATAAACTCCATTAGAGCACTTCCATTGAAGCTCTTGAAGAACCATGGCCAAAGGCCATGGCCTCCCTCTTTGATGTCTAGCCGCCTCCCTCTTCCCTTTGATAGCAAAAATGAAGATAAACTGAAAAGATGTGAAGGAATGAGGTAATGGGTCATTAAGTTAGGCATTTAAAGGCTGAAATCTGTCAAAAATCCATGTCAGGCACTGCAGCTCCTTGATTTGGCTTCAAATGGGTGTTGCAGCACTTCAAATGGGGTGAGCTACTACTTCGGGGTGCTTCAGCACCGAAAATACACTAGCAAGGGGCGATGCAGCTCCGGGTAATTTTCTACTTCGACATCTGTTGGGAAAATGGCCATAACTTCTTCATACGAACTCCAATTCGGATGATTCAAGATGTTTTAGAAAGACGAGAGGGAGATCTACAACTTTTATTATTTAATTTCTTCGAAATAATTACTGGAACAATGCTGAAATTGGCTATGAAGTGACTTCTATGCAAATGGCAGTTGGTAGTTTCCAGATTTGACACCCGTTGGGAAAATGGCCATAAATCTCGAATCAAAACTCTGATTGAGACGATTCAAGATGATATGAAAAGAGGAGACGTTGATCTACAACTTTAATTCTTAGAGTTTGGACAGATAATGGCCAAATCATGGCAAAAACTGGGCTTGACGAGACCGCTATGTCAATGGCAAACCAAAAATGCAAATTTGGCGATTCCAACCATCGACCCAAATGACATTCCATCCAATTCCTATAAAACAAAGTAAAAACACATAAAACTAATACAAAAATACATAAAAGCAATTTAAAACTATATTACACAATAATATAATGAAAACACATAAAACTAAACAAACTAGCTTAGGATTTGCAAATTATCAAACTCAAAAGTACTTAATTTATGTATATAAAACACACTCATCAATCATCCATGAATATATCTGGAAAATCCCTAACGCTGTATTTCCTCTAGTTTTGCACTTTTCTTTCGAGTATTGACTATGTAGGCTAAATACCCTACACAACCTTGTCTCAACAACTTCTTAGCCTGCATCATCATTAGACAACTCGCTTGTCTAGGCGACTTGCTGCCATAAAATACTACCTTTGATGGAGTCATAAGGTTAATACACTTCTTTTGGCAATCAATTATCGCGCCATAATTGAATAACCAATCCATTCCCAAAATAACATCAAATTACCCAAGTTTAATCAGAATTAGATCTACGATCATCACGTTTCCCTTAATATCCACCCTACAGTTCTTATGTACAAACCTTATAGGAATTACTTCCCTATTTGCAATTTCTATGTTCAAAGGGTAAAATAATCCTTCCTTAGGAAATTCTAAGTTCTTAGCAAAGTCTTCAAATATAAATGAGCAAGTAGCACCCGAATCAAATAATAAATAAGCATTAATACTATTAATCGGAATGATACTTGACACCACATCCTTTGACTGCACAACATCTTGCACGGTCATGTTCAAAGTCCTAGAGGTGGGTCAGTTTGACGGCGTTGATCCAGTGATGGTCTAGGTGCTACCATCGTTATTTCCCCTACTTTCGCCTGCTCCTACTCCACTTGCTGCCTTCTTGGGATAATCTCGAGCTAGATGATCCCTTGACCCACAAGTGAAATGAGCACCCTTCTTAGGATTAGGGCAATTTGGTGCTATTTGGCCTTCCTGACCATAATTATAGCTAGCCCTCTTCCCCTTCATCCATACCCCCAAGTGGTTCTTTTCACAAGTAGTACAAGCTTCCACCCTCATCTTCTGATTTCCATAATGATTCCCAGTAGACATACTATCATTCCACCTCCTCTTCAGATTATTATCACCACCATTGCTGGCACTAACCTTGTTTTCATTCTCATTCTTCTTCTTTTTCTATTACTGGTTATACTTCGTCAAAGCGTCGCTTCTACCTTCTACAATGATCGCCTTTTCAAGCATTGCTACAAATGTATTCAGCTGGAACATCGAGACTTTGCTGTACAACTAGGGCTTCAATCCTTGCTCAAACCTTCTTGCCTTCCTTTCATCAATATTCACTTGATATGTTAGAAATCTTGCCAACTCATTAAATTTTATGGCATACTAGCACAGACATGGTACCTTTCTTCAGTTCCAGGAATTGGACCTCCATCTGGTTACACGAGCTTGTTGGTAAGTACATCTTGAGGAACATTTCCTTGAACCTATTCCATGTTATTATACCATGTCCTCCTCAAACCTTGTTTACTTGCCACAAGTAGTTGGCCTCTGACTTCAGCATAAACGTTATGAAAGCGACTTTTGAATCAAGATTATAAATTGAGTTCAACATAAATCTGAGGGTCACAAGACCATGAACTATGTCCTAGGTTAACAAGTATCTCTACTGTAACCTTTAACAGTCAAATAGACTATATGGATCATCCATTCGTACAATGTATCATGCACAAATATTTTAATGTTATTGCGTAGTATAATCCATATGTTAGGGTAGTTCATCTCATCTTTGTCATTAGAGTCCGCACTGTGATAACTCAAAATTTCAAAAATTATTAAAATAAGAGTTAGTAAATAAAATTCTTATTATAAGATATGTCGGGTTCAAATATGAATGTATATATTATATATTTTGAATTTTGGATTATGGGAAGAAATTATATATGAGATTTTATAGTTAATTAAACTATTAAAGAAAAAAAGAGTTTGAACTTGAAGTTTAATCTCTAAATTATTGAAGAATGTAGTAATTGATATTGTAAAGTCAAAAAGGAGATTGATTTTGGTTAGTATAATAAGTTAGCATATATGAAGTATGTTAAAGGATTTGCGAGTATAAGTTTCTATTTCCGTTGAAGCAGAACATGTATGCGTCTAAACTTGAGGTGGCGCGACCGCGCCACTGTGATAACCTGAAAATTCATAAAATCTTGAATGATTAGAATAAAGGTTAAAGAATAAAACCTAGATGAGAATTTGAGGATTTATTTAAAATTTTCAAGTAAAAACCTATATGGTTTGCTATTCGAATGAGAATAGAGAAAATATGGGTTACAAAATTCCAAAACCCTAGAAATGAATTAATATGTACTTGAAGGAATATCAAGAATAAGGTATTACGATACCCTTAAATTGACTAAATTCATGTAATAGTCTAAGAAATGTTATATAAATACATATGAAAAATTTCTTAAGGAGATAAGATGTCACATGAAGATATGCTATGAGGTTAAACGAAGATGAATATATGTATAGAAATATATATACTTAGTAAGGTGCTATATATATTTTAGCAAGAGGAGTGATGAATTAAGTTAATGATATAAGGATCAAGATAAAACTATGTTAGTAATTAACATAGCTTGAACGTTGTCCTTGACCGCAAAATAAGAATTTGAATAAGTATAAAGTCGTTAGTTAATACGATTAGCAATAAGAAGGGAGTAAGTTAAAACTCAAAATTTGAGTTAGAGATAGAATTTTGAGCATGGATCGCTTTCATTTAAGTCCTAACGTCAAGTTTAGTTAGAATGGACAATAAACACAAAATGTGTAAAGGTTGACTTCGTCAAAGTTAACAAATTTACCTTTTATGGAGAAAAGTCAAAAAGTGTGAGAAGTGAAATATGTTATTTGAATAATGGTATAATATATAATATTATACCAAAGGAGGTAAATCAAAAATAAGCGGTGTTAAGCATATAATATTTATATATACTTTACCCATGAGCATTAGAATAAATTCTTATATAAAATTGGTTTAATAAAGAAGAGATATTTTATTTATTGTAATATCTTAAGGAAGTAAATAAATTTTAATTGAATTTATGTTAATCTAGCTAAGGATATTATATTATAATATCTTGGGTATGTAAATAATTGTATTTGTATAAGAATTATAGGTAACATATTTATTTTACCATAATAAAATAAATATGTAATTTATGTATGTTATGTTATGTTTTATATATATCAAAGGAGTGCCACATAACCTAATTATATATTAGATAAGGTAATTAAATAACCTAAGGGTTATGGTATTGAGGAAATGTTAGTATTTAAAAGTTATACTAACCTAATAGATTAATTTGGTCTATTTCAAGTGATTAATAATTTTAAATCTAATTAAAGCAAACCTAATTAGGTTATTGATTAAAGAAATATGTTTAAGTAATTAAATTTCATAAGATTGGAAATAGAAACTCTAAATAAATAATTAGGGTAAAATAAATTAAATTTGTTAAACTATGTTTATTACATAGCCCAAAACAATTAAGGGAGAAGCCCAAAAGAAATAAAATGCAAGCTCATACTTAGCCCACTTGATTAAGGGTATTTTAGACATTTGATTAATCTAATTTGTGCATTAAAATAAAAGAAAAATGGAGGAGTTATTGGGCATGTAATGGCTGGCCACATTAATCCTTTTAAGGCAAAGGGATTAAGTTAATCAAGTCCCAAAAGTAGAAACTCTTACACACAAGGACAAGTGTGTCATGCTCCTATTGGTGGAAAGCCTAATTAGCAACCTTAATGGCATGATTAGACATGATTAGGCATGATTAGGAAAGGATAACCCCTTTTGTCCAAGGGGCAAAAGAAATATGGGAGATATTAGCATTCTATTCCAATTCACCAACATATATCTCCATCTTCATTACATCTTCATTCACCACCATTCTTCTTCTTCTTCTTCTATTTTTTCTTTCAACTAGCAAGATCACAAAGAGAGAGAGAGGTTTGGTTCCTATTAAGGGGAAGGAGTATATTATTCATGCATCCTAAGTTCCTAACCTACTTTGGAAAGAGAGGGAGAGCATCCCACAAGACAAGGTAAGAAATCAAACTCTAGTTTCTATGTTTTGTATGTTCTTTGTGATCTTGTGAGAGATTCATGAAAATGCAAGTTCGAATAGGCTAGAGTCTTATATGAATGTTAAATCTTGAGTATAATATGTTTAACATGTCCATCTATATAGTTTATGTTGGAAAATTTTGAAAGAAAGGAAGCTAAAGTAGTTTTTGGGAAAAAACTAATTTAAAGGGGTGATCTATGCTTTTCATTTTGAAATCTACAAATGTTTTTTGTGATTTTGTTTCTTGGTATGCTAGAGCTATGAGTTAAGAGTAAAACCCCTTTGTAAGCATGTAAAAATGTTAAAAAATGAGTGAGATATGGATTTATTACTAGAACACCTCAACTAAAGAACTCATGTGCAATAGCAGTCACTTCTGGACCCATTTTCGGGATCAAAACGGATCCATATTTGATCTTTGATGAATGGAAATTATAGCTCGGGAAGATACGAATCCAACGAGTCCGATTGGACCCAAATCGAAGTTATAGATTTCATTTTATTCAAGTTTTAGTGAAGGACCCCAAATCTTCAAAAAAAATCAAAAATCTTGAAAACTCATCGCTTGGGTTCAACGAGAACTGAATTGGTTTAACATTCCGACGAATTTTGTTCACCATTTTTTCCTGACGGTTCCTGAAAGGTGGTTCTTAAACCCAAAATTTTATAAAATTCTAAAGAATATTATTTTATTTAATCCAAAATTGTTCTGGGCATTTAGCTAATTATTAAGTAATTAGTGGTTTAAACTCATTTAAAATCATTTTAAACTTACTAATTTATAACTTTTAATGTAATTAATGGATTATTAAACTAATTACATGAAATTTAAATGTAATTAACTATTTAATTATTATCTAAGTATTATTGGGTGATAATTAAATAGAGTTAGTATTAATAAGTAATTATTGATTATTTAATTTAGATTAAAAAATAAATAGATAAATGATAATTTTTCTTAAGTTAATAAGAAAGAATAATTAAAAAATAATGTTAATTATTCAATATTTAATTAAAATTAAATAATAAGTAGATGTAATTAGCTATTATTTATTAAATAATAACTAAAGGTAATTAATTAATTACTATTTAACTAATATTAAATGGTAATTAAATGAAGATAAATAAAGATAATTTAAATGATTCATTAATTAAACAATTATAATAAATTGTTTAAGGATCTAATAATTGTTTATTACTTAAGAAAGACCTTATAAATTTATAAAATCATTAACCTAAGATTTATTAATTATCTTATAGGGTTAATGATGGTACATTATACTATGTGTACATTGTGATTGAATTATTTGTTGGATAATAGCAAAAGTAAGCGTATAGACGTACAATTATATGCAATACTAATTAATAGACCAACATTGTCAATGTTAGGTCATTCGAAGAGTTTTAATTAAAGTTAGTTAGTCGTAGCTCGTCAAACAGGCAAGTTCTCTAACTCAAACTCGAGTTATTACTTTTCAAGCATGTTAGTGGATAATTGTTGTTGATTATTCCACATCTAATATTATTATTGAATATTCGCATTATGGCAAGTCTCCTAACTCAAACTTGAGTTATTATGTTTCAAACATGCTAGTGGAATAATTATTGACAATTATTCCACATATTTGATTATTGATTCGTACTTAGTGCATGTTGCATATGTTCATCAGGTATGAAAGGCTGATCACCTTCATTACCATAAGGTTCAGTTAAATTTGTTCATGGTCATTGTTGACCACTCAGCATAATTATTTAGTTTTTCAGTTATTGAAGTTTGATTCATGTACTTCCTTAATTATATTACATTGTTGAAAACTTGAAAGCTTATTCCTTTTCAATCATGATATATCTTCATTGTACTTAAACTAGTTGGGAAAAATAGTTGCTCATCCTTGCTATATCATGATAACAAATTTCGATTAAAACGAAGGCTCAAGAATAATAAAGGGTAAAGGCTAAATTTCAAGTTTAGATTATTATGCATTTAGAACTATTAAGTTATCTGATGCAAATAACATTGTAAACATTTTAAGTTATTGAAGGTATGTATTAAGTTAAGGTTGTAGACCTTGGGGATTATGTTGTAAAAGTTTATTGTATAAATAATTTATGTTTATATCTTCCGCAGTAGTTATAGAAATGATGTATCGTAACGTACCAGATCTGAGGTAAAAAGTACCCGGATTTGGGGACGTCACAACCACTCTCAAGCCTAAGACTAGCGCGACCGCGCCGGTCTACAGACGATTCAAGATGAGTGTGTGTAATCTGAACTTTAGGATTTGTACATTAGTGGATAATATGTTCATCATACGGGTTATATTTCATATTCAAACTGTCTATGAATGGATTGAGATAGCGAAGCATGAATTGGATAAGAACTAATTATGGAAATTAATTAACCCAAAATAAATATTGGTTAATTAAGTTATATTCTGTAATATTATAATATAATTTGAGTATTAAAGCTGTAAGACCCCAACTTTTTATAAATAAAATTGAATTTCCTCTATTCATTATTTTGAAATAATAAGGTGTTAATTTGATATAATGCTTTGCTTATTGGTGAAATGTGCAAATTTTGGAAAATAAGCAAGTGCTTAAAAAATATTCATTGTTGTCGGGGAATATTCGTTTGGTCGTGGAATATTCTTGTTGTTGGGGAATATTCGTACGACGACGCAATCATTTGTGGGCCCCATAACGAAAAATGGTTGGATGAAGAAAACGACAAGTTTGAGTTTATATAAATAATGGCGTAATTGTTACCGTTAACACTGTTGGAATACCGGGTGGTTAAAATACAGTAATACGCGTGGTTGCACAGTAGCACATGGTATTGCACAATATTTTTTAATTATTAATTCTTACATAAGAAAGCACTACTCAATAATTGTTACAGTAATTATTGTTTAATATTTTATTTTATTGATTCAATAATTGCTACGTTAATATTTTATATTATTGTTGTTTCAATAATTGTCACTGCACAGTATTTCCCATTATCAGATCAATAATTCATATTATTTGAATAATATTATTAGATAGCATTATTGACAATGTCTAAGGAAGTTCTGTCTAGAAAAGGGGTTTGGTAACCTAGTTGCGCGCTAGTAAGGAGAAATCCTTATCGGAAAGCCCCCTTCTTTCCTGGGAAGGACCTGGTTGTTATTATTGTGATTCTGTAATATTATTTGTGAATAATTAATTATTGATTGATATGATAAGAAAATATTTATTTTTATGTGGATAGAAATAAAGTAATTAATACTGAGGTATTTTATCAGTATTTTATTGGAATTGAGGTATTAAAAATCACCCGTATGTGGATTTCGGGCATTTTTTGTTTGGAATTTAGAAAAACTTTCTTCTACAAAGTTGTAAAGAATTATATTTCCTATGGAATGGACATGAGATTTGAATTTTTCTAATAAATGGCTATTTATTATGAATTATTAAAGTTTTGGAAATAAATATTTTTATTAAAAACATGAGTGGGCCCCACTTTTATTTTGGTAGAAAAATGTACTGAAATTTTTTGGTTCAAAAGTGGAGTGTTGATCTTGGTCAGTGGCGTGCGCGAAATTGTTATAAGAATATTAATAATTTATTAATTTAGTCTACTTTGGCGTTCTAGCATTTTTCTATAAATAGGGTGCTTAGTTAGATTTGAAAATCACACCAAAAACATAAGGTTTCTCTCTCTATATTATCGAGCGTATTTTGTGAGTATTTAGATACTTTGAGAGTTTCTAATCAGTGCAAGTTTTCTTTAGCGTCATATCCGATATTCCAATCAGAAGTACTATTCTTTTGAGGTAAGGGATGTTATTTTCTTCGTAAATGATGTTATTCTCTCAATATCATTATACCGAATTATTAGTATGAATTTTATTATGAATTTTTTACCTTTTCATGTTGAGGTTACTATTCACGTATACGACACTATTCATAAATACGGTACTATTCATGAGTACTGTTCACGAAGTATGATTTTTCTTATGGAATTTCTACCTTTTTGTGTCGGGGTTACTATTCACGTATACGACATTATTCACAAATACGGCGCTATTCACCAAAAAATGAAATTTTCTCTTCTTTGTCTCCGATGTCTATTATGGTTACTATCTTTGATTGTATCCATGTTTTGATCTTCATTCTTGAATTTTACTTCAGTATGGTTTATTATGGAGTGTTTTTGAACTTAGATAAACTGAAGATAGAATCCCTAATCTTTGTTCTTTTATCTCACTGGATTCGATTTTTTAAAATATTTTTCATCATCCTCAGTCCTAAATGATGATATAACTGAATATCTTTGGCCTATAGTGCAAAGATGAATGATTATCTGATGAATATCTTTGGCCCGTAGTGCAAAGATGAACAGGTATTGAGATGAACATGATCAACTGCTGATATAGATGAATATCTTTGGCCCGTAGTGCATAGAGGAATATTTGATTCAAGATGTGTATTGATTGATGTTACAGAGATAAAATATTGATGAAGGACTTTTAAATTCATAGATGATAGTAGATTTCATTCTCTACTTAACTCTTCTAATGAATTTTTATTTCTGTTGTGAATATTGATCTAAAACTGATTGTTCATTATATTTTATCTGATTTATTGAAGGCTAACGATAACTTGTTCTACATTATCTTAGTCATATATTCTTTATTGGGCTAGTTGAGCTCACCTTTTTCCTTTTTGTTCTATTTTTCTTCTCAGGAAGCGAGAATATAGCGGGAAGTAATCAGCGTGTGGAGTGATGTGATGTTCTAAGGCAGTTGTTATAGTAGTCCTCACTATTTTGTAAAATAGTGTATCAATATTTGTAATGAAGACTTATTTGAGTGTGGATATTGTCTAGATGATAATATTTGTATTTAAACTCACAATATATGTGTTGTCGTATTTTGCACAACAATTGTATTAATGAAGTTGTAGTTGTTTCTGTACCATGTATTTGACGACTCAAAATGGGTGATGTATACCTATTTTGGGGGCGTCACAGTTGGTAACAGAGCTTAGGGATATGATCTCTGGTGGAGATTGGGGAATAGAACTAGGAGGGGAGAGACAAGTAAATCCTTCGCTAGTGTGTCCTACCTAAGCTTATTTGTTGGTCGGTCATAATATAGGGATATTATGTGATATGTTAATTTGTTTAATTAACCCTTGTTGTATGACAGTTTTTAAGAATGGAAGCTGAGAACGTTAACAATGGAGTGTATGAGACTGTGGAACAACCTTCAATCACCAACCTGGAGAACGTGCAACAGGAAGGCAATATTCCTCCGATAAACAACACTACCGAGAAAACGATGAATGATGGGATGTTTAGAAGCTTTTTACAGTTCATGCAAAATCAGACGATGGAGACTAGTGTACAAAATATGGGTGGAAATGATAGCAGCATGCGGTTTGTCACAGCCAAGCAGTTGAAAGAGTTGGGACCACCATAGTTTTGGGGAAAGCCAGATTCGATTAAGGCAGAAACATGGGTTAAGTAAATTACCAAGATATTTGATGTCTTGGAATGCACGGAGGAACAGAAGGTTCCATTCACCACCTTTATGTTCTGTGGTGAGGCAAATTACTGGTGGGAATTTGTAGCGCACCACCACCCCTTTCTCAATATGTCTTGGGAAACATTTCAGAAATTGTTCAATGACAAGTACTTTCCTGAAAGTATTCGTCATATGAATGAGGTAGAGTTTATTAGACTGGAACATAACAACATGACGGTGTCCCAGTACGAGGCAAAGTTCGCGGAGTTATCCAGGTTTGCACCTCATTTGGTAGAGAATGAGGAAAGTATGACGCGAATGTTTCTGAGAGGTCTAAAACCCAAAATTCGTTAATACCTTATCTCACACAAATTTTCTCTATATTCAGATGTTGTCAACAAGGCTCAATTATTAGAGCGAGATAATGAGCATGTCATTGGAGCAATGATAACCAGCGGGGAGGAAAATATCTGGTTAAAAGTGGTAACCACTCTGGTGGTAATCGGGGCCATAATAGTAGAAGATGAGAGTCCGGGGGAGACTTCAAAAAGAGAAAGTACAACAACAACAATGACGGGAAGACATTGACAGCAGCACCAACAACAAATTCTAGTAGAGGAGATCGACCGCAAGTTAGATGCTACAGATGCGGAGAGGAGGGACACATAAGTCCAAACTATTCATAGCCTTCCAACGTGTGTTTTAGTTGTGGAAAAGACGGTCATATAGCCTGATTTTGTCGGGTAGTAAAATCAAGTCCAGCGGGGATGGTGACTCCAAAGCCTGTCCCGGACAAGTCAAAGTCAGTGGTTCTTGGAAGAGCATTTGTCGTGAATGGCCAAAACGGGAGGAACCTGGACGAGGTGATTACGGGTAAACTAATCATAAACTCTTGCGAAGTTTATACCTTACTAGATACCGGTTCTACCCATTATTTTATCTCTCCTGTTTGTGCTCAACATTTGAACTTGACTCCGGAGAAATTAGACTTTGACTTATTTGTTGAGACTCTGTTAGGAGAAACTTTCATTACATCCACTGTTTATAAATCTTGCTTGATCCAAGTTGGCACCATCACATTACCTGTTGATCTTATCTCTTTAAAGATACTTGCATTTGATGTGATTTTAGGGATTGATTGGTTAACTACTCATCATGCTAAAATTGATTATTTTCGTAAAGTTGTTAGTTTTCATATCCCTAATCAACCTATTATACGAATTCAAGCAACCAAACCACTAAAGTTAATCACTGTCATATCTAGCCATGAAGACATTCGTTTATTAAGAAATGGATGTCAAGCTTTCTTAGCCCATGTCATGGACTTGAACAAAAATACGTCAGATTTGGATAATATTTCTATTGTTAGTGAATTTCCTGAAGAACTTCCCGGTCTACCCCCAGAACATGAAGTTGAATTCTTTATTGACCTTGAACTGGGTACAAAACCCATTTCTAAGACCCCATATCGAATGGCTCCTATTGAACTTCTGGAGTTAAAGGTCCAACTACAGAAGTTGTTAAACATCGGTTTCATTCATCCTAGTACATCTCCTTGGGGTGCTCCTGTTTTATTCGTAAAGAAAAAAGACGAGAGTATGCGACTTTGTATTGAGTACCGAGAATTGAACCATGTCACCATTAAGAATAGGTATCTTCTACCTCGCATTAATGACCTGTTTGACCAGTTGCAAGGAACACAATTCTTTTCAAAGATCGATCTTCGTTCTGGATATCATTAGTTGAAGCTTAAAATTGAGGATATTCTGACGACTGCCTTTAGAACTCAATACGAACATTATGAATTCTTAGTCATGTCTTTTGGATTGACTAATGCTCCTGCTGCTTTCATTGATATAATAAACCGTGTGTTCAAGGAATATTTGGATCAATTCGTTGTTGTCTTTATTGATGACATCCTCATCTATTCTAAAAGCCATTAAGATCATGAGCACCATTTGAAGCTTGTACTTCAAAGGCTTCGTGAAAATAAGCTATATGCCAAGCTAAAGAAATGCGAGTTTTGGCTTAAAGAAGTAGCATTCCTTGGGCACGTGGTGTCGAAACATGGAGTATCTGTTGACCCGATGAAGATTAAAGCGATACAAAGTTGGGAGCAACCGAAGTCGGTGATCGAAGTACGTAGCTTTCTGGGCTTAGCTGGTTATTATCGGAGATTCATGGAAGGATTTTCTCGAATCGCTACTCCACTAACTCAGCTGACTTGGAAAGATAAAAAAATTCGTATGGAGCGAGGAATGCGATAAGAGTTTCCAAGAGCTCAAGAGAAGACTCATTTCGGTACCTGTTCTAACAATACCATCTGGTTCGGATGGATTTGTTATCTATAGTAATGCTTCAAGCAAAGGGTTAGGATGTGTTCTCATGCAACATGGGAAAGTCATAGCCTATGCCCGAAGTACTATTCACAGGGTACTATTCACGGGGTACTATTTACCCAAAAAATATATTTCTTTTTTTGTCCAAATTACTTTTGGTACATGAATATTATTCTTGAATTTTACTCTACAAAGCAGTATCATGTTGACAATTTGGACGTTATTGATTTCTGGATAAATAAAATTATAAATCTTTAAAATTTATCCTTGAACTTGTTTTATTGAATTATTATGTCATTGTCATCATCTTCATGCTTATATTGTGATGAAAGTCATCTTTGGCTTACGTGCAGAGATGGACTCGGTATAATCATGACCGTAATGTGACGAATGATGTGGTGAAAGTCCTCATTGGCCTGTAGTTCATTGATGGACAGTTGTTGGTATGATTATGACCATGGATTATTCGGTATAATCATGACCATTGATGATTACATGAATATCCTTGGCCGTGGTGTAGGGATGATTTGATTTGATTTATTAAGCTTAGTCTCAGCGATAAAGTTGATGATTTTTTTTTTAAATTATAGAAGATAGTAGATTTTATGCTCTACTTGACTCTTCTAATGGATTGCTTATTCCGCTGCAGTTGTTGTTCTAAAACTTGTTGTCTATTGTATTCTATCAGTTGTAATGAGGAATCCATTGAGTGTGGATATTGTCTAGATGACAATATTCTTGTTTAAACTCTCAATTATGTTTTGTCGTATTTTACACGACTGTTGTATAAATAAGTTGTATTTGAATTTATGTAGTGTGTATCTGGTGACTCAAGATGGATGATGTATACCTATTTTGGGGGCGTCACACACAACACACCGTTTGTAATCCATCCTGGGAGTACCAAAATGTATCATGATCTTCGACATACATTTTGGTGGAGCAATATAAAGAGAGATCGCGAAGTTTATCTCAAGGTGTTTAACTTGTCAACGTGTAAAGGCAGAGCATCAAGTGCCAAAAGGTCCATTGCAACCACTTGAGATTCTGAAATGGAAGTGGGAACACATTACCATGGATTTCGTTACGAGTCTTCCCAAGGTTTCTCAAGGCATAGATGCGATTTGGGTTATTGTTGATAGATTAACAAAGTCTGCTCATTTCTTGCCGATACGGGATAATTATTCCCTTGAACATCTTGCTCGTATGTACGTAAATGAGATTATGAGATTGCATGGCATGCCAGTATCCATAGTTTCGGATCTTTATAACGACCGAGAAATTCGGATTTATTGTAAAACAATTTTATTTAATTAAATAATGAATAAAATTATATTATATGTTATTATTATGTGTTAGTAAGATGAAAGTTGTTCTATAACCTAGATATGTCGGAATATCGTAGTATTCTGGCTATGTGGTAGAATTAAAGTGTTTGAATTTCTAAGATGAAAATAAAAGTTTTTCGAAAATTTTTCTGACAAACTCTATTCATCAATATTTTCTAGGGAATTATTTTTGAACTTCCGAGAAATACGTAACGATAGAATATCAAGGAAGGATTGATTATGTAATAATAATTCGAGTATGGCAAACACAATTTTTTGCCTACGTACTAAATTCGAGAATATCAGGGAAAGTAAAGCATTAATGAGTAAATGATGATTGTGGGTATTGTACGAGATAATGAATACAAGAATGATATGAGGTATTATACGAGTATATATGAATGATGGTATGTCATATATAATGGATGAGTATACGAGTTAGCATACGGGAAGAATACGTAATACATTATAAGTATTACGCAATTGTATTGGACTTGTAGGATTTGGTAGGGGGTTGTACAAGCCCAAGTAAATTAAGGTTAAGCCCAATGGTATGAAATGCAAGACCAATTTTATGCCCAAGCTAATTAAACCTAAAGCCCAAAGTAAGAATTGGACCCGTGGATCGAACCGATGGGTAAACGGTTAAGAAAACCTATGGGGCAAACTATATGGGCCCCATAGGTGAGTCATGGCTGATCTTGGTGAGAAAGCAAAGGATAAGATGAGTTATTAGCAAGGAATGAATAGTAAGGAGGTGATTGAGGAGGTGGGATGGCCTAAATGACCAAACTACCCTCACCTTAGGTTTTCTATAAATAGAAGCTTTTGATTTTCATTTGTTGCTAATTCAAATTTCACCAACAACTTATAACTTATTTAGTTGAGAGAAAAAGTAAGAAAAACTAGTCTTTATTAATCTAAGAAGCAAGAAAAACAAAGTTTGATCATCAAGGGTAAGAATCCTAGACCATTAATCTTCAATCTCTTCAATTATAATTTGATAAATAAGTATTGATTAGTGGAGCATGTATGATAAGAAGTGATAAGTATGGCTAATCAATGGATCTAAACCTTAAAAAGCCATGTACAAGTAATTCATACTTATTTAAGTTATGAACTAATGAAGAACATGTAAGAATTTGTCATGTGTATAATTTAATGAAATATGTTTGGTTAGGATATTAGAATGATGGAATGAATCCATTTTAAACGGTGTAAAAATCTTAAGTAACGAAGTTATGGCGGAATTAACGAGATTAGACGAAAATCGTCAAAATCATGAAGTTTTCGGAATGGAAGTCAAAAGTTAGCATTGAACTCGGAAACATTTGTTTTCGATGGAGAATAGTCCAAGTTTGTATTTTAGAGTTGCGGACTCAAAAATGGCCAAATTCGAACTTAGAACGAAGAAACGAGCTATGAATGTTCACGAACGTTTATCATTTTCATAAAAACGGAATTAAATTGTGAATTCCATGTTAACGAATTCGAAAAGGTAAAATTCTCATATGAACAATTAGTTCATGTGATTTCTGAGCTAATGGCTTTTGAACGAGCCAATTCAAACTTAAAATGAATAATTTATGAGCTCAGCAAGTTCATCAAATAAAAAGTCAGTAAAAAATTTTTGAGGCTCGTGGTCTCATACCAAGCAATGAGACCCAGTGAGAGAAGGCCTCAGCCACAGCAAATTGCTAGGGCTTGACAAGTTGAGGTATTGGAAGATGCTACCAGAAGCGCGACCCCTAGTACTAAGAGTGGCGTCGTAGCGCTAAGACCGAGCAACATGTATTGGAAACCCGCGCCACAGTGCGAGTTGTATAAAGATAGCCAGCGCCGCAGCACCAACACTAGGAAAAACATAGAGAAGAAGGCTTATGAACATAAAGAATATGGAAGTGAATGAAGGGTGAATTATATACTTAAATTTACCTAAAGTAACATCATTAAAGGATGTTTATAACCTTAAGTAATACAACTAAATGTCGAAGGAATATTACTTGAACGTGAACGTAAACACAATGTAATACGGTAGAATATAACCAATGATAACAAATCTAATGAACAATTAGATTGAGAAGAAGGGTAAGATATAGTAGTAAACATAATTGATTATATATGACCTAATGTGGTATGTTATGTGGTCATGTATTGTAGAATCCTTAAAGACTCAAAGTGAAAGTATAATAACTATAGAAGACGCTAAAGGCAAGTGTTCTAACCCTTGTCTATGTTCATTATGGACAAGCTTTGTGATTCATGTATCTTACGAATGAATTGATGTAAGATGAAGTCAAAGCCAATTCCTTCAGCTAGACTTAAGATGTTTTTGGATTTCTTATAATCTATCGAACTGTGGTCAATGTTGTCAAGTTCTGCCAAACTATTTTGGTATGGTTTTCAAAAGAAGACTAAGTATGCTAAACAAATGTTTTGTCGTCAAACGACAGGTACGTGAGGTTGCCAAAACTTAAAAGTACATACGTTTAAAGAAAGTAGTGTTGTACAACATAGAGTACTATAGGTTTATCACCTAGATGTGCTCGTAAGATATGTCGGACTTACGGACTTGGTACCGGGTTGTCCTTTTCAAAGAAAGTATGAAATGGTCAAGATCTTGGACCGAAATTAATTTTTTACTGAATGTTGTTCACTGTGAAACGTTTTAAGAAAAGACAAGTGCTATTTTGAATTATCGATAGTACTTCATAAATATTATTTAGTTATTGAAGATATACGATTTGTATGTTTCAAGCATATTGTTTAAATGGAATTGTCATACTTGCTGAGCTAGTTATGCTCACTCTTGCTTGAACCATATGAATGCAGTTAAGACCAAACGGACCGAGGGATCCGGTAAAGATAAAGGGAAGCCTAAGGCGAACCTATAGATTGCCTTCATAATAGTATAGGTTGAATGTTGTTATTATTTGAAATTATGACAAGAACACATGTAATGGTTATAAAGAACCTGGGGAATGGTAATATTATTTTGGAATATATAGAAGATATATGTGTTCTTTTGAGGCATTTCAATTGAAGGTATGTGTGAACTGTAGCACCGTGTAGCACCATATGTCGGGTTGGAAGATACCCGAATTTAGGGGAGTCATAGATTGGTATCAAAGCAATAGGTTATAAAACTTAAGGGGGGAATTAGAACCTTAAGTCAAAACCTTAAGAAAAGTCAAAGAAGTTGTAATGCCCCGAAATTTGGCCTATTTTCACACCCAGATTCTGTACGTCACGATCGCATCTTCTTCCAAACATACATCATTATATAGTTAAATATAACAACATACATTCTCAAATCACAGGTTCTAATACCTTATAACCTCGTTCATTACAAATAGTGATAATTACATTATTCTTTACATCTTACACGAGTGACTTTTATCTGCCATCAAGGATACATAACAGTTCATTAAACTATTCTATAGTTTAATTACATTATTCTACATTACAAGTCTTCGCTTGATCTTCACGCTCATTCATCTAATGAATGACACTTCGTCTAGATAGCGATCAACTTGATCTTTACGGGATCCTTAAGTTCTTTCAAACATCGTTCGCTGAAAATGTTTGTATTTAAAGTAAGTGTGAGCATTCAATTTGTGACGCCCCCAAAATAGGTATATATAACCCATTCTGAGTCGCCAAATACATGGTACATAAACAAATACAACTTCATTAATACAATTGTCGTGCAAAATATGACAACACATAATGTGAGTTTAAATACAAATATTGTCTAATAGACAGTATTCAAACTCAAAAGGAGTCCTCATTACAATTATTGATACAATATTTTACAAAAATAGTGAGGACTGCTAAAACAACTTTCTAGAACCATCACTCCATACCCCGGCTAGATCCTGCTATATTCTCACCTCCTGAGAAGAAAAATGGAACAAAAAGGAAAAGGGTGAGCTCAACTAGCCCAATAAAGAATATTATGACTAAGATAAAGAACAAAAAAAAATTCGTTAGCCTTCAATAAATCATATTAAATATAACGGACAACCAGTTTTAGACCAATATTCGCAGAGGAAATAACAATTCATTAGAAGAGTTAAGTAGAGAATGAAATTTTCTATCATCTATGAATTTAAAAGTCCATCATCAATATTTTATCCCTGTAACATCAATCAATATACATCTTGCATCAAATATTCATATTTGCACTATGGGCCAAAGATACTCATTTATATCACCAGTTGGTCATGTTCATCTCAACACCTATTCATCTTTGCACTACAGGCCAAAGA
The DNA here is from genome assembly GCA_020205605.1 of Panax ginseng. Lineage (NCBI taxonomy): Eukaryota > Viridiplantae > Streptophyta > Magnoliopsida > Apiales > Araliaceae > Panax > Panax ginseng. The sequence goes on from CM035129.1 coordinate 93,137,403, forward strand.
TATTCATCAGGTAATCATTCATCTTTGTACTACAGGCCAAAGATATTCATCAAGTATCGCCATTAAAGACTGAGGATGATGAAAAACGTTTTAGAGAACAAATCCAGTGAGATAAAAGGACAAAGATTAGAGATTCGTACTTTAGATAATTCAAGTAAAAATACTCAATAATAAACTATAATGGAGTAAAAATCAAGAATGAAGATCAAAACATTGATACAATCAAAGATAGTAACCATAATAGACATCTGGGACAAAGAAAAGAAATTTTTATTTTTTGGTGAATAGTGCTGTATTCGTGAATAGTACCGTATACGTGAATATTTTCGTATACATAAATAGTAACCCTGATAAAAAGGTAGAAATTCCACAATAAAATTCATACCAATATTTCAACATAGTGACATTGAAAAAAATAATATCATTTACGAAGAAAATAACATCCCTTATCTCAAAAGAACAGTACTTCTGGATGGAATATTGGATATGATGCTGAAGGAAACTTGCACTGAATAGCAACTCTAAAAGTATCTAAATACTCACAAAAATACGCTCGATAATATATAGAGAGAAAACTTATGTTTCTGGTGTGATTTTCCATTCTAACTAAGCACACTATTTATAGGAAAATGCTAGAACGCCAAAGCAAACTAACTTGCTACTTGATGGCTTTACCTGTTACTATTCATGCCCACCACTTTTGAAATTAAATTTCAGCACATTTCTCACCAACCAAAAGTGGGGCCCACCCATTCAAGAAATTTCCAAAATGTTTTAATAATCAGAAACTTCAATAATTCATAATAAATAGCCCTTTTATCAGAAAAATATGAATTTTATGTCCATTCCATAGGAAATCGTATTCTCTACAACTTTATAGAATAAGTATTTCCAAATTCCAGACAGAAAATGCCCGAAATCCACATACGAACGATTTTTAATACCTCAATTCTAACAAAATATTGATAAAACACCTCAGCATTAATTTCTTCATTTATATCCACACAAAATAAATATTTTCATATCCATCATTTATGTCCACATAAAATAAATATTTCCTTATTATATAAATTAATAATTAATTATTCACAAATAATATTATAGAATCACAATTATGACAACCAGGTCTTTCCCAGGAAAGAGGTGGCTTTCCGATAAAGATTTCTCCTTACTGGTGCGCAATTAGGTGACCAAACCCCTTTCCTAGACAGAACTTCCTTAGACATTGCCAATAATTCTATCTAATAATATTATTCTAATAATATGAATTATTGATCTGATAATGGTAAATATTGCGCCATGACAATTATTGAAACAATAATAATATAAAATATCAACGCAGAAATTATTGAATCAATAAAATAAAATATTAAACATTAATTACTATAATAATTATTGAGTAGTGCCTTCTTAAGTAAGAATTAATAATTAAAAAATATCATGCAATGTCGTGTGCTACTATGCAACCACGCGTATCACTATATTTTAACCACCATGTAATCCAACAGTGTTAACGATAACATTTACGTGGTTATTTATAAAAACACAAACTTATCATTTTCTTCATCCAACCTTTTTCCATTATAGGGCCCACAAATGGTTGCGCCGTCATACGAATATTCCCTGACAGCAAGAATATTCCACGACCAAACGAATATTTCCCGATAAAATGAATATTTTATAACCACTTACTTATTTTGCAAAATTTGCACATTTCATCCATAACCAAAACATTATATAAAATTAACTCCTTATTATTTTAAGATAATGAATAAAGGAAATTCAATTTTATTTATAATAAGTTGGGGTCTTACAACTTCCCCTCCTTATGAAATTTCGTCCTCGAAATTGACGTACTTACCTGGTGTTTTGAAAAGGTGAGGGTACCTCGTTTTCATTTCCGATTCTAACTCCCAGGTCATTTCCTCCATAGCATGGTTCCTCAACAAAACCTTGACTTGTGGTATAACCTTTGTTCGTAGGATATGCTCTTTCCTATCCAAGATCTTGACAGGTACCTCCTCGTATATTAAATCTTCGGCTATCTCTTATGGTTCTAACGCAATAATGTGGTTTGAGTCTTTCACATATTTACAAAGCATAAATATATGAAAAACATTATGAACACGAGATATGCTTGGAGGTAATGCGAGTCTATAGGCCACATTTCCTATTCGGTCAAGAATCTCAAATGGACTAACAAATCGTGGATTGAGCTTTCCTCTCTTCCCGAATCTTGTAACTCTTTTCCATGGAGTAATATGTAACAGTACATGATCTCCAATATTAAATTCCACGTCCTTTCGATGAAGATCAACATAACTCTTTTGTCGATCTTGTGAGGTCTTTATACGTTGCCGGATCATTTGAATTTTTTCTGTAGTCATGCGTATTAATTTTGGTCCAAACAACGTTGCTTCACCCACCTCATCCTAACATACTGGAGAACGACACTTTCGTCCATACAACGCCTCGAATGGAGCCATGCCTATACTTCCTTGATAACTGTTGTTGTAAGAGAATTCCACCAATGGTAAGTACTTATTCCAACTCCCTTTAAAATCTAGGACATAAAGTCTTAATAGATCTTCAAGAGTTTGAACAGTCCTTACTGATTGCTCGTCCGTTTGAGGATGGTACGCCGAACTGAATCGTAAATCCATGCCCATAGCTTTCTGCAAACTAACCCAAAATCGTGAAGTGAATCTTGGGTCACGATCCGAAACTATGGATGCTGGTTTTCCATGCAATCTCACAATCTCATTTACGTATATACGAGAAAGGCGTTCAAGGGAATAAGTCTCACGTATAGGCAAGAAATGAGCAGACTTGGTTACTCTATCAACAATAACCCAAATTGCATCTATACCTTGAGAAACCTTGGGAAGACCCATAATGAAATCTATAGTAATTTGTTCCTGTAGGGATTTCGGCACAAAAACGCAGCGGAAATAAAATAATCAAAGCAATTTCCGAAACCCAGCACAGGATCCATGCGAAAAAATCAATTAATTTAGAGGTTTAGATATTATACCGAAAATGAAAGTGTTTCTGAAACGGCTTCGAATCCTTAACGCAATTCCTCATGAAAATACGCCTCTATGGTATCCACATGAACGCCGCATCTAACCGTCGAACGATTCTTCGTAATAAGAGGGACTTCACAGATTAGCCACCAAAGGAACCTTTATAAAATCTGCACGCTTTCTCTCTAGTCTCTCTCTAAGAGCGGCTAGGGGTTTTCAAGTTAAGATCTAACCCTAAGTAGTCACTATATATCCTATATATAGTAGTTAAATGGAATTAATCAAAACCTAATTTCATAAAATCCAAATTTATATATATATATAACTTAATTAAGTCTTACTTAAATAATATACATATATACAAACTTTCTTTTTTTATTTAAATTGTGATTTAAATACTATTAATCATATTAATATATTTAAATCCTTAAAATTTAAATTTATTCCCTTTAAATTACGTTCTATGTGTGTGACCCTATAGGTTATTATCACGTTGGCAATAATTTTAAAATCATATTATAAAATTATAAATGTTGAGCGGCATCTAGTAATGCATCACTGCTACCCAAGTAATAATAAGATCGATGATTCGATGCAACCTTTTAGTGACCAATGTTTCAATATAATTTAATCCTTTTAACCTTAATATCCTAGATTAAACTCGAGTCATGGAATGTGTCATACTCTTCATAATTTAATCTGAGTTTTCTTGATCAATGAGTAGACTATATGAAATAAATCACTATTTGAGCATGGCCATGCATTTCATAGTCCTACTCAATCAAGAGGCCTATGGATATCACCCCTAATAAATAGGAGGGTTAAATTCCATCTAGATCACTCATATTCCTCACACGATTCATGATGTACCCAATAATCACCTTTATAGTCCACCCTATTAAAGGTGACATTTGATGATGTCAAAGTACATAAATTCCCGTGTAGTAATATAGTGATTTCAGGTCAGAGGACCATTACATCATTGTCACTATGAGAATTGCTAATGACACTTCGCATAATGCTCCACATAGAATTCTCATGGTGGGTCCGGCCCAAGATTGCTCGCTCTCTAATACATGCACCTATGCATTGACTTAATATCTCATATATTTATGACCAATGAGATTTGGTCATCAGTCAATCCACATACTAGTCTCAATGCATCATTGTTGTCCCATTAACAATGATACTCGACTAGGGACATTAAAGAATAATGATACTAATTATAATTATATAATCTCATGTTCAAGTCACATACTTGAAACTATATAATTTGTATCACTATTCTAAGGATTTTTATTATGTTAACATTTATATAACGCAGTAAATAAAACCATAATAAAATCATTCATTTATTCAATCAAATATAATATCAAAACATTAAGCAATTATATCAAATAATTGGCCTCTAGGGCATAAACTCTAATAGTTTCCACTTCCATTTTGGAATATCAAATGGTTGCAAAGGACCCTTTGGCACTTGATGCTCCGCCTTTACACGTTGACAGGTTAAACACCTCGAGATAAACTCTGCGATCTCTCTCTTCATATTGCTCCACCAAAATGTATGTCAAAGATCATGATACATTTTGGTACTGCCAGGATGGATTGCAAATGGTGTGTTGTGTGCCTCCATCATGATTCTATGCTTCAAGTCAGAATTGTTAGGAATGCAAAGTCTAGAGTTGACTCAAAGTATTCCTTCTTCATCGATTCTTGCTTCTGGAATAACACCTTGTACTTTCTTCTTCATACGTACCATTTCTAGGTCTGTGGCTTGAGTTAACTTTATCGATTAAAGTCGGTTTTACTCGTATGTTTGATATCATCACATTGGTACTTGGAGCCTTTAACTCTATCTCCATCCTTTGTAAGTCATACAAAATGGGTCTTTGTGTTAACAACATCGCACTTGTACCCGCAAACGATCTTCTACTCAATGTGTCAGCTACAACGTTTTCTTTTCCAGGATGATATTGAATGCTATGGTCGTAATTTTTCAAAAGCTCGAGTCAACGTCGTTGCCACATGTTGAGTTCCTTTTGGGTGAAAAAATATTTAAGGCTTTTATGATCCGTATAAATCTCTACTTTCTCTCCATACAGGTAGTGTCTCCAGATTTTCAGCGCAAAAACGACTGCTGCCAACTCCAGATCATGAGTATGATAATTCCTCTCATATTCTTTGAGTTGTCGTGAGGTATAGGCTATGACTTTCCCATGTTACATGAGAATCCTAACCCTTTTCCTGAAGCATCGCTATAGATAACAAATCCATCCGAACCAGATGGAATTGTTAGAACAGGTGCCGAAATGAGTCTCCTCTTGAGCTCTTGGAAACTCTTCTCGCATACCTCCCTCCATACAAATTTTGTATCTTCTTGAGTCAGCTGAGTTAACAGAGTAGCGATTCGAGAAAATCCTTCCATGAATCTCTGATAATAACCAGGTAAGCCCAAAAAGCAACGCACTTTGGTCACCGACTTCGGTTGCTCCTAACTTTGTATTGCTTCAATCTTCGTCGAGTCAATGGATACTCAATGTTTTGACACCACGTGCCCAAGAAATGCTACTTCCTCAAGCCAAAACTAGTAATTCTTCAGCTTGGCATAAAGTTTGTTGTCATGAAGCCTTTGAAGTACCAGCTTCAAATGGCGCTCATGATCTTCACGACTTTTAGAATAGATGAGGATGTCATCAATAAAGACAACAACGAACTAATCCAAATATTCCTTGAATACACAGTTCATCATATCCATGAAAGTAGCAGGAGCATTAGTCAATCCAGAAGACATGACTAAGAATTTATAATGCCCGTACCGAGTTCTGAAGGCAGTCTTTGTAATAACCTCAGTTTTAATCTTCAATTGATGATATCCTGAACGAAGATCGATTTTTGGAAAGAATTATGCTCCTTGCAACTGGTCAAACAGGTCATATAATATCCCCAAATACTGCCACAGATCTGGTATACTATTTTTATAACTATTGTAGAAGATATAAACATAAATTATTTATACAATACACTTTACGCATTACCCCAAGGTCGAAAACCTTCACATAATACCTGAATCAATATCCTATCTAACATATAATGTTATTATCATACATTAATGTTACAAATCTAACTGCACACATAATTCCCAAGCTTGACTTGTCTTTATCTTTTCCTTGTATCCGATGTATTTGTCTTAATCTGTAATGTTTATCATGATATAGCAAGGGTGAGCATAAGTTTGCCTAGGAAGTATAAATTTATTTGAGGATATATCATGATTGAAAGAATTTGAATAATAGCTGGTTAACATTTAACAATATAGTTATGAATTAGTATGAACAAATTTTTATAACTGAACGACCAAGTCAATAGGAATTAAATGGTCAAGAAAGAATATGAAAAATTTATAATTGGACTAGATGGTAATGAAGGAAATCAGCCTTTCATACCTGATGAACACATGCATTATTTGCACAGAAAGCTATTCAACAATTCATAGACATGGTAATTAACAATGATTAGCGATAAGAATAATTTGAAAGAATAACTTGAGGTCGAGTTTAGAGAAAACTTGCACAATAATTAGAAGTTCAAGGTTAGAACTTTTCAGATCAACGATTTCATCGCTACACGCGCTTATATCGCTTTATTCAAAGACCTAATATTAGTAATATAGATCTCCAATATTAGAATAATATCATCACAGTATAATATTGTTATATATAATATATATAATAATTTAGACACATAAACACGTAATTCTATCAGTCCACAAACTACCTAAGACTCGGTATCAAGTCAAACTATTTCAGTCTGAGTTGAACAGACACAATTCTAACATCTCGACGGTCTAGTCAGACTATTCTCGAACCTAGTATTACTAAGACTCAGTCCAAAAACTCAACAATTATCTTAAATAAATTCTATTATCAGTCAAAATATTTTTCAAAGTCTCGTAATAACTTTTAAATAATTATTACCATTTATCATGATTTTTCAATCATTAATATCGTATTTATATAAATTAAATACCACATTATTCTCTTATCATTAATATTTATTTAATATTAAATATTAATGAGAATCATAACATAATATTATAATATTTTTACAATATATCAAAGTATTTTAATACCTTAAAATCATATTTATATGATTTTTAAACATTTAAATTCATTATCCAATAATTGACATTAATATTAAAATATTAATATTTTCATGACAAAATATCAAAAGTTATATTTTATAACTCAAAATATTTTTCTAACTCTTAAATTATTTTTATATGATTTTTAAATCATTAATTCTATTTTCCCACAATTTATTTAATATATTCATTAAATAAATCAATTACCATTAATATTAATTTATTAATGAAATTCATCACAAAATATCAAAAGTTATTAAAATAACTTAAAATATTTTCTAACACCATAATATATTTTTAAATGATTTTCAAGTATTAAATTCATTTTAAGTAATTTATTTAATATTATAATTAAATAAATTAAATATCATTAATATTCCAAAAATACTAAATATTTATGAAATATATTCAAAATTATTAAAAACCCATTTTTAGGCTTTAAAATAATTTTTAGGAATTCATTATATATTTTTAATAATTTAAAATTATTTTTTTCTATTTATTTAATAAAATAATTAATACTCAGAAATTAAGTGTCACTAAAGGGCCCTATAGGGATAGAACCATCGCTATAGAACACTTCATCAAACCCAGATCTTTAAACTAAGTTTGCAGGGGCCTAGTTTGACTGTTTTAAATTTCATGTTCTTGATGTTATCTGAGCAGTCTAGTGCACCAATGTTATAGTACTTATGTAATACTACAACTACATACTAAGTTCATGGCTATACAACATCAGATCAGTGAGATATAAGCCTCACAAATCCTTGTTAGAGGCTGTTCTTCATTTCTGAGTTTTTCATAAATGACGAACAGTTCGGGTTGGCTACTTTAGATCCTTATATCTTGAGTCCTGGGTTTGTTTTGTGAAATCTAATGGTTGAATCTTGTAGAACACATGTCAGGGTAAATTTCTATTACATCATATCATCATAACATCAACACATTTGTAAGATCAAGGATGGTCAAACCTTGTCAGAGAAGCTGTTCTTAAGTTTTCTGGGTTTTCTAGAAAACTCATCCGGCTGATGGTCAACGCTTGTTTGACCCACAATATCTTTGATCCTGTTAGGGATCTAAGTGTTCTAATGACTTTAATGTGTAGCATACATGTCAGAAAACAACCTAAATACAACAACATGATCAAACTACTAAAACATAGCAAGATCTAAGGCTTAGAAAAGCTTGTCAGAAGCTTTCTGGAAAAATCTGGGCTACCCAGATTCCAGTTGGTCATGGTCGGTCAACCTTGTTTGACTCATTATATCTTGAGATCTAGACATGGTATGGGGTTGATTCCACTTCCAGTCTAGTCTTTATATGGGAAAGAACAAGTCTATAACATCTAACACACCTAACACTTAACACACACAGATCTAGAGGCCCTGACATATGGCTGTCAGGCCTTAAAATGAAGGTTCTTGGTTAGTTTGAAAAACTTAGTTTCTGGCTTCTAGATGTTATGGATCTATGATATAACATCATAGATCACTAAATAACATCCTTATACATTACTCTAGACAACAAACAACAACATCTAACATGAAATAACATGATTTACAAGAGTTAGGGTTTTTATACCTTTTATGCTTTGATCTTGATTTTTGATCTTGATCCTGTTCTTGGAGAGTTAAGTGGATCGTAACTTTGTTTCTCACTATTTCTCACTCTAGATTTCAAAATTTAGGAGAGAGAAGGTCTAGGTTGGTTTGCTTAGGAAAGTAAGTAACTTTTCTTACTTTAATCTTTGATTTCTTTGATTCAATGTATCAAGTTGGTATAAGTGGCACACATATCTGATATAAAATAGATATAGAGCACATTGGATAAACAATTGGATGAGTCACCAAAGATTTGGTATATCTTTTACTTAATCTTTAAGTAAAAGGGTATTTCGGTCATTTCGCACCTACTAAGGGTACTTTGGATTTTTCCTCTACAACTTGAAGGGTATTTTGGACATTTCCCTTTTATCCCATAACATTTAACACTTAGCCATTTATACTTAGCTTTTGAATTTCCAAATTAGGGTTTTTAATATCTGAATTAGGGTTTCGAATGCCCGAAACTAAAATTAGGGTTTTCGGACGTATCATTAAGATTTCTAAACTGTCGTTAGAGTTTTCTAACTTAAACATGACGTTTTTAACCCAACCTTAGGGTTTACTAATGTTTAACTTATCAAATTAATTCCTTGATCTTAAATCACAACTTTACACATAAAATCACTGATTAGGGTATAATAACTTAACCTTAACGTTCTCATTAAAATTTTAGGGTTTGTCATTAATGCAACTCATCTGATCAACATTTGATCCTTAATCACAACTATACACATAAAAATTTACTGTTCACATATATGATCACATATACCGACTCGTATACACTTAGATACTTAACCTTGACAATTTTCTACAAAAAGATTTTAAATCCACCAAAATCCTTCACAGAATTTTGAAATCCTTAAAATTCCTTCACACTAATGTCAAATCCATAAACTTATTTTCAGTCTAGGTCTATCATATAACCTTTAATCCATCATTTTAGAATTTTATAAAATATCTAATTTCTCGGGTTGTCACATGTCATCAATGCGTGGTAGCGGATACCTATTCTTGATGGTAACATGGTTTAATTCCCGGTAGTCAATACAAAGTCGTATACTCTCGTCTTTCTTCTTTAAAATAAAATAGGAGCACCCCAAGGAGATGTACTAGGACGAATGAAATCGATGTCTAACAATTCCTGTAGTTGGACTTTTAACTCCTGATGTTCAATAGGAGCCACTCGATATGAGGTTTTAGAAATGGGCTTTGTACCTGGTTCAAGATCAATAAAGAATTCAATTTCACATTCTGGGGGTAGACCAGGAAGTTCTTCAGGAAATACGTCAGGAAATTCACTAACAACAGAAATATTATTCAAATTTGACGTGTTTTTGTTCAAGTCCATAACATGGGCTAAGAAAGCTTGACATCCGTTTTTTAATAAATGAATGGCTTTATGGATTGATATGACAATGATTGACTTTAGTGGTTTGGTTGCTTGAATTCGTATAACAGGTTGGTTAGGAATATGAAAACTAACAACCTTGCGAAAATAATCAATTTTAGCGTGATGAGTGGTTAACCAATCAATCCCTAAAATCACATCAAATGCAAGTATCTTTAAAGAGATAAGATCAACAGGTAATGTGATGGTGCCAACTTGGATCAAGCAAGATTTATAAACAGTGGATGTAATGAAATTTTCTCCTAACGGAGTCTCCACAGATAAGTCAAATTCTAATTTCTTCAGAGTCAAGTTTAAACGTTGAGCACAAGCAGGAGAGATAAAAAAATGGGTAGAACCGGTATCTAGTAAGGTATAAACTTCGCAAGAGTTCAATATTAGCTTACCCGTGACCACCTCGTTCGAGTTTCTCGTGTTTTGGCCAGTCACGAGAAATGCCCTCCCTTAAACCACCGACTTTGTTTTGTCCGTAGTTGCCTTTGGTGTCGCCGTCCTAGCTGGACTTGACTTCTCTACCGGACAAAACCAGGCTATATGACCGTCTTTTCAACAACTGAAGCACACCTTGGAAGGCTGTGAACAGTTTGGACTTATGTGTCCCTCCTCTTCGCATATGTAGCATCTAACTGGCGGTCGTTCTCCTCCCCTAGAATTTGTTGTTGGTGCTGGTCCTGTTGCTTATGTCTTCCCATCATTGTTGAATCTCTTCTTTTTGAAATTTCCATTTGACTCACCTCTCCTATTATCATGGCCACGATTACCACCCGAGTGGGTACTACTTTTGTCCGTATTTTTCCCTCCTCAATGGTTATCATCGCCTCGATTCATTGCGCCACCACCGTGCAGATGACCGGTTTGTGGTCCTCGATTGAACATACTCAATATCTCGCTCTAATAATTGAGCCTTGTTGACAACATCTGAATACGGAGAAAATTTGTGAGAGATAAGGTATTGATGACTCTCGGGTTTTAGACCTCTCAGAAACACCCGCGTTATACGTTCTTTATTCTCTACCAAATGTGGTGCAAACCTGGATAACTCCGTGAACTTCACCTCGTACTGGGACACCGTCATGTTGTTTTGTTCTAGTCTAATAAACTCTACCACCTTTATATGACGAATACTTTCAGGAAAGTACTTGTCATTGAATAGTTTCTGAAATCTTTTCAAAGACATGTTGAGTGCGGCTGGCTGGGTACGCTTCACAGATTCCTACCAGTAATCTGCCTCACCACGGAACATAAAGGTGGCGAATGGAACCTTTTGTTCTTCCGTGCATACCAAGACATCGAATATCTTGGTAATTTTCTTGACCCATATTTTCGCCTTAATCATATTCTACTTTCCCCAAAATTCTGGTGGTCCCAACTCCTTGAACTACTTAGCTGTGACAAACCGCGCGTTGCTATCATTTGCACCCGTATTTTGTACACGATTCTCCCTCGTCTGATTTTGCATGAACTCCAAAAAGCTTCTAAACATCCCATCATTCATCGTTTGCTCAGTAGTGTTGTTTACAGGAGGAATATTGCCTTCCTGTTGCACGTTCTCTTGGTTGGTGATTTAAGGTTGTTCAACGGTCTCATACACTCCATTGTAAACATTCTTAGCTGCCATTCTTAAAAACTGCCATAAAACAAGGGTTAATTAAACAAATTAACATATCACATAATATCCCTATATTATGACCGACCAACAAATAAGCTTAGGTAGGACACACTCATGAATGATTTACTCATCTCTCCCCTCCTAGTTCTATTTCCCGATCTCCGCTAGAGACCATATCCATAAGCTCAGACACCAACTGTGATTCCCCCAAAATAGGTATACATCACCCATTCTAAGTCGCCAAATATATGGTACAGAAACAAATACAACTTCATTAATACAATTGTCGTTCAAAATACGACAACACATATACTGTGAGTTTAAATACAAATATTATCTAATAGACAGTATTCAAATTCAAAAGGAGTCCTCATTACAATTATTGATACACTATTTTACAAAAATAGTGAGGACTGCTAAAACAACTTTCTAGAACCATCAATCCATACCCCGACTAGATCCTGCTATATTCTCACCTCCTGAGAAGAAAAATGGAACAAAAAGGAAAAGGATGAGCTCAACTAGCCCAGTAAAGAATATTATGACTAAGATAAAGAACAACAATTTATCGTTAGCCTTCAACAAATCAGATAAGATATAATGGACAACCAGTTTTAGATCAATATTCAAAGTGGAAATAACAATTCATTAGAAGAGTGAAGTAGAGAATGAAATCTACCATCATCTATGAATTTAAAAGTCCATCATCAATATTTTATCCCTGTAACATCAATCAATATACATCTTGCATCAAATATTCATCTTTGCACTACGGGCCAAAGATATTCATTTGTATCACCAGTTGGTCATGTTCATCTCAACGCCTGTTCATCTTTGCACTACGAGCCAAAGATATTCATCAAGTAATCATTCATCTTTGCACTACAAACCAAAGATATTCGTCAAGTATCACCATTAAAGACTGAGGATAATGAAAAACATTTTAGAGAACGAATCCAGTGAGATAAAAGGATAAAAATTAGAGATTCGTACTTTAGATAATTCAAGTTTAAAAATACTCCATAATAAACCATAATGGAGTAAAATCAAGAATGAAGATCAAAACATGGATACAATCAAAGATAGTAACCATAATAAACACTGGGACAAAGAAAAGAAATTTTTATTTTTTGGTGAATAGTACCGTATTCGTCAATAGTTCCGTATATGTGAATAGTGTCGTATACGTGAATAGTAACCCTAACAAAAAGGTAAAAATTCAACAATAAAATTCATACCAATATTTCAACATAATGATATTGAACGAAATAATATCATTTACGAAGAAAATAACATCCCTTACCTCAAAAGAATAGTACTTCTGAATGGAATATTGGATATGATGCTGAAGGAATCTTGCACTGAATAGCAACTCTCAAAGTATCTAAATACTCACAAAAATACACTCGATAATATATAGAGAGAAAACTTATGTTTCTGGTGTGATTTTTAATTCTAACTAAGCACCCTATTTATAGGAAAATGCTAGAACGCCAAAGCAGACTAACCTGCTACCTGATGGCTTTACCTTTTACTATTCATGCCCACCACTTTTGAAATAAAATTTTAGCACATTTCTCACCAACCAAAAGTGGGGCCCACCCATTCTAAAAATTTCCAAAATGTTTTTTATAATCAGAAACTTCAATAATTCATAATAAATAGTCTTTTTATCAGAAAAATATGAATTTTATGTCCATTCCATAGGAAATCGAATTCTTTACAACTTTGTAGAATATAGTTTTTCAAAATTCCAAACAGAAAATGCCCAAAATCTAAATACGGACTATTTTTAATACCTCCATTCTGACAAAAATACTGATAAAACACCTCAGCATTAATTCCTTCATTTAAATCCATACAAAATAAATATTTTCTTATCCATCATTTATGTCTACGTAAAATAAATATTTTCTTATCATATAAATCAATAATTAATTATTCACAAATAATATTACAGAATCACAATTATGACAACCAGGTCGTTCCAAGGAAAGAGGGGGCTTTCCGATAAAGATTTCTCCTTACTGGCGTGCAATTTGGTGACCAAACCCCTTTCCTCAACAGAACTTCCTTAGATATTGCCAATAATGCTATCTAATAATATTATTCAAATAATATGAATTATTGATCTGATAATGGGAAATACTATGCAATAACAATTATTGAAACAACAATAACATAAAATATCAACACAACAATTATTGAATCAATAAAATAAAATATTGAACAGTAATTACTGTAACAATTATTGAGTAGTGCCTTCTTACGTACTAATCAATAATTCAAAAATACTGTGCAATACCATGTGTTACTATGCAACCACGCATATTACTGTATTTTAACCACCATGTAATCCAATAGTGTTAACGATAACATTTACGTCGTTATTTATAAAAACACAAACTTGTCATTTTCTTCATCCGACCTTTTTCCATTATGGGACCCATTAAAGGGTCATACGTACGTCGCATTTAATATTCCCTACACGGCAAGAATATTCCACGACCAAACGAATATTCCCCGACAAAATTAATATTTTATAACCACTTGCTTATTTTGCAAAATTTGCACATTTCACCGTTAACCAAAGCATTATATCAAATTAACTCCTTATTATTTCAAGATAATGAATAGAGGAAATTTAATTTTATTTATAATAAGTTGGGGTCTGATACAATTGCTCAGCAAGTCATAGCAGTTGAACAAACAACTTCAATAATTTAAACATTCTTTTAAAGACTTCAATAACCGAGCAAAGATTATGAAGCAGCTTGAATAATTGGAATAATCTCGATTCCTATCATTTTAAAACATTAGTCACATTCACTTTGAAATACTTTCATTCTTCTACCTTTTTCATACATATCCTGTCTTGCTAGAATCATTAGCACAGACTTAACAATAATGGTTCATGTATAAACAAAACATTTTCTTATTGAACAGTTCAATCACAGAATAATTAATCTTTACGGGATACTTAAGTTCTTTTTAACATCGTTCACTGAAAATGTTTATATTTAAAGCAAGCATGGGCATTTAATTTCTCAGCAAGTCATAGCAGTTGAACAAACAACTTTAAGAATTTAAACATTCTTTTAAGACTTCAATAATAGAACAAAAGTTATGAAGCAGCTTGAATAATAGGAATAATCTCGATTCCTATCATTTTAAAAAATTAGTCACATTCACTTTGAAATACTTTCATTCTTCAACCTTTTTCATTTATATCTTGTCTGGCTAGAATCATTAGCACAGACGTAATAATAACGGTTCATGTATAAACAGAACATTTTCTTATTGAACAATTCATCTCATAGAAACACTGAAGTGTTCAAATTATAGTTCAAGGCCTCATACGTTCTACCACCTTATACAAATATCACATAGACAGAACTTCTTAACTTCAACATCTGAGAAGTTTAAGAAACTAACATTCATTTAAAATATGAATGAAGTTAGGAAACTTGCCTTACGCACAGCTATAACTTATAATTTACGCTAAACTGTTTACCGCAGTCCCTATACTACACATAAGGAAATAACACATACACAAATTAGTCATCTTCTTGACTTTACACATTGGTTTACTTAACTTTACTTCTTATGGTTCGCGTTCTTGCAATCTAAGTTTAAGCGACTAACTTCCTTTACTACCGGTCTATGGCTTCATGACATACGGAGATGTCTTTATCATACTATCATCATCTTTGATGATTTACATTCTTATCTTCTTCTTATAACTCTTCTAGGACTCAGCACACATCGTGTCTTTGCTAGTAGTCCATATGGTAATCTGAGTGGTTTCCCACAAACAACCAACAAACAAGTTCCCGTCTCATCTACACTGCCATCACAGTGAGTTAGATTAGTTGCCAGTTTAGTATATACTTCCGCTCTCTGAAGGAATTGTTTAGCCCAGCTCCTATATGTCAACCATCAAAGGTTACGATTATAGTATAACCTAAATTCATCTAACTTATTTGAACCATTAAACTATAATGTTCGTTAAGTCAATTTCTTATTCCTTATGGCTTTCTTGCAACTAAATGCCATACCTTCGGATTTATTCATTATCGTCTAAGTCATACAATCTTTTGTATACTCAGAACGATCATTCAATATTAATTCCACGCATTTATAGCGTTAACCATTACCTTGTTCATATCTTACAACGTCCGGTTCATTTGACTTGGAACGTCATCCAAGTTAATCATTAACTCGGCTTCTTTATGTTATACGTCATTGTTTTTAATTCAGCTTCTTCACCGTTCACAGTTTAATCATTTGTCTTCATTATTATACGGTCAAACCATACACAGGGTGTAGGTTCTGCCCATTTAATATTCGTGTACACTCAACCCTCACATTGGTTAATGTGTTTAACGATTACATTCGTTCTAACATTCTTTATCCGACTCACATTCAGCATTCATTAATCTTATTACCATTCGTTACGACTTTCTTGATAATTCATATCTTACTTACTACCTTTGTCAACATCTAATTCACACAACCAATGTATACTTAGAACGTTTGCCTGACGCGAATACGATTCATGAGGATCGTTTACGTAATTCGCGTTCACATTGTTCATCTCTTAATCTCTAATTCAACTTTTACCTAAGGTTTTAATCGCTTTCACTAACTACTCATCACCTGAACCCTATGTTCATTATTCTTTCTTAATGTCGAAGCCATATGGTTCATTGTATGATAATATCTATCGTTCATCGCAACTGCATTGCGTTCACAGCGTCCATACGCTTTACGCATATCTCTCATTACTACAACATAACATTAAAATGTTAATTGTTACCCTCGTCAATCAACGTCTAAGGAATCACCATCATAGCAATCTCTCACATTCGTTTTATCATGACTACGGTTCTCGGATATCGGTTCCGTAAATTGGCGTTTACATTCTTTATCTTTTAATCCCATTCAATCTTTCCGTTCAACCTTTATTTAAGGTTTAAATCACTTGATTAAGTGTTACATTAGTTGAATATTATGTTTTTATCTTCCCTTACGTTTCTCCTAAGAGTTGAGTAGTTAAAAGCTCTTCTCTAACTTTTTCCGTGAGACCCCGAATTTTATGAAATGAAAGTATTCAATTTTCTTATAATTATTCTATTTAGTAAATGGTTAAATTGATAAAAGGTTAAAGTTAAGGGTGATATTTGAAAATTTTGCAAAGTAAGCAAGTTGTTATAAAATATTCGATTGTTCGGGGAATATTCATTTTAACAGGGAATATTCGTATTTACCAAGACAATCATCGGTGGACCCCACAACTCAAGTATTGTCGTAGTTAGAAAATGACAAATTATCTTTTATAAAAATAACGGCAAAAGTGTTACCATTAAACCGCTGAACTACCCTTAGTAAAAAGTACAAAGAATACGCTGCGGTTGCATAGTAGCACACTGTATTGATTATTGATGCTTATGTGAGAAGTCACTCAGTTTTGATTCAATTATTGTCACAGTATCATCTACATAATATTTTATATTATTAAAACAATAATTGAGACGACAAAGTTATTCGTATTATTATTTGCAATATTGACAATGTCTAGAAGTTCTGTCAAGGAGAGGTTAGGTCATTTAATTGCGCGCCAATAGGGAGAAATCCTTATCGAAAAACCCCCTCTTTCCTGGGAACGACCTGGTTGTTAAATATTGTGAGTTATAATATTAATGATGAATAAGTTTGTGTTGATTAAAGATGAAATTGATAGTTCCATTGTGTTGGGATTATTAGTGTTAGTGGAAATTGATAATTATTTCGATAATAATTGATGTCTGGAAGTTATATTGACAAATCGGGTAATTAATCAGATAAATAAGAAATTAATTGCTATTAATTCACATGCTTAAAACTATTTGTTCACATATGTGTACTATTGATTCACATGCATGTACTATTAGGGGAGGTGGTGCAAGAATGATAATACTTGCATGACTAAATTAAAAATGGAGGTATAGATGAAGGTATTATACTATAATTAGTTTTTTCACATGTATAGAACTATTGAGTTACATGATTGTACTATTGATTCACATGATATACTATTAGGGGAGGTGGTGCAAGTTTGATAATACTTACAGGACTAAATTAAAAATGAGGAAAAAGATGAAGGTATTATACTGTAATATTTCGAGCCCCAAAACGTGAAATTATCGAAATTATGTTTTCCTATAAATAGAAGCTCATTCTTCCTTCATTCTCACCAATTCACTAAGACTCATAAGAGCAATTATAAAGAGAGAAGCTACATAGAGAGAAACTGTAGAGAGATAGAAGAAGAGTAGTTTGCTACTTCACTACTCTAGTATCCAGTTTTCTTCTGAGATAAGGGGTATTACTTATTTCATATTCTGAAGAGATATTATTTTTCGTATTCTTATGAATATGAATATTATTTTCGTTCAATATTCATAAAGAATATTATCATCGTTCAATATTCGTAGGAATATTATCTTTGTTAAATATTCGTTGGAATATTATTTCCGTTCAAGGGATGTTATTTTTGTTCAATATTCACTTAGAATAATATTTTCTTCCATACTCTATAGTATGTAAGTAATATTATTTCGTTTCAGATTTTGAATTCTATACTCATTTTGTTAAAGTTTTGGCTTCTATACTCCATGCAATTAGTAGAATATCCTTGATATTTGCGCTTCATCCGGTATCTTTTCATGGAAATATTATTCTGAGCTTTCTTGATAATTATTGATCTTTTCATGATGGAATACTATAAATGAGTTACTATTTATGGGTTACTATTCACCCGGTTACTATTCACTCAAATATTATTCACTCGGGTATTCGGGGAACTTTTTATGCCGGAATATTATTCACGAGTTACTATTCATAGGTTACTATTCATCCAATTACTATTCACTCAGGTATTTGGGGTACTTTTCATGTCAGGGTACTAATCACGAGGTACTATTCACATGGTACTATTCACCAGAAAAATATATTTCTTTTCTGTCCAAATTATTTTTGATACATGAATATTATTCCTGAATTTTACTCCACAAAGCAGTATCATGTTGACAATTTGATATTTTTAAACTGTGGATAAATTTAAAGTCTTTAATATTTATCCTTGATTTCGCTTTGATTAATTCTTATATCATTGTCATCATCCTCATGCTTATATTATGATGAAAGTCATCTTTGCTTACGCAAAGATAGATCGTTGATTATTGGTTTTACGATTGTATATCTTTAGCTTACGTGCAAAAGATGGATCGTTAATTATTGGTTCTATAACAGTATATCTTTGGCTTACATTCAAAGATGGACTGTTGATTATTGGTTTTACAGTTGTATATCTTTGGCTTACGTGCAAAGATGAACTATTAATTGATGAGTATCTTTGGCTTATGTGCATAGATGAACTGTTGATTGGTATGATTATGACCAGGGATCATTCAGTATAATCATGACCCGTAATGTTACAAATGATGTGATAAAAGTCCTCATTGGCCCGTAGTGCATTGATAGACAGTTGTTGGTATGATTATAACCAGGGATTATTCGGTATAATCATGACCATTGTTGAAAACACGAATATCCTTGGCCCATAGTGCATGGATAATTCGTGGTCATAATACTAATGAATATCCTTGGCCGTAGTGCAGGGATGATTTGATGATATGAATTATTTATTAAGCTCGGCCTCAGCGATAAAATATTGATAATACACTTTTAATTCGTAGAAGATAGTAGATATCATGCTCTACTTGACTCTTCTAAAATATAGTTGTATGTCTTTGGCCTGTAGAGCAAAGATGAATTGCTAATGAATATCTTTGGCCCGTAGTGCAAAGATGAATTTATTAGTATGATTATGAACATGAATTTTGATTTGGTATAACCATAATTTTTGATGTTTCAGGTAAAGACATGTTATAAAAATTATCTTCGTCCTGGGTGCGAAGAGGAATTTAGAATCACAATTATGATTATGAGTTATTCACATGATTGTGGATAGGAATTATTGATTAATGTTATAGGGATAAAACATTTTTGGTGGACTTTTAACATGGAGAAGATAATAGACCTTATGGTCTATTTGACTCTTCTAATGGATTGCTCGTTTTGCTGCAACTATGGTTGAAAAGTTTTATCATCTACCATATGTTCTAAATCTCTGATTTATTATTGACGAAGGCTATTGATAATTTAATTATCTTTAGTCATGATATTCTTTACTGGGCTAGTTATGCTCACCCTTTTGCTTCACAATTCTTTTCAGGTACTAAGAGTGTATCTGGGTCGAGCGGGGGTAACAGGGGAATAGAACGATGGTCTATAGATGTTGAGGTTTCCCCTAAAACAATATGGAAATAATTTTATTGAGAATTTTAGATAAGTGTGTCATACTTTATACGTCATTTTAACCATTGATTTTGGTGAACCGAATAGGGTGATGTGAACCCAACTTTGGAAGAGTGTTTTGCCACTATCATACAAGATGTCTAATGACAGGCGACTTCGTGTTATCATAAGACAGGGTTGTGCACATGTACTTGCTGATTATATCTATGAGCACTACCTATATAATCTTGGAGTTTGGTTGAAATATAACTCTCAATTTGAGACAATGGAGATAATTATATGTCAAGAGAAGACTCACCATTGGAAAGAACATAACAATAATCTTCTCATTTTTCTTTGGGGTCTATTGGGTCAACCAAGGATAATTCTCGAGTCATATGATATCTATCATAACTTAGATGCATGGCCTCCCATGTACGAAGGTTTCCTTGAGCATTTTCCAAAGATTTTAGTTTCTAAAAAAGTTATTGACTTTACTTTTATGTAAAGTACCATTGTAAGGTGTTGTGGTTGAGGCACCATGAGAATTACATATATTTGTATTAAAACTCACAGCTTATGTGTTTTCGTACTCTGCACAATAGTTCAATAGTTGTATAAATGAAGTTTGTATTTGATTTATGTAGTGTGATATCTGGCGACTCAGAATGGGTCGTGTGGACCTATTTTGGGGCGCCACATTTTCTACACATCGGCCAAGTACTGGTTCCTTCTTCTTTTCTCTCGTTGTCATAGCCACACTCACAGAGAGCTAATCGCCTGGCCGACGCCACTGAAGTTGCCTCCCATAGCATTGTTGGCGCTTATGACCAAGCCTAAAACATAATTTTTTTTTCTAAGTGTTGAATCCAGTTTGAGACGCTTACTTCCCGATCTCACAACTTATTCGATATAACTCGGAACAAGGTCATTCCAAAGCCATTCTATTCCTTATCTTACGTACTTCAATTCCCCTTAGACAGAAATTCATTCTGAATCCATTAACATGCCATTCAATTGGCTTAATCTTCGTCATTCATTCATTTTACGTTATTAACGTTCTTCGATCGTTCGTCCATAATTCGGTCATCCGAACTCAAAACTTTTTTTTTCTTGAGTCCACGACTCACGTTTTCTACGTTCTCTTACATTCTTATGAAACCCTACACGTTCGGGTTCATTTACTAACTTTCTAATTCTCGTTCGTCTTTTACGAAATTTTTGTCATAACTTCGTTATAGCTAAGTTTAATCTGTTCTTCATAAATGTTTATACCGTTCCTAACCAAGCAATAAGCATCTAACTTATACACGATGGTTTTAAACTTGTCCATCAATAATAATTATACTACGATGGTTTTAAATTTGTCCATCAACAACGTTCTTCATGTTCTACACGTGCTCTTCGTTAGTTCTTCATTTTTAATCGATATTTTGATTAAAATTTCACTTTTTCTTGGAATTTGATGTTATGAAACACCATTCCTTACTTATTTCATCGAATCATTCATATGATTCATTCGGATCGCTCAATTCATTATAAAACTTATACTTCCTTAAGAAATTTATAAAATAAACTTCTAATTCTTATTTATTCATTTTCTCATGATTTCAACCATATGAAATCATTCTTAACATCTTTTACTTCTATTCTTATTAATTTATTCTTTTAACGTAAAAAACATAAAGAAAATTTATATGAGACAAGGTTTTGGATTACCTTTCTCCTTTAATCCTCTTCCGTCGGACAAAGTTTGCACACGAGCAAGCTTTTCCTCCTCATTCTCCTTCTCATCCGACCTATGTCTCTCTCTCAAGTGTTGGTGATTTTCAAAATCACCAACAAATGAAATTAAGGCTTCCTTTTATAGAAAACCAAGGCTAGGATTTTGCCCCCGAATCTACTATTCACACCTCCTTACTATTCACGAAGCTTCCCTTGGAACCTTCGTGCTTCCGTCTTGCGAAATTCGTCCGACAGTTCAAAAACTGCGATTCTCGGAATCCAAATATTTTTGGATATTTCGTCTTTCCTTTACCGATTAACTTTTACGTATTCTTCGGATCTCAGAAAAACTAAAAAACACTTTTTGATGTTAAGCGTTTTCCTTCACGTTTTCCCCTAACATAGCAATACTTTTCGTCGTTTTTATTTCGTCCGATTTTTGCACGTTTTTTGAGAAAAACTTTTATCGGCTTACTTAACTTTTCACGATATATTATTGTCAAATCTTTCGACGGAATGTTATTTTGACATACCAAACTCTCAGAAAGGCTTACATTGTTAAAACCCTAACCCTTAGGTTTTTGTCGAGTGAATAGTACCTATTTCGTCTTTTTCTCCAAAAATATTTTTGTTCTCGGAAAATTTAATTTTCATCTTGAAAATTCCTATTCATTCAATACAGCTCGTAGCTAGAATCATCCCGTATTATAATCATCCTAGGTTCTAGAACGATTAATAAACACATAGCACAAAATATTATTAATAAAAATTCCTTTTATTAATAACTAATTCTTTAAATCTTAAATTCTGGACAATTCGATTTTCCGGGTTGTTTCATTTTTTCCTCTTTATAAAAATTTTGTCCTGAGAATTTCTAAAACCACACCCACTCCCGGGTCATCACATTCACCCCTTCTTCACATAATTTTGTTTTCAAAATTTTAGCTTACACTTCTTCTCAACTTCTCTTCAAAGAAGTTCTTATCTTTCACACATTCCCTAACCATCATAACTTATCAAGAATTATGAAGTAGAAGGAATAAATAGGAATATAAATATTCCTTTAAAAAATTTCATACTTTTATTGAGGGGTCAAATCGACCATGAACTCTTACTAGGTTTAATAACATTTCACCGTAAACCCTTCTATCACGGTCAGTTTACAATCACCAAGAAGGTAAACTACCTCTTCTATACGTAGGAGATCAACCCATCGTATAACCCCATTTCGGGGTATGTTCACCTTAGACTTAATCATTAGATTCCACACAAAAACAATTTGGTTCGATATAACTCTTCAAAGAAAGCTCGATTTTCTTATGACATGACATACCATTTGTCTTAGCCAAATCAAATAGCTTTGACCTTACCAATAAATTGGACATCAAATTGAAACATTCGTCTAGTCAAATCAATTGACATCGACTACTTCTTTAAATTATTTTACAATACATCAAAACGTTTTATGAGGTCATGATACCTTACTTTTCACAGTACGTTGAGAATTTTGTCAGTTTATGACTTTATCATTATACATCATACCATAACGGGTTGTTGATCATAAGATTACATCCAACACTAGGTTCAATTGCATTAATAACTCCCTCCTTTTACCATCCTTTCATCAAATGCACTGATGATATAAAACTCATTTTGATATTTCAAATCAATTTCTGTCTAGCCAAAATAATTAGCATATACATATAAAGAATAGTTCTTTTTAAAATCCATTGGTTCCAAAAGTTGAACCAATTGTTTCATTTTCAAAATGCGCACACATAAGCACGATTTTAATAAACTTCAAAATCTAGCATAGCTAGATGACTTGGAATATCCTATTTCTCCATCTTCCTTCATTATCTTACTTGCGACAATACTTAATCTTCTCTAGAACCTTCAATGCTAAGTCTACTAAAAATAGCTCATTTTCAGTCTACACATTCCTATACCTTAGTATAGTCCATCAACTTACCACACATTACGAGTTCAGGAACTTTCCACAATAATATGAGTTTATACACTTATCCCAGTCAGACCATAGGCGTCCATTCGCTGAGAAGTTCAAAAACATACCATATTATTATGAGTCACAAACTTACCATAAGTATGAATTTCAAGAACTCGCACCTACCTTATCGTTCTCTACCTATCAAGTGTATACATGAGAAAAGATTCACCTTCTCGTCATATACATATTGATAGCGCGACATGTTCCAATGATTATCACTGTAATAAGCTAAGCAGCTGTTACACCGAAGCACAAACCTCTGTCCATAACAAAGGTTCATACAACTCAGCTATCATATGAGTCCTCAATTGAAATCTTATAACTTTTAAATTTCTCTTTACTTAAACGAATTTTCTTTAATTCGTATGATATCCTTTACAACTCAATCTGAGTTCTTCTTCCCTTACTACTTTATAGTACCATTCATTTATAGCATTGGCTATAAACCATTCATTGTTTAACAGAATGTCTGTTGTCACAATTCAATATGATCACGTGGTGATCTTCTTCCTTAATCGTTTAACTCGATCTTCTTATCTTTCTCTCTACGATTATAACCTTTGGTACTCATACCTAAGGTTTATAACCTATCAGCTATGATACCACTCTATAACGCCCCAAAATCTGGTCTATTTTCACACCCAGATTCCGTACGTCACGATCCCATCTTCTTCCAAACATACATCATTATATAGTTAAATATAACAACTGTGACGCCCCCAAAATAGCTCCAATTCACCCAACCCATTTTGAGTCGCCAAATACATGGTACAGAAAATAACTACAACTTCATTATCACAATTGTTGTGCAAAATACAACAACACAAATGTTGTGAGTTTTTATACAAATATATACCAACTGTGACTCATGTCCCAACCTTGGATAGAACGTCACAATGGCACTTTATATAAAGGAACAGTCAATAACTGTTTTAGAAATTAAAATCTTTGGGAAGTGCTCAAGAAAACCTTCATACATGGGAGGCCATGCGTCTAGGTTATGATAGATATCATATGTCCACATAAATATCCTTGGTTGACCCAATAGTCCCCAAAGAAAAACGAGAAGATTACTATCATGTTCTTTCCAATGGTGAGTCTTCTCTTGACATATAACTATCTCCACTGTCTCCAGTTGAGAATTATATTACAACCAAACTCCAAGGTTATATAGGTAGTGCTCGTAGATATACTCAACAAGTGGATGTGCACAACCCTGTCTTATAATAACACGAGATTGTATATCATTAGGCATCTTGTATGATAGTGGCAAAACACGCTTCCAAAGTTGGGTTCGCCTCACCCTATTATTGTTCACCAAAATTAGATATTAAATGACGTATAGAATACAACACACTTATCTAAGGTTCTCAATAAAATTATTTCTATACTGTTTAGAGAGAACCTCAACAACTATAGATCACCGTTCTATTCCCCTGTTACCCCCACTCGACCTAGCTACACTTTTATTACCTGAAAGGAATTGTGAAGCAAAAGGGTGAGCAAAAATATCCCAGTAAAGAATATCATAACTAAAGATAATTAAATTATCAATAGCCTTCGTTAATAATAAATCACAGATTTAGAACATATGGTAGATGATAAACTTTTCAACCATAGTTGCAGCGAAACGAGTAATCCATTAGAAGAGTCAAATAGACCATAAAGTCTATTATCTTCTCCATGTTAAAAGTCCAACAACAATGTTTTATCCTCGTAACATCAATCAATATTTCATGTCCACAATCATGTGAATAACTCATAATCATAGTTGTGGTTCTAAATTCATCTTCTCATCCAGGACGAAGATAATTTTCATCACATGTCTTTACCTGAAACATCAAAGATCATGGTTATACCAAATCACAGTTCTCGTTCATAATCATACTAATAACTTCATCTTTGCACTACGGACCAAAGATATTAATTAAAAATTTATCTTTGCACTAGAGGCCAAAGATATTCAACAATAGGTCATCTTTGCACTACATGTGTGAGACCCCGAATTTTATGAAATAAAAGTATTCAATTTTTCTATTTTAGTAAATGGTTAAATTGATAAAGTTTAAAGTTAAGGGTGATATATGAAAATTTTGCAAAGTAAGCAAGTTGTTATAAAATATTCGTTTGGTCGGGGAATATTATTTTTGTCGGAGAATATTCGTACGATGGCATAATCATTGATGGACCCCACAACAGAAGTACGGTCGTCGTAGTTAGAAAATGACAAAAACATTTTATGAAAATAACGGCGGAAGTGTTATCGTTAAAACTGTTGAACTACACGGTAGTAAAAGTAAAGAATACGTCTGGCGTGGTTGCATAAGAGTACACTGCAGTATTGGTTATTGATGCTTACATGATAAGTCACTCAGTTATACTCAATTATTGCTACAGTAATTGCTGCATCATATCTCTCATATTATTAATTCAATTATTGTCACAGTATTATGTGCATAATATATTATTTTATTAAATCAATAATTGAGACAACAAAGTTATTCATATTATTAAATTGCAATATTTACAATGTCTAGAAGTTCTGTCAAGGAGAGGTTTGGTCACCTAATTGCGCGCCAATAGGGAAAAATCCTTATCGGAAAGCCCCCTATTTCCTGGGAACAACCTGGTAGTTAAATATTGTGAGTTATGATATTAATGATGGATAAGTTCGTGTTGATTAAAGATGAATTGATAGTTCGATTGTGTTGAAATTATTTGTGTTAAACATTTATTTCGATAGTAATTGATGTCTGGAGGTTATATTGTTCAATCGGGTATTCGGGGCACTTTTTGTGTTGGAGTTACTATTCATGAGTTACTATTCACGAGTTACTATTCATGAGTTACTATTCAGGAGTTACTATTCATGAGTTACTATTCATGAGTTACTATTCACGAGTTACTATTCACTCTAGTATTGTGCATTCAGGTATTTGGGTACAATATTATTCCATGAGGAGATGTGCTAATTTTTCAGACCGTTGGTTGAAGTTATAATAGTGAATCAATATAGACCGCTGGTGGAAAGTTATAATAGTGAATCAATATGGACCGCTGGTGGAAAAGTTATAATAGTGAATCAATATGGATCGCTGGTTTAAAAGTTTTAAATAGTGAATCAGTATGGACCACTGGTTTAAAAGTTTTAATAGTGAATCAGTAAAGACCGTTGCTTTAAGTTTTAATATGGACCGTCCATTTAAAAGTAAATCGATCTAGATCGTTCATAAATTAGTTACTATTCATTCCATTCTTCTATAAATAGAAGCTCATTCCTTCATTATTTCTTACGAATTCACTGAAACTTTAGAGAAAGAAATTATAGAGAGAAAGAAGAAGAGTATTCTACTACTTTACTACTTCTATATCCAGTTTCTTTTACGGTAAGGGATGTTATTCTTTCTTATTCATGAAGAGAACTTCTGTTATTCCATTCTTTATTATTCTGTTGGAATAACATGTATACGTGGCATACCCTGTACATAACCTGTATAAGTGGCATACCCTATACTTGGTGAAATCCTTATGTTGTTCCATTCTTTATTATTATGTTGGAATAACTCAGTATCGTGTATACCCCGTATATAACCTTGTATAAGTGGCATACCCTATACTTGGTGAAATCTTATGTTGTTCCATTCTTTATTATTTTGTTGGAATAACCTGTATACGCGACATACCCTATACTTGGTGAAATCCTTATGTTATTCCATTCCTTATTATTCTGTTGGAATAACCTGTATACGCGGCATACCCTATACATAACCTGTATAAGTGGCATACCCTATACTTGGTGAAATCCCTCTGTTGTTCTAATCTGTATTATTATGTTGGAATAACCTGTTTGTGCGAAGTACTGCATACGTGGTGAAATTCTTCTATTATTCCATTCTATATTATTATGTTGGAATAACCTGTTTATGCGAAGTACCACATACATGGTGAGATTCTTCTATTATTCCGTTTTTTATTATTCCGTTTAATATCATGTCTGCGCTTAATTTCGCTTTGACCGTTCCATTTATTATTCTCGTTGAATAACTTTTGTCATAATGAGATTACCGTGATACCGGTGATGTCTATTGTTATTCCATTCTTTATTATTCTCATTAAGAATAACTTTTTGCAGGATCTATCGCATGCATGGTGATTTCTTCCATTATTCCATTCTTTATTATTCTCATGGAATAACTCTGTCTCATGTGAGTACCACATGC
This sequence comes from Panax ginseng, assembly GCA_020205605.1. NCBI lineage: Eukaryota > Viridiplantae > Streptophyta > Magnoliopsida > Apiales > Araliaceae > Panax > Panax ginseng. Next base: position 93,165,487 of record CM035129.1, read on the forward strand.
CCGGTGAATGATCCTTTGTATTCATTCCTTATTAAATTGTGGAAATGATTTGTATCACGTGATTACCGCATATGAACGAAAATCCATTTGCAGTTTCATATATTCTCTTATACTAAGTTGATTAAAGCGTTAACTTCTATACTCCATGAAATTAGTGGAATATCCTTGATATTTGCGCTTCATCCAGTATCTTTCATGGAAATATTCTTCTGAGCATTCTTAAATTTAATCTACAAAGAAGTATCATGTTGATAATTTGGATGTTATTGGTTCCTGGTTAAATTAATTCGTGAACTTGTTTTATTGAATTATTATGTCATTGTTATCATCCTCATGCATATATTGTGATTTAAGGTCATCTTTGGCTTACGCGCATAGATGGACTTAGTATGATTATGACCAGGGATCATTCGGTATAATCATGACCTGTAATGTTATAAATGATATGGTAAAAGTCCTTAGTGGTCTGTAACGCATTGATGGATAGTTTTTGGTATGATTATGACCGGGGATTGTTCGGTATAGTCATGACCATTGATGATTTAATGAATATGCTTGGCCATAGTACAAGGATGATTAGATGATGTGTTTTAATTATGGTTTGAGTCTCAATGCCGAAAAAATTGATGAAAATATTTTAAAACCATGTAAGATAGTAGATTTTATTCCTACTTGACTCTTCTAATGGATTGCTTATTCACATGCAGCTTAAACTTGATGTCTATTATATTTTATCAGTTTAACATTGTTGAACACTATTGATAATTTATTCTGCATTATCTTAGTCATAATATTTCTTCTTCGGGCTAGTTGAGCTCACCCTTTCTTTCACTGTTCTTTCTCGAAAATGAGAATATAGTTTGGGACGAGCCTGGGAACTGAGTGATGATCCGAGGATAACATTAGTAGTCTTCACTATTCTGTTAAATAGTGTGACAATAAATGTAATGAGCACTTCATTGAGAGTGGATATTGTCTAGAAGGCAATATTATTGTTTAAACTCTCTGTTTATGTTTTGTCGTATTTTACATGACAGTTGTATAATTAAGTTGTATTTGAATTTATGTACCATGTATCTGGCGACTCAAGATGGGTGATGAATACCTAATTTTGGGGGCGTCACAACATGCCAAAGATATTCAACAACAGGTCATCTTTGCACTATAGGCCAAAGATATTCAACAACAGGTCATCTTTGCACTATGAGCCAAAGATATTCAACAACAGATCATCTTTGCAGTACAGGCCAAAGATATTCAACAACAGGTTATCTTTGCACTACAGGCCAAATATATTCAACAACAGATCATATTTGCACTACGAGCCAAAGATATTCAACAACTGGTCATCTTTGCACTACAGGCCAAAGATATTCAACAATGGGTCATTTTTTCACTACAGGCCAATAAACAACAGTCCATCTATGCAGTACGGGCCAAAGATGATTTTCATCACAATATAAGCATGATGATCATGACAAGGATATAAAGAATCAATCACATGAAATAAAGGATAAATTTTAAAGATTTTAACAATTTAATTTATCCAGAATTCAATAATATCCAAATTGTCAACATGATACTGCTTTGTGGAGTAAAATTCAAGAATAATATTATATCAAAAATGATTTGAACAGAAAATAATATTTCAACAAATATTTAACGAAGATAGTAACATTATTCATTATATTATAAACTCCCTTTAATATTATTCATTATATAATAACATTAAATTCATTTGCTAATATTATTAATCATTAAATCAATGATTTCATAACACCTTAATCCAAATTTTATAAATCAGCTTAATAATCTCATACTTTAATATTATTAATATTACGATAATATTTTAATCATTTATTAAACTTATAAATAATTTATTTTGATTGTTTACAATTAACTAATTAATGCATTTAATCATCCTAAAATGCCAAACTCATAAGATTTCATCACCAATAACCAAAACCCTCATAAAAAATCTGCATATACCTTATATAGGATTCTTAAGCCATAAAATCCTATTTTTCAATTTTCTTACTTCACATAACATATTTAATTCATTTACTCATAACTAGTCCATTTTTATGAAAATACTAAATCAAATTCCCGTAAAATTTTCTTTTACTCGAATTTAGCGTAATATAGTCCCATATTGAACATATATTTTGTTTGGAATTTTTAAAATTCATTTACTATTTTTCATATGGCCAAAACTGCCGAATATTTAGACATTTATCATAAACTGTAATTTTGTCCAAAAATTTCAAAATTTACAAAGTATACTGCTGTTATATACATGTACTCCCAATAAAAATTTTACCAATTTTGGAGTTAACCACAAGGAGTTATAAGGGTTTACTTTTAAAATAGTCTTTTCCCATAAAATTCATATCTCTTAATCTATACATCCAAAATTTGCCATTTTTGGACACAATCTATAAAACTCATCAAATTATCATTTTAAATTTTTTCAGAATTTTTGAGGTTCGAAAATTTTTACGAAACTAAAAAACATAATAACCCTTACAATCCCTTACCTCAAAAGAGCAGTATTTCTGACTGGAATATCGGATGTAAAGCCGAATGAAACTTGCACTGGATATCAACTCTCAAAGTATCTAAATACTCACAAAAATATGCTCGATAATATAGAGAGAAAAATACCTATGTTTCTGGTGTGATTTTTAATTCTAACCTAAGCACCTATTTAAAGAAAAATGCTAGGACGCCAAAGGAGACTAAATTAACAAAATATTAATAAAAACAATTCTACGCGTACTTCTTTGAAAAAAATTTAGCCACCACAAGTGGGGCCCACCAAAGATCAGCCATCTTCCCCAACAACCAAAAGTGGGTCCCACCTTCTAGAAATCTCCACCCAAAATCATTTATAAAACTAATTCCCGAATCAGTCACCTCTTAAAATTTATAACAAAACATACATTAATTTTTAACGGTTTAAAATTTGTGGACATATACTCAACTTATATATGTATAACATATCAAAAAATCAAAACGATCCAACAGTCGGATTTAAAACTATAACTCACGCAATATATCTCAAGAACACTGATTTATATGATTATGAGTCCTTCGTACCAGTTTCATTCAAACAGTCACCACGTAAAATCCACAAAGAATTTTTGAGTGATTCAAATTTCTACGTTCAGCTTACTTCCAGGGCTTTCTTTTGATATATGGCTCATCTCCTAACTCATTATACACAAAGAGTTATAGATTTTACAAAATCAAGTAATAAACTAATTTTCTGAAAATTTCCAAATTTCATTCTTCATTTCGACAAAATACTAATAAAATACCTCAGCTTTAATTCCTTCATTTACAACCACATAAAATATATCCATCATTTATATCCACATAAAATAAATATTTCTTTATCATATAAATCAATAAATAATTATTAAATAATATTACAGAATCACAATAATGACAACCAGACCGTTCCCAGGAAAGAGGGGGCTTTCCGATAAGGATTTCTCCTTACTGGAGCGCAATTAGGTGATCAAACCTCTCCTTGACAGAACTTTCTAGACATTGCCAATAATGATATCTAATAATATTATTCAAATAATATGAATTATCGATCTGATAATGGGAAATATTATGCCGTGACAATTAATGAAACAAGAATAATATAAAATATCAACGCAGCAATTGTTGAATCAATAAAATAAAATATTGAACAGTAATTACTGTAACAATTATTGAGTAGTGCCTTCTTACGTAAGAATCAATAATTTAAAAATACGGTGCAATATCGTGTGCTACTGTGCAACCACGCGTATTACTATATTTTAACCACCAGATAACCCAACAGTGTTAACGGGAACCATTATGCTGTTATTTATAAAAACTCAAACTTGTCGTTTTCTTCATCCGACTATTTTTTTGTTATGGGGCCCACAAATGGTTGTGCCATCGTACGAAGATTCTCCGATAGCAAGAATATTCCACGACCAGACGAATATTCCCCGACAACAATGAGTATTTTATAGCCACTTGCTTATTTTAAAAAAAAATTCATATATCACCCTTAACTTTAACTTTTTATCAGTTTAACCATTTACTGAATAACAATTATAAGAAAAAGTTAAATACTTTTATTTCATAAAATTTGGGGTCTTACAACAACATACATTCTCAAATCCCAGGTTCTAATACCTTATAATCTCATTCATTACAAATAATGATAATTACATTATTCTTTACATCTTACACGACTGACTTTTATCCTCCACCAAGGGTACATAACAGTTCATTAAATTATTCTATAGTTTAATTACATCATTCTACATTACAAGTCTTTGCTTGATCTTCACGCTCATTCATCTAATGAATGACACTTCGTCTAGATACCGATCAACTTAATCTTTACGGGATACTTAAGTTCTTTCTAACATTGTTCGCTAAAATTTTTTGTATTTAAAGCAAGTGTGAGTATTCAATTGCTCAGCAAGTCATAACAGTTGAACAGACAACTTTAAGAATTTAAACATTCTTTTAAGACTTCAATAACAGAACAAAAGTTATGAAGCAGCTTGAATAATAGGAATAATCTCGATTCCTATCATTTTAAAAAATTAGTCACATTCACTTTGAAATACTTTTATTCTTCTACCTTTTTCATTCATATCTTGTCTGGCTAGAATCATTAGCACAGACGTAACAATAATGGTTCATGTATAAATAGAACATTTTCTTATTGAATAGTTCATCTCATAGAAACCCCAAAGTGTTCAAATTGTGGCTCAAGGCCTCATACATTCTACCACCTTGTACAAATATCACACATTTTCACATAGACAGAAATTCTCAAGTTCAACATCTGAGAAGTTTAAGAAACTAACATTCATTTAAAATATGAATGAAGTTAGGAAACTTTCGTTACGCACAACTATCGCTTATAGTTTACGTTGAACTGTTTACCGCAATCCCTATACAACACATATAGAAATAACGCATACACCAATTAGTCATCTTCTTGACTTTACGTATTGGTTTACTTAACTTTATTTCTTAGGGTTCTCGTTCTTGCAATCTAAGTTTACGTGATTAACTTCCTTTACTACCGATTTACGGCTTCATGACATACGGATATGTCTTACTCATACTATCATCATCTTTGATGATTTACATTCTTATCTTCTTCTTATAACTCTTCTAGGACTCAGTACACATCGTGTCTCTGCTAGTAGTCTATATGGTACTCTGAGTGGTTTCCCACAAACAACTAACAAACAAGTTCCTGTCTCATCTACACTGTCATCATAGTGAGTTAGATCGGTTGCCAGTTTCGTATAAACCTCCGCTCTCTGAAGGAATTGTTTAGCCTAGCTCCCATATGTCAACCATCAAAGGTTACGATTGTAGTACAACCTAAATTCATCTAACTTATCTGAACCATTAAATTATAATGTTTGTTAAGTCAATTTCTTATTTCTTATGGCTTTCTGGCAACCAAATGTGATACTTCAGGATTTATTCATTATCGTCTAAGTCGTATAGTCTTTTGTATACTCAGAACGATCATTTAATATTAATTCTACTCATTTATAGCGTTAACCATTACCTTGTTCATATCTTACAATGTCTGGTTCATTTGACTTGGAACGTCATCCAAGTTAATCATTAACTCAACTTCTTTACGTTATACGCCATTGTCTTTAATTCAACTTCTTCATCGTTCACGTTTTAATCATTGGTCTTCATTATCATATAGTCAAACCATACACGGGGTGTAGGTTCTACTCGTTTAATATTCGCGTACACTAAACCCTCACGTTGGTTAAAGTGTTTAACGATTACATTTCATTCTAACATTCTTTATCCGACTCACATTCTGCTTTCATTAATCTTATTACCGTTCATTATGGCTTTATTGATAATTCATATCTTACTTACTACCTTTATCAACATCTAATTCACACAACCAATATATACTTAAAATGTTTGCCCGATACGAATACGATTCACGAGGATCGTTTACGTAATCCATGTTCATGTTGTTCATCTCTTAATCTCTAATTTAACCTTTACCTAAGGTTTTAATCACTTTCATTAACTACTCATCACCTGAACCCCATCTTCATTATTCTTTCTTAATGTCGAAGCCATACGGTTCATTGTATGCTAAGACCGATCGTTCATCACAACTTCATTGCTTTCACAGCGTCTATACGCTTTACGCATATCTCTCATTACTATAACATAACATCGATATGTTATTTGTTACCCTCTTCAATTAACATCTAAGGAATCGCCATCATAGCAATCCCTCATGTTCGTTTTATAGCGAATACGGTCCTCGGATATCGGTTCTGTAAATTAGTGTTTACATTCTTTATCTTTTAATCCCATTCAAACTTTCCGTTAAACCTTTATTTAAGGTTTAAATAACTTGATTAAGTGTTACATTAGTTGAATATTATGATCTTATCTTCCCTTATGTTTCCCCGAAGAGCTCAGTAGTTAAAAGCTCTTCTCTGGCTTTTTTCTACAATCGCCACGCACCGACTTCCTTCTCTTCTCTCAAGCTTCAAAGACCACTCATAAGAGCTAATCGTCAATCGGCCGGCATCATGGATCTTCCTCAAGTCATGGTCATGCGTTGCGCCAAGCTCAAAACATAGAAAATTTTTCCAAGTGTTGAAACTAGTTTGAGACGCTTACTTCCCGATCTCACAACTTATTCGATATAACTCAGAACGAGGTTGTTCCAAAGCCATTTTATTCCTTATCTTACGTACCTCAATTCCACTCAGACATAATTTCGTTCTGAATCCGTTAACATGCCATTCGATTGGCTTAATCTTCGTCTTTTGTTCATTTTATGTTATTAACGTTCTTCGTTCGTTCGTCCGTAATTCGGTCATCCGAACTCAGAACTCGTTCGTTCTTGAGTCCACGACTCACATTTTATACGTTCTCTTAAATTCTTATGAAACCCTACACGTTCAGGTTCATTTACTGACTTTTTAATTGTCGTTAGTCTTTTACAAAATTCTCCCCATAACTTCGTTATAGCTAAAGTTTAATTTGTTCTTCATGAACGTTTCTACCGTTCCTAACCAAGCAATAAGCATCTAACTTATACACGATAGTTTTAAACTTTTCCATCAATAACAATTATACTACGATGGTTTTAAATTTGTCCATCAACAACGTTCTTCGTGTTCTATGCGTGTTCTTCGCGTTCTTCGTTAGTTCTTCATTTTTAATCCATATTTTGATTACGATTTCACTTTTTCTTGGAATTTCATGTTATGAAATACAATTCCTTACTTATTGCACCAAATTGTTCGTATGATTCATTCAGATCGCTCAAATTCATTACGAAACTTATACTTCCTTAAGAAATTTATAAATTAAACTTCTAATTCTTATTTTTTTCATTTTCTCATGATTTCAACCATATGAAATCATTCTTAACATCTTTTACTTCTGTTCTCATTAATTTATGCTTTTAACGTAGAAAACTTAAAGGAAATTTATATGAGACAAGGTTTAGGATTACCTTTATCCTTTAATCTTCTTTCGTCGGACAAATTTTGCACACAAGCAAGCTTTTCCTCCTCCTTCTCCTTCTCATCCGACCTCTGTCTCTTTCTCAAGTGTTGGTGATTTTCAAAATCACCAACAAATGAAATTAAGGCTTCCTTTTATAGAAAACCAAGGCTAGGGGCAAAATAGTTATTTTACCCCCGAATCTACTATACACACTTCCTTACTCCACGTCCTTACTATTCATGAAGCTTCCCTTTGAAGCTTCGTGCTTCCGTCTTGTGGAATTCGTCTGACAGTTCGAAATCTGCGATTCTCGGAATCCAAATATTTTTGGATATTTCATCTTTCCTTTACCGATTAACTTTTACGTATTCTTTGGATCTCCAAAAAACTAAAAAATACTTTTTAATATTAAGTGTTTTCCTTCACGTTTTCCCCTAACGTAGCTAAAAAAATGAAAAGTACATAGCAGTACTTTTTGTCATTTTTATTTCGTCCGATTTTCGCATGTTTTTCGAGAAAAACTTTTATCGGCTTACTTAACTTTTCACGATATATTATCGTCAAATCTTTCGACAGAATGTCATTTCGACATACCGAACTCTTGAAAAGGCTTATGTTATTCAAACCCTAACCCTTAGGGTTTCTTCAGGTGAATAGTGCCTATTTTGTCTTTTTCCCCATAAATATTTTTGTTCCCAAATTTTTTTTATTTTCATCTTAAAAATTCTTATTCGTTCAGTCCAGCTCGTAGCCAGAATCCTCCAGTATTATAATCATCCTAGGTTCTAGAACGATTAATAAACACAACATAAAATATTATTAATAAAAATTCCTTTTATTAATAACTAATTCTTTAAATCTTAAATTCTGGACAATCTGATTTTCCTGGTTGTCAGAGAAGTAAAAGATGAAATTATCCCTAAAAATGCATTATATATGATATATGTTTTTATTATTCTACTGACGTGTACTAATCAAACAAAATTGTTTTGTTGTAGATGTCAGGAGAAAATGAAATGTATAGGGATATACATGTAGTAAGTGAAGAGTCAGTGAATCAAGTAGAGATTATACCAACCCGATGAGTCAAGAGCCGTAAGTGGTAGTTGTTGAGTCTTGAGACTCGAAAAACCTAGACCTTATGTCTGTGTTCGATGGCATGTCTGAAGAGGAGGTGGAGGTGGTGTCATTTAACACCATAGCACATGTAGAAGAAAAGACTCCGGGGGAGTCAATGAGATCATTGTTCATGACTGTATTGGATAGGAATATCCAATATTTTAAGGAGGTGAAAGAACTGAAGGAGGAGCTCCATGCTGTCTTGGAGGATAAGAAGAGTATGAAGTCGATGTGGGATGAGGAGCATGTTGAGAAGGTGTAAGCCAAGGACAAGGTCCATGAGCTTAAACAAGAGGTCTTTGAGCTCAGGCAGGAGCTAAAGACCAAGAAGCAGAAGGTTAGTCGAATGTCCAATATACATAGGAGTTCGCACGGGGATTTTCAGTGGCAGTTGGCTGAGTATCTTGTAGAGGCGGGGCAGACTCGACATACTATTAGCCGAGATGTGATAGCCGGTCTTGCCAATGTCGACTATGAGAATGCCTTAAGGCAGATGTAATCTAGCTAGTAGTTAGATTAGAATAGATATGTAAATATGTTATATCTTTGTAGTCACGTAAAACCCTCTTTTGTATAACAAAGGGTAGTCTTTTGTAAATCCCAATTTTTGGAAAGCCATGGCGAGAAAGTAATGTAATCAGCTTAGGTTGTGTAATGTTGAACGATGTAGTATTATACTACAAGAAGCAAATTAATATAAGTTTTCTTTTATGGAACATATTGTGCAATGAGTATGAGTTATTGTTTAATAATGAATAATAACTAATTAACAAGAAAGAAATGATAATGAAATGTTATTTACTTTAAAAGCAAAATACCGCCAAGAAGGATACAATGAAATCAAGATGCTAATGTTAATGAACCGGAAGGAGGTCCGGTTAACCTGATGTAAGAGTTCGTTAACTTGTTAATGACCGCTTTTAATAGAAATAAGGTTAATATACCCGTAAATCCTGCAGTAGTACGAGTTACTACTTTTAAGGATTTTAAGAGTATCGGTCCGCCGGAGTTCAATGGAAATACGGACCCAATAGAAGTCCAAACTTGGGTAAAAGAAATAGAAAAGGCATTTGTTATTACAAATGTCGACGAGGGGAAAAAGGTTACTTTTGCTGCCTACATGATGAAGGGAGAAGCCAACTTTTGGTGGGAGGCAAACCAGGCTGGGGCTGGTATAGAGAACTTTATGTGGATGCGGTTCAAGGAGATTTTCTCCGAGAACTACTTTCCCACAAGTATGTAGGGGAGGATGGAGATGCGGTTTCTAGAGTTAAAACAAGGGGAGATGACTGTTCCCCAATACGCTGCTAAGTTCAATGAACTGGCGAGGCTTGCTCCACACCAAGTGGACACGGAGGTGAGGAAGGCTAGGAGGCTCGAGCAAGGCTTGAAACCCTGGCTCTATAGCCAGATATCAGTGTTCTAAAGTACTTCTTTTGGGACCATTTTGGAAAAGGCGATAATTGCCGAAGGTAGGAATGAGGCTCTAAGCCAATACCACAAGGAGAAGAAGAACAAGGGTAAAGTAGACGGGGGAATAAAGATTGAGGGAGCCAACGGGAGTGGCGACGGTCAGAAGAGAAAGGGATTTAACTCTAGGAATTCCGGAGTGAAGCAATGGGGATCCTAAGAGGAGGATGGAGGCATGCAAGAACTGTGGGAAGATTCACTTAGGAGTCTGTCTTAAGGGGAAGGCAGTATGTTATAACTGTGGATAAGAGGGGCACATTTTGCCTAACTGTCCAAGTCCAAAGAAGAACCGTGGATGCTTTGTATGTGGATCAACTGACCACATAGCGAAGAACTGCCCAAAGAAGGGGACAGATAGGAATAAGGGTGTTAATAGTAGTAAGTTAGCTATTAGCGATCCAGCGCAGACGGGTAGGCCGATGGCCCGTACCTTTAACATGACGGTCCAAGATGCAGTTGCATCCAGGGATATAGATACCAGTATTATCTCGGTCAATGATATAAATGCTTATGTATTGTTTGATTCGGGTGCTACTTGTTCATTCATAGTGTGTGATTTTGCTAAACGATTAGAATTACTTCCCAAAAGATTGCATGTACCATTGAATATTAAGGTAGCAAATGAATAGATAATTCATGTTGAAAACATTCATAGGCTTTGTTGTGTAGATATATGAGATTGTACATTATTGATAGATTTGATATCGATAAAGTTGGGAGAATTTGATGTAATTCTCGGGATGGATTGGTTGTTTAACCATGGTGCAATTATAGATTTCCAAAAGAAATGTGTAAACATTAGAACGTTGAGACAACCTCCTATAGTGTTTTACAGTAATAAATCAACGGGACGTTCGTGTTGTCTTACTATGACACAAACTAGGAAACTATTGAGGAAGGGGTTTGTAAGTTATTTATGCCATATATTGATACCCAAAGAGTGGGAGCAACGATGGAACAAGTCCCTATAGTTAAAGAATTCATAGATGTATTTTCGAGTGAATTATCAGGTCTTCCACTGATTGGGAGACCGAATTCATAATAGACATTGTTCCAGGAGCGGCAACAGTTTTTAGGGCACCGTACCGTATGGCGCCATTAGAGATGAATGAGTTAATAGTTTAGTTACAAGAACTGTTGGACAGAAAGTACATTCAACCGAGTGTTTCGCCATGGGGAGCACCGGTACTGTTCGTGAAAAAGAAGGACGGATCGTTGAGACTTTGTATCGACTACCGAGAGTTGAACAAGTTAACGATAAAGAATAAATACCCATTTCCCAAGATCGATGATCTCTTTAATCAGTTGAAAGGGGCAAAGTATTTTTCTTGTAACGCCCCCAAATTAAGGTACTTGAAACCCGAACTCGGTGCTTTACGATACAATTTCTTTGAGCGGAATAATACTATTAATAATAACAATAATTTGAATTTTAAACTTACATTTATCAGAGTCTAATCCCAAGTACGCAATCTTTACTACACTCATTACAATACATGATAATAATAAATATCATTGTCTTAATAAAGTCATACTATTACATATAATACCATAACACCTATTCTGTTTGCTTTCCTTTTCCCTTGTCCTTGACCGAACCTCCTGGTTGTTCACAATTAGCTGAAAACATTTAAATTAAGCAAGGATGAGCATTTGAGTACCCAGTAAGTAATAGCAATTATAAATATAAGCTGAAAGAAATAAATGTTTTCTTTGTACGACACTTCTACAATGAATCAACAGTTGTTAAGTAAGCTGAACCAATAATAATAACATAACAATTATATATCAAAATTTTTGAAACTACGTACTGACTATAAATGTGTATTAGTCGACAGACTATGAACATTATTTTTAATTTTTGCTAAGGTTTAGCAGAACTTCATCCGTAAACCGTCATAACTTACGGGCGCGAGGGTGATCATCCCAATGTGCCCTGTATTGATCAAAACTACATGCAATAACTATATTATCGTTCATCTTTTTCGCCATGGGCGCATAAAATTTTTCCTATATTCGGGATGTTCATACTTAGTCGGGAATCCAAACCAAAGCAATTTGATTGCATACAATAAAGTTTTATCATATTCAATGATATTTCTAAATTTGTGTCTAGCTGGGTCAAATAGCTTAGACAACTTTTAATTAATGTATACATATCGGAGATCGATAGGTGTGTATCAACATGTGACTAAATACAATGATTATCAAAGTGAGGACACTTGTATAACCATATTTAGAAATTAACGAACAGAATAAATATCTAAATTATACAATAATATTGTACTGATAAATAATGATAGGATACATAATCGATAACAATAGAGTTAATATTCTGGCACAATGATAATATAATTTTGAAACTTTCGTACTTATATCCATTACATAAAGTAAATGCAAAGGTAGGATACTTGCCTGGTCTGCTGCTTACAATTATGCAACTTAGTTTTATCTTTTATATCAAGACCTATCATTGATAAGATCATTCTACCGATTAGAATAACATATCGTAACATATAATACTGTTTATTACAGTCATCATATAACCTAATCACATTATCACACATGTTTAACAGTCATTGGATCACAAATAGACTCGTAGCTAATCAAATTATCTAAGTCTAGATAAATTTCTAAAACATGTCGATGTGCCGACATCTTTATTGGTAATTAACGAGTCTAAGACTCTATACCAAAGTTCAATAGATGTAAGTATCAGTCATATGATTTTTCATAGCCTTCTAATAATTTTTAAATAATTATCATAATTTATCATGAATTTTCAAACACTGGAATAATTATAAAATGATTTAAATATCAAATAATCTATTATCATTAATATTTAAATAATATTAAACTATTAATGAAACCATTGCCAAAATATTAAAGTTATTTATAATAACTCAAAATATTTTTAAAGTATTAATATTACCCTTAAATGATTTTTAAAATAATTAAAATCAATTTTAAACAATTACCATTAATATTTAAATATTAATGTCTTATTTATCAAAATATTAAAAGTCATTAATTATAACTTAAAATATTTTTAATTCATTTATATCCTTTTTAAATGATTTTTAAATTAATAAAACCATTTTAAAACTATTTATTTAATATAATTATTAAATAAACTTAATATTAAATTAATATCATTACTATTAATTATTAATAAAATTATCCTTTAAATATTAAAAGTTTTATTTTATAACTTAAAATATTCTTAAACACTTTATTTTCATTTAAAATAATTTTTCTAATATTAAAATCAATTTTAAACTAATTTATTTAATATAAATATTAAATAAATCTAATATTATTAATATTAAAATATTAATATTTCTCATAAAAAATATCAAAAGTTATATTTTATAACTTAAACTATTTTATAACCTTTAAATGATTTTTATATGATTTTTAAATCATTAATTCTATTTTTCATAATTTATTTATTACATTTATTAAATAACTTAATTATCATTAATATTAATTTGTTAATGAAATTTTATCACAAAATATTAAAAGTCATTAAAATAACTTAAAATATTTTTTTATACCAAAATATAATTTTAAATGATTTTTCAAGTATTAAAATCATTTTAAATAATTTATTTAATATAATAATTAAGTAAATTAAATACCTTTAATATTCCAAAAATATTAAATATTTATGAAATATATTCAATATTATTAAAAACTAATTTTTTGGCTTTAAAATAATTTTTAGTAATTTATTATGTATTTTTAATAATTTAAAACTATTTTTCTCTAATTATTTAATAAAATAATAATTTTCAAAAATTAAGTGTCGCTAAAAACTGCCGATGGCGACAAAACCGTCGCTATAGGTGTTCTTCATGTTCTTGATGAAACCCAGAAATTCATAACCAGTCATTAAGGGTACCACTTTGACTACCAATAATTCTTAACTCATGATGTTTGTGGAAAAGCTAATCATCAGATCTTGTAATACCCGTGTAATACTACACGATCCAACAACAAACATGGCCAATCAGTATAACCTGAGTGAGATCTGGAGCCTTAAACAAGCTGTCAGAGCTGTTCTTCATTTCTGGGTTACCCAGAAATGAAGAACATTCCGAGTGACCACTTTTCAGCTTCCACTACTTGCTGTTCTTGTAACATTTTAGTGATCTAAAAGTTTTAGTGTGTAGCTAACATGTAACTTAAGAGATCTATTACAAAACATTACCTTAACAACAACATCAGATAAAGAAGATATGGTTCAGTCAAACCATTTCAGAGATAAGCTTCAAACATTTTCTGGGTTACCCAGAAAATAGAAGTTGTACGTGATCTTCTTACCTGGTTTGACCATCCAGCATATGAAACCTAATTATCATTTTTGGTGTTCTAATGGCTTTAATCTACAGTCCATATAACAACCTTCAACATGAAAACAACAGCAATAACAAAACAACAAACAACAGAAAGATATGGGCCCATGAACTTGCTGTCAAAGCTTCATTGCAAGTTCATGGCTACACAGATTTCGTATGGTGTATGTCGGTCAACGTGGTTTGACCATCAATAAAAACCAATTTGTGCATGATCTGGACTTGATTCAAGTTCCAGGTCACAGATCTCATAGTAGACTACAAATCCAAAACATAAAACACACAAAATCATGAACATAGAGAGATCTACAGCCTCTAACATTCGTTGTCAGCACACAATATAAATTGTTTCCAGATTTTGTAAAACATCAAATCCGAGCTTCTAGATGTTATGGATCTAACATCTAGAAACCCAAATCATCTATGTACACTATAAACAACATGTTATAACATAAAAACACAACATTTAACATAGGATCAAAGATCAGATTTGGTTCTAGGGTTTATACCTCTTATGAACAATTTCTGATTCTTGGCTACTGATTTTGCCATGGGTGTTAGTGGGGCTGGTTTTGGGGACTGAAAGGCCAAAGGATTTCGTGGCTTTTAGAGAGAGATGGTCTAGGTTGAGTATTGGTGACCAAATGGGCTAAAATATGAACATTTCTCTCTCTTGATCTATATATATCTTGAATGTAAATGATTTGGCTGGGCTATATGCCTGAGTTGTGTTGTTATCAGTCACATGGGCAATCTTGGTGGTTTACCAACTCAATATTTCGCCAAGATTTGCAAGCAACATAATAAAGAATTGCAAAAGGGCTTTTTGGACATTTGGCTCATGACTTTAATGGTAAACTTGGTAAACCCTTAGGGTTTAACCCTAAGGTTCCACCAATTTTGATTATTTTTCTTGGATTTCTAATTAGGCCAAAAATAGAATTTTAGTTTCTAAAATTTCAAATTAGGATTTTGTAAACATAATTAGCTTCCTAATTACGTAGAACATGAAATTTAGATTTTTGATTCACTAATTAGCATTATGACATATAATTAAAAATTTAAGGTTTTCAATTTGATAATAATGGCTAAAATAGGAAATTAGGTTTTCTAAATTACAATTTAGGGTTTCAAAATTAGTTTAGGTTTTCTAATAACTTAGAACTTGCTAATTAGATTTAAGACCTACTAATTAGCATTAAGCTTTCCAATGAGCGATTAGGGTTAATAACTTAGCAATTAAAATTTTAAATTTGAAAATCAGGGTTTCAATTTGAGAATTAGGGTTTCCTATTTAAGATTATTATCTAATAATACACCACAATATTCATATAACACCATCTTTATCGATTATAAACTCCGGCTTGAGTTAAAATTAGGGTTTATTAATTAGACTAAGACTAGGGTTTTCTACTGTTCCATCAAAACTGTTTCACCATTTAACATTACACACATACAGGACATATTTATAGAACTGAAATATAATTAATATTATATTTTTATTCTCATTCCTTTATAAAAATCCAAATTTAGGGTTTGGATACCATATCAGATTTATCTTTTTATATATAACATTATTAATTAAGTTAAAATAATTAACTTAATTAATCTGCAATAAATTCATATAATAAAATAAAATAATTATTATAATAATTCTGTAATCATTTTATATATTATTTAAATAATATAATAATCATATTTTCATGGAAAATAGTTAATAAAAATATTTCTACTATAAAATTAATTATTATAAGAATATTTAAATTTATTTGTAATCATTCATGTAATAAATATATTTTATATTCATCACATAAATACATACATATTACTTTGCACGCATTCTCACCTTAAAAAAATTTATACACAAAAGTTCTATTTTAAATATATAGAAAATATCGGGTTATTACATTCACCCTCCCTTATAAAGATTTCGTCCCCTGAATCACCGTTTTAAAACCTATACTTACAAGGGTACATAGCATACACAGTCATTGCAAGTATATCTCGATCATAATTGATCGAACTGATCTTTAACTATTCAACATAAAGCTTGTCTATTTAATTAAACAGAAATTTGATTTCTAAAAGAACTTAAATTCCTCCTTCAAAATTTCTTTATAAAATAATTTATTATATATATAAGAAAATCATATATAAGAAAATAAAAGTTATACGAATAATACCTGTAATTGCATCTCCGGCTGCTACCGATTCCTGAACAGTCATGCTAAAGACTCTTGTGGTTGATTCTGTTGGTTTGTTTGTTGAAGTTGGTCTAGTTGTTGCCAATGTCCTGCATAACTTGTCCAAAAAGTTAAGGCCGAACATCAACGACCAAGTGGCTTGTTACAATCATTGGAGATTCTGGAGTGGAAGTGGGAGCATATCATGATGGACTTTGTGGTGGGACTTCCAATTACTCAGAAGGGGTATGAAGCGATTTGGGTAATAGTGGACCGAATTAATGAAGTCGGGTCACTTTTTGCCAATACGGGTTAAGTATAACTTAGACCAGTTAGCTAAACTTTATGTTAAGGAAGTTATTTTCTAGACATGGAGTACCAGTTTTGATAGTGTCAGATCGTGATCCACGATTCACATCAAACTTTTGGAGTTTGCAAGAACAGATGGGGACGCAGTTGAAGTTGAGTACGACATCATCCACAAACTGATGGGTAGAGCGAGAGAATAATTTAGACGTTAGAAGATATGCTAAGATCTTATGTCATGAATTTTAAGGGTAGTTGGGATGATCATCTACCATTAGTAGAATTTTTGTATAACAATAGTTATCATGTAGGCATAGGCATGTCGCCTTACAAATCTTTATATTGAAGGAAGTGCAGAACACCATTGTGTTGGGATGAAGTGGGAGAACGCCGAATGCTAGGGCCAAAATTGGTGCAGCGGACAGTGGATGTAGTGAAGTTGATATGGATGCGACTCTTAGCAGCTCAAGACAGATAGAAAAAGTATGCGAACTCGCATTAAGTAAATAGGGAGTTTGAAGTAGGCTCGTATATATTTCTAAAGGTATCTCCCTAGAAAGAAAAGATACTCTTTGGAAAGAAGGGAAAGTTAAGTCCAAGGTTTATAGGACCTTTTAAGGTATTAAAAAGGGTAGGCGAGGTAACTTATATTATAGCATTACCTCCAGACTTAATACGAATACATAATGTATTTTATGTATCCGTGTTACGTCCTTATAAGCCGGATTATAAGCACGTAATAGATTATGAGCCTATTCATATTGAGAAGGACTTAACGTATGAAGAGATGCCACTCATCGATAGAAAAGAGTAAGTTCTGCAGAACAAAGTTAAACCTTCAGTAACGGTGTTATGGAAGAACCACGATGTCGAAGAAGCAACGTGGAAACTTGAAGAAAAGATGAGGAAGAATTATCCTCAGTTGTTTGTTTAATATTTTAAGCGAGATTCTAGGGACATAATCCTTATAAGGAGGGGTGAATGTAACGACCAAGAAATTCAGATTTATTCTAAAATAATTTTATTTAATAAAATAATAAATAAAATTATATTATGTGTTAGTAAGATGAAGGTTGTTCTATAACCTAGATATGTTGGAATATTGTAGTATTCTGGCTACGTGGTAGAATTAAAGTGTTTGAATTTTTAAGACGAAAATAAAAGTTTTCCGAGAAATTTTCCTAAAAACACTATTCATCAATATTTGCTCGGGAATTATTTTTGAACTTCCGAGAAATACGTAACGATAGAATATCAATGAAGGATGGATTATGTAATAATAATACGAGTATGGCAAACACAGTTTTTTTCCTGCGTACTAAATTCGAGAACATTAGGGAAAGTAAAGCGTTAATGAATAAATGATGATCGTGGGATACGTATGTATTGTACGAGGTAATGAATACGAGTATGATACGAGGTATTATACGAGTATGTATGAATGATGGTATGTCGTATATAATGGATGAGTATACGAGTTAGCATACGAGAAGAATACATAAATAATACGTTATAAGTATTACGCAATTGTATTGGACTTGTAGGATTTGGTAGGAAGTTGTAAAAGCCCAAGTAACTTAAGGTTAAGCCCAATGGTATGAAATGGAAGCCCAACGTTAGTCCCAAGTTAATTAAACCTAAAGCCCAAAGTAAGAATTGGACCCATGGATCGAACCGATGGGTAAATGGTTAAGAAAAACCCATGGGGCAAACCATGTGGGCCCCATAGGTGAGTCATGGCTGATCTTGGTGAGCAATCAAAGGATAAGATGAGTGATTAGCAATGAATGAATAGTAAGGAGGTGATTAAGGAGGCGGGATGGCCTAAATAACAAAACTACCCTCACCTTAGGTTTTCTATAAATAGAAGCTTTGGATTTTCATTTGTTTCTAATTCAAATTTCACCAACAACTTATAACTTATTTAGTTGAGAGAAAAAGTAAGAAAAGCTAGTCTTTGTTAATCCAAGAAGCAAGAAGAAGAACAAAGTTTGATCATCAAGGGTAAGAATCCTAGACCATTAATCATCCATCTCTTCAATTATAGTTTGATAGAGAAGTGTTGATTAGTGGAGCATGTATGATAAGAAGTGATAAGTATGGCTAATCAATGGACCTAAACCTGAATAAGCCATGTATAAGTTATTCATACTTATTTAAGTTATGAACTAATGAAGAACATGTAAGAATTTGTCATGTGTATAATTTAATTAAATATGTTTGGTTAAGATATTAGAATGATGGAATGAATCCAGTTTAAATGGTGTAAAAATCTTAAGTAACGAAGTTATGGCAGAATTGATGAGATTAGGCGATAATCGTCGAAATCGTGAAATTCTCGGAATGGAAGTCCAAGTTTGCATTTTAGAGTTGCAGATTCAAAAATGGTCAAATTCCGACTTGGAACGAAGAAACAAGCTATGAACGTTCACGAACGTTTATCGTTTTAATAAAAATGGACTTAAACGGTGAATTCCATGTTAACGAATTCAAAAAGGTAAAATTCTTATATGAACACTTAGTTCATGTGATTTGTGAGCTAATGGCTTTTGAACAAGCCAATTCCAACTTAAAATGAACAATTTATGAACCCGAAAAGTTCATCAAACAAAAAGTCTATAAAACTTTTTTTGAGGCTTAGGGTCCACGCCGCAACACGACCTAGAGAGTAAAGGTCGGCGCCGCAGCGCTAGGCCGGATGTTGAGGTAATGGGAAGTGACGTCGCAGCGCGACCCCTAGTACTAAGAGTGGCGCCGCAGCGCCAAGATCGAGCAACATATACTGGAAACCCGCGCTACAGCGCGTGTTGTATAAGGATAGTCGACGTCGTAGCGCCAACACTAGGAAGAACACAGAGAAGAAGGCTTATGAACATAAAGAATAAGGAAGTGAATGAAGGGCGAATTATATACTTAAATTGACTTAAAGTAACATCATTAAAGGATGTTTATAACCTTCAGTAATACAACTAAATGGCGAAGGAAGATTACTTGAACGTGAACGTAAACACAATGTAATACGGTAGAACGTAACCAATTATAACAAATCTAATGAACAATTAGATTGAGAAGAAGGGTAAGATATAGTAGTAAACATACTTGATTATATATGACCTAATGTGGTATGTTATATGATCATGTATTGTAGAATCCTTAAAGACTCAAAGGGAAAGTATAATAACTGTAGAAAACATTAAAGGCAAGTGTTCTAACCCTTGTCCATGTTCATTCTAGACAAGCTTTGTGATTCATGTATCTTACACATGAATTGATGTATGATGAAGTCAAAGCCAATTCCTTTGGCTAGACTTAAGATTTTTTTGGATTTCTTATAATCTATCGAACTGTGGTCAATGTTGTCAAGTTTTGCCAAACTATTTTGGTATGGTTTTCAAAAGAATATTGAGTATGCTAAACAAATGTTTTGTCATCAAACGATAGGCACGTGAGGTTGCCAAAACTTAAACATACATACATTTAAAGAAAGTATTGTTGTACAACATAGAGTACTATAGGTTGATCACCTAGACGTGCTCGTAAGATATGTCGAACTTAGGAACTTAGTGTCGAGTTGTCCTTTTTAAAGAAAGTATGAAATTCTCAAGGTCTTGGACTGGAATTAATGTTTTATTGAATGTTGTTCATTGTGAAACGTTTAAGAAAAGAGAAGTGCTATTTTGAATTATCGATAGTACTTCATAACTATTGTTCAATTATTGAAGATATATGATTTGTATGTTTCAAGCATACTATTTAAATGGAATTATCATACTTGTTGAGCTAGTTATGCTCACTCTTATTTGAACCATATGAATGCAGCTAAGACCGAACGGACTGAAGGATCCGATAAAGATAAAGGGAAGGCTAAGGCGAACCTATAAATTGCCTTTGTAATAGTATAGGTTGAATGTTGTTATTATTTAATATTATGACAAGAACACAAGTAATGGTTTTAAAGAACCTGGGGAATGGTAATATTTTTTTGGAATATATAGAAGACATATTCGTTCTTTTGAGGCATTTCAATTGAATGTATGTGTGAACTGTAGCACCGTGTATCACCATATGTCGGGTTGAAAGATACCCGAATTTGGGGGCGTCACAATCGTGACCCAAGATTCACTTCACGATTTTGGGTTAGCTTACAGAAAGTTATGGGCACGAATTTACGATTCAGTTTGGCATACCATCCTCGAACGGACGAGAAATCAGAAAGGACTATTCAAAATCTTGAAGATCTATTAAAACTCTGTGTCCTAGATTTCAAAGGAAGTTGGGATAAGTACTTGCCATTGGTGGAATTCTCCTACAACAATAGTTATCAAACAAGTATAGGCATGGCTCCATTTATGGCGTTGTATGGACAAAAGTGTCATTCTCTAGTATGCTCAGACGAGGTGGGAGAGGCAACATTATTGGGACCAAAATTAGTACGCATGACTACAAAAAAGATCCAAATGATCTGAAAACGTATATAAACGGCACAGGATCGACAGAAGAGTTATGCAGATCTTCATTGAAATGACGTGGAGTTTAATATTGGGGATCATGTATTGTTACGTATTGCTCCATGGAAGGGAGTTACAAGATTTGGGAAGAGAGGAAAGCTCAATCCAAGATTTGTTGGTGCATTTGAGATTCTTGACCGAATAGGAAATGTGGCTTATAGACTCGCATTACCTCAAAGCATGTCTCATGTTTATAATGTTTTTCACATATCTATGCTTCGTAAATATATGAAAGACCTGAACCACATTATTGAGTAAGAACCAGACGAGATAGCCGAAGATTTAACGTACGAGGAGGTACCTGTCAAGATCTTGGATATGAAGGAGCATGTCCTACGCACAAAGGTTATACCACAAGTTAAGATTTTGTGGAGGAACCATGCTATTGAGGAAATGACATGGGATTTGAAATCAAAAATGAAAGCGAGGTACCTTCACCTTTTCGAAATACTAGGTACGTACGTCAATTTCGAGGATAAAATTTCCAAAGGAGAGGAGGTTGTAAGACCCCAACTTTTTATAAATAAAATTGAATTTCCTCTATTCATTATTTTGAAATAATAAGGTGTTAATTTGATATAATGCTTTGGTTATGGGTGAAATGTGCAAATTTTGCAAAATCAGCAAGGGGTTATAAAATATGCATTGTTGTCGGGGAATATTCGTTTGGTTGTGGAATATTCTTGTTGTCAGGGAATATTCGTACGACGGCACAATCTTTTGTGGGCCCCATAACGAAAAACGGTCGGATGAAGAAAATGAAAAGTTTAACTTTTTATAAATAATGACGTAATTGTTATCGTTAACACTATTGGAATACCTGGTGGTTAAAATACAGTAATACGCATGGTTGCACAGTAGCACACGATATTGCACAGTATTTTTGAATGCGTAAGAAGGCACTACTCAATAATTGTTACAGTAATTACTGTTTAATATTTTATTTTATTAATTCAATAATTGATGAGTTGATATTTTATATTATTGTTGTTTCAATAATTGTCACTGCACAGTTTTTTCCATTATCAGATCAATAATTCATATTATTTGAATAATACTATTAGATAGCATTATTGGCAATGTCTAAGGAAGTTCTGTCTAGGAAAGGGGTTTGGTCACCTAATTGCGCGCCAGTAAGGAGAAATCCTTATCGGAAAGCACCTTTCTTTCCTGGGAACGACCTGGTTGTCATTATTGTAATTCTGTAATATTATTTGTGAATAATTAATTATTGATTGATATGATAAGAAAATATTTATTTTTATATAGATATAAATGAAGTAATTAATGTTGAGGTGTTTTATCATTATTTTGTTGGAATTGAGGTATTAAAAATCATCCGTATGTGGATTTTGGGCATTTTCTGTTTGGAATTTGGAAAAACTTTCTTCTACAAAGTTGTAGAAAATTAAATTTTCTATGGAATAGACATGAGATTCAAATTTTTTTGATAAAAGGCTATTTATTATAAATTATTGAACTTTTGAAAATAAATATTTTTATTAAAAATATGGGTGGGCCCCACTTTTGTTTTTGGTGGAAAAATTTGTTGAAAATTTTTGGTTCAAAAGTGGAGTGTTGATCTTGGCCAGTGGCGTGCATGAAATTGTTATAAGAATATTAATATATTATTAATTTAATCCGCTTTGGCGTTCTGCCATTTTTCTATAAATAGGGTGCTTAGTTAGAATTGAAAATCACACCAGAAACATAAGGTTTCTCTCTCTATATTATTGAGCGTATTTTGTGAGTATTTAGGTACTTTGAGAGTTGCTAATCGATGCACGCTTTCCTTCAACAATATATCCGATATTCCGGTCCAAAGATCTTTGTTCTTTTTTGGTAAGGATGTTATTTTCTTCGTAAATGATGTTATTATCTCAATATCTTTCTACCGAATTATTGGTATATATTTTATTATGAAATTTTTACCTTTTCATGTCAAGGTTACTATTCACGTATACGACACTATTCATGTATATGACACTATTCACGAATACGATACTATTCACGAGTACTGTTCACGAAGTATGATTTTTCTTGTGAAATTTCTATCTTTTCGTGTCAGGATTACTATTTACGTATACGACACTATTCACAAATACAACGCTATTCACCGAAAAATGAAATGTTTTCTTCTTTGTCCCCGATGTCTATTATGGTTACTATCTTTGATTGTATCCATGTTTTGAACTTCATTCTTGAATTTTACTCCACTATTATTTATTATGGAGTGTTTTTGAACTTGGATAAACCGAAGAATGAATCCCTAATCTTCGTTCTTTTCTCTCACTGGATTCGTTTTTTTAAAATATTTTTCATCATCATCAGTCTTAAATGATGATATAAATGAATATCTTTGGCATGTAGTGCAAAGATGAATGATTACTTGATGAATATCTTTGGCCTGTAGTGCAAAGATGAACAGGTGTTGAGATGAACATGACCAACTGGTGATACAAATGAATATCTTTGGCCTGTAGTGCAAAGATAAATATTTGATTGAAGATGTATATTGATTGATATTACATAGATAAAATATTGATGATGAACTTTTAAATTCATAGATGATAGTAGATTTCATTCTCTACTTAACTCTTCTAATGAATTATTATTTTCGCTGTGAATATTGATCTAAAACTGATTGTACATTATATTTTATCTGATTTATTGAAGGCTAACGATAATTTGATCTACATTATCTTAGTCATAATATTCTTTACTGGGCTAGTTAAGCTCACATTTTTCCTGTTTGTTCCATTTTTCTTCTTAGGAAGCGAGAATATAGCGGGAAGTAGTCGGGGTGTGGAGTGATGTTCCAAGGCAGTTCTTATAGTAGTCCTCACTATTTTGTAAATTAGTGTATCAATAATTGTAATGAGGACTTATTTGAGTGTGAATATTGTCTAGATAAAAATATTTGTATTTAAACTCATAGTATATGTGTTGTCGTATTTTGCATGACAATTGTATTAATGAAGTTGTAGTTGTTTCTATACCATGTATTTGGCGACTCAGAATGGGTGATGTATACCTATTTTGGGGGCTTCACAAAAGCCTTGTGCAGAAGTGGCGTGATAGTAAATTGAATGAAAGGGGTAATTCACTTAAGTAAAATGGTGAATTAATATATGTGCTTTACAAGAAGAAAATGAAATGATTATGCTAATTAATTTTGGTATTTGTTTATATATTACATAGAATGGTAATATATGAAAGGGTCTAATATCCTGAAAGATGTTAATGAAAAATAGGTTGTGGATGAGAAAAGAAAACTAATATGGTTATAAATAAATATTGATTAAAGATTTATAAATTGAATTAATATTTAAGGTATGACTAAATGTACAGATTGAAGAAGTTGTCGTGGGACAATTTATAAAAGGAAAGGAATTGAACAATCATATTATATAATAATTAGTGTAGTATATGCTAATAATTCTAAGAGAAGTGGTTATGAGTATAATCTCATAAAGGCTAGTGAAATAGTTATACATATTATAATCATATAATTATTCAAGGTAGCTAAAATAATTTAGTATTAAAGCACTACAACAAAAAGACTTATCAGCGACCGCATATGGTCGCAGATGAGTATTAGCGACCAAATGCGGTCGATGATATTAATCGCAGGTAATCTGGTTGCTGGATGGACAATATCGACCAACTTATTAGCGACCGCCATCAGCGACAGACTCCGTCGCTAATCTGACTCGTGCTAAGTCAGTTGTCAGGGATGACGTGCACTGCGATGTCGTTGACGATAATAGCGACCAATGCGGTCGCTAGTTTCAAGCGACTATCGTGACCGAAGTTCTGATAGTAACGACTTGCATGTGGTCGCTGATGTTGTTATTTTTTTTATATATTTTTCCTGTTTTGTTGATTTTCCAAAAATAACCTGCTTTGTGCCTACTTTCTATCCCAACACACAGTAGTATATATAAGCATCCATATAAACATCCATCCATGAGTTATATATATCCCAACACATCCATAATAGTATATATAAACATCCATCCATATAATAGAATCGTAAACCAAAACAACATAATATAATTGTAAACATCCATATAATAGAATCGTAAACCAATACAATTGTCCAAAGAATGAATATAAAAGAGTACAAGGCTTTAAATATCTAAAAAACAAGTCTAGCTCTTCATGGATCATCCAAATTAGGACCCTGTAATTAAAAAAAGAATAAAATTTGTTAGATGTATTGATACTGCTATGACTTAGGGAATTGAGAACAATAGACAATGTAGTGAAACATATAAGTAAGACAGTGACAGTAAAAATATATATTTATACCTCATCGCCATCCCGATCTTTGTCTTTATTCTTCTTGCCATATCGCATCCATCCGAACTCATCGGAGACATAAAGACTACAGATGTCAGCCCAATATACGAAGAAGATCACGATCCCAAGAGATCACTCTCACACACAGTCGGCGAGGAGTATGATAAATCGGGTGATGATCATGTAAATCAAGGCGTTAGAATTTTTGTGCCATTGATGGTCGGGCGTCGTTTTTGTCCTTGGCCTTTAAAATAGTTTTTCTTTACAATTGATGCCCTCTCCCATAATTCTTGATCAATCGATGGATGCGGGGTGCCTTCAGGATAGTGCTCGTTCATTAAGCTCTTATAAGTGTCCTGTCAAAAGGTCAACAATTAAATAGTTTAAAAAAATAAAAAAAATGCTAAAAATGGTCGTCACAATTTATAAACAACATATTAGTATAAAGTTAACTTATTACCGCTATCTGAACAGCCTCAAGCAGACCATCGCGGGTGGCCACATACACATCCAACCAATTGATAGGTTAACCTTGAGACTG
The DNA here is from genome assembly GCA_020205605.1 of Panax ginseng. Classification (NCBI taxonomy): domain Eukaryota; kingdom Viridiplantae; phylum Streptophyta; class Magnoliopsida; order Apiales; family Araliaceae; genus Panax; species Panax ginseng. Next base: position 93,191,804 of record CM035129.1, read on the forward strand.
AGACTCCTATAGTTCATTTTCTCATATTAATATGTAAACATGTGATATTTTAGCTACAAAGCATGACTGTAAACATAAAAACAAATATCAAAGCCAATAAGCTTGCTATACATACATACCTTGGCAGCAATATGTTGTAGTTGTGATATACTGCCACCCCGATACGTGCCTTTTGCCTTTTCGCCTTCAGATACACTTGATGATCTGTTCGAGGGCGGCAGTCTTACGTCTCTTGACCCAACTCTCAGATCTCCACTTGTCACACATCTGCACCCATATAGGCTCATGCATATACTGCTCACCTTGCCCTAGATGGTCAATCTCAGCATTATGCAGTGTTTTCTATCGTTCCTTGTTCAGATTATCTTTAGTTCAGATGGCGCACTTCTGCCAGAACACTGTCTAAATAACTGATGCTTATGCGTCGTCCCATCTATACCTTTTCTGCAAATAAAACAACAATAATAATATTAAAACTGTTACATTACCATAATCCAACATTACTAAACAATATTATTTGATTAACTATATATTATCTATCAGAGTGATAAAAAAAATATACCTAAAATTCAGCCCAAACTGCATCCTTATGGGCGAGAGGTGTGCTCGCCCATGTAATCACTGGCGTAGGCTAGTTCTGTAAGCATAATTATGAAATGCACTTCACAATTTTACTATCTTAAAAATCACTACAATATACAATAATTTACATTAAAGATAAGTGATTTTATTATAATATGAAAAATAATTTACATTAGAATATATCTATAACAATGGAAATATAAAATGGTTATATATATACGATGTTTAACTTACGTGCTTTCTGGAGGAGGACGGATCTGTATGAGAATGCGATCATTCGGATTAGCCGGGGCCTTTGGCACATGATTAGGACCCCGACCCAACCCGCGCTTTCGTTGTGCTGGTTTAGAAAACATCTATAAAAAAAAATAGGATGTTAGTATGAGTTATATGATTTACATATATAAATAAAATGACAATAATAACAAGTAATTGTATGAAATAGTTAACTACGACAACTATAAATGAATGGTACATAAACATGTCAAGGATATAAATGAAAGGTAATTGTATGTAATACAATTAAAACAAAACATACATATTAATGAAAATCATTGTCTGAGTCAAAATCATTATGTATAAGTATCAGAGATTCATAACCATCTTCTTCTTTAGATTCAGTGTCAGTGTCAGTCAATAACTTTAGCTCAGTATCAATGTCATCTGGCACAATAACTGTCTCAGGATCCAATTCATCAGGTTCATCTCCTCCCTCTAACTGGATTAATTCATTGTTGTCCTCTATATTTATTATAGGAGGTCTATGAATCATCTCTTCTTGGTAGAAATCCCCGTTTATTACTTGGACACGACTGCGCGCGGGAGTATGAATTACAACTTGCCAATCTGTAAGCGGTTTATACCTTTTCCTAACAGGACTAGGAGTGTAGTATACTTGTACTATTTGAGTTGGTAAAACAAACGATTCATTGGAGTAAGCAGAACACAACAAACGGTCCATATCTGAACACAACAAAAATTCTTCTACATAGGATAGGACATTAGGTGATGAAAATATCTTGATGGTCAAGTTTGAAGAACAGCCAATGGCATACTATTAGTCCCTTAATTTGGGACTATTAGTCCTATAAAGTCATTTGATACCCAAAATAGTCTTGTTCACATTACATACTTGACCATCAGAAAGAGGGACATTTTTTGTACAGTTGTGTCTTTTTTCGCAGCTACTGTTGAGAAATAGCTGGTTGTTATTTTCCTAGTCATAGTAAGAATCCCCTTCTGTGGATAAGCTGATCATGCTTTTATATTAATCTAAGGTTATTTTTATGTCATTTCTTTCTTAACAATGGCTATTTTGAACTTTTTTGGTTTATAGTAAAGTTTGTGCCCCATTTTTCAACTCCCTTCCATACATGTTAAGAAGCTATATTAATAAGACTAATGGTTTTTGTGGACTTTGGATATTGCTTTGTGATTGTGTAATTTGAAAAGAATGGAGTGAGATTTATAAGGAAAATAATTTGAAGCTTTATATGTTTTCACCTAAATTGGTAATGATAGATGGTGATTGCCATTAGACAGAGTTTAACATGCGTGTGACTGTGGGTGCACTTGTGCTTATTTTCATTTCTCAATTGACTTTTGAACGACATACAAATATTCCACGAGTAAGTTGTCACAAACAAACTTAGATGTTTTGAGACTCACATTAGTTTGTAAATAAACTTCTTTCATATGGGTCAAACAAATTCAATATAACAGTAAGCATTATATAACATAACCTAAAGAAACCATATGCAATGAAAATAAACTGCTAAACATAGTCAAGTGAAGGGATTTAACATAGTGAATGAATTCAAATAAACTGCTAAACATAGCCAATACTAGACCTGGGAAAGCCTTGGTCTTATTTTTTACACTGTATTTTTCCACAGGAGGACCAATATTTGAATCTATATCAGAAATTTAACCAAATTGGGGTAAAAAGGGTGGGATTTTTAATGTCTGTGGTTCTAAATGTGGCTGACATGAATGGTATTAGTTCAAACTCATAAGCCATAATTTTATAGCTGAATCAACCAAAAGGTACAATTCAAGTTTAAGAAATATCCTGACCAAAAAAGATTGCCTTAGTATAATCAATTTTCATTACTCTGTGGGAAATTAAGAGAGCAGACAAAAAGAATATCATTCTTTAAACTTTATAAAAAAAAATCCTTTCTCATGCTCTTTAAGTCTCAATGGATTTCTTCATATCAGCTACCAATAATTTTGGAGTTAAGAGAGTAATAAATAATGAAAGGAAGATTGAAATATACAATAACTTCAGATTAATTAAAGGGGTTACCAGCAGTGGTACGGTGGTGGTGAAGGCGTCGGCCGGCCGGATGTTGGTGGTTCCTTTTCTCTTCTCCCCCTACTCCCTCTTCTCCCTTGTCTGCATTTCTCCCACTCTTTTTTTCTTGTCGACTGGTTCGAGCGAATTCCTGAATCTGATTAAGGTTATAAGAATCAGCGACCGCATGCGGTCGCTAATTTTTAATGATGTGGACATATACGGGACCGCTAGCAGTCGCTGATATAGATTGGTCACCGCGGCAAAGTTTCGCACCATATTTTGGGAGGGAAATTCTTCTCAGCGACCGCATGCTGTCGCTGATATATACTAGCGACTTGAATCCTTCGCGGTCACAGATAGTGGTTGCTATTACTATTATCAGCGACCAGATAGGGTGTTCGCTGATATCATTGGTCGCAGATGGCCCTTTTTCTTGTAGTGAAGTGGAGTGTGTCACACAAACTTGATTTTATATTAATATTAAATGAAGTGGAATTGGGGGAAAAGCCAAACATGGCCTAGACCCCTGATATTTTACTATTGAGATTATATAATAAGCTTGGGTTATATAACTCTAGTGATCTTGGATAAATGAGCCTTGTGTGGCATGAATATTAAAGTTAAACCAACTAAAGGTTTAACTGGAATTATGAAAAGAGAATTAATGGTAAGAGAATAAATGATGAATATTAATCATTGTGGTAATTATATATGATAAATGTGGTGGAAAATAATGGGTTGAGGGTACCCAACTGAAATATATTTAGCCTGATTAAAATATTATTTGGGTTAACCCAATGTACATGAATTATATGATTATGAGTATAGGTATCCCTAAATTATCATAAGGTAATAACATTAAGTTATCAAATGTGACTTGTGCAGCCCAAAAGGAAAAACACATTAATAATGTTAAGGTTAAAAAGGAGAGTACATCATTCTTAAAAAACCTTGTCCCAATTTCTCAGTCATGGTTCCTTCCTCACGTGACTAGGCCATTCACCTAGTCTATCTCTCTATGCTCAAAACTCAGTGAAATTAAAAAGGCTAGAAGATGGTAATGATGGCTATGGAAATGGTGGGGAGGGAGTGGTTAGCCACTTTATGTGACGCCCCCAAATCCGGGTATCTTCCAACCCGACAAATGGTGTTACACTGTGCTACAGTTCACACATACATTCAATTGAAATACCTCAAAAGAGTGAATATGTCTTATATATATATATATATATATATATATATTACAATATAATATTTCCCTTACCAGGTTCTTTGTAACCATTACATATTTTTTTCGTCATAGTATCAAATAAATATAAAATTTATACTATGTTATTGCAAGACAACTACTTGCCCGCCTTAGCCTTTCCTTTATCCTTACTGGATCCTTCGGTCCGTTCGTTCTTAGCTGCATTCATATGGTTCAAGCAAGAGTGAGCATAACTAGCTCAACAAGTATAAAAATTTCATTCAAGCAATATGTTTGAATCATATGAATATATATAGCTTCAATAATTGAATCAATAGTTATGAAGTACTATAGATAATTCAAAATAGCACTTCTCTTTTCTTTATAATGTTTAGCAGTGAATAACATCTGTTAAACCTTGATTTTGGTCTAAGACCTTGAGCATTTCATTCTTTCTTTAAAAAGGTCAACCCGGTACCAAGTCCGTAACTCTGACATTTCTTACGAGCACGTCTAGGTGACCAGCCTATAGTACTCTATGTTGTACAACATTACTTCTTTAAACGTATCTACATTTAAGTTTTGGCAACCTCATGTGCCTGTCGATTGACGACAAAACATTTGTTTATTCATACTCAGTCTTTCTTTGAAATCCATACCAAAACAGTTGGCAAAATATAGCAACATTGATAATATTTTGATAGATTATAAGAAAATCCACAAATCACAATAAGTCTAGCCCAAGGAATTAGCTTCGACTTCTTTGTACATCAACTTATGCGTAAGATACATGAATCATAAAGCTTGTCCAAAAAGGAATATAGACAAGAGTTTAGAACAGTATCCTTCAGCGTCTTCTACAGTTAATTCATTTCTCTTTTAAGTCTTTATAGATTCTACAACATATGATTACATAACATACCACATTAGGTCATAAACAATTGTCAGGTATTGTCCTTAACTTATCTTCTCCTTCTTCTCGGTATAAATATTCATTTACTTAACTATCATTCATTAGTTTAGTTAACGTTCATTACAGTTTATCGTATTACTCTTTGTTTACATTCGAGTAACCTTTCGTTATCTTTAAATTGTTAACTTAAGGTTTTAATCATCCTTAATGATGTTACTTTAAGTTAATTAAGGTAATAATTCACCTTCAATCAACTTCCCTTCATTTATATTCATTAATATTCTTCTCTATCTCTTCTCTAATATTGGCTATTTACACCTTCCTATATGTAAGTTCAAGGCCTTGTGCCGAATTATCGATGTCTTTGAGTTAGTTACTGTGACTGCGACTCAAACTTTTCAGTATATGCCACACTGCGGCGTGACTTGGCAGTGTATGAGATTCGATTATGGTATTTACTGTATTTCAACTTTATAAGCTTTAGCAAACTGCGATCTTAGGTCTGAGCCTTAGATTTTTTTTTTAAATTTTCCAACATCAATCTTTTCGAGCTTGTAACTTAATCGTTATAAATCAAAATTGGCTAATTCAAATGCTGTTATCTCATATATCTTGTATACTACGATTTCATTAGGATAACTTACGTTTTCAAATTCAGTAACACTAAATTCACAGTTTGATTACCTTGTTACACATTCGTTAAACGTTCGTGAATGTTCATAACTCGTTTCTTCGTTTTAAGTCAGAATTCGACCATTCTTGAGTTTGCAACTCTTGAATGCAAATGTCTACTATACACCATCGAAAACTAAGGTTTCTGAGTTAAACGATGACTTTTGACTTTCATTCCGAGAATTTCACGAGTTTGACGATTATCGTCTAATCTCGTAAATTTTGCCATAACTTTGTTACATAAAATTTTTACTCCATTCCAAATGGATTCATTCCATTATCCATACATCCACCATACTAAAAAAACATATATCATCTAATCCTATACACGATGGTGTTAAACTTGTCCATCAACAACATATGATAATTTTCGTGTGTTCTTCATTAGTTCATAATTCTAAGATTATGATTCCACTTGTAACATTGTTTATTAATGATTAAGTCCACTAATAGCCATCCTTGTTCCTCCTTATAATACAAGCTACACCAATATTTACTTCTCTATAAAACTATAATTGAGGAGATGAAGAATAAAAGTCTAAGGATTCATTACCTTTGATGTTCTAACTTGATTCTTCTTCTTCTTCTTCTTCTTCTTCTTGGATTAGTAATACCACTCTCACTTTTCTCTCAATAATATATGCTCTAACTGTTGGTGAAAATTAACAAGCAACAAAATAATCCAAGCTCTTCTATTTATAGACTTAGCAAAGTGAAGGCAAAATGGTCCATTGATCCCACCTCCTTACTATTCCCACCTCCTCCACCAAACTTCCAAAGGAAGCTATCCCACCTCCTTGTTTGTCCAGCCATGACTCACCATGGGAGGCCCACATGGGTTGCCCAATAGGTTTTTCTCACCCGATGACCCATCGGTTCGATCCACGGGTCTGTTTCTTGGTTTGGGCTTAGGTTTTATTAACTTTGGGCCTATCATTGGGTTTACTTTACTTATTTTTGGGCCTTAACATAATTCACTTGGGCTTGCTAAATACACAAGCAAATCCTACCAGTCCATTGCAAATAATGTCAAATAAAATTATTTTACATAATATCTGATTTTCTCAGTTGTTACACTTTCCACCAACTTTTTATTACCCTATGGCTTCTTCCTCTTTCCTTTGGTTTCATTCCTAGGGCAAAACCCAAATTTGGGTAATTGGTCCTCTATAAATTGGAAGCTCCCCTTCACAAATCCAAGTTTCTAAAATGTTTGATAAGCCTATATTAGAGAGTGAGTGCTCTGGAATTGAGTGAGCAAACTAATTGAGAAGGAATTTAGCAAATTCAAGCTTTGAAGAGGTAATGTCCTCATATGTGTTCTTACTTTCAAGTATGATAACTTTCAAAATTTTTGATGAAGTTACTTATGAATTGGTTTGTAAATTCATATCATAATATTATATGAGTTATATGGAATCATAATAGTTGTTCTGAGTATACTAAATCAAATGGGTATGTGTTTAGGTTTGAACTTCTGCAGAATAGAGCCTTGTCTGGTGCCGCGCCACTTCCCAGTACAAATCCAGCGTAGTCGCACTGTCTATCAGTCTTGAAATCCAACTTCTGCTATAATCTAATTTTTTAGCATGTTAGGTTGGTTTGAAAATGCGTATAAATAACCAGAACACATGGATTGAAGTTATCTTAGTTATACTAGGTCACTGTAACTTGTTTTAGTTTGAGTTTTAAAGGAAACTTATAAGTTTGGAAATACAAACCTTGTTGAAAATAAACTTACTTGTATTATGATCTTGTGAGCATGTATAGGTTACTTACATATGTATGTAAATAAGTCTAACATGTGGTCTAAGGTTACCTTGCATATAATGAGTTGTGTTATCTTGGTATTAATAACTTTCTAAAGAAAACTTGAAGTTTTGAAAATGAAACTTGACAAACTTTGTGTCTTTTAAGTTCTGACTTTGTAAACATGTGTATGTGGCCTAGTTATGTGCGTGAATGGGTAAGGAATGTGGTTTCAATATATATTGCACACAAAAGGCTGTTAAGCTCGGTTTAGTATTTATTTTAAAGGAAAGTTTAAAAGTTTTAGAAATTATTTTTGATGAGCATTGTATTAATTGCATTATGACCTTATGAGCAAGCATGATAATACTTTTTATGCCTGTAAACATGAATGATATGTGCATCCAATTAGATAAGCATGACATAAGCTATTCAAGCATATTTAAAGAAAGGGCTATACTAACTATGTTTAAATGAGTTTGATATACATGAGCATGCGTTTCAAGGATTGTTTAGTATCGTTATGTGACTAAATGGTTACCATGGCGAGTCCCTTATTGAATAAACCTATTTAGTCAGCGGAGCTACGCCGTGCTGCAGAGTGGTCAAGAACAGTTTGTTAACTGTCTAGACTTTAGAGCATGTAATGCCCCTAAATCCGAGTATCCGTTACCTCAGACCTGGTGCGTCACGATACTATCTTCATCTAACTATTAGCAACTTCCATTCAAAATTTAATTAATACAACTTAGATTTGATACTAATTAATATATTAATTCCTTTTCATTTCCAGGATCTATGAATCGATCCCAAAACCTTCATAAGTCAATTCCAAATCTTGGTCGTTAACCATTCTTGTCTTTACATCATAATCGATGTTATACTTAATAAGACGTAGAATAATTAAAACTTTCCTGAATCCTTTATTCATTTCCTTGAATCACAACCTTCATCATGTATATATCTTTGAATCAAATTTATTCTATGCTTCGATTCATCAAAGTTATCTAATAAAATTTACATCTCAATTCGATGTTCTTTGTGTATTGAATAGTATAATTTTACAACTACATAAGAGTTAATCAATTATCAAGTACATCATCTAAAACCTAAAACATGGTTTAAAATCATAACTTCAGGTAACAAAATCAATCTGCTTGTGATACTATTGAACTCTATCAATCAAGTAGCATATAACTTTATTGTGAGTCCTTAACCTGCAAAACTGGTTATTTTCAAGGGTGAGCTCGACGGCCCAACAATTCTAACAGTTTTCATGCATCACATAACACATAATATCATGTGCATTTTATAAAATCATAATCATTTAAACTCAATATGCATGTTGCTTCTCACGTAGCAAGTACAGAGAATAACTTCTTAAACATATAATCATAGATTGACTTTCAAGTTTCATACATATCTTGTGATGCCCCTAAAACAGGTATACATCACCCATCTTGAGTCACCAAATACATGGTACAGAATATAAATAAAAACTTAATTATACAACTGTCGTGTAAAATACGACTAAACATAAGTTGAGAGTTGTAACACGAATATTATCTTCTAAACAATATCCACACTCAATGGAGTCCTCATTACAATTATTATCACACTATTTCATAGAATAGTGAGGACTGCTAAAGCCACTTATCCTGGACCACCACTCCATTCCCCGACTCATCCCAGCTATATTCTCATTTCCTAAAGAGAACAATGAAAGAAAAGGGTGAGCTCAACTAGCCCAGTAAGAAATATTATGACTAAGATAATGCAGGATAAATTATCCTTACCATTCAATAGTATAACAACTGATAGAATGTAATAGATAACAAGTTTTAGATCAACAACTGCAGTGGAACAAGCAATCCATTAGAAGAGTCAAGTAGAACATGATATCTACTATCTTTTATGATTTAAAAAGTTTTTCATCAACTTTATCCCTGAGACTCAGCTTAATAAATAAACCACATCATCAAATCATCCATGCACTACGGGCCACAGATATTCATGTAATCATCAATGGTCATGATTATACCGAATAATCCCTGGCTATAATCATACCAACAACTGTCCATCAATGCACTACGGGCCAATGAGGACTTTTACCACATCATTTGTAACATTACGGGTCATGATTATATCGAATGATCCCTGGTCATAATCATACCAATCAACAGTCCATCTATGCACGTAAGCCAAATATGACTTTCATCACAATATAAGCATAAGGATGATGACAATGATATAAGCATTAATCAAACGAAATCAAGGATAAATATTAAAGACTTTAAATTTATCCAGAGTTTAAAAATATCCAAATTGTCAACATAATACTGCTTTGTGGAGTAAAATTCAAGAATGATATTGTATCAAAAAATGATTTAAACCGAAAAGAAATCAATTTTTATCATGAATAGTACCTCGGGTGAATAGTATCTAGGTGAATAGTACGTCAAGAATAGTACCTCGTGAATAGTACTTTATGAATAGTACTTCATGAATAGTACATTATGAATAGTACTTTGTGAATAGTACCTATATTCGTAAATAGTATCATATACATAAATAGTGTCATATACGTGAATAGTACCCATGAAAGGAAAATACAAAAGAAAATAATATTCCATGACGAGTACAAAATAAAGAATATCTCATACGAGTATAATAGAATATACGAAACTGCAAATGAATTTTCATCCACAATGCGGTAATCCATGTATACAGATCATTTTCACAATTTAATAAAGAATGAATACGAAGGGTCATTCACTATGCATGCGGTAGTCCGCGTAGACATGTTATTCCAATAGAATAATAAAGAATGGAATAACATAAGAATTTCACCATGCATGCGGTAGTCCGCGTAGACAGGTTATTCCAACAGAATAATAAAGAATGGAATAACAGAAGAATTTCACCATGCATGCGGTTGTCCGCATAGATAGGTTATTCCAACAGAATAATAAAGAATTGAATAAAAGAAGAATTTCACCATGCATGTAGTAGTCCGCGTAGAAAAGTTATTCCAATAGAATAATAAAAAATGGAATAACAGAAGAATTTCACCATGTATGCAGTAGTCCGCGTAGACAGGTTATTCACTACAAAAAAATAGGTCATTATCGATGGACATTGCCGTAGCCAATGACCCTCTTGCCGTCCACAATGAGGTCATTAGCGACGGCAAGGTCCGTCGCCCTTCTCGTCGTCGTATGGGTTGTCGCCCCTAGCTCCCGTCGCTCGCCGTTGGCAAGGGTGTCATTACCGATGGGGTCATTATCGACGGCTATGACGTCGGCAATGACTACTTTTTAATTTTCTGGGAAAAAAATTACTGGGTCCCACCACAGGTCCCACCTCTGGTCTGACTGCCGGTCCCACCCTCAATAGTCTCATTGGCATCAGCCCGGCGATCATCACCATCTCCACCACGGGCATCGCCTGTGCCGCAGCCTCCACCTACCGAAGTTTCATCAACAAGACCCTACAATATTAAAATATTAATAACGAATTCGAAAATAGAGCATATTTAAATTAGTTTTATTTGTGTTCTTATTCATGTTAAGTTTTGGAAACTGGGCAATAACTCGGCTTCCGTACATCGAAATCGAGTCCCGTTAGTTCTAACGCGTGTCTAATACCTACGCGGTGCTATGTTTGTGTTTGCGTGTCGTTCGGACGGCCGATCCAGATTTTGAACTCTTTTTCGACTTTTTGCCTAAGTGTTGTTGAGTTTTGCAAACTGGGCGATAACTCGGCTTCCGTACGTCAGAATCGAGTCCCGTAAGTTCTAACGTGTGTCTAATACCTACGCGGTGCTATGTGTGTGTTTATGTGTCGTTCGGACGACTGATGCGGGTTTTGAACTCTTTTCCATCTTTTTGCCTAAGTGTTGGCGAGTTTTGCAAATTAGGTGATAACTCGGATTTCGTACGTTGGAATCGAGTCCTGTAAGTTCTAACACATGTATAATACCTACGCGGTGCTATGTGTGTGTTTGTGTGTCGTTCGAAAGGGCGATACGAGTTTTGAACTCTTTTTCGGCTTTTTGCCTAAGTGTTGGCGAGTTTTGCAAACTGGGTGATAACTCGGCTTTCGTACGTCAGAATCGAGTCTCGTAAGTTCTAATGAGTGTCTAATACCTACGCGGTGCTATGTGTATGTTTGTGTGTCGTTCGGACGGGCGATACAGGTGTTGAACTCTTTTTTGGCTTTTTGCCTAAGTGTTGGCGAGTTTTGCAAACTGGGAAATAACTCGGATTCCGTACGTCAGAATCGAGTCCCATAAGTTCTAACGTGTTTCTAATACATATGAGGTGCTCTGTGTGTGTTTGAGTGTCGTTCAGATGGCCGATGCGGGTTTTGAACTCTTTTTTGGCTTTTTAGCTAAGTTTGGCGAGTTTTGCAAACTGGGCGATAACTCGGATTCCGTACGTCAAAATTGAGTCCCGTAAGTTCAAACGTGTGTCTAATACCTACGTGGTGCTATGTGTGTGCTTGTGTGTCGTTCGGACGGCCGATGTGGGTTTTGAACTCTTTTTCGGCTTTTTGCCTAAGTGTTGGCGAGTTTTGCAAACTGGGTGATAACTCAGATTTCGTACGTTGGAATCGAGTCCCATAAGTTCTAACGCATGTCTAATACCTACGCGGTTCTATGTGTGTGTTTGCGTGTCGTTCGAACGGCCGATACGGGTTTTGAACTCTTTTTTGGCTTTTATCCTAGGTATTAGCGAGTTTTGTAAATTGGGAGATAACACGGATTCCGTACGTCGGAATCGAGTCCCGTAAGTACTAATGCGTGTCTAATACCTACGCGGTTCTATGTGTGTGTTGGCGTGTCCTTTGGACGGCCGATGCGGGTTTTGAACTCTTTTTCGGCTTTTTGCCTAAGTGTTGACGAGTTTTGCAAATTGGGCGATAACTCGGATTCCGTAAGTCAAAATCGAGTCCCGTAAGTTCTAACGTGTGTCTAATACCTACGCGGTGCTATGTGTATGTTTGTGTGTCGTTCGGACGGGCGATACAGGTGTTGAACTCTTTTTTTGGCTTTTTGCCTAAGTGTTGGCGAGTTTTGCAAACTGGGAAATAACTCGGATTCCGTACGTCGGAATCGAGTCCCATAAGTTCTAACGTGTTTCTAATACCTATGAGGTGCTATGTGTGTGTTTGAGTGTCGTTCAGATGGCCGATGCGGGTTTTGAACTCTTTTTTGGCTTTTTAGCTAAGTTTGGCGAGTTTTGCAAACTGGGCGATAACTCGGATTCCGTACGTCGGAATTGAGTCCCGTAAGTTCAAACGTGTGTCTAATACCTACGCGGTGCTATGTGTGTGCTTATGTATCGTTCGGACGACCGATGTGGGTTTTGAACTCTTTTTCGGCTTTTTGCCTAAGTGTTAGTGAGTTTTGCAAACTGGGCGATAACTCGGCTGTCGACGTCGGGATTTTTTGGTGTCCCTTTTCGTTACTTGTTCTTTGGTGTTCTCGTGTTAATGTGAGATTTGTTTGAAAAAACAAGTGAAAAAGGTCCGACATGTATAATGTCTACGATTGACTTTAAGAGTTGACAATTGGTGTTTTTAACTGGTTGCACCAATGCAACTGAAAAGGTTTGCACATTGACCCAGTGATTTGACACTGTTAAACGGGTTTGTGAAACCGAGATTCATTACGGGTTCGGGGGCTTGATTATGCGGAGGGAAGCATCAAAGCCAAAAAAATCAGAAATCGAAGCTAGAAAAGGTATGAAATTCCCTAATTTTGAAATCTTTCGATTCTATGTTAATTGATGCAATTGATTGTTTAAAGAAAGTAGTGTAATAGGGAGCCTATTAATGTTCTGGGTTGTAAAAACACAGACCCATAACATCAAAGTGCACGAATTTGAAGATTTAAGCAAGTTGGAAAAAATCGGATTCTGTGATTTTTCATCAAATGTCAGAGGCCATAACTCTTTGCTCGATCATGAGTTTTGTTGTTTAAAAGTTGTTATGTGTAGCCTGATATGTTGTTTTTAAGCTCCAAAAGGAATAAGGTCCATATCTAGTGTGGATCAAAAGTTATTGATGGTCAAAGTGCATTGACCGATCATGAAACTGATTCTAGAAAACCCAGAAAAAGTTCAAAGTGTCCAGGAAATATTTTTTAAGAAAATGTCCGGCCTTGTAGATCTCAGTATGTTTGGAGTTTTCATGTTATGAAAGTTGATATGTGTATTCTGGTATGGGGTCTTTAATCTCCAAAAATAATCAGGTCCATATCTGTTGTGGATCAAAAAGTTATTTAAGGTCAAAGTGGGTAGACCGGGCATTGACCGGAAAATTTTCTGGGCGCCCAGAATTTTCTAAGTGTTGATTTTTCTGACAAGGTTTGACCTTACTTTAGCTGCTTGATTTCTTATTTTTATGATAGTGTTAAGTAATAGATCTGTATTCCTGCATGTAGTCTACAACCTGATACTTATATATCACACAAATAATACACAGATTACAAGTTATAAGGACCCAAAGTAGGCATCTCGACTGTTCTTCAGTTGAAGAACAACATTGTTAGACTTTTTCATGACTAATAACTCTTAGATCTGATGTTGTTTAGTCATGATGTTTGTTGGTAAGTGTAGTATTACATGAGTACTACAAGATCCAAGTATTAGATTGCCCAGAAACGTAATGGATTGAGAATTATTCATGGTCAAACTAGGCACCTTGAAACTGCCTTGTCAGTGTTCTTGAGACTCAAGAGCACCTAAGGCGACAGATTTCTGTCGCTAAAGCCTTTAGCGACGGATTCTAATTTCTTTTAATTTCTGTAATTTCTGAAAATGATTTAAAAATTAGAAAAATTAGATTTTAATTACTAAAAATACTTATTAAATTCTAAAAAATTATTTTAAATTCCAAAAAATAATATTTAATTATTTTGAGTATATTTCATAAATATTTAATATTTTTTAGAATATAAAAGGTACTTATTTATTTAATTATAATATTAAATAAATAATTTAAAAATAGTTTTAATTCATGAAAAATTATTTTATGGTATAAAAAATATTTGAAGTTATTTCCCATGACTTTTAATATTTTGTGATGAATTTCATTAATTAATTAATATTAATGATATTAAAGTTATTTAATGATAATATTAAATAATTTAGTTTAAAAATGATTTTAATATTATAAAAATCATTTTAAATGAAATTAAGGTATTTAAAAATATTTGAAGTTATAAAATATAACTTTTAATATTTAAAGGATAATTTCATTAATAATTTAATATTAATGATATTAAGATAATATTAATGATATTTAGTTATTTAATAATTATTATTAAATAAATAGTTTAAAAATGGTTTTATTTATTTAAAAATCATTTAAAGAGGATATTAAGGATTTAAAAATATCTTAAGTTATAATTAATGACTTTTAATATTTGGATAAATAGTACATTAATATTTAAATATTAATGATAATTATTTAAAAATGATTTTAATTATTTTAAAAATCATTTAAGGGGTAATATAAATGTTTTAAAAATAGTTTGAGTTATTATAAATAACTTTTATATTTTAGCAATGGTTTCATTAATAGTTTAATATAAATTAATTATTAATGATAATGGAATTGTTTAATGTTTAAATCATTTAATTATGATTAGATGTTTGAAAGTTATAATGAACCAAACTATGACTTGAGAATATCATGAAGTTACAATTTGAAGAAGAACACCTATAATGTGATTATATCACTATAAGCCCGTTAGTAATGATTTGAATTATTTTAAAATTTTCAATTTAAAATTTCAAAATGATTAAAAATAAAATGTCGATATTCACGATGTTGAGATACGTAATAAGAGTCTTAGACTCATTAATTAATTAAAAAGTTGTGCGATGCAGCAAAAATGTCGAACCTTATAAAAAAGAAAAGGCTCTTTGTAAGAACATGGATGAGATATTTGAAAATGTATAAAAATATTTCAAGTATAGAATATGAACTAAAAGTATGATCACTGCGATTATGTGATGGCGTGATTAGACTATGTGTTTGACTATAATAGACGATTACTATGTGTTATGATATATTGTTCTAATCAAGCGAATGATCGATTATTGATAGGTTGTGATAAAGAGATAAAACCTAAGTTGAGATTTGTAATCGGAAAATCGGTGAGTATCTTACCTTTGCATTTCCTTTATCTGATGAACATGAGTAAGAGAGTTTGAAATTCTTTTCTATTCTGTCTGATTATATGCGCTTTGATTATCAACATGTTAGCTCGGATATATATTACATTCATTGATTTCTAAATGGTTATACAAGTGTCCCCACTTGGATAATCATAGCATTTATTCACATGTTGATACACTTTTCAATTACCCGTATACATATATGTTGAAATTACATATTATTGTTGAGGAAGATTAAAAACCTTCGGGTTTGGAACCAGGCATGTATGAACATCCCTATATGGGAAAATTTTTATGCCCGAGGCGGACATAATAAAACGATGAATTTTGTTCAGAGTTATGTAGTATTGATCGTCAATACGAGGGTACAATCTGGTTGATCACCCTCATTGCCGTAAGCTAGAATGGTTTGCGGATGGATTTCATGAACCTTTTGAAAATGAAAAACAATGTTCATAGTATGTTTCTTAAACCCTATTCATGGGTAGAGCCAGAGCCAAATTTAAATAATTTGGAAGAGAGTTGTTATGTGAATTTTTTATCAATACAGATTACTTCACAACTTTCGATTCGTTGTAGAAGTGTTATGTAAAGAGAATACTTATATTCTTTCAAACTTATATATATAATTGCTATTACTTCTTTGGGCACTCAAATGCTCATCCTTGCTTAAATTAAATGTTTTCGATTATGTATGAGCAAGCAACTTAAAGGCTCGAGAACACGAACAAGGGAAAGGAAAGTTTGTTGAATGAGTTTATATTATGAGTTAATGGTTATAGTTTGTAAGATAATGGAATCTATTGTCAGATATTGTAAGGAATGTATTTGAAGGTCACGTACCTGGGGAAGTAAACTTTGATGTATGTAAATTAAGTTCGAATGTATTATTATTTAGTATTATTCAGCTTAAAGAAATGGTATAAATGGAGAACCAGGGTTCGGGTTGCAAGTACCGGTTTGGGGTAAATCACAGTTAGTATCAAAGTCATGGTTATAAACGTTAGGAATGCGAAGCCTAGGTTATAACCTTAGTAGAATGGAGGACGAAAGTTAAGATAGATATTTAGTGGACCATGAGACGAAATACTCTGGTGAGAAGTTATAGGATATGATGAGTCGAAGAGATCCATCAAGTTTTAGTTGTACTAAATAAAACATTCCTTCATTTTATCGATAAATATATTTTATTTCGGTACTAATGTTGTCTCGTTTATTGTGGTCATAGGATGGATGACGAAAGTCAAAATAGTAATTCCTTGACCCAAGAGATGATGGACTCTAGCGAGGAGTACAGATAAAGTGAGATGATAAGAGATTTGATAGTTAGGAACCAGCGACTTAAAGGTTAGAGTTGAGCGGTGAGGCACGCAACCATACCCTCCAGTTTTGGAATAATGATATAAGATATGGCGCTCACATTGAACATAGATAGAATTAGCAGGAGTTACGAGAGAGAGGTTGGAGCAGAGAGATCTGAGATAGGGCCGGTTGAAGGTTGAGATAGAAGCCAAAGACACGGGATATATACCTTGGGCGGGCTTTAGTCATCACCTTCATACGATTCGATGCAGAGTGGATGGAGCTGCCTTTCGGCAGAGAGATAGGCGTTGATGAGAATTGAATAAATTTATCGTCAAACAAAATAAGAGACAACGTATATAAAACTCTTGATTGCTGTGTATATATACTATATGCTAATCAGGGTAACTTATGTATGTAGATGTCTGGTGAGAAAGATATGTGGAATAAGAAGGATCAGATCCATACCCCCGAGCTAATATCGAGGCCAGCAAATTGAAATAAAGCTCACCAGAACCCCAAATCGGACGAGGTGGCTATCGTGGAAAACGTAGCATCAGATCCAGAAATATTGGATTTGACAAATAGTGATTCAGACACTAAAGTTGAAGCTACTCAAGCATCAACGGAGGTGCAGGATCTGGATAACAAGGTTCTTCTGTTGGAAAGGCATGGGGGAGATAGAGGCGTTGCTTATTATCCAATTGCGTCAAGCATTGCTAGCAACAATGGAAGAGCGGGATAAGCTCAAAATCCGAATTGACGGGATGGGAGCCTCAAGCAACACATCGTATGCGACTCAGAGAGGTAAGGAAAAAAAGATAGAAGATCGACTTAGGAATACGATAAGAAGAAAGGGTAGAAGAATCTACTAATCTTTGGAGAGCGGCGGCCAGAATCGATCTGAAACTTTGCGAGACATGATGGCTCAGAGCTATCTGACGAGGAATACCAAATTGCAGGAACCAGCCAGAAATCACTTGGCAAGTTTCAAAGACTTCAAAGCCGTAGGACCCCCAGAGTTCAGAGGATCAGCTGACCCTATAGAAGCTCAGACATGGGTGAACGAGATAGAGAAGGCGTTCATAATTGCTAGAGTAGATGAGGGCAAAAGACCGCTTTTGCCACCTATGATGATGAAAGGGGAGGCTAACTTTTGGTGGGAGGCAAATAAAACTCCCTAAAAGAGAAGAAGAAATTACTTAGGATTGATTTAAGGATTTATTTTTCGAAAACTATCTGTCTGTTGGTATGCAGTCTAGAATGGAGGTAAAATTCCTGGAGTTAAAACAAGAGAACATGACTGTTGCGGAGTATGATGTAAAGTTTAATGAGTTGGCAAGGTTTGCTCTACATCAAGTGAGCACAGAAGCTAGAAAGGCTAGGAGGTTTGAGTTGGGCTTAAAACCCTGGCTCTACAATAAGGTGGCAGTACTGCAAATAAATACTTTTGCAACACTCATGGAGAAGGCTATCATAGCTGAACAGGGAAGTGAGGCCATGAGCCTCTACAACAAGGAGAAAAAGAACAAGAGCAAGTCAGGAGGAGCAGTGAAGATAGAAAGTAGTAGTGGGAATAGGGGTGAGAAGAGAATGAGGAATTTTTTTGAGAGTGTGCAAGTGAAGCAGGAAGGTGCAAAGAAGCAGGTAGTGCAGTGCAAGAACTGCGGGAAGAATCACTCTGGCGAGTGCCTGAAGGGTACGTTTGTATGCTCCAAGTGCGGGCAAGAGGGTCATACCTCTCCCAACTGCCCCAACTAAAAGATGATCAGTGGATGCTTCATATGCGGATCGACTGAGCATCAGGTGAGGAACTGTCCAAAGAGGGCAATGGAGGCAGGAAACATAACCACGGGGAGAAGCAGTGGGACATTAGTAACTTCAGGACCAAACTCAACCAGTAACCCAACGAAAGCAACTCCGAGGGTTTACAACATGATGGTCCAGGATACGGTGGCAGCTGGAAACAGAAATCCAAGTGCTATGTGAATCACTTATATATCTTATATGTTTTCCTATATATATATATATATATATATATATAGTAGATGATTTTATAAAGAAATTTTGAGTTCTTTTGGAAATCAAATTTATGCCTAATCAGAGTGTTATGAAGAATAGTTAAAGACCAGTTCGATCAAGTATGATCGAGGTCTACGTGCAAAGATTATATGTGTTATGTACCCTTCTGCTTATGAGTTTTTAAGCGGTGATTCCGGGGACGGAATCCTTATAAGGGAGGGTGAATGTAATAACCTTAGATTTTCTATATAAAATAAATAAGAAATTTTATGATAAATTTTTTTTTACTTATTTTATTTAATGACGAGAATAAGTGAACGATAAATACGAATATATTTATTTCTTTAAAAATTATAAATAATTTTGAAATAATCAATTACCACAAATTATATTGTTATGGTAATTAATTTACATAGCGAAAATATTTTATTAATTATTTTCCATGAAAACATGATTGGAAATAATATATGAAGTGATAATTAGATTTATATAATAAATATTATTATATGAATTGTTCGAGAATATTTAAGTGAATTATTTTAACTTGATTATTGATGTCGTAAAGAAAGAGAAGTCGAGATATGAGATCCAAACCCTAGATTTGGATTGTGATCAAGAGATGAGAATAATAATATTATATTATTGATATTATGATTTTATAGTACCATAAATATGTATCTTTGTGTATGTGCTGAGACGAGATAATATTGAGCGATGACGGTCAATTAGTTCATAGCATATTACCGTCTTTGTGAAACCCTAATTATTAAACTTCGAGTTATGAGAAATGACCGAGTGGTGACTAATGTCGATATGAAGTTTCTTGTCGTATATTGAAGTTCTTGTGTACAAGAATGTCGGTAACTAGAAGAAAACCCTAATTACTGTTGTACGTCGATAATTAGGACAAACCCTAATTATTATAACCCGAATCGGTTGAATTTAGAAACCATAATGACTGTGTTAGTAACGTACATAGATAATTAGAGAACCCTAATGGTCAAGTAGAAACCCTAATTGATGGCGTTAAAAAACCCTAATTATAAAAACCTAAATTTTCAATCGAAAACTCTAATTTTAAATTACCGGGTTTAATTTCGATGTTAATGTATAAATGTTTTAATTTACCAAAGGATGAAAAGTAATTGGTAAATAATAAGAATTACCATCTAGTGATTAAATTGCTATGTACAAAAATGCCCTTGAAATTATATGCGAAATTACCAAAATGCCCTTTTTGGTTTATTAGTGTATTATTGGAGGAATCTTGCTAGCAAAGCATGTCAAACATGATTACCCTACCAATTGAGCATCCAATACTCAATTATGCACACTCAATCAACCATTGCTTATCATCCAATGCATTTGAAATGATCTATAAATAGAGATTGAGGGAGAAAATCCTCATTTTACACTAACATTTTTCCAAAGTCTCTAGCTACACTCTCTCTAGACCAAACCTCCGAAATTATCTTGCCCATAACCTCATAATCAAAGCCCGAATTTATTACAAACAACAAATCAAAAGCATCAAAGCAAAAAAAATCGGAAATCAAAACTAGAAAAGGTATGAAATTCCCTAATTTTGAAATCTTTCGATTCTATGTTAATTGATGCAACTGATTGTTTCAAGTAGTGTAATAGGGAGTCTATTAATGTTCTGGGTTGTAAAAACACAGACCCATAACATCAAAGTGCACGAATTTGAAGATTTAAGCAAGTTGGAAAAAATCGGATTCTGTGATTTTTCATCAAATGTCAGAGGCCATAACTCTTTGCTCGATCATGAGTTTTGTTGTTTAAAAGTTGTTATGTGTAGCCTGATATGTTGTTTTTAAGCTCCAAAAGGAATAAGGTCCATATCTAGTGTGGATCAAAAGTTATTGATGGTCAAAGTGCATTGACCGATCATGAAAACCGATTCTGAAAACCCAAAAAGTTCAAAGTGTCCGTAAAATATTTTTAAGCAAATGTCCTACCTTGTAGATCTCAAGATGTTTGGAGTTTTCATGTTATGAAAGTTGATATGTGTATTCGGTATGGGGTCTTTAATCTCAAAAAATCAATCGTCCATATATGTTGTGGATCAAAAGTTATTTAAGGTCAAAGGGGTAGATTATGATTGATGGAAAATTTCAAGCAAATTTAGAGAATTCTAAGTGTTGATTTTTCACAAGGTTTGACCTTACTTTAGCTACTTGATTTCTTGTTTTTATGATAGTGTTAAGTAATTGATCTGTATTCCTGCATGTAGTCTACAACCTGAAACTTATATATCACACAAATAATACACAGATTACAAGTTATAAGGACCCAAAATAGGCATCTCGACTGTTCTTCAGTTGAAGAACAGCATTGTCAGACTTTTTGATGACTAATAACTCTTAGATCTGATGTTGTTTAGTCATGATGTTTGTTGGCAAGTGTAGTATTACATGAGTACTACAAGATCCAAGTATTAGATTGCCCAGAAACGTAATGGATTAAGAATTATTCATGGTTAAACAAGGCACCTTGAAACTGCCTTGTCAGTGTTCTTGAGACTCAAGAACACCTAAGGCGACAGATTTCTATCGCTAAAGCCTTTAGCGACGGATTCTAATTATTTTTAATTTCTGTAATTTCTGAAAATGATTTAAAAATTAGAAAAATTAGATTTTAATTATTAAAAATACTTATTAAATTCTAAAAATTATTTTAAATTCAAAAAATAATATTTAATTATTTTGAGTATATTTCATAAATATTTAATATTTTTGGAATATAAAAGGTATTTATTTATTTAATTATAATATTAAATAAATGATTTAAAAATAGTTTTAATTCATGAAAAATTATTTAATAGGTATAAGAAAATATTTTAAGTTATTTCCATGACTTTTAATATTTTGTGATGAATTTCATTAATTAATTAATATTAATGATATTAAAGTTATTTAATGATAATATTAAATAATTTAGTTTAAAAATGATTTTAATATTATAAAAATCATTTTAAATGAAATTAAGGTATTTAAAATATTTTGAGTTATAAAATATAACTTTTAATATTTAAAGGATAATTTCATTAATAATTTAATATTAATGATATTAAGATAATATTAATGATATTTAGTTATTTAATAATTATTATTAAATAAATAGTTTAAAAATGGTTTTATTTATTTAAAAATCATTTAAAGAGGATATTAAGCATTTAAAAATATCTTAAGTTATAATTAATGACTTTTAATATTTGGATAAATAGTACATTAATATTTAAATATTAATGGTAATTATTTAAAATGATTTTAATTATTTTAAAAATCATTTAAGGGTAATATAAATGTTTTAAAAATAGTTTGAGTTATTATAAATAACTTTTATATTTTGGCAATGGTTTTATTAATAGTTTAATATAAATTAATTATTAATGATAATGGAATTATTTAATGTTTAAATCATTTAATTATGATTAGATGTTTGAAAGTTATAATTACCAAACTAACTAGTGACTTGAGAACCGATTATGAAGTTAAATTTGAAGAAGAACACCTATAAAATGATTATATCACTATAAACTTAGTTAGTGATGATTTGAATTATTTTAAATTTTTCAATTTAAAATTTGAAAATGATTAAAAATAAAATGTCCGATATTTACGAGATGTTGAGATACGAATAAGAGTCTTAGACTCAAAATTACCGATAAAGTTGTGTCATGCGCTAAACAAATATCGAACCTTATAAAAGAAAGAAAAGGCTCTTTGTAAGAACATGGATGAGATATTTGAAAAATGTATAAAAATATTTCAAGTATAGAATATGAACTAAAAGTATGATCAACTGCGATTATGTGATGACGTGATTAGACTATGTGCTGACTATAATAGACAGTACTATGTGTTATGATATATTGTTCTAATCGAACGAATGATCGATTATTGATAGGTTGTGATAAAGAGATAAAACCAAAGTTGAGATTTGTAATCGTTGAATCGAAAAGTATCTTACCTTTGCATTTCCTTTATACATGAACATGAGTAAGAGAGTTTGAAATTCTTTTCTATTCTGTCTGAGTTATATGCGCTTTGATTATCAACATGTTAGCTCGGATATATATTACATTCTTTGATTTCTAAATGGTTATACAAGTGTCCCCACTTGGAAAATCATAGCATTTATTCACATGTTGATACACTTTTTCAATTACACGTATACATATATGTTGAATTACATATTATTGTTGAGGAAGATTAAAACCTTCGGGTTTGGAACCGAGCATGTATGAACATCCCTATATGGGAAAATTTTTGCTTGGGCGAATAAGATAAAACGATGAATTTCGTTTAGAGTTATGTAGTATTGATCAATCTGAGAGGTACAATGAAGTGATCACCCTCCGTGCGTAAAAGCTAGAAACGGTTTGCGGATGGATTTACGCCAAACCTTTTGAAAATGAAAAACAATGTTCATAGTATGTTTCTTAAACCCTATTCATGGGTGGAGCCAAATTTAAATAATTTGGAAGAGAGTTGTTATGTGAATTTTTATCAAGATGATTACTTCACAACTTTCGATTCGTTGTAGAAGTGTTATGTAAAGAGAATACTTATATTCTTTCAGCTTATATATATAATTGTTATTACTTGTTGGGCAATCAAATGCTCATCCTTGCTTAAATTAAATGTTTTCAGTTATGTATGAGCAACCTGAAGGCTCAGGCACGAACAAGGGGAAAGGAATGTTGTTCGAATGAGTTTATATTATGAGTTAATGGTTATAGTTAGTAAGACAATGAAATCTATTGTCAGATATTGTAAGGAATGTATTTGAAGGTCACGTACTTGGGGAAGTAAACTTTGATGTATGTAAACTAAGTTCGAATGTATTATTATTTAGTATTATTCAAATTTAAAGAAATGGTATCGTGGAGAACCAGGAGTTAGGGTTGCAAGTACGGTTTGGGGTAAATCACGAGTTAATATCAAATCATGAGTTATAAGCGTTAGGAATCGAAACCTGGGTTATAACCTTAGTATAATGGAGGACGAAAGTTAAGATAGATATTCGATTGGACCATGAGGCGAAGTACTCTGGTGAGAAGTTATAGGATATGATGAGTCAAAGAGATCCATCAAGTTTTAGTTGTACTAAATAAAATATTCCTTCATTTTATCGATGAATATATTTTATTTTGGTACTAATGTTGTCTCGTTTATTGTGGTCATAGGATGGATGACCAAAAGTCAAAATAGTAATTCCTTGACCCGAGGAGCGATGGACTCTAGCGAGGAGTACCATGAGACGGTGAGATGATAAGAGATTTGATAGTTAGGAACGACGACTTAAAGGTTAGAGTTGAAGCGGTGGAGGCCGCGAAACCATACCCTCCAGTTTTGGAGCAATGATATAAGGGCGCTTCTCCTTTGACACGAGATAGAATTAGCCGGAGTTCTGAGAGAGGTTGGAAGCGAGAGAGATCTGAGATAGGGGCGGTTGAAGGTTGAGATAGAAGCCAAAGACACCGATATATACCTTGGAAGCGAGCTTTAGTCATCACCTTCATACGATTAAATCAAAGTGGATGGAGCTGCCTTTCGGCAGAGAGATAGGCGTTGATGAGAATTGAATAAATTTATCGTCAAACAAAATAAGAGACAACGTATATAAAACTCTTGATTGTTGTGTATATATACTATATGCTAATCAGGGTAACTTATGTATGTAGATGTCTGGTGAGAAAGATATGTGGAATAAGAAGGATCAGATCCATACCCCCGAGCTAATATCGAGGCCAACAGCTGAAATAGAAGCTCACCAGGAACCCAAATCGGACGAGGTGGCTATCGTGGAAAACGTAGCATCAGATCCAGAAATGTTGGATTTGACAAATAGTGATTCAAACACTAAAGTTGAA
This sequence comes from Panax ginseng, assembly GCA_020205605.1. NCBI lineage: Eukaryota > Viridiplantae > Streptophyta > Magnoliopsida > Apiales > Araliaceae > Panax > Panax ginseng. The sequence continues at coordinate 93,216,620 of CM035129.1, forward strand.
GCTACTCAAGCATCAACGGAGTGCGAGATCTGGATAACAAGGTTGCTTCTGTTGGAAAGGTGTGGGAGATAGAGGCGTTGCTTATTATCCAATTGCGTCAAGCATTGCTAGCAACAATGGAAGAAGCGGGATAAGCTCAAAATCCGAATTGACGGATGGGAGCCTCAAGCAACACATCGTGTATGCGACTCAGAGAGGTAAGGAAAAAAAGATAGAAGATCGACTTAGGAATACTGATAAGAAGAAAGGGTAGAAGAATCTACTAATCTTTGGAGAGCGACGGCCCAGAAGCGATGCAAAACTTTGCAGACATGATGGCTCAGGCTATGCAGCAGGGAATACCAGCTGCAGGGAACCAGCCAGGAAATCACTTGGCAAGTTTCAAAGACTTCAAAGCCGTAGGACCCCCAGAGTTCAGAGGATCAGCTGACCCTATAGAAGCTCAGACATGGGTGAACGAGATAGAGAAGGCGTTCATAATTGCTAGAGTAGATGAGGGGCAAAAGACCGCTTTTGCCACCTATATGATGAAAGGGGAGGCTAACTTTTGGTGGGAGGCAAATAAAACTCGGGCAGGAGAAGAAGAAATTACTTGGGATAGATTTAAGGATTTATTTTTCGAAAACAATCTGTCTGTTGGTATGCAGTCTAGAATGGAGGTAAAATTCCTGGAGTTAAAACAGGAGAACATGATTGTTGCGGAGTATGCCGCAAAGTTTAATGAGTTGGCTAGGTTTGCTCTACATCAAGTGAGCACAGAAGCTAGAAAGGCTAGGAGGTTTGAGTTGGGCTTAAAACCACAGCTCTACAATAAGGTGGCGATCTTGCAAATAAATACTTTTACAACACTCATGGAGAAGGCTATCATAGTGAGCAGGGAAGTGAGGCCATGAGCCTCCAACAAGGAGAAAAAACAACAAGAGCAAGTCGGGAGGAGCAGTGAAGATAGAAAGTAGTAGTGGGAATAGGGGTGAGAAGAGAATGAGGAATTTTTACGAGAGTGTGTGCAAGTGAAGCGGGAAGGTGCAAAAAGCGGTAGTGCGGTCTGCAGAAGCTGGGAAGAATCACTCTGGCGAGTGCACAAGGGTGCGTTTGTATGCTATAAGTGCGGGCAAGAGGGTCATACCTCTCCCAATTGCCCCAACTAAAAGATGATCGATGGATGCTTCATGTCTGGATCAGCCCAGAGCATCAAGTGAGAAGCTGTCCAAAGAGGGGCAATGGAGGCGGGAAACATAACCACGGGGAGAAAGCGGTGGGACATTAGTAACCGGGACCAAACTCAACCCGTAACCCAACGAAAGCAACTCAGGGTTTACAACATGATGGTCCGAGATACGGTGGCGGTTTGGAAAGCGAAATCCAGTGCTATGTGAATCACTTATATATCTTATATGTTTTCCTACATATATATATATATATATATATATATATATATATATATATATATATATAGTAGATGATTTTATAAAGAAATTTTGAGTTCTTTTAGAAATCAAATTTATGCCTAATCGAGTGTTATGAAGAATAGTTAAAGACCGATTCGATCAGTAGTATGATCGAGGTCTACGTCTGAAAGATTATATGTATATGTACCCTTCTTCTTATGAGTTTTTAAGCGGTGATTAGGGGCGGAATCCTTATAAGGGAGGTGAATGTAATAACTTGAGATTTTCTATATAAAATAAATAAGAAATTTTGCGTATAAATTTTTTTTACTTATTTTATTTAATAAGCGAGAATAAGTGAGCGATAAATACGAATATATTTATTTCTTTAAAAATTATAAATAATTTTGAAATAATCAATTACCACAAATTATATTGTTATGGTAATTAATTTCTGTAAGCAGAAATATTTTATTAATTATTTTCCATGAAAACATGATTGGAAATAATATATGAAGTGATAATTAGATTTATATAATAAATATTATTATATGAATTGTTCAGAATATTTAAGTGAATTATTTTAACTTGATTATTGATGTCGTGTAAGAAAGAGAAGTCAGATATGAGATCCAAACCCTGGATTTGGATTGTGATCAAGAGATGAGAATAATAATATTATATTATTGATATTATGATTTTATAGTACCATAAATATGTACTGTGTATGTGCGGACAGATAATATTGAGCAATGACGGTCAATTAGTTCATAGCATATTACAAATCTTTGTGAAACCTAATTATTAAACTTCGGTTATGAGAAATGGTAGTGGTGACTGTGTATATGAAGTTTACTGTGTATATGAAGTTACTGTGTACAAGAATATCGGTAACTAGAAGAAAACCCTAATTACTGTTGTACGTCGATAATTAGGACAAACCCTAATTATTATAACCCTAATCAGGTTGAATTTAGAAACCATAATGGTATGTGTTAGTAGCGTACATAGAATAATTAGAGAACCCTAATGGTCAAGTAGAAACCCTAATTGATGGCGTTAAAAACCACAATTATAAAAACCTAAATTTTCAATCGAAAACTCTAATTTTAAATTCTAGGGTTTAATTTTGATGTTAATGTATAAATGTTTTAATTTACCAAAGGATGAAAAGTAATTGGTAAATAATAAGAATTACCATCTAGTGATTAAATTGCTATGTACAAAAATGCCCTTGAAATTATATACGAAATTACCAAAATGCCCTTTTGGCTTATTATTAGTGTTTATTGGAGGAATCTTGCTAGCAAAGCATGTCAAACATGATTACCCTACCAATTGATTATCAATACTCAATTATGCACACTCAATCAACCATTGCTTAGCATCGATGCATTTGAAATGATCTATAAATAGAGATTGAGGAGAAAATCCTCATTTTACACTAACATTTTTCCAAAGTCTCTAGCTTACACTCTCTCTAGACCAAACCTCCAAAATTATCTTGCCCATAACCTCATAATCAAAGCCCGACCATTACAAACAACAAATCGAAAGCATCAAAGCAAAAAAATCGAAATCAAAACTAGAAAAGGTATGAAATTCCCTAATTTTGAAATCTTTGATTCTATGTTAATTGATGCAATTGATTGTTTAAAGTAGTGTAATAGGAGTCTATTAATGTTACGGGTTGTAAAAACACGAGACCCATAACATCAAAGTGCCGCAATTTGAAGATTTAAGCAAGTTGGAAAAAATCGGATTACATGATTTTTCATCAAATGTCGAGGCCATAACTCTTTGCTCGATCATGAGTTTTGTTGTTTTTAAAGTTGTTATGTGTAGCGATATATGTTGTTTTTAAGCTCCAAAAGGAATAAGGTCCATATCTAGTGTGGATCAAAAGTTATTGATGGTCAAAGTGCATTGGCCGATCATGAAAGCCCAGATCTGGAAAACCCGAAAAAAGTTCTAAATGTCCAGAAAATATTTTTTAGCAAATGTCCGGCCTTGTAGATCTCGGTATGTTTGGAGTTTTCATGTTATGAAAGTTGATATGTGTGATACGGTATGGGGTCTTTAATCTCCAAAAGAATCTTGTCCATATATGTTGTGGATCAAAAGTTATTTAAGGTCGAAGTGGGTAGGCCAGGCATTGGTAGAAAAATTTCTGAAATGACCAGAATTTTCTAAGTGTTGATTTTTACGACAAGGTTTGACCTTACTTTAGTTGCTGCTGATTTCTTGTTTTTATGATAGTGTTAAGTAATTGATGCTGTATTCTGCATGTAGTCTACAACTTTGAAACTTATATATCACACAAATAATACCTGATTCAAGTTATAAGGACCCAAAATAGGCATCTCATTTGTTCTTGATTGAAGAAACGACGTTATCGAACTTTTGATGACTAATAACTCTTAGATCGATGTTGTTTAGTCATGATGTTTGTTGGTAAGTGTAGTATTACATGAGTACTACTGAAGATCCAGTATTAGATTTCCCGAAAAGCGTAATGGATTGAGAATTATTCATGGTTAAACAAGGCACCTTGAAATCTTGCTTGTCGGTGTTCTTGAGACTCAAGAACACCTAAAGCGACAATTTCTATCACTAAAGCCTTTAGCGACAGGATTCTAATTATTTTTAATTTACGTAATTTACGAAAATGATTTAAAAATTAGAAAAATTAGATTTTAATTATTAAAAATACTTATTAAATTACGAAAAATTATTTTAAATTTGAAAATAATATTTAATTATTTTGAGTATATTTCATAAATATTTAATATTTTTGGAATATAAAAGGTATTTATTTATTTAATTATAATATTAAATAAATGATTTAAAATAGTTTTTTTAAAAATCATGAAAAATTATTTAATAGTATAAGAAAATATTTTAAGTTATTTCCCATGACTTTTAATATTTTGTGATGAATTTCATTAATTAATTAATATTAATGATATTAAAGTTATTTAATGATAATATTAAATAATTTAGTTTAAAAATGATTTTAATATTATAAAAATCATTTTAAATGAAATTAAGGTATTTAAAAATATTTTAAGTTATAAAATATAACTTTTAATATTTAAAGGATAATTTCATTAATAATTTAATATTAATGATATTAAGATAATATTAATGATATTTAGTTATTTAATAATTATTATTAAATAAATAGTTTAAAAATAGTTTTATTTATTTAAAAATCATTTAAAGAGGATATTAAGCATTTAAAAATATCTTAAGTTATAATTAATGACTTTTAATATTTGGATAAATAGTACATTAATATTTAAATATTAATGGTAATTATTTAAAATGATTTTAATTATTTTAAAAATCATTTAAGGTAATATAAATGTTTTAAAAATAGTTTGAGTTATTATAAATAACTTTTATATTTTGGCAATGGTTTTATTAATAGTTTAATATAAATTAATTATTAATGATAATGGAATTATTTAATGTTTAAATCATTTAATTATGATTAGATGTTTGAAAGTTATAATAAGCCAAACTAGGTGACTTGAGAACAGATTATGAAGTTACGAATTTGAAGAAGAACACCTATAATATGATTATATCACTATAAACCTAGTTAGTAATGATTTGAATTATTTTAAATTTTTCAATTTACGGAAATTTGAAAATGATTAAAAATAAAATGTCGATATTTTGAGATGTTGAGATCTGAGAATAAGAGTCTTAGACTCAAGATAATTACCCGATAAAGTTGTTGTAGATGCATGCAAACCAAATGTCGAACCTTATAAAAGAAAGAAAAGGCTCTTTGTAAGAACATGGATGAGATATTTGAAAAATGTATAAAAATATTTCAAGTATAGAATATGAACTAAAAGTATGATCACTGCGATTATGTGATGGCGTGATTAGACTATGTCTTGTTGTATAATAGAGCGATACTATGTGTTATGATATATTGTTCTAATCGAAGCGAATGATCGATTATTGATAGGTTGTGATAAAGAGATAAAACCTAAGTTGAGATTTGTAATCGACCGAATCGAGGCAAGTATCTTACCTTTGCATTTCCTTTATCTGATGAACATGAGTAAGAGAGTTTGAGAATTCTTTTCTATTCTGTCTGATTATTATATACGCTTTGATTATCAACATGTTAGCTCGGATATATATTACATTCTTTTGAATTTCTAAATGGTTATCTGAGTGTCCCCACTTGGATAATCATAACATTTATTCACATGTTGATACACTTTTTCAATTACATGTATACATATATGTTGAATTACATATTATTGTTGAGCAAGATTAAAAACCTTGGGTTTGGAACCGAGGCATGTATGAACATCCCTATATGGGAAAATTTTTTGCGCTTGGTAGACGAGAATAAAATGATGAATTTAGTTCGAGTTATGTAGTATTGATCAATCTGAGGTACAACAATGAGTGATCACCCTCCGTGCAAAAGTAAGCTAGAATGGTTTGCGGATGGATTTCTGCTAAACCTTTTCGAAAATGAAAAACAATGTTCATAGTATGTTTCTTAAACCCTATTCATGGGTGAGAGAGCCAAATTTAAATAATTTGAAGAGAGTTGTTATGTGAATTTTTTATCGATCTGATTACTTCACAACTTTCGATTCGTTGTAGAAGTGTTATGTAAAGAGAATACTTATATTCTTTAAACTTATATATATAATTGCTATTACTTCTTTGGGCACTCAAATGCTCATCCTTACTTAAATTAAATGTTTTCGATTATGTATGAGCAACTTTGAAGGCTCGAGCACGAAACAAGGGAAAGGAAAAGGCATTGAATGAGTTTATATTATGAGTTAATGGTTATAGTTAGTAAGACAATGGAATCTATTGTCGAGGATATTATAAGGAATGTATTTGAAGGTCACGTGCACAGGGAAGTAAACTTTGATGTATGTAAATTAAGTTCGAATGTATTATTATTTAGTATTATTCAGCTTAAAGAAATGGTATCGTGGAGAACCGAGTTCGGGTTGCAAGTACCCGGATTTGGGGTCGTCACATCCGTGTTACCATGGTGACCGCCACTCTTCAAAGAAATTGTTATATAAATGTTTGTGTGTGTGTGTGTGTGGATCAATGTGCAATTGTCTGAAAGTAGTGCGAGGCCTCGTTCGCACCTATATACAAGGGTTTGAATTTTATTAGAAAAATCCAATTTTAACCACAAGATAGCAATGAAGTTTTGTAAAAGAGGTTTTTTCAAACCCTGTGCTCAATAGGAATTGAGACCTTTTCATACTTCCATTTTATTATTAGATGTCCAGTTTGTTTGCTTTTATTTTTGAGATGTGAAGCATTTCTCGAGAAAATAATATACAGCAGTACCGAACTCCTCATGGGCATAACAGCCATCCAATGAAACTCAGACACTGTAAAATAATGTACAAGCTGCTTACAGCCAAATAATGTCCATCATGGAAACCGAATCTAGATTCACTAAACTGAACCTGTGATCACATGATTCCTAGGCTCACAAGATACTGCAATTTGTATAGAAAGCGATGGCAGTTATATATATATATATATATATATATATATATATATATATATATATATATATGAACATGATCAACCTCCACGAAGTAAACTCCAAGCAGGACGTAAATATAAATAAATCGTAAAAAAGCCACTTGAGTAAACTCCGGGCTCGATGAAATATATATATATATATATATATATATATATATATATATGTACAAATATATATATAAGCAGTAAATGCACTGGATGTAAATCCAGGCTCATCGGATATGTCCCACAACAATTATATATATGTATATATATATATAAAAGCGAATAAATGCACCAGATATAAAATCTAGGCTCATCAGATATGTCTGACAACAATTATATATATATATATATATATATATATATATATACAAAAGCAATTAAACATTCCGGATATAAAATCCAGGCTCATCAAACAGAGTCTGACCACAGTTTATATATATATAAGTATATATATATATATATAAGCAAATAAATGCTCCAGACCAAAGTCTAGGCTCAATCGAGGCATTACTAGATAATGTTAGTCTATATATACAAAATATATGCATATATTAGTATATATATAGACAAAAATGAAAACCACAGACCGAAGTCTGGGCAAACACACTCACACGACTATCAACATGTACAACAGTGTGTGATAATAGGAGAAAGAGGCTTTATAGAATGTAAGAAGGCTTACAGTGGGCTGCCAAAGTAGACTGCTTAGACTTTAAATGGATAAACACTGAGCTCCCACCGGATAAAAAGTAGCTATATGTGAGCTAACTAGTGTTAAATGAAGAGGGAACACTCAAAAGATGTGTATGCAGAGCTAAATGGACAGGGCTTCCTCGTCTTTTTCCTTCTCTCTCTCTTTCTCAAATGGCCCCCCCCTCTATATTTATAGATTTGGATGGCCATAGTCAACACTGCGGCGGCCAGATTGAACCTCGCTGATCGTGGTGTGGTCCAGCCTCATGGTCCTGTCCTCTTGTAGTACGTGCACTCGTGCACTATAATGTCCAATCGAACTTGCAGAACTTCAATCCGAGCATCCAAACAAAGTATATATGTACTTCTTCGGATTGCTTGTGTCGAGAGTTATGTAATGACATGGATTAGAGGTTGTACGAAGTCAGGAAGAGGGGTATATGCCCATGGTCTTTAAGCTTCAAAGTCTATCCAAAGTACTGCCACACGTAATAGTCATTTGAGATTTTCACTCATTGGCTCCCGTGGGACATTGTTGAATGTATGTATGTATGAAGCGTTGAGACGACGTGCCATTTATTGGAGGAACAAGATGATGTGTGACTCCTTGCCGGGGTTATCGCCGGGTTGAGTTGAAAGTAGACGTTGCTCAGGGTTACAGCTGAGATTGGACTACTTGTTGGTATGCTGCGATATCATCTTGTTGACGTGGTAGGATGACATTGTGACTCCTCACCGGGGTTATCGCCAGTTTAAACGGAAAGTAGACATTGCTCAGGGTTACATCCGAGAACGGACTGCTCGTTTGTGTGCCTCACTATCATCTATAGGTTGAAGCTGATTGCATGTGTTTGAAACAAGCATTTCCGGGGTTATCGCCAGAACTGCAATGGCATCCCTTGGGGCTATCACCAAGGATGGGGTTGCTACTCCTAGTGTTGTCTCTAAGACTAGAACTGAACGTCGCGGTGTTATCGCCGAGACAAGACTGTCCTCTCCGATGTTGTTGTCGGTATTTTGATCTGCATATCTCGGGGTTATCTCTGAGATTGGAAATTACATCCCCGGGTTGTGTTCCAGGTTTGAACCGATGCTCCTGGTTTGTGTTCCGGGTTAGAACTGAACTTTCGGTAGTATCCAGTATGGTTGTAAGCTGTCTTTCAGGATTATCTCCAAAAGAGGAATCTACCCTCTTGCAAAGTCAGTAATTGGAGTGCAGAAAATTTCTAGTGTCTACAGATGCCCCTCTTTATCATATTCATGCAATGCAAGGCATTGATAGGATAAAGAATCCTAGACACTTGAAATGTAAGAAAGATAAACATGATGCTATATGCAGCAACATGATGCATGATGTAAATGTATGATGCATGATTGCCATGTAATCCTGTTGGGATGACAATCAGTGATGTCTTGGACATGCGATCCAAGTCTTCAAGGATATTGAAGTTGGGACTACCACCAAAGTCTTGAATCCTAGACACTTGCTTATACTCCATAGAGGTACCTCTTGTGTGGAAGATATCTGTGGAGATAAAGCCGTCTGTTTTGAGGATGTGTATAACATATTACCTCATACTGTCGGAGTTACCGCCAACAGTTTTGTCGCTATCATGGTTGCCTGACCTCCGTTGATGTGTGTATCACCGAACGAATCCGTGCTGGGTGTATTGTCAAGGCTGCTTGACCTTCATTGATGTGTGTGTCAATGGTAACATTGTGTTGTAGCCCTTGCTGAGGAAGGTTGCTTCAATGGGTTTACTTGTCATTGGTTGATATGACGTCAAGGCTGCTTACCCTTCATTGATGTGTATATCAATGGTTGCATTGCGTTGTAACCCCCGCCGGGGATACGTAGATGCTTGAAAGGTGTGCGTTATGACCCCCGTCGGGGAGGTTTGATATTTCATGGTTTTGCATTGTAACCCCCGCCGGGGATACGTAGATTCTTGATAACTTCGGCGTTGTAACCCCCGCCGGGGAGGTTCAGGATTGTAACCCTGCAAATGACGACATCATACCTTTGTGGGGTATTGTCGAGCATGGTTTGTGAAAGCTGAGCTTATTGGTATAGTATACCCTGCATTCAGGCGAATACCATTGAAGCGACGGGAGTTTAACTCTGACCGACAAGAAACCAGGATTTTAGGCTATTCCGCTCAATCGCATAGCGTTTTTTATTCCCGATTTGGCCTTTTCAGCTTGTGAGACCTCCTTTACAACTCTAACTGGATCAAGCCGGAGGTGTGGGACCCATGTAGGGGGGCCGCAAGTATACCTGCAGGAGCCGCAGGTTGACCTGTGGCCAGCCGTGCCTATGTATAGGTGGCTGGTTGCTTTCATAAGTCATTTTCAAGTTGCGCAGCGAAGGAAATCTGAGAGCTCTTTTGCAGATCTGCTAAGTTCGGGCAACTTTCTGCATATTCTGTCACTATACAAGCGTTCTTCACTGTCCTGGTAACACATGCATGTATTTTTTTCCAATTTCTGTCCGTTGGAAAATGACTTATCGCATAAAATGCATTTAGACACATAGTAGTGAATATGCATGCTGATATGACTTGATAAAAAAATATTCAACATAGCAAATGTTAGTATTAAACCATGCTGAATATAATGATGTGAAAAAATTTGACTTTTGAAGTAGTCAAATTGGCACCTTTTACTGTCATTTCTTATCCTATCTGAGGACAAATGAGTAAAGGTAGAATAGTAAATAATCTTGGTAATTAGACTACACTTACGGATTTTTACTATGATGTGATGAATGCATACAGGATGTATATGACTGTGTACATGTGTGCTACTGAATAGCCACCTAGTCATGCCTATGTGCATGTGGATAGTCCCATTTACAAAGGGGGCTATGGCAAAATTTTTCCAAAATGTAGGCATTATGCATTTTAACTCTACAGTAGATGTATGTTAAAATAATGCATGTATGCATGTAATCATAGAATGCATTTTGAAAAAGACTTCAGGTACGAAATTACCACACCCTTTCTGAGGTGATTTGGAGACTTGTTGTCCAGATATTTATGGATCCAGATCAGCAAAGCAGTTCCTACAGGACCACTTCTGGTGTATGGAGGAGGGCTTTTGAAGAGCCTCAGCGCCGTTCTATGAGACAACCTCGTCGTTTGGCGGAGGCGGTAGTATGTCCTATTCAGGTTGAGGTGTTGAATGTCGAGGACGAGGATGAGGATGTACCGTTCGAGGTTTCTGCTCCTGCTGTACGTGTTCCCCGTAGGGAATTACCAGGTATTCAAGTGGCGAACCAAGATCTTCTAGGTGACTTGAGTAGGCATCCTTCAGTATACCTGCATGCAAACGAGGTATGAAGTTAGATCTTTAATTTTCCTTATTTCTTATTGAAGAGGAGTCAAGGAGTCTGATGTTGATCTTCATTTGATGTAGGTTCCCGGCTTCACACAGCCTGGAGGGAACTGGTTTAACATCCACTCTATGTATGAGACCTTGCATTATGACTATAGAGCAATCATCCATGGATGGGGATTCGAGAGATTCTTCTCTATTCTACCCCGTCGTTGTCCCTGGGGTTACCTCAGGGCACTGTCTGAGCGGTGGTTCCACCAGACTCAGTCACTTCATTTGCTGGACTGCGAGGTGATGATGACGCCGATGGATTGGTGGTTTATCACAGGTATGGAATTTGGAGGGGAGCCGGTGCCTTGCACGGCGGATATCACCCCATCGCCGCCGATCTTTGTTGGGAGTTCCAATGGAGGCGCCAAGGTAGGACTATTCGGACGGTGTCTTTTTGAGCGTAGATGCTATGGGAATGGTCATTGATGAGCCCATACCCGATGATGTGAGAGTCAGGGATCGCATTCTTCGGCGATTGTTCCTGATGATCATTAGGGGCTGCTTCATAGCAGATAACTCTTGTATGGTGTCTTTCGCTTTGATCAGCGCCACTTGACACGTGGACCATATAGGAGAGTATGATTGGGTCCCTACACCTTTGCCTATTTCCTCAGGGGAATGCGCATGCGATCGCAGGGATTGACTAAGGCGTGGTTAGGATTCTACCCATTTCTGCTGGTGAGTGTTTCTCTTATCTTTTCCCATGTATAGGTTAAGAGTGTTGACTGACAGCAGATGTTTGCCTTTATGTTGGCAGTTTTGGGCCTATGAGAGGCTTCCTTGTTTGCGTCCTGTGAGCGTGTTAGGTTTAGATACCTATCCACGAGGATGGAGATGGCATCATTCTATACTGTTGGAGGTCCTTGTTGCTGAGGGTTTTACTCATTGTTGCCTGCAGCTAGAGCTATTGACAGCTGATGTCATCACGTGGATTCCCTACTCTGGAGAGGATTTGGGAGTTGGTTTTGAGGATGGGTACCCGACTGGAGTAGAGTACATCATATCCACCCGCAGGATTCCTCTCTTTACAGATGGAGGATGGGAGCTCTATTTAGGAGAGCGTGCTATTAGGAGCACTACAGGAGAGATCCGCATGCCGATCCTGCCTCTTGTGAGGCGTTATTGGCCTATTTCGTAGTCACCCGTCATTGACATCCCATTGATGGGGATTGACGGTATTACATTGTCAGAGGGCCCTTGTTCTCAGGAGATGTTCCAGCATTGGTGGATCCCTCACACGATTGGAGCTCGCACTCCACGCCACACGCTTTATGGGGATATGGTTCTGGATCCGTGATGATGATGGATTCGCTTAGCTTTGTGTCGAGATCGACTCATGTAACACAGATCGATGATTGACGCAGATGGTGGACCGGTCACATCTTTTCATTCGCATTTGGGCGAGAGATCCCGCAGAGGTATATACTTTTGATCCTTCCAGCTCTCATACCGCCCCTGGATGAACCATATGGTATTTCCGGCGCAGATCCTCCTTTGTATCGGTCTGACATCCCTGTAGATAGAGATCTAGTGACTCAAGAGGAGTTATATCAGGTGGACATCATCGATGATGTGGATATCGAGACCATTGACTTTTTCTGATGTATTTCTTTTGATAGGCCTCTGTTAGCTGCTGGGTAGCTTCGCCCCATTCTCGCTATATCTTTTGATAGGCCTCTGTTAGATGTTGGGTAGCTTCGACCCATTTCCTTGTATTTTAGCTGTACAAAGATGTATTAGATGATGATATACTTAGGAATGTATGCACAGTTTTCCATTCCCTATATCACATTGCCATCTATTGTATCATGCATGTTATTGTTATGCATATGTATGTATGTCCAGAGATATTCAAAGATTGACCCTGGATGGTCTTATGACATGGCCCGTGCATGAGATGTCTGTCTTCTTCGATTAGCTAGTAGATTGATCATACCCCACCATTTGTGGTGGTAGCTGGTATGCGATCATGGTATGATAGTATATCATCATCAGACATGGTGATCGTAGATGATTTACTGAAGCATACTATGACCCTACTGATGTTTCAGGTTCCTCCAGGATTTGTAGAGGGCATGCTAGAGCACTGGGTATCAGACAGACAAGTATTCTGCTTTGGGACCCGTGAGTTGACTCCTACTTTGGAGGAGTATGCACGATTGATGATGCTGCCTCTGGACAAACCTTGTGTGCATATGGTGATGGGAGACATGAGTAGACAGTTCATGACTCTCACAGGATTGAGGCGCAGAGTAGTGCAGGATGAGATTACATTCGTCCATGTGATATCCCAGTGTTTCCTGATTGACAGGTTTGGCTCTGAGGACAGCTATGCATGACATTCCGGGATTTCACCACACTCGAGGATCATTGGCGTTCAGCCTGAGTAGATGTACTGCTTCTGTGCGTATTGTCATACGTATACATGTCGCGGTACATGGATGAGCTAGATATCGGTGTTATCATACCATCATTCTGATGATTATCGTAGAGACCTTGAGGTCGGCTACATACTGCTGCACTTATCCGATAGGAGTATTCACAGGTAGCTCGGTTATGCTATATGTGTGATTCATGTCATACTTGAGACCGATTGGCACATTTAGACATCATGGATTTTGTTTCACCTATGAGATAGCCATGTCGTACTCCTTTCAACCTACGGGCTGTATATATTCTGCATCTTGGTCTGCTTTCTTGGCAGAGATTGGAGATCCGTTTGATATATTGTTGTGTTCAAGGCTCAGCTCACCCTACAACTTCATTACTCATGCTCCAGGAATGGATTATCTCTCTCTGGCTGGTTTGAGGGGCATGATTACTTACCACCCACTGGCCGTGATGTGTCAGGCCACCCGCCCAGGACTTCCATCCGTATGAGGGGCAACGAGTCGGTAACTTCCAGGCCACACCGTTTGTTAGCGGAGGACAGATCCAGGTTGTATGCTTGTTGGGATCAGCGAGAGTCGGCCGATTTTTCTATCAGTCATCCAGGTAGTTCTGCAGAGTATTCCGCATGGATGGAGACAGAGACTGCATTGGCTGTGGCAGTATCCACAGTGCAGGAGACTGATTATGATGATGAGGAGCCTATAGAGGAGGCTGTCATTCCCACCGATGACTTGACTGCTGGGCTATCAGCATTTATGATAGATTCTCCCACCCCTAGTACCACTATTACTCAGTATTCGGCACAACATTTGGCGCAGAGCTTACATCTGATGACCTACGACAGAGATCAGGCTAGGGCCGCGATGTTGACAGCTCCTGATGAGAGAGATACTACTCTATTAGAGAGGGATGAGGCTAGATCAGCCAGGGATGCATTGATTGGGGAGCGGGATGCCGCTTTATCTGCTAGGGATGTGGCCATTGCAGATAGTACTTCAGTAAGATCCCAGATAACGGTCAGTCTTGCCGACATGAGTGCCTACATTGATGAGCATTATGCCACCATGCAGTTAGCCTCTGATCTTCTAGCTCGTGTAGATACCCTTGGGCAGGAGCTTGCAGCGTTACCTCCGTTTTCAGAGAGGGATGCTATGTTAGATCCGATAGTTTGTATACACACAGATCTATAGATAGCTTTGTATTTTCCTGCACAGACAAGCTTAGCCATTTTTGTCATATACAACACATATGTATATATCAAACAGTATTATGTATGGCAGGGAAATATATTTTGATTCACTTCCCTTTTAGTTATGCCTCGATACTTGCTTGATATTTTCCTGTTTCTCCAGGGCCTTTGATCTTGATGCATCCTGAACTTATCCTTGATAGATGGACATTGAGACGTCGCAAGGTCTCTCAGAACGGATCATTGATTTCTAAAAATCCCTACCATCTTTGGTGTCTTGGGACTGGTATCTGTATGGGAAAGTGTGGAAAGGATGTTAGTTTCTTCATCTCCGGGATTGACTGGTCCACAGATGGTCGCCAGTACTTCTATTTGTGAGAAGCCTAGTTAATTCTATCTCTTATGGGTTGGTATAGCTCTTTGAGGCACAATCGCAGCTTAGATGGTCACCGAATCTTTAATTTGTGAGAAGAGGTAGGATAATTCCATCCCTTTGATCTGAAACTGATGAAGTGGGGAAATTTGAAGGTTGATCCCAGTATCATGTGACAAGTTTGTTTGTTCTGGTAGGGGTTAGACTGCACCATGAATGGCTGCCTACGTACTCCTGTTGAAGAGGAGATCAAGTCTGTGTAGTTAGAACCTAGTGTAGGAGGTTCAACGCTGAATGTGGAAGCAGAAAGGTGTAGAAATATTTTTGTTGTTTTTGTTATTTTTGTGAAGGAAGGGCAGAAATGTTTTTGTTGTTTTTTTCTTTATTGTGACCGGGCCATATAGAATATGGTTGCCTACGCACTTCGGGTGTCGGGGAGATCAGTCGACGTAGTTCACCCTCGTGACTAATCGCAATCAAGAGAAGCCTTAAATCCTATGCAAAAGCTATCTTCGGGGAAAAGAAAGTTTAATCCCATAATGGGGATAAACTGCAAGCGTAGAAAAGTTTGATCCCGTCTTCAGGATAAACTACAGGTGTGAAAAGTTTAGTCTCGTCTTCAGGAGAAACAAGGGCGGTGTGTGAAAAGTTTAGTCTCGTCTTCAGGAGAAACAAGGTGTTTAAAAGTTTAGTCTCGTCTTCAGGAGAAGCAAGTGTTGAAAAGTTTAGTCTCATCTTCAGGAGAAACAAGGTTTTGAAAAGTTTAGTCTCGTCTTCAGGAGAAGTAAGTGTTGAAAAGTTTAGTCTCGTCTTCAGGAGAAACAAGTGTTGAAAAGTTTGTAATGCAAGGAAATCAGGCTGCTGGTGTGAAGTGAAAGGAAACCAGGCTGCTGGTTTGAAGTGTATGTTTCCCCGAGGGGCAGACGAGTTTGTAACCAAGAAAGGGTTCAAAACCGGAATGTCTGGTGATTGTAAGATCGAAACCAGGATATTTTTTTGATGGTAACTTCAGACATAGTACCGTTTCATGGTGTCCAAGTTGATAAGCTGTGGAAATTCATCGCCATCCATTTCCTACAACTTGAGAGCACCTCCTGTCAATACTTCCTTGACAACAAATGGGCCTTCCCAGTTAGGAGTGAACTTTCCCTTAGATTGATCTTGGTTGTCAATGATCTTCTTCAAAACCAAGTCATGTTGTTTGAATTTCCGTAGTCGGACTTTTGTATTGTAGGATCGTCCGATCCTTTGCTGATATAACTGACAATGGAAGATAGTCGCAGTTCGCCTTTCATCTATTAGAGACAATTGGTGATACCTGTCTTGTACCCATTGGTCTTCATCCAACTGAGCATCCATCAATACTCTGAGGGATTCCATTTCCACTTCTATAGGCTAATAAAGTTAGGGGCAAGAGGTCAGGCCATCCTTTGTGATTGGCGGACATTTTTTTCATGATCTTTTTGATGTTTTTATTAGCCGCTTCAATAGCACCATTCATATTTGGTCGGTAGATGACAGAGTTGAGATGTTTGATGTGGAATTTTCTGCATAATTCCTCCATCATTTTGTTGTTGAGGTTCTTAGCATTGTCTGACACAATGACCTCTGGTTGTCCATATCGATAAACAACATTGTTTCTGATGAACGCAATGATGACTTCTTTAGTAACCCTGGGGAAGGAAGCTGCTTCTACCCATTTGGTGAAGTAGTCGATCATGGTGAATATGAATCGATGTCCATTACTGGCTTTGGGCTCGATGGGCTGACACGCCCATTCCCCACATTGATAAGGGTCATGGCGAACTCATATTGTGGAGTTCCCTTGGAGGGGCGTGGATAGCATTCCCATGGATTTGACATTGATAGCACCTCTTAACGTGATCATCATAGTCAGCTTTGAGTGTAAGCCAATACTGTCCCATTCTGAGAATTTTCTTGACAAGTAGGGGTCCGCTCATGTGAGGGCCGCATACTCCACCATGGATCTCATCCATGAGTCGCTGAGCTTGGTCTTTGTCCAGACATCTGAGGAGACCTAATCCTGCATCTCTCTTGTAGAGTGCATCTCCGCTCAGGTAGAATTTCATAGCAAGTCGATGAATCCGCCTCTTCTCAGTTAGGCTCGCCTCAACGGGTGTAGATCCATCTCGTAGATACTCCTTGATATGCTGATACCAACGGTTGTGGATGGGAGGTAGTTCATCCGATACTTCTCCAATGTAATTCCCATAGACTGGGGCTTTAAGCATAACAATCGTGATGCTTGGCATGTTTTCCTTGTTGGGTATGTAAACCAAGGAGGCCAACGTTGCTAATGCGTCTGCAAAGTCATTCCTATTATGAGGAATTTGTAGAAAGGAGATTTCTTCAAACTCCAAAACCATCTATAGAACTTGCCGATGGTAAGGCAGTAAATGTAATTCTTTGGTTTGATAGATTCATGTGGATTGCTTGATTACCAATTTAGAATCCCCAAAGACAGTTAACCGCCTGATACCCATTGAACGGGCAAGTTTGAGTCCCATGATACAACCTTCATACTCAGCTGTGTTGTTCGTATTGACAAACTACAATTGGATGGCGACGGGATACTGCTCCCCTGTACAGGATATTAAGACTTCTCCAGCTCTAGAGCCTTCTGAATTGACAACTCCATCAAAATACATTTTCCAAGATCGGCATGTATCGTACTGATGTGTTAGCTGAATTGCCATTACTCCTTCGTTAGGAAAATGTGTTCCTAAAGGTTTGTAGTCCCCTGCAGGTGCGACGGCCAGTTGATCCACAATTCCTTGACCTTTGACAGACTTTTGTGTCACGTAGACGATGTCAAATTGCTGTAGGATAAACTGCCATCTGGACAGTCGATAATTCAGTATGGGTTTGTTGAACACATACTTAAGAGGATCCACGTGGGATATGAGATGGGTTGTGTGACCATGTAGATAATGTTGTAATCTCATGGAAGCCCATGCTAAAACACAACAAGTCTTCTCAATCAGAGTGTACTTGTGTTTACTGATGCTGAATCTTTTGCTGAGGTAATAGATAGCTCGCTCTTGGCCTCTATCGTCTTTCTGACCCAACAAACAGCCCATGGCATTGTCATTTATGGACAAGTACATGAACATGGGAATATCATCCCTGGGAGGTACCAAAACAAGAGCGTTAATCAGCTGCTCCTTGATTGTGAGGAAATCTTTCTGACACTCATCATTCCATTTCATGGAGGAGTTCTTCCTTAACAATTTAAAGATTAGCTCACAAGTTGATGTGAGTTGAGAGATGAATCGGCTAATGAAGTTGATCCTTCCCGAAAATCCCCTTATTTCCTTCTCTGTCTGAGGAATGGGCATTTCCTTGATGGCCTGGATTTTGGTAGGATCCAATTCAATCCCTTTATGGCTGACTAGGAAGCCTAGCAACTTGCCTGACTTAACACCAAAGGCGCACTTGGCGGGATTCAACTTCAAGTTGTACTTACGCAACCTGTTGAACAGCTTTTTGAGATGGTCTAAATGGTCATCCTCCCTCCGGGATTTGACAATGATGTCATCCACATAGATCTCTATCTCTTTATGCATTAAATCATGAAAAAGGGCCATCATAGCTCGCTGGTAGGTTGCCCCAGTATTGATGAGGCCGAATGACAACCGTCTATAGCAAAAGGTTCCCCAAGGCGTGATGAAATCAGTTTTCTCACGATCTTCCTCAGCGACCATAATTTGATGGTACCCCGCAAAGCAATCAGCAAAGGAGTACAAGCCGTATTGAGTAGTATTGTCAATAAGAATGTGGATAAAAGGCATGGGAAAGATATCTTTAAGGCAAGCTTTATTCAAATGCTGAAAATCCACACAGACTCGTACCTTTCCCCCTGGTTTAGGCACCGGAACAATGTTGGATATCCACTCTGAATATGTAGACACCATGATGATGCCAGCTTGAAATTATTTCACAATTTCTTCTTTAAATTTTAAACTCCACTCAGGTTTCAATCGCCTGAGCTTTTGCCTAACTGGCTTGAATCCTTCTTTAATGGGAAGGCGATGAAGAACAATGTCAGTGGACAAACCCACCATGTCTTCATGTGACCATGCAAACACATCCTGGAATTGGGTTAACAGTGCAACCATGTCATTCCGTTGATTTGTGGAAAGGTCTGAACCAATCTGGATTAGCTTAGGGTGGTCTAAGGTTCCAAGATTGAAAGGAGTGGTTTGATCAAGATTGGGTTTTGGTTTGTCGGCGACCCATTCCTTAATCTCTTAAGGTGTCTCAATGTCCTCTTAGATGTCCATCAAGTCTGAGTCCAACTTTGCATCAAAGTTACAGCCCTTGTGGAGAGAAGGCACCTCATCAGCAAGTACAGGTACATCTAAATTCAGAGTCCTGAAACAAAATATGCTTTCACTTAATATATGCAACTGTTCGATCATACAAAAGTGTTAGCATGTACGTGATAAAATAACTGCTAAAGCTGTAAAGGAAAGCAAGCAATTAAAGTTATCTACAGGGCATAGGGATTTTCTGCCCATTTTACCCTCATCGACCAACGCATGGAGTACTACTCCAATTGTCGAGGGTAAAGTCCTGAAGGACTGCAATGATAGAAGGATCGTCAGTGTCCTCCTTCTCCCGAATGATAACCATGACATCTGGGCAATCATCGTCTGGGGTGTATCTGTTTGTATGCTCATTATGAACAATGACACGAATGCCTTCCATCATCAAGGCAAGGTCATGTTTACGTTTTCGCTCCTTTTCTTCCACCTCGGGATCAGGAATCAGCGCCTCTTTAACTTTGATTGGCACTGGCTTCGAAAACAACATAGCCACCACATGGGATGGAACCTTTACTGGAGATTGTATCGACTCATGCGGTAAAGGTGTAGAAAATCGTCGTGCGACAGAAGCTTGAGGAACTTGCTTGTGCTTATGAGGATTCCTGTGCTTAGAACTAGCAAAATAGCCTAGCCCGGCTGTCCCAATTTGACTGGTCATTTGAATAGGGTGCTTAATACCCTGTTGATCCTTACCAAGCCCTTGTCCAGGTTGGTAACCCAATAACATCATTTCTTGAGTGGCTGACATAACCTCGTCAGAAATATTGGGTACGGGAAGTGGCACTCCAATAGAATGGTATTGCGTGTTACTCACTTTCAGAGTATGAAAACTGGTCGGCTCAACTTCTGAATTGAAGCTGATAATTGGTAGAGTTCCTAGTCTAGGACCTTCCGTCTCAGCATTGGCTAGACTATTATTGATGATGTATTTGAGTTGTTGATGTAAAGTGGAGGGAACAGCTCCAGCCATGTGTATCCATGGTCTCCCCAATAGTAGATTGTACCCTGAATCTATCTTGAGGACGTGGAAGGATATATTGAATGTATGGGGACCAATCTCAATTGGCAATTCAATCTTTCCAACAGAATTTTTCCGAGATCCATCAAAAGCTTTGATAATCGTATGGCTACTTTGGATTCTCTTGAGATTGATATTCATCTTCACCAGGGTGGCATAAGGACAGATATTTAGAGATGAGCCTCCATCTATCAAAACTCTAGCTAGCATATACCCGGAAGACAACACTGCAATGTGTAGTGGTTTGCAATGACTGGTCCCTTCGGGAGGTATATCGTCATCAGTGAAGGATATCACATTGTTGTTGAAAATGTGATCAACCAAATGTTGAAATTTTTTCACATCCACTGATTTTGGCAAGTAGGCTTCTTCCAAAACCTTTAGCAAGACCTTTCGATGATCTTCGAAAGAGAAAACCAAGTCCAGTATTGAAATCTGGTGTGGAGCTTCTCGCAAGCTTAAAACCACTTTGGCTTCATTGTGGCCCATAGTATGGAGGAATTTTTCAATCTTCTCCATGGGCAACTTCCCCTTTGCTTTGCAAGTAGGCTTGATAACCCGTTGAGGAAGGTACAGTGGATTTTGTTTCGACACTGTAGCAGTAGTATGAGACGTAGATCCTTCAGCTTCTCCATAATTCCATGGAACTTTGTGTAAACTGACAACAAGATGTTGTAGTTTGCAAGGCAAAGGAATTGGCTCTGGTGCGGCCACTTTCAAAGGATTATCAGCTCCTTTGAGTTGAATTGGTTGTATGGGAAATGTTTTGACAGTCTCATCATCCACCTCAGATATAACTGGTACTGATCCCTTCCATTGAGTAGGGTATGCATTCCCACCCTTAAGTTGCACAGTGTAATCATCTGCTACTTGCAGGACACCGCTATCGATAAGATTCTGAATGAGATGGTGGAGTACCCAGCATTCTTCTGTGCTGTGACCGCGAGAATGTGAATGATATTGACACATTTCATCAGGATTGAACCGCCCTGAGCGGGGATTGATTGGAGGGAGAAGGAATGTGATTCTTCCTTCGTTAATTAGCATTTGAAGTATCTCCTCCAGAGATTGGCCCAAATAGGTGAATTCCCTTTGATTGGCAAAGTCCCGATGGGCTTTAGCACTTGCTCGCTTTGCAACCTTATCCTCCATAGCTTCGCTTTCTGAAGGTGTTGATGGAGCATTCATAACAAATGGAAGGAGATAAGCATGCTCTTGCCTGATTAATTTGCGTGTGACTTGGTGTTGGTGAGTTACCAGTTCTGCCAATTACTCAATTTGTTTGCAAAGAGCTTTCATCTTTCATTCCACGATAAACTAGAACTTTGCATAATCTCATTTGTCAACACCGTCTTTGATGGGTTGGGATGATTCACCAGTAGAATTGGAACCATGTCCTGTGCTCCAACTGATCATGTTGACTTCTTCCTCTTCGTGCTGAGGGAGAGGGTTGTCTTGTACGTGAGGTTGATCTGGCTTGGTGACCACAATCTCACCATTGTCTATTAGATCTTGGATCTTGTGTTTCAAGGCCCAACAATCCTGAGTATCATGTCCGGGTGCCCCAGCATGATAAGCACACTTCCGATTAGCATTGAAACCCCTCCCATTAGGGTTGGCTAGTGGAAGAAGATGTGTAATTTTCTTCTGAGTAGTCAGAAGAGCAAGAATGTTCTCAAGAGAGTCCCCTAAGGGTGTGAATGTTCGAGGTCGCTTTACTTCTCCACTTTTAGGCAATGGAGGGTTTGAAGATTGTGCTGGAAAAGGGGAGTAGTTTCTCCTCTACATAGGCATGCTTGGATTGCCTTTTTATCCTTGCAGTTTCAAGGAGACATCCTCCTCTTTCTTTTTATGGACCCTCCGGGGGTTGTTTCCATAAGATCCGGACTGGATGTGCTCAGCAACAACTTTAAGAATGGCTAGGTCTTGAATTTGACCGGACTTCAATCCCATTTCAGCCATCTCGCCGTGTTTGATCATTTCAAAAAATGGTTTGCAAATACCAGCTAGAACTCTTTCATAGAAAGGAGCTTCCTGTACATCTATGAAGGTCATGACCATCTCTGATTCTGTCATGGAAGGAATAACTTGAGCAGCAAGGCGCCTCCACCTTTGAGCGTACTCTCTGAATGACTCATTAGACTGTTTCTTGACTTTGGTAATTTGATACCGGTCAGGAGCTATCTGAGATTGAAAACTGTATTGAGTGAGGAAGGCATGAGCCAGTTCTTCCTAACTGTGGATCTTAGAGTTGTCTAATCTGGTATACCATGAACGGGCTTCTCTAGTCAAACTTTTCTGAAACAGCTGCATTCTGAGCTTTTCATCCTTAGCATAAGATCCAAGTTCTCCAATGAACACCTTCAAATGTGTGTAAGGATCCCCTAATCCGTCATATTTCTCAAAATCAGGGGTCTAAAATTTCTCTGGATAATGAACACTAGGGAATATACAAAGGTTTGTATATGAAACACTGCCATGAGTTCCAATCCCTTTAAGAACACGAATGGTTTCCTCCATTTGAAGGACCTTCTTCCTGATATCACCGGTGTCTGGATCTCCTTTGAGATGGGTGCTTTCAGGGTCTTTGTTGGTTGTATCCAACTGATGTTCTGGAATTTTTTTTTCCAGATGTTGAACTCCCCCTTGTGTAGAGGATTCTGTATGTGTAGGTATCTTTGTACCCTGAGTAGACTGGTGTAACTTTTTCAGGATTCTTCTTGGGAAACAGGATTAAACTGTTCAGAAGAAGACATGATTGACTGTAGGCTTGAAGCCTTTTTAGATTTTGAGCGGGTAACAAGCCCAATTGCTTCCCTACAAAAGACTTACGTAGTTTAGTCTTAGGGTATATAAATGTTATCATAACATATCCGTTTTAGGAATTTTTCTTACAAAACCGGTTTGTTAATTGATAACATGAACATGGAATAAAATTACAAGTAAATGCTTTTACAAGTAATTGAAAATGGAGAGTATGAAGAGACTTTTCTCCGCATTTGGTTTATCAGAGGTTGACCTATCTTAGGGTTACTCTCGCGACTTTTCAGCATGAAGGTTCCCAGATCATCGCAATCTACTTGACGGGAAGTTAATCCGGTCTTTCAACTAGAGCGAATCTGAGTGGTGCCTTTCCTGATACCCGGGGAATTATTCTTCCCACGGGTCCAGTAATCAAACACTGACAGGATAGCCTCCTGGTGGAGGGACCACACAACATACATTCACATACAACGTGTCTCATTGTTTATGCAATATAATGACTTGTGCGAAGCACTAATATCACATATAGATATTTAGCAGTGCAGTAAGTAAGATGAATTCGTACACATTTATCAGAAATGTAAATGCAACAATCACACACAAGCATATAAAAATTATGAAAAGCTTGTAATAGCGGCTTAAGCCCTCTTACTGGAGTCCCCAGCAGAGTCGCCACCTGTCGATGTCGGGATTTTTTGCTGTCCCTTTTCGTTACTTGTTCTTTGGTGTTCTCATGTTAATGTGAGATTTGTTTGAAAAATTAAGTGAAAAAGGTCCGACATGTATAATGTCGATGATTGACTTTAAGAGTCGTCAGTTGGTGTTTTAAACTGGTTGCACCAACGCAATCGAAAAGGTTTGCACATTGACCCAGTGATTTGACACTGTTAAACGGGTCTGTGAAACCGAGATTCATTAAGGGTTCGGGGGCTTGATTATGCGGAGGGAAGGTGTTAGGCACCTCCCGACATCCGTGTTACCACGGTGACCGCCACTCTTCAAAGAAATTGTTATATGAATGTGTGTGTTTGTGTGTGTGTGTGGATCAAAGTGAAATTATCTGAAAGTAGTGTGAGGCCTCGTTCGCACCTATATACAAGGGTTTGAATTTTATTAGAAAAATCCAATTTTAACCACAAGATGGCAATGAAGTTTTGTAAAAGAGGTTTTTTCAAACCCTGTGCTCAATAGGAATTGAGACCTTTTCATACTTCCATTTTATTATTAGATGTCCGGCTTGTTTGCTTTTATTTTTGAGATGCGAAGCATTTCTCGAGAAAATAATATACAGCAATGCCAAACTCCTCATAGGCATGACAACCATCCAAGGAAACTCAGACACTGTAACATAATATACAAGCCGCTTGACTTTAAAAATGTCCATCATGGAACCGAATCTAGATTCAAGAATCGACCTCCGTGAGCACATGATTCCTAGCTCACAAGATAATCTGCAATTTGTATGGAAATCAAGTAGAAGTTATATATATATATATATATATATATATATATATATATATATATATATATATAATTTTGTAAATATATATATGAACATGATCAACCGCCAATGTAAAACTTCTAAAGTGACTAAAATGTAAATAAAGTCAGTAAAAGCCACTGGAGTAAACTCCAGGGCCTGATGTAAATATAAATATATATATATATATATGTACAAATATATATATATATATATATATATATATATATATATATATATATATATATAAGTAGTAAACGCACTGGATGTAAATCCAGGCTCATCGGATATGTCCGACAACAATTATATATATGTGTATATATATATATATATATATATATATATATATATATATATAAAAGCGAATAAATGCACCGGATATAAAATCTAGGCTCATCAGATATGTCGACAACAATTATATATATATATATATATAAAAAGCAAGTAAACGCTCAGGATATAAAATCCAGGGCTCATCGGATGTAGTCCGACCACGCTTTATATATATAAGTATATATATATATATATATATATATATATATATATATATATAAGCAAATAAACGCCTCCGCATCAAGTTCAGGCTCAATCGAGGCATAACTCGATAATGTTAGTCCATATATACTAAATATATACATATATTAGTATATATATACGATGTAATGAAAACCACGGATCAAGTCCTGCAAACACACTCACATGACTATCAACGTACAACAATGTGTGATAATAGGAGAAAGAGGCTTTATAGAATGTAAGAAGGCTTACAGTGGACTGCCAAAGTAGACTTCTTAGACTTTAAATGAAACACTCAGCTACTGCTGGATAAAAAGTAGCTATATGTGAGCTAACTAGTGTTTAAAGAAGAAGAAACACTCAAAAGATGTGTATGCAGAGCTAAATGGACAGGGCTTCCTCGCCTTTTTCTTTCTCTCTCTCTTCTTAAATGGCTGACCCCCCCACCCCTCTATATTTATAGACGGGATGGCATGAAGTCGACTTCATGCTGGCGAGCAGCTTGAACTCCGCTGGCAGCCGGTCGTGGTGGGCTCGGGCCTCATGAGTCCCGTCTGTTCTCATAAGACGTGCACTCGTGCACTATAATGTCCAATCGAACTTGCGGAACTTGATCCGAGCATCCAAACGGCGCATATATCTCATGCACTTCTTCTGATTTTTTGTGTCGAGAGTTATGTAATGACATGGATTAGAGGTTGTACGAAGTCAGGAAGAGGGGTCTATGCCCATGGTCTTCAAGTTTCAAAGTCTATCCAAAGTACTGCCACACATAATAGTCACTCGGGATTGTCACTCCTTGGCTCCTGTGGGATATTGTTGAATGTATGTATGTATAAAGCATTGAGACGACGTGCCATTTGTCAAAGGAACAAGATGATGTGTGACTCCTTGCCGAGGTTATCGCGGGGTTGAGTTGAAAATAGACGTTGCTCAGGGTTACAGCTGAGATTGGACTACTTGTTGGTATGTTGCAATATCATCTTGTTGACGTGGTAAGATGACATTGTGACTCCTCACCGGGGTTATCGCCGGTTTAAACGGAAAGCAGACATTGCTCAGGCTTACATCCGAGATTGGACTGCTCGTTTGTGTGCCTCACTATCATCTGTAGGTTGAAGCTGATTGCATGTGTTTGAAACAAACATTTCCGGGGTTATCGTTGGAACTGCAATGGCATCACTTGGGGCTATCACCAAGGATGGGGTTGCTACTCCCAGTGTTGTCTCTGGGACTGGAACTGAACGTCGCGATGTTATCGCCGAGACAAAACTGTCCTCTCCGGTGTTGTTGCCGGTCTTTTGATCTGCATATCTCGGGGTTATCTCCAAGATTGGAAATTACATCCCCGGGTTGTGTTCCGGGTTTGAACCGATGCTCCCGGTTTGTGTTTTGGTTGAGCCGAACTTCCTAGAGTATCCCAGATGGTTGTAAGTCGCCTTCTTCGAGGTTATCTCCAAAAGACGAATCTACCCTCCTGCAAAGTCAGTAATAGGAGTACAAAAAATTTTGAGTGTCTACCCGTATGTCAGAATCGAGTCTCGTAAGTTCTAATGCGTGTCTAATATCTACGCGGTGCTATGTGTGTGTTTGCATGTCATACCAATACAATTACAAATTGCAATTATAAATTACATCAATTAAATAAAGAAATACAAAATTTAATTATTTTTACCTATCGAATATGTGGTGGGAAGATGTTGCCCAAGACAACTGCACAAACGCAGATGGCCTCCTCCCGTACTACACCCATGAGGTCATCAACGGCGGCTGTAGGATCTATAGAGCCGTGGACAACCTCCTGAGCAAGCTGGTAGATCCGCTCGCGTGATGGTGCGCCTATCTGCACAACACCGTTCGCCATGCACCCCTCTATAATCCGCCAGAAGAAGTCGTAGGATAATGAAGGGCCGACACCCGATCCACTCGCACCATTACCTCCAGTGGGTGGGCGCCGCCGAGATCTCACAGCAAGGACTAGGGTGTAAGCTGGGACATGGGGAATTCCCACAACTCTACCCTTCTTCGGTCCCCACAGCCTACTGAACCATCCTCTATCTCCTCGTTTAACACGCGTGAACTAAATCTCTTTGAGTGTCACTTCTCTGGCTGCTCCGGGCCAGTGCAAGATCCTCGAACCGTCGCTGAAAAAAAGCACATTAGTAAATGATACGCAAAGAATAAAATGAAATAATACAAAAGAATATCCGAATTTTAAATACATATTAAATAAGATAATTACATAACTTACAGCAATGTGTTCTGCCTCAGGTGAGATATAACCACCGTGACCTTTCTTTTGGTGGGCGTGCCACCAAAACTCCAAGCGGGATGGTGCATGCTTTAAACTCACCTGGAGTCTCTCCCGGTATAGGTCGTACGACTGAGACCCAGTGCAGTGTGGGAGACGACTCTGCTGTCGGGCAGCTGAATGATGTGCCAACATCTTCTTGAAGGCCTCGCCATCCCAAATGCTGTACATCTGGTCCCACACTGTAGCAGATATGAAATCTGGCCAGACATCCTTAAGTGTCTGTCCATCAGCCATCTTCGTCTGGGCCTTCTTCTTCCAGTCGTAGACCCACTTGTGCAAATTCATCTCTAGGTATCTGTGCAGAACAGTCATGCCATGGGCTTCTTGTCCATCCTCAAAACGATAATATCTCTGCAGATTACACATTAAGAAGCTTAGTAGACAACATAAATCAAAGAGGTAACAGTATATTCAAATGGAATATAAAACTAGCATATGAATGATTGACATCCTACCCTAAACTCATCAATAATCAGTTGTCGTGTGTGGTCATCCATATCCGCCCACCTCATCCACGGGCTTGAGAATCGGTTGCGAACGATCCCAAGCAACGTGTTCCTTGGCGTGGCATCAAGGATACTATAATTGAAATTATTACATTGCAAATTACAAAGAATATATAAGAACTAAATACTTATGTTATAGTAATACTATATAGGATTATGAAATTAATTACCTATGAGTCCCAAAACAACATATAAGCGGCGCATGTGGGGGATTCCCTAGCAAGCCACGTGCTAGTCCCTGCAGAGGCCTATGTCGATCCCCTATGTAGTGAAATACATCAATATTTATATAAACGAATATAATGTCAATACAATATAAAATAAAATAAAATAAGATGTATCCCAATAAATATGTAATTATACACCTAGCGATCCAAATTGATCATCATCACGTAGAATCACCACACTTTTGACGACTGCACGCCCCACCACGATCGCCATGTGGTGTGTTGCCATATGTATGTATGTATCTTGTCAAATCATAAAAAAATATTATTAAACATTCGTAAATACTATATTTGAGCACAATAACAAAGAGGATAACATACAGATACAACTAAAAGAATGCAACATTAATAGTAACCTAAAAGGATACAACATAAATAGTAACACCTTTAGTAGATTAATATAAGTTGAACATAATGAGTGCACTACTACAAACTATTACATTTGAATACAACTAAAAGGACTCAAAGAGTACATATTCCTAATCATTTATATCGTCAAAGCCATTAATATCAGAATCGTCATCTTCGAGCAATAGATCTTCACTATCGTTGTCATCGCCATTTTCGTCGTCCTCAACGATTTCTTCAATTATATCTACCTCCTCAACAACATCGTCTTCACTTTCGACAGCGACAACATCATCCTCTTCTTCACTAGATTCACTAATAATTGTTACATCAGCAGGTGTGACACTAGTAGACTCGACTTGTAAAGGTTCATCGTCTAGAAGAGGAGTTGTGCCTTGAAAACCACGGGCACTGGTGGTTATAATAGCATGCCTCTGGCTTGCAGGGGTCTTAACACTCCGCGCGTAGTATACATGTGTTGTTTGACTTGCTAAAATAAAAGGCTCATCCATACCACTCATCAGTCTCAGTTTTGACTTAACGTTAAATAATTCGTCTCCGATTTTTATCTACTTTAACTCCATTCTCAACATCAAACCAATGACAATTGAAGCAAACTAATTCTTTATGACCCCAATATTTGAGCACGACAACTTCTATCAATCGTCCATACCAGTCATCCCAAATGTTATCGTAGTAGCTACCTTTCACCACAACACCAGAATCAGCAGAAGCGACTTCCCCAATATTGCAACACTTCAATCTGTAACCGTTGACAATGCAGCATGTATAAGTATCTACAGATCTTTCAGGGCCATCGGCTATAAGCTTTAGCCGATTGTAAGCTAACTCATCTTTGAGGACCTAATGTACATTAACACAACATGTTCTAAAGTTAATTTCGCCATAAGAATAAATCTATGATGGTAGATTCATTGAACTTGTAAAGGTTAGACTTACATGATCTTTAAACCATTGCACAAATTCTCCATTTCTCAAATTTTACAAATCCCATCCGATATACTCGAATTTGCTTCACGTACTTCAGCATCATATTGACTGCAGCACAGTTATATACTCAATGTATTTGTAAAGGAACTTGCCACAATTACACCAGACATATATAGTTATGACTACTTACTTAATGTATAGCGCTACTTCATTCATGTTGACAAGTGCATAAAATGTGGCAGCTACATACCCACTATCAAGTTCAACCCCGACGATAACCCCGCAGGATCAAGTTCAAAGCTCGGATTCAACCACAGGTCAAACCAACCTTAGAGATAACCTCAAGGACTGTCTGAATCAACATCAGTACAATCTCTGAGACAATATTGAGAAAAGACGGTTACAAATGCATCAAGACCAAAATCAACCCGGGAGGGGCAAAATAGTAATTTTGCCAAATCAACATCAAATCAACTCATTTCATCTCAAATCACTTCAAAAGAAGTCCTGCGAAGACTTGGAGATCTGGTCATGGACCCTGTGACGACCCCAAATTCGTGTACTTGAAACCCGAACTCGGTTCTCCACGATACCATTTCTTTAAGCTGAATAGTACTAAATAATAATACATTCGAACTTAATTTACATACATCAAAGTTTATTTCCCAGGTACGAGACCTTCAAATACATTCCTTACAATACTTGAATAGATACCAATACAACTATAACCATTAACTCATAATATAAACTCATTCGAACATCTTTTCTTTCCCTTTGTTCGTGCCTGAGTCTTCAGGTTGCTCATACATAACTGAAAACATTTAATTTAAGCAAGGATGAGCATTTGAGTGCCCAGCAAGTAATAGCAATTATATATATAAGCTGAAAGAATATAAGTATTCTCTTTACATAACACTTCTACAACGAATCGAAAGTTATGAAGTAATCTGTACTGATAAAAAATTTACATAACAACTCTGTTCAAAATTATTTAAATTTGGCTCTGGCTCTACCCATGAATAGGGTTTAAGAAACATACTATGAACATTATTTTTCATTTTCGAAAAGGTTTGGCAGAAATCCATCTGCAAACCGTTCTAGCTTTTACTGCACGGAGGGTGATCACCTCATTGCCTGTATTGATCAATACTACATAACTTGAACGAAATTCATCGCTCACTCTATCCGCCAAGCAAAAATCTTCCCATATAGGGATGTTCATACATGCACAGTTCCAAACCCAGAAGGTTTTTAGTCTTGCTCAACAATAATATGTAATTCAATATATATATATATATATATATATATATATATATATATATATATACTTAATTGACAAAAAGTGTATCAACATGTGAGTAAATGCCATGATTATCCAAGTGGGGACACTTGTATAACCATTTAGAAATCAACTTACAGTAATATATATCCGAAGTTAACATGTTGATAATCAAAGCGCATATAATGCATGCAGAATAGAATAATTCTCAAACTTCTTACTCATGTCCATTGTATAAAGGAAATGCAAAGGTAAGATACTTTTTGATTTCTTGATTACAAATCTCAACTTAGGTTTTATCTCTTTATCACAACCTATCAATAATAAGATCATTCGTTTGATTAGAACAATATATCATAACACATAGTAATCGCTTATTATTCTACGAATACAAGACATAGTCTAATCACGTCATCACATAATCGCAGTTGATCATACTTTTTAGTTCATATTCTATACTTGAAATATTTTTATACATTTTCAAATATCTCATCCATGTTCTTATAGTAGCCTTTTCTTTCTTTTTATAAGGTTCGACATTTGTCTGACGTCTAAACTTTTTTATCGGCAATTAATGAAGTCTAAGACTCTTATTCTCAGATCTCAACATCACTCATTTTATTTTTAAATGACTTCAAATAATTTTAAAGCTTTTATGATATTTTATCATACATTTTCAAACATCGGAATCATAATTAAATGATTTATCAAACAATTCTATTATCATTAATAATTAATTAATATTAAATTATTAATGAAACCATTGACAAAATATAAAACTTATTTATAATAACTCAAAACTATTTTTAAAACATTTATATTACCTTTAAATGATTTTTAAAATAATTAAAATCATTTTAAATAATTACCATTAATATTTAAATATTAATGTACTATTTATCCGTATATTAAAAGTCATTAATTATAACTTAAAATATTTTTAAATCCTTAATATCTTCTTTAAATGATTTTTAAATAAATAAAACCATTTTAAACTATTTATTTAATATAAATATTAAATAAACTTAATATCACAAATCATTAACTAAATATCATTAATATATTATTATTAATGAAATAACTTCTAAATATTAAAAGTTATATTTTATAACTCAAAATATATTTAAATACTTTATTTTCATCTAAAATAATTTTAAAATATTAAAATCATTTTAAACTAATAACTAACTTTAATATAATTAATATTATTTAATTAATGAAATTCATCACAAAATATTAAAAGTCATCACAAATAACTTAAAATATTTTCTTATACCATAAAATAATTTTTCGTGATTTTTCATGAATTAAAACTATTTTTAAATCATATATTTAATATTATAATTAAATAAATAAATACCTTTTATATTCCAAAATATTAAATATTTATGAAATATACTAAAAATAATTAAATATTATTTTTCTGACTTTAAAATAATTTTTAGAATTTATTAAGTATTTTTAATAATTAAAATCTAATTTTTCTAATTTTTAAATCATTTTCGGAATTTTTAGAAATTGAAAAATTTAAAATAAATCAAAATTGTCGTTAAAGGCTTTAGCGACGCTTATCTGTTGCCTTAGGTGTTCTTGAGCTTCAAGAACACTAACAAGGCAACTTCAAGGTGCCTAGTTTGACCACGATTTTAGATCTGATCGTGATGTTTCTGGGAAATCTAACACATACATCTTGTAGTGCTCATGTAAGACTACAATTACCAACAAACATCATGGCTAAAAAATATCAGATCTAAGAGTTATTAGCCATCAAAAAGTCTGACAAGACTGTTCTTCAACAGATGAACAGTCGAGGTGCCTACTTTGGATCCTTATAACTTGAAATCTATGTATGTTTTGTGTGATATATCAATTTCAGTGTGTAGAAAACATGTAGGACTACAACTTAAAAGCTTCATAACATTAAAACATCATAACATGAGCAAGATCTAGCCACAAAAGTTGACCACGTAATTTGTTCTTTAAAATGCAGGGTTCGTGTTCTTCAAATTTTCTGTTAACGTATTTGACCATGAATAACTCTTAATCCATAATAGATATGGACCTCGATCTTTCTTTACGTTCTGCACCACATAATGCATCACACATATCAACTTTCAAAACACAAAACACATTAAATATAACCGAGATATAAGGCTCGATATTTTCCAAAAATATTTTCTCGGACACTTAGAATATTTTCTGGTTTGAAGAACAATTTAACCATGCCATCAACCCATTTTGACCGCTTATAAATCCCGATCTACAATATCTATGAACTTGATTCGTTTTTTCATATTAAAGGCCACATGTCGCTACATATAACAACTTTTAAACAACAAAACTCATGATCGACCAAAGAGTTATAAGCCCTGACATTTGATGAAAAATCACAGAATCCGATTTTTTCCAACTTGCTTAAATCTTTAAATTCGTGCACTTTGATGTTATGGGTCTGTGTTTTTATAACCCAGAACATTAATAGACTCCCTATTACACTACTTTAAACAATCAATTGCATCAATTAACATAGAATCGAAAGATTTCAAAATTAGGGAATTTCATACCTTTTCTAGCTTCGATTTCTGATTTTTTGGCTTTGATGCTTCTGATTTGTTGTTTGTAATGGCTGGGCTTTGATTATGAGGTTATGGGCAAGATAATTTCAGAGGTTTGGTCTAGAGAGAGTGTAGCAAGAGACTTTGGAAAAATGTTAGTGTAAAATGAGAATTTTCTCCCTCAATCTCTATTTATAGATCATTTCAAATGCATTGGATGCTAAGCAATGGTTGATTGAGTGTGCATAATTGAGTATTGGATGCTCAATTGGTAGGGTAATCATGTTTGCCATGCTTTGCTAGCAAGATTCCTCCAATAATACACTAATAAGCCAAAAAGGGCATTTTGGTAATTTTGCATATAATTTCAAGGGCATTTTTTTACATAGCAATTAAATGTAGTATTTAATCACTAGATGGTAATTCTTATCATTTACCAATTACTTTCTATCTTTGGTAAATTAAAATACTTGTTCATTAACATCGTAATTTAACCCGGTAATTTAAAATTAGGGTTTTCGATTTAAAATTTAGGGTTCTATAATTAGGGTTTCTTAACGCCATCAATTAGGGTTTCTAATTGACCATTAGGGTTCTCTAATTATCTCGTGTATGTTACTAACACGCTCATTACAATCTCTAACTTCAACCGATTAAGGTTATAATAATTAGGGTTTGTCCTAATTATCGGTAAAAAAAATAGTAATTAGGGTTTTCTTCAATTACCGACATTCGTGTACACAAGAATTTCATATGCGATCACCACCACTCGGTCCATTTCTCATAACCGAAGTTTAATAATTAGGGTTTCACAACACAAGATTGTTGTCTATGACCTAATTGACCGCTATCATTTCGATATTATTCATCACACATACATAATACATAATTATTGTATCAGAAAATCATTATAACAATAATATAATATTATTATTCTCATCTCTTGATCACAATCTCAATTCGTGGTTTGGATCTCATATCCGACTTCTCTTTCTTACACAACATCAATAATCAAGTTAAAATAATTAACTTTAATATTCGAACAATTCATATAATAAAATATTTATTATATAAATCTAATTGTCACTTCATATATTATTTCCAATCATGTTTTCATGGAAAATAATTAATAAAACATTTCTAAACTACGAAATTAATTACCATAAAAATATAATTTGTGGTAATTAATTACTCCAAAATTATTTCTAATTTTTCAAGTAATAAATATATTTGTATCTATCGTTCACATTACTAGACATTTATTCTCGTCATTAAATAATAATAAAAAATTTATATGCAAAATTTCTTATTTATTTTATATAGGAAATCTCGGGTTATTACATTCACCCTCCCTTATAAGGATTCCGTCCCCGGAATCACCGCTTAAAAACTCATAAGCAGAAGGGTACATATCACATATAATCTTTGCACGTAGACCTCGATCATACTTGATTGAAGTGGTCTTTAACTATTCTTCATAACACTCTGATTAGGCAGAAATTTGATTTCTAAAAGAACTCAAAATTTCTTTATAAACTCATCTACTATATATATATATATATATATGTAGGAAAACATATAAGATATATAAGTGATTCACATAGCACCTGGAGTTCTATTTCCAGCTGCCACCGTATCCTGGACCGTCATGTTGTAGACCCTCGGAGTTGCTAACGTTGGGGTACTGGTTGAGTGTGGTTCTTTTGTTGCTAAAGAACCACTGCTTCTCCTCGTGGTTATGTTTCCTGCCTCCATTCCCCTCTTTGGACAGTTCCTCACCTTATGCTCAGTTGATCCGCATATAAAGCATCCACTGATCATCCTTGGGTTGGGGCAGTTGGGAGAGATATGACCCTCTTGCCCGCACTTATAGCACACGTACTTACCCTTCAGACACTCGCCAGAGTGATTCTTCCCGCAGTTTTTGCACTGCACTACCTGCTTCTTTGCACCTTCCTGCTTCACTTGCACGTTCTCTGAAAAATTCCTATTCTCTTCTCACCCATATTCCCACTACTACTTTCTATCTTCATTGCTCCTCCTGACTTGCTTTTGTTCTTCTTCTCCTTGTGGTAGAGGCTCATGGCCTCACTCCCCTGTTCAGCTATGATAGCCTTTTCCATGAGTGCTGCAAAAGTATTGATTTGCAGTACTGACACCTTATTATAGAGCCAGGGTTTTAAGCCCAACTCAAACCTCCTTGCCTTTCTAGCTTCTGTGCTCACTTAATGTGGAGAAAACCTAGCCAACTCATTAAACTTTGCGGCATACTCCGCAACAGTCATGTTCTCCTGTTTTAACTCCAGGAATTTTACCTCCATTCTAGACTGCATACTAACAGAGAGATAGTTTTCGAAAAATAAATTCTTAAATCTATCCCAAGTAATTTCTTCTTCTCCTGCCCGAGTCTTATTTGCCTCCCACCAGAAGTTAGCTTCCCCTTTCAACATATAAGTGGCAAAAGCGGTCTTTTGCCCCTCATCTACTCTAGCAATTATGAACGCCTTTTCTATTTCGTTCACCCGTGTCTGGGCTTCTGTAGGGTCAGCTGATCCTCGGAACTTTGGGGGTCCTACGGCTTTGAAGTCTTTGAAATTTGCCAAGCGATTGTCTGGCTGGTTCCCTGCAGCTGGTATTTCCTGCTGCATAGCCTTAGCCATCATGTCTGCAAGGTTTTGCATCGCCTTCTGTCATTCATCTCGGCGTTAGTAGATTTTTCTACCCTTTGGTTTCGAGTTTGACGTCTCATGGCATTATCCGTTAATTAAAACCATAAATTATACCTTACATTTTAAACCTTATCGCATAAGATTAATGGTATTAAACTCGTTTAATTTCTCAAACTTAGATTCATATCCATTTATCGAATATTTACATAGCATACCGTTTTAATCAATTATCCCTTTGTGACTACGAAAGTCGGGATTTAAAATCTTGACCAACATAAAAGTTGAAAATAGTTCATTACTTATCACACATATTACATAAACACAACATAACCCATACCACTTATTTACCAAGCCTTTTTCTCGGACATTCATTCTATCGATGTCCTTCCATCCCACAATTAAAACATCCACCTTTCTTATAGTCGGGGCAACGAGGAGAGGTATGTCCCTCACAAATGCAAAATATAACATATCTTCTTTTCTTTCTTCTTAACAGTGTTTTCCTAAGTCGATCTTCTACCTTTCTTTTCCCTTACCTCTTGAGTCGCATACCGATGTGTGTTGCTTGAAGCTCCCATCCGTCAATTTGGATTTTGAGCTTATTCTGCTTCTTCCATTGTTTTTAGTAACGCTTGACGCAATGAATATTAAGCAACGCCTCTATCTCCCATGACCTTTCCAACAGAAGTAACCTTGTTCTCCAGATCTCGCACCTCCGTTGATGCTTGAGCGACCTTCAACTTTAGTGTTTGAATCACTATCTGTCAAATCCACCATTTCTGGATCTGATGCTACGTTTTCCACGATAGCCACCTCGTCCGATTTGGGTTCCTGGTGAGCTTCTATTTCAGCTGTTGGCCTCGATATTAGCTCGGGGGTATGGATCTGATCCTTCTTATTCCACATATCTTTCTCACCAGACATCTGCATACATAAGTTACCCTGATTAGCATATAGTATATATACACAGCAATCAAGAGTTTTATATACGTTGTCTCTTATTTTGTTTGACGATAAATTTGTTTAATTCTCATCAACGCCTATCTCTCTGCCGAAAGGCAGCTCCATCCACTCTGCATCGAATCGCATGAAGGTGATGACTAAAGCCTGCTCCAAGGTATATATCTTGGTGTCTTTGGCTTCTATCTCAACCTTCAATTGTCCTATCTGTATCTCTCTCTGCTCCAACCTCCCTCGTAACTCGGCTAACTCCATCTGTGTTCGGTGAACAACGTCCTTATACTGCTGTTCCAAAATCTGGAGAGTACGATTTTGTGCCTCCGCCTGCTCAACTCTAACCTTTAAGTCGTCGTTCCTAACTATCAAATCTCTTATCATCTCACTGTCTATGTACTCCTCGCTAGAGTCCATCGTCTCTTGGGTCAAGGAATTACTATTTTGACTTTCGTCATC
This sequence comes from Panax ginseng, assembly GCA_020205605.1. NCBI lineage: Eukaryota > Viridiplantae > Streptophyta > Magnoliopsida > Apiales > Araliaceae > Panax > Panax ginseng. The sequence goes on from CM035129.1 coordinate 93,253,976, forward strand.
CATCCTATGACCATAATAAACGAGACAATATTAGTACCGAAATAAAATATATTCATCGATAAAATGAAGGAATATTTTATTTAGTACAACTAAAACTTGATGGATCTCTTCGACTCATCATATCCTATAACTTCTCACCAGAGTACTTCGTCTCTTGGTTCACTGAATATCTATCTTAACTTTTGTCCTCCATTCTACTAAGGTTATAACCTAGGTTTCGTATTCCTAACGTTTATAACCTGGAGCTTTGATACCAACCTTTGACGACCCCAAATCCGGGTACTTGAAACCCGAACTCGGTTCTCCACGATAACATTTCTTTAAGCTGAATAGTACTAAATAATAATACATTCGAACTTAATTTACATACATCAAAGTTTATTTCCTAGGTACGAGACCTTCAAATACATTCCTTACAATACTTGAATAGATACCAATACAACTATAACCATTAACTCATAATATAAACTCATTCGAATGCGACTTTTCTTTCCTTTATTCGTGTATACGAGCCTTGAAAGTTGCTCATACATAATCGAAAACATTTAATTTAAGCAAGGATGAGCATTTGAGTGCCCAAAGAAGTAATAGCAATTATATATATATAGTTTGAAAGAATATAAGTATTCTCTTTACATAACACTTCTACAACGAATCGAAAGTTGTGAAAGTAATCAGATTGATAAAAAATTCACATAACAACTCTCTTCCAAATTATTTAAATTTGGCTCTGGCTCTACCCATGAATAGGGTTTAAGAAACATACTATGAACATTGTTTTTCATTTTCGAAAAGGTTTGGCAGAAATCCATCCGCAAACCGTTCTAGCTTACGGGTACGGAGGGTGATCAGCCCCGTTGTACCCTGTATTGATCAATACTACATAACTTGAACGAAATTCATCGCTCACTCTATCCGCCTTGGGCGCAAAAATTTTCCCATATAGGGATGTTCATAAATGCCTGGTTTCAAACCCGAAGGTTTTTAATCTTGCTCAACAATAATATGTAATTCAACATATATATATATATATACGGGTAATTGACAAAAGTGTATCAACATGTGAATAAATGCCATGATTATCCAAGTGGAGACACTTGTATAACCATTTAGAAATCAACTTAACAGAATATATATCTGAGTTAACATGTTGATAATCAAAGTGTACATAATCAATGCATGGGAATAGAATAATTAAAAAACTTCTTACTCATGTCCATTGCATAAAGGAAATACAAAGGTAAGATACTTGCCTGATTTGCTAATTACAAATCTCAACATAGGTTTTATCTCTTTATCACAACCTATCAATAATCAGATCATTCGTTTGATTAGAACAATATATCATAACACATAGTACTGTCTATTACAGTCAGCACATAGTCCAATCACGTCATCACATAATCGCAGTGATCATACTTTTAGTTCATATTCTATACTTGAAATATTTTTATACATTTTTCAAATATCTCATCCTGTTTCTTACAAAAGAGTAGCCTTTTCTTTCTTTTATAAGGTTCGACATTTGTCGCGTCTGCATCGACATCTTTATCGAATAATTCTTGAGTCTAAGACTCTTATTACGTATCTCAACATCACTCATTTTATTTTTAAATGACTTAAAATAATTTTAAAGTTTTTATGATATTTTATCATGCATTTTCAAACATCTAATCATAATTAAATGATTTATCAAACAATTCTATTATCATTAATAATTAATTAATATTAAATTATTAATGAAACTATTATAAAATATAAAAGTTTTTTATAATAACTCAAACTATTTTTAAAATATTTATATTACCTTTAAATGATTTTAAAATAATTAAAATCATTTTAAATAATTACCATTAATATTTAAATATTAATGTACTATTTATCCAAATATTAAAAGTCATTAATTATAACTTAAAATATTTTTAAATCCTTAATATCTTCTTTAAATAATTTTAAATAAATAAAACCATTTTTAAACTATTTATTTAATATAAATATTAAATAAACTTAATATCAAAATCATTAACTAAATATCATTAATATATAATTATTAATGAAATAACTTCTAAATATTAAAAGTTATATTTTATAACTCAAAATATCTTTAAATACTTTATTTTCATCTAAAATGATTTTTAAAATATTAAAATCATTTTTAAACTAATAACTAATTTTAATATCATTAATATTAATTAATTAATGAAATTCATCACAAAATATTAAAAGTCAAAGACAAATAACTTAAAATATTTTCAGATACCATAAAATAATTTTTCATGATTTTTCATGAATTAAAACTATTTTTAAATCATATATTTAATATTATAAATAAATAAATAAATACCTTTTATATTCCAAAAATATTAAATATTTATGAAATATACTCAAAATAATTAAATATTATTTTTCTAACTTTAAAATAATTTTTAGAATTTATTAAGTATTTTTAATAATTAAAGTCTAAATTTTCTAATTTTTAAATCATTTTCGAATTTTCGTAAATCGAAAAATTTAAAATAAATCAAAATCTGTCGCTAAAGGCTTTAATGACGCTTATCTCTGTTGTCTTAGATGTTCTTGAGCTTCAAGAACAACGACAAAAACAACTTCAAGGTGCCTAGTTTGACCACGATTTTAGATCTGATCGTGATGTTTCTGGGAAATCTAACACATACATCTTGTAGTGCTCATGTAAGACTACAATTACCAACAAACATCATGGCTAAAAAATATCAGATCTAAGAGTTATTAGCCATCAAAAAGTCTGACAAGACTGTTCTTCAACAGATGAACAGTCGAGGTGCCTACTTTGGATCCTTATAACTTGAAATCTATGTATGTTTTGTGTGATATATCAATTTCAGTGTGTAGAAAACATGTAGGACTACAACTTAAAAGCTTCATAACATTAAAACATCATAACATGAGCAAGATCTAGCCGGTCAAAGTTGACCACAGAATTTGTTCTTTAAAATCTGGGTTCGTGTTCTTCAGCGTTTTCGGTTAACGTACTTTGACCATGAATAACTCTTAATCCATAATAGATATGGACCTGATTCTTTCTTTACGTTCCAGACCACATAACAGACTACACATATCAACTTTCAAAACACAAAACACATTAAATATAACTGAGATATAAGGCCTGATATTTTCCAAAAAATATTTTCTGGACACTTAGAATATTTTCTGGGTTTGAAGAACAGCCGGTCCATGCCGGTCAACCCATTTTGACCGCTTATAAATCCCGATCTACAATATCTATGAACTTGATTCGTTTTTCATATTAAAGACCACATGTCAGGCTACATATAACAACTTTTAAACAACAAAACTCATGATCGACCAAAGAGTTATAAGCCCTGACATTTGATGAAAAATCACAGAATCCGGTTTTTTCCAACTTGCTTAAATCTTTAAATTCGTGCACTTTGATGTTATGGGTCTGTGTTTTTACAACCCAGAACATTAATAGACTCCCTATTACACTACTTTAAACAATCAATTACATCAATTAACATAGAATCGAAAGATTTCAAAATTAGGGAATTTCATACCTTTTCTAGCTTCGATTTCTGATTTTTTTGGCTTTGATGCTTCTGATTTGTTGTTTGTAATGGCTGGGCTTTGATTATGAGGTTATGGGCAAGATAATTTTGGAGGTTTGGTCTAGAGAGAGTGTAGCTAGAGACTTTGGAAAAATGTTAGTGTAAAATGAGGATTTTCTCCCTCAATCTCTATTTATAGATCATTTCAAATATATTGGATGCTAAGAAATGGTTGATTGAGTGTGCATAATTGAGTATTGGATGCTCAATTGGTAGGGTAATCATGTTTTCCATGCTTTGCTAGTAAGATTCCTCCAATAATACACTAATAATACACTAATAAGCCAAAAAGGGCATTTTGGTAATTTCGCATATAATTTCAAGGGCATTTTTGTACATAGCAATTAAATGTAGTATTTAATCACTAGATGGTAATTCTTATCATTTACCAATTACTTTCTATCTTTGGTAAATTAAAATACTTGTTCATTAACATCGTAATTTAACTCGGTAAGTTAAAATTAGGGTTTTCGATTTAAAATTTAGGGTTCTATAATTAGGGTTTCTTAACGCCATCAATTAGGGTTTCTAATTGACCATTAGGGTTCTCTAATTATACGTGTATGTTACTAACACACCATTACAATCTCTAACTTCAACCGATTAAGGTTATAATAATTAGGGTTTGTCCTAATTATCGGTAGAAAAATAGTAATTAGGGTTTTCTTCTAATTACCGACATTCGTACACACGGTAACTTCATATGCATGATCCACCACTCGGTCATTTCTCATAATCGAGTTTAATAATTAGGGTTTCACATGACAAGATCAAGATCTTATATGACCTAATCAATCGTCATTGCTCAATATTATCTGTCTGCGCACATACACAGTACATAATTATTGTACTGTAAAATCATTATAACAATAATATAATATTATTATTCTCATCTCTTGATCACAATCCCAATTCAGGGTTTGAATCTCATATCTGACTTCTCTTTCTTACACAACATCAATAATCAAGTTAAAATAATTAACTTTAATATTCTGAACAATTCATATAATAAAATATTTATTATATAAATCTAATTGTCACTTGATATATTATTTCCAATCATGTTTTCATGGAAAATAATTAATAAAAATATTTCGGCTTACAAGAATTAATTACCATAACAATATAATTTGTGGTAATTAATTACTCCAAAATTATTTCTAATTTTTCAAGTAATAAATATATTTGTATCTATCGTTCACATTACTAGACATTTATTCTCGTCATTAAATAATAAAAAAAAAATTATATGCAAAATTTCTTATTTATTTTATATAGGAAATCTCGGGTTATTACACACCCATCATCCCAGATTAGGAAAATGTCTAATCTTATGTCATTGTGTAGCTCTCGTCAAAGGCTTTCCAAAAAGGTATATCACGCCTCCATCGGATGTCCGGATTGAAAGTTATGAAGGTTCGAGCGGACAACACATTGTCCGAGTGCACGTACTTCGAGACAATAGGACCCGTAAGGCCCGGGGCAACTCGGGGAGCCGCAAGTAGACCCGCGGACAAATTGGTCTATAAATAGACACCCCCACCAGCTCATTTGAAAAAAAGATAGAAAACTTTGTCCGTTTCATCCCTTAACCTTTTCTAGAGTGCTCCAAACTTACATATTTTTCTTTCTAAACACTTGTAAGCTCATATTCTACAATATATCAAAATTGTAACCGGTGTAAACTGAGTTTTCAAGCTCTAAAAATGATCTGAAGTCTTCTTGGCAGCCCACTATAAGATTTTTCAGATTTTTAAGCTTTCTACTACTTTGATATATATATATATATATACACACGTATTGAGATTCTCACCGATTAGTTTCGTACGAATCGTTGATCCATGGCCTTTTCTCTTATATATATATATACTACTTTTCAGTATCTGTTATAACTGCTTTTGCAATGTAAATCCTTAATATTCTAGCATGTGGACTAGATTTTTAGAAGCATTACACCTGTTATACAATGTTCATTCAATTGTATAGAATTCAGATTTAATCTTTGATTTAAATATTGATTACATTATCGTATTGAGATTTTAGTGAATCCTTATTGATTCAACTAATCCTTGATTGATGATTATTGAACTCTAAATTACCCTTAAAGTTAATCCAAACTAAAGTTCTTTGGTGCAGACTTTAATGTCAAAGCTGAGATGAACAACCCCATTACGGGGGATTATATTATGTGATAGCGTTAAGATGTTGTACACATATATGGTACTAAGGGCTGATCCACCTAAGTATGAGAAGTAAGGTTCATATAGTCTTATGACTGTTAAAGGTTTAAAGTAGAAATACTTGATAACATGGGACATAGTTCATAGTCTTGTGACCCTTAGTTGTAACTTTGAATCTTGTTCTAATCTTGATTATCAAGCTGAGCTTTATTTTGTTCAGTATCCATTGTTTACTAGAATGTTATTATTATTACTGTTATTAAACTCGTGGGCAATCGTTGCTCACTCTTGCATAATAACATTACATCTAAAGTTGAAAGAGTTGATGATCCATCTACTAGTAAGGGCAAAGGCGAAGCAAGTAAGTGATGAAAACTTGTTTATTATTTGAGAATGTTGATGTTAAGACTTATTATGTTGTGTTTAAGAATTATGTAAAATATGTTATGTTCCGCATTGATGTATTAAGGTTAGATTACCTAGGATTGATTCGTTAAGCTATTGTAACCCTTTATTGGGAGGATTTCTATTTTAGTTTTATTGTTATCTTTATTGGATAGTTAGATGTTATTTATTTTGATGAGTGAACACCAAATCTGTGGGAAATTTGAGTACCTGGATTTGGGGGTGTCACAGGTTGGCATCAGAGCCGTAAGTTATGAACCTTAGGTGGGGGGAAAACATTAAGGTAGTAGCCTTATAGGAGATCGAAAACATAGTAGTGATATATAAACTCTTATCGAGTTCTAAAAAATGAATTAAAGATTTCATTAAAGATAATAATAGACTCTTTGTGCTTATATGATATAAATATGTGTCGCGAGTAATATCGAGTAGTAACTAAAACTTAAAACTTTGTTCTCAGGATGTCTGATGTTGGATGATCCAGATAGCCTAGAGAAGATGAGCCCCGAGTAGCTAGAGAGGAGGAGCCCCGAGACATTCATGTTATCTAAGAACAGTGGGAACTGAGTGAGCCATCTCCATTGATCACTATTGTGGGTCAGGAGCATGAGCCTGAGTTTGATCTAGAGGAGCACCCTGAGGAGGAAGAAAAGTTTCCACTGAACTATTGAATATCAGATGTATGACGAGGTGTACGACCATAATATTGATCTTCTAATAGAGTCGAGAATTGAGGAGGCCGAGAGGATGAACGCCGCAACCAAAGATAGATCGAGTTGAAGGTGAGGGAGGAAGATGTACCGAAGATAACGTTCAAGACTCGTTACAGTCATTACGAGTTTTGGGTGATCTCATTTGGTATAACGAATGCTCCTGCAACATTGATGGACCTAATAAGCAGGGTGTTTAAACCATTTTGGATAAATTTGTGGTAGTGTTTATCGATGATATTCAGGTATATTCTAAAACTAAGGAGGAGCATGCGGAAAATTTGAAGGTGACATTAGAGGAATTAAGAAAAGAGAAGTTGTACGCTAAGTTTTTAAAATGTGAATTCTGCATAGAGCGGGTGCAATTTCTTGGATACATGATTAACAAGGACGGGATTTTGGTAGATCCATTGTAACGCCCCAGAAAATCGAACATTTGTAAATACTTTTAATAATGAATAAAATAATATTATTTATTATTATTGCGTGTTGATAAGATGAATGTCGTTCTATAACCTAGAAACGTCGAAACGTCGTAGTATTTTAACTACGTGGGAGAATTAAAGTGCTTGAATTTCTAAAACGAAAATAAAAGTTTTCCGAGAAATTTTCTATAAAACACTATTCATCGATTTACACTCGGGAATTACTTTTGAACTTCCGAGAAATACGTAACGTTATAATATCAAGGTGAGATCGATTTTGTAATAATAATCTAAGTATGGAAAACGTAATATTTCGCATGCGGACTTAATTTAGGAACATTAGGTTTATTAAGCGTGAAAGGAAGAAAGTTGTGATCGTATAATGTGTATTCATTATATGAAGGTAATGAATGTAAGTATAATACGACGTATTGTACTATTATGTATGAAGAATGATGTAACGTATATTAAGAATTAATATACGAGCTACCATACGAAGATTATACGTGGGGGATAATTGTTAAGTTGTTAAATCTAAGATAATTGACTTGTAGGATTATTAACCTATTAGTATAAGTCCAATAGAATGTGACAATCAAGCCCAAGTGTTTGATAAGTCATAAGTCCAAATTATGGTAGCACAATCCCAATAAGAAAGTAGTTAGATTAATTAACAAAGCCCAAGGAGAAGCCATGATCCATAGGGCAAACCAAGTATGAAATGGGTAGACTTGATGGGCAAACAATTAGTTTTATGACCAAGTGTTGTGGTGATCAAGTAAAAGAAGTGGCTAGCAAGAAGACTTGGTTGCTAGGTTATGAATAGTAAGGAGGTGGAAGTTGAGGATGTGATTAAAGGAGGTGGAAGGCCTAAATGACTCTTATGCCCTAGCTTTGGATTGCCTATAAATAGAGAAGCTTCAATTCATTTGTTGCTTAATAGAAATTTCCTCTCAACTTCTCTCAAGACAAATAACTTATTTGGTAGAGAGAATAAGCACTTATAAGCCACTTTAACTTTTGCTAGATTTCTAAAGTGAAGTGAAGTAATAGTCTTCAAGGGTAAGACTCATACATTTTATCTTCATCTCTTCTATGATAGGATTGATAAAGAGGGGGGTTGGTTTGCTAAGAACATATAATAAGTCATTGATGAATGAACTTAAGCCGAATAAGTGGAATAAACAACTTGAACTCTAATAAGTTGATAGAATCATGAAGAACTTGTCATATATTTGTCATATGATGTTAGTATGTTCAATATAGTATAAGAACATTGATTAAAGGACTTAAGTATATAATAAGTCATAAGCATCAGAAATTGTAGTTAATAAGTTGAATAAGTCATTGACTTATGAGAATAAGTCAAAACCTACTTTGATGATAAGTTGGTGTAAAAAGTAACTTGAAATGTTCATGTGTTGGTTAAAATCCATTTAGAACGGTTAGTAATGAAGTTTTTTCGGAATTCACACGATTGGACGATTATCGTTGAATTCGTGAAATTCTCGGAATGGAAATCGTATTTTGTGTTTGAAGTCAGAAACGTTTGTTTTCGATGGACACAAGTCATATTTGGCATTATAGAGTTGCAGACTCAAAATTGACCGAATTCTGACTTAGAACGAAGAAACGAGCGTTGAACGTTCACGAACGTTTATCGTTTTCGTTAAAAATGGACTAATAGGTGAAATTTTAGCAAATGAAGTCAAATTGATAAAATTCTTACATGAACGCGTAGAGTATGAAATTTGTGAATTGTAGGGTTTTGAACGAGCCAATTCAGACTCATAACGAAGAAGTTACGTGTCCGGGAGTTTCGTAAAATTTTCAAATCTACAAAATTATCTGAGGCACAAAGTCCGTGCGCATGGCGACTCACGACTTAAAAGCTCACAGCACACACAATGAGAGCTTGAACTAAGACATCTTTGCTAACTCATGCGGCCAGCAGAGATGCGAAGTTAATGTTGGCCAAGTACTTATTTCCCGTCCAATTTTGACAATGAAAGAATGTTTTCAAGTGTAGAATGAAAGGGAACTTGATAGTATTGAACTGAGATATAAACATAAAATTGTAAGGTACTTGTACGACACTAATGCATGATGATTAAGAGTTAATAATCAATCGAAGATGAATGAAATGTGAATGGCGTAATGAAAGCCAGAAACCATAATAGTAGATCTAAGTCAGGATTTACATTGAGATAAAGGGTAAGATATAATAGTATACATACTTGATTATATATGACCTAATGTGGTACATTATATGATTATGTATTGTAGAAACGTAGAGACTTAAAGTGTACGTGTGTTAATCAGTAAGCAGATGTTGAAGGCAAGTATTCTAACCCTTGTTCCAGTTCAGTCTGGATAAGCTGTGTAATTCATGTATTCTTTTACATGAAGTCTTGAACAATGAAGTCTAAAGCCAATTCTTTTGGCAAGACTTATATTATGATTTTGTCAAGCATGATTAATGTTTACCGAGTTATAATGGTATGGTTTTCAATCGAAGACCAAGTATGCTAAAATGTTTTTGTCGTTTAACGACAGGCACGTGAGGTTGCCACAACTTAAACGTACACACGTTTAATAGATGTAGTGTTGATCAACATTGAGTACTATGGGCTAATCACCCAGAAGTGCTCGTAAGCTATGTCAGACTTACGGACATAGTGTCGGGTTGTCCTTTTCAAAAGAAATTATGAAATGCTCATAGTCTTGAGCTTTGTTGATATTCTACTGAATATTTTTGTTGGAAAACGTTTTGAATGAAAGGAAGTGTTATTTTGAATTATCGATAGTACTTCGTAACTATTGTACAATTACTGAAGATATATGAGTTCTATGTTTCAAGCATGTTGTTTATTAGAATTGTAGTATTTGCTGAGCTAGTCATGCTCACTCTTGCTTGAACAATATGAACACAGCCAAGATCGAGTGGACCGAAGGCTCAGGCAAGGATAAGGGCAAGGCGAAGACGAACCCTTAGATTACTTATGTAATAGTATAGGTGAACGATTGTAATATATTTGATATTATGACAAGAACAAACGAATGGGTTACAAAGAACCTGGGAAATGTAATATTATTTTTGATATATAGAAGTTATATTAGTCCTTTTGAGACTATTCAATTGAATGAATGAATGAATGGTAGTACCGTGTAGCACCATCTGTCGGCTTGTAAGAGACCCGGATTTGGGGGTATCACAGGTTGGTATCAAAGCATTAGGTTATAAAACTTAAGGGAGGGAATTAAAAACCTTAAGTCATAACCTTAAGAGAAGTCAAAGAAGTAAAAGAAGAAAGTAACCTTATAAAAATGCATTATGATTATGTTATGTGTTTTTATTATTCTACTGACGTGTACTAATCAACTTAATTATTTTTTATAGATGTCAGGAGTAAATAGGATGCTTTTAGATGGTCAAGTCATTAGTAAAGAATCGGTGAACCAAATAGAGGTTTTACCGAACCCCATAACAGCAGATCTAGAGGTGGTAGTTATTGAGTCTGGAGACTCGGATGAAGCTGACTACATGTCAGTATTTGACGGGATGATAGAGGAGGAAGTAGAGACAGTGTCCTTTAATCCAGTAGTTATAGCATCCGAGATAGCTCCTAGGGGATCAATGATGTCTTTGTTCATGTCGGTATTTGATAGATATATCCATTACTGTCAGGAGGTTAAGGAGTTGAAGGCAGAGCTCTAAATTGTTAGAGAGGACAAGACTGATGTCAAGTCCATGTGGGAGCAAGAACATGACGAGAGGATTTTGGCTAAGGACAAAGTCCATGATTTAAAGCACAAGGTCTTTGAGCTCAAGGAGGAGCTAAAGACTAAGGTGCGGAAGATAGGGAGAATGTCCTATATTTATAGGAGTTCTCATACAGATTTCCAGCAGCAGGTAGCTGGATATCCTGTGGAGGTGGGGTAAACACGGCATACTATTTGCCGTGATATCATTACCGGTCTTGCCAAGGCAGATTTTGAGAATGCCTTGAGGCAGATGTAGACTAGTAGTAGTCAGAGTAGTATGTAAATATTTTGTAAGTAGTAGTGAATTAAAGCCCTTTTTATATAGTAAAGGGTAGTCTTTTGTAAATCCCAATTTTTGGAAAGCGATAGCGGGAAAGTAATGTAATCAACTTAGGCTGTGTATGTAACCGATGTAGTATTATACTACGAAGAATGAATATAAGTGCTTTTTATAGAAAGCAATGTGTTATGGATGCTGAAGTTATTGTTTATTAGTAAATAATAATTAATAAAGAAAGGGATAATAACGCAATGTGTTTATTGTATCAGCAAAATGCCGCCAAGAAGAGTGCAACGTAACCAAGGAACAAATGTGAATCAACCGAAGGGAGGTTCGGTTAACCCGATGCAGGAGTTTCTTAACTTAATAACAGCTGCCTTTAATAGAACAGGGGCTAATATCCCAGTAAATTCGGGAGTAGCACGAGCTACGACCTTTAAGGATTTTAAGAGCGTGGGTCCGCCAGAGTTCAAAGGAACTACGGACCCTATTGAAGCCCAAACATGGGTTAGGAAATAGAGAAGGCATTTGTAATAGCAAATGTTGACGAGGCCCAAAAGGTTGCCTTTGCGACCTATATGATGAAGGGAGAGGCCAACTTTTGGTGGGAAGCCAATCAGGCTAGGGTTGGGATAGCAAATTTGACGTGGGATAGGTTCAAGGAGATATTCTTCGAGAACTAATTTCCCACGAGCATGCAAGGGAGGATGGAAATGCAGTTTCTAGAGTTGAAACAACGGGACATGATGGTCACCTAATACGCTGCCAAGTTTAATGAACTGGCAAGGTTCGCTCCACACCAAGTGGATACCAAGGTGAGGAAGGCGCGACGGTTCGAGCAGGGCTTAAAACCCTAGCTCTATAACCGTATATCAGTATTCCAAAGTATTTCTTTTGGAACCGTTTTAGAGAAGGCGATAATCGCCGAAGGTGGTAGAGAGGCTTTAAGTCAATACCACAAGGACAAGAAGAGCAAGGGTAAAGTAGACGAGAGAGTCAAGATCGAGGGAGCCAGTGGAAGTGGCGAGGGACAGAAGAGGAATGTATTTAGCACTGGGAATACCGGAGTGAAGCAAGGAGACCGGAAGAGGAGAATGGAGGCCTGCAAGACCTGTGGTAAGACTCACTTAGGAGTCTGTCTCAAGGGGAAGGCCATCTGCTACAACTGTGGACAGGAGGGGCACATTGCGCCTAATTGTCCAAGTCCGAAGAAGAATCACGGATGCTTTGTGTGTGGATAATTTGACCACATGGCAAAGAACTGCCCGAAGAAGGGGACGGACGGGAACCGGGGCACTAATAGTGGTAAGTTAGCTATTGGGGGTCCAGCGCAGCCGGGTAGGCCAATGGGTCGTACCTTTAACATGATAGTCCAAGATGCGGTTGCATCAGGGGACGTCGTCGCAGGTATTATTTTGATCAACGATATCAATGCGTACGTGTTGTTTGATTCGGGTGCTACTTGTTCATTTATAGCATGCGATTTTGCTAGATGATTAGGATTACTTCCCAAAAAGTTGCCTATACCTTTAAATATTAAGGTAGCAAACGAAGAAATAATTCCTGTTAAAGATGTTCATAGGAGTTGTTGCGTAGATATACGGGGTTGTAAATTATTGGTAGATCTAATACCGATAAAGTTAGGAGAATTCGACGTAATTCTCAGAATGGATTGGTTGGTAAACCATGGGGAAATTACAGATTATCAAAAGAAATGTGTGAACATTAAGACGTTAGAACAACCTTAGGTAGTATTTTATGGGAATAGATCGTCAGGACGTTTGGGTTGTCTAACCATGACACAAACTAGGAAATTATTGAGGAAGGGGTGTGTAGGTTACCTGTGCCATGTTGTTTATACCCAGAGCGTGGTAGCAACCATGGAACAAATACCTGTAGTGAGAGAATTCGCCGATGTATTTCCAAGTGAATTTCCAGGTCTTCCGCCGGATAGGGAGACCGAGTTTGTGATAGACATTGTGTAAGGAGCGGCACCAATTTCCAGGGCACCGTATCGTATGGCGCCAGTAGAGATGAAGGAGTTGATGGTGCAGTTGCAAGAACTGTTGGATCGAAAGTACATTCACCCGAGTGTGTCGCCGTGGGGAGCATCGGTACTGTTTGTTAAGAAGGAGGACAGATCGTTAAGACTTTGTATCGACTACAAAGAGTTGAACAAGTTAAGGATAAAGAATAAATACCTATTGCCCAGGATCAATGATCTCTTTGATCAGTTGAAAGGGGCTAAGTATTTTTCTAAAATAGATTTAAGAATGGGGTATCATCAGTTGAAGGTTAGGAAGGAGGATGTACCAAAGACAGCATTTAGGAATCGTTATGGTCATTACAAGTTCCTGGTAATGTCGTTTGGGTTGACAAATGCACCAGCTGCATTTATGGATACGATGAGCAGAGTGTTCAAATAATATTTGGACAAGTTCGTCGTGGTGTTTATAGATGATATTCTAGTCTATTCTAAGATGCCAGAAGATCATGCTGAACACCTAAGATTAGTGTTGGAGACACTGAGGAAAAAGAAGTTGAACGTAAAATTCACGAAGTGTGAATTTTGGCTAGAGAAGGTGCAATTTTTAGGTCATGTCATTGACCATGAGGGAATTTCAGTAGATCCAGCGAAGGTGGAAGCCGTGATGAATTCGGAACAACCAAAAACACCGACTGAGGTGCGGAGTTTCCTAGGGTTAGCGGGTTACTATCAAAGATTTATCTAGGATTTTTTGAAGATAGCTACTCCGTTGACTAACTTAACAAGGAAGATGGTGAAATACGCTTGGACTGACAAGTGCGAGGACAGTTTCCAAGAACTGAAGAAGAGGTTGAGTGAAGCGCTTGTTTTGTCATTGCCCGATGACACAAGAAATTGTGTAGTTTATAGCGATGCTTCGGATAGAGGACTTGGTTGCGTGCTCATGCAGCATGGTAAGGTCATTGCATATGCATCTAGGCAGATGAAGGATTATGAGAAAGTTTATCCTACTCATGATCTGGAACTGGCCGCAGTAGTTTTTGCTCTAAAGATATGGAGACATTATCTTTATGGAGAAAAATGTGAGATATACACGGACTACAAAAGTCTAAAATATATCTTCACAAAAAGGAGTTGAATATGAGGCAGAGGAGATGGCTGGAGTTGATAAAGGATTATGACTGTGAAATCCTGTATCACCCTAGAAAAGCCAATGTAGTTGTCGACGCCTTAAGTAGGAAGGGTAGGGAAAAGTTGTCTTTGTTGACTGCTCAAACTAAGTTGATAACAGAGATGGCTAGGATGGAGTTGGAAGTGAAGCTGCCAAGTGAGTAGGATAAATGTTTTTTTACGATGGAGATTCAATCGACCATCGTAGAAAGGGTCAAGGAGGTATAACTCAGAACTGATGAATGTGACCGAGTGAAGGAGCGGCTGACCAATGAAAAAGATACTAAGTATAGTCTTGTTAATGATGGGTTATTAAGGTTTGAAGGAAGAATTTGGGTTCCGAATGAGATGGAATTAAAGGAGCGGGTTCTACAAGAGGCTCATAGTTCAAGGTTTTCGATTCATCCTGGTAGCACTAAGATGTATCAAGATCTTTGACAGAGTTTCTGGTGGCCGAACATGAAGAGAGAGATCGCTGAGCATGTGAGTAGGTGCTTGACTTGTCAAAGAGTTAAGGCCAAACATCAACGACCAAGTGGCTTGCTACAGTCATTGGAAATTCCTGAGTGGAAGTGGGAGAATATCACGATGTATTTTGTGGTAGGACTTCCGACTACAACCAAGGGTTATGATGCGATCTGGGTAATAGTAGACTGATTGACAAAGTCGGGTCACTTTTTGCCAATTAGGGTCAAGTATAACTTAGACCAATTAGCTAGACTTTATATTAAGGAAATAATCTCTAGACATGGAGTGCCAGTATCGATTGTGTCAGATCGTGATCCACGATTCACATCGAACTTTTGGAGGAGTCTACAAGAGCTGTTGGGAACGCAATTGAAGTTGAGTACGGCGTATCATCCACAAACGGATGGACAGAGTGAGAGGACAATTCATACGTTAGAAGATATTCTGAGATCTTGCGTCATGGATTTCAAGGGTAGTTGGGATGATCATCTATCATTAGTAGAGTTTACGTATAACAATAGTAATCATGGAAGCATAGGTATGCCGCCTTACGAAGCTTTGTATGGGAGGAAATACAGAACGCCACTGTATTGGGATGAGGTAGGAGAATGCCAAATGTTGGGACCAGAGTTGGTACAACAGACATCGAACATTGTTAATAAGATACGAATCCGCATAGAGAGAATTGGGAGTTTGAAGTAGGTTCGTATGTATTCCTAAAAGTATCTCCCTGGAAAGGAAAGATATGTTTTGGGAAGAAGGGAAAGTTAAGTCCAAGGTTCATAGGACCTTTTGAGGTATTAAAACGGGTAGGTGAGGTAGCTTACATGGTAGCATTACCTCCAGACTTAGAACGAATACATAATGTATTTCACGTATCCATGTTACGTCTTTATAAGTCAGATTATAAGCACGTGATAGAATATGAGCCTTTTCATATCGAGAAAGACTTAACGTATGAGGAAACGCCGATTTAAATTGTCGATAGAAAAGAAAAATGTTCTGCGGAATAAAGTTATACCTTCAGTGAAGGTGATATGGAAGAACCACGATGCAGAAGAAGCAACATGGGAGTTAGAAGAAATGATGAAAAAGAATTACCCTCAGTTATTTGTGTAATTTATTTTATATAGCAAGATTACGGGGACGAGATCCTTATAAGGGGAGAGTGTAACGCATCCCTCGAAAAATCGAACCTTTGTAAATACTTTTAATAATGAATAAAATAATATTATTTATTATTATTGCGTGTTGATAAGATGAACGTCGTTCTATAACCTAGAAACATCAGAACGTCGTAGTATTTTAACTACGTGGGAGAATTAAAGTGTTTGAATTTCTAAAACGAAAATAAAAGTTTTCCGAGAAATTTTATGAAAAACACTATTCATCGATTTACACTCGGGAATTATTTTTGAACTTCCGAGAAATATGTAACGTTATAATATCAAGGTGAGATCGATTTTGTAATAATAATCTAAGTATGGAAAACGTAATATTTTGCATGCATACTTAATTTAGGAACGTTAGGTTTATTAAGCGTGAAAGGAAGAAAGTTATGATCGTATAATGTGTATTCATTATATGAAGGTAATGAATGTAGGTATAATACGACGTATTGTACTATTATGTATAAAGAATGAGGTAACGTATATTAAGAATTAATATACGAGCTAGCATACAAAGATTATACGTGGGGTATAATTGTTAAGTTGTTAAATCTAAGATAATGGACTTATAGGATTATTAACCTAATAGTATAAGTCCAATAGAATGTGACAATCAAGCCCAAGTGTTTGATAAGTCATAAGTCCATATTATGGTAGCACAAGCCCAACAAGAAAGTAGTTAGATTAATTAACAAAGCCCAAGGAGAAGCCATGATCTATGGGGCAAACCAAGTATGAATTGGGTAGACTTGATGGGCAAACAATTAGTGTGATGACCAAGTGTTGTGGTGATCAAGTAAAAGAAGTGGCTAGCAAGAAGACTTGGTTGTTAGGTTATGAATAGTGAGGTAGAAGTTGAGGAGGTGATTAAAGGAGGTGGAAGGCCTAAATGACTCTTATGCCCTAGCTTTGGATTGCCTATAAATAGAGAAGCTTCAATTCATTTGTTGCTTGATAAAAATTTCCTCTCAACTTCACTCAAGACAAACAACTTATTTAGTAAAGAGAATAAGCACTTATAAGCCACTTCAACTTTTGCTAGATTTCCAAAGTGAAGTGAAGTAATAGTCTTCAAGGGTAAGACTCATACCTTTTATCTTCATCTCTTCTATGATAGGATTGATAAAGAAGGGGGTTGGTTTGCTAATAACATATAATAAGTCATTGATGAATGAACTTAAGCCGAATAAGTGGAATAAGCAACTTGAACTCTAATAAGTTGATAGAATCATGAAGAACTTGTCATATATTTGTCATATGATTTTAGTGTGTTCAATATAGTATGAGAACATTGATTAAAGGACTTAAGTATATAATAAGTCATAAGCATGATAAATTGTAGTTAATAAGTTGAATAAGTCATTGACTTATGAGAATAAGTCATAACCTACTTTGATGATAAGCTGGTGTAATAAGTAACTTGAAATGTTCATGTGTTGGTTAAAATCCATTTAGAACGGTTAGTAATGAAGCTTTGCCGGAATTCACACGATTGGACGATTATCGTCGAATTCATGAAATTCTCGAAATGGAAGTCGTATTTTGTGTTTGAAGTCGGAAACGTTGGTTTTCGATGGAGACAAGTCATATTTGGCATTATAGAGTTACGGACTCGAAAATGACCGAATTTCGACTTAGAACGAAGAAACGGGCGTTGAACGTTCACGAACGTTTATCGTTTTCGTTAAAAATGGACTAATAGGTGAAATTTTAGCAAACGAAGTCAAATAGATAAAATTCATTCGTGAACGCGTAGAGTATGAAATTTGTGAACCGTAGGCTTTTGAACGAGCCAATTCGGACTTATAACGAAGAAGTTATGCGTCCGGGAGTTTCGTAAAATTTTCAAATCTGCAAAATTATCTGAGGCACAGAGTCCGCGCCGCTGTAACATTCTAGAATTTTAATTGTTATATTAAATATTTATTGAATTATTTAAATATTTAATAGATGTGTTTATTGTTGAATAAATAATTGTTCAAATTTGAATTGATGTGGTTAATTATTTGTTAAATAATAATTAAGGAAAATTAATTATTTTGCTAATTTAATTTAATTATTAAGTTAGATAATTTTTATTAATTGAATTACTATTTTTTTATTGGAATTTGTAATTAAAAAGGATGTGTTGGTTGATTAAATAAAGTTATAACTATATAAAAAATTATAATTTTGATGGTATTGATTTATGTGATGAAGTGATTTAACAAATTGTTATTATGATTAGTTTAATTAAATTAATGTGTGACAAATAACCTTGTTATAAAGGAGTTACTGAAATAAATTAAGAGAGTTTAATTTAGTTTTGCCAAACAAGACTTATTGCTTATTAAGTCTTTATTCTAATTGAGTTTTACTAAACATGGTGTAAGGATTAATGGGTTATTTTGTTAGTGGTTAGCCAAACAAGCCTTATGACTTTTAGTTTTCATAATAATATAACTGATGTCAGTAAATTAGAGTTATATTATATAATTAATATATATATTATATGCTATATACGTTAGTTTGTTAGTACGCTCTAGAGTTAGGAAGAAAAACAAAAACACAGAAGAAGAGAAGAAGAGAAGAAGAAGAAGAAGAAGAAGAAGAAGAAGAAGAAGAAGAAGAAAGGAAGGCTAGAGATTGGAGAAGGAGGCTTGAGAGTAGAAAAGATTAGCCATATCATCTTCTATCAAGGTATTCTCCTATTCCTTTTAGTTTTTAAAAGTTTAGTTTTATCTTCCCAAATTCTCTGTAGAATCTTTGTGTAAACATGAATTTTTGTTGTTATGTGGCTTTATATGTCATAATAGTGATGTTAAAACTATTTTCATGGGTTATAATCAAAGAATTGTAGATATGTATGTAATTGTGGGGAAAAGTATTTTTCAGAGAGTTTCTTTTATATATATATTGTTTAGTTAAAATAGAAATTATGGGTTGTTTAGTTGTTTTATTGATAAATTGGCTATTCAATTTGTTAGAGTATATATATACTTTGATAAAATTCTTTGAATTAGTGGTTTTGGTTAAGAAACAAAAATTCAGTGTTTATTTTTATCAAATATATCAAAAAGTGAGTTTTAGCCAAAAATAGTGAATTTGAGTGTGTTAATTTTGTTATTTATGTTGTTATATGAGTAGAAACCTGTTAGAAGTTCTTGAATTTTATTTACATGAAGTTATTGTATGATTTACGTGCTATTTGGTCTGTTAGAAATGAGCTTGTAGGCCAAAATTGGTTTTTTCTGTATTGTTGTTAGAGGTCGTCTGCAGAGGTCTCGCAATTCTTGCGTCATGTATGAGACTTGCTTGATACCTTTGGGTGCCCTCACACCATGCTCATTATGCATGCTAGCAACCTTGTAGCTTTGATCTCCGTCTTTATGCCCTATTGCCCATCCATGCAAAGCGACCCACGATGTAATTGTGGCGGCGACGCGAAAGTTAGCGAGAATGGTCTGACGAAGTACTTTTTGTACACTAAATTTTAAGAAAAGTTATGTGATGATAGTAGGACTGCTAAATGTTGATTTTAGTATTTCTATACTATGAATAAGTATGTTATTAACAATTAACTTGTGTTATAACTCGATTATGTGATTAAAAATCCAATTTTAAATGATGAACGTACTTAGTTATGTTTGTAAGATGGTAATGACTAATTATGTCATGATGACATATGTGAGACCCCAGATTTTACGAATAAAGATTTAATTTTCTCAAAATTTTTGTGTGGATTTGAGATAACGTTATAGTTGTTGTAATTTTTATTAATTTTACAAAGTACGCAAGTTGTTATATAATATTTGATTGGTCGGGGAATATTCGTACGATGGCACAATCATTGGTGGAAACCACAACGGAATTATTATCAGATTGAGAAAATGACAAAAATATTTTTTATGAAAATAACGGTGGAAGTTTTACCGTTAAAACTGTTGAACTAACCGGTAGTAAAAGTACAGTAATACCCGTTGTTGCATAGTGGCACACGGTATTGGTTATTGATGCTTACGTGAGAAGTCACTCAGTTATACTCAATTGTTATTCTGATAATTCTTTGATCATATCTCTCATATTATTGATTCGATTATTGTCACAGTATCATCTGCATAATATGGTATATTATTAAATCAATAATTATGACGACAAAGTTATTCATATTATTAAATTGCAATATTTACAATGTCTAGAAGTTCTGCCAAGGAGAGATTTGGTCACCTAATTGCGCGCCAATATGGAGAAATCCTTATTGAAAGCCCTCTTCACAGGAACGACACGGTTGATAAATTTTGTGAGTTATAATATTAATGATAAATGTTATTAAAAATTAAAGTTGTGTTCGGAGTTGAATTTGGAGACGCGGACGTGATATTTGAGTCCGGAACAATGAAATTAGTAAAAATAGACTATAAACACAAAATTTTCCAATTTTTACTATTTGGTCAAAAAGTCAACAGTTGACTTTTTCGGGAAAATTCAAACTTCAAAATTTCAAAATTTATATTTTTTATAAAAATAGTTTCATTGTGTTGGAATTATTTGTGTTAGTGAAAATCGACATTTATTTCGATAAAATTGATGTCTGAAGGTTATATTGACCAATCGGGTATTTAACCGAATGAGCAATTGATTGCTATTAATTCACATGATTATAACTATTTATTCACATGTGTGTGCTATTGATTCACATTCTTGCTACTATTAGGGGAGTTGGTGCAAGATTGATAATACTTGCATGACTAAGTTAAAAATAGAGGTATAGATAGAGGTACTATACTGTAATTCTAATTTTCACATGTATAGAACTATTGAGTCACATAATTTACTATTAAATCATATTATTTACTATTAGGGGAGGTGGTGCAAGTTTGATAATATTTGCATGACTAAATTAAAAATAAAGGAAAAGAGGAAGGTATTATACTGTAATATTCTGATCCCCAAAACGTTCAATTATCGAAACTATATTTTCCTATAAATAGAAGCTCATTTTTCATCATTCTTCACCAATTCACCAAAGCTATAGAGCAATTATTATAGAGAGAAATTATATAGAGAAGCTATTGAAAGAAAATCTATAGAGAGAAAGAAGAAAAGAAGTCTGCTACATTTCTATTCCAGTATCCAACTTTATTCTAAGGTAAGGGATATTATTTGTTGTACATGTAAGTGGTATTATTTCTATCTTATTCATGAAGAGAACTTCTGTTATTCCATTCTTTATTATTATGTTGGAATAACCTATATATTCAAAGTACTGCATACATGGAGAAATTCTTCTATTATTCCATTCTTTACTATTCTGTTTAATATCACGTCTGCATGCGTTTTACGCCTTTGACACGGTTCCATTATTTATTATTACGCCGAGAATATCCTCGCTCATTCATTTACGCCGGACCTGGTTCCATTATTTATTATTTTGTTGGAATATCATATGCGGGTCAATTTTTTTTGGGACACCTGTTCTATTCTTTATTATTACATTGGAATATCCCATCTAGGTCATATCATGCCCGACATTCGGGTTCCATTCTTTATTATTCTCTTGGGAATAACCTGTCTGTGCGGTGTCTATCGCATGTATGGTGAATCCTTCTGTTATTCCATTCTTTATTATTCTGTTGGAATAACATGTCTATGTGAATTACCACATGCATGGTGAATGATCCTTTGTATTCATTCCTTATTAAATTGTGGAAAAGATCTATTTATGTTGATTATGATGAGAGTCATAATAAAAACTTTGGACTGATGAAAATCATGGGTATATGAAGTATAAGTAAGTGTTATGATGAGTTATGTTGGTTATTATGTGAAAACAAGAAAGTTTATTAAAAATCATAAAGGGTTGAAAAATCAAATTTTGGTGAAAATGGAACATGAAATTCAATTGACCATATCTCCTATTATATTTCAAATTTTTGAGTGTGGTCACGTTCTAGAGTTAGATCTATGAGTTTTGTAGCATCTCCAAGTGGAATCACTGTAAAAGGTGTTGTAGATTTTTGTGTGGACTGATTTTAGCAAAGGAGTCAAAAGCTGCAAATATCAAAAATGCTATTGCCTAGATTTTTAAAAGGGTAGTTTCGGCTAATTAACTTGTGAGAAAACTTCTGGCCTTTTGGGACATAAAATTATATGGTATAAAGAACATCCTGTCCAAAAATGAGCTCATTCTGACTTAAAATGAGCAAGTTATGACCATTTCAATATTTAGGTTTTTCCGTCGAAAAATGCTATAACTGGAGTTTTATAACTCCGATGACCATGAAATTTAAACTAGAAGCTCACATTAACATGTGTAAGATTCTGCCAAGATTTGAGAATTTTTGGAGTTAAACTTGAGGTAGCTAATTTCATAAGGAATTAATTAGAAATTAATTTTTGAAAAATAGTAAATTAATTTTAAAAATTCCGAGAAAAATGTATGTTCATTATGGGACTATATACTGCTAAATCCCAGAAAAGAAATATTTTTGGGACTGATTTGTTATTTTTCAAGAAAATAGTTTAGTTACGAACATATGAGTTAAATATGTTATGTGAAGTAACAAAGTTGGAAAATAGGATTTTATGGCTTGGAAATCTTATATAAGGTATATGCATATTTTTTATGAGGGATTTGATCATTGGTTATAAAAGTTATTTTTGGCTTACGTGCGAAGATGGACTATTGTTTATTGAATTATATATCTTTGGCTTACGTGCAAAGATGGAATTGGTATGATTATGACCAGGGATTATTCGGTATAGTCATGACCATTGATGATTTAATGAATATCCTTGGCCCGTAGTGCAAGGATGATTCGATGATGTGGTTTATTTATTAAGCTGAGTCTCAGCGATTAAGTTGATGAAAAACTTTTTAAATCGTAAAAGATAGTAGATTTTATTCATACTGACTCTTTTAATGGATTGCTTGTTCACTATTTGTTAAACTTGATGTCTATTGTATTTTATCAGTTTAACATTGTTGAAGGCTAATGATAATTTATCCTGCATTATCTTAGTCATAGTATTTCTTACTGGCTAGTTGAGCTCACCCTTTTGCTTTCATTGTTCTCTTCCGGAAATCAGAACGTAATCGGGACTAGTCGGGGAACGGAGTGACGATCCAGATGATAGTATTAGTAGTCCTCACTATTCTGTGAAATAGTATGATAATAAATGTATTGAGGACTTATTCTTGAGTCTGTATACTGTCTAGAAGACAATAATTGTATTAAAACTCACATCTCATGTTGTATATTTAAGTTTGTATTTGAATTTTGTACCATGTATTTGGCGACATAGAATAGGTGATGTATACCTATTTTGGGGGCGTCACAACATATGTTTATAGGATATTGTGGTTTGAATTGTTCGATTTAGTCCACGAACAAGGCAAGTTCTCTAACTCTACTTTTTATAATTGGAATCAATTATTCTTCCCAATATAACAATGCAAGTTTTCTAATTATTTATCTTGTTGAACTATTTATTGTCTCAATTCGATTACCTTATAAATGATACAGGCTTTCTAAACTTTGGTTTATGTTGACAAGTTATTGTTGTATTTAACTTGTTGTTTAGCATGCACAACTATTTATACTAATGTCGACCAATTTTATTGTTCAAACTGTTATGCATGCTTAGTATCCAATTCTAATTAACCTTGACTTAATATTGTTCAAGCAAGGCATGTTATAATTATTCAAAGTATATGCTATTAGATTATTCCTAAAGCATGATTTTGATTTACCATGTTGATTCAATTATGATTATTCTATAATATGATGTTATTAATTCAACTAGTCCTCTGGTTGATGATCGTTGAATTTCAAATTACCCTTGAAAGCTTATCCAAACTACACTCTCTTTGGTGCGGACTTGTACTCCAAACACTAAGATGAACAACCCTATTATTATTAGGGATTAACTTACGCGTAGCGTTAAATATTTGTGCACAATACATGGTACGAAGGGTTAATCCCCCTAAGTACGAGGAGTCCTTATAGTCTTATATTTCAAAGTTGGAGTTGAAAGATTACTCGTGAATCAGGACATAGTTCATGGTCTTACGACCCTCAGTTATATTTATTCCACATTTTGGATTTCAGTTTTTGATTATTGATGATAGAGTACTATTCATTGTTGATGAGCCTATTATTGGCAGTTATTATTACTATACTCCTGTTGATTTCATATTGTATCCAGTGAGCAATTGTTTTGCTCACTCTTGCATATTTATAAACTCATTGCAGCTAAAGAAGAGAAGGTAGATGAACCTTCGTCTAGCAAAGGAAAGGGAAAAATGTGCAAGTGATGAAGACTTGTAATTTTACTTTGATTGAGATGTTAGACTTTTATTATGATGATCTTAGACTTGGTTTTAATGAAGTTTATTTAATTTCCGCATATGAATGATTGATTTTAAAGGATAGATAACCTGGGAGATTTTATTATGTAACCTTTTAATGGGAAGGTTTATTTATCCAGTTTTATTGTGATTGGGTAGTTAGATATGAATGTTTGATTAAGTGAACACCAGATCTTGTGGGAATGA
The DNA here is from genome assembly GCA_020205605.1 of Panax ginseng. Lineage (NCBI taxonomy): Eukaryota > Viridiplantae > Streptophyta > Magnoliopsida > Apiales > Araliaceae > Panax > Panax ginseng. The sequence goes on from CM035129.1 coordinate 93,278,679, forward strand.
AGTACCTGGACTTGGGGGTGTCACAGGTTTGTATCAAAGCCTTAGGTTATAAACCTTAGGTGGGGGAAAAGCCTTAGGAAGTAACCTTCGAAAAGATAGTGATGATAAACTCTTATCGAGTTTTAAGGAAGAAGTAATAAAACACTTATGTGCTTATGTGTTTACAACTTATGTGCTTGTGAGAGTCGAGTAGTAATGATTAGTAACTAAAACTTAAACATTTTGTTGTCAAGATGGCGGATGTTGGAGGAACTAGTCGAGCTGGGGGGGAGGAACCCCGAGTACCTATAGAGGAGGAGCCCCGAGACATTCATGTCGTCAGGGAACAGCTGGTACAGAGAGAGACATCTCCTTTGATCACTGTTGTTGGTCAGGAGCATGAGCCCGAGACTGAGTCTGATTCAGAGGAGGATCCTGAGGAGGAAGAGGAGTTCCCACCGAACTCCATTGATGCTGAGATGTATGATGCACTTTATGATCATAACATAGAGTTTTAGGATATTTTTTGGGATCTGACTGAGCGGGCGGTTAGTTAGCAGATTACTATTGAGTAGAGGGATAGGGAGATTGTGGCTCTTCACACACGTTTAGGAAATGTGGAGTGGGATCTGGTCCACGAGAAGGGTCAAACCGAGGATAAGTCCACAGAAATAGAAAAGCTGAAGAAGGATCTGAAAGAGACCTCAGAGATACTTGCCATAGCAGAGGAGGGCTGGGTACGAGAGTCACGTCGGGCTGATCTTACGGAAGATGATCTTCCTGCGAAGAAGGCTAAACTTGAGGAGATGTACTCTACACTACAAAATGCAATGGATGCGGTCCAAGATCGAGTTAGGAAATATCCAATCCAGTTTGAGGATCTACCATCATATATGCTGGATCGCAGATCGATGGCTCGCATCATGGAAGAGGAACGTAGCAAGGCTATTCAGAGCCTTAACAGACAGTGATAGTATTAGTTTAATTATGTGAAAATAATTTGGTAGTTAATAATGTAAATTCCGATGTGTTTATAAACAAAGGAATATTTTGATGTTTTAAATCTTGTAGATTCTTTATCTCGGGATAGTGGATGTAAATAGCAATGATGCTATTGATATGATGTTTTCAAAGAAGTTATGAATAAAAGATATTATTTTCCTTATCCAAAGTGTTATGTGTTATGAAGTGATTACTTTCATGGGGGCAAGTTAAGTAGAAATTATCGTCGAATTCGTGAAATTCTCGGAATGGAAGTCGTATTTTGTGTTTGAAGTCGGAAACGTTGGTTTTCGATGGAGACAAGTCATATTTGGCATTATAGAGTTGCAGACTCGAAAATGACCGAATTCCTACTTAGAACGAAGAAACGGGCATTGAACGTTCACGAACATTTCTCGTTTTGTGTTAAAAATGGACTAATAGGTGAAATTTTAGCAAACGAAGTCAAATAGATAAAATTCTTACAAGAACGCGTAGAGTATGAAATTTGTGAAACATAGGCTTTTGAACGAGTCAATTCGGACTTATAACGAAGAAGTTATGCGTCCGGGAGTTTCGTAAAATTTTCAAATCTGCAAAATTATCTGAGGCACAGAGTCCGCGCCGCTGTAACATTCTAGAATTTTAATTGTTATATTAAATATTTATTGAATTATTGAAATATTTAATGGATGTGTTTATTGTTGAATAAATAATTGTTCAAATTTGAATTGATGTGGTTAATTATTTGTTAAATAATAATTAAGGAAAATTAATTATTTTGCTAATTTAATTTAATTATTAAGTTAGAGAATTTTTATTAATTGAATTACTATTTTTTTTTTTGGAATTTGTAATTAAAAAGGATGTGTTGGTTGATTAAATAAAGTAATAATTATATAGAAAATTATAATTTTGGTGGTATTGATTTATGTGATGAAGTGATTTAATAAATTGTTATTATGTTAATTTAATTAAATTAATGTGTGACAAATAACCTTGTTATAAAGGAGTTACTAAAATAAATTAAGAGAGTTTAATTTAGTTTTGCCAAACAAGACTTATTGCTTATTAAGTCTTTATTCTAATTGAGTTTTACTAAACATGGTGTAAGGATTAATGGGTTATTTTGTTAGTGGTTAGCCAAACAAGCCTTATGGCTTTTAGTTTTCAAAATAATATAACTGATGTCAGTAAATTAGAGTTATATTATATAATTAATATATATATATTATATGCTATATACGTTAGTTTGTTAGTACGCTCTAGAATTAGGAAGAAAAACAAAAACACAGCAGAAGAGAAGAAGAAGAAGAAGAAGAAGAAGAAGAAGAAGAAGAAGAAGAAAGAAGAGAGAAAGGAAGGCTAGAGATTGGAGAAGGAGGCTTGAGAGTAGAAAAGATTAGCCATATCATCTTCTATCAAGGTATTCTCCTATTCCTTTTAGTTTTTAAAAGTTTAGTTTTATCTTCCCAAATTCTATGTAGAATCTGTGTAAGCATGAATTTTTGTTGTTATGTGGATTTATATGTCATAATAGTGATGTTAAAACTATTTTCATGGGTTATAATCAAAGCTTTGTTGATATGTATGTAATTGTGGGGAAAAGTATTTTTTAAAGAGTTTCTTTTTTATATATATTGTTTAGTTAAAATAGATATTATGGGTTGTTTAGTTGTTTTATTGATAAATTGGCTATTGAATTTGTTAGAGTATATATATACTTTGATAAAATGCTTTGAATTAGTGGTTTTGATTGAGAAACAAATATTACAGTGTTTATTTTCATCAAAAATATCAAAAAGTGAGTTTTAGACAAAAATAGTGAATTTGGGTGTGTTAATTTTGTTATTTATGTTGTTATATGAGTAGAAACATGTTAGGAGTTTTTGAATTTTATTTACATGAAGTTATTGTATGATTTACGTGCTATTTGGTTTGTTAGAAATGAGCTTGTAGGCCAAAATTGGTTTTTTCTGTGTTGTTGCCAAAGTCGTCACGAGGTCTCAGAATTCGGCCTTGCATCTAACTTGCACTACCTTTGTGACGCCGCATCGCCATGGTCACGCCGCAGTTCGGCCTTGTAGCCTTGATCTCCGCATGACAAGAATACCATGCCCACGCCACAGTGAAGCGACCCACAAGTAAATCGTAGCCATGCATGAGTCAGAGAATGGTCCTGACAAAGGTACTTTTTTGTACACGAAATTTTAAGAAAAGTTATGTGATGATAGTAGGACTGCTAAATGTTGATTTTAGTATTTCTATACTATAAATAAGTATGTTATTAACAATTAGTTTGTGTTATAACTCGATTATGTAATTAAAAATCCAATTTTAAATGATGAACGTACTTAGTTATGTTTGTAAGATGGTAATGACTAATTATGTCATGATGACATATGTGAGACCCCGGATTTTACAAATAAAGATTTAATTTTCTCAAAATATTTTTTTCAAAATTTTGGTGTGGATTTGAGATAACGTTATAGCTGTTGTAATTTTTATTAATTTTACAAAGTACGCAAGTTGTTATATAATATTCGATTGGTCGGGGAATCTTCATTTTAACAGGGAATATTCGTACGACGGCACAATCATTAGTGGAAACCATAATGGAATTATTATCGGATTGAGAAAACGACAAAAATATTTTTTATGAAAATAACGGTGGAAGTTTTACCGTTAAAACTGTTGAACTAACCAGTAGTAAAAGTACAGTATTGGTTATTGATGCTTACGTGAGAAGTCACTCAATTATACTCAATTATTGCTATAGTAATTATTGCATCATATCTCTCATATTATTGATTCGATTATTGTCACAGTATCATCTGCATAATATGTTATATTATTAAATCAATAATTAAGACGACAAAGTTATTTATATTATTAAATTGAAATATATATAATGTCTAGAAGTTCTGCCAAGGAGAGGTTTGGTCACCTAATTGCGCGCCAATAGGGAGAAATCCTTATTGGAAAGCCCCCTCTTCCTGGGAACGACCTGGTTGATAAATATTGTGAGTTATAATATTAATGATGAATGTTATTAAAAATTAAAGTTGTGTTCGGATTTGCATTTGGAGACACGGACGTGATATTTGAGTCCGGAACGATGAAATTAGTAAAAATAGACTATAAACACAAAATTTTTTGGTTTTTACTATTTAGTCAAAAAGTCAACAGTTGACTTTTTTCGAAAAAAGTCAAACTTTAAAATTTCAAAATTTATATTTTTGATAAAAATAGTTTCATTGTGTTGGAATTATTTGTGTTAGTGAAAATCAACATTTATTTCGATAAAATTGATGTCTGGAGGTTATATTGACCAATCGGGTATTTAACCGGATAAATGAGCAATTGATTGCTATTAATTCACATGATTATAACTATTTATTCACATGTGTGTGCTATTGATTCACATTCTTGCTACTATTAGGGGAGTTGGTGCAAGATTGATAATACTTGCATGACTAAGTTAAAAATGGAGGTATAGATGGAGGTACTATACTGTAATTCGAATTTTCACATGTCTAGAACTATTGAATCACATTATTAATTATTAGGGGAGGTGGTGCAAGTTTGATAATATTTTCATGACTAAATTAAAAATAAAGAAAAACAGGAAGGTATTATACTGTAATATTCTGAGCCCCAAAACGTGTAATTATCGAAACTATATTTTTCTATAAATAGAAGCTCATTTTTCATCATTCTTCACCAATTCACCAAAGCTATAGAGCAATTATTATAGAGAGAAATTATAGAGGGATGCTTTAGAAAGAAAATCTATAGAGAGAAAGAAGAAAAGAAGTCTGCTACATTTCTATTCCAGTATCCAACTTTATTCTAAGGTAAGGGATATTATTTGTTGTACATGTAAGTGGTATTATTTCTTTCTTATTCATGAAGAGAACTTCTGTTATTCCATTCTTTATTATTATGTTGGAATAACCTATATATTCAAAGTACTGCATACATGGTGAAATTCTTTTATTATTCCATTCATTACTATTCTCATTTGGAATATCCTCGGTCATGCATTTCTGGCTTGGACACAGTTCCATTATTTATTTTTATCCTGTTTGTGCATTTACGCCGGACCTGGTTCCATTATTTATTATTCTGTTGGAATATCCTGTAGGTGCGAATTTCGCCTGACTTGGTTTCGTTCTTTATTATTCTATTAGAATATCCTGTCGGTGCGCATCACACCTAACCTGGTTCCATTCTTTATTATTCTATTGGGAATAACCTATCTGTGCGGTCTCTATCGCATGCATGGTGAATCCTTCTGTTATTCCATTCTTTATTATTCTGTTGGAATAACATGTCTATGTGAATTACCACATGCATTGTGAATGATCCTTTGTATTCATTCCTTATTAAATTGTGGAAAAGATCTGTTTATGTTGATTATGATGAGAGTCATAATGAAAACTTTGGACTGATGAAAATCATGGGTATATGAAGTATTAGTAAGTGTTATGATGAGTTATGTTGGTTATTATGAGAAAACATGAAAGTTTATTAGAAATCATAAAGGGTTGAAAAATGTGCGGTCTCTATCGCATGCATGGTGAATCATTCTGTTATTCCATTCTTTATTATTATGTTGGAATAACATGTCTATGTGAATTACCACATGCATTGTGAATGATCCTTTGTATTCATTCCTTATTAAATTGTGGAAAAGATCTGTTTATGTTGATTATGATGAGAGTCATAATGAAAACTTTGGACTGATGAAAATCATGGGTATATGAAGTATTAGTAAGTGTTATGATGAGTTATGTTGGTTATTATGTGAAAACATGAAAGTTTATTAGAAATCATAAAGGGTTGAAAAATTAGATTTTGGTGAAAACGGAACATGAAATTCAATTGACCATATCTCTTATTATATTTCGAATTTTTGAGTGTGGTCAAGTTCTAGAGTTAGATCTATGAGTTTTGTAGCATCTCCAAGTGAAATCACTGTAAAAGGTGTTGTAGATTTTCGTGTGGACTGATTTTAGCAAAGGAGTCAAAAGCTGCAAATACTGAAAATGCTACTGCCCAGATTTTTAAAAGGGTAGTTTTGGCCACTTAATTTGTGAGAAAAATTCCGACCTTTTGGGATATGAAAGTATATGGTATAAAGAACATCCTGTCCAAAAATGAGCTCATTCCAACTTAAAATGAGCAAGTTATGACCATTTCAATATTTAGGTTTTTCCGACGAAAAATGCTATAACTGGAGTTTTATAACTCCGATGACCATGAAATTTAAACTGGAAGTTCACATTAACATGTGTAAGATTCTGCAAGATTTGGAAATTTTTGGAGTTAAACTTGAGGTAGCTAATTTTTTATGAATTAATTAGAAATTGATTTTTGAAAAATAGTAAATGAATTTTAAAAATTCCGAGAAAAATGTATGTTCATTATGGGACTATATACTGCTAAATCCCAAAAAAGAAATATTTTGGAACTGATTTGTTATTTTTCATAAAAATAGTTTAGTTACGAACATATGAGTTAAATATGTTATGTGAAGTAACAAAGTTGGAAAATAGGATTTTATGGCTTGGAAATCCTATATAAGGTATATGCATATTTTTTATGAGGGATTTGATCATTGGTGATGAAAGTTATTTTTGGCTTACGTGCGAAGATGTACTATTATTTATTGAATTATATATATTTGGCTTACGTGCAGAGATGGAATTGGTATGATTATGACCAGGGATTATTCGGTATAGTCATGACCATTGATGATTTAATGAATATCCTTGGCCCGTAGTGCAAGGATGATTCGATGATGTGGTTTATTTATTAAGCTGAGTCTCAGCGATTATGTTGATGAAAAAACTTTTTAAATCATAGAAGATAGTAGATTTTATTACTCAGACGACTCTTTTAATGGATTGCTTGTTCCTCTGCTGTTAAACTTGATGTCTATTGTATTTTATCAGTTTAAGATTGTTGAAGGCTAATGATAATTTATCCTGCATTATCTTAGTCATAGTATTTCTTACTGGCTAGTTAAGCTCCCCCTTTTTCTTTCATTGTTCTCTTTAGGAAATGAGAACGTAGCCGGGACTAGTCGGGGAACAGAATGACGGTCCAAATGATAGTATTAGTAGTCCTCACTATTCTGTGAAATAGTGTGATAATAAATGTATTGAGGACTTATTCTTGAGTTTGTATACTGTCTAGAAGATAATAATTGTATTAAAACTCACAGCTCATGTTGTATATTTAAGTTTGTATTTGAATTTTGTACCATGTATTTAGCGACTCAGAATAGGTGATGTATACCTATTTTGGGGGCGTCACAACATATGTTTATAGGATATTATGGTTTGAATTGTTTGATTTAGTCCACGAACAAGGCAAGTTCTCTAACCTCTACTTTAATAATTGGAATCAATTATTGTTCCCAATATAACAATGCAAGTTTTCTAATTCTTTATCTTGTTGAACTATTTATTGTTTCAATTCGATTACCTTATAAATGATACAAGCTTCCTAAACTTTGGTTTATGTTGACAAGTTATTGTTGTATTTAACTTGTTGTTTAGCATGCACAACTATTTATACTAATGTCGAGCAATTTTATTGTTAAAACTGTTATGCATGCTTAGTATTCAATTCTAATTAACCTTGACTTAATATTGTTCAAGCAAGGCATGTTATAATTATTCAAAGTATATGCTATTAGATTATTCCTAAAGCATGATTTTGATTTACCATGTTGATTCAATTAAGATTATTCTGTAATATGATGTTATTAATTCAACTAGTCCTCTAGTTGATGATCGTTGAACTTCAAATTACCCTTGAAAGCTTATCCAAACCAAACTCTCTTTGGTGCGGACTTGTACTCCAAACACTAAGATGAACAACCCTATTATTATTAGGGGTTAACTTACGCGTAGCGTTAAATGTTTGTGCACAATACATGGTACGAAGGGCTAATCCCCCTAAGTACGAGGAGTCCTTATAGTCTTATGACAGTTAAAGTTGGAGTTGAATGATTACTCGCAACTGTGGACATAGTTCATGGTCTTACGACCCTCAGTTATATTTATTCCATATTTTGGATTTCAGTTTTTGATTATTGATGATAAAGTACTATTCATTGTTGATGAGCCTATTATTGGTAGTTATTATTACTATACTCCTGTTGATTTCATATTGTATCCAGTGAGCAATTGTTTTGCTCACTCTTGCATATTTATAAACTCATTGCAGCTAAAGAAGAGAAGGTAGATGAACCTTCGTGTAGCAAAGCAAAGGGGAAAATGTGCAAGTGATGAAGACTTGTAATTTTACTTTTATTGAGATGTTAGACTTTTATTATGATGATCTTAGACTTGGTTTTAATGAATTTTATTTAATTTCCGCATATGAATGATTGTATTTAAAAGATAGATAACCTGGGAGATTTTATTATGTAACCCTTTAATGGGAAGGTTTATTTATCCAGTTTTATTGTGATTGGGTAGTTAGATATGAATGTTTGATTAAGTGAACACCAGATCTTGTGAGAATGAAGTACTTGGATTTGGGGGTGTCACAGGTTGGTATCAAAGCCTTAGGTTATGAACCTTAGGTGGGGGAAAAGCCTTAGGAAGTAACCTTCGAAAAGATAGTGATGATAAACTCTTATCGAGTTTTAAGGAAGAAGTAATAAAACACTTATGTGCTTATGTGTTTACAACTTATGTGCTCGTGAGAGTCGAGTAGTAATGATTAGTAACTAAAACTTTAACATTTTGTTGTCAGGATGTCGGATGTTGGAGGAACTAGTCGAGCTGTGGAGGAGGAACCTCGAGTACCTATAGAGGAGGAGCCCCGAGACATTCATGTCGTCAGGGAACAGCTGGTACAGAGAGAGACATCTCCTTTGATCACTGTTGTTGGTCAGGAGCATGAGCCCGAGACTGAGTCTGATTCAGAGGAGGATCCTGAGGAGGAAGATGAGTTCCCACCGAACTCAATTGATGCTGAGATGTATGATGCACTTTATGATCATAACATAGAGTTGAAAGATACTGTCCGGGATCTGACTAAGCGGGCAGTTAGTCAGCAGATTATTATTGAGCAGAGGGATAGGGAGATTGTGTCTCTTCATACACGTTTATGAAATGTGGAGTGGGATCTGGTCCACGAGAAGGGTCAACCAGAGGATAAGTCCACAGAAATAGAAAAGCTGAAGAAGGATCTGAAAGAGACCACAGAGAGACTTGCCATAGTAGAGGAGGGCTGGGTACGAGAGTCACGTCGGGCTGATCTTGCGGAAGATGATCATCGTGCGAAGAAGGCTAAACTTGAGGAGACGTACTCTACACTACAAAATGTAATAGATGCGGTCCAAGATCGAGTTAGGAAATATCCAATCCAGTTTAAGGATCTACCATCATATATGCTGGATCGCATAAATATGGCTCGCATCATGGAAGAGGAGCGTAGCAAGGCTATTTAGAGCCTTAACAGGCAGTGATAGTATTAGTTTAATTATGTGAAAATAATTTGGTAGTTAATAATGTAAATTTCGATGTGTTTATAAACAAAGGAATATTTTGATGTTTTAAATTCTGTAAATTCTTTATCTCGGGATAGTGGATGTAAATAGCAGTGATGCTATTGATATGATGTTTTCAAAGAAGTTATGAATAAAAGATATTATTTTTCTTATCCAAAGTGTTATGTGTTATGAAGTGATTACTTTCATGGGGGCAAGTTAAGTAGAAATTACTTGAAAAGAGTTGAGTAATAATCTAATGAATGTATATTTTTTTTTTACAGAAAATGCCTCCAAGACGTCAACCACCCCGTCAGAGAACCACCGAAGGAACCAACAACGATAATCTTTGAAACTAGATTAGATTCGGCGATTAGTGACGCATTCGACAAAAAAGTACCGCAAAATCAACCGCAGAATCAACCTCAGAATCAAGGTGCTACGTTTAAGGACTTCAAGGCGGTTGGACCACCAGAATTCTGTGGGTCCATGAATCCTGTTGAAGCACAGACCTGGATCATGGAAATTGAGAAGGTTTTTGATGTTGCTAGGGTAGAGGAGAATCAGAAGACTGCTTTTGCGACGTTTATGTTGAAGGAGGAGGCTAGCTTTTGGTGGCAGGCCAACAAGACTCGGGAAGGACCAAGAGTAATGACCTGGGATAGGTTTAAGGAGCTGTTCTTCGAGACTTATTTCCCTAAGAGTTCGAAGAGTCAGCTGGAGGTCTAGTTTTTGGAGTTGAAGAAAGGAACAATGTCGATTGTCGGAGTATCTTAGTAAAAGTTCAACGAGTTAGCGAGGTTTGCGCCATATCAGTCGAGCCGCAGACGACGCGCCTTGAGGTGAAGAGGTTTTGGGCGGGAATTTGAAACCACGGTTGTATAGTAGGGTTTCACTGTTCCAATTGAAGACATTTGCGACAGTGATGGAGAAGACGATTCTCAATGAAAGTGGAGGCGAGGCGGTAACAAAGCATAATCAAGAGCAGAGAAAGAAGAAAAGTGAAGGTGAAGCTAAGAGTGGTGGTAATGGTAGTAATGAGAACAACCTAAAGAGGAAGTGGAATGGGAATGGAGGAGCTAGAAATCAGCAAAGAAACCAGCAAAATAAGAAGTTCGAAGCATGTGCTATGTGTGGAAAGTTTCATAAGGGAGTGTGTTTGCTGGGGAAACGTGTATGCTTTAATTGTGGCCAGGAGGGTCACATCGCCCCAAATTGCACTCAAGCTAAGAAGAATGTGTGCTTCACGTGCGGGTCCAAGGATCACTTTGCTCGTGAATACCCTAAGAAGAGATCTGGTGAGGCAAATGGGAGCAAGGGAAATGCTAGTGGAGGTGCGTTGGCTATTGCGGGACCACCAACAACGAATAAGCCCACTGCGGAACCTAACCTTGACATGACTATGCAAGATCTTTGTGTAATCAATGGATGTGGTGTCGGTATTATCACGATCAATGATATTGATGCTTATGTATTATTTGATTCGGTGCTACTTGCTCATTTATATCTTGATGAATTTGCTATGAGATTAGGATTGCCTAGTGAAGAATTGAATTTCCTTTTAAACATAGAAATTGCGAATAAGGAAGTAGTTCTGTTAGATTCAGTATACAAGAACTATAGGGTGAATATTAAGGAAATATTTTGATGGTAGATTTGATTTCGATCGGGCTAGGAGAGTTTGATGTTATTTTGGGAATGGATTGGTTGTTCAATTATGGAGCGATAATTGACCGCCAAAAGAAATGTAAAACCTTATGACTCAAAATCCAAAGGTAGTATTCAATGGTAGCAAATCATCTAGACAAATGAGATGTCCAGCGATTATGCGAGCCAAAAAGTTGTTGAGTCAAGGGCTATTTGGGTTATTTGGCTTACATAGTCGATACTCGAAGAAGGGTGTAAATCTGGAAGAAATAGCGATGGTTAGGGAATTTGTGGACGTGTTTCCAGAGGATTTGCCAGGACTTCTGCCTGACAGAGAAATCGAGTTCGTGATTGACTTAACGCCAGGAACCGCTCCGATATCGAAAGCCCCATGCAGAATGGCTCCGGTGGAGATGAAAGAACTGATGGTACAACTACAGGAGCTGTTGGACAAGAAATACATTCAGCCGAGTGTGTCACCGTGGGGAGCACCGGTGTTATTCGTAAATAAGAAGGATGGGTCAATGCGTTTTTGCATTGATTATAGAGAGTTAAACAAAGTCACTATTAAGAATAAATATCCATTACCGAGAATAGATGACTTGTTTGATCAATTGAAGGGTACTAGATATTTCTCGAAAATAGATTTGAGAAGTGGGTACCATCAACTGAAGGTAAAAAAGGAGGATGTACCAAAGACGGCATTCCGAACTCGGTATGGACATTACGAATTTTTGGTGATGTCTTTTGGTTTGACAAACGCCCCTGCAGCATTCATGGATTTGATGAACATGGTGTTTAAACCATTTTTGGACAAGTTTGTGGTGGTGTTCATCGACGATATTCTGGTGTACTCTAAAACTCAAGAGGAACATGTGGAACATTTACATCTAACGCTGGAGACGCTAAGAAAAGAAAAGTTGTATGTGAAATTCTCTAAATGTGAATTTTGGCTGGAGCGTGTATAATTTCTTGGGCACATAATTGTCAAGGATGGAATTTCAGTGGATCCATCAAAGGTTGAAGCTGTGATAAATTGGGAACAACCGAGAACTCCATCGAGTGAGAAGTTTCTTGGGATTAGCGGGGTATTACAGACGGTTTATCCAGGATTTCTCCAAGATTGCCACTCCGTTAACAAATTTAACGAGGAAATCTATAAAATTTGTTTGGAGGGAGAAGTGTGAAGAAAGTTTCCACGAATTGAAAAAGAAGCTAAGTATGGCACCTATGTTGTCATTACCAGATAATACAGGAAATTTTTTGGTGTATAGTGATGCTTCACACAAGGGATTAGGGTGTGTCCTTATGAAAAACAGTAAAGTCATTGCGTATGCATCAAGACAATTGAAAGATTACGAAAAAGGGTATCCGACTCATGATTTAGTGTTTGTGGCGGTTATGTTTGTTCTGAAGATATGGAGACACTATCTCTACGGAGAGAAATGTGAGATTTACACAGACCATAAAAGTCTGAAGTATATTTTCACACAGAAGGACCTGAACATGCATCAAAGAAGATGGATGGAACTGATAAAAGATTATGATTGTGAGATCTTTTATCATCCAGGCAAAGCAAACATGGTTGCAGATGCCTTGAGTAAGAAAGGTAGGAAAAAGTTGATGTTGTTAACTGATAAGGAAGAGTTTATTACAGCAATGTCAAGGTTAGAGTTGGAAATCAAATTTCCAAGAGAATCCAATGAAAGATGTTACCAGATGGAAGCCAGTCCAACTTTGGTGGACAAAGTGAAGAACGCTCAACTACAGGATGAGGAATGCAGAAAAATCAAAGAAAGTGTGGTTGAGGGAAGAGAGGTAAAATACAAGATTGATACCAATGGAATGCTGTGATTTGAAGGACAAATATGGGTTCCAGCAGTACCAGAGATTAAAGAAGAAATCTTGACCGAAGCTCATAATTCGAGATATTCGATTCATCCGGGAAGTACGAAGATGTATCAAGATTTACAGCGACATTTTTGGTGGCCAAATATGAAAAGAGACGTTGCAGAATGCGTTTCAAAGTGCTTGACATGTCAGAGAGTCAAGGTCGAGCATCAAAGACCAAGCGGGTTACTTCAACCGTTGGAGATATCGGAATGGAAATGGGAACATATCACAATGGATTTTGTGGTAGGTCTTCCAGCAACTCAGAAAGGATATAATGCGATATGGGTGATAGTGGACAGATTGACAAAACCTGCACACTTTTTGCCAATAAAGATTAGATTCAATCTTGATCAGCTGACAAAGTTATATGTTAAAGAGATCGTGTCGAGACATGGAGTTCCAGTGTCAATTGTGTCAGATAGAGATCTGAGGTTCACATCAAACTTCTTGAAGAGACTACAAGAATGTATGGGAACCTAGTTGTGAATGAGTACGGCATATCACCCGCAAACAGATGGCCAAAGCGAACGAATGATTCAGACCTTGGAAGATATGTTGAGAGCATGCGTCATGGATTTCAAAGGAAGCTGGGATGAACAATTACCGTTGGTGGAATTTGCCTACAATAGTAGTTACCACACTAGTATAGGCATGCCGCCCTACGAAGCATTATACGATAGGAAGTGCAGAACTCCACTGTGCTGGGATGAAGTTGGAGAACGTCAACTATTACGACCAGAACTGGTACAGCAGACCGCTGAAGTTATTAAACTCATCAGAACAAGATTGATAGCTACTCAAGACAGACAAAAGAAATATGCTGATCAACACAGGCAGAATCGTGAATTTGAAGTAGAAAATTTCGTATTCCTCAAGGTTTCTCCTTGGAAGGGAAAAATTAAATTTGGTAAGAAAGGGAAACTAAGTCCAAGATTTATTGGACCATTCGAAGTGCTGCGAAAGGTTTGAGAGGTGGCTTACGAGGTAGCTCTACCTCCAGAATTGCAAAACATTTATAATGTTTTTCATGTGTCGGTGTTACGACTGTATAAACCTTATTACAAGCATGTGATTGAGTACGAACCATTGCAGTTTGAGAAAGATTTGTCCTATGAAGAGGTTCCTATCCAGATAGTCGACATGAAAGAACAAGTGCTCAGGAATAAAGTGATACCTTCTGTGAAAGTAATTTGGAGGAACCACAATGTCGAAGAGGCTACGTGGGAACTCGAAGCTGAAATGATGAAGAATTACCTTGAGTTATTTGTTTAATCCGTGTCTTCGATTCTGGGGACAGAATCTTTGTAAGTAGGGGAGAATGTGACGAATGAATTGTTTGAATTGTGATTACGGGGGATGAGAATCCTTGTAAGAGAGGAATGATGTAACATTCTATAATTTTAATTGTTATATTAAATATTTATTGAATTATTTAAATATTTAATGGATGTGTTTATTGTTGAATAAATAATTGTTCAAATTTGAATTGATGTGGTTAATTATTTGTTAAATAAATAATTAAGGAAAATTAATTATTTTGCTAATTTAATTTAATTATTAAGTTAGAGAATTTTTATTAATTGAATTACTATTTTTTTATTGGAATTTGTAATTAAAAGGATGTGTTGGTTGATTAAATAAAGTTATAATTATATAGAAAATTATAATTTTGGTGGTATTGATTTATGTGATGAAGTGATTTAATAAATTGCTATTATGATTAATTTAATTAAATTAATGTTTGACAAATAACCTTGTTATAAAGGAGTTACTAAAATAAATTAAGGGAGTTTAATTTAGTTTTGCCAAACAAGACTTATTGCTTATTAAGTCTTTATTCTAATTGAGTTTTACCAAGCGAGGTGTAAGGATTAATGGGTTATTTTGTTGGTGGTTAGCCAAACAAGCCTTATGGCTTTTGGTTTTAAAATAATATAATCGATGTCGATGAAATTAGAGTTATATTATATAATTAATATATATATTATATGCTATATACGTTAGTTTGTTAGTACGCTCTAGAGTTAGGAAGAAAAACAAAAACACAGAAGAAGAGAAGAAGAAGAAGAAGAAGAAGAAGAAGAAGAAAGGAAGGCTAGAGATTGGAGAAGGAGGCTTAAGAGTAGAAAAGATTAGCCATATCATCTTCTATCAAGGTATTCTTCTATTCCTTTTAGTTTTTAAAAGTTTAGTTTTATCTTCCCAAATTCTCTGTAGAATCTTTGTGTAAGCATGAATTTTTGTTGTTATGTGGCTTTATATGTCATAATAGTGATGTTAAAACTATTTTCATGGGTTATAATCAAAGAATTGTAGATATGTATGTAATTGTGGGGAAAAGTATTTTTCAGAGAGTTTCTTTTATATATATATTGTTTAGTTAAAATAGAAATTATGGGTTGTTTAGTTGTTTTATTGATAAATTGGTTATTCAATTTGTTATAATATATATATACTTTGATAAAATGCTTTGAATTAGTGGTTTTGGTTGAGAAACAAAAATTATAGTGTTTATTTTCATCAAAAATATCAAAAAGTGAGTTTTAGCCAAAAATAGTGAATTTGGGTGTGTTAATTTTGTTGTTTATGTTGTTATATGAGTAGAAACATGTTAGGAGTTCTTAAATTTTATTTACATGAAGTTATTGTATGATTTACGTCTTTATTTGATGCATTAGAAACGAGCTTGTAGGCCAAAATTGGTTTTTTTCTGTCTTTATTCTGAGAGAAATTTGTTCTTGGAAGTCTGTAATTTAAGCGTCATGGCGTGGACTTGCGATTACCTTTGTGGCGCCAGAATATATCTCACATCGCAACGCTACCTTGTAGCCTTGATGATCATGTATGACGCCATGCCCACGCCCATAACGCGACCACCATAATGTAAAGCTGTGGCCATGCCATGAAAGTTAAGCAGAATAATCTAACGATTATACTTTTGTACACGAAATTTTAAGAAAAGTTATGTGATGATAGTAGGAATTGCTAAATGTTTATTTTAGTATTTCTATACTATGAATAAGTATGTTATTAACAATTAACTTGTGTTATAACTCGATTATGTGATTAAAAATCCAATTTTAAATGATGAACGTACTTAGTTATGTTTGTAAGATGGTAATGACTAATTATGCCATGATGACATATGTTTATAGGATATTGTGGTTTGAATTGTTCGATTTAGTCCACGAACACGGCAAGTTCTCTAACTCTACTTTTATAATTGGAATCAATTATTGTTCCCAGTATAACAATGCAAGTTTTCTAATTCTTTATCTTGTTGAACTATTTATTGTTTCAATTCGATTACCTTATAAATGATACAAGCTTTCTAAACTTTGGTTTATGTTGACAAGTTATTGTTGTATTTAACTTGTTGTTTAGCATGCACAACTATTTATACTAATGTCGAGCAATTTTATTGTTAAAACTGGTATGCATGCTTAGTATTCAATTCTAATTAACCTTGACTTAATATTGTTCAAGCAAGGCATGTTATAATTATTCAAAGTATATGCTATTAGATTATTCCTAAAGCATGATTTTGATTTACCATGTTGATTCAATTACGATTATTCTGTAATATGATGTTATTAATTCAACTAGTCCTCTAGTTGATGATCGTTGAACTTCAAATTACCCTTGAAAGCTTATCCAAACCAAACTCTCTTTGGTGCGAACTTGTACTCCAAACACTGAGATGAATAACCCTATTATTATTAGGGGTTAACTTACGTAAGCGTTAAATGTTTAATGCACAATACATGATACGAAGGGTGATCCCCTAAGTGCGAGGAGTCCTTATAGTCTTATGATTGTTAAAGTTGGAGTTGAAAGATTACTCGCAATTGTGGACATAGTTCATGGTCTTACGACCCTCAGTTATATTTATTCCACATTTTGGATTTCAGTTTTTGATTATTGATGATAGAGTACTATTCATTGTTGATGAGCCTATTATTTGTAGTTATTATTACTATACTCCTGTTGATTTCATATTGTATCCAGTGAGCAATTGTTTTGCTCACTCTTGCATATTTATAAACTCATTGCAGCTAAAGAAGAGAAGGTAGATGAACCTTCGTCTAGCAAAGGAAAGGGAAAAATGTGCAAGTGATGAAGACTTGTAATTTTACTTTGATTGAGATGTTAGACTTTTATTATGATGATCTTAGACTTGGTTTTAATGAAGTTTATTTAATTTTCGCATATGAATGATTGTATTTAAAGGTTAGATGATAACCTAGGAGATTTTATTATGTAACCCTTTAATGGGATGGTTTATTTATCCAGTTTTAGTGTGATTGGGTAGTTAGATATGAATGTTTGATTAAGTGAACACCAGATCCTGTGGGAATGAAGTACATGGATTTGGGGTTGTCACAGTATGACGACGACTCAAAGCCTTAAAGCACTTGCGCCGTGCAAGTTTGAACCAATCATCTCTGCTAACTTTCGTCTTGCCGTGGCCTTGAGATCTTGAGAGATTAATGTTGGAGCCGCGGCGCCATTCCCAGAGTTTTGACAGTAAAGAATGTTGTCAAGTGTAGAATGAAAGGGAACTTGATAGTATTGAACTGAGATATAAACATAACATTGTAAGGTACTTGTAAGACACTAATACATGATGATTAAGAGTTAATAATGAACAAAATGTTAATGACGTAATGAAAGCCGGAAACCATAATAGTAGATCTAAGTCAGGATTTACATTGAGATGAAGGGTAAGATATAATAGTATACATACTTGATTATATATGACCTAATGTGGTACGTTATATGATTATGTATTGTAGAAACGTAGAGACTTAAAGTGTACGTGTGTTAATCAGTAAGTAGACGCTGAAGGCAAGTATTCTAACCCTTGTTCCAGTTCAGTCTGGACAAGCTGTGTAATTCATGTATTCTTTCACATGAAGTCTTGAAAAATGAAGTCTAAAGCCAATTCTTTCGGCAAGACTTATATTATGATTTTGTCAGGCATGATTGATGTTTACCGAGTTATATTGGTATGGTTTTCAATCGAAGACCAAGTATGCTAAAATGTTTTTGTCGTTTAACGACAGGCACGTGAGGTTTCCACAACTTAAACGTATACACATTTAATGGATGTAGTGTTGATCAACATAGAGTAATATGGGCTGATCACCCAGAAGTGCTCGTAAGCTATGCTGGACTTACGGACTTAGTGTCGGGTTGTCCTTTTCAAAAGAAATTATTAACTGCTCATAGTCTTGAGCTTAGTTGATATTCTACTGAATATTATTGTTGGAAAACATTTTGAATGAAAAGAAGTGCTATTTTGAATTATCGATAGTACTTCATAACTATTGTTCAGTTACTGAAGATATATGAGTTCTATGTTTCAAGCATGTTGTTTATTAGAATTGTAGTACATGCTGATGTAGTCATGCTCACTCTTGCTTGAACCATATGAACACAGCCAAGATCGAGCGGACCGAAGGCTCAGGCAAGGATAAGGGCAAGGAGAAGACGAACCCTTAGATTACTTATGTAATAGTATAGGTGAACGATTGTAATATATTTGATATTATGACAAGAACAAATGAATGGGTTACAAAGAACCTGGGAAATGTAATATTATTTTTGATATATAGAAGTTATATTAGTCCTTTTGAGACTATTCAATTGAATGAATGAATGAATGGTAGTACCGTGTAGCACCATCTGTCGGGTTAGAAGAGACCCGGATTTGGGGGCGTCACATCCATCGAAGTTTGAAGCTGTGATGAACTAGGATCAGTCGAAGACACCGTCGGAAGTAAGAGTCTAAAATATATTTTCTCATAGAAGGATTTGAACATGCGTCAGAGGAGATGGTTGGAGTTAATAAAGGATTATGACTGTGAGATTTTATACCATTCGGTAAAGCGAATGTTGTTGTCGATGCCTTAAGCAAAAAGGGTCGAGAGAAACTATCCATGTTAACTGCTCAGGAGGAACTAATATCAGTGATGGTGAAGCTGGAGTTGGAAGTGAAATATTATAAGGAGTCGAATGAAAAACTATTTCAATTGGGAGTCGGTCCAACCTTGGTGGATAAGGTTAAGGAAGCAAAACTTCATGATGAGGAATGTGAAAAGATAAGGAAAAGAATATCTGAAGGTGATGAAGTGAAATTAAAAGTCGATAAGGAAGGGTTACTGAGATTCGAGAAAAGAATTTGGGTTCTGCTAATATCAGAGGTAAAGGAGGAAATTTTGAGTGGGGCCCATAGCTCAAGGTATTCGATTCACCCGGGGAGTACGAAGACGTACCAAGATCTCCGACAGCATTTCTAGTGGCCGAATATGAAAAGAGACGTTGTCGATTATGTGGCCAAGTGTTTGACATGTTAAAAAGTTAAAGAAGAACATCAGAGGTCGAGCAGGTTGTTACAACCATCAGAAATCCCAGAATGCAAATGGGAGCAAATCACAATAAATTTCGTAATAGGTCTTCCGATAACTCAGAAAGGTTTTGACGCAGTTTGGGTTATTATGGACCGCTAGACGAAATCAACACATTTCTTACCAATCAAGATAAGATTCTACTTAGATCAGTTGGCGAAGCTGTATGTGAAGGAGATTAGTTTAAGGCACGATGTTCCAGTGTCTATAGTCTCTAATCGAGATCCGTGTTTCACATTGAACTTCTGGAAACGACTAGAGGAATGTATGGGAACGCAGTTAAGAATGAGTATGACATATCATTCTCAGACACATGGGCGGGCCCAGAGCAAGGGCAGGGGGGCCCCATGCCCCCACTAGATTTTTACCTCTTTATATATATATATATATATATATATATACTACTCTTATTAATATATTCACAAATTTTAAGTCATAGTAAAACAAAATAAATATAATACTACAGTTATATTAGTATACTACTATTATGTTATTGAAAAATAATAATATACTATTATATTGTTAAAATAAAAGACTACAATAAGAATTTAAGTATTTTATTGTCTTGTTCAATTTACTTATTCTGAATACCAAGAAGGTAAAATTAAAAATAGAGGAGTTAAAGTTACTAAAAATTGTAAAAGATTTTGGTTAGAGTTTTTATAATTTACCCGAATTTTTCAAGAAAAAAAATAGTGCCTTGTAAAGATTCCTATATTATGCAGATGGGTGCTCTCATTTCATTAGTAGTAGTATAAAATTCGAGATCAACATCATTATATTTATTTTCTCCCAATAATGTCGCCAACTGTTGTGGAACAATCAATCAGTCACTTAATCAAATTTAAATAATTTAAAGTATTTTAAAATTTTTATCTATCATATTAACAAGATAGTAGCATCTTCTTTTTTTCAGTAACATAATAGTAGTGTACTAATATAATTGTAGTACTCTACTTATTTTGTTTTACTAAGCCTTAAAATTTATGAATATATTAATGTTATTGATATATGATATATTGTAACTAATAAAAATGAGGCTATCATGCAACAATTTTAAGTAATAAAACCTTGAAAAATGTTATTGTAAACAATATTTGAGGATTATTTCGTTTTGTGATTCATTTTATTAAATTTTTATTCTTAAAGAATTTTTTTTTCGAATTTGACCCCACTAAACTTCCAGGCTGGATCCACCCCTGCTCAGACAGACGGGTAGAGTGAAAGGATAATCCAGATATTGGAGGCTATGTTAAGAGCTTGTATAATGAACTTCAAATGAAATTGGGATGATCATCTTTCGTTAGTGGAATTCACTTGCAATAATAGTTACCACGCAAGTATTGGCATGCTGCCTTACGAAGCATTATATGGCAAAAAGTGTAGAACTCCATTATGTTGGGATGAAGTTTGTGACGCCCCCAAAATAGGCATACATCACCTATTCTGAGTCACCAAACACATGGTATAGAATACAAATATAACCTTAAATATACAACATGAGCTGTGAGTTTTAATATAAATATTATCTTCTAGATAGTATTCAAACTCAAAATAAGTTCTCAATACATTTATTTTCACACTATTTCATAGAATAGTGAGGACTACTAATGCTATCATCTTGACCGTCACTCCGTTCCCCGACTAGTCCCTACTACGTTCTCATTTCCTGAAGAGAACAATGAAAGCAAAAGGGTGAGCTCAACTAGCCCAGTAAAAAATATTATGACTAAGATAATGCAGAATAATTTATCGTTAGTCTTCAACAGTGTTAAACTGGTAAAATATAACAAACATCAAGTTTAACTACAACGGAACAAGCAATTAATTAGAAGAGTCAAGTAGAGAATAAAATCTACTATCTTCTATGATTTAAAAAAGGTTTTTCATTAGTTTTATCGCTGAGACTCAGCATAATAAATAATCCACATCATCCCTGCACTACGGCCAAGGATATTCATTAGTATCACGACCACAATTTATCCATGCACTACGAGCAAAGGATATTCGTGTTTTCATCAATTGTCGTGATCATCTCAACAACTGTCCATCAATGCACTACGGGCAAATGCGGATTTTTACCACATCATTTGTAACATTACGGTCATAATTATACCGAATAATCCCTGGTCATAATCATACCAAGTCCATCTATGCACTACAGGCCACAGATGACTTTCAACATAATATAAACATGAGGATGATGACAATGACATAAAAATTCAATAAAACAAGTTCAAGAATAAATTTTAAAGATTTATAAGTTAATTTATCCACGAACTCAATAATATCCAATTATCGACATGATCTTTTGCTTTGTGGAGTAAAATTCAAGAATGCTCGAAAGAATATTTATATGAAAAGATCTTTGGATGAAGCGCAAAATATCCGGGATATTCTACTAATTTCATGGAGTATAAAAGCCAAAACTTTAACCAACTGAGTATACTAGAATATATGAAACTGCAAATGGATTTTTGCCCGCCATGCGGTAATCCACGTAGACAGATCATTTCCACAAGTTAATAAGGAATGAATACAAAGGATCATTCACCATCCATGTCGTAATCCACATAGACAGGTTATTCCAACAAAGTAATAAAGAATGGAACCGGTGCATAAATGTAATCGCATGCGGACATGATATTCCAACAGAATAATAAAGAATGGAACTAGGTCATGCGTAATTCGCACAGACAGGATGTTCCAACAGAATAATAAAGAATGGAACCAGGCCATGCGTAATCCGCACAGATAGGATGTTCCAACAGAATAATAAAGAATGTAATAACAACAGAATTCACCAGGCATGCGATAGACCGCACAAACAGGTTATTCCAATAGAATAATAAAGAATGGAATAACATAAGAATTTCACCATGTATGCGGTACTTCGCTTAGACTATAAGACCCCAGATTTTATGAAATTAAAGTATTCAATTTTTCTTATAATTATTATTCAGTAAATGGTTAAATTGATAATAAGTTACAGTTGAGGGTGATATATGTAAATTTTTCAAAATACGCAAGTGGTTTTAAATATTCATTGTTGTCGGGGAATATTCGTTTGGTCGTGGAATATTTTTTTTGTCGGGAATATCCGTACGACGGCGCAATCATTTGTGGGCCCCATAACAGAATAACTGTCGGATGAAGAAAATGACAAATTTGAGTTTTTATAAATAAACGGCGTAATTGTTACTATTAACACTGTTGGAATACCTGGTGGTTAAAATATAATGTCTGGCGTTGGTTGCACGATAGCACCATGTGCCACGATATTTTTGTTATTGATCCTTACGTGAAAGGCACTACTTTCAATAATTGTTACAATAATTCTTTGTTCAATATTTTATTTTATTGATTCAATAATTCTTTGCGTTGATAGTTTATATTATTGTTGTTTCAATAATTGTCATTTACGATATTTCTCATTATCAGATCAATAATTCATATTATTTGAATAATATTATTCGATAGCATTATTGGAAATATCTATAAAGTTCTATCAAGGAGAGTTTTAGTCATTTAATTGCGTGCCAGTAAGGAGAAATCCTTATTGAAAGCCCCCTCTTTCCTGGAAACCACCTGGTTGTCATTATTGTGATTCTGTAATTTTATTTGTGAATAATTAATTATTGACTTTTATGATAATGAAATATTTATTTTAAGTGGATATAGATGATGGATTTATTTATGTGGTTATAAATGAAGGAATTAATGTTGAGGTATTTTATCGATATTTTGTCGGATTGGAGGTATTAAAAACTTCGAATCGGTGTTATTAAAAGCTTTATTAAATGAGTTATAATTTTAATCAAATAGTTGGATCGTTGTGATTTTTGGATATGTTATACATATATAAGTTGAGTATATGTCCACAAATTTTGAACCGTTAAAAATTAACGCATGATTTGTTATGAATTTTAAAAGGTGTTGAAACGGTGTTTAAAATCATCCGTTTATGGATTTCAGATATTTTTTGTTTAGAATTTGGAAAAACTCAAAGCTACAAAGTTGTAGAGAATTTGATTTCAGGCAGAATGGATATAAAATTAGTATTTTTACGATAAGCAAGAGCTATTTTCTATGAATTGTTGAAATTTTGGAAAATAAAATGATTTTATTAATTTATGGGTGGGACCCACTTATGTTATAAGCAAATATGAAATTTCTTGAATTTTCTTCCATAATGGTCAGCTGGTGGCTTGGTTGGTGAAGGTGGCATAAAAGGAAGAAAAAAATAATATTATTATATTATTTTAGTCTCCTTTGGCGTTCTAGCATTTTCCTATAAATAGGTGCTTATGTTAGAATTGAAAATCACACCAGAAACATAAGTTTTCTCTCTCAATATTATCAAGCATATTTTTTGAGAGTATTTAAATACTTTGAGAGTTGTTATTAGATTGCAAGGTTCCTTGACTTTTCATCAGATATTCGGTCGAAATCTTTCTTCTCTCTTTTGAGGTAAGGGATTTTTAAGGGTTGTTATGTTTTTCATGTTTCGTAACTTTTCAGACCTTCAAAAATTCTGGAAAAATTTGAAATGATAATTTGATGAGTTTTATTGATTGTGTCCAAAAAAGGCAATTTTTGGATGTATAGATTAAGAGTTATGAATTTTATGGAAAAAGACTATTTTAAAAGAAAATGCTTATAACTCCTTGTGGTTAACTCCAAAATTGATGAAATTTTTATTGGGAGTACATCTATATAACATTAGTATATCTTGTAAATTTCGGAATTTTTGGATAAAAGTACAATTTATGATAAATGTCTAAATATTCGGCAGTTTTGGCCATATGAAAAATAATAAATGAATTTTATAAATTCCGAGAAAAATATATGTTCAATATGGGACTATGTCCTGCTAAATCCCAGAAAAAAAATATTTTTGTAACTGATTTGGTATTTTTCATGAAAATGAATTAATTATGAGTAAATGAATTAAATATGTTATGTGGAGTAAGAAAATTATAAAATATGATTTTTTGGCTTGAGAATTATATATGAGGTATATGTAGATTTTTGATGAGGATTTTGGTTACTGGTGATGAAATCTTATGAGTTTGATATTTTAGGATGATTAAATGTATTAATTATTAAAGTGTAAACAAATGGGATTAAATTGTTTATGAGTTTTAGAAATTATTAAATATTGTTGTAATATTAAGAATATTAAGATTTTGATATTATTAAGTGATTTATAACATTTGGATTAAGGTGTTATAAATATTGATATGGATTTTATTGTGAAACTTTATCTCCTTGTGTCGGGGTTACTATTCACGTATACGGCACTATTCACGAATACGACACTATTCACCAAAAAATGTAATTTATTTTTTAGCCAAGATGTTTATTATGGTTACTATCTTTGATTGAATCCATGTTTTGATAATATTATTTTTATTATCATATATAACATTTTTATAATCCTAGTGAAGAAATTTCTCTTTGACTTGAGTGTAAAGATGGGTAGATTATTGGTATGATCGTGACTATGGGTTCTCTTTGGCCAGTAGTACAAAGTTGAATCATTGACTAGTATGATCATGACCATTGAATTTAAAATTGAATATTTTTAGCTTAAGTGCAAAGGTGAATTGATCAACATGATTATAATTATGATTTATATAAATTCTGAAATGATTATGTATTTATTTGAGATATAAATATCTTTGGCCGTGGTCTGAAGATGAATATATTGTTGAATATCTTTGGCTCTTTGGCTGTGCAAAGATGACATGTTGTTGAATATCTTTGGCCGTAGTGCAAAAGATGACTGTTCTTGAATATCTTTGGCATGTAGTGCAAAGATGAATCCATGATGATGAATATCTTTGGTCCGTAGTGCAAAGATGAATTTATTAGTATGATTATGAACAGGAATTGTGATTTGGTATAACCATGATCTTTGATGTTTCGAGTAAAAGGCGGTGATGAAAATTATCTTAAATCACGGGATGAGAAGAGTAATTAGAATCACAATTATGATTATGAGTTATTCATATGGTTGTGAAAAGGAACTGTTGATTGATGTTACAAGGATAAAACATTGTTGGTGGACTTTTAAGGTGGAGAAGATAATAGACTTTATAGTCTATTTGACTCTTTTAATGGATTGTTCATTCTGCTGTAATTATGGTTGAAAAGTTTTATCATCTACCATATGTTCTAAATCTCTAATTTATTACTGATAATGGCTATTGATAATTTAATTATCTTTAGTCATGATATTCTTTTATGAACTAGTTGTGCTCACCCTTTTGCTTCTGAATTCCTTTAGGGGTAATAAGAGTGTAGTATTTGGTCGAAGCGGGGATAACATGGGAATAGTGTGGTGGTCAAGGGACCCTGTCAAAGTTTCTCAACACATTATAAAATGGCATGACATACAATATATAATTGTATTGAGGACCTAAGATGTGTGTGTATAGTATATTATCGTCATGTAATAATTGATTTTGGTGAACAACAAATAGGGTGAGGTGAACCCGACTTTGGAAGGGTGTTTTGCCACTATCATACAAGATGTCTAATAATGACATACAATCTAGTGTTATCATAACACGGGGTTGTGTACATCCACTTGCTGAGTATATCTACGAGCACTACCTATATGATCTTGGAGTTTATTTGAAATGTAATTCTCACTTGGAGACAATGGAGATAATTATATGTCAAGAGAAGACTCACCACTGGAAAGAACATGATAGTAATCTTTTCATTTTTCTTTGGGGTCTATTAGGTCGACCAAGGATAATTCTGTGGGCATATGATATCTATCATAACCTAGACGCATGGCCTCCCATGTAAGAAGGTTTCATTGAGCACTTTCCAAAGATTTTAATTTCTAAAATAGTTATTGACTGTACCTTTATGTAAGGTGTCATTGTGACATGCTATCTAAGGTTGGGACATGAGTCACAGTTGGTATATATTTGTATCTAAACTCACAGCATTTGTGTTGTTGTATTTTGCACGATAATTGTTGTAATAAAGTTGTAGTTGTTTTCTGTACCATGTATTTGGCGACTCAGAATGAGTGTTGTTTACCTATTTTGGGGGCGTCACATAGACAGGTTATTCCAACATAATAATAGAGAATGGAATAATAGCTCTTACGAGTATTTGAAAGAAAATAACTCTCTTCGTGAATACAAAAGAATAATACCCCTTACCTTAGAAAGAAGAGTATTCCGACTGGTAGGGCGATGATATTCTTGAAGAAAACTTATATTGTTTTCTACGCTCCAAGCTTCTTAAAACTCTAAAGAAATATGCTCAAGATTATAGAAGAAGAATTCTCTGAATTTCTGGTGTGGTTTCAATTCTAACTAAACATCCTATTTATAGGAGAATGGAAAGGATACTATGCAATAAAATATAATATATTCTATTTATAATATATATATATATATATATATATATATAATTTAAAATCTAATAAAGAAAATAAATTTATAAAAGTATTACATTTTATATAAAAAGATTTTACTATCTGAAAACACTATCTGACACTATCTGAAACACTATGAATAATAGAATATAATATATTCAATTTATAATCTAATAAAATAAATAACTTCATAAAAGTATTACATTTTTATATAAAATGATTTTACTATACAAACTTATCTTTATTTTCTATAACAAAAGCTTCTTAAAACTCTAAAAGAAATACTGCTACAAGATTATACAAGAAGAATTCTCTCAATTTACGGTTTGTTTTAAATTCTAACTAAGCATCCTATTTATAGGAGAATGGAAAGGATACTATGCGATAAAATATAATATATTCTATTTATAATATATATATATATATATATATATATATTATTTAAAATCTAATAAAACAAATAACTTTATAAAAGTATTCTTTTTTTATATAAAAAGATTTTACTATCTGAAACACTATGTAGGCACTATACAAACACTATGCATAATAGAATATAATATATTCATTTATAATCTAATAAAATAAATAACTTTATAAAAGTATTATGTTTTATATAAAATGATTTTACTATACAAACTTATCTTTGTTTCTACGCTCAAAGCTTCTTAAAACTCTAAAGAAATACGCAAAGATTATAGAAGAAGAATTCTCACGAATTTACGTGTGTGTTTCAATTCTAACTAAGCATCTATTTATAGGAGAATAGAAAAGGATACTATGCAATAAAATATAATATATTCTATTTATAATATATATATATATATATATATATATATATATATATATAGTAAGGATCAAGCATAATCCTTAAATAGCATAACGCATGTAAATATCATAATTTTATCAAAATGGCGTAGTTTTGATAAGGCAGCGATGACATTTTGTAAATACCATGTCATCGTGTATTTACAAAAATGTCATCGCATCCCTCCAAAACTACGTCGTTTTGATAAAATTATGCTATTTAAAAGTAGCGTATGTTATTTAAGATTATATTCTTATCGTATATATATATATATATATATATATATATATATATATATATATATATTTAAAATCTAATAAAATAAATAACTTTATAAAAGTATTCTATTTTATATTAAAAGATTTTACTATGCAAACACTATGCAAGCACTATGCAAACACTGTGCATAATAAAATATATTATATTCTATTTATAATCAAATAAAACAAAACTTTATAAAAAGTATTCTGTTTTATTACATTTATAATAATAAAAAAATAAACTTCATCATCAATATTATAATTCACACTATTAATCGACCAGGTCATTCCCAAGAAAGAGGGGGCTTTTAAATAAGGATTTCTCCCTATTGGCGGGCAATTAGGTGACCAAACCTCTCCTTGGCAGAACTGCTAGACATCATTAATATTGCAAATAATAATATTAATAACTTTGTTATCTCAATTATTGATTTAATAATATATAAAATATCAACAATAATTGAATCAAATAACGTGAGATCTTATCTGACAATTATTGTAGCAATAATTGAACAAAACTGAGTGACTTTTCACGTAAGCATCAATAATCAATACCGTGTGCTACTATGCAACCACGCGTATTACTGTATTTTTAACACCGAGTGTATTAACAGTGAACGGTAAAACTTCTGCCTTTATTTTCATAAATCTATTTTTGTCATTTTCTCAATTCGACAATAAATCCGTTGTGGGGTCCACCATTGATTGTGTCGTCGTACGAATATTCCCTATTAAAACGAATATTTCTTGACCAATCAAATATTATATAACAACTTTCATACTTTGCAAAATTTATAAATATTACCCACAACTATAACATTATATCAAGTTCACTCCATAATATTAAAAATGATATTTATAGAAAATTCATTTTTATTCCTAAAAGTTGGGATCTTACAACCTCCCCTTCTTATGAAATTTTGCCCTCGAAATTAGGGTACATACCTGGTATGTCGAAGAGGTAAGGATACCTTAATTTCATTTCAGATTCTAACTCCTAGGTCATTTTCTCAACATCGTGGTTTCTCCACAAAACTTTGACTTGAGGTATAACCTTGGAGCGTAGAATATGTTCCTTCTTATCCAAGATTTGAACAGGAACCTCTTCATACGTTAAATCTTCCACTATTTCATCCAGTTCTAACTCAATAATGTCGTTCAGGTCTTCCACATATTTACGTAACATGGATATGTGAAAAACGTTATGAACACGAGACATACTTAGCGATGGCGAGTCTATAGGCCCACGGTTCCTACTCGATCGAGGATTAAAATGGGCCAATGAATCGAGGATGAGCTTTCCTCTCTGTCCAAATCTCATAACTCCTTTCTATGGAGCAACACGTAATAACACATGATCTCGATATCGAATTCCACGTCCTTTCGATGAAGATCGACATAACTCTTTTATCGATCTTGTGAGATTTTTATCGTTCTTGGGATCGTTTGAATCTTTTAAAAGTAGTCATACGTACCAACTCCGATCCCAACAACGTTGCTTCACCCACCTCATCCCAACATACTGGAGTGTCGACGTCGGGATTTTTGAGTGTCCCTTTTCGTTACTAGTTCTTTGGTGTTCTCATGTTAATGTGAGATTTATTTGAAATAACAAGTGAAAAAGGTCCGACATGTATAATGTCGACGATTTGACTTTAAGAGTCGCCAGTTGGTGTATTTAACTGGTTGCACTAACGCAACCGAAAAGGTTTGCACATTGACCCAGTGATATGACACTGCTAGACGGGTATGTGAAACCGAGATTCATTTTGGGTCCGGGGGCTTGATTATGCAAAGGGAAGGTGTTAGGCACTTAGATATCAAATGTTACCACGGTGGTATACTTTTCAAAGAAACTGTTATATGAATATGTGTGTGTGTGTGTGGATCAATGTGAAATTATTTGAAAGTAGTGTTGTACCTCGTTCGCACCTATATACATAGGGTTTAAATTTATAGAAAAATTTAGTTTTAAACAAGATATAGCAATGACGTTTTGTAAAAGAGGTTTTTCAAAACCCGTGCTCAATAGTAATTGAGGCCTTTGATACTTCCATTTTATTATTAAATGTTCGACATTTGCTTTTATTTTAGAGATGCAAAAAAATTCTCAAGAAAATAATATCTGATGATCTTAGAACTCCTCGATAACATAATGACCATCGAGGAAATTTAAACACTATAAAATAATGTACAAGCTGCTTACATCTGAAAAATATCCATCATGGAAACCAAATCTAGATTCGATGGTAGAATCATGATCACATAATTCCTAAGCTCACATGATCTTTGTAATTTGTATGGAAAGCGATGGCGATCGTATATATAAAAGTCAGAAATATATATATACAGACATGATCAACCACCATGAAGCAACTCCATGGGGTTCTGAAATATAAATATATAAAAGCGGTAAATATATATATATATATATATATATATTTATATATATATATATATATATATATATATATATGGACATGATCAACCACCACGAAGTAAACTCCAGGTGGGACGAAATGTAAATAAAGTTGTAAAAGCGATCAACTGCCATGAAGTAAACTCCAGGCAGGACGAAATATAAATAAAGCTGTAAAAGCGATCAACTGCCATGAAGTAAACTCCAGGCAGGACAAAATGTAAATAAAGCTGTAAAAGCGATCAACTGCCACGAAGTAAACTCCAGGCAGGACGAAATGTAAATAAAGCTGTAAAAGCGATCAACTGCCATGAAGTAAACTCTAGGTAGGAAAAAATGTATATATATATATATATATATATATAAGCGAATAAATGCACATGATGTAAAATCCTGGCTCATCAGATATGTCTGGCAACAATTATATATATATAAAAGCGAGTAAATGCACCGGATGTAAAATCCAGGCTCATCAGATATGTCTGACAACAGTTATATATATATATATATATATATATATATATATATATACATATATCAAAGCGAGTAAATGCACCGGATATAAAATCCAGGCTCATCAGATGTGTCTGACAATAATTATATATATATAAGTATATATATATATATATATATACAAAAGCAGATAAACTCTCCAGACCGAAGTCTAGGCTCAATCGAGGCATAACTCAATAATGTTAGTCTATATATGAAATATATACATATATATAAGTATATATATACAGACAAAAATGAAAACCACGGACCGAAGTCCGGGCAAACGCACACAACACGACTCTCAATATGTATAACAGTGTGTGCTAATATGAGAAGAAGGCTTTATAAAATGTGAGAAGGCTTACGATAAGTAGACTTCTATGACTTTAAATGGATAAACACTCAGCTCCCGCCGGATAAAAGATAGCTATATGTGATCTAACAAGTGTTTAAAGATGAGGAAACACTTAAAAGATGTGTATATAGAGTAAAATGGATAGGACTTCCTCACCTTTTCCTCTCCTTCTCTCCTCCAAATGGCTGACCCCAAGGCTCATATTTATAGACAGATAGCCATAGGTACACTTCGTGCGTATGGTTGTACTACTTGGTACATTAAATGAATGCATCCGAGCCTCGCAGGTCTCGTCGTCTCGAAGTACGTGCACTCATGCACTGTAATGTCCGCTCGAACTTGCAAAACTTCAATTCGAGCATCCGAACGAGGTATATCTGACCTTCTTCAGACCGCTTGTGTTGAGAGTTACGCAATAACATGGATTAGAGGTTGTACAAAGTCAGAAAGAGGGGTCTATGCCCATGGTCTTTAAGCTTCAAATTCTATCCAAAGTACTGCCACGCGTAATAGTCACTCGGGATTGTAACTTCTCGGTTCTTGTGGGACATTGTTGGATGTATGTATGTATGAAGTGTTGAGACGACGCCCATGTGTTGAAGAGACAAGATGACGTTTGACTCTTCGTCGGGGTTATCGCCGGTTTGAGTTGAAAGTAGACGTTGCTCAGGGTTACATCTGAGATTGGACTACTTGTTGGTATGCCGCGATATCATCTTGTGAGAGAAAAAGTTGAGGCGGTAAGACGACATTTTGACTCCTCAGCAGGGGTTATCAAGGTTTGAGCGGAAGCGAGCGTTGCTTTCGAGGTTACATCCGAGATTGGACTGCTTGTTTGTGTGCCTTATTGTTATCTGTGGGTGTGCCTGTCTGCCCGTTGTTAGCTCCGGGTCTGAGGTATGAGTGCCTCGGCAGGAGGTATGAGCTTGAAGCTGATTGCATGTGTTTGAAATAAGCATTTCCGAAGTTATCACCGGAACTGCAAAGGCATCCCTTGTGGCTATCACCAAGGATGGAGTCGCTACTCCCAATGTTGGTTCTGGGACTGAAACTAAATGTCACGGTGTTATCACCGAGACAGAACTGTCCTCTCCAGTGTTGTTACCGGTCTTTTGATCTGCATACCTCGAGGCTATCTCTGAGATTGGAAATGACACTCCCGGTGTGTGTTCCAGGGTTTGGAATGATGTTCCTGGTTTGTGTTTCGGGTTAGAATTGATGTTCCTGGTTTGTGTTTCGGGTTGGAGCTAAACTTCCGGTAGTATCCGGAATGGATGTCAGCTGTCTTCCAAGGTTATCTCCGAAAGACGAATCTGCCCTTCTGCAATGTCAGTATCAAGCGTGCAGAAAATTTCAAGTGTCTACATGGAGAATCGAC
Source organism: Panax ginseng (assembly GCA_020205605.1). NCBI lineage: Eukaryota > Viridiplantae > Streptophyta > Magnoliopsida > Apiales > Araliaceae > Panax > Panax ginseng. The sequence goes on from CM035129.1 coordinate 93,311,221, forward strand.
ACTTTCTTCCATCTGGCGCTTGAATGGAGCCATGCCAATACTTACTTGATAGGCATTGTTGTTGGAAAACTCTACCAACTGAGTAGAACTTGTCCCAACTTCCCTTGAAGTTAAGGACACAGAGTCTTCATAAATCTTCAAGAGTTTGAATAGTCCTCTCTGATTGTATGTCCGTCTTAGGATGATATGCCAAACTAAATCGTAAATTGCGTTCCCATAGCGTTTTGCAAACTAACCCAAAAATCTTGAAGTGAATCTTGGGTCTCGATCGTAAACTATGGATCTTTGTCATACCATGCAATCTTACAACCTCGTTTATGTACATCTGAGCAAGGCGTTCAAGTGTATAAGTTTCTATTATAGGTAAGAAGTGGCGGAACTTTGTCGATCTATCAACAATGACCCAAATTGCATCTATGCCTTGAGAAACCTTGGGAAGACTAATAACTTGAAATCCATGATATCAGGCTCCCACTTCCATTCTGGAATTTTAAGTGGTTGCAATGGACCCTTTGGTACTTAATGCTCTGCCTTGACTCGTTGACAAGTTAAACACCTTGAGATGAATTCCGCTATCTCTCTCTTCATATTGTTCCATCAAAATGTATATCGTAGATCACGATACATTTTGGTACTCCTAGGATGGATTACAAATGGTGTGTTGTGCGCCTCCATCATGATTTTATACTTTAAATCGAGGTGCGTTAGGAACACAAAGTCTGGAGTTGACTCAAGTATTCCTTCTTCATCGATTCTTGCTTAAGCGTAGCACCTTCTTGCACTTTCTTCCTCATACGCATCGGCTCCGTGTGCGTAGCTTAAGCAACTTTAACTTTATCGATTAAAGTCAGTTTTACTCGTATATTCGCCATCATCATATGGATCCCTAGAGTCTTTAACTCTATCTCCATCCTTTGCAAGTCATACAAAATGGGCCTTTGCGTTGATAATATTGCACTCGTACCCGCATATGATCTTACTACTCAATGATGTTTAGCTACTACGTTAAGCTTTTCGAGGTGGTATTGGATGGTATGATCATAATCTTTCAACAGATTCATGTAGCATGAAAAATCGAACCTTTGTAAATACTTTTAATAATGAATAAAATAATATTATTTATTATTCTTACGTATGGATAAGATGAATGTAGATTCATAACCTAGAAATGTTGGAATGTAAGTAGTATTTTAACTCGTTGAGAGAATTAAAGTGTTTGAATTTCTAAGACAAAAATAAAAGCTTTCCGAGAAATTTTCTGAAAAACACTATTCATCGATTTTTGCTCAGGAATTATTTTTAAATTTTCGAGAAATACGTAACGTTATAATATCAAGGTGAGATTGATTATGTAATAATAATCTAAGTATGGAAAATGTAATATTTCGCATGCGGACCTAATTTGGGAACGTTAGGTTTATTAAGCGTTAAGGAAAGAAAGTATTAATCAAAGGATGTGTATGCATTGTACGAGGTAATGAACGTAAGTATAATACGACGTATTATACTATTAAGAATGGAGAATGAAATAATGTATATTACGAATTAATATACGAGCTAGCATACGAGAATTATACGTGGTGTATATATGATAAGTTGTTAATGAAAGGTAATGGACTTGTAGGATTATTAGCCTAATGGGAGGAGTCCAATAGAATGTGATACTCAAGCCCAAGTGTTTGATAAATCATAAGTCCAAAATTTTGTAATGAAAGCCCAATAAGGAATTAGCTAGATTAATTAGCAAGCCCAATGATAAGCCATAATACATAGAGCAATCCAAGTGTAAGTGGGTAGTCTTGATGGGCAAACAATTTGTGTGATGAGAAAGTGTTGTGATGGCCAAGTAATAGAAGTGGCTAGCAAGTAGACTTAGTTGCAAAGTAATGAATAGTAAGGAGGTGTATTAAGGAGGTGATTAAAGGAGGTGGAAGGTCCTAATAACTCTTATGCCCTTACTTTTGGTTGCCTATAAATAGAGAAGCCTCACTTCATTTGTTGGTTGTTCAATTTCTCCCAACTCCTCTCAAAGATAAGCAACTTATTGGTTAGAGAGAATAAGCCACATAAGCACTTATAAGCCACTTCAACCTTTGCTAGATTTTCCAAAGTGAAGTAATAGTCCTCAAGGGTAAGACTCATATCTATTATCTTCATCTCTTCTATGATAGGATTGATAGAGGAGGGGGATTGTTTGTTAAGAACATGTAATAAGTTATTAATGAATGAACTTAAGCCAAATAATTTGAATAAGCAACTTGAACTCTAATAAGTTGATAGAATCATGAAGAACTTGTTATATATTTGTCATATGATGTTAGTATGTTGAATATAGTATGAGAACATTGATTGGTGGACTTATGTCGATAGTAAGTCATAAGCATGAGAATTTGTAGTTAATAAGTTGATTAAGTCACTGACTTATGAGAATAAGTCAAAACCTACTTTGATGATAAGTTTGTGTGATAAGTAACTTGAAATGTTCATGTGTTGGTTAAAATCCATTTAGAATGATTAGTAATGAAGCTTTTCCGGAATTCACACGATTGGACGATTATCGTCGAATTCGTAAAATTCTCGGAATGGAAGTCGTATTTTGTGTTTGAAGTTGGAAACATTTGTTTTCGATGGAGACAAGTCATATTTGGCATTATAGAGTTGCGAACTCAAAAATGACCGAATTCCGACTTAGAACGAAGAAACGAGCATTGAACGTTCACGAACGTTTATCGTTTTTGTTAAAAATGAACTAATAGGTGAAATTTTAGCAAACAAAGTCAAATAAATAAAATTTTTGCATGCACGCATAGAGTACGTAATTTGTGAACCGTAGGCTTTTGAACGAGCCAATTCAGACTTATAACGAAGAAGTTATGCGTCCAGGAAGTTCACAAAATTTTAAAATCTGCAAAAATTATATGAGGCACAGTCTGCTGGCATGACGCGACTCACATGACCTTAAAGCCGCACTGCACCATGACCTTGCAGGCTAGAACCGAAACATCTGTTAACTTCATGTGCATGGCGAGATGCATAAGTTAAGTGTGTACCCTGCGGCGCTAGTCCCAGAGTTTTGACAGACAAGAATGTTTACATTTATAGAATGAAAGATAATTCATTAGTAATAAAATAAGGTATTAATATAACATTGTTAAGGCATTGTTAGACACTTAATGTATGATGATTAGAGGTTAATAATCAATTGAATGTGCACGTAATGTGAATGACGTAATGAAAAGCCGAAAACAATAATAACATATCTAAGTCAGAATTTAGATTGAGATGAAGGGTAAGATATAATAATATACTTACTGGATTACATGTGACCTAATGTGTTATGTTATATTGTCATTACTGTATAGACTTAGAGACTTAAAGTGTACGTATATTAATCAGTAAGCAGACACTGAAGGCAAGTATTCTAACCCTTGTTCCAGTTCAGTCCGGACAAGCTTTGTAATTCATGTATTCTTTCTCATGAAGTCTTGAATGATGAAGTCTAAAGCCAATTCTTTCGGCTAGACTTATATTATGATTTTGTCAAGCAAGATTAATGTTTACCGAGTTATATTGGTATGGTTTTCAATCAAAGACCAAGTATGCTAAAATGTTTTTGTCGTTTAACGACAGGCACGTGAGGTTGCCACAACTTAAACGTATACACGTTTAATGAGTGTAGTGTTGATCAACATAGAGTACTATGGGCTGACCACCTAGAAGTGCTCGTAAGCTATGCCAGACTGACGGACTTAGTGTCGGGTTGCCCTTTTCAAAAGAAATTATAAAATGCTCATAGTCTTGAGCCTTAGTTGATATTCTACTGAATATTGTTGTTGGAAAACGTTTTGAATGAAAAGAAGTGCTATTTTGAATTATCGATAGTACTTCGTAACTATTGTTCAGTTACTGAAGATATATGAGTTATATGTTTTAAGCACGTTGTTTATTAGAATTATAGTACTTGTTGAGCTAGTTATGCTCACTCTTGCTTGAACCATATGAACACGACCCAAGATCGAAGCGGATGAGAAGGCTCGAGGCGAGGACAAGGGCAAAGCGAAGAGCGAACCCATAGATTACTTATGTAATAGTATAGGTGAAGCGATTGTAATATATTTGATATTATGACAAGAACAAATGAATGGGTTACAAAGAACACCGGAAATGTAATATTATTTTGAATATATAGAAGATATATTAGTTCTTTTGAGACTTTTCAATTGAATGAATGTATGAATGGTAGTCTTAGTAGCAGCACCATCTATCGGGTTGGAAGATACGGATTTGGAGGCGTCACAGATTCAAATAACGTCGTTGTCGTATGTTGAGTTCCTTTTGAGTGAAGAAATATTTGAGGCTTTTATGATCGTAAAGATCTCCACTTTCTCCACATCTGAGTAAGCCTCCAAATCTTTAGTGCAAAAACGTCTGCTGCCAACTCTAGATCATGAGTGGGATAATTCTTCTCATATTCTTTGAGTTTTCGTGAGGCATAGGCTATGACTTTCCGATGTTGCATGAGAACACATCCCAACCCTTTGCCCGAAGCATCATTGTAGATGACAAATCCCTCCAAGCCAGATGGTATTGTCAGAACAGGTGCTGAAATGAGTCTCCTCTTGAGTTCTTGAAAACTCTTCTCACATTCTTAACTTCAATGCGAACTTTGTATCTTTCCGAGTTAAGTGAGTTAATGGAGTAGCGATTAAGAAAACCCTTCTACGAATCTCAGATAATAACCCGACTAAGCCGAAAAACTACGTGCTTTGATCCTTTGATTTAGGTTTGCTCCCGACTTTGAATAGCTTCAATCTTTGTTGGGACAACGGATATTCTATGACTTGATACTCGTGCCCAAGGAATGCTACTTCCTCGACCCGAACTTCGCATTTCTTCAACTTGGCATAAAGCTTGTTTTCACGAAGCTTTTTAGAGTATCGACCTCAAGTGTTGCTCATGATCTTCACGGCTTTTGGAATAAATAAGGATGTCATCAATAAAGGCGACCACAAAGTGATCCAAATATTCCTTGAATACTCGGTTCATCATATCCATGAAGGCAGCAGGGCATTAGTCAATCCAAGGACATGAATAGGAATTCATAATGCATCTTAGGGATTACGAAAATTTCTTTTGGAATGTCATCGGTTTAATCTTCAATTGGTGATATCCGGAACGAAGATCAATCTTTGAAAAGAATTTGGTGCCTTGCAACTGGTCAAACAGGTCTTCAATGCGAGGCAATGGATATCTATTTTTCATAGTGACATAGTTCAACTCCCGATAATTAATACAAAGTCACATACTCCCATCTTTCTTCTTCACGAATAGAACATGAGCACCCCAAGGAGACGAACTAGGACGAATGAAACTGATGTCTAACAATTCCTGCAGTTGGGTCTTTATCTCTTGAAGTTTAATAGGATCCATTCGATATGGGGATTTGGAAATGGGTTTTATACCGGGTTCAAGGTCGAAATAAAATCCATTTTCACGCTCTGGGGGTAGGCCAGGAAGTTCTTCAGGGAATACGTCAGGAAATTTATTAACAATAGAAATATCATTCAAAACTGACGTATTTTTGTTTAGATCCGTGACATGAGCTAAGAAAGCGACATCCGTTTTTCAATAAGCGGATAGCTTTATAACTTGAGATAGCGATGATTGATTTTAATGGTTTGGTTGCTTGAATTAGCATAATAGGTTGGTAGGAATATGAAAGCTAACAACCTTATGAAAATAATCAATTTTTGCATGATCAGTAGTTAACCAATCCATCCCTAAAATTATGTCAAATGCAAGTATTTTCAATGAAATAAGATCGACAGGTAATGTGATTGTACTGATTTGAACCAAACAAAACTTATAAACAGTGGACGTAATGAAGGTTTCTCCCAAAGGAGTTTCAACAGCTAAGTCAAAGTCTAATTTCTCAGGAGTCAAATTTAAACGTTGACCGTAAGTAGGAGAAATAAAAGAATGTGTAGAACCCAGGTACCAAATAAGGTATAAACTTATTAGAGAGTTTATGATAAGCTTACCGTGATGACCTCGTTTGGGTTCCTTACTTTTACGGGAGGTCACAACAAAACGCTCTCCTTGAACTCTAGGCTTTGACTTTTACGGGATGGCCTTTGGTGCCTCCATCCCAGTTGAACTTGTCGTCCCTGAAAGACAAAATCGAGCTAGGTGACCTTCTCTTCCACAATTGTAACATGTTTTGGACTGCTGCGTACAGTTTGGACTGATATGTCCCTCCCCTCCGCATTTGAAGCATATGATAGGTGGTCGTTCTCCTTCCTTAACAACGAGTCTTTGATCTTGACGTCTTTCCATCATTGTTGAATCTCCTCCTCTTGAAATGTCCATTCTTATTGTTTTGGCCATGATTCCCACCGAAGTGGTTACCATTTCTGGCATGTTGATTCCCTCCACTCTTATTATCACCGCTTCGATGACTGCTATCACTGGTAGTATAATTTTTCTGGCTGCTCTCTTTTGGTTGGGTTGACTCATTAACGCGCTCCAATAACTGAGCCCTATTAACAACATCTAAATACAAACACAATTTATGAGAGATAAGATATTGACGTATCTCAGGTTTCAAACCTCTTAAAAACATTCGCGTCATTCTCTCCTCATTATCAACCAAATGGAACACAAATCGGGATAACTCGGCAAACTTGGCTTCGTACTACGACACAGTCATGTTGTTTTGCTCTAGCTTAATGAACTCTACCTCTTTCACGTGACGAATACTTTCGGGAAAGTACTTGTCGTTGAACAATTCTTGGAACTTCTCCCAAGTCATCTTCAGTGAGGCAGGTTGAGTATGCTTTACAGATTCTCACTAGTAATCTGCCTCTTCTCGCAACATGAAGGTGGCAAAGGAAACCTTTTGCTCCTCGAAGCATCCCAAGACATCAAATATCTTGCAGATCTACTTTATCCACGTCTCCGCCTTAAGTGGTTTTGGCTCTCCAAAAAACTCCGGTAGTCCCAGTTCCTTGAACTGCTTAGCGGTGACCGTCCGAGAGTTGTTAGTGTTTCCTCCTGCATTTTGGACAGGAGCCGCTCTTGCCTGATGTTGTATGAATTGTATAAAGCCTCTAAACATTCCATCGCTCATCATTTGGTCAGTGTTGTTGGTTGCATGAGGATTGTCGCCTTCCTGATGCACATTATCCTGATTATTGATCTGTGGAGACTCAACGGTCTCTTGTGCTCCATTGTTGTTATGAACATTCTCGGATGTCATTTTCAAATAATGCAACAAAACAAGGGTTAATTAACATATCACATATTATCCCTATACTCTGACCGACCAATTAAATACCAAATAAACTTAGGTAGGTCAAACTAGCGAAAGAATTCCCCGTCTCTCCCCTCCTAGTTCTTATCTCACATCTCAGCCAGGGATCATATCCCTAAGCTTTGATACCAATTGTGATGCCCCCAAAATAGGTATAAATCACCTATTCTGAGTTTCCAAATACATGGTACAGAATACAAGTACAACCTTAAATATACAACATGAGATGTGAGTTTTAATACAAATATTGTCTTCTAGACTGTATTCAAACTCAAAATAAGTCCTCACACTATTTCATAGAATAGTGAGGACTACTAATGCTGTCATTTGGACCGTCACTCCATTCCCCGACTAGTCCCTGCTACGTTCTCATTTCCTGAAGAGAACAATGAAAGCAAAAGGGTGAGCTCAACTAGCCTAGTAAGAAATATTATGACCAAGATAATGCAGAATAATTTATCATTAGTCTTCAACAGTGTTAAACTGATAAAATATAACACACATCAAGTTTAACTGCAACGGAACAAGAAATACATTAGAAGAGTCAAGTAGAGAATAAAATCTATTATCTTATATGATTTAAAAAGGTTTTTCATCACTTTTATCGCTGAGACTTAGCTTAATAAATAATCCACATCATCCCACGCTTTACGACGAGGATATTCATTAGTATCACGACCACAATTTATCCATGCACTACGGGCCAAGGATATTCGTGTTTTCATCAATGGTCATAATAATGCCAACAACTGTCCATCAATGCACTACGGGCCAATGAGGATTTTTACCACATCATTTGTAACATTACGGTCATTATTATACCGAATAATCTCTGGTCATAATCATACCAAGTTCATCTATCCACTACAGGCCACAGATGACTTTCCACATAATATAAACATGAGGATGATGACAATAACAAAAAAATTCAATAAAACAAGTTCAAGAATAAATTTTAAAGATTTATAAGTTAATGTTTCACGAACTCAATAATGTCCAAATTATCGACATGATCTTTGCTTTGTGGAGTAAAATTCAAGAATGCTCGACGAATATTTACATGAAAGAGATCTTTGGATGAAGCGCAAATATCCGAGGATATTCTACTAATTTCATGGAGTATAAAAGCCAAAACTTTAACCAACCCGAGTATAATAGAATATATGAAACGCAAATGGATTTTACGCCATACGAGGTAATCTACGTGAAGCAGATCATTTCCACAAGTTAATAAGGAATGAATACAAAGGATCATTCACCATGCATGCGGTAAATCCACATAGACAAGTTATTCCAACAAAGTAATAAAGAATGGAACCGGTTCAAATACGTAATCCGCTTGCAGACAGGATATTCCAACGAGAATAATAAAGAATGGAACCAGTCATGCATAATCCACTTGCAGACGGATATTCCAATAGAATAATAAAGAATGGAACCGAATCAAATGCGTAATCCGCTTGAAACGGATTTTCCAACGAATAATAAAGAATGGAATAACAACGAATTCACGAGCATGCGATAGATCAAGACAAACAAGTTATTCCAACAGAATAATAAAGAATGGAATAACAGAAGAATTTCACCATGTATGTGGTACTTTGCATAGTTAGGTTATTCCACCATAATAATAGAGAATGGAATAACAACTCTTACGAGTATTTGAAAGAAAATAACTCTCTTCGTGAATACGAAATAATAATACCCCTTACCTTAGAAAGAATAGTATTCCGACTGGTAGGGTGATGATATTCTTGAAGAAAACTTATACTGTTTTCTATGCTCAAAGCTTCTTAAAACTCTAAAGAAATACGCTCGAGATTATAGAAGAAGAATTCTCTGAATTTCTGGTGTGTTTTCAATTCTAACTAAGCATCCTATTTATAGGAGAATGGAAAGGATACTATGCAATAAAATATAATATATTCTATTTATAATATATATATATATATATATATATTATTTAAAATCTAATAAAATAAATAACTTTATAAAAGTATTATGTTTTATATTAAAAGATTTTACTATGCAAACACTATGCATAATAGAATATAATATATTCTATTTATAATCTAATAAAACAAATAACTTTATAAAAGTATTATGTTTTATATAAAAAAGATTTTACTATCTGAAATACTATGCGAGCACTATGCAAAACACTATACTAATAAAATATATTATATTCTATTTATAATTAAATAAAACAAAACTTTATAAAAAGTATTCTATTTTATTACATTTATAATAATAATAAAACAAACTTCATCATCATTATTATAATTCACACTATTAATCGACCAATTAGTTCCCGGGAAAAGGGAGGGGATTTTCAATAAGAATTTCTCCTATTAGCGTGCAATTAGGTGACCAAGCCTCTCCTTGGCGAACTTCTAGAACATCGTTAATATTGCAAATAATAATATTAATAACTTTGTTATCTCAATTATTGATTTAATAATATATAAAATATCGACAATAATTGAATCAAATAACGTGAGATCTTATGCAACAATTCTTTGTAGCAATAATTGAACAAAACTGAGTGACTTTTCACGTAAGCATCAATAATCAATACCGTGTGCTACTATGCAACCACACGTATTACTGTACTTTTAACACCGGGTGTTTTAACAGTTAACGATAAAACTTCTGCCTTTATTTTCATAAATCTATTTTTGTCATTTTCTCAATCCGAGAATAAATCCGTTGTGGGGTCCACCAATGATTGTGTCATCGTACGAATATTCCTTATTAAAACGAATATTCCCCGACTAATCGAATATTATATAACAACTTGCATACTTTGCAAAATTTATAAATATTACCCACAACTATAACATTATATCAAGTTCACTCCATAATATTAAAAAATGATATCTATAGAAAATTCATTTTTATTTCTAAAAGTTGGGATCTTACAAAGTTGGCGAACGCCAATTGTTAAGACCAGAATTGGTACAATAAACCACCAAGATTATCAAGATGATTAGGATAAGACTGATTGCTGCTCAGGATATACGGAAGAATTATGCCGATCAACATCGACAAAACCGAGAATTTTAATCTGGTAGGATCGTTTTCTTGAAAGTATCTGTGTGAAAATATATTTTAGACTTTGACGCCAGACCACTATATATCAGTTGAAGGTGAGGAAGGAAGATGTACCGAAGACAACGTTCAGGACTCGTTACGGTCGTTACGAGTTTCTAGTGATGTCATTTGGTCTAACGAATTCTCCTGCAGCATTGTTGGACCTAATGAACAGTGTTTAAACCGTTTTTGGATAAATTTATAGTAGTGTTTATTGATGATATTCTGGTATATTCTAAAACCAAGGAGGAGCCTGTGGAACTGTGACATCCCCAAATCTGGTACTTCCATTTTCATAGGATTTGGTGTTCACTGTACAAGCATCATCTATCTATCTACCCATAAATAATTGCAAACCATGCAATAGAAAGAAATAATAAATAAATCTCTCCCCTTATGGGGTTACATCAACTAAATAATAAATAAATCTCAGGTTACTCTAACCCTAAATCATCTGTGTGGAATACATAAATAAATAAGTCTTAAGTAACATCAAGTCTAACTATCATTACATAATCACATAAATAATCAGTCTTCATTACTTGCTAAGCTTGCCCTTGCCCTTACTAGTGGAAGGTTCGTCTACTCTTTCGTTCTTAACTGCAATGTTATTATTACGCAAGAGTGAGCACGATTGCCAACAAGTATAACAATATAACAATGAATAATAACATGCGAGAGAAATAATAACTTCGGATATAAAAGCTCAACTTTTGAATCAAGAATGAATAACAAGAATCAAAAGAATTTCTGAGGGTCATAAGACCTTGAACTATGTCCTAGGTTGTCAAGTGTTTTTCCTTGAAACCTCTAACAGTCATAAGACTATGGACTCTTCTTCTCATACTTAGGGGGATCAGCCCTTAGTACCATACTGTGCACAATATCTCAATGCTAAGCGTAATTAATCCCCTAAACAGGGTTGTTCATCTCAGTTTAACATTCGAGTCCGCACCAAAGGAAGTTTGGATTGGATAATTCATCAAGGATTCTGAAATTTAGAATGCTCATCAACTATGGACTAGTCGAATCAATAAGGGTTCGCTAGTCTAACAAGGTTTAACAGTAAATGAATATTTAACTTGAATAACATCTCAAAAGGTATACAATAGAATAATTATTGTATAACAACATCATGCTTGAAGATTAATAAACTTTAATATACAAGACAGGCTTGATCAGTAATAATGATAACTTGCTCAATGTAGAATGATGAATTATTCAACTTATATAACGATAACAAGTAGGGTTAGGAAACTTGCTCAACGAAAGTATAGGGTAAGAAACTTGCCTCGTGCGTAAATTACACGTTAATAAAACTCGTTCTTTGAATTAAATTCTACATATCAATTACGTTCACAATACCAGTCAATAATAATGTACTAAACATCATAAGTTATTCTTTGTCTAATCTCGACTTCATGACTATTACTGTTGCTTCAATAATTGTCACTACACAATATTTTCCATTATCGGAGCAATAATTCATATTATTTGAATAATATTATTAGATAACATTATTGGCAATGTCTAGAAAGTTCTGTCTAAGGAGAGGTTTGGTCATCTAATTGCGTGCCAGTAATGAAAAATCCTTATTGGAAAGCCCCCTCTTTCTTGGGCACTGCCTGGTTGTCAGTGTTGTGATTTTGTAATATTATTTGTGAATAATTAATTATTGATTTATATGATGAGGAAAATATTTATTTTATGTGGATATAGATGCAGAAAATTTTTAATGTGACAATTGTTGAAAATTGGTATTTTATATTTTTTTGATAAAATAATTCATTTAAATATATTATTATATTTTAATAATATAATAATGGTGATATTTTTATAACAAATGTGGGATATATGAGGAGGAAGAGTATTTTTATTGCATTAAATGATAAACATATGTTTTGTGTGTTGGTGGACCCCATTTCTTGACTGAAATTTAATTATAGCCTGTAAAATCGCCCGTTTGTGGATTTCGGTCAATTTCTGTTTGGAATTTGGAAATATTTTCTTCTGTAAAGTTGTAGAAAATGAAATTTTCTATGGAAAAGACATATGGTTTGAATTTTTCTGATAAAAGGGCTATTTATTATGAATTATTGAAGTTCCGAAGTTCCGAAATAATTGATTTTTGGAAATTTTAATTATTTTTTTAAAGAAAAACATTTTTTGCAATTAAGTTGGCCTCACGTGTGATTTAAATGGGCTGAGATCAGTTGTCTAAGGTGGGCTTGACAATTATATATATATATATATTATTATTTTATTAAATTTTCTGCTTTGGTGTTCTAAGCATTTTCCTATAAATAGGGTGCTTAGGTTAGAATTGAAAATCATACCAGAAACTGAAATCTTCTCTCTTTCTCTCTCGATATATTGAGCATATTCTTGTGAGTATTTTAATACTTTGAGTGTTGCTATACAGTGTAAGTTCAAGTCATAGCCTATATCTGGTGTTTCAACTAGAAGTACTATCTTTTCGAGGTAAGGGATATTATTTTTTTTAAAGATATTATTTCTTCTAATATCATTATGTCGGATTATTGGTAAGATTTTTCTTGTCAAATTCTTATCTTTTAGTGTCGAGGTTACTATTCACGTATACGGCATTATTCACGTATACGGAACTATTCACGAATACGGCACTATTCACAGAAAAATTAAATTTTCATTATTTGTCCAAAATATCGATTATGGTTACTAGCTTTGATTGTATCCATGTTTTGATCATTCTTGAATTTTACTTCACTATGATTATTTATAAAGCATTTTGAACTCGGATTATTTAAAGTACGAATCCTTAATATTATTCTTTTGTTTCACTTGATTCGTTTTCTTTAAAATTATTTTCATCATTCTCATTCTAAATGATGATATTCTTGAATATCTTTGGCACGTAGTGCAAAGATGGTTGATTTTATTATGAATATCTTTGGCCCGTAGTGCAAAGATGTACAGTGTTGAGATGAACATGATTGAAGTGATGAATATCTTTGGCTTTTGTAGTGCAAAGATGAATATTTGATTCAAGATGAATATTGATTGATGTTACGAGGATAAAATATTGATGATGGATTTGTTAAATTCATAGATTATAGTAGATTTCATTCTCTACGTAACTCTTCTATGAATTATTATTTCACTTCGAATATTGATCTGAAACTTGTTGTCTATTATATTCTATCAGATTTTTCCCTGTTTAAGACTAACGATAATTTGTTCTATATTATCTTAGTCATAATATTCTTTACTGGGCTAGTTGAGCTCACCATTTTCCTTTTTGTTCCATTTTTCTTCTCAAGAGGCGAGAATGTAGCGAGTACTAGTCGCGGTATGGAATGATGATTCTAGAAGTTGTTTTAGTAGTCCTCACCATTTTTGTAAAATAATGTACCAATAATTGTAATGAGGACTTAGTTGGGTATGGATATTGTCTAGATGACAATATTTGTATTTAAACTCGCAGTTTATATGTTGTATTAATAAGATTGTAGTTGTTTCTGTAACATGTATTTTGGCGACTCAAAATGGGTGTTGTATACCTATTTTGGGGCGTCCACAAATTAATATCGAGCTTAAGGATATGATCTCTGGCGGAGATCGGGAATAGAACTAGGAGGGAGAGACGAGTAAATCCTTTGCTAGTGTGTCCTACCTAAGCTTATTTGTTAGTTGGTCAATATATAGGGATATTATGTGATATGTTGATTTCCTTAATTAACCCTTATTTTATGGTAGTATTTGAGAATGTTGACTGAGAATATTAACAGTGGAGTAAATGAGACCGTGGAGACGCCTGTACTCACCAATGAGGAGAACGCGTCGTGACGGTAAGAATGTTCCTCCCGTGAACAAAGCCACCGAAAGGCGAGATGATGAACGACGGGATGTTTAGAAGTTTTTTGCAGTTCATGCAAAATCAGACGAGGGAGACTCGTGCACAAAATACAGGTGGAAATGATAACAATGCACGATTTGTCACGGCTAAGCAGTTCAAAGAGTTGGGACCACCAGAATTCTGGGGAAAGCCGGATCCGATTAAGGCAGAGACGTGGGTCAAACAAATTACCAAGATATTCGATGTCTTAGGATGCACGGAAGAACAAAAGGTTCCATTCGCTACTTTTATGTTCCGTAATGAGGCAGACATCTTGGTGGGAATCAGTGAGCGTACCCATCCAAACCTTTCAAGATGTCTTGGGAGACGTTTCAGAAGTTGTTCAATGACAAGTACTTTCCTGAAAGTATTCGCCATATGAAGGAAGTGGAGTTTATTAGACTAGAACAAAATAACATGACGGTGTCCCAGTACGAGGCAAAGTTTACAGAGTTATCCAGGTATGCACCTCATTTGGTGGAGAATGAGGAAGTATGACGCGGATGTTTCTGAGAGGTTTGAAACCCGACATACGTCAGTATCTCATTTCTCATAAATTTTCTCTCAATTCAGATGTTGTCAATAGGGCTCAGTTATTAGAGCGAGATAACGAGTACGTTCAACCGAGGGACCATAACCAGGATCATATCGGAGATAGCGATCAATGTAATAACGATAACCAAATAAGAAAGAAAAAGACGGACAAAAATGGTAACCACTCTGGTGGTAGTCATGGCCATGAGAATAGAAGAAGCGAGTCGGGAGGAGATTTTAAAAAGAGCAGATTTAACAATGACCATGTGAAGACGTCAACACCAGCAGCAACTGGTTCTAAGGGAGGAGAACGACCACCGGTCATATGCTATAAGTGCGGGTAAGAAGGACATATCAGTCCAAATTGCCCACAACAGTTCAAGGTATGTTATAATTGTGGAAAGGAAGGACATATTGCTCGAGATTGTACTATAGCGAAACCAAGTCCAGGGGAGACAGTGACTCAAAAGGTTGTCCTAGAAAAGTCAAAGTCAACGGTTCCTAGAAGAGCGTTTATCGTGACTGGTCAAAATGCGAGGAACCCAAACGAGGTGATCACGGGTAAGCTAATCATTAATTCTTTCAAAGTTTATACCTTACTTGATACCGGTGCTACCCATTCATTTATCTCTCCTGCTTGTGCTCAACGTTTAAAATTGACTCCGGAGAAATTAGACTTTGATTTATCTGTGGAGACTCCGTTAGGAGAAACTTTCATCACATCCACTGTTTATAAATCTTGTTTGATTCAAGTTGGCACCATCACCTTACCTATTAACCTTATCTCTTTAAAGATACTTTCTTTTGATGTGATTTTAGGGATTGATTGGTTAACTACTCATCATGCCAAAATTGATTGTTTTCGTAAGGTTATTAGTTTTCATATTCCTAACCAACCTGTTGTACGAATTCAAGTAACTAAGCCACTAAAATCAATTGTTGTCATATCTAGTCATAAAGCTATTCGTTTATTGAAAAACGGATGTCAAACTTTCTTAGCCCATGTTATGGATTTGAATAAAGACACGTCAGATTTGAATAATAATCCTGTTGGTAGTAAATTTCCTGACGTGTTTCCTGAAGAACTTCCCGGTCTACCCCCAGAACGTGAAGTTGAATTCTTTATTGATCTTGAACCTGGTACAAAGCCCATTTCTAAAACCCCATATCCAATGGCTCCTATTGAACTTCAGGAGTTAAAGGTCCAACTACAGGAGTTATTGGAAATCGGTTTCATTCATCCTAGTACATCTCCTTGGGGTGCTCCTGTTTTATTTGTAAAGAAGAAAGACGGGAGTATGCGACTTTGAATTGACTATCGAGAATTGAACTATGTCACCATCAAGAATAGGTATCCACTACCTCGTATTGATGACCTATTTGACCAGTTGGAAGGAGCACAATTCTTTTCAAAGATCGATCTTTGTTCTGGATATCATCAGCTGAAGATTAGAACTGAGGATATTCCAAAGACTGCCTTCAGAACTCGGTACGGGCATTATGAATTCTTAGTCATGTCTTTTGGATTGACTAATGCTCCTGCGGCTTTCATGGATATGATCAACCGAGTATTAAAGGAATATTTAGACCGGTTCGTTGTTGTCTTTATTGATGACATTCTCATATATTCCAAAAGCTGTGATGTTTATAAGCACCATTTGAAGCTGGTACTCCATAGGCTTCCTGAAAACAAGCTATATGCCAAGTTGAAGAAATACGAGTTTTGGCTTGAGGAAGTAGCATTCCTTGGGCATGTGGTGTCTAAACATGGAGTATCTGTCGACTCGGCGAAGATTGAAGCAATACAAAGTTGGGAGCAATCGAAGTCGGTGACCGAAGTACATAGCTTTCTTGGCCTAGCTGGTTATTATCGGAGATTCGTGGAAGGGTTTTCTCGAATCGCTACTCCATTAACTCAGCTAACTCGAAAGGATACAAAATTCGTTTGGAGCGAGGAATGCGAGAAGAGTTTCCAAGAGCTTAAGAGGAGACTTATTTCGGCACCTGTTCTAACAATACCATATGGTTCGGATGGATTTGTTATCTACAACGATGCTTCGGGCAAAGGGTTAGGATGTGTTCTCATACAACGTGGGAAAGTCATAGCCTATGCCTCGCGACAACTTAAAAAATATGAGAGGAATTATCCTACTCATGATCTAGAGTTAGCGGCCGATGCGTCTTCAAGGCTTAAAGATCTAGAGGCACTGTCTATATAGGGAGAAAGTGGAGATATATTCAGACCATAAAAGCCTCAAATATTTCTTCACTCAAAAGGAACTCAACATACGACAATGACATTGGCTCAAGTTGTTGAAAGATTACGACACACTATTCAATACAATCCTGGAAAAGCGAACGTGGTAGCTGACGCGTTGAGTAGAAGATCATATGCAGGAACGAGTGCAATGATGTCAAGTATACACATAGAACTAACTTTAATAGAAAAAGTTAAGGTTGCTCAAGCCACCGACCTGGAGCTGATGCGTATGAAGAATAAAGTACAAGAAGGTTCTATTCCGGAAGCGAGAATCGATGAAGAAGGAATACTTCGAGTCCACTCCAGACTTTGTGTTCATAACGACTCTGATTTGAAGTACAAGATTATGATGGAGGCACACAATACACCATTTGCTGATTTGAAGTACAAGATTATGATTTGAAGTGTTCCTAACCACTTTTATACTATGTCTTGGCGTTGTGGCGCAGGTGTCCTACGCTGCGATCGATATGTAGCCTTCAAGGCATGAGTCTCGGTGCTTCGAGTTAAGGCGTCGACTCGACACTCCAGATTCTGAATTTCCAGTTCGCGAAGAACACATAATTCAGCGAAATAAACTCTACATAATCATAAATTTCACCAAATTAAACATACCCACATGCTAGAATTTATACATAACCATTACCCAACATATATAAAGTGATTTTCACCCATTGAAACACATAATCACATAATTAAAGCATGCAAATTGGACTGTTCTTGATGTTCTTGAAGTTCTTGAATAAAAACATGGATTTTAATGCCACGGATTCGTTATAAAGCCAAATCCAACCATTCAAGTTTCATTTTGTTCATTTTAACATGCATAATCATATAAATGTGTGAATTTTGCAAAATAATTTATATTTGACATATAAAAATCACGTATAAGGCCATATGGCCATATCACGTACTCTGTAAATTTTTGAAATAACAAGCCATAATTATACGTTGTAATCTTTTGAGATTAATGATATGGAAACACACAATATATATATATATATATATTATGCTATACAACTCGAATCATTACATATATTCTTATAACAACTTTCCCAATTTACAGAGAATTACAGAATAAATGAAAGCCATATTCATGAAAATTTTAACAGACGTAAAATAAGAATTTGGGTTGAAGAGAATTACCCAAGCGTAATTGAACAAGGATTATAATTCTCTCTACTGCAAACACAGAGTCACAATCTCTCTCAAGTTTCTCAAACTCTCACTGTATCTCTCTTAGTGTTATGCCAGACTTAGAAAATGAAAAGAAAATAGAAGAAGACGTAAGAAATAAATAGAAACTGACGCGTTGGTGGTCAGTTACCCACCCTCAACTTCCCATAGTGCCATGTTTGGCTAGATAGAATAGGTTTTTAAAATCATTTAATTTAATAAAGCTTTATTATATAGTTTAAATAATGTCACATCCATTATAAAATAAATCTAATATCTTATTTAATTTACTTTAAATAAAATATAATAATTTTTCATTAATTCACATAGTCACATAATTAAATTTCTCATTTAATAATAATATTAAATTATTAAATCTCTAATTAATAATTAAATTAATTAAAATAACATAGGATTATTAAATATTTCTTTTAATTCAATAAGCTCACATGATCACATACTTGAATAATAAAAATTCTCCACATTAATTAATA
Organism: Panax ginseng; assembly: GCA_020205605.1. Taxonomy (NCBI): domain Eukaryota; kingdom Viridiplantae; phylum Streptophyta; class Magnoliopsida; order Apiales; family Araliaceae; genus Panax; species Panax ginseng. The sequence goes on from CM035129.1 coordinate 93,329,964, forward strand.
AATGTAACACATATAATTGTATGTTACCCTATTTATTTAGTTAGGGTTTCTATTCCACTAATTTGGAACTTAAGTAATTACTCATGTATATTTAATTTTATAACCCAATTAGACTTTCTTTAATTAAGTTATAAAAATTAATTAGTTAAGATATATATAAAATTAAATATTAGCATTCGTCACTTATTATAACTCTTAGGTTATTTAATTCTCATACCTAATGTGCATATTAGGTTATATAACTTTCCTTTTTAATTTTCTTTTTATAAATATATATATATATATATATATATATATATATATATATATATATATATATATATATATATATATATATATATATATATAACTGTGATCCTATCGTGGGGATCCCAAATTTTCTTAAACGACAGACTTTTTTTTTTGGTTTTTTTTAAAAACAACGAATTTTTTTTTATGGAACTTGAATTTTTACATAATACAGTGTTTTGGGTATGATTTGGATACATATAACAAAATATGTATGTACAGACTGTATAGACATGTTTGTTATATGTATCCAAATCACACCCAAAATACTGTATTATGTAAAAATTCATGTTCCATAATTTTTTTTTAGTTGTTAAAAAAACAAAAAAAAAGGTCTGGACGTTACTATAATGCGGGCGTTCGGACCAGAACTAGACTATATATATATATATATATATATATATATATATATATATATTTAATCCTATATATACTTCACATAAGCTATAACGTATTTATCATCCTTGATAAATAATCATAATATTCATTTGTTCACACTTTTATTTAGTATGTGTCACAAAGTTTTTAATATCATTAATATTTAATTAATATATTTATTTATAATGTGACTTAGAATTTTTGGTTGTTAAAATATATTTATTAAATATTTATGGGTTTAATCATTCTTTATGTATTTGAAAAATAAAATTTTATATGCACTAATCCGACCCGATGCTGTGGTGCCTAGTTTGGCCTTAGTGATGGCGCTGCAGCGCCTGCCTCTCGGGAAACATAATGAAGAGTGGCGTGGCGGCGCCAATTTTGTACTGGAATGCCAGTGCGGTGGCGTCGGCCTAAGAATTTTGTTGCCCAATTTAATTTTCAAAACTTCATAACTTCCTCATCCGAAATAGGAATAAGTCTGTTCTTGAGCCCACAGCTTTATTTTATTTTTATCTACATTTCCCCCATAAAATCTCCATTATTCCAAATCGTTAATTATCGTTAGTAATTCGTTCATAGTTCGTTTTAAATTATATATTCAATATTATCATATTTTACTCTAAATTTTGACGTAACTTCGTTATAGCTTGTTTTTAATCCGTTCATCTTGGAACAATCATATATTTTAATTGAACACGATATCATCCTTTCAAATTTCATTGTCTAAACTACGAATAACAAATCAAATAGCTTAATTATACGTTTTCATCCGTTCTTCATTTTTAACACCTATTTCTCCTCTTTTATAAATTAACAGTGATATATAATCCATTAATCCATCCTTATTACTCCTATAAATCATATTACAAATCTTTAAATAATTAAAAGGATTGAATCTTGTTACTACCTCATTGGAATATTCATTTTCTAAGTTTACTGATGACTTCGTGAGAGTTTTCTCTCCTTTTCGTGTACAATACCCGAGCTCTCACTTCCTCTCTTAAACTATATAGTGTTTCTCTTTGGAAACTTGGTGAATTGGTGAAGAAATGAGGAAGGAAGCTTGGTATTTCTAGGAGACTAAGAGTGGGGGTAAAATAGTCTTTTTCATAGTTTTATTGGTTAATTACATGTAGACACTCGAAATTTTGCATTTCTGTTACTAACCTGGCATGAGGGCAGAATCGTTTTCCAGAGATAACCCTGGGAGTCAAACCAACTCAATTCCGAAGATAACCCCAGAATCCTCAGTTTCCCATCTCGGAGATGACCCCGAAATATCCCACTCTAATCCCAGAAACAACACCGAAAGTTTCAATTTCAACCTCGGAGACAACTCCGAGGAATACAGTTCCAATTCCAAAAATAACACCGGAAAAGGCAGTTCCATCTCAGAGACAACCCCGAGATATCCATTTCCAGTCCCTGAAAAAACACCGGGAGGTTCAGAATCAACTTCGGAGATGACCCCAAGAGTGCAGTTGCAGTTCCGAAGATAACCCCGAAAAAGCTCATTTCAGCCTTTGCAGACAGCTTCAACCTCGGAGATAACCCTGAGGCACTCAGTACCAAACCCAGAGATAACCCTGGAAGGTCAGGCACACCTTATAGACAACCCTGAGGACATTTAACACTTGTAGCAGCCCAATCTCAGAGATAACCCTGAGCAACGACTGTTATATCAGCCCAAACTGGAGATAACCCAGGTGAGGGGAAAATCGTCATTTTTCCACCTCAATTCGACATGTGTGCCATCTCAACACATTTCAACATACATTCTACACAGCAGTGTCCTACAAGAACCAATAGCTCCAATCCCAAGTGACTATTACACAAGACAACACATCGGATAGAATTTGAAGACTTGAAGACCAAGGGCATGATCCCATCTTCCTGACTTCGTACAACCTCTAATCTTATGTCATTTGTGTAGCTCTCGACAACAACCCTCTGAAAAAGGTCTTATACAACTCAATCGGATGCCTGGATTGAAGTTTTGAAAGTTCGAGCGAACATCACATTGCATCCGTGCATGTACTTCGAGACGGCAGGACCCACAGAGCCCGAGGCACCCCAGGCAGCCGCAGGTGTACCTGCTGCTGCTGCAAGTACACCTGCAACTCACCTTTCTATAAATAGAGGGCTTGGGGTGGCCATTTTATAAGAGAAAAAGGCGAGGAAGCCCTGTCCAATTTGCTTTGTACACACTATAAACTGAGTGATTTCTCATTTTAAACATTTTTGAGCTTATATTTGGCTATAATTTTACTAGTGGGAACAGAGTGTTCATCCATTTAAAGCTATAGAAGTCTTCTTTGGTAGTCCACTGTGAGCCTTCTTACACTTTTCAAGCCTTTTCTCCACATTCTGCACACACCATTTTTCATATTGAGAGTCGTGTTGCGTGTGTATGACCGGACTTCGGTCCATGACTTTTTATTTCTTTTTGTATATATATATATAGACTAACATTATCGAGTTATGCCTCGATTGAGCCTGGACTCACGTCCAGAGCATTTATTGCTTACATATATATATATATATATATATATATATTTCTATCAGGCCTGGAATTTACTTCATGACCTTTTACTGCTTTATTTACATTTAGTCCCGGATGGAGTTTACTTCATGACGGTTGATCGTTTTTACTACTTTATTTATATTTAGTCCCGCCTGGAGTTTACTTTGTGGTAGTTGATCGTCTTTACTGTTTTATTTACATTTTTCAATCCCCCATGGAGGTGTTTCGTGGTGGTTGATCATGTCTCTATACATATATTTACCTCTTTTATATATTTACATTTTCAATCCCCCATGAAGTTTACTTCATGGTAGTTAATCGTCTATGTATATATATATATATATATATATATATATATATATATTTATAGCTTTTATATATATAACTGTTTACAGCTTTCATACAAACTTCTACATCATGTGAGCCTAAGAATCATGTGATCACGGATTCAGTCTCCTGAATCTAGATTCGGTTCCCCTGATGGACATTTTTAGCTGTAATCAGCTTATACATTATTTACGGTGTTTAAATTTCCTTAGATGGCTCTCATGCCCACAAGGAGTTCGGCACTGCTATATACCTTATTTTCTCAAAGATGCCTCGCATCTCAAAAATAAAAGTAACTGATTAGTATTAAAATGTAATAAAATAAAATGGAAGTATCAAAGGCCTAAATTACTATTGAGCATAAGGGTTTGAAAAACCTCTTTTACAAAACATCATTGATATATCTTGTTAAAATTGAATTTTTACAGAAATTCAAACCCTTTGTATATAGGTGCAAACAAGGCATAACACTACTTCCAAATAATTGCACATTGATCCATATACACACACATATTCATATAATAGTTTAATTGAGAAGTGGTGGTCATCATGGTAACACGGATGTCAGGGGTGCCTAACACCTTCCCTCTGCATAATCAAGCCCCCGGACCCTAATAAATCTCAGTTTCAAATACCTGTTAAATAGTGTCACATCACTGGGTCAATGTGCAAACCTTTTCTCGGTTGAGTTGGTGCAACCATTTAAAAATACCAACTGACGAATCTTATAGTCCAATCGTCGAAATATACATGTCGGACCTTTTCACAACTTATTTTTTCAAACAAATCTCACCTAACATGAGAACACCAAAAGACAAGAACAGAAAAGGGATAATAAAAATCCCGACGTCGACATTACACTTAGCCACCTATGACATATAATTGGTGGCTTGGATAATTACACTTACCCCCCATGGCATATAATTGGTGGCATGACACATATAATTGGTGGCATTTAGCTTTATTCTTGTATTATTCTTCCATTTTTAATCTTCATTCACTTCCAAGAATTCATTACACAGTCAAAAATTTTTGTTTTTCATTTTTAAAATTTTATATCATCTTTCCACATTATATTAACTTTGAAGCGTTTCTCAAATAATTAAAATAAACGCTTTTACATTTCTCGATGAATAGTGATTTTTTGACCTTTTTCCTCAAATTTTTTTTTTCCAATACAATCCTAAAACTCATAAATTCAATCACAGATTTCCGTTCCACCTCAAAAATTCTAATTTTAACACATCTTGTAGCATCTCCCGATCTGGGTCCCAATCACCACGAATCTGGTATACTAATTCTATAACTATTGCGGAAGATATAAATATAAATTATTTATACATTAAACTTAACACATTATCCCCAAGGTCGAGAACCTTCACTTATACCTGTATTCAATATCCTATTTGACATACAATGTCATTGTAAAACAACACTGTTACAAGTTTAGCTGCACATATAATCCAAAGCTAGATTTGTCTTTGACTTTTCCTGTATCCGACGTATTCGTCCTAATCTACAATGTTTATCATGATATAGAAAGGGTGAGCAACAAGTTTGCCCCCAACAAGTTTAAGTTCAAGAAAAGATATATCATGATTGAAAGCATGAACAATAAGCTAGCTGACTTTCATCAATATAACAATTATGAAATAGCATAAATCAAATTTTCATAACTGAACAACCGAAATAATAAAAATGAATGGTCAATAATGAACATGAATAAATGGACTGGACCAAATGGTAATAAAGGTGATCAGCTTTTTATACATGATGAACATATGCAATATGCACAACATGCGAATCAATAATCAATGGACATGATATAATCAGCAATGATTAACCACATGAATACTTTACAAAAATATAACTCGAGTTTGAGTTAGAAAACTTGTCTTTATCGCTGATTACTGTTACGCAATCTATATAACTGTATCTGAAGACCTAATACTGATAATACCGATCTCCAATATTAGAATAATATCATCACAGTATAATACTGTTATATTACAGTTATAAAATTACCTAAACACATTAACACATAATCCTATCAGTCCATGATACACATAAGACCTAATATCAAGTTAAACTATTACAGTATGAGTTAAGTTCGATATTATTTCGACATTCTGACGGCCTAGTTGGAAAAATATCTAGCCTATTTTCCATAAAACTCTGCCTAAATGCTTCACAATTATCTTAGATAATCTATTTATCAGTCAAAATATTTTTCAAAGACTCCTAATAATTTTCAGATAATTATTATCATTTATCATGATTTTTCAATCATTAATATCATATTTATATGATTTAATTACCATAATATTCCATTATCATTAATATTTATTTAATTTCAAATATTAATGAAATACACAACATAATATTATAAATCATTTATAATATTTCAAAATATTTTAATACCTTAGTATCTCATTTAAATGATTTTAAAATAACTAAAACCATTATTAAATAACTCGCCATTAATATTAAAATATTAATGTTTTCATGACAAAATATCAAAAGTTATATTTTATATCTTAAAATATTTTCAAACCCTTTAAATCATTTTTATATGATTTTAAACCATTAAAACTAATTTTCCATAATTTATTTAATATATTTATTAAATAAATTAATTATCATTAATATTAATTTATTAATGAAATTCATCACAAATTATTAAAAGTCACTTAAAATATTTTTAACACTTTAATATAATTTTAAATGATTATTCAAGTATTAAAATCATTTTTTTAAGTAATTTATTTAATATAGTTATTAAATAAATTAAATATCATTAATATTTAAAATATTAAAATATTAATGAAATATATTCCAAATTATTAAAAATAAATTATTATGACTTAAAATATTTTTTAGAAATTTATTATGAATTTTTGATAATTAAAAATCATTTTTCTCTAATTATTTAATCCAAATAATTAATTTATATTTAAATTGTTGTAAAATGTGGCTATAGTGACAAAACTGTCACTATAGGTGTTCTTCAATGTTCAAGAACATTCATAGATAGTGCTCAGGGTACTAGGTTTGACCGTCACTAGATCTTTGATCCTTAAGTTTCTGGGTTTTAAATAATGTTAATGTTATAGTATTAATGTTATATTACAATCCTAAACCAATTTCATGGCCAAACAACATCATAACAGAGTGATATAAGCTCTCCAAGCTCATGTCAAAGTTGTTCTTCATTTCTGGGTTACCCAGAAATGAAGAACAATTGCAAGGTACCACTTTTGGTGCTTTATATTTTGAATTCCTGGCTTGCTTTGTGATGCCCCCTAATTCGGGTACTTTCAACCCACAGATATGGTGCTACACGGTACTTATAACTATACATTCATTCCATTGAAACAACATCAAAATGATTGTATTTACTATATTCTTATTACAATAATAATAATAAATCCTTCCCAGGTTCTGTAACCGATACATTCTTCGTTTATCATAATATGATTTTTACAAACATACTAGTCTATTACAGGATAATCTACTTATGCATCTTAGCTTTTCCTTTATCCCTACTGGGATCCTCAGTTCTTTCTGTGACGCCCCCAAATCCGGGTCTCTTCCAACCCGACAGATGGTGCTACACGGTACTACCATTCATTCATTCATTCCATTGAACAGTCTCAAAAGGACTAATATAACGTATATATATTTGAAATAATATTACATTTCCCAGGTTCTTTGTAACCCTTTCAGTTGTTCTTGTCATAATATCAATATATTACAAACAGTCATCCTATACTATTACATAAGTATGCTACAGGTTCGTCTTCGCCTTGCCTTTATCCTTGCCAGAGCCTTCGGTCCGTTCGATTTTAGCTGTGTTCATATGGTTCAAGCAAGAGTGAGCATGACTAGCTCAGCAAGTACTACAATTCTAATAAACGACATGCTTGAAACATAGAACTCATATATCTTCAATAACTGAACAATAGTCACGAAGTACTATCGATAATTCAAAATAGCACTTCTTTTCCTTCAAAATGTTTTACACAACCATACTCAGTGGAATAACAATTATGGCTCCAGTCTATGAGCATTCATAAGTTCTTTTGAAAAGGACAACCCAAGACTAAGTCCGTAAGTACTAAGATAGCTTATGAGCACTTCGAGTGATCACCATATAGTACTTATGTTGATCAATACTACGCCATTAAACATGTATACGCTTAAGTTGTGGCAACCTCACGCGCTCACATCGTTAAACGACAAAAACATTTTAGTATACTTGGTCTTCGATTGAAAACCATACCAATATAACTCGGTAAACATTAATCATGCTTGACAGATTCATAATTCAAGTCTAGCCGAAAGAATTGGCTTAAGACTTCATCATTCAAGACTTCATGCGAAAGGTTACATGAATTACAAAGCTTGTCCAGACTTAACTGGAACAAGGGTTAGAATACTTGCCTTTGGCGTCTGATTACTGATTAACACCCGTACAATACTTTAAGTCTTTATGATTCTACAATACATAATCATATAACGTACCACATTAGGTCATACATAATCAAGTTTGATTACTATTATATCTTACCCTTCATCTCAACATAATTCCTAACTTAGATTCGTTATTAGGGTTTCCGGCTTTCATTACGTTATTCACATTCCGCTAATCTTCGATTGATTATTAACTCTTAATCAACATGCATTAGTGTCTTACAAGTACCTTACAATGTCTTAACCATGTTATGATTACATCTTAATTCATTACTAACAAGTTCCCTTTCCTTCTACACTTGAAACTATTCTTCTCTAGCAAATTTCTTGGACTAGCGCCGCGGCGCCAAGAATTACGCTGTGACTTCATGGCGCAAGTTAGCGAGTTAGCAAAGCAGCAAGGATCGACCTCATGCCATGGCTAAGGCATTTTAGGCTTAGAGTCACCATGGCCGGACTCTGTGCCTCAGAAAATTTTTCAGTTTTGACATTTTTACGAACTTCCCGGACGCATAACTTCTTCGTTTTAAGTCCGAATTGGTCCGTTCAAACGCCCACGATTCACAAATTTCATAATCTATGCGTTCATGCAAGAATTTTATCTATTTGACTTAATTTGTTAAAAATTCACCTATGAGTTCATTTTTAATGAAAACGATAAACGTTCGTGAACGTTCAACGCTCATTTCTTCGTTTCAAGTCAGAATCCGATCATTTTCGAGTCCGCAACTCTATAATGACCAATATGACTTGTCTCCATCAAAAACCAACATTTTCGACTTCAAACACAAAATACGACTTCCATTCCGAGAATTTCACGAATTCAACGATAATCGCCCAATCGTGTGAATTCCGACAAATCTTCATTACTAAGGGTTCTAAATGGATTTTAATCAACATAAGATCATTACAATTTATTCACTACACCAACTTATAATCAAAGTAGGTTTTTGACTTATTAATAACTTAAGTCCTTCAATCAAGGTTCTCATACTATATTCAACATACTAAACATCATATGACAACATATGATAAGTTCTTCATGGTTCTAGCAACTAATTAAAGTTCAAGTTGCTTATTCAACTTTTTCGGCTTAAGTTCATTCCTTATTAACTTATTACATGCTATTATCAAACCATCCTCCTCCTCTATCAATCCTATCATAGAAGAGATATAGATAAAAGATATGAGTCTTACCCTTGAAGACTTTAATTCACTTTGGAAAACTAGCAAAGGTTGAAGTGGCTTATAAGTGCTTAAGTGGCTTATTCTCCCTAACCAATAATTAGCTTTATATTGAGAGGAAAGTTGGATGAAATAACAACCAACACAATGAATTGAGCTTGGTATTTATAGGCCATCCAAATCTAGGGCATTTTAGGCATTAAACATCCCACCTCCTTTACTAACCTCCTTACTATTCATTACCTTACCACTAAGTAAAATTGGCTAGCACAACACTTGCTCACCACATCACTTGGTCACCACACATTAACCTTGCCCATCAAGCTTACCCACTTCCTAATTGGTTTGACCCATGGATCAAGACTTTTCATTGGGCTGGCTAATTTAATCTAGCTAGTTTTCTTATTGGGCTTACATTACAATTGTTTGGGCTTATGATAATCAAGCACTTGGGCTTGATGATCACATATATTATACTTCTACCAATAAACTAGCAATCCTACAAGTCCATTACCTTTAATTCAATAACTTAACATTTATACCCCACGTATAATCTTCGTATGCTACCTCGTATATTAATTCTTAATATAAGTTATCTCATTCTTCATACATAATAGTACAATACGTCGTATTATACTAATATTCAATACTTTCATATAATGTATACACATTATATAATCACAATTCTCTTCTTTTAACGCTTAATAACCTAACATTCCCAAATTAAGTCCGTATGCGAAATATTACGTTTTCCATACATAGATTATTATTACATAATCGATATCACTTTGATATTATAACATTACGTATTTCTCAGAAATTCAAAAATAATTCCCGAACGGAAATCGAAGAATAGTGTTTTTCGGAAAATTTCTCGGAAAACTTTTATTTTCGTTTTAGAAATTCAAACACTTTAATTCTCTCACATAGTTAAAATACTACGACGTTCCGACATTTCTAGGTTATAGAACGACATTCATCTTCTCAACACACAATAATAATAAATAATATTATTTTATTCATTATTAAAAGTAATTACAAAATGTTCGATTTTTCGGGGCGTTATACTTTCGTCCTTAGCTGCAATCATATAATTCAAGCAAGAAGTGAGCATAACTAGCTCAGCAAGTCTAGCAATAGATAATACAAATACCACGTCGAGAATTATATGATTATTCTTCAATAACTAAATAAATAGCTATGAAGTATTATGAAACATTAAATAACACTTTTCATTTCACAAAGACAATTCCAGAGTATATATAATAACTTAGGAATTGTGAACTGGTCAAAAGACAATGAATATTCTCTTTTGGTTTTCATTCATGAAAAAAGGACAACCCGACACTAAGTTTGTGAGTCCGATATATCTTACGATCACTTCTAGGTGATCAGCCTATAGTACTATATGTTGATCAACACTCATCCGTTAAACGTGTTTACGTTTAAGTTTTGGTAACCTCATGTGCCCAACGAATAATCGATATAAAATACATTTGTTCGTTCATACTCAAGCTTACCTTAAATCTGTACCAAATATTGGCATAGGATAGCGTTAACAGTTCTATATCGAAAGACTTTTAAAAAATCAATCTAACTCTTAAGAATAGTCTAGCCGAGTTAAAATTGGCATCGACCCTTTCGTAAAATAATTCATGCATCTCATAACATGAATCATAGAAAACTTGGCTAACACGAAGGTTAGACAAGCGTTAAGAAAACTTGCCTTCAAGCGTCTTCAAATAAAATTCAACAGTTCTTGGTCTTTACAGTTTCTACATGATATATTCACATAGCACACTGTAATTAGTTACCAAACAATCTAATCACATTGTTTTTACCAACTTCTTTCTCTTCTATATCTTAATTGAATTTATTTCAATAATAAAAGCCATTTTGACTTAACTATCTTTCATTACGGCTTATTAACATTTTTACGTCACTAAACCAATACTCAATCATCATTGGTTAATTACCAACGTTGAATACAATTTACTTCCTTATGCATCGCGTTCTTCGTTTAATAACTATAGTATGACATTCATCTTCTAAAGTCATTACTATATATATAATATATAGGAATGGTCTTACCATGTATATTAAGTGTATACATGTCCCATTATTGGTTGGCAATAAATTGGGATTAGAAACTAAATTGATCAACCTTTTCTCCACTCACTGGTATTTGCATTTCCACCATTTTGTATACACTATTGGCGTTGTGGCGCCAACTAACACTATGATATTTTCGGTCTCGGCATTTTGGCGCCATTCTCTAGTAGCTATCTCCCACTACCCGGCGATGTGGCGCGACAAATAAAGCTTGGGGTGGCTCTGCGGCGCCTCACCTGAGCCCTTGAAATTTTTTTATATTTTCCAATACGATTCTTCCCGGACTCATAACTTAGTCGTTTTAAGTCAAAATTGGCTCGTTCAAAATCTATTTTCTCACACGTTTTATGTAATTCAATTTCATCCTGATAAAAGTAGTTTTTAAATCTGTTAACAATGAATTCACTATTTAATGTTCTATTACGCGTTCCTTTAACGCTTGTTAGCGTTCATAACTCGTTTTCTTCGTTCTAAGTCAGAATTTGACCATTCTTGAGTCCACGACTCTTGAATATGTTGTTCTACATTACGCCATCGAAAACTAGGGTTTCTGAATTAAACGGCAAGTTTTGACTTCTAATCCGAAATTATACGATTTCAACATTTATCGCCTAATTTCGTAAATTTCGCCATAACTTCGTTACTCGTGTTTTATACGCCAAATCAAATGGAACCAATCCATTGATTCATTGTCTATACCCTAACCAAGCAATATGCACATACCTTATAAATGATGGTTTTCAATTTGTCCATCAACAACCAAATCAACGTTCAATGGTTTATCCGCGATTAAACTTACTTAAATGCTTATGATTCCTACTTATACATGGCTTGTCAATGTTTAATTCACTAATAGCCATCCTTACTACTTTGGAAGAGACATGCTCTACCAATTCATGATTCTCTACGAAAAATAAATATAAAAGGATCGAAGACTAAGGTTTTACTAATTATTACCTTAACGTTCTTCGCGTTCTTGATTAAAACTTGAATGTTTTGCTTCAAACTCACTTGATTACTTATTATAGCACTTCTCTCTCTCTCTCTCAAATATGTTGGTCAAAGTTTGTAAAACAAACAAATGAACCAAGACTAGCTTCCTTATATAGAAAATCAAATAGAGGGCAAAATGGTCATTAGGTTCACCTCCTTACTATTCATTGCTTATCAACCAACTAAAGCCACTTTACTTGGCCACCAAGTGGCTGGCCCATATGCTATATTGGGTCCCACATGGGTCGCCCTCATAGGTTTTACCCATGTGGAGTTCCATCGGGTCGATTCACGGTTCGGTTTCATGGATCAGGCTTGATGTAACCTAACATTGGGCTTTAATATTACTAAATCATGGGCTTCATTTACTAAACTTTGGGCTTAACATAATCCAAGTCCAATTGGATTTAACAAAGTCCAATTAATAAGAGTCCATTAAGAACTAATCGTATTCTACTCGTATAACTCTCGTATTATCTACGTATACTATTTGTACGATATTCGTATTATACGTTGTAATAATCTTCATACTATACTCGTATACTAACTAGAACCATACTCGTATTTTCCACGTATAATAACCCTAATCATTATACGTATTCATTTCCTTCTTGGAACTCATGTGACGACCTGAGAATTTAGAAAATTATTTAATTCTTAAATGATGGATTAAAGGTTGAATAATAAACAAAGATAGAAAATAAGTGAATGGATTTGACATTTCTGGAAAGAAATTTTATTGATTTAAAAATTTTGTGGTGAATTATTCAAGATTAAGTATATAAGTGTATATGTTCTGTGTATATGGTCACGTATGTGTCCAGAATGCGGTTAAGGGTCAAGGGTTGACCAGATAAATTATATTAGTGGAAAACCCTAATATTATATTCAGAACGACAACGTTCAGTTAGAAAACCCGTGCAATTGATAAGAAACCCTAATTCTGGCTCTAGAAACCCTAATTTCAGATTCTGGAAATTTGAAACCCTAATTCGGGTTACGAAAACCCTTACTTGGGATCTCAGAGACTTAAGGTTATTAATTACAAACTTAATTAGGGTAAAACCTAACAAATTAGTTAGAAAACCCTAATTGCAAAAATTAGGAACTCTAATTAGTAATTAGAAACCCTAATTACTAAACTAAAAAGCCTAGTTGCTAATTTATTAACCCTAATCGTTAATTTAGAAAGGTTAATGTTAATTAGTAAATTCTTAAACCTAATTAATTGGTAAGTTTAAGTGATTAGAAAACCTAATTTAAATTAGGAAACCCTAATTTACATTTTTAGTAACTAAAATTTTTATTTTAGCCTAATAAGAAAATCTTAGAAAATCAAAATGTAAAACCTTAGGGTTAAACCCTAAGGGTCCAAACCCTAAGCGTTATAACAAATGACTTGAATGCCATTAAAATTGTATGCTAAATGTCCAAAATGACCTTTTTGCATTCTTTATTAGCTAACTTGTAATTGTTGCCCTTGTTGTAGTTGGTAAACAACCCTAGCTCTAGCATGTGACTTATATCACATTATATCAACCAACATTGATCATTTATGCCATACAAGTTCAATGGATCAAAATATATAGGATTAAAGTGAGAGAAAGCTCACTTTACTTTTCATTTTTGCCAACCTCCTTCCCTCTCTAAAAATCCGAAATTTAGAGTGGGAGAGAGAGAAAAGATAAGCCATGTTCAAGCTTTAGCCTCTCAAGATCAGATCATCAAGGATCAGATTCATGATCAAAGCATCAAAGTGGTATAAACCCTAAATCTTCAAAATCATATGATTTGATGTTAGATGTTGTTGTTTATTGGTTATAGTTATGTTATATGATGTCATTTAGTGATATGGGTTGTTAGATCCCAAATCCATAACATTTAGAAGCATGAAAATGGGTTTTTTAAAATTGATCTATGAGCCCTAAAACATGGCCTGAGAGCCAAATGTCAGGGCTCATAGATCATTACCTATTTTTATTTTTGTGTTTTAAAGGGTTGTAGTTGTAGTATGTTGTGTGGGCTTTGATCTGGGTCTTGAATCAAGCCCAGATTATGTGTAGATTGTAATTTATTAAGGGTCAAAGTGTGTTAACCGACATTGACTAGCTGTTCTGGAAAACCCAGATTTGCCCAGAAAAGTCTGGCAGCGTTTTTGCAGGTCCTAGAACTTGTTGTTGTTTGATAGTTTGTTCATGTTGTTGTTTTGATATTATAGACTGGTATATGAACTATCAATCCATGCCTCTAGAAACCCCATCACTACACCAAAAATGGCCTCTAGTGAAGGACAAATCTGTCACTAGAGGCCATATATCACTCACAAGTGATTTATTGCAAAGAAATATTTCCTTCACACGAGTGCTCGCATTAGACCTCCTCGCAATTGGGTATCCTTCGCTAAGTAGTAACTAAATATTTTTTGTGAATGATATACTGTGAATAACTTTTTTATTCACAAATTATATTTAGTAATGGAATATTGTTATTTAGTGAAAGATTGGTTTCCTTCATAAATAATATTTTAAGAATGACTATTTGAAATTAGTGAATAACTTTATTCCCTAACAAATAATATATTGTGAAGAACAAAATTATTTAACGAGAAAAGATTTTCCTTCACTAATTATAAATTGAGAATGTATCTTCAAATTAGTGACGGAAATAATCCTTCATTGATGACTAACTAATTAACTAGAAAAAATTTAGTGAAGAAAATAATCCTTCATTAATATCCACTTATCAAATAAAATCCTTCACAAATTATAAATTTATAAATAAAATATTAATTGGTAAATAATCAAAATTCATTGTAAATTATAATTAATTTTAAAATCGATTTTATATTTTTTTTTTGCTAAAATCAAACTGAAATTAAATAAAAGGAATTGTATGTAATTCATGGGGTATACCCCGTATATACGACCATCAAAGGACAAGCCCTATGATGTCAACAAAGAAACCAAATGCAAAGAAGTAGAATCGGATGACTACAAAGAAATGTGTTACAATAAAGCAAAAAGCCTAAAAGAGATATCACCAGCTAATACAATGTAAACAAAATTTAAAAACCTAGTCGCAACCCATAAAGATGCAGACTAACCAAATTTAAAACCTTGCTGCACTTCAACAACAACAACCAATTAGGTTTTCCCAAATAAGCAAAGAACAAGAATTTGGAACGCTTCTTTTTTTTGCTTGTTAATATTCACCTGGATGGTTAAATAAAACATTAAAAGAAGCACCAAAAAGGTTGAGAAAGAAAACAAAAAAAGATGGACATTGATATCAGCTGGCCAAAATTTTAACAAACCTTTAGGGTGCTCAGGTTGTTTAAATTTGGGACATTCACCACATTTCCATGATCATCTATTTCCCTACCCAATGCATCCAAATGGAGAACGGGGAGCCTTGGGGGCTTTGGTGGACAAGAATCTCGGTGACATCCGTCCAGAAACATGTTTATTAGAGGAGCAAATTCTCGGTCCCGCCGAAATCCCATTTTGGCGTGAAGCTCTTGTGCATGTTTTACACCTTCAACTTTTGGCATTGTAAGCCCTCAAGATGAGGCACACCACTTATAAGCGCCTTTCAGAGAAGTTGCGGAAGAAGCGAGTAAGCTTGAAGCATTCATTGTTACTCCAAGAGAAGGAGTTTGAGCATGAAGCATGCCTAAAATGGAGGTGTGGTTTTAAGTCCCTCCTTTGACTCCATCTACTTAATTAGCATCTCGCTTGGACCAACACCCTTATTTAATCAGAGGATTAATAAACATAATCATCTGCGCGGATCTTATAGATAATAAAAATGTAAACAAAACCATAAAACACCATCAAGCTTGCTTAACAACTTACCAAAGCAGCGGCGTCCTTGATGCCAAAGTTGAGTGGTTCCAAATCAGCACCCTATAAGCAAACCATAGTAAATGAATAAATACACTTTTAAAAATAATTTTGGATAATCATGACTCATCGAGCTTTCTTTGCATAATCATTCCAAAAGAGATCTCGCATCTTTCTTCTCACTTCCTCCTAATCAATACAATGACATAGTGATCAATAACTTCATATTTCCTAGTAATGGGGGACAAGACTTGAATTTGTCATTCAAGCACCCCATTCACTATCGTCCGTAAAAGACTTTAATCCATCATCTACAAGAAAGTAATCATCCCTCTCGACTCCTTGCTCCACCTTTTGACTCAAAGTCCAAATCACTTTCTAAGGCAAGATTCTCCCCTTATTTGTCTCGGTTTCTTCTGCATCGACCCATCGGATGTTTCACTTTCCGAGTCCATTAATTTTTTATTCAACTTGGATAAATGTCGCTTAATTTCTCCATTAGACACATAATCTTCATAATCAGACACACCATTGATGAAGGAGGAGCCACTAATCCTATTCATGTATTTCCTTTCAGCTACTTTATTAACCTTCTTATACTTTGAGGAAGCAGAACAAAACCCTGGAGGTAATTCATCTCTCCAAATCTTCATCATCTCATCTCTCTCATGGGAAGATTTTGGACTTCCTTCCAGTAATACCCTCAGATCCGGGTCCCAAATCACTACGGATCTGGTATTCTATTTCTATAACTATTGCGGAAGATATAAACATAAAATATTTATATATTAAACATTACACACTATCCCCAAGGTCGAGAACATTCACATAATACCTAAATCAATATCCTATCTGACATACAAATTTATTATCATACATTATTGTTACAAATTTAGCTGCACATATAATCCAAAGCTGACATGTCTTTGAATTTTCCTGTATTTGACGTATTCTTCCTAATCTGCAATGTTTATCATGATATAGCAAGGGTGCGCAACAATTTTGCCCAGCAAGTATAAGTTCAATTAAAGATATATCATGATTGAAAGAATTGAACAATAAGCTGGCTAACTTTCTACAATATAAACATTGTGAAAGAGCATGAATAAATTTTCATAGATGAATGAATAATGAACATGAATAAATCAACTGGACTAAATGGTAATGAAGGTGATCAGCCTTTCATACCAGATGAATACATGCAATGTGCACAGAGTGCGAATCAATAATTCATAGACATGGTATAATCAGTAATGATTAACCCCAAGCATATTTCAAAAATATCAACTCGAGGTTGTGTTAGAGAACTTGCATGTACCGTTGATTACTGTTACGCAACCTATACTGCTTTGTTTGAAGACCTAATATAGATAATACGGATCTCCAAATATTAGAATAATATCATCACAGTATAGTACTGTTAAATATAGTTATAATATAACCTAACAAATTACCACATAATCCTATCACCATAAAATACATATAATTCTAATTATCAAGTCAAACTATTTCATTGAGTTGAATTCTAGATAATTTCGACATCCCACTGGCTCTAGTCGGATAATTCATGAGTCTAATTTTCATAATACTTTGCCTAAATGCTTTACATTTACCTTAGATAATTTTATTTTCAGTCAAAATATTTTTTGATGACTTATAATAATTTTTAGATAATTATTATCATTTATCATGATTTTTTAATCATTAATATCATATTTAAATGATTTAAATACCACAATATTCTTTTATCATTAATATTTATTTAATATCAAATATTAATGAAAATCATGACATAATATTATAAATCATTTATAATATCTCAAATTATTTTTAATACCTTAATAACACATTTAAATGATTTTAAAACAGTTAAAATCATTATCAAATAATTGCCATTAATATTAAAATATTAGAATTTTCATGACAAAATATCAAAAGTTATATTTTATAATTTAAAATATTTTTCTAACCCTTAAATCATTTTTATATGATTTTTAAAACATTAATTCTAACTTTCCATAATTTATTTAATATATTTATTAAATAAATCTATTATCATTAATATTAATTTATTAATGAAATTCATCACAAAATATTAAAAGTCATTAAAAATAACTTAAAATATTTCCTTACACTTTAATATAATTTCAAATAATTTTTAAAGTATTAAAATCATTTTTAAGTAATTTATTTAATATAATAATTAAATAAATTAACTATCATTAATATTCAAAAATATTAAAATATTAATGAATATATATTCCAAATTATTAAAAACCCATTTTTAGGCTTTAAAATAATTTTTACAAATTTATTATGAATTTCTAATATTTATTTTCTATTTATTCTATAATTTTCGTTTAAAGTTGGGGTCCTGCACAGAAACACTTGTAGACGGTAATCTACATGTCCGATTTGGGCACACTTGGTATCGTTAGAACCGTGACTTCCCGAGCTACGTTTTAGGCTCAAGAAACAGTCCATTTGGCCTAGTATAGTACCCTAAAAATAGGTCACTACGGACTGACCATTACATGTCTTGTAAATATTTTCAGTTTTGGAGTCTTTTACAGAAACGCTTGTATTACAAGATCCACAACTCCGATTGTGGCCCAATCAGATTCGTTGGATCCGTATCTTCTTGAACTACAGTTTTCAGTTATCAAACACGAAATTCCAATCTGTATATATCCCGGAAATCAGTCCCAAAGTGACTGGTCAGCAATGTTTTCTTCAACAGTTGGTTCATTATTTATATTTGGGGTCCTTAACGGAAACGCTTATAAAACGAAATCTACAAATCGGATTTAGGTCCAATAGGTATCGTTGGATTTGTACTTTCCCAAAATACAGTTTCCCTATATCAAATATCTATTTTGGTTCTGTTTTGATCCCAAAAAAATGGACAGAAGTGACTGATCGGTAGCTTGTGTTCAACAGTTAAGGTAGGTTGGGATTTAATTCATAACTTGCTCATTTCTTAACATATTTGAGTGATTCCAAAGGGGTTTTGCCCTTAACTCATATATCTAGCATGCTAACATTTATTAACCCATTTACCACATGAACCCAACGAATCTAACATAAAAATATATATTTCATACAAAGGAAAGCTTTTTCTTAAACCTTTTGGTACAAAACTTGATTTTCTCACTTTGGATCTAACTTGTGATTTCAAAAATACTTTGATACACATATAAAATACCAATACTCATGTAAATCATGAGTTATTTTTTTAAAGATCCAAAACAAAAGTTGTTTTGTTCATAAAGATCTAACAAAAGAGAGAACAAAAATTGTAAATTTTCAATTAAACACAGTCATAAATCAAATATTATATATTCTTTAACCCATTCATTTTCTTTTCTAAGGATCGTAATCGTAAACACTCGGGATATTACATTCACCCATTCTTCTAAGAATTTACTTTTCTCAAAATTTTATCTATTAATCTTTATTCATTCAATCTATAAAATAGATTTTATGTTAATACTTTATTCATTCATTGGGTTCTATAACCACTTCTTTCCACAAAGATCTTTCTACAATTATTAAACTTTTATATTAAAAATTTTACATTATTCTTTGATAACTCACCTCTTTCTCACTTAAAAAAAATTTTTCTTTTCTCACTTATTCAATATATTCATCATTTAGTGTCGCATTCTACGACTTACTTCTTTCTAAGGAATATCATCCTTACCACATTCACCTTTTAGAATAACAAGAATATTCCATAATTGCTCAATAATTGGGAAGCAAGATAAATAACTCGTGAATTATAAAAGATTCCAAATCATGTTGAGGTCATAAGACCAGAACTATGTCCACAATTTGCAAGTAATCTTTCAACTTCAACTTTAACAAATCGTAAGACTATAAGGACTCCGTGCATTTAGGGTGTTAAGCCCTTCATACGATGTATTGTGCACAAATATTTAAACGCTATGCGTATGTCCATAGTTATAAGTAATCTTTCAATTTAAACTTTAATAGTCATAAGACTATAAGGACTTCCGTACTTAGGGTGATCAGCCCTTCGTACAATGTATTGTGCACAAACATCTTGACGCCTCCGCGTAATCCCCTATAAAAGGGTTGTTCATCTTAGCTTTTCAACATCTGAATTCGCAAAAAAAAAAAAATTGGTTTGGCATAACTTTTCAAGAAACGCTTGAATTTCATAAACATCTTTCAATAATCGTCTAGCCAAATCAAATAGCATAGACTTCTACAATAATTCGGACATCAATCGAAATATACATATACATATATATTCTCATATCTTAAAGAAATCTCAAAAATATTTTTATGACTTCATGATACCGCACTGTATTTACAGTCCGTTGAGGATTCCGTCATTTGGTGATTTTATCATACAACATCATACCATAGTGGGCTGACGATCCTTAGATCACCCCCAACACTAAGTAATACTGCATTGATGACTCCATCATTTTTATCATCTCTGCACCAGGTTTCATGATGCATTGATGATATATATAAAAAAATATATTTTGATATATTTCAAATCATTTTTGTCTAGCCGAAGCAATTAGCATAGACATATCTAAATAACGGTATGTTTTAAAACTCATTGGTTTCATCATTTGATCCAATGTTTTTCAAGAAAATAGAAGTGCAAACATCAACACGAAGTCAATAAATTTCGAAAGTCTAGCATAGCTGGAAGATTTGGAATACCTATGCTCCCATCATCAACTCCACTTTCTATAATGATCTATTTCTTAATAGGTCTATCTATTCCTATCATCTTCAATACTCCATTCACAATTAAATATACCCCAGTTCATCAAACTTACCGCACATTAGAAGTTCAGGAACTAGCCACAATAATATGAGTTTAAGAACTTGTCCTAGTCAGAGCATAGGCATCCATTCGCTGAGGGGTTCAAAACATATCATATTATTATGAGTCACGAACTTACCATATGCATTAGTTTTAAGAACCGCACCTAATCCTAATAATATCTGACTAATCTTAATAGTTTCTAACTATCAAATATACACATGAGAAAAGAATCACCTTTTCGCCACATATACATTGATAGCGCGGCACCAACATTCCAATGATTATTAATGTGATAAACTGCGTGCAAGCACAAAACCCTCGCCCATACAAAGATTTGTACAACTCAGCCACCACATGAGTCCTCAATTGAAATCCCACATAACTCTATCTTACTTATAACTTGCTCTTTGCTCTATACGAATTTTTCGTACCTCATCATCTATAACTCCTCGTGAGTTATCTCGTACTATTTTATAGAACATTATCTTCATAACATCAAGCTATAATTATTCAAATATTACAGACCATCTTTCTTTTATAACAGATCACGTGGTGATCTTATTATATAATCATCTCCCTTAAAATTCTTTTCTTAACTTGTGATCGTTTTGTTTTACGATCCTCTTTATTTCCTTTTTTTCATCATTTACGATTTCATTTATACATTTAATCATACTGACTTTGTCTATTCACCATTATTCATTATCTTGGCTATTAGAGGTAGGCAACTCCTGATTCTTATCTACATATCTCTTCAAGATTCTTCTTTGAATCTTCTTGTTTATTTATTAACTCTTCCTTTAAGAATTTAATATAATTCACGTTACTCAATATTTTATTCGAGTTTTATCCCTCGCCATTCTAATATTCTTCTTATAACATTTCTAGGACTAAACTCATCCTATACATCTACGTATGTGAAAAGAATCACCTTTTTCATTATACGTAACTTAAACTTAACTTCTTATTCTTTTAATCTAAGGTCATAGCCTAAGGTACTCTTACCTAAGGTGTATAACCTATCAGCTTTGATACCAACTGTAATACCCTCAGATCCGGGTCCTAAATCACTACGGATCTGGTATTCTATTTCTATAACTATTGCGGAAGATATAAACATAAACTGTTTATATATTAAACATTACACACTATCCCCAAGGTCGAGAACCTTCACATAATACCTAAATCAATATCCTATCTGACATACAAATATATTATCATACATTATTGTTACAAATTTAGCTGCACATATAATCCAAAGCTGACATGTCTTTGACTTTTCATGTATCTAACGTATTCGTCCTAATCTGTAATGTTTATCATGATATAGCAAGGTTGAGCAACAATTTTGCCCAACAAGTATAAGTTAAATTAAAGATATATCATGATTGAAAGAATTGAACAATAAGTTGGCTAACTTTCTACAATATAAACATTGTGAAAGAGCATGAATAAATTTTCATAGCTGAATGAATAATGAACATGAATAAATCAACTGGACCAAATGGTAATGAAGGTGATCAGCCTTTCATACCAGATGAATACATACAATGTGCACAGAGTGTGAATCAATAATTCATAGACATGGTATAATCAGTAATGATTAACCCCAAGCATATTTCAAAAATATCAACTCGAGGTTGAGTTAGAGAACTTACTGTCATATCATTGATTCTCAATTACATGAACCTATACCGCTTTGTTTGAAGACCTAATATAGATAATACCGATCTCCAAATATTAGAATAATATCATCACAGTATAGTACTGTTAAATATAGTTATAATATAACCTAACAAATTACCACATAATCCTATCAGTCTATAAAATACATATAATTCGGTATCAAGTCAAACTATTTCAGTCTGAGTTGAATTCGGTACAATTTCTGACATCCCCACGGTCTAGTCGGATAATTCATGAGTCTAATTTTCATAAGACTTTGCCTAAATGCATTACATTTACCTTAGATAATTTTATTTTCAGTCAAAATATTTTTCGATGACTTATAATAATTTTTAGATAATTATTATCATTTATCATGATTTTTTTTAATCATTAATATCATATTTAAATGATTTAAATACCACAATATTCTTTTATCATTAATATTTATTTAATATCAAATATTAATGAAAATCATGACATAATACTATAAATCATTTATAATATCTCAAATTATTTTAATACCTTAATAACACATTTAAATGATTTTAAAACAGTTAAAATCATTATCAAATAACTTCCATTAATATTAAAATATTAGAATTTTCATGACAAAATATCAAAAGTTAGATTTTATAATTTAAAATATTTTTCTAACCCTTAAATCATTTTTATATGATTTTTAAAACATTAATTCTAACTTTCCATAATTTATTTAACATATTTATTAAATAAATCTATTATCATTAATATTAATTTATTAATGAAATTCATCACAAAATATTAAAAGTCATTAAAAAACTAACTTAAAATATTTCCTTACACTTTAATATAATTTCAAATAATTTTTAAAGTATTAAAATCATTTTTAAGTAATTTATTTAATATAATAATTAAATAAATTAACTATCATTAATATTCAAAAATATTAAAATATTAATGAATATATATTCCAAATTATTAAAACCCCATTTTTAGGCTTTAAAATAATTTTTACAAATTTATTATGAATTTCTAATATTTATTTTCTATTTATTCTATAATTTTCGTTTAAAGTTGGGGTCTCAGATGTAAACACTTGTAGATGGTAATCTACAAGTCCGATTTAAAGCACACTTGGTATCGTTAGAACCGTGACTTCCCGAAACTACGTTTTAGGCTCAAGAAACAGTCCATTTGGCCCAATATAGTACCCTAAAAATAGGTCACTACGGACTGACCATTACATGTCTTGTAAATATTTTCAGTTTTGGAGTCTTTTACAGAAACGCTTGTATTACAAGATCCACAACTCCGATTGTGGCCCAATCAGATTCGTTGGATCCGTATCTTCTTGAACTACAGTTTTCAGTTATCAAACACGAAATTCCAATCTGTATATATCCCGGAAATCAGTCCCAAAGTGACTGGTCAGCAATGTTTTCTTCAACAGTTGGTTCATTATTTATATTTGGGGTCCTTAACTTAAACGCTTAAAAGCGAAATCTACAAATCGGATTTAGGTCCAATAGGTATCGTTGGATTCGTACTTTCCCAAAATACAGTTTTCCTATATCAAATATCTATTTTGGTTCTGTTTTGATCCCAAAAAAATGGACAGAATTGACTGATCGGTAGCTTGTGTTCAACAGTTAAGGTAGGTTGGGATTTAATTCATAACTTGCTCATTTCTTAACATATTTGAGTGATTCCAAAGGGGTTTTGCCCTTAAGTCATATATCTAGCATGCTAACATTTATTAACCCATTTACCACATGAACCCAACGAATCTAACATAAAAATATATATTTCATACAAAGGAAAGCTTTTTCTTAAACCTTTTGGTACAAAACTTGATTTTCTCACTTTGGATCTAACTTGTGATTTCAAAAATACTTTGATACACATATAAAATACCAATACTCATGTAAATCATGAGTTGTTTTTTTAAAGATCCAAAACAAAAGTTGTTTGGTTCATAAAGATCTAACAAAAGAGAGAACAAAAATTGTAAATTTTCAATTAAACACAGCCATATATCAAATATTATATATTCTTTAACCCATTCATTTTCTTTTCTAAGGATCGTAATCATAAACACTCGGGATATTACATTCACCCATTCTTCTAAGAATTTCGTCCTCAAAATTTTATCTATTAATCTTTATTCATTCAATCTATAAAAATAGATTTTATGTTAATACTTTATTCATTCATTGGGTTCTATAACCACTTCTTTCCACAAAGATCTTTCTACAATTATTAAACTTTTCTATTAAAAATTTTACATTATTCTTTGATAACTCACCTCTTTCTCACTTAAAAAAAAAAAAAAATTTCTCACTTATTCAATATATTCATCATTTAGTGTCGCATTCTACGACTTACTTCTTTCTAAGGAATATCATCCTTACCACATTCACCTTTTAGAATAACAAGAATATTCCATAATTTCTCAATAATTGGGAAGCAGTATAAATAACTCAGGAATTATAAAAGATTCCAAATCATGTTGAGGGTCATAAGACCAGGAACTATGTCCACAGTTACAAGTAATCTTTCAACTTCAACTTTAACAGTCATAAGACTATAAGGACTCCCGTACTTAGGGTGTTAAGCCCTTTATACGATGTATTGTGCACAAATATTTAAACGCTATGCGTATGTCCATAGTTATAAGTAATCTTTCAATTTAAACTTTAATAGTCATAAGACTATAAGGACTTCCGTACTTAGGGTGATCAGCCCTTCGTACAATGTATTGTGCACAAACATCTTAACGCCTCCGCGTAATCCCCTATAAAAGGGTTGTTCATCTTAGCTTTTCAACATCTGAATTCGCAAAAAAAAAAAAATTGGTTTGGCATAACTTTTCAAGAAGCGCTTGAATTTCATAAACATCTTTCAATAATCGTCTAGCCAAATCAAATAGCATAGACTTCTACAATAATTCGGACATCAATCGAAATATACATATACATATATATTCTCATATCTTAAAGAAATCTCAAAAATATTTTTATGACTTCATGATACCGCACTGTATTTACAGTCCGTTGAGGATTCCGTCATTTGGTGATTTTATCATACAACATCATACCATAGTGGGCTGACGATCCTTAGATCACCCCCAACACTAAGTAATACTGCATTGATGACTCCATCATTTTTATCATCTCTGCACCAGGTTTCATGATGCATTGATGATATATATAAAAAAATATATTTTGATATATTTCAAATCATTTTTGTCTAGCCGAAGCAATTAGCATAGACATACGAATAACGGTATGTTTTTAAAACTCATTGGTTTCATCATTTGATCCAATGTTTTTCAAGAAAATAGAAGTGCAAACATCAGCACGAAGTCAATAAATTTCGAAAGTCTAGCATAGCTGGAAGATTTGGAATACCTATGCTCCCATCATCAACTCCACTTTCTATAATGATCTATTTCTTAATAGGTCTATCTATTCCTATCATCTTCAATACTCCATTCACAATTAAATATACCCCAGTTCATCAAACTTACCGCACATTAGAAGTTCAGGAACTAGCCACAATAATATGAGTTTAAGAACTTGTCCTAGTCAGAGCATAGGCATCCATTCGCTGAGGGGTTCAAAACATATCATATTATTATGAGTCACGAACTTACCATATGCATTAGTTTTAAGAACCGCACCTAATCCTAATAATATCTGACTAATCTTAATAGTTTCTAACTATCAAATATACACATGAGAAAAGAATCACCTTTTCGCCACATATACATTGATAAGCTTGGCACCAACATTCCAATGATTATTAATGTGATAAATGCAAGCAAGCACAAAACCCTCGCCCATACAAAGATTTGTACAACTCAGCCACCACATGAGTCCTCAATTGAAATCCCACATAACTCTATCTTACTTATAACTTGCTCTTTGCTCTATACGAATTTTTCGTACCTCATCATCTATAACTCCTCGTGAGTTATCTCGTACTATTTTATAGTACATTATCTTCATAACATCAAGCTATAATTATTCAAATATTACAGACCATCTTTCTTTTATAACAGATCACGTGGTGATCTTATTATATAATCATCTCCCTTAAAATTCTTTTCTTAACTTGTGATCGTTTTGTTTTACGATCCTCTTTATTTCCTTTTTTTCATCATCTACGATTTCATTTATACCTTTAATCATACTGACTTTGTCTATTCACCATTATTCATTATCTTGGCTATTAGAGGTAGAAAACTCTTGGCTATCAGTCCCAAAGTGACTGGTCAGCAATGTTTTCTTCAACAGTTCGTTCATTATTTATATTTGGGGTCCTTAACGGAAACGCTTATAAAACGAAATCTACAAATCGGATTTAGGTCCAATAGGTATCGTTGGATTCGTACTTTCCCAAAATACAGTTTCCCTATATCAAATATCTATTTTGGTTCTGTTTTGATCCCAAAAAAATGGACAGAAGTGACTGATCGGTAGCTTGTGTTCAACAGTTAAGGTAGGTTGGGATTTAATTCATAACTTGCTCATTTCTTAACATATTTGAGTGATTCCAAAGGGTTTTTTCCCTTAACTCATATATCTAGCATGCTAACATTTATTAACCCATTTACCACATGAACCCAACGAATCTAACATAAAAATATATATTTCATACAAAGGAAAGCTTTTTCTTAAACCTTTTGGTACAAAACTTGATTTTCTCACTTTGGATCTAACTTTTGATTTCAAAAATACTATGATACACATATAAAATACCAATACTCATGTAAATCATGAGTTGTTTTTTTAAAGATCCAAAACAAAAGTTGTTTGGTTCATAAAGATCTAGCAAAAGAGAGAACAAAAATTGTAAATTTTCAATTTCTTACCTTTTTCTTCTTGCAAGCCTTCTTGATTTTTTTTTTCTCCTTTCTTCCTTTTCTCTATCAATGGCATCCTTCTTCCTCTTATTCTCTCTTCTTCTCTTTGTTCTTAGTTTAGACATAGGTTTAGAAATCTAGCATAACTTAGTGTATATACAATATACATATAACACTTATAATTATAGAATATGTAACTCCTAATATAATTACATATACTAATTATCAATTTAATATATAAGTTACAAAAGTAGAAATTTAAAAGCCCTAAGGCTTGTTTGGCAAAACCGTATTATTTTTAAAATCAGATTTTAATAGTTAAGGTCTTGTTTGGATAAAACAGGTTTAAAACAAAAGTAAGGCCTTGTTTGGGAAAACAGTTTTAAAACTCTTTTAACTCTTTTAATAGATCCTTTAACACATATCCTTAATGTTATCCTTTAATTAATTAAATCCTAACATTAATTTAATTAATTAAAAGTGTAACATCAATTAATCACATAAAATTGTCACATTATAATTACTCGCTAATTATAACTTCATGTAACAATTACCACATCACTACATTATCTCAATTAAATTAAAATTATAACATAAAATCATTACATATTAATTAAATATTAAATAATCATTTATTTAATATAATACACTTAATTACATTACTCCATATTAATCACATAATCTCAATAAATAATTCAATTAAAATATTTATTTACTTCAATAAATATTAAATTAACATTTAAATTGTCTTCACACCAATTCACATATTTCACAATATATAACACCTATACACATACTCGTACTTAAACATCTTAAAATAAGAATTTTATTTATTAAATTCTCATTTATTAATTCTTAAAAATCTGGGATGTCACACTTCCAAACCCTTAGCAAGCAGAATAAATAAGGTAATGATGTGATTCATATTTCTGGTATCGCCCCAATTTTTCACACTATATTGACATAATATACAATAGATTGTAGTCAGATTGCTTAGATTTTTTTATAAACATTTTATTTAAATTATTTTGTGACTCAGTTTTTGCTTCGGTCCAGATTGCTTAAAAATAAATATATGCACATACAGGAAGGGGAAAGCTAGATGAGAAGATAACACTGAATTTTCCATACCAAATAACATGCAAATATAGTAACAAACTTCACTTTGCCGATATAATTTTTTAGCAGGGTCCTCACCTTCAAAGGTGTTCCCACAATAAATTGAAAACCTTAGCCCTTATACCCAATTACCAATTCTCAACAAAAGCTCCAACTCTGACAAGTTATAATGTTTTGACCATCCTCCATAACATTCTAACATTCAAAACAGCCATGAAAAAAAAACACAAAAAGCACATCTTACTTTATTGCATCTCTGCACATCCGACTTATATCTTTTTTGATAGAGCTCAGACCACGACCAACATAATAACCATTATTCATTCTATATTCAATCTCTGCAACCTGGTGAAGAATGTTAAACAGGAACAAGAACAATCAAAATAACATTAGAAGGATATATTCGTATCTTGCTTACCAACAGTAGAAAGCAGGAATTATCATATTATGGTACCTTAGGTAGAAAGAAATCGAAAGTATTCTCCTTCGTGATACCCTTCAGACTTAAAGATAGAAACTCCTCCAACCTCTTGTACCCAGATAAGAACCCAAAAGAGTACCGTCATATTTATAAGTACAAAGTATGTCCCTTAGGAGAAACAACAACAAATGGATAGTTATAAGAAATTTGGTATCTCATTCTAAGCCATTCTAGAGATAAACAGTACAAGAGAAATCCTAGCATGTCAGGCAAATACCATAAAATTCAATGTCAAACTCTACCAAATTTAACATTATATCCAAATATCAACAGGTTTTCTCTTTTAAACATAAACAACATTAATATATGGAAGTTTAAACAAGTACTATGGCAGAAACCCTGATCAAGTACGCATAATAATTTTCCTAGTTGGATTTTTTTGCAAGAACCTAGCCAAGTCATAAGCAGGATACACAAAATAATAACTAATAAAAGAAACACAAGCCAAAAAAAAAGAAAAAGGAAAAGAGGATTAAAGCAAGAACTCTCAGTTGTGCTGAAATCCATTATATTGTGGTCAAAAGAATACTCCCTCCCATCCGCTAAAGAATGGATTTTTAGTACTTGCAAAATTTGAACACGAGAGTGGTTAAAGTACAAAAATTAAAGCCATTATGAAGAAAAAAAGATTACATTAGCCCATAATTATGTGCTGTCCACTAGCATGATATTTAAACAAATCATAACTATGAAATTGGAAATTATATAATTATCTCTCCTTTAGCTTAACTTTCTTAATTAGTTAATTTGCGTTAAAAAATTGTACTCAAGTCATTCTTTGGAAGATTGAGAGAGCATCTTATTAACTATGATCAGATCTCATGACTGAGGTACATCATACTAAACTAGAAAAATTAAAAAGTGATGCAGAACCAGAAAGGTTAAAAAGCAAAGCAGTCTTTTTAAGAGGTAGGATGCAGAACTATCTTGCTTCTACTTGCAAGTAGTTAGTAGACAAGTTAAATTAAACCTAGAAGATCAAGAGCAAGTATCTAAGACAAGCTGCAAGGTTATATCCAGGGAAGAAAAAACCATGGGTTGGAAAGATAAGCGACCAATATAATACACCATCATTGCTCAACCAAACAAATTGGTATGACCAGACACATTTAGCAAATAATATCTTTTACAAACTTATTCATAAAATCACAATATCAAATCCCCAAAATATTATAAACCACTCTGTATGCTATACCAGACAAGAATGTGGAAAAATTAATATCAACATATAGCCTCCTAAAAATTGTGGTAATTAATTTAAATGGGATGCACTTTGACATTAAAATGGTATATAGTAAAATCTATCATGTGTACAAGTCAACTAAGGATCTGATCCCTGAGATTTCATTATGATGCTTAGCAATAACATTACCTGCAATATGCTCATCACATTCGTTGATCAGACTAATGAATCTTGAATCTCCTCATGCTAAAGAAGCACCTATTTCAAATGCAGCCTTGGCAATATGATATTCTACTAGCTT
Organism: Panax ginseng; assembly: GCA_020205605.1. Classification (NCBI taxonomy): domain Eukaryota; kingdom Viridiplantae; phylum Streptophyta; class Magnoliopsida; order Apiales; family Araliaceae; genus Panax; species Panax ginseng. Next base: position 93,360,503 of record CM035129.1, read on the forward strand.
AATACAAGCAGTACCGTAAGTAGAAACACGAAGAGACAAAATTACTAAAGTTTACATATATATAACCTTAGGAAATAAAAATACTTGTGGAAATCGTGAATTTCCATGGATGTAACTAGATTACAAAAAAACACCAAATTACAAAGATCCTCACCCTTTACGAAGATATGCTTTATACATTTTAGGATCCAGCTCGATCGCTCTATTTGCATCAATGAATAGCTACGCTTCATATAGAAAAAGATTAATTAAAAATACAAATTTGGATAATAGCATAAAAACCAACCATAAAGGAAAAATCAATTAAATTATATCCAAGTTTGAAATATGAATGCAAGTGGAATCACTACAGTGCACAACAATGAAAATGTAAAATAAAGAACAAATAATATAGCTTCAAACCTTTGTGTAAAAGGAGGAAAATTTTAGTTTGCAACACAACAACAAATATTACACCAGTCATCTTCATAACAAATTCAGAGCATAATTTAGTGACAAGAATGCACACAACCCACATAAATAAAATCTACATCATGTGTACCAAGTTTAACTAGATTGGCCAGAACTTCATCCACATAATTATGAGTAGCTTGGTTGAACCGAGATAAAAAGCATTTGATTAAAATTCAAATGAACGATAAGACACATAGAAACATCTGACTTGACGGTGTAAACATCCCCAACACATTATTTCAGTCTGGCATATGCTCATAAAGTCATATATTGGCGTTATCAATCACATACACTTCGGGTCAGACGTATGCTGTTGAATCAATAACTTCAAGGGAAAATGAACCCACGATATCCATCTATCAAACTTTTTTTACCTCCAATTGTTTGCCCAAAAATTCCCAAACATCAAAAAACAAAACAAAAAAAAAATTAAAACATAGTTACAATATTTTTAACATCCTTAGCCTATGAATCTTTGAGCCGTGTAATAATTCCCAATATATTTGAGCACTCTAGAGTCAATAGCACATATATATCTTTTAATATGAGTAGCATGGGAGAAAAAAAATATGAAATTAATATATGCTTTTTCCATGTTGATAATCCCTTACAATATTTTCAACATCCTTAGCCTATGAATTTGAACCGTGTCATAATTCCCAATATATTTGAGCACTCTAGAGTCAATAGAACAAATATATCTTTTAATATGAGTAGCATGGGATAAAAAAAATATGAAATTAATATATACTTCTTTCCATGTTGATAATCCCTTACAATATTTTCAACTTAGCCTATGAATCTTTGAACCATGTCATAATTTCCAATATATTTGAGCACTCTAGAGTCAATATCACAGATATATCTTTTAATATGAGTAGTATAGGAAACCACCAACAAATCCATTAAGTCCCTAAGTAAATCCAAGTGAAAGTGCACAGCTTTTCAAAATCAACAAACCAAATTAGCTAAAAAAGATATACACCACACACAAACATAATATCTTTGTATATTATGCTTAATAATATTAAAAAAATCAAAATCAGGAAAAAGGGTAAGAAGACTTGACCACTAATTTAGCTATTAACATTAAATAATAGAATCAGAACCTAAATTAAAGCTTATTAGATTGATCACTGAGCGAAGGAAAAACAAGTACAACCCCAAAGGTTAAACAAAATCAACCCAAAGGTCGAAACAAAACTGAAATATAATATGATTCTTCTCGATTTTGCAAATAAATGAAAAAGGGTTGATTACCGGTGAAGTTGTGGAGCTTAATGTTGGCTTTGAGTACCGGTGGGCGAAAAGATTGGGGTCTTTAAGGTTAAGAGAGATAGCTTGGGAGTAAAGGTCAACGGCCGATTCAAAGTGGTCGTCAACAAACGCCTCCTTAGCCTTCATTCCGGATCCGACGACGCTTGGTCATTGGATGGTTGGGGTTTGTGAGTTTACAGCGGCGAGAAAAAAAACTTGGATGGATGGATTGATCAATTGGGATTAGATTAGACTGGGAAGATTATAATAAGGGGAGAAGAATGCTTGACTTGAGAGAGTTGAGGCCCGAACAAATAAATAAGGATAAATTGGAAAAGCAGACTACAGAAACACAAAAATAAACTAAAACCATTACCGATCTGCAAAGTTAGGAAAACATAAAGAAACTAAACTAAAATCATACAAAATCCAACTTAATTCAAGTTCAAAAGTAATACTATCAATCATAACAACAGAACATAATCAATATTGTCACTACATTTTTTTCCTTATGATGTAGTACTGAAATAATTAAAAATAAAATTAAATAATTCAAAATTCTTCCTTAATTAAAGCCCTCCCGAATTGTTATTTAACTGAATATTAAATATAATACCAAAAAATAAATTTACTTTAAATTAATCTCCAAAAGACTTTTTGGATTAATATTATATACTTAAAATAAAATTTAAAGTCTTTTGGATTATTTAATTTTATTTTATTTAACTTTAACTTTATTTAGTTATGATCATACAAATAAACTTTTATGGAGAAATTTTAAAGTTTAACATAGTGTAAAGTTATTTACTTTATAGTTTATTAAAATAAATAGTTGATATTGTAAGTTACTTAAAAGTGTTATTAAAATTAAATTTACTATTGTAAAAATTTTAAGGTATTTATATTCACTACAATTAATTCAAAAAAAATTATTTAGAACAAGATAATGACCTATTTTATCCCTCACTAAAAAAACTTCTGAATAATGATATATAGTGAGCAATAATTCCTTCACTAAATAGTTTTTTTCCTCGCAAATTTTCATCATAAATTGGCTCCAAAAATCTTTCTATCACCCCAATTTTGCGAGGAAAAATAAATAAATTGTGAATGATGTTTCTTTCGCTAATAACTATATTGTCACTATACTTTTTTCCTTCATTGTTCCTTCGCTAAACAACTCCTTATGTGAAGGAATAAATTCCTTCACAAAATTTCCTTCGCTAGAGGCCATTTTTAGTGTAGTGCATATCATATACATAATCGATCGATCCAATTGGTGGTCAAAGTATGGTTGACCAAACAGCCGTATGAAGATTTTGGGTAACCCAAAAATCTTCAAAGGCAGTTTGTAGACACCACTTTGATCGACCTAGATCTACTACTTGTGATATTGTTATACTGATTTGGTGATATATTATTGTACCCTATCATGAGAACTACACGATTGAACCTTTAGATTACACTGTGTAAGCCCAGAACACAAGATTCAAAGGCTGGAAAGTAGGTATCTTGGCTGTTCTTCATTTCTGGGTAACCCAAAAAATGAAGAACAAGCCTGACAAGATATTTGGAGGCTTAGATCTCTCTGGTAGGTTGTTGGATGGCCATGAAATTGATTGATAATTGTAGTATTACACTTATACTACAATCTAAACACTTTAGCCAACCTAGAACATAGCAAGAACTAGGATCAAATGATGGTCAAATATAGCACCCGGTTAACTGCCTATGCATATCTGGTTTTGGCCAAGAACACATTCAGCGATGGTTTTATCGCCTAAATCCCCTTTAGCGACAGTTTAATTATAAAATCAATTATTTTATTTAATAAATAGAGAAAAATGGTTTTTAATTATTAAAAATTAATAATAAATTCCTAAAAATTATTTTAAAGTTCGAAAGTGGGTTTTTAATAATTTAGAATATATTTCATATATATTTAATATTTTTGGAATATTAAAAGGAATTATTTAATTTATTTAATTATAATATTAAATAAATTATTTAAAAATGATTTTAATACATGAAAATCATTTAGAAACATATTATGGTATAAGAAAATATTTTAAGTTATTTATTTTTAATAACTTTTAATATTATGTGATGAATTTCACTATGTTGGAAGAATCCATATTGTGATTTGATGTTTAATGTAAATACTCATGATTTTGTGTAAAGTCCTTCAAGGAATATATGTACAAGGACTTAGTGACAGATCAAAATTGTTAGGTTGATCTTAGCCTTTAATGTTCACTTGTATAGATAAAGAGATCAAATTTGTTAGGATTGATCTATGGCTAGAAAGATATAGATAGACTCGTAGTCTATCTGGCTGATCAACGAAATCTGCGAAGCTAAAGGCGGGATCGTAGTCTTTGAAATGATCGTAGTGTATCTGCCTTTAAGGGTCTCTCCAGAAATCGTAGAGTGGTCCAGACGTTTGCCGAAGCCAACTCAAAGATCGTAGTGTGCTCTCAGAAATGTAGAGTCTGCAAGACGAGCAAGTGATGATCGTTGTGTTACAAGATCGTAGTGTTCTCTTAAGAACAAGCACCAATATGACAAGACACTACGATTTGGATAGTAGAGTGTCATCTTCCTGTGTGTCAGAAGCATCAAACCCTAACTTTCATTTGAAGACAAATTCCTACAAATAAGGAATGGGTTTTGAACGTTGAAACTCTCATCAATCCCAACGGTACAAAAGATATCCTTTGTATTGATCAAAAAGAGACGTATTCAAGAAGCTAAGAAAAGGACCATTTGGCAAAAGGAAAACATCTTTTGAGGTGTTAGGTGAAAAAGCAGTCTGCCGTGTCAGTAGGCCAGAGTGCTAATCAGAGGATGTGCAAAAAAGTCTCCATCAAAGCTCAGAGATGTCAAACGCATTTAATGCCTCATCAGATGACTTCAAAGGATAGATTTTGAAGAGATCACATATATATACAGAACATACACAGATGAGAGATGACTAAGAAAGCATTGAACAAAAAGGCACAAGAACACTCAACGCTCAACTCTACGATCTAAAAAAAAGGAAAAGCTTGCTCAGCTATTCAGTTCTTTCGAACAAGTGCCTACTAGCAACTGAATAGCATCAATCATGATCTAAACAATATTCAATCAACTGAAGTAAAAGTTCCAGGTCTAAAGGACTTGAAGAGTTCTAAGTGAACTGTGAGATACCAAGTCTGCTGGACTTGAAGAGTTCAAGAGTGAGCTAAGAAGTACCTAGACTGCTGGTCTAGAAGGAATCTATGAGATTCAAGAAGTGTAACAGACATCCTTAGTGGATTTCCTACTCAAGGAGTAGAAGAATGGACTAGGAGCTTTTAGTGCTCTGAACCACTTAAAACTATTGTGTTCATATAACTGCTATAACTGTCATAACTGCCTCAATCTCAATAACTCAAGATATATAACAGAAGGTTTTTCATATATACTCATTCCGCTGTGCATTGATTACAATCAACTTAAAAAGATTAAAAGAAAAGGTTTTAATTATCTATTCAACCCCCCCCCCCCTTCTAGATATCTATCGTGCCTATTGGGAACTAACAATTGGTATCAAAGCAGGTTCTATAATATAGCCTACAAAGCTTGAGTAGATCCACTGGCACACTTACCAAGCGAATCAAAGACTGGAGGAGGCAGCAAGCCACCAATGTGCAACAAAGATAAATTCGCTAACTGGAAGGTTAGGATGCAAGCTTATATGGATTCAATAGATCAAGATCTATTTGAAACTGTTCAAAATGGGCCTTACGTTCCTACAAAGCTTGCACCAACTATAGATGACCCAAACAGAGTACAGATCAAGGTCAAAGAAGAATGGACAGAGAACGAGAAGAGAGCTGTTCAGTTTGACAAAAAAGCCAAGAACATCCTATTTCAATTATTAGAAGATGATCTATTTGAAAACGTGGTCAACTGCAAAACAACAAAGGAGGTTTGGGAAGCACTGCTCATTATGCATGAAGGAACGGAAGAAGTCCGAGAAAATAAACAATCTCTCCTGACTCAACAATATGAGATGTTTGCTCACGTTCAAGGAGAGAACGTCACTGCCACATATGAGAGATTTAACGTCTTGCTCAACTCTCTACGAGCCTATGGAAAGATCTATCCAAACAAATATCTAATCATAAAGTTCATGAGAGCTTTACCAAGCAAGTGGGATGCCAAAACCACTGCCATAAGAGAATCAAAGAACCTACATGAAATGACTGTTCAACAGTTATATGGAAACCTCTTCACTTACTTAATGGAGCCGACACAATAACGAAGCGTTAACGCGAAGGAAAGGAAGAAAGAAGGATAAATGGGTCGCTCTCAAAGTAACTAAAAATACCTCCAATGTCAACACTGAAGTTGATTCTGACTATGATGAAGATGATGATGAGGATTTGGCAATGCTGGTTAAAAGACTACGAAGGTTCATGCGACAAGGCAGAACCAACAAGCCAAAGAAAGTCAGCAACTACAACAGCCAAGAGCAAATGAATGACTTATGCTACAACTGCAAGAAACCTGGTCACTTCATTGCCAACTGCAACAAACCTCTCAGAGAAGAACTCAAGAAGAAATCGCATGCAAAGAAGGAATACAAAGGCAACAAGAGGCCACAGAAGAAAGACAAAGGTCTTGTAGCTGGAGGATCGTGGAGTGACTCGGACAATGACTCAACTCCTGAATCTGGAGATGATGAGGATCCTCAAATAGCTAATCTCTGCTTGATGGCCAAAAATGTAAAGGACAAACAAAACGCCAGCATTCATGAATTAAGTATTGATGAGGTATTTGACTTCAACTCTCCTGATGTAGACATTGATGATCTTAGAACTGCACTGCATGGCATAACATCTAATCTGCATCAATACATAAAGTGGTTTAGAGTTCTGTCTAAGGATTATTCACTTCTTCAAAAGGAGAAAGAAAAAGTTCAAGAAGAACTGAAACAAATTTCTTCTCGATTACTAATTCTTTCTCCGAGCTTGAAGCTGAGAATAAGCTCTTGAGACAAACAAGTGAGCTCAATGCAAAACGAGAGTCTAGTCTAACCTCGAAAATTGAGGATCTAGAAAAGACCATCTCTACATGGAATAAATCTTCTTCATCCATGGACTCTTTAATCTCCAATCAGAGAAGCATCTCTGATAGAACAGGGCTAGGCTTTGGGGAATCTACCTCAGAGCCATGTGTAAAAAAATTAAAGGAGAACAGCATGAGTGATGCCTCAAGTTTCAGTAAAGGCATTATATTTGTGAAATCCTCAAAGAACAATGAGCCTGTCAAACCCTGCCCAGCTGATTCAATTCATACTCCCAGAAATAAGGGATCTCATGCTGGTTTAGGTTTCAGAAAAGAAAAGAGTGATCTAGCTACTACTCATCAACCTTGAAGGATCGTAGAGTCAAATAAAACCAACTCTACGAACCAACCAAGAAGACACAGTAGAAGTAAGATATACTCTCCTCAATTAATGAAACAAGAGAACACATGGAAAAGGGGATATCAGCCTAGCAGGAGGATGACCATTAACCCACAAAATTCCAAATGGAGGAAGAATTTTCACACACACACTTACATGCATCATATCAAATGCTTTGAGTGCCACAGAGTTGGTCACAAGGCTGCGAATTGTCATTATTATTCCATGCACGTGAGACCCAAAATTAAGTAGATTTGGGTCCCCAAGGGTACTAACATAATAGGACCCATGCAAATATGGGTACCAAAATGAAGGCTTAATGTTACCTCAGGAAAGGAGCTCCACGAACACAACCTGGTATCTGGATAGTGGATGTTCAAGGCACATGACTGGGAACAAAGCCCTTCTGACTAACTTCATAGAGAAGGAGGGTCCCTCGGTCATATTTGGAGATAATGGCACTGGCAAGACAAGAGGCTATGGCTCAGCAGGAAATGGTGCAGTGTCATTCAGTAAAGTGGCCTATGTGGAAGGACTACATCACAACCTTCTAAGCATTAGCCAACTCTGTGACAAGGGTCATCAAGTAACATTCATCAACAATCAATGTCAAGTTCGAGACCTGAAGACATTTGAAGTAAAGCTAACCAGAACAAGAGAAGGAAATGTCTACACAGTAAATCTTGGACAACTAAGCTCAGACGAGACAATGTGCTTTCTGGCTAAAGCATCTAAAGAAATGATCTGGCTATGGCATCGAAGATTATCTCATCTCAACTTCAAAAGCATGTCCAAATTAGCTTCAAAAGATCTAGTTGCAGGCCTACCCAAATTCAACTTCGTTAAAGAAAGGCCCTGTAATTCCTGTCAACTTGGGAAACAGACCAGAAGTTCATTTAAGAGCCAAACCATCAACTCAATCGACAAGCCTCTGCAATTACTACATATGGATCTTTTTGGACCAATTCCAACGACGAGCCTTGGGGGAAAGAGATACTCACTGGTCGTAGTCGTATTTACTACACACCAGATTACATGGGTATTCTTTCTAACCTCAAAAGATGAAACAAGCTCCCAACTAATCAAGATGTTCAAGCTGGCGATGAATGAGAAAGGAGAGAAAATCAAGGCCATAAGAAGTGATAATGGCAGAGAATTCGATTTCTCAAAAATGGATCAATTCTGCACAGACAATGGGATTAGTCATAACTTCTCAGCTCCACGAACTCCCCAACAAAATGGAGTTGCTGAGAGAAAGAACAGGACATTAATAGAGGCTGGAAGGACTCTACTAGCTGCAGCTCATCTACCAGAGTACTTCTGGGCAGAAGTGGTCAACACTGCATGTTATACTCAGAACAGATCACTCATATACTCTACGATTAAGAAGCTTCCTTATGAACTTTGGAAAGGAAGAAAGACAAATGTCAGCTACTTTCATGTGTTCAGCTGCGCATGCTACATACTCAACAATGGAAAGCAGTACTTGACAAAGTTTCAACAGAAATCAGACGAAGGAATCTTTCTTGGATATGCCACAGACAGCAAGGCTTACAGAGTGTTCAACAAGAAGACACTGAGTGTAGAAGTCTCGATTCACATCATCTTTGATGAAACAAACTTAGACAAAATAGTGCTCCAAGACACTGCGACTAGCAGTTCAGACACTACGAACAAGGTCATCGAGCCCAATACTATGATCGTAGTGCCTGATAATAAAATCGTTGAGCTAGAGAATGAGATCGTAGAGAGGCCTATGCCAGACAATGAACCTCCACATCAAGAAGAAGAAATAGATCTTGAAGATCTGAGACAAGAAGGCATAAGAACGGATATTCCAACAGGAAACAAATGGGCAAAAGATCACACTCAAGATCTAATCATTGGAGATCTGAACGCAAGAGTCAAGACAAGAGCTGCTACTCAAAATGAATGCTTCTATCTAAGCTTCCTATCCCAAATAGAACCAAAGAAGATAGAGGATGCTATGGAAGATTCCAACTGGATAGAGGCCATACAGGAAGAACTTAATCAGTTTGAGAGAAGCAAAGTTTGGAGATTGGTTCCAAGACTAAAGAACCATCCTGTAATTGGAACCAAGTGGGTCTTCAGAAACAAGATGGATGAAGATGGGGTGATAATAAGGAATAAGGCTAGACTAGTAGCCAAGGGATACTCTCAAGAAGAAGGTATTGACTATGATGAGACATTTGCACCTGTTGCCAGACTAGAAGCCATCAGAATATTCCTTGCCTTTGCTGCTCACATGAAGTTCAAAGTCTTTCAGATGGATGTCAAAAGTGCATTCTTGAATGGTGAACTTCAAGAAGAAGTCTATGTAGAATAGCCTCCAGGTTTCATCAATCCATCTCTTTCTAATTATGTCTTTAGATTAGACAAAGCCTTATATGGTCTCAAACAAGCACCTAGAGCATGGTATGAAACACTAACTAACTTTCTTATTGAAAATGGATTTACTAGAGGTAGAGTAGATACCACACTATTTCTTAGAAAGCATAAAGATAAGGTCCTATTACTTCAAATTTATGTTGATGATATTATATTTGGTTCTACTGATGAAAAGTTATGCAAGAGATTCTCCAAGCTTATGCAGAGCAAATTCGAAATGAGCATGATGGGTGAGCTGAACTTCTTTCTTGGACTACAAGTAAAGCAGACTGATGAAGGAATTTCATAAACCAAGCTAAGTACATTAAAGACTTACTCAAGAAGTATGGCATGGAATCAGCCTCTCCCATGAAAACCCCAATTGCTCCTGCAACCAAGCTTGACAAAGATGAAAAAGGTAAAAGTATTGATATAACTCAATACAAGGTATAATTGGCTCTCTTTTATATCTTACTTCTAGTAGACCAGATATAATGTTTGTAACATGCATTTGTGCTAGATTTCAGGCATGTCCTAAAGAATCTCATTTAACTGTTGTAAAGAGGATTTTCAGGTACCTCAAAGGTATCCCAAGGAATCCTCATTTGAGCTAATAGGCTATACAGATGCTGATTTTGCAGGCTGCAAAATAGACAGAAAAAGTACCAGTGGCACTTGTCAATTACTAGGAAACAGACTTGTGTCCTGGTTTAGCAAGAAGCAAAACTCAAGATTCATCTACCTCAATTGCAGGAAGTTTGAATACATTCTTCACCGGTAGTTCTTTGTGTTTCAGATTCTATGGATGAAAAATCAGCTAGCAGATTATGGGTTTGAATTCAAATCCATACCTATTCATTGTGATAACACAAGTACAATTGCTATAACTCATAATCCTGTCACGCATTCTAGGACTAAGCATATAAAAATAAGGTATCACTTCATTAGGGATCATGTACAAAATGGAACAATATCTTTACAATATATCCCTACTGAAAATCAACTTGCTAATGTTTTTACAAAACCACTAGATGAATCCTGATTCAACAAACTAATAAGTGAGCTAGGCATGCTTAACTTACAAACCTAAAATATTATGCTCTAGTTTATGCTATTCATACAGATTTAAGGGCTATGTCCAAAATCAAAGACATGATCAAAGGAAGTCCATGATCGTAGAGCCAAAGTGTCATAAAACTCAACAAACGCTGACAGAATCAACGATCGTAGTACAAACTCAACGATAGCAGAGCTATATGATGATCCAGCAAAAATCAAAGCATTCTCTCTGATAAGTGGCTAATGGACAAACCTAACCCTTGTTCTATTCAAGAGGTTGGCCCTTCCTTAGCTACCTTAAACCAAGGAAATGCTAAACCAAAGGTTCATCACGAGAACTTGATCAGACTCTACGATTGATAAGTCAGACTCGACGACCGTAGCCCAGACACAACGATTGCAGATCAGACTCCACGATTACAGATCAGATTCGACGACTGCTGGATAGACTCAACGATGGATGGACAGATTCGATGATTCCAAGGACCATCTCAATGATCGTAGTCTCACTAAAGAATACATCATCCCAGAATAATTTAAGGGCAATTCAGTACAATCCTTCTCTGTCAAGAATTCGTAGAGCCAAGCAAAGTTTGACACCTGTCCCACTAAGCAAAATAGAGAAAGGGAAGTTTCAGGTATAAATTAAAATCGTCTTTTTGAAATCTGAAGTTCAAAAGACCATCTCTCTCTTCCTCTCTCAAGCAGAAACCCTAAATCAGTAGCAAGCTCTGTTAGCCTCACTTCCTATAAAGAAATCAATGGCAGCTTCCAGTGTTGTCTCCGGGTACAGACTGTGTTTCGACGAGTTTAAAACGGCTGATCCCCAATTTCACAAGACATTGTCGCTACTAAAGAAGGCAGGTCTCGAAGAAGCCTTTGGTACTGACACATTGATCTACCCAAAGCTGGTGAAAGAATTCTACAATAATAGAGTGTTTGAAAAGAACACCATCACCGTGAAAGTAAGGAATGTCCAAATCAAATTAAGAGCTGAAGACATCAATCTAGCCCTAGGGCTCAAATATGAAGGGTATCCGTCCTTAGATGGAATAGATTTTCACAAGGGTTTCAAGAAGATGCATCATAAGAAGTCACCTTCTGTTAAAGGGTACAAAAAGAAGGAGTTCCCACAAAGGTATGAGTTTCTGGCTGACATGTTGGAAAATGCATATGTTGTAAAAGCTCAGGTCATGACTCTATGAATGAGATACAACTCATACTCATGACTGCCATATGCTATAAAATTCAACTAAACGATGGGGCTTTATTACTTGAATGGATTGGAAAGTGGATGGTTAGCTCCAAGAAGACAAAGAGCTCTCAGAAGATGCTCTACGGATGATTTATCAGCATTATCCTACAGGCTACTCTTGGTGACCTGATTGAGGATGATGAAGGAGAAACCATAAACCCAAATCGACGAATAACCCAGCAGTTGTTTGAAAATGGAAGAGAAATCCAGCTGAAAATGTGAAGTTGATGTCTGAATCCAGTGGTCGAACTGGTGAGATAAAAGGAACAGGAGTGCTAGGGAATATGTCTGTTGTCAAAGAAACTGAGGAAGAAGAAGAAGAAACTAACCAGGGAGAACCCATTGCTTTAATCAGAAAGAGCAAAGGGAAAATGAAAGACAGAACTACAAAAGAACCTCAAGGATCCACCACCAACAAGCTAGTAGAGTCCTCAGAAATTGAGACTCTAAGGATCCTAAGGAGAAAGGAAAAGCAAGCAGAGGCAGAAGAAGATAGAGCAACTATTTCTCAGTTGCTGAAGATGAATAAGACCAGCCACAAGAGCAAAAAGCCATCAGCCTCCTCGATCGTCGAGTCCCCTCCGATCGTCGAGTCCAGACCAAATAAGGAAGCAGCTGCATCAAATATCTTAGCTGATCTGAAGGACATAACTAAAGAGAGTCCTGAGGCTGTAGCACAGCCTAAAAGGCCAAGAAGGAAACTGCTTAAGAAGTATATTCTTGCCAATGAAGAAGTGCTGAGAAGGGAGGCAAAAGAACTAAGTGCTAAAAAGGAACCAACCAGTGAATGTCAAGAAGTCATGGCTCATACTGAGGGGGAGATGCATGAAGATGCAATAATAGAAGATACACCTATTGAGGGGGAGTTAGATGAAACTCACATCATAGAAAGTGATCCAACTGAGGGGGAGCTGTAAATCGTCCAAATGGATGATCACTCTGAGAGGGATGCTCATGTTGTTCCCATGATAGAAAAAGAAGCTCATGCAGTCAAAAAGGGAGAACCCGCACAAGAACACCATGAGACCATTGAAATAATGGAATCCTCAACCGAGAGCAAAGAAGAGAATTAAGACGATGAGGTCGAGATCATTGCAGAAGGCATAGATGGTTACAGAAGATTCAACTATGAGCAACTATTTGCATATCTTCCTATGATGCCCTTCCACCGGGCTCAAATTCTGAACTCTTGGGATCATATGTTCTGGAGTTTCAAAGAGTATCCAGTTATCTCAGTACTTGCAAATGGATTCCCAGGGAAACTCAATTTTGCCAAGAAGCTTTTCTCCAACAGCCCTTCCTCAGAGAACACACATGAGGTACTATCTATCCCCACTTCTTTCAGAATTAACCACTTGCCATCAGCCTCATTCAATCAATTTTATGAAATCCCACAATGGTTACAAGTGATTCTTCACCCCCTAAACCAATTTCCAGTTACAGGGTCCCAAAATTCTGTAACTGAGGAACCAAATGTGACCAACCTCTTAAGGCTACCAAATCCTATCATCTCTACGATTACTGACTCTAGCCCTTTGGTAGAGTGTACACCTCAAATCGTAGAGTCACCAAGCTTCACCGTCCAAACCCAGGCTCCTCCATCAAATATTCCCTCCTCGTCCAGAAATGAATGCTTAATCTTGAACTTGCTCTCTACTCACTGCAAGATCAATTCAAGAGTACATCAACTCCCCCCACAAATTCCAAATCTGAATGAGATCCTGTCAGAACTATCCACAAAGGCTGATTTGTCAGCAATGTGTGAGAATGTTGTTAAGGAACTCAACAAGAGTCTTAAAGATAATACTGCACTTATACAGCTGAGATTGACATCAATGATCAATGTTGCAAACAATCTTCCAAGCTCCTTGAGCTCCGAACTGTCTAAAACACTCAAAGAGATTATTACTGAAATGCTACAAAGTATAAAAGACAGGGATGATATTCACTTCCTTGCAGCTAAACGACATCGGGATGCTGTCTTGATCCTATAGAAAACTCAAGAATCTCAGAACCAACTGATGATACAAAGCATCCAAAATCTTCAGACTGCTGTCAAAGAATTTCAACAATTCTATGTCAAAGACTGGCGAAAAGCAATGACAACATTCTCTCCATCCTTCAGCAAAGAGAAGCTAGGTCTGAAGCTCTAATCGAAGAAAATAGAGAAGACATTGCTCAGACCAAGAGTCAGCTCAACGAGCTTGTCCAAGGAGTTGCTCGCCTCTTCGAAGACATTCGAACCCTTGATGCTGACATAAAGGGGGAGAATAGAGGCAAAGGAGATCAGGAAGGTCAGGGAGGCAAGGGCAGAGGCAGAGGACAATTCCAAAAACAATTCCAAACTCAAGCAATGAGGAACCCACCTGGAAGGCAAATCACTCAACAGACTTCGTGATCAAGCTATCAGACTCAGCGATCTGATTAGCAGGAAGTTTTGATAGCTCAACCATTAAGGAGTCTAGGGCTAACTACTAGCTCGCATGAAGTGACTGCAACAGGCCTAAAAATGCCAATTGGAGATCCTGCATTCATGAATAAACACGACCACAATCCAAGACTAAGCCCAAGTGAACTAGAAGGTTTAGCCAGGATAGATGAAGCAAGCAAAAAAAGGAGAGCAGAGGAAAAGGCAAACCCTCCAAGGAGCAAAAGGCCAAGGAAATAGAGATAAGTTGAATTTTAATTCTTATTGATGTAGTTAATCTCAAATGTAACATCTATCTTCATACATCAATAAATTCATGCTTATTCTCTAGAAATTTCAGCTGCTCACTGAAATACTAAGTCATGTTTACTTTTTCTGCAACTGCATATAGAATTTAATAATCATGACAACAAATCTCCTTGGTTATGTCAACATCAAATAGGGGGAGATTGTTAGAAGAATGCATATTGTGATTTGATGTTTAATGTAAATACTCATGATTTTGTGTAAAGTCCTTCAAGGAATATATGTACAAGGACTTAGTGACAGATCAAAATTGTTAGGTTGATCTTAGCCTTTAATGTTCACTTGTATAGATAAAGAGATCAAATTTGTTAGGATTGATCTATGTCTAGAAAGATATAGATAGACTCGTAGTCTATCCGACTGATCAACAGAATGCAGAAGCTAAGGCAGGATCGTAGTTCTGAAATGATCGTAGTGTATCTGCCTTTAAGGGCCTCTCCAGAAATCGTAGAGTGGTCCAGACGTTTGCCGAAGCCAACTCAAAGATCGTAGTGTGCTCTCGGAAATATAGAGTCTGTAAGACGAGTAAGTGATGATCGTTGTGTTACAAGATCGTAGTGTTCTCTTAAGAACAAGCACCAATATGACAAGACACTACGATTTGGATAGTAGAGTGTCATCTTCCTGTGTGTCAGAAGCATCAAGCCCTAACTTTCATTTGAAGACAAATTCCTACAAATAAGGAATGGGTTTTGAACGTTGAAGCTCTCATCAATCCCAACGGTACAAAAGATATCCTTAGTATTGATCAAAAAGAGACGTATTCAAGAAGCTAAGAAAAGGACCATAGGGCAGAGGAAAACATCTTTTGAGGTGTTAGGTGAAAAAGCAGTATGCCGTGTCAGTGGGCCAGAGTGCTATTCAGAAGATGTGTAGAAAAGTCTCCATCAAAGCTTAGAGATGTCAAACGCATTTAATGCCTCATCAGATGACTTCAATGGATAGATTTTGAAGAGATCACATATATACAGAACATACATAGATGAGAGATGACTAAGCAAGCATTGAACAAAAATGCACAAGAACACTCAACGCTCAACTCTACGATCTGCGAAAAAGGAAAAGCTTACTCAGCTATTCAGTTCTTTCGAACAAGTGCCTACTAGCAACTGAATAGCATCAATCACGATCTAAACAACATTCAATCAACTGAAGTAAAAGTTCCAGGTCTGAAGGACTTGAAGAGTTCTAAGTGAACTATGAGATACCAAGTCTGCTGGACTTGAAGAGTTCAAGAGTGAACTAAGAAGCACCTAGACTGCTGGTCTAGAAGGAATCTGTGAGATTCAAGAAGTGTAACAGACATCCTTAGTGGATTTCCTACTCAAGGAGTAGAAGAGTGGACTAGGAGTTTTTAGTGCTCTGAACCACTTAAAACTATTGTGTTCATATAACTGCTATAACTGCAATATCTGCTATAACTGTCATAACTGCCTCAATCTCATTAACTCAAGATATATAACAGAAGGTTTTTCATATATACTCATTCCGCTGTGCATTGATTACAATCAACTTAAAAAGATTAAAAGAAAAGGTTTTAATTATCTATTTAACCCCCCCCCCCCCTTCTAGATATCTATCGTGCCTACTGGGAACTAACACACTAATTAATTAATATTAATGGTAATTAATTTATTTAATAAATATATTAAATAAATTATGGAAAAGTAGAATTAATGTTTTAAAAATCATATAAAAATGAATTAAGTGTTATAAAAATATTTTAAGTAATAAAATATAACTTTTGATATTTTGTCATGAAAAATATTAATATTTTAATATTAATAACAATTATCGGATAATGAATTTAATCATTTAATAATCATATAAATATGATTTTAAAGTATTAAAAATACTTTGTGATATTATAAATATATTATAATATTATGACATGTATTTCATTAATATTTGATAATAAATAAATATTAATGATAATAGAATATTGTGGTATTTATATCATATAAATACGATATTAATGATTTAAAAATCACGATAAATGGTAATAATTATCTGAAAATTATTACAAGTCTTTGAAAAATATTTTTGACTGATAATAAATTATGTAATATATTTGTTAAGTGTTTAGACCGAGTCTGATGATTAGTAGGCTCGAGAATTGTCCGACTAGGACGTCGGGATGTCAAAATTATGCCGGATTCAACTCAGACTACAAAAATTTGACTTAATACTAAGTCTTATGTGTTGTATATACTTATAGGGTTATGTGTTATGTGTTTAGGTTATTCTATGAATATATATAATAGTATTATACTGTGATGATATTATTCTAATATTTGGAGATCGGTATTATTTATATTAGGTTTTCAGATAAAGCTAAATAAGTTGTGTAACGATAATCAACGGATCAGGCAAGTTTTCCTTAAGTCAACTTCGAGTTGTTTATTCAAATGTGCGTATGGATAATCATTGTTGATTACCATGTCTATGAATTGTTAAATCGTACTCTGTGCATATTGCATGTATTAATCAGGTATGAAAGGCTGATCACCTTCATTACCATTCGGTCCAGATATAATTGATATGTTCATGTTCAATGTTCGTTCAGCTATGAAAGTTTGTTCATGCTAGTTCTCAATTATATTATATCCTTAATTTATTGAACTTAAACTTGCTAGGAAAACTTGTTGCTCACCCTTGCTATATCATGATAAACACTTATAGATTAGGCGAATACTTCGGATACAAGGAAAGGTCAAAGACAAGTACAACTAGGGAATTATGTGTGCAACTAAATTATAATAATATAGTATGATAATAACATTGTATGTTAGATAGAATATTGGTTCGGGTATATATTATGTGAAGGTTCTCGACCTTGGGGATAATGTGTAATGTTTAATGTATAAACAATTTATGTTTACATCTTCTGTAATAGTTATAGAAATAGTATACTAGATCCTTGGTTATTAGGAACGGGATTTGGTGATGCTACAGTTGGTATCAAAGCTATAGGTTATGGACCTTAGGTAGGGTTATCTGAGACTAATAACCGCAGTGACTAGGATATGTACTAACTCAAATAGAGTTAGTTAGTCGGTAAGATTCAAAGACGAATCTCGGCGAGTTATAAAAGATACGGAGTTCCTAACTCTAATAATAAAGGTGAACAGTAGTGATGAATAGATAGAGTCTAAAAGACTAAAAGAATAGGGATAGGAAATCTTAAAGCAAAGCGATCATAGTATTAAAATGAATCGTAATATATACGATGAGATCACCCCGTGATCTGATAAAGTTATAACAGGGAATAGAGTCAATCAAATGATTTAAAAGTCTATGACAAGAATGTTGTGTGTAAGTTGTACTACGAATTGGTAGACTTTTAAATTTTTTTTTTGAACATCAAGCTAAATATGCATTATGTGCTTTTGAAAAATGAATTTTTTGTTCTCAACTCTTGGTGACTATTGTATGTGTGGACTTCGGGCCACCGACACCTCGTTACCTGTTGAGATGATAAAACTGATTTGAAATGATTTTTGAACAGTTTAAAGAATAGTCTATGCTAATTGTTTTGGCTAGACAAAAATGATTTGAAATATCAAAATTTATTTTATTTATCATTAATGTATCATGTAACCTGGTGCAAGATTGATAAAAAATGATGGAGTTGTAAATACAGGAATACTTAGTGTTGAATTCAATCTAAAAATTATTGTTCCACTATTGTATGATGTGTTATGACAAAGTCATATAATGACAGCATCCTCAAATGGGCTATTAATACAGTACGACATCAAGTCATCATTTTCAAACTATTTAAAAAAAAATAATTTGCCAACAGGGTTTTGGCTATACCTTAATATTTTGTTAAAATTGATTATTGATATGAATCTAAGCTATTTGATTCGGCTAGGCTAATGTTTATGAAAACTCTTAAGCATTCTTTGAAAATTTACTGAACCAAATTATTTTGGTGTGGTATCCGATAAAACCGAGGTAAAAATTTTGTGCCTATGGCAGTTGATGAGTGGGTTTCATACCGCGAATTTGCCCTTTTTATTGCTTATTATTGATGCCTATTTTCTGTCGTTTGGATATCTTGCTTAAATATTTTATTATTTATCCGTCTGATTCACTTCAGCCTAGCTTTGCAAATTTTTGCTTGAGTTTTTTGGAAAATGGCACCCCGGCGCTAGTCAGTACAGGCTCTCTGTTAACTCACGCCCGACGCCTTGATCTCGATCTTTGCAATCCGTACCGCAACGCCAAAGCAGAAACTTCGTTCTTCTTTGAAACTTCGCACCCGGCGCCAAGAATCACGCTTCAAGGCGTCGCCTATAGCATCGTGTGCCCGGCGCCTTGACACCTCGCGTCGTGCAGACACACACCCCGACGCCATAGTAACTCGTGCCCCAACGCCATAAACCGAAAGCACTACCAATGTGTTAATGTTAACTTTCATGTATACCTTGTGCGAACTCCGTTTCCCAACAGTGTGTCTCCTTAAATGACCTAGAGGAGAAGGGGATCATATAAATAGAATGCAAGGCGGCTATTTTAAATGATCTTCGGAAGACAGAAGACAGAACATCAGAGATAGAAGATATTATAGCATTAATTTATATTATTATTGATTATTATTCTAGAAGAGAAAGAAGCTTGTGATAGGAAGACCAGATTATTACATTCCGCATTTATCAGCAAAAGTTCTACTTGGAAGAAAAGATTTGGTAGTAGAACACTTCCAGCAGGAGTTTTCTTACTCCAAATCTCCTATTCTTTGTATTTTTCTGATAATGTGTATTGCATTAGAAATGTGGGTTAGCACCATAGTTATGAACTAACTCCATTTTTAGGATTGCAATGTAACCTTTTGAATAACTTAATCGACTTTCTCTCTCTTTTTATATAATGAAGCATTTTGGAATGGGTTGTTGTATTTTGCTTATGTTGTCTGATTTCTTGATAAAGAAATTGTTAGTGATAGTAATGGAAATTGATAAATGGATATTATTGTCTGTCTTTAAATTCAACAACACCTGTTATGACCTTGACATCTGAATGTGGGCTTAATGTGCCAATAGGATAGACATATCCTTATTTGCCTTATGTGACCTTGGAAATGTGCTTAATGACCTCGACCCAGTTAGTTTCACCCATAGACATATGGTGTTCTAGCTTGTTAGGGATGTGCATTTGACCTTCGACAGAAGTCTATGCCTATTATTGTTCTAGGTCGACCATTCCTTGATTCGTTTGTATTATGGAGAGTTAGAAGATTAGGCGAAGCATTAAGGGAGTTGTAATCCTATCTTACCTTCCTAGCACAACCAACTTCTCTTAGTTAGTTTACTTATTGAAATAGCTTAACAAACCATTACTTTCAATCATTTAGATAAGTTTAGTAGCGACTTTACCTTAGTATTTGTTTCTGTTAAGTCTTTGTCCTCGTGGGTTCGACACTCTACTTTCATATATTACTTGTTAAGACCGCGTATACTTGCGCGTGTTTTTCGATTACTAAATCGTGCAATTAGTTTTTGGCGCCGTTGCCGGGGACTTAGAATTAATTGTTTTACAATATTGAAACTAAGTCATTACGATCCTTACTTTAAACTGATTTTTCTGTTTAATTCTCTCTTCAGGTAATCTCCATTGTTTATGCCACCTCAGAAGGGACGAAATATAATACCTTTCGATCCCGAGGTTGATAGAACATTCCGACGACTGCGGAGAGAGAAATCCAAAGACACACTCGAGGACATTCCTGCTCCTATCATAGTGGCTGAGGAACTTCAGAAATCTCTGAGGGAGTATATTATGCCTCGTATTGATGATCTCCAGGCGAGCATTCAAAGGCCCGTCATCCAAGCCAACAATTTTGAGATCAAGTCGGTCACCATTCAAATGTGCACCAACATCCAGTTTGGGGGACTGCCAAATGATGACCCCAATGATCACTTGATAAATTTTGTGGAGATCTATGACACTTTCAAATGTAACAGAGTGTCTGACGAAGCCATCAGACTCTGTTTGTTTCCATTCACGTTAAGGGACAAAGCCAAGAGATGGCTTCATTCACTTCCGTCTGGATCCATTACTACATGGACCGACTTGGCGCAGAAATTTGGGGCAAAATTCTTTCTGCCCACCAAAATAGCTAGGCTCAGGCATGACATCATGTCCTTTGTTCAGTTTGAATCCGAATCCTTGTACGACTCGTGGGAGCGTTTTAAGGATCTGCTATGGAAATGCCCACACCATGGACTGCCCGAGTGGCTCCTTATCCAGACCTTTTACAATGGTTTTTCCGGGTCTACTCGATCGAGTATTGATGCCGCATCTGGAGGGGCATTCATGGCCAAACACCATGCAGCAGGATATGAGCTGGTGGAGACAATGGCTGCAAACAATTATCAATGGCCTAATGATAGGCAAGCCCCAAGAAGAGCAGCGGGGGTTTATGAAGTGGACTTTTTCACATCGTTAGCGGCTCAGGTAACAGCGCTAACAAAAAGGCTAGACACCATAGGACCTTCAGCGGTTCAAAACGTGCAGAGTGTCATGGTTCAATGTGAATTATGTCAAGGGAGCCACCCAACTGAGCAGTGTGTGATAAGCCCTAAATCGGTTCAATTTTCTTCTAACTACGGGCGGCAACAAAATACCAGTCTTCCTACTCATTACCACCCGGGGTTAAAAAACCATCCCAACTTCTCATGGGGCAACAACTCCAACAACAACAGCAACAACCCCAATCCACAACAACCTCCGTTTACCAGACCAAATTATGCTAATCCTCCTGGATTCCAACCTCAGACTCAGTTCAACCCATATCCACAGAGCAATCAGAATCAGTTTCACTATCCTCTACCACAATAGGAAAAGAAGCCCAGTTTAGAAGATCTTCTGTCGAGGTATATAGCCCAGAACGAAACCAGAAGTAACAATCAAGAAGCCTCCATTAGGAATATTGAAGTACAGATAGGTCAGTTGGCTACTTCCTTGAATAGTCGACCACCAGGCGCATTGCCAAGTGACACTGATGTCAACCCAAAACGGGAAGGCAAGGAACAGTGTAAAGCAGTAACCCTACGAAGTGGGAGAACCACTAATGTGCAAGGTGGAGAGGGTATTCCTGTGGGAGATGAGACAGTGTCTGATGAGGAACTTTCTGTGAAGGAGAATGCTGAGACTAGTGGGTTTGAAGAAAGTGGTAAAGATAACCTTTCAACACCATCTCCTCCAACGACTGTGGTCATTCAGCCTCTCCCTCAGTTACCGTTCCCCTAGAGGGTGCAGAAACAGAAGCTGAATAAGCAGTTTTCCAAATTCTTGGAGGTGTTCAAAAGACTGCACATCAATATACCGTTTGTAGAGGCATTGGAGGGAATGCCTAGTTATGTCAAGTTTATGAAGGACATCCTGTCCAAGAAACAAAAAATAGGGGACTATGAGACGGTGGCGCTGACAGAAGAGTGTAGTGCCATCCTTCAAAACAAGCTTCCGCCAAAGCTAAAAGACCCGGGAAGTTTTACAATCTCGTGCACCATTGGGGACCAGTTTATTGGGAAGGCTCTATGTGATTTAGGGGCCAGCATCAACTTGATGCCCCTCTCCATTTATAAAAAGCTGGGCCTCAATGAAGCCAAGACAACAAGTGTCACCCTTCAATTAGCTGACAGATCTCTGACATACCCGAAGGGAATTATAGAGGATGTGCTAGTGAAAGTCAACAAGTTCATTTTTCTGGCGGATTTCATAGTCCTTGATTTTGAGGAGGATAGGGAAATCCCAATAATATTGGGAAGGCCGTTCTTGGCAACTGGGAGGACCCTCATTGATGTCCAAAAGGGGGAGTTGACAATGAGAGTTAATGATCAGGAAGTGACGTTCAATGTCTTTCGATCAATGAAATATCCTAATAACCCTGAGGATTGTTCCAAATTAATACTATTGATAAATCAGTGGAGGGGGTATTCTCAGAAACTTGCATTCCAGACCCTTTGGAAGCTTTATTAACTAGGGCTAGTACTATAGAAGATCCTTCGCATGTAGAATGTGCCATGTGGCTCGATGAACCTCAAAGATCAAAGCAATTCCACCGACAGTCTGAATCTCTGAATGATAATGAGGCCTCTACATCCAAAGCGCAGCCATCTATCATCGAGCCTCCTGTCCTTGAGCTCAAACCTTTGCCTACTCACCTGAGGTATGCTTATTTAGGAATTTCATCTACATTACACCTGATAATTTACGCTTCTCTAACCAAGTGTCGGGAAGAAAAATCAACATTGTGCTCAAGAAGTACAAAATGGCCTTAGGATGGTCTATCGGCGATATAAGAGGATCATTAACTATGCATGCACAAAATTCTTTTGGAGGAAGGCTCAAAGCCATCTATAGAGCATCGAGGCGGCTAAATCCTATTATGAAAGAGGTCATCCGGAAAGAAATCATTAAGTTGCTAGATCTGGGCATTATCTACCCCATCTCGACGATCCTTGGGTTAGTCTAATCCAATGTGTGCCAAAGAAGGAGGGATGACGATGGTGTCCAAATCGAAAATAACGAATGATTCCCACCAGATGGTGACCGGGTGGAGAGTGTGCATGGATTACGGTGAAGTCGAACAAATCAACATGTAAGGATCACTTTCCCTTCCTATCATTGATCAAATCTTTGGACCGGGTTGGTGGGCATGAATACTATTGTTTGCTTGATGGGTATTCGGGGTACAATCAGATTTCTATTGCTCCGGAAGATCAGGAGAAGACGACATTTACATGTCCTTATGGGACCTTTGCCTTTCGAAAAATGTCCTTCGGGTTATGTAATGCTCCCGCCATATTTCAGCGGTGTATGATGTCAATCTTCTCTGACATGGTTGAGAAGACCTTGGAGGTCTTCATGGACAACTTCTCAGTCTTTGGGAGCTCATTCGACAATTGCTTGACTAATCTGACGGCAGTTCTCCATCTATGTGTTGAAACCAACTTGGTGTTGAATTGGGAGAAGTGTCATTTCATGGTCGAAGAGGGCCTTATTCTAGGTCATCTGGTGTCTGTAGACGGAATTGAGGTTGATAAGGAAAAGATCGATGTGATCAATAACCTTCCACCACCCACCTCAGTCAAAGGGGTGAGGAGTTTCCTCGGACACGCCGGTTTTTATAGAAGGTTTATTCAGGACTTCTCTCGGATCACCAAACCGTTGTGCACTCTTTTGGAAAAGGATATGCCTTTCCAGTTCAATGCCGCCTGCCTGAGCGCTTTTGAGTTATTAAAGAAAAGGCTTGTCTCGACTCCTATTGTGGTAGCTCGGACCGGCCTACCCTTT
This sequence comes from Panax ginseng, assembly GCA_020205605.1. Taxonomy (NCBI): domain Eukaryota; kingdom Viridiplantae; phylum Streptophyta; class Magnoliopsida; order Apiales; family Araliaceae; genus Panax; species Panax ginseng. Next base: position 93,384,386 of record CM035129.1, read on the forward strand.
TTGAGCTAATGTCGACGCCAAATGACTATGCTATAGAGGCGGTGTTGGGCGGAAGAAGGAGAAGGTCTTCCATACCATTTATTATGCCGATGAAGACATTGACCGATGCTCAGTTAAATTACACCACCACTGAGAAGGAGTTGCTGGCAGTAGTGTATGCTTTTGATAAGTTCCGTTCCTACCTCATCGGAACGAAGGTGATCGTATACACCGATCACTTTCGGCGATCAAGTATTGATTGAAAAGAAGGAACGCTAAGCCGAGATTGATACGATGGGTTACGCTTCTGAGAATTTAACTTAGAAATCGAGAGACAAGAAGGGCCGAGAATCGAGTTGCAACCATTTAAGTAGATTGGAAAACACCACATCTTGATGCGGGTTTCGACAAAGCTATAAATGATTTTTTTCGAATGACGCGAATTTCTTTGGGTAAATGGCAAGGTCCGTGGTATGCGGACTTCATGAAATTACGTAAACTTGCCAAGTTATCCCTCAAGGCTGAGTTTCCAACAAAGGAAAAATTCCTTAAAGATGCAAAGCAATATCTTTGGGATGAGCCCTTCTTATTCAAACAATGTTGAATCGATTTTGCATAGATGTTTGCCTGAGGAAGAAATGGAAGGCGTGTTGCATCATTGCCATTCGTCTAATTATGGAGGTCATTTGGAGGCCGGTAATTCTTCGCCAAAGTGCTCTGATCGAGATTTTATTAGCCCACCCTTTTTAAAGATGCTCACGCATATGTGATGCACTGTGATAGATGCCAACGGGTGGGCACTATTTCAAGGCGGCATGAGCTACCGCTGTAGAATATTTTGGAAGTATAGTTGTTTGATGTCTGGGGCATTGATTTCATGGGACCATTCCCGTCCTCGTTCAACAATCTCTACATCCTTGTGGCAGTGGACTATGTCTCAAAGTGGGTGGAAGCAGTTGCCTTGTCGACAAATGATGCTAAGGTGGTGCTTCAGTTCCTCAAAAAGAATATTTTCACCCGTTTTGGCACAACTCAGGCCATAATTAGCGATGAAGGGTCGCACTTCTACAATAAGTATCTTGAAGCCCTTCTAGCCAAGTATGGGGTAACTCATAAAATAGCCACTGCTTACCACCCTCAGACCAGCGGCCAAGCTGAAATTTTGAACCGAGAGGTCAAACGAATCTTGGAAAAGATTGTTAACCCAACCCGTAAGGATTGGTCGAAGAAGCTTGATGATGCATTATGGGCCTACCGCACAGCTTATAAAACGCCCATCGAAATGTCTCCATACAGGCTAGTTTATGGTAAAGCTTGTCATCTCCCAGTCGCTGGAGTACAACGCTTACTGGGCGATTCAAAAGCTTAACTTTGATCTTGAGGCAGCCGGCGAAAAGCGGCTGTTACAACTGAATGAAACAGATGAGTTTCGTCTGCAGGCGTATAAAAATGCCAAGTTATACAAGGAGAATACCAAGGGGTGGCATGACAAGAAAATCCTTGAGCGGCATTTTGAACCGGGCTAGAAGGTTCTTTTGTTTAATTCCCGGCTGAAGTTATTTCTGGGGAAGCTAAAGTCTCGATGGTTAGGCCCTTTCACTATTGCTAAGGTTTATCTGCATAGAGCAATAGAGGTTGCAGACCCTAATTCGGACGCAACATTCAAGGTCAATGGGCAGAGGTTAAAACATTACTGGGGCGGCGAGGTCGACCGGCAGAACACCTCCATTACACTTGGAGACCCAGTCTAAGCCGGGATGAAAGTCAAGTCGACGACTCAAAATCAAGCGCTTGATGGGAGGCATCCCCATCTCAGTATCAACAAATTTCTTTTATCTTTATTTTGCTCAATTGCATTAGTATATCTAGTCTTAATCTGTATTATGTATAGTGTTTATAGTTCTGTATAGATTTAGTCTTGTTATTTCTTCCTTGCCCCTCCTAGTTGAGCTTGTCCTACTTTGGTGTCTAATTTGAGTACTGTTATGCTTAGCTGATATGCAAGTGTTAATTGTGCAGGATTCCTGAGCACGTGCCGCAGCGCCTTGCTTTTCATGTGCCTTCGCGCCCCGGCGCCATCATTCACGCCCTGGCGCCATTAAATCTGAGTTCTCATCACAATTAGGTCTTCTTGGCACCATGATTCGCGCCGGTCTTAAGTTGTTTGTTTGCACACTGTAAACTCGTGCTTCCAAAGATGCCATGAATCGCTTATTTATCGCGCCCATGCCATCCGGATCTGAACTCAGCCCATGGCTTTCATCCTTCATTGCAAGCGCCACTAAGCTGCTTTTAAAGATTTAAGGCATCGTTTCAGAGGAATCATTCAATACTCTCACTTCCTCCTGTTAGTTGCTCTCCCAACCTCTCTCTCTCCAACCAACCGACGCCACTACTCCTCTTCCGACCGTTCCAAAAACCGCCAGCCATTTTCTACCATTTGGATTTCTCGCACTCTCTCTCCACATCAGCATCCCTCTGCGCCTATAAAAGCACAGCCAAATCCAGTTGTTTGCCAAACACTTTGGCTTACACAGATATTACTTCATCAGTTAATATCCTTCTTTTGTTTTGTAACAAATGGCTCCTAAGTGTCCTCGTACCAGTGTTGGGCCTCCTCCTTCTTCCTCTCGGGTGCCTGTCACGGCATGGGATGCTGTCAAGTTTCCCACCGAGGAGGCATATAAGTGGTACAACCAAAAATTTTTACTGCGTACTCCAGTGCCCGAGCGAGGCCTCCGCCCTGATGATAAAGAAGGCCAAATGAACGTCATGATCAGCGCCATGAAATGGGTGCACTTCACTAAGCCTCATGAGTTTGCCGTTGTTGCAGTGGTCAAAGAGTTCTATGCTAATACTATCCCTGATGGCCCTCCAGCCTCGCCTGTGAGGGGGAAATTGATCCCGTTTGATGCCAAGGCGCTCAATGAAGTGTATGGCACGTCAAATTTTGATGGGCACGATTATAGAGAGGGTGGTATTCGTAGTTTTCAGTCTGATGAGATTATAGCCAAATTGTGCAAACCAGGGACCGTGTGGAAGACTAACGATTACACGGGTGAGAGAACTTCATTTCCTCAATAGGCCCTAAGCCGTTACGGCAAGGCTTGGTATGCCTTCATTTGTTCAAATATCATGCCCTCGCGCCATCACAGTGATGTAACCAGGGAGAGGGCGACACTGCTCTATGTTATCGTCACGGGATTAAATTGATGTTAGGTCTCTCATAAATGAATCGATTAAGAAGGCGATCAATAGTAAGGTTATGTCGGGCCTCCCACACCCTTCTTTTATCACCCGACTCTGTAGGCGGGCAGGTGTGCAATGGGATATCGAAGATGTGACATTGCCTCCTATGTCAGTAATTGACCATCAATTAATCAGCCGTTATGCAGTATGGGAGGGCGCGCCATCGCATCCCCGTGGTGAAGGAATTTTTGCCAGCACCGCCGTCACCGCCGCTTTCCGATGATCCTCATCCCTCCTCCGCGGCAGGAGCATCCACTAGTGCACCGGTTCCTCCTTCGGGCGACTCCGTGGATTCTGGGACTCTTGCCCAGAATTTGAGCAGTTTAGATTTCCTTCATTGCAAGGTTGATACAGTCGCCAAATGGCAGAATCAGTTCCACCATTATCACGCGGAGTTTGCCAACACGCTCGCAAACATTCATGCCACTCAAGGGGGCGATGATGCAGATTTTATGCCCTTCCCATTTCCTGCTCCTCCTATGTATACACCATATCCACCGCAATTTCCACCCCCTACTGAGGCGACCTGGGCAAGTGAGCCAGTCAACGTGGATGATGATGGTGAGGATGATGACGATTTTGAATTGTTTGGCGTGGATGGGGATTTTGAAGGGGGTGATGATGACCACGGGAGCAATCCTCCTGATGCTTGAGATAATTTCAACAACGGCCAGTGAGGACACGAGCCGCAGTTCAAGTTTGGGGGAGATTTTCTTCTGTTTGATGATTATATATGAATTGTGTCTATTTATCTATTGAAATTGTTGTTTATGATGGTATTTGGGCTTGATAGCCCTAAACTTTGGTTTAAGTTTATTATGTGTTAAATCGGTATTTGGGCTTGATAGCCCTAGACTCTTGTTTAAAATATTATCTATCTATTGTGTTATTTTCGTGAATATCTTTTGTTGAATGCATGTTCTAATGTATCTTGGATGCATGTTTATGCTTAGTCATAGTTTATGTTTCTTTTATTATATGCTTTTGGTTGTTTATCTTTTGCTTGGGAATATCTTGACTAAGTCAGATATTGTTTTTCCTTAAGCCTATTTTTGTTGGGTCTTTCACTAATTTAATTGGTATACTCGATGCCATGTATTGTGGCTTTGCCCGAAGGGTATTCTATATTTCGTAGTTTTGTTTTTGCCCTTGGTCAACTATCCTGCAATTTTATCAATCTCCTAAGCTAGTGACTCTGTATGCGGCTTTGTGTGGCCTGTGTCTGTTTTAACTCAAGACTGTCTTGGACCCATCCGTTTAACGAGCACTGACCTATTATCTCTCCAGTAGTTTTTCCAATTTTGATTGTCAGTTGCCGTGTTGAAAATAGTATGCGCTAATATGCTCTCTGTTAGTTTCAAGTATAAAGGTTTAGAAGTGGTTGCATTCTCGGCTCTTTGAAAAAAAAAATAGTTGATGTTGTGTCCTGCGGTGGGTTGAGATGGAGCGTGGAGACGCACTCACCCATAAACGCAGGCTTGTAAAATCTATTTTGGACTTTTTGTTTACGTGGCCTTTGTGCTTGAGTTATTAGATTCTGAGGGGTGTTTTACACCTAATGCCCTAAAGTCTTCTGGCTTGGGAGTCATTGGTCAAAAGCTTACTAATGAGTTCTCTGTCGCCTCTAAGTATTCAAGTTCTGTCTATGATTAGATTTTACTTTATGTTTCTAGAACTTTCGAGCCTTTCATGCTACTGCATCTTGTCTTAATTCTTGTTATGCTCATGAGTTGTTTGGGTGCCTATTGGTTAACACGATCGACTATATGATTTTCATTTGGGTTATGGCTAGTGTAGATAGGTGGTCCACACACACAGAGAGTGGATAAATTTTAGTCTTTTGAGGGAAACGTAGACCCTAGGCCCTGAGTCGCATTCGTGTTGCCCTGTCTTATGAAATTGTGTATAGTTGGGTGATAGTTCGCTTGAGGACAAGCAAACATTTAAGTTTGGGGGTATTTGATGAGTGGGTTTCATACCGCGAATTTACCCTTTATATTGCTTATTATTGATGCCTATTTTCTGTCGTTTGGATATCTTGCTTAAATATTTTATTGTTTATCCGTCTGATTCGCTTCAGCCTAGCTATGCAGATTTTTGCTTGAGTTTTCTGGAAAATGGCGCCCGGCGCCAACAAGATCAGTCTTCGTTACTCGCCACTCGACGCCAGCCTCGATTTTTAATTGTTATTATGCACAGTGCCTGAAACTGACTGTTCTTCTTTGAAACTCAAGCGCTTCGGCGCCATATACTTCATTCATAAGCCCACACCGCCGCCATGCCTTAAGTAGCTTCGCTTGCGCTTAATACATAAATCACACCCTTGCGCCATCCTTCATCCTTGGCGCCCGAATGTCTTGTGTTGACTCAGCGCAAGTATGAAGCTCGATCTCCCATTCTATCATATAAATAGAATGCGAGGCGGCTGTTTTAAATGATCTTCGAAAGACAGAAGACAGAACATCAGAGATAGAAGATATTATAGCATTAATTTATATTATTATTGATTATTATTCTAGAAGAGAAAGAAGCTTGTGATAGGAAGACCAGATTATTACATTTCGCATTTATCAGTAAGAGTTCGACTTGGAAGAGAAGATTTGGCAGCAGAACACTTCCAGTAGGAGTTTTCTTACTCCAAATCTCCTATTCTTTGTATTTTTCTGATAATGTGTATTGCATTAGAAATGTGGGTTAGCACCATAGTTATGAACTAACTCCATTTTTAGGATTTCAATGTAACCTTTTGAATAGCTTAATCGACTTTCTCTCTCGTTTTATATAATGAAGCATTTTGAAATGCGTTGTTGTATTTTGCTTATGTTGTCTGATTTCTTGATAAAGAAATTGGTAGTGATAGTAATGGAAATTGATAAATGGATATTACTGTCTGTCTTTAAATTCAACAACACCTGTTATGACCTTGACATCTGAATGTGGGCTTAATGTGCCAATAGGATAGACATATCCTTATTTGCCTTGTGTGACCTTGGAAATGTGCTTAATGACCTCAACCCAGTTAGTTTCACCCATAGACGTATGGTGTTCTAGCTTGTTAGGGATGTGCATTTGACCTTCGACAGAAGTTTATGCCTATTATTGTTCTAGGTCGACCATTCCTTGATTCGTTTGTATTGCGGAGAGTTAGAAGATTAGGCGAAGCATTAGGGGAGTTGTAATCCAATCTTACCTTCCTAGCACAACCAACTTCTCTTAGTTAGTTTACTTATTGAAATAGCTTAACCAACCATTACTTTCAATCATTTAGATAAGTTTAGTAGCGACTTTACCTTAGTATTTGTTTCGGTTAAGTCTTTGTCCTTGTGGGTTCGACACTCTACTTTCATATATTACTTGTCAAGACCGTGTATACTTGCGCGTGTTTTTCGATTACTAAATCGTGCAACAGCAGTATTGAGAAACAGATCAGACCAATAGTACTTGGCCAGTATAGGGCATACCGGGCTAATCACCCACTATGTCTATTGGATAAGACGGTTTGTGGATGAATTTCTATATAAACCTTTGCAAAAATGATAGATAAATAGTCTATATAACTCCTCAGCACAATTTCAAAAATTTAACTCTTGTGAGAGATGTACTGGGTAGCATGTGATACTGTGTATGAAAGTTATAAGGTGTAAATTGAATTTCGGGGATAAAATTCTTAGAAGAAGGGGTGAATGTGACGACCCGAGAATTTAGAAAATTATTTAAATCTTAAATGATGGATTAAAGGTTAAATAATAAACCTAGACAGAAAATAAGTGAATGGATTTGAGATTTCTGGGAAGGAATTTAGTGAATTTAAAATTTTTATGATGAATTATTCAGGATTAAGTATATAATTGTATATGTTCTGTGTATATGGTCATGTATGTGTCCAGAATGTGGTTAAGGGTCAAGGGTTGACCAGATAAATTATATCAGTGGCAAAACCCTAATATTATATTCAGAACGACAATGTTCAGTTAGAAAACCTTAACGATTCATAAGAAACCCTAATACCGGCTCTGAAACCCTAATTTTATATTCCAGAAATTTAAAACCCTAAATCAGATTACAAAAACCCTAACTTGGGATCTCAGAGACTTAAGTGTATTAATTACAAACATAATTAGGGTAAACCTAACAAATTAGTTAGAAAACCCTAATTACAAAAATTAGGAACTCTAATTAGTAATTAGAAACTCTAATTACTAAACTAGAAACCCTAATTGCTAATTTATTAACCCTAATTGTTAATTTAGCAAGCTTAATGTCAATTAGTAAATTCTTAAACCTAATTGATAAGTTTAAGTGATTAGAAAACCTAATTTAAATTAGGAAACCCCAATACACATTTTTAGTAACTAAAATTTTCATTTTTAGCCTAATAAGAAAATCTTAGAAAATTAAATTGTAAAACCTTAGGGTTAAACCCTAAGGGTCCAAACCCTAAGGGTTGTAGCAAATGACTTGAATGCCATTAAAATTGTATGCTAAATGTCCAAAATGACCTTTTTGCATTCTTTATTGTAAGGTTTTGTGAAAATCAAAGTAGCAATCAAATTACAAAAATAGCGAAACCATAATAAAATCAGATTTTAAAATTTTTCACAAATCAATTACCCGGATCATCCTTTATGCATTTTATTAATTAAAACGAAGAACAAAAAATTATGGAATCATACCCTTGTAGATACAAGCTTCCACAGGTATGAGTTCACCTCCTACTTCTCCGCGATCTCCTTGAATCTCTAGGTTGATTCCTTCCTTTGATCAATGTTAGCCACCCAAGTGTATGGCCTCTAGAGGTGATCCACCAAGGAAGAATAATTTTCAAGAAGAAGGATGTATTGGCTCAAGCCCTAGTTTTTTCTTATCTCTATAGAAAAAGGGGGCGTACTCTCCAATTATTGGAATTATATATATTTGATATCTGATATAAGACTCACTACTACAAAACAGTAAATAGATAACGCAAAAAAAAATGTTGTGATTTCAGTCAGAAAAATGTCGTGGTTAAGGGTGTCATCTATTTGACACCCTTACACAATGTTTTTAAAACGTTGTAGTTAAGCACATTACACAACGTTTTTAAGAAAAAAATGTTGTAGATTTGTTTTTCATAAATTAGCAAATGCTTAAAAACGTTGTAGAAGGTATGATTCCACAACGTTTTCTAAAACGTTATAGTTTAATATATCAGACAACGTTTTTAACCAATTTATACAACATTTTTAAAATGTTGTAGATAAAGAAAAAAAAAGGTTGTGGTTCACCTATATTACCAATGCACCTGCAATATGCTAATGCCATGATATATAGATAAAAGGTCTAAATTCTCATTTAAATTTAAAACCAAAATGTATCAACCATTCAAAATACATCCCAATAATACCATTCATTTACAGTTTCAAATGTCTCAAGCATTGATTATGAAACAACATAAATTAAAAAATACAAGTGAAACTAAATTTCTTTCAAAGACAATGAGACTGAACTTGCACTCAGAGGCTTAGCCTTCGCAAATAATATTGACTTTGAAGCATAGTAGATGTAGGTAACTTGGAAACTTCGTAAATAGAACAAGTCAAACCTCTGCTAGTTTGTCAAAATCAAAATAACGATTTTTAGAACCACGGCTGCCTGCAAGCTTAGATGGTTGCGATTCCACTGGTACCCCCTACAACAAACAAAATATCTATCAACAAAAATGCATACCATCATAACACATAAAACCTCATTATTGATAACTCATAACTTAGCTACACTTTGAAACCATTTCTAGCAAGAATTAATGACCTTACATGAGTTTATTACTGCCTAACATGGCCAAACTCTCAAAATCACTAACACAATCCCAAACTTCATAGTTTTAAGCATAAAATTAGCATGATAACTCAAAAAAGTCCTAAGCTATGCTAAGGTTAACATTGAGGCATATATGAAAACATGTGATTACTAAACAACCTATGTACATGGTCTAGAGCTCATTATTGCATAGCTAGAATGTCATTATCACATAATAGACCATACATAGACATTTTATCAAATAGTTTGAGTGCATCCCTTGTACATACAAATATATACTCCCTCTTATGGCTCCCGACCCTACCGGTCCCAAACATAACACCCAATAATATCACATTTTCCCACCAAACATGCTTAAACTATACAAAAAAATTGAGAACTTGAATAGAAAGGAAAGGAACTGCAATTATTTACCTCGATTAAGCTTGAGATTGTGAGTTACTTTAATTACTCTACAAGTGGAATGACGCAGCTACTTGCTGCTCTAACTCCTTTCTAATTCCCTGTTGGAGCCTCCTCTCTCACTCTATATGGCTTCAGCCCTTGACTTAACTTAATTGTAGTGAAAATGACCAAGTGTTTTTGGGGTGGAAGAACTAGCTATATGGATGAGCTCTCCCTCGTGCAGGTCATTCCTTTTAACAAAAGATATATAAATCAGCAATTCAGAAACTCCATACACTCGAGTCAAATTGATTGTCAAATTGAAAAAGAATGTACATTTCAGCCTTTAGAGCTGAACAACACAAACCCATGTAAAATAAAGCCACAAAAAAAATATAAAAAAAAATCATATAAAGTAATAAGTTGATGCCTTTTTGAAATCTAGACATGATCATATTTATAGTTGGTGAAGGAAACAAAAAGACTCATCTTATTCCGAAAGTACTAAATTTACATCATAATAGTTAACTAGTTTCTGAAATCGCATTAAAAAGATGGCACAACTAGTAGAGCACCTCTAAGTCGCAGCCACGCGTGCATCATCTCATGAGCTAGGATAGATCCAGTTAGCAACCTGTACTCAGTGGGTATTCAGTCAAATGTTTTAAACTATGAGATCAAATCACTGAAGTATAAGATACATAAACACACACACACACACACACACACAATAAAAGAAGATAAAACTGAAGTACAACATAGTAAAAACTTGTGACTGCTGGACACCTAGAAAGATAAAAGTGTTCTTTTCTTATCCTATGATGATTCCTCAAAACCAGACATTTTAAATGGAAAGCAACACTTTTTGTCACAATCATCAAGCTACCATTATCTTGGCCTGCTTTCAGTTTTCAAGAAACGGACATATTCTTGCTGAACCAACTCCCCTCCATTCACGAGGTCAAAATCGCACTTTGAAGAAACCGACAATCCAAGCAAAATAGAGAAAAAGTTGAATTAAAGTTTTAATTTAAAGAAACAATTTTGACAGATGTTAAAATAAAAGCATAAAAAATTTTCAAATTCTCTTAGGCTTCATACTTTCCATCCATTCCAACAATTACAAGAGTGTTCGAGATCCAAATGTTTGAATAAATTGGGTGTACTCTCGACAAGTGAAACCGAGCAAAAAGACCATTCGAGCTAAAATATTTTGGCAAGACACCTGTACAAGTTTCACCAACAAGAATTTGAGAATCCAACATTGAAACAACCACCGTAAACTAGAAGTATAGTACAACACTTGGATATGATAAACTATCTTTGCTTTTAATCAATAAGAAAGCCAGCAGAAAAAGACAACTAAATGAGCAAAGGTATAATAATATCCAAAGGTCAGGAAAGGAAAATAACAATAACAATAATATCCGAGCTTGGTACCTCGTGCACCACAAGCCAATGAGCATGGACTAATAAAAAATTCAGTTTGATATAGAATTATACCCTACTTATCTTACCTTTCATGAAAGACAATGATGAACCGGGATTTGCCCCCGTACTTGGAGAAACGAGGGCATCAAGTGAAGATGAAGAATTTTGGTACAACAATCTTTGGATTTTTAACACACTATCTTTGAAATTATGGATCTTCTCAACACCACGGACTCTAAGACCAAATATATGAACAAAGACCTTTGTCACTTGAAACAAACCAACCACCGAACATTTGGAGAGAGAGCAATCATGTAGATATCTCCGCCTATCCACTCCTCTACGTACCTATAAAGAAGAAATAAAGTAGGGGGAGGGGGTTATAGTTACATGGTGACCCTCAAAACAGATTTCAGTGAATTAGTTTGAACCAACAGAGATGTAAATTCAGGTTCATAACCACCTAACTAGATTAGATAACAAAATTTACTTGTATAATATGCGAGAAAAAAACTTTCAGATCTTACCTACATTGCAGTGACGAACTCTGAAGTTGTGTACAATGCAATGTATAATTAGGGAAGCAATTCAATACCATCTTATTATGTAGGAGTAACTGCATTATTAAGCTAGGAGCATCAATGATACATACTAAAATCAAGCAAAAAATGCTACATTGTTTAGAATTCATCATTTTCACTTCTTATTTACTAAATTTAACCAAAAATCAAGAAATCAAGTACCAAAATACAGTACTTATCACTCTTTCTTGTTAGGGAATTTCCAATCTGGGTTCTCTTATTTTGAAACAGAATATCACATTGTACAAATAAATGAAAGAATAATCTTACAAGTCTCCAAAGCCTACATTGCTCTTCTTCTTCTAATTTGTCTTCCTCTAACAATGCTTGCAGCTCTAAAGCCCTTTACCCAATTCTTCAAATTCTCTCTCCTCTGCCCCAAAACCACCAAAAAAGCACAAGAACAAAAGCCAATAATCAAATCTTTAACATTTCTTTTCCACCCAATAGCTGAAAACCCAATTAAACCGAACACCAAAAATCCAATAAAAACATCAACATCTAATCCTTTTCCCAAAAGCAACCACAAACTCAAACCAAAAATAGCAACAAACCCTAAAACCCGAAATCGCTCTTGGCCTTTGCAAATCAAGAAAAATCGATCGTCCACGAAGCTTCTAAGTGTTTGATAACCTCGCCATCAAGAATCCCACGTCGGCGGTCTTGCAATGGTGGCATCGGTGTAAATAATGCCGAATCGAGGTCCGTTTTTTAGGAGAGTGTGCATCATCATCCTATCTAATTCAAAAATCTAGAGGGAGGATAATAGGAAGGAAAAGAGAACTAGTGGGAGAGGAAAGAGAGGAAGCTCGACAACATCATTTATGGGTGAACCGGTGTGGTGTTTCTCGGAGAATGAAGAGGCCGAGCAAGGGGAGGGTCTATTGAGAAGTGAAGGGTGGAGTAGAGGATTTAGGGTTTAAGGTATTGGTGGTGGTGAAATTAGCAGGGTGTAGATTGCGATTTGGGAGAGCTTTGGAAGGCTGGGAGGCAAGGGGGGGGGGGGGGTTTGAGCCCGTGTTTTCTTCCGTTGTTGGACATGATACTTAATATTTTAAGCTCCGTGTTTTTTAGAAAAACGTTATCTATTTAAAATAAAAAATTATCTTTATAAATAGATAACGTTTTTTCATATGTATTTATAACGTTTTGTTAAAAAACGTTGCAAAAAAAAATATCACAACGTTTTTTATAAAAACGTTATTGTTTAAGTGTTGCCTATTTACTGTTTTGTAGTAGTGACTCCTCTTATAAAGATATCAGATAACCCTATTTAATTAAAATAAGGTATTATTTATCTAATTAAACTCTTTTAATTAAATGGGCTCCCTAATCTTTATTAGGGATAATTAATTAAACTCCTTTAACTAACTTTCCCTCCTAATCCTATTAGGAATAAATGAGAGTACTTATATTAAATTAATTGCTAAACTCTTTTAGAAATTAAAATAATAATAATTGTAATAATATTAATAAGACTCCTCTAATTAATTTATATTTAATATTTCTAAAATATTAAATAATAAATATTAAGCTATTTAATTTATTCTATCACTATAGATTAAGTTAAATATATTTAACATATTATTACGATTATGTCATTAACTTCTTAAATAATTATTCTTCCTTTTATGGTGTGACCCTTTAGGTTCTCCATATTAAATCGGTTGTGAATAAATCAATTAGAACAATTCTAATCTTATTTAAATAAATAAATAATATTTATTCTACAATAGAGATAAGCCTCCCTAGCGATCAACGACTTTCCAGATAATATAGATTTCAACATTAATCATAAAAGAACCTTTGAGTTAATAGTTACCGTACAATTCAATCCTTCCACCATACAATGTCTTAACTAAATATAAGACATGAAATTACTGTCAAGTCTTATTTTATTTAATTATATGTATTTCGATTCCTAAATGCACAACTCCTAATGAATGTAAATTAGAAACTACTTTCTAATTTCATTCCACCTTAGCCAATGATTCCTAGGTTGTCATTTATCGAATCGCATAGGACATTTCTCTTCTTTTACTAGAAGTGGTAGATTCTTTATTGATCATTTACTATCTTCATATATAACTTATTACACCCAAGCATACCCTTTGATATACTCTAAGAGTCTTAAGGAATAAGTCAAAGTGTAATTTATTATATATAAGATACTATGATGATCTCTAGTCTAAGGATCATTTGTACTACTATCACTACAGGAATTCATATTGACAGGCAAGTAAAACTCCATTAGGTATTCCTTAGCGAGTCACATTCAGTGAACTTATTCTCTAATAAGAACCTACATACTTACTTTAGTATCTCCACACAAATGATCATGAGATCAATCATCCTCATCCAATGAGAAAGCAACGTACGTACCAATCTATCCGGATTCACTAATCCCTTTTTTAGTAATTCATTGATTAGGAACATTTTAGTTTTAAGCTATCTAAGAATTTAGATCTCATTAGCATGCTCTCATCATGATTCTAAAAGTATTGCTTAAAACTATGGGTTTATCACATATTATTAAAACAGCACCATGTAGATAATAAATGCATTTAATAAATAATTCTTTTATTAATAAACAAATAAGATTGATTACAAAGTATATGCTTTATCATCATATATAATTGGCTTGTATGCATACTACTTTCAATCTCCCACTTGCACTAAAGCCAATCGCCGTGGTATCTCATACCCATCTTCTCTAAGTGACGATCAAACTGCTGTTGTGTTAACACTTTAGTAAATGGATATGCAATATTGTCTTGAGAATCCACACGCTCCAGGGTGACATCTCCTATTTTAATGATCTCTCTGATCAAATGAAATCGTCGCAACACGTGTTTGGATTTCTGACGAGACATGGGTTCCTTAGCATGCGCAATAGCTCCAGTGTTGTCACAGAATAAAGGCACTGGTCCTGTAATGCTAGGAACCGCACCAAGTTTGGTAATAAACTTCTTCATCTAAACGACTTCCTTTGCGTACTTCACTTGCGCCTATGTACTCTGCCTCATCACATGAATCGGCCAATTATTTCTTTGTTTGGAACTCTTCCAACTCACTGCGACATCGTTTAAGGTAAACACATACCCCAAAATGGATTTACTATCATCTTGGTCTGTTTGAAAACTTGAGTCTGTGAAGCCCTCTAGTTTCAATTCAGACCCACCATAGACAAGAAATACATCCTTAGTTCTTCTTAAGTACTTTAGGATATTTTTCACTGCCTTCCAGTTTTCTTCTCCTGGATTCGACTGATAACTTCTTGTTACACTAAGTGCATGAGTGACATCTGGTCTAGTACATATCATACCATACATGATAGATCCTATTATTGTAGCATAAGGAATCTTACTCATACGGTCTCTCTCTACAGTTGTCTTTGGGGCCTATTTCTTGGAGAGATGTATTCCATGGCTCATCGGCATGAGACCTCTTTTGGAATCTTCCATGCTAAACCTCTTTAGCATCGAGTCAATGTACGTTTCTTGGGATAAGCCAAGTATCCTTTTAGATCTATCTCTATAGATCTTTATTCCCAAGATATAGGATGCTTCTCCCAAGTCCTTCATGGAGAAGTGTTTAGATAACCAGATTTTAATTGATTGTAGCATAGGAATATCATTCCCTATCAGTAATATATCATCAATATATAATACAAGGAATAAAACAGTGCTCCCACTAACCTTCTTGTACACACATGGTTCATCTTCATTTTTGATAAAATCAAACTCTTTGATTGTCTCATCAAAATGGATGTTCCACCTACGAGAAGCTTGTTTCAATCCATAAATGGATCTTTGTAGCTTACAGACTTGATTTGTTTCAACCATTGAAATAAATTCCTCTGGCTGTGTCATATACACATCCTCCTCAAGTTTCCCATTGAGAAAGGCCATTTTCACGTCCATCTGCTTGATTTCTTAGTCATGGTAAAAGTGCTACGATAACGTAAGCAAAATCCAGTGGACTTGAGCATTGCTCTCTTGGTGAGAAGGTTTCAATCATAGTCAACTCCTTGTCTTTATTTGAAACCTTTTTACGACCAATCAGACCTTATAGGTCTCTACCTTGCCGTCTGCTCCAGTCTTTCTTTTAAAGACCCATTTACACCCAATAGGCTTAATGCCTTCAGGCGGTGAAACCAAAGTCCATACTTGGTTCTCATACATGGAGTCCATCACGGATCTCATGGTTTCTTGCCACTTCTCTGAGTCTTTACTACTCATAGCATGTTCGTAATGCAATGGATCATCATCATCTATGATGCGTACCTCATTGTCATCTTCTGTGACAAGTCCATACCTATCAGGTATCTTTGGTACTCTTCCAGATTTATGAATAGGGTGTGGTACAAAAGGAATCTCTACTTGGACAGGTTCATCCATTTGATCTGTAGTGGTTTGTGGTTCTTAAATTTCTTCAAGATCTATTTTCCTCCTACTGACCCCTTCAAGGATAAACTCCTTTTCCAAGAAGGCAGCATGTTTGGCAACAAACACCTTTTGTTCAGTAGGATTGTAGAAATAATATCCTAAACTTTCTTTAGGATATCCCACAAAAGTACACTTATCAGATCTTGTCCCAAGCTTATCATTCTGAAACCTTTTCACATAAGCTGGACATCCCCAAATCTTAACATACTTAAGACTAGGCTTCATCTATTTCCATATATCATATGGAGTCTTAGGGATGGATTTCGAGGGAACCTTATTTAGTAGATATGTAGCCGCTTCTAGGGCATATCCCCAGAATGATACCAAAAGATCGGTAAAACTCATAATGGAATGAACCATGTCCAACAGTGTTCAATTTCTCCTTTCAGACACACCATTCAGCTGTGGCGTCCCTGGTGGAGTCCATTGTGAGATTATACCATTTTCTTTGAGACAATTGAGAAACTCACTGCTTAAGTATTCACCACCTCGATCTGATCGAAGAATCTTAATACTTTTTCCCGTTTATTTCTCTACTTCACTTCTGAACTCTTTGAACTTTTCAAATGATTCAGATTTTTTTTCTTTAAATACACATATCCAAATCTTGAGTGATCATCAATGAATGTAATAAAATAAGAATACCCTCCTCGTGCATTTGTTGTCATAGGTCTACATACATCCATGTGTACCAATGCTAACAACTCTGTAACTTTTTCTCCTTTTCCACTAAAAGGAGATTTAGTCATTTTTCTCATGAGACAAGATTCACAAGTTGGATATGATTCATAATCTGATAGCTCTAGGAGCCCATCTTTATGCAACTTTGATAATCTTGTTTCATTAATATGACCGAGTCTACAATGCCACATATAGGTATAATTAACATCCTCTCCTTTCCTTTTCTTAGTTTGTTCAATTTGAAGTATATTTTCAAGCAAGTCAAGAATGTAAAGTCCATTTCGTAAATTACCAACACCATAGAAAACATTATTATTATAAATAGAACAACTATTGTTCTTTATTATAATGTCAAAACCATCCATATCAAATACAGATATTGAAATAATGTTTCTAATAAGTGACGGAACAAAATAACAATTATTTAAACTAATGGATTTGTCCATAGACAGTGCTAAACAATAAGTCCCTACATGACTAATGCAAGAACCTTTGCTCCATTTCCCACTCGTAGATCTACCCTCATCCTTCTTTCGACTTTCTACTTGACCGGTCCCCAGCATATTATTACATATGTGAGAACCACAGCCGGTATCCAATACCCAAGTAGAAGATTGACTTTCAAAAAATTTGATTTCAATCATAAACAAACCTTAATTAGGATTTCAGGCTTCTCCAAGCTTCTTCTATTTTTGTTCTGCAAGATAATCCTTGCACTTCCTCTTCCAGTGACCCGATTTGTTGCAATGGAAGCAAATTCCTTTGCTAGCTGGATCAGGTTTCTTTTGATCCTTCACTTTCGCCTTTCCCTTAGCCTTCTTAGATTTATTCTTTTCAGAAGATACCTTGGGCCTCTTCCTTTTCTTGAAGAATCATCCACCAGTAAGACATGGTTCTTCTTGGATGGGAAGTGACCTTCAGTAGTTTTCAACATGTTAAGTAATTCAGGAAAGCTGACATCTAACTTATTCATGTGAAAATTCACAACAAATTGTGAGAAGGTGTCTAGGAGTGACTGCAAGACTAAATCTTTACTCAACTCCCCATCCATGACGAACCCAAGTTGTCCAAGACGTTCAATCAGATTGATCATATTTAAGATATGAGTCTCAATGGTAGTGCCCTCGGTCATCCGAGATCGGAAGAGCTCCTTAGATATTTCATATCTAGCAGTCCTACTTTGCTCACCATACAACTCTTGAAGGTGCAGTAGCATAGTAGGAGCATCCATGGTTTTATACTAACGTTGAAGCTCATTACTCATGAATGCGAGCATAATGCATTGAGCCACAGATGCATCATCTTGCCACTTTTTAAAAGTAGCAATCTCTTCCTCAGAGGCTGTCTTTACAACTTTTGCAGGTACGAGCGAATTTAGGACATAAGAAATCTTTTTTGCAATGAAAACAATTCTCAGATTCCTTAACCAGTCCGTGTAATTCGGTACGGTCATTTTGTTAGCATCAAGTATGTTGCGCAGTGAAATTAATGAATGTGACATTTTCAAAATTCTGCATGTAAAAAGACAATATTTTAGCAAACATTCATTTAATTAATTACCAAAATAAATAGGTCTTATTTTATATTGGTATCTTCCACTATTTTCTTCAAACTATATTACCCTCATGAATATAGTTCGACAATATCTAATTAAAGATTTGCTAGTGAGAATAAGGATCCCATTTCAAATGTATATAGCCTTGTGTGTGCACAACAAACTATATATAAATAAATAGGTAGACAACTCATGTCAATTACATCATCATGTAACTCCTTATATTTTGCCTTTTAAATCATAATGGTCAATTGTGTGCACATCCGAACTAAAATGATTTAAGTTAAGTCATACTCAATATTTCCATATAAGTGAAGAGAAAACTACAGCCCTTGTGTGTGCACAACAAAGCAGTAATGTTCAATTCCTTATAAATATCAAATGTAATAAAAACAACATCTCAAATATTTAATACTCTCATTGTGTGTGCACAACAAACTCATATTAAATATTAAATGCTCTATTGTTTTTATCATGCTAGAAGGCGACGTTCGATATTACATATATCTTTGAACGTTACAACTTAATATAATTTCATTGAGGGGTTTGTTATTATTGGTCTCATCTTGTTTAGCGCGCATGCAAATATATATATATATATATATAATACACGCCATATTATTAAACATGCGAATCATGTTTGCATAATATATAATATATATAATACTAGCATGCACATATAGAATACTATATTCTACCCGGATTGATTATGGACTTTTATTCTAGTTTGGTTCACTAGAGCAATCAAGTGAACAAAAAGATCAAACCCTAGGGTGCAAGAATAAACATTTAAATATAACTATTAAATTTAAACCCGGACTCCATTACAAATGGGTCTTCGAGCGCTCCTTTCTCCTTGATCTCCGGTTCTTCAAAAATTCTAACTAATTCTATTACATTAAACTATTTAATTTAAATAGAAACCTTGATCAGCAGTCAAGGGGAAGTACATAAGAGAGATATAATTTACATCAGAAGAAAACCAGAAAAGACGAGGTACGCAGATCCCATTTAATAAAATTCATTCATTCAAACATTCAACCAAAATAAATCCAATCATATTTGTCAATAGTACACAATCAACCTCATTTATTATCATACATATCATCATATGTATCAATAAATAAAATCATTCCATATATATATATGAATATTATTTAATGGGCATTATTAAATTGCATGAAATCCAATTTCAAAATTAAAATAAACTCTTTTATTTTAATTACAAAATTGTTAAAATATTATATATATATATATATATATATATATATATATATATATATATATATCACGTGAACAATGAATCACGGTTAACCACGTGTACATGAAAAACGTCCAGGAGCTCCTGTTAACTATTAACAAAAATTAATGAATCATGTTCTTGGCCACCATCTTTTAAAACTTACCAACAATGAATCACGGTTAACCACGTGTACATGAATAACGTTCAGGAGCTCCTGTTAACTATTAACAAAAATTAATGAATCATGTTCTTGGTCACCATCTTTTAAAACTTACCAAGAGAACGAAGTAACATATCATATATATATATATATATATAAGGTTTCTGTTCCACTAACATAAATTATATATATATAATATATATCACCTGTTGATTAAAGGTTTCATGATTCAAGTCACCACGGATTCAGTAAAAAAAAATGGTTTCCAAAAACAGTTTTCTGTAGAATTAAATTTTTTTTTTCATAAAATAATAATTTTATACAATAAATTATGCCCAATAAATTATTCAAAATATATACCCATACATATATGGAATCATAACAATTAATAATTTGCATAAAATTTGGCTCTGATACCACTGTAAGGTTTTGTGAAAATCAAAGTAGCAATCAAATTGCAAAAATAGCGGAAGCATAATAAAATCAGATTTTAAAATTTTTCACAAACCAATTACCCGGATCATTCTATATGCATATTATTAATTAAAACGAATAACAAGAAATTATGGAATCATATCCTTGTAGATACGAGCTTCCACATGTACGAGTTCACCTCTTACTTCCCTGCGATCTCCTTGAATCTCCGGGTAGATTCCTTCCTTTGATCAATGTTAGCCACCCAAGTGTATGGCCTCTAGAGGTGATTCACCAAGGAAGAACAATTTTCAAGAAGGGTGTATTGGCTCAAACCCTAGATTTTCCTATCTCTATAGAAAAAGGGGGCGTACTCTCCAACCATTAGAATTACGTATATTTGATATCTGATATAAGACTTCTCTTATAAAGATATCAGAAAACCCTATTTAATTAAAATAAGGTATTATTTATTTAATTAAATTCTTTTAATTAAATGGGCTCCCTAATCTTATTAGGGATAATTAATTAAACTCATTTAACTAATTTTTCCTCCTAATCCTATTAGGAATAAATGAGAGTACTTATATTAAATTAATTGCTAAACTCTTTTAGAAATTAAAATAATTATAATTATAATAATATTAATAAGACTCCTCTTATTAATTTATATTTAATATTTCTAAAATATTAAATAATAAATATTAAGCTATTTAATTTATTCTATCACTATAGATTAAGTTAAATATATTTAACATATTATTACGATTATGCCATTAACTTCTTAAATAATTATTTTTCCTTTTATGGTGTGACCCTTTAGGTTCTCCATATTAAACCGGTTGTGAATAAATCAATTAGAACAATTCTAATCATATTATACAATAGGGATAAGCCTCCCTAGCGATCAACGACTTTTCAGATAATATAGATTTCAACATCAATCATAAAAGAATGTTTGAGTTAATAGTTACCGTACAATTCAATCCTTCCACCATACAATGTCCCAATTAAATATAAGACATGTAATTACTACCAAGTCTTATTTTATTTAGTTATATGTATTTTGATTTCTAAATGCACAACTCCTAATGAATGTAAATTAGAAACTACTTTCTAATTTCATTCCACCTTGGCCAAGGATTCCTGGGTTGTCATTTATCGAATCACATAGGACATTTCTCTTCTTTTACTAGAAGTGGTAGATTCTTTATTGATCATTCACTATCTTCATATATAACTTATTACAGCTAAGCATACCGTTTGATATACTCTAAGAGTCTTACGGAATAAGTCAAAGTGTAATTCATTATATATAAGATACTATGATGATCTCAAGTCTAAGGATCATTTGTATTACTATCACTACAAGAATTCCTATTGACAGGCAAGTAAAACTCCATTATGTATTCCTTAGCGAGTCACGTTTAGTGAACTTATTCTCTAATAAGCACCTACATAATTGCTTTAGTGTCTCCACACAAATGATCATGAGATCAATCATCCTCATCCAATAAGCAAGCAACGTACGTACCAATCTATCCGGATTTACTAGTCCCTTTTTTAGTAATCCATTGATTGGGAACATTTTAGTTTTAAGTTATCTAAGAATTTAGATCTCATTAGCATGATCGCATTATGATTCTAAAAGCATTGCTTAAAACTATGGGTTTATCACATATTATTAAAACAACACCATGTAGATAATAAATGTCTTTAATAAATAATTCTTTTTATTAATAAACAAATAAGATTGATTACAAAGTATATGCTTTATCAGCTAACTTGTAATTTTTACCCTAGTTGTAGTTGGTAAACAACCCTAGCTCTAGCATGTGACTTATATCACATTATATCAGCCAACATTTATCATTTATGCCATACAAGTTCAATGGATCAAAATAAATAGGATTAAAGTGAGAGAAAGCTCACTTTACTTTTCATTTTTGCCAACCTCCTTCCCTTTCTAAAAATCCAAAATTTAGAGTGGGAGAGAGAGAAAAGATAAGCCATGTTCAAGCTTTAGCCTCTCAAGATCAGATCATCAAGGATCAGATTTATGATCAAAGCATCAAAGTGGTATAAACCCTAAATCTTCAAAATCTTATGATCTAATGTTAGATGTTGTTGTTTATTGGTTAGAGGTGTGTTATAGGATGTCATTTAGTGATATGGGTTGTTAGATCCCAGATCCATAAAATTTAGAAGCATGAAAATGGGTTTTTCAAAACTGATCTATGAACCCTAAAACATGGCCTGACAGCCGAATGTCAGGGCTCAAAGATCATTACCTATTTTTTTTTTGTTTCAAAGGGTTGTAGTTGTAGTATGTTGTGTGGGCTTTGATATAGATCTTGAATCAAGCCCAGATTATGTGTAGATTGTAATTTATTAAGGATCAAAGTGCGTTGACCGGCATTGACTAGCTGTTCTGGAAAACCCAGATTTGCCCAGAAAAGTCTGGCAGCGTTTTTGCAGGTCCTAGAACTTGTTGTTGTTTGCTAGTTTGTTCATGTTATTGTTTTGGTATTGTAGACTGGTATATGAAATATCAATCCATGATTTTAGAACCCCCAGATCATATACATAATCGATCTAATTGGTGGTCAAAGTATGGTTGACAAACAACCGAATGAAGATTCTGGGTAACCCAGAAATCTTCAAAGGCAGTTTTTAGACACCACTTTGACCGACCTAGATCTACTACTTGTGATGTTGTTATACTAATTTGGTGATATATTATTGTACCCTGTCATGAGAACTACACAATTGAACCTTTAGATTACACTGTGCAAGCCCAGAACACAAGATTCAAAGGCTGGGAAGTAGGTACCTTGGTTGTTCTTCATTTCTGGGTAACTCAGAAAATGAAGAACAGGCCTGACAAGATATTTGGAGGCTTAGATCTCTCTGGTAGGTTGTTGGATGGCCATGAAATTGATTGATAATTGTAGTATTACACTTATACTACAATCTAAACACTTTAGCCAACCTAGAACATAACAAGAACTAGGATCAAATGATGGTCAAATATAGCACCGGGTTAACTGCCTATGCATTTCTGGGTTTGGCCAAGAACACATTGAGCGACGACTTTTTCGCCTAAAGCCCCTTTAGCGACAGTTTAATTATAAAATCAATTATTTTATTTAATAAATAGAGAAAATAATTTTTAATTATTAAAATTAATAATAAATTCCTAAAAATTATTTTAAAGTTCGAAAATGGGTTTTAATAATTTGGAATATATTTCATATATATTTAATATTTTGGAATACTAATGGTATTTAAATTATTTAATTATAATATTAAATAAATTATTTAAAAATGATTTTAAAACATGAAAAATCATTTAAGAATATATTATGGTATAAGAAAATATTTTAAGTTATTTTTAATAACTTTTAATAATATGTGATGAATTTCACTAATTAATTAATATTAATGGTAATTAATTTATTTAATAAATATATTCAATAAATTATGGAAAAATAAAATTAATGTTTTAAAAATCATATAAAAATGAATTAAGTGTTATAAAATTATTATAAGTTATAAAATATAACTTTTGATATTTTGTCATGAAAATATTAATATTTTAATATTTTAATATTAATAGCAATTATCGGATAATGAATTTAACTATTTAATAATCATATAAATATGATTTTAAAGTATTAAAATTCTTTGTGATATTATAAATATATTATAATATTATGACATGTATTTCATTAATATTTGATAAAAATAAATATTAATGATATAGAATATTATGATATTTATATCATATAAATATTTATATTAATGATTTAAAAATCATGATAAATGGTAATAATTATCTGAAAATTATTACAAGTCTTTGAAAAATATTTTCGACTGATAATAAATTATGTAAGATATTTGTTAAGTGTTTAGACTGAGTCTTATGATTAGTAGGCTCGAGAATTGTCCGACTAGGACGTCGGGATGTCAGAATTGTGCCAGATTCAACTCAAACTGCAAAAGTTTGACTTGATACTAAGTCTTATGTGCTGTATATACTTATAGGGTTATGTGTTATGTGTTTAGGTTATTCTATGAATATATATATATATATATATATATATATATATATATATATATATATAATAGTATTATACTGTGATGATATTATTCTAATATTTGGAGATCGATATTATTTATATTAGGTTTTCAGACAAAGCTAAATAATGTCCTTAAAAATAATCAACGGATTAAGCAAGTTTTCCTTAACTCAACTTCGAGTTGTTTATGAAAATGTGCGTATGGATAATCATTGCTGATTACTATGTCTACGAATTGTTAAATCGTACACTATGCATATTGCGTGTATTCATCAGGTATGAAAGGTTGATCACCTTCATTATCATTCGGTCCAGATATAATTGATATGTTCATGTTCAATGTTCGTTCAGCTATGAAAGTTTGTTCATGCTAGTTTTCAATTATATTATAGAATTTTAGCCAGCTTATTATTCAATTCTTTCTATCATGATATATCCTTAATTTATTGAACTTAAACTTGCTGGACAAACTTGTTGCTCACCCTTGCTATATCATGATAAACACTTGAAGATTAGGCGAATACTTCAGATACAAGGAAAGGTCAAAGACAAGTACAGCTTGGAAATTATGTGTGCAACTAAATTGTAATAGTATAGTATGATAATAACATTGTATATTAGATAGAATATTGGTTTAGGTATTATGTAAAGGTTCTCGACCTTAGGGATAGTGTGTAATGTTTAATGTATAAACAATTTATGTTTATATCTTCCGCAATAGTTATAGAAATAGTATACCAGATCCTTGGTGATTAGGACCGGGATTTGGGGATGCTATAACTCACTTTCCGTAACCCTTAGGTTTTAAGTCCGCAAGCGAAAACTTCATTTGCCATAACTAAAATATTATTAGATATTCCATCTCGTATTAGAATTCTATCATTACGCGTTTCTCAGAAATTCAAAATAAATTCCCGAGTAGAAATGGATGAATAGTGTTTTTGCAGAAATTTCTCGAAAAACTTTTATTTTCATCTTGAAAATTCAAAACAATTAATCCTAGCACATAGCCAGAATCCTAACCACATCTACACATTCTAGGTTATAGAACGACCTTCAAACAGATTACTCACATAATTAATCAACTAAATTCATTTAATTCAAATAATGAAATAAAAATTTAATTCGCATAAAAATCCAATTTTCTCGGGCATTACATGCTTAATGTGATTTAAGGGTTCAATCATGTAGTCTTGATATCAAGGAACAATAATATAACATTATTTCAATCTAACAACATCATCAACTCAAAATCTGAGCCGGTCAAAGTGCTTGTCAGAAAACTGCTCTTGAAGATTTCTGGGTTTTCCAGAATCTTCATCCAGCAGATTGCTCAACCTACTTTGACCACTATTATCTTTGATTCTATGTAAGATCTAATTGTTCTAGAGGCTTGATTGTGTAGTCTACATGTCAGTTTACACAAAATTAAACACTAATATGGCCTAACTATCAAACACCAACAATATTTAAGGCCTGCAAAAATGTTGTCAGAAAATCTGGAAAATTTCTAGGTTGCCCAGAAATAGTTTCCATGGTTAGTCAACCATGTTTGACCAATCATATCTTGAGATCTAAACATGGTATGGAGTTGATTCCACTTTCAGTCTACTCCCCTCATGACAAAGAACAAGTTTATAACATCAAATCAACTTAACAATTAACACACATAGATCTATGATCCCTGACATATGGCTGTCAGACCACAAATTAGGGTTCATAATCAGTTGCTAAAAATATCATTTTCTTGCATCTAGATGTTATGGACCTATGATGTAACATCATAGATCACTAAATAACACCCTCTAACACAAATCTAAACAACCAATAACAACATTTACACAAAATTTTAAGCATCTAGCAAAGCTTAGGGTTTATACCTTTAAAGCTTTAATTTATGATTTCTAATCTTAGATCTGATCCTGGAAAGCTAATGACTCCACTAGAGACTGATTCACTTAAGAATTTCGTAGCTATGGAATAAGAATGACTTGGTTAAGTGTATGAGTACAAATGAGGCTTATCTTTGTATTTTCTCTCTTTCTAATCACTTTAATTTGATGCAATGTATTTGTATGATTCAAGGTGGCAATAGATGGATGATATTGCTGAGATTTTAGAGCACATGGGAGATCTTAGTTGGTGAACCACCAAGAAATAACAAGATCTACACACTTTTTTATAAAAAATGTAAAAAGGGCACTTTAGTCATTTAGCTTACAATTTTAATGGCTTACTAGTAAATTAACTAACTCTTAGGTTTTAACCCTTAGGTTTTTACCCTTACGTTTTACAAATTATATTTATAGGATTTTCTAATTAGGGTTTAAAATAGAAAATTAAGATTTCTAAATTAGAAATTAGGATTTCCTAATTATATTAGAGTTTCCTAATCACATTAAGGCTTGCAAATTAGGATTAAGGTTTGCTAATTAACATTAAAATTTATAAATTAATAATTAGGTTTTCCTTAATTGAACATTAGGGTTTCTAACTTAACAATTAGGGTTTTGTAACGACCGAGAAAATTGGATTAATTATAAAATAATTTTATTTGAATAAACAATGAATAAAATTATAATATGTGTTATTATAATGAGTTAACAAGATGAAGGTTGTTCTATAACCTAAAAGTGTCGTAATATCGTAGTATTCTGGCTACGTTAAGGAATTAAAATGTTTGAATTTCCAAGACGAAAATAAAAGCTTTCTGATAAATTCTTTGAAAAACACTATTTATCCATTTCTGCTCGAAAATTATTTTTTAACTTCAAGGAAATACGTAATGATAGAAAAATAAGGAAGGATTGATTATATAATAATAATTCAAGTATGACAAACGCAGTTTTTCGCCTGCATACTAAGTTCAAGAATGTTAGGGAAAGTAAAGATTTAATAAATGATGATCGTATGATACGCAAGTATTATAAAAAGCAATGAATACGAGTATGATACGATGTATTATACAAGTATATATAAAGAATGACATATTGTATATGATAAATGAGTATACGAATTAGTATACGAGAAGAATACATAGACTATACATTAAAAGCCTTAAGCCAATTGTAATGGACTTGAAGGATTTGTGTAAGAATTAGACAAGCCCAAGTGCAAACTTGTTAAGGCCAAAAGATTAATAATACAAGCCCAACGTTAGGCCCATAGTTAATTAAAACCTAAGCTCGAACGAAGAACCAGACTCGTGGATCGAACCTATGGGTCACTAGGTAAGAAAACTCATGGGGCAACCCATGTGGGCCCCATAAGTGAGTCATGGCTGGCCATCTTGGTGACCAAGCAAGAGATAAGTGTTGTGTTACCCAAGTAAAGAATAGTACGGAGGTGGAATAGTAAGGAGGTGGGGCTTAATGACCCTTATGCCTTAACCTTGGAAATTCTATAAATAGAAGAGTTGGTTAGTTAATTTTTGCCCTGCTCAAATTTCCACCAACATCTTAGAGCTTATATTATTGAGAGAAAAGTGAGAAGAGTCTTGCTAATTCAAGAAGAAAGAAGAAGAAAGAAAGCTAGAACATCAAGGGTAAGAAATCCTAAACCATTATTCTCTATCTCTTCAATTGTAGTTTGATAGAGAAGTGAATATTGGTGGACCATGTATGATAAAGAGTGATAAGGATTGCTATTAGAGGACTTAAACCTTAATAAACCATGTTGTAAGAAAATCATAATCATAGAAGTTATGAACTAATGAAGAACATTTGAAGAATTGTCATTTGTTATTGATGGACAAGTTTAAAACCATCTTATATAAGATAAGATGAAATATGTTTGGTTAGGATGGTAGAATAATGGATGAATCCATTTTGAACGATGTAAAAATCTCAAGTAACGAAGTTATGGCGAAGTTTACGAGATTAGACGATAATCGGCTAAATCGTAAAATTCTCAAAATAAAAGTCAAAAGTCACAATTGAACTTGGAAATGTTAGTTTTCAATGGATAATAGTCTAAGTTTGCATTTTAGCGTCGCGGACTCGAAAATGGTTAAATTTTGACTTAGAACGAAGAAACTAACTATGAACGTTCACAAACGTTTAACGAATTTGTAATAAAGAACTTAATTGGTGAATTCCATATTAACGACTTCGAAAATGTAAGATTTTCTAATGAAATCTTAGTACACATGATATGTGAGCTAACGACTTTTGAACGAGCCAATTTTGACTTAGAATAAATAAGTTATGAGCCCGAAAAATTTACAGAAGAAAATAACTGTGAAATTTATTTGAGGCTCAAAATGGCCGTACAGTCATGCAGCCAAGAGATAAAAGTCGGCGCCCGCATGACCTCGTGCCAAACCCTCAAACATCTTTGGGAAGTGGCGTAGTGAGCGACACGAAACAAAGGGAGTGGCGAATAGCCATAATGGCTAAGGCCGGTCAATCTTGATCGATGACTCATGCCACAAATACATGAGATCAGATAGGAAGTCAAGGCCAAGAACGCCAAAGATTAGAGAAGGGCGATGAGGAATGGAAATTTATGTAATGAAATATAAGTTGATTGAAGGTGAGTTGTAACTTTAATTAACTTAAAGTAAACTCATTAAAGATGATTATAACCTTAAGAATTACAACCGAAGATTTACGAAAGATTACTTGAACGTAAACACAAAGTAATACGATAAACCGTAACAAACGTTAACCAATCTAAAGAATGGTTAGATTGAGAAGACGGGTAAGATACATTAGTGACCATTCATGATTGTTTATGACCTAATGTGGTATGTTATGTACTTATGTATTGTAGAAACCTTAAAGACTCAAAAGGAAAGTGTATTAACTGTAGAAGACGCTAAAGGCAAGCATTCTAACCCTTGTCTATGTTCATTTTGTACAAGCTTTGTGATTTATATATCTTATGCATGAATTGATGTATAATGAAGTAGAGCCAATTTCTTCGGCTAAACTTAATGTGTTTGGTAGATTTCCTTATAATCTATCAAAATGTTATCAATGTTGTTATCTTTTGCTATAAGACCTCGAATTTTATGAAATAAAAGTATTCAATTTTTCTATTTAATAAATGGTTAAATTTGTGACGCCCCCAAAATAGGTATACATCACCCATCTTGAGTCGCCAAATACATAGTACAAAATTCAAATACAACTTAATTATACAACAGTCGTGTAAAATACGACAAAACATAATCTAAGGGTTTTAATAAGAATATTGTCATCTAGAAAATATCCACACTCAATGGAGTCCTCATTACATTTATTGTCACACTATTTTATAGAATAGCGAGGACTACTAAAACAACCATCTGGACCGTCAATCCGTTCCCTGACTCATCCCATCTATATTCTCATTTCCTGAAGAGAACAGTGAAAGAAAGGGTGAGCTCAACTAGCCTAGTAAGAAATATTATGACTAAGATAATGCATAATAAATTATCCTTAGCCTTCAACATTATAACAACTGATAGCATATAAAAGACAACAAGTTTTAGATCAACAACTGCAGCGAAATAAGCAATCCATTAGAAGATTCAAGTAGAGCATAAAATCTACTATCTTCTATGATTTAAAAAGTTTTTCAATAATTTTATCGCTAAAACTCAGCTTAATAAATAAAATCGAATCATCCCTGCATCACAGCCAAGGATATTCATGTAATCATTAATGGTCATGATTATACCGAATAATCCCTGGTCATAATCATACCAACAACTGTCCATCAATAAACTACAGGCCAATGAGGACTTTTACCACATCATTCGTCACATTACGGTCATGATTATACCGAATAATCCCTGATCATAATCATACCAAGTCTATCTATGCACATAAGCCAAAGATGACTATCATCACAATATAAGTATGAGGATGATGACAATGACATAATAATTCAATAAAGCAAGTTCATGATAAATTTTAAAGATTTATAAACTAATTTATCCAGAAATCAATAACGTCCAAATTGTCAACATGATACTGCTTTGTGGAGTAAAATTCAAGAATGCTTAGAAGAATATTTCCATGAAAAGATACTGGATGAAGCGCAAATATCCAGGACATTCTACTAATTTCATGGAGTATAGAAGTCAAAACTTTAACCAAATGAGTATACTAGAATATATGAAACTGCAAATGAATTTTCATCCGTCATGCGGTAATCCACGTAGACAGATCATTTCCATAATTTAATAAGGAATGAATACGAAGGATCATTCACCATGCATGCGGTAATCAACATAGACGAAGTTATTCCAATGTAATAATAAAGAATGGAATAATAGAAGAATTCACTATACATGCGGTGAGTCCGCGATAGACAGAGTTATTCAAATGTAATAATAAAGAATGGAATAATGTAAGAATTCACCGAGCATGCGATAGACGCATTGCATGAGGTTATACCAAAAAATAATAAAGAATGGAATAACGTAAGAATTCACCGTGCATGCGATAGACCACACAGATGAAAGTTATTCCAATGTAATAATAAAGAATTGAATAACGAAGAATTCACTGAAGCATGCGGTAGTCCGCATGCATGTTATTCCAATGTAATAATAAAGAATGGAATAACAGAAGAATTCACCAGGCATGCGGTAGTCCGCACAGACAGTTTATTCCAACAGAATAACAAAGAATTGAAATAAATAACTCTCTTCATGAATACGAAAGAAATAATACCCCTTACCTTAGAAGAAACTGGATACTGGAATAGTGAGGTAGCAGACTTCTCTTCTTCTTTCTCTCTATAATTTCTCTCTATAATAATTGCTCTATAGCTTTAGTGAATTGATGAAAAATAATGAAGGAATGAGCTTCTATTTATAGAAAAATATAGTTTCGTTAATTTCATATTTTGGGGCTCGAAATATTACAGTATAATACCTTCCGCTTTTTCTTCATTTTTAATTTAGTCCTGCAAGTATTATCAAACTTGCACCACCTCCCCTAATAGTAAATAATGTGAATTAAAAGTTCATTCATGTTAATTAATATATAATCATGTGAAAAAACTACTTATAGTATAGTACCTTCATCTATACCTCTTTTTTAATTTAGTCATGCAAGTATTATCAATCTTGCACCAACTCCCCTAATAGTAAATCATATGAATCAATAGTACACATATGTGAACACATAGTTATAAGCATGTGAATTAATAGCAATTAATTGCTCATTTATCCGTTGAATTACCCGATTGGTCAATATATCCTCCAGACATCAATTATTATCGAAATAAATGCCGATTTCCACTAACACTAATAATTCCCACACAATGGAACTATCAATTTCATCTTTAATCAACATGAACTTATTCATCATTAATATTATAATTCACAACATTTAACAACCGAATTCGTTCCGAGAAAGAGGGGCTTTTCGATAAGGATTTCTCCTTATCAGTAGCATTGATTAGGTGACCAAACCTCTCCTCGATGTAACTTTTAGACATTTTCAATATTGTAAATAATAATATGAATAACTTTGTCGTCTCAATTATTGATTTAATAATATAACATATTATGCGAGATCATAATTGTGACAATAATTGAATCAATAATATAAGAGATATGATGCAAAGAATTACTATAGCAATAATTGAGTATAAATGGTGACTTCTCACGTAAGCATCAATAATCAATACCGTACAGTGCTACAATCGCAACCATCGCGTGTTACATTTTTACTTTTACTACCGGGTAGTTCAAGAGTTTTAACGGTAACACTTTCGCCATTATTTTTATAAAAGATAATTTTGTCATTTTCTAACTACGACATAATACTTTGTAGGGGTCCACCAATGATTGTACCGTCGTACGAATATTCCCTGTTAAAACGAATATTCCCCGACCAATCGAATATTATGTAACCATTTGCTTATTTGCAAAATTTATAAATATTACCCACAACTATAACATTATATCAAATCCACACCATAATATTCAAAAATATATTTCAAGAAAATTATTCTTTATTCATAAAAGTTGGGGTCTTACAAAATTGATAAAAGGTTAAAGTTAAGGGTGATATTTGAAAATTTTGCAAAGTAAGCAAGTTGATATAAAATATTCGTTGTGCCGGGGAATATTCGTTTGGTCGAAAATATTCTTTTTTATCGGGGAATATTCGTACAACGACACAATCATTGGTGAACCCCATAATTTAATAAATGTCTGATATAGAAAGCGACATAAATAATCTTTTTATAAAAATAACGACAAAATTTTTACCGTTAATCTTTTGAAATACCCGGTGGTAAAAGTATAGTAATATGCGTGGTTGTATAGTAACACGCGATATTGTACAATATCTTTGATTATTGATGCTTACATGAGAAGTCACTCAGTTTCATTCAATAATTGCTATAGTAGTTACTGCATAATATCTCATATTATTGATTTAATTATTGTCAGTATTATCTGCACAATGTTTTATTTTATTAAATCAATAATTGAGATGATAATGTTATTCATATTATTATTTGCATTATTGATGATGTCTAGAAAATTCTGTCGAGGAAAGGGGTTTGGTCACCTAATTGTGCGCCAATAGGGAGAAATCCTTATCGGAAAACCCCCTCTTTCCTGGGAATGATCTGGTTGTTAAATATTGTGAGTTATAATATTAATGATGAATAATTGTTAATAGATTAAAAATGTGTTTATTAAAGATAAGCGATTTGTGGTAAATATTTATTTAATTTTTTATATAAATAGAGAGGGGTTTGTTAGAAGGTGTTTGTTATAAGTTTGGCTTATTATTCCATGAGGAGATGTGCTAATTTTTTAGAACGTTGGTTGAAGTTATAATTGTAATATCCTTGATTTTTCCATGTTATTAAACAATTTCAATAAACAAACTTATGTGAAATTCTGATGTGACAATTATTTTAGATGAATTTTTATTTTATTATATGTTATGTGATAAGATGCATATTAATGGTTGTTACTACAGTTAGGCCAATTATTTAAATTGGTTAAGGATGGAATTAATTCTAATTAATTTCGGTGGGATGACTTACAAATATGAGTTTCAGGTTTGAGCGGAATTTAGAGACGCCATTCTGCGTATTTGAGTCCGGCGTCGAAATTAGGCGGATAGACTATAACCACGAAAATGTGTCACGAAAACCTAGACATGTCTCATAATATTTTTAAATGTGTCACGAAAATGAGACATGCCTCATAATATTTTTATATATCCACCATTCTCTTTTACAATGCTCTTATTTATAGGTATATGGACTTGGAAGTTTCATGACGTAAAATATCACATACAGTCAAATCTCTTCTCTTGGAACTTTATTAGATATAATATTATCTTAAATTTAGCTCAAACACACTTTGGAGCGTCGAATTGTCAACTACGAATTTTGAAGTTGAGTTTGACGAAATGGAGAGTTCCATGACGTCCGGGACGTCGACATTAGTAGAAATCGACATAAGTATCGACACGTTTGACTACGGAGGGCAAAATGGTCAAAATGACTTGTTAATTGATTAAATGTTAAAATGATGTTTTTATTTGCATAAAGTTCAGTTGCTGGGAGTTCTTGTGACAATCTATATGGGACAAGGGAGGGAGTATACGTACTATAAGGATTATTGAGGGAGAGGGGGGTTACTCTTGTGTTATTAAACAAAAACCTTTCATTTTCTTAACTCCTACCCATAACTAGCCTAATGAATTTTGAGTGTAATGATATTTGATCATGGGGGAGTTGTAATGGGCTGAAGATTTTAGTTTTATTACACTATATATGAGGTATATACATTCCATCTAAGCCGCTTCTTCCTTTCACAACAACTTTCTAACTAGAGAGCAAAAATAAAGAAAGAGAAATTGAGAGTAATAGATGTTGTGGTGATTTCTGGAGATTTTGGAGAGTCTAAGCAAGCAAGGAGTGAGTCTCTAACAGATTAAATCAAGAGGAATTTGACAAAGAGGTAAGCTATGAACTCATTCTCTATGTTCTTCCAAAACTATGAGAGAATATGTATAGGAGACCTTTAGAAATAGTTTGTTTTGGAGTATGTGATGTTGTGTAATTGTGGTCTGATTGTTATGGTGTAATAAGAACATAAGTTCTGGACAAATCATACCATGTATGATTTAAAAATCCAAAGAGTTATGCCATGCATGCTAAGTGTTTGATATTATGCCTCTTAGTTGCTAATTTGATCAAAACATGAAAAGTAAGAGAAATGAATTGTTGTAACATGTATATATATGTTATTAGAAGTGGCCTGGATAATAGGAATCAAACCCATGCATGCTAGAATCAAAATCATGATTTTCTCAAAAGTTCGGTTAAACTAGTTTGCATGATTTTTCAGGATTTTTGGTCACTCGAAATCATGTCTTAGAAAATCCATTTGTTGCATGTAATAATTCTGTAAAATAGTATGTAGCATGAGGTGTAACATGTCCAAATTTCATTAGGATCGAAGCTATATTGAGTGAGATATGAAAATCGTAAGGTCGCGAGATAAACATGTTAGAAACCGAAAAAAAATTGTGAACTGCTGACCCTAAGGACAAATTCGGGACTAGCTACAATTTCCAGAAAATTTTGGGCTTTTGGGTTATTTTAGTACACTGAATAATCTTTCCATAGACTCCAGAACGGACTAATTTCGACTTCGGAGCAAGGAGTTATGACTTTTCAAAGTAGTTGCATCAAATCTGTCCAACAAATTCGGAGTAGTCTCCTTGCACGGATTTTCTGGAATTTTGTACTTGGAATTTGAAGATGGTCCATGAACGAAAGTTGTAGCCCCAGAAGTTAGCTTCGCGTGGGCGCAAGAATCGCTCAAAAATGTTTTAAAACGAATTAGTTATGACTGTTTTAGCGAGGTAGTATGGTAAAGCTGAGAAAAAAATATATAAAAACTGTTATGTTAGGGCATTTTTAAGTTCTGTTTTGGGCAGCCTATGATATCTAAAATGGGTGGCATATATTTCTAAATATATTCTATTATGATGTTTATAGCATATCCAATAGGAGACCCTTTTACTTCAAACTAGATTGTGTATGAATGGTGATTAACGAGACACATGTGATTAGGTTATGTGAAGGTTAATCGCTAGCGTTAATTGTAGCAGGCTTATCAGGCAAGTTTCCTAACCCTAATTTCTTTTGGGTATTTATTAATTCCTTACTAATATTATCGCAGTAAGGGTAAATATTGGACTTGTGTTAGTTATTTATTCGTGCAAGTTTCTTCGTTGAAAAGTCATACAAACTCCAATTATCTTGCAAGCTTTTCAATGGTTATTCAGTTATTATTCTAACGGCTATGCTTTTAAGTTTCATGTCATCATATAACTGTTTCTATGTATGTTCCTAGCCTTTGGTTCCGGCTAGTTATTATTGATGAAAAATGATTTAAAACACATCTTTCGAAGCTATTGAATGTTTACCAATCCAAGTTGCCTTAGTGAGGTCTCGCATGATTACTAAGATGAACAACCCGAATGAACGGGAAAAATAGATGTCGGGTAAATAGTCCCATTTATGCTTATGCATTTTAAACTTAATACATGTGCACAATGTAGGGTACAATGGGTTGATCACAGGCGTGCTTGCGCAGAGACCGCTTCTGATCTATTTGATTGTTAAACCGTCTGATGGTTTTTGATGAAAGAAAATATGTTCAGGGTATTTTACACCCCTTAGTATGATATTGAAAATTCTTAAATTCTTATTCTTGATGTTCTTCTCTAACACTTGATAATCTTTCAACTATTGAGATCTAGTAATTCAAATGCCTTTATCCTGATGTATATTTCCCATTTATTCCGTATACTTGCTGGGCAATTTGTGCTCATTCTTGTTTAAACCTTTCAGTTAAGGATGAGAAGGCTGAGGGTTCGGGCAAGGACAAGGGAAAGTCCAAGATGAAGTGATGCTAATGGTTATGTAATAAAATAATTATTTCCGCATATGTGTATTGTAGCGATAAATGCTAAGACTAAGTTCCAATATGTTTTAAGGTTGTAAAGACTTGTGATTTTATTTTGAATAATTATGTAATAGTTAATATTATTATTCCTTATTGTTAAGGTTTACTTAGTTAGATGATGGTGTATGTTGTATCGTGAGCACCAAGTTCTGTAATCGATGATTACACGGATTTGGGGGCGTCACAATAATAGTAAATCAATATGGATCGTTGGTTGAAGATATAATAGTAAATCAATATGGACCGCTGGTGGAAAGTTATAATAGTAAATCAATATGGATCGCTGGTTTAAAGTAAATCAGTATGGACCGTTGCTTTAAGTTTTAATAGTAAATCAATATAGATCGTCCATTTAAAAGTAAATTAATCTGGGCCGTTCATGAATTTGTTACTCTTTAGTCCTTTTTCCTATAAATAGAAGCTCATTCCTTCATTATTTCTTACGAATTCACTGAAACTCTAGAGAGAGAAACTATAGAGAGAAAGAAGAGGAGTATTCTGCTATTACACTAGTGCAGTCTCTAAATTTTTATTAAGGTAAAGGGTGTTATTTATTTTGTATTCGCAAGGGATGTTATTTTCGAATGGTAAGGGGTATTATTTATTTCATATCTGCGTACGATATTATTTTTCGTATTTGTAAGGAATATTATCTTTGTTCAATATTCGTAAAGAATATTATTTGTTGTATTCTTAAGGGGTATTATTTCTTTCGTATTCATGAAGAGAGTTATTTTCTTTTAATACTCGTAAGTGTTGTTATTCCATTCTTTATTATTCTGTTGGAATAACATGTCTTCGTGGACTACCGCATGCATGGTGAAATCCTTTTGTTATTCCATTCTTTATTAATATGCCGGAGTAACCTGTATACGCGGATTACCGCATGCATGGTGAATGACCCTTCGTATTTTTTTTTATTAATCTACTTGAGTAACCTGTCTACGCGGATTACTGCATGCATGGTGAATGACCATTCGTATTCATTCTTTATTAAATTATGGAAATGATCTGTTTACATAGATTACTGCATGGCGGGTGAAAATCCATTTACATTTTCGTACATTCTTTTATACTCGTATGAGATATCATTTCTTTTGTACTCGTCAAGGAATATCATTTTCTTTAATATTTTCCTTTTATGAGTACTATTCATGGGTACTATTCACGTATACGGCACTATTCACGTATATGATACTATTTATGAATACGAAGTACTATTCACGGGTTACTATTCACGATTAACTATTCACAGGTTACTATTCACGAGTTACTATTCATAGGATACTATTCACGATAAAATTGGTTTCTTTTTCTGACCAAATTATCGTTAATTTATGAATCTTACTCTAGAAATTAAATCCATGTTTTGACTATATTGTTTTTGTTATCATATATAACATTTTTATAACCCTGGTGTTGAAATTTCTCTTTCACTTGACTGTAAAGATGGGTAGATTATTTGTATGATCGTGACTATGGGTTCTCTTTGGCCAGTAGTGCAAAGATGAATTGTCGACTGGTATGATAATGACCATTGAATATCTTTAGCTAGTGTGCAAAGGTGAATTGATTAACATGGTTATAATTATTGTTTATATAAATTCTGAAATGATTATATATTTCTTTGAGATATGAATATCTTTGGCATGTACTGCAAAGATGAATTATTGATGAATATCTTTGGCCCGTAGTGCAAAGATAATCTATTGTTGAATATCTTTGGCCCATGGTGCAAAAATGAAATGTTGTTGAATATCTTTGTCATGTAGTGGAAAGATGAACTGTTGATGAATATCTTTGGCCCATAATGCAAATATGAATTTATTAGTATGATTATGAACAGGAACTGTGATTTGGTATAACCATGATCTTTGATGTTTCAGGTAAAGACATGTGATGAAAATTATCTTCGTCCTGGATGAGAAGAGGAATTTAGAACTACAATTATGATTATGAGTTTTTCACATGATTGTGGATAGGAACTGTTGATTATGATGTTACAGGGTTAAAACATTGTTGGTGGAGTTTTAACATGGAGAAGATAATAAACTTTATGGTCTATTTGACTCTTTTAATGGATTGCTCGTTCCGCTACAACTGTAGTTGAAAAGTTTTATCATCTACTATATGTTCTAAATCTCTGATTTATTATTGACGAAGGCTATTGATAATTTAATTATCTTTAGTCATGATATTCTTTACTGGGTTAGTTGTGCTCACCCTTTTATTTCATAATTCCTTTCAGGTAATAAGAGTGTAGCTAGGTCGAGCGGGGGTAACAGGGGAATAGAACGGTGGTCTATTGCTGTTGAGGTTTCCCCTAAAATAGTATGCAAATAATTTTATTGTGAATTTTAGATAAGTGTGTCGTATTTTATACGTCATTTGACCATTGATTTTGGTGAACCGAATAGGGTGAGGTGCACCCAACTTTGGAAGGGTGTTTTGCCACTATCCTACAAGATGTCTAATGACCTACGACTTCATATTATCATAAGACAAGGTTGTGCATAACCACTTGTTGATTATATCTACGAGCACTACATATATAATCTTGGAGTTTGGTTGAAATATAATTCTCAATTGGAGACAATGGAGATAATTATATGTCAAGAGAAGACTCACCATTGGAAAGAACATGATAGCAATCTTCTCGTTTTTCTTTGGGGTCTATTGGGTCAACCAAGGATAATTCTCAAGTTATATGATATCTATTATAACTTAAATGCATGGCTTCTCATGTACTAAGGTTTCCTGGAGCATTTTCCAAAGATTTTAATTTCTAAAACAGTTATTGACTGTACCTTTATGTAAGGTACCATTGCAAGGTATCACTATAAGGTGCTATCCAAGTAAAGAGATGAGAGTCACAGTTGGTATCCACAACATACGTGTTATCTTATTTCACAGGACAGTTGTATGAGGAAGTTTGTAGTCGGGGGACTATGTGATGGTCTAAAATTGTTGCTATAGTAATCCTCACTATTCTATAAAATAGTGTGATAATAAATGTAATGAGGACTCCATTTGAGTTTGAATACTGTCTAGAAGATAATATTCGTGTAAAAACTCTCAGCTACGCTTTTGTCGTATTGTATAAAAGAAGTTTGTATTTGATTCTGTACCGTGTATATCTCACGACTCAGAATGGGTGATGTATACCTATTTTGGGGGGTGTCACATTTGCCAACTGTTTTGGTATGGATTTCAAAGAAAGACTGAGTATGAATAAAAAAATGTTTTATCGTCAAACGACAGGCACGTGAGGTTGCCAAAACTTAAACGTAGATACGTTTAATGAAGTATTGTTGTACAACATAGAGTACTATAGGCTGATCACCTAGACGTGCTCGTAAGATATGCCGAACTTACGGACTTGGTGCCGGGTTGTCATTTTCAAAGAAAGAATGAAATGCTCAAGTTCTTGGACCAAAATTTATGTTTAATGAACGTTGTTCATTGTGAAATGTTTTAAAGAAAAGAGAAGTGCTATTTTGAATTATCTATAGTACTTCATAACGATTGCTTTAGTTATTGAAGATATACGTTTCATATGATTCAAGCATATTGCTTAAATGAATTTGTCATACTTACTGAGCTAGTTATGCTCACTCTTGTTTGAACCATATGAATGCAGCTAAGACCGAATGGACCGAAGGATCTAATAAAGATAAAGGGAAGGCTAAGGCAGACCAATAAGTTGTCTTTATAATAATATAGTTTGAACGTTGTAATTATTTGATATTATGACAAAGAACATATGTAATGATTATAAAGAACCTAGGAAAGGAAATATTATTTTGGAATATATAGAAGACATATTCACTCTTTTGAGTTATTTCAATTGAATGTATGTGTGAACTGTAGCACGTGTAGCACCATCTGTCGGGTTGGAAGATACCCGAATTTGGGGGCCTCACATGTTGGTATCAGAGCCATAGGTTATAAAACATAAGGAGAAAAAAAGAACCTTAAGTCATAACCTTAAGAAGAGTTAAAGAAGTAAAAGATGAAGTTAACCCTAAAAATGCATTAAATGTGATATGTGTTTTTACTATTCTAATGATGTGTACTAATCAAACTAATTTGTTTTATTATAGATGTCAGGAGATAATGTAATGTATAAGGATATACATGTGGTTAGTGAGGAGTTTGTAAATCAAGTAGAGATTTTACCAA
This sequence comes from Panax ginseng, assembly GCA_020205605.1. NCBI lineage: Eukaryota > Viridiplantae > Streptophyta > Magnoliopsida > Apiales > Araliaceae > Panax > Panax ginseng. Next base: position 93,424,521 of record CM035129.1, read on the forward strand.
CGCCGGTAGCTGAGTTGCCAGAAGTGGTGGTGATTGAGTTAGAAAACTCAAAAAACTTGGAATTCATGTCTTTGTTTGATGGCATGTCAGAGGAGGAGGTGGAGGTGGTGTCGTTTAACACGGTATCACCTGTAGAAGAGATGACTCTGGGGGAGTCAATGAAGGCATTGTTCATGACGGTATTGGATAGGAATATCCAATTGGGGAAAAAGGTGAGAGAGCTAAAGGAGGAGGTCCATGATATCTTGGTAAACAAGAAGACATGGAGACGATGTGGGAAGAAGAGCACGACGAGAAGGTTTTGGAGAAGGACAAGGTTCATGAGCTAAAACACGAGGTCTTTGAGCTTATGCAAGAGCAAAAGACCAAGAAGCAGAAGGTTAGTAGGATGTCCTATATACATAGGAGTTCGCATAAGGCTTTTCAGCGACAAGTGGCTGAGTATCCTTTAGAGGCAGGGCAGACTCGACATACTATCAATCGAGATATGATAGTCGGTCTTGCCAATGCAGATTATGAGAATGCCATAAGGAAAATGTAATCTAGTTAGTAACTAGAGTAGAGTTAGATATGTACATATGTTGTACCTATGTAGTGACATAAAATCCTCTTTTGTATATCAAAGGGTAGTCTTTTGTAAATCCCAATTTTTGGAAAGCAATTGTGGGAAAGTAATGTAATCAGCTAATGCTGTGTAATGACGAATGATGTAGTATTATACTACAAGGAATAAGTAAATCAATATAAGCCTTTTGTTGAACATGTTGTGTAATAAGTTTGAGTTATTTTTTAACAAATGAATAATAATTAACTTACAAGAAGAAAGTAATAATGAAGTGTTGTTTATTTTAACAGAAAGATGCCGCCAAGAAGAAGACAACGAAATCAAGAAGCAAATGTGAATCAACTGGAAGGAAGACCGGTTAACCCGATGTAAGAGTTTGCTAATTTATTAACGGCTCCTTTTAATAGAAATGAGGCGAATATACTTGTAAATCATGCGGTAGTACGAGCTACTACGTTTAAGAATTTTAAGAGTGTAGGTCCGTTGGGGTTCAAAGGAAATATGGACCCTATAGAAGCCCAGACTTGGGTGAAAGAAATTGAGAATGCATTTGTTATTGCAAATGTCGAAGAGGGGAAAAAGGTTTCTTTTGCTACCTAGATGATGAAGGGAGTGGCCAACTTCTGGTGGGAGGCAAACCAGACTAGGGCTGGGATAGAAAACCTAACATGGATGCGGTTCAAGGAGATTTTCTTTGAGAACTACTTTCCCATAATTATACAGGGGAGGATGGAGATGAGGTTTCTAGAGCTGAAACAAGGGGAAATGATTAATCCCCAATATGCTGCGAAGTTTAATGAACTAGCGAGGTTTGATCCACATCAGGTGGATACAGAGGTGAGGAAAGCTAGGAGATTCGAGCAGGGCTTGAAACCATGGCTCTATAGCCGGATATCAGTATTCCAAAGTAATTCATTTGGAACCATCCTGGAGAAGGCAATAATTGCCGAGGGTGGTAACGAGGCTGTAAGCCAATACCATAGAGAGAAGAAAAATAAGAATAAAGTAGAAGGGGGAGTGACAATCGAGGGAGCCAGTAGGAGTCGCAATGGCCAGAAGAGGAAGGGTTTTAACTCTGGGAATATCGGAGTAAAGCAAGGAGATCCGAAGAAGAGAATGGAGGCATGCAAGAACTGTGGGAAGACTAATTTAAGAGTCTGTCTCAAGTGAAAGGTAGTATGCTATAACTGTGGACATGAGGGGCACATTTCACCTAACTGTCCAAGTTTGAAGAAGAACTATGAATGCTTCGTATGTGGATCAACTGATCACGTAGCGAAGAATTGCCCGAAAAAAGGGGATGGATGGGAATAAGGGCACTAATAGTGGTAAGTTAGCTATTAGTGGTCCAGCTCAGATAAGTAGGTCGATGGCCCGCACCTTTAACATGACGGTCCAAGATGCAGTTGCATCAGGGGATGTAGTTACAGGTATTATCCCAATAAACAAAATAAATGCTTATGTGTTGTTTGATTCAGGTGCTACTTGTTCTTTTATAGCATGTGATTTTGCTAAATGATTAGGATTACTTCCTGAAAGATTGCCTATACCTTTGAATATCAAGGTAGCTAATGAAGAAATCATTCCTGTCGAGAATATTCATAGGCGTTGTTATGTAGAAATACGAGGTTATAAATTATCGGTAGATTTGATACCGATAAAGTTGGGAGAATTCAATGTAATTCTCAGGATGGATTGGTTGTTTCACCATGGTGCAATCATAGATTGCCAAAAGAAATGTGTAAACATTAGAACGTTGAGAAAACCTTATGTAGTGTTTTACGGTAATAAATCGTTGGGACGTTCATGTTGTCTTAAAATGACACAAACTAGGAAATTATTGAGGAAGGGATGTGTGGGTTATTTGTGTCATGTTGTTGATACCCAGAAAGTGGGAACAACAATGGAACAAATACCGATAGTTAAATAATTTGTGGATGTATTTCCAAGCAAATTACCGAGTCTTCCACCATATAGGGAAATCAAATTCGTAATAGATATTATGCTAGGAGCAACACCAGTTTCAAGGGCACCATATCATAAGGCACCAATAGTGATGAAGGAGTTGATGGTTCAGTTACAAGAACTGTTGGATAGAAAATACATTCAACCGAGTGTTTCGCCGTGGGGAGCACTGGTACTGTTTGTGAAGAAGAAGGACAGATCGTTGAGACTTTGTATTGACTACCGAGAGTTGAACAAGTTAATGATAAAGAATAAATACCCATTGCCCAGGTTCGATGATCTCTTTGATCAGTTGAAAGGAGCAAAGTATTTTTCTAAGATAGATTTTCAAACGGGGTATCATCAGTTAAAGGTTAGGAAGGAGGATATACCTAAGACAACATTAAGAACTGGTTAAGGCCATTACGAGTTTTTGGTGATGCCATTTGGGTTGACAAATGCACCAACTGCATTTATGGATATGATGAACAGAGTGTTCAAATAATATTTGGACAAGTTCGTCGTAGTGTTTATCGATGATATTCTAGTCTATTCTAAGATACAGTTTTTAGGTCATGTTATCGACCGGGATGGAATTTTAGTAGACCCAGCGAAGGTTGATGCAGTTATTAATTGGGAACAACTAAAAATGCTGACTAAGGTACAGAGTTTCCTAGGGTTAGCGGGATACTATCAAAGATTTATCCAAGATTTTTCTAAGATAGCTACTCTGTTGACTAACTTAACAAGAAAGACGGTGAAATACGTATGGACCTAGAAGTGTGAAGACAATTTTCAAGAATTGAAGAAAGGGTTGAGTGAAGCACATATATTATCTTTACCCGATGATACAGGAAATTTTGTATTTTATAGCGATGCTTCGCATAGAGGACTTGGTTGTGTGCTCGTGCAGCATGGCAAGGTCATTGCGTATGCATCACGGCAATTAAAGGATTATGAGAAAGTTTATCCTACTTATGATTTGGAACTGGCCGCGGTAGTGTTTGCCTTAAAGATATGGATGCATTACTTATATGGAGAGAAATGTGAGATATACACACAGACCATAAGAGTCTAAAATATATATTCACACAAAAAGATTTAAATATGAGACAAAGGAGATGGCTAAAGTTGATAAAGGATTACGACTGCGATATCCTGTATCACCCAAGAAAAGCCAATGTAGTGGCCGGCGCCTTAAGTAGAAAGGGTCGAGAAAAGTTGTTTATGTTATCGACTCAAACTGAGTTAATAACAAAGATGGCTAGAATGGAGTTGGAGGTAAAGTTACTGAGTGAATCGGGTCAGAGATTGTTTACAACAGAGATTTGATCTACCATTGTAGAGAGAGTCAAGGAATTACAGCTCAGAAATGATGAGTGTGATCAGATGAAGAAGCGGCTAGCAGATGAAAAAGATATAAAGTATAGTCTTGATAATGAGGGATTATTAAGATTTGAAGGAAGAATTTGGGTTCTGAATGAAACGAAATTAAAGGAGGAAGTGTTACAAGAGGCTCATAGTTCGAGGTACTCGATTCATCTTGGTAGTACTAAGATGTATCAAGACCTTCGACAGAGTTTTTGGTGGCCGAACATGAAGAGAGAGAGAGCAGAATATGTTAGCAGGTGCTTAACTTGTCAAAAAGTTAAGGCCGACAATCAACAACCAAGTGGTTTGTTACTGTCATTGGAGATTCTGGAATGGAAATGAGAACATATCATGATGGACTTTGTGGTGGGACTTCCAATTACACAGAAAGGGTACGACGCTATTTGGGTAATAGTGGACCGGCTGACGAAATTGGCTCACTTTTTGCCAATAAGGGTTAAGTATAACTTAGATCAGTTACCTAAACTTTATGTTAAGGAAATTATTTCTAGACATGGAGTACTAGTTTCGATAGTGTCAGATCATGATACACGATTCACATCAAACTTTTGGAGAAGTCTGCAAGAACAGATGGAAACGCAGTTGAAGTTAAGTACAGTGTATCATCCACAAACAGATGGGCAGAGCGAAAGGACAATTCAGACGCTAGAAGATATGCTGAGATCTTGCATTATGGATTTCAAGGGTATTTGGGATAATCATCTACCGTTAGTAGAGTTTACGTATAACAACAGTTATCATGCAAGCATAGGTATGCCACCTTACGAAGCATTATATGGAAGAAAGTGCAAAACACCATTGTGTTGAGATGAAGTAGGAGAACGTCGAATGCTAGGACCTGAATTGGTGCAGCAAACAACGGATATAGTTAAGCTGATAAGAATGCGATTGTAGCAGCTCAAGACAGACAGAAGAAGTTTGTGGATTCACATCGAGTGAACAAAGAGTTTGAAGTAGGCTCGTATGTATTTCTAAAGGTATCTCCCTGGAAAGGAAAGATACGCTTTGGAAAGAAGGGAAAGTTAAGTCCAAGGTTTATAGGAGAGGTAGCTTACATGGTAGCATTACCTCCAGACTTAGAATGAATACACAATGTTTTTCATGTATCTGTGTTACGTCCTTATAAGCCGGATTATAAGCACGTAATAGAATATGAGCCTATTCATATTGAGAAGGACTTGATGTATGAAGAAATGCCTATTCAAATCGTTGATAGAAAAGAGCAAGTTTTGAGGAATAAAGTTATACCTTCGATAAAGGTGTTATGGAAGAACCACGATGTCGAAGAAGCAACGTGGGAACTTGAAGAAAAGATGAGGAAGAATCGCCCTCAGTTGTTTGTGTAATTTTTAGTGAGATTCTGGGGACATAATCCTTATAAGGGGGAGAATATAACGACCGAGAAAATCGTATTAATTGTAAAATAATTTTATTTGAATAAACAATGAATAAAATTATAATATGTGTTATTTATAATGAGTTAACAAGATGAAGGTTGTTCTATAACCTAAGAGTGTCATAATATCGTAGTATTTTGGCTACGTGAAGGAATTAAAGTGTTTTAATTTCCAAGACGAAAATAAAAGCTTTCCGAGAAATTCTTCGAAAAACACTATTCATCCATTTTTGCTCGGGAATTATTTCTGAACTTCCAAGAAATAAGTAATGATAGAATAATAAGGAAGGATGGATTATATAATAATAATTCAAGTATGACAAACACAGTTTTTTGTCTGCGTACTAAGTTCAAGAATGTTAGAGAAAGTAAAGATTTAATAAATGATGATCGTATGATACGCAAGTATTATACAAAGCAATGAATACGAGTATGATACGATGTATTATACAAGTATATAGAAAGAATGACAGATTATATATGATGAATGAGTATACGAATTAGTATACGAGAAGAATACATAGACTATAAGTTAAAAGCCTTAAGCCAATTATAATGGACTTGAAGGATTTGTGTAAGAATTGGGCAAGCCCAAGTGCAAACTTGTTAAGGCCAAAGATTAATAATTCAAGCCTAACGTTAGGCCCAAAGTTAATTAAAACCTAAGCTCGAACCAAGAACTGGACCCGTGGATCGAACCGATGGGTCACAGGGTAAGAAAACCCACGGGGCAACCCATGTGGGCCCCATAAGTTAGTCATGGCTGGCCATCTTGGTGACCAAGCAAGAGATAAATGTTGTGTTGCCCAAGTAAAGAATAGTAAGGAGGTGGGGCTTAATGACCCTTATGCCCTAACCTTGGAAATTCTATAAATAGAAGAGTTGGTTAGTTCATTTTTGCTTTTGTTCAAATTTCCACCAACATCTTAGATCTTATATTATTGAGAGAAAAGTGAGAAGAGTCTTGCTAATTCAAGAAGAAAGAAGAAGAAAGAAAGCTAGAACATCAAGGGTAAGAAATCCTAAACCATTATTCTTTATCTCTTCAATTGTAGTTTGATAGAGAAGTGAATATTGGTGGAGCATGTATGATAAGGAGTGATAAGGATGGCTATTAGAGGACTTAATGAAAGTAGTATGCACATAAGCCAATCATGTTTGATGATAAAACGTATACTTTGTAACAATTTTATTCATTTATTAATAAATAGTATTAATTTATTAAAGGCTTTTAATTATCTACATGATGTTGTTTTATAATATGTGATAAACCTATAGTTTTAAGCAATGCTTTTAGAATAATGATGATGATCATTCTAATGAGATCTAAATTCTTAGAAATCTTAAAACTAAAATAGTTCCCAATCATTGGATTACTAAATTGAGGATTAGTGAATCCGGATAGATTGGTACATACGTTGCTTGCTCATTGGATGAGGATGATTGATCTCATGATCATTTGTGTGGAGACACTAAAGCAAGTATGTAGGTGCTTATTAGAGAATAAGTTCACTGAACGTGGTTCGCTAAGGAATACCAAATGGAGTTTTACTTGCCTGTCAATAAGAATTCCTGTAGTGATAGTAGTACAAGTGATCCTTGGACATGAGATCATCATAGTATCTTGTGTATGATAAGTTATACTTTGACTTATTCCTTAAGACCCTTAGGGTATATAAAAGGATATGCTTGGGTATAATAAGTTATACATAGAGATAATGTATGATCAATAAAGAATCTACTGCTTCTAGTAAAAGAAGAGAAATGTCCTATGTGATTCGATAAATGACAACCCAGTAGTCCTTGGCCAAGGCAAAATGAAATTAGAAAGGAGTTTCTAATTTGCATTATTTGGAGTTATGCATTTGAGAGTCGAAATACATATAATTAAATAAAATAAGACTTGACAATAATTTCATGTCTTATATTTAATTGGGACATTGTATGGTGGAATGATTGAATTGTACGGTTACTATTTACTCAAAGGTTCTTTTTATGATTAATGTTGAAATCTATATTATCCTCGAAAGTCGATTGATCAAGCTAGGGAGGCTTATCCCTATTGTAGAATAAATATTATTTATTTAAATAAATTAATAGTTTAATTTATTTATTTAAATAGGATTAGAATTGTTCTAATTGATTTATTCACAACCGGTTTAATATGGAGAACCTAAAGGGTCACGCCATAAGAGGAAGAATAATTATTTAAGAAGTTAATGGCATAATCGTAATAATAAGTTAAGTATATTTAATTTAATCTATGGTGATAAAATAAATTAAATAGCTTAATATTTATTATTTAATATTTTTGAAATATTAAATATAAATTAATAAGAGGAGTCTTATTATTATTATTATTATTATTATTACTATTATTATTATTTAATTCATAAAGGAGTTTGGGAATTAATTAATAAAAGTACTCTCATATATCCTAATAAGATTAGGAGGCTAATTAATTAAAAGAGTTTAATTAATTATTCCTAATAAGATTGGGAGCCTAATTAATTAAATGAATTTAATTAATTAAAATAAAACTCAATTCCTTAATTGTTAAGGAGGGTTGCCCATATCTATAAATAAGAGGAGTCTTATTATGGGTGAAGTGGTTGTTGACTTTTTCACAACAGACATAATTCCAATAGTTGGAGAGTACGCTCTTTTTGTATGAGAGATAGAAAAACTAGGGTTTTGCCAAACACCCGTCTTTTTGAATCTTTATTCTTTCTTGGTGGATCACCTCTAGAGGCCAAACACTTGGGTGACTAACATTGATCAAAGGAAGGAACCAAACCCGGTGGATTTAAGTTGAATGCGAAAAGGATTGGAGGTGAACTTGTACCTGAGAAAGCTCGGATCTTCAAGGGTATGATTCTTGTTCTTTCTTTTTTTTTAATTAGTAATTGTGCATAAAGGGTGATCCGGGTATATGGTTTGTAAAATTTTAAACTCTGATTTTTACAAGTTTCCGCTTATTTTGTACAATTTAATTGCGTTCATGAATATTACAAACCTAACAGTGGTATCAAAGCCAAACCTTTATGCGAATTATTAATTATTTTAATTTGATATGTATATTGATATGTGTTTAGAACAATTTAATTGGGCATAATTTTGTTGTATAAAATTTATTTAAAAAAACAAAACAAAAACACGTTGAAGAATTATAGAAATTATGAACTAATGAAGAACATTTGAAGAATTGTCATTTGTTGTTGATGGACAAGTTTAAAACCATCTTGTGTTGGATAAGATGAAATATGTTTGGTTAGGATGATATAATGATTGAATGAATCCATTTTAAACGATCTAAAAATCTCAAGTAACGAAGTTATGGCAAAATTTACGAGATTAGAAGATAATCGTCGAAATCGTAAAATTCTCGGAATGAAAGTCAAAAGTCACCATTGAACTCGGAAATGTTGGTTTTAGATGGAGAATAGTCTACGTTTTCATTTTAGAGTTGCGGACTCAAAAATGGTTAAATTCTGACTTAGAACGAAGAAACGAGCTATTAACGTTCACGAACATTTAATGAAATTGTAATAAAGAACTTAATTGGTGAATTTCATGTTAACGGATTCGAAAATGTAAGATGTTCTAATGAAATCATAGTACACATGATATGTGAGCTAACAGCTTTTGAACGAGCCAATTCCGACTTAGAATGAATAAGTTATGAGCCCGAAAAATTTACAGAAGAAAAGAACTGTTAAATTTATTTGAGGCTCGTGGAATCGTTATTAGATTTGGACAAAGGAGGTAAAGCCAGGTAGCCATGAGCGACTAAACCCTCAAAATTAGGAAGTGAAATAAGAATTTTAAGGCCGGGTCTCAGTCTCTTGATGACTTCGTATACAACATGAGATTTATATAGGAAGTCAAGCACCGCAAATGTTAGCACTAGAAGAAGGGCGATAAGGAATGGAAATTTATGTAATGAAATGTAAGTTGATTGAAGGTGTGTTATAACTTTAATTAACTTAAAGTAAACTTATTAAAGATGATTATAACCTTAAGAAATACAAAAGAAGATTTACAAAAGATTACTTGAATGTAAGCACAAAGTAATATGATAAACCGTAATGAATGTTAACCAATCTAAAGAATGATTAGATTGAGAAGAAGGGTAAGATACATTAGTGACCATACGTGATTGTTTATGACCTAATGTGGTATGTTATGTACTTATGTATTATAGAAACCTTAAAGACGCAAAAGGAAAGTGTATTAATTGTAGAAGACGCTGAAAGCATGTGTTCTAACCCTTGTCTATGTTCATTCTAGAAAAGCTTTGTGATTCATGTATCTTACGCATAAATTGATGTATAATGAGGTCGAAGCCAATTTCTTCGGCTAGACTTAATGTGTTTGGTAGATTTCCTTATAATCTATCAAAATGTTATCAATGTTGTTATCTTTTGCCAACTGTTTTGGTATGGATTTCAAAGAAATACTGAGTATGAATAAATAAATATTTTTTCATCAAACGTGTGAGATCCCAAATTTTATAAATAAAGATTTAAATTTCTCAAAATATTTTTTTGAATATTATGGAATGAATTTGATAAAATGTTATAGTTGTGGGTAATATTTATAAATTTTGAAAAGTATGCAAGTTGTTGTATAATATTCTATTGGTCGGGGAATATTCTTTTTGTCGGGGAATATCCGTATGACGGTACAATCATTGGTGGACCCCACAACAGAATTATTATCTGATTGAGAAAACGACAAAAATATTTTTATGAAAATAATAGCAGAAGTTTTACCGTTAAAACTGTTGAACTACTACTCATAGTAAAGAGTAAAGAATACGCTGGCGTGGTTGCATAGTAGCACGCGGTATTGATTATTGATGCTTACGTGAGAAGTCACTCAGTTTTGTTCAATTATTGCTATAGTAATTGCTGCATAGTATCTCACGTTATTTGATTCAATTATTGTCGATATTTTATATATTATTAAATCAATAATTGAGACGATGAAGTTATTAATATTATTATTTGCAATATTAACGATGTCTAGAAGTTTTGTCAAAGAGAGGTTTGGTCACCTAATTGCACGCCAATAGGGAGACATCCTTATTGGAAAGCCCCCTCTTTCCTGGGAACGACTTGGTCGATTAATAGTGTGAATTATAATAATGATGATGAGTTTTGTTTTATTAGTATTATTAATGTAATAAAACAGAAAAGCTTTTTATATAAAACAGAATACTTTTATAAAGTTATTCATTTTATTAGACTATAAATAGAATATATAATATTCTATTATGCATAGTGTTTTCCATAGTAAAATCTTTTTATATAAAACAGAATACTTTTATAAAGTTATTTGTTTTATTAGACAATAATTAAAATATATTATATTTTATTATGCATATAGTGTCTCGCATAGTGTTTTTGCATAATAAATTTTTTTTATATAAAAGCAATACTTTTATAAAGTTATTTGTTTTATTAGATTTTAAATAATATATATATATATATATATATATATTTAGAATATATTATATTTTATTGCATAGTGCAGCATAGTATCCTTTCTATTTTCCTATAAATAGGATGCTTAGTTAGAATTGAAAACAACACCAGAAGTTCAGAGAATTCTTCTATAATCTTGAGTGTATTTCTTTAGAGTTTTAAGAAGCTTTGAGCGTAGTGCAAGTTTTCTTCACGAATATCCTAGCCCTACCAGTCGGGATACTCTTCTTTTACGGTAAGGGGTATTATTTCTTTCGTATTCATGAAGAGAACTTCTGCTATTCAATTCTTTATTATTTTGTTGGAATAACCTGTATACGCGGACTACCCTATACTTGGTGAAATTCTTCTGTTATTTCATTCTTTATTATTATGTTGGAATAACCTGTTTATGCGAAGTACCGCATACATGGTGAAATTCTTTTGTTATTCCATTCTTTATTATTATGTTGGAATAACTTGTCTATGCCAAGTACCGCATACATGGTGAAATTCTTCATTATTCCATTCTTTATTATTCATTTGAATATCCTGCAATACGTTTACGCATGGCCCGGTTCCATTCTTTATTATTACGGTGGAACATCCTATCTGCAAGCGGTTTACGCATGACCGGTTCCATTATTTATTATTCATTGGAATATCCGTCATTGCGGCGCGTTTACGTGATGACAGTTCCATTATTTATTATTCATTGGAATAACTCATCTGCGCTGCGGTCTATCGCATGCATGGTGAATTCTTCTATTATTCCATTCTTTATTATTCATTGGAATAACTTTTGTCTATGTGGATTACCACACGCATGGTGAATGACCCTTCGTATTCATTTCTTATTAAATTATGGAAATGATCCGCTCTCGTGGATTACCACATGTGGGTGAAAATCCATTGCGCTTTCATATATTCTATGATACTCATTTGGTTAAAGTTTTGGCTTTTATACTCCATGAAATTAGTGTAACATCCTTGATATTTGCGCTTCATCCAGTATCTTTTCATGAAAATATTCTTCTGAGCATTCTTGAATTTTTTTTTACTCCACAAAGCTGTATCATGTTAATAATTTGGATGTTATTGGTTCCTGGATAAATTAATTCTTGAACTTGTTTTATTGAATTATTATGTCATTGTCATCATCCTCATGTTTATATTATGTTGAAAGTCATTTGTGGCCTGCAGTACATAGATGGACTTGGTATGATTATGACCAGGGATTATTCGTTATAATCATGACCGTAATGTTACAAATGATGTGGAAAAAGTCCTCATTGGCTCGTAGTGCATTGATGGACAGTGTTTGGTATGATTATGACTATGGATTCTCTTCGGCCAATGGTGCAGAGATGAATTGTTTTATGGCATGATCAGGATCGTTGATGAAAACACGATTATCTTTGGCCCGTAGTGCATGGATAATTCGTGGTCGTGATACTAAAGCATATCATTGACCTGTAATGCAGGGATGATTTGATGATGTGGATTATTTATTAAGCTGAGTCTCAGCGATAAAAGTGATGAAAAACCTTTTAAATCATAGAAGATAGTAGATTTTATTCTCTACTTGACTCTTCTAATGGATTGCCTGCTCCGCCGCAGTTAAAATTGTCGTTTGTTATATTTTATCAGTTTAACAGTGTTGAAGACTAACGATAATTTATTCTGCATTATCTTAGTCATAATTTTTCTTACTGGGCTAGTTGAGTTCAACCTTTTACTTTCATTGTTCTCTTCAGGAAATGAGAACGTAGCGAGGACTAGTCGGGAACAGAAGTGACGGTCGGATGATAGCATTAGTAGTCATCACTATTCTATGAAAAAGTGTGATAATAAATGTATTGAGGACTTATTCTGAGTTTGAATACTGTCTGGAAGACAATATTTGTATTAAAACTCACAGCTTATGTTGTATATTTAAGATTGTATTTGTATTCTGTACCATGTATTTGGCGACTCAGAATAGGTGATGTATACCTATTTTGGGGGTGTTACAGTTGGTATCAATGCTTAGGGATATGATCCCTGGCTGAGATGTGAGATAAGAACTAGGAGGGGAAAGACGGGGAATTCCTTCGCTATTATGACCTACCTAAGTTTATATGGTATTTAATTGGTCGGTCAGAGTATATGGATAATATATGATATGTTAATTAACCCTTGTTTTGTGGCAGTATTTGAAAATGACATCTGAGAATGTGGAGAATAGCAGTGGAGCACAGGAGACCATTGAGTCTCCACAGATCAATAATCAGGATAATGTGCATCAGAAAGGCGACAATCCTCATGCAAACAACAACACTGACCAAATGATGTACGATGGAATGTTCAGAGGCTTTATGTAATTCATGCAACATCAGGTGAGAGAGACTCCTGTTCAAAATGTAGGTGGAAATAATGGCAACCCACGGTCGGTCACCGCTAAGCAGTTCAAGGAGTTGGGACCACCAAAGTTTTTGGGAAAGCCAGAACCGCTTAAGGCAGAGACGTGATTAAAGCAGATCACCAAGATATTTGATGTCTTGGGATGCTCCGAGGAGCAAAAGGTTCCCTTTGCCACCTTTATGTTGTATGAAGAGGCATATTACTGGTGGGAATCTATAAAACGTACCCAGCCTGACGCACTCAAGATGTCTTGGGAGAAGTTCCAATAGTTGTTCAATGACAAGTACTTTCCCGAAAGTATTCGTCACATGAAGGATGTGGAATTTATCATGTTGGAGCAAAACAACATGACCATGTCGCAGTACGAAGCCAAGTTTACTGAGTTGTCCCGGTTTGCATCCCATTTGGTAGATAATGAGGAGCGAATGACGCGAATGTTTCTAAGAGGTTTGAAACCTGAAATACATCAATACCTCATTTCTCACAAACTTTGTTTATATTCAGATGTTTTGAATAGGGCTCAGTTATTGGAGTGCGATAATGAGTCAGCACAACCAAAAGGCAACGACCAACAACACGATAATAATCGCGTTCTAAGTGGCAACGGTCATCGAAACAATGATAACCATCGCTGGGGAAATTATCATGCCAAGAATGGTAACCACTTCGGTGGTAATCATGGCCAAGATAATAGAAGTTGAAATTTCAAGAAGAGAAGGTTCAATAATGATGGAAAGACAGCAGCACCAGCACCCATTTCAAAGGAAGAAGAACGACCACTGGTCATATGTTTCAAATGCGGACAGGAGGGACACATCCATCTAAACTATGCGCAGCAATCCAAAGCGTGTTTTAATTGCGGAAGAGAAGGTCACCTAGCTCGATTTTATCGTATGGTAAAGTTAAGTCCAGTTGGGATAGTGATGCCAAAGGATGTCCTAGACAAGCCATAGTTGGTAGTTTAAGAGAGAGCATTTTTTTTTCTCTTGACGAGGAACCTGAATAAAATTATCACGGGTAAGTTAATCATAAACTCTTGCGAAGTCTATTCTGTGTTATATACCGGTTCTACTCACTCTTTTATTTCACCTAGTTGTGTTCAATGTTTAAATTTAACTCCGGAGAAGTTAGACTTTGATTTATCTGTTGAAACTCAGTTGGGAGAAACCTTCGTTACCTCCACTATTTATAAATCTTGTTTGATTCAAATCAATACTTTCATATTACCTGTCGATCTTATCTCTTTGAAAATACTTGCCTTTGATGTGATTTTAGGAATCAATTAGTTAACTACTCATCATGCTTTTTGTAAGGTTGTTAGCTTTCATACTCCTAACCAACCTGTTATACGAATTCAAAGTAACCAAACCACTAAAGTCAATCATTGTCATATCAAGGCATAAGTAAAGAGCCTCGAGCCTTTCGCTGGTGACTTCCTTGTGTGGAATGTACCGAAGCCAGACTTTCTGTAGGGGAAGCCGTGTATAACGATGGCAAGTTGATAGGTGTCAATGTGATGTGTTATCCAAGTCTTGGATGAGAGTCACAGTTTTGAATGATATTCCTATCGTTAATAAATTTCCTGACGTATCCTTGAAGACTTCTTAGCCTACCCTTAGAGCGTTAAATCGAATTTTGTATTGACACCAGTACAAAACCCCATTTCTTAAAAACCCTTAAATATTTCTTCAACTAAAACGAACGTAACATGCGCCAAAGACGTTGGCTCGAGCTGTTGAAGATTATGATAATACCATTCAATACCATCGTGGAAAAGCGAACTTGGTAGCTGACGCGTTGAGTAGAAGATCGTATGTGGTTACAAGTGCAAATATACGAACCCACGTGAAGATAACGAATATATGATTAGAACAGACTTTAGTCGATAATGTTAAAGCTGCTAAAGCTACATACCCGGAGCTGATGAATACGAAGAAGAAGGTTCAAGAGGGCATTATTTTAAAAGCAAGAATTGCTGAAGAGAGGAAATCTCAACCCTCGATTTAATTGGCCCATTTGAAATCCTCGATCGAGTAAAAAATGTGGTTTATAGACTCATTTTACCGCTAAGTATGTCTCGTGTTCATAACGTTTTTCACATATCCATGTTACGTAAATATGTGGATGACCCGAACCACATTATTAAATTAGAACTAGACGATATAGCAGGAGATTTAACGTATGAGGAGATACGTGTTAAAATCTTGGATAAGAAGGATCGTATTCAACACTCAAAGGTTATACCTCAAGAGTTAGAATCTGACGAAGTGTCCTCATTTGTTCTGCATACCAGGTACGTACATAAATTTCGAGGGTGAAATTTCATAAGGAGGGGAGATTGTGAGATCCCAAATTTTATGAATAAAGATTTTAATTTCTCAAAATATTTTTTTGAATATTATGGAATAAATTTGATATAATGTTATAGTTGTGGGTAATATTTATAAATTTTGAAAAGTATGCAAGTTGTTGTATAATATTCGATTGGTCGGGGAATATTCTTTTTTTCGGGGAATATCCGTACGACGTTACAATCATTGGTGGACCCCACAACGGAATTATTGTCGGATTGAGAAAACGACAAAAATATTTTTATGAAAATAACGGCGGAAGTTTTACCGTTAAAACTGTTGAACTACTTTCGTAGTAAAAGAAATAAGATGTCTGGCGTGGTTGCATAGTAGCACGCGATATTAATTATTGATGCTTATGTGAGAAGTCACTCAGTTTTGTTCAATTATTGCTACAGTAATTGCTGCATAGTATCTCACGTTATTTGATTCAATTATTGTCGATATTTTATATATTATTAAATCAATACTTGAGACGACGAAGTTATTAATGTTATTATTTGCAATATTAACGATGTCTGAAGTTCCTCAAGGAGAGGTTTGGTCACCTAATTGTGCGCCAATGAAAGGGAGAAATCTTGATTGGAAAGCCCCTCTTTCTTGGGAACGACCTAGTCGATTAATAGTATGAATTATAATAATGATGATGAGTTTTGTTTTATTAGTATTATTAATGTAATAAAACAGAAAAGCTTTTTATATAAAACAGAATACTTTTATAAAGTTATTCGTTTTATTAGACTATAAATAGAATATATAATATTATATCATGCATAGTGTTTTGCATAGTAAAATCTTTTTCTATAAAACAGAATACTTTTATAAAGTTATTTATTTTATTAGATAATAATTAGAATATATAATATTTTATTATGCATAGTGTTGCATAGTGTTTTGCATAGTAAAATCTTTTTATATAAAAAACAAAATACTTTTATAAAGTTATTTGTTTTATTAGATTTTAAATAAAATATATATTTATATATATATATTTAGAATATATTATATTTTATTGCATGGTGCAGCATAGTATCCTTTCTATTTTCCTATAAATAGGATGCTTAGTTAGAATTGAAAATCACACTAGAAGTTCAGAAAATTCTTCTATAATATTGAGTGTATTTCTTTAGAGTTTTAAGAAGCTTTGAACGTAGTCCAAGTTTTCTTCAAGAATATCCTCGCCCTACCATTCGAAATACTCTTCTTTTACGGTAAGGGGTATTATTTCTTTCGTATTCATGAAGAGAACTTACATTATTCCATTCTTTATTATTACATTAGAATAACTTTTACACCGCGACTACCCTATACTTGGTGAAATTCTTACATTATTACATTTTATTATTATGTTGAATAACTTTTGCTTATCATACCAAGCATACATACATGGTGAAACTCTTCATTATTCCATTCTTTATTATTATGTTGAATAACTTGTCATCTGAAGTACCATACATGGTAAAATTCTTCTGTTATTCCATTCTTTATTATTACATTGGAATATCACATGCGTGCGTTTATGCATGACCCAGTTCCATTCTTAATTATTACATTGGAACATCCTGTTTGTGTGGTTTACGCATGACTGGTTCCATTATTTATTATTCTGTTGGAATATCACAGCCAGATTGCGTTTACGCACGACCGATTCCATTATTTATTATTACATTTGGAATAACTCGTCTGCATGCGGTGCATCGCATGCATGGTGAATTCTTACATTATTCCATTCTTTATTATTACTCGTTGGAATAACTTTGCCTATGTGGATTACCACATGCATGGTGAATGACCCTTCGTATTCATTTCTTATTAAATTATGGAAATGATCTGTCTACGTGGATTACCACATGTCGGGTGAAAATCCATTGCAGTTTCATATATTCTATGATACTCATTTGGTTAAAGTTTTGGCTTTTATACTCCATGAAATTAGTGTAATATCCTTGATATTTGCGCTTCATCTAGTATCTTTTCATGAAAATATTCTTCTGAGCATTCTTGAATTTTTTTTTTTACTCCACAAAGCTGTATCATGTTGATAATTTGGATGTTATTGGTTCCTGGATAAATTAATTCTTGAACTTGTTTTATTGAATTATTATGTCATTGTCATCATCCTCATGTTTATATTATGTTGAAAGTCATCTGTGGCCTGTAGTGCATAGATGGACTTGGTATGATTATGACCAGGGATTATTCGTTATAATCATGACCGTAATGTTACAAATGATGTGGAAAAAGTCCTCATTGGCTCGTAGTGCATTGATGAACAGTTTTTGGTATGATTATGGCTATGGATTCTCTTCGGCCAAGGGTGCAAAGATGAATTGTTTTATGGCATGATCAGGACCGTTGATGAAAACACGATTATCTTTGGCCCGTAGTGCATGGATAATTCGTGGTCGTGATACTAAAGCATATCCTTGGCCTGTAATGCAGGGATGATTTGATGATGTGGATTATTTATTAAGCTGAGTCTCAGTGATAAAAGTGATGAAAAACCTTTTAAATCATAGAAGATAGTAGATTTTATTCTCTACTTGACTCTTCTAATGGATTGCCTGCTCCGCCGCAGTTAAACTTGACGTTTGTTATATTTTATCAGTTTAACAGTGTTGAAGACTAACGATAATTTATTCTGCATTATCTTAGTCATAATATTTCTTACTGGGCTAGTTGAGCTCAACCTTTTACTTTCATTGTTCTCTTCAGGAAATGAGAACGTAGCAGGGACTAGTCGGGGAACAGAGTGACGGTCCAGATGATAGCATTAGTAGTCATCACTATTCTATGAAAAAGTGTAATAATAAATGTATTGAGGACTTATTCTGAGTTTGAATACTGTCTGGAAGACAATATTTGTATTAAAACTCACAGCTTATGTTGTATATTTAAGATTGTATTTGTATTCTGTACCATGTATTTGGCGACTCAGAATAGGTGATGTATACCTATTTTGGGGGCGTCACGAAACGACATGCACATAAGGTTCCAAAACTTAAACGTAGATACGTTTAATGAAATAGTGTTGTAAAACATAAAGCACAATAGGCTGATCACCTAGACGTGCTCGTAAGATATGTCAGACTTAAGGACTTGGTGTCGGGTTGTCCTTTTTAAAGAAAGAATGAAATGCTCAAGGTCTAGGACCAAAATTTATGTTTAATGAACGTTGTTCATTGTGAAATGTTTTAAAGAAAAGAGAAGTGCTATTTTGAATTATCTATAGTACTTCATAACTATTGCTTCAGTTATTGAAGATATACGATTCATATGGTTCAAGCCTATTGCTTAAATGAAATTGTCATACTTTTTGAGCTAGTTATGCTCACTCTTGCTTGAACCATATAAATACAGCTAAGACCTAATGGACCGAAGGATCTAATAAAGATAAAGGGAAGGCTAAGTCAGACCAATAAGCTGTCTTTGTAATAGTATAGTTTGAACGTTGTAATTATTTGATATTATGACAAAGAACATATATAATGGTTATAAAGAACCTGGGAATAAATAAATCAATCAGAAATTTTATGTGATAAATAAAAATATATTTATTACATGAATTATTGCAAATAATTTTATTTTAGAATTATTGATTATTATAAACTATATTCTTATAATAATTAATTTTATAGTAGAATATTTTTATTAATTATTTTCCATGAAAATAAAAGTATATTATTGAAATAATATATAAAATGATTTTTAGAATAATTATAATAATTATTTTATTATATGAAATTTTGTACAGCTTATTAAGTTAATTATTTTACCTTAATTAATAAGGCTAAATATGGAAGAATAAATCAGATATGAAATCCAAACTCTAATTTTGGATTTTGATCAAGGCATGAGAATAATAATATAATATTAATTATATTTTGATTTTTCAGTGCTATAAATATGTACTATATGTACGTATTGATAATGGTTGATCAATTATGGTGTATTATGACCAAACCCTAGCAATATTTTTATAAACCCTTGTATTATTGTTAAACCCTAATTCTGAAGTCAAATGAGACTTTAAAAATCTGTTAAGACGCTGTGTTATGTGTTATATGATTTGTATTTTAGGTAAAGCCTTATTATTATGGAAAACTATAATTATAAATTTAAAACCCTAATTTCTAAAATTAGAAACCCTAATTTGAAACCTAAACTGGAGTTTATGCTCAGTCAGAAATAGTGTTAATATGATTAATATCATGTATAGTAGATTTTTATTGCTAATTAGGAAAAACCTAATTAGTAGTTTAAAACCCTAATATCTGGAACCCTAATTTGATAATTAGAAACCCTAACTATAATTTGGTAACCCTAATTATCAAAATCGTAAATCCTAATTAGTAATTTTAAAACCTAGTTACTAATTATAAACCCTAATTGCTAAATTAGCAAGGTTAACTATAATTATTAAATAATTAAACCCTAATGTTCCTGTATAATGTAATTAGAAAAACTAATCTAATTAAGGAAACCCTAATTACAAATTTTAAAAACTAAAATTTTATTTTTGTATAAATCCTAATTGCTAAATCCTGCAAATTCTATATGCTAAACCTTTGGATTAAACCCTAAGGGTTAAACCCTAAGGGTTTGACAAGATTATAATTTGGCCATTAAAATTACAAGCATAATGACCATTTTGCCCTTTTTGTATTATTTATTAGGAAACTTGCAAAATTGTCCAACACTTTAGTTGGTGAACCACCTTTGACTCCCAATATGATTAAATTATACATACATATCAGCCAATTACCAGCCATACATGCATCTTAGACTTGTATAAATAGATTGAAAGAGAGAGAAATTGAATTAGTTAGCTTATTTTTGACACAAGCACTCAACCATTTCCTCTCAACTCAAAACCAACGAAAGTTATAAGTTATTCAGTCCCATATTCAAGCCCCACTAACACCACTATCAAATCAGAAGATTTGAATCAGAATTTATTTTAGAAAGGTATAAAACCCTAACCTAGAATCTGATCATGTTTGATGTGTTAAATGTTATAAGTTTGTGTTAAAACATGCGGTTTATAGTTTATTATGATGATCTGGGTTGGTATTATGTAGATCCATATCATCTAAGTGTTCAAATTCAAGTTTTCAGAAAATTTGGAAAACTGAGAAATATGGTCTGACAACCAAATGTCAGGTCCCATAGATCTCAGTTTGTTAACTGTTTTGTTTGTTTAAGGGTTTGTGTTTGTAGTATGTTGTAATGGCTTTACTCTGGAACTTTATTCAAAGCCAGATCTGTTGCAGATTGTAAGTTATTCAAGGTCAAAGTGCGTTGACCGGCCATGACCTTATGTTTCTGGGTTACCTAGAAGTTTTTCAGGTTGGTCTGACAGCATGTTCATGGCCTTGGATCTTGCAGGTGTTAGCTTATTTGTTGTTGTTGTTGTAATAGAATGGTAGCATAGTATATGGACTTCAGTTTAAAGCTTTCAGATCATCTAAATAACGTATAGATTTAATGTAGTGGCCGGTCAAAGTAGCATGGTCAAGCTTGAAAACTTCTGGGTAACCAGAAAACCTATAAACACTGCCTCTAACATAGTTTGTTCGGCATGTATCTGATTGATTTCTTGTTGTTAGTGTGATTTTATGTGATAGATATATTAAATTACATGTTGGCTACACACTACAACTCTTAGATCACAAAACAATGAGAAGATTAGCAAGTTGTGGAAGCCCAAAATGGACAGGTCAAACTGTTCTTCATTTCTGGGTAACCTAAAAAATGAAGAACAGGTCTGACAGTCCCTTTGAAGGCTTAGATCTAGATAGTTTCATTCTTGTTAGCCATGTTTGTTGTTGGATCTTGTAGACTGACATTGGTAATATAATCTCTGACCAACAACATGCCCAGAAACACATTGTACAATTCATGATTCATGGTCAAAGTGCTATCTCATACACTGCCTAAGAATGTTCTTGAGCCTCAAGAACACAATAGGCGACACTTTCTGTCGTTAAAAGCTATAGCGACACTTTATTTAATTTAATTTAATTTATTTTCTAAAAATCATTTAAAAATAAAAATAAATTATTAAAAATTCCAAAATAATTTAAAAATTATTTTAAGTTATAAAAATAAACTTTTAATAATTTAGCATATTTTTCATAAATATTAGTATTTATTTAAATATTATTGATATTTAATTTATTTAATAAATACATTTAATAAATAAAATAAAAAATGATTTTATTATATTAAAAATCATTTTCAATGATAATAAGGTATTTAAAAATATTTTAAGTTATAAAATATAACTTTTAATATTTAAACGTAAATTTCATTAATTATTTTATATTAATGATATTAGCATTATTTAATAATTTTATTAAATAAATTAGTTTTAAAATAATTTTAATATTATAAAAATCATTTTAAATGAAAATAAAGTATTTAAAAATATTTTAAGTTATAAAATATAACTTTTAATAATTCTGAGGATAATTTCATTAATAATTGAACTTTAATGATAATAAATTTATTTAATAATTATATTAAATAAATAGGTTTAAAATGGTTTTATTAATTTAAAAATCATTTAAAGAGGTTATAAATGAATTAAAATATTTTAAGTTATACTTAGTGACTTTTAATATTTTGAGGAATAGTACATTAATATTTTAATATTAATGGTAATTATTTAAAAATGATTTTAAATATTTTAAAATTATTTAAAGGCAATAATAAATGTTTTAAAAATATTTTGAGTTATTATAAATAACTTTAATATTTTGGTAATGGTTTCATTAATAGTTTAATATTAATTAAATGTTAATGATAATAGAATTGTTTAATATTTAAATCATTTAATAATGATTTGATGTTTGAAAATTCATGATAAATTATAATAAATATTTTAAAATTATTATAAGTCATTTAAAAATAATATGACTTTTAATTACAGTTATTGAACTATTGGATAGAGTCTTAGACTCGATAAATACCCGATAAAGTCGCTTGATTTACACCAACATGTTTTGAGTAAATTGATCCGACTTAGATAATTTGAATGTATTAATGTTTGTTTGTGATTCAATGACTGTTGGATATGTGTGACAAGGTGATTAGGTTATGTGCTAACTGCAATAGGCAGTATTATGTGTTACGATATGTTATTCTAATCAGTAAAATGATCTTATTACTGATAGGTGGTTATATAAAAGATAAAACTAAGTTGCGAATTATAAGCGGTACAATAAGTATGCAAAGTATCCTACCTTTGCATTTTCTTTATGTAATGGACATGAGTAAGAAAGTTTCAGAATTATATTATTATTGTACCAGATTATTAACCCTATTGTTATATATGTTATATCTGATCATTGATTATCAACATGGTACTATATTGTAATTAGGATATATATATATATATATATATATATATATATATATATATATATATATATTTTGTTGTTAAATTTCTAAATATGGTTATTCAAGTGTCCCCACTTGGATAATCATTATATTTAATCACATGTTTATATATATATATATATATATATATATATATATATATATATATATATATATATATATACCTATTGATCTCCAAAGATGTATACAATAAGTAGAAGCCGTCTAAGCTATTTGATCAGCTAGACACAGATTTAGAAATATTGTTGAATATGATAAAAACCTTTTTGTATCCAATCAAATTATTTTATTTCGGATTCCCGACTATGTATGAACATCCCGAACATGGGAGAACTTTTATGCGCCCAAGGCGGACAGATTGAACGATAATATTATTCTTGCATGTAGTATTGATCAATACAGGGCATAATGGGCTGATCACCCCCCGTGCCCATAAGTTATGACGGTTTGTAGATGAATTTCTGTTTAACCTTTTCAAAAATAGAAAACAATGTTCATAGTATGTCACCTTAACCCTTTTATAGTCAGTACGTAGTTTCAAAATTTTTTTGTATATAATTAATATATTATTGGTATTGGTATAAATTACTTCACAACTATTGATTCGTTGTAGAAGGGTAGTACAAAGAAAACATTTAACCCTTTCAGCTAATATTTATAATTGTTATTACTTGTTGGGCACTCAAATGCTCATCCTTGCTTAATTTAAATATTTTTAGCTAAGTGTGAACAACCTGAAGGCTCATGCAGAAACAAGGGAAAAGGAAAGTAAACATAATAATATTTGTGGTATTTTATGTAATAGTTTGATACTATTAAGACAATGATATATATTTATTATCATGTATTGTAAGGAATATATTAAAGGTTACTTACTTGGGATTTTAGACTCTGATAAATATGTAAATTAAGTTGGTATCTATATTATTGTTATTATTTTTAGTATTATTCCGCTCATACAAATGGTATCGTGAAGCACCGAGTTCGGGTTTCAAGTACCCGAATTTGGGAGGCTTTACATCGAGGGTTGAGATTTCCTCTCTTCGTCGATTCTTGATTCTAGAATAACGTCCTCTTGAACCTTCTTCTTCACATTCAACAGCTCTGAGTCTGTAGCTTGAGCGGCTTTAACATTATTGATTAAAGTCGGTTCTAATCGTATATTCTCTATTTTCATGCAGGTTCTTGGAGTCTTTAACTCTATCTTCATCATTTGTAAGTTCTACGAAATGGGTTTTAGTGTTAATAACATCGTACTCGTAAATGCATATGATCTTCTACTCAACGCGTCAGCTACCACGTTCGCTCTTCCACGATGATATTGAATTGTATGGTCGTAATCTTCAACATCTCAAGCCAAAGTCTTTGGTACATGTTACGTTCGTTTTAGGTGAAGAAATATTTGAGGGTTTTAGAAATGGGTTTTATACTGGGGTCAATACAAGATTAAATTTCACGCTCTAGGGTAGGCCAAGAAGTCTTCAGGGAATACATCAGGAAATTTATTAATGATAGCAATATCATTCAAAACTGTGACTCTCATCCAAGAGTTGTATAACACGTCACATTGATACCTATCAACTTGCCACCGTTATTCACGGCGTCCCCCTACGAAAAGTCTGGCTTCGGTGCATTCCAAGACTTGGAAGTCACCAGTGAAATGTTCGGGGCTCTTTACTTATGGCTTAATATGATAGTGATTGACTTTAGTGGTTTGGTTGCTTGAATTCGCATAACAGGTTGGTTAGGAATATGAAAACTAACAACCTCACAAAAATAATCAATTTTAGCATGATGAATAGTTAACCAGTCGATTCCTAAAATTACATCAAAGGCAAGTATTTTCAAAGAGATAAGATCGACAGGTAACGAGAGGGTACCGATTTGAATCAAACAAGATTTATAAACAGTGGATGTAACGAAGGTTTTTCCTAATGGAATTTCAATAGATAAGTCTAAGTCTAATTTCTCAAGAGTCAAGTTCAAACGTTGAACACAACTAGGTGAAATAAAAGAGTGGGTAGAACCGGTATCGAATAAGGTATAAACTTCGGAAGAGTTTATGATTAACTTACCCGTGATAACTTCGTTCGGGTTCCTCGACAAACACTTTCACTAAAAATACCGACTTTGACTTATTTGAGACATCCTTTAGCGTCACCATCCCAGCTGGACTTGACTTCACTACACGATAAAATCGAGCTAGGTGACCTTCTCTTCCGTAATTGAAACATGTTTTGGGTTGCTGCGTACAGTTTGGACGGATGTGTCCCTCCTGTCCGCATTTGAAACATACGACCGGTGGTCATTCTTCTTCCTTAGAAATGAGTGCCGCTGTCTTTCTATCATTATTGAACCTTCTCTTCTTGAAATTGTTCTCACTTAGTTCACCTTTCCTATTATCCTGACCATGATTACCACCGAAGTGTTTACCATTTCTGGCATATTGATTCCTTATACGTTTGTTGTCACCGCTTCGATGATTATTACCACTGGTATTATCGATTTGTCGGCTGCTCTCTCTTGGTTGGGTTGTCTCATTATCGCGTTCCAATAATTGAGCCCTATTCACAACATCTGAATACAAACAAAGTTTGTGAGAAATAAGGTATTGACGTATTTCGGGTTTCAAACCTCGTAGAAACATTCACGTCATTCTGTCCTCATTATCTACCAAGTGGGATGCAAACCGAGACAACTCGGCAAACTTAGCCTCGTACTGCGACACGGTCATAATGTTTTGCTCCAGCTTGATGAATTCAACCTCCTTCATGTGACGAATACTTACAGGAAAGTACTTGTCGTTGAACAATTATTGGAACTTCTCCCAAGACATCTTAAGTGCAGCAGGCTGAGTATATTTTACTGATTCCCACCAATGATCTGCCTCTTCTCGCAACATAAAGGTAGCGAAGGGAACCTTTTTCTCCTTGGAGCATCTCAAGACATCAAATATCTTGGTGATCTGCTTTATCCACATCTCCGCCTTAAGTGGTTCTGGCTTTCCCAAAAACTCCGGTGGTTCCAGCTCCTTGAACTGATTAGCGGTGACCGTCCGAGAGTTTCCAGTGTTTCCACCTGCATTTTGGACAGGAGTCTCTCTTGCCTGATGTTGCACGAACTGCACAAATCCTCTAAACATCCCATCGTTCATCATTTGTTCGTTGTTGTTGTTTAACTGAGGATTATTGTCTTCCTGTTGCACATTATCCTGGGTATTGATCTTTGGTGACTCAACGATCTCATGTGCTCCATTGCTATTCTCAACATTCTCAGATGTCATTTTCAAATACTGCCACAAAACAAGGGTTAATTGACATACCACATATTATCCCTATAATCTAACCAACCAATTAAATACCAATTAAACTTAGGTAGGTCATACTAGCGAAGGAATTCCCCGTCTCTCCCCTCCTAGTTCTTGTCTCACATCTCAGCCAATGATCATATCCCTAAGCTTTGATACCAACTGTAACACCCCCAAAATAGGTATACATCACCCATTCTGAGTCGCCAAATACATGGTTACGGAATACAAATACAAACTTAAATATACAACATGAGCTATGAGTTTTAATACAAATATTGTCTTCTAGATAATATTCAAACTCAAAATAAGTCCTCAATACATTTATTATCACACTATTTCACAGAATAGTGAGGACTACTAATGCAAACATCTGGACCGAACTCACTCCTTCTGACTAGTCCCAATTATATTCTCATTTCCTGAAGAGAACAATGAAAGCAAAGGGTGAGCTCAACTAGCCCAGTAAAAAATATTATGACTAAGATAATGCAAAAATAAATTATCGTTAGCCTTCAATAGTGTTAAACTGATAAAATACAATAGACATCAAGTTTAACTTCAGCGGAACAAACAATCCATTAGAAGAGTCAAGTAGAACATGAAATCTACTATCTTCTATGATTTAAAAGGTTTATCAACAGTTTTATCACTGAGACTCATCTTAATAAATAATCCACATCATCGGATAATCCTTGCACTACGGCCAAGGATATTCATTAGTATTACGACCACAAATTATCCATGCAGGCCAAGGATATTCGTGTTTTCACCAATGGTCATGATCATGCTAACAACTGTCCATCAATGCACTACGGGCCAATGACGACTTTTACCACATCATTTGTAACATTACGGTCATTATTATACCGAATAATCCCTGGTCATAATCATACCAAGTCCATCTATGCACTACGGCCAAAGATGACTTTCATAACAATATAAGTATGAGGATGATGACAATGATATAAGAATTCAATTAAAAGAAAGCAAATGATAAATTTTTAAATATTTATAATTTAATTTATCAAGAATTCAATAATGTCCAAATTGTCAACATGATACTGCTTTGTGGAGTAAAATTCAAGAATAATATTGTATCAAAAATATTTTGGACCGAAATGAAATCAATTTTTGTCATGAATAGTACCTGAGTGAATAGTATCTCATGAATAGTAATTCGAGAATAGTACCCCATGAATAGTACTCCGGCATGAAAAAGTTAAAACTTATCAAGAATGCTCAAAATTATATTTCCATGAAAAAATATTGGATGAAGCTTAAATATCAAGGATATTCTACTAATTTCATGGAGTATAGAAGCCAAAACTTTAACAAAATGAGTGTAGACAAAATCTGAAACGAAATAATATTACTTACATACTACAGAGTATGAAAGAAAATATTATTTCTTACGAGTATTGAACAAAAATAACATCCCTTACCTTGAAAACAAGAGTATTTCAACTGGTATAGCAAGGATATTCTTGAAGAAAACTTGAATTGTTTTCTACACTTAAAGCTTTCTTAAACTCTAAAGAAATACGCTGAAGATTATAGAAGAAGAATTCTCTGATTCTGGTGTAATTTTCAATTCTAACTAAGCATCCTATTTATAGGAGAATGGAAAGGATACTATTTGGACTTCTCACAGACGAACAGGAAGAAAATTTTCACGGGTTGCAATTCGAATCGTTTGATTAATTTCATTTTTTACTATGCAAGTACTATGCAGACACTATACAAATACTATGCATAATAAAATATAATATATTCTATTTTTCATAAAAAAACAAAACTTATTATAATATAACAATAGTACTCGGAAAAAGGAGGCTTTCCGATAAGGATTTCTCCCTATTGGCGCCCAATTAGGTGACCAAACCTCTCCTCGACAGAACTTTCTAGACATCGTCAATATTGCAAATAATAATATGAATAACTGTATCGTCTCAATTATTGATTTAATAATATATAAAATATCGACAATAATTAAATCAAATAACGTGAGATACTATGCAGCAATTATTGTAGCAATAATTGAACAAAAACTGAGTGACTTCTCACGTAAGCATCAATAATCAATACCGTGTGCTACTATGAAACCTCACGTATTACTGTACTTTTACCACATGGTATTTCAACAGTTAAAGGTAAAATTTCCGCCGTTATTTTCATAAAAAGATATTTCTGTCATTTTCTCATTCCGACAATAATTTCGTTGTGGGGTCCACCAATGATTGTGTCGTCGTACGAATTATTCCTTGTTAAAACGAATATTCCCCGACCAATCGAATATTTTATGACAACTTGCATACTTTACAAAATTTATAAATACTACCCACAACTATAACATTATATCAAATTCACACCATAATACTAAAAAAATATTTTAAGAAAATTAATCTTTATTCACAAAATTCGAGGTCTTACACTGTAAGTCTTCACCAAAAATTTTTAAATCCATAAAAATCCTTCACAAAAATGTCAAATCCATACACTTATTTTCTGTCTAGGTCTATTATTTAACCTTTATTCAATCTTTTAAGATTTTATTAAATTGTCTAAATTCTCGGGTTGTCACATTCACCCCTTCTTCTAAGAATTTATCCCCGAAATTAACCTTACACCTTTCATACTCATCACCACATGGTACCCAAACATCACTCACAATAGTTAGACTTTTCAAATCATGCTGAGGAGTCATATAGACTATGAACTTTCATTTTCGAAAAGGTTATACAGATACTCATCCGTAAACCGTCATAACTTACGGACATAGAGGGTGATTAGCCCGGTATGCCCTGTACTGATCAAGTACTGCTGGTTGGAACAATTTTTCCTGTTCCTTTTATCCGCCTTGGGCGCACAAAAATTTCCTAAATTTTGGGATACTTACCTCAGTATTATCAGATTCTGTACCAAAATAATTCAGTTCAGGAAAATTTCAAAGAATGCTTTGAATTTTCATAAACGTTGGTCTAGCTGAATCAAATAACTTAGACTCATACCAATAATTTAATTTCAATCGAAACATTTACGTATAGCCAAACCTCGTTGGCAATTAATTATCTAAAAATATTTTGAAAATGATGTCATGATACCGTATTGCGTTAACAACCCATTTGAGGATTCCGTCATGGTGTGACTTTGTCATAATACATCATACAATATTGGGACGACGATTTTTCAATCAAATTCAACACTAAGTATTCATGTACTTACAACTCCATCATTTTTTATCATCTGTGGACCAAGTTACGTGATACATTAATGATAAATAAAATACATTTTGATATTTTAAATCATTGTCGTCTTGCCAAAAAAATTAGCATAGACTATACTTTAAACCGTTCAAAAATCATTGCTAATCAGTTTTATAATCTCAACAGGTAACGATGTGTCAGTGTCCCAAGTCCACACATGCACAATTGTCACCAGGAGTTGAGAATAAAAATTTATTTTTAAAAGGCACATAGTGGGTATTCAGCTTAATGTCAAAAATTTCAAAGTCTAGCATAGCTAGAAGATTTGGAAATACCTATGCCTCCACTAATGATCCATTTCTTAATAAGTCTATCTATTCTTATTATCCTCAATACTCCATTCACACTTATCTATACCCAGTTCGTCAAACTTACCACACGTTATGAGTTTAATAACTTTCCACAATCATATGAGTTTAAGAACTTATCCTAGTCAGACCATAGGCCTCCATTTGTTGAGGGGTTCAAAAATATGCCATATAATTATGAGTTACGAACTTACCATAAGTATGAGTTTTAAGAACTCACACCTAATCTTATACTCTCTACCTATACTCTACCTATTTGTTATACACATGAGAAAAGAATCACCTTCTCAACATGTATATAGCAAACAGCGCGACACAAACATTTCAATGATTATCAATACCAAAAACTAAGTGGTTGTCGAACCAAACACAATCCTCTGCCCTTACAAAGAATTGGTCAACTCAGCCACTAATCAATATAAGAAGCTAAGCGGTTATTACACCAAGGACAATTCCCCGCCCATACAAAGAATCATACATGTAAGACCCCAACTTTTATAAATAAAGATTAATTTTTCTCGAAATATATTTTTTAAATATTATGGTGTGAATTTGATATAATGTTATAGTTGTGGGTAATATTTATAAATTTTGAAAAGTATGCAAGTTGTTATAAAATATTCGAATGGTCGGAGAATATTCGTTTTAGCAGGGAATATTCGTACGACGACACAATCATTGGTGGACCCCACAATGAAATTATTGTCGGAGTTAGAAAATGACAGAAATATCTTTTTATAAATATAACGACGAAAGTTTTACCATTAAACTGTTAAAATACCCGGTGGTAAAAGTAAAGTAATACACATGGTTGCATAGTAGCACACAATATTGATTATTGATGCTTACGTGAGAAGTCACTCAGTTTATTTCAATTATTGCTACAGTAATTGTTGCATAATATCTCACGTTATTTGATTCAATTTTTGTTATAATATTTTATATTATTAAATAATTAATTGAGATGACAATTTATTCATATTATTATCTCCATAATTAATAATGTCTAGAAAGTTCTATCGAGAAAAAATGTTTGGTCACCTAATTGCGCGCCAATAGGGAGAAATCCTTATCGGAAGTCCCCTCTTTCCTGAGAACGATCTGGTTGTTAATATTGCGAGTTATAATAATGATGAATAAATATTTTTAAAAATATTGAGGGGATTTTTAGAAGTATTTTTTGTAAATTTTGGCGTATTATTTGGACCCCCATTTACCCATTTTTCAAAATAATCGGTAGAAAATTTTTAGTATATATATTATATATGAGTGGGATGTGTGTGAAACTGACATGTGGGGTAGGGCCCACATGTTTGAAAATGAAAATGAGGTGGGGGGAGAAAACGTGAATGAGAGGGTGTATATATATATAATAATGTTTGAGTGGAATTTGAAATTCTTGTGGTTCTGTATGTAAAGGTGTGTGTGTGTGTGTGGTATATATATATATATATATATATATATATATATATATATATATATATATATATATTATCAGTTTGTTTATTTGCATAATTTGAAAGATGGGCATCTGTTGATCAGCAGAATTCATCCCATGAATTCCTTCAACTGTTGGTCCGTGAAATATTCTAAATATTATCCTTCCATTCTCCTATAAATAGGATGCTTAGTTTAGAATTAAAAATAACACCAGAATCAGAGAATTCTTCTTCTATAATATTGAGTGTATTTCTTTCGTGTTTTAGGAAGCTTTAAGTGTAGGAAACAGTGAAATTTTTCTTTAAGAATATCCCCACTCTACCAGTTGGAATACTTTCCTTTTTAAGGTAAGGGGTATTATTTATTTTATATTCGCTTATGATATTATTTTTCGTATTCGTAAGGAATTTTATTTTCGTTCAATATTCGTAAGGAATATTATTTTCGTTCAATATTCGTAGGGATATTGTCTTCATTTAATATTTGTAAGGAATATTATTTTCGTTCAATATTCATAAGGGATATTATTTTTGTTCAGTATTCGTGAGAAATAATATTTTCTTCTATACTCTGTAGTATATGAGTAATATTATTTCGTTTCATATTCCTAATTCTACACTCATTCGGTTAAAATATTGCTTATATACTCCGTGAAATTAATATAATATCCTTGATATTTGCGCTTCATCTAGTATCGTTTCACAAGGATATTTTTCTGAGAATTCTTGTTAAATTTTAAGCATTTCATGCCGGAGTACTGTTCACGAAATACTATTAAGAAAGTACTATTCATGGGGTACTATTCACGGGATACTATTCATAAAGTACTATTCACAAGGTACTATTCATAGAGTACTATTCCCAAAGTACTATTCATGAAGTACTATTCATGAGTTACTATTCACTCGGGTACTATTCACATGGGGTACTATTCATAACAAAAATTGATTTCCTTTCTGTCCAAATCATTTTTGATACAATATTATTCTTGAATTTTACTCCACAAAGCAGTATCAAGTTGAAAATTTGGATATTATTTAATTCTGGATAAATTAAATTATAAATCTTTAAAAATTTATCCTTTGCTTTCTTTTACTTGAATTCTTATATCATTGTCATCATCCTTATGCTTATATTGTGATGAAAGTCATCTTTGGCTTACGTGCATAGATGGACTGGTGATTGGTATAATTATAACCAGGGATCATTCAATATAATCATGAGCTGTAATGTTACAAATAATAAAATTCCTCATTGGCCCATAGTGCATTGATGGACAGTTGTTGGTATGATCATAATCATTAGTGAAAACACGAATATCCTTGGCCCGTAGTGCATGGTTAATTAATGGTTGTGATACTAATGAATATCCTTGGCCCGTAGTGCATGGATAATTCAGTGATAAAATTGATGATAAACCTTTTAAATCATAGAAGATAGTAGATATCATGTTCTACTTGACTCTTCTAATGGATTGCTTATTCCACTGCAGTTAAACTTGATATTTATTGTATTTTATCAGTTTAACACTGTTGAAGGCTAACAATAATTTATTCTGCATTATCTTAGTCATAATATTTCTTACTGGGCTAGTTTAGCTCACCCTTTTGCTTTCATTGTTCTCTTTGGGATATGAGAACGTAGCCGGGACTAGTCAGGGAACGGAGTGATGGTCCGAGATGGTGTTATAGTTGTGACGCCCCCAAAATAGGTCCAATCCATCCAACCTATTCTGAGTCGCCAAATACATGGTACAGAAAACAAGTACAACTTTATTACTATAATTGTCGTGCAAAATACAACAACACATATGTTGTGAGTTTTGATACAAATATATACCAACTGTGACTCTGTAACGCCCCAGAAAATCGAACATTTTGTAAATACATTTAATAATGAATAAAATAATATTATTATTTATTATTATTATGTGTTAGTAAGATGAATGTTGTTCTATAACATTGAAACGTCGAAAAGTCGTAGTATTTTAACTATGTGGGAGAATTAAAGGGTTTGAAATTCTAAAACGAAAATAAAAGTTTTTCGAGAAATTTTCCAAAAAACACTATTCATCGATTTACGCTCGGGAATTATTTTTGAACTTCCGAGAAATACGCAACGTTATAATATCAAGGTGAGATGGATTATGTAATAATAATCTAAGTATGGAAAATGTAATATTTCGCATGCGGACTTATTTTGAGAACGTTAGAAATATTAAAACGTTAAGAAGAAAGTGTAATGATTGTATGATACGAAGTATTGTACTATTATGTATGAAGAATGGAATAACGTATGTTACGAATTAATATACGAACTAGAATACGAGAATTATACGTATGGTATAATGATAAGGCTTTAAATAAATGGATTCGACTTGTAGGATTATTGTTAAATTGGTAGAGTCCAATGAGAATTTAGATGCAAGCCCAAACTATTGTAATGCAAAGCCCAACAAGGAATGAGCTAGATTAATTAAGCAAGTCCAATTAAATGATCCAATGGATTAGCCATGATCCATGGAGCAAACCACGATGAATATGGGTTAGACTTGATAGGCAAGAACTTTATGTGATGATCAAGTGTTGTGGTGAGCAAGAAAAAGGAGTGGCTAGCAAGTTTACTTAGTTGTAAAGTAAGGAATAGTAAGGAGGTTAGTTGAGGAGGTGGGGTGATTAATGACTAGTATGCCCTCGCCTTGGCTCTTCTATAAACAGGAGAGGTTGCTAGTAATTTTTCATTGTTCAACTTTCATCCAATTCAAATCAACTTAAATGTTAGAGAGAATAAGCACTTTATAAGCCAAAACATCCTTTGCTAGATTTTCAAAGAGAAGAGGAGTACAAGTTCTTCAAGGGTAAGACTCTTGTCCAATATTCTTCCATCTATATCATTGTAGGATGATAAGAGAAGTGTAATGAAATAGGCATGTATGCTAAGAACATGTAAGAATTGATTAAGCAATGGACTTAAGTAAGATAAGTCTTGAATAAGTAACTTGAACCTAAATAAGTTATGAACTTATGATGAACTTGTAATATGTTTTTCATATGAAGTTAGTATGTTGGATATGATATGAGAACATTGAGTAAAGGACTTGCATCAATAATAAGTCATAAGTAAATGAAATCATGAAAGTTATAAGCTGATAAACCATGAAGTTATGAGGAATAAGTCAAAACCTAACTTGAAAATAAGTTAATAAAATAAGTAGTTTGAAATGTTTATATGATGGTTAGAATCCATTTAGAACAATAATTAAATCATTAGTAACGAGTTATCTTTAATTCACACGATTAGGCGTTAAGCGTCAATTAAGTGAAATTTCTCGGAATGGAAGTCGTATTTTGTGTTTGAACTCAGAAACGTTAGTTTTTGATGGAGACAAGTCATATTTGGCATTATAGAGTTGCAGACTCAAAAATGACCGGATTCCGACTTAGAACGAAGAAACGAGCATTGAACATTCACGAACGTTTATCGTTTTCGTTAAAAATGAACTAATAGGTGAAATTTTAGCAAACAAAGCCAAATAGATAAAATTCTTGCATGAACGCATAGAGTATGTAATTTGTGAACTGTAGGCTCTTGAATGAGACATTTCGGACTTATAACGAAGAAGTTATGCGTCCGGGAGTTTTACAAAAATTTAAAAAGCTGTAAATTTTTTGAGGCACAGAGTTGGCGCCGCGGCGCCAACCCAAGGCCAAAAGATGGTGTCGCAATTTAACAAAGGTGTCTAAACCTCATCGAGCTTGTAGCAATGGCCATGATGACATGAACAACAAGGACTCATGTGCGGTCTTGCGAGTCAGTCTGTACCATTGTTAACTCACAGGCCATGCAGCAAGAGAGAGAAGGAAGGGTGTAGCCAAAAATACATCCCTAGGGGTTCCGGCCCGACAAGAATGTTTACAAGTATAGAATGAAAGATAACTCACTAGTAATGAACTAAGGTGTAAATATAACATTGTTAAGGCAATGTTAGACACTTAATGTATGATGATTAAAGGTTGTTAATCAATTGAAGATGAACATAATAAGAACGACGTAATGAAAAGCCAGAACCAATAAGAACAAATCTATGTTATAATTAGATTGAGAAGAAGGGTAAGATACATTAGGGACTGTGTATGTTTATTCATGACCTAATGTGTTATGTGATGTTATTAATTACTGTAGAGACTTAAAGATTTAAACCAAGAACGAGTTGTTAACTATAGTAGATGCTAAAGGCAAGTACTCTAACCCTTGTTCCAGTTCAATCTGGACAAGCTTGAATTGATGTATTCTTACGCATGAATTGATGTATGATTAAGTCAACGCCAATTCTTTCGGCTAGACTTATATTATGTTTCTATCAAAGCATGTACAATGATTATCAAGTTATATTGGTGTGGTTTTCAATCGAAGACTAAGTATGCTAAAAATGTTTTGTCGTTTAACGACAGGCACGTGAGGTTGCCATAACTTAAACGTACATACTGTAATGAATGTAGTGTTAATCAACATAGAGTACTATAGGCTGATCACCTAGATGTGCTCGTAAGAAATGTCGGACTTACGGACTTAGTGTCGGGATGTCCTTTTCAAAGAACTTATGATATGCTCAAGGTCTTGGACTGAAATTGATGTTTTACTGAATATTGTTGTTGTAAAACGTTTCGAATAAAAAGAAGTGCTATTTTGAATTATCAATAGTACTTCGTAACTATTGTTTAGTTATTGAAGATATACGATTCCTAAGTTTCAAGCATGTTGTTTATTAGAAATTTTGTACTTGCTGAGCTAGTCATGATCACTCTTGCTTGAACCATATGAACACAGCTAAGATCGAACGGACCGAAGGCTTCGGTAAGGATAAGGGCAAAGTGAAGACAAACCCGTAGAATACTTTTGTAATAGTATAGGATGAACAATTATAATATATTCGATATTATGACAAGAACAAGTGAAAGGGTTATAAAGAACTTGGGAAATGTAAATATTATTTTAATATATAGAAGACACATTCGTTCTTTTGAGGCATTTCAATTGAATGTATGTATGAATGGTAGTACCGTGTTGCACCATCTGTCGGGTTGGAAGAGACCCGAATTTGTGGGCATCACAGACTCTGGACACCAACTTGGATAGCACGTCACAATGGCACCTTACATAAAGTTATAATCAATAACTGTTATAGAAATTAAAATCTTTGGGAAATGCTCAAGGAAACCTTCGTACATGGGAGGCCATGCGTATAGGTTATGATAGATATCATATGCCCACAAAATTATCCTTGGTTGACCCAATAGACCCCAAATAAAAATGAGAAGATTACTATCATGTTCTTTACAATGGTGAGTTTTCTATTGACATAACTATCTCCACTGTCTGCAATTGAAAATTATATTTCAACCAAACTCCATGATCATATAGGTAGTGCTCGTAGATATACTCAGCAAGTGGATGTGCACAACCCTGTCTTATGATAACATGAGGTTGTATATCATTAGACATCTTGTATGATAGTGGAAAAACACCCTTCCAAAGTTGGGTTTACCTCACCCTATTCGGTCCAGCAAAATTAAATATCAAATGACGTATACAATACGACACACTTATCTAAAGTTCTCAATAAAACTATTTCCATACTATTTAGGGAGAACCTCAACAGATCTAGACCACCGTTCTATTCCCCTGTTATCCCCGGGCCGACCTTGACACTCTTATTACACGAAAGGAATTGTGAAGAAAAAGGTGAGCACAACTAGCTCAAGAAAGAATATCATGACTAAAGATAATTAAATTATCAATAGCCTTCATCAATAATAAACCGAGATTTAGAACATATGGTAGATGATAAAACTTTTCAACCACAGTTGCAGTGGAACAAACAATCAATTAGAAGAGTCAAATAGACCATAGAGTCTATTATCTTCTCCATTTTAAAAGTCCACCAACAATGCCAATAATGCTATCTAATAATATTATTCAAATAATATGAATTATTGATCTGATAATGGGAAATACTGTGCAATGACAATTATTGAAATGATAATGGGAAATACTGTGTAAGGAATAGTAAGGAGGTTAGTTGAGGAGGTGGGGTGATTAATGACTAGTATGCCCTCGCCTTGGCTCTTCTATAAACAGGAGAGGTTGCTAGTAATTTTTCATTGTTCAACTTTCATCCAATTCAAATCAACTTAAATGTTAGAGAGAATAAGCACTTTATAAGCCAAAACATCCTTTGCTAGATTTTCAAAGAGAAGAGGAGTACAAGTTCTTCAAGGGTAAGACTCTTGTCCAATATTCTTCCATCTATATCATTGTAGGATGATAAGAGAAATGTAATGAAATAGGTATGTATGCTAAGAACATGTAAGAATTGATTAAGCAATGGACTTAAGCCGAATAAGTCTTGAATAAGTAACTTGAACCTAAATAAGTTATGAACTTATGATGAACTTGTAATATGTTTTTCATATGAAGTTAGTATGTTGGATATGATATGAGAACATTGAGTAAAGGACTTGCATCAATAATAAGTCATAAGTAAATGAAATCATGAAAGTTATAAGCTGATAAACCATGAAGTTATGAGGAATAAGTCAAAACCTAACTTGAAAATAAGTTAATAAAATAAGTAGTTTGAAATGTTTATATGATGGTTAGAATCCATTTAGAACAATAATTAAATCATTAGTAACGAAGTTATGCCGGAATTCACACGATTAGACGTTAAGCGTCGAATTCGTGAAATTCTCGGAATGGAAGTCGTATTTTGTGTTTGAACTCAGAAACGTTAGTTTTTGATGGAGACAAGTCATATTTTGCATTATAGAGTTGCAGACTCAAAAATGACCGAATTCCGACTTAGAACGAAGAAACGAGCATTGAACATTCACGAACGTTTATCGTTTTCGTTAAAAATGAACTAATAGGTGAAATTTTAGCAAACAAAGCCAAATAGATAAAATTCTTGCATGAACGCATAGAGTATATAATTTGTGAACTGTAGGCTCTTGAATGAGACATTTCGGACTTATAACTAAGAAGTTATGCGTCCGGGAGTTTCACAAAAATTTAAAAAGTCAGAAATTTTACGAGGCATGAGAGTTGGCCATGCTTGGCCAACCCAAACCAAAAGATGGTGTCGCAGTGTACGGAATGATTGTCTAAACCTCTCGAACTTTTAGCTTGTATGACATGAACAAAGAAGGACTTCACATGGCTGCGATCGTTTGAGTCAGTCTGTACCATATCTTGTTAACTTCATGCCGCAAGATGCAAGCCTGAGAAGGAAGGGTGGCCAATAAATTTTCCATCCCTAAGGGTTCAATTGACAAGAATGTTTACAAGTATAGAATGAAAGATAACTCACTAGTAATGAACTAAGGTGTAAATATTACATTGTTAAGGCAATGTTAGACACTTAATGTATGATGATTAAAGGTTGTTAATCAATTGAAGATGAACATAATAAGAACGACGTAATGAAAAGCCAGAACCAATAAGAACAAATCTATGTTATAATTAGATTGAGAAGAAGGGTAAGATACATTAGGGACTGTGTATGTTTATTCATGACCTAATGTGTTATGTGATGTTATTAATTACTGTAGAGACTTAAAGATTTAAACCAAGAACGAGTTGTTAACTATAGTAGATGCTAAAGGCAAGTACTCTAACCCTTGTTCCAGTTCAATGCGGACAAGCTTGAATTGATGTATTCTCACGCATGAATTGATGTATGATTAAGTCAACGCCAATTCTTTCGGCTAGACTTATATTATGTTTCTATCAAAGCATGTACAATGATTATAAAGTTATATTGGTGTGGTTTTCAATCGAAGACTAAGTATGCTAAAAATGTTTTGTCGTTTAACGACAGGCACGTGAGGTTGCCATAACTTAAACGTACATACTGTAATGAATGTAGTGTTAATCAACATAGAGTACTATAGGCTGATCACCTAGATGTGCTCGTAAGAAATGTCGGACTTACGGACTTAGTGCCGGGATGTCCTTTTCAAAGAACTTATGATATGCTCAAGGTCTTGGACTGAAATTGATGTTTTACTGAATATTGTTGTTGTAAAACGTTTCGAATAAAAAGAAGTGCTATTTTGAATTATCAATAGTACTTCGTAACTATTGTTTAGTTATTGAAGATATACGATTCCTAAGTTTCAAGCATGTTGTTTATTAGAAATTTTGTACTTGCTGAGCTAGTCATGATCACTCTTGTTTGAACCATATGAACACAAACTAAGATCGAATCTTAATCAAGGCTCCTAAGAAGGATAAGGGCAAAAGCGA
Source organism: Panax ginseng (assembly GCA_020205605.1). Taxonomy (NCBI): domain Eukaryota; kingdom Viridiplantae; phylum Streptophyta; class Magnoliopsida; order Apiales; family Araliaceae; genus Panax; species Panax ginseng. Next base: position 93,464,072 of record CM035129.1, read on the forward strand.
AGACAAACCCGTAGAATACTTTTGTAATAGTATAGGATGAACAATTATAATATATTCGATATTATGACAAGAACAAGTGAAAGGGTTATAAAGAACTTGGGAAATGTAAATATTATTTTAATATATAGAAGACACATTCGTTCTTTTGAGGCATTTCAATTGAATGTATGTATGAATGGTAGTACCGTGTTGCACCATCTGTCGGGTTGGAAGAGACCCGAATTTGTGGGCATCACAGACTCTGGACACCAACTTGGATAGCACGTCACAATGGCACCTTACATAAAGTTATAATCAATAAATGTTATATAAATTAAAATCTTTGGGAAATGCTCAAGGAAACCTTCGTACATGGGAGGCCATGCGTATAGGTTATGATAGATATCATATGCCCACAAAATTATCCTTGGTTGAACCAATAGACCCCAAAGAAAAATGAGAAGATTACTATCATGTTCTTTACAATGGTGAGTTTTCTATTGACATAACTATCTCCACTGTCTGCAATTGAAAATTATATTTCAACCAAACTCCAAGATCATATAGGTAGTGCTCGTAGATATACTCAGCAAGTGGATGTGCACAACCCTGTCTTATGTTAACATGAGGTTGTATATCATTAGACATCTTGTATGATAGTGGCAAAACACCCTTCCAAAGTTGGGTTTACCTCACCCTATTCGGTCCAGCAAAATTAAATATCAAATGACGTATACAATACGACACACTTATCTAAAGTTCTCAATAAAACTATTTTCATACTATTTAGGGAGAACCTCAACACTCTGACCCACCGCTCTATTCCCCCTGTTATCCCCTCGACCTTAGCAACACTCTTATTACCTGAAAGGAATTGTGAAGAAAAAGGGTGAGCACAACTAGCTCAGTAAAGAATATCATGACTAAAGATAATTAAATTATCAATAGCCTTCATCAGTAATAAACCAGAGATTTAGAACATATGGTAGATGATAAAACTTTTCAACCACAGTTGCAGTGGAACAAACAATCAATTAGAAGAGTCAAATAGACCATAGAGTCTATTATCTTCTCCATTTTAAAAGTCCACCAACAATGCCAATATTGCTATCTAATAATATTATTCAAATAATATGAATTATTGATCTAATAATGGGAAATACTGTGCAATGACAATTATTGAAACAACAATAATATAAAATATCAACACAACAATTATTGAATCAATAAAAGAAAATATTGAACAGTAATTACTGCAACAATTATTGAGTAGTGCTTTCATAGGTAAGAATAAATAATTCCAAAAATACTGTGCAATACTGTGTTCTACTGTGCAACCTGTTAGGTTTGTAATATTTATGAACGCAATCAAATTGCACAAAATAAGCGAAAACATGTGAAAATTAGAGTTTAAAATTTTACAAATCATATACCCGGATCATCCTTTATGCACAATTATTAATTAAATGAAAAGATAAAGAATAAATTCATACCCTTGAAGATTGAGCTTCCTCAGGTACAAGTTCACCTCCAAATCCTTTCGCGTTCAACTTGAATCCACCGGGTTTGGTTCCTTCCTTTGATCAACGTTAGCCACCCAAGTGTTTGGCCTCTAGAGGTGATCCACCAAGAAAGAATGAAAATTCAAGAAGATGGGTGTTTGACAAAACCCAAGTTTTCTATCTCTATAGGAAAAGAACGTACTCTCCAACTCTTGGAATTGCATATTTTTGATATATGATATTAAGACTCCTCTTATAAAGATATCAGGTAACCCTATTTAATTAAAATTAAGTATTATTTATTTAATTAAATGGACTCCCTAATCTTATTAGGGATAATTAATTAAACTCCTTTAGCTAATTTTCTATCTTAATCCTATTAGGAATAAATGAGAGTACTAATATTAAATTAATTTCTAAACTATTTTAGAAATTAAAATAATAATAATTGTAATAATATTAATAAGACTCCTCTTATTAATTTATATTTAGTATTTCTAAAATATTAAACAATAAATATTAAGCTATTTAATTTATTCTATCACCATAGATTAAATTAAATACATTACTATATTATTATGATTATGTCATTAACTTCTTAAATAATTATTCTTCCTTTTATGGTGTGACCCTTTAGGTTCTCCATATTAAACCGGTTGTGAATAAATCAATTAGAACAATTCTAATCTTATTTAAATAAATAAATTAAACTATTAAGTTATTTAAATAAATAATATTTATTCTACAATAGAGATAAGCCTCCCTAGCGATCAACGACTTTCTAGATAATATAGATTTTAACATTAATCATAAAAAAGAACCTTTGAGTAAACGATTCTGTCACAATTCAATCCTTCCACCATACAATGTCCCAATTAAATATAAGACATAGAATTCTTCATCAAGTCTTATTTTATTTAATTATATGTATTTCGACTCTTAAATGCACAACTCCAAATAATGCAAATTAGAAACTCCTTTCTAATTTCATTCTACCTTGGCCAAGGACTACTGGGTTGTCATTTATCGAATCACATAGGACATTTCTCTTCTTTTACTAGAAGTGGTAGATTCTTTATTGATCATACATTATCTCTATGTACAACTTATTATACCCAAGCATACCCTTTGATAAACCCTAAGGGTCTTAAGGAATAAGTCAAAGTATAACTCATTATACACAAGATACTATGATGATCTCAAGTCCAAGGATCACTTGTACTACTATCACTACAGGAATTCCTATTGACAGGTAAGTAAAACTCCATTAGGTATTCCTTAGCGAGCCACGTTCAGTGAACTTATTCTCTAATAAGCACCTACATACTTGTTTTAGTGTCTCCACACATATGATCATGAGATCAATCATCCTCATCCAATGAGCAAGCAACGTATATACCACAATCTATCCAAATTCACTAATCCCCAATTTAGTAATCCAATGATTGGGAACTATTTTAGTTTTAAGCTTTCTAAGAATTTAGATCTCATTAGAATGATCATCATCATTATTCTAAAAGCATTGCTTAAAACTATGGGTTTATCACATATTATAAAATAACATCATGTAGATAATTAAAATCCTTTAATAAATTAATACTTTTTATTAATAAATGAATAAGATTGTTACAAAGTATATGCTTTATCATCAAACATGATTGGCTTGTGTGCATACTACTTTCAATCTCCCACTTGCACTAAAGCCAATCGTCATGGTATCTTATACCCTCCTTCTCCAAGTGACGATTATCCTGCTATTGGATAAGCTTTAGTTAATGAATATGTAATGTTGTTCTTGAGAGTCCACTATCTCTATAGTGATTTTCCATCTTTCAATGATTTTTATAATCAAATGAAAGTGCCACAACACATGTTTAGATCCAAGATGAGACTTAGGAACTATTCCTAGTTCTGTGATGAACTTTTATCCAAACAATCAACTTGCAGCTTCATTTACAGCTATATACTTTGTCTTTATCACTAAACCAACAACCCTTTGCTGTTTGGAACCTTTTCAATTCACTACACCACCGTTCAAGGTAACGCTTTACCTTAAAGTGGATTTTCTATCGTCTTAGTCTGGCTGAAAAAACTTGAGTCTGTTAAGCCCTCTAGTTTTAATTTAGACCCACCATAAATTTTAATCACATCCTTAGTGCCGGTTAAGTACTTTAAGATATTTTTCACTGTCTTACAGTGATCTTCTCTAGAATATGACTGATCAACATTAGGTCTCGTACATTTTATTACATACATGATAGTTACTCATACGATCTCTCTTTTTGGAGTCTGTGGGGACTATTAAGAGAGATACACTCCATTACTCATCAACATGAGACATCTCTTGGATTTTCCATGCTAAACGACTTTAGCATCAAATGAATATACGTTCCTTGGGTTAAGATACTCTTCCCAAATCATTCATGGAGGAATGTTTAGACAACTTTATCTTTACTGATTGTAGCATTGGTATGTCATTCCTTATGTGTAGTATATCAACATATAATACTAGGAATGTCACGACGCTCCCACTGACCCTTTTCTACACACTAGGTTCATTCTTCTTTGTGATAAAATAAAACTCTTTTGATTGTCTCATCAAAACGAATGTTCCATATTTGAGAAGCTTGCTTCAATCCATTTCTCTGAGTGTCTACAACTCTTACCTCATCGTATGTAACTGGATCATCATCTTCCATGATGTGTACCTCATCATCTATGATGAATCCATACCTCCAAGGTATCTTCGGTACTATTCCAGATTTATGATTCGGTTGTGGTACAATAGGTCTATCTATTGGTTCCTCTTATTTGACTTATAGTGTTTTGTGGTTCTTGAACTCTTCAAGATGTATTATCCTCCCACTAGCCCTTTTAATGATTATCTTAGAAGGCAGCGTGTTTCGTAACAAACACCTTTTACTAAGTAGGATTATAGAACATATACCCTAAACTTACTTTAGGATGTCCCATAAATCTGTACTTGTCAAATTTTGTCCCAAGCTTATCCTTTGAAACCTTTTCACATAAGTTGGACAACCCCTTATCTTAACATATTTAAGATTAAGAATCCTCCCTGTCCATAACTTTTATGGAGTCTTAGGGCTGGATTTTGAGATTACCTTTTTCGTAGATATGCAGCCATTTCTAGGGCATGACCCCAGAAGAATACTGGAATGTCCGTAAAATCATTATGGACCGTACCATGTCCAACAAGCTATGATTTTTCCTTTCAGATACATCAATCAATTATTGTGTATCAGGAGGCGTCCATTATGAGAAAACCATTTGAGATGATCTAGAAACTCATTGCACAAGTATTCCTTCCTTGATCCAATCAAAGAATCTTAATACTTTTCAAATTAGTTTCACTTTTAAATTCATTGAACCTTTCAAATAATTCATACATGTATTTCATCAAATACAAACATTCAACTCTTTGAATGATCATCTCCTTTTTTTTATACTATTTTGTTCAATTTGCAAAATTATTTTTCACGTAAGTCAAGTATACAAAATCCATTAAGTAATATTCCAGTTCTATACAAAACATTATTATTATAAATAGAACAACAATTGTCCAATAATAAAATGGAAATAATGTTTCTAACAAGTACTGAAATACAATAACAACTTATTGACTTAATAGATTTGCCCATAGGCATTGCTAAACTATAAGTTCCTATGGCTAATGCAACAACCTTTGCTTCATTTTCCACACATAGGATTACTTATCTTTGTTTAGCTTTCTACTTCTGCTTGGTCCCTTCATAAATTTGTATTTATGATAACCAAAGTCGGTATCCAATACCCAAGTAGAACCTTGACTTAAAGAAAAATTTATTTTAAATCACGAACAAATTTATATTTGTAATCGAAACTTCACTAAGCTTCTTTTGGTTAGCCTCTGCAAGATGCTTCTTGCAGTTTCTTTCCAGTGTCCAGGCTTATTGCAGTGGAAGCAAACTCATTTGCTATCCATATTAGTTTTGTTCTTATTATCCTTTGTTTTTGCCTTTCTATTTACCTTATTTGAATCGTTCTTCTTTTCAGAACATTTTTCAACATTTTTCAACATGTTAAGCAAATCAGCTAGGCTGATATCTAGCTTGTTCATATAAAAAATTCACAACAATTGTGAAAGGAGTCCAGGAGTGAGTGCAAGATCAAATCTTGGCTCAACTCCCCATCCATGACAAAACCTGTTGTCCTAATTGATCAATCAAATTGATAATGATAAAGATTTTTATCTGTACTGTAGTGTCATCGGTCATTCTAGATCGGAAGAGCTCATTAGATATATGATATCTATCAGTCCTACTTTCCTCACCATCAACTACTTAATGTGAAGGAATATAGTATGAGCATCCATAGTTTCATGCTGACGTTGAAGCTCGTTACTCATGGATGCGAGCATGATGCATATTTCTACACATTCTTACAAGGTAGAAATGTAGGCGACACCATACTCATGATTATTAGTTTTCAAAACTTGAATTTCTATTTAAAAACACATATTATACAAGTTATACAAGTTATCTTATACGAGGTAACTTAAGATCACATTTTATGCCCGCATGACTCCACCATATGCTCACTACAAGGTCAGAACTCAAATGACTTAAAGTTCGTCAAGGTTTGTTTTCAAAATCTTCAAGTTTCTTTTTAAAACACACACTAAGTCACACTAAAGCATTCCATTATGAGTATTGTAATCTTATATTTCATGTCTAATATCATGGATTTTCATGTTATATCACTTAGAATAACATATTCCATTGTCAAGAGCACTATACTTGCATATGTGCTCGCTCGACACCCTCCGATCGCCTCCGAATACGTAACAGTCATATATTTGACTATTTTGACCCTTCCTAACGACTTCAAATTGAAACACTTAAAGAACAAAAGTTGTAGGTCTATTCGTTCTCGTTCCGTATCATCTTAAATCACCTCAATCGGAGTTCGTATGAAAACGTTATGACTAATTTACTACAGCAGGTCAAAGCAGTCTACCCAACACTAAACCTCAGCGCAGCTGCGCCCTGGGAACCAAAATGACTTCTCAGACTCTGTTCTTTGCGATTTTACAGACCCCTACTCCTTCCCATCATTATAACATGAGTTATACTCATCCAAATTAACTTATTTTTGATTCTATGGGTTTGTAACTCATAAAACTATAACATACCAAGTACCCATCAACTAACATAAACATTAACTAACCCAAATATGAATTTACAACTCATGTTCTTGCAAATGTTCATGTTTTGGACAATTTAGCGAAATCATTCGCTACGAACTCGTTTCTAAACCAAATTTGTCTGTTTAACTTTCGTTGTTTTTGTTTCTAACTATATTAACAATACCTAGCATCAATTCATGGATTATAAAAAATCTTAGCCATAAATTTTGTGACTCAAAAGCAGTTTTTTCATGATATTACTAAGAATTTGCAAGACTTAGGATTTATAATACATATAACAGTAGTGTTACCTTCTTTGAAGCTAGAACGATCATTTGCTTCCAATCTCAGATTGTTCACACAATTCCAAGACCTCAGCCTCTATATGGCATTTATCAGACAAGTTCAACCAACGTGAAAATGAATACATAGCTCTTATTTATATAGAGAAAACTTGGACTAGATATTGACATTACACTAAGGTTGGATTCATGAGATAATGGAACAATACATTGGTTAATTGAGAGTTGGCCAACCACCCAAAGGCTTAGCCATCATCACCTAAGTCTAGCCTTTTGGAAAAATACGTAAGTTAGCTTCATGTTACTATTCATTATACTAGGAAGGTCACTCATTTTGGGACAAGATATAAATCTCAGTAACTTGCTCAACTAAGGCTTTGTTTGGTACTTTTAATTCCAATAATGTAATATTAAGGTACAATTGTTACCATGTTAGGAATTTAAAGATAAACTTTATACTCATATCATATAATCCATGTACATTAAATACATGTAATAAAATATCGCAGTTAGGCATCATTGCCCGAGTATCCCCCATAATTATTTTTACTATTCGTATGACCACATTATCACATTATTTAATATTAATGTTTATTTAAACATTTAATTTCCTTCCCAGTTTCTAGAATACACAAATATTAAATCATTTCTATATTAAAATTACTTATGATTTTATTGTACCACTTGATGCTTATATCGTTAGTCCCAATTAAATGTCACACTTCATGTATTCTTAAGCCATAGGTATTATATATCACTACTGTCCGTATTTCCCATATTACGCATAGTAATACTATTAATATTTTAATCGAGCTAAATATCATTCAGTTGGGTACTTTCAACCCATTAATTCATATCACCCAAATATATTATAATGATAATTATTAATCATTAATTCTCTTTTAATAATTATTATGCACTCCACTAATTAATAGAATATAATATTCTATAATATCACTTAATTAACCAATATTTATTCCGGGTTAATTAATTAAATCTTTAATCAAGTCATGTTTTGCTAACTAAATTTCTTCATGAACCCTTAGTCAACATTCATGACCTTATAAGAGTTATTAGTATACATGTCTTGCAATCACATTTCATAAACTGACTCAGAGTTTTCTACAGATCGGCGCAACTGCGTTGGTCATAAGCTTGGAAATAGCGCAGCTGCATCATACCAAAATCAGAGGCAGACCAGTTCTGCTTGAGCAGAACCTTAGCTTCAATTCATGAATACTTCATACTTTGAAATTACTAACTTGCTATACCAGTTAGCTAACATCTACCACAACATTCTTCAATGATTTAGAGATTAACTTCAAGTTCAAATTCTATTTCCTTTAATAGTTAGTTAACTATAAAGATCTCATATATATATATATATATATAATTCCTTTCCACCAAATCACATAATTCAATGTATATATATAACACATACATACATTCCTTTAATCTTCACTTCTTATCGTGTATCAAATTACTGAATAATTCTCTAACCACTTTAAAGGTATATCGATTTTCTTCTCTCGTCACAACGTACATATATATACAAGTCCAAACCTAGCACACATCGAGTCTTTAATGGTATTCAATATAGTACACTGAGTGGTTTCCCACAAATAACCAACAAATTAATTTCCATCTCGTCTACACTGTTTTCACAGTGAGTTAGATTGGTTACTAATTCGTATATACCTCCGCTCTCTGAAGGATATGTTTAGCCCAACTCCTATACATCCACCATTAAAGAGTATAGTTTCACTGCCTTAGACTTAATACTTACTTGTACAAATACTCAAGAAATTTATGATTATCAAAGATATTTAATGTCACTAACTTACTATTATAAACTAATTTCACATAAATTATTTAATGTCGATAGATAAATCTTATCCATCTTCATATTAATTCATCTCTACAATTCATAATAAATATATAATAATGATATATATAATTATTAAGCACACTATTACTTATTACATAGTTCATATTACCCTATGTAACACAATACCACATACCTCGTAACACATATATATTCTTGTTCAAACCCTTTACACGCCTTATGTGAGATCATGAATTTTATAAAATAAAAGTATTCAATTTTTCTATTTTGGTAAATAGTTAAATTGATAAAAGTTTAAAGTTAAGGGTGATATTTGAAAATTTTGCAAAGTAAGCAAGTTGTTATAAAATATTCGTTGTGTCGGAAAATATTCGTTTGGTCGGAGAATATTCTTTTTGTCGGGGAATATTAGTACGATGACACAATCATTGGTGGACCCCACAATGGAATAACTGTCGGATATAGAAAGTGACAGAAATAATCTTTTTATAAAAATAACGGCGAAAGTTTTACCGTTAGACTGTTGAAATACCTGATGGTAAAAGTACAGCAATATGCATGGTTGCATAGTAGCACAAAGTATTGATTATTGATGATTACGTGAGAAGTCACTCAGTTATACTCAATTATTGCTACTGTAATTGCTCTCATTATTGATTCAATTATTGTCATAGTATAATTTGCATAATATTTTATATTTTTAAATCAATAATTTAGACAACAAAGTTATTCATATTATTATTTGCATTATTGACGATGTCTAGAAAGTTCTGTCAAGGAAAGGGGTTTGGTCACTTAATTGCGCGCCAATAAGGAGAAATCCTTATCGGAAAGCCCCCTCTTTCCTAGGAACGACTTGGTTGTTAAATATTGTGAGTTATAATATTAATGATGAATAAGTTTGGGTTGATTAAAGATGAAATTGATAGTTCCATTGTGTTGAGATTATTAGTGTTAGTGGAAATCGACATTTATTCCGATAATAACTGATGTTTGGAAGTTATATTGACCAATCGGGTAATTAATCGCATAAATGAGCAATTAATTGTTATTAATTCATATGCTTATAACTATTTGTTCACATGTGTGTACTATTGATTCTCATGCATGTACTATTAGGGGAGGTGGTGCAAGATTGATAATACTTGAATGAGTAAATTAAAAATGAAGGTATAGATGAAGGTACTATACTGTAATTATTTTTTTTCACATGTATAGAACTATTGAGTCACATGATTGTACTATTGATTCACAAGATATACTATTAGGGGAGGTGGTGCAAGTTTGCTAATACTTGTAGGACTAAATTAAAAATAAAAGAAAAGATTAAGGTATTATAACGTAATATTTCGAGCCCCAAAACGTGCAATTATCGAAACTATATTTTTCTCTAAATAGAAGCTCATTCTTCCTTCATTCTCACCAATTCACTAAGACTCACAACATCAATTATATAGAGAAGCTATAGAGAGAGAAGTTATAGAGAGAAAGAAGAAGAGTAGTCTTCTACTTCACTATTCCAGTATCTAGTCTTCTTCCAATGTATGGGTTATTATTTATTTCATATTCTGGAGAGATTTTATTTTTCGTATTCGTATGAATATTATTTTCATTCAATATTCATAAAGAATATTATTTTCGTTCAATATTCATAAAGAATATTATCTTCGTTCAATATTCGTAGGAATATTATCTTCGTTAAATATTTGTTGGAATATTATTTTCGTTCAACAGTTGTAAGGGATGTTATTTTTATTCAATATTCGCTTGAAATAATATTTTCTTTCATACTCTGTAGTATGTAAGTAATATTATTTCGTTTTAGATTTCGAATTCTATACTCATTTTGTTAAAGTTTTAGCTTCTATACTTCATGAAATTAGTAGAATATCCTTGAAATTTGTGTTTCATCTAGTATCGTTTCACAAGGATATTTTTGAAAATTCTTGTTAAATTTTAAGCTTTTCATGCCGGAGTACTGTCTATGAGTACTATTCATTTATACAGTACTATTTACAAAAGTACTATTCACGGGTACTATTCACAAAGTACTACTCATAAAGTATTATTTATGAAGTACTATTCATAAAGTACTATTCACGAGTATTATTTATAAAGTACTATTCACGGGGTATTATTCCCAAAGTACTATTCACGGGATACTATTCACCCGGGTTCTATTCACCCGGAGTATTATTCATGACAAAAATTGATTTCTTTTCGATCCAATTCATTTTTGATACAATATCATTCGTGAATTTTACTCCACAAAGAAGTATCATGTTGACAATTTGGATATTTTTAAACTCTGGATAAATTTAAAGTCTTTAATATTTATCCTTTATTTCGTTTGATTAATGCTTATATCATTGTCATCATCCTCATACTTATATTATGATTAAAGTTATCTTTGGATTACTGGTAAGGATGGACTATTGATTATTGGTTTTACAGTTGTATATCTTTGGCTTATGTGCAAAGATGGACTGTTGATTATTGGTTTTACAGTTGTATATCTTTGGCTTATGTGCAAAGACGAACTGTTGATTGATAGCTTTGGCCCGTAGTACAAAGATGGACAGGTGTATGACATGATCATGACCACTGGTGATAATAACGAATATCCTTGACCCGTAGTGCATGGATAATTTGATGATGTGATTGACAGGATCATGACCATTAGTTAACAGTTGAATGTCTTTGGCCGTAGTGCACTGACAGACAATTGATTGGTATGATCATGACAATTAGTTTTATAGTTGAATATCTTTGGCCCGTAGTGCAAAGGTAGACAACTGATTGGTATGATCATTGTTTTTACATTTGAATATCTTTAGCCTTTGGGGTAAGGATATTGAGTAAACGTTCTATTAAGCCTTTGTGGCAGAGAGAAACTGTTGATTTACATGATTATAAATATGAATTATGGATTTAACTATAATCTTTGGTGGTTTAGGTGAAGACAGGTGATGAGAGTTCTTTTTGTCGTGGGTAAAACAAAGAACTGTTGATGAGTATTACAGGAATGAAATATTAACGATGGACTTTTAATCTAGAGGAGATAGTAGACATTATGTTCTACATGACTCTTCTAACAGATTGCTTATTTCCCTGCAGTTGTTAATCTAAAACTTGTTGTCTATTGTATTCTATCAGTTTTTATACTGTTGAAGGCTAAGGATAATTTATTCTGCATTATCTTAGTCATAATATTTCTTATTGGGCTAGTTGAGCTCACCCTTTTGCTTTCATTGTTCTCTTCAGGAAATGAGAACGTAGCTGGGACTAGTCGGGGAACGGAGTGATGGACCGAGATGGTGTTATAGTAGTCCTCACTATTCTATAAAATAGTATGAAAATAAATGTAATGAGGACTCCATTTGAGTTTGGATATTGTCTAGAAGACAATATTCGTGTAAAAACTCTCAGCTCATGTTGTATAATTAAGTTTGTATTTGATTTATGTACCATGTATCTGGCGACTCAAGATGGGTGATGTGTACCTATTTTGGGCGCATCACAGTTGGTATCAAAGCTTAGGGATATGATCCCTAACTAAGATGTGAGGCTAGAACTAGGAGGGGAGAGACGGGTAATTCCTCCACTAGTATGACCTACCGAGATGGTGTTATAGTAGTCCTCACAATTGTTTATTTGTTATTTAATTGGTCGGTCAGAATATAGAGATAATATGTGGCATGTCCATTAACCCTTATTTTGAAACTATATTCTAGAATGATCTCTGAAATACAGGAGATGAGAAATAAGAAAATCATGATAGAAAGGAAATAACCGGGAAGGTACAATCCGAAAGAAAGCAAGGTATTCTCATCTCCCGAATTTTATGAAATAAAAGTATTCAATTTTTCTATTTTGGTAAATAGTTAAATTGATAAAAGTTTAAAGTTAAGGGTGATATTTGAAAATTTTGCAAAGTAAGCAAGTTGTTATAAAATATTCGTTGTGTCGGGAAATATTCGTTTGGTCAGAGAATATTCTTTTTGTCGGAGAATATTTGTACGATGACATAGTCATTGGAGGACCACACAACAGAATAACTGTCGGATATAGAAAGCGACAAAAATAATCTTTTTATAAAAAATAACGACGAAAGTTTTATCATTAGACTGTTGAAATACCTGATGGGAAAAGTACAGTAATATGCGTGGTTACATAGTAGCAGACATTATTGATTTTTGATGCTTACATGAGAAGTCACTCAGTTATACTCAATTATTGCTACTGTAATTGCTGCATAATATCTCTCATATTATTGATTCAATTATTGTCATAGTATCATCTGCATAATATTTTATATTTTTAAATTAATAATTGAGACAACAAAGTTATTCATATTATTATTTGCATTATTGACGATGTCTAGAAAGTTCTGTCGAGGAAAGAGGCCCTCTTTCCTGGGAACGACCTGGTTGCTAAATATTGTGAGTTATAATATTAATGATGAATAAGTTCGTGTTGATTAAAGATGAATTTGATAGTTCCATTGTGTTGGGATTATTAGTGTTAGTGGAAATCGACATTTATTTCGATAATAATTGATGTCTGGAAGTTATATTGACCAATCGGGTAATTAATCGCATAAATGAGCAATTAATTGCTATTAATTCACATGCTTATAACTATTTGTTCACATGTGTGTACTATTGATTCACATGTATGTACTATTAGGGGAGGTGGTGCAAGATTGATAATACTTGCATGACTAAATTAAAAATGAAGGTATAGATGAATGTACTATACTATAATTATTTTTTTCACATGTATAGAACTATTGAGTCACATAATTGTACTATTGATTCACATGATATACTATTAGGGGAGGTGGTGCAAGTTTGATAATACTTGCAGGACTAAATTAAAAATGAAAGAAAAGATGAGGGTATTATACTGTAATATTTCGAGCCCCAAAACGTGCAATTATCGAAACTATATTTTCCTATAAATAGAAGCTCATTTGTAACGCCCCAGAAAATCGAACATTTTATAAATATTTTTACTAATGAATAAAATAACATTATATATTATTATTACGTGGTGATTAAATGAATGTCGTTTTATAACCTAGAAATATCGAAACGTTGTAGTATTTTAACTACGTGGGAGAATTAAAGTGTTTGAATTTCTAAAACGAAAATAAAAGTTTTTCGAGAAATTTTCTAAAAACCACTATTCATCGATTTACGCTCGGAAATTATTTTTGAACTTCCGAGAAATATGTAACGTTATAATATCAAGGTGATATGGATTATGTAATAATAATCTAAGTATGGAAAACGTAATATTTCACATGCGGACTTAATTTGAGAACGATATGAATATTAAGCGTTAAGAAGAAAGTGTAATGATCGTACGATGTGCAAGTATTGTACGAGGTATTGAATTCAAGTATAATACGAAGTATTATATGAGTATGTATTGAGAATGGAATAACGTATATTACGAATTAGTATACGAAGTAGAATACAAGAATTATACATATAACATATGTGATGAGGTATTTAATTAAATGGATTGGAGTCGTAGGATTGTGTATCAATTGAATAGTCCAACAAGAATTAAGTAATGCAAGCCCAAACTATGGTAATGCAAGCCCAACAAGGAATAAGCTAGATTAATTAAGCAAGCCCAAAGTTATGATCCATTGGATAATTAGGATCCATGCTGCAACCCATGGATAGACTTGATGGGCAAGAACTTTGTGTGATGCCCAAGTGTTGTGATGATCAAGTACTTTATGTGGCAAGCAAGATTACTTAGTGGTTAAGTAGATGAATAGAAAGGAGGTTAGTTAAGGAGGTGGGGGATTAATGACCATAGTGCCTGTGACGCCCCCAAATCCGGGTATCTTCCAACCCGACAGATGGTGCTACACGGTACTACCATTCATACATACATTCAATTGAAATGCCTCAAAAGAACGAATATGTCTTCTATATATTAAAATAATATTTACATTCCCCAGGTTCTTTATAACCCTTTCACTTGTTCTTGTCATAATATCAAATATATTACAATCGTTCATCCTATACTATTACAAAAGTATTCTACGGGTTTGTCTTCGCCTTGCCCTTATCCTTGTCGGAGCCTTCGGTCCGTTCAATCTTAGTTGTGTTCATTGGTTCAAGCAAGAGTGAGCATGACTAGATCAGCAAGTACTTCAATTCTAATAAACAACATGCTTGAAACATAGAACTCGTATATCTTCTGTAACTGAACAATAGTTACGAGGTACTATTGATAATTCAAAATAGTACTTCTTTTCATTCAAAACGTTTTACAACAATAATATTCAGTAAAACATCAGTTCCGGTCCAAGACCTTGAGCATTTCATAAGTTCTTTTGAAAAGGACATCCCGACACTAAATCCATAAGTCCGACATTACTTACGAGCACATCTGGGTGATCATCCCATAGTACTCTATGTTGATCAACACTACATTCATTAAACGTGTATACGTTTAAGTTGTGACAACCTCATGTGCCTGTCGTTAAACGACAAAAACATTTTAGCATACTCAGTCTTTGATTGAAAACTATACCAATATAACTCGGTAAACATTAATCATGCTTGACAGATTCATAATATAAGTCTAGCCGAAAGAATTGGCTTTGACTTCATCATTCAAGACTTCATGCGAAAGAATACATGAATTACAAAGCTTGTCCAGACTGAACTGGAACAAGGGTTAGAATACTTGCCTTCATCATTTGCTTACTGATTATCACACGTACTCTTTAAGTCTCTAAGTCTTTACAATACATGATCATATAACATACCACATTAGGTCTTATATAATCAAGTAAGTATATTATTATATCTTACCCTTCATTTCAATCTAAATTCTGACTTAGATCTGTTATTATGGTTTCTGACTTTTCATTACGTCATTCACGTTACGTTCACATTCAATTGTTTATTAACCTTTAATCATTCAAGTGTCTAACAATGCCTTAACAATGTTATATTAACACCTTAGTTCATTACTAATGAGTTATCTTTCATTCTATACTTGTAAACATTCTTGTCTGTCAAAACTCTAGATCAAGCGTCATGCCACACTTAACTCTCGCATCTCGGCCATGCGCATGAGTTAGCGATGATGTCTCGACATTTATTCAAAGATCATGCAAGGCCCACCATTTGGCCTTGGGTTGGCGCCGCGAGGCCAACTCTGTGCCTTAGAAAAGTTTTACAGATTTTAAATTTTGTGAACTTCCCAGACGCATAACTTCTTCATTATATGTGACAACCGAGATTTTGTAATTTAATTTTAATATTTATTGGATTGAATAAATATTTTTCGATGAATTAATTATTAGATTAAATAATTAATTGATGAAGTTGTGGTATATTAATTTAATTATATGGGTTATATTTATTAAATTAATGTGGAGAATTTTATTATTCGATGTATGTTTTTATGTGAGCTTATTGAATTAAAAGAAATATTTAATAAGCCTATTGTTATTTTAATTAATTTAATTATTAATTAGAGATTTAATAATTTGACATTATTATTAAATGAGAAATTTAATTATGTGACTATGTGAATCAATGGGAAATTATTTTTATAAATTAAATAAAATATTGGATTTATTTTATAATGGGTGTGACATTATTTAAACTATATGATAAGGTTTTATTAAATTAAATGATTTTTGAAACGTAGTCTTACCCACCAAACAAGGCCCTAAAGGGAGTTGATAGCGCTACTCCATGATCGAATGGCCTACCTCACCGCCACTTTTCTTTTTTTTTTTTTATATCGTCTTTTCCTTCCTTTTTCTATCATTATTTGCCTAAGTCTAGAAAAAAAGCATAGCAGAGAGAGATACAGAGAGAGAGAGAGAGAGTTAAGAGTTCAGAAAATTTTTAAAAGAATTGTGAGAGACATCTGGGAAGGAATTCATCTCCTATTAATTCACTTTACGCTTGGGTAATTCTCTTCAACCCAATTCCTTTTTACGTCATTTAGTTTTTATAAAAAAAATGGCTTTCATACATTCTGTAAGTCTCTGTATATTGGGAAATTGTGTTGTTATAGGGATATGTGTAATAATTCGAGTAACATAGCATGTTATATATATATATATATATATATATATTGTATGTTTCCATATCATCAATTTCATAAATATTATAACGTATGATTATGGCTTCAAAAGTTACAGAGTATGTTATATGGCCATATGGCCTTATACGTGTTATTAATGCGTCAATCATATATTATCCCTAAATTTTTACACTTGTATATGATTATGCATGCTAAAACGAACAAAACAAAACTTGAATGGTTGGATTTGGTCTTATAACGAATCCGTTGCGTTGAATTTTAGGATTCATGTTCAAAACCTTCAAGAACATCAAGAACCATACAATTTACATGTTTTAATTCTGAGATTATGTGTTTAATTGGTTAAAATCACTCTATAAGTGTTGGGTAATGATTATGTATGAATTATAACATGTGGGTATGTGTAATTTGGTGAAATTAGTGTTTATGTATTGTTTATTTCGCTGAATTTTGTGTTCTTCGCAAATTGAAATTCGAGATCGGAGAGTGTCGGGCCGCTACTTACAACTCCGAAGTTCATTTCTCAATATGCCAGTTGTCTCAAGTCATTAGCGCGCCATACGGTGCGTAGCAAAGACGAAGACTAGTGCAATGTTGGCGCCAAGCAATACCACTTAGCGCGTAATGTCCAGAAAATGTTTTTTTTAAGTGTTCAAGTATAGAAATGTGATAGCAAATTAGTTTGATGAATATAAAAACTTGTTAAACATATAATGAGGTGTTAAAATAAATTCTTAACACATCCATAACACAATTACATGTGGATTGAACGATTGAATGCATAGTTAGTTTATTGTTCGTGGAGTCTTAATTTTTGTCATGAATTCGAGTCAGACAAAAGAATGAACTTGTGATGTTTAGTACGTTATAATTGACTGGTATTGTGAACGTAATTGTTATGTAGGATTTAAATCAAAGAAAAAGTTTAATTAAGTGTAATCTACGCACGAGGCAAGTTTCTTAACCCTACTTGTTATCGTTATATAAGTTGATAAATTCACCTTTTTACATTGTGCAAGTTCTCATTATTATTGATCAAGTCTGTTTTGTTATATCAAAGTTTATTAATCTTTCAAGCTTGATGCTGCTATACAATACTTATTCTATTGTATACTTTATGAGATTTTATTCAATTTCAGTTATCAATTACTGTCAAACCTTGTTAGACTAGCGAACCCTTAATGATTCGACTAGTCCATAGTTGATGAGCGTTCTAAATTTTAGAACCCTTGATGAATTATCCAAACCAAACTTCATTTGGTGAAGACTCGAATGTCAACTGAGATGAACAACCCTGTATAGGGGATTACTTATGCATTAGCGTTAAGATATTATGCACAGTATGGTACTAAGGGCTGATCCCCCTAAGTATGAGAAGAAGAGTCCATAGTTTTATGACTGTTAAAGGTTTCAAGTATAAACACTTGACAACCTAGGACATAGTTCAAGGTCTTATGACCCTCAGAAGTTCTTTTGTTTCTTGTTATTCATTCCTGATTCAAAAGTTGAGTTCCTATTTTAGAAGTCTTTGATTTACTCACATGTTATTATTCATTTGTTATATTGTTATACTTGTGGGCAATCGTGCTCACTCTTGCGTAATAATAACATTAAAGTTAAGAATGAAAGATCGGACGAGCCTTCCACTAGTAAAGGAAAGGGCAAGATTAACAAGTAATGAAGACTGATTATCTATGTGGTTATGTAATGATATTTAGACTTGATATTACTTAAGACTTATTAATTGTTTATGATTCCGCACAGATGTTTTAAGGTTAGAGTAACCTGGGATTTTATTATTATGTAGTTGATGTAACCCCATGAGGGGAGATTTATTTATTATTTCTATCTATTGCATGGTTTGTATTTATTTATGGGTAGATAGATAGATGATGTTTGTACAGTGAACACCAAATCCTGTGGAAATGGAAGTACCGAATTTGGGGGTGTCACATGTTGGTATCAAAGCTGTAGGTTATGAACCTTAGGTGGAGAAACAACCTTAGGTAGTAGCCTTGTAGGAGATTGAGAATATAGTAGTGGTAAACTCTTATCGAGTTATAAGAAATGAATTTTTAAATTCATTGAATATAATAAAAGACTTTATGTGCTTATGTGTTAATCTATGTGTTCGCTAGCACGGAATAGTAACTAAAACTTAAAATTTTGTTGTCAGGATGTCGGATGTTGGAGGAGCTAGTCGAAATGGGGAGGAGGAACCCGAGAACCTATAGAGGAGGAGCCCCAGAGACATTTATGTCGTCGTGGAACAAATTGGTACAGAGAGAGAGACATCTCCGTTGATCACTGTTGTTGGTCAGGAGCATGAGCCTAAGACTGATCCAGAAGAGGATCCTGAGGAAGAAGAGGAAGAAGAGGAGTTCCCACCAAACTCCATTGATGCTGAGATGTATGATGCACTTTATGATCATAACATAGAGTTGCAGGACGCTGTCCGAGATCTGACTGAATGAGCGGTTAGTTAACAGATTACTATTGAGCAGAGGGATAGGGAGATTGTGACTCTTCACACCCATTTAGGAAACGTGGAATGGGATCTGGTTCACGAGAAGGGTCAAACCGAGGATAAGTCCGAAGAAATAGAAAAGTTGAAGAAGGATCTGAAAGAGAGCTCAGAAAGGCTTGCCATAGCAGAGGAGGGCTGGGTAAGAGAGTCACGTCGTGCTGATCTTGTAGAAGATGATCTCCATACGAAGAAGGCTTAACTTGAGGAGACGTACTCTACACTACAAAATGCAATGGATGCGATCCAAGATCGAGTTAGGAAGTATCCAATCCAGTTTGAAGATCTACCATCATATATGCTAGATCGCAGAACGATGTCCCGCATTATAGAAGAGGAACGTGGCACGGCTATTCAGCGCCTTAATAGGCAGTGATAGTATTAGTTTCATTATGTGAAAACTATTTGGTAGTTAATGATGTAAATTCCGATGTGTTTATAAACAAAGGAATATTTTGATGTTTTAAATCCTGTAGATTCTTTATCTCGGGATAGTTGATGTAAATAGCAGTGATGCTCTCTTATGATGTTAAAACTTTTGAATTGAATGAAATGTCAGAGTTTATTTGAATTGATGTGTTAAGTGAATTATGATTAAATGTTCTAGCTAAGCCTTTATTGTTTGAGAAATTGAATAAAGACCTAATAAGCGTATATTCTTAATAGAAATATGCCGCATAGGAGAAGACAAAATCGTCAGCAAGCCCAGGAAGGGTCAATAAATAACAACAACAACAACGACGCCAATGCTAACCCCGTTCAGTAATTGGTGAACCTTTTAGCTGGAGTAATTTACAATCAACCACAAGCTCCACCAAGCATCTCGTTTAAGGACTTCAAGGCGGTGGGGCTGCCAGAGTTTAAGGGTTCCATAAACCCAATCTAAGCTCAGACCTGGGTGATGGAGATGGAGAAGGTGTTCGATGTTGCTAGAGTAAGGGAAGACCAGAAAACTGCGTAAGCGATGTTCATGTTGAAGTCCGAAGCCAGCTATTGGTGGCAGGAAAATAAAGTACGGGGAGGTGAATGTGTAATAACCTGGGAGAGATTCAAAGAAATGTTCTTCGAGATGTACTTTCCGACTAGTTCACAAAATCAGATGGAGGTTCAGTTTTTAGAGTTGAAACAGGGGAGTATGTCAGTAGCTGATTATGTGGCAAGGTTCAATAAGTTGGCTAGGTTCGCCACATACCAAGTACATACCGATGAGAGGAAGGCAAGACACTTCAAACAGGGACTGAAACCCTGGTTGTATAGCAAGGTGTCAATATTTCAATTGAACACTTTTGCTGGAGTGTTAGAGAAGGCCATACTCGCTGAGGGTGGAAGCGAAGAAGTAATGAAATATAATTAGGATCAGAAGAAGAAAAAGAGTTAGAATGAAGGTAACAACAAGTCTGGTGGGAGTGGCACTGGGGGTAGTCATAATCAGAAGAGGAAGTGGACGGATAACTCGTCAGCTGGAAGTCAACAAGGAGGGCAAAAGAAGAAGATCGAAGCGTGCCCAACCTGCGGAAAAGCTCATTTGGGAGTTTGCATGAAAGGAAAGCGAGTGTGCTACAATTGTGGTCAGGAAGGCCACATAGCACCAAACTGTCCAAACCCAAAGAAGGGTGACTGCTTCACTTGTGGTTCAAAGGATCATCTTGCAAGAGATTGTCCTAAGAAGGGATCTGGAGGGACGAGTTCAGGAGGAAATAGTGGAAATACTGGTGGAAGCACTCTGACTATCATAGCACCAACCGCAACCAACCGACCGACTGCCAGAACATTCAACATGACAGTGCAGGACGTAGTGCAGTCTCGCGATGTGGTGTCAGTATCATTCCGATCAATAAAGTTAATGCTTATGTATTATTTAATTCGAGTGCTACTTGTTCATTTATATCCGATGACTTTGCTAAGAACTTAGAAGTGCTTAAGGACGAGTTAGAATGCCCCATGAACATAGAAATTGCGAATAGAGAAATAATCCCTGTTAAGTACGTGCGTAAGAACTGTAGAGTGGATATTAAGGGTAATATCATGAACGTAGATCTTATCCCTATTCTACTTGAAGAATTTGACGTTATTTTGGGTATGGACTGGTTATCCAATTATGGGGCAGTAATTGACTGCCAGAAGAAGCGTATTAACCTTATGACTCTGTCAAAGGTTGTGTTTTATAGTAGCAAGTCGCCTAGACAAGCGATTTGTCTAATGATGATGCAATCCAGGAGGTTGTTAAGGCAAGGCTGTGTAGGATATCTAGCATACATAGTCGATAGTCGTAAAGAGAATCCAAAAATAGATGAGATACCAGTAGTGAGAGATTTCGCAGACGTATTTCTGGATGATTTACCGGGACTTCCTCCAGATAGAGCAGTTGAATTCGTGATCGATTTGGCTCTAGGAACGGCTCTAATATCGAAGGCACCGTACCGAATGGCACCGATAGAGATGAAAGAATTGATGGTCCAACTACAAGAATTACTGGATAAGAAGTATATATAACCAAGTGTATCATCGTGGGGAGTGCCAGTTTTATTTGTGAAGAAGAAGGATGGGACAATCCGGCTCTGCATAAACTATAGAGAACTGAATAAGGTCACAATCAAGAATAGATATCCATTACCGTGAATCAACGACTTGTTCGATTAGTTAAAGGGAGCAAGATACTTTTTAAAGATAGATTTGAGAAGTGGTTATCATCAACTAAAGGTGAGACTAGAGGATGTACCGAAGACAGCGTTTAGAACACAATACGGTCACTACGAATTTCTGGTAATGTCATTTGGTCTAACAAATGCTCCTGCAGCATTTATGGGCTTAATGAATGGAGTGTTCAAGCCGTTTTTGGACAAATTCGTAGTGGTATTTATAGATGATATTTTGGTATATTCGAAAACCAAGGAAGAACACGAAGAGCATTTGAGGGTGACATTAGAGACATTGAGAAGGGAGAAGTTGTATGCCAAGTTTTCGAAATGTGAATTTTGGATTGAAAGAGTACAATTTCTTGGACATATGATTGATAGAGACGGAATTTTGGTGGATCCCTCCAAAGTCGAAGCTATTATTAACTGGGATCAGCCGAAGACGCCGTCAGAAGTAAGAAGTTTTCTTGGATTAGCGGGTTATTACAGAAGATTCATTCAAGATTTCTCCAAGATCGCAACTCCGTTGATGAATTTGACTAGGAAATCGGTGAAATTTGTTTGGACGGAGAAGTGTGAGGAAAGCTTTCAAGAATTAAAGAAGAGGTTGAGTTCAGCACCTGTATTATCTCTTCCGGATGATACAGAAAATTTTATGGTTTATAGTGATGCATCGCATAAAGGGCTTTATTGTGTGCTTATGCAGAACGGTAGAGTCATTGCGTATGCGTCACAACAACTGAAGGATTATGAGAAGGGGTATCCGACCCACGACTTGGAGTTAGCTGCAGTGGTTTTTGCTTTGAAAATCTGGAGGCACTATCTCTACGGGGAGAAGTGTGAAATATATACAGATCACAAGATTCTGAAATATATTTTTACACAGAAAGACTTGAATATGCGCTAAAGAAGGTGGTTGGAGTTAATTAAGGACTACGATTATGAGATTCTATACCATCCGGGTAAAGCAAATGTGGTTGCTGATGCCTTATGTAGAAAGGGTCGGGAGAAACTGATGATGTTAACCGATCAGGAAGAGTTAATTTCAGCAATGGAAAAGCTGGAATTGGAAGTGAAGTGTTCCATGGAGATTGATGAGAAACTGTTTCAGATACAATCTGGTACAACTCTACTAGACAAGGTTAAGGAGGCTCAACTTCAGGATGGTGAATGTAAAATAGTGAAGAAGAAGATATCCGAAGGAACCGAATCAAGATTCAAGATGGATAAGGAATGAATACTGAGGTTTGAGAATAGAATTTGGGTACCGCTAGTACCAGAAATTAAGGAAGAAATTTTGAGCGAGGCTCATAACTCACGATATTCGATTCACCCGAGTAGTACCAAGATGTACCAAGATCTTCGACAACATTTTTGGTGGCCATATTTGAAACGAGAGGTTGCAGAATGTGTTGCCAAGTGCCTGACGTGTCAGAAAGTGAAAACAGAACATCAGAGGCTGAGTGGGTTGCTACAACCTTTAGAGATTCCAGAATGTAAATGGGAACATATTACTATGGATTTCGTGGTTGGCCTACCGACAACTCAGAAAGGCTACGACGCAGTATGGGTTATTGTTGACCGATTGATGAAATCCTCACACTTTCTTCCGATCAAAATCAGATTCAACTTAGACCAGTTGGCAAGGTTATATGTGAAAGAGATTGTCTCAAGGCACGGAGTTCCGGTGTTAATTGTTTCTGATAGAGATCTGCGCTTCACGTCGAACTTCTAGAAACGTCTACAAGAATGCATGGGTACACAGTTGCGAATGAGCACAGCATATCACCCTTAGACAGATGGACAGAGTGAAAGAACAATTCAGACATTGGAAGATATGTTAAGAGCTTGTATAATGGATTTTAAAGGAAATTGGGATGATCATCTACCGCTCGTAGAGTTCGTTTACAACAACAGTTACCACGCTAGTATTGGCATGCCACCTTATGAAGCGTTGTATGGCAAAAAGTACAGAACTCCTCTATACTGGGATGAAGTTGGCGAAAGACAATTACTAGGCCCAAAATTGGTACAACAAACAGCAGAAATAGTCAAAGTGATCCGAACAAGATTAACAGCAGCTCAAGATAGACAGAAGAAATACGGCGATCCACACCGTAAGAATGTTGAGTTTGAACTTGGTAGTTATGTGTTCTTAAAGGTCTCTCCCTGGAAAGAAAAGATCAGATTCGGAAAGAAAGGGAAATTAAGCCCAAGATTCATTGGACCCTTCGAAGTTCTACGAAGGGTCGGACAAGTTGCTTATGAGGTAGCCTTACCTCCAGCTCTAGAGAATGTCTACAACGTTTTCCATGTCTCAGTCCTACGACCCTACAAACCCGATTACAAGCACGTGATTGCATATGAACCTCTACATTTCGACAAAGACTTATCTTACGAAGAAATTCCTGTTCAAATTGTCGACCGAAAAGAACAAGTTCTGAGAAATAAAGTAATACCTTATGTTAAGGTAATTTGGAGGAACCACAACGCTGAAGAAGCTACGTGGGAACTCGAAGAGAATATGATGAAGAATTATCCTCATTTATTTACTTAGATTGTTATAAGCGATTCTGGGGATAGAATCTTTGTAAGGGGGGGGGGGGGGGGAGAATGTAACGTGACGAATTGTTTGAGTTGTGATTCTAAGGACATAATCCTTTTAAGAGGGGAAAGATGTGACAACCGAGATTTTGTAATTTAATTTTAATATTTATTGGATTGAATAAATATTTTTCGATGAATTAATTATTAGATTAAATAATTAATTGATGAAGTTGTGGTATATTAATTTAATTATATGGGTTATATTTATTAAATTAATGTGGAGAATTTTATTATTCGATGTATGTTTTTATGTGAGCTTATTGAATTAAAAGAAATATTTAATAAGCCTATTGTTATTTTAATTAATTTAATTATTAATTAGAGATTTAATAATTTGACATTATTATTAAATGAGAAATTTAATTATGTGACTATGTGAATCAATGGGAAATTATTTTTATAAATTAAATAAAATATTGGATTTATTTTATAATGGGTGTGACATTATTTAAACTATATGATAAGGTTTTATTAAATTAAATGATTTTTGAAACGTAGTCTTACCAGCCAAACAAGGCCCTAAAGGGAGTTGATAGCAGTTACCCATGATCGGGTAACTGACCTCTACCGCGTCACTTTTCTTTTTTTTTATATACGTCTTTTCCTTCCTTTTTCTATCATTATTTGCCTAAGTCTAGAAAAGCATAACAGAGAGAGATACAGAGAGAGAGAGAGAGAGAGTTAAGAGTTCAGAAAATTTTTAAAAGAATTGTGAGAGACATCTGGGAAGGAATTCATCTCCTATTAATTCACTTTACGCTTGGGTAATTCTCTTCAACCCAATTCCTTTTTACGTCATTTAGTTTTTATAAAAAAATGGCTTTCATACATTCTCAGAAGTCTCGTATATTGGGAAATTGTGTTTGTTATAGGGATATGTGTAATAATTGAGTAACATAGCATGTTATATATATATATATATATATATATATATATATATATATATATATATTGTATGTTTCCATATCATCAATTTCATAAATATTATAACGTATGATTATGGCTTCAAAAGTTACAGAGTATGTTATATGGCCATATGGCCTTATACGTGTTATTAATGCGTCCAATCATATATTATCCCTAAATTTTACACTTGTATATGATTATGCATGCTAAAACGAACAAAACAAAACTTGAATGGTTGGATTTGGTCTTATAACGAATCCGCTTATGTTGAATTTTAGGATTCATGTTCAAAACCTTCAAGAACATCAAGAACCATACAATTTACATGTTTTAATTCTGAGATTATGTGTTTAATTGGTTAAAATCACTCTATAAGTGTTGGGTAATGATTATGTATGAATTATAACATGTGGGTATGTGTAATTTGGTGAAATTAGTGTTTATGTATTGTTTATTTCATTTGAATTTTGTGTTCTTCGCAAATTGGAAATTCAGAGATCGGAGTGTCATGCCATGCATTTCAACTCAAGTTCATTTCATACATGCATATTTGTAGTCTCAAGTCATACGCCACCTACCACTTGCCGCAAAGACGAAGACCAGGAGTCAATAAATAAAAAGCAAATGCCACTTTAGGTAATGTCCGTAAAATGTTTTTTTAAGTGTTCAAGTATAGAAATGTGATAGCAAATTAGTTTGATGAATATAAAAACTTGTTAAACATATAATGAGGTGTTAAAATAAATTCTTAACACATCCATAACACAATTACATGTGGATTGAACGATTGAATGCATAGTTAGTTTATTGTTCGTGGAGTCTTAATTTTTGTCATGAATTCGAGTCAGACAAAAGAATGAACTTGTGATGTTTAGTACGTTATAATTGACTGGTATTGTGAACGTAATTGTTATGTAGGATTTAAATCAAAGAAAAAGTTTAATTAAGTGTAATCTACGCACGAGGCAAGTTTCTTAACCCTACTTGTTATCGTTATATAAGTTGATAAATTCACCTTTTTACATTGTGCAAGTTCTCATTATTATTGATCAAGTCTGTTTTGTTATATCAAAGTTTATTAATCTTTCAAGCTTGATGCTGCTATACAATACTTATTCTATTGTATACTTTATGAGATTTTATTCAATTTCAGTTATCAATTACTGTCAAACCTTGTTTGACTAGCGAACCCTTAATGATTCGACTAGTCCATAGTTGATGAGCGTTCTAAATTTTAGAACCCTTGATGAATTATCCAAACCAAACTTCCTTTGGTTCAGACTCGAATGTCAACTGAGATGAACAACCCTGTATAGGGGATTACTTATGCATTAGCGTTAAGATATTGTGCACAGTATGGTACTAAAGGCTGATCCCCCTAAGTATGAGAAGAAGAGTCCATAGTTTTATGACTGTTAAAGGTTTCAAGTATAAACACTCGACAACCTAGGACATAGTTCAAGGTCTTATGACCCTCAGAAGTTCTTTTATTTCTTGTTATTCATTCATGATTCAAAAGTTGAGTTCCTATTTAGAAGTCTTTGATTTACTCACATGTTATTATTCATTTGTTATATTGTTATACTTGTGGTCAATCTTGCTCACTCTTGCGTAATAATAACATTTAAGTTAAGAATGAAAGATCGGACGAGCCTTCCACTAGTAAAGGCAAGGGCAAGATTAACAAGTAATGAAGATTGATTATCTATGTGGTTATGTAATGATATTTAGACTTGATATTACTTAAGACTTATTAATTGTTTATGATTTCGCACAGATGTTTTAAGGTTAGAGCAACCTGGGATTTAATTATTATGTAGTTGATGTAACCCCATGAGGGGAGATTTATTTATTATTTCTATCTATTGCATGGTTTGCATTTATTTATGGGTAGATAGATAGATGATGTTTGTACAGTGAACACCAAATCCTGTGGAAATGGAAGTACCGAATTTGGGGGTGTCACATTATAAGTCCGAATTGGCTCGTTCAAAAGCCTACGGTTCATAAATTACATACTTTATACGTTCATGCGAGAATTTTATCTATTTGACTTCGTTTACTAAAATTTCACATATTAGTTCATTTTAACAAAAACGATAAACGTTCGTGAACGTTCAACACTCGTTTCTTCGTTCTAAGTCGGAATCCGGTCATTTTTGAGACCGCAACTCTATAATGCCAAATATGACTTGTCTCCATCGAAAATCAATGTTTCTGACTTCCAACACAAAATACGACTTCCATTCCGAGAATTTCACGAATTCGATGATTATCGTCCAATCGTGTGAATTCCGGCAAAACCTCATTACTAATGATTCAAAATGGATTTTAATCTTCACATGAACATTTTAAGTTACTTATTACACCAACTTATTGACAAAGTAGGTTTTGACTTATTCTCATAAGTCAATGACTTATTTAACTTATGAACTACAAATTCTCATGCTTATGACTTACTATGAACTTAAGTTCATCAATCAATGTTCTCATACTATATTGAACATACTAACATCATATGAAAAACATATGACAAGTTCTTCACAAGTTTATCAACTTATTTAGGTTCAAGTTGCTTATTCAACTTATTCGGCTTAAGTTCATTCATCAATGACTTATTACATGTTATTATCAAACAATCCCACTTCTCTATCAATCCTATCATAGAAGAGATAAAGATAATAGACATGAGTCTTACCCTTGAAGACTATTACTTCACTTCACTTTGGAAAATCTAGCAAAGGTTGAAATGACTTTTAAGTGCTTATGTGGCTTATTCTCTCTAACAATTAAGTTACTTATCTTGAGAGGAGTTGGGAGAAATTGAACAACCAACAAATGAAAAATCAAGCCTTCTATTAATAGGAAACTCAAAGTGAGGGTAGAATAGTCATTAAGTACTCCACCTCCTTAATAACCTCCTTACTATTCATCTAATTAACCACTAAGTAAACTTGCTAGCCACATAAAGTACTTGATCATCACAACACTTGGGCATTACATAAAGTTCTTTCCCATCAAGTCTATCCATTTCTCACTTGGTTTGCCCCATGGATCATGTCCAATTCACATTGGGCTTGCTAACTAATCTAGTTAATTTCTTATTGGGCTTGCATTACAATAGTTTGGACTCATGACATATCAAACACTTGGGCTTGAGTATCACTTTCTATTGGACTTCTACCATTATGCTAATAATCCTACAAGTCCATTAGCTTTAATTAAGAATCTTAACATATATACATCACGTATAATTCTCGTATGCTAGCTCGTATATTAATTCGTAATGTACGTTATTTCATTCTCCATACATAATAGTATAATATTTCATATTATACTTATGTTCATTACCTCGTATAGTGCATACGCATCATATGATTACAACATTCTTTCCTTAACGCTTAATAAACCTAACGTTCCCAAATTAAGTCCGCATGCGAAATATTACGTTTTCCATACTTAGATTATTATTACATAATCCATCTCACCTTGATATTATAACGTTAAGTATTTCTCGAAAGTTCAAAAATAATTCCCGAGCAGAAATCGATGAATAGTGTTTTTTGGAAAATTTCTCGAAAAACTTTTATTTTCATTTTAGAAATTCAAACACTTTAATTCTCCCACGTAGTTAAAATACTACGGCCTTCCGCTGTTTCTAGGTTATAGAACGACATTCATCTTATCAACACGTAGTAATAATAAATAATATTATTTTATTTATTATTAAAAGTATTTACAAAATGTTCGATTTTTTGGGGCATTACAGTGCCCTCACTTTGCCAAGTCTATAAATAGCAAGCTCACAATTCATTTGTTGCTTGATTAAATTTCATTCAACTTCTATCAAGATAAGTGCTTAAGTGTTAGAGAGAATAAGCTTACATAAGTCAAGAATAAATCAATCGATCTTTGATAAATCTTCAAGGAGGAGAAGTACAAGTTCTTCAAGGGTAAGACTCTAGTCCAATATTCTTCCATCTCTATCAATGTAGGATGATAAGAGAAGTGTAATGAATTAAGCATGTATGCTAAGAACATATAAGAAGTGATTAGTGAATGAACTTAAGCCGAATAAGTTATGAATAAGTAACTTGAACCTAAATAAGTTATTAACTTATGATGAACTTGTAATATGTTTGTCATATGAAGTTAGTATGTTGGATATGATATGAGAACATTGAGTAAAGGACTTAAATCAATAATAAGTCATAAGTAAATGAAATCATGAAAGTTATAAGTTGATAAGTCATGAACTTATAAAGAATAAGTCAAAACCTAATTTGAAAATAAGTTAATGTAATAAGTAGTTTGAAATGTTAATATGATGGTTAGAATCCATTTAGAACAATAATCAAATCATTAGTAACGAGGTTATGCCGGAATTCACACGATTGTACGTTAAGCGTAGCGTCGAATTCGTGAAATTCTCGGAATGGAAGTCGTATTTTGTGTTTGAACTCGGACACGTTGGTTTTCGATAGAGACAAGTCATATTTAGCATTATAGAGTTGCAGACTCGAAAATGACTGGATTTCGACTTGGAATGAAGAAACGAGCGTTAAACGTTCATGAACGTTTATCGTTTTTGTTAAAATGAACTAATAGGTGAATTTTGAGCAAACGAAGTCAAATAGATAAAATTCTCATATGAACGCATAGAGTATGGAATTTGTGAACCGTAGGCTTTTGAACGAGCCAATTCGGACTTATAACGGAGAAGTTATGCGTCCGGGAAGTTCACAAAATTAAAAATCTACAATTTTTTTCTATAGGCAGAGTTGGCGCCATACCAACCTAAAACCAAAAGATGAAATACAAATACCGTAATGATGTCTGAACCTATTGAACTTTCATGCCGCAGCATGACATGAAGAGCAAGGACTCACTGCAGCTTGTGCAGTCCTGGGTCAGAAAGCCATTGTTAACTCGCTCATCACAAATACACGTAGAAGGAAGGGTGGCGCCGCAACGCAATCTCTAGGGTTTCGACATACAAGAATGTTTACAAGTATAGAAAGAATGGTAACAGTTTAATAAAGAACTAAAGAATTTAATAAAACATTATAAGGTATTGTTAAACCTTAATAATGTTACCTAAAGGTTAAAGATGGCAATCCAACATGAATGTAATGTGAAGATGAGAACAACATAACGGAAAGCTGGAACTAATAACAATAAATCTAAGTCATGTTTAGATTGAGAAGAAGGGTAAGATAAAGATGTACTCATACTTGATTATATATTACCTAATGTGGTACGTTATGTGATCATGTATTGTAGAGACCTTAAAGACTTAACCAAAGAACGTGTTATTAACTGTAGTAGACGCTAAAGGCAAGTACTCTAACCCTTGTTCCAGTTCAATCTGGACAAGCTTTGTGATTCATGTATTCTTATGCATGAATTGATGTATGATGAAGTCAACGCCAATTCTTTCGGCTAGACTTAAATTATATTTCTATCAAAGCTTGTACAATGTTTACCAAGTTATATTGGTATAGTTTTCAATCGAAGACTGAGTATGCTAAAATGTTTTGTCGTCATACGACAGGCACATGAGGTTGCCACAACTTAAACGTACAAACGTTTAATGAATGTAGTGTTGATCAACATAGAGTACTATAGGCTGATCACCTAGACGTGCTCGTAAGAAATGTCAGACTTACAGGCTTAGTGCCGAGATGTCCTTTTCAAAGAACTTATGAAATGCTCAAGGTCTTGGACAGGAATTAATGTTTTACTGAATATTATTGTTGTAAAATGTTTTGAATGAAAAGAAGTGCTATTTTGAATTATCGATAGTACTTCGTAACTATTGTTCAGTTATTGAAGATATACGTATCCTATGTTTCAAGCATGTTATTTATTTGAAATGTTGTACTTGTTGAACTAGTCATGCTCACTCTTGCTTGAAACATATGAACACAACAAAGATTGAACGGACCGAAGGATCCGGCAAGGATAAGGGCAAGGCAAAGACGAACCCGTATAATACTTTTGTAAGAGTATAGGATGAACGATTGTAATATATTTGATATTATAACAAGGACAAGCGAAAGGGTTATAAAGAACCTGGGAAATATAAATATTATTTTAATATATAGAAGACATATTCGTTCTTTTGAGGCATTTCAATTGAATGTATGTATGAATGGTAGTACCGTGTAGCACCATCTGTTGGGTTGGAAGAGACCCAGATTTGGGGGTGTCACAGGTTGGTATCAAAGCAATAGGTTATAAAACTTAAGGGGGATTTAAAAACCTTAAGTCATAACCTTAAGAGAAGTCAAAGAAGTAAAAGAAGAAAATAACCTTATAAAAATGCATTATGATTATATTATATGTTTTTATTATTCTACGGATGTGTACTAATCAACTTAATTGTTTTATGTAGATGTCAGGAGTAAATGGAATGTAGTTAGATGTCAAGGCAGTTAGTGAAGAATTGGTTAACCAAGTAGAGGTTATACCGAACCCCATAGTGGCAGAGCCTGAAGTTGTTTTGATTGAGTTTGGAGACTCAGAGGATCCTGACCTCATGTCAGTATTCGATGGTATGATAGAGGAAGAGGTGGAGGTAGTTTCCTTCAACCCGGTAGCTATAGCAGCAGAGATGGCTCCTGGGGAGTCGATGATGTCATTATTCATGTCAGTGTTGGATAGAAATATCCATTACTGTCAGAAGGTTAAGGAGCTGAAAGCAGAGCTCCGGATGGTTATAGAGGATAAGACGGACGTGGAGTCCATGTGGGAGCAAGAACATGACGAGAGGATTTTGGCCAAGGACAAAGTCCACGAGTTGAAGCATGAGGTCTTTGAGCTCAAGGAGGAGCTAAAGACCAAGCAACAGAAGATAGGGAGAATGTCCTATATCCATAGGAGTTCTCACATAGATTTCCAGCAGCAGGTAGTTGGTTATCCTATAGAGGTGGGACAGACACGGCATACTATCAGCCGTGATATTATTGCCGGTCTTGCCAAGGTAGATTTTGATAATGCCTTGAGGCAGATGTGATTTATTAGTGGATAGAGTAGTTTAGATATGTAAATATTTTTGTATCTAGTAGTGACGTAAAGCCCTCTTTTGTATAACAAAGGGTAGTCTTTTGTAAATCCCAATTTTTGGAAAACAATAATGGAAAGTAATGTAATCAAATTTAGGTCAGTAATGAACAATGTAGTATTATACTACAAGAAATGAATGAATATAAGTCTTTTTATGGAACTATTGAGCAGTGGATGTTAAATTTATTGTTTAATCTTTAATAATAACAAACTAATAAAGAAGGAAATAATAACGCGATGTGTTGTTTATTGTATCAGCAAAATGCAGCCAAGAAGAGTGCAACGAAACCAAGGCACTAATACAAATCAACAGGAGGGAGGTCCGGTTAATCCAATGCAAGAGTTTGTTAACTTAATAACAGCTGCATTTAATAGAACTGGGGCTAATATCCCCGTAAATCCGGGAGTAGCACAAGCTACGACCTTTAAGGATTTCAAGAGTGTTGGTCCGCCGGAGTTCAAAGGAACTACGGACCCTATTGAGGCCCAAATGTGGGTAAAAGAAATCGAGAAGGCATTTATGATAGCA
Organism: Panax ginseng; assembly: GCA_020205605.1. Lineage (NCBI taxonomy): Eukaryota > Viridiplantae > Streptophyta > Magnoliopsida > Apiales > Araliaceae > Panax > Panax ginseng. Next base: position 93,497,253 of record CM035129.1, read on the forward strand.
AATATCGACGAGGCCCAGAAGTTTTCCTTTGCAACCTACATGATGAAGGGAGAGGCCAACTTTTAGTGGGAGGCCAATCAGGACAGAGCGGAGATAGGGAACGTAACGTGGGTGAGGTTCAAGGAGATATTCTTCGAGAACTACTTTCCCACAAGCATGCAGGGGAGGATGGAGTTGAGGTTTCTTGATTTGAAATAAGGGGACATGACAGTTCCCCAATACGCTGCCAAGTTTAATGAACTGGCAAGGTTCGCTCCACACCAAGTGGATACCGAGGTAAGGAAGGCGCGATGGTTCGAGCAAGGATTGAAACCTTGACTCTATAACCGTGTTTTTATGTTCCGGAGCACTACTTTTGGGACCCTTTTAGAGAAGGCGATAATTGCCGAGAGTGGTAGCGAGGCATTGAGCCAGTACCACAAAGAAAAGAAGAATAAGGGGAAGATTGACGGGGGTCAAAATAGAAGGAGCTAGTGGCGCAGTGGTGAGAAGAGGAAGGTATTTAGCTCTGGGAATAATGAGTGAAACAAGGAGACCAAAGAGAAGGATGGAGGCTCATAAGACTGCAAGGAAGACTCATTTAGAGTCTGTCTCAAGGGAAGGTCGTGTTCTAAAATTGCGCATGTAAGGGGAACATTGCTTAATCGTCCCAAATCAAGAAGAATCACGGGTGCTGTGAGACCCCAGATTTTTACGAATAAAGATTTAAATTTCTATAAATATTTTTTTTATTATGGTGTGAATTTGAGATAATGTTATAGTTGTGGGTAGTATTTATAATTTTGCAAAGTATGCAAGTTGTTATAAATATTCGATTGGTCGGGGAATATTCTTTTTGTCAAAATATTCATACGACGACACAATCATTGGTGGACCCATAATGGAAGAATTGTCGTATTTAGAAAACGATAGAATTATCTTTTTATTAAATAACGGCGAAAGTTTTACCGTTGATAGTGTTGAACTACCCGGCAATAAAAGTACAGTAATACGCGTGGTTGTATATTAGCACACGGTATTGGTTATTGATGCTGACGTAAGAAGTCATTCAGTTATACTCAATTATTGCTACAGTAACTGCTGCATCATATCTCTCATATTATCGATTCGATTATTGTCACAGTATCATTTGCATAATATGTTATTTTATTAAATCAATAACTTAGACGACAAAGTTATTCATATTATTAAATTGCAATATTTACAATGTCTAGAAGTTCTGTCAAGGAGAGGTTTGGTCATCTAATTGCGCGCCAATAAGGAGAAATCCTTATCGAAAAGCCCCCTCTTTCCTGGGAACAACCTGGTTGTTAAATATTGTGAGTTATGATATTAATGATGGATAAGTTCATGTTGATTAAAGATGAATTTGATAGTTTTATTGTGTTGGGATTATTTGTGTTAGTAGAAATTGACATCTATTCCGATGATAATTGATGTCTGGAGGTTATATTATTCAATCGGGTATTCGGGACACTTTTCGTGTCGGAGTTACTATTCATGAGTTACTATTAACTCTAGTATTGTGCATTCGGGTATTTGGGTACAATATTATTCCATGAGGAGATGTGCTAATTTTTCAGACCGTTGGTTGAATTTATAATAGTAAATCAATATGGATCGTTGGTTTAAAGTTTTAATAGTAAATCAATATGGATCGCTGGTTTAAAGTTTTAATAGTAAATCAGTATGAACCGTTGCTTTAAGTTTTAATATGGACTGTCCGTTTAAAAGTAAATCAATCTGGGCCGTTCATGAATTAGTTACTATTCATTCCATTCTTCTATAAATAGAAACTCATTCCTTCATTATTTCTTACGAATTCATTGAAACTCTTGAGAGAGAAATTATAGAGAGAAAGAAGAAGAGTATTCTGCTACTTCACTACTTCACTACTCCAGTATCCAACTTCTTCTCATGTAAGGGGTATTATTTCTTTTGTATTCATGAAGAGAACTTCTATTATTCCATCTTTATTATTCTGTTGGAATAACCTGTATATGCGAGCTACCTTATACTTGGTAAAATTCTTCTGTATTCCATTCTTTATCATTGTGTTGGAATATCCTGTTTACGCGCGTTCGCCTGACACTGAATTACATTTTATTATTCTATTGGAATATCCTATTTGGGTTAACGTTCTTTGGGACTGGTTCCGCTTCTTTTATTATTCTCGCTGGAATATCCTCGTCTGCATGCTTTCACGCGGACTGATTCCGTCTTTATTATTCTGTTGGAACATCCTGTTGGTGTGAATTTCACCTTACCTGGTTCCATTATTTATTATTCTGATGGAATAACCTGTCTATGCGAAGTACCGCATGCATGGTGATTTCTTTTGTTATTCCATTCTTTATTATACTCAGTTGGTTAAAGTTTTGACTTCTACACTCCATGAAATTAGTGGAATATTCTTGATATTTGTGTTTCATCCAGTATCTTTTTATGGAAATATTCTTTTAAGCATTCTTGAATTTTACTTTACAAAGAAGTATCATGTTGACAATTTGGACGTTATTAGTTCCTGAATAAATTAATTCTTGAACTTGTTTTTATTGAATTCTTATATCATTGTCATCATCCTCATGTTTATATTTTTGAAAGTCATCTGTGGCCTGTAGTGCATAGATGGACTTGGTATGATTATGACCAGGAATTATTCGGTATAATCATGACCGTAATGTTACAAATGATGTGATAAAAGTCCTCATTGGCTCGTAGTGTATTGATGGACAATTGTTGGCATGATCATGACCATTGATGAATACACGAATATCCTTGGCCCGTAGTGCATGGATAATTTGTGGTCGTGACCTTAATGAATATCCTTGGCCGTAGTGCAGGGATGATGTGGATTATTTATTAAGCTAAGTCTCAACGATAAAAGTGATGAAAAAATGTTTTAAATCATAAAAGATAGTAGATTTTATTCTCTACTTGACTCTTCTAATGGATTGCTTATTCCGCTACAGTTAAACTTGGTGTCTATTGTATTTTATCAGTTTAACATTGTTGAAGACTATTGATAATTTATTCTGCATTATCTTAGTCATAATATTTCTTCTTTCGGCTAGTTGAGCTCACCCTTTCTTTCACCGTTCTCTTTTAGGAAATGAGAATATAAATGGGGCTTAGTCGGGAAAAGGGAGTGACGGTTCAGAAGATAGCATTAGTAATCCTCACTATTCTGTTAAATAGTGTGACAATATATGTAATGAGGACTCCTTTGAGTATGGATATTGTCTAGATGAAAATATTCCTATTAGAACTCTCATTTAATATATTGTCGTATGTTACACGACAGTTGTATAATTAAGTTTGTATTTATATTTTGTACCATGTATCTAGCGACTCAAGATGGGTGATGTATACCTAATTTTGGGGGCGTCACAGGTGCTTTATGTGTGGGTCAACTGACCACATGGCAAAGAGTTGTCCAAAGAAGGGAACGGATGGTAACCGGGGCACTAATAGCGGGAAGTTAGCTATTGGGGGTCCAGCGTAGCCGGGTAGGCTGATGGGCCGTACCTTTAACATGAGAGTCCAAGATGCAGTTGCATCAGGGGACGTCGTCGCAGGTATTATTCCGATGAACAACATAAATGCTTACGTGCTGTTTGATTCGGGTGCTACTTGTTCGTTCATAGCTTGTGATTTTGCTAAACATTTAGAATTACTTCCCGAAAGGTTGCCAATACCTTTAAACATTAAGGTAGCAAACGAAGAGATAATTCCGGTTGAAGATATTCATAGGAATTATTGCGTAGGCATTCGGGGTTGTAAATTATCGGTAGATTTGATACCGATAAAGTTAGGAGAATTCGACGTAATTCTTGGGATGGTTTGGTTAGTAAACCATGGGGCAATTATAGATAGTCAAAAGAAATGTGTGAATATTAGAACGTTAAGACAACCTCAGGTAGTATTATATGGAATAGATTCCCGGGACGTTCGTTTTGTCTAACCATGACACAAACTAGGAAATTATTGAGGAAAGGGTGTGTAGGTTATTTGTGTCATGTTGTTGATATCCAGAGAGTGGTAGCAACCATGGAACAAATACCTACAGTGAGTGAATTCATGGATGTATTTTCGAGTGAATTGTCGGGTATTTTGCCCGATTGAGAGACTAAGTTTGTCATAGACATTGTGCCAGGAGCAGCACCAGTTTCCAGGGTACCGTATCGTATGGCGCCAATGGAGATGAAGGAGTTGATGGTGCAGTTACAAGAACTGTTGGATAGGAAGTACATACAACCGAGTGTTTTTACCATAGGGAGCACCGGTACTGTTTGTCAAGAAAAAGGACGGATCGTTAAGACTTTGTATCGACTATAGAGAGTTGAAAAAGTTAACAATAAAGAATAAATACCCATTGCCCAGGATCGATGATCTCTTTGATCAGTTGAAAGGGGATAAGTATTTTTTTAAAATAGATTTAAGAATGGGGTATCATCAGTTGAAGGTTAGGAAGGAGGATGTACCAAAGACATCATTTAGGACTCTTTATGGTCATTACGAGTTTCTTGTGATGTCATTTGGGTTAACTAATGCACCAGCTACATTTATGGATATGATGAACAGAGTGTTCAAGTAATATTTGGACAAGTTTGTCATGGTGTTTATCGATGATATTCTAGTCTACTCTAAGACGCCAGAAGATCATCTTGAACATCTAAGATTAGTTTTGGAGACACTAAAGAAGGAGAACTTGTATGCGAAATTCACGAAGTGTGAATTTTGGTTATAAAAGGTGCAGTTTTTAGGTCATGTCATTGATCAAGAAGGGATTTCAGTAGATCCAGCGAAGGTGGAAGCAATGATGAATTGGGAACAACCGAAATCGTCGACTGAGGTACGGATTTTCCTAAGGTTAGCGGGTTACTATCGGAGATTCATCCAGGATTTTTCGAAGATAGCTACTCCGTTGACTAACTTGACAAGAAAGACTGTGAAATACGCGTGGACGGATAAATGCGAAGACAGCTTTCAGGAATTGAAGAGGAGGTTGAGTGAAGCGCCTGTTTTTGTCATTACCCGATGACATAGGAAATTTCATAGTTTATAGTGATGCTTCGCATAAAGGACTTGGATGCGTGCTCATGCAGCATGGAAAGGTCATTGCATATGCATCAAAACAGTTGAAGGATTATGAGAAATTTTACCCTACTCATGATCTGGAACTAGCCGCAGTAGTTTTTGCTCTAAAGATATGGAGACATTATCTTTATAGAGAAAAATGTGAGATATACACGGACTATAAGAGTCTAAAATATATCTTCACTCAGACGGAGTTGAATATGAGGTAGAGGAGATGGCTGGAGTTGATAAAGGATTACGATTGTGAAATCCTGTATCACCCTGGAAAAGCCAATGTAGTTGCCAATGATTTAAGTAAAAAGGGTCGGGAAAAGTTGTCTATGTTAATGGCTCAAACTGAGTTAATAACAGAGATGGCTAGAATGGAGATAGAAGTGAAGTTGCCAAGTGAGGCAGGACATATACTTTTTACTATAGAGATGTAATCTACTGAGGTACAACTCATAACTGATGAGTGTGACCGAGTAAAGGAGCTGTTAACCAATGGAAAAGAGACTAAGTACAGTCTTGATAACGAAGGATTATTGAGATTTGAAGGAAGAATTTGGGTTCCAAGTGAGACAGAATTAAAGGAGCAGGTTCTACAAGAGGCTCATAGTTCAAGGTTTTTGATTCATCCTGGTGGCCGAACATGAAAAGAGAGATAGTCGAGTATATCAGTAGGTGCTTGACTTGTCAGAGAGTTTAAGGCCGAACATCAACGACAAAGTTGCTTGTTACAGTCATTGGAAATTCCAGAGTAGAAATGGGAGAATATCACAATGGATTTTGTGGTAGGACTTCCTACTACTTAGAAGGGGTATGATGTAATTTGGGTAATAGTGGACCGGTTAACGAAGTCGGCTCACTTTTTGCCAATTAGGGTCAAGTACAATTTAGACAAATCAGCTAGACTTTATATTAAGGAAATAATTTCTAGACATGGCGCACCCGTATCGATTATGTCAAATCGTGACCCACGATTCACATCGAACTTTTGGAGGAGTCTACAAGAGCAGTTGGGAATGCAGTTGAAGCTGAGTACGACATATCATCCATAGACCGACGGACAAAGCGAGAGAATAATTCAGACGTTAGAAGATATGTTAAGATCTTGCGTCATGGATTTTAAGGGTAATTGGGATGATCATCTACCATTAGTAGAGTTTGCGTATAACAACAGTTATCATGCAAGCATAGGTATGCCGCCTTACGAAGCTTTGTATGGAAGGAAGTGCAGAACACCATTGTATTGGGATGAAGTGGGAGAACACCGAATGCTAGGACCTGAATTGGTGCAGCAAACAACGGACATTATTAAACTGATATAGATACGTTTGGTAGCGGCTCAAGACAGAGAAAAGAAGTTTACTGATTCGCATCGAGTGAATAGAGAATTTGAAGTAGGCTCTTATGTTTTTCTAAAGGTATTTCCCTGGAAAGGAAAGATACGCTTTGGAAAGAAGGGGAAGTTAAGTTCGAGGTTTATAGGACCTTTCGAAGTGTTAAAACGAGTAGGTGAGGTAGCTTACATGGTAGCATTACCTCCAGACCTAGAACGAATACATGACGTGTTTCACGCGTCGGTATTGCGTCCTTATAAGCCGGATTATAAGCACGTAATAGAGTATGGACCTATTCATATCGGGAAGGACTTAACGTATGAAGAGTTGCCGATTCAAATCATCGATAGGAAAGAACAAGTTCTGCGGAATAAAGTTATACCTTCGGTAAAGGTGTTATGGAAGAACCACGATGAAAAAGAAGCAACGTGGGAACTTGAAGAAAAGATGAAAAAAGAATTACCCTCAATTATTTGTGTAATTTTTTTTATATAGCGAGATTCTGGGGACAGAATCCTTATAAGGGGGAGAGAGTGTAACGCCCCAGAAAATCAAACATTTTGTAAATACTTTTAATAATGAATAAAATAACATTATTTATTATTATTACGTGGTGATTAAATGAATGTCGTTCTATAACCTAGAAACATCGAAATGTTGTAGTATTTTAACTACGTGGGAGAATTAAAGTGTTTGAATTTCTAAAACGAAAATAAAAGTTTTCCGAGAAGTTTTCTAAAAAACACTATTCATCGATTTACGCTCGGAAATTATTTTCGAACTTCAGAGAAATACGTAACGTTACAATATCAAGGTGATATGGATTATGTAATAATAATCTAAGTATGGAAAATGTAATATTTCGCATGCGGACTTAATTTGAGAACGATAGGAATATTAAGCGTTAAGAAGAAAGTGTAATGATCGTACGATATTTAAGTATTGTACGACGTATTGAATTCAAGTATAATATGAAGTATTATATGAGTATGTATTGAGAATGGAATAATGTATATTATGAATTAGTATACGAAGTAGAATACAAGAATTATACATATAACATATGTGATGAGGTATTTAATTAAATGGATTGGACTTGTAGGATTGTGTATCAATTGAATAGTCCAACAAGAATTAAGTAATGCAAGCCCAACAAGGAATAAGCTAGATTAATTAAGAAAGCCCAAAGTTATGATCCATTGGATAATTAGGATCCATGGTGCAACCCATGGATAGACTTGATGGGCAAGAACTTTGTGTGATGCCCAAGTGTTGTGATGATCAAGTACTTTATGTGGCAAGCAAGATTACTTAGTGGTTAAGTAGATGAATAGTAAGGAGATAGTTAAGGAGGCGGGGGATTAATGACCATAGTGCCCTCACTTTGCCAAGTCTATAAATAGCAAGCTCATAATTCATTTGTTGCTTGATTAAATTTCATTCAACTTCTATCAAGATAAAGTGCTTAAGTGTTAGAGAGAATAAGCTCACATAAGTCAGGAATAAGTGAATCAATCTTTGATAAATCTTCAAGGAGGAGAAGTACAAGTTCTTCAAGGGTAAGACTCTAGTCCAATATTCTTCCATCTCTATCATTGTAGGATGATAAAAGAAGTGTAATGAATTAAGCATGTATGCTAAGAACATATAAGAAGTGATTAGTGAATGAACTTAAGCCGAATAAGTTATGAATAAGTAACTTGAACCTAAATAAGTTATGAACTTATGATGAACTTGTAATATGTTTGTCATATGAAGTTAGTATGTTGGATATGATATGAGAACATTGAGTAAAGGACTTAAATCAATAATAAGTCATAAGTAAATGAAATCATGAAAGTTATAAGTTGATAAGTCATGAACTTATAAAGAATAAGTCAAAACCTAATTTAAAAATAAGTTAATGTAATAAGTAGTTTGAAATGTTTATATGATGGTTAGAATCCATTTAGAACAATAATCAAATCATCAGTAACGCGGTTATGCCGGAATTCACACGATTGTACGTTAAGCGTCGAATTCGTGAAATTCTCGGAATGGAAGTTGTATTTTGTGTTTGAACTCGAACACGTTGGTTTTCGATAGAGACAAGTCATATTTGGCATTATAGAGTTGCAAACTCAAAAATGACTGGATTCCAACTTAGAACGAAGAAACGAGCATTGAACGTTCACGAACGTTTATCGTTTTCGTTAAAATGAACTAATAGGTGAATTTTGAGCAAACGAAGTCAAATAGATAAAATCCTTGCATGAACGCATAGAGTATGGAATTTGTGAACCGTAGGCTTTTGAACGAGCCAATTCAGACTTATAACGGAGAAGTTATGCGTCCGGGAAGTTAACTCACGCCGCAGCGCGACACAGAGAAGGAAGGGTGGCACCGCAGCGCCATCCCTAGGGTTCCGACAGACAAGAATGTTTACAATTATAGAAAGAATGGTAACAGTTTAATAAAGAACTAAAGAATTTAATAAAAGATTATAAGGTACTGTTAAACTTTAATAATGTTACCTAAAGGTTAAAGATGGCAATCGAACATGAATGTAATGTGAAGATGAGAGCGACACAACGGAAAGCCATAACCAATAACAATAAATCTAAGTCATGTTTAGATTGAGAAGAAGGGTAAGATATAGATGTACTCATACTTGATTATATATTACCTAATGTGGTACGTTATGTGATCATGTATTGTAGAGACCTTAAAGACTTAACCAAAGAACGTGTTATTAACTATAGCAGAAGCTAAAGGCAAGTACTCTAACCCTTGTTCCAGTTCAATCTGGAAAAGTTTTGTGATTCAGGTATTCTTACACATGAATTGATGTATGATGAAGTCAACGCAAATTCTTTCGTCTAGACTTAAATTATGTTTCTATTAAAGCTTGTACAACGTTTACCAAGTTATATTGGTATAGTTTTCAATCGAAGACTGAGTATGCTAAAATGTTTTGTCGTCATACGACAGGCACATAATGTTGCCACAACTTAAACGTACAAACGTTTAATGAATGTAGTGTTGATCAACATAGAGTACTATAGGCTGATCACCTAGACTTGCTCGTAAGAAATGTCAGACTTACGGACTTAGTGTCGGGATGTCCTTTTCAAAGAACTTATGAAATGCTCAAGGTCTTGGACAGGAATTGATGTTTTACTGAATATTGTTGTTGTAAAATGTTTTGAATGAAAAGAAGTGCTATTTTGAATTATCGATAGTACTTTGTAACTATTGTTCAGTTATTGAAGATATACGTATCCTATGTTTCAAGCATGTTATTTATTTGAAATGTTGTACTTGCTGAGCTAGTTATGCTCACTCTTGCTTGAACCATATGAACACAACTAAGATTGAAAGGACCAAAGGCTCCAGCAAGGATAAGGGCAAAGAGAAGACGAACTCGTAGAATACTTTTGTAATAGTATAGGATGGACGATTGTAATATATTTGATATTATGACAAGGACAAGTGAAATGGTTATAAATTAAGAACCTGGGAAATTTAAATATTATTTTAATATATAGAAGACATATTTGTTCTTTTGAGGCATTTCAATTGAATGTATGTATGAATGGTAGTACCTTGTAGCACCATCTGTCGGGTTGAAAGAGACCCGGATTTGGGGGCGTCACATCATTCTTCCTTCATTCTCACCAATTCACTAAGACTCACAAGAGCAATTATAGAGAGAGAAGCTATAGAGAGAAAGAAGAAGAGTAGTCTGCTACATCACTATTCCAGTATCTAGTCTTCTTCCAAGGTAAGGGGTATTATTTATTTCATATTCTGAAGAGATATTATTTTTTGTATTCGTATGAATATTATTTTCGTTCAATATTCATAAAGAATATTATCTTCGTTCAATATTCGTAGGAATATTATCTTCAAGTAAATATTCGCTGGAATATTATTTTCGCTCAACAGTTGTAAGGGATGTTATTTTTGTTCAGTATTCGCTTGAAATAATATTTTCTTTCATACTCTATAGTATGTAAGTAATATTATTTCGTTTCAGATTTCGAATTCTATACTCATTTTGTTAAAGTTTTGGCTTCTATACTCCATGAAATTAGTAGAATATCATTGAAATTTGCATTTCATCCAGTATCGTTTCACAAGGATATTTTTGAACATTCTTGTTAAATTTTAAGCTTTTCATGTCGGTGTATTGTCTATGAGTACTATTCATTTATACGATACTATTTACAAAAGTACTATTCACGAGTACTATTCATAAAGTACTATTCATAAAGTACTATTTACGAAGTACTATTCACGAGTACTATTTCTAAAGTACTATTCATAGGGTACTATTCCCGAAGTAATATTCATGAGATACTATTCACCCGGGTACTATTCACCCGGAGTACTATTTATGACAAAAATTGATTTCTTTTCGATCCAATTCATTTTTGATACAATATAATTCTTGAATTTTACTCCACAAAGCAATATCATGTTGAAAATTTGGATATTTTTAAATTCTGGATAAATTTAAAGTCTTTAATATTTATCCTTTATTTCGTTTGATTAATGCTTATATCATTGTCATCATCCTCATACTTATATTGTGATGAAAGTCATCTTTGGTATACGTGCAAAGATGGACTGTTGATTATTGTTTTTACAGTTGTATATCTTTGGCTTACGTGCAAAGATGGACTGTTGATTATTGGTTTTACAGTTGTATATCTTTGGCTTATGTGCAAAGATGAACTGTTCATTGATAGCTTTGGCTCGTAGTGCAAAGATGGACAGGTGTATGACATGATCATGACCATTGGTGATAATGACGAAAATCCTTGGCATGTAGTGCATGGATAATTTGATGATGTGATTCGTAGGATCATGACCGTTAGTTAACAGTTGAATGTCTTTGGCCGTAGTGCACTAACAGACAATTTATTGGTATGATCATGACAATTGGTTTTATAATTGAATATCTTTGGCCCGTAGTGCAAAGGTAGACAACTGATTGGTATGATTATTGTTTTTACATTTGAATATCTTTAGCCTTTGGGGTAAGGATATTGAGTAAACGTTCTATTAAGCCTTTGTGAAAGGGAGAAACTGTTGATTTACATGATTATAAATATGAATTGTGGATTTAACTATAATCTTTGGTGGTTCAGGTGAAGACAAGTGATGAGAGTTCTTTTTGTCTTGGGTATAACAAAGAACTGATGATGAGTATTACAGGAATGAAATATTAACGATGGACTTTTAATCTAGAGGAGATAGTAGAAATTATGTTCTACTTGATTCTTCTAATGGATTGCTTATTCCGCTGCAGTTGTTAATCTAAAACTTGTTGTCTATTGTATTCTACCAGTTGTTACATTATTGAAGGCTAAGGATAATTTATTTTGCATTATCTTAGTCATAATATTTCTTACTGGGCTAGTTGAGCTCATGTTGTATAATTAAGTTTGTAGTTGATTTATGTACCATGTATTTGGCGACTCAAGATTGGTGATGTATACCTATTTTGGGGGCATCACAGCTTAAAAATTTTATTTACAAAATTCTTATTTTGATATTTTCTGAAAATTCGGGTTCTTACATCCTCTTCCCCTTCTAAGAATTCCGTCCTCGGAATCCCCGAAACCTCCTCTACTCGGTGCTATTTCAAATATTACATATTCTTTTGAATAATTTTATCCATTCTCCTTTCGAAAGTTTTATTATAACTTTCTCACTTGCATTCTACAACATTCTCCTTTCTAAGGAACATTCTACTCACTACATTAATCACAAAAAAGAATAAGAGTCTTCCACGATTTTTTAATAATCGGGAAGTAGTATGAATAACTCAGATTCCAATTCATGCTGAGGGGTCACACAGGACCGTGAACTAGTGCTTCAACACAATCCTTCACACTACAAACCAGAGTGTTTATCTGTCACGAAGACTGAAAACACCCTCCACACGTACACTAGGTGGCCAGCCTATTGTACCACTATGTTGGGCTGCAACGTAGTGTTTTGTAACGACTATATGCGTTACGCTCGGAACCATTGTCTCCAAAAACATGTCGTCACCAGAGCAATCTGGTTTGGCATAAATACTCAAGAACACTTGAATTCCACAAATATTTTTCAATAGTCGTCTAGCCGAATCAAATAGCTTAGACTTTTATCAACAATTCAGACATCAATCAAAATAATTTGGGCAACTTAATCTACCTTCTTCACAATTTAAAAGAAAACCAAAAATTCTTTTATGACGTCATGATACCATACCAGATTAGTAGTAAGTTGAGGATTCTGCCATTAGGTGACTTTGTCATATTACATCATACCATAATGGGCTGACAATCATTTGATCACAACCAACACTAGGTTCGACTGCATTGATAACTCCATCGTTTACCATTTTCTACGCCATATCAAATGATGCACATGGTTAGAAATACATTTTGAAAATTTTCAAATCGTTTTTGTCTTAGCTGAACAATTAGCATAGACATATGAATAATGGTATTATTTTTAAACATCATTGGTTCAATCACATGATCCAATGTTTTTCAAGAAAATAGAAGTGCAAACATTAGTACGAAGTCAATAAATTTTGAAAATCTAGCAGAGCTAGAAGATTTAGAAAATTCATGTTTCTCCATCAACTTTACTCCATTGCCTCATTCTATCAATCTCTAACACCATCAATGCTTACTATACCAAAATTTCTAACTTCATAAAATATATATACCCGATATAGTTCATCAAACTTACCACACTTTGGAAATCAAGGAACTTGCCATAATCATATGAGTTTAGAAACTTACCTTAGTCAAACCATAGGCGTCCATTCGCTAAGGGGTTCAAAAACATTTCATATAATTATGAGTCACGAATATACCATAAGTATGAGTTTTTAAGAACTCGCAACTTAACCTTATATTCTCTAACTATAACCTATCTATCTATTATACACATGAGAAAAGAATCACATTCTCAACAGGTATATAGAAAATAGCGCGACACAAACATTTCAATGATTATCAATGCCAGAAACTAAGTGGTTTTTACACCAAGTACAATTCCCCGCCCATAACAAGGAATCATACAACCCAGCTGCTGACATGGGTCCTCAATTAAAATTTCACCTAACACTATCGTATTATTAACTTTCTCTTTGCTCGATACAAATTCTTTGTATCTCATCATATACAAATCCTTATGAGTTCATATCGTACTGTTTCATAGTACATTCACTTATAACATCAAGCTATACACACTTAGTCGTTACAGACTATTTATCACTTCATAGCTCAATCCGATCACATCGTGATCATCGGTTAACTTAGGGTTCTTTCCCATTAATAACTAAACTCCATTCGAGTTCATTCTTATTATCTTTGTCATATTTATCTTATAGACATCATCTTAACATTTATATTACCAGAGTTGGGAAACTCCTGAATTCTCATTCTCTAGATACTTAAATATTCTTCTTTGAATCTTCACATATATATATTTTAATCTTTATCTTTCTCTCTCTCTCAGGTTATAGCCTAAGGTACACTTACCTAAAGTTTATAACCTACAGCTTTGATACCAACATGTAACGCCCACAAATTTGACTCCCTTCGAACCTCGGATCCGGTCCGCCACGATACTACTATCGTCAAACTATTTATATCTTTTATTCATAACTTAATGAATATAAATTTGCTTATTACAATTTAGAATATAAATTCTTTCCATTTCTAGGATCTGTGTAATGACCCCAAACTTTTATAAGTTTCTAATTTTGGTCATTTACTATTCCTGTTTTACATCACATTCGATGTTATACAAATATGCGGAATAATTTAAACTTTTTCAATCTCCTTTGAAAAATAAATCTTTTATTGATATCTTAACTCGAATCAATTACAAATCCCCGAATCAAATTATTCTATGATTCACTTTATTCAATTTCTGTATAAATCTTTACATCTCGATTCAAATTTCTCTATGTATCACATAATACAACTTTACAACGCAACATGTATTACACCTCGTAAACTACTATCTTGTACGACTCCTAGAACATAAACATGGTTCAAGAGTATATATTTAAACACATAAATCAATCTCCTTCAATTACTATTGAACTCTATCAATCAAGTAACAAGTAATCTTTACCGTGAATCCTTAATCGGTAAAAGTGGTTAGTTACAAGGGTGACCATGACAACCCAGTAATTCTAACAGTTTTCATGCAGCACGTAGCATATAATAACATACACAGTTCATGCATTCATAATCCATCAAAAATTACTACTCATGTTACTTCTCATATAACAGGCATATAAGTTTATATCACAAGTGTGACACCCCCAAATCTGGGTACTTCCATTTCCGCAGGATTTGGTGTTCACTGAACAATATCATCTATCTATCTACCCATAAATAAAAGCAAACAATGCAATAGATAGAATTAAATAAATAAATCTCCCCTTATGGGGTTACATCATCTGCATAAAATACAATCCCAGGTCACTCTAACCTTAAACATCTGTGCGGAATCATAAACAATAACAAGTCTTAAATAACATCAAGTCTGTAAATAAATACACATCAAGTCTTCCTAATGTGTTAACCTTGCCATTGCCTTTACTAGTGGAAGGCTCGTCTAATCTTTCGTTCTTAACTGCAATGTTATTATTACGCAAGAGTGAGCACGATTGCCCACAAGTATAACAATATAACAAAGAAATAATAACATGCAAATAATTCAAAGGCTTCTGAAACATGAAAACTCAGCTTTTGAATCAAGAATGAATAACAAGAAACAAAAGAACTTCTGATGGTCATAAGACCTTGAACTATGTCCTAGGTTGTCAAGTGTTTATACTTGAAACCTTTAACAGTCATAAGACTATGGACTCTTCTTCTCGTACTTAGGGGGATCAACCCTTAGTACCATACTGTGCACAATATCTTAACGCTAACGCATAAGAAATCCCCTATACAGGGTTGTTCATCTCAGTTTGACATTAGAGTCCGCACCAAAGGAAGTTTGGTTTGGATAATTCATCAAGGGTTCTGAAATTTAGAACGCTCATCAACTATGGACTAGTTGAATCATTAAGGGTTCACTAGTCTAACAAAGTTCAATAATAACTGATAATTTAAAATTGAAAAGCAATCTCAAAAGGTATACAATAGAATAATTATTGTATAGCAGAATCATACTTTGAAAGATTAATACATTTTAATATAATAAAATGTACTTGATCAATAATAACGAGAATTTGCTCGATGTAAAGCGACAATTTATAAGATCATGTAAAGATAACGAGTAGGGTTAGGAAACTTGCCTCGTGCGTAGATTACACGTTAATTATACTCGTTCCTTGATGTAATCCTACATATCATTTACGTTCACAACACCAGTCAATTATAATGTAACTAATCATCACAAGTTCATAATCTTTGTCTAACTTTGATTATGACCATACTTAATCAAATTACTACATTCATTGACACATAATTTACACTTTATGAACAATAAGCAACTATGTGTTCAATAATTCAATTCACACATAATTGTGTTATTAACATGTTAAGAATTTATCTTAACGTCTCATTGTACGTCTAACATAATTTTATGTTCCTTAGATTTGGTTACTAACACATTTCTATACTTGAACACTTAAAAAAATTGCATTTCTGGACATTCTCCTAAGTGGTATTGCTTTGTGGTGCTACCGATAAACTTAATAATATTAACCTTTGCGGTGGTGGTGGCGTTAAGTGGTGTTGCGGCGCGGGACTTTAGTTATGGAGTTAGCACCGAAAAACTCGATTTTGAATCTCGATTGCTTGAAAACCACGAGTTAAAGCGAATTTATCATTATATGGTCATTAATTACACTTAATTAAACATACCCACATACTAGAATTCGTACATAATCATTACTCAACCTTTATAGAGTGATTTTAATGAGTTTAAACACAAAATTTTCAGAATCAAAATATATAATTTCACTGTTCTTGATGTTCTTGAAAATATTGAACACAAAACATAAAATTTAACACCACATATTCGATATAATACCAAATCTGTTCATTTGAAGTTTGTTTTCTTCGTATTTACATTCATAATATATACAAGTATAAAAATTTAGGAGATAATATATGATTGACACATTAAATTTGTGCGTAAGGGCCATAATTCTACACTCTGAAATTTTGAAGCAATTATATACGACATATTTTATGAAACTGATAATATGGGATCATACAATATATATAGTAAAGCATGCTATCATAACATAAGATCACGTATATATCCACATAGTCAATACAATTTCAAACTACAGAGATTTTACATAAATTTGAGAGCCATAATCATGAAAATTTTAACAATGTAAATAAAACTGGATTGAAGAGATTACCCAAAGCGTAGAGTGTAGAGATGAAACCCTTCTCAATTAATTCTTCAATCACACAACTCACAAATTCCCTCAATCTCTCTTTATGATTTTCTTTGCCAGAATTAGAAAATAAAAGAAGGAAGAAGACGTATATAAAAAAAAAGAACTGACGCGTTGTGGAGGTTAGTTACCGATCATGGGTTAATTGCTCCCAACTCCCATTAGGGCTCCATTTGGCTAGCCTTAAAAGGCTTATTCCCATTTAATTTTATAAATCTCCTATACTATAGTTTAAATTATGTCACACCCAATTGCACAAAATATCTTATTTTAGTTTAATCTAATAAAATATAATAATTTCTCATTTAATTCATATAGTCACATAATTAAATTTCTCATTAATTATGTCAAATTATTACTTCTCTAATTAATTATTTAATTAATTAAAATAGCATTATGCTTATTAAATATTTCATTTAATTCAATAAGCTCATATAATTACATACTTGAATAATAAAATTCTCCACATTAATTTAATAAATATAACACATATAATTAAATTAATCTACCACAATTTCATCAATTAATTATTTAATCTAATAATTAATTCATCAAAAAATATTTATTCAATTCAATAAATATTTAAAATTAAATTACAAAAATCTCGGTTGTCACATCTTTCCCCCCTTAAAAAGATTCTGTCCTCAAAATCACAACTTAAACAATTCGTCCCATTACATTCTCTCCCCCCCCTTACAAAGATTCTGTCCCCAGAATCGCTTATACTAATCCAAGAAAATAAATGAGGATAATTCTTCATCATATTTTCTTCGAGTTCCCACGTTGCTTCTTCAGCGTTGTGGTTCCTCCAAATTACCTTAACAGAATGTATTACTTTATTTGTTAGAACTTGCTCTTTTCGGTCGACAATCTGAACATGAATTTCTTCGTAAGATAAGTCTTTGTCAAAATATAGGGGTTCATATTTAATCATGTTCTTGTAGTCAGGTTTGTAGGGTCGTAGAATTGAGACATGGAAAATGTTGTGGAGATTTTCTAGAGCTGGAGGTAAGGCTACCTCATATGCAACTTCTCCGACCTTTCACAGAACTTCAAAGGGTCCAATGAATCTTGGGCTTAATTTACCTTTCTTTTCGAACTTGATCTTTCCCTTCCAGGGAGAGACCTTTAAGAACACATAATTACCCGGTTCAAACTCAATATTCTTATGGTGTGAATCGGTGTATTTCTTCTTTCTATCTTGGGCTGCTATCAATCTTGTTCAGATCACTTTGACTATTTCTACTATTTGTTATACCAATTCCGGACCTATTAATTGTCTTTCGCCAACTTCATCCCAATATAGCGTAGTTTTGCACTTTCTGTCGTATAACGCTTCATAAGGCGGCATGCCAATACTAGCGTGGTAACTATTGTTGTAGCTAAACTCTACGAGCAGTAGATGGTCATCCCAATTTCCTTTAAAGTCCATTATACAAGCTCTTAACATGTCTTCTAATGTCTGAATTGTTCTTTCACTCTTTCCATCTGTTTGTGGGTGATATGTCGTGCTCATTCGCAATTGTGTACCCATGCATTCTTGTAGATGTTTCCAGAAGTTCGATGTAAAGCGCGGATCTCTATCTAAAACAATTGACACCGGAACTCCGTGCCTTAAAACAATCTCTTTCACATATAACCTTGCCAACTGATCTAAGTTGAATCTAATTTTGATCGGAAGGAAGTGTGCGGATTTCGTCAATCGGTCAACAATAACCCATACTGCGTCGTAGCCTTTCTGAGTTGTCGGTAGGCCAACCACAAAATCCATCGTAATATGTTCCCATTTCCATTCTAGAATCTCTAAAGGTTGTAGTAACCCACTTGGTCTCTGATGTTCTGCTTTCACTTTTCGACATGTCAAACACTTGGCAACACATTCTGCAACCTCTCGTTTCAAATTCGGCCACCAAAAGTGTTGTCGAAGATCTTGGTACATCTTGGTACTACCAGGGTGAATCGAATATCGTGAGTTATGAGCCTCGCTCAAAATTTCTTCCTTACTCTCTGGTACTAGCGGTACCCAAATTTTGCTCTCAAATCTTAGTATTTCATCCTTATCCATCTTGAATCTTGATTTGGTTCCTTCAGATATCTTCTTTTTCACTTTCTCACATTCTTCGTCCTGAAGTTGAGCTTCCTTAATTTTATCCAGTAAAGTTGTACCAACTTGTATTTGGAACAACCTCTCGTCTTTCTCCATAGGACACTTCACTTCCAATTCCAGTTTTTCCATAGCTAAAATTAACTCCTCCTGATCGGTCAACATCATTAGTTTCTCCTAACCCTTTCTACTTAAGGCGTCGGTAACCACATTTGCCTTACCCGGATGGTATAGAATCTCACAATCGTAGTCCTTAATTAACTCCAACCACTTTCTTTGGTGCATGTTCAAGTCTTTCTGTGTAAAAATATATTTCAGACTCTTGTGGTCTGTATATATTTCACAATTCTCCCCAGAGAGATAGTGCCTCCAGATCTTCAAAGAAAAAACCATAGCAACTAACTCCAAGTTGTGGGTCAGATACCCCTTCTCATAATCCTTCAATTGTCGTGACGCATACGCAATGACTCTACCATTCTGCATAAGCACACAGTCAAATCCTTTATGCGATGCATCACTATAAACCACAAAATTTCCTGTATTATTCAGAAGAGATAACACAGTTGCTGAACTCAACCTCTTCTTTAATTCTTGAAAGTTTTCCTCACACTTCTTCGTCCAAACAAATTTCACCGATTTTTTAGTCAAATTCGTTAACGGAGTCGCGATCTTAGAAAAATCTTGAATGAATCTTCTGTAATAACCTACCAATTTAAGAAAACTTCTTACTTTTGACGGCGTCTTCGGCTGATCCCAGCTAATCACAGCTTCGAATTTGGAGGAATCCGCTAAAATTCCGTCCCTATCGATCACATGACCAAGAAATTGCACTCTTTCAATCCAAAATTCACATTTCGAAACTTAGCATACAACTTCTCCCTCCTCAATGTTTCTAACGCCACCCTAAAATGCTCTTCATGTTCTTCCTTGATTTTCAAATATACCAAAATGTCATCTATAAATACCACTACGAATTTGTCCAAAAATGGCTTGAACACTCCATTCATTAAGCCCATAAATGTTGCAGGAGCATTCGTTAGACCAAATGACATTACCAAAAATTCATAGTGATTGTATCGTGTTCTGAATGCTGTCTTCGGTACATCCTCTGGTCTCACCTTCAGTTGATGATAACCACTCCTCAAGTCTATCTTTGAAAAGTATCTTAATCCCTTTAACTGATCGAACAGATCGTCGATTCGCGATAATGGGTATATATTTTTAATTGTGACCTTATTCAGTTCTCTATAATCGATGCAGAGCCGCATTGTCCCATCCTTCTTCTTCATAAATAAAACCGGCGCTCCCCACGGTGATACGCTTGGTTGGATATACTTCTTGTCCAGTAATTCTTATAGTTGGACCATCAGTTCTTTCATTTCTATCGGTGCCATTTGGTACGGTGCCTTCGATATTGGGGCCGTTCCTGGAGCCAAATGGATCACAAATTCAACTGCTCTATCTGGAGGAAGTACTGGCAAATCATCCAGAAATACGTCTGTGAAATCTCTCACTACTGGTATCTCCTCTATTTTTGAATTCTCTTTATGACTATCGACTATGTAAGCTAGATATCCTATACAGCCTTGCCTTAACAAACTCCTGGCCTGCATCATCGTCAGATAACTCGCTTGTCTAGGAAACTTGCTACCATTAAACACAACCTTTGACGGAGTCATAAGGTTAATACGCTTCTTCTGGCAGTCAATTACCGCCCGATAATTGGATAACCAATCCATACCCAAGATAACGTCAAATTCGCCAAGTCGAATAGGGATAAGATCTACGTTCATGATATTGCCCTTAATATCCACTCTACGGTTCTTATGCACGTACTTAACAGAGATGATTTCTCTATTCGCAATTTTTATGTTCATGGGGTATTCTAACTCGTCCTTAAGAAATTCTAAGTTCTTAGCAAAGTCATCGGATATAAATGAACAAGTAGCACCTGAATCAAATAATACATAAGCATTAACTTTATTGATCGGAATGATACCTGACACCACATCGCGAGACTGTACTGCATCCTGCACTATCATGTTGAATGTTACAGCGATTACCGTCGATTAGTTGCAGTTGGTCCTGCGATAGCCAGAGTGCTTCCACCGCTGTTTCCTCTATTCCCCCCTGATCCCGTCCCTCCAGATCCCTTCTTAGGACAATCCCTTGCAAGATGATCCTTTGAATCACAAGTGAAGCAGGCACCCTTCTTTGGGTTAGGACAGTTAGGTGCTATGTGGTCTTCCTGACCACAATTGTAGCACACTTGTTTTTCCTTCATGCAAACTCCTAGATGAGCTTTTTCGCAGGTTTGGCACTCTTCGATCTTCTTCTTCTGCCCTCCTTGTTGATTTCCCGCTGACGAGTTATCAGACCACTTTCTCTTCTGATTATTACTACCTCCCGTACAACTTCCACCAGTCTTGTTAACTCCTTCATTCTCACTCTTTTTCTTCTTCTGATCCTGATTATATTTAGTTCTGCATCACTTCCACCTCAATGAGTATGGCCTTCTCTAACACTCCAAAGAAAAGTTCAATTGGAACATTGACACCTTGCTATACAACCAGAGCTTGATCCACCTCGTCAAACATCTTGCCTTTCTCTTATCAGTATGCACTTGATATGTGGCAAACCTAGCCAATTCGTTGAACCTTACCGCATAATCTGCTACGGACATATTCCCCCGTTTCAACTCCAGAAACTGAACTTCCATTTGGTTTTGTGAGCTGGTTGGAAAGTACATCTCGAAAAACATCTCCTTAAATCTCTCCCAGGTTATTACAACTTATCCTCCCCGTACTTTGTTTGTCTACCACCAATAGATGGATTCAGACTTCTGCATGAATGTTGTGTATGCAGTTTTCTGGTCTTCTCTTACTCTAGCGACATCAAACACCTTCTCCATCTCCATAACCCATGTTTGAGCTTCGATTGGGTTTATGGAATCTTTAAACTCTGGCGGTCCCACCGCCTTGAAATCCTTAAACGATGTGTTTGGTGGAGCTTGTGGTTGATTGTTAATTGCTCCGGCTAATAGGTTCACCAATTGCTGAACAAGGTTAGCATTGGCGTCGTTGTTGTTATTCATCGGTTCTCCTTGAGTTTGTTATCGGTTTTGTCTTCTTCTCGGCGGCATATTTCTGTTAAGAATATACGCTTATTTAAGTCTTTATTTAATCCCTTAAACATTTAAGTCTTAACTAAAACATTTAATCATAATTCACTTAACACATTATTTCAAATAAACTCTGACATTTTTATTCAATTCAAAAGTTTTAACATCATACGATAGCATCACTGCTATTATATCAACTATCCGGAGATAAAGAATCTACAGGATTTAAAACATTAAAATATTCCTTTGTTTATAAACATATCGAAATTTACATCTTTAGCTACCAGATAGGTTTTCACATAATTTAAACTAATCCTATCACTGCTTGTTAAGGCGCTGAATAGCCTTGCCACGTTCCTCTTCCATGATACGGGACATAGTCCTGCGATCTAGCATATATGATGGTAGACCTTCAAACTGGATTGGATATCTCATAACTCGATCCTGGGCCCCATCCATTTCATTTTGAAGTGTAGAGTATGTCTCCCCAAGCTTATCCTTCTTTGCACGACAATCCTCTTCTGCAAGATCAGCACGACGCGACTCTCTTACCCAGCCCTCCTCTGCTATGGCCAACCTCTCTGAGCTCTCTTTCAGATCCTTCTTCAACTTTTCTATTTCTTCAGACTTCTCCTCGGTTTGACCCTTCTCAAAAACAAATCCCACCCACGTTTCCCAAACGTGTGTGAAGAGTCACAATTTCCCCATCCTTCGCTTTCGATGGTAATCTATTTGAATAACAAAATCTCCTTCACTCGAGATCTTGAAAGTGTCTTGTAACTCTATGTTACGATCATAAAGTGCATCATACATCTCAACATTGATGGAGTTCGGTGGGAACTCCTCTTCCTCCTCTTCTTCTTCAGAATCCTCCTATAGATCAATCTCAGGCTCATGCTCCTGACCAACAACAATGATCAAAGGAGATGGCTCTCTCTGTACCAACTGCTCCCTGATGACATGAATGTCTCGGGGCTCCTTCTCTGTAGGTACTAGGGGTTCCTCCTCCCAAGTTCGACTAGCTCCTCCAACATCCGACATCCTGACAATATAATTTTAAGTTTTAGATACTAATTCCTACTAGCGAGCACATAATTTAACACATAAGCACATAAAGTCTTTTATTATCTTTAATAAATTAAGAAATTCATTTATTAGAACTCGATAAGAGTTTACCAACACTATCTTCTCGATCTCCTACAAGGCTACTACCTAAGGTTGTTCCCCCACCTAAGGTTCATAACCTACGACTTTGATACCAACCTGTGACACCCCCAAATCCGGGTACTTCCATTTCTGCAGGATTTGGTGTTCACTGAACAATATCATCTATCTATCTACCCATAAATAAAAGCAAACAATGCAATAGATAGAATTAAATAAATAAATCTCCCCTATGGGGTTACATCATCTGCATAAAATACAATCCTAGGTCACTCTAACCTTAAACATTTGTGCAGAATCATAAACAATAACAAGTCTTAAATAACATCAAGTCTGTAAATAAATACACATCAAGTCTTCCTCATTTGTTAACCTTGCCCTTGCCTTTACTAGTGGAAGGCTCATCTGATCTTTCGTTCTTAACTGCAATGTTATTATTACGCAAGAGTGAGCACGATTGCCCACAAGTATAACAATATAACAAAGAAATAATAACATGCGAATAAATCAAAGGCTTCTGAAACATGAAAACAAAGCTTTTGAATCAAGAATGAATAACAAGAAACAAAAGAACTTCTGAGGGTCATAAGACCTAGAACTATGTCCTAGGTTGTCAAGTGTTTATACTTGAAACCTTTAATAGTCGTAAAACTATGGACTCTTCTTCTCGTACTTAGGGGGATCGACCCTTAGTACCATACTGTGCACAATATCTTAACGCTAACGCATAAGAAATCCCCTATACAGGGTTGTTCATCTCAGTTTGACATTAGAGTCCGCACCAAAGGAAGTTTGGTTTGGATAATTCATCAAGGGTTCTGAAATTTAGAATGCTCATCAACTATGGACTAGTCGAATCATTAAGGGTTCACTAGTCTAACAAAGTTCAACAGTAACTGATAATTTAAAATTGAATAGCAATCTCAAAAGGTATACAATAGAATAATTAATGTATAGCATAATCATACTTTGAAAGATTAATACATTTTAATATAATAAAATGTACTTGATCAATAATAACGAGAATTTTGTCGATGTAAAGCAACAACTTAGAAGCTCATGTAAAGATAACGAGTAGGGGTAGGAAACTTGCCTCGTGCGTAGATTACACGTTAATTATACTCGTTCCTTAATTTAATCCTACATATCATTTACGTTCACAATACCAGTCAATTATAATGTAACTAATCATCACAAGTTCATTCTCTTTGTCTAACTTTGATTATGACCATACTTAATCAAATTACTACATTCATTGACACACAATTTACACTTTATGAACAATAAGCTAACTATGTGTTCAATAATTCAATTCACACATTATTGTGTTATTAACATGTTTAGAATTTATCTTAACGTCTCATTATACGTCTAACATAATTTTATGTTCCTTAGATTGGTTACTAACACATTTCTATACTTGAACACTTAAATAAAATTGCATTTCTGGACATTCTGCTAAGTGGCGTTGCGAAGTGCAATCGATAGGCTTAATATCTACATTTGCTGCGGTGGTATTATGGCTTAAGAGTTGGCGTAGTTGGCTTATGCGGTAGCTTCTTGTGTGGGACTTTAGTTATAGAGTTGGCGCTGCGGCGCGAAACTCCAGATTTTGAATCTCAGTTCGCGAAGAACACAGAGTTAGGCGAATTTATCATTTTATGGTCATTAATTACACTTAATTAAATATACCCATATACTAGAATTCGTACATAATCATTACGCAACCTTTATAGGGTGATTTTAACAAGTTTAAATACAAAATTTTTAGAATCAAAACATATAATTTCACTGTTCTTGATGCTCTTGAAAATATTGAACACAAAACATAAAATTTAACAAGACGAATTCGATATAATACCAAAGCTGTTCATTTGAAGTTTGTTTTCTTTGTATTTACATAAATAATATATACAAGCATAAAAATTTAGGAGATAATATATGATTGACGCATTAAATTTGTGCGTAAGGGCCATGGCCATAATTCTACACTCTGAAAATTTGAAGCAATTATATACGACATATTTTATGAAACTGATAATATGGGATCATACAATATATATAGTAAAGCATGTTATCATGACATAAGATCACTTATATATCCACATAGTCAATACAATCTCCAACTACATAGATTTTACAGAAATTTGAGAGCCATATTCATGAAAATTTTAACAATGTAAATAAAACTAGGTTGAAGAGATTACCCAAAGCGTAGAGTGTAGAGATGAAACCCTTCTCAATTAATTCTTCAATCACACAACTCACAAATTCCCTCAACTTCTCTCTGTGATTTGTTTTGCCAGACTTAGAAAATAAAAAAAGGAAGAAGACGTATATAAAAAAAAAAAGAACTGACGCGTTGTGGAGGTCAGTTACCCATCATGGGTTAACTGCTCCCAACTCCCATTAGGGCTCCGTTTGGCTAGCTTTAAAAGGTTTATTCCCATTTAATTTTATAAATCTCTTATACTATAGTTTAAATTATGTCACACCCAATTGCACAAAATATCTTATTTTAGTTTAATTTAATAAAATATAATAATTTCTCATTTAATTCATATAGTCACATAATTAATTTCTCATTAATTGTGTCAAATTATTACTTCTCTAATTAATTATTTAATTAATTAAAATAGCATTATGCTTATTAAATATTTCATTTAATTCAATAAGCTCACATAATTACATACTTCAAATAATAAAATTCTCCACATTAATTTAATAAATATAACACATATAATTAAATTAATCTACCACAATTTCATCAATTAATTATTTAATCTAATAATTAATTCATCAAAAAATATTTATTCAATTCAATAAATATTTAAAATTAAATTACAAAAATCTCGGTTGTCACATCTTTCCCCCCTTAAAAAGATTTTGTCCTCAGAATCACAACTTAAACAATTCGTCCCGTTACAACAAGCATATCATCAAAGATCAACTTTCACATTTCATACATATCTCATATGCATTTCATATATATACATCAATATTTGCATAGCATAATATAGCTCAACTAACAGTTATAGAATTCATATTTCAAATAGGAACTGAAAGACTTGCCTGATTCGTAGTTATCAACTACGACTTAACTGCTTATAGCTTATCTGCATTTCGTGTATTCCTACACAGTTATATAATCATGGATTCATATCCATTAGTCATACATTCATACAGTCTTAATGTAATAATAATTTTACATTGTTCTCTATCTTAGTTTTTAAGACCTTATCTTTGCTTTCTTAATAAACTCTTAGAATAGCTATGTATATATAATACATCTTAGCTACACATTCTTCATATCAATATTCATAAATCTTTATCACACACTTGACTCGCTATGTGTTCGACACATATTAAAAGTCTATAGATCTACATCGTTCTTATATTTTGCAAATTTTAGCAAATTTAACAAATTTGGGTTTTATATAACCATTACATACTCTTATGCTTAAAGCATCACCTATGTCAAGTACTATAGCTTAGGATAGTACTATAAGTAAGTTGCCAAAATCAGAAAGCAAATAAAATGTCCAGACCAAACTCTCTCTGTAGTCATAGCTAATTGCTACCGAGGTTAGGCTTGGGGATCCATGCATTCATGCTTGTCCCCCTGGCCATACCAAAGTTAAGCTTTTATCTTCTGGGTTTCATTCCACTTCTTTTTAGTATATCAGAATATTAACACATAGCAAGCATACATCTTAAGAGATCTTGGACTTTCTCAAAGTTATATCAAGTCTACTTTTACACAATATGTCTCTAGTTGGAAATTTCTACGAAGTTAAGGCTAACCAAGTTCATGAAATCACGAGGTTAACTATATTATCCATCTATTCATACGAGAGGGTTATATAATGCACGCTCGCAAGTATTCATATCATTTATACATAACTAGTTTCGTTCATCACTTTAAACTCTTATAAAATCATGTTCCAATGACTTATATTGTGTCAAACTATGTGTTTGCACTTATATGCCATGTTTAAAGACCAAAAAGATACTAGTATGCCATCCCATAAGTTCAGAAGTTTAGACCACACAATGCACACGAATAATGTTTTCAAAATGTCTAAGTTTCTTTTCTTCAAATCCATGTCATGACAACCAAATCATGCAAGACAACTTTGAATCATATGTCATATTCATTTGTGCATATTTCTACACATTCTTAGATGGTAGAAATGTAGGCGACACCATACTCATGATTATTAGTTTTTAAAACTTGAATTTCTATTTGAAAACACATATTATCCAAGCTATACAAGTTATCTTATATGAGTTAACTTAGGATCACATTTTATGCTCGCACGACTCCACCATATGCTCACTACATGGTCAGAACTCAAATGACTTAAAGTTCGTCAAGGTTTGTTTTCAAAATCTTCAAGTTTCTTTTTAAAACACACACTAAGTCACGCTAAAGCATTCCATTATGAGTATTGTAATCTTATATGTCATGTCTAATATCATTCATTTTCATGTTATATCACTTAGAATAACATATTCCATCGTCGAGAGCACTATACTTGCGTATGTGCTCGCTCGACGCCCTCCGATCGCCTCCGAATATGTAACAGTCATAAGATGACTATTTTTACCTTTCCTAAAACTTCAAATTCAAAAACATAAAGAACAAAAGTTGTTGGTCTATTCGTTCTCGTTCCGGATCATCTTGAATCACCTCAATCGGAGTTCGTATGAAAATGTTATGACTAATTTACTATAGCAGGTAAAAGTAGTCTATCCAACACTAAAGCCCGGCGCAGCTGCGCCCCAATTGGCCTTGGGGGCAGCGCAGCTATGCCCTGGAAACCAAAATGACTTCTCAGACTCTGTTCTTCATGATTTTACAGACCCATACTCCTTCCCATCATCATAACATGAGTTATACTCATCCAAATTAACTCATTTTCGATTGTATGGGTTTGTAACTCATAAAACCACAACATACCAAGTACCCATCAACTAACATAAACATTAACTAACCCAAATATGAATTTACAAATTATGTTAATGCAAATGTTCATGTTTTGGACAATTTAGCGACATCATTCGCTACGAACTCGTTTCTAAACCAAATTGGTCCGTTTAACTTTTGTTGGTTTCGTTTCTAACTATATTAATAATACCTAGAATCAATTCATGGATTATAACAAATCTTAGCTGTGACGCCCCCAAAATAGGTATACATCACCCATCTTGAGTTGCCAAATACATGGTACAAAATTCAAATACAACTTAATTATACAACAGTCGTGTAAAATACGACAAAACATAATCTAAGGGTTTTAATAAGAATATTGTCATCTAGATAATATCCACACTCAATGGAGTCCACATTACATTTATTGTCACACTATGTTATAGAATAGTGAGAACTACTAGAATAACCATCTGGACCGTCAATCCGTTCCCCGACTCATCCCAGCTATATTCTCATTTCCTGAAGAGAACAGTGAAAGAAAGGGTGAGCTCAACTAGCCCAATAAGAAATATTATGACTATGATAATGCAGAATAAATTATCCTTAGCCTTCAACAGTATAACAACTGATAACATGTAAAAGACAACAAGTTTTAGATCAACAACTGCAGCGGAATAAGCAATCCATTAGAAGAGTCAAGTAGAGCATAAAATCTACTATCTTCTATGATTTAAAAAGTTTTTCAATAATTTTATCGCTGAGACTTGGCTTAATAAATAAAATTGAATCATCCCTGCATCACGACCAAGGATATTCATGTAATCATCAATGGTCATGATTATACCGAATAATCCCTTGTCATAATCATACCAACAACTGTCCATCAATGAACTACAGGCCAATGAGGACTTTCACCACATCATTCATCACATTACGGTCATGATTATAACGAATAATCCCTGGTCATAATCATACCAAGTTCATCTATGCGCGTAAGTCAAAGATGATTTTCATCACAATATAAGCATGAGGATGATGACAATGACACAATAATTCAATAAAGCAAGTTCAAGGATAAATTTTAAAGATTTATAATCTAATTTATCCAGAAATCAATAACGTCCAAATTGTCAACATGATACTGCTTTGTGGAGTAAAATTCAATAATGCTCAGAAGAATATTTCCATGAAAAGATACTGGATGAAGCGCAAATATCCAGGATATTCTACTAATTTCATGGAGTATAGAAGCCAAAACTTTAACCAAATGAGTATACCAGAATATATGAAACTGCAAATGGATTTTCACCAGCCATGCGGTAATCCACGTAGAGAGATCATTTCCACAATTTAATAAGGAATGAATACGAAGGATCATTCACCATGCATGCGGTAATCCACATAGATAGGTTATTCCAACAAAATAATAAAGAATGGAATAACAGAAGAATTCACCATGCATGCGGTAGTCCGCGTAGACAGGTTATTCCAACAGAATAATAAAGAATGGAATAATAGAAGAATTCACCAGGCATGCGATAGATCAAGCATGCATGTGTTATTCTAATGTAATAATAAAGAATGGAATAAGAGAAGAATTCACCGGGCATGCGATAGACCGCATGCATACGAGTTATTCCAACAAAATAATAAAGAATAAAATAATGTAAGAATTCACGAGGCGCATGCGGTAGTCCCAAGCATGCATAAAAGTTATTCCAACAGAATAATAAAGAATGGAATAACAGAAGAATTCACCAGTCATGTGGTAGTCTGCACAGACAGGTTATTCCAAAAGAATAATAAAGAATGGACTAACAACCCTTACGAGTATTGAAAGCAATAACTCACTTCATGAATATGAAAGAAATAATACCCCTTAGCTTCGAAGAAACTGGATACTGGAATAGTGAGGTAGCAGACTTCTCTTTTTCTTACTCTCTATAATTTTTCTCTATAATAATTGCTCTATAGCTTTAGTGAATTGGTGAAAAATAATGAAGGAATGAGCTTCTATTTATAGAAAAATATAGTTTCGATAATTGCACGTTTTGTGGCTCAAAATATTACAATATAATACCTTCCTCTTTTTTCTTCATTTTAATTTAGTCCTCGCAAGTATTATCAAACTTGCACCACCTCCCCTAATAGTAAATAATGTGAATTAATAGTTCATTCATGTGACTTAATAGTATAATCATGTGAAAAAACTAATTACATTATAATACCTTCATCTATACCTCTATTTTTAATTTAGTCATGCAAGTATTATCAATCTTGCACCAACTCCCCTAATAGTAAATCATGCGAATCAATAGTACACACATGTGAACACATAGTTATAAGCATGTAAATTAATAGCAATTAATTGCTCATTTATCCGGTGAATTACCCGATTGGTCAATATAACCTCCAGACATCAATTATTATCGAAATAAATGCCGATTTCCACACAATGGAACTATCAATTTCATCTTTAATCAACACGGACTTATTCATCATTAATATTATAATTCACAACATTTAACAACCAGGTCGTTCCCAGGAAAGAGGGGGCTTTCTGATAAGGATTTCTTCCTATTGGCGCGCAATTAGGTGACCAAACCTCTCCTTGACAGAACTTCTAGATATTGTCAATATTGCAAATAATAATATGAATAACTTTACCGTCTCAATTATTGATTTAATAATATAACATATTATGCGATGATAATCTTTGTGACAATAATTGAATCAATAATATGAGAGATATGATGATCAGCAATTCTTCGTAGTAATAATTGAGTATAATCGAGTGACTTCTCACGTAAGCATCAATGATCAATACCGTGCTACTATGCAACCACAGCCATTCATCGTACTTTTACTACCGGGTAGTTCAACAGTTTTAACGGTAACACTTTCGTCGTTATTTTTATAAAAAGATAGTTTTATCATTTTTTAACTACGACAATACTTCCGTTATGGGGTCCACCAATGATTGTGCCGTCGTACGAATATTCCCTGTGAAAATGAATATTCCCCGACCAATCGAATATTATATAACCACTTACTTACTGAACAAAATATATAAATATTACCCACAACTCTAATATTATATCAAATCCACACCATAATATTCAAAAATATATTTCGAGAAAATTATTCTTTATTCATAAAAGTTAGGGTCTTACAACCTCCTTTTCTTATGAAATTTCATCCTCAAAATTAGGGTACGTACCTGGTATATCGAAGAGGTGAGGATATCTTGACTTCATCTCAGATTCTAACTCCCAGGTCATTTCTTCCACATCGTGGTTTCTCCACAAAACTTTGACTTGAGGTATAACTTTGGAGTATAGAATATGATCCTTTTTATCCAAGATTTTAATAGGTAACTCTTTATACGTTAAATCTTCCTCTATCTCGTCTGGTTATAATTCAATAATGTAGTTCGGGTCTTTCACATATTTATGTAACATAGATATGTGAAAAATGTTATGAACACGAGATATACTTGGCGGTAAGGCGAGTCTAGAGGCCACAGTTCCTACTCGATCGAGGATTATAAATGGGCCAATGAATCGAGGATTGAGCTTTCCTCTCTTTCCAAATCTCGTAACTCCTTTCCATGGAGCAACACGTAACAACACATGATCTCCAATATTGAATTCCACGTCCTTTCGATGAAGATCAGCATAACTCTTTTGTCGATCTTGTGAGGTTTTTATACGTTGTCGGATCGTTTGAGTCTTTTCCGTAGTCATACGTACCAACTTCGGTCCCAACAACGTTGGTTCACCCACCTCATCCTAGCATACTGGAGAACGACACTTTCTTCCATACAACGCCTCAAATAGAGTCATGCCAATACTTGCTTGATAACTATTTTTGTACGAAAACTACACCAATGGTAAGAACTTGTCCCAACTTCCCTTGAAGTCAAGGACACCGAGTCTTAATAAATCTTCAAGGGTTTGAATAGTCCTTTCCGACTGCCGATCTATTTGAGGATGATATGCCAAACTAAATCATAAATCTGTGCCCATAGCTTTTTGCAAACTAACCAAATATCTTAAAGTGAATCTTGGGTCTCGATCAGAAACTATGGATACTGGCATACCATGCAATCTTACAATCTCGTTTATGTACATACTAGCAAGATGTTCAAGTATATAAGTTTCTCGTATCGGTAAGAAATGAGCAGACTTGGTAAATCTATCAATAAAGACCCAAATCGCATCTATGGCTTGAGAGACCTTGGGAAGACCAGTAACAAAATCCATGGTAATTTTCTCCCACTTCCATTCTGGAATTTCAAGTGGTTGCAATGGACCTTTTGGCACTTGATGCTCCGCCTTGACTCGTTGACAAGGTGGACACCTTGAGATAAATCCCGCTTTCTCTCTCTCCGTATTGCTCCACCAAAATATATGTCGAAGATCATGATACATTTTAGTACTCCCAGGATGGATTGCAAATAGTGTGTTGTGCGCCTCCATCATGATTTTATACTTCAAGTCAGAATCGTTAGGAACACAAAGTCTGGAGTTGACTCGAAGTATTCCTCCTTCATCGATTCTTGTTTCTGGAATAACACCTTCTTGCACTTTCTTCCTCATACGCATCAGCTCTAGATCTGTAGCTTGAGCAGCTTTAACTTTATCGATTAAAGTCGGTTCTACTCGTATATTCGCCATCATCACATGGGTCCCTGGAGTCTTTAATTCTATCTCCATCCTTCATAAGTCATACAAAATAGGTCTTTGTGTTGACAATATTGCACTCGTACCCGCATGTGATCTTCTACTCAATGCATCAGCTACCACGTTTGCTTTTCTATGATGGTATTGGATGGTATGATCATAATCTTTCAACAGCTCAAGCCATCGTTGTTGCCGCATGTTGAGTTCCTTTTGAGTGAAGAAATATTTGAGACTTTTATGATCCATATAAATCTCCACCTTCTCTCCATACAGGTAATGACTCCAAATCTTAAGTGCAAAAACGACTACTGCCAAATCTAGATCATGAGTAGGATAATTCCTCTCATATTCTTTGAGTTATCGTGAGGCGTACACTATGACTTTCCCATGTTTCATGAGAACACATTCTAACCCGCCTGAAGCATCACTGTAGATCACAAATCCCTCTGAGATAGATGGTATTGTCAGATGGGTGCTGAAATGAGTTTTCTCTTGAGTTTTTGAAAACTCTTCTTACATTCCCTAATCCAACCGAACTTTGTATCTTTTTGAGTCAGCTGAGTTAATGGAAGTAGCAATTTGAGAAAATTCTTCCACGAATCTCCGATAATAACTAGCTAAGCCGAGAAAGCTACGTACTTTGGTCATTGACTTTGGTTGCTCCCAGCTTTGAATTGCTTCAATCTTCACTGGGTATATAGATATTCCATAATTTGATATCACGTACCCAAGGAATGAAACTTTCTCAAGCCAGTTCTCACATTTCTTCAACTTGGCATAAAGCTTGTTTTCATGAAGCTTTTGAAGTATCAGCCTCAAGTGTTGCTCATGGTCTTCACGACTTTTGGATTATATGAGGATGTCATCAATAAAGACAACCACAAAGTGATCCAAATATTCCTTGAATACTCGGTTCATCATGTCCATGAAGGCAGCAAGAGCATTAGTCAATCCATAAGACATGACTAGGAATTCATAATACCCGTACCGAGTTTTGAAAGTAGTCTTTGGAATGTCATCAGTTTTAATCTTCAATTGATGATATCCGGAACGAAGATCAATTTTTGAAAAGAATTTGGCTCCTTGCAACTGATCAAACAGGTCATTAATGCGAGGAAATGGGTACCTATTTTTGATGGTGAAATGATTTAACTCCCGATAATTAATACAAAGTTGCATACTTCCATCTTTGTTCTTCACGAATAGAACAGGAGCACCCCAAGGAGACGTACTAGGACGAATGAAACCGATATCTAACAATTCCTGTAGTTGGATTTTTAACTCTTGAAGTTCAATAGGAGCCATTCGATATGGGGTTTGGAAATGGGTTTTGTACCGGATTCAAGGTCGATACAAAATTCAATTTCATGCTTTAGGGGTAGGCCAGGAAGTTCTTCAGGGAATACGTCAGGAAATTTATTAACAATAGAAATATCATTCAAATCTGACGTATTTTTATTTAAATCCGTGACATGGGCTAAGAAAGATTGGCATATGTTTTTCAATAAAGGAATAGCTTTATGGCTTGATATGATAGTGATTGATTTTAGTGGTTTGGTTGCTTGAATTTTCATAATATGTTGGTTAGGAATATGAAAGCTAACAACCTTACGAAAATAATCAATTTTAGCATGATGAGTAGTTAACCAATCAATCCCTAAAATCACATCAAATGCAAGTATGTTCAAAGATATAAGATCGATAGGTAACGTGCGGTTACCGATTTGAATCAAACAAGACTTATAAACAGTGGATGTAATGAAGTTTTTCCCAACGGAGTTTCAACCGATAAGTCAAAGTCTAATTTCTCCAGAGTAAAATTTAAACGTTGAGCGCAAGTAGGAGAAATAAAATAATGGGTAGAACCGGTATCGAATAAGGTATATACTTCGCTAGATTTTATGATTAGCTTATCCATGATCACCTCGTTCGGATTCCTCGCTTTTTTGGAGGTTATGACAAACGCTCTCCCTTGAACTACCAATTTTGTCTTGTCTGGGACAGCCTTTGATGCCTCCATCCCAGCTGGACTTGACTTTGGTTCACGACAAAATCGGGCTAGGTGACCTTCTCTTCCACAATTGTAACATGCTTTGGACTGCATCATGCAATTTGGACTGATATGTCCCTCCCCTCTACATTTGTAACATATGACCAGCTGTCGTTCTCCTTCCTTAACAACGGGTGTTGGTACTGACGTTTTTCCATCATTGTTAAATCTCCTCTTCTTGAAATGTCCACTCTTATTGTCATGGCCACGATTACCACCGAAGTGATTACCATTTCTGGCATGTTGATTCCCTCCACGCTCTTTATCACCGCTTCGATGACTGCTACCACTGGTATTATCGACTTGTCGGCTGCTCTCTCTTGGTTGGGTTGACTCATTATCGCGCTCCAATAACTGAGCCCTATTCACAAAATCCGAATACAAACACAGTTTGTGAGAAATTAGGTATTGACGTATCTCGGGTTTCAAACCTCTTAGAAACATCCGCGTCATTCTCTCCTCATTATCAACCAAGTGGGACACAAACCGATACAACTCGGCAAACTTAGCTTCGTACTACGCCACGATCATATTGTTTTGCTCAAGATTGATGCACTCTACCTCCTTCATGTGATGAATACTTTTAGGAAAGTACTTGTCGTTGAACAGTTCTTGGAACTTCTCCCAAGATATCTTCAGTGTGGTAGGTTGAGTACGCTTTACAAATTCCCACCAGTAATCTGCCTCTGCTCGGAACATGAAGGTGGCAAAGGGAACATTTTTCTACTCGGAACATCCCAAGACATCAAATATCTTGTTGATCTACTTTATCCACGTCTGCGCCTTAAGTGGTTTTGTGGTAATCCACATAGACAGGTTATTCAAACAGAATAATAAAGAATGGAATAACAGAAGAATTCACCATGCATGCGGTAGTCCGCATAGACAGGTTATTCCAACAAAATAATAAAGAATGGAATAATAGAAGAATTCACCAGGCATGCGATAGACCACACAGACATGTTATTCCAACAGAATAATAAAGAATGGAATAACAGAAGAATTCACTAGGCATGTGATAGACCGCACAGACAGGTTATTCCAACAGAATAATAAATAATGGAATAACATAAGAATTCACCAGGCATACGGTAGTCCGCACATACAGGTTATTCCAACAGAATAATAAAGAATGAAATAATAGAAGAATTCACCAGGCATGCGGTAGTTCGTACAGACAGGTTATTCCAACAGAATAATAAAGAATGGAATAACAACCCTTACGAGTATTGAAAGAAATAACCCTTTTCATGAATATGAAAGAAATAATACCCATTACCTTATAAGAAATTGGATACTGGAATAGTGAGGTAGCAGACTTCACTTCTTCTTTTTCTCTATAATTTCTCTCTATAATAATTGCTCTATAGCTTTAGTAAATTGGTGAAAAATAATGAAGGAATGAGCTTCTATTTATAGAAAAATATAGTTTCGATAATTGCACGTTTTGGGGCTCAAAATATTACAGTATAATACCTTCCTCTTTTTCTTCATTTTTAATTTAGTCCTACAAGTATTATCAAACTTGCACCACCTCCCCTAATAGTAAATAATGGGAATTAATAGTTCATTCATGTGACTTAATAGTATAATCATGTGAAAAAACTAATTGCAGTATAGCACATTCATCTATACCTCTTTTTTTAATTTAGTCATGCAAGTATTATCAATCTTGCACCAACTCCCCTAATAGTAAATCATGCGAATCAATAGTACACACATGTGAACACATAGTTATAAGCATGTGAATTAATAGAAATTAATTGCTCATTTATCCGGTGAATTACCCGATTGGTCAATATAACCTCCAAACATTAATTATTATCGAAATAAATGCCGATTTCCACTAACACTAATAATTCCCACACAATGGAATTATCAATTCCATCATTAAACAATACGAACTTATTCATCATTAATATTATAATTCACAACATTTAACAACCAGGTCGTTCCCAGGAAAGAGGGGGCTTTCCGATAAGGATTTCTCTTATTGGCGCGCAATTAGGTGACCAAACCTCTCATTGACAGAACTTCTAGACATTGTCAATATTGGAAATAATAATATGAATAACTTTGTCGTCTCAATTATTGATTTAATAATATAACATATTATGCAGATGATACTATGACAATAATTGAATCAATAATATGAGAGATATGACGCAACAATTATTGTAGCAATAATTGAGTATAATTGAGTGACTTCTCACGTAAGCATCAATAATCAATACCGTGTACTACTATGCAACCACGCATATTACTGTACTTTTACTACCGGGTAGTTCAACAGTTTTAACAGTAACACTTTCGCCGTTATTTTTATAAAAAGATAATTTTGTCGTTTTCTAACTACTTACAATACTTCCGTTAATGGGATCCTCCAATGATTGTGCTGTCGCATGCGAATATTCCTGTTAAAACGAATATTCCCCACCAATTGAATATTATATAACCACTTGCTTACTTTGCAAAATTTATAAATATTACCTACAACTATAACATTATATCAAATCCACACCATAATATTCAAAAATATATTTCGAGAAAATTATTATTTATTCATAAAAGTTGGGGTCTTACATTAGCCATAAATGTTGTGACTCAAAATCTACTTTTTCATGATATTACTAAGATTTTGCAAGACTTAGGATTTAGAATACATATAACAGTAGTGTTACCTTCTTTGAAGCTAGAACGATCATTTGCTTCCAATCTCAGATTGTTCACTCAATTCCAAGACCTCGGCCTCTATATGGCATTTATCAGACAAGTTCAACCAACGTGAAAATGAATACATAGCTCCTATTTATATAGAGAAAACTTGGACTAGATATTGGCATTACACTAAGGTTGGATTCATGAGGTAATGGAACAATACATTGGTTAATTAAGAGTTGGCCAACCACCCAAAGGCTTAACCATCATCACCTAAGTCTAGCCTTTTGGAAAAATACGTAAGTTAGCTTCATGTTACTATTCATTGTACTAGGAAGGTCACTCATTTTGGGACACGATATAAATCTCAATAACTTGCTCAACTAAGGCTTTGTTTGGTCCTTTTAATTCCAATAATGTAATATTAAGGTACAATTGTTACCATGTTAGGAATTTAAAGATAAACTTTATACTCCTATCATATAATCCATGTACATTAAATACATGTAATAAAATATAGTTGTGACACCCCCAAATCTAGGTACTTCATTCCCATAAGATTTGGTGCTCACTATCCATACATTTATACTACCCAAATAAAGTAACATTTAAACCATAAATCCTCCCTTTAAATAGGGTTACATCATTAAATAAAAATCTTCCCAGGTTATCTAACCTTAAACATCATTCAAGTGCAGAAATAAAATTATTACAGCACATCATTAAGTAAAAGTCTATCATCAAAGTAAAAAGTCTAACATCATATCAATAATCAAAATTACAAGTCTTCATCACTTGTACATTTTTCCCTTTCCTTTGCTAGTTGAAGGCTCATCTACCTTCTCAACTTTAGCTGCAATGAGTATATAAATATGCAAGAGTGAGCAAAACAATTGCTCACTGAATATAACAATGAATCAATAGAATAATAATAATAATAATAACTGCCAACAATAGGCTCATCAAAATTGAATAGTACTCTTAACGATGATAATCAGAAACTGGAATCCAAAATATGGAATATATCTAACTGAGGGTCATAAGACCACGAACTATGTCCACAGTTACGAGTAATCTTTCAACTCAACTTTAACAGTCATAAGACTATAAGGACTCCTCGTACTTAGGGGGATCAGCCCTTCGTACAATGTATTGTGCACAAACATTTCAACGTTAAGCATAATTTATCCCCTAATAATAATAGGGTTGTTCATCTCAGTATTTAGAGTACAAGTCTGTACCAAAGAAAGTTTGGTTTGGATAAGCTTTCAAAGTAATTTAAAGTTTAACGAACATCAACTAGAGGACTAGTTGAATCAATAGTGTGAAATAACACAACAATTGATCAATAATAACATAATATGGAACAATGAACAAGTGTAAACGAACTAACTATATCATGAACTCATGCTTAGAAACAACTACAAAGCATAAGTATTGAATGACAATAAACCTTGCTTGAATAATATTAAGCTAGGACTATGAATTATTGAATAGACATTAAGCAATAGCAAGCTGAAAATAAAGCTTGCTCATTATAAGAATGGCTTGTTGTCAAGTACATGAACTAAGATAATTTAACATTAAAAATTAGAATTCAAGAAAACTGCATTTATAGTACATAAAAGACAATAAAGAAACTTGTCTAACAATAAACAAGTTAGAACACTTCAACAAATATTGGAATTCAAAAACTTGTTCGAATAAAGCTTAAGTCATAGCTAGCTTGTTCAAATAATGATTATGAATACAATAATTCGTGTAATGAAAGTTTAAAGTAAGAAATTTGCTCAACGTAAACGTAGAGTTAGAAAACTTGCTCAATGTAAAAAGAGATGTTTAGAAAACTTGCTCAAAGAAAGTTTAAGCACTTGTACAATTATAAAAGTAGAGTTAGAGAACTTGCCTCGTACGTAAGTTAAACAATCACTACTCACATTCACCACAAGTCCTACACATACCATATGTATTAATAATGTGACGCCCCCAAAATAGGTATACATCACCCATCTTGAGTCGCCAAATACATGGTACAAAATTTAAATACAACTTAATAATACAGCTGTCGTGTAAAATACGACAAAACGTAAACTGAGAGTTTAATAAGAATATTTTCATCTAGAAAATATCCACACTCAAAAGAGTCCTCATTACATTTATTTTCACACTATTTAACAAAATAGTGAGGACTACTAATACTATCATCTGGACCGTCACTTCGTTCCCCGACTAGTCCCAACTACGTTCTCATTTCCTGAAGAGAACACTGAAAGAAAGGGTGAGCTTAACTAGCCTAGTAAGAAATATTATGACTAAGATAATGCAGAATAAATTATCGTTAGCCTTCAACAGTGTTAAACTGATAAAATATAACAAACATCAAGTTTAACTGCAGCGGAACAGGCAATCCATTAAAATAGTCAAGTAGAGAATAAAATCTATTATCTTTTACAAATACTTGTTTGATAACTGTTGTTGTAGAAAAACTCCACCAATGGTAAGAACTTGTCCCAACTTCCCTTGAAGTCAAGGACACAGAGTCTTAATAAATCTTCAAGAGTTTGAATAGTCCTCTCTAATTGTTCGTCCGTCTGAGGATGATATGCCGAATTAAATCGTAAATCCGTGCCCATAGCTTTCAACAAACTAACCCAAAATCGTGAAGTGAATCTTAGATCTCGATCAGAAACAATGGATACTGGAATACCATGCAGTCTTACAATCTCGTTTATGTACATAAAAGCAAGACGTTCAAGTGTATAAGTTTCTTGTATTGGTAAGAAATGAGCAGACTTGGTCAATCTATCAACAATGACCCAAATTGCATCTATGCCTTGAGAAACCTTGGGAAGACCAATAACGAAATCCATGGTAATGTGCTCCCACTTCCATTCTGGAATTTCAAGTGGTTGCAATGGACCTTTTGGTACTTGATGCTTCGCCTTAACTCATTGATAAGTTAGACACCTTGAGATAAATAACACTATCTCTCTCTTCATATTGCTCCACCAAAATGTATGACGAAGATCACGATACATTTTGGTACTCCCAGGATGGATTTCAAACGGTGTGTTGTGCGCCTCCACCATGATTTTATACTTTAAATTAGGGTTGTGAGGAACACAGAGTCTGGAGTTGAGTCAAAGTATTCCTTCTTCATTGATTCTTGCTTTCGGCATAGCACCTTCTTGCACTTTCTTCCTCATACGCATCAGCTCTAGGTCTGTAACTTGAGCAGCTTTAACTTTATCAAATAAAGTTGTTTCTACTCGTATATTAACCATCATCATATGGGTCCCTGGAGTCTTTAACTTTATCTCCATCCTTTGCAAGTCACACAAAATGGGCCTTTGCACTGTCAATATCTCACTCATACCAGCATATGATCTTCTACTCAATGCGTCAGCTACCACGTTCGCTTTTCCAAGATGGTATTGGATGGTATGATCAAATTCAACAGTTCAAGCCAACGTCGTTGTCGCATGTTAAGTTCCTTTTGAGTGAAGAAATATTTGAGGCTTTTATGATCCGGAAAGATCTCCACTTTCTCCCCATACAAGTAATGCCTCCAAATTTTAAGTGTGAAAACAACAGCTGCTAACTCTAGATCATGAGTAGGATAATTCCTCTCATATTCTTTGAGTTGTCAAGAGGCATAGGCTATGACTTACACATGTTGCATGAGAACACATCCTAACCTTTTGGCCGAAGCATCATCAGAGATGACAAATCCTCTCGAGCCGGATGGTATTGTCGAACAGTCTTGAAATGAGTCTCCTCTTGAGTTCTTGAAAACTCTTCTCACATTCTTCGCCTCCAATGAACTTTGTATCTTTACTCGAGTCACCGAGTTAATGGAGTAGCGATTCGAGAAAACCCTTCTATGAATCTCCGATAATAACCACTTAAGTCGA
The DNA here is from genome assembly GCA_020205605.1 of Panax ginseng. Classification (NCBI taxonomy): domain Eukaryota; kingdom Viridiplantae; phylum Streptophyta; class Magnoliopsida; order Apiales; family Araliaceae; genus Panax; species Panax ginseng. Next base: position 93,538,736 of record CM035129.1, read on the forward strand.
GAAAACAACGTTTTGGTCCACCGATTTAGGTTGCTCCCATCTTTGAATAGCTTCAATCTTTGTTGGGTCAATGAGATATTCCATGACTTGATACTACGTGCCCAAGGAATGCTACTTCTCCAAATTAAACTTGCATTTCTTCAACTTGGCATAAAGCTTGTTTTCACGAAGCTTTTTTGGAGTATCAGCCTCAAGTGTTGCTCATGATCTTCATGACTTTTGGAATAAATAAGGATGTCATCAATAAAGACAACCATAAAGTTATCCAAATATTCCTTGAATACTCGATTCATCATATCCATGAAGGCAGCAGGAGCATTAGTCAATCCAAAAGACATGACTAGGAATTCATAATGACCGTACCGAGTTTCGAAAGCCATTTTTGGAATGTCATCGGTTTTAATCTTCTATTGGTGATATCCAGAACGAAGATCAATCTTTGAAAAGAATTTGGCTCCTTGTAACTGGTCAAACAGGTCATCAATACGTGGCAATGGGTACCTATTTTTGATGGGATATGATTCAACTCCCGATAATCAATACAAAGTCGCATACTCCCGTCTTTCTTTTTCACGAATAGAACAGGAGCATCCCAAAGAGAAGTACTAGGACGAATAAAGCCAATGTCTAACAATTCACATGAGTTGGGTCTTTAACTCTCAAGTTCAATAGAGCCATTCGATATGGGGCTTTGGAAATGGGTTTTGTACCGGGTTCAAGGTCGATAGAAAATTCAATTTCACGCTCTGGGGGTAGGCAAAGAAGTTCTTCAGGGAATACGTCAGGAAATTTATTAACAATAGAAATATCATTCAAAACTGACGTATTTTTGTTTAGATCCGTGACATGAGCTAAGAAAGCTTGACATCCATTTTTCAATAAGCGAATAGCTTTATGGCTTGAGATGACAGTGATTGATTTTAATGGTTTGGTTGCTCGCATAATAGGTTGGTTAGGAATATGAAAGCTAACAACCTTACGAAAACAATCAATTTTTGCATTATGAGTAGTTAACCAATCAATCCCTAAAGTCACGTCAAATGCAAGTATTTTCAAAGAAATAAGATCGATATGTAACGTGTGGTTGCCAATTTGAACTAAACAAGACTTATAAATAGTGGATGTAATGAAGGTTTCTCCCAACAGAGTTTCAACAGATAAGTCAAAGTCTAATTTCTCTTAAGTCAAATTTAAATGTTGAGCGCAAGTAGGAGAAATAAAAGAATGGGTAGAACCGGTATCAAATAAGGTATATACTTTGCTAGAGTTTATGATAAGCTTACCCGTGATGACCTCATTCGGGTTCCTTTCTTTCTGGGAGGTCATGACAAACGCTCTCCCTTAAACTACCGGTTTTGTCTTATCTGAGACGGCCTTTGATGCCTCCATCCAAGATGGACTTGACTTTGGTGCATGAAAAAATCAGGCTAGGTGACCTTCTCTTCCACAATTATAGAATGCTTTGGATGGCATCACGCAGTTTGGACTAATGTGTCCCTCCCCTCCACATTTGAAGCATATGATAGGTGGTCGTTCTCCTTCCTTAACGACAGGTGATATGCTGACGTCTTTCCATCATTGTTGAATCTCCTCTTCTTGAAATGTCCATTCTTATTGTTTTGACCATGATTACCACCGAAGTGGTTACCATTTCTGGCATGTTGATTCCTTCCACGTTTGTTGTCACTGCTTTGATGACTGTTATCACTGGTATTATCATTTTGTCGGCTACTCTCTTTTGGTATGGTTGACTCATTATCGCGCTCCAATAATCGAGCCTTATTAACAACATCTCAATACAAACACAATTTATAGAGATAAGATATTGACGTTTTTTCAAATCTTAGAAACATTCGCGTCATTTCCTTTATTTATTATTTTGAAATGGGAGTAAGGGGACAACTGGATTTGATTAATGTGGTTAGTTATTTGGTAAAAATGCGCAACCTCTTTTAAATAAGCAAGTGGTGATATTTTTAAAATAAAAAGGAATTTCATTATATTTATTATTTTGAAATATTAAGGTGGATTTGATTAATGTGGAATATTAAAATGCTTATTTTAAATAAGCAAGTGGTGATATAATATTCATTATTGTTCGAGAATATTCGTTTGGTCCGGAATATTCGTATCGTGAGAATATTCCATAACGTGTAAAGCCCCATAACGGAAAGTGATTGGAGGAAAGAAAACGATAAAAATAAGTTGTTTAAAAATAATCTACAGAGTTGTTATTCAAGTTTTACCTCGTTGGAATACCGTTGGTTAAAACACGATGTCTACGCGTTATTACACAAGAAGACACCAGTATTGCACCAATTATTGATTCTTACGTAAGAAGGCACTACTCAATAATGGTTACGATAATTACCTGCTCAATATTTTATTTTATTGATTCAATAATTCTTTGCGTTGATATTTTATATTACCGTTGTTTCAATAATTGTCATTACACGATATTTTCATTATCGAACAATAATTCATATTATCCTAATAATATTATTAGATAACATTATTGGCAATGTCTAGAAAGTTCTGCTCTAAGGAGAGGTTTGGTCACCTAATTGCTGCGCCAAGAAGGAGAAATTCTTATTGAAAGCCCCTCTTTCCTGAACTACCGGTTGTCAATATTGTGATTACATAATATTATTTGTGAATAATTAATTATTGATTCATACGATGAGGAAAATATTGATTTTATGAGGATATAGATGGAGAAAATTTTTAATGTGACAATTGTTGAAAATTAATATTTTATCTTTTTCTGATAAAATAATTCATTTAAATATATTATTTTAATAATATATTAACGATGATATTTTTACGATGAAGGTGGGATATATGAGTATATGTGGAGAGGAGTATTTTTTGTTACTAAAATGTTTAAAACATGTTAAACATGCTCATGGGACCCCATTTATTAATCGAATTTGATTATAGCCTCTAAAATCACCCGTTTGTGGATTTCGTCAATTTTGTTTGGAATTTGGAAAAACTTTCTTCTGTAAAGTTGTAGAGAATTGAATTTCCTATAAAAACTCGCGAGATTTGAATTTTCTGGTAAAAGGGCTATTTATTGTGAATTATTGAAGTTCAAAGCTCAAAATAATTGATTTTTGGAAGTTTAAAATATTTAAAATATGAAAAACGTTTTTTTTGTTATTAGTGGGTCTAGATGAATGGTTTGAATTCAGATTTTCAGATTCAAAGAGTGGCGTAAGAATTTATATATATATATTATTATTATATTAAATTTTACGCTTTTTGGTGTTCTAAGCAATTTCCTATAAATAGGTGCTTAGGTTAGAATTGAAAATCACACCGAAACTCAAGTTTTCTCTCTATATTATCGAGCGTATTCTTGTGAGTATTTTGAGTATACTTTGAGTATTGCTATACTACGTGAAAGTTCAAGTCATAGCCTATATCCTGTTTTCAACTAGAAGTCTTGTCTTTTCGAGGTAAGGGATGTTATTTTCTTATCAAATGATATTATTTCTTCAATATCATTATCTTTGAAATATTGGTTGAAACTTTTTATCAAATTTGGAACTTTTTCATGTCGGGGTTACTATTCATGAGTTACTATTCATGAGTTACTATTCACGAGTTACTATTCACGAGTTACTATTCACGAGTTACTATTCACGAGTACTATTCACGAAGCGTGAAGATGTTTTTTGTGAAATTTCTATCTTTTGGTGTCGGAGTTACTATTCACGTATACGGCACTATTCACGATCTGACACTATTCACGAATACGGCACTATTCATTTAAAAATGAAATTTCTTCTTTTTGTCCAAAATATCTATTGTGGATACTAGCTTTGATTGTATCCATGTTTTGATCATTCTTGAATTTTACACCACTATGATTATTTTGAGGTATTTTTGGACGTGGATAAAACAAAGTACGAATCCTTAATCCTTAATCCTTGTCATTTTGTTTCAATCGGATTCGCTTTTTAAAAATATTTTCATCATCCTCGCCTTAAATAATGATATTATTGAATATCTTTGGCCTCAGTAGTGCAAAGATGAATGATTTATGATGAATATCTTTGGCTTTGTAGTGCAAAGATGAATGATTTCGATGAATATCTTTGGCCTGTAGTGCAAAGATGAATGATTTCGATGAATATCTTTGGCCGTAGTGCAAAGATGAACAGTGTTTAGATGAACAATATGACCAATCGGTGAATGTCCTCGGCTCAGAGTGCAAGGATGAATATTTGATCCTGATATATATTGATTGATGTTACGAGGATAAAATAGATTTATGAACTTTAAAATTCATACATAGAAGATAGTAGTTTGCATTCTCTACTTAACTCTTCTAATGAATTATTATTTCATTGCGAATATTGATTTAAAACTTGTTGTCTATTGTATTCTATTATATTTTTCCCTGTTGAAGACTAACGATAATTTTGTTGTATATTATCTTAGTCATAATATTCTTTACTGGGCTAGTCGAGCTCACCCTTTTCCTTTTTGTTCCATTTTTCTTCTCAGGAGGCGAGAATATAGCGAGTACGAGTCGGTGTATGGAATGAAAGTTCTAGGGAGAGTTGTTTAGTAGTCCTCACCATTTTTTGTAAAATAATGTATCAATAATTATGATGGGGATTTATTTGGGTATGTATATTGTCTAGAAGACAATAATTGTATTTAAACTCACAGTTTATATGTTGTCGTATTTTGCACGACAAATGTATTAATAAAGTTGTAGTTATTCTGTACCATGTATTTGGCGACTCGTAATGGGTTGGATGGAATGGACCTATTTTGGGGCTTCACGTTGGTATCGAGCTTAGGGATATGATCTCCAAGGAGATCGGGAATAGAACTAGGAGGGAGAGACGAGTAAATCCTTCGCTAGTGTGTCCTACCTAAGCTTATTTGATAGTTGGTCAAGATATAGGGATATTATGTGTGATATATTGATTTCCTTAATTAACCCTTGTTTTATGATAGTTTTTGAGAATGTCATTTGAGAATATTAACAATGGAGTGAATGAGATCGTGGAGACACCTCTAATCGCCAACCGTGATAATGTGATGTCGGTGAAGAAGGAATTAGAGATATCCATGTGGTGAGTGAAGAATTGATAGTTGCACCTTTAGAGATAGTTGCGGAGGTAACAAATTGAGAGTGAGGAAGAAGAGGAAGAAGAGGTACCGAGGAGAGTTTATTAGAGGTATTTTATGATCAAAATGTAGAATTACAAAATCGTATTTATGAGTTAGAAGAGCAGGCTGAAGAATTGCAGGCAGTCGTGGAGCAAAAGGATGCAACGATTCAAGCTTGTGTTACCCGATATGTGATGCTTGAACAGAAGCACTCTTTGGCAGAGTATAAGATGATAAAGCTGGAATCTGAGCTGAAAGAAGAAATAACTGAACGAGTGAGAATGAGTGATGCATGGGTAAAAGCCGCACGACGCGTTGATATTATGGAAAGAGATGTCCAATCTAAAAGAGAAGATTTAACGATGACGGAAGAGGCGTCGGCAAAGACATCGAGACCAAAGAACAAATTCTAGGGAAGAGAACAATCGCCAGCTTAGATGCTACGAGATGGAGATGAGGGACATATAAGGTCAAACTGTTTCAAAGCCTTCCAAGGTATGTTTTAGTTGTGGAAAAGACTTCACACATAGCTTCGATTTTGTCCTATAGCGAAATCAAGTCCAGTTGGGACGTTGGCACCAGAGGCGGATACAGAAAAGTCAAAGTCAACGATTACTGGAAAAGCGTTTTTCGTGACTTCTCAAAAAGCGAGTAACCCGAACGAAGTTAGCACGGGTTAGTTAATTATAAATTCTTGCGAAGTTTATACCTTATTAGATACTGGTTCTACCCATTCTTTTATCTCTCTTGCTTGCGCTCAACGTTTGAATTTGACTACGGAGAAATTAGACTTTGACCTATCTGTGGAGACTCCGTTAAGAGAAACTTTTATTACATCCGTTGTTTAGAAATCTTGCTTGATTCAGGTGGCACTATCACATTTACCTGTTAACCTTATTTCTATAGAGATATTTGTTTTTGATGTGATTTTAAGGTTAACTACTCATCATGCCAAAATTGATTGCTTTCGTAAGGTTGTTAGTTTTCATATTCTTAAGCAACTTTATTATTCAATTCAAGCAACCAAACCATTGAAGTCAAACTCTTTAATATTAAATTATAAAGCCATTTGTTTATTGAAAAAGCGAATGTCAAGCTTTCTTAGTCCATGTTATGGATTTGAATAAAGACACGCCGATTTGAATAATATTCCTGTTGTTATTGATTTTTCCGACGTATTTCCTGAAGAATTTCTTGGCCTACTCCCGTGGCGTGATATTGAATTTGTATCGACTTTAAATCCGTAGAAAAAACCCATTTCTAAAATCTCATATCGAATGGCTCCTATTGAACTTCGTGAGTTAAAACCCAATCAGAGAAGTTGATACCCGAGCCTCTATCTGGTGACTTCCTTTGTGGAATGCACCGCCGCACTCTCGTGGGGGACACCATATTCGTGCGATAGTAAACTAATAGGTGTCATTGTAACGTGCTATCCAAGATTGGGATATGAGTCACAGTTGAGAACAACCTAAGTCGATAATCGAAATATGTAACTTTCTAGGCTTAGTTGGTTATTATCGGAGATTCATTGAAGGATATTCTCGAATCGCTATTCCATTAACGCAGCTGACTCGTAGAGATACAAAATTCGAATGGAGCAAAGAATGTGGGAAGAGCTTCGAAGAACTCAAGAGGAGACTCATTTCAAAGACATGTGTTACGACCATGCCATCCTCGAAAAAGCGAACGTGGTAGGTGACGTGTTGAGTAGAAGATCGTATACAAATCGAGTACGATATTGTCAAAAACTAATTTCAGATAATTTACAAATAATAGAGATGGAGATGAAAACTCTAGGTACCCACGTGATGATATCGAGTATAATCGACTTTAATCGATAAAGTTAAAGTCGCTTCAAGCTACACAAACCGGAGTGATGAATTTGAAGAAGGAGGTGCAAGAAGTTGTTATTTCAAAAGCGAGAATCGGTGAGGTGAGGAAAACTCAAACCTTGATTTATTAATCCATTTGAAATTCTCGATCGAATAGGAACGTGGCCTATAGACTCGCTTTTACCGCCAAGTATGACGCGTGTTCATAACGCTTTTCACGTGTCGATGTTACGTAAATATGTGGACGACCGAACCACGCTATTGAGTTAGAACCGGACAAGATAGCCAAGACTTAACGTGCGAGGAGGTACTGTCAAGATCTTGGATAGGAAAGAACATGTCCTATGTCCGAGGGTTATACCACAAGTTAAAGTTTTGTGGAGAAACCATGCTATTGAGGAAATAACACAGGAGTTGGAAACGAAAATGAAAGCGAGGTATTTTCATCTTTTCAAACACACAGTATCGTACGTTAATTTCGAGGACGAAATTTCATAAGGAGGGAGGTTGTAAGACCCAAAATTTTTTAAAATAAAAGGAATTTCCTTTATTTATTATTTTGAAATAGTAAGGGTGGATTTGATTAATGTGGTTAGTTATGGGTAAAATACGCAAATATTTTAAATAAGCAAGTGGTGATATAATATTCATTATTGTCGGAGAATATTCGTTTGGTCGTGGAATATTAAATCGCTTGTCGGGAATATTAAATGCGCAAGTAGCGACCATGTGTGGGCCCCATAACGGAAAGCGATTGGAGGAAGAAAACGACAAAAATAAGTTGTTTAAAAATAACGGCGTAGTTATTCTGGTTTTACACGTTGGAATACCCGGTGGTTAAAACACGATGTCTACGTTATTACCAAAGAAGTACACCGGTATTGCACCAATTATTGATTCTTACGTGAAGGCACTACTCAATAATGGTTACATAATTCTTTCGCTCAAAGATTTTATTTTATTGATTCAATAATTGCTTTGCGTTGATATTTTATATTATTTGTTGTTTCAATAATTGTCATTACACGATATTTTTCATTATCGAACCATAATTCATATTATCTGAATAATATTATTAGATAACATTATTGGCAATGTCTAGAAAGTTACGCTCTAAGGAGAGGTTTGGTCACCTAATTGCGCCACCAAGAAGAGAAATTCTTATTGAAAGCCCCTCTTTCCTCGGAACCTGCACGTCACAATATTGTGATTCTCATAATATTATTTGTGAATAATTAATTATTGATTCATATGATGAGGAAAATATTGATTTTATGAGGATATAGATGGAGAAAATTTTAATGTGACAATTGTTGAAAATTAATATTTTATCTTTTTCGATAAAATAATATTTCATTTAAATATATTATTTTAATAATATATTAACGATGATATTTTTACGATGAATGTGGGATATATGAGTATATGTGGAGGAGGAGTATTTTTGTTACCAAAAATATTTAAAACATGTTAAACATGTCGGTGGACCCCATTTATTGACTGAAATTTGATTATAGCCTCTAAAATCACCCGTTTGTGAATTTCGGTCAATTTTGTTTGGAATTTGGAAAAACTTTCTTCTGTAAAGTTGTAGAGAATTGAATTTCCTATAAAAACTCGCGAGATTTGAATTTTCTGTCAAAAGGGCTATTTATTGTGAATTATTGAAGTTCCGAAGCTCCGAAATAATTGATTTTTGGAAGTTTAAAATATTTAAAATATGAAAAACGTTTTTTTTGTTATTAGTGGGTCTAGCATGTGGTTTGAATTCAGATTTTCAGAATTCAAAGAGTGGGTAGAAGAATTTATATATATATATATATTATTATATTAAATTTTCTACTTTTTGGTGTTCTAAGCAATTTCCTATAAATAGGTGCTTAGGTTAGAATTGAAAATCACACCGTAAAACTCAAGTTTTCTCTCTCTATATTATCGAAGCGTATTCTTGTGAGTATTTTGAGTATACTTTGAGTATTGCTATACTGATGAAAGTTCAAGTCATAGCCTTTATCCCAGGTGTTTCAACTAAAATCTTGTCTTTTCGAGGTAAGGATGTTATTTTCTTCTCAAATGATATTATTTCTTCAATATCATTATCTTTGAAATATTGGTTGAAACTTTTATCAAATTTGGAACTTTTTCATGTCGGGTTACTATTCATGGGTTACTATTCATGAGTTACTATTCACGAGTTACTATTCATGAGTTACTATTCACGAAGTTACTATTCATTTAGTACTATTCACGAAGCGTGAAGATGTTTTTTGTGAAATTTCTATCTTTTGGTGTCGGAGTTACTATTCACGTATACGGCACTATTCACGTATACGACACTATTCACGAATACGACACTATTCATCGAAAAATGAAATTTCTTCTTTTTGTCCAAAATATCTATTATGGATACTAGCTTTGATTGTATCCATGTTTTGATCATTCTTGAATTTTACACCACTATGATTATTTTTGAGGTATTTTTGGACGTGGATAAAACAAAGTACGAATCCTTAATCCTTAATCCTTGTCATTTTGTTTCAATCGGATTCGCTTTTTAAAAATATTTTCATCATCCTCGGTCTTAAATAATGATATTATTGAATATCTTTGGCCATAGTGCAAAGATGAATGATTTATGATGAATGAATATGATTTATTCTTTGGCTTTGTAGTGCAAAGATGAATGATTTCGATGAATATCTTTGGCCCAGTAGTGCAAAGATGAATGATTTCGATGAATATCTTTGGCCAGTAGTGCAAAGATGAACAGTGTTTAGATGAACATGACCAATCGGTGAATGTCCTTGGCCTCAGAGTAGTGCAAGGATGAATATTTGATCCCGATATATATTGATTGATGTTACGGGGATAAAAATAGACGATGAACTTTAAAATTCATACATAGAAGATAGTAGTTTGCATTCTCTACTTAACTCTTCTAATGAATTATTATTTCACAATGAATATTGATTTAAAACTTGTTGTCTATTGTATTCTATTATATTTTTCCTGTTGAAGACTAACGATAATTTTGTTGTATATTATCTTAGTCATAATATTCTTTATCGGGCTAGTCGAGCTCACCCTTTTCCTTTTTGTTCCATTTTTCTTCTCGGGAGGCGAGAATATAAGCGAGTACGAGCTCTGGGTGTATGGAATGAAAGTTCTAGGGAGAGTTGTTTAGTAGTCCTCACCATTTTTGTAAAATAATGTATCAATAATTATGATGGGGATTTATTTGGTATGTATATTGTCTAGAAGACAATAATTGTATTTAAACTCACAAAGTATTATATGTTGTCGTATTTTGCACGACAAATGTATTAATAAAGTTGTAGTTATTTACGTACCATGTATTTGGCGACTCGTAATGGGTTGGATGGAATGGACCTATTTTGGGGCTTCACAATTGGTATCGTAGCTAGGATATGATCTCCATGCGAGATCGGAATAGAACTAGAGAGGAGAGACGAGTAAATCTTTCGCTAGTGTGTCCTACCTAAGCTTATTTGATAGTTGGTCAAGATATAGGGATATTATGTGATATATTGATTTCCTTAATTAACCCTTGTTTTATGATAGTTTTTAAGAATGTCAATCTGAGAATATTAACAATGGAGTGAATGAGATCATGGAGACACCTCTAATCGCCAACCGTGTGATAATGTGATGTCGTGAAGAAGGAATTAGAGATATCCATGGTGAGTGAAGAATTGATAGTTGCACCTTTAGATAGTCGCAGAGGTAATGTGGAGAGTGAGGAAGAAGAGGAAGAAGAGGTACCGAGGAGAGTTTATTAGAGGTATTTTATGATCAAAATGTAGAATTACAAAATCGTATTTATGAGTTAAAGAGCAGTCAAGAATTGCAGCAATGTGGAGCAAAAGGATGCAACGATTCAAGCTTGGTTACCCGATATGTGATGCTTGAATGTAAGAACTCTTTCGCGTAGTATAAGATGATAAAGTCGAATCGAAATGAAAGAAGAAATAACCGAACGAGTGAGAGAATGAGTGATGCATGGGTAAAAGCCGCATCGACGCGCTGATATTATGGAAAGAGATGTCCAATCTAAAAAGAGAAGATTTAACGATGACGGAAAGACGCTTAAGCAAGAAGATCAAAGACCAAAGAACAAATTCTAGGGGAAGAGAACAATCGCCAGCTAGATGCTACAGATGCGAGAGAGGAGGGACATATAAGGTCAAACTGCTCAAAGCCTTCCAAGGTATGTTTTAGTTGTAGAAAAGACGGGTCACATAGCTCGATTTTGTCCTATAGCGAAATCAAGTCCAATTGGGACGCTAGCACCAGAGAAAGGATGACGTGTAAAAGTCAAAGTCAACGACATCGAAGAGCGTTTTTCGTGACTTCTCAAAAAGCGAGTAACCCGAACGGTTAGCACGGGTTAGTTAATTATAAATTCTTGCTAAGTTTATACCTTATTAGATAATTTGCTCTACCCATTCTTTTATCTCTTTGCTTATGCTCAACGCTTGAACTTGACTACGAGAAATTAGACTTTGACCTATCTCGTGGAGACTCATAAGAGAAACTTTTATTACATCCGTTGTTTAGAAATCTTGCTTGATTCAGTCAGCACTATCACATTACCCGTTAACCTTATTTCTATAGAGATATTTGTTTTTGATGTGATTTTAAGGTTAACTACTCATCATGCCAAAATTGATTGCTTTCGTAAGGTTGTTAGTTTTCATATTCTTAAGCAACCTCATATTCAATTCAAGCAACCAAACCATTGAAGTCAAACTCTTTCATATTAAATTATAAAGCCATTTGTTTATTGAAAAAAGAATGTCAAGCTTTCTTAGTCCATGTTATGGATTTGAATAAAGACACGCCGATTTGAATAATATTCCCGTTGTTATTGATTTTTCCCGACGATTTCAAGAATTTCTCGCCTACTCCCGAAAGCGTGATATTGAATTTGTATCGACTTTAAATCCTGGACAAAACCCATTTCTAAAATCTCATATCGAATGGCTCCTATTGAACTTCGTGAGTTAAAACCCAACTCAGAAGAAGTTGATACCCGAGCCTCTATCTCCGTGACTTCCTTTGTGGAATGCACCGCCGCATTCTCCGTAGGGGACACCATATTCGCAAGATAGTAAGTAAACGATAGGTGTCATTGAACGCATATCCAAGATTGGGATATGAGTCACAATTGAGAACAACCTAAGCTCGGTAATCGAAATACGTAGCTTTCTAGGCTTAGTTGGTTATTATCGAGATTCATTGAAGGATATTCTCGAATCGCTATTCCATTAACGCAAATTGACTCAGAGAGATACAAAATTCGAATGGAGCAAAGAATGTGGGAAGAGCTTCAAGAACTCAAGAGAGACTCATTTCAAAGACATGTTCACCCATGCCATCCTCGAAAAGCGAACGTGGTAGCCGACGTGTTGAGTAGAAGATCGATACAAGTACGAAAGTAATGATATTGTCAAAACTAATTTCAGATAATTTACAAATAATAGAGATGGAGATGAAAACTCTAGGTACCCACGTGATGATATACGAGTATAATCGACTTTTAATCGATAAAGTTAAAGTCGCTCAAGCTACACAATCGGAGTCGATGAATTTGAAGAAGGAGGTGCAAGAAGTTGTTATTTCAAAAGCGAGAATCGGTGAGGTGAGGAAAACTCAAACCTTCGATTTATTAATCCATTTGAAATTCTCGATCGAATAGAACCGCGTGGCCTATAGACTCGCTTTTACCGCCAAGTATGACGCGTTTCATAACGCTTTTCACGATCGATGTTACGTAAATATGTGGACGACCCAACCACGCTATCGAAGTTAGAACCGACAAGATTGTAAGACCCTCAAATTTTTTTAAATAAAAAGGAATTTCCTTTATTTATTATTTTGAAATAGTAAGGGTGGATTTGATTAATGTGGTTAGTTATGGGTAAAATGCGCAAATATTTTAAATAAGCAAGTGGTGATATAATATTCATTATCATTTGAGAATATTCGTTTGGTCGTGGAATATTCAGATCGCTTCTGAATATTCGTATTTACCACAAGCAGCCCATGTGTGGGCCCCATAACGGAAAGCGATCGAGGAAGAAAACGACAAAAATAAGTTGTTTAAAAATAATCTACAGAGTTGTTACCGCTATTATCGTTGAATACCCTATGGTTAAAAACACAAGAATACGCTGCTATCGCACAAGAGAAGACACCAGATTGCACCAATTATTGATTCTTACGTAAGAAGGCACTACTCAATAATGGTTACAAAGAAATTATCGCTCAAAGATTTTATTTTATCGATTCAATAATTGTCGCGCATTGATATTTTATATTGTCGTTGTTTCAATAATTGTCATTACACAAGATTTTTCATTATCGAACCAATAATTCATATTATCCTAATAATATTATTAGATAACATTATTGGCAATGTCTAGAAAGTTCTCGCCTCAAGGAGAGGTTTGGTCACCTAATCACGCCAAAGAAGGAGAAATTTTATCGAAAGCCCCTCTTCCCTGAAACCGCCTCGTCATCAATATTGTGATTCTCAGTAATATTATTTGTGAATAATTAATTATTGATTCATATGATGAGGAAAATATTGATTTTATGTGGATATAGATGGAGAAAATTTTAATGTGACAATTGTTGAAAATTAATATTTTATCTTTTTCTCGATAAAATAATTCATTTAAATATATTATTTTAATAATATATTAACGGTGATATTTTTACGATGAATGTGGGATATATGAGTATATGAGGAGGAGGAGTATTTTTGTTGCAATAAATGTTTAAAACATGTTAAACATGCTCTGGTGGACCCCATTTATCGACCGAAATTTGATTATACCGTAAAAAATCGCCCGCTTGTGGATTTCGTGGTCCAATTTTGTTTGAATTTGGAAAACTTTCTTCTCGTAAAGTTGTAGAGAATTGAATTTCCTATAAAAACTCGCGAGATTTGAATTTTCTCGATAAAAGGGCTATTTATTATGAATTATTGAAGTTCAAGTTCAAATAATTGATTTTTGAAGTTTAAAATATTTAAAATAAGAAAAACGTTTTTTTTTTTGTTATTTTTTGTATGGTCTAGAATGTGTGTGGTTTGAATTCAGATTTTAGATTCAAAGAGTGGGCGAGAATTTTATATATATATATATTATTATATTAAATTTTCTCGCTTGGTGTTCTAAGCAATTTCCTATAAAAAGTGCTTAGTTAGAATTGAAAATCACACCGTAAATCAAGTTTTCTCTCTATATTATCGAGTTTATTCTTGTGAGTATTTTGAGTATACTTTGAGTATTGCTATACTAAGAAAGTTCAAGTCATAGCCTATATCCTGTTTCAACTAAAGTACTGCCTTCGAGGTAAGTGGATGTTATTTTCTTCTCAAATGATATTATTTCTTCAATATCATTATGTCAAAATATTGGTTGAAACTTTTTATCAAATTTGAACTTTTTCATGCTCAAGGTTACTATTCATGAGTTACTATTCATGAGTTACTATTCATGAGTTACTATTCACGAGTTACTATTCACGAAGTTACTATTCACGAAAGTACTATTCACGAAGCGTGAAGATGTTTTTTTGTGAAATTTCTATCTTTTGGTGTCTGAGTTACTATTCACGATACTGCACTATTCACGATACTAAGACTATTCACGAATACTAATACACTATTCATCTAAAAATGAAATTTCTTCTTTTGTCCAAAATATCTATTATGGATACTAGCTTTGATCAGATCCATGTTTTGATCATTCTCAATTTTACACCACTATGATTATTTTTGAGGTATTTTTGACGGATAAAACAAAGTACTAATCCTTAATCCTTAATCCTTGTCATTTTGTTTCACCGATTCGCTTTTAAAAAATATTTTTCATCATCCTCGCCTTAAATGATGATATTATTGAATATCTTTGGCCCGAAGTAAAAGATGAATGATTTATGATGAATATCTTTGGCCCGTAGTGGCAAAGATGAATGATTTCGATGAATATCTTTGGCCCGTAGTGCAAAGATGAATGATTTGAATATCTTTGGCCCGTAGATGAATATCTTCGGCCCAGTAGTGCAAAAGATGAACAGTGTTTAGATGAAATACGACTAATCGTGAAATGTCCTCGGCTCAGAAGTGCAAGGATGAATATTTGATCCCGTATATATATCGATTGATGTTACAGGATAAAAATAGATTTATGAACTTTAAAATTCATACATGAAGATAGTAGTTTGCATTCTCTACTTAACTCTTCTAATGAATTATTATTTCACCATGTAATATTGATTTAAAACTTGTTGTCTATTGTATTCTATTATATTTTTCCCTCGTCAAGACTAACGATAATTTTGTTGTATATTATCTTAGTCATAATATTCTTTATCGGGCTAGTCGAGCTCACCCTTTTCCTTTTTGTTCCATTTTTCTTCTCGTGAGGCGAGAATATAATGAAGTACGAGCCTAGCCTGGGTATGGAATGAAAGTTCTAGGGAGAGTTGTTTAGTAGTCCTCACCATTTTTGTAAAATAATGTATCAATAATTATGATGGGGATTTATTTGGTATGTATATTGTCTAGAAGACAATAATCAGTATTTAAACTCACAAGATATATGTTGTCGTATTTTGCACGACAAATGTATTAATAAAGTTGTAGTTATTTCGCACTCATGTATTTGGCGACTTTAATGGGTCGGATGGAATGGACCTATTTTGGGGCGCCCACAATGGTATCGTAGCTAGGGATACGATCTCCCAAGTGAGATCGGGAATAGAACTCAGAGGGGAGAGACGAGTAAATCCTTCGCTAAAGGTGTCCTACCTAAGCTTATTTGTTAGTTGGTCAAGATATAGGATATTATGTGATATATTGATTTCCTTAATTAACCCTTGTTTTATGATAGTTTTTAAGAATGGTCACGAGAACGTTAACAATGGAGTGAATGAGATCGTGGAGACACCTCTAATCGCCAACCGTGATAATGTGATGTCAAAGTAAGAAGGAATTAGAGATATCCATGTGGTGAGTGAAGAATTGATAGTTGCACCTTAGATAGTCGCAGAGGTAACAAATGAGAGTGAGGAAGAAGAGAAGAAGAAGAGGTACCGAGGAGAGTTTATTAGAGGTATTTTACGATCAAAATGTAGAATTGCAAAATCAGATTTATGAGTTAAAGAGCAGTCAAGAATTGCAGCAAAATGTGGAGCAAAAGGATGCAACGATTCAAGCTTGTGTTACCCGATATGTGATGCTTGAATGTAAGCACTTTTCGCGTAGTATAAGATGATAAAGTCGAATCGAAATGAAAGAAGAAATAACCGAACGAGTGAGAATGAGTGATGCATGGGTAAAAGCCGCATCGACGCTGCTGATATTATGGAAAGAGATGTCCAATCTAAAAAGAGAAGATTTAACGATGACGGAAGACGCTTAAGCAGAAGATCAAGACCAAAGAACAAATTCTAGGGAAGAGAACAATCGCCATTAGATGCTACAGATGCGAGAGAGAGGGACATATAAGGTCAAACTGCTCAAAGCCTTCCAAGGTATGTTTTAGTTGTGGAAAAGACTACCACATAGTTCGATTTTGTCCTATAACGAAATCAAGTCCATTGGGACGCTGGGCACCAGAGGCGATACGTAAAAGTCAAAGTCAACGACATCGAAGAGCGCTTTTCGACTTCTCAAAAATGCGAGTAACCCGAACGGTTAGCACGGTTAGTTAATTATAAATTTCTTGCGGTTTATACCTTACTAGATACCGGCTCTACCCATTCTTTTATCTCTCTTGCTTATGCTCAACGCTTGAATTTGACTACGAGAAATTAGACTTTGACCTATCTCGTGGAGACTCTGCTAAGAGAAACTTTTATTACATCCGTTGTTTAGAAATCTTGCTTGATTCAGTTGGCACTATCACATTACCGTTAACCTTATTTCTATAGAGATATTTGTTTTTGATGTGATTTTAAGGTTAACTACTCATCATGCCAAAATTGATTGCTTTCGTAAGGTCATTAGTTTTCATATTCTTAAGCAACCTCGTTATTCAATTCAAGCAACCAAACCATTGAAGTCAAACTCTTTCATATTAAATTATAAAGCCATTTGTTTATTGAAAACGAATGTCAAGCTTTCTTAGTCCATGTTATGGATTTGAATAAAGACACGCCGATTTGAATAATATTCCCGTTGTTATTGATTTTTCCCGACGATTTCAAGAATTTCTCGCCTACTCCCGTAGCGCGATATTGAATTTGTATCGACTTTAAATCCCAGACAAAACCCATTTCTAAAATCTCATATCGAATGGCTCCTATTGAACTTCGTGAGTTAAAACCCAACTCAGAGAAGTTGATACCCGAGCCTCTATCCGGTGACTTCCTTTGTGGAATGCACCGCCGCATTCTCCGTAGGGGACACCATATTCGTGCGATAGTAAAACCGATAGGTGTCATTGTAACGTGCTATCCAAGATTGGGATATGAGTCACAGCTGAGAACAACCTAAGCTTCAGAATCAAATATGTAGCTTTCAGGCTTAGTTGGTTATTATCGAGATTCATCAAGGATATTCTCAATCGCTATTCCATTAACGCAAATTGACTCAGAGAGATACAAAATTCAATGGAGCAAAGAATGTGGGAAGAGCTTCAAGAACTCAAGAGGAGACTCATTTCAAAGACATGTTCACCATGCCATCCTCGAAAAGCTTAACGTGGTAGCCGACGTGTTGAGTAGAAGATCGATACAAGTACGAAAAGTACGATATTGTCAAAAACTAATTTCAGATAATTTACAAATAATAGAGATGGAGATGAAAACTCTAGGTACCCACGTGATGATATACGAGTATAATCGACTTTTAATCGATAAAGTTAAAGTCGCTCAAGCTACACACCGAGAGTCGATGAATTTGAAGAAGGAGGTGCAAGAAGTTGTTATTTCAAAAGCGAGAATCAGTGAGGTGAGGAAAACTCAAACCTTCGATTTATTAATCCATTTGAAATTCTCGATCGAATAGAAACCGTGGCCTATAGACTCGCTTTTACCGCCAAGTATGACGCGGTTCATAACGCTTTTCACGATCGATGTTACGTAAATATGTGGGACGAATTCAACCACGCTATCGAAGTTAGAACCGACAAGATAGTCAAGACTTAACGACGAGGAGGTACCACAAGATCTTGGATAGAAAGAACATGTCCTATGTACCGAGGTTATACCACAAGTTAAAGTTTTGTGGAGAAACCATGCTATTGAGGAAATAACCGAGTTGGAAACGAAAATGAAAGCGAGGTATTTTCATCTTTTCAAACACTGTGTATCGTACGCCAATTTCGAGGACGAAATTTCATAAGAGGGGAGGTCAGAAGACCTCAAATTTTTTTTAAATAAAAAGGAATTTCCTTTATTTATTATTTTGAAATAGTAAGGGTGGATTTGATTAATGTGGTTAGTTATGGGTAAAATGCGCAAATATTTTAAATAAGCAAGTGGTGATATAATATTCATTATCATTTGAGAATATTCGTTTGGTCGTGGAATATTCAGATCGCTTTGGAATATTCGTATTTACGACCAGCAAATGCATGTGGGGCCCCATAACGGAAAAAGCGATTGAGAGAAGAAAACGACAAAAATAAGTTGTTTAAAAATAACTACAGAAGTTGTTACCGCTTATAATCGTTGAATACCCGTATGTTAAAAACACAAGAATACGCTGCTATCGCACAAGAAGAGAAGACACTGATTGCACCAATTATTGATTCTTACGTAAGAAGGCACTACTCAATAATGGTTACAAAGAATTATCGCTCAAAGATTTTATTTTATCGATTCAATAATTGTCGCATGCTGATATTTTATATTGTCATTGTTTCAATAATTGTCATTACACAAGATTTTTCATTATCGAACCAATAATTCATATTATCCTAATAATATTATTAGATAACATTATTGGCAATGTCTAGAAAGTTCTGCTTAAGGAGAGGTTTGGTCACCTAATCAAGCTACCAAGAAGGAGAGAAATTTTATCGAAAGCCCCTTTCCTGAAACCGCCTCGTCATCAATATTGTGATTCTCGTAATATTATTTGTGAATAATTAATTATTGATTCATATGATGAGGAAAATATTGATTTTATGTGGATATAGATGGAGAAAATTTTTAATGTGACAATTGTTGAAAATTAATATTTTATCTTTTTCTCGATAAAATAATTCATTTAAATATATTATTTTAATAATATATTAACGGCGATATTTTTTACGATGAATGTGGGATATATGAGTATATGTGGAGGAGGAGTATTTTTGTTACAAAAATGTTTAAAACATGTTAAACATGTCTCATGGACCCCATTTATCGATCCGAAATTTGATTATAAATTCTAAAAATCGCCCATTTGTGGATTTCTACCAATTTTCGCTTGGAATTTGGAAAACTTTCTTCTGTAAAGTTGTAGAGAATTGAATTTCCTATAAAACTCGCGAGATTTGAATTTTCCGATAAAAGGGCTATTTATTATGAATTATTGAAGTTCAAGTTCAAATAATTGATTTTTGAAGTTTAAAATATTTAAAATATGAAAAACGTTTTTTTTTTGTTATTAGTGGGTCTAACATGTGGTTTGGGTTGAATTCAGATTTTCAGATTTCAAAGAGTGGCGAGAGAATTTATATATATATATATATTATTATTATATTAAATTTTCTTAAATTGGTTGTTCTAAGCATTTCCTATAAATAAAAGCTTAGGTTAGAATTGAAAATCACACCGTAAACCAAGTTTTCTCTCTATATTATCGAGCGATTCTTGTGAGTATTTTGAGTATACTTTGAGTATTGCTATACTAAAGGCAAAGTTCAAGTCATAGCCTATATCCTGTTTCAACTAAGTACTGCCTTTCGAGGTAAGTGGATGTTATTTTCTTCTCAAATGATATTATTTCTTCAATATCATTATGTCAAATATTGGTTGAAACTTTTTATCAAATTTGAACTTTTTCATGCTCTGGGTTACTATTCATTACTATTCATGAGTTACTATTCATGAGTTACTATTCACGAGTTACTATTCACGAGTTACTATTCACGAAAGTACTATTCACGGTTAGCGTGAAGATGTTTTTTTTTGTGAAATTTCTATCTTTTGGTGTCTGAGTTACTATTCACGATACTAAGACTATTCACGATACTGAGACTATTCACTTAATACTAACACTATTCATCTAAAAATGAAATTTCTTCTTTTTGTCCAAAATATCTATTATGGATACTAGCTTTGATCAGATCCATGTTTTGATCATTCTCAATTTTACACCACTATGATTATTATTTTGAGGTATTTTTGGACGTGGATAAAACAAAGTACTAATCCTTAATCCTTAATCCTTGTCATTTTGTTTCACCGGATTCGCTTTTTTAAAAATATTTTTCATCATCCTCGCCTTAAATGATGATATTATTGAATATCTTTGGCCCAGAAGGCAAAAGATGAATGATTTATGATGAATATCTTTTGCCCAGAAGTAAAGATGAATGATTTCGCGAATATCTTTGGCCCGTAGTGCAAAGATGAATGATTTCGATGAATATCTTTGGCCCAGAGTGCAAAGATGAACAGTGTTTATGAACATGACTAATCGGGTGAATGTCCTCGCCTCAGAAAAAGGATGAATATTTGATCCCGTATATATATCGATTGATGTTACAGGATAAAAATAGATTTATGAACTTTAAAATTCATACATGTAAGATAGTAGTTTGCATTCTCTACTTAACTCTTCTAATGAATTATTATTTCACCGCTAATATTGATTTAAAACTTGTTGTCTATTGTATTCTATTATATTTTTCCCTGCTGAAGACTAACGATAATTTTGTTGTATATTATCTTAGTCATAATATTCTTTATCGGGCTAGTCGAGCTCACCCTTTTCCTTTTTGTTCCATTTTTCTTCTCGTGAGGCGCAGAATATAAATGAGTACGAGCCTGGGTATGGAATGAAAGTTCTAGGGAGAGTTGTTTAGTAGTCCTCACCATTTTTGTAAAATAATGTATCAATAATTATGATGGGGATTTATTTGGTATGTATATTGTCTAGAAGACAATAATTGTATTTAAACTCACAAGATATATGTTGTCGTATTTTGCACGACAAAATGTATTAATAAAGTTGTAGTTATTTCACATGTGTATTTGGCCACTCGTAATGGGTTGGATGGATGGAGACTCAATGGTCTCCTATGCTCCATTGATGTTATCAACATTCTCGGATGTTATTTTCAAATACTGCCACAAAACAAGAGTTAATTAACATATCTCATATTATCCCTATACTCTGACCGACCAATTAAATACCAAATAAACTTATGTAGGTCATACTAGTGAAGGAATTCCCAATCTCTCCCCTCCTAGTTCTTGTCTCACATCTTAGCCAGGGATCATATCCCTAAGCTTTTATACCAACTGTGACACCCCCAAAATAGGTATACATCATCCATCTTGAGTCGTCAAATACATGGTACAAAATTCAAATACAACTTAATAATATAGATGTCGTGTAAAATTCGAAAAAAACGCAAATTGAGAGTTTTAATAAGAATATTGTCATCTACACAATATCCACACTCAAAAGAGTCATCATTACATTTATTTTCACACTATTTAACAGAATAGTGAGGACTACTAATACTATCATCCGACCGCCACTCCGCTCCCCGACTAGTCCCGACCACGCTCTCATTTCATCAAGAGAATAAAGAAAGAAAAAGCCGAGCTCAACTAGCCTAGTAAGAAATATTATGACTAATATAATGTAGAATAAATTATCGTTAGCCTTCAACAATGTTAAACTGATAAAATATAACAAACATCAAGTTTAACTGCAGCGTAACAAGCAATCCATTAAAAGAGTTAAGTAGAGAATAAAATCTACTATCTTTTATGATTTAAAAGGTTTTTCATCACTTTTATCGCTGAGACTCAGCTTAATAAATAATCCACATCTTCCCTGAACTAAGGCAAAGGATATTCATTAGTATCACAACCACAAATTATCCATGCACTACGGGCCAAGGATATTCGTGTATTCATCAATGGTCATGATCATGCCAACAACTGTCCATCAATGCACTATGGGCCAATGAGGACTTTTTCCACATCATTTGTAACATTACTACTATGATTATACCGAATAATCCTCGGTAATAATCATACCAAGTCCATCTATGCACTATGTGCCACAGATGACTTTCAACATGATATAAACATGAGGATGATGACAATGATATAAGAATTCAATAAAACAAGTTCAAGAATTAATTTATCCAGAAACCAATAACGCCCAAATTGTCAACATGATACTTCTTTTGTAGAGTAAAACTCAAGAATGCTCGTAAGAATATTTCCATGAAAAGATATCGATGAAGCACAAATATCAAGGATATTCCACTAATTTCATGGAGTATAGAAGTCAAAACTTTAACCAACCGAGTATAATAAAGAATGGAATAACAAAAGAAATCACCAGCATGCGATAATCCGCATGATATAGGTTATTCCAATAGAATAATAAATAACGGAACCAGTCAAACATAAACGCACGCATGTGATATTCCAACAGTATAATAAACAATCTAACAGTCATGCGTAACGCACAAACATGATGTTCCAATGTAATAATAAATAACGGAACAAGGTCATGCGAAACGCATGCATGTGATGTTCCAATGTAATAATAAATAATGGAACCAGTCATGCGTAACGCATAGAGATGGATGTTCCAACAAAATAATAAAAATGGAATAATGTAAGAATTTCACCATGTATGCGGTATTGAGATAGACAAAGTTATTCCAACATAATGATAAAGAATGGAATAACAAAAGAATTTCACCAATTATAGGGTAGCCCACGTATAGAGGTTATTCCAACAGAATAATAAAGAATGGAATAACAGAAGAATTTCACTATGTATGCGGTACTTCGCATAGACAGGTTATTCCAACATGATGATAAAGAATGGAATAATAGAAGAATTTCACCAAGTATAGGGTAACCCGTGTATATAGGTTATTCCAACAGAATAATAAAGAATGGAATAACAAAAGTTCTCTTCATGAATAAGAAATAAATAATACCCCTTACGAGTACAACAAATAATATTCCTTACCGTAAAAGAAGAGTATTCCGACTGGTAGGGCGATGATATTCTTGAAGAAAACTTGCACTACGCTCAAAACTTCTTAAAACTCTAAAAAATACACTCAAGATTATAGAAGAATATTCTGAACTTCTGGTGTGATTTTCAATTCTAACTAAGCATCCTATTTATAGGAAAATAGAAAAGATACTATACTGCACTATGCAATAAAATATAATATATTCTAAATATATATATATATATATATATATATATATATTTTTATTTAAAATCTAATAAAAAATAACTTTATAAAAGTATTCGCTTTTATATAAAAAGATTTTACTATGCAAAACACTATATGTGCACTATACAACACTATGCATAATAAAATATAATATATTCTAATTATTGTCTAATAAAATAAATAACTTTATAAAAGTATTCTGCTTTATATAAAAAGATTTTACTATGAAAAATACTATGCAACACTATGCATAATAAAATATAATATATTCTAATTATTGTCTAATAAAATAAATAACTTTATAAAAGTATTCTGCTTTTATATAAAAAATTTACTATGCAAAATACTATGCATAATAGAATATTATATATTCTATTTATAGTCTTATAAAATGAATAACTTTATAAAAGTATTCTGTTTTATATAAAAAGCTTTTCTGTTTTATTACATTAATAATACTAATAAAATAAAACTCATCATCATTATTATAATTCACACTATTAATCGACCAGGTCGTTCCCAGGAAAGAGGGGGCTTTCCAATAAGGATTTCTCCCTATTGGCGCCCAAATAGGTGACCAAACCTCTCCTTGGCAGAACTTCTAGACATCGTTAATATTGCAAAAATAATATTAATAACTTTGTCATCTCAATATATAAAATATTGATAATAATTAAATACAACTAAGTGACTTCTCATGTAAGCATCAATAATCAATACCGTGTGCTACTATGCAACCACGCGTATTACTATACTTTTAACACCGGGTGTTTCAACAGTTAACGGTAAAACATCTGTCGTTATTTTCATAAAATATTTTATCGTTTTCTCAATTCAATAATAATTCCGTTGTGGGGTCCACCAATGATTGTGTCGTTGTACGAATATTCCCTGTTAAAACGAATATTCCCCAACCAATCGAATATTATATAACAACTTGCGTAATTTGCAAAATTTATAAATATTACCCACAACTATAACATTATATCAAATTCATTCCATAATATTCAAAAATGATATTTATAGAAAAATCATCTTTATTAAAAAAAGTTGGGGTCTTACAACCTCCCCTTCTTATGAAATTTCGCCCTCGAAATTAGGGTATGTACCTGGTATGTCGAAGAGGTAAGGATACCTTGATTTCATTTCAGATTCTAACTCCCAGGTCATTTCCTCCACATCGTGGTTTCTCCACAAAACTTTGACTTGAGGTATAACCTTGGAGCGTTGAATATGTTCCTTCTTATCCAAGATTTGAACAGGAACCTCTGCATACGTCAAATCTTCCGCTATTTCGTCCGGTTCTAACTCAATAATGTGATTCGGGTCTTCCACATATTTACGTAACATGGATATGTGAAAAACGCGTTATGAACACGAGACATACTTGGCAGAAGCGCGAGTCTATAGGCCACGCTTCTTACTCGATTGAGGATTAAAATGGGCCAATGAATCGAGGATTGAGCTTTCCTCTCTTTCCAAATCTCGTAACTCCTTTCCATGGAGCAACACGTAACAACACATGATCTCCAATATCGAATTCCACGTCCTTTCGATGAAGATCAGCATAACTCTTTTGTCGATCTTGTGAGGTTTTTATACGTTGTCAGATCGTTCGAATATTTTTCGTAGTCATACATACCAACTTTGGTCCCAACAACATTGCTCCACCCACCTCATCCCAGCATACTGGAGAACGACACTTTCTTCCATACAACGCCTCAAATGGAGCCATGCCAATACTTGCTTGATAATTGTTGTTGTAGAAAAACTCCACCAAGGGTAAGAACTTGTCCCAACTTCCCTTGAAGTCAAGGACACAGAGTCTTAATAAATCTTCAAGATTTTGAATAGTACTCTCTGATTGTCCATCCGTCTGAGGATGATATGCCGAACTAAATCATAAATCCGTGCCCATAGCTTTTTGCAAACTAACCCAAAATCGTGATGTGAATCTTGGGTCTCGATCAGAAACTATGGATACTGGCATACCATGCAGTCTTATAATCTCGTTTATGTACATACGAGCAAGATGTTCAAGTGTATAAGTTTCTCGTATTGGTAAAAAATGAGCAGACTTTGTCAATTTATCAACAATGACCCAAATTGCATCTATGCCTTGAGAAACCATGGTAAGACTAGTAACGAAATCCATGGTAATGTGCTCCCACTTCCATTCTAGAATTTCAAGTGGTTGCAACGGACCTTTTGGTACTTGATGCTCCGCCTTGACTCGTTGACAAGTTAGTCATCTTGAGATAAACAACGCTTATCTCTCTCTTCATATTGCTCTACCAAAATGTATGACGAAGATCACGATACATTTTGGTAATCCCAGGATGGATTGAAAATGATGTGTTGTACGCCTCCATCATGATTTTATACTTTAAATCAGGGTCGTTAGGAACACAAAGTCTGGAGTTGACTCGAAGTATTCCTTCTTCATTAATTCTTGCTTCTGGCATAGCACCTTCTTGCACTTTCTTCCTCATACGCATCAGCTCCAGATTTGTAACTTGAGCAGCTTTAACTTTATCAATTAAAGTCAGTTCTACTCGTATATTCGCCATCATCACATGGGTACCTGGAGTCTTTAACTCTATCTCCATCCTTTGCAAGTCACACAAAATGGGCCTTTGCGTTGTCAATATCACACTCGTACCCGCATATGATCTTCTACTCAATGCGTCAGCTACCACGTTCGCTTTTCTAGGATGGTATTGGATGGTATGATCATAATATTTCAACAGTTCAAGCCAAGGACGTTGTCGCATGTTGAGTTCCATTTGAGTGAAGAAATATTTGAGGCTTTTATGATCCGTAAAGATCTCCACTTTCTCCCATACAAGTAATGCCTCCAAATTTGAAGTGCTAAAAACAACAAATTTGCTAACTCTAGATCATGAGTAGGATAATTCCTCTCATATTCTTTGAGTTGTCGAGAGGTATAGGCTATGACTTTCCCATGTTGCATGAGAACACATCCTAACCTTTTGCCCGAAGCATCATCAGAGATGACAAATCCTCTCGAGCCGTAAGGTATTGTCGTAACAAAAATAAAATGAGTCTCCTCTTGAGTTCTTGAAAACTCTTCTCACATTCTTCGCCCAACAGTAACTTTGTATCTTTCCGAGTCAAATTTGAAAGTTAATGGAGTAGCACCGATCAAACCTTCTATGAATCTCCGATAATAACCAACAAATAAGCCAAGAAAACTACGTGATTTGATCCATCGATTTAGGTTGCTCCCACTTTGAATAGCTTCAATCTTTTTACGGGTTAATGATATTCCATGACTTGATACTACGTGCCTAAGGAATGCTACTTCCTCCGACCAAAACTCATATTTCATTAACTTGGCATAAAGCTTGTTTTCACGAAGCTTTTGGAGTATCACTTTCAAGTGTTGGTCATGATCTTCACTAAGATTTGGAATAAATAAGAATGTCATCAATAAAGATTTACCACAAAGTGATCCAAATATTCCTTGAATACTTTGGTTCATCATATCCATGAAGGCAAAGAGAGCATTAGTCAATCCAAAAGACATGACTAGAATTCATAATGCTTGTACCAAGTTCTAAAATTCGTCTTTGGAATTTCATCGGTTCTAATCTTTAATTGGTGATATTTGGAACAAAGATCAATCTTTGAAAAAAATTTGGCTCCTTTTAACTGGTCAAATAGGTCATCAATACGTGGCAATGGGTACCTATTTTTGATGGTAATATGATTCAACTCCCGATAATTAATACAAAGTCACATACTCCCGTCTTTCTTTTTCACGAATAGAACAGGAGCACCCCAAGGAGAAGTACTAGGACGAATACAGCCAATGTCTAGCAATTCCTGCAGTTGGGTCTTTAACTCCCGAAGTTCAATAGGAGCCATTCGATATGGGGCTTTGGAAATGGGTTTTGTACCAGGTTCAAGGTCGATACAAAATTATATTTCATGCTCTGGGGTAGGCAAGGAAGTTCTTCAGGGAATACATCAGGAAATTTATTAACAATAGAAATATCATTCAAAACTGACGTATTTTTGTTTAGATCCGTGACATAAGCTAAGAAAGCTTGACATCAGTTTTTCAATAAACGAATAGCTTTATGGCTTGAGATGACAGTGATTGACTTTAATGGTTTGGTTGCTTGAATTCACATAATAGGTTGGTTAGGAATATGAAAGCTAACAACCTTACGAAAACAATCAATTTTTGCATGATGAGTAGTTAACCAATCAATCCCTAGAATCACATCAAATGCAAGTA
The DNA here is from genome assembly GCA_020205605.1 of Panax ginseng. NCBI lineage: Eukaryota > Viridiplantae > Streptophyta > Magnoliopsida > Apiales > Araliaceae > Panax > Panax ginseng. Next base: position 93,566,389 of record CM035129.1, read on the forward strand.
TTCTCAAAGAAATAAGATCGACAGGTAATGTGCGGTTGCCGATTTGAACTAAACAAGACTTATAAATAGTGGATGTAATGAAGGTTTCTCCCAATAGAGTTTCAACAGATAAGTCAAAGTCTAATTTCTCCTGAGTCAAATTTAAACGTTGAGCGCAAGTAGGAAAAATAAAAGAATGGGTAGAACCAGTATCAAATAAGGTATATACTTCGCTAGAGTTTATGATAAGCTTACCCGTGATGACCTCGTTTGGGTTCTTTGCTTTCTGGGAGGTCACAACAAACGCTCTCCCTTGAACTACCGGTATTATCTTGTCTGGGATGGCCTTTGATGCCTCCATCCCAGCTGGACTTGACTTTGGTGCACGATAAAATGGGGCTAGGTGACCTTATCTTCTACAATTATAGCATGCTTTGGATAGCATTGCGCATTTTGGACTGATGTGTACCTCCCATCCACATTTCAAGCATATGATAGGTGGTCGTTCTCCTTCCTTAACGACAGGTGATATGCTGACGTCTTTCCATCATTGTTGAATCTCATCTTCTTGAAATGTCCATTCTTATTATTTTGACCATGATTACCACTGAAGTGGTTACCATTTCTGGCATATTGATTCCCTCCACGCTTGTTATCACCGCTTCGGTGATTGTTATCACTGGTATTATCATTTTATCGGCTGCTCTCTTTTGGTTGGGTTGACTCATTATCGCGCTCCAATAACTGAGACCTATTAACAACATCTGAATACAAACACAATTTATAAGAGGTAAGATATTAACGTATCTCGGGTTTCAAACCTCTTAGAAACATTCGCGTCATTCTCTCCTCATTATCAACCAAATAGGACGCAAACCGGGATAACTCGGCAAACTTGGCTTCGTACTACGACACGGTCATGTTGTTTTGCTCCAGCTTGATTAACTCTACCTCTTTCATGTGACGAATACTTTTGGGAAAGTATTTGTCATTGAACAGTTCTTGGAACTTCTCCCAAGACATCTTTAGTGCGACAGGTTGAGTACGCTTTAAAGATTCCCACCAATGTCTGCTTCGCCTCAAGAATACGAAGGTGGCAAAGGGAACCTTTTGCTCCTGAGCATCCCAAGACATCAAATATCTTGTTGATCGGCTTAATCCACGCCTCCGCCTTTTAAGTGGTTTTTGCTCTCCAAAAACTTTGGTGGTCCCAGCCTCCTTGAATCGCTTAGCGAGGATCATCCAAGAGTTGCCAGTGTTTCCACCTGCATTTTAGATAGAAGCCACTCTTGCCTGATGTTGTATGAATTGCACAAAACCTCTGAACATTCCATCATTCATCATCTGGTCCGTGTTGTTGTTTGCCTGAGGATTGTCACCTTCCTGATGCATATTATCCTGATTATTGATCTGTGGAGACTCAACGGTCTCCTGTGCTCCATTGATGTTCTCAACATTCTCGGATGCCATTTTCAAATACTGCCACAAAACAAGGGTTAATTAATATATCACATATTATCTCTATACTCTGACCGACCAATTAAATACCAAATAAACTTAGGTAGGTCATACTAGCGAAGGAATTCCCCATCTCTCCCCTCCTAGTTCTTGTCTCACATCTTAGCCAGGGATCATATCCCTAAGCTTTGATACCAACTGTGACGCCCCTGAAATACGTATACATCATCCATCTTGAGTCGCCAAATACATGGTACAAAATTCAAATACAAATTAATAATACAGCTGTCATGTAAAATACGACAAAACGTAAACTGAGAGTTTTAATAAGAATATTGTCATCTTCACAATATCCACACTCAAAAGAGTCATCATTACATTTATTTTTACACTATTTAACAGAATAGTGAGGACAACTAATACTATCATCTGGCCTGTCACTCCGTTCCCTAACTAGTCCCGGCTACTTTCTCATTAACTGAAGAGAACAGTGAAAGAAAGGGTGTGCTCAACTAGCCCAGTAAGAAATATTATGACTAAGATCATGCAGAATAAATTATCGCTAGCCTTCAATAGTGTTAAACTGATAAAATATAACAAACATCAAGTTTAACTGCAGCGGAACAAGCAATCCATTAAAAGGGTCAAGTAGAGAATAAAATCTACTATCTTTTATGATTTAAAAGGTTTTTCATCACTTTTATCGCTGAGACTCATCTTAATAAATAATCCACATCTTCCCTGTACTACGGCCAAGGATATTCATTAGTATCACAACCACAAATTATCCATGCGCTACGGGCCAAGGATATTCGTGTGTTCATCAATGGTCATGATCATGCCAACAACTGTCCATCAATGCACTACGGGCCAATGAGGACTTTTTCCACATCATTTGTAACATTACGGTCATGATTATACCGAATAATCCCTGGTAATAATCATACCAAGTCCATCTATGCACTACAGGCCACAAATGACTTTCAACATAATATACACATGAGGATGATGACAATGATATAAGAATTCAATAAAACAAGTTCAAGAATTAATTTATCCAGGAACCAATAACGTCCAAATTGTCAACATGATACTTCTTTTGCTACAAAGAAAACTCAAGAATGCTCGTAAGAATATTTCCATGAAAAGATATCGATGAAGCGTAAATATCAAGGATATTCCACTAATTTCATGGAGTATAAAAGTCAAAACTTTAACCAACCGAGTATAATAAAGAATGGAATAATAAAAGAAATCACCACCATGCGATAGATCGCATGCATAGGTTATTCCAATGTAATAATAAATAACGGAACCAAAATCATGGGTAAATCGGATAAACAGGATATTCCAATGTAATAATAAACAACGGAACCAGTGTCATGCCAGAAACACATGTATGGTGATGTTCCAATGTAATAATAAATAATCGGAATCCAGTCATGCGTAAACGCATTGCATACGATGTTCCAATAGAATAATAAATAATCGAACCCGTCATGCACGAATTTATGCATGTGATGTTCCAATGTAATAATAAAAATGGAATAATGTAAGAATTTCACCATGCATACGGTATTTTGTGATGACAAAGTTATTCCAACATAATGATAAAGAATGGAATAATGTAAGAATTTCACCATGTTTAGGGTTGTTTCAGATACAAAAAGTTATTCCAATGTAATAATAAATAATGGAATAATGTAAGAATTTCACCATGTATGCGGTATTTCAGACAGACATGTTATTCCAACATAATGGTAAAGAATGGAATAATGTATATTTCACCAAGTATAGGTAGCTCATGATACAAAGTTATTCCAAATGTAATAATAAAGAATGGAATAAATGAAGTTCTCTTCATGAATAAGAAAGAAATAATACCCCTTACGAGTACAACAAATAATATCCCTTACCATAAAAGAAGAGTATTCCGACTAGTAGGGTGAGGATATTCTTGAAGAAAACTTCCACTACGCTCAAAGCTTCTTAAAACTCTAAAGAAATACACTCAAGATTATAGAAGAATTCTCTGAACTTATGGTGTGGTTTTCAATTCTAACTAAGCATCCTATTTATAGGAATATAGAAAAGATATTATCCTGCACTATGCAATAAAATATAATATATTCTAAATATATATATATATATATATATTATTTAAAATCTAATAAAACGAATAACTTTATAAAAGTATTCTGTTTTATATAAAAACATTTTACTATGCAAAACACTATGCAGTACTATGAAATACTATGCATAATAAAATATAATATATTCTAATTATTGTCTAATAAAACAAATAACTTTATTAAAAGTATTCGCTTTATATAAAAAGATTTTACTATGCAAAACACTATGCATAATAGAATATTATATATTCTATTTATAGTCTAATAAAACGAAATAACTTTATAAAAGTATTGTGTTTTATATAAAAGCTTTTCTATTTTATTACATTAATAATACTAATAAAATAAAACTCATCATCATTATTATAATTCACACTATTAATCGGACCGTGTCGCTTCCTGTGAAAGAGGGGGCTTTCCAATAAGGATTTCTCCCTATCGACGCCGCAAATTAGGTGACCAAACCTCTCCTCGCGTAACTTCTAGACATCGTTATTATTGCAAATAATAATATTAATAACTCATCATCTCAATATATAAAATATCAACAATAATTGAATACAACTGAGTGACTTCTGACGTAAGCATCAATAATCAATATCGTGTACTACTATGCAACCACGCGTATTACTGTACTTTTAACACTGAGTGTTTCAACTGTTAATAGTAAAACTTTCGCCGTTATTTTCATAAAATATTTTTGTCGTTTTCTCAATCCGACAGTAATTCCGTTGTGGGGTCCACCAATGATTGTCTTTGCTATACGAATATTCCTCGTTAAAACGAATATTCCCGATCAATCGAATATTATATAACAACTTTATGTACTTTGTAAAATTTATAAATATTACCCACAACTATAACATTATATCAAATTCATTCCATAATATTCAAAAATGATATTTATAGAAAAATTATCTTTATTAAAAAAAGTTGGGGTCTTACAGACAATACACATTAGTTACACTAACATTAGATTCATATAGCTCACTAACAAAATCACATCTTTTCATGAACATCACTATTTAGCTTTATTACAACTACTTAAGTGATCATGCCATTGCACCACATACACATTAACAACTTGATACAACATCCAATTACATGTCTAACATGTTATCATTAGGTTATATTAATACACAAAGGATTGCACTTGCATTCGTGCATCCCGACGCCCTCCGATTGGCTCCACATACACAACAGTCCTAAATATGGCCATTTTGACCCTTCATACCATTTCAAATTGAAAACCTTAAAGAATAAAAGTTATAGGCCTATTTGTCCTCGTTCCGAATCATCTTTAATTGCATCAATCGGAGCTCGTACGAAGAAGTTATGCCCATTTTAGTAAACTATGTTCTGTCAGATTATTTTTTAAACTTTAGCTTAGCGAATTCCCCAGCCAAGGCGAGGGTTTTTACACTGGGGGGGGGGCATCGGGGTGGGGGTCCCTTCTACGATTTGTGAATTTATGCTCTGTAACTCTACGGAAAGCCAAATTAAGCCTCCAAGCTCCTTTCTAACAACCATACCAACCTATCTAAGGTGTAATAGGTTTACAGAAACATAATCTAATGTTTTCTAACGCGTTTCTAGCCATCTAAACAACATAAACATCCAAATTACAACCATTAATTTCACTATTTTTGCGAAAACTTCACTTTTTGACATTTTCAGTAAAAATCATCACTATGATTGTGTTCTTCAACCAAAACAGTTAATTTAAAGTACCTTGTTTATGTTTATTCATCCTCTTTCAAATTCAATAGTCACTTTATAAATTAAATAACTAATTAAACCTTAATTTAACTTTAAACTAAGCCATATTCATATATATTCATATAAACTCACTGTAATATGATTTTCTTCATAAATTACATACATAACATGAATTCATTGACTCTACTCATATACAAACTCATGAAAATAGTTTCACAATAACTAATTTATCATATAAAGCTATATATAACAAATAATTCATACTCTACAAAGATTTTACAGAGAATTTTGGAAGAGAAAACTAAAACTTTAAAAATAAAAGAATTAAGATGATACCTTAGTTTTAGAAGATGATAACTTTCCCTTTGATCAACAATCTTCTTTTCCCCAATTCTTCTCTCAAAGCTTCTCTAGAATTCTCTCAAGTTTTCTCTCAATCTTCTTCTTCTCTTCTTTTTCTTCTTCTGAGTCTTTCTTCTCTATTCTAACTTACGTACTAGAATATAATGTATAATAATAATATAGGTATTAAGTATATAATATAATTATAACTTTAACTGACATCAGTTATAATTTTATTTGAAAATCAAAAGTCATAAGGCTTGTTTGGCTAGCTAACTAAAAATAACCCATTAAATCTTACACCTTGTTTGGTAAACATATTTAAATTAAAGACTTAATACACATTAAGCCTTGTTTGACAAAACTGAATTAAACTCCTTTAATTTATTTTAATAACTCCTTTGTAGTAAGGTTATTTGTCACACTTTTATTTAATTATATTTTTAATAATCAATTTAATTAATTCTAATAACAATTTATTAAATTACTTTAACACATAAATCAATATAACATAATTATAATTGTCTTTATAATTATAAATTTATTTAATCAACTAACACATCATTTTAATTAAAAATTCAAATTAAAATATAATAGTTCATTTAATCATTATAACTCTCTAATTTAATTATTAAATTAAATTAGTATATTATCTCATAACAATTAATTTTCTTAACTCCTTAATTATTTACTTAACAAATAATTCACCAAAGTAAATCAAATCAAATCAATTTAAACAAATATCTATTCAACGATAAACATATCCATTAAATATTTACATAATTCAATAAATATTTAAAATTCTGGATTGTTACATCTTTCCCTCCTTATAAGGATTCTGTCCCCAAAATCACAACTCAAACAAATCATTCGTCACATTCTTTCCTACTTACAAAGATTTTGTCCCTAGAATCGAGGACATAGATTAAATAAATAACTCAGGATAATTTTTCATCATTTCAGCTTCGAGTTCCCACATTGCCTCTTCGACATTGTGGTTCTCCAAATCACCTTCACAAAAGGTATCACTTTATTTCTGAGCACTTGTTCTTTCCTGTCGACTATCTGGATAGGAATCTTTTCATAAGACAAATCTTTATCGAATTGCAATGGTTCGTACTCGATCACGTGCTTGTAATCGGGTTTATACGGTCATAACACCGAAATATGAAAAACATTATGAATGTTTTCCAACTCTAGAGGTAGAGCTACCTCATAAGCCACTTCCCCCACTCTTCTTAGTATCTCGAAAGGTCCAATAAATCTTGGGCTGAGCTTTCCTTTCTTGCCAAAATGAATTTTCCCCTTCCTAGGAGAAACTTTTAGGAAAACGAAACTTCCTACTTCAAATTCACGATTCTGCCTGTGTTCATCGGCATACTTTTTCTGTCTATCTTGGGCTGCTAACAATCTTGTCCTGCTAACAATCTTGACAGAGTCTGACCACAGTTCATATATATAAGTATATATATATATATACAAAAGCAGATAAACGCTCCAAACCGAAGTCTAGGCTCAATCGAGGCATAACTCGATAATGTTAGTCCATATATATGAAATATATATATATATATATATATATATATATATATATATATATATATATATATATATATATTAGTATATATATATAAATGAAATGAAAACCACGGACAAAAAGTCCGGGCAAACACACTCTCACGACTCTCAGCGTGTACAACAATGTGTGTGATAATAGGAGAAAGAGACTTTCTTGAATGTAAGAAGGCTTACGATTGGGCCGCCAAAGTAGACTTCTTTGACTTTAATTGTATGAACACTCAACTTACATAAGATAAAAAGTATCTATATATGGGCTAACTGGTGTTTAAAGAAGAGAAACACTCAAAAGATGTGTATGCGAGCTAAATGGATGGGCTTCCTCGCTTTTTCCTTCTCTCTCTCTTCCAAATGGTTGACCCCCCTCTATATTTATAGACGGATGGCGCGGTCGACACTGCAAGCGGCCATGATTGATCCTGCTGCTTTTGGTCATGGTGGGCCCGAGCTTCATGGGTCCCGTCGTCTCATAATACGTGCGATGCGTGCAATGTAATGTCCAATCGAACTTACAGAACTTCAATCCGAGCATCCAAACAAAGCATATATGTACTTCTTCGGTTTGCTTGTGTCGAGAGTTACGTAATGACATGGATTAGAGGTTGTACGAAGTCAGGAAGAGGGGTCTATGCCCATGGTCTTCAAGATTCAAAGTCTATCCAAAGAACTGTCACACGTAATAGTCACTCGGGATGGTCATTCCTCGATTGTTGGGACATTGTTGTATGTATGTATGTATGAATCATTTGAGATGACGCGCCATTTGTCGGATGAACAAGATGATGTTTGACTCCTTGTCGGGGTTATCGCCGGGTTGAGTTGAAAGTAGACGTTGCTCGAGGTTATATACCGAGATTGGACTACTTGTTGATATGCTGCAATATCATCTTGTTAACGTGGTAAGATGACGTTGTGACTCCTTACCGGGGTTATCGCCGATTTAAGCAGAAAGCAGACGTTACTCAAGGTTATCTCTGAGATTAGACTGCTTGTTTGTGTGCCTCACTGTCATCTGTGTATGCTCCTGTCTGAGGTATGTGTGCTTTGACAGGATGTGTGTGGTTGAAGTTGATCGCATGTGTTTGAAATAAGCATTTTCGGGGTTATCTCCGAAACTGCGATGGCATCTCTTGGGGCTATCACCAAGGATGGGGTTGCTACTCCCAGTGTTGTCTCTGGGACTGGAACTAAACGTCGCGGTGTTATCGCCGAGACAAAGCTGTTCTCTCTGGTGTTTGTTGCCAGTCTTTTGATCTGCATATCTCGGGGTTATCTCCGAGATTGGAAATGACATGCGATGTGCGTTATGGGTTTGGATCTGATGCTCTCGGTTTGTGTTAGGGTTGGAGTGAACTTTCTAGTAGTATCGAAAATGGTTTGTATGTTGTCTTTGAGGTTATCTCCAAAAGACAAATCTACCCTCCTGCAATGTTAGTAATAGGAGTGCAAAATTTCAGTGTCTACAGATGCCCTCTTTATCATATTCATGCAATACAAGGAATGGATAGGATAAAGAATCCTAAACACTTGAAATGCAAGTAAGATAATCATGATGCGATATCACGACAACATGATGCAAATGTATGTAGGATGATTGCCATGTAATCCTGTTGGGATGACAATCGGTTATGGCTTGGACATGCGATCCAAGTCTCCAAGATCTTGACGTTGGGACTTCCACCAAAGTCTTGAATCTAGACAACTGGCTTATACTCCATAGAGGTACCTCTTGTGCGGAAGAGATGCATGGGGATAAAAGCGTATACTTTTTGAGGATGTGTATAACATGTTCCCTCGGTTATCCGAATTCTTGCCAATAGATAGTTGTTTTGTTATCGGGGTTGCTGATCTTGACGATGTGTGTATCACCGGATGTATTTTCAACCTTATTGAGGAAGGTTATTTCAATGGATTTACTTGCCATTGGTTGATATAACGTCAAGGCTGCTTGACCTTCATTGATGTGTGTATCAATGGTTGCATTGCGTGGTGACCCCCGACGGGGATACGTAGATGTTTGATAACTTCGGCGTTGTAACCCCCATCGAGGATACGTATATGATTCGTTGTTTTGCGTTGTAACCCCCGTCGGGTATGTTTAGGGTTGTATCCCTGCAAATGACGGCATCGGACCTTTGTGGGGTATTGTCGTGCTAGGTTGGTGAAAGCTGAGCTCATTGGTATAGTATACCTATATTCAAATGAATACCATTGAGGTGACGGGAGTTTAAACTCGGCCACAAAGAAACCAGGATTTCAGGTTGTTAAGCTCAATCGCGTAAGCGTTTTACTCTGATTTGGCCTTTTCGACATGAGACCTCCTTTTTAACTCTAACTAGAATGAGCCGGATGTGTGGGACCCATGTAAGAGGGCGGGTGTGGACTGCGGATGTGCATATTGACTGCGACCGGTAGTGCCTATGTATAAAGGCGGTTGGTTGCTTTCATAAGTCATCGTTGTCAAGGCTACCATGAAAGAAATCTAAGAGCTTCTCTGCAGATCTGCTGAGTTCGGGCAATTTTCTGCATATTCTGTCACCATACAAGTATTCTTCACTATCCTGGTAATAAATGCATGTATTTTTTTCCAATTTCTGTCCGTTGGAAAATGACTTATCGCACGAAATGCACTTAAACACATAGTAGTGAATATGCATGCTGATATGACTTGATAAAAAATATTCAACATAGCAAATGTTAGTATTAAACCATGCTGAACATAATGATGTGAAAAAAATTGACTTTTGAAGCGATCAAATTGGCACCTTTTCTTGTCATTTCTTATCTATCGAGAGGACAAATGAGTAAAGGTAGAATAGTAAATAATCCTAGTAATTAGAGTACACTTACGGATTTTTACTTGTGATGTGATGAATGCATCTGAGGATGTATATGGTATGTGTAAAGGTGTCTTCTTGAATGGCCACCTAGTCATGCCTATGTGCATGGATAGTCCCATTTACAAAGGGGCTATGGCAAAAATTTTCAAAATGTAGGCATTAAGTAGTTATGCATTTTTAACTCTATAGTAGATGTATGTTAAAATAAGGCATGTATGCATGTAATCATGGAATGCATTTTGAAAAAGACTCGAGTGCGAAATTACCACACCCTTTACGAGGTGATTTGGAGACTTGTTGTCCGGATATTATGGATCCGAATCAGTAGAATGCGTTCATGAGGACCACTTACGGTGTATGGAGGAGGGCTTTTGAAGAGCCTCGGTCTTGGATTACATGAGAACGACCTCTCGTCGTTTGGCGGAGGCGGTGGTGCGTCTATTCGGGTTGAGGTGCCTAATGTTGAGGATGAGGAGGAGGATGTACTGTTCGAGGTTCCCGCTCTGCTGATGCGTGTTCCCCGTGAGGGAATTGCGAGTATTCAAGTGGCGAACCCGGATCTTCTAGGTGACTTGAGTAGGCATCCTTGAGTGTACACCTTGCCTTGAAATGAGGTATGAAGTTAGATCTTTAATCTTCCTTATTTCCTATTGATGAGGAGTCGAAAGGAGTGCGATGTTGATCTGCATTTGATGTAGGTTCCGGACTTCCACACGACCTCGAGGAAGCTGGTTTAGCATCCACTCTATGTATCAGGCCTTGCATGATGACTATAGAGCGATCGTCCATGGCTGGGGATTCGAGAGATTCTTCTCTATTCTACCCCATCACTGTCCCTAGGGTTATCTCAGGGCATTGTCTGAGTGGTGGTTTCACCAGACCCAGTTATTTCATTTGTTGGACTGTGAGGTGATGATGACGCCGATGGATTGGCGGTTTATCACAGGTATGGAGTTTGGAGGAGAGCCGGTGCCTTGCATGGCGGATATCACCCCTACTTCCGTCAGATCCTTGTTGGGAGTTCCGGCGGAGGCACTCAAGGGCAGGACTGTTAGGACAGGTCCTTTGAGTGTAGATGCTATGAGTGGGCTATTGAGTGAGCCTATACCCAATGATGTGAGAGTCAGGGATCACATTCTTCGGCGATTTTTCCTGATTATCATTAGGGACTGCTTCATAGCAGATAACTCTTCTACGTTGTCTTTCGCTCGATCGGCGCCACTCGACACGTGGGCCAGTATAGGAGAGAGTATGATTGGGGTTCTACACCTTTGTCTACTTCCTCGGGGAATGCGCGTGCGATCGCGAGGGCTTGGCCAAAAGCGTGGTTAGGATTCTACCCATTTCTGTTGGTGAGTGTTTCTCTTGTCTTTTCCCATATGTACGGTTTAAGAGTGTTGACTGACGGCGAGATGTTTGCCTTTGTGTTGGCGTTTTGGGCTTATGAGAGGCTCCTTTGTTTGCGTCATGTGGCGTGTGTTAGGTTTAGACACCTATCCACGAGGGCGGAGATGGCATCATTCTATCTTGGCGGAGGTCCACATTCTTTGAGGTTTCACTCATTGTCGCTGCGGTGGAGCTATTGACGGTGATGTCATCACGTGGATTCCCTACTCTGAGAGAATTTGGGAGTTGGCTTTGAGGATGGGTACCCATTGGGGTAGAGTACATCATATCCACCGTATGATTCCTCTCTTCTGAGATGGAGGATGGGAGCTCTATTTGGGAGAAGCGTCTTATTAGGAGCACCACAGGAGAGAGATTCGTATGCCGATCTTGCCTCTGTCGAGCGTTATTGGCTGTTTTCATAGTCACCGTCGTTGACATCCCATTGTTGAGGATTGACGGTTTTACATTGTCGAGGCCCACCCTGCTCACGGAGATGTTCCGGCATTGGTGGATCCCTCGTACCATTGGAGCTCGGACCCCGCCACCACGCGTTTATGGGGATATGGTTCCGGGATCCGTGATGATGATGGATTGGCTAGCTTTGTGTCGAGATCCGACTTATGTGACCTGGATCGAGAGATTGACTCGGCGGTTGGATCGGTCACATCTTTTCATTCGGCATTTGGGAGAGATCCTGCGAGAGGCGAATACTTTTGATCCTTCCACTCTCTGAGCTGGTCCTCGGATGACCCATTTGGTTTTGTCGGTAGCAGATCCTCCCTTGTATAGGCTGACATCCACAGTAGATAGAGATCCGGTGACTCGGGAGGAGTTACATCGGTGGATAGCATCGATGATGTGGACATTGACACTATTGACTTTTTGATGTATTTCTCGTTATCTCTTTTGATAGGCCTCTTGTTAGGCTATTTGGGTAACTTCCCCATTCTCGCTATATCTTTTTGATAGGCCTCTGTTAGTTGTTGGGTAGCTTCACCCCATTTCCACATATTTTAGTTGTCTGAGATGTATTAGATGATGATATACTTAGGAATGTATATACGATTTTCTATTCCTATATCATATTGCCATCTATTGTATCATGCATGTATCATTGTTATGCATATGTATGTATATCGAGAGATACTCGGCATTGACCTGGATGGTCTTATGACACGGCTGTCTGAGATGTCTTCTTGACGATTAATAGCATTGATCATACCCCACCATCTGCGGTGGTAGTTGGTATCGATCATGGTATGATAGTATATCACCATCGAGACATGGTGATCGTAGATGATTCTTTGCGACATCTTATGACCCTACTTGATGTTTGAGTTCCTCCGAGGATTTATAGAGGGCATGCTTTAGAGCATTGGATATCGAGACAAACGGTATTAAAACCGGGACCCGTGGTGACTCTACTTTGGAGGTATGCACGATTAACGATCTTTGCCTCTGGGCGAGACCTTGCGTGCGTATGGCGATGGGAGACATGAGTAGACGATTCATGACTCTCACGAGGATTGAGGCGCGAGTAGTGCGAGATGAGACACATCCGGCCATATGATATCCCAGCATTTCTGATAGACGAGGTTTGGCTCGAGGGCGATTATTCCGGGCATTAAAGATTTCACCACACCGGAGGATCATTGGCGTTTCGGCCCGAGTAGATGTCTTATACTTGCGTTGTTGTCATCATACGTCGTCTACATGTACGCGATACATGGATGAGCTGAGACATCGGAGTTATTATGGCGGTGAGAGCTCTCGGGAGGGTCATACCATCGTTCGATGATCATAGCTGAGACCTTGAGGTTGACTACATCTTCTTTGCACTTATCCGTGCGGGGGTATTCACGGAGTAGCTTCGGTCATCTTGTATGTGTGGTTCATGTCACACTTGAGGCCGATTGGTACATTCGGACATCATGGATTTTGTTTCACCCATGAGATAGCCATGTAATTACTCCTTTTAACTGCTGGGGTGTATGAGATGTTGCATCTTGGTCCGCTTTCTTGGCGAGAGATTGGAGATCCTTTTGATATATTCTGCCGTGTTCGAGGCTCATCTCACCCTATAGCTTCATTACTCATGCTCGGGCATGGATTACCTCCCTACTAGCTGGTTTGAGGGGCATGATTACCTACCACCCATTGGTAGTGATGTGTCGGTTTGACCCGGTTTGGGACTTTCATCCATATGAGGGCGGTGAGTCGGCGTTTGCGTCACACCATTTGTCGTGCCGGAGGAGAGATCCGGGTTGTATACTGTTGGGATCGTGAGAGTTTCTTGAGTTTTCTATCGATCATCCGGTAGTTCTGCGAGTATTCCATGGATGGAGCAGAGGCGCATTGGCTGCGGCGGTATCCACGATCTGCGAGAGATAGATTATGATGATGAGGAGCCTATAGAGGGCATCATTCCCACCGATGAGTTGGCTGTTGGGAATTGCCGGCATTTGTGATAGATTCTCCCTCTCAAGTGCCACTTGTTACTCGATTATTGACAACATCTGGAGCGAGCTTACATCGATGACCTATGACGCGAGAGATCGGGCTAGGGCCACGATGTTGATGACTCTTGATGAGAGAGATCTTTGCTACTGTTAGAGAGAGACGAGGCTAGATCGGCCGAGGATGCGTTGATAGTGGAGCGGGATCTTGCTTTATCTGCTAGGGATGTGGCCATTGCAGAATGACACTTGTGAGATCCCGGATGATGATCGGTCTTGCTTGACATGAGTGCATACATTGATGAGCACTCCACCACCATGCGATCGACCTCGATCTGCTAGGCTCGTATAGATACCCTTGGGCGGGAGCTTGCGACGTTACCTCCGTCTTGAGAGAGGGATGCTATGTTAGATCGATAGTTCGCATCTTTACTGAGATCTGTAGATAGCTTTGTATTTTCTGCCACGCACTAAACAGCCATTTTGTCATGTATACGACCACATATATATATATATCAAAGTATTATTATATATGGCGGGGAAATATATGTTGATTCACTTCCCTTTTAGTTATGCCTTGATACTTGCTTGATATTTTTTGCATGTCTTCTCCGGGGCCTTTGATCTTGATGCATTACGAACTTATCCTTGATAGATGGACATTGAGGCGTCATGAAGGTCTCTCGAGAATGGATCATTGATTTATAAAAATCCTACCATCTTTGGTGTCTTGGGGTTTGTATCTGTATGGAAAAGTGGAGAGGATGATAGTTTCTTCCTCTCTAAAGATTTACCGCTCCACGGATGGTGGCCAATACTTCTATTTGTGAGAAGCCTAGTTAATTCCATCTCTTATGGGTTGGTATTGCTCTTGAGGCACGATCGCGACTTAGATGGTCACCATATCTTCTATTTGTGAGAAGAGGTTGGATAATTCCATCCTTTGATCTGAAACCCGATGAAGTAGGGCAATTTGAAGGTTGATCCCGATCTTAGTGTGACAAGTATGTTTGTTACGGTAGGGGTTAGGCGCACCATGAATGGTACGCCTCGTCTCCTGTTGAAGAGGAGATCAAGTATCTGCGTGGTTCGAACCTAGTGTAGGAGGTTCAACGGCGCTGAATGTGAAAGCGCGAAGGGTGTGAAAGTATTTTTTGTTTTTTTTTTGTGAAGAAAAAAGGTAGAAATGTTTTTGTTGTTTTTTTTTTTATTGCGGCCAGGGCCATATAGAATATGGTTGCCTCACGTACCCCAGTATTAGGAGATCGGTCGGCGTAGTTCACCCCTCGGATGAATCGCGGTGAAGAGAAGCACAAATCCATGTGCGAGGCTATCTTTGCGGGAGAAGAAAGTTTAATCCCATGATGGGGATAAAGCGCAAATGGAAAAAGTTTGATCCGTCTTGAGGATAAGCTGCGGGGTAAAAGCTAGTCTTGAGGAAAGCGCAATTGTAAAAAGTTTGATCCGTCTTGAGGATAAAGCGCAAGTGTAGAAAAGTTTAATCTGTCTTCGGGAAAGCTGCAAGTGTGAAAAGTTTAACCTCGTTTTTGGGAGAAGCTAGCGAGTGTGAAAAGTTTAACCTCATTTTCGGAGAAAGTGTGCAAAGTTTAACCAGTTTTAGGGAGAAAGCTGTGGTTTTGAAAAGTGTATGTTTCCACGAGGGTAGAAAAATTAATAAAGCAAGGGTTCAAAACCGGAATGGTGGTGATTTGATGATCAAAACAAGGATGTTTGTTTGATGGTAACTTGACATAATCTTAGTTTCACGGTGTCCAGAGTTAATAAGTTTGTGGAAATTCATCGCCATCCATTTCACGCAATCTTGAGCACCTCTGTCAATACCTCCTTGACAACAAATGGGCCTTCCCGATTAGGGCGAATTTTCCTTAGGCGATCTTGGTTGTCAATGATCTTCTTCAAAACCAAGTCATGTTGTTTGAATTATCGTAGTCGGACTTTTACATTGTAGGGCCAGATGCGATCCTTTCTTGATATAATGACCATGGAAGATAGCCGCGGTTCGCCTTTCATCTATCGAGAGATAATTGGTGATACTTGTCTTGTACCCATTGGTCTTCATCAATTGAGCATCCATCGGGACTCGAGGATTCCATTTCCACTTCTATGGAGACCTTTGCTTCCATCCCATATCTTAGTGAGTAGGGGTTGCCCGGTGGAAGTTCGCATCGAATTACGTAGGCTAATAAAGTTAGGGGCAAAAGTCGGGCCATCCTTTGTGATTGGCGGACATTTTACGCATGATCTTCTTGATGTTTTTATTAGCGCTTTCAACAGCACCATTCATCTTTGGTCGGTGAGATGATGAGTTGAGATGTTTGATGTGGAATTTTTGCATAATTCCTCCATCATTTTGTTGTTGAGGTTCTTAGCATTGTCGACACAATGACCTCTGGTTGTCCATATCGACAAACAACATTGTTTACGATGAAACATGATGATGACTTCTTTAGTGACCTTGGGGAAGGAAGCTGCTTGACCCATTTGGTGAAAGTAGTCGATCATGGTGAATATGAATCGATGTCCATTCTTGGCTTTGGGCTCGATGGGCGATTACGTCCATTCCCCACATTGAGAAGGGCCAAGGCGAACTCATATTGTGGAGTTCCTTTGAGAGGGCGTGAATAACATTCCATGGATCGACATTGATAGCACCTCTTGGCGTGATCATCACGATCGACTTTGAGTGTAAGCCAATAATGTCTGTTACGAAATTTTCTTGACAAGTAGGGGTCCACTCATGTGAGGGCCGCATATTCCACCATGGATCTCATCCATGAGTCGCTGAGCTTGGTCTTTGTCTAGACATCTGAGGAGACCTAATCATGCATCTCTTTTGTAGAGTGCATCTCCGCTCAGAGTAAATTTCATAGCAAATCGATGAATCCGCCTCTTCTCGATTAGGCTCGCCTCGGTGGGTGTAGATCCATCTAAGTAGATACTCCTTGATATCTTGATACCAAGGGTTGTGGATGGGAGGCAACTCATCAAATACTTCTCAATGTAATTCCCATAGCTGGGGCCTTTTGCATGCAATCGTGATACTTGGCATGTTTTCCTTTGTCGGTATGTAAACCAAGGAGGCCAACGTTGCTAATGCATCTGCAAAGTCATTCTATTACGAGGAATGTGTAGAAAGGAGATTTCTTGAACTCCAAAGCCATCTGTAGAACTTCTTGAGTGGTAAGGCGATAAATGTAATTCTTTGGTGCGATAGATTCACTGTGGATTGCTTGATTACCAATTCGGAATCCCCAAAGGCGATTAACAGCTTTGATACCCATTGAGCGGGAAAGTTTGAGTCCCATAATCTGACCTTCATACTCAAATTGTGTTGTTGGTGTTGACAAACTATAATTTGTGGCGACGGATCTTTGCTCCCCGTGCGCGGATATTAAAACTTCTCTCGACTCGGAGCCTTACGAATTGTGACTCCATCAAAATACATTTTCCACGATTGGCATGTATCGTCTTGATGTGTTAGGTGAATTACCATTACTCCTTCGTCGAGGAAAGTATGTTTCTAAGGGTTTGTAATCCCTACGGTGCGGCGACCGATTGATCCATAATTCCTTGACCTTTGACGAGACTTTTGTGTCACGTAGATGATGTCAAATTGCTTTGAGGATCAAGCGCCATCTGGATGATCGATAATTGATATGGGTTTCTTGAACACATACTTCAAAGGATCCACGCGGGATATGAGATGGGTTGTGTGACCATGGAGATAATGTTGTAATCTCATGGAAGCCCACATTAAAAGCACAACAAGTTTTCTCAATCGAGTATACTTGTGTTCACTTTGGTCTTTGAATCTTTCTTGAGAGTAATAGATAGCTCGTTCTTGGCCTCTATGTCTTTTCCGCTTTGACATCTGACCCATAGCATTGTCATTTATGGGCAGTACATGAATAGGGGAACATCATCCACAGGAGGTACCAAAATAGGGCGTTAATCAAGCTTCTTTGATTGTAAGGAAGACTTTACGGCACTCATCTATTCCACTTCATGGAGGAGTTCTTCCTTAACAATTTGAAGATTGGCTCACGAGTTCTTTGTGAGTTGAGAAATGAATCGGCTAATGAAGTTGATTCTTCCCAAAATCCCGTATCTCCTTTTTCACATTTGAGGAGCGGGCATTTCCTTGATGGCACGGATTTTAGCGGGATCCAGATTCAATCCTTTTTGTGGTGACTAGGAAACTGCAACTTGCGACTTAACACCAAAGGCGCGCTTGGCGGGATTCAACTTCAAGTTGTACTTACATGACTTGTTGAATAGTTTTACGAGATGGTCTAAATGGTCATCCTCCTTACGAGATTTGATAATGATGTCATCCACATAGATCTCTATCTCTTTGTGCATTAAATCGTGGAAAAGAGCCATCATAGCTTCATTTGGTAGGTTGCCCAGACATTGATGAGGCGAATGACAACCGTCTGTAGCAAAAAGGTTCCCAGGCGTGATGAAAGCGGTTTCTCACGATCTTCCTCGGCGACCATAATTTGATGGTACCCATAAAGCAATCGACAAAAGGAGTACATGCCGTCTTGAGCGGTATTGTCAATAAGAATGTGGATAAATGGCGCGGGAAAGCTATCTTTCGAGCGAGCTTTGTTTAAATCCAGATAATCCACCTTGAGACTCACACCTTTCCCCTGGTTTAGAATGCAGGGAACAATGTTGGATATCCACTCCGGGATATGTAGACACCATGATGATGCCAACTTGAAATTGTTTCACAATCTCCTCTTTAACCTTTAAACTCCACTCGGTTTTCAATCACTTTGAGCTTTTGCCTAAGCGGCTTGAATCCTTCTTTAATGGGAAGGCGATGAAGGACAATGTCGATTGGACAAACCCACCATGTCTTCATGAGACCATGCAAACACATCCTGGAATTGGGTTAACGGTGCAACCATGTCATTTCCGTTGATTTGTGGAAAGGTGCGAACCAATCTGGATTAGCTTAGGGTTGTCTAAGGTTCTAAGATAGAAGAAATGGTTTGATCAAGATTGGGTTTGGGTTTGTCGGCGACCCATTCCTTAATCTCTTGAGGTGTCTCAATGTCCTCTTGGATGTCCATCAAGTCTGAGTCCAACTTTGCATCAAATTCTGACCCTTGTGGAGAGAAGGCACTTACTTATCGGCAAAATCTGAGCACATCTAAATTGAGTCTTGAAAACAAAATATGCTTTCACTTAATATATGCAATTGTTCGATCATACAAAAGTGTTAGCATGTACGTGATAAAATAACGCTAATCTTTGTAAAGGAAAGAAAGCAATTAAAAAGTTATCTCTGAGGCGGAGGATTTTACGCCCATTTTACCCTCGTCGACCAATGCATGGAGTGCTGCTCCAATTGTTGAGGGCAAAGTCCTGCAGGACTGCAATGATAGAAGGATTGTCAGTGTCCTCCTTCTCCCGAATGATGACCATAACATCTGGGCAATCATCGTCTGGGGTGTATCTGTTTGTATGTTCATCATGAACAATAACGCGAATGCCTGCCATCATCAAGGCAATGTCATGTTTGCGTTTCCGCTCCTTTTCTTCCACCTCGGGATCAGGAGTCAGCACCTCTTTAGCTTTGATTGGCACTGGTTTTGGAAACAACATAGCCACAGTCCGGGCTGGAACCTTTACTGGAGATTGTATCAACTCATGTGGTAAAGGAATAGATGATCGTAGTCTTGACGAAGTCGAGGAACACTGCTTGTGAGGATTCTATGCTTGGAACTAGCGAATAGCCTAGCCCATTTGTCCCAATTTGTTTTGGACATTTGGATAGGGTGCTTGATACCTATTGATCCTTACCAAGTCCTTGTCGGGTTGGTAACCCAATAACATCATTTCTGAGTGGGTGACATAACCTCGTCGAAAATCTTTGGAGTGCGGGAAGTGGCATTCCAATAGGATGGTATTGCGTATTACTCACTTCCAGAGTATGGCTGCTAAAACTCAACCTTTGAGTTGAAGCTGATAATTGGTAGAGTTTACGGTCTAGGACCTTCCTCGGCATTAACGATGACTAGGCTATTGTTAATGATGTATTTGAGTTGTTGATGTAAGGTGGAGGAACAACTCCGACCATATGTATCCATGGTCTCCCCGATAGCGAGGTTGTATCCACGAATCTATCTTGAGGGCGTGAAAGGATACGTTGAATGTATGGGGACCAATCTCAATTGGTAATTCAATCTTTCCAATGAATTTCACGAGATCCATCAAAAGCTCGATTGATCATATGGCTACTTTGTATTCGATTGGGATTGATGTTCATCTTCACCAAGGTGGCATAAGGGCGGATATTGAGAGATGAGCCTCCATCTATTAATACTCCTGCAAGCATATACCGGAAGATAACAACTGCGATGTGTAGTGGTTTTGCAATGATTGGTTCCCTCGGGGAGGTATGTAAATCATCGATGAAGGATATCACATTGTTGTTGAAAATGTGATCCACCAAATGTTGAAATTTTCCACATCCATTGATTTTGGCGGTAGGCTTCTTCCAAAACCTTTAGCAAGACCTTCCGATGATCTTGGAGAGAAAACCAAGTCGATATGGAAATCGGTGTGGAGCTTCTCATGAGCTTAAAACCACTTTGGCTTCATTGTGGCCCATAGTATGGAGGAATTGTTCAATCTTCTCCATGGACAACTTCCCTTTTGCTTCATAGTAGGTTTGATAACCCGTCGAGGAAGGTGCGATGGATTCTCTTTCGACACTTGCTACGATGATAGTATGAGATGTAGATCCTTGACTTCTCCATAATTCCATGGCACTTTGTGTAAGTGACAACGGGATGTTGTACTACTGCAAGGCAAAAAGAATTGGCTCTGGTGCGGCCACTTTCAAAGGTTGTAACTTCCTTTGAGTTGAATTGGTTGTATGGGAAATGTTTTAACAATGATCATCCTCCTCGGATATAAGCACTCTTGATCCTTCCATTGAATAGGGTATGCGTTCCCACCCTTAAGTTGCACAGTGTAATCATCTGCTACTTGCAGGACACCGCTATCAATAAGATTCTGAATGAGATGGCGGAGTGCCCAGCATTCTTCTGTGCTGTGACCGCGAGAATGTGAATGATATTGACACATTTCATCGAGTTGAACCACCTGAGCGAGATTGATCGGAGGGAGAAGGAATGTGATTCTTCCTTCATTGATCAACATTTGAAGTATCTCCTCCATAGATTGGCCCAAATAGGTGAATTCCCTTTGATTGGCGAAATCCCGACGGGCTTTAGCACTTGCTCTCTTTGCAACCTTTTCCTCCATAGCTTCGCTTTCTGAAGGTGTTGATGGAGCATTCATAACAAATGGAAGGAGATAGGCATGCTCTTGCCTGATTAATTGGCGTGTGACTTGGTGTTGGTGTGTTACCAGTTCTGCCAATTGCTCAATTTGTTTGCAAAGAGCTTTCATCTTTCGTTCCATGGTGAATTGGAACTTTGCATAATCCCATTTGTCAACACCGTCTTTGATGGGTTGGGATGATTCACCAGTAGAATTGGAGCCATGTCCAGTACTCCAACTGATCATGTTAACCTCTTCCTCTTTGTGTTGTGGGAGAGGGTTGTCTTGTACGTGAGGTTGATCTGGCTTGGTGACCACAATCTCACCATTGTCTATCAGATCTTGAATTTTATGCTTCAAGGCCCAACAATCTTGAGTATCATGTCTGGGTGCCCCAGCATGATATGCACATTTCTGGTTAGCATTGAAACCCCTACCACTAGGGTTGGCTGGCGGAAGAAGATGTGTAATTTTCTTCTGAGTAGTCAGAAGAGCAAGAATATTCTCGAGCGAATCCCCTAAGGGTGTGAGCGTTGAGTCGCTTTCTTCTCCACTTTTGAGCAATGGAGGGTTTGAAGATTGTCTTTGGAAAAGGGGAGTAGTTTCTCTCTGCTGCATAGGCATGTTTGGATTGCCTTTACGTCCTTGTAGTATCAAGGAAACATCCTCCTCTTTCTTTTTATGGACCCTCGGAGTTGTTTCCATAAGATCCGGGATTTGGATGTGCTCGTAACTGACTTTAAGAAGCGGCTAGGTCTTGAATTTTACGGACTTCAATCCCATTTACGCCATCTCGTAGTGTTTGATCATTTGAAAATGGTTTGCCAATACCAAATAGAACTCTTTCATAGAAAGGAGCTTCTTGTACATCTATGAAGGTCATGACCATTTCGACTCTGTCATGGAAGAATAACTTGAAAGCGACAAGGCGCCTCCACCTTTGAGCATACTCTCTGAATGACTCATTAGGCATGTTTCTTGACCTTGGTAATTTGATCTGGGTCGAGAGCCATCTGAGATTGAAAAGCTGTATTGAGTGAGGAAGGCATGAGCTAGTTCTTCCCGACTATGGATCTTAGAGTTGTCTAATCTGGTATACCATGAGCGGGCTTCTCGGTCGGACTTTTTGAAAGCAATTTGCATTACGAGCTTTTCATCCTCGGCATAAGATCCAAGTTCTCCAATGAACACCTTCAAATGTGTGTAAGGATCCCCTAATCCGTCATATTTCTCAAAATCAGGGGTCTTAAATTTCTCTGGATAATGAACACCGGAAATATACAAAGGTCTCATATATGAAACAACGCCATGAGTTCCAATCCCTTGAGAACGAAATGGTTTCCTCCATCTGAAGGACCTTTTTCACGATATCATCGGTTATGCTGGATCTGCTTTGAGATGGGTGCTTTCGGGATCTTTGTTGGTTGTATCAAGCGATGCTCTGGAATTATTTTTTCCGGATGTTGAACTCCCCTTTGTGCAGAGGATTCTATATGTGGGGGTATCTTCGTACCCTGGGTAGACTAGTGTAACTCTTTCAGTATAACAACCAAGTCTATGATTTGTTTACTCAATCCGTCAAATTCTTCTCGGGAAACAGGATGAGGCATGTTGGAGGAAGACATGATTGGTACATGAAGCTTGAGGCCTTTTTGGATTTAGAGCGGGTAACTGGCCCAATTGCTTCCCTACAAAAGACTTACGTAGTTTAGTCTTAGGGAAATATAAATGTTATCATAACATGTCCGTTTTAGTAATTTGTCCTGCAAAACCGGTTTGTTAATTGCTAACATGTTATTACAAGTAAATGTTTTTACAAGTAATTTGAAATTGGAGAGTATGAAGAAACTTTCCTCCGCGTTTGGTTTATCGGAGGTTGACCTATCCTAGGGTTTCTCTCACGGCTTTTTGGCAATGAAGGTTCCCAGATCATTGCAATCTACTCAATGGGAATTTAATCCGGTCTTTCAACTGGAGCGAATCTGGGTGGTGCCTTTCCTGAGTCCCGGGGAATTATTCTTCCCACGGGTCCAGTAATCAAACAAGCGGGATAGCCTCTAACGGAGGGACCACATAACATACATTCACATACTGGCGTGTCTCACCGTTTATGCAAAATGATGACATGTCTGAAACACTAATATATGCGAATATATCACAAATAGATATTTAGCGGTCACGATAAATAAGATGCATTAGTACATTTTATCGAAATGTAAATGCAACAATCACACACAAGCATATAACAATTTTGAAAAGCTTGCAATAGCGGCTTAAGCCCTCTTCTTTGGAGTCCCAGCAAAGTCGCCACACATCGGCGTCGGGATTTTAATTGTCCTTTTTCGTTACTTGTCTTTTGGTGTTCTCATGTTAATGTGAGATTTGTTTGAAAAAAATAAGTGAAAAAGGTCCGACATGTATAATGTCGACGATTGACTTTAAAGTCGCGATTGGTGTATTTATTTGGTTGCACTAACGCAATGAAAAGGTTTTTCACATTGACCCGGTGTTTTGACAACTTTGCTAAGCGTCTGCAATGAAACCGAGATTCATTAAGGGTTGGGGGCTTGATTATGCGGAGGGGAAGGTGTTAGGCACCCCAACATCCGTGTTACCACGGTGACCACCACTCTTCAAAGAAATTGTTATATGAATGTGTGTGTGTGTGTGGATCAATGTGCAATTATATGAAAGTAGTGCGAGGCCTCGTTCCCACCTATATACACCTGGTTTTGATTTTATTTAGGAAAATCCAATTTTAACCACAATATATAAAGCAATGAAGTTTTTTGTAAAGAGGTTTTCAAACCTTATGCTCAATAGGAATTGAGACCTTTTCATACTTCCATTTTTATTATTAAATGTCCTAGCTTGTTTGCTTTTATTTTCGAGATCGAGGCATCCTCGAGAAAATAATATATAGCGATGTTAGAATTCCTCATGGGCATGACACCATCTAAGGAAACTCGAGACACTTTGTAAAATAATGTACAAACTACTTACTGACTAGAAAATGTCCATCATGGGAACCGAATCAAGATTGATGGCCCTGAACACATGATCACATGATTCTTAGGCTCACAAATCTTTACAATTTGTATAGAAAGCGATGGCAGCGATGGCGATATATATATATATATATATATAGCTATAAATATATATATATATATATATGACATTATCAACCGCCACGAAGTGAACTCCAAAGTGGGACAAAATGTAAATAAAGTTGTAAAAGCGATCAAGCGCCACGAAGTGAACTCTCGAGCGAGACATAATGTAAATAAAAATTTGTAAAAAGCCACGGAGTAAACTCCGGGCTGAAAATGTAAATATATATATATATATATATATATATATATATATATATATATATATATATATATATATATATATATATATAAAAGCGATAAGCGCATATTTGGATGTAAATCCGGGCTCATCGGATATGTCAAAAATGACAATTATATATATATATATATATAAAAGCGAATAAATGCATGGGATATAAAATCCGAGCTCATCAGATATATAATAAATAATGATATATATATATATATATATATATATATATATATATATATATATATATATATATATATATATATATATATATAATTAAACACTCAGGGCATCAAGTCTAGGCTCATCGGATGAGAGTCGACCATAATTCATATATATATATAAGTATATATATATATATATATACGGAAGCAAAAACGCTCGGGCAAAATCTAGGCTCAATAGAGGCATAACTTTCGATAATGTTAGTCCATATATATGAAATATATATATATATATATATATATATATATATATATATATATATATATATATATATATATATACAAATGTAAATGAAAACCACGGACAAAAAGTTCAGGCAAACACAATCACACGACTCTCAGCGTGTACAGCGATGTGTGATAATAGGAAAAGAGACTTTCTTGAATGTAAGAAGGCTTACGGTGGATTGCCAAAGTAGACTTCTTTGACTTTAATTGTATGAACACTCGGCTTAGTAAGATAAAAAGTATCTATATATGGGCTAACTTGATGTTTAAAGAAGAGGAAACACTCAAAAGATGTGTATGCTGAGCTAAATGGACAAGGCTTCCTCGCCTTTTCCTTCTCTCTCTCTTGTAAATGGTGACCCCCCCCTCTATATTTATAGAAGGGATGGCGCAGTGAGTCGACTTCTGCGCGGCCATGATTGATCTGTGGTTTGGTAGGTGGTGGTGCCTGGGCTTCATGAGTCCCGTCGTCTCAGTGTCACGATGCGATCGTGCCTTTGTAATGTCAATCGAACTTACGAACTTCAATCAGAGCATCCAAGCGAAGCATATCTGTGTACTTCTTGGGTTTGCTTGTGTGAGAGTTACGTAATGACATGGATTAGAGGTTGTACGAAGTTAGGAAGAGGGGTCTATGCCCATGGTCTTCAAGCTTCAAAGTCTATACAAAGTACTGTCACACGTAATAGTCACTCGGGATGGTCATTCCTCGATTGTTGGGACATTGTTGTATGTATGTATGTATAAAGCATTTGAGACGATGCGCCATTTATCGAATAAACAAGATGATGTTTGACTCCTTGTCTGGTTATCGCCGGGTTAAGTTGAAAGTAGACGTTGCTCAGGGTTACAGCTGAGATTGGACTACTTGTTGATATGCTGCGATATCATCTTGTTGACGTGGTAAGATGACGTTGTGACTCCTCACCGGGGTTATCGCCGGTTTAAGCGGAAAGTAGACGTTGCTCAGGGTTATCTCTGAGATTGGACTGCTTGTTTGTGTGCCTCACTGTCATCTGTGTATGCTCCTGTCTGAGGTATGTGTGCTTTGACAGGATGTATGTGGTTGAAGCTGATCGCATGTGTTTGAAACAAGCATTTTCGGGGTTATCGCCGGAACTGCGATGGCATCTCTTGGGGCTATCACCAAGGATGGGGTTCTTACTCGATGTTGTCTCTAGGGAATTTGGGCTGAAACGTCGCGGTGTTATCGCCAGAGACATGTTATTCTCTCGGTGTTTATTCTTGGGTCTTTTGATCTGCATATCTCGGGGTTATCTCCTAGATTGGAAATATTTATGCCGTGTGTGTTCTGGTTTGGATCTGATGCTCCCGTTTGTGTTAGGGTTGTTGAAGTGAACTTACGGTAGTATCGAATGGTTTGTATGTTGTCTTCGGGGTTATCTCCAAAAGACAAATCTACCCCTACAATGTTAGTAATAGGAGTGCAAAAATTTTGAGTGTCTACATTCTTCTCTCGTCACAACGTACATATATATACAAGTCTAAACCCAGCACACATCGAGTCTTTAATGGTATTCAATATAGTACACTGAGTGGTTTCCCAAAAACAACCAACAAATTAGTTTCCATCTCGTCTACACTGTTTTCACAGTAACTTAGATCGGTTACTAATTTGTATATACCTTCGCTCTCTAAAGGAATTGTTTAGCCCAGCTCCTATACATCCACCATTAAAGAGTATAGTTGCACTGCCTTAGACTTAATACTTACTTGTACAAATACTCAAGAAATTGGTAATTATCAAAGATATTTAATGTCACCAACTTACTATTATAAACTAATTTCACATAAATTATTTAATTTCGATAGATAAATCTTATCCATCTTCATATTAATTCATCTCTACAATTCATAATAAATATATAATAATGATATATATATTTATTAAGCACACCATTACTTATTACATAGTTCATATTACCCTATGTAACACAATACCACATACCTCATAACACATATATATTCTTGTTCGAACCCTTCACACGCCTTAAGAATTTTATTTACAAAATTCTTATTTGAATATTTTCTGAAAATTCGGGTTCTTACATAGACTACCTATTACAACAAACAAAACACAAATCTATTACACAGATTCAGAGATATGAAAACCACAAAACAGTTGACTGACCATGACCACTGTTCTGGGTTACCCAGAAACCCAAGAATAGCTCTGACAGTAACTTCGAGCCTCTATAACTTCTTGTTATATGTAGGTTAAAGCACGAAATTTGTTTGATGTTGTACTACTGTATGAGTATTATAACATCCATATTTGTCCAAACCTAGAATCATTAATAGTAGCAAGATAGATCATGGTCAAAGTGGTCCATCGACCATGACTGACTGAAACCCAGAAACTCAAGAACACCTATAGCGACATTTCCTGTCACTATAGGGCTTTAGCGACAGACAATTTTTTTTTTAGAAATTAATTAATAAAAATTAGAAATAATTAATAAATAAATATAAAAATAGTTTAAAAAATTATATTATGTTATTATAATTAACTTTTGATATTTTTACATAAATTCAATAAATATATTTTTTTATTTGAACATTATTAATTATTAAGTTAATAATAAAGTAATTAGAATAATTACTTATAAATAATAAATAATTATTGAAAAATAATATTAATGATTTAAAATCATAATAAATGTTTATAAATTATTTAAAAATAGTAAACAAATTTTTATAAAAATTTAAGTAAACACTAATTATTTAGAAATAGAAATAAATGATTTAAAAATCATTTAAAGGATAAATAAATACTTAAAAATTATTATAAGCTTCTAGAAATTATTATAATGGATATATAAATTATCTAAAAATGTAACAAAGCTTATAAATAAAGTTTAGTCGATATATCAACTTATTTAATACACAGTAAGGTCATTAAACATCGAAACTATATCGAACTTAACCCGAACATATGTAAATTTTGTATTGTAGTATTGTTATCAATACTAATGGGTTAGATTTATATGAATAAACATCATAGGTGTTTATTAACGAATCAAGTAGCATAACTTGCTTGATCTACGCTCAGGCAAGTTTTCTATACCCTAATTACTTTTCCAAATTATTACTTACACAAATTCTCAAACCCTGTTTATTCGTTGAACAAGATTTCTATTTTGAATTGCTTTCGATATGATAAATCAAATCTAAACTTGAATTACCACTTATTGTAATGTTATTGCCATAGCTTCAGCATAACTAAGAAATGAATTGTTTATTCTTATGATATTGTTTATTAAGCATAGGTTATTGTGTCAAACCAAATTATTTTAGTAAGACATCCTATATTGAAGTTGGGTATCCCGTGAGGGATCGAGGTTTGGTCAATAATAAATTGACAATAATTTAGGTGCATTTGAGCACTGGTAGGATGAGATGTTTACTCCTAGGATATTGAGTAGGTTGATCCCCTATCTCATATCTAAAACAAAGTTTCTAAGTCTGTGTGACTGACAGAAATAAAAAGTCCAAAAATGGTTGAAAAGAAATTCCAAAAATGGTAGCAACTATCAGTTGAATTTTGAATTGTTATACTTATTCAAATCATATATTGTTATAAATATAAAACCTGTTGAGCATGTCGTTGCTCACCCTTGCAAATTATTCCCTTTGCAGTATTAGATGGTAACCCTGGAACATCTGGAGTAGATAAAGGGAAGCATCCCTGTTTAGATTAGCTTATATTTCTGTCTAGTTGAATACTTTGTATTAAGAAATTCTTTATGAGAATCATGCAATCGAACTTTAATATTTATGATATGTAACATCTTTTATTTTCGTAACCGTGTTTTCTTACATATATAGATGTAATTTAGAATCTTCAATCTAGTTTGAGATCCTTGGGAACTATTTATCTGAGTGAGGGTATTGATAACATGGACTGTTCATGTTATTGTTGGTACTCTGAATTTCGAATAGATAGGCACTATCGATACGCTAGTTGTGATGCCCCCAAAATAGGTCCACACGACCCATTCTGAGTCGCCAGATATCACACTATAGAAATCAAATACAAAGTTCATTTATACAACTATTGAACTATCGTGTAGAGTACGACAACCCATAAGCTGTGAGTTTTAATACAAATATATGTAATTCTCATAGTGCTTCGACCACAACACCTTACAATGGTACTTTACATAAAAGTACAGTCAATAACTATTTTAGAAATTAAAATTTTTGGAAAATGCTCAAGGAAACCTTCGTACATGGGAGGCCATGCATCTAAGTTATGATAGATATCATATGACTCGAGAATTATCCTTGGTTGACCCAATAGACCCCAAAGAAAAATGAGAAGATTACTGTCATGTTCTTTCTAATGGTGAGTCTTCTCTTGACATATAATTATCTCCATTGTCTCCAATTGAGAATCATATTTCAACCAAACTCCAAGATTATATAGGTAGTGCTCATATATATAACAGCAAGTGTGTGTGCACAATCCTGTCTTATGAAAACACAAAGTCGTCTGTCATTAGACATCTTGTATGATAGTGGCAAAACACCCTTCCAAAGTTGGGTTAACCTCACCCTATTCGGTTCACCAAAATCAACGGTTAAAATGACGTATAAAATACGACACACTTATCTAAAATTCTCAATAAAATTATTTTTATACTGTTTTGGGGAAAACCTTAACAGCTATAGACCATCATTCTATTCCCCAGTTACTCCCGCTCAACCCAGCTTACACTTTTATTACCTAAAAGGAAATGTGAAGCAAAAGGGTGAGCACAACTAGCCCAGTAAAGAATATCATGACTAAAGATAATTAAATTATTAATAACCTTCGTCAGTAATAAATTAGAGATTTAGAAGATATGGTAGATGATAAAACTTTTCAACCATAGTGGCAGCGGAACGAGCAATCCATTAGAAGAGTCAAATAGACCATAAAGTCTATTATCTACTCCACGTTAAAAGTCCACCAACAATGTTTTATCCCTGTAACGTCAATAAACGATTCCTTTCCACAATCATGTGAATAACTCATAATCATAATTGTGATTCTAAATTCCTCTTCGCACCTAGGACAAAGATAATTTTCATCACTTGTCTTTACCTGAAACATCAAAGATTATGGTTATACCAAATCACAATTCCTGTTCATAATCATACTAATAAATTCATCTTTTTACTACAGACCAAAGATATTCATTAACAGTTCATCTTTGCACTATAGGCCAAAGACATGCAACTGTATTTTAGAAGAGTCAAGTATAGCATGATATCTGTTGTCTTCTATGAATTAAAAGTTTATTATCAATATTTTATCGCTGAGACTAAACTTAATAAATAATCCATATCACCGAATTATCCATGCACTACGGCCAAGGATATTAATTAGTATCACGACCGCGAATTATCCATGCACTACGGGTTAAGGATATTCATGTTTTCACCAATGGTCATGATCACGCCAAACAATAATTCATCTTTTCACCCTTGTCTGAAGAGAACGCAAGGTCATGATCATACCAACAACTGTTGCTGAGAATCGGCTTAATAATTAGTATCACAACCACGAATTATCCATGCCATACGGGCCAAGGATATTCATGTAATCATCAATGGTCATGATTATAACGAATAATCCCTAGTCATAATAATACCAACAACTGTCCATCAATGCACTACAGGCCACTGAGAACTTTTACCACATCATTTGTAACATTACGGGTCATGATTATACTGAATGATTCCTGGTCATAATCATACCAATCAATAGTCCATCTATGCACGTAAGCCAAATATGACTTTCATCAAAATATAAACACGATGATGATGACAATGATATAAGAATTCAATTAAAAGAAAGCAAAGGATAAATCTTAAAGACTTTAACAATTTAATTTATCCAGAATTCAATAATATCCAAATTGTCAACATAATACTGCTTTGTGGAGTAAAATTCAAGAATGATATTGTATCAAAAATGATTTGGACTGAAAATAATTCAATTTTTGTCATGAATAGTGCTTTCGTACCCGAGTGAATAGCACTCTGTGAATAGTACTTCATGAATAGTACTTCAAGAATAGTACTCTATAAATAGTATCCTGTGAATAGTAACTCATGAATAGTGACTCGTATTCATAAATAGTACTGTATACGTGAATAGTGCCATATACATGAATAGTACCCATGAATAGTACTCCGTGAATAGTACTCAAAAAAGGAAAATACAAAAGAAAATGATATTCCATGACGAGTACAAAAGAAATGATATCTCATACGAGTATAATAGAATATACGAAACTGTAAATGGATTTTCACCCGCCATGCAGTAATCCACATAGACAGATCATTTACAAAATTTAATAAAGAATGAATACAAAGGGTCATTCACCATGCATGCGGTAGTTTGCGTAGACAGGTTATTCCAACAGAATAATAAAGAATGGAACAATAGAAGAATTTCACCATGCTTGCGGTAGTCCGCGTATATAGGTTATTCCAACAGAATAATAAAGAATGGAACAACAGAAGAATTTCACCATGCATGCGGTAGTCCGCGTAGACAGGTTATTCCAACAAAATAATAAAGAATGGAGTAACAACCCTTACGAGTATTGAAAGAAAATAACTCTCTTCATGAATACGAAAGACTTAATACCCCTTACGACTGTTGAACGAAAATAATATTCCTACGAATACTGAACGAAGATGATATTCCTTACGAATATTGAACGAAAATAATATTCATACGAATACGAAAAATAATATCTCTTTAGAATATGAAATAAATAATACCCTTACCTTAGTAGAAGATTGGATACTGCAATAGTGAAGTAGTAAACTTCTCTTCTTCTTTCTCTCTATAGCTTCTCTCTCTATAATTGCTCTTGTGAGTCTTAGTGAATTGGTGAGAATGAAGGAAGAATGAGCTTTTATTTATAGGAAAATATATTTTCGATAATTGCACGTTTTGGGGCTCGAAAAACTACAGTATAATACCTTCATCTTTTCCTTCATTTTTAATTTAATTCTGCAAGTATTATCAAACTTGCACCACCTCCCCTAATAGTGCATCATGTGAATCAATAGTACAATCATATGACTCAATTGTTCTATACATGTGAAAAAATAATAATTACAGTCACTTCCCCTAATAGTACATGTATATGAATCAATAGTACACACATATGAACAAATAGTTATAGGCATGTGAATTAATAGCAAATAATTGCTCATTTATTTGATTAATTACCTGATTGGTCAATATAACCTCCAGATATTAATTATTATTGAAATAGATATCGATTTCCACTAACATCCCAACATAATGGAAATATCAATTTCATCTTTAACAATACAAACTTATTCATCATTAATATTATAACTCACAATATTTAACAACCAGATCATTCCTAGGAAAGAGGGGGCTTTCCAATAAGGATTTATCCTATTGGCGCGCAATTAGGTGACCAAACCTGTTCTCGACAGAACTTTCTGGACATCGTCAATATTGCAAATAAAAATATGAATAACTTTGTCGTCTCAATTATTGATTTAATAATATAAATATTATGCAGATGATACTATGACAATAATTGAATCAATAATATGGGAGATATTAAGCAGCAATTACTGTAGCAATAATTGAGTATAACTGAGTAACTTATGATGTAAGCATCAATAATTAATACTGTGTGCTACTATGCAATCACGCCAGACATCTTGTACTTTTACTACTAAGGTAGTTCAACAGTTTAACTAAAAACTTTCACCGTTATTTTATATAAAAAGATATTTTTGTCATTTTCTAACTATGACAATACTTCCGTTGTGGGGTCCACCAATGATTATGCCGTCGTATGAATATTCTTTGTTAAAATAAATATTCCCTGACCAATCGAATATTCCCCGACACAACGAATATTTTATATCAACTTGCTTACTTTGCAAAATTTACACATATCACCCTAAACTTTAACCCTTTCTCAATTTAACCATTTACTAAATAAAATAATAATTATAAGAAAATTGAATATTTTCATTTCATAAAATTCAGGATCTCACAATAGTGTAATTTGCATGACATAGACTATACATATGAGTGAGGGTATTGGTAATATGGATTGTTCATGTTATTACTGATACTCTGAATTTTGGATAGATAGATACTATTCACATATATAGTTTATATATCCAAGTGAGGGTATCCAAACACAGTAATAGTTCTCTTGAGAATTGTCATCTGTTATGGGATACTGTGAATCCTGGATATATGGTCTTCGAGTCCGTAAAAATTTTAAAGTACACATAAAAATAACATTAAAAATATTGTGTTTGTGTAAATATCCATACCAATATTAAAGGAGTTTTATTTTATAGATGGCCAACTCCAGTGTTGAAGAAATGGTGATAATAAACAATCCACCATAAATTGAGTCATATATAGCTAGTGATGCAGAGGATGAAGAATTGTTTCATGAGCAGCAACTGCTAGATGCTGAGGAAGAGGAAGATCCAGTGGCAGGAAAATTAATGAGAATTGATGAACATGATGAAGCAATGGCATCACTACTGAAGACAACAGAATATGAGAATACTAAAATGAAGTTTAGGGCACATTTAGCTGAATGGATGCTAGAACATGAGAGAAGAACTAATAACCGACTGAAAGTACAACTGCATCATGCACAAAGGGGCGGGAAGAAAATACAGTCAAGGCTTCTCAAATCATCTCTAGGTACTCAAGATGTTTTCAATGATATACAGCGCCGAGTAGTTCGATATTCGGTGGAGGAGAAGAAAAATGCCTATCTGATAGATCGATCTGTGGTATGCCACATGATCCAGGATTCCTTCGATGATGTTAATGAGTTTTAGAAGGTAGTATACAAGTATAAATGCTCTATATTAGTATGAATAAGGAGCATTTAAAGTTTGTAATATTGTTAGTAGTATGTGTAAGCTACTAAGTTGTTTTGTACGACTTTTGTGAAATATGAATAAATGATATGTTTGTATTATTCAAATTCTTATGTGAATTTTGTTTTTGTTTTATATAGAATCATGCCACCAACTAGAAGACCCCAAACAGAAATGAATAATGATGATTATTCTACCCAAGAGTTAGTAGACCTTATGTTAAAAGCTATGAATAAACCCATAAACCAAAACACTTCCTTTAAAGATTTCAAATTACTTGGTCCACCCGAGTTTAAAGGTACATCCGAACCTGTCGATGCACAAATCTGGATTTCTGAAATAGAGAAATTTTTCCTAGTGATCAATGTCAATAATAATCAAAAAATGACTTTTGCAACTTTTTTCTTGAAGGGTGAGGCTAATTACTGGTGGGAATCAACTAAGGGTCTGGTAGAAACTGAAATTGTACATTGGGATAGATTTAAAGAGTTGTTCTTTAAAAACTATTTTTCCTAATCTTTGAAGGATCGTATGTAAGTAAAATTTTAAGAATTAAAACAAGGAGACCTGACTGTATCTCAGTATACAGCCAAGTTTAACAAACTATCTAGGTTTTCTCCTCACCAAGTCAATACTGAACTTAGAGAAGACTCGGAGGTGTCATGAAGGTTTGAAACCTCATATACGAAGTAAATTGTTGGTACTTCAAATAAAGACTTTTTTTAGAAATACTCGAGAAAGCTTCTATAGCTGAAAGTGAAAACAAAAGTCTCATTAAATTTCATCAGGAAAATAAGAGTCAAAATGAGAAAGGGAAACATAAGACAGAACCTAGTTTAGGTGGGTTCAATAATAAACAGAAATGGGATACTACTTTTTCCAACAACCCGGGGAAAAAGATTGGTAATAACAATAACAACTTTAGTAATAATAACACTAAACCTTGTTCTACCTGTGGAAAAAACATAAAGGGGTATGTTTTTATAGTAAATGTTATAATTGTTGACAAACGGGACACCTTTCTCCACAGTGTCCTCTCCCAAATAAAAATAAATGTTTCAACTGTGGTTCGTCGGATCATTTCTCAAGGAATTGTCCCAAACCTAAGAACCAGGGAGGAAGGAGGAATGGAGTACCAGAAAATAACAATAATTAGTCAACAGTACCTGCAGTTGGAGTTCAGAATTGACTAACCGCGAGAACATTTAATATATCAGTGAGGGATACTGTTGCTTCACAAGACGTGGTGACATGTATCATCCCTATCAACACTTTAAATGTATATGTCTTATTCGATTCTGGTGCTACTTGTTCCTTTGTGTCTAATAGTTTTTCTAAAAACCTGAATATACCATGTAAAAATTTAGACAAACGGTTTTGTGTAGAAATTGCAAACAACGAAAAGATTTCGGTTAAGACCATATATAGAAATTATAGTGTGGAGATAAATGGACATAATTTTCTGGTAGATCTTATACCAATTCAGCTGGAAGAATTCGATGTAATTTTAGGAATGGATTAGTTAGTTAAATATAACGCGATGATCAATTGTCATCAAAAATGTATAAACCTTTTGACTACGTCGAAGTTAAAGGTAGTGTTCAACGGAAGTTATTCACCTAAGCAATCTCAATTCTTGACCATAACTCAGGCAGAAAGGTTACTTAGAAAAGGTTGTTCAGGATATTTGGCCTACAGAGTTGATACTCGATAGGAAGGAGTAAAACTAGATCAAATACATGTAGTTAAGGACTTTTTCGATGTATTTTTGGATGACTTACCAGGTTTACCTCCAGATAGGGAAATTGATTTTGTCATTGATCTTGCACCGAGAACGACACCAATTTCTAAGGCACCGTACAGAATAGCACCTGTAGAATTGAAAGAGTTACTTATACAATTACAGGAACTCTTAGATAAAAAGTACATATAACCTAGTGTTTCACCTTGGGGAGCACCAGTGTTATTTGTAAAGAAGAAGGATGGAACCATGAGGTTATGTATAGATTATAGAGAATTAAATAAATTAACCATTAAGAATAAATATCCGTTACCAAGGATTGGTGATTTGTTTGACCAATTAAAAGGGGTCGAACACTTTTCAAAGATTGACCTTAGAACAGGTTATCATCAGTTAAAGGTAAGAAAGGAAGATATGCCGACAACAGCGTTTAGGACACGCTATGGACATCATGAGTTTCTTGTAATGTTTTTTGGATTAACAAATACACCGGCAGCATTTATGGATTTGATAAATCGAGTGTTTAAACCATGCTTAGACAAATTTGTTGTAGTGTTTATCGACGATATTCTAGTATACTCAAAAACACGGGAAGAGCATATAGAACACTTGAGAGTTGTTTTGGAGACATTACGAAAGGAACAACTTTATGCAAAGTTCTCCAAGTGTGAATTCTTGTTAAAAAGAGTTCAATTTTTGGGTCATGTAATTGACAAAAATGGAATATCAGTAGATCCAACTAAGATCAAAACAGTTATGAATTGGGAACAACCAACAACTCCAACAGAAGTGAGAAGTTTTCTCGGTTTAGCGGGTTATTATCAACGGTTCATAAAAGATTTTTCAAAAATAGCAACCCATTAACAAATTTAACTCGAAAGATGGTGAAATATGGCTGGACAGATAAATGTGAAGAAAGCTTTCAAGAGTTGAAAAAGCGACTGAGCATGGCTCCATTATTGTTCTTTCTAGATGATACAGGAGGCCTTGTAGTATTTAGTGATGCATCACACGGAGGTTTAGGGTGTGTGCTGATGCAACATGGGAAAGTGGTTGCTTATGCATCACAACAACTCAAAGATTATGAGAAGATGTATCCGACTCATGACCTAGAGTAAGCCGTGGTAGTCTTTGCTCTAAAAATTTGGAGGAATTACTTGTACGGGGAAAATTGCGAGATATATAAAGATCATAAAAGTCTGAAATATATTTTTACACAAAAGGAACTGAACTTAAGACAGAGAAGATGGTTAGAACTGATAAAGGATTTTGATTGTGAAATCTTATATCATCCTGGTAAAGCTAATGTCATAGTTGATGCGTTAAGTAGAAAGATTCAAGAAAAATTGAACGCAATAACCACCAATGATAGGTTAATAAAAGATTTTGAAAAACTAAAAATTGAGGTGGGATGCCCAACTACCTCTACCCAAAAGTTATTCATTATAGAGGGAGTTTCTTCTCTACTTGATAGAAATAAAGAGATGCAGGAAAAGGATGATGAATGTCAGAAGTGTAAGTCTAATCTAACTCATATTAAGTATAACAAATTCAGAATAGACAAGGATGGAATAATAAGATATGAAGATAGAATTTGGGTTCCATTAAATCAAGCCTTAAAAGATGAAATCTTAAACGAAACTCATAATTCTAAATTTTCCATACATCCTGGCAGTACTAAAATGTATAAGGACTTAAGTCGACACTTTTGGTGGTCGAATATGAAAAGAGAAATAGCTAAATGGGTAAGCAAATGTCTCACGTGTCAAAGGGTTAAGGCTGAACATCAAAAGCAGAGTGGTTTACTTCAAACCTTACCATTTCCTGAGTGGAAGTGGGAATATATAACTATGGACTTTGTTGTAGGCCCTTCCAGCTACACAAAAGGGCTATAATGTCATTTCGGTAATAGTTGACCGTTTAACCAAATCAACTCACTTTTTACCTATTAAAGTTACCCATAACTTAGACCACCTTGTTAAACTGTACATTAATGAAATCATCTCTAGGCATAGAGTACCTGTTTCTATAGTATCAGATCGAGATCCATGTTTTACTTCAAATTTTTGGAAAAGCCTTGAGAAACACTTAGGAACACAACTAAGATTGAGTACAACTTATCACGCTCAAACTAATGGGAAAGTGAGATAACCATACAAACATTAGAGGATATGTTACGAAAATGTATCATCGAATTCAAAGGAAGTTGGGAAGATCAATTACCATTGGTAGAATTTTCCTATAACAATAGTTATCATGCTAGCATAGGTATGCCACCCTATGAAGCCTTATATGGGAGGAAATGTAGAACACCTTTATGTTGGGATGAAATCGGGGAAAGATAAATGCTAGGACCTGAAATAATTCAATAAACTACTGAAACCATCTGAATTATACATGAACGATTACAAGAATCTCAAGATTGACAAAGGAAATATGCTGATCCACATCGTCAACAATGAAACTTTAGCGTAAGAATACACGTATTCTTGAAAGTATCTCCTTGGAAGGGCAAGATATCTTTTGGCAAGAAAGGAAAACTGAGTCCGAGATTCATTAGACCTTTAAAAATTTTGAGAAGGATAGGTGAAGTTGCTTATGAAATAACACTACCTCCTAAGTTGAACCATATTCATAATGTGTTTCATGTGTCCGTATTATGACTATACAAACCTGATTATAAACACGTTATAAATTGTCGGCGTCGGGATTTTTAATGTCCCTTTTTCGTTACTTGTTCTTTGGTGTTCTCATGTTAATGTGAGATTTGTTGGAAAAAACAAGTGAAAAAGGTTCGACATGTATAATGTCGACGATTTGACTTTAAGAGTCGCCAGTTTGTGTATTTAACTGGTTGCACCAATATTTGAAAAGGTTTGCACATTGACCCAATGATGTGACAACGCTAAGCGAATCTGTATGAAACCGAGATTCATTTGCGTTAGGGGCTTGATTATCTGGAGGAAGGTGTTAGGCACCCCAGACATCCGTGTTATACGGTGACCGCCATTTTCAAGCTGTTATATGAATGTGTGTGTGTGTGTATGTGGATCAATGTGCAATTATTTAAAAGTAGTGTGAGGCCTCGTTCGCACCTATATACAAATGGTTTGAATTTATAGAAAAATTTAGTTTTAAACAAGATATAGCAATGACATTTTATAAAAAGAGGTTTTTCAAGCCCTGTGCTCAATAGGAATTGAGACCTTTTCATACTTCCTTTTTATTATTAAATGTTAAAACATTTGCTTTTATTTTTGAGATCTGAAGCATCTTGAGAAAATAATATCTGACGATCTTAGAACTCCTCATAAATGTAATGACCATCTAAGGAAATTCATACACTTGTAAATAATATATAAAACAACTACACTAAAAATGTCCATCACGGGAGCGAATCTAGATTGATGGATGAATATGTGATCACATGATTCCTAGGCTCGTGAGATCTTTACAGTTTTTATGGAAGCGATGGCAGTTATATATATAAAAGCAGTAAATATATATATATATATATATATATATATATATATATATATATCTGAACATGATCAACCACCACGAAGCAACTCCATGGGGGATCGAAAATGTAAATATATAAAAGCGATAAATATATGTACATATATGGACATGATCAACCACCACGAAGCAACTCTATGGGGGATCAAAAAAATAAATAAAGCAATAAATGCGATCAACTGCCACGAAGTAAACTCTAGGAGGGATGAAATATAAATAAAGCAGTAAAAGCAATCAACTGCCATGAAGTAAACTCTAGGCGGGACGAAATGTAAATAAAGCAGTAAAAGGCCACGAAATAAACTCCGAACACGACAAAATGTAAATATATATATATATATATATATATATATATAAAAATAAACGCTCCAAACATAAGTCTAGGCTCAATCGAGGCATAACTTCGATAATGTTAGTCCATATATAAAATATATACATATATAAGTATATATATATATACAGATAGAAATGAAAACCACGGATAGAAATGCAGGTATCGCACTGCTGACAACACGACTCTCAATGTGTATAACAGTGTGTGCAAATAATAAAGGAAAGGCTTTATAGAGTGTGAGAAGGCATACGGTGAAATTTGCCAATGTAGGCCTTTATGACTCTATATGGATAAACACTCGACTCCATGGGATAAAAATATAGCTATATGTGAGCTAACGGATGTTTAAAATGAGGAAACACTTAATATGGGTGTGTCTGAGCAAATTGGATGAGGCTTCCTCACCTTTTCTCTTTTTAAATGGCTAGCCTAAGCTCTATATTTATAGAATCGATGGTCATGGGTGTACTGCAGCGACCACTGAGATGCACTTACATGTTGCACGAATTTGTCAGGGATTCTACGGGTCCGTCGTCTCAAATCACGTGCACTCATGTTTTCAATGTCGCTCAAACTTGCAGAACTTCAATCCGAGCATCCGAATGAGGTATATCGACCTTCTTGGACCGCTTGTGTTGAGAGTTCTGTGATGACATGGATTAGAGGTTGTACGAAGTTAGGAAGAGGGGACCATGCCCATAGTCTTCAAGCTTCAAATTCTATCCGGTATGCTGCCATGCATAATAGTCACTCAGGATTGTAACTCCAATTCTTGTGGGACATTGTTATCTGCGATATATATGTATGCAGGTGTTGAGGCAGCCTTGTAGTGTTGAGGTGGCAAGATGACATTTGACTCTTCACCGGGGTTATCGCTGGTTTGAGTTGAAAGCAGACGTTGTTCAGGGTTACATATGAGATTGGACTACTTGTTTGTATGTCGCAATGTCATCTGTGAGTGTGCCTGTCTGCCCGGTGTTAGCTCCGGGTCTGATGTATGAGTGCCTTGGCAGGAGGTCTGAGATTGAAGCTGATAGCATGCATTTGAAATAAGCATTTCCGTAGTTATCGCCAGAACTGCAATAGCATTCCTTGGGGTTATCTCTAAGGAAGAAACTCGGGGTTATCTCCGAGGTTGGAAATGATCCTCCCGGTGTGTTTCGGGGTTGGAAATGAGGTTTTCGGTGTGTGTTTCAGGTTTGGAAATGAACTTTTGGTAGTATCCAGAATGGATGCGAGCTGTCTTCTAGGGTTATCTCTGAAAGATGAATCTGCCCTCCTGCAATGTCAGTAACAGGCGTGTAGAAAATTTTGAGTGTCTACAGATGCCCCTCTTTATCATATTCATGCAATGCAAGGCATGGATAGGATAAAGAATCCTAGACACTTGAAATGCAAGTAAAATAAACATGATGCTATGTGTAGCAACATGATGCAAATGTATGATGCATGATGGAAATGATTGTTGGTTCCCTGCTAATCCTATCAGGATGATAATCAGTGATGACTTGGACATGTGATACAAGTCTTCAGGGATGTTGACGTTGGGGCTATCACCAAAGTCTCGAATCCTAGACATTGGCTCTATCCTGCAGATGTGTCTCTCGTATTCAAGAGATATGTGGGGATAAAGCTTTCTCTTTTTGAGGATGTGTATAACATATTCCCTCATCCTTTCGAATTCTTGCTTGACGATCATCATTGTCGGGGTTGCACGACCTTGACCGATATGTGTATCACCGGATAGATCCCTGTTGGGTGCATTGTCAAGGTTGTTTGACCTTCATTGATGTATGTATCAATGGTTTCATTGTGTTGTAACCCCCGCTAGGGATACTTGTATAAGTTGCTTCGATGGGTTTACTTGCCATCGGCTTCCATGACGTCCAGGTTGTTTAACCCTCATTGACGTGTGTATCAATGGTTGAGAATGAGCTGTAACCCCCGCCGGGGATACGTGGATGCTTGAAAGATTTGCATTTGACCCCATTGGGGATACTTAATCGATTAAGTAACTTGACATTGTAACACCAAGGATACTTTAGCATTTAAATAACCCGACCTTGTAACCCCCACCAGGGAAGGTTTAGCATTTCGTGACTTCGGCGTTTTAACCCCCGCCGGGGAAGGTTTAGGGTTGTGACCTTGAAATAACGGCATCGGACCTTTGTGGAGTATTACCGAGCATGATTTGTGAAAGTGGAGCTCATTGGTATAGTATACCCTACATTCAGGTGAATACTAATGAGATGACGGGAGTTTTTAATTCTGACCCATAAAAACCAGGATTCCAGGCTATTCCGCTCAATCGTGTTGCATTTTTATTCCTGATTTGGCCTTTTCAGCTTGTGAGACCTCCTTTGCAACTCTAACTGGAGCAAGCCAGAGGTGTGGAACCCATGTAGGAGTTGACTCCTACTTTGGAGGAGTATACACGGTTGACGATGCTGCCGCTGGACAGACCTTGCGTGCATATGGCTATCAGAGACATGAGTAGACAATTCTTGACCCTCACCGGATTGAGACGTAGAGTGGTACATGACGAGATTACATCCGACCACGTGATATCCCGGCGTTTTACATTTTGTGATTTGGCTCGACGAGGATAGTTATGCCACGGAACTCGAGGGATTTCACCACACCGGAGGACCATTGGCGTTCAACCAGAGTGGATGTACTGCTGTTGTGCGTATTGTCATACGTTTTTATGCCAGGGTATATGAATGAGTTGGATATCGGTGTCATTATGGTAGTGAGAGCTCTCAGCGAGGGTCATACCATTATCTGGCGATGATCATTCTGAGAGACTACGAGGTCGACTACATCTTCTACACTTATCCGTGAGAGTGTTTACGGTAGCTTCGGTCATCTTTGTACATGTGGTTTATGTCACACTTGAGACCGATGGGCACATTTAGATGGCATGGGTATTGTTTCACCCATGATATAGCTATGTCATACTCCTTTCAGCCTGCAGAGTGCACAGATGTTTCGTCTTGGTCAGCTTTTCTAGCAGGGATTGGAGGTCCATTTGCTATACTGTCGTGTTCAAGGATTAGCTCACCCTACAGCTTCATTACTCATGCTTTGGGCATGGATTATCTACCTCTAGCTGGTTTGAGAGGGATGATCACTTACCACCCACTGGCCGTGATGTGTCAGTTTGACCAGTTTCAGGATTTTAATCCTTATGAGGGGGA
Organism: Panax ginseng; assembly: GCA_020205605.1. Classification (NCBI taxonomy): domain Eukaryota; kingdom Viridiplantae; phylum Streptophyta; class Magnoliopsida; order Apiales; family Araliaceae; genus Panax; species Panax ginseng. Next base: position 93,609,121 of record CM035129.1, read on the forward strand.
AGTGAGTTAGCGCTTCACTTCACACGTTTATCAGCAGAGGACAGATCCAGGTTGTATGCATGTTGGGATCAGTGAGTGCTGGATGACTTTTCTGTCAGTCATCCGGGTTATTCTGCAGAATATTCAGCATGGATGGAGACAGAGACTGCATCGACTATGGTAGTATCCACAGTGCAGGATATTGATTTCGACGATGAGGAGCCTATAGAGGAGGCTAACATTCCCATTGATAGGGACTTGACTGCTGGGCTGCCAGCATTTGTGATGGATTCTCCCACCCCGAGTGCCACTGTTACTCAGTATTCAGCACAACATTTGGATCAGAGCTTATATCTAATGACCTATGATAGAGATCAGGTTAGGGCCACGATGCTGACAGCTCTTGATGGGAGAGACGCCGCTCTGTTAGAGAGGGATGAGGCTAGATTAGCCAAGGATGCATTGATTTTGGAGCGGGATGTCGCCTTATCTGCTAGGGATGTGGCCATTGCAGACAGTACTTCAGTGAGATCCCAGATGACTGCCACTCTTGCTGACATGAGTGCTTACATTGATGAGCATTATGCCACCATGCAGTTAGCCTCTGATCTGCTAGCTCGTGTAGATACCATTGGGCAGGAGCTTGCAGTGTTACCTCCGTCTTCAAAGAGGGATGCCATGTTAGATCTGATAGTCCGCATACATACAGATCATAGATAGCTTTATATTTTCTGCCTGCATGGACTAAACTTAGCCATTTTGTCATGTATAGCACATATGTATATATCAAACAGTATTATGTGGCAGGGAAATATATTTTGATTCACTTCCCTTCCAGTTATGCCTTGATACTTGCTTGATAATTGCCTGCTTCTTCAGGGCCTTGCGATCTTGATGCATTTTGAACTTATCCTGGATAGGTGGACATTGAGACATCTCAGAATCTCTCAGAACGGGTCATTGATCTCTGTATATCCCTACCATCTTTGGTGTCTTGGGACTGGTATCTGTATGGAAATGTGGAGAGGAGGGTGGTTTTTCCTCTCTAAGATTGACCGCACCACAGACGGTTGCCAGTACTTCTATTTGCGAGAAGCCTAGTTAATTCCATCTCTTATGGATTGGTGTTGCTCTTTGAGGCACAACCGCAGCTTAGATGGTCACCGAATCTTCTATTTGTGAGAAGAGGTTGGGTAATTCCATCCCTTTGGTTTGAAACCGATGAAATGTGGTAGATTGAAGGGTAATCCATGTAATGTGTGACAAGTATTTTTCTTCTTGTTAGGGTTAGACTAAACCATGAATGGCTACCTACGTACTTCTATTAAAGAGGAGATCAAGTCTGCGTAGTTCGAACCTGGTGTAAGAGGTTCAATGCTGAATGTGAAAGGAAGAAGCCTTATTGATGAAGAAGGGTGTAGAAGTATTTTTGTTGTTTTTGTAGAGAAAGGGTAGAAATGTTTTTGTTGTTTTTTGTTTATTGGGACCGGGCCATATAGAATATGGTTGCCTATGTACTCCCGGGTATCAGGGAGATCAGGTCGACGTAGTTTTCCCCTCAGGACGAATCGCAACCAAAGAGAAGTGTGAATCCCATGTGCAGGCTATACTGCGGGGAAAAGAAAGTTTGTTCCCATAATGGGGATAAATTGCAGGTGTGGAAAAAGTTTGATCCCGTCTTCAGGACAAACTGCAAGCGTAGAAAAGTTTAATGCCATCTTCAGGATAAACTGCAGGCATAGAAAAGTTTAATCCCGTCTTTAGGATAAACTGCAGGTGTGAAAGGTTCAATCCCATCTTCAAGATAACCGAATTTGTATGAAATGTTTGAAAATGAGGTGAAACCAGGCTGCTGGTTTGAATTGTATGTTTCTCTGAGGGGCAGAAGAGTATGTAAAAAGGGTTAGAAATCGGAATGACTGGTGATTTAATGATCAAAACTAGGATGTTTGTTTGATGGTAACTTCAGATATAGTACCATTTCACGGTGTCCAAGTTGATAAGCTGTGGAAATTCAACGCAATCCATTTTCTGCAATCTGAGAGCACCTCATGTCAATACCTCCTTGACAATAATGGGCCTTCCCGGTTAGGAGCGAATTTTCCCTTAGATTGATCTTGGTTGTCAATGATCTTCTTTAAAACCAAGTCATGCTATTTAAACTGCCATAGCCAGACTTTTCTGTTGTAGGATTGTACGATCCTTAGCTTTTATAACTGACCATGGAAGATAGCAACGGTTCGCCTTTCGTCTATTAGAGACAATTGGTGATACCTGTCTTGTACCTATTGGTCTTAATCTAATTGAGCATCCATCAAAACTCTGAGGGATTCCATTTCCACCTCTATGGGGAGCACTGCTTCAATCCCATAGGCTAATGAGTAGGGGGTTGCCCCAGTGGAAGTACGCATTAAAGTTCTGTAGGCTAATAAAGTCAGAGGCAAGAGGCCAGGCCATCCTTTGTGATTGGCGGACATTTTTTGCATGATCTTTTTGATATTTTTATTAGCTGCTTCAACAGCACCATTCATCTTTCGATGGTAGATGACGGAGTTAAGGTGTTTGATGTGGTATTTACTGCATAACTCCTCCATCATTCTGTTATTGAGGTTATTAGCATTGTTTGACACAATGACCTCTGGTTGTCTATATCGACAGACGATATTGTTTTTGATGAAAGAAATGATGACTTCTTTAGTAACCTTGGGGAAGGAAGCTGCTTCTACCCATTTGGTGAAGTAGTCGATCATGGTGAATATGAATCGATGTCCATTACTGGCTTTGGGCTCGATGGGCCCAATCACATCCATTCCCCACATTGAGAAGGGCCGTGAAGAACTCATATTGTGGAGTTCCCTTGGAGGGGCGTGGATGGAATTTCCATGAATCTGGCATTGATAGTTCCTCTTGATGTGATCATCATAGTCAGCTTTGAGTGTAAGCCAATAATGCCCTGTTTTGAGGATCTTTTTGACAAGTAGGGGTCCGCTCATGTGAGGGCCACATACTCCTCCATGGATCTCATCCACGAGTCTCTGAGCTTGGTCTTTATCCAGACAACTGAGGAGACCTAATCCTGCATCTCTTTTGTAGAGTGCATCTCCGCTCAGGTAGAATTTTATAGCAAGTCGATGAATCCGCCTCTTCTCAGTTAGGCTCGCCTCAGCGGGTGTAGATCTATCTCATAGATACTCCTTGATGTGTTGATACCAAGGGTTGTGGATGAGAGGTAGTTCATCCGATACTTCTCCAACATAGTTCCCATAGACTAGGGCCTTTTGCAGTGCAAATGTAATGCTTGGCATGTTTTCCTTGTCAGGTATGTGAATCAAGGAGGCCAACGTTGCTAATGCATCCGCAAAATCATTCCTATTACGAAGAATGTGTAGAAAGGAGATTTCTTCAAACTCCAAAGCCATATGTAGAACTTGTCGATGGTAAGACAACAAATGTAATTCTTTGGTTTGATAGATTCCCGTGGATTATCTGATTACCAACTCTGAATCCCCAAAGACAGTTAACCACCTGATGCCCATTGAACGGGCAAGTTTTAGCCCCATGATACAGCCTTCACACTCAGCTGTGTTGTTGCTGCTAACAAACTATAATTTAATGGCGACGGGATACTGCTCCCCCGTAACGGATACTAGAACTGCTCCAGCTCTAGAACCTTCTGTGTTAACAGCTCCATCAAAATACATTTTCCACGTATGGCATGTATCGTACTGATATTATTGCTGAACTGTCATTACCCCTTCATCGAGGAAGTATGTTTCCAAGGTTTGTAGTCCCCTGCAGGTGCGGCGGCCAGTTAATCCACAATTCCTTGACCTTTGACAGACTTTTGTGTCACGTGGACGATGTCTAATTTCTGTAAGATCAACTGTCATCTGGACAGTCAATAATTTAGTATGGGCTTACTGAACACATACTTAAGAGGATCCAGGCGGGATATGAGATGGGTTGTATGACCGTGGAGGTAATGTTGTAACCTCATGGAAGCCCATGCTAAAGCACAACAAGTTTTCTTAATCAGAGTGTACTTGTGTTCACTGATGCTGAATCTTTTGCTGAGGTAAGTAATAGATAGCTCATTCTTATCCTCTATCGTCTTTTTGCCCCAGCATACAGCCCATGGAATTGTCATTTATGGGCAGGTACATGAATAGGGGAACATCATCCCTGGGTGTTACCAAAATAGGAGTGTTAACCAGCTGCTCTTTAATGGTAAGGAAGGCTTTCTGACACTCATCGTTCCATTTCATGGAGGAGTTCTTCCTTAACAGCTTGAAGATGGGCTCACAGGTTGCTGTGAGTTGAGAAATGAACCTACTAATGAAGTTGATTCTTCCCAAAAATCCCCGTATTTCCTTCTTTGTTTGAGGAATGGGCATTTCCTTGATGGCCTGAATTTTGGTAGGATCTAGTTCAATCCCTTTGTGGCTGACTAGGAAACCTAGCAACTTGCCTGACTTGACACCAAAGGCGCACTTAGCTGGATTCAACTTCAAGTTGTACTTATGCAACCTGTTGAAAAGTTTTCTAAGATGGTTTATGTGGTCTTCCTCCTTTCGGGATTTGACAATGATGTCATCCACGTAGATCTCTATCTCCTTGTGCATTAAATTGTGGAAAAGAGCCATCATAGCTCGCTGATAGGTTGCCCCGGCATTGATGAGGCCGAATGACAACCGTTTGTAGCAAAAAGTCCCCCAAGGCGTGATGAAAGCAGTTTTCTCACGGTCCTCCTCAGCGACCATAATTTGATGATACCCCGCAAAGCAATCAACAAAGGAGTACATGCCGTATTGGGTAGTGTTGTCAATACGAATGTGGATAAAGGGCACGAGAAAGCTATCTTTAAGGCAGGTTTTGTTCAAATCCCGGTAATCCACACAGACTTGCACCTTTCCTCCTGGTTTAGGCACGTGAACAATGTTAGATATTCACTCTAGATATGTAGATACCATAATAATGCCAACTTGAAATTATTTCACAATTTCTTTTTTGACCTTTAAACTCCACTCAGGTTTCAATTGCCTGAGCTTTTGTCTAACTGGCTTGAATCCTTCTTTAATGGGAAGGCGATGAAGAACAATGTCAGTGGATAAACCCACCATGTCTTCATGAGACCATGCAAACACATCCTGGAATTGGGTTAATAGAACAACTATGTCATTTCGCTGGTTTGGGGTGAGGTCTGAACCAATCTGGATTAGCTTAGGGTTTTCTAAGGTTCCAAGATTAAAAGAAATGGTTTGGTCAAGGTTGGGTTTAGGTTTGTCTGTGACCCATTCCTTAATCTCCTGAGGTGTCTCAATGTCCTCTTGTATATCCATCAAGTCTGAGTCCAACTTTGCATCAAAGTTACAGCCCCTGTGGAGAGAAGACACCTCATCAGCAAGTACAGGCACATCTAAATTCAGAGTCCTGAAACAAAGTATTCTTTCACTTGATATATGCAACTGTTTGATCATACAAAAGTGTTAGCATGTACTTGATAAAATATCTGCAAATACTGTAAAGAAAAGCAAGCAATTAAAGTTATCTACAGGGCAGAGGGATTTTTTGCCCATTTTACCCTTGTCGACCAATGCATGTAGTCTTTGCTCCCAATTATCAAGGCAAAGTCACGATGGATTACCGATGATGGAAGGATCTTCATTGTCCTCCTTCTCCCGAATGATAACCATGACATCTGGGCAATCATCCTCTGGGGTGTATCTGTTTGTATGCTCATCATGAACAATGACGTGTATGCCTGACACCATCAAGGCGATGTCATGTTTACATTTCCGTTCTTTTTCTTCCACTTCGGGATCAGGAATCGGCACCTCTTTTTCTTTGATTGGCATTGGTTTCGGAAACAACATGGCCACAACATGGGCTGGTACCTTTACTGGAGACTGTATCAACTCATAAGGTGCAGATGGAAGAAATCGCCATAAGGCGGAAGCCTGAGGAACCGTCTTGTACTTATGAGGATTCCTGTGACTGGAACTGGCAGAATAGCCTAGTCCGACTGTTTCAATTTGACTGGACACTTGAATAGGGTACTTAATACCCTGCTGATTTATACCAAGCCCTTGTCCAGGCTGATGACCCAATAACATCATTTCTTGAGTGGCCGACATAACCTCGGAAAAAATCTTGGGTACGGGAAGTGGTGTTCTAATAGAATGGTATTGTGTGGTACTCACTATCAGAGCATGAAAATTGGCCAATTCAACTTCTAAATTAAAGCTGATGATTAGTAGAGTTCCTTGTTTAGGACATTCTTACTCGGTGTTGTGATGACTAGGCCCATTATTAACAATGTATTTGAGTTGTTGATGTAGTGTGGAGGGAACTGCTCCAGCCATATGTATCCATGGTCTCCCTAATAGCAGGTTGTATCCTGAATCTATCTTGAGGACGTGGAAGGATACATTGAATGTATTTGGACCAATCTCAATTGGTAGCTCAATCTTTCAAGCGAATTTCGCTGGGATCTATCAAAAGCTTTGATAACCGTATGGTACTTTGGATCCGCTTGGGATTGACATTCATCTTCACCAAGGTGGCATAAGAACGGATATTTAGAGGCGAACCTCCATCTATCAAAACTCCATTAGCATATACCACAAGACAAAAGCGCAAAGTCTGATGGCTTACAATAGCGAGTCCTTCCGGGCGGTATGTAAATCATCGATGAAGGATATCACATTGTTGTTGAAATGTGATTAACCAGATGTTTAAATTTTTCTACATCCACTGATTTTGGCAAGTAGGCTTCTTCCAAAACATTTAATAAAACCTTCTGGTGATCCTCGGAAGAGAAAACCAAGTCCAGTATTGATATCTAGTGTGGAGCATCTCTTAAGCTTAGAACCACCTTGGCTTCATTATGACCCATAGTGCGGAGGAATTTTTCAATCTTCTCTATGGGAATCTTCCCCTTTGCTTTGCAGGTTGGCTTCATAACCCGTTGAGGAAGATATAGTGGATTTTCCTTCGACACTGTAGCAGTAGTATGAGACGTGGATCCTTCAGCTTCTCCATAATTCCATGGAACTTTGTCCAAGCTGACAGCAGGATATTGTGGTCTGAATGGTAAAGAAATTGGCTCTGGTGCGACCACTTTCAAAGGATTGTTAGCTCCTTTGAGTTGAATTTCTTGTATGAGAAATACTTTGACAGTCTCATCATCCACTTCGAATATAACTGCTACTGATCCCTTCCATTTGGTAGGACATATATTCCCACTCTCGAGTTACACAATGTCATTGTCTGCCAGCAGCAGGACACCGCTATCAATAAGATTCTGGATGAGATGGCGAAGTGCCCAGCATTCTTCTGTGTTGTGATCGCGACAATGTGAATGATATTGACATACTCCATAAGAGTTGAACCGTCTTGAGCGGGGATTGATTGGAGGTAGAAGGGAGGTAATTCTTCCTTCATTGATCAACATTTGAAATATCTCCTCCATAGATTGGCCCAGATAGGTAAATTCCCTCTGATTGGAAAAATCTCGATGGGCTTTAGCATTTTCTCTCTTTGAAACCTTATCCTCCATAGCTTCGTTTTCTAAAGGTGGTGATGGAGCATTCATAACAAATGGAAGGAGATAGGCATGATCCTGACTGATTAATTGGCGTGTGACTTGATGCTGGTGGGTCACTAGTTCTGCCAATTGCTCAATTTGCTTGCAAAGAGCTTTTATCTTTCGTTCCATAGTAAATTGGAACTTTGCATAATCCCATCTGTCAACACCGTCTTTGAGGGTTTGGGATGATTCACCTTTAGAACTGGAACTCTGTCCAGTGCTCCAACTAATCATGTTGACCTCTTCTTCTTTGTGTTAAGGAAGAGTGTAACGCCCCGAAATCCGGTCTATTTCCACATTCGGATTCCGTACGTCACGATCCCATCTTCTAACAAACATACATCATTATATAGCTAAATATAACAACATACATCCTCAAATCCCAGGTTCTTAAAAACCCTAAAACCTCTTTCATTCCAAATAATGATAATTACATTATTCTTTACATCTTGAACAAGTGACTTTTATCCGCCACCAAGGATACATAATCGTTCATTAAACTTTTCTATAGTTTAATTCTATCATTCTATATTACAAGTCTTCGCTTGATCTTCATTCTCATTCATATAATGAATGGCATTTCTCCTGGATACCGATCATCTTGATCTTTACGGGATCCTTAAGTTCTTCTAATATCGTTCGCTGAAAATGTTTTTATTTAAAGCAAGTGTGAGCATTCAATTGCTCAGCAAGTCATAGCAGTTGAACAAACAACTTCCAGAATTTAAACATTCTTTTAAGACCTTAATAACCGAACAAAGGTTATTAAGCAGCTTGAATAATAGGAATAATCTTGATTCCTATCATTTTAAAATAGTAGTTACATTCACGTGGAAATACTTTCATCCTCTACTGTCTTTCATACACATTCTGTCTGGCTAGAATCAATAGGACAGACTTAACAATAACGGTTCATGTATAAACAGAACATACTCATATTGAATGCCTCAATTCTGAGCAGATTCATATCATAGAAACACCGGTGTTCACATTGTGCACAAGGCCTTATATATTCTAACACCTTGTACAAATATCACACATTTGCACATAGATAGAACTTCTCAAGTTCAACATCTGAGAAGTTTTAGAAACTAGCATTCATTTGAAATATGAATGAAGTTAGGAAACTTGCCTTACGCATGCACTCGACTTATAGTTTATCTTTGAACTACTCATTCCAATTCCTATGTAGCACATAAGGAAATAACACATACACCAATTAGTCATATACTTGACTTACGCATTGGTTTAAGTTTAACTTTACTTCTTAGGGTTCGCGTTCTTATAAACTAAGTTTACGCGACCAACTTCCTTTACTGGTTAACGGCTTCATGACATACGGAGATGTCTTACTCAATACTTCATCATCTTCGATGATTTATATTCTTATCTTCTTCTTATACCTTCCTAGAGCTCAGTACACATCGTGTCTCTGCTAGTAGTCCATATGGTACTCTGAGTGGTTTCCCACAAACAACCAACAAACAAGTTCCCGTCTCATCTACACTGCCCACACAGTGAGTTAGATCGGTTGCCAGTTTTGTATATACCTTCGCTCTCTGAAGGAATTGTTTAGCCCATCTCTCATATGTCAACCATCAAAGGTTACGATCATACTAGAACCTAAATTCATCTTAACTTACCCGAACTATTAAACTATAATGTTCGTTAAGTCAATTTCTTATTCCTTATGGCTTTCTGGCAACTAAATGCCATACCTCAGGATTCATTCATCATCGTTCAAGTCATACAGTCTTTTGTATACTCAGAATGATCATTCAACATTCACTTTACGCATTTATAGTGTTAAGCATTTTACTTTACCTTATTCTTAACTTACAACGTCCGATTAATTCAACTTAGAACGTCATCCAAGTTATAAACATTAACTCGGCTTCTTTTACGTTATACGCACTTGTCTTTAATTCAGCTTTTTTATTATCCTACGGTCAAACCATACACGGGGTGTAGGTTTTACCCATTTAATATTTGCGTACACTCAACCTTCACGTCGGTTAAAGTGTTCAACGCATACATTCCATTCTAGCATTCTCATCCGACTCACAATCGGCTTTCATTAATCTTCTTACCGTTCTCTATGGCTTTCTTGATACTAATCGTATCTTACTTACTACCTTCGATAACGTCTAAGTCATACAATCAATGTATTCTTAGAACATTCGCCCAACGTGAATATGATTCACGAGGATCGTTTACGTATTCAACGTTTACGTTGCTCATCTCCTAATCTCTCTTTCAACCTTTACTCATGGTTTTAATCGCTTTCGATCGTTATCCAACCCATGAACCCCATGTTCACTATTCTTTCTTAATGTTGAAGCCATACTATTCATTGTATGCTAAGACCGATCGTTCATCGCAACAACGTTGCATTTACAGCGTCTATACGCTTTACATTCATCTCGCATTACTATGACATAACATCAAAATGTTATTCATTACCCTCGTCAATCAACGTCTAAGGAATCACAAGTATAGCAATCCCTCACGTTCGTTCGTCGCGACTACGGTACCCAGACATCAGTTTCGTAACCCGCGTCTATATTCTTTATCCTTTAATCTCATTTAATCTTTTCGTTCAACCTTCACTTAAGGTTTAAAACACTTGATTAAGTGTTACATTAGGTAAACTACATGTTCATATTTCTTTCTTACAAATCCCCCGAGAAATTGAGCAGTTAAAATCTCATTTCTGGGTATTGCCCTGCACTGGCGCTGTGGCGCCGTGCCCTTCTCTTTCTTTCATGCTCCGGTGCCAATTAGTAGTAGCTAATGGCCCGAGCTCGCGCTACGGCACTGGTCTCCAAGGCACGACTCGCGCTGCGACGCCGAGTAAGAACCCTAGAAAAATTTTCTAAGTATTTTACAAGCTTAAGACGCTGATTTCGAAATCTCATAACTTCTTCGTTATAACTCGGAACGAGATTGTTCCAAAGCCATTTTCTTCCTTATCTTATGTACTTCGATTACCCTCGGATAGAACTTCGTTCTAAATCTGTTAACATGCCATTCAATTGGCTTAATCTTCACTCTTTGTTCGTTTTACGTTATTAACGTTCTTCATTCGTTCGTCCATAATTCGGTCATCCGAACTCGGAATTCATTCGTTCTTGAGTCCACGACTCACATTTTATATGTTCTCTTACATTCTTATGAAACCCTAAATGTTCGGATTCATTTACTAACTTTCAAATTCTCGTTCATCTTTTACGAAAATTTCGCCATAACTTCGTTATAGCTTAACCTTTAATCCATTATTCATGAACGTTTCTAACGTTCCTAACCAAGAAATAAGCAACTAACTTATACACAATGGTTTTAAACTTGTCCATCAACAACAATTATACTACGATGGTTTTGAATTTATTCATCAACAACGTTCTTCGTGTTCTTCGCGTGTTCTTCGTGTTCTTCATTTTTAATCGATATTTTGGATTATGATTTCACTTTTTCTTAGAATTTGATGTTATAGAACACCATTCCTTACTTAATTCACCTACTCATTCATAAGATTCATTCGGATCGCTCAAAATCCTTACGAATCTTATACTTCCTTAAGAATTTATAAACTAAATTCCAAATTCTTATTTCTTCATTTTTTCATGATTTCAACCATATGAAATCATTCTTAACTTTATCTACTACTTATCTTCATTAAGTTATGTTTTTGAACATATTAAACTTAACGAAAATTAGAAGAAACTAGGGTTCGGATTACCGTTCATCCTTAATTTCCTTCCGTCGGACAAAGCATGTATTCGAGCTAGCTTTTCCTCATTCCTCTTCCTCTCTTCTCCCATTCGAACCCTCTCTCTCTCTCTCTCTCTCAAAGTTGGTTGAAATTTTCTAACCAAACAAATGAGCTTAAGGCTTGTTTATATAGAAAACCAAAGCTAAGGGCATTTTAGTCATTTCACCCCCACCTCCTTACTATTCATGGCTTAGCCACCAAGTTTACTTGGTCACCACCCTTACTTAGCCATTAAGTCTTCTTAGCCATTAAGTCTACTTAGTCATTAAGTCTACTTAACCATTAAGTCTACTTAACTCCTAAGTTTACTTACTCATTAAGTAATGTATCCTTACTATTCCACCTCCTTAGTAAGTCGATAAAAGTTCTTCTCAAAAAACGTGCAGAAATCAGATAAAATAAAAATGACAAAAAGTACTGCTGTGTACTTTTCATCCGTTTAGCTACGTTAGGGGAAAACGTGAAGGAAAACGCTTAACGTGGAAAAGTGTTTTTTTAGTTTTTCGGAGATCCAAAGATTACATAAAATATAATCGGTAAAGGAAAGACAAAATATCCAAAAATATTTGAATTCCGAGAATTATAGTTTTCGAACTGTCGGACGAATTTCGCAAGACGGAAGCACGAAGCTTCCAACGGAAGCTAAGTGAATAGTTAACTTTTCACGATATATTATCGTCAAATCTTTTGACAGAATGTCATTTCGACATACCAAACTCTCGGAAAGGATTAGGTTATTCAAACCCTAACCCTTAGGTTTCGTCGAGTAAATAGTGCCTATTTCGTCTTTTTCCCAGAAATATTTTTATTCCCAAATTTTTTTTATTTTCGTCTTAAAAATTCTTACTCGTTCAGTCTAGCTCGTAGCCAGAATCCTCCCGATTAATAATCAACCTAAGTTATAGAACGATTAATAAACACATAGCACAGAATAATATTAATAAAAAAATCATTTTATTAATAACTAATTCTTTAAACTTAAATTCTGGACAATCTGATTTTCAGGGTTGTCACAAAGAGGGTTGTCTTGCACATGAGGTTGATCTAGTCTGGTGACCACGATCTCACTTTATTGTCTATTAAATCTTGGATCTTGTGTTTGAAGACCCAACAATCTTGAAATATCATGTCCGGTGCTCGGCATGATAAGCACACTCAAGTAGCATTAAAACCCCTCCCATTAGGGTTGGTGGTGGAAGAAGGCGTGTAATTTTCTTACGAGTAGTCGGAAGAGAAAGAATATTCTCGGCGAGTCATTAAAGGTGTGGCGTCCGAAGGCGCTTTCATCTCTCCACTTTTAGGCAATGGAGGGTTTGAAGATTGTGCTTGAAAAAGGGAGTAGTTTCTCCTCTGTATAGGCATGCTTTGATTGCCTTTTTGACCTTGTAGTATCAAGGAAACATCCTCCTCTTTCTTTTTATGGACCCTCTGGGGCTTGTTTCCATAAGATCCGGACTGGATGTGCTCAGCAACATCTTTAAAAGCGGCTAGGTCTTGAATTTTATCGGACTTCAATCCCATCTCAGCCATCACTCAGGTGTTGATCATTTCGGAGAATGGTTTGCCAATACCAACTAAGACTCTCTCATAGAAAGGATCTTCTTGTACATCTACTGAATGTCATAACCATTTACGATTAAAATCATGGAAGGAATAACTTGAAGCGACAAGCGCCTCCACCTTTGAGCATACTCTCCGAAAGACTCGATAGACTATTTCTTGACCTTGGTAATTTGAGTGCAAATCGAGAAGCCATCTGAGATTGAAAAGCGTATTGAGTGAGGAAGGCGTGAGCTAGCTCTTCCCATTATGGATCTTTGAGTTGTCTAATCTGGTATACCATGAGCAGGCTTCTCCGATCGGGGCAGCTTACGAAACAAAATGCATTCTGAGCTTTTCATTTTTCGCGTAAGATCCAAGTTCTCCAATGAACACTTTCAAATGTGTATAAGGATCCCCTAATCCGTCATATTTTTCAAAATCAGGGGTTTTGAATTTCTCTGGATAATGAACACCAGGGAAGATACAAAGGTCAGCATATAAAACACTTCCATGTGTTCCAATCCCTTTGAGAACACGGATAGTTTCTTCCATTTGGAGTACTTTCTTCCTGATATCACCGGTGTCTAGATCTCCTTTGAGATGGGTGTTTTCAGGGTCTGTGTTGGTCGTATCCAACTGAGGTTCTAGATTTATTTTATCTAGACCTTGTGTTCCTCCTTGTGTAGAGGATTCTGTATGTGGAGGCATCTTTGTACCCTGAGTGGGCTGATGCAATTCTTTAAGCAAAACAGCCAAATTTGTGATTTGCTGACTTAATCCGTTAAATTCTTCATGAGAAATAGGATTAGACTGGTCAGACGAAGACATGATTGGCTGTAGGCTCGTGGCCTTTTTGGATTTTGAGTAGATGTGAATTTGATGATTTCCTTACAAAAGACTTGTGTAGTTTAGTCTTAGGGTAATGTAAATGTTATCATAATATGTCCGTTTTAGGAATATTGTCCTGCAAAATCGGGTGTTAATTGATAACATGTATGCACAAATAATCTTCATAGTTTCCATTACATAAAGATGAACATGGAATAAAATTACAAGTAAATACTTTTACAAGTAATTGAAAATGGAAAGCATGAAGAGACTTTCCTCCGCATTTGGTTTATCAGAGGTTGACCTATCTTAGGGTTACTCTCGTGACCTTTTGGCATGAAGGTTCCCAGATCATACTTAATCTACTTGGACGGGAAGTTAATCCGGTCTTTCTCTTTGGGCGAATCTGGTGGTGCCTTTCCACGAGCCTTGTTGGAATTATTCTTCGTACAAGTCCAGATAATCAAACAAGCGGGATAGCCTCTGGTGGAGGAACCACAACATACATTCACATACTGGCGTGTCTCACCGTTCATGAAAATGATGAAATGTGCGAAGCACTAATATCACTGAATAGATATAGTAAAGTCACGATAACTAAAATGCATTCGTACATTTCATCATAAATGTGAATGCAACATTCACACACAAGCATATAAAAGTTTTAAAAAGCTTGTTATCTTAAACTTAAGTCCTCCTACTGGAGTCCCCAGCAGAGTCACCACCTGTCAACGTCAGGATTTTTTAATGTCCCTTTTCGTTACTTGTTCTTTGGTGTTATCATGTTAATGTGAGATTTGTTTGAAAAAACAAGTGAAAAAGTTTTGACATGTATAATGTCGACGATTTGACTTTAAGAGTCGCCAGTTGGTGTATTTAACTGGTTGCACCAACGCAACCGAAAAGGTTTGCACATTGACCTAGTGATGTGACACTACTAAGCGAATTACGCACCAACGCTTGGCCGAAAAGCCCGAGTTGCGGGGTTCTGCGGTCCGTCGTCTCGAATCGTGCACTGCAAATGCCTTTGTAATGTTCGTTCAAACTTCGAACTTCAATCCGAGCATCCGAACAAGGTATATCGACCTTCTTGACCGCTGCAGTGTCGAGAAGTTACGTGATGACATGGATTAGAGGTTGTACGAAGTCAGGAAGAGGGGACCATGCCCATAGTCTTCAAGCTTCAAATTTTATCCGGTGTTCTGCCACGCGTAATAGTCACTCAGGATTGTAACTCCTCAGTTCTTGTGGAACATTATTGTATGTATGTATGTATGAAGTGTTAAGACGACGCGCAGGTGTTGAGGTGGCAAGATGATGTTTGACTCTTCACCGAGGTTATCGTCGGTTTGAGTTGAAAGCATACGTTGCTCAAGGTTACATCTGAGATTGGACTACTTGTTTGTATTCCGCAATGTCATCTGTGAGTGTGCTCGTCTTCCGATGTTAGCTCAAGATGCGAGATTAAGTGATAGCATGCATTTGAAAAAAGCATTTCCGGAGTTATCGCCGAAACTACAACAGCATTCCTTGGGGTTATTGCCAAGGACGAAACTCAGGGTTATCTCCGAGGTTGGAAATGATCCTCCCGGTGTGTGTTTCGAGTTTGGAACTGAGGTTTCCGGTGTGTGTTCCGTGTTTGGAAATGAACTTTCGATAGTATCCGGAATGGATATGATCTGTCTTCCAGGGTTATCTCTGAAAGACGAATCTACCCTCCTGCAATGTCAGTAACAGGCGTGCAGAAAATTTTGAGTGTCTACATAAATTATGAGCCAATCCAAATCGAAGAAGATCTTTCTTATGTAGAAGAACCTGTGCAGATCGTCGATCGTAAAGAGCAAGTCTTGAGGAATAAAGTGATAGTATCGGTCAAAGTGATCTGGAGGAATCAGAACGTTGAAGAGGCTACATGGGAGCTCAAAGATAAAATGCGAGAGAACTATCCCCAACTGTTTACTTAACCTATACTGTAATTTCAAGGACGAAATTCCTATTAGTGGGGGAGAATGTAAAACCCAAAACCCTAATAAGACTCGAATATGTAAAATTTAGTTATATTAATAAAATCTCTTCGTTCTAAAAGTGTTATGTGTTAATATATACTCTGTTTAACAAATTAGGTCATATAATTTTTTGTCCAAAAATTACCGTGCTTGACACCTCGTGCTTAAAAATTTTCTACCGAAAATGAACTTTTTGGTATATTTGTTTTGACAAGCTGCTTTGTCGTGCTTACACTGACAAAACTCTTTGTCATGCTTGTTAGGATTTATGTAAAATCAAGGTTTGTAACCCTAGATTACAAACCCTAACCCTAATTTGTAAATCCTAACCCTAATTAGCTAGACTAAACCCTAATTTGGTTATCCTAACACCTAATCATGATTACTAAACTTTAATTAGGTATTAATAAACATCATTAAACAACCCTAATCATTAAAAACAAAACCCTAATCAAGATTAGTGAAGATTAGGGCATAATCAAGCTATTAATCTAACCTAACTAGCTCACAAGTAGGTTAGGAGTCACCAATGAAAGTTCCTAGGCTGCACGTGACATGCTTGTAACTCCCAAGCACCAAAAGAGTCATAGGATCAAATATTTGTGGAGGCAAGTAGGTGAAAATGAAACAAAAACCCTAACCATGCAATTCAATAAATAGCAGCCTAATTTCAGTTTAAACTCACGAAATTTCTAAGCCTAAACACTCATATATCATACCTCAATAAGCCTTGGTGATAGCAACAACAGATTCAGTAGCCAGAAATCCAAAATCAAGCAAGAAAGGTGCAAACCCTAATTCATAGCTAGATCTTTGATGCTTTGTTCAAATTGTTGTTTAGATGTTTATAATTATGTATTAGCATGTTGGAAAGTATGTTAGGTTGATAGAACATGTTTCCATAACATCTAGATGCCTCAAATTAGTGTTTTTAGTAATCTGGAAATTTTGGAAAAACAAGCTTAACAGTCGAATGCCAGAGCTTGTAGATTCGTGTATGTTAATATTTAGGTCTGTTAATTATATGTTATTTGTAGTAGTCTGATATGAGGTCTTTAATCTAGAAAAAAAATAGGTTCATTAGAACTATATATTGCAAGATATAGGTGGTCAAAGGTGGTTGACCGATCACGAAGTTCTGTTTTACAGGTTACCCGAAAAACTCAAAACAGTTGAGCTTTGCTACTTTGACCAGCCTTTTAATCGCTTTCTGTTTGTTGTTTTAATGACTTTTTGTAATAGATTAATACCTTGATATACATACTACATATCTATGACCTTACATTACTTAAACAATTCATAGGATTACTGGAATTAATGGTCAAAAGTCGTTGACCGAGCTTGACCAAGTTTTCTGGGTTACCTAGAAAACTGATGAACATGAAGAACAACCTTTGGCTGTACTTTGACCAACATAGATCGAGACCTTAGAATTATGCTTTGTCCAAACCAATGTTATATATATGTACCTTGACATATAAACTACCTATTACAACAAACAAAACACAAATCTATTACACAGATTCAAAGATATGAAAGCCACAAAACTGTTGAATGACCATGACCACTGTTTTGGGTTATCCAGAAACCCAAGAACAGTTGTGACAGTGACTTTGAGCCTCTATAACTTATTGTTATATGTAGGTTAAAGCACAAAATTTGTTTGATGTTGTACTACTGTATGAATACTATAACATTCATATTTGTCCAAACCCAAAATCATTAACAGTAGCAGATAGATCACGGTCAAAGTGGTCCCTCGACCATGACTGACTGAAACCCAGAAACTCAAGAACACTTATAGCAACACTTCCTGTCACTATAGGGTTTTAGCGACAGACAGAAATATGTTTTTTTAGAAATTAATTAATAAAAATTAGAAAAAATGATATTATGTTATTATAATTAACTTTTATATTTTTACATAAATTCAATAAATATTTTTTTTATTTGGACATTATTAATAATGAAGTTAATAATAAAGTAATTAGAATAATTACTTATAAATAATAAATAATTATTGAAAAATAATATTAATTATTTAAAAATCATAATAAATGTTTATAAATTATTTAAAAATAGTAAACAAGATTTTTATAAAAATTCTAAGTAAACACTAATTATTTAGAAATAGAAATAAATAATTTAAGAATCATTTAAAGGATAAATAAATACTTAAAAATTATTAAGCTTTTAGAAATTATTATAATGGATATATAAATTATCTAAAAATGTAATAAAGCTTATAAATAAAGTTTAGTCAATATATCAACTTATTTAATACACGGTAAGGTCATTAAACACCGAAACTATATCGAACTTAACCCAAACATATGTAAATTTTGTATTTGAGTATTGCTATCAATACTAATGGGTTAGATATATATGAATGAACATCGCAGGTGTTTATTAACGAATCGAGTAGCATAAATTGACTAATCTATGCTCAGGTAAGTTTTCTATACTCTAATTACTTTTCTAAATTATTACTTACGCAAATTCTCAAACCATGCTTATTCGTTGAACAAGATTTCTATCTTGAATTGCTTTTGATATGATAAATCAAACCTAAACTTGAATTACCACTTATTGTACTATTATTGCTATAGCTTCAACATAATTAAGAAATGAATTATTTATTCTTATGATATTGTTTATTAAGCATAAGCTATTGTGTCAAACGAAATTATTTTGGTAACACATCCTATACTGAAGTTGGGTATCCCGTGAGGGATCGAGGTTTGGTCAATAATAAATTGATAATAATTTGGGTGCATTTGAGCACTGGTAGGATGAGATGCATACTCCTAGGATATTGAGTAGGCTGATCCCCTATCTCATATCTAAAACAAAGTTTCTAAGTCTGTGTAACTGACAGAAATAAAAAGTCTAGAAATGGTTGAAAAAGAAATTCCAGAAATGGTAGCAACTATCAGTTGAATTTTAAATTGTTATACTTCTTCAAATCATATATTGTTATAAATATAAAACCTGCTGAGTATGTCATAGCTCACCCTTGCAAATTATTCCCTTTGCAGTATTAGATGGTAACCCTAGAACATCTGGAGTAGATAAAGGGAAGTGTCCCTATTTAGATTAGCTTATATTCATGTCTAGTTGAATACTTTGTATTAAGAAATTCTTTATGAGAATCATATAATCGAACTTTAATATTTATTATATATAACATCTTTTATTTCCGCAACCGTGTTTTCTTACATATATAGATGTAATTTATAATCTTCAATCTAGTTTGAGATCCTTGGGAACTATTTATCTGAGTGAATGTATTGATAACATGGACTGTTCATGTTGTTGTTGATACTCTGAATTTCGGATAGCTAGGTACTATCGATACGATAGTGTAATTCGCATGACATAGACTATACATCTGAGTGAAGATATTGGTAATATGGACTATTCATCTTATTACTGATACTCTGAATTTTGGATAGATATATACTATTTACAGATACAGTTCATATATCCAAGTGAGGGTATCCAAACACAGTAATTGTTCTCTTGAGAATTGTCATCTGTTATGGGATACTGTGAATCCTGGATATATGGGAATTTAATCTGGTTATAAATTGAATAGTCACTCAATTAAATATAAGCATATAATCAGATACCATGGGTGTATAGATTTACATGCGTTATATATATTGACTCGTAGTAAGCACCATATCAAATACTGTGGGAGTATAGAAATAGGGGTATTACACGTTTGCATTAGTCAGTTATCATGGATGACCAATAATCACTTGAGTTCAATAAGCGAAACATTTTAACTCTGTAATTCGTATACCTTATGTTAGGAACTAATAAATTGGATCATCTTTGTTTGGATGGAAGTCGCTTAACAGATTTGCATCCCCTTATATGATCTATGTGATTCTGAGTATGTCATTTATTGTTTCTGCCAGGTAGAGTCCACACAGAGTATGATACGAATCGTGGGCCTATCAGCCACTATCCCCAATCATTTGGAGGTTGGTCCTTGATAGTTGGTCTATGTCTGATTTTTGTTAGTTTCTTAGCCACACACATCATATACATGCCATTCATAATCATTAACCTCTTTGTTGTATTGCATATTTAATTTTTGATTATCTGTCTTTTGTTCTTTCCTAAAACACTAGGTTGCACAATTTTTGAGGGTGAATCCTGAAGCAGGTTTCTTTTTCTTTGATTCTAGCTATCGTCCGGTGCCTCTTGCCCAGCAGTATATTGGAATCAACGAGTCAAACTTCCGTGCTCGCATTGAGCTGCAGAATGAATTATGTTACAATAAGGTTTTGTTTACCTTATGACTTCTTCTGCTGCAGTATTATTATTATTCATGGAGCAGATATTAATTTACTTAAAAAGCTTTGAATGCCAGGTAGTTGATTCACTAAAGCATGGATACCAGGCTATGGTTTTTGTTTATTCACGTAAAGACAAAGGAAAAACAGCTGAAAAATTGGTACAATTACCACTTCCATCTCTAGACAAAATAGCTTTATATGTTATAAAGGTTTATGTAATTAATTATATAAATGAGCTTTATTTATTAAAAAAAGAAAAGAGGAAATGTATTTTTAAGCATTATAGTGGTACAAAATACAAAAATTCACACAAAAAGATTATGTTAGTAAGTAATATTATAACATTTTATGTTGTACAAGTAAATCCCACCATACAACATAACACTTATGACTTATTCATACAAAAATGAGGAGTAAGTTTGAAGCTGTTATTCAAAGATTTCCTAAGCCCATCGAAAACCAAAATCAAAAGTATATTACTCAACAGACTTTGTGAAGCTACGATGTATAGAATGCAAGCTGCAATCAAGCATAACATAATTTCTTCCTATTGCTGACAAGAATAATCAAATGAACCATATCATCAATACATGTCTTGACATCCCTGTAGTATTAAGTTTTCTGTTTATACATACTGACATGCACATAAATTGTCCATTATTATTTTCAAAGTCAAGATCATACACGTCAAGCTACAAGTAAATTCCAAGTATTAACATCTCATTTAAGAATCAGGAATTCCGCTCAAAATCACTTCTCAGCAGCTGATGTGCAAGAAATTATAATGAAAGAGAGTACAAAATGTTAATGTCCAATGGTTTTCATATGTAAACAAATGTTAATGTCCTAAACAAATCCACACTTTCACTTACAAAATAGAGAACAGATTTGCTCAAATAAACCCATGTAAAAGAAAAAGAAGAATGTAAAAGTTGTCATTCAAGTGAAGAAAAAGAAGAGTGTAAAAGTTGCCTTCATGAAAATGCAAGTATAAGTGTAAATATATGCATGGTACGTTCAACATTCTCATGAATACTTTCCTCCTTTGCATGTGGTTCATCGGCATGGATCTCATTATCAACAGGTTCATTAATTTTCGGGCCATTGGAACAGTTAGCACGAGATCTAGACGTTCTATTAGAAGCCATTAAAGCAACCTGAGAAACAAAAATATGAATTCAGAATAGTAAAGAATATCAATTCATAATTGATAGGTCAGTTTTTAGAGGTTAGCATTAATAAAGAATTATATAAGAAAAGGCAGGCAAGTTGAGCAAATTATATAATCACTAAGCAAGTTAAACTTACTGTGTTACTTCTTTGTAAGAGATAGGCAAGAGATAGGCACTAACTCTGGTTATATTGATTTATTTGATGCAGAAAGTTTTACTGGATAATCTTGAAATAGAGTTATTGAAACTTGATAACAAGGTTAGGTTTATTCTTGGGTTTGTAGAAGGCAAAATCACAGTGAGCAATAAGAAGAGAGTTGATCTTTACCTTGAGTTATATCTCTTTTTTTAATAACATAAATCAAAGGAACGTTGGGAATCCATGTATAATATTGGAAGCGAAACAAGAAAATAAACACAATCACACATCCCTACTGGAATTTCATTTATTTCTCAATAATCAGTTAGAAGCATCTTTTAGAATGGAACTTCACAGTTGCACCAACTTGTCAACAAATAATTATCAAATGACATAAAAAAATCATTTAAATAAAATAAGTTAATACTCTCGTGTGTTAGCCAGTTCTATTCACCACCGAATGTTTTGGTAAAGAACAAACCTAGGTGAATACAATGAAATTGCAAAGAAGTAGATTTTTACTTCTAGGTAAGTAGGTATATTTGGGGTAAATTACTGAATTTGAATTCACATATCAGTCATAGTAATTAAGATTACCCAACTGACTATATCTTGTCTGATCAAAAAGGGAGCATGAATACTTCTTCTCTGACTTCGTGTGAAGCCCAACAATAACATAGAAGCAAACCACAAATAAACTTCTTGGTCAATCCTCCTTCCAATTGAAAACAAAAAAGATACCGACCATATCAGGTGGAAAATCTTATATACTTATATAATTTTAGATTTAATTTTTTTTCCTTGGCCTCATTTTATGCTACTCTTGAATCAAGTCAAAAGCAAATTGAAAAAGTGCAATGTTAGATCAATATGTATCCATAAAAAAAGCTTGCTAAAAGGTATTGATGTTGATTATATCAGCAGCCAGCCTAATAAGGAAATATAGGTTAGATAATAGCAGTAAAGAGCTCCATCTTCCTGGAAAAGGAGATATATTTGATAACAAAACCTTCAACCTTAATCAGCATAAAATGGAGTGAAAAATCTTGCTTATAAACAGAAGTAGCACGTAAATTCAATTCATATGAATTCAATCTAACCAAATTAAAAATGAAGAGCAGAGCCAAAAAGCCAAAACAACATATCATCAAACTGTTGTAACAAGTTAGCTTGTCCTTATCAAATAGACAAGTTAGAAGAAAAAACTAAGTACAATAAGTTGTTTGTTTACATAAAAGGAATAGAAAAAATCAAATTAAAAGATAAATTCAATAATGTTTTGTCTCTAAGAAGAATTCAAAGCTTTTGAATGTCTTTATATTTTGAAGTTACTAGCTTTACTACATCTGTTTTATCAGCACCCAAATAGAGCAAAGAAATAAACTTTTCAAGCAAATAGACAATAAAAGAGGGGGAAAAGATTTTTGAGACCTTGGTTTTAGTGTTATGTTTCTGGTCTTGGTATTGCAAGGGATTTCATAATAAAAAAATTAGTCAAAAGGTAAAAACTAACCCAAAAAAGATAAACAGTAAGTGGAAAACAACCAGACTCATTAACCCGTTAAATTTACACTCTAGAAACCTTTTGAAAGTGCCTCTCATTGAAACCCATTGCACTAACGTTTTCGGTTTTTCTAAAACATTAAAAATCCCAAACAAATATTGGAGGCGTAGCAAGTCTCATTAACATACACACAGGACATGCGTCTCAAGGGAGGGACTCATGCCTGCGCACATGAAACATTCATTGGTACTAATTCTATGAAGATCCATAAACCAAACAAAATTAGAAGCAACGGCCCACCAAATGAGAGAAACTAGAGCGAAACAAGAAAAGAAAAGTACGTCTTGCAAAAGAAGTTCCCAGATTGATCCAACTACCAAAACGGGCTATCACGGCAAGACAATAGAGTGCAAAAACTGATTAGAAAGAACCATAATCCCCACCAGCGTGTATATTACAAAAGAAATCAATCCTCCTTAGAGAAACTCGTTACAGGTCATCATGACAGTAAAAGAAATAAAAGTAATTGGGAAAGGCCACCTTTTTGAAAGTGGAATAGCACTTTCATTTCATTTACAATTCATAAAGTAGATATTATTAAACGCGAAAGAACATAGGGGGGAGAGGATTTTCATTCTTCTCTGTCCATAAACCTAAACACCTCAAAGAATCTTGTCATCCTTGCTCTTGCCAGAACCATGAAATTTTAAACAAAGCAGCTCAACAAATCTAGGATAAACTCAAACCTCCTTGCACATCTACCAAATATATATTGATAAGATTTATGCGGTGTGCACCTCTATAGTATGTCATTAGTGTTGAGTCGAGTTATAATTAATGAAGTCACTTTCTTCTAAACAAAATGAAGTTATCCCCAACCAATTGTCTTATTGTGGAATTTTTAGCACTGGGAGCACATGGGTATTGCCTCTTGGATGCTCCTTTTCTCCTTTCTTAACATAGATGAGTAAGGGTGAGGGTTCCATGAATACATTTGCCTTTGGTTCATATAGTGGGTATCTAGTAAAAGTCCCCTTACAGAAAAGCAAGGAATAAAGGTAGAGAAAAATAAAATCAATAAAAGAGGATGACTTGTGTAAAGGAGCACCAAGATATAATATTAGAAACAGAAGATATTATACTAATACATAAAATAGTTTAGATATTTGCTAATAGTACAAGGATCACTAAGATATAATATCAAAAACAGATCTATCAAAGTGTAACAGTTTCTCTTTTGGAGAAAATGGACAAAGTGTAACAAAACAGATCTATCAATTGTGACGTTTATCCTCTTCATTCTTCCTTATCTTCATTTTCCTCACTATCACCCTCCTCTTCATCTTCGGGACCCTCATCTTCGTCTTCGTCTTCGTTTTCATCTCCATTCTCATCTTCATCTTCATCAACAATATGTTCAATCATTCATCTATCGAAACGAGATGTATCAATTTGAGATCCTATTTTTCGCTTACTTTTAAGTCTTTTTTGTCCATTTTCAACTAATTCATCATCAACGTCATTCCTAACCCAATGTATGTTTTCAATATCAACTTCTGCAGCTGGAGTGATGAATTCTTCATTGGTATTGGGTAACTCGTCACTATCAGAATCTACTTCAGCATCTTCACATAAATCTCTCAACTTTGTTTGTATAACCACACGCCAATTGTTATCCCTTTGATCATCAACATAAAATATTTGTTGAACCTGAGAAGGCATTACAAAGGGCTCATCAGTTGAACCAAACTTTTGATAATTTACAAGCGTGAAGCCATAGTCATCAGTTTTGACCCCTCTATCACGTGCTAAACTGTCATACCACTTACATTTGAATAGAACAACTTTACCAAATCCATAATAATCTAATTCAACAACATCTTCCAAAATACCAAAGTATTCAACTACATCCTCCTTAGGATTTTGGTCTCTAGCAGAGGAATATCCACGAGTAGTTCTTTACCATATATACCCACTATTTTAATTCTCTCTCTTACTCTCACAATTTGTAGAATGGAATCGATACCCATTTACCAAATAACCATCTCCTCTCTTGCCTATCAAATTTGGGCCAAATGCAAGAGACTTTGAAGCATCATTATTCATAGTTGCCATCTACAAAATGGTAGCGATATAAGCAAATTCCATCCATTTATTATTAATAACCATTACAAAATTTTGCATAAAATTACGTTTACATAATGTAGTACTTACATAATTCTTAAACCATTCAGGAAATTCCTTTTTCTTAGCATTGTCAATTTTCCTTGGTGTCGGTTTTTGCTTACGCTTTCCACGTCATAACTTATATGAATCTTGCCAAATACTACAAACAAATAAACAAAGAAATTTTTTTGTCATAGCTAGCTGGCTAAGAAAAGTTATTAATATTTCAAACAATAAATGTCATTCTTTATTTACTCACCTTAGATATGACTCAACCTCTGTACAATTGAATAACACATACAGGTGTGCACTCTTGACATCATTGCCACATAGAGTACAAACTTTTGGGACATTAAGAAATCAACCTATGTTTCTGAATACAGAGAAACTTGATTCACCTTGTTCGTATCCAGCTTCATTTCTTCCAACTCGTTTCCATGCGACATTGTGTTGACTCAAATATCTTGAGCAAAATGTAACATTCTTCTTGATATATACCCTTCTATAATTGACCCTTACGGATGACTTACATTGCGAATATACCCTTTTAACTTGCCCATGTATCTTTCAAAAGCCCACATTTTTTGATATTTCACATTTTCGGCTATCTTCACCTCTTCAGCAAGGTAGACACACAAATGTACCATTATATTAAAGAAGGCAGGAGGAAACACCATCTCAAGCTTTCAAAGTATTAACAAAATTTTCTTGTTCAACCATTCATAATCTTTCGATGTGTTATAGTTAGAACTTAATTCTCTAAAGTTACAAAGTTCAATTATTATTGAGCAGACATGTCTAGGCAAGTTGGTACATCGTATTGATATTGGAAGTAATTGTTGCATTAAAATATGACAGTTGTGACTTTTAAGACCTGAGCTCCTGCCCCCCTTCAAATTGATGCAACGTTAAATATTTGAAGCATATCCATCAGGTACCTTAACATTTTTCAACACTTGCAAGAAATCCCCCAAATCCGGGTATCTTCCAACCCGACAGATGGTGCTATACTGTACAAACATTCATACATTCATTCAATTAAAAAGTCTCAAAGATCGAACATAACTTCTATATATTAAAAGTAATATTTACATTTCCCAGGTTCTATACCCATTACAAAGGTTCTTTGTCATAATATTCATTACATTACAACAATAGACCTATATTATTACAAGACAACTTAATAATCTGCCTTAGCTTTTCCTTTATCCTTATTCGATCCTTCGGGACGTTCAGTCTTAGCTGCATTCATATGGTTCAAGCAAGAGTGAGCATAACTAGCTCAACAAGTATAACAATTTCAATAACAACATGCTTGATACATATGAATCGTATATCTTCGATAACTGAATAATAGTTATGAAGTACTATTGATAATTAAAAATAGCACTTCATCTTTCTTTCAAAATATTTTACAACAATATCAATATTTAATAAAACATTCACTCCGGTCAAAGACCTCGAGTATTCATTCTTTCTTTGAAAAGGACAACCCGGAACTAAGTCCGTAAGTCCGGTATTACTTACGAGCACTTCTAGGCGATCAGCCTATTGTACTCTATGTTGATCAACACTACATCCATTAAACGTATGTACGTTTAATCATTTGGCAACCTCACGTTCTGCCGCTTTCTGAAAAAAACATTTGTTTAACATTTCATTCTTCTTTTGAAAACCATATCAAGTAGTTGACAAAAGATTAATAACATTTGATAACAGATGAATAGATTATCAACAATCAACTCAATATGTCAAGTCTAGCCAAAGAACTGGCTTTAACTTCATTGTAATTCAATTCATGCGTAAGGATACATGAACGTCAAAAACTTGTTCAGATTGAACTGAGACAAGAGTTAGAATACTTGCCTTTAGCGTCTGCTACTGTGGATTTCACTTTACGTTCAAGTCTTTCAAGTCTCTACAATACATGATCACATAATGCCTTACATTAGGTCACATATAATCAAGTATGTATCTGATTATATCTTACCCTTCATCTCAATCTAATTTCTAATTTAGATTTGTTATTAGGGTTTCCGGCTTTCGTTACATCATTCACATTTCGCTAATCTTCGATTGATTATTAATTCTTAATCAACATGCATAGTGTCTTACAAGTACCTTACAATGTCTTAATCATATTATGATTACATCTTAATTCATGACTAACAAGTTCTCTTTTCTTCTATACTTGAAAACATTCTTTACTATCAACTTCTTGAGATCTGGCGGCGTAGTGCGCCAAGATTTATTTGTGACTCATGTTTAAGCCATGAGTTAGCGAGTCTACCTGCTTACTTTTCGACCTCATATTTGCAGCCAGGGCATTCTAGGCTTAGAGTCGCATGGCAGCCGCACTCTCATGCCTCACGGAATAATTATCTTGATTTTGACATTTTTACGAACTTCCCGGACGCATAACTTCTTCGTTTTAAGTCCGAATTGGTCCGTTCAAAAGCCTACGGTTTATGCAATCTACGCATTCATGCAAGAATTTTATCTATTTGACTTCGTTTGCTAAAAATTCACCTATTGGTTCATTTTTAACGAAAACGATAAACGTTCGTGAACGTTCAATGCTCGTTTCTTCGTTCTAAGTCAGAATTCGTCCATTTTTGAGTCCGCAACTCTTAAATGACAAACATGACTTGTCTCCATTGGAAAACAACGTTTCCAAACTCAAACTCAAAATTTGACTTCCATTCCGGGAAATTTACGAATTCGACGATTATCGTCTAATCGTGTACTTTCCGGCAAATCTTCATTCTTATGATTTGTTCAACATTACAAATGAATTTCATTCATCATGTGAACATCTTAACATACTTATTCCCACAACTTATACTCATGGTTAGATTTTTGACTTATTTCTTCATAAGCTTATAACTTGATAAATTATAAACCACTTATAGTTTCTTTGTTCTTACTTAAGAAAGTTATAATCCTTAAATTATCATACATACATGTTTTCACACATACTTTCATTCATGTGTAGATGATACATATAAAAATTCATACTTTACTTACATATCACTTTCATTAATATACTTATTACAAGTTCATAATGCTTTCACATAAGTTTACAACTTATGCTAGCTTAAATGACTTATTACCAACTTATGTGGCTTAAGTTCATTACTTATACATACTTCTTACTTTTTTATCATCCATGACCCCTTAATCCAAGCTTTTCTTATCAACCTATCATGCTAGAGATAGAAGATAATTGAAGAAGGAGTCTTACATTTGAAGTCTTTGATAAGTAGCTTCTTCTTCTTCTTGACTTATGGAATGACTTAATTACAACTTAATCTTCCTAACAATTAAGCGCATTGAGAGAGTGTGGATTATTTGAACAAGTGCCAAATAGCTTGCCAACCATCTCTATTTATAGGATTTCCAAGGTTAGGGCAATTTAGTCTTTACCATCATCCCACCCCTTTTGCACCTCCTTACTATTCATAGCTTGACCAACACAAATCATATCCTTTGCTTGGCCATTACTCATATAACTTGGTCATTACATAACTTGGTCACCACTTAAAAGGCTTGGTTACCACACTAACTTGATCATTACTCAGAAATCTTGGTCATTACTCATTTACCATATTCATATGGTTTGCCCCATGGGTCACAATAATCCAATGGACTTTAATTTAGCTTGGGATTAGATTTAAATAAACCTTGGGCTTTGCTTTAACAAACATTCACATGTTTATTAATTCATTAGATGTGCCTTACACTTAATTGACTTGGGCTTATACAAAATCCTAGCAAATCCTTACAAGTTCATTAATATTACATAATACATATACATATAGTTTATGCATTATTCTCATATTCTAATTCATATAGAATTTATATACGATAATTCATTCTTCATACAAACTCATATAATACTTCATATTATACTCGTTTTCTTTCCTCGTATAATACTCACGTATCATACGATTATCTCTTAACGCATTAATTCTTTACTTTCCTTACATTCTCAATTTAAGTCCATAAGCGAAATATTACGTTTTCCATAACTAGATTATTATTACATAATCCGTCTTACCTTAATATTCTATCATTACGTATTTCTCGAAAATTCAAAAATAATTTCCGAACAAATACCGATGAATAGTATTTTTCAAAAAATTTCTCGAAAAACTTTTATTTTTGTCTTAGAAATTCAAACACTTTCATTCCTTCAAGTAGTTCAAATACTACGACATTCCAACACCAATAGGTTATAAAATAACAACCATCTTGATATCACATAAAATATGATTTTATTATTATTTAATTTAATAAAATCATTTTACAATAAGATCCGAATTTCTCGGTCGTTACATTCTTCCCCCCTTATAAAAATTTTGTCCTTAGAATCTCGTCTTACTTAATCAAAATAGATGAGAAAAAATTTTCTTCATCTTTTCCTCTAATTCCCACGTTGCTTCCTCGGCATCGTGGTTCTTCCATAATACCTTAACCGACGGTATTACTTTGTTTCTCAGAACTTGCTCTTTTCTATCAATGATTTGAATTGGCGATTCTTCATATGATAAATCCTTCTCGATATGAATCGGCTCATACTCGATTACGTGCTTATAGTCCGTCTTATATGGACGTAATATAGATACGTGAAACACGTTATGTATTCTTTCTAGGTCTGGAGGTAATGCTATCATATAAGCTACTTCTCCCACCCTTTTTAATACTTCAAAAGGTCCTATAAACCTTGGACTTAACTTCCCTTTCTTTCTAAAGCGTATCTTTCCTTTCCAGGGAGATACCTTCAGAAACACATACGAACCTACTTCGAACTCTTGATTTAAGATATGCGAGTCCGCATATTTCTTCTGTCTGTCTTGAGCTGAAACAAGATGCATCCGAATTAACTTAACCACATCCGCTATTTGCTGCACCAATTCTAGTCCTAGCTTCCGGCGTTCTCCCACCTCATCCCAACACAATGGTGTTCTGCACCTTCTTTCGTACAGAGCTTCATAAGGCGGCATACCTATGCTTGCATGATAACTGTTGTTATACGCAAACTCTACCAGTGGCAGATGATCATCCCAACTACCCTTGAAATCCATGACGCAGGACCTCAACATGTCTTCTAACGTCTGAATTGTTCTCTCACTCTGCCCATCAGTTTGTGGATGATAAGTTGTGCTTAACTTCAACTGTGTTCCCAACTGTTCTTGCAAACCTCTCCAGAAGTTCGATGTGAATCGTGGATCATGATCTGACACAATCGATACTGGTACTCCATGTCTGGAAATAATTTCCTTGACATAAAGTTTAGCTAACTGGTCTAAGTTATACTTGACCCTAATCGGTAAGAAGTGAGCCGATTTCATTAATCGATCGACTATCACCCAAATTGAATCGTACCCTTTTGCCGTTGTTGGAAGTCCCACCACGAAATCCATCGAGATATGCTCCCACTTCCATTCTGGAATCTCCAATGATTGTAACAAGCCACTAGGTGGTTGATGTTCGGCCTTAACTTTTTGACAAGTCAAGCACCTACTCACATACTCTGCTATTTCTCTCTTCATGTTTGGCCACCAAAAACTCTGTCGAAGGTCTTGATACATCTTAGTGCTACCAGGATGTATCTAGTACCTCGAACTATGAGCTTCTTGTAATACTTGGTCCTTTAATTTTGTCTCATTCGGAACCCAAATTCTTCCTTCAAATCTTAATAATCCCTCATTATCAAGACTGTACTTAGTATCTTCCTTCTCGGATAACCGTTTCTTCATTTGGTTACACTCGTCAGTCTTGAGTTATACCTCCTTGACTCTTTCTACGATGGTAGATTGCATCTCCGTCGTAAAAAGTATCTGTCTTGAATCATTCGGCATCCTTACTTCTATTTCCATTCTAGCCATCTCTGTTATTAACTCATTTTGAGTCGTTAACATAGACAACCTTTCCCGACCCTTCCTACTTAAGGCGTCAGCAAATACATTGGCTTTCCCAGGGTGATACATGATTTTACAATGGTAATCCTTTATCAACTCTAGCCATCTCCTCTGCCTCATATTCAATTCCTTCTGAGTGAAGATATACTTTAGACTTTTATGGTCCGTATATATCTCACATTTCTCCCTATAAAGATAATGTCTCCATATCTTTAGGGCAAATACTACTGCGGCCAGTTCCAGATCATGAGTAGGATAAACTTTCTCATAATCTTTCAACTGCCGTGATGCATACGCAATGACTTTGCCATGCTGCATGAGCACGCATCCAAGTCCTCTATGCGAAGCATCGCTATAAACTATGAAATTTCCTGTGTCATCAGGCAAGGATAAAATAGGCGCTTCGCTTAATCCTTTCTTCAGTTCTTGAAAACTGTCTTCACATTTATCCGTCCATACGAATTTCACCGTCTTCCTTATCAAGTTAGTCAACGGGGTAGCTATCTTTGAAAAATCTTGGATAAATCTTCGATAGTATCCTGCTAACCCTAGGAAACTCTGCACCTCTGTCGGTGTTTTCGATTGTTCCCAGTTCATCACTGCTTCTACTTTTGTTGGATCCACTGAAATCCCCTCTTGGTCAATGACATGACCTAAAAACTGCACTTTTTCCAGCCAAAATTCACACTTAGTGAATTTCGCATATAATTTCTCCTTTCTTAGTGTCTCCAACACTAATCTTAAATGTTCAGGGTGATCTTCTGGCGTCTTAGAATAGACTAGAATATCATCGATAAACACCACAACGAACTTGTCCAAATATGGTTTGAACACTCTATTCATCATATCCATAAATGCAGCTGGTGCATTCGTCAACCCAAATGACATCACCAGAAACTCGTAATGACCATAACGAGTTCTGAATGCCATCTTTGGTACATCCTCCTTCCTCACCTTCAACTGGTGATACCCCGTCCGCAAATCTATTTTAGAAAAATACTTTGCCCCTTTCAACTGATCAAAGAGATCATCGATCCTGGGCAATGGGTATTTATTCTTTATCGTTAACTTGTTCAACTCTCGATAGTCGATACAAAGCATTAACGATCCATCTTTCTTCTTGACAAACAACACCGGTCCCCCCCCACGGAGAAACACTTGGTTGAATGTACTTTCTATCCAATAGTTCCTATAACTGAACCATTAGCTCCTTCATTTCCACAGGCGCCATACGATACGGTGCCCTTGAGACTGGTGTCGCTCCTGGCACAATGTCTATTACAAATTCAATCTCCCTATCCGGCAGTAAACCCGATGACTCACTTGGAAATACATCCATGAATTCATTCACTATAGGTATTTGTTCCATGGTTACTTCCACTCGCTGGGTATCAACAACATGGCACAGATAACCTATACACCCCTTCCTTAAAAGTTTTCTAGTTTGTGTCATCGTAAGACAACACGAACGCCCCGGTGATTTGTTACCGTAAAATACTACAGGAGGTTGTTTCAACGTCCTAATGCTCACACATTTCTTTTGGCAATCTATAATTGCTCCATGGTTAATCAACCAATCCATTCCGAGAATTACATCGAATTCTCCCAACTTTATCGGTATTAAATCTACTGATAACTTACACCCACGTACATCTACGCAACAACTTCTATGAATACTTTCAATAGGAATTATCTCTTCATTTGCTACCTTAATATTCAAAGGTATAGGCAACTTTTCGGAAAGTAATCTTAGTCGTCTAGCAAAATCACATGCTATGAACGAACAAGTAGCACCCGAATCAAATAGCACGTATGCATTTATGTTGTTGATCGGAATAATAACTGCAACTACATCCCCTGATGCCACCGCATCTTGGACCGTCATATTAAACGTGCGGGCCATTGATCTACCCGACTGAGTTGGACCACTAATAGCCAACTTATCGCTATTAGTGCCCTTATATCCTTCCATACCCTTCTTCGGGCAATTCTTTTCTATGTGGTCAGTTGATCCACATACAAAACATCCGTGGTTTTTCTTCGGATTGGGACAATTAGGCAAAATATGCCCTTCCTATCCACAATTATAACATACGACCTTTCCTTTGAGACAGACTCCTAAGTGAGTCTTCCCGTAGGATTTACAGGCCTCCATCCTTCTCTTGGAATCCCCTTGTTTCACTCTGGTATTCCCAGAGTTAAAACCCTTCCTCTTTTGACCGTTGCCACTTCCACTGGCTCCCTCGGTCTTGATTCCCCCATCAACTTTCCCTTTATTTTTCTTATCCTTGTGGTACTGGCTGAGAGCCTCATTCCCACCTTCGGCTATTATTGCCTTTTCTAATATGGTTCCAAAGGAAGTACTTTGAAACACATAAATCCGGCTATAGAGCCAGGGTTTCAAGCCCTGCTCGAATCTCCTAGCCTTCCTCACTTCAGTGTCCACTTGGTGTGGAGCAAATCGTTCCAGTTCGTTAAACTTGGCAGCATACTGGGGAACTGTCATATCCCCTTGTTTTAATTCCAGAAACCTCATTTCCATCCTCCCCTGCATACTCGTGGGAAAATAGTTCTCGAAGAAAATCTCCTTAAACCTTTCCCACGTTAGGTTTCCTATATCTACCCTACTTTGGTTTTGCCTCCCACCGAAGTTGGCCTCTCCTTTCATCAAATACGTTGCAAAGGCAACCTTTTGACCCTCCTCAACATTTGGTATAATAAATGCTTTCTCAATTTCTTTTACCCAAGTTTGGGCTTCTATAGGGTCCGTAGTTCCTTTGAACTCCAATGACCTACACTTTTAAAGTCCTTAAAAGTAGTAGCTCGTCTTACTCCGTGAATTACGTACATTAGCCCCCGTTCTATTAAATGCAATAAAAAAAGATTAATGAACTCTTGAATTGGATTAACCGGACCACCCTCCGGTTGGTTAACATTATCGTCTTGATTTCGTTGTCTCCTTCTTGGCGGCATTTTGCTGTTAAGAAAACAACACATCATTATTACTTTCTTCTTGTTGATTAGTTATTATTTATAATGAAACAATAACTCATACTCATTACTCAATATGTTCCATAAAAAGACTTATATTGATTTATAACTTGTAGTATAATACTACATTGTTTACATCCCTCAGCCTTAGCTGATTACATTACCATCCCGCAATTACTTTCCAAAATTTGAGATTTACAAAAGACTACCCTTGATATACAAAAAAGGGTTTTACGTCACTACTAGATACATAATATTTACATATCTATTCTACTCTAGCTATTGCTAGATTACATCTGTCGAATGGCATTCTCAAAATCTTTCTTGGCCAAACTGGCTACGACATCTCGACTAATGGTATGTCGAGTCTGCCCTGCTTCCACTGGATATCCAGCTACTTGCTGCTAGAAGTCCACGTGAGAACTCCTATGTATATAGGACATCCTCTCCAGCTTCTGCTGTTTAGTCTTTAGCTCCTGCTTGAGCTCAAAGACTTCACATTTTAGTTCTCGGACCTTGTCCTTAGCTTGAATTTTATCGTCGTGCTCCTCTTCCCACATACCCTCCATACTTAGTTTGTCCTCGCGGACAGCTTGGAGTTCCTCTTTCAACTCCTTCACCTCTTGGCAAAGAATGGTGGACATTTCTATCCAATATCGACATGAACATTGCTTTCATTGACTCTTCAGTAGTCAATTCTGCTGTAGGTGGAACTTGATCAAAGGACATCACATCCACCTCCTCCTCTAGCATGCCATCGAAAATAGACATATAGTCTAAATCGTCCGAGTCTCCCGACTCTATTACTACCACCTCTGGCTCTATCGCTACGGGATTTTGTAGTATCTCTACCTGATTAACAGAATCCTCGCTCGCTACATGTATATTTCTATAAATATCATTTTCTCCTGACATCTAAAATAAAACAATATAGTTTGATTAGTACACGTCAGTAAAATAATAAAAACACATAACATAATATAATGCATTTTTATAAGGTTATCTTTCATCTTTTACTTTTTATTAAGGTTATGACTTAAGGTTCTAATCCCCTTAAGTTTTATAACCTGAGGCTTTGATACTCAACTTGTAGCGCCCCAAATCCGGGTATCTTCCAACCCGGCGATGGTGCTATACTTGTACAAACATTCATACATTCATTCAATTGAAAAGTCTCAAAGAACGAACATAACTTCTATATATTAAAAGTAATATTTATATTTCCTGTGTTCTATACTTCAATACAAAGGTTCTTTGTCATAATATTCATTACATTACAACAATAGACCTATACTATTACAAGACAACTGACAATAATCATTTTAGCTTTTCCTTTATCCTTATTCGATCCTTCGGGACGTTCAGTCTTAGCTGAATTCATATGGTTCAAGCAAGAGTAAGCATAACTAGCTCAGCAAGTATAACAATTTCAATAACAACATGCTTGATACATATGAATCGTATATCTTCGATAACTGAACAATAGTTATGAAGTACTATTGATAATTAAAAATAGCACTTCATCTTCTTTCAAAATGTTTTACAACAATATCAATATTTAGTAAAACATTCACTCCGGTCAAAGACCTCAAGTATTCATTCTTTCTTTGAAAAGGACAACCCAGAACTAAGTTCGTAAGCCCAGTATTACATACGAGCACTTCTAGGTGATCAACCTATTGTACTCTATGTTGATCAACACTACATCCATTAAACGTATGTACGTTTAATCATTTGACAACCTCACGTGCATGTCGTTTTACCGAAAAAACATTTGTTTAACATTTCATTCTTCTTTTGAAAACCATATCAAGTAGTTGACAAAAGATTAATAACATTTGATAACAGATGAATAGATTATCAACAATCCACTCAATATGTCAAGTCTAGCCAAAGAACTGGCTTTAACTTCATTGTACTTCAATTCATGCGTAAGGATACATGAACGTCAAAAACTTGTTCAGATTAAACTGAGACAAGAGTTAGAATACTTGCCTTTAGCGTCTGCTATTGTGTATTTCACTTTACGTTCAAGTCTTTCAAGTCTCTATAATACATGATCACATAATGCCTTATATTAGGTCACATATAATCAAGTATGTATCTGATTATATCTTACCCTTCATCTCAATCTAATTTCTAATTTAGATTCGTTATTAGGGTTTTCGGCTTTCGTTACGTCATTCACATTTCGCTAATCTTCAATTGATTATTAATTCTTAATCAACATGCATTCGTGTCTTACAAGTACCTTACAATGTCTTAATCATGTTATGATTACATCTTAATTCATTACTAATAAGTTCTCTTTTCTTCTATACTTGAAAACATTCTTTACTATCAACTTCTTGAGATCGGCATTGCTACGCCAAGATTTGCTCATGTTGTGAGTTATCAAGACACCAGCCTCCGGCCTCATGCAGTTAGTAGTGCAGAAGCTTCCGACTCGCGACTCTGGATAATTATGCGCTGACATTTTTAAACTTCCTGACGATAACTTCTTCTATGTTAAGTCCGAATTGGTCCGTTCAAAAGCCTACGGTTCACAATTTACGTAATCTATGCGTTCATGCAAGAATTTTATCTATTTGACTTCGTTTGCTAAAAATTCACTTATTGGTTCATTTTTAACGAAAACGATAAACGTTCGTGAACGTTCAATGCTCGTTTCTTCGTTCTAAGTCAGAATTCGTCCATTTTCGAGTTCGCAACTCTTAAATGACAAACATGACTTGTCTCCATTGAAAAATAACGCTTTAGAACTCAAACTTAAAATTTGACTTCCATTCCGGAAATTTACTTAATTCGACAATTATCGCTCTAATCGTATGTATTTTTCCAAAAAATCTTAATTTTATGATTTGTTCAACATTACCAATGAATTTCATTCATCATGTGAACATCTTAACATACTTATTCCAACAACTTATACTAATGGTTAGATTTTTGACTTATTTCTTCATAAGCTTATAACTTATTAAATTATAAACCACTTATAGCTTCTTTGTTCTTAACTTAAGAAAGTTATAATCTTTAAATTATCATACATACATGTTTTCACATATAATTTCATCCTTGTGTATATATAATATAAAATACATACTTTACTTCCATATCACTTTCATTAATATACTTATTACAAGTTCATAATGCTTTCACATAAGTTTACAACTTATGCTAGCTTAAATGACTTATTACCAACTTATGTGGCTTAAGTTCATTACTTATACATACTTCTTACTTTTTATCATTCATGTTCCTTAATCCAAGCTTTTCTTATCAACCTATCATGCTAGAGATAGAAGATAATTGAAGAAGGAGTCTTACATTTGAAGTCTTTGATAAGTAGCTTCTTCTTCTTCTTGACTTATGGAATGACTTAATTACAACTTAATCTTCCTAACACTTAAGCACTTTTGAGAGAGTGTGGATTATTTGAACAAGTATCAAATAGCTTGTAACCATCTCTATTTATAGATTTCCCAAGGTTAGGGCAATTTAGTCAATTCCATCAACCCACCTCCTTACTTATTATTCATCACTTGACCAACACAAATCATATCCTTTGCTTGGCCATTACTCATATAACTTGGTCACCACTTAAAAGGCTTGGTTACCACACTAACTTGATCATTACTTACAAATCTTGGTCATTACTCATTTACCATATTCATATGGTTTGCCCCACGGGTCAAAACAATCCATCCAATGGACTTTAATTTAGCTTGGGATTAGATTTAACTAAACCTTTGGGCTTTATATTAACAAACATTCTCATGTTTATTAATTCATTAGATGTGCCTTACACTTAATTGACTTGGACTTATACAAAATCCTAGCAGATCCTTACAAGTTCATTAATATTACATAATATATATACATATAGTTTATGATTATTCTCATATTCTAATTCATATAGAATTTATATACGATAATTCATTCTTCATACAAACTCATATAATACTTCATATTATACTGCTTTTTCTTTCCTCGATAATACTCACGTATCATACGATTATCTCTTAACGCATTAATTCTTTACTTTCCTTACATTCTCAATTTAAGTCCATAAGTTTAAATATTACGCTTTTCCATAACTAGATTATTATTACATAATCCGCTTACCTTAATATTCTATCATTACGTATTTCTCAAAATTCAAAAATAACTTCGAACAAATATCGATGAATAGTATTTTTCGTAAAATTTCTAGAAAACTTTTATTTTCGCTTTAGAAATTCAAACACTTTCATTCCTTCAAGTAGTTCAAATACTACGACATTCCAACACCAATAGGTTATAAAATAACAACCATCTTGATATCACATAAAATATGATTTTATTATTATTTAATTTAATAAAATCATTTTACAATAAGATCCGAATTTCTCGGTCGTTACATCATGTCTTTCTTTCTTAAACATTGAATAGCTTGCAGGCGGCAAAAGGTACTTTGAATTGCTTGCTTGCACGGGTATTGGATGGAGCTCTCTTCTTATACCCATTTTCATCAAGTCCAATTGTGCTTTTAAATTATCTTTTGACTTTTCTTGCACACTCAACAATTTCCCAATCAGGCTATCACAAATGTTTTTGGCAATGTGCATTCCATCTACATCGTGGAGAAACAAAAGTATTCGCCAATATGGCAATTCAAAGAAAATAGATTTCTTCCTTCAATTATGTTTTGAGTCATGGGGAATGGTCTTCGTGCTAGTGGGTGTCTTTCCAAAAGTGACATTAATGGAATTAACTTGTTCAAGAATATCAAATCCTGATGGCACCACCGGAGCTTCACTATGGTCACATTCTCCGTTAATTCTTCGTACCAAACCTATAACTATGAGCCGACTCCAGAAAATAATGATGCCCGATATAACATTCCTTACTTTGCAATCTACAAGAACGAGTGTTCATTTGACATGATGGACAAGCTAACTTACCTTTAGTGCTCCAACTAGACAACATAGCAAGAGTTGGAAAATCACTAATTGTCCACAACAGTGCAGCACGCATTTGGAACTTTGTACCGGTAGATGCATTATATATTTCAACCCCATTACTCCATAGTATCTTCAACTCCTCAATTAAAGGTTGCATATGCATGTCAATATCATTACATAGAGAGTTTGGACCAAGTATTAACAACGGCATGATAAAATACTCCTGCTTCATACACATCCATGGTGGTAAGTTATAAACAACAATTGTCACTGGCCATATAGTATATGGTGACCCATGGGTAAAGGGACTTATGCCATCAGTGGACAGTCTGATTCTTACATTTTGATGTTCCTGAGAGAATGTAGGGTACATTGTATCCAAATCCTTCCAAGCTGCAGAGTCAGCTGGATGACTATTCACTCCATCTTTTTGTCGCTTTACATGATGCCACGTCATGTATTTTACAGTTTCTATAGACATAAATAACCTCTGCAATCTCAGAATTAACGCTAAATAACGTAATTGCTTCACAGCTACTTTGCTCCTCTTAGCATTTGTATCTATTTGTGCCTTCTCTGGTATAACCATCTCAGTCTGCTTCTATCTCAATGATTTGCAAACTGTACAAGACTAATTTTTCATTCTCCCTCCAAAAAAGCATACAATCATTCTCGTATGCATCAATCTTCTCATAACCAAACCCGAAATTTCCAACTATTTTCTTCATTTCATAAAAATTATCAGGCAAGTTTGCAAATGCTTGAAATGATGACTTGAACTTACGGAGCAAACCATCAAAGGACACATCAGTCCCTTTGCTAACATTTTTATGATTGAAAAGCCATACAATGAATGAACGGACAGTCTTAATTTCACATCCAGGATATAAAGGTTGATTGGCCTCTGACAAAAACTTTTGGTATTTTGAAGCTTTAGCCTACGATTCCACACCGTGATCCCTAAATATATCATTTTTCATCTCAAGCATACGATGATCATCTTCGGATTGTGATGGTTCATCGTGAACATCATCATTGCTCACGTCCTTGATAATCTCATCTTCCCCTTGATGCACCTAATTCGTGTAGCCAAACATAATCCAGCACAAATCAAATGTTCATGAATAGTTGTTTGAATCTAGTATCTTTCATTCACGCTACATGGACAAGGAATTCTTCCCATGACCATGCATGCCCACTTTTTCAAAACCAAAGTTCAAAAATCTTTCTAGGCCTACAAGATATTCTCTAGAATATCTTGGTAATTCCATCCACCCCCTATCTATGATATTGTGTCCCTAATTCAAATTGAACAACCATATCATCTCTAACTAATTAATACTATGATTATAATAAATAGTTTTCGAAACTATGAAATAAGACACAGTGTAAGAACACATTGGAAAAATTCTCGTGAATATCTTAGAATGCTTTGGGCCTGTTGTTATGAAACTACGAATTCAAAAAAGAAGAAATATATACAGAATTCTATCATGTACAGTTCAAATTTCAGTAAGTAGAGTCGGACTATAATCTAATTTCCTAAAATATATACTCCATATGGGGTGATGTTCTTTCCAACAAAACATATGAACACCCTAGTGAGATGGATATGCATTATTACATAATAAAATATTTGCATATGAGGCAACAATTTTTAATGTTTAGCAACTAAGGAAACTAAAAACAAACAACAAATTAAGAAAAAAGAAACAGAAAAGCACCAGTGATGCAAGCAGGCGTCTATATACTATACATACTTTTTTTGCTAATACTAAGAGCCACTTGTTACAGTAGTTTTCGCACTAATAACACAACTACAGAATAAAACATCATGTTCTAAGGCCCAAAAAAAGTTGAGTTACTCATACATTACTCATCATAAGATAACATTATGTTCTACACCATAACAAAATTATCTAAGAGAGATATTAACAGTCAAATTGGAACTTCATAAACAATACTAAAACACCTTTCAGAATGCATATTGAATTAAACTATCATTTTTTAAATAAAATACAGATATTAATTCACAACTAGAACTAAATAAAGCAAATGACAAAAAGATATTAAAAGAATTTTAATGTATTAACTTAACTAACTCTAACATAATAGGCTAACAGTAAGTGTCAAGGATATTGTTGTTTAATCCACACTGTTATTACTTATCAGACTGCCTACTAAACAAAGGCATAAAGCATCTGATAAATAACTTGGAATTAAAAAAAAATTATACATGAAGACACAAATTATTTGTGATAACGCAAAATTGAAGCTCCTACATAACTCAAATAAGTTTCAAATTAGCTCCAAAAGCAGGAAAACGGAAGAAATTATTTTGTAAAATAATATATATACTATTCACAAACACTGCAAATGCAGATGAAAAACATACAAAGACCTAAACAAAAAAAACATGGCTGCCCACACCAAAAACTTAAATTACTCAATTTGAAACCAATATTAGAAGCCAATTGTTGCTTTAAAGTATTTTCTAAAATAGTTCACATAATGAAAAACTAATTTTTTTTCTTTTCCAAACAATAATAAAATCAAACTAATCAAACTAGGGATTGGGGAACAGATGATATGCAAATAGCATTGAACATAGCAATTAACCGTAATAATAAATCAATATATTTGGCTTCCATGCACAGTCAATACAGTCACGTAGTGAGCCAAAAAAATAAGGTGAAATAGGGAATCACCTACAGCCGTATGAGTCACTAACGGAGGGCTACTTTTGAAACCAGAGGATCGAGAAGGAGACCATATCGTGTGAGAAGGCGACCAGAGGATCGATCTTGTGAGAGAGAAAATAGATGGCTGATTTAATTAAGAACGGGTGAGGAGCAAAAAAGAGGAAAGGAAAGAATGGGTTCATACGACCTTTGTAATGGGTTCATATGACCTTTGTAATTGGAGGAGCAGAGGAGAGGAAAGGAAAGAATATGGGTTCAAATCAAAATAAGGGTTCATATGACCTTTTAAATTTCCCAAAAAAACTAATTTGGTGCTACCTTTGTAATTGGGGGAAATCACTAGGAGGGATTTGTACGCGCCAAACTAACCCCCAAAAATGATCTATACCGACGACCATATTAGGACCCTCAGAATAAATTAACATTAAAGTCCTATACCAACGGTCACACCATGACCGTAGCTATGGACACACTATAGCGACATTTCCGCCCCAACCGTCGCTATAGGGCGTCGTCTTTTCTTGATTTTTTAGTAGTGTGAGTCCTCAATTGAAATTCCCATTTAATCCTAGCTCCATTCTCAATAAAAATTTTGTTTAATCCGTATCCGTAATCCTTTCCTGAATTTGCATCATACCAATTCATAGTACAACTGACACATAATAATCTTATCATAAAATTTTCAATCATTCGATTGATTCTCTTACCTGCTATGAACTTATCAAATCACGGTGTGTTCTCATCGTATATATTACGATTCATTTCTATACTCCGATCGTTTTGTTTTACGATCTCTTGTCCCTGTACTTTTAGTCTTTTAGACTTTATCTATTCATTACTACTATTTATCTTTATTATTAGAGTTAGGTAACTCCATATCTTTTATAACTTATCGCTAGTCATCTTTGAATCTTATCGACTTATTAACTCTATTTGAGTTAGTCCTTATCCTTATCACTAAGGTTATTATCCTAAGGTAACCCTACCTAAGGTTTATAACCTACAACTTTGATAACAAATGTAATAACCTGAATCTACGGCTCTGATACCAACTGTAGCATCCCCCGATCCGGGTCCCAATCACCATAAATCTGGTATACTAATTCTATAAATATTGCGGAAGATATAAACATAAATTGTTTATATATTAAACTTAACACATTATCCCCAAGGTTGAGAACCTTCACTTATACATGTATTCAATATCCTATCTAGTATACAATGTCATTATAATACAACATTGTTACAAGTTTAGCTGCACATATAATCCAAAGCTTGATTTGTCTTTGACTTTTCCTGTATCTGACGTATTTGTCCTAATCTACAATGCTTATCATGATATAGCAAGGGTGAGTAACAAGTTTTCCCAACAATTTTAAGTTCAAGAAAAGATATATCATGATTGAAAAATGAATAATAAGATGGCTGACTTTCAACAAAATAATAATTGTGAAATAGCATAAATCAAATTTTCATAACTGAACAACCGAGACAATAAAAATGAATGGTCAATAATGAATATGAATAAATTGACTGGACCAAATGGTAATGAAGGTGATCAGCCTTTCATACATGATGAACACATGCAATATGCACAACATGCGAATCAATAATCAATGGACGTGATATAATCAGCAATGATTAACCACAAGCATACTTTACAAAAATACAACTCAAGTTCGAGTTAAAGAACTTGCATTTATCGCCGATTACTGTTACACAATCTATATAGCTTTATCCGAAGAACTAATATTGATAATACTAATCTTTAATATTAGAATAATATCATCACAGTATAGTATTGTTATATTATAGTTATAAAACAACCTAAACATATTAACACATAATCATATCAGTCCATAATACACATAAGACCTAATATCAAGTCAAACTATTACAGTTTGACTTGAGTTCGGTATTATTTTGACATCCCAACGGCCTAGTCGGATAAATATCGAGCCTATTTTCTATAAGACTCTGCTTAAACGCTTCACAATTATCTTAGATAATTTATTTATCAGTCAAAATATTTTTCAAAGACTCCTAATAATTTTCAGATAATTATTATTATTTATCATGATTTTTCAATCATTAATATCATATTTATATGATTTAATTACCATAATATTCCATTATTATTAATAAAATACACAACATAATATTATAAATCAAAGTATTTTAAATACCTTAATATCTCATTTAAATGATTTTAAAATAATTAAAACCATTATTAAATAACTACCATTAATATTAAAATATTAATATTTTTCATGACAAAATATCAAAGTTATATTTTATTTTTAAACTTCAAATATTTTTCAAACCCTTTAAATCATTTTTATATGATTTTTAAACCATTAAAATAATTTTCCATAATTTATTTAATATATTTATTAAATAATTTAATTATCATTAATATTAATTTATTAATGAAATTCTTCACAAATTATTAAAAGTCACTTAAAATATTTTCTAACACTTGAATATAATTTCAATGATTTTTCAAGTATTAAAATCATTTTTAAGTAATTTATTTAATATAGTTATTAAATAAATTAAATATTATTACTATTTAAAAATATTAAAATATTAATAAAATATACTCAAAATTATTAAAAATCTATTTTTACAACTTAAAATAATTTTTAGAAATTAATTATGAATTTTTCATAATTAAAAATCATTTTTCTCTAATTATTTAATCCAAATAATTAATTTATATTTAAATTGTCGCTAAATGTGGCTATAGTGACAAAACTGTCACTATAGGTGTTCTTCAATGTTCAAGAACATTCATAGACAGTGCTTAGGGTACTAGGTTTGACCGTCACTAGATCTTTGATCCTTAAGTTTTTGGGTTTTAAATAGTGTTAATGTTATATTATTGATGTAATACTACAACCCTAAACAAATTTCATGGCCAAACAACATCATAACAAAGAGATATAAGCTCTCCAAGCTCATGTCAAAGTTGTTCTTCATTTCACCTAGAAATGAAGAACAGTTGCAAGGTACCACTTTTGGTGCTTTATATCTTGAATTCCTGGCTTGCTAAATGTGATTTAAGGGTTCAATCCTGTAGTCTTGATATCAAGGAACAACAATATAACATTATTTCAGTCTAACAACATCACCAACTCAAAATCTGAGCTGGTCAAAGTGCTTGCCAGAAAACTGCTCTTGAAGATTTCTGGGTTTTCCAAAATCTTCATCCGGCAGATTGGCCAACC
This sequence comes from Panax ginseng, assembly GCA_020205605.1. NCBI lineage: Eukaryota > Viridiplantae > Streptophyta > Magnoliopsida > Apiales > Araliaceae > Panax > Panax ginseng. Next base: position 93,653,917 of record CM035129.1, read on the forward strand.
CTACTTTGACCACTATTATCTTTGATTCTATGTAAGATGTAAGTGTTCTAGAGGCTTGATTGTGTAGTCTACATGTCAGTCTACATAAATCAAACACTAACATGGCCTAACTATTAAACATCAACAAGATTTAAGGCCTGGAAAAACGTTGTCAGAAAATCTGGAAAATTCCTAGGTTGCCCAGAAACAGTTTTCATGGTTGGTCAACCATGTTTGACCACTCATATCTTGAGATCTAGACATGGTATGGAGTTGATTCTGTAACGATCGAAAAATTTATAATTTAATTTAAATATTTATTGAATTAAATAAATATTTTAAATAATTTATTTATCGAGGAAAATAAATATTCGATGAATTGTGGTGAATTAATTTAGTGACTAAATTAAATAATGTTAATTAAATTGAGTAATGATAATTTGATCTCAAGGATTTAATTTAAGTAAATAATTAAATTAAATCAATTGCTTAATATTTAAGATGATGACTAAATTAAATGAATTGTTTAATTTAAAGGAAATAAATAAATTAAATAAAGTGAAGTTTCTAATTTATTAATTAAATTAGATATATAATTATTTATTTATTATAAATATAATGATAATAAGATTTTATTATTATTATTATAAGTTATTTAAATTAACTAAACTAAGTTATTTAAATTAACTAGAGTGTGACACAAAGTAACTATATAATATAAATAATATAAAAATAATCTAGTTTGGAAGAAATTTTTTTGGTTAGCCAAACAAGGCCTTGTGGCCTTTGGCTTATTCCAACTGACGTCTTTTGTTATTTTCTAACGGAAGAGTACGTGGGGTGGCCAATTTATATTATCTTCGCGTCTTATTTCTTTGCCTAAGGCTAAACTAAGATTAGAGAGTTGGTGAGAAAGGGAAAAAACACAGAGATTTTGAGAAGGAAGAATCGCAGTGGTTTTGAGAGAGGATCATCATCTTTTGCTAGCATTCAACTAGGGTTTTAAAGGTATAATTTATCTTAATTTTCTTTGCAATACCTATTCTCTATTAATTGGGAATTTTGTTGGATATGGTTAAGATGTTGAATTCTATGTATGTATGTTATTGCTAAACTTGTTAGTTATCATCTATAATCCTTGGTTGATGTTCAAATTCGTGTAATTTGGTTGTAGGAGGAAAAGGAAAATAACAAAGTTTATACTTAAAAAAAATGGCTTTAGAAAGTACGTAAATTTGATGTTTATATATGTTTATAATCTATAATTTGTTATTAGATTATGTTAATATGTTAAGAAATGAAAGCGCTACGAATTGAATCGTGTCAATTGATTGAGAAACGAGTGTGGTGATTGAATTCGCTAATAGTGTAAAATATGATGAAATTTGGAAATTGGGGTTTTGATTCTTCAAATTTGTGTTTATGTAATGTTTTTGTATATGTAATGATGGATAACATGTGTATCTATGCTATTACAAGGTTTTAGTTGCTAGGTTTCATGATTTCAGAGAATTTGGGTTTGAGATGGTGTGTTTTTAGTAAGTAGCAAGAAACCATGAGTTTTGTTTAGGTACTATAAGTTGCAATGCTGCTACATAGGCATAGCAATCTCTTAACAAGGCTACACTGGTTTTTCAGTAGATTAACACTAGCGAAATCATACCGGTGCTAAGGTTAAAAAATGGCGTGAATCAAGGCTGTCCTGTGCTTAAGTATGGTGCAAATGCATACCATACCTCAATCTGAGATAGTGAAGTCTGCTTTTTTGTAGGATATGACCAACGGTCTTATATTAGCTAAGCATGGATGTTAATGATGTTAAGACATAATATAAACTATAATAACAGATTGTAATGTGTGGTAATGCAAAGTGTAAAGATTTTAAATAATTGTTTATATAAGTTATGTAATAAACCAAATGTGATGTTTTCAAAAGTTAAAGATAAATGTTAAGGGTTATGTTTATTTTTATGTGATTTTAGATTCGTTAAGGATATTAACCAACATAGTTAGGTGCTAAATTAAGGTTATAACCTAAATGATGGTTTAAACCCTAAAGATAATATTCATACAATTAATTGTTGTTGCGATTTCAATGTTATATGTAGGGTAATTGACGAATATTACATTTGTGTAGCTACATACAAGGCGAGTTTCTAAACCTTAACTCTATATTGAGCAAGCTTTCTAACTTCATTCTTTTGTTAATGAATGCAAGTTCCTAAATTTTATTGAGCAAGACTATTGATTCTATCCTTATATACGATTGAATAAGCTCTTGTAACCTAATTCGTTTCCTCGAGCGGGTTTTACTTTTCTAAACGTTGATGTTATTATTCAAAGCATATATTGTTCTAATACATCAATTCAAATGAGATTGTTCTAACTCTTTTGGATATATCACTTTGCATGTATATCATGTTTATTCAATTATATATTATTGATATTCGATCCTTGACTTTGATAGCCTTGTTCGGTTATACATTCTTGTACTAAACCTTCGAGTAATAAGCAAACCTTTATTGATGGAAATTGGATAGTGTTTCAAAATTCTAGAAACACTGATAATCTAGTTCCAAACTAAACTTTTTTTAGTACGGAAATTCTAAATTCAAACTGAGACGAACAACCCTAACATAGGGGATTTTGTACGTGTATCATTTAGATGTTTGTGCACAATACATGGTAAAAAGGGCTGATCCCCCTAAGTACGTTAAGAAGGGTCTGTATAGTCTAAATGACTGTTAAGGTTGAGGTAATAATACCTAAACACCGGAGACATAGTTCGTGGTCTTAAGACCCTCAGACATTGATTTTGAACTTGTTTTCTATTCTTAGTTCGTAGAACAAGTTCATTGTTGTTCAGCATTCGTTGTTCATTCTCACGTTGTTATCATTACTATTTTCTATATCAGTGAGCAATTGTTTGTTCAGTCTTGCAATTAACACTGCAGCTAAAGTAGAGAAAGTTGATGAGCCATCTACTAGCAAAGGAAATGGCAAATTGTCCAAGTGCTGAAGACTTACGAGAAATTATTTAAATGTTTTACGTTTCAAGACTTGTTTTATTTTATGATGTATTCCGTAAACTTATGTAATAATTTTAAGGTTAGATTACCTGGGATTGTTTTGTGATGATGTAACCCTTAAAATGGGAGAGATTATTGTTTAAGCTATTTAAATTATGTCTTTATCCTTTATGATGGGTAGTTAGATGTAATGGTTTTGGATAGTGAGAACCAAATCTTGTGGGAATAGAGTACCTGGATTTGGGGGTGTCACAGATTCCACTTCCAGTCTACTCTCCTCATGATAAAGAACAAGTTTATAACATCAAATCAACTTAATAATTAACACACAGAGATCTATGAGCCCTGACATAAGGTTGTCAGACCACAAATTAGGGTTCATGATCAGTTGCTAAAACTCCCATTTTCTTGCATGTAGATGTTATGGATCTACTAAATAACACCCTCTAACACAAATCTAAACAACCAATAACAACATTAACATAAAATTTTAAGGATCAAACAAAGCTTAGAGTTTATACCTTTAAAGCTTTAATTCATGATTTCTGATCTTGGATCTGATCCTGGCAAGCTAATGCCTCCACTAGAGACTGATTCACTTAAGAATTTCGTAGCTATGGAAAAATAATGACTTGGTTAAGTGTATGAGTACAAATGAGGCTTATCTTTGTATTTTCTCTCTCTCTAATCACTTTAATTTGATGCAATGTATTTGTATGATACAAGGTGGCAATAGATGGCTGATATTGCTGAGATTTTAGAGCACATGGGAGATCTTAGTTGGTGAACCACCAAGATATAGCAAGATCTACACACTTTTTTACAAAAAAAATGCAGAAAGGGCACTTTAGTCATTTAGCTTACAATTTTAATGGCTTACTAGTAAATTGACTAACCCTTAGGTTTCAACCCTTAGGTTTTGCAAATTTAATTTCTAAGATTTTCCAATTAGGGTTTAAAATAGAAAATTAAGATTTCTAAATTAGAAATTAGGATTTCCTAATTATATTAGTGTTTCCTAATCACATTAAGGCTTGCAAATTAGGATTAAGGTTTCCTAATTAACATTAAAATTTCTAAATTAACAATTAGGTTTTCCCTAATTGAATATTAGGGTTTCTAACTTAACAATTATGGTTTTCTAACTAATTGTTAGGTTTTCCCTAATTAGGTTCATAATCAATAACACTTAAGCCTTTATACTTAGCTTTTGAGCTCCCAAATTAGGGTTTTGATATTTTGAATTAGGGTTTTAGATTCCCAGAACTAAAATTAGGGTTTCCAGAGCCGGTATTAGGATTTCTAACAAATTGTTGGAATTTTCTAATTGTACATTGATGTTCTTAATATATCCTTAGGGTTTGTCACTAATATAATTTATTTGATCAGCCCTTGACCCTTAACCATATACTGTACACATATACAATCACTATACACAAAATATATACACTTATACACTTAACCCTGTAAGTCTTCTCCAAAAAAATTTAAATCCATAAATATTTTTTACAAAAATGTCAAATCCATACACTTATTTTCTGTCTCGGTCTATTATTTAACCTTTATTCAATCTTATAAGATTTTATTAATTTGTTTAAATTCTTGTGTTTTTACACATCTCAACAAGGAAAAAATCACAAAATCTTATTTTATTCAAAAATATTCAAATATTATTAATTACAAGCCAATTGAAATTTATCAGTCATTATAGAGAAAGGCTCGGATCTTAACATCTTTCATCACATTTGAGTTGTTTATCTTCCATCCTGTATACTTTGAGTGTCTTGAGTGATATAGAGTGATCTCGAACCAAAAGAAGCTTGTTCACGCGTCCCCTAATGTGAAAAATGCTCATTTTGGTCACTTTCTTTATAAAGTTTGTTCAATATACTAGATCTATGTTATATAATGTTTGAATCTAGTTTAAACATGTTGTTTTACATATATATTGTGTAATAGCCGGTAGATCTAGAGATTCTACTGGTTCTTTTATGCATATATAGTTGTAAATCAAGTCTAGAGACTAGATCTACCTAGATGTTTTGTAACGACCCCAAAATTCATACAATTTAATTCTCGACTTCGATCGTTAACAATACATTCAACCTCTAATTTTACATCATTAAACGATAATACAGCCGTTGAAATTTGCAGAATAATTAAGATTTTCTATTACAAACTATTCTCGTTCCCAAAACCTTCAACCTATACATCTAAATATCTCAGAATCATTTTAATACTACAATAGTTTACATCGCAAAACGATATTACAATTCAACATTAATACATTATTCGGAACCTTAAACATGGTTCAAATAATAATAACACAACCAAAGTGTATAAATCTTCAAGTATCACATCTGATTCATGTCTTTCAAGTAACACATAACTTTACCTTGAATCTTGAACCTGCAAAAGTGGTTATTTGCAAGGTTGAGCTCGACATCTCAGTAAAATCTAACAGTTTTCATGCATCACATAGCACAAAATAACATGCTCAACATATATCTCATAAACATTGGACTAACATAACATACATGCTACATTTCATATAACAAGTATAAAGACTGAGTTCCTTACTCAATCAACATGCTTTACTCAATCAACGTAGTCATAAATTGACTTTAACATTTCATACTTTCAACATATATATAACACATCATGCTCTTTACAATAAAGATTTAAAACAGTTAATCATCAAGTTCACATAGCAAATAGGAACTTAATGACTTGCCTTGATCGTTGTTTACCAATAACAGTTTAACAACTTACAGCTATCTGCACTTCACGTGCCCTACACAATTATATAATCATTCACATTAAGTATTAGCCAAATAGAAATGTGTAGTAGTTGTAATATAAACTTTACTCTACATCTCATAACCCTTCCTATTATCAATACACAATGTTCAATTTTATTGTGTTAACTTTCGACTTATAGCTCACTATATTTTATATCTGAAGTTCATTCAAGTGTTTAAGTCTTACTAAGAATCATTATTGGTTTTATATTAACCCTAATCAATATATTATAATTTTCATTTAATTTTATTTAAAACACTTTTTACGTTCATTAACACTTATCACGGCGTTTCGACGTTTATTAGTCACATGCCCAATTTGTCTCTCTTGTGTGTGCTTAGTATGCGTATACAACTTATCAAATATATCATTTATTAATATTAAGCATCATTATACTTCATAATATTCACGTTCTATAACTTAGAACAACATCTTTTATCGTCAAGAGCACGTGCATGCCCGACGCCCTCCAATTGCCTCCGAAAACACAACAGACCTAACGATGACCATTTTGACCCCTTTTTCAGACCTTAAATTGAAAAAATTAAAGAATAAAAGTTCTAGGTCTATCCGTCCTCGTTCCAGATCATCTTGAATAACCTCAATCGGAGTTTGTATGAAAAGGTTATGCCTATTTTACTAAAACATGTTAAAACAGTCACACCTGACATAATTTGGGCGCAGTTGCACCCAATTAAGCCTTGGGCACAACGTAGCTGCGCCCTACCACATAACTGCACCCCAAATGACTTAGGGCACAGTACAGCTGCGCCCGTTAGTAGAAACGGGACCTGAAGCTACTGATCTCGCAATTTTTTTAAACCCTTTTCTCCTACTAATCTTTATAACTTGAGTTATACACATCCAAATTAGTCCGTTTTCGATTCTATGGATTTTTAATTCATAGAACTACAACATACTAGAATTCTAACAATTTATAAAAACACTAACCAACCTAAAATTTGACCCAAAATACATGTTCATACTCTATTTTCATGTTTTAACATCTCTAGCAAATTCGATCGCCATGACTTCATTTCTTAATCAATTAACACGATTTAAACTATGTTATTTTCGTTTCTTCACATACTAACATAATCCAACATCAATTTATAGATTATAACACATATTAAACATAAACTTTTATACTTTCTTAAGCCATTTTTCATACATAAACATTGTTATCCCATTTTCTTCCTACAATCCCAATTTCACGTGTTTGATACTCAAACAATCATTCATATATGATGATTAACAGATTATAAGCCCTATATACAAGTATTTGTATCAATCCCACATAATTATCAATAAAAATTTCAAAGATTGAAGTTAAGATTAAAGTAGATTATACCTTGAAGCTTTGTTTATTGGGAAAAAGATTGTTTTCCCTTGATATTCCAACTCCCTAGCAAAATCTATAGAGAATTTCTCTTTTCCTACCAAGCTCTCTCTATACTCTGTTCTTCACTGATATCTAACCTTAGGGAAAGAAATAATATGCGTAGAAATAAACTGATATGGCTTTTACGCTGCCATCGATTCTATATAAAGCCAAAAGGCCACAAGGCCTTGTTTGGATACACACAATTCCCCTCATTCTAATTTATTTTGATAAGACTATATTATATAGTTTTTATTTGTCACACTTGTAACCATTTTACATAACTTACAATAATAATTATAATAATTATAATTTTATTATAATTCTTCCGATGATTAATAAATAATCATATATCTAATATAATTAATAAATTAGATTTAAACAACGCTTTATTTAATTTACCTATTTTCTTTAATATTAAACAACTCATTTAATTTAATTAATTCATTAAATTAAATCTTCAAAGAATAAAATTTACCCTTTTCTTTAATTTAATTATCATACACACGTAATTAAATTATTATACCACAATTTCATAAATTATTTATTTTTCTCAATAAATACATTATTTAAAATATTTATTTAATTCAATAAATATTTAAAATTAATTACCAAATTCATTTAATTTCTTCAATAGTTAACTTAACTATTGAACCTCACTTTCCCAATATATGAATATATATTTCTCTTCACACCAGATCACATATTTAAAAATATATAGCATGTATATATACATACTCAAACTCAAAACATCTCATAATAAGAATTTTAATTATTAAATTCTTATTTTAATAACTTATAAAAATTCAGGTTGTCACATCCTTCCCTCCTTATAAGGATTCCATCCTCGGAATCACCGAAATCCTACCTTACTCAGGTTTTCATCAAATCTCTTCGTTGAATAACTTCAACACATTACCTTAATATATGTTTTATATTTCCTACTCCCACCATTCTTGATAATAAATTCTTGTAAGTTTTATTTCATAACTTTCCCTTGAACTCAATTATATTTTGAGTATTATATATTCTTTAACTCATTCATTTCCTTTTCTAAGGATCGTTATCATAAACACTAGGGATATTACATTCACCCATTCTTCTAAGAATTTCGTCCTCGAAATTTTATTTATTAATCTTTATTCATCCAATCTATCAAAATAGATTTTACATTAATACTTTATTCATTCATTGGGTTCTATAACCACTTTCTTTCCGCAATGATCTTTCTATAATTATTTAACTTTTCTATTAAAAGTTTTACATTATTCTTCGATAACCCATCTCCTTCTCATTTCAAAATTTCTTTTCTCACTCATTCAATATATTCATCATTCAGTGTCACATTCTATGACTCACTTCTTTCTAAGGAATATCATCCTTACAACATTCGCCTTTTAGAATAACAAGAATCTTCCACAGTTGCTCAATATTTGGGAAGCAGTACGAATAACTCAGGACTTTAAAAGATTCCAAATCATGTTGAGGGGTCACAAGACCGTGAACTCTTCTTTAGATTTGCTAGTGCTTCAACACAATCCTTCACACTGCAAACCAGAGTGTTTATCAATCACAAAGACTAGAAACACCCTCCACCCGTTCACTAGGTGGCCAGGCTATTGTACCACTATGTTGGGCCGCAACGTAGTGTTTTGTAATGACTATACGCGTTACGCTCGAAACCATTGTCCCCGAAAACATGTCCCCTTATAGGGTTGTTCACCTCAGCTTTTCAACATCTGAATCCGCACCAAATCAATCTGGTTTGGCATAACTTCTCAAGAAACACTTGAATTTCATGAACATCTTTCAATATTCGTCTAGCTGAATCAAATAGCATAGACTTCTACAAATATTCGGTCATCAATCGAAATATATATATATATATATATATATATATATATATCTCATATCTTAAAGAAATCTCAAAAAAAAATTTATGACGTCATGATACCGCACTGTATTTATAGTCCATTTGAGGATTCCGTCATTTGGTGATTTTATCATACTACATCATACCATAGTGGGCTGACGATCCTTAGATCACATCCAACACTAAGTAATATTGCATTGATGACTCCATCGTTTTTATCATCTTTGCACTAGGTTCCATGATGCATTGATGATATAAAAATATATTTTGATATATTTCAAATCATTTTTGTCTAGCCGAAGCAATTAGCATAGACATACGAATAACGGTATTGTTTTTAAAACTCATTGGTTTCATCATTTGATCTAATGTTTTTCAAGAAAATTGAAGTGCAAACATCAGCACGAAGTCAATAAATTTCGAAAGTTTAGCATAGCTAGAAGATTTAGAATATCCAGGTATCCATCAACTTCAATCTTTACTCCATTACTTCATTACTTAACCAATTCTTTTTTTTTATTTCTAGCACCACTAATGCTCTTATACTAAATATTCTTGTATTTCAACTTACAATCTTCCTATACCCTCAATATAGTTCATCAAACTTACCGCACATTAGAAGTTCAGGAACTTGCCACAATAATATGAGTTTAAGAACTTATCCTAGTCAGACTATAGACGTCCATTCGCTAAGGGGTTCAAAACATACCATATTATTATGAGTCACAAACTTACCATATGCATTAGATTTAATGTGACAACCCAGAAAATCGGATTATCCAGAATTTAAGTTTAAAGAATTAGTTATTAATAAAATGAATTTTTATTAATACTATTTTGTGCTATGTGTTTATTAATCGTTCTATAACCTAGGATGATTATTAATCGGGAGGATTTTGGCTATGAGCTAGACTGAACGATTAAGAATTTTCAAGACGAAAATAAAAATTTTCCGGGAATAAAAATATTTTTAGGGAAAAAGACGAAATAGGCACTATTCACCTGACGAAACCTAAGGGTTAGGGTTTGAATAACCTAAGCCGTTCCGAGAGTTCGGTATGTCAAAATGACATTCCGTCGAAAGATTTAACAATAATATATCGTGAAAAGTTAAGTAAGCCGAGAAAAGTTTTTCTCAAAAAACGTGCAAAAATAAGACAAAAATAAAAACGACAAAAAGTACTGTTATGTACTTTTCAATCATTTAGCTATGTTAGGGAAAACGTGAAGGAAAACACTTATCGTGGAAAAGTGTTTTTCAGTTTTTCAAAAATCCGAAGAATGCGTAAAAGTTAATCGGTAAAGGAAAGACGAAATATATTTGGATTCCGAGAATCGCAATTTTTAAAACTGTCGGACGAAACCCGAAAGAGGGAACTACGAGACTTAAGGGCTAAACAAACTTGAGGGCTAAGTTAACTTAGTCCTTAAGCCTTGAATAGTAAGGAGGTTAGGGGGCGAAATGACTAAAATGCCCCTAGCCTTGGTTTTCTATAAATAGGAAGTCAACTTCATTATTTTGGGATTTTGAAAATCCTATGCTTGAGAGAGAAAGAGAGAGAGTTCGGATGGGGGAATAGAAGGAGAAGAAAGAGGAAAAGCTTGCTCGTGAGCAAACTTTGTCTGACGGTGGTAGATTAAATAAGAAAGGTAATCCGAAAACCTAACTTCTAGATAAATTTTCTTTAAGTTTTTATGTTCAAAAACATAGCATAATGAAGATAAGGGTAGATGATGTTAGAAATGATTTCATATGGTTGAAATCATAAGAAAATGAAGAAATAAGAAATAAGAAATTTAGTTTATAAATTTCTCAACGAAGTGTAAGATTCGTAAGGATTTTGAGCGATCCAAATGAATCTTATGAATGAGTAGGTCAAATAAGTAAGTAATGATGTTCTATAACATCAAATTCCAAGAAAAAGTAAAATCGTAATCAAAATATCGATTAAAAATGAAGAACAAACGAAGAACACGAAGAACGTTGTTGATGGACAAATTTAAAACCATCGTAGTATAATTGTTGTTGATGGACAAGTTTAAAATCATTGCGTATAAGTTAGTTACTTATTGCTTGGTTAGGAACGTTAGGAACGTTCATGATGAACGGATTACAACTTAGCTATAACGAAATTATGGCGAAAATTTTGTAAAAGAAGAACGAAGATTAGAAAGTTAGTAAATGAACCCGAATGTGTAGGGTTTCATAAAAATGTAAGAGAACATATAAAACATGAGTCGTGAACTCAAGAACAAATGAGTTCCGAGTTCGGATGACCAAATTACGGACGAATAAACGAAGGACGTTAAAAACGTAAAATGAATGAAGACCAAAGATTAAGCCAATTGAATGGCATGTTAACGGATTCATAAGTAAGTTATGTCTGTGGGTAATCGAAGTAAGTAAGATAAGGAAGAGAATGGCTTTGGAACGTTCTCGTTCCGAGTTATAACGAATAAGTTAATGAATCGGGAAGTAAGCATCTTAAGTAATTTCTAAGACTTAGAAAAATTTTCTAGGTTTTGTGCTCGGCACAAGCAAAGACCAAATAAGCCTTTGGAGGCGCTAAGCACAAAAGATCAATCCCGCCATCACCATCGTGAGTGGCGCCATGGCAAGAAATAGAGAAGGGAGTGGCGCCAAGCATCAAATTTCTTGGCGCTTTGACATCATAGAGTGCGCCACAGTCACGATGAGATAAAGGAAGGGCACAATGGCCACGGCAAGGTGCGAGGGTAAAGCCAAATGATGAGTTTTAACCGCTTTCAATTACTAGGGGATGTGCATAAAAGAAATATGAACATGTAGTTAAACTAATGTAACACTTAATCAAGTATATTAAACCTTTAATGAAGGTTGAACGAAAGGTTTAACAAGATTAAAAGATAAAGAATGTAGACGCGGGTTACGGAACCGATGTTCGGGAAACGTAGGAGCGATAAACGAATGTGAGGGATTGCTATGCTTGTGATTCTTTAGATGTTGACTGACGAAAGTAATGTATAACATTTTGATGTTATGACATGGTAATGAAAGATGAATGTAAAGCGTTTAGATGCTGTGAACGCAATGCTGTTGCGATGAGTGATCGGTCTTAGCATACAATGAACAGTATGGCTTTGACATTAAGAAAGAATATTAAACATGGGGTTCAGGTGATAGTAATGAATGAAAGCGATTAAAATCTTAGTTAAAGGTTGAATGAAAGATTAAGAGAGGAACAATGTAAACGTTGAATACATAAATGATCCTCGTGAATCATATTCACATCGAGCGAATGTTCTAAGTGTACATTGGTTGTATAACTTAGACGTTGACGAAGGTAGTAAGTAAGATATGAATTATCAAGAAAGTCGTAGCAAACGGTAATAAGATTAATGAAAGTCGAATGTGAGTCGGATGAGAATGTTAGAATGAAATGTAAGCGTTGAACACTTTAACCGGTGTGAAGGTTGAGTGTACGCGGATATTAAATGTGTAGAACCTACACCCCGTGTATGGTTTGAACGTAAAGTAATGAAGATCAATGGTTAAAACTATGAACGGTGAAGAAGCTGAATCAAAGACAAGTACGTATAACGTAAAAGAAGCCGAGTAAATGTTTATAACTTGGATGACGTTCTGAGTCGAATGACCGGACGTTATAAGTTAAAGATAAGGTAATGTAAAATGCTTAATGCTATAATGCGTAGAATGAATATTGAATGATTGTTCTGAGTATACAAAAGACTGTATGACTTAGGAGATGATGAATAAATCCTGAGGTATGGCATTTAGTTGCCAGAAAGCCATAAGGAATAAGAATTTGACTTAACGAACATTGTAGTTTAATATTTGGGATAAGTTAAGATAATTTAGGTTGTAGTACAATCGTAACCTTTGATGGTTGACATATGGGAAATAGGCTAAACAATTCCTTCAGAGAGCGAAGGTATATACAAAACTGGCAACTGATCTAACTCACTGTTATGGGCAGTGTGGATGAGACGGGAACTTGTTTATTGGTTGTTTATGGGAAACCACTCAGAGAACCATATGGACTACTAGCAGAGACACGATGTGTACTGAGTCCTAGGAAAGTTATAAGAAGAAAATAAGAATGTAAATCATCAAAGATGATAAACATATTGAGTAAGACATCTCTGTATGTCATGAAGCCGTTAACCGGTAAAGGAAGTTGGTCGCGTAAACTTAGATTGTAAGAACGCGAACCCTAAGAAATAAAGTTAAGTAAACCAATGCATAAAGTCAAGTATATGACTAATTGGTGTATGTGTTATTTCCTTATGTGCTACATAGGAATTTGAATGAGCAGTTCATCGTAAACTATAAGTTGTAGCTATGCGTAAGGCAAGTTTCCTAACTTCATTCATATTTTAAATGAATTCTAGTTTCTAAAATTTCTTAGATGTTGAACTTGAGAAGTTCTGTCTATGTGTGAATGTGTGATATTTGTACAAAGGTGGTAGAATGTATGAGGCCTTGTACCACAATGTGAACACTTCGGTGTTTCTATGATATAAACTGTTCTGTGATTGAACTGTTCAATATGAGCATGTTCTATTTATACATGAACCGTTATTATTAAGTTTGTGCTATTGATTCTAGCCAGACAAAATGTGTATGAAAAAGAGTAGAGAATGAAAGTATTTCAAAGTGAATGTGACTAATGTTTTAAAATGATAGGAATCGAGATTATTCCTATTATTCAAGTTGCTTCTTAACCTTTGTTCGGTTATTGAAGTCTTAAATGAATGTTTGAATTCTTAAAGTTGTTTGTTCAACTGTTATGACTTGCTGGGCAATTGAATGCTCACACTTGCTTTAAATAAAAATAATTTCAGCGAATGATGTTATAAAAACTTAAGGATCCCGTAAAGAACACGCTGATCGGTATCCAAACGAAGTGCCATTCAATGTATGAATATGCGTCAAGATCAAGCGAATACTTGTAATATAGAATGATAGAATTAAACTATAGAATAATTTAATGAATATTTATATATCCTTGGTGGCGGATAAAAGTCACTTGTACAAGATGTAAAGAATAATGTAATTATCATTATTTGTAATGAAAGAGGTTTTAAGGTTTTAGAACCTGGGATTTGAGGATGTATGTTGTTATATTTAGGTATATAATGATGTATGTTTGGAAGAAGATGGGATCGTGATGTACAGAATATGGATGTGAAAATAGACCGTATTTTGGGGTGTTACAGATTGGTATCAAAGCTGATAGGTTATAAACCTTAGGTATGAGTACCTAAGACTATAATCGTAGAGAGAAGGATAAGAAGATCACCACGTGATCATAGTAAATCGTAGTAACATATGAGCTATTAAACAATGGATGATTTGTAGCTAATGCTATAAATGAATGGTACTACGAAGTAGTACGGGAAGAAGAACTCAGATTGAGTTGTAAAGGATAACATACGAATTAAAGAAAATTCGTATTAAAGAGAAAGTTAGAAGTTGTAAGATTTTAATTGAGGACTCATGTGATAGTTGAGTTGTATGAACCTTTGTATGGGCAGAGGTTTGTGCTTGGTGTAACAACCACTTAGTTTATTACAGTGATAATCATTAAAATTGGTCACGCTATCAAGATGTATATGATGAGAAGGTTAATCTTTTCTCATGTATATACTTGGTAGGTAGAGAACGATAGGATAAGGTGCGAGTTCTTGAAACTCATACTTATGGTAAGTTTGTGACTCATAATCATATAGTATGCTTTTGAACTTCTCAGCGAATGGACGCCTATGGTTTGTCTGGGATAGTTCTTAAACTCATATTATTGTAGAAAGTTCCTGAACTCATAATGTGTGGTAAGTTGATGGATTGTACTAAGGTATAGGAAGGTGTAGACTGAAAACGAGTTATTTTTAATAGACTTAGCATTGAAGGTGCTAGAGAAGATTAAGTATTGTCACAAGTAAGACAATGAAGGAAGATGGAGAATAGGATATTCCAAGTCATCTTGCTATACTAGATTTTGAAATTTTTTGAAATCGTGCTGATGTGTGCATTTTGAAAATGAAAGAATTGGTTCAATTTTTGGAACCAATGGATTTTAAAAGAACTATTTTTAATATGTCTATGCTAATTGTTTTGGCTAGATAGAAATTGATTTGAAATATCAAAATGAATTTTATATCATCAGTGCATTTGATGCAAGGATGGTAAAAGGATGGAGTTATTAATGCAATTAAACCTGGTGTTGGATTTGATCTTAGGATCAACAACCTGCTATGGTATGATGTATAATGACAAAGTCATAAACTGACAAAGTCCTCAACGTACTGTGAAAAGTACGGTATCATGACGTCATAAAACGTTTTGATGTATTGCAAAAGAATTTAAAGAGTAGTCGATGTTAATTGATTTGAGTAGACGAATGTTTCAAGTTGATGTCCAATTTATTGGTATGGTCTAAGCTACTTGATTTGGCCAAGAAGAATGGTATGTCATGATTAAAAGAAAATTGAGCTTTCTTTGAAGAGTTATGCCGAACCAAATTGTTTTGGTAAGGAATCTAATGATTAAGTCTGAGGTGAGCATACTCCAAAATGGGGTTATACGATGGGTTGATCACCTACGTATGAAAGAGGTAGTTTAGCTTCTTTGTGATTGTAAATTGACAGTGTAAGAAGGGTTAACGGTGAAATGCTGTTAAACCTAGTAAGAGTTCATGGTCGATTTGACCCCTCAGCAAAAGAATGAAATATTTTAAAGGAATCTTTATATTCCTATTTATTCCTTTCACTTCATGATTCTTGATAAGTTATGAAGGGTAGGGAATATTTGAAAGATAATAACTTCTTTGAAGAGAAGTTGAGAAGAAGGGTAAGCTAAAATTTTGAGGACGAAATTCTTTGAAGAAGGGGTGAATGTGATGACCCGGATAAGGGTGTGGTTTTAGAAATTTCGAGGACGAAATTTTTATAAGGAGGGAAGAATGTGACAACCCGAAAAATCGGATTGTCCAGAATTTAAGTTTAAAGAATTAGTTATTAATAAAATGAATTTTTATTAATACTATTCTGTGCTATGTGTTTATTAATCGTTCTATAACCTAGGATGATTATTAATCAGGAGGATTCTGGCTATGAGCTAGACTGAACGAGTAAGAATTTTCAAGACGAAAATAAAATATTTTCGGGAACAAAAATATTTCTGGGGAAAAAGACGAAATAGGCACTATTCACCCGACAAAACCTAAGGGTTAGGATTTGAATAACTTAAGCAATTCCGAGAGTTTGGTATGTCGAAATGACATTCCGTCGAAAGATTTGACGATAATATATCATGAAAAGTTAAGTAAGCCGATAAAAGTTTTTCTCGAAAAACGTGCAAAAATCAGACAAAATAAAAATGACAAAAAGTATTATTATGTACTTTTCATTTGTTTAGCTATGTTAGGGGAAAACGTGAAGGAAAACGCTTATCGTGGAAAAGTGTTTTTCAGTTTTTCAAAAATCCGAAGAATGCGTAAAAGTTAATCGGTAAAGGAAAGACGAAATATCCAAAAATATTTGGATTCTGAGAATCACAGTTTTTAAAACTGTCGGACGAAACCCGAAAGACGGAACTACGAGACTTAAGGGCTAAGCAAACTTGAGGGCTAAGTTAACTTAGTCCTTAAGCCTTGAATAGTAAGGAGGTTAGGGGGGCAAAATGACTAAAATGCCCATAGCCTTGGTTTTCTATAAATAGGAACCTAACTTCATTGTTTTGGGATTTTGAAAATCCTATAACTTAAGAGAGAAAGAGAGAGAGTTCAGATGGGGGAAGAGAAGGAGAAGAAAGAGGAAAAGCTTGCTCATGAGCAAACTTTGTCTGACGGAGGAAGATTAAAGAAGAAAGGTAATCCGAAAACCTAACTTCTAGATAGATTTTCTTTAAGTTTTTATGTTCAAAAACATAGCTTAATGAAGATAAGGGTAGATGATGTTAGAAATGATTTCATATGGTTGAAATCATAAGAAAATGAAGAAATAAGAAATTAGAAATTTAGTTTATAAATTTCTTAACGAAGTGTAAGATTCGTTAGGATTTTGAGCAATCCGAATGAATCTTATGAATGAGTAGGTCAAATAAGTAAGGAATGATGTTCTATAACATCAAATTCCAAGAAAAAGTAAAATCGTAATCAAAATATAGATTAAAAATGAAGAACGAACGAAGAACGCGAAGAATGCGAAGAACACGAAGAACATTGTTGATGGACAAATTTAAAACCATCGTAGTATAATTGTTGTTGATGGACAAGTTTAAAACCATCGCGTATAAGTTAGTTACTTATTGCTTGGTTAGGAACATTAGAAACATTCATGAAGAACGGATTAAAACTTAGCTATAACGAAGTTATGGCGAAAATTTCGTAAAAGAAGAACGAAAATTATAAAGTTAGTAAATGAACCCAAACGTGTAGGGTTTCATAAGAATGTAAGAGAACGTATAAAACGTGAGTTATGAACTCAAGAACGAACGAGTTTTGAGTTCGGATGACCGAATTACGGACGAATGAACGAAGAACGTTAAAAACGTAAAATGAATGAAGAACGAAGATTAAGCCAATTGAATGGCATGTTAATGGATTCAGAACTAAGTTATGTCCATGGGTAATCAAAGTAAGTAAGATAAGGAAGAGAATGGCTTTGGAACGTTCTCGTTCTGAGTTATAATGAATAAGTAAATGAATCGGGAAGTAAGCGTCTTAAATAATATCTAAGAATTAGAAAAAAATTCTAGGTTTTGTGCTCTCAGGCCATACAGCTAGTCAAGCCTTGGGAGGCGGCAACAGAAGGCCAAGCTCCATCCATCACTATCAAGCTAAGGGCACCACTGCAAGCGAGAAATAGAGAAGGGAGTGGCGCCGCAGCGCTAGCCTCGGCAGTTTGACACTGTAGAGTGGCGCTGTAGCGCGAGATAAAGGAAGGGGCATAGCGCCGCGACACCGGTGCAGGGGTAAAAGCCAGTAATGAGTTTTTAACAGCTCAATTACTGTAGGGATGTGCAAGAAAAAAATGTGAACATGTAGTTCAACTTATGTAACACTTAATCAAGTGTATTAAACCTTTAATGAAGGTTGAACGAAAAGATTTAACGAGATTAAAAGATAAAGAATGTAGACGCGGGTTACAGAACCGATGTTCGGGGACTGTAGGAGCGATAAACGAACGTGAGGGGTTGTTATAGTTGTGATTCCTTAGACGTTGAGTGACGAAAGTAATGTATAACATTTTGATGTTATGACATGGTAATGAAAGATAAATGTAAAGCGTTTAGACGATGTGAACGCAACGCTATTGCGATGAGTGATCGGTCTTAGCATACAATGAACCATATGGCTTCGACATTAAGAAAGAATATTAAACATGGTGTTCAGGTGATAGTAATGAATAAAAGTGATTAAAACCTTAGTTAAAGGTTGAATGAAAGATTAAGAGAGGAACAATGTAAATGTTGAATACGTAAATGATCCTCGTGAATCGTATTCACATCGAGCGAACGTTCTAAGTGTACATTGGTTGTATATCTTAGACGTTGACGAAGGTAGTAAGTAACATACGAATTATCAAGAAAGTCGTAGCAAACGGTAATAAGATTAATGAAAGCCGAATGTGAGTCGGATGAGAATGTTAGAATGAAATGTAAGCGTTGAACACTTTAACCGGCATGAAGGTTGAGTGTACGCAGATATGAAACGGGTAGAACCTACACCCCGTGTATGGTTTGACCGTAAAGTAATGAAGATCAATGATTAAACCTGTGAACGGTGAAGAAGCTGAATCAAAGATAAGTACGTATAACGTAAAAGAAGCTAAGTAAATGTTTATAACTTGGATGACGTTCTAAGTCGAATGACCGGACGTTGTAAGTTATAGATAAGGTAATGTAAAATGCTTGACGCTATAATGCGTAGAATGAATATTGAATGATCGTTCTGAGTATTCAAAAGACTGTATGACTTAGACGATGATGAATAAATCCTAAGGTATGGCATTTAGTTGCCAGAAAGCCATAAGGAATAAGAATTTGACTTAACGAACATTGTAGATTAATATTTTGGATAAGTTAAGATAATTTAGGTTGTAGTACAATCGTAACCTTTGATGGTTTATATATGGGAAATGGGCTAAATAATTCCTTCAGAGAGCGAAGGTATATACAAAACTGGCAACCGATCTAACTCACTGTGGGCAGTGTGGATGAGACGGGAACTTATTTGTTGGTTATTTATAGGAAACCACTCAGAGTACCATATGGACTACTAGCAAAGACACGATTTGTGCTGAGTCCTAGGAAAGTTATAAGAAGAAAATAAGAATGTAAATCATCAAAGATGATGAACGTATTGAGTAAGACATCTCTGTATGTTATGAAGCCGTTAACCGGTAAAGGAAATTGGTCGCGTAAACTTAGATTGTAAGAACGCGAACCCTAAGAAATAAAGTTAAGTAAATCAAAGCATAAAGTCAAGTATATGACTAATTAGTGTATGTGTTATTTCCTTATGTGCTACATAGGAATTGGAATGAGCAGTTCAGCGTAAACTATAAGCTGTACTTCATTCATATTTTAAATGAATGCTAGTTTCTAAAACTTCTCAGATGTTGAAGTTGAGAAGTTCTGTCTATGTGTGAATGTGTGATATTTGTACAAAGGTGGTAGAATGTATGAGGCCTTGTGCCACAATGTGAACACTTCGGTGTTTCTATGATATGAACTGTTCTGTGATTGAACTGTTCAATTTGAGCATGTTCTGTTTATACATGAACCGTTATTTTTAAGTCTGTGCTATTGATTCTAGCCAGATAGAATGTGATGAAAGAGAGTAGAGAATGAAAGTATTTACATGTGAATGTGACTAATGTTTTAAAATGATAGGAATCGAGATTATTCCTATTATTCAAGCTGCTTCTTAACCTTTGTTCGGTTATTGAAGTCTTAAAAGAATGTTTGAATTCTTAAAGTAGTTTGTTCAACTGTTATGACTTATTGGGCAATTGAATGCTCACACTTACTTTAAATAAAAACATTTTTAGCGAACGATGTTAGAAGAACTTAAGGATCCCGTAAAGAACACGCTTATCGGTATCCAAACGAAGTGCCATTGAATGTATGAATGTGCGTGAAGATCAAGCGAAGACTTGTAATATAGAATGATAGAATTAAACTATAGAATAGTTTAATGAATGTTTATATATCCTTGGTGGCTGATAAATGTCACTTGTACAAGATGTAAAGAATAATGTAATTATCATTATTTGTAATGAAAGAGGTTTTAAGGTTTCAGAACCTGGGATTTGAGGACGTATGTTGTTATATTTAGGTATATAATGATGTATGTTTGGAAGAAGATGGGATCATGACGTACGAAATTCGTATGTGAAAATAAATCGGATTTTGGGGCGTTACATTTAAGAACCGCACCTAATCGTAATAATATTTGACTAATCTTAATAGTTTCTAACTATCAAATATACAAATGAGAAAAGAATCACCTTTTTCACCACATATACATTGATAGCGCGACACCAACATTCCAATGATTATCAATATGATAAACTGAGTGCAAGCACAAAACCCTTGCCCATACAAAGATTTGTACAACTCAACCATCAGATGAGTCCTCGATTGAAATCCCACCTAACTCTATCTTGCTTATAACTTACTCTTTGCTCAATACGAATTCCTCGTATCACTTCATCTATAACTCCTCATGAGTTATCTCATACTATTTCATAGTACATCATCTTCATATCATCAAGCTATAATTATTCAAACATTACAGACCATCTTTCTTTTATAACATTAACTGATCACTTCGTGATCTTATTCTATAATCATCTCCCTTAAAATTATTTTCTTAACTCGTGATCGTGTTGTTTTACAATCCTCTTTCTTTCCTTTTTCATCATACGTATCCATTTTCTATACTTGGTACACATCGAGCCTCTAACAGTTTCAATATGGTACGCTGAGTGGTTTCCCACAAACAACCAATAAACTAGGTTTCGAGTTGCTAGTTCGTATATACCTCCGCTCTCTAAAGGAATCGTTTAGCCCAGATACCATACATCAACTATTAAAGAGTACAACTGTACCATACTTAAATATAAATTTTTGATTCTTAACTTCTTTATCATCTTCTCCTTTATTCTCTAAGGTTATAACCTAGGGTACTCTTACCTAAGGTTTATAACCTACAACTTTGATGTGACGCCCCCAAAATAGGTATACATCACCCATCTTGGGTCGCCAAATACATGGTATAAAATTCAAATACAACTTAATTATACAACTGTCGTGTAACATACGACAAAACATAGCTGAGAGTTTTAATACGAATATTGTCTTCTAGACAGTATTCAAACTCAAAATAAGTCCTCATTACAATTATTATCACACTATTTCACAGAATGGTGAGGACTACTAATGCAAACATCTAGACCGTCAGTCCGTTCCCCGACTCGTCCCAGCTATATTGTCATTTCCTGAAGAGAACAGTGAAAGAAAAGGGTGAGCTCAACTAGCCCAGTAAGAAATATTATGACTAAGATAATGCAGAATAAATTATCCTTAGCCTTCAACAATATAACAACTGATAGAATACAATAGACAACAAGTTTTAGATCAACAATTACAGTGGAATAAGCAATACATTAGAAGAGTCAAGTAGAACATAATATATACTATCTCTTCTAGATTAAAAGTCCATCGTTAATATTTCATTCCTATAATACTCAACAACAGTTCTTTCTTATACCCAAGACAAAAAGAACTATCATCACCTATCTTCACCTAAACCACCAAAGATTATAGTTAAATCCACAATTCATATTTATAATCATATAACTCAATAGTTTCTCCTTGCCACAAAGGCTTAATAGAACGTTTACTCAATATCCTTACCCCAAAGGCTAAAGATATTCAAATGTAATAACAATGATCATACCAATCAGTTCTCTACCTTTGCACTACGAGCCAAAGATATTCAACTATAAAACCAATGGTCATGATCATACAAATCAATTGTCTGTCAGTGCACTACGGCCAAAGACATTCAACTGTTAACTAATGGTCATGATCCTGTCAATCACATCATCAAATTATCCATGCACTACGGGCCAAGGATATTCGTTATTATCACTAGTGGTTATGATCATGTCATACACCTGTCCATCTTTGCATGTAAGCCAAATATATACAACTATAAAACCAATAATCAACAGTGCATCTTTGCACGTAAGCCAAAAATATACAACTGTAAAACCAATAACCAACAGTCCATCTATGTACATAAGACAAAGATGACTTTCATCACAATATAAGCATGATGATATTGACAATGATATAAGCATTAATCAAATGAAATCAAGGATAAATATTAAAGACTTTAAATTTATCCAGAGTTTAAAAATATCCAAATTGTCAACATGATACTGCTTTGTGGAGTAAAATTCAAGAATAATATTCATGTACCAAAACTAATTTGGACAGAAAAGAAATATATTTTTTGGGTAAATAGTACCCCGTGAATAGTATTTCGGAAATAGATGAATAGTACTCCGACATGAAAAGTCCCTCAAATACCCGAGTGAATAATATTCGGGTGAATAGTAACCCATGAATAGTAATTCGTGAATAGTACTCCGACACGAAAAGTGCCCCGAATACCCGAGTGAATAATACTAGAGTGAATAGTAACTGGGTGAATAGTAACCCGTGAATAGTAACTCGTAAATAAAATACCAAATAAAATGATATTTAATGACGAGTACAAAAGAAATGATATCTCATACGAGTATAATAGAATATACGAAACTGCAAATGGATTTTCAACCGCCATGCGGTAATCCACGTAGACATCTCATTTCCACAATTTAATAAAGAATGAATACGAAAGGTCATTCACCATGCATGCGGTAGTCCGCATAGATAGGTTATTCCAACAGAATAATAAAGAATGAAATAACAAAAGAATTCACCAGGCATGGGATAGAATCAGCATGCATGTGTTATTCCCAACAGAATAATAAAGAATGGAATAACATAAGAATTCACCGTACATGATATGCGATGACCGCATACATGAACAGTTTATTCCCAACAAAATAATAAATAATGGAACCAGATCATGCGTAATACGCACAGATAGGATATTCCAATAGAATAATAAAGAATGGAATAATAGAAGAATTTCACCATGTATACGGTACTTCGTATAGACAGGTTATTCCAACATAATAATAAAGAATGGAATAACAGAAGCTCTCTTCATAAATACGAAAGAAATAATACCCCTTACCACAATAATGATATCCCTAACCTTAGAAGAAAACTGGATACTGGAATAGGGAGGTAGCAGACTTCTCTTCTTCTTTCTCTCTATAATTTCTCTCTATAATAATTTCTCTATAGCTTTTGTGAATTGGTAATAAATAATGAAGGTATGAGCTTCTATTTATAGGAAAATATAGTTTCAATAATTGCACGTTTTGGGGCTCGAAATATTACAGTATAATACCTTCCTCTTTTTCTTCATTTTTAATTTAGTCCTGCAAGTATTATCAAACTTGCGCCACCTCCCTTAATAGTAAATCATGTGAATCAATAGTAAATCATGTGTCTCAGTAGTTCTAAACATGTGAAAATATGAATTACAGTATAGTACCTCCATCTATACCTCCATTTTTAACTTAGTCATGCAAGTATTATCAATCTTGCACCAACTCCCCTAATAGTAAATGAATATGAATCAATAGTACACACATGTGAACAAATAGTTATAATCATGTGAATCAATAGCAATATATTATTCATTTATCCGGTTAAATACCCGACTGGTTAATATAACCTCTAGACATCAATTATTATCGAAATAAATGTCGATTTTCACTAACACTAATAATTCCAACACAATGGAACTATTAATTTCATCTTTAATCAACACGAACTTATTCATCATTAATATTATAATTCACAATATTTAACAACCAGTCGTCTTCCTGTGAAAGAGGGGGCTTTTCGATAAGATTTCTCCCTATTGGCGCATGATTAGATTATCTAACCTCTCCTCGATGTAACTTCTATACATTGTCAATATTGCAAATAATAATATGAATAACTTTGTCGTCTCAATTATTGGTTTAATAATATAACATATTATGCAGATGATACTGTGACAATAATTGAATTAATAATATGAGAGATATGATGCAAAGAATTATGTAGCAATAATTGAGTATAACCGAAAGTGACTTTCTTACGTAAGCATCAATAATCAATACCGTGCAGCTACTATGTAACCACGCCAGACATCGTATTTCTTTTATCACCGATTATTTTATGAAAACTTTCTTACTTTGAAAAATTTTCAAATATCACCCTTAACTTTAACCTTTTATCAATTTAATTATTTACTAAAATAGAAAAATTGAATACTTTTATTTCATAAAATTCGGATCTCACAATCTCCCTCCTTATGAAATTTCGCCTCTAAATTTACGTTACTGGTAGATCAAGAGATGAGAATACCTTTGCTTTCTTTTCAATTGTACCTTCCCGGTTATTTCCTATGTATCATGATTTTCCCATTGCTCATCTCCTGTATTTCAGATATCATTCTAGAATATATTTTCAAAATAAAGGTTAATTGACATGCCACATATTATTCCTATACTTTGACCGACTAATTAAATACCAAATAACTTAGGTAGGTCATACTAGCGAAGGAATTCCCCGTCTCTCCCCTCCTAGTTCTTGTCTCACATCTGAGCCAGGGATCATATCCCTAAGCTCTGATACCAACTCTGACGCCCCCAAAATAGGTATACATCACCCATATTGGGTCGCCAGATATATGGTACAAAATTCAAATACAACTTAATTATACAACTTTCGTGTAACATACGACAAAACATAGCTGAGAGTTTTAATACGAATATTGTCTTCTAGACAGTATTCAAACTCAAAATAAGTCCTCATTACAATTATTATCACACTATTTCACAGAATGGTGAGGACTACTAATGAAAACATCTAGACCACAATCGGTCCGCTTCCCGACTCTCGTCCAAATATATTCTCATTTCCTGAAAAGAACAGTGAAAGAAAAGGGTGAGCTCAACTAGCCCAGTAAGAAATATTATGACTAAGATAATGCAGAATAAATTATCCTTAGCCTTCAACAATATAACAACTGATAGAATATAATAGACAACAAGTTTTAGATCAACAACTACAGCAGAATAAGCAATCCATTAGAAGAGTCAAGTAGAACATAATATATACTATCTCTTCTAGATTAAAAGTCTATCGTTAATATTTCATTCCTATAATACTCAACAACAGTTCTTTCTTATACCCAAGACAAAAAGAACTATCATCACCTATCTTCACCTAAACCACCAAAGATTACAGTTAAATCCACAATTCATATTTATAATCATATAACTCAATAGTTTCTCCTTGCCACAAAGGCTTAATAGAACATTTACTCAATATCCTTACCCCAAGGCTAAAGATATTCAAATATAATAACAATTATCATACCAATCAGTTGTCTACCTTTGCACTACGAGCCAAAGATATTCAACTATAAAACCAATGGTCATGATCATACCAATCAATTGAATCAAAGGCACTACTACCAAAAGACATTCAATGTTAACTAATGGCCATGATCCTCGCTTAATCACATCATCGAATTATCCATGCACTACGGGCCAAGGATATTCGTTATTATCACTAGTGGTTATGATCATGTCATACACCTGTCCATCTTTGCACGTAAGCCAAAGATATACAACTATAAAACCAATAATCAACAGTCCATCTTTGCACGTAAACCAAAAATATACAACTGTAAAACCAATAACCAACAGTTCATCTATGCACGTAAGCCAAAGATGACTTTCATCACAATATAAGCATGAGGATGATGACAATGATATAAGCATTAATCAAACAAAATCAAGGATAAATATTAAAGACTTTAAATTTATCCAGAGTTTAAAAATATCCAAATTGTCAACATGATACTGCTCTGTGAAGTAAAATTCAAAAATAATATTCATTAACCAAAAATAATTTGGACAAAAAAGAAATATATTTTTTGGGTAAATAGTACCCCGTGGATAGTATCCCATGAATAGTACTTCAGAAATAGTACCTCGTGAATAGTACCCCGACATGAAAAGTACCCCAAATACCCGAGTGAATAATATTCGGGTGAATAATAATTTAGGTGAATAGTAACCTGTGAATAGTAACTCGTGAATAGTACTCCAACACAAAAAGTGCCCCGAATACCCGAGTGAATAATACTAGAGTGAATAGTAATCGGGTGAATAGTAACCTGTGAATAGTAACTCGTAAATAAAATACCAAATAAAATGATATTTCATGACGAGTACAAAAGAAATGATATCTCATACGAGTATAATAGAATATATGAAACTGCAAATGGATTTTCATCCGCCATGCGGTAATCCACGTGGACAGATCATTTCCACAATTTAATAAAGAATGAATACGAAAGGTCATTCACCATGCATGTGATAGTCCCCATAGACAGGTTATTCCAACAGAATAATAAAGAATGGAATAAAAAAAGAATTCACCAGGCATGCGATAGACCGCATGCATGTGTTATTCCCAATGTAATAATAAAGAATGGAATAATAGAAGAATTCACGGGCATGCGATAAACCGCATGCATATGTTATTCCCAAATGTGTATAATAAATAATGGAACCCGTGTCATGCGTAATACGCATGCATGACGGGATATTCCAATGTAATAATAAAGAATGGAACCAGTCATGCGTAATCCGCATATACGTGATATTCCAAATGTATAATAAAGAATGGAATAATGTAAGAATTTCACCATGTATGCGGTACTTCACATAGACGAGTTTATTCCAACATAATAATAAAGAATGGAATAACAGAAGCTCTCTTCATGAATATGAAAGAAATAATACCCCTTACCACAATAATGATATCCCTTACCTTAGAAGAAAACTGGATATTGGAATAGTGAGGTAGAAGACTTCTCTTCTTCTTTCTCTCTATAATAATTGCTCTATAGCTTTTGTGAATTGGTGAAAAATAATGAAGGAATGAGCTTCTATTTATAGGAAAATATAGTTTCGATAATTGCACATTTTGGGGCTCGAAATATTACAGTATAATACCTTCCTCCTTTTCTTTATTTTTAATTTAGTCCTGCAAATATTATCAAACTTGCACCACCTCCCCTAATAGTAAATCATGTGAATCAATAGTAAATCATGTGACTCAATAGTTCTAAACATGTGAAAATATGAATAACAGTATAGTACCTCCATATATACCTCCATTTTTAACTTAGTCATACAAGTATTATCAATCTTCCACCAACTCCCCTAATAGTAAATGAATATGAATCAATAGTACACACATGTGAACAAATAGTTATAATCATGTGAATCAATAGCAATATATTACTCATTTATCTGGTTAAGTACCCGATTGGTCAATATAACCTCTAGACATCAATTATTATCGAAATAAATGTCGATTTTCACTAACACTAATAATTCCAACACAATGGAACTATCAATTTCATCTTTAATCAACATGAACTTATTCATCATTAATATTATAATTCACAATATTTAACAACCAGGTCGTTCCCAGGAAAGAGGGGGCTTTCCGATAAGGATTTCTCCTTATTGGTGCGCAATTAGATTATCTAACCTCTCATTGACAGAGCTTCTAGACATTGTCAATATTGCAAATAGTAATATGAATAACTTTGTCGTCTCAATTATTGATTTAGTAATATAACATATTATTTAGATGATACTGTGACAATAATTGAATTAATAATATGAGAGATGTGATGCAACAATTACTGTAGTAATAATTGAGTATAACTGAGTGACTTCTCATGTAAGCATCAATAATCAATACCGTGTGCTACTATGTAACCACGCGTATTACTATACTTTTATCACCAATTATTTTCTAACAACTTTTTTACTTTGAAAAATTTTCATATATCACCCTTAACTTTAACCTTTTATCAATTTAACCATTTACTAAATAGAATAATTATAAGAAAATTGAATACTTTCATTTCATAAAATTCGGAGTCTCACATTTGATACCAACTGTAACGATCCTAAAATTCATACAATTTAATTCTCGACTTCGTTCGTTAACAATACATTCAACCTCTAATTTTACATCATTAAACGATAATAGAATCGTTGAAATTTGTGGAATAATTAAAATTTTCTATTACAAACTATTCTCGTTCCCAAAACCTTCAACCTTTACATCTAAATATCTCATAATCATTTTAATACTACAATAGTTTACATCGCAAAATGATATTACAATTCAACATTAACACATTATTCGGAACCTTAAACATGGTTCAAATAATAATAAAACAACCAAAGTGTATAAATCTTCAATTATCACATCTGATTATGTCTTTCAAGTAACACATAACTTTACCTTGAATCTTGAACCTGCAAAAGTTGTTATTTGCAAGGTTGAGCTCGACAGCTCAGTAAAATCTAACAATTTTCATGGATCACATAGCACATAATAACATGCTCAATATATATCTTATAAACATTGGACTAACATAACATACATGCTACAGTTCATATAACAAGTATAAAGATTGAGTTCCTTACTCAATCAACATGATTTACTCAATCAACGTAGTCATAAATTGACTTTAACTTTTCATACTTTCAACATATATATAACACATCATGCTCTTTACAATAAATATTTAAAATAGTTAATCATCAAGTTCACATAGCAAATAGGAACTGAAAGACTTGCCTTGATAGTTGTTTACCAATAATGCTTTAATACCATAAACTATCTGCACTTCACGTGCCCTACACAATTATATAATCATTCACATTAACTATTAGCCAAATAAAAATGCGTAGTAGTTGTAATGTAAACTTTACTCTACATCTCATAACCCTTCCTATTATCAATACACAATGTTCAATTTTATTGTGTTAACTTTCGACTTATAGCTCACTATATTTAATATCTGAAGTTCATTCAAGTGTTTAAGTCTTAGTAAGAATCATTATTGGTTTTATATTAACCCTAATAAATATCTTATAATATTCATTTCATTTTATTTAAAACACTTTTTACGTTCATTAACACTTATCACAAATGCTTTAATGCGCTTATTCGTCACACGCCCAATTTGTCTCTCTTGTGTATGCTTAGTATGCATATACAACTTATCTAATATATCATTTATTAATGTTAAACAACATTATACTTCATAATATTCATGTTCTATGACTTAGAACAACATCTTTTATCGTCAAGAGCACTACACTTGCATACGTGCATGCCCAATGCCCTCCGATTGCCTCCGAAAACACAACAGTCCTAACAATGACCATTTTGACCCCTTTTCCAGACCTCAAATTGAAAAACATACAGAATAAACATTGTAGGTCTATTCGTCCTCGTTCCAGATCATCTTGAATCACCTCAATCGGAGTTTGTATGAAAAGGTTAAGCCTATTTTACTAAAATAGGTCAAAACAATCATACCTGACATACTTTGGCAATTGCTACTTAATTAAGCCTTGGCACCGCATGCAATTTGAGCCCTCATCAAGGTGTAGTTGCACCCCAAATGACTTAGGGCACAACATAGTTGTGCCCGTTAGCAGAAACGAGACCTGAAGCTACTATTCTCGTGATTTTTTTAACCCTTTTCTCCTACTAATCTTCATAACTTGAGTTATACACATCAAAATTAGTCCATTTTCAATTCTATGGATTTGTAATTCATAGAACTACAACATACTAGAATTATAACAATTTATAAAAATATTAACCAACCTAAAATTTGACCCAAACCATATGTTCATACTCTATTTTTATGTTTAAACATCTCTAGTGAATTCGATCGCCACGACTTCATTTCTTAATCAATTGACACGATTTTAACTATGTTTTTTTCGTTTCTTCACATACTAACATAATCCAACATCAATTTACATATTATAACACATATTAAACATGAAAATTTATAATTTCTTAAGCCATTTTTTCATACACAAACATTGTTATCCCATTTTCTTCCTACAATCCCAATTTCATGTGTTTGATACTCAAATAATCACTCATATTTGATGATTAACAGATTATAAACCCTATATACAAGTATTTGTATCAATCCCACATAATTATCAATAAAAATTTCAAAGATAGAAGTTAAGATTAGAGTAGATTATACCTTGAATCTTTGTTTCTTGGGAAGAGGATTGTTTTCCCTTGATATTCCAACTCCCTAGCAAAATCTACAGAGAAATTCTCTCTTCCTACCAAGCTCTCTCTATACTCTGTTCTTCACTGATATCTAACCTTAGGGAAAGAAATAATATGCGTAGAAATAAACTGATATGGCTTTTACGTCTGCGTGAGTTACAATAAGCCAAAGGCCACAAGGCCTTGTTTGGCTACACACAATTCCCTTCATTCCAATTTATTTTGATAAGATTATATTATATAGTTTTTATTTGTCACACCTGTAACCATTTTACATAACTTACAATAATAATTATAATTTTTATTATAATTCTTCTAATGATTAATAAATAATCATATATCTAGTATAATTAATAAATTAGATTTAAACAACGTTTTATTTAATTTACTTATTTTCTTTAATATTAAACAACTCATTTAATTTAATTAATTCATTAAATTAAATCTTCAAAGAATAAAATTTACCTTTGCTTTAATTTAATTATCATACACACGTAACTAAATTATTATACCACAATTTCATAAATTACTTATTTTTCTCAATAAATACATTATTTAAAATATTTATTTAATTCAATAAATATTTAAAATTAATTACCAAATTCATTTAATTTCTTCAATAGTTAACTTAACTATTGAACCTCACTTTCCCAATATATGAATATATATTTCTCTTCACACCAGATCACATATTTAAAAATATATAACATGTATATATACATACTCAAACTCAAAACATCTCATAATAAGAATTTTAATTATTAAATTCTTATTTTAATAACTTATAAAAATTCGGGTTGTCACATGTTTTACTGCTTTTGGTCCGTCCTAGTCACTCCGTAGAGCCCTAGATCTATATCTAGATGTGAGGAGGTCTTAACAACTCGGTATTGGGATTTCAACCGATGAAATCACCGAATATCCAAGTCTAAGATGTTGTCTATATTTGTTTAAGTATAATAATGTGAGCCTAGGAATCCTGGGGTCCAAATCTACTGATTGGATCTTGACTTGATTCCCACGATGGAATTTTTCTTTGCGATGTAATGTTTAAATAATTTGATATCATTGTATATGTAATATTGGATCTTAAAACGAGTTTGAGGAGTTCATCCCGAGAAGTCGGATTTAAGATCCCGTGATAATGAAAATTATATTTGTGGGTGTTTGGGTTCATCGAGATGGCTTACATGCTCAATGATGATCTGACCTCTTTTTGGCGCTTTATTGCATGCATTATCACCCAAAATGATTTTCAAATCAAAACCGCAAAGAGCCTTCACAAATAATAAAGTGATTCAGGGTCAATTAATATAAATATAAATAAAAAGAAGTATCAAAGCTCTTTGATTACTATTCGGGTGAAGGATTTGAAAACTATGTTTTTACAAAATATCATTTCAATATATATTTTATCTAAAATGAACTTTTCGCTAAATCAAATCCTTTCGTACATAGGTGCAAAAGAGGAATCGTACTACTTTAAAACAACACAAATAAAGCCTAGAAAGACTTTAAAATAAAAGCACCAAGCACAATAAAACACACACACGTACACACACCCACTTTATGCTCAGGAAATCAATAAGATGCGATAACCGTGTTTTCACGGAAGTCGGGGGGTGCCTAAATCCTTCCCCTCGTTTAATCAAACCCCCGAACTCTATGATTCTCGGGTTTCCAAATCAATTATAAGGAGTCACATATTGGACCATATTGAGAAAACTTTCAAAATTCGAATGATTTAGTACATCCATTTAAAATTATACTAACTGGCGGCTTTGTCTAATTCGGTCCAATCATCAAAATTATCATCAATAAAATCAAACTTGGTAAATTAAGTCAACTAAATGTCATTCTTTTCCTAAAACCTCATCCTTTAATTAAATCAATTGACACATCAAAATAAAAGGGTAGAAACAAATCAAAAAATAGGAAAAAACAAAAAAAATGAAAAGAGAAAACGCAAAGACACGCACGAAGAAAACACACATCTTTTTTTCCCGGCGTCGATAGGTGGTGACACCGCTGGGGTTTATAGAGGGCTTAAGACGCGTTCAATCTTTTTGATTTCCATTCCGCATGTGCACCCTGAGCCACATCCACACTCAAAGAGCCTGACCGGATACTACGGGCCTTGAAGTCCCGCTCCTTAGAAGAAAATCGAGAAGGGTGCGAACAGCAGTGGCGGTGATATTAGCCTTCAAAGGCACTCGGTCCCCTATAAACTGGAAACTAGTCATGAACCGCTATTCCATGGGTGTCATCAAAACCACGTAGTCTAGGAGATGAAGAGACTGACTATGATGAAACCACCTCTTAGATAAGGCCCAAAGTTAGCCCCAAGGGCAGTGGTAAGAAGCAGTGGTAAATAAGGTCTGAAAACCCCAGGAGTCCACCTGACCCGATACTCGGAATGAAGCGACCAATATAAGGAGTACACACTGAACTAGTTACCCCTGGACTGGGTAAACACTGAAACCTGCACGATATTAAGGTTAAAAACCGATTGTTAGTAAGAATGGAGAATTAAAGAAAATCAATATGAAAACTCTAGAACCTCATTCGCATGCAAGTGAATGGATGGATGACGGATCAAGTCAGTACCCAGCAAGTCAAAAATTGATACCTGGATACTAGGAAGGAATTTGAGGATACTTGTAGGTCGAGGTGGACCCTCAGGCTCAGGGATATCACCCTCTTCATCTAAATGGGACCAATCCTCATTAAGAGGAAAATGTATCGACTCTTTCAAGCGACGAACCTTTCGGGTAATCCGCAGAATGGGAGTATCTAAAGTCGGCCTCTGAAGGTGAAACCCGGATGAAGCCTTATGGGAAGTAGAGCTGTTATGTTTGTCTGAGTCCATGCTTAGATAGCTAGTCCATGGAATTCAGAATAAGACAAGGTAAGTATCTACCATATTTAAATCTGCATTTGCGAGAACCTAGAGACAATAGATTCTTAGGACTTTAATTTAGGTCATAGCATCGTGCATGTCCTATACGTGTCTTAATAGATTCATACATCATTTTCACATAAATATCGTAGTATAACTAAGCATGCATATAGGATCTTGTCATTTGACACATGAATTTTTTTTTCTAGAGTTTCCTCTATAATATGGACTATCCACATGCATGTAAGCATGCATTAAATCACCCTATTAGGGTACACAATCATAACCCAACAATCAAAAAGCAGTTTAAGCAGTTTTCAGATGTATTGCCATAATATATGCCTAGATTAACCATTAAAATGAAATATGTTGCATCTATACGGTCCATATAATGATACGGAAGCATGATTTGTAGTATAACATATCTATTAAGCTATATATGCATACATGTTCAATATATTCCATTTAATGAAAGAAATATGATAAAAAAAAACCGATGAAAATGAGAAAAAATGGAGTCTATATGTTACCTGTAGTGTGAAAAACGAGCGTACGGTGGTGGAATGCTCAAAATCAAGAATGAACTGAGTAGATCTGAGAAGAAAGGTCGGATTTTTTAATAGAGAATGAAAGAAAACTCGAATCAAATGAGCAAAAAATGAGCCACGCTTGTAGAGTAAAAGCCAAAACCCCTACCCAATTTCGCATGCACTGCCCATTTGTATGTATACACATGAATCGCCTAGAATGGGCCCTGCAGCTCTCTATTTGGTAAAATGAAGTCCGAAACACATTCTTACTGGCCCAAAAAAAGGTATTCACTTAGAAAGGTACCCTTACGGGTCATTTTAAGCCTCAAAAACCCTAAATAACCTCCAAAAGGTGCAAAAGCCAAGGAAAATTAAAACAACAAACCCATCGTGGAACGGAAGAAGACTAGAAGACCAGAAGGTTTTACCTAAATCACTTTTATCAATAACTATTTGTGTAATCGACTGGGTTTGACCCCAGTGAAGGCATTGGCTTGACCTCGATGGTGTAATTTGTTGGCAATAACCTAATAAAGGCGTCGACACACCCTCGATGGTGTAATCTATTGGAATAACCCAATGCGCATCGACACAACCCCGATGGTGTAATCCATTGGCGATAAGCCAATGAAGGCCTCGGTAATCCATTGGCGAAAACCTAATGAAGGCATCAACCGAATGAAGGCATCGATGCATCGACACAACTCCGATAGTGTAATCCATTGGCGAAAACCTAATGAAGGCGTCAACACAACCTTGATCGTGTAATTCGTTGGTCACAACCCAGTGAAGGCGTCGGCTTGACCGCGATGGTGTAATCTGTTGGCAATAACCTAGTGAAGGCATCGGCTTGACCCTGATGGTATAATCCATTTGAAACAACCTAATGAAGGCATCGGCTTGATCCTGATGATGTAATCGACTAGCTTTGACCCCAGTGAAGGCATCGGCTTGACCCCGATGGTATAATCCATTGGCAACAACCCAACAAATGCGTTGACTTGACCCCGATGATGTAATCGACTGGCTTTAACCCCAATGAAGGCATCGACTTCACCCCGATTATGAATCCATTGGTAACAACCCAATGAAGGTATGGGCAGTACCCGACGACATTCTCACAATCTTTATCCTCCCCAGCAGATGGGAGTAACCTTTTTAAATCTAAATCATACATATCATTGCATCTTTACACATGACATTGCATCATTAGATATACCTTTTCATTTATCTTCGTGTCTAGTAATCTTTGTCATGTTCATTGCATTTCATTGCATAAACATAACAAAGAGGGGCATCTATAGACACTCAAAATTTCACTTTCCTTGGACTAACCTTTCAGGAGGGTGAAAGTGTAATTTCCCTTCGGAGACAACCATGAAGGAGGGCAGAAGCCTCATTTCACCCCGGAGATAACCCTGTAGAGAAATCAAAGTGCAACAACGCCCAAACATGATTCATCTTCCCGGACTCTAATTCAATCAGACTCGACCTTATTTTGCAGCCTTCTGGAAAGACTTTTTGGGATTTTTTTGGTACAGAGCTCAACTTTCACTAGACCGAGACCGAAGGAACAAACTTTGAGATAGTGGGAACCGTGGGGCCTAGCCTCAGGTATACATGCTCCAACCGCAGATATACCTACGGCTGGCTTGGAGCCCTTTAAGTCAGCAACAACATTAAAGAAAAAAAAGGAAAAAAGAAAGAAGTTAAAGAGAGAGAGAGAGAGAGTTCTAGAGAGAGAAAGGCTCGAATCTTAACATCTTTCATCACATTTGAGTTGTTTAATCATCCATCTTGTATACGTTTAGTGTCTTGAGTGATATAGAGTGATCCCAAGCCAAACGAAACTTGTTCATGCAACCTCCAAATTGAAAAAACGCTCATTTTGGTCACTTTCTTTGTAAAGTTTATTCTATATACTAGATCTATGTTATATATTGTTTAAATCTAGTTTAAAATTGTTGTTTTACATATATATTGTGTATTATTTGGTGGATCTAAAGATTCTACTAGTTATTTTGTGCATATTGTGATGCCCCCAAAATAGGTATACAACACCCATTCAGAGTCGCCAAATACATGGTACAGAAATCAAACTACAACTTCAATAATACAATTGTCGTGCAAAATACGACAACACATACTGTGAGTTTAAATACAAATATTTTCTTCTAGACAATATACACACTCAAATAAGTCCTCATTACAATTATTCATACACTATTTTACATAAAATAGTGAGGACTGCTTAAACATCTTTTTAGAACCATCACTCCATACCCCGACTAGATCCTGCTATGTTCTCACCTCCTGAGAAGAAAAATGGAACAAAAAGGAAAAGGGTGAGTTCAACTAGCCCAGTAAAGAATAATATGACTAAGATAATATACAACAAATTATCATTAGTCTTCAACAGGGAAAAATCTGATAGAATACAATAGACAACAAATTTTAGATCATCAATCGCAATGGAAATAAAGAATCCATTAGAAGAGTCGCGTAGAGAATGAATTCTACTATCTTCTAAGATTTAAAAGTTCATCATCAGTATTTTATCCCTATAACAACAATCAATATACATCTTTAATCAAATATTCATCTTTGCACTATAGGCCAAAGATATTCATTTGTATCACCAGTTGGTCGTGTTCATTTCAACACTTGTTCATCTTTGCACTACGGGCCAAAGATATTCATCAGTTAATCATTCAACTTTGCACTATAGGCCAAAGATATTCAGTAATATCATCATTTAAGACTGATGATGATGAAAAATATTTTAAAGAAAATTAATCTAGTGAGACAGAAGGACAAATATTAGGGATTCGTTTAACAATTTATCCAAGATCAATAATACTCCATAATAACCAATTTTGAAGCAGGATTCAAAAATAAAGATCAAAACATGGATACAATCAAAGATAGTAACCATAATAGACATCTTGGACAAAAAGGAAAATTTTTATTTTTCAGTGAATAGTGCTCAGATTCGTGAATAAAGGTCGATCGTGAATAAGAACTCCCTACACAAAAGTTCCAAATTTGATTAAAAAGTTCAACTCAATATTTCGGCATAATGATATTGAAGAAAATAATATCATTCAAGAAGAAAATAACATCCCTTATGTGAGATCCCGAATTTTATGAAATAAAAGTATTCAATTTTTCTATTTTAGTAAATAGTTAAATTGATAAAAGGTTAAAGTTAAGGGTGATATTTGAAAATTTTTCAAAGTAAAAAAGTTTTCATAAAATAATCGTTGATAAAAGTACAGTAATACGCTTAGTTGCATAGTAGCATACGGTATTGATTATTGATGCTTACGTAAGAAAGTCACTCAGTTATACTCAATTATTATTACGATGAATTGCTTGATCATATCTCTCATATTATTGATTCAATTATTATCACATTAGTATCCGTGATAATATGTTATATTATTAAATCAATAATTGAGACAGCAAAGTTATTCATATTATTATTTGTAATATTGACAATGTCTAGAAGTTCTGTCAAGGAGAGGTTTTGTCACCTAATTACGCGCCAATAAGGAGAAATCCTTATCGGAAAGCCCCCTCTTTCCTGGAAACGACCTGGTTATTAAATATTGTGAATTATAATATTAATGATGAATAAGTTTGTGTTGATTAAAGATAAAATTGATAGTTCCATTATGTTGGAATTTTTAGTGTTAGTGAAAATTGACATTTATTTCGATAATAATTTATGTTTGGAGGTTATATTGATCAATCGGGTAATTAACTGGATAAATGAGCAATTAATTGCTATTGATTCACATGATTATAACTATTTGTTCACATGTGTGTACTCTTGATTCAAATTCATTTACTATTAGGGGAGTTGGTGCAAGATTGATAATACTTGCATGACTAAGTTAAAAATGGAGGTATAGTTGAAGGTACTATACTATAATTAATTTTTTCAAATGTTTAGAACTATTGAGTCACATGATTTACTATTGATTCACCTGATTTACTATTAGGGGAGGTGGTTCAAGTTTGATAATACTTGCATAACTAAATTAAAAATGAAGAAAAAGAGGAAGGTATTATACTGTAATATTTCAAGCCCAAAAACGTGTAATTATCGAAACAATATTTTTCTATAAATAGAAGCTCAATCTTCCTTCATTTCTCACCAATTCACTAAAGCTATAGAGCAATTATTATAGAGAGAAATTATAGAGAGAAAGAAGAAGAGAAGTCTGATACCTCACTATTCCAGTATCCAGTTTTCTTCTGAGGTAAGGGATATTATTTGTTGTACCGTAAGGGATATTATTTGTTGTACTCGTAAGGGGTGTTATTTCTTTTGTATTCATGAAGAGAACTATTTTCTTTCAATACTCGTAAGGGGTATTATTCTTTCGTATTCATGAAGAGAGCTATTTTCTTTCAATACTCGTAACGATTGTTATTTCATTCTTTATTATTATGTTGGAATAACCTGTCTATGCAAAGTACCGCATACATGGTGAAATTCTTCTGTTATTCCATTCTTTATTATTCTGTTGGAATAACCTATCTGTATTTGGCCTATCGTGATGCCCGGTGAATTCATTGTTATTCCATTCTTTATTATTCTGTTGGAATCTCTTATCATGCGGATTACGTACGACCCAGTTTTTGTTTCTTTATTATTCGCTGGAATATCCCGTCATGCGGATTACGCGTGACTTAATTCGTTCCGCTTCTTTATTATCTTGTTGGAATATCTTGTCTGTTCTGATTACGTATGACCTAGTTCCATTCTTTATTATTTTGTTAGAATAACCTGTCTATGTGGATTACCGCATGCATGGTGAATGATCCTTCGTATTTATTCTTTATTAAATTATGGAAATGATCTGTCTACGTGGGTTATCGCATAACGGGTGAAAATCCATTTGCAGTTTCGTATATTCTATTATACTAATCTAGGATATCATTCCTTTTGTACTCGTCATGAAATATCATTTTTTTTGGTATTTTTCTGTTACGAGTTACTATTTATAGGTTACTATTCACCCTATTACTATTCACTCTAGTATCATTCACTCGGGTATTCGGGACACTTTTCGTGTCGGGGTACTATTCACAGGGTATTATTCCCGAAGTACTATTCACCCAAAAAATATATTTCTTTTATGTCCAAATTATTTTTGGTACATGAATATTACTCTTAAATTTTACTCAACAAAGCAGTATCATGTTGAAAATTTGGACGTTATTGATTCCTGGATAAATTAAATTATAAATCTTTAAAACTTATCCTTGAACTTGTTTTATTGAATTATTATGTCATTGTCATCATCCTCATGCTTATATAGTGATGAAAGTCATCTTTGACTTACGTGCATAGATAGACTTGGTATGATTATGACCAGGGATTATTCGGTATAATCATGACCATAATGTGACGAATGATGTGAAAAAAGTCCTCATTGGCATGTAGTGCATTGATGGACAATTGTTGGTATGATTACGACCAGGGATTATTCGGTATAGTCATGACCATTGATGATTTAATGAATATCCTTGGTCGTGGTGCAGGGATGATTCGATGATGTGGTTTATTTTTTTAAGCTGAGTCTCAGCGATAAAGTTGATGAAAAACTTTTTAAATCATAGAAGATAGTAGATTTTATGCTCTATTTGACTCATCTAATGGATTGCTTATTTTCGCTGCAGTTGTTGATCTAAAACTTGGTGTCTATTATATTCTATCAGTTGTTATACTGTTGAAGGCTAAGGATAATTTATTCTGCATTATCTTAGTCATAATATTTCTTACTGGGCTAGTTGAGCTCACCCTTTCTTTCATTGTTCTCTTCCGAAAATGAGAATATAGCTGGGACGAGTCGGGGAATGGAATGATGGTCCAGGATAAATGGCTTTAGTAGTCCTCACTATTCTACGGAATAATGTGATAATAATTGTAAAGAGGACACCATTGAGTGTGGATATTGTCTAGATGACAATATTCTTGTTTAAACTCTCAACTATGTTTTGTCGTATTTTACACGACTGTTGTATAATTAAGTTGTATTTAAATTTATGTACCACGTATCTGGCGATTCAAGATGGGTGATGTATACCTGTTTTGGGGGCGCCACAGTTGGTATCAAAGCTTAGGGATATGATCCCTGGCTCAGATGTGAGACAAGAACTAGGAGGGGAGAGACGGGGAATTCCTTCGCTAGTATGACCTACCTAAGTTATTTGGTATTTAATTAGTCGGTCAAAGTATAGGGATAATATGTGGCATGTCAATTAACCTTTGTTTTGAAGATATATTCTAGGATGATATCTGAAATACAGGAGATGAGCAATGGGAAAATCATGATACATAGGAAATAACCGGGAAGGTACAATTCGAAAAGAAAGCAAGGTATTCTCATCTCTTCGATCTACCAGGTACGTAAATTTCGAGGGCGAAATTTCATAAGGAGGGGAGATTGTGAGATCCCGAATTTTATGAAATAAAAGTATTCAATTTTTTCTATTTTAGTAAATAATTAAATTGATAAAAGGTTAAAGTTAAGGGTGATATTTGAAAATTTTTCAAAGTAAGAAAGTTTTCATAAAATAATCGGTGATAAAAGTACGAAGAATACGCTGTGGTTACATAGTAGCACACACCATTGATTATTGATGCTTACGTAAGAAAGTCACTCGATTATACTCAATTATTACTACAAGAATTGTCAGATCATATATCTCTCATATTATTGATTCAATTATTATCACAAAGATATCTCAGATAATGTGTTATATTATTAAATCAATAATTGAGACTAGAAGTTATTCATATTATTATTTACAATATTGACAATGTCTAGAAGTTCTGTCAAGGAAAGGTTTGGTCACCTAATTGCACGCCAATAAGGAGAAATCCTTATCGAAAAGCCCTCTCTTTCCTGAGAACGACCTGATTGTTAAATATTGTGAATTATAATATTAATGATGAATAAGTTCGTGTTGATTAAAGATGAAATTGATAGTTCCATTGTGTTGGAATTTTTAGTGTTAGTGAAAATTGATATTTATTTCGATAATAATTGATGTCTGGAGGTTATATTGACCAATCGAGTAATTAACCAGATAAATGAGCAATTAATTGCTATTGATTCACATGATTATAACTATTTGTTTACATGTGTGTACTCTTGATTCATATTCATTTACTATTAGGGGAGTTGGTGCAAGATTGATAATACTTGCATGACTAAGTTAAAAATGGAGGTATAGTTGAAGGTACTATACTATAATTAATTTTTTCATATGTTTAGAACTATTGAGTCACATGATTTACTATTGATTCACATGATTTACTATTAGGGGAGGGGGTGCAAGTTTGATAATACTTGCATGACTAAATTAAAAATGAAGAAAAAGAGGAAGGTATTATACTGTAATATTTCGAGCCCCAAAACGTGCAATTATCGAAACTATATTTTCCTATAAATAGAAACTCATTCTTCCTTCATTTCTCATTAATTCACTAAAGCTATAGAGCAATTATTATAGAGAGAAATTATAGAGAGAAAGAAGAAGAGAAGTCTGCTACCTCACTATTCCAGTATCTGGTTTTCTTCTGAGGTAAGGGATATTATTTGTTGTATCGTAAGGGATATTATTTGTTGTACTCGTAAGGGGTGTTATTTCTTTTGTATTCATGAAGAGAACTATTTTCTTTCAATACTCGTAAGGGGTATTATTCTTTTGTATTCATGAAGAGAGTTATTTTCTTTCAATACTCGTAAGGGTTGTTATTCCATTCTTTATTATTATGTTGGAATAACCTGTCTATGCAAAGTACCACATACATGGTGAAATTCTTCTGTTATTTCATTCTTTATTATTCTGTTGGAATAACCTGTCTATGCGGTCTATCGCATGCCTGGTGAATTCTGTTGTTATTCCATTCTTTATTATTTTGTTGGAATATCCTGTCTGTGCGGAATACGCATGACCTGGTTCCGTTCTTTATTATTATGTTGGAATATCCTGTGTGTGTGGATTACGCATGACCTGGTTCCGTTCTTTATTATTTTATTGGAAGATCCTGTCTGTGCGGATTACGCATGACCTGGTTCCATTCTTTATTCTGTTAGAATAACCTGTCTATGTAGATTACCGCATGCATGGTGAATGATCCTTCGTATTTATTCTTTATTAAATTATAGAAATGATCTGTCTACGTGGGTTACCGCATGGCGGATGAAAATCCATTTGCAGT
This sequence comes from Panax ginseng, assembly GCA_020205605.1. Classification (NCBI taxonomy): domain Eukaryota; kingdom Viridiplantae; phylum Streptophyta; class Magnoliopsida; order Apiales; family Araliaceae; genus Panax; species Panax ginseng. The sequence goes on from CM035129.1 coordinate 93,695,992, forward strand.
TTCGTATATTCTATTATACTAATCTGGGATATCATTCCTTTTGTACTCGTCATGAAATATCATTTTCTTTGGTATTTTTCTATTACGAGTTACTATTCACTCTAGTATTATTCACTCGGGTATTCGGGGCACTTTTCGTGCCAGAGTACTATTCATAAGTTACTATTCATAGGTTACTATTCACCCTATTACTATTCACTCGGGTATTCGGGACACTTTTTGTGTTGGGGTACTATTCACAGGGTATTATTCCTGAAGTACTATTCACGGGATACTATTCACCCAAAAAATATATATCTTTTCTGTCCAAATTATTTTTGGTACATGAATATTACTCTTAAATTTTACTCAACAAAGCAGTATCATGTTGACAATTTGGACGTTATTGATTCCTGGATAAATTAAATTATAAATCTTTAAAATTTATCCTTGAACTTGTTTTATTGAATTATTATGTCATTGTCATCATCCTCATGCTTATATTGTGATGAAAGTCATCTTTTGGCTTACGTAAGTATAATGGACTTGGTATGATTATGACCGTGAATTATTCGGTATAATCATGACCGTAATGTGACGAATGATGTGGTAAAAGTCCTCATTGGCCTGTAGTGCATTGATGTGGACAATTTTTTATATGATTATGACCAGGATTATTCGGTATAGTCATAACCATTGATGATTTAATGAATATCCTTGGCCGTGGTGCAGGGATGATTCAATGATGTGGTTTATTTTTTTAAGCTGAGTCTCAGCGATAAAGTTGATGGAAAAACTTTTTAAATCATAGAAGATAGTAGATTTTATGCTCTACTTGACTCTTCTAATGGATTGCTTATTTCCACTGCAGTTGTTGATCTAAAACTTGTTGCTATTGTATTCTATCAGTTGTTATATTGTTGAAGGCTAAGGATAATTTATTATGTATTATCTTAGTTATAATATTTCTTACTGGGCTAGTTGAGCTCACCCTTTCTTTCATTGTTCTCTTCAGGAAATGAGAATATAGCTGGGACGAGTCAGAGAATGGAGTGATGGTCCAGGATAAATGGCTTTAGTAGTCCTCACTATTCTACGGAATAATATGATAATAATTGTAATGAGGACACCATTGAGTGTGGATATTGTCTAGATGACAATATTCTTGTATAAACTCTCAGCTATGTTTTGTCGTATTTTACATGACTATTGTATAATTAAGTTATATTTGAATTTATGTACCATGTATCTGGCGATTCAAGATGGGTGATGTATACCTGTTTTGGGGGCGCCACACCTTACCTCAAAGAAACAGTACTTCGGAATGAAAGGTCGGAAGTGATGTTGAATGAAACTTGTACTGAACAACAACTCTCAAAGTATCCAAATACTCACAAAATACGCTCGATAATATAGAGAGAGAAAGAGAGGAAGCTTATGTTTCTGGTGTGATTTTCAATTCTAACTTAGCCCTCTATTTATAGGAAAATGTTAGCACCAAGAAAGCACTTGACCACACTTACGATGGCTTTACCTGCTACTATTGTCACCCACCACATTTGAAATAAAATTCAACACATTTCTTCACCAACCACAAGTGGGGCCCACTCAATTCTAGAATTTTCCACCAAAATCATTTATAAACCTAATTTCCGAATCAGACACCTCTTACAATTCATAACAAATCATACGTTCATTTTTAACGGTTCAAAATTTGTGAACATATACTCAACTTATATATGTATAACATATCCAAAAATCACAACGATCCAACGATCGGATTAAAAATTATAACTCACGCAATATATCGTAAAAATACTGATTTCATTTTTAAAACCTCCATTCCGACAAAAATACTAATAAAACACCTCAACATTAATTCTTTCAATTATAACCACATAAAATAAATAAATCCATCATTTATATCCGCATCAAATAAATATTTCCTTATCAATAATTAATTATTCACAAATAATATTACAGAATCACAATATTGACAACCAAGCAGTTCCCAGGAAAGAGGGGGCTTTCTAATGAGGATTTCTCCTTACTGGCGCGCAATTAGGTGACCAAACCTCTCCTTAGACAGAACTTTCTAGAGATTGCCAATAATGATATCTAATAATATTATTCAAATAATATGAATTATTGATATGATAATGAGAAATATTGTGCAGTGACAATTATTGAAACAACAATAATATAAAATATCAACGCAGCAATTATTGAATCAATAAAATAAAATATTGAATAGTAATTACTGTAACAATTATTAAGTAGTGCCTTCTTACGTAAGGATCAATAATTCAAAAATTTTGTGCAATACCATGTGCTACTATGCAACCACGCATATTACTGTATTTTTAACCACCGGGTATTCCAAAAGTATTAACGGTAACAACTACGCCGTTATTTATAAAAACTCATACTTTGTCGTTTTCCTTCATCACCCCGTTTTCCATTATGGGGCCCATAAATGGCTGCGCCGTCATACGAATATTCCCCGACAACAAGAATATTCCACGACCAAACGAATATTCCCCGACAGAAATGAATATTCTATAACCACTTGCTTATTTTGTAAAATTTACACATTTCACCCATAACCAAAGCATTATATCAAATTAACACCTTATTAATTTAAAATAATGAATAGAGGAAAAATTCAAATTTATTTATAATAAGTTGGGGTCTTACACATATATAGTTGTAAATCAAGTCTTGAGACTAGATCTACCTAGATATAAGCTGGATCTAGCCCTTTTGAACGATTATGGAGCATGAAGCTCTAACCTACATGTTAGATCGGTTTAGATCCATAGTAGATCTAGTTGTTTTACTACTTTTGGTCAGTCTTGGTCACTCCGTAAAGCCCTAGATCTATATCTAGAGGTGAGGAGGTCCTAATGGCTCAATATGGGGATTTTAACCGATGAAATCACTGAATATAAAGTTTAGGATGTTGTCTATATTTTTTTAGGTATAATAATGTGAGCCTAAGAGTCCTAGGGTCGAGATCTACTTATTGGATCTTAACTTGATTCCCACGATGGACTTTTCCTTTGCGATGTAATGTTTAAATAATGCGAAATCATTGTACATGTAATATTGAATCTTAAAATGAGTTCAAGGGGTTCATCCCAAGAAGTTAGATTTAAGATCCCGTGATAATGAAAATTATATTTGTGGTTGTTCGGGTTCATCGAGATGGCTTACATTTCCAATGATGATCCGACCTCTTTTTAGCGCTTTATTGTATGCATTATCACCAAAAATGATTTTCAAATTAAAACCACAAGGAGCCTTCATAAATAATAAATTTATTCGGGGTCAATTAATATAAATAAAATGAAGTATAAAAGGTCCTTGATTACTATACGGGCGAAGGATTTGAAAACTAGTTTTTTAAAAAATATCATTTCAATATATATTTTGTCCAAAATGAATTTTTCGCTAAATCAAATCCTTCGTACATAGGTGCAAAAGAGGAATAACACTACTTTCAAATAACACAAATAAAGCCTAGAAAATAATTTAAAATAAAAGCACCGAGCATAATAAAACACACACACACACACATACACACACTTTATGCTTAGGAAATCAATAAGATTCGGTAACCGTGTTTTTACGAAAGTCAGGGGGTGCCTAACACCTTCCCCTCGCTTAAGCAAGCCCCTGAACTCTATGAATCTCGAGTTTCCAAATCAATTCTACGGAGTCACATATTGGACCAAATTGCTAAAACCTTCAAAATTCGGATGAGTTGGTACATCCATTGAAAATCATACTAACTGGCGTCTCTGTCTCGGCCCGATTATCTAAATTAACTCTAATAAAATTAAACATGGTAAAATAAGTCAACTAAATGTCATTCTTTTCCTAAAACCCCACCCTTTAATTAAATCAATCGATACATCGAAATAAAAAGGTAGAACAAATCAAAAAATTGGAAAAAAGAAAAAACGAAAAGAGAAAGCGCAAAGACACGCGCGAAATAAACACACATCTTTTATCTCGGCGTCAACAAACACTCCTCGTCATCCTTAGGGAATTTCATGGGTTTAAACACATTGAATGTTACCTCTTGTCTTGAACTCTCATTGTCAGTTCCCTATTTTGCACGTCGATGAGTGTTCTACCGGTAGCAAAGAATGGTCACCTAAGTATGATCGGAATGTCTTTATCTTTTTTAAAATCCAACACAATGAAATTGGTTAGAAATATAAATTTATCCGCGTTCACTAGGACTCTACAATTCCCCTCAAATATGTTTTTGATTTATCTACAAGCTGTAAAGAGATATTTGCCGGCTTTGGTGCTTGTAATCCCAACTAAGTGTAAATCGGGAGTGGTATCAAATTAATACTAGCACCCAGATCATAAAAACATCTGTTAAAGAACTGAGGTCAAATTGTGCATGGAATAGTAAAGCTACCTAGATCTTTCAACTTCAGAGGTAGCTTCTTTTGCAAAATGGCACTGCACTCTTCCGTCAATGCTATCGTTTAAAACTCCCCTAGCTTCCTCTTCCTTGCTAAGATATCCTTCATGAATTTGGCATAGCTCGACATTTTTTCTAAAGCATCTACGAATGGAATATTGATCTATAACTTTTTAAACACCTCAAGGAACTTCAAAAACTGTTTGTCTAACTTTTTCTTTTGAAATCATTATGGAAACGACACAGGTGGTGTGACTGCAACTACTTTTCTTCCTTCGGCTTTTCCATAAATTTTTCATCAGACTTTCTTTTCGAATCACCCCCACCATCTTTAGCAGTATTTGCTTTTTCATCAGAATCTGTAAGGACCGAGAATTTTACATGATATATATATATATATATATATATATATATATATATATATATATTTTATTTAATAATTTTTTATATATTATTACTTTAAGCATACGAGTGAATATGTATTATATGATTTGAATTAAGTAAGTTAGATAATTTATTTATTTATTTTTAAGTTGACTAAGAGATTTAAAAGAAGCCAAGAGGATTAAATAATCAAATTGATTGAAGAAAAGTAAGACAAACGTATGTATAAATTAACATAGCTTGAATATTGGCCTTAAATGGCAAATAAAAAGAGTAGTGATCATTAAGTGATTAATTGATATGATTTATATGGACTAATTATATGAATGTATAATAATTCATCAAGCCAATTAAGGCTAATTGAATTAGTGAATTAGTGGAACAAAAAGGAAAGCCAGGAAATAAGTATATTAAATTACTTATCAATGTATTGAATAGTTTGTGACATATATTGAATAAATATGTGATTAAATGAATTGAATATAATAAATATTTATTAATAATGATAAATATGTTATGACTTATGTGAAAAAATGTATGTGAGTAAATAAATATATATGTTGTAAATATGTGTATATGTTTATTTTTTATATAAAAGAAAGTTAAAAAGAAAGTTTTATAACCTAATTATACATTAGGTATGTAAATTAAACAATCTAAGGGTTATAGTATGGAAGAATTTTAGTATTTAAAATATATACTAACTTAAGAGATTAATTTTATTATCTCAATTTATTATTTATTTTAAACTTAATTAAAGCAAGTCTAATTGGGTTATAAAATTAAAAGTACATGAGTAATTATTTAAATTCCAAATAACTGAAATAGAAATCCTAATTTAAATAATTAAGGTATGATAAAATTTAGGTAATGGACCATGCTATTTTACATGGCCCAAAAAATTTAATTGGGAACCCAAAACTTAGCTTAACTTGGGAAGGACATTTTAGTCATTATACTAGGCAAATTTGGCAATTAAAATAAATCAAAAATGTAGAGAAAATGAGGAGAGGTGGGCGGCACATGGAGGGAGTAATAGCACATGTTGTTAATTCATTTTCTCCAAAGTTGTTCAACAAGTCTTACCTAATACCACTTATGTGTCACCATTTGATTGTGCCACTTTGTTTACCAAGTTTACAAGTTAGATGTAAGAGATAAGTAAAGGAGAGAAGTTGGGAGAAATATGTGTATATAGAATATGTAAGTATACATATTTTCTAGCTTTTATAAAAACCCCCATCTCATTAGTTATTAAAAATTTTCTTCATTTCTCTTTCATCTCCACCAAAAAGCAAGCTAAAGAAAGAAAATAAAGAGAGAATCCAAGAGGATTTCGGAATCCACTTAGGGGGAGTAGGAGATGAGAGTTTGATTTTTTTTTTATGCTTCATAACTCTTGGAAGGAAGAAAAAGATCATCCACATAAATCAAAGGTATAAAAACCTATCAATAAATTAGTTTATTCCTTATATTTAATTTGTTTTGATGAAATCAACAAGTTATGTTCATAAACTCTAAAACTCTTGATCTACATGTTAATGAGTATTTTATGTTTAGATCTAACCATTGTGGGTGTCAAAAGTTTGATCAAAAGAAAGAAAATAAAATTTTGTTTTTCAAGCTTAGAAAACCCTAACTTTTTATTACTTTGAATGCCTACCATTTAAGATCTACACCTTCTTTTTGTGATCCGTCAAAGAGGAGTGCTAGATATATAATTTATCTTTTAACCCAAGTGGTAGCACTAAAAATGTTAATTTATCAAGCCATGGTGGCTGTTTTGGTCATAACAGTCCAACTTCTGAAGAAAAGGGGAAATGGATGTTCTTGGCCAGTTACTTGCAGGGGCATTTTCGTCCTTCTTCTTTGCTTTAAAAATTTTGAAAAATTTTGGTATGATAATATGATGAGTTATCACGATCATGTCCAAAGATGGTGATTTTTGGAGGTGTAGAATAAAAGTTATGGATTTTACAAGAAATGACTATTTTAAAAGTAAACTTGAATAACTTTTTGTGTGTAACTCTAAAAATTTTAAAGTTTTTACTAAAATTAGATGTATATAACAGGAAAATACCCTAAATATTTTAAAATTATTGGGCAAAATGTCGATTTATGATAATTGTTGGAAGATCTGACTGTTTTGGGCAATTTAAAAATAGTAAATGAAATTGGAAAATCCTAGAAAAAATTAATGTGTTCATAAGGGAACCGTATTCTAACGATTCCCAGAAAAGAAAAACTTTCAGAGTTGGTTTGGTATTTTTCATATAAATGTTGGAGTTATGAATAAATGGGAATAATAAGTTATGTGATGTTAAAATTTGTGTAAATGTGATTTTCTTGACAAAAGGCCCATAATATGATGTGTCCAGATTTCTGTAGGGTATTTTGGTCATTTTTGATAAGATTTTATATTTATGGTATTTTATGATTATTAAAGAAATGAATTAGTAAAGGATAAACAATTAGAGTAAATTGTTTATTAGTTTAATAAATGATTAAAATATTATTAAATGATTAATAATATTAGATTAAGATATTATTAAGTAATTAATAATATTTAGATTAAAATATTAAATACTATTAAATTATTAATAATATTAGATTAAAGTATTAATAAATGATTTAAAATATTATTAAATGATTAATAATATTATATTAAACTATTATTATTAAATGATTAATAATCATAGATAATGATTTAAAATATTATTAAATAATTAATAATATTAGATTAAAATATTATTAAATGATTAATAATATCGATTAAGAATTTAAAATATTATTAAATAATTAATAATATTAGTTAAGGATTAAAATATTATTAAATGATTAATAATATTAAGTAAGTTAATAAGATATTATTAAATGATTAATAATATTATGAGGTGAGTAAGATTTTATTAAATGATTAATAAATTATGAGGTAAGTAATATGTTATTAAATGATTAATAATATTTACGAATAAATAAAATATTATTAGGTGGATAATAATATTGGAAAGGGAATAAAATACTATTAAGTGATTAATAATAAGAAGTGATGAAATATTATTTGATATTAGATGGGAGTTTAAGATGACTGTTATGTGATAGAATATTATCAAATGATGATAATATTACCAATGATTTATGGTAGTATCAAATGTTTGATTATGTGATTACATGTTAGATAAAATATTATAGAATAATAGTATTATGAGTAAGATATGTGATGCTAATTGAGAGATCAATCTTATTAATGATAGGTCTTTAATAAGAAGTTATATTAAATTGCGTAGTAATAATCAGTGAACGAGGCATGTTTCCCTAACTCAAACTTGAGTCACTACTACAAAACAGTAAATAGATAACGCGTAAAAAACGTTGTGGTTTCTGTCAGAAAAACGTCGTGGTTAAGGATGTCATATATTTGACACCCTTATACAACGTTTTTAAAACGTTGTAGTTAGACATATTCTATAACGTTTTTTTAAGAAAAAAACGTTGTAGATTTATTTTTCATAAATTAGTAGATTCTTGAAAACGTTGTAGAAGGTATGATTCCACAATATTTTCTAGCTTAAAATATTGTAGTTTAATATATCAGACAACGTTTAAGCACATTTATACAACGTTTTTAAAAGGTTGTAGATTGAATTGGGAAAAAGAAGTTGTGGTTCAAATAATTGGGGATGTTTTTGCAAATAATTGGTTCCCTGAATACGGTCCCTGCAGCGAGTGTGAATTATAATGACCCATCAACAGTCAATCATATTATGTGAAGCAATAACTTTGAAACTTACAAAGTGAAACAAGTCACTGACCATTTAAAATGTTCCTAATTGTCCCATTTGGACTCTTCCACATCTGCTTCAGGCCAAACTCCTCAACACGAGCTTCATCTGTTAAATAAATAACCATATTTTTTATTTTTGTTTAGTAATGATAACATACCAAAAGTCCCTGTAAAGCATTCATTGATGTATTATCTAAAAAAAAAAATCTTTCTGTTAGATCCAGCAATGTATACCTGGAGTAATGGTTGCACACTTGATTCCCACATTGAACCTAAAAGGATACAATACACCTCAGCTTTCAAAAAAAAAAAGACAAATAAGACACATCAAGACACGAGGGTAAAAAACATTAAAACTAGACACACAAGTTAATCAAAGTACACAAATGCCATGAACAGTAAACCAGCAAGGAGATAATACACCAAACACCAAGATAGAGCTAGAATTTCTGATAATAAAACTCAATAGCAAGCAAAAAAAAGTATTTTGAAAATAGAATTATAGAATCATTAAAGAATTCAAGTACATACTTGAGGGTGGCCTCTGCACTTTCAATAATAACTTTATCATCAGTTGCATCACGGTGAGGAAGGCCAAGGTCAAAGTATTTTATATCCAGCTCCACAAAGGGAAAAATGAGCTGCAGTATATCAATTCAAGACATAAGAACGAGATAAATTCTAATTGAACAAAATAGCAAAAAGCATTGATTAATTAAAAGAAGCAAATTACCTTGTCATTTATTGATTTCCAGAACACTCAAGTCATTTCATCTCCTGCAGCATATATTAGGAGGAACCACGTAAGAGACTAAAAAACGAACATAACTGAAATTTGCAGTTCTGCCTCAGAAGCATAAAAAAATGTGGATATGCACACGCAATGACCTCAGGTCCTCATTGGTTTGCTCATGAAGCATACAGCTTTCCCTTTGCAATTTAGAAAAGGATTTTTTACAATATTTTACAAGTACTTTTACAGAGATTATGAACATTTAGTTATCCAAATTCTGTTACTATATTTAATAATGAAATAATATGTATTCAGATCTAAAGAAAACAAGCATATAAAGAACCCAAATACAATATTAAAGCGTAGAAATATTCTAATCTCCCTTCTCATCCGAAAATTATCAGGAAAACACATCAGAAAAGCAGAAGTATATCCTACAATACAAAGAAATCCAAGCAACATACCTACTAAAAAAGCTTCAGTGAAACATCATTACTTTTTTACATCATCTTTAGATGTACAATTAGCACACACAAACAAGTCTAGTTTCTTTGCTTGGTCAATACTCATCTTCAAAAAAGAAGAAGAAAGAGCTTGGAGCTTCTTCCTTTTGTTGTAGTCCACCTTTGAAGATCTAACTGAGAGTGCTTGAAAATATTTTACAGGATTTACCTTTTATTCAATAACTTGTATATTGTATAAATTCCTAGACAATTTAAAAAAGAACTAACATGTGACGCCCCCAAAACATGTATACATCACCCATCTTGAGTCGCCAAATACATGGTACAAAATTCAAATACAACTTAATAATACAGCTGTCGTGTAAACAATACGACAAAACATAAACTGAGAGTTTTAATAAGAATATTGTCATCTAAACAATATCCACACTCAAAGGAGTCCTCATTACATTTATTGTCACACTATTTAATAGAATAGTGAGGACTACTAAGACACCATCTCGGACCGTCACTTCATTCCCCGACTCGTCCCAGCTATATTCTCATTTCCTAAAGATAATAGTGAAAGAAAGGGTGAGCTCAACTAGCCCATTAAGAAATATTATGACTAAGATAATGCAGAATAAATTATCATTAGTCTTCAACAATGTTATACTGATAAAATACAATAGACATCAAGTTTAACTGCAGCGGAACAAACAATTCATTAAAAGAGTCAAGTAGAGAATAAAATCTACTATCTTTAATGATTTAAAAAGTTTTTCATCACTTTTATCGCTAGGACTCAGCTTAATAAATAATCCACATCATCAAATCATCCCTGCACTACAGGCCAAGGATATTATTTAGTATCACGACCACGAATTATCCTTGCACTACGGGCCAAAGATAATCGTGTTTTCATCAATGGTCCTGATCATGCCATAAAACAATTCATCTTTTCTCCCTTGGCCGAATAGAATCCATAGCCATAATCATACCAAAAACTGTCCATCAATGCACTACGGGCCAATGAGGACTTTTTCCACATCATTTGTAACATTACTACCATGATTATACCAATAATCCCTCGGTCATAATCATACCAAGTCCATCTATGCAATACAGGCCACAGATGACTTTCAACATAATATAAACATGAGGATGATGACAATGACATAATAATTCAATAAAAGAAATTCAAGAATTAATTTATCCAAGAACAAATAATGTCCAAATTGTCAACATGATACTACTTTGTAGAGTAAAATTCAAGAATGCTCAGAAGAATATTTTCACGAAAAGATATTGGATGAAACACAAATATCCAGGATATTCCACTAATTTCAAGGAATATAGAAGCCAAAGCTTTAACCAACTGAGTATAATAAAATATATGAAACTGCAAATGGATTTTCACCCATCATGCGGTAATTCACGTATACAGATCATTTCCACAATTTAATAAGGAATGAATACAAAGGATCATTCACCATGCATGTGGTAATCCACACGATATGTTATTCTAATGTAATAATAAAGAATGGAATAACAGTAAGGATTCACCACGCGTATGCGATAGATATCGCACGCATGTGTTATTCCCAACATAATAATAAATAATGGAACCAGGTCCGACGTAAACGCACAAACAGGATATTCCAACAGAATAATAAATAATAGAACCAGGTCCAAATAGAACGCATGCATGACGATATTATTCCGCGAATAATAAATAATGGAACTGTGTCCAAAACGTGAAATCGCGAATCTGCACAAACAGGATATTCCACAAAATAATAAATAATGTAACCGTGTCAAAGAAATTCACACCGACAAGATGTTCTAACGTAATAATAAAGAATGGAATAATGTAAGAATTTTACCATGTATGCGGATTGCATGTAGAAAAGTTATTCCAATATTATGATAAAAAATGGAATAATGTAAGAATTTCACCAAGTATAGGGTAGACCGCGTATACAGGTTATTCTAATAGAATAATAAAGAATGGAATAACAGGAGTTCTCTTCATGAATACAAAAGAAATAATACCCCTTACGAGTATTGGAAGAAAATAATATCCCTTACCTTTGAAAGAAGAGTACTCTGATTTGTAGAATGAGGATATACTCAAGAAAACTTAGACTACGCCAAAGCTTTCTTAAACTCTAAAGAATTAGGCTCAAGATTATAGAAGAAAAACTCTCTCTATAGTTTCTCTCTCTGTAGTTTCAATTGAATTGTAAGAAATAATGAAGGAATGAGCTTCTATTTATAGAAGAATGGACTACGCATAGTAACTAATTCATGAACGGTCCGTATTGATTTACTTTTAATCGAATCGAGGTCCAAATTTAAAAAAAAAAAAAAAATTTTTAAATAAAATAAAATATATTCTATTTATAATATAATAAAACGAATAACTTTATAAAAGTATTCTCGCTTTTATATAAAAAATTTTACTATGCAAAACACTACTATGTAGGCACTATGCAATACTATGCATAATAAAATATAATATATTTTATTTATAGAATAACTTTATAAAAGTATTCTGCTTTTATAAAAAAAAAATTTACTATGCAAAACACTATGCATAATAGAATATAATATATTCTATTTATAGAATAACTTTATAAAAGTATTTTGTTTTATATAAAAAGCTTTTCTGTTTTATTACATTAATAATACTAATAAAACAAAATTGAGTGACTTATCACGTAAGCATCAATAATCAATACCGTGTGCTACTATGCAACCACACGTATTATTGTACTTTTAACACCGGGTGTTTCAACAGTTAATGGTAAAACTTCTGCCATTATTTTGATAAAATATTTTTATCATTTTCTCAATCCGACAATAATTTCGTTGTGGGGTCCACCAATGATTGCGCCGTTGTACGAATATTCCTGATAAAACGAATATTCCCCGACCAATCGAATATAATTTGACAACTTGCATACTTTACAAAATTTATAAATATTACCCACAAGTATAACATTATATCAAATCCACACCATAATATTAAAAAAATTATTTCAAGAAAAATTAAATCTTTATTCGTAAATTTTGGAATTTTACAATCTCCCCTCCTTATGAAATTTAGCCCTCGAAATTTACATACGTACCTGGTATGCCGAAGAGATGAGGATACCTCGACTTCATTTCAGATTCTAACTCCTGAGGTATAACCTTTGAGTGTAGAATACGATCCTTCTTATCCGAGATTTTAACACGTATTTCCTCATACGTTAAATCTTCTGCTATCTCGTCCGGTTCTAAATTAATAATGTCGTTCGGGTCGTCCACATATTTACGTAACATCGATACGTTCTGAACACGCGACATACTTGGCGGTAAAACGAGTCTATAAGCCACAATTCCTACTCGACCGAGGATTTCAAATGGGCCAATTAAATCGAGGGTTGAGATTTTCTCTTTTCATCGATTCATGCTTCTAGAATAACGCCCTCTTGAACCTTCTTCTTCACATTTCATCAGCTCTGAGTATTTAGCTTGAGTGGCTTTAACTTTATGAATTAAAGTCAATTCTACTCGTATATTCGTTATCTTCACGTGGGTTCGTATATTCGCACTCGTAAACGCATACGATCTCCTACTCAATGCGTCAGCTACCACATTCGCTTTTCCACGATGGTATTGAATGGTACGACCGTAATCTTCAATAGCTTGAGTCAACGTCTTTGGCGCATGTTACGTTCATTTTAGTTGAAGAAATATTTGAGGGTTTAAGAAATGGGTTTTGTACTGGGGTCAATACAAAATTCGATTTCACGCTCTAGTGGTAGGCTAAGAAGAAGTCTTCAAGAATACGTCAAGAAATTTATTAATGATAGAAATATCATTCAAAACTGTGACCCTCATCCAATACTTGGATAGTACATCACATTGATACCTATCAACTTGCCATCTTCATTCACGATGTCGCCTACAGAAAGTCTGGCTTCGGTGCATTCCACATAAGGAAGTCAACAATGAAAGGATCGGGCTCTTTACTTATGGCTTGATATGACAATGATTGAATTTAGTGGTTTGGTTGCTTGAATTTGCAAAATAGGTTGATTAGGAATATGAAAGCTAACAACCTTATGAAAATAATGAATTTTAGCATGATGAGTAGTTAACCAGTCGATTCCTCACATCAAAGGCAAGTATTTTCAAAGAGATAAGATCGACAGGTAACGTGAAAGTGTCGATTTGAATCAAACAAGATTTATACATAGTGGAGGTAACGAAGGTTTCTCCCAAAGGAGTTTCAACAGATAAATCAAAGTTTAATCTCTCTGGAGTCAAATTTAAACGTTGAGCACAAGCAAGAGAGATAAAAGAATGGGTAGAATCGGTATCAAATAATGTATAGACTTTGCAAAATTTATAATTAACTAACCCGTGCTAACTTCGTTCGAGTTACTCGCTTTTTGAGAAGTCACGAAAAAGGCTCTCCCTGAAACCGCCGACTTTGTTTTATCCGTATCCGCCTTTGGTGCCACCATCTCAGCTGGACTTGGCTTCACTATACTACAAAATTGAGTTAAATGACCTTCTCTTCTTGAAATTTTCACTTCTATTATCTTGGCCATGATTACCACCGAAGTGGTTACCATTCTTGGCATGATAATTTCCCTACGATGGTCATCATTGTTCATGGTCGTTGCCATAGACGTACGATTATTATCGTGTTGTTGGTCGTTACCTTTTGGTTGTGCTAACTCATTATCGCGCTCCAATAACTGAGCCCTATTCACAACATCTGAATATAAACAAAGTTTATGAGAAATGAGGTATTGACGTATATTGGGTTTCAAACCCCGTAGAAACATTTGCATCATTCACTCCTCATTATCAACCAAATGGGATGCAAACCGGGATAACTCCGCAAAATTAGCCTCGTACTGCGATACAGTCATATTATTTTGCTCCATTGCTTATCTCAACATTTTTGCCATTTTCAAACACTGTCACAAAACAAGGGTTAATTGACATATCACATATTATCCCTATACTCTGACCGACCAATTAAATACCAAATAAACTTAGGTAGGTCATACTAGCGAAGGAATTCCCTGTCTCTCCCCTCCTAGTTCTTGTCTCACATCTCAGCCAGGGATTATATCCCTAAGCTTTGATACCAACTATGACGCCCCCAAAACATGTGTACATCACCCATCTTGATTCGCCAAATACATGGTACAAAATTCAAACACAACTTAATAATACAGCTGTCGTGTAAACAATACGACAAAACATAAACTGAGAGTTTTAATAAGAATATTGTCATCTAGACAATATCCACACTCAAAGGAGTCCTCATTACATTTATTGTCACACTATTTAACATAATAGTGAGGACTACTAAGACACCATCTTGGACCGTCACTCCGTTCCCAGACTCGTCCCAGCTATATTCTCATTTCCTGAAGAGAACAGTGAAAAAAAGGGTGAGCTCAACTAGCCCAGTAAGAAATATTATGACTAAGATAATGCAGAATAAATTATCATTAGTCTTCAATAATATTAGACTGATAAAATACAATAGACATCAAGTTTAACTGCAGCGGAACAAACAATTCATTAAAAGAGTCAAGTAGAGAATAAAATCTACTCTCTTTTATGATTTAAAAAGTTTTTCATCACTTTTATTGCTTAGACTCGGCTTAATAAATAATCCACATCATCAAATCATCCCTGCACTACAGGCCAATGATATTATTTAGTATCATGACCACGAATTATCGATGCACTATGGGCCAAAGATAATCGTGTTTTCATCAACAGTCCTGATCATGCCATAAAATAATTCATCTTTGCTCCCTTGGCCGAACAGAACCCATAGCCATAATCATACCAAAAACTGTCCATCAATGCACTACGCCAACGAAGACTTTTTCCACATCATTTGTAACATTACTTACTATGATTATACCGAATAATCCTCGGTCATAATCATACCAAGTCCATCTATGCAATACAAAATTCCATGATGACTTTCAACATAATATAAACATGAGGATGATGACAATGACATAATAATTCAAAAAAATAAGTTCAAGAATTAATTTATCCAAGAACCAATAATGTCCAAATTGTCAACATGATACTACTTTGTAGAGTAAAATTCAAGAATGCTCAGAAGAATATTTTCACGAAAAGATACTGGATGAAACGCAAATATCTAGGATATTCAACTAATTTCAAGGAATATAGAAGCCAAAGCTTTAACCAACTGAGTATAATAAAATATATGAAACTGCAAATGGATTTTCACCCATCATGCGGTAATCCACGTATACAGATCATTTCCACAATTTAATAAAGAATGAATACAAAGGATCATTCATCATGCATGTGGTAATCCACATAGACAGGTTATTCCAACAAAATAATAAAGAATGGAATAATGTATGATTCACCACCGTCGCGACGATATAGATCGCATGTATAGGTTATTCCCAACATAATAATAAATAATGGAACGGTGTCCGCGTGTGAACGCATTACATGGGATATTCTAATGTAATAATAAATAATGGAACTAGGTCCTGCAGAACGCATACATTACGGAGTGATATTCCGGCGTAATAATAAATAATGGAACCAAAGTTAGGCAAAATTCGACCGATGTGATGTTCAAATAGAATAATAAAGAATGGAATAACGAAGAATTTCACCATGTATGCGTGATTGTGATAGATAGGTTATTCCAACATAATGATAAAGAATGGAATAATAAGAATTTCACCAAGTATAGGGTATCATATACAAAAGTTATTCCAATAGAATAATAAAGAATGGAATAACAGGAGTTCTCTTCATGAATACAAAAGAAATAATACCCCTTACGAGTATTGAAAGACAATAATATCCCTTACCTTTGAAAGAAGAGTACTCTGACTGGTAGGGCGAGGATATACTCGAAGAAAACTTGCACTACGCTCAAAGCTTTCTTAAACTCTAAAGAATTAGGCTCAAGATTATAGAAGAAAAACTTTCTCTCTATAGTTTCTCTCTCTAGAGTTTCAGTGAATTTGTAAGAAATAATGAAGGAATGAGCTTCTATTTATAGAAGAATGGACTGCATATTAACTAATTCATGAACGCTCCAGATTGATTTAGTTTTAATCGGACGGTCTAGATTTAAAGCAAAATCTTTTAAATAAAATATAATATATTCTATTTATAATCTAATAAAATGAATAACTTTATAAAAGTATTATGTTTTATATAAAAGATTTTACTATGCAAAACACTATGCGTGCACTATGCAACACTATGCATAATAAAATATAATATATTCTATTTATAGAATAACTTTATAAAAGTATTCTCATTTTTTATATAAAAAGATTTTACTATGCAA
The DNA here is from genome assembly GCA_020205605.1 of Panax ginseng. Taxonomy (NCBI): domain Eukaryota; kingdom Viridiplantae; phylum Streptophyta; class Magnoliopsida; order Apiales; family Araliaceae; genus Panax; species Panax ginseng. The sequence continues at coordinate 93,713,143 of CM035129.1, forward strand.
AATACTATGCATAATAGAATATAATATATTCTATTTATAGAATAACTTTATAAAAGTATTCTATTTTATATAAAAAGCTTTTCTATTTTATTACATTAATAATACTAATAAAACAAATTGAGTGACTTATCACGTAAGCATTAATAATCAATACCGTGTGCTACTCTACAACCACACGTATTACTGTACTTTTAACACCGGGTGTTTCAATAGTTAACGGTAAAACTTCCGCCATTATTTTCATAAAATATTTTTATCATTTTCTTAATCCGACAATAATTTCGTTGTGGGGTCCATCAATGATTGCGCCGTTGTACGAATATTCCTGATAAAACGAATATTCCCCGACCAATCAAATATAATTTGACAACTTGCATACTTTGCAAAATTTATAAATATTACCCACAACTATAACATTATATCAAATCCACACCATAATATTAAAAAAATTATTTCGAGAAAAATTAAATCTTTATTTGTAAAATTTGGGATTTTACATAACAAGTCAAAGTATATTTTTACTAGCTAATCTTGCTTTACAAGGAAATGAAGAAAAATAGCAGAGAGAAATTTGATCAAAATCTTTGAAATATAGTAAATTAAGAAAATCAAACCAAAATGTTATTTGATAAGTAAGCAACCCAATACATAAAACAAACAAAGTTACATTGGTAAAAAAAAAAAATAAATCTAACCACATTAAAAGAACTACAAAGATGGGCTTAAAATATAATTTTGTTTTCCTCCTTTTTTGGCAACAAATGTAAGGAAAAATCCTCAAAAGTTCATAATATTTGACAACATAAAAATTTTTATACCAAATTTTTACACCCATCACATCGCATTCATTAAATCATCCGGGTTATACGGCATCTCGCATTTGCAAAACCTTCAAATCAAAAAAACACAAAGAAAGTTATGAAACATGTCCACCAAGAATTAAACATCAATGATGAGCGAGTAGAACAATACTCACATTGCTACACGATCGTGTATGAATGCTCCAAGCAGTAGCTTTGTACTCAAAGCGATAGTAGTAATCCTCGAACCCAACATTCTCAAGCTTGGTGTAATTCTTGAAAGAGTGAACAATGCACTTAACTTCAATTGTGTGAGCACTCTGGGTACAAAACCAGAGCAATATATAAAATACGTTTATAATATTTCTTTCCAGTTTACTCTACTGTCTTTTCAATTATACCCCCCCTCATTAATTCAAAAATTGCATAAGCATGCATTATATACATACAGGTATATATGCATCAACAAAATACGCACTTCAAGAATCTAAAAAAAGACAAAATAAAACTAATTAGTAAGGTACAAAAGCTATATTTATCATTGGCAAGCAGTACAAATCCAAAGAGATTTCATGAAGTACTTAAAACAAAATATTAAGAGATAATTTCAATTATATGCATCTTCCTATTGAATTCTAGAAGGGCCACCAAATATAAAGGGTAATTCGAGTTTTTATATATATGAAAAAATTATCACAAAAAAAGGAATACTAGAATAATACCTCACACAAAATAGAAAGCATATTGCGAGGGCTACAACTAACTACAAATCGATCAATAATACCCTTTGAAACACTGATACACCTCTTTGAGGTGCTTAAAAACCTAGCAACGGCCTTTGGCAACTCAAATGAAAGCAGTCCCATAACTTCCTAAAGAGGAACAACAAACAACCCAAAACCACAAGCTTAGCCACAAATTACGTAATCCAATTACGTGTTCAAAAATAGAATGAATCATACCTAGTCCAAATGAAGAAGAGGATAAATATGTATGAATTTCAAAGGATTTCAAATGCAAAGTGTTCTCAAATTCTTCATTTTCGGATCCGTTACAACCGAATCGTAAATAGTATTAAGAAAATCAACCAACACGGGATGTAGACTCTTTCGATTGGGACCGTAAAAATAACAAAGGAGTGTTTAGGGTGTTCCGAGTAAGAAAATAGTCAAAATTGGGGATGGATTTGTTCAAATTTAGGGCCCAAACTAGGAGAGAGAGAAGTTTGGTCTGCTTTTGTTTGTGGTTAGAATGAGATTTTTAGAGAGGTGAACAAAATTGGAAAAAATATAAACCCTAGATTCATACCGATTGTCATTTGCTAACAACGATGGTGGTGCTTTGAGTTGGTTAAGGAGCAGAAGCAATGGAGAGACGCGAAATCGGGAGAGCTAGGAAGCCACGAGAGAGAGAGAGAGAGAGAGATTGACGAGGGGAGAGCTAGGAAGCCACAAGAGAGAGAGAGAGAGACAGAGAGAGATGGTGGTGCTGAGATGGTTACGGGTTCCTTATGTTTTGTGAAAGCTACTTCAACTTTATGTTATGTTATGTCAAATATAAGTTTTCACTTATCCGCCCTTTATTTGAAGCTCCGTGTTTTTAACATAGATAAGCGTTTTTAAAAAAAATGTTATCTATTTAAAATCAAAAATTGCTCTTGTAAATAGATAACATTTTTTCATATATATTTACAACGTTTTGTTAAAAAAACGTTGTGAAAAAAACACCACAACATTTTATATAAAAACGTTGTTGTTTAAGTGTTGTCTATTTACTATTTTGTACTAGTGAGTATTTATTTTCAAAGCATGTTAGTGGATAATTATTGTTGATTATTCCACATCCAATGATTATTATTGAATATTCGCATTTATTGCAAGTTCCCTAACTCAAATTCGAGTTATTATATTTCAAGTATGCTAGTGGATTAATTATTGACAATTATTCCACATCTATGATTATTGATATTCGCACCTAGTAGAAGTTTATTGAACTTTCTTATATATTACCATGTACAAATTATTACCTTCTGCAACATTATTTCTCTTGTATAGACCTTATGATATGTGAGTTCCTTAATTTTATTTGATTGTCTAACCTTGTACAACTGATTACTGTGTGCAAGTTCATATGTTCATTTAACCTTGTTCTTATGACTATTCCACGAAGTTTGAAAATTCTAAATTTGTTTGATGTTCATACGATTGATTTACTCTTAAAACTTATACCAATATTTTATATTTGTATAAGTGTTCAAGTTATCTTTAAAATTTGATTATACCTAAATTATTTAAGTACTTCGTCGATGCCATTTATTTTGGCTAAACTAATATTTTATGAAGCGTTCAATTATTTGTGAACCAATTTGTTATTGAAGATTGATACCATTTGTTTCGGCTAGACTAATATTTGATGAAGTGTTCTATTACTTGTGAACTGATTTATTGAAAGATTATGTCATTCATTTAAGCTAGATCAATATTGGTATTATATGTTGAAATCATAGAATTTCTTTAAAATCAATCTAAACCATATTATTGTGATACAGACTCATGATGTAAGACTGAGATGAACAACCCTTATAAAAACAAGGGGAACTTTATTGTCAGAAAATAACATGTGCGAGACACGTGTGAGTATTATGCATAATATCGGGTACAATGAAGTTAATCCTCTTATGTACTTGTAAAGAAGTATGATCTAATCTTTACGGCCACCTTATACTTTTGAGGATTCGATCAGTAAATGAACTGATAATCTCTCGAGAAGTTCAAGATCCATTTGTGATCACTCAGCATGAAATCTGGGGAATAACCCTATTTATTAAATATTGTTGCAGTATTGCTAATTCTTCTGAATCAAATTGATATTAATGAAACTTAGAAAGAATTTAACTTGTTCATTCTTGATGTGTTATTCAACATGAAATTTAAGAAAATCCTTGATTTGGAAATGATTCATTGTTTTAACTACTTCACAATTTTTGAATATTGTTGAAGTTCTTAAGAGATAAACTCTTCTAATCATGATATATCGTTCTTATATTTAAACTTGCTGAGCAAAATATTTGTTCACCCTTGCTATATCATGATATTATTTCAGTTAAGCTCGAATGTTCGAAGAAGGACAAAGGTAAAGGGAAGGCGACCAAATAGTGTGTTTTATGTAATAATTGTTATGATATACAATGATAAAAACTTTGTGTATTATTAAGTCATGTAATGTTAAGGTTAGTGAAACTTGGGATAATGTTATATTTTTGTATTAAGGTATGTAAGGAATGATGTAATTCATAATGACTGAATAGTTAGATGAGATGTGTATGTTGTATCGTGAGCCCCAAATTTGATATTCAAGGGACCTGGATTTGGGTGTGTCACAGAATCTGTAGCCAGCTTCTTTCCACTTCTAAGTGTCACTGCCTTGCACTGTTCATTATCATTGTTCCTCAAATTTTTCTCTGTATCACTCGATAGAGAGCCTTGAGGTCTAGTGTTTAAGGCTCTTGCTGTGACGCCCCCAAATCCGGGTCCCTTCGAACCTCGGATCCGGTCCGCCACGATACTACTATCGTCAAACTATTATATCTTTTATTCATAACTTAATGAATATAACCTTACTTATTAAAATTTAGAATATAAATTCTTTTCATTTCCAAGATCTGTGTAATGACCCCCAAACTTTTATAAGCTTCTAATTTTGGTCATTTACTATTCCTATTTTACATCACATTCGATGTTATAAAAATATGCGGAATAATTTAAACTTTTTGCAATCTCCTTTGAAAAATAAATATTTTATTGATTTCTTAACTTGAATCAATTACAAATCCTTGAATCAAATTATTCTATGATTTACTTTATTCAATTTCCGTATAAATCTTTACATCTCGATTCGAATTTCTCTATGTATCACATAATATAACTTAACATGTAATACACATTATAAACTACCATCATGTACATCTACTAGAACCTAAACATGGCTCAAGAGCATCTAGTTAAATAATAAATCTATCTCATTCGATACCATTGAACTTTATCAATCAAATAGCATGTAACCTTTATCACGTATCCTTAACATGCAAAAGTGGTTATTTGTAAGGGTGAGTTCGACAACCCAACAATTCTAACAATTTTCATGCAACACATAGCATATAATAACATATTCAGTTCATGCATTCATAATCAATTAATATTTACTACGCATGTTACTTCACACATAACAGGCATAGAGATTTACTTCACAAGCATATCATCAAATATCAACTTTCAAATTTCATACATATTTCATATGCATTTCATATATATACATCAACATTTGAATAGCATAATATAGCTCAACTAACAGTTATCAAATTCATATATCAAATAGGAACTGAAAGACTTGCCTGATTCGTAGTTTATCAACTATAACTTAACTGCTTAAAGCTTATCTGCACTTTGTGTATTCCTACACAGTTATATAATCATGGATTCATATCCATTAGTCATATATTTCATACATTCTTAATTTAATAATAATGTTACATTGTTTCCTAACTAGATTCATAAAACCTACATTTCACTTTCTCATCATACTCTTAGAATAGCTAGGTATATATAGGTATACTTAACCATCCGTACTTGACATCAACTTTATATACATTTATCACACACTTGTCTCGCTATGTGTTCGACACATATTTAAAGTTTATAGATACGTGATCTACGTCGTTCATATTCAAACTACTTAGTTCCATAATGATTTATTTCAATCAATAAGGCTTAACAACTTTCTTTAACAAGATTCGATGTTATAAGCTTTTAAACCATATATTGTTACTAGTAAGCCTCGAATATCATGCTCACATGTATCTATCTCATTTACATAGTCATAGCATAGTTCATACTTTTAAAACATTCTTAAATAACTTATGTCATGCTTGACTAGTGGAGTGCAAATATCATTCAGGTTCAAAGGCATAGACAACTCTATCATGCTTGCTTATAAGGTCATAATGCAAGTAATACGATACTCATCAAAGTTAGATTCTAAAACTTTTAAATTTCTCTTTAAAACACATACTAAACCGAGCTTGACAACCTTTTATGTGCAATATATCTTGAAATTACATTCCTTGTCCATCCACGCACATAACTAGGCCACAATCACATGTTCCCAAAGTCAAAACTAAAAAGACATAAAGTTCGTAAAGTTTCATTTCAAAACTTTAAGTTTTTCTTTCAAAACACTTTAAACCAAGCTATATCAATCTAGTATATGCAAGGTAACTTTAAAACTACATTTCATGTCCATTGAAATGCGTACATAGGGTCCAAGTTTAGAACTCAAAGGACACAAATTTCATCAACTTTCGTTTCTCAAAAACTTTAAGTTTTCTTTTAGAAAATCATGTTAACGCATTTCATTTTGAGTAAAGAAATTTTAGCGATATGACATGTCTATTATCATGCATATTTATGTTTTATAACTTAGAATAACATATTCCATCGTCGGGAGCACTATACTTGCGTATGTGCTCGCTCGACGTCCTCTGATTGCCTCTAATTATGTAATAGTCACAAAGATGACTCTTTTGAACCATTCTAACGACCTCATATTGAAAAACTTAAAGAACAAAAGTTGTAGGTCTATTCGTTCTCGTTCCAGATCATCTTGAATCTCCTCAATCGGAGTTTGTATGAAAACGTTGTGGTTATTTTACCAAAACAGATAAAATCATTCATTGCAGAAAACACAACCCCCACTAGGGCGGGGGTTTTGCCCAAAAAATAGCCCACCGGGGTGGACCTAGCTGCTGCAAACTCGAATTTCATTCCCTGTTATGAACCATCATGCCAAAATTTCCTTCTAACCTTCATAATTTGAGTTATACATGTCCAAATTAGTTCATTTTCGATTCTATGAGTTTGTAACTCATAAAAATACAACATACCAAATACCCATCAACTAACATAAACATTAACTAACCCAAATATGAATTTATAACTCATGTTCATACTAATTTTCTTGTTTTGAAAAGTTTAGCGAATTCATTCACTACGAATTCGTTTCTAAACCAAATTGGTCCGTTTAACTCTCGTTGTTTTCGCATATGACTATATTATCAGTGTCTAGCATCAATTGACACATTCTATCATGCTTCAACCATAAACTTTTCAACTCAAAACAAGTATTTTAGTACTTTTCTAATAACTTTGCAAAACTTGAATTCAATAACATATAGAGGGATATTACCTTCTGAAGTTGTGAAGTAAACTCTTTGCTTTCAAATCTCAAGTTTCTTCTCCAACTCAACAACACTCACACACACAAATTTTTGAACTTCACAGAGTGATCAACAAGAATTCTGAGAATGAAACTTGCTTCATTTATATGGAAACTTTTTGACCAACATTGGAACTTTGCTCAATAGAATGAAGAAGAAACTAATGGTTCATGAGAAGTTGGTGGAAAATCAAATCAACCCACCCCATTGTCATCATTTGGAAGCTATGGATTTTGGAGAAGAAGAAGCAAGCTAGCTAGCTAGCCTTTTTGTATTTCACGTGTATGGAGAAATGACACACAATTTGAGACACTACCCTTAATACTCAGCATTTTGTATTACTATTAGCATACTTAGGTTTATTTGATATTTGTCCAAAAATGATCATACATATACACCCACTTATACATTACACATAGAATTTATATAATCCATGTACTTTGGTTTATTCCAATTAATATTTTAATTGGGCTAATTATAAAATAGTTAGATATTCTCAATACATCATTTTCCATAAAAGTTATCATCTCAAATACACTCAATTATTATAATGATAATTAATATCAATTATTTATTAACTCACCATTTATTTTCTTTTAATACTTCCCATTAATTCCCCCTTTGATTTAACTTCACTAGTTATTTCACACAAAACATAATTATGTGAACTTAATAATTAATAGTCCACAAGCTTATAATAATATAATCACGCAAAATAATATTATTCTTCTCATTACATCTTATAACATGGTTATGGAAGTGGTCCATTGCACCATGTTACATTCTATTATCTCACTTGTACATAATGCTAACAAACGAGCCTTTATACATATATATTCAAATACTTCCTATATTCTATAGTTACCATTGAAGTGATCTACTTCATTTCATATCGTATAGATGTAGCTACTATATAATATAAAACCATTGCACATACAATTTAATTCCTTCAATTATTCATTCATTAAATTATTTAATGAATGTTTATTCCATCACTTTGCCACACTAGACATATCACACAAGCTTACATTAAGCTTATTACTTATTCTCATTACTTATTCATTTCCCACCACATTACTATAATCAAAATTATGTACATCGCCTTAACATAACATAAGATGTTTTTATCATGTTTTCTCTAAATATAGGAACTAATCATAATAAAATGATTTACTCATTTTCTCAAGATATTATTCTTAATATATATATATATATATATTATTAGATTATTTACATGCACGACACACATACAGACTATATATAGAAAATAAGTTTATTTTCTATCATGATAAATTGTTTCCATCAACTTATATAGCAAATATGTTTTAATATATTTACCATATTACTTAATCACACACATTACCTCGTACAAAGCTATACAAGGTAATATCAAAATAATATTCCCCTTTTTTAAAATCATCAAATGCTACAATTTATTTTAATATCCCTTATTAGAAATATAGCATAATTATTTCTCTTTCCTTTCTATAAATTGTCTCAACACAATTTCTTTAATCTATACATTTAACCATATCTCAATATTAATCAATAAATCTTTAACCAATATTTATCTAAAGATATATCAATTTTCTTCTCTCATCCACAATTTACATATATACAAGTCTAAACCTAGCACACATCGAGTCTTTAATAGTATTCAATATAGTACACTGAGTGGTTTCCCACAAACAACCAACAAATTAGTTTCCGTCTCGTCTACACTATTTTCACAGTGAGTTAGATCGGTTACTAATTCGTATATACCTCCGCTCTCTGAAAGAATTGTTTAGCTCAACTTCTATACATCCACCATTAAAGGGTATGATTGCACTGCCTTAGACTTGATACTTACTCGTACACATACTCAAGAAATTGGTGATTATCAAAGATATTTTAATGTCACCAACTTACTATAATAAAATAATTTCACATAAATTATTTAATCATCAATAGATAAATTTTATCCATCTTCTTATTAATTCCTCTCTACAATATATAATAATGGTATATATTTATTAAACACAACATCACTTATCACATAGCTCACAATACCACATACGTCGTAACACACTTAAATATTCTTGTTCGAACTCATCTCATGCTTTAAGAATTTTATTTACTAAATTCTTATTTTAATGTGTTCTGAAAATTCGGGTTCTTACACTTGCTATTTATCATATTTAGTTTTCCCGATTTTTTATAGCAACTGCTTGAGTCTTTGTAGTTGCCACGAATTGGGTTGCATTTTCATTAGCAATTCCTCTAGCTGAGATATCTTATCAATTGGTTGATGTTATTGGGTTTGTTGACGCTGAAATTCAGGTGTATACGATTGCCTTAGAGCTTGTGCTTGTGATTGATTATTGCTCCAAGTAAGATTCGGGTGTTTCCTCCATCCCGGATTGTAGCTTTTAACATTACCACCCTGTTGCTGATTATAGTGGGAAATAAATTGAATGGATTCAAGGTTTATTACAAATTGATCAACCAAATGATTACCCACACATATTTCACACACTATCTCCACTCTCTTCACATTTTGTACCCTAAGTGCATCTATTTTCTTTGTAAGAGCAAAAATATGAGTTGTCACTTAAGCTGATTAAGTAGTCATCGCATCCACTTCATACACACTGACTACCTTCGGCTAAGTCATTCTTGCAGTAGGTCATTGATAGTTATTAGATGCCATTATTTCGAGCAGCTGATATGCTTCATCACAGTTCTTGGCCATTAAAGCCCCACCTGTTGCAGCAGCTATACTCGACCTCACCATACTAAACAATCCATTATAAAAAGTCTTCACTTAAAGCCATTTAGGAATCCCATGGTGTGTGCATTTTCTCAATGAGTCCTTGAATCTCTCCCATGCTTCATATAATGATTTTGAGTCGTGTTGAACGAAAGAGAAGATATCGTTCCGCATATTTGTTGTCTTTGCTGGCGGGAAGAACTTAGTAAGGAATCTATGCGCCAGATCATTCCATGTAGTAATTGATCCCGGTGGTAAAGAATGGAGCCAACTTTTAGCCTTATCTTTGAGATTGAATGGTAACAATCTTAGTCTTATAGCATCATCTGATACACCATTGTACTTAAAAGTATCTCAGATTTCTATGAAGTTGACTAGGTGATCGTTCGAATCAACATTCGATAACCCTCAAAACTGACATGAATTCGGTATCATTTGTATTGTTCCATGCTTTATCTCAAAATTTGTGGCATTAATGGCAGACATAATAATACTTGACTGAATTTTAGTAACTCGTGGTGCGGCATAGTCCTGAGTGCTTTATGTTCTTCTTCATCCATGTTAACCAATGTCTCTAGTGTCTCTTGAGTTTCCTTAATCCACTTACGCAACCTCTGAAATCTTTTGTCGATGTTGTCTCCGTAAGGCAACAATTGTGGCTTCTTCGATCAAGTTTGTATGCACTAATCAAGAACACCTGAAACAGGTAGTAAAACAAAAACAAAACAAATTTTTTTAACTAAGACTGAATTAATTAAACTAATATTGAATGTTATAAACACAATTTTAGTCCCCAACAACGGCGCCAAAAACTTATTTGCCTAAATCTATACTAGCAAAATAGTCAAGTATACGCAGTCTACAAGTAATATAATGATGAATAGAGAATCATTCCCGTAGAGAAAAAGATTGCAATTTATATTAACAATTACTAATTTTTTATTAATTCAATTTTATTAAACCAATGATTAAAATTTTGAAGTTGATGAAAACAAATAATTAATTAAATTAAACCTAACTATCACAACGTTGAAAATAGATTAAAGAAACTTAAGAGTAATTTCACTTATTATTTCACTTAGGTCAATACACTTCCTGTTAAATTACATTAATTATTCTGGATTGTTAATAGAGAACTTATCAGTATTTATGACCATCTCTTAATGTACCATAAACAAATCAACTTAAATCCACAGATGATAGAATTAAGGAGAACACCCTATATAACTAATTCACTATATCTCTATGTGAATTACAATTAAAAATGATTTAAAACACAGATTTCCTATCAAATTACATGTGGTGTATAGGTATATCTCTATTCTATCCACAAATCATGAATTCCATCAGCATGCAGAAAACACAATCACATGTTATTATGGTCAAATCTAAACTTATAATCCATCTCTCGAATTCATATAGATTATCACGATAATTGTTGATCAAGTAATTAAACAATTAAAAAAAATATAATAGATAATCCCATAATAGTTAACAGTAATTAACAAGGAAGTGTATATGTCTAAACTACGCAATAAGGTCCATTGCAATCTTAAGATAAAATTTAGTTCCATATAAGGGAATTTAATAATGAATCCATAAAATAATTAAACATCTGAAATTACAAGTAAAAGAAGAGAAAAAGAATAAAAATATGCAGAAGTTCCCTCTTCCAAATCATTCACTCGGTCTTCTCGTGTTCCTCCTTCTATGTTCTTCAAAATCTCCTCATATGATGTTCGAATCCTTGTGAATTCTATTCATTTTTATGCCTCTCCACTTCTTTTTAATACCCTTTGAAGTTCCTCCAACGAATCAGCCCCTAGAATCCTTTTTCTGCTCAACTTTTAAAACATAGCCAACCTATTTTCTCGACCGAGCCCCAGTGAATTCATGTACTAAAGGAACTCGCCCCGACCAAGTCAATACCTCACTTCACCCCAATGAGCTTAAATGAAAAAAGGGAACTCGCCCCGGTGAAGTCATCAGTCCAAAAATTGTAGAAATGCCACTGAGCTTAAATTTTCATGTTTCGACCCTCCGAAGTTGTTTCCTACAAATGAAACATAAGAACAAGTAAGATGACACTAAAAATACTTAAATTTAACAAAGAATTAAGCCTAAAAGATGTCTGATTTGTAGGAATAAAGCCCACTCATCACCTGGCATACCAAGTTCTAGCCTCCCCAGTAAGGCTCTTCTGAAAAACCACATCCTGAGGCTTTCATCCTCGGTATAAGACACTAGTTCGCCAATGTTGTAGACCTTTAGGTGAGTGTAGGGATCTTTTAATCTATTGTATTTCTCAAATTCTGGAACTTGGAATTTATCTGGATATCTAGCTCTCTAAAAGATACACAGGTCGGAGTAGTTGACTCTGCCATAGGACCCTATTCCTTTGATGGACCGAATGACCTCTTTTTCATTTGTCTAAATTTCTTCCTAATGTCCCCGGTCTCCTTGTCTTCCTTGAGATCAATGAGTTATTTTGTCAAGCCTTTACTTGTGGCATCCTTAGTGGCTCCGCTACCAAATTGGAATTTGGGAGTGGGTATTTGGATATCATTTATTTTGTCGGGGATCTGGCTGTCTCCCTACGTGGAAGACTCATGCTGACTTCGAGATTTTGGATCTTGATTTATTTTCCACTTCTCTCTCAGCAGATTAGTCATTTCAACGATTTGTTTATTGAATCCCTCAAATTCTTCCCGAGAAACGGGGATGGGTTCTGATGCATTACTTTCAGCCATTTTGGTTGGTGGCGTTCGTGCCTTCTTGGCTCAAAATTAGGTTCAAGGACCAATTTGCACATAACTGGTATATATTTTAGTCTTGATATTTATGGTAGGTATGGATTCATATTTATGCAATGCATTAGGTTTGAAGATTTTTAATCTTTTCTTGCAAAATCGAGGTTAGTTATTGTAATAATAGGACAAATGGATGACATTTGTACATATAGAAGAGTAATAGGGTATGAAGAGACTTCATGTACGTAGTTGACCTACCCTAGGGTTACTCTCATGGGCTTTTCACAATTAAGGTCCCCAAATCTTTGCAATCTACTCGATGGAAATGGATATGATCTTTCAATTAGAGCAGATCTGAGTGGTTCCTTTCCTGAGCCACGGGGAAGAACGTGATGAGCGTCAAGTAATTATATCATGTTTCTTAGACTAGTGGCAAATCTAGGTGAATTTAGGGCGTGTGTTTTAGATAAACCGAGTCTGTCTTGGATCCATTCTTTTAGCGAGCACTAGCCTATTATCTTTCTAGTTTTTGTCCAATTTTTGGTTGTCTTTTTACCGTGTTGAAAATAGTTTGCACTGTTATATACTCTGTTAATTTCAAGTTTTAAAAAAACTTAGAAGCTTTAACATTTTCGGCTCTTTAGTACTAAAAAAAATTTATATTAATAACAGTCCTACGGTGGGTTGAGATGGAGTGTGGAAATGCACTCACCCATAAACACAGGCTCATAAAATCTATTTTGGACTTATGTTGTTTATGTGGCCTTTGTGCTTGAGTTATTAGATTCTTAGGGGTGTTTTACACCTAGTGCCCTAAAGTCTTCTGGCTTGGGAGTCATTGATCAAAAGCTTGCTAATGAGTGCTCTGTTTTGCCTAAAAGTAATCAAGTACTGTCTAAGTTAGATTTTACTTCGCTATTCTAGAACTTTCGAGCCTTTCGTGTTTTTATGACTTGTCTTAGCACTTGTATGTATGTGAGTTGCATAGTTGCCTATTGGTTATCACGGTCGACTGTATGATCGTAATTTGGGTTATGGCTATTTTAGATATGTGGTCTTCACACACACACACTGAATGGATCTATTACAGTCTCTTATTTATTTTTAGACTTTATTCCCTCGTTCGCATGCGTTTTTGCCCTATTCTTAGAGGATGTTGATAAGTGGATTTTATATCTGTGATTCAATATCCATTCCATGCTTAATTGTTGCTAAATCTTCGCGATCATGTTCATTTTTACTTGTTTTATGTTATTTCATGTGTAGGATGGTGGTTGTAGCATTCAATGGACATTTGGAACTATTTGGTATGATTTGAAGTAAATTAGAGCAAACTTGGAAGAACTTGTGGAATTCACCAAGTCATTTAGCGAGAAAGATAACCGTAGGGAAGCTCTTTTACACTACACACCCCACGGGATGGGGGGTCTTGATTCTCTCGATTATCGAAAGGATGCCTTAGCAGTCGAGTTTATAGTACCCCGTAGAGGGGGGGGTCTTAAGTCGAGTTAATAGAAAAGGAGCCGCCGTAAAATAGTAATTAGTGTATGAACCCCGTAGGAGTGGAGGGTGTCGGTTCTGGAGTGTCCTGTTTTGAGCAAATTTCTTATTGGGCATGGTTTCTAGCAACTTGAATGACAATGGAACTCTAATTGATGAAAATTTCGGCTAGAGCTTGTATGCTAGATATCTAGTACTCTATCAAAAACAATTTGAACAAGACGGAGGGGACATTATGAAGATTCTAAGCTGAGTTTTTGAGAGCAAGTGTGGAGGAGTATTTTGGGAGATTTTCAAGACAATTGCAATTCTAGTTTACGTGAAGGGTGTTTTCAATATTCTTCGTGTTAGACTATTATTTGTAATTGGAAGGATGATTTCTATGATTTATTCAAAGTTTATTTCATTTAGCATGAACTAATTTACTTTTTAGGCTTGTGATGGATCCTTGAGTGAATCAATGATTTTGTAAACTTTGATTTCCAATTTAATAATCTATTTCCGGTTTATCTATATTGATTTGTGCTTGAATCTATGAATTGCACGATCAACAATTCTTTGTGGAATTGGATGGATTCGAGAGAGGATATTCAATTCTAGACCTAGTTAGTATAATAGCATGTGTTCATGATTTTGTGAATAACTTAATCTTGATGAATGTTAAGGTAGAGATATGCTTGACATCGCATGTAATCGGATAGAGAACTTATTCTTAAACCTTCTTCAATTGTAATTCACATAGAGATATAGTGGGTTAGTTGATTAAGGTGTTTAATGATTTCTATCTTAATTGTGGATTGATGCGTTAATACGGTATTAGTGCATCGAGAGGTGGTTAATACTACTTTCGTGTTCTTGATTAATAAACCGGATAGTGCATTGAATTGGAATAAAGGTGTTAAAATCGAGTGAAGCTTAGGGTGAAATCATAAGTCTAATTCTCCATTAATTGTTTGAAATTCCAGTTTTTGATATTTGTGATTACTTTGTGTTAGTTAATTATTCTTTAATTTAGAATCATTAGTTATAATTATTGAGTTGATTTGTTTAATAAAATTAGGGTTAATAGGAAATTGGTAATTGTAAGTTAAGATTATTGCTAGTTAGTCTCTTTGTGGAACGATACTTTACTCATCACTTTATTACTTGTTGACCACGTATACTTGCGTGTTGTGCGTATATAGATTTTACCCAACAAGTTTTTGGCGCCGTTGCCGGGGACTATTTAGTATAATTCTTAATATTTTTACAATATCAGTTTAATTAATCCAGTTTTACTTAGACATTTTTATTTTTGTTTTTGTTTTGTGCTTCTTATTTCAGGTGTTGGAAGTAGTTTATGCAAACTCGGTCCAAGAATCCAGACCTGCAGCCTTTTGAGGATGATATTGAGAAAAGGTTTCAGAGGTTGAGTAAGTGGATCAAGGAAACGAGGCAAGAATTCGAAACATCTGAAAAGGAAGAGGTAACAGTAATGGCAGCCGAAGATCGGAAAGCATTAAGGGACTTCATGACACCCAAGGTAATCTGAATTGCAATCAAGCATCACCGGGCCGACAATAGCAACAAATCGTTCAAATTAAGCTGGGATGATACAAATGATTCGAAATTCATTTCATTTGGGGATTTGCAAATGATGATCCGACGAGCATCTAGTCGACTTTACGGAAATGTGCGACACTTTTAGGTTCAATGGGGTTTTGGATGAGGCGGTGAGACTTGATTGTTCCCATTCTCTTTACGGGACAAGGCGAAGAGTTGGTTGCATTCTCTACCATCCGGCTCAATAACTACATGGGAGGATTTAGCTCGAAATTCCTCATAAAATTCTTTCCACCGTGAAAAAGCATGAAGATGAGGAACGAGATAACGATGTTTGAACAGCAACATGGGGAGTCATTATATGAGGCCTGGGAAAGATACAAAGAATTGCTCAGAAAATGCCCACATCATGGATTGCCCGAGTGGCTACAAATGAACACCTTTTACAACGGACTACATGGGAATCTCAGGACAAGTATCGATGCAGCATCGGCGGAGCATTCATGGCTAAGAGTTACGAGGAAGCCTACGAGTTGATTGAAACCATGTCGGCTAATAACTATCAGTGGCCCACAACAAGAATGACACAGGCGAAGGCAGCTGGAGTGTTAGAAGTAGATAGTATGACAGCGATGCAAGCACGTATATCTGACTCTCAAAAGAAGTTGGATTCGGTGATACCAACAAGATAAACACAAACACAAGCACAACACAACAAGTGGCAATAATATCGAGAGTTGTGCAGAGAGCACCCAACGGATCAATGCGCGATTAATCCGGTAATTGTGTGCGAGTTCATCGACAATTACAAATGAAATTCCATGAGAACACATACCGAACACATACAATCAAGGAAATAGGAATCATCCGAATTTCTCATGGAGCAACAACCAACAAAATCAAGCTCCACGACAATCATATCCCCTAGGTTTTCAGAACCAGCAACAACCAGCTCAATATCAAGAAAGGAAATCAGATCTAGAGGAGTTGTTGACAAAATACATGACTAACAATGATGTGGCTATGAAAAATCAAGCAATGGCTATGAAATCATATGAGATGGCTATGAAATCACAAGAGATGGCGATCAAGAATCTAGAGAATCAGATCGGACAAATTGCGTTGGCATTGAATAATAGACCACAAGGGACATTACCAAGTGATACAGAGAGAAATCCAAAGGGTAACCATGAACAGTGTCAAGCAATTACATTGCGGAGTGGAAAACATCTCGAAGGTACTACTGCAGAAAATTCAGCAACTCCGGATGAAAAAGTTGATGATAGGGATGTGAGTGTAGAAAGCAAAGGTGAGGATAAGCAAGGTAAGGAAACAACGCTAAACAATAAGCCAATTGTTTATCCACCTCCACCATTTCAGCAGAGGGTCCAAAAACAGAAATTAGACAAGCAATTTGCAAAGTTTTTGGAAATATTCAAGAAACTTCAGATTAATATTCCATTTGCAGAAGCCCTAGAACAAATGCCGAGTTATGCAAAATTTATGAAAGGGATTACATCAAGAAAGAAGAAATGGGAGGATTTTGAGACAATTGCACTAACAGAGGAGTGTAGTGCGGTCTTTCTGTTGAAATTACCACCAAAACTCAAGGACCCAGGGAGCTTCACTATTCCATGCACGATCGGGAATATGCACTTCAGCAAGTGTTTATGTGATTTGGGGGCGAGTGTAAACCTTATGCCATTGTCAGTATACTTAGAATTGGGTTTGCCCGCACCAAGGCCTACGAACATCTCCTTACAGTTGGCGGATAGGTCAGTCACATATCCAAGAGGCATAGTAGAGGACATCTTGGTGAAAGTGGATAAGTTTATATTCCCCGCGGACTTTATCATTCTGGATTTTGAGGAAGACAAGAACATCCCAATTATCCTAGGGAGACCATTTTTGGCTACAGGGAGGACACTCATAGATGTACAAAATGGAGAACTCACTATGAGGGTCCAAGATCAAGAAATTAAATTCAACGTGTTTAAAGCCATGAAATTCCCTACGGACGAGGAAGAATGTTTTCGAATGGATCTAATTGAGCAAATCATCAGCGATGACATGAGCAAGAGTTTGGTAAACGATCCGTTAGAAACAACATTATTGGGGAATGAAGAGATTGACGATCCGAAATTGGTGGATTACCTACAAATGCTAGACTCGTTGCCACGAGTTTCCAGATTTAGAACAACCGTTTGAACCACTGCACATGGAGGAGGTAACTACTGAAAAACTGAAACCATCATTGGAAGAGCCACCAAAGCTAGAACTTAAGCCACTACCTAAATACCTCAGGTATGCATACTTAGGCAATTCAAGTTCTTTACATGTTATTATTTCAACTGCACTTAACAAATTGCAGGAAGAAAAGTTGTTGAGGGTGCTTAGGGAACACAAGTCAGCGATCGGGTGGACAATTGCGGATATTAAAGGAATCAACCCTTCATTTTGCATGCACAAGATCCTAATGGAAGACGAGGCAAAACCAACGGTGGAGCAACATCGGCAACTCAATCCAATTATGAAGGAAGTTGTGAAGAATGAAATTTTGAAGTGCTTAGATGTCGGCATCATCTACCTGATTTTTGACAGCAAATGGGTTAGTCCAGTCTGCGATCGTCGTTAGAAGAAAGGAGGAATAGCGGTGGTGCGAGAATGAGGATAATGAATTAATCTGAACTAGAAACGTTGATAGTTTGGAGGGTTTGCATGGATTATAGAAAATTAAACAAGGCAACCCGAAAAGACCATTTCCCGCTGCCATTTATTGATCAAATGTTGGATAGATTGGCGGGACATGCGTATTACTGTTTGTTGGATGGGTACTCGGGCTACAACCAAATAGTCATCGCTCCGGAGGATCAAGAGAAGACTACATTCACGTGCCCTTATGGCACATTTGCATTCAGGAGGATGTCGTTTGGGCTATGCAATGCACCTGCAACTTTCCAACGATGTATGATGGCCATTTTTTCAGATATGGTGGAGAAAAATGTTGAGGTTTTCATGGATGACTTCTCGGTCTATGGGGACAGTTTTGATATTTGCTTACAGAATCTGGTCATGGTGTTGCAAAGATGTAAGGACACAAACCTCGTACTAAATTGGGAAAAATGCCACTTCATGGTTGAAGAGGGCATAATTTTGGGCCATAAGGTATCGGCTCAAGGATTGGAAGTTGATAAAGCAAAGCTGGAAACTATTGAAAAATTGCCTCCACCAAACTCAGTTAAGGGTATTAGGAGTTTCTTGGGACATGCTGGGTTCTACAGGAGGTTTATAAAAGACTTCTCTCAAATTGCGAAATCGCTTTGCAGTCTTTTAGAGAAGGATGTGACGTTCAGCTTTGATGAAGAATGCAACACGACTTTTGACTTATTAAATAGGAAATTGACAATAGCCCCCGTTATAGTTGTACCGAATTGGAGCATGCCATTCGAGCTTATGTGTGATGCTGACGACTTAGCGGTTAAATTTTTTTTGGGCCAACGTAGAGACAAGGTGTTTCACGCCATATACTACTGCAAAACAAAACACTTACGAAACTCAAATGAACTACACAACCACGAAAAAGGAATTTCTTGCGATGGTGTATGCGTTTGACAAATTTCGAGCTTACTTGATCGGGACTAAGGTGATAGTTTACACGGACCATGCGCGCGATTCGGTACTTGATAACGAAAAGGATGCTAAACCACGCCTTATCCGGTGGATTCTCCTACTTCAAGAGTTCGACTTAGAAATAAAGGATAGAAAGGGACGGAGAACCAAGTAGCCGATCACTTGTCGAGATTGGAAAACCACGAAAAGCAAAAGATGACAAATGTGAAATCAATGAATCATTCCCGGATGAGCAAATCTGTTTGGGATTTCAGCGAGAGATTCCGTGGTATGGCGATTATGCAAATTTCGTTGTGAGCAACATCCTACCACCGACCTCACAAGACAACGAGAAAAGGAAATTTCTTCACGACGTGAAATGGTACATATGGGATGATCCATATTTGTTCAAGCGATGCTGTGAAACAAGATGATTCGACGGTGCGTCCCATATAGTGAAGTGAAGAATATTACGCATGAGTGTCACTCATCGGCGTATATAAGCGGGCATTATGGGAGTGAGAGAGAGGATGAAAGAAGGTCTTTGCAATGTGGTTTTTATTGGCCCACATTATTCAAAGATGCCCACCAGTTTGTCAAACAATGCGATAGGTGTCAAAGGGTGGGCAACATTTCAAAACGTAATGAGATGCCCTTACAAACGATTCTGGAAGTGGAAATTTTTGACGTATGGGGTATCGATTTCATGGGACCATTTCCCTCGTCATTGAACAATCAATACATTCTACTCGCAGTGGACTACGTGTCAAAGTGGGTTGAAGCTGCAACTCTACCAACAAACGATGCCAAGGTGGTCCTCAAATTCCTTCAAAAGAACATCTTCACGAGGTTTGGCACACCAAGAGCAATTATCAGTGACGAAGGTAGTCACTTCTGCAATAAGTCGTTTACTGCTCTTTTGGCCAAGTATGGGGTCAACCACAAGATAGCTATAACATATCACCCTCAAACCAGTGGACAAGCTGAGGTATCAAACAGAGAAGTCAAAAAGATATTGGAGAAAGTGGTGAATCCGAGTCGGAAAGATTGGTCGCTGAGATTGGATGATGCTTTATGGGCCTACCGGACTGCATACAAGACGCCAATCGGGATGTCACCATATCAACTATTGTACGGGAAGGCATGTCATTTACGGTGGAGCTACAACATAAAGGCATATTGGGTTGTGTCAAAACTCAATTTCGATCAAACAATTTGTAGGTGAAAAGAGACTACTTCAATTGAATGAACTCGATGAATTTTGCCTTCACGCCTATGAGAATGCCAAACTATACAAAGAAAAAGTCAAAAGATGGCACGACCCGAAAATTTTAAATCGAACATTCGAGCCAGACAATCGAAGACTCTTGTTCAATTCACGGCTGCGATTGTTCCCGAAAGCTTAAATCGAGATGGTCGGGATTCATTCACGGTCAAGCAGTATATTCCTCACGGTGCGATCAAAATCTACGATGCAATCCACTAGAAACATTCAAAGTCAACGGACACCGTTTAAAGCATTATTGGGGTGGAGAAGCCAACACCGACGTGATCGCCATCACATTGGCCAAACCACAACATAATCGAGAAGTAGTCAAAATTTGAACGACTTAAAATCAAGCGCTAATTGGGAGGTAACCCAATTTTTAATTCTTTATCATATTTTATATTCATAATTGCTTAATTATAGTTTTCATTTCATTATTAGGTAGACGAATAAAAGAAAAATCTCGTTAAACTCTTCACAATACATCATGTTATAGACAACTCACTAATCTTCTTGTTGTATGTCATGTAGGTCTGAAAAAGGAGCATTAAGTGAGCAAAAGTGGCTGCAATGAACTACAGTGAAGCAAAAGTTAGGGCCTGACAGTCATGATGCCCGCCGGGGCGGGCCTTCCTAGTACTATAACCCCCGCCGGGGCGGGGGTCCTCAAACATGTTAGACAGAACACATGCCCGCCGGGGCGGGCCTTTTCAATACTACAACCCCGGCCAAGCAAGGGGTCCTCCATGATGTTCGAAGAGAATATAAGCCCATCAGGCGGGGGCCTTCCTAGTGTAATACCCCCCGCCGGGGCGGGGGTCCTAGAATTCAGAACAATGTGGCGTTACGATTTCTCCCATTCCCAATAACACCCACTCCACCTTCAATAACCCCCTTTCCCACTTCCCCACTACTCCATTACTCCATAACAACCACCCACCACCATTATCTCTTCCCCACATTCCCAATACCTCATAACTCCATTCCACCTCTTCAATCCACCAATGGTAGCCTTCCTCTCCCTCTATAAATACCACAACATCTCATACAAACTCTCCCACCACACTTGATATAAAGCAAAAAGAGAGTAGAGTTGTGAGCTAGAGAGATAATATTGAAAAGTTTGGGGGAAAGTTAGGGCAAAACCAGCAATTGGGAGAGACATGGCTTCACAATCATCGTCGAAACGCCAAAGGGGGGAGAGTTCCCATCCATCTCAACCAACCCGCACCTTCGACCGCCGAAATTCGCAAGTGCCGCCACCGCCGACCGCTATGACTACATGCTCACCAAAGCCCTTACACCGGAGAGGGGGTTGGCACCGGATCCTAACGATGGGGAGCTTATGCCTCAAATTTACCAAAAGGGATGGACCAAATTCACCGAGGAGCCGGAACCAGCCGTTGTCAACATCGTCAAAGAATTCTACGCAAATGCTGAGGACAAAGAACCATTCCAAGCATTTGTGCGAGGACGGTTGGTTCCATTCAGTGTCGACGCCATAAATACTTACTACCAACTAAGGGTGCCTCGCCACTTTGCCCGATCATCTCATCTCCGTTTCTTGACTCGGATTTTGATGCCATTATCACGGAGATGACAAAGCCGGGAACATCGTGGATCAAGGGTCGAAAGGGAGGCACCGTATTTCATAGCAAGGACCTTAGTAGGTATGGGAAAATCTAGTATGCATTCTTATGCGCAAAATTACTTCCATCCCAACATACCTCAGACGTCACCAAAGAGAAGGCGTTGTTGTTGTACGCCATTGTGCAAGATTTTATCATTGACGTTGGGGAAATAATGCTTCATCAATCAATGGCGAGTACTTACGTGGGAATTTTTCTGGAGGCTTGCCACACCCATCACTCATTTGTGGGTTGTGCCGCAATACTGGGGTTAGATGGTCCGACGACGAGCCCACACAATTGTCGTTTGTATTGCTTGACTCGAGAATGATAGCGCGATATTCTGTATGGGCAGGAGGCGAGTCACATCCACGTGGTGTGGGTTTCATTTTTCCGTCAGATTCGAACAACGACGTTGATGCTACAGAGACATCGGGGGATGACGATGAACCAATGGGCGATCAAGGGGCTGAGCAGGTACCGCAGGCCGAGGCCATATCCAGTTCTCAGTTCCTTGCGTTCCAAAATCAAATGAATGCACACACTAAGGGAACTCGTCGGGAAATGCGCCGATTGGCAATGAGGCAAGAGCATATGTTCGATGTTATGCACTCATCTTTTGCCTCATTGAACAAAACTCTTCAAAGTTTCAACCCGGTGCCACAATTTCCATACCAACAGCCCAGACCAATGCCTAGGTTCCCACTGAGTGATTTCGATGAGGAAGAACAACAACCACCTCCTCAGACTTAAGCGAACGCAGGGAAGTCCTCACATACTTGTTTTGACTAATCATCCAATGAGGACATTGTCTAACTTAAGTTTGGGGGATTTAAATACATGTTTGCATGCATTTAGTTCATTTAGGTTGCATTTTATTTTTTGTTTTTGTTTTATTTAAATTTTCATATTGCATTTTATTTTTAGTATTGCATGATAGCTTAGGTGCATTCATAGTAGCTTTAGGTTTTGTCTTAGTCTTTTCATAGTATCTTGTAATGCATTTTGTTATCTTTATCTATAAAAAAAAAAAAAAATTTAGTTAATAAATATTGTGTTTGCATAAGTCCATCAATGTTGTAGTTTCATATAGTTTGTGGGCCAATGATGTGATTGACAATAAGTTAACAAATACAATGATATTGAGTATTAGAACTATGATACAAGTTCTTTATGAATCGAATCTTGAGCTTGCTTGAACTTGGTATAAAAGGTTAGCACGTTTAACAAACATCTATGTTGATTGGTCAGTTCAAATTGGTACCTAAATGGTCTCTAAAGGATAATGCTAGAGTGAATAATAAAATGACAAGGATGGACAGTAAAGGCTAAAGTTAGGCAAGAACCTAAGTTTGGGGGATGTTATGTGGGGGATGTTATGTGGGGTATATAAGATTTATTATCTAGAAAAAAAAAAGGATGAATAAACACTATGGCGTGCTTGTCTAGTTTTGTGGCCTTTGTTACTTGAGTAACTAAGCCCGAGGGGATTGTCTTTACACCTAGCGCCCTAAGGTCTTAATGGTCTGGGAGTCGTTGGTCAAAAGTTCGTTAAGGTAGCATTGAAAAGCCTAAGGGAATAAGACATTGCATAGTTATGTGTATAAAAAAAATAATAATAAAAAATAAAATAAAATAAGAAATAAGAGCAAAAAAAAAAAAAAAAATATATCTATATGAATAAAGTATAAGTACCCTGTTTGAACCCCCCAAGTTAGTGATTGTTTGATTTTAGTTGAAACTGTCTATTTTTGAAATTTTTAAGTTTGTGCTGCATGAGTCCTTCTAAGAGATTGGTTATGTATTGAAATTTGAGTCAGTATCAGTTATCATGGATGTTTCACACACATACTATACCAGTGATGATGGCTTGAGATTCGTGGATTAAAACGGAATTGTAGATTGGTGTTTGGTAATTGGTATTGTATAGTTGCTTATTTTCGCTGAGGCCGTTAAGATAATTTTGATTCTGCGATATTGTTGGATTTGAAAGCATATAAGTTAAGTCGTATTCATATCATTGCATTGCATGTAGTTGTTTTGTGCTTGAGGACTAACACGGTTTAAGTTTGGGGGATTTTGATAAGTGGATTTTATATACGCGATTCAATATCCATTCAATGCTTAACTGTTGCTAAATCTTCGCGATCATGTTCATTTTTACTTGTTTTATGTTATTTCATGTGTAGGATGGTGGTTGTAGCATTCAATGGACATTTGGAACTATTTGGTATGATTTGAAGTAAATTAGAGCAAACTTGGAAGAACTTGTGGAATTCACCAAGTCATTTAGCAGAAGACAGAACCCGGCGGGTAGCTCTTTTATATATACACCCCACCCAGAAGAGAAGGGTCTTGATCTCCGATTATCGAAAGGATGCCACGTGGGGGTGGGCTAATTTATATTGTATACCCCACAAAAGGGGGGTCTTAAGTGGAGTTAACAAAGGGAGCTGCATCGAAAGCGGACCTAATTAGTGTATGAACCCCGTCAGGCTAGGGTGTCGATTCTGGTGTCTATTTTGAGCAAATTTCTTATTGGGCATGGTTTCTAGCAACTTGAATGACAATGGAACTCTAATTGATGAAAATTTTGGCTGGAGCTTGTATGCTAGATATCTAGTACTCTATCAACAACAATTTGAACAAGACGGAGGGACATTACGAAGATTCTAAGTTTGAGTTTTTGAGAGAGCAAGTGTGGAGGAGTATTTGGGAGATTTTCAAGACAATTGCAATTCTAGTTTACGTGAAGGGTGTTTTCAATATTCTTCGTGTTAGATATTATTTGTAATTGGAAGGATGATTTCTATGATTTATTCAGTGTTTATTTCGTTTAGCATGAACTAATTCACATTTTAGGCTTGTGATGGATCCTTGAGTGAATCAATGATTTTGTAAACTTTGATTTCCAATTTAATAATCTATCTCCAGTTTATCTATATTGATTTGTGCTTGAATCTATGAATTGCCTGATCAACAATTCTTTGTGGAATTGGATGGATTCGAGAGAGGATATTCAATTCTAGACCTAGTTAGTATAGCATGTGTTCATGATTTTGTGAATAGCTTAATCTTGATGAATGTTAAGGTAGAGATATGCTTGACATCGCATGTAATTGGATAGAGAACTTATTCTTAAACCTTCTTCAATTGTAATTCACATAGAGATATAGTGGGTTAGTTGATTAAGGTGTTTAACGGATTTCTATCTTAATTGTGGATTGATGTTAATACGGTATTAGTGCATCGAGAGTGGTTAATACTACTTTCGTGTTCTTGATTAATAAACTGGGATAGTGCATTGAATTGGAATAAAGGTGTTAAAATCGAGTGAAGCTTAGGGTGAAATCATAAGTCTAATTCTCCATTAATTGTTTGAAATTCCAGATTTTGATATTTGTGATTACTTTGTGTTTAGTTTAATTATTCTTTAATTTAGAATCATTAGTTATAATTATTGAGTTGATTTGTTT
This sequence comes from Panax ginseng, assembly GCA_020205605.1. Taxonomy (NCBI): domain Eukaryota; kingdom Viridiplantae; phylum Streptophyta; class Magnoliopsida; order Apiales; family Araliaceae; genus Panax; species Panax ginseng. Next base: position 93,738,738 of record CM035129.1, read on the forward strand.
AATAAAATTAGGGTTAATAGGAATTGGTAATTGTAAGTTAAGATTATTGCTAGTTAGTCTCTGTGGGAACGATACTTTACTCATCACTTTATTACTTGTTGATAATGTATACTTGCGTGTTGTGTATATATATATAGATTTTTGGAATGGGTTGTTGTATTTCGTATTTAATGATTGATTGCTTGATAAAGAAATTGGTATTGATAATTATGGAAATTGATAAATGGATGTTATTATCTATCTTTTAATACAACAACACCTGTTATGACCATGACAATGGAATGTGTGCATAATATGCTAATAGGATAGACATATCCCTATTTGCCTTGTGTGGCCTGGAGACTTAGTTTAATGACCTTGACCTAGTTATTGTCACTAATAGACATATTGTGATTTAGCTGGTTAGGGATGTGCATTTGACCTTTGACAAAAGCTTATGCGTATTTAATGTTCTCGGTTGACCATTCCTTGATTTGTTTGTAGTTTGGAGAGTTAGGAGATTAGGCGATGCATTAGGGGAGTTGTAATCCTATCTTGACTTACTAACACAACTACTTCTCTTAATTTTATAGTCATATTGAAATAGCTTAAACAACCACTTGTTTTCACTCGTTTAGATAAGATTAGTAGCGACTTTGCATTAGTAATTATTTTCTTTATGACTTTGTCCTCGTGGGTTCGACACTCTACTTATATATATTACTTATGGACAGCGTATGCTTGCACACGATTTAGCAATTGCGAAATCAACCAACAAGTTTTTGGCGACGTTGCTGGGGACTTAGAATTAATTATTTTTCAATATTAAAACTAAGTCATTACGATCTTACTTTAAACCGATTTTTCTGTTTAATTCTCTTTTCAGGTAGTCTTCATTGTTTATGCCACCTCGGAAGGGACGAAATATAATACCTATCGATCCCGAGGTTGATAGAACATTCAGACGACTGCGGAGAGAAAAATTTGAGGACACACCCGAGGACATACATGCTCCTATCATAATGGCTGAGGAACTTCAGAAATCTCTGAGGGAGTACGCTATGCCTCACATTGACAATCTCCAGGCGAGCATTCTAAGGCCCTCCATCCAAGCCAATAATTTCGAGATCAAGCCGGACACCATTCAAATGTGCACCAACATTCAGTTTGGGGGACTACTAAATGATGATCCCAATGATCACCTGATCAATTTTGTGGAGATCTGTGACACATTTAAATGCAACGGAGTGTCTGACGATGCCATCAGACTCCGGTTGTTTCCATTTACATTTAAGGGACAAAGCCAAGAGCTGGCTTCATTCATTACCTTTAGGCTCCATTACCACATGGGCCGACTTGGCACAAAAATTCGTGGTGAAGTTCTTTCCGCCCGCCAAAATAGGCAGGCTCAGGCATGATATAACGTCCTTTGTTCAGTTCAAATCTGAATCCTTATACGACTCATGGGAGCGGTTTAAGGATCTTCTGAGGAAATGCCCGCACCATGGATTGCCAGAATGGCTTCCCATCCAGACCTTTTACAATGGATTGTCCGAATCAACTCGTTCAAGTATTGATGCCGTATCTGGAGGGGCCTTCATGGCCAAACATCACACAACGGGATACGAACTGGTGGAGACAATGGCGGCCAATAATTACCGATGGCCAAATGATAGGCAAGCCCCTAAAAGAGCAGTGGGGGTTAATAAAGTTGACTCTTTCACATCGTTAGCGACTCAGGTAGCAGCGCTAACAAAAAGGTTAGACACCATGGGACCTTCAGTGGTTCAAAATGTGCAGAGTGTCATGGTTCAATGTGAATTATGTCAAGGGAGCCACCCTACTGATCAGTGTGCGATAAGCCCTGAGTCAGTTCAATTCGTTTCCAACTACGGGCGGCAACAAAATGCAAATCTTCCCACGCATTACCACCCCGGCTTAAGAAATCATCCAAACTTCTCATGGGGCAACAACAACAACAATAACAACCCCAACCAACCACAACCTTCATCTACCAGGCCGAATTATGCTAACCCTCCTGGATTTCAATCTCAGACTCAGTTCAACCCACAGCCACAGAGCACTCATAATCAGTTCCACCATCCCCCATCTCAACACGAGAGGTGGGAGGAGTATACTAATTTCTTTTCTTTCTTTTTATTCCTTCTTCTTTTCCTTTATTTTTTCTTTTTTTTCCTTCCTTTCTTTCTTCTCCCCTTCCCCACATGTCCCCCCTCAATTCTCTCTCCCATAATTCTCTCATTTTCAACCGCCTACATGGGCAACTTTTCTAAAAAAATTATTCTCTCTCCTTTTTATTTGCTCATTTATCCGATTAATTGCTCATTTGACCATTTATCAATTTAACATTTTACATTTTTAGAATAATAATTATAAGAAAAATGAATACTTTCATTTCATAAAATTCGGGGTCTTACAGCGGCGCCAAAAACATGTTGTCCGATTTATATAATGAAAAATATGTGCAAGTGCACACAGTCAATCAAGTAATAAAGTGATAAGAGAGGTTATCGAACCTACAGTAAATAGTTACTAACAATTAATCTAATTAACAAGTTATTATCAATTCAAATTCACTTAAACAGTCACTCCAATTTTTTTATGAAAGTTGATTAAAATAAAGTAATTACGAACTAGTTAAATGGACAAATATTGATTACCAGATGATTAAAACATATGAATACAATTTTCCCAATTGCTTTGCAATAATCGCTTTATCTTATTCCCAATTAATTAATCCAATGCGTTACAACTTAGGATCAGAAGACCCCATTTTTTTTTTAATAAAGATGATTTTTCTATAATTATCATTTTTGAATATTATGAAATGAATTTGATATAATGTTATAGTTGTGGGTAATATTTATAAATTTTTCAAAGTACGTAAGTTGTTATATAATATTCGATTGGTCGGGGAATATTCGTTTTAGCAGGGAATATTCGTACGAAGGCACAATCATTGGTGGACCCCACAAGGTACATAGAAGATCTCCTGTCAAGGTACATAGCCCAGAACGAAACTAGAATTAATAATCAAGAAGCCTCCTTTAGGAATCTTAAAGTACAGATGGGACAATTAGCTACTGCGTTAAACAGTCGTCCACAAGGCACATTGCCTAGTGACACTGATGTCAACCTAAAACGGGAAGGCAAGGAACAGTGTAAAGTAGTGACCCTTAGAAGTGGGAGAACCACTAAGGAACAAAGTGGAGAGAGTGCTCTAGTGGAAGAAGAAGTAGGGACTAAAAAGGAACATCCAGTGAAGGAGAACACTGAGACACGTGGGGGTGAAGAAAGTAGTCAAGACAGCCCTCCAACACCATCTCCTCCAATGAGTATGGTCAATCAGCCTCTCCCTCAGTTGCCTTTCCCCCAGCGGTTGCAGAAACAGAAGCTGGACAAGCAATTTTCCAAATTCTTGGAGGTGTTCAAGAGGCTGCATATAAATATCCCATTTGCAGAGGCATTAGAGGGAATGCCTAGTTATGTCAAGTTCATGAAGGACATCTTGTCTAAGAAGCGTAAAATGGGGGACTACGAAACAATGGCACTGACAGAGGAGTGTAATGCCATCCTTCAAAACAAGCTTCCATCGAAGCTAAAAGATCCAAGGAGCTTTACAATTCCATGCACCATTGGGGACCAGTTTATTGGGAAGGCTCTATGTGATCTAGGGGCTAGAATCAACTTGATGCTGCTCTCTATTTATAAGAAGTTGTGCCTCAATGAAGCAAAACCTACAAGCATCACATTTCAATTGGCTGATAGTTCTCTAACGTACCCGAAGGGGATTGTAGAGGATGTGCTTGTGAAGGTTAACAAGTTCATATTTCCAGCGAATTTCATAGTCCTAGATTTTGAAGAGGACAAGGAGGTCCGATAATATTGGGAAGGCCATTCTTGGCGACTGGGAGGACCCTGATCGATGTTCAGAAAGGGGAGTTAACAATGAGGGTACAGGATTAGGAAGTGACGTTTAATGTTTTCCGATCAATGACGTATCCTAATACCCCTGAGGATTGCTTCCAGATTAATACAATTGATAATTCAGTGAAGGGAGTATTCTCAAAATCTTGTATTCAAAACCCATTGGAAGCCACATTAACCGGGGCTAGTACTATGGAAGAGCCCACACATGTGGAATGTGCCAAGTGGCTCGACGAACCCCAAAGATCAAATCAATTCCACCGACAGTTTGAGTCTCTGAATGATAATGAGGCATCTACTTCCAAGGCTCAGTCGTCGATCATCGAGCCTCCTGTCCTTGAGCTTAAACATTTGCCTAATCACCTGAGGTATGCTTATTTAGGGAATTCATCTTCTTTACCTCTGATAATTTTTGCTTCTCTAACTAAGTGTCTGGAAGAAAAGTTGCTGCTTGTGATCAAGAAATACAAAACGGCCTTGGGGTGGTCTATTGCTGATATAAAAGGGATCAGCCTGACTCTATACATGCACAAGATATTACTGGAGGAAGGGTCAAAACCATCTATTGAGCATCAAAGGAGGTTAAATCCCATTATGAAAGAGGTCGTCCGGAAGGAGATAATTAAACTGTTAGATGTGGGCATTATCTATCCCATCTCGGATAGTCCATGGGTTAGTCAAATCCAGTGCGTGCCCAAGAAAGGCGGGATGACAGTAGTGTCCAATGAAAACAACAAACTGATTCCCACCAGGACGGTGACCGGGTGGAGAGTGTGCATGGATTACAAGAAACTGAACAAATCAACCTATAAGGATCACTTTCCCCTTCCATTCATTGATCAGATGCTTGACCGGTTAGCTGGGCACAAATATTATTGTTTGCTAGATGGGTACTCGGGCTACAATCAAATTTCTATTGGTCTTGAAGACCAGGAGAAGACGACATTCACATGTCCGTATGGGACCTTTGCCTTCCGAAAAATGTCTTTCGGGCTATGTAATGCTCCCGTAACATTTCAGCGGTGTATGATGTCGATCTTCTATGATATGGTTGAAAAGACCCTGGAGGTCTTCATAGACGACTTCTCAATTTTTTGGAGCTCGTTTGATAATTGCTTGACAAATCTAACTGTCGTTCTCCATCGATGTGTCGACACTAACCTGGTGCTAAATTGGGAGAAGTGTCACTTCATGGTTAAGGAAGGCATTATTTTGGGTCATCGGGTTTCTGTTGGTGGAATTGAGGTTGATAAGGCAAAGATAGATGTGATCAATAACCTTCCACCGCCCACCTTAGTGAAAGGGGTAAGGAGTTTTCTCGGGAATGCCGGGTTCTACAAAAGGTTTATCTAGGACTTCTCGCGCGTCACCAAACTGTTGTGCACTCTTTTGGAAAAGGACATGCCTTTCCAATTTGATGTCGCCTGCCTGAGCGCCTTTGAGGTATTAAAGAAAAGACTTGTCATGGCACCTATTATGGTAGCTCCAGACTGGACCTACCCTTTTGAGCTAATGTGTGATGCTAGTGACTTTGTAATAGGGGCAGTGTTGGGCCAGAGAAGGGAGAAGGTCTTCCACACCATTTACTATGCCAGCAAGACAGTAACTGATGCTTAGTTAAATTATACCACCACTGAGAATGAGCTGCTGGCAGTAGTCTATACTTTTAATAAGTTTCGTTCCTACCTCATTGGAACGAAGGTGATCGTATACACTGATCACTTGGTAATCAAGTATTTGATTGAAAAGAAGGATGCTAAGCCGAGGTTGATACGGTGGGTTCTGCTTCTCCAGGAGTTTGGTTTAGAAATCTGAGACAAGAAGGGGACAAAAAATTAGGTTGCCGACCACTTATCAAGATTGGATAACACCACGCCCGCGGGCGATGCCGACAAAGCCATAAATGACTTCTTCCCGGATGAGCAACTTTTTGTTGTCAATGGCAAAGTTTCGTGGTATGCGAACTTCGCCAATTACATCGCTTGCCAAGTGCTTCCCCAAAATCTGAGCTATCAACAAAAGAAGAAATTCCTAACAGATGCCAAGCAATATCTGTGGGATGAACCCTTCCTGTTCAAGCAATGTTCTGATCAGATTCTATGAAGATGTTTGCTGGAAGAAAAAATTGAAGGTGTGCTACATCACTGCCACTCTTTAAACTATGGAGGTCATTTTGGAGGCTAACGTACTGCAGCTAAAGTGCTTCAGCCGGGATTTTATTGGCCCACCCTATTCAAGGATGTACACACATATGTGTTGCACTGCGACAGATTCCAAAGGGTGGGCACCATATCAAGATGGCATGAACTACCACTACAGAACATCCTGGAAGTGGAATTATTTGATGTATGGGGCATCGACTTCATGGGTCCATTCCCGTCCTCTTTCAACAATCTCTACATCCTTGTGGCAATGGATTATGTCTCAAAGTGGGTGGAAGCAGTTGCCTTGCCAACGAATGATGCGAAGGTGGTGCTTCAGTTCCTTAAGAAGCATATTTTCACCCGTTTTGGCACGCCTCGGGCTATCATTAGCGATGAAGGGTTGCACTTTTGTAACAAATACTTTGAAGCCCTTCTAGCCAAATATGGGGTAACTCATAAGATCGCTACTGCCTACCACCCACAGACTAGTGGTCAAGCTGAAATTTCAAATAGAGAGGTGAAACGAATCTTGGAAAAGATTGTTAACCCAAACCGTAAAGACTGGTCTAAGAATCTCGATGATGCATTGTGGGCCTACCGTACAGCTTATAAAACGCCTATCAGAATGTCTCCATATAGGCTTGTCTATGGTAAGGCATGTCATCTCCTAGTTGAATTAGAGCACAACGCTTACTGGGCTATTCAGAAGCTCAACTTTGATTTTGAGGCAGCCGGCGAGAAAAGACTCTTGCAACTAAATGAATCAGACGTGTTTCATCTTCAAGCGTATGAAAACGCTAAGTTGTACAAGGGGAAGACCAAGAGGTGGCACAACAAGAAAATCCTCGAGAGACACTTCGAACCGGGCCAGAAGGTTCTTCTTTTTAATTCTTGGCTAAAGTTATTTCCAGGAAAGCTTAAGTCCCGATGGTCGGGCCCCTTCACAGTTTCCAAGGTTTATCCATATGGGGCTATAGAGGTTGAGGACCCAAATTCTAACACAACCTTCAAATTCAATGGGCAGAGATTAAAACACTACTGGGGCGGCGAGGTCGACCGGCATAATACCTCCATTACATTGGGAGACCCGGTGGAAGACGGGAAAGTAGTCAAGCCGACGACTCTAAATCAATTGATGGGAGGCATCCCCATCTCAGTATCAAACAAATTGTTTTTATTTATCTTAAGTCTCATTTTGGTTTTCTAGTTTCTGTTTGTATTTTGTACACTGTGTCCATTGTCTATGTTTTGTATAGTGCTTATAGTCTGTATAATGCATGTTTTTAGTATCTGTCAACCCTTAGTTAGAACTTGTTAATAATGTGTTTCTTCTGTTTTAGCTGTATGGATTGCTGATATGTTATCTAGGCGTGTGCAGGATTTCTTTGCGGTTTATCAGAAGATAATACTCACTGACCGCAATACTAACTTTTAACGCCTTTGGTGCCATCCTCGCCGCCAACTTCGCGCTTCAAAGACCATCCAACCTACGAACACATCACATTCGCACCACAGCGCCATGAATTAGCTTGGCAATACCAAGTCTTCTTCAAAACACACTGCAAACTCGTGCCCCAGCGCCGAGTATTATTTAGAATTCTATGCCGCAGCGCCAGAGTGGGTTTTACCCCACGCCCCGGCGCCATGCATCGCGCCCCGACGCCATTCATCGCGCCTCGGCGCCCCAGCGCCACCAGTGAGATTTAGTTTTAAATTGCAGACTTCTCTCCTCATATCAGTTCCTCTTCTTCTCCCAGCAACGCCAGTTGCTCTCCAGCCATTAGACCAAATCAAAAGTTGCATTCTTTTAGTTGCCAGCCATTCAACTTCTTACCGTTCATCAACCATCGGCATCAGTTTCCAACCGTTTGGGCACCCAACCGTCTGTTTACCATTACTTTCTCTTCATCTTTAAAAGCAAAGCAAGAGCCAAGCAAAAAGTACGATACTTAAGAGATATTTATTACAGATTTCTTACAGAGCTTACCTTTCGTTTATCTTTTGCAACTCAATTATGGCTTCAAAGCACCCTAAGACTAGCATTGGCCCCCCTCCTCCATCCTCCTCCCGAAACCAGATTACTCCTTGGGACCCTGTAAAATTCCCATCCAAGGAGGCTTATAAGAGCTACACGCAAAATTTTAAGTTGCATAGTCTGGTGCCTGAGCGTGGCCTTAGGCCCGATGACAAACTGGATAGCCAGATGAATTCCATGATAAGTGCCATGAAGTGGGTGCACTTCACCAAACCGCTGGAGTCCGCTGTGGTAGCGGTGGTAAAGGAATTTTATGCTAATGCCATTTCGGATGGCCCGCCGGAAGCACCTGTGAGGGGGAAGTTGATCCCATTCGATGTCAAAGCCATCAATGAAGTGTATGGGACTCCAAATTTTGACAAGCATGACTACAGGGAGAATGGGATTTGGAGTTATAAGTCTGATAACACTATTAACAAGCTCTGTAAGCTCGGGACAGTGTGGAAAATGAATGAGTACACTGGCGAACGCATATCATTTCCCTCACAGGCGCTTAGTCGTTATGGTAAGGTGTGGTACACCTTTATCTGTGCTAATATTCAGCCTACACGCCATGTGAGTGATGTCACTCGGGAGAGGGTGACGCTTCTCTATGCCATTGTTTTGGGGTTGAAGATTGATGTGGGGGCTTTGATCATTGAATCCATCAAAAAGGCTATCAAGAGCAAGGTCATGTCTGGTCTTCCCCACCCATCTCTTATTACTCGTCTATGTAAAAGGGTGGGTGTTCAGTGGGAGGCGGAAGATGTCACCCTCCCGCCAATGTCCTTCATTGATCATCAGCTAATTAGTCGCTATGTTGTCTGGGACGGTGCACCATCGCATCCCCGAGGAGAAGGATTTTTACCAGTACCTCAGCCGCCACCATCAGATGATCCACAGCCATCCACTGAGGCAGGAACCTCTACTCAGGCACCATTTCCCTCTTCTGCTGATGCCATATATTCTGGGGCCCTTGCGCAGATTATGAACAACCTAAACTTTTTGCACTGCAAGGTTGACACGGTAGCCCAGTGGCAAAGCCAATTCCATCATTATTATGCTGAGTTTACAGATACACTAGCCAATATTCATGCTGCTTAGGGTTGTGAGGACGCGGACTTCATGCCATTCCCATTTCCAGCGCCTCCGATTTATGCGCCTTATCCGCCGCAGTTCTCGTCACCTACTAAAGAGGCCCACATGAATGAGCCAGTCAACGTGAAGGACGATGATGGAGAGGATGATGATGATCTGGAATTGTTCGGTGCTGATGAAGACTTTGGTGATGGTGATGACGACAGGGATGCTGCTGTTGTTTGATGTTGCAATAAAGGCCAGTGAGGACACGAGCTAAAGTTCAAGTTTGGGAGAGACTTCCTTTTATTTATTTATATATATGAATTATGTTAGTTTTATCATATCTCTATTTCTACTACTGTGTAAGGATTCCTTATAGGATGATATTTGGGCTTGATAGCCCCAGACTTATGGTTTAATATTTATCTATGGTGATTATTATTGTGGTATAGTTTTTGGTTCTTGGATGCATGTAGAATTTATTTTGGAGGCATGTTTTTGATTAATATTATTTTATGTTACATTTAAATGCATGCTTGTGGTTATATATCTTGTGTGGGAATATCTTGACTAAGTCAGATATTGTTTTGCCTAAGGCCTCATATTTTGGGTTTTACAGTGATTAATTGGTATACTTGATGCCATGTGTTATGGCTTTGCCCTAGGTTGTTAAGGGTACTTTATAGTTTATAGTTTTTGCCTATTATTTTTTGTTTAACTCCAACCCCCTGTCTTAACTGTCTATATGTTTGGTTAAGATAGTTTAGCGTTAAGTTTTTTTGTGGCCTTTGATGAGCGTCAAGTAATTATATCATGTTTCTTAGACTAGTGGCAAATCTAGGTGAGTTTGGGGCGTGTGTTTTAGATTAATCGAGTATGTCTTGGATCCATTTGTTTAGCGAGCACTGGCCTATTATCTTTCTAGGTTTTGTCCAATTTCTGGTTGTCTTTTTACCATGTTAAAAATAGTTTGCACTATTATATACTCTGTTAATTTCAAGTTTTAAAAAGACTTAGAAGCTTTAGCATTTTTGGCTCTTTAGTTTAAAAAAAAAATTATATTAATAACAGTCCTACGGTGGGTTGAGATGGAGCGTGGAAACGCACTCGCCCATAAATGCAGGCTCGTAAAATCTATTTTGGACTTATGTTGTTTACGTGGCCTTTTTGCTTGAGTTATTAGATTCTTAGGGGTATTTTACACCTAGTGCCCTAAAGTCTTCTGGCTTGGGAGTCATTGATCAAAAGCTTCCTAATGAGTGCTCTGTTTTGCCTAAAAGTAATCAAGTACTATCTAAGTCAGATTTTACTTCGCTATTCTAGAACTTTTGAGCCTTTCGTGTTTTTGCGTCTTGTCTTAGCACTTGTTATGTATGTGAGTTGCATAGTTTCCTATTGGTTATCATGGTCGACTGTATGATCTTAATATGGGTTATGGCTATTGCAAATCTGACTGAATTCTTGATATTTGGTGGAGAAGGCACTTGGGGAACTAACAGAATCGGTTCATTTTCTTTGGAATTCAGATCTTCGTCGACCTCTAGTTCATTATCCCTAATTGTCTCCACACTTTCGATATTTTGTAGCTCATCCAGTCGCAGATTCAGTTCGGGTTCTCCATCAATTTCGTCATCCATGTCATAAAGCCAAGTGTTTGGAGGAAGATTGCTTATGGCTTTGGTCATTTGATCTATCTTATTCTGAAGATTTTGAATTGATATCTCTTGATTCTGAATTGACCGCTCTTGATTAATCCTCCTTTCCTCATTTGATGCTACGAACTTGGAGAACAATTCCTCCAACCCTGAATTATATGTCTCAATTTTGGAATCCATGTGTTGAGGACCAAGGTTTGAAGTAATGATGAGTTGTTCCATCTGATTATTAAAATTTTGGGTTGATAGCTCTTGGTTAATCCTCATCTCCTCTAGGTTTGTTATGCCCTTCAATATTACATCCCTCAGATTTGGCTTTTCATCTTGCGGCAATGGAGGTGGACATGAAAATTCCGGTGTGTATGATAGATTTAGAGCGTAGTATTGGTCTTCATAATTGTAGCTCCATGACAAATCCGGGTGATACCCCCAAACTTGATGATAATTGGTGGGATAAGCATTATTGTTGGGGTAATCACCGCCATACTATACAGGCTCGAAACTGTTGGTACATTGATGACTCGGATGATTTCCAGCACAATAATCACAAGTAACCGCCACAATTTGACGACGTTGTGCTGTAAAAGCGTCCAACCTCCTCGAAAGTGTCTCAATCTGTTTTGATAATGCAAAAAGTGTCGCGAGTCCATTAATCTCCGCTCCCCTTGGCTGAGTCATGGCCGTATACGGCCATTCATAATTAAATTCTGCCATGGTATCTGAAAAGAAAGAAAGAAAAAAGAGAAAGAGAATTAAATATAAAAATAAAAATGTTTAAATTAAGAATAATTTGATAGAAATTAATATTGATAAATAATTATTAAATTAATTCCCCGGCAACGGCGCCAAAAACTTGTTGGGTAAAATTTAATTACGCACAACACGCAAGTATACGTGGTCAACAAGTAATAAAGTGATAAGTTGAGTATCGTTCCCACAGAGAATTATTTAATAAGAATTACCAATTACTAACCTATGACCAATTTAATCTTATTTAAACAAATAATTTAATAATTTAATTTAAAATAATTAAATAAACTATTACTAACTATCCCTAGAATGAAACAAGATATTGAAGACTTGAGATTACAATTTCACTTATTGTTTCATTTAAATCAACACACTTCCTGTTAAGCCAAATTATTTATACTGGATTGTTAATCAAGAACACGAAAGTAAAATATGGCCATCTCTCAATGCACCATACTCATATCAAATCAAATCCACAGATGATAGAATCAATTTGAACACCCTAATTAACTAACCCACTATATATCTATGTGAATTACAATTAAAAAGGGTTTAAGTTTAAGTTCTTATTAGACTACATATGACGTAAAGGCATATCTCTATCCTAAACACGAATCATGAATTCCATCCATGCAGAAATCACAAACACATGTTATCATGATCAGATCTAAATCTATACTTCTTCTCTCGAGTTCATATAGATTATCACGGTAATTGTTATATAGGCAATTAAGCAATTCATTACAAATCATAATAGACAATCCAAATATAGCTAATAAGACTAACAAAGAAGCATATCAAAGTAAATTACACAATAAGATCCATAGTAATCTCAAAATAGAGTTTTATTCATAAATGAACTAGAATCCATCATCCATAATTGATTAAGCATTAAAAAGATAAAAATAGAAAAGAAAAGAAATAAGAATTGAGATAAACAAATCTGCATTCTCTTGCTTCCAATTTGATTCTCCAATGATAATCAATAGCTTCAATCTCTAATTCTAATCTAATTTAGGGTTCCTAATCTAAGAAAGAAAGTAAAGAATAAGTTAATAGAAATCTATCCCAAGAGGAATTTTATGGAATCTTAGAACTAGCCTATCTCTCTTCTTTTATGCCTCTTATCATGTATTTATAGTTCTAATGGATACCCTAGCAAGTTAGGCAACTAAGAATCCTATTCTAACTCAAATTGGACACCAAATAACCTAATTTAGCTCTCCCCCGCTTGCCTAATATGCCTCACGTCGTCCCTAGGCCATTCTGGCGCGCCACCGCCATGATGGTCGATATTTTGGTGGCCTAGTGCGCCCCGCGCTATGCATAGTTCATTTATAGCGCGGTCCGCGCTATGCTGTTTTCTACTGCAACGTCCTTTGGTAAAACAAGCATAACTTTGGATCCGCTAGGAGTTACGGGGTGCCACCTATCAAATTGAAGATAACGACAAGATCTATAACTTTAATTCTTTGAGGATTGATAGATTCGGATTGGATCAAGGCGGAAATCGGGCTTGAAGTAGATGCTATGTAAATGACAAACATGACAACTCTTAGCTTTGATCTTCGTTGATAAAAAGGCCATAACTCTAGCATCCGAACTCCGATTGGGATGATTCAAGATGTTTCGGAAAGCTAAGAAGTAGATATACAATAAAATCCAAGTTTCAAGCCAAGAACTTGCATCTAAATTAGTGTTAAAAGTCCTTCAATATTCCCTTCTTGTATTTGCTTGCGTATTTTAGTCCAAAAGATGTCCGAATTGCTTTCCCTTACTTCTTCACGCCCATGTCGTGTCATAGCCTACAAAATAACATAAAATGTATGAAAAGTAACTAAGAAACATAGGTTTAAGTAACTAATTCAAGTAATAGATACCGAATAAGTAGGTATAAAACCTACTTATTAGCTATTTTGGATATGTGGTCTTCACACACACATTGAATGGATCTATTACAGTCTCTTATTTATTTTTAGACTTTATGCCCTCGTTCACATGCGTTTTTGCCCTATTCTTAGAGGATGTTTATGATTTAGCTTAGTGGCCATAATTTTAGTTATTAGTATTAGTGTAATTCGTATCTTGCATTATAGGGTATGGATGTCTGATAGTTTGCTTGAGGAAAGCAAAAGCTTAAGTTTGGGGGTATTTGATGAGTGAGATTTATACCCGCGAATTAGTCCCTTTGTTGCTTAATTTGTTGCCTGTTTTCAAATCTTTTAATTAGCTTTTATATATTTATTATTGTATTTAAGTTTTAGTTCTCTACAGGCTTGATTTGCAGACTATTCAAGCTTTCTTGGGCATTTTCTCTGTATTAAGCACCGCAATACCAAGAAGTTACACTTAGAAGTCAGTCACAGTCACGGCTATTATTAAGAGCATCTTCAGAAAGTGGCACCCCTTGCCCATTAAGCGAGATAATGATCTCGTGCATCGCAGAAGATGGGATGTAGCTAAGAGCTACTAGAAACTCGCACCCCAACGCCAGGAGCCGACGCCTAAATACTAGAGCTAGCGCCCCACTCACTCCAGCCAAATACATTAAGTCTTTGCTCACACCAGAAAAGTAGCTCAAAATTAAAATAATAAAGAGTCTTTAATGACCTAGAAGAAAGAGGGGACAAATATAAATAGAAAGCTAAGCCGCCTGCATTAAGGATCGAGAAATATCTAAGATATTTAGAGAACAGATAGCTTAGACTAGGAATTTATTTCTGTCATTTAATTTCTAGAAGAAAAAGAAGCTGTGCAACGGAAGAAGAGTTATTTCATCCGACACATACTCAAATCTTTGCATGTGAAGAGAAGATTTGAAGGAAGAACACTTCAAAACAGGGGTTTTCTTAATCCAAATCTCCCATTTATTTGTGTTTGTCTGATAATGTGTAATGTATTGAAAATGCGTGTTAGTACCATAGTTATGAACTAACTCCATTTTTAGGATTTCAATGTAGCCTTGTGATTAGCTTAATCAACTATCTCTCCTATTTTATATAATGAATTATTTTGGAATTGGTTGTTGTATTTCGTATTTAATGACTTATTGCTTGGTAAAGAAATTGGTATTGATAATAATGGAAATTGATAAATGGATGTTATTATCTATCTTTTAATATAACAACACATGTTATGACCATGACAATGGAATGTGTGCATAATATGCTAATAGGATAGACATATCCCTATTTTCCTTGTGTGGCATGGAGACTTAATTTAATGACCTTGACCTAGTTATTGTCACCAATAGGCATATTGTGATTTAGCTGGCTAGGGATGGGCATTTAACCTTCGACAGAAGCTTATGCGTATTTAATGTTCTCGGTTGACCATTCCTTGATTTGTTTGTAGTTTGGAGAGTTAGGAGATTAGGCGACGCATTAGGGGAGTTATAATCCTATCTTGACTTCCTAATACAACTACTTCTCTTAATTTTATAGTCTTATTGAAATAGCTTAAACAACCACTTGTTTTCACTTGTTTAGATATGATTAGTAGCGACTTTGCATTAGTAATTGTTTCTTTTAAGACTTTGTCCTCGTGGGTTCGACACTCTACTTACATATATTACTTGTGGACCGCGTATACTTTGTCCCCTCTTTCTTCTAGGTCATTAAAGACTTTTAATTTGTTTGTATTTGAGAGTCATGGCTACTGCCACAAAGCAAAGACTTAATGCTGCTTGCCGACGACGAGAGTAAGTCTTTGAGGTGCTAGTGGGGCGCTAGGCGCCAGCCTCACATCACGGAGAGTTTCAATAGTTTTAGTTACATCCGGCATCATTGTTGCACATGATCATTAGACTGCCAATGGCGCCGGGGCACCACTTTACAAGAGAGGGTTTCAAGAATAGCCATACATACAAGCTTAAGTTTAACACTGGCACAAGCGACGCCAATACAGGAAAAATGCCCAAGAAAGCTCGAACAATCTGTAAAGCAAGCCTGTAGAGAACTTAAACTTAAATACAATAATAAATATATAAAAGCTAATTAAAAGATTTGAAAACAGGCAACAACTTAAGCAACAAAGGGACTAATTCGCGGGTATAAATCCCACTCATCAGAACGCCATCTTAAGTCCAATAATTAACAATCGATGGGTTCGCCTCCTAGTGGAGGAATCACACAACATACATTCATCGTGCCTTACTGCATGCATATGATGACATTGTGCGAGGTACTTATATAAAGCATTTGAAAATATAAGACATTCACACACATATAAATCATTTGCATAGCACACAGATAAGAAAGGAAACAACAAGATTGAACGCGATTTAAGCTCTTTATGTCCCCAGCGAAGTCGCCACCTGTCGACGCCGGGGGGGAAACACTTCTTCCTCGATTTTGGGAATATTTGTTTCTACCTTTTTTAAGACTTTTAATTTTAATGTTTTATTTAAAGGGTGAGATTTTTAGGAAAAAGGACTAACATAAATGTCGACGAATTTGAAAAGGTTAATTTTTATGATTGATCTGAATTAGACAGAGTCCCCAATTGGTATAGGTTTAAATGGATGTACCAACTCATCCATATTTTTGAGGTTTTCGCAATATGGCCTGTAAGACCCCAACTTTTATGAATAAAGATGAATTTTTTTCTCAAAATATATATTTGAATATTATGGTGTGGATTTGTTATAATATTATAGTTGTGGGTAATATTTATAAATTTTGCAAAGTAAGCAAGTTGTTATAAAATAATCGATTGGTCGGGGAATATTCGGTTTATCAGGAAATATTCGTACGATGGCACAATCATTGGTGGATCTCACAACGGAATTATTGTCGGAGTTAGAAAATGAAAGAAATATCTTTTTATAAAAATAATGGCGAAATTTTTACCGTTAACTATTGAAATACCCTAAGATAAAGGTACAAAAGAATACGCGTGGTTGCATAGTAGCAATACCAGATTGATTATTGATGCTTACGTGAGAAGTCACTCGCTTATACTCAATTATTGCTACATAATTAATCGACATAGATCTCACATTATTGATTCTATTATTGTCACAAAGATCATCCTCGCATAATATTTTATATTATTAAATCAATAATTGAGATGACAATTTATTCATATTATTATTTGCATAATTAACAATGTCTAGAAAGTTCTGTCGAGGAAAGGGGTTTGGTCACCTAATTGCGCGCCAATAGGGAGAAATCCTTATCGAAAAGCCCCTTCACCGGGAACGATCCGTTGTTAATATTATGGGTTATAATAATGATGAATAAATATTGTTAAAAATATTGAGGGGATTTTTATGAAATATTTGCTGTAAATTTTGATTATTATTTGGACCCTCCATTTACCCATTTTTCAAAATAATCGGTAGAAAGTTATTTTGTATATATAATATGGTGGGGCCCACGAGTGATAATGACATGTGGGTCACCGGGGGAGAAATAGGCAGGATGTCACAGGAATTGGAAATGGGTGGAGTGTATTGGAGGAGTATATATATATATATATATATATATATATATATATATATATATATTATAATAAGTTTTGTTTTTTTATGAAAAATAGAATATATTATATTTTATTATGCATAGTATTTGCATAGTGTCGGCATAGTGAATTTTAGAAAATCAGACGAATTCGATTTTAGCCCTTGAATTCCTTTACTGTTTGCCCTTGAGAACTTTTTCTAAATAGTATCCTTCCATTCTCCTATAAATAGGATGCTTAGTTTAGAATTGAAAATCACACTAAAATAAGAGAATTCTTCTTCTATAATATTGAGCGTATTTCTTTAGAGTTTAAGGAAGCTTTGAGCGTAGAAAATAGTATAAGTTTTCTTTAAGAATATCCCCGCTATACCAGTTGGAATAATCTCCTTTTTAAGGTAAGGGATATTATTTTTGTTCAATACTAGTAAGAAATAATATTTTGTTCCATACTCTGTAGTATGTAAGTAATATTATTTCATTTCAGATTCTAAATTCTACACTCATTTTGTTAATTTTTGGCTTCTATACTACATGAAATTAGTTGAATATCCTTGAAAATTGCGTTTCATCCGGTATCTTTTCATGGAAATATTATTCTAAACATTCTTGATAAGTTTTAACTTTTTCATGCTGGAGTACTGTAACGCCCCGAAATTCGGTCTATCTTCACAACCGGATTCCGTACGTCAGGAGTACATCATTCGTTAAAACATACATCATTATATACTGAAATATAACAACATACATTCTAAATTCCCAGGTTCTAAAACCTTATAACTCCTTTCATTATAAATAACGATAATTACATTATTCTTTACATCTTACACGAGTGACTTTCATCCGCCACTAAGGATACATAATATCTCATTAAACTAATCTAAAGTTCATTTAACTTATTTTATATTACAAGTCTTCGCTCGATCTTCTCGCTCATTCACATACTGAATGGCACTTCGTCTGGATAGCAATCACCTTGATCTTTACGGGATCCTTAAGTTCTTCTAACATCGTACGCTAAAAATGTTTTTCATTTAAAGCAAGTGTGAGCATTCAATTGCCCAACAAATCATAGCAGTTGAACAAATAACTTCAAGAATTCAGACATTCCTTTAGAACTTCGATAACCGAACAAAGGTTATGAAGCAGCTTGAATAATAGGAATAATCTCGATTCCTATCATTTTAAAACATTATTCACATTCACTTTGAAATACATTCATTCTTCTACCTTTTCATACACATCCATCATTCTGCTAGAATCATTAGCACAGACTTAACAATAACGAATCATGTTTAAACAGAACAGTCTATTATTGAACAGTTAAATTACAGAACAGTTCATCTCATAGAAATACCAAAGTGTTCACATTGTGGCTCAAGGCCTTATATGTTCTACCACCTTGTACAAATATCGCACATTTGTACATAGACAGAACTTCTCAAGTTCAACATTTGAGAAGCTTAAGAAACTTGTATTCATCTAGAATATGAATGAAGTTAGGAAACTTGCCTTATGCACAGCTACAGCTTACGCTGAACTGCTAATTCCAGTTCCTATGTAGCACATAAGAAAAACAACACATACACTAATTAGTCATGTATATTTGACTTATGCATTGGTTTACTTAACTTTACTTCTTAGGGTTCACGTTCTTTCAAACTAAGTTTACGCGACAACTTCCTTTACCAGTTTACGGCTTCATGACATACGGAGATGTCTTACTCAATACGTTCATCATCTTTGATGATTTACAATCTTATCTTCTTCTTATAACTTCTCTAGGACTCAGCACACATCGCTTCTCTTCTGGTAGTCCATATGGTACTCTGAGTGATTTCTCACAAACAACCAACAAACAAGTTCCCGTCTCATCTACACTGCCATCACAGTGAGTTAGATCGGTTGCCAGTTTCGTATATACCTTCGCTCTCTGAAGGAGTTGTTTAGCCCAGCTCCCATATGCCAACCATCAAAGGTTACGATTGTACCACAACCTAACTTATCTTAACTTATACGAACTATTAAACTATGACGTTTGTTAAGTCAGTCTCTTATTCCTTATGGCTTTCTGGAAACTAAAAGCCATATCTCAGAATTCATTCTTTATCGTCCAAGTTATACATTATTTTGTATACTCAGAGCGATCATTCAATTTAATCATTAACTCGGCTTTGTTACATTATGCGTACTTGTCTTTAATTCAGCTTCTTCACCATTCATGGTTTAATCATTGGTCTTCATTATCTTACGGTCAAACCATACACGGGGTATAGGTTCAGTCCGTTTAATATTTGCATACACTCAACCTTCACGTCGGTTAAAGTGTTTATTGCTTACATTGCATTCTAACATTCTCATCTGACTCACATTTGGCTTTCGTTAATCTTCTTACCGTTTGCTACGGCTTTCTTAATAACATCCGCTATTCTTCCTTAATGTCGAAGCCATACGATTCACGGTATGCTAAGACCGGTCATTCAACGCAACTGCATTGAATTCATAACGTCTATATGCTTTACACTTATCTCTCATTACCATAACATAACATCGAAATGTTATTCATTACCCTCGTCAATCAACGTCTAAGGAATCACCATCATAGCAATCCCTCACGTTCGTTTATCGTGACTATGGTCCCCGGATATCGGTTCCATAACCCGCGTTCACATTATTTTAATCTCGTTTAATCTTGTTGTTCAACCTTTATTAAATGTTTAAAACACTTGATTAATTGCTACATTAGTTGAACATTATGTTCTTTATCTTTCCTTACGTTTCCCCAAGAGTTTGAAAGCGCTTAAAAGCTCTTCTCCGGCTTTTCCCTACATCAGGTCATGGCCGCTTACTCTCTTCTTTATCTCTCGCCATGCAATGCGAGTTTGCGATCTGGCTTCCTGGTCCTGCAATCGTGCACCACCTTAGAAGGCATGGCCAGCGCCGTGGCGCCAAGCCCTAACCCTAGAAAATTTCTCTAAGTGTTAAATCCAATTTGAGACGCTTACTTCCCGCTTTCATAACTTATTCGTTATAACTTAGAATGAGGTCATTCCAAAGCCATTCTCTTCCTTATCTTAAGTACTTCAATCCCCCTCAGACAGAACTTTATTCTGAATCTATTAATGTGCCATTCCATTGGCTTAATCTTCACCCTTCGTTCATTTTACATTTTTAACGCTCTTTGTTCGTTCGTCCGTAATTCGGTCATCCGAACTTAGAATTCATTCATTCTTAAGTCCACGACTCACGTTTCCTATGTTCTCTTACATTCTTATGAAACCCTACACGTTCAGGTTCATTTACTAACTTTCTAATTCTTGTTCGTCTTTTACGAAATTTTCGCCATAACTTCGTTATAGCTCAGTTTTAATTCGTTCTTTATGAACATTTCTACCATTCCTAACCAATCAATAAGCATCTAACTTATACACGATGATTTTAAACTTGTCCATTAACAACAATTATCCTACGATGGTTTTAAATTTGTCCATCAACAACGTTCTTCGTGTTCTTCGCATGTTCTTCGTGTTCTTCGTTCGTTCTTCATTTTTAAACGATATTTTAGATTATAATTTCACTTTTTCTTGGAATTTAATGTAATAGAACACCATTCCTTACTTATTTCACCTACTCATTCATATAATCCACTCGGATCGTTCTAATTCATTACAAATCTTACACTTCCTTAAGAAATTTATAAACTAAACTTTTAATTCTTATTTCTATGTTTTATCATGATTTCAACCATATGAAATCATTCTTATCATCTTTTACTTCCTATTCTCGTTAAGCTATATTTTTAACATATGAAACTTAAGGAAAATTTATAGAAGACTAGGTTTTGGATTATATTTCTTCTTTAATCTCCTTCCGTCGGATAAAGTTTGCTCACGAGCTAACTTTTCCTCCTCCTTTTCCTCTTTTTTCTCCCATCCGAAATCTCTCTCTCTCTCTCTCAAATTTTGTAGGATTTTCAAAATTCTAAACAAATTATTTAAGCTTCCTATTTATAGAAAATCAAGGCTATGGGCATTTTAGTCATTTCGCCCCCAAACCTCCTTACTATTCATGACTTAAACACTAAGTTTACTTACTCCTTAAGTTTACTTAGCCCTTAAGTTTTATTGCTCATCACTTATAAGCACTTTACTTAGCCATTAAGCATTTTCCTTCACGTTTTCTCCTAACGTACTTAAATGAGTGAAAAGTACATAACAAGATTTTTTTCATTTTATTTTGTCCAATTTTTCACGCTTTTTTTGAAAAAACTTTTATCTACTTACTTAACTTTTCACGACATATTATCGTCAAATCTTTCAAAAGAATGTCATTTTGACATACCGAACTCTTAGAAAGGCTTAGGTTATTCAAACCTAACCCTTAGGTTTTGTCGGGTGAATAGTGTCTATTTTGTCTTTTTCCCCAAAAATATTTTTGTTCCCGGAAAAATTTTATTTTCGTCTTCAAAATTCTTACTCGTTCAGTCTAGCTCGTTGCCAGAATCCTCCCGACTTATAATCATCCTAGGTTCTAGAACGATTAATAAACACATAGCACGGAATATTATTAATAAAAATTTATTTTATTAATAACTAATTCTTTAAATCTTAAATTCTGGACAATCCGAATTTCTGGGTTGTCACATTCTTCATCCCTTATAAAAATTTCATCCTCGGAATTTCTTAAAACCACACCCATACCCAGGTCATCACATTCACCCCTTCTTCACAGAATTTCGTCCTCAAAATTTTAACCTACCCCTCTTCTCAACTTCTCTTCAAAGAAGTTTTTATCTTTCAAACATTCTCTCACCTTTATAACTTATCAAGAATTATGAAGTAGAATGAACATCGAGGAATATAAGAATCCCCTTAAAATATTTCATACTTTTGCTGAGGGGTCAAATTGACCATGAACTCTTACTAGGTTTAATAGCATGACGCCGTAACCTTTCTTTCCATGGTCAGTTTACAATCACCAAGAAGGTAAACTACCTCTTTCATACGTAGGCGATCAACCCATTGTATAACCCCATTTCGGGGTGTGTTCACCTCAGAATTAATCATTAGATTCTGCACCAAAACAATTTGGATTGACATAACTTCTTCAAATAAAGCAAAATTTTCTTTTAAACTGACATACTATTCGTCTTGGCCAAATCAAGTAGCTTAGACCATATCAATAAATTGGATATCAACTTGAAACATTTGTCTAGTCAACTCAATTGACATCGACTACTTCTTTAAATTCTTTTTCAATTCATCAAAATGTTTTATGAAGTCATGATACCGTACTTTTCACGGTACGTTGAGGACTTCGTCATTATACATCATACCATAGCGGGTTGTTGATCCTAAGATCACATCCAACACTAGGTTTAATTGCATTAATAACTCCATCCTTTTATCATCCTTGCATCGAATGCCCGGATGATATAAAATTCATTTTGATATTTCAAATCAATTTCTATGTAGCCAAAATAATTAGCATAGACATACCAAGAATAGTTCTTTTAAAGATCTATTGGTTCCAAAAGTTGAACCAATTCTTTCCCTTTTCAAACGCACACATAAGCACGATTTCAATAAACTTTGAAATCTAGCATAACTAGATAACTTGGAACATCCTATTATTCATCTTCCTTTATTGTCTTACTTGCAGTAATACTTAATCTTCTCTAGCACCTTCAAGGCTAATTCTACTAAAAATAACTCATTTTCAGTCTAAACATCACTATACCTTAGTACAGTTCATCAACTTATCACACATTATGAGTTCAGGAACTTTCCATAATAATATGAGTTTAAGAACTATCTCAGTTAGACCATAGGCGTCCATTCACTGAGAAGTTCAAAAACCTACCATATCATTATGAGTCACAAACGTACCATAAGTATGAGTTTCAAGAACTCGCACCTACCTTATCGTTCTCTACCTATTAAGTATATACATGAGAAAAGATTCACCTTCTTGTCATATACATCTTGATAGCGTGACCAATTCCAATGATTATCACTCAAATAAGCTAAGCAGTTGTTACCCCAAGCACAAACCTCTGCCCATAACAAAGGTTCATACAACTCAGCTATCACATGAGTCCTCAATTGAAATTTTATAACTTCTAAATTTCTCTTTACTTAATACGATTTTTCTTTAATTCGTATGTTATCCTTCATAACTCAATCTGAGTTCTTCTTCCCATACTACTTCGTAGTACCCTTCATTCATAGCATTAGCTATAAATCATTCCTCGTTTAACAGCTCATATGTTACTATGATTTACTATGATCACGTGGTCATCTTCTTTCCTAATCGTTGAACTTAATGATCTTCTTATCCATCTCTCTACGATTATAGTCTTAGGTACTCATACCTAAGGTTTATAACCTATCAGCTCTGATACCAACTTGTAACGCCCCGAAATTCGGTCTATCTTCACACCCAGATTCCGTACGTCACGAGTACATCATTCATCCAAACATACATCATTATATACTGAAATATAACAACATACATTCTAAATTCCCAGGTTCTAAAACCTTATAACTCCTTTCATTACAAATAACGATAATTACATTATTCTTTACATATTATACAAGTGACTTTCATCCGCCACTAAGGATACATAATAGCTCATTAAAATAATCTAAAGTTCATTTAACTTATTTTATATTACAAGTCTTCGCTCGATCTTCTTGCTCATTCACATACTGAATGGCACTTCGTCTGGATACTGATCAGCTTGATCTTTACGGGATCCTTAAGTTCTTCTAACATCGTACGCTAAAAATGTTTTTCATTTAAAGCAAGTATGAGCATTCAATTGCCCAACAAATCATAGCAGTTGAACAAACAACTTCAAGAATTCAAACATTCCTTTAGAACTTCGATAACTGAACAAAGGTTATGAAGCAGCTTGAATAATAGGAATAATCTCGATTCCTATCATTTTAAAACATTATTCACATTCATTTTGAAATACATTCATTCTTCTACCTTTTTCATACGCATCCTATCTGGCTAGAATCATTAGCACAAACTTAACAATATCGAATCATGTTTAAACAGAGTAGTCTCTTATTGAACAGTTAAATCACAGAACAGTTCATCTCATAAAAACACCGAAGTGTTCACATTGTGGCTCAAGACCTCATACGTTCTACCACCTTGTGCAAATATCGCACATTCGCAGAAGACGAAACTTCTCAAGTTCAACATCTGAGAAGCTTAAGAAACTAGCATTCATTTAGAATATTAATGAAGTTAGGAAACTTGCCTTATGCACAGCTACATCTTACGTTGAACTACTAATTCCAGTTCCTATGTAGCACATAAGAAAAACAACACATACACTAATTAGTCATGTATATTTGACTTATGCATTGGTTTTCTTAACTTTACTTCTTCGGGTTTGTATTCTTTCAACCTAAGTTTACGCGACAACTTCATTTACCGGTTTACGGCTTAATGACATACGGAGATGTCTTACTCAATACGTTCATCATCTTTGATGATTTACAATCTTATCTTCTTCTTATAACTTCTCTAGGACTCAACACACATCGCTTCTCTACTGGTAGTCCATATGGTACTCTGAGTGGTTTCCCACAAATAACCAACAAACAAGTTCCCGTCTCATCTACGCTGCCATCACAGTGAGTTAGATCGGTTGCCAGTTTCATATATACCCTCGCTCTCTGAAGGAGTTGTTTAGCCCAGCTCCCATATGTCAACCATCAAAGGTTACGATTGTACCACAACCTAACTTATCTTAACTTATACGAACTATTAAACTATAATGTTCATTAAGTCAGTCTCTTATTCCTTATGGCTTTCTGGCAACTAAAAGCCATACCTCAGGATTCATTCTTTATCATCCAAGTCATACAGTCTTTTGTATACTCAGAGAGTTCATTCAATTTAATCATTAACTAGGCTTCGTTACATTATGCGTACTTGTCTTTAATTCAGCTTCTTCACCATTCATGGTTTAATCATTGGTCTTCATTATCTTATGGTCAAACCATACACGGGGTGTAGGTTCAGCCCGTTTAATATTTGCGTACACTCAACCTTCGCGTCAGTTAAAGTGTTTAATGCTTACATTTTATTCCAACATTCTCATCCAACTCACATTCGACTTTCGTTAATTTTCTTAGCATTCGCTACGGCTTTCTTAATACCATTTGTTATTCTTTCTTAATGTCGAATCCATACGGTTCGCGGTATGCTAAGACCGGTCATTCAACGCAACTGCATTACATTCACAGCGTTTATACGCTTTAAACTTATCTCTCATTACCACAACATAACATTGAAATGTTATTCATTACCATCGTCAATCAATGTCTAAGGAATCACCATCATAGCAATCCCTCACGTTCGTTTACCGCGACTATGGTCCCCGGATATCGGTTCCGTAACCCGCGTTCACATTCTTTTAATCTCATTTAATCTTTTCGTTCAACCTTTATTAAAGGTTTAAAATAATTGATTAATTGCTACATTAGTTGAACATTATGTTCTTTATCTTTCCTCGTTTCCCCAAGAGCCGAAAGCGCTAAAAGCTCTTCTCTCGCTTTTTCCTACCTTTGGCGATGCTAAGCGCCACTCTCTTCTTTTTATCTCTTCATACCATGGCAGTGAGTTTTGTAATACACGCTTCCTCGTGCAGTGGTCTGCCGCCACCTTAGAAGGCATGGTTGGCACCGCGGCACCAAGCCCTAACCCTAGAAAATTTCTCTAAGTGTTAAATCCAATTTAAGACACTTAATTCCCGCTTTCATAACTTATTCGTTATAACTTGGAACGAGGTCGTTCCAAAGCCATTCTCTTCCTTATCTTACGTACTTCAATCACCCCTTGGACAAAACTTTATTTTGAATCCGTTAACATGCCATTCTATTAGCTTAATCTTCACCCTTCGTTTGTTTTACGTTTTTAACGCTCTTTGTTCGTTCGTCCGTAATTCGGTCATCCGAACTCGGAATTCGTTCATTCTTGAGTCCACCGACTCACGTTTCCTAAGTTCTCTTACATTCTTATGAAACCCTACATGTTCGAGTTCATTTACTAACTTTCTAATTCGTGTTCGTCTTTTACGAAATTTTCGCAATAACTTCGTTATAGCTCAGTTTTAATCCGTTCTTCATGAATGTTTCTACCGTTCCTAACCAAGCTATAAGCATCTAACTTATACACGATGGTTTTAAACTTTTCCATCAACAACAATTATCCTACAATTGTTTTAAATTTGTCCATCAACAACGTTCTTCGTGTTCTTCACGTGTTCTTCATGTGCTTCGTTCGTTCTTCATTTTTAATCGATATTTTGGATTATGATTTCACTTTTTCTTGGAAATTAATGTTTTAGAACACCATTCCTTACTTATTTCACCTACTCATTCATATAATCTACTCGGATCATTCTAATTCATTACAAATCATACACTTCCTTAAGAAATTTATAAACTAAACTTTTAATTCTTATTTCTTCGTTTTCTCATGATTTCAACCATATGAAATCATTCTTATCATCTTGTACTTCTTATTCTCGTTAAGCTATGTTTTTAAAATTTATAGAAGACTAGGTTTCGGATTACCTTTCTTTTTTAATCTCCTTCCGTCGGACAAAGTTTGCTCACGAGCCAACTTTTCCTCCTCCTTTTCCTCTTTTTTCTCCTATCCAAAATCTCTCTCTCTCTCTCTCTCTCTCTCTCAAATGTTGTAGAATTTTCAAAATCCTAAACAAATGATTTAAGCTTCCTATTTATAGAAAACCAAGGCTAGGGATATTTTAGTCATTTTGCCCCCCAAACCTCCTTACTATTCATGACTTAAGCACTAAGTTTACTTACTCCTTAAGTTTACTTAGCCCTTAAGTTTACTTGCTCATCACTTATAAACACTTTACTTAGCCATTAAGCATTATCCTTCATGTTTTCCCCTAACGTAGTTAAACGAGTGAAAAGTATATAACAATACTTTTCGTCGTTTTTATTTCGTCCGATTTCTGTACGTTTTTTGAGAAAAACATTTATCAACTTACTTAACTTTTCACGACATATTATTGTCAAATCTTTTGACGGAATGTCATTTCGACATACCGAACTCTCGGAAAGGCTTAGGTTATTCAAACCCTAACCCTTAGGTTTTGTCGGGTGAATAGTGCCTAGTTCGTCTTTTTCCCCGAAAATATTTTTGTTCCTGGAAAAATTTTATTTTCATCTTGAAAATTCTTACTCGTTCAGTCTAGCTCGTAGCCAGAATCCTCCCGACGTATGATCATCCTAGGTTCTAGAACGATTAATAAACATATAGGATAAAATATTATTAATAAAAATACATTTTATTAATAACTAATTCTTTAAATCATAAATTCTGGACAATCCGAATTTTTGGGTTGTCACAAGTACTATTCACGGGATACTATTCCTGAAGTACTATTCATGGGGTACTATTAACTCAGGTACTATTCACCCGGGATACCATTCATGATAAAAATTGATTTCTTTTTGGTCTAAATCATTTTTGATACAATATTATTCTGGAATTTTACTCCACAAAGCAGTATCATGTTGACAATTTGGACATTATTGAATTCTGGATAAATTGATTATAAATCTTTAAAAATTTATCATTTGCTTTCTTTTAATTGAATTCTTATATCATTGTCATCATCCTCATGCATATATTATGATGAAAGTCATCTTTGGTCGTAGTGCATAGATGGACTATTGATTGGTATGATTATGACCAGGGATTATTTGGTACAATCATGACATGTAATGTTACAAATGATGTGGTAAAAGTCCTCATTGGCCTATAGTGCATTGATAGACAGTTGTTGGCATGATCATGACCATTGGTGAAAACACGAATATCCTTGGCCCGTAGTGCATGGATTATTTGTGGTTGTGATACTAATGAATATCCTTCGCCCATAGTGCATGGATAATTCAAAGATGTGGATTATTTTATTGTCGAGTCTCAAATGATAAAATTGATGATAAACTTTCTAAATCATGAAGATAGTAGATATCATGCTCTACTTGACTCTTCTAATGGATTGTTTGTTCCGCTGCAGTTAAACTTGAGGTTTATTATATTTTATCAGTTTAACACTATTGAAGGCGAACGATAATTTATTCTGCATTATCTTAGTCATAATATTTCTTACTGGGCTAGTTGAGCTCACCCTTTTGCTTTCATTGTTCTCTTCAAGAATTGAGAACGTAGCCGGGACTAGTCGAGGAACAGAGTGATGGTCCGAGTTGGTGGTTGTAGTAGTCATTATTATTTTATAAAATAGTGTGATAATAATTGTAATGAGGACTCCATTTGAGTTTGGATATTGTCTAGAAAACAATATTCGTGTTAAAACTTTCACCTATGTTTTGTCGTATTTTACACGATAGTTGTATAATTAAGTTTGTATTTGAATTTTGTACCATGTATTTGGCGACTCAGAATTGGTGATGTATACCTATTTTGTGGGTGTCACATGGCCCAATATGTGACTTCGTAAAATTATTCTGGCACCGAGATTCATAGAGTTCGGGGGCTTGCTTGAGTGAGGGGAAGGTGTTAGGCAACTCCCGACTTTCATGAAACACGATTACCACATCTTTGTTGTTTTCCTAGGTGTGAAGTGTGTGTGTATATGTGTGTATGTGATTTTGACAAAGCCTTTGATATTTTGAAATTGTATTAAATGCCTTGATTTTAGAAGTTAATCTAAACCTTTTTTTAGCATAGGAGCGTGTATATTTGATTATTTTAAAAGCTTTTTGGGAGGGTTTGGAGAACTCGGTGTTCTAGCTCTATTTGTTGCTTGGTTTTAGCCCTATGTTTGTCTACCCCGAGCGATTTATTTTACAAGATCTTCATTGTTTCTTTTAATTTTAAAAATCATTTTTTGGGGATAATAAACATGAAATAAAGCATTAAAAAGGGTCGGGCCATCCCCGGGCATGAAAGCCATCTTGATAGACCCGAGCACTTATAATCACAATATTCACTATCATTAGGCCTTAAATTCGGTCTCAAACACTTAAGGTGCAATGTTCAAAACAATCATTTAAAGCTCTCCCCCAAACTTAATTTTCACCAAATTTGTCAATTAACTAAGCAAACTAGCCTTCCAATTCAATATAATCAAAAATTAAGAGTACCCAATCCCAATTGAGTCAACACAAACTCAATGGGTGTTCAAACAAAGATATTCAATAAATTTGTTGAATCACTCCTAAAACAAGCAATTTCGAGTAAATAATGTTAAATCTCTTTTACACTTACTTGTTTATGGTAATTGATGACCTCAATTGGAGTAGTTGATATCAATATTTGAAATTGAAACTCTTATTCAAATCCATTCTTGTCAATTTAGAAATTGGATGTGAGAAACTGTGACGATGAATAGAGATGATGAGATAGTGTTTTTGTTTTCATTATTGAGGTTGGGTAGGAGATTAGGATTTTGATTTTGGTGAGGAAAGGGAAGTATAAGTTTCACGTGGTGTAGGAAGAGAAAAGAGAGGAGCTTTATATGAACTAGGAGAGAAAATATAGGTTGATTTGGGTTGAAAGGAGTGATTCCCGATTAGGGCTTAATTTTTTTTTTCCAAAGTCTGGGCAAGAGCGCCTAGGCGCTTGATTTTGTATGGTATTGACCGCCTACGCACTTGAAGATAGAACATGTTTGTTAGGTGTAGCGCCTAGGCGCTTGGAATGGGCATAGAGTGAGCGCTTAGGTGCTTGGGGATTGCTAAGTGTTCTGCATTTGAGCGCTTAGGCGCTTGGGCCTGACTTGGTGGATTTTGTGCGTCTTCCATGCTTCCAACCTGCATATCAAAGCTTCAATTCTCAGTTTTTGTTTGCAAGGAGATTACGACTTATACTAAAACCCTAAACTAAGATAAAATATATAGTTAACTAAACTAACATACTAAAATAAAAGAAACTAACCAAAATTAAAGACTCGCCTAAAGTACTAATAAACAAGATACCCTACAGTACTAAGCAATTCAATAATATTAAAAATGAAGGAAAATGATTAGAAATCTGAGAATTTGACAACTAGACATTCCAGCGAAACCCCCGAATGGGTAGTCGTAGTGGCCATTAGTCGAACCCGCTAAATATGAAATCTTGTTTCCTATCCTAAAATCAAATGAAGACCGTGTTAGAGAACATATGGGGTGTAACTACTGAAATTAGTTTTATAAAATCCTAAGCTATAAAAGTTTAACCACTAAATAAACTAACAATAAATTGAACAAAATAAAAACTCCTGGGTTGCCTCCTAGTTAGTGCCTGGTTTATAGTCTTTCAACTCGACTTTGTCTTCTCTATTCTAATCAGGCTCCCCTAGGATATTGTGGATGCTCTTGCTCTCAGCTGCACATCTCTAGCAATGTTTCACCATCCTTTTCCACCGTCGATTTACTTTTTTACTAGGAATTTCATCACCAATCCCAATTTTCCCACCAATACTATTCCAAGAATCTTCATGCACCAATTCCTCTCCTTTCTTGATTAAACTATAGTCCTCAACATCGCTTGGGAATTTGATCGCGTTGAACACCTGGAATTTTACCTTTTGGTTATCCACTCTCATAGTTAATTCACCATTCTGCACGTCAATCAAAGTTCTTCCAGTGGCCAAAAACGGTCTTCCCAAGATGATTGGAATGTCTTTATCTTCTTCGTAATCCAACACCACAAAATATGCCGATAAAATTAATTTGTCTACCTTCACCAAAACATCCTCCACTATACTTAACGGATACGCGATCGATCTATCTGCAAGCTGTAAGGTGACATTTGTTTGTTTTGCTTCCTTTAAACCCAACTTATTGTATATGGAGAGTTGCATTAGATTTATGTTTGCTCCCAAATCACACAAAGCTTTCCCAACAAATTGATTTCTGATTGAACAAGTGATGTTAAAACTCCCAGGATCCTTCAACTTTGATGTAAGCTTTTTCTGCAGAATTGCACTACACTCTTCTGTTAACGCCACAGTTTCAAATTCGCCCAGCCTTCGATTCTTGGATAAAATTTCTTTTATAAATTTCATGTAGCTTGGCATTTGCTCTAGTGCTTCGACAAACGGGATATTGATGTGCAATTTTTTAAAGATCTCCATAAATTTGGCGAACTAGTTCTTAAGTTTTTGACTTTGTAATCATTGAAGAAAAGGCATAGGAGGTACAAATGAAATTTTATTCTTATTTCAAATTCACCTTTTGATTTTCATCAGTTTTCTTCTCCACACCTTTATTCTCATGTTCTTTTCCCATGTAGTTGGGCACCATCTGTTGATTCTCAGCAGTAGTTTCCTTTAACTCTTTTCCATTCTGAAGTGAGATAGAATTACACTATTTATTACCATTGTTCCTCAGATTTTTCTCGGTATCACTAGGTAAAGAGCCTTGAGGTCTATTGTTGAGAGCACTTGCAATATGTCCCATTTGGTTCTCAAGGTTCTTTATCGCAACTGCTTGAGTCCTCATGGTTGCCTCGAATTGGGTTGTCATTCTCGTTAGCAATTCCTCTAACTGAGATACCTTATCGACTGGTTGATGTTATTGAGCTTGTTGAGGCTGTTGAGGGTGAAATATGGGGGATATGGTTGCCTTGGAGCTTGAGCTTTTGTCTGTGACTAATTATTGCTCCACAAGAAATTTGGATGGTTTCTCACTCCTGGATTGTAACTATTTGGATAACTGCCCTGTTGCCTATTATAAATAGAAACAAACTGGATTGACTTAGGATTAATTGCACATTGATCACTTGAGTGGCTACCCGCACATATTTCATAATTTTTTTCCATTTTCTGAACTGGTTGTACCCCAAGTGCATCTATCTTCTTTGTAAGAGCAGAAATCTGAGCTGTCACTTGAGCTGACAATGTTGTCATCACATCCAATTCATAAACCCCAATTATCCTAGGCTGAGTCGTTCTTGCTGTTTGCCACTGATAATTATTAGCTACCATGGTTTCAAGCAACTGATACCCCGCATCACAGTTATTGTCCATAATAGCTCCACCCGCTGCAGCATCTATACTCGATCTCATTGTGCTGAATAATTTGTTATAAAAAGTTCGCACCTGAAGCCATAATATAAGTCATTGTGTGGACATTTTCGCAATGAGTCTTTGAATCTCTCCCGCACTTCATGTGACACCCCCAAATCCGGTACTTCCATTTCCACAAAATTTGGTGTTCACTGTACAAGCATCATCTATCTATCTACCCATAAATAAAATGCAAACCATGCAATAGCAATAAATAATAATTAAATCTCTCCCCTTATGGGGTTACATCAATTGAATAATAAATCCTAGGTTACTCTAACCTTAAATCATCTGTGCGGAAAACATAAACAAATAAGTCTTAAGTAACATCAAGTCTAACTATCATTACATAATCACATAAATAAATAGTCTTCATTACTTTCTAAGCTTGCCCTTGCCCGTACTAGTGGAAGGTTCGTCTTCTCTTTCGTTCTTAAATGCAATGTTATTATTACGTAAGAGTGAGAATGATTGCCCAAAAGTATAACAATATAACAATAAATAATAACATGCGAGAGAAATAATAACTTCTGATATAAAGCTCAACTTTTGAATCAAGAATAAATAACAAGAATCAAAAGAAATTCTGAGGGTCATAAGACCTTGAACTACGTCCTAGGTTGTCAAGTGTTATTACTTGAAACCTTTAACAGTCATAAGACTATGGACTCTCCTTCTCGTTCTTAGGGGGATCAGCCTTTAGTACCATACTGTGCACAATATCTTAACGCTAAAGCGTAAATAATCCCCTATACGGGGTTGTTCATCTCAGTTTGACATTCGAGTCCGCACCAAAGGAAGTTTGGTTTGGATAACTCATCAAGGGTTCTAAAATTTAGAACGCTCATCGACTATGGACTAGTCGAATCAAATAAGGGTTCGCTAGTCTAAAAAGGTTTAACAATAACTGATAATTTAACTTGGATAAAATCTCAAAGGTATACAATAGAATAATTATTGTATAACAACATCATGCTTGAAGATTAATAAACTTTAATATATATAAGACAGGATTGATCAATAATAATGAGAACTTGCTCAATATTGAAAGATGAATTAATCAACTTATATAACGATAACAAGTAGGGTTAGGAAACTTGCTCAACAAAAGTTTAGGGTAAGAAACTTGCCTCGTGTGTAGATTACACTTAAACAAACTCGTTCTTTGAATTAAATCCTACATACCAATTACGTTCATAATACCAGTCAATAATAACGTACTAACATCATAACTTTACTCTTTGTTTGACTCGAATTCATGACTATACTTAGTCAATTATTACCTTCCTTCTCACTCTTCTTTTTCTTCTGCTCCTGATTATACTTCGTTACTGCATCACTTCCACCCTCAGCAAGTATGGCCTTCTCTAACACTCCCGCAAAAGTGTTCAATTGGAACATTGACACTTTGCTATACAACCAGGGCTTCAGTCCCTTCTCAAATCGTCTCGCCTTCCTCTCATCGGTATGTACTTGGTACGTGGCGAACCTAGCCAACTCGTTAAACCTTGCTGCATAATCAGCTACTGACATACTTCCCTGCTTCAACTCTAAAAACTGGACTTCCATCTGATTTTGTGAACTTGTCGGAAAGTACATCTTGAAGAACATCTCTTTGAATCTTTCCCAGGATATAACACCTTCACCTCCTCTCACCTTGTTTTCCTGCCACCAATAGCTGGCTTCGGACTTCAGCATAAATGTTGCATAAGCAGTCTTCTGATCTTCCCTTACCCTAGCAACATCGAACACCTTCTCCATCTCCATTACCCACATTTGAGCTTCAATTGGGTTTATGGAACCCTTAAACTCTGGCGGTTCCACCGCCTTGAAGTCCTTAAACGAAGTATTTGGTAGAGCTTGAGGTTGATTATTAAGTGCTCCAGCTAAAAGGTTTACCAATTGCTGAACGGAGTTAGCATTGGCGTCATTGTTATTGTTTGTTGACCCTTCCTGAGCTTGCTGACGATTTTGTCTTCAAGGCGGCATATTTCTGTTAAGAATATACGCTTATTAGATCTTTACTCAATCTCTAAAACATTTAAGACTTAACTAAACATTTAATCATAACTCACTTAACACATTACTTCAAATAAACTTTGACATTTCATTTAATTCAAAAGTCTTTACATTATAAAATAGCATCACTGCTATTTATATCAACTATCCCGAGATAAAGAATCTACAGGATTTAAAACATCACAATATTCCTTTATTTATGAACATATCGGAATTTACATCATTAACTATCAAATAGTTTTCACATATTTAAACTAATACTATCACTGTCTATTAAGGCGCTGGTTGGCCTTGCTACGTTCCTCCTCCATGATGCGGCACATCGTTCTATGATCTAGCATATATGATGGTAGATCCTCAAACTGGATTGGATACTTCCTAACTCGATCTTGGACTGCATCCATTGTATTTTGTAGTGTAGAGTATGTCTCCTCAAGTTTAGCCTTCTTCGCACAAATGATCATCTTCTCGCATCGATCGACCTGGCGTGACTCTTGTACCACCCTCCTCTTGCTGCAGCAAGCCTCTCCGAGGTCTCCTTCAGATCCTTCTTTAACTTCTCTATTTCTCGGACTTATCCTCGGTCCGACCCTTCTCGTGAACTGATCCCACCCACGCTTTCCTAAACGTGTGAAGAGTCACAATCTCTCTATCCTTCGCGCTCCATAGTAATCATTGACTAACTAACCGCTTTCGATCAAATCCGAGCAAAGATCCTACAACTCTACATTACGATCATAGAGTGCATCATACATCTCTGCGTCAATGGAGTTCGGTGGAAACTCCTCTTCTTCCTCTTCTTCTTCCTCTTCCTCAGGATCCTCCTCTGGATCAGACTCCGGCTCATGCTCTCGACCCGCCAGTGAAGATCAACGGAGATGGCTCTCTCTCATACAAGTTGTTCCCCAGACGACATGAATGTCTCTGGGCTCCTCCTCTATAGGTAATCGGGTTCCTCCTCCCAAATTCGACTAGCTCCTCCAACATCCGCATCCTGACAACAAAATTTTAAGTTTTAGTTACTAATCCGTGCTAGCGAACACATAGATTAACACATAAGCACATAAAGTATTTTATTATCTTCAATGAATTTAGAAATTCATTTCTTATACCTCGATAAGAGTCAACCACTAATATGTTCTCGATCTCCTACAAGGCTACTACCTAAGGTTGTTCCCCCACCTAAGGTTCATAACCTACAGCTTTGATACCAACTTGTGACACCCCCAAATCCGGTACTTCCATTTCCACAGAATTTGGTGTTCATTGTACAAGCATCATCTATCTATCTACCCATAAATAAAATGTAAACCATGCAATAGCAATAAATAATAATTAAATCTCTCCCCTTATGGGGTTACATCAACTGAATAATAAATCCCAGGTTACTCTAACCTTAAATCATCTGTGCAGAAAACATAAACAAATAAGTCTTAAGTAACATCAAGTCTAACTATCATTACATAATCACATAAATAAATAGTCTTCATTACTTGCTAAGCTTGCCCTTGCCCTTACTAGTGGAAGGTTAAATCCGCTTTTCGTTCTTAATCGCAATGTTATTATTACGCAAGAGTGAGCACGATTGCCCACAAGTATAACAATATAACAATAAATAATAACATGCGAGAGAAATAATAACTTCTGATATAAAGCTCAACTTTTGAATCAAGAATAAATAACAAGAATCAAAAGAAATTCTGAGGGTCATAAGACCTTGAACTACGTCCTAGGTTGTCAAGTGTTATTACTTGAAACCTTTAACAGTCATAAGACTATGGATTCTCCTTCTCGTACTTAGGGGGGATCAGCCCTTAGTACCATACTGTGCACAATATCTTAACGCTAAAGCGTAAATAATCCCCTATACAGAGTTGTTCATCTCAGTTTGACATTCGAGTCCGCACCAAAGGAAGTTTGGTTTGGATAATTCATCAAGGGTTCTGAAATTTAGAATGCTCATCGACTATGGACTAGTCGAATCAAATAAGGGTTCGCTAGTCTAAAAAGGTTTAACAATAACTGATAATTTAACTTGGATAAAATATAAAAGATATACAATAGAATAATTATTGTATAACAACATCATGCTTGAAGATTAATAAACTTTAATATATATAAGACAGGCTTGATCAATAATAATGAGAACTTGCTCAATATTGAAAGATGAATTAATCAACTTATATAACGATAACAAGTAGGGTTAGGAAACTTGCTCAACAAAAGTTTAGGGTAAGAAACTTGCCTCATGTGTAGATTACACTTAAACAAACTTGTTCTTTGAATTAAATCCTACATACCAATTACGTTCATAATACCAGTCAATAATAACGTACTAACATCATAACTTTACTCTTTGTTTGACTCGAATTCATGACTATACTTAGTCAATTATTACACTTAGTGTAAAATTAAAACATCAAGAAAAATAAACTAATTATGAATTCGATCATTCAATCCACACGTAATTGTGTTATGGACATGTTAAGAATTTATTTTAACATCTCATTATAGGGCTAACAAGTCCTTATAATCATTAAACTAAGTTGCTAACTCGTTTCTATACTTGAACATTAAAAATTTGCATTTTCTGGACATTCTGCTAAGTGGTATTTACATATTTCACTTTTATCTTAACTCTTGGCCTTTGACTTTGATGCTTAGTATATGGTACATGGCATTATTGCCATGGAAGCGAGAAAATGAATCAACAAATAAAATGAAACCCCAGCACTCAATTTCCAGTTTGCGAAGAACACAGAATTCAGTGAAATCAACACATCTTTAACACTAATTTCACCAAATTACACATACCCACATGTTATAATTCATATATAATCATTACCCAACACTTACAAAGTAATTTTAACCCATAAAAACATATAATTACAGAATTCAACATGCAAATTATACTGTTCTTGATGTTCTTGAAGTTTTGAACACAATTTCCTAAAATTCAATGTTTCGGATTCGTTATACAACCAAATCCAACCATTCAAATTTCATTTTGTTCATTTTAACATGCATAATCATATCAATGTGTGAATTTTGCAAAAAAATTATATTTGACATACTAAAAACACGTATAAGGCCATATGGTCATATCACGTACTCTGTAGATTTTTGAAATAACCAGTCATAATACATAGTATGAAACTTATGATATGAAAATCTATACAATATGTAAAACATGTTAAATTACTCGAATCATTACATATATTCCTAACACCATATCCCAATTTACAAAAATTACATAACGTAAGAAAGCCAATTTTTCATGAAACTTAAAAGACGTACAATAAGAATTGGGTTGAAGAAATTACCCAAGCGTAGATTAGATAAATTGACAATTCTCTCTACTTCAATCACAGAGTTTCTCCCAATCTCTCTCAAAATTTCTCAAACTCTCTCTTGTTTCTCACTGTTTTTGTCAGACTTAGAAAAATAATAATCAAGGAGAAGACGTCTGATATTAAAGGAGAAGAATTGACGCATAAGTGGTCAGCTACTCCCCAACATGGGTAAACTACCCTCAACTTCCACCAAGGCCATGTTTGGCTAGTTAGAATAGGGTTTAAAACCATTTAATTTAATAAAACTTTATTATATAGTTTAAATAATGTCACATCCATATAAAATAAATTAATTATCTAATTTAATTTACTTTAAATAAAATATAATAATTTCTCATTAATTCACATAGTCACATAATTAAATTTCTCATTTAATAAAAATATTAAATTATTAAATCTCTAATTAATAATTAAATTAATTTAAATAACATTAGGCTTGTTAATTATTTCTTTTAATTCAATAAGCTCACATAATCACATACTTCGAATAATAAAAATTCTCCATATTAATTTAATAAATATAACACATATAATTAAATTAATCTATCACAACTTCATCAATTAATTAATTAATCTAATAATTAATTCATCGAAAAATATTTATTCAATCAAATAAATATTCAAAATTAATTTACAAAATCTCGGTTGTCACACTTCATATAGTGATTCTGAATCATGTTGAACGAAAGAGAAAATATCATTCCGTAACTTTGCTATTTTTGCAAGCGGGAAAAAGTTTGCAAGAAATTTTTGGACTAAGTCATTCCATGTAGTAATCGAGCCTGATGGTAGTGAATCGAACCAACTTTTAACCTTATCTTTGAGAGTAAACGAAAATAGCCTTAGCCTTATTACATCCTCTAACACATTATTGTACTTGAAATTATAGCAGATTTCTATGAAGCTGACTATGTGATCGTTCGGAACATCATTCGGTAACCCTCCAAACTGACATGAATTCTGAATCATCTGTATTGTCCCTGATTTTATCTCAAAACGTATAGCAGTAATGGCAGGCCTCAAAATACTCGACTGAATTTCAGTAACACACGGTGCAGCATAATTTTGCAGTGCTTTTTGCTCTTCTTCGGCCATATTATCTTTCTTATCAAGTGCCTCTTTGGTTTCTTTAACCCACTTACGCAACCGTTGAAACCGTTTTTTGATGGGGTCCTCGTAAGGCAATAAATATGGCTTCTTCGATCTCGTTTGCATACGCTAGTCAAGAACACCTGAAGAGAACAAAAAAGAAAAGGTTTAAATTAAGATTAACTCTATCAAATCAATAATGACAAAATATTAAACATAAGTATACGTGGTCAACAAGTATTACGTGGTCAACAACTTGTATAAAAACTTGTTGTATAAAAATGATATCGACGATTCACACGTAAGTATACGTGGTCAACAAGTATTACAATAATAAAAAAAAGTATCGTTCCCACGAGAAAATAGATTAATATTTATCAATTATCAATTTCAATGCAATTAATCATATTTTAAACTACGGAGTAATGTTTGGGATTTGAAAATTAAAATTAACAAAACTAATTAATAACTAATATCAGAAGTTCACAAGAGTAACTGCAAATTTAACAAGTTAAGATTATAACTTCCATTGGTATTTCATTTAAATCAATTTACTTCCCATTTAATTCAATTAATTAGCACGAATCGTTATCCAAGAATGTTTTATATTACTCACGCACTTCTTCCGAAAGACACGTGAATAAATCCTCCTAAATCTGATTTCTATGAATCAGAATTAGAAGGAACACCCTAGTCAATCAACTCACTATATTCCTATGTGAATCAAGTTAATTAGGGTTTTACACAAAAATTCTTTTAATAGATACAAAAGACACATAGATATATTCCTATCCTACATGCTAATCATATTAACCTTATTCAGATTATATGAACATATGTTATTATATCCAGATCTCAATTTATACTCCATCTTCCAATTTTATATAGATTATCATGGTAATTATTGGCCAAACAATTAATTAATAAACGTAAGATAAAATAATTAATTCAATAAAACCAACTTTCATTTAATGGGAAAGTTTAATTTAAACTACATACCAAGTTCCGTTGCAATCTTAATTAAAATTTAGTTCATAATAATAATAAGGAAATACATCATCCAGATTAATAATCCAAACATCCCAGATAATTACAAAGAAGAAAAATTAAAGAAGAAAAGAAGAAACTCTGAATTTGTTCCTAGACTCTCTCTTTGATCTGTAGCCTTCGCAATCGTCCTTCGTGTTTTCCTTCGTTGTTCTCTCTACAAATCCTTCATAAATTGAGTGATCCCTCTTTCCAGAAGTCTTTTCCTATTTGTATTGGTCCCAGCCCTCATCAAGATTCCTAATTGGCTTCAAAAACAACTCAGCTATAGAAAATCCAACTTTGATCGTGCATGAGCGCTAACGTAGTACAAATTCAAGCGCCTAGGCACTTGACCAGGACTGCGTATTTACAAAAATGCCACTCGGCACTAATTTTAATAATTTTTTATCTTTTTCTTCTCCCAAATGACCAATTTGTCCCACCAGCACCAACCTACAAGAAATAAGCACAAAAACACATAAAAAGATACTAAAAACACTTAAAGATATCAATAATTAAGTTTAATAATATCAGATTCATATGTATAAAACTTACTCATCATCTAGTCTAGATTTAAGCCAATCTAGCATAAAGGTTCAAGCTTTGAAGCCATTGAAGCGGTTTAGGCCTAGATCTGACTAGATTTAGGCTAGATCTAATAAAAAGATTTAATCTTTAACTAGATCTAAGCAAAATATTAGATAAAATATATTGATTTATAGGAAAACAACCAATGTGTGTATAAAGATTGTAACTTTAAATGAATCTAAGCACTATATTAAAATGGATCTAATAGATCTCACTATACATACAAAGAAATGGCCAAAGATTCGATTTTTCACCTTGGGGAATGAAGATACAAGCTTCCTTAAGCCCAAATCTAAGCTATACAACTTTAAATATATGATATCTACTATATAAGTGATGGATCTAACTCAGATCTAATGATTTTATGCTAAACCCGAGACTTTCTCTGTAAGACCCCAACTTTTTATGAATAAAGATTTAATTTTCTCTAAATATTTTTTTGAATAATAAGGTGTTGAATTGATATAATGGTATAGTTATCGGTGATATATGCAAATTTTGCAAAGTTAGCAAGTTGTCATAAAATATTCGTTTGGTAGGAAAATATTCTTTTTGTCAGGAAATATTCGCATGACGGCACAATCATTGGTGGACCCCACAACGGAATGACTGTTGGATATAGAAAGTGACAGAAATAACCTTTTCATAAAATAACGTCAAGGCTTTTGCCGTTAACTATTGAAATACCCGATAATAAAAGTACAATGATATGTGTGGTTGCACAGTAGCACACGATATTGTACAATATCTCTGATTATTGATGCTTACGTAAGAAGTCACTCAATTTCATTTAATAATTTCCATAGTAGTTATTGCATAGTATCTCATATTATTGATTCAATTATTATCATAATATCATCTGCATAATATTTTATATTATTAAATCAATAATTGAGACAGCACAGTTATTCATATTATTATTTTCATTATTGATAATGTCTAGAAAGTTTTGTCGAGGAAACGGGTTAGGTTATTTAATTGCGCGCCAATAAGGAAAAATCCTTATCAGAAAGCCCCCTCTTTCTTGGGATTGATCTGGTTGTCAATATTGTGAGTTATAATATTAATGATGAATAATTGTTGAAAGATTAAAAATGTGTTGATTGAAGATAAGTGATTTGTGAAAATATTTAGTCAATTTTTGATATAAATAAAGGGGTTTGTCATGAAGTATTTGTTGCAAGTTTGGCTTATTACATGGACCCGCACTTACTCATTTTTCAAAATCGACGGTAGAAAATTGTCTCAGATTTGTTTTATTATTATTATAATAGAAATAAAATAGAAAACTTTTTATATAAAATGCATTGTTTTTATATTATATACAAAGTTATTTATTTTATTAGATTATAATTAGAATATATTATATTTTATATAAAGTTTTTGTTTTATTAGAATATTTTATTGCACGGTAATGAATAGTAAAAATCAGAAAAATCGCGCGAATTCGTCCGTGAAATTTTTTCCTATACATCTGTGATTTTCTTAAATAGTGTCCTGCCATTCTCCTATAAATAGGATGCTTAGTTAAGAAATAAAAATTACATTAAAATTAGAGAATTCTTCTTCTATAATATTGTGCGTATTTCTTTTGAGTATAAGGAAACTTTGAGTGCAGCAAATAGTGCAAGTTTTTCTCAAGAATATCTTCGTTATACCAGACAGATTTACTCTACTACTAAAGTAAAGAGTATTATTTATTTCATATTCATAAGAGATATTATTTTTCGTATTCGTAAGGAATATTATTTTCATTCAATATTCGTAAGGAATATTTTTTTCGTTCAATATTCGTAAGGGATATTATCTTTGTTCAATATTCGTAAGGAATATTATTTTCGTTCAATATTCGTAAGGGATATTATTTTTGTTCAATATTCATAAGAAATATTATTTTCTTCCATACTCCACAGTATGTAAGTAATATTATTTTGTTTCATATTCCTAAATCTACACTTATTTTGATAAGTATTGCTTCTATAATCCCTGAAATTAGTAGAATATCCTTGAGTTTTGCGCTTCATCTAGTATCGTTTCACTGGAATATTGGTCTGAACTTTCTTGTTAAATTTCAATATTTTCATATCAGGTTACTATTTATGGGTACTATTTGTACGGTACTATTCATATGGTACTATTCATGGGTACTATTCATACGATACTATTTATGGGTACTATTCA
Source organism: Panax ginseng (assembly GCA_020205605.1). Taxonomy (NCBI): domain Eukaryota; kingdom Viridiplantae; phylum Streptophyta; class Magnoliopsida; order Apiales; family Araliaceae; genus Panax; species Panax ginseng. The sequence continues at coordinate 93,781,111 of CM035129.1, forward strand.
TGGGGTACTATTCACAACAAAATTGGTTTCTTTTCTGTCCAAATTATTTTTGATACATGAATATCATTCTTGAATTTTACTCCACAATTAATTATTATGTTCACAATTTGGACATTCTTGAACTCTGGATAAATTGAATTATAAATTTCTAATATTTATCCTTGATGTCACTTGATTCATTCTTTATATTATTATTATCATCCTCATGTTTATATTGTGGTGAAAGTCATCTTTGGCCCGTAGTGCATAGATGGACTGTTGATTGGTATGATTATGACCAGGAATTATGTATTGGTATAATCAAGACCTGTAATGTTACAGAAAAATGATGTGGTGAAAGCCATTTTTGTCCCGTAGTGCATAGATGGACAGTTGTTTGGCATGATCATGACCACTGGTGATGCTAACGAATATCCTTGGCCCGTAGTGCATGGATAATTCACTGATGTGAAATATTTATTGATTGTTGTTACAGGGATAAAATATTGATGATGGACTTTTAAATCATAGAAGAGAGTAGACTTTACGCTCTACTTGACTCTTTTAATGAATTGCTTATTCCGTTGCAGTTGTTGATCTAAAACTTGTTGTCTATTGCATTCTATCAGATTTTTCCCTGTTGAGAACTAAAGATAATTTGTTCTACATTATCTTAGTCATAATATTCTTTACTGGGCTAGTTGAGCTCACCCTTTTTCTTTTGGTTCCATTGTTCTTCTAAGGAGGCGAGAATGTGGCTGAGACTAGTCGGGGAGTGGAGTAATGGTCCAAGATAGTTATTATAGTAGTCCTCACTATTATGTAAAATAGTGTGACAATAATTATAATGAGGACTTTATTTTTGTTTGGAAATTGTCTACGAGATAATATTTGTTTTGAAACTCAGCTATTATGTTGTCGTATTTGGCACGACAGTTGTATAAATGAAGTTTGTATTTGAATTATGTACCATGTATTTGGAGACTCGGAATAGGTTGTGTAGACCTATTTTAGGGGCGTCACAATTAGTATCAGAGCTATAAGTAAAGAGTCACGAGCCTGTCGTTGGTGACTTCCTTGTGTGGGATGCACCGAAGCTAGACTCTCCATAGGGGACACCCTGAATAACAGTGGCAAGCTAATAGGTATCACTGTGAGGTGCTATCCAAGGTTGGGATGAGAGTCACAGTTGGTATCAGAGCTTAGGGATATGATATCTGCCAGAGATATGAGGTTAGAAATTGGAGAGGAGAGACGAGTAAAACATTCGATAGCGTGTCCTACTTAAGTTTATTTGTTATTTAATTAGTCGGTTGGAATATAGGGATAATATGTTTCATGTCAATTTCTTTAATTAACCCTTGTTTTGTGACAATATTTAAGAATAACATCTGAAAATCAAGAGATGAACTCATATAAAGTTTTAAGTGATGAATTGAGTAGATTCATTTAAAGAATAAATATTAAAGTATAATATCTTTTTATAACAAATATTTTTATTGGGGAGTACTAATTAAGTTCTTAACTAGATTGTAGGATGTCAAGCGAAGAAGAAATTAGAGATATCCATGTGATGAGTAAAGAATTAATAGTTGCACCCGAGGTAGTCGCAGAGGTAGCAGCTGAGAGTAAGAAAGAAGAGGAACCTGAGGAACCTGAGGAGGATTTATTAGGAGAATTTTATGATCGAAATATAGAACTACAAGATCGTATTCGTGAGTTAGAAGAGAAGGGTGAAGAACGGCAGGCAGTCGTGGAACAAAATGATGCAACAATTTAAGATTTTGCTACCCGATATGCGATGCTTGAACAGAAGCTCTCTTTGGCAGAGTTTATGATAATAGAGCTGAAATCTGAGAATGAAAATTTCAAAGATCATCTGAAAGAAGAAACAACTGAACGAGTGAGAATGGAGGATGCATGGGTAAAAACCGCATGACACGTTGATATTGTAGAAAGAGATGTCTGATCCAAGAAGGCTAAAATAGATGATATGTATTTATCTTTTTGGACAGCAATTGGGAGAACCCAACATCGAGTTTTGAATTATAATGTACAGAGCAGTAAACCCCAATTCGATATGGATCGAAGATTAATGATTCAGATCATGGATCAGGAGTATGACAAAATAGTTGAGGGTGGAATATGCCCTATAGCGAAGTCAATTCCAGTGGTAATAATGACACCAAAGGCTATCCCAAACAAGTCAAAGTCGGTGGTTCAAGGGAGAGCGTTCGTCGTAACTTCTCAAAAAGTGAGGAACCCGAATGAAGTTATCACGGGTAAACTAATCATAAACTCTTACGAAATCTATACCTTATTAGATACCGGTTCTACCCATTCTTTTATTTCACCTGCTTGTGCTCAACGTATAAATTTGAATCCAAAGAAATTAGACTTTGACTTATCTGTTGAAACTTCGTTAGGAGAAACCTTCATTACATCCACTTTTCATAAATCTTGTTTGATTCAAATCAGCACCCTCACATTACCTGTTGATCTCATCTCTTTCAAAATACTTGCATTTAATGTAATTTTAGGAATCGAATGGTTAACTACTCATCATGCTAAAATTGATTGTTTTCGTAAAGTTGTTAGCTTTCATATTCCTAACCAACCTGTTATGTGAATTCAAGCAACCAAACCACTAAAGTCAATCACTGTCATATTAAGCCATAAAGCCATTCGTTTATTGAAAAACGGATGTCAAACTTTCTTAGCCCATGTCACGGATTTAAACAAAAATATGTTAGATTCCACTAGTTAAATTAAGATTACGGAGATTTAAGATCACAACTTCACTTATTGATTCATTTAAGTTAACACACTTCTCATCAATTATTCTCTATCCCGAATTGTTAATCAAGAACACTAAAGTAGATAAAACAATCTCTCGATGCATAATACCCATACTCACTTAAATCCACAGATGATAGAATTAAGCAAGACACCCTAATTAACTAATCCACTATATCTCTATGTGAATTACAATTAAAAAGGAATTAAAGCACAAGTTCTCTATAAGATTACATATGGCGTAAAGGCATATCTCTATCCTAAACATGAATCATGAATTCCATCTATGCAGAAATCACAAACACATGCTATCATGATCATATCTAAATCAATACTTCATCTCTCGAGTTCATATAGAATATCACGGTAATTGTTAGCCAGGAAATTAAGCAATTAAGTCCAAATCTTAATAGACAATCCTCACAATAGAACATAATAATTGATAGCAAAGCATATTAAAATAAACTACACAATAAGATCCATTATAATCTCAAACAACGAATTAGTTCATGATTATTGAATAAAAACTAAGAATCTACAATTGAATAAACAATAAAAGACAAAGATAGAAGAAGATGAGAAGATATAATCTATTGTTTGTAGATTTAAAGCTCCATCTTTGCTCCTACTTTGAATCTTCAATAGTCTCCAAGTTGCTTCAATCTCCAAATCTAATTAGAACTAGTGTTTTGATCTAATCTACTCTAATCTAATCTAATAGAATCATCTTTCTCCTCTAATCTCTCCTCTAATCCTTGTGTTTATCCTCCTTTTATAAGTCTCTTTATATGTCTTTAAGTCCTCTTGAAAGTCCTTGAGTCAATCGGATCGAAACAATCCTTCCCGAACTCAAATTTGGAGAAAAATCGAGTTTTTTGCGAGTACCCCCACCCCGGCGGGGGTCAAGCCTTGCAAAGGGCCTGCCCCGGCGGGCTATGCTACTGTTTTGCAGCTGGTATGCCCGCCCCGGCGGGCATTTTGTTAAGGAAAAGCCCACCCCGGCGGGGGACCATTTTCTGTCACAGCATCCTCTAGTAAAACGACCATAACATTTGATCCAGGAAGAGTTACGGGGCCTTCCACCTATCAAATCAAAGATATCAACGAGCTCTACAACTTTAATTCTTTGATAATTGAGAAATAACGAACGTATGAAGGTCGAAATTTGGCTGGAAGTGACTGCTATGCAAATGGCCACCCAGAACAGTTACGTTCGACGTCCGTTGGTACAAATGTCATAACTCTTGCATCCAAACTCCGATTGGAATTATTCAAGATGTTTCAAAAGGCTAAGAAGAAGTTCTACAATATAAGCCAAGTTTCAAGCCAAAAACATGAAATAAACATGAAAGCCCAAACGATGTCCGATTTGCTTTTCTTTGAGATTTCATACCAATTCTTTGCGATTTCATACCAATTCTTTGCGATTTCAGCTCCCAAGCATACAATCTACAAAATGAACACAAAATGCATGAAAAGTAACTAAGAAACATGATATTAAGCAACTAATTCAAGTAACAGACCCATGTTCATAATGTTTTTCATATATCTATGCTTCGTAAATATGTGAAAGACCCGAACCATATTATTGAGTTAGAACCAGATGAGATAGCCGAAGATTTAACATACAAAGAAATACCTGTTAAGATATTGGATAGGAAAGAGCATGTCCTACGCACCAAGGTTATACCACAAGTTAAGGTTTTGTGGAGGAACCATGCTATTGAAGAAATGACTTGGGAGTTGGAATCGGAAATGAAAGCGAGGTACCCTCACCTGTTCGAAACACTAGGTACGTACGTCAATTTCGAGGATGAAATTTTATAAAGAGGGGAGGTTGTAAGACCCCAACTTATTATAAATAAAATTGAATTTTCTCTATTTATTATCTTGAATTAATAAGGTATTAATTTGATATAATGCTTGGATATGGGTGAAATGTGAAAATTTTGCAAAATAAACAAGTGGTTATAAAATATTCATTTTGTCGGGGAATATTCGTTTGGTCGTGGAATATTCTTTTTGTCGGGAATCTCCGTACGACGGCGCAGTCATTTATGGGCCCCATAACGGGAAAACGGTTGGATGAAAGAAAATGACAAAGTATGAGTTTTTATAAATAATTCGGCGAATTGTTACTGCTAACAATCGTTGGAATACCCGTGGTTAAAATACGAATAATACGCGTGGTTGCATAGTAGCACACCAGATTGCATAAAGATTGTTGAATTATTGATTCGCACGTAAAGGGCACTACTCAATAATTGTTACAATGAGTTATCGCTCAATATTTTATTTTATTGATTCAATAATTGTCGCGTTGTTAGTTTATATTATTATTGTTTCAATAATTATCATCGCATGATATTTTCCATTATCAGATCAATAATTCATATTATTTGAATAATATTATTAGATAACATTATTGGCAATGTCTAGAAAGTTCTGTCAAGGAGAGGTTAGGTCATCTAATTGCTCGCCAGTAAGGAGAAATCCTTATTGGAAAGCCCCCTCTTCCCGGGAACTACCGTCATCATAATTGTGATTCTGTAATATTATTTGAGAATAATTAGTTATTGATTTATATGATAAGAAAATATTTATTTGATATGGATATAAATGATGCATTTATTTATTTATGTGGTTATAAATAAAGGAATTAATGCTGAGGTGTTTTATCAGTATTTTGTCGGACTGGAAGTATTAAAAATCATCCGTTTGTGGATTTCGGATATTTTCAGTTTGGAATTTGGAAAAACTCAAAGCTAAAAAGTTGTAGAGAATTTGATTTCAGGTAGAATGGACATAAAATTCATATTTTTTTGATAACCAGGCTATTTTTTATGAATTATTGAAGTTTTGGTAAATAAAATGATTTTTATTAATTTATGGGTGGGACCCACTTGTGTTTTAACACATGTCGGCTGCTAGCTTTGTTCAAAGATGGTTGGTGGCTGATCAAACATGTGGGCATCCGTAGAAAAGAAGAAATAAAATAATATTAATTTATTATTTAGTCTCCTATGGCGTTCTAGCATTTTCCTATAAATAGACGCTTAGGTTAAAATTGAAAATCACACCAGAAACAAGTTTTCTTTCTCTCTATATTGTCAAGCGTTTTAGTGAGTATTTTGATACTTTGAGAGTTGCTATTCCGTTCAAGTTTCACATGACTTTATATCCAAATTCAACAAGTAAGATGCTTATTTTGAGGTAATGGATGTTATTTTCTTCTTAAATGATATTATTTTCTTCAATATCATTATACCGAAATATTGGTGAACTTTTTAATCAAATTTGGAACTTTTTTGTGTCGGCGTTACTATTCATGTATACTAATTATTCACATATACTTGACTACTATTCACGAATACTTGCAGACTATTCAATCAAAAATGAATTTTTTTCTTTTGTCCAAGATGTCTATTATGGTTACTATCTTTGATTGTATCCATGTTTTGATCTTTATTTTGAGTTCTGCTTCACAATTGGTTATTTTGAAGTATTATTGATCTTGGATAAATTGTTATACGAATCCCTAATATTTTTCCTTCTGTCTCACTGGATTCATTTTCTTTAAAATATTTTTCATCACCCTCAGTCATAAATGATGATATTACTGAATATCTTTGGCCTGTAGTGCAAAGATGAATGATTAATTGATGAATATCTTTGGCTCGTAGTGCAAAGATGAACAGGTGTTGAGATGAACATGACTAACTGGCGATATAAATGAATATCTTTGGCCTATAGTGCAAAGATGAATATTTGATTAAAGATGTATATTGATTGATGTTACAGGGATAAAATATTGATGATGGACTCTTAAATATTAGAAGATAGTAGAATTCATTCTCTACGTGACTCTTCTAATGGATTGTTGTTTTCGCTGTATTTGTTGATCTAAAACTTGTTGTATATTATATTCTATCAGATTTTTCCCTGTTGAAGACTAATGATAATTTGTTGTATATTATCTTAGTCATAATATTCTTTACTGGGCTAGTTGAGCTCACCCTTTTCCTTTTTGTTCCATTTTTCTTCTCAGGAGTGAGAACATAAGCAGGATCGAGTCGGGGTATGGAGTAATGGTTCTAGAAAGATGTTTAGTAGTCCTCACTATTTCTGTAAAATAGTGTTTGAATAATTGTAATGAGGACTTATTTGGGTGTGGATATTTTCTAGAAGACAATATTTGTATTTAAACTCATTATGTGTTGTCGTATTTCTACACGACATTTGTATTATTGAAGTTGTAGTTTGCTTTCTCATACCATGTATTTGGCGACTCGTAATGGGTGTTGTATACCTATTTTGGGGCGCCACAGCTTGGTATCAAAGCTTAGGATATGGTCTCTGGCGGAGATCGGGGAATAGAAACTAGAGGGAGAGATGAGTAAATCCTTCGCTAGTGTGTCTTATCTAAGCTTATTTGTTGGTCATCATAATATAGGATATTATGTGATATGTTAATTTGTTTAATTAACCCTTGTTTTATGGCGATTTAAGAATGGCACGAGAACGTTAACAATGGTGTTTATGAGATCGTGGAACAACCTTTAGTCATAAACCAGAGAACGTGCAACAGAAGGCAATATTCCTCCCAGTAAACAACACTACCGAGCAAACGATGAACGATGGAATGTTTAGGAGCTTTTTTGCGCTTCATGCAAAATCGCATAAGGGAGACTCGTGTACAAAATACGGTGTGAAATGATGGTAACGCTACCATTCTGTCACAACAAGCAAGGCTTCAAGGAGTTGGGACCACCAGATTGGGAAAGCCCGATCCGATTAAGGCGAAAACGTGGGTCAAGAAAATTACCAAGATATTCGATGTATTGGGATGCATGGAGGAGCAGAAGGTTCCATTCGCCACCTTTATGTTCCGTGGAGAGGCGACATCGGGTGAAATCAGTGAAGCGCACTCCACCAAATGCGACTTAACATGTCTTGGGAAAGATTTCAGAAACTATTTAATGACAAGTACTTTCCAAAAAGTATTCGTCATATGAAGGAGGTAGAGTTTATTAGACTAGAGTAGAACAACATGACGGTGTCTTAGTACGAGGCGAAGTTCGCCGAGTTATCCAGGCTTGTACCTCATTTGGTAGAAAATGAGGAACATATGACGCGGATGTTTTTGAGAGGCCTAAAACCCGAGATTCGTCAATACCTTATCTCTCATAAATTTTCTCTGTATGTAGATGTTGTCAACAGGGCTCAATTATTAGAGCGAGATAATGAGTATACTCAACCGAAGGACAACCAGGGTCATACCGGTGATAGCAGTCATCAGAATGATGATAACCAGAGGAGGGAAGAATATAGACAAAGGCGGTAACCACTCAGGTGGTAATCGTGGACATGATAATAGGAGAGGTGAGTCAAGTGGAAATTTCAGAAAGAGGAGATTCAACAATGACGGGAAGACATCAAAGAAGATCACCAAAGACCAACAACAAATTCTAGGGGAGGAGAACGACTGCCAGTTAGATGTTACAAATACGGGAAAGAGGGACATATCAGCCCAAACTACCCACAACAATCCAAGGTATGTTGCAACTGTGGAAAGGAAGGCCACATCGCTCGAGATTGTACTATAGCGAAACCAAGTTCAGCGGGAATGGTGATTCCAAGGGCTGCCCCGGATAAGTCGAAATCAGCGGTTCCTGGAAGAGCGGTTGTCGTGACTGGCCAAAACGTGAGGAACCCAAACGAGGTGATCACGGGTAAGCTAATCTTAAATTCTTGTGAAGTTTATATCTTACTAGATACCGGTTCTACCCATTCTTTTATCTCTCCTGCTTGTGCTCAACGTTTAAACTTGACTCCGGAGAAATTGGACTTTAACTTATCTGTTGAAACTCCGTTAGGTGAAACCTTCGTTATATCTACAGTTACAGTTTATAAATCTTGCTTGATACAAGTTGGCACTATCACATTACCTGTTGATCTTATCTCTTTAAAGATACTTGCTTTTAATGTGATTTTAGGAATTGATTGGTTAACCACTCATCATGCCAAAATTGATTGTTTTTGTAAGGTTGTTAGTTTTTATATTCCTAACCAACCTATCATATGAATTCGAACTACTAAACCACTAAAATCAGTCAATGTCATATCAAGCCACAAAGCTATTCGTTTATTGAAAAACGGATGCCAAGCTTTCTTAGCCCATGTTATGGATTTGAATAAAGACAAGTCAGATTTGGATAATATTTATGTTGTTAGAGAATTTCCTGATGTATTTCCTGAAGAACTTCCCGGTCTACCCCAAGAACGTGATGTAGAATTCTTTATTGACCTTGAACCGGGTACAAAGCCCATTTCTAAAATCCCATATCGAATGGCTCCTATTAAACTTCAGGAGTTAAAAGGTCCAACTACAGGAGTTGTTGGACATTGGTTTCATTCGTCCTAGTACATCTCCTTGGGGTGCTCCTGTTTTATTCGTAAAGAAGAAAGACGGGAGTATGCGACTTTGTATTGACTACATCGAGAATTAAACCATGTCACCATCAAGAATAGGTATCCCCTACTCGTATTGATGACCGTTTGACCACCATTACCAAGGAGCACAATTCTTTTCAAAGATCGATCTTCGCTCGGATATCATCACCTAAAGATTAAAATCGAGGATATTCTAAAGACCGCCTTTAGAACTCCTGTATGGGCATTATGAATTCTTAGTCATGTCTTTTGATCGACTAATGCTCCTCGCCGCTTTCATGGATATGATGAACCGTATATTCAAAGAATATTTGGATCGGGCCATTGTTGTCTTTATTGATGACATCCTCATCTATTCCAAAAGCCGTGAAGATCATGAGCACCATTTGAAGTCGATACTTGAAAGGCTTTGTGAAAACAAGCTTTATGCCAAGTCAAGAAATGCGAAGTTCGGCTTGAGGAAGTAGCATTCCTTGGGCACGTGGTGTCAAAACATGGAGTATCTGTTGACCCTGAAGATTAAGCAATACAAAGTTAGGAGCAACCAAGTTTGGTGATCAAGTACGTAGCTTCTCAGGCTTAGCCGGGTTATTATCGGAGATTCGTGGAAGGATTTTCTCGAATCGCTACTCTGCTAACTCACCGACTCGGAAAGATACAAAATTGTATGGAGCGAAGAATGCGAGAAGAGTTTCCAATAGCTTAAGAGAGACTCATTTTGGCACTGTTCGCAATACCATCCGTACTCGGATGGATTTGTTATCTACAGCGATGCTTCAGGAAAAGGGTTAGGATGTGTTCTCATGCAACATAGGAAAGTCATAGCCTATGCCTCACGAAAACTCAAAGAATATGAGAGGAATTATCCTACTCATGATCCGAGTTAAGCAATGTCGTATTCGCATTGAAAATTTGGAGACACTACTTGTACGGGGAGAAAGTGGAGATTTATACGGACCATAAAAGCCTCAAATATTTCTTCACCCAAAAAGAACTCAATATGCGACAACGACGTTGGCTTGAGCTATTGAAAGATTACAATCACACTATTTAATATCATTCTGGAAAAGCGAACGTAGTAGCTGACGCATTGAGTAGAAGATCATATGCAAGTACGAGTGCAATATTGTCAACGCAAAGGCCCATTCTGTATGAATTGCAAAGGATGGAGGTAGAATTAAAGACTCCAGGGACCCACATGATGATGGCGAATATACGAGTAGAACCGACTTTAATCGATAAAGTTAAAGCTGCTCAAGCTACGGACCTGGGCCTGATGTGTATGAAGAAGAAAGTGCAAGAAGGAGATATTTCGGAAGCAAGAATCGATGAAGAAGGAATACTTAGATTCAACTCTAGACTTTGTGTTCCTAACGACTCTGATTTGAAGCATAGAATCATGATGGAGGCACACAACACACCATTTGAAATCCATCCTGGGAGTACCAAAATGTATCATGATATTCGACATACATTTTGGTGGAATAATATGAAGAGAGAGATCACGAAGTTTATCTCGAGGTGTTTAACTTGTCAACATGTAAAGGCGGAGCATCAAGTGCCAAAGGGTCCATTGCAACCACTTGAGATTCCGGAATGGAAGTGGGAACACATTACCATGGATTTCGTTACAGGTCTTCCCACAGTTTCTCAAGGCATAGATGCGATTTGGGTTATCGTTGATAGATTAACCAAGTCTGCTCATTTCTTATCGATAAGTGAGACTTATTCCCTTGAACGTCTTGCTCGTTTGTATGTGAATGAGATTGTGCGATTGCATGGCATGCCAGTATCCATAGTTTCGGATCGTGACCCAAGATTCACTTCAAGATTTTGGGTTAGCTTGTAGAAAGCTATGGGCACGGATCTACGATTCTGGGCCAAAGATACCATCCTCAAAACCAGATGACAATCGAGAGGACTATTCAAACCCTTGAAGATATATTAAGACTCGTGGTCCTAGATTTCAAAGGAAGTTGATAAGTACTTGCCATCGTGGAATTCTCCTACAACAACAAAGCTTATCAAGCAAGTATAGGCATGGCTCCATTTGAGGCGCTAGATGGACGAAAGTGTCGCTCTCCAAAGATGCTAGGACGAGGTGGGAGAAGCAACGTTGTTGGGATCAGAATTAGTACGCATGACTACAGAAAAGATCCAAATGATTCGACAACGTATTCAAACCTCACAAGATCGATAAAAGAGTTATGTTGATCTTCATCGAAAGGATGTGGAATTTAATATTGGGGATCATGTATTGTTACGTGTTGCTCCATGGAAAGGAGTTACAAGATTTGGGAAAAGAGGAAAGCTCAATCCAAGGTTTGTGGTCCATTTGAGATTCTTGACCGAATAGGAAATGTGGCCTATAGACTTGCATTACCTCCAAGCATGTCTCGTGTTCATAATATTTTTCATATATCTATGCTTCGTAAATATGTGAAAGACCCGAACCATATTATTGAGTTAGAACCAGACGAGATAGTCGAAGATTTAACATACGAGGAAATACCTGTTAAGATCTTGGATAGGAAAGAGCATGTCCTACGCACCAAGGTTATACCACAATTTAAGGTTTTGTGGAGGAACTATGCTATTGAAGAAATGACTTGGGAGTTGGAATCGGAAATGAAAGCGAGGTATCCTCACCTGTTCGAAACACCAGGTACCTACGTCAATTTCGAGGACGAAATTTTATAAGGAGGGGAGGTTGTAAGACCCCAACTTATTATAAATAAAATTGAATTTTCTCTATTTATTATCTTGAATTAATAAGGTATTAATTTGATATAATGCTTGGATATGGGTGAAATGTGAAAATTTTGCAAAATAAACAAGTGGTTATAAAATATTTATTTTGTCGGGGAATATTCGTTTGGTCGTGGAATATTCTTTTTGTCGGAATCTCCGTATTTACCAAGTAAATATTTGTGGGCCCCATAACGGGAAAACAGTTGGATGAAAGAAAATGACAAAGTATGAGTTTTTATAAATAACTACAGAATTGTTACCGCTAACAATCGTTGGAATACCCGTGGTTAAAATACAATAATACGCGTGGTTGCATAAGAAGACACTCAGATTGCATGAAGATATTGTTGAATTATTGATTCATGCGTAAAAAGGCACTACTCAATAATTGTTACAAAGAGTTATCGCTCAATATTTTATTTTATTGATTCAATAATTGTTGCGTTGTTAGTTTATATTATTATTGTTTCAATAATTGTCACCGCATGACAAGTTTTCCATTATCAGATCAATAATTCATATTATTTGAATAATATTATTAGATAACATTATTGGCAATGTCTAGAAAGTTCATCAAGTAGAGGTTAGGTCATCTAATTACAGCTACCAAAGAAGAGAAATTCTTATTGGAAAGCCCCTCTTTCCGGAACTACCGTCATTATAATTGTGATTCTCAGAATATTATTTGAGAATAATTAGTTATTGATTTATATGATATAAAAATATTTATTGGATATGGATATAAATGATGCATTTATTTATTTATGTGGTTATAAATGAAGGAATTAATGCTGAGGTATTTTATCAATATTTTGTCGGACTGGAAGTATTAAAAATCATCCGTTTGTAGATTTTGGATATTTTCGATTTGGAATTTGAAAAAACTCAAAGAAACAAAGTTGTAGAGAATTCGATTTCAGGCAGAATGGACATAAAATTCATATTTTTCTGATAACCGGGCTATTTTCTATGAATTATTGAAGTTTCGGTAAATAAATTAATTTTTATTAATTTATGGGTGGGACCCACTTGTGTTTTAACACATGTGGGCTGCTAGCTTTGTTCAAAGATGGCTGGTGGCTGATCAAACATGTGGGCATGCGTAGAAAAGAAGAAATAAAATAATATTAATTTATTGTTTAGTCTCCTATGGCGTTCTAGCATTTTCCTATAAATAGACGCTTAGGTTAGAATTGAAAATCACACCAGAAATAAGTTTTCTTTCTCTCTATATTGTCGAGCGTATTTTAGTAAGTATTTTGATACTTTGAGAGTTGCTATTCCATTCAAGTTTGTGTCGGCTTTATATCCGAAATTCAGTCAGAAGTATGGTTATTTTGAGGTAAGGGATGTTATTTTCTTCTTAAATGATATTATTTTCTTCAATATCATTATACCAAAATATTGGTGAACTTTTTAATCAAATTTAAAACTTTTTGTGTCGGAGTTACTATTCACGTATACGGCACTATTCACCAAAAAATAAAATTTTCTTCTTTTTGTCCAAGATGTCTATTATGGTTACTATCTTTGATTGTATCCATATTTTGATCTTTATTTTGAGTTCTGCTTCACAATTGGTTATTTTGAAGTATTATTGATCTTGGATAAACTGTTATACGAATCCCTAATATTTTTCCTTCTGTCTCACTGGATTCATTTTTTTTAAAATATTTTTCATCACCCTCAGTCCTAAATGATGATATTACTGAATATCTTTGGCCTGTAGTACAAAGATGAATGATTAATTGATGAATATCTTTGGCCCGTAGTGCAAAGATGAACAGATGTTGAGATGAACATGACCAACTAGCGATATAAATGAATATCTTTGGCCTGCCGTGCAAAGATGAATATTTGATTAAAGATATATATTGATTGATGTTACAGGGATAAAATATTGATGATGGACTCTTAAATATTAGAAGATAGTAGAATTCATTCTCTACATGACTCTTCTAATGGATTGCTGTTTCCGCTGTATTTGTTGATCTAAAACTTGTTGTATATTATATTGTATCAGATTTTTCCCTGTTGAAGACTAATGATAATTTGTTGTATATTATCTTAGTCATAATATTTTTTATTGGGCTAGTTGAGCTCACCCTTTTCCTTTTAATTCCATTTTTCTTCTCAGGAGGTGAGAACATAGCAGGATCGAGTCGGGGTATGGAGTAATGGTTCTAGAAAGATGTTTAGCAGTCCTCACTATTTCTGTAAAATAGTGTTTGAATAATTGTAATGAGGACTTATTTGGGTGTGGATATTTTCTAGAAGACAATATTTGTATTTAAACTCACAGTATGTGTTGTCGTATTCTACACGACATTTGTATTATTGAAGTTGTAGTTTGCTTTCTGTACCATGTATTTGGCGAACCTATTTTGGGGGCGTCACAGGATAAGTAGGTATAAAATCTACTTATCAAATACCCCCAAACTTAAACCATTGCTTGTCCCCAAGCAACACAATAAAACAAAAATGCAATGCAATGCAACTAATCTATATGCCTACGAATCTAGCAGTATTGATAAACAAAAGTCTATTCAACCGGCCTTAGAGAAATCAAGTAAATATGATAATACATCATATCAAAACCAATCAACAATTTCCTAGTCAATCATGACCACTGGTGATGCTAACGACAGGTCGGGCCAGGGCGAATGCTGGCTGGGTTAAAATGGCCCGGGTTTTGGTGGGATGAGAATGTGAGGCCCAGGCGGCGGATTGGTTAATATTGCCGGGAACGCCATGGGTTCTTCCTTTATTTATTTATTTTTGCAAAATCTTGATTTGTTTTCTGTTAATTAAGCTTAATTACTATTTATGAGCATTAATGATAATAAGCTATCTGAAATGAAACATCTTTATTTGGATATAGCATAAAAAGTTACGAAAAAGTTAATTACATCATTTAATTAACAGAAAACAAATCAATTAAAAATAAGCTTAATTACTCATGTTCTTAACAAATTATGGACGGATATAATTAGCTATAAGGTTCTGATTTACTGAAATCCAATTGGAAAAATTTAAAAGACTATTTTCTTCTATGATGATCAAAAAAAGAGTTCTCCCTAATATTTAATATTTATATGCTTATTATTTACTTTTTGATTAATTATTTGATGCACATTCTAAAAGTACAATAATAAATTTAAAAATACCTTTTACTGATTATGAGAACATGTTTACAATAATTCTGTCTTTCCTTTTTAATTCTGTCACATATTATCCCTATACTCTGACCGACCAATTAAATACCAAATAAACTTAGGTAGGTCATACTAGAGAAGGAATTCCTTGTCTCTCCCCTCCTAGTTCTTGTCTCATATCTCAGCTAGGGATCATATCCCTAAGCTTTGATACCAAATGTGACGCCCCCAAAATAGGTATACATCACCAATCTTGGGTTGCCAAATACGTGGTACTGAATACAAATACAAACTTAATTATACAACATGAGCTGAGAGTTTTTACACGAATATTGTCTTCTAGACAATATCCAAACTCAAATAGAGTCCTCATTATATTTATTGTCACACTATTTTATAAAATAGTGAGGACTACTATAACACCATCTCGGACCATCACTCCGTTCCCCGACTAGTCCCGACTACGTTCTCATTTCCTGAAGAGAACAATGAAAGCAAAAGGGTGAGCTCAACTAGCCCAGTAAGAAATATTATGACTAAGATAATGCATGATATCTACTATCTTCTATGATTTAAAAAGTTTTTTTATCAATTTTATCGCTGAGACTTAGCTTAATAAATAAATCACATCATCGAATCATCCCTACACTACGGGCCAAGGATATTCATGTAATCATCAATGGTCATGATTATACCGAATAATCCATGTTCATAATCATACTAACAATTTTCCATCAATGCACTACAGGCCAATGAGGACTTTTACCACATCATTTGTAACATTACGGGTCACGATTATACCGAATGATCCATGGTCATAATCATACCAATCAACAGTCTATCTATGCACGTAAGCCAAAGATGACTTTCATCACAATATAAGCATGAGGATGATGACAATGATATAAGCATTAATCAAACGAAATCAAGGATAAATTTTAAAGACTTTAAATTTATCCAGAGTTTAAAAATATCCAAATTGTCAACATGATACTGCTTTGTGGAGAAAAATTCAAGAATAATATTCATGTATCAAAAATAATTTGGACAGAAAAGAAATATATTTTTAGGTGAATAGTACCCCATGAATAATACCCTGTGAATAGTTTTTCGGGATTAGTACCTCGTGAATAGTACCCTGGCATGAAAAGTGTCCCAAATACCCGAGTGAATAATATTTGAGTGAATAGTAACTCGTGAATAGTACTCCAGCATGAAAAGTGTCCCGAATACCCGAGTGAATAATATTTGAGTGAATAGTAACCAGGTGAATAATAACCTGTAAATAGTAACTCATGAATAGTATTCTAGTATGAAAAGATCAATAATTATCAAGAAAGCTCATAATAATATTTTCATGAAAAGATACTGGATAAAGCGCAAATATCAAGGATATTCTACTAATTTCACGGAGTATAGAAGCAATACTTTAACAGAATGAGTGTAGAATTAGGAATATGAAATGAAATAATATTACTCACATACTACAGAGTATGGAAGAAAATATTATTTCTATGAATACTGAAAAATATAATATCCCTTACCTCAGAAGAAGATTCGATACTGGAATAGTGAGGTAGCAGACTTCTCTTCTTCTTTCTCTCTATAGCTTCTCTCTCTATAATTGCTCTTGTGAGTCTTAGTGAATTGGTGATAATGGAAGAAGAATGAGCTTCTATTTATAGGAAAATATAGTTTCGATAATTGCACATTTTGGGGCTCAAAATATTACAATATAATACCTTCATCTTTTTTTTCATTTTTAATTTAGTCCTGTAAGTATTATCAAACTTGCACCACCTCCCCTAATAGTACATCATGTGAATCAATAGTACATTTATGTGAATCAATAGTTCTATACATATGAAAAAATAGTTACAGTATAGTACCTTCATCTATACCTCCATTTTTAATTTAGTCATGCAAGTATTATCAGTCTTGCACCACCTTCCCTAATAGTACATGCATGTGAATCAATAGTACACACATGTGAACAAATAGTCATAAGCATTTGAATTAATAGCAATTAATTTCTTATTTATCCGATTAATTACCCGATTGGTCAATATAACCTACAGAAATCAATTATTATCGAAATAAATATCGATTTCCACTAACACTAATAATCCCAACATAATAGAACTATCAAATTCATCTTTAATCAACATGAACTTATTCATCATTAATATTATAACTCACAATATTTAACAACCAGATCATTCCCAGGAAAGAGGGGGCTTTCCGATAAGGATTTCTCCCTATTGGCGCGAAATTAGGTGACCAAACCTCTCCTCGACAGAACTTTCTAGACATCGTCAATATTACAAATAATAATATGAATAAATTTGTTGTCTCAATTATTGATTAATTAATATAGAATATTGATACTGTGATAATAATTGAATCAATAATATGAGAGATATTATGCAGTAATTAGTATAGCAATAATTGAGTATAACTGAGTGATTTCGCACGTAAGCATCAATAATCAATACTGTGTGTTACTATGCAACCACGCATATTACTGTACTTTTACCACCGGGTAGTTCAACAGTTTAACGGTAAAACTTTCGCCATTATTTTTATAAAAAGATAATTTTGTCGTTTTCTAACTACAACAATACTTCCGTTGTGGGGTCCACCAATGATTGTGTCGTCATACGAATATTCCCTGTTAAAACGAATATTCCCCGACCTATCGAATATTATATAACCATTTGCTTACTTTGCAAAATTTGTAAATATTACCCACAACTATAACATTATATCAAATCCACACAATAATATTCAAAAATATATTTCAAGAAAAATTATTCTTTATTCATAAAAGTTGGGGTCTTACAACCTCCCCTTCTTATGAAATTTTGCCCTCGAAATTAGGGTACGTACCTAGTATGTCGAAGAGGTGAGGATACCTTGACTTCATTTCAGATTCTAACACCCAGGTCATTTCCTCAACATTGTGGTTTCTCCACAAAACTTTGACTTGAGGTATGACTTTGGAGCGTAGAATATGATCCTTCTTATCCAAGATTTTAACAGGTACCACTTCATACATTAAATCTTTCGATATCTCGTCCGGTTCTAATTCAATAATGTGGTTCGGGTCTTTCACCTATTTACGTAACATAGATATGTAAAAAATGTTATGAACACGAGACATACTTGGCGGTAAGGCGAGTCTATAGGCCATAGTTCCTACTCGATCAAGGATTATAAATGGGCCAATGAATTGAGGATTGAGCTTTCCTCTCTTTCCAAATCTCATAACTCCTTTCCATGGAGCAACACGTAACAACACATGATCTCCAATATTGAATTCCACGTCCTTTCGATGAAGATCAGCATAACTCTTCTCTCGATCTTGTGAGGTTTTTATACGTTATTGGATAGTCATACGTACCAACTCCGGTCCCAACAACGTTGCTTCACCCACCTCATCCCAACATACTAGAGAATGACACTTTCTTTCATACAACGCCTCAAATGGAGCTAAGCCAATACTTGTTTGATAACTGTTGTTGTAGGAAAACTCCACCAATGGTAAGAACTTGTCCCAACTTCCTTTGAAGTCAAGGACATGGAGTCTTAATAAATCTTCAAGATTTTGAATAGTCCTCTCCGACTACCTGTTCGCTTGAGGATGATATGCCGAACTAAAGTATAAATCCGTGCCCATAGCTTTTTGAAAACTAACCCAAAATCTTGAAGTGAATCTTGGGTCTCGATCAGAAACTATGGATACTGACATACCATAAAATCTTACAATCTCGTTGATATACATACGAGCAAGACGTTCAAGTGTATAATTTCTCGTATCAGTAAGAAATGAGCAGACTTGGTCAATCTATCAACAATGACACAAATCACATCTATGCCTTAAGAAACCTTGGGAAGACCAGTAACAAAATCCATGGTAATGTGCTCCCACTTCCATTCTGGAATTTTAAGTGGTTGGAATGGACCTTTTGGTACTTGATGCTCCGCTTTAACTCGTTGACAAGTTAGACACCTTGAGATAAACCCAGTTATCTCTCTCTTCATATTACTCCACCAAAATGTATGTCAAAGATCACGATACATTTTGGTACTCCCAGGATGGATTGCAAACTGTGTGTTGTGCGCCTCCATCATGATTTTATACTTCAAGTCAGAATCGTTAGGAACACAAAGTCTGGAGTTGACTCAAAGTATTCCTTCTTCATCGATTCTTGCTTCGGGAATAGCACCTTCTTGCAATTTCTTTCTCATACGCATCAGGTCCAAGTTTGTAGCTTGAGTAGCTTTAACTTTATTGATTAAAGTCGGTTGTACTCGTATATTCGCCATCATCAAATGGGTCCCTGGAGTCTTTAACTCTATCTCCATTCTTTATAAGTCATACAAAATGGGCCTTTGCATTGACAATATCACACTTGTACCCGCATATGATCTTCTACTCAATGCGTCAGCTACTACGTTCGCTTTTCCAGGATGGTATTGAATGGTACGATCGTAATCTTTTAATAGTTGAAGCCATCGTCGTTGCCGCATGTTGAGTTCCTTTTGAGTGAAGAAATAATTGAGGCTTGTATGATCCATATAGACCTCCACCTTCTCTCCATACAAGTAATGCCTCCAAATCTTAAGCGCAAAAACGATAGCTGCCAACTCTAGATCATGAGTAGGATAATTCCTCTCATATTCTTTGAGTTGTCATGAGGCATAAGCTATGACTTTCCCATGTTGCATGAGAACACATCCTAAACCTTTGCCTGAAGCATCGCTGTATATGACAAATCCATCCGAACTAGATGTTATTGTTAGAACAAGTGCTGAAATGAGTCTCCTCTTGAGTTCTTGAAAACTCTTCTCACATTCCTCGCTCTAACCAAATTTTGTATCTTTCCAAGTCAACTGAGTTAATGGAGTAGCGATTCAAAAAAATCCTTCCACAAATCTCCTATAATAACCAGCTAAGCCCAGAAAACTACGTACTTCGGTCACTGACTTAGGTTGTTCCCAGCTTTAAACTGCTTCAATCTTTGTCGGGTCAACAGATATTCCATGATTTGATATCACATGCCCAAGGAATGCTACTTCCTCCAGACAGAACTCGTATTTCTTTAACTTGGCATATAGTTTGTTTTCACGAAGCTTTTGGAGTGTCAGCCTCAAGTGTTGCTCATGATCTTCACGGCTTTTGGAGTAAATGAGGATGTCATCAATAAAGATGACCACAAAGTGATCCAAATATTCCTTGAATAATCGGTTCATCATATCCATGAAGGCAACAAGAGCATTAGTCAATCCAAAAGACATGACTAGGAATTCGTAATTCCCGTACCGAGTTCTAAAAGCAGTCTTTGGAATGTCATCAGTTTTAATCTTTAATTGATGATATACGGAACGAAGATCAATCTTTGAAAAGAATTTAGCACCTTTCAACTTGTCAAACAGATCATCAATTCGAGGTAATGGGTACCTAATTTTGATGGTGACATGATTCAACTCCCAATAATCAATACAAAGTCACATACTTCCACCTTTCTTCTTCACGAATAGAACAAGAGCACCCCAAGAAGACGTACTAGGCTGAATGAAACCGATGTCTAACAATTCCTGTAGTTGGGTTTTTAGCTCCTAAAGTTCAATAGGAGCCATTCGATATGGGGCTTTGGAAATGGGTTTTGTACCGGGTTCAAGGTTGACACAAAATTCAATTTCACGCCTCTGAGGGGTAGGCGGGAGAGGTTCTTGAGGAATATGTCGGAAATTTATTAACAATAGAAATATCATTCAAATCTGACGTATTTTTATTTAAATCCGTGACATGGGCTAAGAAAGCTTGACATCTGTTTTTCAATAAACGAATAGCTTTATGGCTTGATATGACAGTGATTGACTTTAGTGGTTTGGTTGCTTGAATTCGCATAATAGGTTGGTTAGGAATACGAAAGCTAACCACCTTATGAAAATAATCA
Organism: Panax ginseng; assembly: GCA_020205605.1. Lineage (NCBI taxonomy): Eukaryota > Viridiplantae > Streptophyta > Magnoliopsida > Apiales > Araliaceae > Panax > Panax ginseng. The sequence goes on from CM035129.1 coordinate 93,802,208, forward strand.
ATTTTAGCATAATGAGTAGTTAACCAATCAATCCCTAAAATCACATCAAATGCAAGTATTTTCAAAGAGATAAGATCGACAGGTAAAGTGCGGTTACCGATTTGAATCAAACATGACTTATAAACAGTGGATGTAATGAAGATTTCTCCTAACAGAGTTTCAACAGATAAATCAAAGTCTAATTTCTCCGGAGTTAAATTTAAACGTTGAGCACAAGTAGGAGAAATAAAAGAATGGGTAAAACCGGTATCAAATAAGGTATAGACTTCGCTATAGTTTATGATTAGCTTACTCGTGATCACCTTGTTCGGATTCCTTGATTTTTGGGAGGTTATGACAAACACTCTCCCTTGAACTATCGGTTTTGCCTTGTCTGGGACACCCTTTGATTCCTCCATCTCAGTTGGACTTGACTTTGGTGCACGACAAAATTGGGCTAGGTGACCTTCTCTTCCACAATTGTAACATGCTTTGGATTATTGTGCACAGTTTGGACTGATGTGTCCCTCCCCTCCGCATTTGTAACATACGACCGGCGATCATTCTCCTTCCTTAGCAACAGGTGTTGGTGCTGACGTCTTTCCATCATTATTAAATCTCCTCTTCCTGAAATTTCCAGTTCTATTATCTTGGTCATTATTACCAGCGAAGTGGTTACCATTTCTGGCATGTTGATTCCCTCCACGTTTGTTATCACCACTTCGATGACTGCTACCACTGGTATTATCGATTTACCGGTTGCTCTCTCTTGGTTGGGTTGACTCATTATCGCTCTCCAATAACTGAGCCCTATTTACAACATCTTAATACAAACACAGTTTGTGAGAAATTAGGTATTGACGTATCTCAGGTTTCAAACCTCTTAGAAATATCCGCGTTATTCTTTCCTCATTATCAACCAAGTGGGACGCAAACCGGGACAACTCGGCAAACTTAGCTTCGTACTGTGACACGGTCATATTGTTTTGCTCTAGTTTGATGAACTCTACCTCCTTCATGTGACGAATACTTTCAGGAAAGTACTTGTCATTGAACAGTTCTTGGAACTTCTCCCGAGACATCTTTAGTGAGGCAGGCTAAGTACACTTTACAGATTCCCACCAGTAATCTGCCTCTCCTCGCAACATGAAGGTGGCAAATGAAACCTTTTGCTCCTCGGAGAATCCCAAGACATCAAATATCTTGGTGATCTGCTTTATCCATGTCTCCGCCTTAAGTGGTTTTGGCTCTCCCAAAAACTCCGGTGGTCCTAGCTCCTTGAACTGTTTAGCGGTGACCATCCAAGAGTTGCCAGTGTTTCTACCCGCATTTTGAACAGGAGTCGCTCTCGCCTGATATTGCATGAATTGCATAAAGCCTCTGAACATCCCACGGTTCATCATTTGATCGGTGTTGTTGTTTACCTGAGGATTATTGTCTTCCTATTGCACATTATCCTGGGTATTGATCGTTGGTGACTCAACGGACTCATGTGCTTCATTGTTGATCTCAACATTTTCAGATGTCATTTTCAAACATTGCCACAAAACAAGGGTTAATTGACATGTCACATATTATCCCTATACTCTGACCGACCAATTAAATACCAAATAAACTTAGGTAGGTCATACTAGAGAAGGAATTCCCTGTCTCTCCCCTCCTAGTTCTTGTCTCACATCTCAGCCAGGGATCATATCCCTAAGCTTTGATACCAAATGTGACGCCCCCAAAATAGGTATACATCACCCATCTTGGGTTGCCAAATACGTGGTACTGAATACAAATACAAACTTAATTATACAACATGAGCTGAGAGCTTTTACACGAATATTGTCTTCTAGACAATATCCAAACTCAAATAGAGTCCTCATTACATTTATTGTCACACTATTTTATAGAATAGTGAGGACTACTATAACACCATCTTGGACCATCACTCCGTTCCTCGACTAGTCCCGGCTACGTTCTCATTTCCTGAAGAGAACAATGAAAGAAAAAGGGTGAGCTCAACTAGCCCAGTAAAAAATATTATGACTAAGATAATGCAGAATAAATTATCATTAGTCTTCAACAGTGTTAAACTGATAAAATACAATAAACATCAAGTTTAACTGCAGCGGAACAAGCAATCCATTATAAGAGTCAAGTAGAGCATGATATCTATTATCTTCTATGATTTAAAAAGTTTTTCATCAATTTTATCGCTGAGACTCAGCTTAATAAATAAATCACATCATCGAATCATCCCTACACTACGGGCCAAGGATATTCATGTAATCATCAATGGTCATGATTATACCAAATAATCCATGTTCATAATCATACTAACAATTTTTCATCAATGCACTACAGGCCAATGAGGACTTTTACCACATCATTTGTAACATTACGGGTCACGATTATACTGAATGATCCATGGTCATAATCATACCAATCAACAGTCTATCTATGCACGTAAGCCAAAGATGACTTTCATCATAATACAAGCATGAGGATGATGACAATGATATAAGCATTAATCAAATGAAATCAAGGATAAATTTTAAATACTTTAAATTTATCCAGAGTTTAAAAATATCCAAATTGACAACATGATGCTGCTTTGTGGAGTAAAATTCAAGAATAATATTCATGTATCAAAAATAATTTGGACAGAAAAGAAATATATTTTTCGGGTGAATAGTACCCTGTGAATAGTACCTTGTGAATAGTACTTCGGGAATAGTACCTCGTTAATAGTACCCCAGCATGAAAAGTGACCCAAATACCCGAGTGAATAATATTTGAGTGAATAGTAACCCATGAATAGAAACTCATGAATAGTATTCTGGCATGAAAAGTGCCCCGAATACCCGAGTCATACAGCTATCGTCTATACTTTTAGCGACGCTATATGTTGTCCGTCGCTAAAAGTATAGACGACGGTTGTATGACTGAAACCATCGTCAGGTCCGTCGCTAAAGGGGTTGAGCACGGATGAGTAAGATAAGGGGTATACACTTGATCCTTACTATATATATATAAGCAAGTAAACGCTCCAGACATAAGTCTAGGCTCAATCGAGGCATAACTCAATAATGTTAGTCCATATATAAATATATATATATATATATATATATAAGTATATATATATATATATACTGAGGCATGAAATGAAAAAACTACGGAATAGAAGTTCTGCATACGCACACAACACGACTCTCAATGTGAAGAATAGTGTGTGCAAAGATGAAGAGAAAGGCTTTATAGAGTGTGAGAAGGCTTACAATGGGCTGCCAAAGCAGGCTTCTATGACTCTATATGGATAAACACTCAGCTCCCGCTTGTAAAATATAGCTATATGGGAGCTAACAGGTGTTTAAAATGAGAAAGCACTCAATATGGGGTGTGTACAAAGCAAATTGGACATGGCTTCCTCGCCTTTTTTCTCTTCCAAATGGCCAACCCAAGCCCTCTATTTATAGAGGGGGGAGCCGCAGGTGTACCTGCGACAACCGCAGATGTACCTGCGGCTTCCCGGGGTGCCCAGGCTTCGCTAGTCCTACCATCTCGAAGTACGTGCACTCGTGCACTATGATGTCTGCACGAACTTGCAGAACTTCAATCTGAGCATCCAAAGGAGGTATACAAGACCATCTTCGAACTGCTTTTGTCGAGAGTTACGCAATGACATGGGATTAGAGGTTGTACGAAGTCAGGAAGAGGGTACCATGCCGATGGTCTTCAAGCTTTAAATTCTATCCGGTGTGCTGCCACGCATAATAGTCACTCGGGATTGGAACTCCTTGTCTCTTGTGGGACATTGTTATATGTATGTATGTATGAAATATTCAGACGGTGCGCTGGGGTTGAGGTGGCAAGATGACCTTTTGACTCTTCACCGGGGTTATTTTTGGTTTGAGCTGATAGCAGACGTTGCTCAAGGTTACATCTGAGATTGGACTGTTGCAAGTGTTTGAATTCCGTAAGGTCATCTGTAAGTGTGCATGTCTTCCCGGTGTTAGCTCCGGGTCTTTAGAATGAGTGCCTCGGCAGGAGGTCTGAGATTGAAGCTAATCGCATGCATTTGAAACAAGCATTTCCGGAGTTATCACCGGAACTGCAACAGCATTCCTTGGGGTTATCTCCAAGGATGAAACTTAGGGTTATCTCCGAGGTTAGAATTAATACTCCCGGTGTGTGTTCCGGGGTTGAGACTGAACTTCCGGTAGTATCCGGAACGGATGTGACCTGTCTTCCAGGGTTATCTCCGAAAGACGAATCTGCCCTCCTGCAATGTTAGTAACAAGTGTATAGAAAATTTCGAGTGTCTACAGATGCCCCTCTTTATCATATTCATGCAATGCAAGTGTGACACCCCCAAATCTAAGTACTTCATTCCCACAAGATTTCGTGCTCACTATCTATGCATTCACTCTATCTACCCAAATAAAATAATATGTAAATCATAATCCTCCCTTTAAATAGGGTTACATCATTAAATAAAATCTTCCCAGGTTGTCTAACCTTTAAACATCATTCAAGTGTGGAAATAAAATTAATACATTACATCATTATTAAAAAGTTTGTCATCATCACAATAAATAAAATTACAAGTCTGCATCACTTGTACATTTTTCCCTTTCCTTTGCTAGTTGAAGGCTCATCTACCTTCTTAACTTTAGCTGCAATGAGTATATAAATATGCAAGAGTGAGCAAAACAATTGCTCACTGGGTATAACAATGAATCAACAGAAGAATAATAATAATAATAATAACTACCAACAATAGGCTCAACAAAACTGAATAGTACTCTAATGATGATAATCAGAAACCGAAATCCAAAATATGGAATATATCTAACTGAGGGTTATAAGACCATGAACTATATCCATAGTTGCGAGTAATCTTTCAACTCCAACTTTAACAGTCATAAGACTATAAGGACTCCTCGTACTTAGGAGGATCAGCCCTTCGTACAATGTATTATGCACAAACATTTCAACGCTAAGCGTAAATTATCCCCTAATAATAGGGTTGTTCATATAAGTATTTGGAGTACAAGTCTGCACCAAAGAAAGTTTTGTTTGGATAAGCTTTTAAGGGTAATTTGAAGTTTAACGAACATCAACTAGAGGACTAGTTAAATCAATAGTATTTGATAATACAACAATTGATCAATAATAACATAATATGAAATAATGAATAAGTGTAAGCGAACTAACTATACCTTGAACTCATGCTTAGAAACAACTACAAAGCATAAGTATTGAATGACAATAAACCTTGCTTGAATAAAATTAAGCTAGGACTATGAATTATTGAATAAACATTAAGTAATAGCAAGCTGAAAATAAAGCTTACTTATTTTGAGAATGACTTGTGTTATGTAAATGAACTAAGATAATTCAACATTTGAAATTAGAATTCAAGAAAGCTGCATTCATAACATTCGAATGACAATAAAGAAACTTGTCTAACAATAAACAAGTTAGAATGCATCAATAAATAATGGAATTCAAACTTGTTTGAATAAAATAATGTAATAGCTAGATTGTTCAAAGCATGATTAAGACTACAATAGTTCATTTAATGAAACTTTAAAGTAAGAACTAGCTCAACCAAAAGAATGAAGTTACACAATGTAATAATATAACTAACTCAATGAAAGTGTAGAGTTAGAAAACTTGCTCAATGTAAAAAGAAAAGTTTAAAAAACTTGCTCAATGTAAAAAAGAAAAGTTTGGAAAACTTGCCTCGAGCGTAAGCTGCAATATTAAACTCACGTTCACCTACACATTGGTTTAGAACCACATTATCTATTAGATAAGCTACAATACCATAACATGTACATTTCTAGCTAAACTTATCATCTTAGCACAAGTCTTATGCTACCATTTATATTTCAGAATTCCCCAAGTGTTAACATCACAACACCTATCTAACATCCATTGTATAAGCTAAGTTATCACATGATGCGTTCAAAATTTACTAATCATTTTTACCACTTTGAATTCACTAACCACATAATACAACTCTGTTTTAGACTTGTTGTTACATGTTGGACACATTACCATAACTTTAAGCTAAGCTATAATGAACGACCAAAGTCTGCAGAATTAACAGACTTCATTGTTCTGAATCGGTATCAAGTGGCCACGCCAGCTTTTATATCGGCTCACGGCGCAGCGCACAACATGTAATTGTCTTGCACCAAGGGTTACTATGATCAAGTATGCATTTACAATTCCATTTTTGAGTAACAAAGCTACGACACTTTTCTTAAGCCAACTAACAAGAATTTCACCCACCAAACAGTAAAATTAACACATACAAATGATACAACACCATTACAACATGTTTCATCACTTACATATCAATATAGAACTACTTAACAGCAATTATAGTACTGTAATTTATCAAATTTCATGTTTTTTATATAAAACTCAATATTTTTGATATTCATCAAAAAATTAACACTGTGATTTCAAAACATGGCCAAATCATCTCATTCAAATTATATTATGCTCATTTGTTAATGAAATACCATGTACAAGCGTCAATTTACAGTTTCACATATGAATTGGCCACTATAATTGAAAATTACTCAAGCCATATGAAGAACACATATGCTGTCAAACTTTTCTACTACTGTCAAATGAAATTAGCATGAATTTCTTGTTTTACACATAACCCTAGCATCATAAACATGTAAAATCACAATTATCAACTACATATGTCCATAATTCAACAATTGATTTTACAAAACATAAGAAAATTCTTGCCGTGAAATACATATACATATATATACACACATATATAACTCTAAGGTTGTGAACATACCTTCAATTACTAAGACAATCGTTGCTAATCACTGGAATTGTTGGGAAGATTCACAAGTTTCCTCTCAATTCTCTCAAGCCCTCTATCACTTCTCTCTGAACTCAGACTAAGCTAATATCCAATTAGTATGCGTAAATCAACTGATAGCCAGTATACGAAATAACAAAATACAAAACTGATATGGCCTTAATAGCTATCATCAGTTATCAAAATAACGTATATATTATATTTATTATTTTATTTATTTTATTTATTTTACTTAAATTCAAAAACTAGAAATTCAAAAGCCATAAGGCTTGTTTGGCAAAAACCCTTTAAATTTTAAAGAATTAATATATTAAGCATTGTTTGGCAAAAACTAAATTAAACCCTTTTTAATTTATTTTAATAAACACTATAGTTTACAATTTATAATCACATATTAATTATTTAGATTTCCATATCCAACATTAACCCATTAATTTAATCACATACTATATTTTAATTAAATATAACATTTTAGCAAATATCACAAAATTATAATTTTATTATAACTTTATTTAATAATCTAATATACCATCTAAATTATTAAATCAAAACAACAATATAACACCTCATGTTATACTATAATTCTCTAAATTATAAATTAAATTAATTTAGAATATTATCTAATAAATTTAGATTCAACAACTATCACATCAATAAAATATTTATTTCATCAATTCAACAATAGACACATCATATAAATATTTATATTATTCAATAAATATTTAATAACACAATTTAAAATTTCGGATCGTTACATCTTTCTCTCCTTACAAGGATTCTGTCCCTAGAATCACAATTCAAACAATCAAATTGTCACATTCTCCCCTACTTACAAGATTTTGTCCCCAGAATCGAAGACACAGACTAAACAAATAACTCAGGATAATTTTTTATCATATCAGCTTCGAGTTCCCACGTAGCCTCTTCGACATTGTGGTTCCTCCATATCACCTTCACATAAAGTATCACTTTATTCCTGAGCACTTGTTCTTTCCTGTCAACTATCTGGATAGGAATTTCTTCATAAGATAAATCTTTATTGAACTGCAACGGTTCATACTCTATCACATGCTTGTGATCGGGTTTATACGGTCGCAACACCGACACATGAAAAACATTGTGCACATGCTCTAATTCTGGAGGTAAAGCTACTTCGTAAGCCACCTTTCCAACTCTTCGCAATATTTCGAAAGGTCCAATAAACCTTGGGTTGAGCTTTCCTTTCTTGCCAAAACGAATTTTTCCCTTCCAAGGAGAAACTTCCTGCTTCAAATTCAGGACTTTGTCTGTGTTGATCAGCATACTTTTTCTGTCGATCTTGAGCAGCTACTAGTCTTGCTCTGATGAGTTTGACAACTTCAAATGGCCTCATTGCATGCATTCTAGGCCTAACACTTAACGTTCTCCAACTTCATCCCAGCATAGTGGAGTTCTGCACTTTCTTCCGTATAACGCCTCGTACGGTGGCATACCAATACTTGTGTGGTAATTGTTGTTGTATGCAAATTCCACCAACGGTAGATGATCATCCCAATTTCCTTTGAAATCCATGATGCACGTTCTAAGCATATCTTCAAGCGTCTGGATCGTTCATTCGCTTTACCCATCGGTTTACGGATGATATGTTGTACTCATCTTCAGTTGTGTTCCCATGCATTCTTGTAGTCTCTTCCAGAAATTTGATGTGAATCTCGGATCTTTGTCTGCTACAATTGACACTGGAACTCCATGTCTTGAGACAATCTCTTTAATGTATAGCTTCGCCAGCTAATCAAGATTAAATCTAATCTTTATTGGTAAAAAGTATGCAGATTTCGTCAATCTGTCCACTATCACCCATATCGAATCGTATCCTTTCTGAGTCGTTGGAAGACCTACCACAAAATCCATTGTGATATGCTCCCACTTCCATTCCAATATTTCCAATGGTTGAAGTAATCCGTTTGGTCTTTGATGCTCGACCATCACTTTCTGACATGTCAAACACTTTGCAACGCATTCTGCAACATCTCTTTTCATGTTCGGCCACCAGAAATGACGCCGTAAATCTTGATACATTTTCGTACTTCCTAGATGAACCGAGTATCTTGAGCTATGAGCTTCCGTCAAGATGTCTTCTTTAATATCCTGTCTCTTTGGAACCCAAATCATCCCTCGAATCTTAGCATTCCCTCAAGATCGACCTTGTACTTCACTTCTTTACCCTACCACGCGCTTTCCTTTATTTTCTTGCATTCTTCATCCTAGTTCTCGCTTCTTCACTTTGTCTACCAAAGTTTGACTAGCTTCCATCCGGTACAATTTTCCATCGGATTCTTTTGGAAATTTGATTTCCAACTCTAGCCTTGCTATTGCTGAAATGAGCTCCTCCTTATCAATTAAGAACATCAACTTTTCTCTGCCTTTCCTACTCAAGGCATCTGCAACCACATTAGCTTTGTCCGGATGATAAAAGATCTCACAATCGTAATCCTTTATCAATTACATCCATCTCCTTTGCCGCATGTTCAGGTCTTTCTGTGTGAAAATATACTTCAGACTTTTATGGTCTGTGTAAATCTCACATTTCTCTCCGTAGAGATAGTATCTCCATATCTTTAGTGCAAACACAACCGCCGCCAACTCTAAATCATGAGTCAGATACCCTTTCTCGTAGTCTTTCAGTTGCCTTGATGCATACGCAATAACCTTGTCATTCTATATAAGGACACAACCCAATCCTTTATGTGAAGCATCACTATACACCACAAAATTTCCTGTATTATCTAGTAACGACAACACAGGTGCCACACTTCACTTCTTTTTCAGTTCTTGAAAACTTTCTTCACACTTCTCCGTCCAAACAAATTTTACAGATTTTCTTGTCAAATTTGTCAACGGAGTGGCAATCTTGAAATAATCCTGAATAAACCTGTTGACTTGTTAATATTCTTACCTTATGTTTTGATGATGATTTATATGGTGTACTAAATTCTTTACTGTGATATTTCAGGAAATTGATAAAAGAATAGTTGATGGCATGTTCAAGAGTTGAAGATTTTGGGTCCTAGGAAATTAATGTAAGGTCATTTGCATTAATCCATTTTCAATCAAGGCTCTAGGACATTTATGTGCATTTGATATGATAAAATAATTAAGTGGATGTTTTAAATTAAAATAAAAAACTGATTTCTATTAGTTCAATTTAATCAAATGGTTTTTAAGTGGGTCATAATAAAATGTGCTATTTTAAGACTCATTAAGTAACAAGACTGTTAAGAAGAAGTTGGGTGCTGCCATCATATATAGGTATCATATGTATGATGATTACGTGTGATAGTAAGTAAAGAGTTATCATGATTAGTAAGTGCAATATCTTTGGGAACCTCATTATTTATTATTATTATTATTATTATTATTATTATTATTATTATTATTATTATTATTATTATTATGATATAGCTTTACTATTGCCTTGAAAGTAGGTGATAATGATCATGATAACAGATTGTTTTTAAATCGTAATGATTACGCAAAAATCCCTCTTTGACTTAATCTACATTATCCAATTTTTCTCTTTCAGATATTTTCTCAAATTGTTTAACAGTTATAAATATTCTTGGAGATATATCTTTAAAGAGTAGGATTAATAGTTGACTAGGTTATTGATATTCCAGATTTATCAGGTCATGTCCTTTTAACATAAGTAAAATACTTTGATAAGACTGATTTGCAACGGATATAAAATATTTGTTGGGTTGCAACGGTAATAATTTAGTGTATAAAAAGGGTAATCCTATTGATTAAAGAAACATACGATTTTTACAGATTACACAAAATATTGAAACAACAAGTTATTATATTATTCTTGTGTAATTAAGACAGCTGCAGTGTACTCAAGCAAATATTCTTATAGCTTATTTTTGTGAGCTTTAAACTGGTGATATCTCTTACTCTTTGATCATTGCATTCATAGTTGAGCCTTGCATTGTTAATTGATTATTTGCTTTGATCATAGACCTCTATATTTGTAATTTGATTTTAAGTAGACTAAGTGTTGTCTAAAGTATTTAATCCAGGTGGATTAGAGAACTGTTGTTAATTTTTCAAACAGGTTCAAGGAAGCATAGGTGCTTGAGAATGCATAGGTACACAAGGAGCAAAAGTGCTCAAGGGAATTTTATAATTCAAGTGTTGAAAGAATCTGTTTTGTAAAAGGGTTGAATTGTAATTGAAAGAAATAAATAAAGTGAGTCTCCAATACTAGTTGGTATTGGACGTGGAGTAGACTACTATTATAGAGGGTAGTAGTTGAACCACGTAAAAAATCTTGGTGTTCATTTGATTGCTTGCATTTATTTTCTTTACACAAGATATTAGTTAAATTGAATTAAAAAGTATTACTTGCATATTTTATTTATCTTAAAGAAATCCAAAAACATTTTATAGTGTAATATTTTAAGATTGTTAATTCAGCAAACTGCATTAATTAATTCAGTATCTAGAACTTATTAATTCAACAAGCTAAATTGAGTAAAGTTTAACATAAAATAAAATTTGGTCATAGTTTGTTCTCACACTTATTCAACCCCCCCCCCCCCTTCTAATTGTGCCTATTTGAATTTCATTCGGTATCATAGCTTGGCTCTACTTATCTTGGTCTTTAAGGTGACTTGTAAGGAAAGATCCTAGCATGGCACAATTCGGGAACAACTATCAAGAAGGACAATCAACCAATCGACCTCCATTACTGCATAGAACCGAAAACAACAACTTTTGGAAGTTCCGAATGAGGATCTACCTTAAAATAGATCCTTGTGAATGGTGGGTCATGGAAAATAGACCGGTTATACTGAGGAAAGATGATGGGTCTCCAAAGATGTTGACGTAGGGGCTATAACCACAGTCATGGATCCTTGATACAGACCTTTACTCCATAGAGGTTCCTCTCATGTACAAGATATCTGTGGGGATAAAGCTTTGTCTGTTTGAAGATGTGTATAACATATTCCATCATCGGTCCTCTCCAATGAGGATGGTTTTCTCTGATTTGTGTCACCAGCATATACCATGATCTTTGTTGGAGTTACTGCCAATAGTATGTATTGTCAGGGCTGCCTGACCTTCGTTGATGTGTGTATCATCGGATTGGTCTCTGTTGGGTAAATTATCAAGGTTGTTTGACGTTCATTAATGTGTGTATTAATGATTACATTGTGTTGTGACCCTTGATGGGGAGTATGTCAAGACTGCTTGACCTTCATTGACGCGTATATCAATGGTTGAATCATGTTGTGACCCCCGCCGGGGATACTTTATCAATGTCTGACTTCGGCGTTATAACCCCCACCGGGGATACGTTGCTTCGATGGGTTTACTTGCCACCAGCTGAGGTAATGTCAAGGTTTCTTGACCTTCATTGATGTGTGTATTAATGGTTTTGATGGGTTTACTTGCCACTGGCTGAGATATTGTCAAGGTTGCTTGACCTTCATTGATGTGTGTATCAATGGTCGAAAATGTGTTGTAACCCCCGCCAGGGATACGTGGATGTTTGAAATTTTTGCGTTGTAACCCCCGCCGGGGATACATTATCAATTTATAACTTCAGCGTTGTAACCCCCGCTGGGGAAGGTTTTAGGGCTATGACCCTGCACTGACGGCATCGGACCTTTGTGAGGTATTTCCGAGCATGATTTGTAAAAGTTAAGGCTACTGGTATAGTATACCTTGTATGCAGGTGAATACCAATGAGTGATATATGGAGCCAGAGTTTGGCCCGTGAAAACCAGGATTCTAGGCTATTCTGCTCAATCGCGTAGTGTTTTTATTCCTGATTTGGCCTTTTTAGCTTGTGAGACCTCCTTTGCAACTCAAACTGGACCGAGCCGGAGGTGTGGGACCTATGTAGGGGTGCCACAGGGACACCTATGGTAGCCGTAGTTGGACCTGCGGCCAACCGTGGGTATGAAAGGCCTGCGGGTTGCTTTCATAAATCACTTTCAAGTTGCGCCGCGAAGGAAATCCGAGAGCTCTTCTTCAGACCTACTGAGTTCGGGTGACTTTCTGCACATTCTGCCACCGTACAAGTGTTCTTCACTGTCCTGGTAACATATGCATGTATTCTTTTCCAGTTTCTATCCGTTGGAAAATGATTTATCACATGAAAAGCACTTAGACACATAGTAGTGAATATGCATACTGATATGACTTTATAAAAAATATTCAACATAGTAAATGTCAGTATTAAACCATACTGAACATAATGATGTGAAAAAGTTTGACTTTTGAAACAGTCAAATTGGCACCTTTTACTGTCATTTCTTATCCTATTTTAGTACAAATGAGTAAAGGTAGACAAGCAAAATAATCCTGGTAATTAGACTACACTTACGGATTTTTTACTGTGATGTATTAATGCATGTAGGATGTATATGACTATGGGCAGGTGTGCTACTGAATGGCCACCTAGTCATGCCTATGTGCATGTGGATAGTCCTATTTACAAAGGGGATTATGGCAAAAAATTCCAAAACGTAGGCATTGGGTAGTCATGCATTTTTAACTCTACTGTAGATGTATGTCAAAATAATGCATGCATGCATGTAGTCATAAAATGCATTTTGAAAAGCTCCAAGTAAGAATTTACCACACCCTTTCTGAGATGATTTGGAGATTTGTTGTCCAGATATTATGGATCTAAATTAGTCGAGTAGTTCTCGCAGGACCACTTCTGGTGTACGGAGGAGGGATTCTGAAGTGCCTTAACCCCGTTCTGTTAGACAGCCTCATCGTTTGGTGGAGGCAGTGATACGTCTTGTCCGGGTTGAAGTGTCGGATGTCGAGGACGAGGAAGAGGATGTACCGGTTGAGGTTCTTGCTCCTGCTGCACGTGTTCCCCGTAGGGATTTTCTAGGTATTCAAGTGGAAAACCCAGAGCTTCTGGGCGACTTGAGTCGACATCCTTCAGCCTACCTGCACGCAAACGAGGTATAAAGTTAGATCTTAATCTTCCTTATTTCCTATTGATGAGGAGTAAAGGGTTCTGATGTTGATCTGCATTTGATGTAGGTTCCCAGCTTTACACAACCTCGAGAGAATTGGTTCAACATCCACTCTATGTATCAGGCTTTGCACGATGACTATAGAGCGATTGTACATGGTTGGGGATTCAGGATGTTCTTTTCCATTCTTCCCCGTCGTTGTCCCTGGGGTTACCTCAGGGCATTATCTGAGCGCTGGTTTCACCAGACTCAGTCACTCCATTTGCTGGACTGTGAGGTGATGATGACGTCAATGGATTGGCAGTTTATCACACGTATGGAGTTTGGAGGGGATCCAGTGCCTTGTGCGGCGGATATTACCCCTACTGCCGTCAGATCCTTGTTCGGAGTTCCGGTGGAGGCGCTTCAAGGCGTGGACTGTTCGTCTGACAGTCCTTTGAAATGTAGATTCTATGAAATGGGTTGAGAGTGAGCCCATACCCGATGATGTGAAAGTCAGGGATCGTATTCTTCGGCGATTATTCCTGATGATCATTAGGGGCTGCTTCATAACAGATAACTCTTCTATGGTGTCATTCGCTTTGATCAGCGCCACTCAACACATGGACCATATACGAGATTATGATTGGGGTTCCTACACCTTCGCCTACTTCCTCAGGGGAATGTGCATGCGATCGCAAGGCTTGACCAAGGCTTGGTTAGGATTCTACCCATTTCTGCTGGTGAGTATTTCTCTTGTCTTTTCCCATGTATAGGTTAAAAGTGTTGACTGACAGCAGATGTTTGCCTTTGTGTTGGCAGTTTTGGGCCTATGAGAGGCTTCTATGTTTGCGTCCTATGAGCGTGTTAGGTTTAGACACCTATCCACGAGGACAGAGATGGCATCATTCCATACTAGCGGAGGTCCCTGTTGCTAAGGGTTTCACTCATTGTTGCCTACAGCTGGAGTTGTTGACAGCGGATGTCATCACATGGGTTCCCTACTCTGGGGAGAATTTGAGCGTTGGATTTGAGGATGGATACCCGACTGGTGTCGAGCACGTGATTTCCACCCGTAGGATTCCTCTTTTCATAGATGGAGGATGGGAGCTCTACTTAGGACAGTGTGCTATCAGGAGCACTACATGAGAGATTTGCATGCCGATCTTGCCTCCTGCTAGGCGTTATTGGCCTGTTTCGCAGTAACCCATCACTAATATCCCATTGTTGGGGATTGACGGCTTCACATTATCAGAGGGTACGTGCACTCAAGAGATGTTCCATCATTGGTGGTTCCCTCGTACCATTGGAGCCTAGACCCGCACCACAAAGTTCATGGGGGATATGGTTCCAAGATCTGTGATGATGACGGATTGGCTAGCTTGTGTCTGAGATCCGACTCATTTGACACAGATTGACAGTTTGACCCGACAGTTGGACCGGGCACATTTCTTTATCCGGCACTTGGGTAGAGATCTTTTAGAGGCAGATACCCTTCCAACTCTAGCGCTGGCCCTTCAGGTGACCCATATGGCTTTACCGGTGAAAATCCTCCCTTATATAGGTTTGACATCCCTGTAGATAGAGATCCAGTGACTCAGGAGGAGTTACATCAGGTGGACAAGATTGACGATGTAGACATCGATACCATTGACTTCTTCTGATGTATATTCTCGTTATCTCTTTTAATAGGCCTCTGTTAGACATTGGGTAGCTTTGCCCCATTCTCGCTATATCTTTTGATAGGCCTCTGTTAGATGTAGGGCAGTTTTGCCCTATTTCCCTATATTTTAGTTGTACAGAGATGTATTAGATGATGATATACTTAGGAATGCATGTACAGTTTTCCATTCCCTATATCATATTGCCATCTATTGTATCATGCATGTTATTATGTTATGCATATGTATTTATGTCCAGAGATATTCAAAGATTGACCCTCGGATGGTCTTATGACATGGCCCGTCTGAGATGTCTTCTTCTTCGATTAGCATAGTATTGATCATACCCCACCATTTTTGGTGGCATCAGGTATGTGATCGTGGTATGATAGCATGTCACCATCAGACATGGTGACTGTAGATTATTTGTTACAGCATATTATGACCCTATTGATGTTTTAGGTTCCCACAGGATTCGTGGAGGGCATGCTGGACCACTAGGTGTCGGAGAGGCAGGTTTTTCGATTTGGGACCCAGGAGTTGACTCCTACTTTTGAGGAGTATGCACGTTTGACGATGCTACCATTGGACAAACCTTACGTGCATATGGCTACTGGAGACATGAGTAGGCAGTTCAAGACCCTCACTGGCTTGAGGCGTAGAGTGGTGCAGGATGAGATCACATCTGGCCACGTTATATCCCAGCATTTTTTATTTGACAGATTTGGCTTAGAGGATAGTTATACACGGCATTCCGGGGATTTCACCACACCAGAGGATCATTGGCATTTGGATAGAGTAGATGTACTGCTATTGTACGTACTGTCGTATGTCTACATGCCACGATACATGGATGAGTTGGACATTGGCATCATTATGGCAGTGAAAGCTCTCAGGGAGGGTCACACCATCATACCGATGATCATCGCAGAGACTCTGAGGTCAGCTACATATTGCTGCACTTATCTGGCAGGAGTGTTTACAGGAAGCTCGGTCATGCTGTATGTGTGGTTCATGTCACACTTGAGACCGATTGTCACTTTTAGACGGCATAGATATTGTTTCACCCATGATATAGCCATGTCTTACTCCTTTCAGCCTACAGAGTGTGCAGATGCTGCATCTTGGTCAGCTTTCCTGGCAGGATATCCATTCGCGATATTACCGTGTACAGGGCTTAGTTCACCATACAGTTTCATTACTCATGCTACGGGCATGGATTATCTTCCTCTGGCTGGCTTGAGAGGCATGATCACTTACCACCCACTAGTCATGATGTGTCAGTTTGACCAGTTCCAGGACTTCCATCCTTTTGAGGGGTATCGAGTCAGCGCTTTGCTTCTCGGCATTTATCAGCAGAGGACAGATCCAAGTTGTATACCTGTTGGGATCAGCGAGAGCTATCTGAGTTTTCTATCAGCCATCTGGGTTGTTCTGCAGAGTATTCCGTATGGATGAAGACAGAGACTGCATCGACTGTGGTAGTATCCACAGTGCATGGGACTGATTCCGATGATGAGGAGCCTATGGAGGAGGCTGATATTCCCATCGAGGAGGATTTGACTGCTAGGTTGCCAGCATTTGTGATGGATTCTCCCACTACGAGTGCTACTGTCATTCAGCATTTAGAACAATATCTGGAGGAGAGTCTACATCTGATGACCTATGAAAGAGATCAGGCTAGGGCCTCGATGTTGACAGCTCTTGATGGAAGAGACGCAGCTCTATTAGAGAGAGACGAGGCTAGATCAGCCAAAGATGCATTGATTGTGGAGCAGGATGCTGCCCTATCTGCTCGGGATGTGGCCATCGCAGACAGTACTTTAGTGAGATCACATACGACTGGCATCCTTGCCGACATGAGTGCATACATCGATGAGGATTATGCCACCATGCAGTTAGCCTCGGATCTGTTAGCTCGTGTAGATACCATTTGGCAGGAGCTTGCAGCGTTACCTCCTTCTTCAGAGAGGGATGCTATGTTAAATCTGATAGTCCGTATACACACAGATCCGTAGATAGACTTGTATTTTCCTGTACAGATTAGCTTAGCCATTTTGTCATGTACATCACATATTGTATATATCAAACAGTATTATATATGACAGAGAAATATATTTTGATTTACTTCCCTTTCAGTTATGCTTTGATACTTGCTTGATATTTGCATGTTTCTTCAGGGCTTGTGATCTTGATGCATTCTGAACTCATCCTTGATGTGTGGACATTGAGCCATCGCAGGACCTTTCAGAACGGATCATTGATCTGTATGTATCCCTACCATCTTTGGTGTCTTGGGACTGGTTTCTGTATGTAGATGTGGAGAGGAGTGTGGCTTTTCCTCTCTGAGATTAACCGCACCACAGATGGTCGCCAGTACTTCTATTTGTGAGAAGCCTAGTTAATTCCATCTTTTATGGATTGGTGTTTCTCTTTTAGGCACAACCGCAGCTTAGATGGTCACCGAATCTCTTATTTGGTGAGGAGAGGTTGGGTAATTCCATCCCTTTGGTCTAAAGCCGATGAAATGTGGTGGATTGAAATTTGATCCCATTACCGTGTGACAAGTATTTTTGTTCTGGTAGGGGGTTAGACCGAACCATAAATGGCTGCCTACGTACTCCTATTGAAGAGGAGATCAAGTTTGTGTAGTTCGAACCTGGTGTAAGAGGTTCAACGCTGAATGTGAAAGGCAGATGGGTGTAGAAGCTTTATTGATGAAGAAGGGGTGTATAAGTGTTTTTGTGGTTTTTGTTTTTGTAGATAAAGGGTAGAAATGTTTTTATTGGTTTTTTGTTTATTACGACCGAGCCATATAGAATATGGTTGCCTACGTACTCCCGTGTATCAGGGAGATCAGGTCGACGTAGTTCACCCCTCAGGACGAATTGCAGCCAAAGAGAAGTATGAATCCCATGTGCAGGCTATACTGCGGGGAGAAGAAAGTTTGATCCCATGATGGGGACAAACTGCAAGTGTGGAGAAAGTTTGATCCCGTCTTCAAGACAAACTGTAAGCTTAGGAAAGTTTAATCCCGTCTTCAAGACAAACTACAAGTATGAAAGGTTCAATCCCGTCTTCAGGATAACCGAAATTGTATGAAAGGTTTTGAAATAAGGTGAAACCAGGCTGCTGGTTTGAAGTGTATGTTTCCCTGAGGGGCAGAAGAGTATGTATAAAGGGTTAAAAAAACCAGAATGACTGGTGATTTGATGATCACAAACCAGGATGTTTGCTTGATGATAACCTCAGACATAGTACCGTTTCACGGTGTCCGAGTTGATAAGCTATGGAAATTCATCGCCGTCCATTTCCTGTAGTCTAAGAGCGCCTCCTATCAATATCTCCTTGACAACAAATGGGCCTTCCCAGTTAGGAGCGAATTTTCCCTTAAATTGATCTTGGTTGTCAATGATCTTCTTCAAAACCAAGTCATGTTGTTTGAATTGTCGTAACTAAACTTTTCTATTGTAGGATCTGGTGATCTTTTGTTGATATAACTGAAAGTAGTATGCACACAAGCCAATCATGTTTGATGATAAAGCATATACTTTGTAACAATCTTATTCATTTATTAATAAAAAGTATTAATTTATTAAAGGCTTTTAATTATCTACATGATGCTATTTTATAATATGTGATAAACTCATAGTTTTAAGCAATGCTTTTAGAATAATAATGATGATCATTCTAATGAGATCTAAATTCAAAAAAAGCTTAAAACTAGTTCTCAATCGTTGAATTACTAAATTGGGGATTAGTGAATCCGGATAGATTGGTACATACGTTGCTTACTCATTGGATGAGGATGATTGATCTCATGATCATTTGTGTGGAGACACTAAAGCAAGTATGTAAGTGCATATTAGAGAATAAGTTCACTGAACATGGCTCGCTAAGGAATACCTAATGGAGTTTTACTTGTCTGTCAATAGAAATTCATGTAGTGATAGTAGTACAAGTGATCCTTGGACTTGAGATCATCATAGTATCTTGTGTATGATGAGTTATACTTTGACTTATTCCTTAAGACCCTTAGGGTATGTCAAAGGGTATGCTTGGGTATAATAAGTTGTACATGGAGATAATGTATTATCAATAAAAAAAATCTACCACTTCTAGTAAAAGAAGAGAAATATCCTATGTGATTCAATAAATGACAACCCAGTAGTCCTTGGCCAAGGCAGAATGAAATTAGAAAGGAGTTTCTAATTTGCATTATTTGGAGCTGTGCACTTAAGAGTCGAAATACATATAATTAAATAAAATAAGACTTGACAGTAATTCTGTGTCTTATATTTAATTGGGACATTGTATGGTGGAAAGATTGAATTGTACGATAACTATTTACTCAAATGTTCTTTTATGATTAATGTTGAAATCTATATTATCTGGAAAGTCGTTGATCGCTAGGGAGGCTTATCCCTATTATAGAATAAATATTATTTATTTAAATAAATTAATAATTTAATTTATTTATTTAAATAAGATTAGAATTGTTCTAATTGATTTATTCACAACCGGTTTAATATGGAGAACCTAAAGGGTCACACCATAAAAGGAAGAATAATTATTTAAGAAGTTAATGGCATAATCGTAATAATATGTTAAGTGTATTTAATTTAATCTATGGCGATAGAATAAATTAAATAGCTTAATATTTATTATTTAATATTTTAGAAATATTAAATATATAAATTAATAAGAGGAGTCTTATTAATATTATTACAATTATTATTATTTTAATTTCTAAAGAGTTGGAAATTAATTTAATATTAGTACTCTCACTTATTCCTAATAAGATTCAGAGGCTAATTAATTAAAGGATTTTAATTAATCAAAATAAAACTCAATTCCTTAATTGTTAAGGAGGGTTGCCCACATCTATGAATAAGAGGAGTCTTATTATGGGTGAGGTGGTTGCTGACTTTTTCACAACATACGTAATTCCAATAGTTGGGAGAGTACGCAGAGATAGAAAAACTAGGGTTTTGTCAAACACCCATCTTCTTGAATCTTTATTCTTTCTTAGTGGATCACCTCTAGAGGCCAAACACTTGGGTGACTAACATTGATCAAAGAAAGGAACCAAACCTGTTGGATTCAAGTTGAACACGAAAAAGATTGGAGGTGAACTTGTAACTGAGGAAGCTCGAATCTTCAAGGGTATGATTCTTGTTCTTCATATCTTTTCGTTTAATTAATAATTGTGCATAAAGGATGATTCGGGTATATGGTTTGTAAAATTTTAAAACTCAGATTTTTCACATTTTCGCTTAATTTGTGCAATTTGATTGCGTTCATGAATATTACAAACCTAATAGTGGCATCAGAGCCAAATTTTTATGCGAATTATTAATTATTTTAATTTGATATGTATATTGATATGTGTTTAGAATAATTTAATTGGACATAATTTGTTGTATAAAATTTAAAATATATATATATATATATATATATATATATATATATATATATATATATATATATATATATATATATAAATCATGAATCCTGTTATTTTTTGGCTGATTTCGTAGTTAATAATGGTTACAGGATGATTCATGTGATTTACTTTTGAAGTCACGTGCTGCACCGTACGGTTATATTAATATAATATATAATATATTAATATAAACCGCAAGCCATTTTTTTCCCTGTTGCTTCACAAAAGATTTGTCAATCATAAAGGGGATATGATTCATGTTATGATTACAGGTCATGTTACTTACGTAATGTAATGTAATGTAACTTACCAGGATTCATTACTTGATTGTAGGTTGGATACAAAATTATCAGGATTCACGTGTTGCTATATAATATTTTATATATATATATATATATATATATATATATATATATATATATATATATATATTATTCAAATTATTTTATAATTAAAATAAAAACTTTATTTTAATATTAAAACAAAAGGTTTATTTTAATCTTAAAATAAAAATTTATTTTAATTTTAAAATTAAATTTCATGCTAACTAATTAGAGTTGGAATTGGATTCCATAATAACTAATTAGAGTTGAAATTGAATTTCATGTTTCTTTAAATAAAG
Organism: Panax ginseng; assembly: GCA_020205605.1. Taxonomy (NCBI): domain Eukaryota; kingdom Viridiplantae; phylum Streptophyta; class Magnoliopsida; order Apiales; family Araliaceae; genus Panax; species Panax ginseng. Next base: position 93,823,728 of record CM035129.1, read on the forward strand.
AAGTTTATTTATATATGAAATAAGATTTTATATTATTCAAAATAAAAGAGTTTATTTGTGAATAGGAAAGAGAAACCGTATTTCCTTAAATAAAGGAGTTTATTTAGATATGAAATAAGATTTCATATTATTTAAAATAAAGGAGTTTATTTGTGAATAGGAAAGAGAATTCGTGTTTCCTTTTATAAAGGAGTTATTTTTTACATTGAATTGGATTTCATAATTAATTAAAATAAAGGAGTTTATTTTGATTAAAGATTTTGATTAAAATAAAATAGTTTATTTTATTCAAAATTGAATAAATTAAAATAAAAGAAGTTTATTTTGATTTAAATTTAGATTAAAATAAAGGAGTTTATTTTGATTCAAAAATAGATTTTATACTAACTAAATTTGCCCATTAAATAATATCAATATATATATTAAATGTTTATTATTCATGAGATGAATGTTATTTATTGATGCATATGTAGATGTGTATGATAATAAATGGGATTGATTATGGATTATTGACCAATGTGATTGGATTATATTTTAGTTGGATGCATGAATGTATAGGTTTTATTAAAGAGAAATGCTACGGACACAAACTATTTTACAAACATTTTACAAATTACTGATGTGGCATACTCCACCTCAACATATTGATCAACAAATTGATTTAATGTAGTCTTCGACCCCACATAAAAGCTGAGATGGAGTATGCCACATCAGACAGTTTATAAAATATTTGTAGAATAGTTTGTCTCTAGCATTATTCTTTATTAAATGGGGTCTACGTACCTCGTCTTCTTTAATTTTTCTTAATGTAAATTTTATCTCCCTCCTATGTAATTCCCCTTGACTGCTGATCAAGTTTTCTATTTATTTTAAATAGTTTTGTAATAGGAATAGTTAGAATTAATTTTCAAAAATTGGAGATCAAGGGGCAAGAGCGCTTGAAGACCCGTTTGTAATGGAGCCCGGGTTTAAATGTAATAGTTATATTTAAATATTAATTCTTGCACCCCTAGGGTTTGACCTTTTGGTTCACTTTGTGGTTCTAGTGAACCAAACTAGAATAAAAGTCCATAATCAATCCGGGTATAATATAGTATTCTATATGTGCATGTTTGTACTATATATATATATATATATATATATATATATATATATATATATATATATATATATATACAAACATGTTTCGCATGTTAATTAATATGACACGTATTTTATATATATATGTGCATGCGCACTAAACAAGATGAGACAAATTAATAACAAACCCCTCAAATATTTTATATTAAGTTGTAACGTTCAAAGATATTTGGAATATCGAACGTCACCATCTAGCATGATAGAAATAATAGAGTATTGAATATTTAATATGAGTTTGTTGTGCACACACAAGGCAAGTATTAAATATTTAAGATGTTGTTTTTATTACATATGATGTTTATAAGGAATTGAACATTATTGCTTTGTTGTGCACACACAAGGGCTGTAGTTTTCTCTTCACTTATATGAAAATGTTGGGTCTGACTTAACTTAAATTATTTTAGTTCGGATGTGCACACACTTGACCATTATGATTTAAGAGGCAAAATACAAGGGGTTACATAGTTGGTGTAATTGACAAGAGTTGTCTACCTATTTATTTATATATAGTTTGTTGTGCACACACAAGGCTATATATATTTGAAATGGGATCTTTATTCTCACTAGCATATCTTTAATTAGATATTGCCGAACTATATATATTGAGGGTAATATAGTTTGAAGAAAATAGTGGGAGATACTAATTTAAAACAAGACCTAATTTATTTTGGTAATAAATAAAATAATGTATGCTAAAATGTTGTTAATTATAAATTCATTTATAGAATTTTACAATGTCTAAAATTACTATCACTCCATAGCATATTAGATGCTAAATTAATCGGACCGAATTAAACGGATTGGTTAAGAAAATTGAGAAAAGTTCTCACGGCTAAAAAGCTATCTTAAGTCCTTAATATGCCTATCCCTGCAATGGTTGTAGACAATGCCTCTGAGGAAGAGATTGCTACTTTTAGAAAGTGGCAAGATGATGCACAGTTGGCTCAATGCATCATGCTCGCATCCATAAGTAATGAGCTTCAGCGTTGGCATGAAACTATGGATGCTCTTACTATATTCCTGCACATTAAGTAGTTGATGGTGAGAAAAGTAGGACTTATAGATATCAGATATCTAAGGAGCTCTTCAGATCTAGAATGACCGATGACACTACAGTACAGATAAAAGTCCTTAACATAATCAATTTGATTGATCAATTAGGACAACGGGTTTTGTTATGGATGGAGAGTTGAGCCAAGATTTGATCTTGCACTCACTCCCGGACTCCTTTCACAATTGTTGTGAATGTTTAATATGAACAAGCTAGATATCAGCCTCGCTGATTTTCTTAACATGTTGAAAAATGTTGAGAGTCACTTTTCAACCAAGAAAGACCATGTCTTACTGGTAAGGGCCAAAGGATCTTCTGAAAAGAAGAACGATTCATAGAAGGTAAATAGAAAGGCAAAAACAAAGGATAATAAGAACAAAACTGATACGGATAGCAAAGGAGTTTGCTTCCCACCGCAAAGAAGCTTTCGACAATCGGAAAGAAATCATGAGAAGCATCTTGCAGAGGCTAACCAAAGAAGCTTAGTGAAGTTTCGGTTACAAATACAAATTTGTTTATGATTTAAAATAATTTTTTCTTTAAGTCAAGGTTCTACTTGGGTATTGGATACCGGCTTTGGTTATCATAAATATAGATTTATGAAGGGACCAAACAGAAGTAGAAAGCTAAACAAATATAAATAATCCTATGTGTGGGAAATGAAGTAAAGGTTGCTACATTAGCCATAGAAACTTATAGTTTAGCAATGCCTACGGGCAAGTCTATTAAGCCAATAAGTTGTTATTATATTCCAGTTCTTGTTAGAAACATTATTTCCATTTTATTGTTGGACAATGAAATCTTTGGTATTATATTTAAGAACAATTGTTGTTCTATTTATAATAATAATGTTTTGTATAGAACTGGAATATTACTTAATGGATTTTGTATACTTGACTTACGTGAAAAATTATTTTACAAAATGAACAAACTAGTATAAGAAAAGGAGATGATCATTCAAAGAGTTGAATGTGTGTATTTGTTGAAATACATGTATGAATTATTTGAAAGGTTCAAAGAATTCAGAAGTGAAATAAATTGGCAAAGTATTAGGATTCTTTGATCGGATCAAGGAAGGAATACTTGTGCAATGAGTTTCTAGATCATCTCAAATGGTTTTCTCACAATGGACGCCTCCTGATACACAATAATTGATTGATGTATCTAAATGAAAAAATTGTACCTTGTTGGACATGGTGCAGTCCATAATGATTTTACCGATATTCCAGTAGCCTTCTGGGGTCATGTCCTAGAAATGGCTGCATATCTACGAAAAAGGTATCCTCAAAATTCGGCCCTAAGGCTTCATAAAAGTTATGGACAGGGAGGATTCCTAATCTTAAGTATGTTAAGATAAGGGTTGTCCAACTTATGTGAAAAAGGTTTCAGAGGATTCTTGTGACAAGATTTGACAAATACAGATTTATGGGACATCCTAAAGTAAGTTTAGGGTATATGTTCTATAATCCTACTTAGCGAAAGGTGTTTGTTGCGAAACACGCTACCTTTTAAGATAAAGGTGTTTATCATTGAAGGGGCTAGTGGGAGGATAATAGATCTTGAAGAGTTTAAGAACCAAAAAATACTATAAGTCAAATAAGAGGAACCTGTAGATAGACCTATTGTACCACAACCGAATCATAAATATGGAATAGTACCGAAGATACCTGGGAGGTATGAATTCATCATGGATGATGATGATGAGGTACGCATCATAGAAGATGATGATCCAGTTACATACGATGAGGGAAGAGTTGTAGAAACTCAGAGAAATGGATTGAAGCAAGCTTCTCAAATATGGAACATTCGTTTTGATGAGATAATCAAAAGAGTTTGATTTTATCAAAAACAAGAATGAACCTAGTGTGTAGAAAAGGGTCAGTAGGAGCGTCGTGACATTCCTAGTATTATATGTTGATATACTACGGATAAAGAATGACATACCGATGTTATAATCAGTAAAGATAAAGTTGTCTAAACATTCCTCCATGAATGATTTGGGAAGAGTATCATAACTGGGGATCCAAATCTATATAGATAGATTTAAGAGGATACTCGACTTAAACCAAGGAACATATATTCATTTGATGCTAAAGTCGTTTAGCATGGCAAACTCCAAGAGATGTCTTATGTTGATGAGACATGGAGTGTATCTTTCCTAATAGTCCCCAAAGACTCCAAAAAAGAGAGATCGCATGAGTAACTATCATGTATGCAATGAAATGTACGAGACCTGATGTTGATCAGTCATATTCTGGAGAGGTTCAATATGAGTCGGTGAAAAATATCTTAAAGTACTTAACCGACACTAAGGATGTGATCATATTCATGATAGGTCTGAATTAAAACTAGAGGGCTTAATAGACTCAAGTTTTTCAGACAGACCAAGACGACAGAAAATCCACTTTAAGGTAAAGCGTTACCTTGAACGGTGGTGCAGTGAATTGTAAAGGTTTCAAACAGCAAAGATTCTTTGGTTTAGTGATAAAGACAAAGTATATAGCTATAAATGAAGCTGCAAATTGATTATTTGAATGAAAAGTTTATTACAGAACTAGGAATAGTTCCTAAGTCTCATCTTGGATCTAAACATGTGTTGTGGCACTTTCATTTGATTATAGGAATCATTGAAAGATGGGAAATCACTATAGAGATAGTGGACTCTCAAGAACAACATTACATATCCATTTACTGAAGCTTATCCAACAGCAGGATAATCGTCACTTAGAGAAGAAGAGTATGAGATACCATGACAATTAGCTTTAGTGTAAGTGGGAGATTGAAAGTAGTATGCACACAAGCCAATCATATTTGATGATAAAGCATATACTTTGTAACAATCTTATTCATTTATTAATAAAAAGTATTAATTTATTAAAGGCTTTTAATTATCTACATGATGTTGTTTTATAATATGTGATAAACTCATAGTTTTAAGCAATGCTTTTAGAATAATGATGATGATCATTCTAATGAGATCTAAATTCTTAGAAAGCTTAAAACTAAAATAGATCCCAATCGTTAGATTACTAAATTGGGGATTAGTGAATCCGGATAGATTAGTACATACGTTGCTTACTCATTGGATGAGGATGATTGATCTTATGATGACACTAAAGCAAGTATGTAGGTGCTTATTAGAGAATAAGTTCACTGAACGTGGCTCGCTAAGGAATACCTAAGGGAGTTTTACTTTTTGTCGATAGGAATTTCAGTAGTGATAGTAAAGACAAGTGATCCTTGGACTTGAGATCATCATAGTATCTTGTGTATGATGAGTTATACTTTGACTTATTCCTTAAGACCCTTAGGGTATATCAAAGGGTATACTTAGGTATAATAAGTTGTACATAGAGATAATGTATGATCAATAAAGAATCTACCACTTCTAGTAAAAGAAGAGAAATGTCCTATGTAATTCGATAAATGACAACCCAGTAGTCTTTGGCCAAGGCAGAATAAAATTGGAAAGGAGTTTCTAATTTGCATTATTTGGAGTTGTGCATTTAAGAGTCGAAATACATTTAATTAAATAAAATAGGACTTGACAGTAATTCCATGTCTTATATTTAATTGGGACATTGTATGGTGGAAGGATTGAATTGTACGGTAACTATTTACTCAAATGTTCTTTTATGATTAATGTTGAAATCTATATTATCTGGAAAGTCATTGATCGCTAGGGAGGCTTATCCCTATTGTAGAATAAATATTATTTATTTAAATAAATTAATAATTTAATTTATTTATTTAAATAAGATTAGAATTGTTCTAATTGATTTATTCACAACCGATTTAATATGGAGAACCTAAAGGGTCACACCATAAAAGGAAGAATAATTATTTAAGAAGTTAATGGCATAATCGTAATAATATGTTAAGTGTATTTAATTTAATCTATGGCGATAGAATAAATTAAATAGCTTAATATTTATTATTTAATATTTTAGAAATATTAAATATATAAATTAATAAGAGGAGTCTTATTAATGTTATTACAATTATTATTATTTTAATTTCTAAAGAGTTGGAAATTAATTTAATATTAGTACTCTCATTTATTCCTAATAAGATTAGGAGGCTAATTAATTAAAGGATTTTAATTAATCAAAATAAAACCCAATTCCTTAATTGTTAAGGAGGGTTGCCCACATCTATAAATAAGAGGAGTATTATTATGGGTGAGGTGGTTGCTGACTTTTTCACAATATACGTAATTCCAATAGTTGGGAGGGTACACTCTTTTTCTATGAGAGATAGAAAAACTAGAGTTTTGCCAAACACCCATCTTCTTGAATCTTTATTCTTTCTTAGTGGATCACCTCTAGAGGCCAAACACTTGGGTGGCTAACGTTGATCAAAGAAAGGAACCAAACCTGGTGGATTCAAGTTGAACACGAAAAGGATTGGAGGTGAACTTGTACTTGAGGAAGCTCGAATCTTCAAGGGTATGATTCTTGTTCTTCATATATTTTCGTTTAATTAATAATTGTACATAAAGGATGATCCAAGTACATGGTTTGTAAAATTTTAAAACTCTGATTTTTCATGTTTTCGCTTAATTTGTGCAATTTGATTGCGTTCATGAATATTACTAACCTAACAATAACTGACCATGGAAGATAGTCGCGGTTCGCCTTTCATCTATCAGAGACAATTAGCGATACCTGTCTTGTACCCATTAGTCTTCATCCAGTTGAGCGTCCATCAACACTCTGAAGGATTCCATTTCCACCTCTATAAGGAGCATTGCTTTCATCCTATAGGCTAATGAGTAGGGGGTTGCCCCAGTGAAAGTGTGCATTGAAGTTCTGTAGGCTAATAAAGTCAGAGGCAAGAGGTCATGCCATCATTTGTGATTGTCGGACATTTTCTGCATGATCTTCTTGATGTTTTTATTAGCCACTTCAACAGCACCATTCATCTTTAGATGGTAGATAACGGAGTTAAGGTGTTTGATGTGGAATTTATTGCATAACTCCTCCATCATTTTGTTGTTGAGGTTCTTAGCATTGTCTAACACAATGACCTCTAGTTGTCCATATCAACACACGATATTGTTTTTGATTATAGCAATGATGACTTCTTTGGTAACCCTGGGGAAGGAGGCTGCTTCTACCCATTTGGTGAAGTAGTCGATCATGGTGAATATGAATCGATGTCGGTAGATGATAGAGTTGAGATGTTTGATGTGGAATTTTCTGCATAACTCCTCCATCGTTTTGTTGTTGAGGTTCTTAGCATTGTCTGACACAATGACCTCTGGTTGTCCATATCGACAGATGACATTATTTCTGATGAAAGTAATGATAACTTCTTTAGTAACCCTGGGGAAGGAGGCTGCTTCTACCCACTTGGTGAAGTGGTCGATCATGGTGAATATGAATCGATGTCCATTACTAGCTTTGGGCTAGATGGGCCCGATCACGTCCATTCCCCACATTGAGAAGGGCCATGGCGAACTCATATTATGGAGTTCCCTTGGAGGGGCGTGGATAACATTCCCATGAATCTGGCATTGATAGCACCTCTTGACGTGATCATCGCAGTCAGCTTTGAGCGTAAGCCAATAATGCCCTGTTCTGAGGATCTTCTTGATAAGTAGGGGTCCGCTCATGTGTGGGCCACATACTCCACCATGGATCTCATCCATGAGCCTCTAAGCTTGGTGTTTATCCAGACATCTGAGGAGACCTAGTCCTGCATCTCTTTTGTAGAGTACATCTCCGCTTAGGTAAAATTTCATAGCAAGTCGATGGATCCACCTCTTTTTAGTTAGGCTCGCCTCAGCGGGTGTAGATCCATCCCGCAGATACTCCTTGATATGTTGATACCAAGGGTTTTGGATGGGAGGTAGCTCATTCGATACTTCTCCAACATAGTTCCCATAAGCTGGGGCCTTTAACAGGGAAAATGTGATGTTTGGCATGTTTTCCTTGTCAGGTATATGAACCAAGGAGGCCAACTTTGCTAGTGCATCCGCAAAATCATTCCTATTACGAGGAATATGTATGAAGGAGAATTATTCAAACTCCAAAGCCATCTGTAAAACTTGTCGATGGTAAGGAAGCAAATGTAGTTCCTTGGTTTGATTGATTCATGTGGATTGTTTGATTATCAACTCTGAATCCCCAAAGACATTTAACCGTCTGATGCCCATTGAACAGGCAAGTTTTAGCCCCATGATACAGCCTTCATACTCAGCTGTGTTGTTGGTGCTGACAAACTGCAATTTAACAGCGACGGGATACTTCTCCCCCGTTGATAAGTAGGTTTTATACCTACTTATCCGGTATCTATTACTTGAATTAGTTTCTTAAACCTATGTTTCTTAGTTACTTTTCATACATTTTATGTTATTTTGTAGGCTATGACATAACATTGGCATGAAGAAGCAATGAAAAGTAATTTGGACATCTTTTGGACTAAAATATGCAAGCAAATACAAGAAAGGAAGATTGTAGAGCTTTTAACACCACGTTGGATGCATGTTTTTGGCTTGGAACTTAGATTATACTCTAGATTTACTTCTTAGCTTTCCAAAACATCTTGAATCGTCCCAATCGGAGTTCAGATGTGAGAGTTATGGCCTTTTCATCAACAAAGATCAAAGCTAAGAGTTGTCATGCTTTCCATTTACATAGCATCTACTTCCAGCCCAATTTCGACCTTAATCCAATCCGACTCTGTAATTCTCAAAGAATGAAAGTTATAGAGCTCGTTGATAGCTTCAATTTGATAGGTGGCAGGCCTCGTAACTCCTCCCGGATCAAAGGTTATGGCCGTTTTACCAGAGGAAACTACGGCAGAAAATCAGAATCATATCCCGTCGGGGAGGGCCCTTTACAAGGCTAGACCCCGCCGGGGTAGGGGTACGCGCAAAAACTTATTTTTTGCCCGAATTTGAGTTGGAGAAGGATTGTTTCGATTCGATTGACTCAAGGACTTCCAAGAGGACTTAAAGACAGATAAAAAAGCTTATAAAAGGGGGAGAAACACATAGATTAGAGGAGAGACAGAGAGGATTCCATTAGATTAGATTATAGTAGAATAGGAGAAAACACTAGTTTTTATGAGATTTGGAGATTGAAGCGACTTGGAGACCATTGAAGATTCAAAGTAGGAGCAATGAGAGAGTATCAAATCTACAGACAATAGATTTTATCTTCTCATCTTCTTTTATTCTTATCTTTTAATGTGTATTCAAGTGTGGATTCTTATTTTTAATTTAATGAACTAATTCTTTGTTTGAGATTACAATGGATCTTATTGTGTAGTTTATTTTAATATGCTTCGCTATTAATTATTATGTTCTATTATGAGGATTGTCTATTGTGATTTAGACTTAATTATTTAATTGATTGACCATCAATTACCGTGATAATCTATATGAACTCGAGAGATGAAGTTTAGATTTAGATCTGATCATAATAGCATGTGTTTGTGATTTCTGCATAGAATGAATTCATGATTTATGTTTAGGATAGAGATATGCCTTTACGTCATATGTAATCTTATTGAGAACTTGTGCTTTAAATCCTTTTTAATTGTAATTCACTTAGAGATATAGTGGATTAGTTAATTAGGGTGTCTTGCTTAATTCTATCATCTGTGGATTTAAGTGAGTATGGGTATTATGCATCGAGAGGTGGTTTTATCTACTTTAGTGTTCTTGATTAACAATTCAGGATACAGAATAATTGATGAGAAGTGTGTTAACTTAAATGCTCCATAATCTTAATTTAACTAGTTGAATTTAATAGTAATTTAATTATATAATTTAAAATTCATTTGTTTAAATAAGATTGAGTTGGTTACGGGTTAGTACTTGGTGATTTTTATTAAATAATTCCTCATGGGAACGATAATCTACTTTCACTTTATTAATTGTTGACCACGTATACTTGCGTGTTGTTCGTAATTAGATTTTACCCAACAAGTTTTTGGCGTCGTTGCCGGGGAATTAGTTTAATACATTTTTGCCAATATTAGCTTCAATCAAATTAGTCTTAATTTAAACATTTTTTTTCTTTCTTTATTTTTATTTTATTTGATTATCTTCTTATTTTTTTCTCGTTTCAGGTACTATGGCTGGATGCAATTATCAAAGGCCATATTCGAGTATGACTCAATCAAGGGGAGTGGGGATTGATGGACTCAATGTATTTTCTACTTTATCGGCATAACTTGAGACACTTTCGAGGAGGTTGGACATTATTGCAGCCCAACGTAATCGAAGGATAGCAGTTACTTGCAATTATTGTGCTGGTAATCATCCGAGTCATCAATGCACCGTTAGTTTTTTGCCGGGACAACATGGTGGTGAATACCTCAACGATTATACATATGCTAATTATCATCAAGTTTGGGGGTATCACTCGGATTCGTCATGGAGCTATACTTATAAAGACCAATACTACGCTCCAAATCCAACATACACACCAAAATTTTCATGTAAACCTCCATTGCCAAAAGAAGAAAAGTCAAAGTTGGAGGAATTACTGTCAAAGGTCATAGCAAACCAAGAGGAGAGGATGATGAGTCAAGAAATATCGAGCCATAATTTTCAGCACCAGATGGAACAACTCATCACCACTTCAACTCATGGTCCTCAATACATGGATTCCAAAACTGAGACAGATAATTCGAGATTGAAGGAATTGTTGTCTAAGTTCATAGCATCAAATGAGGGGAGAAGGATTAATCAAGAGAAGTCAATTAAGAATCTTCAGAATAAGATAGATCAAATGTTCAAAGCCTTGAACAACTATCCTCAAATCAACTGGTGTTATGATGAGGATTCCGAGATTGATGAAGTTCCCGGACTAAATATACAACTGGATGAGCCACAAGACGTTGAAAAAGAGGAGACACGTGGGGATAATGAAAACAAGGTCGGTGAAGAACTAATTATGAGAACCGATGATGATGAGTCGATATTATTTATGCCTCAAGTGCCTTCTCCTCCATAGTTCAAGAATCCGGTTAGATTTGCAAAACCTTGTTCGATTGGTAGTAATGTCGTCGGCAAAGCTCCTGGAGACGTAAAAGCGAGTACAACTTCGAAGCCATGGTGCGAGGGGTGGAATGAGAAAGATGAAGAACCAGTTGTGTTGGAAAAGCCTCAATGCCAGAATCTATTCGCAAACACAATGGAGAAAAGACCTAGATCTTGGATGTTCTTGAATGAGATCATACCAAATCAAAGCATGCTAGGTGACTTTAATGCAAGGGCTATCACAAATGGGAACCTACCAAAAGCTACATTATTTTCGATGGATGGAGGGTTCCTCATTATCGAATAGGAATTGGATAGTGCTGACCAAACAAAGTCAAGCTGAAAGACTTTAAATCAAGCGCTAACTGGGAGGCAACCCAGGAATTTTTATATTTATATGCTTTACTAGTTTATTTTGTAGATAGGAATTAATTTGCTTATTAAGTTCTTTTACCAATCCAAGTGCTATTCTAATCCATGTTGTCTTTCTTATTTGCAGGTATTGGAGGTTCAATGGATAGGAAAATGATCGTTTCCGCCATCGCCACCATCACCTCACGCTTAGTTGATTACAGGGAAGTTCTCTTCTATTTATCGTTATATTCTTACAATGAGGACATTGTAATTACTAAGTTTGGGGGAGTTTAGTTTAGTTATTTATTGCATGTTTAGTTTTATGTTTATGTTATGTTATTTTGCATTTGTTGTTAATTTAGTTTAGGTTCATTATGTTTGCATTCATGTAGTACAACTGTATAAGTAGTTGCATAGTAGTATAGCTTGAATATGATATTCAGTTTCTTGTTAAAAATAATTAAAATCAAAAATTCAAAAATAATAGTTAGTTTGTAAGACCCCAACTTTTATGAATAAAGAATATTTTCTCGAAATATATTTTTTGAATATTATTGTGTGGATTTGATATAATGTTATAGTGGTGGGTAATATTTATAAATTTTGCAAAGTAAGCAAGTGGTTATATAATATTCGATTGGTCTGGGAATATTACGTTTTAACAAGGAATATTAAATGCGATGGCACAATCATTAGTAGACCCCTAACGGAAGTATTGTAAATAGTTAGAAAGCACGAAATTATCTTTTATAAAAATAACGGTGAAAGTTTTATCGTTAAAACTGTTGAACTACCCAGTAGTAAAAGTATAGTAATACGCGTTGATGCATAGTAGCACACGGTATTGGTTATTGATGCTTACGTGAGAAGTCACTCAATTATTGCTTTCGATAATTGTTGCATCATATCTCTCGTATTATTGATTCAATTATTATGCGAGTATCATCTCGTGATAATATGTTATATTATTAAATCAATAATTGAGATGAAAAAGTTATTCATATTATTAAATTGCAATATTTACAATGTCTAGAAGTTCTGTCAAGGAGAGGTTTGGTCATCTAATTGCGCGCCAATGAGAAATTCTTATCGGAAAGCCCCTCTTTCCTGGGAACGGCCTGGTTGTTAAATATTGTGAGTTATAATATTAATGATGAATAAGTTCGTGTTGATTAAAGATGAAATTGATAGTTCCATTGTGTTGGAATTATTAGTGTTAGTGGAAATCGACATTTATTTCTGTATTAATGGATGTCTGGAAGTTATACTGACCAGTCGAGTAATTAATAGGATAAATGAGAAATTAATTGCTATTAATTCACATGATTATAACTATTTGTTCACATGTGTGTACTATTGATTCACATTCTTGTTACAATTCGGGGAGTTGGTGCAAGATTGATAATACTTGCATGACTAAGTTAAAAATGGAGGTATAGATGGAAGTACTATACTGTAATTCGTATTTTTACATGTCTAGAACTATTGATTCACATGATTTACTATTGAATCACATTATTTACTATTAGGGGAGGTGGTGCAAGTTTGATAATACTTGCAAGACTAAATTAAAAATGAAGAAAAAGAGGAAGGTATTATAATGTAATATTTCGAGCCCCAAAACGTGCAATTATCGAAACTATATTTTCCTATAAATAGAAGCTCATTCTTCCTTCATTTCTCACCAATTCACTAAAGCTATAGAACAATTATTATAGAGAAATTTTTAGAGAAAAGAAGAAGAAAAGTCTGCTACCTCTCTACTCCAAAGATCTAGTTTCTTTCTAAGGTAAGGGGTATTATTTCTTTCAGATTCATGAAGAGAGCTATTGTTATTCCATTCCTTATTATTCTATTGGAATAACTTTGTATATGTCACAATCACCGCGATACATGGTGAAATTCTTCATTATTCCATTCTTTATTATTATGTTGGAATAACCTATTTATCTGATACTGCATACATGGTGAAATTCTTCCATTATTTCATTCTTTATTATTCTCATTGGAACATCCATGCGTGCATATTACGCATGACTTTAGTTCCATTATTTATTATTCTGTTGGAATAACCTATCTATGCGGTCTATCGCATGCATGGTGAAGTCTTCTGTTATTCCATTATTTATTATTCTATTGGAATATCCTGTCTGTGCGTTTACGCATGACCTGGTTTCATTATTTATTATTCTGTTGGAATAACCTGTCTGTGCGGTCTATCGCATGCCTGGTGAATTCTTTTGTTATTCCATTCTTTATTATACTCAGTTGGTTAAAGTTTTGGCTTCTATACTCCATGAAATTGGTGGAATATCCTTGATATTTGGGTTTCATCTAGTATCTTTTCATGGAATATTCTTCTGAGCATTCTTGAATTTTACTTTACAAAGAAGTATCATGTTAACAATTTGGACATTATTGATTTCTGGATAAATTAGATTATTAATCTTTAAAAATTTATTCTTGAACTTGTTTTTATTGAATTCCTATATCATTGTCATCATCCTCATGTTTATTTTCTGTTGAAAGTCATTTGTGGCCTGTAGTGCATAGATGGACTTGGTATGATTATGACCAGGGATCATTCGGTATAATCATGACCGTAATGTTACAAATAATGTGGTAAAAGTCCTCATTGGCCCGTAGTGCATTGATGGACAGTTGTTGGCATGATCATGACCATTAATGAATACACAAATATCCTTGGCCCGTAGTGCATGGATAATTTGTGGTCGTGATACTAAAGAATATCCTCTCAGTAGTAGTGCGGGGGTGATTTGATGATGTGGATTATTTATTGTTTGAGTCTCGTGATAAAAGTGATGAAAACCTTTTAAATCATAGAAGATAGTAGATTTTATTCTCTAGTTGACTCTTCTAATGGATTGCTTGTTCCGCTGCAGTTAAACTTGATGTTTATTATATTATATCAGTTTAACATTGTTGTAGGCTAACGATAATTTATTCTGCATTATCTTAGTCATAATATTTCTTACTGGGCTAGTTGAGCTTACCCTTTCTTTCATTGTTCTCTTCAGGAAATGAGAACATAGCTGGGACTAGTCGGGGAACGGAGTGATGGTCCAGATGATAGCATTAGTAGTCCTCACTATTCTGTTAAATAGTGTGATAATAAATGTAATGAGCACTCCATTGAGTGTGGATATTGTCTAGATGACAATATTTGTATTAAAACTCACAGTATGTGTGTTGTCGTATTTTACACGACAGATGTATAATTAAGTTTTATTTATATTTTGTACCATGTATTTGGCGACCCAAGATGGGTGATGTATACCTGTTTTGGGGGCGTCACATAGTTACTATGTTCATCTTGCATGAGTCCAGCTGTTAGATAGTTCAGTTTATTTTGGTCAATGATGAGATTGGAATTGAGTAGACAAGTATAGTACTAATTATTAGAGCTGTGATGTGATTTCTTGGTATGAATTGAATCTTTTCCCGTTTGAAACTGGTATAATCAAGGTTAGCACGTTAGAGATGACTTTATTGACTTATTAAGTTTAAATTGATACAGAATGGATTTCTTAAGGATAATACTAGTTTGAATGAATGAAAGACATGAATAGGCGGAGATGGCTAAATTTAGATAAAAACTTAAGTTTGGGGAATTTGATATATAAGCTTATTTAAAAAATGAAAAAAATGATGAAAAAAAATATAAATGGCTAGTTTTGTTTTGGGGCCTTTGTTACTTGAGCAAGTATGCGCCTGAGGGAGTGTCTTTACACCTAGCGCTAAGGTCTTATATGGTGCAGGAGTCGTTGGTTAAAAGCTCACTAAGGGGTATGCTTTATTAGCCTAATGGAATGAGACATTGCACGATCATGGTTAAAAAAAGTAAAAAAAAACAATAAAAGCGGGAAAAGAGCAAAAAGCCCCCGTAATGAAAAGTAAAGCATAAGTATCCCGGATTGGATTCTTAAACTTGGTGGATGTTTGACTTTAGTTGGATCTAGCTTGTTGGTGAATTTTGTGAGTTTTCATTGTATGATGCCTTTAAAGAGACCTATTATGTATTAAATATGATTTTATATCAATTACCATGGTTGTTGAGCACACACGCACTATATCAGTGATAACAGTTTAAGATTTGATGATTGACTAGGAAATTGTTGATTGGTTTTGATATGATGTATTATCATGTTTACTTGATTTCTCTAAGGCCGATTGAATAGACTTGTGTTTATCAATACAGCTAGATTCATAGGCATATAGATTAGTTGTATTTCATTGCATTGTATTGCATTTTTGTTTTATTGTGTTGCTTGAGATGGGTTGTGTGACCGTGGAGGTAATGTTGTAACCTCATGGAAGCCCATGCTAAAGCACAACAAGTCTTCTCAATCAGAGTGTACTTGTGTTCATTGCTGCTGAATCTTTTGCTGAGGTAATCGATAGCTCGTTCTTGGCGTCTATCGTCTTTTTTCCCCAGCATATAGCCCATGGAATTGTCATTAATGGACAGGTACATGAACAGGGGAACACCATCCCTGGGTGGTACCAAAATAAGAGCGTTAACTAGCTGCTCTTTGATTGTAAGGAAGGCTTTCTACTTTCTGACACTCATCATTCCATTTCATGGAGGAGTTCTTCCTTAACAACTTGAAGATGGGTTCACAGGTTGCTGTGGGTTTAGAAATAAACCTGCTAATGAAGTTGATTCTTCCCAAAAATCCCCGTATTTCCTTCTCTTTCTGAGGAATGGGCATTTCCTTGATAGCCTAGATTTTGGTGGGATCCAGCTCAATCCCTTTATGGCTGACTAGGTGTTGGTTGGAAAACTGATCACTAAACACGCACAAGTATACGCGGTCTAACAAGTAATACAGTGATAAGCAAACTGTCGAACTCACGAGGAACTATCACTAATATTTACCAAGTACCGACTTTGTATCGCTAAAGTCTTATTCAAACAACAATAAACGAAAGTGTGATTAATCTAAGCATACTAATTATCAAAGCAAGTAACTAGATAAAGAATGGTAATCTAAGGAATTACAAGCTAAGGTTACAACTTTACCCCACTCAGGCATTCTGTCGAACACCTAGAATGCTATGCTTCATCAAACTAGCTACCCTTCTCTCTCTGGTCTTAATGGTCACGACAATTTGTCGACCGAGAACACAAAAGTGCTCATACACCTCTGTCAAGGTATGTACAAACATATCCTTTCCAGATCCACCCGATTGGGAATAGAACAGAAAAGAACGCCCAAGCTAGATACAATCCTACATATGTCTATGCGAGTTGATCATAACAAGGATTTAAGCATAAGTTCTCAAATAGATCGCACATGGTGCACATATATATATCTATTCTATGCACAACTTATGCAGTCGAAACCCACAATCACATGCCAATATATTCAGGTGTAAACCTACAATTCTTATGTCGATATCATGTAAATTACCAAAATCATCACTAATTTCTTAGTGAGAATCATTAAGCATAAATATATCAAACCAAATCATATGGTGCCAACCAAAGAGATAAGATAGTCAATTTAAATACCAAAGGGTTCCATTATAACCTTAGAGCAAATATTCAGTTCATAACTATTGAACAAAATACAAGTAGCAATAAAGATAACATTTATGGATTACAAAATTAGAGACAATAAATAGATAAGAAGAAACTCTGTCAAAGCCCTTCAATCTGTGTCACTCACTGCTCGTGCCGCTCCAAGGAAAACCCAAACTTTTCCCTAATCTATCTAATCTATATTTACAAACATTTATCTAAGAGAAATAAAGAGAAATTGTAGAATATAACTAATCTAAGTTATTTCCTAGTCTCAGATCCACTGAGTATCTCATATGCAGAGCCTTGCTTTCCTTATATATCGCTGCCGCTCCTTTTTCTAGGTTAAAACAAACCTTCTCTGCCTGGACACCGGAGGTGGTGCCGCGGCGCAGGCCATTAAGTTGTGGTTGGCGCTGCAGCACCACATTAGTACTGAAGAACACAGAGCTCGCGTTGCAGTGCGAGTCAAAGAAGCTACAGTGGCGCTGCGGCACGGTGATGACATCAGCAGTGACATGGAGGTGGCGCCGCGGCGTGAGCACAAAGCTTGGCTTTGGCGCAAGCCGCGGCGCAGGTATGTAGAAATTGACCGTTTTCCCCTGAATGCTAGAAAAGCACTGTAAAGCTCTACAATACATTAGTTAAGCGCAATAACACTATATTTATATAAAATTACATAAAAACTACGAATTCAGGCAATTATTTAAGTCCTAAAGTATCTGATCCGTGGGTATAAATCCCACTCATCACTAGGAAACCTAGCAACTTGCCTGATTTGACACCAAAGGCGCACTTGGCTGGATTTAACTTCAAGTTGTACTTACGCAACCTGTTGAATAGCTTTTTGAGATGGTCTAAGTGGTCTTCCTCCCTTCGGGATTTGACAATGATGTCATCCACGTAGATCTCTATCTCTTTGTGCATTAAATTGTGGAAAAGAGCCATCATAGCTCGCTAGTAGGTTGCCCCAGCATTGATGAGGCTGAATGACAACCACCTGTAGCAAAAGGTTCCCCAAGGTGTGATGAAAACAGTTTTCTCACGGTCCTCCTTAGCTACCATAATCTGATGGTACCCCGCGAAGCAATCCGCAAAGGAGAACATGCCGTATTGAGCAGTATTGTCAATGAGAATGTGGATAAAGGGCACGGGAAAGCTATATATCTTTAAGGCAAGCTTTGTTCAGATCCCGATAATCCATGCAAACTCGCACCTTTCCCCCTGGTTTAGGCACGGAAACAATGTTGGATATCCATTCCGGATATGTAGACACTATGATAATGCCAGCTTGAAATTGTTTCATAATTTCCTCTTTAACCTTTAAGCTCCACTCAGGTTTCAATCGCCTGAGCTTCTGCCTGACTGGCTTAAATCACTCCTTAATCGGAATGCGATGAAGGGCAATGTCAGTGGACAAACCCACCATGTCTTCATGAGACCATGCAAACACATCCTAGAATTGGGTTAATAGTGCAACCATATAATTCCGTTGGTTTGGGGTTAGGTCTGAACCAATCTGGATTAGCTTAGGGCTTTCTAAGGTTCCAAGATTGAAAGAAGTGGTTTGATCAAGGTTGGGTTTAGGTTTTTCTGCGACCCATTCCTTAATCTCCTGAGGTGTCTCAATGTCCTCTTGTATTTCCATTAAGTCTGAGTCCAACTTTGTATCAAAGTTACAATCCTTATGGAGAAAAGGCACCTCATCAGCAAGTACAAGCACATCTAAATTCAGAGTCCTGAAACAAAATATGCTTTCACTTAATATATGAAACTATTTAATCATACACAAGTGTTAGCATGTACTGATAAAATAACTGTTAATAATGTATAGAAAAGTAAGCAATTAAAGTTATCTACAGGGAAAAGGGATTTTTCTGCCTGTTTTACCCACGTCGACCAATGCATGGAGTGCTGCTCCAATTGTCGAGGACAAAGTCCTGATGGACTGCAGTGATGGAGGGGCTATCATCGTCCTCCTTTTCCCGAATGATAACCATAACATCTGGGCAATCATCGTCTGGGTGTATCTATTTGTATGTTCATCATTGACAATGATGCGTATGCCTGACATCATCAAGGCGATGCCATGTTTATGTTTTCGCTCCCTTTCTTCCAATTTGGGATCAAGAATCAGCACCTCTTTTGCTTTGAATGGTACTGGTTTGGGAAACAGCGTAGCCATAACATGGGCTGGCACCTTTACCAGAGACTGTATCAGCTCATGAGGTGCAGGTGGAGAAAATTGTCGTGTGGCGGAAGCTTGAGGAACCTGCTTGTGCTTATGAGGATTCCTGTGACTGGAACTGGCAGAATAGCCTAGTCCTGATGTCCCAGTTTGACTGGACACTTGAATAGGGTGCTTAATACCCTGCTAATTTTTACCAAGCCCTTGTCCAGGCTGATGACCTAATGACGTCATTTCTTGAGTGGTCGACATAACCTCGGCAAAAATTTTGGGTACGGGAAGTAGTGCTCCAATAGGATGGTATTGCGTGTTACTCACTTCCAAGGTATGAAAACTGGTTGGCTCAACTTCTGAATTGAAGCTGATGATTGGTAGATCTCTTTGTTCAGGACATTCCGACTCAGCGTTGACAGTGACTAGGCTATTGTTGACAATGTATTTGAGTTGTTGATGTAGTGTAGAAGGAACGACTCCAGCCATGTGGATCCATGGTCTCCCCAATAGCAGGTTGTATCCTGAATCTATCTTGAGGATATGGAAGGATACATTGAATGTATTTGGACCAATCTCAATTGGCAGCTCAATCTCTCCGACAGAATTTCGTCGGGATCCATCAAAAGCTTTGATAACCATATGGCTACTTCGAATCCGTTTGAGATTGATGTTCATCCTCACCAAAGTGGCATAAGGACATATATTCAGAGACAAACCTCCATCTATCAAAACTTTAGCTAACATATATCCGGAGGATAAAACTGCAATGTGAAATGGCTTGCAATGACCGGTCCCTTCGGGAGGTATGTCGTCATCAGTGAAAGATATCACATTATTGTTGGTAAGTAGGTTTCTTCCAAAACCTTTAATAAAATCTTCCTGTGATCTTCAGAAGAGAAAACCAAGTCTAGTATTGAGATCTGATGTGGAGCTTCTCTTAAGCTTAGAACCACCTTGGCTTCATTATGACCCATAATGCGGAGGAATTTTTCAATCTTCTCTATGGGAATCTTCCCCTTTGCTTTGATGGTGGGCTTCATCACCTCCGAGGAAGATACGATGGATTTTCCTTCGACAATTTATAGCGATGGTATGAGACGTGGATCCTTGACTTCTCCATAATTCCGTGGAACTTTGTGTGTCGACAACAGGATATTGTGGTCTGAAGGGTAAAGAAATTGGCTTTGGTGCGTCCACTTTCAAAGGATTGTCAGCTCCTTTGAGTTAAATTGCTTGTATGGGAAATGATTTGATAGTCTCATCAGCCTCAACGGATATAACTGCTACTGATCCCTTCTATTTGGTAGGACATGTATTCCCACTCTCGAGTAGCACAGTGTCATCGTCTGCCAATTGTAGGACACCGCTATCAATTAGATTCTGAATAAGGTGGCGGAGTGCCTAGCATTCTTCTATGCTGTGACCGCGAGAATGTGAATGATATTGAAATACTCCATCAGAGTTGAACCGTCTTGAACAAGGATTAATTGGAGGAAGAAAGGAGGTAATTCTTCCTTCGTTGATTAGCATCTGAAATATCTCCTCCATAGGTTGGCCAAGGTATGTAAATTCCCTTTGATTGGCAAAATCCCAACGGGCTTTAGCATTTGATCTCTTTGCAACCTTATCCTCCATAGCTTCACTTTCTGAAGGTGATGGTGGAGCATTCATAACAAAAGGAAGGAGATAGGCATGCTCTGGTGATTAAGCTGGCGTGTGACTTGATCTTTGATGGGTCACCGATTACGCCAATTGCTCAATTTGCTTGCAAAGAGCTTTCATCTTTCGTTCCATAGCAAATTGAAACTTTACGTAATCCCATCTATCAACACCGTCTTTAATGGTCTGGGATGATTCACCGTTAAAATTGGAACTCTGTCCAGTGCTCCAACTGATCATGTTGACCTCTTCTTCTTTGTGTTGAGGAAGAGGGTTGTCTTGTACATGAGGTTGATCTGGTTTGGTAACCACGATCTCAACGTTATCTATCAAATCTTGGATCTTATGTTTCAAGGCCCAACAATCTTGAGTATCATGTCCAGGTGCTCCAGCATGATAGGCACACTTCTGAGTATCATTGAAACCCCTACCATTAGGGTTGGCTAGTGGAAGAAGACGCGTAATTTTCTTCTGAGTAGTCAGATGAGCAAGAATATTCTCGAGCGAGTCCCCTAAGGGTGTGAACGTTCGAGGTCTCTTTGCATCTCCACCTTTAGGCAATGGAGGATTTGAAGAGTGTGCTTGGAAAGGGGAGTAGTTTCTCCTCTGTATAGGAATGTTTTGACTTCCTTTTTGACCTTGTAGTATCAAGGAAACATCCTCCTCTTTCTTTTTATGAACCCTCCGGGGGTTGTTTCCATAAGATCCGGACTGGATGTGTTCAGCAACTGATTTAAGAGCGGCCAGGTCTTGAATCTTATCGGAATTCAATCCCATCTCAGTCATCTCTTCGTGCTTGATCATTTTAGAGAATGGTTTGCCAATACCAGCTAAGACTCTTTCATATAAAGGAGCTTCCTGTATGTCTATGAAAGTCATGACCATTTCAGATTCTATCATAGAAGGAATAACTTGAGCAGCAAAGCGCCTCCACCTTTGAGCATACTCTCTGAAAGACTCATTAGACTGTTTCTTGACCTTGGTAATCTGGTACCGATCAGGAGCCATCTGAGATTGAAAACTGTATTGAGTGAAGAAGGCGTGCGCTAACTCTTCCCAGCTATGGATCTTTGAGTTGTCTAATCTGGTATACCATGAACGGGCTTCTCCAGCCAGACTCTTCTGGAATAACTGCATTCTGAGCTTCTCATTTTTCGCATAAGATCCAAGTTCTCCAATGAATACCTTCAAATGTGTGTAAGATCCCCTAATCCATCATACTTTTCAAAGTCAGGGGTTTTGAATTTCTCTGGATAATAAACATCAGGGAATATGCAAAGGTCAGCATATGAAACACTTCTATGTGTTCCAATCCCTTTAAAAACACGGATAGTTTCTTCCATTTGAAGGACCTTCTTCCTGATATCAATGGTGTCTGGATCTCCTTTGAGATGGGTGTTTTTAGGGTCTTTGTTGGTCGCATCCAACTGAGGTTCTGGATTTGTTTTATCCAAACCTTGTGCTCCTCCTTGTGTAGAGGATTCTGTATGTGTAGGCATCTTTGTACCATGAGTAGATTGATGCAATTCTTTTAGAAAAACATCCAAATCTGTAATTTGTTTACTCAATCCGTCAAATTCTTCTCGAGAAACAACATTAGACTGATCAGAAGAAGACATGATTGTCTGTAGGTTCGTGGCCTTTTTGGATTTTGAGCGGGTAACTGGCCCAATTGTTTCCCTACAAATGACTTATGTAGTTTAGTCTTAGGGATAATGTAAATTCTTATCATTATGTGTCCATTTTAGGAATATCATCCTACAAAAACGGGTGTTATTTGATAGCATGTCATGTATGCACAAATATTCTTCATATTTTCCATTACATAAAGATGAAAATGGAATGAAATTACAAGTAAATGCTTTTACAAGTAATAGAAAAATGGAAAGAATGAAGAGACTTTCCTCCGCGTTTGGTTTATTAGAGGTTGACCTATCTTAGGGTTACTCTCGCGACTTTTTGGCATGAAGGTCCCCAGATCATTGCAATCTACTTGATGGGAAGTTAATCCGGTCTTTCAACTGGAGCGAATCTAGGTGGTGCCTTTCCCGAGCCTCGTTGGAATTAGTCTCCCTATGATTCCAGTAATCAAACACCGACAGGATAGCCTCCTGGTGGAGGAACCACACAACATACATTCACATACAACGTGTCTCACCGTTCATGAAAATGATGAAATGTGCGAAGCACTAATATCACAGATAGATATAGTATAGTGCAGTAACTAAAATGCATTTGTACACATTCATCATAAATGTGAATGCAACATTCACACACAAGCATATAAAAGTTTTAAAAAGCTTGTTATACCGGCTTAAGTCCTCCTACTAGAGTCCCCAGCAGAGTCACCACCTGTCAACGTCAGGATTTTTTAATGTCCCTTTTCGTTACTTGTTCTTTGGTGTTCTCATGTTAATGTGAGATTTGTTTGAAAAAACAAGTGAAAAAGGTCCGACATCTATAAAGCTGACGATTTGACTTTAAGAGTCGCCAGTTGGTGTTTTTAACTGGTTGCACCAACGCAACTGAGAAAAGGTTTGCACATTGACCTAGTGATGTGACACTACTAAACGGGTCTGTGAAACCGAGATTCATTTGGGTTCGGGGGCTTGATTATGCGGAGGGAAGGTGTTAGGCACCCTCAGACATCCGTGTTGCCACGGTGACCGCCACTTTTCAAGAAACTGTTATATGAATGTGTGTGTGTGTGGGTGTGGGTGTGTGCGTGTGGATCAATGTGCAATTATTTGGAAGTAGTGCGAGGCCTCGTTCGCACCTATATACAAAGGGTTTGAATTTATAGAAAAATTTAGTTTTAAACAGAATATAGCAATGAAGTTTTGTAAAAGAGGTTTTTCAAACCCTATGCTCAATAGGAATTGAGACCTTTTCATATTTCCATTTTATTATTAAATGTTCGGCTTGTTTGCTTTTATTTTTTTGAGATGCGACGCATCTTCGAGAAAATCATAGATAGAAGTGCCGAACTCCTCATGGGCGTGACAGCCATTCAAGGAAATTCAGACACCATAAATAATGTACAAGTTGCTTACAGCTGAAAATGTTCATCACGGGAACCGAATCTAGATTCAATAAACTGAATCTGTGATCACATGATTCCTAGGCTCACATGATGTCGCAGTTTATATGAAAAGCAGTGAGCAGTTATAAATATAAAAGCTGTAAATATATATATACAGACATGATCACTCACCACGAAGCACCTCTATGGGGGATCGAAAATGTAAATATATAAAAGCGGTAAATATATATATATGGACATGATCAACCACCACGAAGCACCTCCACGGGGGATCAAAAATGTAAATAAAGCTGTACAAGACGATCAACCGCCACGAAGTAAAGTCCAGGTGGGGCTAAATGTAAATAAAGCAGTAAAAACGATCAACCGCCACGAAGTAAACTCCAGGCGGAACAAAATGTAAATAAAGTAGTAAAAGGCCACGAAGTAAACTCCAGGCCTGACAGAAATGTAAATATATATATATATATATATATATATATATATATATATATAGCGATAAAACGCATTTGATGTAAAATTCAGGTTCATCGGATATGTCCAACAACAGTTTATATATAAGTATATATATATATAAAAGAAATAAACGCTCCAGATGTAAAATCCAGGCTCATCAGACAAAGTCTGATAATAGTTTATATATATAAGTATATGTTAGTTCTCAGTAGGCACAATAGATCTAGAAGGGGGGGTTGAATAGATCCTTTTTAATTTCAAATACTTTTTTGGTTTATTTTGTATTGCTAATAATTTAGCATATAACAAACATAAGAATCTTTTCAAGCACAGCGAAATAAGTAAAAGATCCCCTTCATTGATGTAATCATAATCATAATCATACATACATTATTCATAGAGTTAGTTCAATAGTAAGTAGTTAAAACATACATAATAGTTATAGCAGTTAATGTACATAATGTAAATGACATAAAGTAAAAGACACAAGGGGTTTTAAGTGGTTCAAAGACTCAAGCTCATAATCCATTCTTCTGCTTTCAACTAGTAGGATTTCCACTAAGGAAGGGAAGCACCCTGAATCACTACGATTCCTTCAAGGCCAGCAGCCTTGGGACTTCAGTTCACTAAGAACTCTTCAAGGCCAACAGCCTTGGAACTTCTCTAGTTCCCTAGAACTCTTCAAGCCCAATGAACTTTGAACTTCATTTAGTCCTTCAACAAGGACCCCTCGAATCCTAGCTTCTTGTTGTTGAGTTGTTTGTTTGTTTGTTGGAGTTGGTCTTTGAAATTCGCTAAGATGTCTTTAAGCTCGAACATCTTTTTGTACTTAGCGACTTGGCGTGATCATCCTTGAAGTGCAGTTGAGTGTTGCATGATGCTCAGCTTCTTCAGTTACTCAACCACTTCTGATGATCCCTTGATGAACTACCTTGAAGATCATTCCTCTTGATACTTGATGGTTGCACATGATGGGTTTCTAAGATGACCGTAAGCTCTTCTACTAGGTACTTAGAAACTTTCTCATGCTTGCCACCATGATGGCATTGGTGATCTTCTTCCTTGATACTGGATGCCTTCTCATGATGAACTTGCTAAGATGACTGTGAGCTCTCCTCTATGGTACTTAGAGTCTTCTCATGATGGACATCAAGATGACATTGATGTTCTTCTATCTCTCGGCAGTTCAGAACACTCTTTTTGTAGTAGAACTCTCACTTCTACATTGTAGAACTCTCACTTCTACTTCTTTCTTTATCTGTCTCTAAGTTTTCTTGGAGGATCGTAGAGTGAGCCTTCAGATCTTCATTGGTCACTCACTATTTTACGTTGGCTAGATCAGTCCACCACTTCTCCAAACTTAGCAACTCCAGCAACCCTAGATCTTTGAAGCTCTTTCTGATTTATACTCCTTCCCAATCCTTCTGTTGGAAAGTAGCCGTTGAAAGCTATTCAAATATCTTCACAGATCTCGAGTTGACTGAGGTAGACTGCAGATGTGACATGTCATACTTTTCCGACACTACGATCTCTTGCTTCACCTACCCCACAAAAGATGTCACTTTAATGTCTTGGGCAGGTCGAAGACTTTATTTCCTCCTTCTGATTTCTCGATCAGAGGTTGTCCTTTTGCATCGATGCTCTCAATAAGCTCTTGTCCGAATATTACCCTTCAGATTGAACCGTTGCCAATGCTTCAGTCTTCAGTTATTCGAACTCTACGATTCTAATGCATGTCTTCATGGACCTGATCGTATTGTCTTGTTGATTGGTAGAGACAACACTACGATCTTGAGGATTGTTTACTTGATCTTCAATGTAGAACATCTCTTCCTCTTTTTGTGTAGTGCTTCATCACTTCTGTTTGCCTCAACTATTCTCAGGTACTGATGGTTTGATTCCTTGTTCTGGCCTCTTCTGAATAATAAGACACTTCAGATTTGTGGCGTGTCCAGCTCGCTTTCTCCTTGTGATCTCCCGTTCACTTATCATCAATGGACTGACCCAATGCTTAATCACTTTAGCCTTGTTATTCAGAGGCTGACCAGTATCTCAATATGTACTCCATCAGTTCCTTCTTTATTTGGCAAACACTACGATCCTGGTTACTTCCAAGATCGTTGTCATCTTTCCACTTGACACCATCGCATATCTTTGACTTTCCTTAGTCGATTCATGTAAGTGTTCCTCTGATCTCTTTGTGGAAGACTTCATCTCAAATGGCTTCATAACTCAATCTGGATGTTGATTAAGTTGTTACTTAGGTCTTCTGTTAGCTTGCATACCATTTGTTGAGTGCTCTCTGGTTTCCTTCAGGTGGGACATATCTATGCAGTGCCAACCAGAGGCTTCATTACTTTGGATATTCTGGGAGTGCTTATTTATTGAGAATCGTATTTGCTCTACGATTCTGCCTTGACATTGTGAGCACATCCGTTGAGGTCTTAGTTCTGCACTTTACGATTGACTTTTTGTACATGCGCAGACATTCACGACTCGAGATCGAGATCTTGACACTCTCACGATTTACTGCCAGTTGTGCTTGTTGTCTTCATCCGATCTTGCTTTCGACTACGATCTCTTGCCTCTAGTATGATTAGTAGACTCTACGACTCGAGAGTGTAGTCTACGATTCTTGACTTAAGCTTTGGCGGATGCTCTCGGTTAGCTTCGTGGCGGTGTCGTCTCTCACGATTCTTAACACGACTTCCTCGGCAGACTACGGTCTCGAGGAAGTTCTCCTCGACACACTACGATCCTTCCTCGTCTCTCGAAAGTCTACAAACTCCAGATCTACTATCTTGCGGAGACTATGATTACGCCTCGATAGCTCTCGAGTTTTCCTTGACTCTCCCAGCGGATCACGATTTCACAGTGCGGTGCTTCGACGATCAGAATGACTATCTATTACATCATCGGATCAACCTAACATGCTTGATCTTTCTATATTTATAGTCCTTGTACATCATTTCTTTTTAAGGACTTTACAAAGTCGCTTTTACTTATGTAGGATCAACTAACACATTTGATCAATTCATTCTAAGTCCTCAGTACATATGTTTCTATTATCTATCAAAGGACTTTACAACTTTTCTTAATGCAAGAAGCATACTTGCATATATTCTTTCATATATATATATATATATATATATATATATATATATATATATAAAGTAAACGCGCTCCGGATGTAAAATCCGGGCTCATCGACGAGTAGTTTGATAACAATTTATATATATATATATAAGCAAGTAAACGCTCAGGACATAAGTCTAGGCTCAATCGAGGCATAACTTCAATAATGTTAGTCCATATATAAATATATATATATATAAGTATATATATACAGATAAAAATGAAAACCATGAATCAAGTCCGGCATACGCACACAACACGACTCTCAATGTGAAGAATAGTGTGTGAAAAGATGAAGAGAAAGGCTTTATAAAGTGTGAGAAGGCTTACAGTGGGCTGTCAAAGCAGGCTTCTATAACTCTATATGGATAAACACTCAGCTCCCGCCGGTAAAATATATCTATATGTGAGCTAACAGGTGTTTAAAATGAGAAAACACTCAATATGGGGTGTGTACAAAGCAAATTGGACAGGGTTTCCTCGTCTTTTTTCTCTTCCAAATGGCCACCCCAAGCCCTCTATTTATAGAGGGGAGCCATGAGTGTACTGCTGGCACCCTTGATGCTTTGTGGTTGCCAGTGGTGCCCCGGCTCCGCGGGTCCTGCCGCCTCAAAGTACGTGCACTCTTGCACTGTGATGTCCGCTCGAACTTGCAGAACTTCAATCCGAGCATCCGAACGAGGTATACAAGACCATCTTCGGACTGCTTTTGTCGAGATTTACGCAATGACATGGGATTAGAGGTTGTACAAAGTCAGGAAGAGGAGACCATGTCCATGGTCTTTAAGCTTCAAATTCTATCCGGTGTGTTGCCACGCGTAATAATCACTAGGGATTGGAACTCCTTGGCTCTTGTGGAACATTATTGTATGTATGTATGTATGAAATGTTAAGACGGCGCGCTGGGGTTGAGGTGGCAAGATGACCTTTTGACTCCTCACCGGGGTTATCTCCGGTTTGAGCTGATAGCAGACGTTGCTCAGGGTTACATCTGAGATTGGACTGCTGCAAGTGTTTGAATTTCGCAAGGTCATCTGTAAGTGTGCCTGTCTTCCCGGTGTTAGCTCCGGGTCTTTGGAATGAGTGCCTCGGCAGGAGGTCTGAGATTGAAGCTGATCGCATGCATTTAAAACAAGCATTTTCGGAGTTATCGCCGGAACTGCAACAGCATTCCTTGGGGTTATCTCCAAGGACGAAACTCGGGGTTATCTCCGAGGTTGAAATTGATACTCTCGGTGTGTGTTCTGGGGTTGAGACTGAACTTCCGGTAGTATCCAGAATGGATGTGACCTGTCTTCTAGGGTTATCTTCGAAAGACGAATCTGCCCTCTTGCAATGTTAGTAACAGGTGTGCAAAAAATTTTGAGTGTCTACAGTCAATATAACCTCCAGAAATAAATTATTATCGAAATAAATGTCGATTTTTACTAATACTAATAACTCAACATAATGGAACTATCAAATTCATCTGTAATCAACACGAACTTATTCATCATTAATATTATAACTCGCAATATTTAACAACCAGATCATTCCCAAGAAAGAGGGGGCTTTCCGATAAGGATTTCTCCCTATTGACGCGCAATTAGGTGACCAAACCTCTCCTCGACAGAACATTCTACACATCGTCAATATTGCAAATAATAATATGAATAACTTTGTCGTCTCAATTATTGATTTAATAATATAGAATATTGATCTTCGTGATAATAATTGAATCAATAATATGAGAGATATTTACGGCAATTCTTATCGTGAATAATTGAGTATAACCGAGTGACTTCTCACGTAAGCATCAATAATCAATACAGAGTGTGCTATTATGCAACCAGCGTATTCATCGCATTTCTTTACCAAGGGTAGTTCAACAGGTTTAACGGTAAAACTTTCGTAGTTATTTTTATAAAAGATTATTCATGCTTTTCTAACTACGACAATACTTCCATTAATGGGGTCCACTTTAATGATTGTCTTGTCGTACAAATATTTTCTCGTTAAAAGCGAATATTCCCACCAATCAAATATTATATAACTACTTGCTTACTTTGCAAAATTTGTAAATATTACCCACAACTATAACATTATATCAAATCCACACCATAATATTCAAAAATATATTTTGAGAAAAATTATTCTTTATTCATAAAAGTTGGGGTCTTACAACCACCCCATCCTATGAAATTTCGAATATATACATCTACCACTAAAAACAGTCGCATGACCAGGGGTCGAGTTCTCTAACCAGTCTTCCTGTAAAGTTCATAATAAAAAATCTATAACGAGTTAGAGTTTCAACTTTTTATAGTAGTTAGACGACTTTCAGAAGCACTTACCACAA
Organism: Panax ginseng; assembly: GCA_020205605.1. Taxonomy (NCBI): domain Eukaryota; kingdom Viridiplantae; phylum Streptophyta; class Magnoliopsida; order Apiales; family Araliaceae; genus Panax; species Panax ginseng. Next base: position 93,853,629 of record CM035129.1, read on the forward strand.
AAAATTTCGACTTCAAATTCGTTTCGCACAAAAAGTTATGAATTTTACAAGAATAATATATAGTTTTAGTTTTGTTTTTCATTTATTGTTTCCTTCATGTTCTTAGGTTTACCATGTTTCATGATAACATGTTATTAACATATGAAAGTTAAGTTAAAACATGCTTTAAGTTTTGTAAAACTTACGAAAGAAAGTCATTATTAAATAAGATTTTATTACTACTTATATAATATAATTTGAGAATTAGGAAAGCAGTTTTTCACAAAGATAGTCTTATTTTAATTTGTTACTATTATTAAAATATAAGTATAATATTTCAAGTATAAGTAGAATTTTATTAGTACTTAGGTAATATAATTTTAGAAGGAAACTAATTTTTCTTATAAGGATCATCGAATTTTTTACTATTATTAAGATATAAGTATAAAATATAATACATTATCTAATTATGTGATGATATTATTAAAGAAACAAATTAATAAGATCCCGTGATTTGCACACGAATATGTATAAAAAAGTACAATTTATTTGATTCTTCAAATACAAATTTTTACAAAAGTAATTTTTTTTTATAAATTATCTAAACTAAAATTCATTAAATTTACAAAAAATATTCTCAAATTTTAACTTGATATAATCGGATACAGATTTGCTTTGGCTACCTTTTCATTAATAATTTTATTATCGCGATTATCTTTTACGATTATCTCCTATTTCAATGTAATTTATTGATTTTGTTAGTATTCTATCACATTTCCTATTATATACTTAAGTAATTATTCTATTTTATATCAATTTATATTATTACTATGCTATCACATTTCCTATTATATACTTAAGTAATTATTCTATTTTATATCAATTTATATTATTACTATGAATAATATTTAATAACATAATTATTTTATTTAATATTCTATTACGATTCACAATTATACGATCAATAATATCTAATTGTTTAATTATTATTTAATATATAAGTACATATTCCATTTTAAATAAAATTTTAGTATTAGATAAATAGATGAATAAGTAAATAGATAAATCATTATGTTAAAGTATTTTATTATAATTGTATGAATTAATATTATAATATTTTTAAATTTAATAATACTTAATTGTATAAATTTATTATCAATTAAATAACATGATTTTAGAAGGAATTAATTTAATTACTATATCTAAAATGTCTTTATAAATATATATTAAAAATATAACAATTCTAATATAAGATTTGTGAGCACAAGATTATGAGTTGGTTTTGATTAAAAAAAAAAAGAAAAAGTGGAAAAATGAAAAAAAAAATTAAGGTACGTAAGGGACGGTTTGGGAGCAATTTATAAGTTGTTTAAATTAATTTTTAAGTAGTTTTTCACCGTTCGAGTATGTGATTTACTTTTAAAATTATAAATTAACTTATACTAAGTAGTAAGTAATTTTGAAACGTAATAGTTTCTTATTTTTAAAAATATAAATGTTATTTTAAGATAAATAAATTTAATTAAATCTAATTTATTTTAATTAATTTTTATAATTTATTTTAATTTATAAGTCATAATTTATTTTAAGTTAATTTTTGACTTTTAATTATTTTATGTTTAACATACAAGTCGTTTTAACATGTTATTCCTTCCAGGCTGTCAGCACAGAAAAAATCAAATGAAGCAGCAGCTTCAGCACACCATATACATAACTAGAGTTTGTGGACACCCGGACCGGGATGTTTACCGGTCAGCACTTCATCTTTAACCAGATCCCACAACTATCAAACGAGGGAAGCAGAGAGATAAAGAGGATCTCGCGTGGAAGAGGATCTCACTGTCGATCGCCGTGGTAGAGGAGAGCTGAAGAGCATTCCTTGTCCAAACTTGTTAGGTAATAATTTCTCTTTTGTGGAAGCGAATTTATCTAATTTTTTTGGTCAAATTTTGTGATCTGCTTTACCCGAATCGAAACCCTGAAGCACCCGAATTCCGAATTCCTTGGCCAATTTGCTGGTGTATAGGCGAATCCCTGCTTCTTCATAAGTTCATTCCTGAATTCGCTGGTGCGATATTGCTAGATTGGCGCGATATTGCTAGATTTGCATTAAAATCAATCTTTGCCCTTTGTTATCATCAGCTTTGAGTTGAATTTACTACTTCAGATGACTGGAAATCAGTAAAGGGGGTTGGATAGTGGGTTCAAACAAATTAAGTAGTTTCAAAGCGGATAATTAGATATGCGCTTTTCACTCATCAACCTAATATAATAAAGGATGGGGAATAAGAAAATTTTCCCATTTCCTAGCCGCTATGTGATTGTCATTTTGACCTTCATCTGCACTTGTGTATGCTATATCGAACGTGTAGGCTTCTCGATTGCATATACTGCTGCTGCTGATGCAGCAGGGGTAAATCAGTCGAGCAAAGGGGCAATACTCTCGACATTCTATTATGGGTATGCTTGTTCCCAAGTGCCTGGTGGATGGGCAGCTCAGAAAATAGGGGGAAGGCGTGTTCTCCTCCTCTCATTCATGTTATGGTCTCTAACTTGTGCTTTAGTACCACTGAACCCAAATCAAGTGACATTACTGGTGGTAGCTCGGTTGCTTGTTGGAGTGGCACAAGGCTTCATTTTCCCCTCCATCCACACTGTTTTAGCCCAGTGGGTCCCGCCACACACGAAAGGTCAAGGTCTGTTTCTCTTACCACATCTGGAATGTACCTTGGTGCAGCCATGGGAATGCTTCTGCTTCCAAGCATGGTGAAGTTTAGGGGTCCTCAATCTGTATTTCTTGCTGAAGCAGCTTTAGGTGCTATGTGGTCTCTACTTTGGTTCACATATGCCACTGACCCACCTCGTTCCGAGCATCCAAAAGCTACTGCTGCTGGTTTTGGGGAATCTTTGCTGCCAATTAAAGGGAGTCAAAAGATAAAAGTGGAAAATGGAGGGCATTCCATCAAAACTTCCAAAATCCCATGGAAGAAAATTATCCTTTGCTTGCCTGTTTGGGCTGTTGTTGTGAATAACTTCACTTTCCATTATGCTTTGTATGTGCTTATGAACTGGCTGCCCACATACTTTGAATTGGGTCTGCAGCTTAGTCTTCAAGAGATGGGTTCTTCTAAGATGATGCCTTATCTTAATATGTTCTTATTCTCCAATATTGGTGGGGTGATTGCTGATTATTTGATCACCAGGAGAATATTGTCTGTGACTATAACAAGAAAGGTTTTGAACACTACAGGATTCATTGTGGCTTCGTTTGCATTGATGGCACTACCCCTGTTCAGAACTTCTGGTGGGGCTGTGTTTTGTTCATCTGTTTCTCTTGGTTTCTTGGCACTGGGGAGAGCTGGTTTTGCTGTGAATCACATGGATATTGCTCCAAGGTATGCTGGAATTGTGATGGGGGTTTCTAATACAGCTGGTACATTAGCTGGCATTATAGGAGTTGACCTTACTGGCCAGCTTCTTCAAGCTGCTAAAACTGCTCATTCAGATCTTTCCAGTCCGGAGAGCTGGAGAGTAGTTTTCTTTATACCTGGGTTGCTCTGCATTTTTAGTTCTTTTGTCTTTCTGTTTTTCTCAACTGGGGAGAGGATATTTGACTGAGTTAAGCTCGTCCTGCATGTACTCCTGGCCCTTGAGCTCATCTGTTAACGATATAGAATGCGCATTTGTATTGGTAATACTCACTGATGCTTTTTGTCCAGCATCAAGAGCAGAAATTCTTATATTTGAGTCTTGTAGTTCAGAAGCTCTGAAGTAGTCAGTATAGTTGGATAGCAATTCGGAAATTATTGCCCCGAGGCATGTTTAAGCTTCAAAAGAAACTGTACGCATCACTTATTAGAGGGCTACATATTTGTAATTCTTTTTAGCTATATCCGAACATTTTATTTTTCTCTGTTTACTAGAATTGCGCAATACTAATTTTGTGAATTACAGGGCAAACTATTTATTTACCTGCAGTGTTATCTTGCACTTGACAGAAATTCCATGTTTTGTTATGTAATCTTAACTAGTAATCCTATCTTAGTTCTTCAATTTCATCTCTCTCTCTCTCTCTCTCTCTCTCTCTCTCTCTCTCTCTCTACACTCTCTCTCTCTGTATGAATGAGATTAGAATTCGCACATACTCAACTTCTCTGAGGCAATTTACTGAATAAATATAATCTTCCCTAATGCAGTCTGGAAAAGAAAGAAAGAAGCTACATTGAGGCACCCATGATGTGCATGGGTGCGAGAAGTGCGTGGGGATGACTAGTTAGCAACATATATTCGTACTAATGTCAGTTTATTAAAACTGCATGTATGCTATTTTCCCCTATATAATGTGCTATAACGGAAGGAAATAATCCTTCTCATTAGGAATGCTACCGATGCTTTAAATCTGAGACATTAACATCATTGGAAGCAAACAAAGAGATGTATATTCCATCGACTTACTTTGTGTTTGGTGGCTTTTGTACCTCTCTGGAGCTGACCACTCAATCTAGAGCCTTGCAGGTGGATTGCATTTTCTCAGATTTGGTCGGACGACTATACTATTAAGGTTGTCAATCCAACATTGAATGGTTAAAAATTAAAATCATTAACTTTTTTTGTTATATATATGTTGATGCATTGTATAACTTTCAATTCTTGCTGAAACAGATGTGAGATTACTCGGTATGTTCTGAATGGGAGACGACAAGCAACAGTTAGACTCAAGGCACTGAACTGACCAATTTTTAGATAAAGGGACAATGGAATGATGCACTTCAATGGATGCAGCTAATGAAACATTTTTTTAAGTCAGTTGATCAGATACACATCCAGTTTCCTATTTCCCACTTTACATAAATAGCATTTTCATTTCAAGATGATGGTTGTAGATACAATCACTTCCACAATTTAAAAGCCAAGACAACCAGTGAACAAACATCATTCCTGTAAACTCTCTTCCTTCAGGTATGTCTTTCTTTTATTTATCTTTATAATCTTATCTCACACGACTACCATCACTTCTCTTGTTAGTATCACCGTATCAAAAAAGGAAATAGAATAAATCTGGTAGTATATGCATTATGCAACATTACTGTCCTTGTTTGATCCTACTCCATTTCTTTATGTTCCTCATGTATTAGTCTCCTCCTGGCCATCATGTCTAAGCTTTTAACCATGTCAGTGTTGAATGGACTATTGAGGCGGCACAATATATGGGAATTTTAAGATTATTAATAGTTGTTTTATATTACTCCCTCTGTCCCATAAATACAGCAACGCCTTTTTGAACAAAATTTAATAAACTTTCAAATTCTGATTTGGTTTTTGAAGTAGTCCTTTTGAAATGTGTGGTTGAGAGTGAGTTAAGAATTCGAACCACAAAATTTTTAGTTAGTGTAGGGACCCATTGTATGTTCAAATGATAAAATTGATGACTATGGGTAATTTAGTAATTTAACCTCACAAAAGTTGCTAAAAAGGAAGTGTTGTACTTTTTTTGGGATTTCCAGAAAAGGAATGTGTTGCTATATTTGTGGGACGGATGGAGTATTGTTTATAGATAATGTAATTGTTTATATAATTCTAGTAGTATTTAATTACAATAGTGGATTATTATCAGAAAAGTAGAATATTTAGGAGTTTTAACTTTTAATCATTAGGATTGTTTCTTTTTTATAAGATTTACTTGTATCCAAGAATTAGGGTTTTTAGAGTATGTTTGGGATCGCTTTAAAAAAGGTAATTAGTGACTTTGATTACTACCTCTACTTATAAATAGTTTAAAAAAAGTAGTTTGTGTTTGGCAAAAAAAAAAAAACACTTAAATTAGTAAAAAGTAAAACGTGTTTGGTAAAAAAAATGTTTATTTCACTTATTTCTAGTGTATATTATTAAAAAGGAAGATTTCGAAAAGTAAAAGAGGAGTAATGAGTAGGATTACTAAAAAAATAAGGATAAATTAGTAATATACTTGGTCAAACCCAATTATTAGATTTGGCGAATATCATAATTGGAGTTTTTGGTTGTTTTCATAAAAAATGATTATATGCAGTTACAAAAGCTGATTACAAAATGCTTTTTGCTTATTAAAATTGATTATAAGCAGGTTTGTCTACTTATTAGCGATCCTAACACCCTCTTAATCTCCTATATAAATTTGATGTACGCTTCATTATTTTTCATGAGTTGAATATATTATCTATTTGGGAAAAGTTTTGTACTTTTATGGTGTGTTTTCTATTGATTCTCTGGAATCTCGGTAGGATATGTATTTTCATTCCTTTTTTCATCTTGTTCTACATCATTTAGGTATCAAAGTTAACATTATTTCTTTTGATAGAAGCCAATTTCATTTAACCTAGTTTTCTGGCTTCCATCAATTTGTGGAAGTTCGATACAGGATTGACAAAAAGCAATGCTCTAAAATGCGCTAGGCGGGAGTCGGGCGGCCAGGGGGGCCTAGCGCCTAGGGGGCCTAGGCAGGATTTTTTATTTTAAGCCAATTTTAATATTTTATCTTACATTTATCCAAACAAAACAATAATATAAAGCAAAACAATCTATAATAAAGATAATAAAGGTCTTTGCTTAAAGTTCAAACACATATCCAAATTGCTAATATCAAAGTTCAAACACAAACATGCAATTTTTCAAAGTTCAAACATATTTTTAACGTATTAGTTTTATTCATAAACAAGGTTGCTATTAAATAATAAAATTTAAAATTTCAAGAATTTAATTCAATATTAAAACTTAAGAAACTAAACATAAATTTAAAAATTATATTGAATTAAACTAAATATTACAAATGTATCATCATTTATATAATTTGAAGTTGGTACAAGTTCAAAAAATTACAACTATAATAAAATTTTCCATTTTGACTTGATGTTGTTCACTTCTTGTTGTGATTTGATATGCTACACTCTGTATTATGAATATGGTAAATCATTAGAAAAATAAATATATCAAGATTTGGTTTGGGTAGTTATTAGAATAAAAAAACCTCTAAGCCTAGACCCCACCTAGGCATCGCCTAATTTCTTGGAGAGGTTTTTTTGCCTCTTTGGGCCCAAGTGAGGCGCTAGTGGGGTCTAGCACCTAGGCGAGGCGCTAAGGGGGAGCCTAGGGCCTAGGCGGGGCGCCAAGAGGGGGCCTAGCGCCTAGGTGGAGATTTTTAGAACACTGACAAAAAGACAGAAAAGTGCGATCTGCTACAGGAATTGTCGTCGTTTCAATTTTCATCCGTCTAAAAAAATATAAGAAAAACAAATTCTATTGTCACCAACCCAACTGTTGTCCAGTAGCTCGTCCCACAGATATAGTTCCACACTTGGCACACTATCATCGTAAATTGCAAACTATAACTCAAACAAACCTAAAATAGGCCAAAACAACACTAGAAGAAAAAAAATTCCAAACCACCTTAGAATCCAAAAAAAAAAACCCTCGTTCATCTGCTACAAGCATCACTGAACTGTTCATCCCTACTGTGTATTGCTACAGTTGCTGAAAAAATAATAATTTAGCCGCCGACCAAAAAGAAAAGAGAGAATAATGTTTTTTGTCTAGATTTTGTATTCCAAATAGGTTTAATGATCCAGATTTCCTTCGGGCAAAAATCAAGGGGTTTGAGCATCAAATTTCTATCAAGTGCGAGCAACTTAGAATGGTTTATTCATATGGTTTTGAGTATTGCAAATGGTGTGATGATTTAGAATTGTCTAAAAGAAAACTAGGAGATTTAAAGACATTTCGAGTTCATATTTGCATGCTATTTTCGTCTGTATTGTGTACAAGACCAAAAACTTGTTCAACCTAATTTAGTGCAAAGTTCTCAAGAGGAGGTATGCTAGGCAAAGTCTTACTATACAATTGATGAGTGTATCACAAGCGAATCATATCAATAACCAACATGAAGTTGGCGTGATGTAGGACCAAATTGGAGAAGAATAATTCTTGAGAAGAATTGGAAAACAATGGAAATTTATCTTGGGTAAGATTCCACGTCTCACTACTGCAAGAATATTTTACTTGGGTGATGTGCTGCACACCACCACCCCAAGATTTCCTCAACGAAGAGAGGAAAATAACTCGTAGCTCAATATCAATAAATTAATACTATGTGGAATAATAATCTTGAGTGATTACATCACTATTTAATGAGACCATCTACAATTGGCTCCTCCTCCAGAGTAGTGGAAATCTATCTCTTTCATTATCTTCGTTTGTCATTGTAGAAAATGGGGCAAGTGCAGCTGCTGTGCTAAGTTGTTCCTTGCCTTCCATCTGAAACTTGCGTTTTTTCGCTTGTAAGTGCCACTTTTGGTTTCTTGTTACATTAAAGATCATATCTAATTCTTGTGCCACCTTTTCTGAATTAATAATTCCCATTCTTCTTTTTTATATGGTGTGCTACCTTTCTGCTCTCCCACTGATTTCATTTTAGTTCTCCCTTTTGAGTTTGAGGTAAGTCTACACTTTAAATTGGAAAACCTTAAAGGTATTAAACTTTTTGCTTTTGCAGTTTTCTCTTTCATAAAACTCTGATGAAAATAATATGCTGTGTTGGTAGGCAAATTTGTTTTTTTTTTTGGATTTCCTCTAAACTTTTGAATTTTAATGGCACTTGTTTAGTTAATCTTGTTTTTGTTTATTGGAACTTTACTTTGGAAGGTGTTTGTTTGTTCTCTGGTGGACATCCCAATAAGTTTTAGTTAATTCTTATATTCGCTTTTTCTCCTTTTTGATTTTAAATTCAATTAGATTTGAGTCATTTTACATATTCTCGTCAAAGTATTGATTAAAATTTCATGTTGCCATTTTTATGGATTTGGTGGGGGTTGTGGGGTAAATTCGTTAGGATTTTGCAGCTAGATTCTGTCTTTGCTTTGAGGTGTTCCTGTCAAACTTGCAAGTTGATTTTGTTTCTTTCAAAGAGCAGAATTTCACGCCCCACCCCCAAAAAAAATAATTTATTTAGGTGGGTAAGGGGGACAGAAAACCTTACCTCAACCCTACAAAGGTATGCTATATATGCTATAAAGATATCTTCAACAACATAATATTTTTCCATAGTCCCTAATAGGAGATGGTTAGCTGTCTTCTTGTTATCAAGAAATTGTAGCGTCTGATCCTGTTGTGCATGCTCTTTCTTGGAGCATTTGCAGAAGAGTTCTCAAATCATGGTGCACTGAACATTGGAGTTATCTTCGCATTAGGTACCCTCAATCGGAGAGTTGCAAAGATTGCAGTGGATGTTGCTTTGCAAGAGCAAGTTCCAACTCTGATCCCAGTATTCTTAATGGAAGGAAATTAAATTTTTTTGTGCATTCTAACTATTGCAGATTTCTATACATCTTTGGAGATAAGTATTTAAGTCTATTACGAGTACTTTTTATTTTTTAGGATTATTTCTTTGTTAGTTTCTACTATGATCTTATTGTCCTCACAAGTCACATCCTGTCCCATATAATGTTATCTTACCCCATTAGCTAAGTGCTCATTTTCTTGGTTGGCAGATGTTCATTCGTTTTGGTGCAACATTACAGTTCATAGAGGTTGATACTGTAGCTATTATTGGCCCATAGTTCTGCATCTTGCAAATGAACTTCATATCCCTCTGTTGTCAGTCGCATTGGACTCCAGCCTCTCGCCTTTCCACTCTCCAGTACCCTTACTTCATTCAAACGGCGCTAAGTGATCTATATCTGATTACTGTTATCGCGGACATGGTTAATTTTTTTAGTTATAGAGAAGCAACTGCAGCTATATTGATGATGATCAGAGCCAAAATTGTGTAATGAAGCTAGGTGATTAATTAGTACTTCTGTATCTCTTATTAAGCAGCAGTTTATCCTGAATCTTTAGCAACTCGAGACTCAAGAGGGCGATAAAAAATCATTATTTAACCCTAGATCCGTGGCATCTTGAGTAATAGATGTACACATATGCCAAAACAGGTCTTTTGGCTTTCTTGGGATGTTGATGAGTGGATAGGTTTCAATCGCTAATATCCTATTCATAGTTTTAGATTCCAATTCCACTTTTCTAAATAGCAACTCCCCTTTAGGAGTCCTCACACTTTGCCTTGTACAAGTGATTCAGAAAGAAAAAAGGGCTTTTGAGTCTTGGTGTAACCAGCTGAGTAATGGCTCAATTGAGCCTTGTGGTCTTTATGCTTAGGAAATTGTCTTGATCATTGCCTATGCGGTTTAAAAGTTGTATATGAGGGTGGCACCATATCATTTTCCAATGACTCGAGCCTGATACTCCGAGTGGTATTTGACTGCTCTCCAAATCTCGGAGGCTGGAGCATTGAGCATTTTTGATGGCGGGGACAAGCTGCTTACAAATACATGGCAGAGTTGCAGACCAAGATTTTAGGTCTAACCACTCCTATTGCATTTAAATAAGAAAAGGTCCCCAAAAATTCCCTCGTATGATATCATCAATGTAATGATGACTGGATTTAGGCGGATAGGTTACTGGTCAAATTATTCTGGACTATTGTTTTTCCTGTCGTCTCTTTATGCCTAACCAACCAACCTTTCAAGTTTGAACCAACATTAAAGAAGTAGTATAGCGTGGAGGAACATTGATTAGGCCTCATGGTGTGGGTGTTTCCAAACGACAAGATGGAGATAAGAATTTTGGAGTTCCTGAACCAAGTTACTTGTCACGATCTCATTTCACAGGACAATGGTACTAATATGATCGAGGGATATTGCACATATGTATTGCCGCCATAAATTTGCTTCTTTGTGCAGTTCCCCTTAAGTTCATTCTGTTTGGAGATGGTTATGAGAACCCGAACTACAATGAACTTGTAACTCGGACTGAATGGAGTGCAATTAGAAGGAACAAATGGTCTTGGTATGAGAAACATAAATTATAGATATGTACATATATATTTGATCCATGGTTCAAAGTCGCAGTAGTGCCTAAATTGTGGAAGAGTCGGTTTCAGCTTTGATTTCGGGCTAAACACACAGTTCGCTGGAGTTTTAAATTTATTTATTTATTATTATTAGTTTATATGTAACTTAGTTTATTTATTATTATTACTGTGACGCCCCCAAATCCGAGTATTTTTCAACCCGATATATGGTGCTACACGGTGTTACAGTTCACACAAACATTCAATTGAAATGCTTCAAAAGAACAAATATGTCTTATATATATTCCAAAACAATATTACCATTCCCCAGGTTATTTATAACCGTTACATTTGTTCTTGTCATAATATCAAATATTAATATCATTCACCTATAATATTACATAGGTAATCTACAGGTTCGCCTTAGCCTTCCCTTTATCTTTGTCGGATCCTTCGTTCCGTTCGGTTTTGGCTGCATTCATATGGTTCAAGCAAGAGTGAACATAACTAGCTCAGCAAGTACGATAATTCCATTTAAACAATATGCTTGAATCATACAAATCATATATCTTCAATAACTGAACAATAGTTATGAAGTATTATCGATAATTCAAAATAACACTTCTCTTTTCTTTAAAACGTTTTACAATGACAACATTCAGTAAAACATCAATTCCGGTCCAAGACCTTGAGCATTTCATACTTTCTTTGAAAAGGACAACCCGACACTAAGTCCGTAAGTCAGACATTACTTACGAGCACATCTAGGTGATCGACTATAGTACTTTCATGTTTGTCAGAAACACTACATTCTTTAAACGTATGTACGTTTAAGTTGTGGCAACCTCACGTGTCTGTCATTTGACGACAAAATATTTGTTTAGCATACTCGGTCTTCATTTGAAAACCATACCAAAATAGTTTGGCAAAACATTGATAATACTTTGATAGATTATAAGAAATCCAACATATCGTAAGTCTAGTCGAAAGAATTGGCTTCGACTTCATCATACATCAATTCATGCGTAAGAATACATGAATCACAAAAGTTGTCCAGATTGAACATAGACAATGGTTAGAACACTTGCCTTCAGCATCTGCTACTGTTATTATACTTTTTCTTCAAGTCTTTTGAGTCTCTACAATACATAACCACATAACATACCACATTAGGTCATAATCAGATATGTATGGTACCTAACGTATCTTACCTTTCTTCTCAATCTAATTATTTATTAGATTTGTTATTATTGGTTCCGGCTTGCCGTTATAATTTACATCGTTCTTACGTTCACGTTCGAGTGATTATCTTCAACCTTTAGTTATCATACTTAAGGTTTAACAATGTTTTAAACAATGTTACTTTAAGTTTTAGTTCATTACTAATCAATTTACTTTCTCTCTTTACTTATAAACTTTCCTTAATGTGCTTGATCTAGTCTTTGCAATCAGGTGCTGCTTTTCTTCTCTAACAAGCCATGCGCCACTCTCCGATGGTTGAGGATCGACCCGTCTTTGTGGTGAGTCTTAGTAGCTAATCGTCAGCCATGGCCGACTCTACTCATGGGGTTCTGGGGGCTTTTATTGCAGTCACCGCTTATTTGCCTTGGGTTGGTGCCGCAACGCCAGCTCTGTGCACCAGATAATTTTGACAGTTTTTGAACTTTGTGAACTTCCCAAACTCCAAATTTGATCATTTTAGGTCCGAATTGGCTCGTTCGAAAGTCATTAGCTCACAAATCACATAATCTACGTGTTCATGTAAGAATTTTACATTTTCGACTCCGTTAACTCAAAATTCACTTTTGAGAAAACGATAAACGTTCGTGAACGTTCAACGCTCATTTTTTTGTTCTAAGTCGGAATTCGGTCATTTTCGAGTCCGCAACTCTATAATGCCAAATAAGACTTATCCCCATCGAAAACCAACGTTTCCGAGCTCAATGTCAAAATTCGACTTCCATTCCGAGAATTTCACGATTCCGACAATTATCGTATAAGCTCGTGAATTTCGCCATAACTTCGTTACTTAAGATTTGTTCATCGTTTCAAATGAATTTTTTTTCATCATACTAACATCTTAACATACATATTTCGTTGACTTATATACATGATAAGTTCTTACTTGTTCTTCGTGAGTTTATAACTTTTATACTTGTGATTTTACTTCACATGATTTATCATGGTTTTAGTCTTCTAACAACCATCCTTTCTTCTTCTTATCATACAAACTTCATTAATGTAAACATATGACAAGTTCTTACATGTTATTCATAAGTTCATAGCTTAACTAAGTATGAATCACTTATTCATGGCTTATTAAGGTTTAAGTCCATTGATTAGCCATACTTATCACTTCTTAGCATACATGCTCCACTAATCAACACCTCTTTATCAAACTATAGTTGAAGAGATGGAAGAGAAATGGTCTAGGAGTCTTACCCTTCACTACTACAAAATCATAAAAAGGCAACTCTTAAAAGATGACGTTTTTACAAAAAACGTTGTGGTATTTTTTTTTACAACGTTTTTTAACAAAACGTTGTAGATACATATGAAAAAACGTTATGTATTTATAAGAGTAATTTTTTGATTTTAACGTTATCTATGAAAAAAAAACACAGCATAAAAATAAAAATGCGGAGCATAAAAATTAAAACACTAAAGTTTTAGATGAATTGAAGTCACAGACTCACGGCTTGATAACACTACTCACTTTTTCAACTTCACCTTCTTATTATAATCTCTCTCCATAAACCAGAGTTCAGGCCTGTCCTGGTTCATAAGGATACCATCTCCGACTAAGATCAACCAACCATGTTCCGATAAGCTCTAACCCTAGAAGATAATGGCTCAACGAAGTCATACAACCGATGCGGGTTCGATTGCCTGTGTCGACCTGGGCGAACTGGGTGCGGGAGAAGAAGGCTGGCTCGTCGAAAACCCTAACCTCATATCCTCCCTCGACACCCATTCTCTCGCCCTAGCCAACTGCTCCATTGTCCTCCTTCTCAAATGGTCCAACAACGCTTCTGATGCGTTAAGTTCTTGGGTCAGGATCCGACCTAATCTCTCCTAAATCGAGGCCGAATACATCTCTGCCATTGAATGGTTGGTGTTTGATGATGTCAGGGTTCTTGCCCTGGGTACCTCGTGTGGATATTTGTTAATTTACTCTCTGAAGGGCCAACTTATTCATAAACAGGTAAAATTCAGTTCAGATTTTATATATGCAAGTGTATGTGTATTTGTGCATGTATGTGGGATTAATCTGTGATCACTGTGTATTTTAATTAGCAAAATTATGTGTCTTTTTAAGGAGTTAATTGACTGTTGACAAAATTTTTGAATGATAAGAGGAACAATTGCTAGTGTTAGGGGTATTTTTTTGATATGTGGTTCTTTGTTGAGCTCCGGGAGATTATCAAAAATTAATACAGAGTTGTAGAATTTAAGATGCCTTAATTCTGTGATTGTATTGGCTGGATATTGTTTGTAGAATAAAATTTTGAATTGTAGATTTGTTTTGAATTTAAAGTATGGAGCTTTCGTTATGCACTAATCTAGAATTGTAGATTTGTTTTGAATTGTAGTTGTAGATTTGTTTGATGAAATTTTGTGGAGCTTAATAAGGACACACAATATGCTCCCACCCAAACCCCCTCCCTATAATTTTAGGTGAACAAATTTTCCACATTTTTTACTAACCGCTGATGTTACTGGTTTCTCAAAATTATTTGTCCTGGTGGAGAATTAAACTGCACTTTCAAGTGGAATATGTTTATATAGTCTTGTTTTTTTTTTACTGCCTTTTGCCTATAATGTATCTCTTGGTTATTCACTATTGCTTTTGATAATTAATTTTTATCAAGTTTTACTGATATGAGGTTCTTTATTTACAAGGACTACCTGCTACGACTCAGAGTTGCACATCATAGATGGGATCCCACAACTTATGAGAATGAGAAATTATCTTCTGATGTACTAATAAGGTTGGTAATTGCATTTCATCTCTATTTGTTGTAGTTATTTTCTTGGAGCCCTATTTAACTTTCCTTTCTATTTGGCAGCACTCCTATCTTTACTGGTGATAGAGAGGGGGGGAAGTGGATTTGCAGCAGCTGCAGCTGGTGCTGTATCCGGTTTTGATTTTGACGTGGATCCTAATGTGGACCCTGAACTGGCTCTTGCTCTTTCTAGTGTCAATGGAAGAAGAGAGGGCAAGACAAGAAAAAGCTGCTAAAAAGGCTGCAGAGGAAGCTTCAAATCAGGGAAAAGGCGGGGAACAAGAATCCACTTCCCAAGATGTAACCATGACTGGAAGTGCTGCTCCTGCAGCCTCTAAACCTGAAAATAAGACTGCTGATTTAATGGTTCGTTTCTATTTTAACTCAGGCTTGTATTTACCACTCTTCAAGGTTATGCGCTTACTTTCTATTTAGCACAAACAACAACTTATACTATTAAAGTAATTAGTTCTTCATACTCATAACTTTTGGTTTATTTTTCAAATAATGCATTATATATCATATACTATACTTAAATATGTAGATTTTGGAAGATCAAATGCTTTATGCTAAGAAACTGAGAACCCCAATTGAGGCTATTGAGTTGGAAACTTCCTTTAGTAATATCACGTCTTTATATAAAATCTTTATCTGGAGTAAAAATACACATAATGTTGCCGCCTGATATTCTTCTGTCTACTCCGGGAGGTATAATAAAATGCTTGACAATAGGTGTCCTTCAAGGAAAATCTATTCAGGATTCACTCTCAATTCTCATTCTAGACGAGGTAATAGTTTGTTGTTGATTTCTTTTCTTGAGTGAAAAGTGAATCCACATAGGCTGTGAAATGTGATAGGTTCTATTTATGTAATTGTGATTATTTCAAGTTTCACAATTTATATTTTCTGAGATTGATAATTTATATTTTCCATCAGGCAGATCTTCTTTTATCATTTGGACATGGAAATGATTTGAGAGCTCTCAGTGAGCACATCCCTCGGCGCTGTCATTGCCTTCTTATGTCTGCTACCATAAGGTTGGCGTGTGTTGCATACATAAATTCTTATAATGATGGGTTGTAATGTAATGTCCATAGTTATATATTCTGTCAGTTATCTTGAATTTTATTTGGTTCATACCTTATTGTGTCCTAGTGGAAGTTGAATTCTTTTTTTTTTCCATTTATTAAAAACAGGATAATAGTTTTTGAAACTTAATTTTGTACTCATCTCGGTTCTTTATATTCCAAATTTCAGAATTTATTGATTCTTAAGAAAAAAAAATGAAACTTGCATAGGTTCTTGTTAAAGTAGTTGTTACCCCGTGGATTGGAGTTGCAATTTCTTTTGTAGGGCTAACAAATATTGATTCTGGTTGTTTTGCTCATTATTTGCAGTGCTGAAGTTGAAAAGCTGGCAGCACCTCTTCTACACAATCCCTATATTCTATCTTTTCAGGAACAGGGAAAAGACAAGGATGAGATTGTCTCAAAAAATATTCAGCAATATTATGTAAGAGATGTTAGACCATTTTGGTATCTTTTTTGATTTTTCATTGCTGGATGCACTAACATATCAATATGGCGAATAGATGTGTACTTAAATTGAATCAGTGCTGATTTCCTTTGTTCCTATATTTCATAATTGGTGAATAGATGTCTACTTAAATTGAATTTGAGTAACTTAGATTGTACTTAATTTTATATTTTGTTTATGCTTATTTACCAACATATCAATATGGCAATAAACAGATGTACACAAGGTGAAACCCAACTCAATGATGCTCAAAGAAGAATAACAGATGTACACAAGGTGAGTTTAGCTGTCTGAAATATTGCTGGATTACCAAATTATGAGATTTCCTCGTATTGTGCATAAAACATTATATTTTAGTAATAACTCCATGTGACATACTTGCAACTGTTGTATGCATTGCAGTCAGCAAGGGAAAAGATGCTTCAATTGAAATACATAATATCTGAGTGTCTCAAAGAGCATATTCTCTGTTAATATGACTTCCACTGGTCGCAAGCAAAATGGGGATGTGGCCAAGGGGTAGAGAAAAGTCCAGAAAAATTTAGTTGAAGCTAAGAACATGGTTGTATAGGTACATAATAGTGCTATACTCAGTTTCGTACTATGTAATTCTTGTCTAGTTACATTGTTTTTATTGTAAGTTGTAACTAATAGATGACAACCTTTCAAGTGACTGACCTTTGTCCTTGTGGTCTGTTGGTTCCTTGTCTTTTTAATGGAGTGTTGTGTTGTCTTTAGCTATCATATACTGAAGTTCAGATAATTCATTGTTTTGCTCTGCCACAAGGATGGTTACTGTTTTTCCATGCCGAGCTGAAAATTACTGAAGTACACTAGAGACGAAAATGATAGTATTGACAGTTCTGAACTTGATCAATAATACTCCTTTTTACTTGTCCTATTTTTAATGATAGTATTGCCAGACTTGATCATCCCTTTTGCCTTCAGCAAGTAGAAAGTCTTGTTCAGGGTGCTCTCCTCATCGTCAGAGAAACCAAGGCAAAAAGGTATTAATCCCCACTGCAGGTTCATGCGTCTCCTCACTGACATTGAGGGTGTAAACGCATAGATTGGAGCAAGCCTTGCAAAATATTAGAAGAAAAATTCCAACGCCGCTGCTGTTCAACCAATTGTTTCTGTTGAAAGATTTGTTTCATACAGGGAGAGAGCTACAGGGATGTATTCAGCTTTACCATTTGCATTTTCTCAGGTGTGGGTTCTGGTATTCCTTTCCATTATAGTATTAAATTTGTTTGCTCAAAACTCATATTTTTTCTGTGCTTGCTTACAAATGCTATATCTTTCCTCTGCAGGTTGTAATTGAGTTCCCATATGTGCTAGGGCAGGCACTCATATACAGCATAATATTCTACTCCATGGCCTCGTTTGAGTGGACTGCATTGAAGTTTATTTGGTACATGTCTTTTATGTATTTCACCATGCTATACTTCACCTTTTGGCTATCCATCATTGTAATTATGAACTTCTCATATACCACTCAAACAATTTTACACCATTTTCACCAGAATAACATGCAGTAGGTCTCTTATCTATTTTCAGAGCTTTATTGTTGCAGTAAGTCTTAGCGTGCTGCCTGTGATGATGCTGGATCTCTGGTGGTTTTTGATGAGGTACAACTTACCTGGGAAACAAATATTGTCATATTGATGTTTTTCGTATCCAAGTGAGACGGATGGTGTCCCGAAGAACATTTTCTTGGTGAATATCATAGTTATCAAGGCGTTAAGTCGAGGGAAAGCGGTAGCCAGGAGCTTAAGCGCTTAGTCGACAAAGCGCCCGACTAGTCGTCCGCAAGTCGACAAGTCGTTAACAATGTAAATTTTATACATATAAAATTATATATGTATAAAATTCAATAATTTATGATAAAACAAGTAAACAAGTATTGTTAAGATAAAGGTATATACAAGCATATAATCATGATATCATATCATAAAATTAGACAACTATCCTTTATAAGATAAAGACATGTTCATTGTGACATTGCCAAAAACAAACATAATATAGAAATGTAAACAAAGTCATAAAAATTCATAATGAAAATATCACTCAAGCTATCAAACAAAATCATCAAAGATCAAATCATCATCATCTCTCCCAGCAGTGGCATCATCACTCGAAACAGTAGTTACTTTTCGGCCATAATCATCATCAACATCCTCATCATCATTAGGAAGGCCCTCCTCCTCTTCTCTAACATCAAAATCAGCTTCATTCACAATCACAGCTCTTGAAGTCGAAGCATTACCATGCCGTAAGTAGAATAGACCCGTCCTACGAGGAAGATTGCGTCCCTCGACGGCATCAGATGCACCAACAGCTCTATCAACATCCTCCCACGTAAGATCATCTCCATCGTGAACTATATCTTGTTCGGGCACTATCCACTCATTACCCCAATCAAAGTCATCTAGGACTAATGGATCAAGTTTCTTCCAAGTTCGCGCCTCTTTTGGAACCTATCAACAATTCGGCGATTGTATTGGACATGCACCAAATCATTTAACCGTTGATGCTCCAACCTATTTCTCTTCTTCGTATGAATCAAAATTTTTGTGTAAAAATATTAAGCAAAAAGAATATATAAAATATTTATACATTTAGTTATGTACTAAATACTTACAAACTCGAAAGTGCTCCAATTAAGCGTTCTAAACCTAAGAAGAACAACAAAGACCGAGGATTAAGCTTTGCAAACTTTGTAAGCTCAATAAGACAACCGCCAAAAGCATTCCACCAATCAACTACATTAGATGTAAAAATTAAAAAATCAAATAGTCTTAATTATTAAACTTAAAAGAAAAAATTATAGTTAATGTAATATGCTTACTAGGATTTTTTGTCTTTCGTTGCCTAATCGCCATGTCTTTTAGAAAAGTCATCACGAGAAGATTCATGACATCGGCTAAGTCGCTTATCTTGTTTGCCAAAACTTGATGGGAACCATTTTGAAAGAACATCATTGAAGTTACTCTACCACTTGTAAGCCAAATTAGATTCTTCTTCTTCTTTGATGTCAAAATACTTTCCTGATTGAGAAACAATGTTGCCCCATATAACTTCGCCCATTTGGCATGCCCATCTTCGCTCAATGATGCCAATCACTTTCTTATCTGACCTTTGTTTTTGTTGTTAAAGACATCTTTGATCTTTTTCTTTGCATATTCCATCGCAACAAGAATCTCGGGCAGAGCTGGCCTTTCATCCGAATCCACAATCCTCAAGACTACAAGTAATGGTTGTGAGGCTCTAATACAATCTTCTACGTTGTGCCAAAAAGTAGAAGAAATAATTGTATCATACACTTGTTTCCCCCTTTCTTGTACTTGTGACCTCGAATTTGTTCAATCATCACTGATGAACAAGTGTCTCAAAGCATCCTTGTGCTTGCACAAGCTTTGAAGAGTCAGAAATGATGTAGCAAATCGGGTGACTCCCGATCTTACAAGGTCCCTCCCATTTGTTTTGGTCCTCATCGCCTCAAGAAGGCGACCATGTCTGTAAATGAATCCAGTTATTTTTCTGCCCTTCACGATTGTAGACTTAAATTGCTTCATATTGCCTATGTCCTCTAACATCAAGTCTAGCGATGGGCGACACATGGTGTCCGAACAAAAGTCGGTCTCCTCTCCATCAACATCGACCTGTTTGCCTTATATTTGGCGGCATTGTCCATCACCACTTACAACATACTCAAATTTCCATCTCTTTTATCTTCCCATCAGTAGCTCTGTCAACATGTTTGCATCCTGAGATTGAGCAGAGGCATCAACTGATCCCAAAAAGTAAGTACCTGCTAGACTATTTGCAAGAAAATTTATCAAGTGTCTGCCTCTTCTATCCGTCCATCCGTCTGACATAAGACTGCAACCGTACTGCTTCCAAGAAATTTTGTGTTTCTCTTTCAGTTCCTCTGTTTTAGTCTTGGCCTTCGCTAAAAGAGGAACCCTCAACTCGTGATATAAAGAAGGCTTGTAACCCGGCCCATATTGCCCAATAGCCTCTGCCATCACCTCATAACTTCTTCGATTTGCCGCATTAAAAGGGATGCCAAACTCATAAAAAAAGTTGGCAACATGCATGTCAACTTTCTCTTTCTCTTTCGGTGTCCTTAGACGATTCTTCAAAGTAGTTTGGCTATGACCTTTTCGATGCCTTTTGTCCACAACTTCTTCAGGAGATTTCCTAAAATGAGTTTCAATGGTCATTGTTTGTTTTGTTTGTGATTGTGGCTTAGGGAATTGAAATACACTCTTCATCCTTTTAGATGCAGTCCCAGAACTTGGAACATCTGTAGAGGAAGCATTAGAAGCATTGGAAGCATTGTTTGGAATATTAGATGACTGAATTTCTTCTACTTCTTCATGGTCATCAAATTGAATTGGCTTATTCCTTTTGTTACCCATTATTGCTTGATGCATCTCATTTGAAATTTCATTGTGGTTCGAGGACACTTGGACACATCCCATACCCACCCCAAGAAGATGTTGTTTAAATCTCTTGATTCCTCCATGAACCTTTTTTCCACATAGAATGCATTGCACAAGATTTTTATCGCTCAATTCTGGCCAAAATGCATATTTCCACCCCGGATCTTTAGACTTGGCCTTTCTTTTAGGATCCTTAGTTGGATCATAACCCTCAGCTCCTGAACTTTCCGTCATTTAACTATCTACAATTCTACAAAATACAATTAAACAAACAAACAAGACATTGTAATTTGTAAAATTGTAATAACAAAACAAGTAAACAACTAAACATAGATGACATTATAAATTTATTTATAATCAAGAACTACAAAAGAAAAAGGACTAAAAGGTAATCCTAGTTGATAACTTCTCTTTCTGCTTTATATTACCAGAATGCATGACATTTTACAACATAGTAATAAAACACAATCCTAATTGATCAATCAATCCCTCAACTTAATTTGTGATCAAAAAGTACTATTTTAAAAAAATTAAAATAAAATAGTAAATTGTGTTTTATCACTTGCAAAAAGAATCGTAGTTAAATTAATACATAATCAATAACTTTGCTTCACTTTTTGTTTCTCCAAATATTAACTTTTTGCAACAGTAGCGACTCTCACTCTCCTCTTCAACTGAACAAAAAGTAGGAAATAAATACAACAAAATCTAGAAGTTTATTTATCTTAAATCAGAGGATGGGTTTGATGAGAAGCAGGGTAGAAGAAGAAGAGAAGAACTGAGAAGAGCTCCATACCGTTAATCGCTGTCGTCATCGTCGTGAGTCGTCGAGTCATTGTCAAGTCGTCGTCAATTGAAGTCATCCGTCATACCAAGTCGACCATCGCCAAAGCAGGTTCATTTCTCTCTCTCTCACTCGTTTGCGATTTGCGATTGTTTGGAGTCAGTTGCGACTTGCGATCGATCATGTTTGGGTCGACGTAATCTCTATTTTTCTCTTTTCGTTTCTCCTTCTCCTTTGATGATTGATAACTGAAGTTCCGAGAGCCATCGATTAGGTTTTTTTTACTGGATCAGTTGCTTTAGGTTTTTTTACTGGGTCGGAACTCGGACCCAACCCGCTCAAACAAGTCGATGACTTACCAATATAGTCGTCCAAGTCGCTCGAAAGTCGTCCAAGGCGTCCGAGTCGGTGTCTGAGCGCGCGCCTTTTTGCTTTCCCACCAAGTCGTCCCACCGCCTCGAAAATTTTTACCGACTTGACACCTAGTCGTCGCCTAGGCGACGACTAGTCGACGACTTGACAAGCATGGTGAACATAGTAGTAATTTATATTGAACAGTGAATTTGAGATATATATATAGATAGTTTGGTATATATTTTGTGGATATAGTAATTTGAAACTGTAAACAAATAGTATTATTGGGATGTATTTTGAATGGTTGATACATTTTGGTTTTAAATTTAAATGTGAATGTAGACCTTTTAGCTATATATCATGACATTAGCATATTGCAGGTGCATTGGTAATGTAGGTGAACCACGACTTTTTTTTTCTTTTTTTCTTTTTAATCTACAACATTTTAAAAATGTTGTGTAAATGTGCCTAAACGTTATTTGATATACTAAACAACAACATTTTTAGCCAGAAAACGTTGTGGAATCATACCTTCTACAACGTTTTTAAGCATCTGCTAATTTATGGAAAACAAATCTACAACGTTTTTTTCCTAAAAAACGTTGTGTATTGTGCTTAACTACAACGTTTTAAAAACGTTGTGTAAGGGTGTCAAATAGATAACACCCTTAACCACGACGTTTTTCTGCGTTGTCTATTTACTGTTTTGTAGTAGTGCTTGATGATCAAACTTGGTTCTTCTTCTTGCTTTTTGAACTAACAATTCTAGCTTTTTCTCTCTAACCAATAAGTTATAAGTTGTTGGTAGAAATCTAACAAGTAAGAAATGATCTAGCAAGCTTCTTATTTATAGGATTGACAAAGTTAGGATAATTTAGTCATTAAACTCATCCCACCTCCTTAATCAAACCTCCTTACTATTCATTACTTAATCACCAAGTTTACTTGGCCATCATAACTTTTATTCCTTGCTTGCTCAACACATTCTTTTCTTGGCCACCAAGATCACCCATGTGATCATGGGGCCCACATGGGTTGCCGCATGGATCATCTTTACCCATTGGATTCTTAGTTTGGGCTTTAAATTCAATTAGCTTAACTTATGATTTGGGCTTGCATTAATCCATATTGGCTTATACATTAACAAACATTTGGGCCTTAACTTTTAATTAGCATTGGGCTTAATCATAATCCCAATTGAACTTTACACTTCCTACACAATCTTACAAGTCCATTACATATGGCTTAAAACCTTAGAACGTATTGTTTACGTATTAATCTCGTATCCTAACTCGTATACTTATTCAACATATACGACATACCATCATTCATACATACTTGTATAATACTTCATATCATACTCGTATTCATTACCTCGTACAATACCTACGTATTATACGATCATCGCTTTAACTAGTTAATGATTTACTTTTCCTAACGTTCTCGAATTAAGTCTGCATGCGAAAAATTGCGTTTGCCATATATGAATTTTTATTACATAATTCATCTCACCTCGATATTCTATCGTTACGTATTTCTCGGAAATTCAAAAATAATTCCCGAGCAGAAATCAGTGAATGATGTTTTTCGAAAAATTTCTCGGAAAACTTTTATTTTCGTCTTGGAAATTCGAACACTTTAATTCCCTGACGTAGTCAAAATACTACGACATTCTGATATCTCTAGGTTATAGAACGACATTCATCTTGCTAACACATAATAATAACATATAATATAATTTTATTTATTATTTAATTAAATAAAATTATTTTATAATAAATTCGAATTTCTCGGTCGTTACATTCTTCCCCCCTTATAAAGATTTTGTCCTTAGAATCTTGTCTTACATTATATAAATAACTGAGGATAATCCTTCCTTATCTTTTCTTCCAATTCTCACGTTGCTTCTTCGGCATCGTGGTTCTTCCATAACACATTTACTGAAGGTATAACTTTGTTCCGCAGAACTTGTTCTTTTCTATCGATGATTTGAATCGGCATCTCTTCATACGTTAAGTCCTTCTCGATATGAATATGCTCATACTCTATTACGTGCTTATAATCTGGCTTATAAGGACGTAACACAGATACGTGAAATACATTATGTATTTGTTCTAGGTCTGGAGGTAACGCTACCACGTAAGCTACCTCTCCTACCCGTTTTAACACCTCAAAAGGTCCTATAAACTTTGGACTTAACTTTCCCTTCTTTCCAAAGCGTATCTTTCCTTTCCATAGAGATACCTTTAGAAATACATAGGAGCCTACTTCAAACTCCCTATTTACTCGATGCGAATCCGCATACTTTTTCTGTCTGTCTTAAGCTGCTACGAGACGTATCCGTATCAACTTCACTACATCCGCTGTCTGCTGCACTAATTCTGGCCCTAGCATTCAGCGTTCTCCCACTTCGTCCCAACACAACGGTGTTCTACACTTCTGTATAAAGGCTTCGTAAGGCGGCATGCCTATGCTTGCATGATAACTATTGTTATACGCAAACTTTACTAATGGTAGATGATCATCCCAACTACCCTTAAAATCCATGACGCAAGATCTTAACATATCTTCTAATGTCTGAATTGTCCTCTCGCTCTGTCCATCGGTTTGTGGATGATAATAAGTCGCATTTAACTTCAACAAGGCCCCCAATCGCTTCTCTGCAGACTTTCTCCAAAAGTTCGATGTGAATCGTGGATCACGATCGACACAATCGAAACCGGTACTCCATGTCTGGAAATAACTTCCTTAACATAAAGCTTAGCTAACTGGTCTAAGTTATACTTAACCCTTATTGGCAAAAAGTGAGTCGACTTCGTTAACCGGTCCACTATTACTCAAATCGCATCATATCTCTTCTGAGTAATCAGAAGTCCCACCACAAAATCCATCGTGATATACTCCCACTTCCACTCCGGAATCTCCAATGACTGTAATAAGTCACTTGGTCGTTGATGTTCGGCCTTAACTTTTTGACAAGTCAAGCACTTACTCACATACTCGATTATTTCTCTCTTCATGTTCGGCCACCAAAAATTCTGTTGAAGGTCTTGATACATCTTAGTACTACCAGGATGAATCGAGTACCTCGAACTATGAGCTTCTTGTAACACCTGCTCCTTTAATTCCGTCTCATTCGGAAGCCAAATTCTTCCTTCAAATTAATCTTAATAATCCCTCATTATCAAGACTGTACTTTAAATCTTTTTCATTAGTTAACCGCTCTTTTATTCGATCACAGTAGTACTAATATTATTTGTTTTTGTTTTTAATTCCATGGCTAGCTAAATTTCTAATACCTAGGATTATGATGAAGCTAAGTATTTCATAACAATATTTTCTTTCAGTTCCAAAATTAATGCCTAATTATTCTCACCTTCATATTTTCCTCTGCATAAATTGCATATGATTTTTATATTGATTGCGAGGTTTTGATAAGTTATAGTTAATCTGTGAATTTTTCATAACTTATGCTTGCCCATATTAATTATATGAATCATTATTTTTAAAGGGAAGGGGAAATAATTTGGGAATTGATTTAGGAAATAAAAAATTATTTATTATGTTAATATTTGGTGGATTCTAATTCCTAGGTATCTTTTCTCATTAATAGTTTTCATCATTAGTTAATAGTTTGCATAATTTAGTTAATAAATCTTCTCCACCATTTTTGTTTCTAATTTGCCTAAAATATTAATTAAGGATATATTAAAGAATTAATCTAGTCTCTGTGGGTTCGAATTCAGACTTGCGCTAGTTCTTCAATTCGACAATCGCACTGCTTGCGCTACATATTTTATCACATCAAGTTTTTTGGCGCGCTGTTGGCTTGGACTAGAATTAATTTTTATTTATTCCTTAATTTTATTTATTCAATTAGTTTTAACTCATTTTTTTCGTGATTATTGAAGCGGATCAAGAAGCGAAAAAGATAAAGATTTTGTTGTCACTGTCAAGGCTTTCTTGATTGCAGATTCTCCATATTTTTTTTTAATAAAAAAAAAAAATAGTAGTTTAGTTTTTTTATATATTTTTTTTATTTGTCGATTCATGCATTCACTCACGTAGAGCACATCCTCGTTAGGTTTTATTTTTTTTTTTTGTTAAATATAAACCGTGGTGATTATTGGAGGATTGAGGTACATCAAAATTTCTCCTTCTTTCGTAATTCACATAGTTTTAGGACATTTTATTTGTTTATAGTTTTTTTATTTGTGCATTTTCATCTTTAATCTAACATTAAGGGCACAACTCAGTAATAAGATAAGGTGGGATTTCATCACCCTTCCTCGCCCACAAACAACCCAATTTGTATTTTGCATAACCACGACCTAATAAAATCAAGTAGACGTTGGCCCTTAGGACTCTCGAGCTCAATTAGGACAAGAAACCCCAAGAGGAGTCTGAATTTTAAATTAATCAAACTACTGGTGTCTAGGCAAGTGGTTCAAAAGGTATACGCCTAAAGATTGTGTGGTTATTTAATTAGTCACCGTATCTACGGAGAGACTCCCGCCTTTCTTACACTTACCTGGCTAGTGGTATGATTAATTTTCAATTTGGTGGACCTTGCGGTGTAACTTGGAACAGTTAGGAGCTGTCTAGATTTTATTTAGGTTAACCTTAGAAGTAATTTTTATTTATTTTATTTATTTTTATTTTTTATTTTTTATTTTTTTTGTGCTTATCTGATTATTTGTTAATTAGTGTATGCAAAAAGTGTGGATTAGGGACGAAACATCCCGATTAGTGAGAAAACTTGATTTTTCGGATTTCACTTTAAAAGATCTCACTTTAACAAAAATGGAGGCGCCCAAATTGTTTCTTTAAGGGACCGATGTTATCCTTCCTGCTTTGCCCAACCTTCATGTATTAGTCTACCACCGGTAACTGGTAACAATTTTGAACTTAAGCCACATTTTATAAATATGTTACCTAGGTTTACGGGGATAAAAGATGCATATTTATTTATTCAGGAATTTGAGGAAGTTTGTGCCTTAATGAAAATTCAACAATTATCTGATGACTCAATTAGGCTAAGATTTATAACATTTTCTTTAAAAGATAATGCTAAAAAATGGTTATATAGCCTACCAAATAATTCCATATCAACTCGAGGATTTGTTGTTACATTTCTAAAAAATATTTTCCAAATCATAAAATCGCTAAAATTAGACCGCAATCCATCAATTTTGCCAACTTGAAAAAGAGTCCTTTTGGAAATATTTTGATAGATTTAAAATTTGTTATCCCAAAGGTGCCCACACCACTTTTAATTGAGAAATGGAGATTGTGTCAAATTGCTTACGAAGGATTAGACTATCCCACTAAAACAATGTTAGAGTCAATGTGTCAAGGGATTTTTTGAATAATGATGAGGAAAAGGCTTGGGAGTTTTTAGAAGACTTAGCGTAAAAAACCATGCAATGGGAAACCACCCGAGAGACCGATAAAACCTAGTTCATCTAGGGGTGTTCATATAATTGACAATTCAATTGCACTGCTGAGAGGTTAAGTTGGTCGGTGTACTTAAAAGACTTGAAGATTTAGAAACTAGGGGACAATCACACGTGAACCAAGTCTCAACACCTACACCTTTGTGTCTAAAGTGTAATTCACTAAGCCATGTGATTGAAGAATGTCCTAGAGTCGTGCCCCAATTTGAAGAATATGAACAAGTCAATGCAATGTTTCAACGACCTAGGAATGACCCATTTGCACCCACTTATAATCCTGGTTGGGAGGAATCATCCTAATTTTGCATGGAACCAAGGACCCTACCCAAATAATTCTTCAAATCAGGTCAATCAGTCTCTAAATCAATCTTTTCAACCTTACCAAAAGCCAAACCTTGGTTTATACCAAAATTCAAGTTCAACAACCCAATATCCACCAGGTTTTTCTAATGAAAGTGAGAAGAGACTTAACGTTTAGAGAAGGGCATAGAAACTTTAATGAAATCTCATAATAATTTCACTAATTTCATGCAAAACACTACCCAAGCCATTTCTCGCTTAGAGATCCAAATGAGTCAATTGGCTACTGCAGTTAGTGAAAGAGAGAAGGGTAAACTTCCTAGTCAACCCGAGACCAATCCAAAATTTCCAGTCCCTACTCAAAAACCTTATCATGTTAATTCACTTGAAAACAACCAAGTCAATCATGTGAATTCTCAGAATCTCTTTAGGTCCTGAAATTATTTTAACAATCATGCTGGAATTGATAATGAAGACGAGAAAAAATTAAATGTTGAATCTAACGATCCATCTTCAAAGTCAACCCAGTCTGAAAATCCCACAAACTCTGAGTCAGTAGGCCCACCCACTAATCATGTTTCAAAACATGATTCAACCACACCTTATGAGTCAACTGAAAAAGTCTTCAAACCAAAAGCCCCATTCCCTCAAATACTTATTTCAAACAAGTAGTCAGCCCAGTTGGACAAAATTCTAGAAGTGTTCAAACAAGTGAAAATTAACATTCCTCTTCTAGATGCCATTCAGTAAGTTCCCTCATATGCTAAATGTCTAAAAGATTTGTGCACACATAAAAGAACCACTCATGTTCCTAAGAAAGCCTTTCTAACAGCCCATGTGAGTTCTATCTTGTCATGTCAAGTCCCTGTGAAATATAAGGACCCCGGTTGTCCTACTATTTCATGCATCATAGGTGACACATTAATTGAAAAAGCTTTGCTTGATTTAGAGCTAGTGTGAACTCATTACCATTTTCTCGTATACTAAACCTTAGACTTAGGAGAGTTGAAAAAGACAAGTGTCACACTCCAACTAGCTGACCGTTCCATTAAAGTGCTAAAAGGAATAGTTGAAGATGTACTTATTAAGGTTGGTGATTTTGTATTCCCCGTTGACTTTGTTGTCCTTGAAACCCAAATCGTTGTCAATCCCAAGGGTCAAATTCTCTAATTTTAGGTAGACCATTTCTAGCAACTTCTAATGCGTTAATCAATCAGAAATGGACTAATGAAATTGACATTTGGGAACATAACAATTGATTTAAATGTGTTTAATGTGGGAAAGCAACCTTGTGATTTTTCTGACCAACCCGTTGAAGTGAACATGATTCGTGACATGTCCGACAATGAACTTACAATAGAAGACAAAAATTTTAATTTTTCTCTAAATCATTTTGGTCAAAATTGGGATGAAATGTAATATGTAAATGAGGTTAATGAAATGCTAGAGTCATCAACATCAATGTCTTACTCTAAATGGGAACCCGAGATCGAGCCATTTCTCTGCAATCTTCGTAACCTCTTGAAAAGAGTCCACCAGAGTTAGAACTCAAACCTCTCCTCGATAATCTTAAATATGCCTATTTAGGTCCCTCCAAAACTCTTCCCTCATCATTGCTTCCCATTTAACAAACACATGTGAGGAAGAGTTATCGACCATCTTGAGAGAAAACAAGGAAGCCATAGATGGAGTATAACTCGATATTAAGGGATCACCCAACCATTGTCCAACATAGGATCCACTTAATAGATGATGCTAAACCCGTGAGAGACCCACAAAGGCGGTTAAACCCGGCTTCTAAAAGAGGTTGTTAAGAAAGAAATTCTTAAGTGTCTCAGATAATGGATCATTTATCCCATTTCGATAGCTGTGGGTAAGTCCTGCTCAGTGGTACCTAAAAAGTCCGGCTTAACGGTGGTTCAAAATGAAGCTAATGAGTTAGTTCCCACTCGTGTCCAATCTGTTGGAGGGTTTGCATAGACTATAGAAAACTCAATGTCGCCACAAGAAAGGATCATTTTCCTTTACCCTTCATAGACCAAATTCTAGAAAGATTAGCTGGTCATGCTTATTATTGTTTCCTTGATGGTTACTCGGGCTACTTTCAAATTCCCATAGCCCCGAAAGACCAAGAAAAGACCACATTCACTTGTCCTTATGGAACCTTTGCATATCATCGTCTACCCTTTGGGCTATGTAGTGCCCCTGCCACCTTTCAAAGATGCATGATGAGCATTTTTTCTGACATGGTAGAGAAATTCCTAGAAATTTTCATAGATGATTTTTCCATATTTGGGTCTATATTTCATGAGTGCCTTCACCACCTTGACTTAGTTCTAAAGAGATGTAAGGAAACAAACTTAATCCTAAATTGGGAAAAATATCATTTCATGGTAAAAAAAAAGAATTGTTCTTGGTCACATCATATCTGAAAAGGGAATTGAAGTAGATAAAGCCAAAATCGACCTCATTTCCAATCTTCCACCACCTAGGATACCAAAGAAATTCGCTTTTTCCTAGGGGCATGCAGTGCTTTTATAGGCGATTCATTAAAGATTTTAGTAAGAAAAGCAAGACCTCGACCAATCTTCTAGTAAAGATGCAAAATTTGAATTTAATGAAAAATGTCTTCAATCCTTTGAACAACTCAAAAAGGAGTTAACTTCACCCCTATCATCAAATCACCCGATTGAGACAACCATTTGAGTTAATGTGTGATGCATCTGACTATGCAGTTGGTGCTGTTCTAGGGCAAAGAATCAACAAGATTCCCCATGTCATATACTATGCTAGTAGGACTTTGAATGATGCTCAATTGAACTATTCAACTACTGAAAAAGAACTTCTAGATGTAGTTTTTGCCCTAGAAAAGTTTCGATCTTATCTTATTGGGTCTAAAATAATTGTTTACACTGACCATGCTGCTCTCAAACATCTTCTTTCCAAAAAAGATTCAAAAGCCCGTTTAATTCGTTGGGTCTTATTGCTCCAAGAATTTGACCTAGAGATACGAGACAAAAAAGGGTCTGAAAACGTGGTAGCTGATCATTTGTCACGTTTAGTAGTGGAGTCCAACTCTGACCTGCCCTTAAATGAATCTTTCCCAGATGAGCAGCTTTTCTTTATATCTGCTACACCTTGGTTTGCTGATATTGTGAATTACCTAGTGACTAGTGAGATCCCTTCCCATTGGTCCAAACAAGACCGATCCAAGTTTCTTTCACAAGTCAAACACTTTTATTGGGATGACCCCTATTTGTTCAAATATTGTCCCGATCAAATCATTAGAGAGGTGTGTACCACCACACAGTTTAGAAGTGTTCTATCATTTGTCATGACCAAGCTTGTGGAGGACATTTTTGAGGCAAAAAGACGGCCGCCAAAGTCCTCCAATGTGGTTTCTGTTGGCCTAGTCTATTCAAGGATGCCACATCATTTTGTGCCAATTGCAATAGGTGTCAACAATTAGGAGGATCACTAGAGGAATATGATGCCAATGCAACCTATTCGTCATCAATTGTTTGATGTGTGGGGAATCGATTTCACGGGCCCATTTCCAAATTCTTTTGGAAATCAGACATTTTACTTCATGGTGGATTACGTGTTCAAGTGGGTAGGTGGCTATACCAACTAAGACCAATGACAACAAGGTTGTTGTCAAATTTTTGAAAGAGAATATTTTCTCTCGCTTTGGTACCCCTAGGGCCATAATCAATGATCAAGGCAAAAATTTTCGCAATCAGCCTTTTTCATCCTTGCTAAAAAAGTATTCCATCACCCACAAGCTTGCAACATCATATCACCCTCAAACAAGTGGTCAGGTAGAAGTCTCAAATAGGCAAATAAAATAAATCTTGGAAAAACGGTGAGTTCTAATAGAAAAGATTGGTCTCTAAAATTGTCGATGCATTGTGGGCTTACCGTATCGCTTTTAAGACTAATTTAGAATGTCACCAGATAGGCTTGTGTTTGGGAAAGCTTGTCACTTACCCGCTGAACTTGAACATCGTGGCTTTATGGGCCATAAAACATTTGAATTTTGATATGTCCACCGGTGGGAGTCATGTATAATTGCAATTAGTCGAAGTTAGATGAGATTAGGAATGATGCTTATGAAAATGCTAAAATTTACAAGGAAAGAACAAAAGTGTTTCATGATAAATCAATTTTGAGAAAATCATTTTCACCGTCAAAAAGTTCTCAGATAATTCTAGGCTACATTTATTTCCGGAAAATTATGTTCTAGATGGGATGGACCTTTTGTAGTGAAGGTAGTTTACTCTCACGGGGCGAGAGATATTGAAAATCCAAAAAGTGGAGAAATTTTCAAAGTGAATGGTCAACGACTCAAACCCTTTTTAGAAATGCCGAATCGAACCGGAGGAGGTGGTATACCTTGTCGACCCACCGATTCAAAGATGACCGGTAATGCACTTGTTTTTTTGTAAGTTTGTACGTATATTCTTCTTTGTATAATATTGTCATCCAGCTTTCTCGCCTCATCGCCCAAGGTATAATTCTTTCATATTTTGTTCTCTTTTTTTCATTTGCATACATCGAGGACAATGCATGATTTAGGTATGGGGAGTTTGTTTGTATTAGATTTTTTTTTTTTTTTTCTTTGAAAAAATTAAAAAAAAAAAAAAAAAAAAAAAAAAAAAATTTTTTTTGACTTTTTATGAATTAAATTAATTCTAATAAGTGTTTGTGGAGCAAAACGCATGAGTGAGATCGAAAGATTTAGAACTCTTGAATTTTTTGATAAGATACTGAAATCTTAGTTCAAAACACCATCCTGGATTTAAAATTGATTTCACAAGCATTTTTACACTTCACGCTTGCACTAATTCTTAGTTGTGGGGGTATAAACCATGATTCGAGTAATTTCAAAAAAAAAAAAAAGAAGAAAAAAAAAAAAGAAAGAATGAAAAAAATGAAGTTGAGAAAAGTTGAAAAAAAAGAAGAAATAAATAACTGCTTCAATGTCCATTAAACGAAATAACTGGGTATCCAAGCCTCGGGAAGCATCGATATTCACGCTGAAAAGTATGATGGATAAAAGCAGCTTGACTAGTCTAATTTTGTGGCCTTTGTTACTCGAGTTAGTAAATCCTTAGGGTGTCTCTACACCTAAAGCCCTAAAACCATCCGGTTTGGGGAGTCATCGGTCCAACGCTCGCTTCTACATGGGTAACTCGAAAAGCCTAAGAAAATGAGACATCGCACAAGTCAAGAATCAAAATTGAAAAAAATGGAGAAAAGAAAGAAAAAAAAAGAAAGACAAAGAAAAAAGAGTTTGCTTGATTTTCATGGTAAAAATCCCTACTAAGAGTTACATCACATACACATGCATGCATCACATGAAATTGATTTAATGAAGGATGGTGTCTAAAATAAAGATCGAGTATTTTTGATAAAGTGAAAGTGTGATTTTGAATTTAATCTTGCTTAGTATAATGCCCATGGATATTTAGAAGTTTTCTTTTAATTTCATAATTTGTTGAACCCAAAAATATTTTTGAATTTTTGTGGGTATATTCATCGCAAAACCCTCACGAGACACAACTCGTCCACTTGGGGTAACCTTGGGGTTTAAAGGCTTGTTGCACATGCTAAGTGCAATCGTGTTTCCTACTTAAAATGGGGTAGTGTAATTTTGTTTTATTTTTTTTTATTTTACTCTTTGTGACTAACAAAAAAGTTAGGTATGGGGGTATTTGATAAACACTTAATTTATACATTTAATTATCCCCAATTTTGTCCTTTTAATTATATTAGTTTATTAAATTAATATGTTTTATTTTATTTTGTAGGATTTAATATTTGTTGCAATAAAGTCAAAATCTTGGTGATCAAGCGATATTTAATGCTCTTATTCATATAAGGAATGTCCAAGAAGAATCCTACAAGGAGAAGGAAAGAGGTGGAACAATCTTAGTGTGCAAGTCAAATCCAACAAGAGAAAGAAAAGTCTATCTAGAAGATCTTTTTGAGAAGTTGATTGCTACTAGAAAGTTGAATCCTACATGGAAAGGGAACCAAAGTGTCCAAGTTCAATGAATCTAAATTAGGGTTCAAAGTTATTTTCCCTATAAATAGGCCTCTTGTTTTAGAGAGAAAGGCACCACTTGTTATTTTCTTTTTCTCAATTTTTCACTAGTGTAGGAAGGAGTAAGATATTTAGAGTTTGTCCTTTCTCTTATTCCAATCAGTTGAGGTACTACTTTCAGGGAGTATTTGTCATTTTCTTTTATTTATATAATAGAAATTCTCTTTTTAATTATTGTTCTTATTTCATGCGAATAGTAATACTAATATTATTTGTTTTTGTTTTTAATTCCATGGCTAGCTAAATTTCTAATACCTAGGATTATGATGAAGCTAAGTATTTCATAACAATATTTTCTTTCCGTTCTAAAATTAATGCCTAATTATTCTCACCTTCATATTTTCCTCCGCATAAATTGCATATGATTTTTATATTGATTATGTAGGTTTTGATAAGTTATAGTTAATCTGTGAATTTTTTCATAACTTATGCTTGCCCATATTAATTATATGAATCATTATTTTTAAAGGAAGGGAAATAATTTGGGAATTGATTAGAAATAAGAAATTATTTATTATGTTAATATTTGTGGATTCTAATTCCTAGGTATCTTTTCTCATTAATAGTTTTCATCATTAATTAATAGTTTGCATAATTTAGTTAATAAATCTTTCCACCATTTTTGTTTCTAATTTGCCTAAAATATTAATTAAGGATATATTAAAGAATTAATCTAGTCTCGTACATATTTATAGCACTAAAAAATCGAAATATAATTAATATTATATTATTATTCTCACGCCTTGATCAAAATCCAAAAAATTAGGGTTTGGATTCCATATCTGATTTATCTCGTCATACTTAACATTATTAATTAAGTTAAAATAATTAACTTAATAATCTGAACAAAATTTATATAATAAAATAATTATTATAATAATTCTAAAATCATTTCATATATTATATAAATAATATATGATTATATTTTCATGAAAAATAGTTAATAAAACATTTCTACTATAAAATTAATTATGATAAGAATATAATTTATAATGATCAATAATTCTAAAATAAAATTATTTGTAAATATTCATATTTTTATTTATCACATAAATACATAAACACATTATCTTGGCACATATTCCCCATATTTAAAAAAAAAAAAATTATACGCAAAATTTCTAATTTATTTGTATAGAAAATATCGGATTGTTACATTCACCCTCCCTTATAAAGATTCCGTCCCCGGAACGTTTTAAAACCTACACATACAAGTGTACGTAGCATATACAATCATTGCAAGTAGATCTTGATCATAAATGATCGTACTGATCTTTAACCTATTCACGTAAAGCTTGTCTATCTGATTAAACGGAAATTTGATTTATAAAAGAACTCAAATTCCTTCTTCAAAATTTCTTTATAAAATAATTTACTATATATATGAAAATCATGCATAAGAAAATAAAAGTTATACGAATAATACCTGGAATTGCACCACC
This sequence comes from Panax ginseng, assembly GCA_020205605.1. Classification (NCBI taxonomy): domain Eukaryota; kingdom Viridiplantae; phylum Streptophyta; class Magnoliopsida; order Apiales; family Araliaceae; genus Panax; species Panax ginseng. Next base: position 93,888,920 of record CM035129.1, read on the forward strand.
AGCTGCTATGGTATCCTGGACCGTCATGTTGTAGACCCTTGCTGTTGATTTCGTCGGCTTGCTAGATGACGTTGGTCCTGTGATTGCCAGAGTTCCACTGCCCTTGCCAGTATTCACACTCCCTGCCTCCGTCCTCCTCTTCGAACAATCCTTCACCTTGTGCTCAATCGATCCACACAGAAAACACCCACTATTCATCATAAGATTGGGGCAGTTGGGAGAGATATGACCCTCCTGCCCGCACTTGTAACACACGAACCTCCCCTTCAAACATTCTCCAAAGTGGTTCTTTTCACAGTTTCCACGCTGCACAGCCTGCTTCTTAACTCCTTCCTGTTTTACCTGCACACTTCCAAAATTGCTTCCCTTCCTTTTGCTACTACCACTACTACTCCCACTATTAACTTCCACCTTCCCAGTTCCTTCGACCTTACTCTTGTTCTTTCTCTTCTTGTTGTAGAGGCTCATGGCCTCACTCCCCTCCTCAGCAATAACAACCTTCTCCATGAGTGCTGCAAATGTATGGATCTGCAACACCGCCACCTTGTTATAGAGCCAGGGTTTTAATCCCAAATTTCAAACCTTCTAGCTTTCCTAGCCTCAGATCAACTTGATGCGGAGCAAACCTAGCCAACTCATTGAATTTTGCGGCAGATTCTATTAATCACATATTCTCCTACTTCAACTCTAAAAATTTTACCTCCATCCTAGCCTGCATACTAGATGAAAAATAGTTTTCGAAGAACAGTGTCTTAAACCTATCCCAAGTAACAACACCCTCTCCTGATTCGCTTCCCACTAAAAATTTGCCTCACCCTTCATCATGTAGGTGGCAAAAGCGGTCTTTTGCCCCTCAGCTACCCTAGCTACCACGAATGCTTTTTCAATCTCTTTAACCCAAGTCCGGGCTTCAACAGGGTCAGTTATCCCTTTGAATTCCGGCGGTCCCACAGCCTTGAAATCCTTAAAGTTGGCTAGTTGGTTTCCCGCCTAATTTCCTGCAGGTTGAGCTTGATTCCTCATAACTTCAGTCATTATGTTGATAAAGTCTTGCATTGTGTTTGGTTGAGCTCCCGCTGCATTATTAACTGACTCTTCGATCTCCTGGTTCCTTAGTACACGTTTGGGCAGCATTATCTAATTAAACGAAATTCTAACACGTTACTCGGGTTTTATTATCATATAAGTACTTAGCATGTAATACGCTAATGTACTCAAACAATTAGATGCTCATTAAGTGAGAGTTTTAAATTACCAAGATGTGGAAGTCTTTCTCCCCGATTAGTGGGTTAAGTTTGAATTTTTTTTTTCCCAATTCTGTCTACTGGATTCACATAACATTAAATGGACAATTTGCTTTTTAAATTTTCAAACACATGTCATAATAATGCATTTATATTCATATACCACTATTTTAATATAGACTGACTAAACATCTGACATACTTCTATAAACGCTCAAGGCATAAACTGCCCACCACCAACTATCCTCTAATGGACAAAAAGTGAGGATTCACTACCATCTACCCCTCTATCAAAATAAAAGTTGGGGTCTAACTGCCATCCTATGCATAATGCAAGGCATAAGGATTTACAACAACTAAACAGTCCCTATTAGAAATAAAAAGCGGGACTATATAGAACATGAATACAAATCAACGCCTGCTCTTACTGCTGGAGGGCAGCTCCATCCACTCAGCGTCGAACTGCATAAAGACGATGTCTAAAGCTTGCTCCAAACTATATATCCTCACATCTTTAGCTTCCACCTCAACTCTCAACTGTCCTAGCTATAGCTCTCTCTGCTCCAACCTCCCTCGCAACTCCTCATTAACTCAACTCAGGTGCACAGTAAGCGGCGTCCTTGTATCGCTTTGCTCGAATTTGAAGGGTGTGGTTCTGTGCCTCCACTCCCTCAACCCTAACCTCTAGCTCGACGTTCATGGCCAACAAATCTCTTATCAGATCATCATGAGGTCTCTCTCCTATCATCTCATGCTCCATGGACTCCTCACTAGAGTCCCTCGACTCTTGGTTCACTGAATAGCTATCTTGACTCTCGTCAGCCATCCTATGACCACAATAAACAATCAAAACAACATTAGTACCATAATAAAATATATTCATTGATAAAATGAAATGATATTTTATTCAGTACAACTAAAACTTGATGGATCTCCTCAATCCATCACCTAGTTAACATACTCTATAAGAGTTTTCTACTAAGGTTATAACCTAGGTTTTGCATTCCTAATGTTTATAACCTACAGCTCTAATACCAACCTGTAAAGCTCCCGAATCCAGGTACTTGAAACCCGAATTCAGTGCTTCACGATACCATTTCTATGAGCGGAATAATACTAATAATAATAACAATAATATAAATATCAACTTAATTTACATATCATCAGAGTCTAATCCCTGTGCACTTAGACCTTTAAACATTCATTACATGATAATTAATAAGTATCATTGTCTTAATAATATAAAACTGTTACATAAACTACCACCAATATTATTTGGTTAGCTTTCCTTTTCCTTTCCCTTGTTCTTAGCAGAGCCTTCAGGTTGTTCACACTTAGCTGAAAACATTTAAATTAAGCAAGGATGAGCATTTGAGTGCCCAACAAGTAATAACAATTATATATATATATACATATATATAAGCTGAAAGAATTTAAATGTTTTCTTTATACTACCCTTCTACAACAAATCAATAGTTGTGAAGTAATCTGAACCGATAATAATAACATAACAACCCTCTTTCAAATTTTTGAAACTACGTACTAACTATAAATAGGGTTAAGGGGACATACTATGAACATTGTTTTCATTTTCGAAAAGGTTAAACAGAACTTCATCTGTAAATCGTCATAACTTACGGGCACGGGGGTGATCAGCCCGTTGTACCCTGTATTGATCAATACTACATGCAAGAATGATGTTATCGTTCACTCTGTCCACCTTGGGTGCATAAAAGTTTTTCCCGTGTAAGGGATGTTCATACTTGTCGGGGTTCCAAACCAAGGCAATTCGATTGGATAATAATAAGGTTTTATCTTGTTCAACAATAATCTATAATTCAACATATATATATACAGGTAATTAACAAAGGTGTATCAACATGTGATTAAATGCAACGATTATCCAAGTGGGGACACTTGTATAACCATTTATAGAAATTAACGAACAGAATATAACTGAATTACCATATACTAACATGTTGACAATCAATGAGTGTATATAATATAGGATTAATAATCTGTATAGTAATAATATAATTCTGAAACATTCTTACTCATGTCCATTGCATAAAGAAAATGCAAAGGTAGGATACTTGCACCGATCTACCGCTATAATACGCAACTTAGTTTTATCTTTTATATCACGACCTATCATTAATCAGATCATTTGTTCGATTAGAACAATATACTATAATATATAGTACTTCATTTCACAGTCAGCACATAACCTAATCACATTATCACACATGTTCAACAGTCATTGCATCACATACAAACATTAATACAGTCAAAATATCTAAGTGCAGATCAATTTCTGAAACATGTCGGTGTACCGATAGCTTTATCGGGTAATTATCGAGTCTAAAACTCTATTCCAACGTTCAATATTCGTAAGTATCAGTCATATTATTTTAAATGACTTAATAAACATTTATTAATTTATTACGAATTTTCAAACACCGAAATCATTATTAAATGATTCAAATATCAAATAATTCTATTATCATTTAATTATTATTAAACTATTAGTGAAACCATTGCCAAAATATTAAAGTTATTTATAATAACTCAAAATATTTTTAAAACATTTATATTACCCTTAAATGATTTTTAAAATATTTAAAATCATTTTAAATATTTACCATTAATATTAAAATATTAATGTACTATTTCTTAAAATGTTAAAAGTCATTACGTATAACTTAAAATATATTTAATTCACTTAATATTATTAATCTTGATAATATTTAATTCACCTCTTAGTATTATTAGTTCACTAATAATACTTTTATTCGCTTACTAATATTATTAACATCTTAATAATATTTTAATACTTTACTAATATTATTAATCCTCTTAATAATATTTTAATCATACATTAATATTATTACTTTAATAATATCTTACTTATAATACTTTTATTCATTTACCAATAGTATTAATATTTTATTCATTTACTAATATTATTAATTATTTAATAATATTTTATTCCTTTACTAATTTTATTTAATCTCAAAAATTATTATTTACTTAATAATATTTCGTTCTTTTTCCTACACGTAGATAACTTCTTACGGTACCTCTGATTTTTTTCCATATTTTTAAAAGACTTGAAACCTGCTCAAAATTTGCCTTAAGAAAAATGGGGATGAGAGCTTTTTAGGTTTTAAAACCTTAATACTCTATGTGGACTATTTTGGGAAAACATTTCCCATAGCTTCAATACTTGCTAGATTTGTGTTCTACCACTTGGGTTTACTAGATAACTCATGTATCTAGCACCCCCCATCGACGGATCACAAATCCAAGTTGTAAAACTTGAGTTACACAAGATTTAGTGGAAGAAAAATAAGGGTTTAACCCCTAGGAGAACATATGCTCATTTTCTTCCTCTAAACCTTTGATCTAACACTCAAGATACTTAGTTCCATACATGATGATATGTAAAACTAGGGTATCTTGAGTATTAGTTCATAACCCCAACAAATCAAGCTATAACACAAAATAGAAGAAAAAGATGAAGATTAGGTTATACCTTGATCTAGTAGCAACCTTCCTTGATTTACCAAAGTAGTATATAAACTAAAGGTGCATTAATCAAACTAGCACACCTCTCTCTCTCTCTCAAAACCGAACCCCTCTATCTCTTTTCTCTCTTAGTATCTTGCTAGCTTGGGAGAAAAAAATAGAAGAAGAAGATTAAGAGAAATGAAAATGTCTAGCAAATGAAAAGTGTGATATAACTAATATTCCCCATACTTTTGTTGTCCCTTGGATAAAAGGCTTCACCTTATCTTTTTCAATTGAGCCTAATCATGTGATTAAGGGTACTAAGTAGATTTTCAACCAATGGGAGATGGACACACTTGTACTTGATGTAAGAGTTACTAATTAAGGAACTTGATTAGCTTAACTTTGTTGCCTTAAAAGGCCTAATATGGCCGGTCCCCTTGCCCCATTATCTCCTCCATTTTGTTTTTATTTTAATGCACAAATTTGATTTATCAAATGTCTAAAATACCCTTAATCAAGTGGACTAAGTTTGGGCTTGAATTTTATTTCTTTTGGGCTTCTCCTTTAATTGTTTTGGGCCATGTAATGAACATAGTCTAACAATTTTAATATATGCTACCCAAATTGTTTATTTAGGGTTTTCATTCCCAATCTTATAAAATTTAATTACTCATACATGTGACTTTAGCTCATAACCTAATTAGGTTTACTAGAAATAGGTTTAAAATTATTGGTCACTTGAAATAACAAGATTATCCACTTAAGTTAGTATACATATTAAATACTAACCCTTCCTTATTACCATAACCCTTAGGTTATTTAATTGTCTCACCTAATGTATAATTAGGTTACGAAGCTTTCATTTAGGGTCTAAAATAAAATAAACTTGGTTCCTAAAATTTGTAATTAGGGTTTCACACAGTAATACAAGGGTTTGTCACATAACACCATAATTGACCATCCCTTATTGGTCCACATATACAGTACATATTTATAGCACTGAAAAAATTGAAATATAATTAATATTATATTATTATTCTCATGCCTTGATCAAAATCCAAAAAAAATTAGGATTTAGATTTCATATCTGATTTATCATCATACTTAACATTATTAATTAAGTTAAAATAATTAACTTAATAATCGAACAAAATTCATATAATAAAATAATTATTATAATAATTCTAAAAATCATTTCATATATTATATAAATAATATATGATTATATTTTCATGGAAAATAATTAATAAAACATTTCTACTATAAAATTAATTATGATAAGAATATAATTTATAATGATCAATAATTCTAAAATAAAATTATTTGTAAATATTCATATTTTTATTTATCACATAAATACATAAACACATTATCTTAGCACATATTCCACATATTTAAAATAAAAAAAATTATACGCAAAATTTCTAATTTATTTGTATAGAAAATAACGGGTTGTTACATTTTGCATGCCTCCATCCTCCTCTTCGGATGCCCTTGCTTCACTCTAGTATTCCCAGAGTTAAACCCCTTCCTCTTTTGTCCTTCGCAACTCCCGCTGGCTCCTTCGATATTCACTTCCCCATCTACCTTACCCTTATTCTTCTTATCCTTGTGGTACTGGCTTAGAGCCTCATTCCCACCTTCGGTGATTATCGCCTTCTCTAGTATGGTCCCAAAAGAAGTACTTTGGAACACCGATATTCAGTTATAGAGTCAGGATTTCAAGCCCTGCTCAAACCTCCTAGCCTTTCTCACCTCCGTGTCCACCTGATGTGGAGCAAATCTCGCCAGTTCATTGAACTTAGCAGCGTATTGGGGAACCGTCATTTCCCCTTCTTTCATTTCTAAAAACCTCATCTCCATTCTTCCCTGCATACACATGGGAAAGTACTTCTCGAAGAAAATCTCCTTGAACCTTACCCACATTAGGTTCTCAATACCAGCCCTAGCCTGGTTAGCCTCCCACCAAAAGTTGGCCTCTCTCTTCATCATATAGGTTGCAAAGGCAACCTTTTGGCCCTCGTCGATATTTTCAATGACAAATGTCTTTTCGATCTCTTTCACCCACGTTTGGGCTTCTATGGGGTCCGTAGTTCCTTTGAACTCCGACAGACCGACACTCTTAAAATCCTTAAAAGTAGTAGCTCGTACTACTCTAGGATTTACGGGTATATTAACCTCATTCATATTAAACGCGACCGTTAACAAGTTAACGAACTCTTGCATTGGGTTTACCAGACCTCCTTTCGGTTGATTAACATTAGCATCTTGATAACGTTGTCTCCTTCTTGGTGACATTTTGCTGTTAAGATAAATAACACATCATTATTACTCTTTTCTTATTACTTAGTTACTATTCATGATTAAACAGTAACTTCAACTTATTACTCAATATGTTCCATAAAAAGGCTTATATTGATTTGCTTCTTGTAGTATAATACTACATCGTTCACATTACACAACCTAAGCTGATTACATTACTATCCTACAATTTCTTTCCAAAAATTGGGATTTACAAAAGACTACCCTTTGCTATAAAAAAAAGGGTTTTATGTCACTACTAGATACATCATATTTACATATCTAACTCTACTCTAGCTAATACTAGATTATATCTGCCATAAGGCATTATCAAAATCCGCGTTGGCAAAACCGGTTATAACATCACGGCTGATAGTATGCCGAGTCTGCCCTGCCTCTATTGGATACCCAGCTACTTGTTGCTGGAAATCCGCATGAGAACTCCTATGAATATAGGACATCCTCCCTATCTTCTGTTTCTTGGTCTTTAGCTCCTACCTGAGCTCAAAGACCTCCTGTTTCAGCTCATGGACCTTGTCCTTTGCCAAAACTCTCTCATCGTGTTCCTCCTCCCACATCAACTCCATACTCGTCTTATCTTCTAAGACAACATGCAGTTCTGCTTTTAGTTCTTTCACCTCCTGACAATAATGGAGGTTTCTATCCAAAACTGTCATAAATAATGACATCATCGACTCCCCGTGAGGCATCTCTTCCGGAAGTGCTACTGGGTTAAAGGACACTACCTCCACCTCTTCTTCCGACATGCCGTCAAATATAGACATAAGGTCTTGGTTCTCCGACTATCTAGACTCAATTACCACCACTTCTGGCTCTTCTGCTATAGGGTTCGGTATAATCTCTATTTGATTAACCAATTCTTTACTTTCTACTTGTTTATCTCTATACATTTTGTTTCCTCCTGACATTTACAACAAAACAATTTAGTTTGATTAGTACACGTCAGTAGAATAATAAAAACACATATCATATATAATGCATTTTTAGGGTTAATTTCATCTTTTACTTCTTTGACTTCTCTTAAGGTTATGACTTAAGGTTTTAATTCCCCCTTAAGTTTTATAACCTAATGCTTTGATACCAACCTGTGAAGCCCCCAAATTTTGGTATCTTCCAACTCGACATATGGTGCTACACGGTGCTACAGTTCACACAAACATTCAATTGAAATGCCTCAAAAGAACGAATATGTCTTATATATATATATTCCAAAACAATATTATCATTCCCCAGGTTCTATATAACCGTTACATTTGTTCTTGTCATAATATCAAATATTAATATCATTCACCTATACTATTACATAGGTAATCTACAGGTTCACCTTAGCCTTCCCTTTATCTTTGTCGAATCCTTCGGTCCGTTCGGTCTTAGCTAAATTCATATGGTCCAAGCAAGAGTGAGCATAACTAGCTCATCAAGTACGATAATTCCATTTAAACAATATGCTTGAATCATACAAATCATATATCTTCAATAACTGAACAATAGTTATGAAATACTATCGATAATTCAAAATAACACTTCTCTTTTCTTTAAAACGTTTGACAATATTCAGTAAAACATCAATTTCGGTCCAAGACCTTGAGCATTTCATACTTTCTTTGAAAAGGACAACCCAACACTAAGTTCGTAAGTCCGACATTACTTACGAGCACATCTAGGTGATCTGCCTATAGTACTCTATGTTGTACAACACTACATTCTTTAAACGTATGTACGTTTAAGTTGTGGCAACCTCACGTGCCTGTCGTTTGACGACAAAACATTTGTTTAGCATACTCAATCTTCATTTGAAAACCATACCAAAATAGTTTGGCAAAACATTGATAATACTTTGATAGATTATAAGAAATCCAACATATCGTAAGTCTAGCTGAAAGAATTGGCTTCGACTTCATCATACATCAATTCATGCATAAGAATACATTAATCACAAAACTTGTCCATATTGAACATAGACAAGGGTTAGAACACTTGCCTTCAGCGTCTGCTACTGTTATTATACTTTCCTTTTAAGTCTTTAGAGTCTCTACAATACATAACCACATAACATACCACATTAGGTTATAATCAGATATGTATGGTACATAACGTATCTTACCCTTATTCTCAATCTAATCATTTATTAGATTTGTTATTATTGGTTCCGGCTTGCCGTTATAATTTACATCGTTCTTACGTTCACGTTCGAGTGATTATCTTCAACCTTTAGTTATCATACTTAAGGTTTAACAATGTCTTAAATAATGTTACTTTAAGTTTTAGTTCATTACTAATCAATTTACTTTCTTTCTTTACTTATAAACTTTCCTTACTGTGCTTGATCTAGTGATGGCACTGCAGCGCCAACTTCTTCTCACAAATCACATACTCTACGTGTTCATGCAAGAATTTTACATTTTCGACTCCATTAACTCAAAATTCACTTTTGAGTTCATTTTTAACGAAAACGATAAACGTTCGTTTCTTTGTTCTATGTCAGAATTCGGTCATTTTTGAGTCCGCAACTCTATAATGCCAAATAAGACTTATCCCCATCGAAAACCAACGTTTTCGAGCTCAATGTCAAAATTCGACTTCCATTCCAAGAATTTCATGATTTCGACAATTATCGTCTAAACTCGTGAATTTCGCCATAACTTCGTTACTTAAGATTTGTTCATCATTTCAAATGGATTCTTTCCATCATAATAACATCTTAACATACATATTTCATTAACTTATATACATGATAAGTTCTTACTTGTTCTTCGTGAGTTTATAACTTTTATACTTATGATTTTACTTCACATGGTTTATCATGGTTTTAGTCTTCTAACAACCATCCTTGCTTCTTCTTATCATATAAACTTCATTAATGTAAACATATGACAAGTTTTTACATGTTATTCATAAGTTCATATCTTAACTAAGTATGAATTACTTATTCATGGCTTAATAAGGTTTAAGTCCATTGATTAGCCATACTTATCACTTCTTAGCATACATGCTCCACTAATCAACACTTCTCTATCAAAATATAGTTGAAGAGATGGAAGAGAAATGTTCTAGGAGTCTTACCCTTGATTATCAAACTTGATTCTTCTTCTTGCTTTTTGAACTAACAATTCTAGCTTTTCTAGCTTTTTCTCTCTAACCAATAAGTTATAAGTTGTTGGTAGAAATCTAACAAGTAAGAAATGATCTAGCAAGCTTCCTATTTATAGGATTGGAAAAGTTAGGGTAATTTAGTCATTAAACTCATCCCACCTCCTTAATCAAACCTCCTTACTATTCATTACTTAATCACCAAGTTTACTTGGCCATCACAAATTTTATCCCTTGCTTGCTCATCACATCCTTTGCTTGGCCACCAAGGTCACCTATGTGATCATGGGGCCCACATGGGTTGCCCCATGGATCATCTTTACCCATTGGATTCTTAGTTTGGGCTTTAAATTCAATTAGCTTAATTTATGATTTGGGCTTGCATTAATCCACATTAGCTTGTACATTAACAAACATTTGGGCCTTAACCTTTAATTAGCAGTGGGCTTAATCATAATCCCAATTGGACTTTACACTTCCTACACAATCCTACAAGTCCATTACATATAGCTTAAAGCCTTAGAACGTATTGTCTACATATTAATCTCGTATCCTAACTCGTATACTTATTCAACATATACGACATACCATCATTCATACATACTCGTATAATACTTCGTATCATACTCGTATTCATTACCTAGTACAATACCTACGTATTATACGATCATCGCTTTAACTAGTTAACACTTTACTTTTCCTAACGTTCTCGAATTAAGTCCGCAGGTGAAAAACTGCGTTTGCCATACGTGAATTATTATTACATAATCCATCTCACTTCGATATTCTATCGTTACGTATTTCTCAGAAGTTCAAAAATAATTCCCGAGCAGAAATCAGTGAATAGTGTTTTTTCGAAAAATTTTTTGAAATTTTTTTATTTTCGTCTTGAAAATTCAAACACTTTAATTCCCTCACGTAGTCAAAATACTACGACATTCTGATATCTCTAGGTTATAGAACGACATTCATCTTGCTAACAAATAATAATAACATATAATATAATTTTATTCATTATTTAATTAAATAAAATTATTTTACAATAAATCCGAATTTCCCAGTCGTTACAATTACTTCTTCTATTCTGCAAAAAGATTTCTACTGTTAGTTTATATGGCACACAATACATGTGTTGAATTGTATATTTTTTTTATAAAAGATAAGAGGTGAGATAATGTGAGAGGTGGAAAAGTAAATAAGGGACAAATGTAAAAAAAATATTTTTTTAAGGGATAAAATAAGAAAGTAAAAAGGCTTCACCATTTTGTTTACACCAAATTAATTGCGGAGTTTCTCTTTCGTTTTATAATATAGATTATTATTATTACTCTCTTTGTTTCATAAAAGAGTAGTATATGTTGATTTTTTATTACATTGTTATTTCACCTTCATTCTTTCGTCACGTCGTTATTTTCTCTTGATTTCTATATTACACTTATTTTTTTCATTACTGCGAAATTTTACCTATACACAACTTTACATTAATAATGTTTAAAATTATAATTCATGGCAGATCTATTAAGGGATAGAATAGGCAGATGTCCCTGCTAGAATTATTTTATATAGGTATAAGGGTAAGGCAAATATGTAAATTAACAAATTTAAGGAGGCAGATTAATGGAAGAGTTAAATTTAGAGGGCAAAAACATTTATAAACCAATTCTAAATATAAGTATAAAAATCTTCCTAATTTTAAAGTTTGGTGAAATCTTAAAAGTATTTTTTGTATGGTTTTTGGTTTTGAATGTTCATCAGTGTGTGAACTGTGAAAGATTGTTTAATTCAAGTTTGAATTTTTTTTGTTATTGATTTGGTTGACCGTGGTTACTGTTTGTTTGGTCTGATTGGGTTTTTATTTTTGGATTGTTTGATCTTCAATTGCAAAATAGGATTATTTTGTTTTATTAGTTTTTGTCTTTTATTATGATAGCTTACAATGATTTTGTCTTATTTTATAATGAGAAATGTAAAATGAAAAATGACTATAAACTTTTAGTAGCCTCTCATTTCTAGTTGTTATAATTACTTTATTTCCCTGCATCTAATTAATGGATTTTGTATAATTTTTGGTGTTCTGATCAATATATATTTTAGATGGTTTGTTTCTCTTATTTCAAGTAAAACTAATTTGAAACTTATAAAAAGATACCAAAATTAGTTTATGCTTTGAAATTAATTTATGATTTTGTTTGAATATAGAAAGCAAATTTGGTTTGAGACTTTGAGCTTTTTGAGAATTATTCAAATTATGACAAGTAGTCGAAATAAGTTTTTAAATTGTATTTAAATGTTTTTTATTTGAATTTTTTTTGGTTTGTATTATGAATATTTATTGTAATTTATAAACATTATTATGATTACTTAATATTATGATTAGTTCAATTTTTTTTTTATCTAACTTCAACAAAAAAATTAATTAAAATCCGTCTTTATCTTTATCGAAAAAAATTGTTGGATCCGCCCCTAATGGAAATGAAACAGATACGCCAAGATTTCGATAATTTGGGCGAATCTTTGAACCATTATTTTAATCATAATACGAGTTGTGTGACTGCAGGTCTTTGATGCACAGCATTTGGTGACATTGTAAATACCACGAACCGATTAAGGATTATGAATTTCTCTAGCCATATATATATATATATATATATATATATATATATATATATATATATATATATATATATAGGTATTCATCCATAGCAATCGTTTGCTATGGACACTTGCTTCAACAACCAAGTTGATTATCATTGATCCGACAATGGAAGGTCGAGATTGGTCAATATATATACTAGCTACATGACATGTACCAGGCGGTGATTTTCTTTTTTTGTCCTTAGGCTTATTACGACAAAAAATACTTTTACACCACTGTGGTTGTAGTGTTTTAAGCAATTAGTCACTGTGCTTTTAAAATATTCAATTAACCCACTGTACTTTTTAAAAATATTCAATCAACCCATTCCGTCCAATTTTGCAGACGGACGTCAAATAATTACACACGTGGCATTGAAAAAAAATCAAAAAATTATTATTTTCTAATGTGGCAACACCAAAAAATAAAATAAAATAAAATCATTGATTATGTGACATGTACAATACATGTTGACTTTATATTTAACTGTATAAGACAAATTTTTTTTTTAAATTTTTAGACAAAAAAGAAATAATGCAAATTACAAACATAAATAAATAAAACATTATTTATCCTCATTTTTTTCATAATTAATTCAAATTCAAACTCCACTGTTCATCTTCTTCCTCACCAAAATTGAAACCTGAAATCTTCGACCCAACACCATCAGTCACCTACCTAAACCCAACCTGGAATTTCTGCATTGTAAGCCGTGATTTCCTATAAAAAATCTCTTTTCGTGATTTTATTGAAACGGGTCTTTGATTATTCACCATTATTGGCTCTGTACATTTCTTTTTCTGGGCTCTAACTTTGTTTCAGAAAAAAGTTATTGTTGGGTATTTGATTTAAGGATTGTTTTTTTTTTCACATATCGAGTTAATTTTGAAGAGGATGAAGAAGAAAGGAAAAATACCCCCAAAAGGAAGAAATTGCGGAAGACCGGTGTTTTGTTTGCAAAGATGGCGGATTGTTTATGGTATGCGAGTACAAGTAAGTTCTGGAAACGCATTTTATGAGTTTTTTGTTTGTTTTTGCTTGGATGGAAGAGTGGGGTCATTATTGACTAGCTTGGATCTGTTGAGATTAAAGGCCGTTACGGTCTTTGCTCCGGACGATGAGACTCTGTTCTCATCTTTGACGGTTTTCGTTACGATTTCCTTCACCATGTGGTGCCTAAACAACTGCGTTTAATGGAGCTTTCTAGGGTTCCGGCTGGAACATTGATGGAGACGATGGCTCCGAACAAGATGGTTGTTACCGAACAAGATGGAGACGAAGACATATTATAAATATTATAATATTAAATTTTATTAATATTATTGTTGACTGTGTCATTTTCCATCCTTAAGTTTTGATGATGAAATGTTCAAGTACTAAATTATTTTATGGTGTTTCAGGTATTCGTTGATTAAAGAACAATTGTGGGGTTTTTCAGTGGATGAAGAAGTTTTCTCTTTCTAGGAGACAAATGTAAGGTCAATTGCATAAAATTTAATTTTTCATTTAAAGGCTCTATGACATATTATTATTTTCATTTTTATTATATGTCTTAAATGAAAAATGTTTTTAAAATAAAAGGCCTTTCTAAAAATAAAAAGAGATCAGATTAAAAAGAGATTTGATATACTATTACATGTGTATCTCATATATTAGTAGTTAATTGATATATCTTGGACTGTTGCTACACGTGGATATGATTTACTAGAAAGACTAAAATGCTTGCAACTTTATCTCTTGGTGATTTGATGGCTACAGTTTTCAAGGAGATGTAATTATTGTTAGAAGTTCAAAAGACCTTGAGTCTTGGAAAAGGAGAATGACTGTTACATTTTTACACGCCACTATTGCTTGAAGAGATAGAAAGTGTTAAAGTCAAATGTTTATCATGAGTTATTTTTTAAAGAGTCTTTGAAGTTGGTTGGAACTATATAACTAATGAAGTGCTTGACTTGTTCCAAAATATATCAACTGGACATATTAAACATATATTACCGTTGGGAGCTTGAACTGTTATCTAGCCGGTTTCTTTGGTGTAAATAGAATAGATATTTTTCTTGATAAGGAACTGCAATGCATATATATTTAACGGTAATAAATTGGCTATATAAATGGTTTTTCTTATAACAGAAAAGAACACAACTCACGAAAATATCTCTTTCACTTATTACTGTGATTATCGAGCAAATTGATTTTATCAGTGCAACTTTTGAGTAGCCAAGCAATTAAATTTCTGATATACTTTGAGCTAATATTTGGTAAGATTTAATTGTTTATTATTTTTGTGCTAATTGATCATTGCATATAGCTGAGCCTTTAATTGTTAAATTGATTATTCTTGCATTGATCATAGACCTCTATATTTGTATTGAATTTTCTATTTAGACTAAGTGTAGTATAAATGTGTTAATCCTAGTGGATTAGGGAAAGACTTACAAACAGGTTCAAGGAAGCAAAGGTGCTTGAAGAGTGCATAGGTGCACAAGGAGCAAGAGAGCTCAAGGGAAATTAATTGTTAATTAATTTTTGTAAGAATCTGTTTTATAATCTGTGATTGTTTATAAAGAAATAAATAAAGTGAGTCTCCAATACTAGTTGGTATTGGACGTGGACTAGGCTATTATTATAGAGGGTAATAGCTAAATCACGTAAAAAATCTTGGTGTTGATTTTATTATTTGTTTTACTTTAAAATCACATAAGTTATTTAATTATCTTAATAATTAAAATTTGAATTCTTGCATTATATTAAGATAATTCTTTAACATCAAGCATTTTATTTAAGATATAAATTCAGCAAGATATTTTCTAAATAGGCTATATTAATTTAGTAAGCTGATTTCAATTATTATAGTAGCCTGAACTTAATAGTTTAGTTTAAAGTTTAAAAGTTGGTCATAGATTGTTCCCACACTTATTCAACCCCCCCTTCTAAGTGTGCCTAGATAAATTTCATTTGGTATCAGAGCTTGGCTCTACTTATCTTGGTCTTAAAGGTGACTTGTAGGAAAGATTACGACATGGCACGATTCAGAACAACAATTAAGAAGGTCAATCAACCAATAGACCTCCTTTGCTGTTTGGAACAAAAAATTACAACTTCTGGAAGTTCAAAATGAGGATCTATCTTAAAAAAGATCCTTGGAAATGGTGGGTTGTGGAGAATGAACAAGTAATTCCACGAAGAGATGATGGGACACCGAAGATTCTGCTAGACATGGATTCAACCGAAATCTACATGGTCTCATATGATTCAAAGGCAATGAACACACTTCTTAGCGGCATGGTACAATCCGAGATAGATAAAGTTTCCTCATGCAACACAGCTAAGGAAATTTGGGATACTCTAGTGGTAAGTCATGAAGGTACTTCCAAAGTACGAGAAGTCAAGCTAAGCATGCTTATGCACGATTATGAAATGTTCAAGCTTGAAAAAAATGAAACCATTAAGCTAGCTCAAGCAAGATTTCTAGTCCTTATATACTCATTGAAATTACTGGACAAGACTATTCCTCAAAGTGAGATCAACCGTAAGTTGCTTCGGGCTATGCCCAAAAGGTTTGCTTCTAAAATCACTACTCTTCAAAATTCTGCAACTATCTCTTCCATGGATACTTTAACTTTGTTTGGTGAATTAGAAAAATATGAACATCAGTTAAAGAGATATGATGATGAGGAGGAAACTCCTCGAAGAAAGGTCTTAGCTCTTAATGCAGATAATGAAGTGGAGCTTGATGATGACTCGGATGAAGAAATAGCAATGATGTCAAGAAGACTCAAGGGGCTACTACAAAGGAAAAATAAAAGAAGAAATACTTTCAATTCAAATAAGTCCAAAGAAAAGCAAACTGAAGAGACGTGCTTCGAATGTGGACGTCCTGGTCACTTCAAGAAAGATTGTTTTCAATTGAAGAACAAAGGAAAGACAAACTACAAAGACATCAAGAAGAACAAAGCCCTTGTAACTTGGAGTGATGAGGAATATGAAGTGGAGATCGATGCTAAAGATAAGATAACACAAGTATGCTTCGTGGGAATTGAAGGTGAATCTAATTAGGTATCTTTTAATGAAATGAACTTATTAGAATAAGAAAATAAGAAGTTAAAAGAAAAGAATGCATACTTAAGAGATTTAGTCAATACTTTAATAAATGAAGTGGATTCACTAATAGATGAAAAGAAAAAAATTGAAAAGGAATCAACTTGTAAAGAAGAAAAGGTTTTGATTGCTAAGATTGATTATTTAGATAATTATAACAAAATACTTTTCAACAAGGTAAATTTCTTGAATAATGAAGTCCAAAAATTGAGTAATGAGCTAAAAATGAGAGATGTGTGTATTTATGCATTTAGTGATAAATCTCCTATTAAAACCTTTCCTAATAATGAGCTTCAAAAAGAAATAGCTTCATTAAAATTATCTCTTGCTAAATTTGTCCAAGGTGAAGAAAATTTGAATGTCATATTAGGTAAACAAAGACCTAGTTTTGAAAGACAATGAATTGGTTATGATCCTATGCATAAAAAGAGTAATATGAAAATGCTAAAATCAAAGTCACGATTTAGTCTAAATTATTGCTCTCCTTTCACGACTTGTAAGCATTGTGGTATTAAAGGTCATTTAGATATAAATTGTTTTAAGAAACGAAGTAAGGTTAAACAAGTATGGGTTAAAAAGAATGATTTACTTGTTACTAACATAAGTGGACCTAAAAAGATGTGGGTATCAAAAGGATAAATTATTCTTTCTTGACAGGTATGCTTAAAAGCAAGAGTTCCATCTCAAAAATGGATTCTTGATAGCGGATGTTCTCGGCACATGACAGGTGATAAATCAAAATTCGTAGAACTAAATATCAAGAAGAAGAATGGAACGGTCACGTTTGGAGACAACAAAACCTGCGAGATAATTGAAAAAGGTAAAATTGGTAATGGCAAGGTAAGTATAAATAATGTGCATCTTGTTAATGGCCTTGAATTCAATTTAATTAGTATTAGCCAATTAATGGATAATGGTCATCAAGTTAATTTTGAAAAAGATAAATGCACAATATTTCATGGTACTAACAATACTACTCTAGTTGCACAAAGAGAAGGAAATATATATACTCTTGATTTTGAGCAACAGGAGGAAGAACTATGTCTTACTTCAGTATAAGATGAAGCTTATTTATGGCATAAAAGGATGGAACATGTTCACATGTACTTAATCAAGAAACTATCTTCAAAGACTCTCGTCAAAGGATTGCCAAGAATTAGGTTTGAAAAGAAAGGAATATGTATTCCTTGTCAACTGAAAAAATAAGTAAGAACTTCTTTTACGGCAAAGAATATGGTATCAACCTCCTCTCCTTTGCAATTACTTCATCTTGATTTATTTGGACCGGAAAGACATTATAGTATTAATGGTAAATTTTATGCATTTGTAATTGTTGATGATTTCTCAAGATACACATGGGTATTATTTTTGAGAACTAAGGATGAAGCATTTAAAGAGTTTGAAAAATTAGTAAGGAATCTTGAAACTAAGTATAGCTACAAACTCATTAGAATTAGAAGTGATCATGGTACTGAATTTCAAAAAGATTTCATAACTTTTTGTGATCAAAGAGGTATTAGTCATTAATTTTTAGCCCCAAGGACTCCTCAACAAAATGGGGTGGTGGAACGAAAGAATAGAACTCTACAAGAGACGGCAAGAACTCTACTACAAGAAAGTAAGCTTCCAAAGAAATTTTGGGCCGAAACAGTAAGTACATCATGTTATGTTTTGAATAGAGTACTCATTCGTCCTATTATTTTGAAAACACCTTATGAGCTTCTAAATAATAAAATTCCAAACATAAGTTATTTCAAAGTATTTGGTTCTAAATGTTTCATCTTAAACACAAGTGATAATTTGGGAAAATTTGATGCTAAGTCATATGAAGGAATTTTCATTGGTTATTCTCAAAATAGTAAGGCTTATCGTATTTTCAATATTAGAAAGTCATGTGTAGAAGAATCTGTTCATATCACTTTCAATGAGACTAACAATGATGTTCCAAGAGAAAGTGAAGATGATGCAGGGAATTTAGAGACATTCAGAATTCCAGCAAACCAAAAAGAACAAAACAGGAGACCGAATGAACAGTTTCAGAAACTAAAATTAACAACCAGCAGGAACATGAACCTAAAACTTTGCTAGGTGCTGAAGACGAATCTCATGATCAAGAGGAAGTTTTGCATGATGTTCAAATGCCAAAAATAGCTAGATATGTCAAGAATCATCCTCCGGAGAATATCATTGGAGATATCAATAAAGATGTAAACACACGAAGAGGTTTACAAAATCATTGTACATTCTCTGTATTTTTGTCACAGGTTGAGCCAAAGAATGCAAAAGATGCAGTCCTTGATGAAAACTGGTTATTGGCAATGCAAGAAGAACTTCAACAATTCGAAAGATGCCAAGTATGGGAACTTATGCCTCCTCCAAAAGATGCATCTATCATTGGTACGAAATGGGTATTCAAAAACAAGCTTGATGAGCACGGTACAATCACCCGTAACAAAGCAAGGCTAGTAGCTCAAGGGTATAACCAACAAGAGAGGATCGACTATGAAGAAACCTATGCACCAGTGGCTAGGTTAGAATCAATCCGAATTTTGTTGGCATTTGCATGCTACAAAAAGTTTAAGCTGTATCAAATGGACGTAAAGAGTGCTTTCCTCAATGAATACATTAATGAAGAAGTGTATGTAAAACAACCTCCTGGATTCGAGCATGAAAAGTATTCTAATCATGACTACAAATTAAAGAAAGCTCTTTATGGCTTGAAACAAGCTCCAAGAGCATGGTACGACAGGTTAAGTAAGTATCTCTTATCAAATGGATTTATTAGAGGTAAAATAGATTCTACATTATTTATTAAGCATAAAAATATAGATATCATTATTGTTCAAATATATGTAGATGATATAATTTTTGGTGCTACTAATGATCATCTTTGTGAGTGGTTTTCCAAGTGCATGCATAAAGAATTTGATATGAGCTTAATGGGTGAACTCAACTATTTTTTGGGACTTCAAATCAAGCAAACGAAGGACGAAATTTACATCCATCAAACCAAATACACAAAAGAATTACTCAAGCGATTTGGCTTTGAAGGATCTAACTCAAAAGGTACACCGATGAGCACATCAATAAAGCTCACCACTGATGAAAAAGGTATTGATGTTGATATAACAAAATATCGAGGTATGATTGGATGTTTACTATACTTAACTGCTTCTAGACTCGATATAATGTATAGTGTTTGTCTATGTGCAATCACACTTAAATGCTGTTAAAAGGATTTTGAAATATTTAAGTGGTACAATAAATTTAGGGTTATTTTATCCAATTTCCAATCATTTTGAACTAATAGGTTATTCAGATGCTGACTATGCAGGATGTCAAATTGATAGAAAAAGTACGAGTGGTGCTTTTACTTTCTTGGGACAGAGTCTCGTATCATGGCATAGTAAAAAGAAAACTTCAGTGGCTCTTTAAACTACTGAGGGTGAATACCTAACTGCAGGAAGTTGCTGCTCTCAGATATTATGGATGTGACAAACTCTATGTGATTTTGATATATTATGTGATTGTGTGCCTATTTATTGCGATAATTCTAGTGCAATAGATATATCTAAAAATCCCGTGTTACATTCATGAACAAAGCATATAGAAGTAAGACATCATTTTTTAAGAGATAATGTGTCAAAAGGTTTGATTAAATTGATTTTTATTTCAACTGAAAATCAAATTGCAGATATATTTACTAAACCATTAAGTGAAGAT
Organism: Panax ginseng; assembly: GCA_020205605.1. Classification (NCBI taxonomy): domain Eukaryota; kingdom Viridiplantae; phylum Streptophyta; class Magnoliopsida; order Apiales; family Araliaceae; genus Panax; species Panax ginseng. Next base: position 93,909,544 of record CM035129.1, read on the forward strand.
AGATTTTTCATTCTACGAAGAAACTTGGGATGTGTCTCGCACAATTTAATTTCAAATATGTGTTATCCTGGCTTGCATATCTCACAAATTAAGGATAATTATGAATTTAAATTTACGGCTTTTCATTTAAAGTCTTTTACTCATGCACGTCATATTTGTCATAAGTTATTTTGAAAACCGAAAAGACTGGACAGCAGAAGGGTTTTTTAGGGAGCCGTGTGCGTGCATGCATATCTCATAGATTTTTTTTTTTGAAAATTGAAACGCCTAGACAGCTGAAGGTCTCGGGAGACGTAAGTAGGTGGGAGTGTACGCCTTCCTTCTTTTTAAATCTCATTCTGTACTCTTCACTCCTCATCTTCTCCAACTCTTTCTAACTCTGTTTCTGTTCTAGTTTCAGATACTCACTTATTTTCTCATCTTGTTTTTCACTCACACTCTGAACTCACCATGAGAACTCGTACACATAAGAGATCGCTTGTCGATTCCGACGATGAACAGACAACAGTTCCTCCCCAATCGACTACCAGACCATCTCGCAAATAAAGGAAATTGAAGAAGGTTGTGTCGTCAAAGACTGAGTACGTGGATTCTTCATCTTTTGATGAATCTACTTTCAATCCCTCTCTGCCTAAATCTACTGGACCCTCTCGGCGACGTCAGCCAATGACTTCATATTTTAAGACCGAGGTTACACCCCCATCGGTTTCGGTAAACTCTAACTTTTCATTTGATCTGCCTGATAACTACTTTCGCAGTAATGCGTATGAGGTTCGTTTTAAAACAGTCATTTTTCCAAAACAATTTGTTTATGAAAAGTCTGTTGATCAGATTTGTTTTCAACAATCTCCTTTAAAACCATTGTTTGAATCTTGTGGTTTTTCTTCCCTGCTTTTTCCTCCATCTGTGGCATACCCTAGACTTGTTCAACAATTTTACACAAATCTAGAATGTCATGACATACCCTAAAGGTGTTAATCCTAGTGGATTAGGGAAAGACTTACAAACAGGTTCAAGGAAGCAAAGGTGCTTGAAAAGTGCATAGGTGCACAAGGAGCAAGAGAGCTCAAGGAAAATTAATTGTTAATTAATTTTTGTAAGAATCTGTTTTGTAATCTATGATTGTTTATAAAGAAATAAATAAAGTGAGTCTCCAATACTAGTTGGTATTGGACGTGGACTAGGCTATTATTATAGAAGGTAATAGCTGAATCACGTAAAAAATCTTGGTGTTGATTTTATTATTTGTTTTACTTTAAAATCACATAAGTTATTTAATTATCTTAATAATTAAAATTTGAATTCTTGCATTATATTAAGATAATTCTTTAACATCAAGCATTTTATTTAAGATATAAATAAAACAAGATATTTTTTAAATATGCTATATTAATTCAGTAAGCTGATTTCAATTATTATAGTAGCCTGAACTTAATAGTTTAGTTTAAAGTTTAAAAGTTGGTCATAGATTGTTCCCACACTTATTCAACCCCCCCATTCTAAGTGTGTCTAGATAAATTTCAATTATACATATTATAAATATTAAATTTTATTAATATTATACATACATATTATATATATTATATTATTAAATTTTATTAATATTATACATATTATAAATATTTAGGTAAAGAAAAGAAAGATAATAAAACATAAAAATATTTTTATTTTTAAAATTTTTATAAGTATTTTAAAAGTATTTTATTTTTATTTTTAAAATAAGACATACATATTATATATATATATATATATATTATATTATTAATTTTATTAACATTATACATATTATAAATATTTAGGTAAAGAAAATAAAACATAAAAATATTTTATTTTTAAAAATTTTATAAGTATTTTAAAACATAAAAGTATTTTTATTTTATTTTTAAATAAAACATACATATTATAAATATTATAATATTAATTTTTATTAACATTATACATATTATAAATATTTAGGTAAAGAAAAGAAAAGAAAATAAAATATAAAAATATTTTTATTTTAAAAATTTTATAAGTATTTTAAAACATAAAAGTATTTTTATTTTTATTTTTAAAATAAAACATACATATAATAAATATTATAATATTAATTTTTATTAATATTATACATATTATAAATATTTAGGTAAAGAAAAATAAAGAAAATAAAACATAAAAATATTTTTAAAACCAAAGTGGGCCAATTGCATTTTTTTAAAGTGCAGTGGCTCAATTAGCCCAATTTTTTAACGTCTGTCTGCAAAATTGGACGGAATGGGTTGATTGAACATTTTTAAAAAGTACAATAGGTTAATTGAATATTTTAAAAGCACAGTGACTAATTGTTTAAAATACTACAACCACAGTGGTATAAAAGTGCTTTTTGCCGGCTTATTACATTATTGCCCCTACCATTTAATACATGCATCGCCATGTTGTTATTTAGCAGCGGCGGTGTGAAATCTCGACCATATGACTATAATGTAAAGATGAGTTTATTTTTATGTATACATAATGTAAAAATAAAAGATAATGTAAAAATACATAATGTAAAAATAAAAGATAATGATAAGATAAGTCTTATGTATACATATGAAAAAATAAAAGATAATATAAAGATACATAATGTAAAAATAAAAGATAATGATAAGATAAGTGCGAATAAAAAATAAATTTATTTTATAAATACATAATGTAAAAATAAGTTAAGTTTGAATAAAAGATAAATTTATTTTTATAATAAAATAAATTTATTTTATTATAAAAGATAAATTTATCTTTTATTCAAACTTATCTTATTTGGAAATTGCATCATTTTATTATTTTATCTTTTATAATAAAATAAATTTGAATCAAATAAATTTATCTTTTATAAATTTACCCTTTTATATAAATATCTTTTATAATAAAATAAATTTGAAATTGCATCATTTTATTAAAAAAATTTGAATGAACGTTAACTTTTTTTCATACGTGACTTTGTGAAAATATAAAAAATTAAAAATACTAATTACATGGCAAAAATAAATACTTCAAAAAGTTGAAATAAAAACTGACAACTTCCAACTCTTTTTCCTTCATGATTTTCCTTTTTTTTTTTTTTCTAATTTAGGATCGAATTTAAACTCGCACACTATTTTGTAACTCCAAAGATTTGAAGTCCCATCCTCTTGGCACACAAAGGGTGGGGATAACAATTGGGCCAATGTATTATGTTGATTTTTTATCTGTTTGTTTTGTGACGTTTTCAACTCCGAATACTTGCTACCACATACTTGGTGGATTCGATATAACCACATCCAAATAATAAATTAATACATTATATATTATAATAAGTTACGTCACTTATCTTACAGTCCTAGGTTCTCTGAACCTTGAGTCAAACTATTACAAACTGTTTCCAAAATTATACATCATTTGTGCAAAATATAGTTTATGCTACACATAACTACTCTTCTGGTTTAACTATTCCCCTTCCTTTATACTTTATCCAGGAACTTTCCTCTCCGACTCTCCCTCTGCCATAACTGTAAAAATAGTTAGAACGCAAATGTGAGCAACAAATTTACTCAACAAATCTAAAAAATTTTAAAAATTGACATGAGATTATAATTTTTCTACCAACGAATCAAACAGATTTAGAAATTATAACTCAAGGAATACTTTAAAATTTTTGAAAACTTGAAGGTTACGAAAGTGTCAACCAAAATATCAAAAACTTAATTCTCGATGTTTATGGAACTTCAAAATTCAACAAATCAATGATCTAAAACTTTTTAAAAGTTAATTGAGTGGTCTTAGGGACCAAGAACTATATGTTGTTCATTAGTTGTAGACAGAAAACTCTCCGCATAATATTATAGGCGGCCAGTCTATAATATCCCATATAATATCGTCCTTATGCTGTATTTTGCAGCGTAATATTGGTTATTCGACAACATCATATGCTTTATCATGTTCACAATATATTTTAACAGTGTGTTGATGTTTTACTATCTTCTCATCGTACTTTGACAGTGTTCCATTATGTTATTATATCCACACTAATGCAAACAATCCAATCATCTCCAATAAATTTGTAACAAGCTCTGTTGAGAAAATAAGTAATTTGCATGTTTTGAGTTGTCCTAGTCTTAAGGATAGTTGGGTAGTGGTAGGAGTTTATTTTGTGAACGTTGGGTAGTGGTAGGAGTTTATTGGATAGCGCCTATTTATCAGTTATGTATTAGCCTATATAAAGGCTGTTTGGTTAATGAATAAAATAACAGAGTTATACCAAAAGAAGCAATAACTCTATTTTATCATCCTCTGATCCTCTGTCTTTTAGCTTTAATCAGTTATTTGTCTTTTGTTTTTTCCATCAGTGGTATCAGAGCCAGAAATAGGAGAGAAAAGTGAGAGTTCCAAAAGACTTTTGAAAGTCCCCAAATAGTCCATTGTCCAAAATAACAGTAGCTTTTTTTTACTCATCTGTTTTTCTTTTGCAGAAGTAGTAAAACAATGGATTTAGATTCCAATTTTGTGCAGGCGGCGATCCCATGTTTTGATGGTCACTATGACCATTGGAGCATGCTAATGGAGAATTTCCTACGGTCAAAAGAATATTGGCAGATTATTGAATCTGGAATTGGACAACCAGAAAAGGATACGATGTTGATGGATGCTCGTAAAACGAGTTGGAAGGGAGAAAGCTAAAAGATTTAAAGGCAAAAAACTACCTCTTCCAGGCAATTGATCGTCCCATTTTGGAAACAATTCTTAGCAAAGACACTTCCAATGATATTTGGGATTCCATGAAGAAGAAGTATCAAGGTACAACACGGGCTAAGAGGCAGCAGCTTCAAACACTTCGTTCGAAGTTCGAAATGCTTCGAATGAAATCAGGAGAGTCAATTTCAAACTATTTTTCAAGAACGATGGCAATCGTTAATCAGATGCGAATCCATGGCGACAATACGGATGATGTTACTATTGTTGAGAAGATTCTTCGATCCTTGACACCAAAATTTAATTTTGTTGTCTGTTCTATAGAAGAGGCTAATGATGTTGATAAACTTTCAATTGATGAATTGCAAAGTTCTCTGTTGGTTCATGAGAAAAAAATTAACCAACAGGAGAAAGAAGAACAAACATTGAAGGCCTTATCAGAAAATAACTCTACACCTAATAGAGCTGATAGTGGACGGAGGCAATGGACGTGGTAGAGGAGGCAGATTTAACAATGATCGTGGGTTCCACCAACAAAACCATCAGCATTATGAGAAATAATTTCAAAGAAAAGGCAGAGGACGTGGTGGCTACCACTCAACAAATTATAGACCAAAGTCAGTAGACAAGTCCAATGTTGAGTGTTACAGATGTCACAGGTATGACCATTATAAGTCAGAATGTGAAACTAATTTGAATATACAAAGAGGAGAAAAAACTAACTTTGCAGAAAAGGAAGAAGAAGTGTCTCTTTTGATGGTGTGTCATGTGAAGGAAGAAGCTCAACAAAACATGTGGTATTTAGACACCGGCTGCAGCAACCACATGAGTGGAGACAAAAAGGCGTTTTCTGAGTTGGACGAATCATTTCGTAACACTGTCAAGTTTGGTGACAACTCCATAGTTTCTGTCATGGGAAAAGGAAAGGTAACTGTTTAAACTAAAGGAAATTCTACCCATATCTCTAATATTCTTTTTGTCCCAGACTTAAAAGACCAACTTGCTCAGTGTGGATCAGCTACAAGAAAAGGGGTACGAGATTATTATCAAAAATGGAGTATGTCGAATTCAAGATGCAAAGTTGGGTTTAATTGCTTAAGTTAACATGATAGAAAATCGCATGTTCCCGTTGTTTCTTCACAACACCAATCATACGTGTTTTTCAGCAAAATTGAAGGATGAATCATGGCTATGGCATTTGCGTTATGGTCATCTAAACTTTGGTGGTTTAAAGGCTCTACAACAGAAAAACATTGTGATTGGTCTTCCTCAAATTAAAGCTCCCGTTGAAGTTTGTAAAGAATGCGTTGTTAGCAAACAACATCGCAATCAATTTATGCAAGGAAAATCATTGAGAGCAAAAAGGCCATTGGAACTGATTCACTCTGATCTGTGTGGGCCAATAAGTCCATCTTCTAATGGAGGTAAAAGATACTTAATTACCTTCATTGATGATTATAGTAGAAAAATTTAGATTTATTTTTTGCAAGAGAAATGTGAAGCTTTTGCAGCCTTTAAAAAATATAAAGTGCTTGTTGAGAAGGAAGTTGGCAGCCCCATCAAAGTGCTTACGTCTTTTTGATCGATCGGTGGAGAATACAACTCACATGAATTTGCAAGTTTTTATGAGGCTCATGGAATCAAGAGGCAACTTACAACAGCTTATACTCCCCAACAGAACGATGTGTGCGAAAGGAAAAATTGCACTATTATGAATATGGTGCGAAGTCTTTTGACAAGCAGCGGTATTCTGAAAACTTTCTGGCCAGAAGCAGTTAATTGGAGCATTCACATTTTGAACAGAAGCCCCACACTTATTGTTCAAAATATGACATCGGAAGAAGCCTGGAGCGGACGGAAACCAGCAGTGGATCATTTCAGAATTTTTGGGTGCATTGCTTATGCCCATATTCCAGATAAGAAGAGAAAGAAGCTGGACAACAAAGGAGAAAAATGTGTTTTTCTTGGTGTCAGTGATCAATCAAAGGCCTATAAACTGTACAATCCTAGCACCATAAAAATAATTATTAGTCGTGATGTGGTTTTTGATGAAAATGGCACATGGTTGTGGAGTGAAAATGGTGTTAAGCAAAGCATTACAGCAGATTTAGATGATGACGAGACAAGGCAGCAACCTATGGAGATAGTACAACAACCAGACCCAATCATTCAAGATCAACCTCAAAGTCCACTTGTTAATGAAGCTGCAGAACAAAGACCTCAACGATAGAGAAAAAGGCCTGCTTGGATGACAGATTATGAGGTAGATGATTTTGATAAGTCTAAAGAAGATATACTTACACATTTTGCTTTATTCTCAGATTGTGATCCTGTCACTTTCGAAGTGGTTGTCAAAGAATCAAAATGGAGAAAGGCTATGGATGTTGAAATTACAGCCATAAAAGGAAATGATACTTGGGAGCTTTGTGATCTTCCAAAAACAATTGGTGTAAAATGGGTTTACAAGACAAAGTTGAAGGAGAATGGTGAAGTTGATAAGCATAAGGCACGTTTGGTGGCTAAGGTCTACAAGCAGGAGTTTGGTGTTGATTATAAAGAAGTCTTCACTCCAGTTGCAAGGCATGACACAATTAGATTGGTGATTGCATTGGCAGCTCAAAACTCATGGCCTATCTTCAAATTGGACGTGAAATCAACTTTCCTTCATGGAGATTTGAAAGAAGAGGTATTTATCGATCAACCTCCTGGTTATGTGAAACTTGGCAATGAGCATAAAGTGTATAAATTAAAAAAGGCTCATGGCCTACAATGTTTGAAAGTTTTAAGAAATCCATGATGACTGAATTTGAGATGTCTGATCTTGGTATGATGCATTACTTTCTTGCGATTGAAGTGGTGCAGTCCCCTACTGGTATTTTTATTTCTCAAAAGAAATATGTGAGAGAACTTTTAGACAGATTTCAAATGAAGAATTACAATTCTGTTTGTACACCAACTGAAGTTGATTTGAAACTTATCAAAGATCCTGAAGGAAGGAGGGTTGACAACACCAGGGTCAAACAAATAGTGGGAAGCTTGATGTATTTAACAGCCACAAGGCCCGATATAATGCATGCTGTAAATGTTATTAGCAGGTTCATGGAAAAACCAAAGGAGATGCATCTTCTAGCTGCAAAGAGGATTTTTCGTTACTTGCAAGGTACATTTGATTATGGTTTGTTCTACAAGAAGGGAGAAATATCAGGCTTAATTGGCTTCACAGACATTGATTATGCTGGAGATAAAGATGACATGAAAAACACTTCAGGTTATGCTTTTATGCTGGGTTCAGGAGCTATCTCTTGGTCTTCAAAGAAACAACCTATTGTCACTTTATCAACAATGTGAGTTTATTCTTTGCTCGCCACTTAGTGTCTACTCAAGCTATTTAGTTGAGAAGAATTCTTAAAGAGTTGCATTGCAAAGAGGATGGGCCTACTCAGATTTATTGTGACAACAGTTCAGCAATAAAGCTTTCAAAAAATCATGTTCTACATGGTCGAAGCAAACATATAGATGTGAAGTATCATTTCTTGAGAGATCTCACGAATGATGGCGGTTCAAAGTTTGACTCTTATTAAACTGAATGTAATGTCTGGAACATCAGTTTAAGGGAGGGATTGTTGAGAAAATAAGTAATTTGCATGTTTTGAGTTGTCCTAGTCTTAAGGATAGTTGGGTAGTGGTAGGAGTTTATTTTGTGAACGTTGGGTAGTGGTAGGAGTTTATTGGATAGTGCCTATTTATTAGTTATGTATTAGCCTATATAAAGGCTGTTTGGTTAATGAATAAAATAACAGAGTTATACCAAAAGAAGCAGTAGCTCTATTTTATCATCCTCTGATCCTCTGTCTTTTAGCTTTAATCAGTTATTTGTCTTTTGTTTTTTCCATCAAGCTCATCATGTATTTAAAATCACAATCATTTAACTACAAATATCCCAATAATAGAGTTTAGCCTAAACAAATAGCATAAAATCTTTAGTAAGAAAAACATCATCATGTCATATATGAATTTCCAGAATCAACATATGCATAAAAACGCGATTTCAATGATTAAAACGAATTCGAAAGTATGTAGTGCGGTAACTTGCCTGCTTTAATTGTACTTCCCTCGTTAGAATTATTCTCTTTTCCCAACTGATAACCCACACCATTCATAAGGATTAGTTAATTTACCTATTATTATTTAATAGTTATTGTTGGTAACTATTCGTAAATCGATTTCTGTATTTCTGATTATCGTAAACTCGTTTTTTCTCATAATCTATTATTTCATTTTTATAATCTTACCTTCATAATGTTCATTTAGTCTTACTTAAGTTTATAAGTTCCATTTTAATACATATTAATCGGTTAAAATATATTACATATTTCTCAGATTTCTTTTAAATTATTTTTCATAAATTCTTGACCTCTATTTTATCCATTAAACCTGTCTAAGTATTTTGTTATTTTTCCTTTGTAGACACCCAAAATTTTGCATCTGTTCTCTAACTATGGAAAGAGGGTAAAAGTATCATTTCACTCCAATGCTAAGATATCCAAGCTAAGATTGTGAACCGCAGAACGAGCACGAAGAGCCATCACGATGACCTTCGAGTCCCAGACTACTCAAGGCAAGACGGTTGACTAGCCGTCATATACAGGAGGATGATCTTATAACTTTTTCTCTATCTTCCCATATTCGGAATCGGTCAAATTTTATGTCATTGCGTAGCTATTGGAAAGAACTTTCCAAAATGGTATGACACGTCAGTGGGGATTCACATCTATTCTACCCCACTACTAAAGTAAAAGTTGGGGTTTACAAATACTATTCCATGTCGTACACAAAACACTGGAATTTACACATCCATACACACCACAAGACACGCTGAAGCCACACACACACACACACACATACACAGATATATATATATATATATATATATATATATATATATATAACTACTAACTACTAACACATAATTAGTCTACTCATCCAAGCATCCCGCGCCCCACAACGCTCTCAAAATTGTAGATACTCAAAATTTCACTTTTCTTTGACTAACCTTATAGGAAAGTAAAAGCGTAATTTCACCTCAGAGACAACATCGAGGAAAGACAAAGGCATAAGTTCACCCTGGAGACAACCCCGAGGGAGAAATCAAAATGCAACAACATCCCAACACAACAGGGTCTGAACAAGAACCGTAAAGCTGATGACGAGGTCATAAAAAGCCACCACAACAATCCCTGATTTGTGAATTACCTAAGACGAGCCAGTTGACTACCTTTAGGAACTGAAAGATACCTCTCAGCTAATTGGTTCATCTTCTAGGACTCAAAATCAGTTAGACTTAACCTCATTTCATAGCCTTTAATAGAATTTTTTTGGGATATTTGGGTACGGATCTCAACTTTTCTCGGATTAACGACCAAAGGAACGAACTTTGAGACAGCAAGGCCCACAAATCCTAGTCACAAGTGCACTTAGCTTGCGGTTGGCCCCGAGGCCTACAATAGGCCATCAACAGCTCATTCAAAAAAAAAGAAGACATTAGAGAGAGAAAGTCAGATCTAGAGTGAGAAAGGTTCGGGTTTGGCACTTTAATACTAGATTTGAGTTATTTTCATCAAATATATAGTAGATCTCATCCGCATAGAGTGGTAGAGCATAGAGTTGTGTCCCGAGAGGCTTGTTTCGACATCCCCCAAGGTGAAAAAAGCGAATCTTTAGTCATTTCCTTTGTAAATATTATTATAACTATTAGATCTATTTCATATAGCGTTAATCTATAGTTAGAATTGTTATTTTGTATATATATTGTGCGTTGGTTAGTAGATCTAGTTAGTTTACCTATTATTTTGTGCATATATAGTTAGAAACCAAGTCCTTTGACTAGATCTACCTAGATCTAGCCGGATCTAGCCCTTAATAGTTTCAAGAGCTTTAAAGCTCGAACCTTCATGCTAGATCTGTTTAGATCTAGTCGTTTTTCAATACTCTCGACCGATTTTGGTCACTCCGTAGAGCCCTAGATCTAGATCTAGAGGTGAGAAGGTCCTAACTATTCGTGATAGGGATTTCAATCAACGAATCACCTAATAATGGGTTTAGGATACATTATATATATATATATATATATATATATATATATATATATATATATATATATGTGTGTGTGTGTGTGTGTGTGTGTGTGTGTGTGTTCAATAATACTAATTTAAGCCTAGAAATCCTAGGGTTGAGATCCACTAATCAGATCTTGACTAGATTCCCACGATGGAAATTTTTGTTTACAATGTAATATCAAATTGCGTAAATAATTGTATATGTAATATCTGACTTTAAAGCGATTTCAAGGGCCTCGTCCCGAGAGATCAGATTAAAGGTCTCGTGATAGTGAAAAATTGTGATTGTGGGTGCTCGGGTCTATTGAGATGACTTTCATGTCTGGAGATGGCCCGACCCTTTTTGATGTTTTCTTTCATGCATCATCACTCAAAACGATTTCAAACCAAGACCGCAAAGAGCTTAAATAAAAATAAAGCGCTTCAGGGATAGACAAACATAAGGTTAATAATCAGAAATATGAAAGGACATTGATTCCTATTTGGCGAAGGATTTGAAAACCTTGTTTTTGAAAACATCATTTCAATATACATTGTTTAAAAATGAACTTTTCTTTAAATCAAATCATTCGTGTATAAGTCCAAAGAGGTTCAACACTACTTTCAAAATAACGCTACTTGTAGGCTAAAATAAGGTTTAGAATAACTTTTAAAATTAAGTCACTTAACACGAGTCAAATAATATCAAAAGCTTTCTAAAAAAACATACAAAGACACACATTTCATGCTTAGGAAATCAACAGCATGCGGTAACTGTGTTTTTACGAAAGTCGGGGGTGCCTAACACATTCTCCTCGCTTAAGCAAGCCCTCAAACTTTATGAATCTCGGGTTCTAGACCAATTTTACGGAGTCACATATTGGGAAATATTGCGAAAATCTCCAAAATTCGGATGAGTTGGTACATCCATTGAAAATCATACCAACTGATGACTCTGTCTAATTCAGCCTAATCATTAAAATCAATCTTTTCAAATAGTCCGCATTTATGTTGGTCTTTTTCCTAAAGGTCACCCTTTAAGAGAAATAAATAAATCGAAATACAAAAGGGTAGAAACACAAACAAAAAGCATATAGGAAATCGAATCTCCCCCAGCGTCGACAGGTGGCGACTCTGTTGGGGACGTAAAGTGCTTAAGTCGCGTTCAATCTTGTTGATTTTCCTTCTTTATTTACATTTTTGTGTGAAATGATCTATGTGTGTGATGAATGCTTCAATTATTCAAATGCTTTATATTAGTACATCACATAATGTCATCATTTACATACGGTAAGGTGCGATGAATGTATGTTGTGTGATTTATTCACCAGGAGGTGAACCCGTCGGTTGTTTATTACTGGACTCTAAATGGTGTTCCCTCTTAGGAAAGGCACCACTCAGATCCGCTCCAATTGAAAGATCGAATTTTTCCCATCATGTAGATTGCAAAGATCTAGGAACCTTCATGCTAAAAAGCCCGTGAGAGTAATCCTAAGATAGGTTAGCCTTAGAAAAACCCAACGTACAGGATGTCTCTTCATGCCTTGTTACTCTTTCTTCTATATGAATGTCATCCATCTTAAATTGTCATTTTTTATCTTCTTATACTATTATCAAAATAAACTGACCTCGATTTTGCAGGAAAAAAAAAATTAAAAAACCTCCAACCTAATGCATATCATGTCATGCATCTATACCATCTACTAATATCATGACTAAACTATATACCGTTTATGTGTAGCTTGGTCGTAGTGTTAGGTTTGTATATAGCGCGAACATACAACCAAATTGCATACATAGTGTGGAAGCGTGATAAAATTAGATTTTAAAAATTTTATACAAACTATCACCATGATCATCCTTGTGCACAATTATCAATTAAATGAAAGAGACGGAGATATAGAATCATACCCTCATAGATCAAATCTTCCTCGGGTACAAGTTCACCTCCAATTCCTTCTCGTTCTCCTGGAATTCCACCGATGAGATTCCTTCTTTAGATCAATGTAAGCCACCTAAGTGTTTGTCCTCTAGGGATGATCCACCAAGGAATAATACGTATTCAAGAAGTTGGGTGTTTGACAAAACCTTAATTTTCTCTCTCTATATAATATGTCAGTAATCTCCCAACTCTTGGAAGTATGAGTAACTATCTAACCCTAACCCATAATATGACTTCTATTATTTATAGATGTAGGTAACCCTCCTAAAATATTTAGGTATAAAGTTTTATTATAATTAATTAAACTCTTTTAATTAATTAAATTCCTAATCCAATTAGGAACTTATGAGATTACTTTTATTAATTAATTCCTAAACTATTTAGAAATTAAATAATAATAATAATAGTAATAATATTAATAAGACTCCTTTATTAATTTATATTTAATATTTCTAAAATATTAAATAATAAATATTAAGCTATTTAATTTATTCTAACACCATAACATAAATTAAATATACTTAACATATTATACGATTATGCTATTTACTTCTTAAATAAATATTTTTCTTTTGCGGTGTGACCCTTTAGGTTCTCTATATTAAACTCGCTATGAATAAATTAATTAGAACAATTTTAATCTTATTTAAATAAATAAATTAACTATTAAATTAAATTAAATAAATAATATTTATTCTATTATAAGGGTAATCTCCCTTAGCGATCAACGACTTTCTAGATAATATAGATTTCACATTAATCATAAAAGAACCTTTTAGTGAATAGTTATCGTACAATTCAATCCTTGTACCATACAATGTCCCAATTAAATATAAGACATGAAATTACTATCAATTCTTACTTTATTTGATTATATGTATTTCGATTCTCAAATGCACAACTCTAAATAATGCAAATAAGAAACACCTTTCTAATTTTATTCTGCTTTAGACAAAGACTACTGAGTTGTCATTTATTGAATCAAATAGAACATTCTCTCCTTTTACTAGAAGCGGTAGATTCTATATTGACCATTCATTATCTCCATATACAACTTATTATACCTAAGCATACCCTTTGATATACCCTAAGGGTCTTAAGGAATATGTCAAAGTATAATTCATCATATATAAAATGATGATCTCAAGTCTAAGGTTCTCTTTTACTACTGTCACTTAAGGAATTTCTATTGACATGCAAGTAAAACTTAATTAGATATTCCTTTAGCGAGCCACGTTCAGTGAAAGTATTCTTCAATAAGTACCTACATACTTGCTTTAGTGTCTCCACACAAATGATTATGAGATCAATCATCTTCTTCCTAAGAGTAAGCAACGTATGTACCAATCTATCCGAATTTACTAATCCCCTTTTTAGTAATCTAACAATTAAGAAAAATTTTAGTTTATGAGCTATCTAGAATTTAGATCTCACTAACATGATCATTATCATGATTCTAAAAGCATTGCTCAAAACTATGGGTTTATCATATTTAATATAACAACACCATGTAAATAAAGAAAAATGCCTTTAATAAATAAATTCTTTTATTAATAAATAAAAAATATTACAAAGTATATGCTACATCATATCAAATATGATTAGCTTCAATACATACTACTTTCAATCTCTCACTTGCACTAATGCCAATCTCCATGGTATCTAATGCCCTTTTTTTTCTCTAAGTGACGATCATCTTGCTATTGGATAAAGCTTCAGTAAATGGATATACAATGTTGTTCTTGAGAGTCCACTATCTCTATAGTGACTTCTCCTCTTTCAATTATTTCTCTAATCAAATGAAAGTGCCGCAACACATGTTTATATCTAATATGATACTTAGGAACTATTCCCTATAATGAACTTTTCATCCAAACAATTAACTTGTAGCTTCATTTACAACTATATACTTTGTCTTTGTCACTAAACCAGAAACTCATTGCTGTTTGGAACTTTTCTAATTCACTGCACCACCATTCAAGGTAACGATTTACCCTAAAGTGGATTTGTTTTCGTCTTTGTTAGTCTGAAAAACTTGAGTCTATTTAGCCCTCTAGCTTTAATCCAGGCTCACTATGAATCATTAACACATCCTTAGTTTCGATAAGTACTTTAGGATGTTTTTCACTATCTTACAGTGATCTTCTCCAGAATATGACTGATCAACATCAAGTCTCATATATTTCATTTTATACATGATAGTTACTCATGCGATCTCTCTTTTCAGGAGTCTATAGGGACTATTAAGAGAGATACACTCCATGGCTCATCATCAGGAGACATCTCTTGGAGTTTGCCATGCTAAACGCCTTTAGCATCGAATGAATATACGTTCCCTGGGTCAAGCCAAGAATCTTTTAAAATCTATCAATATAAATCTTTATCCCCAAAATATAGGATGCTCCACCCAAATCATTCATGGAGGAATGTTTAGACAACTTTATCTTTACTTATTGTAGCACTGGTATGTCATTCCTTATCAGTAGTATATCAATATATAATACTAGGAATGACACAACGCTCCCAGTTACCCTTTTGTACACACTAGGTTCATTATCATTTTTGATAAAATTAAACTCTTTTGATTGTCTCATCAAAACGAATGTTCCATCTTTGAGAAGCTTGCTTCAATCCATAAATGGATTGTTGTAGCTCATATATACTGTAAGACCCCGAATTTTATGAAATAAAAGTATTTAATTTTTCTTATAATTATTATACTATTTAGTAAATTATTAAATTGATAAAAGGTTAAAGTTAAGGGCGCTATGTGAAAATTTTACAAAGTAAGTTGTCATAAAATATTCGTTTTGTCGGGGAATATTCGTACGACGACGCAATCATTGGTGGATCACATAATGGAATAACTTTCAGAAAGTGACAAAAATAACCTTTTTATAAAAATAACGACAAAATTTTTACCGTTAAACTATTGAAATACCCGGTGATAAAAAGTACGAAGAATACATTATTCTACAAAAGTGTATGCGCGGTATTGCATTTATAAGCACTGCAGTAGTGCACAATAATTTTGATTATTGATGCTTACGTAAAAAGTCACTAATTGTTTGACTCAATAATTGTTACAATAAAAATTGCACAGTCTTTCATATTATTGATGCAATAATTGCTACAGTGATAATTGAATAATATTTTGTATTATTTACTCAATAATTGTCACAGTAACAACTGAATAATATTTCTCATTATTAAATCAATATTTGTCACCCATATTATTAAAATGATATTATTAGATAGCTTTATTGACAAGGTCTAGAAAGTTTTGTCGAGGAAAGGGGTTATGTTATTTAATTGCACGCCAATAAGGAGAAATTCTTATAAAAAAACCCCTTCTTTCCTGGGAACGATCTAGTTGTCAGTATTTTGAATCTATAATATTAATTAGGAATGATTATTAAAGGATTGAAGAGTTGTAAATAATTGATGAATAAAAATTATGGATAAATATGACAAATAAATATGTGTTCAATTTTGGAGGAATTTTAGCATGAAACATTTATTGAAAGTTTGGCATATTTTTTAATGGAATCACAATTATCTTCTTCGATAAAATATTCATTCAAATATATTATTATAATAGTATAATGTGATAATATAATAATATAAATTTTTATTGTTTAAAAAGTAATATTATTATAAAATATAAGCAGGTGATAAAATGGGGGTAGAGGTTAACAATTTGAGTTTGAATACCTTTAAGCTTGCTTGTTAATGTGGATATGTTATGTAATATAGCTGTGACCCACATGAAATGATAAGTTTAACATGTTGCCCATTTTGATAATTTCTTTAGTAACTCATGCTGCCCACCACGTTGATATGAATATTAAGTTTGAAAGTAATGGGATTTCTTTTAGTGACAAAAAGATAAAATAACAAATATTATTATCCTTTTTATTCTTATTTGGTTCATTACAAAAGGGTCAAAAGTGGCATATTGTGACGCCCCCAAATCCGGGTATCTTCCAACCCGACAGATGGTGCTACACGGTACTACCATTCACACATATATTCAATTGAAAAGTCTCAAAGGAATGAATATGTCTTTTATATATTCAAGATAATATTAACATTTACCCAGGTTCTTTATAACCATTACATTGTTCTTGTTATAATATCAAATATATTACAATCATTCACCCTATACTATTACATAAGTATTCTACGGGTTCGTCTTACTTTTGCCCTTATCCTCGACGAGCCTTGATCAGATTCGATCTTAGCTGTGTTCATATGGTTCAAGCAAGAGCGAGCACAACTAGCTCAGCAAGTACAACATTCCTAATAAACAACATGCTTGAAACATAGGAATCATATATCTTCAATAACTGAACAATAGTTACGAAGTACTATCGATAATTTAAAATAGTACTTCTTTTCCTTCAAAACGTTTTACAACAAAAATATTCAGTAAAACATCAATTCCGGTCCAAGACCTTGAGCATTTCATAAGTTCTTTGAAAAGGACATCCCGTCACTAAGTCCGTAAGTCCGACATTTCTTACGAGCATGTCTAGGTGATCAGCCTATAGTACTCTATGTTGATCAACACTACATTCATTAAACGTATGTACGTTTAAGTTGTGGCAACCTCATGTGCCTGTCGTTAAACGACAAAACATTTTTCTCATATTCAGTCTTTATTTGAAAACCACACCAATATAACTTGGTAAACTTTGACCATGCTTGATAGAAACATAATATAAGTCTAGCCAAAAAGAGTTGGCTTCGACTTCATCATACAATACTTCATGTGTAAGAATACATGAATTAAAAAGCTTGTCCAGATTCAGCTGGAACAAGGGTTAGAATACTTGCTTTTAGCATCTGCTACAGTTATAACTTGTTCACGTTAGGTCTTTAAGTCTCTACAGTAAATGATAACATCACATAACACATTAAGTCATGAATGAACATACATAGTTCCTAATGAATCTTACCCTTCTTCTCAATCCAATTATGACTTAGATTTGTTATTATTGGTTTTGGCTTTTCATTATATTTACATTCATAATTGAATAAATTATCATCAACCTTTACATACTATCCTTAAGGTTTAATAATGTTTTAACAATGTTACTTCAAGTTCCTTAAGGTAAGTTCACTTTGAATTAATCACCTTACCTTCTCTTATACTTATACCCGTTCATCACTATCTTTGATCTAGGGCTGTGGCGCGAGAATACAGTGGGCAAGTCCCGGACTTGGCTGGCTGCAATAGTCCTTGCTTTCGATTAGTCCATGGCTGGCCTACTCCTCGAAATGTCAAGTACTATGCATGGCATCGCGGTCATGACAAATTGGCCTTGAGTATGCAATTCATTGTGAGACCCCTTTAATTTTATAAAATAAATAGTATTCAATTTTTCTATGGTTAAATTGATAAAGGTTAGAGTTAAGGGTGACATTTGAAAAAATTTCAAAGTAAGCAAGTTGTTATAAAATAATCAGTGGTAAAATACGCGTGGTTGCATAATAACACACGGTATTAGTTATTGATGCTTACGTGAGAAGTCACTCAGTTATACTCGATTATTGCTACAGTAATTGCTGCATCATATCTCTCATATTATTGATTCAATTATTGTTACAGTATCATCTGCATAATATGTTATATTATTAAATCAATAATTGAGACGAGAAAGTTATTCATATTATTATTTGCAATATTGACAATGTCTAGAAGTTCTGTCAAGGAGAGGTTTGGTCACCTAATTTAATTGGCGCTTGATAAGGAGAAATCTTTATCGGAAGCCCTCTTTCCGGAAAGCGACCTACCTAGTTGTTAAATATTGTGAGTTATGATATTAATGATGAATGTTATTAAAAATCAAAGTTGAGTTCGGAGTTGAATTTGGAGACGCGGACGTGATATTTGAGTCCGGAACGATGAAATTAGTAAAAATAGACTATAAACACAAAATTTTTCGGGGTTGACTTTTTGGTCAAAAAGTCAACAATTGACTTTTTTGGGAAAAGTCAAACTTCAAAATTTCAAAATTTATATTGTTGATAAAAATAGTTCCATTGTGTTGGAATTATTAGTGTTAGTAAAAATCGATATTTATTTCGATAATAATTGATGTCTGGAGGTTATATTGACCAATCGGGTAATTAACTGGATAAATGAGCAATTGATTGCTATTAATTCACATGATTATAACTATTTGTTCACATGTGTGTACTATTGATTCACATTCTTATTACTATTAAGGGAGTTGGTGCAAGATTGATAATACTTGCATGACTAAGTTAAAAATGAAGGTATAGATGGAGGTACTATACTGTAATTTGTATTTTCACATGTCTAGAACTATTGAGTCACATGATTTACTATTCATTCACATGATTTACTATTAGGGGAGGTGGTGCAAGTTTGATAATACTTGCATGGCTAAATTAAAAATGAAGGAAAAGATGAAGGTATTGTACTGTAATATTCCGAGCCCCAAAACGTGCAATTATCGAAACTATGTTTTCCTATAAATAGAAGCTCATTCTTCTTCATTTCTCACTAATTCACTAAAGCTATAGAGCAATTATTATAGAGAAATTATAGAGGGAGAAGCTATAGAGAGAAAGAAGAAGAGAAGTCTGCTACCTCTCTACTCCAGTATTCAGTTTCTTTCTAAGGTAAGGGATATTATTTGTTATACTCGTAAAGGGGTGTTATTCTTTCGTATTCATGAAGGGAACTTCTGTTATTCCATTCTTTATTATTCGCCGAATATCCTCGCTTCAGGTGCATTATTACGCTTTGACACGGTTCCATTAATTATTCTGTTGGAATAACTTTTATCTGGTTACATCACATGCATGGTGATTTCATTGTTATTCTATTTTTATTATTCTTTTGGAATATCCTCGTTCACATGTGTTTTCTGCCGGACTTGGTTCCGCCTCTTTATTATTCTCGTTGGGAATAACTTTTCTGCATGCGGTCTATATCGCATGCATGGTGAATCCTTCATTATTCCATTCTTTATTATTCATTGGAATAACTTTGCCTATGTGGATTACCACATGCATGGTGAATGATCCTTCGTATTCATTCCTTATTAAATTGTGAAAATGATCTGTTTACGTGGATTATGATGAAAGTCATAATAAAAGCATTGGAATAATGAAACTCATGGGTATATGTGGTATTAGTAAGTGTTATGATGAGTTATGTTGGTTATTATGTAAAAATATGAAAGTTTCTTAGAAATCACAAAGGGTTGAAAAATCAGATTTTGGTAAAAATGGAACATGAAATTCAATTGACCATATCTCCTATTATATTTCGAATTTTTGAGTGAGGTTAAGTTCTAGAGTTAGATCTATGAGTTTTGTAACTTATCCAAGTGGAATCACTATAAAAGGTGATGTAGATTTTCGTGTGGACTGATTTTAGCAAAGGAGTCAAAAGCTGTAATTTACCAAAATGCTACTGCCCAGAAATTTAAAAGGGCTGTTTCGGCCACTTAATTTGTGAGAAAAATTCTGGCCTTTTGGGACATGAAAGTATATGGTATAAAGTACCTCCTATCCAAAAATGAGCTCATTCCGACTTAAAATGAGCAAGTTATGACCATTTCAATATTTAGGTTTTTTCGACGAAAAACGCTATAACCGGAGTTCTATAACTCCGATGACCATGAAATTTAAATTGGAAGCTCATGTTAACATGTGTAAGATCCTGGCAAGATTTGGAAATTTCTGGAATTAAACTTGAGGTAGCTAATTTCTTAAGGAATTAATTAGAAATTGATTTTTGAAAAATAGTAAATAAATTTTAAAAATTCCGAGAAAAATATATGTTCAATATGAGACTATATTCTGCTAAATCCCAGAAAAGAAATATTTTTGGGACTGATTTGGTATTTTTCATAAAAATGCACTAATTATGAGTATATGAGTTAAATATGTTATGTGAAGTTGAAAATTGGTAAATAGAATTTTATGTATTGGGAATCCTATATAGGGTATATGCATATATTTTTGATAAGGGATTTGATCATTGGTGATGAAATTTTATGAGTATGACATTTTTGAATGATTAAATGCATTATTTGGTAAAGTGTAAACAATTAAAATAAATTGTTTATAAGTTTAAGAAGTGATTAAAATATTATTATAATATTAATAATATTTGATTATGAGTTTATTAAGTGATTGATAATATTTGGATAAATTTAAAGTCTTTAATATTTATCCTTGTTTTCGTTTGATTAATACTTATATCATTGTCATCATCCTCGTGTATATATTATGTTGAAAGTCATATGTGGCCTGTAGTGCATAGATGGACAGTTTTTGGTATGATTATGGCTATGGATTCTCTTCGGCCAAGGGTGCAAAGACGAATTGTTTTATGGCATGATCAGGACCGTTGATGAAAACACAATTATCTTTGGGCCGTAGTGCATGGATAATTCGTGGTCGTGATACTAAAAGAATATCCTTGGCCTATAGTGCAGGGATGATTCGATGATGTGGATTAATTATTGAGCTGAGTCTCAGCGATAAAATATTAATTCATGGATGTGGTAAAAGTCATCTTTGGCCGTAGTGCATAGATGGACTTGGTATGATTATGACCAGGGATTATTCGGTATAATCATGACCGTAATTGAAAACACGAATATCCTTGGCCCGTAGTGCATGGATAATTCGTGGTTGTGATACTATTAAGCTGAGTCTCAGCATTATTGGTTTTACAGTTGTATATCTTTGGCCTGTAGTGCAAAGATGAACTGTTGGTTATTGGTTACACAGTTGTATATCTTTGGCCGTAGTGCAAAGATGAATTTATTAGTATGATTGTGAGCAGGGATTGTGATTTGGTATAACCATAATTTTTGATGTTTCAGGTGAAGATAGGTGATGAAAATTATCTTTGTTCTGGGTGCGAAAAGGAATTCAGAATCACAATTATGATTATGAGTTATTCATATGATTGTGAACATGAATTGTTGATTGATGTTACAGGGATAAAACATTATTGGTGGACTTTTAATCTAGAGGAGATAGTAGACATTATGTTCTATTTGACTCTTCTAATTGATTGCTTATTTCGCTATAGTTAAACTTGATGTTTATTGTATTTTATAAGTTTAACATTGTTGAAGGCTAAGGATAATATATTCTGCATTATCTTAGTCATAATATTTCTTACTGGGCTAGTTGAGCTCACCCTTTCTTTTATTGTTCTCTTCAGGAAACGAGAATATAGCTGGGACTAGTCGGGGAATGGAGTGACGGTCCAGATGATAGCATTAGCAGTCCTCACTATGGCATGACATTTAATATATAATTGTATTGAGGACCTAAGATGTGTGTGTAAGTATTTATATCGTCACTTAATAATTGATTTTGGTGAACAACAATAGGGTGATGAGAACCCAGGCTTTGAAAGCGTCAAAAGTGCACCGCATTAAAATGAAGAGAACAGAAATCTTCTCGTGTCCCTTTGGAGACTTGAAATATTTGTTTCTGTACTTTATATGGCATGTAATGATGTGAGTATGAATATTGTCGTATTATATACGTTACAATATTTGTATTGAAACTCACAATATATATGTCATCGTATTTTGCACGACAGTTGTATAAATGGAGTTTATATTTGATTTTTGTACCATGTATTTGGCGACTCAAGATGGGTGATGTTTGCCTATTTTGGGGGTGTCACAACCGCGACGCCAGCTCTGTGCACCAGATAGTTTTGACAGTTTTTAACTTTGCGAAATTCCCGGGCTCATAACTTCTTCGTTATAAGTCCGAATTGGCTCATTCAAGAGCCTACGGTTCAAAAATTATATACTCTACACGCTCATGCAAGAATTTTATCTATTTGACTTCGTTTGCTAAAATTTCACCTATTAGTTCATTTTTAACGAAAACGATAAACGTTCGTGAACGTATAACGCTCGTTTCTTCGTTCTACGTCGGAATCCGGTAATTGAGTCCGCAAATCTATAATGCCAAATATGACTTGTCTCCATCGAAAACCAACGTTTTTGAGTTCAAACACAAAATACGACTTCCATTCCGAGAATTTCACGAATTTGACGATTATCGTCCAATCGTGTGAATTCCGGCGAAACTTCATTACTTAGGTTTTGTTTATCGTTCTAAATGGAGTTTAACCACCAAATAAACATTTCAAACTACTTATTACATAAACTTATTTTCAAGTTAGGTTTTAACTTATTCTTCATAAGTTTATGACTTACAACTTATAAACTACAAATTTTTATTCCTTATGACTTATTATAGATTTAAGTCCTTTAATCAACATTCTCACATCTTATCAAATATACTAACTTCATATGACAACCAAATGACAAGTTCATCATATGTTCTTCATAAGTTTATAACTTATTTAGGTTCAAGGTACTTATTCATGACTTATTCGGCTTAAGTCCATTGCTTATTCAATTCTTACATGTTCTTAGCATACATGTTCATTTCAGTACACTTCTCTTATCATCCTACAATGGTAGAGATGGAAGAATATAGGATCATAAGATCATTTACCTTTGATGACTAACTTCTTCTTCTTGGAAATCTAGCAAAAGATGTTTTGGCTTAAAAAGTGCTTATTCTCTCTAACACTTAAGTTGCTTTATGTTGGATGAAAGTTGAACAAGCAAAATAATGAAATCCCACTTGCTATTTATAGAAGTCTCTAACTTAGGGCATAAGAGTCATTAGGACATCCACCTCCTTAGATTAACCTCCTTACTATTCATTTGCTTACTTATTAAGTAAACTTGCTAATCACTCCCATTACTTGGCCACCACAAAACTTATCCTATGCTTGGCCATCACATAAAGTACTTGACCACCAAGTCTAACCCACATTAACCTTGGTTTGCTCCATGGATCATGGCTAACCCATTGGATCATTACATTGGGCTTATGTATTAAAGTACTTCACTTAACTTTGGGCGTGCATTAATAATCACTTGGGTTTGCACCTTAATTCTCATTGGATTCTACTAATTTGGTAACAATTCTACAAGTCCCCCTTAATTGGCTAAAAGCCTTATTACAAATACTATACGTATCATTCTCGTATTCTTATTCGTATATTAATCCACAATATACGATATCTCATTATTCATACCTATTCGTACCATACTTCGTATTCAATACCTTGTACAATACATACGCATCATACAATCATTACTCTTTCTTCTTAACGCTTAATATTCCTAACGTTCTCAAATTAAGTCCGCATGCGAAATATTACGTTTTCCATACTTAGATTATTATTACATAATCTATCTCACATTAATATTATAACGTTACATATTTCTCGGAAGTTCAGAAATAATTCCCGATCGAAAATCGATAAATAGTGTTTTTCAAAAAATTTCTCGGAAAACTTTTATTTTCGTTTTAGAAATTCAAACACTTTAATTCTCCCACGTAGTTAAAATACTATGACTTTTTGACGTTTTTAGGTTATAGAACGACATTCATCTTATTAACACATATTAGTAATAAATAATATTATTTTATTCATTATTAAAAGTATTTACAAATAATTCGATTTTCTGGGGCGTTACACTCTCTCCCCCTTATAAGGATTCTGTCCCCAGAATCACGCTATATAAAAAAAAATTACACAAATAATTGAGGGTAATTCTTTTTCATCTTTTCTTCCAATTCTCACGTTGCTTCTTCTACATCGTTGTTCTTCCATAACACCTTTACCGAATGTTTAACTTTGTTCCGCAGAACTTGTTCTTTTCTATCGATGATTTGAATCGGCATCTCTTCGTACGTTAAGTCCTTCTCAATATGAATAGGCTCATACTCTATTACGTGCTTATAATCCGGCTTATAAGGACGTAATACCGATACATGAAACACATTATGTATTCGTTCTAAGTCTAGAGGTAATGCTAACATATAAGCTACCTCACCTACCCGTTTTAATACTTCGAAAGGTCCTATAAACCTCAGACTTAACTTTTCCTTCTTTCCAAAGCGTATCTTTCCTTTCCAGGGAGATACCTTTAGAAATACATACGAACCTAATTCAAACTCCCTATTTTCTTGATGCGAATCAGTAAATTTCTTCTGCCTGTCTTGAGCTGCTAAGAGACGCATTTGTATCATCTTGACAATATTCACTGTTTGTTGCACCAATTCAGGTCCTAGCATTCGACGTTCTCCCACTTCATCCCAATACAATGGTGTTCTGCACTTTCTTCCATACAAAGCTTCGTAGGGCAGCATACCTATGCTTGCATGATAACTATTGTTATATGCAAACTCTACTAATGGTAGATGATCATCCCAACTACCCTGGAAATCCATGACGCAAGATCTTAACATATCTTCTAACGTCTGAATTGTCCTCTCACTTTGTCCATCAGTTTGTGGATGATACGCCGTACTCAGCTTCAATTGTGTTCCCAACTGCTCCTGTAGACTTCTCCAAAAGTTCGATGTGAATCGTGGATCACGATCTGACATAATCGATAGTGGTACTCCATGTCTGGAAATTATTTCCTTAATATAAAGTCTAGCTAACTGGTCTAACTTGTACTTGACCCTAATTGGCAAAAAGTGAGTCGACTTCGTCAACCGGTCCACTATTACCCAAATCGCATCATACCCCTTCTGAGTAGTCGGAAGTTCTACTACAAAATTCGTCGTGATATTCTCCCACTTCCACTCCAGAATTTATAATGACTGTAGCAAGCCACTTGGTCGTTGATGTTCGACCTTAACTCTCTGACAAGTCAAGCACCTACTCACATACTCGACGATCTCTTTCTTCATGCTCGACCACCAGAAACTCTATCGAAGATCTTGATACATCTTAGTGCTACCAGGGTGAATCGAAAACCTCAAACTATGAGCCTTTTGTAGAACCTTCTCCTTTAATTCTGTCTCATTCGGAACCCAAATTCTTCCTTCAAATATCAATAATCCCTCGTTATCAAGACTATACTTAATATCTTTTTCATTGGTTAGCCTCTCCTTTATTCGGTCACACTCATCAGTTTTGAGTTGCACCTTCTTAACTCTCTCTACGATGGTAGATTGCATCTCCATCGGAAACAGTATTTGTCCTACTTCACTTGGTAACTTCACTTCTAATTCCATCCTAGCCATCTCTGTTATTAACTCAGGTTGAGCAGTTAAGAAAGACAACTTTTCCCAACCCTTCCTACTTAAGGCGTCGGCAACTACATTGGCTTTTCCAAGGTGATACAAGATTTCACAATCGTAATCCTGAATCAACTCCAGCCATCTCCTCTGCCTCATATTCAACTCCTTCTGTGTGAAGATATATTTTAGACTCTTGTGGTCCGTGTATATCTCACATTTTTCTCCATAAAGATAATGTCTCCATATCTTTAAGGCAAAAACTACTGCGGCCAGTTCTAGATCATGAGTAGGGTAAACTTTTTGATAATCCTTCAACTGCCTAGATGCATACATAATGATCTTGCCATGCTGCATGAGCACGCAACCAAGTCCTCTATGCGAAGCATCGCTATAAACTACGAAATTTCCCGTGTCATCGGGTAATGACAAAATAAGCGCTTCACTTAATCTCTTCTTCAGTTGTTGAAAACTGTCCTCGCATTTATCAGTCCACGCGTATTTATCAGTCCACGCGTATTTCACCGTCTTCCTTGTCAAATTAGTCAACGGAGTAGCTATCTTTGAAAAATCCTGAATGAATCTCCGATAGTAACCCGCTAACCCTAGGAAACTGTAACGACCGAGAAATTTGGATCTTATTGTAAAATGATTTTATTAAATTAAATAATAATAAAATTATATTCTATGTGTTATTAAGATGGTTGCCATTCTATGACTTAAGGATGTTTGAATGTCGTAGTATTTGAGCTACGAGAATGAATTAAAGTGTTTGAATTTCCAAGACGAAGATAAAAGTTTTTCAAGAAATTTTCTGAAAAACACTATTCCTCGGTATTTGCTCGGGATTTATTTTTGAATTTCTGAGAAATACGTAGTGATAGAATATCAATGTAAGATGGATTATGTAATATTAATCTAGTTATGAAAAACGTAATATTTTGCTTGCGGACTTAATTTGGGAATATTAAGAAAGCGAAGTATTAGTAAGTAAGTACTAATTGTATGACACTTAGGTATTGTACAAATGTAATGAGAATGAGTATAATACGAAGTATTATATGAGTTTGTATGAAGGATGGATTATCGTATATAATAAATTTCTATACGAGTAAATACGAGAATGATACATAAACTATATGTATATGTATTGAGTAATGATATTGGACTTGTAAAGATTGGTTAGGGTTTTGTACAAGCCCAAGTCAATTAAGTGTGAGGCCCAACAATTGAATTAATATGCAATTGAGTGTTTGGTAAAGCAAGCCCAAAGGTTAAGATAATTAAGCCCAAGCTAGAATCCATGAGTTGATTGACCCATGGGGAAAACCATGTTAAAATGGTTCAACTTGGTAATCAAGTGTTATGAGTGATGACCAAGGCTTAGGTGTGATGATCAAGCAAAAGATAAGAGTTGTGCTAATCAAGTAATGAATAATAAGGAGGTGACTTAAGGAGGTGACTTAGCTTAATGACCAAACTACCCTAGCTTTGGGAATTCTATAAATAGAAGGAGAATGCTAGCCATTTAACACTTGTTCAAACAATTTAACAACTTACAAAGTGCTTAAGTGTTAGAGAGAATAAGCTACAAATAAGTTACTTTCATAAGCAAGAAGAAGAAAGGAGACTACTTTGTAAAGATTTCAAAAGTAAGATCTCTTCTCCAATTATCTTCTATCTCTACCATGATAGGTTGATAGGAAAAGTTAGATTAAGGAACATGTATGTTAAGAAGTAAGAAGAATGTGTAAGTAATGAACTTAAGCCACATACGTTGGTAATAAGTCATTTAAGCTAGCATAAGTTATAAACTTATGTGAAAGTATTATGAACTTGTAATGAGTTTATTAATAGAAGTAATATGGAAGTAAAGAATGTGTATCTATATGTATCATATATACATGAATGAAACTATATGTGAAAACATGTATTCATGATGATTTAAGGACTATAACTTTCTTAAGTTAGAAATAATGAAGCTATAAGTGGTTTATAATGGAATAAGTTATAAGCTCATGAATGAATTAAGTCAAAATCCAACAATAAAAATAAATTGTTGTATTAAGTATGTGAAGATGTTTATAGAATGAAATGAATACAAGTGAAGTAATGAACAAATCCTAAGTAATGAAGATTTGCCAGAAATCGCACGATTAGACGATAATCGTCGAATTCGTGAAATTCCCGGATTAGAAGTCAAACTTTGAGTTTGAACTCAGAAATGTTATTTTCCAATGGAGACAAGTCATGTTCGTCATTTAAGAGTTGCGGACTCAAAAATGAGCGAATTCCGACTTAGAACGAAGAAACGAGCGTTGAACGTTCACGAACGTTTATCGTTTTCGTTAAAAATGAACCAATAGCTGAATTTTTAGCAAACGAAGTCAAATAGATAAAATTCTTGCATGAACACGTAGAGTATGTAATTTGTGAATCGTAGGCTTTTGAAAGAGCCAATTCGGACTTATAACGAAGAAGTTATGAGCTCGGGAAATTCACAAAAATTTTAAGTCTGGAATTTTTTTTTCTGGTGCACAGAGCTGGCGCCGCGGTGCCAGCCCAAGGCCAAATGAGTGGCACCGCAGCATCGTAACAGTGTCCGAGCACACTGGAAATGCGCGCCATAGCGCGGACCATAGAGTAAATGGTGGCGCCGTAGTGCCATGCACAGTACAAGACCTTCTGCAGAGTGGCACCGCAGCGCGGCCCACTAAGTAAGGACTCGTGCCTCAGTGTCAAGTTTGGGACCTCTCCACTATTAACTCATGCCGCAGCGTGAGATATAAGTACATGACTAGTGCCACAGCGCCAGTCCTTGATGACAGATAGTGAAGAATAGACATGAATGCAAAGTAAGAAAATGTGATTAGTTTGAAGTAAACCTACCTTAAAGAACTTGAGGTAACATTGTTATAACATTGTTAAACCTTAAGAGTAATGTGTAAAGGTTGATAATAACCTATTCATCTATGTATGCAAATAGAATGATAAAGCCAGAACAGATAGTAACGAAATCTAATACACAATTAGATTGAGATGAAGGGTAAGATATAGTCATATACATACCTGATTATATGTGACCTAATGTAAGACATTATGTGATCATGTATTGTAGAGACTTGAAAGACTTGAACATCAAGTAATTACACCGTAGCAGACGCTAAAGGCAAGTATTCTAACTCTTGTCTCAGTTCAATCTGAACAAGTTTTTGAAGTTCATGTATCCTTACACATGAATTGAAGTATGTTGAAGTTAAAGCCAATTCCTTTGGCTAGACTTGATATATTGAATGGATTATTGATAATCTATTCATCTGTTATCAACTGTTGTTATCTTTTGTCAACTACTTGATATGGTTTTCAAAAGAAAACTGAAATGTTAAATAAATGTTTTGTCGGTAAAACGACAAGCACGTGAGGTTGCCAAATGATTAAATGTACATACGTTTAATGTGTGTAGTGTTGATCAACATAGAGTACAATAGGTTGATCACCTAGAAGTGCTCGTAAGTAATATCGGGCTTACGAACTTAGTTCCGGGTTGTCCTTTTCAAAGAAAGAATGAATACTCAAGGTCTTTGACCGGAGTGTATGTTTTACTGAATATTATTCATTGTGAAACATTTTGAAAGAAAAGAGGAAGTACTATTTTGATTTATCAATAGTACTTCATAACTATTTTTCAGTTATTGAAGATATATGATTCTTATTTGTCAAGCATGTTGTTATTGAAATTGTTATTCTTGCTGAGCTAGTTAGGCTCACTTTTACTTGAACAATATGAATGAAGCTAAGACTGAACGTCCCGAAGGATCGAATAAGGATAAAGGAAAAGCTAAGGCAGATTATTAAGCTGTCTTGTAATAGTATAGGTCTATTGTTGTAATGTAATTTATATTATGAAAAAGAACCTTTGTAATGGGTGTAGAACCTGGGAAATGTAAATATTATTTTGATTATATATAAGAGATATTCGTTCTTTTGAAGCTTTTCAATTGAATGAATGTATGAATGTTTGTACAGTATAGCACCATCTGTCGGGTTGGAAGAGACCCGGATTTGGGGGCGCTACAGGTTGGTATCAGAGCCTAGGTTATAAAAAAAAACTTAAGTGGGAAAGTAGAACCTTAAGTCATAACCTTAAGAAAGAATAAAGAAGTAAAAGATGGAAAGTAACCCTATAAAAAATGCATTATATTATGTTATGTGTTTTTGTTATTATACTGACATGTACTAATCAAACTATATTATTTTATTGTAGATGTCAGGAGAAAATGATATGTATAGGAATATACATGTAGTGAGCGAGGATTCAGTTAATCGGGTAGAGATACTACCAAATCCCGTAGCAGTAGAACCAGAGGTGGTGACAATCGAGTCCAGAGACTCAGACGATTTAGACTACATGTCTATATTTGATGGCATGCTAGAGGAAGAGGTGGACGTGATGTCCTTTGATCAGGTTCCACCTACAGAAGAGTTGACTACGGGAGAGTCGATGAAAGCATTGTTTATGTCAGTGTTGGATAGGAATGTCCATTACTGCCAAGAGGTTAGGGAGTTGAAAGAGGAACTCCAAGCTGTCCGGGAGGACAAATTGAGTATGGAGGGCATGTGGGAAGAGGAACATGATGATCGTGTTTTAGCCAAGGACAAGGTTCACGAGCTGAAACATGAAGTCTTTGAGCTCAAACAGGAGCTAAAGACTATGAAACGTAAGGTATAGAGGATGTCCTATATATATAGGAGTTCTCATGTGGATTTCCAGCACCAAGTAGCTGAGTATCCGATAGAACAAGGGCAGACTCGACATACTATCAGTCGGAATGTCATTGCCGGTCTGGCCACGAAAGACTTTGAAAATGCCATTCGACAGATGTAATCTAGCAATAGCTAGAGTAGCTTAGATATGTAAATATTATGTATCTAGTAGTGACGTAAAACCCTCTTTTGTATATCAAGGGTAGTCTTTTGTAAATCCCAACTTTTGGAAAGTAATTGCGGGATGGTAATGTAATCAGCTAAGGCTGAGTAATGTAAACAATGTAGTGTTATACTACAAGTTATGAATCAATATAAGTCTTTTTATGGATCATCTTGAGTAATGAGTATGGGTTATTGTTTTATCACAAATAATAACTAACCAACAAGAAGAAAGTTGTGACGCCCCCAAAATAGGTATACATCACCTATTCTGAGTCGCCAAATACATGGTACAAAATTCAAATACAAACTTAAATATACAACATGAGCTGTGAGTTTTAATACAATTATTGTCTTCTAGACAGTATACAAACTCAATAATAAGTCCTCAATACATTTATTATCACACTATTTCACAGAATAGTGAGGAGTACTAATACTATCATCTGGACCGTCACTCCGTTCCCCGACTAGTCCCGGCTACGTTCTCATTTCCTGAAGAGAACAATGAAAGCAAAAGGGTGAGCTCAACTAGCCAGTAAGAAATACTATGACTAATATAATGCAAGATAAATTATCATTAGCCTTCAACAATGTTAAACTGATAAAATACAATAGACATCAAGTTTAACAGCAGCGGAACAAGCAATCCATTAAAAGAGTCAGGTAGAGAATAAAATCTACTATCTTCTATGATTTAAAAAGTTTTTCATCAACTTAATCGCTGAGACTCAGCTTAATAAATAAACCACATCATCGAATCATCCTTGCATTACGGGCTAAGGATATTCATTAAATCATCAATGGTCATGACTATACCGAATAATCCCTGGTCATAATCATACCAATTCCATCTCTGCACGTAAGCCAAAGATATATAATTCAATAAACAATAGTCCATCTTCGCACGTAAGCCAAAAATAACTTTCATCACCAATGATCAAATCCCTCATCAAAAATATGCATATACCTTATATAGGATTTTCAAGCCATAAAATCCTATTTTTCAACTTTGTTACTTCACATAACATATTTAACTCATATGTTCATAACTAAACTATTTTCATGAAAAATAACAAATCAGTCCCAAAAATATTTCTTTTCTGAGATTTAGCAGTATATAGTCCCATAATGAACATACATTTTTCTCAGAATTTTTAAAATTCATTTACTATTTTTTAAAAATCAATTTCTAATTAATTCCTTAAGAAATTAGCTACCTCAAGTTTAACTCCAAAAATTTTCAAATCTTGGCAGAATCTTACACATGTTAATGTGAACTTCCAGTTTAAATTTCATGGTCATCGGAGTTATAAAACTCCAGTTATAGCATTTTTCGTCGGAAAAACCTAAATATTGAAATGGTCTTAACTTGCTCATTTTAAGTCGGAATGAGCTCATTTTTGGACAGGATGTTCTTCATACCATATACTTTCATGTCCCAAAAGTCCGGAAATATTCTCACAAATTAAGTGGCCGAAACTGCCCTTTTGAAAATCAGGGCAGTAGCATTTTCGGTATTTACAGCTTTTGACTCCTTTGCTAAAATCAGTCCACACGAAAATTTACAACACCTTTTACAGTGATTCCACTTGGAGATGCTACGAAAGTCATAGATCTAACTCTAGAACTTGACCACACTTAAAAATTTGAAATATAATAGGAGATATGGTCAATTGAATTTCATGTTCCGTTTTCACCAAAATCTGATTTTTCAACCCTTTATGATTTCTAATAAACTTTCATGTTTTCACATAATAACCAACATAACTCATCATACACTTACTAATACTTCATATACCCATGATTTTCATCAGTCCAAATATTTTATTATGACTCTCATCATAATCAACATAAACATATCTTTTCCATAATTTAATAAGGAATGAATACAAAGGATCATTCACCATGCATGTGGTAATTCACATAGACATGTTATTCCAACAGAATAATAAAGAATGGAATAACAGAAGGATTCACCATGCATGCGATAGAGACCGCACAGACATGTTATTCCCAACAGAATAATAAAGAAGGGAACTGGTCAAAGCGTGATACGCACCGGACGTGATATTCCAAATGAATAATAAAGAATGTAACCCGAATCAAAGTAAATTACATGACCGGCATGATATTCCAACGAATAATAAATAATGGAACCAGGTCCCAAGGCGTAAATGCACGTATTGGGATATTCCGGCGAGAATAATAAATAATGGAACCAGTCCCAGCATAAAACGCATGCATGTGATTTTCCGGCGTAATAGTAAAGAATGGAATAATAGAAGAATTTCACCATGTATGCAGTACTTTGCATATACAGGTTATTCCAACATAATAATAAAGAATGAAATAACAGAAGTTCTCTTCATGAATAAGAAAGAAATAATACCACTTACAGGCACAATAAATAATATCCCTTACCTTAGAATAAAGTTGGATACTGGAATAGAAATGTAGCAGACTTCTTTTCTTTTTTCTCTCTATAGATTTTCTTTCTATAGCTTCTCTCTATAATTTCTCTCTATAATAATTGCTCTATAGCTTTGGTGAATTGGTGAAGAATGATGAAAAATGAGCTTTTATTTATAGGAAAATATAGTTTCGATAATTTCACGTTTTGGGGCTCAGAATATTACAGTATAATACCTTCCTCTTTTCCTTTATTTTTAATTTAGTCATGCAAATATTATCAAACTTTCACCACCTCCCCTAATAGTAAATAATGTGATTCAATAGTAAATTATGTGACTCAATAGTTCTAGACATGTGAAAATTTGAATTACAGTATAGTACTTCCATCTATACCTCCATTTTTAACTTAGTCATGCAAGTATTATCAATCTTGCACCAACTCCCCTAATAGTAGTAAGAATGTGAATCAATAGCACACACATGTGAATAAATAGTTATAATCATGTGAATTAATAGCAATCAATTGTTCATTTATCCGGTTAAATACCCGATTGGTCAATATAACCTCCAGACATCAATTTTATCGAAATAAATGTCGATTTTCACTAACACAAATAATTCCAACACAATGAAACTATTTTTATCAAAAATATAAATTTTGAAATTTCGAAGTTTGACTTTTTCTGAAAAAGTCAACTGTTGACTTTTTGACCAAATAGTAAAAACCGAAAAATTTTGTGTTTATAGTCTATTTTTACTAATTTCATCGTTCCGGACTCAAATATCACGTCCGCGTCTTCAAATTCAACTCCGAACACATCTTTAATTTTTAATAACATTAATCATTAATATTATAACTCACAATATTTATCAACCAGGTCGTTCCCAGGAA
Organism: Panax ginseng; assembly: GCA_020205605.1. Classification (NCBI taxonomy): domain Eukaryota; kingdom Viridiplantae; phylum Streptophyta; class Magnoliopsida; order Apiales; family Araliaceae; genus Panax; species Panax ginseng. Next base: position 93,943,637 of record CM035129.1, read on the forward strand.
AGAGGGGGCTTTCCAATAAGGATTTCTCCCTATTGGCGCGTAATTAGGTGACCAAACCTCTCCTTGGCAGAACTTCTAGACATTGTAAATATTGTAATTTAATAATATGAATAACTTTGTCGTCTTAATTATTGATTTAATAATATAACATATTATGCAGATGATACTGTGACAATAATCGAATCAATAATATGAGAGATATGATGCAGCAATTACTGTAGCAATAATTGAGTATAACTGAGTGACTTCTCACGTAAGCATCAATAACCAATACCGTGTGCCACTATGCAACCACGAGTATTACTGTACTTTTACTACCGGTTAGTTCAACAGTTTTAAACGGTAAAACTTCCACCGTTATTTTCATAAAAAATATTTTTGTCATTTTCTCAATCCGATAATAATTCCGTTGTGGTTTCCACTAATGATTGTGCCGTCGTACGAATATTCCCTGTTAAAACGAATATTCCCCGACCAATCGAATATTATATAACAACTTGCGTACTTTGTAAAATTTATAAAAATTACCACAACTATAACGTTATCTCAAATCCACACCAAAATTTTGAAAAAAATATTTTGAGAAAATTAAATCTTTATTCGTAAAATCTAGGGTCTCACAAAAGTAATAATGATGTGTTGTTTTCTTAACAGTAAAATGCCGCCAAGAAGGAGACAACAAAATCAAGACATTAATGTTAACCAACCAAAGGGTGGTCCGGTTAATCCAATGCAAGAGTTCGTTAATCTTTTAACGGCTGCATTTAATAGAACGGGGGCTAATATACCAATAATTCCTGGAGTAGTACGAGCTACTATTTTTAAAGACTTTAAAAGTGTAGGTCCGCCGGAGTTCAAAGGAACTACGGACCCTATAGAAGCCCAGACTTGGGTAAAAGAAATCGATAAAGCATTTGTAATAGCAAATGTTGAGGAGGGTCAGAAGGTTGCCTTTGTAACCTATTTGATAAAAGGAGAGACCAATTTCTGGTGGGAGGCAAACCAGGCTAGGGCTGATATAGGAAACCTAACGTGGGAGAGGTTCAAGGAGATTTTCTTCGAGAACTACTTTCCCACGAGTATGCAAGGGAGGATGGAAATGAGGTTTCTTGAATCGAAATAAGGGGATATTATAGTTCCCCAGTATGCTGCCAAGTTTAATGAACTGGCGCGATTTGCTCCACATCAAGTGGACACTAAAGTGAGAAAGGCTAGAAGGTTCGAGCAGGGCTTGAAACCCTGGCTCTATAGCCGAATTTATGTGTTTCAAAGTACTTCCTTTGGAACCATATTAGAAAAGGCAATAATTACCGAAGGTGGGAATGAGGCTCTCAGCCAGTACCACAAAGATAAGAAAAACAAAGGGGAAGTTGAGGGAGGGATGAAGACCGAAGGAGCCAGCGGTAGTGGCGACGGTCAAAAGAGAAAGGGCTTTAACTCTGGGAATACCGGAGTAAAACAAGGGGATTCTAAGAGAAGAATGGAGGCCTGTAAAACCTGCGGGAAGACTCACTTAGGAGTCTGTCTCAAAGGAAAGGCGGTATGTTACAACTGTGGACAGGAAGGGCATATCTCACCTAACTGTCCTAATCCAAAGAAAAACCAAGGATGCTTTGTGTGTGGATCAACTGACCACATAGCAAAGAACTGCCCGAAGAAGGGTATGGAAGGAAATAAGGGAACTAATAGCGGTAAGTTGGCTATTAGTGGTCCAGCTCAGCCGGGTAGATCAATGGCCCGCACTTTTAATATGATAGTCCAAGATGCAGTGGCATCAGGGGATGTAGTTGCAGGTATTATTCTGATCAATAACATAAATGCTTACGTGCTGTTTGATTCGGGTGCTACTTGTTCGTTTATAGCATGTGATTTTGCTAAACGATTAGAATTATTTCCCGAAAAGTTGCCTAAACCTTTGAACATTAAGGTAGAAAACGAAGAGATAATTCCTGTTGAAGATATTCATAGGAGTTGTTACGTAGATATACGTGGTTGTAAGTTATCGATAGATTTAATACCGATAAAGTTGGGAGAATTTGATGTAATTCTCGGAATGGATTGGTTGATTAACCATGGAGCAATTATAGATTGCCAAAAGAAATGTGTGAGCATCAGGACGTTGAAACAACCTCCTGTAGTATTTTACAGTAACAAATCGCCGGGACGCTCGTGTTGTCTTACGATGACCCAAATTAGAAAACTTTTAAGGAAGGGATGTGTAGGTTATCTGTGTCATGTTGTTGACACCCAGCGAGTGGGAGCAACCATGGAACAAATACCTATTGTGAACTAATTCATGGATGTGTTTCCAAGTGAGTTACCGGGTTTACCGCCGGATAGGGAGATCGAATTTGTGATAGACATTGTGCCAGGAGCGACACCAGTCTCAAGGGCCCCATACCGTATGACGCCTATGGAAATGAAAGAGCTAATGGTACAGCTATAAGAACTATTAGATAAAAACTACATTCAACCAAGTATTTCCCCGTGGAGGGCACCGATGTTGTTTGTCAAGAAGAAAGATGGATCGTTAAGGTTTTGTATCGACTATCGAGAGTTGAACAAGTTAACGATAAAGAATAAATACCCATTGCCCAGAATCGATGATCTCTTTGATCAATTGAAAGGGGCAAAGTATTTTTCTAAAATAGATTTGCGGACGGGGTACCACCCGTTAAAGGTTAGGAAGGAAGATGTACCAAAGACGACATTCAGGACTCGTTATGGTCATTACGAGTTTCTGGTGATGTCATTTGGGTTGACTAATGCAGTAGCTGCATTTATGGATATGATGAATAGAGTGTTCAAACCATATTTGGACAAGTTTATCGTTGTGTTTATCGATGATATTCTAGTCTATTCTAAGACGCCAGAAGATCATGCTAAACACTTAAGATTGGTGTTGGAGACACTAAGAAAGGAAAAGTTATATGCAAAATTCACCAAGTGTGAATTTTGGCTAGAAAAGGTGCCGTTTTTAGGTCATGTCATTGACCACGAAGGGATTTCAGTGGATCCAGCGAAGGTAGAAGCGGTGATGAACTAGGAACAACCGAAAACGCCGACTGAGGTGCAGAGTTTCCTAGGGTTAGCGGGATACTATTGAAGATTTATCCAGGATTTTTCAAAGATAGCTACTCCGTCGACTAATTTAACAAGGAAGACGGTGAAATATGTATGGACGGATAAATGTGAAGACAGTTTTCAAGAACTGAAGAAAAGATGAAGTGAAGCGCCTGTTTTGTCATTGCCAGATGACACAGGAAATTTTGTAGTGTATAGTGATGCTTCGCATAGAGGACTTGGTTGTGTGCTCATGCAGCATGGCAAAGTCATTACGTATGCATCACGACAGTTGAAGGATAATGAGAAAGTTTATCCTACTCATGATCTGGAACTGGCCGCAGTAGTGTTTGCCCTAAAGATATGGAGACATTATCTTTATGGGGAAAAATGTGAGATATAAACGGACCATAAAAGTCTAAAGTATATCTTCACTCAGAAGGAGTTGAATATGAGACAGAGAAGATGGCTGGAGTTGATAAAGGATTACGATTGTGAGATCCTGTATCACCCTGGAAAAGCCAATGTAGTTGTCGATGCCTTAAGTAGGAAGGGTCGAAAAAAGTTGTCTATGTTAACGGCTCAAAATGAGTTAATAACAGAGATGGCTAGGATGGAAATAGAATTAAAGATGCCGAGTGAATTGGGACAAATACTTTTTGTGACGGAGATGCAATCTACCATCGTAGAGAGAGTCAAGGAGGTACAACTCAAGACAGACGAGTGTAACCAAATGAAGAAGCGGTTATCCGAGAAGGAAGATGCTAATTATAGTCTTGATAATGAGGGATTATTAAGATTTGAAGGAAGAATTTGGGTTCCAAATGAGACAAAATTAAAGGAGCAAGTGTTACAAGAAGCTCGTAGTTCAAGGTACTCAATACATCTTGGTAGCACTAAGATGTATCAAGACCTTCGACAGAGTTTTTGGTGGCCAAACATGAAGAGAGAAATAGCAGAGTATGTGAGTAGGTGCTTGACTTGTCAAAAAGTTAAGGCCAAACATCAACGACCTAGTGGCTTGTTACAGTCATTGGAGATTCCAGAATGAAAGTGGGAGCATATCACGATGGATTTTGTGGTGGGACTTCTAACAACGACAAAAGGGTATGATTCGATTTGGGTAATAGTGGACCGGTTGACGAAGTCGGCTCACTTTTTGCCAATTAGGGTCAAGTATAACTTAGACTAGTTAGCTAAACTTTATGTTAAGGAAATCATTTCCAGACATGGAGTACCAGTATCAATTGTGTCAGATTGTGATCCACGATTCACATCGAACTTTTGGAGGAGTTTGCAAGAACAGTTGGGAACACAGTTGAAGTTAAGCACAGCTTATCATCCACAAACCGATGGGCAGAGCGAGAGAACAATTCAGACGTTAGAAGACATGTTGAGGTCTTGTGTCATGGATTTCAAAGGTAGTTGGGATGATCACCTTCCACTAGTAGAGTTTGCGTATAACAACAGTTATCATGCAAGCATAGGCATGTCGCCTTATGAATCTCTGTACGGAAAAAGGTGCAGAACACCATTGTGTTGGGATGAGGTGGGAGAACGCCGCATGCTAGGACCAGAATTGGTGCACCAGACAACGGATGTGGTAAAGATAATTCGGATGCGTCTCGTCACAACTTATGACAGACAAAGGAAGTATGCGAACTCGCATAGATTAAACCGAGAGTTTGAAGTAGGTTCATATGTGTTTCTAAAGGTATCTCCCTGGAAAGAAAAGATACACTTTGGAAAGAAAGGGAAGTTAAGTCCAAGGTTTATAGGACCTTTTTAAGTATTAAAACGGGTAGGAGAGGTAGCGTATGTGATAGCATTACCTCCAAACCTAGAATGCATACATAACGTGTTTCACGTATCTGTATTACGTCCATATAAGCTGGACTATAAGCACGATCGAGTATGAGCCGATTCATATCGAGAAGGATTTAACATATGAAGAATCGCCGATTCAGATCATTGATAGAAATGAACAAGTTCTGAGGAACAAAGTAATACCATCAGTAAAGGTATTATGGAAGCACCACGATGCTGATGAAGCAACGTGGGAATTAGAAGAAAAGATGAAGAAAAATTTTCCTCATCTATTTGATTAAAGTAAGACGAGATTACGGGGATGTAATCTTTATAAGGGGAAGAATGTAACGAATTTAGAGAAATTCGGATCTTATTGTAAAATGATTTTATTAAATTAAATAATAATAAAATTATATTCTATGTGTTATTAAGATGGTTGCCATTCTATGACATAAGGATGTTTGAATGTCGTAGTATTTGAGCTACGTGAATGAATTAAAGTGTTTGAATTTCCATGACGAAAATAAAAGTTTTCCGAGAAATTTTTCGAAAAACACTATTCATCGATATTTGCTCGAGATTTATTTTTGAATTTCCGAGAAATATGTAGTGATAGAATATCAATATAAGATGGATTATGTAATAATAATCTAGTTATGGAAAACGTAATATTTTGCTTGCGGACTTAATTTGGGAATATTAAGAAAGCGAAGTATTAGTAAGTAAGTACTAATTGTAGGTATTGTACAAATGTGATGAGAATGAGTATAATACGAAGTATTATATGAATTTGTATGAAAGATGGATTATCGTATATAATAAATTTCTATACGAGTAAATACGAGAATGATACATAAACTATATGTATATGTATTGAGTAATGATATTGGACTTGTAAAGATTGGTTAGGATTTTGTACAAGCCCAAGTCAATTAAGTGTGAGGCCCAACTATTGAATTAATAAGCAATTGAGTGTTTGGTAAAGCAAGCCCAAAGGTTAAGATAATTAAGCCCAAGCTAGAATCCATGAGTTGATTGACCCATGGGGAAAACCATGTTAAAATGGTTCAACTTGGTAATCAAGTGTTATGAGTGATGACCAAGGCTTAGGTGTGATGATCAAGAAAAAGATAAGAGTTGTGCTAATCAAGTAATGAATAATAAGGAGGTGACTTAAGGAGGTGACTTAGCTTAATGACCAAACTAGCCTAGCTTTGGGGATTCTATAAATAGAAGGAGAATGCTAGCCATTTAACACTTGTTCAAACAATTTAACAACTTACAAAGTGCTTAAGTGTTAGAGAGAATAAGCTACAAATAAGTTACTTTCATAAGCAAGAAGAAGAAAGGAGACTACTTTGTAAAGACTTCAAAAGTAAGATCTCTTCTCCAATTATCTTCTATCTCTACCATGATAGGTTGATAAGAAAAGTTAGATTAAGGAACATGTATGTTAAGAAGTAAGAAGAATATGTAAGTAATGAACTTAAGCCACATAAGTTGGTAATAAGTCATTTAAGCTAGCATAAGTTATAAACTTATGTGAAAGTATTATGAACTTGTAACGAGTTTATTAATAGAAGTAATATGGAAGAAAAGAATTTGTATGTATATGTATCATATATACATGAATGAAACTATATGTGAAAACATGTATGCATGATGATTTAAGGACTATAACTTTCTTAAGTTAGAAACAATGAAGCTATAAGTGGTTTATAATGGAATAAGTTATAAGCTCATAAATGAATTAAGTCAAAATCCAACAATAAAAATAAGTTGTTGTATTAAGTATGTGAAGATGTTTATAGAATGAAATGAATGCAAGTGAAGTAATGAATAAATCCTAAGTAATGAAGATTTGCCGAAAATTGCACGATTAAATGATAATCGTCGAATTCGTGAAATTCCCGGATTAGAAGTCAAACTTTGAGTTTGAACTCAGAAATATTATTTTCCAATGGAGACAAGTCATGTTCATCATTTAAGAGCTGCGAACTGGAAAATGAGCGAATTCCGACTTAGAACGAAGAAACGAGCGTTGAACGTTCACGAACGTTTATCGTTTTCGTTGAAAATAAACCAATAGGTGAATTTTTAGCAAACGAAGTCAAATTGGTAAAATTCTTGCATGAACACGTAGAGTATATAATTTGTGAGCTGTAGGCTTTTGAACGAGCCAATTCAGACTTATAACGAAGAAGTTATGAGCCCGAGAAGTTCACAAAAATTTTAAGTTTGGAAATTTTTTTTTTTCAGGTGCCTGGAAAATGGCCATGGCTGCCGCCAAATTTCAAGGCCAAATGAGTGGTGCCGCAGTCGTGTAAAGGTCCGTGTCAGAGCACATTGGAAACTTCGCATCAGTAAGCCTTGAACCCTATAGTAAATGGTGGCGCCGCAGCGCCATGCAGTACAAGACCTTCTGCAGAGTGGCGCCGCAGCGCGTCCCACTAAGTAAGGACTCGCGCCGCAGCGCCAAGTCCGGGACCTCTCCACTGTTAACTCATCATGCCGCAGTCACGAGATATAGAATACATGGTAGCAAAGACACTGGGTCCTTGATGAAAGATAGTGAAGAATAGACATGAATGCAAAGCAAGAAAATGTGATTAGTTTGAAGTAAACCTACCTTAAAGAACTTGAGGTAACATTGTTAAAACATTGTTAAACCTTAAGAGTAATGTGTAAAGGTTGATAATAACCTATTCATCTATGAATGCAAATAGAATGATAAAGCCGGAACAGATAGTAATAGAATCTAATACACAATTAGATTGAGATGAAGGGTAAGATATAGTCATATACATACTTGATTATATGTGACCTAATGTATGGCATTATGTGATCATGTATTATAGAGACTTGAAAGACTTGAACATAAAGTAATTACACCATAGGAGACGCTAAAGGCAAGTATTCTAACTCTTGTCTCAGTTCAATCTGAACAAGTTTTTGAAGTTCATGTATCCTTACACATGAATTGAAGTATGTTGAAGTTAAAGCCAATTCCTTTGGCTAGATTTGATATATTGAGTGGATTATTGATAATCTATTCATCTGTTATCAACTGTTGTTATCTTTTGTCAACTACTTGATATGGTTTTCAAAAGAAGACTGAAATGTTAAATAAATGTTTTGTCGGTAAAACGACAGGCACGTGAGGTTGCAAAATGATTAAACGTATATACGTTTAATGTATTTAGTGTTGATCAACATAGAGTACAATAGGCTGATCACCTAGAAGTGCTCGTAAGTAATATCGGGCTTACGGACTTAGTTCCAGGTTGTCCTTTTCAAAGAAAGAATGAATACTCGAGGTCTTTGACCGGAGTGTATGTTTTACTAAATATTATTCATTGTGAAACATTTTGAAAGAAAAGAGGAAGTGCTATTTTGATTTATCAATAGTACTTCATAACTATTATTCAGTTATTGAAGATACACGATTCTTATGTGTCAAACATGTTGTTATTGAAATTGTTATACTTACTGAGCTAGTTAGGCTCACTTTTACTTGAACCATATGAATGCAGCTAATACTGAACGTCCCGAAGGATCGAATAAGGATAAAGGAAAAGCTAAGGCAGATTATTAAGCTATCTTGTAATAGTATAAGTCTATTGTTGTAATGTAATTTATATTATGACAAAGAACCTTTGTAATGGGTGTAGAACCTGGGAAATGTAAATATTATTTTGATTATATATAAGAGATATTCGTTCTTTTGAAGCTTTTCAATTGAATGAATGTATGAATGTTTGTACAGTATAGCACCTTCTGTCGGGTTAGAAGAGACCCGGATTTGGGGGCGCTACAGAAACTCCGCACCTCAGTTGGCGTTTTCGGTTGTTCCCAATTCATCACGACTTCCACCTTTGCTGGATCCACTGAAATCCCCTCATGGTCAATAACATGAGCTAAAAACTGTACCTTCTCTAACCAAAATTCACACTTAATGAATTTCGCATACAACTTCTCCCGTCTTAGTGTTTCCAACACTAATCTCAGGTGTTCAGCATGATCTTCTGGCGTCTTAGAATAGACTAGAATATCATCGATAAACACCACGACGAACTTGTCCAAATATTGTTTGAACACTCTTTTCATCATATCCATAAATGCAGCTGGTGCATTAGTCAACCCAAATGACATCACCGAAACTTCGTAATGACCATAATGAGTCCCGAATCTTCGTCTTTGGTACATCCTCCTTCCTAACCTTCAACTGATGATACCCCGTTCTTAAATCTATTTTAGAAAAATACTTAGCCCCTTTCAATTGATCAAAGAGATCATCGATCCTGGGCAATGGATATTTATTCTTTATCGTTAACTTGTTCAACTCTCGATAGTCGATACAAAGTCTTAATGATTCGTCCTTCTTTTTGACAAATAGTACCGGTGCTCCCCACAGCAAAACACTCAGTTGAATGTACTTCCTGTCCAACAGTTTTTGTAACTGAACCATCAACTCCTTCATCTCCACTGGCGCCATACGAAATGGTGCCCTAGAAATTGGTGTCGCTCCTGGCACAATGTCTATTACAAACTTTGTCTCCCTATCCGGCGGAAGACCCGACAATTCACTCAAAAATACATCGACGAATTCTCTAACTATAGGTATTTGTTCCATGGTTACTACCACTCTCTGGGTATCAACAACATAACACAGATAACCTACACACCTTTTCCTCAACAATTTCCTAGTTTGTGTCATGGTTAAACAACACGAACGACCTGGCGATCTATTCCCATAAAATACTACTTGAGGTTGTCTTAACGTTCTAATATTCACACATTTCTTTTGACAATCTATAAATTCCCCATGGTTAACTAACCAATCCATTCCGAGAATTACATTGAATTCTCATAACTTTATCGGTATCAAATCTACCGATAATTTACAACCCCGTATATCTACGCAATAACTCCTATGAATATCTTCAACAGGAATTATTTCTTCATTTGCTACCTTAATATTTAAAGGTATAGGCAACCTTTCGGGAAGTAATCCTAATCATCTAGAAAAATCACATGCTATAACGAACAAGTAGCACCCGAGTCAAACAACACGTAAGCATTTATGTCGTTGATCAGAATAATACCTGCGACGACGTCCCCTGATGCAACTGCATCTTGAACTGTCATATTAAAGGTACGACTCATCGGCCTACCCGACTGCACTGGACCCCCAATAGCTAACTTACCGCTATTGACGCCCTTGTTCCCGTCCGTCCCCTTCTTCGGGCAATTCTTTGTCATGTGGTCAGTTGACCCATACACAAAGCATCCGTGATTCTTCTTCGGACTTGGAAAGTTAGGAGAAATATGCCCGTCTTGTCCACAGTTGTAGCATACAGCCTTCCTCTTGAGACAGACTCCTAAGTGAGTCTTCCCACAGGTCTTGCAGGCCTCCATCCTCCTCTTCGAGTCTCCTTGCTTCACTCCGGTATTCCCAGAGTTGAATGCCTTCCTCTTCTGTCCCTTACCACTACCGCTGGCTCCTTCAACTTTCACTCCCCCATCCACTTTCCCTTTATTTTTCTTATCCTTGTGGTATTGGCTCAACACCTCGCTACCACCTTCGGCGATTATCGCCTTCTCTAAAATGGTCCCAAATGAAGTACTTTGGAATACTAAAATACGGTTGTAGAGCTAAGGTTTCAAGCCCTGCTCGAACCATAGTGCCTTCCTAACCTCGATATCCACTTGGTGTGGAGCGAACCTCGCCAGTTCATTAAACTTGGCGGCGTATTGGGGAACTGTCATGTCCCTTTGTTTCAACTCGAGAAACCACATTTCCAGCCTTCCCTGATTGCTCGTGGGAAAGTAGTTCTCGAAAAATATCTCCTTGAACCTCTCCCACATTACGTTCCCAATATCCGCTCTGGCCTGATTGGCCTCCCACCAAAAGTTAGCCTCTCCCTTTATCATGTAGGTTGCAAAGGCAACCTTCTAGGCCTCGTCGACATTTGCTATCAAAAATGACTTCTCGATTTCTTTTACCCATGTTTGGGCTTCGATAGGGTCCATAGTTCCTTTGAACTCCGGTGGACCAACACTCTTAAAATCCTTAAAGGTCGTAGCTCGTGCTACTCCCGAATTTATGGGGATATTAGCCCCAGTTCTATTAAATGCGGCTGTTATTAAATTAATAAACTCCTGCATTGGGTTAACCGGACCTCCCTCTGGTTGATTAACATTAGCTCCTTGGTTACGTTGTACTCTTCTTGGCAGCATTTTGCTAATACAATAAACAACACATTTCGTTATTATTCCTTTCTTTCTTTATTAGTTAGTTATTATTCAAGATTAAAAAATAACTTCCACATCCATTGCTCAGTTGTTCCATAAAAAAGTTTATATTCATTCATTCATTTGTAGTATAATACTACATCATTCCATTACACAGCCTCAGCTGATTACAATACTATCCTGCTATTGCTATCCAAAAATTGGGATTTACAAAAGACTACCCTTTGTTATACAAAAGAGGGTTTTACGTCACTACTAGATACAAATATTTACATATCTAAACTACTCTATCCACTAATAGATCACATCTGCCTTAAGGCATTATCAAAATATGCCTTGGCAAGACCGACAATAATATCACGGCTGATAGTATGCCGCGTCTGCCCTGCCTCTACAGGATAACCAGCTACCTGCTGTTGGAAATATGTATGAGAACTCCTATGAATATAGGACATTCTCCCTATCTTATGATGTTTGGTCTTTAGCTCCTCCTTGAGCTCAAAAACCTCATGATTTAACTCGTGGACTTTGTCCTTAGCCAAAATCCTCTCATCGTGTTCCTGCTCCCATATGGACTTCACGTTCGTCTTATCTTCTATAATAGCCTGGAGCTCTACCTTCAGCTCTTTAGCCTCCTGACAGTAATGGATATTTCTATCCAACACTGACATGAATAATGACATCATTGACTCCCTAGGAGCCATCTCTGCTGCTATAGCCACTGGATTGAAGGACACTACCTCCACTTCATCTTCTATCATACCATTGAATACTGACATGAGGTCAGGATCCTCTAAGTCTCCGCACTCTTTCATGACCACTATCTCTTGCTCTCTTGCATTATGGGGTTCGGTATAACCTCTATTTGGTTCACCGATTCTTCACTAACAGCTTGTACATCTAACTGCATTCCATTTACTCTTGACATCTACACAAAATAATTACGTTGATTAGTACACGTCAGTAGAATAATAAAAACACATAACATAATCATAATGCATTTTTATAAGGTTATTTTCTTCTTTTACTTCTTTAACTTCTCTTAAAGTTATGACTTAAGGTTTTAATCCCCCCCCCCTTAAGTTTTATAACCTAATGCTCTGATACCAACCTGTGATGCCCCCAAATCCGGGTATCTTCCAACCCGACAGATGGTGCTACACGGTACTACCATTCACACATACATTCAATTGAAAAGTCTAAAAGGAATGCATATGTCTTTTATATATTCAAGATAATATTAACATTTCCCCAAGTTCTTTATAACAATTACATTGTTCTTGTTATAATATCAAATATTGACGTATGCCGGGTTCGTCTTTGCATTGCCCTTATCCTTAACGGAGCCTTCGGTCCGTTCGATCTTAGCTGTGTTCATATGGTTTAAGCAAGAGTGAGCACGACTAGCTCAACAAGTACAACATTCCTAATAAACAACATGCTTTAAACATAGGAATTGTATATCTTCAATAACTGAACAATAGTTACGAAGTACTATCGATAATTTAAAATAGCACTTCTTTTCCTTCAAAATGTCTTACAACAATAATATTCAGTAAAACATCAATTTTTGTCGAAGACCTTGAGCATTTCATAAGTTCTTTGAAAAGGACAACCCAACACTAAGTCCGCAAGTCCGACATTTCTTACGAGCACGTCTAGGTGATCAACTTATAGTACTCTATGTTGATCAACACTACATTCATTAAATGTATGTACGTTTAAGTTATGGCAACCTCACGTGCCTCTCGTTAAACGACAAAACATTTTTAGCATACTCAGTCTTCGTTTGAAAACCACACCAATATAACTTGGTAAACTTTGACCATGCTTGATAGAAACATAATATAAGTCTAGCCGAAAAGAGTTGGCTTCGACTTCATCATACAATACTTCATGTGTACAAATACATGAATTACAAAGCTTGTCTAGATTGAACTGGAACAAAGGTTAAAATACTTGCCTTTAGCGTCTGCTACAGTTATAACACGTTCACGTTAAGTCTTTAAGTCTCTACAGTAAATGATAACATCACATAACACATTAGGTCATGAATGAACATACATAGTTCCTAATGAATCTTACCCTTTTTCTCAATCCAATTATGACTTAGATTTGTTATTATTAGTTTTGGCTATTATACTTACATTCATAATTGAATAGATTATCATCAACCTTTATATACTATCCTTAAGGTTTAATAATGTTTTAACAATGTTACTTCAAGTTCCTTAAGGTAAGTTCACTTTGAATTAATCACCTTACCTTCCCTTATACTTATACCCATTCATCACTATCTTTGATCTAGGGTCGAAATTGCAGCTACTTGACTTGTTCTTCTTTAAGCCGCTGGCAAGGCGAGGATCTGATGAAGCAAGTCCGGACTTGCCGCATTGTATGCAGTCCTTGTTCATTGGTCTGCACTGTGGCACCACTCCTCAGAATGTCACGTTCTATGCACGATGCTGTGGCGTGACAAATTGGCCTTGAAATTCAAGCGCCATGACGCCACTGCACCACCTGAATAGTTTTGATGATTTTTCAAATTTGCGAAATTCCTTGGCTCATAACTTCTTCGTTATAAGTCCGAATTGGCTCGTTCAAGAGCCTACGGTTCACAAATTACATACTCTACACGCTCATGCAAGAATTTTATCTATTTGACTTCGTTTGCTAAAATTTCACCTATTAGTTCATTTTTAACGAAAACGATAAACGTTCGTGAACGTTCAACGCTCGTTTCTTCATTCTAAGTCGGAATCCGGTCATTTTTGAGTCCGCAACTCTATAATGCCAAATATTACTTGTCTCTATTGAAAACCAATGTTTTCGAGTTCAAACACAAAATACGACTTCCATTCCGAGAATTTCACGAATTCGACAATTATCATCCAATCGTGTGAATTCTGGCGAAACTTCATTACTTAGGTTTTGTTCATCGTTCTAAATGGAGTTTAACCACCAAATAAATATTTCAACCTACTTATTACATCAACTTATTTTCAAATTAGGTTTTAACTTATTCTTCATAAGTTTAAGACTTACAACTTATAAACTATAAATTTTCATTCTTTATGACTTATTATAGATTTAAGTCCTTTAATCAACATTCTCACATCTTATCAAACATACTAACTTCATATGACAACCAAATGACAAGTTCATCATATGTTCTTCATAAGTTTATAACTTATTTAGGTTCAAGTTACATATTCATGACTTATTTGGCTTAAGTCCATTGCTTATTCAATTCTTACATGTTCTTAGCATACATGTTCATTTCATTACACTTCTCTTATCATCCTACAATGGTAGAGATGGAAGAATATAGGATCATAAGATCATTTACCTTTTATGACTAACTTCTTCTTCTTAGAAATCTGGCAAAGGATGTTTTGGCTTAAAAAGTGCTTATTCTCTCTAACACTTAAGTTGCTTTATGTTGGATGAAAGTTGAATAAGAAAAATAATGAAATCCCACTTGCTATTTATAGAAGTCTCTAAGTAGGGCATAAGAGTCATTAGGACATCCACCTCCTTAGATTAACCTCCTTACTATTCATTTTCTTACTTATTAAGTAAACTTGCTAATCACTCCTATTACTTGGCCACCACAAAACTTATCCTATGCTTGGCCATCACATAAAGTACTTGACCACCAAGTCTAACCCACATTAACCTTGGTTTGCTCCATGGATCATGGCTAACCCATTGGATCATTACATTGGGCTTAGGTATTAAAGTACTTAACTTAACTTTGGGCTTGCATTAATAATCACTTGGGTTTGCACCTTAATTCTCATTGGATTCTACTAATTTGTTAACAATCCTACAAGTCCCACTGAATTGGCTAAAAGCCTTATTACAAATACTATACGTATCATTCTTGTATTCTTATTCGTATATTAATTCACAATATACGATATCTCATTATTCATACCTATTCGTACCATACTTCGTATTCAATACCTTGTACAATACATACGCATCATACAATCATTACTCTTTCTTCTTAACGCTTAATATTCCTAACGTTCTCAAATTAAGTCCGCATGCAAAATATTATGTTTTCCATACTTAGATTATTATTACATAATCTATCTCACATTGATATTATAACATTACATATTTCTCGGAAGTTCAAAAATAATGCCCGAGGAGAAATCGATGAATAGTGTTTTTCAGAAAATTTCTCAAAAAACTTTTATTTTCGTTTTAAAAATTCAAACACTTTAATTCTCCCACGTAGTTAAAATACTACGACTTTTCGACGTTTCTAGGTTATAGAACAACATTCATTTTACTAACACATATTAATAATAAATAATATTATTTTATTCATCATTAAAAGTATTTACAAATGATTCGATTTTATGGGGCGTTACACATGCCTTATCCATCTACCGCACACCCACCATTTATTTTTCAACCTGACATGCGCTTTCAATACCTTGTCAAATTTTGCGTACCTCCTTAACCCTATAAATAGAGTGCTCAATTGAGCAATGAAAAACACACCATCATAATATCATAAATTCTTTCTCTATAATATTGTGAGTATTTCTTGTGAGTATAAGGATATTTTGAGTGTTGATAACAGTGCAAGATTTCATCAACATAATCTCCGTTATACCAGTCAGAACTACTTTCCTATTAAGGTAAAAGGATATTATTTTTCTCTTAAAGGATGTTATTTACTTTCAATACCCGTAAGGGGTATCATTTTCTTTTATAATCCATATTATGTAAGTGATATTATGTCATTTCATATTACTATTCATACGGTACTATTCATGGGTACTATTCACGGGTACTATTTGTGGCGTCTCCAAATCCGGGTACTAATAACCTTGAATCTGGTACATCATTTCTATAACTATTGCAGAAGATATAAACATAATTTATTTATACATTAAACATTTACAACATAACCCCCAAGGTCGATAACCTTAACTTAATACACAATTCATATCCTACATGACTTACAATGTCATTGGCATTAAAAACTATTACAATTTTAACATGCACCATATCCCAATTCTGGAATTTGTCTTTGTCTTTGCATGTATCCGAAGTTTTTTTCTTAATTTGAAATGTTTATCATGATATAGCAAGGGTGAACAACAAGTTTGCCTAGCAAGTTTAAGTTCAAAGAAAGATATATCATGATTGAAAGAATGAATAATAAGCTGGCTGACAAACTTTCAACAATATAAAAATTGTGAAAGAACATGAATCAATTTTCATAACTGAATGACCGAGTCAAAAGTAATGAATGGCCAACAATGAACATGAACAAATATAACTGAACAATATGGTAATGAAGGTGATCATCCTTTCATACCTGATGAACATATACAACATGCACAACGTCCAAATTAATAAATCATAGACGTGGTATAATCAACAATAATTATCCAATACTGTGCTTGAAAAACAATAACTCAAGTTAGAGTTAAGAACACTTACACAATAAAAGTTTAGGAACTTGCCTGCACCGTCGATTACTATTACGCAACCTATTTTAGCTTCATCTGAAAGACCTAAAATTCATAATATCGATCTTCCAATTAGAATAATATCATCACATATACTACTGCTAATTACAGTCATTATACAACTTAAACACTTATCACATAATCAAATATTAGATTACTCCTTAAAACTTCATTATTATTGTGACGCCCCCAAAATAGGTATACATCACCCATCTTGGGTCGCCAAATATATGGTACGAAATTCAAATACAACTTAATTATACAACTATTGTGTAACATACGGCAAAACATAAGCTGAGAGTTTTAAAACGAATATTGTCCTCTAGACAATATCCACACTCAATGGAGTCCTCATTACAATTATTATCACACTATTTTATAAAAATAGTGAGGACTACTATAGCCATCATCTCGGACCATCACTTCACTCCCCGACTAGTCTCAGCTATATATTCTCATTTCTTGAAGAGAATAGTGAAAGAAAAGGGTGAGCTCAACTAGCCCAGTAAGAAATATTATGACTAAGATAATGCAGCATAAGTTATCGTTAGCCTTCAACAATGTTAAACTGATAGAATATAATAGACAACAAGTTTAACTGCAGCAGAACAAACAATCCATTAGAAGAGTCAAGTAGAGCAAGATATCTACTATCTTCTATGATTTAAAAAGTTTTTCAACAGTTTTATCATTGAGACTCAGCTTAATAAATAAACTACATCATCGAATCATCCCTGCACTACGGGCCAAGGATATTCATGTAATTATCAATGGTCATGATTATACCGAATAATCCTTGGTCATAATCATACCAACAACAATCCATCAATGCACTACAGGCCAATGAGGATTTTTACCACATCATTTGTAATATTACGGGTCATGATTATACCGAATGATACCTGGTCATAATCATACCAATCAATAGTTCATCTATGCACGTAAGCCAAAGATGACTTTCATCATAATATAAGTATGAGGATGATGACAATGATATAAGAATTCAATTAAAAGAAAGCAAATGATAAATTTTTAAATATTTATAATTTAATTTATCCAGATTTCAATAATGTCCAAATTGTCAATATGATACTGCCTTGTGGAGTAAAATTCAAGAATAATATCCATGTATCAAAAATAATTTGGACAGAAAAGAAATACTTTTTTCGGTAAATAGTATCCTATGAATAGTACTTCGGGAATAGTATCCCGTGAATAGTACCTCAACATGAAAAATACTCCGAATACCCGAGTGAATAATACTAGAGTGAATAGTAATTGGGTGAATAGTAACTCATGAATAGTTACTCGTGAATAGTACTCTAGCACGAAAAGTGCCCCGAATACCCGAGTGAATAATACTAGAGTGAATAGTAATTGGGTGAATAGTAACTCGTGAATAGTACCCCAGCACGAAAAGTGCCCCGAATAAACGAGTGAATAATACTAGAGTGAATAGTAACCAGGTGAATAGTAACTCGTGAATAGTACTCTGACATGAAAAGTGCCCCGAATACCCGAGTGAATAGTACTAGAGTGAATAGTAACCAGATAAATAGTAACTCGTGAATAGTACCCCGGGTGAGAATATTGATATTTAATAAAAAAGTTCATATCAATATTCCAATAAAACGATACTGGATGAAGCGCAAAACTCAAGAATATTCCACTAATTTCAAGGATTATAGAAGCAATACTTATCATAGTAAGTTTAGATTTAAGAATATGAAAAGAAATAACATACGAAACTGTAAATGGATTTTCACCTGTCATACGGTATGTAATCCGTGTAGATAGGTTATTCCGACATATAAAAGGATGAATACGAAAAATAGTATTCCTTATAAATACGAAAGAAATAATACCCCTTACGAATATAACAAATAATATCCCTTACGAATACAACAAATAATATCCCTTACGAATACAACAAATAATATCCCTTACCTTAGTAGAAGGCTGGATACTACAATAGAGAAGTAGCAGAATACTCTTCTTCTTTCTCTCTATAGTTTCTCTCTCTATAGCTTCTCTTGTGAATCTCAGTGAATTGGTGAGAATGAAAGAATAATTAAGCTTCTATTTATAGGAGAATGGACTAAATAGTAACTAATTCATGAACGGTCTAGATTAATTTACTATTAGAATGGACGGTCCAGATTGATTTACTTTTAAAACCACCGCCGACAGTCCAAATTGATTACTTTTAAAACCACCACCGACGGTCCAGATTGATTTACTATTAAAACCACCACTGACGGTCTAGATCGATTTACTATTAAAACCACAATCAATGGTCCAGATTGATTTACTATTAAAACCACCATCAATGGTCCAGATTGCTTAACTATTAAAACCACCATCAATGGTCCAGATTGGTTTACTATTAAAACCACCAACAATGGTCCAGATTGATTTAACTTATTACGCTTTAGTACCCCTAAAGTTTTCCAAGTTTATATTATTCTCCTCTAACTTTTTTAATTCACTTATCTTCAATAAATACATTATTAATACTTCAACAATTATTCATCATTAATATTATAACTCACAATATTTAACAACCAGATCATTCCCAGGAAAGATGGGGCTTTTTGATTAAGATTTCTCCCTATTGGCGCGCAATCAGGTGACCAAACCTCTCCTCGAAAGAACTTTCTAGACATCATCAATATTGCAAATAATAATATGAATAACTTTTTCGTCTCAATTATTGATTTAATAATATAAAATATTATGCAGATGATACTGTGACAATAATTGAATCAAATAATGTGAGATACTATGCAACAATTACTGTAGCAATAATTAAGTAAATTGAGTGACTTCTTACGTAAGCATCAATAATCAATACCGTGTGCTACTATGCAACCACGCATATTACTGTACTTTTACCATAGGGTAGTTCAATAGTTTAACGGTAAAACTTTCGCCGTTATTTTTATAAAAAGATATTTTTGTCGTTTTCTAACTACGACAATACTTCTGTTGTGGGGTCCACCAATGATTGTGTTATCGAACAAATATTCCCTGACAAAAATAATATTCTCCGACCAAACGAATATTCCCCGACATAACGAATATTTTATATCAACTTGCTTACTTTGCAAAAATTTCACATATCACCCTTAACTTTAACCTTTTTATCAATTAAACCATTTATTAAATAGAATAATACTTATAAGAAAATCAAATACTTTTATTTCATAAAATTCGGGGTCTTACAATTATTATCGTCCTTTGATAATTCTTTAATCACTATATCATATACATTATGATTTAATACTTTAAACTTATATATAAATCTAATAAGTCAAATACTAATCCAGCAACCTGGATTATCCAAACATACCAATCCAGCAACCCAGATTGCAATCCAGCAAACTGGATTATAAATCCAGCAACCAGATGACCAATCTAGCACACTAAACTTCAATCCAGCAAGCTGGATTCCAAATCGAGTAACCAGATGACCAATCCAACACTTAGATGGCCAATTCCAGCAAACTTGATTCATCTGATACCCAATCCAGCAAGCCTGGATTCATTAATTTCCAATCCAGCAAACTGGATTCAACATATGTTCAATCCAGCAAGTTTGGATTCATTAATTTTACAATCCAACAAGCCGAATTCATTATCTCTTTTCACAAAAATTACAAATCAACTTATTATTTTTCTATCCTTTGTCCAAACGTATATACATATATTTCATACACAAGAAGAATTTTATCATAATTTTTCAACTCCCTTTAGTATTTTTCAAAAAACATTTTTAGTTCGTAGCTTATGAAATTAGCCCTATCATGCTTAACTCCAGAAATTCCCATCTCTTTACATAATCGTATACGTATTCATGTGACCTTCCACTTTAAATTTTGTGGCCATCAGAGTTATAGAACTCCGGTTATAGCCATTTTTGTTAGAAAATCCTAAAAATTGAAATGGCCATAACTTGGTCAATTTAAGTCAGAATGAGCTCATTTTTGGATAGGAGCTACTTTATATCATATATATTCATCCCAAAAGGCCTAAATTTATTTCACAAATTAAGTTTCCAAAACAGCCCTTGGAAAGTCTGGAATAGTAGGTTTTTTTTTAAAAAAATTACTTTTACCTACTTTGCTAAAAACAGTCCATACAAAAATCTACAATTCCTTTTTTAGTGATTTCACTTGGAGATGTTAGAAAACTCATCATATTATCATCCCAAATTTTTTTACAAATTTTGAATGCCAAAAAAATAACAAAACTACCCCTAGCAATGACTGGACCAAAATAGTCTATTTTCTTTAAAAACAACAAAACTGTTTTGGCTAAAATAGCCACTACGGATTATGTACTCAACATTTTTAGGTGATACCACTTGGGTTTAGTATTTAACTTACATATCTAGCACCCCCTTTTTACGGATTGCAAAACAAAGTTGTAGATCTCAAGTTATAAGCTTACAAAGTAGTAAAGAAAAATTAAGATTTTATAGCTTTCAAAACATAGCTTTCATTTCCTTACTTTAGATCTAAATTTTGATACACAAAAGGGTTAGAACTAAATATAAAACACTTATTAACATATAAATCTAGAGTTAAAGTTTGGAACCATAGATTGATGTTTTGATTGAGAATAAACAAAATAAACTTACATAAACTAGATAGAGTTTATACCTTTGCTTGATTTACTTCTCCTTCTTGCTAAGCTTTGATTATAGAGCTTTGATGACTTACCAAAAACTCCCCTTTCACTCCTCCATATGGCTGTCAAATCTCTCCTCTCTCTCTCTTGGTCTTGTTTTGTTTTACCAAGTTATGAAATGAGATTTGAGAGAAATGAATGGTTGTTTTTGGTTTGATCATTGGATATTTTTATTATGTTAGTAGATATACATTGCATATATCTATATTATCTCCCAACATTCCTCTTTTGCTTTCTCTCTCGCTAATTAGTATATTGATATATGGAGGATTAGTAAATAAGGTGGCACCTTAAAATAAATGACACCTAGCTAAGTTTGGTGAATATCTTTTGGAAAAAAAATGTGGCTTAAAATGATTAAGTGCTCCCACCTTTTCTCTCCACAAAATGGCCGGCCAAGTGGCCTCATTTCACCCTCCAATTAGCTAGCCATGTGGCCTCCATATCCTCTCACATAAACATCCACTTGTCCCTTCCATTCACCACATTATTATTTTGTTTAATTACTTTTATTTCACTTAAAAAATTACCATTATGTCATTCCATACTTGGATCAAGTTTTGGGTTTTTTAAAATTTTTGATTGGGCCAACACTTGGGCTTACCCCTTAAATCTTTTGGGCTTTCTAATAAAAATATTTGGGTCATGAAAATAGATTAGGTTCAATAATTTTATTATTATCTTTCCCTAGTTATTTAATTAGGGTTTCCATTTGCTTCAATTATAATTTAAATCCTTATTCATGGACACTTAATTTCTTAACCCAATTAAACTTGCTATAATTAGGTTATAAAATTAATTAATTGAGATGTATAAAATAAATCTCTTAGAATTAATATATATTTTAAATACCAATATTCTCTTATACCATAACCATTAAGTTATTAAATTTTTTTATTCCTAATATATAATTATGTTACCTTAGTTTTTTTGTTTGTTTATATAATAAACAAATAAAATAAACACATAATATTCATATTCATTTACTCACATATTCACAAAGTATTTATCATTATCATTCCCTTGCTAAAATATATAGCACATCACTAAATATATATATATATATATATATATATATATATATATATATATATATATATATATATATATATATATATATACATATACATATACACAATGCGTTATTCTTATAATATCTCTTCACTTGAATTTTATTTCCTTAATAAAATTTTCCACATTCATAATCTATTTCTTTCTTTAAAAATTTTAAATTATTCCTTTATTTTCACTTTAGGTTTTATTCTTTAACATTTAATTTAATCATTTAAAATCTTATGAATTTTTGGGATGTCACATTCTTCCCCCCTATAAGGATTTCATCCCTGGAATCACTATTGCAACAAAAGTACATATATTTAACATCTTCTTCTAAGATTTTCATCCTTAAAATTTTAGCCTACTATAACCTACTCCTTTCATTCACCCAAACTAGGTTTTTAATACAACATTTATTCAATCATATCAGATTCTATCCGTACGTAATGAGTTCATACTATTGCATACCCATCATCATATACTACCCAAAACATCTCTCCAAAGAGTTAAAATTTCAAATCATGCTGAGGAGTCATATAGACCATGAACTTTCATTTTTAATTTTTGAAAAGGTTTATACAAAAATTCATTTGCAAACCGTCATGACTTACGGACACGGAGGGTGATCAACCCGTTATGCCCTGTACTGATCAGGTACTACATGTTAGAACAATTTTTTCGTTCATCATATCCGCCTTGGGCGCACAAAAGTTTCCCAATTTTGGCACCTCAGTCTTATCATAGGATTCTGCACCAAAACAATTTGGTTCGGGATATATTTTCAAAGAATACTTTGAATTTTCATAAATGTTGGTCTAGCTGAATCAAATAGCTTAGACTCATACAATTAATTAAAGTTTACAATCGAAACATGTATGGCCAAACCCCGTTGGAAATAGTTTATCTTTAAAATTCAATATTTTTATGACTGCACTGTAATTACAGTCCGTTTGAGAATTCCGTCATTGTGTGACTTTGTCATACTACATCATTCCATAGTGGGTTGACGATCTTTCGATCACATCAAACACTAAGTAATTATGCATTGATAACTCCATCATTTTTATCATCTTTGCACCAGGTTACATGATGCATTAGTGATATAAAATATATTTTGATATTTTCAAATTATTTTCGTCTAGCTGAAACTATTAGCATAGACTATTCTTTTAAGCAGTTCAAAAATCAGTGCAAATCAGTTTTAGTATTTTCATACCTCAACAGGTAACGATGTGTCAGTGTCCCGAAGTCCACACATAGACAATTGTCACAATGTACTGAGAGAAAAAAAAATCATTTTTAAAAGGCACATCAATGCGTATTTAGCTTGATGTCAACAATTTCGAAGTCTAGCATAGCTAGAAGATTTGGAATACCTATGCTTCCACCATTAACTCCAATTTCTATAATGATCCATTGCTTAATAATTCTATCTATTCCTATCATCCCCAATCCTCCATTCACAACTCTCATATGCCCCAGTTCATCAAACTTATCACACGCTATGAGTTCAGGAACATTCCACAATAATATGAATTTCGGAACTTATCCTAGCAATACGTAGTTCAAGAACCAATCAAGAACTGTTCATACGCTTAGGGGTTCAAAAACTATACGATTATGAGTCACAAACTTACCATAAGTATGGGTTTTAAGAACTCGTACCTAACCTTATATTATATACCTATCCTCTACCTATTTGTTATACCGAGAAAATCGGATTTTTATGACAATTAAATTTTTATTTGATTATATGAATTAAATGGGTTTAATTAATTTCTTTGTGAGTAAGCTATGTGAAGGTCGTTCTATGACCTAGAATGTGCTAACGTGGTTAGTATTCTGGCTACGTGTTAGAAATAATTGTTTGGAATTTCCAAGACGAAAATAAATGTTTTCCAAGAAATTACCGTAAAAATACTATTCATCTGTTTCTGTTCGGGGAATTATTTTGAAATTCTGAGAAACGCGTGATGATAGAATATTGAGATTAGATGGAATATTTGATAATATTTCATTTATGACAAACACAGTTTTCGCCTGCGGACTTAAAACCTAAGGGTTGAGTATATTGATTTCCGAGAAGGAAATAATATGCGTAGAAGGAATGGCTTTAGGTTTAATGCGAGTGTTATACATTGGGTGATACTATTTAGTATCTATGTATAATACGAAGAGTAAATACGAACTACGATACGATTATTGTACGTGTAGTATACGGAAAGAATACGTAAATTGTACATGTAGAATACGATTCGTATTATAGGATTAAGATTAAGTCTTAATGAATAATTCATTTGAGTTGGATTTCTATTAGTCCAATTATTAAATGACTAAGCCCAATGAGATTAGTGAGTTGGGCCCAAGTCTAGGCCCAATGTTTATTTGGTTAAGCACAATTCTTTTAAACTGAACCATGGATCGAACCGGTGGGTCACTGAATGGGTAATACCCATGGGGCAACCCATGGGATGACCCATGGTAATTGGTGGGCCGACCACTTTATGTGGTAGCCAAGAATAAGGCTTGGTCACTAAGTATTTTACTTGGTGACCAAGTGTGAATAGTAAGGAGGTGGGGTGTGTATTGTCCATAATGCCCTCCATTCTAGTTTCTATAAATAGAGAGCTAGGTTGATTCATTTGTGAGTTTTTCCAAGATTCAACTTATATATTTGAGGGAGAAAAAGTGCTAGACTCAACCAAAACATACACTTTGGAAGCTTGATCTTCTAGTTTTCCAAGAGAGTTTCATAGGAGTTCTTGAGGTAATAATCCTTACCTTTTCTCTCCATCCCTTTTTGATTTTCTTTTGTATTGAAGAATCATAGATGGGTGGTATATGTCTTGTATGAGAGATTAAATATGACTTACCATAGATTCAAACTCTATAAGTCATGAGATTATAAGAATCATAAGGTTTAATATAGTTTTGAGCCATGAAAATATTGATAGTTGAGATCGATTATTGATAAACAATTGAGCTCCATCAATACATTAATTTATGCATCTTGTTTGGTTAGGATGTAGAGATGAAATCCATGGAGTAATCCATGAGATTTGGCTTAAAGAATGATAGTAACGAAGTTATGGCGAATTTTATGAAAATAGACGATAAACGTCGAAAACGTTGAATTCCGGATTAAGTGTCAAAAGGTGCCATGAGACTTGAACACGTTGGTTTTCAATGTCAACACGTGAGATAAGGTGATTAAGAGTTGTGGGTTCGAGAATCGTCGTATTCTGACTTAAAACGAAGAAAACGAGCATTGAACGCTCTTTAATGTTTACGAATGTCTAAAAATGAATTCAATAATGAATTTTGAGTTATCAGATTCGAAAGTGTCAAAATATGAATGCGTAGATTACGTTATTTGTGACGTGTAGACTTTTGAACGGACCAAATCGGGATTATAATGAAGAAGTTACGACCCCGGGAATTTCACAAAGTTTTAAAAATTTGTTGGAATGCAGATCGAGGTCTGAGCAAGCGGCTACCCAGATATAGTTCAATCAGCCATACCATGTTGACATGATGATGTTGCACCTCGCTAAGTGGCTTGCATTATTGAGATGGGAGCCTTGCATCGCTAATCGGGCGCCAGTAACGCCAGTCTAGTGCTATGTAGGCCGGGCCAAGTCATGTGAAAGTGTAAGGGCTTGGATTCTGACTTAGGTTTTCAACTGTAATTGTTTGGAGACCTATAGGGAGAATGTTTGTACACTTCATAAGTGTATCAAAGTTATTCCTATACTACTTATACTAAGGTATAAGGTATGAAACTTAGGAATGAAATTCATGTTAATGAGTTAAGAACGTTGAACAACGTTGGTAACTCGCTGACAATGTTCGAGTCTGGTTAATAAATGTAAGTTGTGTAATAAATCGGGACGAAAGGTAATAAGTCATGTTGACTTTAGTAAATGATATTAAGTTAACAAAGACATAGAAGAGAAAGAAGCTTGTAGGAACAATGTGAAAAGTTGTTTGATAGCTAATTACAGTATGCTATGTGAATATATCATGTAGATTCTGTAAAAGCTGTGGTCAGTCGAGTAAGTTGTTTGAAGACGCTGAAAGGCAAGTTTTCTTAACGCTTGTCTAACTTTCATTTTAGCCAAGTTTTATGTGATTCATGAACTGAATTGCAAGACTTGTTTTAAAGAAAGGGTCGATGCCAGATTTTAACTCGGCTAGACTATTTGTAATATATAGATTGATTATGATTCGTACCATTCTATATAGAAATGTTAACGCTATCCTATGCCAAGTAATTGGTACGGACATGAAGGTAATGTTTGTCTATGAACAAACAAAAGTATTTTTCATCGATATTTCGATGGGCATGCGAGTTTGCCAAAAATATTAAACGTAAATATTTTTAATGAATGAGTATTGATCAACATAGAGTACTATAGGCTGATCACCTAGAAGTGCTCGTAAGTTATCGGATGAACGGCCTTAGTGCTGTGGACTCCTTTTCAAGTATAAAAACTGAAAGTTACTATTCATGGTCTATCGACCGGTTCAGAATTCCTAATTTATTCTATACTTTGGGAATTGATGTTATGAACTGTTAAAGTATTATTGATTCATAATACTTCATAACTATTATTCAGTTATGTCGGAATTGTTATATAATTCACGAATGTGGTATTACTGTTATCCTTTGTTAAAACGTGTTGAGCTGTCATGCTCACTTCTTGCGTGAATTATATAACTGCAGTTAAAGATGAACGTACTGTGAATGCCAAGAGAGATAAGGGCAAAGCTAAGATGGATGCTTAAGCATTGTGTAATAGTTTAGTAAGTTTGTATGTATTATACATTATGAACAATGAACGATGTAACCGGTTTATGAACCTGGGAAGAATTATACTTTGATTGTAATAAGATGATAGTAATTACATTCATTTTTTTGGATTTCAATGGAATGATTGTATGAATGTTAGTACAGTGGAGCACCATCTGTCGGGTTAGAAGATACCCGAATTTGGGGGCGTTACAGGTTGGTATCAAAGCTTTAGGTTATAAAACTTAAGGGGGGAAGAACCTTAGGCTAATAACCTCGTAAGGAAGGTAAAGTCTGAGGAATGAAATTCAAGTCCATTGAATTAATAAGATATTGAGATAACTCAGTATCGAAAGGATTAAACGATGGAAATTAATCTTAAAGATATTAAATGTGATTTGTGCTTATACTATTGTGTATTATGTACTAATCAACTTGTTATATGCTATTGTAGATGTCGATCAATAGCATGATGTATAGAGACATTCACATTGTGAGTGAAGAGTCAGTGAACCATGTTGAGGTTGTACCAATGCCAGTGGCGGAGGTACCGATAGTAGTACTAGATGACTCAGACATTGAGGAGTACATCTCTGAGGAGGAATACTCTAAGGAGACTATGGGTTTAGCATCATACTTGCACGAGATGCTAGACGTAGAGGAGGAAATGAAGGTGACATCGGTTAATACGGTGGTGCCTACTCAAGAGCCGACACCTTCGGATGCAATGAGAGCATTGTATCTGTCTGTGTTGGATAGGAATGTGCATCTGCGCTCAGTAGTAGAGACGCAGATTGAGGAGATAACTGCCTTATATGAGGCGAAAGAATCTACAGAGGCAGACTTTGAGTCGGAGCACGACAAAAAAGTGCTTATGACTGATAAGGCTCGTGATTATAAGGATGAGGTCCTTGAGCTACAAAAGAAACTAGTTGAGAAAGACCAGAAAATAGATAGGATGTCATACATCCACGAATGTGCTCATGAGGATTTCAAGTTGAAAATTTCTTGTTATTCTATTGAGTCTGGACAGACTCGACATACCATAAGTCGAGATATAGTGTCGATTCTAGCAAATAAGAAATATGAAAATGTCGTTCGACAGTGTTAGTAGATCGTTAGATCTTTTTGTATATGAGTAGTGACGTAAAACCCTCTTTTGTATAGCTAAAGGGTAGTCTTTTTGTAAATCCCAATTTTTATAGAAGGCAATCGCGGGATAGTATGTAATAGCTTTTGGCTAAGGGAACATGATGTAAATAGTTTTGACTATGAAAGCATATTTATATAATGAAGTTTTTATTTAATGTGCTTGTTGTGGTATGAATGGTTGTTGTTGATTTAAAATGATAACCGAGTAGTTAAATAGATAATAATGAAGCTTTATTTATTTAATCAGAATTATGCCACCGAGAAGGAGATAACATAACCAAGAGACCGAGTCTCATAATAAGAATCGGGGGGGGGGGGTCCTAATAACCCTATGCAAGAGTTCGTTAATTTATTAACGGCTCCATTTAACCAAGGGGGTGGGATTCCAATAGCTCCTCGGGTAACAAGAACAATTACCTTTAAGGACTTTAAAAGTGTGGATCCTCCCGAGTTCCGAAGAACGACGGACCCGTTAGAAGCCTAGACATGGGTTAGAGAGATTGAAAAGGCGTTTGTGATAACAAACGTAGGTGAGGCGTAAAAGACTTCTTTTGTGACTTACATGATGAAGGGAGAAGCCAACTACTGGTGGGAGGCTCACCCGGTGGGTGGGAGCTAGGACATGAGGGTCATTACGTGGGAACAATTTAAGAAGGTCTTCTTCGAAAACTATTTCCCTACTAGCATGCAAGGTAGGATGGAAATTAAGTTCCTAGAACTTAAACAGGGGGATATGAAAGTTCCCCAGTATGCCGCTAAGTTTAAAGAATTGGCAAGATTTTCTCCACATCAGGTGGACACAGATGCGAGGAAGGCGCACAGGTTTGAGCAGGGCTTAAAACCCTGGCTCTACAGTAGGATATCGGTTTTCTAGAGTGCTTCCTACGGGACCATTCTGGAGAAGGCGATAATAGCTGAAGGTGGTGGTGAGGCATTGTCTCAGTATCACAAAGAGCGGAAGATTAAGAGTAAGTTAGAGGGAGGTAATAAGGCTGAAGTTGCTAGTGGAAGCGGCAACTTGCCAAAGAGAAAGAGTTTTAACCTTGGGAATACCGGGGTAAAGCAGGGAGATCCCAAACGGAGGACGGAAGCATGTAAAACATGCAGAAAGTCTCACATAGGAGTTTGTTTAAAGGGGAAAGCAGTATGCTACAACTGTGGGCAAGAGGGGCATTTGTCACCCAACTGTCCTAACCCTAAGAAGAACCATGGATGTTTTGTCTGTGGGTCAATGGACCATATGGCAAGAAATTGCCCAAAAAGGGTTTAGAGGGGAATAAGCTCTGGTAGTGGTAAATTAGCCATTACTGGACCAACACCATCTGTGGGTAGACCCTCGGCTCATACGTTTAATATGACTGTGCAAGATGTGGTTGCATCAACAGATGTGGTAGCAGGTATCATTCCGGTCAATGAGATAAATGCTTATGTGTTATTTGACTCGAGTGCTACTTGTTCTTTTATAGCATGTGAATTTGCTAAGCGATTAGGTTTAATCCCTGAGAAGTTAACTATACCTTTAGATGTTAAGGTAGCAAATGATGAGATAACCCCCATTGAATATATTCATAAGGATTGTTGCGTAGAAATTAGAGGGAATAAGTTATCGGTAGATTTGGTACCGATAAGGGTAAAATAATTCGATGTAATTCTTGGTATGGATTGGTTGGTTAACCATAAGGAAATTATAGATTGCCATAGGAAAAGTTTAAACCTTCGGCTTTCTAAGAAAACCAAGGTAGTGTTCTTCGGTAGTAAATCACCGAGACGCTCTTGTTGTCTGTCTATGACACAAGCTAGGAAGATGTTGAGAAAAGTGTGTGTAGGTTATCTGTGCCATGTTGTGGATACCCAAAGAGTGGGAACATCCTTGGATCAGATACCTATAGTGCAAGAGTTCGCGGATGTATTTCTGGAGGAGTTACCGAGTATTCCACCAGACAGGGAAATGGAGTTTGTAATTGATGCATTCTCGAACCGGCACCGGCTTTCAAGGGCACCATATCGAATGGCGCCAGTTGAGATGAAGGAGTTAATGGTTCAATTATAAGAACTATTAGATAGGAAGTACATTCAATCGAGTGTGTCTCCTTGGGGAGCCCCAGTGTTGTTTGTAAAGAAGAAGGATGGGTTGTTAAGACTTTGTATCGACTATCGAGAGTTGAACAAGTTAACGATTAAGAATAAATACCGCTGCCCGGGATCGATGATCTATTTGATCGCCTGAAAGGGTAAAGTATTTTTCTAAGATAGATTTGCGTACGGGTATCATCAGTTAAAAGTAAGGAAGGAAGATGTACCTAAGACGACATTCAGAACTCGTTATGGTCATTACGAGTTTCTGGTGATGTCGTTTGGGTTGACTAATGCGCTAGCCACATTTATGGATATGATGAACATAGTGTTCAAACAATTTTTGGACAAGTTTGTCGTAGTGTTCATTGATGATATTCTAGTCTATTCTAAGACGTCAGAAGATCATGCAGAACATTTAAGAATAGTGTTGGAGACACTATAGAAGGAGAAGTTGTATGCGAAATTCACAAAGTGTGAATTTTGGCTTGAGAGAGTACAGTTTCTAGGGCATGTTATTGATAAGGATGACATTTCCGTAGATCCAGAAAAAGTAGAAGCAGTTAATGAATGGGAACAACCAAAAATGCCAACCGAGGTTTAGAGTTTTCTGGGGTTAGCGGGATACTATAGAAGGTTCATTCCGGACTTTTATAAAATAGCTACTCTAGCTTGACAAATCCGGCCAGGAAGTCTATGAAGTATGTGTGGACTGAAAAATGTGAGAACAGTTTTCAGGAGTTGAAGAAGAGGTTAAGTGATGCACCTGTATTGTCCTTACCTGACGATACAAGGAATTTTGTAGTGTATAGCGATGCTTCGCATAAACGACTGGGTTGCGTGCTCATGCGGCATGGCAAGGTCATTGCGTATGCGTCACGTCAATTAAAGGATTATGAGAAGGTTTATCCTACTCACGACCTGGAATTAGCATCTGTAGTTTTTGCCCTAAAGATATGGAGGCATTATCTTTACGGTGAAAGGTGTGAGATATATACGAACCACAAAAGTCTGAAATATATCTTCACACAAAAGGAGTTGAACATGAGACAGAGAAGATGGTTAGAGTTAATAAAAGATTACGACTGTGATATTTTATATCATCCGGGAAAAGCAAATGTAGTAGCCGATGCGCTGAGTAGGAAGAGTAGAGAGAAACTATCAATGTTAACAACTCAGAATGAGTTGATAACAATGATGGCAAGCATGGAGCTAGAAGTTAAGTTACCATAAGAAGCGGGGGAAATGTTATTTTCCATGGAAATCCAACCGACCATAGAGGAACTGGTTAGGGGAGTACAATTGAGTAACGAGGAATGCCAGCAGATACAGAAGAGGATAGAAGATGAAGAGAAGACTAAGTATAACCTCGATAAGGAGGGATTACTTCGTTTTGAAGGAAGAATTTAGGTTCCAAATGATCCCAAATTAAAGGAAGAAATAATGATGGAGGCTCATAGTTCGAGGTACTCGATACATCCCGGTAGTACGAAGATGTATCAAGACCTTTGTCAGAACTTTTGGTGGCCGAACATGAAGAGGGAGATAGCAGAATACGTTAGTAGATGCTTAACTTGTCAAAAAGTTAAGGCTGAACACCAACGACCTAGCGGGTTGTTGAAACCGTTAGAAATTCTAGAGTGGAAGTGGGAGCACATCACGATGGACTTTGTTGTGGGACTTCCGATAACCAGAAAAGGATATGATGTTATTTGGGTGATAGTGGATCGATTGACGAAATCGGTTCATTTTCTACCAATAGGAGTTAAGTATAACTTGGATCAGTTAGCTAAGCTGTATGTCAAGGAAATTATTTCCAGACATGGAGTACCTGTTTCGATCGTGTCAGATTGTGATCCACGATTCACATCGAACTTTTGGAGGAGGTTGCAAGAGCAAATGGGAACGTAGTTAAGATTAAGTACGGCGTATCATCCTCAGACGGATGGTCAGAGTGAGAGGACAATTCAAATGCTTGAAGATATGTTAAGATCTTGCGTTATGGATTTCAAAGGAAATTGGGATAAATATTTACCATTGGTGGAATTTTCGTACAACAATAGTTTTCACTCTAGTATAGGCATGCCGCCTTACGAAGCGTTGTATGGAAGGAAGTACCGAACTCCATTGTGTTGGGATGAGGTGGGTGAACGTCGGATGTTGGGACTTGAGATGGTACAACAAACGACGGACATGGTGAAGTTGATACATACTCGATTAGTTGCTGCTCAAGATAGGCAGAAGAAGTATGCAGATCCTCACAGAGAAAAGAGAGAATTCGATGTAGGATCCTTTGTTTTTCTAAAAGTATCGCCTTGGAAGGGAAAGATACGTTTTGGGAAGAAAGGAAAGTTAAGTCCAAGGTTTGTAGGACCTTTTGAGATTTTAAGAAGGGTAGGAGAGGTAGCTTATGAAGTAGCTTTACCTCCAGAGATGGAACGCATTCATAATGTGTTTCACGTGTCAGTGTTGCGTCCTTATAAATCGGACTATAAACACGTAATAGAATATGAATCTATTCAAATAGAGAAAGACTTGTCCTATGAGGAAATTCCAGTTCAAATTATTGATAGGAAGGAACAAGTTTTAAGAAATAAGGTAATACCTTCAGTAAAGGTGTTATGGAGAAACCACAATGCTGAAGAAGCAACGTGGGAGCTCGAAAGTAAAATGAAGGAAGATTTTCCTCATTTGTTTAAGTAATTATAAGCTAAGATTCTGGGGACAGAATCCTTATAAGGGGGAGAGAATGTAACACCCGAGAAAATCGGATTTTTATGATAATTAATTTTTTATTTGATTATGTGAAGTAAATGGGTTTAATTGATTTCTTCATGAGTAAGCTATGTGAAGGTCGTTCTATGACCTAGAATGTGCTAACGTGGTTAGTATTCTGGCTACGTGTTAGAAATAATTGTTTGGAATTTCCAAGACGAAAATAAATGTTTTCCCAGAAAATTTCCGTAAAAATACTATTCATCCATTTCTGTTCGGGCAATTATTTTTAAATTTCGAGAAACGCGTGATGATAGAATATTGAGATTAGATGGAATATTTGATAATATTTCATTTATGACAAACGCAGTTTTTGCCTGCGGACTTAAAACCTAAGGGTTGAGTATATTGATTTCCGAGAAGGAAATAATATGCGTAGAAGGAATGGCGTTAGGTTTAATGCGAGTGTTATACATTGGGTGATACTATTTAGAATCTATGTATAATACGAAGAGTAAATACGAAGTACGATACGATTATTGTACGTGTAGTATACGGAAAGAATACGTAAATTGTACATGTAGAATATGATTCGTATTATAGGATTAAGATTAAGTCTTAATGAATAAGTCATTTGAGTTGGATTTCTATTAGTCCAATTATTAAATGACCAAGCCCAAGGAGATTAGTGAGTTGAGCCCAAGTCTAGGCCCAATGTTTATTTGGTTAAGCCCAATTCCTTTAAACCGAACCGTGGATCGAACCGGTGGGTCACCGAATGGGTAACACCCATGGGGCAACCCATGGGATGACCCATGGTAAGTGGTGGGCCAACCACTTTATGTGGTAGCCAAGCATAAGGCTTGGTCACTAAGTATTTTACTTGGTGACCAAGTGTGAATATTGAGGAGGTGGGGTGTGTATTGTCCATAATGCCCTCCATTCTAGTTCTATAAATAGAGAGCTAGGTTGATTCATTTGTGAATTTTTCCAAGACTCAACTTATATATTTGAGAGAGAAAAAGAGCTAGACTCAACCAAAACATACACTTTGAAAGCTTGATCTTCTAGTTTTCCAAGAGAGTTTCATAGGAGTTCTTGAGGTAATAATCCTTACCTTTTCTCTCCATCCCTTTTTGATTTTCTTTTGTATTGAAGAATCATAGATGGGTGGTACATGTCTTGTATGAGAGATTAAAGATGACTCACCATAGATTCAAACTATATAAGTCATGAGATTATAAGAATCATAAGGTTTAATATAGTTTTGAACCATAAAAATATTGATAGTTGAGATTGATTGTTGATAAATGATTGAGCTCCATCAATACATTAATTTATGCATCTTTCTTGGTTAGGATGTAGATATGAAATCCATGGAGTATTCCATGAGATTTGGCTTAAAGAATGATAGTAACGAAGTTATGGCGAATTTTACGAAAATAGACGATAAACGTCGAAAACGTTGAATTCCGGATTAAGGGTCAAAAGTTGTCGTGAGACTTGAACACGTTGGTTTTCAATGTCAACACGTGAGATAAGGTGATTAAGAGTTGTGGGTTCGAGAATCGTCGTATTCTGACTTAAAACGAAGAAAACGAGCATTGAACGCTCTTTGACATTTACGAACGTCTAAAAACAAATTCAATAGTGAATTTTGAGTTATCGGATTTGAAAGTGTCGAATTCTTATATGAACGCATAGATTACATTATTTGTGACGTGTAGACTTTTGAACGG
Organism: Panax ginseng; assembly: GCA_020205605.1. NCBI lineage: Eukaryota > Viridiplantae > Streptophyta > Magnoliopsida > Apiales > Araliaceae > Panax > Panax ginseng. The sequence continues at coordinate 93,978,481 of CM035129.1, forward strand.
ACCAAATCGGGCTTAAAACGAAGAAGTTACGGCCCCGGGAATTTCACAAAGTTTTAAAAATTTTGTTGAATCGATATCGTGGTCCGGCACCGCTGGCGCGCATAGTTCAAATCAAATCGCCATAGCATAGTCACGCAAGACAAATGATGTCAGACACATCGCTAAGTGGCACCGCAACACCATCGTTCATGTAGCAAGCAACATGAGACGGAGCTCTTGGCATCGCTAACCTGGCCACGCAGCGGTCTGCCTAGTGTTATGTGAAATGTATACCGCAGCCACGAATGTAAGGGCTTGGATTCTAACTTAGGTTTTCAACTATAATTGTTTGGAGACCTATAGGGAAAATGTTTATACACTTCATAAGTGTATCAAAGATATTCGTATACTACTTATACTAAGGTATACAGTATGAAACTTAGGAATGGAATTCATGTTAATGAGTTAAGAACGTTGATCAACGTTGGTACCTCGCCGAAAATGTTCCAGTCCGGTTAATAAACGTCAGTTGTGTAATAAACTGGGACAAAAGGTAATAAGTCATGTTGACTTTAGTAAATGATATTAAGTTGACAAAGACATAGAAGAGAAAGAAGCTTGTAGGAATAATGTGAATAGTTGTTTGATAGCTAATTACAGTGTCCTATGTGAATATATCATGTAGATTCTGTAAAAGCTGTGGTCAGTCGAGTAAGTTGTTTGAAGACGCTGAAAGGCAAGTTTTCTTAACGCTTGTCTAACTTTCATGTTAGCCAAGTTTTATGTGATTCATGAACTGAATTGCAAGACTTGTTTTAAAGAAAGGGTCGATGCCAGATTTTAACTTGGCTAGACTATTCGTAATATATAGATTGATTATGATTCGTATCATTCTATACAGAAATGTTAACGCTATCCTATGCCAAGTAATTGATACGGACGTGAAGGTAAGCTTTGTCTATGAACAAACAAAAGTATTTTTCATCGATATTTCGATGGGCACGCGAGTTTGCCAAAAATATTAAACGTAAATATGTTTAATGAATGAGTGTTGATCAACATAGAGTACTATAGGTCGATCACCTAGAAGTGCTCGTAAGTTATCTGGATGAACGGCCTTAGTCTTTTGTGGACTCCTTTTCAAGTATGAAAACCGAAAGTTACTTATTCATGGTCTATCAATTTGCTCGTAATTCCTAATCTATTCTATACTTTTGAACCGATGTTATGAACTGTTAAAGTATTATTGATTCAAAATACTTCATAACTATTGTTCAGTTATGTCGGAATTGTTATATAATTCACGAATGTGGTATTACTGTTATCCTTTGTTAAAACTTGCTGAGCTATCATGCTCACTTCTTGCGTGAATTATATAACTGCAGTTAAAGATGAACGTACTGTGAATGCCAAGAGAGATAAGGGCAAAGCTAAGATGGATGCTTAAGCATTGTGTAATAGTTTAGTAAGTTTGTATGTATTATACATTATGAACAATGAACGATGTAACCGGTTTATGAACCTGGGAAGAATTATACTTTGATTGTAATAAGAAGATAGTAATTACATTCATTTTTTTGGATTTCAATGGAATGATTGTATGAATGTTAGTACAGTGGAGCACCATCTGTCGGGTTAGAAGATACCCGAATTTGGGGGCGTCACAGGTTGGTATCAAAGCTTTAGGTTATAAAACTTAAGGGGGGAAGAACCTTAGGCTAATAACCTCGTAAGGAAGGTAAAGTCTGAGGAATGAAATTCAAGTCCATTGAATTAATAAGATATTGAGATAACTCAGTATCGAAAGGATTAAAAGATGGAAATTAATCTTAAAGATATTAAATGTGATTTGGGGGCGTCACAAGAAAAGAATCACCTTCTCAACATGTATATAGCAAATAGCGCGACATAAATATTTCAATGATTATCACTACCAGAAGCTAAGTGGTGTCGAACCAAACATAATCCCCTGCCCATACAAAGAATCGGTCAACTCGACCACTAATCAATATAGGAATCTAAGAGTTTGTTACACCAAGGATAATTCCCCGCCCATACAAAGAATTGTTCAACTTAACCACTATATCGATATAGGAAGCTAAGTGGTTCTAAAACCAAGTACAAATTCCCCGCCTATACAAGGAATCATACAACTTAGCTGTTGACATGAGTCCTCAATTGAAATCCCACATAATCTTAGTTCCACACTTACTCTATACGAATTTTATTCAATCCGTATCTTATCATTCACCACTCTTTTTTGAGTTTAAATCGTACTAATTCATAGTACAACTGACACACAACAATTTTGCTATAAACTTTTCAATCACTCGATTGATCCTCCTCTCCACTATGATCTTATCAGATTACGGTGTGATCTCATCGTATTTTATTACAATTCATTTCTATATTGTGATCGTTTTGTTTTACGATCTCCTTTCCCCGTATAATTTTAGTCTTTTAGACTCTCTAATCATTACTATAATTCATCTTTATTATCAGAGTTAGGTAACTCTGTATCTTTATTACTTATCGAGATTCTTCTTTGAATCTTATCGACGCACTAACTCTATTTGAGTTAGTCCTTATCCTTATCACTGAGATTATTAGCCTAAGGTAACCCTACCTAAGGTTTATAACCTACAGCTTTGATACCAACTATGATGTCCCCAAATCTGGGTACTAATCATCACGAATCTGGTACATCATTTCTATAACTATTGCGGAAGATATAAACATAATTTGTTTATACATTAAATATTTACAACATAACCCCCAAGGTCGATAACCTTAACTTAATACACAATTCATATCCTACATGACTTACAATGTCATTAACATTCAAAACTATTACAATTTTAACCTGCACCATATCCCAATTCTAGAATTTGTCTTTGTCTTTGCCTGTATCTGAAGTTTTTATCTTAATCTGAAATGTTTATCATGATATAGCAAGGGTGAGAAACAAGTTTGCCCAGCAAGTTTAAGTTCAAAGAAAGATATATCATGATTGAAAGAATGAATAATAAGCTGGCTGACAAACTTTCAATAATATAATAATTGTGAAAGAACATGAATCAATTTTCATAACTGAATGACCGAGTCAAAAGTAATGAATGGTCAACAATGAACATGAAAAAATATAACTGAACAATATGGTAATGAATGTGATCAGCCTTTCATACCTGATGAACATATACAACATGTACAACGTGCGAATCAATAAACCATAGACGTGGTATAATCAATAAAACTTATCCACTACTGTGCTTGAAAAATAATAACTCAAGTTAGAGTTAAGGACACTTGGACAATAAAAGTATAGGAACTTACCTGCACCGTCGATTACTATTACGCAACCTATTTTAGCTTCATCTGAAATGCCTAATATTGATAATATCGATCTTCCAATTTCAATAATATCATCACATACACTACTGTTAATTACAGTCATTATACAACTTAAACACTTATCACATTATCAAATATTAGATTACTCTTTAAAACTTCATTATTATTATTATCGTCCTTTAATAATTCTTTAATCGCTATATCATATACATTATGATTTAACACTTTAATCTTATATATTATAAGTTCTTCTTTAAAATCTATTAAGTCAAATACTAATCCAGCAACTTGAATTATCCAAACATACCAATCCAACAACCCAGATAGTAATTCAGTAAACCATATTGCAATCTAGCAAACTGGATTCCAAATCCAAAGAATCGACAACCAATCCGGACACTAAATCGCAATCTAGCAACCGGATTCTAAATCCAAAGAACGGATGGCCAATCTAGCACCCAGATGGCCAATCCAGCAAACTAGATTCATCTGATACCCAATCCAGTAATCCTGGATTCATTAATTTCCAATCCAACAAACTGGATTCAACAGATGTTCAATCCAACAAGCCTGGATTCATTAATTTTTCAATCCAACAAGCTGAATTCATTATCTCTTTTCAAAAAAATACCAAATCAACTTATTATTTTTCTATCCCTTTTCTAAACATATATCATATATTTCATACACAAAAAGAATTTTTTCATAATATTTCAACTCCCTCTAGTATTTTTCAAAAATCATTCTTAGTTCGTAGCTTAAGAAATTAACCCTATCATGCTCAACTCCAGAAATTCCCATCTCTTGACATAATCTTATATGCGTTAACATGAGCCTCCAATTTAAATTTTGTGGCCATCGGAGTTATAGAACTCTGGTTATAGCCGTTTTTGTCAGAAAGTCCTAAATATTGAAATGGACATAACTTGGTCAATTTAAGTCGAAATGAGCTTATTTTTGGACAAGAGCTACTTTATATAATATATTTTTATGTCCCAAAAGACTTGAAATTATTTCACAAATTAAGTTACCGAAACAACCCTTGGAAAGTCTGAAACAGTAGGGTTGTTTTTTAAAAAATGACTTTTACTTACTTTGCTAAAAACAATTCATACGGAAATATTCAACTCCCTTTTTAGTGATTCCACTTGGAGATGTTAGAAAAATAATTATATTATCATCCCCAAATTTTCTAGAATTTTTGAATATCAGAAAAATGACGAAACTACCCCTAGCAATGACTGGACCAAAATAGTTTATTTTTCTTTAAAAACAACAAAACTGTTTTGGCTAAAATAGCCACTACGAATTGTGTACTAAACATTTTTGAGTGATACCACTTCGGTTTAGTATTTAACTTACATATCTAGCACCCCCTTTTTACGGATTTCAAACAAAGTTGTAGATCTCAAGTTATAAGCTTACAAAGTAGTAAAGAAAAATTAAGATTTTATAGCTTTCAAAACATAGCTTTCATTTCCTTACTTTAGATCTAAATTTTGATACACAAAAGGGTTAGAACTAAATATAAAACACTTATTAACATGTAAATCTAGAGTTTTTAAAGTTTAGAACCATAGATCCAAGTTTTGATTGAGAATAAACAAAATAAAATCATATAAACTAGATAGAGTTTATACCTTTGATTGATTTCCTTCTCCTTCTTGCTAAGCTTTGATTATGGAGCTTTGATGACTTACCAAAAACTCTCCTTTCTCTCCTCCATATGTTGCCGAATCTCTCCTCTCTCTCTCTTGGTCTTGTTTTGTTTTGCCAAGTTATGAAATGAGATGAGAGAGAAATGAATGGTTGTTATTGGTTTGGTCATTGGATATTTTTATCATGTTAGTAGATATACAGTGCATATATCTATATTATCTCCTAACATTACTCTTTTGCTTTCTCTCTCCCTAATCAGTATATTGATTTATGGCGGATTAGTAAGTAAGGTGGCACCTTAAAATAAATGACACCTAGCTAAGTTTGGTGAATATCTTTTGGAAAAAAAGTGTGGCTTAAAAGGATTAAGTGCACCCACCTTTTCTCTCCACAAAAGGGCCGGCCAAGTGGCCTCATTTCACCCTCCAATTAGCTAGCCATGTGGCCTCCATATCCTCCCACATAAACATCCACTTGTCTCTTCCATTCATCACATTATTATTTTGTTTAATTACTTTTAATTCACTTAACAAATGACCATTATGTCCTTCCATACTTGGATCAAATTTTGGGCTTTTTAAATTTATTGATTGGGCCTCTAGCTAATTTGATTGGGCCAACACTTGGGCTTACCCCTTAAATCTTTTGGGCTTTCTAATAAAAATATTTGGGTCATGAAAATAGATTAGGTTCAATACTTTTAATATTATCTTTCCCTAATTATTTAATTAGGGTTTCCATTCGCATCAATTATAATTTAAATCCTTATTCATTGACACTTAATTTCTTAACCCAATTAGACTTGCTATAATTAGGTTATAAAATTAATTAATTGAGATGTATAAAATAAATCTCTTAGAATTAGTATATATTTTAAATACCAATATTCTCTTATACCATAACCATTTAGTTATTAATTTTTTTATTCCTAATATATAATTAGGTTACCTTAGTTTCTTTTATTTGTTTATATAATAAACAAATAAAAACTAACACATAATATTCATATTCATTTACTCACATATTCATAAAGTATTTATCATTATCATTTCCCTTGCTAAAATATATAGCACATCACTGTATGTAAGACCCCAACTTTTATGAATAAAATGAATTTTTGATAAATATTATTTTTGAATATTATGGAATAAATTTGATATAATGTTATAGTTGTGGGTAATATTTATAAATTTTGCAAAGTATGCAAGTTGTTGTATTATATTCGATTGGTCGGGGAATATTCGCTTTAACTGGGAATATTCGTACAACGGCGCAATCATTGGTGGACCCCACAACGGAATAATTATCGGATTGAGAAAATGAAAAAAATATTTTTATGAAAATAGTGGTGGAAGTTTTACCGTTAACTGTTGAAACACTTTCGTTGTTAAAAATACGAGGAATACTGCTGTGGTTGCATAGTAGCACACGGTATTGATTATTGATGCTTACATGATAAGTCACTCAGTTTTGTTCAATTATTACTTCAGTAATTGTTGTATAGTATCTCACGTTAATTGATTCAATTATTGTTGATATTTTATAATTGAGATGACAAAGTTGTTAATATTATTATTTGCATCACTAACGATGTCTAGAAGTTCTGCCAAGGAGATGTTTGGTCACCTAATTGCGCACCAATAGGGAGATATCCTTATTGGAAAGCCCCCTCTTTCGTGGGAACGACCCGGTCGATTAATAGTGTGAATAATAATAATGATGATGAAGTTTTGTTTTATTAGTATTATTAATGTAATAAAACAGAAAAGATTTTTATATAAAATAGAATACTTTTATAAAGTTATTCGTTTTATTAGGCTAATAGTAAAATCTTTTTATATAAAAAAGAATACTTTTATAAAGTTATCTGTTTTATTAGACAATAATTAGATTATATTATATTTTATTATGCATTGTATTTGCATAGTGCATGCATAGCGTTTGCATAGTAAAATCTTTTTAAAAGTTATTCGTTTTATTAGATTATAAATAGAATATATTATATTTTATTGTAAACCAATCTGGACCGTTCATGGATTGATTACTATTCAGTCCATTATTCTATAAATAGAAGCTCATTCCATCATTATTTCTTACGAATTCACTAAAACTCTAGAGAGATAAACTGTAGAAAGAAATATTCTTTTATAATCTTGAGCGTCTTTTTTTAGCGTTTAAGAAAGCTTTGAGCGTAGTGCAAGTTTCTTCAAGTATATACCTGCCCTACCGTCGGAGTACTCTTCTTTATAAAGTAAGGGGTATTATTTTTTTCATATTCATGAAGAGAACTTCATTATTCCATTCTTTATTATTACATTGGAATAACTCAGATATCTGTGTGTACCACCTATACTTGGTGATTTCTATTGTTATTCCATTCTTTATTATTACATTGGAACATCATGTTCACTGCGCGTTTCACATGGGACATGGTTCCGTCTTTATTATTACATTAGAATATCACATCATGTGTGTTTCTATTTGGACTTGGTTCCGCCTTCATTATTCTCGTTGGAATATCCTGTATGTGCATTTTACGGCGGATCGATTCCATTATTTAATATTACATTGGAATAACTTTGTTTTTGCGGCGTAATCGCATGCATGGTGATTTTTGTTGTTATTCCATTCTTTATTATTCATTTGAATATCCCGCTTGGTCGTATTACGCTTTGACATGGTTCCGTTATTTATGATTCTGTTGGAATAACTTTGTCTGTCGCAATCTGCATGCATGGTGATTTCTTTTGTTATTCCATTCTTTATTATACTCAGTTGGTTAAAGTTTTGACTTCTATACTCCATGAAATTAGTAGAATATCCTTGATATTTGCGCTTCATCCAGTATCTTTTCATGGAAATCTTCTTCTGAGCATTCTTAAATTTTACTCTACAAAGAAGTATCATGTTGACAATTTGGACGTTATTAGTTCTTGGATAAATTAATTCTTGAACTTGTTTTATTGAATTCTTATATCATTGTCATCATCCTCATGTTTATATTTTTGTTGAAAGTCATCTGTGGCCTGTTGTGCATAGATGGACTTGGTATGATTATGACTAGGGATTATTCGGTGTAATCATGACCGTAATGTTACAAATGATATGGTAAAAGTCCTCATTGGCCCGTAGTGCATTGATGGATAGTTCTTGGCATGATCATGACCATTGATGAATACACGAATATCCTTGGCCCGTAGTGCATGGATAACTTGTGGTCGTGATACTAATGAATATCCTTGGCCGTAGTGCAGGGATGATGTGGATTATTTATTAAGCTGAGTCCCAACGATAAAAGTGATGAAAAACCTTTTAAATCATAAAAGATAGTAGATTTTATTCTCTACTTGAATCTTTTAATGGATTGCATGTTTCGCTGCAGTTAAACTTGATATCTATTGTATTTTATCAGTTTAACACTGTTGAAGACTAATGATAAATTATTCTGCATTATCTTAGTCATAATATTTCTTACTGGGCTAGTTGAGCTCACCCTTTCTTTCACTGTTCTCTTCAGGAAATGAGAACATAGCCGAGACTAGTCAGGGAACAGAGTGACGGTCTAGATGATAGTATTAGTAGTCCTCACTATTCTGTTAAATAGTGTGACAATAAATGTAATGAGGACTTATTCTGAGAGTGGATATTGTCTAGAAGATAATATTTGTATTAAAACTCACAGCTTTCTTGTTGTATATTAAAGATTGTATTTGTATTTTGTACCATGTATTTGGCGACTCAGAATAGGTGATGTATACCTATTTTGGGGGCGCCACGATTAGTATCAAAGCTTAGGATATGATCCTGGCTAAGATGTGAGACAAGAACTAGGAGGGGAGAGACGGGGAATTCCTTTGCTAGTATAACCTACCTAAGTTTATTTGATATTTAATTGGTCGGTCAGAGTATAGGGATAATATGTGATATGTTAGTTAACCCTTGTTTTGTGGCAGTATTTAAAAATGGCATCCGAGAATGTTGAGAACATCAATGGAGCACAAGAGATCGTTTAGTCTCCACAGATCAATAACCAGGACAATGTGCATCAGGAAGGCAACAATCCTCATGCAAACAATAACATTGACCAAATGATGAACGATGGAATGTTCCGAGGCTTCATGCAATTCATGTAACATCAGGTAAGAGCGGCTCCTGTCCAAAATGCAGGTGGAAACACTGGTAACTCTCAGACGGTCACCGCCAAACAGTTCAAGGAGCTGGGACCACCGGAGTTTTTTGGAGAGCCAAAATCACTTAAGGCGGAGACGTGGATAAAACAGATCAACAAGAAATTTGATGTCTTGGGTTGCTCCGAGGAGCAAAAGGTTCCCTTTGCCACCTTCATGTTGCGCGGAGGTAGATTCTTTGGTGGGAATCAGAAAAGCATACTCAACTGCCGCAGACCGAAGATGTCTTGGGAAAAGTTTCAAGAATCGCTCAATGACAAGTACTTTCACGAAAGTATTCATCACATGAAAAGAAGTAGAGTTCATTAAACTGGAGCAAAACAACATGGCCAGTGTCGCAAAGACGAAGCCAAGTTTGTCGAGCTATCCCGGTATGCGTCCCATTTGGTTGATAATGAGGAGAGAATGACGCGAATGTTTCTAAGAGGTTTGAAACCTGAGATATGTTAATATCTTATCTCTCATAAACTGTGTTTGTATTCAGATGTTGTTAATAGGGCTCAGTTATTGGAGCGCGATAATGAGTCAACCCAACCAAAAGAGAACAGCCGACAAAATGATAATACCAGTGATAACAGTCATCGAAGCGGTGACAATAAACGTGGAGGGAATCAACATGCCAGAAATGGTAACCACTTCAGTGGTAATCATGGTCAAAGCAATAAGAATGGACATTTCAAGAAGAGGAGATTCAACAATGATGGAAAGACGTCAGCATCAACACCTGTTGTTAAGGAAGGAGAACGACCACCTATCATATGCTTCAAATGCGGAGGGGAGGGACACATTAGTCCAAACAATGCGATGCCTTCTAAAGCATGTTATAATTGTGGAAGAGAAGGTCACCTAGCCCGATTTTGTCGTTCACCGAAGATAAGTTCAGCTAGGATGGAGGCACCAAAGGACGCCCCAGAAAGGTTAAAGCTAGTAGTGCAAGGGAGAGCGTTTTTCGTGACCTCCCAAAAAGCAAGGAACCCGAATGAGGTCATCATGGGTAAGATTATCATAAACTCTAGCGAAGTATATACCTTATTTGATACTGGTTCTACCCATTCCTTTATTTATCCTACTTGCGCTCAACGTTTAAATTTGACTCTGGAGAAATTGGACTTTGACTTATCTATTGAAACTCCGTTGGAAGAAACCTTCATTACATCCACTGTTTATAAGTCTTGTTTGGTTCAAATCGGTACCCTCACATTACCTGTCGATTTTATTTTATTAAAAATACTTGCATTTGACGTAATTCTAGGGATTGATTGGTTAACCACTTATCATGCAAAAATTGATTATTTTCGTAAGGTTGTTAGCTTTCATATTCCTAATCAACCTATAATGCGAATTCAAGCAACCAAACCATAAAATAAAATTTGGATTAATCAACCTATAATGCTCCAGAAAATTTGGATTTTTGAGAATTAAATTTTTATTTTTATTATGTGGAATAAATGAATTTAATTAATTATTTATGGGAGTAAGTTAATTGAAGGTCGTTCTATGACCTAGACATAGCGGAATGTCGTAGTATTTTAACTACGTGGTAGAATTAAAGTGTTTGAATTTCCAAGACGAAAATAAAAGCTTTCCGAGAAATTTTCCGAAAAATAGTATTCACGCATTTACGCTTTCTGAATTATTTTTGAATTTAGAAAAATAAATGATGATAGAATATTGAGGTGAGATAGAATATCCAATAATATTTCAGTTATGGCAAACGCGGTTTTTTGCCTGCGGACTTAAAACCTAACGATTAGGGAAAATGAATTCCGAGAAGGAATTTAAATGCGTATAATGAATTAAAGTAATGATTGTACAAAACGTAGGTATTGTACGAGGTAATGAATACGAGTATAATACGAGGTGTTATATGAGTATGAATGAATGATGGTATGTCATATGTGAATAAGTATATAAAGTGGAATACGAGATTAATACGTAAATTATACGTTATAAGGCTTTAAGCCATATGTAATGAATTTGTAGAATTGTGTAACAAAATTTAAAAACTGCAAAATTTTTCTAAGGCGCAGAGTTGGCGTCGCGGTGCCAACCCAAGGCCAAATGGTGGCCAAATACAAATACCATAGTGTAATAAATATCTTGCTAACTCGCATACTGCGGTGTGAGATGTAGAGTTAAGTTTGAAATATGCAACATTATTCCCGAAGTTTTGACAGACAAGAATGTTTACAAGTATAGAATGAAAGGGAATTCATTAGTAATGAACCAAGATGTTAATACAACATTGTTAAGGCATTATTAGACATGTAATGTATGATTATTAAAGGTTAATAATCAATTAAAGATGAATGTAATGAGAACAACGTAATGTACTAAGCCGGCTGTAGAAATATATTGACCAAGTTGATTATGAATCCAATAGTTTGCAATACCAGTATGGGTTATGTAATTACTTAATGAACATGATAAGACCTTTTCTAAATCACTGTTATAATGATGACTTTAGGAATTTAATTTTGTTTAATGAGTAGTTAAACGATGAACGTAAAGTATAAGAAAGTGAAATGTATTCAAGAATGATAAAGACTATAACGTTAAGAGTTACAACTAAAAGCTGTTAAGTAATTGAACGTGAACGATATGCAGTAAATGTACTTAACCAACGACAATCGAGTTTCGATTAATAATGAAGGAATGTTAGTAAGCCATGAGGAAGGATGATTAACTCAAAACGAGTTAGATTAATGAAGTAAATCTACGTAAGACATAGAAGAGAAAGAAGTTGGTAAAAATGATGTAAAGATAATGGCAAGACGGAACCAATAGTAACAAATCTAATGTATGATTAGATTTAGATGAAGGGTAAGATTCATTAGGAACTATGTATGTTCATTCTTGACCTAATGTGGTATGTGATGTGGTTATGTATTGTATAGACCTTAACGACTAAAAGGAAAAGTTATTTTTACTATAGCAGACACTGAATGCAAGTTTTTCTTAAACGGTTGTCTAACCTTCGTGTTAGCCAAGTTTTCTGTGATTCATGTTATGAGATGCATGAACTATTTTACTAAAGGGTCGATGCCAGTTTTACCTCGGCTAGACTAATCTTGAAGAGTTGATTGATTTATTTACAAGTCTTTCAATATAGAATTGCTAACGCTTATCCTACGCCAATTATTTGAGTGCGGATTCAAGGTAAGCTTGATTATGAATAAACAAATGTATTTTCATCGATTATTCGATGGGCACACAAGGTTGCCAAAACTTAAACGTATATACGTTTAATGGATGTAGTGTTGATCAACATAGAGTACTATGGGTTGATCACCCGTAGTGCTCGTAAGCTATCTTGGGACTTCATGGACTTAGTGTCGGGTTATCCTTTTCAAAGAAATTATAAAATGCTCATGGTCTTGAGCGAATTGATGTTTTACTTGAATATTGTTATTGTAAAACATTTTGAAGGAAAAATGCTATTTTGAACTATTGGTAGTACTTATAACTATGATTCGCTTATTGAAGATATACGATTCCTATGTTTCAAGCATGTTGTTTAAAAGAAATTGTTGTACTTGGCGAGGCTTGTTATGCTCACTCTTGCTTGAACCATATGAATGCAAATAGGGCCGAAACGAATCGAGGGATCTGACAAGGATAGGGGCAATCTGGTTTGAACGATTAGTTTACCTTGTAATAAACTAGTAAGTTGTATATATATTATAGAATAATGAACAAGGAATGTAATGGTTTTAGAACCTGGGAACGAGATGTAATATTATTAATGTAATAAGAATGTCGTTGATACACACATTTTGATGTCGTTTCAATAGAATCGATGTACAGTTATGAGTACCGTGTAGCACCATTTGTCGGGTTGGAAGATACTTGGATTTGGGGGCGTCACAGGTTGGTATCAAAGCATTAGGTTATAAAACATAAGGGGGGAAGAACCTTAGGCTAATAACCTCATTAAGGAAGAAAAGTCCGAAGGAAGTAAACTCAAGCTTTACTTCAGTCGAATGAGTCAATAAGGTATTGAGGAAACTCAGTACCGAAAGATTAAAAAAGATGGAAAGTAACCTTAAATAAATTAAATGTGATTTGTGCTTATACTATTGTGTGTTATGTACTAATCAACATATGTGTTATTGTAGGATGTCAATCGATAGCTTGACGTATAGAGATATACATACGGTGAGTAAAGAAATTGTGAACAGAGTAGAGTCTGTACCCATGCCAATGACGGAGGTACCATTAGTGATTCTAGAGGAGAGGGAGATAGTGGAGTATTTTTTTTTTGAGGAGGACTACTCCGAGGGAGATATGGATATAGCGTCATATTTTAATATGATGGTCTATGAAGAGGAAGTAATGGAGATAATTTTGGTTGGTACGGTGGTACCTACCTCAGAGTCATTGCCTCCAAATGAAATTAGATCATTGTATCTGGCAGTGCTTGACATGAATGTACAACTTAGTACAGTTGTGCAAAATCAGAATGAAGAGATTAGTACTCTTTAAGAAGCGAAGGAGTTTGCAGAAGTAGATTTTGAGTCCGAGCATGATGAGAAGATGCTCATAATAAATAAAGCTAGGGATTATATGAACGAGGTGGTAGAACTTTGTAAAGAATTAGGGGAGAAGGACTGGAAGATAGCACGGATGTCTTACATCCATGAGAGTACTCATAAAGATTTCAAGCTTAGAGTTGCTTGTTATTCCATAGAGTCAGGGCAGACTCGACATACTATTAGTCGGGATATTATAGCGAAGATTGCGAATGAGAAACACGAAGACGCTGTTATGCATTATTAGAAAGCTAAAATTATAAATATATGTGTAGTGACGTAAAACCCTCTTTTAAATAATAGGGTAGTCTTTTTAAATCATAACTTTTGAAAAGTTCAATTGTAGGATAGAAATGTAATAGCCTTTGGCTATGAAAGCAAATTGTAAATAGTTTTGACTATGAAGAAACATATGAATATAATGAAGGTTTCATTTAATGTGCTTTGTGATGATATGAGTTGTTATGTGACGATTAATAAAGAATTAAGTAATAGATAATGATGGAATGTTATTGATTTAATCAAGGAGAAGACAATGTAATTAGGAAGCGGAATCACGTAATGAAAATCAAGGGGGTCAAAACAACCCTATGCAAGAGTTCATTAATTTATTAACGACTGCATTTAACTAAACTGGGGGTAGAATACCCGTCGAACCTAGGTTAGGCAGAATGACTACCTTTAAAGAATTTAAAAGCGTAAGGTCCGCCGGAGTTCAAAGGAACGACGGACCCGTTAGAAGCCCAGACATGGGTAAAAGAAATAAGAGAAGGCGTTTGTTATTACAAACGTAGGTGAGGCACAAAAGATTTCTTTTGTGACTTACATGATAAAAAGGGGAAGCCAACTTTTGGTGGGAGGCTCACCGGGGTGGGGCTAGAACAAATGCGGTAACGTGGGAACAATTCAAGAAGGTTTTCTTCGAGGATTATCTCCCTACAAATATGCAGGGGAGGAAGGAGATTCATTTCTTAGAACTTAAGCAAAGGGACATGATGGTTCCCCAGTATGCAGCCAGATTCGATGAATTCGCAAGGTTTGTTCCACACCAAGTGGACACTGAGGAGAGGAAGGCTCTTAGGTTTGAGCAGGGCTTGAAACCCTGGCTCTATAGTAGGATTTTGGTATTTCAGATTATTTCCTATGGGACCATTCTAGAGGAAGCGATTATAGCGGAGGGTGGTAGTGAGGCGTTGACTCAATATCACAAAGAGAGAAAACATAAGAGCAAGGTAGAGGGAGGAACCAAGGTAAAGAATGCCAGAGGCAATATGCTAAAAAGAGAAAATTTTAACTCCGGGAATACTAGAGTGGGACAAGGGGATCCTAAGTGTAAGATCGAAGTGTGTAAGACATGTGGAAAGACTCATCTAGGAGTCTGCTTGAAAGGGGTTATTAGTATCTTTAAACATTACGGTAGAGAATGGGGAAATAACTTTCGTTAATTATATTCGTGGAAATGGCTTCACAAAAAAGGAATGTAAACAAGTATTGGTAGATAATTACCGATAAAGTTGAGAGAATTTGAAGTAATTCTCAGTATGAATGGGTTGATTAACCATAGAACTTTAATAAATTGTTAGAATAAAAGTATGAATCTTCGGTTTTCAAAATCCAAGGTAGTAATTTATGGTAATAGAATATCGCGACGCTCTTGTTGTCTAGCTATGACGCAAGTTAGGAGGATGTTAATGAAGAGGATGAGTCGTTATGATTATGTATCGACTATCATAATAGGAGTAAGTTAACGGTTAAGAATAAATACCAATGGCCCACGATCGATGATCTATTTGATCAGTTGAAGAGGGCAAAGAATTTTTCTAAGATAGATTTGCATACGAGGTATAGTCGATTGAAAGTAAGGAAGAAGGAGGAGGTACCTAAGATGATATTCAGAACTCATTATAGTTATGATAAGTTTCTGGTTATGTCAATTGGGTGGACTAATGTATGGAAGCTAGATTTCTTCGTAAGAGGCATTGAGCAAGTTGGTGGCAAATTGATATGTACCCTTGTGAGGTGCTATGTTTGAAAGTACCATTAGCGTCACAGGGTGTTCAAATAATATTTGGATGAGGGTGTAGTAATGATCATTGGTGATATTATAATCTAATTTATGACGTCAGAAGATCACGTTTAACATTTGGAGATAGTGTGAGAAACACTACGAAGGGAGAAGTTGGATACGGAATTCACTACGTGTGAATTGTAGCTTAAAGAGATAGACAAAGTTGTTATTAAGAAGTATGTTGGGAATGAGAAGTGAGAAAATAATTTTTAGGAACTAAAAGGGAAGTTAAGTGAGGTACCTGTATTGTCTCTATCAGATAATACGAGGAATTTTGTATTGTATCTCGATGTTTGGCATAGATGACGAGATTGCATGTTCATGTAGCATGGCAAGGTCATTATGTATGCATCACGCCAGATAAAGGATTATAAGGAGGTTTATCCTATTTATGATCTAAAATTGGCAGTTGTAGTCTTAGAATTAAAACTCAGAAGATAGTATTTATACGGGGAGAAGTGTGAGATATACACGGACTCTAAGAGTTTGATATATGTCTCCACACAGAAGAAGTTGAATATGAAGTAGAGAAGGTGATTAGAATGAATAAAAGATTTCGACATTGATATGTTATATCAATCCGGGAAAGTTAACGTAGAATCCGATGCGTTAAGTAGGAAGGGTAGGGAAAAGCTATCGATGTTAACACCTCAGAATGAGTTAATAACGAAAATGGCGAAAACGGAGTTAGAGGTTAAATTATGGAATGAAGTGGTAGAAATGTTATTCACAACGTAGATTCAATCCATGATAATGTAAAGAATTAATTAAATACAACTAGGTAACGAGGAATGCAAGCAAATGAAGAAGTGGATGCAGGATGAAGAGAAGATCAAGTATAATCTTGTTTTGAAGGAGGAATTTGAGTTCCAAATAATTCTAAGTTAAAAGCTAATGAAAGGGTAATAGCGTAATGTGTCAATAAGTATTTAAACTTCCAACTCAGATTATTGATAGGAAGTGACAAGTCATGCGAGTTAAGATAACACCTTCGTTGAAGGTGAAATGAAAGAACCACAATGTCAAAGAAACATTGTGGGAACTTGAGATTAAAATAAAGGAAAGTGTTTCCTCAAATGATGTATGTATTATTAGCGTGATTCTAGGGACAGAATCCTTATAAGGGGGAAGAGTGTAACGCCCCAGAAAATTTGGATTTTTGAGAATTAAATTTTTAGTTTTATTATGTGGAATAAATGAATTTAATTAATTATTTATGGGAGTAAGCTAATTGAAGGTCGTTCTATGACCTAGACATAGCGGAATGTCGTAGTATTTTGACTACGTGGTAGAATTAAAGTGTTTGAATTTCCAAGACGAAAATAAAAGCTTTCCGAGAAATTTTCCGAAAAACACTATTCACGCATTTCTGCTCGGGAATTATTTTTGAATTTTCGAGAAATAAGTAATGATAGAATATCGAGGTGAGATAGAATATCCAATAATATTTCAGTTATGGCAAACACAGTTTTTTGCCTGTGGACTTAAAACCTAACGATTAGGAAAAATGAATTCCGAGAAGGAATTTAAATGCGTATAATGAATTAAAGTAATGATTGTACAAAACGTAGGTATTGTACGAGGTAATGAATACGAGTATAATATGATGTGTTATATGAGTATGAATGAATGATGGTATGTCATATGTGAATAAGTATATGAAGTGGAATACGAGATTAATACGTAAATTATACGTTATAAGGCTTTAAGCCATATGTAATGAATTTGTAGAATTGTGTAATAAATTTTAATGTCCAAATGGGATAATAATAAACCCTAATAGGAATTAATGTGTAAGCCCAATGTAAGCTAATGGTAAAGCCCAAAGAATTGTTAATGCAAGCCCAAGTATAAGTTAAGCTAAAAGCCCAAAGTATGAACTTATGGGTTATTGGATGGTTTAAACCCATGGGTGATCCAAAGTAATGAACGTAAGTATAATACGACGTATTGTGATATTATGTATGAAGAATGAAATAACGTATATTACGAAATAATATACGAGTTAGTATATGAAGATTATACGTGGGGTATAAATGTTAAGTTATGTAATTTAAGGTAATGGACTTGTAGGATTAATAGTCTAATATAGAAGTCCAATATAATGTGACAATCAAGCCTAAGTGTTTGATATATCATTAGTCCAAACTATGTAGCATAAGCCCATTAAGAAAGTAGTTAGATTAATTATCAAAGCCCAAATAAGAAGCCTTGATCCATGGGTCAAACCAAGTAGTAAGTGGGTAAGCTTGATGGGCAAGGATTATGTGTGATGACCAAGTACTTTATATGGCTAACAAGTTTACTTAGTTGCTAGGTTTTGAATAGTAAGGAGGTGGAGGATGAGGAGGTGGAAATGAGGAGGTGGGAGGATTTAAAGACCATTATGCCCTAACCTTTGGTGGCCTATAAATAGAAGGCTCATTTCAAAATTTGTTGGTTGTTTCAAATCATCCAATTCCTCTCAAGTATAAGCTACTTATTTGGTAGAGCAAATAAGCACCTTTAAGTCAAAGTTAGATTTTCCAAGAAGAAGAAGTTAGACTTCAAAGATAATGATCTTGTATCCAATAGTCTTTCATCTCTATTATAATAGGATGATAAGAGAAGTATAGTTAATGAACATGTATGCTAAGATCATGTAATAAGTTAATAAGGAATGAACTTAAGTCGAATAATTTGGATAAGCAACTTGAACATTAATAAGTTGCTAGAACCATGGGGAACTTATCATATGGTTGTCATATGATGTTTAGTGTGTTGATTATAGCATGAGAAAATGATAATTAAAAGAGTTAGACCATGATAAGACATGCAAAGTGAAATCATAAGTAGTTATACTTTTATAAGTTATAACTAATGAAGAACAAGTAATAACTTAGAATGTTTATAGGTTAATGAGATGAGGATGTCATGATGTTAATATAATGGATTGAATCCATTTGAAATGATGAATAAATTATAAGAAATGAAGTTAAGGCGGAATTCACGAGTTTAGACGATAATCGTCGAATTCGTGAAAATCTCAAATGGAAGTCAAATTTTGATATTAAGCTTGGTAACATTGGTATTCAATGGAGACAAGTCATATTTGGCATTATAGAGTTGCGAACTCGAGAATGACCGAATTCTGACTTAGAACGAAGAAACGAGCATTGAACGTTCACGAACGTTTATCATTTTCGTTGAAAATGAACTAATAGGTGAAATGTTAGCAAACGAAGTCAAATGCATAAAATTCTTGCATGAACACATATACCATGAAATTTGTGAACCGTAGGCTTTTGAACGGACCAATTCGGACTTAAAACAAAGAAGTTATGCGTCCGGAAAGTTCACAAAATTTAAAAAACTGCAAAATTTTTCTAAGGCACAGAGTTGGCGCCATGGCATACAACCCAAGGCCAAATGGTGAAAGCAGCGTGCACGCCATAGTGTAATAAAGATATCTTTAACTAACTGCCACAGCTGCGTGAGATCTGCAGAAGTTAAGTTTGGAGCCATGATTGCGATCCTAGAGTTTTGACAAACAAGAATGTTTACAAGTATAGAATGAAAGGGAATTCATTAGTAATGAACCAAGATGTTAATACAACATTTTTTTAAGGTAATATTAGACATGTAATGTATGATTATTAAAGGTTAATAATCAATTAAAGATGAATGTAATGAGAACAACGTAATGTACTAAGCCGGCTGTATAAATTTTTTGACCAAGTTGATTATAAATCCAATGGTTTGCAATACCAATATGGGTTATGTAATTACTTAATGAACATGATAAGAGCTTTTCTAAATCACTGTTATAATGATGACTTTAAGAATTTAATTTTGTTTAATGAGTAGTTAAACGACGAACGTAAAGTATAAGAAAGTGAAATGTATTCAAGAATGATAAGGACTATAACGTTAAGAGTTACAACTAAAAGTTGTTAAGTAATTGAACGTGAACGATATGCAGTATGTGTACTTAACTAACGACAATCGAGTTTCGATTAATAACGTAGGAATGTTAGTAAGTCGTCAGGAAGGATGATTAACTCGAAACGAGTTGGATTAATGAAGTAAATCTACGTAAGACATAGAAGTGAAAGAAGTTGGTAAGAATGATGTAAAGATAATGGCAAGCCGGAACCAATAGTAACAAATCTAATGTATGATTAGATTGAGATGAAGGGTAAGATTCATTAGGAACTATGTATGTTCATTCTTGACCTAATGTGGTATGTGATGTGGTTATGTATTGTAGAGACCTTAAAGACTGAAAGGAAAAGTTATTTTTACTGTAGCAGACGCTGAAGGAAAGTTTTTCTTAAACGTTTGTCTAACCTTCGTGTTAGCCAAGTTTTCTATGATTCATGTTATGAGATGCATGAACTATTTTACTAAAGGGTCGATGCCAGTTTTACCTCGGCTAGACTAATCTTAAAGAGTTAATTGATTTATTTACAAGTCTTTCAATATAGAATTGCTAACGCTATCCTACACCAATTATTTGGTACGGATTCAAGGTAAGCTTGATTATGAATAAACAAATGTATTTTTTATCGATTATTCGATGGGCACGCGAGGTTGCCAAAACTTAAACGTACATACGTTTAATGGATGTAGTGTTGATCAACATAGAGTACTATGGGCTGATCACCCAGAAGTGTTTGTAAGCTATGCCGGACTTACAAACTTAGTGTCGGGTTGTCCTTTTCAAAGAAATTATAAAATGCTCATGGTCTTGAGCCAAAATTGATGTTTTACTAAATATTGTTATTGTAAAACATTTTGAAGGAAAAGAAATGCTATTTTGAACTATTGCTAGTACTTCATAACTATGATTCAGTTATTGAAGATATACGATTCCTATGTTTCAAGCATGTTATTTAAAAGAAATTGTTGTACTTGCTGATCTTGTTATGCTCACTCTTGCTTGAACCATATGAATGCAGCTAGGACCGAACGAACTGTGGGATATGACAAGGATAGAGGCAAGACGAAGCTGAACGATTAGTTTACATTGTAATAAACTAGTAAGTTGTATATATATTATAGAATGATGAACAAGGAATGTAATGGTTTTAGAACCTTGGAACGGGATGTAATATTATTAATGCAATAAGAATGTCGTTGATACACACATTTTGATGTCGTTTCAATAGAATGGATGTACAATTATGAATACCGTGTAGCACCATCTGTCGGGTTGGAAGATACCCAGATTTGGGGGCGTCATAAACTAAACATGCGACAGCGACGTTGGCTTGAACTGTTGAAAGATTATGATCATACCATCTAGTACTATCCTGGAAAAGCGAACATGGTAGCTGACGCATTGAGTAGAAGATCATATACGGGTACGAGTGCGATATTGTCAACGCAAAGGCCCATTTTGTATGACTTGCAAAGGATGGAGATAGAGATAAAGACTCCAGGGACCCAAGTGATGATGGCGAATATACGAGTGGAACCTACTTTAATCGATAAAGTTAAAGTTCCTCAAGCTATAAACCTGGAGCTGATGCATATGAGGAAGAAAGTACAAGAAGGTGCTATGCCGGAAGCAAGAATCGATGAAGAAGGAATACATCGAGTCAACTCCGCATCGTGTGTTCTAACGACCACGAGGTTAAAGTATAAAATCATGATGGAGGCGCACAACACACCGTTTGCAATCCATCCTAGGAGTACTAAAATGTATCACGATCTTCGACATACATTTTGGTGGGGTAATATGAAGAGAGAGATAGCGCTGTTTATCTCAAGGTGTCTAACGTGTCAATGAGTCAAGACGAAGCATCAAGTACCAAAAGGTCCATTGTAACCACTTGAAATTCCAGAATGGAAGTGGGAGCACATTACCATGGATTTCATTACTGGTCTTCCCAAGGTTTCTCTGGGTATAGATGCAATTTGGGTCATTATTGATAGATTGAACAAGTCTGCTCATTTCTTACCTATACGAGAAACTTATACACTTGAACGTCTTGCTCGTATGTACATAAACGAGGTTGTAATATTGCATGGTATGTCAGTATCCATAGTTTTTGATCGAGACCCAAGATTCACTTCACGATTTTGGGTTAGTTTGTAAAAAGCTATGGGCACGGATTTACGATTTAGTTCGGCCTATCATCCTCAAACGGACGGACAATCAGAGAGGACTATTCAAACTCTTGAAGATTTATTAAGACTTTGTGTCCTTGACTTCAAGGGAAGTTGGGACAAGTTTTTACCATTGGTGGAGTTTTCCTACAACAACAGTTATCAAGCAAGCATTGGCATGGCTCCATTCAAAACGTTGTATGGAAGAAAGTGTCGTTCTCCAGAATACTGGGATGAGGTGGGTGAAGCAACGTTGTTGGGACCGGAGTTGGTACATATGACTACGGAAAAGATTCAAATGATTCGACAACGTATAAAAACCTCACAAGACCGACAAAAGAGTTATGCTGATCTTCATCGAAAGGACTTGGAATTCGATATTGGAGATCATGTGTTGTTACGTTTTGCTCCTTGGAAAGGAGTTACGAGATTTGGAAAGAGAGGAAAGCTCAATCCTTGATTCATTGGCCCATTTTTAATCCTCGATCGAGTAGGGACTGTAGCCTATAGACTCGTTTTACCGCCAAGTATGTCTCGTGTTCATAACATTTTTCATATATCCATGTTACGTAAATATGTGAAAGACCCGAACCACATTATTGAGTTAGAACCGGATGAAATAGCGAAAGATTTAACGTATGAAGAGGTTCCTGTTCAAATCATGGATAAGAAGGAACATATTCTACGCTCCAAGGTTATACCTCAAGTCAAAGTTTTATGGAGGAACCACGATGTTGAGGAAATGACCTGGGAGTTAGAATCTGAAATGAAATCAAGGTATCCTTACCTCTTCGACATACCAGGTACGTACCCTAATTTCGAGGGTGAAATTTCATAAGAAGGGGAGATTGTAAGACCCCAACTTTTATGAATAAAAATGAATTTTCTATAAATTTCAATTTTGAATATTATAGAATAAATTTGATATAATGTTATAGTTGTGGGTAATATTTATAAATTTTGCAAAGTATGCAAGTTGTTGTATTATATTCAATTGGTCGGGGAATATTTGTTTTAACTGGGAATATTCGTACAACTGCGCAATCATTGGTGGACCCCACAACAAAATTATTGTTGGATTGAGAAAACGACAAAAATATTTTTATGAAAATAACGGCGGAAGTTTTACCGTTAACTGTTGAAACACTCGATGTTAAAAGTACAGGAATACGCGTGGTTGCATAACGGTATTGATTATTGATGTTTACGTGAGAAGTCACTCAGTTTTGTTCAATTATTACTTCAGTAATTGTTGCATAGTATCTCACGTTAATTGATTCAATTATTTTTGATATTTTATAATTGAGATGACAAAGTTGTTAATATTATTATTTAGATTATTAACGATGTCTAGAAGTTCTGCCAAGGAGAGGTTTGGTCACCTAATTGTACGCCAATAGGGAGAAATCCTTATTGGAATGCCCCTCTTTCACAGGAACGACACGGTGGATTAATAGTGTGAATAATAATAATGATGATGAAGTTTTGTTTTATTAGTATTATTAATGTAATAAAATGTAAAAGCTTTTTATATAAAATAGAATACTTTTATAAAGTTATTACGCTTTATTAGGCTAATAGTAAAATCTTTTTATATAAAACAGAATACTTTTATAAAGTTATCTGTTTTATTAGACAATAATTAGATTATATTATATTTTATTATGTATAGTGTTTGCATAGTGCCTGCATAGTGTTTACATAGTAAAATCTTTTTAAAAGTTAATCGTTTTATTAGATTATAAATAAAATATATTATATTTTATTGTAAACCAATCTGGACCGTCTATTTAAAGTAAATCAATCTGGACCATTCATGGATTGGTTACTATTCAATCCATTCTTCTATAAATAGAAGCTCATTCCTTCATTATTTCTTACGAATTCACTAAAACTCTAGAGAGATAAACTATAGAAAGAAATATTCTTTTATAATCTTGAGCGTCTTTCTTTAGCGTTTAAGAAAGCTTTGAGCATAGTGCAAGTTTCTTCAAGTATATCCCCGCCCTACCGTCGGAGTACTCTTCTTTATAAGGTAAGGGGTATTATTTTTTTCATATTCATGAAGAGAACTTCATTATTCCATTCTTTATTATTACATTGGAATAACTTTTGTATCACGCCATTCTACCCTATACTTGGTGATTTCTCATTGTTATTTCATTCTTTATTATTACATTGAAACATCATGTCTATCGCGTTTCACGGACACAGTTCCGCCTTTATTATTACATTGGAATATCCCGTGCATGCGTTTACGCCTTTAACCTGGTTTCGCCTTCATTATTCTCGTTGGAATATCACATGCATGCGTTTCGCCGGACTGATTCCGTTATTTATTATTCTCGTTGGAATAACCTTGTCTGTCTGAAGCCGCATGCATGGTGATTTTTGTTGTTATTCCATTCTTTATTATTCTGTTGGAATATCCTGTCGGTGCGTATTACGCCTGACCTATTTCCGTTATTTATGATTTTGTTGGAATAACTTGTCTATGCGAAGTACCGCATGTATGGTGATTTCTTTTGTTATTCCATTCTTTATTATACTCAGTTGGTTAAAGTTTTGACTTCTATACTCCTTGAAATTAGTAGAATATCCTTGATATTTGCGCTTCATCCAGTATCTTTTCATGGAAATCTTCTTCTGAGAAATCTTAAATTTTACTCTACAAAGAAGTATCATGTTGACAATTTGGACATTATTAGTTCTGGGATAAATTAATTCTTGAACTTGTTTTATTGAATTCTTATATCATTGTCATCATCCTCATGTTTATATTTTTGTTGAAAGTCATTTGTGACTTGTTGTGCATAGATGGACTTGGTATGATTATGACCAGGGATTATTCGGTGTAATCATTACCATAATGTTACAAATGATGTGGTAAAAGTCCTCATTGGCCCGTAGTGCATTGATGGACAGTTGTTGGCATGATCATGACCAATGATGAATTCACGAATATCCTTGGCCCGTAGTGCATGGATAATTTGTGGTCGTGATACTAATGAATATCCTTGGCCGTAGTGCAGGGATGATGTGGATTATTTATTAAGCTGAGTCCCAGCGATAAAAGTGATGAAAAACCTTTTAAATCATAAAAGATAGTAGATTTTGTTCTCTACTCGACTCTTTTAACGGATTGCATATTCCGCTGCAGTTAAACTTGATGTCTATTGTATTTTATCAGTTTAACACTGTTGAAGACTAATGATAAATTATTCTCGCATTATCTTAGTCATAATATTTCTTCTCGGGCTAGTTGAGTTCACCTTTCTTTCATCACTTGTTCTCTTGAGAAATGAGAACGTGGCCGGGACTATTCGGGAAATCGGAGTGATGCCCGGATGATAGTATTAGTAGTAGTCATCACTATTCTCATTAAATAGTGTGACAATAAATGTAATGAGGACTTATTACGAGAGTGGATATTGTCTAGAAGACAATATTTGTATTAAAACTCACGACTTTCTTGTTGTATATTAAAGATTGTATTTGTATTCAGATCATGTATTTGGCGACTCAGAATAGGTGATGTATACCTATTTTGGGGACGTCACGCTATATATATATATATATATATATATATATATATATATATATATATATATACACACACACATTCGCTTTATTCTTATAGTATCTCTTCACTTGAATTTTATTTCCTTAATAAAAATTTCCTCATTCATAATCTATTTCTTTCTTTAAAAATTTAAATCCTTCCTCTATTTTCACTCTAGATTTTATTCTTTAACCTTTAATTTAATCATTTAAAATCTTATGAATTTTTGGGATGTCACACTATTTATACGGTACTATTTATGAGTACTATTCACAACAGAATTTAATTTCCTTTTCTTTGTCTAAGTTATCTTTTATGAATCTTATTCTTGAAATTGAATCCATTTATGATCTTCATGTTGACAATTTGGACATTCTTGAACTCTAGATAAATTGAATTAGAAATCTCTAATATTTATCTTTGATCTCACTTGATTCATTCTTTATGTCATTGTCATAATTCTCAGACTTAAATTATGTTGAAAATTATCTTCGGCCCGTAGTGCAAAGATGAACTGTTAATTGATATTTTTGGCCATAGTGCAAAGTTGAATTGTTGATTGATATCTTTGGCCCGTAGTGCAAAGATGGACAGGTGTTTGACATGATCATGAACACTGATGATAAAAATTAATATATTTGGCCCTTAGTGCAAAGATGGATTATTTGTAACGCCCCGGAAAAATCGAACCTTTTGTAATTACTTTTAATAATGAATAAAATAATATTATTTATTATTATTATTATGTGTTGATAAGATGAATGTCATTCTATAACCTAGAAACGTCGGAACGTCGTAGTATTTTAACTACGTGGAAGAATTAAAGTGTTTGAATTTCTAAAACGAAAATAAAAGTTTTCCGAGAAATTTTCTGAAAAACACTATTTATCAATTTCTGCTCGGGAATTATTTTTGAATTTCTAAGAAATACGTAATGTTATAATATCGAAGTGATATCGATTATGTAATAATAATCTAAGTATGGAAAACGTAATTTTTCGCATGCGGACTTAATTTGGGAACGTTAGGTTATTAAGCGTTAAAGGAAGGAAGTTGTGATCGTATGATGTGTATACATTATATGAAGTATGGATGTAAGTATAGTACGATGTATTGTACTATTATGTATGAAAAATGAGATAACGTATATTAAGAATTAATATACGAGATAGTATACGAAGATTATACGTGGGGTATAAACGTTAAGTTGTTTAATTAAAGGTAATGGATTTGTAGGATTAATAGTCTAATATAGAAGTCCAATGTATGTGATCATCAAGCCCAAGTGTTTGATTATCATAAGCCCAAACCATTGTAGAATGAGCCCATTAAGAGAGAAGCTAGATTAATTATCAAAGCCCGATTTAGCCATGATCCATGGAGCGATCCAAGTATAAGTGGGTAAGCTTGATGGGCAAGGATTATGTGTAATGCCCAAATACTTTATGTGATGATCAAGTGGTGTGATGAGCAAGTGTTGTGGCTAGCAAGTTTACTTAATGGCAAGGTTATGAATAGTAAGGAGGTGGAAGGCTTAAATGACTCTTAAGCCCTAGCTTTATGTTGCCTATAAATAGAGAGCTCACCATTCATTTATTGCTTGATCAAATTCCTTCCAACTTCTATCAAAGATAAAGTGCTTAAGTGTTAGAGAGAATAAGCCACATAAGTCAAGAATAAGTCAAAAGTTCTTTTCTAGTTTCCAAAGAGAAGAGAAGTACAAGTGCTTCTAGAGTAAGACTCTTGTCTAATTCATCTTCATCTCTATCATTGTAGGGTGATAAGGGAAGTATGATTGTATGTTAAGAACATGTAATAAGTGAATAAGGAATGAACTTAAGCCGAATAAGTTGAATAAGCAACTTGAACTCTAATAAGTTGTTAGAATCATGAAGAATTTGTCATATGATGTTAGTATGTTGATTATAGCATGAGAACATTGATTGACGGACTTAGGTTATTAATAAGTCATGAGCATGAAGATTTCTAGTTCATAAGATGAATAAGTTAATGACTTATGAAAATGAGTTAAAACCTACTTTGATTATAAGTTGGTGTAATAAGTAACTTGTATTGATCATATGTTGGTTAAAATCCATTTAGAATCATTAAGAATAAAGCTTTGTCGGAATTCACACGATTGGACGATTATCGTCGAATTCGTGAAATTTTAGCAAATGAAGTCAAATAGATAAAATTCTTACATGAACGCGTAGATTATGAAATTTGTGAATCGTAGGCTTTTGAACGGACCAATTCTGACTTAAAATGAAGAAGTTATGCGTCTGGGAAGTTCACTAAAATTTCAAGTCGCACAAACCGCTCTCGAGGCACAGAGTCTCGCGCCCATGATGCGACTCCAAGTCTAAAGCAGTGTCGCAAATACATGAGGCCGAACCTCACTGCGCTAACTCGCACTACCAGTAGCGTGAGATGCAGAGTCAATGTTGGCTGCCATGTACTACCACAAGAAATTGATAGTAAAGAAAGATTTAAAGTGTAGAAGGAAAGGGAACTTGTTAGTAATGAATTAAGATGTAATCATAACATGGTTAAGACATTGTAAGGTACTTGTAAGACACTAATGCATGTTGATTAAGAGTTAATAATCAATCGAAGATGAACGAAATGTGAATGACGTTATGAAAGCCGGAAACCCTAATAACGAATCTAGGTTAGGAATTACATTGAGATGAAGGGTAAGATATAATAGTAAACATACTTGATTATGTATGACCTAATGTGGTACGTTATATGTTTATGTATTGTAGAATCATAGAGACTTAAAGTGTACGTGTGTTAATCGATGAAGCGTATCGTTTGAAGGCAAGTATTCTAACCCTTGTTCCAGTCCAGTCTGGACAAGCTTTGTAATTCATGTAACCTTTCGCATGAAGTCTTGAATGATGAAGTCTTAAGCCAATTCTTTTGGCTAGACTTATATTATGAATCTATCAAGCATGATTAAATGTTTACCGAGTTATATTAGTATGGTTTTCAATCGAAGACCAAGTATACTAAAATGTTTTGTCGTTTAACGACAGGCACGTGAGGTTGCCACAACTTAAACGTATACACGTTTATTGAATATAGTGTTAATCAACATAGAGTACTATGAGCTGATCACTCAGAAGTGCTCGTAAGCTATCTTGGGACTTATGGACTTAGTGTCTCAGTCCTTTTCAAAAGAACTTATGAATGCTCATAGACTTGAGCCATAATTGTTATTCCACTGAGTATGGTTGTGTAAAACATTTTGAAGGAAAAGAAGTGCTATTTTGAATTATCGATAGTACTTCGTAACTATTGTTCAGTTATTGAAGCTATATGAGTTCTATGTTTCAAGCATGTTGTTTATTAGAATTGTAGTACTTTCTGAGCTAGCCATGCTCACTCTTGCTTGAACCATATGAACACAGCTAAAATCGAGCAGACCGAAGGCTCTGGCAAGGATAAAGGCAAGGCAAAGACGAACCCGTAGCATACTTATGTAATAGTATAGGATGACTATTTGTAATATATTGATATAATGACAGGAACAAGTAAAAAGGGTTACAAAGAACCTGGGGAATGTAATATTATTTCAAATATATATAAGTTATATTAGTCCTTCTGAGACTATTCAATGGAATGAATGAATGAATGGTAGTACCGTGTAGCACCATCTGTCGGGTTGGAAGAGACCCGGATTTGGGGGCGTCACAGGTTGGTATCAAAGCATTAGGTTATAAAACTTAAGGGGGGAAAATTAAAAACCTTAAGTCATAACCTTAAGAGAAGTCAAGGAAGTACAAGAAGAAAATAACCTTATAAAAATGCATTATGATTATGTTATGTGTTTTTATTATTCTACTGACGTGTACTAATCAACGTATTTATTTTGTGTAGATGTCAGGAGTAAACGAGATGTTTGTTAGTGATCAAGCCATTAGTGAAGAGTCGGTGAACCAAGTAGAGGTTATACCAAACCCTATAGCAGCAGAGCTAGATGTAGTGATTATTGAGTTTGGAGACTCAGAGGAAGCTACTACATGTCATTGTTTGACGGGATGATAGAGGAGGAAGTAGAGACGATTAATCTAGTAGCTATAGTAGCGGAGATAGCTCCTGGGGGGTCGATGATGTCTCTGTTCATGTCAGTGTTGGATAGAAATATCCATTACTGTCAGGAGGTTAAGGAGCTGAAGGCAGAGCTCCAAATGCTTAGAGAGGACAAGACTGATGTCAAGTCCATGTGGGAATAAGAACACGACGAGAGGATTTTGGCTAAGGACAAAGTCTATGATTTAAAGCACAAGGTCTTTGAGCTCAAGGAGGAGCTAAAGACTAAGGTGCAGAAGATAGGGAGAATGTCCTATATATATAGGAGTTCTCATACGGATTTTCAGCAGCAAGTAGCTGGATATCCGGTGGAGGTGGGGCAAACACGACATACTATTAGCCATGATATCATTGCCAGTCTTGCTAAGGCAGATTTCGATAATGCCTTGAGGCAGAAGTAGATTAGTGGTATTTAAGGTAGTATGTAAATCTTTTGTAAGTAGTAGTGACGTAAAGCCCTTTTTGTATAGTAAAGGGTAGTCTTTTGTAAATCCCAATTTTTGGAAAGTGATAGCGGGAAAATAATGTAAGCAGCTTAGGCTATGTATGTAACCGATGTAGTATTATACTATGAAGAATGAATATAAGTCCTTTTTATGGAAAGCAATGTGTTATGGATGTTGACGTTATTGTTTAATATTAATGATAACTAATGAAGAAGGAATAATAATGCAATGTGTTTATTGTATCAGCAAAATGCCGCCGAGAAGAGTGCAATGTAATCAAGGTGTGAATGTAAATCAACCGGAGGGAGGTCCGATTAATCCGATGCAGGAGTTTGTTAACATAATAACCGCCGCATTTAATAGAACAGGGGCTAATATCCCCGTAAATCTAGGAGTAGCACGAGCTACTACCTTTAAGGATTTCAAGAGTGTGGGTCCACCGGAGTTCAAAGGAACTACGGACCCTATCGAAGCCCAAACGTGGGTTAAGGAGATAGAAAAGGCATTTATAATAGAAAATGTTGAAGAGGCCCAAAAGGTTGCCTTTGCGACCTATATGATGAAGGGAGAGGCCAACTTTTGGTGGGAAGCCAATCAGGCTAGGGTTGCGATAGCAAATTTGACGTGGGATAGGTTCAAGGAGATATTCTTCGAGAACTACTTTCCCACGAGCATGCAAGGAAGGATGGAGATGCGGTTTCTGGAGTTGAAACAAGGGGACATGACGGTTCCCCAATATGCTGCCAAGTTCAATGAACTGGCGAGTTAGCTCCACACCAAGTGGATACCGAGGTGAGGAAGGCGCGATGGTTCGAGCAGGGCTTGAAACCCTGGCTCTATAACTGTATTTCGGTGTTTCAAAGTACTTCTTTTGGAACCGTTTTAGAGAAGGCAATAATTGCCGAAGGTGGTAGTGAGGCGTTGAGCCAATACCACAAAGAAAAGAAGAATAAGGGAAAGGTTGACGGGAGAGTCAAGATCGAGAGAGCTAGTGGAAGTGGCGAGGGTCAGAAGAGGAAGGTATTTAGCTCTGGGAATACCGGAGTGAAGCAAGGAGACCCGAAGAGAAGAATGGAGGCCTGCAAGACCTGTGGGAAGACTCACTTAGGAGTCTATCTCAAGGGAAAGGCTGTCTGCTACAACTGTGGACAGGAGGGGCACATTGCGCCTAATTGTCCAAGTCCGAAGAAGAATCACGGATGCTTTGTGTGTAGATCAACTGACCACATGGCAAAGAATTGCCCAAAGAAGGGGACGGACGGGAACCGGGGCACTAATAGCGGTAAGTTAGCTATTGGGGGTCCAAATAAGCGTAGGGTAGGTCGATGGGTCGACCTTTAACACGACAGATCAAGATGCGATTGCATCGGGGGACGTCGTCAGCAGTATTATTCCGATCAACGATATCAATGCGTACGTGCTGTTTGATTCGGGTGCTACTTGTTCGTTTATAGCATGAGATTTTGCTAGACGATTAGGATTACTTCCCGAAAAGTTGCCTATACCTTTAAATATTAAGGTAGCAAACGAAGAGATAATTCATGTTGGAGAAGTTCACAAGAGTTGTTGTGTAGATATACGGGGTTGTAAATTATCGGTAGATTTATTACCAATAAAGTTAGGAGAATTCGATGTAATTCTCGGAATGGATTGGTTGGTAAACCATGGGGCAATTATAGATTGTCAAAAGAAATGTGTGAACATTAAGACGTTAGAACAACCTCGAGTAGTATTTTATGGGAATAGATCACCGGGACGTTCGTGTTGTCTAACCATGACACAAACCAGGAAATTACTAAGGAAGGGATGCGTAGGTTACTTGTGCCATGTTGTTGATACCCATAGAGTGGTAGCAACCATGGAACAAATACCTATAGTGAGAGAATTCGCCGATGTATTTCTGAGTGAATTGCCTGGTCTTCCGCCGGATAGGGAGACAGAGTTTGTGATAGATATTGTGCCAGGAGCGGCACTAGTTTCCAGGGTATCGTATCGTATAGCGCCAGTGGAGATGAAGGAGTTGATGGTACAGTTGCAAGAACTGTTGGATCGGAAGTATATTCAGCCGAGTGTGTCGCCATGGGGAGCATCGGTACTGTTTGTCAAGAAGAAGGACGGATCGTTACGACTTTGTATCGACTATAGAGAGTTGAACAAGTTAACAATAAAGAATAAATACCCATTGCCCAGGATCGATGATCTCTTTGATCAGTTGAAAAGGGCTAAGTATTTTTCTAAGATAGATTTATGAACAGGGTATCATCAATTGAAGGTTAAGAAAGAGGATGTGCCAAAGAAAGCATTCAGGACTCGTTATGGTCATTACGAGTTTTTAGTGATGTCGTTTAGGTTGACAAATGCACCAGCTGCATTCATGGATATGATGAACAGAGTGTTCAAACAATATTTGGACAAGTTCATTATGGTGTTTATAGATGATATTCTAGTCTACTCTAAGACGCCAGAAGATCATGCTGAACACCTAAGATTAGTGTTGGAGACATTAAGGAAGGAGAAGTTGTACGCAAAATTTACGAAGTGTGAATTTTGGTTAGAGAGGGTACGTTTTTAGGTCATGTCATTGACCGTGAGGGGATTTCAGTGGATCCAGCAAAGGTGAAAGCCGTGATGAATTGGGAACAATCAAAACGCATTTAATCGAGGTGCGAGTTTCCTAGGGTTAATGGTTACTATCGAGATTCATCCAGATTTTTCAGATAGCTACTCCGTTGACTAACTTGACAAGGAAGACGATGAAATACGTGTGGGGGATAAGTGTGAAGACAGGTTTTCAAGAATTGAAGAAAAGATTGAGTGAAGCGCTACCGCTTGTCATTACCCGGCCTGATGACACATGAAATTTTGTAGTTTATAGCGATGCTTGGCATAGAGGACTTGGTTGCGTTCTCATGCAGCATGACAACGTCATTGCGTATGCATCTAGGCAGTTGAAGGATTATAAGAAAATTTATCCTACTCATGATCTCGAACTGGCCACATTAGTTTTTGCTCTAAAGATATGGAGACATTATCTTTATGGAGAAAAATGTGAGATATACACGGACCACAAAAGTCTAAAATATATCTTCACACAGAAGGAGTTGAATATGAGGCGAGAGGAGATGGTGGAGAGTTGATAAAGGATTACGACTGTGAAATCACAGATCACCGGAAAAGCTATGTAGTTCTTGCCGACGCCTTAAGTAGGAAGGGTCGGGAAAAGTTGTCTTTGTTGACGGCTCAAACTGAGTTAATAACAGAGATGGCTAGGTTGGAGTTGGAAGTGAAGCTGCCAAGTGAAGGAGGACCAATGATGTTTACGACGGAGATGCAATCTACCATCATAGAGAGAATTAAGGAAGTACAACTCAAAACTGATGAGTGTGACCGTATGAAGGAGCGGCTGACCAATGAAAAAGATAGTAAATATAGTCTTGATAACGAGGGGTTATTGAGATTTGAAGGAAGAATTTGGGTTCCGAATGAGACAGAATTAAAGGAGCAGGTTCTACAAGAGGCTCATAGTTCAAGGTTTTCGATTCATCCTGGTAGCACTAAGATGTATCAAGATCTTCGACAGAGTTTCTTGTGGCTGAACATGAAGAGAGAGATTGCTGAGTACGTTAGTAGGTGCTTAACTTGTCAGAGAGTTAAGGTCGAACATCAACGACCTAGTGGCTTGCTACAGTCATTAGAAATTCCAGAGTGGAAGTGGGAGAATATCACGATGGGTTTTGTGGTGGGACTTCCGACTACTCAGAAGGGGTATGATGCAATTTGGGTAATAGTGGACCGGTTGACGAACTCGGCTCACTTTTTGCTAGTTAGGGTTAAGTATAACTTAGACCAGTTAGCTAGACTTTATATTAAGGAAATAATCTCTAGACATGGAGTGCCAGTATCGATTGTGTCAGATCGTGATCCACGATTCACGTCAAACTTTTGGAGAAGTCTACAAGAGCAAGCTTGGGGCCAGATTGAAGTCGTAGATCAACAGTATCATCCATGAGACGGATGGATGCGAGGCGAGAGGACAATTCAGACGTTAGAAGATATGCTAAGATCTTGCATTATGGATTTCAAGGGTAGTTGGGATGATCATCTACCATTAGTGGAGTTTGCGTATAACAATAGTTATCATGCAAGCATAGGAATGCCGCCTTACGAAGCTTTGTATGGGAGAAAATGCAGAACACCACTGTATTGGGATGAGGTAGGAGAACATCGAATGTTGGGACCAAAATTGGTACAACAGACAGCAGATATTGTTAAAAAGATTCAGATGCGTCTTCTAACAGCTCAAGACATACAGAAGAAGTTTACGGATCCGCACAGAGAATCGAGAGTTTGAAGTAGGTTCGTACGTATTTCTAAAAGTATCTCCCTGGAAAGGAAAGATACGTTTTGGAAAGAAGGGAAAGTTAAGTCCAAGGTTCATAGGACCTTTTGAGGTTTTAAAACGGGTAGGTGAGGTAGCTTATATGATAGCATTACCTCCAGACCTAGAACGAATACATAATGTATTTCACGTATCCGTGTTACGTCCTTATAAGCCGGATTATAAGCACGTGATAGAGTATGAGCCTATTCATGTCGAGAAGGACTTAATGTATGAGGAAACGCCGATTCAAATTCTCGCTAGAAAAGAACAAGTTCTGCGGAATAAAGTCATACCTTCAGTGAAGGTGATATGGAAGAACCACGATGTAGAAGAAGCAACGTGGGAGTTAGAAGAAATGATGAAAAAGAATTACCCGCATTTATTTGTGTAATTTTTTTTATATAGCGAGATTCTGGGGACAGAATCCTTATAAGGGGGAGAGAGTGTAACGCCCCGGAAAAATCGAACCTTTTGTAATTACTTTTAATAATGAATAAAATAATATTATTTATTATTATTATGTGTTGATAAGATGAATGTCGTTCTATAAACTAGAAACGTCGGAACGTTGTAGTATTTTAACTACGTGGAAGAATTAAAGTGTTTGAATTTCTAAAATGAAAATAAAAGTTTTTTGAGAAATTTTCTGAAAAACACTATTCATCGATTTCTGCTCGGGAATTATTTTTGAATTTTTGAGAAATACGTAATGTTATAATATCGAAGTGATATCGATTATGTAATAATAATCTAAGTATGGAAAACGTAATTTTTCGCATGCGGACTTAATTTGGGAACGTTAGGTTATTAAGCGTTAAAGGAAAGAAGTTGTGATCGTATGATGTGTATACATTATATGAAGTATGGATGTAAGTATAATACGACGTATTGTACTATTATGTATGAAAATGAGATAACGATATTAAGAATTAATATACGAGATAGTATCTGAAGATTATCGTGGGGGTATAAACGTTATGTTGTTTAATTAAAGGTAATGGATTTGTAGGATTAATAGTCTAATATAGAAGTCCAATGTATGTGATCATCAAGCCCAAGTGTTTGATTATAATAAGCCCAAACCATTGTAGCATGAGCCCATTAAGAGAGAATCTAGATTAATTATCAAAGCCCAATGATTTATCCATGATCCATGGAGCGATCCAAGTATAAGTGGGTAAGCTTGATGGGCAAGGATTATGTGTAATGCCCAAGTACTTTATGTGATGATCAAGTGGTGTGATGAGCAAGTGTTGTGGCTAGCAAGTTTACTTAATGGCAAGGTTATGAATAGTAAGGAGGTGGAAGGCTTAAATGACTCTTAAGCCCTAGCTTTATGTTGCCTATAAATAGAGAGCTCACCATTCATTTGTTGCTTGATCAAATTCCTTCCAACTTCTATCAAAGATAAAGTGCTTACATGTTAGAGAGGATAAGCCACATAAGTCAAAAGTTATTTGCTAGTTTCCAAAGAGAAGAGAAGTACAAGTGCTTCTAGGGTAAGACTCTTGTCTAATTCATCTTCATCTCTATCATTGTAGGGTGATAAGGGAAGTATGATCGTATGTTAAGAACATGTAATAAGTGAATAAGGAATTAACTTAAGCCGAATAAGTTGAATAAGCAACTTGAACTCTAATAAGTTGTTAGAGTCATGAAAAATTTGTCATATGATGTTAGTATGTTGATTATAGCATGAGAACATTGATTAACGGACTTAAGTTATTAATAAGTCATGAGCATGAAGATTTCTAGTTCATAAGATGAATAAGTTAATGACTTATGAATATGATTCAAAACCTACTTTGATTATAAGGGTGTAATAAGTAACTTATATTGATCATATGTTGGTTAAAATCCATTTAGAATCATTAAGAATAAAGCTTTGCCGGAATTCACACGATTGGACAATTATCGTCGAATTCGTTAAATTCTCAGAATGGAACTCGTATTTTGTGTTTGAAGTCAAAAATGTTGGTTTTCAATGGAGACAAGTCATATTGGTCATTATAGAGTTGCGGACTTGAAAATGACCGTATTCTGACTTGAAACGAAGAAACAAGCTTTGAACATTCACGAACGTTTATCGTTTTCGTTAAAAATGAACTCATAGGTGAAATTTTAGCAAACGAAGTCAAATAGATAAAATTCTTGCATGAACGCATAGATTATGAAATTTGTGAATCGTAGGCTTTTGAACGGACCAATTCGGACTTAAAACTAAGAAGTTATGCGTCCGGGAAGTTCACTAAAATTTCAAACTGCACAAACTATCTGAGGCACAGAGTCCGCGCCGCGGCGTGACTCCAAGCCTAAAAGCCCGCGCCATAGTGCGAGGCCAGAACCCTGCACACTACTAACTTTCGTCTTTGCGGTATGGAGATGAAATCGATGTTGGCGGGCGCGGTGCTAGGTCCACAAGAAATTGATAGTAAAGAAAGATTTCAAGTGTAGAAGGAAAGGGAACTTGTTAGTAATGAATTAAGATATAATCATAACATGGTTAAGACATTGTAAGGTACTTGTAAGACACTAATGCATGTTAATTAAGAGTTAATAATCAATCAAAGATGAACAAAATGTGAATGACGTTATAAAAGCCGGAAACCCTAATAACGAATCTAAGTCAGGAATTACGTTGAGATGAAGGGTAAGATATAACAGTAAACATACTTGATTATGTATGACCTAATGTGGTACGTTATATGTTTATGTATTGTAGAATCATAGAGACTTAAAGTGTAATGTATGTTAATCGATGGCGAATCTTTGAAGGCAAGTATTCTAACCCTTGTTCCAGTTCAGTCTGGACAAGCTTTGTAATTCATGTAACCTTTCGCATGAAGTCTTGAATGATGAAGTCTTAAGCCAATTCTTTGGGCTAGACTTATATTATGAATGTATCAAGCATGATTAAATGTTTATCGAGTTATATTGGTATGGTTTTCAATCGAAGACCAAGTATACTAAAATATTTTTGTCGTTTAACGACAGGCGCGTGAGGTTGCCACAACTTAAACGTATACATATTTAATGAATGCAGTGTTGATCAACATAGAGTACTATGAGCTGATCACTCAGAAGTGATCGTAAGCTATGTCGGACTTACAGACTTAGTGTCGGGTTGTCCTTTTCAAAGAACTTATGAATGCTCATAGACTTGAGCCATAATTGTTATTCCACTGCGTATAGTTGTGTAAAACGTTTTAAAGAAAAAGAAGTGCTATTTTGAATTATCGATAGTACTTCGTAACTATTTTTCAGTTATTGAAGCTATATGAGTTCTATGTTTCAAGTATGTTGTTTATTAGAATTATAGTACTTGTTGAGCTAGCCATGCTCACTTTTGCTTGAACCATATGAACATAGCTAAAATCGAGCGGACCGAAGGCTCCGGCAAGGATAAAGGCAAGGCGAAGACGAACCCATAACATACTTATGTAATAGTATAGGATGACTGTTTGTAATATATTGATATTATGACAAGAACAAGTAAAAAGGGTTACAAAGAACGGGGGAATGTAATATTATTTTTAATATATATAAGTTATATTAGTCCTTTTGAGACTGTTCAATGGAATGAATGAATGAATGGTAGTACCGTGTAGCACCATCTGTTGGGTTGTAGCGCCCCCAAATCCGGGTATCTTCCAACCCGACAGATGGTGCTATACTATACAAAGATTCATACATTCATTCAATTGAAAAGTCTCAAAGAACGAACATAACTTCTATATATTCAAATTAATATTTACACTTCCCAGGTTCTAAACCCATTACAAAGGTTCTTTGTCATAATATTCATTACATTACAACAATAGACCTATACTATTACAAGACAGCTTAATAATCTGCCTTAGCCTTTCCCTTATCCTTATTTGATCCTTCGAGACGTTCAGTCTTAGCTGCATTCATATGGTTCAAGCAAGAGTGAGCATAACTAGCTCAGCAAGTATAACAATTTCAATAACAACATGCTTGATACATATGAATCATATATCTTCGATAACTGAACAATAGTTATGAAGTACTATTGATAATTTAAAATAGCACTTCATCTTTCTTTCACAATGTTTCACAATGAATAATATTCAGCAAAACATACACTCTGGTCAAAGACCTCGAGTATTCATTCTTTCTTTAAAAAGGACAACCCGGAACTAAGTCCGTAAGCTCGGTATTACTTACGAGCACTTCTAGGTGATCAACCTATTGTACTCTATGTTGATCAACACTACATCCATTAAACGTATGTACCTTTAATCATTTTGGCAACCTCACGTGCCTGTCGTCTTACTGACAAAACATTTGTTTAACATTTTCGTCTTCTTTTGAAAACCATATTAAGTAGTTGACAAAAGATAATAACATTGGATAACAGATGAATAGATTATCAACAATCCACTCAATATGTCAAGTTTAGCCAAAAGAATTGGCTTTAACTTCATTGTACTTCAATTCATGCATAAGGATACATGAACTTCAAAACCTTGTTCAGATTGAATTGATACAAGAGTTAGAATACTTGCCTTTATCACCTGCTACTGTGTATTTTACTTTACGTTCAAGTCTTTCAAGTCTCTACAATGCATGATCACATAATGCCTTACATTAGGTCACATATAATCAAGTATATATCTGACTATATCTTATCTTTCATCTCAATTTAATTTCTAATTTAGATTCATTATTAGGGTTTCCGGCTTTTGTTACGTCATTCACATTCCCCTAATCTTCGATTGATTATTAACTCTTAATCAACATGCATTAGTGTCTTACAAGTACCTTACAATGTCTTAATCATGTTATGATTACATCTTAATTCATTACTAACACGTTCTATTTTCTTCTATACTTGAAAACATTCTTTACTATCAACTTCTTGAGATCAGCCAATACATGGCTAAGATTTGCTTCTGTGACTTCATGGCTGCAGTGCGAGAGTTAGCGATACTTAAACTTCCTACCTCATATTGCGGTATGTAGAATTCTAGGCCTGAAGTCGCGCAGTAGGCTGGACTCATGTCTTAGACAATTATCTTGATTTTGACATTTACTTCTTAATTAAGGTTATGACTTAAGGTTCTAATCCCCCTTAAGTTTATAACCTAGGCTCTGATACCAACTTGTAGCGCCCCCAAATTCGGGTATCTTCCAACCCGACAGATGGTGTTATACTGTACAAACATTCATACATTCATTCAATTGAAAAGTCTCAAAGAACGAACATAACTTCTATATATTCAAATTAATATTTACACTTCCCAAATTCTAAACCCATTACAAAGGTTCTTTGTCATAATATTCATTACATTACACCAATAGCCCTATACTATTACAAGACAACTTAATAATCTACCTTAGCCTTTCCCTTATCCTTATTTGATCCTCCGGAACGTTCAGTCTAGCTGCATTCATATGGTTCAAGCAAGAGTGAGCATAACTAGCTCAGCAAGTATAACAATTTCAATAACAACATGCTTGATACATATGAATCATATATCTTCAATAACTGATCAATAGTTATGAAGTACTATTGATAATTTAAAATAGCACTTCATCTTTCTTTCACAATGTTTCACAATGAATAATATTCAGCAAAACATACACTCTGGTCAAAGACCTCGAGTATTCATTCTTTCTTTGAAAAGGACAACCCGGAACTAAGTCCGTAAGCCCGGTATTACTTACGAGCACTTCTAGGTGATCAACCTATTGTACTCTATGTTGATCAACACTACATCCATTAAACGTATGTACGTTTAATCATTTTGGCAACCTCACGTGCCTGTCGTGTTACCGATAAAACATTTGTCTAACATTTCCGTCTTCTTTTGAAAACCATATTAAGTAGTTGACAAAAGATAATAACATT
Source organism: Panax ginseng (assembly GCA_020205605.1). NCBI lineage: Eukaryota > Viridiplantae > Streptophyta > Magnoliopsida > Apiales > Araliaceae > Panax > Panax ginseng. Next base: position 94,018,715 of record CM035129.1, read on the forward strand.
GGATAACAGATGAATAGATTATCAACAATCCACTCAATATGTCAAGTTTAGCCAAAAGAATTGGCTTTAACTTCATTGTACTTCAATTCATGCGTAAGGATACATGAACTTCAAAAACTTGTTCAGATTGAACTGAAACAAGAGTTAGAATACTAGCCTTTAGCGCCTGCTACTGTGTATTTTACTTTACGTTCAAGTCTTTCAAGTCTCTACAATACATGATCACATAATGCCTTACATTAGGTCACATAGAATCAAGTATGTATCTGATTATATCTTACCTTTCATCTCAATCTAATTTCTAATTTAGATTCATTATTAGGGTTTCCGGCTTTTGTTACGTCATTCACATTCCGCTAATCTTCGATTGATTATTAACTCTTAATCAACATGCATTAGTGTCTTACAAGTACCTTACAATGTCTTAATCATGTTATGATTACATCTTAATTCATTACTAACAAGTTCTCTTTTCTTCTATACTTGAAAACATTCTTTACTATCAACTTCTTTAGACTGGCGCCACGGCGCCAAGATTTGTTTCTGTGACTTCATGGCTGCAACACGAGTTAGCGATTACAAGCTTTCAACCTTGCACTTGACGTGGCAGGCATTCTAAGCTTAGAGTCGTCGTGGCGGACTCTATGCCTCGAACAATTATCTTGATTTTGACATTTTTACAAACTTCCCGGACGCATAACTTCTTCGTTTTAAGTCCGAATTGGTCCGTTCAAAAGCCTACGGTTCACAAATTACGCAATCTACGCATTCATGCAAGAATTTTATCTATTTGACTTCGTTAGCTAAAAATTCACCTATTGGTTCATTTTTAACGAAAACGATAAACGTTCGTGAACGTTCAATGCTCGTTTCTTCGTTCTAAGTCGGAATTCATCCATTTTTGAGTCCGCAACTCTTAAATGACAAACATGACTTGTCTCCATTGGAAAATAACATTTCCGAGTTGAAACTCAAAATTTGACTTCCATTCCGGGAAATTTACGAATTCGACGATTATCGTCTAATCGTGTACTTTCCGGAAAATCTTCATTCTTATGATTTGTTCAACATTACTAATGAATTTCATTCATCATGCGAACATTCTAACAAAATTATTCCCACAACTTATACTCATGGTTGGATTTTTGACTTATTTCTTCATAAGCTTATAACTTGTCAAATCATAAACTACTTATGAACTTATCATTCAAGACCTATGATAATTAAAGTTTCTCAATCATCATACATATATGTTCTTAACATATAGCTTTACTCATGTATACTTGATACATATTATCATACACATTCTTTTACTTTCATATTACTTGTATTACTAAACTCATTCTAAGTTCATAATACTTTCACATAAGTTTATAACTTATGCTAACTCAAATGACTTATTACCAACTTATATGGCTTAAGTTCATTGCTTATATATACTTCTTACTTTTTTTATCATTCATGATCCTCAATCAAAACTTTTCTTATCAACTTATCATGATAGAGATAGAAGATAATTGGAGAAGAGGATCTTACTTTTGAAGTCTTTGATAAGTAGCTTCTTCTTTTTCTTGACTTATGGAATGACTTAATTGCAACTTAATCTTCCTAACAATTAAGCACTTTGAGAGAGTGTGGATTGTTTGAACAAGTGCCAAATAGCTTGCCAACCTTCTCTATTTATAGAACTTCCAAGGTTAGGGCAATTTAGTCAATACACTAACCCACCTCCTTACTATTCATAGCTTGATCAACACAAATCCTATCCTTTGCTTGGCCATTACTCATATAACTTGGTCATTACATAACTTGGTCACCACTTAAAAGGCTTTGTTACCACACTAACTTGATCACCACTCCTAAAACTTGGTCATTACTCATTTACCATATTCATATGGTTTGCCCCATGGGTCACAATAATCCAATGGACTTTAATTTAGCTTAGCTTAACTTATCCTTTGGGCTTGTATTAATTAACTCATTCATTAATTAACATTGGGCCTTATCATTCAATTTAATTGGGCTTGTACTAATTGCTAATCAATCTTCCAAGTCCATTAACATTACTTAATACATATATATATCATCTATGTATTATTCTCGTATTATACTTCGTATACAACTTCATTATATACGATTTTCCTTACTTCATACAAACTCATATAATACTTCGTATTATACTTGTTTCCATTCCCTTATACAATACCTAAGTATCATACAATTAATACTTTCTTACTAATACTTCGTTTTCCTTAATATTCTCGAATTAAGTTCGCAAGTGAAATATTATGTTTTCCATAACTAGATTATTATTACATAATCCGTCTTACTTTGATATTCTATCATTACGTATTTCTCGGAAATTCAAAAATAATTTCCGAACAAATACAGATGAATAGTGTTTTTCGGAAAAAAATTCGAAAAACTTTTATTTTCGTCTCAGAAATTCAAACACTTAAATTCCTTCACATAGCTCAAATACTACGACATTCCAATATCAATAGGTTATAGAATGACAACCATCTTGATAACACATAGAATATAATTTTTTATTATTTAATTTAATAAAATCATTTTACATAAGATCCGAATTTCTCGGTCGTTACATTAGAAGAAACCCGGATTTGGGGGCGTCACATTATTGTTTGGCATGATCATTGGTTTTACAGTTGAATCTCTTTGGCCGTAGTGCACTGACATATAATTGATTGACATGATCATTACAATTGGTTTTATAGTTGAATATCTTTGGCCCGTAGTGCAAAGATAGACAATTGATTGGTATGATCATTGTTATTACATTTGAATGTCTTTATCCTTTGGGGTAAGGATATTGAGTGAAAGTTCTATTAAGCCTTTATGATAAGGAGAAACTGTTGATTTACATTATTATAAACATGAATTATGAATTTAACTATAATTTTTGGTGGTTCAGGTGAAGACATGTAATGAAAGTTATCTTTGTCTTGGGTACAACAAAGAACTGTCGATGGGTGTTACATGAATGAAATATTAATGAAGGACTTTTAATTCGGAGAAAATAGTAGATATTATGTTCTACTTGACTCTTCTAATAGATTGTTGATTCCGATGCAATTATGGTTGAAAACCTTTATCATCTACCATATGTTCTAAATATCTGTTTTATTACTGATGAATGATATTGATAATTTAATTATCTTTAGTCATAATATTCTTTACTGGGCTATGTTCTCACACTTTTACTTCACAGTTCCTTTTAGGTAGTAAGAGTGTAGCTGGGTCGAGCGGGGATAACAGGGGAATATTGTGATGGTCCGAGACTATTGAAGTTTCTCAATACATTATAAAATAGTATGCCAATATATAATTATATTGAGAACTTAAAATATGCGTGTTGTATTTTATACGTCATTTAATATTTAATTTTGGTGAACAACAATAGGGTGATGAGAACCCGACTTTGGAAGCGTTAAAAATGCACCCCACTAGATTGAGGAGGACAAAATTGTACTAAGAGCTTAACAGGTGTGTTGTCACTATCATACGCGATGTCTAACCACATAAAAATTCATGTTATCATAAGATATGGTTGTACACATTCACTTGCTGATTATATCTATGAGCACCACCTATATAATCTTGGAGTATGGTTGGAATATAATCCTCAATTTGAGACAATGGAGATAATTTTATGGCAAAAAGATACACACCATTGGAATGAACATGATAGTAATCTTCTCATTCTTCTTTAGGGTCTATTGGGTCAACCAAGGTTACTTCTCAAGTCCTATGATATCTATTATAACTTAGATGTATGGCCTCCCATGTATGAAGGCTTCCTTGAGCATTTTCTAAAAATTTTAATTCCTAAAATAGTTATCGACTATATAAAGTATCATTGGTTTGGAGTGTGAGTACTGTTATTTGTATTGAAACTCACGGCTTATGCGTTGTCGTATTTTGCACGACAGTTTGTAATAACAAAGTTTATATTTGGTTTCTGTACCATGTATTTGGCGACTCAGAATGGGTTGTGTGTAACGATCCGAAATTTTAAATTGTAATTTAAATATTTATCGAGTTATATAAATATTTATTATGTCTATTGTTTAATTGATAAAATAAATATTTTATTGATGTGATGGTCGTTAATAAATATTTGTAAATCTAAATTTATTAGATAAATTTCTAAATTAAATTAATTTATAATTTAGAGATGAGTATTATAACATGAGGTGTTATATTGTGATTAATAATTTAATATGGTATGATATATTAAATTATCAAATAAAATTATAACATGAAATTATAATTTTGTGGTATTTGATAAGGTGGGAAATATTTATTTAAAATATAGTATGTGATTATAATTATAAACTAAAGTGTTTATTAGAATAAATTAAAAAGGGTTTAAATTAGTTTTTTGCCAAACAAGGCTCAATATATTAATTTTTTAAAATTTAAATGGTTTGCCAAACAAACCTTATGGCTTTTGTTATTTCTAATTTTTGAAATTAAATAAAATAAACAAAATAAATAAAATAGTAAATATAATATATTTATAGTATGTACGTTATTTTGATAACTGATTATAGCTATTAAGGTTATATAAGTTTCTTGTGTTTACGCTTATTATTCAAATGGTTTTGCGCATAACTTAGTTTGCTAGCCTAGAGACAACAAAGAGAATTGAGTAAGTTTGAGAGCTTCAGAGAAAATTGAGAGAGAGTTACGAATTTTCACAGCAAATTCAAGCGATTAGCAGCGATTGTATTTGTAATTGAAGGTATGTACATATATATATATATATATATATGAGTTTTACGACAATAATTTTCAGACTCTGTGAATTTTATATGTTTAGAATTGATGTTCTCGAATTAGTTATGAGGATTACATGTGTTTATGATGATTAGATATTATGTTTAGACAATAATTTCATGCTAATTTCGGTTTACAGTAGAAGAAAATTTCGACAGTGTATTATTTTTTTCATATATTCATAAAAGGTATCAATTTTAGTGGCCAATTCGTATGTGAAACTGCAAATTGACACTTATATATGGTAGTTAATTAAGAAACGAACATAATGTAATTTGAATGGAGTGATTTGACCAAATAATGAATTCACAGTGATGATTTTTGGGATGAATATCAAAAATGGAGTTTTATATGAAAAACATGAAAATTGAGAAATTAAAATAGTTTTAGTGGTTGTTAAATTGTGATAAGTGGTTGAATATGTTAGCAATCATATTTATGATAGTTGTATATTTATTTTACGTGTTAATTTCACTGTCTATTGGGCAAAATTTGTGCTTGTTGGGCTAAAGTTGACTACTGTTCATTAGCCTTCTCTGCGTCTCTGTCAGCTTTCGGTAGCAATTGCTACTATGCATTAAGGAAAAAAAGCAATAGCAACTTGTAGTCCCAGAACCTTTGTATGGCGCAGTTGCGCCATACCTTGGTTTGAGATTCTAGTTTATGTTGTTGCTGCAGATTTGAGATAGCAACATGGCATGGTCTGAAATTATATTAGCATGTTAAATGTGTAATGTTAAGGTTAACATAACATAGTGAATTGTGGTTAGTAAGTTAAAAGTTGCAAAAATGATTAGCAAATCGAGAACGCGTTATGTGATAACTTAGTATACACAATGAGCGTTAGATAAGTGTTGTGAAATAAAACACTTAGAATTTCTGAAATGTAAATGGTAATGAAAGACTTGTGCTTAAATGATAAGTTTAACTAGAAATGAACATGTTATGGTATGTTATCCTATCTAATAGGTATTGTGGTTCTAAAATTATGTGTAGGTGATCGTGAGTTTAATTTTATAGCTTACGCTCAAGGCAAGTTTCTAAACCCTATCTTCTTACATTGAGAAAGTTTTCTAGCTCTACACTTTCGTTGAGTTAGTTCTATTATTACATTGTGTAACTTTATTCTTTTGATTGAGCAAGTTTTCTTATCTTAACTGTTATTGAATAAGTCAATTGTTTCTAAAATTCATTCGAGCAAACTTCAACTTTAATGTTATTTGAAATTCTCATTTGATTGATGCATTCTAACTTGTTTATAGTTAAGCAAGTTTCTTAAGTTCTGTTATTGTATAAGGAACGTAGTTTTTTGAACTCACGTCTCTATTGTTGAACTGTTTTAATTCTTTGCATGAGTTAATACCATGTTGGGCAAGTTTTTAGTTTCCAGCTTGCTATCAGTTATTGTATATTCAGTAATTTCATTTCTAATGTTATAAGACTCTAACCTTAGCTTATTTACTGTTCAAGTAAAGGTTAATCATTTTATTCATTTTATTGAATACTTATGTTGTATAGTTATTTCAAGCATAAGTTTAATATGTATAATCAGTTCATTTATGATTCTCAATTGTTCTATGTTATGTTGTTATTAAACATTTGTTGTGATTATCAAACACTATTGATTCAACTAGTCCTCTAGTTGATGTTCGTTAAACTTCAAATTACCCTTGAAAGCTTATCCAAACCAAACTTTCTTTGGTGCGGACTTGTACTCTAAATACTGAGATGAACAACCCTAATATTAGGGGAAATTTACGCTTAGCGTTGAAATGTTTGTGCACAATACATTGTACAAAGGGTTGATCCCCCTAATTACGAGGAGTCCTTATAGTCTTATGACTGTTAAAGTTGGAGTTGAAAGATTACTCGCAACTGTGGACATAGTTCATGGTCTTATGACCCTCAGTAATATATATTCCATATTTTGGATTTCAGTTTCGATTATCATTGTTAGAGTACTATCCAGTTTTGATGAGCCTATTCGTTGGCCGTTATTATTGTTATTCTCCTATTGATTCATTATTATATCCAGTGAGCAATTATTTTGCTCACTCTTGCATATTTATATACTCATTGGAACTAAAGTGGAGAAGGTAGATGAGCCTTCAACTAGCAAAGGAAAGGGAAAAATGTACAAGTGATGCAGACTTGTAATTTTATTTATTGTGATGATCATAGACTCTTATATAATGACGTGATATAATTATTTATTTCCGCACTTGAATGATGTTTTAAGGTTAGATAACCTTGGATGTTTTTGGATTAAATGATGTAACCCTATTTAAAGGGAGGATTATGGTTTAAATATCATTTTATTTGGGTAGATAGTGTGAATGTATGAATAGTGAGCACCAAATCTTGTGGGAATGAAGTACCTAGATTTGGGGGTGTCACAGGTTGGTATCAAAGCTTTAGATTATGAACCTTAGGTGGGGAAAAGCTTTAGGAAGTAACCTTTGAAAAGATTGTGATGATAAACTCTTATCGAGTTTTAGGAAAGAGAAAGTAATAAAATACTTATGTGCTTATGTGATTATAACTTATGTGCTCGTGAGTGTCGAGTAGTAATGATTAGTAATTAAACTTAAAAATTTGGTTGACAGGATGGCTAATGTAGGAGGATCCATTCAGGCTAGAGAGGAGGAGCCTCGAGATATTCAGGTGATTTGGGAACAACTACTGCCACGAGAAACAGTTCCGTCGGTTACAGTTGTTGAGCAAGAAAGAGACCTGATGAGGAGGATGAGATAGAGACGGATGAGGAGGACCCCGTTCAGCCGCCACAGTCAGGGGATGAGGAGGACGAGGAGGAAGAGCTTCCACTTAATTCGATAGCTGCCCGTATGTACGACGAGGTGTATGATCGCAATGTGGAACTTCAAGATACCGTCGAGGAGATAGTAGCTGAACAACAGACCTCGATGGCACAGAAAGACAATGAGATCCAGGATTGAGAAGAACGACTGAACAACGTTGAAGAGAAGCTGGTCCACACTGAAGGAGAAAATGAACGAATGATAACAGAAATTGCAGAGTTGAAGAACAAGTTGAAAGAATAATCTACAGAAAGGGCGAGAGCCGAAGACCCATACAGTGAAGCTTATCAACGAGCCGGAATAGCAGAGAGGGACGCACAAGAAAAGAGGATGAAGATGGAAGAGATGAATAACGTATTCAAAACCGTGATCAATCGAGCTCAAGATCGAGTCATGGGTTATCCGATTCAGTTCGAGACACTACCATCATACATATTGGATCGCCGAACAATGTTTCGAATAATGGAGGAAGAGCATCGTAAGGCTACGCAGTATCTTAGTAGGACATTGTTGAGAATGTAATTGATATATGATTAGAAAATAAATGAAATGTAAATTCCGGGTATAATATAACCAATGGGATAGATGATGATGATGTTGTCTTACAACTGTTAAAGTTCAGGAAAGTAATGGAAATAGCAGTGATGCTATTATTTTGATGTTTTTTTTAAAAGATGATGAATGAATAAAAGTTATTGTTTTATTCAAAGGTGTTAAGTGTTATGTGATAAACTTTTATGATGTGCAATTTAAGTATATAATACTTAAAAGGTTGAATAAAAGCTAATGGATGTATTTTAACAGAAAATGCCTCCAAGACGTCAACCACCACGACAGAGAACCACTAAGGAAACCAACAACAACAACAATGGGGAAGGAAACCCAGTTCAGCAGCTAGTGACGTTACTGACGGGTGCTTTGCAGAATCAACCTCAGAATCAAGGTACAACGTTTAAGGACTTCAAGGAGGTTGGACCACCAGAATTCCGTGGGTCCATGAATCCAGTTGAAGCACAGACCTGGATCATGGAAATCGAGAAGGTTTTTGATGTTTCTAGGGTAGAGGATAACCAGAAGACTGCCTTTGCAACATTTATGTTGAAAGCAGAGGCTAGTTATTGGTGGCAAGCCAATAAAACCCAAGAAGGTCAAGGGGTAATGTCTTGGTAAAGGTTCAAAGCGATGTTCTTTGAGACCTATTTTCCATAAAGTTTGAAGAGTCAGCTAGAAGTGCAGTTTTCGGAACTGAAGCAGGGAACGATGTCGGTGTCTAAGTATGCTGCAAGATTCAACGAGTTGGCGAGGTTTTTGCCATATCAAGTCAGCACAGACGAATGCAAGGCGAAGAGATTTGAACAAGGACTGAAGCCCTGGTTGTACAGTAGGGTTTCCTTGTTCCAGCTGAAGACGTTTGCAGCGGTAATGGAGAAGGCAATTCTGGCTGAAAGTGGATGCGAGGCAGTAACAAAACATAACCAGGAGCAGAGGAAGAAGAAGAGTGAAGGTGAAACTAAGAATGGTGGTGGTGGAAATGTTGGAAATGGCAACAACAACCTGAAGAGGAAGTGGAATGTGAATGGGGGAGCTAGAAACCAGTAAAGAAACTAGCAAAATAAGAAGTTCGTAGCATGTGCTACGTGCAGAAAGTTTCACAAGGGTGTGTACTTGATGGGGAAATGAGTATGCTTCAATTGTAGCCAGGAGGGTCACATCGCCCCAAATTGCACTCAATCTAAGAAGAACGTTTGCTTCACGTGCGGGTCCAAGGATCACTTTGCTCGTTAATGTCCTAAGAAGAGATCTGGTGAGGCAAATGGAAGCAAGGGAAATGCTAGTGGAGGTGCGCTGGCTATTGCAAGACCAACGTCAACAAATAAGCCCACAACTATAATCTTCAATATGACGGTGCAGGATGCGGTGCAATCAAAAGATGTCGTGTCAGGTATTATCCCAATCAATGATATAAATGCATATGTATTATTTGATTCGGGTGCTACTTGCTCGTTTATATCTGATGAATTTTCTAAGAAGTTAGAAATACCTAGTGAAGAGCTGAATTTCCCTTTAAACATAGAAATTGCGAATAGGGAAGTGATTCCTGTTAGGTTCGTATACAAGAACTGTAGGGTGAACATTAAGGGGAATGTTATGAAAGTAGATTTAATCCCGATAAAACTCGGAGAGTTCGATGTTATTTTGGGAATGGATTGGCTATTCAATTATGGAGCGATAATTGATTGCCAAAAGAAGTGTGTAAACCTTATGACTCAGTCACAGGTAATTTTCATGGTAGCAAATCACCTAGACAAATGAGATGTCTGACGATGATGCAGGCCAATAAGTTGTTGAGTTAGGGTTGTGTAGGGTATTTAGCTTACATAGTTGATACTCAAAAGGAGAAGGGTGTAAAACTGGAGGAGATACCAGTGGTTAGGGAATTCGTAGATGTGTTTTCGGAGGATTTGCCAGGACTTCCGCCTGACCGAGAGATTGAATTCGTGATCAACTTAGTGCGAGGAACCGCTCCTATATCAAAGGCCCCATACAGAATGGCTCCGATGGAAATGAAGGAACTAATGGTGCAACTGCAAGAACTGCTAGACAAGAAGTACATTCAGCCGAGTGTGTCACCGTGGGGAGCACCGGTGTTATTTGTGAAGAAGAAGGATGGGTCAATGCGTCTTTGCATTGATTATAGGGAATTGAACAAGGTCACTATTAAAAAAATATCCATTGCTGAGAATAGATGATTTGTTTGATCAATTGAAGGGTGCTAGATATTTCTCGAAAATAGATTTGAGAAGTGGGTATCATCAATTGAAAGTAAGGAAGGAGGATGTACCGAAGACGGCATTCTGAACTCACACTTTGTTATTACAATTGTCGTACAAAATACGACAACACATATGCCGTGAGTTTTAATACAAATATTATCTTCTAGACAATATCCAAACTCAAATAAAGTCCTCATTACAATTATTGATACACTATTTTACAAAATAGTGAGGACTGCTATAATAACTGTCTTGAACCATCACTCCATACCATAACTAGTTCCCGCTATATTCTCGCTTCATGAGAAGAAAAATGAAACAAAAAGGAAAAAGATGAGCTCAACTATCCTAGTAAAGAATATTATGACTAAGATAATGAAAAACAAATTATCGTTAGCCTTCAATAAATCAGAGAAAATATAATGGACAAAAAGTTTAGATCAATATTCGCAGCAGAAATAATAATTCATTAAAAGAGTTAAGTAGAGAACGAAGTCTACTATCTTCTATTATTTAAAAGTCCATCATCAATATTTTATTCATGTGACATCAATCAATATACATCTTGAACCAAATATTTATCTTTACACTATGGGCTAAAGATATTCATTCGTATCACTAGTTGGTCATGTTCATCTCAACACCTATCCATCTTTGCACTACAGGCCAAAGATATTCAGTTATATCACAATATAGGACTAAGGATGATAAAAATATTTTAAAGAAAATGAATCCAGTGATATAAAAGGACAAAGATTAGGGATTCATACTTTAGTTTATCCAAGTTCAAAAATACTCCATAATAAACAATTATAGAGCAAATTCAAGAATGAAGATCAAAATATGGATACAATCAAAGATAGTAACCATAATAGACAACTTGGACAAAGAAAAGAAAATTTAATTTTTCTATGAATAGTGCTGTATTAGTGAATAGTGTCGTATACATGAATAGTAATCCCGACACAAAAAGGTAAAAAATTCATAATAAAATTCATATCAATATTTCGGTATAATGATATTAAAAGAAATAATTTTATTTATAAAAAAATAACATCCCTTACCTCAAAAAAATAGTACTTCTTGCTAAAATATCGGATATAATGCTAAAGGAAACTTGCACTATAAAGCAATACTCAAGATATCTAAATACTCACAAAAATACGCTCGATATTATAGAGAGAGAAAACTTCTAATTCTGCTGTAATTTTTAATTCTAACCTAAACACCCTATTTATAGGAAAATGCTTAGAACACCAAAGTAGAAAATTTAATAAACTATTATTATTTATAAAAAAAATTTCCTATGCCCGCTTTGAAATCAGATTCCAACATTTACAACATACAAAATGACAAGTGTGGGGCCCACCTTCTAGAAATCTCCACCAAAAATATTTTAAGTTATTTATAAATTCAAAAACTTTAATAATTCATAATAAATAGTCCTTTTATCAGAAAAATATGAACCTTATGTCCATTCCATATAAAATTTAATTCTCTACAACTTTGTAGAAGAAAGTTTTTCCAAATTCCGAACGAAAAATGACCCAAATTTACATACAGACGATTTTTCAAACCCCCACACTGACAAAAAAAATTACTGATAAAGACATCCGTATACCAACTTTGAAAAATCAATAATAAGCATTTTACAACAATAAGTGGGGCCCACCAACTCGCAAAATATGTTTTTAGCATTTATTATAACAAAATTAATTCTGACCCAATTTGCTCTCTTCCTCCTCATTTATTCATATATTGTGAATTCATTGTAAAAATATCACTGTTATTATATTATTATATTATTACATCATACACTTATAATGTAATATTACAATAATATATTTGAATGAATTATTTTATCGAAGAAAATATCAACTCTTAATAATATAGATAAAATATTAATTTTCAACGATTATCATTTTTTAAAAAATTCCTCCATTCCGATAAAATACAGATAAAACACCTCAGCATTAATTCCTTCATTTATATCCACATAAAATAAATATTTCCTTATCTTTTTTTATCAATAATAATTATTCACAAATAATATTACAGAACCACAATATTGACAACCAGGTCGTTCCCAGGAAATAGGGGGCTTTTCGATAAGGATTTTTCCTTGCTGGCGCGCAATTAGGTGACCAAACCCCTTTCCTAAATAGAACTTCCTTAGACATTGCCAATAATGCTATCTAATAATATTATTAAATAATATGAATTATTGATCTGATAATGGGAAATACTGTGCAGTGATAATTATTGAATCAATAATATAAAATATCAACGTAGCAATTATTGAATCAATAAAATAAAATATTGAACAGTAATTAATATAACAATTATTGAGTAGTAACTTCTTACGTAAGAATCAATAATTAGAATTATTGTGCAATACCGTGTGCTTCTTGTCGCAACAATCGTATTCATCAGATTTTAACCACCGTATTCCAACAGCTTTAATTGCAGTAATAACTACGCCAATTATTTATAAAAAAACTCATACTTGTCATTTTCTTCATCCTCGACGCTTTTTCGTTATGGGGCCCATAATGGTCGCACCGTTGCATTTCGACTATTCCCCTACCATGAAGAATATTCCACGACAAAAGGATTATTTCTCGACAACAATGACTATTTTATAACCACTTGCTTATTTAAAATATTTGCGCATTTTACCCATAACTAACCACATTAATCAAATCAACCCCTTACTATTTCAAAATAGAGGAAATTCAATTTTATAAAAAGTTGGGGTCTTGCACACTTCATTCATCATATCCATGAATGCAGCTGGTGTATTTGTCAACCCAAACGACATTACCAAAAACTCATAATGGCCGTAATGAGTCCTGAACACCGTCTTGAGTACATCCTCCCTGCTGACTTTTAACTGATGATACCCCGTTCGTAAATCTATCTAAGAAAAATACTTTTCCCCTTTCAATTGATCAAAAAGATTATCGATCCTGGGTAATGGGTATTTATTCTTTATCGTTAACTTGTTCAACTCTCGATAGTCGATACAAAGTCTTAACGATCCATCCTTCTTTTTTCACAAATAATACCGGTACTCCCCACGGTGAAACACTCGATTGAATGTATTTCCTATCCAACAGTTCTTATAGTAGAACTATCAACTCCTTCATTTCTACTGGCGCCATAACGATACGGTGCCCTTGAAACTAGTGCCGCTCCTGCATAATATCTATTACGAATTCGATCTTCCTATCCGGTGGAAGACCTGGTAATTCGCTTAAAAATACACCCACAAATCCTTTTACTATAGGTATTTGTTCCATTGTCGCTCCCACTCTCTTGCATCAGCAACATGACACAAATAACCTACACATCCCTTCCTCAACAATTTCCTAGTTTATGTCATGGTAAGACAACACGAACGTCCCGGTGACTTACTACCGTAAAACACTACCTTAGGCTGCTTCAACATCCTAAGGTTTACATATTTCTTTTGGCAATCTATTATTGCACCATGGTTAAACAACCAATGTATCTTGAGAATTACATCAAATTATCCCAACTTTATCGGTATTAAATCTACCGATAATTTATAACCTCATATTTCTACACAACAACACTTATAAATATGTTCAATAGGAATTATTTCTTCATTTTCTACCTTAATATTTAAAGGTATAGACAATCTTTCAGGGAGTAATCCTAATCGTCTAGCAAAATCACATGCTATAAGCATTTATATCATTGATTGGGATAATACTTGCAACTACATCCCCTGATACAACTGCATCTTGGACCGTCATATTAAAGGTGCAGGCCATCGACCTACTCGTTTAAGATGGACCACTAATAGCTAACTTACCACTATTAGCGCCCTTATTACCATCTATCCCCTTCTTAGGGCAATTCTTCACCATGTGGTTAGTTGATCCACATACGAAAAGTGACGCCCCCAAATTCAGGTACTTGAAACCCGAACTCAGTGCTTCACGATACCATTTCTTTGAGCAGAATAATAATAATAATATAAATATCAAACTTAATTTACATATAGCAGAGTTGTCTAATCCCAGGTTCACAACCTTTAGTACATTATGTTACATGATAAATAATGAATATTATCATCTTAATATAGACTAACTATTACATAACATACCATAAAGTTTATTCTGCTAGCTTTCCCTTTCCTTTGTTCTTGTCTGAACCTTCAGGTTGATCACGCTTAGCTGAAAACATTTAAATTTAAAGCCAAGAATGAGCATTTGAGTGCCCAACAAGTAATAGCAAACAATAAACATTAACTAAAAGAAGTAAATATTTTCTGTGAATGACACTTCTACAACGAATCAACAGTTGTGAAGTAAACTAAAACAATATTGAACAACGTATCAATTCTATTTTAAATTTTTAAAACTATGTACTGACTATAAATGGAGAACAGTCGACAGTCTATGAACTTTATTTTTAATTTTTGATATTCAATTGAATAACAAGAATTAATTATACGCCATAACAAAGTGGAATATTTTCCAGGGTTTATGTTGAGTGATCCCTAAGGATCTTGAACTTCTCTTCTCGAGTAACTATCAAAGATTTACTTTGATATACCCAGGTGTATCGGATAACCATAAAGATTAAGTTATACCCCTCTGCAAGTATAATAAGTGATCAGCTTCATTATACCCTATATTATGCATAATACTTACACGCGTGCAATGGCCGAATATACGATCAAAAGGTTCCCTTTATATAAAAGGTTGTTCTTCTCAGTCTTATAACCAGAATTTGAATCAGAATAACAAATTCTATGATTTCAATATCTAATCGCTTTTTCGATCTAGCCGAAACAATTGGCATCGACCTGTCAATAATAATTGAGTTCTCTTCTTGAAACTATCAAGTTCTAACAAATGTTCGTCTAGCCAAAAATAATTAGCTAAGACATATCTCAATGCTATTTTTAAATCTATGTCTAGCCGAGTCAAATAGCTTAGACATCTTTTAATCAATGTATACATACCGAAATTTAATTAGTATGTATCAACAATTACAAAAATTATCCAAGTGAGGACACTTGTATAATCAATTTTAGAAATTAACGAACATAATAAATATCTGAATTATACAATAATACTGTATTGATAACCAATGATCGGATAGAATTCAAGAACTGGCATGTCTACAAAAGTATAGATACATAAACAATAACAATAACAATATAGTTCTGAAACTGGCTTACACATGCCCATTGCATAAAGTAAATGCAAAGGTTAGATATTTGTCTGATCTGCTGCTTATAGTACATGACTTAGTTCTACCTTTTATACAACGACGTATCATTAATAAGATCATTCTTTTGATTAGAATAATATATCATAACACATAATACTACTATTTATAGTCAACACATAACCTAAGCACATTGTCACATAGTTATATTAGTCATTGGATCATAAACAATCACCTATCAAGTCAAATTATCTAGGTCCGGATCAATTTTGAAGTCAATTTGGTGTATCGACAGCTTTATCGGATAATTATCGAGTCTATTGTTAATAAAACTCTAATATATATTTTAAATATTATTCTGGATAATTCATATATCATTCATACTATTTTTAAATGACTTATAATAATATTTAAATAATTATTATAATTTTTATGATTTTTCAAATACCGGAATCATTATTAAATAATTTAAATAAATAATTATATTATCATTAATATTTAAATAATATTAAAATATTAATGAAACTATTGCCAAAATATTTATATTAACTTAAAATATTTTAAAACATTATTATTACCATTAAATGATTTTTAAAACATTTAAAATCATTTTAAATAATTACCATTAATATTTAAATATTAATGTATATACACTAAAATATTAAAACTCATTTATTATAACTTAAAATATTTTTAAACTATTTTTATTCTTTTTAAATGATTTTTAAATTAATAAAACCATTTTAATCTATTTATGTAATATAATTACTAAATAAAATTAATATCATTAATATTAAATTATTAATTAAATTTTCCTTTAAATATTAAAAAGTTATATTTTATAACTTCAAATATTTTTATACTTTTTATTTTTTCATTTAAAATGATTTTTATAATATTAAAATCATTTTAAAACTAATTTATTTTATATAATTATTAAATAAATCTAATATCATTAATATTAAATAATTAATGAAATTTGCTTTAAAATATTAAAAGTTATATTTTATAACTTAAAATATTTTTAAATATCTTATTATCACTTAAAATGATTTTAATATAATAAAACCATTTTTAATTAATTTCTTTAATGCATTTATTAAATAAATTAAATATCAATAATATTCAAATAAATACTAATATTTATGAAAAATATGTCAAATTATTAAAAGTTAATTTTTATAACTTAAAATAATTTTTGTAATTTTTAGAATTAAATTTCTATTTTTAAATGATTTTTGGAAATTTAGAAAACTAAAATAATTAAATCCGTCGCTAAAGACTTTAGCGACGGTTTCTGATACGGTTGGTGTTCTTGAGGCTCAAGAACACTGACATTCAGTGTTCAACATACCATGTTTGATCGAATATAATTCTCAGTCCACTTAGATTCTGGGCTAACTAAGACTTTGATCTTGTAGTATGTGTGTAACACTACAAGATCCAACCATTATTTTGGTCATACAACATCATATCAAGGAGATCTGAGTCTCCAAAGTCATTGTCAGGCTGTTTCTGGATTTTTTGGGTAATCTAGAAACTCAGGCAGTTTCGAGTGCCCATATTGTGGCTCGATTAATATGGTGTTCCGGTCATTACATAAGTGTTCTAAGGCTTCAAACCTATTGTTCTCATGTCATAGCACATATATATAACAACATATCGGTCCAACAACATCAACATCACTAGATTTAGTCTGGTCAAACATGGTCAGAAAACTAGTTCTTACGGTTTCTGGGTTTTCCAGAAACTCTAAGTTATGATCGAGTGGCCTACTTTGACCAACCACTCCATTCGATCTGGTGATTGTTTATGGGATCTAAAGATATGGATCTAGAGTCCATATAACAGGCTACAAACTAGTTACAACAACAACAACAAAACCCTTAACAGTTTATAAACCATGGCTTGACAAAACCTTGTGAGACACTGGTTTTAAGTTTCTGGGTTACCCAGAAACTCTTTGGTCATGCTCGGTCAACTGAGTTTGACCAACAATATCTTGAAATATAAATCAGATCTGACCCTGATTCGAGTTCCAGAACACAGATCTCATAGCATACTACAAGTTCAAACATTTAAACAACCAAAAACATAAATAGACTGAGATCTATGGGGTCTGACATTCTTTTTCAGACAACATTATTCAACTTTCCCAGATTTTGAAAAACAACAAATTCGAGCCTATAGATGTTATGGATCTAACAAATACCAACCCAGATCAACTATATACACTACATAAAACATGTTTAAACATAAAAACTTAACATCTAACATAGGATTAAGGATCAGATTCTTAGGTTTAGGTTTATACCTCTATTGAGCAATTCTTGAATCTAGGCTTCTTGATCTGATGTTGTTGAACTTGTAACTTGATATAGGATTGATTTACTTAACTATTTCATGGGTTAGAGAGATAGAGAGAGAGAAGCTTTATGGAGTGTTTGTGTGCAAATGAGGCAAAATTATGGGTTTTTCTCTCTTTTGATCTATATATATAACATGATACAATGTATATGTGATGCAAGATGGCTGATTGCTGGAGTTAAAAGAAGTCAAGAGTTGTTCACCAAATCCAAATATAGCTAGATGTTAAACTCCAAAAGGGCATTTAGGTCATTTGCCATCTAATTTTACTGGTCAATATGTAAACTTTGCTAACCCTTAGGGTTTAACCCTAAGGTTTTATACATTAATTTTTGTAGGATTTCTAAATAGGGCTAAAATGAAAATTTTAGTTTCCTAAATTACAAATTAGGGTTTCTTAATTAGTTTAGATTTTCTAATTACTTAGACTTACAAATTAGGTTTTATAATTTACTAATTATCATTAAGCATGCTAAATTAACAATTAGGGTTTATAACTTAGCAATTAGGGTTCTAGTTTAGTGAATAGGGTTTCTAATTACTAATTAGGATTTCTAATAATTAGGGTTTTCCTCAATTAGGATTATATTCTATAATACTTGTCATTAGACACATTAACACCATCACTTATTATTCTTAAAGTCTTATTTGACTTTTGAATTAGAGTTTAGCAACTAACATTAGGGTGTTCTAATAATGCACCATAACTGTTCCAAAAATTAACATTACACACATACAGTACATACTTATAGCACTGAAATATAATTAATATTATATTATTATTCTTATTCCTTATTCAAAATCCATAATTATGGTTTTGAATCCATATCTGACATAACTTTCATATATACCTTTATTAATTAAGTTAAATAATTAACTTAAGTAATATGAATAAATTCAGATAATAGAATAATTATTATAATAATTCTAATAATGATATCATATATTAAATAATACCAAAATCATATTTTCATGGAAAATAGATAATAAAAATATTTTTATTACAAAATTAATTTATTATAAAATATAATTTATAATGATCAATAATTCTAAAAAAAATATTATTTGCAATTATTCATGTAATAAATAAATTTTTTATTTATCACATATATACATACATTTTACCTTGCACAAATTCCAACCTTTATATATAAAAAAATTATACGCAAAATTTCTTATTTTATAATATTGAAAATATTGGGTCATTACACGAAGCATTCATGATTCTTCTTTGGACTTGGACAGTTAGGTGAAATGTGCCCTTCTTGCCCACAGTTGTAGCACACGACTTTACCTTTGAGATAGACTCCTAAATGAGTCTTCCCATAGTTCTTACACACCTTCATCCTCTTCTTAGGATCTACTTGTTTTACTTTGGTATTCCCAGAGTTAAAAGCCTTCCTCTTCTGCCTGTTGCCACTCCCACTGGCTCCCTCAGTTTTCACTCCCCCGTCTACCTTACTATTATTCTTCTTCTCGCTATGGTATTAGCTTAAAGTCTCGCTACCACCCTCTGCGATTATTGCCTTCTCCAAAATGGTTCCTGTAACAATCCGGAATTTCAAGTTGTGATTTTAAATATTTATTGAATTATATAAATATTTATTTGAGGTATTTATTGATGAAATAAATATTTTATTGATGGGATTAGTATTAGTAAATATTTATGAATTAATAAAATTCTAAATTTATGTAATAATAATTGAGAGAGTTGTAATATAACATGAGATGTTATATTGTTGTGTTGATTTAATAATTTAAATGGTATGTTAAATTATTAGATAAAATTATAATGAAATTATAATTTTGTGATATTTGTTAAAATAGAAAATTTATTTAAAATCTAGTATGTAATTAATCTATTTGATTAATGTTGGATATAGAAATCCAAATAAATAAGATGTAATTATAAATTATAAACTAAATTATTTATTAAAATAATTAAAGTAGTTTTAAATTGATTTAACCCAAACAAGGCTTAAATATATTA
This sequence comes from Panax ginseng, assembly GCA_020205605.1. Classification (NCBI taxonomy): domain Eukaryota; kingdom Viridiplantae; phylum Streptophyta; class Magnoliopsida; order Apiales; family Araliaceae; genus Panax; species Panax ginseng. The sequence continues at coordinate 94,038,676 of CM035129.1, forward strand.
AGTCTTTAATATTTAAAGGGTTTTGCCAAACAAAGTCTTATGGCTTTTGGATTATTAATTTTTGAATTTTGAAATATAAATAAAGTAAATAAAATAAATAAATTAAATTAAATAATAAATATAATATATTTATAATATATACGTTTGTTTTGTAACTGACATTTTATTAAGTTTGGCGTATTAAGGTTATCAGTTTTATTTCTTACGCTTGAATACTAGTTAGTTTATGCTTAACCTTAGTGTTATGCCTGAGTAGTATACTGAGAATTCAGAGAAGAGAACTTGAGAGTGAAACTTGAGAAAATTGTCTGCAATTGCAAGGAATTATCACGCTAATTGAAGGTATTTTCCCTAATTATATATGAATATGCATATATGAGTCTACGATAAAATTTTATATACTTTGTGAATTCAAATTGTTGAATTGTTGATATAACTAACTGATAATTGTGAGTATATGCGTTTATGATGATTAGAGTTGTGTTTAAGCAAGAATTGTATGCTAATTACAGTTTAAAAGTAGACAAAATAATGACAGTGTATGTTTGTATGAATATTTTCTTATGTGGCTTATGAAAGTATCAATTTTAATGGCCAATTTATATGCTAAACTGGAAACTGAAGCTTGTGTATGCTAGTTGATTAAGAAACAAAGATAACGTAATTTGAACGAACCAATTTGGACAAGAATTGTGTTTACAATGTTGATTCTTGTAAGAGATATCAAAAAATGAAGTTTTATATGAAAATATGGAATTTGAGGAAATTAAACTAGTATAATTGTTGTTAAATGGTTCTATGTTGAGGAATATATTGACAAACATGTTTATGATAGTTTTATATCAATTGTTCGTGTTAATATTACGGTTTAATGGGTGAAATTTGTGTTTGTTTGTTGGTCTAAAGCTCTGCCATCGCTCATAGTCGTCTTCTCGCTTATCTGTCAGGCACCAGTAATAAGAATCGCACCGGGTGCCAAGGCAAAAATCACAAGAATTGCTTGCCGGTCCCTGTGACATGTGTATGTGACGCAATGCACCATACCCTGGTTTGGGGACGATGACTTATCTTCATGTCTTTGCGCTTATGGGATATCAACTTAATATGGTTTAAGGTTATGTTAGCATGTCAAATGTGTAATGACATGGTTAAAACAGAATCGTGCTAGGTGGTTAGTAGTTCAAAGTTTCAAATGATTATAAGTTATGAACGTGTTATGTTATAAATTAGTTTACACAATGAAGGTTAGATAAATGTTGTGATGTTAACACTTGGGGATTCTGAAATGTATATGGTAGCATAAGACTTGTGCTAACATAATAAGTCTAACTAGAAATGCGTGTTATGTTGGAACGTGAATGTTAGTATATCTAATAGATGGTGGTTCTAAACCTATGTGTAGGTGAACGTGAGTTTAATATTATAGCTTACGATCGAGGTAAGTTTCTAAACCTTATCTTTTTATATTAAGCAAGTTTCTTACTTTAAACTTTCATTAAGAGAACTCTTGTATTCCTAATCATTATTTGAGCAAGTTAGCTATGACTTTAACTTTATTTGAACAAGTTTTGAATTCCAATATTTATTGATGTATTCTAACTTATTTATTGTTAGACAAGTTTCTTTATTGTCATTCGTGTATTATGAATGCAATTTTCTTGAATTCTAATTTCTAATGTTGAATTATCTTATCTCATTTACTTGACACAAGTTATTCTCATAATGAGCAAGCTTTATTTTCAGCTTGCTATTATTTAAGGTATATTCAATAATTCATAGTCCTAGCTTAATATTATTCAAGCAAGGTTTATTATCATTCAATACTTATGCTTTGTAGTTGTTTCTAAGCATGAGTTCAAGATATAGTTAGTTCGCTTACACTTATTCATTGTTTCATATTATGTTATTATTGGTTAACTGTTGTGTTATCAAACACTATTGATTCAACTAGTCCTCTAGTTGATGATTGTTAAACTTCAAATTACCCTTGAAAGCTTATCCAAACCAAACTTTCTTTGGTGCGGACTTGTACTCTAAATACTGAGATGAACAACCCTATTATTATTAGGAGATAATTTACTCTTAGTGTTGAAATGTTTGTTCACAATACATTGTACGAAGGGCTGATCCCCCTAAGTACGAGGAGTCCTTATAGTCTTATGACTGTTAAAGTTGAAGTTAAAAGATTACTTGCAACTGTGGACATAGTTCGTGGTCTTATGACCCTCAGTTACATATATTCCATATTTTGATTCCAATCTTTGGTTATCATTAATAGAGTACTATTCCATTTTGATGAGCCTATTCATTGGCAGTTATTTCATTCTTGTTGATTCATTGCTATATCTAGTGGGCAATTGTTTTGTTCACTCTTGCATAAATATTATTATTGCAGCTAAACTTGAGAAGGTAGATGAACCTTCAACTAGCAAAGAAAAGGGAAAAATGTACAAGTGATGAAGACTTATAATTTCGTTTATTATTATGATAATAGACTGTTAATTAATGATTTGATGTAATAATTTTATTTCCACACTTGATTGATGTAACGCCCCATAAAAATTCGAATTTTATGAGAATTAAATTTTTATTTGATTATGTGGATTAAATCAATTTAATTGATTATTTATGGGAGTAAGCTATATGAAGGTTGTTCGATGACCTAGATATATCAGAACATCGTAATATTTTGGCTACGTGATAGAATTAAAGTGTTTGAATTTACAAGACTAAAATAAAAGCTTTCCGAGAAATTTTTTCGAAAAACGCTATGCACGCATTTCTGCTCGGGAATTATTTTTGAACTTTCGAGAAATACGTAATGATAGAATTCTAAGATGAGATGGAATATCTAATAATATTTCAGTTATGGAAAACGCAGTTTTTTCGCCTGCGGACTTAAAACCTAACGATTAGGGAAAGTGAATTCTGAGAAGGAATTTAAATGCGTATAATGAATTAAAGCAATGATTGTATAATACGTAGTTATTGTACGAGGGAATGAATATGAGTATAATACGAGGTATTATACGAGTATGTATAAATGATGGAATGTCGTATATTAAATAAGTATACGAGTTAGAATACGAGATTAATACGTAGTTATAAGACTTTAAGCCAAATGTATTGAATTTGTAGAAATGTGAAGGAGATTGTAATGTCCGATTGGGATAATAATAAAGCCCAATACGAATTAATGTTAAAGTCCAAATATTTGTAATGTTAAGTCCAATGTAAATTATTGAACAAGCCCAAGTATTTGTTTAATTGTAAGCCCAATGTATAAGATAAGTTAATTAAGATAATTTAATGTAAAGCCCAAGATAAGATCCAATGGGTAAAGTATGATCCATGGGGCAACCCATGGGTGAATTGGTGACTAAGAACTTTGTGTGATGAGCAAGTAGACTTAAGGGTTAAGCAAAGGATAAGTTAAGTAACTTAAAGGCTAAGTCAAGTGCTTATGTGTGATGAACAAGCAAAGTGCTTATATGTGATGACTAAGTAAACTTAATGGCTAAGTGTTGTGATGACCAAGTAATTAATTTGATGAGCAAGTAAAGGATAAGCTATGTGCTAAGCAAGTATACTTAAGAGTTAAGTAAGTGTGGTGGCCATGTTTACTTAATAGCTAGGTAATGAATAGTAAGGAGGTGGAGTGGCTTTAAGACCATTATACCCTCACTTTGAGATTTCTATAAATAGGAAGCTTGCTAGTTCATTTGTTAGTTGTTAGATTTTCATCCAATAACTTATAGCTTATTGGCTAGAGAGAATAAGTGAGAATAAGCTAGAAAAGCTAGAAAGCTAGTCTTTCATAGTTCAAGAAGCAAGAAGAAGATTAAAGATTAACCAAGTGGAATTCAAGGGTAAACAATCTTAAACCATGATTCTCTTACTCTTCCATTGTAAGAGAAGTGGGTAGTGGTAGAGCATATATGCTAAGGCATGATAAGAATGAGTAATCAATGGACTTAAGCCGTATAAATCATGAATAAGTAATTCAAACTTAATTAAGTTATGAACTCATGCGAAGCTTATATGAACTACTCATATGTTTACCTTAATAAGATGGTATGATAAGGAGACGTGAGAATGATGGTTAGAAAACATAAATCATTATAAGTCATGAGAATGAAAGTGTAAGTAGTTTATACTTTTATAAGTTATAAACTCACAAAGAACAAGTAATAACTTATTATGTTTATAAGTTAATGAAGTATGTATGTCAAGATATTAATATGATAGATTGAATCCATTTGAAGCGAAGAACAAATCTTAAGAAATGAAGTTAAGGCGGAATTCAAGAGTTTGGACGATAATCGTCGAATTCGTAAAATTCTTGGAATGGAAGTCGAATTTTGATTTTGAGCTTGGAAACATTAGTTTTCAATGGAGACAAGTCTCATTTGGCATTATAGAGTTGCGAACTCAAGAATGACCGAATTCTGACTTATAACAAAGAATCGAGCGTTGAACATTCACGAACGTTTATCGTTTTCGTTAAAAATGGACTAATAGGTGAATTTTTAGTTAACGAAGTCAAATAGATAAAATTCTGGTATGAACGCATAGAGTATGCAATTTGTGAACCGTAGGCTTTTTAACGAGCCAATTCGGACTTATAACGAAGAAGTTATGCGTCCGGGAATTTTGCAAAGTTGGAAAACTGTTAAAATTTTCTGAGGCACAGAGTCCGCACCGCAGCGCGACTCCAAGCACAAAGGTCCGTGCTGCAGAACGAGGCCGAGACATGGTACACTACTAACTGGGGCCGCAGCACGGCCATAGCAAAGTAGACTCGCGCTAAGTCCGGAACCTTGACCACTGATGTTTCACGCCGCATCGCGGCTAGAGAAAAAGCAAGCCACACGAATCTAAACTAAAGATAGTCATGAAAGCTTATAGGTATAAAATGAATGTAAAGTGATTAATTCAAGTTAATTTACTTTAAAGAAATTGAAGAAACATCCTTAGAAGATGTTAAAGACCTTAAGTATTATCACTGAAGGTCGACGAAAGATTAATTGGAGGTAAGAACAACGTAATGTGTTAAGCCGGCTGTAGAAATTTGTTGACCAAGTTGATTATGAATCCAATGGTTTGCAATACCAGTATGGGTCATGTAATTACTTAATGAACATGATAAGACCTTTCCTAAATCACTGTTATAGTAATGACTTTAGGAATTTAATGTTGTTTAATGAGTAGTTAAACGACGAACGTAAAGTATAAAGAATGTGAACTATATTCAATAATGATAATGACTATAATGTTAAGAGTTACAACTAAAAATTGTTAAGTAATACGTGAACGTAAACGATATGCAATAAAGTGTACTTAACAAATGACGATCGAGTTTCGATTAATAACGTAAGGATGTTAGTAAGCCGTGAGGAAGGATGATCAACTCGAAATGAGTTGGATTACTGAAGTAAATCCATGTAAGACATAGAAGAGAAAGAAGTTGGTAAGAATAATGTAAAATATAATGGCAAGCCAGAACCAATAGTAACAAATCTAATATATGATTAGATTAAGAAGAAGGGTAAGATTCATTAGGAACCATGTATGTTCATTCATAACCTAATGTGGTATGTTATGTGGTTATGTATTTTAGAGACTGTAAAGACTCATAGGAAAAGTAATTTTACTGTAGCAGACGTTAAAGGCAAGTTTTTCTTAAACACTTGTCTAACCTTCGTGTTAGCCAAGTTTTCTGTGATTCATGTTATAAGATGCATGAAATATTTTACTAAAGGGTCGATGCCAGTTTTACCTCGGCTAGACTAATCTTAAAGAGTTGATTGATTTATTTACAAATCCTTTAATATAGAATTGCTAACGCTATCCTACGCCAATTGTTTGGTACGGATTCAAGGTAAGCCTGAGTATGAATAAACAAATGTATTTTTCATCGATTATTCGATGGGCACGCGAGGTTGCCAAAACTTAAACGTACATACGTTTAATGGATGTAGTGTTAATCAACATAGAGTACTATGGGCTGATCACCCAGAAGTGCTCGTAAGATATGCCAGACTTACGGACTTAGTGTCGGGTTGTCCTTTTCAAAGAAATTATGAAATGCTTATGGTCTTGGACCAGAATTGATGTTTTACTGAATATTGTCATTGTAAAACGTTTTGAAGGAAATGAAGTGCTATTTTGAATTATTGATAGTACTTTGTAACTATTATTTAGTTATTGAAGATATACGATTCCTATGTTTCAAGCATGTTGTTTAAAAGAAATTATTGTACTTGCTGAGCTTGTTATGCTCACTCTTGCTTGAACCATATGAATGAAGTTAAGACCGAACGAACCGAGGAATCTGACAAGGATAAAGGCAAGACGAAGATGAACGATTAGTTTACCTTGTAATAAACCAGTAAGTTGTATATATTATAGTATGATGAACAAAGAATGTAATGGTTTTAGAACTTGGGAACGAGATGTAATATTATTAATGTAATAAGAATGTCGTTAATACACACATTTTGATATCATTTCAATAGAATGAATGTACAGTTATGAGTATCGTGTAGCACCATCTGTCGGGTTGGAAGATACCCGGATTTGGGGGCGTCACAGGTTGGTATCAAAGCATTGGGTTATAAAACTTAAGGGGGGGAGAACCTTAGGCTAATAACCTCGTTAAGGAAGGAAAAGTCCGAAGGAAGTAAACTCGAGATTTACTTAAGTTGAATGAGTCAATAAGGTATTGAGGAAACTCAGTATCGCAAGATTTAAAAGATGGAAAGTAACCCTAAATAAATTAAATGTGATTTGTGCTTATACTATGGTGTGTTATGTACTAATCAACATGTTATGTGTTATTGTAGGATGTCGATAGATAGCTTGATGTATAGAGATATACATGCGATGAGTGAAGAAACTGTGAACAGGGTAGAGCCTATACCCATGCCAATGGCGGAGGTACCATTAGTGATTCTAGAGGAGTCGGACACAGTGGAGTACTTTTCTGAGGAGGACTACTCCGAGGGAGATATGGATATAGCGTCATATCTTAATATGATGGTCTATGAGGAGGAGAAAATGGAGGTAACATAGGTTAATATGGTGGTACCTACACTAGAGTCAATACCTCCAGATGTAATGAGAGCATTGTATCCGTAGTGCTTGGACAGAATGTGCAACCGAAAGTACAATTAGTGTAATCGTGAGTGAAGAGATTAATTATCTCCATGAAGCTAAGGTGTCTATGTATGCATTTTTGAGACCGAGCATGATGAGAAGGTGCTCATGATAAATAAGGCTAGGGATTTTAAGAAGGAGGCCGATGAGCTTCGTAAAGAATTGGGGGAGAAGGACCGAAAGATAGCACGGATTTCTTACATCCATAAGAGTGCTTATATGGATTTCAAGCTGAAAGTTACTTTTCATCCCATGGAGTCAGGACAAACTCGACATACTATTAGTCGGGATACTGTAGCGATGATTGCGAATGAGAAACACGAGGACGCTGTTATGCATTATTAGAAGTCTAGAGTTATAAAGATGTGTGTAGTAACGTAAAACCTTCTTTTGTATAAAACGGTAGTCTTTTTATAGATCCCAAGTTTTGTGAAGTTCAATTGCAGGATAGGAATGTAATATCCTTTGGCTATGGAAGAAAATTATAAGTAGTTTTGACTATGAAGAAGCATATGAATATAATGAAGTTTTCATTTAAAATGCTTTATTATGGTATGAGTTGTTATGTGGCAAATAATAACAAAGTAAGTAAATAGATAATAATGAAATTCTATTTATTTAATCAGAAAATGTCGTCAAGGAGAAGACAACGTAATTAGGAAGCAGAATCACATAATGATAATTTAGGGGGTCAAAATAACTCTATGCAAGAGTTCGTTAATTTATTAACGATTGCATTTAACTTAACCGGGGGTAGAGTACCTGCGGAACCAAGGGTAGCCAGTGTGATGCCCCCAAATCCGGGTCTCTTCCAACCCGACAGATGGTGCTACACAGTACTACCATTCATACATACATTCAATTGACATACCTCGAAAGAACGAATATGTCTTCTATATATTAAAATAATATTTACATTCCCCAGGTTCTTTATAACCCTTTCACTTGTTCTTGTCATAATATCAAATATATTACAAACATTCATCCTATACTGTTATATAAGTAATCTACAGATTCGTCTTCGCCTTGGCCTTATCCTTGCCGGAGCCTTCGGTTCGTTCGATCTTAGCTGTGTTCATATGGTTCAAGCAAGAGTGAGCATGACTAGCTCAGCAAGTACAACATTTCTAATAAACAACATGCTTGAAACATAGGAATCGTATATCTTCAATAATCGAACAATAGTTACGGTACTATTGATAATTCAAAATAGCACTTCTTTTTCCTTCAAAACGCGTTTACAACAACAATATTGAAGAAACATCAATTTCAAATCAAGACCTTGAGCATTTAATATGTTCTTTTAAAAAGGACATCCCAGCACTAAGTCCGTAAGTCCGACATTACTTACGAGCACTTCTGGGTGATCAGCCTATAGTACTCTATGTTGATCAACACTACATTCATTAAACGTGTATATGTTTAATTTGTGGCAACCTCACGTGCCTGTTGTTAAACGACAAAAACATTTTTAGCATACTCGATCTTCGATTGAAAACCACACCAATATAGCTCAATAAACATTAATCATGCTTTACAGATTTACAATACAAGTCTAGCCGAAAGAATTGGCTTTGACTTCATCATTCAAGACTTCATGCGAAAGAATACATGAATTACAAAGCTTGTCCAGACTGAACTGGAACAAGGGTTAGAATACTTGCCTTCAGCGTCTGCTTACTGATTATCACACGTACACTTTAAGTCTCTAAGTCTCTACAATATATGATCATATAACGTATCACATTAGGTCTTATATAATCAAGTAGGTATATTATTATATCTTACCCTTCATCTCAATCTAAATTCTTACTTAGATCTGTTATTATAGTTTCCGGCTTTTCATTACGTCATTCACATTACGTTCACATTCAATTGATTATTAACCTTTAATCATCATACCTTAAGTGTCTAACAATGCCTTAACAATGTTATATTAACACCTTAGTTCATTACTAATGAGTTATCTTTCATTCTATACTTGTAACATTCTTGTCTATCAAAACTCTGGACTGGAATAGCCATGCGCCATTTCACTTAACTCTGCATCTCATGGCCATGCATGAGTTAGCGATGATGCTGACGACATTTATTACATGACCTTCTTTGCACACCACCTATTTGTTTTGTTGGCCATTGTATTGCTAACTCAACTCGTGCCTTAGAAAAATTTTGCAGATTTTAAATTTTACGAAACTCCCGGACGCATAACTTCTTTGTTATAAGTCCGATTTGGCTCGTTCAAAAGCCTATGGTTCACAAATTATATACTCTATGCGTTCATGCAAGAATTTTATCTATTTAACTTCGTTTGCTAAAATTTCACCTATTAGTTCATTTTAACGAAAATGATAAACGTTCATGAACGTTCAACACTCGTTTCTTCGTTCTAAATCAGAATCTGATCATTTTTGTGTCTGCAACTCTATAATGCCAAATATGACTTGTCTCCATCGAAAACCAATGTTTCCAACTTCAAACACAAAATATGACTTCCATTCCGAGAATTTCACGAATTATACGATAATCGTCCAATCGTGTGAATTCCGGCAAAGCTTCATTACTAATCATTCTAAATTGATTTTAACCAACACATGAACATTTCAAGTTACTTATTACACCAACTTATTAACAAAGTAGGTTTTGACTTATTCTCATAAGTCAATGACTTATTTAACTTATGAACTCCAATTCTCATGCTTATGACTTACTATGAACTTAAGTCCATCAATTAATGTTCTCATACTATATTGAACATACTAACATCATATGACAAACATATGACAAGTTCTTCACAAGTTTACCAACTTATTTAGGTTCAAGTTGCTTATTCAACTTATTCGGCTTAAGTTCATTCATCAATGACTTCTTATATGTTCTTAGCATACAATCCCACTTCTCTATCAATCCTATCATGGTAGAGATAAAGATATAATAGACAAGAGTCTTACCCTAAAAGCACTTGTACTTCTCTTCTCTTTGGAAACTAGCAAAGAACTTTTGACTTATTCTTGACTTATGTAGCTTATTCTCTCTAACAAATAAGTTACTTATCTTGAGAGGAGTTGAGAGGAATTTTAATCAAGCAATCAAATAAATTGAGAGCTCTCTATTTATAGGCTTGGCAAAGTGAGGGTACTTTAGTCATTTGGACATTCCACCTCCTTTAATCACCTCCTTAATACACCTCCTTACTATTCATTACCTAGCAATCAAGTAAACTTGCTAGTTACTTCTATTTCTTGGCCATCACAACACTTGGTCACCACACAAATATTTGCCCATCAAGTCTACCCATTTCTCACTTGGTTTGCCCCATGGATCATGGCTTAATCCTATTGGGCTTGCTAATTAATCTAGCTAATTCCTTGTTGGGCTTATATTACAGTAGTTTGGAATCATGACATATCAAACACTTGGGCTTGAGTATCACTTACTAATTGAACTTCTACCATATATTAATACTCCTACAAGTCCATTACATTTAATTAAACAACTTAACATACATACCTCACGTATAATTCTCGTATGCTAGCTCGTATATTTATTCGTAATATACGTTATTTCATTCTCCATACACAATAGTATAATACGTCATATTATACTTACGTTCATTACCTCGTATAATGCATACGCATCATACGATTACAACTTTCTTTCCTTAATGCTTAATAAACCTAAAGTTCCCAAATTAAGTCCGCATGCAAAATATTACATTTTCCATACTTAGATTATTATTACATAATCCATCTCATATTGATATTATAACGTTACGTATTTCTCGGAAATTCAAAAATAATTCCTGAGCAGAAATCGATGAATAGTGTTTTTCAGAAAATTTCTTGGAAAGCTTTTATTTTCGTCTTAGAAATTCAAACACTTTAATTCTCTCACGTAGTTAAAATACTACGGCTTTTCGACGTTTCTAGGTTATAGAACGACAAACATCTTACTAATACGTAGTAATAATAAATAATATTATTTTATTTATTATTAAAAGTATTTACAAAGGTTCGATTTTCTGGGGCATTACATTCTCTCCCCCTTATAAGGATTCTGTCCCCAGAATCTCGCTATATAAAAAAATTACACAAATAATTGAGGGTAATTCTTTTCATCATTTCTTCTAACTCCCACGTTGCTTCTTCTACATCGTGGTTCTTCCATATCACCTTCACGGAAGGTATGACTTTATTCCGCAGAACTTGTTCTTTTCTATTGACAATTTGAATCGGCGTTTCCTCGTACGTTAAGTCCTTCTCAATATGAATAGGTTCATACTCTATCACGTGCTTATAATCTGGCTTATAAGGACGTAATACAGATACGTGAAATACATTATGTATTCGTTCTAGGTCTGGAGGTAATGCTATCATGTAAGCTACCTCACCCACCCGTTTTAATACCTCAAAAGGTCCTATGAACCTCGGACTTAACTTTCCCTTCTTTCCAAAACGTATCTTTCCTTTCCAGGGAGATACTTTTAGAAATACATACGGAACCTACTTCAAATTCTCTATTCTCTATGCGAATCCGTAAACTTCTTCCTTCCTGTGCTTGAGTTGCTAAGAGACGCATTTGTATCATCTTGACAATGTCTGATGTCTGTTGTACAAATTCTGGTCCCAACATTCGACGTTCTCCTACCTCATCCCAATATAGTGGTGTTCTACATTTCCTCCCATACAAAGCTTCGTAAGGCGGCATACCTATGCTTGCATGATAACTATTGTTATACGCAAACTCTACTAATGGTAGATGATCATCCCAATTACCCTTGAAATCCATGAAGTAAGATCTTAACATATCTTCTAACGTCTGAATTGTTCTCTCGCTCTATCCATCAGTTTGTGGATGATACGTCGTACTTAAATTCAACTGCGTTCCTAACTGCTCTTGTAGACTCCTCCAAAAGTTCGATGTGAATCGTGGATCACGATCTGACACAATCGATACTGGTACTCCATGTCTGGAAATTATTTCCTTAATATAGAGTCTAGCTAACTGATCTAAGTTATACTTGACCCTAATTGGCAAAAAGTGAGCCGACTTCGTCAATCGATCCACTATTACCCAAATCGCATCATACCCCTTTTGAGTATTCGGAAGTCCCAGCACAAAATCCATCGTGATATTCTCCCATTTCCACTCCGGAATTTCTAATGACTGTAGCAAGCCACTTGGTCATTGATGTTCGGCCTTAACTCTCTGACAAGACAAGCACCTACTTATATTCTCAGTTATTTCTCTCTTCATGTTTGGCCACTAGAAACTCTGTCGAAGATCTTGATACATCTTAGTGCTACCAGGATGAATCGAAAATCTCAAACTATAAGCCTTTTGTAGAACCTGATCCTTTACTCCTGACATCTACACAAAATAATTAAGTTGATTAGTACACGTCAGTAGAATAATAAAAACATATAACATAATCATAATGCATTTTTATAAGGTTACTTTTTTCTTTTACTTCTTTGACTTCTCTTAAGGTTATGACTTAAGGTTTTATTTCCCCCCTTAAGTTTTATAACCTATTACTCTGATACCAACCTGTGACGCCCCCAAATCCGGGTCTCTTTCAACCCGACAGATGATGCTACACGGTACTACCATTCATACATGCATTCAATTGAAATACCTTGAAAGAACAAATATGTCTTCTATATATTAAAATAATATTTACATTCCCCAGGTTCTTTATAACCCTTTCACTTGTTCTTGTCATAATATCAAATATATTACAAACATTCATCCTATACTGTTACATAAGTATTCTACATATTCTTACGCCTTTCCTTTTCCTTTATCCTCGCTTGAGCCTTCATCCTAACGATCGAGAAATTTGTAATCTAATTTAAATATTTATGGAATTAAATAAATATTTTAAATAATTTATTTATTGAGGAAAATAAATAATTGATGAATTGTGGTGAATTAATTTAGTAATTAAATTGATTATTGATAATTAAATTGAGTGTTGATAATTTTATCTCAAGGATTTAATTTAAGGAAATAATTAAATTAAATCAATTTCTTAATATTTAAGAAAATAATTAAGATAAATAAATTGTTTAATTTAATGGAAATAAATTATAAAAAGTGATGTGTCTAATTTATTAATTAAATTAGATATATAATTATTTAATTATTTACTATAAGCATAATTGTAATAAGAATATAATAATTATAATTATAAGTTATAAGTTATTTAATGGGTTGCAAGTGTGTCAATTGGAAACTATATAATATAAATAATATAAAAATAAATTGGTTTAGGGAAAATATGTGGTAGCCAAACAAGGCCTTGTGGCCTTTGGCTTATTCAACTAACGCAAACTTTTTATTTTTCTAACGTAAGGAACGTGGGAGTTGCCAGTTATATGGCATACGCGTCTTATTTTTCCTTAGGCTTGTTAGCATAGAAAATCAGAGGAAGAGAGAATTGCAAAGGAGATTGAGAGTGAGAGCTTGAGAGATTGTTCTGAGATTTCAAGAGGAAGGAGAGGATTGCTAAACCTTGTTGTCATCTTTTGCTAGCCAATAATCAAAGATTAAGGTATAACTAATTCTAATTCTCAGACTTGTGATTTTCTATTCTCTGTAAATTGGTTTTGTGGATTTGTTGCTCAAGCGTTATGAATATAGTGTGGATTAAGTTGTAGAATCTGTTGTCATCTTGTGTGCATGTTGTATAAGTTATCAAATTGTGAGAAATTGGATGTAGGAAGAAAAGGAAAATAACAGCGTTTATGTTCGTATGTTATGGCCTTAGAGAGTACCAATTTTAGTGGGCAAATTGAATGTGAAACTGTAAATTGATGCTTGTATATGGTAGTTCATTGAAATACGAACACAACTTAATTTGAATGGAATGATTTGGTCAAATAATGAATTCACAGTGATGATTTTGGGATAAACTATCAAAAATGGAGTTTTATATGAAAAACATGAAAATTGAGAAATTAAAATAGTTCTAATTGTTATTAAATTGTACTAAGTGGTTGAATATGTTAGTAATCATGTTTATGTTAGTTGTATATTTATTTTACATGTTGTTATCACCGTTTAATGGGTGAAATTTGTCTTTGTTGGGCTAAAAACTGCCATTGTTCTTGTCTGCCTCTCTCAAGTCAATCTCAACATAAGAAATGCAACAAATGCCAAGGTAAAAAAAGCAGTAAATTCAAGGGTCCCAAGCCTAAGTGTGGCGAAGCTGTGCCACACCCTGAACTGTGACAATGAGGTCTGCTTGTTTTGCGTCAGTGCATAATGGACTTATATTAGTTTAGCGTGTATGTTAATGATGTTAAAACATGATATAAACCATATTAACAGATGTCAATGTGTTGAAATGCAAAGTGTAAAGATTTGAAATAATTATTTAAATAAGTTATAAAATGAAACCAAATGAGATGTTTTCGAAAGATAGAGTTGAATGATTAAGTTGTGTTAATCAATGTGTAATTTCAGAAGCGTTAAGTATGTTAGCCTAAATGGTTAGATGCTAGGTTAGGGTTATGACCTAAATGATGGTTTAAACCCTAAAAGCTAATATTCATGCAATTAATTATATTTGCGATTTCAATGATATGTGTAGGGTAATTGGAGATTATTTTACATTTGTGTAGCTTACAATCAAGGCAAGTTTTCTAACTCTACCTTGTTATTATTGAGCAAGTTTCTAAACCTTATCTCTTTACATTTAAGCAAGCTTTCGAACTTCATTCTTTTCATATCGAATGCAAGTTTCCATTCCTATATTATTGTTGTTCAAGTAATTGAGCAAGCCTAATCTATCTTGAGTATGTTTGTACAAGCTTATGTAACCTAATTCGTTACATCAAGCGAGATTTAGTTTCCTAATTATTATTCAAAGCATATATTGTTCTAATACATTGATTCAAGGGAGATTGTTTTAACTCTTCTATAGCGCTTTGTATGTATATCATGTTTACTCAATTATATATTATTGTTATTCAATCTTTGACTTTTAACCTTTTTCAAAGCTTTATCGTTGTATTAAACCTTCAAGTAGTAAACAAACCTTTATTGATTGAATTAATCTATATTCGAATAGTGTTCTAAAATTCTAGAAATGCTGATAAGCTAGTTCCAAACCAAACTTTCTTTAGTGCGGAAATTCTAAATCCAATCTGAGATACACAACCCTAACATAGGGGTCTTTGTACGTGTAACGTTTAGATGTTTGTGCACAATACATGGTACAAAGGGCTGATCCCCCTAAGTACATTAAGAAGGGTCCGTATAGTCTAAATGACTGTTAAGGTTGGGTAATAATACCTAAGTACCGGGGACATAGTTCGTGGTCTTAAAACCCTCAGATAATTAAAGTTCAAACTTTTTTTCTAGTTTGATTTCTAGAACAAGTTCCTTATTGTTCAGCTGTCGTTGTTCACTCTCATGTTACCATCATTGCTACTTTCTATATCAGTGAGCATTTGTTTGCTCACTCTTGCAATTAACACTGCAGCTAAAGTGGAGAAAGTTGATGAGCCGTCGACTAGCAAAGGCAAGGGCAAGATGTCCAAATGATGAAGACTTTTGAAAATTTTATTTTAATGAATTATGTTAAGACTTGTTTTATTATATGATGTATTCCGCAAACTTATGTAATAATTTTAAGGTTAGATTACCTGTGATTTAATTTGAGATGATGATGTATCCCTTTAATGGGAGAGGTTATTGTTTAAGTTATTTAAATTATGTCTTTATCCTTTATTGATGGGTAGTTAGATGTAATAGTTTTGATAAGTGAGCACCAAATCCTGTGGGAATGAAGTACCTGGATTTGGGGGTGTCATAGGTTGGTATCAAAGCTTTAGGTTATGAACCTTAGGTGGGGAAACCTTAGGAAGTAACCTTTAAGGAAACAGAAAATATAAAGGTGTTTAACTCTTACCGAGTTTTAAGGAATGGATTAAGGTATCCATTGAAGCTAAATAATAAAAGAGATTATGGGCTATGTGTTAATAACTTACGTGCTCGCGAGTATCGAAAATATTAAGTAAAACTTAAAACATTTTGTTGTCAGGATGTCTAACGAAGGAGGATCCAAATCCAAATTAGAGAGGTGATACCTCGATACCTATAGATGATGAACCCCGGATATTCATGTAGTAAAGGGAGCAAATTGATCCAGGAGGATGAGCCTATGACCGATCCCATAGAGGATAGTTTTGAGGAGAAGGATGAGGATCCAGAGGAGTTTCCACCAAACTCCATATCAGCGGAGATATATGATGCTTTGTATGACCGTAATGTAGAATTACAGGATGAGGTCGAGGAGCTGAAGGAAATGGTTGAGATGCATCACGCTTCGATGGAGCAAAAGCATGCAGAGATTCAGGAACTCGACTCAAAACTTGGGAACACGGAGTGGGACTTAGTTCATATAGAGGGCCAGCATGAAGACCTGTTGGTAGTACACGAGAAGATGAAGACGGACATGAAGAAATTGAAAGATGATTTCAAGGAGGAGTCAGCTAAGCGTGCAAGAGCAGAGGATACTTGGATGAAGGCGACTCAACGTTCAGACCGTGCTGAGGCTAAGGTTCAAGTGAATAAAGCCAAGATGAAGGAGATGGATTATGCTTTTAATTCAATGATTGATAGAGCCCAGGATCGAGTCTATTATTACCCACCCCGCGGCTTTAGAATTCACCCGTGGTTCAGATGGATCGTAGAATCTAAGATATCATATCATGGAGGAGGAACGTCGGGAAGCCTTATGACGTCTTAATATGCCTAGATAGAATAAGATAGATAATAATATGAGGTTAAATTATTTGAATAAATAAATTGTGAATCCCTTATTTTGAGATAAATAAAGGGATAGTATGAGTATGTAATCCTGAAACTTGTCTAGTTCAGGAAAGTTGATGTTATAGCGATTATGTTATCTTTATCATGTTTTAAAACGTTTTGAATAAATAAAATATTAAAGTTTATTTGAAATGTTGTGTGTTAAAACTTTAATTTTGGAATGTTTAAGTTAAACTTTAAATACCCAAGAAGTTGAGTAATGAGCTAATAAGCGTATATTTTTACAGAAAATGCCTCATAGAAGAAGACAACCACGTCAGCAAGAACCTCCTGAGGGGTCTACGAATAATTACAATGAGACCAACGCTAATCCGGTTCAGCAGTTGGTAGCTCTGTTGACGGGTGCACTTGCGAATCAATTTCAAGCTCAAGTCATGACTTTCAAGGAATTCAAAGCGGTTGGATCACCAGAATTTCAAGGGTCTATGAATCCAGAGGAAGCCCAAACCTAGATCATGGAAATGGAGAAGGTGTTCGACGTTACAGAGTTAATGAAGACCAAAAGATCAAGCGTTCACAACGTTTATGTCAAGTCCGGGTTAGCTAGCTATCGGTGGCAAGAAAATAAGGTTCGTGAGGACAAGGAGTGATAGCATGGGATAGATTCAAGGAAATGTTTTTCGAATGTACTTTCCAAATGAAGTTCTCTAAATCACCGAAGTGCAATTTTGAGTTGAAGCAAGGAACTATGACGGCTTTAATATGTCATGAAGTTTAACGAATTGGCAAGGTTTGCCACATATCAAGTCAATACCGATGAAACGTAAAGCAAGAAGATTTGAACAAGGATTGAAATCCGCTTTACAACAAAAGGTTTCAATGTTCCAAATTGAACACATTTGAGGTACCGTCTTTGGAGAAGGCAATTATCGTGGAAGGTGGAAGCGATGCTTTGACCAAGTACAATCAAGAACAGAAGAAGAAGAAGAATGAAAATGAGAATAAGGCTGGTGGTAGTAATGTTGGAAGTAATAATTAGAAGAGGAAATGGAGCGAGAATTCGATCATGGAGGACAACAAGGAAATCAAAGAGAAGAAAAAGTTTGAGGCTTGCAGCAACTTATGGAAGAACCATACCGGAGTATGTTTGAAGGAAAGAGAGTGTGTTTCAACTGTGGTCGAGGGACACATTGCACCAAATTGTTTTAGTCCAAGAAAGAGCATGTTTTACCCGCGGGCTCAAAAGATCACATGGCTCGTGATTGCCCTAAGAAGCCAAATGCCGGAAGTGCAAGTGGCGGAAAAGGAAACAACAACGGTGGTGGTGCATCGACTATCATCGACCAGCTCAATCAAGTCGACCCATCGCAAGGACTTTCAATATAACCGCAAGGTGATGTCGTATGCCTAAGGATGTGGTGTCGTATCATTCCGATTAATGGTATTAATGTTTATGTACTATTTGATTCAGGTGCTACTTGTTCATTTATATCCGATGAATTTGCTAAGAATTTAGAATTGTCTAAGGAAGAATTGGAATTTCCCTTAAGTTTAAAGATTGCGAACAGGGAAGTGATTCCTGTTAAATTTATATATAGGAATTGTAGAATGGTTATAAAAGGTCATGAGATGATGGTAGATTTGATACCAATTAGACTTGGTGAATTTGATGTTATACTGGGAATGGATTGGTTATTCAATTACGGAGCAGTAATTGATTGCCAAAGGAAGTGTGTTAACCATATGACTTTGTCAAAGGTTGTGTTCTTTGGAAGCAAGTCACCTCGACAAGCAAGTTGCCTGACGGTGATGCAAGCCAAGAAGTTGTTGAGACAAGGATGTGTAGGATACTTATCCTACATCGTCGATACACAGAAGAAGAGTGCGAAGTTGGAAGAGATACCGATCATAAGAGATTTTGCAGACGTATTTCCAGACGATTTGCCGGGTCTTCCGCCGGATCGACAAATTGAGTTCGTGATTGACCTACTACCAGGAATGACCCCAATATCTAAAGCACCGAATAGAATGGCCCCGATAGAAATGAAAGAGTTGATGGTGCAATTTCAAGAATTGCTTGACAAAAAGTATATTCAGCCGAGTGTTTCACCATGGGGAGCACCGGTGTTGTTTGTTAAGAAGAAAGATGGAACGATGCGGCTTTGCATTGATTACAGAGAATTGAATAAGGTCACGATTAAAAATAAGTATCCATTACATAGAATCGATGACTTATTCGATCAGTTAAAAGGAGCGAGGTATTTCTCGAAGATAGACCTGAGAAGTGGTTATCATCAACAAGGTGAGGCCGAGGATGTACCAAGACAAAGCTTCGTAACTCGGTATGGTCATTATGAGTGTCTGGTTATGTCTTTTGGTTTAACTAACGCACATGCAACGTTCATGGACTTTATGAACAGGGTGTTTAAACCATTCTTAGACAAGTTTGTGGTGGTGTTTATTGATGATATATTGGTATATTCCAAAACCAAGGAGGAACATTTGGAACACTTGAGATTAACGTTGGAGATATTGAGAAAAGAGAAGTTGTACGCTAAGTTCTCAAAATGTGAATTTTGGTTGGAACGTGTACAGTTTCTCGGGCACATTATTGATAAGGATGTAATTTTGGTAGATCCATCAAAGGTGGAAGTCAGAATAAATCGATCACCCAAAACACCGCCGGAAGTGAGGAGTTTCTTAGGATTGGCGGGTTACTATCGGCGTTTTATTCAAGACTTTTCCAAGATCGCGACTCCATTGACGAATTTAACTAAAAAAGCGGTTAAGTTTGTTTGGATAGAGAAGTGTGAGGAAAGTTTTTGAGAGTTAAAGAAGAGGTTGAGTTCAACACCTGTGTTGTCATTGCCTGATGATACCGAGAATTTTGTGGTGTATAGTGACGCATCGCATAAGGGACTAGGCTGTGTACTTATGTAAAATGGCAGAGTTATTGTGTATGCATCACGCCAGTTGAAAGATTACTAGAAGGGGTATCCGACTCATGACTTAGAGTTGGCAGACTTTGCCCAAAAAATTTGGAGACATTATCTTTATGGAGAGAGGTGTGAGATATATACCACCATAAAAAAGTCCAAAATATATCTTTACATAAAAGAGATTTGAACATGCGACAAAGAAGATGGTTGGAGCCGATCAAAGATTATGATTGTGAGATTTTCTATCATCCCGTAAAGGCGAACGTTGTTGCTGATGCCTTAAGTAGGAAGGGACGGGAGAAATTAATGATGTAAACTGATCAAGAAAAGTTAGTGTCGGAAATGGCTAATATGGAGTTGGAAATTAAATATCCTACAGAATCCGATGAAAAGTTATTCCAGATGGGAAATAGTTTAACGTTGGTGGATAAGGTGAAAAATGCACAACTTAAAGATGGAGACTGCGAAAAGATAAAACAAAGGATATCTGAAGGTGAGAGAAACAAATTCAAAATTGACTCGGAAGGGTTACTTCGATTCGAAGGGAGAATTTGGGTTCCGCAAGTAACAGAAGTTAAAGAAGAAATTCTGAATGAAGCTCACAACTCACGATATTCTATTCACCCTGGGAGTACAAAGATGTACCAAGATCTTAAGCATCATTTTTGGTGGCCAAATATGAAGAGGGATGTGGCTGAGTGTGTGGCAAAATGCTTAACGTGTCAGAAAGTCAAAGCTGAACGTCAAAGGCCAAGCGGATTGTTACAACCGTTGGAGATACCAAAATGGAAATGGGAGCATATCACAATGGATTTTGTGGTAGGTCTTCCAACGACTCAGCAAGGTTACGACGCCATTTGGGTGATTGTTGATCGACTAACGAAGTCGGCACACTTTTTGCCAATCAAGATTCGGTTTACCCTAGATCGGTTAGCAAAACTGTACGTGAAAGAGATTGTGTCAAGACACGGTGTACCTGTGTCTATTGTATCAAACAGAGATCCACGTTTCACATCTAATTTTTGGAAGCGATTACAAGAATGTTTGGGGACACAGCTGAGAATAAGCACAGCGTACCATCCTCAGACTGACGGACAAAGTGAGAGAACCATCCAAACACTAGAAGATATGCTCAGAGCATGTATCATGGATTTCAAGGGAAATTGGGATAACCATCTGCCATTGGTGGAATTTGCTTATAATAATAGTTATCACGCGAGTATTGGCATGCCGCCTTACGAAGCATTGTACGGCAGGAAGTGTAGAACTCCGTTATGCTGGGATGAGGTAGGTGAACGTCAGCTTTTGGGTCCAGAATTAGTACAACAAACTATCGAGATTATCAAGATGATTCGAGCGAGATTGATAGCTGCACAAGATAGACAGAAGAAATATTCCGATCAACATAGACAAAATAGAGAATTCGATGTCGGTAGTTATGTTTTCCTGAAAGTGTCTCCTTGGAAGGGGAAAATTTGGTTTGGTAAGAAAGGAAAATTAAGCCCTAGGTTTATAGGACCTTTTGAAGTGCTTCGACGAGTTGGTGAAATGGCGTATGAGGTAGCTTTACCTACGAAATTGGAGCATATTCACAATGTTTTCCATGTCTCGGTATTAAGACCATATAAGCTTGATTATATACATGTTATAGAATATGAGCCCTTACAGTTTGAGAATGATTTGTCATATGAAGAAGTCCCTATTCAAATTGTTGACAAAAAAGAGCAAGTACTGAGGAATAAGGTAATACCTTTTGTTAAGGTAATCTGGAGAAACCACAATGCTGAGGAAGCTACGTGGGAACTTGAAAGCATTATGATGAAGAATTATCCTCAGTTATTTGCTTGATCTTGTATAGCGATTCTGGGGACAGAATCTTGTTAAGGAGGGAAGAATGTAACGGATATTTTTCGAGTTTTGATTCTGGGGACAGAATCCTTTTAATGAGGGAAGGATGTACTGATCGAGAAATTTTTAATCTAATTTAAATATTTATGGAATTAAATAAATATTTTAAATAATTTATTTATTGAGGAAAATAAATAATTGATGAATTGTGGAGAATTAATTTGGTAATTAAATTGATTATTGATAATTAAATTGAGTGTTGATAATTTTATCTGAAGGATTTAATTTAAGAAAATAATTAAATTAAATCAATTGCTTAATATTTAAGAAAATAATTAAGCTAAATAAATTGTTTAATTTAATAGAAATAAATTAAATAAAGTGATATGTCTAATTTATTAATTAAATTAGATATATAATTATTTAAATTATTTACTATAAGCATAATTGTAATAAGAATATAATAATTATAATTATAAGTTATAAGTTATTTAATGGGTCGTAAGTGTGACAATTGAAAACTATATAATATAAATAATATAAAAATAAATTGGTTTAGGAAAATATGTGGTAGCCAAACAAGGCCTTGTGGCCTTTGGCTTATTCAACCTGACGCGACTTTTTTTTATTTTTCTAACGTAAGGAACGTGGGAGATGCCAGTTATATGGCATACGCGTCTTATTTTTCCTTAGGCTTGTTAGCATAGAAAATCAGAGGAAGAGAGAATTGTAGAGGAGATTGAGAGTGAGAGCTTGAGAGATTGTTCTGAGATTTCAAGAGGAAGGAGAGGATTGCTAAACCTTGTTGTCATCTTTTGCTAGCCAATAATCAAAGATTAAGGTATAACTAATTCTAATTCTCAGACTTGTGATTTTCTATTCTCTGTAAATTGGTTTTGTGGATTTGTTGCTCAAGCGTTATGTATATGGTGTGGATTAAGTTGTAGAATCTGTTGTCATCTTGTGTGCGTGTTGTATCAGTTATCAAATTGTGATAAATAGGATGTAGGAAGAAAAGGAAAATAACAGCGTTTATGTTCGTATGTTATGGCCTTAGAGAGTACCAATTTTAGTGGGCAAATTGAATGTGAAACTGTAAATTGATGCTTGTATATGGTAGTTCATTGAAATACGAACATAACTTAATTTGAATGGAATGATTTGGTCAAATAATGAATTCACAGTGATGATTTTGGGATAAACTATCAAAAATGGAGTTTTATATGAAAAACATGGAAATTGAGAAATTAAAATAGTTCTAATTGTTGTTAAATTGTACTAAGTGGTTGAATATGTTAGCAATCATGTTTATGTTAGTTGTTTATTTATTTTACATGTTGTTATCACCGTTTGATGGGTGAAATTTGTGTTTGTTGGGCTAAAAACGGCCATCGCTTCACTCCGCTCTCAAGCTTCTGTTCTAACATCTACAAGAACATGCCAAGTGTTAAGGCAAAAAAATGGCAAAACCGCTAATTACTTGGGACCAAAGCCTAAGTGTGGTATGCATTGCCACACCCTCCTAATCGTGACAAAGGAGGTCTCCTTGTTTGCAGTCGTCGCATATGGACTTATATTAGTTTAGCGTGTATGTTAATGATGTTAAAACATGATATAAACTATAATAATATTGTCAATGTGTTAAAATGCAAAGTATAAAATTTTTGAAGTGATTATTTAAATAAGTTATAAAATGAAACCAAATGAGATGTTTTCAAAGATAGAGTTGAATGATTAATTTATGTTGATCAAATGTAATTTCGTAAGTTGCTAAGTATGTTAGTCTAAATGGTTAGATGCTAGGTTAGGGTTATGACCTAAATGATGGTTTAAACCCTAAAAGCTAATATTCATGCAATTAATTGTTGTTGCGATTTCAATGATATGTGTAGGGTAATTGGAGATTATTTTACATTTGTGTAGCTTACAATCAAGGCAAGTTTTCTAACTCTACCTTGTTATTATTGAGCAAGTTTCTAAACCTTATCTCTTTACATTTGAGCAAGCTTTCGAACTTCATTCTTTTCTTATCGAATGCAAGTTTCCATTCCTATATTATTGTTGTTCAAGTAATTGAGCAAGCCTAATATATCTTGAGTATGTTTGTACAAGCTTATGTAAACTAATTCGTTACATCGAGCGAGATTTAGTTTCCTAATTATTATTCAAAGCATATATTGTTCTAATACATTAATTCAAGGGAGATTGTTTTAACTCTTCTATAGCACTTTGTATGTATATCATGTTTACTCAATTATATATTATTGTTATTCAATCTTTGACTTTGATAACCTTGTTCAAAGCTTTATCGTTGTATTAAACCTTCAAGTAGTAAGCAAACCTTTATTGATTGAATTAATCTATATTCGAATAGTGGCTAGTTCCAAACCAAACTTTCTTTAGTGCGGAAATTCTAAATCCAATCTGAGACGAACAACCCTAACATAGGGCATTTTGTACGTGTAATGTTTAGATGTTTGTGCACAATACATGGTACAAAGGGCTAATCCCCCTAAGTACGTTAAGAAGGGTCTGTATAGTCTAAATGATTGTTAAGGTTGGGAAATAATACCTAAGTACCAGAGACATAGTTCGTGGTCTTAAGACCCTCAAATAATTAAAGTTCAAACTTTTTTTCTAGTTTGATTTGTAGAACAAGTTCCTTATTGTTCAGCTGTCGTTGTTCACTCTCATGTTACCATCATTGCTACTTTCAATATCAGTGAGCATTTGTTTGCTCACTCTTGCAATTAACACTGCAGCTAAAGTGGAGAAAGTTGATGAGCCGTCGACTAGCAAAGGCAAGGGCAAGATGTCCAAATGATGAAGACTTTTGAAAATTTTATTTTAATGAATTATGTTAAGACTTGTTTTAATATGTGATGTATTCCGCAAACTTATGTAATAATTTTAAGGTTAAATTACCTGGGATTTAATTTGAGATGATGATGTAACCCTTTAATGGGAAAGATTATTGTTTAAGTTATTTAAATTATGTCTTTATCCTTTATTGATGGGTAGTTAGATGTAATAGTTTTGATAAGTGAGCATCAAATCCTATGGGAATGAAGTACCTGGATTTGGGGTGTCACATCTTATATAATCAAGTAGGTATATTATTATATCTTACCCTTCATCTCAATCTAAATTCTGACTTAGATCTGTTATTATGGTTTCCAGCTTTTCATTACATCATTCACATTACATTCACTTCAATTGATTATTAACCTTTAATCATCATACCTTAAGTGTCTAACAATGGCTTAACAATGTTATATTAACACCTTAGTTCATTACTAATGAGTTATCTTTCATTCTATACTTGTAAACATTCTTGTCTGTCAAAACTCTTGACTGCATCGCGGCATACATGTAACTCTCAAGATTCTCACACAAGGCATGAGTTAGCGATATGCCTCGACATCTTATTCTGCGGCCACCACCACCCATTTGGCCTTGGGTTGAGCCATACGCCAACTCTCTGGCTCTTAGAAAAATTTTGCAGATTTTAAATTATACAAAACTCCCGGATGCATAACTTCTTCGTTATAAGTCCGATTTGGCTCGTTCAAAAGCCTACGGTTCAAAAATTATATACTCTATGCGTTCATGCAAGAATTTTATCTATTTGACTTCGTTTGCTAAAATTTCACCTATTAGTTCATTTTAACAAAAAACGATAAACGTTAGTGAACGCTTAACGCCGCTTTTCTTCGTTCTAAGTTTAATCCTGGCCATTTTCGAAAGTTCGCAACTCTATAATGCCAAATATGACTTGTCTCCATTGAAAACCAATGTTTCCGACTTCAAACACAAAATACGACTTCCATTTCGAGAATTTCACGAATTCGACGTGTGAATTCCGGCAAAGCTTCATTACTAATCATTCTAAATGGATTTAACCAACACATGAACATTTCAAGTTGCTTATTACACCAACTTATTAACAAAGTAGGTTTTGACTTATTCTCATAAGTCAATAACTTATTTAACTTATGAACTCCAATTCTCATGCTTATGACTTACTATGAACTTAAGTCCATCAATCAATGTTCTCATACTATATTGAACATACTAACATCATATGACAAACATATGACAAGTTCTTCACAAATTTATCAACTTATTTAGGTTGAAGTTGCTTATTCAACTTATTCGGCTTAATTTCGTTCATTAATGACTTCTTATATGTTCTTAGCATACAATCCCACTTCTCTATCAATCCTATCATGGTAGAGATAAAGATATAATAGACAAGAGTCTTACCCTAGAAGCACGTGTACTTCTCTTCTCTTTGGAAACTAGCAAAGAACTTTTGACTTATTCTTGACTTATGTAGCTTATTCTCTCTAACAAATAAGTTACTTATCTTGAGAGGAGTTGAGAGGAATTTTAATCAAGCAATCAAATGAATTGAGAGCTCTCTATTTATAGGCTTGGCAAAGTGAGGGTACTTTAGTCATTTGGATATTCCACCTCCTTTAATTACCTCCTTAATACACCTCTTACTATTTATTACCTAGCAACAAAGTAAACTTGCTAGCTACTTCTATTTCTTGGCCATCACAACACTTGGTCACCACACAAATGTTTGCCCATCAAGTCTACCCATTTCTCACTTGGTTTGCCCCATGGATCATGGCTTAATCACATTGGGCTTGCTAATTAATCTAGCTAATTCCTTGTTGGGCTTATACTACAATAGTTTGGACTCATGACATATCAAACACTTGGGCTTGAGTATCACTTACTAATTGGACTTCTACCATATATTAATACTCCTACAAGTCCATTACCTTTAATTAAACAACTTAACATACATACCTCACGTATAATTCTCGTATGCTAGCTCGTATATTTATTCATAATATACGTTATTTCATTCTCCATACACAATAGTATAATACATCGTATTATACTTACGTTCATTACCTCGTATAATGCATACGCATCATACGATTACAACTTTCTTTCCTTAATGCTTAATAAACCTAACGTTCCCAAATTAAGTCCACATGCAAAATATTACATTTTCCATACTTAGATTATTATTACATAATCCATCTCATATTGATATTATAACGTTATGTATTTCTCGGAAATTCAAAAATAAATCCCGAGCAGAAATTGATGAATACTGATTTTCGGAAAAGTTTTCGGAAAGCTTTTATTTTCGTCTTAGAAATTCAAACACTTTAATTCTCTCACGTAGTTAAAATACTACTGCTTTCCGACGTTTCTAGGTTATAGAACGACAAACATCTTACTAACACATAGTAATAATAAATAATATTATTTTATTCATTATTAAAAGTATTTATAAAGGTTCGATTTTCTGGGGCGTTACAGCCAGAACGACTACCTTTAATGAATTTAAAAGCGTAGGTCCGCCGGATTTCAAAGGAAAGACGGACCCAATAAAGGCCCAGACATGGGTAAAGGAAATAAAGAAGGCGTTTGTTATTATAAAACGTAGGTGAGGCGAAAAAGACTTTTTTTGTGACTTACATAATAAGAAGGGAAAGTCAACTTTTGGTGGGAGGCTCACTAGGGTGGGGCTAGAACAGATGCGGTAATGTGGGAACAGTTCAAGAAGGTTTTCTTCGAGAATTATTTCCTTACAAACATACAAGGGAGGATGGAGATTACGTACTTAGAACTTAAACTAGGGGACATGACGGTTCCCCAATACGCGGCCAGATTCAATTAATTGGCAAATTTTGCTCCACATCAAGTGGACACTGAGGAGAGGAAGGCTCGTAGGATTGAGCAGGGCCTGAAACCCTAGCTCTATAATAGGATTTCGGTGTTCCAGAGTGTTTCCTGTGGGACCATTCTGGAGAAAGCGCTCATAGTGGAGGATGGTAGTGAGGCGTTAACCCAATACCACAGAGAGAAAAAGAATAAGAGCAAGGGAGAGGGAGGAACCAAAGCAGAGAATGCCAGTGGCAGTATGCCAAAAAGGAAAGAATTTGAACTTCGGGAATACTAGAGTGGGACAAGGCGATCCTAAGCGTAAGATCGAAGCATGTAAGACATGTGGAAAGACTCATCTAGGAGTCTGTCTGAAAGGGATTATAAGTACCTTTAAACATTACGGCAGGGGAGGAGGGAATAACTTTCGTTGATTATATTCGTGGAAATGGTTTCACGGATAATAATGGTAAGCAAGTGTTGATAGATAAGCACTGATAATGTTGAGAGAATTTAAAGTAATTCTCGGTATGAATGGGTTGATTAATCATAGAACTTTAATAAATTATTAGAATAAAAGTATGAATCTTTGGTTTTCTAAAGTAACCCAAGGTAGTAATTTACTGTAATAAAATACCGCGATGCTCTTGTTGTCTATTGGTGACACAAGTTTGGAGGATGTTAAGGAAGAGGATGAGTCATTACGGTTGCGTATCGACTATCGTAATAGGAGTAAGTTAGCGGTTAAGAATAAATACCCATGGCCCAGGATCAATGATCTATTTGATCAATTGAAGAGGGCAAAGAATTTTTCTAGGATAGATTTGCATACGGAGTATAGTCGGTTGAAAGTAAGGAAGAAGGAGGAGGTACCTAAGATGACATTCAGAACTCGTTATAGTTATGACAAGTTTCTGGTTATGTCAATTGGGTGGACTAATGTACGGAAGCTAGATTTTTTTGTAAGAGGCACTGAGCAAGTCGGTGGGAAACAGATAGGTTCTCTTGTGAGGTGTTATGGTTGAATTACCATTAGCGTCACAGAGTGTTCAAATAATATTTGGATGAGGGTGTTGTAATGATCTTTGGTGGTATTCTAGTCTAATTCAAGATGTCAGAAGATCACACTGAACATTTGAAGATAGTGTGAGAAACACTACGAAGGGAGAAGTTGGATACGGAATTCACTAAGTGTGAATTTTAGCTTAAAAGATATACAGATATGTTATTGATAAGTAGGTTGGGAATGAGAAATGATAAAAATAGTTTTGAGGAACTAAAAGGGAAGTCAAGTGAGGCACCTGTATTATCCTTATCGGATGATACGAGGAATTTTGTAGTGTATCTCAATGTTTTGCATAGATGACGAGGTTGCGTGCTCATGTAGCATGGAAAAGTCATTGTGTATGCATCACAACAGTTAAAGGATTATAAGGAGGTTTATCCTACTTATGATCTATAATTGGCAGCTATTGTTTTTGAATTAAAAATCTGAAGATAGTATTTATACGAGGAGAAGTGTGAGATATACACGGACTCTAGGAGTTTGAAATATATCTTCACACAAAAGGAGTTGAATATGAGGTAGAGAAGGTAATTAGAATGGATAAGAGATTAAGACATTGATATGTTATATCAATCCGGGTAAGTTAACGTAGAAAACGACGCGTTAAGTAGAAAGGGTAGGGAAAAACCTATTGATGTTAACAACTCAGAATGAGTTAATAACGGAAATGGCGAAAACAGAGTTATAGGTTAAATTGTGGAATGAAGTGGTAGAAATGTTATTCACAGCGTAGACTTAATCCACAATACTTGAATGAGTTAAGTAACTACAACTAGGTAATAAGGAATGCAAGCGAATGAAGAAGTGGATGCAGAATGGAGAGAACATCATGTATCATCTCGTCTTGAAGGAGGAATTTGAGTTTCATATAATTTTAAAGTTAAAAGAAGAATTAATTAGAGGAAGATAGTGTAATATGTCAATAAGTATTTAAACTTCCAACTCAAATTATTGATAGGAAGTGACAAGTCATGAAAAATAAGATAATTCCTTCGTTGATTGTGAAATGAAAGAACCACAATGTCGAAGAAGCATTGTGGGAACTTGAGATTAAAACAAAAGAAAATTTTTCCTCAAATGTGTATGTATTTTTAGCGTGATTTTGGGGACAGAATCCTTATAAGGGGGGAAGAGTGTAACGCCCCAGAAAAATTCGAATTTTATGAGAATTAAATTTTTATTTGATTATGTGGATTAAATGAATTTAATTGATTATTTATGGGAGTAAGCTATTTGAAGGTCGTTCGATGACCTAGATATATCAGAACATCATAGTATTTTGGCTACGTGATAGAATTAAAGTTTTTGAATTTCCAAGACGAAAATAAAAGCTTTCCGTGAAATTTTTCCAAAAAACACTATTCATACATTTCTGCTCGGGAATTATTTTTGAACTTCCGAGAAATACGTAATGATATAATTCTAAAACGAGATGGAATATCCAATAATATTTCAGTTATGGAAAACACAGTTTTTCGCCTGTGGACTTAAAACCTAACGATTAGGGAAAGTGAATTCCGAGAAAGACTTTAAATGCGTATAATGAATTAAAGCAATGATTGTATAATACGTAGTTATTGTACGAGGGAATGAATATGAGTATAATACGAGGTATTATATGAGTATGCATAAATGATGGAATGTCGTATATTAAATAAGTATACGAGTTAGAATACGAGATTAATACGTAGATTATACGTTATAAGACTTTAAGCCAAATGTATTGAATTTATAGAAATGTGAAGGAGATTGTAATGTCCAATTGGGATAATATTAAAGCGCAATACGAATTAATGTTAAAGCCCAAATATTTGTAATGTTAAGTCCAATGTAAATTATTGAACAAGCCCAAGTGTTTGTTTAATTGTAAGCCCAATGTATAAGATAAGTTAATTAAGCTAATTGAATGTAAAGCCCAAGATAAGATCCAATGGGTAAAGCTTGATCCATGGGGCAACCCATGGGTAAATTGGTGACCAAGAACTTTGTGTGATGAGCAAGTAGACTTAAGGGTTAAGCAAAGGATAAGTTAAGTAACTTAAAGGCTAAGTATAATGCTTATGTGTGATGAACAAGCAAAGTGCTTATATGTGATGACTAAGTAAACTTAATGGCTAAGTGTTGTGATGACCAAGTAATTAATTTGATGAGCAAGTAAAGGATAAGCTATGTGCTAAGCAAGTATACTTAAGAGCTAAGTAAGTGTGGTGGCCAAGTTTACTTAATAGCTAGGTAATGAATAGTAAGGAGGTGGAGTGGCTTTAAGACCATTATACCCTCACTTTGAGATTTCTATAAATAAAAAGCTTGCTAGTTCATTTGTTAGTTGTTAGATTTTCATCTAATAACTTATAGCTTATTGGTTATAGAGAATAAATGAGAATAAGATAGAAAAGCTAGAAAGCTAGTCTTTCATAGTTCAAGAAGCAAGAAGAAGATTAAAGATTAACCAAGTGGAATTCAAGGGTAAGCAATCTTAAACCATGATTCTCTTTCTCTTCCATTGTTAGAGAAGTGGGTAGTGGTAGAGCATATATGCTAAGGCATGATAAGAATGAGTAATCAATGGACTTAAGCCGTATAAATCATGAATAAGTAATTCAAACTTAATTAAGTTATGAACTCATGAGAAGCTTATATGAACTACTCATATGTTTACCTTAATAAGATGGTATGATAAGGAGACGTGAGAATGATGGTTAGAAAACATAAATCATTATAAGTCATGAGAATGAAAGTGTAAGTAGTTTATACTTTTATAAGTTATAAACTCACAAAGAACAAGTAATAACTTATCATGTTTATAAGTTAATGAAGTATGTATGTCAAGATGTTAATATGATGGATTGAATCCATTTGAAGCGATGAAAAAATCTTAAGAAATGAAGTTAAGGCGGAATTCACGAGTTTGGACGATAATCGTCGAATTTGTAAAATTCTTTGAATGGAAGTCAAATTTTGATTTTGAGCATGGAAATATTAGTTTTTAATAGAGACAAGTCTCATTTGGCATTATAGAGTTGCGGACTCAAGAATGACCGAATTCTGACTTAGAACGAAGAAACGAGCGTTAAACGTTCACGAACGTTTATCGTTTTCATTAAAAATGGACTAATAGGTGAATTTTTAGTTAACGAAGTCAAATAGATAAAATTCTTGCATGAACGCATAGAGTATGTAATTTGTGAACCGTAGGCTTTTGAACGAGCCAATTTGGACTTATAATGAAGAAGTTATGCGTCCGGGAATTTCGCAAAGTTGGAAAATCAAAATTTTCGAGGCACACAGAGTCCGCATCAATGCGACTCAGCATAGAGGCCCGCATCGCAATGCGAGGCCGAGACAGGTACATCGCTAATCGAAAGGCAGTAACATGATTATAAGAAAGAGACTCATGACAGCAACGAGTCCTAACCTCGACCATCGATGTTTCCATGATAGCAATACGGCCAGAGAGAAAATGCCAAATGCAACATCCTACCCCAAACTAAAGATAGTCATGAAAGCTTATAGGTATAAAATGAATGTAAAGTGATTCATTCAAGTTAATTTACTTTAAAGAAATTGAAGAAACATCCTTACAAGATGTTAAAGACCTTAAGTATTATCACTGAATGTGACGCCCCCAAAATAGGTATACATCACCCATTTTGAGTCGTCAATAACATGGTACAGAAACAACTACAACTTTATTAATACAACATAAAAACTATGAGTTTAAATACAAATATTTCCATCTAGACAATATTCACACCCAAATAAGTCCTCATTACAATTATTGGTACATTATTTTACAAAAATGGTGAGGACTACTAAAACAACTTTCTAGAACCATCATTCCACACCCCGACTAGAACTCGCTACATTCTCGCCTCTTGAGAAGAAAAATGGAACAAAAAGGAAAAGGGTGAGCTCAACTAGCCCAGTAAAGAATATTATGACTAAGATAATATAGAACAAATTATCATTAGTCTTCGATAGGAAAAAATCTGATAAAATACAATAGACAATAAATTTCAGATCAATATTCGCAGCGAAAATAATAATTCATAGATGAGTTACGTAGAGAATGAAATCTACTATAATCTATGAATTTAAAAGTCCATCATCATTATTTTATCCCTATAACATCAATCAATAAACATCTTGAATCAAATATTCATCTTTGCACTTCTGAAGCCAAAGATATTCATCACCGTCATGTTCATCTCAACACTGCACATCTTTTCCCTACTACCAAAGATATTCATAAGAAAATCAACCATCTTTTCACTACCAGGCCAAATATATTCAGTAATACCATCATTTAGGACTGAGGATGATGAAAAATATTTTAAAGAAAACGAATCCAAAGGAAACAAAAGAACAAATATTAAGGATTCGTACTTTAAACAATTCGAGTTCAAAAATACTTCATAAATAATCATAGTGGAGTAAAATTCAAGAATGATCAAAACATGGATACAATCAAAGCTAGTATCCATAATAGATATTTTGGATAAAAAAACAAATTTAATTTTTTCGTGAATAGTCACAGTATTCGTGAATAAGATCAGATATCGTGAATAGTGCCGTATAATGAAATAGTAACCCCGACACTAAAAGACAAGAATTTCACAACAAAAATCTTACCAATATCCCGGCATAATGATATTAGAAGAAATAATATCATTTTAAAAAAATAATATCCCTTACCTCGAAACGAGATTTCCATCGAATATCGGATATAGTCTTTGAAGGAACTTGCAGATCAGATAACAACACTCAAAGTATCAAAATACACACAAGAATACGCTCAATAATATAGAGAGAGAAAGAGAGAGAAAACTTGTTTCTGGTATGATTTTCAATTCTAACCTAAGCACCCTATTTATAGGAAAATGCTTAGAACACCAAAGCAGAAAATTTAATAAAATATTAATATATATTTATTAAATTCTTACACACACATAATCTGATTCAAAACATCAGCCACCAAGAGTGACCCACCTCACCTAAATAAAAAAAATGTTTTTCTTATTAAAAATATTTAAAACTTCACAAATCCATTATTCTAGAATTTCGGAACTTCAATAATTCATAATAAATAGCCATTTTATCAGAAAAATTCAAACCTCATGTCCTTTCCATAGGAAATTCCATTCTCTACAACTTTACAGAAGAAAGTTTTTCCAAATTCCAAACAAAAATTGACCGAAATCCACAAACGGGCGATTTTACAAGCTATAATCAAATTTCAGTCAAGAAATGGGGTCCACAAACATGAAAAATATGTTTTAAATATTTGTAGTAACAAAAATACTTTTCCTCCTCATATATATTCATATATCCTACATTCATTGTAAAAATATCACCATTATTATATTATTAAAATATGAAAATATATTTAAATGAATTAGAAAAGATAAAATAACAATTTTTCAACAATTGTCACTTTAAAATTTTCTCCATCTATAACTACATAAAATGAATATTTTCTTTATCATATAAATCAATAATTAATTATTCACAAATAATATTACAGAATCACAATATCGGCTAACCAAAGTAGTTCCCTGAGAAAGTGGGGGCTTTCCAATAAGGATTTCTCCTTACTGGCGCGCAATTAGGTGACCAAACCTCTCCTTAGACAGAACTTTCTAGACATTACCAATAATGTTGTCTAATAATATTATTCAAATAATATAAATTATTGATTTGATAATGAAAATATTGTGTAGTGATAATTATCGAAACAACAATAATATAAAATATCAACGTAGCAATTATTGAATCAATAAAATAAAATATTGAACAAAGAATTCATCGTAATAATTATTGAGTAGTGCCTTCTTCGTAAGAATCAATAATTGGTACAATACAAAGCTTTCACGTGTTTTAAACCATTTAAAGTATTTCAACAAGATTAATGAAGTAACAACTACGCCATTATTTAAAAACAACTTATACTTTTCGTTTTCTTCATTCAATCGCTTTCCGTTATGGTGTAACATTCTAGAATTTTAATTGTTATATTAAATATTTATTGAATTATTTAAATATTTAATGGATGTGTTTATTGTGGAATAAATAATTGTTCAAATTTGAATTGATTTGCTTAATTATTTGTTAAATAAATAATTAAGGAAAATTAATTATTTTGCTAATTTAATTTAATTATTAAGTTAGAGAATTTTGATTAATTCAATTACTATTCTTTTATTGGAATTTGTAATTAAAAAGGATGTGTTGGTTGATTAAATAAAGTTATAATTATATATAAATTATAATTTTGGTGGTATTAATTTATGTGATGAAGTGATTTAATAAATTATTATTATAATTAATTTAATTAAATTAATGTGTGACAAATAACCTTTTATAAAGTAGTTATTAAAATAACTTAAAGGAGTTTTAATTCTGTTTTGCCAAACAAGGCCTAATGCCTATTAAGTCTTTAATCTATTTAAGTTTTACCAAACAGGGTGTTAGGATTAATGGGTTATTTTTTTTAGTTAGTAACCAAACAAGTCTTATGGCTTTTGATTTTTAAAACTCATATAACTGATATCAGTTATATGTTTTGTATTTATATTATATTCTATATATATTATATTCTATATACGTTATTTGTAAGTACGTTAGATAGAGGGAGAGAAGAAAAGAAAACTCAGAGGAAGAAGAAGAGAAGAGAGGAAGAAAGGCTAGAGAGTGGGAAGAAGGAGCTTGGGAATAGAAAGGATAGTCATCATCTTCTTCAAGGTATTACCCTATTCTTTTTTTAAGTTTTAAAAGTTTTAGTTTCTCTTCTCTATTTCTCTCTCGTAAAATTCTTGTGATAGGATAATTATTGATTTTATGTGTGTTCATATGATAAACTAGTGTTGTAAAGTTATTTTCATAGGTTATATATGATTATAATCAATGTATTGTTTTTATGTATGAAGTTTGTGAAGAAAACCTTTTTACAGATAGTTTTTGGTGATTATATATTGTTTAGTTAAAATAGAAATTGAGGGTTAATTAGTTGTTTAGTTGATAAATTGACCATTTAATTTGATAGAGCATGTATAATTGTTGATAAAAATACTTTGAATTAACTGTTTTGGTTGAAAAACAAAATTTACAGTGTTGATTTTTATTGAAATATCAAAAAGTGAGTTTCTATCAAAATCAGTGAAATTGAATGTGTTAAATTTGTTGTTTATGTTGTTGTATGGGTAGAAACATGTTAGGAATTCTTGAATTTTGTTCACATGAAGTTTTTGTATGAATTACATGTTAATTAGTCTGTTAGAAACGAGCTTGTAGGCCAAAATTGGCTTTTTCTTGTATCGTTACTAAAGTCACAATGAGATCGTAGCTTTATGCTATGCGGCTGGCCCAAAGAAGACGCTTTAGTGGTGTCATGAAGTTAGTTATCGCCATGTATAGTCAAATGGGCTTTCAGAGTTTAATTATCGCATCATAAATACCATCCTCACGCCGCAGTGCGACCCATAGTGTAAACTGTGGCGCCGCGGCACGAGTTAGTAGAATGGTCTGACAATGTTAATTTTGTACTTGAAATTTTAAGGAATTGTTATGTGATGATAGTAAGAATGTAAAATGTTGATTTTAGTATTTTTATACTATGAATAAGTATGTTATTAACAATTAACTTGTGTTATAACTTGATTATGTGATTAAAAATCCAATATTTACATGATGAACGTACTTAGTTAAGATTGTAAAGTAGTAGTGACTAATTATGTCACGATGACATATGTTTATAGGATATTGTGATTTGAATTGTTCGGCATAGTCCACGAGCAAGGAAAGTTTTCTAATCCATTATCTTGATTGAATCAATTATTGTTTCCAATATAATAATGCAAGTTTTCTAATTCTTTATCTTGTTGAACTATTTATTGTTTCAATGCGATTACCTTATAAATGATGCAAGCTTTCTAAACTTTGGTTTGATGTTGCCAAGTTATTCTCGTATTCAACTTGTTGTTTAGCATGCACAACTATTTATACTAACGTCGAGTAATTTTATCGTTCAAACTGTTATGCATGCTTAGTACTCAATTCTAATTAACCTTGACTTAATATTGTTCAAGCAAGGCATGTTATAGTTATTCAAAGTATATGCTATTAGATTATTCCTAAAGCATGATTTTGGTTTACCATGTTGATTCAATTACAATTATTCTGTAATATGATGTTATTAATTCAACTAGTCCTCTAGTTGATGATTGTTGAACTTCAAATTACCCTTGAAAGCTTATCCAAACCAAACTCTCTTTGGTGCGGACTTATACTCCAAATACTGAGATGAACAACCCTATTATTATTAGGGGATAACTTACGCGTAGCGTTAAATGTTTGTGCACAATACATGCTACGAAGGGTTGATCCCCCTAAGTACGAGGAGTCCTTATAGTTTTAAGACTGTTAAAGTTGGATTTGAAAGATTACTCGCAACTGTGGTCATAGTTCATGGTCTTATGACCCTCAGTTATAATTATTCCACATTTTGAATTTCAGTTCCTGATTATCATTGTTAGAGTACCATTCAGTCTTGATGAGCCTATCATGAGCAGTTATTATTATTATACTCTTGTCGATTTCTTATTGTTTCAAGTGAGCATTGTTTGCTCACTCTTGCTTATATAACTTTTACAGTTAAAGATGAAAGGCTGATGTACCTAGCAACAGTAAGGGAAAAGGAAAGATGAACAAGTTTTGAAGACTTGTAATTTGATATTTGATTTTTAGATTTTAATTGAATGGTTGTAATGAAGTTTATTTTAAATTCCGCATTTGAATGATTGTATTTAAAGCTTAGATAACCTGGGAGATTTTATTATGTAACCCTTTAATGGGAAATGTTTTATTTATCCAGTTTTATTATGATTGGGTAAGTAGATATGAATGTTTGATTAAGTGAACACCAAATCCTGTGGGAATGAAGTACCTGGGTTTGGGGGTGTCATAATTTGGTATCAAAGCCTTAGGTTATGAACCTTAGGTGGGGGAAAAGCCTTAGGAAGTAACCTTCGAAAAGATAGTAATGAACTCCTATCGAGTTTCAAGGAGAAAGTAATAAACACTTATGTGCTTATGTGTTTACAACTTATGTGCTCATGAGAGTCGAGTAGTAATGATCAGTAATTAAAAACTTAAAAATCTTGTTGTCAGGATGACTAATGTTGGAAAATCCAGTCAGGCTAGGAAAGAAGGACCTCAGATGCCTAGAGAGGAGGAATCTCGTGATATTCAAGTGGTTTGGGAACAACTGCTTCCACGAGAGTCAGCTCCATTGCTCACAGTGGTCGAAGATGATGATGTAGAAACAGATGAGGAAGAACCCGTGGAGCTACCGCAGACGGATGAAGAGGACGAGGAGGAAAGGATTCCATTTAACTCGATAGCTGGCCGTATATACGATGAGGTGCATGACCGTAATGTGGAACTTCAAGATACTGTCGAGGAATTGCAAGAGATAGTAGCTGAACAACAGACCTTGATGGCACAGAAGGACGACGAGATCCAGGATCGAGAAGAACGATTGAACAATGTTGAAGAGAAGCTGGTTCACACTGAAGAAGAGAATAACCAAATGAGAGCTGAGATTTCAGAGTTGAAGAGCAAGTTGAGAAAAGAGTCTGCAAAAAGGGCAAGAGCCAAGAAGGCGTAATGCAGAGGAAGCCGATCAACAAGTCGAAATAGCAGAGGGAGACGCACAAGCAAAGAGAATGAAGATGCAGGAAATGGATAACGTATTCAACATCGCGGTCAATCAAGCTCAGGATCGGGTCATGGGTTACCCAATTCAGTTCGAGACGCTACCCTCGTACATACTAGATCGTTGAACCATGTTCCGAATTATGGAAGAAGAGCGTCGTAAGGCTTTGCAGTATCTTAATAGGACAACTTAGGAAGTGAACACCAAATCCTATGGGAATGAAGTACCTGGGTTTTGGGGTGTCACATATGGGGCCCACAAAAGACTGCACCGTCGTACGAATATTCCCCAATAGTAAGAATATTCCACGACCAAATGAATATTCCATGACAACAATGAATATTTTATAACCACTTGCTTATTTGAAATATTTGCGCATTTTACCCATAACTAACCACATTAATCAAATCAACCATTACTATTTCAAAATAATAAATAGAGGAAATTCAATTTTATTTATAATAAGTTGGGGTCTTACACTGAAGGTCGATGAAAGATTAATTGGAGGTAAGAACAACGTACTGTGTTAAGCCGGCTGCAGAAATTTGTTGACCAAGTTGATTATGAATCCAATGGTTTGCAATACCAGTATGGGTCATGTAATTACTTAATGAACATGATAAGACCTTTCCTAAATCACTGTTATAGTAATGACTTTAGGAATATAATGTTGTTTAATGAGTAGTTAAACGACGAACGTAAAGTATAAAGAACGTTAACTGTATTCAATAATGATAATGACTATAACGTTAAAAGTTACAACTAAAAATTGTTAAGTAATACGTGAACGTAAACGATATGCAATAAAGTGTACATAACAAATGACGATCGAGTTTCGATTAATAACGTAAGGATGTTAGTAAGCCGTGAGGAAGGATGATCAACTCGAAATGAGTTGGATTACTGAAGTAAATCCATGTAAGACATAGAAGAGAAAGAAGTTGGTAAGAATAATGTAAATTATAATGGCAAGCCAGAACCAATAGTAACAAATCTAATATATGATTAGATTGAGATGAAGGGTAAGATTCATTAGGAACCATGTATGTTCATTCATGACCTAATGTGGTATGTTATGTGGTTATGTATTGTAGAGACTGTAAAGACTCAAAAGAAAAGTAATTTTACTGTAGCAGACGTTGAAGGCAAGTTTTTCTTAAACACTTGTCTAACCTTCGTGTTAGCCAAGTTTTATGTGATTCATGTTATGAGATGCATGAAATATTTTACTAAAGGGTCGATGCCAGTTTTACCTCGGCTAGACTAATCTTAAAGAGTTGATTGATTTATTTACAAATCTTTCAATATTGAATTGCTAACACTATCCTACGCCAATTATTTGGTACGAAGTCAAGGTAAGCCTAAGTATGAATAAACAAATGTATTTTTCATCGATTATTCGATGGGCACGCGAGGTTGCCAAAACTTAAACGTACATACGTTTAATGGATGTAGTGTTGATCAACATAGAGTACTATAAGTGAAATCATCACCCGAAGTGCTTTGTAAGATATATCGCCGACTTATGGACTTAGTGTCGGGTTGTCCTTTTCAAAGAAATTATGAAATGCTCATGGTCTTGGACCAGAATTGATGTTTTACTGAATATTGTCATTGTAAAACGTTTTGAAGGAAAAGAAGTGCTATTTTGTATTATTGATAGTACTTCATAACTATTATCCAGTTATTGAAGATATATGATTCCTATGTTTCAAGCGTGTTGTTTAAAAGAAATTGTTGTACTTGCTGAGCTTGTTATGCTCACTCTTTCTTGAACCATATGAATGCAGTTAAGATCGAACGAATTGAGGAATCTGACAAGGATAAAGGCAAGACGAAGATGAACAATTAGTTTACCTTGTAATAAACTAGTAAGTTGTATATATTATAGTATGCTGAATAAAGAATGTAATGGTTTTAGAACCTAGGAACAGGATGTAATATTATTAATGTAATAAGAATGTCGTTGATACACACATTTTGATGTCGTTTTAATAGAATGAATGTACAGTTATGAGTACCGTGTAACACCATCTGTTGGGTTGGAAGATACCCGAATTTGGGGGCGTCACAATTGATGTTAAGGTTAGACAACCTGGGATGTTTTTGGATTAAATGATGTAACCCTATTTTTAGGGAGGATTTATGATTTAATTTTTATTATATTTGGTTAGATAGATACAAATGAATGTAAAGTGAACACCAAGTCTTGTGGGAATGAAGTACCTAGATTTGGGGGTGTCACAGGTTGGTATCAAAGCTTTAGATTATGAACCTTAGATGGGGAAAAGCCTTAGGAAGTAACCTTTGATAAGATAATGATGATAAACTCTTATCGAGTTGTTAAGAAAGAAGTAATAAAACACGTATGTGCTTATGTGATTATAACTTATGTGCTCGTGAGTGTCGAGTAGTAATGGTTAGTAATTAAAACTTAAAATTTGGTTGACATGATGGCTAATATAGGAGGATCCAGTCAGGCTAGGGAGGAAGGATCCCAGATGCCTAGAGAGGAGGAGCCTCGAGATATTCAGGTTATTTGGGAACAACTACTGCCACTGGAAACAACTCCATTGGTCACAATAGTTGAGCAGGAGAGAATACATGATGAGGATGATGAGATAGAGACGGACGAGGAGGACCCCGTTGAGCTACCACAGATGGATGAGGATGAGGAGGATAAGGAGGAAGAGCTTCCACTTAACTCGAAGCTGCCCGTATGTATGACGAGGTGTATGACCGCAATGTGGAACTTCAAGATACCGTTGAGGAGTTACAGGAGATAGTAGCTGAACAACAGACCTCGATGGCACAAAAAGATGAAGAGATCCAAGATTGAGAGGAATGTCTGAATAACATTGAAGAGAAGCTGGTTCACACTGAAGGAGAGAACAAACGAATGATAGCAGAGATTGCAGAGTTAAAGAGCAAGTTGAAAGAGGAAGGTACAAAGAGGGCAAAAGCTGAGGATGCATATGATGAAGCTTATCAACGAGCCAGAATAGCAGAAAGAGACGCACAAGCAAAGAGGATGAAGATGGAAGAGATGAATAATGTATTCAACACCGTGATCAATCGAGCTCAAGATCGGGTCATGTGTTATACAATTCAGTTTAAGACGCTGCCATCATATATATTAGATTGCCAAACAATGTTCCGAATCATGGAGGAAGAGCGTCATAAGGCTACGTAGTATCTTAGTAGGACATCGTAGGGAATGTACCTGATATGCGATTAATGATATGATAAATAAAATCTAAATCCCAGGTATGATATAACCAATGGGATGTGGTGATGATGAAGTAATCCAGCAACTTTTGTAGTTCAGGAAAGTGATGATGTAGATAGTATGAATGCTATCATAATTATGTTTTAAAACATTATGAATAAATAAAAGTTACTATTTATTTCAGATATTGCGTGTTATGTGGTAATTTTTGTGATGTGCAACTTAAGCATATAATACGTAAGAGGTTGAATAAAATCTAATGGGTGTATTTTAACAGAAAATGCCTCCAAGATGCCAACCACGACAAAGGAACCCTGAGAATAACAACAATGCTGAGGATAATCCAGTTCAACAATTTGTAACGCTACTCATGGGAGCGTTACAGAATCAGCCACAGAATTAAGCTATGACATTTAAGGATTTCAAGACGGTTGAGCCACCAGAATTCCATGGGTCCATGAATCCGGTTGAGGCATAGACCTGGATTATGGAAATAGAAAAAGTATTCGATGTTGCAAGAGTAGGGGAGGATCAGAAGACTGCTTTTGTAACATTCATGTTGAAAGCAGATGCGAGTTATTGGTGGCAAGCCAATAAAACCCAAGGAGGTCAAGGGTGTGACGCCCCCAAAATAGGTATACATCACCCATCTTGAGTCGCCAAATACATGGTACAAAATTCAAATACAACTTAATAATACAAATGTCATGTAAAATACGACAAAACATAAACTGAGAGTTTTAATACGAATATTGTCTTCTAGACAGTATTCAAACTCAAAGGGAGTTCTTAATACATTTATTATCACACTATTTTATAGAATAGTGAGGACTACTAATGCAAACATCTGGACCGTCACTCCATTCCCCGACGAGTCCTTGCTACGTTCTTATTTCCTGAAGAGAACAATGAAAGCAAAAGGGTGAGCTCAACTAGCCCAGTAAGAAATATTATGACTTAGATAATGCAGAATAAATTATCATTAGCCTTCAACAGTGCTAAACTGATAAAATATAACAAACATCAAGTTTAACTGCAACGGAACAAGCAATCCATTAGAAGAATCTAGTAGAGAATAAAATATACTATCTTATATGATTTAAAAGGTTTTTCATCACTTTTATCGTTGAGACTCAGCTTAATAAATAATCCACATCATCCCTGCACTACGGCCAAGGATATTCATTAGTATCACGACCACAATTATACATGCACTACGGGCCAAGGATATTCGTGTTTTCATCAATGGTCATGATCATTCCAACGACTGTCCATCAATGCACTACGGGCCAAAGAGGACTTTTACCACATCATTTGTTACATTACGGTCATAATTATACCGAATAATCCCTGGTCATAATTATACCAAGTCCATCTATGCACTACAGGCCACAGATGACTTTCAACATAATATAAATATGAGGATGATGACAATGATATAAGCATTCAATAAAACATGTTCAAGGATAATTTTTTAACGATTTAGAATTTAATTTATCCATAAATCAATAACGTCCAAATTATCAACATGATACTGCTTTGTGGAGAAAAACTCAAGAATAATATTGTACCAAAAATAATTTGGACCAAAAACGAATCAATTTTTATCATGAATAGTACCCCGGGTGAATAGTACTCGAGTAAATAGTACTCCGTGAATAGTACTTCGAGAATAGTAACCTCGTGAATAGTACTTTGAGAATAGTAACCCCGTGAATAGTACTCTGGCGTGAAAAAGTTAAAACTTATCAAGAATACTCAAAATAATATTTTCATGAAAAGATACTGGATGAAACGCAAATATCAAGGATATTCTACTAATTTCATAGAGTTTAGAAGCCAAAACTTTAACAAAACGAGTATTGAATTAGAAATCTGAAATAAAATAATATAACTTACATACTACAGAGTATGGAAGAAAATATTATTTCAAGCAAATATTGAACAAAAATAACATCCCTTACCTTGAAAAGAAGAGTATTCCAATTGGTATATCAGGGATATTCTTGAAGAAAACTTTCACTATTTTCTATGCTCAAAGCTTTCTAAAATTCTAAAGAAATACGCTCAATATTATAGAAGAAGAATCCTCTAATTCTGGTGTGATTTTCAATTCTAACTAAGCATCCTATTTATAGGAGAATGGAAAGGATACTATTTGGATGCATAGTGAAGGAAAAGTCACGGGCGACGTTTGGCCGAATTTTCTGAAAAAATTTAATTTTACTATGATGCACTATGCAATAAAATATTCTAATAAAACAAATACT
This sequence comes from Panax ginseng, assembly GCA_020205605.1. Classification (NCBI taxonomy): domain Eukaryota; kingdom Viridiplantae; phylum Streptophyta; class Magnoliopsida; order Apiales; family Araliaceae; genus Panax; species Panax ginseng. The sequence continues at coordinate 94,082,375 of CM035129.1, forward strand.
TTTAAATAAATTATAATATATATATATATATATATATATATATATATATATATAACATGCTAAATAAAGTCACAGGTTTTAATCCTGTGAACTCCTAATTTCCTTCTATCTGATAAATTTTTCAACTTATATTCACACTCACACACACACACACACACAATACTAAAAGAATCACTTTTCCACCAAAACCCGTGACACTAATTCAACCACCTTCCTCCTTCAATTTCAAACGTGGGACCCACCTATATATATATATATAATTTTCTACCAATTATTTTGAAAAACGGGTAAATGGGGGTCCATAAAATAAGCTAATTTACAATAAATACTTCATAAAAATCCTCTCAATATTTTTAACAACATTTATCATCATTATTATAATTCGCAATATTTAACAATCAGGTCGTTCCCAGAAAAGAGGGGACATTCCAATAAGGATTTCTCCCTATTGGCGCGCAATTAGGTGACCAAACCTCTCCTCGACAGAACTTCTAGACATTGTCAATATTGCAAATAATAATATGAATAACTTTGTCATCTCAATTATTAATTTAATAATATATAAAATATCGACAATAATTGAATCAAATAATGTGAGATATTTCATGCAAAGAATTATTGTAGCAATAATTGAACAATACCGAGTGACTTCTCACGTGAAGCATCAATAATCAATACTGTACTACTATGCAACCACACGTATTCATCGTACTTTTTAACATCGGTTATTTCAACGATTAACTGTAAAACTTCCGCCATTATTTTCATAAAAATATTTTTTGTCGCTTTTCAATCCGATAATAATTCTATTGTGGGTCCACTAATGATTGTGTCGTCAGCATCTAATATTCCCTATTAAAAAGAATATTCTCCGACTAATCGAATATTATATAACAACTTGCGTACTTTGTAAAATTTATAAATATTACCCACAACTATAACATTATATCAAATTCACTCCATAATATTCAAAAATGATATTTATAGAAAAAATCATCTTTATTCATAAAAGTTGGGGTCTTACAACCACCCCTTCTTATGAAATTTTGCCCTCGAAATTAGGGTACGTACCTGGTATGTCAAAGAGGTAAGGATACCTTATTTCATTTCAGATTCTAACTCCCAAGTCATTTCCTCAACATCGTGGTTTCTCCACAAAACTTTAACCTGAGGTATAACTTTAGAGCGTAGAATATGTTCCTTCTTATCCATGATTTTAACAGGAACCTCTTCATACATTAAATCTTCCGCTATTTCTTCCGATTCTAACTCAATAATGTGGTTCGGGTCTTCCACGTATTTACGTAACATGGATATGTGAAAACGCATGAACACAAGACATACTAAGCAGTAAAGCGAGTCTATAGCCACAGCCTCTACTCGGTCCAAGGATTAAAATGGGCCAATGAATCGAGGATCGAGCTTTCCTCTTTTCCAAATCTCGTAACTCCTTTCCATGGAGCAACACATAACAACACATGATCTCCAATATTGAATTCCACATCTTTTCGATGAAGATCATCATAACTTTTTTGTCGATCTTGTGAAGTTTTTATACGTTGTCAGATCGTTTGAATCTTTTTCGTAGTCATACGTACCAACTCTGGTGCCAATAACGTTGCTTCACCCACCTCATCCCAGCATACTAGAGAACGACACTTGTGTCCATACAACGCCTCGAATGGAGCCATGCCAATACTTTCTTGATAACTGTTGTTGTAGGAAAACTCCACCAATGGTAAGAACTTGTCCCAACTTCCCTTGAAGTCAAGGACACAGAGTCTTAATAGATCTTCAAGAGTTTGAATAGTCCTCTCTCGATCGTCATCTGCTTGAGGATGATAAGCCAAACTAAATCGTAAATCATGCCCATAACTTTTGCAAACTAACCCAAAATCTTGAAGTGAATCTTGGGTCTCGATCATAAACTATGGATACCGGCATACCATGCAATCTTATAACCTCATTTATGTACATACGAAAGCACGACGCTCAAGTGTATAAGTTTCTCGATAGGTAATTAAAAATGAGCAGAACTTGGTCAATCTATCAACAATGACCCAAATTGCATCTACGCCTTAAGAAACCTTGGGAAGACCAAAGAATTTAAATCCATGGTAATGTGCTCCCACTTCCATTCTCGGAATTTCAAGTGGTTGTAATGGACCTTTTGGTACTTGATGTCTCGCCACTCATTGACAAGTTAGACACCTTGAGATAAAACTCGTTATCTCTCTCTTTCATATTGCTCCACCAAAATGTATGTCAAGATCATGATACATTTTGGTACTCCTGTGATGGATTGCAAATCTGTGTTGTGTGCCTCTATCATGATTTTATACTTTAAATCGTGATCGTTAGGAACACAAAGTCCGGAGTTGACTCAAGTATTCCTTCTTCATCGATTCTTGCTTCCGACATAACACCTTCTTGACTTTCTTCTTCATAATGCATCGACCTGTGTTCAGAGGCTTGAGAAGCTTTAACTTTATCGATTAAAGTCGGTTCTACTCGTATATTCGCCAAAGATCACATGGGTCCCCTCGAGTCTTTAACTCTATCTCCATCGTTTGCAAAAGTCATACAAGATGGGCCTTTAATGCTGATAATATCGCACTCGTACCCGCATATGATCTTTTACTCAATGCGTCAGCTACCACGTTCGCCTTTCCAGGATGGTATTGAATGGTATGATCATAATCTTTCAACAGTTTAAGCCAACATCCTTACCGTATATTGAGCTCCTTTTGAGTGAAGAAATATTTGAGGCTTTTATGATCCTTATAGATCTCCACCTTCTCTCAATACAGGTAATGTCTCCAGATCTTTAGTGCGAAAACAACAGCTGCCAACTCTAGATCATGAGTAGGATAATTCCTCTCATATTCTTTGAGTTGTCGTGAGGCGTAGGCTATGACTTTCCCATGTTGACTTTCCCATGTTGCATGAGAACACATCCTAAACCTTTGCCTAAAGCATTACTGTAGATGACAAATCCCTTCGAGCCAGATGGTATTGTCAGAACAGGTGCTGAAATGAGTCTCCTCTTGAGTTCTTGAAAACTCTTCTCACATTCCTCGCTCCAACTGAATTTTATATCTTTCCGAGTCAACTGAGTTAATGGAGTAGCAATTCGAGAAAATCCTTCCACGAATCTCTGATAATAAACCAAATTTAAGTCGAGAAAGCTACGATTACTTCTATCATCGATTTAGGTTGCTCCCAGCTTTGAATAGCTTCAATCTTTGCCGGGTCAATAGATATTACATGAATTGATACTACGTGCCCAAGTAATGCTACTTCCTCAAGCCAGAACTCATATTTCTTCAACTTGGCATAAAGCTTGTTTTCACGAAGCTTTTGGAGTATTAGCCTTAAGTGTTGCTCATGATCTTCACGGCTTTTGGAGTAAATGAGGATGTCATCAATAAAGACGACCACAAAGTTATCTAAATATTCCTTGAATACTCGGTTCATCATATCCATGAAGGCAGCAGGAGCATTAGTTAATCCAAAAGACATGACTAGGAATTCATAATGCCCATACCGAGTTCTGAAAGCTATCTTTGGAATGTCATCGGTTCTAATCTTTAACTGATGATATCCGGAATGAAGATCGATCTTTGAAAAGAATTTGGCGCCATAACCTGGGTCAAACAGTCATCAATACGTGGCAATGGGTACCTATTCTTGATGGTGACATGATTCAACTCCCGATAATCAATACAAAGTCGCATACTCCCATCTTTGTTCTTCACGAATAGAACAGGAGCACCCCAAGGAGACGTACTAGGACAAATGAAATCGATGTCTAACAATTCCTGCAATTGGGTGTTTAACTCCTGAAGTTCAATAGGACCCATTCGATATGGGGCTTTAGAAATGAGTTTTATACCAGGTTCAAGGTCGATACAAAATTCAATTTCATACTCTGGGGGTAGGCCAGGAAGTTCTTTAGGGAATACGTCAGGAAATTTATTAACAATAGAAATATCATTCAAAATTGATGTATTTTTGTTTAAATCCGTGACATGAGCTAGGAAAGCTTGACATCCGCTTTTCAATAAACGAATAGCTTTATGGCTTGAGATGATGATGGAATTGATTTTAATAGTTTGGTTACTTGAATTCGCATAATAGGTTGGTTAGGAATATGAAAGCTAACAACCTTACGAAAACAATCAATTTTTGCATGATGAGTAGTTAACCAATCAATCCCTATAATTACGTCAAATGCAAGTATTTTCAATGAAATAAGATCGACAGGTAATGTGAGGGTACCAATTTGAACCAAACAAGACTTATAAATAGTGGATGTAATGAAGGTTTCTCCCAACGGAGTTTCAACAGATAAGTCAAAGTCTAATTTCTCCAGAGTCAAATTTAAACGTTGAGTGCAAGTAGGAGAAATAAAAGAATAGGTAGAACCGGTATCAAATAAGGTATATACTTTGCTAGAGTTTATGATAAGCTTACCCGTGATGACCTCGTTCGGGTTCCTTACTTTTTGGGAGGTTACGACAAACGCTCTCCCTTGAACTACTGGTTTTGACTTTTCTAGAACGGCCTTTGGTGCCTCCATCCCAGCTGGACTTGTTTTCGATAAATGACAAAATCGGGCTAGGTGACCTTCTCTTCCACAATTGTAACATGCTTTGGATTGCATCACGCAATTTGGACTGATGTGTCCCTCCCCTCCGCATTTGAAGCATATGATAGGTGGTCGTTCTCCTTCCTTAACAATGTGTGCTGGTTCTGACGTCTTTCCATCATTGTTGAATCTCCTCTTCTTGAAATGTCCACTTTTATTATCTTGGCCATGATTACCACCGAAGTGGTTACCATTTCTGGCATGTTGATTCCATCCACGTTTGTTGTCACCGCTTCGATGACTGCTACCATTGGTATTATCATTTTTCTGATTGCTCTCTCTTGGTTGGGTTGACTCATTATCGCGCTCCAATAACTAAGCCCTATTCACAATATCTGAATACAAGAAAAGTTTGTGAGAGATAAGGTATTGACGTATCTCGAGTTTCAAACCTCTTAGAAACATCCGCGTCATTCTCTCCTCATTATCAACTAAGTGACGCAAACCAGGATAACTTAGAAAACTTGGCGCCGATCGCGCGACACCTGGCCATGTTGTTTTGCTCCCGCTTTGAACTCTACACTCTTTCATGTGATGAATACTTTCTAGAAAGTACTTGTCGTTGAAACAGCTTCTTGAACTTCTCCCAAGACATCTTCATCATAAGCAGGTTAAAACGCTTTTACTGATTCCCCACCAATCCGCTCTCGCTTGCAACATGACGAAGGTGGTAAGGGAACCTTTTGCTCCTCGAGCATCCCAAGACATCAAATATCTTGTTGATCTGTTTTATCCACGTCTCCGCCTTAAGTGGTTTTGTCCCTCCAAAAAACTTCGGTGGTCCCAACTCCTTGAACTATAGCGGTGACCGTCCGAGAGTTGCCAGTGTTTCCACCTGCATTTTGGATAGGAGCCGCTCTCGCCTAATGTTGCATGAATTGCATAAAACCTCTGAACATTCCATCGTTCATCATTTGGTTAGTGTTGTTGTTTGCATGAGGATTGTCACCTTTCTGATGCACATTAACTTGATTATTGATCCGTGGAGACTCAAAGGTCTCCTATGCTCCATTGCTATTCTCAACATTCTCGGATGTCATTTTCAAATGCTACCATAAAATAAGGGTTAATTGACATACCATATATTATCCCTATACTCTGACCGATCAATTAAATACCAATCACTACACCAAAAATGGCCTCTAGCGAAGGAAATTTTGTGAAGGAATTTATTCCTTCACATGAGGAGTTGTTTAGCGAAGGAATAATGAAGAAAAAAAGTATAGTGACAATATAGTTATTAGCGAAAGAAACATCCATCATAATTTATATTTTTTTTTCTCGCAAAATTGGGGTGATAAAAAGATTTTTGGAGCCAATTTATGATGAAAATTTGCGAGGAAAAAATCTATTTAGTGAATGAATTATTACTCACCATATATCATTATTCAGAAGTTTTTTGCGAGGGATAAAATTGATCGCTATCTTGTTCTAAATAATTTTTTTTGAAATAATTGTGGTGAATATAAATTATAATAAAAATACATTAAATTTTTTATAGTATTAAATTTATTTATAATAATTGTAACTTACAATATTACTTATAAAAGAGTTATTTTTTTTAAAAAATGTTATCTAAATTTTATTTTTGAAACGAATGAATCTTATCACTCCCTTAAAATATATTTAGTCGAGCCCAAATCAGTACAAGAAAATCAGGTATTTCCGAAAGAATTATTTCCGACAGAATTTATTCTATGGAAATTAAGTTATTTCCTACGTAAAATCTCGTCAATTAAAAGTAAGTTTTTATATACTCAGGAGCAGAGAAGCAGCTAAGCAAAGAAAAAGAAAACTAACGCCATCTCATCTCATCTGCCTCTCCTTCGAGCCCTCACTCCAGCCCTCTCCCTCTCCTCTCCTCTCCCTCATATCCCTCTTCCTCCTTATCCCTCTCCTCTTTCTTTCCCCTATATATCTTCTCTAACTTTATCCCTAATTTTGAAATAAAAGCCCTAATTTTTGGAGGTGGCATTATTTTCTGACGATGGCGGCTGTTGATTTGTCCATCTTCTCCTCCATTGGGGTCTTACATTACATCTAATTAAAGGTTAGTCTTCAATTTGAGTATTATCGATTTTGTTCTCTGATTTGGATATGTTTATCATTAAATTGTGGTTTGTGTGCTGATTACTATTATGAGGCTCAAAATGTCAGTTTTTTGTATTGATGTTCATGTTTGAAATTGTTCTACCCAGTTGGGGCATTGGATTTGACATGGAAAATTGGGCGGATTCCCATGAAATTGTAATATGGGTTTTCAATATTTGATTCTCATCTGAATTTTCTCAACCGGGGTTAACAAATTCTGGCTCATAACAGCTTTTTCTCAACTGGATTTGTCTAGTTTTGTGTAAAATTGGCTTTTGATTACAGTATTTTGTACGAATTATGCATATAAATGAGGGTACTATTTGAGCAATAAAGTGAGTGTGCCTAATTGGAAGTTGTGGTTCTATAGGTAGTGATCTTCTACTTAACTATTATGTCAATGAGTTCTTATGATTTTCTCTTTTTCTGAATTGATATAGATCTGTGCCAAGTATCCTTATGGGGATCAATGTTACGGAGTCCTTTCAACTTATGGGCCTCAAATTATGGTTCGCCTCCCTTCAAATCTAAAAGTTGTATTATATTATTATTACCTATGTTAACTTATATTCTACATTGGTTTAAATGCTTCTCTTGTGAATCTGCATACCTTAGAGTTCCCAAACAGTTAGCTATGTAAATTAATAAAATATTGTGAAAGAAAACTGTTACTAGTTGATCATCTTCAAACTGAACAATTGACATTAACTCTAAAGTTTACAAGAAAGTCCTCTGCTTTTAGTAAATGCCTGTGTAGTCTCCTTAGAGTTTCTTATATAATCTAACTGAATAGAATTTTGGCAATAAAGTAGGGTGAGTCCTAGTTAGACCTTATAGCTTAAGCATAACTTAAATGCCTTCTTTTTATTCTGTATCTTAGCATCATTATCTATAGTGCTTCGACTCTTGAACTAAACATATTGCGGAACTTGATCTAGGACCTCTATGAAGTTGGAAAACTAAGTCTGCCAACTAATTATTTTTATATGTAGTTGCATGTTATTTTTATATGTAGTCCTGAAAGTGAAAGGTAACGCACAGGAACCATAAAATTGACCTGCAGGAGTATCCGGAAAGCTTTTTGTCAATAAAGTTATGCATGGAAAATATGTAAGTAGGATATGCCATGAAGAACAAAATCATAGTTTAATGAACAAAAGATGTTAGAAGTGAAGGATATCAGGTGATGGTTTTATAAATAACTTATGCTGTGAAAAGTAATTTTTAAACGAGAAAGAAATGGTATAGAGCTAAAAGGGACAAATGAAGAGGTCGGGAAAAAGGCAATATTGAAACTAATGAAAGTCGTAGATGAGTACATAAATGAACCTGTTCACCAACTTGACAAGCCTTTCTTAATGCCAATAGAAGATGTCTTTTCAATTCAGGTACTTGGCCATATTATTTGAACTTATTTCTGTTGTACTTTCAGGTTATTCTAACATTATTTTTTTGATGCATCTATAACATCATTATATATCAGTCTGTAATTTTTCTGCCATATATGATGGGATATTTTTACTTGAAGTTAGTTTGAAGTTTTATTTCCCCCCCCTTTTTTCTGTTGAAGTTTTATTACACTTCACAATGTGTTGGGTGCACTGAAGACTACGGTGACTGGTGTTGAGATGTTTAAGAAAATCTTGGATCACGGACAGGTAATTGACAACTTAATTTCTAGCCACATTTTAAGTAGTTGAATTTCCATGTGACAATGTGGGTCTTATGTCGCCTGAGAGGTTTAACACGTGATGATGTAAAGCATGGACATGTGAGTTGACTTGGTTAAGTTTGTAGAATTAACCACCCACCCAATTAGAAAGATTTAAATTTTTTTCATTTAGATTGAAAGCATTCCTTTCTAATGTATTTGGGTCCAATATTTCTTTTCTTTTCTTTTGGTGTGCGTCTATACTACTACAGGTAGTCTCAAAACCTGCTAGTATGATAGGCTCCTGCTAGCATGGGGGAGGATGTGCAATGCTTTGGGGCAGTGTTGTGTCTTAGTGCTGTTTTGGGGTTTTGCTTGGGGCAGTGTTGTTGTCTCAGTGGTTTACTCAATCATGAGAGTAATCCTGATATTATACTTCTTCTTGGCGAGGCACTTACCCATTTGTGTGATGTGCTCCCCTCGTCATGTGTTGGTGTTGTGCACTACGGTGCGGTTTCATGTTTTGTTGCTAGATTGCTCACAATTGAGTACATGGATTTGGCTGAACAGGTGAGCAAGTTATAACTTACTAATAGAGAATGAAAATTACTTGAAAACCTGCAGTTAGTATTTCACTAGAACTTCAAATTGCTACATCAGCTGTAAATTGACCTTTTGGTTTATCGTATATTGACAATTACTAACGCTTGCTTGAAGTTTTAAATTGTGATATTGAATTCTGATTTTTTGATGCTTATGGTAATGGGTACAGTCTTTACAAACTTTGAAGAAGATAGCTCAGGGACACCCAACCGCTTGATTACGGGCTGGTACACTAATGACAGTGCTGTCATATCTCGACTTCTTCTCAACAGGAGTCCAGGTAAATCATTAGTAAAATTTATACAGTGTTATGGATGTTATGAATATCCTTAATAGGGCCTTCACATACTCAAACAATATAATTTTATTCTTCAGCGTGTTGCATTATCCACTGCTGCAAATATATGCAAAAAGCTGTCTTCAGATGGTAACATGCGTAGAAAGCTGATTCATCCAATTTGTGTTTCAGGTTGGGCCTTGTTGCAACCATTAAGGTATGCTGGTTACTCAACATTGTCGTGTTTGGTTATGTTATAATTAAGACTTTTAGCCTGTAGATGATGTGGTATTGCAAAATGTTGTTGGTATTGTTAAATCTTGATGTCATTTCTTCCTTAAAATAATAATACTTGTGAGGTTTCGATGAGTATTGTGTTTCATTTTTGTCCATCTGCATCATGCCCAAAAGAAATGATGGAATTTTTAATTAATCACTTTCCTATTATAGGGCTTGTCTAATGAGATGATGTCATTGTTGATCTGTTAGGTATTTTTACAGAGAAAGATATATATATATATATATATATATATATATATATATATATATATATTTGGGAAGAAATTACAGGATTTCCATGCTATCATTTTTTATTTCTGTATAATTGTTTTATATAATTCTCTTTTGACTCTGTTTAGAAGTAAATGATTTGTGTAAGGCGTAAGCTTTGTCAAGAGTGTACATATGGTGTACTTAAGTGCTTCATTTGGATTTAGTTGATGTAGCTTGGCTATAAATTAGATTTCTTGTATAGAATGGAAAAATATCCTCATTCAAAATCTGAAGTTCTTAAAAACTATCAACTTCAATATAAGTAATGTTCATTATCTGTATGTACTTAATTGTATGGGATTTGGTATACTTGATTTTCAATGCGGGGACATCCAAAAATAGAAAACTAGCCCTTAATATGGTATGGATTCAATCTTATATCACACCCTTCATACTATAGTAAAGGTCCTATTTCCTTTTCTAATTGTCTTCGAAATAAGTGCCCTATTTCTTTATTTTTGAGTGCTTCTACCTACTTTTTCCATGATACCCTCACAGTATTATCACAGATGGTTGTTATTGTTTTTTCATTTTCTTCTTTTTTTTTTTGGTTTCTATAAATTGGAAATAAGGTAAGGACCGGACTAGTGGTAGATGTCAAATTAGATGTGTAATAGTGGTAGATGTCAAATTAGATAATACACATCGGCGCATTCATATAATTCAATAGAGGTTACAGATTAAGTTGATAAGAGAAACATGGATTCATTAGAAGATCAAAAACTGAAGACTAGAATAGAATATTATCATGCTTTGCTGAATATTATTATGCTATTGTATAGCTGTGGTCCAAATCAAACTAGCTGAATTGAGCTAAAAATAAAATTGCACATGTGGTTATAGATCTGCAAAGTTCTTAAAATATCAATCACTTACTAAAAATATGATATTTTAAGAACTTTGCAGATCTATAGAATACATTTATGCCATAATGTGAACATATTACAAGCATGACTGAACATATGTTGTCCACGATACACATTATAATAGGACATTCTGTATAAATTGGTTACTTTATGTCATTTGAAAATAATATGTCCCAGGTTAATTACTCCAATGATTATAGTGACAAGAAATTATAGTTCTATACTATATGCTTCTACCAATGATAGTACAATTCCTCCGTCGATTGGGTATAAAGTCTATGGATGATGCTTCTACCAATGATAGTACACGACAACCGTCCATTGGTATAGATATTACTGAACATATTACTAAATTGGTAGAGAAGAAGTTTACCAACTTCCTTCAAATATTTACCAACTATGATTCACTTGAGGTATTTACTAATAACTATATTTTTGTCTTTGTCCTTCATTAATCTCTCTCTATCTATTAATTTAAGTTCACCAGGTTTATTTTTTCTTATTCCTCATCTTATTGAAATTTAATTTTGGTGTTTCTTTTGCAGGAGGAACTTTACAGGCCCAACCTTGATTTCCTTGAAGAAAATGATGATTGTGACACTCCCAAATCTAGGTACTTCATTCCCACAAGATTTGGTGCTCACTGTCCATACATTCATACTATCTACCCAAATAAACAGAATTTAAATCATAAATCCTTCCCTTAAATAGGGTTACATTAATAAATTCAAAAATAATCCCAGGTTCTCTAACCTTTAAACATCATTCAAGTGCGGAAATAAAATTTATTACATCACATCATTATTAAAAAGTCTAAGATAATAAATAAATGTACAAATCAGCATCACTTGTACAATTTTTCCTTTCCTTTGCTAATTGAAGGTTCATCTACCTTCTCCACTTTAGATGCAATGAGTTTATAAATATGCAAGAGTGAGCAAAACGATTGCTCACTGAATATAGCAATGAATCAACAGGAGTATAAGAATAACTGCCAACCATAGGCTTATCAAGACTGGGTAGTACTCTAACAATGATAATCAGGAACTGAAATAAAAAATATGGAATAAACATAACTGAGGGTCATAAGACCATTAACTATGTCCACAGTTGCGAGTAATCTTTCAACTCCAACTTAATAGTCATAAGACTATAAGGACACCTCGTACTTAGGGGGATCAGCCCTTCGTACAATGTATTGTACACAAACATTTTAACGCTACGCGTAAGTTATCCCCTAATAATAATAGGGTTGTTCATCTCAGTGTTTAGAGTACAAGTCCGCACTAAAGAAAGTTTGGTTTGGATAAACTTCCAAGAGTAATTTGAAGTTTAATGAACATCAACTAGAGGACTAGTTGAATCAATAGTGTTTGATAATTACAACATAACTTAGAACAATTGGGAATCATAAATGAACTGGTTATACATATCAAACTCATGCTTGAAATAACTATAGAGCATAAGTACTCAATAAAATGAATAAAATGGTTAACCTTTGCTTGAACCATAAATAAGCTAAGGTTAGAGTCTTATACATTAGAAATAAAATTATTGAGCATACATTAACTGGTAGCAAGCTGGAAACTAAAAACTTGCCCAACATGTATTAAATTCAAGCATGGATTAAAAGCAGTTCAAAAATAAAGACGAGAGTTCAAATTGTGTTCATTATACAAGAATGTAACTTAAGAAACTTGCTTCTATAAACAAGTTAGAATGAATCAACAAAAATGAGAATTCAAATAACATTAGAGTTAAAGTTTGCTCGAATGAACTCTAGGAACAATTGACTTATTCAATCAACAATTGAAATAGAAGACTTGCACAATCAAGGAATAAAGATACATAATGTAATATTGAAACTAGTTCAACAAAAGTAAAGAATTAGGTAACTTTCTCAATGTAAAAGATAGAGTTTAGAAACTTGCTCAATGTAAATACAGAGTTAGAAAATTTGCCTCAAGCGTAAGCTATAAAGTTAAACTCACGATCATCTACACATAATTTTAGAACCACAATACCTATTAGACATGCTAACATATCATAACATGTTCATTACTATTCACATTTCAGAAACTCTTAAGTGTTTTACTTCGCAACACTTGTCTACCTTTCATTTTGTATACCGAATTATCACATAACGCGTTCTTGATTTACTAATCATTTTTACAATTTTGAATTCATAATCCACATAACATGACTCTATTTAATCTTGTTGTTACATGATTCTCACATTCCATAACCTTAAGCTAAGCTACAAAGAACAACCAAAGTTTGCAGAACAAGCAAACTTCAGTGTCTGAACATGGGCACTTTCATGCGGTCGCACATGAAGTTTTTATCTGAGGATGTTATTGCGCCGATGCGATTTGCGAACTTCGGTTTTGCGGATCGAGAGCTACGACACTTTTTTTAAGCCAACTAACACGAATTTCACCCATCAAATAGTAAAATTAACACATACAAATGATACAACACCATTACAACATGTTTCCTAACTTATATATCAATATAGAACAACTTAACAGCAATTACACTACTGTAATTTCTCAAATTTCATGTTTTTCATATAAAACTCAATTTTCTTGACATTCATCCTAAAAATTATCACTATAAATTCATTACATGATCAAATCATCTCCTTCAAATTATATTATGTTCATATCTCAATGAACTAACATCTACAAGCTTCAATTTATACTTTCACATACAAATTGACCATTAAAATTGATACTTACTCAGATTATATGAAGAACATAAACACTGACATCATTTTATTTTACTGTTATCCGAATTTAGCATGAATTCCTCGTTTAAAACACAATCTCCAGCTATCATATACTCATATAATCACAAGTAATCCCATAATATAGCAACAATTCAACAATTTGAAATTCACAAATTATATAAAAGTTGCCATAACACTCATAAACATATATATATATATATATATATATATATATATATATATATATATAATACTAATGTTGTGTAAAAATACCTTGAATTTTCTTGCAATCCTTGTTAACTCACTAGAATTTGTCGTGAAAATTCTTAAGGCCCTCTCAATTTTCTCTGAAGCTCTCAACTCACTCAATACTCTGAACTCTCAAGCTTGGAAAATAGAATGCGTGAAAACAAGAGCTAGACTAATATCCAATGAGCATGCGTAATAGCAAAACACAGAACTGATATGGCCATAATGAGCCTCATCAGTTACAACAAATAACGTCTATAACATAAATACATTATATTTATCATTTATTTTATTTTATTTATTTTATTTAAATTAGAAATTCAAGAGCCATAGCCATGAGGCTTTGTTTGGCAAATCATTTAAAATTAAAGAGTTAAAATACTAAGCTTTGTTTGACAAAACTAATTTAAATCTTTTTTTTTAATTTATTTTAATAAAAACTTTAGTTTATAAACTATAATCACATATTATTTTCATATCCAACACTAACCCATTACATTAATCACATACTATATTTTAATTAAATATAGCCTTTTAGCAAATATCACCAAATTATAATTTTCATTATAACTTTATTTAATAATTTAACATACCTTCTAAATTATTAAATCAACACAACAACATAACACCTCATGTTATAATACAAACCTCTAAATTATAAATTAATTTAGAAAATTCTCTAATACATTTAGATTCATCAACCATCACATCAATCAAATATTTATTTAACAACAAACACCTCAAATAATATTTATATAACTTAGTAAATATTTAAATTATAATTTAAAATTTCGGATCGTTACAATGATGAAGTGGACCTAACATATCACCTCATGTTCCCACGTAGCCTTTTCGATATTGTGGTTCCTTCATATCATCTTCATAGAAGGTATCACTTTATTCCTGAGCACTTGTTCTTTATCTTTACTGAACTGCAACGGTTCATACTCAATCACATGTTTGTAATCGAGTTTATAAGGTCGCAACACCGACACGTGAAAAACATTGTGCACATGCTCTAATTCTGTTGTTGTATGCAAATTCCACCAACAGTAAATGATCATCCCAATTTTCCTTGAAATCCATAATGCATGCTCTGAACATATCTTCAAGCGTCTGGATCGTTCTTTTGCTTTGCCCATCGGTTTGCGGATGATACACTGTGCTCATCTTCAATTACGTTCCCATGCATTCTTGTAGTCTCTTTCAGAAATTTGATGTGAACCTCGAATCTCTATCTGATACAATTGACATTGGAACTCCATGTCTTAAGATGATCTCTTTAACGTATAGTTTTGCCAGCTAATCAAGATTAAATCTAATCTTTATTAGGAAAAAGTGTGTAGATTTTGTCAATCTGTCCACTATCACCCATATCGCGTTGTATTCTTTCTGAGTCGTTGGAAGACCTACCACAAAATTCATTGTGATATGCTCCCATTTCCATTCTGGTATCTCCAACGGTTGAAGTAACCCGCTTTGTCTTTGATGCTCGGCCTTCACTTTCTGACATGTCAAGCACTTTGCAACGCATTCTGCAACATCTCTTTTCATGTTCGGCCACCAAAAATGACGCCGCAAATCTTGATACATTTTCGTACTTCCCGGATGAATTGAATATCTTGAGCTATGTGCTTCCATCAAAATTTCTTCTTTAATATCCTGAACTGCTGGAACCCAAATTTGTCCCTCAAATCTTAGCAGTCCCTCAGTATCGACCTTGTACTTCACTTCTTTACCTTCGCCCACGCTTTCCTTTATTTTCTTGCATTCTTCATCCCGTAGTTGTGTGTTTTTCACTTTGTCCACCAAAGTTGGACTAGTTTCCATCTGAAACAAATTTTCATTGGATTCTTCTGGAAATTTGATGTCCAGCTAGCCTTGCCATTGCTGAAATGAGCTCCTTCTTATCTGTTAACAACATCAACTTTTCTCTGCCTTTCCTACTCAAGGCATCTGCAACCACGTTTGCTTTGCCTGAATGATAAAATATCTCACAATCATAATCCTTTATCAATTCCATCCATCTCCTTTGCCGCATGTTCAGGTCTTTCTAGGTGAAAATATACTTTAGACTTTTATGGTCTGTGTAGATCTCACATTTCTCTCGGTAGAGGTAGTATCTCCATATCTTCAATGCAAACACAACCGCCGCCAACTCTAAACCATGAGTCGGATACCCTTTCTCGTAGTCTTTCAGTTGCCTTGATGCATACGCAATAACCTTGTCGTTCTGCATAAGGACACAACCTAATTCTTTGTGTGAAGCATCACTATACACCACAAAGTTTCCTGTATTATCTGGTAACGACAACACAAGTGCCACACTTAACTTCTTCTTTAGTTTTTGAAAACTTTCTTCACACTTCTCCGTCCAAACAAATTTTACAGATTTTCTTGTCAAATTTGTCAACGGAGTAGCAATCTTGGAAAAATCCTGGATAAACCGTCTATAATAGCCTGCTAACCCCAAGAAACTTCTCACTTCTGATGGAGTTCTTGGTTGTTCTCAATTTATCACAGCTTTAACTTTTGATGGATCCACTGAAATCCCATCCTTATCAATTACATGCTCAAGAAATTGTACACGTTCTAGCCAAAATTCACATTTAAAGAATTTTGCGTACAACTTTTCTTTTCTTAACGTCTCCAACGTCAGACGTAAGTGTTCCACGTGTTCCTCTTGAGTTTTAGAGTACACCAAAATATCATCTATGAACACCACCACAAATTTGTCCGAAAATGGTTTAAACATCCTGTTCATCAAATCCATGAACGATGCAGGGGCGTTTGTCAAACCAAAAGACATTACTAAAAATTCGTAATGTCTATACCTAGTTCGGAATGCCGTCTTCGGTACATCCTCCTTCCGTACTTTCAATTGGTGATACCCACTTCTCAAATCTATTTTCAAAAAATATCTAGCACCCTTCTATTGATCAAACAAGTCATCTATTCTTGGCAACGGATATTTGTTCTTAATAGTGACCTTGTTCAATTCCCTATAATCAATGCAAAGATGCATTGACCCATCCTTCTTCACGAATAACGCCAGTGCTCCCCACGATGACACACTCGACTGAATGTACTTTTTGTCTAACAGTTCTTGCAGTTGTACCATTAGTTTCTTCATTTTCACCGGAGCTATTCTATACGGGGCCTTCGACATCGGAGCGGTTCCTGGCACTAAGTCGATCATGAACTCGATTTTTCGGTCAGGCGGAAGTCCTGGCAAATCCTCCAAAAACACGTCCACGAACTCCCTAACTACTGGTATTTCCTCCAATTTCATACCCTTCTCCTTTTGAGTATCGATGATGTAAGCTAAATACCCTACATAGCCCTGACTCAATAACTTTTTGGCCTACATCATCGTCAGACATTTCATTTGTCTAGGTGATTTGCTATCATGAAAAACTACCTTTGACGGAGTCATAAGGTTTACACACTTCTTTTGGCAGTCAATTATCGCTCCATAATTGAATAGCCAATCTATTCCCAAAATAACATCGAACTCTCCGAGTTTTATCGGGATTAAATCTACTTTCATAACATTCCCCTTAATGTCCACCTACAGTTCTTGTACACGAACCTAATAGGAATCACTTCCCTATTCGCAATTTCTATGTTTAAAGGGAATTTCAACTCTTCACAAGGTATTTCTAACCTCTTAGCAAATTCATCAGATATAAACGAGCAAGTAGCACCCGAATCAAATAATACATATGCATCTAATCATTGATTGGGATAATACCTAACATGACATCTTTTGATTGCACCGTCATGTTGAAGGTTCTGGTTGTGGGCTTATTTGTTGATGTTGGTCCAGCAATAGCCAGCGCACCTCAACTAGCATTTCCCTTGCTCCCATTTGTCTCACCAGATCTCTTTTTAGGGCATTCACGAGCAAAGTGATCCTTGGATCCGCATGTGAAGCACACATTCTTCTTAGCCTGAGTTCAATTTGAGGCGATGTGACCCTCCTGACCACAATTGAAGCATACTCGCTTCCCCATCAAGCACACACCGTTGTGAAACTTTCCACACGTAGTGCACGCTTCAAACTTCTTATTTTGTTGGTTTCTTTGCTGATTTCCAGCTCCCCCATTCCCATTCCACTTCCTCTTCAGGTTGTTGTTGCCATTTCCACCGCTACCACCACCACCATTCTTAATTTCACCTTCACTCTTCTTCTTCTTCCTCTGCTCTTGATTGTATTTTGTTACTGCCTCGCCTCCACTTTCAGCGAAAATTGCTTTCTCCATCAACGCTTTAAACGCGTCCTCAATTGGAACAGAAACCCTCTTTGTACTGACCGAGTTTGGTCCATGCTCAAACCTCTTCGCCTTACGTTTATCTGTGCTGACTTGATATGGCGCAAACCTCGCCAACTCATTGAATCTTGCGGCATACTCAGACACCGACATTGTTCCCTACTTCAATTCCAAAAACTGAACCTCTAGCTGACTCTTTGAACTCTCTGGAAATAAGTCTCGAAGAACAAATCCTTAAACCTATCCTAGGTCATCACTCCTGGTCCTTCCCGAGTTTTGTTGGCCTACCACCAATAACTAGCTTCTTCTTTCAACATGAATGTTGCAAAAGCAGTCTTCTGATCCTCCTCTACTCTCGCAACATCGAACACTTTCTCTATCTCCATAATCCAAGTCTTTGCCTCAACTGGATTCATGGACCCACGGAATTCAGGGTGTCCGACCGCCTTAAAATCCTTGAATGTTGTACTTTAATTTTGTGGTTGATTCTGCAAAGCAGCCGTTAATAACATCACTAGCTGTTGGACAGGGTTTCCTTCCACATTGTTGTTGTTGTTAGTTTCCTCAGTGGTTCTTTGTCGTGGTGGTTGACGTCTTGGAGGCATTTTTTGTTAAAATACATCCATTAGCTTCTATTCAACCTTTTAAGTATTATATACTTAAGTTTCAAATCATAAAAGTTTATCACATAACACTTAACACTTTGAATAAAATAATAACTTTTATTCATTCATCACAAAAAAAAACATCAACACAATAACATCACTGCTATTTACATTACTATCCTGAACTATAACAGTTTCAGGACAACATCATCATCTATCCCATTGGTTATATCATACCCGGGATTTATATTTCGTTTATTTTCAAATCACCTATCAATTACATTTTCTACAAGGTCCTACTAAGATGCTGCGTAGCCTTACGACTCTCTTCCTCCATAATTCGGAACATTGTTTGGCGATCCAATATGTAGGATGGTAGCGTCTCGAACTGAATCAGATAACCCATGACTCGATCTTGAGCTCGATTGATCACGGTGTTGAATACGTTTTTCATTTCTTCCATCTTCCTCCTCTTTGCTTGTGCGTCTCTCTCTGCTATTCTGGCTCGTTGATAAGTTTCACTGTATGCATCTTCGGCTCTTGTCCTTTTTGTAGATTCTTCTTTCAACTTATTCTCCAGTTCTGCAATCTTCTCCATCATTCGCTCGTTTTCTCCTTCAGTGTGAACAAGCTTCTCTTCAACGTTGTTCAGTTATTCTTCTCGATCCTGGATCTCATCGTCTTTCTGTGCCATCGAGGTCTGTGTTTCAGCTACTATCTCCTGTAACTCCTCGACGGTGTCTTGAAGTTTCACATTGCGTCATACACACCGTCGCCGCATCTACGGCAAAATGCATCGAATTAAGTGGAAGCTCTTCCTCCTCGTCCTCCTCATCCCTCGACTGTGGCAGCTCTACGGGATCCTCCTCGTCCGTCTCTATCTCATCATCTTCATCAGGTACCCTCTCCTGCTCAACTACTGTGACCAACGGAAATGTTTCCTGTGGCAGTAGTTGTTCCCAAACTACCTGAATATCTCGATGCTCCTCCTCTCTAGCCTGACTGGATCCTCCTATAATAGTCATCCTGTAAACCAAAGTTTAAGTTTTAATTCCTAATCATTACTACTCGACACTCACGAGCACATAAGTTGTAATCACATAGACACATAAGTGTTTTATAACTTTTTCTTTCCTAAAACTCAATAAGAGTTTATCATCACTATCTTTTCAAAGGTTACTTCCTAAGGCTTTTCCCACACCTAAGGTTCATAACCTAAGGCTCTGATACCAACTTGTGACACCCACAAATCTAGGTACTTCATTCCCACAAGATTTGGTGCTCACTGTCCATACATTCATACTATCTACCCAAATAAACAGAATTTAAATCATAAATCCTTCCCTTAAATAGGGTTACATTAATAAATTCAAAAATAATCTCAGGTTCTCTAACCTTTAAACATCATTCAAGTGCGAAAATAAAATTTATTACATCACATCATTATTAAAAAGTCTTAAGATAATAAATAAAAGTACAAATCAACATCATTTGTACAATTTTTCCTTTCCTTTGTTAGTTGAAGGTTCATCTACCTTCTCCACTTTAGCTGCAATGAGTTTATAATATGAAGAGTGAGCAAAACGATTGCTCACTGAATATAGCAATGAATCAACAGGAGTATAAGAATAACTGCCAACCATAGGCTTATCAAGACTGGGTAGTACTCTAACAATGATAATCAGGAACTGAAATAAAAAATATGGAATAAACATAACTGAGGGTCATAAGACCATTAACTATGTCCACAGTTGCGAGTAATCTTTCAACTCCAACTTAATAGTCATAAGACTATAAGGACACCTCGTACTTAGGGGGATCAGCCCTTCGTACAATGTATTGTGCACAAACATTTTAACGCTACGCGTAAGTTATCCCCTAATAATAATAGGGTTGTTCATCTCAGTGTTTAGAGTACAAGTCCGCACTAAAGAAAGTTTGGTTTGGATAAACTTCCAAGAGTAATTTGAAGTTTAATGAACATCAACTAGAGGACTAGTTGAATCAATAGTGTTTGATAATTACAACATAACTTAGAACAATTGGGAATCATAAATGAACTGGTTATACATATCAAACTCATGCTTGAAATAACTATAGAGCATAAGTACTCAATAAAATGAATAAAATGGTTAACCTTTGCTTGAACCATAAATAAGCTAAGGTTAGTCTTATACATTAGAAATAAAATTATTGAGCATACATTAACTGGTAGCAAGTCGAAACTAAAAAACTTGCCCAACATGTATTAAATTCAAGCAAGGATTAAAAGCGCTCAAAAAATATAAAGACGAGAGTTCAAAGCATGTTCATTATACAAGAATGTAACTTAAGAAACTTGCTTCTATAAACAAGTTAGAATGAATCAACAAAAATGAGAATTCAAATAACATTAGAGTTAAAGTTTGCTTGAATGAACTCTAGGAACAATTGACTTATTCAATCAACAATTGAAATAGAAGACTTGCACAATCAAGGAATAAAGATACATAATGTAATATTGAAACTAGTTCAACAAAAGTAAAGAATTAGGAAACTTTCTCAATGTAAAAGATAGAGTTTAGAAACTTGCTCAATGTAAATACAGAGTTAGAAAACTTGCCTTAAGCGTAAGCTATAAAGTTAAACTCACGATCATCTACACATAATTTTAGAACCACAATACCTATTAGACATGCTAACATATCATAACATGTTCATTACTATTCACATTTCAGAAACTCTTAAGTGTTTTACTTCGCAACACTTGTCTAACTTTCATTTTGTATACCAAATTATCACATAACGCGTTCTTGATTTACTAATCATTTTTACAATTTTGAATTCATAATCCACATAACATGACTCTATTTAACCTTGTTGTTACATGATATTCTCACATTCCATAACCTTAAGCTAAAGCTACAAAGAACAACCAAAGTCTGCAGAACAAGCAAACTTCATTAATTCGAATGGATACTCAGCAAGTAGCATGAAGTTTTATATAAATGACGACGCGACAATTTGCTGGCCATGTTTTGAGGATCATACCACAAGAACTTTGCGTAACTCGCTTTTGAATAACAGAGCTACGATAGTTTTCTTAAGCCAACTAACACGAATTTCAACCTGCAAACAGTAAAATTAACACATACAAATGATACAACACCATTACAACATGTTTCCTCACTTATATATCAATGTAGAACAACTTAACAGCAATTACACTACTGTAATTTCTCAAATTTCATGTTTTTCATATAAAACTCAATTTTCTTGACATTCATCCTAAAAATCATCACTATAAGTTCGTTACATGATCAAATCATCTCGTTCAAATTATATTATGTTCATATCTCAATGAACTAACATCTACAAGCTTCAATTTATATTTTCACATACAAATTGACCATTAAAATTAATACTTACTCAGATTATATGAAGAACATAAACACTGACATCATTTTCTTTTACAATTCAACAATTTGAAATTCACAAATTATATAAAAGTTGCCATAACACTCATATATATATATATATATATAATACTAATGTTGTGTAAAAATACCTTGAATTTGCTTGCAATCCTTGTTAACTCACTAGAATTTGTCGTGAAAATTCTTAAGGCTCTCTCAATTTTCTCTGAAGCTCTCAACTCACTCAATTCTCTGAACTCTCAAGCTTGGAAAATAGAATGCGTGAAAACAAGAGTTAGACTAATATCCAATGAGTATAAATAATGACAAAACACGTAATCCGATATGGCCATAATAAGCCTCATCAGTTACAACAAATAACGTCTATAACATAAATACATTATATTTATTATTTATTTTATTTTATTTATTTTATTTAAATTAGAAATTCAATAGCCATAGCCATAAGGCTTTGTTTGGCAAATCATTTAAAATTATAGAGTTAAAATACTTAAGCTTTGTTTGACAAAACTAATTTAAATCCTTTTTTTAATTTATTTTAATAAACACTTTAGTTTATAAACTATAATCACATATTATTTTCATATCCAACACTAACCCATTACATTAATCACATACTATATTTTAATTAAATATAGCTTTTTAGCAAATATCAGCAAATTATAATTTTCATTATAACTTTATTTAATAATTTAACATACCTTCTAAATTATTAAATCAACACAACAACATAACACCTCATGTTATAATACAAACCTCTAAATTATAAATTAATTTAATTTAAAAAGTTCTTTAATACATTTAGATTCATCAACCATCACATCAATAAAATATTTATTTAACAACAAGCACCTCAAATAATATTTATATAACTTAGTAAATATTTAAATTACAATTTAAAATTTCGGATCGTTACAATGATGAAGTGGACCTAACATGATGTACACTTCATTCCTTCTAGCTCGTTATTTTTTCAGTTTTCTTATGTTAGTTATTAAATATTGTAAGTACTATGATCCTTGGGAGATCAAGATACAATAACAAATTCTATACTTATTGTGACTTGAGCATTAATTTTAATTTTTGGCTCTTTATGTAGTTTATCAATTAGTTTAGCAACTGATGGAGAAGATTGCAGAACTGTAGAATAAGCTGAAGGAGAAATCTACCAAGAGGGCAAGAGCTGAAGACGAGTATGAGGAAGCTTATCAACGAGCCAGGATGGTAGAGGGATGCACAAGCAAAGAGGATGAAGATGGAGGAGATGAATAATGTATTCAATATCGTGATCAATCGAGCTCAAGATCGGGTCATGAGTTATCCAATTCAGTTCGAGACGCTGCCATCATACATTTTAGATCACCGAACAATGACTTGAATTATGGAGGAAGAACATCGTAAGGCTACGCATTATCTTAGTAGGACATTGTAGGGAATGTACCTGATATGTGGTTAGGGAGTAAATAAATTTTAAATCCCGGGTATGATATAACCAACGGGATAGATGATGATGATGCTATCTTGCAACTTTTGTAGTTTAGAGAAGTAATGTAAATAGCAGTGATGCTAGTGTTTTGATGTTTTTAAAAGATTATGAATGAATAAAAGTTATTATTTTATTCTAAGTGTTATGTGTTACATGATAATCTTATATGTTATGCAAATTGAGTAGGAAATACTTAAAAGGTTGAATAAAATCTAATGGGTGTATTTTAATAGAAAATGCCTCCAAGACGTCAACCACCACGACAGAGAACCACCGAGGAAACCAATAATAACAATATGGAAGGTAACCCAGTTCAGCAGCTAGTGACATTACTGACGGGTGCTTTGCAGAATCAACCTCAGAACCAAGGTACAACGTTTAAGGATTTCAAGGCGGTTGGACCACCAGAATTCCATGGGTCCATGAATCCGGTTGAAGCACAGACCTGGATCATGGAAATAGAGAAGGTTTTTGATGTTGCTAGGGTAGAGGATAACCAGAAGACTGCTTTTGCAACATTCATGTTGAAAGCAGAGGCGAGTTATTGGTGGCAAGCCAATAAAACCCGAGGAGGTCAAGGGATTATAACTTGGGAAAGGTTCAAAGAAATGTTCTTTGAGACCTATTTTCCAGAAAGTTCGAAGAGTCAGCTAGGAGTGCAGTTTTTGGAAGTGAAGCAGGGAACGATGTTGGTGTCTGAGTATGCAGCAAGATTGAACGAGTTGGCGAGGTTTGCGCCATATCAAGTTAGCACAGATGAACGCAAGGCAAAGAGGTTTGAACAGGGACTGAAGCCCTGGTTGTACAGTAGGGTCTCCCTGTTCCAGTTGAAAACACTTGCAGCGGTAATGGAGAAGGCAATTCTCGCTGAGAGTGGAGGCGAGGCTGTAACAAAACACAACCAAGAGTAGATGAAGACGAAGAGTGAAGGTGAAGTTAAAATGGTGGAGGTAGTAACGGTGGAAACAACAACAACAATTTGAAGAGGAGGTGGAATGCAAGTGTGGGAGCTGGAAATCAGCAAGGAAGCCAGCAAAAGAAGACGTTCGAAGTATGTGCTACATGCGAAAAGTTTCACAAGGGTGTGTGCTTGATGGGGAAACAAGTATGCTTCAACTGTGGCCAGGAGGGTCACATCACCCCAAATTGCAATTAACCTAAGAAGAACATTTGCTTCACGTGCGGGTCCAAGGATCACTTTGCTCGTGAATGTCCTAAGAAGAAGTCTGGTGAGGCAAATGGAAGCAAAGGAAATGCTAGTGGAGGTACACTGACTATTGCGAGACCAACGTCAACAAATAAGCCCATAGCAAGAACCTTTAACATGACGGTGCATGATGCAGTGTATTCCAAAGATGTTGTGTCAGCTATTACCCCAATCAATGATATAAATGCATATGTATTATTTGATTCAGGTGCTACTTGCTCGTTTATATCTGATGAATTTGCTAAGAGGTTAGAAATACCTAGTGAAGAGCTGAATTTCCCTTTGAACATAGAAATTGCAAATAGGGAAGTAATTCCTGTTAGGTTTGTATACAAGAACTGTAGGGTGAACATTAAGGGGAATGTCATGAAAGTAGATTTAATCCCGATAAACCTCGGAGAATTTGATGTTATTTTGGGAATGGATTGGTTATTCAATTATGGAGCGATAATTGATTGCCAAAACAAGTGTTTAAACCTTATGACTCCGTCAAAGGTAGTTTTTCATGGTAGTAAATCACCTAGAAAAATGAGATGTCTGACGATGATGCAGGCCAAAAAGTTGTTGAGTCAAGGCTGTGTAGGATATTGAGCCTACATCGTTGATACTCAAAATGAGAAGGGTGTAAAACTGGAGGAGATACTAGTGATTAGGGAATTCGTGGATGTGTTTTCGGAAGATTTGCCAGGACTTCCTCCTGACCGAGAGATTGAATTCATGATCGACCTAGCGCCAGGAACCGCTCTGATATCGAAGGCCCCGTACAGAATGGCTCCGGTGGAAATGAAAGAATTAATGGTACAACTGCAAGAGCTGTTGGATAAGAAGTACATTCAACCAAGTGTATCACTATAGGGAGCACCAGCGTTATTCGTGAAGAAGAAGGATGGGTTAATGCGTCTTTGCATTGATTATAGAAAATTAAACAAAGTCACTATTAAAAAAAAATATCCATTACCAAGAATATATGACTTGTTTGATAAATTGAAGGGTGCTAGATATTTCTCGAAAATAGATTTGAGAAGTGGGTATCACCAACTGAAAGTAAGAAAGGAGGATGTACTAAAGACGGCATTCCAAACTCGGTATGGACATTACAAATTTTTGGTGATGTCTTTTGGTTTGACAAACGCCCTTGCAGCGTTCATGGATTTGATGAACAGGGTGTTCAAACCATTTTTGGACAAGTTTGTGGTGATATTTATTGATGATCTTCTGGTGTACTCTAAAACTCGAGAAGAACACGTGGAACACTTACGTCTGACGCTGGAGACATTAAGGAAAGAAAAGGTATACGCGAAATTCTCTAAATGTGAGTTTTGGCTGGAACGTGTATAATTTCTTGGGCATGTAATTGATAAGGATGGGATTTCCGTAGATCCATCAAAAGTCAAAGCGGTGATAAATTGGGAACAACCAAGAACTCCATAGAGGTAAGAAGTTTCTTGGGATTGGCAGGATATTATAGACGATTTATCAAGAATTTTCCAAGGTTACCACTCCGTTGACAAATTTGACAAGGAAAACTGTAAAATTTGTTTGAACGGAAAAGTGTGAGGAAAGTTTTATGGAATTGAAGAAGAGACTCAGTATGGCACCTGTTTTGTCATTACCAGATAATACAGGAAACTTTGTGGTGTATAGTGATGCTTCACACAAAGGATTGAGTTGTGTCCTTATGCAGAACGGTAAGGTAATTGCGTATGCGTCAAGGCAATTGAAAGACTACGAGAAAGGGTATCCAACTCATGATTTAGAGTTGGCGGCAGGGGTGTTTGCACTTAAGATATGGAGACATTATCTCTATGGAGAAAAATGTGAGATCTACACAGACCATAAGAGTCTGAAGTATATTTTCACTTAGAAGGACCTGAACATGCGATAAAGAAGATGGATGAAACTGATAAAAGATTATGATTGCGAGATATTTTATCATCAGGGTAAAACTAATGTGGTTGTGGATGCCTTGAGTAGGAAAGGCCAAGAGAAGTTGATGTTGTTAACCAATAAGGAGGAGCTCATTTCAGCAATGGCAAGGCTAGAGTTGGAAATCAAATTTCCAAAAGAATCTGATGAAAAATTATACCAGATAGAAGCTGGTCCAACTTTGGTGGACAAAGTTAAGAACGCACAACTACAGGATGAAGAATGCAGGAAAATAAAGGAAAGTGTTATTGAAGGTAAAGAGGTGAAGTATAAGCTTGATACTGAGGGAATGCTAAGATTCGATGGACGAATTAGGGTTCCAGCAGTACAGGAAATTAAAGAAGACATCTTGACAGAAGCACATAACCCAAGATATTCGATTCATCTGGGAAGTACGAAAATGTCTCAAGATTTACGACGCCATTTCTGGTGGCCAAACATGAAAAGAGATGTTGCAAAATGCGTTGCAAGGTGCTTGACATGTCAGAGAGTCAAGGCCGAGCATCAAAGACCAAGCGGATTACTTCAACCGTTAGAGATACCGGAATGGAAATGGGAGCATATCAAAATGGATTTTGTGGTAGGTCTTCCAACGACTCAGAAAGGATACGATGCGATATGGGTGATAGTGGATAGATTAACAAAATCTGCACACTTTTTGCCAATAAAGATTAGATTTAATCTTGATCAACTAGCGAAGCTATACGTTAAAGAGATCGTTTCAAGACATGGAGTTCCAGTGTCAATTGTATCAGACAGAAATCCGAGGTTCACTTCAAATTTTTGGAAGAGACTACAAGAATGCATGGGAACATAATTGAAGATGAGCACAGCATATCATCCGTAAACTGATGGGCAAAGCGAACGAACAATCCAGACGTTAGAAGATATTCTTAGAGCGTGCATCATGGATTTCAAAGGAAACTGGGATGATCATATACCGTTGGTGGAATTTGCATACAACAATAGTTACCACACAAGCATTGGTATGCCGCCATACGAGGCGTTATACGGCAGGAGGTGCAGAACTCCGCTATGTTGGGATGAAGTTGGTGAATGTCAACTGTCAGGCCCAAAACTAGTACAGCAGACCGCTGAAGTTGTCAAACTCATCAGAGCAAGACTAGTAGCTGCTCAAGATCGACAGAAGATGTATGCTGATTAACACAGGCAGAATCGTGAATTTGAAGCAGGAAATTTTATGTTCCTGAAAGTTTCTCCTTGGAAGGGGAAAATTCATTTTGGCAAGAAAGGAAAGCTCAGCCCAAGGTTTATTGGACCTTTCGAAATTCTACGAAAAGTGAGAGAGGTGGCCTACGAAGTAGCTTTACCTCTAGAATTAGAGCATGTGCACAATGTTTTTCATGTCTCGGTGTTGCGACCATATAAACCCGATTACAAGCATGTGATCGAGTATGAACCGTTGCAGTTTAGTGAAGATTTATCTTATGAGGAGATTCCTATCCAGATAGTCGACAGGAAAGAACAAGTGCTCAGGAATAAAGTGATACTTTCTGTGAAGGTGATATGGAGGAACCACAACGTCGAAGAGGCTACGTGGGAACTCGAAGCTGATGTGATGAAGAATTACCCTGAGTTATTTTTTTAGTCTGTGTCTTCGATTCTGGAGACAGAATCTTTGTAAGGAGGGAAGGATGTGACGATCCGAAATTAAAAATTGTAATATTAAATATTTATTGAATAATATAAATATTGATTTGATGTGTCTATTGTTGAAATTGATGGAATAAATATTTTATCGATATGATGATTGTTAATAAATATTAATGAATCTAAATTATTAGATAATATTCTAAATTAAATTAGTTTATAATTTAGAGAGTGTAATATAA
The DNA here is from genome assembly GCA_020205605.1 of Panax ginseng. NCBI lineage: Eukaryota > Viridiplantae > Streptophyta > Magnoliopsida > Apiales > Araliaceae > Panax > Panax ginseng. Next base: position 94,110,813 of record CM035129.1, read on the forward strand.
CATGAGAGGTTATATTGTTGTGATGATTTTAATAATTTAAATGGTATATTAATTATTAAATAAAATTATAATGAAATTATAATTTTATGTTATTTGTTTAAATGGTATATTTAATTAAAATGTGGTGTATAATTAATTTATTTGATTAATATTGGATATGGAAATCCAAATAATAATTTGTAATTATAAATTATAAACTAAAATTGTTTGTTGAAATAAAATAAAGGAGTTTAATTTAGTTTTTGCCAAACAAGGCTTAAATATATTAATTCTTTAGAATTTAAAGGGTTTTGCCAAACAAGCCTTATGGCTTTAGGAATTTCTAATTTTTGAATTTAATTAAAATAAATAAAATAATAAATATAATATATTTATATTATATATGTTTATGTTGTAACTGTTATTATAATTAGTATGCGTATTAATGTATCAGTTTTTCTTTTACGCATTATTTGTCTATATTGGCTAAGTCTGAGAGAGAAGAGAAGAGTTGAGAGTTCAGAGAATTGAGAATTGGGAGAGCTTGAGAGGATTTGAGAGAAATTGGTCTGAAATTGCAATGATTGCCAAGCTATTTGAAGGTATTTTATCTAACCTTTGTATTATATATATATATATATATATATATATATATGCACATATGGGTTTTACGGCAAAATTACATGTTCTGTAAATTTCATCTCTTCGAATTATTGCTAGATAATTGAATAATTGTGGTTATACGTGTTTATGATGATTAGAGTTTATGTTTAGGCAATAATTTGTATGCTAATTTCGGATGTCAGTAGAAAATATTGACAGTATATGTGTTCTTCATATGGCTTAGGTAAATACAATTTTCAGTGGCCAAATAGTATATGAAATTCTAAATTGAAGCTTGATTATGGTAGTTCATTAAGAAATGAGCATAACGTAACTTGAATGAAGTGATTTGGCCAAGTATTTAATTCACAGCGATGATTTTTGGGATGAATATCAAAATTTGAGTTTTATATGAAAATCATGTAATTTAAGAAATTAACCTAGCTTAAATTGTTGTTAAATTGTTTTAATTTGTGAAATATGTTCACAAACATGTTTGTGATAGTTCTATACCATTTTACATGTTATTATTACTGTTTGATGGGTGAAATTGGCGTTTGTTGGGCTAAAGTCGGCTACTATTCATCATCGGTAGTCTACTGCGCTTCAGTCACGTGTAGTGTCTTAAGGCAAAAAATCAGCCTAGCATTGTCTTACGCAGCAGCTTGCGTCGGTCCCTGTGCTTGTGTATGGCAGCAATGTGCCATACCACTCGTCCCACGAGACACTAAAGTCTTCTGCAGCTGCAGATTTTGTTCTACCCCTACACGTTGGACTAATGATATGTTAGCATGTCAAACACGTAACAACAAGGTTAAAACATAGTTGTAGTAGGTGGTTAGTAAATTCAAAGTTTTAAATGATTAGTAAACTAAGAAATGTCATGTTGGGACATGTTAAGCGTAATGAATAGTAAACAGGTGTTGTGAGGGTTAACATACTTGAAATTTCTAATATTTGTATAGTAGCATAAGACTTGTGATAAAATGATAAGTGTAGTTAGAAATGTACATGTTATGATATGATAGCATATTTAATAGGTATTGTGGTTCTAAACCTATGTGTAGGTGAACGTGAGTTTGATATTATAGCTTACGCTCGAGGCAAGTTTTCTAAACTTCTCTTTTTACATTGAGCAAGTTCTTTAACTCTACATTTACGTTAAGCAAGTTTCTTACTTTAACCATTCATTAAGCGAACTTTTGTATTCCTAATCATTATTTGAGCAAGCTAGCTATGACTTTAACTTTATTCGAACAAGTTTGAGTTCCAATATTTAATGATGCATTCTAACTTGTTTATTGTTAGACAAGTTTCTTTATTGTCATTCGGATATTATGATTGCAGTTTTCTTGAATTCTAATTTCTAATGTTGAATTATCTTATCTCATTTACTTGGAACAAACTATTCTCATAATGAGCAAGCTTTATTTTCTGCTTGCTATTATTTAAAGTATAATCAATAATTCATAGTTCTAGATTAATATTATTCAAGCAAGGTTTGTTGTCATTCAATACTTATGCCTTGTAGTTGTTTCCAAGCATGAGTTCAAAATATAGTTAGTTCGTTTACACTTATTCATTGTTCTATATTATGTTATTATTGATCAACTGTTGTGTTGGTTCACACTATTGATTCAACTAGTTCTCTAGTTGATGATCATTAAAACTCCAAATTACCCTTGAAAGTTTATCCAAACCAAACTTCCTTTGGTGCAGACTTATACTCTAAATACTGAGATGAACAACCATATTATTATTAGAGGATAATTTACGCTTAGCGTTAAAATGTTTGTGAACAATACATTGTACGAAGGGCTGATACCCCTAAGTACGAGGAGTCCTTATAGTCTTATTACTGTTAAAGTTGAAGTTTAAAGATTACTTACAACTGTGGACATAGTTCGTGGTCTTATGACCCTCAGTTTTATGTATTCCCTATTTTGATTCCAGTCATTGGTTATTATTGATAGAGTACTATTTAGTTCTTAATTAGCCTATTCCTTGGCAGTTATTTCATTCTTGTTGATTCATTGCTATATCTAGTGAGCAATTGTTTTGCTCAATCTTGCATATTTATACACTCATTGCAGCCAAAGTTGAGAAGGTGGATGAGTCTTCAACTAGAAAAGGAAAGGGAAAAATGTACAAGTGATGAAGACTTGTAATTTTATTTATTGTTATGATCATAGACTTTTAAATAATGATTTGATGTAATAAGTTTATTTCCGCACTTATATGATGTTTAAAGGTTAGACAACCTGAGAAGATTTTTATTTAATGATGTAACCCTATTTAAAGGGAGGATTTGTGGTTAAATGTTATTCTATTTGGGTAAATAGATGTGAATGTTTTAATAATGAACACCAAATCTTGTGGGAATGAAGTACCTAGATTTAGGGGTGTCACAGGTTTATAAACTAAACTTTTAATTCTTATTTCTTCATTTTCTTACGATTTCAACCATATAAAATCATTCCTAACATCGTTTACTTCTTATTCTTATTAAGTAATGTTATTAACATATAGGACTTAAAGAGAAATTAAATTCGACTAGGTTTTAGGTTACCTCTCTTCTTTATTTTTCTTTCGCTAGACAAAGCCAGCGATTCACAAGCTTTTCTATTTCACGATCACCTTTGATCCGATCATTCATGCTCACTCTCTTCCTTCTCCATCTTCTCCAAGCTCTCAAGCTTTCTCTCTCTCTCTATCATGTTATAGGATTTTTGAAAATCCCATTTAAATGAAAGTTAGCTTCCTATTTATAGGAAATCCAAAGCTAGGGAAAAATAGTCATTTCGCCCCAAACCTCCTTACTATTCATTACTTAAGCATTAAGTTAACTTAGCCTTTAAGTTTACTTAGCCCTTAAGTTTACTTACTCCTTAAGTTTACTTAGCCCTTAAGTTAACCTCCTTACTATTCACGAAACTTAGCCTGTAAGTTTCGTGGTTCTGTCTTACGGGTTTCGTCCGATAATTTTGAAAACTCTGATTCTCGGAATCCAAATATTTTTGGATATTTTGTCTTTCCTTTACCGATTAACTTTTACGTATTCTTCGAATTTCCAAAAACTGGAAATACACTTTTTGGCGTCAAGCGTTTTCCTTCACGTTTTCCTTTAACGTAGTTAAACGAGTGAAAAGCACATAACAATACTTTTCATCATTTTTATTTCGTCTGATTTCTGCACATTTTTCGAGAAAAATATTTATCAGTTTACTTAACTTTTCACGACATATTACCGTCAAATCTTTCGACGAAATGTCATTTCGACATACTGAACTCTCAGAAAGGCTTGGGTTATTCAAACCCTAACCCTTAGGTTTCGTCGGGTGAATAGTGCCTATTTCGTCTTTTTCCTATGAAATATTTTTGTTCCCGAAAAATTTTCATTTTGGACTTGAAAATTATTACTCGTTCAGTCTAGCTCATAGCCAGAATCCTCCCGACTTATAATCATCCTAGGTTCTAGAACGATTAATAAACACATAGCACATAATATTATTAATAAAAATTCATTTTATTCATAACTAATTCTTTAAACTTAAATTCAGGACGATCCGAATTTTCGGGTCATCACACTCTTCCCTTCTTCTAAAAATTCCATCCTCGGAATTTCTTAAAATCACACCCTTACTTGGGTCATCACATTCACCCCTTCTTCATAGAATTTCGTCCTCGAAATTTTAGCATACCCTTCTTCTCAACTTCCCTTTAACAGAGTTCTTATCTTTCCATCATTCCTAACCTCCATAACCTATCAAGAATCATGAAGTAGAAATGTAAAGCCCCCATATCCAGGTACTTGAAACCCGAACTCGGTGCTTTACGATACCATTTCTATGAGCGGAATAATACTAATAATAATAACAATAATATGAATTTCAAACTTAACTTTACATAATTATCAGAGTCTATCTCCCCAGGTATGAGACCTTTAAACATTCATTACATAAACTGATAGATAATATATATATATCATTGTCTTAATAATATAAAACTATTACATAATCTACCACAAATCTTATTTGGTTAGCTTTCCTTTTCCTTTGTTTCTGCATGAGCCTTCTGGTTCTTCACACTTAGCTGAAAACATTTAAATTAAGCAAGGATGAGCATTTGAGTGCCCAGCAAGTAATATCAATTATATATATAAGTTGAAATAATTTAAATGTTTTCTTTATACTACCCTTCTACAATAAGTCAATAGTTGTGAAGTAATCTGAATCGATAATAATAACATAACAACCGTCTTTCAAATTTTTGAAACTACGTACTGACTATACATAGGGTTAAGGTGACATATTATGAACATTATTTTCAGTTTTCGAATAGGTTTAGCAGAATTTCATCCGCAAACTGTCATAACTTACGGGCACGGAGGGTGATCAGCCCGTTGTACCCTATATTGATCAATACTATATTGCAAGAACGATGTTATCATCCACTCTGTCCGCCTTGGGCGCATAAAAAGTTTTCCCATGTAAGGGATGTTCATACTTGTCGGGTTCCAAACCAAAGGTTTTATCTTGTTCAACAATAATCTATAATTCAACATATATATATATATATATATATATATATATATATATATATATATATATATATATATATCAAAGGTGTATCAACATGTGATTAAATACAATGATTATCCAAGTGGGGACACTTGTATAATCATTTATAGAAATTAACGAACATAATTTTTATCTGAATTATCATATACTAACATGTTGATAATCAATGGGCGTATATAATATAGGGTTAATAACCTGTATAATAGTAATATAATTCTGAAACATTCTTACACATGTCCATTGCATAAAGAAAATGCAAAGGTAGGATACTTTTTCGATGCACGCCTTACAAAAATGCAACTTAGTTCTATCTTTTATATCACGACCTATCATTAATCAGATCATTCGTTCGATTAGAACAATATACTATAACATATAGTACTGCATATTGCAGTCATCACATAACCTAATCACATTCTCACACATGTTCAACAGTCATTGACTCACAAACAAACACATATCTAATCAAATTATCTAAGTCCAGATCAATTTCTGAAACATATTGGTCTACCGACCGCTTTATCGAGTAATCGAGTCTAAGACTCTATCTCGAAGTTCAACATCCGTAAGTATCAGTCATATTATTTTAAATGACTTAATAAGTATTTATTATAATTTATCATGAATTTTCAAACACCGGAATCATTATCAAATGATTTAAACATTACATAATTCTATTATCATTAATATTTAATTAATATTAAAGTATTAATAAAACCATTGCCAAAATATTAAAGTTATTTATAATAACTTAAAATACTATTAAAGTATTAATATTACCCTTAAATGATTTTTAAAACTTTAAAAATCATTTTTAAATAATGACCATTAATATTAAAATATTAATGTACTATTCCTCAAAATATTAAAAGTCATTAAGTATAACTTAAAATATTTTTAATTCATTTATATCCTTTTAAATGATTTTTAAATCAATAAAATCATTTTTAAACTATTTATTTAATATAATTATTAAATAAATTTAATATCACTAATCATTAAATAAATATCATTAATATTAAATTAATAATGAAATTATCCTTTAAATATTAAAAGTTATATTTTATAACTTAAAATATTTTTAAACACTTTATTTTCATTTAAAATGATTTTTAAAATAATAAAATCATTTTTAAACTAAATTATTTAATATAATTATTAAATAATTTTAATATCATTAATAATAATTAATTAATGAAATTCATCACAAAATATTAAAAGTCATTAACAATAACTTAAAATATTTTCTTATACCATAATATAATTTTAAATGATTTTTCAAATTTTTAAATCATTTATTTAATATTATAATTAAATAAATTAAATACCTTTAATATTCCAAAATATTAAATATTTATGAAATATATCCAAAATAATAAAAATATAATTTTAGGACCTTAAAATAATTTTTAAAATTTATTATGTATTATTCATAATTAAAAACTAATTTTCTATAATTATTTAATAAAAATATGATTTTTATAAATAAACTGTCACTAAAGACCACTTATAGCGATAGAACTGTCGCTGTAGGTGTTCTTTGTGTTCTTCATGCAAAACCCAGAAATCAAGTCACTTATCGAGTGACCCATTTTGACCAAGATTCGTGATCAAATAATGATGTTGTTGGACTATAAATTTAGCTAATAGTGTAGTACTCATGTAGTACTACAACGATAAACATATTTCATGGCCAAATCATCACATAATAGCAAGATCTAATCTATAAAAGTTGGTGTCAGACATGATCTTGAGTTTCTGGGTTGCCCAGAAACTCGATCAGTAACAAGGATCATTTTTTAAGGCTTCACTACATGCTATCCTTTTAATCGTTTTGTGATATAAATGCTGCAATGTGTAGATAACATGTAGGACTACAGATCTATCACATAACATTAGTAAAACAACAACATAATCAAGCAGAAAATGGCCGATCAAATCTTGTCAGAACCCGTGTTCATAGATTTTCTGGGTTTTCCAGAAAACCATAAACGTGAACTTCTTAGCTACTTTGACCGGTTACTACATTCATCCTATTTAATGTTTAGTAGATTTTAAGGCATAAACATGGAGTTAATATACCAGACTACAAGATAGATGCAACAAAAACAACAAAAAATTAATAACCAGAAAGATCAAGGGCCAGGAACTTATTGTCAGAACGATCTGGGCATGTTCTTGACTACCCAGATTTCTTCCGGTCAATGCCGGTCAATGGTATTTGATCGTTAATAACTTCTATTCTAGACATCAAATGACGCTGATTCTTTTTGCAGATTAAAGACCACATATCATACTACATATTCCAAGCTTTAAACAACAAAACACTTTACAGAAAGAGATTGGTGGCCACTGACATTCGTTGTCAGACCCCAAAAGTAAAAATTTCCAGATTTTGAAGATCTTCAAATTTGAGCCTCTAGATGCTATGGATTCAACATCTAGCAACCCAGATCATCATTATACACTACTAACAATATATTCTAACACTCAAACATAACATCTAACAACAGAAAATTGGACAGATTTTTGGGTAGGGTTTATACCTTCAAGCTTTGATTTCTCCAATCTGATCTTGTGAGTTGTTAATGGTAAACGTGGGGCTGGTTTTGTGGACTGATTAACTTAAAAATTTCGTTGGTTCTTAGTGGGAAGGAAATGGTTGAGGGTTTGAACAAAAATTAGGCAAACAAATGATTTTCTCTTTCTCTCCAATCTACTTATAATACATATGTGCAATGTATATGGCTGATAATTTGTCAATGTAAGTCACATGGGTTTGGTATAGTAGGTTACCAACTTCACTTATTCGTCAAAACCTATACATTAGCCTCTTTAATGCACAAAAGGGCATAATGGTCAATTGATTTGTAATTTTAATGTCAATCTTGTAACTTGTCAAACCCTTAGGGTTTAACCCTAAGGTTTAGCATAAACAAATTATACGATTTAGCAACTAGGGTTTGTATAAAATAAAATTAAAATATTAGTTACTAAAATTTGAAATTAGGGTTTTGTTAATTAGCTTAGGGTTCTAATTATACATGCATATTAGGGTTTAATAACACTAATATAATTAAGCTTGCTAATTACAGCAATTATGGTTTATAATTTTTGTAATTAGGGTTACCAAATCACAATTAGGGTTTCTAGAATTTAACATATCCAATTGTTAATTAGGGTTGACCTAATTAATCATAAAATCATATAACACAGTTATATAATAGTCTTAAACTCATAATTAAGTTTCAAATTAGGGTTTCTCACAGTAAAAACTAGGGTTTTCAAATACTGCACCATAATACATCATAATTGACCAACCATTGTCAGTCCACATACATACTGTACATATTTATAGCACTGAAAAATCAAAATATAATTAATATTATATTATTATTCTCATGCCTTGATCAAAATTCAAAATTAGGGTTTGGATTCCATATCAGATTTATCTCCCATATTTAACCTTAATAATTAAGGTAAAATAATTAACTTAATAATCTGTACTAAAATCCATATAATAAAATAATTATTATAGTTATTCTAAAAATCATTTCATATATTATTTAAATAATATATTGTTTTATTTTCATGGAAAATAATTAATAAAAATATTTCTACAATAAAATTAATTATTATAAGAAAATAATTGATACGCAAAATTTTTGATTTATTTGTATAGTAAATATCGGGTTGCCACAAGAAAGAATAACGAGGAATATAAAATTTCTTTTTAAAACGTTTCATAATTTTGCTGAGGGGTCAAATTGACCATGAACTCTTACTAGGTTTAATAGCATGACGCCGTAGCCTTTCTTCCACGGTCAGTTTACAATCACAAAGAAAGCAAACTACCTCTTACCCATTGTATACCCCATTTCAGGATATGTTTACCTCAGACTTAATCATTAGATTCCGCACCAAAACAATTTGGTTTGGCACAACTTCTTCAAAGAAAGTTCTATTTTCTTTTAAACATGACATACCATTTGTCTAGCCGAATCATGTAGCTTAGACCATACCAGTAAATCGGTTATCAACGTGAAACATTCGTCAAGTGAACTTAATTGACATTGACTACTTCTGTAAATTCTTTTCGCAATACATCAAAACGTTTTATGACGTCATGATACCGTACTTTTCACAGTACGTTGAGGACTTCGTCAGTTTGTGACTTCGTCATTATACATCATACCATAGCGGGTTGTTGATCCTAAGATCACATCCAACACCAGGTTCAATTACATTAATAACTCCATCCTTTTACCATCTTTGCATCAATTGCAATGATGATATAAAATTCATTTTAAAATTTCAAATCAATTTCTGTCTAGCCGAAGCAATTAGCATAGACATACCAAGAATAGCTCTTTTAAAATATGTTGGTTCCAAAAGTTGAACCAATTCTTTCCTTTTTCAAAATGTACATATCAGCACGAGATCAATAAACTTCAAAATCTAGCATAGCTAGATGACTTGGAATATCATATTCTCCATCTTTCTTCATTGTCTTACTGCGACAATACTTAATCTTCTCTAGCACCTTCAATACTAAGCCTACTGAAAAAAACTTGTTTTCGATCTAAACATCCTTATACCTTAGTACAGTCCACTTACTTACACATTATTAGTTCGGAACTTTCCACAATAATATGAGTTTAAGAACTATCCGAGACATCTATAAAGCGTTCATTCACGAGAAGTTCAAAAACCTACCATATCATTATGAGTCACGGACGTACCATAAGTATGAGTTTCAAGAACTCGCACCTACCTTATCGTTCTCTACCTATCAAGTATGTACATGAGAAAAGATTCAACTTCTCATCATATACATCTTAACAGCGCAACCAATTCCAATGATTATCTTTATAATAAGGTAAGCAGTTGTTACACCAAGCACAAACCTCTGCCCATAACAAAGGTTCATATAACTCAGCTATCACATGAGTCTTCAATTGAAATTTTACAACTTCTAAATCTCTCTTTACTAAATACGAATTTTCTTTAATTCATATACTATCCTTCACAACTCAATCTAAGTTCTTCTCCCCATACTACTTCGTATTACTATAAATCATTCATCGTTTAACAGCTCATCCATTACTACGATTCACTATGATCACGTGGTGATCTTCTTATCCCTCTCTCTACGATTATAGTCTTAGGTACTCCTACTTAAGTTTTATAACCTATCAGCTCTGATACCAACTTGTAACGCCCCAAAATCCGGTCTATCTTCACACCCGAATTTCGTACATCACGAGTACATCATTCATCCAAACATACATCGTTATATACTGAAATATAACAACATACATTCTAAATTCCCAGGTTCTAAAACCTTATAACTCCTTTTATTACAAATAATGAAAATTACATTATTCTTTATATCTTACACGAGTGACTTTCATCTGCCACTAAGGATACATAACAGTTCATTAAACTAATCTAAAGTTCATTTAACTTATTTTATATTACAAGTCTTCGCTTGATCTTCACGCTCATTCACATTCTGAATGGCACTTCATCTGGATACCGTCAGCTTGATCTTTACGGGATCCTTAAGTTCTTCTAACATCGTTCACTGAAAATGTTTTTCATTTAAAGCAAGTGTGATCATTCAATTGCCCAAAAAGTCATAAAAGTTGAACAAACAACTTCAAGAATTCAAACATTCCTTTAGAACTTTGATAACCAAATAAAGGTTATGAAGCAGCTTGAATAATAGGAATAATCTCGATTCGTATCATTTTAAAACAATATTCACTTTCATTTTAAAATACTTTCAGTCTTCTACCTTTTCATACACATTACATCTGCGCTAGAATCATTAGCACGCACTTAACAATAACGGATCATGTATAAACAGAGTATTTTCTTATTGAATGCTTAAATCACGTGAGCAGTTCATCTCATAGAAACACCGAAGTGTTCACATTGTGGCTCAAGGCCTCATACGTTCTACCACCTTGTACAAATATCGCACATTCGCATATAGACAGAACTTCTCAAGTTTAACATCTGAGAAGTGTAAGAAACTATCATTCATTTAGAATATGAATGAAGTTAGTAAACTTGCCTTATGCCCAGCTACAGCTTATGCCACACCACATACACTAATTAGTCATACATATTTGACTTATGCATTGATTTGCTTAACTTTACTTCTTAGGGTTCACGTTCTTGCAACCTAAGTTTACGCGACCACTTTCGTTACTGTTCTACGGCTTCATGACATACGGAGATGTCTTTACTTATAATGCTCATCATCTTTGATGTTTTACATTCTTATCTTCTTCTTATAACTTCTCTAGACTCAAAGACACATCGCTTCTCTGCTAGTAGTCCATATGGTACTCTGAGTGTTTTCCTACAAACAACCAACAAACAAGTTCCCGTCTTATCTACACTGCCATCACAGTAAGTTAGATCGGTTGCCAGTTTTGTATATACCTTCGCTCTCTGAAGGAATTGTTTAGCCTAGCTCCCATATGTCAACCATCAAAGGTTACGATTGTACCACAACCTAAACTTATCATAATTTATCTTAACCATTAACTATAACATTCTCTAAGTCAATTTCTCATTCCTTATGGCTTCTCGGCAAATAAATGCCAAACCTTAGGATTCACTCTTTATCGTCTAAGTCATACAGTCTTTTGTATACTCAGAGCGATCATTCAAGTTAATCATTACTTAGCTTCGTTACGTTAAACATCATTGTCTTTAATTCAGTCTTTTACCATTCATGGTTTAATCATTGATCTTCACTATCTTACGGTCAAACCATACACGGGGTGTAGGTTGTATCCGCTTAATATTCGCATACACTCAACTTTCACATTGGTTAAAATGTTCCATACTTACAATTCATTCTATCATTTTCTATCCGAATCACGATCGACTTTAATTATCCTTATTACCATTCGTTACGACTTTCTTGTTACCATTTTTATCTTACTTAATACTTTCGTTATCCATTACCTAAACCCCATGTTCATTACTATTTCTTAATGTCGAGCCATACTGTTCGTTGTATGCTAAGACTGTTTGCAATTGCGTTACGTTTACGTTTATTCTCTTCTTGATATTTTAATCTCTTTTGTTCATTTCGTTCAACCAGTACTAAAGGTATAATTCACTTATTTAAGTGTTATTTTAGGTGAACCACATGTTCATATTTCTTTCTTGCACATCCTCCAGTAATTGAGCACTTAAAAGCTCATCATTGGCTTTTACCCTGCACCGGCGCCGCAGCGCCGGGTCCCTCTTTATCACTCGTGCTGCAGTGCCACTCTATAGTGTCTAACTGCCAAGTCTGGTGTTGCGGTGCCGCCTCCCAAGGCATGGCTCGCGCTGCGGCGCCAAGCCTTCATCCCTGAATTTTTTTTCTACGTCTTCAATCCAATTTGAGACGCTTACTTCACGCTTCCATAATTTATTCGTTATAACTCGGAACGAGGTCATTCTATAGCCATTCTCTTCCTTATCTTACGTACTTCAATCCACTTTGGACAAAACTTTATTCTGAATCCGTTAATGTGCCATTCAATTGGCTTAATCTTCACCCTTTGTTCGTTTTACGTTTTTAATGCTCTTCGTTCGTTCGTCCGTAATTCGGTCATCCAAACTCGGAATTCATTCGTTCTTGAGTCCACGACTCACATTTTCTATATTCTCATGAAACCCTACACGTTTGGGTTAATTTACTAACTTTCTAATGCTCGTTTGTCTTTTACAAAATTTTTGCCATAACTTCGTTATAGCTAAGTTTTAATCCATTCTTCATGAACGTTTCTATCGTTCCTAACCAAGAAATAAGCATCTAACTTATACAAGATGGTTTTAAACTTTTCCATCAACAACAATTATCCTACGATGGTTTTAAATTTGTCCATCAACAACGTTCTTCGTGTATTTCGCGTGTTCTTCGTGTTCTTCGTTCGTTCTTCATTTTAATAGATATTTTGGATTATGATTTCACTTTTTATTGGAATGTGATGTTATAGAATATCATTCCTTACTTATTTCACCTACTTATTTATATAATCCACTCGAATCGTTCTAATTCATTACGAATCTTATACTTCCTTAAGAAATTTATAAACTAAACTTTTAATTCTTATTTCTTCATTTTCCTACAATTTCAACCATATGAAATCATTCCTAACATCATTTAATTCTTATTCTTATTAAGTTATGTTATTAACATATAGGACTTAAAGAGAAATTAAATTTGACTATATTTTAGGTTACCCCTCTTCTTTATTTTTCTTTTGCTAGACAAAGTCGGCGATTCGCAAGCTTTTCTATTTCACGATCACCTTCGATCCGATCATTCATGCTCACTCTCTTCCTTCTCCATCTTCTCCAAGATCTCAAGTTTTTTTCTCTCTCTCTCTCTCTCTCTCTCATGTTATAGGATTTTCAAAAATCCCATTTAAATGAAAGTTAGCTTCCTATTTATAGAAAATCCAAAGCTAGGGAAAAATAATCATTTCGCCCCCCCCAAACCTCCTTACTATTCATTACTTAAGCATTAAGTTAACTTAGCCCTTAAGTTTACTTACTCCTTAAGTTTACTTAGCCTTTAAGTTTACTTACTCCTTAAGTTTACTTAGCCCTTAAGTTAACCTCCTTACTATTCACGAAACTTAGCCTGTAAGTTTCGTGGTTCCGCTTCGGGTTTCATTCCTAGCTTTTAAAAATCATGATTCTCTAATCCAAATATTTTTGGATATTTCGCCTTTCTTTACCGATTAACTTTTACGTATTTCTTCAAATTTCCAAAAAATGGAAAAACACTTTTTGGTGTCAAGCGTTTTCCTTCACATTTTCCCCTAACGTAGTTAAATGAGTGAAAATTACATAACAGTACTTTTCGTCATTTTTATTTCGTTTGAGTTCTGCACGTTTTTTGAGAAAAACTTTTATCGGCTTACTTAACTTTTCACGACATATTATCGTCAAATCTTTCGATGAAATGTCATTTCGACATATCGAACTCTCAAAAAGGCTTAGGTTATTCAAACCCTAACCCTTAGGTTTTGTCAGGTGAATAGTGCCTATTTCGTCTTTTTCCCCAGAAATATTTTTGTTCCCGGAAAATTTTCATTTTTGACTTGAAAATTATTACTCGTTCAATCTAGCTCGTAGCCAGAATCCTCCGGACTTATAATCACCCTAGGTTCTAGAACGATTAATAAACATATATCACATAATATTAATAATAAAAATTCATTTTATTAATAACTAATTCTTTAAACTTAAATTCTGGACGATCCGAATTTCTGGGTCGTCACAGCTACATTAAATGTATCTACGTTTAAGTTTTGGCAAACTAACGTGCCAGTCGATTTACGACAAAACATTTGTTTATTCATACTGAGTCTTTCTTTGAATCCATACCAAAACAGTTGGCACAAGATAGCAGTATCAACAATATTTTGATAGATTATAAGGAAATCCACGAAATACTCTAAGTTTTGTCTAGTCGAAGTAAGTGGCTTCGACTTATTCATTAAATCAATTCATGCATATAATACATGAATCATAAAGCTTGTCCAAAATAAGATATAGACAAGGGTTTAGAAAACTTGCCTTCAGCGTCGTGTATCGCTAATTCACTTTCTCTTTGAGTCTTTATATGTTCTACATGACATAATCACATAGCATACCATGTTAGGTCTTATATAATCCATAAGTAATTTCATTAACCTATCTTATCGTTCTTCTCAGTAAAACTATTCGTTTGGTTAACCTAATGATATTCGTTAGGTTAATTAATGTTCATTACGACTTTATAACATTTTATTGTTATAAGTAACCTTTTGTTAACTTTTTAATTATTGAACTTAAGGTTTTAATCATCATTTTAGATGTTAACTTTAAGTTTAATTAAAGTCACAATTCACCTTCAATCAACTTACCTTTCTTTTATGTTTATAACTATTCTTCTCTGCCTTTGGTCTAGGACTGGCGCTGCGGCACCGTGTCCTTTGTTAATTGCTACATTGTAGCGCGAATCTTCAGTAGTTGGGATCCAGTGTCCACTACAAGAAATTACACAAAAAATGACGCTAAATTTTTTCACATAAAATACATTTTTCGTCATTAAAACATTTGGTGACGAGTGTTAATCGTCATAGAGACCGTCACCGTATGAGCGTGGTAAAAGGTTTATTTGACAATATTTGATGTCGTAACTAAATGTTTTAACTTATGGTGACGATCTACACCATTGTCAATATAATTAATTACTTTTAGTGACGTTAATAGCGTCACTATTTGAATGAAACTTTCGTCACTCTATATTATGTTTCGTCATCAAAACTTAGTGCATTAAATGAAGAATATCTTTTTTCGTCATTAAATGATATTGTTTTAGTGACAAAAATATGTTACTCAATTTAAATCATCTAATTTTAATGACGACAATATTTTCATATTTATGATTATTCTTGTCATGTTATTATGTTTATCGTCACCAAAAATAAGAAAATAAATGATGACAGAATAATTCATCACCTAATAATATATTTAACATGACAATTATGTCGCTGTCATTTCATATTTTAAATAATATTATAAAATAATTTATCACCAAAGAGTTACTTTTTGGGATACATTTTTCAATGTCAGTAATTGAATACTTATGGTGACGATACATCTCATCACAGAAAGAGTTATTAATAGTGACAAAATTAGTTGTTGTGACTAAATGAATATATAATAGTGAAGATATAGTTTGTCACCAAAGAGTTACTTTCTATGACACATTTTTTTTATCACTAATTGAATACTTATGGTGACGATAGAACTTGTCACATAAAGAGCTATCAATAGTTACAAAATTAAAGGTCATCACTAAATGAATATATAATAGTGATAGCATAACTTGTCACCAAATAGTTAATATTAGTGACAAGATCAATTGTCATAACTAAATGAATAAATATAATGACAATATTAATTCTAAAGAGTTAATATTATTCGTCATTAAATTTTAATTTTCATTGACAAAATATTATTTGTCAATAAATGATTATAAATCGTGTTGATGTGGTGGTCATATTAAGTTGTTTGACATTAAAAATGTATTGTTACATTAAAAAATTTCAATAAAAAATATAATACATTTAGTGAGCTTTTTAAATCAACTTTACATGTGTATATAATATAAGAGACAAAAGGCAATAAACATTTTAAAAAAAGTAATTATCTTATAAAAAAAATAGTAGATTCACTGATTCAACAAAATACCCAACTAGCTAGGCAATAAATAGTTGCTTAAATAATCTAAGTTCCACAAAACCAAATTATATAATCCAAAAGGCTAAAATTCTGAAATCCATATCCTAAGAAAATGCTTAATTAAAACCTTAAACCTTGTGGTTATTGACCTTCTAGAAAAACTCTATCTGCAAATAAAAAAAACATATAGACATAAATCAGTCAAATAGTTATAAAATTAAAAAAAAATTATATAAAGAAAGAAATATTTAAATAATAAATTGTGAATTTTTCAGAACTATAGCTATACTAGCATTATAGCAATCAAAATCCCTATGAACCCAACCAATTGGGCAATATAGTCACACACAGAAGCAACTGCAAAAATAACTAATATAATAATTACCTTAGATTATGGTTTGAGCCAATGTGACATTTATTATAGTTTGTCTTGCAAAATTTAATCATTATGAGATCATTCTTTTGTAACAATCTAGAATTTTAGATTGTAATTTCAAATATTTATTGAATTAAATAAATATTTTAATTGATATGTTTGTTGTTAAGTAAATATTTGTTGGATTATTTATTAGTTAAATAAATAATTTATGAGTTGGGGGAATTAACTTAATTAAGGTATGATTTTAATTAAGTTGATAATTGGTATTGTCGACGTCGGGATTTTTGATTGTCCCTTTTCGTTACTTGTCTTTTGGTGTTCTCATGTTAATGTGAGATTTGTTTGAAAAAATAAGTGAAAAAGGTCCGACATGTATAATGTCGACGATTGACTTTAAGAGTCGCCAATTGGTGTATTTAACTAGTTGCACCAACGCAACCGAAAATGTTTGCACATTGACCTAGTGATTTGACACTGCTAAACGGGTCTGTGAAACCGAGATTCATTAAGGGTTTGGGGGCTTGATTATGCGGAGGGAAGGTGTTAGGCACCCCCCGACATCCGTGTTACCACGGTGACCGCCACTTCTCAAAGAAATTGTTATATGAATGTGTGTGTGTGTGTGGATCAATGTGCAGTTTATTTGAAAGTAGTGCGAGGCCTCGTTCGCACCTATATACACAAGGTTTGAATTTTATATAAAAATTCAGTTTTAACCAAGATTTAGCAATGAAGTTTTGTAAAAGAGGTTTTTCAAACCTTATGCTCAATAGGAATTGAGACCTTTTCATACTTCCATTTTATTATTAAAATGTTCTAACTTGTTTGCTTTATTTTGAGATGCAAACATCCTCGAGAAAATGATGAACAGAGTCTTAGAACTCCTCATGGGCATGACAAACCATCCAAGGAAACTCGTATTAATCGTAAAATAATGTACAAGTCGCTTCTGACCTTAAAAATGTCCATCATGGGAATCGAATCTAGATTCAATGGCTCAACACAATGATCACATAATTCCTAGCTCACAAGATCTGCAATTTGTATGGAAAGCGATGGCGATTATATATATATATATATATATATATATATATATATGAACATTATCAACCGCCACAAAGTGAACTCCAGGCGGGACAAAATGTAAATAAATCTGTAAACGCGATCAACTGCCACGAAGTGAACTCCAGGCAGGACGGAATGTAAATAAAGTTGTAAAAAGGCACGGAGGAAACTCCAGGCCTGACAGAAATGTAAATATATATATATATATATATATATATGTACAAATATATATATAAAAGTAGTAAACGCACTGGATGTGAATCCAGGCTCATCGGATATGTCTGACAGCAATTATATATATGTATATATATAAAAGCGAGTAAATGCACCGGATGTAAAATCTAGGCTCATCAGATATGTCTGACAACAATTATATATATATATATATATAAGCAATTAAACGCTCAGGATGTAAAATCCAGGCTCATCAGACAGAGTCTGACCACAGTTTATATATATATACAAAAGCAAATAAACGCTCCAGACCGAAGTCTAGGCTCAATCGAGGCATAACTCAATAATGTTAGTCCATATATACGAAATATATACATATATTAGTATATATATACAAACAAAAATGAAAACCATGGACCGAAGTCCGGGCAAACACACTCACACGACTCTCAACGTGTACAACAGTGTGTGATAATAGGAGAAAGAGGCTTTATGAAATGTAAGAAGGCCTACAGTGGGCTGCCAAAGTAGACTTCTTAGACTTTAAATGGATAAACACTCAGCTCCCGCCAGATAAAAAGTAGATATATGTGAGCTAACTAGTGTTTAAAGGAGAGGAAACACTCAAAAGATGTGTATGCAGAGTAAAATGGACAGGGCTTCCTCGCCTTTTTCCTTCTCTCTCTCCCTTCAAATGGCTGACCCCCCCTCTATATTTATAGACGGATGGTCAGCAGTCAACTTCTGCAGTAGCCGCAGCTTGAACTCAATAATTCGGTCGTGGTGGGCCTGGGCCTCGCGTGTTCCGTCGTCTAGTAGTACGTGCACTCGTGCACTGTAATGTCCAATCGAACTTGCAGAACTTCAATCCGAGCATCCAAACGAAGTATATCTGTACTTCTTCGGATCGCTTATGTCGAGAATTACGTAATGACATGGATTAGAGGTTGTATGAAGTCAGGAAGAGGGGTCTATGCCCATGGTCTTCAAGCTTCAAAATCTATCCAAAGTACTGCCACACGTAATAGTCACTCGGGATTGTCACTCCTTGGCTCTTGTGGGACATTGTTGCATGTATGTATGTATGAAGCGCTGAGATGACGTGCCATTTGTCAGAGGAACAAGATGATGCATGACTCATTACCGGTGTTATCGCCGGGTTGAGTTGAAAGTAGACGTTACTCAGGGTTATAGCTGAGATTGGACCACTTGTTGGTATGCTGCGATATCATCTTGTTGACGTGATCAGATGACGTGTTTACTCCTCACCGGGGTTATCGCAAGTTTAAGCGGAAAGCAGACGTTGCTCAGGGTTATGTCTGAGATTGGACTACTTGTTTGTATGTATCACTGTCATCTGGATTGAAGCTGATAGCATATTTTTGACACAAGCATTTTCGGGGTTATCGCCAGAACTGCAATGGCATCCCTTGGGGCTATCACCAAGGATGGGGTTGCTACTCCCAGTGTTGTCTTTGGGACTGGAACTGAACGTCGCGGTGTTATCGTCGAGACATAACTGCCTCTCTCCGGTGTTGTTCTTGCGGTCTTTTCGATCCGCATATCTCGGGTTATCTCCTAGATTGGAAATGACATTCCCGGTTGTGTTTCGGGTTTGAACCGAACTTCCTAGTAGTATCCTAATGGTTGTAAGTCGCCTTCGTGGTTATCTCCAAAAGACAAATCTACCCTCCTGCAATGTTAGGAATAGGAGTGCAGAAAATTTCGAGTGGTCTATAGATGCCCTCTTTATCATATTCATGCAATGCAAGGCATGGATATGATAAAGAATCCTAGACACTTGAAATGTAAGCAAGATAAACATGATGCTATGCAGCAACATGATGCAAATGTATGTAGAATGCATGGATGATTGTCAAGAAATCCTGTTGGGATGACAATTAGCGATGACTTGGACATGCGATCCAAGTCTTCAAAGGATGTTGACGTTGGGACTACCACCAAAGTCTTGAATCCTAGACACTGGCCTATACTCCATAGAGGTACCTCTTGTGTGGAAGAGATCCATGGGGATAAAGCTTTGTCTATTTTGAGGATGTGTATAACATGTTCCCTCATACTGTCGGAGTTACTGTCAACAGTTGGTTGTTATCAAGGTTGCCTGATCTTCGTTGATGTGTGTATCACTAGATAGAATTGTGTTATCGACCTTGTTGAGGAAGGTTACTTCAATGGGTTTACTTGCCATCAGCTGTCATGACGTCAAGGCTGCTTGACCTTCATTGATGTGTGTATCAATGGTTGAATTGCATTGTAACCCCCGTCGGGGATACGTATATGCTTGATAGGTGTGCATTGTGACCCCCGCCGGGGAGGTTTGATAATTCATAACTTCGGCGTTGTAACCCCCGCCGAGGATACGTAGAGGTTTGATAACTTTGGCGTTGTAACCCCCGCCGGGGATACGTAGAGGTTTGATAACTTCGGCGTTGTAACCCCCGCCGGGGAGGTTCAGGATTGTAACCCTGCAAATGACAGCATCGGACCTTTGTGGGGTATTGCCGAGCATGGTTTGTGAAAGCTGAGCTTATTGCCGAATACCATGGAAGCGATGGGAGTTTAACTTTGATCGACAAGAAACTAGGATTTCAGGCTGTTCCGCTCAATCGCGTAGCATTTTTATTCCTGATTTGTCCTTTTCAGCTTGTGAAACCTCCTTTACAACTCTAATCGGATCGAAATGAGGTGGGGACCCATGTAATGGGGCCGCATTATTACTGTATGTGCCGCGAAGTTGACTGCGTCGGTAAATTGCTGCGTTATGTATATAAAGTTTGTTGCTTTCATAAGTCATTTTCAAGTTATGCAAAGAAAGGAAATCTGAGAGCTCTTCCGCAGATCTCATTGAAGTTCGGGTAACTTTTGTATATTCTCATCACCGCATACAAGCGTTCTTAACTGTCTTGGTAACACATGCATGTATTTTTTCCAATTTCTGTTCGTTGGAAAATGACTTATCGTATGAAATGTATTTAGGCACATAGTAGTGAATATGCATGCTGATATGACTTGATAAAAAATATTCAACATAGTAAATTTTAGTATTAAACCATGCTGAACATAATGATGTAAAAAAATTTGACTTTTGAAACAGTCAATTTGGCACCCTTTTACTGTCATTTCTTATCCTATCTGAAGACAAATGAGTAAAGGTAGAATAGTAAATAATCCTAGTAATTTAAACTACACTTACGGATTTTTACTGTGATGTGATGAATGCATACAGGATGTATATGACTGTGTACAGGTGTGTTACTGAATGGCCACCTAGCAATGCCTATGTGCATGTGGATAGTCCCACTTACAAAGGGGCTATGGCAAAATTTTTCCAAAATGTAGGCATTGGATAGTTATGCAGTTTTAACTCTATAGTAGATGTATGTTAAAATAATGCATGTATGCATGTAATCATAGAATGCAATTTGAAAAAGACTCCAGGTACGAAATTACCACACCCTTTTTGAGGTGATTTGGAGACTTGTTGTCCAGATATTATGGATCCAGATCAGACGAGCAGTTCCCGCCGGACCACTTCTGGTGTACGAAGGAGGGCTTTTGAAGAGCCTCAACGCCGTTCTATGAGATAGCCTCGTCGTTTGGCGGAGGCGGTGGTACGTCCTATTCGGGTTGAGGTGCCGAATGTCGAGGACGAGGAGGAAGATGTACCATTCGAGGTTCCTGCTCCTGCTGTACATGTTCCCCGTAGGGCATTGCCAGGTATTCAAGTGGCAAACCCATATCTTCTAAGTGACTTGAGTATACATCCTTCAGTATACCTGCAAGCAAACGAGGTATGAAGTTAGATCTTTAATCTTCCTTATTTCCTATTGAAGAGGAGTCAAGGAGTCTGATGTTGATGTACATTTGATGTAGGTTCCCGGCTTTAAATAGCCTCGAGGGAATTGGTTTAGCATCCACTCTATGTATCAGGCCTTGCATGATGACTATAGAGCGATCGTCCCGTATCGGGATTCGAGAGATTCTTCTCCATTCTACCCGCTTCTTCCACAGGGTTACCTCAAGAATTGTCTCGGCGGTGGTTCCACCCGACTCACCACTTCATTTGTTGGATCATGAGTGATGATGACGCCTGATGGATTGGCGGTTTATCACAGTATGGAGTTTGGAGGGGAGATTTTTGCCTTGCAGCGGAGATCACCCCTAAATACCGCCGATCCTTGTTGGGAGTTCCGGGAGGCGCTTCAGGGTAGGACTGTTCGGACAGGTCCTTTGAGCGTAGATGCTATGAGCGGGCTATTGAGTGAGCCCATACCCGATGATGTGAGAGTCAGGGATCGCATTCTTCGGAAATTTTTCCTGATGATCATTAGGGGCTGCTTCATAGCAGATAACTCTTCTACGGTGTCCTTCGCTTTGATTAGCACCACTCGACACGTGGACCGTATAGGAGAGTATGACTGGGGTTCCTACACCTTTGCCTACTTCCTCAGGGGAATGCGCATGCGATCGCAGGGCTTGACTGAGGCGTGGTTAGGATTCTACCCATTTCTGCTGGTGAGTGTTTCTCTTGTCTTTTCCCATGTATAGGTTAAGAGTGTTGACTGACAGCAGATGTTTGCCTTTGTGTTAGCAATTTTGGGCCTATGAGAGGCTCCCTTGTTTGCGTCTTATGAGCGTGTTAGGTTTAGATACCTATCCACGAGGATGGAGATGGCATCATTCTATCTTTGGCGAGAGGTCCCTATTCACGAGGGTTTTACCTATTGTCGCCACAACCGAGCTATTGACAAATGGATGTCATCACGTGGATTCCTACTACTACGAGAGCATTTGGGAGTTGGCTTTGAGGATGGGTACCCGACTGGAGTAGAATACATCATATCCACCCGCATGATTCCTCTCTTTATAGATGGAGGATGGGAGCTCTATTTAGGAGAGCGTGCTATCAGGAGAACTACAGGAGAGATTCGTATACCGATCTTGCCTCCTGCCAAGCGTTATTGGCCTGTTTTGCAGTCACCCGTCGTTGACATCCCATTGATGGGGATTGACAGTTTTACATTGTCAGAGGGCCCCTGTTCACAGGAGATGTTCCAGTATTGGTGGATCCCTCGCACGATTGGAGCTCAGAGCCGCGCCACACAGTTTATGGGGGATATGGTTCCAGGATCCTTGATGATGACGGATTGGCTATCCTGTGTTAGAGATCCGACTCATGTGACACAGATTGAGAGATTGGCGCGGCAGCTGGACCGGTCACACCTTTTTATTCGGCATTTGGGCAGAGATCCTGCAGAGGTAGATACTTTTGATCCTTCCAGCTCTAGCGCTGGTCCCTCGGATGACCTATATGGTTTTGCTGGCGCAGATCTTCCTTTATATAGGCCTGACATCCTTGTAGATAGATATCTAGTGACTCAGGAGGAGTTACATCAGGTTGACAACATTGATGATGTGGATATCGACACCATTGACTTCTTCCGATGTATTTCTTTTGATAGGCCTCTGTCACACCATTTAGGTAGCCGCCCCATTCTCGCTATATCTTTTGATAGGCCTCTGTTAGATGTTGGGTAGCTTCTTTGTTTCCTGTATTTTAGTTGTACAGAGATGTATTAGATGATGATATACTTAGGAATGTATGCACGCTTTTCCATTCCCTATATCATATTACCATCTATCAGATCATGTATGTTATTGTTATGCATATGTATGTATATCTAGAGATATTCAAAGATTGACCCTGGATGGTCTTATGACACGGCCGTCTGATGTCTTCTTTGACAGCTTAGTCAGTATTAATCATACCCCACCATTTGCGGTGGTAGATGGTATCTTGATCATGGTATGATAGTATATCACCATCGCACATGGTGATCGTAGATGATTTCTTTGCAAAGATACTTATGACCTTTACTTGATGTTTCTGTGTTCCTCCAGATTTATAGAGGGCATGCTTGAGCACCGGGTACCGAACAGAACGGTGTATTCCGCTTTAGGACCCGTGAGTTGACTCCTACTTTGGAGGAGTATGCATGATTGACAATGCTGCCTCTGGACAGACCTTGCGTGCATATGGTGATGGGAGACATGAGTAGACAGTTCATGACTCTCACAGGATTGAGGCGCAGAGTAGTACAGGATGAGATTACATCCGGCTGATATCCCAGCGTTTCCTAATTGACAGGTTTGGCTCTGAGGACAGCTATGCATGGCATTCCGGGGATTTCACCACACCGGAGGATCATTGGCATTCAGCCAGAGTAGATGTACTGCTTCTGTGCGTATTGTCATACGTTTACATGCCATGGTACATGGATGAGCTAGATATCGGTGTTATCATGGCAGTGAGAGCTCTCAGGGAGGGTCATACCATCATACCGATGATTATCGCAGAGACCTTGAGGTCGGCTACATACTGCTGCACTTATCCGGCAGGAGTGTTCACAGGTAGCTCGGTCATGCTGTATGTGTGGTTCATGACACACTTGAGACCGATTAGCACATTCAGACATCATGGATTTTGTTTCACCCATGAGATAGCCATGTCGTACTCCTTTCATCTTGCGGGGTGTACATATGCTGCATCTTGGTCCGCTTTCTTGGTAGAGATTAGAGATCCGTTTGATATATTATCGTGTTCAGGGCTCATCTCATCCTACAGCTTCATTACTCATGCTCCGGGCATGGATTATCTTCCTTTGGCTGGATTAAGGGGCATGATTACTTACCACCCACTGGCCGTGATGTGTCAGTTTGACCAATTTCAGGACTTCCATCCATATGAGGGGGCAGCGAGTCAGCACTTTGTGTCACACCGTTTGTCAACGGAGGACAGATTCAGATTGTATGTCTGTTGGGATCAGCTAGAGTCGGACGATTTTTCTGTCAGTCATCCAGGTAGTTCTGCAGAGTATTCCGCATGGATGGAGACAGAGACTGCATTGGCATGCAAGTATCCATAGTCAGAAACTAATTACGACGATGAGGAGCTATAGAGGAGGTCATCATTCCCACCGATGACTTATTCATTGGCCGCCAAAGATTTGTGATAGATTCTCCCACCCCGAGTGCCACTCATTACTCGAAGATTCGACACGACATTTGGAGCAGAGCTTACATCCGATGACCTATGATGGAGATCGAAGCTAGTCTTGCGATGTTGTGACTCTTGATGAGAGAGATATCGCTCTGTTAGAGAGGGATGAGGCTAGACCAGCCAGGGATGCATTGATAGTTGAGCGGGATGCAGCCTTATCTGCTAGGGATGTGGCCATTACAGACAGCACTTCAGTGAGATCCCAGATGACGGTCAGTTTGGCCGATATGAGTGCCTACATTAATGAGCATTATGCCACCATGCAGTTAGCCTCTGATCTGCTAGCTCGTGTAGATACCCTTGGACAAAAGCTTGTAGCGTTACCTCCGTCTTCAGAGAGGGATGCTATGTTAGATCTGATAGTCCGCATACACACAGATCTGTAGATAGCTTTGTATTTTCCTGCACAGACTAGCTTGGCCATTTTTGTCATGTACAACACTTATGTATATATCAAACAGTATTATGTATGGCAGGGAAATATATTTTTATTTACTTCCCTTTTAGTTATGCCTTGATACTTGCTTGATATTTGCCTGTTTCTCCAGGGCCTTTGATCTTGATGCATTCTGAACTTATCCTTGATAGATGGACATTGAGACGTCATTGAGGTCTCTCGAATCGGATCATTGATTTACAAAATCCTACCATCTTTAGTGACTTGGGACCCGGTATCTCGTATGTAAAAAGTGGAGGGAGGGTAGTTTCTTCCTCTCCGAGATCGACCGCACTACGATGGTCTCCAAAGATTTTCTATTTATGAGAAGCCTAGTTAATTCCATCTCTTATGGGTTGGTATTGCTCTTTGAGGCACGATCGCAGCTTAGATGGTCACCGAATCTTCTATTAGTGAGAAGAGGTTGGATAATTCCATCCCTTTGATTTGAAACCGATGAAGTGGGGCAATTTGAAGGTTGATCCCAGTACTGTGTGACAAGTATGTTTGTTCTGGTAGGGGTTAAACTGCACCATGAATGGTTGCCTACGTACTCCTGTTGAAGAGGAGATCAAGTCTACGTAGTTCAAACCTAGTGTAGGAGGTTCGAAGCTGAATGTGGAAGTAGAAAGCTGTAGAAATATTTTTGTTGTTTTGTGAAGAAAGGGCAGCAATATTTTTGTTGTTTTTTCCTTATTGCGACCGGGCCATATAGAATATGGTTGCCTCACGCACCCCAATGTATCGGGAGATCAGTCAACATAGTTTGCCCTCGTGATTGAATCGCAAATGAAGAGAAGTGCAATCCCATGTGCGAAGCTATATCATGGGGAGAAGAAAGTTTAATCCCGTAAAGGGGATAAACTGCAAGTGTGGAAAAATTTGATTCCGCATTGAGGATAAACTGCAGGAGTGAAAAGTTTAGTCTCGTCTTCAGGAGAAGTAGGTGTGTTGAAAAGTTTAGTCTCGTCTTCAGGAGAAGTAGGTGTAAGGTTTGAAATGAAAGGAAACCAGGCTGCTGGTTTGAAGTGTAAGGAAACCAGGTTGCTGGTTTGAAGTGTAGGGAAACCAGGCTACTGGTTTGAAGTGTATGTTTCCCTGAGGGGACGAAGAGTTTGTAAAACTGAGAGAGGGTTCAAAACCGGAATGACTGGCGATTCGAGGATCAAAACCAGGATGTTTGTTTGATGGTAATTTCAGACATAGTACCGTTTCATGGTATCCGAGTTGATAAGCTGTGGAAATTCATCGCCATCCATTTCCTGCAACCTGAGTGCACCTCCTGTCAATACTTCTTTGACAATAAATGGGCCTTCGCAGTTAGGAGCGAATTTTCTCTTAGATTGATCTTGGTTGTCAATGATCTTCTTCAAAACCAATTCATGTTGTTTGAATTGCCGTAGTCAGACTTTTCTGTTGTAGGATTGTGCGATCCTTTGTTGATATAACTGACCATGGAAGATAGTCGTGGTTCGCCTTTCGTCTATCAGAGACAATTGGTGATACCTGTCTTATACCCATTGGTCTTCATCCAACTGAGCATCCATCAATACTCTGAGGGATTCCATTTCCACTTCTATGGGGAGCACTACTTCCATCCCATAGACTAATGAGTAGGGTGTTGCCCCAGTGGAAGCTCGCATTGAAGTTCTGTAGGCTAATAAAGTTAGGGGCAAGAGGTCAGGCCATCCTTTGTGATTGGAGGACATTTTCTGCATGATCTTCTTGATGTTTTTATTAGCCGCTTCAACAACACCATTCATCTTTGGTCCGTAGATGACAGAGTTGAGATGTTTGATGTGGAATTTTCTACATAATTCCTCCATCATGTTGTTGTTGAGGTTTTTAGCATTGTCTGACACAATGACCTCTGGTTATCCATATTGACAAAATTTTTTTTTTCTGATGAACGCAATGATAACTTCTTTAGTAACCCTAGGGAAGGAAGCTGCTTCTACCCATTTGGTGAAGTAGTCAATCATGGTGAATATGAATCGATGTCCATTACTGGCTTTGGGCTCGGATGGGCCCGATCACGTCCATTCCCCACATTGAGAAGGGCCATGGCGAACTCATATTATGGAGTTCCCTTGGAGGGGCGTGGATAGCATTCCCATGGATTTAACATTGATAGCATCTCTTCACGTGATCATCACAGTCAGCTTTGAGTGTAAGCCAATAATGTCCCGTTTTGAGAATTTTCTTAACAAGTAGGGGTCCACTCATGTGAGGGCCACATACTCCACCATGGATCTCATCCATGAGTCGCTGAGCTTGGTATTTGTCCAGACATCTGAGGAGACCTAATCCTGCATCTCTTTTGTAGAGTGCATCTCCGCTCAGGTAGAATGTCATAGCAAGTCGATGAATCCGCCTCCTCTCAGTTAGGCTCGCCTCAGCGGGTGTAGATCCATCTCGTAGATACTCCTTGATATGCTGATACCAAGGATTGTGGATGGGAGGTAGCTCATCCGATACTTCTCTAACGTAATTCCCATATACTAGGGCTTTCTGCATAGAAATTGTGATGTTTGGCATGTTTTCCTTGTCAAGTATGTAAACTAAGGAGGCCAACATTGCTAATGCGTCTGCAAAATCATTCCTATTATGAGGAATGTGTAGGAAGGAGATTTCTTCGAACTCCAAAGCCATCTGTAGAACCTGCCGATGGTAAGGCAGTAAATGTAATTCTTTGGTTTAATAGATTCCTGTGGATTGCTTGATTACCAATTCAGAATCCCCAAAGATAGTTAACCGCTTAATACCCATTGAACGGGCAAGTTTGTGTCCCATGATACAGCCTTCATACTCAGTTGTATTGTTCGTATTGACAAACTGCAATTGACTAAGACAGCAGAATCTTGCTCCCCATACAGATATTAAAAAGCTTCTCAACTCCCGAGCCTTTAGAATTGACAGCTCCATCAAAATACATTTTCCATGAACGGCATGTATCGTATTGATGTGATAACTGAATTTCCATTACTCCTTCGTTAGGAAAGTATGTTTCTAAGGGTTTGTAGTCTCCTGCAGGTGCGGCGGCCAGTTGATTCGCAATTCCTTGACCTTTGACAGATTTGTGTCACGTAGACGATGTCAAATTGTTGTAGGATCAACTGCCATCTGGACAGTCGACAATTCAGTATGGGTTTGCTGAACACATACTTAAGAGGATCCATGTGGGATATGAGATGGGTTGTGTGACCATGTAAATAATGCTGTAATCTCATGGAGGCCCATGCTAAAGCACAACAAGTCTTCTAAATGTACTTGTGTTCACTGATGCTGAATCTTTTGCTGAGGTAATAGATAGCTCGCTCTTGGCCTCTATCGTCTTTCTATCCCAGCATACAGCCCATGGCATTGTCATTTATGGACAGGTACATGAACAGGGGAACATCATCCCTGGGAGGTACCAAAACAGGAGCGTTAATCAGCTGCTCCTTGATTGTAAGGAAGGCTTTTTGACACTCATCATTCCATTTCATGGAGGAGTTCTTCCTTAACAATTTGAAGATTGGCTCACAGGTTGTTGTGAGTTGAGAAATGAATCGGCTAATGAAGTTGATCCTTCCCAAAAATCCCCGTATTTCCTTCTATCTGAGGAATGGGAATTTCCTTGATGGCCCTGGATTTTGGTAGGATCCAGCCAATCCTTTGTAGAAATGATTGGAAGCTTCTGCAACTTGCTGCGACTTGACACCAAAGGCGCACTTGGCGTGATTCAACTTCAAATTTTACTTACGCAACCTGTTGAATAGCTTTTTGAGATGGTCTAAATGGTCATCCTCCTTCCGGGATTTGACAATGATGTCATCCACATAGATCTCTATCTCCTTGTGCATTAAATCATGGAAAAGAGCCATCATAGCTCGCTAGTAGGTTGCCCTGGCGTTGATGAGGCCGAATGACAACCGTCTGTAGCAAAAGGTTCCCCAAGGCGTGATGAAAGCAGTTTTCTCACGATCTTCCTCAGCGGCCATAATTTGATGGTACCCCGCAAAGCAATCAGTAAAGGAGTACATGCCATACTGAGCAGTATTGTCAATAAGAATGTGGATAAAAGGCACGAAAAAGCTATCTTTAAGGCAAGCTTTGTTTATATCCCGATAATCCACACAGACTCGCACCTTTCCCCTTGGTTTAGGCACGGGAACAATGTTGGATATCCACTCCGGATATGTAGACACCATGATGATGCCAGCTTGAAATTATTTCACAATTTCCTCTTTAACTTTTAAACTCCATTCAGGTTTCAATCGCCTGAGCTTTTGCCTAACTGGCTTGAATCCTTCTTTAATGGGAAGGCGATGAGGAACAATGTTAGTGGACAAACCCACCATGTCTTCGTGAGACCATGCAAACACATCCTGGAATTGGGTTAACAGTACAACCATGTCATTTTGTTAATTTTTGGTAAGGTCCGAACCAATCTGGATTAGCTTAGGGTTGTCTAAGGTTCCAAGATTGAAAGGAGTGGTTTGATCAAGATTGGGTTTGGGTTTGTCAGCAACCCATTCCTTAATCTCTTGAGGTGTCTCAATGTCCTCTTGGATGTCCATCAAGTCTGAGTCCAACTTTGCATCAAAGTTACAGCCCTTGTGGAGAGAAGGCACCTCATCAGCAAGTACATGCACATCTAAATTCAGAGTCCTGAAACGAAATATGCTTTCACTTAATATATGCAACTGTTCGATCATACAAAAGTGTTAGCATGTACGTGATAAAATAACTACTAATATTGTAAAGGAAAGCAAGCAATTAAAATTATCTATAGGGCAGAGGGATTTTCTGCCCATTTTACCCTCGTCGACCAATGCATGGAGTGCTGCTCCAATTGTCGAGGGCAAAGTCCTGAAGGACTGCAGTGATAGAAAGATCGTCAGTGTCTTCCTTTTTCGGAATGATAACCATGATATCTGGGCAATCATCGTCTGGGGTGTATCTGTTTGTATGTTCATTATGAACAATGACGCGAATGCCTGCCATCCTCAAGGTAAGGTCATGTTTACGTTTCCGTTCCTTTTCTTCCGCCTTAGGATCAGGAATCAGCACCTCTTTAGCTTTGATTGGTACTGGTTTCGGAAATATCATAGCCACAGCATGAGCTGATACCTTTACTGGAGATTGCTTTAACTCATGAGGTAAAGGTATAGGAAATCTCCGTGCGGCGAAAGCTTGAGGAACCTGCTTATGCTTATGAGGATTCATGTGAGTGGAATTGGCAGAATAGCCTAGCCCGACTGTCCCAATTTGACTGGACATCTGGATAGGGTGCTTAATACCCTGTTGATCCTTACCACGCCCTTGTCCAGGTTGATAACCAAATAGCATCATTTCTTGAGTGGCTGACATAACCTCATCAGCAATTTTGGGTACGGGAAGTGGTGCTCCAATAGAATTATATTGCGTGTTACTCACTTCTAGAGTATGAAAACTGGCCGGATCAACTTCTGAATTGAAGCTGATAATTGGTAGAGTTCCTGGGATAGGACAATCCGGCTCAACATTAACAGTGACTAGACTATCGTTGATGATGTATTTGAGTTGTTGATGTAAAGTGGAGGGAACAGCTCCAGCCATGTGTATCCATGGTCTCCCCAATAGCAGGTTGTATCCTGAATCTATCCTGAGGACGTGGAAGGATGCGTTGAATGTATGAGGACCAATCTTAATTGGCAATTCAATCTTTCCCACAGAATTTCTCCGAGATCCATCAAAAGCTCTGATGATCGTATGGCTACTTTGGATTCGCTTGAGATTGATATTCATCTTCACCTAGGTGGCATAAGGACATATATTTAGAGATGATCCTCCATCTATCAAAACTCCAGCTAGCATATACCCGAAAGACAACACTGTGATGTGCAGTGGTTTGCAATGACCGGTCCCTTCGGGAGGTATGTCATCATCAGTGAAGGATATCACATTGTTGTTAAAAATGTGATCAACCATATGTTGAAATTTTTCCATATCCACTGATTTTGGCAAGTAGGCTTCTTCCAAAACCTTTAGCAAGACCTTCCGATGATCTTCGGAAGAGAAAACCAAGTCCAGAATTGAAATCTGGTGTGGAGCTTCTCGTAAGCTTAAAACCACTTTGGCTTCATTATGACCCATAGTATGGAGGAATTTTTCAATCCTCTCCATGGGCAGCTTCCCCTTTGCTTCGCAAGTAGGTTTGATAACCCGTTGAGGAAGATACAGTGGATTCTCTCTCGACATTGTAGCAGCAGTATAAGACGTGGATCCTTCAGCTTCTCCATAATTCCATGGAACTTTGTGTAAGCTAACAACATGATGTTGTAGTCTGCAAGGCAAAGGAATTGGCTCTGTGCGGCCACTTTCAAAGGATTGTTAGCTCCTTTGAGATGAATTGGTTATATGGGAAATACTTTGACAGTTTCATCATCCACTTCAGAAATAACTGCAACTGATCCCTTCCATTGGGTACGACATGCATTCCCACCCTTAAGTTGCACAGTGTAATCATCTGCTACTTGCAGGACACCGCTATCGATAAGATTTTGAATGAGATGGCGGAGTGCCCAGCATTCTTCTGTGTTGTGACCGCGAGAATGTGAATGATATTGACACATTTTATCAGAATTGAACCGCCCTGAGAGGGGATTGATTGGAGGGACAAGGAATGTGATTCTTCCTTTGTTGATCAACATTTGAAGTATCTCTTCCAGAGATTGGCCCAAATACGTGAATTCCCTTTGATTGGCGAAATCCCGACGTGCTTTAGCACTTGCTCGCTTTGCAACCTTATCCTCCATAGCTTCACTTTCTGAAGGTGTTGATGGAGCATTCATAATAAATGGAAGGAAATAGGCATGCTCCTGCCTGATTAATTGGCGTGTGACTTGGTGTTGATCAGTTACCAGTTCTGCCAATTGCTCAATTTGTTGGCAAAGAGCTTTCATCTTTCGTTCCATGATAAACTGGAACTTTGAATAATTCCATTTGTCAACACCGTCTTTGATGGGTTGGGATGTTTCACCAGTAGAATTGGAACCATGTCCAGTGCTCCAACTGATCATGTTAACCTCTTCTTCTTTGTGTTGAGGGAGAGGGTTGTCTTGCACATGAGGTTGATCTGGCTTGGTGACCACAATCTCACCATTGTTAATTAGATCTTGGATCTTGTGTTTCAAGGCCCAACAATCTTGAGTATCATGTTTGGGTGCCCCAACATGATAAGCACACTTCCGAGTAGCATTAAAACCCTTCCCATTAGGGTTGGCTGGTGGAAGAAGATGTGTAATTTTCTTCTGAGTAGTCAGAAGAGCAAGAATGTTCTCGAGCGAATCCCCTAAGGGTGTGAACGTCCGAGGTCGCTTTACTTCTCCACTTTTAGGCAATGGAGGGTTTGAAGATTGTGCTGAAAAAGGGGAGTAGTTTCTCCTTTGCACAGGCATGCTTGGATTGCCTTTCTGTCCTTGTAGTATCAAGGAAACATCCTCCTCTTTCTTTTTATGGACCCTCTGGGGGTTGATTCCATAAGAT
Organism: Panax ginseng; assembly: GCA_020205605.1. NCBI lineage: Eukaryota > Viridiplantae > Streptophyta > Magnoliopsida > Apiales > Araliaceae > Panax > Panax ginseng. The sequence continues at coordinate 94,143,878 of CM035129.1, forward strand.
CCGGACTGGATGTGCTCAGCAACAGCTTTAAGAACGGATAAGTCTTGAATTTTACTGGACTTCAATCCCATTTTAGCCATCTCGCCGTGTTTGATCATTTCAGAAAATGGTTTGCCAATACCAGCTAGAAGTCTTTAATAGAAAGGATCTTCCTGTACATCTATGAAGGCCATGACCATCTCTGATTCTGTCATGGAAGGAATAACTTGAGCAGCAAGGCGCCTCCACCTTTGAGCGTACTCTCTGAATAACTCATTAGACTGTTTCTTGACTTTGGTAATTTGATACTAGTCAGGAGCCATCTGAGATTGAAAACTATATTGAGTGAGGAAGGCATGAGCTAGTTCTTCCCAACTGTGGATCTTAGAGTTGTCTAATCTGGTATACCATGAACAAAGCTTCTCGGTCAGACTTTTTCCGAAATAAATGATTCTCGAGCTTTTCATCTCCTCGATAAGATCCGAGTTCTCCAATGAAAACCTTTAAATGTTTGTAAGGATCCCCTAATCTGTCATATTTTTCAAAATCAGGGGTCTTGAATTTCTCTGGATAATGCACACTAGGAAATATGCAAAGGTCTGTATATGAAACACTGCCATGAGTTCCAATCCCTTTGAGAGCGCGAATGGTTTCCTCCATTTAAAGGACCTTCTTCCTGATGTAACCGGTGTCTGGATCTCCTTTGAGATGAGTACCTTCAGGGTCTTTGTTGGTTGTATCCAACTGATGTTCTGGAATTGTTTTTTCCAGATGTTGAACTCCCCCTTGTGTAGAGGATTCTTTATGTGTAGGTATCTTCGTACCCTGAGTAGACTGGTGAAATTCTTTTAGTAGAACAGCCAAGTCTGTAATTTATTTACTCAATTCGTCAAATTCTTCTGGAAACAGGATTAGACTGTTCGGAAGAAGACATGATTGGCTATAGGCTTGCAGCCTTTTTGGATTTTGACCGGATAATAGGCCCAATTGCTTCCCTATATATATATATATATATATATATATATAAGCTGTAAATATATATATATGAACATTAGCAACCGCCACGAAGTGAACTCCAAAGTGACAAAATGTAAATAAAGTCAGAACGCGATCAATGCCCATGAAGTGAACTCCAGGTAGATTTAAATGTAAATAAAAGCTGTAAAAAGCCACCAGAAGGAAACTCTAGGCTGACAGAATGTAAATATATATATATATATATATATATATATATATATATATATATATATATATATATATATATATATATATATATATATAAAGAAACACACTGGATGTGTATCTGTGGCTCATCGGATATGTCCGACAATAATTATATATATATATATATATATATATATATATATATATATATATATATATATATATATATATATATATATATATATATATATATATATAGCGGTAAATGCACCAGATGTAAAATCCAGGCTCATCGAGATATATACTCGATAATAATTATATATATAAGTATATATATATATATATAAGCAATTAAACGCTCAGGATGTAAAATCCGTGCTCATCGAATGAGTCGACCACGCTTATATATATAAGTATATATATATATATATATATATATATATATATATATATATATATATATATATATATATATGTGTACAAAAGCAAATAAACACTCTGCATCAAGTTCAGGCTCAATCGAGGCATAACTCGATAATGTTAGTCCATATATACTAAATATATACATATATTAGTATATATATACAAATGTAAATGAAAACCACAGACTAAAAGTCCTGCAAAACACACTCATACACGGCCTCAACGTGTACAACAGTGTGTGATAATAGGAGAAAGAGGCTTTATGAAATGTAAGAAGGCTTAGCATGGGCTGCCAAAGTAGATTTCTTAGACTTTAAATGGATAAACACTCGGCTCATGAGATAAAAAAGTAGCTATATGTGAGCTAACTAGTGTTTAAAGGAGAGGAAACACTCAAAAGATGTTTATGCGAGTAAAATGGATGGGCTTCCTCGCTTTTTCCTTCTCTCTCTCCTTCAAATGGTCAATTTCTATATTTATAGATGAGATGGCCATAAGTCAACTCTGCGGCGACTGCAGTTCAACTACTACTACCGGGTCGTGGTGGCCCGCCTCATGGGTCCCATCATCACGTAGTAAGTGCACTCGTGCACTGTAATGTTTAATCGAACTTGCAGAACTTCAATCCGATCATCCAAACGAAGTATATCTGTACTTCTTCGGATCGCTTGTGTCAAGAGTTACGTAATGACATGGATTAGAGGTTGTACGAAGTCAGGAAGAGGGGTCTATGCCCATGGTCTTCAAGCTTCAAATTCTATCCAAAGTACTGCCACATGTAATAGTCCTTGGCTCTTGTGGGACATTGTTGTATGTATGTATGTATAAAGCACTGAGACGACGTGCCATTTGTCAGAGGAACAAGATGATGTATGACTCCTTGCCGGGGTTATCGTCGAGTTGAGTTGAAAGTAGACGTTGCTCAGGGTTAACTGAGATTGGACCACTTGTTGGTATGCTGCGATATCATCTTGTTGACTTGATCAAATGACGTGTTGACTCCTCACCGGGGTTATCGCCGGTTTAAGCGGAAAGCAGACGTTGCTCAGGGTTATGTCTGAGATTGGACTACTTGTTTGTATGTATCACTGTCATCTAGATTGAAGTTGATAGCATGTTTTTGACACAAGCATTTCCAGGGTTATCGCCGGAACTGCAATGGTATCCCTTGGGGCTATCACCAAGGATGGGGTTGCTACTCCCAGTGTTGTCTCTGGGACTAGAACTGAACGTCGCGGTGTTATCACCGAGACAGAACTGTCCTCTCCGGTGTTGTTGCCGGTCTTTCAATCTGCATATCTCGGGGTTATCTCCGAGATTGGAAATGACATTCCCGGGTTATGTTCTGGGTTTGAACCGAACTTCCGGTAGTATCCGGAATGGTTGTAAGCTGTCTTTCAAGGTTATCTCCAAAAGACAAATCTACCCTCCTGCAATGTTAGGAATAGGAGTGCAGAAAATTTTGAGTGTCTACAGGTATTTTGAAATTAAGTAAAATAAAAGAGTGATGAATTAAATTTTATGAGATAATATTCTTATTTAATTTAATAATTAAATTAGAGAGTTGATAAGGATTAAAGGAATTGCTATAATGTTGTTTTAATGTAATATAGTAATTAAAGTGATGTATTAATTTATTAAATAAAATTATAATAGAAATTATAATTTTGTTGTATTGGATTATGTGGAAAATTAATTTAATAAGTTGTTATTAGCTTTAATTTAATTAAATTTAAATATGGGAATTTATTTAAATTAAGTGGGACAATAAAACTATATTATAAATTAAAAGAGTTTTAAGTTGGTTTTACTAAACAAAGCCTTAGAGATTTTAAAATTCTTATTTTAATCTTATTTTACCAAATAAGGCTTAAGGAATGATTAAGTCATTATTTTTAATTGGTTTTGCCAAACAAGCCTTATGGCTTTTGAATTTTAAAACTGATAATTTTTTTTTGTAACTGATGATTAATTAGGCGTATTATGTTTTTGTCAGTTTTTCTTTTACGTATTATTGGTTTATCCTATTTGCAAAGAAAGAACATAGTTTGAGAGGGAGAGAGAGCTTTGGAGAGAAATTGAGAAGGGAAGAGAGTTTCTTTGTGAATTTGAGAAGGAAGTGGCAATCAAAACCTCTCTAATCATCTTTGCTAAGGTTTAATCAAGAATCAAAGGTAAGAAATTTAGTTTTATTCTTAGTTTGTGTTTTTTTGAGTTCTTCATATTAGATTTTGGTTGTATGATTTGTTGAGATATGATGTTACATGTGGTACTAGATGTTTATAATCTATTAGTTGTTATCTAAAAATAATTTTCAGAAATCAAATTCATATGAAACATGATTTTAATGAATATTTGGGTTATATTCTTAGTTTATATGTTCTTGAGTTTTTTTCATAGAAACTTTGATTTTTGTTGTATAATTTGATGAGATATGGTCTATATATGTTAGTTAATGATCATAATATGTTATATGTAGTTTATAAATGATTTTGGTGTATCAAATTCATGAGTAGTCATGATTGAGAAGAAGGAATTGGTTTTGGTTGAATATGTGTAAAATGGTTTACTTTGAGTAACAAATTAATGTTTAATTCATGTAGTAAACTGTAAATTGATGATCATTTGTGTAATACATTCAAAAACGAAAATAACGCAAGTTGAATGAATCAATTTGGTTAAGAAACGAATTCATAGTGAATGAATTCGCTAAACATGTTAAAACATGAAAATTTTGTATAAACATGAGTTTTGGATTAAGATTTGGGTTAGTTAATATTTTTTTTTAATTGTTTATTCTTTGGTATGTTGTAGTTCTATGAATTACGAATCCATAGAATTGAAAATGGAATAATTTGGATGTGTATAGCTTAATTTATTAAGACTAGTAGGAGAACAAGGGTCAAAAATCGCAAGAACAGTAAAATGGTAATTCTGGTTCTCCTATTAGACATAGCTGCGCTGTGCCCTAAGTCTCTTGGAGCGCAGTTGCGCTGGTCCCAAGGATTATTTGGGCGCTGCTACGCTCATGAAATGTCAGAAGTGACTATTTTGAAATCCTTTGGTAAAATAGCCTTAAGGTTTTCATACAAACTCTGTTTGAGGCGATTCAACTTGATTCAGAAAGATAACGAGTAGACCTACAACTTTCATTCTTTACGTTTTTCAATTTAAGGTCGGGAACATGGGTAAAAATGACCATCTTTAGGACTGATATGTATTCAGAGGCAATCGGAGGGCGTCGGGCATGCACGTATGCAAGTGTAGTGCTTCTGACAACAAAAAATGATGTTCTAAGTTATAAAACATTAATATTATGATGTATAATGATGTTTAACATTAATAAATGATGTATTAGATGTTGTATAAGCATACTAAGCGTACACAAGCGAGATAAATCGGGTGTGCGACAAATGAACGTCGTGACAAGTGTTAATGAACTTAAAAAGTGTTTTAATTAAAATGAAATAAACATTATAAGATATGAAATGTAATTAATATAAAACCAATAAGAAGTCCTAGGAAGACTTAAACACTTGAATGAACTTCGAGTTTGACTAAGAAGAAATATAGTATTGATTAATAAGTTATAATAGATTGAAACTCAACGTTGTAAGAGTTGAGAATGTGATTTGGATGCTAAAAGTCTTATGTTACATGTTAGTGAGTTTTCAGATTCGTGTTATATGGTTGATTAATATGGATAAACCTTAAGCTAAAGGTTATAACTTAACTAAGATGAGACTTAAATCTATGAGGATAATGTGTATGTAGCTAATTGATGTGATAATCCTAATGGTATGTGTAGGATATTGGAGTACGTGAGTTTTAATTGTATAGCTTACGCAAGAGGCAAGTTCCCTAACCTTTGCTACTTTATTATTCAGCAAGGTTTACTTGTCACTGTCAGGTTATACTTATGCAAGTTCTCTATCTCTAATCTCTTATTGAGTAGTTAAGCTATTATTGTTACACAAGTTTCCTAACCTTAATTTTACGTTATGCAAGTTCTTGAAGTTATTATTCAATTGAGCAAGTTCTCTAACTTTAATTTTTCATTATGCAAGTTTTTGTTCCTAACTTGTTATTGTTATGCGTATTCTTTAACTCTAAATTATTGTTGAGTAAATTTCTAAACTACACTTTTCGTTGAGCTAGTTAATTAATCTTTTACTCCTTCATTTCAAGCGAGGTTGTTTTGTTTATTCAAAGATTTTACTATTATTGGAAAGCTTGATCTTATTGAAAAACATTTGTTTAGCTAAAATTAATCGTTGTTTAATAACTGATCACCAATGTCATTGCACTATCTTACATTGTTTTACCGAACTCTTAGTTGACTAGCGATTCTTTATTGATTCAACTAATCCTTAGTTGATGAATGTTCTAAACTCTAAATTACCCCTAAAGTCAGTTCAAACCAAACTTCCTTTGGTTTGCTTATGAATCTGTATAGTCTTAAGAATGTATAATCGATGACTAATATTTGTTCAGCTGATAAACCATTGATAACCTATCTCTTATTGATACATTGACATAATTCTTTTGCAATCAAACTCTTGAATATTTATTGATCCCTACTTGATTCAACCAGTACTTGGTTCTAAAGATTTAGAATTCCTTTGAAGTTAATTCCAAATCAAACTTCCTTTGGTGCGAAACCTGATAATCTAAGCTGAGATGAAAAACCCTATATCAGGGGATTATTTTAGAGCTATGCAATGGCGTTAAAATATTTGCGCAATACATAGTACAAAGGGCTGATCACCTGGAGTACGAGATGATGGTTCGCATAGTCATTTAGACTGTTAAAGGTTACAGTAGAAACACTTGTTAACCTAGGACATAGATGATGATTATGGTCTTTTAGACTATTAAAGGTTAAAATATAAATACTTGACAACCTAGAGCATAGTTCGTGGTCTTATGACCCTCAGTGCATTCTTTCATCTTGATATCTTTTGTTAACTTAAACGTTCATTATTCCTTTGAACTCATAGCTTTTGAATTAAAGTTTATTGTTCCGGTAAGAGTACTTTACCATTAAAAGTTTAGTTAATTGTCATTTATAAAATGCTATTGTATACTATCCTTCTTGTGGGCAATTTTTTTCTCATTCTTGTACAAAAAAATGTAGATGAAGTTAAAAAGTTTGAAGAGCTTTCTACAAGCAAGGGCAAGGGTAAAGTGCTTGATTAGACGATGTTTAGTTTACCATTTATTTATGAAGCTTATGTAATAGATTTGATTAGGGGTGTCACAAGTTGGTATCAAAGCTTTAGGTTATGAACCTTAGGTGGGGAAACCTTAGGCTATAACCTTCTAGGAGATCGAAAACATAGAGGTGATAAACTCTTATCGAGTTCTAAGGAATGAATTAAGGAAATTCATTGAAGATAAAATGATAAAAGACTTTATGTGCTTATGTGTTAATGACTTATGTGCTCGCGAGTACTTAAGAGTAGCGAGTATTATACATATCGAGTTGTGGGAGTTATTAAAATTTGTTGTCAGAATGATTGATGAAGGAAGATAGGGATTACGAGCCCTGAGAAGTTCGTACAGTCTGAGTATGGTTGGTATTGGGAATGCCATACCCGTTAATTTCTGTTATAGAACTTAGGTATGACCTTGAGTTTGATCATGAAGATGAATTTTAGAAGGTAAAGATGAAGTATGAGTAAGAGGAGTTAGGAAAGCCATAGAGCGCCAAGCCACGCTAGCGCAAAAAGATATCGCAACTCAAGAAATTACCGCACGAGTGGGAGGTGTAGAGTAGAGATTATCTCAGTTAGAGTATTAAAGAGGATAGTTATTAATGAGATTGCGCAGGAATGACTTGGGAAATGAGTAAGAAAAGCGAGCGAAAGCTGAGGACGCATGGATGAAGGCTTCTAAATGCATAGATCGTGTTAAAGACAATTCAAAGAGTGCTAAGCGAATATTGGAACTTAGAATTTTGTCTTCCACTTTCCTGATGATTCGTATCGTGGAGCAAGAGCAAAATGAAGCTGTAGAACATAGAATGTTCTTGTAGATTGCAAGAAAAACAATAAGATGATATATAAATTATGATGAAAATTAATAAGATGTAGATCCCAACTTTTAAAATAACTAGTGGGATATGATGAAGTAATTCTGGAATTTTATTATTATAGGATAAATGATATAAATAGCAGTGAGACTATTTTGTTATGTGTAATATAATAAATGAATAAAGTATTATTATTTATTAAGATTGTAACGCCCGAGAAAATCGGATTTATATGAGAATTAAATTTTTATTTGATTATGTGAATTAAATGAATTTAATTGATTATTTATGTGAGTAAGCTATGTGAAGGTCGTTCTATGACCTAGAATGTGCGGATGTGGTTAGTATTCTGGCTATGTGCTAGAATTAATTGTTTTGAATTTCCAAGATAAAAATAAAAGTTTTCCGAGAAATTCCCGTAAAAACACTAGTCATCCGTTTCTGCTCGGGAGTTAAGTTTGAAATTCTGAGAAACACGTAATGATAGAATATGAAGACGAGATGGAATATTTAATAATATTTCATTTATGGCAAACGAAGTTTTTGCCTTCAGACTTAAAACCTAAGGATTGAAAAGAATGATTTCCGAGAAGAAAATGAGATGCGTATAACGAATTACAATAATGATTATGCGTAAGTGATACGAGTATAATACGAAGATTTAATACGAAGTACAATACGAATATCGTACGAGTATTATACAAAAAGAATACGTGAATTATACGTGTAGAATACGATTGGTGTTATGGACTTAAAGTTAGGACTTAATATGATCCAATTAGATTTGGATTATACCAAGTCCAAGCAATTGAGTAGTCAAGCCCAATGAATTAGGTGTTTAAGTCCAAGTCAAGGCCCAATGTTATGTTTAATAAAGCCCGATCCAAGAAACTAAATCGTGGATCGAACCGGTGGGTCACCAAATGGGTAAAACCCATGGTACAACCCATGGGGATGACCCATGGGCATGTGGGCCAGCCACTTGGTTGCCAAGTAAAGTGATCTACTTGATCACCAAGTGTTTTACTTGGTGATGAGGTAGTGAATAGTAAGGAGGTGGGGGAGAATGACCATTAAGCCCTCCATTTGAATTGTACATAAAAGAGAAGCTTATGTTGGTTATTTTTGGTTTTCCAAGAGTCATTCAACATATATTCAGAAAGAAAAAGAGCTAGACTTAAGCCATCATCTCACCTTGAAGCTTTTCATAAGAGATTTTAGCAAGAAAGTAAAGATCAGTAAGGTAATATTCCTTAATAGTAATTTTCCTTCCCTTTTTGATTTCTTTGATTATAAAGAATCACAAATTGGTGGAGCAGGCCTCTTATGGAGGAATAAGGATGGCTTGTAATATATAAAACCATTATAAGTCATGTGTAAATAAAAATCATAAGGGTTTACGTATGTTTAAACCATAGGAAATATCATTATAAGTACGTTTATTAAGTATATAAACTCATCTTATTTTAAACGTCTAGTTCGGTTAGTAACGTAAGAACGTTAACAATCCGGGATGAAGGGTAGTAAGTCAAATTGACATTATTAATGAAATAAAGTTAAATAAGACACAGAAGAGAAAGAAGTTGATAGAAACAATGTGATTGATTGTTTGGTAGCTAAGTACAGTGTGCTATGTGAATATATCATGTAGATTTTGTAAAGGCTGAGAACAGTTGAATAAATTATTTGAAGACGCTTGAAGGCAAGTTTTCTTAACGCTTGTCTAACCTTCGTGTTAGTCGAGTTTTCATGATTCATTGTCTTCGTTGCATGAATGATTTTAAAGAAAGAATCAATGCCGCTTTTAACTCTCGGCTGGACTGCTCGTAAGAGGTAGATTGATTTGTATACATATCTTTCTATATAGAAATGATAACGCTTATACTATGCCAAGTATTTGGTGCGGATTCAAAGGTAAGGTTTGTCTATGAACAAACAAAAGTATTTTTCATCGTTTATTCGATGGGCACACGAGTTTGCCAAAACTTAAACGTAAATATGTTTAATCTGATAAATGTTGATCAACATAGAGTACTATAGGATGATCACCTGAAGTGCTCGTAAGAAATGCTTGGATGTACAAACCTTTAGTCTTTGTGATGTCCTTTTCAACTATGAAAACCAAAAGATACTGTTCATGGTCTCTCAACCGGTTCAGAATTCCTAAACTATTATATACTTTGGGAATTGATGTTATGAATTGTTAAGTATTAATGTTTCATAATACTTCATGACTATGAGGTCAGCTATGGAAGATAGTCATATAATTCACGAATGTGGTATTCATATTATTCTTTGTTAGACTTGCGTGAATTATATGATTGCAGTTAAAGTAGAGCATACTGAGAATGCTATGAGAAATAAGGGCAAGGCTAAGATGGATAGTTAACTATTTTGTAATAGATTAGTATGATTGTATGTATTATAATTACGAAAACAAACGATGTAATCGGTTTATGAACCTAGGAAAGGATTTCACTTTGATTGTAATAAGAAGATAGTAATTACATTCATTATGTTGTGGTTTTAATGGAATGATTGTATAGTTATGAGTACCGTGTAGCTCCATATGTTGGGTTGGAAGATACCCGAATTTGGGGGCGTTATAGGTTGGTATCATAGCATTAGGTTGTAAAACTTAAGGGGGGAAGAACCTTAAGCTAATAACCTCGTTAAGGAAGGTAAAGTTTGAAGAAAGTAAATTGAGTTGAACGAATTAATAAGGTATTGAGGAAACTCAGTACCGAAAGATTTAAAAGATGGAAATTAATCCTAAATATATAAAATGTGATTTGTGCTTATACTATTGTGTATTATGTACTAATCAACTTGTTATGTGATATTGTAGATGTCGATCGATAGCTTGATGTATAGAGACATTCACGTGGTGAGTGAAGAGTCTGTGAACCGAGTGGAGATTGTATCTATGCCAGTGGTGGTGGTACCGATAGTGGTTCTGGAAGATTTTGATCCAGAAGAGTACATTTCTGGGGAGGATTACTCTGAGGAAACAATGGGAATAACATCATATCTGAATATGATGATAGATGTGGAGGAGGATATGGAGGTAACATCGATTAATATGGTGGTACCTACTCAGGAGTCAACACCTCCAGATGCAATGAGATCATTGTACCTAGCTATGCTTGATAGAATGTGCATCTCATGCAATTGTAGTGCGTATACGTAATGAGGAGATTACCGCCTTGTATGAGGTGAAAGAGTCTGCAGAGGCAGATTTTGAGTCAGAACACGATGAGAAAGTGCTGATGACGGATAAGGCGAGGGATTATAACAAAGAGGCCGTAGAGCTTCGAAAGAAACTGGTTGAAAAAGACCAGAAGATTGCTAGGATGTCGTACATCCATGAATGCGCCACGAGGATTTCAAGTTTGAAAATTGCTTGTTATTTTATTGAGTCGAAGGCACTCAACATACGATTAATCGAGATATTGTTTAGATTTTAACAAATCAAAAACATGAGAATACCGTAAGGCAGTGTTAGTAGATCGTTAGATCTTTTTGGTATATGTGTAGTGACGTACAACCCTCTTTTGTATAATTAAAGGATAATCTTTTTCTAAATCCCAATTTTTGTAGAAGTCAATAGCGGGATAGTAATGTAATAGCTTTTGGCTATGGAAACAAAATGTAAATAATTTTGACTATGAAAGCATATTAATATAATGAAGTTTTTGTTTAATGCGCTTGTTGTGGTATGAGTTATTATTTGAGAATGATAAATAAGTAGTTAAATAAATAATAGTGAAACTTTATTTATTTAATTAGAATTATGTCGCCAAGAAGGAGACAACGTAACCAAGATGCTTAGTCTCATAATGAAAATCAGGGGGGGGGGGGTCCTAATAACCCTATGAAAGAGCTCGTTAATTTATTAACGACAACATTTAACCAAGTTGGGGGAGGGATTCCTGTAGCACCTAAGGTAGCTAGAAGAACTACCTTTAAGGAATTCAAAAGTGTGGGTCCTCCGGAGTTCAGGGGAATGACGAATCCATTAGAGGCCCAGACATGGGTGAAAGAGATAGAGAAGGTGTTTGTCATTACAAACGTAGGTGAGGCACAAAAGACTTCTTTTGTGACTTACATGATGAAATGGGAGGCCAACTACTGGTGGGAGGCTCACCGGTGGTGGGGCTAGAATAGAGGCGATTATATCTGAACAGTTCTCAAGAAGGTATTTTTCGAGAACTACTTCCCTACTAAAGCATGCAAGGTACAATGGAGATTAAGTTCTTGGAACTTAAGTAAGGGAATATGACAGTGCCCCAGTACGCAGCCAAATTCAATGAATTGGCACGATTTTCTCCACATCAAGTGGACACAGAAGAGAAGAAGGCACGTAGGTTCGAGCAGGGCCTAAAACCCTGGCTCTGCAGTAGGATTTTGGTGTTTCAGAGTGCTTCCTACGGGACCATTCTAGAAAAGGCAATAATAGCTGAAGGTGGTGGTGAGGCGTTGTCTCAGTACCATATGGAAAGGAAAGATAAGAATAAGAATGAGGGAGGAAATAAGGCTGAAGTTTCCAGTGGTAGTGGCACTATGCCAAAGAGGAAGAGTTTTAACCCTGGGAATACTGGGGTGAAACAAGGAGATCCTAAACGTAGGATGGAGGTATGCAAGACATGCGAAAAAACACATCTGGGAGTCTACTTAAAGGGGAAATCAGTTTGTTACAACTGTGGGCAGGAGGTAAATTTATCGCCCAACTGTCCCAACCCTAAGAAAAATCATGGGTGTTTTGTTTGTGGATCGTTAGACCATATAGCAAGAAATATCCAGAAAAAAGGGTTAGAGGGAAATAAGGGTTCTGGTAGTGGCAAGTTAGCCATTACTGGACCAACACCATTGGTGGGTAGACCCTCAGCCCGTACATTTAATATGACTGTCTAAGATGCGGTTGCATCATCAGATGTAGTAGCAGGTATCATTCCAGTTAATGAAATAAATGCTTATGTGTTCTTTGACTTGGGTGCTACTTGTTCTTTTATAGCATGTGGATTTGCTACGCGATTAGGTTTAATTCCTAAAAAGTTAGCAATACCTTTAGACGTTAAGGTAGCAAACGAAGAGATAATCCCCATTGAACATATTCATAAGGATTGTTGCGTAGATATTAGAGGTAATAAGTTATCGGTAGATTTGGTACCGATAAGGTTAAAAGAATTCGATGTAATTCTTGGTATGGATTGGTTGATTAGCCATAAGACTGTAATCGATTGCCATAGGAAAAGTGTGAACCTTAGCTTTCTAAGAAAACCAAGGTGGTGTTTTTCGGTAGTAAATCATCAAGACGCACTTGTTGTCTAACGATGACACAAGCTAGGAAGATGTTAAGAAAGGGGTGTGTAGGTTATCTGTGCCATGTTGTGGATACCCAAAGAGTGGGAGCATCCTTGAACCAGATACCTATAGTTCAAGAATTCGCGGATGTATTTTCGGAGGAATTATCGAGTATTCCATCGGATAGGGAGGTTGAATTTGTGATTGATCTGTTACCGGGTACGGCACAAGTTTCAAGGGCACCTTATCGGATGGCGCCAGTTGAGATGAAGGAGTTAATGGTTCAATTGCAAGAACTATTAGATAGGAAGTACATTCAAAAGAGTGTGTCTCCTTGGGGAGCACCGGTATTGTTTGTAAAGAAAAAGGATGGGTCGTTACGACTTTGTATCGACTATAGAGAGTTGAACAAGTTAACGATTAAGAATAAATACCCGTTGCCCAAGATCGATGATCTATTTGATCACCAAAAAGGTAAAGTATTTTTCTAAAATAGATTTGCGTACGGGGTATCATCAGTTAAAAGTAAGGAAGGAGGATATACCTAAAACGACGTTCAGAACTCGTTATGGTCATTACAAGTTTCTGGTGATGTCGTTTGGGTTGACAAATACACCAGCCGCATTTATGGATATGATGAGTATTTGGACAAGTTTGTTGTAGTGTTCATTGATGATATTCTAGTCTATTCTAAGACGTCAGAAGATCATGCTGAACATTTAAGGATAGTGTTGGAGACACTACGGAAGGAAAAGTTATATGCGAAATTTACAAAGTGTGAATTTTGGCTTGAACGAGTGCAGTTTCTAGGACATGTTATTGACAAAGATGGCATTTCTGTGGATCTAGCAAAAGTAGAAGCAGTTAATGAGTGGGAACAACCGAAAATGCCAACTGAGGTTCGGAGTTTTCTGGGGTTAGCGGGATACTATAGAAGGTTCATCCAGGACTTTTCTAAAATAGCTACTCCGTTGATAAATTTGACAAGGAAGTCGATGAAGTATATGTGGACTGAAAAATGTGAGAATAGTTTTCAGGAATTAAAGAAGAGGTTAAATGAGGCACACCAGATTGTCTTTTCCAAATGATACGGGAATTTTGTAGTGTATATAGCGATGCTTCAGCATAGAGGATCGGGTTGAATGCTCATGCGCAAGATGGTAAGGTCATCACAGCGTTATGCATCACGTTAATTAAAGGATTATGAGAAGGCCTATCCTACTCATGATCTAGAATTAGCAAATGTAGTTTTGCCTTAAAGATATGGAGGCATTATCTATATTTGGTGAGAAGTGTGAGATATATACGGACCATAAAAGTCTGAAATATATCTTCACACAGAAGGAGTTGAACATGAGGCAGAGAAGGTCGTTGGAACTAATAAAAGATTACGACTGTGATATCTTATATCATCCGGGAAAAGCAAATTTAGTAGCCGATGCGCTAAGTAGCAAGGGTAGAGAGAAACTGTCAATGTTAACAACTCAGAATGAGTTGTTAACAGAAATGGCGAGAATGGAATTAGAAGTTAAATTACCGGGTAAAGTAGAGGATATGTTATTTTCCATGAAGACTCAACCGACCATAGTTGAACGTGTTAAGGAAGTGCAACTGAGCAACAAGGAAAGCGAGCATATGAAGCAGAAAATAGAAGATAAAGAACTGACTAAGTATAACCTCGATAGGGAGGGATTACTTCGTTTTGGAGGAAGAATTTGGGTTTCGAATAATTCTGAATTAAAAGAGGAGATAATGAGTGAGGCCCATAGTTTGAGGTACTCGATACATCCCGGTAGTATGAAGATGTATCAAGACCTTCATCAGAACTTTTGGTGGCCGAACATGAAAAGGGAGATAGCGAGAATATATTAAGAGGGTGCTTAACTTGTCGAAAAGTTATAAAATTTGAACACCAACGACCGATCCTGTTGTTGCAATTGTTAGAAATTTCAGTGGAAATGGGAGTACATCACAATGGACTTTGTGGTGGGACTTCCAACAACAAAGAAGGGGTACAATGTTATTTGGGTGATAGTGGATCGATTGACGAAATCGGCTCATTTTCTACTAATAGGAGTTAGGTATAACCTAGAACAATTAGCTAAGCTTTATGTCAAAGAAATTATTTCAAGACATAGAGTACCTATTTCGATCGTGTCAGATCGTGATCCACGATTCATATCAAACTTTTGGAGGAGTTTGCAAGAGGAAATGGGAATGCAGTTGAGATTGAGTACGGCTTATCATCCTCAAATGAATGGACAAAGTGAATAAACGATTCAAACGCTTGAAGATATGTTCAGATCCTGCATTATGGATTTCAAAGGGAGTTGGGATGACCATCTACCGTTGGTGGAATTTGCATACAACAATAGTTTTCACGCTAGTATAGGCATGCTGCCTTACGAAGCGTTGTATGAAAGGAAGTGTCGAACTCCACTGTGTTAGGATGAAGTGGGTGAACGTCAGATGTTGGGACTTGAGATGGTACAACAGACGGCAGACATGGTAAAGCTAATATGTACTCGGTTGGTAGCGGCTCAAGATAGGCAAAAGAAGTATGCCGATCCGCACAGAGAAAAGAGGGAATTCGATGTAGGATTTTATGTCTTTCTGAAAGTATTGCCTTGGAAAGAAAAGATACGTTTTGGAAAGAATGGGAAGTTAAGTCCAAGGTTTATAGGACCTTTTGAGATTTTAAGGAGGGTAGGAGAGGTAGCTTATGAAGTAGCCTTACCTCCAGAAATGGACCGCATTCACAATGTGTTTCACGTGTCTGTGTTGTGTCCTTATAAGCTAGACTATAAACACGTAATAGAGTATGAATCTATTCAGATAGAGAAAGATTTATCGTATGAAGAACTTCCTATTCAAATTGTTGATAGGAAGGAACAAGTTTTGAGAAATAAAGTAATACCTTCAATGAAGGTGATATAGAAAAACCACAATGCTGAAGAAGCAACGTGGGAACTCAAAAGTAAAATGAAGAAAAATTTTCCTCATTTGTTTATGTAATTATAAGCGAGATTCTGGGGACAGAATCCTTATAAGGGGGGCAGAATGTAACGCCCGAGAAAATCGGATTTATATGAGAATTAAATTTTTATTTGATTATGTGAATTAAATGAATTTAATTAATTGTTTATGTGAGTAAGCTATGTGAAGGTCGTTCTATGACCTAGAATGTGCGGATGTGGTTAGTATTCTGGCTACGTGCTCGAATTAATTGTTTTGAATTTTCAAGACGAAAATAAAAGTTTTACGAGAAATTCTCGTAAAAACACTAGTCATCTGTTTCTTCTCTGGAGTTAAGTTTGAAATTTCGAGAAACACGTAATGATAGAACATGAAAACGAGATGGAATATTTAATAATTTTTCATTTATGGAAACAAAGTTTTCGTCTGCGGACTTAAAACCTAAGGGTTGAGAAGAATGATTTCTAAGAAGGAAATGAGATGCGTATAACGAATTACGATAATGATTATGTGTATGTAATACAAAGATTTAATATGAAGTACAATACGAATATCGTACGAGTATTATACGAAAAGAATACGTGAATTATACGTGTAGAATACGATTGGTGTTATGGACTTAAAATTAAGACTTAATATGATCCAATTGGATTTGGATTATACCAAGTCCAAGCAATTGAGTATTCAAGCCCAATGAATTAGGTGTTTAAGTCCAAGTTAAGGCCCAATGTTATGTTTAATCAAACCCGATCCAAGAAACCAAACTATGAATCGAATCGATGGGTCACCAAATGGGTAAAACCCATGGGGATGACCCATGGGCATGTGGGCTGGCCACTTAGTGGCCAAGTAAAGCGATCTACTTGATCACCAAGTATTTTACTTGGTGATGAAGTAGTGAATAGTAAGGAGGTGGGGGAGAATGACCATTAAGCCCTCCATTTGAATTGTCTATAACAGAAAAACTTATGTTGGTTATTTTTGGTTTTCCAAGAGTCATTTAACATATATTCAAAGAGAGAAAGAGCTACACTTAAGACATCATCTCACCTTGAAGCTTTTCATAAGAGATTTTAGCAAGAAAGTAAAGATCAGTAAGGTAATATTCCTTAATAGTAATTTTCCATCCCTTTTTGATTTATTTGATTATATAGAATCATAAATTAGTGGAGCATGCCTCTTATGGAGGAATAAGGATGGCTTGTAATATATAAAACCATTATAAGTCATGTGTAAATAAAAATCATAAGGGTTTACGTAAGTTTAAATTATAGGAAATATCATTGATGAATTTAGTTGTTGATGAACAATTGAACACCATCACTGTTAATATATGTGCATCTTGCTTGGTTAGGATGTAAATATGAAATCAATAGAGTGTTCCATTCGATTTGGCTAATAGAACAGTAATAACGAAGTTATGGTGAATTTTACGAAAATAGACGTTAAACGTCGAAAACGTAAAAATTCTGGATTTATAGTCGAAAGTTGTCGTAAGACTTGAAAATGTTGGTTTTCAATGTAAACACATGAGATAGGGTATTTAAGAGTCCTGGGCTCAAGAATCGTCAGATTCTGACTTACAATGAAGAAAACGAGTATTGAACGCTCAATAACGTTTAACGAACGCTTAATAATGAACTTAGAAATGAATTTTGAGTTAAGGAATTTGGAAATGTAAAATTCTTATATGAACGCGTAGAGTATATAAAATGAGAGTTGTAGGCTTTTGAACGGACCAAATCCGACTTATAACGAAGAAGTTATGAAGCCAGGAAGTTCACCAAAAAATTTTATCTGTAAAATTTTCCAGTGCGGAGGTCCGTCAGTGTCGCGCGCCAGAACAAGGCTTATTGTATCAGCAGCAAATGCCAAGCACACGATATAATGCCCTACTTAAGAGTGGCATCGCGGTGCCATTCATATAAAGGAGTTTTGTGCCGCAATGTAAAAACCGGGTTTAGCCATCGTGAATTGGCGCCTAACGCCGATGTTGCATAGAAGAGGCCATGCCATGCCGCCGAAGCGTAGAAATTATTGTAACAAGTTAGGTTTTGATTTCAATTGTTTCAAGAACGATATAAGATGAGTTTATATACTTAATAAATGTACTAAAACCATTCCTATGTTGTATATACTAGTTTATATGGTGATGAACTTAGGAATTGTACGTGAATTGTTAGTATGGTAATAAAGAACACGAAGTGTTATAATAAACCGTGAACGGTAATCGACATTGGTACTCCACCAATGACGATTGAGTTCGGTTAGTAACGTAAGAACGTTAACAAGCCAGGATGAAGGGTAGTAAGTCAAATTGACATTATTAATGAAATAAAGTCAAATAAGACACAGAAGAGAAAGAAGTTAATAGAAACAATGTGATTGATTGTTTGGTAGCTAATTACAGTGTGCTATGTGAATATATCATGTAGATTCTGTAAAGGCTGAGAACAGTTGAATAAATTATTTGAAGACGCTTGAAGGCAAGTTTTCTTAACGCTTGTCTAACCTTTGTGTTAGTCGAGCTTTATGTGATTCATTGTACTGAGTTGCATGAATGATTTTAAAGAAAGCGTCAATGCTAGTTTTAACTCGGCTAGACTGTTTGTAAGAGGTATATTGATTTGTATACATATCTTTCTATATATAAATGATAACGCTGTCATATGCCAAGTATTTGGTACGAATTCAAAGGTAAGGTTTGTCTATGAACAAACAAAAGTATTTTTCATCGTTTATTCGATGGGCACGCGAGTTTGCCAAAACTTAAACGTAAATACGTTTAACGGATGAATTTTGATCAACATAGAGTACTATAGGCTGATCACCTAGGAGTGCTCGTAAGAAATGCCGGATGTACAGCCTTAGTGTTGTGATGTCCTTTTCAAGTATGAAAACTGAAAGATACTGTTCATGGTCTCTCGACGGGTTCAAAATTCCTAAACTATTATATACTTTGGGAATTGATGTTATGAATTGTTAAGTATTAATGTTTCATAATACTTCATGACTATTAGTTCAGTTATGGAAGATAGTCATATAATTCACGAATGTGGTATTCATATTATTCTTTGTTAGAGTTGCTGAGCTTGTTGTGTTCACTTCTTGCGTGAATTATATGATTACAGTTAAAGCCGAGCATATTGAGAATGCTAAGAGAAATAAGGGCAAGGCTAAGATCGATAGTTAACTATTTTGTAATAGATTAGTATGATTGTATGTGTTATAATTACGAACAACGAACGATGTAATCGATTTATGAACCTGGGAAAGGATTTCACTTTGATTGTAATAAGAAGATAGTAATTACAATCATTATGTTGTGGTTTCAATGGAATGATTATATAGTTATGAGTACCGTGTAGCACCATATGTCGGGTTGGAAGATACCCAAATTTGGGGTCGTCATAAAGATAAATCATGTGTTGTTTAAAATTAGTTGAGATAAGTTTGAAAAATTTAATGTGTGGATGAACGATGATCTAATAGTGGAAGTTTTAAACAGTAAGATGTCACCTAGAAGAAGATAGCAGTCAATCAACAGACCCCAGAGAATCATCCAACGCATTTGAGCCAATACGCAATGCAAGGTATGGTTCCGATCGCCATTATCTATCTGGTACGTGTGTTATTTAATTTAAGTGACACTTATTAATTTATGCCCGATGAATTTGCTTATAAATTAGATTGCTTTAAAAGAGTTAGACTATTCCCTAAATATAGAAAGTGTGAATAGTGATTCCTTTTAAGTTGAAGTGTAGAATCGCCGTATTGGTATTAAAGGCCACATGATGTCAATGGATTTATTTCCAATTTGATTTGTGAAACTCTGAGGTTGTTAAACCATGTGGTGATAAGGGATTGTCAAAGAAAGTGTGTAAACCTTGTGACTCCGAGGAAGTCAAAAGTAGTATTTTATTTTTTGTTGCAGATCACTTGTATGGTAGAGTTATTTATCGATGTTGTAAGTGGAGAAGTTGATAAGAAAATAATGTGTGGGAAACGCAAAGTTCAAGATAGCCACTTCGTTAGCTAACTTGACAAGGAAATCGGTGGAATTTATATGGGCAGGAAAATTATGAAGCGAATTTTCAAGAATTGAAGAAAAAGTTAAGTATGGCACCTGTGTTGTCTTTACCAGATAATATAGGAAATTTTGTGTTGTATAGCGATGCATCGTACAATGTACTAGGTTGTGTGTTTAGGCAGAACAACAGGGTCATTTTATACACATCGCGTCAATTAAAATTTTTTATGAGAAAGGGTATCCGACTCACGATCCAGAGTAGAGGTAGTAGTGGTTGCCCTGAGGATTTAGAGGTGTTATTTTTGGGAAGTAATGTGAGTTATAAACAGACTATAAGTGTCTACAGTATATCCTCGCACAGAGATATTTAAGCATGTGTTTGAAGTGATAGTTAAATTTGCTCAAGAATTATGACTGCAAAATCCAAAACGAATGTGGTTGCCGGCGTCTTAAAAAAAGGTAGGAGTTATTTTTATTAATTGAGCAAGATGGGTTCATAATAGAAATGGTTAAGTTGTGGGGGAGGTAAAGAAAGAGTAACTCCAAGATGAAGGTGTTAATTCAAGATCGATAATGAAGGAATTTGAATGTTGAAGGAATAAACTAGGTTTCAATCAAGATTGAGAATTGAAGAGGAAGCACAAATATATATCGCGCCTTCGACAATACTTTTGGTGGCAAGATATGATGATAGATTTCATGATATGTCAAAGTTAGCATATTACCTATCGATCAGTGTGCGAAGTTATATGTTAAAGAAATTATTTCAAGGCACGGTGTTTCAGTATCAATCGTGTTGAACCGAGATTCACGATTCACATCAAATTTTCAAAAACATTTGCAAGAACGCATGGAACGCAGTTAGAAATAAGTATGTCATATCATCTGCAAATCGATTGGCAAACTAAAAGGAAATCCATACATCAGAAGGCATGTTAAGCGCACGAGGAGTTATAAATAATGTGATAAGAGGAATTCATATTGAACAAGTTAAGGGCAAGTTAAGAGTAAGGTAATGTTAGGTGGGATTTCAATTGAGGACTCATATGGTAACTAAGTCATACAAACCTTTGTATGGGCAGAGGTTTTGTGCATGTACTTGGTTTATGGCATTGATAATTATTGGAATATCGGTGTCACGCTATCAATGTATATGTGGTGGAAAGTTGATTTTTTTCTCATGTATATATTAGATAGTTAGAGGCTTTTAAGATTAGGTTAGATGATAATAAGATTATTTTCGGTTCTTAAAACTAAAGCATATGGTAAGTTTGTGACTCATAATCATATGGTATATTTTGAACCCCTCAGCGAATGGACGCCTATGGTCTGACTAGGATAAGTTCTTAAACTCATATGATTATGGCAAGTTCCTAAATTTCCAAGGTGTGGAAGATTGATGAATTATATTGGGTATAAAACTGTTATAGTATAGGGAGCATTGATGTGAGATCCTGAATTTTATGAAATAAAAGTATTCAATTTTTCTATTTTGGTAAATAGTTAAATTGATAAAAGTTTAAAGTTAAGGGTGATATTTGAAAATTTTGCAAAGTAAGCAAGTTGTTATAAAATATTCGTTGTGTCGAAATATTTGTTTGGTTGGGGAATATTCTTTTCTTGGGGAAAATTAAATATAATAACACAATCATTAGTGGACCCCTAGCGGAATAATAATCGGATATAAAAAGGGACATAAATAATCCTTTTATAAAAATAACGCAATGAAAGTTTTACAGTTAGAATCGTTGAACTACCCGTAGTAAAAGTACGATACGCGTGTGATTGCATAGTAGCACATGGTATTGATTATTGATGCTTACGTGAGAAGTCACTCAGTTAAACTCAATTATTGCTACAGTAATTGCTGCATAATATCTCTCATATTATTGATTCAATTATTGTCACAATATTTTATATTATTAAATCAATGATTGAGATGACAAGTTGTTCATATTATTATTTGCATTATTGACGATGTCTAGAGAGTTCTGTCGAGAAAAGTGGTTAAGTTATTTAATTGCGCGCCAATAAAAAGAAGTTCTTATCGAAAAGCCCCCTCTTTCTTGGGAACGACTTGGTTGTTAAATATTGTGAGTTATAATATTAATGATGAATAAGTTTGTGTTGATTAAAGATGAAATTGATAGTTCCATTGTGTTGGGATTATTAGTGTTAGTGGAAATCGACATTTATTTTGATAATAATTGATGTCTGAAAGTTATATTGACCAATCGGGTAATTAATCGAATAAATGAGCAATTAATTGCTATTAATTCACATGCTTATAACTATGTGTTCACATGTGTGTAATATTGATTCACATGTATGTACTATTAGGGGAGGTGGTGCAAGATTGATAATACTTGCATGACTAAATTAAAAATGAAGGTATAGATGAAGGTACTATACTGTAATTATTTTTTTCACATGTATATACCTATTGAGTCACATGATTCTACTATTAATTCACATGATATACTATTAGGGGAGGTGGTGCAAGTTTGATAATACTTGAAGGACTAAATTAAAAATGAAGGAAAATATAAAGGTATTATACTGTAATATTTTGAGCCCCAAAATGTGCAATTATTGAAACTATATTTTTCTATAAATAGAAGCTCATTCTTCCTTTATTCTCACTAATTCACTAAGACTCACACGAGCAATTATAGAGAGAGAAGCTATAGAGAGAAAGAAGAAGAGAAGTCTGCTACTTCACTATTCCAGTATCCAGTCTTCTTCTGAGGTAAGGGGTATTATTTATTTCATATTTTGAAGAGATATTATTTTTGTATTTATTATGAATATTATTTTGTTCAATATTCATAAAGAATATTATCTTCGCTCAATATTCAGAGGAATATTATCTTCGTTAAATATTCGTTGGAATATTATTTTAGATTCAACATTTGTAAGGATGTTATTTTTGTTCAATATTCACTTGAAATAATATTTTCATCCATACTCTGTAGTATGTAAGTAATATTATTTTGTTTTAGATTTTGAATTCTATACTCATTTTATTAAAGTTTTGGCTTCTATACTCCATGAAATTAGTAGAATATCCTTAAAATTTGCGTTTCATCCAAAGATCGTTTCACAAGGATATTTTGAGCATTCTTGTTAAATTTTAAGCTTTTCATGTTGGATTACTGCTTTATGAGTACTATTCACGGTACTATTCATAAAGTACTATTCAAATTACTATTCACGAAAGTACTATTCATGGGGTACTATTCTCAAGTACTATTCACGGGTACTATTCACTCCTGTACTATTCACTGAGAGTATTATTCATGATGAAAATTAATTTATTTTGAGTTCAAATCATTTTTGATATATTATCATTCTTGAATTTTACTTCACAAAGTAGTATCATGTTGGCAATTTGAACGTTATTGAATTCTGGATAAATTAAATTATAAATCTTTAAAATTTATCCTTTGTTTCTTTTAATTGAATTCTTATATCATTGTCATCATCCTCATGCTTATATTGTGATGAAAGTCATTTTTAGCTTACGTGCATAGATAGACTGTTGATTTATATGATTATGACCAGGGATCATTTGGTATAATCATGACCCGTAATGTTACAAAAGATGTGATAAAAGTCCTCATTAGCCCGTAGTGCATTGATGGACAGTTGTTGCTATGATTATTACCAGGGATTATTAGGTATAATCATGACCATTGATGATTACATGAATATCCTTGGCCCGTAGTGCAGGGATGATTCGATAATGTGGTTTATTTATTAAGCTGAGTCTCAGTGATAAAGTTGATGAAAAACTTTTTAAATCATAGAAGATAGTAGATATCATGCTCTACTTGACTCTTTTAATGGATTGTTTATTCCGCTGTAGTTGTTAATCTAAAACTTGTTGTCTATTGTATTCTATCAGTTGTTATATTGTTGAAGGCTAAGGATAATTTATTTTGCATTATCTTAGTCATAATATTTCTTATTGGGCTTGTTGAGCTCACCCTTTTCTTTCATTGTTCTCTTGAAAATGAGAATATAGTTGGACCGGCCTGGGAATGGATTACGGTCCCGATGGTTTTGTTTTAGTAGTTCTCACTATTCGTGAAATAGTGTGATAATAATTGTAATGAGGACTCCATTGAGAGTGGATATTGTCTAGAAGGCAATATTCTTCTTTAAACTCTCAGCTATGTTTTGTCGTATATTACCCGATAGTTGTATAATTAAGTTTGTATTTGATTTATGTACCATGTATTTAGCGACTCAAGATGGGTGATGTATTCCTATTTTGGGGGCGTCACAGTTGGTATCAAAGCTTGGGGATATGATCCCCGGTGAAGTTAGAGACTAGAACTAGGAGGGAGAGAGGTAATTCCTTCGCTAGTATGACCTACCTAAGTTTATTTGTTATTTAATTGGTCGGTTTGAGTATAGGGATAATATGAGGCATGTCAATTAACCCTTATTTTAAAACTATATTCTAGAATGATATCTGAAATACAGGAGATGAGAAATGGGAAAATCATGATAGAGAGGAAATAACCGGAAAGGTACAATCCAAAAAGAAAGCAAAGTATTCTCATCTCTTCGAACTACCAGATACGTAAATTTTGATGGAAAAATTTCATAAAGAGGGGAGATTGTGATATCCCAAATTTTATGAAATAAAAGTATTCAATTTTTCTATTTTGGTAAATAGTTAAATTGATAAAAGTTTAAAGTTAAGGGTGATATTTGAAAATTTTGCAAAGTAAGCAAGTTGTTATAAAATATTCGTTGTGTCAGAAAAAATTCGTTTGGTCGGGGAATATTGTTTTTGTCGGGAAATATTCATACGACGACACAATCATTGATGGACCCCGTAACGGAATAACTGTCAGATATAAAAAAGCGACAAAAATAATCTTTTTATAAAAATAACGGCGAATGTTTTACCGTTAGACTGTTGAACTACCCGGTAGTAAAAGTACAATAATACGTGTGGTTGCATAGTAGCACACGGTATTGATTATTGATGCTTACGTGAGAAGTCACTCAGTTATACTCAATTATTGCTATATAATTATTCTCGCATAATATCTCTTATATTATTGGTTCAATTATTGTCACAATATTTTATATTATTAAATCAATAATTGAGATAACAAGTTGTTCATATTATTATTTGCATTATTGACAATGTCTAGAAAATTCTGTCGAGGAAAGTGGTTATGTTATTTAATTGCGTGCCAATAAGGAGAAATCTTTATCGGAAAGCCCCTCTTTCCTAGGAACGACCCTGGTTGTTAAATATTGTGAGTTATAATATTAATGATGAATAAGTTCGTGTTGATTAAAGATGAAATTGATAGTTCTATTGTGTTGGGATTATTAGTGTTAGTGGAAATTGACATTTATTTTGATAATAATTGATGCCTGGAAGTTATATTGACCAATCGGGTAATTAATCGGATAAATGAGCAATTAATTGCTATTAATTCACATGCTTATAACTATGTGTTCACATGTGTGTACTATTGATTCACGTGTATGTACTATTAGGGGAGGTGGTACAAGATTGATCATACTTGCATGACTAAATTAAAAATGAAGGTATAGATGAAGGTACTATACTGTAATTACTTTTTTCATATGTATAGAACTATTAAGTCACATGATTGAACTATTAATTGACCTGATATACTATTAGGGGAGGTGGTGCAAGTTTGATAATACTTGCAGGACTAAATTAAAAATGAAGGAAAAGATGAAGGTATTATACTGTAATATTTTGAGCCCCAAAACGTGCAATTATCGAAACTATATTTTCCTATAAATAGAAGCTCATTCTTTCTTCATTCTCACCAATTCACTAAGACTCACAAGAGCAATTATAGAGAGAGAAGCTATAGAGAGAAAGAAGAAGAAGAAAGTCCGCTACTTCACTATTCCAATTATCCAATCTTCTTCCGAGGTAAGGGGTATTATTTATTTCATATTTTGAAGAGATATTATTTTTGTATTCGTATGAATATTATTTTTGATTCAATATTCATAAAGAATATTATCTTCGCTTCAATATTCGTAGGAATATTATCTTCGTTAAATATTCGTTGGAATATTATTTTCGCTCAACATTTGTAAGGATGTTATTTTTGTTCAATATTAAGCTTGAAATAATATTTTTATCCATACTACTAGTAGTATGTAAGTAATATTATTTCGTTTCAGATTTTGAATTCTATACTCATTTTATTAAAGTTTTGGCTTCTATACTCCATAAAATTAGTAGAATATCCTTAAAATTTGCGTTTCATCTAATATCATTTCACAAGGATATTTTTAAACATTCTTGTTAAATTTTAAGCTTTTCATGTCGAATTATCATGTATGAGTACTATTCACGGGGACTATTCATACAAGATACTATTCACGAGTACTATTCATAAAGTACTATTCTCAAGTACTATTCATGGGTACTATTCACTCAAGTCTACTATTCACTCTATTCAGAGTATTATTCATGACAAAAATTAATTTATTTTCAGTTCAAATCATTTTTGATATATTATCATTCTTGAATTTTACTTCACAAAACAGAATCGTGTTGGCAATTTGAACGTTATTGAATTCTGGATAAATTAAATTATAAATCTTTAAAAATTTATCCTTTGTTTCTTTTAATTGAATTCTTATATCATTGTCATCATCCTCATGCTTATATTGTGATGAAAGTCATTTTTAGCTTGCGTGCATAGATAGACTGTT
The DNA here is from genome assembly GCA_020205605.1 of Panax ginseng. Classification (NCBI taxonomy): domain Eukaryota; kingdom Viridiplantae; phylum Streptophyta; class Magnoliopsida; order Apiales; family Araliaceae; genus Panax; species Panax ginseng. Next base: position 94,170,523 of record CM035129.1, read on the forward strand.
GATTTATATGATTATGACCAGGGATCATTTGGTATAATCATGACCCGTAATGTTACAAAAGATGTGATAAAAGTCCTCATTAGCCCGTAGTGCATTGATGGACAGTTGTTGGTATGATTATTACCAGGGATTATTAGGTATAATCATGACCATTGATGATTACATGAATATCCTTGGCCCGTAGTGCAGGGATGATTCGATAATGTGGTTTATTTATTAAGCTAAGTCTCAACGATAAAGTTGATGAAAAACTTTTTAAATCATAGAAGATAGTAGATATCATGCTCTACTTGACTCTTCTAATGGATTGTTTATTCCGCTGTAGTTGTTAATCTAAAACTTGTTGTCTATTGTATTCTATCAGTTGTTATATTGTTGAAGGCTAAGGATAATTTATTCTGCATTATCTTAGTCATAATATTTCTTACTGGGCTTGTTGAGCTCACCCTTTTCTTTCACTGTTCTCTTCAGGAAATGAGAATATAGCTGGGACTGGTCGGGGAATGGATTGACGGTCCAGATGGTTGTTTTAGTAGTCCTCACTATTCTGTGAAATAGTGTGATAATAATTGTAATGAAGACTCCATTGAGAGTGGATATTGTCTAAAAGGAAATATTCTTCTTTAAACTCTCAGCTATGTTTTGTCATATATTACCCGATAGTTGTATAATTAAGTTTGTATTTGATTTATGTACCATGTATTTAGCGACTCAAGATGGGTGATGTATACCTATTTTGGGGGCGTCACAGTTGGTATCAAAGCTTGGGGATATGATCCCTGGCTGAGTTGTGAGACTAGAACTAGGAGGGGAGAGACGGGTAATTCCTTCGCTAGTATGACCTACCTAAGTTTATTTGTTATTTAATTGGTCGGTTTGAGTATAGGGATAATACGAGGCATGTCAATTAACCCTTATTTTAAAACTATATTCTAGAATGATATCTCAAAATACATGAGATGAGAAATGGGAAAATCATGATAGAGAGGAAATAACCTAAAGGTACAATCCAAAAAGAAAGCAAAGTATTCTCATCTCTTGAACTACCAGTGCATTAAATTTTGATGGCAAAATTTCATAAAGAGGGAGATTGTGATATCCCAAATTTTATGAAATAAAAGTATTCAATTTTTCTATTTTAGTAAATTGTTAAATTGATAAAAGTTTAAAGTTAAGGGTGATATTTGAAAATTTTGCAAAAGTAAGCAAGTTGTTATAAAATATTCATTGTGTCGAGGAAAAAATTCGTTTGGTCGGGGAATATTGTTTTTGTCGGGAAATATTCATACGACGACACAATCATTGATGGACCCCGTAACGGAATAACTGTCAGATATAACAAAGCGACAAAAATAATCTTTTTATAAAAATAACGGCGAATGTTTTACCGTTAGACTGTTGAACTACCCGGTAGTAAAAGTACAATAATACGTGTGGTTGCATAGTAGCACACGGTATTGATTATTGATGCTTACGTGAGAAGTCACTCAGTTATACTCAATTATTGCTATAGTTATTGCTGCATAATATCTCTTATATTATTGATTCAATTATTGTCACAATATTTTATATTATTAAATCAATAATTGAGATGACAAGTTGTTCATATTATTATTTGCATTATTGACGATGTCTAGAAAATTCTTTCGAGGAAAGTGGTTATGTTATTTAATTGCATGCCAATAAGGAGAAATCTTTATCGGAAAGCCCCCTCTTTACTAGGAACGACCTGGTTGTTAAATATTGTGAGTTATAATATTAATGATGAATAAGTTCGTGTTGATTAAAGATGAAATTGATAGTTCTATTGTGTTGGGATTATTAGTGTTAGTGGAAATTGACATTTATTTTGATAATAATTGATGCTTGGAAGTTATATTGACCAATCGGGTAATTAATCGGATAAATGAGCAATTAATTGCTATTAATTCACATGCTTATAACTATGTGTTCACATGTGCGTACTATTGATTCACGTGTATGTACTATTAGGGGAGGTGGTGCAAGATTGATAATACTTGCATGACTAAATTAAAAAAGAAGGTATAGATGAAGATACTATACTGTAATTACTTTTTTCATATGTATAGAACTATTGAGTCACATGATTGTACTATTAATTGACATGATATACTATTAGGGGAGGTGGTGCATGTTTGATAATACTTGCAGGACTAAATTAAAAATGAAGGAAAAGATGAAGGTATTATACTGTAATATTTTGAGCCCCAAAACGTGCAATTATCGAAACTATATTTTCCTATAAATAGAAGCTCATTCTTTCTTCATTCTCACCAATTCACTAAGACTCACAAGAGCAATTATAGAGAGAGAAGCTATAGAGAGAAAGAAGAAGAGAAGTCTCTTTACTTCACTATTCCAAAGATCCAAATCTTCTTACGAGGTAAGGAGTATTATTTATTTCATATTTTGAAGAGATATTATTTTTTGTATTCGTATGAATATTATTTTCGTTCAATATTCATAAAGAATATTATCTTCGCTCAATATTCGTAGGAATATTATCTTCGTTAAATATTAAGTTGGAATATTATTTTTAGATTCAACATTTGTAAGGGATGTTATTTTTGTTCAATATTAAGCTGAAATAATATTTTCTTCCATACTGTAGTATGTAAGTAATATTATTTCGCTTTGATTTTGAATTCTATACTCATTTTATTAAAGTTTTGGCTTCTATACTCCACGAAATTAGTAGAATATCCTTAAAATTTGCGTTTCATCTAGTATCATTTCACAAGGATATTTTTAAACATTCTTGTTAAATTTTAAGCTTTTCATGCCGAATTACTGTTTATGAGTACTATTCACGGGTACTATTCATAAAGTACTATTCACGAGTACTATTCACGGGGTACTATTCACTCGGGTACTATTCACCTAGAGTATTATTCATGACAAAAATTAATTTATTTTCAGTTCAAATCTTTTTTGATATATTATCATTCTTGAATTTTACTTCACAAAGTAGTATCGTGTTGGCAATTTGAACGTTATTGAATTCTGAATAAAAATTAAATTATAAATCTTTAAAATTTATCTTTTGTTTTTTTTAATTGAATTCTTATATCATTGTCATCATCATCATGCTTATATTATGATGAAAGTCATCTTTGGCTTACATGCATAGATGGACTGTTGATTTATATGATTATGACCAGGGATCATTCAGTATAATCATGACCCGTAATATTACAAATGATGTGGTAAAAGTCCTCATTGGCCCATAGTGCATTGATGGACAATTGTTGGTATGATTATGACCAGGGATTATTCAGTATAATCATGACCATTGATGATTACATGAATATCCTTGGCCCGTAGTGCATGGATGATTCGATGATGTGGTTTATTTATTAAGCTGAGTCTCAGCGATAAAGTTAATGAAAAACTTTTTAAATCATAGAAGATAGTAAATATCATTCTCTACTTGACTCTTCTAATGGATTGATTATTCCGCTGTAGTTGTTGATCTAAAACTTGTTGTCTATTGTATTCTATCTGTTATTATACTGTTGAAGGCTATGGATAATTTATTTATCTGTTAGTTTTGAGGTAGCCTTACCACTACAATTAGAGAGCATTCACAATGTTTTTCATGTTTCGGTAATATGATCAAACAAACCCGACTGCAATCATATGATCAAGTACGAACCGTTATAGTTTAATAAAGGTGTATCCTACGAGGAAATTTCTATTTAGATAAGTTAACAGAAAAGAACAAGTTCTCATGAATAAAGTGATACCTTTTGTAAGGTAATGTGGAAGGACCACAATGCCGAAGAAGCTACAAGGGAGCTCAAAAATAAAATGATGAAAGATTATCATGAGTTACTTGTTTAATTGTGTCTTCGATTCTGGGGACAGAATCCTTGTAAGGAGGGAAGAATGTGACGAATGATTTGTTTGAGTTGTGATTCTGGGGACAAATTCCTTATAAGGAGGGAAGGATGCAACAATCTAGAATTTTAAATTATAATTTCAAATATTTATTGAATTAAATAAATATTTTAATTGATGTGTTTGTTGTTAAGTAAATATTTGTTGGATTATTTATTAGTTAAATAAATAATTTATGAGTTGGGGGAATTAACTTAATTAAGGTAAGATTTTAATTAAGTTGATAATTGGTATTTTGAAATTAAGTAAAATAAAAGAGTGATGAATTACATTTTATGAGATAATATTCTTATTTAATTTAATAATTAAATTAGAGATTTGATAAGGATTAAAGTAATTTCTATAATGTTATTTGAATTTAATTTAGTAATTAAAGTAATGTATTAATTTATTAAATAAAGTTATAATGGAAATTATAATTTTTTTTTGTATTGGATTATGTGGCAAATTAATTTAATAAGTTGTTATTAGCTTTAATTTAATTAAATTTGAATATGGAATTTATTTAAATTAGATGGGACAATAAAACTATATTATAAATTAAAAGAGTTTTAAGTTGGTTTTACCAAACAAAGCCTAGAGATTTTGAAATTCTTATTTTAATCTTGTTTTACCAAACAAGTCTTAAAGAATGATTAAGTCATTATTTTTAATTGGTTTTGCCAAACAAACCTTATGTCAATTTTTCTTTTACGTATTATTGGTTTATCCTATTTGCAAAGAAAGAACAGAGTTTGAGAGGGAGGGAGAACTTTGGAGAGAAATTGAGAAGGGAAGAGAGTTTCTTTGTGAATTTGAGAATGAAGTGGCAATCAAAACCTCTCTAATCATCTTTGCTAAGGTTTAATCAAGAATCAAAGGAAAGAAATTTAGTTTTATTTTTAGTTTGTAGTTTTATGAATTCTTCATAAAAGTTGGATTTTGGTTGTATGATTTGTTGAGATATGATGTTACATGTGGTACTAGATGTTTATAATCTATTAGTTATTATCTAAAAATAATTTTCAGAAATCAAATTCATATGAAACGTGTTTTTAATGAATAATTGGTTTATATTCTTAGTTTATATGTTCTTGAGTTTTTTTCATAGAAACTTTGATTTTTGTTGTATAATTTGATGAGATATGGTCTATATATGTTAGTTGATGATTATAATCTGTTATATGTAGTTTACAAATGATTTTGGTGTATCAAATTCATGAGTAGTCATGATTGAGAAAAAGGAATTGGTTTTGGTTGAATATGTGTAAAATGGTTTACTTTGAGTCAAAAATTGATGTTCAATTCATGCAGTAAACTATAAATTGATGATCATTTGTGTTAATACATTCAAAAACGAAAATAACGCAAGTTGGATGAATCAATTTGGTTAAGAAACGAATTCGTAGTGAATGAATTCGCTAAACATGTTAAAACATGAAAATTTAGTATAAATATGAGTTTTGGGTCAAGATTTAGGTTAGTTAATGTTTTTTTTCAACTGTTGATTCTTTAGTATGTTGTAGTTCTATGAATTACGAATCCATAGAATCGAAAACGAACTAATTTGGATGTGTATAGGTTAAATTATGAAGATTAGTAGGAGAAAAAGGGTAAAAATTCTCAAGAACAATAAAATGGTAATTCTGGTTCTGCTATTAGGCATAGCTGCGCTGTGCCCTAAGTCTCTTGGGGCACAGTTGCACTGGTCCCAAGGCTTATTTGGGTGCAGCTACGCACATGAAGTGTCAGATGTGACTGTTTTGACATCCTTTGGTAAAACAGCCATAACATTTTCATACGAACTCCGATTGAGGCGATTCAAGATGATTCGGAAAGACAACGAGTAGACATATAACTTTAATGCTTTAAGATTTTCAATTTGAGGTCGCGAATAGGGGTAAAAATGACTATCTTTAGGACTAATGTGTATTCGAAGGCAATCGGAGGGCGTCGGGCATGTACGTATGCAGGTGTAGTGCTTCTGACGATAAAAGATGTTGTTCTAAGTTATAAAAAATTAATATTATGATGTATAATGATGTTTAAAATTAATAATGATGTATTATATATGTTGTATAAGCATAATAAATGTACACAAGCGATACAAATCGGGTGTGCTATGAATGAACGTCGAAACGCCGTGACAAGTGTTAATGAACTTATAAAGTATTTTAAATAAAATGAAATGAACATTATAAGATATGGAATGTGATTAATATAAAACCAATAAAGAGACCTAGGAAGACTTAAACACTTGAATGAACTTTGAGTTTGACTAAGAAGAAATATAGTATTGATTAATAAGTTATAATAGATTGAAAGTCAACGTTGTAAGAGTTGAGAATGTGATTTAGATGCTAAGTGTCTTATGTTATATGTTAGTGAGTTTTTTCATATTCATGTTATATGGTTGATTAATATGGTTAAACCTTAAGCTAAAGGTTATAACTTAACTAAAATGAGAATTGAATCTATGAGGATAATGTGTATGTAGCTAATTGATGTGATAATCCTAATGGTATGTGTAGGATATTGGAGTACATGAGTTGTAATTGTATAGCTTATGCAAGAGGAAAGTTCCCTAACCTTTCCTACTTTATTATTCAGTAAGGTTTACTTTTCACTATCATGTTATACTTATGCAAGTTCTCTATCTCTAATCTCTTATTGAGCAGTTAAGCTATTATTGTTACGCAAGTTTCCTAACCTTACTTTTATGTTATGCAAGTTCTTGAGTTTTTTATTCAATTGAGCAAGTTCTCTAACTTTAATCTTTCATTATGAAAGTTCTTGTTCCTAACTTGTCATTGTTACGCGTATTCTTTAACTCTAAATTATTGTTGAGTAAATTTCTAAACTACACTTTTCCTTGAGCTAGTTAATTAATATTTACTCCTTCATTTCAAGCAAGGTTGTTTTGTTTATTCAAAGATTGTACTATTATTGGAAAGCTTGATCTTGTTGAAAAACATTTGTTCAGCTAAAATTAACCGTTGTTCAATATCTGATCACCAATGTCATTACACTATCTTACATTGTTGTACCGAACTCTTAGTTGACTAGCGATTCTTTATTGATTCAACCAATCCTTAGTTGATGAATGTTCTAAACTCTAAATTACCCCTAAATTCAGTTCAAACCAAACTTCCTTTGGTTTGCTTATAAATATGTATAGTCTTAAAAATGTATAATTGATGACTAATATTTGTTCAGCTGATAAACCATTGATAACCTATCTCTTATTGATACATTGACATAATTCGTTTGCAATCTCAAACTCTTGAATAGTTATTGATCCCTACTAGATTCAACTAGTACTTGGTTGAGGAGCATTCTAAAGATTTAGAATTCCTTTGAAGTTAATTTCAAATCAAACTTCCTTTGGTACGGAACCTGATAATCTAAGCTGAGATGAACAACCCTATATCAGGGGATTATTTTAGAGCTACGCGATGGCGTTAAAATATTTCTTGTGCTAATACATCAGTGAAAAGGGCCGATCACCGAGTACGAGATGATGGTCCACATAGTCGTTTAGACTGTTAAAGGTTATAGTAGAAACACCTGTTTACCTAGGACATAAATGATGATTATGGTCTTTTAGACTGTTAAAGGTTAAAGTAGAAATACTTAACAACCTAGAGCATTGTTCGTGGTCTTGTGACCCTTAGTGTATTCTTTGATGTTGATATCTTTTGTTAACTTAAACGTTCATTATTCCTTTGAACTCATAGCTTTTGAATTAAAGTTTATTGTTCCGGTAAGAGTACTTTACAATTAAAAGTTCAGTTAATTGTCATTCGTAAAATGTTATTGTATATTATCCTTCTTGTGGGCAATTGTTTACTCACTCTTGCATAAAACAATGTAGATGAAGTTAAAAAGTTTGAAGAGCTTTCTACAAGCAAGGGCAAGGGCAAGGGCAAAGTGCTTGATTAGACGATGTTTAATTTACCATTTATTTATGAAGCTTATGTAATAGATTTGATTATAATTATGTTTTAATATTCCGCTGATGATTGTAATAATAAAGGTTAGATGACCTGGGATTTATTTGAGATTATGTAACCCTATTATGGGAGATTTATTATTTAAACTTTTTAGTTTAATTATATCCTTTGTTTATAGGTAGTTAGTTATGATTTAATTGGATAATGAACACCAAATCTGTGGGATTTAAGTACCCGAATTTGGGGGTGTCACATCTTTTGTGGTATAAAGCTTTTATTTCGTTTTGTTATATTTTGTGCGTAACCTCTCTTTCTATTTTGGAAAAGGGTTGCGCCCCAAAATCCTTCATCGGGGCACGCTAGCGCGCCTCCTTAATCCTTTGAAATTTTTTTCAATTTCTCAAGCCATTCATTTCCTGAGCTCGTAACTTGTTCTTTATAGCTCAGAATTGGTTTGTTCAAAAGTCAATTTCTTGTTTATTCTCCAAACTACGATTTCCTCGGGATAGAACAATTTTCTGAATCCATTTATGAGGCTTCCACTTGATAAAATTTCATTATTCGTTCATTTTTCTTGAGCGTTCATTGCTCGTTCATGGTCTTCAATATGTTCACGAAACCCTAGCTTTCTAGGTTCGTTATTAACTTGTCACTTCCTTTCCAAAATCCTAGTTAACTATGATTTCAATATTTATTGTCTTTCCTTAGAAATTTCACTATAACTTCATTATACAAGATTTTTACTCTGTTCTAAATGGATTCATTTCATTATCCAAACATCTATCATCCTAACCAAGTATATAGCATCTAATCCTATACACGATGGTTTTAAACTTGTCCATCTGTAGACACTCAAAATTTTACAATCCTGTAACAAACCTTGCAGGAGGGCAAAATTGTCTTCTAGAGATAACCTTTAAAGTCAAATCAGCTCAATCCTGGAGAAAACCCTGGGATACTCAGTTTTCCATCTCAGAGATAACCTCGAGATACTCAGTTCCAAACCCAAGATAACCCCGGGAGTTTTAGTTACAACCTCAGAGATAACCCCGAGGAATGCAGTTGCAGTTCCGGAGATAACCTCGAAAAACTCCGTTTTGATCCCCAGAAGTCAGCTTCAACCTCAAAGATAACCTCGAGGCACTCAATCCCAACCCCAAAGATAACCCTGGGAGGATAGGCATACCTCACAGACAACCCTGAGGACATTCAGTACTCAGGATAGGCAAATCTCAGAGATAACCCTGAGCAACGACCGCTAAATTAGCCCATAACCGGAGATAACCCCGGTGAGGGGAAAAATCATCATTTTGCCACCTCGATGCTACATTTGCATCATCTCAACAACAATTCAATCCACATTCTACACAGAAGTGTCTTACAAGAATCATAGCTAAAATCCCGAGTGACTACTGCACAAGACAGAACGCCTGATAGAATTTGAAGACCTGAAGATCTAGTTATAAACCTATCTTCTCAGCTTCGTACAATCTCTTATCCCATGTCATTGTGTAGTTCTCGACAACATCATTCCGAAAAAGTATTATACGCCTCAATCGAATGCTCGAATTTAAAGTTATGAAGGTTCAAGCGGACAACACGTTACATGTGTGGACGTACTTTAAGACGACACAGTCCATAGAGCCCGGGGCACCTCGGGTAGCCGCAGGTGGACCTGGGGCTGCCGCAGGTACACCTACGACTTCCCCCCTCTATAAATAGAGGGCTTGGGGTGGCCATTTTAAGAAGAAAAAAGGCGAGGAAGCCCTGTCCATTTCACTGCATACACACTTCTAAGGGATAAAAGAGAGGAAACCCTGTCCATTTTACTCTGTAAATTGAGTGCTTTCTCTTTCTAAACGCTTGTGAGCTTGTGTTTTGCTGTATTTTACCGGTGGAAACCGAGTATTCATTCATTTAAAGCCATCTGAAGTCTTCTTGGCAGCCAACTGTAAGACATCTCAGATTTCTTAAAGCCTTTCTCGACTTTCATTCACACATAGTTAATCACGCTGAGAGTCGTGTGGAGTGTACGCCCGGACCGTCGGTCCGTGAATTTTATTGATTATATATATATATATATATATATATATTATCAAGTTATGCCTTGATTGAGCCCGAATATAATATCCGGAGCGTTTACGGCTTTTATATATATATCTCGAATTTGAACACTCGATTGAGCCTCACTCTACTCGACCTCGGTTTACAAACAAATCATTGAATTCAATTGTTTTTCATTCGACTCACTAAACTACAATTTTTTTACAAACCGTTACAAATTTCGTTAAATTGTTTGACTTTGGACGGAAAAATTACACAAGTTGCCACGTAAGAGAGAGAAATCCTACATGTCAGATATTTTTCTTTGTGGCATGCCTAGATGGAAAATTGTATAATTTAATGCTAAATTAATCTAAAATCAAATAAATAAAATAAAATAATGCATTCAAAATAAAAGTACAATAAAAATAATTTTTTAATTTTATTTTAATCATTAATATTTGTACAATTTTAAATAGATTACATATAATTATATAATTTTCTTTTAATTTAAATAACTCATTAAATTCATTAATTTAATTAACCTCTCTTTAGTATAAAATAAAATTAGTAATATAACATATAAATGTCTCATATGTTATTGTATTAAGATATATTACATATATTATTAAAATAAGAAAATTTTGGGTAAATTTTGATTTTGAGTAATGTATTTAACATTATTCATAAGTATTTTATAATAAGCACAAATTAAAAATTAAAATTTATAAAATAAATTCAAACTTCAAAAATATAACTAAAATTTTGAAAATTAATTATTATTTTTATTTTTAAAAACTAATATAATAATTATTTATATTATTAAATCATTAAATAAATATTAAATATTAAATATATTAACAAATAATTAAATTAATTAAAAAATATTAACAAATAACTTAAGTAATTAAAAATATATTAACAAATAAGTAAAGTAATTAAATAAAATATATTAATTAAAGTAATTAATAATAAAATATATTAATGTGTAATTTTTACAAATATATTTATATAAAATTAATGAATTCATATTTTTTTTTTATTAAAAATAGAGGATCGTGTTATTAGTTATAAGAGCTGAAATCAGTTTCTTCAAAATAGAGGATCAAAACAGAGGAGAAAAATAATCTGTGGAGAAATCGGTGGAAATCAAAAGTTCAGATCTGGATCTAAGTTGTTCAAATCTAGATCTGAATAGACCACTACTAGAAAAATCTCTATTTGCGACCAAACCTTTCAATGACAAATTTTTTTCGCATTAATAATAGCAATAATAACGACTGACATTTGCGACCGTCATTGCTTCTAGTCGCTAATCTCTATCAGCGACTGCATGCGGTCGCTGGATTGATTTTCCCTCCCAAAAATTGGTGCCAAATGTTGGCGTGTTTGTTTTGTGTGACCGCTATGCGGTCGCTGATGTGTCCACGTCATTAAAAATTAACGGCATCAGACGCGGTCATTTGATGGCGATCACGATCATATTAACGCTTATCAATTTCACCATTCGCCGACACGCATTTAAGAAAAAAAAAAGAGGGAGCAAAATAGAGAAAAAAGGGATAAAGGAGGAGAAAAGAAGGAGCAGCCACCGCCTCACTCCGCCACCGCCTCGCCCACTCCGCCACCGCCTCTCCTCTTGAATGTCAATCTCGCTATCTGAGGTATTCTCTCCCTTTTTATTAGCTTAATTGTTGTAAAATTCTTGGGGTGTGGTACTTTAACTTCGATAATTGAACAAAATACTGGATGTTACCAGGACATTAACCCATTATCCCCTCTTGATTGGTTTATTGTCAAATTTATTTACATTCCAATTGGGTTTTGTTTAGTTGTGTAATTTGGATCTTATTGAGGCCAATATTGCATAAACCCGTTATTTGTTGACCTGCACATAGTGTATTAAGGTGTGATTTTTCTTTGGTTTGAATGGATTATTGACTTGTTTGATATGTGTACTCCATCTTAATGTCCAACTTTGAACTCAATGTGGCTTACATTATGCATTTGGAATCCTTTGATTTGTTTTGTTACTATTCTTGAAATAGTATGTTTGATAAGTATTGAGGATGTTGATGTTTAAATCATATCTACTTGGTTTTCTCAAAAGGCTAATATGGTCATTCATTTTGCACTAAGATTACCTTTTGACTTTTAATAGAGCCTCAATCATTTTGAAACAAAAATAAAACTCCTTTGTGAACTAAGTGATACCACACGAGGGTTGGGCTTGGGGCTGCGAGGCCACACGAGGCCACGCCAAGCTTAGCCAAGCCTCACGGGGCTAAGCCAAGCTTGGTTGTCAGCAATGGCAATATTAAACTAGTTGGTTCAAATTACAATATTAACATGCATATCCAACCAACTCAATTAAGCTAAGCTAAAGTATATCATTTTATAGGATTGATCAATGTTTTCATACCCGAACTCATCATCCAATTCAAAAAGGCTATGTATACAAGAATAAAGCTACAATATTGCACAAGAATAAAGCTACAATAAAGCTACAAGAATAAGGCTAACTCATTTTGTAGTGAAATTGCACGATTTATTTCACAAACTTATGTATACAAGAATAAAGCTACAATATGTTATAGAAACTATAAATTGCTCAACCAAGTTGTGAATATCCCAGAACATAAAAGATTATAGAAAGGGACTATTTTGGGTATAATCTTAAAACATGTTAGCCGCCTTCAAACTAATGGAATGGAGTTACGAACAAATTTTTAAAATAACCCCTTCTCTTTGATTTTCCACTTGAATATGAATATCTAGAGTCACTAAGGCACTCTTCACCTCCAAGTGATCCATAGAAGGACTTCTAAATGGAAATCTTAAAGACCACTCAAAATCTGTGCAATAAAACTCATGGAAAGTAGAAAACAATACAACATCAATAAAATAATAAAACTCATGGAAAGTAGAAAACAACAAAGCCAGTACTAAAGCACATCTGACAAGGATGCGTGACCTCAACTCAAACGAAATAATATAAAGTCAAATCACTAAATGAATATTAAAAAAAAAATCATCACTTCAGCAACAAAGAATATGTGTATTGGGAATTTGTAGTATACTCCTAAACTTTTTATTGCTTTAATTTGCATTCATTCGTTATTGTTTTGGTCTTATTATATTGGGAATTTGTATATTTCTCTTGGTTTGTGTCTTGGGTGCCTAGAAATGACCATATATGCATGCCGTCGTGCATGTGGCTAGTCCATATTATAGGGGAGACTCTGGCAAAAAAAATTTTTTAGTCGTGTAGTTGCGAACATTTATAATATTAACGATCTCTTTATGTGCTTACTATTAACGAGCTCTTTATAGTATTTGCTACCCGAATTTAGATGTCCTCAATAGTTAGTTAGCTAGTATGCTCAAGTCATATGCTTACAAGTATGCTTAAATGTTAATCATATACTTACAAGTATGCTCAAGTCATATGGTTACAAGTATGCTCAAGTCATATGCTTACTAGTATGCTTAAATGTTAATCATATGCTTACAAGTATGCTCAAGTTATATGCTTACTAGCTAGTATGCTCAAGTCATATGGTTACAAACGAGCTCAAGTCATATACTTACAAGTATGCGTAAATGTTAATCATATGCTTACAAGTATGTATGCTCAAGTCATGTGTTAACATTTATATAATGTTGTCTATAGTAGGTACCGTGGTATCATGGACCTCTATTCAGACCGTAGTTGGATGTCACGATGAAAGTCAAGTGCCCAGATAGGTGCTACAGCTGAATTTAGAGCTAGTTGCCAAGTGTTTTTGGAGTATGCGTATAGTCACCCGGAATGTATGAATGGTCTGTCGCAGATACGATGTCCATGTTTGAAGTGTAAGAATGTAAATTATATGGACAGAGACGTGGAAAACTATCATTTACTTGTTTCTGGGTTCATGAAAATTACAAAAATGTTGGTGGGCACATGGGCAAGAGAAGAGATGGTGGCATCACGTATACACAATTAAATGCAAAGAGTACTCATCGTATGAATGAAATGGTTCATGATATTGTAGGGCCAGATTTTGATTGGGAATAAGGGAGAGAGCAACCAATGAATTCTGATCCCAAAGACTTCTTTAAGTTGTTAGACAAGGGTAGCGAGCCATTATGGCATGGTTGCACCAAACACACTACATTGTCTATAGTGGCGACATTATTTAACATCAAGGCTGCTCGCAACATGAGCCATGAGTGTTTTAAGTTGCTCTTGAAGGCCATTAAGAGTATGGTGCCTGACGGTGAGAAATTACCGGGTAACTACTACTTTTGTAAGAAAATGGTGAAGAAGTTGGGTCTTGGATACAAAAAGATCGATGCATGTCCCAACGATTGCATGTTGTTTTATAAGGAAAATGAACAGATGACAAGGTGCACATTTTGCAGTCATGATCGGTTTAGGCCTAATAAAGAGGGTGTGACTATAAAAAAATCAAGTATACCTTTTAAAATTCTAAGGTATTTTCCAATAACACATCGGCTAAAAAGATTGTACATGTCTTCAAGAACAGCTGAACATATGAGTTGGCATGCGAAATCTCCAGCTAAAGATAGAGAACTAAATCATCCCGCAGATGGGCAGGCTTGGAAAGATTTCAACTTAGCACTTCCTGGGTTTGCATTGGAACCTAGAAATGTGAGGCTTGGATTGCCCACCGATGGTTTCAATCCGTTTGGCCACTCAGCTGTTCCGTACTTATGTTGGCATGTGATTGTTACTCCGTACAACTTGCCTCATTGGATGTATATATATAAAAGCGAGTAAATGCACCAAATGTAAAATCCAGGCTCATCAGATATGTCTGACAACAATTATATATATACGTATATATATAAGCAATTAAACGCTCCAGATGTAAAATCCAGGCTCATCAGACAGAGTCTGACCATAATTTATATATATAAGTATATACCATAGTTAGATGACCTGGGATTTATTTGAGTTATGTAACCCTATTATGGGAGATTTATTGTTTAAGCTTTTGAGTTTAATTATATCCTTTGTTTATGGGTAGTTAGTTATGATTTAATTGGACAGTGAACACCAAATCTGTGGGATTGAAGTACCCGAATTTAGGGGTGTCACAAGTTGGTATCAAAGCTTTAGGTTATGAACCTTAGGTGGGGAAACCTTAGGCTATAACGTTCTAGGAGATCGAAAACATAGAGGTGATAAACTCTTATCGAGTTCTAAGGAATGAATTAAGGAAATTCATTGAAGATAAAATGATAAAAGACTTTATGTGCTTATGTGTTAATGACTTATGTGCTCGCGAGTACTTAAGAGTAGCGAGTATTATACATATCGAGTTGTGGGAGTTATTAAAACTTTGTTGTCAGAATGATTGATGAAGGAAGATAGGGATTAAGAGCCCTGAGAAGTTCATACAGTCTGAGTATGGTTGGTATTGGGAATGCCATACCCATTAATTTCTGTTATAGAACTTAGGTACGACCTTGAGTTTGATCATGAAGATGAATTTTAGAAGGTAAAGATGAAATATGAGTAAGAGGAGTTAGGAAAGCCATACAGCGCCAAGCCACGCTAGCGCAAAAAGATATCGCAACTCAAGAAATTACCGCACGAGTGGGAGGTGTAGAGTAGAGATTATCTCAGTTAGAGTATTAAAGAGGATAGTTATTAATGAGATTGCGCAGGAATGACTTGGGAAATGAGTAAGAAAAGCGAGCGAAAGCTGAGGACGCATGGATGAAGGCTTCTAAATGCATAGATCATGTTAAAGACAATTCAAAGAGTGCTAAGCGAATGATGGAACTTAGAATTTTGTCTTCCACTTTCCTGATGATTCGTATCGTGGAGCAAGAGCAAAATGAAGCTGTAGAACGTAGAATGTTCTTGTAGATTGTAAGAAAAACAATAAGATGATATATAAATTATGATGAAAATTAATAAGATGTAGATCCCAACTTTTAAAATAACTAGTGGGATATGATGAAGTAATTCCGGAATTTTATTATTATAGGATAAATGATATAAATAGCAGTGAGACTATTTTGTTATGTGTAATATAATAAATGAATAAAGTATTATTATTTATTAAGATTGTAACGCCCGAGAAAATCGGATTTATATGAGAATTAAATTTTTATTTGATTATGTGAATTAAATGAATTTAATTGATTATTTATGTGAGTAAGCTATGTGAAGGTCGTTCTATGACCTAGAATGTGCGGATGTGGTTAGTATTCTGGCTATGTGCTAGAATTAATTGTTTTGAATTTCCAAGATGAAAATAAAAGTTTTCCGAGAAATTCCCGTAAAAACACTAGTCATCCGTTTCTGCTCGGGAGTTAAGTTTGAAATTTTGAGAAATGCGTAATGATAGAATATGAAGACGAGATGGAATATTTAATAATATTTCATTTATGGCAAACGAAGTTTTTGCCTGCAGACTTAAAACCTAAGGATTGAGAAGAATGATTTCCGAGAAGGAAATGAGATGCGTATAACGAATTACAATAATGATTATGCGTATGTGATACGAGTATAATACGAAGATTTAATACGAAGTACAATACGAATATCGTACGAGTATTATACAAAAAGAATACGTGAATTATAAGTGTAGAATACGATTGGTGTTATGGACTTAAAGTTAGGACTTAATATGATCCAATTAGATTTGGATTATACCAAGTCCAAGCAATTGAGTAGTCAAGCCCAATGAATTAGGTGTTTAAGTCCAAGTCAAGGCCCAATGTTATGTTTAATAAAGCCCGATCCAAGAAACTAAATCGTGGATCGAACCGGTGGGTCACCAAATGGGTAAAACCTATGGTACAACCCATGGGGATGACCCATGGGCATGTGGGCCAGCCACTTGGTTGCCAAGTAAAGTGATCTACTTGATCACCAAGTGTTTTACTTGGTGATGAGGCAGTGAATAGTAAGGAGGTGGGGGAGAATGACCATTAAGCCCTCCATTTGAATTGTACATAAAAGAGAAGCTTATGTTGGTTATTTTTGGTTTTCCAAGAGTCATTCAACATATATTCAGAAAGAAAAAAAGCTAGACTTAAGCCATCATCTCACCTTGAAGCTTTTCATAAGAGATTTTAGCAAGAAAGTAAAGATCAGTAAGGTAATATTCCTTAATAGTAATTTTCCTTCCCTTTTTGATTTCTTTGATTATAAAGAATCACAAATTGGTGGAGCAGGCCTCTTATGGAGGAATAAGGATGGCTTGTAATATATAAAACCATTATAAGTCATGTGTAAATAAAAATCATAAGGGTTTACGTATGTTTAAACCGTAGGAAATATCATTTGATGAATTTGGTTGTTGATGAATAATTAAACACCGTCACTGTTATTATATGTGCATCTTGCTTGGTTAGGATGTAGATATGAAATCAATGGAGTGTTCCATTCGATTTGGTTAATAGAACACTAGTAACTAAGTTATGGCGAATTTTACGGAAATAGACGTTAAACGTCGAAACGTAGAAATTTCAAATTTATAGTCGACAGTTGCCGTAAGACTTGAAAATGTTGGTTTTTAATGTCAACACATGAGATAGGGTATTTAAGAGTTGTGGGCTCAAGAATCGTCGGATTCTGATTTAAAATGAAGAAAACGAGTATTGAACGCTCAATAACGTTTAACGAACGCTTAATAATGAACTTAGAAATGAATTTTGAGTTAACGGATTTGGAAATGTAAAATTCTTATATGAACGCGTAGAGTATATAAAATGAGAGTTGTAGGCTTTTGAACGGACCAAATCCGACTTATAACGAAGAAGTTATGAAGCTAGGAAGTTCACCAAAAAATTTTATCTCAGAATTTTTCTCGTGCTTTGGTGCAGTGTCGCGGCCAGACAAGGCTTATTGTCTTGTAAATGGCAAAATACACGATATAATGACCCTCTTCAAGAGTGGCGTTGCGGTGCCATTCATACAAAGGAGTTTTGCACCGCAGGCAATTGAAATTGGGGTTTAGTAATCGTGAACCGCGCCGCAGACATCGATTGTTAAATAGAAAGGAACCATGCCCACTATGCCTTAAAGCGAGAGAAATTATTAGACAAGTTAGGTTTTGATTTCAATTGTTTTAAGACCGATATAAGATGAGTTTATATACTTAATAAACGTACTAAAACCATTCCTATGTTACATATACTAGTTTATATGGTGATGAACTTAGGAATTGTACGTGAATTGTTAGTATGGTAATAAAGAACACGAAGTGTTATAATAAACCGTGAACGGTAATCGACATTGGTACTCCTCCAATGATGATTGAGTTCGGTTAGTAACGTAAGAACGTTAACAAGCCAGGATGAAGGGTAGTAAGTCAAATTGACATTATTAATGAAATAAAGTCAAATAAGACACAGAAGAGAAAGAAGTTAATAGAAACAATGTGATTGATTGTTTGGTAGCTAATTACAGTGTGTTATATAAATATCATGTAGATTCTGTAAAGGCTGAGAACAGTTGAATAAATTATTTGAAGACGCTTGAAGGTAAGTTTTCTTAACGCTTGTCTAACCTTCGTGTTAGTCGAGTTTTCTGTGATTCATTGTACTGCGTTGCATGAATGATTTTAAAGAAAGGGTCAATGCCAGTTTTAACTCGGCTAGACTGTTCGTAAGAGGTAGATTGATTTGTATACATATCTTTCTATATAGAAATGATAACGCTATCCTATGCCAAGTATTTGGTACGGATTCAAAGGTAAGGTTTGTCTATGAACAAACAAAAGTATTTTTCATCGTTTATTCGATGGGCACACGAGTTTGCCAAAACTTAAACGTAAATATGTTTAACGGATAAATGTTGATCAACATAGAGTACTATAGGATGATCACCTAGAAGTGCTCGTAAGAAATGCCGGATGTACAGCCTTAGTGCTGTGATGTCCTTTTCAACTATGAAAACCAAAAGATACTGTTCATGGTCTCTCAACCGGTTCAGAATTCCTAAACTATTATATACTTTGGGAATGATGTTATGAATTGTTAAGTATTAATGTTTCATAATACTTCATGACTATGAGTTCAGCTATGGAAGATAGTCATATAATTCACGAATGTGGTATTCATATTATTCTTTGTTAGACTTGCGTGAATTATATGATTGCAGTTAAAGTAGAGCATACTGAGAATGCTATGAGAAATAAGGGCAAGGCTAAGATGGATAGTTAACTATTTTGTAATAGATTAGTATGATTGTATGTATTATAATTACAAAAACAAACGATGTAATCGGTTTATGAACCTAGGAAAGGATTTCACTTTGATTGTAATAAGAAGATAGTAATTACATTCATTATGTTGTGGTTTTAATGGAATGATTGTATAGTTATGAGTACCGTGTAGCTCCATATGTTGGGTTGGAAGATACCCGAATTTGGGGGCGTTATAGGTTGGTATCATAGCATTAGGTTGTAAAACTTAAGGGGGGAAGAACCTTAAGCTAATAACCTCGTTAAGGAAGGTAAAGTTTGAAAAAAGTAAATTGAGTTGAACGAATTAATAAGGTATTGAGGAAACTCAGTACCGAAAGATTTAAAAGATGGAAATTAATCCTAAATATATAAAATGTGATTTGTGCTTATACTATTGTGTATTATGTACTAATCAACTTGTTATGTGATATTGTAGATGTCGATCGATAGCTTGATGTATAGAGACATTCACGTGGTGAGTGAAGAGTCTGTGAACCGAGTGGAGATTGTATCTATTCCAGTGGCGGTGGTACCGATAGTGGTTCTGAAAGATTTTGATCCAGAAGAGTACATTTCTGGGGAGGATTACTCTGAGGAAACAATGGGAATAACATCATATCTGAATATGATGATAGATGTGGAGGAGGATATGGAGGTAACATCGATTAATATGGTGGTACCTACTCAGGAGTCAACACCTCCAGATGCAATGAGATCATTGTACCTAGCTATGCTTGATAGGAATGTGCATCTGTGCACTATGGTGCAGACACAGAATGAGGAGATTACCGCCTTGTATGAGGTGAAAGAGTCTGCAGAGGCAGATTTTGAGTCAGAGCACGATGAGAAAGTGCTGATGACGGATAAGGCGAGGGATTATAACAAAGAGGCCGTAGAGCTTCGAAAGAAACTAGTTGAAAAAGACCAGAAGATTGTTAGGATGTCGTACATCCATGAATGCGCTCACGAGGATTTCAAGCTGAAAATTGCTTGTTATTTTATTGAGTCAGGGGAGACTCAACATACGATTAGTCGAGATATTGTTTAGATTTTAACAAATCAAAAACATGAGAATACCGTAAGGTAGTGTTAGTAGATCGTTAGATCTTTTTGGTATATGTGTAGTGACGTACAACCCTCTTTTGTATAATTAAAGGGTAATCTTTTTCTAAATCCCAATTTTTGTAGAAGTCAATAGCAGGATAGTAATGTAATAGCTTTTGGCTATGGAAACAAAATGTAAATAGTTTTGACTATGAAAGCATATTAATATATTGAAGTTTTTGTTTAATGCGCTTGTTGTGGTATGAGTTATTATTTGAGAATGATAACTAAGTAGTTAAATAAATAATAGTGAAACTTTATTTATTTAATTAGAATTATGCCGCCAAGAAGGAGACAACGTAACCAAGAGGCTTAGTCTCATAATGAAAATCAGGGGGGGGGGGGTCCTAATAACCCTATGAAAGAGTTCGTTAATTTATTAACGACAACATTTAACCAAGTTGGGGGAGGGATTCCTGTAGCACCTAAGGTACCTAGAAGAACTACCTTTAAGGAATTCAAAAGTGTGGGTCCTCCGGAGTTCAGGGGAATGATGAATCCATTAGAGGCCCAGACATGGGTGAAAGAGATAGAGAAGGTGTTTGTCATTAAAAACGTAGGTGAGGCACAAAAGACTTCTTTTGTGACTTACATGATGAAATAGGAGGCCAACTACTGGTGGGAGGCTCACCAGGGTGGGGCTAGAACAGAGGCAGTTACATGGGAACAGTTCAAGAAGGTATTTTTCGAGAACTACTTCCCTACTAGCATGCAAGGTACAATGGAGATTAAGTTCTAGGAACTTAAGTAAAGGAATATGACAGTGCCCCAATACGCAGCCAAATTCAATGAATTGGCACGATTTGCTCCACATCAAGTGGACACAGAAGAGAGGAAGGCACGTAGGTTCGAGCAGAGCCTAAAACCCTAGCTCTGCAGTAGGATTTTGGTGTTTCAGAGTGCTTCTTACGGGACCATTCTAGAAAAAAGGCAATAATAGCTGAAGGTGGTGGTGAGGCGTTGTCTCAGTACCATAAGGAATGGAAGGATAAGAATAAGCATGAGGGAGGAAATAAGGTTGAATTTGCCAGTGGTAGTGGCACTATGCCAAAGAGGAAGAGTTTTAACCCTGGGAATACTGGGGTGAAACATGGAAATCCTAAACGTAGGATGGAGGTATGCAAGACATGCGGAAAAACTCATCTGGGAGTCTGCTTAAAGGGGAAATCAGTTTTTACACAATCAGTAAGGTGGAGGTAAATTTATCACCCAACTGTCCTAACCCTAAGAAAAATCATGGGTGTTTTGTTTGTGGATCGTTAGACCATATAGCAAGAAATTTCCAGAAAAAAGGGTTAGAGGGATATAAGGGTTCTGGTAGTGGCAGGTTAGCCATTACTGGACCAACACCATTGGTGGGTAGACCCTCAGCCCGTACATTTAATATGACTGTCTAAGATACGGTTGCATCATCGGATGTAGTAGCAGGTATCATTCCAGTCAATGAAATAAATGCTTATGTGTTATTTGACTTGGGTGCTACTTGTTCTTTTATAGCATGTGGATTTGCTACGCGATTAGGTTTAATTCCTAAAAAGTTAGCAATACCTTTAGACGTTAAGGTAGCAAACGAAGAGATAATCCCCATTGAACATATTCATAAGGATTGTTGCGTAGATATTAGAGGTAATAAGTTATCGGTAGATTTGGTACCGATAAGGTTAAAAGAATTCAATGTAATTCTTGGTATGGATTGGTTGTGCCATGGGAAAAGTGTGAACCTTAAGCTTTCTAAGAAAACCAAGGTGGTATTTTTCGGTAGTAAATCATCAAGACGCACTTGTTGTCTAACGATGACACAAGCTAGGAAGATGTTAAGAAAGGGGTGTGTAGGTTATCTGTGCCATGTTGTGGATACCCAAAGAGTGGGAGCATCCTTGAACCAGATACCTATAGTTCAAGAATTCGCGGATGTATTTTCGGAGGAATTATCGAGTATTCCATCGGATAGGGAGGTTGAATTTGTGATTGATCTCACATTAAAGATGCAGCACTAATTCAAGGGCACCTTATCGGATGGCGCCGATTGAGATGAAGGAGTTAATGGTTCAATTGCAAGAACTATTAGATAGGAAGTACATTCAACAGAGTGTGTCTCCTTGGGGAGCACCGGTATTGTTTGTAAAGAAAAAGGATGGGTCGTTACGACTTTGTATCGACTATAGAGAGTTGAACAAGTTAACGATTAAGAATAAATACCTGTTGCCCAAGATCGATGATCTATTTGATCAGTTGAAAGGGGTAAAGTATTTTTCTAAAATAGATTTGCGTACGGGGTATCATCAGTTAAAAGTAAGGAAGGAGGATATACCTAAGACGACGTTCAGAACTCGTTATGGTCATTACAAGTTTCTGGTGATGTTGTTTGGGTTGACAAATACGCCAGCCGCATTTATGGATATGATGAACAGAGTGTTCAAATAGTATTTGGACAAGTTTGTTGTAGTGTTCATTGATGATATTCTAGTCTATTCTAAGACGTCAGAAGATCATGCTGAACATTTAAGGATAGTGTTGGAGACACTACGGAAGGAAAAGTTATATGCGAAATTTACAAAGTGTGAATTTTGGCTTGAACGAGTGTAGTTTGTAGGACATGTTATTGACAAAGATGACATTTCTGTGGATCCAGCAAAAGTAGAAGCAGTTAATGAGTGGGAACAACCGAAAATGCCAACTGAGGTTCGGAGTTTTCTGGGGTTAGCGGGATACTATAGAAGGTTCATCCAGGACTTTTCTAAAATAGCTACTCCGCTGATAAATTTGACAAGGAAGTCGATGAAGTATGTGTGGACTGAAAAATGTGAGAATAGTTTTCAGGAATTAAAGAAGAGGTTAAATGAGGCACCTGTATTGTCTTTGCCAAATGATACGGGGAATTTTGTAGTGTATAGCAATGCTTCGCATAGAGGACTGGGTTGAATGCTGATGCAGCATGGTAAGGTCATTGCGTATGCATCACGTTAATTAAAGGATTATGAGAAGGCCTATCCTACTCATGATCTAGAATTGGCAGCTGTAGTTTTTGCCTTAAAGATATGGAGGCATTATCTATACGGTGAGAAGTGTGAGATATATACGGACCATAAAAGTCTGAAATATATCTTCACACAGAAGGAGTTGAACATGAGGCAGAGAAGGTGGTTGGAACTAATAAAAGATTACGACTGTGATATCTTATATCATCCGGGAAAAGCAAATTTAGTAGCCGATGCGCTAAGTAGCAAGGGTAGAGAGAAACTGTTAATGTTAACAACTCAGAATGAGTTGTTAACAAAAATGGCGAGAATGGAATTAGAAGTTAAATTACCGGGTAAAGTAGAGGATATGTTATTTTCCATGAAGACTCAACCGACCATAGTTGAACGTGTTAAGGAAGTGCAACTGAGTAACAAGGAAAGCGAGCATATGAAGAAGAGAATAGAAGATAAAGAACTGACTAAGTATAACCTCGATAGGGAGGGATTACTTCGTTTTGAAGGAAGAATTTGGGTTTCGAATAATTCTGAATTAAAAGAGGAGATAATGAGTGAGGCCCATAGTTTGAGGTACTCGATACATCCCGGTAGTACGAAGATGTATCAAGACCTTCATCAGAACTTTTGGTGGCCGAACATGAAAAGGGAGATAGCAGAATATGTTAGTAGGTGCTTAACTTGTCAGAAAGTTAAGGCTGAACACCAACGACCGATCCAGTTGTTGCAATCGTTAGAAATTTCAGAGTGGAAATGGGAGCACATCACAATGGACTTTGTGGTGGGACTTCCAACAACAAAGAAGGGGTACAATGTTATTTGGGTGATAGTGGATCGATTGACGAAATTGGCTCATTTTCTACTAATAGGAGTTAGGTATAACCTAGAACAATTAGCTAAGCTTTATGTCAAGGAAATTATTTCAAGACATAGAGTACCTATTTCGATTGTGTCAGATCGTGATCCACGATTCACATCAAACTTTTGGAGGAGTTTGCAAGAGCAAATGGGAATGCAGTTGAGATTGAGTACGGTTTATCATCCTCAAAAGAATGGACAAAGTGAATAAACGATTCAAACGCTTGAAGATATGTTAAGATCCTGCATTATGGATTTCAAAGGGAGTTGGGATGACCATCTACCGTTGGTGGAATTTGCATACAACAATAGTTTTCACGCTAGTATAGGCATGCCGCCTTACGAAGCGTTGTATGAAAGGAAGTGTCGAACTCCACTGTGTTGGGATGAAGTGGGTGAACGTCAGATGTTGGGACTTGAGATGGTACAACAGACGGCGGACATGGTAAAGCTAATATGTACTCGGTTGGTATCGGCTCAAGATAGGCAAAATAAGTATGCCGATCCTCACAAAGAAAAGAGGGAATTCGATGTAGGATTTTATGTCTTTTTGAAAGTATCGCCTTGGAAAGGAAAGATACATTTTGGAAAGAATGGGAAGTTAAGTCCAAGGTTTATAGGACCTTTTGAGATTTTAAGGAGGGTAGGAGAGGTAGCTTATGAAGTAGCCTTACCTCCAGAAATGAACCGTATTCACAATGTGTTTCACGTGTCTGTGTTGCGTCCTTATAAGCTGGACTATAAACACGTAATAGAGTATGAATCTATTCAAATAGAGAAAGATTTATCGTATGAAGAACTTCCTATTCAAATTGTTGATAGGAAGGAACAAGTTTTGAGAAATAAAGTAATACCTTCAGTGAAGGTGATATAGAAAAACCACAATGCTGAAGAAGCAACGTGGGAAATCGAAAGTAAAATGAAGAAAATTTTTCCTCATTTGTTTATGTAATTATAAGCGAGATTCTGGGGACAGAATCCTTATAAGGGGGGCAGAATGTAATGCCCGAGAAAATCGGATTTATATGAGAATTAAATTTTTATTTGATTATGTGAATTAAATGAATTTAATTGATTATTTATGTGAGTAAGCTATTTGAAGGTCGTTCTATAACCTAGAATGTGTGGATGTGGTTAGTATTCTGGCTACGTGCTAGAATTAATTGTTTTGAATTTCCAAGACGAAAATAAAAGTTTTACGAGAAATTCTCGTAAAAACACTAGTCATCCGTTTCTTCTCGGGAGTTAAGTAAATTTGAAATTCTGAGAAACACGTAATGATAGAATATGAAAACGAGATGGAATATTTAATAATATTTCATTTATGGCAAACAAAGTTTTCATCTGCGGACTTAAAACCTAGGGGTTGAGAAGAATGATTTCTAAGAAGGAAATGAGATGCGTATAACGAATTACGATAATGATTATGTGTATGTAATAAAATGATTTAATATGAAGTACAATACGAATATCGTACGAGTATTATACGAAAAGAATACGTGAATTATACGTGTAGAATACGATTGGTGTTATGGACTTAAAATTAGGACTTAATATGATCCAATTGGATTTGGATTATACCAAGTCCAAGCAATTGAGTATTCAAGCCCAATGAATTAGGTGTTTAAGTCCAAGTTAAGGCCCAATGTTATGTTTAATCAAACCCGATCCAAGAAACCAAACTATGAATCGAATCGATGGGTCACCAAATGGGTAAAACCCATGGGCATGTGGGCCGGCCACTTAGTGGCCAAGTAAAGTGATCTACTTGATCACCAAGTATTTTACTTGGTGATGAAGTAGTGAATAGTAAGGAGGTGGGGGAGAATGACCATTAAGCCCTCCATTTGAATTGTCTATAACAGAGAAGCTTATGTTGGTTATTTTTGGTTTTCCAAGAGTTATTCAACATATATTCAGAGAGAGAAAGAGCTAGACTTAAGCCATCATCTCACCTTGAAGCTTTTCATAAGAGATTTTAGCAAGAAAGTAAAGATCAGTAAGGTAATATTCCTTAATAGTAATTTTCCATCCCTTTTTGATTTCTTTGATTATATAGAATCATAAATTAGTGGAGCATTCCTCTTATGGAGGAATAAGGATGGCTTGTAATATATAAAACCATTATAAGTCATGTGTAAATAAAAATCGTAAGGGTTTACGTAAGTTTAAATCGTAGGAAATATCATTGATGAATTTAGTTGTTGATGAACAATTGAACACCATCACTGTTAATATATGTGCATCTTGCTTGGTTAGGATGTAAATATGAAATCAATAGAGTGTTCCATTCGATTTGGCTAATAGAACAGTAATAACGAAGTTATGGCGAATTTTACGAAAATAGACGTTAAATGTCGAAAACGTAAAATTCTTGATTTATAGTCGAAAGTTGTCGTAAGACTTGAAAATGTTGGTTTTCAATGTCAACACATGAGATAGGGTATTTAAGAGTCCTGGGCTCAAGAATCGTCGGATTCCGACATAAAACGAAGAAAACGAGTATTGAACGCTCAATAATGTTTAACGAACGCTTAATAATGAACTTAGAAGTGAATTTTGAGTTAACGGATTTGGAAATGTAAAATTCTTATATGAACGCGTAGAGTATATAAAATGAGAGTTGTAGGCTTTTGAACGGACCAAATCCGACTTATAACGAAGAAGTTATGAAGCCAGGAAGTTCACCAAAAAATTTTATCTGTAAAATTTTCTGGTGCAGAGGTCTGGTTTCGCGGCGCCAGACAAGGCTTGTTGTGCCGCGCCACAGCGCCAAGCACAGTATAATGACCTACTGAAGAGTGGCATTGCGGTGCCATTCATACAAAGGAGTTTTAGCTTGCAATACCAAACCGGGGTTTAGCTATCTTGTGAACTAGCGCCGATGACGTCGGTGTTGCATAGAAAAGACCCCATGCCATGGCCGAAAGCGAGAGAAATTATTAGACAAGTTAGGTTTTGATTTCAATTGTTTCAAGACCGATATAAGATGAGTTTATATACTTAATAAACGTACTAAAACCATTCCTATGTTACATATACTAGTTTATATGGTGATGAACTTAGGAATTGTACGTGAATTGTTAGTATGGTAATAAAGAACACGAAGTGTTATAATAAACCGTGAACGGTAATCGACATTGGTACTCCTCCAATGATGATTGAGTTCGGTTAGTAACGTAAGAACGTTAACAAGCCAGGATGAAGGGTAGTAAGTCAAATTGACATTATTAAGGAAATAAAGTCAAATAAGACACAGAAGAGAAAGAAGTTAATAGAAACAATGTGATTGATTGTTTGGTAGCTAATTACAGTGTGTTATATAAATATCATGTAGATTCTGTAAAGGCTGAGAACAGTTGAATAAATTATTTGAAGACGCTTGAAGGTAAGTTTTCTTAACGCTTGTCTAACCTTTGTGTTAGTCGAGCTTTATGTGATTCATTGTACTGAGTTGCATGAATGATTTTAAAGAAAGGGTCAATGCCAGTTTTAACTCGGCTAGACTGTTCGTAAGAGGTAGATTGACTTGTATACATATCTTTCTATATATAAATGATAACGCTGTCATATGCCAAGTATTTGGTACGAATTCAAAGGTAAGGTTTGTCTATGAACAAACAAAAGTATTTTTCATTATTTATTCGATGGGCACGCGAGTTTGCCAAAACTTAAACGTAAATGCGTTTAACGGATGAATTTTGATCAATATAGAGTACTATAGGCTGATCACCTAGGAGTGCTCGTAAGAAATGCCGGATGTACAGCCTTAGTGTTGTGATGTCCTTTTCAAGTATGAAAACTGAAAGTTACTGTTCATGGTCTCTCGACGGGTTCAAAATTCCTAAACTATTATATACTTTGGGAATTGATGTTATGAATTGTTAAGTATTAATGTTTCATAATACTTCATGACTATTAGTTCAGTTATGGAAGATAGTCATATAATTCACGAATGTGGTATTCATATTATTCTTTGTTAGAGTTGCTGAGCTTGTTGTGTTCACTTCTTGCGTGAATTATATGATTGCAGTTAAAGCCGAGCATATTGAGAATGCTAAGAGAAATAAGGGTAAGGCTAAGATGGATAGTTAACTATTTTGTAATAGATTAGTATGATTGTATGTGTTATAATTACGAACAACAAACGATGTAATCGGTTTATGAACCTGGGAAAGGATTTCACTTTGATTGTAATAAGAAGATAGTAATTACAATCATTATGTTGTGGTTTCCATGGAATGATTATATAGTTATGAGTACCGTGTAGCACCATATGTCGGGTTGGAAGATACCCAAATTTGGGGGCGTCATAAAGATAAATCATGTGTTGTTTAAAAGTGGTTGAGATAAGTTTGAAAAATTTAATGTGTGGATGAACGATGATCTAATAGTGGAAGTTTTAAACAGTAAGATGTCACCTAGAAGAAGATAGCAGCGTCAACAGACCCCCGAGGAATCATCCAACAGACGAGCCAATACGCAATGCAAGGTATGGTTCCGATCAGTTATCTATACGGCTGTGTGTTATTTAATTTAAGTGACACTTATTAATTTATGCCTGATGAATTTTCTTATAAATTAGATTGGCTTCGGAAAGAGTTAGACTATTCCCTAAATATAGAAAGTGTGAATAGTGATTCCTTTTAAGTTGAAGTGTAGAATCGCTGTATTGGTATTAAAGGCCACGTGATGTCAATGGATTTATTTCCAATTTGATTTGTGAAACTCTGAGGTTGTTAAACCATGTGGTGATAAGGGATTGTCAAAGAAAGTGTGTAAACCTTGTGACTCCGAGGAAGTCAAAAGTAGTATTTTATTTTTTGTTGCAGATCACTTGTATGGTAAAGTTATTTATCGATGTTATAAGTGGAGAAGTTGATAAGAAAATAATGTGTGGGAAACGCAAAGTTCAAGATAGCCACTTCGTTAGCTAACTTGATAAGGAAATCGGTGGAATTTATATGGGCAGGAAAATTATGAAGCGAATTTTCAAGAATTGAAGAAAAAGTTAAGTATGGCACCTGTGTTGTCTTTACCGGATAATATAGGAAATTTTGTGTTGTATAGCAATGCATCGTACAATGTACTAGGTTGTGTGTTTAGGCAGAACAACAGGGTCATTTTATACACATCGCGTAAATTATAATTTTTTATGAGAAAGGGTATCCAACTCACGATCCAGAGTAGAGGTAGTAGTGGTTGCCCTGAGGATTTAGAGGTGTTATTTTTGGGAAGTAATGTGAGTTATAAACAGACTATAAGTGTTTAAAGTATATCCTCGCACAGAGATATTTAAGCATGTGTTTGAAGTGATAGTTAAATTTGCTCAAGAATTATGACTGCAAAATCCTAAACGAATGTGGTTGCCGGCGTCTTAAAAAAAGGTAGGAGTTATTTTTATTAACTGAGCAAGATGGGTTCATAATAGAAATGGTTAAGTTGTGGGGGAGGTAAAGAAAGAGTAACTCCAAGATGAAGGTGTTAATTCAAGATCGATAATGAAGGGGGTTGAATGTTGAAGGAATAAACTAGGTTTCGTCAGTATTGAGAATTGAAGAGGAAGCACAAATATATATTGCGCCTTCGACAATACTTTTGGTGGCAAGATATGATGATAGATTTCATGATATGTCAAAGTTAGCATATTACCTATCGATCAGTGTGCGAAGTTATATGTTAAAGAAATTATTTCAAGGCACGGTGTTTCAGTATCAATCGTGTTGAACCGAGATTCACGATTCACATCAAATTTTCAAAAACATTTGCAAGAACGCATGGAACGCAGTTAGAAATAAGTATGTCATATCATCTGCAAATCGATTGGCAAACTAAAAGGAAATCCATACATCGAGAGGCATGTTAAGCATACGAGGAGTTATAAATAATGTGATAAGAGGAATTCATATTGAACAAGTTAAGGGCAAGTTAAGAGTAAGGTAATGTTAGGTGGGATTTCAATTGAGGACTCATATGGTAACTAAGTCATACAAACCTTTGTATGGGCGGTTTTGTGCATGTACTTGGTTTATGGCATTGATAATTATTGGAATATCGGTGTCACGCTATCAATGTATATGTGGTGGAAAGTTGATTTTTTTCTCATGTATATATTAGATAGTTAGAGGCTTTTAAGATTAGGTTAGATGATAATAAGATTATTTTCGGTTCTTAAAACTAAAGCATATGGTAAGTTTGTGACTCATAATCATATGGTATATTTTGAACCCCTCAGCGAATGGACGCCTATGGTCTGACTAGGATAAGTTCTTAAACTCATATGATTATGGCAAGTTCCTAAATTTCCAAGGTGTGGAAGATTGATGAATTATATTGGGTATAAAATGGTTATAGTATAGGGAGCATTGATGTGAGATCCTGAATTTTATGAAATAAAAGTATTCAATTTTTCTATTTTGGTAAATAGTTAAATTGATAAAAGTTTAAAGTTAAGGGTGATATTTGAAAATTTTGCAAAGTAAGCAAGTTGTTATAAAATATTCGTTGTGTCAGGAAATATTTGTTTGGTTGGGGAATATTCTTTTTCTTGGGGAAAATTCGTACAATAACACAATCATTAGTGGACCCTGCAACGGAATAACTGTCGGATATAAAAAAGGGACATAAATAATCCTTTTATAAAAATAACGGCGAAAGTTTTACCGTTAGACTGTTGAACTACCCGGTAGTAAAAGTACAGTAATACGTGTGATTGCATAGTAGCACATGGTATTGATTATTGATGCTTACGTGAGAAGTCACTCAGTTAAACTCAATTATTGCTACAGTAATTGCTGCATAATATCTCTCATATTATTGATTCAATTATTGTCACAATATTTTATATTATTAAATCAATGATTGAGATGACAAGTTGTTCATATTATTATTTGCATTATTGACGATGTCTAGAGAGTTCTGTCGAGAAAAGTGGTTAAGTTATTTAATTGCGCGCCAATAAAAAGAAGTTCTTATCGAAAAGCCCCCTCTTTCCTCGAAATGACTTGGTTGTTAAATATTGTGAGTTATAATATTAATGATGAATAAGTTTGTGTTGATTAAAGATGAAATTGATAGTTCCATTGTGTTGGGATTATTAGTGTTAGTGGAAATCGACATTTATTTTGATAATAATTGATGTCTGAAAGTTATATTGACCAATCGGGTAATTAATCGAATAAATGAGCAATTAATTGCTATTAATTCACATGCTTATAACTATGTGTTCACATGTGTGTAATATTGATTCACATGTATGTACTATTAGGGGAGGTGGTGCAAGATTGATAATACTTGCATGACTAAATTAAAAATGAAGGTATAGATGAAGGTACTATCTTTTGTAATTATTTTTTTTCACATGTATATACCTATTGAGTCACATGATTCTACTATTAATTCACATGATATACTATTAGGGAGGTGGTGCAAGTTTGATAATACTTGAAGGACTAAATTAAAAATGAAGGAAAATATAAAGGTATTATCTTTGTAATATTTTGAGCCCCAAAATGTGCAATTATTGAAACTATATTTTTCTATAAATAGAAGCTCATTCTTCCTTTATTCTCACTAATTCACTAAGACTCACACGAGCAATTATAGAGAGAGAAGCTATAGAGAGAAAGAAGAAGAGAAGTCTGTTACTTCACTATTCCAGTATCCAGTCTTCTTCTGAGGTAAGGGGTATTATTTATTTCATATTTTGAAGAGATATTATTTTTTGTATTCGTATGAATATTATTTTTGTTCAATATTCATAAAGAATATTATCTTCGTTCAATATTCGTAGGAATATTATCTTCGTTAAATATTCGTTGGAATATTATTTTCGTTCAACATTTGTAAGGGATGTTATTTTTGTTCAATATTCACTTGAAATAATATTTTCATCCATACTCTGTAGTATGTAAGTAATATTATTTTGTTTTAGATTTTGAATTCTATACTCATTTTATTAAAGTTTTGGCTTCTATACTCCATGAAATTAGTAGAATATCCTTAAAATTTGCGTTTCATCCAGTATCGTTTCACAAGGATATTTTTGAGCATTCTTGTTAAATTTTAAGCTTTTCATGTTGGATTACTGTTTATGAGTACTATTCACGGGTACTATTCATAAAGTACTATTCACGAGTACTATTCATGGGGTACTATTCTCGAAGTACTATTCACGGGGTACTATTCACTCGGGTACTATTCACCTAGAGTATTATTCATGACAGAAATTAATTTATTTTCAGTTCAAATCATTTTTGATATATTATCATTCTTGAATTTTACTTCACAAAGTAGTATCATGTTGGCAATTTGAACGTTATTGAATTCTGGATAAATTAAATTATAAATCTTTAAAAATTTATCCTTTGTTTCTTTTAATTGAATTCTTATATCATTGTCATCATCCTCATGCTTATATTGTGATGAAAGTCATTTTTAGCTTACGTGCATAGATAGACTGTTGATTTATATGATTATGACCAGGGATCATTTGGTATAATCATGACCCGTAATGTTACAAAAGATGTGATAAAAGTCCTCATTAGCCCGTAGTGCATTGATGGACAGTTGTTGCTATGATTATTACCAGGGATTATTAGGTATAATCATGACCATTGATGATTACATGAATATCTTTGGCCCGTAGTGCAGGGATGATTCGATAATGTGGTTTATTTATTAAGCTGAGTCTCAGTGATAAAGTTGATGAAAAACTTTTTAAATCATAGAAGATAGTAGATATCATGCTCTACTTGACTCTTTTAATGGATTGTTTATTCCGCTGTAGTTGTTAATCTAAAACTTGTTGTCTATTGTATTCTATCAGTTGTTATATTGTTGAAGGCTAAGGATAATTTATTTTGCATTATCTTAGTCATAATATTTCTTATTGGGCTTGTTGAGCTCACCCTTTTCTTTCACTGTTCTCTTCAGGAAATGAGAATATAGCTGGGACTGGTCGGGGAATGGATTGACGGTCCAGATGGTTGTTTTAGTAGTTCTCACTATTCTGTGAAATAGTGTGATAATAATTGTAATGAGGACTCCATTGAGAGTGGATATTGTCTAGAAGGCAATATTCTTCTTTAAACTCTCAGCTATGTTTTGTCGTATATTACCCGATAGTTGTATAATTAAGTTTGTATTTGATTTATGTACCATGTATTTAGCGACTCAAGATGGGTGATGTATTCCTATTTTGGGGGCGTCACAGTTGGTATCAAAGCTTGGGGATATGATCCCTGGCTGAGTTGTGAGACTAGAACTAGGAGGGGAGAGACGGGTAATTCCTTCGCTAGTATGACCTACCTAAGTTTATTTGTTATTTAATTGGTCGGTTTGAGTATAGGGATAATATGAGGCATGTCAATTAACCCTTATTTTAAAACTATATTCTAGAATGATATCTGAAATACAGGAGATGAGAAATGGGAAAATCATGATAGAGAGGAAATAACCGGAAAGGTACAATCCGAAAAAGAAAGCAAAGTATTCTCATCTCTTCGAACTACCAGATACGTAAATTTTGATGGAAAAATTTCATAAAGAGGGGAGATTGTGATATCCCAAATTTTATGAAATAAAAGTATTCAATTTTTCTATTTTGGTAAATAGTTAAATTGATAAAAGTTTAAAGTTAAGGGTGATATTTGAAAATTTTGCAAAGTAAGCAAGTTGTTATAAAATATTCGTTGTGTCAGAAAAAATTCGTTTGGTCGGGGAATATTGTTTTTGTCGGGAAATATTCATACGACGACACAATCATTGATGGACCCCGTAACGGAATAACTGTCAGATATAAAAAAGCGACAAAAATAATCTTTTTATAAAAATAACGGCGAATGTTTTACCGTTAGACTGTTGAACTACCCGGTAGTAAAAGTACAATAATACGTGTGGTTGCATAGTAGCACACGGTATTGATTATTGATGCTTACGTGAGAAGTCACTCAGTTATACTCAATTATTGCTATAGTTATTGCTGCATAATATCTCTTATATTATTGGTTCAATTATTGTCACAATATTTTATATTATTAAATCAATAATTGAGATAACAAGTTGTTCATATTATTATTTGCATTATTGACAATGTCTAGAAAATTCTGTCGAGGAAAGTGGTTATGTTATTTAATTGCGTGCCAATAAGGAGAAATCTTTATCGGAAAGCCCCCTCTTTCCTAGGAACGACCTGGTTGTTAAATATTGTGAGTTATAATATTAATGATGAATAAGTTCGTGTTGATTAAAGATGAAATTGATAGTTCTATTGTGTTGGGATTATTAGTGTTAGTGGAAATTGACATTTATTTTGATAATAATTGATGCCCCGGAAGTTATATTGATTCAATCGGTAATTAATCGGATAAATGAGCAATTAATTGCTATTAATTCACATGCTTATAACTATGTGTTCACATGTGTGTACTATTGATTCACGTGTATGTACTATTAGGGGAGGTGGTACAAGATTGATCATACTTGCATGACTAAATTAAAAATGAAGGTATAGATGAAGGTACTATACTGTAATTACTTTTTTCATATGTATAGAACTATTAAGTCACATGATTGAACTATTAATTGACCTGATATACTATTAGGGGAGGTGGTGCAAGTTTGATAATACTTGCAGGACTAAATTAAAAATGAAGGAAAAGATGAAGGTATTATAATTTGTAATATTTTGAGCCCCAAAACGCGTGCAATTATCGAAACTATATTTTCCTATAAATAGAAGCTCATTCTTTCTTCATTCTCACCAATTCACTAAGACTCACAAGAGCAATTATAGAGAGAGAAGCTATAGAGAGAAGAAGAAGAAGAAGTCTCGCTACTTCACTATTCCAAAGATCCAGCCTTCTTCCGAGGTAAGGGGTATTATTTATTTCATATTTTGAAGAGATATTATTTTTTGTATTCGTATGAATATTATTTTCGTTCAATATTCATAAAGAATATTATCTTCGTTCAATATTCGTAGGAATATTATCTTCGTTAAATATTCGTTGGAATATTATTTTCGTTTGGAATATTATTTTCGTTCAACATTTGTAAGGGATGTTATTTTTGTTCAATATTCGCTTGAAATAATATTTTTATCCATACTCTGTAGTATGTAAGTAATATTATTTCGTTTCAGATTTTGAATTCTATACTCATTTTATTAAAGTTTTGGCTTCTATACTCCACGAAATTAGTAGAATATCCTTAAAATTTGCGTTTCATCTAATATCATTTCACAAGGATATTTTTAAACATTCTTGTTAAATTTTAAGCTTTTCATGTCGAATTACTGTTTATGAGTACTATTCACGGGGACTATTCATACAGTACTATTCATGAGTACTATTC
This sequence comes from Panax ginseng, assembly GCA_020205605.1. NCBI lineage: Eukaryota > Viridiplantae > Streptophyta > Magnoliopsida > Apiales > Araliaceae > Panax > Panax ginseng. The sequence goes on from CM035129.1 coordinate 94,205,926, forward strand.
ACGGGGTACTATTCTCGAAGTACTATTCATGGGGTACTATTCACTCAGGTACTATTCACCTAGAGTATTATTCATGACAAAAATTAATTTATTTTCAGTTCAAATCATTTTTGATATATTATCATTCTTGAATTTTACTTCATAAAGCAGTATCATGTTGGCAATTTGAACGTTATTGAATTCTGGATAAAAATTAAATTATAAATCTTTTAAAATTTATCTTTTGTTTTTTTTAATTGAATTCTTATATCATTGTCATCATCATCATGCTTATATTGTGATGAAAGTCATCTTTGGCTTACGTGCATAGATGGACTATTGATTTATATGATTATGACCAGGGATCATTCAGTATAATCATGACCCGTAATATTACAAATGATGTGGTAAAAGTCCTCATTGGCCCATAGTGCATTGATGGACAATTGTTGGTATGATTATGACCGTGGATTATTCAAAGATAATCATGACCATTGATGATTACATGAATATCCTTGGCTGTAGTGCATGGATGATTCGATGATGTGGTTTATTTATTAAAAATTGAGTCTCAAATGATAAAGTTGATGAAAAACTTTTAAATCATAGAAGATAGTAGATATCATTCTCTACTTGACTCTTCTAATGGATTGATTATTCCGCTGTAGTTGTTGATCTAAAACTTGTTGTCTATTGTATTCTATCTGTTATTATACTGTTGAAGGCTATGGATAATTTATTCTGTATTTTTTAGTCATAATATTTCTTACTGGGCTAGTTGAGCTCACCCTTTTCTTTCACTGTTCTCTTCAGGAAATGAGAATATAGCTGGGTCTGGTCGGGGAACGGATTAACGGTCCAGATGGTTGTTTTAGTAGTCCTCATTATTCTATGAAATAGTGTGATAATAATTGTAATGAGGACTCCATTAAGAGTGAATATTGTCTAGAAGGCAATATTCCTGTTTAAACTCTCAGCTAAGTTTTGTCGTATATTACTCGACAGTTATATAATTAAGTTTGTATTTTATTTATATACCATGTATTTGGCGTCTCAAGATGGGTGATGTATACCTATTTTGGTGGCGTCACAATTGATGAAGTTAAAAAGATAGTTTTGAGGTAGCCTTACCACTACAATTAGAGCGCATTCGCAATGTTTTTCATGTTTCGGTGATATGATCAAACAAACACGACTGCAATCATATGATCAAGTATGAACCGTTATAGTTTGATAAAGGTGTATCCTACGAGGAAATTTCTATTTAGATAAGTTAACAGAAAAGAACAAGTTCTCAGGAATAAAGTGATACCTTTTGTAAGGTAATGTGGAAGGACCACAATGCCGAAGAAGCTACGAGGGAGCTCGAAAATAAAATGATGAAAGATTATCATGAGTTACTTGTTTAATTGTGTCTTCGATTCTGGGGACAGAATCCTTGTAAGGAGGGAAGAATGTGACGAATGATTTATTTGAGTTGTGATTCTGGGGATAAATTCCTTATAAGGAGGGAAGGATGCAACAATCTAGAATTTTAAATTATAATTTCAAATATTTATTGAATTAAAAAAATATTTTAATTGATGTGTTTGTTATTAAGTAAATATTTGTTGGATTATTTATTAGTTAAATAAATAATTTATGAGTTGGGGGAATTAACTTAATTAAGGTAAGATTTTAATTAAGTTGATAATTGGTATTTTGAAATTAAGTAAAATAAAAGAGTGATGAATTACATTTTATGAGATAATATTCTTATTTAATTTAATAATTAAATTAGAGATTTGATAAGGATTAAAGGAATTTCTATAATGTTGTTTTAATTTAATTTAGTAATTAAAGTGATGTATTGATTTATTAAATAAAGTTATAATGGAAATTATAATTTTTTTGTATTGGATTATGTGGCAAATTAATTTAATAAGTTGTTATTAGCTTTAATTTAATTAAATTTGAATATGGGAATTTATTTAAATTAGATGGGACAATAAAACTATATTATAAATTAAAAGAGTTTTAAGTTGGTTTTACCAAACAAAGCCTAGAGATTTTGAAATTCTTATTTTAATCTTGTTTTACCAAACAAGTCTTAAAGAATGATTAAGTCATTATTTTTAATTAGTTTTGCCAAACAAACCTTATGGCTTTTGAATTTTAAAACTGATAAAAAAATTTGTAACTGATGGTGAATTAGGTGTATTCTGTTTTTGTCAGTTTTTCTTTTACGTATTATTGTTTTATCCTATTTGCAAAGAAAGAACAGAGTTTGAGAGGGAGGGAGAACTTTGGAGAGAAATTGAGAAGGGAAGAGAGTTTCTTTGTGAATTTGAGAATGAAGTGGCAATCAAAACCTCTCTAATCATCTTTGCTAAGGTTTAATCAAGAATTAAAGGTAAGAAATTTAGTTTTATTCTTAGTTTGTAGTTTTATGAGTTCTTCATAAAAGTTGGATTTTGGTTGTATGATTTGTTGAGATATGATGTTACATGTGGTACTAGATGTTTATAATCTATTAGTTGTTATCTAAAAATAATTTTCAGAAATCAAATTCATATGAAACATGTTTTTAATGAATAATTGGGTTATATTCTTAGTTTATATTTTCTTGAGTTTTTTTCATAGAAACTTTGATTTTTGTTGTATAATTTGATGAGATATGGTCTATATATGTTAGTTGATGATTATAATCATTATATGTAGTTTACAAATGATTTTGGTGTATCAAATTCATGAGTAGTCATGATTGAGAAAAAAGAAATTGGTTTTGGAATAATATGTAAAATGGTTTACTTTGAGTCAAAATTGATGTTCAATTCATGCAGTAAACTATAAATTGATGATCATTTGTGTTAATACATTTAAAAACGAAAATAACGAAAGTTGGATGAATCAATTTGGTTAAGAAACGAATTCGTAGTGAATAAATTCGCTAAACATGTTAATACATGAAAATTTAGTATAAATATGAGTTTTGGGTCAAGATTTAGGTTAGTTAATGTTTTTTTAAACTGTTGATTCTTTAGTATGTTGTAGTTCTATGAATTACGAATCCATAGAATCGAAAACGAACTAATTTGGATGTGTATAGGTTAAATTATGAAGATTAGTAGGAGAAAAAGGGTAAAAAATCGCAAGAACAATAAAATGGTAATTCTGGTTCTGCTATTAGGCGCAGCTGCGCTGTGCCCTAAGTCTCATGGGGCATAGTTGCACTGGTCCCAAGGCTTATTTGGGTGCAGCTACGCTCATGAAGTGTCAGATGTGACTGTTTTGACATCCTTTGGTAAAACAGACATAACATTTTCATACGAACTCTGATTGAGGCGATTCAAGATGATTTGAAAAGACAACGAGTAGACATACAACTTTAATGCTTTAAGATTTTCAATTTGAGGTCGTGAACAGGGGTAAAAATGACTATCTTTAGGACTAATGTGTATTCGGAGGCAATCGGAGGACGTCGGGCATGTACGTATGCAGGTGTAGTGCTTCTGACGACAAAAGATGTTGTTCTAAGTTATAAAAATTAATATTATGATGTATAATGATGTTTAAAATTAATAATGATGTATTATATATGTTGTATAAGCATACTAAACGTACACAAGCGATACAAATCGGGTGTGCTACGAATGAACGTCGAAACGCCGTGACAAGTGTTAATGAACTTAAAAAGTATTTTAAATAAAATGAAATGAACATTATAAGATATGGAATGTGATTAATATAAAACCAATAAAGAGACCTAGGAAGACTTAAACACTTGAATGAACTTTGAGTTTGACTAAGAAGAAATATAGTATTGATTAATAAGTTATAATAGATTGAAAGTCAACGTTGTAAGAGTTGAGAATGTGATTCAGATGCTAAATGTCTTATGTTATATGTTAGTGAGTTTTTTCATATTCATGTTATATGGTTGATTAATATGGTTAAACCTTAAGCTAAAGGTTATAACTTAACTAAAATGAGAATTGAATCTATGAGGATAATGTGTATGTAGCTAATTAATGTGATAATCCTAATGGTATGTGTAGGATATTGGATTACATGAGTTGTAATTGTATAGCTTATGCAAGAGGAAAGTTCCCTAACCTTTCCTACTTTATTATTCAGTAAGGTTTACTTTTCACTGTCATGTTATACTTATGCAAGTTCTCTATCTCTAATCTCTTATTGAGCAGTTAAGCTATTATTGTTACGCAAGTTTCCTAACCTTACTTTTACGTTATGCAAGTTCTTGAATTTTTTATTCAATTGAGCAAGTTCTCTAACTTTAATCTTTCATTATGCAAGTTCTTGTTCCTAACTTGGTATTGTTACGCGTATTCTTTAACTTTAAATTATTGTTGAGTAAATTTCTAAACTACACTTTTCCTTGAGCTAGTTATTTAATATTTACTCCTTCATTTCAAGCAAGGTTGTTTTGTTTATTCAAAGATTGTACTATTATTGGAAAGCTTGATCTTGTTGAAAAACATTTGTTTAGCTAAAATTAACCGTTGTTCAATATCTGATCACCAATGTCATTGCACTATCTTACATTGTTGTACCGAACTCTTAGTTGACTAGCGATTCTTTGTTGATTCAACCAATCCTTAGTTGATGAATGTTCTAAACTCTAAATTACCCCTAAATTCAGTTCAAACCAAACTTCCTTTGGTTTGCTTATAAATATGTATAGTCTTAAGAATGTATAATCGATGACTAATATTTGTTCAGCTGATAAACCATTGATAACCTATCTCTTATTGATACATTGACATAATTCGTTTGCAATCAAACTCTTGAATAGTTATTGATCCCTACTAGATTCAACTAGTACTTAGTTGAGGAGCATTCTAAAGATTTAGAATTCCTTTGAAGTTAATTTCAAATCAAACTTCCTTTGGTACGGAACCTGATAATCTAAGCTGAGATGAACAACCCTATATCAGGGGATTATTTTAGAGCTACGCAATGGCGTTAAAATATTTGCACAATACATTGTACAAAGGGCTGATCACCTGGAGTACGAGATGATGGTCCACATAGTCGTTTAGACTGTTAAAGGTTATAGTAGAAACACCTGTTTACCTAGGACATAAATGATGATTATGGTCTTTTAGACTGTTAAAGGTTAAAGTAGAAATACTTAACAACCTAGAGCATTGTTCGTGGTCTTGTGACCCTTAGTGTATTCTTTGATGTTGATATCTTTTGTTAACTTAAACGTTCATTATTCCTTTGAACTCATAGCTTTTGAATTAAAGTTTATTGTTCCGGTAAGAGTACTTTACAATTAAAAGTTCAGTTAATTGTCATTCATAAAATGTTATTGTATATTATCCTTCTTGTGGGCAATTGTTTACTCACTCTTGCACAAAACAATGTAGATGAAGTTAAAAAGTTTGAAGAGCTTTCTACAAGCAAGGGCAAGGGCAAGGGCAAAGTGCTTGATTAGACGATGTTTAATTTACCATTTATTTATGAAGCTTATGTAATAGATTTGATTATAATTATGTTTTAATATTCCGCTGATGATTGTAATAATAAAGGTTAGATGACCTGGGATTTATTTGAGATTATGTAACCCTATTATGGGAGATTTGTTATTTAAACTTTTTAGTTTAATTATATCCTTTGTTTATAGGTAGTTAGTTATGATTTAATTGGACAATGAACACCAAATCTGTGGGATTGAAGTACCCGAATTTGGGGGTGTCACATCTTTTGTGGTATAAAGCTTTTATTTCGTTTTGTTATATTTTGTGCGTAACCTCTCTTTCTATTTTGGAAAAGGGTTGCAGCGCCCCAAATCCTTCACTGGGGGGCACTGCGGCGCCTCCCTTAATCCTTTGAATTTTTTTCAATTTCTCAAGCCATTCATTTCCTGAGCTCGTAACTTGTTCTTTATAGCTCGGAATTGGTTTGTTCAAAAGTCAATTTCTTGTTTATTCTCTAAACTACGATTTCCTCGGGATAGAACAATTTTCTGAATCCATTTATGAGGCTTCCACTTGATAAAATTTCATTATTCATTCATTTTTCTTGAGCGTTCATTGCTCGTTCATCCGTAATTTGTTCATACGATGTCGAATTTGGTAGTTCTGAGTCTATGACTCATAAATTTCATGGTCTTCAATATGTTCACGAAACCCTGGCTTTCTAGGTTCGTTATTAACTTGTCACTTCCATTCCAAAATCCTAGTTAACTACGATTTCAATATTTATCGTCTTTCCCTAGAAATTTCACTATAACTTCATTATACAAGATTTTTACTCTGTTCTAAACGGATTCATTTCATTATCCAAACATCTATCATCCTAACCAAGCATATAGCATCTAATCCTATACACGATGGTTTTAAACTTGTCCATCTGTAGACACTCAAAATTTTGCATTCCTGTAACTAACCTTGCAGGAGGGCAAAATCGCCTTCTAGAGATAACCTTTAAAGTCAAATCAGCTCAATCCTGGAGACAACCCTGGGATACTCAATTTTCCATCTCAGAGACAACCTCGAGATACTCAGTTCCAAACCCAAGATAACCCCGAGAGTTTCAGTTCCAACCTCAGAGATAACCTCGAGGAATGCAATTGCAGTTCCAGAGATAACCTCGGAAAACTTCGTTTTGATCCCCAGAAGTCAGCTTCAACCTCAAAGATAACCTCGAGGCACTCAATCCCAACCCCGGAGATAACCCTGGGAGGATAGGCATACCTCACAGACAACCCTGAGGACATTCAGTACTCAGGATAGGCAAATCTCAGAGATAACCCTGAGCAACGACCGCTAAATTAGCCCATAATCGGAGATAACCCCGGTGAGGGGAAAAATCATCATTTTGCCACCTCGATGCTACATTTGCATTGTCTCAACAACAATTCAATCCATATTCTACACAGAAGTGTCCTACAAGAATCATAGCTAAAATCCCGAGTGACTACTGCACAAGACAGAACGCCTGATAGAATTTGAAGACCTGAAGATCTGGTTATGAACCTATCTTCTCAGCTTCGTACAACCTCTTATCCCATGTCATTGTGTAGTTCTTGACAACATCATTCTGGAAAAGTATTATACGCCTCAATCGGATGCTCGGATTTAAAGTTTTGAAGGTTCAAGCGGACAACGCGTTACATGTGTGGACGTACTTTGAGACGGCACGGTCCATAGAGCCCGGGGCACCCCGGGTAGCCGCAGGTACACCTACGACTTCCCCCCTCTATAAATAGAGGGCTTGGGGTGGCCATTTTAAGAAGAAAAAAGGCGAGGAAGCCCTGTCCATTTCACTGCATACACACTTCTAAGAGATAAAGGAGAGGAAACCCTGTCCATTTTACTCTGTAAATTGAGTGCTTTCTCTTTCTAAACACTTGTGAGCTTGTGTTTTGCTGTATTTTACCGGTGGAAACCGAGTATTCATTCATTTAAAGCCATCTGAAGTCTTCTTGGCAGCCAACTGTAAGACATCTCAGATTTCTTATAGCCTTTCTCGACTTTCATTCACACACAGTTAATCACGCTGAGAGTCATGTGGAGTGTACGCCCGGATCGTCGGTCCGTGAATTTTATTGATTATATATATATATATATATATATATATATATATATCGAGTTATGCCTTGATTGTGCCCAAATATAATATCCGGAGCGTTTACTGCTTTTATATATATATCTCAAATTTGAACACTCGATTGAGCCTCACTCTACTCGACCTCGGTTTACAAACGAATCATTGAATTCAATTGCTTTTCATTCGACTCACTAAACTACAATTTTTTTACAAACTGTTACAAATTTCGTTAAATTGTTTGACTTTGGACGGAAAAATTACACAAGTTGCCACGTAAGAGAGAGAAATCCTACATGTCAGATATTTTTCTTTGTGGCATGCCTAGATGGAAAATTGTATAATTTAATGCTAAATTAATCTAAAATCAAATAAATAAAATAAAATAATGCATTCAAAATAAAAGTACAATAAAAATAATTTTTTAATTTTATTTTAATCATTAATATTTGTACAAATTTAAATAGATTACATATAATTATATAATTTTCTTTAAATTTAAATAACTCATTAAATTCATTAATTTAATTAACCTCTCTTCGTATAAAACTAAAATTAGTAATATAACATATAAATGTCCCATATGTTATTGTATTAAGATATATTACATATATTATTAAAATAAGAAAATTTTGGGTAAATTTTGATTTTGAGTAATGTATTTAACATTATTCATAAGTATTTTATAATAAGCACATATTAAAAATTAAAATTTATAAAATAAATTCAAACTTCAAAAATATAACTAAAATTTTGAAAATTAATTATTATTTTTATTTTTTAAAACTAATATAATAATTATTTATATTATTAAATCATTAAATAAATATTAAATATTAAATATATTAACAAATAATTAAATTAATTAAAAAATATTAACAAATAAGTTAAGTAATTAAAAATATATTAACAAATAAGTAAAGTAATTAAATAAAATATATTAATTAAAGTAATTAATAATAAAATATATTAATGTGTAATTTTTACAAATATATTTATATAAAATTAATGAATTAATATTTTTTTTTTATTAAAAATAGAGGATCGTGTTATTAGTTATAAGAGCTGAAATCAGTTTCTTCAAAATAGAGGATCAAAACAAAGGAGAAAAATAATCTGTGGAGAAATCGGTGAAAATCAAAAGTTCAGATCTAGATCTAAGTTGTTCAAATCTAGATCTGAATAGACCACTACAAGAAAAATCTCTATCTGCGACCAAACCTTTCAGCGACCGCCCTTTCCGATCGCTAATAGCAATAATAACGACTGACATCTGCGACCGTCATTGCTTCTAGTCGCTAATCTCTATCAGCGACCGCATGCGGTCGCTGGATTGATTTTCCCTCCCAAAAATTGGTGCCAAATGTTGGCGTGTTTGTTTTGTGTGACCGCTATGCGGTCGCTGATGTGTCCACGTCATTAAAAATTAACGGCCGTATGCGGTCGCTGATGGCGGTTGCTGATCATATTAACGTTTATCAATTTCAGTCATTCGCTCGACACAGACGAAGAAGAAAAAAAAGAGGGAGCAGAATAGAGAAAAGAGGGATAAAGGAGGAGAAAAGAAGAAGGAGCAGCCACCGCCTCACTCCGCCACCGCCTCGCCCACTCCGCCACCGCCTCTCCTCTTGAATGTCAATCTCGCTATCTGAGGTATTCTCTCCCTTTTTATTAGCTTAATTGTTGTAAAATTCTTGGGGTGTGGTACTTTAACTTCGGTAATTGAACAAAATACTGGATGTTACCAGGACATTAACCCATTATCCCCTCTTGATTGATTTATTGTCAAATTTATTTACATTCCAATTGGGTTTTGTTTAGTTGTGTAATTTGGATCTTATTGAGGCCAATATTGCATAAACCCTTTATTTGCTGACCTACACATAGTGTATTAAGGTGTAATTTTTCTTTGGTTTGAATGGATTATTGACTTGTCTGATATGTGTACTCCATCTCAATGTCCAACTTTGAACTCAATGTGGCTTACATTATGCATATTGTTTCTAAAAATGTATTAAAACCATTTGTGAACAACTGAATTGGCCACCATTTGGAATCCTTTGATTTGTTCTGTTACTATTCTTGAAATAGTATGTTTGATAAGTATTGAGGATGTTGATGTTTAAATCATATCTACTTGGTTTTCTCAAAAGGCTAATATGGTCATTCATTTTGCACTAAGATTACCTTTTGACTTTTAATAGAGCCTCAATCATTTTGAAACAAAAATAAAACTCCTTTGTGAACTAAGCGATACCACATGAGGGTTGGGCTTGGGGCTGCGAGGCCACACGAGGCTACGCCAAGCTTAGCCAAGCCTCACGGGGCCAAGCCAAGCTTGGTTGTCAGCATTGGCAATATTAAACTAGTTGGTTCAAATTACAATATTAACATGCATATCCAACCAACTTAATTAAGCTAAGCTAATGTATATCATTTTATAGGATTGATCAATGTTTTCATACCCGAACTCGTCATCCAATTCAAAAAGGCTATGTATACAAGAATAAAGCTACAATATTGCACAAGAATAAAGCTACAAGAATAATGCTAACTCATTTTGTAGTGAAATTGCACGATTTATTTCACAAACTTATGTATACAAGAATAAAGCTACAATATGTTATAGAAACTATAAATTGCTCAACCAAGTTGTGAATATCCCAGAACATAAAAGATTATAGAAAGGGACTATTTTGGGTATAATCTTAAAACATGTTAGCCGCCTTCAAACTAATGGAATGGAGTTACTGACAAATTTTAAAATAACCCCTTCTCTTTGATTTTCCACTTGAATATGAATATCCGAGTCACTAAGGCACTCTTCACCTCCAAGTGATCCATAGAAGGACTTCTAAATGGAAATCTTAAAGACCACTCAAAATCATGTGCAATAAAACTCATGGAAAGTAGAAAACAATACAACATCAATAAAATAATAAAACTCATGGAAAGTAGAAAACAACAAAGCCAGTACTAAAGCACATCTGACAAGGATGCGTGACCTCAACTCAAACGAAATAATATAAAGTCAAATCACTAAATGAATATTACAAAAAAAAAATCATCACTTCAGCAACAAAGAATATGTGTATTGGGAATTTGTAGTATACTCCTGAACTTTTTAGTGCTTTAATTTGCATTCATTCGTTATTGTTTTGGTCTTATTGTATTGGGAATTTGTATATTTCTCTTGGTTTGTGTCTTGGGTGCCTAGAAATGACCATATATGCATGTCGTCGTGCATGTGGCTAGTCCATATTATAGGGGAGACTCTGGCAAAATTTTTTTTTTAGTCGGGTAGTTGCGAACATTTATAATATTAACAATCTCTTTATGTGCTTACTATTAATGAGCTCTTAATAGTACTTGCTACCCGAATTTAGATGTCCTCAATAGTTAGTTAGCTAGTATGCTCAAGTCATATGCTTACAAGTATGCTTAAATGTTAATCATATACTTACAAGTATGCTCAAGTCATATGGTTACAAGTATGCTCAAGTCATATGCTTACATGTATGCTTAAATATTAATCATATGCTTACAAGTATGCTCAAGTTATATGCTTACTAGCTAGTATGCTCAAGTCATATGGTTACAAACGAGCTCAAGTCATATGCTTACAAGTATGCGTTAATGTTAATCATATGCTTACAAGTATGTATGCTCAAGTCATGTGTTAACATTTATATAATGTTGTCTATAGTAGGTACCGTGGTATCATGGACCTCTATTCGCATCAGTAGTTGGATGGCACGACGAAAGTCAAGTGCCCAGATAAAAATCTACAACCTGAATTTAGAAATTTGGTTGCCAAGTGTTTTTGGAGTATGCGTATAGTCACCCAGAACGCATGAATGGTCCGTCGCAAATACGATGTCCATGTTTGAAGTGTAAGAATGTAAATTATATGGACAGAGACGTGGAAAACTATCATTTACTTGTTTCTAAGTTCATGAAAAATTACAAAGAATGTTGGTCGGCACATGGGCAGAGAAGAGATGGTGGCATCACAGAAGTACACAATTCGGGCAGTAGTACTCATCGTATGAATGAAATGGTTCATGATATTGCAGGGCCAGATTTTGATTGGGAATAAGGCAGAGAGAAACCAATGAATTCTGATCCCAAAGACTTCTTTAAGTTGTTAGACAAGGGTAGCGAGCCATTATGGCATGGTTGCACCAAACACACTACATTGTCTGTAGTGGCGACATTACTTAACATCAAGGCTGCTCACAACATGAGCCATGAGTGTTTTAAGTTGCTCTTGAAGGCCATTAAAAGTATGGTGCTTGACAGTGAGAAATTACCGGGTAACTACTACTTTTGTAAGAAAATGGTGAAGAAGTTGGGTCTTGGATACAAAAAGATCGATGCATGTCCCAACGATTGCATATTATTTTATAAGGAAAATAAACAGATGACAAGGTGCACATTTTGCAGTCATGATCGGTTTAGGCCTAATAAAGAGGGTGTGACTACAAAAAAATCAAGTATACCTTTTAAGATTCTAAGGTATTTTCCAATAACACATCGGCTAAAAAGATTGTACATGTCTTCAAGAACAGCTGAACATATGAGTTGGCATGCGAAATCTCCAGCTAAGGATAGAGAACTAAATCATCCCGCAGATGGGTAGACTTGGAAAGATTTCAACTTAGCACATCCTGGGTTTGCATTGGAACCTAGAAATGTGAGGCTTGGATTGTCCACCGATGGTTTCAATCTGTTTGGCCACTCAGCTGTTCCGTACTTATGTTGGCATGTGATTGTTACTCCGTACAACTTGCCTCCTTGGATGTGCATGAAACAGCCATACGTGTTTCTTTCACTCGTGGTTCCTAGTCTTAAGAGTCCTGGAAAGAACTTAGATGTTTACTTGAGACCTCTTATAGACGAGTTAAAGGTATTGTGGGAGGATGGAGTACAGACTTGGGATGTTTCAATGAAAACAAATTTCAACCTTAGGGCAGTGGTTATGTGGACTATAAGTGACTTTCCAGCTTATGGTATGTTAGTTGGATGGAGTACACACGGGAAGTTGGCTTGTCTGTATTGTATGGAGCATACAAAGTCTTTCAATCTATCAAAAGGTCGAAAGCCTTGCTAGTTTGACTGTCATCGTCGATTCTTGTCGGCAGATCACCAGTTTCAAAGAAATAGAGAACACTTTAGGAAAGGGAAAGTAGACAATGATATGCCTGCACCGCGTTATCAGGAACAGAGATGCGAGATCGTGTGATGAGATTGTCGGTTATCCCATTCGGTAAGATTGATGCCATAAACATAATAAATGGGTTTGGCAAATCTCATAACTGGGTTCGGAGAAGCATCTTTTGGGAACTGCCTTATTGGTCTACAAATTTGATTCGTCATAATCTAGATGTAATTCATATTGAGAAGAATGTGTTTGACAATGTGTTTAACACTGTGATGAATGTTACGGGGAAGAAAAAAGATAATGATAAGGCACGTTTGGACATGAAGATATTTGTAAGCGTCCTGGATTAGAACTTTATAAATCTCCTAATGGTAAGATTGTCAAACCGCGTGCAAGGTACATGTTGTCCAAAAAGAAAGTTGAAGATGTGTGCCATGGGTTAAGTCTCTGAAACTACCAAATGGATATGCGTCAAACATTGCAAGGTGTGTTACGGGTAGGGAATTTCAAGGGATGAAGAGTCATGACTATCATGTGTTCATGGAGAGACTCATGCCTATATCATTTCGAGATCTGCTTGATAAACCAATATGGGATGCTTTGACGGATCTAAGTCATTTCTTCAAAGACTTATGTTCAAAATCATTAAATGAGAAGGACATGTATGTACTTGAGAAGAACATCATAGAGATCACGTGTAAACTGGAAAAAATATTCCTACCTGATTTTTTTGACTCCATGGAGCATTTGCAAATCCATCTTCCCTATAAAGCTCATTTTGGGGGTCCAGTTCAATATAGATGGATGTACTCTTTCGAGAGGGTGATAGGAAACCTTAAGAGGAAGGTGAAGAATAGAGCTTATGTGTGACGCCCCCAAATCCGAGTATCTTACAACCCGACATATGGTGCTACACTTTACTCATAACCATACAACCATTCCATTGAAATACAATAAAATGAATGTATTTACTATCTTCTTATTACAATCAAAGTATAATCCTTCCCAGATTCATAAATCGACTATATTGTTCGTTGTTCATAATGTATAATACATACAAACATACTAATATATTACATGATGGTTAAGTATCCATCTTAGCCTTGCCCTTATCTCTCTTAGCATTCTCAGGACATTCATCCTTAATTGCAATCATATAATTCATGCAAAAAGTGAGCATAACAAGCTCAACAAATTTTAACAAAGGATAACAGTAATACCACATTCGTGAATTATATGACAATTCCTACATAACTGAACAAATAGTTATGAAGTATTATGAAACAATAATACTTTAACATTTCATATCATAAATTCCCAAAGTATAGAGTAGATTAGGAATTCTGAACCGGTCGATAGACCATGAACAATAGCTTTCTGTTTTCATTCTTGAAAAGGATATCATGGCACTAAGGCTGTACATCCGCATTACTTACGAGCACTTTTAGGTGATTAGCCTATAATACTCTATGTTGATCAACACTCATTCATTAAACGTATTTACGTTTAATATTTGGCAAACTCGCGTGCCCATCGAATAATCAATGAAAAATACTTTTGTTTGTTCATAGACAAACCTTACCTTCACATCCGTACCAATTACTTGGCATAGGATAGCGTTAACATTTCCATATAGAAAGATATGAATATCATTCAATCTATATCTTACGAGTAGTCTAGCCGAGTTAAATCTGGCATTGACCCGTTCTTTAAAACCAATTGTGCAATTCAGTTCAATGAATCACATAAAACTTGACTAACTTGAAAGTCAGACAATCGTTAAGAAAACTTTCCTTTCAGCGTCTCCAAATAACTTAATCGACTGACCACAACCTTTACAGAATCTAGATGATATATTCAAATAGCACACCGTAATTAGCTATCAAACAATTATTCACATTGTTCCTACCAACTTCTTTCTCTTCTATGTCTTTGTTAACTTAATATCATTAATAAAGTCAACTCGACTTATTACCCTTCGTCCCGGCTTATTAATCAATTTACGTAATTAACCGGACTCTATCATCATTGGTGAAGTACCAACGTTGTTTCCCCGACTAGGGTTTATCGACAATACTTTGTGTTCTTCATTCATAACTTACTAACATACATTAAATTCCTATGTTTCAGTACCATATACCTTAGTACAAGTAGTATAGGAATAACTTTAATACATTTATGAAGTGTACAAACATTTCTCCTATAGGTCCCTGAACAATTGAAGTTCAATACCGAAGTCATCTATCAACAACCACGCACTTCATCAAGGCCATGGCAGAGCTTTTTAGTATTAGATCAAGGGCATGACGCCTTGACTAGCGATTATGGGTTCCGGTCTCGGCGCTGCGACGCGAGACTTTGCTCTGCCAGTGGCGCTACGATGCCATTTAGCAAGAGCTAACATTATCGTGTTTGCATGTGTGGCCGACATTTAACATTACATCTGGCCTTACCGCCGCACTTTCACCCTCGATTTAGATAATTCCAACAGTTTGAAAATTTAATGAAATTCCCAGAGCCATAACTTCTTCGTTATAAGCCCGATTTGGTCCGTTCAAAAGAATACATGTCATAAATGACATACTCTACGCGTTCATATAAGAATTCGACACTTTCGAATTGGTTAACTCAAAATTCACTATTGAGTTCATTTTCTAAGCGTTCGTAACCGTTAATCAGCGTTCAATGCTCGTTTTCTTCATTTTAAGTCAGAATCCGACGATTCTCGAACCCACAACTCTTAAATACCCTATCTCACGTGTTGACATTGAAAAACAATGTTTTTAAGTCTCACGACAACTTTTGACCTCCAATCTGGAATTTTAACGTTTTTCGACGTTTAACGTCTATTTTCGTGAAATTCACCATAACTTCGTTACTAATGTTCTCTAAGCCAAATCATATGGAATACTCCATGGATTTCAAATCTACATTCTAACCAAGCAAGATGCATATATTAACGTATTGATGGAGTTCAATCGTTTATCAACAATCGATCCCAACAATCAATATTTCAATGATTTAAAACTATATCGAACCTCATGATTCTTATGATCTCATTACTTATAGAGATTGAATATGTTGGTTGAGTCTTGGAAAAACATCAAATGGCCAACTCTAGCTTTCTATTTATAGAAAATGAAATGGAGGGCAAAATGGACTTAACACCCCACCTCCTTACTATTCAACACTTTGTCACCAAGTAAAATACTTGGTGACCAAGTGATATTCTTGCCTTGCACACCAAGTGGTCAGCCCACCTCCCCATGGGTCATCCCCATGGGTTACCCCATGGGTTTTAATGCATTGGGCTTAAACCATCTAACATTGGGCCTTGACTTGGGCTTAACCTATTAATCCCTTGGGCTTGCTCATTCAATTGGTTGAACCAAACATAATCCAACCCAAATGAATTAACATTAACTTAATTCTATAATACAAATTGTATTCCATACATATAATTCACGTATTCTCTCCGTATAATACTCGTACGATAATCGTATTGTACTTCGTATTAACTCATCGTATTATACGTAGATACTAGATAGTATCTTAATTGTATAACACACACTTTAACCGTAACGTAATTCCTTCTATGCGTTTCATTTCCCTCTCGGAAATCAATATACTCAACCCTTAGGTTTTAAGTCCGCAGTCAAAAACTCTGTTTGCCATAAATGAAATATTATCAGATATTTTATCTTATCTTGATATTTTATCATTACGCGTTTCTCGGAATTTCAAAATAATTCCCCGAATAGAAACGAATGAATAATATTTTTACGAAAATTTCTCGAAAAACATTTATTTTTGTATTGGAAATTCTAAACAATTAATTCTAGCACATAGCCAAATTACTAACCATATTAGCACATTCTAGGTCATAAAACGACCTTCACATAGCTTACTCACATAATAAATCAATTAAATTCATTTAATTCACATAATCAAATAAAAATTAAATTGTCATAAAAATCCAATTTTCTCGGGCGTTACATTCTCTCCCCCTTATAAGGATTCTGTCCCCAGAATCTTAGCTTATAATTACATGAACAAATGAGGAAAATCTTCCTTCATTTTACTCTCGAGTTCCCACGTTGCTTCTTCAGCATTGTGGTTTTTCCATAACACCTTCAC
Organism: Panax ginseng; assembly: GCA_020205605.1. NCBI lineage: Eukaryota > Viridiplantae > Streptophyta > Magnoliopsida > Apiales > Araliaceae > Panax > Panax ginseng. Next base: position 94,222,763 of record CM035129.1, read on the forward strand.
TGAAGGTATTACCTTATTTCTTAAAACTTGTTCCTTCCTATCACTAATTTGAACTGGAAGTTCCACATAGGACAAGTCTTTCTCTATCTGAATAGATTCATACTCTATTACGTGTCTATAGTCTGGTTTATAAGGACGTAACACCGACACATAAAACACATTATGAATGCGTTCCATTTCTGGAGGTAAGGCTACTTCATAAGCCACCTCTCCTACCCTTCTTAAAATCTCAAAATGTCCTACAAACCTTGGACTTAACTTCCCTTTCTTTCCAAAATGTATCTTCCCCTTCCAAGGCGATACTTTCAGAAAAACAAAAGATCCTACATCGAATTCTCTCTTTTCTCTGTGAGGATCCGCATACTTCTTCTGCCTATCTTGAGCAGCAACTAATCGAGTACATATTAACTTCACCATGTCCGTTGTTTGTTGTACCATCTCAGGTCCCAACATCCGACGTTCACCCACCTCATCCTAACACAATGGAGTTCAGCACATCCTTCTATACAACACTTCGTAAGGCAGCATGCCTATACTAACGTAAAAACTATTGTTGTATGAGAATTCCACCAATGGTAGATATTCGTCCCAACTCCCTTTAAAATCCATAACGCAAGATCTTAACATATCTTCAAGCGTTTGAATTATCTGTTCACTCTATCCATCCGTCTGAGGATGATACGTCGTACTCAATCTTAACTACGTTCCCATTTGCTCTTGCAAACTACTCCAAAAGTTCGATGTGAATTGTGGATCACGATCTGACACAATCAAAATAGGCACTCCATGTCTGGAAACAATTTCCTTGACATACAGCTTAGCTAACTGATCTAGGTTATACCTAACTCCTATTGGTAGAAAATGAGCCAATTTCGTCAATCGATCCACTATAACCCAAATAGCATCGTATCTTTTTCTTGTTGTTGGAAGTCCCACCACAAAATCCATTGTGATGTGCTCCCATTTCCACTCTAGAATTTCTAACGGTTGCAACAACCCGCTAGGTCGTTGGTGTTCAGCCTTAACTTTTTGACAAGTTAAGCACCTACTAACGTATTCTTTTATCTCCCTTTTCATGTTCGGCCACCAAAAGTTCTGACGAAGGTCTTGATACATCTTCGTACTACCGGGATGTATCGAGTACCTCGAACTATAAGCCTCCATCATTATTTCTTCCTTTAATTTGGGATCATTTGGAACCCAAATTCTTCCTTCAAAACAAAGTAATCCCTCCTTATCGAGGTTATACATAGTCTTCTCTTTATCTTCTATCCTCTTCTGTATCTACAAGTATTCCTCGTTGCTCGATTGTACATCCCTAACCCGTTCCACTATGGTTGGTTGGGTTTCCATGGAAAATAAAATTTCCACCGCCTCCTCCGATAATTTAACTTCTAGCTACATTCTTTCCATCGCTGTTACCAACTCATTATGAGTTGTTAACATTGATAGTTTCTCTCTACCCTTCCTACTTAGCGCATCGGCTACTACATTTGCCTTTCCCGGATGATATAAAATATCATAGTCATAATCTTTTATCAGCTCTAACCATCTTCTCTGTCTCATGTTCAACTCCTTCTGTGTGAAGATATATTTCAGACTTTTGTTGTCCGTGTATATCTCACACTTCTCACCATATAGATAATGCCTCCATATCTTCAAGGCAAAATCTACAGCTGCCAATTCCAGATCATGAGTAGGATATACTTTCTCATAATCCTTTAATTGACGTGACGCATACACAATGACTTTGCCATGCTGCATGAGCACGCAACCCAGTCCTTTATGCGAAGAATCACTATACACTACAAAATTTCCTGTATTGTCTGGTAAGGACAATACAGGTGCCTCACTTAACCTCTTCTTCAATTCCTAAAAACTATTCTCACATTTTTCAGTCCACACATACTTCACTGAGTTTCTTGTCAGATTCGTCAACGCAGTAGCTATTTTAGAAAAGTCCAGAATGAACCTTCTATAGTATCCTGTTAACCCTAGAAAACTCCAAACCTCGGTTGGCATTTTCGGTTGCTCCCCCTCATTAACTGCTTCTACTTTTGCTGGATCCACAGAAATTCCATCTTTGTCAATAACATGTCCTAGAAACTGCACTCTCTCGAGCCAAAATTCACAATTTATGAATTTCGCATACAACTTTTCCTTTCTTAGTGTTTCCAACACTATCCTTAAATGTTCTGCGTGATCTTCTGATGTCTTTGAATAGACTAGAATATCATCAATGAATACTACGACGAACTTGTCCAAATATTATTTGAACACTCTATTCATCATATCCATAAATGCGGTCAAGCGCGATTTAGCCACCTTAAACGACATTACCAGAAACTCGTAATGATCATAACGAGTTCTGAATGCCGTCTTAGGTACATCTTCCTTCCTCACCTTTAACTGATGATACCCCGTGCGCAAATCTATCTTAGAAAAATACTTTTGCCCCTTTCAACTGATCAAATAGATCATCAATTCTGGGCAACGGGTATTTATTGTTAATCGTCAACTTATTCAACTCTCGATAGTCGATACAAAGTCTTAACGACCCATCCTTTTTCTTGACAAACAACAACGGTGCTCCCCAAGGAGACACACTCGGTTGAATGTACTTTCTATCTAATAGTTCTTGCAACTTAATCATTAACTCCTTCATCTCAACTAGCGCCATCCGATATGGTGCCCTTGAAATTGGTGCCGTTCCTGGTAACAGATCAATTACAAACTCAACCTCCCTTTCCGGTGGAATACCCGGTAACTCCTCCAAAAATACATCCGCGAACTCTTGCACTATAAGTATCTTGTCCAAGGATGTTCCCACTCTTTGGGTATCCACAACATGGCACAAATAACCTACACACCCTTTTCTCAACATCTTCCTAGCTTGTGTCATCGACAGACAACAAGAGCGTCTCGGTGATTTACTACCGAAAAACACTACCTTGGTTTTCTTAGAAATTCGAAGGTTTACACTTTTCCTATGGCAATCTATTACCGCCTTATGGTTAACCAACCAATCCATACCAAGAATTACATCGAATTCTTTTAACTTTATCGGTACCAAATCTACCGATAACTTATTCCCTCTAATATCTACACAACAATTCTTATGAATATGTTCAATGGGGATTATTTCTTCATTTTCTACCTTGACGTCTAAAGGTATTGGTAACTTCTCAGGGATTAAACCTAACCGCTTAGCAAATTCACACGCTATAAAAGAACAAGTAGCACCTGAGTCAAATAGCACTTAAGCATTTATCTTATTGACTAGAATGATACCTGCTACCACATCCGTTGATAAAACCGCATCTTGGACAGTCATATTAAACGTACGAGTTGAGGGTCTACCAACTGATGGTGTTGGTACAGTAATGGCTAATTTACCACTACCAGAACCCTTATTTCCCTCTAAACCTTTCTTCGGGCAATTTCTTACCATGTGGTCCAATGACCCACAGACAAAACACCCCTGGTTCTTCTTAGGTTTAGGACAGTTGGGTGACAAATGCCCCTCTTGTCCATAGTTATAGCAGACTGATTTCCCCTTTAAGCAGACTCCCATGTGAGTATTTTCGCATGTCTTACATGCTTCCGTCCTTCGCTTGGGCTCTCCCTGCTTTACCCCAGTATTCCCAGGGTTAAAACTCTTCCTCTTAGGTAAGTTGCCGCTTCCGCTGGTAACTTCAGCCTCACTAACTCCCTCTAACTTATTCTTGTTCTTTCGCTCTTTGTGGTTCTAAGACAATGCCTCACCACCACCTTCTGCTATTATCGCCTTTTCCAGAATGGTCCCATAGGAAACACTCTGAAAAACCAATATCCTATCAGTAGAGCTGTGGTTTCAAGCCTGCCAAATCACAAGACCTTCCTCTCCTCCGTATCCACCTGGTGTGGGGCAAACCTCGCCAATTCATTGAATTTGGCAGCATACTAGGGAACTGTCTTATCCCCCTGCTTAAGTTCTAAGAACTTAATCTCCATTCTACCCTGCATACTAGTAGAGAAATAGTTCTCAAAGAAAACCTTCTTAAACTGTTCCTACGTAACAGCTTCTATCCTAGCCCCACCCTAGTGAGCCTCCCACCAGTAGTTGGCTTCCCCCTTCATCATGTAAGTCGCAAAAGAAGTCTTCTGCGCTTCACCTACGTTTGTTATCACAAATGCCTTTTTAATTTCTTTTACCCATGTCTGGGCTTCTAGTGGGTCCGTCGTTCCTCGGAACTCACGAGGACCCACACTCTTAAGTTCCTTGAAGGTAGTTGTTCTTACTACCCTAGGAGCTACAGGAATCCCTCCCCCCACTTGGTTAAATGCAGCCGTTAATAAATTAACGAACTCTTGCATAGGGTTATTAGGACCCCCCCCCCCCGGATTCTCATTATGAGACTCGGCCTCTTGGGTACGTTGTCTCCTTCTTGGCGGCATAATTCTGATTAAATAAATAATGTTTTGTTATTATTTATTTAACTACTTGGTTATCGTTATCAAACAACAACAACCACTCATACCACAACAAGCACATCAAATAAAAACTTCATTATATTAATATGCTTTCATAGTCAAAATTATTTGCATCATGTTTCTTTAGCCAAAAAGCTATTACATACTATCCCGCGATTGACTTCTACAAAAATTGGGATTTACAAAAAGACTACCCTTTAATTATACAAAAGAGGGCTTTACGTCACTACTTCTATACAAAAAGATCTAACAATCTACTAACACTGTCGAACGACATTCTCATATTTCTAGTTTGCCAGAATTGACACAATATCTCGACTTATGGTATGTCGAGTCTGCCCTGACTCAATATAATAACAAGCAATTTTAAGCTTGAAATCCTCATGAGCTCATTCATGGATGTATGACATCCTAGCTATTTTCTGGTCTTTCTCAACCAGTTTCTTTCGAAGCTCTACAGCCTCTTCCTTATAGTCACGTGCCTTATCCGTCATCAGGACTTTCTCATCGTGCTCTATCTCAAAATCTGCCTCTGCAGATTCCTTCGCCTAATATAGGGCGGTTATCTCCTCGTTCTATGTCTGCACTACAGTGCGCAATTGCACATTCCTATCCAATATATCCAGATACAATGATCTCATTACATCCGGAGGTGTTGGCTCCTGAGTAGGTACCACCGTATTAATCGATGTTACCTCCATTTCCTCTTCCACATCAAGCATCTCATTAAGATATGATGCTACCCCCATCATCTCCTCGGAGTATTCCTCCTCAGAGATGTACTCCTCAATGTCTGAGTCTTCTAGTACAACTAACAGTACCTTCGCTACTAGCATTGGTACAATTTCAACTTGGTTCACTGACTCTTCACTCACAACGTGAATGTCTCTATACATCATGTTATCGATCGACATCTATAATCGCACATAACAAGTTGATTAGTACATAATACACAATAGTATAAGCACAAATCACATTTAATTTTTTAAAGGTTACTTTTCATCTTTTAAATCTTTCAGTACTGAGTTTTCTCAATATTTATTAATTCATTCAATGCGAATTTCTTTCTTCAGACTTTACCTTCCTTACGAGGTTATTAGCCTAAGGTTCTTCCCCCCTTAAGTTTTATAACCTAAAGCTTTGATACCAACCTGTGACGCCCCCAAATCCAGGTATCACACTATACTCATAACCATACAACCATTCCATTGAAATACAACAAAATGAATGTATTTGCTATCTTCTTATTATAATCAAAGTATAATCCTTCCCAGGTTCATAAACCGATTACACTGTTCGTTGTTCATAATGTATAATACATATAAACATACTAATCTATTACACGATGGTTAAGTATCCATCTTTGCCTTGCCCTTATCTCTCTTAGCATTCTCAGGACGTTCATCCTTAACTGCAATCATATAATTCACGCAAGAAGTGAGCATAACAAGCTCAACAAGTTTTAACAAAGGATAACAGTAATACCACATTCGTGAATTATATGACAATTCCTACATAACTGAACAAATAGTTATGAAGTATTATGAAACAATAATACTTTAACATTTCATATCATCAATTCCCAAAATATAGACTAGATTAGGAATTATGAACCAGTCGATAGACCATGAACAGTAGCTTTCTGTTTTCAGTTTTGAAAAGGATATCACAGCACTAAGGCCGTACATCCGCATTACTTATGAGCACTTCTAGGTAATTAGCCTATAGTACTCTATGTTGATCAACACTCATTCATTAAACATATTTACGTTTAATATTTGGCAAACTCGCGTGCCCATCGAATAATTGATGAAAAATACTTTTGTTTGTTCATAGACAAACCTTACCTTCACATCCGTACCAATTACTTGGCATAGGATAGCGTTAACATTTCCATATAGAAAGATATGAATATCATTCAATCTATATCTTACGAGTAGTCTAGCCAAGTTAAATCTGGCATTGACCCTTACTTTAAAACCAGTTGTGCAATTTAGTTCAATAAATCACATAAAATGTGACTAACTTGAAAGTCAGACAAGCGTTAAGAAAACTTGCCTTTCAACGTCTACAAATAACTTAATCAACTGACTACAACATTTATAGAATCTACATGATATATTCACATAGCACACCGTAATTAGCTATCAAACAATTATTCACATTGTTCCTACCAACTTCTTTCTCTTCTATGTCTTTGTTAACTTAATATCATTAATAAAGTCAACTCAACTTATTACCCTTCGTCCCGGCTTATTAATCAATTTACGTAATTAACCGGACTCTATCATCATTGGTGAAGTACTAACGTTGTTTCCCCGACTAGGGTTTATCGACAACACTTTGTGTTCTTCATTCATAACTTACTAACATACATCAAATTCCTAAGTTTCAGTACCATATACCCTAGTATAGGTATTATAGGAATAGCTTTAATACACTTATTAAGTGTACAAACATTTCTCCTATAGGTCCTTGAACAATTGAAGTTCAAAACCTAAGTCATCTATCAAGAACCACCTTTTCGTCATGTGGCATTGGCTTCTTAGTATTTTAGATTGGCGCCTGTGGCTGCTGATTAAGCAATGTTCTGGTTCCGGCCTCAAATACTGCAATATGAGACTTTGCTTTCACCAAAGGGTATCATGGTGCCATTTAGCAAGAGCTAACATTCTCGTCTTTAAGTCTTGCGGCATGACATTTAACGATACGTCAGCCGGCTGCCGCTGCACCTCTCATCAAATAATTCCAACAGTTTGAAAATTTTGTAAAATTCTTGGAGCCATAACTTCTTCGTTATAAGCCCGATTTGGTCCGTTCAAAAGCCTACACGTCATAAATGACATACTCTATGCATTTATATAAGAATTTGACACTTTTGAATCTGTTAACTCAAAATTTAGTATTGAGTTCATTTTCTAAGCGTTCGTAACCGTTAATCAGCGTTCAATGCTCGTTTTCTTCATTTTAAGTCAGAATCCAACGATTCTCGAACCCACAACTCTTAAATACCCTATCTCACGTGTTAACACTAAAAAACAACGTTTTCAAGTCTCACGATAACTTTTGACCTCTAATCCAGAATTTCAACGTTTTCGACGTTTAACGTCTTTTTCCGTGAAATTTGCCATAACTTCGTTACTAATGTTCTTTAAGCCAAATCACATGGAATACTCCATGGATTTCAAATCTACATTCTAACCAAGAAAGATTCATATATTAACGTATTGATGGAGTTCAATCGTTTATCAACAATCGATCCCAACAATCAATATTTCCATTGTTTAAAACTATATCGACCTCATGATTCTTATGATCTCATAACTTATAGAGATTGAATCTATGGTAAGTCATTCTTATCCCACCATACAATCTATACACCACCCATTTATGATTCACCATACTAAAAGAAAACCAAAAGAGATGGAATGAGAAATAAGGAATATTACCTTAAGAACTCTTAATGTTCTTGATAAACTTCTAATGAAAAATGTAACGACCGAGAAATTTGGATTTTTATTGTAAAATGATTTTATTAAATTAAATAATAATAAAATCATATTTTATGTGATATCAAGATGGTTGTTGTTCTATAACCTATTGATGTTGGAATGTCGTAGTATTTGAGCTACGTGAAGGAATTAAAGTGTTTGAATTTCTAAGATGAAAATAAAAGTTTTCCGAGAAATTTTCTGAAAACACTATTCATCGGTATTTGTTCAGAAATTATTTTTGAATTTTTGAGAAATACGTGATGATAGAATATTAAGGCAAGACGGATTATGTAATAATAATCTAGTTATGGAAAACGTAATGTTTCGCTTGCGGACTTAAATTAAGAATGTAAGGAAAGTGAAGAATTAATGCATTAAGAGATAATCGTATGATATGTGAGTATTGTACGAGGAAAGAAAACGAGTATAATACGGGGTATTATACGAGTTTGTATGAAGGAAGAAATATAGTATATTATGAAGTAGTATACGAAGTATAATACGATGATGATACATAAACTATAAGTATATGTATTAAGTAATGAAAATGGACTTGGAAGATTGATTATAATTGGTACAAGCCCAAAACCAAGTTAGTGGTGATCAAGTAAATAAAGTAATGGCCAAGTTAGGTGAGTAATGACCAACCAAAGGATAGGATTTGTGTTGATCAAGTTATGAATAGTAAGGAGGTGGTTTAGTGTATTAACTAAATTGCCCTAAACCTTGCAAGTTCTATAAATATTGAAGGTTGGCAAGTCATTTGCTAGTTGTTCAAATAATCTAAACACTCTCTCTCAAAGTGCTTAATTGTTAGGGTGAGTAAGTTGTAATAAGCTTCTTACATAAGAAGAAGAAAGAAGCTATTTATCAAGAACTTCTAAAGTAAGATCCTCTTCTCCAATTATCTTCTATCTCTAACATGATAGGTTGATAAGAAAAGTTTGGATTAAGGAACATGAATGATAAAAAGTAAGAAGTATGTGTAAGTAATGAACTTAAGCAATATAAGTTGGTAATAAGTCATTTAAGCTAGCATAAGTTATAAACTTATGTGAAGGAATTATGAACTTATAATGAGTTTTGCAATATAAGGAATATGGAAGTAAATGTACTTTTATGATCATATGTATCAAGTATACATAAGTAAAGCTATATGATGAGAACATATATGTATGATGATTAAGAAACTTTAATTGTCATAAGTTATGAATGATAAGTTCATAAGTAGTTTATAAATTTATCAAGTTATAAGCTTATGAAGAAATAAGTCAAAATTCAACCATGAGTATAAGTAGGTTAGTATGTTCACATGTTGAATGAAATTCATTTGTAATGTTGAACAAGTCGTAAGAATGAAGATTTGCCAGAAATTGCACGCTTAGACGATAATCATCGAATTCGTAAAATTCTCGGAATGGAAGTCAAATTTTGAGTTTGAGCTCGAAAATGTTATTTTCCAATGGAGACAAGTCATGTTCGTCATTTAAGAGTTACGAACTCAAAAATGAGCGAATTCTGATTTAGAACGAAGAAACGAGCGCTGAACGTTCACGAACGTTTATCGTTTACGTTAAAAATGAACCAATAGGTGAAGTTTTAGCAAACGAAGTGAAATAGATGTAATTCTTGCATGAACGCGTAGATTACGTAATTTGTGAACCATAGGCTTTTGAATGAGCCAATTCAGACTTATAATGAAAGAGTTATGCGTCCGGGAAGTTCACAAAAATTCAAAAACTGAAAAAATTTTCTGGTGCACAGAGTTGGCGCCGCGGCGCCAACCCAAGACCAATTAGTCACGCCGCAGCTCCATGAACGGTCTATGTCACACTGGAAATTATAAGCCAGTAAGTAGCAGCCCCATTAAGCAGGGACTCAGCCGTAGTCCAAGTCCGGCCATCCCATCGTTAACTCAGCACCAATACGAGATGCAGTATATAAAGTCTGAAATAAGAATACCATCTTTGACAAATGATAGTGAAGAATATTTGTGAATGTAAAGCAAGAAAGGGTTATTAGGTTGAGTTAAACCTACCTTAAGAAACCTAAAATAACATTTCTAAAGCATTGTTAAACCTTAAAAGTAATGTGTAAAGAGTGGTAATAACCTATCCATCTATGAATGCAAGTAGAATGATGAAATCAGAATGAATAGTAATGAAGTCTAATATACAAATTAGATTGAGATGAAGGGTAAGATATAGTCAGATACATACTTGATTATGTGTGACCTAATGTAAGGTATTATGTGATCATGTATTGTAGAGACTTGAAATACTTGAACGTAAAGTAAATTACATCGTAGCAGACGCTTAAGGCAAGTATTCTAACTCTTGTCTCAGTTCAATCTAAACAAGTTTTTGAAGTTCATGTATCCTTACGCATAAATTGAAGTATAATGAAGTTAAAGCCAGTTCCTTTGGCTAGTCTTAACATATTGAGTGGATTGTTGATAATCTATTCATCTGTTATCAAATGCTATTATCTTTTGTCAATTACTTGATATGGTTTTCAAAAGAAGACTGAAATGTTAAACAAATGTTTTGTCAATAAAATGACAGGCACGTGAGGTTGCCAAATGATTAAACGTACATACGTTTAATGGATGTAGTGTTGATCAACATAGAGTACAATAGGCTAATCACCTAGAAGTGCTCGTAAGTAATACTAGGCTTACGGACTTAGTTCCGGGTTGTCCTTTTTAAAGAAAGAATGAATACTCGAGGTCTTTGACCGGAGTGAATGTTTTACTGAATATTATTCATTATGAAACATTTTGAAAGAAAGATGAAGTGCTATTTGAATTATCAATAGTACTTCATAACTATTGTTCAGTTATCAAAGATATACGATTCATATGTATCAAGCATGTTGCTATTGAAATTGTTATACTTGCTTTGAGCTAGTTATGCTCACTCTTGCTTGAACTATATGAATGCAAAACTAAGACCGAACGTCCAAGAAGGATCAAATAAGGATAAAGGAAAAGCTAAGGCGATTATTAAATCGTCTTGTAATGGTATAGGTCTATTGTTGTAATGTAATGAATATTATGACAAAGAACTTTTGTAACGGGTATAGAACCTGGGAAATGTAAATATTACCTTTAATATATAGACGTTATGGTCGTTCTTTGAGACTATTCAATTGAATGAATGTATGAATGTTTATACAGTATAGCACCATCTGTCGGGTTGGAAGATACCCGGAGGTATCAAAGCCTAGGTTATGAAACTTAAGGGGGATTAGAACCTTAAGTCATAACCTTAATAAAGAAGTAAAAGATGAAAGATAACCTAATAAAAAAAATGCATTATATTATGTTATGTGTTTTTATTATTTTACTGACGTGTACTAATAAAACTATATTGTTTTATTGTAGATGTCAGGAGAAAATGATATGTATAGAAATATACATGTAGTGAGCGAGGATTCAGTTAATCGGGTAGAGATACTACCCAATCCCGTAACGATTGAGCTAGAGGTTGTAGTAATAGAGTCTGGAGACTCGGACGATTTAGACTATATGTCTATTTTCGATGGCATGCTAGAGGAGGAGGTGGACGTGATGTCCTTTGACCAGGTTCCACCTACAGAAGAATTGACTACTAAAGAGTCAATGAAGGCACTATTTATGTCAGTATTGGATAGGAATGTCCATTACTGCCAAGAGGTGAAGGAGTTGGAAGAGGAACTCCAAGTTGTCCGTGAGGACAAGACTAACATGGAGGGTATGTGGGAAGAAGATCACGATGATAGAATTCTAGTTAAGGACAAGGTTCGAGAGCTGAAATGTGAAGTCTTTGAGCTCAAGCAGGAGCTAAAGACTAAACAGCAGAAGTTGGAGAGGATGTCCTATATACATAGGAGTTCTCACGTGGACTTCCAACAGCAAGTAGCTGGTTATCCAGTGGAAGCAGGGCAGACTCGACATACCATTAGTCGAGATGTCATAGCCGATTTGGCTAAGAAAGATTTCAAGAATGCCATTCGGTAGATGTAATCTAGCAATAGCTAGAGTAGATTAGATATGTAAATATTATATATCTCGTAGTGATGTAAAACCTTCTTTTGTATATCAAGGGTGGTCTTTTGTAAATCCAAATTTTTAGAAAGTAATGGCGGGATGGTAATGTAATCAGCTAAGGCTGAGTAATGTAAACAATGTAGTATTACACTACAAGATAAGAATCAATATAAGTCTCTTTTATGGAACATATTGAGTAATGAGGATGAGTTATTGTTTTATCACAAATAATAACTAATCAACAAGAAGAAAGTAATAATGATGTGTTATTTTCTTAACAGCGAAATACCGCCAAGAAGGAGACAACGAAATCAAGACGATAATGTTAACCAACCGAAGGGTTTTCCGGTTAATCCAATGCAAGAGTTCGTTAATCTTTTAACGGCTGCATTTAATAGGACGGGGGCTAATGTACCCGTAATTCTGAGAGTAGTATCTGACTACTACTTTAAGGACTTTAAAAGTGTAGGTCCGCCAGAGTTCAAAGGAACTACAGACCCTATAGAAGCCCAGACTTGGGTAAAAGAAATTGAGAAAGCATTTGTTATAGCAAATGTTGAGGAGGGTCAAAAGTTTTCCTTTGCAACCTATTTGATGAAAGGAGAGGTCAACTTCTGGTGGGAGGCAAACCAGGCTAGGGCCGATATAGGAAACCTAATGTGGGAAAGATTTAAGGAGATTTTTTTTGAGAACTATTTTCCCACGAGTATGCAAGGGAGAATGGAAATGAGGTTTCTGGAATTAAAACAAGGGATATGAGCGGTTCCCAATGATTTCGCCAAGTTTAATGAACTGCACGATTTGCTCCACACCAAGTGGACAATTTGAAGTGAGGAAGGCTAGGAGATTCGAAAGGTGGCTTGAAACCACAGCTCTATAGCCGGATCTCGGTGTTTCAAAGTACTTCCTTTGGAACCATATTAGAAAAGGCAATAATTGTTGAAGGTGGGAATGAGGCTCTCAGCCAGTACCACAAAGATAAGAAAAAATAAGAGTAAAGTTGATGGGGGAATCAAGACCGAAGGAGCCAGCGGTAGTGGCGACGGTCAGAATAGAAAGGGCTTTAACTCTGGGAATACCCTAGTAAAGCAAGGGGATTCCAAGAGAAGGATGGAGGCCTGTAAAACCTGCGGGAAGACTCACTTAGGATTCTGTCTCAAAGGAAAGGCCGTATGTTATAATTGTGGACAAGAAGGTCACATTTCGCCTAACTGTCCCAATCCGAAGAAAAACCACTGATGTTTTGTATGTGGATCAACTGACCACATAGCGAAGAGTTGCCCGAAGAAGGGTATGGAAGGAAATAAGGGCACTAATAGCGGTAAGTTGGCTATTAGTGGTCCAGCTCAGTCGGGTAGATAAATGGCCCGCACTTTTAATATGACGGTCCAAGATGCAGTGGCATCAGGGGATGTAGTTGCAAGTATTATTCCGATCAATAACATAAATGCATACGTGCTATTTGATTCAGGTGCTACTTATTCGTTTATAGCATGTGATTTTGCTAGACGACTAGGGTTACTTCCCGAAAAGTTGCATATACCTTTGAACATTAAGGTAGCAAACGAAGAGGTAATCCCTGTTAAAAGTATTCATAGGGGTTGTTGTGTAGATGTACGTGGTTGTAAGTTATCGGTAGACTTAATACCGATAAAGTTAGGAGAATTCGATGTGATTCTCGGAATGGATTGGTTGATTAACCATGGAGCCATTATAGATTGTAAAAAGAAATGTGTGAGCATCAGGACGTTGAAACAACCTCCTGTAGTATTTTACGGTAATAAATCGACAGGGCATTCGTGTTGTCTTACGATGACACAAACTAGAAAACTTTTAAGGAAGGGGTGTATAGGTTATCTGTGCCATGTTGTTGATACCCAGCATGTGGGAGCAACCATGGAACAAATACCTATAGTAAACGAATTCATGGATGTATTTCCAAGTGAGTTATTGGGTTTACCACCGGATTGGGAGATCGAATTCATAATAGACATTGTGCCAGGAGCGGAACCAGTCTCAAAGGCACCGTATCGTATGGCGCCTGTGGAAATGAAGGAGCTAATGGTTCAGTTACAAGAACTATTGGATAGGAAGTACATTCAACCTAGTGTTTCCCCATGGGGTGCACTGGTATTTTTTGTCAAGAAGAAAGATGGATCGTTAAGGCTTTGTATCGACTATCGAGAGTTGAACAAGTTAACGATAAAGAATAATTACCCATTACCCAGGATCGATGATCTCTTTGATCAGTTGAAAGGGGCAAAGTATTTTTCTAAAATAGATTTGCGGACGGGGTATCACCAGTTGAAGGTTAGGAAGGAGGATGTACCAAAAATGGCATTCAGAACTCGTTATGGTCATTACGAGTTTCTAGTGATGTCATTTGGGTTGACAAATGCACCAGCTGCATTTATGGATATGATGAACAGAGTGTTCAAACTATATTTGGACAAGTTCGTCGTTGTGTTTATCGATGATATTCTAGTCTATTCTAAGGCGCTTGGAAGATCATCTTTGAACATTTAAGATTAGTGTTGGAGACACTAAGAAAGGGGAAGTTATATACAAAATTCACTAAGTGTGAATTTTGGCTGGAGAAAGTACAGTTTTTAGGTCATGTCATTGATCACGAAGGGATTTTAGTTGATCCAGTGAAGGTAGAAGCAGTGATGAACTGGGAACAATCGAAAACGCCAACTGAGGTGCGGAGTTTCCTAGGGTTAGCGGGATACTATCGAAGATTTATCCAAGATTTTTCGAAGATATCTACCCCATTGACTAACTTGACAAGGAAGACGGTGAAATATGTATGGACGGATAAATATGAAGACAGTTTTCAAGAACTGAAGAAAAAATTAAGCGAAGCGCCTGTATTGTCATTGCCAGATGACACAGGAAATTTCGTAGTTTATAGCGATGCTTCGCATAGAGGACTTGGTTGCGTGCTCATGCAGCATGGCAAAGTCATTGTGTATGCATCCACGACGATTAAAAAGGATTATGAGAAAGTTTATCCTACTCATGATCTGGAACTAGCCGCGATAGTATTTGCCCTAAAGATATGGAGACATTATCTTTATGGGGAGAAATGTGAGATATATACGAACCATAAGAGTCTAAAGTATATCTTCACTCAGAAGGAGTTGAATATGAGGTAGAGAAGATGGCTAGAATTGATAAAGGATTACGATTGTGAAATCCTGTATCATCCTGGGAAAGCCAATGTAATTGCCGATGCCTTAAGTAGGAAGGGTCGGGAAAGGTTGTCTATGTTAACGGCTCAGCATGAGTTAATAACAGAGATGGCTAGAATGGAGATAGAGTTTAAGATGCCGAGTGAATCGGGACATATACTCTTTATGATGGAGATGCAATCTACCATCGTAGAAAGAGTAAAGGAGGTATAACTCAAATCTGATGAGTGTAACCAAATGAGGGAGCGGCTAACCGATAAAGAAGATACTAAGTCTAGTCTTGATAATGAAGGATTATTAAGATTTGAAGGAAGAATTTGGGTTTCGAGTGTGACAGAATTAAAAGAGCAAGTGTTACAAGAAGCTCATAGTTCACGGTACTCTATACATCCTGGTAGCACTAAGATGTATCAAGACCTTCGACAGAGTTTTTGGTGGCCAAACTTGAAGAGAGAAATAGCAGAGTATGTGAGTAGGTGCTTGACTTATCAAAAAGTTAAGGCCGAACATCAAAGACCCAGTGGCTTGTTGCAGTCATTGGAGATTCCAGAATGGAAGTGGGAGCATATCTCGATGATTTTATGGTGGAACTTCCAACAATGGCAAAAGGGTACGATTCTATTTGGGTAATAGTTGACCGATTAACGAAATCAGCTCACTTCTTACCGATTAGGGTCAAGTATAACTTTGACCAGTTAGCTAAACTCTATATCAAGAAATTATTTCCGGACATGGAGTACCAAAGATGTCGATTGTGTCGGATCGTGATCCACGATTCTACATCGAACTTTTGGAGAAGTTTTGCAAGAAACGATGGGGAACACAGTTTGAAATTAAGCACAACTTATCATCCACAAACTGATGGGCAGAGTGAGAGAACAATTCAGACGTTAGAAGACATGTTGAGGTCTTACGTCATGGATTTTAAGGGTAGTTGGGATGATCATCTACCATTGGTAGAGTTTGCATATAATAACAGCTTATCATGCAAGCATAGGTATGCCGCCTATGAAGCTCATGCGGAAGAAGGTGCGAACACCATTGTGTTTAGGATGAGGTGGGAGAACATGGGATGCTAGGACCGAATTGGTGCAAAAACAAAAATAATGGTTAAGATTAATTGGATCGTCTTGTTTCACTTTCAAGACGAGAAGAAAGTATCTCGGACTCGCATAGGTTAAACCAAGAGTTTGAAGTAGGTTCGTATGTGTTTCTAAAGGTATCTCCCCGGAAAGGAAAGATAATGCTTTGGAAAGAAAGGAAAGTTAAGTCCAAGGTTTATAGGACCTTTTGAAGTATTAAAACGGGTAGGAGAGGTAGCGTATATGATAGCATTACCTCCAGACCTAGAAAGAATACATAACGTGTTTCACGTATCTGTATTACATCCATATAAGCCAGACTATAAGCACGTAATCGAGTATGAGCCAATTCATATCGAGAAGGATTTATCATGTGAAGAATCGCCGATTCAAATCATTGATAGAAAAGAGCAAGTTCTGAGGAACAAAGTAATACCATCAGTAAAGTATTATGGAAAAACCATGATGCTGAGGAAGCAACGTGGGAATTAGAAAAAAAGATGAAGAAAAATTTTCCTCATCTATTTGAGTAGAGTAAGACGAGATTCTGGGGACAAAATCTTTATAATTGGGGAAGAATGTAACGACCGAGAAATTTGGATTTTTATTGTAAAATGATTTTATTAAATTAAATAATAATAATATCATATTTTATGTGATATCAAGATTGTTGTTGTTCTATAACCTATTGATGTTGGAATATCATAGTATTTGAGCTACGTGAAGGAATTAAAGTGTTTGAATTTCTAAGACGAAAATAAAAGTTTTCCGAGAAATTTTCTGAAAACACTATTCATCGGTATTTGTTCTGAAATTATTTTTGAATTTCCGAGAAATACGTGATGATAGAATATTAAGGCAAGACGGATTATGTAATAATAATCTAGTTATGGAAAACGTAATGTTTCCCTTGCGGACTTAAATTAAGAATGTAAGGAAAGTGAAGAATTAATGCGTTAAGAGATAATCGTATGATATGTGAGTATTATGCGAGGAAAGAAAACAAGTATAATACGGGGTATTATACGAGTTTGTATGAAGGAAGAAATATAGTATATTATGAAGTAGTATACGAAGTATAATACGATGATGATACATAAACTATAAGTATATATATTAAGTAATGAAAATGGACTTGGAAGATTGATTATAATTGGTACAAGCCCAAATGAATTAAGGGTTAAGGCCCAAGCTAGATTCCATGAGTTGTCTAACCCATGGGGCAACCCATAGTAATATGATTAATGTGAGTGGTGATCAAGATAAGTGATAACCAAGATAAGTGGTGATCAAGTAAATAAAGTAATGGCCAAGTTAGGTGAGTAATGACCAAGCAAAGGATAGGATTTGTGTTGATCAAGTTATGAATAAGAAGGAGGTGGTGGTTTAGTGTATTGACTAAATTGCCCTAAACCTTGCAAGTTCTATAAATATTGAAGGTTGGCAAGTCATTTGCTAGTTGTTCAAATAATCTAAACACTCTCTCAAAGTGCTTAATTGTTAGGGTGAGTAAGTTGTAATAAGCTACTTACATAAGAAGAAGAAAGAAGCTATTTATCAAGAACTTCTAAAGTAAGATCCTCTTCTCCAATTATCTTCTATCTCTAACATGATAGGTTGATAAGAAAAGTTTGGATTAAGGAACATGAATGATAAAAAGTAAGAAGTATGTGTAAGTAATGAACTTAAGCCATATAAGTTGGTAATAAGTCATTTAAGCTAGCATAAGTTATAAACTTATGTGAAGGAATTATGAACTTATAATGAGTTTTGCAATATAAGGAATATGGAAGTAAATGAACTTTTATGATCATATGTATCAAGTATACATAAGTAAAGCTATATGATGAGAACATATATGTATGATGATTAAGAAACTTTAATTGTCATAAGTTATGAATGATAAGTTCATAAGTAGTTTATAAATTTATCAAGTTATAAGCATATGAAGAAATAAGTCAAAATCCAACCATGAGTATAAGTTGTTGGAATAAGTAGGTTAATATGTTCACATGATGAATGAAATTCATTTGTATGTTGAACAAGTCATAAGAATGAAGATTTGCCAGAAATCGCACGATTAGACGATAATCGTCGAATTCGTAAAATTCTCGGAATAAAAGTCAAATTTTGAGTTTGAGATCGAAAATGTTATTTTCAAATGGATACAAGTCATGTTCGTCATTTAAGAGTTGCAGACTTGAAAATGAGTGAATTCTGACTTAGAATGAAGAAACGAGCACTGAACGTTCACGAACGTTTATCGTTTATGTTAAAAATGAACCAATAGGTGAAATTTTAGAAAACGAAGTCAAATAAATGAAATTCTTGCATGAACACGTAGATTATGTAATTTGTGTACCATAGGCTTTTGAACGAGCCAATTCGGACTTATATCGAAAGAGTTATGCGTCCGGGAAGTTCACAAAAATTCAAAAATTGAAAAAACAATCTGGTGCATAGAGTTGGCGTTGCGACGCCAACCCTAGACCAATTCGTCACGCCGCAGCTCCATGAACGTTCTATGTCACACTGGAAATTGGCGGCAGTGGCGCGCCCAAGATGTGAAGGACTCGCATATTTGCAGTATAAGCCCGGAGCCATCCACTTTATTAACTTTCGCGTCGCAAAGTTGAAGTTGCAGTATAAAGTCTGGCCCATAGCTTTTGTCTAAGGAGAGGTTTGGTCATCTAATTACGGCGCCGATGAGAGAGATCCTTATTGGAAAGCCCTCTTTCCTAGGCTGCACAGTTGTCAATAATGTGATTCAGTAATATTATTTGTGAATAATTAATTATTGAGTTATATGATGAGGAAAATATTGATTTTTATGTGGATATAGATGGAGAAAATTTTTAATGTGACAATTGTTAAAAATTAATATTTTATCTTTTTCTGATAAAATAATTCATTTAAATAGATGGTGATATTTTTACAATGAATGTGGGATATATAAGTATATGTGTAGGAAGAGTATTTTTGTGGCATTAAATGATTAACACATGTTTTGTGTGTCGGTAGACCCCAATTCTTGACCGGAATTTGATTATAGCCTGTAAAATTGCCCGTTTGTGGATTTCGGTCAATTTCTGTTTGGAATTTGAAAAAACTTTCTTCTAAAAAGTTGTAGAGAATGAAATTTCCTATGGAAAGAACCTGTGGTTTGAATTTTTCTGACAAAAGGGCTATTTATTGTGAATTATTGAAGTTTCGGTATATCGGGTTTGAATTGATTTTTAGAGTTTAAATGATTTTTTGTTAGAAAAACTTTTTTTGTACTTTGGTGGCCTTCACTTGCACATGTTAATGGCTGAATTCAATTATCTAGAGGTGGGCTTGAATATTTTGTAATTATATTAATATTATATTAAAATTTCTGCTTTGGTGTTCTAAACATTTTCCTATAAATAGAGTGCTTAGGTTAGAATTGAAAATCACACCAGAAACTAAAATCTTCTCTCTCTTTCTCTCTCAATATATTGAGCGTATTCTTGTGAGTATTTTAATACTTTGAGTGTTGCTATACGGTGCAAGTTCAAGTCATAGCCTATATCTGGTGTTTCAACTAGAAGTCTTATCTTTTCGAGGTAAGGGATGTTATTTTCTTTTTTAAATGATATTATTTTCTTCAATATCATTATGCCGAAATATTGGTTTGAACTTTTAATCAAATTTGGAACTTTTTATGTCGGGGTTACTATTCACGTATACGACACTATTCACGTATACGACACTATTCACGAATACGACACTATTCATCAAAAAATGAAAATTTTCCTTTTCGTCCAAAATATCTATTATGGATACTAGCTTTGATTGTATCCATGTTTTTATCATTCTTGAATTTTACTTCATTATGATTATTTATGAGGTATTTTTGGACATGAAATAGCTGAAATATGAATCCTTGATATTTATTCTTTTGTTGCACTAGATTCGTTTCCTTTAAAATATTTTTCATCATCCTCAGTCCTAAATGATGATATTATTGAATATCTTTGGCCTGTAGTGCAAAGATAAATGATTTCATAATGAATATCTTTGGCCCGTAGTGCAAAGATGAACAGGTATTTAGATGAACATGACCGACTGATGAATATATTTGGCCTGTAGTGCAAAGATGAAAATTTGATTCAAGATGAATATTGATTGATGTTACAGGGATAAAATATTGACGATGGACCTTTAAATTCATAGATAATTGTAGATTTCATTTTCTACGTAACTCTTCTATGAATTATTATTTCCGCTGCGAATATTGATCTGAAACTTGTTGTCTATTGTATTTTATTAGATTTTTTTCCCTGTTGAAGACTAACGATAATTTGTTCTATATTATCTTAGTCATAATATTCTTTACTGGGCTAGTTGAGCTCACCCTTTTCCTTTTTGTTTTATTTTTCTTCTCAGGAGGCGAGAATGTAGCGAGTACTAGACGGGGTATGGAGTGATGATTCTAGAAGTTGTTTAGTAGTCCTCACCATTTTTGTAAAATAATGTATCAATAATTGTGATGGGGATTTATTTGGGTATGGATATTGTCTGAAAGATAATATTTGTATTTAAACTCACGATTTTATGATGTATTAATAAAGTTGTAGTTGTTTACATACCATGTTATTGATTTACCTAAAATGGGTGATGTATACCTATTTGAGGCGTCACTGAGTTAATATCGAGCTTAGGGATATGATCTTTAGGCGGAGATCGGGAATAGAATTAGGAGGGAGAGGCGAGTAAATCCTTAGCTAGTTTTTCCTACCTAAGCTTATTTGTTAGTTGAGTCAAGATATATAGGGATATTATGTGATATGTTGATTTCCTTAATTAACCCTTGTTTTATGGCGGTGTTGAGAATGTCGTGAGAATGTTAGCAGGGAGTAAATGAGACCATGGAGACGCTTTGTACTCACCAATGAGGGAGAAACGTCGTGAAATGGCAATGTACCTCATGTGAACAACGCCAATGGCGGATGATGAAACAGCGGGATGTTTAGAAGTTTTTTGTAGTTCATGCAAAATCGACGAGAGGAGACTTGTGCACAAAATACAGTGGAAATGATAAAACGCATACGATTTGTCATGGCAAGCCGGTTCGAAGAGTTGGGACCACGAGAATTGCAGGGAAAGCCGGATCTGATTAAAGGCGGAGGCGTGGGTCAAACAAATTACCAAGATATTCGATGTCTTGGGATGCACGGAAGAACGAAAGGTTCCATTATTACTTTTATGTTCAGAATGAGGATTCTTCGTGGGAATCATGAAGCGTACCCATCCAGCCGCACTTAGTATGTCTTGGGAGACGTTTCAGAAACTGTTCAATGACAAGTACTTTCCTAAAAGTATTCGTCATATGAAGGAGGTGGAGTTTATTAGACTGAAACAAAATAACATGACAGTGTCCTAGTACGAGGCAAAGTTTGTAGAGTTGTCCAGGTTTGCACCTCATTTTGTGGAGAATGAGGAGGGTATGATGCGGATGTTTTACAGAGGTTTGAAACCCGACATACGTCAGTATCTCATTTCTCATAAATTTTCTCTCTATTCAGATGTTGTCAACAGGGCTCAATTGTTAGAGCGAGATAACGAGTATGGTCAACCGAGGGATCACAACCAGGATCATACTGGAGATAGCAGTCAACAGAATAACGATAACCAGCGGAGAAAGAAAAAGACGGACAAAAATGGTAACCACTCTGGTGGTAGTCATGGCCATGAGAATAGAAGAAGCGAGTCGGGAGGAGATTTTAAAAAGAGGAGATTCAACAACGACCATGTGAAGACGTCAGCGCCAGCAGCAACTGGTTCTAAGGGAGGAGAACGACCACTGGTCATATGCTATAAATGCGGAAAGAGGACATATCGGTCAAAACCGCCTAGCAGTTCAAGGTATGTTATAATTGTGGAAAGGAAGGACATATCACTCGAGATTGTACGGTAGCGAAATCAAGTCCAGGGGGGATGGTGACTCAAAAGGTTGTCCCAGAAATGTCGAAGTCAACGGTTCCTGGAAGAGCGTTTGTTGTGACTGATCAAAATGCGAGGAACCCAAACGAGGTGATCACGGGTAAGCTAATCATTAATTCTTGCGAAGTTTATACCTTACGTCTGGATGCTACCCATTCATTTATCTCTCCTACTTGTGCTCAACGTTTAAACTTGACTCCGGAGAAATTAGACTTTGATTTATCTATGGAGACTCCATTAGGAGAAACTTTCATCACATCCACTGTTTATAAATCTTGTTTGATCCAAGTTGGCACCATCACATTACTTGTTGACCTTATCTCTTTAAAGATACTTGCTTTTGATGTGATTTTAGGGATTGATTGGTTAACTACTCATCATGCCAAAATTGATTGTTTTCGTAAGGTTGTTAGTTTTCATATTCCTAACCAACTTGTTGTACGAATTCAAGCAACTAAGCCACTAAAATCAATCGATGTCATATCAAGTCATAAAGCTATTCGTTTATTGAAAAACGGATGTCAAGCTTTCTTAGCCATGTTATGGATTTGAATAAAGACACGTCGATTTGAATAATATTCCTATTGTTATTGATTTTCTGACGTATTTCTGAAGAACTTCCTTGGGTCTACCCCGAGCGTGAAGTTGAATTCTTTATTGATCTTGAACACGGTTCCAAAAGCTCATTTCTAAAACCCCATATCGAATGGCTCTATTGAACTTGAGTTAAAGGTCCAATTACGGGAGTTGTTGGACATTGGTTTCATTAAATCCTAGTACATCTCCTTGGGGTGCTCCTATTTTATTTGTAAAGAAAAAAGGCGGGGAGTATGCGACTTTGTATTGACTATCGGAATTAAACCATGTCACCATCAAGAATAGGTATCAGCTACCTCATATTGATGACCTGTTTGACCAGTTGCAAGGAGCTCAATTCTTTTCAAAGATCAATCTTCGTTCTGGATATCATCAATTGAAGATTAGAACTGAGGATATTCAAAAGGCGCCTTTAGAACTCGATGCGGGCATTATGAATTCTTAGTCATGTCTTTTGGATTGACTAATGCTCTGCGGACTTTCATGGATATGATGAACCGAGTATTTAAGGAATATTTGGATCAGTTCG
This sequence comes from Panax ginseng, assembly GCA_020205605.1. NCBI lineage: Eukaryota > Viridiplantae > Streptophyta > Magnoliopsida > Apiales > Araliaceae > Panax > Panax ginseng. The sequence continues at coordinate 94,246,129 of CM035129.1, forward strand.
TTATTGTCTTTATTGATGACATCCTCATATATTCCAAAAGCCGTGAAGATCAAGAGCACCATTTGAAGCTGGTACTCCAAAGGCTGCGTGAAAACAAGCTATATGCCAAGTTAAAGAAATACGAGTTCTGGCTTGAGGAAGTAGCATTCCTTGGGCATGTGGTGTCTAAACATGGAGTATCTGTCGACCCGGCGAAGATTGAAGCAATACAAAGTTGGGAGAAACCAAAGTCGGTGACCGAAGTACGTAGCTTTCTGGCCCTAGCTAGTTATTATAGGAGATTCGTGGAAGGGTTTTCTCGAATCGCTACTCCATTAACTCAGCTAACTCGGAAGGATACAAAATTCGTTTGGAGCGACGAATACGATAAGAGTTTCTAAGAGCTTAAGAGGAGACTTATTTTGGCACAATTCTAACAATACCATCTGGTTCGGATGGATTTGTTATCTGTGACGATGCTTGAACAAAGGGTTAGGATGTGTTCTCATGCAATGGGAAAGTCGAGCCTATGCCTCGCGACAACTTAAAGAATATGAGAGGAATTATCCTACTCATGATCTAGAGTTAGCGTGATCATCTTCATGCTAAAGATCTGGAGGCACTATCTATATGGGGAGAAAGTGGAGATATATTCAGACCATAAAAGCCTCAAATATTTCTTCACTCAAAAGGAACTCAACATGCGGCAACGACGTTGGCTCGAGTTTTTGAAAGATTACGACCACACTATTCAATACCATCCCGGAGCTGATGCGTATGAAGAAGAAAGTACGAGAAGGTGCTATTCCGGAAGCGAGAATCGATGAAGAAGGAATACTTCGAGTCCACTCCAAACTTTATGTTCCTAACGACTCTGATTTGAAGTACAAGATTATGATGGAGGCACACAATAAACCATTTGCGAACCATCCTGAAAGTACCAAAATGTATCGTGATCTTCGACATACATTTTGGTGGAACAATATGAAGAGAGAGATTGCAAAGTTTATCTCGACGTGTTTAACTTGTCAGCGTGTAAAGGCAGAGTATCAAGTACCTAAGGGTCCATTGCAACCACTTGAGATTCCGAAATGGAAGTAGGAACACATTACCATGGATTTTGTTACGGGTCTTCCTCTCACTTTCTCGGCATCGATGTTATTTGGGTTATTGTTGATAGATTAACTAAGTCTGCTCATTTCTTACCGATACGGGAGACTTATTCCCTTGAACGTCTTGCTCATATGTATATAAATGAGATTGTGAGATTGCATGGCATGCCAGTATCCATAGTTTCGGATCGTGACCCAAGACTTACTTCAAGATTTTGGGTTAGCTTGCAAAAAGCTATGGGCACGGATTTACGATTTAGTTCGGCATACCATCCTTAAACGGAAGGACAATCAGAGAAGACTATTCAAACTCTTGAAAATTTATTAAGATTGTGTGTCCTAGACTTCAAAGGGAGTTGGGATAAGTATTTAACATTGGTGGAATTCTCCTACAACAACAGTTATCAGACAAGCATTGGTGTGGCCCCATTTGAAGCATTGTATGGACGAAAGTGTCGCTCTCCAGTATGTTGGGACCCGAGTTGGTACGTATGACTACGAAAAAGATCCAAATGATTCGACAATGTATATAAATGGCACAAGATAGACAAAAGAGTTATGCGGATCTTCATCGAAAGGACGTGAAATTTAGTATTGGGGATCATGTATTGTTGCGTGTTGCCCCATGGAAGGGAGTTACAAGATTCGGGAAGAGAGTAAAGCTAAATCCATGATTTATTGGTCCATTTCAAATTCTTGACCGAGTAGGTAATGTAGCCTATGGACTCGCGTTACCTCCGAGTATGTCTCGTGTTCATAATGTGTTTCACATATCTGTACTTTGTAAATATGTGAAAGACCCGAACTACGTTATTAAGTTAGAACCATACGAGATAGTCAAAGACTTAACTTACGAAGATGTACCTGTCAAGATCTTGGATAGGAAGGCGCATGTCCTACGCACAAATGTCATACCACAAGTTAAAGTTTTGTGGAGGAACCATGCTATAGAGGAAATGACCTGGGAGTTGGAAACAAAAATGAAAGCGAGGTATCCTCACCTTTTGAAAACACCAGTGTCGTCGTCAATTTCGAGGCGAGAAATTTCATAAGGGGGAGGTTGTAGAGACCCCAACTTATTATTTAATGAAATTAAATTTCCTCTATTTATTATCTTGAAATAGTAAGGGTTGATTTGATTAATGTGGTAAGTTATGGGTAAAATGCGCAATTATTTTAAACAAGCAAGTGGTTTTAAAATATTCATTGTTGACGAGAATATTCGTTTGGTGCGTGGAATATTTTTCTTTGGTCGGGGAATATTAAATACTGACAGTAGCGACCTTGTGTGGGCCCCATAACGAAAAGTGATTGGATGAAGAAAGCGACAAGAATAAGTTTGTTATAAATAACGGCGTAGTTATTACAGATTAATCTTTGTGGGAATACCCTTGGTTAAAAACACGAGTAGCTGCGGTATTACACCATTATTGATTCTTACGTAAGAAGGCACTACTCGATAATTGTTATAGTAATTCTTGTTTAATATTTTATTTTATTGATTCAATAATTGTTGCGTTGATATTTTATATTCTTTGTTGTTTTAATAATTGTCATTTCACGGTATTTTCTATTATCGAACAATAATTCATATTATCCCCGAATAATATTATTAGATAACATTATTGGAAATGTCTAGAAAGTTACATACAAGGAGAGGTTTGGTCATCTAATTGCGGCGATGATGGAGAGATCCTTATTGGAAAGCCCCTCTTTCTTGGGAGCGCCTAGTTATCAATAATGTGATTCTATAATATTATATGTGAATAATTAATTATTGATTTATATGATGAGAAAAATATTGATTTTTATGTGGATATAGATGGAGAAAATTTTTTAATGTGGCAATTGTTAAAAATTAATATTTTATCTTTTTCTGATAAAATAATTCATTTAAATATATTATTTTAATATAATGATGGTGATATTTTTACAATGAATGTGGGATATATAAGTATATGAGGAGGAAGAGTATTTTTTTGGTATTAAATGATTAACACATGTTTTGTGTGTCAGGTGAATTCCCAATTCTTGAATAAAAATTTGATTATAGCTTTATAAAATTGCCTGCTTGTGGATTTCGGTCAATTTCTGTTTTGAATTTGAAAAAACTTTCTTCTGTAAAGTTGTAGAGAATGAAATTTCATATGGAAAAGACCTGTGGTTTGAATTTTTCTAACAAAAGGGCTATTTATTGTGAATTATTGAAGTTTCGATATATCGAGTGTGAATTAATTTTTGGAGTTTAAATGATTTTTTGTTAGAAAAACGTTTTTTGTACTTTGGTGGCCTTCACTTGCACATGTTAATGGCTGAATTCAATTATCTAGAGGTGGGCTTGAATATTTTGTAATTATATTAATATTATATTAAATTTTCTACTTTGGTGTGCTAAGCATTTTCCTATAAATAGGGTGCTTAAGTTAGAATTAAAAATCACACTAGAAACTCAAATCTTCTCTCTCTTTCTCTCTCGATATATTGAGCGTATTCTTGTGAGTATTTTAATACTTTGAGTGTTGCTATACGATGCAAGTTCAAGTCATAGCCTATATCCGGAGTTTCAACTAGAAGTACTATCTTTTCAAGGTAAGGGATGTTATTTTCCTTTAAAATGATATTATTTTCTTCAATATCATTATGCCGAAATATTGGTTTGAACTTTTAATCAAATTTGGAATTTTTTATGTCGGAGTTACTATTCACGTTATCTGTTATTATTCACGTATCGACCTTATTCACGAATACGGCATTATTCATCGAAAAATGAAATTTTTCCTTTTCGTCCAAAATATTTATTATGGATACTAGCTTTAATTGTATCCATGTTTTGATCATTCTTGAATTTTACTTCACTATTATTATTTATGAGGTATTTTTGGACATGAAATAGCTGAAATACGAATCCTTGATATTTATTCTTTTGTTTCACTAGATTCGTTTCCTTTAAAATATTTTTCATCATCCTCAGTCCTAAATAATGATATTATTGAATATCTACGGCTTTTGTAGTGCAAAGATAAATGATTTTATAATGAATATCTTTGGCCGTGTAGTGCAAAGATGAGCAGTGTTGAGATGAACATGATTAGGCGATGAATATCTTTGGCTTTGTGGTGCAAAGATGAAAATTTGATTCAAGATGAATATTGATTGATGTTACGGGGATAAAATATTGACGATGGACTTTTAAATTCATAGATAATAGTAGATTTCATTCTCTCGTAACTCTTATGAATTATTATTTCGCTACGAATATTTATCTGAAAACTTGTTGTCTATTGTATTTTTTATCGATTTTTTTCCTGTTGAAGACTAACGATAATTTGTTCTATATTATCTTTGTAATAATATTCTTTACTGGGCTAGTTGAGCTCACCCTTTTCCTTTTTGTTCTATTTTTCTTCTCAGGAGGCGAGAATGTAGCGAGTACTAGTCGGGATATGGAATGATGATTCTAGAAGTTGTTTAGTAGTCCTCACCATTTTTGTAAAATAATGTATCAATAATTGTGATGAAGATTTATTTGGGTATGGATATTGTCTAGAAGACAATATTTGTATTTAAACTCACAGTTTTTATGATGTATTAATAAAGTTGTTGTTATTTCTGTACCATGTTATTGACGACCTAAAATGGGTGATGTATACCTAAATGGGTGGTGTCTAAACATGGAGTATCTGTCTACCCTGTGAAGATTGAAGCAATACAAAGTTGGGAGCAACCGAAGTCGGTGACCGAAGTACGTAGCTTTCTGGGCCTAGTGGTTATTATCGTAGATTAAGTGGAAGGTTTTCTCAAATCGCTACTCCATTAACTCATTCCTTTCGGAAGGATACAAAATTTGTTTGGAAGCGAGGAATGCGAGAAGAGTTTCCAAGAGCTTATGAGGAGACTTATTTGGCACCTATTCTAACAATACCATCCAGTTGAGGATGGATTTGTTATCTCTGATGATCTTGAGCAAAGGGTTAGGATGTGTTCTCATGCAATGTGGGAAAGTCATAGCCTATGCCTCGCGACAACTTAAAGAATATGATAGGAATTATCCTACTCATGATCTAGAGTTGGCGTGAATCGTCTTCAGCTTAAAGATCTGGAGGCACTATCATATGGGGAGAAAGTGGAGATATATTGAGACCATAAAAGCCTCAAATATTTTTTCACTCAAAAGGAACTCAACATGAGGCAATGATGTTGGCTCGAGTTGTTAAAAGATTACGACCACATTATTCAATACCATCCTGGAAAAGCGAATGTGATAGGCGTAGCGTTGAGTAGAAGATCATATGGAGGAGCGAGTGCGATGATGTCAAGTATCGCGTGGAGCCAACTTTAATAGAGAAAGTTAAGGTTGCTCAAGCCACAGGCCGGAGCGATGATGCGTATGAAGAATAAAATCGAGAAGGTGCTATTATTAGGAGCGAGAATCGATGAAGAAGGAATACTTCGAGTCCACTCCAGACTTTTTGTTACTAACGACTTTGATTTGAAGTACAAGATTGTGATGGAGGCACACAATACACCATTTGCGATCCATCCTGGAAGTACCAAAATGTATCGTGATCTTCGACATACATTTTGGTGGAACAATATGAAGAGAGAGATTGCAAAGTTTATCTAGACATGTTTAACTTGTCAACGTGTAAAGGCGGAGCATCAAGTACCTAAGGGTCCATTGCAACCACTTGAGATTCCGAAATGGAAGTGGGAACACATTACCATGGATTTTGTTACGGGTCTTCCTACGGTTTCTCAAGGCATCGATTCTATTTGAGTTATTGTTGATAGATTAACCAAGTCTGCTCATTTCTTACCGATGTTATAGAGGAAATGACCTGGGACGTCTTGCTCATATGTATATAAATGAGATTGTGAGATTGCATGGCATGCCAGTATCCATAGTTTCGGATCGTGACCCAAGATTTACTTCAAGATTTTGGGTTAGCTTGCAAAAAGCTATGGAGCACAGTTCTGATTTAGTTCGGCATACCATCCTCAAACGGACGGACAATCAGAGAAGACTATTCAAACTCTTGAAGATTTATTAAGACTCTGTGTCCTAGACTTCAAAGGGTGTTGGGATAAGTATTTACCATTGGTGGAATTCTCCTACAGCAACAGTTATCAGACAAGCATTTGTGTGGCCCCATTTAAAGCATTATATGGACAAAAGTGTCGCGCTCCAGTATGTTGGGACGAGGTGGGTGAAGCAACATTGTTGGGACCCGAGTTGGTACGTATGACTACGAAAAAGATCCAAATGATTCGACAACGTATACAAATAGCACAAGATCGACAAAAGAGTTATGCGGATCTTCATCGAAAGGACGTGAAATTTAGTATTGGGGATCATGTATTGTTGTGTGTTGCCCCATGGGAGGGAGTTACAAGATTTGGGAAGAGAGGAAAGCTCAATCCACGATTTATTGGTCCATTTCAAATTCTTGACCGAGTAGGTAATGTAGCCTATAGACTCGCGTTACCTCCGAGTATGTCTCGTGTTCATAATGTGTTTTACATATCTGTACTTCGTAAATATGTGAAATACCCAAACCACGTTATTAAGTTAGAACCAGAGGAGATAGCTGATGACTTAACGTACGAAGAGGTAATTGTCAAGATCTTGGATAGGAAGGAGCATGTCTTACGCACAAAGGTCATACCACAAGTTAAAGTTTTGTGGAGGAACCATGCTATAGAGGAAATGACACGGGAGTTGGAACGGAAATGAAAGCGAGGTATCCTCACCTTTTAAATACCAAATCGATACGTCAATTTAGGACGAAATTTAATAAGGAGGGAGGTTGTAAGACCCGAGGCTTATTATTTAATGAAATTAAATTTCCTCTATTTATTATCTTGAAATAGTAAGGGTTAATTGATTAATGTGGTAAGTTATGGGTAAAATCATGCAATTATTTTAAAAGAAGCAAGTGGTTTTAAAATATTCATTGTTGACGGGAATATTAGTTTGGTGGTGGAATATTTTTTCTTGTCGGGGAATATTAAATGCAACAATGCGACCTTGTGGGACCCCATAACGGAAAAGCGATTGGATGAAGAAAACGACAAGAATAAGTTGGTTATAAATAGCGTCGTGGTTATTACCGATTATCTTTATTGGGAATACCGGTGGTTAAAACACGATAGCACGGTATTACACCAATTATTGATTCTTACGTGAAGGCACTACTTCGATAATTGTTATAGTAATTATTATTCAGTATTTTATTTTATTGATTCAATAATTGTTGCGTTGATATTTTATATTACAGTTGTTTTAATAATTCATATTATCGGAGCAATAATTATCTGAATAATTATATATTACAGTATTTTCTATTATCGGAGCAATAATTCATATTATCTGAATAATATTATTAGATAACATTATTAGCAATGTCTAGAAAGTTACATACAATGAGAGGTTTGGTCATCTAATTGCTTGTGCAGCTAGTAAGGAGAGATCCTTATTGAAAACCCCTCTTTCCTAGAGGCGCACTGTTTATCAATAATGTGATTCTGTAATATTATTTGTGAATAATTAATTATTGAGTTATATGATAAGGAAAATATTGATTTTTATGTGAATATAGATGGAGAAAATTTTTAATGTGACAATTGTTAAAAATTAATATTTTATCTTTTTCTGATAAAATAATTCATTTAAATATATTATTTTAATATATTGATGTTGATATTTTTATAATGAATGTGAGATATATAAGTATATGAGGAGGAAGAGTATTTTTGTGGCATTAAATGATTAACACATGTTTTGTGTGTCGGTCAATTTGCGGATTTCGGTCAATTTCTGTTTGGAATTTGAAAAAACCTTCTTCTGCAAAGTTGTAGAGAATGAAATTTCCTATGGAAAGGACCCGTGGTTTGAATTTTTCTGACAAAATGGCTATTTATTGTGAATTATTGAAGTTTCGGTATATCGAGTTTGAATTGATTTTTGGAGTTTAAATGATTTTTTGTTAGAAAAATGTTTTTTGTACTTTGGTGGCCTTCACTTGCACATGTTAATGGCTGAATTCAATTATATAGAGGTGGGCTTGAATATTTTGTAATTATATTAATATTATATTAAATTTTCTACTTTGGTGTTCTAAGCATTTTCCTATAAATAGGGTGCTTAGGTTAGAATTGAAAATCACAACAGAAACTAAAATCTTCTCTCTCTTTCTCTCTCAATATATTGAGCGTATTCTTGTGAGTATTTTAATACTTTGAGTGTTGCTATACGGTGCAAGTTTAAGTCATAGCCTATATCCTCAAATTTTTGACTTGAAGTACTTATCTTTTCGAGGTAAGAGATGTTATTTTCTTTTTAAATGATATTATTTTCTTCAATATCATTATGCCGAAATATTGGTTTGAACTTTTAATCAAATTTGGAACTTTTTATGTCGGGGCTACTATTCACGTATACGGCACTATTCACATATACGACACTATTCACGAATACGACACTATTCATCGAAAAATGAAATTTTTCCTTTTCGTCCAAAATATCTATTATGGATACTAGCTTTGATTGTATCCATGTTTTGATCATTCTTCAATTTTACTTCACTATGATTATTTATGAGGTATTTTTGGACATGAAATAGCTGAAATATGAATCCTTGATATTTATTCTTTTGTTTCACTGGATTCGTTTCCTTTAAAATATTTTTCATCATCCTCAGTCCTAAACGATGATATTATTGAATATCTTTGGCCTGTAGTGCAAAGATAAATGATTTTAATGAATATCTATGGCCCGTAGTGCAAAGATGAATAGGTGTTGAGATGAACATGACCGACTGATGAATATCTTTGGCCTGTAGTGCAAAGATGAAAATTTGATTCAAGATGAATATTGATTGATGTTACAGGGATAAAATATTGACGATGGACTTTTAAATTCATAGATAATAGTAGATTTCATTCTCTACGTAACTCTTCTATGAATTATTATTTCTGCTGTGAATATTGATCTGAAACTTGTTGTCTATTGTATTTTATCAGATTTTTTTCCTTGTTGAAGACTAACGATAATTTGTTCTGTATTATCTTAGTCATAATATTCTTTACTGGGCTAGTTGAGCTCACCCTTTTCCTTTTTGTTCTATATTTCTTTTCAGGAGGCAAGAATGTAGCGCGTACTAGTCGAGGTATGGAATGATGATTCTAGAAGTTGTTTAGTAGTCCTCACCATTTTTGTAAAATAATGTATCAATAATTGTGATGAGGATTTATTTGGGTATGGATATTGTCTAGAAGACAATATTTGTATTTAAACTCACAGTTTTTATGATGTATTAATAAAGTTGTAGTTGTTTCTGTACCATGTTATTGACGACCTAAAATGGGTGATGTACACCTATTTTGGGGGCGTCACAGAGGTCTTAAGCTTCTTAATGCTAATATGAATAGCATATCACATAAAGCCTAATAATTTTCTTCCTTTCCTCATATCATGCCGCCTACGAGAATTCAGCGGAATCAGAGGGAGGAAGGATCCGTTAACAATGGTGGTGAGGAAAATGTTGACCCAATGCAGAACTTCGTTAACTTGTTAACTGAGGCAATGAAAAACAGACTTGCTTGTTGATGAGGCGGCCCGAGACAACACTTGGCTAGCTTTAAGGACTTTAAATTGGTAGGACCAGCGAAGTTCCAAGGAACCCTGGACCCAATTGAATCCCAGACATGGATAGAAGAGATGGAGAACGTGTTTGAGGTCGCACGAGTGGCCGATGCACAGAAGATGAGTTTTGCCACTTTCATGATGAAGGGCGAAGCTAACTATTGGTGGAAAGCTAATAGGGGTCGAGCAGACGAAGGAGTTATTCCTTGGGAGAGATTTAAGGAGCTATTCCTTGAGAATTACTTCTCGGAGAATACGAAATAGGATATGGAGGTTAAGTTTCTGGAACTGAAACAAGGTATTATGTCTGTCGCAGAGTACGCGGAAAAATTTAACGAGTTGGCCCGATTCGCTTCACATCAGGTTGACACGGAGGCTAGGAAGGCAAGGAGGTTCGAATTAGGACTGAAACCATGGGTGCAGAAGGCAGTGGTTGTGTTGAAGATCAAGACTTACTTTGATATTTTGGAAAGGGCTATCATTGCCGAATGAGGCAATGAATCCATCGCTCGATTCAAACAACAAAGAAGGCCGTTGGGATGTACGATGATGAAAGGGGAAGCGGTGAGGCAAAGAACCCCAACAAGCGTAAATGGACGGAGAGTCTATCCTCTGGAGGTAATAAGTCCGGAGGGGAGGCTGTGACGCCTCCATAATAGGTATACATCACCCATCCTGGGTCGCTAGAAAATACACTACTGACAACTTTATTTATACAACTGTCGTGCAAAATACAACAACACATACATTGTGAATTTAATATATATACCGACTCTGACTCATGTCACAGTTGCACCTTACATAAAGGTACAGTCAATAAATGTTTTAGAAATTAAAATCTTTGGGAAGTGCTCAAGGAAACCTTTATATATGGGAGGCCATGCGTCTAGGTTATGATAGATATCATATGTCCATAGAATTATCCTTTGTTGATCCAATAGACCCCAAAGAAAAATGAGAAGATTACTATCATGTTCCTTCCAATGGTGAGTCTTCTCTTGATATATAACTATCTCCACTGTCTGCAGTTGAGAACTATATTTTAACCAAACTCCAAGATCATATAGGTAGTGCTCGTAGATATACTCAGCAAGTGGGTGTGCACAACCCTGTCTTATGATAACACGAGGATGTATGTCATTAGACATCTTGTATGATAGTGGCAAAACACCCTTCCAAAGTTGGGTTCACCTCACCCTATTCGGTTCACCAAAATTAAATATCAAATGACGTATACAATACGACACACTTATTTAAAGTTCTTAATAAAATTATTTCCATACTATTTAGGGAGAACCTCAACAGCTATAGACCATGTTTCCTCTTTTATAGTTCTAATAAAAGAGCTCTAACTCATGCAAGCATACACGGGTCAACAAGTAATACAGAGTAAGTAGAGTATCGATCCCACATAGAAAGTTGTTAAATTTAAACTATCATGCATCAATCAACTCACCGAATTTATATGCTTAGACTAATGACTAAAATTGTTGAATTAAATTAATCACGATTAACAAACTAAAAATAAGAATACAACTGGGATACATATAATCTGGAAATAATGGGACCCTAACTTCATTTAATATTTCGTCTAATCGCCACTATCATGCAAGAAGTGTTCACATATCATAGGAAAATAGCCAAGAGCACGAATAGAGTTATAACCATTTTTCAATGCACTATAACCTACTTACACATCATCTACAGATGTTAAACTCTATGTAATCACCAATACAACCAAAATCACTATATGTCTATGTGAAATTATTATATTGATTTTAAGCTCAAGCCCTTATTCTGGCCCATATGGTGAAACAATATATGTGTACCTGGTTCACAAAATACGCAAGCTATATACAACAGCCCCATATTTGCATGTTATCATGATTACAATCCATACTCATATGTTCATTGTCAATCCCATACAAGTACTGAGACGAATGGTGATCAAGCATTCATACATCATGACATATATTCCATATGATATGTAAAACATCTCTAGCATTTAAGCGTGCAACCAAACTACATATTAAAATCCGTTAAAATCCCATAATAGAGTTTAGTTCATGACTGAACCAAAAGCCATTATGGGATCAACGCTAAACATGATCAATAAACAAACAATTGAAATAAGAAAGATAGGATGATCAAACCCAATCGCTGAATAAAAACCAATGCTCAACGCTTAAATCCTCATAGAAATCCAGTAGATAATAGTAAAAATCCACAATGGTAGAGAATCCCAAGAAGAATTGGAAAAATAGACGTTAAGGCTTCGTTCTACATTGGAATCTCTCCTAAGGTGTAAACCCTAGTTTCTACAATGAAAATAAGCTAAAATTTATCCAATGTATCTCTGACACCAGTCAGAATCGTTTTAAAACCAATTACAAATAATTTAATTAAAAATTAAAATTAAAACAAAATATGACATCCCGACATCATGTGTACTAGCGCCTCATAGCTTATCCTTCTGGAGGTATGAGACTTACAAAATATTCCCCTTATCCATTGCCACCTCTCGTGGCGGTAAGCCTCTACCTCCTAAGCGAGTGCGACTTGTAGTAGATCATCAGTGTCTAGCCAAGAATACTTTCATGCAAGGTTGCGTTCCCATGTTCGTTCCTGCACTGGCTTTGCACTCTGCAGGTCACGGTTACGGTTTTGGCTTACGATCTTGCTATTTGTTCTTTCATGCTTGATCTCTTGCTCCATGCTTGGTCTCCATGCTACATTGTATCTCCATGCCATGCACATCCTCGCTTGTGCCTCTCCTTCATGCATCCATTGACCATATGCCTTTTTATACCACCAAAATTAAGCCAATTCCTACACTTATTCACCAAAAGGAGTTTTAAGTAAATGCAATGCAAAATAACGTGAAATGCAACTAAAACACAATAAAATGTACTTGAGATGGGCACTATTCGCATGAATTGGTATGCAATAAGTAGGTAAAAATACCAGTTATCAAATACCCCCAAACTTGAACTGTTACTTGCCCTCAAGCAATGCATACTAATGAACAATGAGAATGCACCTACAAAACTATGCAACTACTCTACGATGCAAGCTAGTCTCACATAGTCCCTGCCATAACAGAATTTCAGACCAAATTACCTCAGTGAATTATCCAGATCCAAGAATACAATTTCAAACCAAACTATAGGCATAACAACCTACACTCAGATAATTCATGTAAGCTATAGAGATGCTGTGTGTGTGTGGTGTTCACCAAAACTTGATCTAAGCACAGAATACATATTCTATATTGCTCTAAATAGAAAATTATAGTCCAAAGCAAGACTCATGTATATTCATATAACGCAGACTGTTTCAATATATCAACACAAATTACGGTTCAACAATGGGTCTATTACTTTATTGCTACACACGAGGGCGATTTACGCACTTTCCTGCGGTGTTTATTGCTATTTTTCTTTTCTTTTTCACTTTTTCTTCTTCTTTTTTTTTCCACATGACTGTGCAATATCTCAATCCATTAGGCACACTGCTACCCCTTAGCGAGCTTTCAACCAACGACTCCCAGACCATTAAACACCTTAGGGCGCTAGGTATAAAGACAATCCCCTCGGGCGTACTTACTCAAGTAGTCAGGGCCCCGAATTAAGACTAGCCACGTTATTGCTATTTGATTTATTAATTTTTTTTTATACATAGCATACCCATGTTTTCCCAAAATTTGCATGTCAATAGCACTACAGTCTACAACACTTTCCACATGTTTCTCTTTTTAAAACTACATGTTCTATCAAGCAATGCAACACACACTTTTTAAACCTACAAGTGATTGTGAACATGTTTGTGCATACCGAAAGCATTTAAATAGCAACATGAATCTCATTGTGTAAAACATTATATCTCAGCTCATGTTATCCCAAATATTCTCAAATCCTTCACAATTCACTATCATCATTGGCTAGGCAAAAGTTTCTATTAAGCAAGAATTTGTGTGAGAAATGCAACTAAAACATACTAACACAATCAATAATGAATAAAAATTAAAAAAATTTTGCAAAAATTTAACTAAACACTTAAACATGCAAAATTACACTAAACATGCAGCAATTAAATAAAACTAAACTACTATGCTATGATCCCCAATACCCCCAAACTTAAAATATTCAATGTTCCCATTGAATGAAGGTAAAGGGTACGAAAACTCCCTAATGATCGGTCGCCGACCACCCTCTTGAATTGGTGAATTTGATGGTGGATCTGACGGTACATCTCCAAACCGGCTGACCATTCTAGCATTGTTCCTTGTGGCGCGAAGGCTTCGGCCAAGGCCCTTGTGAGTCCCGTAGCAAACGTTCAAAAGTTGTCATACATGGCGTCGACTTTGCGCTACACCCTTCGAAGTTGTCGATCGCTAGGGCAAGATTGTGCTCGGGTGGATGGACCGCCTTACTCCTCGCGAGGGAGAAATTTTGTTAGGATGGCTCGGGGAAAGTGGGTCAGAAGATAAATCCCAATCCTCGCGGGTGTGGGTTACCACCCGTCCACTCCTGGAACTTAGCGAATGTGGCCGTAGTGATGTCATGGCTCGGTTTCTGCAATTGCTTGTCATTCCATGAGACTCCCTGTGGGATACAAAGTATGGCAGCCACAGATGCATGTGGAATACTGTAACGCCCCAGAAAATCGAACATTTTGTAATTACTTTTAATAATGAATAAAATAATATTATTTATTATTATTACGTGTTGATAAGATGAATGTCGTTCTATAACCTAGAAACATCGGAATGTCGTAGTATTTTAACTACGTGAGAGAATTAAAGTGTTTGAATTTCTAAAACGAAAATAAAAGTTTTTCGAGAAATTTTTCAAAAAACACTATTCATCGATTTCTGCTCAGGAATTATTTTTGAATTTCTGAGAAATACGTAATGTTATAATATCAAAGTAATATTGATTATGTAATAATAATCTAAGTATAGAAACTGTAATATTTCACATGTGGACTTAATTTGGGAACGTTAGGTTATTAAGCGTTAAAGGAAGAAAATTGTGATCGTATAATGTGTAGACATTATATGAAAGTATTGAATGTAAGTATAATACGACGTATTGTACTATTATGTATGAAGAATGAGATAACGTATATTAAGAATTAATATACGAGATAGCATACGAAGATTATACGTGGGGTATAAATGTTAAGTTATTGAATTAAAGGTAATGGACTCGTAGGATTGCTAGTTTATTGGTAGAAGTCCAATATATGTGTCAATCAAGCCAAGTGTTTGATTATCATAAGCCCAAACTATTGCAGCATGAGCCCATTAAGAGAGAAGCTAGATTAATTATCAAGCCCAATGATTTAGCCATGATCCATGGGTCAAACAAAGTAAGAAATGGGTAAGCTTGATGGACAAACATAATGTGTGGTGAGCAAGTGAAGTGATGAGCACACAATGAATAGTAAGGAGGTGGATGAATGAGGAGGTGGAAATGAGGAGGTGTAATAAAGAGGTGGGTGATTTAATGTCTAAAATGCCCTAACCTTAGTTGCCTATAAATACAAGAGCTTCATTTCATTTTGAGGGTTATTATTTTCATCCAACTTTCCTCTCAAATATAAGCCACTTATTTGGTAGAGCAAATAAGCACTTTTAAGCCAAAGCTTCTTTTGTTAGATTTCCAAGAAGAAGAAGTTAGACTTCAAAGGTATTGATCTTTTGTTCAATATTCTTTCATCTCTATTAGAATAGGATGATAAGGGAAGTGTTATTAATGAACTTGTATGCTAAAGATCATGAAATAAGTTAATAAGAAATGAACTTAAGCTGAATATTTTGGATAAGCAATTTGAACATTAATAAGTTGCTAGAACCATGAAGAACTTATCATATGTTGTCATATGATGTTTAGTATGTTGAATATAGCATGAGAACTTTGATCGAAGAACTTAAGTTATTAATAAGTCATGAGCATGAAGATTTCTAGTTCGTAAGTTAAATAAGTTAATGACTTATGAAAATGAGTAAAAACCAACTTTGATTAATAAGTTGGTGTAGTAAATAACTTGTAATGATCTTATGTTGATTAAAATCCATTTAGAACGCTTAGTAATGAAGATTTACCAGAATTCACACGATTGGACGATTATCGTCGAATTCGTGAAATTCTCGAAATGGAAGTCGTATTTTGTGTTTGAATTCGGAAACGTTGGTTTTCGATGGAGACAAGTCATATTAGTCATTATAGAGTTGCGGACTCGAAAATGACAAGATTCTGACTAGAAACGAAGAAACAAGCGTTGAACGTTCACGAACGTTTATCATTTTTGTTAAAAATGAACTCATTGGTGATTTTTTAGCAAACGAAGTAAAATAGATAAAATTATTGCATGAACGCGTAGATTATGAAATTTTTGAACCGTAGGCTTTTGAACGGACCAATTCGAACTTTAAACGAAGAAGTTATGCGTCCGGGAAGTTCGTAAAATTTTAAAAACTGCATAATTGTCTCGAGCCGCAGTCCGCCTTGTTGTGACCGACTCTAAACCCTAAAATACCCGCCCTTGCGAGGCCAAACCCTTGCACACTGCTAACTCGCGCCGCAATGCGAGTCACAGAGTAATTCTTGGCGCCACGGCGCCAGTCCAAGAATTTGCTAGAGAAGAATAGTTTAAAGTGTAGAAGGAAAGAGAACTTGTTAGTAATGAATTAAGATGTAATCATAACATGGTTAAGACAATGTAAGGTACTTGTAAGACACTAATGCATGTTGATTAAGAGTTAATAATCAATCGAAGATGACCGGAATGTGAATGACATAATGAAAGCCGGAAACCCTAATAACGAATCTAAGTTAGGGTTTACATTGAGATGAAGGGTAAGATATAATAGTAAACGTACTTGATTATATATGACCTAATGTGGTACGTTATATGATTATGTATTGTAGAATCATAAAGACTAAAAGTACTGTACGGGTATTAATCAGTAATCAGACACCAAAGGCAAGTATTCTAACCCTTGTTCCAGTTTAGTCAGGACAAGTTTTGAAATTCATGTATTCTTTCACATGAAGTCTTGAACGATGAAGTCTTAAGCCAATTTTTTCGGCTAGACTTATATTATGAATCTATCAAGCATGTTTAATGTTTATCGAGTTATATTGGTATGGTTTTCAATCGAAGACTAAGTATACTAAAATGTTTTTCTCGTTTAACGACAGGCACGTGAGGTTGCCACAACTTAAATGTATACACGTTTAATGAATGTAGTGTTGATCAACATAGAGTACTATGAAATGATCACTCGTGAAGTGCTAAATAAGCTATGATCGGACTTACGGACTTAGTGTCGGGTTGTCCTTTTCAAAAGAACTTATGAATGTTCATAGAATTGAGCCATAATTGTTATTCCACTGAGTATGGTTGTGTAAAATGTTTTTAAGGAAAAGAAGTGCTATTTTGAATTATCAATAGTACTTTGTAACTATTGTTCAGTTATTGAAGATATATGAGTTGTATATTTCAAGCATGTTGTTTATTAGAATTGTAGTACTTGCTGAGCTAGTCATACTCACTCTTGCTTGAACCATATGAACATAGCTAAAATCGAGCGGACCGAAGGCTCCGGCAAGGATAAAGGCAAGGCGAAGACGAACCCGTAGCCTACTTATGTAATAGTATAGGATGAATGTTTATAATATATTGATATTATGACAAGAACAACTGAAAGGGTTACAAAGAACCTGGGGAATGTAATATTATTTCAAATATATATAAGTTATATTAGTCCTTTTGAGACTATTCAATGGAATGAATGAATGAATGGTAGTACCGTGTAGCACCATCTGTCGGGTTGGAAGAGATCCGGATTTGGGGGCGTCACAGGTTAGTATCAAAGCTATAAGCGCAATGCGTTAAGAACCTCGAGCCTTTTGTTGGTGACGTCCCTAAATGGGAATGCACCGCAGCCAGACTTTCCGTAGGGGGAGCCGAGCAAGTCGGTGGAAAATTGATAGGTACCCCTGTGAGGTGCTATGGTTGAAAGTACCATTAGCGTCACAGGTTGGTATCAAAGCATTAGGTTATAAAACTTAAGGGGGGAAATAAACACCTTAAGTCATGACCTTAAGAGGAGTCAAAGAAGTACAAGAAGAAAATAACCTTATAAAAAATGCATTATGATTATTTTATGTGTTTTTATTATTCTACTGACGTGTACTAATCAACTTAATCGTTTTGTGTAGATGTCAGGAGTAAACGAGATGTTTGTAGATGGTCAGGCCATTAGTGAAGAGTCGGTGAACCAAGTAGAGGTTATACCAAACCCTATAGTAGCAGAGCCAGATGTAGTGATTATTGAGTCTGGAGACTCAGAGGAAACTGACTTTATGTCAATATTTGACGGGATGATAGAGGAGGAGGTAGAGACAGTCTCTTTTAACCTAGTGGCTATAGCAGCTGAGATAGCTCCTGGGGGGGGGGTCGATGATGTCTCTATTCATATCAGTGTTGGATAGAAATATCCATTACTATCAGGAAGTTAAGGAGTTGAAGGCAGAGCTCCAAATGCTTAGAGAGGACAAGACTGATGTCGAGTCCATGTGGGAGCAGGAGCATGATGAACGGATTTTGGCTAAGGACAAAGTCCATGATTTAAAGCACGAGGTCTTTGAGCTCAAGGAGGAGCTAAAGATAAAGGTGCAGAAGATAGGGAGGATGTCCTATATCTATAGGAGTTCTCATACGGATTTTCAGCAGCAGGTAGCTGGATATCCATTGGAGGTGGGGCAAACACGACATACTATTAGCTGTGATATTATTGCTGGTCTTGCCAAGGCAGATTTCAATAATGCCTTGAGGCAGATGTAAATTAGTGGTATTTAAGGTAGTATGTAAATATTTTATAAATAGTAGTGACGTAAAGCCCTTTTGTATAGTAAAGGGTAGTCTTTTGTAAATCCCAATTTTTTTGAAAGTGATAGCAGGAAAGTAATGTAATCAGCTTAGGCTGAGTATGTAACCGATGTAGTATTATACTACAAAAAATGAATATAAGTCCTTTTTATGGAAAGCAATGTGTTATGGATGTTGACGTTATTGTTTAATATTAATGATAACTAATAAAGAAAGAAATAATAACGTAATGTGTTTATTATATCAGCAAAATGCCGCCGAGAAGAGTGCAACGTAATCAAGACGCGAACGTAAATCAACCGAAGGGAGGTCCAGTTAATCCAATGGAAGAGTTTGTAAATTTAATAACAGCTGCATTTAATAGAACAGGGGCTAATATCCCCGTAAATCCAGGAGTAACACGAGCTACTACCTTTAAGGATTTCAAAAGTGTGGGTCCGCCGGAGTTCAAAGGAACTACGGACCCTATTGAAGCCTAAACGTGGGTTAAGGAAATAGAAAAGGCATTTGTAATAGAAAATGTCGACGAGGCCCAGAAGGTTGCCTTTGCGACCTATATGATGAAGGGATAGGCCAACTTTTGGTGGGAAGCCAATCAGGCTAGGGTTGGGATAGTGAATTTGACATGGGATAAGTTCAAGGAGATATTCTTTGAGAACTACTTTCCCACAAGCATGCAGGGAAGGATGGAGATGCGATTTTTGGAATTGAAACAAGGGACATGATTTGTTCCCCAATATCTTTGCCAAGTTCAATGAATCAAGCGAGGTTATTACACACCAAGTGGATACCGAGGTGAGGAAATCGCGACGGTTCGAGTAGGGCTTGAAACTCTGGCTCTATAACCGTATTTTGGTGTTTCAAAGTACTTCTTTTGAAATCGTTTTAGAGAAGGCGGTAATCACCGAAGGTGGTAGTGAGGCGTTGAGCCAATACCACAAATAAAAGAAGAATAAGGGAAAGGTTGATGGGAAAGTCAAGATTGAGGGAGCCAGTGGAAGTGGCGAGGGTTAGAAAAGGAAGGTATTTAGCTCTGGGAATACCAGAGTGAAGCAAGGAGACCCGAAGAGAAGAATGGAGGCCTGCAAGACCTGTGGGAAGACTCACTTAGGAGTCTGTCTCAAGGGGAAGGCCGTCTACTATAACTGTGGATAGGAGGGGCACATTGCGCCAAATTGTCCAAGTCCAAAAAAGAATCATGGATGCTCTGTGTGTGGATCAACTAAGCACGTGGAAAAGAACTGCCCGAAGAAGGGACGAATGGGAACTGGGGCACGAATAACGGTAAGTTAGCTATTGGGGGTCCAATTGAAATGGTAGTAAGTAGATGGGTCGTAAATACCTTTAACATGATGAATCCAAGATGAGATTGCATCAGGGGACATCGTCGCAGGTATTATTCCAATAAATGATATCAATGCATACGTACTGTTTGATTCGGGTGCTACTTGTTCATTTATAGCATGCGATTTTGCTAGATGATTAAGATTACTTCCCAAAAAGTTGCCTATACCTTTAAATATTAAGGTAGCAAACGAAGAGATAATTCTTGTTGAAAATGTTCATAGGAGTTGTTGTGTAGATATACGGGGTTGTAAATTATCGGTAGATTTATTACCAATAAAGTTAGGATAGTTTGATGTAATTCTCAGAATGGTTTGGTTGGTAAACCATGGGGAAATTATAGATTGTCAAAAGAAATGTGTGAATATTAAGACGTTAGAACAACCTCGGGTAGTATTTTACGGGAATAGATCGCCAGGACGTTCGTGTTGTCTAACCATGACACAAACTAGGAAATTACTGAGGAAGGGATGCGTAGGTTACTTGTGCCATGTTGTTGATACCCAGAGAGTGGTAGCAACCATGGAACAAATACTTATAGTGAGAGAATTTGCCGATGTATTTCTGAGTGAATTGCATGGTCTTCCGCCGAATAGGGAGACCGAGTTTGTGATAGAAATTGTGCCAGGAGCGGCACTAGTTTCCAGGGCACCGTATCCTATGGCGCCAGTGGAGATGAAGGAGTTGATGGTGCAGTTGCAAGAACTGTTGGATCAGAAGTACATTCAAATTTGAGTGTGTCCGTGGGAATACCGAAATCTTTGTTTGTTAAGAAGAAGGACGGATCGTTAAGACTTTGTATCGACTATAGAGAGTTGAACAAGTTAACAATAAAGAATAAATACCCATTGCCCAGGATCGATTATCTCTTTGATCAGTTGAAAGTGGCTAAGTATTTTTCTAAAATAGATTTAAGAATGGGGTATCATCTGTTGAAGGTTAGAAAGGAGGATGTACCAAAGACAGCATTCAGGACTCGTTATGGTCATTATGAGTTTTTAGTGATGTCGTTTGGGTTGACAAATGCACCAGCTGCATTCATGGATATGATGAACAGAATGTTCAAACAATATTTGGACAAGTTAGGTAAAGGGAGTGTTTATAGATGATATTCTAGTCTACTCTAAGACGCCAGAAGATCATGTTGAACACCTTAGATTAGTGTTGGAGACATTAAGGAAGGAGAAGTTGTACGCAAAATTCACAAAGTCTGAATTTTGGTTAGAGAAAGTGCAGTTTTTAGGTCATGTCATTGACCATGAGGGGATTTCAGTGGATCCAACGAAGGTGGAAGACTTGATGAATTGGGAACAACCGAAAACGCCGACTGAGGTGCGGAGTTTCCTAGGGTTAGCGGGTTACTATCGGAGATTCAACCAGGATTTTTCGAAGATAGCTACTCCATTGACTAACTTGACAAGGAAGACGGTGAAATATGTATGGACTGATAAGTGTGAAGACAGTTTTCAAGAATTGAAGAAAAGATTGAGTGAAGCGCCTGTATTATCATTACCCGATGACACAGGAAATTTTGTAGTTTATAGCGATGCTTCGCATAGAGGACTTGGTTGCGTGCTCATGCAGCATGGCAAGGTCATTGCGTATGCATCTAGGCAGTTGAAGGATTATGAGAATGTTTATCCTACTCATGATCTCGAATCGCCGCATGATGATTTTTGCTCTAAAGATATGGAGACATTATCTTTATGGAGAAAAATGTGAGATATACACGGACCACAAGAGTCTAAAATATATCTTCACACAGAAGGAGTTGAATACGAGGCAGAGGAGATGGCTGGAGTTGATAAAGGATTACGACTGTGAAATCTTGTATCACCCTGGAAAAGCCAATGTAGTTGCCGACGCCTTAAGTAGGAAGGGTCGGGAAAAGTTGTCTTTGTTGACGGCTTAAATTGAGTTAATAACAGAGATGGCTAGGATGGAGTTCAAAGTGAAGCTACCAAGTGAAGGAGGACCAATGTTGTTTGCGATAGAGATGCAATCTACTATCGTAGAGAGAGTTAAGGAGGTGCAACTCAAAATTGATGAGTGTAACCGGATGAGGAAGCGGCTGACCAATGAAAAAGATACTAAGTACAGTCTTGATAACGAGGGGTTATTGAGATTTGAAGGAAGAATTTGGGTTCCGAATGAGACGGAATTAAAGGAGCAGGTTCTACAAGAGGCTCATAGTTCAAGGTTTTCGATTCATCCTGGTAGCACTAAGATGTATCAAGATCTTCGACAGAGTTTCTGGTGGGCGAACATGAAGAGAGAGATTGTCGAATACGTTAGTAGGTGCTTGACTTGTCAGAGAGTTAAGGCCGAACATCAATGACCTAGTGGCTTGTTACAGTCATTAGAAATTCCAGAGTGGAAATGGGAGAATATCACGATGGATTTTGTGGTGGGACTTCCGACTACTCAGAAGGGGTATGATGCGATTTGGGTAATAGTGGACCGATTGACAAAGTCGGCTCACTTTTTGCCAATTAGGGTTAAGTATAACTTAGACCAGTTAGCTAGACTTTATATTAAGGAAATAATCTCTAGACATGGAGTGTCAGTATCGATTGTGTCAGATCGTGATCCACGATTCACGTCGAACTTTTGGAGAAGTCTACAAGAGCAGTTTGGAATGCAGTTGAAGCTGAGTATAGCGTATCATCCACGAACGGATGGATGAGGCGAGAGGATAATTGAGGGCGTTAGAAGATATGTTAAGATCTTGCGTCATGGATTTCAAGGGTAGTTGGGATGATCATCTACCATTAGTGGAGTTTGCGTATAACAATAGTTATCATGCAAGCATAGGTATGCCACCTTACGAAGCTTTGTATGGGAGAAAATGCAGAACGGCACTGTATTGGAATGAGGTAGGAGAACGCCGAATGTTGGGACCAGAATTGGTGCAAAAGACAGCGAATGTTGTCAAAAGGATTCAGATGCGTCTTCTAGCAGCTCAAGATAGACAGAAGAAGTTTACGGATCCGCACAGAGAGAATCGAGAGTTTGAAGTAGGTTCGTTCGTATTTCTGAAAGTATCTCCCTAGAAAGGAAAGATACGTTTTGGAAAAAAGGGGAAAGTTAAGTCCGAGGTTTATAGGACCCTTTGAGGTATTAAAATGGGTAGGTGAGGTAGCTTACATGTTAGCGTTACCTCCAGACCTAGAACAAATATATAATGTATTTCACGTATCCGTGTTACGTCCCTATAAGCCGGATTATAAGCACGTGATAGAATATGAGCCTATTCATGTCAAGAAGGACTTAACGTATGAGGAAACGCCGATTCAAATTGTCGATAGAAAAGAACAAGTTCTACAGAATAAAGTCATACCTACTGTGAAGGTGATATGGAAGAACCACGATGCAGAAAAAGCAACGTGGGAGTTAAAAGAAATGATGAAAAAGAATTACTCTCAATTATTTATGTAATTTTTTTTTAGAGAGATTCTGGGGACAGAATCCTTATAAGGGGAGAGAGTGTAACGCCCCGGAAAATCGAACATTTTGTAATTACTTTTAATAATGAATAAAATAATATTATTTATTATTATTACGTGTTGATAAGATGAATGCCGTTTTATAACCTAGAAACATCGGAACGTCGTATTTTAACTACGTGGGAGAATTAAAGTGTTTGAATTTCTAAAACAAAAATAAAAGTTTTCCGAGAAATTTTTTAAAAAACACTATTCATCGATTTCTGCTCGGGAATTATTTTTGAATTTCCGAGAAATACGTAATGTTATAATATCGAAGTGATATCGATTATGTAATAATAATCTAAGTATGGAAAACGTAATATTTCGTATGTGGACTTAATTTGGGAACATTAGGTTATTAAGTGTTAAAGGAAGAAAATTGTGATTGTATAATGTGTAGACATTATATGAAAGTTTTGAATGTAAGTATAATACGACGTATTGTACTATTATGTATGAAGAATGAGATAACGTATATTAAGAATTAATATACGAGATAGCATACGAAGATTATATGTGGGGTATAAATGTTAAGTTATTGAATTAAAGGTAATGGACTCGTAGGATTGCTAGTTTATTGGTAGAAGTCCAATATATGTGTCAATCAAGCCAAGTGTTTGATTATCATAAGCCCAAACTATTGCAGCATTAGCCCATTAAGAGAGAAGCTAGATTAATTAGCAAGCCCAATGATTTAGCCATGATCCATGGGTCAAACCAAGTAAGAAATGGGTAAGCTTGATGGGCAAACATAATGTGTGGTGAGCAAGTGAAGTGATGAGCACACAATGAATAGTAAGGAGGTGGATGAATGAGGAGGTGGAAATGAGGAGGTGTAATAAGGAGGTGGGTGATTTAATGTCTAAAATGTCCTAACCTTAGTTGCCTATAAATACAAGAGCTTCATTTCATTTTGAGGGTTATTATTTTCATCCAACTTTCCTCTCAAATATAAGCCACTTATTTGGTAGAGCAAATAAGCACTTTTAAGCCAAAGCTTCTTTTGTTAGATTTCCAAGAAGAAGAAGTTAGACTTCAAAGGTATTGATCTTTTGTTCAATATTCTTTCATCTCTATTAGAATAGGATGATAAGGGAAGTGTTATTAATGAACTTGTATGCTAAAGATCATGAAATAAGTTAATAAAAATGAACTTAAGCCGAATATTTTGGATAAGCAATTTGAAAATTAATAAGTTGCTAGAACCAGGAAGAACTTATCATATGTTGTCATATGATGTTTAGTATATTGAATATAGCATGAGAACTTTGATTGAAGGACTTAAGATATTAATAAGTCATGAGCATGAAGATTTCTAGTTCATAAGTTAAATAAGTTAATGACTTATGAAAATGAGTCAAAACCTACTTTGATTAATAAGTTGGTGTAGTAAATAACTTGTAATGATCTTATGTTGATTAAAATCCATTTAAAATGCTTAGTAATGAAGATTTGCCAGAATTCACACGATTGGACGATTATCGTCGAATTCGTGAAATTCTCGGAATGGAAGTCGTATTTTGTGTTTGAAGTCGGAAACGTTGGTTTTCGATGGAGACAAGTCATATTAGTCATTATAGAGTTGCGGACTTGAAAATGACCGGATTCCGACTTGAAACGAAGAAACGAGCGATGAACGTTAACGAACGTTTGTCGTTTTCGTTAAAAATGAACTCACAGGTGAATTTTTAATTTTTAGGAAACGAAGTCAAATAGATAAAATTCTTGCATGAACACGTAGATTATGAAATTTGTGAACCGTAGGCTTTTGAACGGACCAATTCGGACTTAAAACGAAGAAGTTATGCGTCCGGGAAGTTCGTAAAATTTTAAAAAGCGCATAATTATGCGAGGCACCTGAGTCCGCGCCATGACTCATGACTCTAAGCCTAAAATGTCGGTCTTGCATGTTGGTAGGAACCCTTTCCTGCTTCGCTAACTTTCATGCAATGATGAAATCGATTGTAATTCTTGGCGCCAGTCCAAGAAATTTGCTAGAGAAGAATAGTTTCAAGTGTAGAAGGGAAGGGAACTTGTTAGTAATGAATTAAGATGTAATCATAACATGGTTAAGACATTGTAAGGTACTTGTAAGACACTAATGCATGTTGATTAAGAGTTAATAATCAATCGAAGATGACCGAAATGTGAATGACGTAATGAAAGCCGTAAAGCCTAATAACGAATCTAAGTTAGGGTTTACATTGAGATGAAGGGTAAGATATAATAGTAAACGTACTTGATTATATATGACCTAGTGTGGTACGTTATATGATTATGTATTGTAGAATCATAAAGACTAAAAGTACTGTACAGGTATTAATCAGTAATCAGACACCAAAGGCAAGTATTCTAACCCTTGTTCCAGTTTAGTCAGGAAAAGTTTTGAAATTCATGTATTCTTGAATGATGAAGTCTTAAGCCAATTCTTTTGGCTAGACTTATATTATGAATCTATCAAGAATGTTTAATGTTTATCGAGTTATATTGGTATGGTTTTCAATCTAAGACCAAGTATACTAAAATGTTTTTCTCGTTTAACGACAGGCACGCGAGGTTGCCACAACTTAAACGTATACACGTTTAATGAATGTAGTGTTGATCAACATAGAGTACTATGAGTTGATCACTCAGAAGTGCTCGTAAGCTATGTCGGACTTACGGACTTAGTGTCGGGTTGTCCTTTTCAAAAGAACTTATGAATGCTCAGAATTGAGCCATAATTGTTATTCCACTGAGTATGGTTGTATAAAATGTTCTGAATGAAAAGAAGTGTTATTTTGAATTATCAATAGTACTTCGTAACTATTGTTCAGTTATTGAAGATATATGAGTTCTATGTTTCAAGCATGTTGTTTATTAGAATTGTAGTACTTGCTGAGCTAGTCATGCTCATTCTTGCTTAAACCATATGAACATAGCTAAAATTGAGTGGACCGAAGGCTCCGGCAAGGATAAAGGTAAGGCGAAGACGAACCCGTAGCATACTTATATAATAGTATAGGATGATTGTTTGTAATATATTGATATTATGACAAGAACAACTGAAAGGGTTATAAAGAACTTGGGGAATGTAATATTATTTCAAATATATATAAGTTATATTAGTGCTTTTGAGACTGTTCAATGGAATGAATGAATGAATGGTAGTCTTGAGTAAGCACCATCATCGGGGTTGGAAGAGACTTCGAATTTGGGGCGTCATAGGTTAGTATCAAAGCTATAAAGCGCTGATCGTTAAGAACCTCAAGCCTTTTCTTTTGTGGCGTCCCTAAATGGGAATGCACTGCATGACGGACTTTCCTAGTAGGGGCGCCGAAACAAATCGGTGGCAAATTGATAGGTACCCCTGTGAGGTGCTATGGTTAAAAGTACCATTAGCGTCACAGGTTGGTATCAAAGCATTAGGTTATAAAACTTAAGGGGGGAAATAAAAACCTTAAGCCATGACCTTAAGACGAGTCAAAGAAGTACAAGAAGAAAATAACCTTATAAAAAATGCATTATGATTATGTTATGTGTTTTTATTATTCTACTGACGTGTACTAATCAACTTAATTGTTTTGTGTAGATGTCAGGAGTAAATGAGATGTTTGTAGATGGTCAAGCCATTAGTGAAGAGTCGGTGAACCAAGTATAGGTTATACCGAACCCTATAGCAGCAGAGCCAGATGTAGTGATTATTGAGTCTGGAGACTCAGAGGAAGTTGACTTCATGTCAATATTTGACGGGATGATAGAGGAGGAGGTAGAGACAGTCTCTTTTAACCCAGTGGCTATAGAAGCTGAGATAGCTCCTGGGGGGTCGATGATGTCTCTATTTATGTCAGTGTTGGATAGAAATATCCATTACTGTCAGGAAGTTAAGGAGTTGAAGGCAGAGCTCCAAATGCTTAGAGAGGACAAGACTGATGTCGAGTCCATGTAGGAGCAGGAGCATGATGAATGAATTTTGGCTAAGGACAAAGTCCATGATTTAAAGCACGAGGTCTTTGAGCTCAAGGAGGAGCTAAAGACAAAGGTGCAGAAGATAGGGAGGATGTCCTATATCTATAGGAGTTCTCATACGGATTTTCAGCAGCAGGTAGCTGGATATCCAGTGGAGGTTGGGTAAACACGGCATACTATTAGCTGTGATATTATTGCTGGTCTTGCCAAGGCAGATTTCAATAATGCCATGAGGCAGATGTAAATTAGTGGTATTTAAGGTAGTATGTAAATATTTTGTAAGTAGTAGTGACGTAAAGCCCTTTTTGTATAGTAAAGGGTAGTCTTTTGTAAATCCCAATTTTTTTGAAAGCGATAGCGGGAAAGTAATGTAATCAGCTTAGGCTGAATATGTAATCGATGTAATATTATACTACGAAAAATGAATATAAGTCCTTTTAATGGAAACCAATGTGTTATGGATGTTGATGTTATTGTTTAATATTAATGATAACTAATAAAGAAAGAAATAATAACGTAATGTGTTTATTATATCAGCAAAATGTCGCTGAGAAGAGTGCAACGTAATCAAGACGCGAACATAAATCAACCGAAGGGAGGTCCGGTTAATCCAATGTAAGAGTTTGTAAATTTAATAACAGCTGCATTTAATAGAACAGGGGCTAATATTCCCGTAAATTCAGGAGTAGCACGAGCTACTACCTTTAAGGATTTCAAAAGTGTGGGTCCGCCGGAGTTCAAAGGAACTACGGACCCTATTGAAGCCCAAATGTGGGTTAATGAAATAGAAAAGGCATGTTTAATGTTTACCGAGTTATATTGGTATGGTTTTCAATCGAAGACCAAGTATACTAAAATGTTTTTGTCGTTTAACGATAGACACGTGAGGTTGCCACAACTTAAACGTATACACGTTTAATGAATGTAGTGTTGATCAACATAGAGTACTATGAGCTGATCACTCAGAAGTACTCGTACGCTATGTCGGACTTACGGACTTAGTGACGGGTTGTCCTTTTCAAAAGGACTTATGAATGCTCATAGAATTGAGCCATAATTGTTATTCCACTGAGTATGGTTGTGTAAAATGTTTTGAAGGACAAGAAGTGCTATTTTGAATTATCAATAGTACTTCGTAACTATTGTTCAATTATTGAAGATGTATGAGTTCTATGTTTCAAGCATGTTGTTTATTAGAATTGTAGTACTTGCTGAGCTAGTCATGCTCATTCTTGCTTGAACCATATGAACATAGCTAAAATCGAGTGGACCCAAGGCTCCAGCAAGGATAAAGGCAAGGCGAAGACGAACCCGTAGCATATTTATGTAATAGTATAGGATGATTATAAAGAACCTGGGGAATGTAATATTATTTCAAATATATATAAGTTATATTAGTCCTTTTGAGACTATTCAATGGAATGAATGAATGAATTGTAGTACCGTGTAGCACCATCTGTCGGGTTGGAAGAGACCCGGATTTGGGGGCGTCACAGGTTGGTATCAAAGCTATAAGCGCAATGCGTTAAGAACCCCGAGCCTTTTGCTTGTGAAGTCCCTAAATGGGAATGCACCGCAGCCAGATATTGGCTCGGTTGAAAAGATTTTGGCTCGGTTGTCCCGGCCTTATAGTTCTATTTGGCTCTTGCGATGCACAATTCCGAAATCAATACGTCCAAGTCTGTCAGCAAATGTTCACCAGTGACCTAATTTACAGACCCAGTCGATGGTGTATCAGTTATTCCATACACTACTCTGATGGCTGAGGGACGAAAATCCACTTGCACTTGTCGAACCAGCGTCTGCCCTCCTTTCATCTCCATCTCCTTTGCATTCGCGTAGAACTCCCAAATAACTCCCATGGGAATAGGCATAGGCGTTGCGGCAAGGCTAACCCAGCCTCTTTCTCGTAGCATATTCCATAGTTGTCCATCTTTCTTGGCAGGTTTAAATCCCCATTCCTTCACAAACGATTTAGTCACGAGATGATAATAATCTTGCTGAGCTTCCCAGCTGATAAATTTTCTGCTTTCCATGATATCCTCGTCGTGATCACTGGATGATGAGTCGGATGATGAAGAGATGGAGACGGAACGTATTCTTTTTGGACCCATGAGCAGATGATAGGTAGAGAATATGGATGCTTTATGACAGATGAGAATACTCCCAAACTGTGTTATGCACAACCCAACAAACTAACCATAAATTGATGTTAATGTAGAGAGCTGTGGTATGAGCTTTGAGAAGAGTTTGATGATTGTGGGAGAATAGTTGAATACGCTTTATATTATGGCATGGGAGAAGTCAATTAGACCACGGATCGGATTTTTACATTTTAAAAAATTCCTTTGCTTGGCGTCATTGTAGTGGCTCGAATTTATAATGGGATGGCGCCTGCAGTATGGCGAATGACTTTCGAGGAGTTATTGACTCTTGACTTCCGAGCCTTTGCTTGTGACAGTGATGTAGCTTCCTCAACTGCATACTGTGTAGTCCAATTTGCATATCCATGATGAATGCAATTGCAAACACCTACAGGAATATGAATGCACAACATATTATTTATCAAGCATGAAATAGAAATGATTTAACTACTACTCTACTAAAAGAATGAAAAGAAAATATAAGTAAAAATAATGGGTTGCCTCCAATCAAGCGCTAAGTTATAGTCAATTAGCTTGACTGTCTTTGAATCTCATGTCGACGAGAGAATTGAGGTGACGTTTTGTCTGTCCACCTCGCCACCGAAGTAATGTTTCAATTGCACCATGCGAAAAGACAGTCTTCACTGTAAATGGGTCTGACCATCTCGATTTCAGCTTTCCAGGAAAAAGTTTAAGTCTGGAATTATAAAGCAAAACCCTTTGTCCCGGTTCAAATATCCGTTCCATGATCTTACGGTCATGCCATTTCTTCACTTTCTTCTTGTACAACTTTGAGTTCTCATATGCCTATAATCTAAATTCATCTAACTCGTTGAGCTGAAGTAGCCGTTTCTCCCCTGCAGATGTCAAATCAAAATTGAGCTTCCGTATTGCCCAATATGCCTTATGCTCTAGCTCCATAGGGAGGTGACAGGCTTTGCCATACACAAGTTGAAAGGGTGACATGCCCAACGGAGTTTTATATGCTGTTCGATAGGCCCATATGGCATCACCTAACTTTAACGACCAGTCCTTCCTTGTGGGATTCACAACCTTTTCCAGGATTCTTTTTACTTCTCAATTCGACACTTTAGCATGACCGTTTGTTTGTGGGTGATAAGCTGTGGCGATGTGATGATTCACCCCATACTTAGCTTGATGGTATGTAAACTAACTTCTTCGCGAAATGACTACCTTCGTCACTAATGATAGCCCTTGGAGTGCCAAACCTCGTGAAAATGCTTTTGTGTAGAATTCTGAGGACGACCTTGGCATCATTGGTCGGAAGAGCTGCAGCTTCAATCCATTTCGAGACATAGTCCACTGCGAGCAAAATGTAGAGATTTCCGCAGGAAGAAACGAAAGGTCCCATGAAATCAATCCCCCGTACATCGAAAATTTCTACTTCGAGGATTGTATTCAACGACATTTCATTTCTTTTAGAGATGTTGCCCACTCGCTGACATCAATCACACCGCTGGACAAAACTGTATGCATCCTTAAAAATTGTCGGCCAGTAGAATCCTACTTGTAGCACTCTAGCCGCTATTCGTTCACCACCATAGTGACCTCCATATACCGTAGAATGACATTCTTGCAAAATTCCCTCGGTCTCGCTATATGGGATACACCTTCTTATCACTTGATCAGAACACTGTTTAAATAGGTAAGGCTCATCCCATATATACCATTTGACGTCATGCAAGAATTTCTTCCTTTGGTAGCCCACTAAGTCAGAAGGTAATATCTTACTTACTAGATAATTTGCGAAGTCTGTGAACCATGGCACTTCCCTTTTTACCACAAATAACTGCTCATCTGGAAAGGATTCATTGATCATGACATTATCATTTACTTCCCTTTCCGGATTCTCGAGTCGAGATAAGTGGTCCGCCACTTGGTTTTCAGTTCCCTTTCTGTCCTTGATTTCCAAGTCAAACTCCTGCAGTAATAAAATCCATCTAATCAACCGAGGTTTGGCATCCTTCTTTGCCATTAAATGTTGAATCACCACATGATCCGTATACACTATCACCTTTGTCCCAATCAGATATGCTCGGAACTTATCGAAGGCGTATACCACTGCCAATAGCTCTTTCTCTGTGGTGGAATAGTTCAATTGTGCATCTGTTAGGGTCTTGCTGGCATGATAAATCACATGAAATATCTTTTCTTTCCGCTGCCCCAAAACAGCACCTATGATGTAATCACTGGCATCACACATCAATTCAAATGGCAAAGTCCAATCTGGTGCCATAATCACTGGTGCTGAAATCAGTTTTCTCTTCAAGTGTTCAAATGCTGACATGCAGGATTCATCGAAGCTGAACTATGCATCCTTCTGCAATAGACTACATAGCAGTTTAGTTATTTTGGAGAAATCCTTAATGAATCTGCGGTAGAAACCTGCATGTCCTAAAAAACTGCGAACTCCTTTTACTGAAGTGGGTGGTGGCAAGTGCTCAATAGTTTCCAGCTTCGCCCTATCCACCTCAAGTCCCGTCTTTGAAACTTTGTGTCCCAATATGATTCCTTCTTGTACCATGAAGTGACATTTTTCCCAGTTCAGCACTAAGTTCGTTTCAACACATCTTTTCAAAACCATAACCAAATTCTCAAGGCATAGGTCAAATAAGTCCCCAAGGCGAGTAATCATCCATAAATACCTCCACATTACATTACTACCATATGCGAAAATATAGCCATCATGCATCTCTAAAACGTGGTTGGAGCATTGCATAGTCCGAAAGACATCCTTCTAAAAGCAAAAGTGTCGTACGGACATGTGAAGGTAGTCTTTTCCTGGTCTTCTAGAGCTATCATAATCTGATTGTAGCCCGAGTATCCGTCCAGAAGGTAATAGTACTCATGTCCTGCTAATCTATCCAACATTTGATCAATGAATGGGAGTGGGAAATGATCTTTTCTTGTAGCTTTGTTTAGCTTACGGTAATCCATGCAAACTCTCTCTACACCTATTCTTTATTAGGTGTTGGAATTAACTCATTGTTCTCATTGGTCACATTGTCATACCACCCTTTTTGGAACACACTTTGTCTTGGGCTCACCCATGGTATCTCGATGTCGGATAAATTATTCCTACATCTAGCCATTTCAGCACCTCCTTCTTAACCACTTCTTTCATTATCGGATTGAGCCTCCTTTGTTTCTCTACTATTAGCTTGCTACCATCTTCCATCAGGATCTTGTGCATGCAATATGAAGGGCTGGTCCCTTTGATATCTTCTATGGTCCATCCAATCGCTGATTTGAACTCTTAAAGCACTCGTAGCAGTTTTTCTTCCTGACAAGATGTTAGTACAGAAGCAATAATCACACGTAATTTTGAATTTAAATTTAAAAATGCATACCTGAGATGTTCTGGAAGTGGTTTTAGTTCCAACTCTGGAGGTGTCTCAAGAGATGGCTTTAACATTATTGAGGCCTCTCCAGCTGGTGTCAATGGCTCTGTAGGTGGTCTAAATCTCCTGAATTGTGGAGTGGTATCTAGATATTGCACAAATTCGTCGAATTCCTCATCCTCCAAATCTGAATTCTCGTCAGTGATATTCCTCAAAGGTTCATACTCTACTAGACTCTGTATGTCATCACTTAGAACCCGATCCACTCAATCAACTAAGAAACAATCCTCTTCATCTGTTGGGAATTTCATGGCCTTGAAGACATTGAAGATGACCTCTTGATCATGAACGTACATCATGAGTTCCCCTTTTTGCACATCTATCAGAGTCCTGCCCGTGGCTAAGAATGGTCTCCCTAGTATGATTGGTATGCTTTTGTCCTCTTCATAGTCTAGAATGATAAAGTCAGCCGGAAAAATGAATTTGTCCACTTTAACCAACACATCTTTAACAATTCCCCGTGGATAAATGATGGATCTGTCAGCTAGTTGTAGTGATATGTTTGTTGGCCTTGGAGCCGACAATCCCAACTGGTTGAACACTGACAAGGGCATCAAGTTTATACTTGCCCCCAAATCACATAAGCACTTACTAAAGCTCATCTTCCCTATTGTGCACGGAATTGTGAAGCTACCCGGATCTTTCAACTTTGGAGGTAATTTCTGTTGGAGCACTGCACTGCATTCCTCTGTCAAGGCTACCGTTTCAAACTCATCTAGTCTCCTCTTTCTTGACAATATACCTTTCATAAACTTTGCGTAACTTGGCATTTGTTCCAATGCCTCGGCGAATGGTATGTTGATCTGCAGCTTTTTGAACACCTCTAGAAACTTACTGAACTGTTTGTCTTCTTTCTTCTTAACTAACCTCTGTGGATATGGTACTTGAGGCTGCATTGGTTGTACTGGACTCTGGACCTTCTCTTACGAACACCTTTGTTCTTCCCTTCTGCTTGAGCCTCGGAATTTTCAGTTTTCTTCCTTGTCCTTCAATTGTTACGCCTTTCCTGTGACCATGCGCTGATGTTTCCTGTACTTCACTTCATGCAGGTAGCGACTTGCAGTGTCTGTCAAGTCTTTCCCAGATCTCAATGTGATTGCCTGACACTGCTCCTTCCCGTCTTTCCTTGTATTTGTCTCAGTGTTACTCGGCAATGAACCTTGGGGCCTATTGTTTAGCATGCTTGCCATCTGCCCCATCTGAGTCTCAAGATTCTTGATAGCCATGGCTTGGCTTTTGATCATGACTTCAGTGTTTGCCATGTATTTCAACATAATCTCCTCCATCTCTGATTTCTTCTCTGGCTGTGGTGTAACTAGAGTGTGATGTTGTTCTTTGTTGAGGAAATCTGGTGGAAGCAGTGGTTTTGATGTAAAGCTGCGGTTGTGATATTTGTATTGGCTTCTTTGGTTTGGTTGAAACTGATTCTGTTGCTGTTGTCCTTGATTATTTGACCAACTAAAATTCGGGTGGTTACGGTTGTTGGGGTGGTATGTGTTCTGGAATTGACCTTGGTCTTTTCTGTAGTTGCTCACATCTTGTCTTGACTCATTTGATAGCACATTGATCCATGGAGTGTGACCCCGCATAAATTTCACAAACGAAGGCAACTATTTTCACTTTGCTCTCTGCCAAAGAATCAATTTTCTTAGCCATAGCTGCCATCTGTGCTGACAACTGTGTAATCACATCTACCTCTAACACACCTGCAACCTTGGGATGTGGCATCTGAGCTGTAGGATTCTGATAATCATTAGCAGCCATAGTCTCGATAAGCGTGTAGGCCTCATCATAGCTCTTTGCCCATAATGCCCCTCCTGCGGCATACCGTGATGCAGACATTTTCTGAGCATCTCTTTGTATTGCTCCCATGCCTCATATAAGGACTCACCCTGCTGCTGCTCAAACTAAGAGATAGTTGTCCTCATCTTTGCAGTCTTGGCCATTGGGAAGAACTTAGCTAAAAATTTCTGTGCTAAATCCTCCCATGTAGTGATTGACCCTGACGGCAAGGAATGTAGCCAACTTCTAGCCTTATCCCGTAGTGAAAATGGGAATAGCCGTAGTCTGATGGCATCCTCTGTCACACCATTATATATGAATGTGTTGCAGATCTCGATGAAGCTCAATAGGTGCTCATTCGGATCATCTGTGTGACACCCCCAAACTGAGGCGGAGTTACATACCATCCGAATAAATGCTGGGTTTGATTTCAAAGGTGTTGGCTGCTATCATGGAATACGACTATGCTAGACTGTAATCCATTTATGTTCGGCATAGAATATTCCCTTAGAGCCCGATGCTCTTCTCTTTGCTCCAGTCTTGGTTCTTCCGTCATTCTAACTTTAGTACTATCTAACTGTGCTTGCAAATTCCTTCGCACACTCGTTTTCCAACCTTTTCCATTTATATTATCCTGCGCTGGTGTTAGTTCGGAATTAGAGGATCTTGTGTGCATAAAAATCTGCAAGTACCTGCAACCAAAAATGAAACAAAAATAGAAATAAGAAACGATCATAATTGTCTAAGTCATACAATTTAGCTTTAAACTGATGATAATTATCTAAATTAATGACTTTCCCCGGCAACGGCGCCAAAAACTTGTTGCCTCTTTTATAGTTCTAATAAAATAGCTCTAACTCATGCAAGCATAAACGAGTCAACAAGTAATACAGAGTAAGTAAAGTATCGATCCCACAGAGAAAGTTGTTAAATTTAAACTATCATGCATCAATCAACTCACCGAATTTATATGCATAGACTAATGAGTAAAATTGTTGAATTAAACTAATCACGATTAACAAACTAAAAATAAGAATACAATTGGGATAAATATAATCTGGAAATAATGGGACCCTAGATTCATTTAATATTTCATCTAATCGCCACTATCATGCAAGAAGTGTTCACATATCATAGGAAAATAGCCAAGAGCACGAATAGAGTTATAACCATTTTTCAATGCACTATAACCTACTTACGCAGCATCTACAGATGTTAGACTCTATGTAATCACCAATACAACCAAAATCACTATATGTCTATGTGAAATTGCAATTATATTGATTTTAAGCTCAAGCCCTTATTCTAGCCCATACGGTGAAACAGTATATGTCTATCTAGTTCACAAAATCATGAAGCCATATACAACATTATATTAAGTATCTTATCATGATTACAATCCATACTTTCGCATGTTCATTGTCAATCCCATACAAGTACTGAGACGAATTGTGATCAAGCATTCATACATGTAAAACAATCATGACAGATATTCCATATGATATGCAAAACATCTCTAGCATTTAAGCATGCAACCAAACTATATATTAAAATCCGTTAGAATCCCATAATGGAGTTTAGTTCATGACTGAACCAAAAGCCATTATGGGATCAACGCTAAACATGATCAATAAACAAACAATTGAAATAAGAAAGATAGAACGATCAAACCCAATCACTGAATAAAAACCAATGCTCAACGCTTAAATCCTCATAGAAATCCAGTACATAATAGTAAAAATCTACTATGGTAGAGAATCCCAAGAAGAATTGGAAAAATAGACGTTAAGGCTTCGTTCTACGTTGGAATCTCTCCTAAGGTGTAAACCCTAGTTTCTACGATGAAAATACGCTAAAAGTTATCCAATGTATCTCTAACACCAGTTAGAATCATTTTAAAACCCATTACAAATCATTTAATTAAAAATTAAAATTAAAACAAAATAACAGCATCAGCATCACGCGCGGCTGCGCGCCTCCATAACTTATCCTTCTCGCGGGTGCGAGAATTACAGAATGTCTGCCCTTATCTAGCCAACCTCTCGCGCGGGCGCGCGCCTCTACCTCACGGCCGTGCAACTTGCAGTAGATCATTAGTGTCTGTCCAGAATACTGTATGCGGTAGCGTTCCCCCATGTTATTACGATCTGCGGCAGTATGCGGCACTTCTGAGTCACGGTTACGGTTTTAGCTTCTAATCTTTGCTCTTTGTTCTTTCATGCTTGATCTCTTGCTCCATGCTTGGTCTCCATGCTACATTGTATCTCCATGCCATGCACATCCTCGCTTGTGCCTCGCCTTCACGCATCCATTGGCCATATGCCTTTTAATACCACCAAAATTAAGCCAATTCCTGCACTTATTGACGAAAAGGAGTTTTAAGTAAATGCAATGCAAAATAATGTGAAATGCAACTAAAACACTATAAAATGTACTTGAGATGGACACAATTCGCATGAATTGGTATGAAATAAGTAGGTAAAAATACCACTTATCAGACCACCGTTCTATTCTCTTGTTACCCCCGCTCGACCCAGCTACACTCTTATTACCTGAAAGGAATTGTGAAGAAAAAAGGGTGAGCACAACTAGCCCAGTAAAGAATATCATGACTAATGATAATTTACATCATCATTAGCCTTCATCAGTAATAAATCAGAGATTTAGAACATACGGTAGATGATAAAACTTTTCAACCATAGTTGCAGCGGAACGAGCAATCCATTAGAAGAGCCAAATAAACCATCAGATCTATTATCTTCTCCATATTAAAAGTCCACCAATAATGTTTTATCCTGTAACATCAATCAACAATTCATCCCACAATCATATGAATAACTCATAATCATAATTGTGATTCTAAATTCCTCTTACACCGGGACGAAGATAATTTCATCATCTATCTTCACCAGAAACATCAAAAATCATGGTTATACCAAATCACAATTCTACTTTCATAATCATACTAATAAATTCATCCTTGCACTACTGACGAAGATATTCATTAACAATTCATCTTTTGCACTACTTGCCAAAGACATACAATCTATATTTTAGAATAGTCAAGTAGGCATGATATCTACTATCTTTTTTCTGAATTAAAAGTTTATTATCAATATTTTATAAATTGAGACTCGACAATAAATAATCCACATCATCGAATCACCCACACTTTTCTGACCAAGGATATTCGTTAATATCACATCCATGAATTATCCATGCACTACTGAATGATGATATTCATTATTATCACATCCATGAATTAATATTTCATTGTTGAGACTCAGCTCAATAATTAATCCACATCATCGAATCATCCCTGCACTACAGGCAAAAGATATTCGATAATATCACGACCACAATTTATCCATGCACTACGGGCCAAAGATAATCGTGTTTTCATCAACGGTCCTGATCATGCCATAAAACAATTCATCTTTGTACCCTTGGCCGAAGAGAATCCATAGCCATAATCATACCAAAAACTGTCCATCAATGCACTACGAGCCAATGAGGACTTTTTCCACATCATTTGTAATATTACGGGTCATGATTATCTTTGAATAGTCCACAGTCATAATCATACCAAGTCCATCTACATACTACTGAATACAAATGACTTTCATCATAATATAAGCATGAGGATAATGACAATGATATAAAGAATCAATCAAATGAGATAAAGGATAAATATTAAACATTTATAATATAATTTATCCAGCGTTCAATAATAACCAAATATTATCAATCACTTAATAATCTCATAATCTAACATTATTAATATTATAATAATATTTTAATCATTTCTTAAACTTTTAAACAATTTATTTTAATTGTTTACTCTTTACTAATTAATGCATTTAATCATCCTAAAATGCCAAACTCATAAGATTTCATCATCAATAACCAAAATTCTCATCACAAATTTGCATATACCTTATATAGGATTTCCAAGCCATAAAATTCTATTTTCCAATTTTGTTACTTCACATAACATATTTAATTCATTTACTCATAATTAGTTCATTTTCATGAAAAATACCAAATCAGTCCTAAAAATATTTCTTTTCTGAAATTGAGCAGAATATAGTCTTATACTAAACATATATTTTTCTCGGAATTTTAAAAATTCATTTACTATTTTTCATATGGCCAAAACTGCCGAATATTTAGACATTTTTTATAAACTGTACTTTTGTCCAAAAATTCCAAAATTTACACGGTCTATTTTTGTTATATATATGTACTCCCAATAAAAATTTCACCAATTTTGGAGTTAACCACAAGGAGTTATAAGGGTTTACTTTTAAAATAGTCTTTTCCCGTAAAATTCATAACTCTTAATCTATACATCCAAAAATCGCCATTTTTTGACACAATATAGAAAACTCATCAAATTATCATTTCAAATTTTTCCAGAATTTTTGAGGGTCAGAAAAATTACGAAACTGTAAATGGATTTTGCCCACCATGCGGTAATCCACGTAGACAGATTATTTCAACAGAGTAATAAAGAATGGAATAATAGAAGAATTCACCATGCATGCGGTAATCCACATAGACAGGTTATTCCAACAGAGTAATAAAGAATTAAACCAGGTAATGCGTAATCCGCACAGACAGGATATTCCAACAGAATAATAAAGAATGGAACTAAGTCATGCATAATCCGCACAGACAGGATGTTCCAACAGAATAATAAAGAATGGAAATAACAACAGAACTCACCAGGCATGTGATAGACCGCACAGACAGGTTATTCCCAATAGAGTAATAAAGAAATGGAATAATAGAAGAATTTCACCATGTATGCGGTACTCCACATAGACAGGTTATTGCAACATAGTAATAAAGAATGGAATAACAGCTCTTACGAGTATTTGAAAGAAAATAACTCTCTTCATGAATACAAAAGAATAATACCCCTTACGAGTACAACAAATAATAT
Source organism: Panax ginseng (assembly GCA_020205605.1). Taxonomy (NCBI): domain Eukaryota; kingdom Viridiplantae; phylum Streptophyta; class Magnoliopsida; order Apiales; family Araliaceae; genus Panax; species Panax ginseng. Next base: position 94,285,841 of record CM035129.1, read on the forward strand.
CCCTTACCTTAGAAAGAAGAGTATTCCGACTGGTAAGGCGAGGATATTCTTGAAGAAAACTTATATTGTTTTCTACGCTCAAAGCTTCTTAAACTCTAAAGAAATACGCTCAAGATTATAGAAGAAGAATTCTCCGAATTTCTAGTGTGTTTTCAATTCTAACTAAGCATCATATTTATAGGAGAATGGAAAGGATACTATGCAATAAAATATGATATATTCTATTTATAATATATATATATATATATATATATATATATATTATTTAAAATCTAATAAAACAAATAACTTTATAAAAGTATTCTGTTTTATATAAAAAGATTTTACTATGCAAACACTATGCAGGCACTATGCAAACACTATGCATAATAAAATATATTATATTCTATTTATAATCAATAAAACAAGACTTTATAAAAAGTATTCTGTTTTATATAAAAAGTTTTCTGTTTTATTACATTTATAATAATAATAAAACAAAATTCATCATCATTATTATAATTCACATTATTAATCGACCAGGTCATTCCCAGGAAAGATGGGGCTTTCCAATAAGGATTTTTCCCTATTGGCGCGCAATTAGGTGACTAAATCTCTCCTTGGCAGAACATCTAGACATCGTTAATATTGCAAATAATAATATTAATAACTTTGTTATCACAATTATTGATTTAATAATATATAAAATATCGACAATAATTGAATCAAATAACGTGAGATACTATGCAACAATGACTGTAACAATAATTGAACAAAACTGAGTAACTTCTCACGTAAGTATTAATAATCAATACCGTGTGCTACTATGCAACCACGCATATTACTGTACTTTTATCACCGATTATTTTATGACAACTTGCTTACTTTGCAAAATTTTCAAATATCACTCTTAACTTTAACCCTTTTATCAATTTAGCCATTTACTTAATAAAATAATAATTAGAAGAAAATTGAGTACTTTCATTTTATAAATTGAGGCCAAGAAGAGTATGAAGTGAAACAACTTTGGGAGGAATCACTCGGGGGAATGCATGAAGGGAAAGAGTGTTTGTTATCGTTGTGGACAACCGGGGCACATGGTTCATCAGTGTCCGAATAAGCAGAAGGGAGGATGTTTCTCGTGTGGAGCCACGGACCATCAAATTAAGGACTGCCCGAAGAGAAAGGGCGATGCAGCAAGCGGCAACCGCAACAATAACAACAATGGGCTGAACATTGGAGGACCAGCCAGCCAAGACAACAGACCAACGATACGAACGTTCAACATGACCGTACAGGATGTGGTGGAGTCTAAGGACGTGGTGTCAAGTATCATTCCGATCAATGATATAGATACGTACATGTTATTTAATTCGGGTGCTACCTGCTCTTTTGTTTCAGAAGATTTTGCTTGACAATTAGACTTACCCCGTGAGAGATTAGAACATCCTATGAACATAGAAGTAGCAAATAAGGAAATTATCTCGGTAGAATACATTCATAAGAATTGTTATACTGAATTGCGAGGATTTAAGCTCAAAGTGAATTTGATACCAATTCGTTTGGGGGAGTTCGATGTAATCCTTGGAATGGATTGGTTATCGGTTCACGGAGCAGTTATAGATTGTAAGAAGAAATGTGTACACCTTAAGACTCCAAATAAGTCGAAGGTGGTATTTTATGGTAGTAAATCGTCGAGACAATCTCATTGTCTGACGATGGTGCAAGCGCAGAGATTGCTTAGGAACGGTTGTATAGGTTATTTGGCTCATGTGGTTGATATTCGACAAGTCGAGAGTGAACTGAGTCAGATACCTATTGTAAGGGATTTCGTTGATGTCTTCCTAGACGAGATTCTAGGATTGCCACCGGATAGAGAGATTGAGTTTGTCATTGATTTGGCACCAGGGACAGCACCGGTATACAAAGTGTCGTATCGTATGGCACCGGTAGAGATGAAAGAACTGATGGCTTAATTACAAGAGTTGTTAGATAAGGGATACATTCAATAAAAGGCGTATCACCGTGGGGGAGTACCAGTCTTATTCAGAAGAAGAAAGATGGGTCGCTAAGACTTTGTATCGACCACCGAGAGTTGAACAAGGTCACCATTAAGAACAAGTACCCGTTGCCCAAGATAGACGATTTATTCGATCAGTTGAAGGGGGCAAAGTGTAACGATCCGGAATTTTAAATTATAATATTAAATATTTATTAAAATATAAATATTTATTTGATGTGTTTATTGTTGTAATTGATGAGATAAATATTTTATTGATGTAATGGTTGCTAGTAAATATTTATGAATCTAAATTCATTAGATAATATTCTAAATTAAATTAATTTATAATTTAGAGAGTTGTAATATAACATGAGATGTTATATTGTTGTTTTAATTTAATAATTTAAGGTGGTATATTAAGTTATTAAATAAAATTATAATGAAATTATAATTTGTGATATTTGTTAAAGTGGAATATTTATTTAAAATATAGTATGTGATTGATTTATTTGATTAATGTTGGATATGGAGATCCAAATAAATAATATGTGATTATAAATTATAAACTAAATTGTTTATTAAAATAAATTAAAGGAGTTTAATTTAGCTTTGCCAAACAAGGCTTAAATATATTAATTCTTTAAAATAAAGGGTTTTGCCAAACAAAGCCTATGGCTTTTGGGTTTTTAATTCTTGAATTTTAATTAATATAAATAAAATAAAAATAAATAAATTAAATAAATATAATATAATTATAACATATACGTTAAGGGGTAACTGATATCCCAATTAGTGTGCGTATTTCTTTTTACGCATTCTAGTTGCTAAACCTAAGAGAAAACACAGAGAGAAAGATGGAGCTTAGAGAGAAATTGAGAAGATGGAAGAGACACTCTAAGAATCAAGAGGAAAAAGAGGATTAAACAAGGATTTCAAATTATCTAACTAGAGCTTAGAAGAATCAAAGGTAAATTCCTAAGTTTCTAGTTTTTGATTTTTGTTTTCTAAAGTCTTTGTAATTAGGTTTTTGGTGGTTGAATTTGTTGAAGTATAGTTTGTATATGTTTATGGGTATATATAATCTGTTATATATCATCTATAAGCAATTTTTAGGTAATTGAATTCATGAATCTATCTAAGGATGAAGAACTTGTGTTCTTAATGAAATATGTATGTTATGGCTTAGTTGGAGTCAAAGTTTAGTTATGAAATCATGATGAAAACCTTAAATTGATTATGTATTCTGATAGTACTAGGAAAAACGAAAACAACTCAATTGGAATGAACAAAAACGGATGTAAAACGAATTCGTAGTGAATGAATTTGCTAAATATGTTTAAAACATGAAAATAGAGTATGAACATGTGTTTTGGGTCAAATTTTAGGTTGGTTAATGTTTTAATAAATTGTTAGAATTCTAGTGTGTTGTATTTATATGAATTACAAATCCATAGAATAGAAAACGGACTAATTTGGATGTGTATAACTCAAGTTATGAAGATTAGTAGGAGAAAATGGTTAAAAACCACAAAACACTATAATCAGGCGTAGCCAATGGCGCATCATCCATCCATCCTGTGAGCGCATGTAGTGAAATCTTTGCCAAGTCACGAGCATCTTGAATCTATGAAGGAGCGTTGTGCGCCTAGTGTGCAAGGTGTGACTGCTTTGATCTGTTTTGGTAAAACGGTCATAACGTTTTCATACGAACTCCGATTGAGGAGATTCAAGATGATCCGGAATGAGGACGAATAGACCTACAACTTTTGTGCTTTAAGTTATTTAATTTGAGGTATTTAGGAAGAGTCAAAATTTTCATTTGTAGAACTGTTGTGTTTTCGGTGACAATCAGAGGGCGTCGGGCATGCACGTATGCAAGTGTAGTGCTCTTGACGATAAAAGATGTTGTTCTAAGTTATAGAACATGAATATTATGAAGTATAATGATGCTTAACATTAATAAATGATATATTAGATAAGTTATATGCGCATACTAAGCACACACAAGAGAGACAAATTGGGCGTGTGACGAATAAACGTCGAAATGCCATGATAAGTGATAATGAACGTAAAAAGTGTTTTAAATCAAATGAAATGAATATAATAAGATATTGAATAGTGTTAATATAAAACCAATAAGTAGTCCTAGCAAGACTTAAACACTTGAATGAACTTCAAATATGAAATACAGTGAGATATAAGTTGAAAGTTAACACAATCAAATTGAACATTGTGTATTTATGATAGGAAGAGTTATGAGACGTAAATTAAAATTTACATTACAACTACTATGCGTTGCTATGTGACTAATAGTTGATGTGCATGATTATATAATTGTGTAGGGCATATGAAGTGCAGATAACTGTAAGCTGTTAAACTGTTATTGGTAAACAACGATCAAGGCAAGTCTTTCAGTTCCTATTTGCTATGTGAATTTAACTGTTTTAAATCTTTATTGAAAAAGCATGATGTCTTATATATATGTTGAATGTATGAAATGTTAAAGTCAACTTATGACTACGTTGATTTAGTAAAGCATGTTTGATTGAGTAAGGAACTTCGATCTTTATACTTGTTATATGAACTGTAACATGTATGTTATGTTAGTCCAATGTTTATGAGATATATGTTGAACATGCTATTATGTGCTACGTGATGCATGAAAACTGTTAGATTTTGTTGAAATTTATCGAGCTCAACCTTGCAAATAACCATTTTTGCAGGTTAAGGATTGAAGGTAACACTATGTGCTACTTGAATGATGTGGATCAGAAATAATACACGAAGATTAATATTTTAGCTAAAGTTGTTATTTCTTTATACCGTGATTAAGACTCATGAGACGTACTAAATGTTTTATGATGTATAGTTTTATGTTGAGTTGTAAAGCTAAAGTTAGAGTTATCTGATATGTAAAGGTTATCGGATTGAATTGTAAAATTTTATATAATAACAGTGATAAAGTGAATCATAAAATAAGATAGATTCAAAGACATGTAGATGATAAAGGTTTTGATTCAAGGAATTAAAGTACGAAGACATAAAAGTTTAAATTATTCCGCATTTTATAAAGTTTAACATCGAATAATGATGTAAAATCAGAAGGTAGATATGTTATTAACGACTAAAGTTGGGAATTAAATTGTATGAATTTTGGGGTCGTTACAATTGGTATCAAAGATGTAGGTTATAAACCTTAGGTAAGTGTACCGTAGGCTATAACCTTAGAGAACAGAGGTGCAGATAATGAAAGAATAAGCTCAAATAGAGTTTGAACAATAAGAAATAATTTTAAAAAAATTATATAGAAGGGATTAAAACATGCGTGAAAGGATTCAAAGAAGAATCTCGTAAAGTTATACGGAGTGTGAATGTGGGGTTACCCAACTCTAATATAAAGATATAAGGTGATAATAAATTGACAATGTTTATAAGAAGAGGGTGATAAAGAAGTTAAGAATCAAAAAGTTATATTTAAGTATGGTACAATTGTAGTCTTTAATAGTTGATGTGTGGTATCTGGGCTAAACGATTCCTTCATAAAGCGAAGGTATATACGAACTAGAAACTCAAAACCTAGTTTGTTGGTTGTTTATGGAAAACCACTCAGCGTACCATATTGAAACTGTTAGAGACTCGATGTGTACCAAGTATAGACATGGATATGTATGATGAAAAAGGAAAGAAAGGGGATCGTAAAACAAAACGATCACGAGTTAAGGAAAGACTTTTAAGAGAGATGATTATGGAATAAGATCACGACGTGATCTGTTTAAGTTATAAAGGAAAGATGGTCTTTAATGTTTGAATAATTATAGCTTGATACTATGAAGTTGATGTAGACACTCAAAATTCTCTGCACGCTTATTACTGACATTGCAAGAGGGCAGATTCGTCCATTCTGGATACTATCAGAAGTTCAACCTCGAAACCCGAGACACACACCGGGAACATCATTTCTAACCCCGAAACACACATCGGAAGGATCATTTCCAACCTCAGAGATAACCCCGAGTTTTGTCCTTGGCGATAACCCCAATTAGTGTTGTTGCAGTTTCGGCGATAACTTCGAAAATGCTTATTTCAAATGCATGCTATCAGCTTCAAGCTCAGACCTCCTGCCAAGGCACTCATACCTCAAATCCGGAGCTAACACCGGGCAGACAAGCATACCTACAGATGACAGTGAGGCAATCAAACCAGCAGCCCAATCTCAGATGTAACCCTGAGCAACGTCTGCTTTCAGCTCAAACTGGCGATAACCCCGGTGAGGAGTCAAATGTCATCTTACCGCCTCAACGTTTTCTCTCACAAGATGATATCGCAGCATATTAACAAGTAGTCCAATCTCAGATGTAACCCTGAGTAACGTCTGCTTTCAACTCAAACTAGTGAAAACCCCGGCGAAGAGTCAAACATCATCTTGCCTCTTCAACACCTACGCGTCGTCTCAACACTTCATACATACATACATCCAATGATGTCCCACAAGAATCGAGGAGTTACAATCCCATGTGACTATTACGCATGATAGCCTTGGATATAATTTGAAGCTTGAAGACTATGGGCATGGACCCCTCTTCCTGACTTTGTACAACCTCTAATCCATGTCATTGCAAAACTCTCGACACAAGCGATCCAAAGAAGGTCACATATACCTCGTTCGGATGCTCGGATTGAAGTTCTGCAAGTTCGAGCGAACATTATAGTACATAAGTGCACGTACTTCGAGACGATGGGACTGTGAGGCCCGGAGATACCACGACCAAATTAAGCAGGTATAACCACATTTACTGCTGCATGTCTGCCTGCGACCATCGATCTATAAATATAGACCTTGGGGTCAACCATTTGAAGGGAGGGAGGAGAGAGAAAAAGGCGAGGAAGCCTTGTCCAATTTACTCTATACACACCCATATTGAGTGTTTCCTCAGTTTAAACACCTGTTAGCTCACATATAGCTACACTTTTATCCGGTGGGGAGCCGAGTGTTTATCCATATAGAGTCATAGAAAATCTCTTTGGCGTGGCCCAACGTAAGCCTTCTCACATTCTATAAAGCCTTCTTTCCATATTAGCACACACTGTTATACACATTGAGAGTCGTGTGGTGTGCGTTTGCCCGAACTTCGGTCCGTGGATTTCATTTATGTCTGTATATATATACTTATATATATGTATATATTTCATATATGGACTAATATTATCGAGTTATGCCTCGATTGAGCCTAGACTTATGTTTGGAGCGTTTATTTGCTTATATATATATATAATTGTTGTCGAGATATATCGATGAGCCTTGATTTCATATCCTATATTTACCTTTTATATATATATATATATATATATATATATATATATATATATATATATATATATATATATATACGTCGAGCTCATCGGATATGTCCGATACAATTATATATATATATACATATATATATATATATATATATATATATATATATATATATATATATATATTACATTTCCTCTGCTGACATTACTTACGTGGTAGTTGATTGCTTTTACTGACTTTATTTACATTTTGTCTTGCTGAAGTTTACTTAAGTGGCGGTTGATCGCTTTCTGACTTTATTTACATTTCGTCCCACTTGGAGTTTACTTACGTGGTGGTTGATCATGTCCATATATATATATATATATATATATATATATATATATATTCCGCTTTTATATATTTACATTTCCGATCCCCCATGGAGTTGCTTTCAGGTGGTGGTGATCAAGTCTGTATATATATATATATATTTTACTGACTTTTATATATATAACTTTACTTCTTTCCATACAAACTAAGATGATATTATGAGCCTAAGAATCATGTGATCACAGATTCGATTTCTTCAAATCTAGATTCTGTTCCTCATGATGGACTTTTTTCAATTTATGAAAGCGACTTGTACATTATTTTACAGTGTCTGAATTTCCTTAGATGGCTGTCATGCCCATGAGGAGTTTGGCACTGCTGTATATTATTTTCTCAAAGATGCTTCGAATCTCAAAAATAAAAGCAAACAAGCCGAACATTTAATAATAAAATGGAAGTATCAAAGGCCTTAATTACTATTGAGCATATGGTTTGAAAAACCTCTTTTTATAAAACTTCATTGCTATATCTTGTTTAAAATTAAATTTTTCTACAAATTCAAACCCTATTTATATAATTGCGAATGAGGTACAACACTACTTCCAAATAATTGCACATTGATCCACACACGCATATTAATATAACAGGTTCTTTGAAAAGTGACGGTCACCGTGGCAACACGGATGTCGGGGGGTGCCTAACACCTTCCCTCCGCATAATCAAGCCCCCGGACCCAAAATGAATCTCGGTTTCACAAACCCATTTAGCAGTGTCACATCACTGGGTCAATGTGCAAACCTTTTCGGTTGCGTTGGTGCAACTAGTTAAATACACCAACTGGCGACTCTTAAAGTCAAATTGTCGACATTATACATGTCAGACCTTTTTCACTTGTTTTTTCAAAAAAATCTCACCTTAACATGAGAACACCAAAGAACAAGTAACGAAAAGGGACACTAAAAAAATCCCGACGTCGATAGGTGGCGACTCTGCTGGGGACTCCAGTAAGGCGGCTTAAGCCGCTATTACAAGCTTTTCAAAATTGTTATATGCTTGTGTGTGAATGTTGCATTTACATTTATTATGAATGTGTACGAATGCATTTTTATTACTGCACTATACTATATCTATCTGCGATATTAGTGCTTCGCACATGTCATCATTTTCATAAACGGTGAGACACGTTGTATGTGAATGTATGTTGTATGGTTCCTCCATCAGGAGGCTATCCTGTCGGTGTTTGATTACTGGACTCGTAGGAAGAATAATTCCAACGGGGCTAAGGAAAGGCACCACCCAGATTTGCTCCAGTTGAAAGACTGGATTAACTTCGGATCAAGTAGATTGCGATGATCTCGGAACCTTCATTCCAAAAAGTCGCGAGAAAAACCCTAAGATAGGGCAACCTCTGATAAACCAAACGCGGAGGAAAGTCTCTTCATGCTTTCCATTTTCAATTACTTGTAAAACCATTTACCTGTAATTTTATTCCATGTTCATCTTTATGTAATGGAAAATATGAAGATTATTTGTGCATGCATGTTATCAATTAACACCCAGTTTTACAGGACAATATTCCTAAAACGAACATGTTATGATAACATTTACATTACCCTAAGACTAAACTACATAAGTCTTTTGTAGGGAAATCATTGGGCCTATTACCCGCTCAAAATCCAAAAAGGCCACGAGCCTACAGCCAATCATGTCTTCGTCTGACCAGTCTAATCCTGTTTCTCATGAAGAATTTGACGGATTAAGTCAGCAAATCACAAATTTGGCTGTCTTGCTTAAAGAATTGCATCAGTCCACTTAGGGTACAAAGATGCCTCCACATACAGAATCCTCTGCACAAGGAGGAACACAAGGTTTGTATAAAATAGGTTCAGATGCTCAGTTGGATACGACCAACAAAGACCCTGAAAGCACCCATCTCAAAGTAGATCCAGACACGGGTGATATCAGGAAGAAAGTACTCCAAATGGAGGAAACTATCAGTGTTCTCAAAGGGATTGGAACACATGGAAGTGTTTCATATGCTGACCTTTGCATCTTCCCTAGTGTTCATTATCTAGAGAAATTCAAAACCCCTGATTTTGAAAAGTATGACAGATTAAGGGATCCTTATACACATTTAAAAGTGTTCATTGGAGAACTTGGGTCTTACATAGAAAATGAAAAGCTCGAAATGCAGACTATTTGGAAAAAGTCCGATCGAGAAGCCCATTTGTGGTATACCAGATTAGACAACTCGAAGATCCATAGCTGGGAAGAGCTGGCTCACGCCTTCCTAACTCAATAAAATTTTTAATCTCAGATGGCTCCTGACCGGTACCAAATTACCAAGGTCAAGAAACAGTCTAATGAGTCTTTCAGAGAGTGTGCTCAAAGGTGGAGGCGCCTTGCTACTCAAGTTATTCCTTCCATGACGGAATCGAAAATGGTCATGACATTCATAGATATATAGGAAGCTCCTTTCTATGAGAGAGTCTTAGTTGGTATTAGCAAACCATTCTTTGAAATGATCAAACACGGAGAGATGGCTGAAATTAAATTGAAGTCTGTTAAAATTCAAGACCTAGCCGCTCTTAAAGTTGTTGTTGAGCACATCCAGTTCGGATCTTATGGAAACAACCCCCGGAGGGTCCATAAAAAGAAAGAGGGGGATGTTTCCTTGATACTACAAGGTCAAAAAGCCAATCAAAGCGTGCCTCTATAGAGGAGAAACTACTCCCCTTTTCAAGCACAATCTTCAAACCCTCCATTGCCTAAAGGTGGAGAAGTAAAGCGCCCTCGAACGTTCACAACCTTAGGGGATTCGCTCGAGAATATTCTTGCTCTTATGATTGCTCAGAAGAAAATTACACATCTTCTTCCGCCAGCCAACCCTAATGGGAGGGGTTTTAATGCTACTCAGAAATGTGCTTATCATGCGAGAGCACCTGGACATGATACTCAAGATTGTTGGGCCTTGAAACACAAGATCCAAGATTTAATAGACAACGGTGAGATCGTGGTCACCAAACCAGATCAACCTCATGTGCAAGACAACCCTCTTCCTCAACACAAAGAAGAAGAGGTCAACGATGATCGATTGGAGCCTTTGGGCGGAGTTCTAATTCTAATGGTGAATCATCCCAAACCCTCAAAGACGGTGTTGACAGATGGGATTATGCAAAGTTCCAGTTCACTATGGAACGAGAGATGAAAGCTCTTTGCAAACAAATTGAGCAATTGGCAGAACTGGTGACCCATCAGCATCAAGTCACACGCCAATTAATCAGGCAGGAGCATGCCTATCTCCTTCTTTTTGTCATGAATGATCCATCACCACCTTCAGGAAGCGAAGCTATGGAGGATAAGGTTGCAAAGAGAGCCAATGCTAAAGCCCGTTGGGATTTTTCCAATCAAAGGGAATTTACCTATCTTGGCCAATCTATGGAGGAGATATTGCAAATGCTGATCAATGAAGGAAGAATTACCTTCCTTCTGCCTCCAATCAATCCCTGCTCAGGACGGTTCAATTTTGATGAAGTGTGTCAATATCATTCACATTCTCGTGGTCACATCACAGAAGAATGATGGGCACTCCGCCATCTTATTCAAAATCTTATTGATAGCGGTGTCCTGCAAATAGCAGATAATTACACTGTGCAACTCGAGGGTGGGAATGCATGTCCTATAAAATGGAAGGGATCAGTAGCAGTTATATCCAAAGTGGATGATGAGACTGTCAAAGTATTTCCAATACAACCAATTCAACTCAAAGGAGCTGATAATCCTTTAAAAGTGGCTTGCAGAGCCAATTTCTTTACCTTTTCGAACCATTAACATCCTCATTGTCACACACAAAAGTTCCATGGAATTATGGAGAAGTCAAGGATCCACGCCTCATATCTTCCTTTCATTGTCGAGGAAAATCCAACGTATCTTCCTCAACGGGCTATGAAACCTACTTGCGAAGCCAAAGCGTAAGGTTCCCCATGGAGAAGATTGAAAAATTCCTCCGCACTATGGGTCACAATGAAGCTGGGTGGTTTTAAGCTTGCGAGAAGCTCCACACCAGATATCTATAATGGACTTGGTTTTCTCTTTCGAGGATCATCGAATGATCTTATTCAAGGTTTTGGAAGAAGCCTATTTACTAAAATCAGTGGATGTGAAAAAATTTCAACATCTGGTTGATCACATTTTCAACAATAATGTGATATCCTTCACTGATGACGATATACCGCTCGAAGGGACCGGTCATTACAAACCATTACATATTACGATTTTATCTTCCGGTTATATGCTAGTTAGAGTTTTGATAGATGGAGGCTCATCTCTAAATATCTATCCTTATGCCACCTTGGTGAAGATGAATGTCAATCTCAAGCGGATCCAAAGCAGCCATACGGTTATCAAAGCTTTTGATGGATCTCGACGAAATTCCGTTGTAAAGATTGAATTGCCAATTGAGATTGGTCCAAATACATTCAATGTATCCTTCCACGTCCTCAAGATAGATTCAGGATACAACCTGCTATTGGGGAGACCATGGATGCTGTAACGCCCCCATATCTATACTCCCATAGTATCTGATATGGTGTTTACAGAAAATCAACATAATGCTTTTAAATCTATACACCCATGGCATCTGATTATAAAATTACATTAAATAGAGGGACTATCAGATATAATTCTCATAGATTCAAAATTCACAGTATCCCATAACAATTGGTAATTCTCAAGAGAACTATTACTTGTTTGGATACCTCACTAGAATATATGAACTCAGATCTCGTGACTAGAGTCTATCTATCCAAAATTGAGTACCATAATAACATGACATACCATATTACTAATACCCTCACCCGGATGTATAGTTTAAGCCAACGAATTTATACTATCAGATCGATAGTAACTACTTATCTGAAATCCAGAGTATTAATAACAACATGAACAATCCATGCTATTAATACCCTCACTCAGCTAAATAGTTCCCAAGGATCTCAACTAGATTTGAAGAAGTCTAATTTTACATCTATATATGTAAGAAAACACGGTTACAAAAATAAAAGATGTTATATATATCATAATATTAAGATTCGATTACATGATTCTCATAACGAGTTCTTATTACAAGGTATTCAAACAAACAAGAATATAATCTAATCTACATAGGGACGCTTCCCTTTATCTACTCCAGAAGTTCCAGGCTTACCATCTAAAACTGCAAAGGGAATAATTTGCAAGGGTGAGCTATAACATGCTCAGCAAGTTGTGTATTTATAACAATATAGGATTTGAAGAATTATAACAATTCAAATGTCAACTGATAGTTGTTACCATTTTTGGATTTTTAACTTCACCATTTCTGGAATTTTTTCTTATTTCTGTCAGTCACAAAGACTTAGAAATTTTATTCATATGTGAGATAGGGGATCGGCCTATTCAACATCCTAGGAGTATGCATATCACCTACAGTGCTCAAGATACACTAAAACTTCTGTTAATATATGAATTGACTAAACTTCGCTCCCTTACGGGATACTCAACTTCAGTATAAGATTGTCTTACAAAAATAATTTGGTTTGACACAACAGTTTATGCTCAATAAACAATATCATATGGATAAACAATTCATTTCTTAGTTATGCTGGAACTATAGCAATAACTTTTCAATAATAAGGTAATTCAAATGTAGGTGTATTATATCAACAGCATATCAAGATAAAAATCTTGTCCAATAAATAAGCAGGGTTTAAGAAATTTGCTTTATAAGAGATTTAAGGATAGAAAACTTGCTTTATAAGAGATTTAAGGATAGAGAACTTGCTTTATAAGAGATTTACGGATAAAGAACTTGCCTGAGCGTAGATCAGTTAAGTTATGCTATTCAAACGTTAATAAGTACCTACAATATTCATATAAATAAATCTAACACGTTAATATTGATAACAATATTCAATTATAACATTTATTTAATATCGGGTTAGATTTGAATAGGGTTTAGTATTTAATACTCTTGTCATAAGGACTAAATTTTATTTATAAAATTTATTTATCCATTATAATATTTTTTTAGAATTTTTAAAGTACTTCAAATATTTATTTATCCTTTAAATGATTTTTAAATTATTTATTTCTATTTATAAGTAATTAATATTTACTAAAATTTTACAAATACGTTGAGTATTATTATTAAATAATTTATATTCACTTATTATAATTTTTATACATACATCCAATGATGTCCCACAAGAACCGAGGAGTTACAATCCCGAGTGACTATTACGCATGACAGCCTTGGACAGAATATGAAGCTTGAAGACCATGGGCATGGACCCCTCTTCTTGACTTCGTACAACCTCTAATCCATGTCATTGCGTAACTCTCAACACAAGCGGTCCGAAGAAGGTCACATATACCTCGTTTGGATGCTCGGATTGAAGTTATGCAAGTTCAAGCGGACATTACAGTGCACGAGTGCACGTACTTCGAGATAACGGGACCTGCGAGGCCCGGATGCACCACAACCAGCCGCAGTTATAACCACGGCTATCGCAGGTGTACCTGCGACCATCAGTCTATAAATATAGAACTTGGGGTCAGCCATTTAAAGGGAGGGAGGAGAGAGAAAAGGCGAGGAAGTCATGTCCAATTTACTCTATACATACCCATATTGAATGTTTCCTCAGTTTAAACACTTGTTAGCTCATATATAGTGTAACGCCCCCAAATTCAGGTACTTGAAACCCGAATTCAGTGCTTTACGATACCATTTCTATGAGCGGAAATAATACTAATAATAATAACAATAATATAAATTTCAAACTTATCTTACATTTATCAGAGTCTAATCCCAAGTACGCAACCTTTACTACAATATATTACATGATAGATAATACATACCATGGTCTATATATTGTCTAACTATTACAAAAGATACCATTAATCACATTCTGTTTGCTTTCCTTTTTGCTTGTTCTCGGTCGAACCTTCTAGCTGTTCACACTTAGCTGAAAACATTTAAATTAAGCAAGAATGAGCATTTGAGTGCCCAGCAAGTAATAACAATTATAAATATAATTAGCTGAAGTAATTAAATATTTTCTTTGTACATCACTTCTATAACGAATTAATAGTTGTGAAGTAAACTGAACCAATCATAACCATTTACTATTTCTATATTAAAGTTTTTGAAACTACGTATTGACTATATATATATATAGGGTAGTCGACAGATTATGAACATTGTTTTCTATTTTCGAAAAGGTTAGACAGAACTTCATCTGCAAACCGTCATAACTTACGGGCACGAGGGTGTACATCCCATGGACCCTGTATTGATCAATACTACATTGCTAGAACGATATTATCATTCATCCTTTGTCCGCCTTAGCGCATAAATATTTTCCCATGTTCGGGATGTTCATAATTAGTCAAGAATCCAAACCAAAGCAATTTGATTGGATATAATAGGGTTTTATCATATTCAACGATAGTTCTAAACCTGTGTCTAACTAGGTCAAATAGCTTAGACGGCTTTTACTGTATTCATGCTGGGGTTCAATATATATATAAATATATATCAACATGTGATTAAATACAATGATTATCCAAGTGGGGACACTTGTATAACCATATTTAGAAATTAACGAACAGAATATATATCTAAATTACCATATACTAACATATTGATAAGCAGTGATCGGATATAGAATATATCACAATAGGGTTAATAATATAATTCTGAAACCTTTTTACTTATATCCATTGCATAAAGAAAATGCAAAGGTAGGATACTTGCCCGGTGTGCTGCTTACAGTTACACAACTTAGTTTTATCTTTTATAATGAAACCTATCATTAATACGATCATTTGATCGATTAGAATAACATACTATCACACATAGCACTGCTTATTGCAGTCAGCACATAACCTAATCATATTGTCACACACGTTTCACAATCATTAAATCACAAATAAACACATATACAGACACATTATGCAAGTCCAGATCAATTTACTCGAAACACAGCTTAAGCATCTCGATGACTTTTATCGGTAATTATCGAGTCTAAGACTCTATATCGAAGTTCAATATCTGCTTAGACTATTTAAATAACAGTCAAATCATTTTTAAATGACTTACAATAATTTTTAAACAATTAAAATAATTTATCACAAATTTGCAAACACCGAAATCATTATAAAATGATTTAAATATCAAATAATTCTATTATCATTAATATTAAACTATTAATGAAACCATTGCCAAAATATTAAAGTTATTTATAATAACTCAAAATATTTTTAAAACATTTATATTACCCTTAAATGATTTTTAAAACAATTAAAATCATTTTAAAATAATTATCATTAATATTAAAATATTAAGGTACTATTTATCAAAATATTAAAAGTCATTAATTATAACTTAAAATATTTTTTAATTCATTTATATCCTTTTTAAATGATTTTAAATTAATAAAACTATTTTTAAACTATTTATTTAATATAATTATTAAATAAACTTAATATCATTTCTTATTAAATTAATATCATTAATATTAAATTATTAATGAAATTATCTTTTAAATATTAAAAGTTATATTTTATAACTTAAAATATTTTTAAACACCTTATTTTTCATTTAAAATGATTAAAATCATTTTTAAACTAATTTATTTAATATAATTATTAAACAAATCTAATATCATTAATATTAAAATATTAATATTTTTCATGAAAAAATATCAAAAGTTATATTTTATAACTTAAAATATTTTATAATACTTTAAATAATTTTTAATCATTAATTCTATTTTTCATAATTTATTTAATACATTTATTAAATAACTTAAATATCATTAATATTAATTAATTAATGAAATTTCATCACAAAATATTAAAAGTCACCAAAAATAACTTAAAATATTTTCTAATATCATAATATATTTTTTCATGATTTTTCAAGTAATAAAATCATTTTTAAATAATTTATTTAATATTATAATTAAATAAATTAAATACCTTTTAATATTCTAAAAATATTAAATATTTATGAAATATATTAAAAATTATTAAAAACTAATTTTCAGACTTAAAAATAATTTTTAGGAATTTATTTTGTATTTTTATAATTAAAAACTATTTTTTTCTATTTAATAAATAAAATAATTGATTTTATAAATTTTCTGTCGCTAAAAGTGGCTTTAGCGACAAAACTGTCGCTAAATGTGTTCTTGAGGCTCAAGAACACTGACAGTCAGTGTTCAAGGCCCTGACTTTGACCATTCGTAGATCTTAGACCATTAGGTTTCTGGCTTGATCTTGGTCAGATCTTGTAGTACTCGTACAAGACTACATGATCCAGCCATCAACAGGTTCAAAGCATAAAAAAAATGTAAGATATACTGATTCAAATTACTTGTCAGACACAATCTGGGTTCTTCTGGGTTACCCAAAAACCCAGATTGTTCGAGTGCATACATTGAGGCTTGATTATAAACAGGTTCTGGTCATTTTATTACTGATATTAAGCTTCAACCCGATAGTACACATGTAAAGGAACATTTATATACCAAGATCACAGTCCAAAAGCATCACATGTTCAAGATTAATCACAGTCAAACCTTGTCAGAAAACAACTCTTAAAGAAATCTGGGTTTTCCAGATTTGTAACAAAACAGATGGTCCATACAAGTTTGACCGTGCATAACTTTAATCCCATTAAGCATATAAGCCATATAAAGACTTGAATATGTAGTATATATGTCAGATTACAACATCTAATTAAAAACATACTCAAAATATCAAACAACAAAAAGATTAAAGGCTTACATTGTCAGAGGCTTTTCGGTTTTCGGGTACGCCAGAACTCTCGATGAAGTCATGCTTTGGCCAACGATGTTTGACCAAGAATAACATTAAATCCACAACTTATCTGGCTTTGAATCAAGTTCTAGATGAAAGATCCCATACCAAACTACATGTTTAAACATTCAAATACCAAAAACACATAACGGATTAAGATCTAAAGGGCCTGACATTTGGTTGTCAGACTCGGTTTAAAAATTTTCCAGATTTGCAAAAACTTTAGATCTGAGCTTATAGATGTTATGGATCCAACATCCATCAACCCAGATCATGGTTTAACACTATATACAACATATTTTAACACTTAAACACAACTTTTAACAGGAGATCAATGATCAGATTGTAAGATTAGTTTTATACCTTCCCATGAACAAATCCTTATTCTATGTTTCTGATTTGTTATTGTTGATCGTGTGGCTGTGTTTTGGGACTGATTTAGCACAAGATTTCGTTGGGTTTGAAGAGAGAAAACTGAAGTTGGATGTTTGGAGAGAAATGAAACAAAAATGAGGCTTTTCTCTCCCCTTTAATCTATATATACAACATGTATGCAATGGACTTGGCTGAAAATTGGCTGAACTTGTAGGGTTTGTAGCACATGGCTATGTGTAGGGTAGTTCAACAACTAAAGCATTGGCAAGTTTGACAAGTTAACCTCAATAATGCACATAAGGGCAATCTTGTCATTTGGCAATTAAATTTAATGACAAAGTTGTAACATTACAAACCCTTAGGGTTTGACCCTTAGGGTTTAACCCTAAGGTTTAGCACAAAAATTATAGGATTTCTAGTTAGGGTTTAAAATAAAAATTCTAGTTTCTAAAAATTGTAATTACGGTTTATTCAAATAATATTAGGGTTTTAATATTATACACATAATTTGACCAACATTATCAGTCCACACATATATAGTACATATTCACAGTACTGAAATAAAATAATATTATAATAAATGTTATTAATCACATAACATAATTACTAAACAGATTTTAAAGTATCAATTGACTTCAAAACTAGGGTTTACCAGTAACCTTAAAACTGTTCCACACATTAACATTACACACATAACATACAAATCTATAACACTGACAAATAATAATATAATATTATTATTATCATTCCTTGATCAAAAATCCAAAATTAGGGTTTGGATTCCATATCTGATCTATTAACCATATATAACATTATTAATTAAGTTAAATAATTAACTTAATTAATCAAATAAATTCATATAATAAAATAGTTATTATAATAATGATGTAATCATTTCATATATTATTTAAATAATATAATAATCTTATTTTCATGGAAAATAATTAATAAAAAATTTCTATTATAAAATTAATTATTATAAGAATATAAGTTATAATAATTAATAATTCTAAAATAAAATTATTTATAATCATTCATGTAATAAATATATTTTATATTCATCACATAAATACATACACATTACTCGACATATATCTTTTCCTTTAAAATAATAAATAAATAATAATAATAAAATATTATACGTAAAATTTCCGATTTATTTATATGAAAATATCGCAAGTTATTACATATAGCTACACTTTTATCCAGCGGGAGTTGAGTGTTTATCCATATAGAGTCATAGAAGTCTACTTTGGCAACCCACTATAAGCCTTCACACATTCTATAAAGCCTTCTTTCCATATTAGCACACACTGTTATACACATTGAGAGTCGTGTGGTGTGCGTTTACCCGGACTTCGGTCCATGGTTTTCATTTCTTTCGGTATATATATACTTATATATATATGTATATATTTCATATATGGACTAACATTATCGAGTTATGCCTCGATTGAGCCCAGACTTATGTCTGGAGCGTTTATTTGCTTATATATATATATATATAATTATTGTCAGACATATCTGATGAGCTTGAATTTCATATCCTATACATTTACAGCTTTATATATATATATATATATATATATATATATATATATATATATATATATATATATATATATATATAATTGTTGTCGGACATATCCGATGAGCACTGGATTTACATCAGTGCGTTTCCTACTTATATATATATATATATATATATATATATATATATATATATATATATATATATATTTACATTTCATCTCCCCGCTGCACGAGTTTACTTACGTGGCGATTGATTGCTTTACGACTTTTATTTATATTTCAATATGCCATGAGTTTACTTAAGTGGCGCTTGATCGCTTTTATGACTTTATTTACATTTCGTCCCACACAGAGTTTACTTATGGTGGTTGATCATGTCCATATATATATTTACCGCTTTTATATATTTACATTTCCGATCCTCCATGGAGTTGCTTTGTGGTGGTGATCAAGTCTCAGATATATATATATATATATTTACACTTTTATATATATAATCAAGCTTCGCTTTTTTCATACAAACTATGCAGTATTATGTGAGCCTAGGAATCATGTGATCACAGATTCAGTTTACTGAATCTAGATTAGGTTCCCGTGATGGACTTTTTCAGCTGTGAGCAACTTGTACATTATTTTACAATGTCTGAATTTCCTTGGATGGCTATCATACCCATGAGGAGTTTGGCACTGCTGTATATTATTTTCTCGAAGATGCTTCGCATCTCGAAAATAAAAGCAAACAAGCCGAACATTTAATAATAAAATGGAAGTATCAAAGGCCTCAATTACTATTGAACATAGGGTTTGAAAAACCTCTTTTTATAAAACTTCATTGCTATATCTTGTTTAAAACTGAATTTTTCTACAAATTCAAACCCTATGTATATAGGTGCGAATGAGGTACAACACTACTTCCAAATAATTGCACATTAATCCACACACACACACACATTCATATAACAGTTTCTTTAAAAAGTGGTGGTCACCGTGGCAACACGAATGTCGGGGGGTGCCTAACACATCCCCTCCGCATAATCAAGCCCCCGGACCCAAAATGAATTTCGGTTTCACAGACCCATTTAGCAGTGTTACATCACTGGGTCAATGTGCAAACCTTTTCGATTGCGTTGGTGCAATCAGTTAAATACACCAACTGGCAACTCTTAAAGTCAAATCGTCGACATTATACATGTCGGACCTTTTTCACTTGTTTTTTCAAACAAATCTCACCTTCACATGAGAACACCAAAGAACAAGTAACGAAAAGGGACACAAAAAAAATCCTGATGTTGACAGTTGATGTACTATGAAATAGTACGAGATAACTCACGAGGAGTTATAGATGATGTGGTATGAGGAATTCGTATCGAGCAAAGAGCAAGTTAAGAGTAAGATAGAGTTAGGTGGGATTTCAATTGAGGACTCATGTGATGGCTGAGTTGTACAAATCTTTGTATGGGCGAGGGTTTTGTGCTTGCACTCAGTTTATCGTATTGATAATCATTGGAATGTTGATGTCGCGCTATCAATGTATATGTGGCAAAAAGGTGATTCTTTTCTCATGTGTATAATTGATAGTTAGAAACTATTAAGATTAGTCAGATATTATTTGGATTAGGTGCAGTTCTTAAAACTAATGCATGGTAAGTTCGTGACTCGTAATAATATTGTATGTTTTGAACCCCTCAGCGAATGGACGCCTATGGTCTGACTAGGACAAGTTCTTAAACTTATATTATTGTGGCAAGTTCATGAACTTCCAATGTGTGGTAAGTTTGATGAACTATATTGGGTAGAAAATGGTTATAGTATAGAGAGCATTGATGAAGTTGAAGAATGATAGAATGGTTAAGTAATGAAGTAATGGAGTAATGATTGAAGTTGATGGATACTTGGATATTCTAAATCTACTAGCTATGCTAGAATTTCGAAATGTATTGACTTCGTATTGATGTTTGCACTACTATTTTCTTGAAAAACATTGGATCAAATGATGAAACCAATGAGTTTTAAAAATAATACCGTTATTCGTATGTCTATGCTAATTGCTTCGGCTAGACAAAAATGATTTGAAATATATCAAAATGTATTTTTTGTATATCATCAATGCATCATGGAACTCAAGCGAGAGATGATAAAAACGATGCTTGATCATTAATGCAAGATTACTTAGTGTTGGATGTGATCTAAGGATCACAAATTTCACTATTGTATGATGTAGTATGATAAAATCACCAAATGACGGAATCCTCAATGGACCATAAATACAAAGTACAGTATCATGACGTCATAAAAATATTTTTAAGATTTCTTTAAGATATGAGAATATATATATATATATATATATATGTATATTTTGATTGATGTATGGTTGTTGTAGAAGTCTATGCTATTTGATTCAAATTTAGACGAATCTTCGAAAGATGTTCATGAAATTCAAGCATTTCTTGAAAAGTTATGTCAAACGAAATTGTTTTGGTGCGATTCGGATGTTGAAAAGTTCGAGATGAACAACCCTTTTATAGGGGATTACGCTAAGGCGTTTAGATGTTTAATGCACAATACATTGTATGGCGAAGATCGATCACCCTAAGTCACGAGGGTCCCTATAGTCTTATGATCATTAAAGTTTAAGTTGAAAGATTACTTATAACTATGGACATACTCATAACGTTTAAATGTTTGTGCACAATACATCGTACAAAGGGCTTAACACCCTAAGTACGGGAGTCCTTATAGTTTAATGACTGTTAAGGTTCAAGTTGAAAGAGTACTTGTGACGCCCCCGAATCCAGGTCCTCTGACCCCGGTTCGGTCATCACGATAAACTACAAAATATCCACCTCTAAACAACATACGATAACTAAAATGCGGAATATAATAAACATACGTCATTCATTCAAAGATGTTACTAGTCCCAAGATACGATAACCTTAATATCATCTTACAGTCATACCCTAAAATAAATATTAGGGTTCACATTACATAATCATAATTTAAACTAAGCATAAGATAAATTTTGCTTCTCGCAATTATCCTACATCTTTCCTTTACCCTTGTCCTTTCCTGAGGTCTTGGGCTTAGCTGCAATATATTCATGATATAGCAAGGATGAGGAACAAGTTTCCTCAACAAGTTTAAATACAACAATAAGGATATATCATGATGAATGGAAAAATATCTGGCAATGGGTTCAACAATAGGAATATCTGAAGGATTCAACAGTATGAATATTAACAAGCAAAGATAATGAATGCTTTTAGAAACTGCTAGTCAAGTAGACTTTGAACTATAACACTCCAATGGAATCAATAACTAATTGACCCTTTGGTTACTGGCTATAGAATAAGTACTTGAGGGGATTAGCCTCACGTACTCTATGTATATGCATAACATTTAAATATGTTCATTGTATCTTTATTAGATACCTGGAATCCCCTATCATAGAAAGGGGTGTTCTTTCAGTCTAAGAATCCTTACCATCAATTGGTTTGGAAAGCTTTTATAAAACTTCATAGGCTTGTCTGACCGGACAAAGGTTCAGACTCTATTTACCCCAGTTCAAGAATTATTGAACTTTAAATGATGTACAAGTGCAAGACTATACGAACTCAAGTGCACTAAGTGCGAATATCAATAACATCGATGTGGAATAATTGTAAAGTAATTAAACCACTTAATAGCATGCTTGGAAATAAGATTCAAGCTTAAATTAATAACTTTCAATTCAATAATATCCTGCTCAATACAATATAAGAAGGATAGGAAAACTTTCACAAACTCAAAGTTGTGTAAGTTAGGACACTTGCAACACAATAAATTCGGATACTTGCTCAATATAATTTAGGATAAGTTTAGGGAAACTTGCTTAACAAAAGTAGGGTTCAAGGAACTTGCATGAACATATACCTGTTTGCACAAAATAAAAGTAGTGCGTAAGGTTTAGATACTTGCCTGTTTGCTCAGCTACAATATAATACTAGCTTTAACTAACTTGCGTTGAAACGACCTAATATTAACAAGGCGGTCTTTTCAATTAGTATGTGTAAACTAGTACGAGTCTATACTTAAAAGAAACAAGTCATCACATATCATGCCTCTCAACACATTATATGACATATTGGTCCCACATTACAAAGTAAAGTCATCATATAAGCATGCCTTAATACTTCAAACCAAAAACAGGCCATCTTGGCAAGATCAAGCAGATTGGCCTTGAAATTGCAACCGTCCTTAGCTGCACTAAGGTTGAGCCTTTGCTTCCTAATTCAAATCCAACTCTAACATACCAATTACACATATATTTTAACATACGTACATGCTAGTGTTTCACACATAACACATGACCATACTTGAATTCATTACTTCAAGTTTAACTTACAAATTATATGTCATTAAAACATAAAAGGTCATGTAAACATCATGCTTTGTAACTTGGTTATACACTACTTATTAGTCATGCTTGTATATAGACAACACATGTATACGTTACTCACATAGTTCATATTCTAAAAATTTCCTTTTCTTTATGACTATGCATGCATAAGTGAAAATCATATCTTAACCAAACGTTGTTCATGTCAATATGTCTATAGGCATAATGAATCTTAATACACATGCTTGAATGGTCATAACATACTTTACTCATTACTTGATGACATTGACTTCCTCATTCTAACTTTCTTTAAATTTAACAATAAGTCAACTTAGCACATACATGGCATATTAACATATAACTCTCATGCATTTATAACATATATTCAAGCCACATATGCATGATCAAATGGTCAGATCTTATAAGACAAAGTCTTGGTCATGTTCTCATTAAAAGCCTTAAGTTTCTTAGCTTTGAAATAGACAAATCTTTTGTAAC
Source organism: Panax ginseng (assembly GCA_020205605.1). Lineage (NCBI taxonomy): Eukaryota > Viridiplantae > Streptophyta > Magnoliopsida > Apiales > Araliaceae > Panax > Panax ginseng. The sequence goes on from CM035129.1 coordinate 94,310,078, forward strand.
GACCCGGAAATTTGGATTTTTCAGAATTTAAGTTTAAAGAATTAGTTATTAATAAAATGAATCTTTATTACTAATATTATGTGCTATGTGTTTATTAATCGTTTTATAACCTAGGATGATTATAAGTTGGAAGTATTCTGGCTACGATCTAGATTGAACAATTAAGAATTTATAAGACAAAAATGAAAATTTTTCGGGAACAAAATATTTTTTGGGGAAAAGACGAAATAGGCACTATTCACCCGACAAAACCTAAGGGTTAGGGTTTGAAATAACCTAAGTCGTTCTGAGATTTCGGTATTGCAAAATGACATTCCGTCGAAAGATTTACCGATAATATGTCGTGAAAAGTTAAGTAAGCCGATAAAAGTTTCTCAAAAAACGTGCAGAAATCGGACAAAATAAAAATGACAAAAAGTACTGTTATGTATTTTTCATTCATTTAGCTACGTTAGGTTAAAATGTGAAGGAAGACGCTTAACGCCAAAAAGTATTTTTTAAAACTGTCGGACGAAACCTGAAAGACGGAACCACGAAACTTACAGGCTAAGTTTCGTGAATAGTAAGGAGGTTAACTAAGGAGGTGGAAGTAGTAAACTTAAGTGTTAAGTAAACTTAAGTGTTAAGTAAACTTAAGAGTTAAACAAACTTAAAGGCTAAGTAGACTTAAGTGTTAAGTAAACTTAAGGAGTAAGTTAACTTAGTCCCTAAGTCATGAATAGTAAGGAGGTGTGTATAGTAAGGAGGTTAGGGGTGAAATGACTACTTTGTCCTAGCTTTGGAAAATCTATAAATAGGAAGCTAGATTTCATTTAAATGAGATTTGAAAAATCATACACTAGAGAGAGAGAGAATTCGGATGGAGAGGGAGAAGGAAGAGCATGAGCATGATTGATCGGATCAAAAATGTTCATAAAATAGAAAAGCTAGCAAATCGCCGGTTTTGTCTAGCGGAAGAAAAATAAAGAGGAAAGGTATTAAAACCTAACTTCTATATTAGATTTTCTTTTTAAGTTTTATATGTTTAAAACATAACTTAATGAGAATGAGAAGTACATGATGTTAGGGATGATTTCATATGGTTGAAATCACGAGAAATAATGAAAATAAGAATTTGAAGTTTAGTTTATAAATTTCTTAAGGAAGTATAAGATTCGTGATGAATTAGAACGATCAGAGTGGATTATATAAACTAGTAGGTGAAATAAGTAAGGAATGATGTTCTATAATATCAAATTCCAATAAAAAGTGAAATCGTAATCCAAAATATCGATTAAAATGAAGAACGAACGAAGAACACGAAGAACATGTGAAGAACACGAAGAACGTTGTTGATGGACAAATTTAAAACCATCATAGGATAATTGTTGTTGATGGACAAGTTTAAAACCATCACATATAAGTTAGATGCATATTGCTTGGTTACGAACAGTAGAAACGTTCATGAAGAACGAATTAAAACTTAGCTATAACGAAGTTATGGCAAAAATTTCATAAAAGACGAATGATAATTAAAAAGTTAGTAAATGAACCCAAACATGCAGGGTTTCATAAGAATGTGAGAGAACATAGAAAACGTGAGTCGTGGACTCAAGAACGAACGAATTCCGAGTTTGGATGACCGAATTACGGACGAACAAACAAAGAGCGTTAAAAATGTAAAATAAACGAAGGGTGAAGATCAAGCCAATCGAATGGCACGTTAAGAGATTTAGAATGAAGTTCTATCTAAGGGGTATTGAAGTGCGTAAGATAAGGAAGAGAATGGCTTTGGAACAACCTCATTCCGAGTTATAACAAAGGAGTTATGAGATCGGGAAGTAGCGTCTCAAAAAAAAGTTAACACTTAGAAGAATTTTTCAAGAATTAGGGCTTGGCGCCATGGTGCCAACCATGCCTTATAGGTGGGCGCAAAAGACACTGGACTGTAGAGCCGGTATCGCAAACTCGCACTAGAAAAGTAGAGATAGAAGGAGAGTGGGCGTCGCAGCCGCCAAAGTAGTAGTGAAAAAGCCAGAGAAGAGCTTTTAACTGCTCAACTCTTGGGGGAAATGTAAGGGAAGATAAAGAACATAATGTTCAACTAATGTAACACTTAAATAAGTAATTTAAACCTTTAATACAGGTTGAACAAAATGATCAAAAGAGATTAAAAGACCAAAAAGGTAATGAATGTAAACGCAACGCAGATGAGTTGAATAACCGGTCTTAGCATACAGCGAACTGTATGACTTCGACATTAAGGAAGAATAACGAATGGTATTAAGAAAACCGTAATGAATGGTAAAATGATTAATGGAAGCCAAATGTGAGTCGGATGAGAACGCTAGAATAAAATGTAAGAGTTGAACACTTTAATCGACGTGAAGGTTGAGGGTACGCAAATATTAAACAGATAGAACCTACACCCCGTGTATGGTTTGACTGTAAGATGATGACGATCAATGATTAAACCATGAATGGTAAAAGACTGAATTAAAGACAATGACGTTAACGTAATGAAGCTGAGTAATGATTAACTTGAATGATCACTCTAAGTATACAAAAGACTGTATGACTTAGACGATAAAGAGTGAATACTGAGGTATGACATTTAGTTGCCAGGAAGCCATAAGGAATAAGAAATTAACTTAACGAAGATTATAGTTTAATAGTTCGGATAAGTTAAGATAAGTTAAGTTGTAGTACAATCGTAACCTTTGATGGTTGACATATGGGAGGTGGGCTAAACAATTCCTTCAGAGAGCGAAGGTATATACAAAACTGGCAATCGATCTAACTCATTGTTATAGGCAGTGTAGACGAGACGGGAACTTGTTTGTTAGTTGTTTGTGGGAAACCACTCAGAGTACCATATGGACTACTAGCAGAGAAGCGATGTGTACTGAGTCTTAGAGAAGTAATAAGAAGAAGATAAGATGTAAAACATCAAAGATGATGAACATAAAAGTAAGACATCTCCGTATGTCATGAAGTCGTAGAACGATAATGAAAGTGGTCGTGTAAACTTAGGTTGCAAGAACGCGAACCCTAAGAAGTAAAGTTAAGCAAACTAATACATAAGTCAAATATACATGACTAATGGGTGTGTATGTGTTGTTTTTCTTATGTGCTACATAGGAACTGGAATGAGCAGTTCAGCGTAAGCTGTAGCTATGCGTAAGGCAAGTTTCCTAACTTCATTCATATTCTAAATGAATGATAGTTTCTTAAACTTCTCAAATGTTGAACTTGAGAAGTTCTATCTATGTGCGAATGTGCGATATTTGTACAAGGTGGTAGAACGTATGAGGCCTTGAGCCACAATGTGAACACTTTGGTGTTTCTATGATATGAACTGTTCTGTGATTGATCTGTTCAATACAAGTATGTTCTGTTTATATATGATCCATTATTGTTAAGTATGTGCTAAAGATTCTAGCCAGACATGATGAGTATGAAAAAGGTAGAAGAATGAAAGTATTTCAAAGTGCATGCGAATAATGTTTTAAAATGATAGGAATCGAGATTACTCCTATTATTCAAGCTGCTTCATAACCTTTGTTTGGTTATCGAAGTTCTAAAGGAACGTTTAAACTCTTGAAGTTGTTTGTTCAATTGCTATGACTTGCTGAGCAATTGAATGCTCACACTTGCTTTAAATGAAAAACATTTTCAGCGAACAATGTTAGAAGAACTTAAGGATCTCGTAAAGATCAAGCTGAAGGTATCCAGATGAAGTGCCATTCGGAATGTCGATGCGCGAGAAGATCAAGTGAAGACTTGTAGTATAAAAATATGAAATTGAACTATAGACTAGTTTAAGAAATTGTTATGTATTGTAACGACCGAGAAACTCGAATCTTATTGTAAAATGATTTTATTAAATTAAATAATAATAAAATTATATTCTATGTGTTATCAAGATGGTTGTCATTCTATAACCTATTGATATTGGAATGTTGTAGTATTTGAGCTACATGAAGGAATTAAAGTGTTTGAATTTCTAAGACGAAAATAAAAGTTTTCTGAGAAATTTTCTGAAAATCACTATTCATCGATATTTGCTCGGGATTTATTTTTGAATTTTCGAGAAATACGTAATGATAGAATATTAAGGTAAGACAGATTATGTAATAATAATCTAGTTATGGAAAATGTAATATTTCGCTTGCGGACTTAAGTTATAAACATTAAGTAAAGCGAAGTGGGAATGAGTAAAGTAATAATTGTATTATACTTTGGTATTGTGCAAAGGAATGAAAACAAGAATAATAATAAGTATTATACGAGTTTGTATGAAGGATGAATTATTGTATATAAATTCTATATGAATTAGAATAGAAGAATATTGTATAAACCATATGTATATGTATTATGTAATATTAATGGACTTGTAAAGATTAGTTAGGATTTTGTACAAGCCCAAGTCAATTAAGGTTAAGGCCCAACTATTGAATTAATAAGCAAGTGAGTGTTTGTTAAAGCAAAGCCCAATGATTTATTTAATCCAAGCCCAAGCTAGAATCCATGAGTTGACAAACCCATGGGGCAAACCATATTAATGTGATTAATGTGTGGTTATCAAGTATTAAAAGTGGTGACCAAGATAAGTGGTGACCAAGTTATGTAATGATCAAGTATTAGGAGTAATGACCAAGACTTATGAGTAGTGGTCAAGCAAAGGATAATTGTTCTGATTATCAAGCAATGAATAGTAAGGAGGTGGCTTAGTGTTATGACTAAATTGCCCTAGCTTTGGGAGTTCTATAAATAGAAGAGCTTGCTAGCCATTTTGCTACTTGTTTAATCTAAACAATTTATCAACTTATAAATTGCTTAATATTTAGGGAGTTTGAGTTACAAATATGTTACTTCCATAAGCCAAGAAAGAAGAAGAAGACTACTTACAAATACTTCAAAAGTAAGACCTCTTTTCCAATTATCTTCTATCTCTATCATGATAGGTTGATGAGAAAAGTTTGGATTGAGGAACATGAATGATAAAAAGTAAGAAGTATGTGTAAGTAATAAACTTAAGCCACATAAGTTGGTAATAAGTCATTTGAGCTAGCATAAGTATTAAACTTATGTGAGTTTATTAGTTGAAGTAAAATGGAAGTAAAAGAACTTGTATGATTATATGTATCATGTATACATAAGTAAAGATATATGTTGAGAACATATATGTATGATGATTAAGAAACTTTAATTATCATAGGTCTTGAATGATAGGTTCATAAGTAGTTTATAATTTGACAAGTTATAAGTTTATGAAGAAATAAGTCAAATTCCAACCATGAGTATAAGTTGTTGGAATAAGTATATTAAGATGTTCACATGATGAATGGAATTCATTTGTAATGTTGAAAAAATCATAAGAATGGAGATTTGCCGGAAATCGCATGATTAGACGATAATCGTGGAATTCGTGAAATTCCCGGATTAGAAGTCAAATTTTAAGTTTGAACTCGAAAATGTTATTTTCCAATGGAGGCAAGTCATGTTCGTCATTTAAGAGTTGCGGACTCGAGAATGGACAAATTCCGACTTAGAACGAAGAAACGAGCGTTGAACGTTCAATAACGTTTATCGTTTTCATTAAAAATGAACTAATAGGTGAATTTTTAGCAAACGAAGTTGAGTAGATAAAATTCTTACATGAACGCACAGATTACGTAATTTGTGAATCGTAGGCTTTTGAACGAGTCAATTCGGACTTATAACGAAGAAGTTATGCGTTCGGGAAGTTCGCAAAATTTCAAAGATTGAAAAAATTTTTGGTGCACAGAGTTGGCGCCGCGGCGCCAACCCTAGACCAAATTGGTCACGCCACAGTGCAAAATAGTAACCGAGCTCACTGCTAATTCACGCCGGAGCACGAACCCTAGTATTATTTGTGGCCCATGCACCATGAACAAAAGTCAAGACCTCATCGAAACTCGCGCATGTAAAGGATCTTCACGCCCATTAAGTAAGGACTCATACATAAGCCATAGTCCGGACTACTCCATCGCTAACTCGCAAGCAAAGACACACGAGCTATATTATAAAAGTCATGCCGCATTGCAGTGCCAGTCTCAGGACATAGATAGTAAGGAAAGTTTATAAGTACAAAGAAAGTTTGGTAATTAATTTTAAAACTAAACATACTTTAAGGAACATAAAGTAACATTATTAAGCTTTTTTAAACCTTAAGGATGTTGAGTAAAGGTTGAAATAACCTAGTCAAATATGAATGAAAGTTTAATGATAAGCCAGAACAGATAGTAACAGAATCTAATACATAATTAGATTGAGATGAAGGGTAAGATATAGTCATATACATACTTGGTTATATGTGACCTAATGTAAGGCATTATGTGATCATGTATTGTAGAGACTTGAAAGACTTGAACATAAAGTAAATACACCGTAGCAGACACTAAAGGCAAGTATTCTAACTCTTGTCTCAGTTTAATCTGAACAAGTTTTTGAAGTTCATGTATCCTTACGCATGAATTGACGTATGTTGAAGTTAAAGCCAATTCCTTTGGCTAGACTTGATAATATTGAGTGGATTATTGATAATCTATTCATCTGTTATCAACTGTTGTTATCTTTTGTCAACTACTTGATATGGTTTTCAAAAGAAGACTAAAATGTTAAAATATTTTATCGGTAAAACGACAGGCATGTGAGGTTGCCAAATTATTAAACGTACATACGTTTAATGGATGTAGTGTTGATCAACATAGAGTACAATAGGCTGATCACCTAGAAGTGCTCGTAAGTAATACCAAAGCTTACTTTAATTAGTTCCGGTTGTCCTTTTAAAGAAGAATGAATACTCGAGGTCTTTGACCCGGAGTGTATGTTTTACTGAATATTATTCATTGTGAAACATTTTGAAAGAAAAGATGAAGTGCTATTTTGAATCATCAATAGTACTTCATAACTATTGTTCAGTTATCGAAGATATACGATTCATATGTATCAAGCATGTTGTTATTGAAATTGGTATACTTGCTGAGCTAGTTATGCTCACTCTTGCTTGAACCATATGAATGCAGCTAAGACTGAACATCCCGAATGATCGAATAAGGATAAAGGAAAAGCTAAGGCAAATTATTAAGCTATCTTGTAATAGTATAAGGCTATTATTGTAATGTAATGAATATTATGACAAAGAACCTTTGTAATGGGTTTAGAACCTGGGAAATGTAAATATTAATTTGAATATATAGAAGTTATGTTCGTTCTTTGAGACTTTTCAATTGAATGAATGTATGAATGTTTGTACAGTATAGCACCATCTGCCGGGTTGGAAGATACCCAGATTTGGGGGCGTTACAGGTTGGTATCAGACCCTAGGTTATAAAACTTAAGGGGGAATTTGAACCTTAAGTCATAACCTGAATCAATAAGTTAAAGATGAAAGATAACCTAATAAAAATGCATTATATTACATTATTTGTTTTTATTATTTTACTGACGTGTACTAATCAAACTATATTGTTTTATTGTAGATGTCAGGAGAAAATGATATGTATAGAGATATACATGTAGTGAGACGGGATTCGGTTAATCGGGTAGAGATACTACCAAATCCAGTAGCGATACAGCCAGAGGTGGTAGGAATAGAGTCTGGAGACTCGGACAAGTTAGACTACATGTCTATATTTGATGGCATGCTAGAGGAGGAGGTGGACGTGATGTCCTTTGACCAGGTTCCACCTATAGAGGAATGGTCTACGGGGGAATCAATGAAGGCACTATTTATATCAGTATTGGACAGGAATGTCCATTACTACCAAGAGGTGAAGGAGTTGAAAGAGGAACTCCAAGCTGTCCATGAGGACAAGACTAGCATGGAGGGAATGTGGGAAGAGGAGCACGATGATAGAATTCTAGCTAAGGACAAGGTCCGAGAGCTGAAATATGAAGTCTTTGAGCTCAAGTAGGAGCTAAAGACTAAACAACAGAAGTTGGAGAGGATGTCTTATATACATAGGAGTTCACACGTGGATTTCCAGCAGCAAGTGGCTGGGTATCCGGTAGAAGTAGGGCAGGCTCGACACACTATCAGTCGGGATGTCATTGTCGGTTTGGCCAAGAAAGATTTCGAGAATGCCATTCGACAGATGTAATCTAGTTATAACTAGAATAGATTAGATATGTAAATATTATGTATCTAGTAGTGACGTAAAACCCTCTTTTGTATATTAAGGGTAGTCTTTTATAAATTCCAATTTTTGGAAAGTAATTTCGGGATGGTAATGTAATCAGCTAAGGCTGAGTAATGTAAACAATGTAGTATTATACTACAAGTTATGAATCAATATAAGTCTCTTTTTATGGAACATATTGAGTAATGAGTATGAGTTATTGTTTTATCACAAATAATAACTAACCCACAAGAAGAAAGTAATAATGATGTGTTGTTTTCTTAACAGTAAAATGCCACCAAGAAGGAGACAACGAAATCAAGACGATAATGTTAACCAACCGGAGGGTGGTCCGGTAAATCCAATGCAGGAGTTTGTTAATCTTTTAATGGAGGCATTTAATAGAACGGGGGCTAATGTACCCGTAGTTCCTGGAGTAGTACGAGCTACTACTTTTAAGGACTTTAAAAGTGTAGGTCCGCCGGAGTTCAAAGGAATTACGGACCCTATAGAAGCCCAGACTTGGGTAAAAGAAATTGAGAAAGCATTTGTTATAGCAAATGTTGAGGAGGGTCAAAAGGTTGCCTTTGTAACCTATTTGATGAAAAGAGAGGCCAACTTCTGGTGGGAGGCAAACCAAGCTAGGGACGATATAGGGAACTTAACGTGGGAGAGGTTCAAGGAGATTTTCTTCGAGAACTATTTTCCCCCGAGTATACAGGGGAGAATGGAAATGAGGTTTCTTGAATTGAAATAAGGGGATATGACAGTTCCCCAGTATGCTGCTAAGTTTAATGAACTGGCACGATTTGCTCCACATCAAGTGGACACTGAAGTGAGGAAGGCTAGGAGATTCGAGCAGGGCTTGAAACCCTGGCTCTATAGCCAAATTTATGTATTTCAAAGTACTTCCTTTGGAACCATATTAGAAAAGGCAATAATTGCCGAAGGTGGGAATGGGCTTTCAGCCAGTACCACAAGGATAAGAAAAACAAAGGGAAAGTTGATGGGGGAATCAAGATCGAGGGAGCCAGTGGGAGTGGCAACAGTCAAAAGAGGAAGGGTTTTAACTCTGGGAATACCGGAGTGAAATAGGGGGATTCCAAGAGAAGGATGGAGGCTCAGAAAACTCATGAGAAGACTCACTTAGGAGTCTGCCTCAAAGGAAAGGCAATACATTATAATCAGGATGTGAAGGGCATATTTCGCCTAACTGTCCAAATCCAAAGAAAAACCACGGATGTTTTGTATATGGATCAACTGACCACATAGCGAAGAATTGCCCGAAGAAGGGTATGGAAGGAAATAAGGGCACTAATAGCGGTAAGTTGGCTATTAGTGGTCCAGTTTAGCCGGGTAGACCAATGGCCCGTACTTATAATATGACGGTCCAAGATGCGGTGGCATCAGGGATGTAGTTGCAGGTATTATTCCGATTAACAACATAAATGCATACGTGCTATTTGATTCGGGTGCTACTTGTTCGTTTATAGCATGTGATTTTGCTAGACGACTAGAATTACTTCCCCAAAAGTTGCCTATACCTTTGAACATTAAGGTAGCAAATGAAGAGATAATTCTTGTTGAAAGTATTCATAGGAGTTGTTGCGTAGATGTACGTGGTTGTAAGTTATCGGTAGATTTAATACCGATAAAGTTGGGAGAATTCGATGTAATTCTCAGAATGGATTGGTTGATTACATGGTGCAATTATAGATTGCCAAAAGAAATGTGTGAGCATTAGGACGTTGAAACAACCTCCTGTAGTATTTTACGGTAATAAATCGCTGGGACGCTCATGTTGTCTTACGATGACACAAACTAGAAAACTTTTAAGGAAGGGATGTGTAGGTTATTTGTGCCATGTTGTTGACACCCAGCGAGTGGGAGCAACCATGGAACAAATACCTATAGTGAACGAATTCATGGATGTATTTTTGAGTGAGTTACCGAGGTTACCACCGGATCGGGAGATCGAATTCGTAATAGACATTGTGCCAGAAGCGGCACCAGTCTCAAGGGCACCGTATCGTATGGCGCATGTGGAAATGAAGGAGCTAATGGTTCAGTTACAGGAACTATTGAATAGAAAGTACATTAAACCAAGTGTTTCCCCGTGGGGGGCACCAATGTTATTTGTCAAGAACAAAGACGGATCGTTAAGACTTTGTATCGACTATCGAGAGTTGAACAAGTTAACGATAAAGAATAAATACCCATTGCCCAGGATCGACGATCTTTTTGATCAGTTGAAAGGGGCAAAATATTTTTCTAAAATAGATTTACGAATGGGGTATCACCAATTGAAGGTTAGGAAGGAAGATGTACCAAAGACGACATTCAAAACTCGTTATGGTCATTACGAGTTTCTGGTGATGTCATTTGGGTTGACGAATGCACCAGCTGCATTTATAGATATGATGAACAGAGTGTTCAAACCATATTTGGACAAGTTCGTCGTGGTGTTTATCGATGATATTCTAGTCTATTCTAAGACGCCAGAAGATCATGCTGAACACTTAAGATTAGTGTTAGAGACACTAAGAAAGGAGAAGTTATATGCGAAATTCACTAAGTGTGAATTTTGGCTGGAGAAAGTATAGTTTTTAGGTCATGTCATTGACCACGAAGGGATTTCAGTGGATCCAGCAAAGGTAGAAGCAGTGATGAACTGGGAACAACTGAAGACACCGACTGAGGTGCGGAGTTTCCTAGGGTTAACGGGATACTATTGAAGATTTATCCAAGATTTTTCGAAGATAGCTACCCCGTTGACTAATTTAACAAGGAAGATGGTGAAATATGTGTGGACGGATAAATGTGAAGACAATTTTCAAGAACTGAAGAAAAGATTAAGTGAAGCTCCTGTTTTGTCATTGCCAGATGACACAGGAAATTTTGTAGTGTATATTGATGCTTCACATAGAGGACTTGGTTGTGTGCTCATGCAGCATGGCAAAGTCATTGCGTATGCATCATGGTAGTTAAAGGATAATGAGAAATTTTATCCTACTCATGATCTAGAACTGGCCGCAGTAGTATTTGCCCTAAAGATATGGAGTCATTATCTTTACGGGGAGAAATGTGAGATATATACGGACCATAAGAGTCTAAAGTATATCTTCACTCAGAAGGAGTTGAATATGAGACAGAGAAGATGGCTAGAGTTGATAAAGGATTACGATTGTGAAATCTCAGATCATCCCGGAAAAGCTATGATGTAGTTGTCGGCGCCTTAAGTAGGAAGGGTCGGGAAAGTTGTCTATGTTAATGACTCAAAATGAGTTAATAATGAGAGATGGCTAGGATGGAAATAGAATTAAAGATGTCGAGTGAATCGAGACAGATACTTTTTACGATGGAGATGCAATCTACCATCGTAGAGAGAGTCAAGGAGGTACAACTCAAGACTGACAAGTGTAACCAGATGAAGAAGCGGTTATCCGAGAAGGAAGATGCTAAGTATAGTCTTGATAATGAGGGATTATTAGGATTTGAAGGAAGAATTTGGGTTCCAAATGAGATGTAATTAAAGGAGCAAGTGTTACAAGAAGTTTATAGTTCGAGGTACTCGATACATCCCGGTAGCACTAAGATGTATCAAGACCTTCACTGGAGTTTTGGTATTCAACATGAAGAGAGAAATAGCAGAGTATGTGAGTAGGGTGCTTGACTTGTCAAAAAGTTAAGGCCGAACATCAATGACCCAGTGGCTTGTTACAGTCATTGGAGATTCCAGAATGGAAGTGGGAGCATATCTCGATGGATTTCATGGTGGGACTTCCAACGACGGCAAAAGGGTACGATTCGATTTGGGTAATAGTTGACCGATTGACGAAATCGGCTCACTTCTTACTGATTAGGGTCAAGTATAACTTAGACCAGTTGGCTAAACTTTATGCTAAGGAAATCATTTCCAGACATGGAGTACCAGTATTGATTGTGTCAGATCATGATCCACGATTCACATCGAACTTCTGGAGAAGTTTGCAAGAACAGTTGGGAACACAGTTGAAGTTAAGCACAACTTATCATCCACAAACTGATGGGTAGAGCAAGAGAAAAATTCAGACGTTAGAAGACATGTTGAGGTCTTGCGTCATGGATTTCAAGGGTAGTTGGGATGATCACCTACCACTTGTAGAGTTTGCGTATAACAACAGTTATCATGCAAGCATATGCATGCCGCCTTATGAAGCTTTATACGGAAGAAGGTGTAGAACACCATTGTGTTGGGATGAGGTGGGAGAACGCCGGATGCTAGGACCAGAATTGGTACAGTAGATAGCGGATGTGGTAAAGTTAATTCGGATGCGTCTCGTCATAGCTCACGATAGACAAAACAAGTATGCGGACTCGCATAGATTAAACCGAGAGTTTGAAGTAGGTTCATATGTGTTTCTAAAGGTATCTTCCTGGATAGGAAAGATACGCTTTGGAAAGAAAGGAAAATTAAGTCCAAGGTTTATAGGACCTTTTGAAGTATTAAAACGGGTGGGAGAGGTAGCTTATGTGATAGCATTACCTCCAGACCTAGAAAGAATACATAACGTGTTTCACATATCTATATTACGTCCGTATAAGCTGGACTATAAGCATGTAATCGAGTATGAACCGATTCATATCGAGAAGGATTTAACTTATGAGGAATCGCCAATTCAGATCATTGATAAAAAGGAACAAGTTTTGAGGAACAAAGTAATACCATCAGTGAAGGTATTATGGAAGAACCATGATGCCGAAGAAGCAACGTGGGAATTACAAGAAAAGATGAAGAAAAATTTTCCTCATCTATTTAATTAAAGTAAGACGAGATTCTAGGGACAAAATCTTTATAAGGGGGGAAGAATATAACAACCGAGAAACTCAGATCTTATTGTAAAATAATTTTATTAAATTAAATAATAATAAAATTATATTCTATGTGTTATCAAGATGGTTGTCATTCTATAACCTATTGATACTGGAATGTTGTAGTATTTGAGCTACGTGAAGGAATTAAAGTGTTTGAATTTCTAAGACGAAAATAAAAGTTTTTTTAGAAATTTTCTGAAAAACACTATTCATCGGTATTTGCTCGGGATTCATTTTTGAATTTTCGAGAAATATGTAATGATAGAATATTAAGGTAAGACAGATTATGTGATAATAATCTAGTTATGGAAAACGTAATATTTCGCTTGTGGACTTAAGTTATAAACATTAAGTAAAGCGAAGTGGGAATGAGTAAAGTAATAATTGTATGATACTTTGGTATTGTGCAAAGGAATGAAAACAAGTATAATACTAAGTATTATACGAGTTTGTATGAAGGATGAATTATTGTATATAAATTCTATATGAATTAGAATACAAGAAAAATGAATAAACCATATGTATATGTATTATGTAATATTAATGGACTTGTAAAGATTGGTTAGGATTTTGTACAAGCCCAAGTCAATTAAGGTTAAGGCCCAACTATTGAATTAATAAGCAAGTGAGTGTTTGTTAAAGCAAAGCCCAAGGATTTATTTAATCCAAGCCCAAGCTAGAATCCATGAGTTGACAAACCCATGGGGCAAACCATATTAATGTGATTAATGTGTGGTTATCAAGTATTAAAAGTGGTGACCAAGATAAGTGGTGACCAAGTTATGTAATGATCAAGTATTAGGAGTAATGACCAAGACTTATGAGTAGTGGTCAAGCAAAGGATAATTGTTCTGATTATCAAGCAATGAATAGTAAGGAGGTGGCTTAGTGTTATGACTAAATTGCCCTAGCTTTGGGAGTTCTATAAATAGAAGAGCTTGCTAGCCATTTTGCTACTTGTTTAATCTAAACAATTTATCAACTTATAAATTGCTTAATATTTAGGGAGTTTGAGTTACAAATATGTTACTTCCATAAGCCAAGAAAGAAGAAGAAGACTACTTACAAATACTTCAAAAGTAAGACCTCTTTTCCAATTATCTTCTATCTCTATCATGATAGGTTGATGAGAAAAGTTTGGATTGAGGAACATGAATGATAAAAAGTAAGAAGTATGTGTAAGTAATGAACTTAAGCCACATAAGTTGGTAATAAGTCATTTGAGCTAGCATAAGTATTAAACTTATGTGAGTTTATTAGTTGAAGTAAAATGGAAGTAAAAGAACTTGTATGATTATATGTATCATGTATACATAAGTAAAGCTATATGTTGAGAACATATATATATGATGATTAAGAAACTTTAATTATCATAGGTCTTGAATGATAGGTTCATAAGTAGTTTATAATTTGACAAGTTATAAGTTTATGAAGAAATAAGTCAAATTCCAACCATGAGTATAAGTTGTTGGAATAAGTATGTTAAGATGTTCACATGATGAATGGAATTCATTTGTAATGTTGAACAAATCATAAGAATGAAGATTTGTCGGAAATCGTACGATTAAACGATAATCGTCGAATTCGTGAAATTCCCGGATTAGAAGTCAAATTTTAAGTTTGAACTCAGAAATGTTATTTTCCAATGGAGGCAAGTCATGTTCGTCATTTAAGAGTTGCGGACTCGAGAATGGGCGAATTCCGACTTAGAACGAAGAAACGAGCGTTGAACGTTCAAGAACGTTTATCGTTTTCGTTAAAAATGAACCAATAGGTGAATTTTTAGAGAACGAAGTCGAATAGATAAAATTCTTTCATGAACGTGTAGATTACGTAATTTATGAACCATAGGCTTTTGAACGAACCAATTCGGACTTATAACGAAGAAGTTATGCGTCCGAGAAGTTCGCAAAATTTCAAAGATTGAAAAATTTTCTGGTGCACAGAGTTGGCGCCAACCCTAGACCAAATTGGTCACACCGCAGCGCGAAACAGTAACCGAGCTCACTGCTAATTCACGTCAGAGAGCGAACCCTAGTATTATTTGTGGCGTCATAGCCCATGAATGTGTCAGACCTATTGAAACTCTTCATACAATACACGCCCATTAAGTAAGGACTCACATCATGCAATTTCCCCAAGTCCGAGACTTCTCCACTGCTAACTCATGCACCAAGTAGCGCGAAAGCTATAGTTATAAAAGTCGTCCGCAGCGCCGCCTCGTGACATAGATAGTAAGGAAAGTTTATAAGTACAAAGAAAGTTTGGTAATTAATTTTAAAAGTAAACATACTTTAAGGAACATAAACTAACATTATTAAGCTTTGTTAAACCTTAAGGATGTTGAGTAAAGGTTGAAATAACCTAGTCAAATATGAATGAAAGTTTAATGATAAATTGAATGAATAGTATAATGTAATCTAATACACAATTAGATTGAGATGAAGGGTAAGATATAGTAATATACATACTTTGTTATATGTGACCTAATGTAAGGCATTATGTGATCATGTATTGTAGAGACTTGAAAGACTTGAACATAAAGTAATTACACCGTAGCATACGCTAAAGGCAAGTATTCTAACTCTTGTCTCTGTTCAATCTGAACATGTTTTTGAAGTTCATGTCTCCTTACGCATGAATTGACGTATGTTAAAGTTAAAGCTAATTCCTTTGGCTAGACTTGATAATATTGAGTGGATTATTGATAATCTATTCATCTGTTATCAACTGTTGTTATCTTTTGTCAACTACTTGATATGGTTTTCAAAAGAAGACTAAAATGTTAAAATGTTTTATCGGTAAAACGACAGGCACGTGAGGTTCCCAAATTATTAAACGTACATACGTTTAATGGATGTAGTGTTGATCAACATAGAGTACAATAGGCTGATCACCTAGAAGTGCTCGTAAGTAATACCGGGTTTACGGACTTAGTTCCGGGTTGTCCTTTTTAAAGAAGAATGAATACTCGAGGTCTTTGACCGGAGTGTATGTTTTACTGAATATTATTCATTGTGAAACATTTTGAAAGAAAAGATGAAGTGCTATTTTGAATCATCAATAGTACTTCATAACTATTGTTCAGTTATCGAAGATATATGATTCATATGTATCAAGCATGTTGTTATTGAAATTGTTATACTTGTTGAGCTCGTTATGCTCACTCTTGCTTGAACCATATGAATGTAGCTAAGACTGAACGTCCCGAAGGATCGAATAAGGATAAAGGAAAAGCTAAGGCAGATTATTAAGATGTCTTGTAATAGTATAGGGCTATTATTGTAATGTAATGAATATTATGATAAAGAACCTTTGTAATTGGTTTAGAACCTGTGAAATGTAAATATTAATTTGAATATATAGAAGTTATGTTCGTTCTTTGAGACTTTTCAATTGAATGAATGTATGAATGTTTGTACAGTATAGCACCATCTGTCGAGTTGGAAGATACCCGGATTTGGGGGCGTTACATGTATCCTTGGTGGCGGATAAAAGTCCCTCTTGTAAGATGAAATGAATAATGTATTTATCATTATTTGTAATGAAAAAGGTTATATGGTTTTTAGAACCTGGGATTTGAGAGTGTATGTTGTTATATTTTGGTATATAATGATGTATGTTTGGAAGAAGATGGGATCGTGACGTACGGAATTCGGGTGTGAAGATAGACCGGATTTCGGGGCGATACATCTTTTAATCATGCATGCTAGTGTGTTCAATCACTTTAGTCCTACATTTCATGTCAATATAAACCATATTATCATGTTCATAAAGTCAAGATGCTAACATGATGCGTTCATGACAAAGTTCACTTTTGAAATCACAAACCTCATTTCAAGACCACAAGTGTTGTGTTAATCATTGCTATACTTGTTCATACTACATGCATGTGCCTACGTGTGCATGTTAAAATAGTTTACAAGCTTGCTCTACCATGTACTAACAAGTTAGCATGAATTAGAAATAAAACAGGACATCTCGTGTCTCAAATGCGAGTCTCAAATGCATTGCTTGCACCCTAATATAATTAGAGTAGCAATTGCCATGCCTGAGACAAAATTGAATTAAGATTACTGCCCAGTTACAGCACACCCCTAGTATAAATAGGGCTAGCGATTCTTGCAGTCTGCACATCGAGAGATAAGTAGACTCTGTTCTGCAGTTCAACAACCCACCATACAAAAATCCTTACAACATTGCTTCTAACATAACCCAACACACTTATAAGCATAAATAACACTAAGAAACATAACTCAAATCAACTAATAACCAATTCATGCTTAATTGAAAGAATCTTAACAAAACTCAACTAAGAACATAAGTTGGGATTTTCATACCTCTTGAGGTAATTGAGTGCAATACTCTTACTCCTTACAAGCTCTTAGCAACTAATTCTCAGCAATTGCAATAAGGAAGGTGAAGGTCTTATTTATAGAAGATTGATTATCTAGACAATGTCATTACCTCACAAATCAATCCATTGGCTTTCAAGAAAGCACAAGGGTTAAGGAAGAGTTTGTGAGAGTTGGTAATTCTACTCATGAATCCCACTCCCCATCTATGTTGGTTGATTTTGAGGTGGAGATAGGCTAGGCTAGGATTATTCACGTGGGAAGAAGAAATGGGACTCTAATATGTGACAAAGCAATTTCCAGCACTAGCAAAATAATGAAATGCAACATTTGGCTTATAACAAATATATACATAATATAAACTTTGGTTATAAAATATGTCTACACAATTTATTTAATCTAACATAGGGTATAATAATTTAAAAGGGCATACAATGTATTTCCCAATTACAAGATATCTAGTAGTGCACATACATATAATCCATGTACATTTTCTATTATCACCAAATACCATTGTGCATTACTTGCACCATTAATCTAGCAAATAAAATCATATCACATAAATTATTAATCTCTTACTCAACAATTATCATTTATCTAATAATAATTATAAATCCACATATTATCAATTAATTACTCATAATTGCAATTAATCAATATAAATAAAATCTTGTACTATATTCAAATAAATTGAATATTTAATTATTAATAATCTTATCAATTCCTTGATATTAAAAACTTAGAGTTAGTTCACTAATTTAAATCAACTATTAGTGACTCCCTTTAATCATTTCATAAATTCACATAACCACATAAGGTTTAAATAAACTCACAAAACTAACTCATTAAAAATTAAATTACATATTTAATTAATAAAGAGTTTAAAAATTCGTGGATGTTACAGTACTTATAACCGTGGACAGAGTTCAAGGTCTTATGACCCTCAGCATGATTTGGAATCTTTTAAATTCCTGTTGTTCATATCACTTCCCAATTATTGAGCAATTGTGGAAGATTCTTGGTATTCTGAAAGGTGAAAGTGGAAAGGATGAGAAAATTAAGCAAAACATAATAATTTCAAGAAGGAATTGAAACTCCAGAAAGAGGAGAAATGTGAAACTCTTAGAAGAGGAAGAGGTGAGGAATATGATGATCTTAGAAAGATCCTTAGAGAAAGAATTTGGTTGCAGAACCTAATGAATAAATAGATATCAACATAAAATCTATTTTGATAAATGGAATGAATGAATAAAGTAATAACGTAAAATCTATTTTGATAGATTGAATGAATGAAGAGTAATAAATAAAATTTTGAGGATGAAATTCTTAGAAGAATGGGTGAATGTAATATCCCGAGTGTTCATGATAATGATCCTTAGAGAAGGAAATGAACGGGTTAAAGAATATGTAATACTCAAATACAATTGAGTCTAAGTAAAGGTTATGAAATAAAATGTACAAAAATTTATTATGAAGAATCGTGGGAGTAGGAAATATAAAACCTATATTAAGGTAATGTGTTGAAGTTATTCAACGAAGAGATTTGGTAAGAAACCTGAGGAAGGTGGGGTTTCGGTGATTCCGAGGACGGAATCCTTATAAGGTGGGAAGAATGTAACAATCCAGAATTTTATTTATAATTTCAAATATTTATTGAATTAAATAAATATTTTTAATTGATGTGTTTGTTGTTTAGTAGATATTTATTGGATTATTTATTAGTAAGTAAATAATCCATGAGTTATAGAAATTAACTTAATTAAGATAAAAGAGTGAAAAATGTGACAATTTGATTATTTGAGTTCTGATTTTGGGGACAGAATCCTTATAAGGAGGGAAGGATGTAACGATCCGGAATTTCAAATTGTAATATTAAATATTTATTAAAATATAAATATTTATTTGATGTGTTTATTGTTGTAATTGATGAGATAAATATTTTATTGATGTAATGGTTGCTAGTAAATATTTATGAATCTAAATTCATTAGATATTATTCTAAATTAAATTAATTTATAATTTAGAGAGTTTTAATATAACATGAGATGTTATATTGTTATTTTAATTTAATAATTTATGGTGGTATATTGTTATTAAATAAAATTATAATAAAATTATAATTTGTGATATTTGTTAAAGTGGAATATTTATTTAAAATATAGTATGTGATTGATTTATTTGATTAATGTTGGATATGGAGATCCAAATAAATAATATGTGATTATAAATTATAAACTAAATTATTTATTAAAATAAATTAAAGGAGTTTAATTTAGTTTTGCCAAACAAGGCTTAAATATATTAATTCTTTAAAATTTAAAGGGTTTTTTCAAACAAAGCCTTATGGCTTTTGGGTTTTTAATTCTTGAATTTTAATTAATATAAATAAAATAAATTAAAATAATAAATATAATATACTTATAACATATACGTTAAGGGGTAACTGATATCCCAATTAGTGTGCGTATTTCTTTTTACGCATTCTAGTTGCTAAGCCTAAGGGAAAACACAGAGAGAAAGATGGAGCTTAGAGAGAAATTAAGAAGAAAGAAGAGATACTCTAAGAATCAAGAGGAAAAAGAGGATTAAACAAGGATTTTCAATTATCTAACTAGAGCTTAGAAGAATCAAATGTAAATTCCTAAGTTTCTAGTTTTTTATTTTTGTTTTCTAAAGTCTTGTAATTAGGTTTTTGGTGGTTAAATTTGTTGAAGTATAGTTTGTATATGTTTATGGGTATATATAATATGTTATATATCATCTATAAGCAATTTTTAGGTAATTGAATTCATGAATCTATCTAAGGATAAAGAACTTGTGTTCTTAATGAAATATGTATGTTATGGCTTAGTTGGAGTCAAAGTTTAGTTATGAAATCATGATGAAAACCTTAAATTGATGATGTATTCTGATAGTACTTGGAAAAACGAAAACAACCCAATTGGAATGAACAAAAACGGATGTAAAACGAATTCGTAGTGAATGAATTCGCTAAATATGTTTAAAACATTAAAATAGAGTATGAACATGTGTTTTGGGTCAAATTTTAGGTTGGTTAATGTTTTTATAAATTGTTAGAATTCTATTATGTTGTAGTTCTATGAATTACAAATCCATATAATCAAAAACGGACTAATTTGGATGTTTATAACTCAGTTATGAAGATTAGTAGGAGAAAAGGGTCAAAAATCGCAAAACATCAGAATCAAGGCGGCAGCTGAACTTGTTGGTATTTCCCAAGAGCTCTTGTGCATCGTTAATCTATGAAGGAGTTAGAAAAGCGAGTTGGGCGCAGCACCTAGTGTGCAAGGTGTGACTGCTTTGACCTATTTTGGTAAAACGGTTATAACATTTTCATACGAACTCCGATTTAGGTGATTCAAGATGATCCAGAACGAGGACAAATAGACCTACAACTTTTGTTCTTTACGTTATTTAATTTGAGGTCTTTTGGAAGGGTCAAAATGGTCATTTGTAGGACTATTGTGTTTTGGGAGACAATCGGAGGGCGTCGGGCATGCACGTATGCAAGTGTAGTGCTCTTGACGATAAAAGATGTTGTTCTAAGTTATAGAACATGAATATTATGAAGTATAATGATACTTAACATTAATAAATGATATATTAGATAAGTTATATGCGCATACTAAGCACACACAAGAAAGACAAATTGGGCATGTGACGAATAAACGTCGAAACGACATGATAAGTGATAATGAACGTAAAAAGTGGTTTAAATCAAATGAAATGAATATAATAAGATATTGAATAGTGTTAATATAAAACCAATAAGTAGTCCTAGCAAGACTTAAACACTTGAATGAACTTCGAATATGAAATACAGTGAGATATAAGTTGAAAGTTAACATAATAAAATTAAACATTGTGTATATATAATAGGAAGGGTTATGAGATGTAAAGTAAAGTTTATGTTACAATTACTATGTGTTGCTATGTGACTAATAGTTGATGTACATGATTATATAATTCTGTAGGGCACGTGAAGTGCAGATAACTGTAAGCTATTAAACTGTTATTGGTAAACAACGATCAAGGCAAGTCTTTCAGTTCCTATTTGCTATGTGAATTTAACTGTTTTAAATCTTTATTGAAAAATCATGATGTCTTATATATATGTTGAATGTATGAAATGTTAAAGTCAACTTATGACTATGTTGATTGAGTAAAGCATGCTGATTGAGTAAGGAACTCAATCTTTATACTTGTTATATGAACTGTAAGATGTATGTTATGTTAGTCCAATGTTTATGAGATATATGTTGAGCATGCTATTATGTGCTATGTGATGCATGAAAACTGTTAGATTTTGTTGGGCTGTCGAGCTCAACCTTGCAAATAACCATTTTTGCAGGTTAAGGATTGAAGGTAACACTATGTGCTACTTGAATGACGTGGATCAAAAATAATACACGAAGATTAATATTTTACCTAAAGTTGTTATTTCTTTATACCATGATTAAGACTCATGAGACATACTAAATGTTTTATGATGTATAGTTTTATGTTGAGTTGTAAAGCTAAAGTTAGAGTTATCTGATATGTAAAGGTTATCGGATTGAATTGTAAAATTTTATATAATAACAGTGATAAAGTGAATCATAAAATGAGATTGATTCAAAGACATGTAGATGATAAAGGTTTTGATTCAGGGAATTAAAGTAAGAAGACATAAAAGTTTAAATTATTCCACATTTTATAAAGTTTAACATCGAATAATGATGTAAAATTAGAAAGTAGATGTGTTATTAACGACCAAAGTTGGGAATTAAATTGTATGAATTTTGGGGTCGTTACACAAAGTACTTTTTGAAGATTGACTTGAGGACCGGTTATCACCAACAGAAAGTGAGGCCGGAGGATATTCCAAAGACGACATTCAGAACTCGGTATGGACACTTTGAGTTTCTGGTAATGACATTTGATTTGATTTAACGCTACCAAAGAAATTATGGATTTGATGAATGAGTGTTCAAAATAAAGATTTGTAAAATCCCAAATTTTACGAATAAAGATTTATTTTCTCGAAATATTTTTTCAAAATTATGGTGTGGATTTGAGATAATGTTATAGTTGTGGGTAATATTTATAAATTTTGAAAAGTATGCAATTTGTTGTATAATATTCGATTGGTCGGGGAATATTCTTTTTGTTGGGGAATATCCGTACGATGGTATAATCATTGGTGGACACCACAACAGAATTATTGTCGGATTGAGAAAATGATAAAAATATTTTTATGAAAATAACGGCGGAAGTTTTACCGTTAAAACTGTTGAACTACTAGGTAGTAAAAGTACAGTAATACGCGTGGTTGCATAGTAGCACACGATATTGATTATTGATGCTTACGTGAGAAGTCACTCAGTTTTGTTCAATTATTGCTACAGTAATTGTTGCATAGTATCTCACGTTATTTGATTCAATTATTATCAATATTTTATATATTATTAAATCAATAATTAAGATGACAAAGTTATTAATATTATTATTTGCAATATTAACGATGTCTAGAAGTTCTTCCAAGGAGAGGTTTGGTCACCTAATTGCGTGCAATAGGAAGAAATCCTTATTGGAAAGCCCCCTCTTCCCTAGGAACGACCTGGTCGATTAATAGTGTGAATTATAATAATGATGATGAGTTTTGTTTTATTAGTATTATTAATGTAATAAAACAGAAAAGCTTTTTATATAAAATAGAATACTTTTATAAAGTTATTCGTTTTATTAGACTATAAATAGAATATATAATATTCTATTACGCATAGTATCTTGCATAGTAAAATCTTTTTATATAAAACGTAATACTTTTATAAAGTTATTTGTTTTATTAGACAATAATTAGAATATATTATATTTTATTATGCATAGTGTAATATAGTGCCTAAATAGTGTTTTGCATAGTAAAATCTTTTTATATAAAATAGAATACTTTTATAAAGTTATTTGTTTTATTAGTTTTTAAATAATATATATATATAGAGAATATATTATATTTTATTGCATAGTGCTTTCTATTTTCCTATAAATAGGATGCTTCGTTAGAATTGAAAACCACACCGTAAGTTCGGAGAATTCTTCTATAATCTTGAGTATTTTCTTAGAGTTTTAAGAAGCTTTGAGCGTAGAAGAAGTTTTCTTTTCTTCAAGAATATCCTCACCCTACCAAATTTTAATACTCTTCTTTTACGTTAAGGGGTATTATTTCTTTCTTATTCATGAAGAGAACTTCTGTTATTCCATTCTTTATTATTCTGTTGGAATAACCTGTATACACGGGCTACCCTATACTTGGTGAAATTCTTCTGTTATTCCATTCTTTATCATTATGTTGGAATAACATGTCTATGCGAAGTACCGCATACATGGTGAAATTCTTCTGTATTCCATTCTTTATCATTATGTTGGAATAACCTGTCTATGCGAAGTACCGCATACATGGTGAAATTCTTCTGTTATTCCATTTTTTATTATTCTGTTGGAACATCATGTCTGTGCGTTATGCATGCCCTGGTTCCGTTATTTATTATTCTGTTGGAACATCCTATCTGTGCGTTTACGCATGACCTAGTTTCATTGTTTATTATTCTGTTTGAATATCATGTCTGTGCGTTTACGCATGACCTGGTTCCATTATTTATTATTCTATTGGAATATCTTGTCAGTGCGTTTACGCATGACCGGTTTATTTATTTATTATTCGCTGGAATAACTCCGTCATCATACGGTCTATCGTGATGCCCGGTGATTTCTTTTGTTATTCCATTCTTTATTATACTCAGTTGGTTAAAGTTTTGACTTCTATACTCCATGAAATTAGTGGAATATCCTTGATATTTGCGCTTCATCCAATATCTTTTCATGGAAATATTCTTCTGAGCATTCTTGAGTTTTACTCTACAAAGAAGTATCATGTTGACAATTTGGACGTTATTAGTTCCTGGATAAATTAATTCTTGAACTTGTTTTATTGAATTCTTATATCATTGTCATCATCCTCATGTTTATATTATGTTTAAAGTCATCTGTATTCAGTAGTGCATAAATGGACTTGGTATGATTATGACCGTGGATTATTCGGTGTAATCATGGCCCGTAATGTTACAAATGATGTGGAAAAAGTCCTCATTGGCCCGTAGTGTGCATTGATGGACGCTTGTTGGCATGATCATGACCATTGATGAATACACGCATATCCTTGGCCCGTAGTGCATGGATAATTTTGGTTGTGATACTAATGAATATCCTTGGCGTTAGTGGGGAAGATGTGGATTATTAATTGTTTGAGTCTCAAATGATAAAAGTGATGAAAACCCTTTTAAATCATAAAAGATAGTAGATTTTATTCTCTACTTGACTCTTTTAATGGATTGCTTGTTCCGCTGCAGTTAAACTTGATATTTGTTATATTTTATCAGTTTAACACTATTGAAGGCTAACGATAATTTATTCTGCATTATCTTAGTCATAATATTTCTTACTGGGCTAGTTGAGCTTATCCTTTCTTTCACTGTTCTCTTCAGGAAATGAGAACGTAGCCGGGACTAATCGGGGAACGGAGTGACGATCTAGATGATAGTATTAGTAGTCCTCACTATTCTATTAAATAGTGTGAAAATAAATGTAATGAGGACTCTTTTGAGTGTGGATATTATCTAGATGACAATATTCTTATTAAAACTCTCAGTTTACGCTTTGTCGTATTTTGCACGACAGCTATATTATTAAGTTGTATTTGAATTTTGTACCATGTATTTGGCGACTCAAGATGGGTGATGTATACCTATTTTGGGGGCATCATAGTTGGTATCAAAGCTTAGGGATATGATCCCTGGCTAAGATATGAGACAAGAACTAGGAGGGGAGAGACGGGAAATTCCTTCGCTAGTATGACCTACCTAAGTTTATTTGGTATTTAATTGGTCGGTCAGAGTATAGGGATAATATGTGATATGTTAATTAACCCTTGTCTTGTAGCAGTATTTGAAAATGACATCTGAGAATGTTGAGAACATCAATGGAGCACAGGAGACCGTTGAGTCTCCACAGATCAATAATTAGGATAATGTGCATCAGGAAGGCGATAATCCTCAGGCAAATAACAACACTGACCAGATGATGAACGATGGAATGGTTAGAGGCTTTATGCAATTCATGCAACATCAGGCAAGAGCGGCTCTTGTCCAAAATGCAGGTGGAAACACTGGCAACTCTTGGACGGTCATCGCTAAGCAGTTCAAGGAACTGGGACCACCAGAGTTTTTGGGAAAGCCAGAACCACTTAAGGCAGAGACGTGGATAAAGCAGATCACCAAGATATTTGATGTCTTGGAATACTCAAATGAGCAAAAGGTTCCATTCGCCACCTTTATGTTGCGTGAAGAGGCAGATTATTGGTGGGAATCTGTAAAACGTACCCAGCCTGACGCACTCAAGATGTCTTAGGAGAAGTTCCAAGAGTTGTTCAATGACAAGTACTTTCCCAAAAGTATTCGTCACATGAAGGAAGTAGAGTTCATCAAGTTGGAGCAAAACAACATGACCGTTTCGAAGTACGAAGCCAAGTTTGCCGAGTTGTCCCGATTTGCGTCCCATTTGGTTGATAATGAGGAGCGAATGACGCGAATGTTTCTTAGAGGTTTAAAACCCAAAATACGTCAATACCTCATTTCTCACAAACTTTGTTTATATTCAGATGTTGTGAATAGGGCTCAGTTATTGGAGCGCGATAATGAGTCAGCACAACCAAAAGGCAACGACCAACAACACGATAATAATCGATATCGTGGCAACGATCCTTCGGAACAATGATAACCATCGTGGGGGAAATTATCATGCCAAGAATGGTAACCACTTCGGTGGTAATCATGGCCGAGATAATAGAAGTGGAAATTTCAAGAAGAGAAGGTTCAATAATGATGGAAAGACAAAGACACCAAAGACTCGTTTCAAAGGAAGAAGAACGACCACCGGTCGTATGTTTCAAATGCAGACAGGAGGGACACATCCGTCCAAACTGTACGCAGCAATCCAAAGCGTGTTTTAATTGCGGAAGAGAAGGTCACCTAGCTTGATTTTATCGTATGGTGAAGTCAAGTCCAGCTGGGATAGTGATGCCAAAGGATGTCCCAGACAAGTCAAAGCCGGTAGTTTAAGAGAGAGCATTTTTTTTGTGACAAGGAACTTGAATAAAATTATCACGGGTAAGTTAATCATGAACTCTTGTGAAGTCTATACCGTGTTAGATACCAGTTCTACTCACTCTTTTATTTCACCTAGCTGTGTTCAATGTTTGAACTTAACTCCGGAGAAGTTAGCTTTGATTTATCTGTTGAAACTCCATTGGGAGAAACCTTCGTTACCTCCACTATTTATAAATCTTGTTTGATTTAAATCAACACTTTCACGTTACCTATCAATCTTATCTCTTTGAAAATACTTGCCTTTGATGTGATTTAGGAATCGATTAGTTAACTACTCATCATGCTTTTTGTAAATTTGTTAACTTTCATACTCCTAACCAACCTGTTATGAAAATTCAAAGTAACCAAACCACTAAAGTCAATCATTGTCATATCAAGCCATAAGTAAAGAGCTCTGAGCCTTTATCTGGTGACTTCCTTGTGTGGAATGCACCGAAGCCAAACTTTCTGTAGGCGACGTCGTGAATGACGATGGCAAGTTGATAGATATCAATGTGACGTGTTATCCAAGTCTTGGATGAGGGTCACAGTTTTGAATGATATTTCTATCGTTAATAAATTTCTTGACATATTCCTGAAGACTTCTTGGCTTACCCTAGAGCGTGAAATCAAATTTTGTATTGACCCCAGTACAAAACCCATTTCTTAAACCCTCAAATATTTCTTCAACTAAAATGAACGTAACATGCGCCAAAGACGTTGACTCGAGCTGTTCAAGATTATGATCTTACCATTCAATACCATCGTAGGAAAAGCGAACATGGTAGCTAACGCGTTTAGTAGAAGATTGTATGCGGTTACAAGTGCGAATATACGAACCCACGTGAAGTAACGAATATACGATTAGAATCGACTTTAATCGATAAAGTTAAAGTCACTCAAACTACACACCCGGAGCTGGTGAATACGAAGAAGAAGGTTCAAGAAGGCGCTATCTCAACCCTCGATTTAATTGGCCCATTTGAAATCCTCGATCGAGTAGGAACTGTGGCCTATAGGCTCGTTTTACCGCCAAATATGTTGCGTGTTAATAACGTTTTTCACGTATCGATGTTACGTAAATATGTGGACGACCCGAACCACATTATTGAATTAAAACTAGACGAGATAGCAGAAGATTTAACGTATGAGGAGATACGTGTTAAAATCTTGGATAAGAGGCATCGTATTCAACACTCAAGGGTTATGCCTCAAGAGTTAGAATCTGACGAAGTGTCCTCATTTGTTCGGCATACCAAGTACGTAGGTAAATTTCGAGGGCGAAATTTCATAAGGAGGGGAGATTGTAAATCCCAAATTTTACGAATAAAGATTTATTTTCTCGAAATATTTTTTCAAAATTATGGTGTGGATTTGAGATAATGTTATAGTTGTGGATAATATTTAAAAATTTTGAAAAGTATGCAAGTTGTTGTATAATATTCGATTGGTCGGGGAATATTCTTTTTGTCGGGGAATATCTGTACGACGATACAATCATTAGTGGACCCCACAACGGAATTATTGTCGAATTTAGAAAACAACAAAATATTTTTATGAAAATAACGGCGGAAGTTTTACCGTTAAAACTGTTGAACTATTCGGTATTAAAAGAAAAGTAATACCCGTGATTGCATAGTAGCACACGGTATTGATTATTGATGCTTACGTGAGAAGTCACTCAATTTTGTTCAATTATTGCTACAGTAATTGCTGCATAGTATCTCACATTATTTGATTCAATTATTGTCAATATTTTATATATTATTAAATCAATAATTGAGACGACAAAGTTATTAATATTATTATTTGCAATATTAACGATATCTAGAAGTTCTGTCAAGGAGAGGTTTGGTCACCTAATTGCGCGCCAATAGGGAGAAATCCTTATTGGAAAGCCTCCTCTTTCCTGGGAACGACCTGGTCGATTAATAGTGTGAATTATAATAATGATGATGAGTTTTGTTTTATTAGTATTATTAATGTAATAAAACAGAAAAGTTTTTATATAAAACAGAATACTTTTATAAAGTTATTCGTTTTATTAGACTATAAATACAATATATAATATTCTATTATGCATAGTATTTTGCATAGTAAAATCTTTTTATATAAAATAGAATACTTTTATAAAGTTATTTGTTTTATTAGGCAATAATTAGAATATATTATATTTTATTATGCATAGTGTTGCATAGTGCATGTATAGTGTTTTGCATAGTAAAATCTTTTTATATAAAATAGAATACTTTTATAAAGTTATTTATTTTATTAGATTTTAAATAATATATATATATATTTAGAATATATTATATTTTATTGCATAATGCTTTCTATTTTCCTATAAATAGGATGCTTAGTTAGAATTGAAAACCACACCAGAAGTTCAGAGAATTCTTCTATAATCTTGAGCGTATTTCTTTAGAGTTTTAAGAATCTTTGAGCGTAGTGCAAGTTTTCTTCAAGAATATCCTCGCCCTACCAGTCGGAATACTCTTCTTTTACGTTAAGGGGTATTATTTCTTTCTTATTCATGAAGAGAACTTCTGTTATTCCATTCTTTATTATTCTGTTGGAATAACCTGTATACACGGGCTACCCTATACTTGGTGAAATTCTTCTGTTATTCCATTCTTTATCATTATGTTGAATAACATGTCTATGCTGTACCGCATACATACATGTGAAATTCTTCATATTCCATTCTTTATCATTATGTTGAATAACTCATACATCAAAAAGTACCGCATACATGGTGAAATTCTTCATTATTCCATTTTTATTATTACGCTTGAACATCATGTCCGCATGCGTTATGCATGCCCCGTTCCGTTATTTATTATTCTGTTGGAACATCCTATCTGTGCGTTTACGCATGACCTAGTTTCATTGTTTATTATTCTGTTTGAATATCATGTCTGTGCGTTTACGCATGACCTGGTTCCATTATTTATTATTCTATTGGAATATCTTGTCAGTGCGTTTACGCATGACCTGGTTCCGTTATTTATTATTCTGTTGGAATAACCTGTCTGTACGGTCTATCGCATGCCTGGTGATTTCTTTTGTTATTCCATTCTTTATTATACTCAGTTGGTTAAAGTTTTGACTTCTATACTCCATGAAATTAGTGGAATATCCTTGATATTTGCGCTTCATCCAATATCTTTTCATGGAAATATTCTTCTGAGCATTCTTGAGTTTTACTCTACAAAGAAGTATCATGTTGACAATTTGGACGTTATTAGTTCCCCGGATAAATTAATTTTGAACTTGTTTTATTGAATTCTTATATCATTGTCATCATCCTCATGTTTATATTATGTTTAAAGTCATCTCGTGGCCCGTAGTGCATAGATGGACTTGGTATGATTATGACCAGGGATTATTCGTATTGTAATCATGACCGTAATGTTACAAATGATGTGGAAAAAGTCCTCATTGGCCCGTAGTGCATTGATGGACAGTTGTTGGCATGATCATGACCATTGATGAATACACGCATATCCTTGGCCCGTAGTGCATGGATAATTTTTGGTTGTGATACTAATGAATATCCTTGGCGATGAGTGCGTGGGGAAGATGTGGATTATTAATTAAGTCGAGTCTCAAATGATAAAAGTGATGAAAAACCTTTAAATCATAAAAGATAGTAGATTTTATTCTCTCTTGACTCTTTTAATGGATTGCTTGTTCCACCGCAGCTTAAACTTGATATTTGTTATATTTTATCAGTTTAACACTATTGAAGGCTAACGATAATTTATTCGCATTATCTTAGTCATAATATTTCTTCTTCGGGCTAGTTGAGCTTATCCTTTCTTTCACCGTTTCTTTCAGAAATGAGAACGTGGCCGGACTAATCGGGGAACGGAGTGACGATCTAGATGATAGTATTAGTAGTCCTCACTATTCTATTAAATAGTGTGAAAATAAATGTAATGAGGACTCTTTTGAGTGTGGATATTATCTAGATGACAATATTCTTATTAAAACTCTCAGTTTACGTTTTGTCGTATTTTGCACGACAGCTATATTATTAAGTTGTATTTGAATTTTGTACCATGTATTTGGCGACTCAAGATGGGTGATGTATACCTATTTTGGGGGTGTCACAGAATTTGGATAGGTTTGTTGTCGTATTAATCGATGACATTCTAGTATATTCAGAAACGGAGTTAGAACACGCCGAGCATCTTCGTATAGTGTTGGAAACATTAAGGAGGGAGAAGCTATATGCAAAATTCTCCAAGTGTGAGTTTTAGTTGCAAAGGGTGCAGTTTTAAGAGCACGCTATCGACAAGAATGGTGTTTCGGTGGATCCAGCAAAGGTAGAAGCGGTTATTAATTGGGAGCAGCCGAAGACGCCGATAGAAATCAGGAGTTTCCTAGGATTGGTGGGATACTATCGAAGATTTATTCGGGATTTTTCTAAATTAGCATCTACCGTTGACCAATCTTACCAGAAAGACAGTTAAGTTCAATTGGACGGAGAAGTGCGAAGAAAGTTTCCTAGAATTGAAGAAGAGGCTTAGTCAAGCACTTGTGTTGGCCTAACCGGACAACACGGGAGGGTTTGTAGTGTATAGTGATGCATCACACAAGAGACTTGGTCATGTCTTCGATGCAACACTACAGGTCATCAATGCAAGACGCTTCACATCGGCTAAAAGATTATGAGAAGGGATATCCGACTCATGACCTGGAGTCAGCAGCAGTAGTTTTTGCCTTGAAGATTTGGAGGCATTATTTATATGGCGAAAAATGTGAGATATATACAGACCACGAGAGTCTGAAGTATGTCTTCACACAGAAAAAATTAAACATGAGGCAGCGCCGATGGTTAGAATTGGTCAAAGATTATGATTGTGAGATTTTGTACCATCCAGGCAAAGCAAATGTAGTGGCAGATGCCTTGAGCAGAAAAGGCAGAGAGAAGTTATTGAAGATAACTATTCAAGAAGAATTGGTGAAAGATTTCGAACGACTAGACTTGGAGATTAAATATCCGATGGAGGCGAACGAACAATTGTTTACAGTGACAGCGAGTCCGACTTTATTGGATAAGGTTAAAGAAGCACAAAAAAAGGATGAAGGTTGCAATAACATCAAGAAATGATTAACTGAGGGTGATGAGTTGAGATTTAAGATTGATAGCATTAGACTGCTAAGATTTGAAGGACTAATTTGGGTACTGTTAATACCAGAACTATGAGAAGAGATTTTGCAAGAAGCGTACAGTACGAGATATTCGATACACCCAGGAAGCACGAAGAGGTACCAAGATTTGTGTCACCACTTCTGGTGGCCAAACATGAAGAGAGAGGTTGCGGAATGCGTAAGTAGATGCCTAACTTGTCAAAGAGCAAGGTAGAGCACCAACGACCAAGCGGGTTATTACAACCATTAGAGATTCTAGAATGGAAATGGGAGCACATCACAATGGACTTTGTGGTGGGACTTCCGGCAACGCAGAGAGGGCACGACGCCATATGGGTGATTTTAGATCATCTTACTAAGTTAGCTCACTTTTTGCCGATTAAGATTAAGTATAGTTTGGATCAATTAGCCAAATTGTATGTCAAGGAAATTATTTCGAGGCATGGGGTGCCGATGTCTATTGTATCAGATATAGACCAGCGATTCACGTTAAAATTTTGGAAGAGTCTTCAAGAAAGAATGGGGACACAACTACGAATGAGTACTGCGTATCATCCGTAGACCGATTGACAAAGTGAGAGAACGATTCAGACACTTGAAGACATGCTCCGAGCTTGTGTGATGGACTTCAAGGGTAGTTGGGAGGATCACGTTCCAATAGTAGAATTCGCGTATAACAATAGTTATCACGCCAGTATTGGAATGCCGCCGTACAAAGCACTGTATGGTAGGAAATGTAGAACGCCCTTATGTTGGGATGAAATTGGAGAACGTCGACTGTTGGGACCAGAGTTGGTACAACAGACGGTAAAAATCATCAGGGTGATAAGAGCTCGACTAGTGGCAGCTCAAGATTGCCAGAAGAAGTATGCGGACTTACATCACAAGAAGAGAGATTTTGAAGTAGGAAGTTATGCTTTTTGAAAGTATCTCCATGGAAAGAGAAGATTCGTTTTGGGAAGAAGGGCAAGTTGAGCCCTAGGTTCATAGGACCGCTCGAGAGTTTGAGGCGAGTCTGTGAAGTGGCGTATGAGGTAGTGTTACATCCTAAACTTGAGCACATTCACAACGTGTTTCATGTTGAAGAGATGGAAGAGTAATGGTCTAGGAGTCTTACCCTTGATGATCAAACTTGGTTCTTCTTCTTGCTTTGTGAACTAACAAATTCTAGCTTTTTCTCTCTAACCAATAAGTTATAAGTTGTTGGTGGAAATCTAACAAGTAAGAAATGGTCTAGCAAGCTTCCTATTTATAGGATTGACAAAGTTAGGGTAGTTTAGTCTTTAAACCAATCCCACCTATAATGACCGTGAATTTTAAACTCCTTATTAATTAAATATATAATTTAATTTTTAATGAGTTAGTTTCGTGATTTTATTTAAACCTTATGTGGTTATGTGAATTTATAAAATGATTAAAGGGAGTCACTAATAGTTTATTTAAATTAGTGGACTAACCCTAAGATTTTAATATCAAAGAATTGATAAGATTATTATTAATTAAATATTCAATTTATTTGAATATGGTGGCAAGAGTTGAACATATTGGTTAATTGCAATTATGAGTAATTAATTGATAATGTGTTAATTAATAATTATTATGAATAAATAATAATCAATGAGTATAATGCGATTATATATTTTCTTGGTTAATTTGTGCAAACATGCAATAGAGTAAACCTTTATTATATGGTAGTTAACTATATATTTTATATAGTACAAGGTGGCACATTAATATGTCTATATATTATATATATAGACTATATAGTAAGAGTTATCTGCATTCATGTGAATTGCATAATAATATTGTTATATGATGGGAAGTGTGGGTAAACATTCATGTATACCCTGTTAACATATAATAATATCAATTGTTAAATTTATAATGATTTCATTAAGTTATTATGATAATAACAGTCAGGGTAATAAATAATAAGCAATGCACAATTGTATTTGTGTAATAGAAAATGTACACAAATAATCCTTAACTTTCCATTGTGTAGTATCATTAACACATCAAAATTACATTTTGGGAACTATAGTATCCAAACCAAGCTTATTACTGAGATATTGCTCTTGTCCCAAATTGAGTGTCACAAAGTACATGAACAGTAACCTATGCTCTATATACGTAACTTCCAAGTCTGTGATCATTGTCTAGGAAGGTAGCTGATGGTGGGTGGTTGAGCAACCCCTCATGAACCAATGTATTCTCCTTCTTCATTTCAGTCTCAACCTTCCATACAAAGTTAATTCCCAGTCCAAAGTTCTTCTATATATAGTAGCCAATTCTCAGAGTTTACGTTGATTTTGTTTGTCTGTGGAACCTCTGAGAAATTGAGTTTGAGTGAGTGTTGTCCTAAGAAGAGGTTAGCAATCTCAGAGGAAGAAACTAAGTTCATTTAGCTCCAAGAGTTATAAAATCCGAAGCTTTTGTTCTTAGTTGGGTTTTTGTCAAATTCTTATAATTCTCAAGAATTCTCTGTTAATTGATATAGACTAGCATGTCATTGTGTTATCTGGGTTTGTTTGCATGTCTAAGAGTTTTATAATGGGTTTAAACTGAGTCTTGATGTTGATTATGTTGGAACTCTGCCAAAGTTGAGTCCTTATTTTTCTTTACGTCGAGTAGGCCTTGCCGCCACTTCCCTAACCTTCATCGTATGCGTCATGAGGGAAGCGAGATCACAGATTACTCATGTTAGCTCCTTAAGATATTCTGAGCATGTTACTTTGATTATTATATGCATACAAATGACCTGAACTTGTGGACTATGGTAGTTATGTATATAGTAAGCCATAATAGGTTTGTTTTGACTTGGAATATCAAAGAAGGTTTAAAGATTTGAAAACTATAAATGTTATACATGGAGTAATATACATTTTGACCTTGTAAACATATGTAAATAACTTGAGTATATGCACAAATGCATATAAAAGCATGAATTAGACAATATAGACGTATCTTGCATACTTGATCGAATGTTTCTAATGAAGACTTAAAGTTTTGAAAATGAACTTGATAAACTATATATACATTAAGTTGAGAACTTGTAAGTATATTTTTGATGTCTACCATGTATATATATGAAAGTATGATGTATGGTAGGTAAAGTGACTTACATGATTGATAGCTTAACATGTGAATTCTTGATTAAGTAAAAACGAATAATGACCTTTGATATGTTTGATGAAGGGTTAAGACTTAGTTATTCATATAATAGCATGTGTGTTGTGCATGATTGTTCGTTTATGTGCAAGTCGTGTGTGCATTGGCTTCTGCGAAGAATGACCATGTCTTGGTTTGCACCGGTGAAGCGGCGTCATCGCTTACTCCTTAAGTACAAACCAAGCGCGGCCGCGTGGTTCTGCACTAAGATCTTAGTTCTGTTATTAAATTGAGAACTAATGCATGCGTATATGATTACTCTAATCTGTAATACTTGTCCAGTATAATATTCATATGATAATAAGCATGTTATTGAAAGAAGCCTATGATGAATTAGTAAATGGTGATTTCAACTATGACATAGTGTGTTAGAAACTAATCGAGTAATGTAATGATACGTGTATAGAAGCATGTTATGTGATGATTTGATTCTTGTAAGTGTAGACTCATATTAGTTTACACATACTAATTGGAAAGACCGACTTGTTAATGTTAGGTCGTTTCAATGCAAGTTAACCAAAGCTAGAATTATATTGTAGCTGAGCAAACAGGCAAGTTTCCTGAATTTTTACTCTTTTACTTGAGCAAGTTTCCTAAAATTACTCCAAATATTATTGAGTAAGTTTTTTTTGAACTTCACTCTTTGATTGTGCAAGTTCTTTGAATCATACCTTTATCGAGTAAATTCCTTGAACCCTACTTTTATTATGTGCAAGTTTCTCTTACCTTACTAAAACTTATATTGAGCAAGTTTCTTAACTTCCACAACTTTGGATGTTGTGCAAGATTCTTTAATTTCATGTCATTCATATGTTGAATGCAAGTTCCCTAAACTTACTCCAATTATTATTGAGCAAGTTTCCTTGAACTTCACTCCTTGATTGTGCAAGTTCCTTAATTCTTACTCTTTTACTTGAGCAAGTATCTGAACACTATTTTATTGTGTTGCAAGTTCCTAACTTACACAACTTTGAGTTTGTGGAAGTTTTCCTATCCTTCTCAAGCATGCTATTAAGTGGTTTAATTACTTGACAATTATTCCACAACGTTATTATTGATATTCGCACTTAGTGCACTTGAGTTCACACAGTCTTGGACTTGTACATTATTTAAAGTTCAATAATTCTTGAACTGTGTTAGATAGAGTCTGAACCTTTGTTCTATTCAAAAGTGCGTATGAAGTTTTATAAAATCTATCCAAACTAATTGATGGTAAGGATTCTTAGACTGAAAGAACACCCCTTTTATGATAAGGGAGTACCCCAAGTATCTAATATAAGATACAATAAGCAGATTTAAATGTTATGCATATACATAGTGTACGTGAAATTTGATCCCCTCAAGTACTTATTTTGTAGCCAAAGATAACAAAGGGGTTAATTAGCTATTGATTCCATTGGAGTGTTATAGTTCAAAGTCTACTTGACTAGCAGTTATTCTAAAAGCAATCGTTATCTTTGCTTACGATATTCATATTGTTGAATCCTTAAATATTCATATTGTTGAATTCATTGTTAGTTATTTTTCCATTCATCGTGAAATATCCTTATTGTTGTATTTAAACTTATTGAGAAAATTTGTTGCTCATCCTTGCTATATCATGAATATATTGTAGCTAAGCCCGAGACCTCAGGGAAGGACAAGGGTAAAGGAAAGATGTAGAATAGTGGCAAGGAGCAGACTTTACCTTGCGCATAGTTTAAATTACTGTTATGTAATATGAACCCTAATGATTATTTTTGTAACGCCCCAAAAATTTTGGATTTTTGAGAATTAAATTTACATTTTTATTATGTGGATTAAATGAATTTAATTAATTATTTATTGGAGTAAGCTAATTGAAGGTCGTTCTATGAGTATTTTGGCTACGTGATAGAATTAAAGTGTTTGAATTTCCAAGACGAAAATAAAAGCTTTTCGAGAAATTTTCTGAAAAACACTATTCACTCATTTCTGCTCGAAAATTATTTTTGAACTTCCGAGAAATATGTAATGATAGAATATCGAGGTGAGATAGAATATCCAATAATATTTCAGTTATGGCAAACGCAGCTTTTACATCATGGACTTAAAACCCTAACGATTAGGGAAAGTGAGTTCAAGAAGAAAATGTAATACGTGATAATGAATTAAAGCGTTGATCGTATAATACGTAGGTATTGTACGAGGTAATGAATACGAGTATAATACGAGGTGTTATACGAGTATTAATGAATGATGGTATGTCGTATGTGAATAAGTATACAAAGTGGAATACAAGATTAATACGTAAATTATACGTTATAAGGCTTTAAGTCAAATGTAATGGATTTGTAGGATTGTGTAGAACATTGTAAAGTCCAATGAGAATTGATAAGGCTCAAGTGTAGAAATGGGTAAGTCCAATAGCAATTAATGTGTAAGCCCAATGCAAGCTAATGGTAAAGCCCAAAGAATTGTTAATGCAAGCCCAAGTATAAGTTAAGCTAAAAGCCCAAAGTATGAACTTATGGGTTTTTGGATGGTTTAAACCCATGGGTAATCCAAAGTAATGAGCAAGTAATTAATGTGATAAGCAAGTAAAGTGCTTATGTGTGGTGAACAAGTAAAAGTTGTGATGAGCAAGTAATGGATAAGCTAGGTGACTAACAAGTATACTTAATGGCTAAGTAAGTGTGATGATCAAGTAGACTTAATGGCCAAGTTTACTTAATAAGCTAGGTAATGAATAGTAAGGAGGTGGAGTGGCTTAATGACCCTTATGCCCTAATCTATCAACTCCTATAAATAGCAAGCTTTGGATTTCATTTGTTCCTTGTTCAAAAACACCAACAAGTTGAGAGCTTATTGGTTAGAGAGAATAAGTGAGAATAAGCTAGAAAGCTAGTCTTCATAATTCAAGAAGCAAGAAGAAGAACAAGGATTAATCAAGTGATCTTCATAGGTAAGAACATAAACCATAATTCTCTTTTTCTTCCATTGGTAGGGAAATGGGTAGTGGTAGAAAATGTATGCTAAGGAATGATAAGAATGATTAATCAAAGGGCTTAAGTCTTAATAAGCCGTATAAGTCATGGATAAGTTTTTCGTAATCATATAAGATATGAAAAAAGGAAGAACTTGTAGGAACTTGTTTATGTTGAAATAATAAGGTTGTTTGATAATAAGAAGCAAGAATGATGGTTAAAAAGATTTAGATCATATTAAGTCATGTGAAGTAAAATCATAAGTAGTTATACTTTTATAAGTTATAGACTAATGAAGAACAACTAAAAACTTATCATGTAAATAAGTTAATGAGGTATGTATGCCAAGATGCTAGTATGATGGATTGAATCCATTTGAAACGATGAACAAATCATAAGAAATGAAGTTGAGGTGGAATTCACGAGTTTGGACGATAATCGTCGAATTCGTAAAATTCTCGGAATGGAAGTCGTATTTTGTGTTTGAGCTTGGAAACATTAGTTTTCAATGGAGACAAGTCATATTTGGCATTATAGAGTTGCGGACTCAAAAATGACTGAATTCCGACTTAGAACGAAGAAACGAGCGTTGAACGTTCACGAGCGTTTATCGTTTTTGTTAAAATGAACTAATAGGTGAAATTTTAGCAAACGAAGTCAAATAGATAAAATTATTGCATGAACGTGTAGAGTATGTAATTTTTGAACCGTAGGCTTTTGAACGAGCCAATTCGGACTTATAACGAAGAAGTTATGCGTCAAGAAGTTCGTAAAATTTTCAAAAGCAAAAAATTCCGAGGCAGAGTCCGCGCAGCGGCAAGCCGCGACTCCATACCTTAAAGCCAAATAGCCATGTGCATGAGGCTTGAATCGAGTATATCTTTGCTAACTCGTGCATGCCAGCGCAAGATGTAGAGTAAATGGTGAAATGATGCTTAGTCCCTAGAGTTTTGACAGACAAGAATGTTTACAAGTATAGAATGAAAGATAACTCATTAGTAATGAACTAAGGTGTTAATATAGCATTGTTAGACACTTAATGTATGATGATTAAAGGTTAATAATCAATTGAAGATGAATGTAATAAGAACAACGTAATATGTTAAGCCGGCTATAGAAATTTGTTGACCAAGTTGATTATGAATCCAATAGCTTGCAATACCAGTATGGGTTATGTAATTACTTAATGAACATGATAAGACCTTTCCTAAATCACTGTTATAGTGATGACTTAAGAATTTAATGTTGTTTAATGAGTAGTTAAATGACGAACATAAAGTATAAAGAACGTGAACCGTATTTGATAATGATAAGGCCTATAACGTTAAGAGTTACAACTTAAAGTTGTTAAGTAATACGTGAACGTAAATTGTATGCAATAAAATGTACTTAACAAATAACGATCGAGTTTCGATTAATAACGTAAGGATGTTAGTAAGCCGTGAGGAAGGATGATTAACTCGAAATGATTTGTATTAATAAAGTAAATCCAAGTAAGACATAAAAGAGAAAGAAGTTGGTAAGAATAATGTAAAATATAATGGCAAGCCGGAACCAATAGTAACAAATCTAATATATGATTAGATTGAGATGAAGGGTAAGATTCATTAGGAACCATGTATGTTCATTCATGACCTAATGTGGTATGTTCTGTGGTTATGTATTGTAGAGACCGTAAAGACTAAAAGGAAAAGTTATTTTTACTGTAGCAGACGTTGAAGGCAAGTTTTTCTTAAAACGCTTGTCTAACCTTCGTGTTAGCCAAGTTTTTTGTGATTCATGGTATGAGAAGCATGAAGTGTTTTACTAAAGGGTCGATGCCAGTTTTATCGCGGCTAGACTAATCTTGAAGAGTTGATTGATTTATTTACAAGTCTTTCAATATAGAATTGTTAACGCTATCCTACACTAATTGTTTGGTACGGATTCAAGGTAAGCTTGAGTATAAATAAACAAATGTATTTTCATCGATTATTCGATGGGCACGTGAGGTTGCCAAAACTTAAACGTACACACGTTTAATGGATGTAGTGTTGATCAACATAGAGTACTATGGGTGATCACCCGTAAGTGCTTTCATAAAGATATGCTTTGACTTACGAACTTAGTGTCGGGTTGTCCTTTTCAAAGAAATTATGAAATGCTCATGGTCTTGAGCCAGAATTGATGTTTTACTGAATAATGTTATTGTAAAACGTTTTGAAGGAAAAGAAATGCTATTTTAAATTATTGGTAGCACTTCATAACTATTATCCAGTTATTGAAGATATACGATTCCTACGTTTCAAGCATGTTGTTTAAAAGAAATTGTTGTACTTGCTGAGCTTGTTATGCTCACTCTTGCTTGAACCATATGAATGCAGCTATGACCGAATGAACCGAGGGATCTGACAAGGATAGAGGCAAGACGAAGCTGAACAATTAGTTTACTTGGTAATAAACTAGTAAGTTGTATATATTATAGAATGATGAACAAAGAATGTAATGGTTTTAGAACCTAGGAACGGGATGTAATATTATTAATGTAATAAAATTGTCGTTGATACACACATTTTGATGTCATTTCAATAGAATGAATGTACAGTTATGAGTACCGTGTAGCACCATCTGTCGGGTTGGAAGATACCTGGATTTGGGGGCGTCACAATTTTAGGGTATATTTGTAAAATGATATTAAGGTTATCGTATCTTGGGACTAGTAACACCTTTTGAATGAACACGTACATTTATTATATTCCGTATTTTAGTCATCGTATGTTGTTTAGAGGTGGATGTTTATAGTTTATCGTGATGATCGAACCGGGATCAGAGGACCCAGATTCGAGGGCGTCACACCACCTCCTTAATTAGACCTCCTTACTATTAATTATTTGATCACCAAGTTTATTTGGCCTCCATAACTCATATCTTTTGCTTGGCCACCAAGATCACCCATGTGATCATGGGGCCCACATGGGTTGCCCCATGGATCTTCTTTACCCATTGGATTCTTAGTTTGGGCTTTAGGTTTAATTAACATAACTTATGATTTTTGCTTGCATTTAACAAAGACTTGGGCTTTAACATTAGTTTGCATTGGGCTTTATCATAATCCCAATTGGACTTCATAAATTTCTACACAATCCTACAAGTCCATTACATATGGCTTAAAGCCTTAGAACGTATTGTCTACGTATTAATCTCATATTCTAACTCGTATACTTATTCAATATATATGACATACCATCATTCATACATACTCGTATAATACTTCGTATCATACTCGTATTCATTACCTCGTACAATACCTACGTATTATACGATCATTGCTTTAACTAGTTAACGCTTTACTTTTCCTAACGTTCTCGAATTAAGTTCGCAAGCAAAAAATTGCGTTTTCCATTCTCGGATTATTATTACATAATGCATCTCACCTCGATATTCTATCATTACGTATATCTCGGAAGTTCAAAAATAATTCCCGAGCAGAAATCAGTGAATAGTATTTTTCAAAAAATTTCTTGGAAAACTTTTATTTTCGTCTTGGAAATTCAAACACTTTAATTCCTTCACGTAGTCAAAATACTACGACATTCCGACATTTCTAGGTTATAGAACGACATTCATCTTGCTAACAAATAATAACATATAATATAATTTTAATTAAATCTGAATTTCTTGGTCGTTACATTCTTCCCCCCTTACAAAGATTTTGTCCCCAGAATCTCGTCTTACATTACACAAATAACTGAGGGTAATCCTTTTTCATCTTTTCTTCCAATTCCCATGTTGCTTCTTCGGCATTGTGGTTCTTCCATAACACCTTTACTGAAGGTATAACTTTGTTCCGCAGAACTTGTTCTTTTCTATCGATAATTTGAATTTGCATTTCTTCACACGTTAAGTCCTTCTCGATATGAATAGGCTCATATTCTATTATGTGCTTACCATTTGTTTTACCAACTCAAACAGTATAAGTATACTACACTCCTAGTCATGTTAGGAAAAGGGATAGACCGCCTACAGATTGGCAAGTTGTAATTCATACTCCCGCGCGTAGTCGTGTAGAAGTAGTAGATGGGAAGATTTACCAAGAGCAGATGCTTCATAGTCAAATTATAATAAATGTGGAGGACGACAATAAAGTAATCCAGTTAAATGGTGGAGATGAACCATATGAATTAGATCCTGAGTCAATACTTGTGTCAGATGACATTGATACTGAGGAGGAAAAGTTATTGACTGAATCTGACACTGAATCTGAAGCAGATGATGGTTATGAATCTATAACACATATATAAGATGATTCTGAATCAGACATTGACACTTGAACAAATGAAATGTATGTTTAGCATTACATGTTTTTTATATCATTGTCATGTTTATGTACTTAACTATTTAAATGCAATTTTTGTTTATTATCATTTTATATTCATATATATACATGTTTATATCACTGTCATGTTTATTGTCATTTTATATATTCATATATACATGTAATCAAATATAACTCATATATACATATTGAAATTTGTAATATACAGATGGCTTCTGAAGCAGCGCAGAAAAAACGCGGCTTGGGTAGGGGACCTAATCATGTGCCCAAGGCCCCTACTAATCCGAATGATCGGATTCTTATTCAGATTCGCCCTCTTCCAAATAGCACGTACGTCCCGCATCATTTATATATAAGCATTTTAGAGTCTATTTATACAAGATATATAGAACTAATTAGATTTAAATTGCTTTAATATATCTACTTATCGTTGATGTAAATTATTGTATACTATAGTGATTTTTTAGATAATAAGATCGTCAAGTGCATATCACAGTTGTGTTTACAGAATTGGCCTACACCTGTGATTACGTGGGCAAGCACACCTATCGCCCACAAGGATGTTGTTTGGGCTGAATTTCAGGTATGTTTTTTTAAATTATGACAGATAATATAATATTCTAAGGATAATTGTATAGTAATGTTATTGTTGTTGTTTTATTTGCAGAAAAGGTATAGATGGGAGGACACGCAGGCTTCAGTGATACAAACATTATTCTGGCAGAAGTGTGCGATCCGTACCAAAGACAATTTTAATAAAGAACGACAAAAAGCCATTCATAATACATTGATCGACCATCCAGGCCAGGGAGAAGATTACATGCACGAGCATAGCCCCTAGTGGTGCACCTAGTCCATATAGGCTGAGATATGTGCCCAATGGAGAGCTGAGAGCTGGGTGAAAACACGAAAGACTGCCGCCACCAACAGATCCTCGGGTGTACCCAATTGCAAAAAGGATAAAGGAACATACAAGGGCGGCAGTATTTCATAGTTGCATCATATCACTGCCAGGGTACGTATTTACAAGTTTTAATATGTTTACAATCATGAATTGTAGAAAATATATCACATTTTTACTTAGTAATATTGTGTTATTTTTTGTATAGGAGTCTCAGTCTCAAGGTCAGCCTATCCATTGGCTGGATGTGTACGTGGCCACCCGTGATGGTCTGCCTGATGCTATCCAGATAGCGGTAATAAGTTTTAACAACTTGATCTTGTTTATCAATGCTTACAAAAAAAAAAATTTAACTATTTAATTGTTAACATGATGACATGATACTTATAAGCATTTATTGAATGAGCGCTATCCTGAAGGTACTCCACGTCTGCCTATTGATCAAGAATTATGGGAGAGGGCGTCTGTTGTGAAGAATAACTACATTAAAGGTCAAGGACAACGATGACGCCCATCCTTCGGTGGCTCAGGAAGCTCTGCTACACAGTTTTCATAGTCATTGAGTCATCCAGCTGTTCATACTCTGGCTGACTGTGTGAGAGCTATATGTCGAGATCGAGATCTTCTGAAGATACTGGGCGGGCATCTTGGGGCTCTGAGTCCTGAGGAGTTAGCTGAAGCAGTAGCGGCAGCAGTAGCAGGACAGCATGGGGATGGCGACGAGGTATAAAATCAATTTGTTGAATATATTATCGTAATATATACCAGTATTAACATAGTTACTATATTTGTAACTTGTTTTATTATTTTGTTAATTACAAGGTGATCAAGGAGGCGATGATGCTTGACGTACCTGCTTTAGTGTTGTTTTGTAGTTATTTGATAAGCTTGTATTTGTATATTCATTCTTTGGATGTCTGTATGTTACATAAACATTAGATTTATTTATATTTATTCAATTCATATTAGTTTTTAAAGGTTTATATAGTTTATATACTAGTTTGGTGTATGTGTCGGTGGATGATGGATGTTTATATAGTTGTGCATGCTATTTATATTGTTGCGTATGTGTGTTGGGATAAATCAGGTACAAAACAGGTACATGTTTTTGGAAATTCTCTGCAAAACAAAGAAA
Source organism: Panax ginseng (assembly GCA_020205605.1). Taxonomy (NCBI): domain Eukaryota; kingdom Viridiplantae; phylum Streptophyta; class Magnoliopsida; order Apiales; family Araliaceae; genus Panax; species Panax ginseng. The sequence continues at coordinate 94,354,237 of CM035129.1, forward strand.
ATTACGGTTTTCAATTTTTTTCAATCGTGACGCATGCGTCCGATAGTTATTAGTGACGGCTAAACATTTGAGGGTATCAGCGACCACATGCGGTCACTGATAGCAGTCGCTGCCATTTGGACCACATCAGCTTTGGCCTTGGACCATGCTGACTCAGCTTAGCGACCAAATTTGTCATTTCGATCGCTCATATCGGTCGTAGATATATCGGTCGCTAATAGTGGTTGCTGATGTGCATCCCAGCGACCAGATTTTATATGACGACCATCAGCGACCGCAGTTGGTCGTTGATAGTTATCTGCAACCGAAAAGCATTTGATAAAGTGATATCGATAAACCTTTTTCTTGTAGTGGACCTAATTAAAAAAAGCCTATCCCTCATATCCATTCTTCAAATCATTCTTCTAAAATTCATTCCTAAAAGCATTGAGTTCATCAATGGTGTTCATTCTTCTAAAATCTACTCCTCAAAGCATTGTAGTTAAATTTCAGTTAAATTATGCATTTATAAACTTGGGTGGAGTAGAGTTGAAAAGTGAAAAACCCTTCATCCTTTTTTCACCCACTCCTCTTCCACTTCCATGGTTGCAGAAATGTATTCCATTTTCCTTCGAGAATGCTCCAGAACCATTTCTCACCTCTCCAGTCTCTAACCTTCGTCCGCTCTATGGGCGGTGGTCCACGGCACTTCCCGGTGGCATTTTTATTTCGAATTATTTTTGATTTTGATTTGTGGTGAAGAAAATGATGAATTAGATTTTTATTTTGGCTAGTTCTGATTACTATGATTATTTGGATTTGTGGTGAAGAAGATGATGAATTAGATTTGAATTTAGATTTGTGATGAGATGAAATCAGATTTGGATTTGTGGTGGAGAAGATGATGAATTATATTAGACACTTTTCTATCTTTAAAGTTAACTTCAAATATTTAAAAATTTTAAAAAGAATATGTATTCATTAATTTTATATAAATACATTTGTAAAAATTATATATTAATATATTTTTTATTAACTAATATATATTTTTTTAATAATTTGATTATTTGTTATTTAAAAAAAGAGAGAATTCAAGTTTGAAAATCAAAAAAATTAAACTAAAGTTACTTTATTATTATTGTGATGCCCCCAAATCCGGGTATCTTCCAACCCGACATATGGTGCTACACGGTGCTACACTTCACACAAACATTCAATTGAAATGCCTCAAAAGAACGAATATGTCTTATATATATTCCAAAATAATATTACCATTCCCCAGGTTCTTTATAACCGTTACATTTGTTCTTGTCATAATATCAAATATTAACATCAATCACCTATACTATTATATAGGTAATCTATAGGGTCACTTTAGCCTTCCCTTTATCTTTTCCAGATCCTTTGGTCCGTTCAGTCTTAGCTGAATTCATATGGTTCAAGCAAGAGTGAGCATAACTAGCTCAGAAAGTATGACAAATTCATTTAAACAACATGCTTGAATCATACAAATCATATATCTTCAATAACTGAACAATAGTTATGAAGTACTATCGATAATTTAAAATAGCACTTCTCTTTTCTTTAAACCATTTTACAATGAACAATATTCAGTAAAACATCAATTCCGGTCCAAGACCTTGAGCATTTCATACTTTCTTTGAAAAGGACAACCCGACACTAAGTCCGTAAGTTCGACATTACTTACGAGCACATCTAAGTGATCAGCCTATAGTACTCTATGTTGTACAACACTACTTTCTTTAAACGTATGTACGTTTAAGTTGTGGCAACCTCACGTGACTGTTGTTTGACGATAAAACATTTTTTTAGCATACTTAGTCTTCATTTGAAAACCATACCAAAATAGTTTGGCAAAACATTGACAATACTTTGATAGATTATAAGAAATCCAACATATCGTAAGTCTAGCCGAAAGAATTGGCTTTGACTTCATCATACATCAATTCATGCATAAGAGTATATGAATCACAAAACTTGTCTAGATTTAACATAGACAAGGGTTAGAACACTTGCCTTTAGCGTCTGCTACGGTTATTACACTTTCCGTTTCAGTCTTTAAAGTCTCTACAATACATAACCATATATCATATCACATTAGGTCATAATCAAATATGTATGGTACCTAACGTATCTTACCCTTCTTCTCAATCTAATCATGTATTGACTTGTTATTATTTGTTCCGGCTTACCATTATAATTTACATCGTTCTTACATTCACGTTCAAGAAAGTTATCTTCAACCTTTAGTTATCATACTTAAGGTTTAACAATGTCTTAAACAATGTTACTTTAAGTTTTAGTTCATTACTAATCAATTTACTCTCTTTCTTTACATATAAACTTTCCATCGTATGCTTGATCCAAAGGTCAAATCATGCGCCCAACTTCTTCTCTCAGAAGTTGCACTACTGGCACGCCACTCTTCGATGGTCGAGGATCGGACCTCAGCGCTACTGGCCAGAAGTCTTAGTGTTAACTACCGCACTACCAAGGACTGACTCTGCGAGAGGTTACTGGGTCGGCTCATTGAAGCACCGCTTATTTGACCTTAGATCAGCCGCTATGGCCACCTCATCAGTAGATAACTTTGATAGTTTTTGAACTTTGCGAACTTCCTGGACTCCAAATTTGATCATTTTAAGTTCGAATTGGCTCGTTCAGAAGCCATTAGGTCACAAATCACATACTCTACGTATTCATGCAAGAATTTTACATTTTTGACCTCGTTAACTCAAAATTCACCTTTGAGTTCATTTTTAACGAAAATGATAACCATTCGTAAACGTTCAACGCTTATTTCTTCGTTCTAAGTTAGAATTCGGTCATTTTTGAGTCCGCAACTCTATAATGCCAAATAAGACTTATCCCCATCTAAAACCAACGTTTCCGAGCTCCATGTCAAAATTCAACTTCCATTCTGAGAATTTCACGATTTCGACGTTTATCGTCCAAACTCGTGAATTCTGCCATAACTTTGTTACTTAGGATTTTTTCATCGTTTCAAATGGATTATTTCCATCATACTAACATCTTAACATACATATTTCATCAACTTATATACATGATAAGTTCTTACTTGTTCTTCGTGAGGTTATAACTTTTATACTTATGATTTCACTTCAAATGATTTATCATGGTCTTAGTCTTCTAACAACCATCATTACTTCTTCTTATCATACAAACTTCATTAATGTAAACATATGACAAGTTCTTACATTTTATTCATAAGTTCATGGCTTAACTAAGTATGAATCACTTATTCATGGCTTATTAATGTTTAAGTCCATTGATTAGCCATACTTATCACTTCTTAGCATACATGCTCCACTAATCAACACTTCTCTATCAAACTATAGTTGAAAAGATGGAAAAGTAATGGTCTAGGAGTCTTACCCTTGATGATCAAACTTGGTTCTTCTTCTTGCTTTGTGAACTAACAAATTCTAGCTTTTCTAGATTTTTCTCTCTAACCAATAAGTTATAAGTTGTTGGTGGAAATCTAACAAGTAAGAAATGATCTAGCAAGCTTCCTATTTATAGGATTGGCAAAGTTAGGGTAGTTTAGTCTTTAAACCAATTCCACCTGTAATGACCGTGAATTTTAAACTCCTTATTAATTAAATATATAATTTAATTTTTAATGAGTTAGTTTCGTGAGTTTATTTAAACCTTATGTGGTTATCTGAATTTATAAAACGATTAAAGGGAGTCACTAATAGTTTATTTAAATTAGTGGACTAACCCTAAGATTTTAATATCAAAGAATTGATAAGATTATTATTAATTAAATATTCAATTTATTTGAATATGGTGGCAAGAGTTGAACATATTGGTTAATTGTAATTATGAGTAATTAATTGATAATGTGTTAATTAATAATTATTATGAATAAATAACAATTAATGAGTATAATGCGATTATATATTTTCTTGGTTAATTTGTACAAACATGCAATGGAGTAAACCTTTATTATATGGTAGTTAACTATATATTTTATATAGTACAAGGTGGCACATTAATATGTCTATATATTATATATATAGATATATAGTAAGAGTTATCTGCATTCATGTGAATTGCATAATAATATTGTTATGTAATGGGAAGTGTGTGGGTAAACATTCATGTATACCCTGTTGACATATAATAATATCAATTGTTAAATTTATAATGATTTCATTTAGTTATTATGATAATAACAGTCAGGGTAATAAATAATAAGCAATGCACAATTGTATTTGCGGTAATAGAAAATGTACATAAATAATCCTTAACTTTCCATTGTGTACTAGCATTAACACATCAAAATTACATTTTGGGAATTATAGTATCCAAACCAAGCTTATTGCTGAGATATTGCTCTTGTCCCAAATTGAGTATCACAAAGTACATGAACAGTAACATATGCTCTATATACGTAACTTCTAAGTCTGTGATCATTGTCTAGGAAGGTAGCTGATGGTGGGTGGTTGAGCAACCCCTCATGAACCAATGTATTCTTCTTGTACATTTCAGTCTCAACCTTACATACAAAGTTAATTCCCAGTCCAAAGTTCTTCTATATATAGTAGTCAATTCTCAGAGTTTAAGTTGATTTTGTTTGTCTGTGGAACCTCTGAGAAATTGAGTTTGAGTGAGTGTTGTCCTAAGAAGAGGTTAGCAATCTCAGAGGAAGAAACTAAGTTCATTTAGCTCCAAGAGGAATAAAATCCTAAGCTTTTGTTCTTAGTTTGGTTTTTCTCAAATTCTTACAATTCTCAAGAATTCTCTGTTAATTGATATAGACTAGCATGTCATTGTGTTATCTGGGTTTGTTTTCATGTCTAAGAGTTGTATAATGGGTTTAAACTGAGGCTTGATGTTGATTATATTGGAACTCTGCCGAAGCAGAGTCCTTATTTTCTTTTCAGTCGAAGTGGGTGGCGGCCGCCACTTCCCCTAGCCTTTCACTTGCATGCTGTAAGGGTAGCGAATCACATTGCTCATGTTAGCTCCTTAAGATATTCTGAGCATGTTACTTTGATTATTATATGCATACAAATGACCTGAACTTGTGGACTATGGTAGTTATGTATATAGTAAGCCATAATAGGTTTGTTTTTACTTGGAATATCAAAGAAGGTTTAAAGGTTTGAAAACTATAAATGTTATACATGGAGTAATATACATTCTGGCCTTGTAAACATATGTAAAGAACTTGAGTATGTGCACAAATGCATATGAAAGCATGAATTAGACAATATAGACGTATCTTGCATGCTTGAATGAATTTTTCTAATGAAGACTTAAAGTTTTGAAAATGAACTTGATAAACTATATATACATTAAGTTGAGAACTTGTAAGTATGTTTTTGATGTCTAGCAGGTATATATATGACAGTATGATGTATGGTAGGTAAAGTGACTTACATGATTGATAGCTTAACATTTGAAGACTTGATTAAGTAAAAATGAATACTAACCGTTGATATGTTTGATGAAGGGTTAAGACTTAGTTATTCATATAATAACATGTGTGTTGTGCATGATTGTTCATTTATGTGCAAGTCGTGTGCACACTGGCTTTTTGCAGAAGCAGCCATATCTTGGTTTGCACCAGGAGCAGTGCGGCCTACTTTTATTGTGTGCAAGTTTCTCTAACCTTACTCAAACTTATACTGAGCAAGTTTCCTAACTTACACAACTTTTGATGTTGTGCAAGATTCTTGAATTTCATGTGATTCATATGTTGAATGCAAGTTCCCTAAACTTACTCCAATTATTATTGAGCAAGTTTCCTTGAACTTCACTCCTTGATTGTGCAAGTTCCTTAATTCTTACTCTTTTCCTTGAGCAAGTATCCGAACACTATTTTATTGTGTTGAAAGTTCCTAACTTACACAACTTTGAGTTTGCGAAAGTTTTCCTATCCTTCTCATATTGTATTGAGCAGATTATTGTTGAAATGAAAGTTATTCATTTAAGCTTGAATCTTATTTCCAAGCATGTTATTAAGCGGTTTAATTACTTGACAATTATTCTGCATCGTTATTATTGATATTCGCAATTAGTGCACTTGAGTTCGTACAGTCTTGGACTTTTACATTATTTAAGGTTTAATAATTCTTGAACTGTGTTAGATAGAGTCTGAACCTTTGTTCGGTCAGGCAAGCGTATGAAGTTTTATAAAAGCTATCCAAACCAATTGATGGTAAGGATTCTTAGACTGAAAGAACACCCCTTTTATGATAAGGGAGTACCCCAAGTATCTAATATAAGATACAATAAGCAGATTTAAATGTTATGCATATACATAGTGTACGTGACGTTGATCCCCTCAAGTACTTATTCTGTAGCTAGTAACCAAAGGGTCAATTATCTATTGATTCCATTGGATTGTTATAGTTCAAAGTCTACTTGACTAGCAGTTATTCTAAAAGAAATCGTTATCTTTGCTTGCGATATTCATATTGTTGAATCCTTTAGATATTCATATTGTTGAATTCATTGTCAGTTATTTTTCCATTCATCATGATATATCCTTATTGTTGTATTTAAACTTGTTTGTGAAAACTTGTTGCTCATCCTTGCTATACCATGAATATATTGCAGCTAAGCCCGAGACCTTAGGGAAGGACAAGGGTAAAGGAAAGATGTAGAATAGTGGCAAGGAGCAGACTTTACCTTGCGCTTAGTTTAAATTATTGTTATGTAATATGAACCCTAATGATTATTTTAGGGTATGTTTGTAAGATGATATTAAGGTTATCGTATCTTGGGACTAGTAACACCTTTTGAATGAACGACGTACGTTTATTATATTCCGCATTTTAGTCATCGTATTGATGACCGATCCGGGGTCAGAGGACCCAGATTCGGGGGCATTACAGGTTTGTATCAAAGTATTAGGTTATGAACATTAGGAATGCAAAACCTAGGTTATAATCTTAGTAGAAAACTCAAGTAGAGTATGTAAGTAATGGGTTGGGGAAATCCATCTAGCTTTATTGTGATACTGAAGTTGTTTATTTAAATCAATAATGATTGATAGACGTCTTAAACTTCTTAATGCTAACATGAATAGCATATCACATAAAGCCTAATAATTTTCTTCCTTTCCTTATATCATGCCGCCTAGGAGAATTCAACGGAATCAGAGGGAGGAAGGATCCGTTAACAATGGTGTAGGGGCAAATGTTGAACCAATGCAAAACTTCGTTAACTTATTAACTGAGGCAATGCAAAATAGACCCCCGCCAGTAGCAGGGCAGCCAGGACAACACTTGGCTAGCTTTAAGGACTTTAAATTAGTAGGACCAGCGGAGTTTCGAGGAACCCTGGACCCAATTGAAGCCCAGACATGGATAGAAGAGATGGAGAAGGTGTTTGAGGTCGCACGAGTGGCCGAAGCATAGAAGACGAGTTTTCCCACTTTCATGATGAAGGGCGAAGCTAACTATTGGTGGAAAGCCAATAGGGGCCGAGCAGACGAATGAGTTATTCCTTGGGAGAGATTTAAGGAGCTATTCCTTGAGAATTACTTCTCGGAGAATATGCAATAGGATATAGAGGTTAAGTTTCTGGAACTAAAACAAGGTAGTATGTCTGTCGCAGAATACGTAGAAAAATTTAACAAGTTGGCCCGATTCGCTTCACATCAGGTTGACACGGAGGCCGGGAAGGCAAGGAGGTTCGAATTAGGACTAAAACCATGGGTGCAGAAGGCAGTGGCTGTGTTGAATATCAAGACTTACTCTGATCTTTTGGAAAGGGCTATCATTGTCAAAGGGGGCAATGAATCCATCGGTCGATTCAAACAAGAAAAGAAGACCGTCGATGGATGAAGAAGGGGAAGCGGCAAAGGAGGCAAGAACCCCAACAAGCATAAATGGACGGAGAGTCAATCCTCTGGAGGTAATAAGTCCGGAGGGGAGGCCAAGAAGAGTATGAAGTGAAACAACTATGGGAGGAATCACTCGGTGGAGTGCATGAAGGGAAAGAGTGTTTGTTATCGTTGTGGACAACCGGGGCACATGGCTCCTCAGTGTCCGAATAAGTAGAAGGGAGGATGTTTCTCGTGTGGAGCCATGGACCATCAAATTAAGGACTGCCTGAAGAGAAAGGGCGATGCAGCTAGCGGAAACCGCAACAACAACAACAATGGGATGAACATTGGAGGACCAGTCAGCCAACCCAACGAACCAATGGCACGAACGTTCAACATGACCGTACAGGATGCAGTGGAGTCTAAGGACGTGGTGTTAGGTATCATTCCGATCAATGATATAGATGTAACGACCCCAAAATTCATACAATTTAATTCTCAACTTCGATCGTTAATAATACATTTAACCTCTAATTTTACATCATTAAACGATAATACAACCGTTGAAATTTGCGGACTAATCACATCTTAATCGGAATCAACGAAACCTCCCTTACTCGATTTTCACCAAATCTCTTTTCAAAATTTATCGTTGAATAACTTCATCACATTACCTTAATATAGGTTTTATATTTCTTACTCCCACCATTATTCATAATAAATTCTTGTAGGTTTTATTTCATAACATTTACTTAGACTCAATTATATTTGAGAATTACATATTCTTTGACCCATTCATTACCTTTCCCTAAGGATCATTATCATATACTATATTCTCAAACTCTCGGGACATTACATTCACCCCTTCTTTTAAGAATTTCGTCCTCAAAATTTTTGACTTACTAATTTTCATTCACTCCATTTATCAAAATAGATTTTATGTTAATATTTATTTATTCATTAGGTTCTGCAACCAAATTCTTTCTCGAAGGATCTTTCTAAGATCACCATATTCCTCACATCTTCCTCTTCTAGGAGTTTCACATTTCTCTTCTTTTGGAATTTCATTTCTTTCTTGAAATTATTATGTTTTACTTAGTTTTTCTCATCCTTCCCACTTTCACCTTTCAGAATAATAAGAATCTTCCACAATTGCTCAATAATTGGGAAGCGATATGAATAACAGGAATTTAAAAGATTCCAAATCATGCTGAGGGGTCATAAGACCTTGAACTACGTCCCTAGGTTATAAAATATCTCGACTTGAACCTTTAACAGTCATAAGACTATACGGACCTTGAACTCTTCTCTAGGTTTAACAGTGCTTCACCACCATAAACCATCTTTAACATAATGTTTAGCAATCACACAGATTGAAAACACTCTCTGCAGCAAGTACTCTAGGTGATCAACCTTATCGTACCCTACGTTGTGCACAACGATTACATCTTAACATCGTCATCAATTATATGGGTTACTTTGGAACCATTGTCTCACGATAACATGTCCCTTTTATAGGGTTCTTCACCTCGACTTTTCAACATCTGAATCCGCACCAAAACAATTTGGTTTGGCATAACTTCTCAAGAAACGCTTGAATTTGATGAACATCTTTCAATATTCGTCTAGCTGAACCAACTAGCATAGACTACTACAACAATCCGGACATCAATCGAAATATACATATACATATATATATTCTCATATCTTAAAGAAATCTCAAAAATATTTTTATGACGTCATGATACCGCACTGTATTTAAAGTTCGTTTTAGGATTCCGTCATTTGGTGATTTTATCATACTACATTATACCATAGTTCGCTGACGATCCTTAGATCACATCCAACACTAAGTAATATTGTGTTGATGACTCCAACATTTTTATCATCTCTGCACCAAGTTACATGATGCATTGATGATATATAAAAAATATATTTTGATATAATTCAAATCATTTTTGTCTAGTCAAAGCAATTAGCATAGACATACGAATAATAGCACTGTTTTTAAAAATTCTTTGGTTCACTAGTGTGACCCAACATTTTTTTTTCCAAAAAATCAAAAGTATAACCATCGGCACGAAGTCAATAAATTTCGAAAATCTAGCAAATCTAGAAGATTTGGAATACCAAATTTTCTCCATCAATTTCAATCTTTACACTAAATATTCTTGTATTTCAACTTATAATCCTCCTATATCCCCAGTATAGTTCATTAAACTTACCGTACATTGGAAGTTCAGGAACTTGCCACAATAATATGAGTTTAAGAACTTGTCCTAGTCAGACCATAGGCATCCATTCGCTGAGGGGTTTCAAAACATACTATATTATTGTGAGTCACGAACTTACCATATGCATTAGTTTTAAGAACCGCACCTACTCCTAATAATATCTGACTAATCTTAATAGTTTCTAACTATCAAATATACACATGAGAAAAGAATCACCTTTCCGCCACATGTACATTGATAGCACGACACCAACATTCCAATGATTATCAATGTAATAAACTGAGTGCAAGCACAAAACCCTCGTCCATACAAAGGTTTATACAACTCAGCCCTCACATGAGTCCTCAATTGAAATCCCACCTAACTCTATCTTACTCTTAACAACTTACCCTAAACTGGCTCAATACGAATTCCTCGTACCACATTATCTATAACTCCTCATGAGTTATCTCGTACTATTTCATAGCACATCAACTTCATAGCATCAAGCTATAATTATTGAAACATCGCAGACAATCTTTCTTTTATAACTTAAACAGATCACGTCGTGATCTTATTCTATAATCATCTCCCTTAAAATTCTTTTCTTAACTCATGATCGTTTTGTTTTACGATCATCTTTATTTCCTTTTTCATCATTTATGATTTCGTTTATGATTTTAATCTTACAGGCTTTGTCTATTCATCATTATTCGTTATCTTGGCTATTGGAGTTAGGCAACTCCCATATCTTATCTTTATATCTCTTCAAGATTCTTCTTTGAATTCTCTTATTTATATAACAATTCTTCCTTTAAGAATTTCTAACTTCGTTTACATTGCTCAACATTTCCTTTGAGTTCAACATTTTCATCATACGTATCCACTTTCTATACTTGGTACACATCGATTCTCTAATAGTTTCAATATGGTACGCTGAGTGGTTTCCCACAAACAACCAACAAACTATGTTCCGAGTTGCTAGTTCATATATACCTCCGCTCTATGAAGGAATCGTTTAGCCCAGATACCATACATCAACCATTAAAGAGTACAATTGTACCATACTTAAATATAACTTTTTGATTCTTAACGACACCAAAATTCATATAATTTAATTCTCAACTTCGGTCATTAATAATACATTCAACCTCTAATTTTACATCATTAAACGATAATACAACCGTTGAAATTTGCGGAATAATTAAAATTTTCTATTACAATTAAAAATTCTATTACAAACTATTCTCGTTCCCAGAACTTTCAACCTTTACATCTAAATATCTCAAAATTATTTTTAATACTACATTAGTTTACATTACAAAAAAATATTACAATTTAATAATAATACATTATTCGGAACCTTAAACATGGTTCAAATAATAATAACACAACCAAAGTGTATAAATCTTCAAGTATCACATCTGATTCATGTCTTTCAGGTAACACATAACTTTACCTTGAATCTTGAACCTGCAAAAGTGGTTATTTGCAAGGTTAAGCTCGACAGCCCAGCAAAATCTAACAGTTTTCATGCATCACATAACACATAATAGCATGTTCAACATATATCTCATAGACATTGAACTAACATAACATACATGTTACATTTCACATAACAAGTATAAAGATTGAGTTTCGTACTCAATCAGCATGATTTACTCAATCAACGTAGTCATAAGTTGACTTTAACATTTCATACATTCAACATATATATAACACATCATGCTCTTTGCAATAAAGATTTAAAACAATCAAATTCACATAGCAAATAGGAACTGAAAGACTTGTCTTGATCGTTGTTTACCAATAATAGTTTAACATCTTACAGTTATCTGCACTTCACGTGCCCTACACAATTATATAATCATGGACATCAACTATTAGTCACATAGCAACGCATAGTAATTATAACATAAACTTTTCTTTACATCTCATAACCCTTCCTATTATATATACACAATGTTCAATTTTATTGTGTTAACTTTCAACTTATATCTCACTGTATTTCATAATCGAAGTTCATTCAAATGTTTAAGTCTTTCTAGGACTACTTATTAGTTTTATATTAAATCCATTCCATATCTTATAACATTCATTTCAATTGAATTAAAACACTTTTTAAGTTTATTTACACTTGGCACGGCGTTTCAACGTTCATTCATCACACGCCCGATTCGTCTCTCATGTGTGTGCTTAGTATGCTTATACAACTTATCTAACACATCACTTATTAATGTTAAGCATCATTATATTTACTAATATTTAGGTTTTATAACTTAGGACAACATCTTTTATCGTAAGGAGCACTACATTTGCATAAGTGCATTCCCGACACCCACCGATTGCCTCCTAATACATATCAGTCCCACAAATGACCATTTTGACCCCTGATCCCGACCTCAAATTGAAAAACTTAAAGAATGAAAGTTGTAGGTCTATTCGTCCTCATCCCATATCATCTTGAATTACTTCATCGAAGTTCATATGAAAATGTTATGGCCGTTTTACTACAGGAGGTCAAAATTGTCCAACCTGCACTATAATTCCAAATACTGGGCGCGAGAGACGATCAACCGAGGCGCAAATTCCAGGTATGAGGGCTCGAACTTTTGGCCTCAACATTTGGGGCAAGAAATTTAAGCAATTTGGTCATGAAATTTGGCGTTGGGGCTCCGAATTACAGAACACCCAACCACGAAGAACAAAATAACTAAATTCTGGACTAATTAATACTGTTAACATCGAAATTAAGACGTAAAACTTATATAGATTGCTCATAAATATTTACTTATCATACATATACCAAATTTAAATCAATCAAACATTAATTTCAGAAAATTTAAATCCTTGAAACCATAGTTTAAAGCCCAAAACTCCATGTTCATACACTATTTTCATGTTTTAACACATTTAACGAATTCGATCGCCACGGCTTCATTTTTTTTAACCAATTAACGCGATTTAAAGTACGCCGCTTTCGTTTCTTAACGTACTAACACAATCCAACACCAATTTACATATTATAGCACATATAGGACATGAAATTTTGTACTTTCTAAAGCCATTTTCAAACATAAACACTGTTAATTTTTTTTTCTTCCTACAAACCCAATTTCATGTGTTTGCTACTCAAACAACCCTTATATATAATGACTGACAGATTATAAACCCTACCAACATGTATATGTACCAATCCAACATAATTATTAATAGAAAATTCAAAAACAAGAATTAAAATTAGAGTAGGTTATACCTCCAAACCCTAGTTATAGGCTAGCAAGAGATGGTGACCCTCCCTCAAAACCACCATGATTCTTCCTTCTCAAAAAAATTCTCTGTGTTTCTTCTTCTCCCCAAACCCTCTCTGTACTTGGCTTAAAAATAAAAGACGCTTAGAAAATAAACTGAAGACTCCCCACGCTCATCAGTTATGTTAGGCCAAAAGCCATAAGGTTGTGTTTGGCTACATAAAATTCCCTCATACTAGATTATTTTAATAGCATTATATTATATAGTTACTTTTGTCACACCTGCCACCAATTTAAATAGCTTATAATTTATAATTATGATAATTATATTCTTATTATAATTATGCTTATAATAAATAATTAAATAATTATATATCTAATTTAATTAATAAATTAGAAACATCACTTTGTTTAATTTATTTATTTCCTTTAAATTAAACAATTCATTTAATTTAATTATCTTTTAAACATTAAGCAATTGATTTAATTTAATTATTTCCATAAATTAAATCCATCAAATAAAATTAACATTATTCAATTTAATTTACATTAATCAATTTAGTTACTAAATTAATTCACCACAATTTTATCAACCATTTATTTACCTCAATAAATAAATAAATTAAAAATATTTATTTAATTCAATAAATATTTAAAATTAATTACTAAATTCATTTAATTCCTTCAATAGTTAACTCAACTATTAAACATCACTTTCCCAATATATGAATATATATTTCTCTTCACACCAGATCATATATTTCAATATATATAACACGTATATATACATACTCAAACTCAAAATATCTCATAATAAGAATTTTAATTATTAAATTCTTATTTTAATAATTTATAAAAAAAAAAAATTTGGGTTGACACATCTTTCCCCCCTTATAAGGATTCCGTCCTCGGAATCAACGAAACCTCCCTTACTCGGTTTTCACCAAATCTCTTTTCAAAATTTATCGTTGAATAACTTCATCACATTACCTTAATATAGGTTTTATATTTCTTACTCCCACCATTATTCATAATAAATTCTTGTAGGTTTTATTTCATAACATTTACTTAGACTCAATTATATTTGAGTATTACATATTCTTTGACCCATTCATTACCTTTCCCTAAGGATCATTATCATATATTATATTCTCAAACTCTCGGGACATTACATTCACCCCTTCTTTTAAGAATTTCGTCCTCAAAATTTTTGACTTACTAATTTTCATTCACTCCATTTATCAAAATAGATTTTATGTTAATATTTATTTATTCATTAGGTTCTGCAACCAAATTCTTTCTCGAAGGATCTTTCTAAGATCACCATATTCCTCACATCTTCCTCTTCTAGGAGTTTCACATTTCTCTTCTTTTGGAATTTCATTTCTTTCTTGAAATTATTATGTTTTACTTAGTTTTTCTCATCCTTCCCACTTTCACCTTTCAGAATAATAAGAATCTTCCACAATTGCTCAATAATTGGGAAGCGATATGAATAACAGGAATTTAAAAGATTCCAAATCATGCTGAGGGGTCATAAGACCTTGAACTACGTCCCTAGGTTATAAAATATCTCGACTTGAACCTTTAATAGTCATAAGACTATATGGGTTACTTTCGGAACCATTGTCTACGATAACATGTCCCCTTTTATAGGGTTCTTCACCTCAGCTTTTCAACATCTGAATCCGCACCAAAACAATTTGGTTTGGCATAACTTCTCAAGAAAAGCTTGAATTTGATGAACATCTTTCAATATTCGTCTAGCTGAACCAACTAGCATAGACTACTACAACAATCCGGACATCAATCGAAATATACATATACATATATATATTCTCATATCTTAAAGAAATCTCAAAAATATTTTTATGACGTCATGATACCGCACTGTATTTAAAGTTCGTTTTAGGATTCCGTCATTTGGTGATTTTATCATATTACATTATACCATAGTGGGCTGACAATCCTTAGATCACATCCAACACTAAGTAATATTGTATTGATGACTCCAACATTTTTATCATCTCTACACCAAGTTACATGATGCATTGATAAAATTCCCTCATAAAATTCCCTCATACTAGATTATTTTAATAGCATTATATTATATTGTTACTTTTGTCACACCTGCCACCAATTTAAATAGCTTATAATTTATAATTATGATAATTATATTCTTATTATAATTATGCTTATAATAAATAATTAAATAATTATATATCTAATTTAATTAATAAATTAGAAACATCACTTTGTTTAATTTATTTATTTCCTTTAAATTAAACAATTCATTTAATTTAATTATCTTTTTAAACATTAAGCAATTGATTTAATTTAATTATTTCCATAAATTAAATCCATCAAATAAAATTAACATTATTCAATTTAATTTACATTAATCAATTTAGTTACTAAATTAATTCACCACAATTTTATCAACCATTTATTTACCTCAATAAATAAATAAATTAAAAATATTTATTTAATTAAATAAATATTTAAAATTAATTACTAAATTCATTTAATTCCTTCAATAGTTAACTCAACTATTAAACCTCACTTTCCCAATATATGAATATATATTTCTCTTCACACCAGATCATATATTTCAATATATATAACACGTATATATACATACTCAAACTCAAAACATCTCATAATAAGAATTTTAATTATTAAATTCTTATTTTAATAATTTTTTTTAAAAAAATCGGGTTGTCACAATAGATGCATACTTTTAGGATTGTAATATACATGAACGCAATCAAATTGCACAAAATAAGAGAAAGCATGAAAATCAGAGTTTTAAAATTTTATAAACCATATAACCGGATCATCCTTTATGCACAATTTTTAATTAAATTAAAAGATGAAGAATAAGAATCATACCCTTGAAGATTCGAGCTTCCTCAGGTACAAGTTCACCTCCAATCCTTTTCGCGTTCAACTTGAATCCACCGGGTTTGGTTCCTTTCTTTGATCAACGTTAGCCACTCAAGTGTTTGGCCTCTAGAGGTGATCCACCAAGGAAGAAGAAGGATTCAAGAAGATGGGTATTTGGCAAAATCCTAGTTTTTCTATCTCTCATAGAAAAGGGTGTACTCTCCCAACTATTGTAATTACGTATTCTATATAACGTGAACAATCACCTCACCCATAATAAGACTCCTCTTATTTATAGATGTAGGCAACCCTCCTTAACAATTAAGGAATTGGGTTTTATTTTTAATTAATTAAACTCATTTAATTAATTATGCTCCCAATCTTATTAGGACTAATTAATTAAAATCTTTTAATTAATTAGCCTCCTAATCTTATTAGGATATTTGAGAGTACTTTTATTAATTAATTTTTAAACTCCTTTAGGAATTAAATAATTATAATAGTAATAATAATAATAAGACTCCTCTTATTAATTTATATTTAATATTTCTAAAATATTAAATAATAAATATTAAGCTATTTAATTTATTCTATCACCATAGATTAAATTAAATATACTTAACTTATCATTACGATTATGCCATTAACTTCTTAAATAATTATTCTTCCTTTATGGTGGTGTGACCCTTTAGTTCTCCATATTAAACCTACAGAATAAATCATTTAGAACAATTTAATCTTATTTAAATAAATAAATTAAACTAATAATTTATTTAAATAAATAATATTTATTCTACAATAGGGATAAGCCACCCTAGCGATTAACGACTTTCCAGATAATATAGATTTCAACATTAATCATAAAAGAACCTTTGAGTAAATAGTTACCGTACAATTCAATCCTTCCACCATACAATACCCCAATTAAATATAAGACATAGAATTACTGTCAAGTTTTATTTAGGTAATTATATGTATTTTGATCCTTAAATGCACAACTCCAAATAATGCAAATTAGAAACTCCTTTCTAATTTCATTCTGCCTTGGTCAAGGACTACTAGGTTGTCATTTATCGAATCACATAGGACATTTCTCTTCTTTTACTAGAAGTGGTAGATTCTTTATTGATCATACATTATCTCCATGTATAACTTATTATACCCAAACATACCCTTTGATATACCCTAAGGTTCTTAAGGAATAAGTCAAAGTATAACTCATCATACACAAGATACTATGATGATCTCAAGTCCAAGGATCACGTGTACTACTATCACTACAAGAATTCCTATTGACAAAGTAAGTAAAACTCCATTAGGTATTCCTTAACGAGCCAATGCTTAGTGAACTTATTCTCTAATAAGCACCTACATACTTGCTTTAGTGTCTCCACACAAATGATCATGAGATCAATCATCCTCATCTAATGAAGCAGCAATGACGTATGTACCAATCTATCCGGATTCACTAATCCCCAATTTAGTAATCCAACGATTGGGAACTATTTTAGTTTTAAGCTTTCTAAGAATTTAGATCTCATTAGAATGATCATCATCATTATTCTAAAAGCATTACTTAAAACTATGGGTTTATCACATTTTATAAAACAACATTATGTAGATAATTAAAAGCCTTTAATAAATTAATACTTTTTATTAATAAATGAATAAGATTGTTAAAAAGTATATGCTTTATCATCAAACATGATTGGCTTGTGTGCATACTACTTTCAATCTCCCACTTGCACTAAAGTCAATCGTCATGGTATCTCTTACCCTTCTTCTCTAAGTGACGATTATCCTGCTATTGGATAAGCTTTAGTTAATGGATGTGTAATGTTGTTCTTGAGATTCCACTATCTCTATAGTGATTTCCCATCTTTCAATGATTCCTATATTCAAATGAAAGTGCCACAACACATGTTTAGATCCAAGATGAGACTTAGGAACTATTCCTAGTTCTATAATGAACTTTTCATCCAAAGAATCAATTTGCAGCTTCATTTATAGCTACTTACTTTGTCTTTATCACTAAACCAACAACTCTTTGCTGTTTGGAACCTTTCCAATTCACTGCACCACCGTTCAAGATAACGCTTTACCTTAAAGTGGATTTTTTGTTGTCTTGGTCTGTCTGAAAAACTTGAGTTTGCTAAGCCCTCTAGTTTTAATTTAGACCCACCATAAAATTTTAATCACATCTTTAGTGCCGGTGAAGTACTTTAAGATGTTTTTCACTGTCTTACAGTGATCTTCTCCAGAATATGACCGATCAACATCAGGTCTCGTACATTTCCTTGCATATATGATAGTTACTCATGCGATCTCTCTTTTCAGGAGTCTATGGAAGCTATTAAGAGAGATACACTCTATGGCTCATCAACATGAGACATCTCTTGGAGTTTGCCATGCTAAACGACTTTAGTATCAAATGAATATATGTTCCTTGGGTTAAGTCGAGCATTCTTTTAAATCTATCTATATAGATTTGTATCCCCAATTACGATACTCTTCCAAAATCATTCATAGAGGAATGTTTAGACAACTTTATCTTTACTGATTGTAGCATTGGTATGTCATTCCTTATCCGTAGTATATCAACATATAATACTAGGAATATCACAACGCTCCCACTGACCCTTTTGTACACGTTAGGTTTATTCTTATTTTTGATAAAATCAAACTCTTTTGATTATCATATCAAAATGAATGTTCCATATTTGAGAAGTTTGCTTCAATCCTTTTCTTTGAGTGTCTACAACTCTTCCCTCATCGTATGTAACTGGATCATCATCTTCTATGATGCGTACCTCATCATCATCATCCATGATAAATCCATACCTCCCAGGTATCTTCGATACTATTCCAGATTTATGATTCGATTGTGGTACAATAGGTCTATCTGCAGGTTCCTCTTATTTGACTTATAGTGCTTAGTGGTTCTTGAACTCTTCAAGATGTATTATCCTCCCACTAGCCCCTTCAATGATAAACATCTTTATCTTAGAAGGTAATGTGTTTCGCAACAAACACCTTTCGCTAAGTAGGATTATAGAACATCTATCCTAAACTTACTTTAGGATGCCCCACCAATCTGTACTTGTCAAATTTTTTCCCAAGCTTATCCTTTTGAAACCTTTCACATAAGTTGGACAACCCTTATCTTAACATACATAAGATTAGGAATTCTCCCTGTCCATAACTTTTATGGAGTCTTGGGGCCAAATTTTTAGGTTATATTTTCGTAGATATGCAGCCATTTCTAGGACATGATCCCAAAAGGATACTGGAATGTCGGTAAATTATTATGGACCGCACCATGTCCAACAAGGTACGATTTTTCCTTTCAGATAAATCAATCAATTATTGTGTATCAGGAGGCGTCCATTATGAGAAAACCATCTGAGATGATCTAGAAACTTATTGCACAAGTATTTATTCCTTGATCTAATCAAAGAATCTTAATACTTTGTCAATTTGTTTCACTTTTGAATTCTTTGAACCTTTCAAATAATTCATACTTGTATTTCAGCAAATACACACATTCAACTCTTTGAATGATCATCTCCTTTTCTTATACTAGTTTGTTCAATTTGCAAAATATATTTTTCACATAAGTCAAGTACACAAAATACATTAAGTAATATTTCAGTTCTATAAAAAATATTATTATTATAAATAGAACAACAATTGTTCTTAATTATAATACCAAAAATTTCATTGTCTAACAATAAAATAGAAATAATGTTTCTAACGCGAACTGGAATACAATAACAACTTATTTACTTAATAGATTTTCCCGTAGGCAATGCGAAACTATAAGTATCTATGGCTAATGCAGCAACCTTTGCTTCATTTCTCACACATAGGATTACTTATCTTTGTTTAGCTTTCTACTTCTGCTTGGTCCCTTCATAAATCTATATTTATGATAACCAAAGTCGGTATCCAATACCCAAGTTGAATCTTGACTTAAAGAAAAATTTATTTTAAATCATGAACAAAATTGTATTTGTAACTGAAACTTCACTAAGCTTCTTCTGGTTAGCTTTTGCAAGATGCTTCTTGCAGTTTCTTTTCCAGTGTCCTGGCTTATTGTAGTGGAAGCAAACTCCTTTGCTATCCATATCAATTTTTTTCTTATTATCCTTTATTTTTGCCTTTCTATTTACCTTCTTTGAATCGTTCTTCTTTTCAGAAAATCCTTTGGCCCCTACCAGTAAGACATGGTCTTTCTTGGTTGGAAAGTGACTCTCAACATTTTTCAATATGATAAGCAAATCAGCGAGGTTGATATCAAGCTTGTTCATATGAAAAAATCACAACAATTGTGAAAGGAGTCCGGGAGTGAGTGCAAGATCAAATCTTGGCTCAACTCTCCATCCATGACAAAACTCATTGTCCTAATTGTTCAATCAAATTGATCATGTTTAGGACTTGTGTTTGTACTGTAGTGTCGTTGGTCGTTCTAGATCGGAAGAGCTCCTTAGATATCTGATATCTATTAGTCCTACTTTCCTCACCATCAACTACTTGACGTGCAGGAGTATAGTAGGAGTATCCATAGTTTCAGGCTTATGCTGAAACTTATTACTCATGGATACGAGCATGATACATTGAGCCAACTGTGCATCATCTTGCCACTTTCTAAAAGTAGCAACCTCTTCCTCAGAGGTATTATCTGCAACCATTGCAGGGATAGGCGTATTAAGGACATAAGATAGCTTTTTAGCCGTGAGAACTTTTCTCAATTTCCTTAACCAATCCGTTTAATTATGTCCGATTAATTTAGCATCTTATATGCTACGCAGTGATAGTAATTTAGACATTGTAAAATTCTGTAAATGAATTTGTAATTAACAATATTTTAGCATACATTCTTTTATTAAAAACCAAAATAAATTAGGTCTTGTTTTAAATTGGTATCTTCCACTATTTTCTTCAAATTATATTACCCTCAATATATATAGTTCGGCAATATCTAATTGAAGATATGCTAGTGAGAATAAGGATCCCATTTTAAATGTATATAGCCTTGTGTGTGCACAACAAACTATATATAAATAAATAGGTAGACAACTCTTGCCAATCACATCAACTATTTAACTCCTTATATTTTGCCTCTTAAATCATAATGGTCAAGTGTGTGCGCATCCGAACTACAATGATTTAAGTTAAGTCAGACCCAACATTTCCATATAAGTGAAGAGAAAACTACAGCCCTTGTGTGTGCACAACAAAGCAGTAATGTTCAATTCCTTATAAACATCATATGTAATAAAAACAACATCTTAAATATTTAATACTTGCCTTGTGTGTGCACAACAAACTCATATTAAATATTCAATACTCTATTGTTTCTATCATGCTAGAAGGCGACGTTCGATATTCCAAATATCTTTGAACGCTTAGGACTTAATATAAAATATTTGAGGGGTTTGTTATTAATTTGTTTCATCTTGTTTAGCGTGCATGCACACACACACACACACACACACACACACACACACACACACACACATATATATATATATATATATATATATATATATATATAATACGCGTCATATTAATTAACATGCGAAGCATCTTTGCATAATATATAATATATATAGTATAAGCATGCACATATAGAATACTATATTCTACCTGGATTGATTATGGACTTTTATTCTAGTTTGGTTCACTAGAACCACCAAGTGAACCAAAAGGTCAAACCCTAGGGGTGCAATAATTAATATTTAAATAAAACTATTACATTTAAACCCGGGCTCCATTACAAACGGGTCTTCACGCGCTCCTTGCTCCTTGATCTCCAATTCTTCAAAATTAATTCTAACTATTCCTACTACAAAACTATTTAAAATAAATAGAAATCTTGATCATCAGTCAATGTGAAGTACATAAGAGGAGTTAGAATTTATATTAAGAAAAATTAGAGAAGACGAGGTACGCAGACCCCATTTAATAAAATCCATACATTCATACATCCAACTAAAATAAAATTCAATCACATTGGTCAATAGTCCATAATCAATCTCATTTATTATCATACACATCACCATATGCATCAATAAATAGCATTCATCTCATGAATAATAAACATTCAATATATATATTGATATCATTTAATGGACAAATTTAGTTAGTATAAAATTTAATTTTGAATCAAAATAAACTCCTTTATTTTAATCCAAATTTAAATCAAAATAAAACTATTTTATTTTAATTTATCCAATTTTGAATAAATAAACTATTTTATTTTAATCAAAATCTTTAATCAAAATAAACTCATTTATTTTAATAAATTATGGAATCTAATTCCAAGTAAAAAAAAACTCCTTTATTAAAGGAAACACGGATTCTCTTTCCTATTCACAAATAAACTCCTTTATTTTGAATAATATGAAATCTTATTTTATATCTAAATAAACTCTTTATTTTAGGAAATACGGATTCTCTTTCCTATTCACAAATAAACTCTTTTATTTTGAATAATATAAAATTTTATTTCATATCTAAATAAACTCCTTTATTTAAGGAAATACAGATTCTCTTCCTTATTCACAAATAAACTCCTTTATTTTGAATAATATGAAATCTTATTCCATATCTAAATAAACTCTTGTATTTAAGGAAATAAGGATTCAATTTCAACTCCAATTAGTTATCATGTAATCTAATTCCAACTCTAATTAGTTAGTATAAAATCCAATTTTAAAATTAAAATAAACTTTTTTATTTTAATATTAAAATAAACTTTTTATTTTAAAATTAAAAAATTAATAAGCATTTTATTTTAATTATAAAATAATTAAAATTATTATTATTATATATAATAATAATAATATCCGTTCGGGTTGTCCACCAAGCCGTGAAACATGGCAGGATAAACTTTTAAAAAATTTAATAAGTGATATATATATATATATAACCATTATATAAAGATATATTATATAAATCAAGCATGAATCCTGTTATGTATCCTGATCCTTGCTATGTGATCACTAGCACGTGAATGCCTTTTAATAATCCTGTTAACCATAATCGAAGTAAAAAAAAATTGTGGACTCAGCGAAAAAGAGATTCACGTCGCAATTAACGTGATTCGCGAGTACATTTTTTTATTTTTATTTTATAAATTTTATACAATAAAATTATGTCCAATTAAATTGTTCTAAACACATATCAACATACATATCAAATCTGAACAATTAATAATTTACATAAAGGCTTGGGTCTGATGCCATTGTTAGGTTTGTAATATACATGAACGCAATCAAATTGCACAAAATAAGCGGAAGCATGAAAATCAAAGTTTTAAAATTTTACAAATCATATATCTAGATCATCCTTTATGCACAATTATTAATTAAACGAAAAGATAAAGAATAAGAATCATACCCTTGAAGATTCGAGCTTCCTCAGGTACAAGTTCACATCCAATCCTTTTCGCGTTCAATTCTTATCAACGTTAGTCACCCAAGTGTTTGGCCTCTAGAGGTGATCCACCAAGGAAGAAGAATGATTCAAGAAGATGGGTATTTGGCAAAACTCTAGTTTTTCTTATCTCTCATAGAAAAGGGTGTACTCTCCCAACTATTGGAATTACGTATTCTATATAACGTGAACAACCGCCTCACCCATAATAAGACTCCTCTTATTTATAGATGTAGACAACCATCCTTAACAATTAAGGAATTGGGTTTTATTTTAATTAATTAAACTCATTTAATTAATTATGCTCCCAATCTTATTAAGAATAATTAATTAAAAGATTTTAATTAATTAGCCTCCTAATCTTATTAGGATATTTGAGAGTACTTTTATTAATTAATTTCCAAACTCTTTTAGGAATTAAATAATAATAATAGTAATAATAATAATAAGACTCCTCTTATTAATTTATATTTAATATTTCCAAAATATTAAATAATAAATATTAAGCTATTTAATTTATTCTATCACCATAGATTAAATTAAATATACTTAACTTATTATTACGATTATGCCATTAACTTCTTAAATAATTATTCTTCCTTTTATGGTGTGACCCTTTAGGTTCTCCATGTTAAACCGGTTGTGAATAAATCATTTAAAACAATTCTAATCTTATTTAAATAAATAAATTAAACTAATAATTTATTTAAATAAATAATATTTATTCTACAATAGGGATAAGCCTCCCTAGGGATTAACGACTTTTCAGATAATATAGATTTCAACATTAATTATAAAAGAACTTTTGAGTAAATAGTTACCGTACAATTCAATCCTTCCACCATACAATGTTCCAATTAAATATAAGACATATAATTACTGTCAAGTCTTATTTTATTTAATTATATGTATTTCGATCCTTAAATGCACAACTTCAAATAATGCAAATTAGAAACTCCTTTCTAATTTCATTCTGCCTTGGCCAAGGACTACTAGGTTGTCATTTATCGAATCACATAGGACATTTCTCTTCTTTTACTAGAAGTGGTAGATTCTTTATTGATTATACATTATCTCCATGTACAACTTATTAAACCCAAGCATACCCTTTGATATACCCTAAGGGTCTTAAGGAATAAGTCAAAGTATAACTCATCATACACAAGATACTATGATGATCTCAAGTCCAAGGATCACTTGTACTACTATCACTACAAGAATTCCTATTGACAGGCAAGTAAAACTCCATTAGGTATTCCTTAGCGAGCCACGTTCAGTGAACTTATTCCCTAATAAGCACCTACATACTTGCTTTAGTGTCTCTGTAACGCCCCAGAAATTTTAGATTTTTGAGAATTAAAATTTTATTTTTATTATGTGGATTAAATGAATTTAATCTATTATTTATGGGAGTAAGCTATTCGAGGGTCGTTTTATGACCTAGACATATCGGAACGTCGTAGTATTTTGGTTATGTGATAGAATTAAAGTGTTTGAATTTCCAAGAAGAAAATAAAACTTTCCGAGAAATTTTCTGAAAAACACTATTCACGCATTTCTGCTCGGGAATTATTTTTGAACTTCCGAGAAATACGTAATGATAGAATATCGAGGTGAGATAGAATATCCAATAATATTTCAGTTATGGCAAACGCAGTTTTTCACCTGCGGACTTAAAATCTAACGATTAGGGAAAGTGAGTTCCGAGAAGAAAATGTAATATGTATAATGAATTAAAGCGTTGATCGTATAATACATAGGTATTGAACGAGGTAATGAATACGAGTATAATACGAGTTATTATACGAGTATGTATGAATGATGGAATATCGTATATTAAATAAGTATACGAGTTAGAATACGAGATTAATACGTAAATTATACGTTATAATGTTTTAAGCCAAATGTAATGGACTTGTAGGATTGAG
This sequence comes from Panax ginseng, assembly GCA_020205605.1. Taxonomy (NCBI): domain Eukaryota; kingdom Viridiplantae; phylum Streptophyta; class Magnoliopsida; order Apiales; family Araliaceae; genus Panax; species Panax ginseng. The sequence goes on from CM035129.1 coordinate 94,379,762, forward strand.
TAAGAAATTGTAAAGTCCAATGAGAATTGATAAGGCTCAAGTGTAGAAATGGGTAAGTCCAATGTGTAAGCCCAATGCAATCTAATGGTAAAGTCCAAACTATTGTAATGCAAGCTCAACAAGGAATAAGCTAGATTAATTAAGTAAGTCCAATATAATGATCCATTGGATAAGTAGGATCCATAGTGCAACCCATGGGTAGACTTGATGGGCAAGAACTTTGTGTGATGAGCAAGTAGATTTAAGTGATAAGCAAAGGATAAGTTAAGTAATTTAAAGGTTAAGCAAAGTACTTATGTGGGATAAGTAAGTAAAGTGCTTATGTGTGATTAGCAAGTATACTTAATGGTTAAGTGTTGTGATGGCCAACCAAAGAGTGTGGAGGCCAAGTAACTTATTTGGTGAGCAAATAAACTTAGGATTGAAGTAATGAATAGTATGGAGGTTTAGTAAGGAGGTGGAGTGGTCTTATGACAATTATGCCCTAACCTAGCAATGCCTATAAATAGAGAGCTTGGATTTCATTTTTGGTGGTTGTTCATTTCACCCAACAAGTTGAGAGCTTATTGGTTAGAGACAAAAGGCTACAAAAGCTAGAATAAGTTAGTTTTTGAGAAATCAAGAAGCAAGGAGGAGATTAAAGATTAACCAAGTGATCTTCATAGGTAAGAACTTAAAACCATAATTCTCTTTCTCTCAATTGTTAGAGAAGGGGGTAGTGGTAGAACATGTATGTTAAGGAATGATAAGAATGATTAATCAATGGACTTAAGTCGTTTAAGTCATGAATAAGTAATTCAAGCTTAATTAAGTTATGAGCTTATGAATAACTTAGATGAACTACTCATATGTTTACCTTAATAAGATGGTATGATAATAAGAAGCAAGAATGGTGGTTAAAATACTTAATCTATAATAAGTTATGAGAAAGGAAGTCATAAGTAGTTCATACTTTTATAAGTTATAAACTCATAAGAAACAAGTAATAACTTATCATGTTTATAAGTTAATGAAGTATGTATGTCAAGATGTTAGTATAATGGATTGAATCCATTTGAAACGATGAACAAATCATAAAAAATGAGTGAAGTTAAGCGAATTCAATGAAGTTTGATTTATAATCGTCGAATTCATAAAATTCTCGGAATGGAAGTCGTATCTTGTGTTTGAGCTTGGAAACATTGGTTTTCAATGGAGACAAGTCTCATTTGGCATTATAGAGTTGTGGACTCAAAAATGACCGAATTTTGACTTAGACCGAAGAAACGAGCGTTGAACGTTTACGGACGTTTATCGTTTTCGTTAAAAATGAACTAATAGGTGAAATTTTATCAAATGAAGTCAAATAGATAAAATTCTTGCATGAACGTATAGATTATGAAATTTGTGAACCGTAGGCTTTTGAATAGAACAATTCGGACTTATAACAAAGAAGTTATGCGTCCGGGAAGTTCATAAAAATTTCAAAACTTTGCAACTGTCTGTGGCATAGAGTTAGCGCCGCGGAGCCAACCCAAGGTCATTGAGTGATGCCCATTCACGAGCCCAGAGGCTTACATCTCGCAAACTCGTCAAGGCACAAGCGAAAAAAAGAGGGATGTGTGTAACCGCTGGCGCTGACTCTAAGAATTGCCAGAAAAGAAAGTTTTCAAGTATAGAATGAAAGAGAACTTGTTAGTAATGAACTAAGGTGTTAATATAACATTGTTAAGGCATTATTAGACATGTAATGTATGATGAGTAAAGGTTGATAATCAATTGAAGGTGAACGTAATGAGAATGACGTAATGTGCTATGCCGGCTATAGAAATTTGTTGACCAAGTTGATTATGAATCCAATGGTTTGCAATACAAGTATGGGTTATGTAATTACTTAATGATCATGATAAGACCTTTAAATCACTATTATAGTGATGACTTTAGGAATTTAATGTTGTTTAATGAGTAGTTAAACGACGAACGTAAAGTATAAAGAACGTGAACAGTATTCAATATTGATAAGGTCTATAACGTTAAGAGTTACAACTAAAAGTTGTTAAGTAATACGAGAACATAAACGGTATGCAATAAAGTGTACTTAACTAACGACAATCGAGTTTCGATTAATAACGTAAGGATGTTAGTAAGCTGTGAGGAAGGATGATTAAATGGAAATGAGTTGTATTAATGAAGTAAATCTACATAAGACATAGAAGGGAAAGAAGTTGGTAAGAATAATGTAAAATATAATGGCAAAGCGAGAACCAATAGTAACAAATTTAATATATGATTAGATTGAGATGAAGGGTAAGATTCATTAGAATCATGTATATTCATTCATGACCTAATGTGGTATATTATGTGGTTATGTATTGTAGAGACCGTAAAAGACCGAAAGGAAAAGTTATTATATCAGTGGCATACTGAACGCAAGTTTTTTCTTAAAGCGCTTGTCTAACCTTTGTGTTAGTCAAGTTTTACGTGATTCATGTTATGAGGTGCATGAACTATTTTACTAAAGGATCGATGCCGCTTTTTATCTCGCCTAGACTAATCTTGAAGAGTTGATTGATTTATTTACAAGTCTTTCAAATATAGAATTGTTAACGCTATCCTACGCCAATTATTTGATGCATGATTCAAGGTAAGTTTGATTATGAATAAACAAATGTATTTTTCATCGATTATTCGATGGGCACGCCGAGGTTGCCAAAACTTAAACGTATATACGCTTAATGGATGTAGTGTTGATCAACATAGAGTACTATGGGTTGATCACCCGTATGCTCGTAAGCTATGCTTTTTGACTTACTGGACTTAGTGTCGGGTTGTCCTTTTCAAAGAAATTATAGAATGCTCATGGTCTTGAGCTTAATTGATGTTTTCTTCGAATATTGTTATTGTAAAACGCGTTTTGAAGGAAAAGAAATGTTATTTTGAATTATTGATAGTATTCGTAACTATTATCCGATTCTCAAGATATAATGATTCCTATGTTTCAAGCATGTTGTTTAAAAGAAATTATTGTACTTGCCGAGCTTGTTATGCTCACTCTTGCTTGAACCATATGAATGCAATTTAGGACCGAACGAACCGAGGGATCTCGACAAGGATAGAGGCAAAGTCAAGTTTGAACGATTAGTTTACCTTGTAATAAACTAGTAAGTGGTATATATTATAGAATGATGAACAAAGAATGTAATGGTTTTAGAACCTGGGAACGGGATGTAATATTATTAATGTAATAAGAATATCGTTGATACACACATTTTGATGTCGTTTCAATAGAATGAATGTATGAGTTATGAGTACCGTAGCAGACCATCTCATCGGGTTGGAAGATACCCGGATTTGGGGCGTCCACTATTGGTATCAAAGCATTAGGTTATAAAACTTAAGGGGGGAAGAACCTTAGGCTAATAAACTTGTTAAGGAAGAAAAGTCCGAAGGAAGTAAGGCCAAGCTTTACTTCAGTCGAATGAGTTAATAAGGTATTGAGGAAACTCAGTACCGAAAGATTTAAAAGATGGAAAGTAACCCTAAATAAACTAAATATGATTTGTGCTTATACTATGGTGTGTTATGTACTAATCAACATGTTATGTGTTATCAAAGGATGTCAATCGATAGCTTGATGTATAGAGATCTACACGTGGTGAGCGAAGAAGTTGTGAACAGAGTAGAGCCTGTACCCATGCCAGTGGCGGAGGTACCATTAGTGATTCTAGAGGAGTTGGAGACAGTGGAGTACTTTTCTGAGGAAGACTACTTCGAGGGAGATATAGATATAGCGTCATATCTTAATATGATTGTCTATGAGGAGGAGGAAATGGAGGTAACATCGATTAATACGGTGGTACCTACACTAGAGTCAATACCTCCAGATGCAATGAGAGCATTGTATCTGGCAGTGCTTGACAGGTGCAACTAAGTACAGTTGTGCAGAATTAGAGTGAAGAGATTAATTATCTCCATGAAGCTAAGGTGTCTGCAGAAGCAGATTTTGAGTTAGAACGCGATAGACAGGTCCTTTTGACAGAGCAGGCTAGGGACTATAAGAAGGAGGCCGATAAGATTTGTAAGAAGCTAATTAAGAGAGATCGGAAGATAGCGCGGATGTCTTACATCCATGAGAGTGCTCATAGAGATTTCAAGTTTAAAGTTGCTTGTTATCCCCATGGAGTCAGGACAAACTCGACATACTATTAGTCGGGATACTGTAGCGATGATTGTGAATGAGAAACACGAGGACGCTGTTATGCATTATTAGAAGTCTAGAGTAAATAAATATATGTGTAGTGACGTAAAACCCTCTTTTGTATAAAAGGGTAGTCTTTTTGTAAATCCCAACTTTTAAGAAGTTCAATTGCGGGATAGAAATGTACTAACCGTTGGCTATGGAAGTAAAGTGTAAATAGTTTCAGACTATGAAAAAGCATATGAATATAATGAAGTTTTCATTTAATGTGTTTTGTTATGGTATGAGTTGTTATGTGGCGCATAATAACAAAGTAAGTAAATAGATAATAATAAAATTCTATTTATTTAATTAGAAGATGTCGTTAAGGAGAAGACAACGTAATCAGGAAGCAGAATCACGTAATAAAAATCAAGGGGGTTAAATTAACCCTACGCAAGAGTTCGTTAAGTTATTAACGACTTCATTTAACTAAACTGGGGGTAGAGTACCTGCGGAACCTAGGTTAGCCAGGACGACTACCTTTAAAGAATTTAAAAGCGTAGGTCCACCAGAGTTCAAAGGAACAACGGAATCATTAGAAGCCCAGTCATGGGTAAAGGAAATAGAGAATGAGTTTGTTATTTCAAACGTAGGTGAGGCGCAAAAGACTTCTTTTACGACTTACAGGATGAAAGTGGAAGCCAAATTTTGGTGGGAGGTTCACCAGGGTAGGGCTAGAACAGATGCGGTAGCATGGGAACAGTTCAAGAAGATTTTTCTTCGAGAATTATTTCCCCACAAGTATGTAAGGGAGGATGAAGATTTAGTTCTTAGAACTTAAACTAGGGGACATGACGGTTCCCCAATATGCGGCTAGATTAAATGAATTGGTAAAGGTTGCTCCACATCAGGTGGACACTGAGGAGAGGAAGGCTCGTAGGTTTGAGCAGGGCCTGAAACCCTGGCTCTATCGTAGGATTTTGGTGTTTCAGATTGTTTGCTATGGGAACATTCTGGAGAAGGTAATTATAGCAGAGGGTGGTAGTGAGATGTTAATTCAATATCACAAAGAGAGGAAGGATAAGAGCAAGGGAAAGAGAGGAACCAGGGCAGAGAGTGCCAGTGGTAGTGATAGTAAACTAAAAAGAAAGAAGTTTAACTCCGAAAATACTGGAGTGGGACAAGGGGATTCTAAGCGTAAGATCGAAGTGTGTAGGATATGTGTAAAGACTCATCTAGGAGTTTGTCTAAAAGGGATTATAAGTACCTTTAGACATTACGGTAGAGAATGGGGAAATAACTTTCGTTAATTATATTCGTGGAAATGGCTTCATGAATAAGGAATGTAAGCAAGTATCGGTAGATAAGTACAGATAAATTTGAAAGAATTTGAAGTAATTCTCGGTATGAATAATTTGATTAACTATAGAACTTTAATAAATTGTTAGAATAAAAGTATGGATCTTTGGTTTTCTAAGTAACCCAAGGTAGTATTTTATGGTAAGAACATACCGCGACGCTCTTGTTGTCTAACAGTGACGCAAGTTAGGAGGATTTTAAGGAAGAGGATGAGTCGTTGCGGTTGCGTATCGACTATCGTAATAGGAGTAAGTTAGCGGTTAAGAATAAATACCCATGGCCCAGGATCGATGATCTATTTGATCAATTGAAGAGGGCAAAGAATTTTTCTAAGATAGATTTGCGTACGGAGTATAGCCGGTTGAAAGTAAGAAAGAAGAATGAGGTACCTAAAATGACATTCAGAAATTGTTATAGCTATGATAAGTTTCTGGTTATGTCATTTGGGTTAACTAATGTGTGGAAGTTAGACTTTCCGTAATGGGTGCCAAGCAAGTCGGTGGCAAATTGATAGGTACTCTTGTGAGGTGCTATGGTTGAAAGTACCATTAGCGTCACAGAGTGTTCAAATAATATTTGGATAAGGGTGTTGTAATGATCATTGGTGATATTCTAGTCTAATTTAAGACGTCAGAAGATCACGCTGAACATTTGGAGATAGTGTGAGAAGCACTACAGAGGGAGGAGTTGGATACGGAATTCACTACGTTTGAATTGTAGCTTAAGGAGATAAACAAAAGTTGTTATTAAGAAGTATGTTGGGAATGAGAAGTGAGAAAATAGTTTTTAAGAACTAAAAGGGAAGTTAAGTGAGGTACCTATATTGTCTCTATCAGATAATACGAGGAATTTTGTAGTGTATCTCGATGTTTCGCATAGATGACAAGATTGCGTGCTTATGTAGCATGGCAAAGTCATTAGGTATGCATCACGCGAGGTAATGGATTATGAGAAGGTCTATCCTACTTATGATCTATAATTGGCAGCTGTAGTTTTTGAATTAAAAATTTGAAGATAGTATTTATACGGTGAGAAGTGTGAGATATATACGGACTCTAGGAGTCTGAAATATATCTCCACACATAAGAAGTTGGATATGAGGTAGAGAAGGTCATTAGAATGGATAAGAGATTTCGACGTTGATATGTTATATCATAAATGGAAGGTAAACGTAGAAGCAGACGCGTTAAGTGGGAAGGGTAGGGAAAAGCTATTTGATGTTAACAATGGAAATGACTAAAAATGAAGTCAGAAGTTAAATTACGGAATGAAGTGGTAGAAATGTTATCCACAACATAGACTCAATCCACGATAATGGGACGCATTAATTAAGTATAAGTAGGTAATGAGGAATGCAAGAGAATGTAGAAGAGGATACACGATGAAGAGAAGATCAAGTATAATCATGTTTTGAAGGAGGAAATTGAGTTCCAAATAATTCTAAGTTAAAAGTTAATGAAAAGGTAATAATGTAATGTGTCAATAAGTATTTAAACTTCCAATTCAGATTATTGATAGGAAGTGATAAGTCATGAAGAATAAGATAATACCTTCATTGAAGGTGAAATGAAAGAACCACAATGTCGAAGAAGCATTGTGGGAATTTGAAATTAAAATGATGGAAAAATGTTTCCTCAAATGGTGTATGTATTATTAGCGTGATTCTGGGGATAGAATCCTTATAAGGGGGGAAGAGTGTAACGCCCTAGAAATTTTGGATTTTTGAGAATTAAATTTTTATTTTTATTATGTGGATTAAATGAATTTAATCTATTATTTATGGGAGTAAGCTATTCGAGGGGGGTCGTTCTATGACCTAGACATATCGGAACATCGTAGTATTTTGGTTATGTGATAGAATTAAAGTGTTTGAATTACCAAGATGAAAATTAAAATTTTTCGAGAAATTTTTCGAAAAACACTATTCACGCATTTCTGCTCGAGAATTATTTTTGAACTTCCGAGAAATACGTAATGATAGAATATCGAGGTGAGATAGAATATCAAATAATATTTCAGTTATGGCAAACGCAGTTTTTCGCCTGCGGACTTAAAACCTAACGATTAGGGAAAGTGAGTTCCGAGAAGAAAATGTAATATGTATAATGAATTAAAGCGTTGATCGTATAATACATAGGTATTGAACGAGGTAATGAATACGAGTATAATACGAGGTATTATACGAGTATGTATGAATGATGGAATATCGTATATTAAATAAGTAGACGAGTTAGAATACGAGATTAATACATAAATTATACGTTATAATGTTTTAAGCCAAATGTAATGGACTTGTAGGATTGAATAAGAAATTGTAAAGTCCAATGAGAATTGATAAGGCTCAAGTGTAGAAATGGGTAAGTCTAATAGGAATTAATGTGTAAGCCCAATGCAATCTAATGGTAAAGCCCAAACTATTGTAATGCAAGCCCAACAAGGAATAAGCTAGATTAATTAAGTAAGTCCAATATAATGATCCATTGGATAAGTAGGATCCATGGTGCAACCCATGGGTATACTTGATGGGCAAGAACTTTGTGTGATGATCAAGTAGATTTAAGTGATAAGCAAAGGATAAGTTAAGTAATTTAAAGGTTAAGCAAAGTACTTATGTGGGATAAGTAAGTAAAGTGCTTATGTGTGATTAGCAAGTATACTTAATGGTTAAGTGTTGTGATGGCCAAGCAAAGAGTGTGGAGGCCAAGTAACTTATTTGGTGAGCAAATAAACTTAGGATTGAAGTAATGAATAGTATGGAGGTTTAGTAAGGAGGTGGAGTGGTCTTATGACAATTATGCCCTAACCTAGCAATGCCTATAAATAGAGAGCTTGGATTTCATTTTTGGTGGTTGTTCATTTCACCCAAGAAGTTGAGAGCTTATTGGTTAGAGAGAAAAGGCTACAAAAGCTAGAATAAGTTAGTTTTTGAGAAATCAAGAACCAAGGAGGAGATTAAAGATTAACTAAGTGATCTTCATAGGTAAGAACTTAAAACCATAATTCTCTTTCTCTTCAATTGTTAGAGAAGGGGAGTAGTGGTAGAACATGTATGTTAAGGAATGATAAGAATGATTAATCAATGGACTTAAGCCGTTTAAGTCATGAATAAGTAATTCAAACTTAATTAAGTTATGAGCTTATGAATAACTTAGATGAACTACTCATATGTTTACCTTAATAAGATGGCATGATAATAAGAAGCAAGAATGGTGGTTAAAAGACTTAATCTATAATAAGTCATGAGAAAGGAAGTCATAAGTAGTTCATACTTTTATAAGTTATAAACTCACAAGAAACAAGTAATAACTTATCATGTTTATAAGTTAATGAAGTATGTATGTCAAGATGTTAGTATAATGGATTGAATCCATTTGAAACGATGAACAAATCATAAGAAATGAAGTTAAGGCGGAATTCACGAGTTTGGACGATAATCGTCGAATTCGTAAAATTCTCGGAATGGAAGTCGTATTTTGTGTTTGAGCTTGTAAACATTGGTTTTCAATGGAGACAAGTCTCATTTGGAATTATAGAGTTGTGGACACGAAAATGACCGAATTCCGACTTAGACCGAAGAAACGAGCGTTGAACGTTTACGGACGTTTATCATTTTCGTTAAAAATGAACTAATAGGTGAAATTTTAGCAAATGAAGTCAAATAGATAAAATTCTTGCATGAACGTATAGATTATGAAATTTGTGAACCGTAAGCTTTTGAACGGACCAATTCGGACTTATAACAAAGAAGTTATGCTTCCGGGAAATTCATAAAAATTTTAAAACTTTGCAACTGTCTGTGGCACAGAGTTGGCGCCGCGGCTCCAACCCAAGGTCATTGAATGATACCCCAACACCGAGCCCGAGGCTTGCATACTGCAAACTCGTGCTGCAGCACGAGTAGAAGAGTGATGTGTGGCGCCGTGGCGCCAGACCTAACAATTGCCAGAAAAGAAAGTTTTCAAGTATAGAATGAAAGAGAACTTGTTAGTAATGAACTAAGGTGTTAATATAACATTGTTAAGGCATTGTTAGACATGTAATGTATGATGAGTAAAGGTTGATAATCAATTGAAGGTGAATGTAATGAGAATAACGTAATGTGCTAAGCCGGCTATAGAAATTTGTTGACCAAGTTGTTTATGAATCCAATGGTTTTCAATACAAGTATGGGTTATGTAATTACTTAATGATCATGATAAGACCTTTCCTAAATCACTATTATAGTGATGACTTTAGGAATTTAATGTTGTTTAATGAGTAGTTAAACGACGAACGTAAAGTATAAAGAACGTGAACAGTATTCAATAATGATAAGGCCTATAACGTTAAGAGTTACAACTAAAAGTTGTTAAGTAATATGAGAACATAAACGGTATGCAATAAAGTGTACTTAACTAACGACAATCGAGTTTCGATTAATAACGTAAGGATGTTAGTAAGCTGTGAGGAAGGATGATTAAATCGAAATGAGTTGTATTAATGAAGTAAATCTACATAAGACATAGAAGGGAAAGAAGTTGGTAAGAATAATGTAAAATATAATGGCAAGCCGGAACCAATAGTAACAAATTTAATATATGATTAGATTGAGATGAAGGGTAAGATTCATTAGGAATCATGTATATTCATTCATGACCTAATGTGGTATATTATGTGGTTATGTATTGTAGAGACTGTAAAGACTGAAAGGAAAAGTTATTATACTGTAGCGATCGCTGAACGCAAGTTTTTCTTAAAGCGCTTGTCTAACCTTTGTGTTAGTCAAGTTTTCTGTGATTCATGTTATGAGGTGCATGAACTATTTTACTAAAGGGTCGATGCCAGTTTTATCTCGTCTAGACTAATCTTGAAGAGTTGATTGATTTATTTACAAGTCTTTCAAATATAGAATTGTTAACGCTATCCTACGCCAATTATTTGGTACAGATTCAAGGTAAGTTTGATTATGAATAAACAAATGTATTTTTCATCGATTATTCGATGGGCACGCGAGGTTGCCAAAACTTAAACGTACATACGTTTAATGGATGTAGTGTTGATCAACATAGAGTACTATGGGCTGATCACCCAGAAGTGCTCGTAAGCTATGTCGGACTTACGGACTTAGTGTCGGGTTGTCCTTTTCAAAGAAATTATAGAATGCTCATGATCTTGAGCCAGAATTGATGTTTTACTGAATATTGTTATTGTAAAACGTTTTGAAGGAAAAGAAATGTTATTTTGAATTATTGATAGTACTTCGTAACTATTATCCAGTTACTGAAGATATACGATTCCTATGTTTCAAGCATGTTGTTTAAAAGAAATTGTTGTGCTTGCTGAGCTTGTTATGCTCACTCTTGCTTGAACCATATGAATGCAAACTAGGACCGAACGAACCGAGGGATCTCGGCAAGGATAGAGGCAAGTCAAGTCGAACGATTAGTTTACCTTGTAATAAACTAGTAAGTGGTATATATTATGTAATGATGAACAAAGAATGTAATGGTTTTAAACCGGAACGGGATGTAATATTATTAATGTAATAAGAATATCGTTGATACACACATTTTGATGTCGCTTCAATAGAATGAATGTACAGCTTATGAGTACCGTAGTAACCATCTCATCAGGTTGAAGATACCCGGATTGGGGGCGCGTACGCTCTCCACAATAAATGATTATGAGATTAATCATCCTCATCCAATGAGCAAGTAACATATGTACCAATATATGCGGATTCACTAATCCCCAATTTAGTAATCCAATGATTGGAAACTATATTAGTTTTAAGCTTTCTAAGAATTTAGATCTCATTAGAGTGATCATCATCATTATTCTAAAAGCATTGCTTAAAACTATGGGTTTATCACATTTTATAAAACAACATCATGTAGATAATTAAAAGCCTTTAATAAATTAATACTTTTTATTAATAAATGAATAAGATTGTTACAAAGTATATACTTTATCATCAAACATGATTGGCTTGTGTGCATACTACTTTCACATACGTGTTATTTGATTCGGGTGCTACCTACTCTTTTGTTTCAGAAGATTTTGCTAGACAGTTAGACTTACCCCGTGAGAGATTAGAACATTCTATGAACGTAGAAGTAGCAAACAAGGAAATTATCCCTGTAGAATACATTCATAAGAATTATTATACCGAATTGTGAGGATTTAAGCTCAAATTGGATTTGATACCTATTCGTTTGGGGGAGTTCGATGTAATCCTTGGAATGGATTGGTTATCGATTCACGGAGCAGTTATAGATTGTAAGAAGAAGTGTGTACACCTTAAGACTCCGAATTAGTCGAAGGTGGTATTTTATAGTAGTAAATCGCCGAGACAATCTCATTGTCTGACGATGTTGCAAGCGTAGAGATTGCTCATGTGGTTAATATTCGACGAGTCGAGAGTGAACTAAGTCAGATACCTATTGTAAGGGATTTTGTTGATGTCTTCCCAGACGAGATTCCGGGATTGCCACTGGATAGAGAGATTAAGTTTGTCATTGATTTGGCACCAGGGACAGCAGCGGTATACAAAGCGATGTATCGTATGTCACCGGTAGAGATGAAAGAACTGATGGCTCAATTATAAGAGTTATTAGATAAGGGATACATTTGACCAAGCATATCACCGTGGGGAGCACCGGTCTTATTCGTAAAGAAGAAAGATGGGTCGCTAAGACTTTGTATCGACTACCGAGAGTTGAACAAGGTCACCATTAAGAACAAGTACCCGTTGCCTAGGATAGATGATATATTCGATCAGTTGAAGGGGGAAAAACACTTTTTAAAGATTGACTTGAGGACCGATTATGACCAACTGAAAGTGAGGCCGGAGGGTATTCCAAAGACGTCATTCAGAACTCGGTATGAACACTTTGAGTTTCTGGTAATGACATTTGGATTGACGAATGCGCTAGCAACCTTTATGGATTTGATGAACAGAGTGTTCAAACAGTATTTAGATAGGTTTGTTGTCGTATTCATCGATAACATTCTAGTATATTCAGAAACAGAGGAAGAACACGCCGAGCATCTTCGGATAGTGTTGGAAACATTAAGGATGGAGAAGCTATATGTAAAATTCTCCAAGTATGAGTTTTGGTTGCAAAGAGTGCAGTTTTTAGGGCACGTTATCGACAAGAGTGGTGTTTCGGTGGATCCAGCAAAGGTAGAAGCTGTTATCAATTGGGAGCAGCCGAAGACGCCGATAGAAATTAGGAGTTTCCTAGGATTGTTGGGATACTATCAAAGATTTATTCAGGATTTTTCTAAATTAGCATCACCGTTGACCAATCTTACCAGAAAGATGGTTAAGTTCAATTGGACGGAGAAGTGTGAAGAAAGTTTCCTAGAATTGAAGAAGAGGCTTAGTCAAGCACCTGTGTTGGCCTTACCAGACAACACGGGAGGGTTTGTAGTGTATAGTGATGCTTCACACAAGGGACTTGGCTGTGTACTAATGCAACACGGCAGGGTCATTGCGTACGCTTCACGTCAGCTAAAAGATTATGAGAAGGGATATCTGACTCATGACTTGGAGTTAGCAGCAGTAGTTTTTGCCCTGAAGATTTGGAGGCATTATTTGTATGGCGAGAAATGTGAGATATATACGGACCACAAGAGTCTGAAGTATATCTTCACGCAGAAAAAATTAAACATGAGGTAGCGCCGATGGTTAGAATTGATCAAAGATTATGATTGTTAGATTCTGTACCATCCAGGCAAAGTAAATGTAGTGGCAGATGCCTTGAGCAGAAAAGGCAGAGAGAAGTTATTGAAGTTAACTATTCAAGAAGAATCGGTGAAAGATTTTGAACGACTAGACTTGTAGATTAAGTATCCGATGGAGGTGAACGAACAATTGTTTACAGTGACAGCGCGTCCGACTTTATTGTATAAGGTTAAAGAAGCACAAGAAAAGGATGAAGGTTGCAATAACATCAAGAAATGATTGACTGAGGGTGATGAGTTGAAATTTAAGATTGATTGCACTAGACTGCTAAGATTTGAAGGACGAATTTGGGTACCGTTAGTACCAGAACTGAGAGAAGAGATTTTGCAAGAAGCGCATAGTACGAGATATTCGATACACCCAGGTAGCACGAAGATGTACCAAGATTTGTGTCACCACTTTTGGTGGCCAAACATGAAGAAACAGGTTGCAGAATGCGTAAGTAGATGCCTAACTTGTCAAAGAGTCATGGCATAGCACCAACGACCAAGCGGGTTATTACAACCATTAGAGATTCCAGAATGGAAATGGGAGCACATCACGATGGACTTTGTGGTGGAACTTTCGGCAATGCGGAAAGGGAACTACGCCATATGGGTTATTGTAGATCGTCTTACTAAGTCAGCTCACTTTTTGCCGATTAAGATTAAGTATAGTTTGGACCAATTAGCCAAACTGTATGTCAAGGAAATTATTTCGAGGCATGGGGTTCCGGTGTCTATTGTATCAGATATAGACCCGCGATTCACGTCAAAATTTTGGAAGAGTCTTCAAGAAAGAATGGGGACACAACTACGAATGAGTACCGCGTATCATCCGTAGACCGATTAACAAAGTGAGAGAACGATTCAGACACTTGAAGACATGCTCTGAGCTTGTGTGATGTACTTCAAGGGTAGTTAGGAGGATCACCTTCTATTAGTAGAATTCGCGTATAACAATAGTTATCACGCCAGTATTGGAATGTCGTCGTACGAAGCACTGTATGGTAGGAAATGTAGAACACCCTTATGCTGGGATGAAATTGGAGAACGTCAACTGTTGGGACCAGAGTTGGTACAACAGATGGTAGAAATCATCAGGGTGATAAGAGCTCGACTAGTGGCAGCTCAAGATTTCCAGAAGAAGTATGCGGACTTACATCGCAAGAAGAAAGATTTTGAAGTAGGAAGCTATGCTTTTTTGAAAGTATCTCCCTAGAAAGGGAAGATTCATTTTGGGAAGAAGGGAAAGTTAAGCCCTAGGTTCATAGGACCGTTCGAGATTTTGAGGCAAGTCGGTGAAGTGGCGTATGAGGTAGTGTTACCTCCTGAACTTGAGCTCATTCACAACATGTTTCATGTGTCAGTATTACGTCCATATAAACCAGACTACAAGCACGTTATCTCCTATGAACCATTCCAAGTCGAGAAGGACTTATCATACGAGGAAGTTCCTGTCCAGATACTAGATAGGAAGGAACAGAAGCTGAGGAATAAGATTATCCATTCTGTTAAGATTCTCTGGAGGAATCACGCAGTCGAAGAAGCTACGTGGGAGCTAGAAGAGAAAATGATAGCGAATTATCCATTTTTATTTGAGTAACCTTATTTTTACAATTCCGAAGACAGAATTTTTATAAGGGGGGAGGGATGTAATGACTGTGAATTTTAAACTCCTTATTAATTAAATATGTGATTTAATTTTTAATGAGTTAGTTTCGTGAGTTTATTTAAACCTTATGTGGTTATGTGAATTTATAAAATGATTAAAGGGAGTCACTAATAGTTTATTTAAATTAGTGGACTAACCCTAAGATTTTAATATCAAAGAATTGATAAGATTATTATTAATTAAATATTCAATTTATTTGAATATGGTGGCAAGAGTTGAACATATTGGTTAATTGCAATTATGAGTAATTAATTGATAATGTGTTAGTTAATAATTATTATGAATAAATAATAATTAATGAGTATAATGTGATTATATATTTTCTTGGTTAATTTGTGCAAACATGCAATAGAGTAAACCTTTATTATATGGTAGTTAACAATATATTTTATATAGTACAAGGTGGCACATTAATATGTCTATATATTATATATATAGACTATAATAAGAGTTATCTGCATTCATGTGAATTGCATAATAATATTGTTATATGATGGGAAGTGTGTGGGTAAACATTCATGTATACCCTGTTGACATATAATAATATCACTTGTTAAATTTATAATGATTTCATTTAGTTATTATGATAATAACAGTCAGGGTAATAAATAATAAGCAATGCACAATTGTATTTGTGGTAATAGAAAATGTACATAAATAATCCTTAACTTTCCATTGTGTAGTAGCATTAACACATCCAAAATTACATTTTAGGAATTATAGTATCTAAACCAAGCATATTGCTGAGATATTGCTCTTGTCCTAAATTGAGTGTCACAAAGTACATGAATAGTAACATATGCTCTATATACGTAACTTCCAAGTCTGTGATCATTGTCTAGGAAGGTAGCTGATGGTGGGTGGTTGAGAAACCCCTCATAAACCAATGTATTCTCCTTCTACATTTCAGTCTCAATCTTCCATACAAAGTTAATTCCCAGTCCAAAGTTCTTCTATATATAGTAGCCAATTCTCAGAGTTTACGTTGATTTTGTTTGTCTGTGGAACCTTTGAGAAATTGAGTTTGAGTGAGTGTTGTCCTAAGAAGAGGTTAGCAATCTCAGAGGAAGAAACTAAGTTCATTTAGCTCTAAGAGGTATAAAATCCTAAGCTTTTGTTCTTAGTAGGGTTTTTGTCAAATTCTTACAATTCTCAAGAATTCTCTGTTAATTGATATAGACTAGCATGTCATTGTGTTATCTGGGTTTGTTTGCATGTCTAAGAGTTGTATAATGGGTTTAAACTGAGGCTTGATGTTGATTATGTTGGAACTCTACCGAAGCAGAGTCCTTATTTTTCTTTCTGGTCGAAGTGAGGCGGTCGGGCCACTTCCCTAGCCTTTCACCGTAAGACCGCGTGGGTAGCAGATCACAGTTGCTCATGTTAGCTCCTTAAGATATTCTGAGCATGTTACTTTGATTATTATATGCATACAAATGACCTGAACTTGTGGACTATGGTACTTATGTATATAGTAAGCCATAAAAGGTTTGTTTTGACTTGGAATATCAAAGAAGGTTTAAAGATTTGAAAACTATAAATGTTATACATGGAGTAATATACATTCTGACCTTGTAAACATATGTAAATAACTTGAGTATATGCACAAATGCATATGAAAGCATGAATTAGACAATATAGACGTATCTTATATGCTTGAATGAATTTTTCTAATGAAGACTTAAAGTTTTGAAAATGAACTTGATAAACTATATATACATTAAGTTGAGAACTTGTAAGTATATGTTTGATGTCTAGCATGTATATATATATATATATATATGAAAGTATAATGTATGGTAGGAAAAGTGACTTACATGATTGATAGCTTAACATGTGAAGTCTGGATTAAGTAAAAACGAATAATAACCTTTGATATGTTTGATGAAGGGTTAAGACTTAGTTATTTATATAATAGCATGTGTGTTGTGCATGATTTTTCGTTTATGTGTAAGTCATGTGTGCACTGGCTTTCTGCAGAAGCAGCCATGTCTTGGTTTGCACCAGAGCAGCGTGTGGCTACCACTCCTTAGTACAAACTAATCAAGCGGGTCGCTTCTGATTCGCATCGAGATTTGAGTTCTGTTATTAAATTGAGAACTGATATGTGCTTATATGATTACTCTAATCTGTAATACTTGTTCAGTATAGTATTCATATGATAATAAGCATGTTATTGAAAGAAGCCTATGATGAATTAGTAAATGGTGATTTCAACTATGACATAGTGTGTTAGAAACTAATTGAGTAATGTAATGATACATGTATAGAAGCATGTTATGTGATGATTTGATTCTTGTAAGTGTAGACTCATATTAGTTTACACATACTAATTGGAAAGACCGACTTGTTAATGTTAGGTCATTTCAACGCAAGTTAACCAAAGCTAGAATTATATTGTAGCTAAGCAAACGGGCAAGTTTCCTGAATTCTTACTCTTTTACTTGAGCAAGTTTCCTAAACTTACTCCAAATATTATTGAGTAAGTTTTCTTTGAACTTCACTCTTTGAATGTGCAAGTTCTTTGAATCATACCTTTATTGAGAAAGTTCCTTGAACCCTACTTTTATTGTGTGCAAGTTTCTCTAACCTTACTCAAACTTATATTGAGTAAGTTTCCTAACTTACATAACTTTGGATGTTGTGCAAGATTCTTGAATTTCATGTGATTCATATGTTGAATGCAAGTTCCCTAAACTTACTCCAATTATTATTGAGCAAGTTTCCTTGAACTTAACTCCTTGATTGTGCAAGTTCCTTAATTCTTACTCTTTTACTTGAGCAAGTATCTGAACACTATTTTATTGTGTTGCAAGTTCCTAACTTACACAACTTTGAGTTTGTCGAAGTTTTCCTATCCTTCTCATATTGTATTGAGCAGATTATTATTGAAATGAAAGTTATTCATTTAAGCTTGAATCTTATTTCCAAGCATGCTATTAAGTGGTTTAATTACTTGACAATTATTCTGCATCGTTATTATTGATATTTGCAATTAGTGCACTTGAGTTCGTAGTCTTGGACTTGTACATTATTTAAGGTTTAATAATTCTTGAACTGTGTTAGATAGAGTCTGAACCTTTGTTCGGTCAGGCAAGCGTATGAAGTTTTATAAAAGCTATCAAAACCAATTGATGGTAAGGATTCTTAGACTGAAAGAACACCCCTTTTATGATAAGGGAGTACCTCAGGTATCTAATATAAGATACAATAAGCAGATTTAAATGTTATGCATATACATAGTGTACGTGAGGCTAATCCCCTCAAGTACTTATTCTGTAGCCAGTAACCAAAGGGTTAATTAGCTATTGATTCCATTGGAGTGTTATAGTTCAAAGTCTACTTGACTAGCAGTTATTCTAAAAGCAATCGTTATCTTTGCTTGCGATATTCATATTGTTGAATCCTTCAGATATTCATATTGTTGAATTCATTGTCAGTTATTTTTCCATTCATCATGATATATCCTTATTGTTGTATATAAACTTGTTGAGCAAACTTGTTGCTCATCCTTGCTATACCATGAATATATTGCAGCTAAGCCCGAGACCTTAGGGAAGGACAAGGGTAAAGGAAAGATGTAGAATAGTGGCAAGGAACAGACTTTACCTTGCGCTTAGTTTAAATTATTGTTATATAATATGAACCCTAATGATTATTTTAGGGTATGTTTATAAGATGATATTAAGGTTATCGTATCTTGGGACTAGTAACACCTTTTGAATGAACGACGTACGTTTATTATATTCCGCATTTTAGTCATCGTATGTTGTTTAGAGGTGGATGTTTGTAGTTTATCGTGATGACCGATCCGGGGTCAGAGGACCCAGATTCGGGTGCATCACACCACCTCCTTAATTAGACCTCCTTACTATTCATTATTTGATCACCAAGTTTATTTGGCCTCCACAACTCATATCTTTTGCTTGGCCACCAAGATCACCCATGTGATCATAGGGCACACATGGGTTGCCCCATGGATCTTCTTTACCCATTGGATTCTTAGTTTGGGCTTTAGGTTTAATTAACATAACTTTTGATTTGTGCTTACATTTAACAAACACTTGGGCTTTAACATTAGTTTGCATTGGGCTTTATCATAATCCCAATTGGACTTCATAAATTTCTACGCAATCCTACAAGTCCATTACATATGGCTTAAAGCCTTAGAACGTATTGTCTACGTATTAATCTCATATTCTAACTCGTATACTTATTCAATATATACGACATACCATCATTCATACATACTCATATAATACTTCGTATCATACTCGTACTCATTACCTCGTACAATACCTACGTATTATACGATCATTGCTTTAACTAGTTAACGTTTTACTTTTCCTAACGTTCTTGAATTAAGTCCGCAGGAGAAAAATTGCGTTTTCCATACTCGGATTATTATTACATAATCCATCTCACCACAATATTCTATCGTTATGTATATCTCGGAACTTCAAAAATAATTCCCGAGCAGAAATCAGTGAATAGTATTTTTCAGAAAAATTCTCGGAAAACTTTTATTTTCGTCTTGGAAATTCAAACACTTTAATTCCTCCACGTAGTCAAAATACTACGACATTCTGACATTTCTAGGTTATAGAATGACATTCATCTTGCTAACACATAATAACATATAATATAATTTTATTCATTATTTAATTAAATAAAATTATTTTACAATAAATCTTAATTTCTCAGTCATTACATTCTTCCCCCCGTACAAAGATTCTGTCCCCAGAATCTCATCTTACATTACACAAATAACTTAGGGTAATATTTTTTCATCTTTTCTTCCAATTCCCACGTTGCTTCTTCATCATCGTGGTTCTTCCATAACACCTTTACTGAAGGTATAACTTTGTTTCGCAGAACTTGTTCTTTTCTATCGATAATTTGAATTGGCATCTCTTCGTATGTTAAGTCCTTCTCGATATGAATAGGCTCATATTCTATTATGTGTTTACCATTTGTTTTACCAACTCAAACAGTACAAGTATACTACACTCCTAGTCCTGTTAAAAAAAGGGATAGACCGCCTACAGATTGGCAAGTTGTAATTCATACTCCCGCGCGTAGTCGTGTAGAAGTAGTTGATGGGGAGATTTACCAAAAGCAGATGCTTCATAGTCAAATTATAATAAATTTGGAGGACGACAATGAAGTAATCCAGTTAGATGGTGGAGATGAACCACATGAATTAGATCTTGAGTCAATACTTGTGTCAGATGACATTGATACTGAGGATGAAGAGTTATTGACTTAATCTGACACTGAATCTGAAGCAGATGATGGTTATGAATCTGTAACACATACACAAGATGATTCTGAATCAGACATTGACACTTGAACAAATGAAATGTATGTTTAGCATTACATATTTTTTATATCATTGTCATGTTTATGTACTTAACTATTTAAATTCAATTTTTGTTTATTGTCATTTTATATTTAAATATATACATGTTTATATCACTGTCATGTTTATTGTCATTTTATATATTCATATATACATGTAATCAAATATAACTCATATATACATATTGAAATTTGTAATATACAGATGGCTTCTGAAGCAGCACAGAAAAAGCGCAGCTTGGGTAGGGGACCTAATCATGTGCCCAAGGCCCCTACTAATCCGGATGATCGGATTCTTATTTAGATTCGCCCTCCTCTGAATAGCACGTACGTCACGCATCATTTATATATAAGCATTTTAGATTTTATTTATACAATATATATAGAACTAATTAGATGTAAATTGCTTTAATATATCTATTTATCGTTGATGTAAATTATTGTATACTATAGTGATTTTTCGATAATAAGATCGTCAAGTGCATATCACAACAGTGTTTACGTAATTGGCTTTACACTCGTGATTACGTATGAAGCACACCTATCTCCCCACAAGGTCATTGTTTGGGCTTAATTTCGTGTATGTTTTTTTAATTATGACAGATAATATAATATTGTAAGGATAATTGTTTAGTAATGTTATTATTGTTATTTTATTTGCAGAAAAGGTATAGATGGGAGGACGACAGGAGCTTCAAAGGATACGAGACATTATTCTCGCGTATGTGCGGTCCGCACCAAAGACAATTTGCATAAAGAATGACAAAAAGTCATTCAAATGCATCGATCGACCATCCAGGCCAGGGAGAGGATTACATGCACGAGCATAGCCCCTGGTGGTGCACCCAGTCCATATAGGCTGAGATGTGTGCCCAATGAAGAGTCGAGAGTCGGGTGTAAAGACGAAAAGACCGCCGCCACTAACAGATCCTGTGTAATTCGATGGAGAAAAGGCTAAAGGAACATACAAGGGCATGCAGATTTCACGCATAAACATATCACTATCGTGGTAATGATTTACAAGTTTTAATATGTTTACAATCATGAATTGTAGAAAATATATCACATTTTTACTTAGTAATATTGTGCTATTTTTTGTATAGGAGTCTTAGTCTCAAGGTCAGCCTATCCATTGGCTGGATGTGTACGTGGCCACCCGTGATGGTCTGCCTGATGCTATCCAGATAGCGATAATAAGTTTTAACAACTTGATCTTGTTTATCAATGCTTATAAAAAAAATTAACTATTTAATTGTTAACATGATGACATGATACTTATAAGCATTTATTGAATGAGCGTTATCCTGAAGGCACTCCACGTCCGCCTATTGATCAAGAGTTGTGGGAGAGGGCGTCTATTGTGAAGAAGAACTACATTAAAGGTCAAGGACAACGACGACGCCCATCCTTCAAAGGCTCAGTAAATTCTGCTACCCGGTCTTCACACCATCGAGTCATCTAGTTGTTGCTCATACTCGTTGATCGTGAGAGCTATATGTCGAGATCAAGATCTTCCGAAAGATATCAAGGGCATCTAGGGGGCTGAGTCCCGAGGAGTTAGTCAAGCAAAGAGCGACAACAAAGCAAAGACGACAAAGAGATAGTGATGGCGACGAGGTATAAAATCAATTTGTTGTATATATTGTCTTAATATATACCAGTATCAACATAGTTACTATATTTGTAACTTGTTTTATTATTTTGTTAATTACAGGGTGATCAAGGAGGCGATGATGCTTGACGTACCTGCTTTAGTGTTGTTTTGTAGTTATTTGATAAGCTTGTACTTGTATATTCATTCTTTGGATGTCTGTATGTTACTTAAACATTAGATTTGTTTATATTTATTCAATTCATATTAGTTTTTAAAGGTTTATATACTAGTTTGGTGTCTGTGTCGGTGGACGATGGATGTTTATATTGTTGTGCATGCTATTTATATTGTTGTGTATGTGTGTTGGGATAACTCAGGTACAAAACATGTATAGATTTTTGGGAATTCCGCAAAACAAAGAAAAATCTGTTTTCGATTTTTTTCATATCAATCGTGACAATGCGTCACGATAGTTATTAGCTACGGCTAAACATTTGAGGGTATCAGCGACCGCATGCGGTCACTGATAGCAGTCGTTGCCACGTGGACCACGTCAGCTTTGGTCGCAGATATATTTGTTATAATAGTGGTCAACCGATGTGCATCCCAAATGACCGATTTTATGCTGATTTAATCGAAAGTAGTATGCACACAAGCCAATCATGTTTGATGATAAAGCATATACTTTGTAACAATCTTATTCATTTATTAATAAAAAAAATATTAATTTATTAAAGGCTTTTAAATTATCTTCATGATGCTGTTTTATAATATTTGATAAACCCATAGTTTTAAGAAATGCTTTTAGAATAATGATGATGATGATTCTAATGAGATCTAAATTCTTAGAAAGCTTAAAACTAAAATAGTTCCCAATCGTTGGATTACTAAATTGAGGATTAGTGAATCCGGATAGATTGGTACATACGTTGCTTGCTCATTGGATGAGGATGATTGATCTGTAACGACCCCAAAAATTCATACAATAATATTCTCCTTTTCGATCATTAACAATACAACTTTAATCTATCCTTACATCATTATTCAATATTAAAAATCACTAAAAACTTTTATACATTTCCTTCACTATAGCCCTAAATCGCAACCTTTACATTACATCTCTTTGATTCAGATTTATACTATGAATCGTTACAACAAAATGACTATACAAAGTCTTACGTCATAAATAGATATCCAAATACACCGGATAGCTTAACTTACAATTCAACCACATGTTACATTCAAAATATTAAATACATTTCTCATAAAACATAAGTAATCTTCGCGAATATGGATCTCTATAATTCACTTAGCACATATCCTTACCTTGAAATCTTGACCTGCAAAAACGGTTATTTTCAAGGTTAAGCTCGACAACCCAGCAAAATCTAACCGTTTTCATGCATCACATAGCATATAATTAACATGCTCAACATATATCTCATAAACATTGGACTAACATAACATATATGCTATAGTTCATATAACAAGTATAAAGATTGAGTTCCTTACTCAATCAGCATGCTTTACTCAATCAACGTAGTCATAAGTGGACTTTAACATTTCATACATTCAACATATATATAACACATCATGCTCTTTGCAATAAAGATTTAAAACAATCAAATTCACATAGCAAATAAGAACTGAAAGACTTGCCTATGTCGTTGTTTACCAATAACAGTTTAACAGCTTACAAATATCTGCACTTCACGTGCCCTACACAATTATATAATCATTTACATTAACTATTAGTCACATAGCAACACATATTAGTTGTAATGTAAACTTTACTCTACGCCTCATAACCCTTCCTATCATAGATACACAATGTTCAATTTTATTGTGTTAACTTTCAACTTATATCTCACTGTATTTCTTATTCGAAGTTCATTCAAGTGTTTAAGTCTTGCTAGGACTACTTATTAGTTTTATATTAACACTATTCAATATCTTATTATACTCATTTCATTTGATTTAAAACACTTTTTACGTTCATTATCACTTATCACGGCGTTTTGACGTTTATTCGTCACACGCCCAATTTGTCTCTCTTGAGTGTGCTTAGTATGCGTATATAACTTATCTAATATATCATTTATTAATGTTAAGCATCATTATACTTCATAATATTCATGTTCTATAACTTAGACAAACATCTATTATCGTCGACATCACTATACTTGTGTATGTGCATGTCCGACGCCCTCCGATTGCCTCCGAATACGCATCAGTCACAAAGATCACCATTTTGACTACTGTTCCCGACCTCAAATTGAAGAACTTAAAGAATAAAAGTTGTAGGTCTATTCGTCATCGTTCTGGATCATCTTGAATCACCTCAATCGGAGTTCGTATGAAAACGTTATGCCTATTTTACTAAAATAGGTCAAAGTAGTCACACTTGACATACTTTGGTAAGCAATTTGCACCAATTAAGCCTTGGGCAGCAGCAGGTACAAGGCTTCTTATAAATGTTAAATCGTAGCCCCAAATGACTTAGGGCACAATGTAGCTGCATCCGTTAGCAGAAACGGGAGCTGAAGCTACTGTTCTTCGCGATTTTTGACCCTTTTTCTCCTACTAATCTTCATAACTTAAGTTATACACATCCAAATTAGTCTGTTTTCGATTCTATGGATTTGTAATTCATAGAACTACAACATACTAGGATTCTAACCATTTATAAAACATTAACCAACCTCAAATTTGAACCAAAATACATGTTCATACTCTATTTTCATGTTTTAGACACATTTAGCGAATTCAATCGCCATGACTTCGTTTCTTAACCAAATTGATTCATTCAACTTGCGTTCTTTTCGTTTCTTATCTTATTAACACAATCAATCACCAATTTTACAATTATAACATAAACTCCTAACTAATTTTAGTCTCAAAACAGACCCAAAATACATATATTAAACAAAACTCATATTATTCATCTTTAACATGTTCTCATGAGTTTGATTACTCTAAAACCGGGATAAATCACTTTTTGGTCACTATATTGGGTCCGGTTTTTATTCTGGTTACTGAAACTTTTTTTGTTACAATTGTATAACTGTACTCTCATGTATTACAAAATGGTCATTATTTTTAATTCTCGTCCAAAAAAATGGACGAAAAAGTTGACCAGGCATAAATGGGTTGGTTTTGCTGATGTGGACGATTTTCTTTGACCCTTGACCCATATCTATCATTCTTTCCATTTTCAGTTTTCACGTACAATAATAATAATTGAATTCGAAAAATAAATACTTTATAATTTTATTTATTTATAATAATACTTTATTATTTATAATTATTCATATAAAAATATTTTTATAATTTATATAATTTTTTAAAAATTTAAATTTTAAAATTATTGTTATTAGTAGTATTTTATTATTATTATTAGTATTTATTATTATTATTATTATTATTATTACTATTTTGAAATTATTATTATTATTATTATTATTAGTTTTGGAATTATTCAACTCAATTACTAATGGTTTTGGAATTATGGTTATTATTATTTATAATTATAAAAAATGAATACAAAATAATGTGTTGAATGTTTTATCTTACATATAAAAAAATTCATGCTTATTAATAATATAAGAAAATTTCATGCTTATATTTTTATTTAATTCCTATTTCTTATTATATGATTATTATTATTATTTTGAAAATATTATTATTATTATTATTATTATTATTATTATTATTATTATTATTATTATTATTATTATTATTATTATTATTATTATTATAATTTGTATTATTATTATTAATATTTGTTTTATTATTTGATCGTATTTAGTATAAGTACAAATAATAAATTAATTTATGATATTTTACCTTACGTGATAATTAATTATTTGAGAGTTGAGATTGCACATTGCAAGAGAATATTAAAATGGAAAACTCTTTGTTCTCACAACTTTACATAAATAGTAAATGATTTAATCTTAAATAGTAAATGATTTAATACTATTGTTCTCACAATTGACTCTTCCGATTAAATTTCATGTGAATGGGCACATTATGGGTAATATTCTCACAACTGATTTAATACTATGGGTAATACTATTAAATATTATTTTGAAAATATTATTATTATTATTATTATTATTATTATTATTATTTGTATTATTATTATTAATATTTGTTTTATTATTTGATCAGACGTAGTATAAGTACAAATAATAAATTAATTTATGATATTTTACCTTACGTGATAATTAATTATTTGAGAGTTGAGATTGCACATTGCAAGAGAATATTAAAATGGAAAACTCTTTGTTCTCACAACTTTACATAAATAGTAAATGATTTAATCTTAAATAGTAAATGATTTAATACTATTGTTCTCACAATTGACTCTTCCGATTAAATTTCATGTGAATGGGCACATTATGGGTAATATTCTCACAACTGATTTAATACTATGGGTAATACTATTAAATTTTTTTATGTAAGATAAAACATTATTTTGTATTCATTTTTTATAATTATAAATAATAATAACCATAATTCCAAAACTATTAGTAATTGAGCTGAATAATTCCAAAACTAATAATAATAATAATAATTTCAAAATAATAATAATAAAAAATAATAATAATAAATAATAATAATAATAATAAAATACTACTAATAATAATAATTTTAAAATTTAATTTTTTAAAAAAAAATTATATAAATTATAAAAATATTTTTATATGAATAATTATAAATAATAAAGTATTATTATAAATAAATAAAATTATAAAGTATTTATTTTTCTTATTCAATTATTATTATTGTATGTGAAAACTGAAAATGGAAAGAATGATAGATATGAGTCAAAGGTCAAAGAAAACCGTCCACATCAGCAAAATCAGTCCATTTATGCCTAGTCAGCTTTTTCGTCCGTTTTTTCGGACGAAAATTTAAAATAATGACCATTTTGTAATATATGAGAGTACAGTTATTCAATTGTAACAAAAAGTTTCGGTAACCAGAATGAAAATCGGACCCCATTACAGTGACCAAAAAGTGATTTATCCCCTCTAAAACCACTTTTAGATGATATAGAATGGGTTCTACAAACCCATTAACATATACAACCAATTCCTTAAGAATCCAATTTATCAATAAAGAACTCAAGAAATAAAACTTAAGGGTTTAGAATTGATTCTTACCTTTTGATTCTTCTTAATCTTTGTTTGGTGATGAAGAACAACTGCTCAATCTCCTCCTTACTTCTCCTTGACTCTTCATCCTCCTTCTCCAATTCTCTCTAAACCCTCTCTTTCCCTCTGTGTTTTCACGTAAGATTTCTAACTGATCAAACACGTGACATGTTTTTATTTATCCCTCAGTTATACAGATACCATCAGTTACAAACACAAAGGCAACTAGGCCATGTTTGGCTAGCTCTCTAAAATCCATTTTTAACTTATTTTTATTACTTCCTTATTATATGGTATATCT
Organism: Panax ginseng; assembly: GCA_020205605.1. NCBI lineage: Eukaryota > Viridiplantae > Streptophyta > Magnoliopsida > Apiales > Araliaceae > Panax > Panax ginseng. Next base: position 94,407,080 of record CM035129.1, read on the forward strand.
TCTTTTCTCTAAATCTCATTAAATTTAATTAAACTTATTTTATTAATAAATCCAATTAATTCTGACTAACCAAAATTATAATCTCTAATTAGACAATTATAATCTTATTTAATAAATCATTAATCTTCTAATTTCATTATTTATTTAAACTAGAATATTATCAATATCCTTATGTAAAAAAAAATACGCACCAATTTTTAAATTATTTAATTTAATCAATAGTATCACACTTACGTAAATTATCCCATAATAATTACCATCCAATACATTTATATTAATTCACCATTTTAATTAAGTGAATTACTCTCATTATTTATGAAATTTTAATGCATACTAATTTCATTGTCATAAAGCATAATAATCGAATTGTATTATTTCATAATATAATTTTTAAGTTAATTAAATTAACTAATATTATTTAGTTAATTACCTTCCCATAACAATCTCATTAATTTCTTTAATAGTTAAATTAACTATTAAACCCTATTTTCTAAACATATACATCTCTTTTATATTCACACTTAATCTCTTCACACCAAATCACATAATTCAAAATATATACATCTCATAATAAGAATTTTTAATTATTAAATTCTTACTTTAATAACTTTTAAAATTCGGGTTGTCACATCTTTCCCCCCTTATAAGGATTCCGTCCTCGGAATCACCGGAACCCTACCTTACTAAGGTTTTCATCAAATCTCTTCGTTGAATAACTTCAACACATTACCTTAATATAGGTTTTATATTTCCTACTCCCACCATTCTTGATAATAAATTCTTGTAAGTTTTATTTCATAACCTTTACTTAGACTCAATTATATTTGAGTATTATATATTTTTTAACCCATTCATTTTCTTTTCTAAGGATCGTTATCATAAATACTCGGGATGTTACATTCACCTATTCTTCTAAGAATTTCGTCCTCAAAATTTTATGTGACGCCCCCAAATCCAGGTTCTCTAACCTCAGATTCAGTGCTCACGATCCTATCATCATCATAAGCATTCTATAACTATTTCGAAATAATAAACATACATTGTTCATTATACAAAAGTCTCAAAATATGGTCCCAAGGTCTCTCTAACCTTAACTTTAAATACACCATTTATAATACAAATAGTTTACTCAAGAAATTCCATTAGATAATAACTAATTTAACATTCATTCTAAAATTACTCCCTGGATCTTGCCCTTGCCCTTGTCCTTCGCATTAGATCCTTCTTGCTTAATCGAAAATAGAGGTCATGATATAGCAAGAGTAAGCAACTAATTTGCTTCACAAGTTTATAAAGACAAAGGAGATATATCATGACTTAGAAAAGAAATATTGCCTTCAATGTTCAACAATAATATAAGATTGTGAAGGAACATGAATTAATAATCAACAATTGAATATTCGATAATTGAATAACATGAATCGAGTGGTTTTGAATAACCATGAACATTTGCCAAGGTGCTCAAAGATTTAAATCGGACCTTTTAATAAATTTTGGTATTCAAGGGGATCAAATTTTCATACCCCATGATTTATGCATAAACACTTAATAATCCGACATTGATATCATGCCTTAATCAAATTTGTCCATTTCTCAGTAAAGAGTTCTTACCATATCAATTAATAAGAACAGTTATTTAAAAACCATTTGATTTAACAAATTTAGACATGCTTGATCTAAATTGATACAATTAGCATAGATTTATCCCATAAACAGCTTCATAAATGAAGAACTTTAATTTAATTCACAGCTTCAATGGCAAGTAGAACGGAATTCGATTGCACAAAGTGCGAATTTCAATAATCAATAAAGACGTGAATAATCATCAATAATTATTCACTAGCATGCTTTGAAAATAATAACTCAAGTTGAGTTAGGAAACTTGCCTCGATCGTAGGTTACAGCTACGAAATAAATTTCTATCCACTATGTAGTTAAATTATCTTCCTTTGAGAGACCTATAATTAGTCTTTCAATTAGTTATTGCATAACATCAGATTATGTAATCACATAGATATCATACATTACAATAAGTTCTTATAAACATTATCATGTCTAGATAGTGTTATTAACGACTATCTTTAATTCACATAATATTATTAACTTAGATAATATTAATTCACCTTCTAGTATTATTGGTTCACTAATAATACTTTAAATCATTTACCAACATTTTATTCACTTACTAATATTATTAATCATTTAATAATATTTTATCCCTTTACTAATATTATTAATTATTTAATAATATTTTATTCACTTACTAATATTATTAATCATTTAATAATATTTTATTTAATCTAGAATATTATTATTTAATAATAATACTCTAATCTAATATTTTTATTTACATAACAACATCATATTATAATATTATTAGTATTATAATAATATTCCAATGATTTATTAAATTAATAAACAATTTATTCTAATTGTTCATCCTTTAATAACCTCTTATTTAATATCCATAAAAGGTCATAAGTAATATTTATTATTATAAATTACCAAAATGCCCTAAGATAGTCATGATATAATATATTATGAGCATTCAAGCATAAAAATCATATTTTTCTCATTAAAGACATCATTTAACTATTTATTTCCTTTTATTTACAACCTAATCATTTTTAGGAAAAATAGCAAACTGATTCCAAAAATTCTCAGCTTCTGGATTTTAATAGAATATGAACCAACAATGATCCTCTAATTTTTCTAGAATTTTAGAAAATGATTTACTATTTTTAAAGTGCTCAAAACACTCAGATCTTGCTCTATTTTTAAAAAATTGAGTTTTGCTCAGAAAAATCTGAAATTTTCAGGGTACGCTCTCTTAACGTATATGAAGCTACTGTAAACATTTTGGAATTTTCCAGTGTATACACAGTGAGATATTCGTAGGATAATATTTATGGAGTCCTTTACTGAAAATAGTCATTACGCACAATATATAACTTTCAAACGTGTCCGTTCTTTTTTCCTACGCCAGAGATAACTTCATTAGGTACCTCTGTAATAGTTTTCCAGATTTTTACAAGACAAGGAACTAGCCGAAACAGCCTCATGAAAAACAAGTCAGTAGCTGATTTTGGATTTCAAGGCTTTAGCATATAATGTGGACTGTTTTTGTAAAAAAAATCTCAAAGGTTTCAAAACATGCTAGATTTGTGATCTACCACTTGGGTTTACTAGATAACTCATGTATCTAGCACCCCCCTTCGACGGATCATAATTCCAAGTTGTAGAACTTGAGTTACACAAGATTTAGTGGAAGGAAAACAAGAGTTTTCACCCTTGGAGAACATATGCTCATTTTCTTCCTCTAAGTCTTTGATCTAACACTCAAGATACTTAGTTCCATGCATGATGGTATGTATAACTAGTGTATCTTGAGTAGTTGTACATAACCCCATCAAAACTCAAGCTATCAAAACAAGGTAAGAGAAGAAGATGAATGTACATTATACCTTGACTTAGTGGCTACCTTCCTTGATTTTCCAAAGTAACTAATAAACTTAGGGGCATAAACCACTAGAACTCCTATAATTCTTCTTCCTATGGCTGAAATTCTCTCTTTCTTTTCTCTCTTTGAAGTTGGCTAGCTTGGGAGCAAGAGGTAGAAGAAGAAGATGAAGAAGATGGAGAGAAAATGAGATGTTGGAAGAATGAATTGTGTTTACAAAATGAAATGGCCAATTCATTAATAATTCTCCCACAATTATTTTGTTGCCCATTAGGTAAAAACTTTGTATTATTACTTACCTTAGGTTAAACATGATTAAATGTGCATAATGGAGTGGCAACCAATGGGAGCCTTACCACATTGTCCTTATGTTTATTCATGTCTACTAATGGACAAGCTAGATTAATTATTCCACTTAGGATCCTCATAATATCCACCATTTAGCTTTTATTTTAAATGCCCAATTTTGATTAATCAAATGTCTAGAATACCCCCAATCAAGTGGGCTAAGTATTGGATTACAATTTATTTTCCTTGGGCTTCTCTTTTTAATTGATTTGGGCTAGATAAAAACATAGTCCAACAATTTTAATAATGTTACCCAATTTGATAATTTAGGGCTTTCATCTCCAATCATATGAAGTTTAATTACTTATACATATGATTTTATCTCATAACCTAATTAGATTTACAAGAATTAGGTTTAAAATTATTAGTCACTTGAAATACTAAGTTTACCCACTTAAGTTAGTATACGTATAAAATACTAACTTTTTCGTGTTACCATAACCCTTAGGTTATTTAATATCCTTACCTAATGTATAATTAGGTCACAAAGCTTTCATTTTTAATGAAATCCATAAATGTATGTATCCATATATAATACAAAGTTTAAAAAAAATGTGCATACATACATGGTGACTTAAGATTCACGGTTATTACATTTTATCTATTAATCTTTATTCATTCAATCTATCAAAATATATTTTACGTTAATACTTTATTCATTCATTGGGTTCTACAACTAGATTCTTTCTCTAAGGATCTTTCTATGATCATCATATTCCTCACCTCTTCCTCTTCTAAGAGTTTCACATTTCTCTTCTTTCTGGAATTTCAATTATTTCTTGAAATTATTATGTTTTGCTTAATTTTCTCATCCTTTCCACTTTCACTTTTCAGAATAATAAGAATCTTCCACAATTTCTCAATAATTGGGAAGCGATATGAATAACAGGAATTTCAAAGATTCCAAATAATGTTGAGGGGTCACAAGACCGTGAACTCTATTCTCGGTTTACTAGTGCTTCAACTCAATCCTTCACACTGCAAACCAGAGTGTTTATCAATCACAAAGACTGAAAACACCCTCCACACGCATACACTAGGTGGCTACCTTTATTGTACCACCACGTTAGTATAACGTAGTGTTTTGTAATGACTATATGCATTACGCTCGGAACCATTGTCCCCTTATAGGCTTATTCACCTCAGCTTTTCAACATCTGAATCCGCACCAAAACAATTTGGTTTAGCATAACTTTTCAATAAACGCTTGAATTTCATTAAACATCTTTCAATATTCATCTAGCTAAATCAAATAGCATAGACTTCTACAATAATTCGAACATCAATCGAAATATACATATACATATATATATATATATATATATATATATATATATATATATATATTCCCATATCTTAAAGAAATCTCAAATATCTTTTTATGACGTCATGATACCGCACTATATTTACAGTCCGTTTGAGGATTTCGTCATTTGGTGATTTTATCATACTACATCGTACCATAGTGGGCTGACGATCCTTAGATCACATCTAACACTAAGTAATACTGTATTGATGACTCCATCATTTTTATCATCTCTGCACCAGGTTACATAATGCATTGATGATATATAAAAAAAAAAAATTTTGATATATTTCAAATCATTTTTGTCTAGCCAAAGCAATTAGCATAGACATACGAATAATAGCACTGTTTTTAAAAATTATTTGGTTCACTAGTGTGGCCCAACATTTTTTTTTCCGAAAATCAAAAGTATAATCATCGGCACGAAGTCAATAAATTTTAAAAATCTAGCAAAGCTAGAAGATTTGGAATACCTAATTTTCTCCATCAATTTCAATCTTTACACCAAATATTCTTGTATTTCAACTTATAATCCTACTATATCCCCAGTATAGTTCATCAAACTTACCGCAAATTGGAAGTTCAGGAACTTGCCACAATAATATGAGTTTAAGAACTTGTCCTAGTCGGACCATATAAAGGCCCATTCACGAGGGGTTCAAAACATACCATATTATTATGAGTCACGAACTTACCATATGCATTAGTTTTAAGAACCGCACCTAATCCTAATAATATCTGACTAATCTTAATAGTTTCTAACTATCAAATATACACATGAGAAAAGAATCACCTTTTTGCCACATATACATTGATAGCGCGACACCAACATTCCAATGATTATCAATGTGATAAACTGAGTGCAAGCACAAAACTCTTGCCCATACAAAGATTTGTACAACTCAACCATCACATGAGTCCTCAATTGAAATCCCACCTAACCCTATCTTGCTCATAACTTGCTCTTTGCTCGATACGAATTCCTCGTATCACATCATCTATAACTCCTCGTGAGTTATCTCGTACTATTTCATAGTACATCATCTTCATAGCAATAATTATTCAAACATTACAGATCATCTTTCTTTTATAACTTAAACAGATCACGTTGTGATCTTATTCTAGAATCATCTCCCTTAAAAGTCTTTTCTTAACTCGTGATCATTTTGTTTTACGATCCCATTTCTTTCCTTTTTCATCATTTACTACATTATTCGTTATCTTGGCTATTGGAGTTAGGGTAACTCCCATTTCTTATCTTTATATCTCTTCAAGATTCTTCTTTGAATTCATTTACATTGCTCAACAATTCATTTGAGTTCTACATTTTCATCATACGTATCCACTTTCTATACTTGGTACACATCGAGTCTCAAACAGTTTCAATATAGTACGCTGAGTGGTTTCCCACAAACAACCAACAAACTTGGTTCCGAGTTACTAGTTCGTATATACCTCCGCTCTATGAAGAAATCGTTTAGCCCAGATACCATACATTAACTATTAAAGTGTACGATTGTACCACACTTAGATATAACTTTTTGATTCTTAACTTCTTTATCACTCTCTTCTTATAGACATTGTCTATTTATTATCACCTTACATCCTTATTATTGAAATTGGGTAACCCGACATTCATATTCCTTATAACTCTGTGAGATTCTTCTTTGAATCCTTTCACGCATGTTTTAATCCTTCCTTTATAAATTTCTTAAATTACTTCTTATTATGCAAACTCTACTTGAGCTTATTCTTTCATTATCTTCACCTTCCTTCTCTAAGGTTATAGCCTATGGTACTCCTACCTAAGGTTTATAACCTACAGCTTTGATACCAACTGTAACGACCCCAAAAATTCATACAATAATATTCTCCTTTTCGATCGTTAACAATACAACTTTAATCTATCCTTACATCATTATTCAATATTAAATATCACTAAAAACTTTTATACATTTCCTTCACTATAGCCCTAAATCGCAACCTTTACATTACATCTCTTTGATTCAGATTTATACTATGAATCGTTACAACAAAATGACTATACAAAGTCTTACGTCATAAATAGATATCCAAATACACCGGATAGCTTAACTTACAATTCAACCACATGTTACATTCAAAATATTAAATACATTTCTCATAAAACATAAGTAATCTTCGCGAATATAGATCTCTATAATTCACTTAGCACATATCCTTACCTTGAAATCTTGACCTGGAAAAATGGTTATTTGCAAGGTTGAGCTCGACAGCCCAGCAAAATCTAACAGTTTTCATGCATCACGTAGCATATAATTAACATGCTCAACATATATCTCATAAACATTGGATTAACATAACATACATGCTACAGTTCATATAACAAGTATAAAGATTGAGTTCCTTACTCAATCAGCATGCTTTACTCAATCAACGTAGTCATAAGTTGACTTTAACATTTCATACATTCAACATATATATAACACATCATGCTCTTTGCAATAAAGATTTAAAATAATCAAATTCACATAGCAAATAAGAACTGAAAGATTTGTCTTGATCGTTGTTTACCAATAATAGTTTAACAGCTTACAGATATATGCACTTCACGTGCCCTACACAATTATGTAATCATTCACATTAACTATTAGTCACATAACAACATATATTAGTTGTAATGTAAACTTTACTCTATGCCTCATAACCCTTCCTATCATAGATACACAATGTTCAATTTGATTGTGTTAACTTTCAACTTATATCTCACTGTATTTCGTATTCGAAGTTCATTCAAGTGTTTAAGTCTTGCTAGGACTACTTATTGGTTTTATATTAACACTATTCAATATCTTATTATACTCATTTCATTTGATTTAAAACACTTTTACGCTTCATTATCACTTATCACGGCGTTTTGACGCGTTTATTAAATCCATACGCCCAATTTGTCTCTCTTGTGTGTGCTTAGTATGCATATATAACTTATCTAATATATCATTTATTAATGTTAAGCATCATTATACTTCATAATATTCATGTTCTATAACTTAGAACAACATTTATTGTAACGACCGAGAAATTCGGATCTTATTGTAAAATGATTTTATTAAATTAAATAATAATAAAATTATATTTTATGTGTTATCAAGATGGTAGTCATTCTATAACCTATTGATATTGGAATGTCGTAGTATTTGAGCTACGTGAAGGAATTAAAGTGTTTGAATTTCTAAGACGAAAATAAAAGTTTTCCGAGAAATTTTCCGAAAAACACTACTCATCGGTATTTGCTCAGGAATTATTTTTGAATTTCTGAGAAATACGTAATGATAGAATATTAAGGTAAGACGGATTATGTAATAATAATCTAGTTATGGAAAATGTAATATTTCGCTTGTGGACTTAAGTTATAAACGTTAAGTAAAGCGAAGTATTAGTATGAAAGTAATAATTGTAGGATACTTTGGTATTGTGCAAAGGAATGAAAACAAGTATAATACGAAGTATTATACGAGTTTGTATGGAGGAAGGAATGTCGTATATAATGAAGTTGTATATGAATTATAATACGAGAATGATACATAAACTATAAGTATATGTACTATGTAATGTTAATGGACTTGTATAGATTGGTTGGGATTTTGTACAAGCCCAAGTCAATTAAGTGTAAGGCCCATCTAATGAATTAATAAACAAGAGAGTGTTTGATAAAGCAAAGCCCAAGGATTAAGTTGATTAAGCCCAAGCTAGAATCCAATGGATTGTTTAATCCATGGGGCAAACCATATTAATATGGTTATTATGTGATAACCAAGATAAGTGGTGATCAAGTATTAGGAGTAATGACCAAGATAAGTGGTGACCAAGTTATGTAATGATCAAGTATATTAATTAATGACCAAGAAAAGGATAGGATTTGTGTTGATCAAGCTATGAATAGTAAGGAGGTGGTTTAGTGTATTGACTAAATTGCCCTAACCTTGGAAGTTCTATAAATAGAGAAGGTTGGCAAGTCATTTAACACTTGTTCAAGCAATTAAACAATTACAAAGTGCTTAATTGTTAGTTAGATTAAGTTGCAAATAAGTCATTCCATAAGTAATAAGAAGAAGAAGCTACTTACCAAAGACTTCAAAAGTAAGATCCTCTTCTCCAATTATCTTCTATCTCTATCATGATAGGTTGATAAGAAAAGCTTGGATTAAGGAACATGAATGATAAAAAGTAAGAAGTATGTGTAAGTAATGAACTTAAGCCATATAAGTTGGTAATAAGTCATTTAACCTAGCATAAGTTATAAACTTATGTGAAAGTAGTATGAACTTGTAAAGAGTTTAGTAATAGAAGTAATATGGAAATACAAGAACTTGTATGATTTTATGTATCAAGAATACTTAAGTAAAGCTATATGTTAAGAACATATAGGTATGATGATTAAGAAACTTTAATTATCATAAGTCGTGAATGATGAGATCATAAGTAGTTTATAATTTATCAAGTTATAAGCTTATGAAGAAATAAGTCAAAATCCAACAATGTATATAAGTTGTTGTAATAAGTATGTTAAGATGTTCACTTGATGAATGGAATTTATTTGTAATGTTGAACAAATCATAAGAATGAAGATTTGTCGAAAATCGTACGATTAGACGATAATCGTCGAATTCATGAAATTCCCGGATTAGAAGTTAAATTTTGAGTTTGAGCTCGGAAATGTTATTTTCCAATGGAGACAAGTCATGTTCGTCATTTAAGAGTTGCGGACTCGAAAATGAGCGAATTTCGACTAAGAACGAAGAAACGAGCGTAGAACGTTCTCGATCGTTTATCGTTTACGTTAAAAATGAACCAATAGGTGAATTTTTAGCAAACAAAGTCAAATAGATAAAATTCTTACATGAACGCATAGATTACGTAATTTGTGAACCGTAGGCTTTTGAACGAGCCAAATCGAACTTATAACGAAGGAGTTATGCGTCCGGGAAGTTCGCAAAATTTTAAGAATCGAAAAATTTACAGTGCACAGAGAATGAGCCATGGCGCCAATTTCAAGGCCAAATGAGTGGTGCCTAATACCGTAATAAAGGTCCGAGCAACACACTGGAAACTCATGATATGCCAATGTGAACCTATTATTTGTTGGCACCGCAAAAACAGCCATGAATGGACAGGACTCATCGAAACTTCATAGCAATACGCCCATTAAGTAAGGACTTGCGTCGTAGCGCCAAGTCCGGGACTCTCACACTGCTAACTCGCGCCATAGCGCGAGCTATAGTTATATAGCTGGCGCCGCAGTGCCAGTCTCAGGACATGGATAGTAAGGAAAGTTTATAAGTACAAGGCAAGTTTGGTAATTAATTTTAAAAGTAAACATACTTTAAGGAACGTAAAGTAACATTGTTATGCTTTGCTAAACCTTAAGGATGTTGAGTAAAGGTTGAAACAACCTTGTCAAATATGAATGAATGTTAATGATAAACTGGAATGAATAGTAACTATTCTAAATCAGAATTAGATTGAGATGAAGGGTAAGATATAGTCAGATACATACCTGATTATATGTGACCTAATGTAAGGCATTATGTGATCATGTATTGTAGAGACTTGAAAGACTTGAACGTAAAGTAAATTACATCGTAGCAGACGCTAAAGGCATGTATTCTAACTCTTGTCTCAGTTCAATCTGAACAAGTTTTTGAAGTTCATGTATCCTTACACATGAATTGAAGTATAATAAAGTTAAAGCTAATTCCTTTGGCTAAACTTGATATATTGAGTGGATTATTGATAATCAATTCATCTGTTATCAACTGTTGTTATCTTTTGTTAACAACTTGATATGGTTTTCAAAAGAAGACTGAAATGTTAAAATGTTTTGTCGGTAAAATGACAGGTACGTGAGGTTGCCAAATGATTAAACGTACACACGTTTAATGGATGTATTGTTGATCAACATAGAGTACAATAGGTTGATCACCTAGAAGTGCTCGTAAGTAATATCAGGCTTACGGACTTAGTTCCGGGTTGTCCTTTTCAAAGAAAGAATGAATACTCGAGGTCTTTGACCGGAGTGTATGTTTTACTGAATATTATTCATTGTGAAACATTTTGAAAGAAAGATGAAGTGTTATTTTGAATTATCAATAGTACTTCATAACTATTGTTCAATTATCGAAGATATGTGATTTATATGTATCAAGCATGTTGTTATTGAAATTGTTATACTTGTTGAGCTAGTTATGCTCACTCTTGCTTGAACCATATGAATGCAGCTAAGACTGAACGTCCCGAAGGATCGAATAAGGATAAAGGAAAAGCTAAGGCAGATTATTAAGCTGTCTTGTAATAGTATAGATCTATTGTTGTACTGTAATGAATATTATAACAAAGAACCTTTGTAACGGTTATAGAACCTGGGAAATGTAAATATTACTTTTAATATATAGAAGTTATGTTCGTTCTTTGAGACCTTTCAATTGAATGAATGTATGAATGTTTGTACAGTATAGCACCATCTGTCAGGTTGGAAGATACCCGAATTTGGGGGCGCTACATCTATTATCATCGACATCACTATACTTGTGTATGTGCATGTTCGACGCCTTCTAACTGCCTCCGAATACGCATCAGTCACAAAGATGACCATTTTGACTACTGTTACCAACCTCAAATTGAAGAACTTAAAGAATAAAAGTTGTAGGTCTATTCATCCTCGTTCCGGATCATCTTGAATCACCTCAATCGGAGTTCGTATGAAAACGTTATTCCCATTTTACTAAAATAGGTCAAAACAACACACACGACATACTTTGGGCCTTGTTGCTGCCCAATTAAGCCTTAGGCACTGACTTCGATTTATGCCCTCTGAAATACAGCCTACCCCCAAATAACTTAGGGCACAGTATAAGAATGCATGTTAAGCGAAAACGGAGCTAAAGCTACTGTTCTTCGCGATTTTTTACCCTTTTTCTCCTACTAATCTTCATAACTTAAGTTATACATATCCAAATTAGTTTGTTTTTGATTCTATGGATTTGTAATTCATAGAACTACAACATACTAGGATTCTAAAAATTTATAAAAACCTTAACTAACCTAAAATTTGACCCAAAACACATGTTCATACTCTATTTTCATGTTTTAGACATATTTAGCGAATTCAATCACCACGACTTCGTTTCTTAACCAAATTGATTCATTCAACTTGCGTTCTTTTCATTTCTTATCCTATTAACACAATCAATCACCAATTTTACAATTATAATATAAACTCCTAACCAATTTTAGTCTCAAAAAAGACCCAAAATACATATATTAAACAAAACTCATACTATTCATCTTTAACATGTTCTCATGAGTTTGATTACTCTAAAACAACTTTTAGATGATATATAATGGGTCCTACAAACCCATTAACATCTATAACCAAGCTTCCTATTTATAGGATTGGCAAAGTTAGGGTAGTTTAGTCTTTAAACCAATCCCACCTCCTTAATTAGACCTCCTTATTATTCATTATTTGATCACAAAGTTTACTTGGCCTCCATAACTCATATCTTTTGCTTGGCCACCAAGATAACCCATGTGATCATGGGGCCCACATGGGTTGCCCCATGGATCTTCTTTACCCATTGGATTCTTAGTTTGGGCTTTAGGTTTAATTAACATAACTTATGATTTGGGCTTGCATTTAACAAACACTTGGGCTTTAACATTAATTTGCATTGGGCTTTATCATAATCCCAATTAGACTTCATAAATTTCTACATAATCCTACAAGTCTATTGCATATGGCTTAAAGCCTTAGAACGTATTGTCTACGTATTAATCTTGTATTCTAACTCGTATACGTATTCAACATATACGACATACCATCATTCATACATACTCGTATAATATTTCGTATCATACTCGTATTCATTACCTCGTACAATACCTACGTATTATACGATCATTGCTTTAACTAGTTAACGCTTTATTTTTTCTAACGTTCTTGAATTAAGTCCGCAGGCAAAAAACAGCATTTTCCATACTCAAATTATTATTACATAATCCATCTCACCTCGATATTCTATCGTTACGTATTTCTCGGAAGTTCAAAAATAATTCCCGAGCAGAAATCAGTGAATAGTGTTTTTCAGAAAATTTCTCAAAAAACTTTTTTTTTCGTCTTGGAAATTCAAACACTTTAATTCCTTCATGTAGTCGAAATACTACGACATTCCGACATTTCTAGGTTATAGAACGATATTCATCTTGCTAACACATAATAACATATAATATAATTTTATTCATTATTTAATTAAATAAAATTATTTTACAATAAATCCAAATTTCTCGATCGTTACAATTATTATTAAAAAAAATCCATAGTGAGTCTTATATTCCACGTAAGTGTTGCCATGTAGACTTTCCGTTAACTTTTAACACTTTTAGACGGAAATTTTAATTTTTGTAAAAAAATTATAGTTCAATGAGTTAGCCGTAAAGTTCAGTGATGCATTTATAAACTGAGGTCGAGTACAGTGGGCAAAAATGTATTTAACCCTATATATATATATATATATATATATATATATATATATATATATATTGACATTTCACGTCCTACACAGAGTTTACTTAATTGGCGCTTGATTGTTCATATATATATTTACAGCTTTTATATATATATATATATATATATATATATAATTGTTTACAGCATTTGTACATACTGCATCATCATGTGAGCCTAGGAATCATGTGATCACAGATTTAGTTTCTGAATCTAGATTCGGTTCCTGTGATGGACATTTCTAGTTGTGATCAGCTTGTAAATTATTCACGATGTCTGAATATCCTTAGATGGTTGTCATGCCCACAAGGAGTTTGGCACTGCTATGTATATTATTTTCTTAAAGATGCTTCGCATCTCGAAAATTAATAAAAGCAAACAAGCCGAACACATAATAAAATGGAAGTATCAAAGGCCTTAATTACTATTGAGCACAAGGGTTTAAAAAACCTGTTTTACAAAATATCATTGCCATATCTCATTAAAATTAAACTTGTATACAAAATTCAAACCCTTTGTATATAGGTGCAAACGAGGCATAGCACTACTTCCAGATAATTTCACATTGACCTACACACACACACATTCAGATAAAAGTTTAAATTAAAAAGTGGCGGTAATCGTGTCACCACGAAAGTTGGGGGGTACCTAACACCTTCCCTCCTCTTAATCAACCCCCCGAACCCTAATGAATTTTGGTTTCACAGACCAGTTAAGCAGTGTCACATCACTAGGTCATTTTGCAAACCTTTTCTCAGTTGAGTTGGTGCAACCATTTAAAAATACCAACTGGCGACTCTTACTGACCAATCATCGACATATACATGTTGGACCTTTTCAAACTTGTTTTTTCAAAAAAATCTCACCTAATATGAGAACACCAAATGACAAGAACAGAAAGAGACTAATAAAAATCCCAATGTCGACACCATCAACAACATGTGCTAAGTTTACATGTTTTCTTCCATATGGTCTTAATCATTCGATTATAACTTCACTTGATACATGGTTATTAATGTTTAAAGTCCACTAATAGCTATCCTTATTACTCCTTATGATACATGTTACACCAATAATCACTTATCTATCAAGATTCAAATTAAAGAGATAAAAATTAAAGGTTCAAGTTTCATTACCTTTTGATGTTCTAGCTTTCTTCTTCTTCTTCTTTAGCAAATTTAAAATTTCTCTCTTTTCTCTCTCAAAGTGTATAAAATCAAATGTTGGTGATTTTCTTAAAGAATGCCAAATGAAGTTCAAGCCTCTTATTTATAGAATTTCAAGGTTTAGGGCAAAATGGTCTTAAAGAAAATTGATGGTGGATCATGCTTTGGTCACTTAGGTTCTGATATCTCATAATCACTCCCTTAAGTTACCATTCAAGCACAGCACCCCCTCATCAATCACCATTCAAACCTAACAAACCATCATCTACCATCCATTTTTCACCAACCACTTTTGTGTGTCATCAAAAACATTAAAAGCCACCTCCCTACTATTCCACCAAGCTTCCAAAAGAAGCTTCACCTCCCTTTGGCCAGCCACATGGGTCTTGTGGGGCCCCCATGGGTTGCCCCATGGGTTATTACCATTACGTACTTCTCGGAAGTTCAAAAATAATTCCCTAGCTGAAATGGGATGAATAATGTTTTTCAGGGAATTTCTCGAAAAGCTTTTATTTTCGTCTTGAAAATTCACACACTTTATTTCCAGCACTTAGCCAGAATACTACGATCATACATCTCTTCTAGGTTATAAAACGACCTTCATCTCGCTTACTCGTTATAAATAACATATAATATACTTTTATTCAATATATATTCAAATAAAATTAATTTACATTATAATATGATTTTCTCAGTTATTACATTATTCCCCCCTTATAAGGATCCTGTCCCTAGAATCTTAATATAAGTTAGTCAAAAAACTGAGGGAAATTCTTCTTCATCTTTTCTTTGAGTTCTCACATTGCTTCCTCGGGTTTCTCCATACTACCTTCACTGAAGGTAGTACTTTATTCCTTAGAACTTGCTCTTTTCTATCAATGATTTGAATAGGCATTTCTTCATACGTTAAGTCCTTCTCAACATGAATAGGCCCATACTCTATTACGTGCTTATAATCTGGCTTATAAGGACGTAACACAGATACATAAAATACATTGTGTATACGTTCTAACTCTGGAGGTAATGATATCACATAAGCTAAAAGTTACCATTTTCAATATCTCAAAAGGTCCTATAAACCTTAGGCTTAATTTTCCTTTCTTCCCAAAATGTATCTTTCCTTTCAAGGGAGATACCTTTAGAAACACATGCGAGCTAACTTCAAACTCTCTTTTCATTCGATGCTGATCTGCATACTTTTTCTGTCTATCTTGAGCTACTATTAGTATTCGTATCAACTTAACTATATCTACTATTTGATGTACCATTTCAGGTCCTCGCATTCGGCGTTCTCCCACCTCATCCTAACATAGTGGTGTTCTGCACTTCCTCCCATATAACGTTTCGTAAGGCGGCATGTCTATGCTTGCATGATAACTGTTGTTATAAGAAAACTTTACTAACAGTAGATGATCATCCCAACTACCTTTGAAATCCATGACGCAAGATGTAACATCCCGAAATCTGGTCTATCTTCACACCCGGATTTCGTACATCACGAGTACATCTCCTTCCAAACATACATCATTATATAGCTAAATATAACAACATACATTCTCAAATCCCAGGTTCTAAAACCTTATAACCTCGTTCATTACAAATAATGATAATTACATTATTCTTTACATCATACAAGAGTGACTTTCATCCGTCAGCAAGGATACATAACAGTTCATTAAACTATTTTACAGTTTAATTGAACTATTTTACATTATAAGTCTTGGCTTGATCTTCACGCTCACTCATATACTGAATGACACTTCTTCTGGATACCGGTCAACTTGATCTTTACGGGATCCTTAAGTTCTTCTACTCGTATGCTGAAAATGTTTTTCATTTAAAGCAAGTGTGAGCATTCAATTGCTCAGCAAGTCATAGCAGTTGAATAAACAACATCAAGAATTTAAACATTAGTCACATTCACTTTGTAATAATTTCATTCTTCTACATTTTTCATACACATTGTGTCCGACTAGAATCATTAGCACAGACTTAATAATAACGGTTCATGTATAAACAGAACATTTTCATATTGAACAGTTTAATCACAGAACAGTTCATCTCATAGAAACATCGAAGTGTTAAAATTGTGGCACAAGGCCTTATACATTCTACCACCTTGTACAAATATCACACATTTGCACATAGATAAAACTTCTCATGTTCAACATCTGAGAAGTTTAAGAAGCTAGCATTTATATTAAACATGAATGAAGTTAGGAAACTTGCCTTACGTACAGCTACAACTTACAGTTTACGCTGAACTGTTCTTTGAAATCCCTATATAACACATAAGGAAATAACACATACACCAATTAGTCATATACTTGACTTACGCATTGGTTTAAACTTAACTCTATTCCTTATGGTTCTTGTTCTTTTAATCTAAGTTTACGCGACCAACTTTCTTTACCGCTTTATAGAGTTACGACATACGGAGATGCCTTAACTCATACGATCATCATCTTTGATGATTTACATTCTTATCTTCTTCTTATTACCTTTCTATGACTTAGCACACATCTAATCTCTACTAATATTCCATATGGTACTCTGAGTGGTTTCCCATAAATAATAAACAAACAAGTTTCCTGTCACATCTACACTGTCTTTCACAGCGAGTTAGATCGGTTGCTAGTTTTGTATATACCTCAGCTCTCTGAACGGGTTGTTTATCCCAGATCCTATATGTCAACCATTAAAGATTATGGCTTTAACTTAACTTATCTGAACCATTAAAACTACGTTAAGTTAATTTCTCATTCCTTATGGCTTTCTGGCAACTAAATGTCATACCTCAGGATTTATTCTTTATTGTCTAAGTTATACAATCTTTTGTATGCTTAGAATGATTATTCAATGTTAATATTATGCGTTCATAGCATTAATCATTTTACATTACCTTATTCATATCTTATAATGTTCGGTTCATTCGACTCGAAACGTTATCCAAGTTATTATCATTAACTCGGCTTCTTAACATTATACATCATTGTCATTAATTCAGTTTCTTCACCATTCACAGGTTTAATCATTTGTCTTCATTACCTTACGGTTAAACCATGCACGATGTGTAGGTTCTACCCGTTTAGTATTCGCGTACACTTTACTTCTTGTCGGCTAAAGTGTTTAACGCTTACATTTCATTCTAACATTCTCTATTCGACTCACACTCGGACTTTCATTAATCTTGTTACTATTCATTACAGCTTTCTTGATAATTTCATATCTTACTCACTACCTTCATCAACGTCAAAGTCATACAACCAATGTATGCTTAGAACATTTTCACGACGCGAATACGATTCACGAGGATCATTTACGTATTCTATGTTCAAATTGTTCGTCTCTTAATCTCTCATTCAACCTTTACCTAAGTTTTTAATCATTCTCCTTTGTGATCCATTTCCTGAACACTATATTCATCATCCCTTCTTAACGTTGAAGTCATACGGTTCGTTGTATGCTAAGACCGATCGTTCATCTCAAGTACATTGCGTTTACAGCATTTATATGCTTTACCTCTAACTTTCATTATGGCCTTTTAACATTGAAATGTTATAAGTCACCATCTCCCTACAACGTCTAAGGAATCACAACTATAGCAAGCCCACACGTTCATTTTATTATGACTACGGTCCCCGGATATCGGTTACGTATCTTGCATTTACATTCTTTGTCTTTTAATCCCGTTCAACCTTCACTAAAGGTTTAAATCACTTGTTTAAATGTTACATTTTGTGAACTATAAGTTCATTATCTTTTCTTACCCTTCCCCCAGGGGTTGAGCAGTTAAAAGCTCTTCTTTGGGTTTTTCCATGTACCGGCGCTACGGCGCTCCCTCCATTTATTATTGTTGTGTTGCAGCGCAAGTCTCTAGTAACTCTTGCCTGGAGCCGGTGCTACTGTGTCTCCTTCCTAGTTCAAACTAGTGTTGCGACGCCAGTTAAAAAACATAGTTTTTCCAGTATTTTTTTTCAAAAGTGTTGGAACGCGTACAAATCACCTACTTTGCAATCTCATAACTTCTTTGTTATAACTCAAAACGAGATCATTTTAAAGCCATCTTCTTACTCTTATTACATACTTCAACTTCCCTTGGATAGAATTTCATTTTGAATCCATTAACATGCCATTCGATTGGCTTAAATTTTATCATTCGTTCATTTTACGTAATTAACGTTCTTCGTTTGTTCGTCCGTAATTCGGTCATCCGAACTCAGAATACATTTTTTCTTGAGTCAACGACTCACGTTTTCTACGTTCTCTTACATTCTTATGAAACCCTACATATTCGGGTTCATTTACATACTTTCTACTTTTCGCTTATCTTTTACAAAATTTTCTCTATAACTTTGTTATAGCTAAGTTTAATTTATTCCTAACCAAGCAATACGTATCTAACTTATATGCAATAGTTTTAAACTTATCCATCAACAACAAGCTCTAATTACGATGGTTTTCAATTTGTCCATCAATAATGTTCTTCGTGTTCTTCCCGTTCTTCGTTCGTTCTTCATTTTTAATCCATACTTTGATTATGATTTCACTTTTTCTTGGAATTTGGTGTTATAAAATACCATACCTTACTTATTTCACCGAATCGTTTATATGATTCATTCGTATCGTTCAAATTTATTAATTAATTCATACTTCCTTAAGAAAGCTTTTTAAGAAATTTATAAACTAAACTTCTAATTCTTATTTCTTCGTTTTCTCATGATTTCAACCATATGAAAATCATTCTTAACACCTTTTACTTCTATTCGCATTAAGCTATATGATTCCATATAAAACTTAAAGAAAATTTATATTAAACAAGGTTTTAGGATTACCTTTCTTCTTTAATCTTTTTCCGTTGGATAAAACTGGCGAATTGCTAGCTTTTCCTCTTTCTTTTCCTCATCATCTGAATTCTCTCTCTCTCTCTCTCTCTCTCTCTCTCAAGTGTTGGTGATTTTCAGATCACCAACAAATGAGCTAAGGCTTTCCTTTTATAGAAAACCAAGGCTAGGGGAAAAATAGTCATTTTCCCCCAAAGTTACTATTCCCACCTCCTTACTAACCTCGTTACTATTCACGAAGCTTCCCTTAGAAGCTTCGTGGTTCCGTCTTACGGGATTCGTCCGACAGTTCGAAAAATTGCGATTCTCGGAATCCAAATACTTTTGAATATTTCGCTTTTCCTTTAGAGATTTACTTTTACGCATTCTTCGGAACTTTGAAAAACTGAAAAAAAAAAATTGATGATAAGTGTTTTCCTTAACGTTTTCCCCTAACTTAGTTAAACAAATGAAAAGTATATAACAATACTTTTCATCATTTTTATTTTGTCCGATTTCTGCACGTTTTTTGAGAAAAACTTTTATCGACTAACTTAAATTTTCACGACATATTATCGTCAAATCTTTCGACGGAATGTTATTTTGACATACCGATCTCTTGGAAAGGCTTAGGTTATTCAAATCTTAACCCTTAGAGTTTCGTCGGGTGAATAGTATATATTTCATCTTTTTCCTCAGAAATATTTTTGTTCCCAGAAAATTTTTAATTTTGTCTTGAAAATTCTTACTCGTTCAGTCTAGCTCATAGCCAGAATCCTCCCATTTTATAATCATCCTATTTTTTAAAATGATTAATAAACAAATAGCACATAATATTATTAATAAAAATTAATTTTATTAATAACTAATTCTTTAAACTTAAATTCTGGACAATCTGATTTTCTGGGTTGTCACGCAAGATCTTAGCATATTTTCTAACGTATGAATTGTTCTTTCGCTTTGCCCATCTGTCTTTAGATGATAAGTTGTACTTAACTTTAACTGCATACCCATCTGTTCTTGTAGACTTCTCCATAAATTTGATGTGAATCGCAGATCACGATCTGACACTATTGAAACGGGTACCCCATATCTTGAAACAATTTCCTTAGCATAGAGTTTAGCTAACTGATATAAGTTAAACTTGACTCTTATTGGCAAAATGTGAGCCGACTTCGGTCAAACGACCCACTATTACCCAAATAGCGGCGTATCCTTTCTGTGTAGTTGGAAGTCCTACCACAAAATCCATTGTGATATGCTCCCACTTCCCTTCCGGAATTTCCAATTACTGTAACAAGCCACTTAGTCTTTGATGTTCGACCTTAACTTTTTGACATGTTAAGCACCTACTTATATACTTGGTTATCTCCCTCTTCATGTTCGGCCACCAAAAATTCTGTCGAAGGTCTTGATACATCTTAGTATTACCAGGATGAATTAAGTACCTTAAACTATGAGCCTCCTATAATATCTCCTCTTTTAATTCCATTTCACACGGAACCCAAATTCTTCCTTGACATCTTAATAACACCTCATTATCAAGACTGTATTTCATCTCTTCTCCATCTGGTAGTCTTTTCTTCATCTGGTCACACTCATCATTTCTTAGTTGTACTTCCTTAACTCTCTCTACAATAGTAGGTCAAGTCTCCATTGTAAATAGTTTCTAATCTGGTTCACCCTGTAACCTCACCTCTAACTCTATTCTAGCCATCTCTATTATTAACTCAATTTGAGCCATTAACATAGACAACCTTTCTCGACCCTTTCTCTTTCCTAGATGATACAAGATATCGCAATCGTAATCCTTTATCAACTCCAGCCAACTTCTCAGTCTCATATTTAAGTCTTTTTGTGTGAAGATATATTTTAGACTTTTATATATGGTCCGTGTATATCTCACATTTCTCTCCATATAGGTAATGCCTCCAAATCTTTAAAGTGAATACCACAGCTGCTAGTTCTAGATCATGAGCAGGATAAACTTTCTTATAATCCTTTAACTATGGTGTTGCATAAGCAATAACATTGTTATGTTGTATGAGCACAACTTAGTCCTCTATGCGAAGCATCTCTATAAACTACAAAATTCCCTGTATCATCGGGTAAACATAATATAAGTGCTTCACTCAACCTTTTCTTCAGTTCTTGAAAACTAATTTCACATTTCTCAGTCCACACGTACTTCACTGTCTTTCTTGTCAAATTAGTCATCGGAGTAGCTATCTTAGAAAAATCCTGGATAAATCTTCGATAGTATTCCGCTAACCCTAGGAAACTCCGTACCTCTGTGTTTTCAGTTGTTCCCAATTAATCACTGCTTCCACCTTTGCTAGATCCACTGAAATTCCGTCTCTGTCGATAATGTGCCCAAAAAACTACACTCTTTCAAGCCAAAATTCGCACTTTGTGAATTTAGCATATAATTTCTCCTTCCTTAGTTGCTCTAACACTAATCTTAGATGTTCAACATGATCTTCTAGAGTCTTAGAATATACTAGAATATCATCGATAAACACTACAACGAACTTGTCCAAATATTTTTTGAACACTCTATTCATCATATCCATGAATGCAGCTGGTGCATTCGTCAACCCAAATGACATTAATGGTCGTAACGAGTTCTAAACGTCATCTTAGGTACATCCTCCTTCCTGACCTTTAACTGATGATACCCCATCCGCAAATCTATCTTAGAAAAATACTATTCCCCTTTTAACTGATCAAAAAGATCATCGATCCTGGGCAATGGGTACTTATTCTTTATTGTTAGCTTGTTCAACTCTCGATAGTTGATACAAAGTCTAAACTTTCCATCCTTCTTCTTTACAAATAATATTAGTGTTCCCCATGGCGAAACACTCGATTGAATGTATTTCATATCCAACAGTTCTTGTAATTAAACAATTAACTCCTTCATTTCCACTGGCGCCATACAATATTGTGCCCTTGAAACTGGTGCCACTCCTGGCATAATATCTATTATGAATTCGATCTCCCTATCCGGTGGAAGAGCTGGTAATTCACTTGGAAATAAATTCATGAATTATTTTACTATAGGTATTTATTCCATTGTTGCTCTCACTCTCTGGGTATCAACAACATGACACAAATAACCTACACATTCCTTCTTCAACAATTTCCTAGTTTGTGTCATAGTAAGACAACACGAACGTCCCGGCGATTTACTACCATAAAACACTAACTTAGGTTGCTTCAAAGTTCGAAGGTTTACACATTTCTTTTGATAATATATAATTTCACCATGGTTAAACAACCAATCTATCCCAAGAATTACATCGAATTCTCTCAACTTTATCGGTATTAAATCTACCAAAAATTTATAACCTCTTATTTCTACACAACAACGCCTATGAATATGTTCAACAAGAATTATTTCTTCATTTGTTACCTTAATATGTTAAGGTATAGGCAATCTTTCATGGAGTAATCCTAACCGTCTAGCAAATTCACATGCTATAAAAGAACAAGTATCACCCGAATCAAACAACACATAAGCATTTATATCATTAATTAGGATAATACTTGCAACTACATCTCTCGATGCAACTGCATCTTGGACCGTCATATTAAAAGTACGACCCGTCAGTCTACTCGACTGAGTTGGACCACTAATAGCTAACATACAACTAATATCGCCTTTATTACCATTCATCCCCTTCTTTGGGTAGTTCTTCGCCATGTGATCAGTTTATCAACATACAAAGCATCCATGGTTCTTCTTCAAACTTGGACATTTAGGCGAAATGTGCCCTTCTTGTCCACAGTTGTAGCACATAGCTTTACCCTTGAGACAGACTCCTAAATGAGTCTTCCCCAATTCTTACATGCCTCCATCTTTTTCTTAGGATCTCCTTGTTTCACTCCGGTATTCCCAGAGTTAAAAACCTTCCTCTTCTGCCCGTTGCCACTCCCGCTAGCTCCCTTAGTTTTCACTCCCCCATCTACTTTATTCTTATTCTTTTCCTCTATGTGGTATTGGTTTAAAGCCTCACTACCACCCTCTACGATTATTTCCTTTTCTAGAATGGTTCTAAAGGAATTGCTTTGAAACACTAATATCAGACTATAGAGCCAGGGTTTCAAGCCCTCCTCAAATCTCCGCGCCTTTCTCAACTCTATATCCACCTGATGTGGAGTAAATCTTGCCAGTTCATTGAACTTGGCAGCATATTGGGGAACAGTCATATCCTCTTATTTCAGTTCCAAGAACTTCATCTCCATCCTACCTTGCATACTCATGGGGAAATAGTTCTCGAAGAATATCTATTTGAACCATGTCCACGTTATAACCTCCACTCCAGCTCTAGCCTGGTTCGCCTCCCACCAAAAGTTATCCTCTCCGTTCATCATATCGGTGGAAAAAGAAGTCTTTTGTCCCTCTTTGACATTTACAATAACAAATACCTTCTCAATCTCTTTCACCAAAGTTTGGGCTTCTATAGGGTCCGTAGTTCCTTTGAACTCCGGCAGACCTACACTTTTGAAATCCTTAAACGTAGTTGCACGTACTACCGCATGATTAACAGGTATATTTGCACTATTTCTATTAAAGGCAGTTGTTAATAAGTTAACAAACTCCTGCATCAGGTTAATAGGTCCCCCTTCTAGTTGATCCACATTAGCTTCCTGATTTCATTATCTTCTTCTTGGCGGCATACTTCTGTTAACATGAATATGTGACACCCCCAAATTCGGGTTCCCTAACCTCGGGTTTAGTGCTCACGATCCATCATATATATCACATCTAACTAGTCATTCATTAATGAAAAACATCATTCATAATATTCCTTAATACAACTTATAACAATATCCCAGGTTAACTAACCTTGACATAACTTACATACCCTTATATAACCAAAAGGTTTACATAAATAATTACATAATAAAACATATCCATTAGAAGTTGACAATAACTACTCTTGAGCCTTGCCTTTGCCTTTGTCCCTGTTAGAACCTTCTGCTACATTGGCATTAGCTAAAATATTTTATTTAAGTAAGGGTGAGCAACGAGTTTGCTCAACAAGTTAAAATATACAATAAATGATATATATCATGAATAGAAGAGTCTATCTTCTATAGAACTTCAGCAACAATCAAACGATTTCGAAGTAGCGGAATAATAATTCAATCTCAATAATAAAACTTTCTCCCATTTCATACTGAATAACATATCAGAGATGAAAGAGTAAAATTCTTTCAAAGATTCAATAATATTCAATTGAATAAGAAGAATTAACAATACTGCAACAATATTCAATAAAGTGGGATATACCCAGATTTCATGTTGAGTGATCAGAAAGGATCATGAACTAATAGAGGAATCATTTAGTTATTAAAACTAAATTGCCACAAGAATATAAATTAGTTATAAAAACTAAACTATACTCTTTTGCAAGTACCTGGAGCGGCCAACTCCTTTGTACTCTATATTATGTATAATACTTAATAATAGTGCATAGGTCGATTTACGACATTAAAATTTGTTCATCTCAGTCTTACGTCACGAGTTCGTACCACATCAATATGGTTTGGATTACTTTCAAAGAAACACTATGATTTCAATAATTAATAATAATATTAATCTAGCTGAAACCAATGGCATAGATCTTCCAATAACAATTCAGTTCATAATAAATAGAACATTTCATGCTTTAACAAATTTTAGTCTCTCCAAAACAATTAGCTGAGACATGATTTATAAATAGTTCAAATAATAGAACAAGAATCAATTGCACTATGTGCGAATTACAACAATCATTATAGATGTGAATAACTATCAATAATTATTCACTACCATGCTTGAAAAATAGTAACTCAAGTTGAGTTAGGAAACTTGCCTTTCGCGTTGATTACTGCTACACAATATACTTATCTGCGTTTGTAAGACCTATAATCAACAATATCGGTCTTACAATTAGCACAATAATTTATAACACATAACACTGTAATTCACAGTCAATCTTTCTCCTAAACAAATTATCTCATAGCCACATCAGTGTTTATAACTTATATAAACACTCATTAAGTCTAACTAGTTCAGTCTGGTTGGACTTCGGTCTATTCTCGGTGTTCTGGTCACCCTATCCGACAATTAACACATTCATTGTTAATTAGACTTGGTCTCTAAGTTTCAGTATTATTTTAGATAGTCAAATATCATTAATAATATTTTTCGGAAGCTTTTAATAATTTATAAACAATTATTATAATTTATAATAATTTTTCAAACACTGAAATCATTTTTGAATCATTTAAATATCAAATAATCTTATCATCATTAATATTTAATAATATAAAAATATTAATGACATACTTGTAAAAATATTAAAGTTATTATTAATAACTTAAAATATTTTTAAATCACCAATATTCTACTTAAATGATTTTAAAATAATTAAAATCATTTTTAAGTCATCACCATTAATCTTTAAATAATAATGAAATTCTTATCAAAATATTAAAAGTCATTAATTATAACTTCAAATATTTTTAAATCATGTTTCTCATTTTTAAATGATTTTTAAATCAATAAAACCATTTTTAATTCATTTATTTAATATAATAATTAAATAAATCTAATATCATTAATATTAAATTATTAATGAAAATTCTCTAAAAATAATAAAAGTTACATTTTAGAACTCAAAATATTTTCAAACACTTTATTCTTATTTAAAATGATTTTTATAATATTAAAATCATTTTTCTCTAATTTATTTAATATATTAATTAAATAAATTAAATATCATTAATATTCAAATAATTATAAATATTAATGAAAAATATCCCAAATAGTCAAAAGTTATTTTTCATAATTTAAAATAATTTTTAAAACCATTTTTGTAATTTTTTAGAATTTATTTCTATTTTTAATTAATTTCCGGAAAATCAAAAAATAGAAGTTAAATAAACCGTCGCTATAGCCTATAGCGACGCTTTCTGTCGTCTTAGGTGTTCTTGGGCTCAAGAACACTGACAAGTCAGTGTTCAAGGTTGCTCGTTTGACCGCTTGTAATTCCATGTTCTTACATGTTCTGGGTTTGCTTGAGCATCGATCTTGTAGTAGGTATGTAATACTACAAGTATCAATCATCATCTAGGTAATAACACATCATATCATGAAGATCTGGGCATTCTAAATCACTGTCAGAATGTTTCTGGGTTTTCCAGAAACCAAGGCAGTTCGAGTGGTCAGATTCATGCTCGATTTAATCTAGGTTCCAGTCATGATTCATGTGATCTAATGGCTCCAATATGTAGTCCTTATGTCAAGGAGCATTACTATAACAACAGATCAATTAAACAACAACACATTCTCCAGATTAAATCCGGTCAAAGTATGTCAGAATGCTTGTTCTAACAGTTTTTGGAAATTCCAAAAACTCGACTTCGTGACCGGATGGTCAGGTTTGACCATCCACTACACTCGACCAGTTGATATTTTAAGGAATCCAAAGGCCATGATCTATAGTCCATATAACAAGCTACAATCTAGTTAGAAAAACAACATCAAAACTTCAATAATCTGACAGATCGTGGCCTTACAAAATGTTGTCAGACACTGGTATTTGAATTCTGGGTTACCCAGAATTCATCTGGTCATGCCCGGTCAACGGGTTTTGACCAACTATAACATGAAATATAGACATCAAATGATTGTGATTTCACTTTCAGAACAAAGAACACATATCAAGCTATAGATCTAAAACATAAAACATCAAAAATCATGAACAGGGAAAACTCTGGAGCCACTGACATTAGCTTATCAGACGACTTTATAGGGTTCATGGACAGTTTTTGAAAACTTCATTTTTAAGGCCTTTGATGTTATGGATCTATGATGGATCATCATAGATCATCATAAAACATCTTCTAGCACAAATATAAACACATAAACACAATTTTTTTTCTTAACATGTAAGATCAAACTCAAGTTAAGGTTTATATCTTCTAGTCTCAAATCCTTGATCTATGATCTCCTTAGCTGATATTGATGATCTAGGGGCTATTTATGGGACTGAGACACTTGTGAATTTTGGAGGTTAGGAGAGCAAAAAGTAAGTTGAGTGTTTGGGTGCAAAATGACCAATTTTTGATGACTTTCTCTCTCTTTAATCTATATATAATATGATATATGTATAGATCTGATGTGCTGGCTGATTTTCCTGGAGTTTAATAAGTCACCAAGTCAAATTATTAGGTCACCAACTCCAAATATAAAAAGAATTTCAAGTTAGCTCATTAAAGAATGAAAAAGGGTATTATGGTCATTTGCAATATAATTTTAATGGCATACTAGACTTTTATCCAAACCCTTAGGGTTTAACCCTAAGGTTTTAACCCTTAGTTTTTACAACTTTAGTTTCTAAAAATTTCTAATTAGGGTTTTAAATAGGAAATTAAGATTTCTAAAACTATAATTAGGGTTTCCTAATTATATTAAGTTTACTAATCAAATTAAAGTTTAGTAATCATATTAGGCTTGCTAATTAGGATTAGGGTTTTCTAATTAGGGTTTAAGATTCCCGAATATGAAATTAGGGTTTTCTGACTTTCATTTAGGGTTTCTAACTGTACGTTAGGGTTTCTAAACCTGAGATTAGGGTTTCTAATCCCTTATTAGGGTTTACAAATTTTAAACCTTATGCGATCCATCATTGATCAATAACCCTATACAGTACAAACACGTACTCATCAATACAATAATTTTTAATTGTATTTTCTATCGAATCCCCATTCAGAATTAGGGTTAGGGTTTCTAAAGTTGTTAAGCACAACTCTACTCTTATTTTTCAGTCAATACACAAATTGACCACTTCTCAAAACTCGTATCACAGATACACAGCACAATATTAATAGTCAATATCAATATTAAATTAAAAAAAATATTCGTAAAATTCGGATTATTCAAAATCCTGGGTTATCACAGAATAACATTTCGTTATTGCTTTCTTCTTATTAATTAGTCATTATTCATATTTAACAATAACTCAAACTCATTGCAAAACATGATCAATAAAGTGCTTATATTGTTATGCTTTCTTCTTTGTAGTATAATACTACATCATTCACCATTACATAGCCTTAGCTAATTACATTACTCTCTTGTTGACTTGTTAATATTCTAACCTTATTGTTTTGATGATGACTTGATATTTTGAACTAATTTGTTTATTATGAAATTTTAGGAAGTTGATGAAACGATTATTGTCTAAAGACTTTGAAGATTTGAGTCCTAAGAATTTTATGTAAGGTCATTGAAAATATTCGATTTTTTAATACAAGGCTCTAGGACATTTTATGTGTGCATTTAACATGATTATTTATTCATGCATGCTTTAAGTTATGGTAAAATAATACTTATCTTATTTGTTCGGATTAATTGATTAATATTGCCATTAGTTTTTATTATCCGAATGAATTGATTTATACTGCCATGTGTTAATAGATTTTATGAGAGTCCTGATTCTATAAATACTATATACATGTGCATTAGTCTTGTTGCAAACTTAAAAGTTATTTAGCTTGTGGCGGCAGAGATGTGATTACCATCACATAGTGTATTGTTTATATCTTGGAGATATAAGATAATCATTATCTTGGAAAGTTGGTTTATATTACACTCCTATATTAATGCTATGATATCTCTTGCTTCGGAATTGATATAACAACATGATAAGTGGCGACAGACTTTATTAATCATAATTGCTACAGGAATTGGAAAAGTCTAAGCTTAAAGTGTTACCTATCTGACTGAGTTTCTTTCTAGATTACTTTTGATAGAGTCCAACATATATTTAACAACCGAAGATAATTGAATTTGTTATTTTAGTTTTCAACGGGAATATCTTTGTAACGTTACTTATCTATTTGCAACGTATATATTGCAACGAAATATTTGGAGCAACGGTAATAAATTGGGCTATAAAAAGAGAACTGATATCAATAAAAAAGATACAACACTTGAATTAATATTTTGCACTTATATACTTAAAGAGCTATTAAATTATTCTTTGTGCAAATTTTGAGTTGTTGTGCAATTCATATTCAGATTATTCTCAGCTAATTTTTGTGAGCTTAATTTTGGTGATATCTCTCTCTTATACTACTTGATCATTGCATTCATTAGTTAAGCCTTGCAATGTTAAATTATTTATTTACTTTGATCATTAGACCTCTATATTTATAATCTTATATTTTTAAACTAAGTGTTGTCTAAAGGAATTTAATCCAGGTGGATTAAGGTTTGTTTACAAATAGGTTCAAGGAAGCATAGGTGCTTAAGAAGTGCTTAAAATTTGGGACACTCTAGTGGTAAGTCATGAAGGAACATCCAAGGTTCGAGAAGTCAAACTTAGCATGCTCATGCACGATTATGAAATGTTCAAACTCAAGAAAGATGAAACTATAAAGATGGCTCAAGCAAGGTTCCTTGTTCTTCTGAACTCCTTAAAGCTACTGGACAAATCCATTCCACAAAGTGAGATTAACCGTAAGTTACTTTGGGCTATGCCCAAGAGGTTTGCTTCTAAAATTACTACTCTTCAAGATTCCTCTACTATATCTAATATGGATACACTAACTTTTTTTGGTGAACTTG
Organism: Panax ginseng; assembly: GCA_020205605.1. Lineage (NCBI taxonomy): Eukaryota > Viridiplantae > Streptophyta > Magnoliopsida > Apiales > Araliaceae > Panax > Panax ginseng. Next base: position 94,437,352 of record CM035129.1, read on the forward strand.
AAGAATATAAACATCAGTTAAAGAGGTATGATGATGAGGATGAAACTTCTAGAAGAAAGGTTTTAGCTCTTAATGCAGGAAATGACGAAGAGCTAGATGAAGATTCTGATAAAGAGATAGCCATGATGTCAAGGAGACTTAAAGGACTAGTACAAAGGAAGAATAAATGGAAAAATACCTTCAACTCAAATAAAGCCAAAGGAAAGCAAACCGAGGATGTAACGACCGAGAAATTTGGATTTTTATTGTAAAATGATTTTATTAAATTAAATAATAATAAAATCATATTTTATGTGATATCAAGATGGTTGTTGTTCTATAACCTATTGATGTTGGAATGTCGTAGTATTTGAGCTACATGAAGGAATTAAAGTGTTTGAATTTCTAAGACGAAAATAAAAGTTTTACGAGAAATTTTCCGAAAACACTATTCATCGGTATTTGTTCAGAAATTATTTTTGAATATCCGAGAAATACGTGATGATAGAATATTAAGGCAAGACGGATTATGTAATAATATTCTAGTTATGGAAAACGTAATGTTTCGCTTGCGGACTTAAATTAAGAATGTAAGGAAAGTGAAGAATTAATGCGTTAAGAGATAATCGTATGATATGTGAGTATTGTACGAGGAAAGAAAACGAGTATAATACGGGGTATTGTACGAGTTTGTATGAAGGAAGAAATATCGTATATTATGAAGTAGTATACGATGTATAATACGATGATGATACATAAACTATAAGTATATGTATTAATTAATGAAAATGGACTTGGAAGATTGAATATAATTGGTACAAGCCCAAATGAATTAAGGGTTAAGGCCCAAGCTAGATTCCATGAGTTGTCTAACCCATGGGGCAACCCATAGTAATATGATTAATGTGAGTGGTGATCAAGATAAGTGATAACCAAGATAAGTGGTGATCAAGTAAATAAAGTAATGGCCAAGTTAGGTGAGTAATGACCAAGCAAAGGATAGGATTTGTGTTGATCAAGTTATGAATAGTAAGGAGGTGGTTTAGTGTATTGACTAAATTTCCCTAAACCTTGCAAGTTCTATAAATATTGAAGGTTGGCAAGTCATTTGCTAGTTGTTCAAATAATCTAAACACTCTCTCTCAAAGTGCTTAATTGTTAGGGTGAGTAAGTTGTAATAAGCTACTTACATAAGAAGAAGAAAGAAGCTATTTATCAAGAACTTCTAAAGTAAGATCCTCTTCTCCAATTATCTTCTATCTCTAACATGATAGGTTGATAAGAAAAGTTTGGATTAAGGAACATGAATGATAAAAAGTAAGAAGTATGTGTAAGTAATGAACTTAAGCCATATAAGTTGGTAATAAGTCATTTAAGCTAGCATAAGTTATAAACTTATGTGAAAGTAGTATGAACTTGTAAAGAGTTTAGTAATAGAAGTAATATGGAAGTAAATGAACTTTTATGATCATATGTATCAAGTATACATAAGTAAAGCTATATGATGAGAACATATATGTATGATGATTAAGAAACTTTAATTGTCATAAGTTATGAATGATAAGTTCATAAGTAGTTTATAAATTTATCAAGTTATAAGCTTATGAAGAAATAAGTCAAAATCCAACCATGAGTATAAGTTGTTGGAATAAGTAGGTTAATATGTTCACATGATGAATGAAATTCATTTGTAATGTTGAACAAGTCATAAGAATGAAGATTTCTTGAAAATCGCACGATTAGATTTATAATCGTCGAATTAAGTAAAATTCTCGGAATGGAAGTCAAATTTTGAGTTTGAGCTCAGAAATGTTATTTTCCAATTGATACAAGTCATGTTCGTCATTTAAGAGTTACGGACTCAAAAATGAGCGAATTTCGACTTAGAACGAAGAAACGAAATACTTGAATGTTCACGAACGTTTATCGTTTACGTTAAAAATGAACCAATAGGTGAATTTTTAGCAAACGAAGTCAAATAGATGAAATTCTTGCATGAACGCGTAGATTACATAATTTGTGAACAATAGGCTTTTGAACAAGCCAATTCGGACTTATAACGAAAGAGTTATGCGTCCGGGAAGTTCACAAAAATTCAAAGACTGAAAAATTTTTCTGGTGCACAGAGTTGGCGCCGTAGCGCCAACCCTAGACCAATTAGTCACGTCGCAGCGCCATAAACGGTTTATGTCACATCGAAATTGGCCATGCATCACACCCGATAAGCAAGGACTCAGCCCATGGCTGAAGTCCGGGCCATCCATCATCATTAACTCAACTGTACATGTACGAGATGTAAATATAAAGCTAAGCCATGACACTCAGATCTTTGACAAATGATAGTGAAGAATATTTGTGAATGTAAAGCAAGAAAGGGTTATTAGGTTGAGTTAAACCTACCTTAAGAAACCTAAAATAACATTGCTAAAGCATTGTTAAACATTAAGAGTAATGTGTAAAGAGTGGTAATAACCTATCCATCTATGAATGCAAATAGAATGATGAAATCAGAATGAATAGTAATCAAGTTTAATATACAAATTAGATTGAGATGAAGGGTAAGATATAGTCAGATACATACTTGATTATGTGCGACCTAATGTAAGGCATTATGTGATCATGTATTATAGAGACTTGAACGTAAAGTAAATTACATCGTAGCAGACGCTTAAGGCAAGTATTCTAACTCTTGTCTCACTCCAATCTGAACAAGTTTTTGAAGTTCATGTATCCTTACGCATGAATTGAAGTATAATGAAGTTAAAGCCAGTTCCTTTGGCTAGTCTTAACATATTGAGTGGATTGTTGATAATCTATTCATCTGTTATCAAATGCTATTATCTTTTGTCAATTACTTGATATGGTTTTCAAAAGAAGACTGAAATGTTAAAACAAATGTTTTGTCGGTAAAACAACAGGCACGTGAGGTTGCCAAATGATTAAACGTACATACGTTTAATGAATGTAGTGTTGATCAACATAGAGTACAATAGGCTGATCACCTAGAAGTGCTCGTAAGTAATACCGGGCTTACGGACTTAGTTCCGGGTTGTCCTTTTTAAAGAAAGAATGAACACTCGAGGTCTTTGACCGGAGTGAATGTTTTACTAAATATTATTCATTGTGAAACATTTTGAAAGAAAGATGAAGTGTTATTTTGAATTATCAATAGTACTTCATAACTATTGTTCAGTTATCGAAGATATAATGATTCATATGTATCAAGCATGTTGTTATTGAAATTGTTATACTTGTTGAGCTAGTTATGCTCACTCTTCCTCAACCATATGAATGCAAACTAAGACCTAACGTCCCAAGGATCAAATAAGGATAAAGGAAAAGCTAAAGCGATTATTAAGTCATTTTTGTAATGGTATAGGTCTATTGTTGTAATGTAATGAATATTATGACAAAGAACCTTTGTAACAGGTATAGAACACGGGAAATGTAAATATTACTTTTAATATATAGACGTTATGGTCGTTCTTTGAGACTATTCAATTGAATGAATTTATGAATGTTTGTACAGTATAGCACCATCTGTCGGGTTGGAAGATACCCGGATTTGGGGGCGCTACAGAGGAGACACGTTGTGAGACCCCAGATTTTATAAATAAAGATTTAAATTTCTCAAAATATTTTTTTTAATATTATGGTGTGGATTTGATATAATGTTATAGTTGTGGGTAATATTTATAAATTTTGCAAAGTATGCAAGTTGTTATAAAATATTCGATTGGTCGGGAAATATTCTTTTTGTCGGGGAATATTCGTACGACGGCACAATCATTGGTGGACCCCACGACGGAAGTATTGTTGTATTTAGAAAACGACAGAATTATCTTTTTATAAAATAACGGCGGAAGTGTTACCGTTAAAACTGTTGAACTACCCGGTAGTAAAAGTACAGTAATACGCGTGGTTGCATAGTAGCACACGGTATTGATTATTGATGCTTACGTGATAAGTCACTCAGTTATACTTAATTATTGCTGCATCATATCTCTCATATTATTGATTCGATTATTGTCACAGTATCATGTACATAATATGTTATTTTATTAAATCAATAATTGAGACTACAAAGTTATTCATATTATTAAATTACACTATTTACAATGTCTAGAAGTTCTGTCAAGGAGAGGTTTGGTCACCTAATTACGCGCCAATAGGGAGAAATCCTTATTGGAAAGCCCCCTCTTTCCTGGGAACGACCTGGTTGTTAAATATTGTGAGTTATGATATTATTGATGATTAAGTTCGTGTTGATTAAAGATGAATTTGATAGTTTCATTATGTTGGGATTATTTGTGTTAGTAGAAATCGACATCTATTCCGATGATAATTGATGTCTGGTGGTTATATTGTTCAATCGGGTATTCGGGGAACTCTTCGTGTCGGAGTACTATGCACGAGTTACTATTCATGAGTTACTATTCATGAGTTACTATTCTCGAGTTACTATTCACGAGTTACTATTCACGAGTTACTATTCATGAGTTATTATTCACGAGTTACTATTCACCCGGTTACTATTCACTCTAGTATTGTGCATTCGGGTATTTGGGTACAATATTATTCCATGAGGAGATGTGCTAATTTTTCGAATCGTTGGTTGAAGTTATATTCGTGAATCAATATGGACTACACTTGGTGAAAGTTATAATAGTGAATCAATATGGATCATTGGGTTTAAAGTTTTAATAGTAAATTAGTATGGACCGTTGCTTTAAGTTTTAATAGTAAATCAATCTGGACCGTCCATTTAAAAGTAAATCAATCTGGACCGTTCAGTAATTAGTTACTATTTAATCCATTCTTTTATAAATAGAAGCTTATTCGTTCATTATTTCTTGCGAATTCACTAAAACTCTAGATAGAGAAATTATAGAGAGAAAGAAGAAGAGTATTCTGCTACTTCACTACTTCGATATCCAGTGTCTTTTACGGTAAGGGGTGTTATTCTTTCTTATTCATGAAGAGAACTTCTGTTATTCCATTCTTTATTATTTTGTTGGAATAACCTGTAAACGTGGCATACCCTATACATAACTTGTATACGCGGCATACCCTATACTTGGTGAAATCCTTCTGTTATTCCATTCTTTATTATTCTGTTGGAATTACATGTATATGCGGCATACCCTATACATAACCTGTATACGCGGCATACCCTATACTTGGTGAAATCATTCTGTTATTACATTCTATATTATTATGTTGGAATAACCTGTTTATGCGAAGTACCGCATACATGGTTAAATTCTTCTATTATTCCATTCTATATTATTATGTTAGAATAACCTGTTTATGCGAAGTACCGCATACGTGGTGAAATTCTTCTATTATTCCGTTCTTTATTATTCTGGCCGGAATATCCTCGCTTGTCTTAATTTTGCCTCGACTGGTTCCATTATTTATTATTCGCATTTATTATTACAGCGTGAATATCCTGTGCTCTATGCATTTTACGCCGGACTGGTTCCATTATTTATTATTCCGCATTTATTATTACATCGCTTAATATCCTCACATGCGTCGCGTTCGTTTGACTGGTTCCATATTTATTATTCTGTAGGAATAACCTGCATGTGTTATCTATCACATGCCTGGTGATTTCTTTTGTTTTGCCATTATTTATTATACTCAATTGGTTAAAGTTTTAACTTCTATACTCCATGAAAGTAGTGGAATATCCTTGATATTTGCGCTTCATCTAGTATCTTTTCATGGAAATATTCTTCTGAGCAATTCTTGAATTTTACTCTACAAAGAAGTATCATGTTGACAATTTGGACGTTATTAGTTCTTGGATAAATTAATTCGTGAACTTGTTTTATTGAATTCTGATATCATTGTCATCATCCTCGTGTTTATATTTTTGAAAGTCATCTGTGGCCTGTAGTTCATAGATGGACTTGGTATGATTATGACCAGGGATTATTCGGTATAATCATGACCGTAATATTACAAATGATGTGATAAAAGTCCTCATTGGCCCGTAGTGCATTGATAGACAGTTGTTGGCATGATCATGGCCATTAATGAATACACGAATATCCTTGGCCCGTAGTGCATGGATAATTTGTGGTTGTGACCCTAATGAATATCCTTGGTCGTAGTGCAGGGATGATGTGGATTATTTATTAAGCTGAGTCTCAGCGATAAAAGTGATGAAAAACTTTTTAAATCATAAAAGATAGTAGATTTTATTCTCTACTTGACTCTTTTAATGGATTGCTTATTCCGCTGCAGTTAAACTTGATGTTTATTGTATTTTATCACTTTAACATTGTTCAAGGCTAATGATAATTTATTCTGTATTATCTTAGTCATAATATTTCTTATTGGGCTAGTTGAGCTCACCCTTTCTTTCACTGTTCTCTTCAAGAAATAAGAATATAGCTGGGACGAGTTGGGAAACGAAGTGACAGTCCAGATGATAGCATTAGCAGTCCTCACTATTCTGTTAAATAGTGTGATAATAAATGTAATAAGGACTGAATTTGAGTTTGTATACTGTCTATGAGGACTCCATTGAGAGTGGATATTGTCTAGAAGGCAATATTCTTGATTAAACTCTCAGTTTATGTTTTGTCGTATTTTACACGACAGTTGTATAATTAAGTTGTATTTGATTTATGTACCATGTATTTGGCGACTCAGGATGGGTGATGAATACCTATTTTGGGGGCGTCACAGTTGGTATCAAAGCTTAGGGATATGATCCCTGGCTAAGATGTGAGATAAGAACTAGGAGGGGAGAGACGGAGAATTCCTTCGCTAGTATGACCTACCTAAGTTTATTTGGTATTTAATTGGTTGGTCAGAGTATAGGGATAATATGTGATATGTTAATTAACCCTTGTTTTGTGGCAGTATTTGAAAATGGCATCCGAGAATGTTGAGAATATCAATGGAGCACAGGAGACCATTGAGTCTCCACAGATCAATAATTAGGACAATGTGCATCAGGAAGGCGACAATCCTCATGCAAATAATAACACTGACCAAATGATGAATGATGAAATGTTCCGAGGCTTCATGCAATTCATGCAACATCAGGCAAGAGCGGCTCTTATCCAAAATGCAGGTGGAAACACTAGCAACTCTCGGACGGTCACTTATTAAGCGCTTCAAGGAACTGGGACCACCAGAGTTTTTTGGAGAGCCAAAACCACTTAAGGCAGAGACGTGGATAAAGCAGATCTGCAAGATATTTGATGTCTTGGGATGCTCCGAGGAGCAAAAGGTTCCCTTTGCCACCTTCATGTCAAGCGTGCGGACATTCTTGGTGGGAATCAGTAAAGCGTACTCAACTCGCCGCCAAGATGATGACTTGGGAGAAGTTCCAAGAATTTTTCAATGACAAGTACTTTCCAGAAAGTATTCGTCACATGAAAGAGGTAGAGTTCATTAAACTGGAGCAAAATAACATGACCGTGTCGCAGTACGAAGCCAAGTTTGCCGAGTTGTCCCGATTTGCGTCCCATTTGGTTGATAATGAGGAGAGAATAACGCGGATGTTTCTAAGAGGTTTGAAACCCGAGATACGTCAATACCTCATTTCTCATAAACTTTGTTTGCATTCAGATGTTGTTAATAGGGCCCAATTATTGGAGCGCGATAGTGAGTCAACCCAACCAAAAGAGAGCAGCCGACAAAATGATAATACCAGTGATAACAGTCATCGAAACAGTGACAATAAGCGTAAAGGAAATCAACATGCCAGAAATGGTAACCACTTCGGTGGTAATCATGGCCAAAATAATAAGAATGGACATTTTAAGAAGAGGAAATTCAACAATGATAGAAAGACGTCAGCACCAGCACCCATTGTTAAGGAAGGAGAACGACCACCTATCATATGTTTCAAATGTGGAGGGGAGGGACATATCAGTCCAAACTGCGCGATGCCGTCCAAAGCATGTTATAATTATGGAAAAGAAGGTCACCTATCCCGATTTTGTCGTTCACCAAAGACAAGTTCAGCTAGGATGGAGGCACCAAAGGCCGTCCCAGAAAAGTCAAAACCGGTAATGCAAGGGAGAGCATTTTTCGTGACTTCTCAAAAAGCGAGTAAACCGAACGAAGTTAGCATGGGTTAATTAATTATAAATTCTTACGAAGTCTATACCTTATAAGATACCGGTTCTACCCATTATTTTATCTCTCTTGCGTGCGTTCAACGTTTAAATTTGACTTCGGAGAAATTAGACTTTGACTTATTGGTTGAAACTTCGTTAGTAGGAGCCTTCGTTACCTCCACTGTTTATAAATCTTGTTGATTCAAATAGACATTTTCACGTTACCTGTCGATCTTATCTCTTTGAAAATACTTTCCTTTGATGTGATTTTAGGAATCGATTGGTTAACTACTCATCATGCTTTTCGTAAGGTTGTTAGCTTTTATATTCATAACCAACCTGTTATGCGAATTCAAGCAACCAAACCACTAAAGTCAATCACTGTCATATCAAGCCATAAGTAAAGAGCCCCGATACTTTCGTTGTTGACTTCCTTGTGTGGAATGCACTGAAGCTAGATTATCCGTAGGGGACGTCGTGAATAACAGTGGCAAGTTGATAAGAAACAATGTGACGTGCTATCCATGTGAGACCCCAGATTTTATGAATAAATATTTAATTTTCTCAAAATAGTTTTTTTTATATATTATGGTGGGGATTTGAGATAGTGTTATAGTTGTGGGTAGTATTTGAAAATTTTGCAAAGTATGCAAGTTGTTATAAAATATTCGATTAGTCGGGGAATATTCTTTTTATCAGGGAATATTCGTACGACAGCACAGTCATTGGTGGACCCCACAACGGAAGTACTATCATAGTTAGAAAACGACAAAGATATTTTATGAAAATAACGGCGGAGGTTTTACCGTTAATACTATTGAACTACCCGGTAGTAAAAGTACAGTAATACGCGTGGTTGCATAGTAACACACGGTATTGATTATTGATGTTTACGTAAGAAGTCACTCAGTTTTACTCAATTATTACTACAGTAATTGCTGCATCATATCTCTCATATTATTGATTCGATTATTGTCATAGTATCATGTGCATAATATGTTATTTTATTAAATCAATAATTGAGACGAAAAAGTTATTCATATTATTAAATTGCAATATTTACAATGTCTAGAAGTTCAGTCAAGGAGAGGTTTGGTCACCTAATTGCGCGCCAATAGGAGAAATCCTTATTGAAAGCCCCTCTTTCCTGGGAACAACCTGGTTGTTAAATATTGTGAGTTATGATATTAATGATGGATAAGTTCGTGTTGATTAAAGATGAATTTGATAGTTTCATTGTGTTGAGATTATTTGTGTTAGTAGAAATTGACATCTATTCCGATGAAAATTGATGTCTGGAGGTTATATTGTTCAATCGGGTATTCGGGACACTTTTTGTGTCAGAGTTATTATTCACGAGTTACTATTCACGAGTTACTATTCATGAGTTACTATTCACGAGTTACTATTCACAAGTTACTATTCATGAGTTACTATTCATGAGTTACTATTCATGAGTTACTATTCATGAGTTACTATTCACGAGTTACTATTCATAAGTTACTATTCATGAGTTACTATTCATGAGTTACTATTCATGAGTTACTATTCACCTAGTTATTATTCACTCTAGTATTGTGCATTCGGGTATTTGGGTACAATATTATTCCATGAGGAGATATGCTAATTTTTCAAACCGTTGATTGAAATTATAATAGTAAATCAATATGGATCGTTGATTTAAAGTCTTAATAGTAACTTGTCCCTTCAATATTACCAAGAGTTAATTGCCCCTTCGTAAAGAGTAGTTGTCTCTTCAATATTACCAAGAGTTATTTGCCTCTTCGGTGTTCCAAGGGTTAATTACCCCTTCGCAAATAGTAGTTGTCTCTTCAATATTACCAACAATGCTTATTTGCCTCTTGATTGTTCCAAGGGTTAATTATCCTTCAATGAAATAGTAGTTGTCTCTTCAATATTACCAAGAGTCATTTTGACCCTTCGTTAAGACCAAGAGCCACTCTCGGTTTTCTATAAATAAAGCTCATTCCTTCATTATTTCTTACAATTCACCGAAACTCTGAGAGAGAAATTATAGAGAGAAAAAAGAAGAGTATTCTGCTACTTCACTACTTCGATATCCAGTGTCTTTTATGGTAAGGGATATTATTTGTTGTACCCGTAAGGGGTGTTATTCTTTCTTATTCACGAAGAGAACTTCATTATTCCATTCTTTATTATTGGTTGGAATAACTCAGATCACGCCAGATACCACATACTTGGTGAAATCCTTATGTTATTCCATTCTTATTTATTCATTGGAATAACTTTGATACGCTGACTCTCCATATACTTGGTGAAATCCTTATATTATTCCATCTTTATTATTCATTGGAATATCACATCACATGTGTTTTACACCCACCGGTTCCGCTCTTTATTATTACATTGGAATATCCCATGCATGCATTTTACGTCGGACTGGTTACATCTTTATTATTCTCATTGAATAACTTTGTCTATCTGCAGTACCGCATGCATGGTGATTTTTGTTGTTATTACATTCTTTATTATTACATTGGAACATCCTATCGGTCGCAATTTACTTTGACACAGTTCCGTTATTATTATTCTATTAGAATAACCTATCTATTCGAAGAACCGCATGCATGGTGATTTCTTTTGTTATTCCATTCTTTATTATACTCAGTTGGTTAAAGTTTTGACTTCTAAACTCCATGAAATTAGTGGAATATCCTTGATATTTGTGCTTCATCCAGTATCTTTTCATGGAAATATTCTTCTGAGAATTCTTGAATTATACTCTACAAAGAAGTATCATGTTGACAATTTGGACGTTATTAGTTCCTGAACAAATTAATTCTTGAACTTGTTTTATTGAATTCTTATATCATTGTCATCATCCTCATGTTTATATTATGTTGAAAGTCATCTGTGGACTATAGTGCATAGATGGACTTGGTATGATTATGACCAGGGATTATTCGGTATAATCATGACCGTAATGTTATAAATGATGTGGAAAAAGTCCTCATTGGCCCGTAGTGCATTGATGGACAGTTTTTGGTATGATTATGGCTATAGATTCTCTTCGGCCAAGGGAGCAAAGATGAATTATTTTATGGAATGATCATGACCATTGATGAATACACGAATGTCCTTGGCCCGTAGTGCATGGATAATTTGTGGTCGTGATACTAAAGAATATCCTTGGCCGTAGTGCAGGGGTGATTCGATGATGTGGATTATTTATTAAGCTGAGTCTCAGCGATAAAAGTGATGAAAAACCTTTTAAATCATAAAAGATAGTAGATTTCATTCTCAACTTGACTCTTTTAATGGATAGCTTGTTCTGCTGCAGTTAAACTTGATGTCTATTGTATTTTATCAGTTTAACATTGTTGAAGGCTAATGATAATTTATCCTGCATTATCTTAGTCATAATATTTCTTACTGGGCTAGTTAAGCTCACCCTTTCTTTCACTTTTCTCTTCAGGAAATGAGAATATAGCTGGGACGAGTCGGGGAACGGAGTGATGGACCAGATGATAGTATTAGTAGTCCTCATTATTCTGTTAAATAGTGTGACAATAAATGTAATAAGGACTTATTCTAAGAGTGGATATTGTCTAGAAGACAGTATTTGTATTAAAACTCACAGCTCTCTTGTTGTATATTAAAGATTGTATTTGTATTCTGTACCATGTATTTGGCGACTCAGAATAGGTGATGTATACCTGTTTTGGGGGCGTCACAATCCAAGTCTTGGATAAGGGTCACAGTTTTGAATGATATTTTTTATTGTTAATAAATTTCCTGACGTATTCTTGAAGACTTCTTAGCCTACCCCAGAGCGTGAAATCGAATTTTGTACTGACCGCGGTACAAAACCCCATTTCTAAAACCCTTAAATATTTCTCCAACTAAAACGAACGTAACATGCGCCAAAGATGTTGGCTCGAGATGTTGAACATTACAATTGTACCATTCAATACCATCGTGGAAAAGCAAACGTGGTAGCTGACGTGTTGAGTAGAAGATCATATGCGTTTACGAGTGCGAATATACGAACCTACGTGAAGATAACGAATATATGATTAGAACTGATATTAATCGATAAAGTTAAAGCCATGCAAGCTACATACTCAGAGCTGATGAATGTGAAGAAGAAGGTTCAAGAGGGCATTATTCTAGAAGCAAGAATCAACGAAGAAAGGAAATCTTAACCCTCGATTTAATTGGCCCATTTAAAATACTTGATCGAGTAAGAACTGTGGCCTATAGACTCATTTTACCGCTAAGTATGTCGCTTGTTCATAACGTTTTTCACGTATCGATGTTACATAAATATGTGGATGACCCGAACCACATTATTGATTTAGAGCCGGACGAGATAGCAGAAGATTTAACGTCTGAGGAGATACGTGTTAAAATCTTGGATAAGAAGGATCGTATTCAACACTCAGAGGTTATACCTCAAGAGTTAGAATATGAAATGAAGTCAAGGTATCCTCACCTCTTCGGCATACCAGGTACGTACGTAAATTTTGACGGTGAAATTTCATAAGGAGGGGAGATTATGAGACCCCAAATTTTATGAATAAAGATTTAAATTTCTCAAAATATTTTTTTTAATATTATGGTGTGGATTTGATATAATGTTATAGTTGTGGGTAATATTTATAAATTTTACAAAGTATGCAAGTTGTTATAAAATATTCGATTGGTGGGGGAATATTCTTTTTGTGGGGGAATATTAAATGACGACGGCACAATCATTAGTGGACCCCACGACGGAGTATTGTCGTATTTAGAAAAGCTACGTAATTATCTTTTATAAAATAACGGTAAGTGTTACCATTAAAAGCGTTGAACTACCCGGTAGTAAAACAAAGAATACTGCGTGGTTGCATAGTAGCACACCAGTATTGATCATTCTTTAACTACGTGATAAGTCACTTCGGTTATACTTAATTATTCTTTGCATCATATATCTCTCATATTATTGATTCGATTATTGTCACGGTATCATGTACATAATATGTTATTTTATTAAATCAATAATTGAGACGACAAAGTTATTCATATTATTAAATTACAATATTTACAATGTCTAGAAGTTCTGTCAAGGAGAGGTTTGGTCACCTAATTGCGCGCCAATAGGGAGAAATCCTTATTGGAAAGCCCCCTCTTTCCTGGGAACGACCTAGTTGTTAAATATTGTGAGTTATGATATTAATGATGATTTAGTTCGTGTTGATTAAAGATGAATGTGATAGTTTCATTGTGTTGGGATTATTTGTGTTAGTAGAAATCAACATCTATTCCGATGATAATTGATGTCTGGAGGTTATATTGTTCAATCGGGTATTCGGGAAACTCTTCGTGTCGGAGTACTATTCATGAGTTATTATTCATGAGTTAGTATTCACAAGTTACTATTCATGAGTTACTATTCACCCAGTTACTATTCACTCTAGTATTGTGCATTCGGGTATTTGGGTACAATATTATTCCATGAGAAGATGTGCTAATTTTTCAGACCGTTGGTTGAAGTTATATTCGTGAATCAATATGGACCGTTGGTCGAAAGTTATAATAGTGAATCAATATGGATCGGTGGTTTAAAGTTTTAATACTAAATTAATATGGACCGTTGCTTTAAGTTTTAATAGTAAATCAATCTGGACCGTTCGTTTAAAAGTAAATCAATCTTGACCGTTCAAGAATTAGTTACTATTCAATCCATTCTTCTATAAATAGAAGCTCATTCCTTCATTATTTCTTACGAATTCACTGAAACTCTAGAGAGAGAAATTATAGAGAGAAAGAAGAAGAGTATTATGCTACTTCACTACTTGATATCCGAAGGTTTTTACTGTGAGGGTGTTATTCTTTCTTATTCATGAAGAGAACTTACATTATTCCATTCTTTATTATTCATTGGAATAACTTCGTAAACGTGGCATACCCTATACATAACCTTTGTATCTGCGACATACCTATACTTGGTGAAATCATTCATTATTCCATTCTTTATTATTCTATTGGAATAACTCAGTATATGAGGCATACCCTATATATAAACTTCAGTATCGTGGCATACCCTATACTTGGTGAAATCCTCCATTATTCCATTCTTTATTATTATGTTAGAATAACTTTGTTTATCTGGCAGTCTGCATACATGGTGAAATTCTTCTATTATTCCATTCTATATTATTATGTTGGAATAACTTTGTTTATCGCAATCACCGTATCGTGGTGAAATTCTTTTATTATTCCGTTTTTTATTATTACGTTTAATATCACACTTGGTCAAGTAATTTCATTTGACTTTGGTTCCATTATATATTATTCCGCATTTATTATTCTGTCAGAATATCGTGTCTATGCGTTTTACTGTAGAACTCAGTTCCATTATTTATTATTCCATTTATTATTATTCTCGCTTAATATCTTGTCTCTGTCGCTTCTGTGGGACACAGTTCCATATTTATTATTCTCGTTGGAATAACCTACATCTTTATCTATCACATGCCTGGTGATTTCTTTTGTTATTCCATTCTTTATTATACTCAATTGGTTATAGTTTTAACTTCTATAGTCCATGAAATTAGTGGAATATCCTTGATATTTGTGCTTCATCCAGTATCTTTTCATGGAAATATTCTTTTGAGCATTCTTGAATTATACTCTACAAAGAAGTATCATGTTAACAATTTAGACGTTATTAGTTCCTGAACAAATTAATTCTTGAACTTGTTTTATTGAATTCTTATATCATTGTCATCATCCTCATGTTTATATTATATTGAAAATCATCTGTGGCCTGTAGTGCATAGATGGACTTGGTATGATTATGACCAGGGATTATTCGGTATAATCATGACCGTAATATTACAAATGATGTGGAAAAAGTCTTCATTGGCCCGTAGTGCATTGATGGACAGTTTTTGGTATGATTATGGCTATAGATTCTCTTCGGCCAAGGGAGCAAAGATGAATTATTTTATGGCATGATCATGACCATTGATGAATACACGAATGTCCTTGGCCCGTAGTGCATGGATAATTTGTGGTCGTGATACTAAAGAATATCCTTGGCCGTAGTGCAGGGGTGATTCGATGATGTGGATTATTTATTGTCGAGTCTCAAATAAAAGTGATGAAAAACCTTTTAAATCATAAAAGATAGTAGATTTCATTCTCTACTTGACTCTTTTAATGGATAGCTTGTTCATTGCAGCTTAAACTTGATGTCTATTGTATTTTATCAGTTTAACATTGTTGAAAGCTAATGATAATTTATCCTGCATTATCTTAGTCATAATATTTCTTACTGGGCTAGTTGAGCTCACCCTTTCTTTCACTGTTCTCTTGAAATGAGAATATAAATTTGGGGACGAGTCGGGGAGCGGAGTGATGGACCGATGATAGTATTAGTAGTCCTCACTATTCTGTTAAATAGTGTAACAATAAATATAATGAGGACTTATTCTGAGAGTGGATATTGTCTAGAAGACAGTATTTGTATTAAAACTACCAGCTCTCTTGTTGTATATTAAAGATTGTATTTGTATTTTGTACCATGTATTTGGCGACTCAGAATAGGTGATGTATACATGTTTTGGGGGTGTTACAATCCAAGTCTTGGATAAGGGTCACAGTTTTGAATGATATTTTTTATTATTAATAAATTTCCTGACGTATTCTTGAAGACTTCTTAGCCTACCCCGGAGCGTGAAATCGAATTTTGTACTGACCGCGGTACAAAACCCCATTTCTAAAACCCTTAAATATTTCTCCGACTAAAACGAACGTAACATGCGCCAAAGATGTTGGCTCGAGCTGTTGAACATTACGATTGTACCATTCAATACCATCGTGGAAAAGCAAACGTGGTAGCTGACGTGTTGAGTAGAAGATCATATGCGTTTACGAGTGCGAATATACGAACCTACGTGAAGATAACGAATATATGATTAGAACTGATTTTAATCGATAAAGTTAAAGCCATGCAAGCTACATACTCAGAGCTGATGAATGTGAAGAAGAAGGTTCAAGAGGGCATTATTCTAGAAGCAAGAATCAACGAAGAAAGGAAATCTTAACCCTCGATTTAATTGGCCCATTTAAAATACTTGATCGAGTAAGAACTGTGGCCTATAGACTCATTTTACCGCTAAGTATGTCGCGTGTTCATAACGTTTTTCACGTATCGATGTTACATAAATATGTGGATGACCCGAACCACATTATTGATTTAGAGCCGGACGAGATAGCAAAAGATTTAACGTCTGAGGAGATACGTGTTAAAATCTTGGATAAGAAGGATCGTATTCAACACTCAGAGGTTATACCTCAAGAGTTAGAATATGAAATGAAGTCAAGGTATCCTCACCTCTTCGGCATACCAGGTACGTACGTAAATTTTGACGGCGAAATTTCATAAGGAGGGGAGATTATGAGACCCCAAATTTTATGAATAAAGATTTAAATTTCTCAAAATACTTTTTTTAATATTATGGTGTGGATTTGATATAATGTTATAGTTGTGGGTAATATTTATAAATTTTGCAAAGTATGCAAGTTGTTATAAAATATTCGATTGGTCAGGGAATATTCTTTTTGTCGGGGAATATTCGTACGACGGCACAATCATTGGTGGACCCCACGACGGAAGTATTGTCGTATTTAGAAAACGACAGAATTATCTTTTTATAAAATAACGGCGGAAGTGTTACCGTTAAAACTGTTGAACTCCCCGGTAGTAAAAGTACAGTAATACGCGTGGTTGCATAGTAGCACACGGTATTGATCATTGATGCTTACGTGATAAGTCACTCAGTTATACTTAATTATTGCTACAGTAATTGTTGCATCATATCTCTCATATTATTGATTCGATTATTGTCACAGTATCATGTACATAATATGTTATTTTATTAAATCAATAATTGAGACGACAAAAGCTATTCATATTATTAAATTACAATATTTACAATGTCTAGAAGTTCTGTCAAGGAGAGGTTTGGTCACCTAATTGCGCGCCAATAGGGAGAAATCCTTATTGGAAAGCCCCCTCTTTCCTGGGAACGACCTGGTTGTTAAATATTGTGAGTTATGATATTAATGATGATTAAGTTCGTGTTGATTAAAGATGAATATGATAGTTTCATTGTGTTGGGATTATTTGTGTTAGTAGAAATCGACATCTATTCCGATGATAATTAATGTCTGGAGGTTATATTGTTCAATCGGGTATTCGGGAAACTCTTCGTGTCGGAGTACTATTCACGAGTTACTATTCATGAGTTACTATTCATGAGTTACTATTCACCCAGTTACTATTCACTCTAGTATTGTGCATTCGGGTATTTGGGTACAATATTATTCCATGAGAAGATGTGCTAATTTTTCAGACCGTTGGTTGAAGTTATATTCGTGAATCAATATGGACCGCTGGTGGAAAGTTATAATAGTGAATCAATATGGATCGTTGGTTTAAAGTTTTAATAGTAAATTAGTATGGACCGTTGCTTTAAGTTTTAATAGTAAATCAATCTGGACCGTCCGTTTAAAAGTAAATCAATCTCGACCGTTCAAGAATAGTTACTATTCAATCCATTCTTCTATAAATAGAAGCTCATTCCTTCATTATTTCTTACGAATTCACTAAAACTCTAGAGAGAGAAATTATAGAGAGAAAGAAGAAGAGTATTCTGCTACTTCACTACTTCGATATCCAGTGTCTTTTACGGTAAGGGGTGTTATTCTTTCTTATTCATGAAGAGAACTTCTGTTATTCCATTCTTTATTATTCTGTTGGAATAACCTGTAAACGCGGCATACCCTATACATAACCTGTATACGCGGCATACCCTATACTTGGTGAAATCCTTCTGTTATTCCATTCTTTATTATTCTGTTGGAATAACCTGTATATGCGGCATACCCTATACATAACCTGTATACGCGGCATACCCTATACTTGGTGAAATCCCTCTGTTATTCCATTCTATATTATTATGTTGGAATAACCTGTTTATGCGAAGTACCGCATACATGGTGAAATTCTTCTATTATTCCATTCTATATTATTATGTTGGAATAACTTGTTTATCTGAACCGTACACATCGTGGTGAAATTCTTCTATTATTCCGTTCTTTATTATTACGTTGAATATCCTGCTTCATGTAATTTTGCCTCGACTGGTTCCATTATTTATTATTCCGCATTTATTATTCTCGCTTAATATCCTGCCTACTATCGCTTTATGTTGGACACAGTTCCATTATTTATTATTCCGCATTTATTATTACGTAGTAATATCCTCATGCATGCATTTACGCTGGACCTGGTTCCATATTTATTATTCTGTTGGAATAACCTACCTGTGCTATCTATCACAGGCCTGGTTATTTCTTTTGTTATTCCATTATTTATTAATCTCAATTGGTTAAAGTTTTAACTTCTATACTCCATGAAATTATTGGAATATCCTTGATATTTGCGCTTTATCTAGTATCTTTTCATGGAAATATTCTTCTGAGCATTCTTGAATTTTACTCTACAAAGAAGTATCATGTTGACAATTTGGACGTTATTAGTTCCTGGATAAATTAATTCGTGAACTTATTTTATTGAATTCTGATATCATTGTCATCATCCTCGTGTTTATATTTTTGAAAGTCATCTGTGGCCTGTAGTGCATAGATGGACTTGGTATGATTATGACCAGGGATTATTCGGTATAATCATGACCGTAATGTTACAAATGATGTGATAAAAGTCCTCATTGGCCCGTAGTGCATTGATAGACAGTTGTTGACATGATCATGACCATTGATGAATACACGAATATCATTGGCCCGTAGTGCATGGATAATTTGTGGTCGTGACCCTAATGAATATCCTTGGTAGTAGTGCGGGGATGTCTTTGTGATTATTTATTGTTTGAGTCTCAAATGATAAAAGTGATGAAAAACTTTTTAAATAATAAAATATAGTAGATTTTATTCTCTACTTGACTCTTTTAATGGATTGCTTATTCCGCTATAGTTAAACTTGATGTTTATTGTATTTTATCAGTTTAACATTGTTGAAGGCTAATGATAATTTATTCTGTATTATCTTAGTCTTAATATTTTTTACTGGGCTAGTTGAGCTCACCCTTTCTTTCATTGTTCTCTTCAGGAAATGAGAATATAGCTGGGACGAGTTGGGAAACGGAGTGACAGTCCAGATGATAGCATTAGTAGTCCTCACTATTCTGTTAAATAGTGTGATAATAAATGTAATGAGGACTAAATTTGAGTTTGTATACTGTCTATGAGGACTCCATTGAGAGTGGATATTGTCTAGAATGCAATATTCTTGATTAAACTCTCAGTTTATGTTTTGTCGTATTTTACACGATAGTTGTATAATTAAGTTGTATTTGATTTATGTACCATGTATTTGGCGACTCAAGATGGGTGATGTATACCTATTTTGGGGACGTCACACACGTTTTGAATGCGGATGTCCAGGGCACTTCAAGAAGGACTGCTTTCAAGTAAAGAACAAAGAAAAATCAGGCTTCAAGGATAATAAAAGAAATAAGGCACTTGTCACTTGGAGTGATGAAGAGGAGTCCGAAGTTGAGGTTAATGACAAGGATGAAATAGCTCAAGTATGCTTCATGGGAATAGAAGGTGAATCAAATGAGGTATCTAGTTTTGAGTTTAATTCTTTGAAACAAAAAAATGATAAATTAAAAGAAAAGAATGCATATTTGAAAGACTTGGTAAATACATTAATGAGTGAGGTTGATTCTTTAATAGATGAAAAGAAAGATATTGAAAAGGAATCTACATACAAAGAAGAAAAGGTTTTGATTGCTAAAATTGATTATTTAGATAATTATAACAAAATACTTTTCAATAAGGTAAATTATTTGAATAATGAAGTATAGAAGTTGACTAATGAATTAAAAATGAGAAATGTGTGTATTGATGCACTTAGTGATAAATCACTTGATAAAACTCTTCCTAATAATGAACTTCAAAAAGAAAAATATTCATTAAAAATATCTCTTGCTACATTTGTTCAGGGTGAAGAAAATTTAAATGTCATATTAGGTAAACAAAGACCTAACTTTGAAAGACAATGAATTGGTTATAATTCTATGCATAAAAAGGGTGATATGAAAATGTTAAAATTAAAATCACATTTTTGATTAAATTATAGCTCTCCTTTTACAACGTGTAGAAATTATGGTATTAAAGGTCACTTGGACATAAATTGTTTTAAGAAAAATAAGATTAAAAAGGTATGGGTTAGAAAGGATGATTTACGTGCAACTAACATTAAAGGACCCAAAAAGATGTGGGTACCAAAAGGATGAATTATCTTCTCTTCACAGGTATGTCTCAAGGCAGGGGTTCCATCCAAAAATGGATTCTTGATAGTGGATGCTCTCGTCACATGATTGGTGATAAATCAAAGTTCGTGGAGCTAAAAATCAAGAAGAAAAATGGGATAGTTACATTTGGAGATAATCGGACCTGTGAAATAATCGGAAAAGGTAAAATAGGAAAAGGTAAGGTAAATATTGATAATGTGCATCTTGTTAGTGGACTTGAATTTAATCTTATTAGTATCAATCAATTGATGGATAATGGTCATCAAGTTAATTTTGAAAAAGAAAAATGCACTATTTCTCATGGTACTAACAATGTTACTCTAGTTGCACAAAGAGAAGGAAATATATATACTATTGATTTTGAGCAACAGGATGAAGAACTATGTCTTGCATCTATTCAAGATGAGGCTAACTTATGGCATAAGAGGATGGGACATGATCACATGGATTTAATCAAGAAATTATCCTCAAAGAATCTTGTCAAAGGGTTGCCAAAGATAAAGTATGAAAAGAAGGGAATATGTGTTCCTTGTCAACTCGGGAAACAAGTAAAAACATCGTTTATGGTAAAGAATATGGTATCAACTTCTTCTCCTTTACAACTACTTCATCTTGATCTATTTGGACCAGAAAGACATGCTAGTATAAATGGTAAGTTTTATGCATTTGTAATAGTAGATGATTTCTCTAGATATACATGGGTATTATTTTTGAGAACTAAAGATGAAGCATTTAAAGAATTTGAGAAACTAATACAAAATTTGGAAATAAAGTATAGTCTCAAACTTGTAAAGATAAGAAGTGATCATGGTACTGAATTCCAAAAAGACTTTATAATATTTTGTGATCAAAAAGGAATTAGTCATGAATTTTCAGCCCCAAGAACCCCTCAACAAAATGGTGTAGTGGAAACAAAGAATAGAACATTACAAAGAAATAAATTAGAACTCATTACAAGAAAGTAAACTTCCTAAAAAGTTTCGAGCCAAAGCTGTAAACACCTCTTGCTATGTTTTGAATAGAGTACTTATTCGTCCAATCATTTTGAAGACTCCTTATGAACTTTTAAATAATAAGATTCCTAATATAGGTTATTTCAAAGTTTGTGGATCTAAATGTTTTATACTAAATACTAGTGAAAACTTGGGAAAATTTGATGCTAAATCTTATGAAGGAATTTTCATTGGTTATTCACAAAATAGTAAAGCTTATCGTGTATTTAATATTAACAAGCTATGTGTTGAGGAGTCTTTTCATATTACATTTAATGAAACTCACAATGATCTTCCAAAAGAAAGAGATGAGGATGCAGGAAATTTAGAGATCTCAGTGAATCCAGCAAACAAGAAAAATCTATTCAGCAGGCCAAATGGATAAATCCAGCAAGCTGATTTGGAAAACTGGCAAGGAGTGGAACAAGGAACAACACAAGAGCTTGAAGTTGATATCCCTCAACAAGAAGAAGTAATACATGATGTGCGAATGCCAAAGACTACGAGATATCTCAAGAATCATCCACCAGAAAAAATCATTGGAGATTTAAACAAAGGAATCACCACAAGGTCAGGATTGCAAAATCAGTGTGCATTCTTTGCATTCGTATCACAAGTTGAGCCAAAGAATGCTAAAGAAGCTATCCTAGATGAAAGTTGGCTAATGGAAATGTAAGAAGAACTTCAACAATTTGAACGATGCCAAGTCTGGGAACTTATGCCCCCTCCTAAAGATGTTTCCATCATTGGAACGAAGTGGGTATTCAATAATAAGCTTGATGAGAATGGAACAATCACGCATAACAAAGCAAGGCTAGTAGCTCAAGGATACAATCAACAAGAAGAGATTGACTACGAAGAAACTTACGCCCCAGTTGCTAGACTAGAGTCCATCCAAATCTTGTTAGCATTTGCTTGTTACAAGAAGTTCACACTCTATCAAATGGATGTAAAGAGTGCCTTCCTCAATAGATACATCAATGAAGAGGTATATGTAAAACAGCCTCCTGGATTTGAACATGAGAGGTATCCAAACCATGTCTACAAGCTCAAGAAAGCTCTCTATAAACTAAAGCAAGCTCCAAGGGCTTGGTACGAAAACTTGAGTAAGTATTTACTTTTAAATGGTTTTATTAGAGGAAAAATTGATTCTACATTATTTATTAGGCATGAAAATAAAGATATTATTATTATACAAATATATGTAAATGATATAATTTTTGGTGCTACTAATGATTTCCTTTGTGAGTGGTTTTCTAATTGCATGCACAAGGAGTTCGATATGAGTCTAATGGGAGAACTTAACTACTTTTTGGGACTCCAAATCAAGCAAACAAAGGAAGGGATCTATATCCATAAAACTAAATATACAAAAGAGCTACTCAAAAGGTTTGGTTTTGAAGGATCCAATTCAAAGGCTACACCAATGAGCACTTCAATAAAGCTTACGTCTGACGAAAAAGGTATAGATGTGGAGGTAACTAAATATCGAGGTATGATTGGATGTCTATTATATTTAACTGCATCTAGACCAGATATTATGTATAGTGTATGTCTGTGTGCACGCTTTTAAGCAAAACCTAAAGAATCCCACTTACAAGCTGTAAAAGAATTTTTAAATATTTAAGTGGTACAATTAATTTGGGATTATTTTATCCAATTTGCAATCATTTTGAACTAATGGGCTATTCAGATGCTGACTATGTAGGATGCCAAATTGATAGAAAAAGTACTAGTGGTGCTTGCACATTTTTAGGTCACAGTCTTGTTACGTGGCACAGTAAAAAGCAAACTTCCATTGCATTATCAACCACTGAGGGTGAATATCTAGCTGCAGGGAGTTGTTGCTCTCAAATTTTATGGTTAAAACAAACTCTATGTGACTTTGATGTTTTATGTGATAGTATGCCTATTTACTGTGATAATTATAGCACTATTAACATTTCAAAAAATCTTGTTTTGCATTCATGCACAAAGCACATAGAGGTTAGGCATCATTTCTTAAGAGATAATGTTTCAAAAGGTTTAATTAAATTAATTTTCATTCCAACAGAAAAATAATTAGCTGATATTTTTACCAAACCCTTAAGTGAAGAAAGGTTTTGCATGTTAAGAAGAGAACTTGGAATGCGCATGGTATAAATATTAATTACATACTAAAATATTTCATGCATTAAATATTTTCAAATATACAGTATATCTGCATGTTATGATTTTAAATGCGTCTTGTTGATATACATTATATGTTCTTAACCGAAGACTAATGGAGACGTATCTGTTTTGCACAATTCACGGTAGATATCATTATGGGTTTTGAAATTTGAAAAGACAAGAGCTGAGGATTGTTTATCTTTTCAAGGAGTCCTTTCGGCGTCCAACATTTTCCTATTAAATATAGAGCGCCTCTTTTCCTAACACATACTCAGAAATTTCTCCATCATTCTTAAGCACTAGCTCTAGTTTCTGTAACGACAATGAAGACTCACACCAAAAAATGATCATCCGGCATCACCATCAAAGAAGGAAAACATCCACGGTTCCCTTATACTATGCGATCACTGAAGAAGTCCAAAAGATAAACTCGCAAAACATCTATGCATGTCTCTTCCGATGGGTCTGATTCTAGATTTTCATTCTTGAAGTTTTCTGCTTCTAATGAAAAAGAAAAACCCCAAAAATCTCCTGGTTCCGAGCCTCCCTCCTCTCAACCAGAGTCGACATCTAATCTGGTAAACCCTTTTTCTACTTCTTCTGATTTTCCAGATAATTTCTTTCGGGGTCAGAGTTTTGAAGCTCGCTTCAAAACCTCTATTGCTACCAAATAGTTTGTTTATGAAAAAATTATGGATCTATTTTATTTCATAAATTCTTCTTTGGAAAAACTTTTCACTTCTTGTGGTATTTCTGTTATGCTCTTTCCCCCCACTAGGGCATATCCCCGGTTGGTACAACAGTTTTCTACTAATCTAGAATGTAATGGGGATTGTTACACATCTTTTGTGAAGGGAAAATCTATGTTTTTCACGGTTGATGATTTTGGTAGTATTTTTGATATTCCTTCTTCTGGTCCTTGTCCTTTTACCCTCAAAGGTGTTGCTAATATACCCTTTACTCCTCTCGAGCAACTTCACACTGTGATGAATGATTCATCTTTAACTACTCTGTTTACCACCAAAACTGTTGATGTCTGTCCAACCGCATGCGTCTTACACAAATTGATTCGTTATAATCTGCTTCCACGAGTAGGTGGTGGAGCAGATTTTACTTATCAAGATATTGTGGTTGTTGCTATGATTTTGAAAGGTGTTAGTTTTAATTACTCCCTCATGATGTTGTCCCACACGCTTAGTTGTATTCGGCAAGCTAAAAAGTGTTTGCCTTATAGGTTATTTTTGACAAAAATGTTACAGCATTTTAAAATTTTTCTTGATGATGAAATTGTGGTTTCACACAATGAGTTCATTGACTCTGCAAATCTCAGATAATCTCATATCACATTTGTTGATAGTCTATTTGTTCAAATTATTCCTAATCCTGTTTCTATTCCACCAAGTTCTGTATCATCGGACTTCCATCTGATACTCCTACTTCCTCTACCAAATGAGACCTTTATTCCTCGTCCTCCTAGGTTTGCTCATGAATTTTCTTATGAAGAAAAACTTCATCGTCTTCTACATCGTCCCTATTTCACTTCTCCCCCTCTACCCGTGATCCATGTTGACGAAATTGACATCTGACTACATTTTTGTTGATGACAAAGGGGGAGAGTTGATGTGAAGAAGTGTTAGCTGGTTTTGGAAGTTTAGTTTTGGAAACTGGTTTTGGAAGTTTGGTTTTGGAAGTTGGTTGCTCTGTGAAGAAATGTTAGCTGATTTTGGATGTTGCTGATATTTTATGATTTTGTTTAAAAACGATTTGGTTGGTACCGGTATTTGTTAAGTTTATGTTTTTGATGGGTTATTTTTTAAATAATTTGGTTGGAACCAATATTAGATAATCTGATATTATGCTAAAAGTTTTTTGTTTACCTAATATTTGTTAAAGCTAACAAACTTGCAGGATGAATAATGCCTAAACAAAAGGCATGTTGATAATCTCTTTGGATATTGTTTATTTTATCCTGAAATTTTTGAATATGCATGAATTTAGGGGGAGTTACAATTTTTGTGTTGTCATCATCAAAAAGGGGGAGAATGTTGACTTATTAATATTCTAACCTTATTGTTTTGATGATGACTTGAAATTTTGAACTAATTCGTTTATTATGAAATTTCAGGAAGTTGATGAAAGGATTATTGTCTAAAGACTTTGAAGATTTGAGTCCTAAGAATTTTATGTAAGGTCATTGCAAATATTCGATTTCTCAATAGAAGGCTTTAGGACATTTTATGTGTGCATTTAACATAATTATCTATTCATGCATGCTTTAAGTTATGGTAAAATAATACTTATCTTATTTGTTCGGATTAATTGATTAATATTGCCATGAGTTTTTATTATCCGAATGAATTGATTTATACTGCCATGTGTTAATAGATTTTATGAGAGTCTTGATTCTATAAATACTATATACATGTGCATCAGTCTTGTTGGAAACTTAAAGTTGTTTAGCTTGTGGCGGCAGAGATATGATTACCATCACATAATGGATTGCACATATCTTGGAGATATAAGATAATCATTATCTTGGAAAGTTGGTTTATATTGCACTCTTATATTAATGATATGATATCTCTTGCTTCGGAATTGATATAACAACATGATAAGTGGCGGCAGACTTTATTATTCATAATTGCTATAGGAATTGGAAAAGTCTAAGCTTAAAGTGTTACCTATTTGACTCGGTTTTTTTCTGGATTACTTTTGTAGAGTCCAACAAATATTTAACAACCGAAGATAATTGAATTTGTTATTTTAGTTTTCAACGGGAATATCTTTGGAACGTTACTTATCTATTTGCAACGAAATATTTGGAGCAAAGGTAATAAATTGGGCTATAAAAAGAGAACTGATATCAATGAAAAAGATACAACACTTGAATTAATATTTTGCACTTATATACTAAAAGAGATATTAAATTATTCTTGGTGAAAACTTTGAGCTGTTGTGCAATTCATATTCAGATTATTCTCAGCTAATTTTTGTGAGCTTAATTTTGGTGATATCTCTCTCTTATACTACTTGATCATTGCATTCATTAGTTGAGCCTTGTATTGTTAAATTATTTATTTGCTTTGATCATTAGACCTCTATATTTGTAATCTTATATTTTTAGACTAAGTGTTATCTAAAGGAATTTAATCCAGGTGGATTAAGGTTTGTTTACAAACAGGTTCAAGGAAGCATAGATGCTTAAGGAGTGCATTGGTGCACAAGGAGCAAGTGTGCTCAAGTGAATTGTTGTAATTCAAATTTGATAGAATTTGTTTTGTAACAAGGGTCAATTTAAAAAAATAAAAGTGAGTCTCCAATACTAGTTGGTATTGGACGTGGACTAGGCTATTATTATAGAGGGTAATAGCTGAACCACGTAAAAAATCTTGGTGTTGATTTTATTACTTCCTTTGCTTTAATTACTCACAAAGGCTAGTTAATTATCCTAATAATTCAAATTTAAATATTTGCATTGTCTTGTGATAATTCCTTAACACCAAATATTTTTACTAAGTTGTAATTACAACGAGATATTTTCATAAAATCAAATAGTCAATTCGGTAGGCTATATTCATTCAACAAGCTACATTCATCAATACAGTAGGCTGTATTTAGTAGTTTGATTTAAAGTTTAAAAATTGGTCATAGTTTATTCCCACACTTATTCAACCCCCCCTTCTAAGTGTGCCTTATCTGAATTTCATTTCCCATAATTATTTTCCAAAAATTGGGATTTACAAAAGACTACCCTTTGATTATATAAAAGAGGGTTTTATGTCACTACCTAGATAGACAATATTTACATATATATACCTATTCTAGTTATTAACTAGATTACATCTGCCTAATGGCATTTGTAAAATTTACGTCGGTAAGAATGGCCACCACATCCCGACTAATCGTGTGTCGAGTCTGCCTTGCCTCCATGGGATACTCAGCAACCTGTCGCTGATAATCCTCATGTGAACTCCTATGAATATAGGACATCTTCCTAATCTTCTGTCTCTTGGCCTTTACCTCCTCCTTAAGCTCAAAGGCCTCATATTTTAGCTCTCAGACCTTGTCCTTAGTCAAAACTTTCTCGTCATGTTCAACCTCCCAAAACGTCTTCATGTCCCTCTTGTCCTCCATGATGTCATGGACCTCCTCCTTCAGCTCCTTCACTTCCTTACCTAACTGAATATTCCTATCCAACACAGTCATGAACAATGCCATCATGTCCCCCGGTGTTACCGTATTCAACGATACTACCTCCACCTTCTCCTCAGATATTCTGTTAAATAAGTATGTAAACCCTACCTTCTCGGAATCCTCTGATTCATCCATCACCACTATTGGCACCTCGACTACGAATGTTGGTAAAATCTCTATCTAGTTCACTGACTCCTCGCTAACCACATGTATATCTCTATACATTACATTATCTCGTGACATCTACAATAAAACATAATATCTTGATTAGTACATGATATCAGAATATTATAAACACATATCACACTCAATGCATTTTAGGGTTAACTTCATCTTTTAATTCTTCTTGTAATGAATTTCCTTAATTCACCACTTAAAAACTCAACGTGAGTTTAATTACTACTAGCTTCCTTAACTTTTCTTAAGGTTATGGCCTAAGGTTCTTCCCCCCCCCCCCCCCCTAAGTTTTATAACCTACATCTTTGATACCAACATGTGATGCCCCCAAATCCAAGTATCTTCCAACCCGATAAATGGTGTTACATGGTGCTTCTCTGCCTTTGGTCTAAGAATGGCGTTGTGGCGTCGTGTCCTTTGTTAATTGTTGCGATGTTGCACAAATCTTAAGTAGCTGGGATCCGGTGCCGGCGCTGCAATGCCCCAAATCCTTCACTTGGTGGCACTGTGGCGCCTCCCTTAATCCCTTGAATTTTTTTTTAATTTCTTAGGCCATTCATTTCCCGAGCTCGTAACTTGTTCGTTATAGCTCAGAATTGGTTTGTTCAAAAGTCAATTTCTTGTTTATTCTCCATACTACAATTTCCTCCAGATAGAACACTTTTTTGAATCTGTTAACGAGGCTTCCACTTGATTAAATTTTCATTATTCGTTCGTTTAATCTTCTTAAGCGTTCATCGCTCGTTCATCCGTAATTTGTTCATACGATGTTCGAATTCGCCAGCTCTTGAGTCTATGACTCATAAATTTCATGGTCTTCAATATTTTCATGAAAACCTAGCTTTCTAGGTTCATTATTAACATGTCACTTCCATTCCGAAATCCTAGTTAACTATGATTTTAACATTTTTCGCCTTTCCTTAGAAATTTTGCCATAACTTCGTTATACAAGATTTTTAATCCGTTCTAAATGGATTCATTTCATTATTCAAACATCTATCATCTTAACCAGGCATATAACATCAAATCCTATACACGATGATTTTAAACATGTCCATCAACAACATGTGCTAAGTTTTTATATTTTCTTCCTTATGTTCTTAATCATTCGATTATGACTTCACTTGATACATGGTTATTAATGTTTAAATTCCACTAATAGCCATCCTTATTACTCCTTATGAGACATGCTCCACCAATAATCACTTCTCTATTAAGATTCAAATTGAAGAGATGAAAATTAAAGGTTCAAGTTTCATTACCTTTTTATGTTCTAGCTTTCTTCTTCTTCTTCTTTGGCAAATTATAAATTTCTCTCTTTTCTCTATCTAAGTGTATAAACTCAAATGTTGGTGATTTGCTTAAGGAATGCCAAATGAAGTTCAAGCCTCCTATTTATAGAATTTCAAGGTTTAGGGCAAAATGGTCTTAAAGACAATTGATGGTGGTTCATGCTTTGGTCAATTAGGTTATGGTATCTCATAATCACTCCCTTAAGTTTCCATTCAAGCACAACACCCCCTCATAAATCACCATTCAAACCTAACAAACCATCATCTACCATCCATTTTGCACCAACCACTTTTGTGTGTCATCAAAAACATTAAATGCCACCTCCTTTACTCCACCTCCTTACTATTCCACCAAGCTTCCAAGAGAAGCTTGGCCACCTCCCTTTGGCCAGCCACATGGTTCTTATGGGGCCCCCATGGGTTATTACCTACCTAGTGATCCAACAGTTAGATCCACGAGTTCGGTTCTTGGTTTGGGCTTAGGTTAATTCAATTCAGGCCTAACCTTGGGCATAAAATTAATTATCTTTGGGCCTTGATTAGGTTTTTCATTGGGCCTCAATCATCTTTCACTTGGTCTTGCCAAAGTTCACATTCAATCTTTACTATTTCATTAATAATGGTTTGTGATTTTAACGCATAATTCTCATATTCTTCTCATATACTAGTTCGTATAGCATTCATCTTATTCGTTGTATTATCTTTCATATATACTTTTATAATACCGTGTATTATACTCATATTCTTTCCCTGTATAATTTCTTTTCTTTTATACAACATTATTTATTCAAATCTTCACTTTCCCTAACATTCTCGAATTGAGTACGCAGACGAAAAATTGCATTTTCCATAACTAAATTATTATTAGATAATCCATCTTTCCTTAAAATTATATCATTACGTACTTCTCGGAAGTTCAAAAATAATTCCCGAGCAGAAATGGATGAATAGTATTTTTCAGAGAATTTCTCGAAAAGCTTTTATTTTTGTCTTGAAATTTAACAACTTTATTTCTAGCACTTAGCCAGAATACTACAATTATACATCTCTTCTAGGTTATAAAACGACCTTCATCTCGCTTACTCATTATAAATAATATTTAATATACTTTTATTCAATATATATTCAAATAAAATTAATTTACATTATAATCTAATTCAATATATATTCAAATAAACTACTTCAACGAAGGTCAGAATGATTGACAGTGTAAACCATTGGCGACAACTCGAGCGTAGCATCGGGAATGGTCTGATGATGTAAGCCATTGAAAACTACTTCAACGAAGGTCAGAATGATTGATGATGTAAATCTGACATGCACAACTCCAAAGAAAACATCGAGAATGGTCCGGTGATGTAAGTCGTTGAAAACTACTTCAACGAAGGTCAGAATGATTGACAGTATAAACCGTTGGCGATAACTCCAGCGTAACATTGGGAATGGTTCAATGATGTAATCCATTGAAAACTACTTCAACAAATGTCAGAATGATTGATAGTGTAAATCGTTGGCGATAACTCCAACGTAGCATCGTGAATGGTCCGGTGATGTAAGTTGCAGTAAACTACTTCAACAAAGGTCAGAATGATTGAATTGCAAATCATTGGGGACAACTCCAGCGTAGTATCGGGAATGGTCTGGTGATGTAAGTCGTTAAAAACAACTTTAATGAAGGTCAAAATAATTGACATTATAAACCGTTGGCGACAACTCCAGCGTAGCATCGGGAATTATCCGGTGATGTAAGTCATAGAAAACTACTTCAAAGAAGATCAGAATGATTGACATTGTAAACCGTTGGCGACAAACTCTAGCGTAACATTGGGAATGGTCCGGTGATGTAAGTAGTTGAAAACTACTTCAATGAAGGTTAGAATGATTGACATTGCAAACCATTGGCGACAACTCTAGCATAGCATCACGATTTTCCAATGACGTAAGCCATTGAAAACTACTTCAACGAAGGTCAGAGTATCTGATATTGCAAACCGTTGGCGACAACTCCAGTATAGCATCAGGAAAGATCTGATGAAGAAAATCGTGGAAAACTATCTTCCTCGGAGAAGACCGATGATGGAATATGTTATATAAATCCCTAACCGAGGCACCGCGAAGGTTCGATGATTTCCAGACCATTGTAAACTACTGTTCAAGTAGGCACTAAGGAAAGTCGGTGAGGGTCAACCTTCACAAAACTATCGTTCGAGTAAGTATTGTGAGGATGCTATGAAAGCAAGTAGTAAAAATTCTATCTTCTGTGGAGCTATCGATATCAACCTGATAGAAAGCCCGGGCGGTGGTGACAATCCCAGCGTAATGTTAGGAAGATGAAAGTAGTGTGCACAAAAGCCAATCATGTTGATGATAAAGCATATATTTTGTAACAATCTTATTCGTTTATTAATAAAAAGTATTCATTTATTAAAGGCTTTAATTTATCTACATGATGTTGTTTTAATAATATGTGATAAACCCATAGTTTTAAGCAATGTTTTTAGAATCGCGATGAGATCATGCTAATGAGATCTAAATTCTTAGATAGCTTAAAAACTAAAATGTTCCTAATCGATGGATTACTAAAAAGGAGATTAGTGAATCCGGATAGATTGGTACATACGTTGCTTGCTCATTGGATGAGGATGATTGATCTTATGGTCATTTGTGTGGAGACACTAAAGCAAGTATGTAGGTGCTTATTGGAGAATAAGTTCACTGCAAGTGACTCGCTAAGGAATACCTAATGAAGTTTTACTTGCCTGTCAATAGAAATTCTTGTAGTGATAGTAGTACAAGTGATCCTTGGACTTGAGATCATCATAGTATCTTGTGTATGATGAGTTATATTTTAACTTATTCCTTAAGACCCTTAGGGTATATCAAAGGGTATGCTTGGGTATAATAAGTTGTACATAGAGATAATATATGATCAACAAAGAATCTACCGCTTCTAGTAAAATAAGAGAAATGTCCTATGTGATTCGATAAATGACAACCAAATAGTCCTTGGCCAAGGCAGAATGAAATTAGAAATGAGTTTCTAATTTGCATTATTTGGAGTTGTGCATTTGAGAATTGAAATACATGTAATTAAATAAAATAAGACTTGACAGTAATTCCATGTCTTATATTTAATTGGGACATTGTATGGTGGAAGGATTGAATTATACGGTAACTATCTACTCAAACGTTCTTTTATGATTAATATTGAAATCTATATTATCTGAAAAGTCGTTAATCGCTAGGGAGGTTATCCCTATTGTAGAATAAATATTTATTTATTTAAATAAATTAATAGTTTAATTTATTTATTTAAATAAGATTAGAATTGTTCTAATTGATTTATTCACAACCGGTTTAATATGAAGAACCTAAAGGGTCACACCGCAAACGAAAAAATATTTATTTAAGAAGTAAATGACATAATTATAATAATAAGTTAAGTGTATTTAATTTAATCTATGGTGATAG
Source organism: Panax ginseng (assembly GCA_020205605.1). NCBI lineage: Eukaryota > Viridiplantae > Streptophyta > Magnoliopsida > Apiales > Araliaceae > Panax > Panax ginseng. The sequence continues at coordinate 94,470,066 of CM035129.1, forward strand.
AATAAATTAAATAGCTTAATATTTATTATTTAATATTTTAGAAATATTAAATATAAATTAATGAGAGGAGTTTTATTATTATTACTATTATTATTATTATTTAATTCCCAAAGAAGTTTATGAATTAATTTAATATAAGTACTCTCATTTATTCCTAATAAGATTAGGAGGCAAATTAATCAAAAGATTTTAATTAATTATCCATAATAAGATTAAGAAACCTAATTAATTAAAGGAATTTAATTAATTAATTATTACCCTAATTTTTAATTAGATTAGAAAGATTAACTGATATCTTTATAAGAGGGGTCTTATATCAAATATCAGTTGGGAAAAATATACGTGATTCCAATTGTTAGATAGTACACTCTTTTTCTACAGAGATAGAAAAACTAGGGTTTGAGCCAAAAACACATATCTTCTTGAATATTTATTCTTTCTTGGTGGATCACCTCTAGAGACCAAACACTTGGGTGGCTAACGTTGATCAAAGGAAGGAATCAAACCCGGTGGATTCAAGTTGAACGTTAAAAGCATTGGAGGTGAACTCGTACCTGAGGAAGCTAATTTCTACAAGGGTATAAATCTGTTCTCCATCTCTTTTTCTATTGATTGATAATTATGTACATAGTATGATCTTGGTGATGGGTTTGTATGGAAATTTTAAATTCCAATTTTATCGTGCCTCCGCGCCTTTTGTGTAATTTGATTGCATGATCGCGCTATATACAAACCCAACAATGGTATCAGAGCCTAACTTTGTGCTAATTATCGATCTTGATGATTCCATGTACGTATGATATGCGATTTGATCGAATTTTCTAGGCAAAATATTTTTTTTATTTTGTCTGCGACGCGCCGCAGCTGTGCCATCTCCAGTTTATTCTGGAGCGTAGCTACGCCATAGCGTGGAAAGTGTTTTTCGGCTAGCAAATAAGCTTGATGCGCTATTTCCCATGTGTATTCGGGCTCAACAAGCACTGACACCGATTATTCTGAAAATTTTAAATTTTAATATTTATTTCAATTAAGATAAAATATTTATTTTGAATTGGAATATGATTAAAATAAAAGTTTTCTATAAACTTGGAATTAGATTATACGTCTGTTTGAATAAAAGAGTTTATTCAAAAGTTTTTAACTTGGAATTGGATTCCACGTTTGTTTGAATAAAAGAGTTTATTCAAGAGTTTATATTAATTTAGTTGGATTCCACGTTCGCTAGAATAAAAGAGTTTATTCACATATGGAATAAGATTCTATGTTTCCTAGAATAAATGAGTTTATTCAAATAAGGAATATGATTCCATGTTTCCTAAAAGTAAAGATGTTTAATTTTGATTAGGAATAGGAGTCAACATATTTTATTTTTCCAATAATTTTAAGTTAAAATAAAGGAGTTTATTTTGTACTTGAAATTGGATTCCTTATTAATTAAAATAAAGGAGTTTATTTTAATTTGGAATTTGATTAAAAATAAAGGAGTTTATTTTTATTCAAAATTGGATAAAATAAAATTAAGAAATTTATTATAATTTAAATTTTGATTAAATTAAAGAAGTTTATTTTATTTCAAAATTGGATTTTAATACATTTAAAATTGCCCATTAAATTGATATCAATGCATATATTGAATGGATTTTATTATTCATGAGATGAATTTATTTATTGATACATATGATGATGTGTATGATAATAAATGGGATTGATTATGGACTATTGACCAATGTGATTGGATTTTATTTTAGTTAGATGCATGAATGTATGGGTTTTATTAAATGGGGTCTGCGTACCTCGTCTTCTCTAATTTTTCTTGATGTAAATTCTATCTCCCTTCTATGTATTACCCCTTGACTGCTGATAAAGGTTTCTATTTATTTTAAATAGTTATGTAATAGGAATAGTTAGAATTAATTTTGAAGAATTGGAGATCAAGGATCAAGGAGCGCTTGAAAACCCGTTTTGTAATGGAGCCCGGGTTTAAATGTAATAGTTATATTTAAATTTAATTCTTTCACCCTAGGTTTGACCTCTTGGTTCATTTGGTAGCTCTAGTGAACCAAACTAGAATAAAGTCCATATTCAAAGATATTTAGAATATTGAACGTCGCCTTATAGCATGATAAAATTAATAGAGTATTAAATATTTAACATGAGTTTGTTGTGTCACCACAAGGCAAGTATTAAGTATTTAAGATGTTAATTTATCACATTTGATGCTTATAAAGAAAATTGAACAATATTGTTTTGTTGTGTCACCACAAGGACAATATTTTTCTTTTTTAAATATATTAAAGTGCTAGGTTAGACTTAACTTAGATAATTTTGATTCGGATGTGCCACTACTTGATTGAAATAATCTAAGAGGCAAAATAAAGGGAGTTACATGATAATGTAATTGACAAGAGTTGTCTCTCTATTTATTTATATATAGTTTGTTGTGTCACCACAAGGCTATATACATTTGAAATGGGATCCTTATTCTTACTAGAAAATCTTTAATTAGATTTTGCCGAACTATATAATGAGGGTAATATAGTTTGATGAAAATAGTAGGAGATACCAATTTAAAATAAGACCTAAATTATTTTGGTAATTAATAAAAGAATGTATGTTAAAATGTTGTTAATTAAAAATTCATTTATAGAATTTTACAATGTCTAAGTTACTATCACTGCGGAGCATATTAGATGCAAAATTAACCAACCCGAATTAAATGGATTGGTTAAGGAATTTGAGAATAGTTCTCATGGCTGAAAAGTTATCTTATGTCCTTAATACACATATCCCTGCAATGGTTGCATACAATGCCTTCGAGGAAGAGATTGCTACTTTTAGAAAGTGGCAAGATGATGCATAGTTGGCTCAATGCATCATGCTCGCATCCATGAGTAACGAGCTTCAGCGTCAGCATGAAACTATAGATGCTCTTACTATACTCCTGCACATCAAGAAGTTAATGGTGAGGAAAGTAGGACTGATAGATATCAGATATCTAAGGAGCTCTTTCGATCTAGAATAACTGATGACACTACAATACAAACACATGTTCTCAACTTGATCAATTTGATTGAACAATTAGGACAACGAGTTTTATCATGGATGGAGAGTTGAGTCAAGATTTGATCTTGCATTCACTCCTGGACTCCTTCTCATAATTGTTGTGAATTTTTTCATATGAACAAGCTAGATATCAGCCTCGTTGATTTGCTTAACATGTTGAAAAATGTTGAGAGTCACTTTCCAACCAAGAAAGACCAAGTCTTACTGGTAGGGGCCAAAGGATCTTCTTAAAAGAAGAAAGATTCAAAGAAGGTAAATAGAAAGGCAGAAACAAAGGATAATAAGAACAAAATTGATACGAATAGAAAAGGAGGTTGCTTCCAATGCAATAAGCCTTGACACTGGAAAGGAAACTACGAGAAGCATCTTGTAGAGGCTAACCAAAAGGAGCTTAGTGAAGCTTCAGTTACAAAACAGTTTTGTTCATGATTAAAATAAATCTTTCGGTAAGTAAAGTTACTACTAGGGTATTGGATACCAATTTTGGTTCTCATAAATATAGATTTATGAAGGAACCAAGCAGAAGTAGAAAGCAAAACAAAGATAAGTAATTCTATGTGTGGGAAATGAAGCAAAGGTTGCTGCATCTGCCATAGGAACTTATAGTTTAGCACGGCCTATGGGCAAGTCTATTAAGTCAATAACTTTTTATTGTATTCCAGTTCTTGTTAGAAATATTATTTCCATTTTATTGTTGGACAATGAAATCTTTGGTATTATATTTAAGAAAAAAAATTTGTTCTATTTATAATAATAATATTTTGTATAGAACTAGAATATTACTTAATGGATTTTGTATACTTGACTTATGTAAAAAATAATTTTGTATATTGAACAAATTAGTATAAGAAAAGGAGATGATCATTCAAATATTTGAATGTGTGTATTTGCTTAAATACAAGTGTGAATTATTTAAAAGGTTCAAAGAATTCAGTAATGAAACAAATTGGCAAAGTATTAGGATTCTTTGATTGGATCAAGGAAGGAATACTTGTGCAATGAGTTTCTAGATCATCTCAAATGGTTTTCTCAGAATGGATGCCTCCTGATACGCAATAATTGATTGATGTATATGAAAGGAAAAATCGTACCTTATTGGACATGGTGCGGTCCATAATGATTTTACCGACATACCAGTATCTTTTTGGGGTCATACCCTAGAAATGGCTGCATATCTACGAAAAGGTAACCTCAAAATCTGACTCCAAGACTCCATAAGAGTTATGGACAGGGAGGATTCCTAATCTTAAGTATGTTAAGATAAGGGGTTGTCCAGCTTATGTGAAAAAGGTTTCAAAGGATAAGCTTAGGATAAGATTTGGCAAGTGAAGATTTGTGGGACATCCTAAAGTAAGTTTAGGGTATATGTTCTATAATCCTACTAAGCAAAAGGTATTTTTTGCGAAAAATGCTACCTTCTAAGATAAAGGTGTTTATCATTGAAGGGGCTAGTGGGAGGATAATAGATCTTAAAGTGTTCAAGAACCAGAAAATACTATAAGTCAAATAAGAGGAACCTGTAGATAGACCTATTGTACCACAACCGAATTATAAATCTGGAATAGTACCTAAGATACCTAGGAGGTATGGATTCATTATAGATGATGATGATGAGGTATGCATTATAGAAGATGATGATCCAGTTACATACGATGAGGTAAGAGTTGTAGACACTTAGAGAAATGAATTGAAGCAAGTTTCTCAAAATGGAAAATTAGATGAGACAATCAAAAGAGTTTGATTTTATCAAAAAACAAGAATGAACCTAGTTTGTACAAAAGGATCAGTGGGAGCGCCTTGACATTCCTAATATTATATGTTGATATACTACGGATAAGGAATGATATATCAATGCTACAATCAGTAAAAATAAAGTTCTCTAAACATTCCTCCATGAATGATTTGGGAAGAGTATCGTAATTGGGAATACAAGTCTATATAGATAGATTTAAAAAGATGTTTGGCTTAACCCAAGAAATGTATATTCATTTGATGCTAAAGATGTTAAGCATGGCAAACTCCAAGAGATGTCTCATGTTGATGAGCCCTAGAGTGTATCTCTCATAATAGTCCCCATAAACTCCTAAAAGAGAGATCGCATGAGTAACTATCATGTATGCAATGAAATATATGAGACCTGATGTTGATCGGTCATATTTTGGAGAAGATCACTGTAAAACAGTGAAAAACATCTTAAAGTACTTAACAGACACTAAGGATATAATCATATACATGGTGGTTCTGAATTAAAACTAGAGGGCTTAACAGACTCGTGTTTTTCAGATTGACCAAGACAACAACAAATCCACTTTAGGGTAAGGTGTTACCTTGAACGGTGGTGCGGTGAATTAGAAAGGTTCCAAACAATAAAGGGTTGCTGGTTTAGTGATAAAGACAAAGTATATAGCTATAAATGAAGCTGCAAGTTGATTGTTTGGATGAAAAATTCATTACAGAACTAGAAATAGTTCCTAAGTCTCATCTTGGATCTAAACATATGTTGCAACACTTTCATTTGATTAGAGGAATCATTGAATGATGGGAAATCACTATAAAGATAGTGGACTCTTAAAAACAACATTACATATCCATATAATAAAGCTTATCCAATAGCAGGATGATCGTCACTTAGAGAATAAGGGTATGAGATACCATAACGATTGGCTTTATTGTAAGTGGGAGATTGAAAGTAGTATGCACACAAGCCAATCATGTTGATGATAAAACATATACTTTGTAACAATCTTATTCGTTTATTAATAAAAGTATTCATTTATTAAAGGCTTTAATTTATCTACATGATGTTATTTTAATAATATGTGATAAACCCATAGTTTTAAGCAATATTTTTAGAATCATGATGAGATCATGCTATGAGATCTAAATTCTTAGATAACTTAAAAACTAAAATGTTCCCAATTATTGGATTACTAAAAAGGGGATCAGTGAATCCGGATAGATTGGTACATACGTTGCTTGCTCATTGGATGAGGATGATTGATCTCATGATCATTTGTGTGGAGACACTAAAGCAAGTATGTAGGTGATTATTGGAGAATAAGTTCACTGAACGTGACTTGCTAAGGAATATCTAATGGAGTTTTACTTACTTGTCAATAGGAATTCTTGTAGTGATAGTAGTACAAGTGATCATTGGACTTGAGATCATCATAGTATCTTGTGTATGATGAGTTATACTTTGACTTATTCCTTAACCTTAGGGTATATCAAAGGGTATGCTTGGGTATAATAAGTTACATGGAGATAATGTATGATTAACAAAGAATCTACTGCTTCTAGTAAAAGAAAAGAAATGTCCTATGTGATTCGATAAATGACAACCCAGTCGTCATTGGCCAAGGGAGAAAAAAATTAGAAAGGAGTTTCTAATTTGCATTATTTGGAGTTGTGCATTTGAGAATCGAAATACATATAATTAAATAAAATAAGACTTGACAGTAATTCCACGTCTTATATTTAATTGAGACATTGTATGGTGGAAGGATTGAATTGTACGGTAACTATCTACTCAAAGGTTTTTTTATGATTAATGTTAAAATCTATATTATCTGGAAATTCGTTAATCGCTAGGAAGGTTTATCCCTATTGTAGAATAAATATTTATTTATTTAAATAAATTAATGTTTAATTTATTTATTTAAATAAGATTAGAATTGTTCTAATTGATTTATTCCCAACCAGTTTAATATGGAGAACCTAAAGGGTCACACCGCAAAAGGAAAAATATTTATTTAAGAAGTAAATGACATAATTGTAATAATAAGTTAAGTGTATTTAATTTAATCTATGGTGATAGAATAAATTAAATAGCTTAATCTTTATTATTTAATATTTTAGAAATATTAAATATAAATTAATAGGAGGAGTCTTATTATTATTATTATTATTATTTAATTCCTAAAGGAGTTTGGGAATTAATTAATATAAGTACTCTCATTTATACCTAATAAGATTATGAGGCAAATTAATTAAAAGATTTTAATTAATTATCCCTAATAAGATTAAGGAGCCTAATTAATTAAAAGAATTTAATTAATTAAATAATACCCTAATATCTAATTAGATTAGAAAGATTAATTAATATCTTTATAAGAGGAGTCTTATATCAAATATCAGTGTGGGAAAAATAGACGTGATTCCAATTGTTGGAGAGTGCGCTCTTTTTCTACAGAGATAGGAAAACTAGGGTTTGAGCCAAAAACACCTATGTTCTTGAATATTTGTTCTTCCTTGGTGGATCACCTCTAGAGACCAAACACTTGGGTGGCTAACGTTGATCAAAGGAAAGAATCAAACCCTGTGGATTCAAGTTGAATGTCAAAAGGATTGGAGGTGAACTCGTACCTAAGGAAGCTAGTTTCTACAAGGGTATGAACTATTCTCCATCTCTTTTTCTATTGATTGATAATTATGCACATAGTATGATCTTGGTGATGGGTTTGTATAAAAATTTTAAATTCCTATTTTATCGCGCCTCCGCACCTTTTGTGTAATTTGATTGCATGATCGCGCTATATACAAACCGAACAGAAGAATCCAATGATGGCAACCAAGGCAAGGTATCATCAAGATAAACATCAATAATCCCCAGAGAGTCACTCGCAAAAGAGAGGAACATTTCGGCGGAAGTAAAGTCAGAAAGCACATCTAAAAGATAAAGAACGTTGGTCAAAATTCGATGGTCTCAGCCATAAGAAAACCTCCACAGCAGGGATCTTGAAAAGCATATATGCAAACTTGTCGTCGAATCAGTCAAATAGCACTGATGCAACAACCCCAGCGTAGCATTGGAAAAGATCCGGTGATGAAAGCTTTGTAAACTACCGTTTGAGTAGACATCAAAGCGATTCAATGGAAACCATCCATGACAATTATATCCCTAGTAGAAACGGCGGGAGCAGTCAGTGATAGAATCCCGTTGGAAATAATTCCAACCAAAAACATCCAGCTTCCACAACATCATATCATGTTGCATTGCATGACATCATTTAGACTTGTCATATTTCAAGTGTTTAGGAATCTTTATCATGTTCATGCCATTACATTACATAAACATGATAAAGAGGGGCATCTGTAGACACTCGAAATTTTATATTCCTGTTACTAACCATGTAGGAGGGCAAAATTGTCTTTCATCTTCCAGAGACAACCCTGAAAGTCAAATGATTGAATCTAGCCTTGGAGGCAACCCCTGAAAATCAATTCTAAAGCCCGGAGACAACCCTGGGAGATCAAATCCAAGTCCTAGAGATTACCCCAGGAGATCGAATCCAACACCAGAGACAACCTCGGGAGATCAAATCCAAACTCTGACAACCTCGGGAGATCAAATCCAAATCCCAAAGATAACTCCGGGAGATCAAATCCAAACCCCAGAGATAACCCCAGGAGATTAAATCTAAACCCTGAGACAACCCCGGGAGACCAAGCCCAACCCTAGAGACAACCCTGGGAGACCAAGTCAAAGCCACGGAGACAACCTCGGGAGATCAAGTCAAAACCCGGAGAAAACCCCAGGAAATCAAACCAATCTCAGAGACAACCTTGAGGACTGTCAAAAGTCAACAGCAGTCTAATCTCGGAGACAACCCTGAGAAAAGACGGCTACAACTGCATCAAACCTGGAACCAACCCGGGAGGGGTAAAATAGTAATTTTGTCAACTCAACATCAATTCAGCCCAAATCACTACAAAAGAAGTCATGCAGAACCATAACATCAATCCCTAGTGAAAACAGCACATGACAGCTCAACGGATGAACAGCGAAAACTTGAAGATCTGGTCATGGACCTATCTTTTGGGATTTGGAAAATGTCAAATCACATGTCATTGTGTAGCTCTCGTCAAGGGCTTTCTGGAAAGGTATAGCACGTCTCAATCGGATTCCCAGAGTGAAAGTTATGAAAGTTCGAGCAGACTGCACGTTGGCCCGAGTGCACGTACTTTGAGATAATAGAACCCGCGGGGCCCGTGTGACATCCCCCAATCAGGGTACTTTTTACCTCAGATCTGGTACACCATTTCTATAACTATTGGGGAAGATATAAACATAAATTGTTTATACATTAACTTTTTCACATTATTCCCAAGGTCTACAACCTTAACTAAATACATACCTTCAATATCTAAAAAGGTTTACAATGCTATTTTTGTCAGAAAAGTTAATAAATCTAACTGCACCACAATTTAATCTTGCACTTTGTCTTTGCTTCTGTCTTTACTCGAGCTTTCATCTTAATCTGAAAATTTTTATCATGATATTGTAAGGGTGATCAACAAATTTGCCCAGCAAGTTTTAAATACAATGAAGATATATCATGATTGAAAAGAATGAATATGCTTTCAAACTTTCAACAATATAATGATTGTGAAAGAACATGAATCAATTTCAATTATTGAATGATTGAACCAATAATATTGGATGTCAACAATGAACATGAACAAGTTTAACTGAAACATATGGTAATGAAGGTGATCAGCCTTTCATACTTGATGAACATATACAACATGCAGAATGTGCGAATCAATAAATTATTGACGTGGTATAATCTACAATGATTAACCACTAACATGTTTTGAATTAACAACTCAAGTTGAGTTAGGAAACTTGCCTGTACCACTGATTATCGCTAAGCAATCTAATATAATCTCTTATGAAAGACCTATCAATTATAAGATTGATCTTTCAGTTAGCATAACATACCTGTTAGCTCATAATACTATTATTGTATCCATAGATTATCTAACACTTAAGTAAATATTAGATAACATCTTAACACATCAGTATTATTATTGTCCTTTGATAATTCTTCAATCACTATATCATATATACAATGATTTAACACTTTAATCTTTCATATTATAAGTTCTTTTCTATAATCCAGTAGGCCAAATACTAATATTATAATCTGAATTATTTAAACATATCAATCCAGCAACATGTATTGAAACTATTCTTCAATTCAGCAACCTGGATTCAAACTAACTTATAATCCAGCAAACTGTTTTATAATTCAGCAAGTTGTTTTCACTAATTCAGCAAGCTATTTTCCAATTCAGCAAGCTGTTTTCGTTTTCAATATATCAAATTTCCAATTCATCATACTATACATTCAATATGACCTATTGAATGTCAAATTAACTTAACTCCTCTTTTAAACTCCATTTAATATTATTCATTATATAATAACATTAAATTCATTTACTAATATTATTAATCATTAAATAATATTTTAAATCAATAATTTCATAACACTTTAATCCAAATATTATCAATCACTTAATAATCTCATAATCTAATATTATTAATATTTTAACAATATTTTAATCATTTACTAAACTTATAAACAATTTATTTTAATTGTTTACACTTTACTAATTAATGCATTTAATCATTCTAAAATGCCATACTCATAAGATTTCCTCACCAATGACCAAATCTCTCACCAAAAATCTGCATATACCCTATATAGGATTTCCAAGCCATAACATTCTATTTTCCAAATTTTTAACTTCACATAACATATTTAATTCATATGTTTGTAATTAAACCATTTCCATGAAAAATACCAAATCAGTCCCAAAAATAAAAAAAAAATCCTGGGATTTAGCAGAATATAGTCCCATATTGAACATATATTTTTCTCAGAATTTTTAAAATTCATTTACTATTTTTCAAATGGCCAAAACTGCCGAATATTTAGACATTTATCATAAAATGTGCTTTTTTTCAACAATTCCGATATTTACAGGGTATACTCTTATTATATACATGTACTCCCAATAAAAATTTTACCAATTTTGGAGTTAACCACAAAGAGTTATAAGGGTTTACTTTTAAAATAGTCTTTTTCCATAAAATTCATAACTCTCAATCTATACATCCACAAATCAGTCATTTTTGGACACAATCTAGAAAACTCATCAAATTAGCATCTTAAATTTTTCCATAATTTTTAAGAGTCAGAAACATGACGTAAATACCCTGAAGAAAGCGTCCCAAAATGGTTTTTATATTTCTTTACAAAACGGGACTTTTTTTGTCTTCCACACCACTACTGACATAAATTCATCCTTTTTGAGTGCTACTACTTGGGTTTGCTACATAACGTACATATCTAGCACCCTTTTTTGACGGATCGCAAAAAGAAGTTATAAATTTAAAATGGTAGATTTTTAAAGTATATAAAAGTTAGGGTTTCAAGACTAAAAAAATTATTTTCCTTTTGATTCCAACCAAATCAACACCCAATATGGGTAAATCCAAATATAAAGCACTCATCAACATGTATAATCATGGTTTTTGAGTTTATAAACATAAATCCAACATTTGATTTAGAATATCTAAAATTAATTACATAAACTAGTTACCTTTATTCAAAATCTTCTTCTTCTTCTTCCATGGAGGATCTTCTCTCTCCTCTTCTTCTCCCTCATGGGGCTGCCGCCCCTCCTCTCTTACTCCTCCATGGCTTCGGCCACCTCTTCTTCTCTCTTTCTCTCTCTTCCTTCTCTTTTCCCGTTTCTTTCTTTCTCTTTCTTCTTTTTCCTTCTCTTTCTTCTTTCTCCTTTTTCTCTTTCCTTATCCTTCTTTTCTCTTCTTATCTTATTTTCCCTTCTTCATTCTACCGAACATGTGGCCTTATCATGCCAAAATATCTTCTTCTTTTTTAATGCTTTAGTTAACATATTCAAAGTCCAAAATGCCCCTCTTCAATTGGTTTTAAAAATTGGGCCACTTATTTAATCTTTTGGACTTTTCTAATAATTCTTTGAGCTATGTAAAATTAACATAGTCCAATCATTTCCATCTTATCCCACCCTAAATATTTAATTAGGGTTTCCATTTCATACATTTAGAATTTAAAATCATTAGTCTAGTACATTAAATTTTATAACCAAATTAAACTTACTTTAATTAAGTTATAAAATTAATAAATTTGAGATAGTAAATATATATCTCTTGACTTAATATAATTTTTAATATTATTATACTCCCACATGTTCCTTAACATTTTGGCTCACTTGGGCTTAACACTTAATTCCTTCGGCTTTTCAAATAAAATATTTGGACTTCCTAACTAAAATGTTTGGGTCATAAAAATTAATATGGTCCATTATATTAAATACTATCTTACTCTAATCATTAAATTAGGGTCTCCATGTACTCAAGTGAAATAAAAATTCTTACTCAAGTACATTTCATTTCTTAACCCAATTAAACTTACCTTAATTAGGTTATAAAATTAATTAATTGAGATATATAAAATAAATCTCTTGAAATTAGTATATATTTTAAATACCATAATTCTCTTAGATTATGTCATTAGTATATAATTAAAATACTAGGACCACTAAATAACGACAACCATTTAGGTTATTTAATTCTCATACATAATTTAAATAACTTATTTAAATTATACAATTTATATTGTAATTAAATTTAATTACTCCTCTCTCCATAAATTGTTTTTAAACAATTTATTTATATATTAAATATATAAATCAATATATTCAATCATTTATTCAAATATGAATTTAATTTACTACTAGTTGATACCAATATACATATTTACATATTGGATCTCATCTCATATTTTTACTTTACATAATTTGGTATAATATAAAATATTATACCATTACCCATATAACATAATACCATATATACAATTATTTTCTTTACTTTTACTATAAATTGTCTTCACAATTTATTTAATCTGAAATAAATATATTAATATATCCACCACATTAAATACATGCATACATTACACTCATATGATTTCATCAATAAAATAGTGGTTATACATGAAGTATATTTAATGCCATCAATTTACTACATTAAAATAATTTAATATTATAAATTATTTTAATTTTACCCATCTAATTTTCTTTAGTAATGTACTCCACTTTACTTTACTTACATATAATAAATATATAATTCTAATATATTTATTATACACATCATCACATATTGCATGGCACATAATCCTTTGTGTACTTCTGATATCACATAACATATCATCTAATATGAATTTTCTTTATTTAATTGTTATTTTAATATGTATAAATATCTCTACTAATCTAATCTAAATATATTGGAGAATATAAACAGGTAGAAGTCAATTATAACGATGAAAAGAAAGATTATTAGATTTAATTATGTTTTTGTGACAACCAAGATTTTGTAATTTAATTTTTTATATTTATTGGATTAAATAAATATTTTTCGATGAATTAATTATTAGATTAAATAATTAATTGATGAAGTTGTGGTAGATTAATTTAATTATATGTGTTATATTTATTAAATTAATGTGGAGAATTTTATTATTCAAAGTATGTAATTATGTGAGCTTATTGTATTAAAAGAAATATTGAATAAGCCTTAATAGTATTTTAATTAATTTAATTATTAATTAGAGATTTAATAATTTGACATTATTATTAAAGGAGAAATTTAATTATGTGACTATGTGAATTAATGAGAAATTATTATATTTTATTTAAAATAAATTAAATAAGATATTGGATTTATTTTATAAAGGGGTGTGACATTTTCCAAACTATGTTATAAAGGTTTTATTAAATTAAATGGGTTTAAGTTTTGTAAAGATAGCCAAACATGGCCTTAGTGGGAGTTGAGGGCAGTTACCCATGACTGGGTAACTGACCACAACGCGTCAGTTCAATTATTTATTTTATACGTCTTCCTTCCTTTTTCTTTCATTATTTGGCTAAGTCTATAAAGTAAAAACAAAGAGAGAGTTTGAGAAATTTTGAGGGAGATTGTCAGTGGTGTGATTGAAACGGTATATGTAAGAGAGATTGTTATCCTCACTCACTCTACGCTTTGGGTAATCTCTTCAACTCAATTTTATTTACGTCATTAAAATTTTTATACAATATAGCTCTTAAATTTCTGTAAAATCTCTGTAAATGGGAAATTGTTTTGTTATATGGATATATGTAATAATATGATTAGCATAACATGTTTTACTATATATTATATAGGTTTCCATATCATCAGTTTCATAATATTAACGTATGTTATGGCTTCAAAAGTTACAGAGTATGTTATATGGCCATATGTCCCTTATACGTAAAATTAATATGTCAAACATAAATTATTCTGCAAAATTCACACTGGTATATGATTATGCATGCTAAAACGAAGTAAACAAAACTTGAATGGATGGATTTGGTGTTATAACGAATTCGTAGTGTTAAATTTTATGTTTTTGTTTAAAAATCTTCAAGAACACCAAGAACAGTGAAATTATATGTTTTAATTCTGTGATTATGTGTTTTAATGGGTTAAAATCACTCTATAAATGTTGGGTAATGATTATGTATGAATTCTAGCATGTGGATATATTTAATTTGGTGAAATTAATGATCATGTGGTGTTTATTTCGCTGAACTCTGTGTTTTTCGCGAACTGAGAATCAAAATCTGGAGTTTCGCGCCTCAGCGCCAACTCCGGCATCAAGTCCGCGCCACCGCGGCCATGAAGACAAAGTCTCCAGTACCGCAGGCAGCACAAGACAGTAGTACTACAGAGCCACAGGCATGCACTTAGCGAAATAGCCCGAAATGAGTTTTTAAAATGTTTAAGTCTAGCAATGTGTTATTAACTTAATCTAATGAACATAAAAACTTGTTAGACATATAATGAGGTGTTAAAATAAATTCTTAACACGTCTATAACAGAATTACGTGTGAATTGAACGATTGAATGCATAGTTAGCTTATTATTTGTGAAGTCTTAATTTTGACAATAAGTGTAGTAATTGACTAAGTATAGTCATGAATTCGAGTTAGACTAAAGAATAAACTTGTGATGTTTAGTACGTTATAATTAACTGGTATTGTGAACGTAAATGATATGTAGGATTTAAATCAAGGAACTAGTTTAATTAAAGTGTAATCTACGCACGAGGCAAGTTTCCTAACCCTACTTGTTATCGATATATAAGTTGATAAATTCACCTTTCTACATTGAGCAAGTTCTCATTATTATTGATTAAGTCTGTTTTGTTATATTAAAGTTTATTAATCTTTCAAGCATGATGCTGCTATACAATACTTATTCTATTGTATACTTTATGAGATTTTATTCAAATTCAGTTATCAATTACTGTTAAACCTTGTTAGACTTGCAAACCCTTAATGATTCGACTAGTCCATAGTTGATGAGCGTTCTAATTTTCAGAACCCTTGATGAATTATCCAAACCAAACTTCCTTTAGTGCGAACTCTTTATGTCAAACTGAGATGAACAACCACGTATAGGGGATTACTTATGTGTTAGCGTTAAGATATTGTGCACAAAGATGGGTACTAAGGTATCGATCCCCTAAGTACGAGAAGAAGAGTCCATAGTCTTTTGACTGTTAAAGATTTCAAGTATAAACACTTGACAACCTAGGACATAGTTCAAGGTCTTATAACCCTCAGAAGTTCTTTTGTCTCTTGTTATTCATTCTTGATTCAAAAGTTGAGTTTCCTATTTCAGAAGTCTTTAAATTTATTCGCATGTTATTATTCATTGTTATATTGTTATACTTGTGGGCAATCGTACTCACTCTTGCGTAATAATAACATTGCAGTTAAGAACGAAAGAGCAGACGAGCCTTCCACTAGTTAAGGCAGAGGGCAAGATTAGTAAGTAATGAAGATTGATTATTATGTGGTTATGTAATGATGTTTAGACTTGATGTTACTTAAGACTTATTATTTGTTTATGATTCCGCACAGATGTTTAAGGTTAGAGCAACTTGGAATTTTTATTTATTATACAGTTGATGTAACCCCATAAGGGGAGATTTATTTATTATTTCTATCTATTACATGGTTGCATTTATTTATGGGTAGATAGATAGATGATATTTGTACAGTGAATACCAAATCCTGTGAAAATGGAAGTACCGAATTTGGGAGTGTCACAGTTTTCTTATTTATTTTATTGTATTGGTAGAATAAGTTTAAAAATCTGGAGACTATGAAAGTTACTACCTTTATATATATATATATATATATATATATATATATATATATAGTCCGGTTCCTATCCGGACTCCTGCATTTTCTTAAAATGCGGACCTTTTTTTTTCTTTTTTTTTAAAACTAAAAATAAAATTATGGAACTGGAATTTTTACATAATACAATGTTTTGGGTGTGATTTGGATACATATAACAAAACATATCTGTACAGTCTGTGCAGACTGTACATACATTTTTGGGTCCTTTACATAAGTATACAACAAATATAAAGTAATTACAAAAAAAGTGCATCAACTAAATAATTATAAAAAGAGTGTAATTAGGACTCATATTACAAAAATAGTACAATTCACATTAATAAAGAAACCTAAAATCAAGGATAACTAATAATTCAAATTCAAATTCAAATCTTGTCTCTAACAACAATTTCAAATCCATATTTCAAAATTTAAATCAAAATGAGAAAATTAAAAATAAAAAATTATAAAGGAGCTAATGTTCATCATCCTCCTCTCTCGCATATACTTCGCCCTTAGCCTTCACATCGCCGCCGCCATACCCATGAGTTGCTTATTCTCAATTTCTTTTAACGATTTGGTTACCCACAAAATTGAAATGGTTACCTTTATACTAATTTTGACTAAGTAAGCGCATAACATTTAAAAATAAAATTGGTAATCAAATAAAACTGAATTGGTTACCTTATCAAATGGTTTGGTAACCAACTATATGAAATTTGGTTACTAACTGCATCACATCCAAAATAAATTAGTAACCTAATAAAACTAAATTGGTTACCTTATCGGAAGGTTTAGTAACCAATTTAGCATAAATTTTGTTACTGAACTCAGAAACAATCAAAATATATTAGTAAGCTAATAAAACTGAATTGGTTACCTTATCAAATGATTTGGTAACCAACTACATGAAGTTTGATTACCAACCCATCACATCCAAAATAAATTAGTAACCTAAATAAAAGCTGAATTGGTTACCTTATCGGAAGATTTCTTCACGGTGAATATAAAGAATGGACCCCAGGGCGGTGGGAGGCGGAGGATCGAGGAGAGGGAGGCGGGAGGGGAGGAGGAGGAGGAGGAGGGGAGGAAGGGAAGAGGGTGGTGGGAGAAGGTGGAGGCGGGAGGAGGAGGAGTGGAGGGAGGCGGGAGGAGGTGGAGGCGGAAGGAGGAGGAGGGGAGGAGGAGGAAGGGAAGAGGGGTGGCGGGAGAAGGTGGAGGCGGGAGGAGGAGGAGGAGGGAGGAGGGGTGACGGAGGAGGTGGAGGCGGGAGGAGGGAGGAGGAGGAGGGGAGGCGGAGGAGGAGGGAGGCGGAGGGTGGGGAGGGGTTGGACAGGAGGAGGAGGAGGAGGAGGAGGAGGAGGAGGAGGAGGAGGCGGAGGGATGGAGGAGAAAAAGAAGGAAAACAGAAATGGAGTGGGAGAAAATCGTGGAAGAGATGGGGAGAAAATTGTGGGAGAGATGGGGGGAGAATTAAAACACATCCCATAATTAAAGGAAGCATAAATATGTACTAATAATGAAAATAAAATTTTAAATATATTAATTGTGTAAATATTTAATGAGTACACTTTTCTTGTAATTATGTTTTTAAATGTACTATAAAATGTAATTGTTCCTATATTTTTTGATATAAATATCCAAATCACGCCCAAAACATTGTATTATGGAAAAATTTCAGTTCCATAATTTTTATTTTTATTTTAATTTTAAAAAAAAACAAAAAAAAAAATTGGTCCGTCTTTTACTCCAGTCCGGGAGTCCCGGACTGGATCGGCTGTATATATATATATATATAGAGATTTACACTTATATTTAACAAATAATTCAAACCATGTAAATCTCATATGATTAAATGAAATTTACCCTTTTATTTAACAAATAATTCTTACGCTTTTAGCAAATTGTCATCATCCACAACCTGAAAATTTCAAGAAAAGTTCCGCATAAAGTATCATAATAATTTTTTTTAGTTTAGACATTTTCCCACTTTTTATTCATTATTTTAGTCGCCTATTTCGTTCACTATAACGTTTTTAAGGATAGAATTACAAGAGCATTAAATATTAACATCCAGCCATACATGTCAATACAAAGGAAATTGCAAAATGGTGCTATCAGTTAGAAACCATGCTCTCACTCTCTTTCACAAATCCATCTCCTGTCCAATCTTTGTCGGACTGCAATCCTTTCTTAAGAGCCTTTTTCTTCTGTATTGCTTCTTTCTGTCTTTTGACCAAATCCGTGTGAGTTGTAAAATACTGAAGAGAAATCCTGATAACAAAAAGTTTAAAAATTAAATTTTAGTATATTTTTAGGCATGGGCAATCAATAATTTTATAATGCGACAAATGATTATTTGAACCGAGTGACCACCCTCTGAAATCTTCTATGGATGAAAAGTTGTGCATCCTCATGAAATCCTTCAGCTCCGAGCAAAGCTTTCCTACAATATCGTAACCATGCACCATCACACCAGTGCAGACCTACAATCAAATATCAATGAACAGTTATGATATTGTATGAGAGTATAACAAACAAATTATTATAAAAACAAGTGCCTATTGTTTCTCTCTGATTTGATCTTTCAGCCAACAGGGTGAAGTTTTAACATGATTATTTCTTTTAATCAATCATCTACGCAAGTTCGGGCATGTCTAGCCTTGAAAATTCCTTGACTAACACTACGCGTAAGGTTATCTCGTGTAAGGTATGCACAACAGCCAGAAAAACCGAAAAACTAATCCATTTTCTCCTATGCATTGAGGTGTTTTAAATCTTACAATGGTTTGGTTGCGCATGTAAACCTAGTAGCTTAGACACTTCAAATGCTGCAAATTCTGTCACCGCAATCAGGTTCCCGAACATGAGTAGCCTCTTCATCTTGGTCGTCTTATGCAATATAAAGAATTAAATGGAGAACGAAACAAACTGCATCACCATGTGTAAAATGCAGAAAAGTTCTCCGTTCACATCTTGCATTTACTCCTCGGAGTAAATGACAATGGAAATTCTAATTTCAGTATGGAGATAGTACAAGAAATTAAAACTGTGAAGGTAACTTTGCAATTCATAATTAGAAGTTCAATTTTAAATAAAATACAGAAGAGGAAAATGTTTAAACAGATATTTTGTTTAGAACAGGTCAATTGAAAAGCAATCACGAATTCACGATAGTGGAACCACTACTCTGTGTTAATCTTGCTAGCTTAATCTCTAGCTATAGCTGTTGCTTGTGGTATATCTATAGCCAGCAATAACATTTACTAGAATTTAATATGGGCACTGTGAGCGCAATTGATTCCTACATAAGAAAGACAGTAGTTGCCCATGACCTACAGGGATAAAGAAGAAGCCCAGGGCATAAGCCAAGTACAACTTTTTGTTACAAAACTGAAAGCAAACCAAAAAAATTCCATTTATCTCAATTATTCACGAGTCCAAGTAAATTCAAGCACAATAAAGAAAACCATGTCCTTGCATATAACTACTTACTGAAAAGAATAACTAAAGCATACAATGATACAACAAAGAAAAATGTTTCCTGCTGAATAATGAAGAAAGAACCTGCAAACTTAATTTTGGAAACTCTCAATTTTGGGAATTTGGAATAGACAATACACCTTCCCATATCAAATGCCAAATTAATTCTCTCTCAGTTTTAGCTACCGTGTCAACTCTATGATAACAGGGGGTATTCACTATGTGCTGATATGAATTTTCAAACACTTACACTGCACTTCATTGACCTTTCGTGTATGGATCAATAGGAGGAATGGAAACCAAGTTGGTCAAAACTAACAACATCATTAACTGTAACGTCCCCAAACCCTGGTCTACCTTCAAACCCGAGCTTGGTGCGTCACAATGCTTAACATCCAACACACACATTCATATATCCTTAAGACATAACTGAATCTTCAATATATTACAATAGGTCACCTTCTAATCCCAAGTTCTAAGACCTTCAAATCTTCAAAATTACAAACAATGAATATTATATCATCTATCTATGTTAATACATCGGTGACTTTTATCCGCCACAACAGATACCTATAAAGTTAACATACAACTTATAGTCATACACTTGATCTTTTCCTTTAGTCTTTTTCGGATTCCTCAGTTCATTCTACCTTCGCTGAAAACATTTTTTTTATTTAAAGCAAGAATGAACATTCAATTGCCTAACAAGTTATAGTAGTTGAATAAACAATAAAATCAAGAATCAAATATTCTTTCTTTGAAAACTTCAATAACTAAACAATAATTATGAAGTCATTCCAATAAACAGGAATAATTTTGATTCCTATCATTTAAACATCAAGACATTTTCATTACATGGTCCTAACAACCTTCTCCTACTTTTTCGTCTTCCTTATGTTTGACATCAACAGTGTCTACTTCATTATTGTGACACAGTCTGTGTCTGCTTTCCTTCTAAGACACAACCTTTGTCTTTAACTTTTGGATATTACATTCATATTCACTTTAATAACTTATATTTGTTCAAGCCGAAACAATTAACATGGACTCATTCTAAACAAATACATATGTGAAAAGAATCACCTTCTCGACATACATATAAGAACAACACAACACAAGTGTTCAACAGTTATCAATGTAGTAAACTGAGTATGATCGCAACGATTAAACAATATTTGTAAATGAGATTATGTGAAAATTATTTTTAAAAATGAGTTTTTATTAATAATTTGTGTTTTATGCGAGTTAGTCATTATTTGACGGCGCTACGATTTATGTGCGCGCGTATTTGAGTGTTAGGATAAATGTGAAAAATAATTTTTTTCCAAAAAAAAGCCGTAAAAACACTATTCACGCTAAAAACGCAAACTCGTTTTTTCGAAATCTTGAATTACGGTATAGTGTTTATTCGGAAAAGGGGGATCGGTGGCGAAATCGAATTTTCGGCTAACCGAGCGGATTATGAATAGTAACTGAAAAGGTTACAAAACCTAACTGGATAAGCAGTGGCGGAACCAGAACGGTTTTGTAGGGGGGTCAAAATTTTTAACCGAACACTAATTTTTTAGATTCGTTTGACAGGTCATAACAGGTCCCAAAAATAACTTGACACACTAATTTTTTATTTTGATTTTAAAATGCCTTTTAATGATTCGATTTGCCCAAGCTCTTTAATTAGCTATATAAAGCATATATGTATATAGTTTGGGTCTTGGCTTTGCTTAATTCTAGTTTTTAGCAAAAAATTCTAAGAGGACTTTTAGCGAACATGTTATGTGCGCCATTTTAACAATCAGATTTCTTAGCCATTTCTTTGTGTTCCAACCCGAATTCGCCATCCTTATTACTCCACACACTAACAACTATACTCCATGTCACTAATTCAGTCAAAAGCTAACTGATTTATATATTTATACCATAAAAGCATACATAATCTATCTATCAATTAATGAATTCACATACTACTAACTAACTTTATATAAATTCTGTTCATTGGGTTTTTATAACTTTCATCGTATTAGAAACTTAATAAGATCAGAAAAGTTACTCAAAGAAAATCAAATCTAGAAAAAAAAGAAAGAAAAGAAATCTTGAATAAAAACCAGGAACATTTACATGACTTATTGCTCAACATCAAATTCTCCGATTTCAATGTTACAAATCAATTGCACTAAAAAACAATAAACTTTATAGAATCAGTGAATTTTCAATAAAATCATGAAATAAAATGCCTGACATTCTATTCAACACCTAAAGATAAACAGATGTGAAGGAAACCCAGGTAAGTGAAACAGTTCAACTAAAGAACTCTTGCAAAACGACTAAACGAGTACAAATTTAAATATTTTACTTTATTAAATTATTATTACCTGGACGGTTGGACCAAAGGTCCAAGCGATGTTGGCCGAGGCGTGGCGTGGAAGCGGTTAGAAGCGATCGAGCAGAAAGTCATCGACTTCGGCCATGGCATGGCGCGACGCAAGACGAACACAGTGAGTAGTGGTGGATTGGTCAAGCAGGAAGAAAAACTAAAGAGAGGCGGTGATGATCAGAAAGAGGGAGAGACGGAACTTGGAAGAGGAAGACCTAGTAATTTTTTTTTTTTAACTACATCGTTTCATGGTTCTTAAAAAAAATAAAAATTTGTTACAACAGATCTGTTCTTTGCGTTGGATCAGACTGTCGAAGCTTCGTGACGCTTTGGTTCATGATTCTTGGGTATTTACCCCACCCCCTCATCTCACTTTGACCCCCACCTCCTGGGGTCAATCGCCCCATTGACCCCGCCCCACCTCCGCCACGCCTAGTTCCGCCTCTGTGGATAAGGAAAAATCTAACTAGAATTAGTCAGACTAACAAAGCCTAAGGTTTCTAGGGCTTGGCTAAGAATTTTGGAAAGTGACTAGGGTTGAGCCAAAATTTAAGCATAGGGTTGAGTCAAGGGTAAAGCTAAGGGTTATGAGTGACTTAGCTTAGGGTTGAGCCATGGCTCAAGCCTTAGGTATTGTAAGACTTGAAACCAAAGGTAGCAAGATTGGTGATTATCCCACGAGATAATTCATGTAGTGACTCACCTAGCAAGGTGTATGACTTAAGTTGGATGACCAACTTGTAAGAAGTGGAAACTAGCTTTTATATAAGCAATTCAAGTCCTAGACATTTCATTTGTTAGCAAATATTTCTAAGTGTTGGGAGAAAGCAAGAGAAAGCAAGATCATAGAGAGAAAAAGAGAGGGCCGGATTCTTTGAGGAAGAAAGAAGGCCAAGATCAAAGTTAGATCAAGCACAAGGAGAAGAAGAAAGGATAAGAAGGGAAGAACATAAAACTCATCCATTTTATCCTTTTTTTTTTAAGTTTTCTAGCTTGTTAGAGAAGTGTTTTGTTTGTGGTTGGTTTATGTGAAGATAGATCATAGAAGGATCTTGAAGAGATAAGGGTTATGTGTTTTACATATGTTAAAACACCCTAATCAAGCATGATAAGTGAATCAAAGAATAAAACTTAAGCCCAAGCATGAGGATGGTTAAACAAGATACTAATGGACTGTAAATGGACTTTTATATGTGTTTGTTATATGTTGTTGTATGATTTCAAAAGATGAAATCATCGTTAAGTATGTTGTGGGAGTGTTCCAAGTGGAACGAAGGAAAAATACGTTATAACGAAGTTATGGCGAAATTTTCTGTAAAAGGTATCAAACGTAGAAAACCGTAGCTTGGTACTCTTTTTAAACCAAGCCTACAAGTAGTTAATGTCTCTGGGAGATCATTTCTTTCTGGGAGATATGTGGTTGGGTGAATATGGGAGTCGTGGACTCAAGAATGAGTTCAATCCGATTTCGGATGAACAAGTTGTGACATTTAGAAAAGTCGACATTTAAAACGTCTTTCGGTGAAAATGGCTCCCGGAAGGGTTTTAAGCCTAATTCCCGACAAGTTAGAGAGTTGTGAAAATTTTTCTGTTCGAGAGATTTGAAGAATTGGTTACAACGAAGAAATAGACGCAAGAATGAGCTCATTCCGATATCAAACGAGCAAGTTATGAAAGAACGAAATAGATGTGTCGAAAATTGACAAAATCTAAAAATTTGACAAAATAGGCATCAAAAACCCTGTGTCGGGGTAGCGCGCTCGGTTTGACAGCTTTGACTTCCTTTACTAAATTGGACATAACTCTTTCGTCCGAACTCCGATTGAGGCGATTCAAAAGGCTCTGGAAAGCTAAGGAGTAGACCTACAACTTTCATTATTTAAGTTTTGAGAGTTGAGGTCGGGATCAAGGCCTAAAATGGACATCTTTAGGACTGTTGTGCAATAGGAGGCAAACCGTGATGGGTTCTTTTGACCATGACTAGTATTTCCGAGTTCTAATCATTGGACAGTGGGAATATAGTCTAGGGAAGTGTAAACCAAGGTTTGGTAGGTATATGGGATGTGTTAATCATACACAATGGTGTATCGATTAAGCATTCGGGATAGAGAAGTCGGGCGTATGACGTACGAACTTCGAAACGCCAAATCGAATGTTAATAAACTTAAATAGTGTTCTGATTCTTATGAGACGAGCATTATAAAACATGGAATAGAGTTAAAGTAAACCATGAGTGACGTTTATACGTGGCTAATTGATATGTTTATGTGCACTGAATATGTTGGAAGTACAAAGGGCGATTAACGCTAGAGTATAAGTGACCGCTAAGGCAAGTATTCTAACTCCATTCAATCTTCAGTTGAATGTTGGTTTAATGTACGTGGATATATATTCTTATGAATAATCCTTATGTATGCTTCGGTTTGCAAAATGTTTAATGGTTGTGTAAACATCAGACTTATACACACTCTTCGTTGTTTGTATAAGTGTTCAACTATGCTATAATGCATCAAATGTTTAAAATTTTGCTATAACGCATAAATTACTCTAGTTTTAAAGTTCTAATACGCATGAACTGTTTAAGAAGTATGTCAATGCCATTTATATCGGCTAGACACATGTTAAAACCTTTCAATGATCTAGATATGATCTTTTGAATTGTTCTTGAGTTTAAGTTAAGCTTCCAAACCAATTTCTACTTGGTACGGAATCAGACTGAGAATGAATAACCCTAATATTGGGGGGAAATGTTTTATGTGTCGCGACATGTAATGTCGAGTGACAGGAAAGAACGCAAATCAAGTCGTTTGTCATGTAGTATTGATCAATACAAGGTACAAAGGGCTGATCACTCAATGTACTCGTGAGTTAAGATTGTTTACAACGGAATAGCTGTTTAAACCTTTTCGAAAATGAAAATGAAAGTTCAAGGTCTTATAACCGCTCAGCTAAAGTCACTACGTTGATTCAAAAATGTGTTTTGAAAACAAAAAAAGTAATTTCCTATCGTTTGAGATCTCTTCCCAACTTTTGTTCAGTTGTTGAAGATTTAGAAGTATGAAAGCATGATTCTTGATTTTGTTATTTTATATACAACTGTTATACTTGTTGGGCATGTAAATGCTTAGGTTCAGGAAATGACAAGGGTAAAGGAAAGACTAACGGATAAGATGTTTATGGAACCAATTTGTAATATACATGTTTATTGTGAATAATTACTGTTTAATTATCATGTAAAGAAGATTTAAAGGTCATAGAACATGAGTATGTAATAATAGGCTTATAATAATTAGTAATTACTTTCCTATTAGTATGAATGCATGGTTAGATGTATATTAGTATTAATACCGTGAAGCACTGGATCCGGATTTTAAAGGTACTCGGATTCGGGGGCATCACAGAGTGGCTCCCCACCTAATAAGAACTAATGAATTAGTTTCCCGTCTACACTGTCACAAATATGTTCCCGTGGGTATGCTTCTGCGATACCTCAACACCGGAACAACTGATATTCAGTGAGTTAGATCGGTTTCCTAACACATCTTAAACATCTGCACATATAAAGAAGTTGCTCTACTCAATTACTACATGTCAACGGCTAAAAAACATGTGACTGTACTCACAAATTAAACTTAGTTAACACCGTAACATTTGACTAGTCGAAGTTATTAATATCGACTAACTTCTTCACATCATTCGCTATTCCACGAAATTTACAATCTTCAACAGTTCAATTTCTTAGGTTCGCACGCAAGTGCGGATATTGGCTAAATACGATCTATCGTATAACCAATAACAATTATATCATTGCACAGTGTGCAATCATATTCACATTTGCTCACATAGCATACTTATCAAACGTAGCAATATTTGCTCATGTAACACGCATCATTGCACGAGGTTCAATTATCCACATATGCCCAAATTAGGCAAAAAACACCTTTACCCCCCTGTGGTCGTCGACTTGTAAGCAATTGGCCACTGAACTTTAAAATATGCAATTGGACCACTGTGCTTTCTAAAAATGAAAATACAGGCCATTAATTGGACGGACGTCAAATATTTTCAAACGTGGCATTGAAAAAAAATCAAAAAAATATTATTTTCTGATGTGGCGACACAAAAAAATAATAAAATAAAATCAATAATTATGTGGCAAAAAATGATTGGAAAAAAGTACATTTACCCCACTGTGTTCGTCGACTTGTAAGCATTGAATCACTGTACTTTAAAAAAATGTAATTGACCCACTAAACTTTTAAGGAAGCTTGCAAAGAGTATTGCTCTAATGACACCACTTGTATTGCTGTAACTTCGAAGAATGATGGTTCAGGTCTATGCACTGTTAAAAGAACTAGCTTTGTTAGTGGGTATAAAACCCCGTCTGTCCCTGCCACTTCGTTCTTGAAGACATGCTTTGTCCCAGAGGCAGTTGCAGCTCACGGTGCTAACCCTCGTGGAGATCCAGAATCGATTGCTTTGCCATCTGGTCGACTCGGAGCTCATGGAGGTAGCAGTAAAAAGTTTATAGCAGCTATAGTGCTCATAGTTTTTGTCACACTGTTGGTTATTTCGATAATACAGATGTTTGCATTTTGGTTTATTTATCGGAGAAGGCAAACTATGGCCGGAACAAGGATTCCTTGTGGGAAGGATGACAAGATGAATCCACATTACAGTGCTCTTATCAGATTATCTTTTGATGAGATAAAAGAACTGACTTCCAACTTTGCAAGTCAAGTTGGTCCTTCAGTATTTAAAGGTGAGCTTCCGAACAGGACACCAGTTGTATCTGAGAAAGAATTCCGAGTGGCAGTTTCTACCTTGGGAGGGACGCATCACCGTAATCTTGTGCCTCTAAAAGGCTCTTGTTTTGAGACAAAACACAAGGTTATACTTTACGAGTATATCCCAATTGGCTCACTGGACAATTGGTTATTCAACAATGACCAGGACCAAGATAAAGGAATTGGCAACAAAGGCTTGATATTGCTCTTGGAATTGCACGTGCCATTTCTTATTTACACTTGGAGTGTCAACAATGCACAGTCCATGGAAATATAAAGCTTGAAAATGTCTTGCTTGATGAGAAGTGTGTCCCCAAGGTGACAAATTTTGGACTTCGGAGCTTAATCCTAAAGGAAGCCGCATCTACTTAAGAGTCTTCATCAGTTGCATGCTTGGCGAAATGTTGCTCCAAATTGTGACGTGCAAGAGGAGTATGCCGGTTGACATATTTTTTTAAAGTACAGTGACTCAATGCTTACAAGTCGACAAACACAGTGAGGTAAAGGTACTTTTTTCCAATCATTTTTTGCCACATAATTAATGATTTTATTTTATTATTTTTTTGTGTTGCCAAATCAAAAAATAATGATTTTTTGATTATTTTTTTTCAATGCCACGTTTGAAAATATTTGACGTTCGTCCAAGAAATTGGACCGAATGGCCTGCATTTTCATTTTTAGAAAGCACAGTGGTCCAATTGCATATTTTTAAAGTTCAGTGGCCAATTGCTTACAAGTCGACGACCACGGGGGGTAAAGGTGTTTTTTGCTCCCAAATTATTTGATTTGACAATACTAACTTATCACCATTCATAGAATTATTACAATTCATATTTCAACAATAAATATTTCGACTAGAATAGCTCAACAATTTGAGTTAGGCCGAATCAAATGGCAATACCTCCTTTTTCCTTGAAATCATGCAATAAATTTCATATAACAAATGAAATTTTACTATTTAAACACATGTCTTGTACAGAAAAATAATAAGTACAAGAATCATACAATACTTGCATAACACAGATGTTATACATCATACAAAACATGCACGGAATAATATCATGTACAGATTAGGAAACTTGCATAACATAAAGTTTTTATACAATTTAGAAACTTGCTACAAGTAAAACTTGTATAAGATTAGAAACTTGCAAAAAGTTCAGAAAACTTGAGCACTACTTACAGCTTACACTATATCGCTCTTCGAATGCCCTATATATCACATAAGGATAACATACCAATTAGTCCTAAAATTTAATTTACGCGGCCAAACTTCAAAAACACCTCTTGGTATCGCAGTGTTCGAGAACGTCACGACCCCCATATCAACCCTCCCTATTGATTTATATTAACTTCATTCCATATCTTACCATATCCGTTTCATTATAATCGAAACACTTTTCAAATTCATTAACACTTGACACGGCGTTTCGACGGTTGTACGTCGCACTCCCGACTTGCCTAACACGAACGCCTAAGCGATACACCCTTGCGTACCATTCCTTGGTTTTCATTCCCCTAGACCATATTTCCAAAGTTCAATGTTTAGAACTCGGAAATACTTGACAAACATGGCTTAGCGTCACAGTGTTTCAAAATAATCACCACGCCTTGTGCCCGATTGTACAACAGCCCTAAAATTTTCCAATTTCGACCCTGCTCCCGACCTCAAATCTCAAAACTTATATAATTAAATTTGTAAGTCTACTTCATAGCTTTCCGGAACATCTTAAATCATCTTTATCGGAGTTTGGATGAAAAAATTATGCCCAGACTATTAAAGGACGTCAAAACTGTCATGCCCGACACTATTCCGGCGCGGCCCGTGCCCAAAATGGCTTGTGGGTAGCGCGCCCAGCGCCCAGCCTGCAGAATGTTTGCTGCCCATTTTATCAAATTTCCAAATTTTGTCGATTTTGTCACACCTACTTCGTACCTTCATGACTTCTTCCCCCAATATCGAAATGAGTCTGTTCTTAAGTTAATTTCTTCCTTGTAACATCCTCTTCAAATTCCTACGGGCAAAAAATTGTCATTTTCGCTGAAAGACGTTTTAACGTCGAATTTTCTAAATTTCATAACTCGGTCATCTGAAGTCGGATTGAGCTCGTTCTTGAGCCTACGGCCCATGTTTTCACCCAACTACTCAACCCCCTAACAGAAAGAATTTTCTTGAAGTGCCAACTACCCGTAAACTAGAGCCAAAAGTCGTACCAAGCAAGGATTTTTTTACTTTTAACATCTTTTACTAAAATATTTGCCATAACTTCGTTATACCTTATTTTTACTCCGTTCCACTTGGAACATTTCCGAATCTTACATATGTATATTTCTTTCTTTCTGGATTATCATTATTAGCTTACGAACTATAATATCAACTAGTCCGCTAAACAACTTACACCATTTTCATACTTAGTTCGATTCATTACTTTCATTCCGTTTTCTCTTTTCATACATATTATCAGATTTTCATCCTTATTTCTCCCGATCTTTCATGATTCACATGAATCATCAACAACCACCAACAAAACACTTCATAACTATACGAAAAGCTATAAAAGAGTTGGTGTAGAGGTTTTACCTTTGATATTTTTTCTCGTTCTTGCTAACGTATGTATTAAGATTACGTTCCTCGAACTTTCTTCTTCAAATTCCCGAGCACCTCTCTCTCTCTCAATACTTCTAGAGTTTCTTCTCTTAGTTTTGTGAATTGGTGAGAACTAATGAAGGAATGACCTCCTATTTATAGGTGAAGCAAGACCTAGGGTAGTTTGGTCATTTTCCTAACCTAACCATCAACCAACCAACCATGGTTAAGTGGTGGGAGATAGGATGACAAACTTCCATAGGAAGCTCTCCACTCCTATTGGTCCATACATGATCACTTGGATTAAGTTAGACCTTATTTACCTTAACTAGGTTTTGTTTTCCTAGTTTGGTTACTTCAACCACTTAGCCGCAATATTTGACTTTGACTTTCAGTATTTCTACTGTATAATTTTCTTATTATTCTTCTTTAACTTTCAAAATTCGTTCCATAGCCGAAAAACAGCGTTTTTTGTTTTCAAATTTTATTAGATATTCTGTTTTCCTCTTCATATAAACTCAAACACATTATTCGAAAAATCAAAAAAAAACGTAAAAGCGTTTTTAGCGTGAATAGTGTTTTAGGTCTTTTTCCACAAAAAAAATTATTTTCTTATACGAACCTCAAACTCGTAAATTTTAACATGTAAACAAATTCTAGGTCATAATACAAACCTTTAAACACATAACACAGAATATTATCAATAAAAATTCATTTTATTCAATAATTATCCTCAAGTCTAATTTCAAGACTATCCGATTTCTCGGGTCATCAAATTAACTACATCAGCTTTGGCAACCAATTAGATTGAAGGTAAACCAAGTCCAAAAAAAAAAAAGAACTTTTCAAAGAAACTAATCATGGATGTCTATATCTTATTTGATATGTATATAACTGATTCAGAATTTATTTTGCATAAGTATGAAAAAAAATCATAAAACAAAAAATTTAACAGCTATCGGTGTAGAATAGCATATTTTAGATTGTTGTGTATACTACAAAAAAAAAAAAAAAAACCAATCTTATTTACCTGAACAGTATTTGCTCCAAGAAGAATAAATTCAGCAGCCTCACCACCTGTTTCTACACCTCCAATAGCAGAAAGAGAATATTCCTTATCTCTGAATTCCGACTTCATCATTTGAGCAATGGTCATCACTTTTCCAAGTGCAATAGGATGAACTGCCTTGGCAGAATAGCCCCCAGGAGTTGAGTATCTGAAAACAAATTAAGTAAATATGATTCTCCATGACAAATAGATCACCGAATAAAAATCATATTGTCAGTGTGGAAATGCTAACCCCTCCACACAAGGCTCGGGATGTAAGGTATTGAGATTGATTCCCATGACACTCATGATTGTGTTAATAGCTGACACCCCTTCACATCCTGATTTCAGAGCAACCCTAGCTGGCTATAACAAAAGAAAGATTGATTTTAATTTGGAGGCCCAGAAATATTCATATATTGATGCACATTATAGATACTGAATCATTTCTTCCTCTATAGATACATGATTAAAACATATGTATATATTAAAACATAAAACATACATAAGTGAGAGAATTGGAGAAGTTGCTTTCATTTCCTGGAAGTCCAGGTAGATTAAGTCTATTAAACATTGACACTTGCACAATAAGAACAAGATCCATTGATGTGCTGATGCAGTAAATTGTAATAAAAGAAAGATTGGACAGCACAAAGACACTAGGAAGAAGAATACTTTCTTAAATATTACCTCCATTCCAAATAATAAGATCATTATCGACTTTTGAAAGTCAATTAAATAGATTTTCAAACTCAAAATTGAGATGGATTCATTAAAATTTAAAAATTATGAAACAATAAATCTTAAAAATTATGATTTATCTTCAGTAACTGAACAAATAGTTATGAAGTACTATGAACAATCGAAATAGCACTTTTCATTCTCTTAAAACAATTCCAAAGTACATACAGTAACTTAAGAATTCTGAGTAGGTCAAAAGACCATGAACATTCTCAATTTATAGTTAACTGATGATGGAGATTAACCAAAAGTTGGTCAATTCCTTGAACATGTAAACCCCAAAACAAGCTACCAGATTGGTTATACAAATTATGCAATCTGTTCTTCGTAGTTTCTTGACAAGTCAGAAAGCAAGTTCTACAACATATATCGAAATAAAAAACAAGATCACAAGCATACCTGTGTAATATCAGTAATATTTGGTGTCATCTTTGCCCAAACAGGAACTGTGGACTTCGCATTAATCCATCCACAAACTTCTTCCAAAAGTTCACAATCTTGACCAACTGCTGCACCCATTTTACGTTCTGGCATACCATGAGGACATGAGAAATTGATTTCAATGGCATCCTAAGCAAAAGATATCTGAACATTAGACATCGCACAAAAACTAAAGAAATGATTATCCACTGAAATAGGAACTTAAATTCTTTCAGAAACATATTGAAACTAAAGCAATGAGAATCGTTAACTTACAATTCCAGTTTGCTCAACTCGGTCAATAAGTTCCTCCCAGGCAGCTTTGTTACACTCCTCCATGATCGAAGCAACAAGTATCCTATCTGGATACTCTTCTTTTAATTGTTTGAATTCTTGTAACATGGTTTCAAGAGGACGGTCACTTATAAGTTCAATATTTTGCCACCCAATAATCTGCCCTAAGCCTGAACCATTTGCTCCTGCTCGCAGCCGAGCATATCGAGGAGTTACATTTACAACTTTGGCAGCATCCAGTGACACCTAGATATTACAGTTCAAAAGAAATAATTAACGTTAAAAACTGAGAAGCAAATAGGACAATAGTACTCTTCTATTTTATTCCATGGAAATATTTGGCCATGTTTTGGAGAAGGCATGTTAAGAAAATTGAAGTGGCAACAAGAACTGAATTCTGGTTAAAAGTTTATAAGCATACTTTATAAGTTTCTGAAGCACAGCCATCAAATCGGTAATAATCCTCCAGAGTAATGAAAAACAGGATAAAAGTCTTTAGCTTTCATTGATAGTCAGCCACTGAATTTGCTATTGTAATTAAATTATTTGTCATTCATTGGCCAAGGCCAAGGGCCCCTAAAAGAATTAAATAAAGGCTAGGGACTTATAAGTTAGTTATGAATATTCTATCGAAGTAGAGTCACATGGATCAGGAAGTTGTTAGGCTTGGTGCAAGTTAGCTTGTAGCCTAAATCCAGTATAAATAGAGGAACATGGCTAGTATGATCTCAAATGAATATTGAAGAGAACAAGGCTTAGTCCATTGTTGTTTAATAATGTTTATCCAAGCTATCTTTTCCCTCTGATTTCCACTTATTTCCATTCAAATACCTCTATAGTCTTTTTGTTCTAGTACTTTAGCGTATCAAATCCAATGATCACACCACCCTACAAGCACCATTCTACATCATATTGGTTATCTTAGCTTGTGAGAATTGAATCAGTCAAGCTAACCTAGGTTTAGGCTTGACAGAATTCCTAGTTCCACATTCCACTGAATCTGAAGTCACATTATCTTCTTTTTCAAATTATATCAACTCCTTCAGGACAAACTTGAATGACTGCCTATGGCCATCCCCTAGTTGATACAGGGCATCACAAAGATGTAGCCTTTCGGAGATGCGTGCCAAAATTTGGGTTCAAAAGTAAGTCTGATTTATTGGTTTTGGTACACTTCTATAATGTTTCAAACCAGAGTTTTTCGTTTTTACAACTTAAACCCTAATGTTTAAACTTTAAGAAATTAAACCTTAATGTCTCTAAAACTCTATAAATAAAACATTTTGGCAACCGGATTTAGCATTTATTACCGGAATAAGTCACGTGAGTCAAAATAAAAGGGCAATTAAGTCTTTTAAAGGTATATATCGTTTATATTAGCTCTAATTTTTCCTTATTTTTCTTCTTCATCACATACTAATCACATGCCTACAATTTTCTGTACTCTTGAAGATTATTAAGGTTTTCTATCAATTTGGCCAATTAAGCCTTTTTAAGGGTATATATCGTTTAGCCTCCAAATTTTCTTATTCTTTTTTTTCTCCATCACACACTAACTACATGCCTACAATTCTTTGTAATTTCAAAGACACAAAAAGTGAAATTACTCAAAATACTCTCATTCGGATCAATATTTAATTTATAGAAATTTTAAAACATTAATGTTCAATGTTTTAAAGTTGAAACATTAAGGTTTAAGTTGTAAAAAGCGAAAAAATTAAAGATTTAAAGTGTATTTAAGCCCTATGCTTTATTTTTATTTATTTTTTCTTATCTAGGTCAGTTTACACAAGTTATCTCAAAGCACAACATGTATGGTTGGCTTCATTCTTTAAAAGTATACACTTATAAAGCAATCGATAACTTACCATGATTACCAAATTTCGGTGTCACAAGTCGTTGCTCTCTAGTCTTCTGCTTGCACTTTGTTCAAACCGTACACGACCTTGGTGTGCTTCATCATATACAGTGTAGTCATTATCTTGGTGTGCTTACCAGTTACGCTTATAGACTAACTAGTAGCATAATAAATTTTAATTTTATATTTACATGCAAAGATTTTTTTGAGTTGGGCTAAAGGGCCTAAGCGATGTTTCGGTGACCATAAAATTTTATTATGTTCTAATTTGTCTAAGTCGTCATATTGTCAAAATAACACCTTTAGAGCAATGTTTGAAATGAAAAGATCCCATGCCTCGAGCCTCTAGACCAAAACTATTTCTCCATAGTTCCAAAGTTATAGATATATTTCTAAAACGACTACTTTTAAGGGAAATTGTATTCGTTCAAATATATTCATGACAGTCGCTAGAAATGTAATAGTAGTTCCATGATAGTACTCAATCTAACTAGTATACAAGCAATGGCATGTTATGAAGTCTAAAAATAAAAATGCATCTCTAATAAATGTACCTTTAATTTTGGAACTTAGGAAGCTTTTTCATTTATAGACAATTTGAATCCCTCTATACTCTAGCTGTTAGCCCCTTGGTGGGTTGACACGCACTTGGCATGCGGGATGACCAGATAGCATGCCAAGTCAGGCCTTGACACTCAGACTTTGTGGGACAAGGCAACATAGATGGCAATGTAAAAGTCAAAAGCGAGCCGTTAGGCGCTGGCAGCGACTTAGTTGGCAATCATGTTGACACTTGGTGTCTGCAAGAATGAATGAGCAACATTGGGCAACCATTTGGGTCGTTGTGCAGCAAATTGGGCCTATGTGGGGCGTTGGGCAACAAACTGGGCCTCTGGCCAAGACTAGCAAATCTAGAGGGTTTACATTATTGTAGCGATCCGAATTTTCGGAAATTATTAAAATAAGAATCGAGTTAAATAAAATTTTTATTATGTGGCATTTGATTTTATATGTAAAACTGTGCAGTACAAGTTGATGATTTGTATAATAATAAATATAATATTATTTATTATTATAAATGGGTGAATATGATTTATAGGAAAGGAAAAAGAATTTAGCGAATATATTATTATATATTTTGATTGAAGATAAATTGTGGAAAACAATTTATTTAGAGGAAAAAGGAATGAGTACATACTAAAATAATTTATGTAATTGTTTTAATATGATGGGATTAGTATATTAAAATATACAAAATACTTGGTATGTGTTGAATGGAAGGTATTAAAATAATTTGTGATATTAAATTATTTCAATATAATAAATTATTTACATTAAATAAATTATTTTTATTTAATGTATTATTTCCATTTATTTGGAAAAGATTTTTGGTATAGTTTATTATAATTTACTACGCGATAAGTTTGGATGATGATATAAGTTTTACGTATAGTGTATTATGTAAATATAATATTAGTACATTATTTAAACATGTGTTGGGTTAATATTAGAAAGCAGGAGCTGTGTTATGGAGAAATCTCCAAGTTTTTGATTTAGCTGAGTTGTTGTATTTAGCAAGAGCTGTCGATTGTTTGAACAAATAGGGAAAATACTCAGCTACGCTATAATCGTATGGAGCAAGAAATGAGTTGTTTATAAAACCCAAACCAAGCTTAGTACTTCTTCTATGAGTTTTCTAGTTCCAGGAAAGTCATTCAATAATTCCATACTTGTTAAATTCATAAAACCCTACATAGCTATTGACAGGGATGAGGAATTTAAGCATCCCAGAAGAAGAAGAGAAGAAATGCAATTAACAAATATTGTGAAATCAATTCTAGTCAAAGGAGTTCTTCAAGTTCAGAGGTAATATATATATATATATATATATATATATATATATATATATACATCTCCTGATATAGCTATAAGTTTGATGATCAAATTAATATTGATATTTAAGTATGTAATTGATATATATAATTGGTAGGAATTGGAAGTAAATTAGTTAGTCTATGTTGATTGAGGGATTTTCATAAGAAATCTGGTTTCAATTAGTCAATGGGAAATGTGAAAGTGTGATACATATATGAGTTATGCAATAACTCTGAGTGGATGGGCACTTGAAAATTAGACATTTGGGTTCTATAATGCAAGAAACAGAGTCCAAGGACGAGCAAAGGTTGCTTCCTATGTGGGGGTCCCCATCAGATGAAAGGATGTCCAAAGCGTGAGAAAGTGAATGCTCTAGTTGTTAATGACTCGAATGATGAAGGAACTTCAGAAAGTCCGAGAATGAATCCCATGCAACTGTTGGGTGCTTTGCAGACCCAAAAGTCAAAGACACCCACTCTGCGTGGACTGATGTATGTGTCAGTAGTTGTGAATGGTCAGGAAGTGCTAGCTATGTTGGATACCGGCGCAACCAACAACTTTGTTGCAGAGAGGCAAGTAGACAATCTGAAGTTAGACTTGCGGCAGAACGCAAGTAAAATCGAGGCTGTGAATTCAGAGGCCCAACCTATTCGTGGCACAGCGGTGGCAGATTTAAAGGTTGGCCCGTGGGAAGGAAAGTGCAGCTTATGGCTGTTCCTTTGGATGACTTTGACCTCATCCTAGGAATCGATTTTCTAATGACGACTAAATGTATGGTGATGCCTCATCTTGGTGGATTGATGATCACCGATGACAAGATGTCGGGATTTGCTAGCGATATATACCCAAATATGGAGAAGAAGACAAGCAGAAGGTTGGCTTGTTGTCTGCAGTACAACTAGAGACTGGACTCAAAAGAGGAAAGGAGACCTACTTATGTGCTTTGATAGAGATCAAGCCTGGTCAGACTCAAGAGGTGCCAAATGTTGTGGGTGAGTTGCTGGAGCAATTCAAAGGTGTGATGCCTCCGGAACTCCCGAAGACCCTTCCTTCTAGACGTGTGGTTGATCATAAGATTGAGTTGGAGCCGAGTGCGAGACCCCCTGCTCAAGCCCCTTATCGGATGTCGCCTGCTGAGTTGAGAAAACAGTCAACTGAATTGTTGGATTCTGAGCTTTTAACGACCCTCAAAAGCTCCGTATGGTGCTTCAGTGCTGTTTCAGAAGAAACAGGATGGTTCGTTACGGATGTGTGTTCACTATCGGGCATTGAATAAGGTTACTATCAAAAATAAGTAACCTATTTCGAATGTTGCTGACTTGTTCGACCGATTGTCACGAGCCAAGTATTTTACAAAGTTGGACTTGAGATCAGGCTATTGGCAAGTGAGGATTGTCGTTGGTGATGAAGCTAAGACTGCATGTGTGACAAGGTATAGTTCATATGAATTCCTTGTAATGTCGTTTGACTTAACCCACACTCCAACTACTTTTTGTAATCTTATGAATGATATTTTTTATGAGTATCTAGATAGATTTGTGGTGTATAGTGAAAAACTAGATGGTCATATGGAACATCAGAAATTGGTATTTCAAAAATTGAGGGAATATCAATTATATGTCAAAAAGGAAAAATGTGAGTTTTGCAGGGCAAAGATCATGTTCCTTGGGCACCGGGTTAGCCAAGGACAGTTGAGAATGGACAAGAGGAAAGTTCAAGCCATTATTGAACGGACTGCTCCTACAAAAGTTGCTGAATTAAGATCGTTTTTGGGGTTGGTAAATTACTACCGAATGATGTGGCAGTGCAGCGTACTGGTGGTAATTGTCCTACTGCGTACAGATTTGCAAGGGGCCAAACAGAGTTGCTTGAGTTAGCAAGGGACAGCCTGAGCAAAGCAGTGAGAAGGACGAAAAAGTATGCAGATGCACATCAGAGGCCACTGGAATTCAAAGTGGGAGACATGGTGTTGTTGAAGCTAACACCTCAGATTTGGAAGAAGATCAGTAGCAAGTCAGTGCATAGAGGATTGGTTCACAAGTATGACAGTCCTTTCGAAGTGTTGAAAGTTAGGGCTATGACTTATAGACTTAAACTTCCAGACAGATTGAAAGTTCATCCTACGTTTCATGTGAGTTACCTGAAGCCTTTTCAACAAGAATTACTTGATGCTGGTAGGGAACAAGTCAAGAGGGCTCCGCCATTGATCAGAAAGCAATTTGACAAGGATGTCGAGAAGATTTTGGCTCCTAGGACTGAAGGTCAGAGCAAGAAAAATCGCAGGACAGACTACTTGGTGCATTGGAAAGGTGAAGAGGAGGTAGACGCGAGTTGGGAATGGGATGTAACTTTGTGGCAGTTTGAGAAACAGATTGCAAATTATTGGGCACACCCACCGACGAGGACGTCGGGCTCTTCTGATGGAAGTGGTCTGTTAGCCCCTTAGTGGGTTGACATGCACTTGGCATGTAGGATGACCAGATAGCATGTCAAGTCAAGTCTTGACACTCAGACTTTGTGGGACAAGGCAACATGGACGGCAGTGTACGGCAGCTAAGGGCACTGGACGCACTTAGCCGGCAATCAGGTTGACACTTGGTCTATGCAGCAGCGAGCAACATTGGACAACAATTTGGGTCGTTGTGCAGCAGCTTGGGCCTTTGTGGGGCGTTGGGCGACAGACTGGGTCTCTGGCCAAAACTAGCAAATCTAGAGGGTTTGCATTATGACTCCTCAGACATACATGATGTCTAATGCTCACACTTTGGAAATTTTCATAAGTGCTACTATAGAGGGTGCTCTGTGAAGGTCACCCAAGCCATGGACAGGATGCCATGGGCGAATCGTATAGGGCATTGAGGCATTGTTGGGCTCTCCTACAACAATGTCAAACATCGGATAGGTCATAGGTAGCTTTGGATCGAATCAAAGACTCGTTCATGGGTTGGGTATCATCGAGCAAGAACGTTGCTTGACGTTTGGGCATGGCATAGGCTTAGCATGTCAAGGCATGGCATGGGCTGGAGCCCAGCATGCAACAAGGCTGATGCTTGTGGACAGACGGATGTGTTGGACGTGCACAACAAACTTAGGCCGCACCTTGGGCAAGTGCTTGGCTAGTTGGATATTCATGTGGGCTAAATGGACAAAGCATATTGTGGCACATGTTGGCCAAGTTCGTGGGCTGACAATGTGGGCAAATTGGAGTGGTTGACTGGAGCAAGATCCAACTGACGAGCAGTTATAGGCGGTTGCTTACTCAGCCAACCTCCATGCACATGACTGGCATGTCTCAAGCCAGGATGCAGAACATAGGCGTGCACATCTGCTAGTGGACAGTTGGTGGACGGTTACACATTTGAAATGTTGGTTTCCTATTGGCTGAATATCCTAGATTTTGTATGTATTATTTATATGTACAGCGGGGGCCTTGTATTGGTAGAGATCACTAAGCAGGTGTGAGTCAGCAAACCCTAGTCATATTGTAATCCTTGTTATTGAGAGAAGCAATAAAAGGTTGGGACATTGTCCTGTAAACTGTGTTGGCTTATGTGTGTTGCTTAAATTATAGACTGTGCTTGTGTGTGATTGTTGCTGACTGATTTGGGCGAACGGATCAGTGCATCACAGGTACGGCATTTGACGCAGAAAAATTAGTGTCAATTTGTAGACCCTGTGACACTAGCTAAGGTTGATTATGTCACTAAAAGTCTTAAAATTGATATTTAGAACCTCACATTAGCTTGATTTGTCCAAAT
This sequence comes from Panax ginseng, assembly GCA_020205605.1. Classification (NCBI taxonomy): domain Eukaryota; kingdom Viridiplantae; phylum Streptophyta; class Magnoliopsida; order Apiales; family Araliaceae; genus Panax; species Panax ginseng. The sequence goes on from CM035129.1 coordinate 94,509,392, forward strand.
ATTGCATTGTTTTCTTAAAATTGGGTTAGAAATACTCTTTTTTAAGTCAAATATAGTGTTCGCAAATTCATTGCAACTGATGAAACTTTTAGAAACAATTTGGACTTATATGTTTCCAAAAGAGAGACAAGTCAATAGCTTCAACCCTATCTTGATTTCAATTTGTAGACCCTGTGACACTAGCTAAGGTTGATTATGTCACTAAAAGTCTTAAAATTGATATTTAGAACCTCGCATTAGCTTGATTTGTCCAAATATTGCATTGTTTTCTTAAAATTGGCTTAGAAATACTCTTTTTTAAGTCAAATATAGTGTTCGCAAATTCATTGCAACTGATGAAACTTTTAGAATCAATTTAGACTTGTATGTTTCCAAAAGAGAGACAAGTCAATAGCTTCAACCCTATCTTGATTTCAGACGGTGTCTCTCATATATTTGAAATTGTTATTAGATAGCTTCAAGAGTTAATACTTCTTCCAATATTTATGACAAGCCCTTGTTTACAATTTTCACTTATCCATAGATAGCTAATCTAGAGTTTTGACTCCTCACTTTGGAGTGTTGACACATGCAGTCATATTTCAAATTTTACTGTTTCTATACGGTAAACTTGTAATGGTTTCATACGAAATGTTTTTCCAAAATATTTCACACATACTTTTTGAGTTATCCTAGTCATATCTTAATGACCGAAGTTTCGAAGACTTCATTCTTGTTTAAATTTCATCAATCCATGTTAGAGCTAAGAGAGAGAGAAACTAAATTCTATTTTTGCCTTTACATAGGTTTTTATTATACCTTTCAAAACGAAGTATACATTGTAGAGACTCGGATAGTGTAAATCATGGTAGATTTGTGGCTTTTCACTTGTGGAGGTAATGATGCCACCACAAGGAAAAAGATTGACTAATGGAGATTACATCTCAAGGACATACTTGGGAAGTTAATGCAAGTATGGATGACCTTTGACTCCGACTACACCCCTATTAGTAACCACTATAAATGAAGTGTTATTCCTTGCTTAGTCTCTCAAGTGCTTTAAATGACCTCAGATTTTCTTGTGATATATTGTAGCTTAGCTTTTTATGCTTGATTCATTAGTTGCTAAATAATTATTGCATCTTGCTTGATTTGCTTCAAGCAATGTTCTAAAAATCTCCGCCTAGGTCCAATTAATCCCCGCCTAGGCAATCCTTTACTGCCTCGATTTGGCTAGGCGCCTAGGCTTCCTATTATGAGCTCTACAATACTTTAAATAAATATTTTAAGCCTTAAAAGATTATTTTTTTGGGGTAATTTTTCAAGTAAAATTTTTAAAAATTACATTTACTATAACTTCTATATAGTATAACAAATATGTATAACAGAAAAACAAAAAAAATAAGACCGCCTAAAAAACGTCTACTCCGCCAAGAAAATTGCCTAGGCGACCTAGGCACTAAGCGCTCCCTCCGCCGCCTAAGTCCGCCTAGCGACTTTTAAAACACTGGCTTCAAGCAATTATTTAGTTGCCTTTTGACTCTACGACCTAGTTGAACTTATTTTTAATTTGTTATTATACTGATACTTGGCAGGCAAATGAGTCTTCGTATCCTTTTCCAGAACCCTTTCCCCGTAAAGTTAGAACACAGATGCTTATAGATAATAATGTAGCCATTGGATTTAGAGCTGCATCATCTGTCCTAAGCATATGAAAAACAGATTACAAAGATCCCCTAGTTGCCACTTAATCATTGCTAGAGTTTCCCACAGTAGAGGAAATGCAGCAATTCTGTGAACATGACACTGAAGGTAAAATCCTACTAGAATCGTAAACAAAAGATAAATTTTACATTGGACTGGAGGGCAATGGCAAACATAGATGACTTTCCCAAGTTCATTGACTATAATCAGTTACGAAAAAGTAAGGTTAGTCATTTTCCCAGTGCTCACTTCCAAATCAATAATGCCGCTAATACCGACGTCTACCAATAGTACATTCCATAAATCTAGGGTTCCTCAAAATCTCCAGATGCTTTAGGAAATCATATATATATGCAATAAAAAATTAAGAAGAACGCTAAACGCAATAAACAATCAAAATCTCTAGCTCCTCGGTGCTTAAGAAATGACTCCAAAGATTGAATATCAAGGCTATGAACACTTGCAATTTTCAACCTTCAGAGATCTAATCTCCTCATCCATCCACATAACCCAAATTTAATCTATAAACTATACACTACGAGTCAGATTTTTCTAATTGCAATTACAGTGTTATAAATGCATCTATTGATTTATGCAAATAAAATCGAACCAGAGATTGTTTGCACAACAATAAAAAGCAGGAAGGATCTGTTTGGCAAACACAATCAGCTTAATTATTCAAAAACAAAACACAATACTTCCTCTATTCCAAACTTTTGAAAGTCAATTTAAGATATTTTCAAACTCAAAATTGGGATGATTCATTAAAATTATGCAAAAATAAATCTTATAATGAATTACACTTTTTAGATAATTTACAATATTCATCATTTTATCAACTAAAATTAAAGGAATCCAAATCAATTTTGAGTTTGAAAATATCACTTAAAAAGTAATGATCTTATATTCTGGAAGAACTAAACAGTTGTAAAAATGAAATATAAACATGAAAATTACTTCAAAATAAATCAAACAGAAACCAAATTTTTTTTCACTAAACACTCTGTTTCCGAGTTTTGAACAGAAAAGAAAAGAATAAAAAACTTAAATTAGAACAGAAAAGAAAAGAATAGAAAACTTTCCTTCGTGTTTCTGAGTTTTTAATAGAAAATTTAAAATTAAGGACATTAGTTGTAATTTAAAATTTATTATATTAAAAATTAAGGATAATATAAAAATTATAAAAATATTACCTATTCCAATTTTTTTTCCGTCCAAATCTGGTCAATTTTAAAAAAGTGGCAAGTTTTCTATTTATTTCCGTTTATTAAAAATCTAAGAAACATACATAAGAATTGGAATCCCTCCATTTCTTTTTCTTTTTTCCATTTTAAAACTCACAAAGCGTAAACAAACTGAGAAAGTTAAGAAATTACTGTCTTGGCAATGACTGCACCCCAGCCTTCATCAAAAGCTTTCTTCATGACCTTATAATTGGTCCCCGGAGGACCCGACCCAATAACAAACGGGTTCGGCATGTGCAACCCATCGACGGTGATGCTCAAATCGGGCACCGGTTGAGTCTCCGACGCATGTATTCTAAACCCAACTCTGCTTTTGCTAGAACTCCGCCACACCGGCCGAGTTACAGGAAACTCACTGGCGGTGTTTCTCCCGCCGATCCGACTTAAACCCAGTGAAGCCATATCACAAAATAAAATCAAACTTTTTGTCAATTCAAAATTTATGGGTGTTAAAAGTTTTTGATAAGAGAAGATGACAGAAATGAATATCTCTGAATCCGAGTTTTGAATTGTTTAATCTTTTTTGGGATCGGGACAGATAAGGGAATCATCTATGTTTTTAGCATCAAGAGCATCCGGCAGATATCCTTTAGTCTCCAACAGCATAGACTATCTTGGTGTGGAATATAAAATGATTAAAATAATCAATAAATTCAAAAAAAATCATTCCACCATATTCCGTCTAAAAAATAAATTAAAAAAATATTATTATTAACGCTTAATTTAAATTAGTAGCGTCCGTCATGTAATCCACGCCAATGAACCTCAAGACGATAACAGATCACACACGAGCTTGGCGGCTTGTGCCGTGATGATAAACGGTTGAGAATAAGTACATGTCGTTCACAAGGTTTAACAATGGAGGCTAAGTATTTAGTGCTCAAAGATGTATTACTTGTTAATTATAGCCCAAGCCTTGTATTTATAGTATCTCATCACCTTAGAATCCTTCTCCGAGTCGGTTTAGGACTCCTAAATTATGGTAATTACCATAATTTTGGTCCAACACAATCTCCTTAAAAGGTGGAAGTGGAGTTCTGACACCCCAAAATAGGTCTACATCCCCCATTACGAGTTGTCAATACAGTGCGAAACAACTACAACTTTATTATTACAATAGTAAAGCTGTGAGTTTAAATCTGAGATATTGCCATCTAGACAATATCCACATACAAATAAATCCTCATCATAATTATTGGTACATTATTTTACAACAATGGTGAGGACTACTAAACAACTCTCCTAGAACTTTCATTCCATACCCAGGCTAAATACTACTCGTATATTCTATTCTACCTCACGAGAAAAAAATGGAACAAAAAGGAAAAGGTGAGCTCGACTAGCCCGATAAAAAATATGACTAAGATAATATACAACAAAATTATCGTTAGTCTTCAACGAGGAAAAATATAATAGAATACAATAGACAACAAGTTTTAAATCAATATTACATGTGAAATAATAATTCATTAGAAGAGTTAAGTAGAGAATGCAAACTACTATCTTCATGTATGAATTTTAAAGTTCATCGTCTATTTTATCCTGTAACATCAATCAATATATATCTGAGATCAAATATTCATCCTTGCACTTTCTGAGGCCAGGACATTCACCCGATTAGTCATGTTCATCTAAACACATTCATCTTTTTGCTTTCTGGGCCAAAGATATTCATCGAAATCATTCATCTTTTGCACTACTGAGCCCAAGATATTCATCGAAATCATTCATCTTTTTGCTCTCTGGGCCAAAGATATTCATCATAAATCATTCATCTTTTGCCTTCTGAGGCCAAAGATATTCAATAATATCATCATTTAAGGCGAGGATGATGAAAATATTTTTTTAAAAAAGCGAATCCGATGAAACAAAATGACAAGGATTTAAGGATTAAGGATTAGTACTTTGTTTTATCCGTCCAAAAATACCTCAAAAATAATCATAGTGGTGTAAAATTCAAGAATGATCAAAACATGGATACAATCAAAGCTAGTATCCACAATAGATATTTTGAGACGAAAAGAAAAATTTTCATTTTTAGATGAATAGTCTTAAATATTAAATGAATAGTCTTGTATCGTGAATAGTCTTGGTATCGTGAATAGTAACTCAGACACCAAAAGCGTTCCAAATTTGATAAAAACTTGGATCAATATTTGACATAATGATATTGAAGAAATAATATCATTCTGAAAAAAATAATATCCACTTACCTCGAAAGATCGGTCTTAGCTGGAATCTTTGGATATAGACTATATCTTGAACTTTCATAGTATAGCAATACTCAAAGTATACTCAAAATACTCACAAGAATAAACTCGATAATATAGAGAGAAAACTTGATTTACGGTGTGATTTTCAATTCTAACTAAGCACTTTATTTATAGGAAATTGCTTAGAACACCAAGCGAAAATTTAATAAAATATTAATATTTATAAAAATATTATCGTATTCTTTGAAATCTGAATCTCAACCAATTCACACATACCAACCTTCTAGAAGAAAAAAAAAAAAAACGTTTTCTAATTTAAAATAATTTAAACTTCCAAAAATTAATTATTTGAACTTGAACTTCAATAATTCACAATAAATAGCCCTTTTATCAGAAAATTCGAATCTCGCGAGTTTTTATAGAAAATCAATTCTCTACAACTTTGCGGAAGAAAGTTTTCTAAATTCCCAACAAATTGGCCACCGAAATCCATAAGCGGGTGATTTTAGAGGCTATAATCAAATTTAGATCGATAAATGGGGTCCATGAGACATGTTTAACATGTTTTAAACATTTATTGCAACAAAAATACTCTTCCTCCTCGTATACTCATATATCCCACATTAGTTTGTAAAAATATCACCATTATTATATTATTAAAATATAATAATATATATTTAAATGAATTATTTTATCGAGAAAAAGATAAAATTTCAATTTTTAACAATTGTCACATTAAAATTTTCTCCATCTATATCCACATAAAATCAATATTTTCCTCATCATATGAATCAATAATTAATTATTCACAAATAATATTACGAGAATCACAATATTGACAACGAGGCGGTTCGAGGAAGAGGGGCTTTCGATAAAATTTCTCCTTCTTGGCGCGCAATTAGGTGACCAAACCTCTCCTTAGAAAGAACTTTCTAGACATTGCCAATAATGTTATCTAATAATATTATTAGGATAATATGAATTATTGTTTAAACAATGAAAAAAAATGTGTAATGACAATTATTAAAACAACGACAATATAAAATATCAACGCGACAATTATTGAATCAATAAAATAAAACAACGAGCGATAATTCTTTGTAACCATTATTGAGTAGTGCCTTCTTACGTAAAAGTCGATAATTGGTGCAATCTGGTATCTTCTGGATTCAACAACGCGTATTCTTGTGTTTTAACCACGGGGGTATTCAACGATTAATAGCGGTAACAACTTCTGTAGATTATTTTTAAACAACTTATATTTGTCATTTTCTTCCTCCAATAAACTTTTTTTAGTTATGGGGCCCACACATGGGCTGCTTGCAAATCGTGCGAATATTCCCAAACGATCTGAATATTCCACGACCAAGCGAATATTCCCAAACAACAATGAATATTTTATAACCACTTGCATATTTTGAAATATTTGCGTATTTTACCCGTAACTATCCACATTAATCACATCAACCCTTACTATTTCAAAATAATAATTAGAGGAAATTAAATTTCATTTATTAATTATTTGGGATCTTACAACCTCCCTCCTTATGAAATTTAGTCCTCGAAATTGGCGTCACGTACTGGTGTTTGAAAAGATGAGGATACCTCGCTTTCATTTCCGTTTCCAACTCCCGGTCATTTCCTCTATAGCATGGTTTCTCCACAAGACTTTAACTTGTGGTATGACCTTCGTCGTGGGACATGCTCCTTCTATCCAAGATCTTGGCAGTACTTCCTCATCGTTAAGTCTTGGCTATCTCGTCCGGTTCTAACTTCGATAACGTGATTGGGTCTTTCACATATTCTGAAATGCGGATATGTGAAACACATTATGAACACGAGACATACTTGGAGGTAGCAGCGAGTCTATAGGCTACATTTCCTACTCGGTCAAGAATTTGAAATGGACCAATAAATGCGTGGATTGAGCTTTCCTCTCTTCCGAATCTTGTAACTCCCTTCCATGGGGCAACACGCAACAATACATGATCCCCTATACTAAATTCCACATCCTTTCGATGAAGATCCGCATAACTCTTTTGTCGATCTTGTGCGTTTTGTATCGTTGTCGAATCATTTGGATCTTTTCGGTGAGTCATCGTCTTAACTTTCGGGTCCCAACAATGTTGCTTCACCCACCTCATCCCAACATATTGGAGCGACACTTTCGTCCATATAATGCTTGAATGGGGCCACACCTATACTTGCACGATAAGCTGTTGTTGTGGGAGAATTCCACCATGGTAAATACTTATCCCAAGCGCCCTTGAAGTCTAGGACCACGAGTCTTAATAAATCTTCAAGAGTTTGAATAGTCCTCTCGATTGTCCGTCCGTTTGAGGATGGTATGCGGCCCGAATCTTAAATCCGTACCCATAGCTTTTTGCAAGCTAACCCAAAATCTTGAAGTGAATCTTGGGTCACGATCCGAAACTATGGATCTTGGCATGCCATGCAATCTCACAATCTCATTTACGTACATTTGAGCAAGGCGTTCAAGGAATAAGTCTCCGTATTGGCAAGAAATGAAGCGGACTTGGTTAATCTATCAACAATAACCCAAATAGCATTTATGCCTTGAGAAGCAAGTGGGAAGTCCGTGTGAAATCCATGGTAATGTGTTCCCACTTCCATTTGAATCTCAAGTGGTTGCAATGGTCCCTTAGGCACTTGATGCTCTTCCCTTTACGTTGACAAGTTAAACATGTTGAGATAAACTTTGCAATCTCTCTCTTCATATTGTTCCACCAAAATGTATGTAGAAGATCACGATACATTTTAGTACTTCCGGATGGATTGCAAATGGTGTATTGTGTGCCTCCATCATAATCTTGTACTTCAAATCGAATCGTTAGGAACACAAAGTGCAGGTGGACTCGAAGTATTCCTTCTTCATCAATTCTAAACTTAGGAATAGCTCCTTCTTGTACTTTCTTCTTCATATGCATCGACTCAAGATTGGGTGGCTTGAGCAACCTTAACTTTTCTATTAAAGTTGGCTCTGTCGTATATTTGACATCATCGCACTCATTCACGCATATGATCTTCTACTCAGCGCAGCGCATCGGCTACCACGTTAAACTTTTCGGGATGGTATTGAATAGTGTGGTGCAGTAGTCTTTCAATAGCTCGAGCCAGCGTCATTTGCCGCGTGTTAAGTTCTTTTTGAGTGAAGAAATATTTAAGGCTTTTATGGTGCGAATATATCTCCACTTTCTCTCCATATAGATAGTGCCTCCGGATCTTTAAGCGGCAAAAGCATTTGCTTTGAACTCTAGATCATGAGTAGGATAATTCCTCTCATATTCTTTAAGTTGTCGCGAGGCATAGGCTATGACTTTCCCGTTGCATGAGAACACATCCTAACCCTTTGCACGAAGCATCGGCGTAGATAACAAATCCATCCGAACCGGATGGTATTGTTAGAAACAGTCTTAGAAATAAGTCTCCTTTTAAGCTCTTGGAAACTCTTCTCGCACTCTTGGCTCCAAGCAATTTTGTATCCTTAGGTTAGATGAGTTAGCGGATGGCGATTAGAAAAACCCTTCCACGAATCTCAGATAATAACCGGCTAAGCCCAAAAAGCTACGTGCTTGATCCACAGACTTGGTTGCTCCCAACTTTGTATTGCTTCAATCTTGGCAAGGGTCAGCGGATACTCCATGTTTTGACACCACATGCCCAAAAATGCTACTTCCTCAAGCGAACTTCGCATTTCTTTAACTTGGCATAAAGCTTGTTTTCCACGAAGCCTTTGGAGTACCGACTTCAAATGGTGCTCATGATCTTCACGACTTTTGGAATATATGAGGATGTCATCAATAAAGACAACAACGAACTGATCCAAATACTCTTTGAATACTCGGTTCATCATATCCATGAAAGCCGCGGAGAGCATTAGTCAATCAGAAAGACATAACTAAAATTCATAATGCCGTCTGGGTTCTAAAAGCGGTCTTTGGAATATCCTCGGTTCTAATCTTGGTGATGATATCGAGCGAAGATCGATTTTTGAAAAGAATTGTGCTCCTTGCAAGCTGGTCAAACAAGTCATCAATCTGAGGTGAGGATACCTATTCTTGATAGTGACATGGTTCAATTCCAGATAGTCGATACAAAATCGCATACTCCGTCTTTCTTCTTTACAAATAAAGCAGGGAGCACCCCAGGGAGATGTACTAGGGCGAATGAAACCAATGTCCAACAACTCACGTAGTTGGACCTTTAACTCTGAAGTTCAATAGGAGCCATTCGATATGGGGTTTTAGAAATGGGCTTTGTGCGGGTTCAAGGTCGATAAAGAATTCAACTTCACGTTACGGGGTGAGGCAGGGAAGTTCTTGAAATCGTCGGGAAAGTTAATAACAACGGGAATATTATTCAATTTTGGCGTGTCTTTATTCAAATCCATAACATGGGCTAAGAAAGCTTGACATCCGTTTTTTAATAAGCGAATAGCTTTATGATTAGATATGGCGATGATTGATTTTAATGGTTTAGTTGCTTGAATTGAACAACGGGTTGTTTAGGAATATGAAAGCTAACAACCTTCTGAAAACAATCAATTTTGGCATGATGAGTAGTTAACCAATCAATCCCTAAAATCACATCAAAAGCAAGTATCTTTAAAGAGATAAGGTCAACGAAGTAAGATAAGGGTGCCAACATGGATTAGACAAAGATTTATAAGCGATGGATGTGATGAAAGTTTCTCTAACGGAGTTTCCACGAGATAGGTCAAAGTCTAATTTCTCGGTCAAGTTTAAGCGTTGAGCACAAGCGGGAGAGATAAATGAATGGGTATGCCGGTATCTAGTAAAGTATAAACTTCACAAGAATTTATAAATAGCTTACCGTGATCACCTCGTTTGGGTTCCTCACATTTTGACCGATCACAACAAAGCGCTCTTCGAGGAATCGTTGACTTTGACTTTTACGGGGCGATCTTTTGAGTCACCGTCCCCATTGAACTAGGTTTATTCTGGTGCAATCTCGGCGATATGTCCTTCCTTTCCACAATTATAGCATACACAGGCTACTTGTGGGCAATTTGGTGATATGTCCCTCTTTTCGCATTTATAGCATATGGCCGGTGGTCGTTCTCCTCCCTTGGAACCCGATTCTTTCTTTGTACTTTGTCGTCTTCACATGGTTGTTGTTGAATCTCCTCTTTTAAAAATCTCCTCTGACTCGTTTCTTCTATTTTCATGGCCATGATTACCACCAGTGGTTACCATTTTTGTCGCCTTTTTCTTTCTCCACTTGATTATTGTTGTTTTGTTGGCTGCTATCTCGGTATGATCCGATTGTGGTACCTCGGTTGGCCGTACTCGTTATCTCGCTCTAACAATTGAGCCACATTAACAACATCTGAATAGAGAAAATTTATGAGAGATGAGATCTTGGCGTATCTTAGGGTTTCAAACCTCTCGAAACATCCGCGTCATCGTTCCTCATTCTCCACCAAATGAGGTGCAAACACAGGATAACTCTGCAAACTTAGCCTCGTCTTTGAGACACCGTCATGTTGTTACTGCTCGATCTAATAAACTCCACTTCCTTCATATAGCCGAACACTTTCGGAAAGTATTTGTCATTAAATAGTTCTGAAATGTCTCCCAAGACATCTTTGAGTCTTGGTGGATGGAGTGCAACTTCACAGAGACTCCCACGGTGATGATACGCCTTACCACGGAACATAAAGGTGGCGAATGGAACCTTCTGTTCCTCTGTGCATCCCAAGACATCGAATATCTTGGTAATTTGCTTGACCCATGTTTACGCCATGATCGGATCGGCTTTCCCTTAAATTACAGGTGGTCCCAACTCTTTGAAGCTTGGCATTTGTGACAACTGGTGTAATTGCTATCATTTCCTCCTATGTTTTGAACACGAGTCTCCTAAATGCGATTTTGCATGAGCTGCAAAAAGCTTCTAAATATCCCTCGTTCATCATCTGCTTTCGGTGGTGTTGTTCACATGAGGAACATTGCCCGACTGTTGCGTTCTCCTCGTTGGTGAGTCTGAGCGTCTCCACGGTCTCATTTCCATTGTTAATATTCTCGATCGACATTCTCAAATCTTGTCATAAAACAAGGGTTAATTAAGGAAATCAATATATCACATAATATCCTATATCTTGACCAACTATCAAATAAGCTTAGGTAGGACACACTTTAGCGAAGGATTTACTCGTCTCTCCCCTCTGGTTCAATTCCCGATCTCATGGCGAGATCATATCCTAAGCTACGATACCAAGCTGTGACACCCCCCAAATAGGTCTACATCCCCCATTACGAGTTGTCAATACAGTGCGAAACAACTACAACTTTATTATTACAATAGTAAAAGCGTGAGTTTAAATCTGAGATATTGCCATCTAGACAATATCCACATACAAATAAATCCTCATCATAATTATTGGTACATTATTTTACAACAATGGTGAGGACTACTAAACAACTCTCCTAGAACTTTCATTCCATACCCAGAGCTACGTACTACTTATATATTCTAGCCTCACGAGAAGAAAAATGGAACAAAAAGGAAAAGGGTGAGCTCGACTAGCCAGATAAAGAATATTATGACTAAGATAATATACAACAAAATTATCGTTAGTCTTCAACGAGGAAAAAAATATAATAGAATACAATAGACAACAAGTTTTAAATCAATATTATGAAATAAAATAATAATTCATTAGAAGAGTTAAGTAGAGAATGCAAACTACTATCTTACATGTATGAATTTTAAAGTTCATCGTCTATTTTTTATCCTGTAACATCAATCAATATATATACGAGATCAAATATTCATCCTTGCACTTTCTGAGGCGAGGACATTCACCGATTGGTCATGTTCATCTAAACACTGTTCATCTTTTGCACTACTGGGCCAAAGATATTCATCGAAAATCATTCATCTTTTTGCTTTGGGCCAAAGATATTCATCGAAAATCATTCATCTTTTACTACGGGCCAAAGATATTCATCATAAATCATTCATCTTTTGCACTACTGGGCCAAAGATATTCAATAATATCATCATTTAAGGCGAGGATGATGAAAAATATTTTTTTTTAAAGCGAATCGATTGAAACAAAATGACAAGGATTAAGGATTAAGGATTAGTACTTTGTTTTATCCACGTCCAAAAATACCTCAAAAATAATCATAGTGGTGTAAAATTCAAGAATGATCAAAACATGGATACAATCAAAGCTAGTATCCACAATAGATATTTTGAACGAAAAGAAAAATTTTCATTTTTCGATGAATAGTCTTAAATGATAAATGAATAGTCTTATCGTATCGTGAATAGTCTTAGTATCGTGAATAGTAACTCAGACACCAAAAGTTCCAAATTTGATAAAAAAACTTGGATCAATATTTGACATAATGATATTGAAGAAATAATATCATTCTGAAAAAAAAATAATATCCACTTACCTCGAAGATCGATTACTTAGCTAAGCTGGAATCTTTGGATATAGACTATATCTTGAACTTTCACCGTATAGCAATACTCAAAGTATACTCAAAATACTCACAAGAATAAACTCGATAATATAGAGAGAAAACTTGATTTACGGTGTGATTTTCAATTCTAACCTAAGCACTTTTTAGGAAATTGCTTAGAACACCAAAAGCGAAAATTTAATAAAATATTAATATTTATAAAAATATTATCGTATTCTTTGAAATCTGAATCTCAACAATTCACACATACCAACCTTCTAGAAGAAAATAAAAAAAAAACGTTTTTCTAATTTAAAATAATTTAAACTTCCAAAATTAATTATTTGAACTTGAACTTCAATAATTCACAATAAATAGCCCTTTTATCAGAAAATTCGAATCTCGCGAGTTTTTATAGGAAATCAATTCTCTACAACTTTGCGGAAGAAAGTTTTTCTAAATTCCCAACAGAAATTGGCCAAAATCCATAAGCGGGTGATTTTAGAGGTATAATCAAATTTCGATCGATAAATGGGGTCCATGAGAGCATGTTTAACATGTTTTAAACATTTATTGCAACAAAAATACTCTTCCTCCTCGTATACTCATATATCCCACATTAGTTTGTAAAAATATCACCATTATTATATTATTAAAATATAATAATATATATTTAAATGAATTATTTTATCGAGAAAAAAATAAAATTTCAATTTTTAACAATTGTCACATTAAAAATTTTCTCCATCTATATCCACATAAAATCAATATTTTCCTCATCATATGAATCAATAATTAATTATTCACAAATAATATTACGAGAATCACAATATTGACAACGAGGCGGTTCGAGGAAAGAGGGGCTTTCGATAAAATTTCTCCTTCTTGGCGGCGCAATTAGGTGACCAAACCTCTCCTTAGGCGAACTTTCTAGACATTGCCAATAATGTTATCTAATAATATTATTAGGATAATATGAATTATTGTTTAAACAATGAAAAATCTTGTGTAATGACAATTATTAAAACAACGACAATATAAAATATCAATATGACAATTATTGAATCAATAAAATAAAACAACGAGCGATAATTCTTTGTAACCATTATTGAGTAGTGCCCTTCTTACGTAAAGTCGATAATTGGTGCAATCTGGTATCTTCTGGATTCAACAACGCGTATTCTTGTGTTTTAACCATAGGGTATTCAACGATTAATAGCGGTAACAACTTCTGTATTATTTTTAAACAACTTATATTTGTCATTTTCTTCCTCCATAAACTTTTTTTAGTTATGGGGCCCACATGGGCTTGCGTAAATCGTCGTCGATACGAATATTCACAAACGATCTGAATATTCCACGACCAACGAATATTCCCAAACAACAATGAATATTTTATAACCACTTGCATATTTTGAAATATTTGCGTATTTTACCCGTAACTATCCACATTAATCACATCAACCCTTACTATTTCAAAATAATAATTAGAGGAAATTAAATTTCATTTATTAATTATTTGGGATCTTACACTTAGGGTTCCAGAGCCGAACGAAAGGATATTCTGGCGACCCGAAGGTGGCTGGATGGCCATTCCCCTCTGGGCCCTGAAATATGGGGTCCGGTTTCCTCTTCATGAATTCATTTCTTCCTTTCTCTGCTTCGCCGATATCGGGTTCGCACAACTCGTGCCGAACTCGTACATTCATCTGATTTCTTTCATTGCTCTTTTCCAAGAGGTCGGGATCAGTCCCGACCTTGATTTCTTTTTCATCTTATTCACAATCGGGAAGTCAAAGGAACCCGGCTTCCGGCAACTCAACCGAGTGGCTGGTGTAGCCACCTTCATGAAGACTCCATCTAGTAACAAAGGATGACATCCTCAGTGGTTCTTCATGAGGGGAACCGATCTAGCCCTTCTGTCGAATTGGGCCGGTCCCGAAGACCCTATTGCAAAGGTGTCCAAATTTCCCAAGGATCAAGCCGACTCTTTCAAGGCATTTTACAAGAAGCTGCAGAAAACCGAGTGGGGTCTGGAGGTCATTTCTAAAGAGGCCTGACTCTACAAACACGGTTGTAAGTTGTAATCCTCTACCTTTTCATTCCTTGATCTAGTAGTTTCCGACTCAACTCCCTCTTCCTTGTGCAGTGACGATCTTCAAACCCGAAGGGGCCGATGCCTCCCTGATACCGCTTCTAATCTCAGCTGGACCGATCCGCCTCCTTATCATCGACGAGACGCCCGAAGGGGAGACCATCCCGATTTTTGAACTCTCGACCGGTTCTGCTTCGGGTCCTGCCCTTCCGGATGCCTCTGTTGCCGAACCCACATGCACAAATGTTTTGAAGATGAGCCAGGCTGAGAAGATGGCCTTGTTGAAGAAGACGAAGAGGCCTTCCGTCAAACCTTCCACCAAAGCCTCCCATAAGGTCACTTCCTCAGCCCCGCCGAAACCAACTCTTCCTCTAACTACACAAGCGGCGACGGTCTCTGCTATGCCAAAACCAGCTCTGCCACTTCCAACACAAGTGGCCACGATCGACGATTCCGAGGATACCGAGGAGGCTCCGCTCCAACCTCGAACCAAAAAACCACATTTGGGTAAGGACCTGGAACTGTAAGTCGTGGATGCCGACCTTCCTCCCTCTTCGACTCCCACGTCTAAGGCCAGCTCTTCCCAAGGAACGCCGACAACCTGTTGGTCGAAGAGCCCGTCGAAAGTGTTTCCCTTTACTCTGTTCGATCATTTCAAGCTTTCAGGCGATGACGAACGGTTTAAGGGATTCTCTTCCGAAGAGTATCTGGTGGCTTATGTCCGGGCTCAGTGCCAGGTAATTCTGAGGGTGTTTATCTTGGTCTTGTAAACTTATACTTTGATTTCCATAGTTGATGTGTGCGTTTGTTGTAGGCCAATGCCATTCTTGCTCGAGCCATTCCTCCTCTCGCCCGAACCACTAAAAAGGAAGTTCTGCTGAGGTCGGATGTGCTGCTGCTTGAGGCTGAGGTTCGGGGCCTAAACTCAGACTTAAAGAAAGAGAGGGATCTCCATGCTTTGACCAGAATAAAAGCGACCCAGTTGAATAATGACAGTAGGTGAGTTCAAGGAACAATATTCACTGCTTCAGCAGGAGTTCGTCAGCCTCGAAGGTCATGCCAAAAGGCTTCTGGAGGAGAGGGATCATCTGTCCGGAGAGGTCAAGGATCCGGAGAAGGCGGTTGATGCCATCACAGAGAAGTTCTCCGAGATGCATGACAAGATGATGCATATGATCCGGGCGAACAATACTTTAACAGCTGAGGTCAACGCCTTATAAGGAGAACTCGCCGAGGCCAAGCAGCTTGCGATTGCTGAATACGAAGAGTTGGATGCCCTGAATGATAAAGTTATGGCCCAATTTGGTGAAGGGTATGAAGCTTATCGAGAAAAGGCTCGGGCAAAACTGACAGCTGCTGGGCTCGATGCCTCCCTCCTCGAGTCCTCGGATGATGAATCAGGAGCCGAAGATGGGGGTCCACAGGAGTAGTTCTTTCCTTAGGACTTATAATTTTTTCCTTTCTTTTCTTTAAATGTAACAGTCTCAATCAGTTATGCTTGAAACTTTATCGATCAGTTTGTATAAAACTTTCTGATCAGTTTTGTTCAAAGCCAGTCTGATCGGGTTTTGTAAGAACTTGTAAATATGAAATTTTGATAATATTTTTCTCGATCAGTTATACTTGTGACTTTTACCGATCTCAAACTTGCTGATCGGCTTATGCCCGAAGCTTATCTACTCGATCTAATAGTTTCCTGATCAGTTATACTTGTGAATTTTCCCGATCAGTTATGTCCTTTCTGACTTTCTTATTGGTTTAATCCCGAAGCTTATCTGATTGGGTATATAAAAGCATATGAATATATATATGGAGTATGAATGCATCCGAAGAAAAATCTCATTTATTTCATTAATAAATAGAATGGCTTACATAAGTAAAGGAAAGAATGACATAGCTTTTACTGGTAATATTTTTTAAGTCTTCCAACATGCCATATATTCTTTACTTCTGAACCATCCATTGCTCGAAGCCAATATGTACCTGGCTTCGGCACGTCTACTACTTCATAGGGACTCTCCCAGTTAGGCATCAGCTTGCCAGTGTTCTAGGGGGTTGATGCCTCTGATTTCCGAAGGACCAAATCCCCAACTTCAAACCTCCTCTGCTTCACCTTCTGATTATAGTGTCGAGCTGTTCTCTTCTGGTAGATTGTCAACCTTATCAGAGTTGAGTCCCGAAATTCCTCCAAAAGGTCCAAGTTTGTTCGCAGTCCCTGGTCGTTGTACAACTCCTTATATTGGCTGACCTGGAGGGTAGGAGATCCAATCTCAACAGTTATGAGTGCATCGGTCCCATACGCCAATCTAAATGGTGAATCTCCCGTGGTTATTCTCGGAGTAGTCCGGTAAGCCCACAAAACACTGAGTAATTCTTCGGGCCACCGACCTTTTAATTCGTCCAACCTTCTTTTGATGCCATTAAGTAGAGTTTGGTTGGTGACCTCTATTTGACCGTTCAACTGGGGGTGGGCAACTGAAGTCTTTCGGTGCTAAATTCCCAATTATTTCAGAAAGGCTTCAAATTTCGATCCCACAAATTGCCTCCCATTGTCTGAGACCACCGCCATCGGGATACCGAATCGATAAACAACCCCTTCTTTGAAAAAATTCAAGCATTCTTATTCGGTGATCTTATGTAGAGGCTTGAATTCGACCCACTTTGTCATATAGTCAATGGCCACAATCACAAAGCATACTTGTCCCTTGGCCTTCGGCAGCAGTACCATGATGTTGATTCCCCATACAACAAAAGGAATCGGGGACAAGACCGAGCACAACTCTTCTATAAAAGTCTTTGGCCTCCTGGTAGATGGTCGACCAATAGTATCCCTATCTCAGAATCTTGTATGCCAGTGACTTGGCCCCCATGTGATCCCCACAAATTCCTTCGTGTACTTCCCGAAGTGTATAATCTGCTTCTGAGGGTGTCAAGCATTTGAGCTCTTGTGCTTGATCTTCCTTGCTAAGATTCGGTCCGAAGGTAGAACCCCATCTGCCAGCAATCGAGCCGGTCCAAAGCTAGCACATCTGTCTTCGGAACACTTGGCTGTTCTAAGACCTCTAGATACATCGACCCGTTGAAGGAGCTTGCTTCGGTCGTTGCCAATCTGGCTAGAGCAGCTGCTACCGTATTGTCCGACCGATCAACTCCCTGACACCTATATGAGCTGAAGTATATGAGCTTATCTTTCACTTCGGCCAGATATTTTGACATTCTCGCCCCCTGAGCCTCATACTCCCCCGATAACTGCTTAACCACCAGCTGTGAATCACTGTAGATGACCAACTTCTGCACTTCCAAGCTTCGGGCCAACCGAAGTCCGGCTAATATGGCCTCATATTCTGCTTCATTGTTAGTAGCTTTGAATTGAAACCGGATGGCTTGCTAAACTTTAAACCCTTCAGGACTTGTCAGAATAACCCATGCTCTACTAACGTCCGATGTCGATGACCCGTCCACATACAGAGTCCATGAAGTTGGCACCTACTGAGTTTCGACAACTGTATTCACGTTTGGTTTGGTGAAAGAACATTCCACTATAAAGTCTGCCAACGCCTGTCCCTTGATTGCCGTTCGGGGATGATATTCTATAGCAAACTGTGTTAATTCCATCGCCATGGTTTAACTCGACCCGACACTTCCGGGCATGCAAGATTTCTTTAACTACCGATCCAGATATACCACCACCAACCGACCCTGGAAATAATGTCGAAGCTTCCTGCTTGCAATGATCAAGGCATAAACGAACTTTTCTAGGTTCGGATATCTTGTTTCTGAGTCTCGAAGAATATGGCTGATGTAGTATACCGGGAACTATTTTCCTCCCTTGTTCCTTACCAATGTTGCCCCTATTGCCATTGAGCTTGCAACCAAGTATAAGTATAAAGGTTCCGAAGGGATCGGTTTCATCAATAAAGGTTCTGAAGACAAATATTTCTTGATCCCTTGGAATACGTCTTCACACTCTGAGGTCCACTGGAAACTTTTCTCATTCTTCGACCCCTTGAGAGTGTCAAAGAAGGGTAAACATCTTTCTGCTAATCTCGACACAAATCTGCGAAAGGCAGCTATCCGGCCCATCAACCTATGCACATCTTTATATGTCTTCAGAGATTTCATGTCTAAGATCGCCTGAATTTTCTCTGGGTTTGCTTCGATACCTCTCTTGCTGACTAGATATCCTAGAAACTTTCTTGACCCCAATCCGAAGGTACATTTAGTAGAGTTCAGTCTTATCTTGTGTCTTCTTACTGTTTCGAAGCAGCTTTCTAGGTCCTCCAGATGATCTCGGACTGACATACTTTTCACAATCATGTCGTCCACATACACTTCCATGCTTCAGCCTAGTTGCTTTCTGAACACGAAGTTCATCATTCGCTGGTATGTTGCCCCGACATTTACCAATTCGAAGGTCATCTTCCGATAAGCATAGATGGCCCGATGAGTAATGAAATTGGTCTTCGGGATATTCTCCTTGTTCATCAAAATCTGGTGGTATCCCGAGAAGGCATCCATGAAGCTTAACATACCGTACCCCGAAGTGGCATCAATCAGTTGGTCTATGTTGGGCAAAAGATAGAAATCTTTTGGGCACGCCTTGTTCAGATCGGTGTAATCGATACATAATCTTCACTTCCCATTCTGTTTCTGAACCAATACCACATTAACCAACCATTCGGGGTAGTCAATCTCAAAGATGAATCCTGCCTCCAACAATTTAGCGATTTCCTCATCTATTATCCTCTGCCTTTCTGGGGCAAAAATCCTTCTTTTCTGTATCACTGGTTTTCTCTTCGGGTCTACATGCAGATTATGTAAAGCCACCGACTCACTTACCCCGGGCATGTCGCTAGGCTCCCA
The DNA here is from genome assembly GCA_020205605.1 of Panax ginseng. Taxonomy (NCBI): domain Eukaryota; kingdom Viridiplantae; phylum Streptophyta; class Magnoliopsida; order Apiales; family Araliaceae; genus Panax; species Panax ginseng. Next base: position 94,528,947 of record CM035129.1, read on the forward strand.
AGCAAAGATATCGGCATATTCCCGAAGCAAATCTACCAGTCCTGTCCGTAGTGGTTCTGTTAATCCCGCCCCAATTTTGATCAGCTTCTCTGTGTTGCCGGGGACTAACTCTACATCTTCAATCCCTTCAGCAGGCAGGGCCATCGGCTCGGTGCTTCTCTCAGTGAATGGTTCGATTTCAATGGCCATCATTTGTTTCTGTTTACTGACCCCAACCCCTGAAGACATCAAAGTGTTTCGATAGCACCTTCGGGCAATGTCAAGATCGCCTTTTACCTCCCCAATCCCGTTCGGTGTCGGAAACTTGATTTTGAAATGTGGTATGGATGTTACTGCCTGTAATGCTGCTAGCGTTGGCCTTCCCAAAATAGCATTATATGCCGAATCCACTTGTACCACAAAGAATCTGACCATTATTTCTGCTTGCTGTGGTGTTGTGCCAAACTTGACAGGCAGCTCAATAGTTCCTGACATATGCATCGGGTCTCCACTAAAATCGTACAATGGGCCTTCTCCACCCAACTCCATCTTCTTTCCTTCTAGGTCCATCCTTTGATAGGCGTGCATGTACAGTATGTCGACCGAGGACCCATTATCGATCATCATCCTTTTCATGTCCACTGGCCCGACCTGAGCTGTTATTATCAGCGCTCCATCATGCGGCTCAATGAGATCGGTAGGGTAGTCTTCATCTCAAAAAGAGATGGATACTCCCGAGTAGACCCAATCTTTTCTGGGCGAGGAACCTGCGACGGACAACACGGCCTTGAGGTGTCCGCCTCTCTTCTTCCCGGTTACACGTCCTACTGAACTGCCCAAAATTACATCAATCACACCTCGGGGTGGCGGGTTTGGTTTTGACTGTGTATCTCGAGCCAGCCCTCTATCTTCCTCTCGAGGTGCCTCTGAACCTTCCCGATCAACCACATACTGTACTAACTTCCCATTCTGAACATTCTTTTCAATCAAATCCTTTAGATCGTTACACATCTCCGTCGTATGCCCGTAACTTTGATTGTATTCATAATATTTGTCCTGTGCTCTCTTGTCGAGCTTTGGGTGTGTCGAACATGGCTCAAAAATGGTTTGTTCCGCATCTCCTCCAATATCTTTGCCCGATCTGTGTTGAGGGCAGTGTAGACTTTGTTGACATTTCTGTTCGAAAAGGGCGATCGGCCACTGCCCGAACCTCCGCCGCTATAGTTTTTTCTTCCAGAGTTATCTGACCTCCCCTGATTGTCCGATCACTGATAAGTCTGCTTGTCCCAATCTCTGGACTTCTCATAGGAATGGGAGTGCGGTTTGAAGTTTCCCATAGCCTCCTCAATTGCTATGAATCCCTCGGCTCAATGGAAAGCTTCTGTCAAATTCGTCGGAGGGTTGATCACCAGATCCTTCATCAGTTTCTTCGACTTCCCGATGTAACGCCCGAGAAAAATCGGATTTTCATGACAATTAAATTTTTATTTGATTATGTGAATTAAATGAATTTAATTGATTTATTATGTGAGTAAGTTATGTGAAGGTCGTTCTATGACCTAGAATGTGCTAATATGGTTAGTAATCTGGCTACGTGCTAGAATTAATTGTTTAGAATTTTCAAGACGAAAATAAATGTTTTTCGAGAAATTTCCGTAAAAATACTATTCATCCATTTCTGTTCGGGGAATTATTTGAAATTCCGAGAAACGCGTAATGATAGAATATCGAGATAAGATGAAATATATGATAATATTTCATTTATGGCAAACGGAGTTTTTGCCTGCGGACTTAAAACCTAAGGGTTGAGTATATTGATTTTCGAGAAGGAAATGAAATGCGTAAAAGAATTGCGTTATAGTTAAAGCGAGTGTTATGCAACTGTGGTACTATTTAGTATCTATGTATAATACGATGAGTAAATACGAAGTATAATATGATTATTGTACGAGTAGTATACGGAGAGAATACGTGAATTGTATGTATAGAATACGATTCGTATTATAGAATTAAGTTAAGTCTTAATGTTAATTCATTTGGGTTGGATTATATTTACTCCAATCAATTAAAGGAGCAAGCCCAAGGTATTAGTTGGTTAAGCCCAATTTAAGAAAATCGAACCGTGGATCGAACCGGTGGGTCACCAAATGGGTAAAACCCATAGGGCAACCCATGGAGATGACCCATGGGGTGGTGGGCCGGCCATTTGGTGTGCAAGTCAAGCAAATCACTTGGTCACCAAGTATTTTACTTGGTGACAAAGTGTTGAATAGTAAGGAGGTGATGGTAGTTGTCCAAATTGCCCTCCATTCTAATTTCCTATAAATAAGAAGCTAGGTTGGTTCATTTGTGTAATTGTTACCGTTAACACTGTTGGATCACCCGGTGGATAAAATACAAGATACGCTGCGGTCGCATGGTTGAAGATGCTGCGGTATTGACAAGATTGTTGAATTATTGATTCGTACATAAGAAGGCACTACTCAATAATTGTTACAGTAGATACTGTTCAATATTTTATTTTATTGATTCAATAATTGTTGCGTTGTTAGTTTATATTATTATTGTTTCAATAATTATCACTGCACAATATTTTCCATTATCAGATCAATAATTCATATTATTTGAATAATATTATTAGATAACATTATTAACAATGTCTAGAAAGTTCTGTCAAGGAGAGGTTAGGTCATCTAATTGCGCGCCAGTAAGGAGAAATCCTTATTGGAAAGTCCCATCTTTCCTGGGAACGGCCTGGTTGTCATAATTGTGATTCTGTAATATTATTTGAGAATAATTAGTTATTGATTTATATGATAAGAAAATATTTATTTGATATGGATATAAATGATGCATTTATTTATTTATGTGGTTATAAATGAAGGAATTAATACTGAGGTGTTTTATCAGTATTTTGTCGGACTGAAAGTATTAAAAATCATCCGTTTGTGGATTTCGGATATTTTTGGGTTGGAATTTGGAAAAACTCAAAGCTACAAAGTTGTAGAAAATTCGATTTTAGGCAAAATGGACATAAAATTCGTATTTTTTGATAACCGGGCTATTTTCTATGAATTATTGAAGTTTTGGAAAATAAAATAATTTTTATTAATTTATGGGTGGGACCCACTTGGTTATCAACATGTGGGCAGCTGAAAATTGGTTTAAAGTTGGCTGGTGGGTGAGAATTTTCAAGAGGTGGCGTAAGAATTTTGAAAAGAATTAATAATATTTTATTATTTTAGTCTCCTATGGCGTTCTAACATTTTCCTATAAATAGAGGGCTAAGTTAGAATTGAAAATCACACCAGAAACAAGTTTTCTTTCTCTCTATATTGTCGAGAGTATTTTAGTGAGTATTTTGATACTTTGAGAGTTGCTATTCCGTTCAAGTTTTTGTCGGCTTTATATCCGAAATTCAGTCAAAAGTACGGTTATTTTGAGGTAAGGGATGTTATTTTCTTCTCAAATGATATTATTTTCTTCAATATCATTATGCCGAAATATTGGTGAACTTTTTAATCAAATTTGAAACTTTTTGTGTCTCTGGAGTTACTTATTCACGATATCTGTGACTATTCACGATATCTAAGACTATTCACGTATACTTACACTATTCATAGAAAAAATGAAAATTTTCCTTTTTTGTCCAAGATGTCTATTTTGGCTACTATCTTTGATTGTATCCAAATTTTGATCGTTATTTTTGAATTCTGCTTCAAAATCGGTCATTATGAAGTATTATTGATCTTGGATAAACTGTTATACGAATCCTTAATATTTGTCCTTCTATCTCACTGGATTTGTTCTTAAAAATATTTTTCATCATCCTCAATCCTTAATGATGATATTATTGAATATCTTTGGCCTGTAGTGCAAAGATGAATGATTAACTGATGAATATTTTTGGCCCGTAGTGCAAAGATGAATAGGTGTTGAGATGAACATGATCGTCTGGTGATACAAATGAATATCTTTGGCTTGTAGTGCAAAGATGAATATTTGATTAAAGATGTATATTGATTGTTGTTACAGGGATAAAATATTGATGATGAACTTATAAATCTTAGAAGATAGTAGAATTCATTCTCTACGTGACTCTTCTAATGGATTGCTGTTTTCGCTGCAGAATATTGATCTAAAACTTGTTGTCTATTATATTCTATCATATTTTTCCCTATTGAAGACTAATGATAATTTATTGTATATTATCTTAGTCATAATATTCTTTACTGGGCTAGTTGAGCTCACCCTTTTCCTTTTTGTTCCATTTTTCTTCTTAGGAGGTGAGAACATAGCAAGATCTAAATCGGTAGTGCGGGTGATGGTTCTAGGAAGTTGTTGTAGCAGTCCTCACTATTTCTATAAAATAATGTATAAATAAATGTAATGAGGACTCATTTGGGTGTGGATATTGTCTAGATGACAATATTTGTATTTTAACTCACAGTATGCATTGTCGTATTTTACACGACATTTGTATTATTGAAGTTATAGTTTACTTTCTGTACCATGTATTTGGCGACTCAGAATGAGTGTTGTATACCTATTTTGGGGGCACCACATATTATACTTTATGAACAATGAACGATGTAACCGGTTTATGAACCTGGGAAGAATTATACTTTGATTGTAATAAGAAGATAGTAATTACATTCATTTTGTTGTATTTCAATGGAATGATTGTATGGATGTTAGTACAGTGGAGCACCATGTGTCGGGTTGGAAGATACCCGAATTTGGGGGCATCACAGCTGGTCTCGGCTACCTTCTCCTCGTTCTCTTCCTTGCCCTACGAGAGCCCGAGAGTGATTTTCATCGGCCTGACTCACCTGATTGGGCGTGTGTTGGCTGTCATGGAAGAGTTTACGCTGGAGGGAAGGGGCCGATTCTTCCTGACCCCCCTGGGTTCTAGAACCCAATCTATCTTTCATCGACCCCCTCACCTGTGTGGTGGGGTGGGTCTTCGCCTTCTCTTGGACAGAGGCACTGTTCTCCCTGCTCGCCATAGCCTGCCACCGGAAAAGATGGTTGTGATTGTAAGAACACTAAAAAGCCCTTCTTCTAGAGCCAATGTTAACGCTTAAGTTTCCCGACGCGTCAATCACGTAATCAACGCTTGAACTCCAAGACACAATAACATTACACACACGAAGCTTGACGGCTTGTGCCGCCGGGGGATAACTCCGGTGTGAGAATAGGTACAGGCCGTTCACAAAGTTTAATAATGGAGGCTAAGTATTTAGTGCTCAAAGATGTATTACCTGTTAATTATAACCCAAGCCTTGTATTTATAGTATCTCATCACCTTAGAATCCTTCTTCGAGTCGGTTTAGGACTCCTAAATTATGGTAATTACCATAATTTGGGTCCAACACAATCTCCTTAAAAGGTGAAAGTGGAGTCCAATCTAAACACTACCTTTGGAGTTACCTTATTCAAATACGGTTAGGACTCCAGACTCTGTACGCAGTACAACCCACTGCACAGGCCCAACCCAACCGAACTCACCATCTAATCTGAGTCTCGGCCCAAAGGACTCGAGGGCCCGACCCCGAACACCATATACAAGGGTAAGGTTCCGGCCCAAAGGACTCGGATACCGAACCCAAACACCTTCGGCTTCTCCATGGACTTCAGCCCATCGAGCTTATGCATCCCTTCCAATGTCAGGCCTTCGGCCTAATTGGAGGTCGGTTAAAACGCTCCCGAACAATTATCAATAAAAAACAAAAATCAAATATAATAAAAATACAAATTATTATTAACAAAATACTTACAATTGCTAAATATTGGAGTAGTTGATTGAAACATGTAAAACATATTGAATTATTGTATATATTTATAGATTTTCTAATTACCCTAACAATTTCTATACGTTGCTATTTTCTTATAGATTTTTTCATGTTTTGATTATTGTACATATTTGTTTTGTATTTCAATTTTTTTTTTGTAGTTGATTAATGTATTGAATTAATTTTTTTATTCTTCCCACTTCGTCTTCTTCATCTCCTTCTTCTCCTTCATCTCCTTCTTCACAGATCTTCATCTCCTTCTTTTTCTTCTATCCTCTCTCCCATTTAATAATATTAAAATTATAGTCCATGAGATTTTCGTTCCTTGATTTAATTTTTTTGGATTGCCGAAAAAATGGTTGGACTAAATATAGTCCATCTGCTGGAGCAAAATCTGCTTCGTAGACTAAATATAGTCTAGGATTTTCGCAACTCCGGTCTGCTAGTTGTTTTTATGAGAGCAGATTCTCTGTCCCTATTTTTTCTGTTCCTCCCCCCACTTAAATTTTGACACCTACCCTTTTACTTAACACCAATTAATTCTAAAATTAAATAAGAGACTGTGTCAAAATTTAAGTGAGGGATACAAAGAGACAGAAAAAATGGGGACAAAAGATCTGCTCTTTGTTTTTATAAAACCATTTTTTGAATTATTGGTTTCATGTGGCATGTGGCATGTTCCCGGTTTAGAATATTCAACTTGATTGGATACAACTAGAAGGAAGGTGTTTCGAGAGGAAGATACCTCAATGAGTTCAAGTTCCCCACGGTTTGTTGTAGGTCTATAAAAACCCATTAGAAAAACAAGTACTGAATTTCAATTTGCACAACAGATTTTAACTAAAAATCGATTTGCACTATAAATTTTAATTTAAATTAAATACCCTTTATGTAACTATAAATTCCTCATTATTTTTTGGCCTAACATTCTCTTAAAATATACTCTATCTCTGGATTTCTCATATGAATTATATCTATAATGTAGAAGTTTAAAGAACTCCTGATATTCTATATGATTGCAATTTTCAAAGAATATTTGACTGAAAAACGATGCAAAGTGTTTATTTTATTTTCTCGCTAAAAGTGTAATATACATTTAATTAAAAATAAAATTTAACATACAAATTAATTTTAAGGTTAAAATTTAGGATTTAAATTAAAATTTAGTAAAAATAAGAGACTACTAACGTTTATTTTATTATAGTTGACACACTTTATTAAAGTAATATGTAATTAACTTTTTAATATACTAGTAATAATTATACAATTAAACGAACTAAAGGTATTCAATTGGCTCATTCTGCTAAACTAATTAGATGAACCATAGTTTATTATCTATGTCGTTTTATCCAACAACAAAAAATTGAACTAAAAGAAATGGCGTGGAAGATTAAAAGTCACACATCAACTATTAACTACATAATTAAAAGCACAAATTTTATTTGGTTTCACCAAATTTCTACATAATGGTATCAAATTTAATCAATTTCGAATCCAGAAAGATGGAGAAAAAGGAGAAAAGTCATCCTTCTGTAAACGCCAACTAATCGCTCAGTTTCCTTTCTATAGCTTGTCACTTGGAGGTTATTGTGGGACTTCAAATATTCGTTCTGAGCCTTGTAATCTTTGCTTAAACATTTTGACCTTGAGGTGAAATGACACTTTTGTCCTCTTGCCACTGTTATAGGGAAAATGTGTAAATTTTGGGTGTCTACAGATATTCAATTTTGTTGTACTTATGCAATACAATGAAATGAGCATGACAAATACATAAACGCCCAATGCATGACAAGATATAATGATGCAATGATGCAAAACAATATATAATGATGCAATGATGCAAGTGTCGAGCCCCTAGCGAGGCTACCTACGTATCGAGAATCAAGCATGATCGTAGTTCAAATGCAATGAATGATGAATTAAATGCAGATGGGCACCGGTTTCACACAGTCAGAAATATTTTAGAGTTATTTTGTATTAAAAAAACTAATCATGACTTGTTTAATTTAATGAAAAGACTAAATCCACATCAGGGATCATAATTAAAAGTAAGTTGAATTATGGAAAGTTGTGGTCATATCGTTCTTTGGGCCACTCTGTGGGGATAATTGTTATGGCATCGTCACCAGGGTCGTCGTCGAGGGAATCGTATCGTTGCCCAAGTCGTCGTCGGGGTAATCGTATCGTCGTCAGGGTCGTTGTTGGGGTCATCGTTAGGGTAATCATTAATTGCGGATATGATGTTGTAGGTGATCTCATTAGATATTATATCTTCTTTGAGGAGAGTCTATGACCCCAAATATCTACCTGTACATCTCTTTTTATCTTTGATGTACGCATGTATAATCGATTAAGTCCGCTTACATAATCATCGAACACTGTAACTTGGTGCTCACGATACAACATACACCATCATCTAACTATATGTAAACCTTAACAATAAGGAATAATAATATTAACTATTACATAATTATTCAAAATAAAATCCCAAGTCTTTACAACCTTAACACAAACCTAAACTTAGTCTCATGCGTTATCGCTACAATACACATATACTGAAATAATTATTTTATTACATAACCATTAGCATCACTTCATCTTGGACTTTCCCTTGTCCTTGCCTCAACCCTCACCTTCTCTCATCCTTAATCGGAAGGTTTAAGCAAGAATGAGCACAAATTGCCCAAAGAAGTATACTAATAAATGGGAAATATACATCGAGATAAAGGCATTTGAATTACTAGATCTCAACAAATGAAAGATTATCAAGTGTTAAAGAAGAACATCAAGAATAAGAATTTAAGAATTTTCAATATCATACTAAGGGGTGTAAAATACCTTGAACATATTTTCTTTCATCAAAAACCATCGATCGGTTTAACAATCAAATAGATCAGAACGGTCTCTGCAAGTACGCCAGTGATCAAATTTATTGTACCCTACATTGTGCACATGTATTAAGTTTAAAATGCATAAGCATAAATGGGACTATTTGTCCGACATCCGCTTTTTCCGCTCATTCTAAGTTGTTCATCTTAGTAATCATGCGAGACCGCACTCAAAGCAATTTGGATTGGTAAACATTTAATAGCTTCAAAGATTTGTTTTAAATCACTTTTTCCATCAATAATAACTAGCCTAAAAAAAAGGCCAGAACATACTTAGAAATAGCCTTCGATAATGAAATGAAATTTAAACATATGGCGCTTAAAATAATAATTGAATAATCATCGATAAGCTTGCAAGATAATTGAAGTTTGTATGACTTTTCAACGAAGAAACTTGCACGAATAAATAACTAACACAAGTCCAATACTTACCTCATCATGATAATATTAGTAAGGATTTAATAAATACCCAAGAGAAATGAGGGTTAGAAAACTTGCTCGATAAGCCCGCTACAATTAACGCTAGCAATTAACCTTCCCATAACCTAATCACATGTGTCTCGTTAATCACCATTCATACACAATCTAGTTTGAAGTAAAAGGGTCTCCTATTGATATGCTATAAACATCATAATAGAATATATTTAGAAAATATATGCCACCCATTTTAGATATCATAGGCAAACCAAAAAATGAACTTAAAAATGCCCAACATAATGCTTTTTTTTTATTTTTTTTTCTCACTTTTACCATATCTCGCTAAAACAAATATAACTAATTCGCTTTAAAACATTTTTGAGCGATTCTTGCACCCACGCGAAGCTAACTTCTGGGGCTACAACTTTCGTTCATGGACCATCTTCAAATTCCAAGCACAAAATTCTAGAAAATCCGTGCAAGGGGACTGCTCCGAATTTGTTGGATGATTTGACGAACTACTTTGAAAAGTCATAACTCCTTGCTTCAAGTCGGAATTAGTCCGCTCCGAGTCTATGGAAAGCTTATTCAGTGTACTATAATAACCCAAAAGCCCACAATTTTTTGGAAACAGTAGCTAGCCCTGAATTTGTCCTTAGGGTCAGCGGTTCACAATTTTTTTTCTTGCTTTCTAACATGTTTATTTCTACTAATCTACAAATGATATGACCATGATACTTGGACATAATAAACTTCATACATCAAGGTATTTTACAAAAATATCACATCCCGTAAAATACAAGTTTAAGACCACGAGCAGTCATTTTGAAAAGCGTGTGCCCAACAGATTTTCATACTTAGAAAAATTCTGGAAATTCCAGATTTCTGCAGAAATTTTTGTTGTGAACATGCTTGCTTACGATTTTCATATCTCACTCAATATAGCTTCGATTCGAATGAAATTTGGACATGTTATACCTCCTGCTACATACTATTTTACAAAATTATTACATGCAACAAATGGATTATCTAAGACATGATTTCGAGTGACCAAAAAATCCTGAAAAATCATACAAACTAGTTTAACCCAACTTTTGAGAAAATCATGATTTTGATTCTAGCATGCATGGGTTTTGATTCCTATTATCCAGACCACTTCTAATAACATATATATACATGTTACAACCATTCAATTCTCTAACTTTTCATGTTTTCATCAAATTAGCAACTAAGAGGCATTTTATCAAATAGTTAGCATACATGGCATGATTTCTTGATTCTATACGAATTAGTAACTTGTTTACACCAGAATTTTCCTTCCTTAACCTCCACATAGCAGAATCATACCCAAACATGGCATTACAAAAGAAGACAAACCAATAACCATACTAATTCATGCATTTTCTCCACTATTTTACTTAGGAACATAGAAAATAGCTTGAATGCTTACCTTATGGACGAATTCCTCTTGTTTTGATTGCTTCTAATGCTTCTTCTTGATTGCTAGACTCTCCCAAAATCTCCGTAACTCGTTGCTCCCAAGCTCTCACTCACAATTCTCTTTTTTTTTCTCTTTTGCTCTCTTGGTTGGAATATTGTTGTGAAAGAGGAGAATGAGTTTAGATGTAATGTATATACATCATATATGGTGTAATGAACTCAATTCTCCAAACCATTACACTCCCCCATGATCGCTCGCTTACCATTACACTCCCCATTCATTAGTCTAATTATGGGTATGAGTTACAAAAATGAAAGGTTTTGGTGTTATAAAGAAAAATAAACTCACCCTCCTTACTACCATAATATATACTAATATGCTCCTTTTATTGTCCCAATTTGATGGTCACGTGGACCCCCCCACTCATCGCACTTGAGTATAAACATTATAATAATCATTTAATCAATTAATGTCATTTTGACCATTTTGCCTCCGTAGTCAAACGTGTCGATACTTATATCGATTCCTACTAAAGTCGACGTCCCGGATGTCATGGAACTATCCGTTTTGTCAAACTCAACTTTAAAATTCGTAGTTGACTTTCCCCCCAAAAAAGTCAACCGATTGACTTTGACTAAAAAGTCAACCGTGACGCATTTTCGTGGTTACAGTCTATCTTGACTAATTTCGACGTTCCGGACTCAAATCTGTCCAAGTCCACTAAATTCCGCCCAAACTCAAAGTCATGTTTTAAAGTCATCCCACGAAATTAATAGATTAATTCCATTCTTACCCATTTTAAATAGTTGAATTAAACGAAACCAACCATTCAAACACATCTCATCACATAACATATAAGTAAACATAGATACATGTAGTAAATAATTATCACATAAGAATTTCATATAAGTTCGCTTTATTGAAATTGTTAAATTACATAGAAAATCTCTTGCTATTACATTCACCTCCTTATAAGGATTCCGTCCCCGGAATCATTACACATCAAACAAAGAGATTAGGGTAATTTTTCATCATTTTCTCCTCGAGTTCCCACGTAGCCTCTCCGGCATTGTGGTTCCTCCATACTACCTTAACAGAAGGTATTATCTTATTTCTTAAGACTTGTTCTTTTCTATCAAATATTTGCACCGGAACCTCTTTGTAGGTTAAGTCTTTTTCAAACTGAATAGGTTCATACTCTATGACATGCTTGTAATCCTGCTTACAGGGTCGTAGAACTAAAATGTGAAACACGTTGTGTATATGTTCTAGCTCCGGAGGTAAAGCTATTTCATAAGCTACCTCACCGACTCGTCTCAGCACTTCAAAGGGTCCTATGAATCTGGGACTAAGTTTTCCTTCTTCCCAAATCTCATTTTCCTTTCCAAGGTGACACTTTCAAAAACACATAAGTGCCGACGTCAAGTCTCATTGTTGCTTTGTTGATCAACATATTTCTTCCATCGATCCCGAGCCGCCACTAGCCTCCCCTCGTCGAATAGTTTTGATCACATCCGCAATCTGCTTGCACCAATTCGGCCCTAGTAGTTGACGCTTCTCCTACTTCATCCCAAAGACAATGGCATTCTCGCATTTCCTTCCATATAAAGCTTCATAAGGTGGCATCCCGATGCTCGCATGGTAGTCGTTGTTGTATGCAAATTCCACCAACGGTAGTGGTCATCCCAACTCCTTTGAAATCCATCACACATGCTCTCAAAGATGTCCTCTAACGCTTGAATAGTTCTTCGCTTCATGCCATCTGTTTGAGGATGATACGCGGTGCTCAACCTCGCCAAAGGTTCCTACGCGCTTCTTGAAAACTTCTCCAGAATTGGCAGGAATCATGGATCGCGATCAAACACAATTGATACTGGTACACCATACCTGGAAACGATCTCTTTGATATAAAGCTTTGCCAACTGATCCAAGGTATATCTGATCTTGATTGGCAAGAAATACGCTGACTTGGTCAATCGGTCGACGATCACCCACACTGCATCGTAACCCTTCTACGTAGTTGGAAGTCCTACCACAAAATCCATCGTGATATGCTCCCACTTCCTTTCTGAAATTTCTAACGGATGAAGTAACCCGCTTCGGTTTCGATGTTCCGCCAATCCTACGGGCATGTTAAACACTTATCGACGACTCATGACTTCTCTTTTCATATTGGGCCACCAATAATGTTGACAAAGATCCTGATACATTTTTGTGCTCCCCGTGTATTGAGTAACTTGAACTATGAGCTTCCTGCAAGATTTCTTCCTTTAACTCAGATACCGCTAGCACCCAAATTCTCTCCTCAAATTTTAACAGACCATCACCACCCATGCCAATTTAAGCTCCTCTCCGTCGGAAATTCTTTTCTTTATTTTCTCACATTCTTCATTACCACCTTGTGCTTCCTTGATCTTGTCCAATAGAGGACCAACCTCCATCGCGAACAATTTCCCATCCGCTCTCTCGACCTCTTTTATCTCTAGCTCCAAACCGCCATCTCCTTGATTAACTCCTCCCCGAAATATTAGCATTGCCAATCTACCACTGCCTTTTCTACTTAACGCATCTGCTACCACGTTAGCTTTCCCCGGATGATACAAAATATCGCAATCGTAATCCATTATTAGCTCCAACCATCTTCTTTGCCTCATATTTAACTCCTTTTGCGTGAAAATATACTTCAGACTTTTATGGTCCGTGTATATTTCACACTTCACAGCATATAAATAGTGCCTCCAAATCTTGAGGGCAAATACTACCGCTGCCAATTCCAGGTCATGGGTAGGATATCCCTTCTCATAATCTTTCAACTGACGCGATGCGTACGCAATGACTTTACCATGTTGCATAAGCACACAGCCAAGCCCCTTGTGTGACGCATCACTGAAAATCACGAAGTCACCTGTATCGTCCGGTAACGACAACACCGGTGCCTCACTCAATCTCTTCTTGAGTTCTTGAAAACTCTCTTCACACTTCTCAGTCCAGACAAACTTCACCTACTTCTTCGTTAAATTCGTCAATTTTCCTGCTATTTTTGAAAATTCTTGAATGAACCATCTGTAGTAGTCCGCCAATCCTAAGAAACTTCTCACTTCCGTCGGTGTTCTTGGTTGCTCCCAATTCTGTACCGCTTCCACCTTTGCTGGATCCACGAAGATTCCATCCTTGTCAATTACGTGACCTAGAAACTGAACCTTCTTCAACCAGAACTCGCACTTCGAAAATTTTGCGTATAATTTATCCCTTCTCAACGCCTCCAATACCAACCTTAAATGTTCAGCATGATCTTCCTGAGTCTTGGAATAGATTAGGATATCATCTATGAACACAACTACGAATTTATCTAAATACTGTTTGAATACCCGATTCATTATGTCCATAAACGCTGCTGGCGCATTTGTTAACCCGAACGACATTACCAGAAACTCGTAGTGATCGTAACGAGTTCTGAACGTTGTCTTAGGTACATCCTCCTTTCTCACCTTCAACTGGTGATACCCCGTCCTCAAATCAATTTTGGAAAAATATTTCGCTCCCTTCAACCGATCAAACAGTCATCTATCCTAGGTAACTGTACTTGTTCTTGATCGTCACCTTGTTCACTCTCGATAATCGATGCACGCCTCATCGACCGCCTTTTTTTTTACAAACAACACCGGTGCTCCCAAGGAGACACACTTTTGGTTGAATAAACTTCCTATCCAATAATTCCTCGTGAATCGTACCATCGCCTCCTTCATCTCTGCCGGCGTGCCATTCTCAGACGGGCTTTCAAAATCGGTGTCGTTCCCTGATTAAATCTATAACGAATTCGACCTCTCTATCCGGCGGAAGACCCGCAATTCTTCCGAATATACATCCGAAATTCATTCACTATCGGTATTTGTTCCCATTTCTAACACTACTTTCTCGAGTATCGACGATATGGGCCAAATAACCCACATATCCTTTTTTAGTAACTTCCTCGCTTGCATCATCGTCAGACAGACTGACGAGTGTCTCTCACGACCTACTCCCATATAGAACACTACTTTAGACCGCTTTCGAGTCTTAAGGTTTATACACTTTTTTCGGCAATCTATCATCGCTCCATGGTTAAATAACCAATCCATCCCTAGAATTACATCAAATTCTCCTAATTGAATTGGGATTAAGTCCACAGGTAACTTATATCCCCTGATATCTACAACGCAATTCCTATGGACATGGTTAATGGAATGACTTCCTTATTAGCAACTTCTATGTTCATAGGATATTCTAATTCTTCCCGAGGTAAGTTTAATCATTGGGAGAATTCATGCGAAATCGAAGGAACAAGTAAAGCACCCGAATCAAATAATGTGTAAGCGATATATCATTGATCTAATGATACACGAAACCACGCCCCTGGATGCAACCGCATCCCGAACCGCCATGTTGAAAGTCCTTGCTGCTTGAGTCGATTCTCGAAGTTGGTGGTCCATCAATTGTGAGAGTTCCACCGCTTGGTCCCCTCCCTCCATTTCCTCCTGCTGAGTTCTTCTTTGGGCAGCTCTTCGCTTGATGATCTAATGCTCCATAGTTGAAACATCCATTTCTCTTCGGTGCAGAGCAGTTGGGAGAGATGTGCCCCTCCTGCCCGCAGTTAAAACAGACATTCTTTCCTTTTAGACATGCCCTTGAGTGATTCCTTCCACACTCCTTGCACGCCTCAGTCCTCTTCTTTGTTTCCCCTGGTTTGCCCCCAGAGTTTCCCGAGTTGACATTATTGTTGTTGTTGTTCCACTTCCTCTTATTTACACCACATTTGCCTGCTTCGCTTTCTCCCACTTCGCTTTCCTCCTTCGCCTCTTCTTCTTTTTCTCCTTGTTGAACTTCATTAGGGCTTCACTTGCGCCTCAACATTATAGATTTCTCCGAGAGAGTCATGAAACTGTTCGTCTCATCAGCAAGACCGAAAGTCTGTGTCAGATAGCCATGGTTTGAGGCCTTGCTCAAACCTCCTCGCCTTTCTCTCCTCAAAGTCGACTGATGAGGTGCGAACCTCGCTAAATCGTTAAACTTTGCAACATCTTTGCGATGCATCATCATATCTTCTTGTTTCACTCCGAATCGCATCTCCATGCGACTCTTCATACTAACAGAAAATAGTTCTCAAAAAAGATTTTCTTGAACCCTTCCCAAGGTATCACACCTTCTCCAAATTAGGGTCCGATTTGCTCCCACCAAAGAGTTGGCTTCACCTTTCAAAGATATATATGGTTGCGAAGATAGTTTTCTGTCGCTCTCCTACTCAGGCGATAATAACGCCTTTTCGATTTCCTTAACCCAAGTCTGGCTTCATGGGTTCCGTAGTTCCTTTGAACTCGTGGTCCCCCGCTTTTGAAGTCTTTAAAAGTGCCACCAGGGGCCCACTGGAGGGTTGTTGACATTCGGGTTCGATTTTGAAGTGCCCCCACTAACATGTCTACAAACCGCTGCATAGGTTCTTGTGGATCCCAAAGATTACCGCTCGACCCTCGGGTGCTTGGCGACGTCTTCCTCTAGCCATCTATCTGTTCAAAATGAACTTA
This sequence comes from Panax ginseng, assembly GCA_020205605.1. Lineage (NCBI taxonomy): Eukaryota > Viridiplantae > Streptophyta > Magnoliopsida > Apiales > Araliaceae > Panax > Panax ginseng. Next base: position 94,545,025 of record CM035129.1, read on the forward strand.
ATATTATTATCTCATAACTTACTCTACAGCATATAGAATTCGTAAAAACTGAACCATCACATCCATACTTAAATAGAAACATATTTATTTTATAAACATAATACTCAAGGTATTTCATCGTCTTATGGCATTACGCCATTTACATCACGTGGCATCAATCACTTGGTAAAAATAGAAACCAAGCTTTTTATTACATAGATAAGCATTTTATTTGCTACTAGGAAAAAGTTCATCATAATATCTCTAAAGACCACTTAATGGCGCCCTTCATGCTCCTTATCCGCTATCTCTTTCATCGCCTCTCGGCTTATAACACTACCAGATTCGCACGCTCCTCACGTGGAAAGTGACGCACCCTATGCTCGGAACCTTCCATGTGCCGACTTAAACTTCGTATTTCATCTTGTCTATCTTAACCTTCTTGTCTCTAACTTCTCCTCCAATTCTCCGGTTAGCTTCTCAAATTTCTAACACGCCTCTTCTCTCATCTCCCGAAAAGTGGTAATAATCGCTTGTCAAGTTGGAGACTCGAAATCCTCGACTCCAACCCATTAATGGTATGTCCCAAGTGGGTTCGATAGCATCCTCTCATCCTTCAAATTTAACCTTACTTCGCCTTCAACCCGACAAATACTTGTCGGTCACCAGATCCGCAGCTTCGATCCGAATGAAATTTGGACATGTTATACCTCCTGCTACATACTATTTTAAAAAATTATTACATGCAACAAATGGATTAACTAAGACATGATTTCGAGTGACCAAAAATCCTGAAAAATCATGCAAACTAGTTTAACCCAACTTTTGAGAAAATCATGATTTTGATTCTAGCATGCATGGGTTTTGATTCCTATTATCCAGACCACTTCTAATAACATATATATACATGTTACAACCATTCAATTCTCTAACTTTTCATGTTTTCATCAAATTAGCAACTAAGAGGCATTTTATCAAATAGTTAGCATACATGACATGATTTCTTGATTCTATACGAATTAGTAACATGTTTACACCAGAATTTTCCTTCCTTAACCGCCACATAGCAGAATCATACCCAAACATGGCATTACAAAACAAGACAAACCAATAACCATACTAATTCATGCATTTTCTCCACTAACATATAATTAAACATAGATACATGTAGTAAATAATTATCACATAAGAATTTCACATAAGTTCGTTTATTGAAATTGTTAAATTACATAGAAAATCTCGGTTATTACAAACATAATAATTGACAGTGAAAAAACTCAACTGAATTGAATAATAATTTCTATCATTGATAACCAAGAACTGAAATTAGAATTTATTTGAGGGTCGCAAGACCATGAACTATGTCCTAGGTTATAAGTATTTATACTTAAACCTTTAACAATCATTAGACTATATGGACCTTCCTTCTCGTACTTAGGGGGATCAGCCTTTCATACCATATATTGTGCACAAACATCTTAACGCTTTTGCGTAAATAATCCCCTATAATAGGGTTATTCATCTCAGTTTTAACTTACGAGTCTGCACTAAAGTAAGTTTGGTTTGGATTAGTTTCAAGGGTAATTTAGAGTTCAAAACGTTCATCAACTAAGTATTAGTTGAATCAATAAAGGGTCACTAGCTATTTAACAATTCGATAATAACATAAGTTCGAACAATAATTAATAATCAAGGTTTAAACAACAATAACTCATTATTGAATAACAATGTATAACAAGGTGAAGCTTCCGAAAGAATTAGAAAGCCTCGTTTAAAGTCAAAGACTAAAATAGTTTAAGTTTTGAATAACGAGAAACAAGAACTAGAAACCTTGCTCATTAACGATTAAAGTTAAAAAACTTGAACAAGTAAGGATAGAAAACTTACTGAATCATAAACAAGGTAAGGTAAGAAACCTGCTTAATATAAGAGTAAGGTTCAGAAACTTGCCTCGTGCGTAGAATTTTATAGTTACTACTCACGTTCCCAAATAATCCTACACCATTTAATATCATAACACCAATTAATTGCAATACAATTACCATAATTGGTTCATTTCTTTTTAGCTTAACTTCATAATTCATAACACGTTATCACACTTTTTCGGACAATGGGTTTAACTTCACATTTAACATATTAATCAACCACTTGAAATCAATCTTTACTTGTTAAAAAAATCTGTTTAAACATATCATAACATGATTAACACACTTTCATTATCATTACATACAATTAGATTAACATCCCAAAATTTTATACATTAAAATAATCATTTCTGGCAATTCTTCCAAGTGGGGGTGAACATAAAGCAGTACTAAAGACTTTGACGCCGAGAGAAAGAAGCTTGAAACCAGGTCTTTGCAACTTGGTCTCTGCATTTGCAAAGACTCCTATTTACTCATGTATAGTGTCGTTGCAGTGCTTGAACAAGTCATCAGGCACTGAATGGCGCTGCAGCGCTCTGTTTCTTCACAGAACAGACGATGCGACACCTCGACACAGTATACGCAAACAGTGCTCACGAAGAACACAAAACAAAGCCAAATTGACCTAAAAACTTCGCCTAAACAACAAATTTAACATATATAATTTACATAAACTTCACAGAAACACAAACTAATGTTTCTAACATGATATTAACCATATACACAACATAAACATCCAAATTAAAACCTTTAAATTTATTATTTTTTGTAAAAACTCCATTTTTAAGACTTTTAACGAATTCGTTCACTATAAATTCGTTTCTTAATCAAAACAGTCCGTTTAAATCATATTGTTTTCGTTTCTTCATATATTTTCATAATCAATAACCAATTTATGCATTAAAACATGAATTGAGCATCAATTTTAACAACACATAATCCATATTGTTGATCGATTTCGCAATCAATAAATACGTGCAAGTATACACGGTCAACAAGTAATAAAGTGATAAGAAAAGTATCGTTCCCATGAGAAATTATTTAATAAAAATTACCAAGTATTAACTCTTAATCAAATTAATTTTATTTAAGCAATTGATTTAATTTTGTGAATTAAAATATATAATTAAACTACTACTACTACCATTAGTAGAAAATTAGGTTATGGAGATTTAAGATCACAACTTCACTTATTGCTTCACTTATATTAAAACACTTCTTATTAATTATGCTCACTATTCTAGATTGTTAATCAGGAACTTATTAGTATTTATAACCACCTTCCGATGCATCACAAACATATTAATCCAAATCCACAGTTGATAGAATTGAATCAAACACCCTAATTAACTAATTCACTATATTCCTATGTGAATTACAATTAAAAAGGATTTAAAGTACATGTTCCCTATCACATTACACGCAGTATAAAGGCATATCCCTATCCTAAACACAAATCATGAATTCCAACACCATGCAGAAAACACAATCACATGCTATTATGATCAGATCTAAATTTATACTTCATCTCCCAAATCCATATAGATTATCATGGTAATTGTTAGCTAGACAATTAAACACAATCATAATAGACAATCTATAGAATAGATCACAGTAATTAATAGAGAAGCATACTAAAATAAGTTATGCAATAAGATTCGTTGCAATCTTAAACAAGAAATTTAGTTCATTGTTATTGAATTAAAATCAAGAATCCACAATTGAATAAACATTAAAAGACAAGAATAAAAGTAAAGTAAAGAATGGAATCTTTTGTCTGCAAATCCGATGCTCCCATATTGCTCCTGCTCTTGATCTTCAATGATCTTCAAGTTGCTTCAATCTCCAACAATCCAATATAAACTAAGGTTTATGTTATAATCTATTGGAGTATTTTTATCTAATCTAATCTATCTATTCCTCCTTATTCTATGCCTTCCATCATGTATTTATAGGTTACAAGTCTAATTTTTAGCTTAGGAGGAAACCCAATCCAATTTGGAGTCAAAAAAGTGTCAAAATTCGCCCCAAAACGCGTCCAAGCTTGATCAAGCCCTACACTAAGCCCCTTCAATTACCGCTCACGACGCCGATTTCTACCCCTAGTGCCCTAGCTACCGAAATAGGCAAGGAATGGGCGCCCACGCATTGGGGCTTTTTTTGGAATTTTCTACTTTGACGTCCTTTAGGAAAATGGCCATAACTTCCTCGTCCGAACTCCGATTTCAATGATTCAAGATGTTTCGGAAAGAGGAGAAGTAGATCTACAACTTTCATTCTTTGAGTTTTTTGAAATAAGGTCCGAAGGAATGTTGAAATTGGCTCTGAAGTGGATGCTATGTAAATGGCAAGCCAAAAATGCGAATCTAGCAACCCCAAACGTCGATCCAAGTAACTTTTATCCCAATTCCTACAAAACAACATAAAACATGCATGAATAAACACAAAAACTTGAAAACTTTTAAGATATTAAGCTCAAATGCACTCAATTAATGGGTATAAAACCCACTCATCACATATTCATGTATATATCACTATAAACTCGCTGTAATATGATTTTCTTTATATTTATCATGTTTTCATGGATTAGTTAACTCTAAATCATATAAAAATAGTTTATATACACAATTTAACATATACAAACCATATATTTAACAATTATCATAAAAATTAAATTACAAAGAAATAAAAATATATCTTACAATGAAGAAAAGTGAAAAATATATACTGATAGTTTGAAGTTAGATTACTACCTTCAAGCCCTTGTTTAATCAACAAAGATGATAGCAACCTCCTTTAATTTTCTCAAACTCACAAAGAACTCCTCTCTTCTTCCTTCTCTCTTTTCTCTTTGTATTTCTTCTTTCCTCTCTCTATATTATAAGTAACTTATAAAAACTGATATATAATATAAACGTATAACATATAATACATATTAATAAATAATATAACTGATGTCAGTTACTTTTTTTTTATAAATTCAAAAGCCACTAAGGCAGTTTGACAAAAACTAAATTAAAATAGGAATCCAAAAGCCTTAAGCCTTGTTTGGTAGAGACTAAATTAAAACTCCTTTTAACTTATTTTAATAACTTATTTACTATATAGTTTATTTGTCACACTTTATTTAATTAAATTCTAATATTCAAATTCAATTAAATTAAAACTAACAACAACTTATTAAATCAAGATGCCACATAATCCAATTGCTACATAATTATAAATTTTATTATAAATTATAATTTTATTTAATAAATTAGTACATCTATAATTTAATTACTAAATTAAATTAATACAACATTATAACAATTCATTTAATCATTATCAATTCTCTAATTTAATTATTAAATTAAATTATAATATTACCATTATGTAATATAATAATTAATTAACACTCATTTCATTTAATTAACTCATTAAATTAAAACTCTAAACCACAAAATTACCAAATACCAACTTAATTAATATATTACACTTAATTAAGTTAATTCACCACAACTCATTAATTGTTCATTTAACTAATAAATAAATAAACCAATCAAATATTTATTTAACATATCAACTAAAATATTTATTTAATTCAATAAATATTGTAAATTACATATAAAAATTCTTGATCGTTACATCCTTCCCTCTTTACAAGGATTCTGTCCCCGAGAATCGTAACTCAAATAATTCATTCGACACATTCTTCCCTCCTTACAAGGATTCTGTCCACAGAATTGAAGACACAGATCAAACAAACAACTCAGGATAACTTTTTCATCATTTTATCTTCGAGTTCCTACGTAGCTTCCTTGACAATGTGGTTCCCCCATATCATCTTCATAGAAGGTATCACTTTATTCCTGAGCACTTGTTCTTTCCTGTCAACTATCTGGATAGGAATTTTCTTATAAGATAAATCTTTATCAAATTGTAACGGTTCATACTCGATTACATGCTTGTAGTCAGGTTTATACGGTCGTAACACTAAAACATGAAAAACATTGTGAATGTGCTCTAACTCTAGAGGTACAGCTACCTCATAAGCCACTTCACCAATTCTTCACAGCACCTCAAAGGGTCCAATAAACCTCGGGCTTAGCTTCCCTCTTACCAAATCGCATTTTCCCCTTTTAGGGAGAAACTTTTAGGAAAATAAAATTTTTAACATCAAATTCTAGATTCTGTCGATGTTGATCGGCGTACTTCTTTTGTCTATCTTGAGCATCTATCAATCTTGCCATGATGATTTTGATAATATCGGCGGTCTGCTATGCCAGTTCCGGCCCAAGTAGTTGACGTTCAACAACTTCATCCCAACACAGTGGAGTTTTGCACTTTCTGTTGTACAACGCTTCATAAGGAGACATGCCAATACTCGCGTGGTAACTGTTATTGTAGGAGAATTCAGTCAACGATAAATGATCATCTCAATTCCCTTTGAAATCCATGATGCACGCTCGCAACATATCTTTTAATGTTTGGATTGTTTGTTCACTTTGGTCGTCCGTTTAAGGATGGTACGCCGTACTCATTCTCAACTGTGTTCCCATGCATTCTTGTAGTCTCTTCCAGAAGTTTGACGTGAAATCATGGTCTCTGTCTGACACAATTTATGTAGAAATTGAGAAATTTATTTCATTAAAGTTGTTCTTTCTATTACATAGATTGATATATATACATAAAACAACATAATTATATTTATGGTAATTCCTAAATTATAGTAATATGTACACACTGATTAAGGAAGCTATAATTATAGTATATATTGTTATATCTTCAAACACTCCCCCTCAAGTTGGTGTATAGATGTCTCGCATACCCAACTTGAAACATAGTGGATGAAACATCTTACTACTAAGACCCTTAGTCAAAATATCAGCAATCTAATTTTCTGTTTTGACAAAAGGTAAGAAAATAAAACCACTAGTTAATTTTTCTTTGATGAAATGCATGTCAATCTCAACGTGCTTCGTTCTATCTTGTTGTATTGGGTCATTCGCAATACTAATGGCTACCTTATTATCACAAAATAACTGCATAGGCCTATTATTTGTAACACCCAAATCTTCTAACAAGGTTCGAAGCCACATTAGCTCACATATACCCAAGGCTATGGCTCGATATTCTGCTTCAGCACTAGATCTTGCTACCACGGATTGTTTCTTACTACGCCAAGCAATAAGATTACCTCTAACAAATGAATAGTAACCTGATGTAGAATGATGATCCTTTATAGATCCAACCCAATCTGAGTCGAAAAAAGCTTCAACTCTCATATGACCATGTGATGCGAATAATAAGATATTGACTCACTATTCCCACATCATAAGATATATCAGGTCTAGTATGAGAAAGATATGTCAATTGTCCCACCAAATATTGATATCTTTCTTTATCAACCGTAGGTCCAGTGCCACTCAATAGATGCTGATTAACTTCAATAGGAGAATCAGCAGCCTTACATCCCAACATGTCAATTTCTGTTAAAAGATTAAGAATATACTTCTTTTGAAATAGAAAAATCACACTGGTAGATATTGCAACTTCAATACCAAGGAAATATTTCAAAGGACCAAGATCTTTGATCTCAAATTCTTTGGCCAAACTTGCTTTGAGATTAATTATCTCTTCTATATTATCCCCTGTCACCACAATATCATCAACATAAATAATAAGAATGGTAGTCTTACCATTTATCTATTTGATAAATAGAGTATGATCTGCTCTACTCTTCTTGTACCCAAATCTTATCATTGCTTTGTGGAATCTACCAAACCAAGCTCTGGGAGATTGCTTCAACCCATATAAAGCCTTTTGCAGTTTACAAACCTTACCCTTGGTGGCAGATGAGGCAAAATCAGAGGGTATTTCCATATATACTTCCTCTTCTAAGTCACCATAAAGGAATGTATTTTTCACATCCAAATATTGAATATCCCAGCCAAAGTTTGCTGTACATGAGATTATGGTACGAACTGAGTTCATCTTTTCCACATGAGCAAATGTCTCCTGGTAATCAATCCTATGAGTTTGAGTGTACCCTTTTGCAACTAGCCCAACTTTGAGTCGCTCAACTATCCCATCTGGCTTCAGTTTGACTGTATATACCCATTTGTAACCAACTAGTCTTTTTCCGTAAGGAAGTGAGACTAGTTCCTATGTATCATTCTTTTTTAGGGCATTCATCTCCTCTATGATAGCCTGTTTCCAATTCTCATCACTCATTGATTCTTTCCATCCCCGAGGTACAAATATTGAAGACAAGGAAGAAATAATAGAGAGATATGATGCAAATAATTTATCATAGGCTACAAAGTTAGAGATCGAATGTTGAGTACAAGCTCTAACCCCTTTTCTAAGAGCAATAGGAATATCAGTATCATCAGATGAACAAGTAGGATTAGGATTCTCACCATTAGCATTATCAAGACTAGTTTCTAAGTAGGGTTAAAGTAGTGGTGCGGAAGTGGTGACCTTATGCTTGCCTCTTCGAACATAGGTTCTGCACTCAGGCTCATTCTATAGCTCCCCCTGTGTAAAATTATCAGAAGCATCAAAAGGACAAGAGAAGATGGAACAGGAAAAGAGGGTATAATAGAACTTGTAATGCCAGCCTTAAGAGGAAGCTTCTCCTCATCAATAACATCCTCCTCCTAAGGGGAAGGTGAAGAAGAATAAAAAGATTCCAATTTCTAAAAGGTTACATCCCGAGTGACGAATACTTTGTGTAAAGGAGGATGATTATACCCTTTTTGGGTTGGAGAATAACCAATGAAAATACACCGAAGAGACTTGGGATCGAATTTTTCCCGAGTGGGAGATTTATCATGAATATAACACACACAACCAAAGACTTGAGGCGAAGGAGAAGGACCTGTCGTGTGTCGAAGCAAAGAGGTTGGACTTTTGTTCCCAAGAATTCTAGAAGGAAGTCGATTTATCAAAAATGCAGTAGTCAAAATAGCATCCCCCTATAGAAATTTAGGGGTGTTTATAGTGAACATAAGAGTGCGGGCTACCTTTAGTAAGTGGCGATTCTTTCTTTCTGTCACTCTATTTTGTTCTGGAGTTTTGAGATAAGATGTAAAAGAATTATTATTACTATATTCACGACTATTATCACTATGGAGAATCTTTACTTTAGCTTCAAATTGGGTTTGAATCATTTTATAAAATTTCTAGAAATAATCAAATACCTCATCTTTAGAACGAAGAAGATAAATCCAAGTGACACGAGAATGACAATTAATAAAGCTAACAAACCATTTATGACCAGAACGGGAAACAAACCGAGAGGGTCCCCACACATCAGAATGTATAACAACAAAAGATTCTGAATGTCGACTATTAATAGAAGAATAAATAGAACGTTTGTGTTTCCTCAATTCACATGGTTCACACAAAAACTGAGTTTTATTACATTGTTTAACTAAAGATGGAAACAAAGACTCTAATATAGAAAAAGAGGGATGTCCCAAACGTCGATGCCACTGATGGAGAGAAGTCAAACTTGAGTCAGAAGTAGAGTGAAGAGCCTGAGTAGGGAATATATTTGACGAGAGAACATCTAAGTAATAGAGACCACCAATTGCACTACCACTGCCAATCTTCTGCCCCGTCACCAAGTCCTGAAAAACACAATGAGATGGGAAAAAGATTACTGAACAGTGTAAGGATTCAGAAAGGCGTTGAATAGATAACAAATTTGCAGTGAATGAAGGAATATGAAGAACAGATGATAATGTCAATGAAGGGGTACAAACTACAGAGCCTCTCCTAGAGATAGAAGAGAGGGAACCATCAGTTACGCAAATCTTGTCTTTTCCAGAACAAGGCATGTATGAAGTAAAGATGTTGGATGACCTGGTCATATGCTCGGAGGCACCTATGTCAATGATCCAACTAGAGAAAGGTGATGAAAAATTAAGAGCACAAGACTGTATACTTGACTGGGTGTAATGAGAAGAAGTGGATTTTGAATAGAGTTTCTGAAAAGCTGAGATTTTTTCATGAATGAGTGCAGAAGTAGTGTCTGAAGCACTGGAGGTATCAACATGAGGTGTTGTAGTAGTCACATAGGCCTAAGATCCACATCCATGACCACTACCAAACCTACCTTGTCGCCCTTTAGGATGTCCATAAAGCTTGAAATAACTATCTCTAGTATGGTTCTTTCCCCCACAGTAATCACATTCACGAGATTCCTTCTCAACAAGAGACTGAGTAGTGGAGCCAAACTTAGGATACGAATCAACCATAGTGGATCGGTCAACAAAATTTAGAACCATCACCCGATGCCTACTTTCCTCTTATTGGACCCTATCATGAGCCTCTCGTAACGATGGAGAAGGTGTTTGACCAATCAACTGTGCTCGAACTTTATCAAATTCTATATTCAAACCTTCCAGGAAATCTACAACTCTATGTGCACTAACAAACTTTTGATAAACAGCTGCATCTTCTAGACATTTGGCTAAAAAAACTTGGTAATGATCAAGCTCATGCCAAAGAGTATTAATTTTTGCAAAATACTGAGCCACGGTATTCTCCCCTTGACTTAGCTCACAAATCTGTTTACGAATATTATATGCCTTAGACATATCACCAGAAATAGAGAAAGTTTGAGAGATAGCCTCCCAAATCTTATAGGTAGAGTCTAAGAGCATGTAACTACTCCACATACTAGGTTCCATGGAATTAAAAATCCACGTTTTTACCATGGAATTATCAAATTTCCATTCGTCTTGGATCAGAACCGGTTTCTCAGGCATAGTGGTTGTTCCATTGATGAAGTGTTGCATACGATTGGCCTCAATTAACATGCGACATGCTTAAGACCATACTTGGTTCCATCCAGTTTGAAGGGACTTAGAGTCAATGCTGAATTAAGAGTATGACTCCTGAACAAGCCTTGTTCCATTCTACTGTTATGAACCTTACTGCTTGCACCACTTTGTTCCTCTATAAAAGAGTACTAATAAAGAGATACAATCTATACCAAGGAGAATAATCTTTCTAAATGATATAAAGAGATTGTCTAACACTCCAAAAACAAGGATAAGCAGACAAAGCAACAAGAATCACATTATTTTAAGACTTCAGTTTGTTTAACAGTGAAAAACTAACACCGTTAATAAGGGTTGTGAAAAAACTCAACCAATCACCTTAAATCCACTGTAAATAGGAAGACGGGAAAGAGGAGACTAAGACGAAACAAACTTCATCAAAAAAAAAAACTCACCGAAAAAGGTCTGACGCGCTGACGTTGGCGTCGGAGGTCAGGCGCGTGGGCGGCGCGTGCGACGATGGGTCAGAAAATTGAATACATTGATTAGGTCGCCTGACACTGTAGAACCCTATTATGATATAAATTTCTCTAAAAATTGATCATGCAAGGTTTTTATAACAATCTCACGTTTGGCAGTTGAAGTAGAGGAAAAAGAAAGGAAACGGGTCTGTTAATGGACCATGCTTTGATACCATGTAGAAATTGAGAAGTTTATTTCATTATAGTTGTTTCTTTCTGTTACATAGATTTATATATATATATATATATATATATATATATATATATATATATATACACACACACACAAAATAACCTAATTACATTTATGGTAATTCCTAAATTACAGTAATGTGTACACACTGATTAAGGAATCTACAATTATGGTATATCATGTCATATCTTCTAACAATTGACAACGGAACCCCATGCCTTAAAACGATCTCCTTGACATATAACTTTGCCAACTGAGCTAGATTGAATCTAACCTTGATTGGCAAAAAGTGCGCTAATTTCGTCAGTCTATCCACTATCACCCAAATTGCATCATAGCCTTTCTGTGTAGTCAGAAGACCTACCATGAAATCCATTGTGATATGTTCCCACTTCTATTCTGGTATTTCCAATGGCTGCAACAATCCACTTGGTCTCTGATGCTTGGCTTTGACTTTTTGGTACATCAAGCACTTCGCAACACACTCAGCAACATCTCTTTTCATATTCTGCCACCAGAAATGTTGTCGTAGATCCTGGTACATCTTCATACTCCCTGGGTGAATTGAATATCTTGAATTATGAGCTTCAGTCAAAATTTCATCTTTAATCTTGGGTACTGGAGGAACCCATATTCTCCCCTCGAATCTCAATAACTTTTCAGTATTGATCTTGAATTTCAACTCACTACCTTCAGACACTCTTTCCCTAATTTTCTTGCATCCTTCGTCTTGAAGTTGGGCGACCTTTACCTTGTCCAACAAAGTTGAACTAGCCTCTATCTGGAATAATTTTTCATCTGATTCCTTCAAATATCTCACTTCCAACTCTAGTTTCGCCATTGCTGAAATTAACTTATCCTGAGCAGTTAACAACATCAACTTCTCCCGACCCTTTCTACTTAAGGTGACGACAACCACGTTTACTTTACCAGGATAGTAAAAGTTTTCATAATTATAATCTTTTATCAGTTCCAACCATCTTCTCTGACGCATGTTCAGATCCTTTTGTGTGAAAATATATTTCAGACTCTTATGATCAGTATATATCTCACACTTCTCCCCATAGAGATAGTGTCTCCATATCTTCAAAGCAAACACCACTATAGCCCATTCCAAATCATGAGTCGGGTATCCTTTCTCATAGTTCTTCAGTTTCCATGAAGTATACGCAATGAATTTGCCATTTTGCATAAGCACACAACCTAGTCCTTTATGCGATGCGTCACTATACACCATAAAGTTTCCTTTATTATCCGGTAATGACAACACAAGTGCCATGCTTAGTTTCTTTTTCAATTCCTAGAAACTCTCTTCGCATTTCTCTGTCCAAACAAACTTTACAACTTTTCTTGTCAAATTCGTTAACGGAGTTGCGATTTTGGAAAGTCTTGAATAAAACGTATGTAGTAACCTGCCAATCCCAAGAAACTCCTCACTTCTGATAGTGTCTTCGGTTGTTCCCAATTTATTACAGCTTCAACCTTTGATGGATCTACCAAAATTCCATCTTTGTCAATCACATGCCCAAGAAATTGCACGTGTTTTAGCCAGAATTCACATTTACAGAATTTCGCTTATAATTTTTCTCTTCTTAGCGTCTCCAACATCAAGCGTAAATGTTCTACGTGTTCCTTTTGAGTTTTGGAGTACACCAGAATATCATCGATGAACACCACTACAAACTTATCTAATAATGGTTTAAACACCCTATTCATCAAATCCATGAATGCTGCAGGGGCATTAGACAAACCAAAAGACATTACCAGAAACTCGTAATGTCTATACCGAGTTCTGAATGCCGTCTTTGGTACATCCTCCTTCCTTACCTTTAGCTGATGATACCCACTTGTGAGGTCTATCTTTGAGAAGTATCTAGCTCATTTCAGCTGATCAAACAAGTCATCTATTATTGGTAATGGATACTTATTCTTAATAGTAACTTTATTTAACTCCTTATAATCAATGCAAAGACGCATTAACCCATCCTTCTTTTTCACGAATAACACCGGTTGCTCCCTACGATGATACACTCGGATGGATGTATTTCTTGTCTAGTAGCTCTTGCAGTTGTACCATCAATTCTTTCATCTCCACCAGAGCCATCCTGTATGGGGCCTTTGATATCGGAGTAGTCCCTAGTGCTAAGTCGATAACAAACTCAATTTCCTTGTCTGGCGGAAGTCTTGGAAAATCGTCTGGAAACATGTCCATAAAATCCCTAACAACTGGTATCTCCTTCAGTTTCGCACCCTTCGTCTGAGTATCAACTATGTAGGCTAAATATCCTACACAACCTTGTCTCAATAACTTCTTGGCTTGCAATATCGTTAGATAAATCGCTTGTCTAGGCGACTTACTACCATAGAAAACTACCTTTATTAGTTATAAGGTTTACACATTTCTTTTGGCAATTAATTATCGCTCCATAATTGAATAGCCAATCCATCCATAATATAACATCAAATTCCCCATATTTAATCGGGATTAAATCTACTGTCATTACGTTTTCCTTAATATTCACCCTATACTTCTTATATACGTACTTAACAGGAACCACATCTCTATTTGCAATTTCTATGTTCAAAGAGAAATTTAACTCTTCACTAGGCAAACACAAATTCCTCGCAAAGTCATCAGATATAAATAAGCAAGTAGCACCCGAATCAAATAATACGTATGCATTTATATCATTAATTGGAATGATACATGACGCCACATCTTTTGACTGCACAACATCCTGTACGGTCATGTTGAAGGTTCTGGCTGTGGGTCTATTCGACATCGTTGGTCCAACAATAGCCAAAGTACCTCTACTGCCATCTCCCTTGTTCCCATTTGTACCTCTAGCTGCCTTCTTAGGACACTCGTAAGCTAGATGATCCTTCGACCCACATATGAAGCAAGTACCCTTCTTTGGATTAGGGTCATTCGGAGCAATGTGGCCCTCTTGACCACAGTTAAAGCACACCTGCTTACCCCTCAGGCATACGCCAGTGTGATTCTTCCTACATATAGCACACATTTCAAATTTCCTCTTATGCTAGCTACTCTACTGACTTCCAGCATCTAAACTCTTATTCCACTTCCTCTTCAGGTTACTGTTCCCGCCACTACTACCACCAGCTTTGCGTTCATTCTCATTCTTCCTCTTCTTCTGTTCTTGATTATATTTCATTAAGGCATCACTTCCACCTTCTGCGATGATTGCCTTTTCAAGTACTACCGCAAATGTCTTCAGTTGAAACATTGACTCTGCTGTATAACAAGAGCTTCAGTCCCTCTTCAAACCTTTTTGCCTTACGTTCATCTGTATTAACCTAATATGGCACAAACCTCGCCAGCTCATTGGATTTTGCCGTATACTCTAACACTGTCATTGCACCCTGCTTTAGGTCTAAAAACTGGACCTCCATCTGATTCTGTGTGCTCTCTGGAAAATAGGTCTTAAAAAATATTTCCTTAAATCTGTTCCATGACATCATTCCCTTTCCCCCTCGTGTTTTATTCACCTACCACCAGTAGCTGGCTTTCGCCTTCAGCATGAACGTTGCGAAAGACGTCTTCTGGTCATCACCGACTCTAGCAACATCGAATACCTTATCTATTTCCATGATCCAAGTCTTTGCCTCTACTGGATTCATGGTCCCATTAAATTCTGGTAGTCCAACCGCTTTAAAATCTTTAAAGGTCACAGCTTGATTTTGTGGCTGATTTTATAATGCTCCTGTTAGTAAAGTCACCAACTGTTGAACTGGGTTAGCATTGGCGTTGTTATTATTGGTAAATGTTGGGTAAAATCTAATTATGCACAACACGCAAGTATACGTGGTCAACAAGTAATAAAGTAATGAGTAGAGTATCGTTCCCACATAGACA
The DNA here is from genome assembly GCA_020205605.1 of Panax ginseng. Lineage (NCBI taxonomy): Eukaryota > Viridiplantae > Streptophyta > Magnoliopsida > Apiales > Araliaceae > Panax > Panax ginseng. The sequence goes on from CM035129.1 coordinate 94,560,294, forward strand.
AATTAGTAAGAAACTCAACCTTACAATTATCAATTTTCTACTAATCCAAATTTTATTAAACTATTCACTTCAATGATTACAAAATCTAAATTATTATTAAACTAGTTATCGCAAAATACTCACAACTAATAGAAACTGAATCTTCAAACAATTATTGGAGAATTAAGCTCATGATTTCACCCTAAGCTTCACTCAGATATATACACCTTTATCCCAGTTCAATTTAATATCCCAGTTTATTAATCAAGAACACAAATGTAGTACTAACCACCTCTCGATGCATTAATACCGTATTAACTTAAATCCACAGTTAAGATAGAAATAAGTCAAACACCTTAATCAACTAACTCACTATATCTCTATGCAAATTATAATTAAAGAAGGTTTAAGATTAAGTTCTCTATCCGATTACATTCAATGTCAAGCATATCTCTACCTTAACATTCATCACAATTTTGCTATTCACAAAACTCATGAACACATGCTATATCAACCAAGTCTAGATTTGAATATCCTCTCTCGATTCCAAACAAATCCACAAAGAAATGTTGATAAGGCAATTCATAAATTCAAGCTCAAATTAATATAGATAAACTGGAAAATATTTTATTAAACTGGAAATAAAGCTACATAATCATTGTTCCACTCAAGGATCCATCATTCGCCTAAAAAGTAAATTAGTTCATAGAATGAATTAACTACTGAATAAATAAAAGAAAACATCATCCAATTACACAAATTGAAATTAAAGAAGAATAATAATACACCACTCTTCTCTGAATTCAACTCTGCAATCTTCGTGAGAATCTCCCTCTTCTCTAGTCCTCCAAAAGCTTGTTCTTCAATTTTTTGTTCTCCCCAGAAATCTGTTGATTGATTGATTCCTCACGTAATTAAAAAAATACCATCTCCCCTAGTCCCACTCTCACCCATGCCCAAGAGAAACTCTAAGGAATCCAAGTTCTTACCAACTCCAACAAGTACACCAAAGACTCCTAAGACAAATACCATAACCATTATGGCACAATCCTACTATACATCTATTACATATATCATTAATAACCCATAAGACCAACCATACTCCTTATCCAACAAAACTGCTCAATATAATGTCTGCTTCACTCAAGGCGCTTCGCGCTTGATAGAAAAGGTCTCAAGAGTAAGCACCATTGAGACCATCGATGGCTCTCGAAGCGCTCCGGTAGCGGCTCACGCTTATATTGCTTTTCATCCCTGCGGTCGCGCTATGTCAACAGTAAGTTGCACTTTTGCTCAAAAACTCCTCCAATGCTCACATCTTGATAGATCAACCTAATTAACCTACATCAAGTGCAAAACCCATCAAAAGTAACATGAAAGTGCCAAAAACTAACAATATAACAAGCCAAATGAACATAAATCATAGGTTAAAAACCTACTCATCAGTAAACCCCTTAGGGGTTCGTTGTCGTGGTTGACGTGTTCTTTCGAGGGATTTTTCTATTTAAAATATACACTTATTAGATCATTACTCAATTTCTTAAGTATTTTCTACTTAACTTGAACATTTTAAAAATCAACACGTAACACATAATATCTTGAATAAATATTGACATTTTATTCATTCATAATCTTTTAAAGACATAGAAATGATAGCATCACTGCTATTTACATCAACTTTTTTAAACTGGTAAAGTTTCAGGATAACATCATCATATCCCATTAGTCACATAACACTTGGGATTTACATCTTATTTATTATATAATTATTCACATAATAATTACACTTTCTGTCAAGGCCTAATAAGACATTGTACAACTTTATTGCGCTCTTTTTCCATGATACAGAACATCGTTTTATGATATAACATATACCATGGCAATTCCTTGAACTGAGTCGGATAGTAGATGACTCGGTCTTGAGCTCTGTTCATCGCAGTATGGAAGACATAATCCATTTCTTCCATCTTGGCCTTCTTTGCTTGCACCTCTTCCTCAGCTACATCTGCACGCTGGGAAGCTTCTCGTAAGCATCTTCAACCCTTGCTCTCTTGGCGGACTCTTCTCTCAGATCATCCTTCAGTTTCGCAACCTCTGCCATCAGCTTCTCCTTGTCACTCTCTGTGTGAACCAACTTCCATTCCACATTACCGAGATGCTCATCAAGATCCAAAATTTCATCGTCCTTCTGTGCCATCACGGTTTGACGTTCATCTGCCAGCCCCTCCAATTCTCTGACTCTATCTTGCAGCTTAATATTACGGTCGTACACCTCGTCATACATCTGAGATGCAATAGAGTTTGGTGGAAACTCTTCCCCTTCCTCCTCCTCATCTGTCTGTGGTAGCTTCACATGATCCTCCTCATCCGTCTCTATCTCATCCTCGTCATTCGGTAACCCCTCCTGCTCAAACCTAGGGGCATAACCAACAACTATAACCAACAGAGATGACTTCCTTGGCACTAGCTATTCCCATACTACCTGAATATCTCAAAGATCCTCCTCTCTAGGCATCTGAGGTCCCTCCTCCCTAGCCTAACTGGATCCTCTAGCCATCCTGAAAACAAAGTTTTTGAGTTTTTAATTACTAATTGTCATTACTTGATACTCGCAAACACATAGATTGTAAACACATAAGCACATAGAGTGTTTTATTATTTATTCCTTAGAACTCGATAAGAGTTTATTGATATGCCAAAAAATTGGTATATCCTAGCCCGCTCATTTATATTTTGGAGAGCATATATTTTTACAATTGTTGTGTTCTAAAGTGTTTCTTAGGTGTGGAATTTAATGGAGAACTTGGACTTTTGAATGAAGTAATTTAGAGCTTAAAAGCCAACTATTTCAAGTTGTAGGCCAAGCCCATTAACTTAATTGAAGAAAAAAAATAGCAGCCCATTGGTTTTGGCAGCCCAAATAATTGTCCAGCAACAAGTCATGTACTTTTACAGGATGCCCTAAATGAATTAGGAGAGGAGCTACAACAAAGAAGGAAAAAAAGAAAAAGAAAAAGAAAAAGAGATAATTAGATGAGGAGCTACACGAGTACCAAGACGGAAGGAGAGGCAGGAGATCAGAAAATTAGGAAGGCAAATCCTTCATATTTGTTTTCCTTTGGATGATTTCGAATGTGAAGTTCATAGGAGGGGGAATCTTGTTGCTAACCTGAAGGGGGGTTCCACCTCTATAAACAGAGTACTGGCATTACATTTAAGGGGATATATCACCAACATTAAGGGGATTCTTGATTTTTGTTTTGGCAATTGATTTTTCAAGCATTAAGATTTCGTTCATGGGATTATGTTCGGGAGGAAAGCAGCTTTTACGTGCTTATTGGTATGCTATTTTATTTTTTTATTTTAGTTTATTTTGTTTAGCATTTGTTGAATTTATTTATTATTTTTTATTTTTGAATGTTAAGGAGATCATTGTTTTTAATTTAGAGCAGAGTATTTTTGAAGATTGAAATTCAAAATTTATTTTATTGTCTTCTTTAACTAATTGTTACATTGAAATAAGTTTTCTGTTTATTTAAACATGTATTATTTTATTCTATTTTGTGTAGATTATTTTCTAGGGTTGAGGATGAATATAATTGTTTGATTCCATTGCACATATTCATGCCAATTGATTCTACCAAATTTAGTGCTTCAACTTAAAAAAATATTTCTTTCTATTGGATGTCTATTTTTATTATAAAAAATAAGGTTGGATTCTCACTATTATTTATTGGATTCAGTTTATGATTTGGTCAAAGCGAATATAAATTGTGTTTTGATGGAAATAATGAGTGTTTTGATTTTATACTTATGTTTGGCTATGAAAGGATTAACAATCTGATTTTATAAATTAATTGGACTAAATTGATTTTATTTTCTGCATCTCATAATGTCGAGAGACCAAATTAGTGCGAGATAAAAAGTTGAGTATTGGGCATGAATATTAGAAAAATGATATTAAATATATGATTCTGCCACCCTAGTATTTTATTATTAATTATTTTATTTGCGTATTTTTATTTGATAAAATTTTCCTCAAAATTTCTAAGCTAGATTAGGAATTAATTAGAATTAGCGAGTGAGAAAAACACGTTCCATTCGTCAAGTCCTTAGGGTTAGACCTTGCACTGATTGTAAAACCCCGACTTTTATGAAATAAAAGTCTAATTTAATTTATGATTATTATTCTATAATTGTAAAATATTAAAATTGATAAATGGTCAAACGAACATTTAATCGAATAAATGAGCAAATAAAAGAGGAGAGTGAATTAATGAAATGTTGATAAATGAGAAGGAAGAAATAATGGGGGAACATGTGGGGAAGGGGGAAAGAAAAGAAGGAAGAAAGTTGGGAAAAGAAAAGAAAAAGAAAAGAAAGGAACAAAAGAAAAGAAAGAGAGAATGCTTCTCCCCATTGTCACTCACGGGAAATAAAATGAGAGAGAGAGATAATTATGTGGGGGACATGTGGGGGAAGGAAAGAAAGAAAGAAAGAAAAAGAGGAAAGAAAGAAAGGAAATGGGATATAATTAGTATACTCCCACTTATTTCCACACACGGGGTGAAAAATCAGACGAAGAAAAGAGAGAGAAGAGAGAAAGGAAAGAGAAAGAAAGAAAGAAGAAAAGGAAGAAGAAGATGAAGAAGAAATTAAGAAAAAGGTATGTTTAAAACCTTTGATTTATTTGTTCCATTTAAGTTTTCATGAATTTTATATGAAAAGATTTTGTTTATACTTGTTTTAGATGATTTAAACTTGTATAAACAATGATCAAATGAGACAAATCTAGAAATCAAAAGAAGAACGAAATTTGGAAATTTTCAGAAAAATTAGTTTACTACTTGATTCTATAAAATCCATAACTCTTTGTGTATAATGAGTTAGGAGATGAGACATATATCAAAAGAAAGCCTAGGAATTAAGCTAAACGCAGAAACTTGAATCACCCAAAATTTCTTTGTAGATTTTTCGTGGTGACAGTTTGAGTGAAACTAGTCCGAATGACTTATAGTCCGAAAAATCACTTTTATTAAGCTTTATTGCGTGAGTTATAATTTTTAATTCGACCGTTGGATCATTGTAATTTTTGGATATGTTATGAATATATAAGTTGAGTATATGTCGACAAAGTTTGAACCGTTAAAGATTAACGTATGATTTGTTATGAATTTTAAGAGGTGACTGATTCAGAAATTGTTGTAGCAGAAATTTCGGTAAGCCTTTCTCTCTATGTTAGAGTCAGAATTTGGGAAAAGTTTCTTCTACAAAGTTGTAGAGAATTAAATTTTATATGGAAGGACATAAGATTTATATTTTTCTGATAAAAGTGCAAATTATTATGAATTATTGAAATTTCTGAATATTGGAGTTTATAATTAATTTATCAGGAAAATTATTTGGATTGAAATATTTTTACAGAATGCTTATAATATCATCTTAGAATTTCTTTAAATTTTTGATGAATTATTGAAAAACAGAAGTAATTATTGTATTTTTAAACTATTTATAGTTAGTTTGAAAATAGAAGAAATTCATAAAAAATTCTTTGAATGATAAAAAATACGAAACTTGGTAAAAAATCTTATAATGTTATTTTATAATTTCTAGAGCAGTTTTGGAAAATTATTGAATAATAGAAATATTTATTATATTTTAAAACTATTTATGGTTAGTTTAAAATAGAGAAAATTCATAGAAAATTCTATGAATGGTGGAAAATTATATATTCTAATTGAAAAATATTATAATAATGTAAGATTAATATTGATGATGTTTTAAATATATAAAAGTATATACAGTTAGTATTTCTATTTTGAAGCTATTAAATGATAGTTTTTTATAAATAGAAATAATTATAGAAAATTATTGGATAATCTAAAAATTATGAAAATTGTTTGGAAAAATTCAGAATCATATTTTTTTAAATATTTTAGAAGTGTTAGTAAGCTCATGAGGTGTCGGGATGTAAACGCACTAGTAAGGAATGAGTTATGATAAAAACAAAAATAATATTTTTGTTAAAGTAAAAATGGTGATAATATCAGAATAGTAGATTGTCATATATGAGGTTTTAGATTTCTCAAGTTTTATTATTCATTTCTAAAGTTTTGGAATATGAATAATGATTTTATGTGATAAATAAAGATAACTTAAATGAATAATGAATTATTAGTTGGTTTATATGTTATTCGAGATAAATATGATTCGGTGTTGATCCCTACTTTTAATAGAATTTAAATTGTTTATAGTAAGGTATTGATTTGAATTTTACGTAAGAAGTCACCATGTATTTCATTCAATAATTGTCACAGTAATTATTGCACACTGATTCATATTATTGATTCTTAATTACGTAAGAACTCACTCAGTCTTTCATTCAATAATTGTCACAGTAGTTATTGCATAGTAACTCATATTATTTGATATAATTAAACCAGTTGGTATTGTGAGTCTATGTTAATAATTGTGAATGATTGTTGAAAGATTGAAAATGTGTAAATAATTGATGAATAAAAGGTGTTGATTAAAGATAAGTATGATATGCAGATGTTGTTCAATTTTTTCTTTTTACAAAGTAAATTTGGCAGGATTTGCCGACACTTTACTTTTTCTAAAGTAGTATGGACCACAACTCTATTATTGAATAAATTTTGTTAAAATGTGTACAAGTTGGTTTAATTTTCTCGGTGGGACCATAAATTCCACTACTATTATTATATACCTTATTTGGTTATTTTGTCAAAGCAGGTGTGCTAGTTGTTTACTAAATTTCAGTATAAATAGGTTGCCCGGTTGAGCAACTAAACACACACCATCACTACACTAAAAATATAGAATTCTTTTACTTCAATATTGTGAGTACTATAATATTGTGAGTATTTCTATTGAGTGTAATGTTACTCCAAGTGTAGATAAGGAATGCAAGAATTATTTAAGTTGATCAATTTCACAGAAAGCAGAATCAAGTTACATACTAAGGTAAGAGATATCATTATTGTGGTAAGGGGGTTTCATTTTTATGGTAAAAAGAATATCATTTTTTTTCATACTCCATATTATGGTAAGATATTATTATTCGTTTATTCAGTTTATCATTAAATGGTGAAAAGTCCTGAAAGGATTAGAATATCCTTAATAGTTTGTGCTTATCTACTATTATGTTAGCAATTTGGACTATGAATAATTAAGTTGAAAATCAGTAAGATCTATGTTATCTTATTATTCTGATTATTTATGTTTATTCATTTTATATATCATTGTCATCATTCTCATATTTATACTGTGTTGAAAGTCATCTTTGGCTAGTTGTGCATAGATGGACTTGGTATGCTTATGACCATGGATTATTCGGTATAATCATGACCGTAATGTTATAAATAATGTGGTAAAAGTTCTCATTGGCCAGTAGTGCATTGATGGACAGTTTTTGGTATGATTATGACCATGGATTCTCTTCAGCCAAGAGTGCAAAGATGAATTATTTTATGGCATGATCATGACCGTTGATGAAAACACGATTATCCTTGGCCCGTAGTGCATGGATAATTTGTGGTCGTCATACTATTAAGCTGAGTCTCAGCGACAAAATTGATGATAAAAAAAATCCTCTTTAGCTTACGTGCAAAGATGGATAGTTGATTGGTATAATTATGACCAGGGATTATTCGGTATAATCATGACCATTGGTGAAAACACGAATATCCTTGGCCCGTAGTGCATGAATAATTATTAGTGGTAATCTTTATTAAAATTGAGTCTCAAAATTATTGATTTCTGAGTTGTATGTCTTAGGCTCGTATTGCAAAGATGGGCTGTTGATTTACCTGATTATAAATATGAATTATGAATTTAATTATAATTTATGGTGGTTCAGGTGAAGACAGGTGATGAGAGTTCTTTTTGTCTTGGATATAACAAAGAACTGTTGATGAGTATTACAGGAATGAAACATTAACGATGGAATTTTAATCTAGAGGAGATAGTAGACATTATGTTCTACTTAACTCTTTTAATGGATTGTTGATTCCGCTGCTAATATGGTTGAAAACTTTTATCTTCTACTATATGTTCTAAATAGCTGAATTATTTTGATAATTTAATATCTTAAGTCATGATATTCTTTACTGGGCTATTTGTGCTCACCCTTTTACTTCACCACCCCTTTCAGGAAATAAAAGTGTAGCTGGGACTAGCAGAGAGGATGTGGGTATAATGTGGTGTTTCAAATTAGTCAAAATCCTAATCAAATTATGAAATGGTGGGGCATAATAATTGTACTGAGAATTTAAAATGTGCGTGACATATTTTATACATCATTTAATAGTTATATTTGGTGAATTAAATAGGGTGATGCGAACTCAAATTTGAAAGCGTCAAAATGCACTCCATTAGAATGAGAAGGACATAAATATTCTCGTATTCCTTTGGAGACTTGAAATATTTGCTGCTGTACTTTAGATGGCATTGTAATAATTTTAGTATGAATATTGTCGTATTATATACGCTACAATATTTGTATTAAAACTCACTTGTATATATGTATAATAAATAGTATTTTCCACGCAGGTTGTATAAATAGAGTTGTCAGTAGTGTATTTTCTGGCGACCCAAGATAGGTGATGTATACCTATTTTGGGGGCGTCACACTTGTAGGATATACTAATATTCGATTCGTGCACTTGAGAGTAAATAAAACGTTCACAACAAGTTTTTGGCGCCGCTGCCAGGGACTTGAATTTTTTTTTCCACCAACTCACTAATTTAAATTATTTCCTTCTACTAGTTTATTTTAAAAAATAAAATTAAAAATAAAATAAAATTTAAATTAAAAATAATAATACATAAAGAATAAAGAATAAAAAAAATAGGAGTTGAGTAGTGCATGATTGTTGTTTGGAAGTGCGGTGATAAGAGATTGACTATGATAGAGAACTTAGAGCTAAATCCTTTATTTGAGAAAATAATGGCCGAAGAAAAAGAACAAGAAGAAGTAAAAACTTTAAAAGAGCTTTTCTCTCCTATCACTACCAACCTGCCTTCATGCATCGTGTTGCCTGCCACAACCGCAAACCATTTTGAGCTTAAACCGCAAGTGATGCAACTTCTTCCCACTTTTCATGGAATTGATCAAGAAGATCCTTACCTCCATATTAAGGATTTTCTAGAAATTTATGCCACTTTCAAATTTCAATTTTTTTTTTGATGAATTGGTTCACCTACATTTATTTCCTTTCTCCTTAAAAGGGAAAACAAAGGCATGGCTTAACTCACTATCGTCTAGGTCCATTTTTTGTTGGGAGACTTGGTTTCTAAATTCGTAACTAAAATTTGCCCCATGTAAAAGACAAATGAACTTCAAAGACAAATATTCGATTTTAGTCGAGAGGATCATGAAAAATTCTATGAATCCTGAGAAAGATTTAAGGACCTACTTTTGAGATGTCCCCACCATGGTTTTGAGACATGGAGATTTGTCCAATATTTTTATAATGGGTTAACTTAAACCAACCAAAACTTGATTGAATCCATGAACAGTGGCACTTTCCTTAGTCTTACAAAAGATGAAGCTTACAATTTCCTTGAGAATCTGTCTGAGAGCTCTCAACAATGGGATTTCTCCTCTCGTAGGAACTCATCTTCTCAAGTCAAGAAGGAAGTTAAGAAAGAAGGAATATATGATCTAACCAAAGACGTATAGACTAGAAGGCAGTTAGATAGTCTCTCAAAGAAACTTGAAGTGTTAACTTTACGGCTGGATAACAATTCGGTCAATCAAGTTCAAGCTGAAGGGTGCTCTGTGTGTGCTAGCCCTATGCATACATCACAAAATTGCCCCTCTATGGTAGGATTCTTCGAATTCATGTCACAATAAGTAAATGCGATGATTGATTACAAAAAGCAATTCAATAGCCCATTCACAGAGACTTAAAATCTGGGTTGGAAAAATCACCCAAATTTTTCATGGACACAAGCTCAACCCATGCCCAATATGAGTGCCCCATCAACTAATTTTCCACGAAAGCAACCACCTCCTGGTTTTCGTCCACTAATCAATTCTTATCCACCATTTCAATATGCTCATCTTACTCAATCATCCCATGTCACTCCACAACAATTCTTATCTTTGGAGGATACTCTAAAACAATTTATTCAGGTGACCACCCAAAATAACCAGACTTCAAGTTAAATTTTGCAAGAAGTTAGGAACATTAGCCTTATGAACACTCAAGCCATCATTAAGTTAAAGAGTCAAATGGGTCAATTGGGCAAGAGAGAAAAGGGTAAATTTCTGAGTCAGTCAATTTTGAACCATAAAGGTGTTTCCTCGAGTGGGATAGCTCCTAACCCACCAAATGCACCAACACATGGGTAAGTTCAAGAAATCACCACTCTTAGGTCGGGAAAGGCAATTGATACCGAGGAGGAAGAGAAAGATGAATAGCAGTATCCAGCTGAGGTTGAGTCTACACCTCAAGTTGTGAACCAAACTCCTCTTTCTAAGCAAATAAATGAAGATCTTTCGAGTAGGACTTTTGTTCCTAAAGCCCCATTTCCTCATAGGCTAAAAGACAATAGGAAGGGTACTCAATTTGAAGAAATTTTTGAAGTGTTTAAGCAAGTTCAGATAAACATTCCATTTCTTGATGCTATTAAGCAAGTACCTTCTTATGCCAAGTTTCTCAAAGACTTGATCACTCAAAAGAGGAGAACAAATGTTTTGAAAAAGGCATTCTTAGCTGAACATGCAAGCTCCATTATTCAATGCAAGATCTATGTTGTAGACACTCAAAATTTTGCATTCCTGTTACTAACCATACAGGAGGGCATAATCGTCTTTTATCTTCCAAAGACAACCCTGGAAGTCAAAATCATCAAATCTAAGCCCCGGTGACAGCCCCGTGAGGTCAAATTAAGCCCTAGTGACAACCCCAGGAGATCAAATTCCAGCCTCAGTGAAAACCCTGAGAAAAAAAGTTTAGAGCCCAAAGATAACCTCCGGGGATCAAAATGCAGCTCCGGAGACAACCTTGGGAGATCAAATCGAAACCCGGAGACAACCCCGGTAAATCATCAAACCAGCCCCTGGAGATAACATCAGAAATCATCAAACCAGCCCCAAAGATAGCACCGAGAAGTCATCAAACTAAACCCCCGGAGATGGCCCTATGGGACATTAAATTAACTTTAGAGACGACACTGAAGACAGACAAGAGTTGACAACAGTCAAACACCGGAGATAACCTTTAGGAAAGACAGTTGCAACATATCAAAAACCCGGATATCAAACCGGACGGACAAAAGGGTAATTTTGCCAACTCTACATCAAATCAAATCAAATCAAATTACCATGAAGAAGGTCATACAGAACCATAACAACAATCCCGAGTGAAAATAGCGCAAGACAGCTCAACGGATGGACTGCAAAGACTCGAAGACCTGGTTATGGACCCATCTTCCCAGATTCAAAAAAAGTCAAATCCTATGTCATTGTGTAGCTCTCGTGAAGGGCTTTCCGGAAAGGTATAGCATGCCTCCATTGGATTCTCGGATTGAAAGTTATGAAGGTTCGAGCGGACAATGAGTTGGCCCGAGTGCATGTACTTCGAGACAACGGGACCCACGGGGCCCGGGCCCACCCGGGCAGCCGTAGGTAGACCCGTAACCACTTTGGTCTATAAATAGACCCCCCATCAACCAAAAAAAAGAGAAAAAGAGAGAAAACTCTGTCCATTTCATCCCTTAACCTCTTCTAGAGTGTTCCAAACTTTGTTATTCTTCTTTCTAAACACTTGTAGACACATATTCTACAACATATTAAGATTTAACCTGTGGAAATTGAGTTTTCAAGCTGCAAAAGTGGTCTAAAGTCTTCTTGGCATCCCATTGTAAGATTTTTTCAGATTTGAAGCTTCCTACAACTTTAACAGATATGAATACAACTTTTTGCTAAAGAAATAAAAGTAGAGCAGTCATAAAAAAATAGAACTGGCAAGATGATAGACATTTCCTTCTATAAATGCCAAAATAAATCATCAACGCAGACATATAAGCCGAATACATAGGGAAGAAATGTGTATCTCCAACAGCAACAAGTTTCTCTACACGAGCAATAATATGTTTTCCATAAGTGTATTTCTTCAGTGCATTCAAAATTTGGAAATAGAGCACAAGCATACATCAATATATATAAGCGGATGAACAACTCTGTTTTAACTACTCAATGACAACATAATTATAGAGAGTAATCCCGGTTTCAAAACAATTTCTGTTCTTAACTACATATTCATCCATCCTACACAAAAAGACAAAGATAAAACGATAAAACGATTACTTAGACATAAGACATTCACAAGTTGCATATGGATCAGATACAAGATAAAGGATGCTTAAGTTTGAGAGGATACAAGTTTTTGATGATTTATGTCAACTGCTTTCTTAATTAGTTATTTAACTTTGTACCATCTAAAAACAAGAATCTGAGCGTGGAAGTTACAAAACAATGTGAATAATACACCGTGAAAGCTCAAAGAAAAACTATAAATATCATAGCCTAAAATACAAACCCGGATATAATATTTCGTAATGTACTCTAAACTACAAACCCAAATACAAAGAACAGAGACTTAAATATTAAAAACCCAATACAGAAAAATCCAATACAAATACAGAAAAATCCAATACAAATTGTGGTGAACAGAAAAACAATCGTGGTGAAAAAAACCCAATGAAAAAAACCCAAATAGCAAAGAGACTTAAAGGGTTCAAATAAAACCTAGAAATTAGACTAACAAAACCCAGAAAGAGTCGATGGATGAATTGCATCAAATCTTCAACCAATACAATTTTAATGGAGGAAAATACTTAAACCCTTACCGAATTGAACTGCTTGCTTCCGATTCTAAGGCACGACGAGCTTTGTAGGGCTTCGATTATAGGGCTTTTCCTTTCTGATGCTCGGGATTATCAAAGGAAATCCCTAAAGTTGGAGAAAGAACGCCTTTCTCTCTGAAGATGTTTGAATCTAGGGCACGCCTTTCTCTTTGACCTCTTTTGCGATTATAGGGCTCTCTCTTCTGAAGATTTTAGGACACGATCACTCTTTAGATTTCTACCTCCATGGAAGATTTGGAGAAAGTTTTCTTCAGAAGGGATTTCAAGTTGGAGAAGAAACGAGGGTCTCAGCCAAAACACAAAACACACGAGGAGAGAGAATGGGAAGGAAAAAAAACACGGAGCCCTTTATATAGTCATGCTCTTTAAGGATGTCATGCTCTTTTAAGTGTCTCGCTTTTAATCACACTGTATATATATATATATATATATATATATATATATATATATATATATATATATATATATATATTATCTTGCCGATTATCTAAATCTAGCCATAACTAACTTTTAACCTATTAAAAGTTTTAAAAGCTGAACCAGATTGAGCTAGAATGGCTAAGATTGATTTAAATCTAGTTTTCTTTCTAGTTTTGTAAATATTAATCAACCATGTGAGCCTAAGAGCCTAAGAGCCACGAGGTCTAAGATTCAGCTAACGGATATAGATTTGGTTCCCACGATGGGCCCTTTTTAGCTATACAACCTTTATTTATGGTGTTTGGACATCCTTAGATGACTTTCATGTGTATACGAAGCCCGACACTGCTATGTATATTATTTTATTGAAGATGCTTCACATCTCAAAAATAAAATCAAATCAAGCTGAATACAGAATAAAATGGAAGTATCAAAGGCCTCAATTACAATTGAGCATAAGGGTTTGAAAACCTATTTTCCAAAACATCACTGCTATATCTTGCTTAAAATTGAACTTTTATACAAATCAAACCCTTTGTATATAGGTACAAACTAGGCATATCACTACTTCCAAATAATTGCACTTAGGCCCAATAAAAACACACACACACACACACACACTTTAGATAAATTAGGGAATTGAAAAGTTACGATAACTGTGTTTTCATAGAAGTCGGGGGGTGCCTAACAACTTCCCCCCCGCTTAATCAATCCCCCGAACTTTGTGAATCTCGATTTCCAAGGCCTGTTAAATAGAGTCCAACCATTGGGCCTTTATGTAAACCTTTTCAAATTTGGTTGAGTTGGTACAACCATTTCAAAACTATCAAATGACGACTTTGAATTTTCAAATCATCGACATTTTATGTCGAACTCTTTTCAAACATGCCTTTTCAAACAAACCCAACACATAGAGAACATAATGGGTAAAAAGAGGAATTTTAGAAAAGAGGAATTTTTTTCCCAACATCGACATGTGGAGACTCTGCTGGGGACAATAGAGGGCTTAAGCCGCATTTCAAACTTTTTGAAAACCCTTATTATCTGCTTGTGTGTGAATGCTATTTTACATTAAATTGATGTAAATAAATGCTTTATCTATAGCACTTTAGTGCCTCGCACACTCTCTGCATGTTGTATTAGTGCCTCGCACAATGTCATCATTTCATACGGTGAGACACGATGTATATGAATGTATGTTGTGTGATTCCTCCACTAGGAGGAAAACCCGTCAGTGTTTGATTACTGGACTTAACACAGACTAATCCCGCGAGGCACGGGAAAAGTACCACTCAGATCTGCTCCAATTAAAAGATCGAATTAACTTCCCCTCTAGTAAATTGCGTGATCTGGGAACCTTCATGCCGAAAAGCCATGAGAGTAGCCTAAGATAGGTCAGCATCTGATAAACAAAACGCGAAGGGAAGTCTCTTCATGCCTTTCCTTTTCAATTCCATGTAAATCCTGATTCAATGTAAATTACAAATCCATGTAAATATAAAGGAAGATGTAAATATGCATTCCTTTCTCTATCAAAACCTATCATGCTATCCTGTCATCAAAACAACTGACATCTGTTTTGCAGGAGAACATTAAAAAACTCTTAAAATAGACACATTGCATAGCATGCAGCCTCTTAATGTTTACCCAGACTAAACTATATAGTCTTTTTATAAGGAAATAATTGGTCCCTGTGATGCACCCAAAATAGGTCCACACAATCAATTTCGAGTCGCCAAATACATGGTACAGAAACAAAATACAAACTTCATTAATACAACTGTTGTGCAAAATATGACAACACATACGCTGTGAGTTTTAATACAAATATTGTCTTGTAGACAATATCCAAACTCAAATAAAGTTCTTATTACAATTATTGTCACACTATTTTATAAAATAGTGAGAACTACTATAATAACTATCTTGGACCATTACTCCACTCCCCGACTAGTCCCAGCTACATTCTTGCCTCCTGAGAAGAACAATGGAACCAAAAGAAAAAGGGTGAGCTCAATTAGCCCAGTAAGGAATATTATGACTAAAATAATGAAGAGCAAATTATCCTTAGTCCTAAACAGGGAAAAATTTGATAGAATACAATAGACAACAAGTTTTAGATTAACAATTGCAACAGAAATAACAATCCATTAGAAGAGCCAAGTAGAGCATGATGTCTACTATCTTATATGATTTTAAAATTCCATCATCACTATTTTATCCTTATAAAACCAATCAATAAGTATTTTAAATCAACAAATTATCCATGCACTATGGGCCAAGGATATTCGTTTGTATTACCAGTGATCATGATCATGCCAAACAACTGTCCATCTATGCACTACGGGCCAATGAGGACTTTCACCACAAACCTTTGTCTGTAACATTACAGGTCATGATTATACCAATACACAATTCCTGGTCATAATCATACCAATCAACAGTCCATCTTTGCACTACGAGCTAAAGATGATTTCCAATACAATATAAGCACGAGGATGATGACAATGATATAAAGAATCAATCAAGTGAGATCAAGGATAAATATTTTAAAATTTATAATTCAATTTATCTAGAGTTCAAGATTGTCCAAATTGTCAACATGATAACTAATTGTGAAGTAAAATTCAAGAATGATATTCATGTATCAAAAATAATTTTAACAGAAAAGAATTTAAATTCTGTTGTGAACAGTACTCATGAATAGTACCGTATGAATAGTACCCATGAATAGTATCATATGAATAGTACTCATGAATAGTACCCTCAAATGAAAAGATTAAAATTTAATAAGAAAATTCAAACCAATATTCCAGTGAAATGATATTAGATGAAGTGCAAATCTTAAGAAATTTTTAATCATTTCAAGGATTATAGAAGAAATACTTACCATAGTAAGTTTAATTTAGGAATATGAAATGAAATAATATCACTTACATAATATGGAGTATGAAAGAAAATGATATCCCTTATGAGTATTGAAATAAAATAACATCCTTTACGAAAAAAATTAATATCCTTTACCTTAGTAGAAACTAGATTTAACTTAAAATATCGGATATTACCCTGAGAAAATCTTGCACAAAAAGCTACACTCAAAGTATTCTTATACTCAAAAGAAATACTCACAATATTGCAATAGGAATGCTTGAGATTTTTGGTGTGTTTAGGAAGGAGGGGTAACCTCCCTTTTATAGCGCAACACGGAGGAAGAAACAATATCATCTGCCTAATTTTATTCTTTTTTTTCCTCCTTCGCCTAACTTGTCATTTTCTTTGCCTAACTCTCATATTTTCGTATAGGTGAGGGTCCACCTTTTGGAAGATGGATTGTAGTAATGATTCTCCATCAACCACTCTTGGAAAAAACAAGGCTATATATATTGCTTTTGAAAACAAAGCATTCAAATATAATTTACTCACATTCGTCCCTTTTTATCACTTGCATATATATATATATATATTATTTAAACAATTATAATATATTATAATAATATATTTAAATGAATATTTTATCGGAGAAGATAATTGTGATTCCATAGAAAAAATATGCCAAACTTTCAAAAAATATTTCATGCTAAATTCCTTCATTTATATCAAAATTGAACCAATATCCACCACATAATAATTATTCACAATTAATATTATAATCTCACAATATTAACAACCAGATCATTCCCAAGAAAGAGGGGGCTTTCTGATAAAGATTTATCCTTATTGGCGCGCAATTATATAACCTAACCCCTTTCCTCGACAGAATTTTCTAGACATTGCCAATAATGCTAACTAATAATATTATTCAAATAATATAAAATATTGCACATATGTTACTGTAATAATTATTGAATCAATGACATGAGATACTATGCAACAACTAATGTGGCAATTATTGAATACTGAGTGACTTCTTACGTAAGCATCAATAATCAGAGATAATGTGCAATACCGTGTGCTACTGTGCAACCACGCGTATTACTGTACTTTTATCACCGGGTATTTCAACAGTTAACGGTAAAAGTTTTATTGTTATTTTTTATAAAAAAGGTTATTTTTGTCGCTTTCTATATCCGACAGTTATTCCGTTGTGGGGTCCACCAATAATTATGCCGTCGTACGAATATTTCCCGACAAAAGAATATTCCCTGAGCAAAAGAATATTTTATGATAACTTGCTTACTTTGCAAAATTTGCACATATCACCCATAACTATAGCATTATCTCAAACCAACACCTTACTATTCAAAATAATATTTAGAAAAAAATTAAATCTTTATTCATAAAAAGTTGGGGTCTTACAACCTCACCCCCCTTTATGAAATTTCGTCCTCGAAATTGATGTACGTACCTGGTATGTCGAAGATGTGAGGATACCTTATTTTTATTTCAGATTCTAACTCCCAGATTATTTCCTCAATATCATGGTTTCTCCATAAAACTTTGACTTGATTTATAACCTTTGAGCATAAAATATGTTCCTTCTTATCCAAGATTTTAACAGGTACCTCTTCATACATTAAATCTTCCACTATCTCATCTGGTTCTAGTTCAATAATGTGGTTTGGGTCTTCCACATATTTACGTAACTTAGATATATGAAAAATGTTATGAACACGAGATATACTTGGCGGTAAGGCGATTCTATAGGCCACAGTTCCTAATCTTTCGAGGATTTCAAATGGACCAATAAATCGAGGGTTAGGATTTCCTTTCTTCGTAGATTCTTGCTTCTGGAATAACACTTTATTTCACCTTCTTCTTTATATTTATCAGCTCTGGGTCTGTAGCTTGAGCAGCTTTAACTTTTTCGATTAAAGTCAGTTCTACTCGTATATTTGCCATCTTCACGTGGGTCGCTGGAGTCTTTAACTCTATCTCCATCCTTTGTAAGTCATATAAAATGGGTCTTTGTGTTAACAATATTGTACTTGTACCTGCATACGATCTTCTACTCAACGCGTCAGCTACCATGTTCGCTTTTCTAGGATGGTATTGAATGGTATGGTCATAATCTTTTAACAGCTCGAGCTAACGTCTTTGGCGCATGTTAAGTTCGTTCTGGGTGAACAAATATTTGAGGCTTTTGGAGTATATTAAGATGTCATCAATAAAGACAACCACGAAATGATCCAAATATTTCTTGAATATTTGGTTCACCATATCCATGAAGGCAACATGGGCATTGGTCAATCCGAAATAAATGATTAGGAATTTGTAATGTCCGTATCGAGTTTTAAAAGCAGTCTTTAGAATGTCATCAGTTTTAATCTTTAACTGATGATATCCGGAACAAATATCGATCTTTAAGAAGAATTTAGCACCTTACAACTGGTCAAACAGGTCATCAATGCGAGATAACGGGTACCTATTTTTGATGGTGATATGGTTCAACTCCTGATAGTCAATGAAAAGTCGAATACTCCCATATTTCTTCTTTAAGAATAAAATAGGAGCACCCCAAGGAGATGTACTAGGATGAATGAAACCAATGTTGAACAACTCCTGTAGTTGGGTTTTTAACTCCTGAAGTTCAATAGGAGCCATTCATTATGGGGTTTTGGAAATGGGTTTTGTATCGGGTTCAAGGTCAATAAAAAATTTGATTTCACCATCTGGGGGTAGGCTAGAAAGTTCTTCAGGAAATACGTCAAGAAATTCATTAACAACATAAATATAATTTAAATCTGATGTATTTTGTTTAAATCCATGACATGGGCTAAGAAAGCTTGAAATCCATTTTTTAATAAACGAATGGCTTTATGGCTTGATATGACAGTGATTGACTTTAGTGGTTTGGTTGCTTGAATTCGCATAATAGGTTGGTTAGGAATATGAAAACTAATAACCTTATGAAAATAATCAATTTTAGTATGATGAGTAGTTAACCAATCAATCCCTAAAATCACATCAAATGCAAGTATCATAAAAGAGATAAGATCAACAGGTAATGTGAGGGTATCGATTTGAATCAATCAAGATTTATAAATAGTGGATGTAATGAAGGTTTCTCCTAACGGAGTTTCAACAGATAAGTCAAAGTTTAATTTCCCATGGGTCAAGTTCAAACGCTGAGCACAAGCATGTGAAATAAAAGAATGGGTAGAACTGGTATCTAATAAGGTATAGACTTCACAAGAGTTTATGATTAGCTTATATGTGATAACTTCATTCCTCACCTTTTGGGAAGTCATGACAAATGCTCTCCCTTGAACCACCGACTTTGTTTTGTCCGTAATTGCCTTTGGTTCCACCGTCCCAGCTAAACTTGACTTTGCTATAGGACAAAATCGAGTTATGTGATCATCCTTTCCATAACTGAAACACACCTTAGAAGGCTGTGTACATTTTGGACTGATGTGTCCCTCCCCTCTGCATTTGTAGCATATAACTGGTGGTCGTTCTCCTCCCCTAGAAACGGATGCTGGTGATGTTGCCGATGTCTTTCCGTTATCATTGTTGAATCTTCTCTTCTTAAAGTTGTTCCCAGTTAGTTCACCTCTCCTATTATCTTGACCATGATAACCACCGAAGTTGTGACGCCCCCAAAATAGGTATACATCACCTATTCTGAGTCGCCAAATACATGGTACAAAATTCAAATACAACTTAATAATCCAGCTATCGTGTAAAATACGACAAAACGTAAACTGAGAGTTTTAATAAGAATATTGTCATCTAGACAATATCCACAGTCAAAAGAGTCCTCATTATATTTATTTTCACACTATTTAACAGAATAGTGACGACTACTAATACTATCATCTCGACCGTCACTCCGCTCCCCGACTAGTCCCTGCCATTCGTTCTTATTTCAAGAGAACAAAAGAAAGAAAGGGTGAGCTCAACTAGCCCAAAGAAGAAATATTATGACTAAGATAATGCGTAATAAATTATCGTTAGCCTTCAACAGTGTTAAACTGATAAAATATAACAAACATCAAGTTTAACTGCAGCGGAACAAGCAATCCATTAAAAGAGTTAAGCAGAGAATAAAATCTACTATCTTTTATGATTTAAAATGTTTTCCATCACTTTTATCGCTGAGACTCAGCTTAATAAATAATCCACATCTTCACTGCACTACGACCAAGGATATTCATTAGTATCACAACCACAAATTATCCATGCACTACGGGCTAAGGATATTCGTGTATTCATTAATGGTCATGATCATGCCAACAACTGTCCATTAATGCACTACGGGCCAATGAGGACTTTTACCACATCATTTGTAACATTAAGGTCATGATTATACCGATTAATCCCTGGTCATAATCATACCAAGTCCATCTATTCACTACAGGTCACAGATGACTTTCAACAGAATATAAACATAAGGATGATGACAATGATATAGGAATTCAATAAAACAAGTTCAAGAATAAAAGATTATAATCTAACTTATCCAGAAATCAATAATGTCCAAATTATCGACATGATACTTCTTTGTAGAGTAAAATTCAAGAATGCTTAGAAGAATATTTCCATGAAAAGATACTGGATGAAGCGCAAATAACAAGGATATTCCACTAATTTCATGGAGTATAAAAGCCAAAACTTTAACCAACTGAGTATAATAAAGAATGGAATAACAAAAGAATTCACCAGGCATGCGATAGACCGCACAGACATGTTATTCCAACAAAATAATAAATAATGGAACCAGGTCATGTGTAAACGTACAGAAATGATATTCTAACAGAATAATAAAGAAAGGAATAACAGAAGAATTCACCATGTATGCGATAGACTGCACAGACAGGTTATTCCAATAGAATAATAAATAATGAAACTGTGTCATGCGTAACGCATGACATGATATTCCAAATGTAATAATAAATAATGTAACCGGTCATGCGCAAAATGCATGTATACGATTTTCCAATGAACAATAAATAACCAATAATGTAAGAATTTCACCATGTATGCGGTACTTCGCATAGACAGGTTATTCCAACATAATGATAAAGAATGGAATAACAGAAGTATTTCACCAAGTATAGTAGCCCGGGTATACAAGTTATTCCAACAGAATAATAAAGAATGGAATAACAAAAGTTCTCTTCATGAATAAGAAAGAAATAATACCCCTTACGAGTACAACAAATAATATCTCTTACCGTAAAAGAAGAGTATTCCGACTGGTAGGGCGAGGATATTCTTGAAGAAAACTTGCACTGTGACGCCCCCAAATTCGGGTATCTTTAAACCCGACAGATGGCGCTCCACTATACTAACATCCATACAATCATTCCATTGAAATACAATAAAATGAATGTAATTACTATCTTTTATTACAATCAAAGTATAAATCCTTCCCAGGTTCATAACCGGTTACATCGTTCATTGTTCATAATGTATAATACATATAAACTTACTACACAATTACACAATGCCTAAGCATCCATCTTAGCTTTGCCCTTATCTCTCTGGGCATTCATAGTACGTTCATCTTTAACTACAGTTATATGATTCACACAAGAAGTGAGCATGACAGCTCAGCAAGTTTTAAGCAAGTATAGCAGAAATACCACATTCGGGAATCATATAACAATTCCGACATAACTGAACAATAGTTATGAAGTATTATGAATCAGTAATACTTTAACAGTTCATAACATCAATTCCCAAAGTATAGAATGGATTAGGAATTACGAACCGAATTCGATAGACCATGAACAAAGAATCTTCGGTTTTCATACTTGAAAAGGAGTCCACAGCACTAAGGCCGTTCATCCGATAACTTACGAGCACTTCTAGGTAATCAACCTATAGTACTCTATGTTGATCAACACTCATTCATTAAACGTATTTATGTTTAATATTTTTGGCAAACTCGCGTGCCCATTGAAATATCGATGAAAAATACTTTTGTTTGTTCATAGACAAACCTTACCTTCACGCTTCGTACCAATTACTTGGCATAGGATAGCGTTAATATTTCTATATAGAAAGATATGAATCATAATCAATCTATATATTACGAATAGTCTAGACAAATTAAAATCTGGCATCGACCCTTTCTTTCAAACAAGGCTTGCAATTCAGTTCAACGAATCACATACAACTTGGCTAACATGAAAGTTAGACAAGCGTTAAGAAAAACTAGCCTTTCAGCGTCTTCAAATATTTTACTCGACTGAACACAGCCTTTACAGAATCTACATGATATATTCACATAGCACACTATAATTAGCTATCAAACAACTATTCACATTGTTTATACAAGCTTCTTTCTCTTCTATGTCTTTGTTAACTTAATATCATTATTAAAGTCAACAATACTTATTATCCATCGTCCCGGTTTATTAATCAACTGACAATTATTAACCGGACTCGAACATTGTTGGCAAGATACCAACATTGTTCAACACTCTCAACTCACTAATATGCATTATACTCCTAAGTTTCATACCATATACCTTAGTATAGGTAGTATAGGAATAACTTTAATACATTTATGAAGTGTACAAACATCATCCCTTTAGGTCCCCGAACAAATGAAGTTCGAAACCTAAATTAGAATCCAAGGCCTTATACTCACGATGGTGGCCATTTATGAAATACTTAGGCTGGCCAAATGCGCCTGATTAGCGATGAGGACTGTGTTCTCGGCTTCTATATCAACTATAGCAAGTGAATAAAGAAAATAAATACCATTTAGCAGTGCACAACATCACTATGCCGTAATAAGTGCATATGAGAATAATACTATGTCTGGAGCAACGGCACCAGACCTCAATACCAGTTTCTCAGAAATTTCAAAAATTTTGTGAGATTTTCGGGGCCATAACTTCTTCGTTTTAAGCCCGATTTGGTCCGTTCAAAAGCCTACACATCACAAATGACGTAATCTACGTGTTCATATAAGAATTCGACACTTTCAAATCCGTTAACTTAAAATTGACCATTGAGTTCATTTTCTATACGTTCAAAAACGTTAATGAGCATTCAATGCTTGTTTTCTTCGTTTTAAGTTGGAATTCGACGATTCTCGAACCCACAACTCTTAATCACCCTATCTCACGTGTTGAAATTGAAAACCAACGTTTTCAAGTCTCACGGCAACTTTTGACCCTTAATCCGGAATTCAACGTTTTCGACGTTTAACGTCTATTTTCGTAAAATTCGCCATAACTTCGTTACTAACGTTCTCTAAGCCAAATCACATGGAATACTCCATGGATTTCATATCTACACCCTAACCAATCAAGATGCATATACTAACGTATTTATGGAGCTCAATCGTTTATAAACGATCAATCTCAACAAACCATATTTCAATGGTTCAAAACTATTTCAAACCTTATGATTCTTTTAACCTCATGACTTATAGATATTGAATCTATGGTAAGCCATCAATAATCTCTTAATCAAGACATATACTCCCCCCCATCTATGATTCTCCAATATAAAATAAAAATAAAAAGAGATGGAAAGAAAAGGTAAGGATTATACCTTAAGAACTCTTATAATCTTGATAACTTCTAGTGATAAAC
Organism: Panax ginseng; assembly: GCA_020205605.1. Classification (NCBI taxonomy): domain Eukaryota; kingdom Viridiplantae; phylum Streptophyta; class Magnoliopsida; order Apiales; family Araliaceae; genus Panax; species Panax ginseng. The sequence continues at coordinate 94,584,086 of CM035129.1, forward strand.
CTTCAAAGTAGGAGAATTGTTCAAGTCTAACTCTCTTTTCTCTCTCAAATAATCTAGTTGAGTCTTGGAAAAGCTCTCAAATGAACCAACCTAGCCTCACATTTATAGGAAACTAGAATGGAGGGTATAATGGACTTAACACACTAATCTCCTTACTATTCACTCTTGGTCACCAAGTAAAATACTTGGTGACCAAGCTTTATGCTTGGCTACCACATAAAGTGGCCGGCCCCCACTTCAATTGACAACTCCATGGGTTGCCCCATGGGTTTTACCTATTAGGTGACCCACCAGATCGCTCCACGGTTCGGTTTAAGTGAATTGGACTTAACCAATTAAACATTGGGCCTAGACTTGGGCTCATCTCACTAATATCCTTGGGCTTGGTCATTAAATCAATTGGACCAAACACAATCCAAGTCAAATGAATTAATCATTGTGACTTAGGTTAATTCTACAATACGCATCGTATTCTACACGTACAATTCACGTATTCCCTTCGTATACCATACGTACCATAATCATATTATACTTCGTATTTACTCAACATATTATACATAGACACTAAAAAGTATCATGATTGTATACTACTCGCATTAGCCCTAACACCAATCCTCCTACGCATATTATTTCCTTCTCGAAAATCAATATACTCAACCCTTAGGTTTTAAGTCCGCAGGGGAAAACTGCGTTTGCCATAAATGAAATATTATCAGATATTCCATCTAATCTCGATATTCTATCATCACGCGTTTCTCGGAATTTCAAAATAATTCCCCAACAGAAACGGATGAATAGTGTTTTTATGGAAATTTCTCGGAAAACAATTATTTTCGTCTTGGAAATTCCAAACAATTATTTCTAACACGTAGCTAGAATACTAACCACGTTAACACATCCTAGGTCATAGAACGACCTTCACATAGCTTACTCACATAATAATCAATTAAATTTATTTAATTCACATAATCAAATAAAAAATTTAATTGTCATAAAAATCCGATTTTCTCGGGTGTTACATTCCCCAGAATCTTAGCTTATAATTACATAAAAAAAATGAGGAAAATCTTCCTTCATTTTACTTTCGAGCTCCCACGTTGCTTCTTCAGCATTGTGGTTTCTCCATAACACATTTACTGAAGGTATTACCTTATTTCTTAAAACTTGTTCCTTCCTATCAGCAATTTGAACTGGAAGTTCCTCATAGGACAAGTCTTTTTCTATTTGAATAGATTCATACTCTATTACGTGTTTATAGTCCAGTTTATAAGGACGCAACACTGACACGTGAAACACATTATGAATGCGTTCCATCTCAGGAGGTAAAGCTACTTCATATGCTACCTCTCCTACCCTTCTTAAAATCTCAAAAGGTCCCACAAACCTTGGACTTAATTTTCCTTTCTTCCTAAAACGTATCTTCCCTTTCCAAGGAGATACTTTTAGAAAAACAAAGGATCCTACATCAAATTCTCTATTTTCTCTATGAGGATCTGCATACTTTCTTTGCCGGTCTTGAGCCGCAACTAATCGAGTACGTATTAACTTCACCATGTCTGCCGTTTACTGTACCATCTCAGGTCCCAACATACGACGTTCACCCACTTCATCCCAACACAATGGAGTTTGGCACTTCCTTCCATACAACGCTTCGTAAGGCGGCATGCCTATACTAGCGTGAAAACTATTGTTGTACGAAAATTCCACCAACAGTAGATATTCGTCCCAACTCCCTTTAAAATCCATAACGTAAGATCTTAACATATCTTCAAGTGTTTGAATTGTCCGCTCACTCTGACCATCCGTTTGAGGATGATACGCCGTACTCAATCTTAACTGCGTTCCCATTTGCTCTTGCAAACTCCTCCAAAAGTTCGATGTGAATCGTGGATCACGATCTGACACGATCGAAACAGGTACCCCATGTCTGGAAATAATTTCCTTGACATACAATTTATCTAACTGATCCAAGTTATACTTGACTCCTATTGGTAGAAAATGAGCCGATTTTGTCAATCGATGCACTATCACCCAAATAACATCATATCCTTTTCTGGTTGTCGGAAGTCCCACCACAAAGTCCATCGTGATGTGCTCCCACTTCCACTCTGGAATTTCTAACGGTTGTATCAACCCGCTCGGTCGTTGGTGTTCAGCCTTAACTTTTTGACAAGTTAAGCACCTACTAACATATTCTGCTATCTCCCTCTTCATGTACGGCCACCAAAAGTTCTGACGAAGGTCTTGATACATCTTTGTACTACCAGGATGTATCGAGTACCTCGAACTATGGGCCTTCATCATAATTTCTTCTTTTAATTTGGGATCATTAGGAATCCAAATTCTTCCTTCAAAACGAAGTAATCCCTCCTTATCGAGGTTATACTTTGTCTTCTCTTCATTTTCTATCCTCTTCTGTATCTGCTTGCACTCCTCGTTGCTCAGTTGTACTCCCCTAACCCGTTCCGCTATGGTCGATTGGGTTTCCATGGAAAATAACATCTCCACTGCTTCCTCCGGTAAATTAACTTCTAACTCCATTCTTGCCATCACTATTACCAACTCATTCTGAGTTGTTAACATTGACAGTTTCTCTTTACCCTTCCTACTTAGCGCATCAACTACTACATTTGCTTTCCCCAGATGATATAAAATATCACAGTCATAATCTTTTATTAACTCTAACCACATTCTCTCGCTTCATGTTCAACTCCTTCGTGTGAAGATATATTTTACTTTTGTGGTCCGTATATATCTCTCACATTTCTCACCATAAAGATAATGCCTCCATATCTTTAAGGCAAAAACTACAAATTTCGCCAATTCCAAATCACGAGTAGGATAGACCTTCTCATAATCCTTCAATTGACGTGACGATACACGCAAATGACCTTGCCATGTCGCATGAGCACGCAACCCAGTCCCTCGTGACGCGAAGCATCGCTATACACTACAAAATTTCTCAGATCGTCTGGTAAGGACAATACAGTGCCTTACTTAACCTCTTTTTTTCAACTCCCGAAAACCGTTTCACATTTTTTCACCACACATACTTCACCGACTTTCTTGTCGATTTTGACAACGGAGTAGCTATTTTAGAAAAGTCCTAATGAACCTTCTATAGTATCCCGCTAACCCCGTAAAACTCCGAACCTCGGTTGGCGTGATTCGGTTGCTCCCATTCATTAACGCTTCTACTTTTGCCTTGATCTACTAAATGCCATCCTTATCAATAACATGCCCTAGAAATCGCATTTCTCCACCAAAAATTCACACTTTGTGAATTTCGTGATACAACTTCTCCTTTCTTAGTGTTTCCAACACTATTCTTAAATGTTCGCATGATCTTCCTGGCGTCTTTGAATAGACTAGAATATCATCAATGAACACTACTACGAACTTGTCCAAATATTGCTTGAACACTCTGTTCATCATATCCATAAATGCAGCTGGTGCATTCGTCAACCCAAACGACATCACCAGAAACTCGTAATGACCGTAACAAGTTCTGAACGCCGTCTTAGGTACATCCTCCATTCTCACCTTTAATTGATGATACCCCATGCGCAAATCTATCTTAGAAAAATACCTTGCCCCTTTCAACTGATCAAATAGATCATCGATCCTGGGCAACGGATATTTATTCTTAATCGTTAACTTGTTCAACTCTCGATAGTCGATACAAAGTCTTAACGACCCATCCTTCTTCTTGACAAACAACACTGGTGCTCCCCAAGGAGACACACTTTCGGTTGAATGTACTTCCTATCTAATAGTTCTTGTAATTGAACCATTAACTCCTTCATCTCAATCGGCGCCATCCGATATGGTGCCCTTGAAACCGGTGCCGCTCCCTTAAATAGATCAATTACAAACTCTACCTCCCCGTCCCGGTGGAATACCCTTGTAATTCCTCTGGAAATACATCTGCGAACTCTTGCACTATAGGTATCTGGTCCAAGGATGTTCCCACTCTTTGGGTATCCACAACATGGCACAGATAACCTACACACCCTTTTCTTAACATCTTCCTAGCTTGTGTCATAGACAGACAACAAGAGCGTCTCGGTGATTTACTCCCGAAGAACGCTACCTTGGTTTTCTTAGAAAGCCGAAGGTTAACACATTTCCTATGGCAGTCTATAATTGCCTTATAGTTGACTAACCAGTCCATACCAAGAATTACATCGAATTCTTTTAGCCTTATCGGTACCAAATCTACCAATAATTTATTCCCTCTAATTTCTACACAACAATCCTTATGAATATTCTCAATGAGGATTATCTCTCTGTTTGCTACCTTAACGTCTAAAGATATAGGTAACTTCTCAGGGATTAAACCTAATCGCTTAGCAAATTCACATGCTATAAAAGAATAGCACCCGAGTCAAATAGCACATAGGCATTTATCTCATTGACCGGAATGATACCTGCTACCACATCTGTTGATGCAACCGCATCTTGAACAGTCATATTAAACGTACGAGCTGAGGGTCTACCCACCGATGGTGTTGATCCAGTAATGGCTAGTTTACCACTACCAGAACTCTTATTCCCCTCTAAACCCTTCTTTGGGCAATTTCTTGCCATATAGTCCATTGACCCACAAACAAAACATCCCTAGTTCTTCTTAGGGTTAGGACAGTTGGGTGACAAATGTCCCTCCTGCCCATAGTTGTAGCATACTGCTTTCCCCTTTAAACAGACCCCCATGTGAGACTTTTTACATGTCTTACATGCTTCCGTCCTCCGTTTGGGATCTCCCTGCTTTACCCCGGTATTCCCAGGGTTAAAACTCTTTCTTTTTGGCAAGTTTCGCCTCACCGCAACTTCAAATTTTATTACTTCCTCTAACTTACTCTTAATCTTCCTTCTTTGTGGTAATCGAGACAAAGCCTCACTACCACCTTCAAATTTATTATCGCTTTCTCCGTAATGGTCCCGTAGGAAGCACTGAAAACCGATATTTCTACTATAGAGCCAGGGTTTTAAGCCCTGCTCAAACCTACGCGCCTTCCTCGCTTCTGTGTCCACCTGATGTGGAGCAAATCTCGCCAATTCATTAAACTTGGCGAGATCTTTGAACTGCTCACATATCACTTTGCTTAAGTTCTAAGAACTTAATTTCCATTCTACCCTCATGCTAGTAGGGAAATAGTTCTCGAAGAAGACCTTCTTGAACTATTCCCACGTAACAGTCTCTATCCTAGCCCCACCCTGGTGAGCCTCCCACCAGTAGTTGGCTTCCCCCTTCATCATGTAAGTCGCAAAAGAAGTCTTTTGCGCCACACCCACGCTTGTTATCACAAACGCCTTTTCAATCTCTCTTACCCATGTCGAAGCTTTAACGGGTCCGGTTGCCCTCGTAACTCCTGGAGGAACCACACTTTTAAAGTCCTTAAAGGTAGTTGTTCTTGCTACCCCAGGAGCTACAGGAATCCCACCCCCCTGATTAAATGCAGCCGTTAATAAATTAACGAACTCTTGCATAGGGTTATTAGGACCCCCTGATTCTCATTATGAGACTCAGCCTCTTGGTTACGTTGTCTCCTTCTTGGCGGCATAATTTTGATTAAATAATTAAAGCTTCGTTATTATCTATTTAACTACTCGGTTATTATTCTCAATCAACAACAACCATTTATACCACAACAAGCACATTAAATAAAAACTTCATTATATTAATATGCTTTCATAGTCAAAACTATTTACATCATGCTTCTTTAGCCAAAAAGCTATTACATACTATCCCGCGATTGACTTCTATAAAAATTGGGATTTACAAAAAGACTACCCTTTAGCTATACAAAAAAGGGTTTTACGTCACTACTCATTTACAAAAAGATCTAACTATCTACTAACACTGTCGAACGACATTCTCATATTTCTGATTTGCCAGAATCAACACTATATCTCGACTTATGGTATGTCGAGTCTGTCCGGACTCAATAGAATAACAAGCAATTTTCAGCTTGAAATCCTCATGAGCACATTCATGGATGTATGATATCCTAGCTATTTTCTGGTCTTTCTCAACCAGTTTCTTTTGTAGCTCAAGGACCTCATTCTTATAGTCCCGAGCTTTATCCGTCATAAGCACTTTTTCATCATGCTCAGACTCAAAGTCTGCCTCTGCAGATTCTTTTGCCTCATATAAGGCAGTTATCTCCTCAATATGATTCTCCACTACTGTGCGCAGTTGCACATTTCTATCCAACACGGCCTCATACAGTGCTTGCGTTGCATCCGGAGGTGTTGGCTCCAAAGTAGGTAACACCATGTTAATCGATGTCACCTCCATCTCCTTCTCTACGTCTAGCATCTCGTTAAGGTATGATGCTAAACCCATAGTCTCCTCAGAGTATTCCTCCTCAGAGATGTACTCCTCAATGTATGAGTCATCTATGACCACTATAGGTACCTCCGCTACTGGCATTGGTACAATCTCCACTTGGTTAACCGACTCCTCACTCACGATGTGAATGTCTCTATACATCATGCTATCGATCGACATCTATAATAGCACATAACAAGTTGATTAGTACATAATACACAATAGTATAAGCACAAATCACATTTAATATCTTTAAGATTAATTTTCATCTTTTAATCCTTTCGATACTGAGTTATCTCAATACCTTATTAATTCAATGGACTTGAATTTTATTCCTCGGACTTTACCTTCCTTACGAGGTTATTAGCCTAAGGTTCTTCCCCCCTTAAGTTTTATAACCTAAGGCTTTGATACCAACCTGTGACGGCCCCAAATTTAGGTATCTTTAAACCCGATAGATGGCGCTCCACTATACTAACATCCATACAATCATTCCATTGAAATACGACAAAATGAAGGTAATTACTATCTTTTATTACAATCAAAGTATAAATCCTTCCCAGGTTCATAACCGGTTACATCGTTCATTGTTCATAATGTATAATATATATAAACTTACTACACTATTACACAATGCCTAAGCATCCATCTTAGCTTTGCCCTTATCTCTCTGGGCATTCACATTACGTTCATCTTTAACTGCAGTTATATGATTCACGCAAGAAGTGAGCATGACAGGTCAGCAAGTTTTAAGCAAGTATAGCAGAAATACCACATTTGGGAATCATATAACAATTCTGACATAACTGAACAATAGTTATAAAGTATTATGAATCAGTAATACTTTAACAGTTCATAATATCAATTCCCAAAGTATAGAATAGATTAGGAATTCTGAACCGGTCGATAGACCATGAACAGTAACTTTCAGTTTTCATACTTCAAAAGGAGTCCACAGCACTAAGGCCGTTCATCCGATAACTTACGAGCACTTCTAGGTGATCAGCCTATAGTACTCTATGTTGATCAACACTCATTCATTAAACATATTTACGTTTAATATTTTTGGAAAACTCACGTGCCCATCGAAATATCGATGAAAAATACTTTTGTTTGTTCATAGACAAACCTTACTTTCACGCTTCGTACCAATTACTTGGCATAGGATAGCGTTAACATTTCTATATAGAAAGATATGAATCATAATCAATCTATATATTACAAATAGTCTAGCCGAATTAAAATCTGGCATCGACCCTTTCTTTAAAACAAGGCTTGCAATTCAGTTCAACGAATCACATATAACTTGGCTAACATGAAAGTTAGACAAGCGTTAAGAAAAAATTTCCTTTCAGCGTCTTCAAATATTTTACTCGACTGACCACAGCCTTTACAGAATCTACATGATATATTCACATAGCACACAGTAATTAGCTATCAAACAACTATTCATATTGTTTATACAAGCTTCTTTCTCTTCTATGTCTTTGTTAACTTAATATCATTATTAAAGTCAACAAGACTTATTACCCATTGTCCCGGTTTATTAATCAACTGACAATTATTAACCGGACTCGAACATTGTCGGCAAGATACCAACGTTGTTCAACGCTCTTAACTCACTAATATGCATTATACTCCTAAGTTTCATACCATATACCTTAGTATAGGTAGTATAGGAATAACTTTAATACACTTATGAAGTGTAAAAACATCATCCCTTTAGGTCCCTGAACAAATGAAGTTCGAAACCTAAATCAGAATCCAAGGTTTTATACTGTACATGCATACATGACCTATAAGTATTATTAGGCTGACTTGCTTCGATTAGCAATATTGAGCTCTCGACTCGTGTTTTGGCATGGAGCGTGGATGTGTGACTGCGGCATGGCAAATAATACTTATAATCGAAATGCTTGCATTTCATACCTCATATCAGATTCTCAGAAATTTCAAAAATTTTGTGAGATTTCCGGGGCCATAACTTCTTTGTTTTAAGCCCGATTTGGTCTGTTCAAAAGCCTACATGTCACAAATGACATAATCTACGTGTTCATATAAGAATTCGACACTTTCGAATCCGTTAACTCAAAATTGACCATTGAGTTCATTTTCTATACGTTCGAAAATGTTAATGAGCGTTCAATGCTCGTTTTCTTCGTTTTAAGTCAGAATTTGACGATTCTCGAACCCACAACTCTTAATCACCCTATATTATGTGTTGACATTGAAAACCAATATTTTCAAGTCTCACGACAACTTTTGACCCTTAATCCGGAATTCAACGTTTTTGACGTTTAACGTCTATTTTCGTAAAATTCGCCATAACTTCGTTACTAACGTTCTCTAAGCCAAATCACATGGAATACTCCATGGATTTCATATCTACACCCTAACCAATCAAGATGCATATACTAACGTATTGATGGAGCTCAATCGTTTATAAACGATCAATCTCAACAAACCATATTTCAATGGTTCAAAACTATTTCAAATCTTATGATTCTTTTAACCTCATGACTTATAGATATTGAATCTATGGTAAGCTATCAATAATCTCTTAAACAAGACATATACTCCCCCCCATCTATGATTCTCCAATATAAAAGAAAAATCAAAAGAGATAGAAATAAAAGGTAAGGATTATACCTTAAGAACTCTTACAATCTTGATAACTTCTAGTGATAAAGCTTCAAAGTAGGAGAATTGTTCAACTCTAACTCTCTTTTCTCTCTCAAATAATCTAGTTGAGTCCTGGAAAAGCTCTCAAATGAACCAACCTAGCCTCACATTTATAGGAAACTAGAATGGAGGGTATAATGGACTTAACACACTAACCTCCTTACTATTCACTCTTAGTCACCAAGTAAAATACTTGGTGACCAAGCTTTATGCTTGGCTACCACATAAAGTGGCCGGCCCCCACTTCAATTGACAACTCCATGGGTTGCCCCATGGGTTTTACCCATTAGGTGACCCATCGGATCGCTCCACGGTTCGGTTTAAGTGAATTGGACTTAACCAATTAAACATTGGGCCTAGACTTGGGCTCATCTTACTAATCTCCTTGGGCTTGGTCATTAAATCAATTGGACCAAACACAATCCAAGTCAAATGAATTAATCATTGTGACTTAGGTTAATTCTACAATACGCATCGTATTCCACACGTACAATTCACGTATTCCCTTCGTATACCATACGTACCATAATCGTATTATACTTCGTATTTACTCAACGTATTATACATAGACACTAAAAAATATCATGATTGTATACTACTCGCATTAACCCTAACACCAATACTTCTACGCATATTATTTCCTTCTCAGAAATCAATATACTCAACCCTTAGGTTTTAAGTCCGCAGATAAAAACTGCGTTTGCCATAAATGAAATATTATCATATATTCCATCTAATCTTGATATTCTATCATCACGCGTTTCTCAGAATTTCAAAATAATTCCCCGAACAGAAACGGGTGAATAGTGTTTTTACGGAAATTTCTCGGAAAACAATTATTTTCGTCTTGGAAATTCCAAACAATTATTTCTAACACGTAGCCAGAATACTAACCACGTTAACACATCCTAGGTCATAGAACGACCTTCACATAGCTTACTCACATAATAATCAATTAAATTTATTTAATTCACATAATCAAATTAAAAATTTAATTGTCATAAAAATCCGATTTTCTCGGGCGTTACATGCACTACGCTCAAAGCTTCTTAAAACTCTAAAGAAATACGCTCAAGATTATAGAAGAATTCTCTGAAATTCTGGTGTGGTTTTCAATTCTAATTAAGCATCCTATTTATAGGAAAATAGAAAGGATACTATCTTTGCACTATGCAATAAAATATAATATATTCTATATATATATATATATATTTATATATTTTATATAAAATCTAATAAAACAAATAACTTTATAAAAGTATTCTGTTTTTATATAAAAATATTTTACTATGCAAAATACTATGTAGGCACTATGCATAATAAAATATAATATATTCTAATTATTGTCTAATAAAATAAATAACTTTATAAAAGTATTCTGCTTTTATATATAAAAAATTTACTATGCAAAACACTATGCATGCACTATACAACACTATGCATAATAAAATATAATATATTCTAATTATTGTCTAATAAAAGAAATAACTTTATAAAAGTATTCATTTTATATAAAAATATTTTACTATATAAACCACTATGCATAATAGAATTTAATATATTCTATTTATAGTCTAATAAAATGAATAACTTTATAAAAGTATTCTATTTTATATAAAAACCTTTTCTGTTTTATTACATTAATAATACTAATAAAACAAAACTCATCATCATTATTATAATTCACACTATTAATCGACCAGGTCCTTCCCAGGAAAGAGGGGGCTTTCTAATAAGGATATCTCCATATTTGAGCGCAATTAGGTGACCAAACCTCTCCTTGGAAGAACTTCTAGACATCGTTAATATTGCAAATAATAATATTAATAACTCTGTCATCTCAAAATATAAAATATCGACAATAATTGAATACAACTGAGTGACTTCTCACGTAAGCATCAATAATCAATACCGTGTGCTACTATGTAACCCCGCGTATTACTGTACTTTTAACACCGGGTGTTTCAACAGTTAACGGTAAAACTTCCGCCGTTATTTTCATAAAAATACTTTTGTCGTTTTCTCAATCCGACAATAATTCCGTTATGGGTCGTACGAATATTCCCCGTTAAAACGAATATTTCCCGACCAATCGAATATTATATAACAACTTGCATACTTTTCAAAATTTATAAATATTACCCACAACTATAACATTATCTCAAATTCACACCATAATTTTGAAAAAAATATTTCGAGAAATTTAAATCTTTGTTCGTAAAATTTGGGATTTTACAGAAGTGGTTACCATTTATGGCATGATAATTTCCTCCACGATGGTTATCATTGTTCTGATGGTCGTTGCCACCGGTACGATTATTATCGTGGTGTGGGTCGTTGTCTTTTGGTTGAAAAGTCTCATTATCTCGCTCTAATAATTGAGCCCTATTCACAACATCGGAATACAAACAAAGTTTATAAGAAATGAGATATTTACTACATTTAGGTTTCAAACCTCTTAGAAATATCCGTGTCATTCGCTCCTCATTATCCACCAAATAGGATGTGTTGGTCGGTTTCGCAATCGATAAACACACGCGAGTATACGCAGTCAACAAGTAATATAATGATAAGAGAGTTGTCGAACCCACGAGGACAAAGACTTAAAAGGAAACAAATACTAATGCAAAGCCATTACTAAACGAGTAAAAACAAGTGGTTGGTTAAGATATTTCAATACGACTGTAAAATTAAGAGAAGTAGTTTTGCTAGGAATTCAAGATAGGATTACAATTCCCCTAATGCGTCGTCTAATCTCCTAACTCTCTAGATTACAAATGAATCAAGGAATGGTCAACCTAGAACACTAAATACGCATAAGCTTCTGTCGAAGGTCAAATGCACATCCATAACCAGCTAAATCACAATATGTCTATTGGTGAAAATAACTAGGTCAAGGTCATTAAGTGAAGTCTCAAGGCCACACAAGGCAAATAGGGATATGTCTATCCTATTAGCATATTATGCACACATTCCAATGTCATGGTCATAACAGGTGTTGTTGTATTTAAAGATAGATAATAACATCCATTTATCAATTTCCATCACTATCAATACCAATTTCTTTATCAAACAATCAGACATTAAATATGAAATACAACAACCCATTCCAAAATGATTCATTATATAAAATAGGAGAGAAAGTTGATTAAGCTAATCATATGGTTACATTGCAATCCTAAAAATGGAGTTAGTTCATAACTATGGTACTAACACGCATTTTCAATACATTACACATTATCAGACAAATACAAATAAATGGGAGATTTGGATTAAGAAAACCCATGTTTCGAAGTGTTCTTCCTCCAAATCTTCTCTTCACGTGCAAATGCTCTCAGAATGTGTTGGATGCAATAACTCTTCTTGTGTTGCACAACTTCTTTCTCTTCTAGAAAGTAAATGAAAGAAATAAATTCCTATTCTAAAGCTGTAATAAGTTCTCTGTCGAAGATCTCTGATATTTCATACTTCAAAGCAGGCGGCACTCTTCCTATTTATATCCGCCCCCTCTTTCTTCTAGGTCATTAAACACTCTTTACTGTTTGGGAACCGGAGCTCGCGCTGCAGCGCGAGTCTAAGCCTTATGAGTGGCGCTGGGGCGCGAAGCATTGTGGCACCGGGGCGCCGGATGTGGAACTGGGGCGCGACTCACGGCGCTGGGGCGCGAAGGCATGGCTCCGGGGCGTAACTTTCTAGTAGCTTTAAGCTACTTCCGGCACTGCGACGTGGATGTTTGCACTAACATTGACGCCGGGGCGCCACTTTACTGATGAGAGTCAGTAATGGTTGGCACAGGTGCCAAGTATATAATGGTATGCGCCACGTGGCATTCAGGGTGCCACTTTCAAAGAATAACAATGCTCAAGAAAGCTATAAACATCTGCAAAGCCTGCCTGAAGAGAACTAAACGAAAAAAAAATAACATAACTATACAAGCTATCCAAAAGATTGAAAATAGGCAACAACTTAAGTAACAAAAGGGGCAATTTCGCGGGTATGAATCCCACTCATCAGAATTTATACCGGGATAGCTCTGCAAACTTGGCCTCGTATTGTGATACAATCATATTGTTCTGTTCCAGCTTGATGAATTCCACCTCTTTTATATGACGAATACTTTCTAGAAAATACTTGTCGTTGAACAATTCCTGGAACTTCTCCCAAGACATCTTAAGTGCGGAAAGATAAATACGTTTTATAGATTCCCACCAGTAATCTGCCTCTCCACACAACATAAAGGTGGCGAAGGGAACCTTTTGCTCCTCTGTGCATTCCAAGACATCAGATATCATGGTGATCTGCTTAATCCATGCTTTTGCCTTAAGTGGCTCTGGCTTTCCCAAAAACTTTGGCGGTCCCAACTCCTTGAATTGCTTAGCAGTGACCAGCCGTGAGTTCCCATTGCTTCCACCTGTATTTTGAACAGGAGTCTCTCTCGTTTGGTGTTACATGAATTGTAGAAAGCTCTTAAACATCCCATCGTTCATCGTTTGGTCGGTGTTGTTTTTTACAGGAGGATTATTGCCTTCCTGATGCACATTATCCTGGTTATTGATTGGCGGTGACTCAATGGTCGCATGTGCTCCATTGCTTATCTCAAAATTTTTAGATGTTATTTTCAAATATTGCAACAAAATAAGGGTTAATTAAAAAAATTAACATGCCACATATTATCCTTATATTCCGATCGACCAATTAAATAACAAATAAGCTTAGGTAGGACACACTAGCGAAGGATTTATTCTTCTCTCCCCCTCCTAGTTCTAATCCCAGATCTCCACCAGAGATAATATCCCTAAGCTCTGATACCAACTGTGACACCCCCAAAATAGGTCCACACAACCCATTATGAGTCGCCAAATACATGGTACATAAACCAAATACAAACTTCATCAATACAACTGTTGTGCAAAATACGATAACACATATACTGTGAGTTTAATACAAATATTATCTCGTAGACAATATCCAAACTCAAATAAAGTTCTTATTATAATTATTATCACACTATTTTATAAAATAGTGAGAACTACTATAATAACTATCTTAGACCATTACTCCACTCCCCGACTAGTCCCAGCTACATTCTTGCCTCCTGAGAAGAACAATGAAACCAAAAGGAAAAGGGTGAGCTCAACTAGCCCAGTAAAGAATATTATGACTAAGATAATGAAGAAAAAATTATCCTTAGTTCTCAACAGGAAAAAATCTGATAGAATACAATAGACAACAAGTTTTAGATCAACAACTGCAGCGGAGCAGAAATAACAATCCATTAGAAGAGTCAAGTAAAGCATGATGTCTACTATCTTCTATGATTTTAAAAGTCCATCATCAATATTTTATCCCTATAACACCAATCAATAAATGTTTCAAATCAACAAATTATCCATGCACTACGAGCCAATGATATTTGTTTGTATCACCAGTGGTCATGATCATGCCAAACAACTGTCCATCTATGCACTACGGGCCAAAGAGGACTTTTACCATAAACCTTTGTCTGTAACATTACATGTCATGATTATACCATTACACAATTCCTGGTCATAATCATACCAATCAACAGTCCATCTTTGCATTATGGGCCAACTATGACTTCTAGTACAATATAAGCATGAGGATGATGACAATGATATAAAGAATCAATCAAGTGAGATCAAGGATAAATATTAGAAATTTATAATTCAATTAATCCAGAGTTCAAGAATGTCCAAATTGTCTATGCGAAGTAAAATTCAAGAATGATATTCATGTATCAAAAATAATTTGGACAGAAAAGAATTTAAATTCTGTTATGAATAATACTCATGAATAGTACCATATAAATAGTACTCATGAATAGTACCCCGAAATGAAAAGATTAAAATTTAATAAAAAAATTCAGACCAATATTTCAGTGAAATGATATTAGATGAAGCGCAAATCTTAAGGAATTTCTAATTATTTCAAGGATTATAAAAGCAATACTTACCATAGTAAGTTTAATTTAGGAATGTGAAATGAAATAATATCACTTATATAATATGGAGTATGAAAGAAAATGATCTCCCTTACGAGTATTGAAATAAAATAATATCCTTTACGAAAAAAATTTAACATCATTTACTTTAGTAGAAACTAGATTTGACTTGGAATATCAGATATTATCTTGAGAAAATCTTGCACTAAAATCTACACTCAAAGTATTCTTATACTCAAAAGAAATACTCATAATATTGCAGTAGGAATGCTTGAGATTTTTAGTGTGTTTAGAAAGGAGGGGTAGCCTCCCTTTTATAGCGTAACACGAACGAAGAAACGATATAATCTGCCTAATTTTATTCTTTACCTGACCTGCCTAACTTCTCATTTTCTTTGCCTAACTCTCATATTTTCATATATGTGAGGGTCCAAATTTTGGAAGATGGATTGTAGGAAGGATTCTTGATGAATGGGTAATATATACCCATGACTTAGATATGTTCGGGCTTGATTTATTATTGTTTTCAAGTCTTTTATGATAGTTTTTATGCGTTTATTTGTTATTTTGCTGTTTGAGGCTAAGCAAGGACAAATTGGGAAGTTCAACATCACTAATGGCAGAACTGTAATTTACTGGACATGAAGCCAGCGCCGGGACGCTGGGGCACAAGCAGAGCCAATCATGGCGCGTACGTGGAGAGAAGTTGAGCAGGAATAAGAATTAAAAAAGTGAAGAAGTATTTAAGGAAGCAAGAGGTGGTAAAAAGAGAATGAACAAGAGCTGGAGACTAATTAGAAATCAACATATCAGTTTTGTAATTCTGTTGAGATGATTTTCATGGGATTTTTGGTTTTATTTTCCAGTATGAACTAACTTTTTCATTAAGACTACAAATTGAACCTTTTATGTTTACGAATTGATTAGTGAGTTTAATCCAGTTATTTAAGTCACATTGAATTGTTTATCATGTTTTGTGCTTATTAATGAATTATTTGGCCAATAATTACTGTGTTACACTAGATAGATTCGGGAGATGAAATCTAGGGTTAGAACTAAACATGATAACATGTATGCTTAATTATTTGCATGAGATAAATAATTAGGGTTGTGAATTGAATATGAATATCTCTCTTCACTGCATGTTATAGTTGGGAATTGGAATTTAATGAATTTAATTTTATTATTTTGCATAGGGATATCGCAGAATTAATTGAATTAAATATATGTTATTTGATCACTTGGGAAATGACTTTTAACAACTAGAATTCCTGTTAACAATTCAGGTGACGTAATAACTGGAGCAATTGGATAAATGATTTGTATTACATAATTGGGGTTATTGTAGTCTTAACTTTTATTATTTGAATCAATTTCTAGAGTAAGCCAGTTTTAATTAGTTAATTTTAGTTTTCTTAATTAGAAATTCATTAATTACGGTTGTTTAAATAAAATTGGATTTATATAGTATTAGTATTTGGAGTTTATTAATTGGAATTCCTTGTGGGTACGACACTCTATTTCAGCACTTTATTACTTACTGACTGTGTATGCTTGCACAAATAGTTGATTGTGAAATTAACCAACAAGTTTTTGGCGCCGTTGCTGGGGATTTCTTTATTAATATTAATTTTATATTAGTTATAATCAATTCGGTCTTAATTTAAACGTTATTTACTTATTTTTATTCTTTTGCTTAAGGAAATTCTTTATTAGTGTATGCACACTACATCAAAGGGTAAAGAGGAACTTTTGCCTTATGCAAACGATATTGAGAGGAAGTTTCAAAAATTACGGTTGACTAGTGAGGTTATACCATTGGAAGAAGAACTGGCAGCAGAAGAAATTCTAGAAATCATGGCAGAGGAAGAACAAAAATCACTCAGGGATTATGCCATGCCAATAATGACAGACATACAGTCTAGTATTCGGAGGCCGGCGATTAATGCAAATAGTTTTGAGATCAAACCGGGAATGATACATATGTTACAAAATGCAGTCCAGTTTGGGGGAGTTCGACTGATGATCCGAATGAGCATATCTTAAGTTTCTTGGAAATATGCGACACCTTCAAATTCAACAATTTTTTGGAAGACGCAATCAGGTTGAGGTTATTTTCGTTCACATTGCGGGACAAAGCTCGAAGTTGGTTACACTCATTGCCGCCAGGTTCAATCACAACTTGGGATGATTTAGCTCAAAAATTCCTAGCTAAATTTTTCCTATCAGCAAAGTCGGCAAAACTACGGAATGATATTCATAATTTTGCACAATTCGATTCAGAAACATTATATGAGGCATGTGAAAGATTTAAGGATATGCTCTGTAAAAGTCCACATCACGGAATTCCACAGGGGATGCTGTCGATGTCAGGATTTTTATTTTTCCCTTTTCTGTTCTTGTTCTTTGGTGTTCTCATGTTATGTGAGATTTGTTTGAAAAAACAAGTGAAAAAGGTTCGACATGTATATGTCGATGATTTGACTGTAAGAGTCGCCATTTGGTATTTTTAACTGGTTGCACCAACGTAACCGAGAAAAAGTTTGCACATTGACCCAGTGATGTGACACTGCTAAACGGGTCTGTGAAACCGAGATTCATTTGTATTCGGGGCTTGATTATGTAGAGGAAAGGTGTTAGGCTCCCCTTGACATCCGTGTTACCACGGTGACCACCACTTTTCAACTGTTATATGAATGTGTAATGCCCCAGAAAATTCGAATTTTTTTGAGAATTAAATTTTTATTTGATTATGTGGATTAAATGAATTTAATTAATTATTTATGGGAGTAAGCTAATTGAAGGTCATTCTATGACCTAGATATGTTAGAATGTCGTAGTATTTTGGCTACGTGATAGAATTAAAGTGTTTGAATTTCTAAGACGAAAATAAAAGCTTTCCGAGAAATTTTCTAAAAAACACTATTCACGCATTTCTACTCGGGAATTATTTTTGAACTTCCGAGAAATACGTAATGATAGAATATTGAGATGAGATGGAATATTCGATAATATTTTAGTTATGACAAACGTAGTTTTTCGCCTGCGGAATTAAAACCTAACGGTTAGGAAAAGCGATTTTCGAGAAAGAATTGAAATGTGTATAATAAATTAAAGCGATGTTCGTATAATACGTAGGTATTGTACGAGGTAATGAATACGAGTATAATACGAGGTATTATACGAGTATGTATGAATGATGGAATGTCATGTATGAATAATTATACGAGTTAGAATACGAGATTAAATACGTAGATTATATGTTATAAGACTTTAAACCAAATGTATTAAATTTATAGGAATGTGTAGGAGATTGTAATGTCCAATTGGGATAATAATAAATCCCAATACGAATTAATGTTAAAGCCCAAATGTAGGAGTGGTTAAGTTCAATGAAATTTAATAAACAAGCCCAAGTGCTTGTTTAATTGTAAGCCCAATGTATAAGATAAGTTAATTAAGCTAATTAATGTAAAGCCCAAGATAAGATCCAATGGGTAAAGCTTGGTCCATGGGAAAACCCATGGGTGAATTGGTGATCAAGAACTTTGTGTGAGGAGCAAGTAGACTTAAGGGATAAGCAAAGGATAAGTTAAGTAACTTAAAGGCTAAGTAAAGTGCTTATGAGTAATGAGCAAGCAAACTGCTTTTATGTGATGAGCAAGCAAAAGATAAGCTATGTAATTAATAAGTTAACTTAATGGATAAGTAAGTGTGGTGGCCAAGTATAGGTGGTGAGCAAGTTAACTTAATAATTAAGTAAAGGAATAGTAAGGAGGTGATTAAGGAGGTGGAGTGGTCTTATGACCATTATACCCTAACTTAGACTTTCCTATAAATAGCAAGCTTGGTTTTCATTTTGTTGGTTTTTCATTTCATCTAACAAGTTGAGAGCTTATTTGTTAGAGAGAATAAGTGAGAATAAGTTAGAAAAGCTAGAAAGCTAGTCTTCATAATTCAAGAAACAAGAAGAAGAACAAGGATTAAGCAAGTGATCTTCATAGGTAAGAACTTAAATCATAATTCTCTTTCTCTTCAATTGTTAGGGAAGTGGGTGGTGGTAGAACATATATGCTAAGGAATGATAAGAATGATTAATCAATGGACTTAAGCCGTATAAGTCATGAATAAGTAATTCAAACTTAATTAAGTTATGAACTTATGAGGAACTTAGATGAACTACTCATATGTTTACCTTAATAAGATAGTATGATAATAAGAAGCAAGAATGGTGGTTAAAAGACTTAATCTATAATAAGTCATGTGAAATGAAATCATAAGTAGTTTATATTTTTATAAATTATAAACTTATGAAGAACAAGTAATAACTTATCATATAAATAAGTTAATGAAGTATGCATGTTAAGATGTTAATAAGATGGATTGAATCCATTTGAAACGATAAACAAATTATAAGTAATGAAGTTATGCCGGAATTTACACGATTAGACGATAATCGTCGAATTCATAAAATTCTCGGAATGGAGGTCGAATTTTGATATTGAGCTTGGAAACATTAGTTTTCAATGGAGACAAGTCTTATTTGACATTATAGAGTTGTGAACTCGAGAATGATCGAATTTTGACTTAGAACGAAGAAACGAGCGTTGAACGTTCACGAACGTTTATCATTTTCGTTAAAATGAACTAATAGGTGAATTTTTAGTTAACGAAGTCAAATAGATAAAATTCTTGCATGAACACGAAGAGTATGTAATTTGTGAACCGTAGGCTCTTGAACGAGCCAATTTGGACTTATAACGAAGGAGTTATGAACCCGAGAATGTCACATAAAAAGTTA
Organism: Panax ginseng; assembly: GCA_020205605.1. Lineage (NCBI taxonomy): Eukaryota > Viridiplantae > Streptophyta > Magnoliopsida > Apiales > Araliaceae > Panax > Panax ginseng. The sequence continues at coordinate 94,603,865 of CM035129.1, forward strand.
TCTGTCAAAGTTTTCAGGTCGGTTGAGGGAATGGCCAGCCATGGTATGTATGATATGTCATATTAGCAGCTGTGAGGTGAAAGAAGTGGACATCTGCAGAAGTCGCTATTTTGTAGCGCCACTCGAAGGCATAACTCTCTCAGCCAAATACATGCATGAGAGAGCAGTCTCGGAAAGTGGCGCCACAACGCCACTAGTACAAAGGGATGCCGCGCCGCGGCGCCGGCAGTGGATTCTTGTTAACCAAGTTGTGTAAACCCAATGGGTTGCAAGACAAGTATGGGTCATATAATTGGTTAATGAACATGATAAGACCTTTCCTAAATCACTTTTATAGTGATGATTTTAGGAATTTAATGTTGTTTAATGAGTAGTTAAACGACGAACGTAAAGTATATGAACGTGAACTGTATTTGATAATGATGATGACTATAACATTGAGAGTTACCACTAAAAGCTGTTAAGTAATACGTGAACGTGAACGATATGCAATATGTGTACTTAACGATCGAGTTCGATTAATAACGTAATATTGTTAGTAAGCCGTGAGGAAGGATGATTAACTCAAAATGAGTTCTATTAATAAAGTAAATCCACGTAAGGCATAGAAGAGAAAGAAGTTGGTAAGAATGATGTAATTTATAACGGCAAGCCGGAACCAATAATAACAAATCTAATACGGGATTAGATTGAGAAGAAGGGTAAGATTCATTAGGAACCATGTATGTTCATTCATGACCTAATGTGGTATGTTATGTGGTTATATATTATAGAGACTGTAAAGACTGAAAGGAAAAGTTATTTTACTCAGCGAGCGTATCAAGGCAAGTTTTTTTCTTAAACGCTCGTCTAACCTTCGTGTTAGCCAAGTTTTCTGTGATTCATGTTATGAGATGCATGAAATATTTTACTAAAGGGTCGATGCCAGTTTTACCTCGGCTAGACAAATCTTGAAGATTGATTGATTTGTTTACAAGTCTTTCAATATAGAATTGCTAACGCTATCCTACGCCAATTGTTTGGTACGGATTCAAGGTAAGCTTGATTATGAATAAACAAATGTATTTTTTCATCGATTATTCGATGGGCACGTGAGGTTGTCACAACTTAAACGTATACACGTTTAATGAATGTAGTGTTGATCAACATAGAGTACTATGGGCTGATCACCCAAAAGTGCTCGTAAGCTATCTTTGGACTTACTTTACATAGTGCTTTAGGGTTGTCCTTTTCAAAGAAATTATGAAACGCTCATGGTCTTGGACTAGAATTGATGTTTTACTGAATATTGTTATTGTAAAACATTTTGAAGGAAAAGAAGTGCTATTTTGAATTATTGATAGTACTTGTAACTATTATCCGATTCTTCGAAGATATACGATTCCTATGTTTCAAGCATGTCATTTAAAAGAAATTGTTGTACTTATTTGAGCTTGTTATGCTCACTCTTGCTTGAACCATATGAATGCAACTTAAGATGAATCTGATGAAGGATTCGACAAGGATAAAGAAGAGGCTAAGGCGAACCTGTAGGTTACTTATGTAATAGTATAGGTTTGTAATGATAATATTTAATATTATGACAAGAACAAATGTAACGATTATAAAGAACCTGGGGAATGTTAGTATTGTTTTGGAATATCTATAAGACATATTCATTCTTTTGAGGCATTTCAATTGAATGTTTGTGTGAACTGTAGAACCGTGTAGCACCATATGTCGGGTTGGAAGAGACCCGAATTTGGGGGCATCACAGAATGTGTGTGTGTGTGTGTGTGGGTCAATGTGCTGTATTTGGAAGTAGTGCGAGGCCTCGTTTGCACCTATAGACAAAGGGTTTGAATTTGTATGAAAAATTTAGTTTTAAACATGATATAGCAGTGAGATTTTGTAAAAGTGGTTTTTCAAACCATGTGCTCAATAGTAATTGAGACCTTTTCATACTTCCATTTTATTGTTAAATGTTCGGCTTGATTGCTTTTATTTTCGAGATGCAAAACATCTTCGAGAAAATAATATATAGAAGTGCCGAACTCCTCATGGGCATGAAAGCCATCAAAGGAAATTCAAACACTGTGATTAATTTACAAGATGCTTACAACTGAAATGTCCATCACGGGAACCGAATCTAGATTCAGTGGACTGAATCTATGATCACATGATTCCTAGGCTCACATGATGCCGCAATTTATATGAAAAGTAGTAAGCAGTTAGGGGTTGGATCTTCAAGCATATAAACTACAAACAACATATTTAAACACTTAATCATAACATCTAACATCAAACACATGGATCTTTAAGTTTAGGGTTTTATGCCTCCTTTTTGAGCTTGATCTTGATTCTGACCTTGATGTTTGTTCTTGGCAAGCTAAAGGCTGACATTGGCTTAACTTATCACTCACTCTCACTCTACATTTTCAAATTTTTAGAGAGACAAGGTATTGACTAGGTTGAAAAGTAAAGTAAGTGAATTTCCTTACGTTTATGCTTTCAATGCTTGGTGCAATGAATATAATCTAGCAAGTTGAATGATTAAAGTGATTACTAGACCACATGGCTAGCTAGAGTTGGTCACCAACTCCTTACTAGGGCTAGATCTACACTCCACCTCATTAAAATAATAAGGTTAGTTTGGTCATTTGACTTATAAAGTGAATGGCAACTTGGTAACTTCTCACAATCATTAGGTTTTAACCCTTAGGGTTTGACCCTTAGGGTTTAACCCTAAGGTTATATAAATTTATATTCTAGGCTTTTCTAATTAAGTTTTAAAAATAGAAAATTAAGACTTCTAAATTATAATTAGGATTTTCTAATTATATTAACATTTCCTAATCACATTCAAGTTTGCTAATTAAGGTTAATACTTCCTTAATTAAAATTGCTAATTTAGCATTTAGGTTCCATAATTGTACATTAGGGTTTCTAGTTGAACAATTAGGGTTTTCTAATAACCAATTAGGGTTATCTTTAATTAAATAAATAATATAAAAACTTTATACTTATCTTCAAGCTTCCCAATTAGGGTTTTAATATTCCGAATTAGGGTTACAGACTCCTGGAACTGAAATTAGGGTTTCCGTAGCCGATAATAGGGTTTCTTATCAATCGTTAGGGTTTTCTAACTAAACGTCGAGGTTCTAAAATATTATTAGGGTTTATGACTGATATAGTTTATCTGGTCAACCCTTGACCCTTAACCATATATTGCACACACATATGACCATATACACAAATACTCTTAACACTATAAACCTCGCCAAGAGTTTTTAAATTCACAAAATTTATTCCTAAAAATGTCAAATACATACACTTATTTTCTGTCTAGGTTTATTATTTAACCTCTATTTAATATTTTAAGATTTTATAAAATTGTCTAAATTCTTGGATTGTCACACCGGATGTGGAGGACGAGGAGGAGGATTTACCGGTTGAGGTTCCCGCTCCTGCTGCACATGTTCCCCATATGGACCTCCCGAGAATTTAGGTGGTGAACCCAGAGTTGTTGGGCGATTTGAGTAGACATCCCTCAATTTACTTGCATGAAAATGAGGTACAAAGCTAAACTTTGATCTTCCTTCTTTCCTATTGATGAGGAGTAAAGGATTCTGATGTTGATCTGCTTTGTGATGTAGGTTCCCGACTTTACATAGCTTAGAGGGAACTGGTTCAACATTTACTCCATGTACTAGGCTCTGCATCCTGATTATAGAGCGATTGTGCATGACTGGGGATTTGGAGCATTCTTTTCTATCCTTCCTCATCGTTGTCCCTGGGGTTACCTTAGAGCATTGTCTGAGCACTGATTTCACCAGACTCAGTCACTCCATTTGTTGGACTATGAGGTGATGATTACGCCGATGGATTGGTGGTTTATCACAGGTATAGAGTTTGGAGGGGAACCAGTGCCTTGTACGGTGGATATTACCCCGACTGCCGTCAGATCCTTGCTAGGAGTTCCAGCGGAGGTGCTCAAGGGTAGGACTATTCGTACAGGTCCTTGGAGTGTAGATGCTATGAGCGGGCTGTTGAGTGAGCCCATACCCGATGATGTGAGAGTCAGGGATCGCATTCTTTAGCAATTGTTCCTGATAATAATTATGGGTTGCTTCATAGCTGATAACTCTTCTACGGTGTCCTTCGCTTTGATCAGCGCCACTCGACACGTGGACCGTATTGGAGAGTATGATTGGGGTTCCTACACCTTTGCCTATTTCCTCAAGGGAATGCGCATGCATTCTCATGGCTTAACAGAGGTTTGGCTAGGATTTTACCCATTTCTGCTGGTGAGTATTTCTCTTGTAATTTCCCATGTACAAGCTAAGAGTGTTGACTGACAGCAGATGTTTGCCTTTGTGTTGGCAGTTTTGGGCCTATGAGAGGCTCCCATGCTTACGTCCAGTGAGTGTGTTAGGATTAGATACCTACTTACAAAGACAATGATGACATCATTCCATACTGGCGGAGGTCTTTGTAGCTGAGGTTTCACTCATTATCGCCTACAGCTGGACTTGTTGACGTCTGATGTCATCACATGGATTCCTTATTTAGGGGAGCATTTGAGCATTGGATTTGAGGATGGGTACCCGACTGGTGTCGAGCACGTGATTTCCACTCGTAGGATTCCTCTCTTCACAGATAGAGGATGGGAGCTCTATTTAGGAGAGCGTGCTATTAGGAACACCACAGGAGAGATTTATATACCGATCTTGCCTCCTGCCAGGCGTTATTGGTCTGTTTCACAGTCACCCATCATTGATATCCCATTGTTGGGTGTTGACGGTTTTACATTATCAGAGGGTCCTTGCACTCAAGAGATATTCCAGCATTGGTGGTTCCCTCGTACCATTGGAGCCCATACCCGCGCCACTTAGTTCATGGGGGATATGGTTCCTGGATCCGTGATGATGATGGATTGGCTAGTCTGTGTCCGAGATCCGACTCATTTGACACAGATTGATAGTTTGACCTGGCAGTTGGACCGGGCACATTTATTTATCCGGCACTTGGGCAGAGATCCTTCAGAGGCAAATACTTTTAATCCTTCCAACTCTGGCGTTGGCCCCTCAGGTGACCCATATGGCTTTGTCGGTGCAGATCCTCCCTTGTATAGGCCTGCCATTCTTGTGGATAGAGATCCAGTGACTCTGGAGGAGTTACATCATGTGGACAGGATTGATGATGTAGACATTGACACCATTATCTTCTTCTGATGTATATTCTCGTTATCTCTTTTGATAGGCCTCTGTTAGACATTGGGTGGCTTTCCCCCATTCTCGCTATATCTTTTGATAGGCCTCTGTTAGATGTAGAGCGTCTGTGCCCCATTTCCCTGTATTTCTAGCTGTACAGAGATGTATTAGATGATGATATACTTAGGAATGTATGTACAGTTTTCCATTCCCTATATCATATTGCCATCTATTGTTCATCATGCATGTATTATGTTATGCATATGTATGTATGTCCAGAGATATTCAACATTGACCCTTGGATGGTCTTATGACACGGCCTGTACAAATGTCTTCTTCGAAAGTTATCCGTATTAATCATACCCCACCAGTGTTGGTGGCATCCCATCTAAGATCGTGGTTTGATAGTATGTCACCTTTAGACAGGGTGACTGTATATCAGTTGTTATAGAATACTACGACTCTCCTGATGTTTCAGGTTCCCACAGGCTTTATAGAGGGTACGCTGGAGCATTGGATACCAGAGAGATAGGTCTCCTGGTTTAGCATCCACGAGTTGACTCCTATTTTAGAGGAGTATGCATGGTTAATGGTGTTGCCTTTAGACAGACCTTGCGCGCATATGGCCATCGGCGATATGAGCCGACAATTTATGACTCTCACCGGGCTGAGGCGGAGAGTTGTACAGGATAAGATCACATCCGATCATGTTATATCCCTGCGTTTTCTGATGGACAGATTTAGCTCTGAGGATAGCTACATATGGCACTCTGGGGATTTTACCATGCTGGAGGATCATTGGCACTCAGCCAGAGTAGATGTACTGCTACTATGCGTGTTCATATGTATATATGCCACGGTACATGGATGAGCTAGATATTGGCGTTATCCTGGCAGTGAGAGCTCTTAGGGAGGGTCACAACATTGTACCGATGACCATCGTAGAGACACTGAGGTCAGCCACATATTGCAGCACTTACCCAGCAGGGGTGTTTACAAGCAGCTCGGTCATGTTGTACGTGTGGTTTATATCACACTTGAGACCGATTGGCACCTTCAGACAACATGGGTATTGTTTCACCCATGATATAGCTATGTCATACTCCTTCCAGCCTGCAGAGTGTACAGATCCTGCATATTGGTCCGTTTTCCAGGCAGGGATTGGAAATTCATTTGATATATTGCCGTGTACAGGGCTCAGCTCACCATATAGCTTCATCACTCATGCTCCGGGCATGGATTATCTCCCTCTAGTTGGTTTGAGGGGCATGACTACTTACCACCCACTAGCCGTGATGTGTCAGTTTGGCAAGTTCCAGGATTTCCATCCTTTTGAGGGGGCATTGAGTCAGCGATTAGCTTCCCGACATTTATCAGCAGAGGATAGATCTAGGTTGTATGCCTGTTGGGATCAGCGTGAGCTAGCTGAGTTTTTCGTTAGCCATTCGAGTTGTTCTGCAGAGTATTCCGCATGGATGGAGACAGAGATGACATTGACTATGGCAGTATCCACAGTGCAGGGGATTGATTCCGATGATGGGGAGCCTATGGAGGAGACTTATATTCCCATCGAGGAGGATTTGTCTACTGGGTTGCCAGCAGTTGTGATGGATTCTCCCACTACGAGTGCTACTGTGATTCAGCATTCAACACAGTATCTAGAGCAGAGTCTACATCTGATAACCTTTGAGAGAGATTAGGCTATGGCCTTGATGTTGACAACTTTTGATGGGAGAGACGCAGCTCTATTAGAGAGAGACGAGGCCAGTTCAGCCAGAGATGCCTTGATTGTAGAGCAGGATGCTGCCCTATCTTCCCGGGATGTTACCATCACAGACAGTACTTCAGTGAGATCCCTTACGATTGACATCTTTGTCGATATGAGTGCATACATTAATGAGCATCATGCCATTATGCAGTTAGCCTCAGATCTGCTAGCTCGTGTAGATACCATTGGGCAGGAGCTTGAAGCATTACCTCCTTCTTCGGAGAGGGATGCTATGTTAGATCTGATAGTCCGTATACATACAGATCCGTAGATAGACTTGTATTTTCCTACACAAACTAGCTTAGCCATTTTGTTATGTACAACACATATGTATATATCAAACAGTATTATATATGGCAGGGAAATATATTTTGATTCACTTCCCTTTTAGTTGTGCCTTGATATTTGCTTGATATTTGCCTGTTTCTTCAGGGCTTATGATCTTGATGCATTTTGAACTCATCCTTGATGTGTGGACATTGAAACGTCATAGGATCTTTCTGAACGGATCATTGATCTGTGTGTATCCCTACCATCTTTGGTGTCTTGGGACTAGTCTCTGTATGTAGATGTGGAGAGGAGTGTAGCTTTTCCTCTTTGAGATTGACCGCACCACAGATGGTCACCAGTACTCCTATTTAAGAGGAGCCTAGTTAATCCCATCTCTTATGGATTGGTGTTTCTCTTTGAGGCACAACCGCAACTTAGACGGTCATCAGATCTCCTATTTGTGAGGAGAGGTCAGGTAGTTCCATCCCTTTGGTCTAAAGCCGATGAAATGAGGTGTATCAAAGTTTGATCCCAGTACCAGATGACAAGTATTTGTGTTTTGGTAGGGGTTAGACCGAACCATAAATGGCTGCCTATGTACTCCTATTGAAGAGGAGATTAGGTCTGTGTAGTTTAAACCTGGTGTAAGAGGTTCAACGCTGAATGTAAGAGGGTGTAGAAATGTTTTTGTTGTTTTTGTTTATGTAGAGAAAGGGTAGAAGTGTTTTTGTTTTTGTAGAGAAAGGGCAGAAATGTTTTTTTATTTTTTTTATTGCGATTGGGCCATATAGAATATGGTTGTCTACGTACTCCCGGGTATCAAGGAGATCAGGTCGACGTAGTTCGCCCCTCAGGACGATTTGCAGCCGAAGAGATGTCTGAATCCCATGTGTAGGTTAAACTGCGGGGGAAAGAAAGTTTAATCCCATGTTTGGGAAAAACTCCAGGTGTGAAAAAGTTTTATCCTAAGTTCAGGACAAACTGCAAGCATGAAAAAGTTTGATCCTACGTTCAGGACACACTGTAGGTGTGAAAGGTTCAATCCCTGGTGGGATAACCGAAATTGTATGAAAGGTTTAAAATGAGGTGAAACTAGGTTGCTGGCTTGAAGAGTATGTTTCCCTGAGGGGCAGAAGAGTATGTAAAAGGGTTAGAAAATCAGAATGACTGGTGATCTGATGATCCAAAACAAGGATGTTTGCTTGACGGTAACCTCAGAGATAGTGCCATTTCATAGTGTCCGAGTTGGTGAGCTATGGAAATTCATCGCCGTGCATTTCCTGTAGTCTAAGAACGCCTCCCGTTAATACCTCCTTGACAACAAACGGGCCTTCCCAGTTTGGAGCGAATTTTCCCTTAGATTGATCTTGGTTGTCAATGATCTTCTTCAAAACCAACTCATGTTGTTTAAACTTCCATAACCGAACTTTTCTGTTGTAGGATCTGGCGATCCTTTGTTCATATAACTGACCATAGAAGATAGCCGCGATTTGCCTTTCATCTATTAGAGACAATTGGTGATATTTGTCTTGTACCCATTGGTCTTCATCTAGCTCAGAGTCCATTAACACTTTGAGGGATTCCATTTCCACCTCTACGGGGAGTACTACTTCCATCCCATAGGCTAATGAGTAAGGGGTTGCCCCAGTGGAAGTACGCATTGAAGTTCTGTAGGCTAATAAAGTCAGAGGCAAGAGATCAGGCCATCCTTTATGATTGGTGGACATCTTCTACATGATCTTCTTGATGTTTTTATTAGTCGCTTCAACATCACCATTCATCTTTGGACGGTAGATGACAAAGTTAAGGTGTTTGATGTGGAATTTACTGCATAACTCCTCCACCATTTTGTTGTTGAGGTTCTTAGCATTGTCTAAAACAATTACCTCTGGTTGTCCATATCGACAAATGACATTGTTTCTGATGAAAGCAATGATGACTTCTTTGGTAACCTTGGGGAAGGAGGCTGCTTCTATCCACTTGGTGAAGTAGTCGATCATGGTGAAGATAAACCGATGCCCATTACTGGCTTTGGGCTTGAGGGGCCCGATCACGTCCATTCCCCACATTGGGAAGGGCCATGGCGAACTCATATTGTGGAGTTGCCTTGGAGGGGCGTGGAAATCATTTCCATGAATTTAGCATTGATAGCACCTTTTGACGTGATCATCACAGTCAGCTTTAAGCGTAAGCCAGTAATGCTCTATTCTGAGGATCTTCTTAACAAGTAAGGGTCCGCTCATGTGTGGGCCACATACTCCACCATGGATTTCATCCATGAGCCTCTGAGCTTGGTCTTTGTCCAGACATCTAAGGAGTCCTAATCTTGCATCTCTTTTGTAGAGTGCATCTCCGCTCAGGTAGAATTTCATAACCATTCGATGGATCCACCATTTTTCAGTCGGGCTTGCCTCAGCGGGTGTAGATCCATCTCGCAGATACTCCTTGATATGCTGATACCAAGGGTGTTAGATGGGAGGTAGCTCATCCGATACTTTTCCAATGTACTTCCCATAAGCTGGAGCCTTTTGTAGGGCAAATGGGATGTTTGGCATGTTTTCCTTGTCATGTATATTGATCAAGGAGGCCAAAGTTGCTAGCACATCCGTAAAATCATTTCTATTCCGAGGAATATGGAAGAAGTTTACTTCTTCGAACTCCGAAGCCATCTGTAAAACTTCTCGATGGTAAGGCAGCAAATGTAGCTCTTTGGTTTGATAGATTCCTGTGGTTGTTTGATTACCAACTCTGAATCCTCAAAGACAGTTAACTGTCTGATGCCCATTGAGTGAGAAAGTTTTAACCCCATGATACAGCCTTCATACTAGGCTGTGTTGTTGGTGCTGATAAACTGAAATTTGACGGCGACATGATACTACTCCCCTGTATCGGATACTAGAACTTCTCCAGCTCCAGAACCTTCCATGTTAACAGCTCCATCAAAATACATTTTCCATGTATGGCATGCATCGTATTGATGGTGTTGCTGAATTTCCATGACCCCTTCATCGGGGAAGTATGTTTTTAAGGGTTTGTAATACCCTGCGGGTGCGGCAGCCAGTTGATCCGCAATTCCTTATCCTTTAATGGACTTTTGTATCACGTAGACGATGTCAAATTGTTGCAGAATCAACTGCCATTTGGACAGCCGACAATTCAGTATGGGCTTACTGAACACGTATTTGAGAGGATCTACGCGGGATATGAGATGGGTTGTGTGACCATGGAGGTAATGTTGTAACCTCATGGAAGCCCATGCTAGAGCACAACAAGTCTCTCAATCAGAGTGTACTTGTGTTCACTGCTGCTGAATCTTTTGCTGAGGTAATAGATAGCTCACTCTTGGCCTCTATTGTCTTTCTGTCCCAGCATGCAACCCATAACATTATCATTAATGGACAGGTACATGAACAGGGGAACATCATCCCTGGGAGGTACCAAAACAGGAGCGTTAACCAACTGCTCTTTGATTGTAAGGAAGGCATTCTGACACTCATCATTCCATTTCATGGAGGAGTTCTTCCTTAACAACTTGAAGATGGGCTCACAGGTTGCTATGAGTTGAGAAATAAACCTGCTAATGAAGTTGATTCTTCCTAAAAATCCCCGTATTTCCTTCTCCGTCTGAGAAACGGGCATTTCCTTGATGGCCTGGATTTTGGTGGGATCCAGCTCAATCCCTTTGTGGCTGACTAGGAAACCTAGCAACTTACCTGATTTAACGCCAAAGGCGCACTTGGCTGGATTCAACTTCAAGTTGTACTTATACAACCTGTTAAAAAGCTTTCTGGGATGGTCTAAGTGGTCATCCTCCCTTTCGGACTTGACAATGATGTCATCCACATAGATCTCTATCTCTTTATGCATTAAGTCATGGATAAGAGCTATCATAGCTCGCAGATAGGTTGCTCTGGCACTGATGAGGTCGAATGACAACCGTCTATAACAAAAAGGTTCCCCAAGGCGTGATGAAAGCAGTTTTCTCACGATCCTCCTCAGCAACCATAATCTGATGATACCCCGCGAAGTAATCAGCAAAGGAGTACATGTTGTATTGAGCAGTATTATCAATGAGAATATGGATAACTGGCACGAGAAAGCTATCCTTAAGGCAAGCTTTATTCAGATCCCGGTAATCCATGAAAACTCACACCTTTCCTCCTAGTTTAGGCACGGGGACTATGTTTGATAACTACTCAGGGTATGTAGACACCATGATGATGCCAGCTTGAAATTGTTTCACAATTTCTTCTTTAACCTTTAAACTCTACTCAGGTTTCAGTCGCTTGAGGTTCTGCCTGACTGGCTTGAATCCCTCTTTAATGGGAAGGTGATGAAGGACAATGTCAGTGGACAAACCCACCATGTCTTCATGAGACCATGCAAACATATCCTGGAATTGGGTTAGTAGCGCAACCATGTCATTCCATTGGTTTGGAGTGAGGTATGAACCAATCTGGATTAGCTTAGGGTTTTTTACGGTTCTGAGATTAAAAGAAGTGGTTTGATCAAGATTAGGTTTAGGTTTGTCTTCGACCCATTCTTTGATCTCCTGAGGTGTCTCAATGTCCTCTTGTATTTCCATCAAGTCTGAGTCCAACTTTTCATCAAAGTTACAGTTCTTGTGGAGAAAAGGCACCTCATCAGCAAGTACATGTACATCTAAATTCAGAGTCCTGAAATAAAATATGCTTTCACTTAATATATGAAACTGTTCAATCATACAAAGTGTTAGCATGTATTGATAAAATAACTACTAATACTGTACAGAAAAGTAAGCAGTTAAAGTTATCTACAGGGCAGATGTTATTTATGCCCATTTTACCCTCATCGACCAATGCATGGAGTACTGCTCCAATTGTCGAGGGTAAAGTCCCGATGGACTGCAGTGATGGAGGGGCTATCATCGTCCTCCTTCTCCCTAATGATGACCATAAAATCTGGGCAATCATCGTCTGGGGTGTATCTGTTTATATGTTCATCATAGACAATGATGCGTATGCCTGACATCATTAGGGCGATGTCTTGTTTACGTTTTCGTTCCCTCTCTTCCACTTCAGGATCAAGAATCAGGATTTCTTTTGCTTTAACCGGTATTGGTTTGGGAAATAACATAGCCATAATATGGGCTGGCACCTTTACCGGAGACTGTATCAGCTCAGGAGTTGTAGATGGAGAAAATCACCGTATGGCTGAAGTTGAAGGAATCTATTTATGCTTATGAGGATTCCTGTGACTGGAGCTAGTAGAATAGCCTAATCCAGCTGTTCCTGTCTGACTAGGCACTTGAATTGGGTGCTTAATACCCTGATGCCCTTTGCCCAACCCTTGTCCAGGTTGATGATCCAACGACATCATTTCTTGAGTGTCCAATAATACTTCGGCAGAAATCTTGGGTGTGAGAGGTGACGCCCTAATGGGATGGTAATGAGTGTTGCTCACCTCCAGGGCGTGGAAACTGACCGGCTCAACTTCTGAATTGAAGCTGATGAGTGGTATGTCACTTTGTTCCGGACATTTCGGCTCAATATTAACAATGACTAGGCTATTGTTGTTAATGTACTTGAGTTGCTGATGAAGGGTGGAAGGGACAGCTCCAGCCATATGAATCCATGGTCTTCCCAACAGCAGGTTGTATCCTGTGGCTATTTTGAGCACATAAAAGGATACATTGAATGTATTTGGACCAATATCCATTGGTAATTCAATTATTCCAACGACGTTTCATCGGGACCCATCAAAAGCTTTGATAATTGTATGGCTGCTTTTGATCCTCTTGGGGTTGATATTCATCTTCTCCAAGGTAGCATAAGGACAGATATTCAGAGACGAACCTCAATCTATTAAGACTCCTCCAACCATGTATCTGGAGGACAAAACTGCTATGTGCAATGGCTTGCAATGACCAATCCCTTCAGCGGGTATGTCGTCATCAGTGAAAGATATCACATTATTGTTGAAAATGTGATCAACCAGATGTTGGAATGTTTCCACATCCACTAATTTCGATAAATGGGCTTCTTTTAAGACCCTTAGCAATATTTTCCTGTGATCTTCAGAAGCGAAAACCAAGTCCAATATGGAAATTTACTCTGGAGCTTCTCTCAAGCTTAAAACCTCCTTTGCTTCGTTATGGCCCATGATATGGAGGAACTCCTCAATCTTCTCCATAGGAACTTTCCCATTTTATTTGATGGTGGGCTTCATCACCCGATGGGGAAGATACAGTGGATTCTTCTTCGACACTGCATCAATTATATGTGATGTAGATCCTTTAGCCTGCCCATAATTCTATGGGACTTTGTGTAGGCTGACAACAGGATATTGTGGTCTGAATGGTAAGTTAATTGGCTCTGGTGCAGCCACTTTCAAAGGATTGTTAGCTCCTTTTAGTTGAATTTCTTGTATTGTGAGTGGTCTGACAGCCAAATCATCCTCAGCGGAGATAACTGCTACGCCGTCCTTCCATTTTGTAGGACATGTGTTCCCACTCTCGAGTAACAAAGTGTCATCGTCTGCCATTTGTAGGACACCGCTGTTAATTAAATTTTGAATGAGGTGGCGGAGTGCCCAACATTCTTATGTGTTGTGATCGCGAGAGTGGGAGTGATATTGGTATACTCCCTCAGAATTGAAACTTCTGGAACGGGGATTGATTAGAGGTATAAGGGATGTAATTCTTCCTTCATTGATCAACATTTGAAATATCTCCTCTATAGGTTGGCCAAGATATGTAAATTCCCGTTTGTTGGCAAAATCCCGAAGGGCTTTGGCACTTGCTCTTTTTGTAACTTTATCCTCCAGTGTTTCACTTTCTGAAGGTGAGGATAAAATATTCATGACAAAAGAAAGGAGACTAGCATGATCCTGACTGATTAATTAGCGTGTGACTTGGTGTTGATGAATCACCAGTTCTGCCAACTGATCTACTTATTTGCAAAGAGCCTTAATATTTCGCTCCATCATAAATTGGAACTGCAAATAATCCCATCTGTCAGGACCGTCTTTGCTGGTTTGGGAAGATTCAACAACGTAATTGGAACTCTGTCCACTTCTCCAATTAATCATATTGACCTCTCCTTCTTTGTGTTGAGGAAGAAGATTATCTTGTACATGAGGTTGGCCGGGTTTAGTCACAATAATCTCCCCATTGTTAATTAAGTCCTAGATCTTATGTTTCAAGGCCTAACAATCCTGACTGTCATGTCTCGATGCCCCGACATGATAAGCACACTTCCGAGTAGCATTAAAACCCTTCCCATTCGGGTTGGCTAGTGGAAGAAGATGTGTAATTTTCTTCTGAGTGGTCAGAAGAATAAGGATATTCTCGAGCGAGTCCCCTAAGGGTGTGAACACTCGGGGGCGTCTGACTTCTCCATCTTTAGGAAATGGAGGGTTTGAAGACTGTGCTTGCAAAGGGGAGTAGTTTCTCCTCTGGATAGGCATATTCTGACTGCCTTTTTGACCTTGTAGTATCAAGGAAACATCTTTCTATTTCTTTTTATGGACCCTCCGAGGGTTGTTTCCATAAGTTCTAGACTGGATGTGCTCAGCAACTTCTTTAAGAGCGGCTATGTCTTGAATCTTTCATGACTTTAATCCCATCTCAGCCATCTCTCCATGTTTGATCATTTTAGAAAATGGCTTGCCAATGCCAGCTAAGACTCTTTCATAGAAAGGAGCTTCTTGTATGTCTATAAAGGTTGTGACCATTTCTGATTCCGTCATGGAAGAAATAACTTGAGCAGCAAGGCGCCTCCACCTTTGAGCATACTCTCTGAAAGACTCAGTAGACTGTTTCTTGATCTTGGTAATTTGGAACCCGTCAGGAGCCATCTGAGATTGAAAGCTATACTGAGTGAGGAAGGTATGAGCTAGTTCCTCCCAGCTATGGATCTTTGAGTTGTCTAATCTGGTATACCACGATCGGGCTTCTCCAGTCAGACTCTTCTAGAACAGCTACATTCTGAGCTTCTCGTCCTCTGTATAAGATCCAAGTTCTCCTATAAATATCTTCAAATGTGTGTAAGGATCCCCTTACCCATCATACTTTTCAAAGTCAGGAGTTTTGAACTTCTCTGGATAATGAACACCAGGGAATATACAAAGGTCAGCATATGAAACACTCCCGTGTGTTCCAATTCCTTTGATAGAACAGATAGTTTCCTCCATTTGAAGGACTTTCTTCCTGATATCACCGGCGATTAGATCTTCTTTGAGATGGGAGTTTTCAGGAGTTTTGTAGGTCGCATCCAACTAAAGTTCAGGAATTGTTTTATCTGAACCTTGTGCTCCTCCTTGTGCAGAAGATTCTGTATATACGGATATTCGCGAACCATGAGTAGATTGATGTAGTTCTTTAAGAAGAACAACCAAATCTATAATTTGCTTGCTTAATCCGTTAAACTCTTCTCGAGAGACAGGAGCAGGATTAGACTGGTCAGATGAAGACATGATTAGTTGTAGGCTCGTGGCCTTTTTGGATTTTGAGCGGGTAATATGCCCAATTGTTTCCCTACAAAAACTTCTATAGTTTAGTCTCAAGGAATGTATAAATGTTTACATGCTATCATAATGTGTCCATTTTAGGAATATTATCCTGCAAAACGGGTGTCATTTAATAGCATGTCATGCATGTGCAAATATTCTTTATATTTTCCATTACATAGAGATGAACATGGAATGAAATAACAAGTAATTATCTTTACAAGTAATTGAAAATGGAAAGCATGAAGAGACTTTCTTCCACGTTTGGTTTATTAGAGGCTGACCTATCTTAGCTTACTCTCACGACTTTTTGGCATGAAGGTTCCCAGATCATCGGAATCTACTTGACCGAAAGTTAATCCGGTCTTTTAACTGGAGAGAATCTGGGTGGTGCCTTTCCTGCCTCGTTGGAATTAGTCTTCCTACGAGTCCAGTAATCAAACACCGACAGGATAGCCTTCTGGTGGAGGAACCACACAACACACATTCACATATAACGTGTCTCACCGTTTATGAAAATGATGACATGTGTGAAGCACTAATATCACAGATAGATATATTGTAGTGCAGTAAGTAAAATGCATTCGTACACATTCATCAAAAATGTAAATGTAACATTCACACACAAGCATATAACAGTTTTGAAAAGCTTGTAGTAGCGGCTTAAACCCTCTTATTGGAGTCCCCAGAAGAGTCGCCACCTGTCGACGTCGGGATTTTGATGTGTCCTTTTTCTGTTCTTGTTCTTTGGTGTTCTCATGTTATGTGAGATTTGTTTGAAAAAACAACTGAAAAAGGTCCAACATGTATATGTCGACGATTTAACTGTAAGAGTCGCCAGTTGGTGTTTTTAACTGGTTGCACCAACGCAACCGAGAAAAGGTTTGTACATTGACCCAGTGATGTGACACTGCTAAACGGGTCTGTGAAATCGAGATTCATTTGGGTTCGGGGGCTTGATTATGCGGAGGGAAGGTGTTAGGCACCCCCCGACATCCGTGTTACCACGATGACCACCACTTTTCAAGAAATTGTTATATGAATATGTGTGTGTGTGTGGGACAATGTGTTATTATTTGGAAGTAGTGCGAGGCCTCGTTTGCACCTATATACAAAGGGTTTGAATTTGTATGAAAAATTCTGTTTTAAACATGATATAGCAGTGAGGTTTTGTAAAAGTGGTTGTTCAAACCCTGTGCTCAATAGTAATTGAGACCTTTTCATACTTCCATTTTATTGTTAAATGTTTGGCTTGATTGCTTTTATTTTCGAGATACGAAGCATCTTCGAGAAATTAATATATAGAAGTGCCGAACTCCCCATGGGCATGAAAGACATCTAAGGAAATTCAAACACCGTGAATAATTTATAAGTCACCATAAATTGAAATGTCCATCACGAACCTAATCTAGATTCAATGGATCAATCAGATCACATGATTCCTAGGCTCACATGATGCATGCAGCTTATATGAAAAGTAGTAAGCAGTTATATATATATATATATATATATATATAAGCTATAAATATATATATATATATATATATACAGACATATTCAACCACCACGAAGCACCTCAATGGGGGATCAAAAATGTAAATGTATAAAAGCAATAAATATATATATAGAGAGAGACATGATCAACCACCACAAAACACCTCCATGGGGGATCAAAAATGTAAATAAAGTAGTAAATGCGATTAATCGCCACGAAGTAAACTCCAGGCGGGGCGGAATATAAATAAAGCAGTAAAAATGATCAACCGCCACGAAGTAAACTCCAAGGGGGACGGAATGTAAATAAAGCAGTAAAAGGCCACGAAGTAAACTCCAAGCCTGACAAGCAGTAAACGCACCGGATATAAAATCCAGTCTCATCGAACAAAGTTCGATAATAGTTTATATATATATATATATATATATAAGCAAGTAAACGCTCCGGACGTGAGTCCAGGCTCAATCGAGGCATAACTCGATAATGTTAGTCCATATATATATATATATATATATATATATATATATATATACAGATAGAAATGAAAACCACAGACCGAAGTCTTGGCATACACACACAACACGACTCTTAATGTGAAGAAGAGTGTGCAAAAATGCAGAGAAAGGCTTTATAATGTGTAAGAAGGCTTATAGTGGGCTGCCAAAGAAGTCTTCTATGACTTTAAGTGGATGAACACTTGGCTCCCGCCGGTAAAAATATAGCTATATGTGAGCTAACAAGTGTTTAAAATGAGAAAACACTCAATATAGGGTGTGTACAGAGCAAACTGTACAGGGCTTCCTCTCCTTTTTTTCTCTTGAATATGGCCACCCCAAGCTCTATATTTATAGAGCTGGGAGCCGCAGATGAATACTTGTAGTCAGCACAGGGTGCCCCTGGGCTCCGCGGGTCTCATGCTGTTCTCAAATGCGTGCACGCTGCAACGTGATGTCTTGCCGAACTTTCAGAACTTCAATCCGAGCATCCGATTGAGGTGTATAAGACCTATTTTGAATTGTTGTTGTCGAGAGCTGCGCAATGACATGGTATTAGAGGTTATACGAAGTCAGGAAGATGGAACCATGTCCTATCTCTTCAAGCTTCAAATTCTATCCGGTGTGCTGCCTTGCATAATAGTCACTCTGGATTGCAACTCCTTGGTTCTTCTGGGACATTGTTGTGTAGAATGTATGTTGATTGTTGTTTGTTGAGACGGCGCCATGTGGGGTTGAGGTGGCAATTTGATGACTTTGCCCTTCACCGGGGTTATCTCTGGTTTTGGCTGATAAAGCAGATGTTACTCAGGGTTATCTCTGAGATTAGGCTGCTGCAAGTTGAATGCCCTCAGGGTTGTCTCTGAGGTGTGCCTGTCCTCCCGGGGTTATCTATGAGTTTATGAATTGAGTGCCTCGGTGTTAGTCCCGAGGTTTAAGCTGACTGCATGGGTCAAAACAAGCATCTCCGGGGTTATCTCCGGAACTATAACTGCATTCCTTGGGGTTATCTCCAAGGCTGACATTGTTTTTCCCGGTGTTGTTTCCAGGACTGAGACTTAACATCTCGGGGTTATCTCCAAGATGAATCGGCCTTCTCCGGTGGAATTTCTGGTATTTGCACTGCTATCCTCGGGGTTATCTCCGAGGTGGGGAAAGTATACTCCCGGTGTGTTTTCCGGGGTTGAAGCTGAACTTTCGATGGTATTTTCGATTAAGTCGAGCCGCCTTCGTGGTTATCTCGAAAAGAAGATTTCGCACTTCTATGAACGTTAATGTGAAGTAGGCAAAAAATTTTGAGTGTCTACAAATGCATGTTGGAATATTTTGTGATGGATTGCATGGGTCCACACGAGCCAGTATTAATGCAATAGCAGGCAGATCGATCATGGAAAAGAGTTTTGATGAGGCTTATCAATTATTAGAGACGATGGCTAACAACAATTATCAGTGGCCAATGACCAGGTCTAATGCACCAAAAACACCAGGAAAGCTCGAACTAGATGCAGTGATAGCTTTGACAGCACAGGTATCAACGTTAACTAAGAAGATTGAAACATGAGGCCCACCATCAGTACCGTAAGTAGCAATGGTTTGTGAGTTGTGTGCTGGGAGTCATACTACAGATCAATGTGCCATCAGTGCTGAATCGGCTCAGTTTGTGGGAAGTTATAATAGACCAGCACAACCTTATCAAAATCAGAATGCATATAACTCGGGGTGGAGAAATCATCCAGGATTTTTATGGAGTACTAATCAAGCTCAAGCCCCTAGACCTCAAAATCCACCCAGATTTTAGAATCAGACTCAACAACAGCCAGAGAGGAAAACAAATTTAAAAGAAGCCTTGGCCAAATTTATTGTGGCTACCGTCAAGAGGATGAGCGAGCAAGATAAAGTGTTAAGTCAGGTAGATATGAATGTGAAAAGTCAAGCCATTTTGATAAAGAATTTGGAGAATCAGATGGGTCAGATAGCACATGCTTTGAATAGCCGTCCATAAGGAGCACTCCCTAGTGACACTGAGATCAATCAAGGCATAGATGAACATTGTAAAGCCGTGACTTTATGAAGTGGAAAGGACCTGCAAGAGATAGTTAAGGATAAGGACAAGATGGATAAAGTAATTTTAGAAAAAGAGGAAGTCTTAGAAACAGCAAAGCGATAGGAGGTGGAGGTAGAGAAGAAAACACATAAACAAAGTTTTACACTACCCCCCATACCATATCCGCAGAGATTTCAGAAATCAAAGTTAGATAAGCATTTTTCACGATTCTTGGATATTTTCAAAAAGTTGTATATCAACATTCCTTTTGCAAAAGCCTTGGAACAGATGCCTAGTTACGCCAAGTTCATGAAAGAGGTTTTGTTGAAGAAATGGAAATTGGGTGAGTTTGAGATAGAGGCGTTAACAGAAGAGTGCATCGCAATTATACAGAATAAATTACCACCGAAGTTAAAAGATCTAGATAGTTTTACTATTCCATGCGAGATTGGTAACCAATTTTCAGGAAGAGCGTTATGTGATTTGGGGGCCAACATAAACTTGATGCCACTATCCATCTACACCCAGTTTGGACTTAATGCACCAAAACTGACAAATATTAGCTTGCAGTTAGCAGATAGATCAGTTACATATCCAAGAGGTAATATGGAAGACATTTCGGTAAAGGTTGATAAATTTATCTTCTCGACGGACTTTATTATCTTAGATTGTGAAGTAGACAAGGAAATTCCCATCATCCTTGGGAGACCATTCTTAGAAATGGTGAGAACTTTGATAGACGTAGAAAAAGGTGAATTAACAATGCGAGTCGAAGACCAAGAGGTAATGTAACGCCCCAAAATTCGGTCTATTTGCACATCCGGATTTCGTACGTCACGATCCCATCTTCTTCCAAACATACATCATTATATAGCTAAATAGAACAACATACATTCTCAAATCCCAGGTTCTAAAACCTTATAACCTCTTTCATTACAAATAATGATAATTACATTATTCTTTACATCTTGCACAAGTAACTTTTATCCACCACCAAAGATACATAATCATTCATGAAACAATTCTATAGTTTAATTCTATCATTCTATATTACAAGTCTTCACTTGATCTTCACGCTCATTCATATAATGAATGATATTTCTTCTGGATACCGATTAACTTGATCTTTACGGGATCCTTAACTTCTTCTAACATCGTTCGCTGAAAATGGTTTTATTTTAAGCAAGTGTGAGCATTCAATTGCCCATCAAGTAATAATAGTTGAGCAAACAACTTTAAGAATTCAAACATTCTTTTAAGACCTCAATAACCGAACAAAGGTTATGAAGCAGCTTGAGTAATAGGAATAATCTCGATTCCTATCATTTTAAAACATTAGTCACATTCACTTTAAAATACTTTCATTCTCTACCTCTTTCATACTCATTCTGTCTGGCTAGAATCAATAGCACAGACTTAAGAATAATGGTTCATGTATAAACAGAACATTCTCTTATTGAATCGTTCAATCACAGAATAGTTCATCTCATAGAAACATCAAAGTGTTCACATTGTGGCACAAGGCCTCATACGTTCTACCACTTTGTACAAATATCGCACATTCGCACATAGATAGAACTTCTCAAGTTCAACATCTGAGAAGTTTTAAAAACTAGCATTCATTTAAAATATGAATGAAGTTAGGAAACTTGCCTTACGCACAGCTATAACCTATAGTTTACGTTGAACTGCTCATTCCAATTCCTATGTAGCACATAAGGAAATAACACATACACCAATTAGTCATATACTTAACTTACGCATTGGTTTACTTAACTTCACTTCTTAGGGTTCGCGTTCTTATAATCTAAGTTTACGTGACCAACTCCCTTTACTACCGGTTTACGGCTTCATGACATACGGAGATGCCTTACTCAATATGTTCATCATCTTTGATGATTTACATACTTATCTTCTTCTTATACTTCCCTAGGACTCAGCACACATCGTGTCTCTACTAGTAGTCCATATGGTACTCTGAGTGGTTTCCCACAAAAAACCAACAAACAAAGTTCTCGCCTCATCTACACTGCCCATAACAGTGAGTTAGATCGGTTGCCAGTTTCGTATATACCTTTTCTCTCTAAAGGAATTATTTAGCCCAACTCCCATATGTCAACAATCAAAGGTTACGATTGTACTATAACCTAAATTCATCTAACTTATTCAAACTATTATACTATAATGTTCGTTAAGTCAATTTCTTATTCTTTATGGCTTTCTGGCAACTAAATGTCATACCTCAGGATTTATTCTTATCATCCAGGTCATACAATCCTTTGTATACTCAGAACGATCATTCCATATTTATTCTACGCATTTATAGCATTAAGCATTTTACTTTACCTTTTTCTTATCTTACAACGTTCGGTCCATTCAACATGGAACGTCTTCCAAGTTATAAACATTAACTCGGCTTCTTTACGTTATACGTGCTTGTCTTTAATTCAGATTTTTCACCGTTCACAGGTTTAATCATTGGTCTTTGTTATCCTACGGTCAAACCATACACGGGGTGTAGGTTTTACCCGTTTAATATTCGCGTACACTTAACCTTCACGTCGGTTCAAGTGTTCAGCGCTTACATTTCATTCGAACATTCTCCTCTGATTCATATTCAGCTTTTGCTAATCTTATTACCGTTTGCTACGACTTTCTTGATAATTCATATCATACTTACTACCTTCATCACGTCTAAGTTATACAACCAATGTACACTTAGAACGTTCGCTCGACGTGAATACGGTTCACGAGAATTGTTTACGTATTCAACATTTACGTTGTTCATCCCTTAATCTCACATTCAACTATTACTTAAGGTTTTAATCTCTTTCCATCATTATCCAACCCATGAACCCTATGTTCAATATTCTTTCTTAATGTCAAAGCCATATGGTTCATTGTATGCTACGACCGATCATTCATCACAACAACATTGCGTTCATAGCATCTATATGCTTTACATTCATCTCTCATTACCACGCCATAACATCGAAATGTTATACATTACTATCATCACTCAACGTCTAAGGAATCATAATTATAGCAATCCTCACGTTCATTTATCATGACTACGATCCCAGGATATCGATTCCATAACCCGCGTTCACATTCTTTATCTTTTACTATCGTTTAATCTTTTCGTTCAACCTTCATCAAAGGTTTAATACACTTATTTAAGTGTTACATTAGTTGAACTACATGTTCATATTCCTTTCTTGCATATCCCCTAGTAATTGAGCACTTAAAAACTCATCACTGGACACTAACTTGCACCGGCGCTGCGGCGCCGTGCCCCTTACTTTACCTCGCGCTGCAGTGCCACTCTGCAGTGTCAAACTGTCGAGGCTGGCGCTACGACACCACTATCTTCTCTATTTCTCGTGCCACTGGCCACTCAACGTCAAGCGATGGTGATGGCGAGCCTCATACCTCAACATTAGCCTCCCAAGGCACATTGATGACCGAGGAGACGAGCACAAAACCTAGAAAATTTTTCTAAGTTTTAGAAAATTGTTTAAGACGCTTACTTCACGATTCCATAACTTATTTGTTATAACTTGGAACGAGGTCCTTCCAAAGCCATTCTCCCCCTTATCTTACGTACTTCGATTACCCTCAGACAGAACTTTGTTCTGAATCCGTTAACATGACATTCAATTGGCTTAATCTTCGCTCTTTGTTTGTTTTACGTTTTTAACGCTCTTCATTTGTTCGTCTATAATTCGGTCATCCGAACTCAGAATTCATTCGTTCTTGAGTCCATGACTCACATTTTCTACATTCTCTTACATTCTTATAAAACCCTACACATTCGGGTTCATTTACTAACTTTCTAATTCTCGTTCTTCTTTTACGAATTTTTGCCATAATTTCGTTATAGCTCAGTTTTAACTTCATGAACGTTTCTAACGTTCCTAACCAAGCAATAAGTAACTAACTTATACGCGATGGTTTTAAACTTGTCCATCAACAACAATTATCCTACGATGGCTTTAAATTTGTCCATCAACAACGTTCTTCGTGTTCTTCACGTTCTTCGCTCGTTCTTCATTTTTTAATTGATACTTTGATTACGATTTTACTTTTTCTTGGAATTTGATGTTATAGAACACCATTCCTTACTTAATTCACCTACTCATTCATATAATCCACTCGGATCGTTCTAATTCATTACGAATCTTACATTTCCTTAAAAAATTTATAAACTAAATTTCTACTTTCTTATTTCTTCTTTTCTCATGATTTCAACCATATGAAATCATTCCTAACATCACTTACTTCTTATTCTCATTAAACTATGTTTTTAACATATAAACTTAAAGGAAATTATCTAGAAGTTAGGTTTTCGAATTACCTCTCTTCTTTAATCTTTATCCGTTGGACAAAGCGTGCACTCGGGCAAGCTTTTCCTCTTCATTTTCCTTCCCTTCTTCCATCCGAACTCTCTCTCTCTCTCTTTCTCTCTATCTCTCAAAGTGTGGGATTTTCAAAATCCCAAAATAATGAAGTTAGCTTCTTATTTATAGAAAACCAATGCTAGGGGAATTTTAGTCATTTTGCCCCAACCTCCTTACTATTCATTACTTAAGCACTAAGTTTACTTAGCCCGCAAGTCTACTTAGCCTTTAAGTTTTATGGTTCCGTCTTTCGAGTTTCGTCCGATAGTTTTAAAAACTGCGATTCTCGAAATCCAAATATTTTTGGATATTTCATCTTTCCTTTAACGATTACTTTTACGCAATCTTCGGATTTCTGAAAAACTGAAAAACACTTTTCCATGATAAGTGTTTTTCTTCACGTTTTCCTCTAATGTAGCTAAACGAGTGAAAAGTACATAACAGTACTTTTCATCATTTTTATTTCGTCCGATTTACGCGTTTTCGAGAAAAACTTTTATCTAAACTTCTTAACTTTTCACGATATATTATCGTCAAATCTTTCAATGGAATGTCATTTCGACATACCGAACTCTCGGAACGGCTTAGGTTATTCAAACCCTAACCCTTAGGTTTCGTCGGGTGAATAATGCCTATTTCGTCTTTTTCCCCAGAAATATTTTGTTCCCAAATTTTTTTTATTTTCGTCTTGAAAATTCTTACTCGTTCAGTCTAGCTCGTAGCCAGAATCCTCCCGATTAATAATCATTCTAGGTTATAGAACGATTAATAAACACATAGCATAGAATAATATTAATAAAAATTCATTTTATTAATAACAAATTCTTAACTTAAATTCTGGACAATCTGATTTTTTGGGTTGTCACAGGTAACCTTTAATGTATTCAAGTCAATGCAATTCCCGAAAGAAGAGGGTGAATGTCTGCGAGTAGACGTCATGGAAGAATTAGTAAATCATAAACTCAGCGAAATTCCTTTTGATGATCCACTTGAAGCTGTGTTGGTCAGAATGGATGACTATGATAATGAGGAAGAGATAGGTTATGTCAAATGGTTAGATGCATTTCCAGTTTCCAGGAAGTTCAGACAACTGTTTGACACTCCTGACCGGCCTAAAGCGAAAGAGAAAAAGTTTAAGCCATCAAAAGAAGAGCCACCAGTGCTGGAGTTAAAACCTCTACCATCTCATCTGAAGTATGCCTATTTGGGAGAATCTGGCACCTTACCAATTATTGTATCAGTGGATTTGATAGACACTCAAAAAGAAAAACTGTTCAGCATATTTCGAGAGTATAAAATAGCAATTGGATGGACAATAATAGATATTTGGGGAATTAGTCCATTATTTTGTATGCACACGATTTACTGGAAGAATGAGCAAAACCAACCATTGAGCAACAAAGGAGGTTGAATCCCATCATGATGGAAGTGGTTAAGAAAGAGATCATAAAATGGTTAGATGTAGGTATTATCTATCCAATCTCAGACAGTTCTTGGGTAAGTCCTGTACAGTGTGTACCAAAAAAAGGGGGTATGACTGTGGTTAAAAATGAAACTAATGAGCTCATCCCCACTAGAACAGTTACAGGCTGGAGAGTATGTATGGATTATCGCAAATTAAATAAATCTACACGCAAGGATCACTTTCCCTTGCCATTCATTGATTAGATGCTAGATAGGTTGGCAGGACATCAGTTTTATTATCTATTAGATGGATATTCTAGTTACAATCAGATTGCCATAGCGCCAGAGGATCCAAAAAAAACAACATTCATGTGCCCTTATGATACGTTTGCATTCCGGCGTACGTCTTTTGGTTTGTGCAATGCTCCGGCAACTTTTCAATGGTGTATGATGGCTATCTTCTCGGATATGGTAAAACAGAACGTGGAAGTGTTTATGGATGATTTTTCCGTGTTTGGTGATAGTTTTGATCTATGCCTAAAAAATCTGGTCTTAGTTTTGAAGCGCTGTGTGGAGACAAATCTAGTTCTCAACTGGGAAAAGTGTCATTTTATGGTGCAAGAAGGGATAATTCTGGGGCATAAGGGTTCGATAGCAGGGCTAGAGGTTGATAAAGCTAAAATCAAAACCATTGAGAAGTTACCTCCACCAACATCTGTGAAGGGAATAAGGAGTTTCTTGGGACATGCGGGTTTCTAAAGATGATTCATTAATGTTTTTTCCATAATTTCGAAACCCTTGTGTTCACTCTTGGAGAAAGATGTGCCGTTTAAGATGGACCAGTTGTGCTTAGACGCTTTTGAAGTATTAAAAAAGAAATTGGTCACAACTCCAATCATAGTGGCTCCCGACTGGACTTTACCATTTGAGCTTATGTGCGACGCCAGTGACTCTGCGGTTGGAGCAGTATTCGGACAACAACGAGATAAAATCTTTCACACCATCTACTACTCCGACAAAACGTTGAAAGATGCTCAGTTGAACTACACTACCACTGAAAAAGAATTACTTGCAGTCATATTTGCTTTCTAAAAATTCAGGGCTTATGTAATAGGGACCAAGGTAATTGTCTACACAAATCATTCCACAATAAAGATGCATCCAAAGTGTTGCAGTCAGGATTTTTCTGGCCTACCCTATTTAAAGATGCATATCTCTACGTGTTGAAGTGTGATCGGTGCCAATGAGTTGGTAATATCTCAAAACGCAATGAAGTGCCGCTTAATACAATTCTTGAGGTTGAGTTATTTGATGTGTGGGGCATTGATTTCATGGGATCCTTCCCATCATCCTTCAATAATAAGTACATACTATTGGCGTAGATTATGTTTCAAAATGGGTAGAAGCGGCTGCATTTCCCACTAACGATGCCAAAGTAGTACTACGATTCCTGAAGAAGAATATTTTCACATGATTTGGAACACCGAGAGCGATAATTAGTGATGAGGGAACTCATTTTTGTAACAAGCAATTCACCAAATTTCTCACCAAATATAGGGTTAGACATAAGATCGCCGCATCATATCATCCCCAAATGAATGGTCAAGCCGAAGTTTCAAATCGGGAAGTTAAGAAAATTTTGGAGAAAGTAGTAAATCCGTCACTAAAAGTTTGGACAATGCGATTAGATGATGCCTTATGGGCATATCGAACAGCTTACAAGAACCCTATCGGAATGTCACCCTACATGATGGTTTATGGAAAAGCGTGTCATCTTCTGGTAGGGTTAGAACATAACGCATACTGGGCCATTCGTAAGCTAAATTTTGACGTACAAGCATATGGTGAAAAATGATTACTGCAGCTAAATGAAATGGAAGAATTTCGACACAATGCTTATGAGAACGCCAAATTGTACAAAGAGAAAGTCAAGACATGGAACGATAAGAAAATCCTCGATCGAAAATTCAAACCGGGACAAAAAGTATTGCTATTCAACTCTAGACTGCGGTTATTTCCCGATAAATTGAAATCCCACTAGTCAGGCCCTTTTGTGTTGGTATCTGTCGCTCCACACATAGCTGTTGAAGTAGAAGAACCAAATGCAAAGTAAACATTCAAGGTAAACGACCAAAGGCTTAAGCATTATTGAACTGGACCCATCGATCAACAACCAAAGGCAATGCATCTCTCTGATCCAGCAGTCATTTGAGCCACACAGCAAAGTCGGGCTGACAACTATAAACCAAGCGCCGTGGGGAGTGTAATACCTGAGAATTTCCATGTCTTATGAATATATTAATGAGAATAAATATTTAGTTGAATAAAAATGATTTTGTATTATGAGACGAGTTAACTCAATTATATTAAAGTGATTAATGTGGAGCTGTAACAAACTTGTTGAAAACCTTGTGTGGCATAGTGGTGGGAAATATTAATAATAATATTAATCAACGAAGGAATTAATAAGTGAGCAATTAATTAATATTAATTGTTAATTGTTATTGTAGAATATTGATTAATTGTTCATGGTAATTAATTAATGATACGTGATTATTATTGTTAGGAATATGTCTATAAATATAATAAGAATTATATAGATAATTAATTGTTATAGAGATCCATAATTACATTAATCAATGAGGAATGGATTAATTAATATTGGTGTTAATTAATCAAGAAAGTGAGTAATTTATTTATTTGACATAAAATAAATAAGTAAATTATTAATATAATAAGATTATATTAACTATTATTATGTGCAAGTGTGCAATAATTAAACAAATATATAAAATACTACTATATTATATATAGTGTAGTGTGACATTTATGTGACTATACTATATATAACAACCCTATATTAAGTCTTATTAAATTATATTGTATGAAGTAATGTGATTGAGCATATGGGAACTATATGTTATAAATACATTATGAAATGTCTATGTGACAATATGTATGTAGGTATACATTAAAATAAATTGTACATGGATTATATGTAAGTTGCATAACATCTACTACCTTGAAATATTAATTATGTAAACTATATTATGACATTAGGATATAACCCATGTATGGATGATATGTGTATAAAATATAACATAAGAGTAGGAATTTGTATAAGTGTTGCAAGAATGTTGAGTTATTTGACTTGTCCCAAATTTAGTGTCCAATTACTCCTCATTTCGCAGTCACATGAATAACATAAAGGCTAAGGCCTATTTTCTTTTTCTTCTTCCAAGCTTTTCTAGCTGATGATTATGGGGGAAGTGGTGGTTATGGTGATCTTCAACTAACATCTAAAAACTCTTTGATAACCTTCATGCAATCCTTCAATCCATGGGTGTGATTTAGTGGGAAATTGCATTGTCTGTGTATTGGTTTTTCTATAAATATGGACTCTCCTTCTCCAATTGCCATTGCTGAGAATTACTAAGTGTGAAATTGAGAGCATACAAGTGTTCCAAGAAATTGGGAGTTCATTTAGCAGCAAGTTCATTTCACATTACAGAGGTATAATCCCTCTTCCTTGCTTTCCATTTCATTCCCTACCAAAAATAAAGAGTTCTTGAATTTCAAATTCTTGATTATGTGGAGTTGGATGATAATGGAGTTGGGTAATGGTTATATAGTTGTTATATGACCATATAAGCATGTTTAAACTGATATATGAGTAATTAGAATCGAATTCATGAATAATTTCTGTGGTTGGGCTGAAGTTCTGCCGAAGCAGACTGTTCCTAGCTCGAACCAGACATGGCATAGTTGCGCCGGATTAACACTAAAGCAGCTAGCCAGCGATTCTTGTAAACCTACGAGTTCGATTATATCTTTTATTTTAAAATCTGCTAAGTGTTGGTCAATCATTATGGCTTAAACTAGCATGCAAGCATGTGTACTGTGTATATATAAGTATATTAATCTAAGTTGGGCATGTTTTACTAGATCAACATGATTAACGAAAGTGTGTAGTTTAAAATGAATTTAGAAACGAACTTGATAAGTATGAATGACATGTTTTTATACTGACTTTGCAAGCATGTTGGTATTATTTAGAAATGCATGAATAACCCGTTGACTTGTGTTTATATGATTCGTAAGGGAGCATGAACATATTGAGCTTACAGTGGAAGGACTTCCAGTTATATAGGGAGCATGCCATTTGGGACGTGGAAGGACTTCCAGTTACGCAGAAGGGTTATGAGCACATTACGATGGCTAGGAACGTGGAGTTGGCAGGGAAGCTGGAGGAAATGGAGCAGAGGGTTTTGAGTGAGAGAACGGAGAAGGAGGCTCTCCGAACTTAATTAGAGATGGAAGTAATTGATAGGATTCACTTCGAGGAGAAGTGGGAGGAAGCCAATGATAGGGCAGATGATCTAGAGGATGAGGTGCGATGAAAGAGAAGGAAGATGAACAAGATGGGCTATGCCTTACGCACGACCATGGAGAGATTGATCGATGGGGTAAATCATTACCTAACTGAGCAAGGACAGACCCGGTGTACCATAAGTCGAGATATGGTGGTGCACATTACTCAGAATGAATATCAGAGCATCGTGGAGCGTGGGATGTTAGATTGAGTCTAGAAGATAAAGTCTAGTAGTTGTAGTATTTTATTTATGTGTTGTTTAAATTGTTGTTGTTAAATCTCAGTCTTTTATGTAAGATGTGAGATAGTAGTAAACCCCATCTTTGAAAAGTGTTAGAGGGGTAGTAAGCTGGTGTTGTCCCCGTCTTTTGTGATACTAGGGGATATGTGTTATCATTTATAGCAGTATGCTAGAAAAGAATATGTATT
This sequence comes from Panax ginseng, assembly GCA_020205605.1. Lineage (NCBI taxonomy): Eukaryota > Viridiplantae > Streptophyta > Magnoliopsida > Apiales > Araliaceae > Panax > Panax ginseng. The sequence continues at coordinate 94,634,220 of CM035129.1, forward strand.
GTAACCATTTGGCATATGAATATAAATGATAATATTTCAGGAACGTGTTATAAACTTTTAGTTCTTTTCAATTGAGAAATGTCTAAGTAATATAATTAGATAATAAAATAAAAATTTTATGATGCTGAAAAATGCCATCCAGACGTAGACTAACTACCCTAGAAGAGTCAGTTAATGATGAGAGAGGACCAGTAGATCCAATACAGAGACATGTAGATTTATTGGGAGAATCTCTGAGGGGAAGAAATGAACCAGTACCACCCATTCCCCAAGTTATCCAAGTAACATCCTTCAAAGATTTTAAGAGTGTAGGACCCCCAGAGTCGAGGGAATAATTGACCCGATAGTTGCACAAACCTAGATCAAGGAGATCGAGAAGGCCTTCACTTTAGCTTGCGTGGGTGAAGACCAAAAGACAATATTTTCCACATACATGATGAGAGGCGAAGTGAACTATTGGTGGGAAGCTAATCAGCAAAGAGCGGGAGAAGGAACGATAACATGGGAGAGGTTTACGACGCTGTTCTTCGAGAACTATTTCCCAAATAGTATGAAGAGTAAGATGAAAGTGAAGTTCCTAGAGTTAAAACAAAGAGATATGACAGTGGCACAATATGCAGATAAGTTTAACCAACTAGCGTGATTTGTGGAGCACCAAGTTGGGGATGAAGAAAAAAAGGCGAGACGCTTCGAGCAAGGATTGAAGCCGTGGTTGTATAATAAGGTATCAGTCTTCCAGATTAATTCCTTTGCGACATTGTTAGATAAGGCAATCATTGCAGAAGGTGGCAGTGAGGCCTTAAGTCTATATCATAAGGAGAAGAAAAACAAGAACACTAGTAGTGAGCATCGTGGAGGAAGCAGCAGCGGAGGGAGTAACTCCGGAAAGAGAAAATGGGAAAACAATAACAACAGAAATAATAATCAAGGTGGGAGTAAACAGGGAAACTTCTAGAAAAGGACTGAAGCTTGTAACAAGTGTGGAAGAAGTCATCAGGGGGAGTGCTGGAAAGGAAAATGCACATGTTATAATTGCGGACAAGAGGGGCACATATCGCCAAATTGCCCAAAACCAAAGAAGATCAGGGGATGTTTTGCTTGTGGATCAACAGAGCACCATATAAAGGATTTCCCGAAGAAAGGAAGTGGTGGAGCTGGCAAAGGCCAGAGAGGAGGAAGCAAGTTAACAATTGATGGACCTGTGCAACCCAACCAATCGACCGCCCGAACCTTTAACATGACCATCCAGGACGCAGTAGCTATAAAGGACGTGGTGTCAGGTATAATCCCAATCAATAATATAAATTTTTATGTATTATTTGATTCGGGTGCCACCTATTTATTTGTATCCAAAGAATTTGATAGTAAACTTACTACCTTCGTCAATGTCTAAGTTATACAACCAATGTACACTTAGAACATTCGCTCGACGTGAATACAATTCACGAGGATCGTTTACGTATTCAACGTCCACGTTACTTGTCTCTTAATTCTATTCAACCTTCATCCAAGGTTTTAATTGCTTTTATTCATTACCCATCACCTGAACCCCATGTTAATTATTCTTTATTAATGTCGAAGCCATACAGTTCGTTGTATGCTAAGACCGATCGTTCATCGCAACTACATTGCATTCACAGCGTCTAAATGTTTTACACTCATCTCTCATTACCATATCATAACATCAAAATGTTATACGTTACCCTCATCACTCAACGTCTAAGGAATCAAAATCATAGCAATCCCCCACATTCATTTTATTGCGACTACGGTCCCCGGATATCGGTTACGTGATCTACCACTTAAATTCTCTATCTTTTAATTCCGTTCAATCTTTACATTCAACCTTTAATAAAGGTTTAAAACACTTGATTAAGTGTTACATTCATTGAACTACACATTCATTAACTTTTGGTACATTTCCCCTAGGTTTTGAGCAGTTAAAAGCTCAGCACTGGGCTTTGCCCAGCACCGGCATTACGGCACCAGTCCCTATCATTTCCCTCGCATTGCAGCGCCACTGGCGTCGTGGCGTTATTCTCTGCACTATGACTCGCGTTGTGGCGCCAGTTAGCAGTGTCATGCTCTCTAGTCTAGCGCTATAGCACCACCTTACAAGGCATGGCTGGCGCTTCGGCGCCAAGCCCTATTTCTTGAAAAATTTTCTAAGTCTTTAAATTATTTTGAGACGCTTACTTCCCGATTTCATAACTTATTCGTTATAACTCGGAACAAGATCGTTCTAAAGACATTCTCTTCTTTATTATACGTACTTCAACCCCCCACAGACATAACTTTATTCTGAATCCCTTAATATGCCATTCGATTGGCTTAATCTTTGTACTTCGTTCATTTTATGTTTTTAACGTTCTTCGTTCGTTTATCTATAATTCGGTCATCCGAACCCGAAATTCGTTCATTCTTGAGTCCACGACTCATGTTTTCTATGTTCTCTTACATTCTTATGAAACCCTACACGTTCGGGTTCATTTACTAACTTTCTAATTCTCGTTCATCTTTTACAAAAATTTTGCCATAACTTCGTTATAGCTCAGTTTTAATCCGTTCTTCATGAACGTTTCTACCGTTCCTAACCAAGCAATAAGCATCTAACATATACGCGATGGTTTTAAACATGTCCATCAACAAAAATTACACAACGATGGTATTAAACTTGTCCATCAACAACAATTACACTACGATCATTTTAAATTTGTCCATCAACAACGTTCTTCGCGTTCTTCATTTGTTCTTCATTTTTAATCGATATTTTGATTACAATTTCACTTTTTCTTTGAATTTAATGTTATAAAACACCATTCCTTACTTATTTCACCGAATTGTTCATATGATTCATTCGGATCGCTCAAATTCATTACGAATCTTATACTTCCTTAAGAAATTTACAAACTAAACTTCTAATTCTTATTTCTTCATTTTCTCATGATTTCAACCATATGAAATCATTCTTAACATCTTTTAATTCTATTCTCATTAAGTTATACTTTTAACATAAAAAAACTTAAAGAAAATTTATAAGAGACAAGATTTCGGGTTACCTTTCTCCTTTAATCTTCTTCTGTCGAACAAAGGTTGCACACGAGCAAGCTTTTCCTCCTTCTTCTCCTTCTCATCCGACCTCTCTCTCTCTCTCTCAAGTGTTGTAGGATTTTCAAAATCCTAAACAAATGAAATTAAGCTACCTATTTATAGAAAACCAAGGCTAGGGGCAAAATGGCTAGGGGCAAAATAGTCATTTTGCCCCCAAATTTACTATTCACACCTCCTTACTATTCATGAAGCTTCCTTGAAGCTTCAGCTAACTCCGCCTTCTTGAAATTTATCCGACAGTTAAAAAACTGCGATTCTCGGAATCCAAATATTTTTGGATATTTCGTCTTTCATTTACCGATTAACTTTTACGTATTCTTCGAATCTCCAAAAAATAGAAAAACACTTTTTTACATTAAGCATTTTCCTTCCTGTTTTCCCCTAACGTAGTTAAACGAATGAAAAGTACATAACAGTACTTTTCATCATTTTTATTTTGTCCGATTTCTGCATGTTTTTCAAGAAAAACTTTTATCGGCTTACTTAACTTTTCACAATATATTATCGTCAAATCTTTCGATGGAATGTCATTTCGACATACTGAACTTTCATCTGTTGAATATTGCATATTTCATCTTTTTCCCCAGAAATATTTTGTTCCTAGAAAATTTTTATTTTCATATTGAAAATTCTTACTCGGTCAGTCTAGCTCGTAGCTATAATCCTCCCGATTTATAATCATCCTAGGTTCTAGAATGATTAATAAACACATTGCACAGAATATTATTAATAAAAATTCATTTTATTAATAACTAATTCTTTAAATCTTAAATTCTGGACAATCTGATTTTTCGGGTTGTCACATTCTTCCTCCCTTATAAAAATTCTATCCTCGAAATTTCTTAAAACCAAACCCATTCCCGGGTCATCACATTCACCCCTCCTTCACAGAATTTCATCCTCAAAATTTTAGCTTACTCTTCTTCTCAACTTCTCTTCAAAGAAGTTCTTATCTTTCAAACATTCCCTGACCTTCATAACTTATCAAGAATCATGAAGTGAAAGGAATAAATAGGAATATAAAGATTCCTTTAAAATATTTCATACTTTTGCTGAGGGGTCAAATCGACCATGAACTCTTACTAGGTTTAACAGCATTTCGCCGTAAACCCTTCTATCACGGTCAGTTTACAATCACAAAGAAAGCAAACTACCTCTTTTATACGAAGGCGATAACCCATCGCATAACCCCATTTCAGGGTATGTTCACCTCAGACTTAATCATTAGATTCCTCTCCAAAATAATTTGGTTCGGCATAACTCTTCAAAGAAAGCTCGATTTTCTTATAACATGACATACCATTTATCTTAGCCAATCAAATAGCTTCGACCATACCAATAAATTGGACATCAACTTGAAACATTCGTCTAGTAAAATCAATTGACATCGACTACTTCTTTAAATTCCTTTTGCAATACATCAAAACGTTTTATGACGTCATGATACTGTACTTTTCATAGTACGTTGAGGACTTCGTCAGTTTATGACTTCGTCATTATACATCATACCATAGTGGGTTGTTGACCCTAAGATCACATCCAACACTAGGTTCAATTGCATTAACAACTCCATCCTTTTACCATCTTTGCATCAAATGCACTGATGATATAAAATTCCTTTTGATATTTCAAATCAATTTCTGTCTAGCCAAAATAATTAGCATAGACATAACAAGAATAGTTCTTTTAAAATCCATTGGTTCCAAAAGTTGAACCAATTCTTTCATTTTCAAAATGTGCACACATAAGCACGATTTCAATAAACATCGAAATCTAGCATAGCTAGATGACTTGGAATATCCTATTCTCCATCTTCCTTCATTGTCTTACTTGCGACAATACTTAATCTTCTCTAGCACCTTCAATGCTAAGTCTACTGAAAATAACTCATTTTCAGTCTACACATCCCTATACCTTAGTACAGTCCATCAATTACCACACATTATGAGTTCAGGAACTTTCCACAATAATATGAGTTTAAAAACTATCCCAGTCAGACCATAGGCGTCCATTCGCTGAGAAGTTCAAAAACATATCATATGATTATGAGTCATGAACCTACTATAAGTATGAGTTTCAAGAACTCGCACCTATCTTATCATTCTCTACCTATCAAACATATACATGAGAAAAGATCCACCTTCTCGTCACATACATATTGATAACGCGACTAATTCCAATGATTATCACTGTAATAAACTGAGCAGTTGTTACACCAAAGCATAAACCTCTGCCCATAACAAAGGTTCATACAACTCAGCTATCACATGAGTCCTCAATTGAAATCTTACAACTTCTAACTTTCTCTTTACTTAATACGAATTTTCTTTAATTCATATGCTATCCTTTACAACTCAATCTGAGTTCTTCTTTCTCGTACTACTTCATAGTACCATTCATTCATAGCATTAGCTATAAATCATTTATCGTTTAACAGATCATCTGTTACTACGATTCACTATGATCACGTGGTGATCTTCTTCCTTAATCATTTAATTCAACAATTTTTTTATCCTTCTTTCTACGATTATAGCCTTAGGTACTCATACCTAAGATTTATAACCTATTAGATTTGATACCACTCTGTAACACCTCGAAATTTGATCTATATTTCACACTCGAATTTCGTACGTCACGATCCCATCTCTTGCCAAACATACATCATTATATAGTTAAATATAATAACATACATTCTCAAATCCTAGGTTCTAATACCTATAACCTTGTTTATTACAAATAATGATAAGTACATTATTCTTTATCTCTTATAAGAGTGACTTTCATCCGCCACTAAGGATACATAACCGTTCATTAAACTATTCTATAGTTTAATTACATTATTCTACATTAAAAGTCTTGGCTTGATCTTCATGCACATTCATACACTGAATGGCACTTCTTTTGGATATCGGTCAACTTGATCTTTACGGGATCCTTAAGTTCTTTCTAACATCGTTCACTGAAAATGTTTGTATTTAAAGCAAGTGTGAGCATTCAATTGCTCAGTAAGTCATAGCAGTTGAATAAACAACTTCAAGAATTTAAACATTCTTTTAAGACTTCAATAACCGAACAAAGGTTATGAAGCAGCTTGAATAATAGAAATAATCATGATTCCTATCATTTTAAAACATTAGTCACATTCACTTTGAAATACTTTCTCATATTGAATAGTTCAATCACAGAACATTCTCATATTGAGTTCAATCACAGAACAGTTCATCTCATAGAAACTCTGAAGTGTTCACATTGTGGCACAAGGCCTCATACGTTCTACCACCTTGTACAAATATCACACATTCACACATAGACAGAACTTCTCAAGTTCAACATCTTAGAAGTTTAAGAAACTAACATTCATTTAGAATATGAATGAAGTTAGGAAACTTGCCTTACACAAAGCTACAGCTTACGCTGAACTGGTCATTCCAATCCCTATAACACATAAGGAAATAACACATACACCAATTAGTCATATACTTGACTTACGCATTGGTTTACTTAACTTTACTTCTTAGGGTTTGCATTCTTGCAACCTAAGTTTACACGCCAACTTCCTTTACCAGTTTACGGCTTCATGACATACGGAGATGTCTTACTCAATACGTTCATCATCTTTGATGATTTACATTCTTATCTTCTTCTTATAACTTCTCTAGGACTCAGCACACATCGCTTCTCTACTAGTAGTCCATATGATACTCTGAGTGGTTTCCCATAAACAACCAACAAACAAGTTCTCGTCTTGTCTACACTGCCCATAACAGTGAGTTAGATCGGTTGCTAGTTTCATATATACCTTCACTCTCTGAAGGAATTGTTTAGCCCAGCTCCCATATGTCAACCATCAAAGGTTAAGATTGCACCAAAACCTAACTTATCTTAACTTATCCGAACTATTAAACTATAATGTTCGTTAAGTTAATTTCTCATTCCTTATGGCTTCCTGGCAACTAAATGTCATACCTCAGGATTCATTCTTTATCGTCTAAGTCATACGTTCTTTTGTACACTCAGAACGATCATTTAATATTCATTCTATGGATTTATAGCATTAAGCATTTTATGTTACCTTATTCTTATCTTACAACGTCCAGTCCATTCGACTCGAAACGTCTTTCAAGTTATAAACATTAACTCGGCTTCTTTACGTTATACATACTTGTCTTTAATTTAGCTTCTTTACCATTTATGGTTTAATCATTGGTCTTCATTATCTTATGGTTAAACTATACACGGGATGTAGGTTCTAACCGTTTAGTATTTGTGTACACTCAACCCTTACGTTGGTTAAAGTGTTTAACGCGTACATTTCATTCTAACATTCTCTATCCGACTCACATTCGGCTTTCATTAATCTTATTACCGTTCGCTACGGCTTTCTTGATATATCATATCTTACTTACTACATTCGTCAACGTCTAATTAATATAACCAATGTACACTTAGAACGTTCGCTCGACGCAAATACGATTCATGAAAATCATTTACGTATTCAACGTTCACGTTACTTTTCTCTTAATTCTATTTAACCTTCATCCAAGGTTTTAATTTCTTTCATTCATTACCCATCACTTGAACCCCATGTTCATTATTCTTTATTAATGTCAAAGTCATACAGTTTGTTGTATGCTAAGACCAATCGTTCATCGTAACTGCGTTGTGTTCACAGTGTGTAAACACTTTACACTAATCTCTCATTACCATATCATAACATCAAAATGTTATACGTTACCCTCGTCACTCAACGTCTAAGGAATCACAATCATAGCAATCCCCCACGTTCGTTTTATCGCAACTACAGTCCCCGGATATTGGTTATGTAATCTACCGCTTAAATTCTCTGTCTTTTAATCCCGTTCAATCTTTCCATTCAACCTTCAATAAAGGTTTAAAACACTTGATTAAGTGTTACATTCGATTAACTACACGTTCATTAACTTTTGGTACATTTCCACCAGGTTTTGAGCAATTAAAGCTCATTCTCGGGCTTTGCCACTGTCTGCAGACTCTTCTTGGCCGCCACGGCCCCTTCCTTTCCTCGTCTTGCCAAGAACTAGCACCGTGAGTCACTCTTCAAGATTTCATGACTCACGCTGCGGCGTGAGTTAGCATTGTCTGGCTCTCCGGTCTGGAGCTGCAGCTCCACCTTACAAGGCATGGCTGGCGCTGCGGTGCCAAGCCCTATTTCTTGAAAAATTTTCTAAGTCTTTAAATTGTTCTGAGATGCTTACTTCCCGATCTCATAACTTATTCGTTATAACTCAGAATGAGGTTATTCCAAAGCCATTCTCTTCCTTAGCTTACATATTTCAACCCCCGTCAAACAGAACTTCATTCTGAATCCATTAACATGCCATCGATTACCTTAATCTTTGTCCTTCGTTTGTTTTACGTTTTTAACGTTCTTCGTTCGTTCGTCCGTAATTCGGTTCTTGAGTCCACGACTCATGTTTTCTATGTTCTCTTACATTCATATGAAACCATACATGTTCGGGTTCATTTACTAACTTTCTAATTCTCGTTAGTCTTTTACGAAGTTTTTGCCATAACTTCGTTATAGCTCAATTTTAATCCGTTCTTCATGAACATTTCTACCGTTCCTAACTAAGCAATAAGCATCTAACTTATACGCGATGGTTTTAAAATTGTCCATCAACAACAATTACACTACGATGTTTTTAAACTTGTCCATCAATAACTATTACACTACGATGGTTTTAAATTTGTCCATCAACAACGTTCTTCGCGTTCTTCGGGGTCTTTGTTCGTTCTTCATTTTTAATCGATATTTTGCTCACCTTTCTTTATATTGAAAAGTCAAATGTGGATTTTCAGCCACAAACAATTTCACTTTTTCTTGGAATTTGATGTTATAAAACACCATTCCTTACTTATTTCACCGAATCGTTCATATGATTCATTCGGATCACTCAAATTCATTACGAATCTTATATATCCTTAAGAAATTTACAAACTAAACTTCTAATTCTTATTTCTTCATTTTCTCATGATTTTAACCATATAAAATCATTCTTAACATCTTCTAATTCTATTCTCATTAAGTTATACTTTTAACGTAGAAAACTTAAAGAAAATTTATAAGAGACAAGGTTTCGGATTACCTTTCTCCTTTAATCTTCTTCCATTGGACAAAGGTTGCACACGAGCAAGCTTTTCCTCCTTCTTCTCCTTCTCATCCGACCTCTCTCTCTCTCTCAAGTGTTGTAGGATTTTTAAAATCCTAAACAAATGAAATTAAGCTTCCTATTTATAGAAAACCCCAAGGCTAGGGGGAAAATAGTCCCTGAATTTACTATTCACACCTCCTTACTCCACCTCCTTACTATTCACGAAGCTTCCCTTAGAAGCTTCACGCTTCCGTCTTTCGAAATTCGTCCGACAGTTCAAAAACTGCGATTCTCGGAATCCAAATATTTTTGGATATTTTGTCTTTCCTTTACTGATTAACTTTTACGTATTCTTCAGATCTCTGAAAAACTGAAAAACACTTTTTGACATTAAGCGATTTCCTTCACGTTTTCCCCTAACGTAGTTAAACGAATGAAAAATACATAATAATACTTTTCATCATTTTTATTTCGTCTGATTTCTGCATGTTTTTCAAGAAAAACTTTTATCGGCTTACTTAACTTTTCATGATATATTATCGTCAAATCTTTCGACATACCGAACTCTCGAAAAGGCTTAGGTTATTCAAACCCTAACCCTTAGGGTTTCATCAGGTGAATAGTGCCTATTTCATATTTTTCCCCAAAAATATTTTGTTCCCAGAAAAATTTTATTTTCGTCTTAAAAATTCTTACTCGTTCAGTCTAGCTCGTAGTTAGAATCCTCCTGATTTATAATCATCCTAGGTTCTAGAATGATTAATAAACACATTGCACAAAATATTATTAATAAAAATTCATTTTATTAATAACTAATTCTTTAAATCTTAAATTCTGGACAATCTGATTTTCTGGGTTGTCACAACTTTGATTACCTTTAAATTCATGTATATCTATTGATCTATATTGAATTATCATTTCATATCCTAAAGATTGATTCAAGAATTGTCGATACTCATTGTTCATGATATTGTTCTAAGACTTTGAGACTATACCTTGATATATATAACTCGAGATTTAATACTCATTACCCTTGTTGTATATTACTTGCTAGGCAATTTTTGCTCATTCTTGCTTATTTAAAACCTTTCAGTTAGGGCGAAACAGGGAAGTGTCTCTAGGAAAGACAAGGGCAAGGTCAAGGCTACTGACTAGCTTGTTCCTTTATGAATTAAAATTATTATATTGTATTAAGACTGTTTGCAGACTATGTTTAAGCTTAAGTAGGATTATGTAAAAAGTCTTTATTTGATATTATTATGTAATCTATTAAGTACTGTAGGTTGTGAGACTTGGGGGATTAATTATAATAAAACATTGTATATTATTCTAAATTAGATCTTCAGTTGTGAATGTGTGATTTTAGTTATTATTATATTACCATGAGCACGTGATGAACCAAATTCGAGTGACCAAGTGGCGGTCCGAATTTAGTAGTGTAATGATAGCATTCAATTAGAGTAGAATTTTTGCTAGTCTAGTAGCTAGTATTAATATTTGTGCATTATATTGCAGGTTATAAAATTCAACATGTACCAAATAAGCAGGAGACATCGCCCCAACGCTTGCTTCCCAACCAAAACGAGAGCCCCGACGCTAGTCAATTGTGACGCCCCCAAAACAGGTATACATCACCCATCTTGAGTCGCCAAATACATGGTACATAAATCAAATACAAACTTAATTATACAACTGTCGGGTAATATACGATAAAACATAGCTGAGAGTTTAAACAAGAATATTGCCTTCTTAGACAATATCCACTCTCAATGGAGTCCTCATTACAATTATTATCACACTATTTCATAGAATAGTGAGGACTACTAAAACAACCATCTTGACCGTCAATCCGTTCCCTGACTCATCCCAGCTATATTCTCATTTCCTGAAGAGAACATTGAAAGAAAGGGTGAGCTCAACTAGCCCAATAAGAAATATTATGACTAAGATAATGCAGAATAAATTATCCTTAGCCTTCAACAGTATAACAACTGATAGAATATAATAGACAACAAGTTTTAGATCAACAACTGTAGCGGAATAAGCAATCCATTAGAAGAGTCATGTAGAGCATAAAATCTACTATCTTCTAGGATTTAAAAAGTTTTTCATCAACTTTATCGTTGAGACTCAGCTTAATAAATAAAATCGAATCATCCCTGCACCATGACCAAGGATATTCATGTAATCATCAATGGTCATGATTATACCGAATAATCCCTGGTCATAATCATACCAACAACTGTCCATCAATAAACTACAGGCTAGTGAGCACTTTTACCACATCATTCATTACATTACGGTCATGATTATACCGAATAATCCCTGGTCATAATCATACCAAGTCCATCTATGCACGTAAGCCAAAGATGACTTTTGTAATGCCCCGGAAAATTGAACATTTTGTAATTACTTTTAATAATGAATAAAATAATATTATTTATTATTATTACATGTTGAGAAGATGAATGTCGTTCTATAACCTAGAAATGTCGGAACGTCGTAGTATTTTAACTGCGTGGGAGAACTAAAGTGTTTGAATTTCTAAGACGAAAAATAAAAGTTTTTCGAGAAATTTTTTGAAAAATACTATTCATCGATTTCTGCTCGGGAATTATTTTTGAATTTTTGAGAAATACGTAACGTTATAATATCAAGGTGAAATTGATTATGTAATAATAATCTAAGTATGGAAAACGTAATATTTCGCATGCGGACTTAATTTGGGAATGTTAGGTTATTAAGTGTTAAGGAAAGAGAGTTGTGATCATATAATGTGTATTCATTATATGAAAGTAATGAATGTAAGTATAATATCATGTATTGTACTATTATGTATGAAGAATGAAATAACGTATATTACGAATTAATATACGAGATAGCATACGAAGATTATACGTGGGGTATAAATGTTAAGTTATTGAATTAAAGGTAATGGACTTGTAGGATTGCTAGTTTATTGGTAGAAGTCCAATGTATGTGATCATCAAGCCCAAGTGTTTGATTAGCATAAGCCTAAACCATTGTAGCATGAGCCCATTAAGAGAAAAGCTAGATTAATTATCAAGCCCAATGATTTAGCCATGATCCATGGAGTGATCCAAGTGTAAGTGGGTAGACTTGATGGGCAAGAACTTTATGTAATGCCCAAGTACTTTATGTGATGATCAAGTGGTGTGGTGAGCAAGTGTTGTGCTAGCCAAGTTTACTTACTAGAAAGGTAATGAATAGTAAGGAGGTGGAATGAGGAGGTGGGAAGTTTAAAGTCCATAATGCCCTAGCTTTGAGTGGCCTATAAATACCAAGCTTCATTTCATTTTGTTGCTTGATAAAATTTCCTCTCAACTCCTATCAATATAAAGCTACTTAATTGTTAGAGAGAATAAGTCACTTAAGACTTATAGGCCACTTCAACCTTTGCTAAGTTTCCCAAGTGAATTGAAGTCTTAGTCTTCAAGGGTAAGACTCATATTTCTTTTATCTACATCTCTTCTATGATAGGATTGATAGAGAAGGGGGGATGGTTTGATAATATTATAAGTTAATGAGGAATGAACTTAAGCTGAATAAGTTGAATAAGCAACTTGAACATTAATAAGTTGCTAGAACCATGAAGAACTTTTCATAAGTTGTCATATGATGATTAGTATGTTGATTATAGCATGAGAACTTTGATTGAAGGACCTAAATTATTAATATGTCATGAGCATGTAGACTTTTAGTTCATAAGATGAATAAGTTAGTGACTTGTGAAAATGAGTCAAAACCTACTTTGATTATAAGTTGGTGTAGTAAATAACTTGTAATGATCGTATATTGGTTAAAATCCATTTAGAATCATTAAGAATAAAGCTTTGCTGGAATTCACACGATTGGACGATTATCGTCGAATTCGTGAAATTCTCGGAATGGAAGTCGTATTTTGTGTTTGAAGTTGGAAATGTTGGTTTTCGATGGAGACAAGTCATATTAGTCATTATAGAGTTGCGGACTCAAAAATGACCGGATTTTGACTTGAAACGAAGAAACGAGCGTTGAACGTTCACGAACGTTTATCGTTTTCGTTAAAAATGAACTCATAGGTGAAATTTTAGCAAACGAAGTCAAATAGATAAAATTCTTGCATAAACGCGTAGATTATGAAATTTGTGAACCGTAGGCTTTTGAACGGACCAATTCGGACTTAAAACGAAGAAGTTATGCTTCCGGAAAGTTCGCTAGAATTTCAAAACTGCAAAAATGTATGAGGTACAGAGTCCATGCCATGCACATATTACCCAAGCCTAAAGGTCCACAAGCCGCAAATACGAGGCCGAACCCTACACACATTACTAACTCTGCCGCAATGCGAGACACATAGAGTAATTGGTGGCGCCATGACGCCACCCAAGAATATTGATAGTAAAGAATGTTTTCAAGTGTAAAAGGAAAGAGAACTTGTTAGTAATGAATTAAGATATAATCATAACATGGTTAAGACAATGTAAGGTACTTGTAAGACACTATTACATGTTGATTAAAAGTTAATAATCAATCGAAGATGACCGAAATGTTAATAATGTAATGAAATTCGGAAACCCTAATAACGAATCTAAGTCAGGAATTACATTGAGATGAAGGGTAAGATATAATAGTAAACATACTTGATTATAGATGACCTAATGTGGTACATTATATGATTATGTATTGTAGAATCATAGACTTAAAGTGTATGTGTGTTAATCAGTAAGCAGCCGCTGAAGGCAAGTATTCTAACCCTTGTTCCAGCTTCATTCGGACAAGCCGTAATTCATGTATTCTTTCGCATTTAAGTTTTTAACGATGAAGTCTAAAAGCCAATTCTTTCTTGGCTAGACTTGTATATATGAATCTAGTCAAGCATGATTAATGTTTACCGAGTTATATTGGTATGGTTTTTAATCAAGACCAAGTATACTAAAATGTTTTTGTCGCTTAACGATGTGCACGTGAGGTTGCTATAACTTAAACGTATATACGCTTAATGAATGTAGTGTCGATCAACATAGAGTACTATGAAATGATCACTCAGAAGTGCTCGTCAGCTATGCCGAACTTACTTGACTTAGTGTCGGGTTGTCCTTTTTTAAAGAACTTATGAATGCTCATAGACTTGAGCCATAATTGTTATTCTACTGAATATTTTTGGAAAACGTTTTGAAGGAAAAGAAGTGCTATTTTAAATTATAGATAGTACTTCGTAACTATTGTTCAGTTATTGAAGATATATGAGTTACATGTTTCAAGCATGTTGTTTATTAGAATTGTAGTACTTGCTGAGCTAGTCATGCTCACTCTTGCTTGAACCATATGAATACAACTAAAATTGAGCGGATCAAGGCTCTGTGCAAGGATAAAGGTAAGGCGAAAGATGAACCCGTAGATTACTTATGTAATAAAGATAGGATGAATGTTTGTAATATATTGATATTATGACAAGAACAACTGAAAGGGTTACAAAGAACCTGGGGAGATGTAATATTATTTTGAATATATAGAAGTTATATTAGTCCTTTTGAGACTGCTCAATGGAATGAATGAATGAATCGTAGCATCTGCAAGTGTAGCACCATCCGCTTCAAGTTGGAAGAGACCAGGATTTGGGGGCATCACAGGTTGGTATCAAAGCCTTAGGTTATAAAACTTAAGGGGGGAAATTAAAAACTTTAAGTCATAACCTTAAGAGAAGTCAAGGAAGTACAAGAAGAAAATAACCTTATATAAAAATGCATTAAGATTATGTTATGTGTTTTTATTATTCTACTGACGTATACTAATCAACTTAATTGTTTTGTGTAGATGTCAGGAGTAAACGAGATGTTTGTTAATGATCATGCCATTAGTGAAGAGTCGGTGAACCAAGTAGAGGTTATACTTTAACCCTATAGCAAGCAAAGAAAGCCGATGTAGTGATTATTGAGTCCGGAGACTCAGAGGAAGTCGACTATATGTCAAGATTTCGACGGATGATAGAGGAGGAGGTAGAGACAGCCTCCTTTAACCCAAAGGCTATAGCAAATTTGAGATAGCTCTTGGGGGTCGATGATGTCTCTGTTCATGTCGCTGTTGGATAGAAATATCCATTACCGCTGGAGGTTAAGGAGTTTAAGGCGTAGCTCCAATGGTAGAGAGGACAAGACCGATGTCGAGTCCATGTGGGAGCAGGAGCATGATGAGAGGATTTTGGCTAAAGACAAAGTCCATGATTTAAAGCACGAGGTCTTTGAGCTCAAGGAGGAGCTAAAGACTAAGGTGCGTAAGATAGGGAGGATGTCCTATATCTATAGGAGTTCTCACACGGATTTTCAAAGCAGTTAGTAGTCGGATATCCGTGGAGGTGGGGCAAACACGGCATGCAATTAGCCGTGATATCATTGTCGGTCTTGCCAAGGCAGATTTTGATAATGCCTTGAGGCAGATGTAGATTAATGGTATAAGGTAGTATGTAAATATTTTGAAAGTAGTAGTGACATAAAGCCCTTTTTGTATAGTAAAGGGTAGTCTTTTTTGTAAATCCCAATTTTTGGAAAGCAATAGCGGGAAAGTAATGTAATCAAAGGCGTTTAGTATATGTAACCGATGTAGTATTATACTACGAAGAATGAATATAAGTCCTTTTTATGGAAAGCAATGTGTTATGGATGTTGATGTTATTATTTAATACTAATGATAACTAATAAAGAAAGAAATAATAACGTAATGTGTTTATTGTATCAGCAAAATGCCGCCAAGAAGAGTGCAACGTAATCAAGATGCGAACATAAATCAACCGGAGGGAGGTCCGGTTAACCCAATGTAGGAGTTTGTAAATTTAATAACAGCTGCATTTAATAGAACAGGGGCTAATATCCCCGTAAATCCAGGAGTAGCACGAGCTACTACCTTTAAGGATTTCAAGAGTGTGGGCCCGCTGGAGTTCAAAGGAACTATGGACCCTATCGAAGCCCAAACATGGGATAAGGAGATAGAAAAGGCATTTGTAATAGCAAATGTCGACGAGGCCCAGAAGGTTGCCTTTGCGACTTATATGATGAAGGGAGAGGCCAACTTTTGGTAGGAAGCCAATTAGGCTAGGGTTGGGATAGCGAATTTGACATGGGATAGGTTCAAGGAGATATTCTTCAAGAACTACTTTCCCACAAGCATGCAAGGGAGGATGGAGATGCGGTTTCTGGAGTTGAAACAAGGGGACATGACAAAGGTTTCAATGTGCGCCAAGTTCAATGAACTGGCGAGGTTTGCTCCACACCAAGTGGATACTGAGGTGAGGAAGGCGCAATGGTTCGAGCAGAGCTTGAAACTCTGGCTCCATAACCGTATATCGGTATTCCAAAGTACTTCTTTTGGAACCGTTTTAGAGAAGGCAATAATTGGTAAGGTGGTAGTGAGGCGCCGAGCCAATAAAGACAAAGAAAAGAAGAAGAATAAGGGAAAGGTTGACGGGAAAGTCAAGATTGAGGGAGCCAGTGGAAGTGGTGAGGGTCAGAAAAGGAAGGTATTTAGCTCTGGGAATACCAGAGTGAAGCAAGGAGACCCGAAGAGAAGAATGGAGGCCTGCAAGATCTGTGGGAAGAGTCACTTAGGAGTCTGTCTCAAGGGGAAGGCCATCTGCTACAACTGTGGATAAGAGGGGCATATTGTGCCTAATTGTCCGAGTCCAAAGAAGAACCACGGATGCTTTGTGTGTGGATCAACCACCCACATGGCAAAGAACCGCCTCAAGAAGGGGACGGACGGAACCGGGCAACACTAATAGCAGTAAGTTAGCTATTAGTGGGCCAAATAAGCCGGGTAGTCGATGGGTCGCATTTTTAACATGACAGTCCAAGATGCGGTTGCATCAGGGGACATCGTCGCAGGTATTATTCCGATCAACGATATCAATGTGTATGTGCTATTTGATTCGGGTGCTACTTGTTCGTTTATAGCATGCGATTTTGCTAGACGATTAGGATTACTTCCCAAAAAGTTGCCTATACCTTTAAATATTAAGGTAGCAAACGAAGAGATAATTCCTGTTGAAAATATTCACAAGAGTTATTGTAGATATACTGGGTTGTAAATTATCTAGAGATTTATTACCAATAAAGTTAGAGAATTCGATGTAATTCTCGGAATGGATTGGTTGGTAAACCATGGGGCAATTATAGATTGTCAAAAGAAATGTGTGAACATTAAGACGTTAGAACAACCTTGGGTAGTATTTTACGGGAATAGATCATCGGGACATTTGTGTTGTCTAACCATGACACAAACTAGGAAATTACTGAGGAAGGGATGCGTAGGTTACCTGTGCCATGTTGTTGATACCCAGAGAGTGGTAGCAACCATGGAACAAATACCTATAGTGAGAGAATTCACCGATGTATTTCTGAGTGAATTACCTGGTCTTTCACCGGATAGGGAGACAGAGTTTGTGATAGACATTGTGCCAGTGAGCAAAGACTAGCCTGTGGCACCGTGATCGTATGGCACCAAAGTGGAGATGAAGGAGTTGATGGTGCAAATTGCAAGAACCTGTTGGATCTAAGTACATTCAAATTAAGTGTGTCACCGTGGGGAGCACCCTAGATCTATTTGTCAAGAAGAAGGACGGATCGTTAAGACTTTGTATCGACTATAGAGAGTTGAATAAGTTAACAATAAAGAATAAATACCCATTGCCCAGGATCGATGATCTCTTTGATCAGTTGAAAGGGGCTAAGTATTTTTCTAAAATAGATTTGCGGACATGGTATCATCAGCTGAAGGTTAGGAAGGAGGATGTGCCAAAGACAGCATTCAGGATTCATTATGGTCATTACTAGTTTTTATTGATGTCGTTTAGGTTGACAAATGCACCAGCTGCATTCATGGATATGATGAATAGAGTGTTCAAACAATATTTAGACAAGTTCGTCGTGGTGTTTATAGATGATATTCTAGTCTACTCTAAGACGCCAGAAGATCATGCTGAACACCTTAGATTAGTGTTGGAGACATTAATGAAGGAGAAGTTGTACGCGAAATTCACGAAGTGTGAATTTTGGTTAGAGAAGGTGCAGTTTTTAGGTCATGTCATTGACCATGAGGGGATTTCAAAGGATCCAAAATAAGGTGGAAGCCGTGATGAATTGGGAACAACCAAAAACGCCGATCGAGGTGCGGAGTTTCCTAGGTTAGCGGGTTACTATCGGAGATTCATCCAGATTTTTCAAGATAGCTACTCATTGACTAACTTGACAAGGAAGACGGTGAAATACATGTGGACCGATAAGTGTGAAGACAGCTTTAAAGAATTGAAGAAAAGATTGAGTGAAGCGCCTGCTTTTGTCATTACCCGATTACACAGAAATTTTGTAGTTTATAGCGATGCTTCAGATAGAGGACTTGATTGTGTGCTCATGCAAAGATGGCAAGGTCATTATGTATGCATCTAGGCAATTGAAGGATTATGAGAAAGTTTATCCTACTCATGATCTCGAATCGTCAGCAGATAGTTTTTGCTCTAAAGATATGGAGACATTATCTTTATGGAGAAAATGTGAGATATACATGGACCACAAAAGTCTAAAATATATCTTCACACGTATGGAGTTGAATATGAGGCGAGGAGATGGTCGAGTTGATAAAGGATTACGATCGCGAAACTCAGATCACCCTGGAAAAGCCAATGTAGTTGTCGATGCCTTAAGTAGAAAGGGTCAGGAAAAGTTGTCTTTGTTGACAGCTCAAAATGAGTTAATAATAGAGATGGCTAGGATGGAGTTAGAAGTGAAGCTGCCAAGTGAAGGAGCACAAATACTGTTTGTGGAGATGCAATCTACCATCATAGAGAGAGTTAAGGAGGTGCAACTCAAAGCTGATGAGTGCGACCGAATGAAGGAGCGACTGACCAATGAAAAAGATACTAAGTATAGTCATGATAATGAGGGATTATTGAGATTGAAAGGAAGAATTTGGGTTCCGAATGAGACGAAATTAAAGGAGCAAGTTCTACAAGAGGCTCATAGTTTAAAGTTTTTAATTCATCCTGGTAGCACTAATATGTATCAAGATCTTCGACAGAGTTTCTGGTGGCCGAACATGAAGAGAGAGATTGCCAAGTACGTTAGTAGGTGCTTGACTTGTCAGAGAGTTAAGGCCTAACATCAATGACCAAGTGGCTTGTTACAGTCATTAGAAATTCCGGAGTGGAAATGGGAGAATATCACGATAGATTTTATGGTAGGACTTCTGACTACTCAGAAGGGGTATGATGCGATTTGGGTAATAGTGGACCGATTGACGAAGTCGGCTCACTTTTTGCCAATTAGGGTTAAGTATAACTTAGACCAGTTAGCTAGACTTTATATTAAGGAAATAATCTCTAGACATGGAGTGCCAGTATCGATTGTGTCAGATCGTGATCCACGATTCACGTGGAACTTTTGGAGAAGTCTACAAGAGCAGTTGGGAACGCAGTTGAAGCTGAGTACAACGTATCATCCACAGACGGATGGACAGAGCGAGAGAATAATTCAGACATTAGAAGGTATGCTAAGATCTTGCGTCATGGATTTTAAGGGTAGTTGGGATGATCATCTACCATTAGTGGAGTTTGCGTATAACAATAGTTTTCATGCAAGCATAGGTATGCCACCTTACGAAGCTTTGTATGGGAGAAAATGCAGAACGCCACTGTATTGGGATGAGGTAGGAGAACGCCGAATGTTGGGACCAGAATTGGTCAACAATGATGCCGGATATTGTCAAGAAGATTCGGATCGTGCTTCTAGAAGCTCAAGATGTATATATGTAAGAAGTTTACTTTGATCCGCATAGAGAAAATCGAGAGTTTAAAGTAGGTTCGTACGTATTTCTGAAAGTATCTCCCTGGAAAGGAAAGATACATTTTGGAAAGAAGGGAAAGTTAAGTCTGAGGTTTATAGGACCTTTTGAGCTATTAAAACGGGTAGGTGAGGTAGCTTACATGTTAGCATTACCTCCAGACCTAGAACGAATACATAATGTATTTCACGTATCCGTGTTACGTCCTTATAAGCCGGATTATAAGCACGTGATAGAGTATGAGCCTATTCATGTCTAGAAGGACTTAACGTACGAGGAAACGCCGATTCAAATTGTTGATAGAAAAGAACAAGTTCTGCAGAATAAAGTCATACCTTCGGTGAAGGTGATATGGAAGAACCACGATGCAGAAGAAGTAATGTGGGAGTTAGAAGAAATAATGAAAAAGAATTACCCGCATTTATTTGTGTAATTTTTTTTATATAGCGAGATTCTTGGGCTAGAATCCTTATAAGGGGGAGAGAGTGTAACGCCCCAGAAAATCGAACATTTTGTAATTACTTTTAATAATGAATAAAATAATATTATTTATTATTATTACGTGTTGAGAAGATGAATGTCGTTCTATAACCTAGAAACGTCGGAACATCGTAGTATTTTAACTACGTGGGAGAATTAAAGTGTTTGAATTTCTAAGACGAAAATAAAAGTTTTTCGAGAAATTTTCCGAAAAATACTATTCATCGATTTCTGCTCGGGAATTATTTTTGAATTTCCGAGAAATACGTAACGTTATAATATCAAGGTGGGATCGATTATGTAATAATAATCTAAGTATGAAAAACGTAATATTTCGCATGCGGACTTAATTTGGGAATGTTAGGTTATTAAGCGTTAAGGAAAGAGAGTTGTGATCGTATAATGTGTATTCATTATATGAAAGTAATGAATGTAAGTATAATATCATGTATTGTACTATTATGTATGAAGAATGAAATAATGTATATTACGAAATAATATACGAGATAGCATACGGAGATTATACGTGGGGTATAAATGTTAAGTTATTGAATTAAAGGTAATGGACTTGTAGGATTGCTAGTTTATTGGTAGAAGTCCAATGTATGTGATCATCATGCCCAAGTGTTAGATTAGCATAAGCCCAAACCATTGTAGCATGAGCCCATTAAGAGAGAAGCTAGATTAATTATCAAGCCCAATGATTTAGCCATGATCCATGGAGCGATCCAAGTGTAAGTGGGTAGACTTGATGGGCAAGAACTTTATGTAATGCCCAAGTACTTTATGTGATGATCAAGCGGTGTGGTGAGCAAGTGTTGTGCTAGCCAAGTTTACTTACTGGTAAGGTAGTGAATAGTAAGGAGGTGGAATGAGGAGGTGGGAAGTTTAAAGTCCATAATGCCCTAGCTTTGAGTGGCCTATAAATACCAAGCTTCATTTCATTTTGTTGCTTGATAAAATTTCCTCTCAACTCCTCTCAATATAAAGCTACTTAATTGTTAGAGAGAATAAGTCACTTAAGACTTATAAGCCACTTCAACCTTTGCTACGTTTCCCAAGTGAATTGAAGTCTTAGTCTTCAAGGGTAAGACTTATATTTCTTTTATCTACATCTCTTCTATGATAGGATTGATAGAGAATGGGGGATGGTTTGATAATATTATAAGTTAATGAGGAATGAACTTAAGTCGAATAAGTTGAATAAGAAACTTGAACATTAATAAGTTGCTAGAACCATGAAGAACTTTTCATAAGTTTTCATATGATGATTAGTATGTTGATTATAGCATGAGAACTTTGATTGAAGGACTTAAATTATTAATAAGTCATGAGCATGTAGATTTTTAGTTCATAAGATGAATAAGTTAGTGACTTATGAAAATGTGTCAAAACCTACTTTGATTATAAGTTGGTGTAGTAAATAACTTGTAATGATCATATGTTGGTTAAAATTCATTTAGAATCATTAAGAATAAAGCTTTGCCGGAATTCACACGATTGGACGATTATCGCCGAATTCGTGAAATTCTCGGAATGGAAGTCGTATTTTGTGTTTGAAGTTGGAAATGTTGGTTTTTGATGGAGACAAGTCATATTAGTCATTATAGAGTTGCGGACTCGAAAATGACTGGATTTCGACTTGAAACGAAGAAACAAGCGTTGAACGTTCACGAACGTTTATCGTTTTCGTTAAAAATGAACTCATTGGTGAAATTTTAGCAAACGTAGTCAAATAGATAAAATTCTTGCATGAACGCGTAGATTATGAAATTTGTGAACTGTAGGCTTTTGAACAGACCAATTCGGACTTAAAACGAAGAAGTTATGCGTCCGAAAAGTTCGCTAGAATTTCAAAACTGCAAAAATGTATGAGGTACAGAGTCCACGCCGCGGCGCGACTCCAAGCCTAAAAGGCCCGTACCGCAGTGCGAGGCCGGAACCCTACACACTACTAACTCGCATCGCAGCGCGAGACACAGAGTAATTGGTGGCGCCGCGGTGCCAGTCCAAGAAGATTGATAGTAAAGAATGTTTTCAAGTGTAGAAGGAAAGAGAACTTGTTAGTAATGAATTAAGATATAATCATAACATGGTTAAGACATTGTAAGGTACTTGTAAGACACTATTACATGTTGATTAAAAGTTAATAATCAATCGAAGATGACCGAAATGTGAATAACATAATGAAAGCCGAAAACCCTAATAACGAATCTAAGTCAGGAATTACATTGAGATGAAGGGTAAGATATAATAGTAAACATACTTGATTATATATGACCTAATGTGGTATGTTATATGATTATGTATTGTAGAATCATAGATACTTAAAGTGTACGTGTGTTAATCAGTAAGCAGATGCTGAAGGCAAGTATTCTAACCCTTGTTCCAGTTCATTCTAGACAAGCTGTGTAATTCATGTATTCTTTCGCATGAAGTTTTTAATGATGAAGTTTAAAGCCAATTCTTTCGGCTAGACTTGTATTATGAATCTGTCAAGTATGATTAATGTTTACCGAGTTATATTGGTATGGTTTTTAATCAAAGACCAAGTATACTAAAATGTTTTTGTCGTTTAATGACAGGCACGTGGGGTTGCCACAACTTAAACGTACATACATTTAATGAATGTAGTGTTGATCAACATAGAGTACTATGAGCTGATCACTCAGAAGTGCTCGTAAGCTATGCCGGACTTACGAACTTAGTGTCGGGTTGTCCTTTTCAAAAGAACTTATGAATGCTCATAGACTTGAGCCATAATTGTTATTCTACTGAATATTGTTGGAAAACGTTTTGAAGGAAAAGAAGTGTTATTTTAAATCATCGATAGTACTTCGTAACTATTGTTCAGTTATTGAAGATATATGAGTTCCATGTTTCAAGCATGTTGTTTATTAGAATTGTAGTACTTACTGAGCTAGTCATGCTCACTCTTGCTTGAATCATATGAACACAGCTAAAATTGAGCGGACCGAAGGCTCTGGCAAGGATAAAGGCAAGGCGAAGATGAACCCGTAGCATACTTATGTAATAGTATAGGATGAATGTTTGTAATATATTGATATTATGACAAGAACAACTGAAAGGGTTACAAAGAACCTGGGGAAATGTAATATTATTTTGAATATATAGAAGTTATATTAGTCCTTTTGAGACTGTTCAATGGAATGAATGAATGAATGGTAGTACCGTGTAGCACCATCTGTCGGGTTGGAAGAGACCCGAATTTGGGGGCGTCACAACTTTCATCACAATATAAGCATGAGGATGATGACAATGACATAATAATTCAATAAAACAAGTTCAAGGATAAATTTTAAAGATTTATAATTTAATTTATCCAGAATTCAATAACGTTCAAATTGTCAACATGATACTGCTTTGTAGAGTAAAATTCAAAAATAATATTCATGTACCAAAAATAATTTGGACAGAAAAGAAATAAATTTTTAGTGAATTGAATAGTACCCGAGTGTAATACTTTAGGGAATAGTACCTCGTGAATAAGACCCCATACCTAAAAAGTGTCCCGAATACCCGAGTGAATAATACTAGAGTGAATAGTAATTAGGTGAATATTAACCCATGAATAGTAACTTATGAATAGTACTTTGGCACGAAAAGTGCCCCAAATACTCAAGTGAATAATACTAGAGTGAATAGTAACTGGGTGAATAGTTACCCGTGAATAGTAACTCGTAAAAGAAAAATACCAAAAAAAATGATATTCTATGACGAGTACAAAAGAAATGATATCTCATACGAGTATAATAGAATATACGAAATTGTAAATGGATTTTCACCCTCCATGCGGTAATCCACGTAGACAGA
The DNA here is from genome assembly GCA_020205605.1 of Panax ginseng. Classification (NCBI taxonomy): domain Eukaryota; kingdom Viridiplantae; phylum Streptophyta; class Magnoliopsida; order Apiales; family Araliaceae; genus Panax; species Panax ginseng. The sequence goes on from CM035129.1 coordinate 94,658,603, forward strand.
TCATTTCCACAATTTAATAAAGAATGAATACGAAGGGTCATTACCATGCATGCGGTAGTCCGCGTAGACATGTTATTCCAATAGAATAATAAATAATGGAATAATGTAAGAATTCACCATTGCACGTGGTAGTCCAAGGTGAGCGAGGTTATTCAACGAATAATAAAGAATGGAATAACGTAAGAATTCACCATGTCACGGTAGTCCTAGTAGATGTGTTATTCCAATGTAATAATAAAGAATGGAATAATAGAAGAATTCACCGGGCTTGCGATAGACCATACGCAGACGGGTTATTCCAACGTAATAATAAAGAATAGAATAACAAAAGAATTCACCATAATGCATGCGGTAGTCGCATAGATGACTTATTCCAATGAGAATAATAAAGAATGGAATAACGAAGAATTCACCATGCATGCGGTAGTCCGCACAGACAGGTTATTCCAATAGAATAATAAAGAATGGAATAACAAAAAAATTCACCAAGCATGCGATAGACCGCACATACAAGTTATTCCAACAGAATAATAAAGAATGGAATAATAGAAGAATTCATCAGGCATGCGATAAACTGCACAGAAAGGTTATTCCAACAGAATAATAAAGAATGGAATAACAGAAGAATTCACCAGGTATGCGATAGACTACACAAACAGGTTATTCCAACAGAATAATAAAGAATGGAATAACAACCCTTATGAGTATTGAAAGAAAATAACTCTCTTCGTGAATACGAAAGAAATAATACCCCTTACCTTAGAAGAAAACTGGATACTGGAATAGTGAGGTAACAGACTTCTCTTCTTCTTTCTCTCTATAATTTCTCTCTATAATAATTGCTCTTGTGAGACTTAGTGAATTGGTGAGAATGAAAGAAGAATGAGCTTCTTCTATTTATAGGAAAATATAGTTTTGAAATATTCGCGTCATTCGCTCCTCATTATCAACCAAATGGGATGCAAACCGGGATAACTCCGTAAATTTAGCCTCGTATTGTGACACGGTCATATTGTTTTGCTCCAACTTGATGAATTCCACCACCTTCATGTGACGAATACTTTTGGGAAAGTACTTGTCGTTGAACAACTCTTGAAACTTCTCCCAAGACATCTTGAGTGCGTAAGGTTGGGTACGTTTTACAGATTCCCACCAATAATCTGCCTCTTCACGCAATATAAAGGTGGCGAAGGGAACCTTTTGCTCCTCTGAGCATTCCAAGATATCAAATATCTTGGAAATCTACTTTATCCGCGTCTCCGCCTTAAGTGGTTCTAGCTTTCCCAAAAACTCTGGCGGTCCTAGCTCCATGAACTGTTTAGCGGTGATCGCCTGAGAGTTGCCAGTGTTTCCACCTGAATTTTGAACAGGAGTCTGTCTCGCCTGATGTTGCATGAATTGCATAAAGCCTCTGAACATCTCATCGTTCATCATCTGATCGGTGTTGTTATTTTCCTGAGGATTATTGTCTTCCTGTTGCACATTATCCTGGGTATTGATCGTTGGTGACTCAACGGTCTCATGTGCTTCATTGCTGATCTAAACATTCTCAGATGCTATTTTCAAACACTGTCACAAAACAAGTGTTAATTGACATATCACATATTATCCCTATACTCTGACCGACCAATTAAATACCAAATAAACTTAGGTAGGTCATACTAGCGAAGGAATTCCCCGTCTCTCCCCTCCTAGTTCTTGTCTCACATCTCAGCCAGAGATCATATCCCTAAGCTTTGATACCAATTGTGACGCCCCCAAAATAAGTATACATCACCCATCTTGAGTCGCCAAATACATGGTACATAAATCAAATACAAACTTAATTATACAACTGTCGGTAATATACGACAAAACATAGCTGAGAGTTTAAACAAGAATATTGCCTTCTTAGACAATATCCACTCTCAATGGAGTCCTCATTATAATTATTATCACACTTTATTTCACGAATAGTGAGGACTACTAAAACAACCATCCGGACCGGTCGATCCGCTTCCCAACTCATCCCAAATTATATTCTCATTTCACAAGAGAACGAAGAAAGAAAAGGTGAGCTCAACTAGCCCAATAAGAAATATTATGACTAAGATAATGCATAATAAATTATCCATAGCCTTCAACAAGATAACAACCGATAGAATATAATGAATAACAAGTTTTAGATCAACAACCGCAATGCGAATAAGCAATCCATTAGAAGAGTCAAGTAGAGCATAAAATCTACTATCTTATATGATTTAAAAGTTTTTCATCAACTTTATCATTTGAGACTCAACAATAAATAAAATCAAATCATCCTGCACCACGACTCAAGGATATTCATGTAATCATCAATGGTCATGATTATACCGAATAATCCCGGTCATAATCATACCAATAACTGTCCATCAATGAACTACAGGCCAGTGAGGACTTTTACCACATCATTCGTTACATTACGGTCATGATTTTATCGAATAATCCCTGGTCATAATCATACTAAGTCCATCTATGCACGTAAGCCAAAGATGACTTTCATCATAATATAAGCATAAGGATGATGACACTGACATAATAATTCAATAAAACAAGTTCAAGGATAAATTTTAAAGATTTATAATTTAATTTATCCAAAATTCAATAACGTTTAAATTGTCAACATGATACTTCTTTGTAGAGTAAAATTCAAGAATAATATTCATGTACCAAAAATAATTTGGACAGAAAAGAAATATATTTTTCGGGTGAATAGTACCCCGTGAATAGTACTTTGGGAATAGTACCTCGTGAATACCCTGACACGAAAAGTGTCCCGAATACCCGAGTGAATAATACTACAGTGAATAGTAACCCATGAATAGTAACTCGTGAATAGTACTTCGACACAAAAAGTGCCCCGAATACCCGAGTGAATAGTAACCAGGTGAATAGTAACCCGTGAATAGTAACTCGTAAAAGAAAAATACCAAAGAAAATGATATTCCATGACGAGTACAAAAGAAATGATATCTCATACGAGTATAATAGAATATACGAAACTATAAATGAATTTTCACCCTCCATGCGGTAATCCACGTAGACAGATCATTTTCACAATTTAATAAAGAATGAATACGAATGGTCATTCACCATGCACGCTTGATAGTCCGCGTGAAGGCATGAGTTATTCTAACGAATAATAAAGAATGGAATAATGTAAGAATTCACCGTGTGATGCTGAGTCCGTGAGCAGAAGCTATTCCAACAAAATAATAAAGAATGGAATAACGAAAAAATTCACCATGCATGCGGTGAGTCCGCGCATGAATGAGTTATTCCAATAGAATAATAAAGAATGAAATAATAGAAGAATTCACCGCATGCGATAGAATCGCCTTGCAGACGAGGTTATTCCAAATGAATAATAAAGAATAGAATAACAAAAGAATTCACCGTGCATGCGATAGATCATGCAGACGAGTTTATTCCAACAGAATAATAAAGAATGGAATAACAGAAGAATTTACCAGGCATGTGATAGACCGCACAAATAGGTTATTCCAACAGAATAATAAAGAATGGAATAACAACCCTTACGAGTATTGAAAGAAAATAACTCTCTTCATGAATATAAAAGAAATAATACCCCTTACCTTAGAAGAAAACTAGATATTGGAATATTGAGGTAACAAACTTCTCTTCTTCTTTCTCTCTATAATAATTTCACTTGTGAGATGTAGTGAATTGGTGAGAATGAAAGAAGAATGAGCTTCTATTTATAGGAAAATATAGTTTTGATAATTGCACGTTTTGGGGCTCAAAATATTACAGTATAATACCTTCCTCTTTTTCTTCATTTTTAATTTAGTCCTGCAAGTATTATCAAACTTGCACCACCTCCCCTAATAGTAAATCATGTGAATTAATAGTTCATTCATGTGACTCAATAGTATAATCATGTGAAAAAACTAATTACAGTATAGTACCTTCATCTATTCCTCCATTTTTAATTTAGTCATGCAAGTATTATCAATATTGCACCAACTCCCCTAATAGTAAATCATGTGAATCAATAGTACACACATGTGAACACACAGTTATAAGCATGTGAATTAATAGCAATTAATTGCTCATTTATACGGTGAATTACCCGATTGGTCAATATAACCTCCAGACATCAATTATTATCGAAATAAATGTCGATTTCCACTAACACTAATAATTCCCACACAATGGACCTATCAATTTCATCTTTAATAAACACGAACTTATTCATCATTAATATTATAACTCACAATATTTAACAACCAGGTCGTTCCCAAAAAAGAGGGGGCTTTCCGATAAGGATTTCTCCCTATTCTGCTTGAAAACTAGTCCCGTCCTTGCCTTTCTATTTACTATCCCCTCGGGCAAGCATAAGATAAGATTTGTATGAAAGAGATTTCGTTTCACCGTTTGACTCTGTTGACTCTGATGACTCTGAAGCTTGATTTCACACTGACAGGTTTGATGGCGTGCAATTAGATTATCTAATCTCTCCTTGACAGAACTTCTAGACATTGTTAATATTACAAATAGTAATATGAATAACTTTGTCGTCTCAATTATTGATTTAATAATATACATATTATGCAGATGATACTGTGACAATAATTGAATCAATAATATGAGAGATATGATGCAGCAATTACTGTAGCAATAATTGAGTATAACTAGGTGACTTCTCACGTAAGCATCAATAATCAATATTGTGTGCTACTATGCAACCACACGTATTACTGTACTTTTACTACCGGGTAGTTCAACAGTTTTAACGGTAATACTTTCGCCGTTATTTTTATAAAAAGATAATTCTGTCGTTTTCTAACTACGATAATACTTCCGTTGTGGGGTCCACCAATGATTGTGTCGTCGTACGAATATTCCCTGTTAAAACGAATATTCCCAGACCAATCGAATATTATATAACCACTTGCATACTATGTAAAATTTTCACATATCATCCTTAACTTTAACCTTTTATCAATTTAACCATTTAAAAAATAAAATAATAATTATAAGAAAATTGAATACTTTTATTTCATAAAATTTGGGGTCTTACATCAACAGTAGCTAGTATGTAAGGCCAGCCACTACTACAAAACAGTAAATAGACAACACTTAAGCCACAACGTTTTTTATAAAAATGTTGTGGTATTTTTTTTTACAACGTTTTTTAAAAAAACGTTGTAGATACAAAAACGTTATATATTTAAAAGGGCATTTTTTGAGATTAAACTAGATGACATTTTTTTTAAAACGTTGTGTATCAAGAAAAACACGGAGCTTCAAATAAACACGGAAGTGAAAACTTTGAAATTAAAAAACTTCTCCTTGACGCAGCTCTCCATCTCCTTTTCGAACCACTTTTTCTTGCTTGAGTTCTGTTTTCAGTCTTACGACGGTTGATTTCGTGGGCTAACCTGAAAATCTATTTTTCGATCTTTGTATACCAAGTTCAAGGGTGGCTAGATCGTGGGTTTTTTTTTGCTAAGATTAGTAAGGGAGTATAGTTTTTTGTGTATGCTGGATTTTGATGTTTTAATCTGACGTGGTGGTCTGCTTAGGGCTTTTTGGGATTGGGTTAATGGATCTTGATGTTTTGTGCTGGTGTGCTTCGGATGTTGGAAGATATCCATATTTGGATGGTTCAGATCTGGGTTTATATGTGCTTACTGCTTATAAATCAAATTTGTGTTGTTCATGTTGTCACATTCTCTTCTTCGTTATTTCTATTTCAGTCCTCTTCTCTCATTCCTCGCATGCGGCCCATCCACTCTCTACTTGCTTAAGGGTTTGGATCTGATCTGGTTATCTTTGGGGATTTTTGGCTGATTTGTGCTCTCATTTTTGAGTTGTGGTTCGCTTTTGCTCTTTTGTTTGTTCTCAATTGGTTGGGTCTTATCAATTTTACATTATGCCTTCTTTTGTTTAACAGGTAAAATTAACGGCACAAGAAGAGGTTGCACTTGAGCTTCGCGCTAGTCAGGTAAAATGGTTAATATATTTGTCGTCTTCGGGTTCTTGTGCTATTTCAGCTGTCCTTATAGGTAGTATTATTTTCAGGGAGTTCCTGTTGACGTGAACCATGGGTTTAGCATTGATTTCATGCCTTAACAAATGCAGGATCTCATTATAAAGAAGCCATGGATAATGGGGTGGAAACCATGAGTACAAAATAACTAATCTCTTGCTCTCCTTTAGTAATATTGATGAAGTAAAAAATGCAATAACTAAACAGCTAAGGTTCAATTTAACATGTTTACTTTTTGATTCCAGTAATATTGTTGATTTATATATTAGCTGGACAACATTTTATAATTTTAATGTTACTAAGCTGAAATATTACTGTGAATGAATTATTCCAACTTAGTTAAGTGTTAGCTTGCAACAGCTTTTCTTGTTAACGTGTTTTTGATAGCTAATGATAGTTGTTGATTGAACCTGATTTGAATCTCTTGACTGCAGTTAGTAAGGACATTGACGCCGAAGGAGATTCAGTCCTCACTCGCATGCTTCAAGCTGTCGCAGTTCCTGTTATTGGAAATGTTTGTCATGTTTTTATGCATGGCCTTAACCACGTTCAGGTAGTTTGAATTTTCTGAAAATCTCATCAATAATTTTGGTTTAACATCATCTTATTTATCAAAAACTAAAATAAAATTGAATTACAGGTCTATGGTGCAGAGAAACTACATAAAGCATTGCAGTATAGACCAAAGAACAAGTCTCTTATTACGGTACTGCCGCCCTGTTCTGTTGAGGGTGTGTGAATGCATTTGCTTTGCTTATTGTTAAAGCTTGGTTGTTCTTTTGAACTTGACCTTCAAGTAACCCCCAACTTCCTATCCCACATTTTGGATAACACAATCTTCACGAGCTCACTTGGCAATATATGTCAATCAAGCATCGATGCTAAATTACCAATGATTGCTTCGTTTTGGTTTCAGGTGTGGTACCCTTGTCAGTGTGGATAGTAGCGGTAGTGTTCAATTCTGGGACAGTTAGCATTGTACCCTTTTGCAAGCCCTTTTTTGTCACAAGGGTAATGTGAATGCGCTGGCTGCAGCTCCATGCCAGAACAAAGTTTTTTCTGCTGGTTCGGATGGTCAGTGTGGAATACATTTGGCAGACTACTGCTTTTTATCTTTTGGCCTGATAGATGCTCATCATATTCTTTGAAACTCAAGTATTATGCTATTCTCCTTTTATGTTTACTAGAGTTATTTCAGTTCTTCTGTAAAGGTTTTGTACTTGTGCAAGTCCACTTAATTTGTTAGAAAATCAATATTTGGTTAGTTACAACTATGAGCTATGTAAGCATGGGATCAGATTGGTATATATTTGGTTATATTGAAAAGTGAATTTGAGTTGTATATATGGATAGTTTGTTATATATTTTGTGGATGTAGTAATTTGAAACTGTAAACGAATGATATTATTGGGATGTATTTTGAATGGTTGATACATTTTGGCTTTAAATTTAAATGAGAATTTAGACCTTTTAGCTATATATCATGGCATTAGCATATTGCAGGTGCATTTGGTAATATTGGTGAATCACAACCTTTTTTTTTTTTCTTTATCTATAACATTTTAAAAATGTTGTATAAATTGGTTAAAAACGTTGTCTGATATATTAAACTACAACGTTTTTATTCAGAAAACGTTGTTGAATCATACCTTTTACAACGTTTTTAAGCATCTGCTAATTTATGAAAAACAAATCTACAATGTTTTTTTCTTAAAAACGTTATGTAATGTGCTTAACTACAACGTTTTAAAAACGTTGTGTAAGGGTGTCAAATAGATGACACCCTTAACCACGATGTTTTTTTGACTAAAATCACAACGTTTTTTTTGCGTTATCTATTTACTGTTTTGTAGTAGTGAGCGCTCCGGCGCTCAAAAGACATAGAAACAAAGCTCCCCGGCGTTAGGAAGTAGAATCAACGCACCAAGTCTAGCGCCCTGGCGCTCCAACTACATAGGGCCACAACGCCTCGGCACTAGGCATCAATGTCCCAAAGATAGGTCCAGCGCCCCGGCGCTCTAAACAAAACAGAAGACAGCGCCCCGACGCTACAAGCCTATCTCGAGTCTACATAGCAGCGCCTCGGTGCCCAAGTTAGGTTAAATCCCAGCGCCCCGGCACTACAAGCCTATCTCGAGTCTACATAGCAGCGCCTCGGTGCCCAAGTTAGGTTAAATCCCAGCGCCCCGGCACTGGGAGGTCAGGTTTAAAAAAATAAATGGGTTTGGTATGCCCTTTCAGTTACTCAACCCCCCACTACTCCTTTTTCATTTTTGGCACGATAAAAACTGCCCCATTCTCTTCAAATCAATTCACTATTCCTCATTGTCCATACTAGTAGATTATCCTTGGTAACTTACTCGCATTAGGAAGTCACATATCTCATTGGTTTTCCTCCCCTGCCAAGGTAAAGCATACATTATAGTTAACTTCAATTATTTCTTCTGTGATGCTTGTCATCAAATTGAGGTTTGGATGTCACAAATATGCTCATATACATATGATTTTGCATGATTTATCATAAAGTTTTGCTATAAGAGAATTATAGATTGCCCACAAAGCGTTTGATTGCCTATGTGAATTTTCTTTGCTAATTTCAACCAAAGGCATGCCTCCCACTAAATTTAATTGCATATTTGTCATTGCATGTACATGGTTAGAGTATTATCTCATAAGAGCATATGCTAATTTCCAAGGCATCCTTTGTACTTAACTGTGCGCACACACTTGTTGTGCTATGGTTCAAGAGGAGATACACATGTAATGGTATAAATTATAAAGGGCATGTCTAATTTGGGTTGTCGTCGACATCAATTGTGTTAATGCTTGTTAGGTGTTTGACATAAAGTTTGTGTGAAGATGTGTTGTAGTTCAAATGTTATCTATTCCACACATTTATCATGTGACCCTGTTTTTGATACTACAAGCTATGTGGATAAATTGTGAAATCAAACCCCCAACCCTGTTACACATTTTAATTTTAATTCATAGTTTATATAATAATCCAGAATTTTAAATTGTAATTTTAAATATTTATTGAATTATATAAATATTTAATGGATATGTTTATCGTTGAATAGATATTTGTTTAAATTGATTTGATTTGATTTACTTTGGTGAATTATTTGTTAAGTAAATAATTAAAGAGTTAAGAAAATTAATTGTTATGAGATAATATACTAATTTAATTTAATAATTAAATTAGAGAGTTATAATGATTAAATGAACTATTATATTTTAATTTGAATTTGTAATTAAAATGATGTGTTAGTTGATTAAATAAAATTATAATTATAAAGAAAATTATAATTATGTTGTATTGATTTATGTGTTAAAGTAATTTAATAAATTATTATTAGAATTAATTAAATTGATTATTAAAAATTTAATTAAATAAAAGTGTGACAAATAACCTTACTATAAAGGAGTTATTAAAATAAATTAAAGGAGTTTAATTCAGTTTTGCCAAACAAGGCTTAATGCATATTAAGTCTTTAATTTAAATATGTTTACCAAACAAGGTGTAAGATTTAATGTGTTATTTTTAGTTAGCTAGCCAAACAAGCCTGATGACTTTTGATTTTCAAATAAAAGTATAACTGATGTCAGTTAAAGTTATAATTATATTATATACTTAATACCTATATTATTATTATACATTATATTCTAGTACGTAAGTTAGAATAGAGAAGAAAAACTCCGAAGAAGAAAATGAAGAGAAGAAGAAAATTGAGAGAAACCATGAGAGAATTCTAGAGAAGCTTTGAGAGAAAAATTGGAGAAAAGAAGATTGTTGATCAAAGGGAAAGTTATCATCTTCTAAAACTAAGGTATCATCTTAATTCTTTTATTTTTAAAGTTTTAGTTTTCTCTTCCAAAATTCTCTGTAAAATCTTTATAGAGGATGAATTATTTGTTATATATAGCTTTATATGATAAATTAGTTGTTGTGAAACTGTTTTCATGAGTTTGTATATGAGTAGAGTCAATGAATTCATGTTATATATGTAATTTGTGAAGAAAACCATATTACAGTGAGTTTATATGAATATATATGAATATGGCTTAGTTTAAAGTTAAATTAAGGTTTAATTAGTTATTTAATTTATAAATTGACTATTGAATTTGAAAGAGGATGTAAAAAAGGTACTTTGAATTAACTATTTTGGTTGAAAAACATAATCACAGTGTTGATTTTCACTGAAAATGTCAAAAAATGAAGTTTTAGCAAAAATAGTGAAAATTAATGGTTGTAATTTGGATGTTTATGTGACGCCCCCAAATCCAGGTATCTTCCAACCCGACATATGGTGCTACACTGTACTCATAACCATACAACCATTCCATTGAAATACAACAAAATGAATGTAATTACTATCTTCTTATTACAATCAAAGTATAATCATTCCCAGGTTCATAAACCGATTACATCGTTTGTTGTTCATAATGTATAATACATACAAACATACTAATTTATTACATGATGGCTAAGCATCCAACTTAGCTTTGCCCTTATCTCTCTTAGCATTCTCAGTACGTTCATCCTTAACTGCAATCATATAATTCACGCAAGAAGTGAGCATAACAAGCTCAGCAAGTTTTAACAAAGGATAACAGTAATACCACATTCGTGAATTATATAACAATTCATACATAACTAAATCAAATAGCTATGAAGTATTATGAAACAATAATACTTTAATATTTTATATCATCCATTCCTAAAGTATAGAGTAGATTAGGAATTCTGAACCGATCGATAGACCATGAACAATAGCTTTCTGTTTTCATACTTGAAAAGGATATCACAGCACTAAGGTTGTACATCCGCATTACTTACGAGCACTTCTAGGTGATCAGCCTATAGTACTCTATGTTGATCAACACTCAATCTTTAAACGTATTTACGTTTAACATTTGGCAAACTCGCGTGCCCATCGAATAATCGATGAAAAATACTTTTGTTTGTTCATAGACAAACCTTACCTTCACATACGTACCAATTACTTGGCATAAGATAGCGTTAACATTTCTATATAGAAATATATGTATACAAATTAATCTATATCTTACAAGTAGTCTAGCCGAGTTAAATCTGGCATTGACCCTTTCTTTAAAATCAGTCGTGCAATTCATTACAATGAATCACATAAAACTTGACTAACCTGAAGGTTAGACAAGCGTTAAGAAAACTTTCCTTTCAGCGTCTTCGAATAACTTAATCGACTGAACACAACCTTTACAGAATCTACATGATATATTCACATAACACACTATAATTAGCTATCAAACAATAATTCACATTGTTTCTACCAACTTTTTTCTCTTCTAAGTCTTAGTTAACTTAATATTATTACTAAAGTCAACTTTACTTATTATCCTTCGTCCCGGCTTATTAATCAACTTACGTTATTAACTGGACTCTAACATTGTTAGCGAAGTACAAGCGTTGTTTACCGATTAGGGTTCATCGATAACACTTCTTGTTCAACATTCATAACATGCTAACATGCAATCAATTCCTAAGTTCAATACCATATACCTTAGTATAGGTAGTATATGAATAGCTTTAATACACTTATAAAGTGTACAAACATTTCTCCTATAGGTCCCTGAACAATTGAAGTTCAAAACCTAAGTCATCTATCAAAAACTCTACACTCGCTACCATGTGGCGTGACCCCATTAGTTCAACACTTTGCTGACTGGCGCCAGCTTTCGATAACCTGTGTCCCGGTCTTGGCATTGCCTGAGACTTTTACTCTATTAGTGGCTTTGCGGTACTATTTAGCGATATCTGCAACTACTCGTGCCCGGTACAACGCCACGGTATTTAACACTATATAACTGCACTTGACACACCAAACCTCAGCATTAGAATTTTTCAACAGATAAAAATTTTAGTGAGATTCTCGGAGCCATAACTTCTTCGTTATTGGTTCGATTTGGTCCGTTCAAAAGCCTACATGTTATAAATGACATACTCTATGCGTTCATATAAGAATTCAACAGTTTCGAATCCCTTAACTCAAAATTCACTATTGAGATCATTTTCTAAGCGTTCGTAAATGTTAATAAGCGTTCAATGCTCGTTTTCTTCGTTTTAAGTCAGAATCTGACGATTCTCAAATCCACAACTCTTAAATACCCTATCTCACGTGTTGACATTGAAAAATAACGTTTTCAAGTCTCACGGCAACTTTCGACTACCAATCCGGAATTTCAACGTTTTCGACGTTTAGCGTCTATTTCCGTGAAATTTGCCAAACTTCGTTACTAATGTTCTCTAAGCCAAATCACATGGAATACTCCATGGACTTCACATCTACATCCTAACCAAACAAGATGCATATACTAACGTATTGATGGAGTTCAATTGTTTATTAACAATTGATCTCAATAATCAATATTTTCATGGTTTGAAACCATATCGAACCTTATGATTTCTATGAATACATGACTTATAGAGATTGAATCTATACTAAGTCATTCTTAATCTACTATACAAGACATATGCCATCCATTTGTGATTCTCCAAGATAAAAGAAAACCAAAAGAGATGGAATGAGAAACAAGGAATATTACCTTTGTAGACATTCGAAATTTTCTGCACTCCTATTACTAACATTGCAGGAGGGTAGATTTGTATTTTGGAGATAACCCTGGAAGACAACATACAAATCATTCTAGATACTACCAAAAGGTCAGCTCCAACCCGAAACACAAATCGGGAGCATCGGATCCAAACCCGGAACACACACCGGGCATGTCATTTCCAATCTCGGAGATAACCCCGAGATATGCAGATCAAAAGATCGACAACAAACACCAGAGAAAACAGCTCTGTCTCGGTGATAACACCACGACGTTCAGTTCCAGTCCCAGAGACAACACTGGGAGTAGCAACCCCATCCTTGGTGATAGCCCCAAGAGATGCCATCGCAGTTCCGGCGATAACCCCAGAAATGCTTGTTTCAAACACATGCGATCAACTTCAACCACATACATCCTGTCAAAGCACACATACCTCAGACAGGAGCATACACAGATCACAGTGAGGTAACCTTGAGCAACGTCTGCTTTTCGCTTAAATTGACGATAACCCCGGTAAGGAGTCACAACGTCATCTTACCACGTCAACAAGATGATATCGCAGCATATCAACAAGTAGTCAAATCTCAGCTGTAACCCTGAGCAATGTCTACTTTCAACTCAACCCGACGATAACCCCGGCAAGGAGTCAAACATCATCTTGTTCATCCGACAAATGGAGCGTCGTCTCAAATGCTTTATACATACATACATACAAATAATGTCCCAACAATCGAGGAATGACCATCCCGAGTGACTATTACGATGTGTGATGATTTTTGATAGACTTTGAAGCTTGAAGACCATGGGCATAGACCCCTCTTCCTGACTTCGTACAACCTCTAATCCACGTCATTATGTAACTCTCGACACAAGCAACCCAAAGAAGTACAGATATGCTTCGTTTGGATGCTCGGATTAAAGTTCTGTAAGTTCGATTGGACATTATAGTGCACGACTGCACGTACTACGAGACGATGGGACCCACGAAGCCTGGGCCCACCACGACCCGCCATGAGGATCAATCATGGTCGCCAGCAGATTGACTCATGCCACCCGTCTATAAATATAGAGGGGGGGTTAGCCATTTGAAAGAGAGAGAGAAGGAAAAAGGCGAGGAAGCCCTGTCCATTTAGCTCTCCATACACATCTTTTGAGTGTTTCCTCTTCTTTAAACACCAGTTAGCCCATATATAGATACTTTTTATCTTACGGAAGCCGAGTGTTCATACAATTAAAGCCAAAGAAGTCTACTTTGGCAGTCCACTGTAAGCCTTCTTACATTCAAGAAAGTCTCTTTCTCCTATTATCACACACTGTTGTACACGTTGAGAGTCGTGTGAGTGTGTTTTCCTGGACTTTTGTCCGTGGTTTTCATTTCTGTTTGTATATATATACTAATATATATATATATATATATCATATATATGGACTAACATTATCGAGTTATGCCTCGATTGAGCCTGAACTTGATGCGGAGGCGTTTATACTGCTTTTATATATATATATACTTATATATATGAATCGTGGTCGACTACATCGATGAGCCTGAACTTGATGCGAGGCGTTTAATTGCTTATATATATATATATATATATACTTATATATATAAATGTTGTCGAGACATATCGATGAGCCCGGATTTTATATCCTGCATTTTACTAAGCTTTTATATATATACATATATATAATTGTTGTCGGACATATCAGATGAGCCTGGATTTACATCCAAAGCGTTCTTCGCTTTATATATATATATATATATATATATATATATATATATATATATATATATATTTACATTTCATCGGGCTGGAGTTTACTCCGTGGCTTTTCTGACTTTATTTACATTATGTCCTTACACTGGAGTTCACTTACGTGGCGGTTGATCGCTTTTCTGACTTTATTTACATTTTGTCCTACTGGAGTTCACTTCGTGGCGGTTGATAATGTTCATATATATATATATATATATATATATATATATATATATATATATATATATTTATAGCTTATATATATATAATTGTTTACTGCTTTTCATACAAATTGCAGTATCTTGTGAGCCTAGGAATCATGTGATCACAGGTTCAGTTTACTGAATCTAGATTCGGTTCCCATGATGGACATTTTAAGGCAGAAGAAGGCTTGTACATTATTTTACGATTATCTCGAGTTTCCTTAGATGGCTATCATGCCCATGAGGAATTCAGAACACTGCTGTATATTGTTTTCTCGAGGATGCCTCGCATCTCTAAAAATAAAAGCAAACAAATGTTATTACACTTAATAATAAAAAATAGAAGTATGAAAAGGTCTCAATTCCTATTGAGCACAAGGTTTGAAAAACCTCTTTTACAAAATTTCATTGCTATACATTGTGGTTAAAATTGGATTTTCCTAAATAAAATTCAAACCCGTGTATATAGGTGCGAACGAGGCCTCGCACTACTTTTATATAATTGCACATTGATCCACACACACACACATTCATATAACAATTTCTTTGAAGAGTGGTGGTCACCGTGGTAACACGGATGTCGGGGGGTGCCTAACACCTTCCCTCCGCATAATCAAGCCCCCGAACCCTTAATGAATCTCGGTTTCACAGACCCGTTTAGCAGTTTCAAATCACTGGGTCAATGTGCAAAACCTTTTTGGTTGCATTGGTGCAACTAGTTAAATACACCAACTGGCGACTCTTAAAGTCAATCGTCGACATTATACATGTCGGACCTTTTTCACTTATTTTTTCAAACAAATCTCACATTAACATGAGAACACCAAAAGACAAGTAACGAAAGGGGACAATTAAAAATCCCGACGTCGACAGGTGGCGACTCTGCTGGGGACTCCAGTAAGAGGGCTTAAGCCGCTATTGCAAGCTTTTCAAAATTGTTATATGCTTGTGTGTGATTGTTGCATTTACATTTCTGATAAAATGTATACTAATGCATCTTATTTACTGCACTGCTAAATATCTATCTGTGATATTAGTGCTTCGCACATATTAGTGCTTCGCACATGTCATCATTTTGCATAAACTGTGAGACACGCGTTGTATGTGAATGTATCTTTGTGGTCCCTCCGTTAGGAGGCTATCCTGTCGGTGTTTGATTCTCGGACCGTGGGAAGAATAATTCCCTGGGGCTCGGAAAAGGCACCACCAGATTCGCTCCAGTTGAAAGACCGGATTAACTTCCCGTTGAGTAGATTGCGATGATCTGGGAACCTTCATTTCCAAAAAGCCGCGAGAGAAACCCTATGATAGGTCAACCTCTGATAAACCAAATGCGGAGGAAAGTTTCTTCATACTCTCCAATTTCAAATTACTTGTAAAAGCATTTACTTGTAATAACATGTTAGCAATTAACAAACCGGTTTTGCAGGACAAATTCCTAAAACGGACATGTTATGATAACATTTATATTTCCCTAAGACTAAACTACGTAAGTCTTTTATAGGGAAGCAATTGGGCCAGTTACCCGCTCTAAATCCAAAAAGGCCTCAAGCCTACAACCAATCATGTCTTCCTCTGAACAGTCTCATCCTGTTTCCCGAGAAGAATTTGACGGATTGAGTAAACAAATCATAGACTTGGCTATTATACTGATAGAGTTACACCAGTCTACCCAGGGTATGAAGATACCCCCACATACAGAATCCTCTGCACAAGGGGGAGTTCAACATCTGGCAAAAACAATTCCAGAGCAGCAGTTGGATACTACCAACAAAGATCCTGAAAGCACCCATCTCAAAGTAGATCCAGACACCGGTGATATCAGGAAGAAGATCCTTCCGATGGAGGAAACCATTCGTGCTCTTAAGAGGATTGGAACTCAGGGCAGTGTTTTATATACAGACCTTTGTATATTTCCTGGTGTTCATTATCTAGAGAAATTTAAGACCCTTGATTTTGAGAAATATGACGGATTAGGGGATCCTTACACACATTTAAAGGTGTTCATTGGGGAACTTGGGTCTTATGCTGAGAATGAAAAGCTCAGAATGCAGCTGTTTCAAAAAAGTCTGACTAGAGAAGCCCGTTCATGGTATACCAGATTAGACAACTCTAAGATCCATAGTCAAAGAACCGCCTCATGCCTTCCTCACTCAATATGAGCTTTCAATCTCGGATGGCTCTGGATTCCAGTATCAAATTACCAAGGTTAAGAAACAGTCTAATGAGTCATTCAGAGAGTATGCTTAAAGGTGGAGGCGCCATTACAAGTTATTCCTGCTATGCGATGATTGTCGAAATGGTCATGACCTTCATAGATGTATAGGAAGCTCCTTTCTGTGGAAGAGTTCTAGCTGGTATTGGCAAGCCATTTTCTGAAATGATCAAACACGACGAGATGGCAGAAATGGGATTGAAGTCCGATAAAATTCAAGACCTAGCCACTCTTAAAACTGTTGCTGAGCACATCCAGTTCAGATCTTATGGAAACAACCCCCGGAGGGTCCATAAAAAGAAAGAGGAGGATGTTTCCTTGATACTACAAGGACAGAAAAGCAATCCAAACATGCCTATACAGAGGAGAAACTACTCCCCTTTTCGAGCACAATCTTCAAACCCTCCATTGCTCAAAAGTGGAGAAGTAAAGAGACTCCGAACGTTCACACCCTTAGGGGATTCACTCGAGAATATTCTTGCTCTTCTGACTACTCAGAAGAAAATTACACATCTTCTTCCGCCAGCCAACCCTAATGGTAGGGGTTTCACTACTAACCAGAAATGTGCATATCATGCTGGGGCACCCGAACATAATACTCAAGATTGTTGGGCCTTGAAGCCTAAAATTCAAGATCTGATAGACAATGGGGAGATTGTGGTCACCAAGCCAGATCAACCTCACGTACAAGACAACCCTCTCCCACAACACAAAGAGGAAGAGGTTAACCTGATCAGTTGGAGTACTAGACATGGCTCCAATTCTACTGGTGAATCATCCCAACCTATTAAAGACGGTGTTGAAAAATGGGATTATGCAATGTTCCAGTTTAACATGGAATGAAAGATGAAAGCTCTTTGCAAACAAATTGAGCAATTGGCAGAACTGGTAACACACCAACACCAAGTCATGCGTCAATTAATCAGGCAAGAGCATGCCTATCTCCTTCCATTTGTTATGAATGCTCCATCAACACCTTCAGAAAGCGAAGCTATGAAGGAAAAGGTTGCAAAGAGAGAAAGTGCTAAAGCCCGTCGGGATTTCGCCAATCAAAGGGAATTCACCTATTTGGGCCAATCTATGGAGGAGATACTTCAAATGCTGATCAATGAAGGAAGAATCACATTCCTTCTCCCTTCGATCAATCCCCGTTCAGGGCGGTTCAATCCTGATGAAATGTGTCAGTATCATTCACATTCTCGCGGTCACAGCACAGAAGAATGTTGGACACTCCGCCATCTCATTCAGAATCTTATTGATAGCGGTGTCCTGCAAGTAGTAGAAGATTACACTGTGCAACTTAAGGGTGGGAATGCATACCCTATTCAATGGAAGGGATCAGTAGCAGTTATATCCGAGGAGGATGATACTGTCAAAACATTTCCCATACAACCAATTCAACTCAAAGGAAGTTACAACCCTTTAAAAGTGGCCGCACTTTTGAGCCAATTCTTTTGCCTTGCAGATCTGACATCCTGTTGTTAGCTTACACAGAGTGCCATGGAATTATGGGGAAGCTGAAGGATCTACATCTCATACTACTGCTGCAGTGTCGAAAGAGAATCCACTGTACCTTCCTCGACGGATTATCAAACCTACTTGTGAAGCAAAGGGGAAGTTGTCCATGGAGAAGATTGAACAATTCCTCCATACTATGGGCCATAATGAAGCTAAAGTGGTTTAAGCTTGCGAGAAGCACCACACCAGATTTCCATACTGGACTTGGTTTTCTCTTCCGAAGATCATCGGAAGGTCTTGCTAAAGGTGTTGGAAGAAGCCTACCTGCCAAAATTAGTGGATGTGGAAAAATTTCAACATTTGGTGGATCACATTTTCAACAATAATGTGATATCCTTCACTGATGATGACATACCTCCCGAGGGAACCGGTCATTGTAAACCACTACACATTGCAGTGCTATCTTCTGGGTATATGCTTGCAGGAGTATTGATAGATGGAGGCTCATATCTCAATATCTGTCCTTATGCCACCTTGGTGAAGATGAATATCAATCCCAACCGAATACAAAGTAGCCATACGATCATCAGAGCTTTTGATGGATCTCGACGAAATTCTGTTGAAAAGATTGAATTACCAATTGAGATTGGTCCCCATACATTCAACGTATCCTTTCATGTCCTCAAGATAGATTCAGGATACAACCTGTTATTGGGGAGACCATGGATACACATGGTTTGGAGTATTTCCTTCCACCTTACATCAACAACTCAAATACATCATTAACAACGATCTAATTCTTTATTAATCTTTGGCCGGAAGGTCCTAGACCGTAAACTCTACCAATTATCGCCTTCAACTCGGAAGTTGGAGCCGACTCTATAATTTGGAAGTGAGTAATACGCAATACCATCTTATTGGAGTGCCACTTCCCGTACCCAAGATTTCTGACGAGGTTATGTCAGCCACTCAGGAGATGATGTTATTGGGTTACCAACCTGGACAAAGACTTGGTAAGGATCAGCCGGGTATCAAGCACCCTATCCAAATATCTAGTCAAATTGGGACAGTCGGGCTAGGCTATTCTGCTAATTCCAAGCACAGGAATCCTCACAAGCAGATTCCTCAGACCTCCACCGCACGGCGATCATCTATTCATTTACCACATGAGTTGATACAATCTCCAGTAAAGGTTCCAGCCCGGACTGTGGCTATGTTGTTTCCAAAACCAATGCCAATCAAAGCTAAAGAGGTGCTGACTCCTGATCCCGAGGTGGAAGAAAAGGAGCGGAAACGCAAACATGACATTGCCTTGATGATGGCAGGCATTCGCGTTATTGTTCATGATGAACATACAAACAGATACACCCCAGACGATGATTTCCCAGATGTTATGGTCATCATTCGGGAGAAGGAGGACACTGACAATCCTTCTATCACTGCAGTCCTGCAGGACTTTGCCCTCAACAATTGGAGCAACACTCCATGCATTGGTCGACGAGGGTAAAATGGGCAGAAAATCCCTCTGCCCTATAGATAACTTTAATTTCTTACTTTCCTTTACAGCACTAGCAGTTATTTTATCACGTACATGCTAACACTTTTGTATGATCGAACAGTTGCATATATTAAGTGAAAGCATATTTTGTTTCAGGACTTTGAATTTAGATGTGCTCATACTTACGATAAGCGTGCCTTCTCTCCACAAATTTGTAACTTTGATGCAAAGTTGGACTCGAGACTTGATGGATATCCAAGAGGACATTGAGACACCTCAAGAGATTAAGGAATGGGTCGCCGACAAACCCAAACCTAATCTTGATCAAACCACTTCTTTCAATCTTGGAACCTTAGACAACCCTAAGCTAATCCAGATTGGTTCAGACCTTTCCACAAATCAACGGAATGACATGGTTGCACTATTAACCCAATTCCAGGATGTATTTGCATGGTCTCATGAAGACATGGTGGGTTTGTCCACTGACATTGTCCTTCATCGCCTTCCTATTAAAGAAGGATTCAAGCCAGTTAGGCAAAAGCTCAGGCGATTGAAACCTGAGTGGAGTTTAAAGGTTAAAGAGGAAATTGTGAAAAAATTTCAAGCTGGCATCATCATGGTATCTACATATCAGGAGTGGATATCCAACATTGTTCCCGTACCTAAACTAGGGGGAAAGGTACGAGTCTGCGTGGATTATCGGGATTTAAACAAAGCTTGCCTGAAAGATAGCTTTCTCGTGCCATTTATCCACATTCTTATTGACAATATCGCTTTCGATCGGCATGTACTCCTTTCTTTGATTGCTTTAAGGGTACCATCAAATTATGGTCGCTGAGGAAGATCATGAGAAAATTGCTTTCATCACGCCTTGGGGAACCTTTTGCTACAGATGATTGTCATTCGGCCTCATCAATGTCGGGGCAACCTACCAACGAGCTATGATGGCTCTTTTCCACGATTTAATGCACAAAGAGATAGAGATCTATGTGGATGACATCATTGTCAAATCCCATAAGGAGGATGACCATTTAGACCATCTCGTAAAACTATTAAACAGGGTTAGCGTAAGTACAACTTGAAGTTGAATCCGGCCAAGTGCGCCTTTGGTGTTAAGTCGGGCAAGTTGCTAGGTTTCCTAATCACCATAAAGGGATTGAATCGGACCTCGCTAAAATCCAGTGCCATCAAGAAATGCCCGCTTCTTCAGATGAGAAGGAGATACGGGAATTTTTGGGAAGAATCAACTTCATTAGCCGATTCATTTCTCAACTCATAGCAACCTGTGAGCCAATCTTCAAATTGTTAAGGAAGAACTCCTCCATGAAGTGGAATAGTGAGTGCTAGAAAGCCTTCCTTACAATCAAAGAGCAGCTGATTAACGCTCCTATTTTG
Organism: Panax ginseng; assembly: GCA_020205605.1. Taxonomy (NCBI): domain Eukaryota; kingdom Viridiplantae; phylum Streptophyta; class Magnoliopsida; order Apiales; family Araliaceae; genus Panax; species Panax ginseng. Next base: position 94,679,754 of record CM035129.1, read on the forward strand.
GTACCTCCCAGGGATGATGTTCCCCTATTCATGTACACATCCCATAAATGACAATGCTATGGGTCAGATATCTTTGAAGCGAGAAAGACAATAGAGGCTAAGAGCGAGCTATCTATTATCTCAGCAAGAGATTCAGCACCAGTGAATACAAGTATACTCTGATTGAGAAAACTTGTTGTGCTTTGGCGTGGGATTTCATGAGATTACATCATTATCTCCACGGTCACACAACCCATCTCATATCCCACGTGGATCCTTTGAAGTATGTGTTTAGCAAACCCATACTTAATTGTCGACTGTCCAGATGGCAGTTGATCCTCCAGCAATTTGACATTATCTACATGACACAAAAATCTGTCAAAGGTCAAGGAATTGCGGATCAACTGGCCGCCGCACCTGCAGGGGATTACAAACCCTTAGAAACATACTTTCCTGACGAAGGAGTAATGGTAATTCAGCTAACACATCAGTACGATACATGCCAACTGTGGAAATTGTATTTTGTATTTTGATGGTGCGGTCGATTCGAAAGGCTTGAATGGAGGCGATTTTAATATCACCTCAGCGGGGAGCGGTATCCGTCGTCGTCAAATTGCAGTTTGTCAGCACCATCAACACAGCTGAGTATGAAGGCTGTATCATGGGGCTCAAACATACCCGTTCAATGGGCATCAGGCGGTTAACTATCTTTGGGGATTCTGAATTGGTAATCAAGCAATCCACAGGAATCTATCAAACCAAAGAATTGCATTTGCTGCCTTACCATCGGTAAGTTTTACAGATGGCTTTGGAGTTCGAAGAAATCTCCTTTCTGCACATTCCTCGTAATAGGAATGATTTTGCAGACGCATTAGCAACGTTAGCCTCTTTGGTTTACATACCTGACAAGGAAAACATGCCAAGTATCTCGATTGCTATGCAAAAAGCCCCAATCTATAGGAATTACATTGGAGAAGTATCGGATGAGTTGCCTCCCATCTACAATCCTTGGTGTCAGCATATCAAGGAGTATCTATGAGATGGATCTACACCCGCTGAAGCGAGCCTAACTGAGAAGAGGCGGATTCATCGACTTGCTATGAAATTCTATCTGAGCAGAGATGCATTCTACAAAAGATATGCATGATTAGGTCTCCTCAAATGTCTAGACAAAGACCAAGCTCAGCGACTCATGGATGAGATTCATGGAGGAATATGCGGCCCTCACATGAGTGGACCCCTACTTGTCAAGAAAATTCTCAGAATAGGACATTATTGGCTTACACTCAAAGCTGACTGTGATGATCACGTCAAGAGGTGCTATCAGTGTCAGATCCATGGGAATGCTATTCACGCCCTCGAAGGAACTCCACAACATGAGTTCGCCTTGGCCCTTCTCAATGTGGGAATGGATTTAATCGGGCCCATCGAGCCCAAAAGCTAGTAATGGACATCGATTCATATTCACCATGATCGATTACTTTACCAAATGGGTTGAAGCGACTTCCTTCCCCAAGGTCACTAAAGAAGTCATCATTATGTTCATCGTAAACAATGTTGTTTGTCGATATGGACAACCAAAGGTCATTGTGTCGATAAATGCTAAGAACCTCAACAACAAAATGATGGAGGAATTATGCGAAAATTCCACATCAAGCATCTCAACTCACATCTCACCGACCAAAGATGAATGGTCTTTGTTGAAGCGGCTAATAAAAAATATCAAGAAGATCATGCGAAAATGTCCGCCAATCACAAAGGATGGCCTGACTTCTTGCCCCTAACTTTATTAGCCTACAGAACTTCGATGCGAACTTCCACTGGGGCAACCCCTTACTCACTAGTATATGGGATGGAAGCAGTGCTCCCCATAGAAGTGGAAATGGAATCCCTACGAGTCCTGATGGATGCTCAATTGGATGAAGACCAATGGGTACAAGATAGGTATCACCAATTGTCTCTGATAGATGAAAGGCGAGCCGCGGCTATCTTCCATGGTCAGTTATATCAACAAAGAATCGCACGGTTGCAACCCTAACTCGTTGCTTCTCCACGATACCATTTCTTTAAGTCAATAATACTAAATAATAATACATTCAACTTAATTTACATACATCAAAGTTTACTTCCCTGTGCACGTGACCTTCAAATACATTCCTTATAATATCCGATAATAGATTCCATTGTTTTACTAACTATAACCATTAACTCATAATATAAACTCATTCAAATGTTTTCCTTTCCCTTGTTCGTGCTCGAGCCTTCAAAGTTGCTCATACATAATCGAAAACATTTAATTTAAGCAAGGATGAGCATTTGAGTGCCCAAAAGTAAGTAATAGCAATTATATATATAAGTCGAAAGAATATAAGTATTCTCTTTACATAACACTTCTACAACGAATCGAAAGTTGTGAAGTAATCAGACCGATAAAAAATTCACATAACAACTCTCTTCCAAATTATTTAAATTAGGCTCCACCTACCCATGAATAGGGTTTAAGAAACATACTATGAACATTGTTTTCATTTTCAAAAGGTTTAGCGTAAATCCATCCGCAAAACCGTCTAACTTACGGCACGGAGGGTGATCACCTTCATTGTACCTCAGATTGATCAATACTACATAACTCGAACGAAAATTCATCGCTTTTATTCTATCCGCCTTTGGGCGCAAAAATTTTCCCATATAGGATGTTCATACATGCCCGGTTCCAAACCCAAGGTTTTAATCTTGCTCAACAATAATATATGTAATTCAACATATATATATATATATATATAATTGACAAAAAGTGTATCAACATGTGAATAAATGCTATGATTATCCAAGTGGGGACACTTGATAACCATTTAGAAATCAACTTAATGTAATATATATCCGAAGCTAACATGTTGATAATCAAAGCGCATATAATCAGTATGTAGAATAGAATAAATTCTCAAACTTCTTACTCATGTCCATCGATAAAGGAAATGCAAAGGTAAGATACTCACCGATTTGGTCGATTACAAATCTCAACTTAGGTTTTATCTCTTTATCACAACCTATCAATAATCGATCATTCGCTCGATTAGAACAATATATCATAACACATAGTACCGCTTATTATTACAAAAGACATAGTCTAATCACGCCATCACATAATCGCAGTGATCATACTTTTAGTTCATATTCTATACTTGAAATATTTTTATACATTTTTCAAATATCTCATCCATGTTCTTACAAGAGCCTTTTCTTTTCTTTATAAGGTTCCGATATTTGTTTTGCTGCATCGGCATGTTTTTTTTATCGGCAATTAATGAAGTCTAAGACTCTTATTCTCAGATCTCAACATCACCATTTTATTTTTAAATGACTTAAAATAATTTTAAAGCTTTTATGATATTTTATCATGCATTTTCAAACATCTAATCATAATTAAATGATTTATCAAATCAAATTCTATTATCATTAATAATTAATTAATATTAAATTATTAATGAAACCATTGCTAAAATATAAAAGTTATTTATAATAACTCAAACTATTTTTAAAACATTTATATTACCTTTAAATGATTTTTTTAAAATAATTAAAATCATTTTTAAATAATTACCATTAATATTTAAATATTAATGTACTATTTATCCAAATATTAAAAGTCATTAATTATAACTTAAAATATTTTTAAATCCTTAATATCCTCTTTAAATGATTTTTAAATAAATAAAACTATTTTAAAACTATTTATTTAATATAAATATTAAATAAACTTAATATCACAAATCATTAACTAAATATCATTAATATATAATTATTAATGAAATTATCTTCTAAATATTAAAAGTTATATTTTATAACTCAAAATATCTTTAAATACTTTATTTTCATCTAAAATGATTTTTAAAATATTAAAATCATTTTTAAACTAATAACTAACTTTTTAATAATATCATTAATATTAATTAATTAATGAAATTCATCACAAAATATTAAAAGTCATCACAAATAACTTAAAATATTTTCTTATACCATAAAATAATTTTTCATGATTTTTCATGAATTAAAACTATTTTTAAATCATTTATTTAATATTATAATTAAATAAATAAATACCTTTTATATTCCAAAAATATTAAATATTTATGAAATATACTCAAAATAATTAAATATTATTTTTCGGACTTTAAAATAATTTTTTAGAATTTATTAAGTATTTTTAATAATTAAAATCTAATTTTTCTAATTTTTAAATCATTTTCTAATTTTCGTAAATTGAAAATTTTAAAATAATCAAAACTGTCATAAAGGCTTTAGCGACGCTTATCTCTGTTGCTTTAGGTGTTCTTTTGAGCTTCAAGAACACCGACAAGGCAACTTCAAGGTGCCTAGTTTGACCACGATTTTAGATCTGATCGTGATGTTTCTGGAAAATCTAACACATACATCTTGTAGTGCTCATGTAAGACTACAATTACCAACAAACATCATGGCTAAACAACATCGATCTAAGAGTTATTAGCCATCAAAAAATCCGACAAGACCGTTTCTTCAACCGATGAACAATGAGGTGCCTACTTGGATCCTTATAACTTGAAAATCTATGTATGTTTTGTGTGATATATCAATTCCAAAGTGTAGAAAACATGTAGGACTACAACTTAAAAGCTTCATAACATTAAAACATCATAACATGAGTAAGATCTAGCCACCAAAGTCACCACTTAATTTGTTCTTCAAAAATCTGGTTCGTGTTCTTCAAATATTTTTTTTGGCCAACGATTTCACCATGAATAACTCTTAATCCATAATAGATATGGACCTGATTCTTTCTTTTACGCTACGCATCACATAATGTATACACATATCAACTTTCAAAACACAAAACACATTAAAGATAACCGAGATATAAGGCCGACATTTTCCAAAAAATATTTTCCGACACTTAGAATATTTTCTGGTTCAAGAATAAAATGGCCAATGCCGGCCAACCCATTTTGACCGCTTATAAATCCCGATCTACAATATCTATGAACTTGATTCGCTTTTGCATATTAAAGACCACATGTCAAAGCTACATATAACAACTTTTAAACAACAAAACTCATGATCGACCAAAGAGTTATAAGCCCCGACATTCGATGAAAAATCACGTAATCCTGCTTTTTCCAACTTGCTTAAATCTTCAAATTGCACTTTGATGTTATGGGTCTGTGTTTTACAACCCGTAACATTAATAGACTCCTATTACACTACTTTAAACAATCAATTGCATCAATTAACATAGAATCGAAAGATTTCAAAATTAGGGAATTTCATACCTTTTCTAGCTTCGATTTCTGATTTTTTTTGGCTTTGATGCTTCTGATTTGTTGTTTGTAATGGCTGGGCTTTGATTATGAGGTTATGGGCAAGATAATTTCGGAGGTTTGGTCTAGAGAGAGTGTAGCTAGAGACTTTGGAAAAATGTTAGTGTAAAATGAGGATTTTCTCCCTCAATCTCTATTTATAGATCATTTCAAATGCATCGATGCTAAGCAATGGTTGATCGAGTGTGCATAATTGAGTATTGATGCTCAATTGGTAGGGTAATCATGTTTTCCATGCTTTGCTAGCAAGATTCCTCCAATAATACACTAATAATACACTAATAAGCCAAAAAGGGCATTTTGGTAATTTCGCATATAATTTCAAGGGCATTTTTGTACATAGCAATTAAATGTAGTATTTAATCACTAGATGGTAATTTTTATCATTTACCAATTACTTTCTATCTTTGGTAAATTAAAATACTTGTTCATTAACATCGTAATTTAACCCTTAGAATTTAAAATTAGGGTTTTCGATTTAAAATTTAGGGTTCTATAATTAGGGTTTCTTAACGCCATCAATTAGGGTTTCTAATCGACCATTAGGGTTCTCTAATTATCTCGTGTATGTTACTAACACGTATATTTACAATCTCTAACTTCAACCGATTAAGGTTATAATAATTAGGGTTTGTCCTAATTATCGCCGTAAAAAAATAGTAATTAGGGTTTTCTTCTAATTACCGACATTCGTGTACACAATAATTTCATATATGATAAATACCACTCACCATTTCTCATAACCGAAGTTTAATAATTAGGGTTTCACAAAGACAAGATCGCAATGCTATGACCTAATCAACCGCCATCATCGCTTTCAATATTATCTCGTCTCACATATACACAAAGATATAATTATTGTATCAGAAAATCATTATAACAATAATATAATATTATTATTCTCATCTCTTGATCACAATCCCAATTCGTGGTTCGATCTCATATCCTACTTCTCTTTCTTACACAACATCAATAATCAAGTTAAAATAATTAACTTAAATATTCTCAACAATTCATATAATAAAATATTTATTATATAAATCTAATTATCACTTCATATATTATTTCCAATCATGTTTTCATGGAAAATAATTAATAAAAAATTTTCTACTTACAGAATTAATTACCATAACAATATAATTTGTGGTAATTAATTACTCCAAAATTATTTCTAATTTTTCAAGTAATAAATATATTTGTATCTATCGCTCACATTACTAGACATTTATTCTCGCTATTAAATAATAAAAAAAAATTTATATGCAAAATTTCTTATTTATTTTATATAGAAAATCTCGTTATTACATTCACCTCCTTATAAGGATTCCGCCCCTAATCACCGCTTAAAAACTCATAAAAAGTATGGGTACATATCACATATAATCTTTTTCACGTAGACCTCGATCATACTTGATCGAATCGATCTCTTTAACTATTCTTCATAACACTGATTAGGGTAAATTTGATTTCTAAAAGAACTCAAAATTTCTTTATAAAATCATCTACTATATATATATATATATATATAAACATATAAGATATATAAGTATATTCACATAAGACCGGAGTTCTGCTTCCAAATGCCATCGTATCCTGGACCGCTGTTGTAGACCCTCTGAGTTGCTTTCGCTGGGGTACCGGCCGAGTGTGGTCCTCAAATTTGCTAAAGAACCACCGCTTCTCCCCGGTTATGTTTCCGCCTCCATTCCCTCTTTGACAGCTTCACCCTTATGCTCACCGATCCGCATATAAAGCATCCACTCGATCTTCCTCGAGTTGGGGTACTGGGAGAGATATGACCTCTCTTGCTCAAGACTTATAAAGACACACAACTTACCCTTTAGACACTCGCCAGAGTGATTCTTTCCGCAGCTTTTCAGACCGCACTACACGCTTTTTTTGACCTTCCTGCTTTCACTTGAACATTCTCCCTCAAAATTCCTCATTCTCTTCTCACCCCTATTCTCGCTACTACTTTCCATCTTCATTGCTCCTCCTGACTTGCTTTTGTTCTTCTTCTCCTTGTGGTAGAGGCTCATGGCCTCACTCCTCTGTTCAGTTATGATAGCCTTTTCCATGAGTGCTGCAAAAGTATTGATTTGCAGTACTGACACCTTATTATAGAGCCAGGGTTTTAAGCCCAACTCAAATCTCCTTGCCTTTCTAGCTTCAGACTCACTTGATGTGGAGAAAACCTAGCTAACTCATTAAACTTTATGGATACTCCGGTGAATACCATGTTCTCCTGCTTTTAACTCCAGAATTTTACCTCCATTCTAGATCGCATACTAACAGAGAGAGATAGTTTTCAAAAATAAATTCTTAAATCTATCCCAAGTAATTTCTTCTTCTCCCCCGCTCGAGTCTTATTTGCCTCCCACCGTAAGTTAGCTTCCCTTTCAATATATAAGTGGCAAAAGCGGTCTTTTGCCCTCATCTACTCTAGCAATTATGAACGCCTTTTCTATTTCGCTCACCCATGTCCGGGCTTCAGAGGGTCACCGATCCTCCTAACTTTGGGGGTCCTACGGCTTTGAAGTCTTTGAAACTTGCCAAGTGATTGTCTCGTCGGGTTCCTCGCAATGGTATTCCCGACGCATATAGCTCGAGAGCCATCATGTCTGCAAAGTTTTGCATCGCCTCGGCCGCTGCTTCTCCAAAGATTAGTAGATTCTTCTACCCTTTGGTTTCGAAGTTTGACGCCTTGGCGGCATTATCTCGTTAATTAAAACCATAAATTATACCTTTACATTTTAAACCTTATCGCATAAGATTAATGTATTAAACTCGCTTTCATTTCTCAAACTTAGATTCATATCCATTTATCGAATATTTACATAAAGACATAATGCTTTAATCAACAAATATCCTTTCAGTGACTACGAAAAGTCTGGATTTAAAATCTTGACCAACATAAAAGTTGAAAATAGTTCATTACTTATCACACATTACATAAACACAACATAACCCATACCACTTATTTACCAAGCCTTTTCTGACATTCATTCGATCGATGTCCTTCCATCCCACAATTAAAACATCCACCTTTCTTATAGTGGGGGCAACGAGGAGAGGTATGTCCCTCACAAAACCGCAAATATAACATATCTTCTTTTCTTTCTTCTTATCAGTTTTCCTAAGTCAAGATCTTCTACCTTTTTTTTCCCTTACCTCTCTGAGTCGCATACGATGTGTTGCTTGAGGCTCCCATCCGGTCAATTTGGATTTTGAGCTTATTCTCGCTTCTTCCATTGTTTCTAGCAATGCTTGACGCAAATTGAATATTAAGCAACGCCTCTATCTCCCATGCCTTTCCAAATAGAAAGCAACCTTGTTCTCCAGATCCTCGCACCTCCGCTGATGATGCTTGAGTAGCTTCAACTTTAGTGTCCGAATCACTATCTATCAAATCCACCATTTCGGATCCGATGCTACGCTTTCACTTATAGCCACCTCGTCCGATTTGGGTTCCTGAGCTTCTATTTCAAATTGTTGGCCTTCGATATTAGCTCTGGGGTATGGATCTCGATCCTTCTTATTCCACATATCTTTCTCACCGTACATCTACATACATAAGTTACCCCGATTAGCATATAGTATATATATACACAAGAATCAAGAGTTTTATATACGTTGTCTCTTATTTTGTTTGACGATAAATTTATTCAATTCTCATCAACGCCATCTCTCTCTCCGCCGAAGGCGCCCATCCATCCACTCAAGATCGAATCGCATGAAGGTGATGACTAAAGCCCGCTTCCAAGGTATATATCTTGGTGTCTTTGGCTTCTATCTCAACCTTCAACCGTCCCTATCTCAGATCTCTCTCTCGCTTCAACCTCCCTCAGAATCTCTAATTTAATTCTATCTCAGTGTTCTATGAGAGCAGCATCTTGTAATCATTGCTCAAAATCTGGAGAGTACGATTCGCGCCTCCGCCTGCTCAACTCTAACCTTTAAGTCGCCGCTCCTAACTATCAAATCTCTTATCATCTCACCGTCTGTACTCCTCGCTAGAGTCCATCGCCTCTTGGGTCAAGGAATTACTATTTTGACTTTCGCCATCCATCCTATGACCACACATAAACGAGACAACATTAGTACCAAATAAAATATATTCATCGATAAAATGAAGGAATATTTTATTTAGTACAACTAAAACTTGATGGATCTCTTCGACTCATCATATCCTATAACTTCTCACCGTAGTACTTCGCCTCTTGGTTCACCAATATCTATCTTAACTTTCGTCCTCCATTCTACTAAGGTTATAACCTAGGTTTCGTGATTCCTAACGCTTATAACCTATGCCTTTGATATTAACTCGTGATGCAATTCCCAAATCCGGTACTTGCAACCCCTAACTCTGGTTCTCCACGATACCATTTCTTTTAAGTCAATAATACTAAATAATAATACATTCAACTTAATTTACATACATCAAAGTTTACTTCCCTGTGCACGTGACCTTCAAAATACATTCCTTACAATATCTTGAAATAGATTCCATTGTCTTACTAACTATAACCATTAACTCATAATATAAACTCATTCAAACAAATTTTCCTTTCCCTTTGTTCGTGCTCGAGCCTTCAAAGTTGCTCATACATAATCGAAAAACATTTAATTTAAGCAAGGATGAGCATTTGAGTGCCCAACAAGTAATAGCAATTATATATATAAGTCGAAAGAATATAAGTATTCTCTTTACATAACACTTCTACAAATCGAATCGAAAGTTGTGAAGTAATCAGACATGATATAAAAAATTCACATAACAACTCTCTTCCAAATTATTTAAATTTGGCTCGCTCTACCCATGAATAGGGTTTAAGAAACATACTATGAACATTGTTTTTCATTTTCAAAAGGTTTAAGGCAGAAATCCATCCGCAAACCGTCTCTAACTTACTTGCACGGAGGGTGATCACTTTCATTGTATCTCAGATTGATCAATACTACATAACTCGAACGAAATTCATCGCTTTTCATTCTATCTACCAAGCAAAAATTTTCCCCATATAGGGATGTTCATACATGCTCGGGTTCCAAACCCGAAGGTTTTTAATCTTGCTCAACAATAATATGTAATTCAACATATATATATACTGCATATAATTGAAAAAAGTGTATCAACATGTGAATAAATGCTATGATTATCCAAGTGGGGACACTTGATAACCATTTAGAAATCAACTTAATGTAATATATATCCGAGCTAACATGTTGATAATCAAAGCGCATATAACTGTATGAATGAATAGAATAATTCTCAAACTTCTTACTCATGTCCATCAGATAAAGGAAATGCAAAGGTAAGATACTCTGCCGATTTGTCGATTACAAATCTCAACTTAGGTTTTATCTCTTTATCACAACCTATCAATAATCGATCATTCGCTCGATTAGAATAATATATCATAACACATAGTATCGCTTTATTACAATCAAAGACATAGTCTAATCACGCCATCACATAATCGCAGTTGATCATACTTTTAGTTCATATTCTATACTTGAAATATTTTTATACATTTTTCAAATATCTCATCCATGTTCTTACAAGAGCCTTTTCTTTCTTTTTTATTTTATAAGGTCCGACATTTGTTCTGCAATTATCGGCTAAATTTTATTTGCAATTACCGAGTCTAAGACTCTTATTCTCAGATCTCAACATCACTATTTTATTTTTAAATGACTTAAAATAATTTTAAAGCTTTTATGATATTTTATCACGCATTTTCAAACATCTAATCATAATTAAATGATTTATCAAATAATTCTATTATCATTAATAATTAATTAATATTAAATTATTAATGAAACCATTGCTAAAATATAAAAGTTATTTATAATAACTCAAACTATTTTTAAAACATTTATATTACCTTTTAAATGATTTTTAAAATAATTAAAATCATTTTTAAATAATTACCATTAATATTTAAATATTAATGTACTATTTATCCAAATATTAAAAGTCATTAATTATAACTTAAAATATTTTTAAATCCTTAATATCCTCTTTAAATGATTTTTAAATAAATAAAACTATTTTTAAACTATTTATTTAATATAAATATTAAATAAACTTAATATCACAAATCATTAACTAAATATCATTAATATATAATTATTAATGAAATTATCTTCTAAATATTAAAAGTTATATTTTATAACTCAAAATATCTTTAAATACTTTATTTTCATCTAAAATGATTTTTAAAATATTAAAATCATTTTTAAACTAATAACTAACTTTAATATCATTAATATTAATTAATTAATGAAATTCATCACAAAATATTAAAAGTCATCACAAATAACTTAAAATATTTTCTTATACCATAAAATAATTTTTCATGATTTTTCATGAATTAAAACTATTTTTAAATCATTTATTTAATATTATAATTAAATAAATAAATACCTTTTATATTCCAAAAATATTAAATATTTATGAAATATACTCAAAATAATTAAATATTATTTTTCCGGACTTTAAAATAATTTTTTAGAATTTATTAAGTATTTTTAATAATTAAAATCTAATTTTTCTAATTTTTAAATCATTTTCGGAATTTTCAGAAATTGAAAATTTTAAAATAAATCAAAACTGTCGCTAAAGGCTTTAGCGACGCTTTTTATCTCTTATGCTTTAGGTGTTCTTTTTGAGCTCAAGAACACCGACAAGGCAACTTCAAGGTGCCTAGTTTGACCACGATTTTAGATCTGATCGTGATGTTTCTAGGGAAATCTAACACATACATCTTGTAGTGCTCGTGTAAGACTACAATTACCAACAAATATCATGGCTAAACAACATCAGATCTAAGAGTTATTAGCCATCAAAAAGTCTGACAAGACTGTTCTTCAACCGATGAACAGTCGAGGTGCCTACTTTGGATCCTTATAACTTGAAATCTATGTATGTTTTGTGTGATATATCAATTCCAAAGTAGTGTAGAAAACATGTAGGACTACAACTTAAAAGCTTCATAACATTAAAACATCATAACATGAGTAAGATCTAGCCATGTCAAAGTTGACCACTAGAATTTGTTCTTCAAAAATCTGGGTTCGTGTTTTTCAAATTTTTTCTACCAACGATTTTGACCATGAATAACTCTTAATCCATAATAGATATGGACCTCGATTCTTTCTTTACGCTATGCACCACATAATGTATCACACATATCAACTTTCAAAACACAAAACACATTAAAGATAACGAGATATAAGGCTCGACATTTTCCAAAAAATATTTTCCTGACACTTAGAATATTTTCTCTGGTTCAAGAAAAAAGTTTTATTAATGCCTACCAACCCATTTTGACCGCTTATAAATCCCGATCTACAATATCTATGAACTTGATTCGTTTTTCATATTAAAGACCACATGTCAAAGTTACACATATAACAACTTTTAAACAACAAAAATCATGATCGACCAAAGAGTTATAAGCCCCGACATTCGATGAAAAATCACGTAATCCTGCTTTTTTCCAACTTGCTTAAATCTTCAAATTCAGCACTTTGATGTTATGGGTCTGTGTTTTACAACCTGTAACATTAATAGACTCCCTATTACACTACTTTAAACAATCAATTGCATCAATTAACATAGAATCGAAAGATTTCAAAATTAGGGAATTTCATACCTTTTCTAGCTTCTATTTCTGATTTTTTTGGCTTTGATGCTTCTGATTTGTTGTTTGTAATGGCTGGGCTTTGATTATGAGGTTATGGGCAAGATAATTTTGGAGGTTTGGTCTAGAGAGAGTGTAGCTAGAGACTTTGGAAAAATGTTAGTGTAAAATGAGGATTTTCTCCTCAATCTCTATTTATAGATCATTTCAAATGCATCGATGCTAAGCAATGGTTGATTGAGTGTGCATAATTGAGTATTGATGCTCAATTGGTAGGGTAATCATGTTTGCCATGCTTTGCTAGCAAGATTCCTCCAATAATACACTAATAATACACTTAATAAGCCAAAAAGGGCATTTTGGTAATTTCATATATAATTTCAAGGGCATTTTTGTACATAGCAATTAAATGTAGTATTTAATCACTAGATGGTAATTTTATCATTTACCAATTACTTTCTATCTTTGGTAAATTAAAATACTTGTTCATTAACATCGTAATTTAACCCTAATTTAAAATTAGGGTTTTCGATTTAAAATTTAGGTTCTATAATTAGGGTTTCTTAACGCCATCAATTAGGTTTCTAATCGACCATTAGGGTTCTCTAATTATCTCGTATGTTACTAACACAATCATTACAATCTCTAACTTCAACCGATTAAGGTTATAATAATTAGGTTTGTCCTAATTATCGCCATAAAAATAGTAATTAGGGTTTTCTTCTAATTACCGATATTCGTGTACACAAATAACTTCATATACATACCACCACTCACCATTTCTCATAACCGAAGTTTAATAATTAGGGTTTCACAAAGACAAGATCGTATATGACCTAATCGACCGCCATCGCTCAATATTATCTGTCATTCACATATACACAAAGATATAATTATTGTAATCAGAAAATCATTATAACAATAATATAATATTATTATTCTCATCTCTTGATCACAATCCCAATTCAGGTTCGATCTCATATCCACTTCTCTTTCTTACACAACATCAATAATCAAGTTAAAATAATTAACTTTAAATATTCTCAACAATTCATATAATAAAATATTTATTATATAAATCTAATTATCACTTCATATATTATTTCCAATCATGTTTTCATGGAAAATAATTAATAAAAACATTTTGGCTTACGTGAATTAATTACCATAACAATATAATTTGTGGTAATTAATTACTCCAAAATTATTTCTAATTTTTCAAGTAATAAATATATTTGTATCTATCGCTCACATTACTAGACATTTATTCTCGCTATTAAATAATAAAAAAAAAATTATATATGCAAAATTTCTTATTTATTTTATATAGAAATCTCTCAGCACTTCATCGGTTTCAGATCAAAGGGATGGAATTATCCAACTTCTTCTCACAAATAGAAGATGCGGTGACCATCTAAGCTGCGATCGTGCCTCAAAGAGCAATACCAACCCATAAGAGATGGAATTAACTAGGCTTCTCACAAATAGAAGTATTGACGACCATCTGTGGAGCGGTAAATCTCAGAGAGGAAGAAACTATCATCCTCTCCACTTTTTCATATAGATACCAGTCCCAAGACACCAAAGATGGTAGGGATTTTCAGAAATCAATGATCCGTTCTGAGAGACCTTGCAACGTCTCAATGTCCATCTATCAAGGATAAGTTCAGAATGCATCAAGATCAAAGGCCCTGGAGAAACATGAAAACATCAAGCACGTATCAAGGCACAACTAAAAGGGAAGTGAATCAACATATATTTCCCTGCCATACATAATACTGTTTGATATATACATATGTGCTGTACATGACAAAAATGGCTAAGCTAGTCTGTGTAGGAAAATACAAAGCTATATACAGATCTGTAAAGATGCGAACTATCAGATCTGACATAGCATGCCTCTTTGAAGATGGAGGTAATGCTGCAAGCTCCTACCCAAGGGTATCTACTCGAGCTAGCAAATCAAAAGCTAACTGCATGGTGGCGGAGTGCTCATCAATGTAAGCACTCATGTCGGCAAGGCTAACTTTCATCTGGGATCTCACTGAAGTGCTGTCTGCAATGGCCACATCCCTAGCAGATAAGGCGGAATCCCGCTCCACTATCAACGCATCTCTGGCTGATCTAGCCTCATCTCTCTCCAACAGAGTAGTATCTCTCTCATCAAGAGCTGTCAACATCGTGGCACTAACCTGATCTCTGCCATAGATCATCAGATGTAAGCTCGCTTGAGATCTTTGTCTTAAATCTTCGAGCAACAATGGCACTTTCGGAGGGGGAGAATCTATCACAAATGTTGGCATCCCAGCAGTCAAGTCATCGGTGGGAATGACATCCTCCTCTATAGGCTCCTCATTGTCATAATCTGTCTCCTGCACTGTGGATACTGCCACAGTCAATGCAGTCTCTGTCTCCATGCGGAGTACTTTGCAGAACTACCGGGATGGCTGATAGAAAACTCAGCAAACTCTCGTTGATCCCAACAAGCGTACAACCTGGATCTGTCCTCCGCTGACAAACGGTGTGACGCGAAACGCTGACTCACTGCCCCCTCATATGAATGAAAGTCCTGAAACTGGTCAAACTGACACATCACGACCAGTGGGTGGTAGGTAATCATGCCCTTAAACCAGCCAGACGGAGGTAATCCATGCCCAGAGCATGAGTAATAAAGCTGTAGGGTGAGATGATCCCTAAACACGGCAATATATCAAAAGGATCTCCAATCTCTGCCAGAAAAGCGGACCAAGATGCAACATCTGTACACCCCGCAGGCTGGAAGGAGTACGACATGGCTATCTCATGGGTGAAACAAAATCCATGATGTCTGAATGTACCAATCGGTTTCAAGTGTGACATGAACCACACATACAGCATGACCGAGCTACCTGTGAATACCCCTGCCGGATAAGTGCAGCAGTATGTAGCCGACCTCAAGGTCTCGGCTATGATCATCAGAACGATGGTATGACCCTCCGTGAGAGCTCTCACTGCTATAATAACTCTGATATCTAGATCATCCATGTACCGCAGCATGTAGACGTATGATAATATGCACAAAAGCAGTACATCTACTCGGGCTGAACGCCAATGATCCTCTGGTGTGGTGAAATCCCCGGAATGCCGTGAATAACTGTCCTCAGAGCCAAACCTATCTATCAGGAAACGTTAGGATATCACATGGCCGGATGTAAGCTCATCATGCACTATTCTGCGCCTCAATCCTGTGAGAGTCATGAACTGTCTACTCATGTCTCCCATCGCCATATGCACGCAAGGTCTGTCCAGAGGCAGCATCGTCAATCGTGCATACTCCTCCAAAGTAGGAGTCAACTCACAGGTCCCGAAGCAAAATACCTGTCTGTCCGATACCCAATGCTCTAGCATGCCCTCTATAAATCCTGGAGGAACCTGAAACATCAGTAGGGTCATAGTATGCTGCAGCAAATCATCTACGATCACCATGTCTGATGGTGATATACTATCATACCATGATCGCATACCAACTACCACCGTAGATGGTGGGGTATGATCAATGCGGCTAACTGTCGAAGAAGACATCTGTACGGGACGTGTCATAAGACCATCCAGGGGTCAATGCTGAGTATCTCTGGATATACATACATATGCATAACAATTACATGCATGATACAATAGATGGCAATATGATATAGGGAATAGAAAACTGTACATACATTTCTAAGTATATCATCATCTAATACATCTCTCATACTAAAAAAAAATACGGGAAAATGGGGCGGCTTACCCAACAAATGCCTATGAGAGGCCTATCAAAAGAGATAACAAGAAATACATCAGAAGAAGTCAATAGTGTCAATGTCTACATCATCAATGCTATCCACCTGATATAACTCCTCCTGAGTCACTGGATCTCTATCTACAGGGATGTCAGGCCTATACAAGGGAGGATCTGCGCCGGCAAAACCAAATGGGTCATCCGAGGGACCAGCTCCAGAGCTGGAAGGATCAAAAGTATCTGCCTCTGCATGATCTCTGCCCAAATACCGAATGAAAAGATGTGATCGGTCCAGCTGTCGGGTCAATCTCTCGATCTGTGTCACATGAGTCGGATCTCTGACACATGCTAGCCAATCCGTCATCATCACGGATCCTGGAACCATATCCCCCATAAACGGTGTGGCGCGGGTCTGAGCTCCAATGGTAAGAGGGATCCACCGACGCTGGAACATCTCCTGTGAGCAGGGGCCCTCTGACAATGTAAAACCGTCAATCCCCAACAATGGGATGTCAACAATGGGTGACTACGAAATAGGCCAATAACACCTGGCAGGAGGCAAGATCGGCATACGAATCTCTCCTGTGGTGCTCCTAATAGCACGCTCTCCCAAATAGAGCTCCCATCCTCCATTTGTAAAGAGAGGAATCTTACGGGTGGATATAATGTACTCTACTCTAGTCGGGTACCCATCCTCAAAGCCAACTCCCAAATGCTCTCCATAGTAGGGAATCCACGTGATGACATCAGCTGTCAATAGCTCCAGCTGCAGGCGACAATGAGTGAAACCCTCAGCAATAGGGACCTCCGCCAATATAGAATGATGCCATCTTCGTCCTGGTGGATAGGTGTATAAACCTAACACACTCACAGGACGCAAACAAGGGAGCCTTTCGTAAGCCCAAGATTGCCAACACAAAGGCAAATATCTGCTGTCAGTCAACACTCTTAACCTATACATGGGAAAAGACAAGAGAAACACTCACTAGCAGAAACGGGTAGAATCCTAGGCACGCCTCGGTCAAGCCCTGCGATCGCATGCGCATTCCCCTGAGGAAATAGGCAAAGGTGTAGGAACCCTAATCGTACTCTTCTATACGGTCCACGTGTCGAGTGGCGCTGATCAGAGCGAAAGACACTATAAAAGAGTTATCTGCTATGAAGCAGCCCCTAATGATAATCAGGAACAATCACCGAAGAATGCGATCCCTGACTCTCACATCATCGGGTATAGGCTCACTCAATAGCCCACTCATAGCATCTACACTCAAAGGACCTGTCCTAACAGTCCTGCCGTTGAGTGCCTCCGCCGGAACTCCCAACAAGGATCTGACGGCAGTAGGGGTGATATCCGTCATGCAAGGCACCGGCTCCCCACCAAACTCCATACCTGTGATAAATCGCCAATCCATCGGCGTCATCATCACCTCACAGTCCAACAAATGAAATGACTGGGTCTGGTGAAACCACCGCTCAGATAATGCCCTGAGATAACCCCAGGGACAGCGACGGGGTAGAATAGAGAAATATCTCTCGAATCCCCAGCCATGGACGATCGCTCTAAAGTCATCATGCAAGGCCTGATACATAGAGTGGATGCTAAACCAGCCTCGAGGTCATGTGAAGCAGGGAACCTACATCAAATGCGAGATCAACATCGACTCCTTGACTCCTCATCAATAAGAAATAAGGAAGATTAAAGATTTAACTTAATACCTCATTTGCGCAGCACAACCAAGGATGCCTACTCAAGTCACCTAGAAGATCTGGGTTTGCCACTTGAATACTGCAATTCCCTCACGGGAACACGTCTCGCAGAGCGGAACCTCAAACGGTACATCCTCCTCCTCGTCCTCAACATTCGGCACCTCAACCCGAATAGGACGCACCACCGCCTCCGCCAAACGACGAGGCTGTCTCATAGAACGGCGATGAGGCTCTTCAAAAGCCCTCCTCCGTATACACGTAAGTAGTCCTGCGGAACCGCTTTCTACCGATCTCAATCCATAATATCTGGACAAAGAAGTCTCCAAATCACCTCGTAAAAGGGTGTGGTAATTTCAGATTGAGTCTTTTGCAAAATGCATTTTGTGATTACATGCATACATGCCTTATTTTAACATACATCTACTGTAGAGTTAAAAATGCATAACTACTTAATGCCTACATTTTGAAAATTTTTGCCATAGCCCCTTTGTAAATGGGACTATCCACATGCACATATGCATGACTAGGTGGCCATTTAGTAGCACACCTTTACACAGTCATATACATCATGTATGCATTCATCATATCGCAATAAAAATCCGTAAGTGTACTCTAATTACCAGGATTAATTACTATTCTACCTTTGCTCATTTGTCCTCAGATAGGATAAGAAATGACAGTAAAAGGTGACAATTTGACTGCTTCAAAAGTCAAATTTTTTTCACATCATTATGTTCAGCATGGTTTAATACTAATATTTGCTATGTTGAATATTTTTAATCAAGTCATATCAGCATGCATATTCACTACTATGTGTTTAAGTGCATTTCGTACGATAAGTCATTTTCCAACGGACGGAAATTGGAAAAAAATACATGCATTTGTTACCGGAGACATGTTGAAGAACGCTTGTATGGTGACGAATATGCAAAAGTTGTCTGAACTCAAAGTAGATATGCGAGAAGCTCTCGATTTCCTTCATGCGACGCAAATTTCGACAACGACTTATGAAAGCAACCAACCGCCTTTACATAGAGACGGTTGGCATAGTGTCAACTCATGACATCTGTGGAGTCCACCGCCGCCTTTCTACATGGGTCCCACACCTCCTACCCCATTCGATTAGAGTTACAAAGGAGGTCTCACAAAGTCGAAAAGGCCAAATCAGGGAGTAAAATGCTACGCGATTGAGCGGAATGAATTTTAAATCCTCGATTTTCTTGTCGATCGAGTTTAACTCCACCTCCTCAATGGTATTCGCCTGAATGCAGGGTATACTATACCAATGAGTTCAGCTTTCACAAACCTAGCGCGGCAATACCACACAATGGTCCGATGTCGTCGTTTATAGGGATACAACCCTAAACATCCTCGGCAGGGGTTACAACACAAAACCACGAATCATATATGTATCCCCGCGTGGGGGTTACAACGCCGAAGTTATCAAACATCTATGTATCCCCAGCGGGGGTCACCACGCAATGCAACCATTGATACACACATCAATGAAGGTCAAACAGCCTTGACGTTATATCAACCAATGGCAAGTAAATCTATTGAAGTAACCTTCCTCAATAAGTTTGACAATACATCCGGTGATACACACATCAGCGAAGATTAGGCAACCCTGATAATGACCAACTGTTGGCAGTAACTCCGACAGTCTGAGGGAACATGTTATACACATCCTCAGAAAGCAGACACATTTTTATCCCCACAGATCTCTTCCGCACAAGAGGTACCTCTATGGAGTATAAGCCAGTGTCTAAGATTCAAGACTTTGGTGGAAGTCCCAACGTCAGAATCCTTGGAGACTTGGATCGTATATCCAAGCCATAATTGATTGTCATCCCAACAGGATTACATGGAAATCATCCTACATACATTTGCATCATGTTGTTGCATACCGCATCATGATTATCTTACTTGCATTTCAAGTGTCTAGGATTCTTTATCCTATCCATGCCTTGTATTGCATGGATATGATAAAGAGGGGCATATGTAGACACTCAAAATTTTCTGCACTCTTATTATTAACATTGCAGGAGGGTAGATTTGTGTTTTGGAGATAACCCTGAAAGACAACATACAAATAATTCTGGATACTACCAGAAGGTTAGCTCCAACCCGGAACACAAACCGGGAGCATCGGATCCAAACTCGGAACACACACCGGGCATGTCATTTCCAATCTCGGAGATAACCTCGAGATATGCAGATCAAAAGACCGGCAACAAACACCGGAGAGAACATCTCTGTCTCGGCGATAACACCGCGACGTTCAGTTCCAGTCCCAGAGACAACACTGGGAGTAGCAACCCCATCCTTGGTGATAGCCCCAAGAGATGCCATCGCAGTTCCGGCGATAACCCCGGAAATGCTTGTTTCAAACACATGCGATTAACTTCAACCACATACATCCTATCAAAGCACACATACCTCAGACAAGAGCATACACAGATAATAGTGAGGCACACAAACAAGCAGTCCAATCTCAGAGATAACCCTGAGCAACGTCTACTTTCTGCTTAAACCGGCGATAACCCCGGTGAGGAGTCACAACGTTATCTTACCACATCAACAAGATGATATCGCAACATATCCAATCTCAGCTGTAACCCTGAGCAACGTCTACTTTCAACTCAACCCGGCGATAACCCCGGCAAGGAGTCAAACATCATCTTGTTCATCCGATAAATGGAGCGTCGTCTCAAATGCTTCATACATACATACATACAACAATGTCCCAACAATCGAGAAATGACCATCCCGAGTGACTATTACGTGTGATAGTACTTTGGATAGACTTTGAAGCTTGAAGACCATGGGAATAGACCCCTCTTCCTGACTTCGTACAACCTCTAATCCATGTTATTACGTAACTCTCAACACAAGAAACCTGAAGAAGTACAGATATGCTTCGTTTGGATGCTTGGATTGAAGTTCTGTAAGTTCGATTGGGCATTACTGATTGCGCAAGCCCCACGACGACCAAATGGATCAATCATGCCGTTGCCAAGAACAGTCGACATGCGCCACCCGCCTATAAATATAGGGGGGTCATTTGAAAGAGAGAGAGAAGGAAAAAGGCGAGGAAGCCCTGTCCATTTAGCTCTATATACACATCTTTTGAGTGTTTCCTCTTCTTTAAACACCAGTTAGCCCATATATAGATACTTTTTATCTTACGGAAGCTGAGTGTTTATACAATTAAAGTCAAAGAAGTCTAATTTGGCAGTCCACTATAAGCCTTCTTACATTCAAGAAAGTCTCTTTCTCCTATTATCACACACTATTGTACACGTTGAGAGTCGTGTGAGTGTGTTTGCCCGGACTTTTGTCCGTGGTTTTCATTTCTATTTGTATATATATACTAATATATATATATATATATATATATATATATATTTCATATATATGGACTAACATTATCGAGTTATGCCTTGATTGAGCCTAGACTTCGGTCTGGAGCGTTTATCTACTTTTATATATATATATATATATATATATATGAATGTGGTCGGACTGCATCATTGAGCCTGAACTTGATGCAGGCGTTTAATTGCTTTATATATATATATATATATATATATATATATATATATATATATATATATAGTCATTGTCGGACATATCTGATGAGCCTGGATTTTATCTCGGTGCATTTACTCGCTTTTATATATATACATATATATAATTGCTATCGGACATATCCGATGAGCCTGAATTTACATCCACTGCGTTTACTGCTTTTATATATATATTTGAACATATATATATATATATATATATATATATTTACATTTCTGTCGGGCCTGGAGTTTACTCCGTGGCTTTTTATAACTTTATTTACATTATGTCCTCACTTTGAGTTCACTTAAGTGGCGCTTGTTCGCTTTTACTGCCTTTATTTACATTTTGTCCTTTGGAGTTCACTTTGTGGTGGTTGATAATGTTCATATATATATATATATATATATATATATATATATATATATATATTTACAAATTATATATATATATAATCGCCATCGCTTTCCATACAAATTGCAGATATTCAGTGAGCCTAGGAATCATGTGATCACAGTGTTCGATTCTTTCAATCTAGATTCGATTCCCATGATGGACATTTTCCGGTCATAAGCGACTTGTACATTATTTTACAAAGGTTCTGAGTTTCTTTAGATGGTCGTCATGCCCATGAGGAATTCGACACTGCTGTATATTGTTTTCTCGAGGATGCCTCGCATCTCGAAAATAAAAGCAAACAAGTTGGACACTTAATAATAAAAAATGGAAGTATGAAAAGGTCTCAATTCCTATTGAGCACAGGGTTTGAAAAACCTCTTTTATAAAATTTCATTGCTATATATTGTGGTTAAAATTGGATTTTCCTAAATAATTCAAACCCGTGTATATAGGTGCGAACGAGGCCTCGCACTACTTTCATATAATTGCACATTGATCCACACACACACACACACACATTCATATAACAATTTCTTTGAAGAGTGGCGGTCACCGTGGTAACACGGATGTCGGGGGGTGCCTAACACCTTCCCTCTGCATAATCAAGCCCCAACCCTTAATGAATCTCTTTCTTTACGCAACCCGCTTAGTAGTGTCAAATCACTAGGTCAATGTGCATAACCTTTTCATTTGCGTTAGTGCAACCAAATAAATACACCAACCGGTGACTCTTAAAGTCAATCGTCGACATTATACATGTCGGACCTTTTTCACTTGTTTTTTCAAACAAATCTCACATTAACATGAGAACACCAAAAGACAAGTAACGAAAAGGGATAATTAAAAATCCCGACGTCGACAACCTTTAAGAACTCTTAAATAATCTCTTGGATAACTCTAAGTCAAATCTTCCAAAGTGTATGATTTGATGAGTCTAGCTCTCTTTCTCTCTCAAATAATCTAGGTTGGGCAATTAAAAAACTCCCAAATGACCAACCTTGGCTTTCTATTTATAGAAAATGAACTTGAGGGCAATCTAGACAATAAACAACCCACCTCCTTACTATTCACACTTGGTCACCAAGTAAAATGCTTGGTGACCAAGCATCAATCTTGACTTTCACACCAAGGGCCGGCCCACCCTTGCCCATGGGTTATCCCCATGGGTTGCCCCACGGGTTTTACCCATTCGGTGACCCACCGGTTTGATCTACGGTTCGGTTTTCATGCATTGGGCTTAACCAATCTAATATTGGGCCTTGACTTGGGCTTAACACAATAATCCCTTGGGCTTGCTCATTCAATTGATTGGACTAAATATAATCCAACCCAAATGAATTGACATTAAATCTTAACTTAATTCCATAATACGAATCATATTCTATACGTATAATTCACGTATTCTCCCCGTATAATACTCGTACTAAAATCGTATTATACTTCATATTAACTCATCGTATTATACGCAGATACTAAATAGTATCATCCTAGTATAACACACACATTAACAATAACGAAATTCCTTCTACGCATTTCATTTCCTTCTCAGAAATCATTCTACTAAACCCTTCGATTTTAAGTCCGTAGGCGAAAACTCCGTTTACCATAAATGAAATATTATCAGATATTTCATCTTATCTCGATATTCTATCATTACGCGTTTCTCGGAATTTCAAAATAATTCCCCAAACAGAAACGGATAAATAGTGTTTTTACGAAAATTTCTCAGAAAATATTTATTTTTGTCTTGGAAATTCTAATTAATTAATTCTAGCACGTAGCCAGATTACTAACCACATTAGAACATTCTAAGTCATAGAACGACCTTCACATAGCTTACTCAAAAAATAAATCAATTAAATTCATTTAATTCACATAATCAAATAAAAATTTAATTATCATAAAAATCTAATTTTCTCGAGCATTACATTCTCTCCCCCTTATAAGGATTCTGTCCCCAGAATCTAGCTTATAATTACATAAACAAATGAGGAAAATCTTCCATCATTTTACTCTCGAGTTTCCACGTTTCTTCTTCAGCATTGTGGTTTCTCCATAACACCTTCACTGAAGGTATTACCTTATTTCTTAATACTTGTTCCTTCCTATCAATAATTTGAATCGAAAGTTCCTCATATGATAAATCTTTCTCTATTTGGATAGATTTATATTCTATTATATATTTATAGTCCGGTTTATAAGGATGCAACACAGAGACATGAAACACATTATGAATGCGTTCCATTTCTGGAGGTAAGGCTACTTCATAAGCCACCTCTCCTACTCTTCTTAAAATCTTAAAAGGTCCTACAAACCTTGGACTCAACTTCCCTTTATTTCCAAAATGTATCTTCCCCTTCCAAGGAGATACTTTCAGAAAAACAAAAGATCCTACATCGAATTCTCGCTTCTCTCTGTGAGGATCTGCATACTTCTTCCCTATCTTGGGCCGCAACTAATCGAGCACGTATTATTTTCACCATGTTCGCCGTTTGTTGTACCAGCTCAGGTCCCAACATCCGACGTTCACCCACCTCATCCCAACACAATGGAGTTCGGCACTTCCTTCCATACAACGCTTTGTAAGGTGGCATGCCTATACTAGAGTGAAAACTATTGTTGTACAAAAATTCCACCAACGGTACATATTCGTCCCAACTCCCTTTGAAATCCATAACGCAAGATCTTAACATATCTTCAAGCGTTTTAATTGTCCGTTCACTCTGTCCATCCGTCTGAGGATGATACGCCGTATTCAATCTTAACTGCGTTCCCATTTGCTCTTGCAAACTCCTCCAAAAGTTCGATGTGAATCGTGGATCACGATCTGACACAATCAAAACAGGTACTCCATGTTTGGAAATAATTTCCTTGACATACAACTTAGCTAACTGATCTAGGTTATACCTAACTCCTATTAGTAAAAAATGAGCCGATTTCATCAATCGATCCACTATCACCCAAATAACATCGTATCCTTTTCTTGTTGTTGGAAGTCCCACCACAAAGTCCATTATGATATGCTCCCATTTCCACTCTGGAATTTCTAACGGTTGCAACAACCCGCTAGGTTGTTGGTGTTCAGCCTTAACTTTTTGACAAGTTAAACACTTACTAATGTATTCTGCTATCTCCCTTTTCATGTTCAGCCCCCAAAAGTTCTGACGAAGGTCTTGATACATCTTCGTACTACCGGGATGTATTGAGTACCTCGAACTATGAGTCTCCATCATTATCTTCTCTTTTAATTTGGGATCATTCGGAACCCAAATTCTTCCTTCAAAACGAAGTAATCCCTCCTTATCGAGGTTATACATAGTCTTCTCTTCATCTTCTATCCTCTTCTGTATCTGCTTGTATTCCTCGTTACTCACTTGTACTCCCCTAACCCGTTCCACTATGGTCGGTTGGGTTTCCATGGAAAATAACATTTCCACCGCTTCCTCCGGTAACTTAACTTCTAGCTCCATTCTTTCCATCGCTGTTACCAACTCATTCTGAGTTGTTAACATTGATAGTTTCTCTCTACCCTTCCTACTTAGCACATCGGCTACTACATTTGCCTTTCCTGGATGATATAAAATATCACAGTCATAATCTTTTATCAGCTCTAACCATCTTCTCTGTCTCATGTTCAACTCCTTCTGTGTGAAGATATATTTTAGACTTTTATGGTCTGTGTATATCTCACACTTCTCACCATATAGATAATGCCTCCATATCTTCAAGGCAAAAACTACAACTGCCAATTCCAGATCATGAGTAGGATAGACCTTCTCATAATCCTTCAATTGACGTGATGCATATGCAATGACCTTGCCATACTGTATGAGCACGCAACCCAGTCCTTTATGCGAAGCATCGCTATACACTACAAAATTTCCTGTATTATCTGGTAAGGACAATACCGACACCTCACTTAACCTCTTCTTCAACTCCTGAAAACTGTTCTCACATTTTTTAGTCCACACATACTTTACTAACTTTCTTGTCAAATTTGTCAACGGAGTAGCTATTTTAGAAAAGTTTAGAATGAACCTTCTATAGTATCCCGCTAACCCCAGAAAAATCCGAACCTCAGTTGGCGTTTTTGGTTGCTCCTACTCATTAACTACTTCTACTTTTGCTAGATCTATGGAAATGCCATCCTTATCAATAACATGCCCTAGAAACTACACTCGCTCAAGCCAAAATTCACACTTCGTGAATTTCGCATACAACTTCTCCTTCCTTAGTGTTTCCAACACTATCCTTAAATGTTCTGCATGATCTTCTGACGTCTTTGAATAAACTAGAATATCATCAATGAACACTACGACGAACTTGTCCAAATACTATTTGAACACTCTGTTCATCATATCCATAAATGCCGCTGGCACATTAGTTAACCCAAACGACATCACCAGAAACTCGTAATGACCATAACGAGTTCTGAACGCCGTCTTAGGTACATCTTCTTTCCTCACCTTTAACTGATGATACCCCGTGCACAAATCTATCTTAGAAAAATACTTTGCCCCTTTCAACTGATCAAATAAATCATCGATCCTGGGCAACGGGTATTTATTCTTAATCGTTAACTTGTTCAACTCTCGATAGTCGATACAAAGTCTTAACGACCCATCCTTTTTCTTTACAAATAATACCGGTGCTCCCCAAGGAGACACACTTGGTTGAATGTACTTTCTATCTAATAGTTCTTGTAATTGAACCATCAACTCCTTCATCTCAACTGGCGCCATTCGATATGGTGCCCTTGAAACTGGTGTCGTTCCTGGTAACAGATCAATTACAAACTCAACTTCCCTGTCCGATGGAATACCCGATAACTCCTCTGGAAATACATCCACGAACTCTTGTACTATAGGTATCTGGTCCAAGGATGTTCCCACTCTTTGGGTATCCACAACATGGCACAGATAACCTACACACCCTCTTCTCAACATCTTCCTAGCTTATGTCATCGACAGACAACAAGAGCGTCTCGGTGATTTATTACCGAAGAACACTACCTTGGTTTTCTTAGAAAGCCAAAGGTTTACACTTTTCCTATGGCAATCTATTATCTCCTTATGGTTAATCAACTAATCCATACCAAGAATTACATCGAATTCTTTTAACCTTATCGGTACCAAATCTACCGATAACTTATTCCCTCTAATATCTACGCAACAATCCTTATGAATATGTACAATAGGGATTATTTCTTCGTTTACTACCTTAACGTCTAAAGGTATTGGTAACTTCTCAGGGATTAAACCTAATCGCTTAGCAAATTCACATGCTATAAAAGAACAAGTAGCACCTGAGTCAAATAGCACATAAGCATTTATCTCATTGACCGGAATGATACCTGCTACCACATCCGTTGATGCAACCACATCTTGGACAGTCATATTAAACGTACGAGCTAAGGGTCTACCCACTGATAGTGTTGGTCCAGTAATGGCTAATTTACCACTACCAGAACCCTTATTTCCAAAGACCCACAGACAAAACACCCCTGGTTCTTCTTAGGGTTAGGAAAGTTGGGTGACAAATGCCCCTCCTGCCCACAGTTGTAGCAGACTGATTTCTCCTTTAAACGGACTCCCATGTGAGTCTTTCCGCATGTCTTGTATGCCTCAGTTCTACGCTTAGGATCTCCTTGTTTTACCCCAGTATTCCAAGGGTTGAAACTCTTCCTCTTAGCAACTTGCCACTTTCGCTGGCAACTTCAGCCTTACCCACTCCCTCTAACTTACTCTTGTTCTTTCGCTCTTTGTGGTACTGAGACAATGCCTCACCACCACCTTCTGCTATAATCGCCTTTTTCAAAATGGTCCCGTAGGAAGCACTCTAAAAAACCGATATTCTACTATAGAGCCAGGGTTTTAAACCCTACTCAAACCTGCACGCCTTTCTCTCTTCTGTATCCACCTGATGTGGAGCAAACCTCGCCAATTCATTGAATTTGGAAGCATACTGGGGAACTGTCATATCCCCTTGCTTAAGTTCTAAGAACTTAATCTCTAGTCTTCCTTTCATGCTAGTAGGGAAGTAGTTCTCCAAGAAGACCTTCTTAAACTGTTCCCACGCAACAACTTCTATCCTAGCCCCACCCTGGTGAGCCTCCCACCAGTAGTTGGCTTCTCCCTTCATCATGTAAGTCGCAAAAGAAGTCTTCTGTGCCTCACCTACGTTTGTTATCACAAACGCCTTTTCAATTTCTTTTACCCATGTCTGGGCTTCTAGTGGGTCCGTCGTTCCTCGGAACTCAGGAGGACCCACACTCTTAAATTCCTTGAAGGTAGTTGTTCTTGCTACTCTAGGAGCTACAAGAATCCCCCCCCCCCCCCCACTTGGTTAAATGCAGCCGTTAATAAATTAACGAACTCTTGCATAGGGTTATTAGGACCCTCAGATTCTCATTATGAGACTCGACCTCTTGGTTACGTTGTCTCCTTCTTGGCGGCATAATTCCGATTAAATAAATAAAGTTTCATTATTATCTATTTTACTATTTGGTTATCATTCTCTAACAAAAACAACCACTCATACCACAACAAGCACATCAAATAAAAACTTCATTATATTAATATGCTTTCATAGTCAAAACTATTTACATCATGTTTCTTTAGCCAAAAAGCTATTACATACTATCCCGCGATTGACTTCTACAAAAATTGAGATTTACAAAATGACTACCCTTTAATTATACAAAAGAGGGCTTTATGTCACTACTTCTATACAAAAAGATCTAACGATCTACTAACACTATCGAACGACATTCTCATATTTCTGGTTTGCCAGTATCGACACAATATCTCGACTTATGGTATGTTGAGTCTTCCCTGACTCAATAGAATAACAAGCAATTTTCAGCTTGAAATCCTCATGAGCACATTCATGGATGTGTAACATCCTAGCTATTTTCTTATCTTTCTCAACCAGTTTCTTTCAAAGCTCTACGGCCTCTTCCTTATAGTCACGTGCCTTATCTGTCATAAGCACTTTCTCGTCGTGCTCTATCTCAAAATCTTCCTCTGCAGATTCCTTCGCCTCATATAGGGCGGTTATTTCCTCATTCTGTGTCTACACCACGGTGCGCAGATGCACATTCCTATCCAACACAGCCAGATACAATGATCTCATTACATCCGGAGGTGTTGGCTCCTGAGTAGGTACCACCGTATTAATCGATGTTACCTCCATTTCCTCCTCCACATCAAGCATCTCATTAAGGTATGATGCTAACCCCATCGTCTCCTCAAAGTATTCCTCCTCAGAGATGTACTATTCAATGTCTGAGTCTTCTAGAACCACTAACGGTACCTCCGCCACTGGCATAGGTACTACCTCCACTTAGTTCATCGACTCTTCACTCACAATGTGAATGTCTCTATACATCATGCTATCGATCGAAATAACAAGTTGATTAGTACATAATACACAATAGTATATGCACAAATCACATTTAATTTATTTAGGGTTACTTTTACTCTTTTAAATTCTTTCGGTACTGAGTTTTCTCAATATCTTATTAATTCATTCAACTCAAATTTCTTTCTTCGGACTTTACCTTCCTTACGAGGTTATTAGCCTAAGGTTTTCCCCCCCTTAAGTTTTATAACCTAAGGCTTTGATACCAACCTGTGACGCCCCCAAATCCGGGTATCTTCCAACCCGACATCTGGTGCTACACTGTACTCATAACCATACAACCATTCCATTGAAATACAAAAAAATGAATGTAATTACTATCTTCTTATTACAATCAAAGTATAATACTTCCCAGGTTCATAAACCGATTACATCGTTTGTTGTTCATAATGTATAATACATACAAACATACTAATCTATTACATGATGGCTAAGCATCCAACTTAGCTTTGCCCTTATCTCTCTTAGCATTCTCAGTACGTTCATCCTTAACTGCAGTCATATAATTCATGCAAGAAGTGAGCATAACAAGCTCAACAAGTATTAACAAAGGATAACAGTAATACCACATTCGTGAATTATATAACAATTCATACATAACTGAATCAAATAGCTATGAAGTATTATGAAACAATAATACTTTAACATTTCATATCATCTATTCCCAAAGTATAGAGTAGATTAGGAATTACAAACCAAATTCGATAGACCATGAATGATAGTTTCTGTTTTCATACTTGAAAAGGATATCACAAAGACTAAGGCTATACATCCGCATTACTTACGAGCACTTCTAGGTGATCAAATTATAGTACTCTATGTTGATCAACACTCATTCGTTAAACGTATTTACATTTAACATTTGGCAAACTCGCGTGCCCATCGAATAATCGATGAAAAATACTTTTGTTTGTTCATAGACAAACCTTACCTTCACATCTGTACCAATTACTTGGCATAGGATATCGTTAAAATTTCTATATAGAAATATATGTATACAAATCAATCTATATCTTATGAGTAGTCTAGCCGAGTTAAATCTGGCATTGACCCTTTCTTTAAAATCAGTCGTGCAATTTAGTACAATTAATCACATAAAACTTGACTAACTTGAAGGTTAGACAAGCGTTAAGAAAATTTGCCTTTCAGCATCTTCGAATAACTTAATCGACTGACCACAGCCTTTACAGAATCTACATGATATATTCACATAGCACACTGTAATTAGCTATCAAACAATTATTCACATTGTTTCTACCAACTTCTTTCTCTTCTAAGTCTTAGTTAACTTAATATTATTACTAAAGTCAACTTAACATATTATCCTTCGTCCCGGCTTATTAATCAACTTATGTTATTAACCGGACTCTAACATTGTTCGCGAAGTACTAACATTGTTTACCGATTAGGGTTCATCGATAACACTTCTTGTTCAACATTCATAACATGCTAACATGCAATCAATTCATAAGTTTAATACCATATACCTTAGTATAGGTAGTATAGGAATAGCTTTAATACACTTATGAAGTGTACAAATATTTCTCTTATAGGTCCCTGAACAATTGAAGTTCAAAACCTAATTCATCTATCAAAACTACTTTTTTTTTCCGCTACCATCTACCCACTAGTTCAACACCAGCTTGGCGCTAGTTTCCGATGCTGTGTCCCTGCCTAAGTGAGGCGTGAAACTTTTACTCTATCAGTGGCACTGTGGCGCCATTTAGCGATGTGCAACTACTACTGCGGTCTTTGCGTCTTCATGCGTGCACATTTAACACTATGTTCAGCCCAAGCACTGAGACCTCGCATCTGAAATTTTCAACAGATAAAAATTTTAGTGAGATTCCTGGAGCCATAACTTCTTCGTTATAGGTCCGATTTGGTCCGTTCAAAAGCCTACACGTCATAAATGACATACTCTACGCGTTCATATAAGAATTCAACACTTTCGAATCTATTAACTCAATATTCACTATTGAGTTCCTTTTCTAAGCGTTCGTAAACGTTAATGAGCGTTCAATGCTCATTTTCTTCGTTTTAAGTCAAAATCTGACGATTCTCGAACCCATAACTCTTAAATACCCCTATCTCACGTGTTGACATTGAAAAACAATGTTTTCAAGTCTCACGGCAACTTTCGACTACCAATTCGGAATTTCAACATTTTCGACGTTTAACGTTTATTTCCGTGAAATTCGCCATAACTTCGTTACTAATGTTCTCTAAGCCAAATCACATGGAATACTCCATGGATTTCACATCTACATCCTAACCAAACAAGATGCATATATTAACGTATTGATGGAGTTCAATTGTTTATTAACAATCGACCTCAACAATAAATATTTTTATGGTTTGAAACTATATCGAACCTTATGATTTTTATGAATTCATGACTTATAGAGATTGAATCTATACTAAGTCATTCTTAATCTACTATACAAGACATATGCCATCCATTTGTGATTCTCCAAGATAAAAGAAAACCAAAAGAGATGGAATGAGAAACAAGGAATATTACCTTTCATAACTCTTAAATAATCTCTTGGAAAACTCTAAGTCAAAGCTTCCAAAGTGTATGATTTGATGAGTCTAGCTCTCTTTCTCTCTCAAATAATCTAGGTTGGGCAATTGAAAAACTCCCAAATGACCAACCTTGGCTTTCTATTTATAGAAAATGAAATGGAGGGCAATCTAGACAATAAACAACCCACCTCCTTACTATTCACACTTGGTGACCAAGTATCCATCTTGACTTACACACCAAGGGGCGGCCCACCCTTGCCCATGGGTTATCCCCATGGGTTGCCCATGGGTTTTACCCATTCGATGACCCATTAGTTCGATCCACGGTTCGATTTTCATTCATTGGGCTTAACCAATCTAATATTGGGCCTTAACTTGGGCTTAACACAATAATCCCTTGGGCTTGCTAATTCAATTGATTGGACTAAATATAATCTAACCCAAATGAATTGACATTAAATCTTAACTTAATTCCATAATACGAATTGTATTCTATATGTATAATTCACGTATTCTCCTCGTATAATACTCGTACTAAAATCATATTATACTTCATATTAACTCATCGTATTATACGCAGATACTAAATAGTATCATCCTAGTATAACACACACATTAATAATAACGAAATTCCTTCTACGCATTTCATTTCCTTCTCGAAAATCATTATACTCAACCCTTAGGTTTTAAGTCCGCAGGTGAAAACTCCATTTTTCATAAATGAAATATTATCAGATATTTCATCTTATCTCGATATTCTATCATTACGCGTTTCTCGAAATTTTAAAATAATTCCTCGAACAGAAACGGATGAATAGTATTTTTACGGAAATTTCTCGAAAAACATTTATTTTCATCTTGGAAATTCTAATCAATTAATTTTAGCACGTAGCCAGATCACTAACCACGTTAGCACATTCTAAGTCATAGAACGACCTTCACATAGCTTATTCACAAAATAAGTCAATTAAGTTCATTTAATTCACATAATCAAATAAAAATTTAATTGTCATAAAAATCCGATTTTCTCGGGCATTACAGTTTATGTTGTTTAGATGGGTAGAAACGTGTTAGAAATCATTAGATTAGGTTTATGTAAACCTATTACACCTTAGATAGGTTGGTATGGTTGTTAGAAAGGAGCTTGGAGGCCTAATTTGGCTTTCCGTAGAGTTACAGAGCATAAATTAATTAGAATCGCAGAAGGGACCCTTGGGGTGTTCCCCAGGTGTACAAAACCCCGCCTGGATGGGGAGGGAGTGGGGTATTCTTCTAAGCCAAAGTTTTTTTTAAAAAAATCTAACAGAACATAGTTTACTAAAATAGGCATAACTTCTTCATACGAACTCCGATTGATGCGATTCAAGATGATTCGGAACGAGGACGATAGGCCTATAACTTTAATTCTTTAAGGTTTTCAATTTGAAATCGTTATGAAGGGTCAACATTTCCATCTTTAGGACTGTTGTGTATTTGGAGCCAATCGGAGGGCGTCGGGATGCGCGAATGCAAGTGCAATCCTTTGTGTATTAGTATAACCTAATGATAACATGTTAGACATGTAATAGAATGTTGTATCAAGTTGTTAATGTGTATGTGGTGCAATGACATGATCACTTAAGTAGTTGTAATAAAGCTAAA
Organism: Panax ginseng; assembly: GCA_020205605.1. Lineage (NCBI taxonomy): Eukaryota > Viridiplantae > Streptophyta > Magnoliopsida > Apiales > Araliaceae > Panax > Panax ginseng. Next base: position 94,713,761 of record CM035129.1, read on the forward strand.
TAGTGATGTTCATGAAAAGATGTGATTTTGTTAGTGAGCTATATAAATCTAATGTTAGTGTAAATAATGTGTATTGTCAATACATATGGTATGTGTAGGACTTGTGGTGAACGTGAGTAGTGATTTTTTAACCTACGCACGAGGCAAGTTCTCTAACTCTACTTTCATAATTATGCAAGTGCTTAAACTTTTTTTGAGCAAGTTTTCTAAACTTCTCTTTTTACATTGAGCAAGTTTTCTAACTCTACATTTACGTTGAGCAAGTTTCTTACTTTAAACTTTCATTGCTTAATTCTTGTATTCTTAATCATTATTTGAACAAGCTAGCTATGACTTAAGCTTTATTCGAACAAGTTTTTGAATTCCAATATTTGTTGATGTGTTATAACTTGTTTATTGTTAGACAAGTTTCTTTATTATCTTTCATGTACTATAAATGCATTTTTCTTGAATTCTAATTTCTAATGTTGAATTATCTTAGTTCATGTACTTAACAACAAGCCATTCTTATAATGAGCAAGCTTTATTTTTAGCTTGCTATTTCTTAATGTCTATTCAATAATTCATAGTCCCAGCATAATATTATTCAAGCAAGGTTTATTGTCATTCAATACTTATGCTTTGTAGTTGTTTCTAAGCATGACTTCATGATATAGTTAGTTTGTTTACACTTGTTCATTGTTCCATATTATGTTATTATTGATCAACTGTTGTGTTATTTCACACTATTGATTTAACTAGTTCTCTAGTTGATGTTTGTTAAACTTCAAATTACCTTGAAAGCTTATCCAAACCAAACTTTCTTTGGTGTGGACTTGTACTCTAAATACTGAGATGAACAACCCTATTATTATTAGGGGATAATTTACGCTTAGCGTTGAAATGTTTGTGCATAATACATTGTATTTAAGGGCTAATCCCCCAAGTACGAGGAGTCCTTATAGTCTTATAGGATCATAAAGTTGGAGTTGAAAGATTACTTGCAATTGTGGACATAGTTCATGGTCTTATGACCCTCAGTTAGATATATTCCATATTTTGGATTCCAGTTTCTGATTTTCATCGTTAAGAGTACTATTCAGTTTTGATGAGCCTATTGTTGGCAGTTATTATTATTATTCTTCTGTTGATTCATTGTTATATTCAGTGAGCAATTGTTTTGCTCACTCTTGCATATTTATATACTCATTGCAGCTAATGTTGAGAAGGTAGATGAGCCTTCAACTAGCAAAGGAAAGGGAAAAATGTACAAGTGACGAAGACTTGTAATTTTGATTATTGATATGATGTTAGACTTTTTACTTTGATGATAGACTTTTACTTAATGATGTGATGTAATAATTTTATTTCCGCACTTTAATGATGTTTAAGGTTAGATAACCTAGGAAGATTTTTATTTAATGATGTAACCCTATTTAAAGGGAGGATTTATGGTTTAAATGTTACTTTATTTGGGTAGATAGTATAAATATATGGATAGTGAGCACCAAATCTTGTGGGAATGAAGGACCTAGATTTGGGGGAGTCACAGGTTGGTATCAGAGCTTTAGGTTATGAACCTTAGGTGGGGGAAAAGCCTTAGGAAGTAACCTTTGAAAAGATAGTGGTGATAAACTCTTATCGAGTTTTAAAGAAGAAATAATAAAACAATTATGTGTTTATGTGATTACAACTTATGTGCTCGTGAGTGTCGAGTAGTAATGATTAGTAATTAAACTTAAAAATTTGGTTGACAGGATGGCTAATGTAGGAGGATCCAGTCAGGCTAGAGAGGAGGAGCCTCGAGATATTCAGGTGATTTGGGAACAACTACTGCCACGGGAAATGTTCTATCGGTCACGAGTTTGAAGGCGAGAGAGAATATCGATGAGGAGGATGAGATAGAGACGGATGAGGAGGGCCCTATTGAGCTGCCATAGTCGGGGGATGAGGAGGACGAGGAGGAAGAGATTCCACTTAATTCGACAGCTGCCCGTATGTGCGATGAGGTATATGATCGCAATGTGGAACTTCAAGACACCGTCGAGGAGTTACAGGAGATAGTAGCTGAACAACAGACCTCGATGGTACAGAAAGACGACAAGATCCAGGATCGAGAAGAACGACTGAATAACGTTGAAGAGAAACTGGTTCACACTGAAGGAGAGAACGAGCGAATGATAGCAGAGATTGCAGAGTTGAAGAACAAGTTGAAAGAAGAATCTACTAAGAGGGCAAGAGCCGAAGACACTTACAATGAAGCTTATCAACGAGCCGGAATGGCAGAGAGAGACGCACAAGCAAAGAGGAGGAAGATGGAAGAGATGAACAACGTATTCAACACCGTGATCAATCAAGCTCAAGATCGGGTCATGGGTTATCCAATTCAGTTTGAGACGCTACCATCATACATATTAGATTGCCGAACAATGTTCCGAATTATGGAAGAAGAGCATCGTAAGGCTACGTAGTATCTTAGTAGGACATTGTAGGGAATATACAGAATATGTGGTTAGGGAGTAAATAAACTGTAAATCCCGGGTATGATATAATCAATGGGATAGATGATGATGAGGTTGTCCTGCAACTGTTATAGTTCAGGAAAGTAATGTAAATAGCAGTGATGCTATTGTTTTGATGTTTTTAAAAGATGATGAATGCATAAAAGTTATTGTTTTATTCAAAGTGTTATGTGTTATGTGATAAACTCTTATGATGTGCAATTTAAGTATATAATACTTAAAGGGTTGAATAGAATCTAATGTATGTATTTTAACGGAAAATGCCTCCAAGACGACAACCACCACGATAGAGAACCACTGAGGAAAACAACAACAATAATGTGGAAGATAACCCAGTTCAACAGCTAGTGACATTACTGATGGGTGCTTTGCAGAATCAACCTCAGAACCATGGTATAACGTTTAAGGATTTCAAGGCGGTTGGACCACCAGAATTCCGTGGAACCATGAATCCAGTTGAGGCTTAGACCTGGATCATGGAAATCGAGAAGGTTTTCGATATTGCTAGGGTAGAAGATAACAAGAAGACTGCTTTTGTAACATTCATGTTGAAAGCAGAGGCGAGTTATTGGTGGCAAGCTAATAAAACCCGAGGAGGTCAAGGGATTATGAATTGGGAAAGGTTCAAAGAAATATTCTTCGAGACCTATTTTCCAGAGAGTTCGAAGAGTCAGCTAGAAGTGCAGTTTTTGGAACTGAAGCAGGGAACGATGTCGGTATCTGAGTATGCCGCAAGATTCAATGAGTTAGCGAGGTTTGTGCCATATCAAGTCAGCATGGACAAATTCAAGGCAAAGAGGTTTGCACAAGGACTGAAGCCATGGTTGTACAGTAGAGTCTCCTTGTTCCAGTTGAAAACATTTGCAACGGTAATGGAGAAGGCAATTCTCACTGAGAGTGGAGGTGAGGCTGTAACAAAACACAACCAAAAGCAGAGGAAGAAGAAAAGTGAAGGTGAAGTTAAGAACGGTGGAGGTAGTAACAGTGGAAATGGCAACAACAGTTTGAAGAGGAAGTGGAGTGCAAGTGAGGGAGCTGGAAATCAGCAAAGAAACCAGCAAAATAAGAAGTTCGAAGCATATGCTACATGCGGAAAGTTTCACAAGGGTGTGTGCTTAATGGGAAAACGAGTATGCTTCAACTGTGGCCAGGAGGGTCACATCGCCCCGAATTGCACTCAACCTAAGAAGAACGTTTGCTTCGCATGCGGGTCCAAGGATCACTTTGCTCGTGAATGCCCTAGGAAGAGATCTGGTGAGGCAAATGGAAGCAAGAAAAATGATAGTGGAGGTGCGCTGACTATTGTTGGGCCAACATCAACAAATAAGCCCACAGCAAGAACCTTCAACATGACGATGCAGGACGCGGTGCAATCAAAAGATATCGTGTCAGGTATTATCCCAATAAATGATATAAATGCATATGTATTATTTGATTCGGGTGCTACTTACTCGTTTATATCTGATGATTTTGCTAAGAATTTAGAAATACCTAGGGAAGAGCTGAATTTCCCTTTAAATATAGAAATTGCGAATAGGGAAGTGATTCCTATTAGGTTCGTATACAAGAACTGCAGGGTGAACATTAAGGGGAATTTTATGAAAGTAGATTTAATCCCGATAAAGCTTGGAGAGTTTGATGTTATATTGGGAATGGATTGGTTATTCAATTATGGAGCAATAATTGATTGCCAAAAGAAGTGTGTAAACCTTATGACTCCGTCAAAGGTTATTTTTCATGGTAGTAAATCGACTAGACAAATGAGATGAATGACGATGATGCAGGCCAAGAAGTTGTTGAGTCAGGGCTGTGTAGGGTATTTAGCTTACATAATCAATACCCAAAAGGAGAAAGGTGTGAAATTGGAAGATATACTAGTGGTTAGAGAATTGTAGACGTGTTTCTCGAAGATTTTCCAGGACTTCTGCCTGACTGAGAGATTGAATTCGTGATCGACTTAACGTCAGGAACCGCTCCGATATCGAAGGCCCCGTATAGAATGGCTCCGGTAGAGATGAAGGAACTGATGGTATAACTGCAAGAACTGTTAGATAAGAAGTACATTCAGCCAATCATATCACCGTGGGGAGCATCGGTGTTATTTGTGAAGAAGAAGGATGGGTCAATGTGTCTTTGCATTGATTATATAGAATTAAACAAAGTCACTATTAAGAATAAATATCCATTGCCAAGAATAGATGACTTGTTCGATCAATTGAAGGGTGCTAAATATTTCTCAAAAATAGATTTGAGAAGTGGGTATCATCAACTGAAAGTAAGGAAAGAGGATGTACCGAAGACGGCATTCCGAACTAGGTATGGACATTATGAATTTTTAGTAATGTCATTTGGTTTGACAAACGCCCCTGCAGTGTTCATGGATTTGATGAACAGGGTGTTTAAACTATTTTTAGACAAGTTTATGGTGGTATTTATCGATGATATTCTGGTGTACTCTAAAACTCAAGAGGAACACGTGAAACACTTAAGTCTGACGCTGGAGACGCTAAGAAAAGAAAAGTTGTACGTGAAATTCTCTAAATGTGAATTTTGGCTGGAACGTGTATAATTTCTTGGTCATGTAATCGATAAAGATGGGATTTCGGTAGATCCATCAAAAGTTAAAGTTGTGATAAATTGGGAACAACCAAGAACTCCATCAGAAGTGAGAAGTTTCTTGGGATTGGCAGGCTATTATTGACGATTTATTCAGGATTTTTCCAAGATTGCCACTCCATTGACGAATTTGACGAGAAAGTCTGTAAAATTTATTTGGACGGAGAAGTGTGAAGAAAGTTTTCAAGAACTGAAAAAGAAGTTAAGTATGGCACCTGTGTTGTCGTTACCAGATAATACAGAAACTTTGTGGTGTATAGTGATGCTTCACACAAAGGATTGGGTTGTGTCCTTATATTGCAGAACAACAAGTTATTTCAGATGCATCAAGGCGATAAAAGACTACGAGAAAGAGTATCCGACTCATGATTTAGAGTTGGCGGCAGAGTATTTGCTTTAAATATATGGAAGACACTATCTCTATGGGGAAAATGTGAGATCTACATGCACCATAAAAGTCCAAGTATATTTTCACACGAAAAGACCTGAACATGCGACAAAGAAGATGGATGGAATTGATAAAGGATTACGATTGTGAGATCTTTTATCATCCAGGCAAAGCTAACGTGGTTGCAGATGCCTTGAGTAGGAAAGGCAGTGAAAAGTTGATGTTGCTAACTGATAAGGAGGAGCTCATTTCAGCAATGGCAAGGCTAGAGCTAGAAATCAAATTTCTAGAAGAATCTGGTGAAAAATTGTTCCAGATAGAAGATAGTCCAACTTTAGTGGAAAAATTGAAGAACACACAACTACAGGATGAAGAATGCAGAAAAATAAAGGAAAGTGTGGTTGAGGGTAAAGAAGTGAAGTACAAGGTCGATACTGAGGGAATGCTAAGATTCGAGGGACGAATTTGGGTTCCAGCAGTACAAGATATTAAAGAAGACATCTTGACGGAAGCTCATAGCTCAAGATACTCGATTCATCCAAGAAGTACGAAAATGTATCAAGATTTGCAGTGTCATTTCTGGTTGTCGAACATGAAAAGAGATGTTGTAGAATGCGTTGCAAAGTGTTTGACATGTCAGAAAGTGAAGGCCGAGCATCAACGACCAAGCAAATTACTTTAACCGTTGGAAATACCGGAATGGAAGTGGGAGCATATCACAATGGATTTTGTGGTAGGTCTTCCAACGACTCAGAAAGGATACGACGCGATATGGGTGATAGTGGATGATGATTGATGAAATCGCACACTTTTGCCAATAAAGATAAGATTTAATCTTGATCAGTTGGCAAAGCAATACGTTAAGGAGATCGTCTCCAGGCATGGAGTTCCGGTGTCAATTGTATCAGACAGAGATCCGAGGTTCACATCAAATTTCTGGAAGAAACTTCAAGAATGCATGGGAACGCAACTGAAGATGAGTACATCATATCATCCGCAAACCGATGGACAAAGCGAACGAATGATCCAAACGCTAGAAGATATGCTTAGAGCATGCATAATGGATTTCAAAGGAAATTGGGATGATCATCTACCATTGGTGGAATTTGCATACAACAACAGTTACCACACAAGCATTGGTATGCCACCGTACGAGGCGTTATATGGAAGAAAGTGCAAAACTCCACTGTGTTGGGATGAAGTCGGTGAACACCAACTGTTAGGACCAGAACTGGTACAACAAACTGCTAAAGTTGTCAAACTCATCAGGACAAGATTAGTAGCAGCCCAAGACAGATAGAAAAAGTATGCCGATTAACACAGGCAGAATCGCGAATTTGAAGTAGGAAATTTCGTTTTCCTAAAAGTTTCTCTTTGGAAGGGGAAAATTCATTTTGGCAAGAAAGGAAAGCTCAACCTAAGATTTATTAGACCGTTCGAGATACTACGAAGAGTGGGCGAAGTGGCTTATAAGGTAGCTCTACCTCCAGAGTTGGAAATCATTCATAATATTTTTCATATTTCGGTGTTACGACCGTATAAACCCGATTACAAGCACGTGATCGAGTACGAACCATTGAAATTCGATAAAGATTTGTCTTATAAAGAGATTCCTATCCGGATAATTAACGATGAAAAGAACAAGTGCTCGAAAATAAAGTGATACCTTCTGTGAAGGTGATTTGGAGAAACCACAATGTCGAAGAGGCAACGTGGGAACTCGAAGCTGAAATGATAAAAAATTATCCTGAGTTATTTGTTTAATCTGTGTCTTCGATTCTGGGGACAAAATCTTTGTAAGTAGGGAAGAATGTGACGAATGATTTGTTTGAGTTGTGATTCTAGGGACAAAATCCTTATAAGGAGGGAAGGATGTAACAATCCAGAATTTTAAATTGTAATTGTAAATATTTATTGAAATATATAATTATTTAATGGATATGTTTATCGTTGAATAGATATTTGTTTAAATTGATTTGATTTATTTACTTTGGTGAATTATTTGTTAAGTAAATAATTAAGGAGTTAAAAAATTAATTGTTATGAGATAATATACTAATTTAATTTAATAATTAAATTAGAGAGTTATAATGATTAAATGAACTATTATATTTTAATTTGAATTTATAATTAAAATGATGTGTTAGTTGATTAAATAAAGTTATAATTATAAAGAAAATTATAATTATGTTGTATTGATTTATGTGTTAAAGTAATTTAATAAATTGTTATTAGAATTAATTAAATTGATTATTAAAAATTTAATTAAATAAATGTGTGACAAATAACCTTACTATAAAGGAGTTATTAAAATAAATTAAAGGAGTTTAATTCAGTTTTACCAAACAAGGCTTAATGCATATTAAGTCTTTAATTTAAATATGTTTACCAAACAGGTGTAAGATTTAATGGGTTATTTTTAGTTAGCTAGCCAAACAAGCCTTATGGCTTTTGATTTTCAAATAAAATTATTACTGATGTTAGTTAAAGTTATAATTATATTATATACTTAATACCTATATTATTATTATAAGTTATATTCTAGTACGTAAGTTAGAATAGCGAAGAAAAAGACTCGTAAGAAGAAAAAAGAGAAGAAAAAATTGAGAAAAATTGAGAGAATTCTAGAACCTTTGAGAGAAGAATTGGAAAAAAGAAGATTGTTAATCAAAGGGAAAGCTATCATCTTCTAAAACTAAGGTATCATCTTAATTCTTTTATTTTAAAAGTTTTAGTTTTCTCTTCCAAAATTCTCTATAAAATCTTTGTAGAGGATGAATTATTTGTTATATATAGCTTTATATGATAAATTAGTTGTTGTGAAACTGTTTTCATGAGTTTGTATATGAGTATAGTCAATGAATTCATGTTATGTATGTAATTTGTGAAGAAAATCATATTACAGTGAGTTTATATGAATATATATGAATATGGCTTAGTTTAAAGTTAAATTAAGATTTAATTAGTTATTTAATTTATAAATTGACTATTGAATTTGAAAGAGGATGTAAACAAGGTACTTTGAATTAACTATTTTGGTTGAAAAACACAATCACAGTGTTGATTTTCACTGAAAATGTCAAAAAATGAAGTTTTAGCAAAAATAGTGAAAATTAATTGTTGTAATTTGGATGTTTATGTTGTTTAGATGGCTAGAAACGCGTTGGAAATCATTAGATTATGTTTCTATAAACCTATTACACCTTAGATAGGTTGGTATGGTTGTTAGAAAGGAGCTTGGAGGTCTAATTTGGCTTTCTGTAAAGTTACAGAGCATAAATTCACAAATCATATAAGGGACCCTCATACGGGCCCCCCATAAAAAACCCTCCCCTACTATAGGGGGTATTCTACTAAGCCAAAGTTTTTTTAAAAAAAATCTAACAGAACATAGTTTACTAAAATGGGCATAACGTCTTCGTACGAACTCCGATTGATGTGATTCAAGATGAATAGGCCTATAACTTTTATTCTTTAAGGTTTTTAATTTGAAATAGTTATGAAGGGTCAAAATGGCCATCTTTAGGACTGTTGGGTATTTGGAGCCAATCGGAGGGCGTCGGGATGCGCGAATGCAAGTGCAATCCTTTGTGTATTAGTATAACCTAATGATAACATGTTAGACATGTAATAGGATGTTGTATCAAGTTGTTAATGTGTATGTGGTGCAATGACATGATCACTTAAGTAGTTGTAATAAAGCTAAATAGTGACGTTCATGAAAAGATGCGATTTTGTTAGTGAGCTATATGAATCTAATGTTAGTGTAAATAATGTGTATTGTCAATACATATGGTATGTGTAGGACTTGTGGTGAACGTGAGTAGTGATTTTTTAACCTACGCACGAGGCAAGTTCTCTAACTCTACTTTCATAATTGTGCAAGTGCTTAAACTTTTTTTGAGCAAGTTTTCTAAACTTCTCTTTTTACATTGAGCAAGTTTTCTAACTCTACATTTACGTTGAGCAAGTTTCTTACTTTAAACTTTCATTAAGCGAATTCTTGTATTCTTAATCATTATTTGAACAAGCTAGCTATGACTTAAGCTTTATTCGAACAAGTTTTTGAATTCCAATATTTGTTGATGTGTTATAACTTGTTTATTGTTAGACCAGTTTCTTTATTATCTTTCATGTACTATAAATGCATTTTTCTTGAATTCTAATTTCTAATGTTGAATTATCTTAGTTCATGTACTTAAAAACAAGTCATTCTTATAATGAGCAAGCTTTATTTTCAGCTTGCTATTTCTTAATGTCTATTCAATAATTCATAGTCCTAGCATAATATTATTCAAGCAAGGTTTATTGTCATTCAATACTTATGCTTTGTAGTTGTTTCTAAGCATGACTTCATGATATAGTTAGTTCGTTTACACTTGTTCATTGTTCCATATTATGTTATTATTGATCAACTGTTGTGTTATTTCACACTATTGATTTAACTAGTTCTCTAGTTGATGTTTGTTAAACTTCAAATTACCTTGAAAGCTTATCCAAACCAAACTTTCTTTGGTGTGGACTTGTACTCTAAATACTGAGATGAACAACCCTATTATTATTATTAGGGGATAATTTACGCTTAGCGTTGAAATGTTTGTGCATAATACACTTTTAAGGAAGGGCTAATCCCCTAAGTACGAGGAGTCCTTATAGTCTTATATTTCATTAAAGTTGGAGTTGAAAGATTACTCCCAACTGTGGACATAGTTCATGGTCTTATGAACCTCAGTTAGATATATTCCATATTTTGGATTCCAGTTTCTGATTATCATCGTTAAGAGTACTATTCAGTTTTGATGAGCCTATTGTTGGCAGTTATTATTATTATTCTTCTGTTGATTCATAGTTATTCAGTGAACAATTGTTTTGCTCACTCTTGCATATTTATATACTCATTGCAGCTAAAGTTGAGAAGGTAGATGGGCCTTCAACTAGCAAAGGAAAGGGGAAAATGTACAAGTGATGAAGACTTGTAATTTTGATTATTGATATGATGTTAGACTTTTTACTTTGATGATAGACTTTTACTTAACGATATGATGTAATAATTTTATTTCCACACTTGAATGATGTCTAAGGTTAGATAACCTGGGAAGATTTTTATTTAATGATGTAACCTTATTTAAAGGGAGGATTTATGGTTTAAATGTTACTTTATTTTGGTAGATAGTATAAATGTATGGATAGTGAGCACCAAATCTTGTGGGAATGAAGTACCTAGATTTAGGGGTGTCACATGTGCCAAATTATAATACGTGTGTATTTGTTTTCAATTGCAGAGTATTCTAATAGCCTCAAAGCGTCAACGAGGAGAGGGTTCTGGTTCATCATCAGCCCCACCGAAATTTAACAATAGGAGGTTCGTGAGTGCCACAGCCCAAGAGCGCTACAACCGTATGGTAACACGATCTTTAGTCCCAGAATGAGGTTTACGGCCAGACCACAGGAAAGATGGGGACATCGCCATCATTATTGTTGAACGAAACTGGTTCAATTTCACCGAACAGCCTGACCCGACGGTTATTACATTGGTAAAGGAGTTCTATGCCAACGTCTCTGAGCACTTCCACTATGGCATGTATGTACGAGGCAAAACTGTTGAATTTGGTGAAGAGGACATCAATGGCTATTACCAATTTCCTACTGAGGGTCAACACAATGAGTATGCTAGTTTTGTAAGCCAGGGACCAGATATGAAGTGATCATTTGTGAATTATGTCAACCGGGCATAACTTAGACAATGCATGAACGAGGAAGCATGACTTTCCCTCACTCACGCCTTAATTTATATGGGAAGGCTTGGTATGCCTTTATCTGTGCAAAATTGATGCCCTGCACGCACGTCAATGATGTCACTAAGAAAGGGCGGCGTTACTCTATTCCATAATTCGAGGTTTGAAGATGGACGTCAGCCTGATTATTCAACAGTCGATCTTGAGGGCTGCACGAGGAGGTACCATGGGTGGATTACCACATCCTTCCCTTATTTGCGCTCTGTGTACTAAATTTTGGGTCAAATGAAAGTCAGCTGAAATGATTTAACCTCATATGCCAGTGTTAGATCATAAAATGATAAGGCAGTACCGGGTGTGGACTGGTGGTGAAAATCACCCCCGTGGATTGGGCTTCATAATTCCTCAAGTTGAAGCACCACAAGCACCTACTCTAATGGCTTTCGGATCCTCATCAGCAGTCCCCCGTGGTGTATTTCTCGATGCAGTTCAGCGCAAAATTGATGGGTGGTTCTATAATATTGAAGCCCAAAATATCCGTCTGTCTGAGCGCCAAGATGTTATATACGGGTACATGGTCGACTACTTTAAGGCCCAGACAAATATGTATATTCAGCTTCATCCTGAGATTGATCCCAGCCTATTCCCAACTGCTCATGTGTTGCCAGTGTTTCCCCCCTCTGATCAAGAGATGAGTGACGATGAGGAGGATGCGCCCGATGAATGACTTGGTTAGGGAAGTCCTCTATTTTAATTGATATATTTTTCGCATGAGGACATTGCACATGTTAAGTTTGGGGGTAGTTTTATTTACATTTTAGGATTGCATGTTCCTAGTAGATTATGGCATTTAGGTTATTAATATGTCTTAGATTGTTAACTTTTATGTCAATTTTTTCATGTTGCATTTAGTATATCGCATGATTCCAGCTGTTAGATGGTTTAAGTATGTTTTGGCCAATGATGAGACTGGAGTTACATAAACAAGTTTAGTACTGATTATTAAGCCTTTGATGTGATTTCTTGTCTTGATTTAAATCTTTATATGTTTGAAAATGATATAATCAGGTTAGCACGTTAAGAAACGACCATGTGGCTGATTAAGTTTAAATTGATATATAATGAATTTCTAAAGGATAGTACTAGTTTGAATGAAAGATTAATGAGAATAGGCAGTGATGGCTAAAGTTAAACAAGAACCTAAGTTTGGGAGAAAATTTGGGTTATATAAGCTTTATAAAAAAAATATCGTGGCATAGTTTTGTGGCCTTTGTTACTTGAGTAAATAAGCCCGAAGGGATTGTCTTTACACCTAGCGCCCTAAGGTCTTAATGGTCTAGGAGTCGTTGGTCAAAAAATCGTTAAGGTAGCATTGAAAAGCCTAAGGGAATAAGACATTGCACATCCATGAGCATTGAAAAAAATATATATATAAAAAAAAAATTGGGAAAAAGAGAAAAAACCCCTATAAGAAAAAAAATAAAAATAAAACATAAATATTCCATCTTGACCCCTGGAATTTGTTAAGTGTGTGATTTTAGCTGGATCTAGTTTGTTTTTAGAGTTCTCGAGTTTATATTGTATGATGCCTTCAAAGAAATCTATTATGTTTCTTATTTTGCTTTTCATCATTTAGCATAGTTGTTGAGCACACACGCACGATATCAGTAATATCAGGTTTAGATTTAATGATTGGTTGGGAAATTATTGATCTGTCTTGGTATGATGTACTAGCATGTTCTTGTGATTTCTCTAAGGCCCGATGAATATACTTTGTTCTGTTTGACTGCTAGAGTCGTATGTATGTAGATAGCCACATTTGCATTTGCATTGCATAGTTAATTCTTTATTGCATTATGTTTTGTTGCTTGAGGACAAACAACGTTTCAAGTTTGGGGGTATTTGATGAATGGGTAATATACCCATGAATTGGATATGTTTGGGCTTGATTTATTGTTGTTTTCAAGTCTTTTAGGATAGTTTTTATGTGTTTATTTGTTATTTTGCAGTTTGAGGCTAAGCAGGGACAAATTGGGAAGTTCAACATCACTAATGGCAGAACCATAATTTGTTAGACATGAAGCCAACGTCAGGCGCTATCTACAAGACTAAACCCATGTAAGGTTTGGGAAGGCCAAGAATGAAACTAATCAGTATGCGTGAGCGGAGAGAAGTTGAGCAGGAATAGGAATTAAAAAAGTGAAGAAGTATTTATGGAAGCAAGAGGTGGCAAAAAGAGAATGAACAAGAGCTGGAGACTAATTAGAAATCAACATAGAATTGGGGAAATAGAATTCAAGTTGAAGATTGAAGATTGGAGGATTTCTTTTAGAGTTTTCTTCTTCGTCTCTATTTCAGTTTTGTAATTCTGTTGAGATGATTTTCATGGGATTTTTGGTTTTATTTTCCAGTATGAACTAACTTTTTCATTAAGACTACAAATTGAACCTTTTATATTTATGAATTGATTAGTTAGTTTAATCCAGTTATTTAAAATGCATTGAATTGTTTATCGTGTTTTGTGCTTATTGATGAATTATTTGGCCAATAATTACTGTGTTCCACTAGATAGATTCGGGAGATGAAATTTAGGGTTAGAACTAAACATGATAACATGTATGCTTAATTATTTGCATGAGATCAATAATTAGGGTTGTGAATTGAGTAGGAATATCTCTCTTCACTGCATGTAATAGTTGGGAATTGGAACTTAATGAATTTTATTTTATTATTTTGCATAGGGATATCGCAGAATTAATTGAATTAAATATATGTTATTTGATCACTTGGGAAAGGGTTTTTAACAACTAGAATTCCTGCTAACAATTCAGGTGACGTAATAACTGGAGCAATTGGATAATTGGTTTGTATTACATAATTGGGGATATAGTAGTCTTAACTTTTATTTATTTGAATCAATTTCTAGAGTAAGCCAGTTTTAATTAGTTAATTTTAGTTTTCTTAATTAGAAATTCATAAATTGCGGTTGTTTAAATAAAATTGGATTGATATAGTATTAGTAGTTGGAGTTTATTAATTGGAATTCCTTGTGGGTACGTCACTTTATTTCACCACTTTATTACTTACTGACTGTGTATGCTTGCACAAATAGTTGATTGTGAAATCAACAAACAATCCTCCATCAACCACTCTTGGAAAAAAAACAAGGCTATATATATTGCTTTTGAAAACAAAGCATTCAAATATAATTTACTCACATCCGCCCCTTTTATCACATGCATATATATATATATATATATATATATATATATATATATATATATATATATATATATATTATAATAATATTATTATTTAAACAATTATAATATATTATAATAATTCATTTAAATGAATATTTTATTGAAGAAGATAATTGTCATTCCATAGAAAAAATATGCCAAACTTTCAACAAATATTTCATGCTAAATTCCTTCATTTATATCAAAATTGAACCAATATCCACCACATAATAATTATTCATAATTAATATTATAAGCTCGCAATATTAACAACCAAATCATTCCTAAGAAAGAGAGGGCTTTTCGATAAGAATTTATCCTTATTGGTGCACAATTATATAACCTAACCCCTTTCCTCGACAGAATTTTCTAGACATTACCAATAATGCTAGCTAATAATATTATTCAAATAATATAAAATATTGCACAGATGTTACTGTAACAATTATTGAATCAATGATATGAGATACTATGCAACAACTACTGTGGCAATTGTTGAATACGAAGTGACTTCTTACGTAAGAATCAATAATCGAGATATCAGTGTAATACCGCTGTACATCTTTATGCAACCACGCCAGACATCGTACTTTTATCACCGGGTATTTCAACACTTAACGGTAAAAGTTTTGCCGTTATTTTTTATAAAAATGTTATTTTTGTCGCTTTCTATATCCGACATTTATTTTGTTTAAGGGTCTCCCCAACAAAAAGAATATTCCCCGACCAAAAGAATATTTTATGACAACTTACTTACTTTACAAAATTTTCACATATCACCCATAACTATAACATTATCTCAAATCAACACCTTATTATTCAAAATAATATGTAGAAAAAAATTAAATCTTTATTCATAAAAAGTTAGGGTCTTACAACCTCCCCTCCTTATAAAATTTTGTCCTCAAAATTGATGTACATAACTAGTATGTCGAAGAGGTGAGGATACCTTATTTTTATTTTAGATTCTAACTCCCAGATCATTTCCTCAATATCATGGTTTCTCTATAAAACTTTGACTTGAGTTATAACCTTTGAGCGTAGAATATGTTCCTTCTTATCCAAGATTTTAACATGTACCTCTTTATACATTAAATCTTCCGCTATCTTATCTAGTTCTAGTTCAATAATGTGGTTTGGGTCTTCCACATATTTACGTAACATAGATATATGAAAAACATTATGAACACGAGACATACTTGGCGGTAAGGCGAGTCTATAGGCCACAGTTCCTACTCGATCAGGGATTTCAAATGGACCAATCAGTTGAGGGTTAGGATTTCCTCTCTTCGTCGATTCTTGCTTCTAAAATAACACCTTTTTGCACCTTCTTCTTTATATTTATCAGCCTCGAGACTGTAGCTTGAGCAGTTTTAACTTTATCAATTAAAGTCGGTTCTACTCGTATATTTTCCATTTTCATGTGGGTCCCTAGAGTCTTTAACTCTATCTCCATCCTTTGTAAGTCATATAAAATTGGTCTTCGTGTTAACAATATCATACTTGTACCCGCATACGATCTTCTACCCAACGCGTTAGCTACCACGTTCGTTTTTCTAGGATGGTATTGAATGGTATGGTTGTAATCTTTCAAAAGCTCGAGCCAATGTCTTTGGCGCATGTTAAGTTCGTTCAGGGTGAAGAAATATTTGAGACTTTTAGAGTATATTAGGATGTCATCAATAAAGACAACCACGAATTGATCCAAATATTTCTTGAATATTCGGTTTCACCATATCCATGAAGGCAACATGGGCATTGGTCAATCCGAAAGACATGACTAAGAATTCTTAATTCCCGTATCGAGTTTTAAAAGTAGTGTTTGGAATGTCTTCAATTTTAATCTTTAACTGATGATATCTGGAATGAATATCGATCTTTAAGAAGAATTTAACACCTTGCAACTGGTTAAATAGGTCATCAATGCGACGTAACGGGTACCTATTTTTTATGGTGACATGGTTCAACTCCCGATAGTCAATGCAAAGTCGCATACTCCCATCTTTCTTCTTTACGAATAAAACAGGAGCACCCCAAGGAGATGTACTAGGATGAGTGAAACCAATGTCTAACAACTCCTGTAGTTGGATTTTTAACTCATGAAATTCAATAGGAGCCATTCGATATGGGGTTTTAGAAATGGGTTTTGTACTAGGTTCAAGGTCAATACAAAATTTAATTTCACGCTCTGGGGGTAGGCCAAGAAGTTCTTCAGAAAATACATCAGGAAATTCATTAACAACAGAAATATCATTCAAATTTGACGTATTTTTGTTTAAATCCATGACATGGGCTAAGAAAGGTTGACATCCATTTTTTAATAAACGATTGACTTTATGGCTTGATAGGACAATGATTGATTTTAGTGGTTTGGTTACTTGAATTCGCATAATAGGTTGGTTAGGAATATGAAAACTAACGAACTTATGGAAAAAAAAAATTTAGCATGATGAGTAGTTAACCAATCAATCCCTAAAATCACATCAAATGCAAGTATCTTTAAAGAGATAAGATCAACAGGTAATGTGAGGGTGCCAATTTGAATCAAATAAGATTTATAAACAGTGGATGTAATGAAGCTTTCTCTTAACGGAGTTTCAACAGATAAGTCAAAGTCTAATTTTCCAGGGGTCAAGTTTAAACGTTGAGCACAAGCAGGTGAAATAAAAGAATGGGTAGAACCGATATCTAATAAGGTATAGACTTCGCAATAGTTTATGATTAGCTTACCCGTGATAACTTAGTTCGGGTTCCTCACCTTTTGGGAAGTCACGACAAATGCTCTCCTTTGAACCACCGACTTTATTTTGTCCGTAGCCGCCTTTGTTGCCACCGTCCCAACTGGACTTGACTTTGCTACAGGATAAAATCGAGCTATATGATCGTTCTTTCCACAACTAAAACACACCTCAGAAGGCTTTATATAGTTTAGACTTATGTGTTCCTTCTCTCTGCATCTGTAGAATCTAACTGGTGGTTATTCTCTTCCCCTAGAAACGGGTGTTGGTGCTGTTGTCGATGTCTTTCCGTTGTCATTATTGAATCTTCTTTTCTTAAAGTTGTTCCCACTTAGTTTACCTCTCCTATTATCTTGGCCGTGATTACCACCGAAGTGGTTACCATTTTTGGCATGATAATTTCCTCCATGATGGTTATCATTGTTCTGATGGTCGTTGCCACCGGTACAATTATTATTGTGGTGTGGGTCATTGTCTTTTGGTTGAAAAGTCTTATTATCTCGCTCCAATAATTGAGCCCTATTCACAACATCGGAATACAAACAAAGTTTATGAGAAAAGAGATATTGACGAATTTCAGGTTTTAAACCTCTCAGAATCATTTGTGACATTTTCTCCTCATTATCCACCAAACGGGTTGCAAATCGAGATAACTCTGCAAACTTAGCCTCGTATTGTGATACAGTCATATTGTTCTGTTCCATTTTAATGAATTCCACCTGCTTCATATGATGAATACTTTCTGGAAAATACTTGTCGTTGAACAATTCTTGGAACTTCTCCCAAGACATCTTAAGTGCAGAAATATGTTTTACAGATTCCCACCATTAATCTGCCTCTCCACACAACATAAAGGTGGCGAAGGGAACCTTTTGCTCCTTTGTACATTCTAAGACATAAAATATCTTGGTGATCTGCTTAATTCATGCTTCTGCCTTAAGTGGCTATGGCTTTCCCAAAAACTTCGGTGGTCCCAACTCCTTGAATTGCTTAACAGTGACCAGTCGTGAGTTACCATTGTTTCCACCTACATTTTGATAATGAGTTTCTCTCATTTGGTGTTGCATGAATTGTAGAAAGCTCTTAAACATTCTGACACCCCTAAATCCAGGTTACCTAACCCCGGGTTTGGTGCTCACGATCCATCATATATATAACATCTAAGTACCCATTCATTTATGAATATCATCATACATACCATTAATTAATATCTTTATAACATTATCCTAGGTTATCTAACCTTAACATAATTTACATACCTTCATATATACAAAAAGGTTTACACATAATAACTACTCCTACACCTTGCCCTTGACCTTGTCTTTCTCTGACCCTCCTGGTCTTCGTTCTTAGCTAAAATGTTATATTTAAGCAAGGGTGAGCAACAAGTTTGCTCCACAAGTTAAAACATACAATAAAAGATATGAATCAAGAATATTAGAGTCTAGATTCGATAGGACTTCAACAAAGTTCAAAGGACTTTGAATTAGCTGAATAAATCATTTATCAATAAAAAGATTTTATCAACTTACAGGCTAAACAACAATTCAATGATGAAAAAGTAAAACTCTTTTGAAGTTTCAATAATGTTCAATTAATTATCAAGAGATAAAAATATTGCAATAACAAAGTGGAATATTTCCATATTTCATGCTGAGTGATCACAATGGATCTTGAACAAATCGAGTACTTATCAGATATTCAATGCTGAATTACCCCAGACGTATCAGATAACCATAAAGATTAAATCATACACCTCCACAAGTACATAAAGTGATCAGCTTCATTGTACCCTATATTATGCATAATACTCAAAATAGCGTAATAACCGAATATTCGACCACAAAGTCTCCTTTATATAAGGGTTGTTCATCTCAGTCTTACATCACGAGTCTGTACTATGATAATATAGCTTGGATTGAATTATAGAAATACTAAAGATTTCAATAGATAATATCCATATTGATCTAGCCAAAATAATTGGCATTGATATTTCAATAACGATTTAGTTCGATATTCAAAATGTATCATGTTTTAACAAATAATAGTCCCGCCAAAACAATTAGCTGAGACATAGCTCATAAACTGTTCTTATAATAGACAAAAATTAATTTCACTATGTGCAATCATCAACAATAATTATAGATGTGAATAACCAACAATAGTTATTCACCAATCATGCTTTTGAAATTTAGAAACTCAATTTGAGTTAATGAACTTGCAATAATTGCAAATTCTCAATAATAATTTCAGATGTGGAATAATCAACAATAATTACCTACTAATATGCTTGAAAAATAATAACTCGAGATTGAGTTAAGGAAACTTTCCTTTGTCATTGACTACTGCTACACAATCTAATTTAGCTGCGTTTGAAAGACATATCATCAATAATGTTGGCCTTGCAATTAGCGTAATACATCATAACACTAAATACTACTATTTTAAGTCACTATATAACTTAGACACATAATCATGTAGTCACAACAATGTTTAAAAGCTATAATAATACTTATCAGGTCAAACTAGTTCAGTCTGGTTGGACTTCGGTATCAATACAGTGTCTCGATTGCCATGTCAGATAATTAACGAGTTTATTTTTAATAAAACTATATTCCAAAGCTTCAATATTAATTTAGATAATTAAATTATCCTTTATAATATTTTTCAGAAGCTTATACTAATTTTCAAATAATTATTATCTTTATAATAATTTTTCAGACACTAATATCATTTTAAATGATTTAAATATTGAATAATTCCATTATCATTACTATTTAAATAATTGAAAAATATTAATGAAATCCTTGTAAGAATATTAAAGTTAATTATAATAACTCAAAATATTTAAAATCATTTTAAATAATTACCATTAATATTCAAATATTAATATATTTCTCGTCAAAATATTAAAAGTCATTTATTATAACTTCAAATATTTTTAAATCCTTTATATTATTTTTAAATCATAAAAATCATTTTTAAAACATTTATTTAATATAATTATTAAATAAATTTATTATCATTAATATTAAGTTATTAATGAAATTTCTCTCACAATATTAAAAGTCATCGTTTATAACGTCAAATAGGCTTTTACCGATTTAAAGTCGTCATTGTTGGTGTTCTTCATCATCGAAGAATGTACCGTGGTCAATGCCCTGTCTACTTAGTTTGACCATAGTTAATTCTTAAGTGATCATGATTTTGGGCATGAGAATGTATCAATGGTGTTGTACTAGTGTAATACTATAAGTACAAACCCATTTCATGGTCTAACTACTGCACCTCATGAAGATCTAAAAGCTCAAAGTGGTTGTCAGGCCTATTCTGGGTTTTCTGGGTTACCCAAAAACCCAGTCAGTTCTTGATAGCTACTTTGTGGCTTCAATAAATTGATTTCTGGACATTGTTTGGGTGTTAAAGTGTTACACTCTTGTAGATCACATGTCAAAGAACAAAAGTATTATACTTAGGTAGCTTAACTACATCACAATCTAAAGATCTAGCTTGGTCAAACCTTGTCAGAAAATTTGTTCATCAGTTTTTTGGAATTTCTAGAAAACCCCAATATATGCTTGGTCAACCTACTTTGACTGCTAATAACTTTGATTCTATTAGTTGTTTATGTGTTCTAATGTTATGGTTCTATAGTCCATATACCAGGGTATAACAATGATACATTTACAGAAACTAAACACATAACACATGCAAGATCTAATCCCAGTAAAAGGTTGTCAAACCAATCTAGGTATTTTCTGGGTTACCTAGAAATGCAAAGTCATGACTGGTCAACCTACTTTGACCATTAATAACTTGGATTCTGGACAAGATATGAACATGATTCCACTTCCCAGATTACTCTCCTCATAGCATACTACAACACTGATACATCTAACAAGTCTAACAATTAACAGATTTAGATCTGTGGCCTCTAACATATGATTGTCAGGCCATAAATCTAGGGTTCTTGATAGTTTTCAAAACTTCATTTTCAAGCCCTTAGATGTTATGGATCCATGATATATCATCATAGATCAATAAATAACATCCTATAACACATAAATAGACACAAAAACATAAAAAAATTCTTAGCATATAAGATCTAGTTCAGTTAGGGTTTATACCTCTCTTTGAATATCCTTTGATCTTGGCTTCCTAATCTGATCTTGAGGTGTTATGGACTTATCTAGGGACTAATTTACAAGTTCTATTTCGTGGCTTTGAGAGAGGGAGACTTGGTTAAGTGTATGGAACTCAAATGAGCTTAACTTTGGTTTTTCTCTTTCTTTAATCTCTCAACTTTTATTCAATGAACTTAGTTGTTGCAAGGTGGCATGAGTTGGCTGATTTAGCCTGATTTGGAGCACATGGTAATATCGAAAGTGATGAGTCACAAGATTTGGAAAATCTCATAACTTACAAATTAAGTAAATGGTATTTTAGTAATTTTGCCTCCAAAGGGGTATTTTGGTAATTTCCCACATAATTTTAAGGGTGGTTTAGTCGTTTGACATGATTCCCTTTAATCTTAACCCTTAGGGTTTAATAATTATCATTAGGATTTAGGGTTCCTGAATAGGAAATTAGGGTTTTCGGAAATACAATTAGGGTTCCTAATCTATCGTTAGGATTTTCTAACTGCAGATTAGGGTTTCTAATCTAACATTAGGGTTTACTAAGGTTATACCTTATCTGATCAACATTTGATCATTAATCCAATACAGTACAAACAGATAATCATATATATAATTATAATAAATATATTAACTATCGAATCCCTATCCGTAATTAGGGTTAGGGATTTCTTCAGCTATTTAACATAACTTCATACATATTTCTTAGTCAATCAATAATTTGACTATCTTGCTTTGCTCATAACACAGATACTCAACATAATATTGATAATTAATACCGATATTAAATTTAAAAAAAATTATTCGTAAAAATAGAATTGTTTAAAATTCAGGGTCCTCACAAACATCCCATCATTCATCGTTTGGTCGATGTTGTTATTTACAGGAGGATTATTGCCTTTCTGATGCACATTATCCTGGTTATTGATTGGCGCTGACTCAATGGTCGCATGTGCTTCATTGCTTATCTCAAAATTTTCAGATGTTATTCTCAAATACTGCCACAAAACAAGGGTTAATTAAAGAAATTGACATGCCATATATTATCCCTATATTTCGACCGACCAATTAAATAACAAATAAGCTTAAGTAGGATACACTAGTGAAGGATTTACTCGTCTCTCCCATCCTAGTTCTAATCCCAGATCTCTACTAGAGATCATATTCCTAAGCTCGGATACCAACTGTGACACCCCCAAAATATATAGGTCCACACAACCCATTCTGTGACGCCAAATACATGGTTCAAAAACCAAATACAAACTTCATTAATACAACTGTCGTGCAAAATACGACAACACATACGCTGTGAGTTTTAATACAAATATTATCTCGTAGACAATATCCAAACTCAAATAAAGTTCTTATTACAATTATTGTCACACTATTTTATAAAATAGTGAGAACTACTCTAATAACTATCTTGGACCATTACTCCACTCCCCGACTAGTCCCAGCTACATTCTTGCCTCCTGAGAAGAATAATGGAGCCAAAAGGAAAAGGGTGAGCTCAACTAGCCTAGTAAAGAATATTATGACTAAGATAATGAAGAATAAATTATCCTTAGTCCCCAACAGGAAAAAATCTGATAGAATACAATAGACAACAAATTCTTGATCAACAACTGCAGTGAAAATAACAATCCATTAGAAGAGTCAAGTAGAGCATGATGTCTACTATCTTCTATTATTTTAACATCCATCATCAATATTTTATTCTTGTAACACCAATCAATAAATGTTTCAAATCAACAAATTATCCATGCACTATGGGCCAAGGATATTCATTTGTATCACCAGTGGTCATGATCATGCCAAACAACTGTCCATCTATGCACTACGGGCCAAAAAGGAATTTCACCCCAAACCTTTGTCTGTAACATTACATGTCATGATTATACCATTACACAATTCCTCACTACAAAAAAATAGGCCTTTAGCAACGATTTTTCGGGCAACGACTTTATAAGTCGTTGCTAAAAGTATATGTTTAGCAACGAAATTTGTCCTTCGTTGTAGATTGTGTCAGGCTTTCACTTTTTGCAACGAAATTCATAAGTCGTTGCAAAATTTCGTTGCTAATTCATTGGTGGAAAAAAATTTCGTTAGAAAATCGTTGCAAAATTTTTGGCCACTTGCTTTTCCGGCATCGTGGGGAACGAAAAAAAAATTTTGTTGCTAAAAATGGGGCTTTAGCAACGATTTTTCAGGCAACGACTTCGACTTGCTAAAAGTGTATGTTTAGCAACGAAACAAGTCCTTCGTTGCAGATTGTGTCAGCATTTCACTTTTTGCAACGAAATTCATAAGTAATTGCAAAATTTAGAAATAAAATTCGTTAAAAATTCGTTGCAAAATTTTTAACCACTTGATTTCTCCTCATCGTGGGCAACGAAATTTTTTTGTTACTATATTTCGTTGCCTAATATGGACCACATTCATTTGCAACAATTTTTATTTTCGTTGCATATTTTATAGAACTTTTTGCAACGACTATTAAAATGTTGCCATAAATAATAATAATAATAATAATAATAATAATAATAATAATAATAATAATAATAATAATAATTTATTTTAAAAATATGTTGATGCACAAATTCAAACCCATGACCTCTAATTTGGAATATTGATCCAATGACCACCCAAGAAGATGGGCCTAGTTACTATTATTTTGCAAGGAATAGTATTTATAACTGAAAAAATTATTTCTCCCAAATTAAAACAAATCCCTTTCCTTAGATTTGTTAGGTACATACATAAATGTACATAACTAATTACGTGATAATAATAATAATAATAATAATAATAATAATAATAATAATAATAAATATAAAATAATAGTACTAATAATAACAATAACAAAGAATAATAATAATAATAATAATAATAATAATACTAATAATAGTAATAATAATAATAATAATATTAATAATAATAATAATAATAATAATAATAATAATATTAATAATAATAATAATAATAGTACTATTATTATTATTATTATTATTACTATTATTAGTACTATTATTATTATTATTATTATATATTTCTATTTCATACATAAATATTTATATGAATATTTTTGTTACAAGAATATTTATATGAATATTTTGAGATAAATTTATATATATATATATATATTAAAATATTCATAGTTACTTTATACATTTAGTTTAATATAACAAATATAACATAAGAAGCAAAAAAATCACAACTATGTTTTGAACCTAAGACCTATGGGTTATTGGGTCATTAAGCTACCACTGAGCCATTCTAATTTATTAGTTAACAAAACTAACGCCATAACTTGTAGTCTCCAATATTTTTAAATTTATTCTACTGATATGTATATATATATATATATACATATCACACACACACGTACATATTCTTTTCAAAATTTCTTGTCAAACTAAATAAAATTCTATATATATATATATATGTATGTAAATGGATATTTATATAAATATTTATAAATTTATCTCTAAATATTCATATAAATATTTATAAAAAATATTCATATCTAAATATTAGATGAAATCCAATGACAGCCGATGTACCCATGCCATCCAATGTTGCGATCAACGGTATAAATTATGGTTGTTGAAATAGTATCTGTGACAATCGATTGCCAAGCATGTTAGTTCCGGGCCTCCGACCCAAATAAACCCAACCTCATCAAACCTGATTATTATTTCTATACTTCCAATGTTTCCTATTTCTAGATAGAAGTAGGATATACTTACAAGTACTCCCTCACTCCGAGAATGAAAACGATGATTGATTTTATGCGAAATTAAAAAAAATCAAATGATAAAATTATTCATATTTAAATTCTCATCTAATTGCATATTTTTCTATACATGACTAGTGATATTATATAAATATTTATAAACAATAAAAATATGACATTTAATACTAAGGATATTACGCAAAAATTATTGCAAAAAAAATAAATTATATAATATAAGTAAATATTTAACTTGAGATTACATAAAATAATAAGAACTTTTATTCTTGTATTTTAGGGAGTAACTTAAATCATGAACATATTTTTAAGTCCAAAAATAAAACATAAAAGAAAAAATAGTAATGGTATACCCTAGCTATTCCTAGTTCTCCTTTTACCTTTTTCCCAATATATTATAAAATTAAATTATAATACTATTACTTATAAGAAAACATAAAAGATGAAAAAGAAATTATTATGTTTTATGAACTAAAACAGAATAAAGTTATTTAAAAATGACTTATAAGTCATTCCTAATAAGTTAGTTTGACCCATATTAATGTAATATCAATTTTATCCCTATTTTATTTAAAAAAAAATTAAAAAAACAAATTTGTAAAAAAGAAGAGTAAGATGCAACGTCACTTTAATTGGCGTTAGAATTTTTATTTTATTTTTTTTATAGCTAAAGTCTTATATACTCCTTCATTTTCAACGTCGATGACTGAGAATAAACATAAAAAAATATTGATGTTTGTAAACAAGTACAAGAGAGATCAAAGAAATTAAAAAAAAAAAGAGATTCCAACGTCAGTTGAAGTGATGTTACATCTTACTCTTCTTTTTTTATAAATTTGCTTTATATATTTTTTTTAAAATAAGTTACAATGCCGGTTAGTTTCGCATTGGATCATATTTTTATTTTTTTTTCAGATTTCTTTAAAAAAATAAAATCGTTTTAAAAAACTTAAGATAATTTTTTTTAAAATTCGTTTTCAAAAAAAATATTTTTTAAAGTGGCGTTAGTTGCCTTTCTGATTTTTAGCCAAAAAAAAAATCAACGCCATTTTAAATGGCTTTCAATAATTTTTCTCAAATTAAATGTGAGAGACTTTACTTCCAACGACGGTCGTTGAAATTTTTATTTTTAAAAAATATTCGTTTAAAAATAATTATTTAAAAAAAAAATTAAAACTTTTTTTTAAAAAAGTCTTGCAAGTTGCACTCTGAATTCGCTTCCTACTCTCAATTCCCAAATTACTAGCCGGCTAGCGGAATTCGCTTCCTACTCTCTATTTCCCAAATCCACATCTCGAACTCTCAATCTCAAGTCTCAATCTCTCATCCCAAACCCAGATCTCAAACTCGGAACGTACGATATAAAATCTTACGGTCCGATTGTTGAGTCGAAATTGGATTTTGAGCTGACCCAGACTGGTGTTTCCGGCGAACTGGAATTATACAACGGTTAATCATGTGTGGCAGGTTGGGGCATCGGTGACGGGCGATGTGCCGGATAAGCATGTGTTTCTGCCGGCGAATTTGATTTCTAAAGGAACCCTAGATTTGTTGAGTGGACAGACAACCGGTTCCGACGGCGACTCCAGGCTCATGATGAAAAATGTATGCTTTCTTCTCTGCCTTAGTATTCGTCATTCCGTTAATCAATATTGTCGATGCTGAATATAGATATCGAGGGATGAGTTTACTTTCCTTTAATCGTTATATTGGTTGAATTTGAAGCAGGCTATTCCATTGACTAGGTGGATGCTATAAATCTGCTGCAAATCTTTAGGTACAACTGTAGAAGGAAAGATCAATGTGCTACTGTTACACCTTGAACTCGTGAAAATATACAATTTATCAAATTTCCTGCTAGTGTGTATAAATGTTTTCCTTGCGAATTCTACATGGAGATTCATTGATTGATTTGTGTGATGTGTGGACTCTCAATTCATCTGTTTTTAAGCATTAAATTTGTCTTCCTACATTTTGTGTATACAAGTAGCCAGCTTTATATCATGTTCATGCCCAACTTAAGTTGTTTGTGGCTGTTGTCAAGTTATTTGCTAAAATATGTTCATACGCAATCTACTAATTGATCTCTCTGAACATTATTGCCCTTGCCCATTAAAATTTGATTTCAAGTACTTTGAGCCTAAGGCATTCTGTCGGACAAGAATCATTTCTGGAGAGTTGACCTACACGTGTCATTTGATATGTTAATTTTTACTTGAAATGAAATGCTAGATATGAAATCAGGTGTTTGGTATGCTCTTTCAAGCTTAGAGATGCAATACCGGGAAAATTATATAGTTTTATTTTTTTTCTTTTTTTTGGTCAACATGAATAACATACATCTATGTATGAGAAGAATCGTGGTACAAAACTAATGACCTGCATCTCTCCCCCCTTTAGGTAATCTCAAACCACAAATTATCCTACATAGTTCAGTTTCTTGATAGACAAACTATATTTTCACCATCAATGCAAACACAGATCTTTCACATATCCATTTTGCCAAGGTAATATTCCTTGAATTCTTGCCAGTCTACAAGATTGTTCAGTGATCAGCTTATATGTCGATGGTCTCTGCCAGGGGACAATTCCAAATTCATCATTGTACTTTTCCATTCCTCCAACAAAGAACTACCAGGCAAAAGATCCAGCTCCAGACCGTTTCTTCTTTGCAGATTTATATATGATGTCAAAAACAATTTTATAGAACCTATCTCGCTGAGCTGGGTTGAAATCCTTGTTTTCACTAGACAATCCAAATTCAGTGAACATGATAGGTTTCTTTAGTTGATTAATGAGGTTAGTCACCATCCTCTAATTTAGTTATTTTGAATCACTTTTACATTGTTTCAATAAATTAATTACTTTATGGAAAAAAATATACATCTTCCAATATATTAATTTCTGCAGTTAATGCTTTACCTATAGGTGAGCCCTAAGTGTGGGATTGAGACCTATAGGTGAGCCCTAAGTCTATTTTCTATGATCACTTGGCCTTTTCTTTTTGAAATTCTTTATCTCAACCTTGCTAGTGTCATTAGCTTCTCTCCTTTGAGCAATAATTCTTTAGTTCTTACATGCATATTATTTCAACAGGCAATTAAAAGCCCAACTCTTGATTACACTCACTTTGTATCACTTCCCTTAGCTATACACCCACAATTGGTTGAGAAGCTCGTCAAATTTCAAAACTCAATATTAGAGATAATGTTGGTATGGAATTTTTTTTTTTCTGTGACTGAATAATGCACTAGCTCTCTTCGAAAAAGTTTTTTTTTGATTTGTTGACCTATTTTTGTAATTTATATGACAATTGGCTTATGAAACATTTAGACATAGTTTATTTAGAAAATATTTTCTTATAATTAAAATATATAACAAGAATTGTGATTAATAAAATTTATGCAGACCTTAATACACACAAAAAGGTGTAGGACTCATGATGGATGGAGTATTCTTTCAGACAAAAGAATAATTTGTTACTCTCTATGTATGACTTGCAAATGATGTTTCCCTTCTTAAGGAGAATATGGCATGATTACATCAAGATTTCCATTCTTGCAGACTATGGAAAATCTACTTGCACCTATTTCACTGGAGTCTCACAAGGTCGCTTTGGAGGACAAATCTGGCAAGACTTCAGATGATGCAAAAAGACTTGCACCATTAACAGGATCAGTAGTAGCATGATCAGATTATTTTTGTTTCAGACTCTATGCTGACATATTTTAAGCCTATTCCCCTCACTGGATTATACTAATCCAGAGCGAAATATTGCATAGCTACAGTTAATTTATCTAAGGATCTTATTGTAGGTTTTACATTAATTTTACATATGTTGGTCTGGTTAATGATCTTCAGCATGTATGCACCGCAGGTTCCAGGAAACCTTATAATCTCAGCTTGTTCAGGAGCCCACTCGTTTGATGCTTCACAGATGAACATGTCCCATGTAATCTCCCATCTTTCATTTGGTAAGAAAATCACCCCAAGGATAAACCAATCACTTGTGAGGCAGCATCTGAGACTGAAAAGGAAGTGGATTATTTTCACTTTGACTTGCCCAACTTAGATGTTTTGGGTCCAGACTTCTCCTTCTCTGAATTGTTGGGTGACTTTGATCTTGGTGGTGAAGAACTGAATTATTCATATCAGCCAGACATGGATTCCTCTCCAGATTCACTTTCAGGGTAAGTTTACATGCTCAACTTTCCTATTTATTCCCTATAGGCTATAGGACCATCTAAATGGTTCCCTCATAATTTAATTATGAATAATATGGGATAGTTATCCAGAGGCCACCAGTATCTCAACAAAATGTATCTCAACAAAATGATAACAAAAAGAAATTATGAGAGTTTTTCGTTTATCTGCAGGTGCAAACAATTTAATACCGATGGAAGTTGCTCTTAAAATTGCAAATAAAATTAGAGCAAATGAGAGGTTTTGTGTATACATTGTCATCCCAATGTGTTCGGAGGGTGTTCCTACAAGTACTGTTACCCAAAGGATTCTTTTGGCAGGTGAATTTCAACTATAATAAGACTCAAAATTGTTAAGCATCTATTCTTTGTAATAGACTCCTAATCATTCAGGAGGTGCAATTCAAATTTTAAAATTTACAATATATGTAAATATGCTACAAATGTTGTTTAAGAGTAATGACTAAGGTAGCACTTTCTTCTGATAATACATATTTTTATATAATTATATTCCAGCTTTAAAGATAGCTTCGTGGAGTCGTAGACCGATTATATAACATAGTTTTAATGAAGACTCCCATTGTATGTACTGATGCAATTAGAGGTGATGAATTGTCTGGTAAACCAAATGTGGCATTCAGTAATGCACTATAACTCTGTCAGACCTTGTTGTGTATAAGTGCATAGAAGTCTCCTTACAAAAATCTTAATCTAAGATAGTACACATGTAGTTCTAGCCTTCCGTACTATATTGAGATAGTTATTTTTATGAAAAATCAAGCGTCACTTCTTGGGGATGTATTCTGTGTCCTTAGATCAATACCTCTTGGGCATTATAATTTTAACAGATATAGTTGTTAAGATGAATATAAAACACTAGACAGAATTAATGTAACATACAGATTATAACGAGGCATACATTGACTTCATGGTTTATTGATGCTTTAAATTATTCAAGAGAATGTAGTTGAAGTTGTCAAGTGATCTTCAAATTTATTTTATTCGCATAGAGAACTCTTATTTCTTTTGAGAGTCGTGCCTTTAAACTATGTAATCATCCATTTTAATCATTATTCATACTAGCAACCTAGGATTGAGCCACAAAATACTAGGTCTGCGAGGGGAGGATGACATTATAAGGACATGTTCTGTCACATCTTTTGAACTCCGTGATATTGTAAATTGTTTGCGACATAATACTATGCAAATGATGTATGAAGTAATTTACAAGGCTTTAGAAGAAGCGGGGCTTGAGAATACGTATGAACCTCAAGATTATTTGAATTTCTCGCCTTGGCAATCGTGAGGTCAAGACTTGGAAGGAGTTCGGATGTCGGAAATTCTACTGCCACAAATAATTCTCAGGTATATATCTCGTACCTCTCTCATTAATATGTAGGCTTATCTCCTACTGTATTACTTGGTGATCCACAAAATTTGAGCAACTTCTATTCCACATGTTATCACAGCTAAGTTGTTCCATGAATATATATTTATAAATGCTTTTCACAAGATATCATTTTTCAAGTATTTTTGCATGCTTTTTGAAGATAACCCATCCCCTGATTAAATTGAATGCAATAATGGGAAATATTTTTGGCAATGGAAAGTGGAGTACTTGTTCTAACTTGTGCTATAACCAGGTTGGAGATTGATTATGCATTGATGTGCCAACCATATTTATTGTTTAGTCACTCAAATTGAACAAGAAATTGGTGGTATTCTAAATTATTATGAAATAGGAGCCAAGCCTTGACATTGTACCATGTAGCAACTCTATTGTCTTTGTGTATTGATTTTGGCGCTAAGTGTCTCTAGTGACCTATTTGCTTCATTTTTCTGACTTGTTATTATTTTTAAAATGTGCAGGAAGACTGCTTCTAATGACATCGTCTTACAATAACATGGTATCAAATTTCCGCATACGCTTACTTCGGAGACAAGGGGACGAAATTATGAAGTGTACTCTCTCTATATATGTAGATATATACTTTGATTGAAGAACTGTGGTAGCTTTAGATGGTTAATTGTAAAGATAATGAATGATTATGTAGTGGATGATTTTATTAAGTTAATAATATTTTAATTTTTTGTATTTTTGCCATTATTTATTATGGGGACATTGAGCCAACCAACACAAAAAGAATGTCAAATTTTGATTTGGCAACAATATAATTCGTTACCAAAGCATTGAACAAGTTTTAATATAGTAACAATTTTGTATACATTTAGCAACAAATTTTTGTTGCTAATGGCATTAAAAATATAATAATTGGCAACGAAAAATTAACCTAATAACAACAGAGAAAATATTGTTGTTAATACTAAAATAAAAGGCAACACTTTTTATCGTTGCAAATTATATCAACTTTCGTTGTACATATAAAAAAATGGCAACATATAATGTCGTTGCTAATCGACGACTTTCGTTGCTATTGAAAAATAACTAGCAACAAACATTTTTGTTGCTGATTCAGCATAATGTCATTGCCAAATAATATAATCAGCAACGAAAATCGTTGCTAAAAAGTTTACATTCCGCAACGAAAGCAAGATTAGGCAACAATTTTCATAATTTACTATAACAAAAAATGTCGTTGCAAAATGGTGTCAATTGCAACGAAATGCATGGTCGTTGCCAAAAAAAAAAGTTCATTTCGTTGCCAATTAGCAAGCTTTTGCAACGAAATGGAGTTTTTAGCAACGACATTTTAATTATTCTGCAACAATACATTTTGTTGCTAAAGGATCGATGTCCCTGTATGAAAGCCAAATTTCATTGCAAAATGTATTACTTTTGGCAACGAAAAAAATACATTAGTTGCGGAATAATTAGCAACGCTCATCACAAGAACGAAAAGACGAAACGATTAAAGAAAAAGTCGCCACAAAAACCCTTTAGCAACGAAATTTGGCACCTTTAGCAACGAAAATCGGTTGTTGCTGAAGTCCCATTTTTTTGTAGTGCCTGGTCTTAATCATACCAATGAACAGTCCATCTTTGCACTACGGGCCAAATATGACTTCCAGTACAATATAAGCATGAGGATGATGACAATAATATAAAGAATCAATTAAGTGAGATCAACGATAAATATTAGAAATTTATAATTCAATTAATCCAGAGTTCAAGAATGTCCAAATTGTGAACATGATAACTAATTGTGAAGTAAAATTCAAGAATGATATTCATGTATCAAAAATAATTTGGACAGAAAAGAATCTAAATTTTGTTGTGAACAATACTCATGAATAGTACCCCATGAATAGTACCGTATGGATAGTACTAATGAATAGTATCCCGAAATGAAAACATTAAAATTTAATAAGAAAGTTCAGACCAATATTCTAGTGAAATGATATTAGATGAACCGCAAATCTTAAGGAATTTCTAATCATTTCAAGGATTATAAAAGCAATACTTACCATAGTACGTTTAATTTAGGAATATGAAATGAAATAATATCACTTGCATAATATAGAGTATGAAAGAAAATGATATCCCTTACGAGTATTGAAATAAAATAACATCCTTTACGAAAAAAATTATTATCCTTTACCTTAGTAGAAACTAGATTTAACTTGGAATATCAGATATTGTCTTGAGAAAATCTTGCACTAAAAGCTACACTCAAAGTATTCTTATACTCAAAAGAAATACTCATAATAATGCAATAGGAATGCTTGAGATTTTTGATGTGTTTAGGAAGGAGGGGTATTCTCCCTTTTATAGCCCAGCACGGAGGAAGAAACAATATCATCTGCCTAATTTTATTCTTTTTTTCCCTCCTCCGCTTAACCTGCCTAACTTCTCATTTTCTCTGCCTAACTCTCATATTTTCATATAGGTGAGGGTCCACCTTTTGGAAGATGGATTGCAGGAAGGATTCTCCATCAACCACTCTTGGGAAAAAAACAAGGCTATATACATTGCTTTTGAAAACAAAGCATTCAAATATAATTTACAAACATCCGTCCCTTTTTATGACATGCATATATATATATATATATATATATATATATATTATCGGAGAAGATAATTGGGATTCCATAAAAAAAATATGCCAAACTTTTAACAAATATTTCATGCTAAATTCCTTCATTTATATGAAAATTGAACCAATATCTACCACATAATAATTATTCATAATTAATATTATAAGCTCACAATATTAACAACCAGATCATTCCCAAGAAAGAGGGGGCTTTTCGATAAGGATTTATCCTTATTGGCGCACAATTATATAACCTAATCCCTTTCCTCGACAGAATTTTCTAGACATTGCCAATAATGCTAACTAATAATATTATTCAAATAATATAAAATATTGCACATATGTTACTGCAACAATTATTGAATCAATGATATGAGATACTATGCAACAACTACTATGGCAATTGTTGAATACTGAGTGACTTCTTACGTAAGCATCAATAATCAGAGATATCTTGTGTAATACCGTGTGCTATCGCGTGCCACGCCAGACATCATTCATTTTTTTATCACCGAGTATTTCAACACTTAACGGTAAAAGTTTTGCCGTTATTTTTTATAACAAGGTTATTTCTGTTGCTTTCTATATCCGACAGTTATTTCATTGTGGGGTCTACCAATAATTGTGCCGTCATATGAATATTCCCCGACAAAAAGAATATTCTCCGACCAAACGAATATTTTATGACAACTTGTTTTCTTTAAAAAATTTACACATATCACCCATAACTATGGCATTATCTCAAATCAAAACCTTACTATTCAAAATAATATTTAGAAAAATAATTAAATCTTTATTCATAAAAGTTGGGGACTTACAGTCCCGTTACCCATTCACAGTCCAAAAAGGTACTAAGCCCAGTGCAAGTGCCCAACCTGAATCTACTTATGTTTCTCGAGAGGAGTTCGAGGGACTAAGAAATCAAATAACAGAATTAGTTGTCTTTTTGAAAGAACAAAATAAACAGACTCATGATCCATAAATACCCACTCAAACAAAATCCTCTGCATAGGGATGAAGTCAGGGTACTAGCAAGAAGGAAAAGGAAGTACAGATACCCGAATCTCTAATCCATGAAAAATCTAACAAAACCCCTTAAATCACCAATCTTAAAGAAGATCAAGAAACTGGTGATATTCAAAATAAAGTCCAACAAATGGAAGAAACCATTCAGTTAATCAAAGGGACTGGAGCACATGGAATTGTAACTTACCCATACCTTTGCATCTTTCCTGGGTTCATTATCCAGACAAGTTCAAAACTCCTAATTTTGAGAAATATGACAAATTGGGAGATCCTTACACTCATCTAAAAATGTTCATTGGAGAACTTGGATCCTATGTCGAGGATGAAAAATTAAGAATGCAGTTATTTTAAAAGAGTCTAACTGGAGAGGCCAGAGCATGATATGCCAGATTGGATAATTCCAAAATCTATAGCTATGAAAAACTAGCCCATGCTTTTTTAAACCAATACAGTTTCCAATCATAGATGGCTGTAAATAGGTATCAAATTACCAAAGTCAAAATATAAAACACTAAGTCATTCAAAGAATAAGCCCAAAGATGGAGACGTCTGGCTACTCAAATAATTCCATCAACGACAGAAAATGAAATGGTAATGACCTTCATTGACATACAAGTCACTCTATTTTAAAAGAGTGTCCTAGCATGCATAGGAAAACCATTCTCAGAAATGATCAAACACAGAGAGATAGCTGAGATGGGGTTTAAGTATGTGAAGATTAAAGACCTCACTGCTTTAGAAGCTGTGGCCGAGCACATTCAAGCTAGAAATTATGGGAATAACCCCTTGAGGGTTCATAAAAAGAAAGAAGAAGATGTATCCTTGGTGCTGCAAGGACAAACTAAGAGAGGCAATCAAAACTTTCCCATTTAAAGGAAAAACTATTCTCCTTTTCAAACATCTGCACAATCCTCAAATCCTCCATTACAAAAAGTGGGGGAGGTCAGACGCCAAAGAATTTTCATAACCTTAGGGGACTCATTGCAACATAGAAGAAAATTGTCCAGCTCCTTCCTCCAGCCGATCCAAGAGGAAAGAATTTTAATACAAGCAAGAAATGTGCTTATCATTCTGGAGCTTCAGGGCATGACACCCAAGATTGCTGGTCTCTCAAACACAAAATCCAGGATCTAATAGATAATGGTAAGATCGTGGTAACAAAGCCAAAACAACCACATGTGCAAGATAACCTTCTCCCTTAACACAAGGAAGAGAATGTCAATATGATCAACAAAGGGAGTGGAGAAAATTCCAATTACCTCAAATATATAGGTAATTCCCCCCAAACCAGCAAAGATAGTTCTGATAAGTGGGATTATTCAAAATTTCGATTTATGATAGAACAAGAAATGAAGTCTATCAATGAATGGGTTGATCAACTGGTATAACTGGTGATACATCAGCACCAAGTAACTCGATAGCTGATCAGTCAGGGACATACAAGTCTCCTCTCCCTTATTAACAATAAATCCAAGAAAATGAAACCTTGGAGGAAAAACTTGCAAGGAAAACCAGATTCTAGGCTCGTCGGGATTATGTAGACCAAAGAAAGTTTACTCCTTTGGGTAAACCAATGGAACAAATCCTACATATGTTGATCAATAAAGGGAAGATCACAACACTTCTACCCCCAATCAATCCACATTCCAAGAGATTTGACGCTCCAGGGTCTGTCAATACCACTCCAATACTCGGGGTCATAACACTAAAAGTTGCTGGGCAATTCGTCATATATTCTAGAATATGATTGACAACGGTGACTTGCAAATGGCAGATAATGATACTATATTGCCCGAGGAAGAGAAGATATTTTCTCCAGGAACATAAATATGGAGGGAAGTTATAGCAGTCATATCCATTGAAGGAGACTTATATGCAACACCTCTTGTAATCCAAGGAATAAAGCTCAAAGGTGTAAAGAACCCTTTGAAGATGGCTACACTAGAACCATTAGTGTTGCCCTTCAGGCCGTAGTGTCCCATTATCAACCTGAAAAAAGTCCCATGGAACTATGGGGAGGTTGATGGATCAATTTTAAATCAAATTGCTTCTATATCAAAGGAAAACCCGCTGTATCTACCTCAGCGAGTAATAAAGCCAGTCATCAAATTCAAGGGGAACGTGCCCGAGGAGAAAATTAAAGAAGTCCTCCGTAAAATGGGGCATAATGAAGCCAAGGTAATGCAAAGATTAAAAGAAGCACCCTAATAAATATCCATTCTAGATTTGGCATTCTCCACTGAAGATCATAACAAGGTCTTAATGAAAGTACTGGAAGAAGCTCACCTACCAAAGACGGTGGACAGTGGAAAGTTTTATCATTTGGTAGATCACATTTTCAACAATAATGTGATATCTTTTAATGATGATGACCTACCACCCAAAGGGATGGGCCATTACAAGCCATTACA
This sequence comes from Panax ginseng, assembly GCA_020205605.1. Lineage (NCBI taxonomy): Eukaryota > Viridiplantae > Streptophyta > Magnoliopsida > Apiales > Araliaceae > Panax > Panax ginseng. The sequence goes on from CM035129.1 coordinate 94,750,502, forward strand.
CATAGTAGTGATGTCTTTAGGATATGTGGTCAGAGGTGTATTAATAGATGGAGGATCTTCCTTGAACATTTGCCCATATGCCACATTGAAAAGAATGAAGATCAATATCAATCAAATCTGAAACAGCCACATAGACATACGAGCCTTCGATGGATCTCGACAAAATATTTTAGGAGAAATTAAATTGCCAATGGAGATAGGTCCACATACCTTTTACATATCCTTTCATGTGCTAAAAATAACCATAGGATATAATTTACTGTTGGGAAGGCTATGGATCCATATGGCAGGAGCAGTTCCATCTACCCTTCATTAACCGGTCAAATACATGATCAATGGTAATCTGGTCACTGTCAATGCTGAATCAGAATATCCTATCCATTTCCAAAGTGAAATGCCTTTAATTAGTCTCAATGAAGGAGGTGAGCAATACTCAGTATCAACTTATTGGGGCCCTGGCTTTAAGCTCAGAATTTCCATCGAAGTAATGTCGGCTAGTCAGGAAATGATATCCTTGAGTTTCCAGCCTAGACAAGGGTTAGGGAGAACTCAACAAGGAATCCGAAGTCCAATTCAAATTCCTAGCTAGACAAGGAAGGCTGGATTAGGCTATTTCTCTAGATCAAATCATCGAAACCCGCACAAGCATCCATCGATTCCTTCCTCTATAATTTTGCTACAAAATCTTACAGATGTAGGATTTATAAGGCCCCTGAGGAAAATTCCTATTTTCGTGGCGGGTATCTTAATTCCTAGGCTCTATCCGGCTAGTGAAAAAGAAGTCTTAATTCCGGATCCAGAAAGCTAGGAAAGGAATTAGATACTCAAACAAGAAGTGAAAAATCGGTTATCAAAGATGTACTTTTTGGTGCATACTGAGGGTATGAACGAGGATTTCCCAGATGATGACTGCTCAAAAGATCAAATCTTGATCCCTCGCATAAATAGGGCTAAGGAAAATCGGTCAAAAGAAAATAATGACCCTAATATGAATTTAGTCATGGTCATCATCAAAGAGGAGGAGGACATCAACTACCCCTTCATCATAACTATCCACAAGGACTTGACACTAGGCAACTGGAGCAGCACTCCTTGCATCTGTCGAAAAGGGTAAAAAAGGCAGAAAATCCCTCTGCCCTACTATGTAGATATTATTAACTGTTTACTTTTGTTGCACAGTACTAGACGTTACTTTTGTTATGTTTTTTCTAATGCTTTGTATGATCAAGCAATCTCATATATTGAGAGAAAGCATTTTGTTTTCAGGACTCCAGAGTTGGGTTTGTCTAGCCTTGCTAATGGAATGCCAAATCTCCACAATGACTACAACTTTGATGTAGAGTTAGACTTTGACTTGATGGGGATTGAGCAAAAAGAGATAGAGGACTATGAGCTGCCCGAGGAGATCAAAGAATGGGTCGAAGATAAACCTAAACCAAACCTTGATCAAACCACCACTGTTAATATCAAAACCTCAGAAAACCCTAAAGAAATCCAGATTCCAAGTTAATATAAAACTTTTGAATAAACTCTTTTATTCAAACGGACGTGGAATCCAATTCCAAGTTAATATAAAACTTTTATTTTAATTATATTCCAATTTAAAATAAACAATTTATCTTAATTGAAATAAATATTAAAATTAAAAAATTTTAGAATTTGGTGTTGGTAGCAATTTGCACCAGAATACAATGGAATATGAAGGTCTTGAGATCTGTGTTTCTTGCCCGAAAAACCTTTCCACGTTATGGTGTATCTGCGCTCCAGAATGAACTAGATACTGGTAGTGGTAGCATTACTAGCCCGTAAAACCTTTTTCTCGCTTATCACACAACCGCGCTCCGAATGAATAGGAGACAGTAGCAAGGCCCTCCAAATGAATAGAGAGGCGGTAGCAATTGCGCTTGTCATGAGAATCGAATAGGAAATTTTTTTGCCCAGAAAATTTGATCTAATCGCATACCATACATACATAGAATCATCAAGATCGATAATTAGCACAAAGTTAGGCTCTGATACCACTGTTGGGTTTGTATATAGCGTGATCATGCAATGAAATTACACAAAAAGTGTGGAAGTGCGATAAAATAAGAATTTAAAATTTTCATACAAACCCATCGCCAAGATCATACTATGTGCATAATTATCAATCAATAGAAAAGAGATGGAGAATAGATTTATACCCTCATAGAAACTAGCTTCCTCAAGTGCGAGTTCACCTCCAATCCTTCTTGCGTTTAACTGAAATCCACCGGGTTTGATTCCTTCCTTTGATCAACGTTAGCCACCCTAGTGTTTGGCCTCTAGAGGTGATCCACCAAGGAAGAACAAATATTCAAGAAGATGAGTGTTTGGCTCAAACCCTAGTTTTTCTATCTCTATAGAAAAAGGGGCGTACTCTCCCAACTATTTGAATCACGTATATTATTTTCCACACTAATATCTGATATAAGACTCCTCTTATAAAAATATCAGTTAATCTTTCTAATCTAATTAGAAATTAGGGTATTATTTAATTAATTAAATTTCTTTAATTAATTAGGCTCCCTAATCTTATTAGGGATAATTAATTAAACTCTTTTAATTTTTTGTCTCCTAATCTTATTAGGAATAAATGAGAGTACTTATATTAAATTAATTCTCAAACTCCTTTAGGAATTAAATAATAATAATAATAATAATAATATAATAATAATAATAATAATAATAATAATAATAATAAGACTCTCTTATTAATTTATATTTAATATTTTAAAAAAATTAAATAATAAATATTAAGCTATTTAATTTATTCTATCACCATAGATTAAATTAAATACACTTAACTTATTATTACGATTATGTCATTTACTTCTTAAATAAATATTTTTCCCTTTGCGATGTGACCCTTTAGGTTCTCTATATTAAACCAGTTGTGAATAAATAAATCAGAACAATTCTAATCTTATTTAAATAAATAAAGTAAACTATTAATTTATTTAAATAAATAATTTTTATTCTACAATAGGGATAAGCCTCCCTAGCGATTAACGACTTTTCAGATAATATAGATTTCAACATTAATCATAAAAGAACCTTTGAGTAGATAGTTACCTTACAATTCAATCCTTCTGTCAGAAATAAACATGTGAATGATATTCCTATCTACATATGATTTGATTATGATATATATATGAATGAATATGCAAGTATGCCTGCATTAAGAAAAGCTGTAAAGTCCTTTGATAGATAATAGAAACATAAGTACAAGGACTTAGAATGAATTGATCAAATATGTTAGGTTGATCCTACATAACCAAAACATCTTTGTAAAGTCCTTAAAAAGAAATGATGTATAAGAACTATAAATATAGAAAGATCAAGCATGTTAGGTTGATCTTATAATGTAATAGATAGGCTTGTCTGATCATTGAGCACTGCACCAGAAATCATAGTCTGCCAGGAGAGTCAAGGAAAACTCGAGAGCTATCGAGGCAGAATCGTAGTCTGCAAGATAGTAGATCTCGGAGTTCGTAGACTACCAGGAGAGACGAAGAAGGATCGTAGTGTGTCGAGGAGAACTTTTTTGGAGCCGTAGTTTGCTGAGAAAGTCATGTTCAAAATCGTAGAGACAGCCTGTGTTGATTATATCACGTTCTATTAACCTAATGTTTTGATGATGACTTATTCATTGGTACTAAATTCTTTATTGTGAATTTCAGGAAATTATTTCAAGAATTATTTCAGGAAATTATTCAAGACGATTGAAGAATTTTTGAGTCTTAAGAAAAATATGTAATGTCATTGCAAATATTTAAGTTTTTAGTTCAAGGCTCTAAGACATTTTATGTGTGCATTAAATTATGATTCATTTCTAACTATTTTGAAGTGGTCTAATTTTATTAGCATGCATGCATAATAGTTTTGTCCGTATTAATTCTCCATATCTTGATATTTGTGTAAAACATATCTTGATAAAATGAAAAGGGAGTATGGCGGTAGAGTTTTAATAGATTAAATGATTATAAGCCTTGGAAATATGAAATCATGATTATCTTTGAAGAGTTGGAATTTGTTACGTTATTATCATGATAACAGTTGGCGGCAGACTTTATGGGAATTAGTCTTAAATTACTCTTTGTATCTGACTTAGACTCAATTTTGGATTATTATTGAAAGAGTCCAACACATATTTGTAACTACTAAAGATAATTGGATTTGTCATTCCTTAGCCATTAATGGATGTATTTTTTGAAACGTTACTTATTTGTTGGCAATAAAAATATTTTCTCAATGGAATTGTGTTGTATAACAACGGTAATATATTTTTTGGGCTATAATAAGAACTGAGACCAGTGGTAAAAATTACAACACTTGAATTAATATTTTGCGCTCACATTCTTGGAAAAGCTATTCTATTCTTGGTACAAATTTTGAGCTGCTGATCAATTGATATTTTTAGTCAACTTTCGTGAGCTTCATATTGTTGATATCTATCTTTTATTACTTGATCATTGCATTCACTAGTTGAGCCTTGCATTGTTAAATTGTTTATTTGCTTTGATCATTAGACCTCTATTATTGTAATCTTAATTATTTTTAGACAAGTGTTGTCTAAAGAAATTTAATCCTGGTGGATTAAGATTTGTTTACAAACAGGTTCAAGGGAGCATAGGTGCTTAAGGGGTGCATTGGTGCACAAGGAGCAAGAGTGCTCAAGTGAATTATTGTGATTCAATTTTATAGAATATGATTTATAATAAGAGTCTTTTAAAGAAATAAAAGCGAGTCTCCAATACTAGCTGGTATTGGACGTGGACTAGGCTATTATTATAGAGGGTAATAGCTGAACCACGTAAAAAATCTTGGTGTTATTTTTTACTTGCTTTAATTTAATATCACTCAAGCTAATTGATTTGCTTAATAAACATAATTTAAATATTGGTTTCATCGAAAGAATTTTTGTTAACATTAAATATTTTATTTAACTTATAAAATCACCAAGAAATTTTCTTAAACAAAAATTCAATTCGGTAGACCATATTCATTCAGCAAACTGCATTCATCAATATAGTAGGCTATATTCAATAATTTGGTTTTAAATTTTTAAATTGGTCATAGTTTGTATCCACACTTATTCAACCCCCCTTCTAAGTGTGCCTTATCTGAATTTCATTTGGTATCAGAGCTTGGCTATACTTACTTGGTCTTAAAGGTGACTTGTAGGGAAAGATTCTGACATAACACAGTTCGGGAACAAAAATCAAGAAGGTCAATCAACCAATAGACCTCCAGTGCTGCATGGAATAGAAAACTATAACTTCTGGAAATTCCGAATGAGGATCTACCTTAAAAGAGATCCTTGGGAATGGTGGGTTTTGGAGAATGGACTAGTTATTCCAACGAAAGATGACGGTACTCCAAAGACTCTACTAGAGATGAATTCAACTGAAACTTCATGGTTTCGTATGATTCAAGAGCTATGAATACTCTACTAAGTGGCATGGTGTAGTCGGAGATTGACAAAGTATCATCATGCAACATAGCTAAGGAAATTTGGGACACTCTAGTGGTGAGTCATGAAGGAACATCAAAAGTTCGAGAAGTTAAACTAAACATGCTTATGCATGATTATGAAATGTTCAAACTTGAGAAAGATGAAACTATAAAGATGGCTCAAGCAAGGTTCCTTGTTCTTCTGAACTCCTTAAAGCTACTAGACAAATCTATTCCACAAAGTGAGATTAATCGTAAGTTACTTCGGGCTATGCCCAAGAGGTTTGCATCTAAAATTACTACTCTTCAAGATTCCTCTACTATATCTACTATGGATACACTAACCCTCTTTGGTGAACTTGAGGAATATGAACATCAGTTAAAGAGGTATGACGATGAGGAGGAAACTCCTCGTAGAAAAGTTTTAGCTCTTAATGCAGGAAATGAAGAAGAACTTGATGATGATTCTAACGAAGAGATAGCTATGATGTCAAGGAGACTCAAAGGACTTTTACAAATGAAGAATAAATGAAAGATTATCTTTAACTCAAATAAAGGCAAAGGAAAGCAAACTGAAGAGACATGTTTTGAATGTGGACGTCCAGGGAACTTCAAGAAGGACTGTTTTCAACTAAAGAATAAAGGAAAAACAGGCTTCAAGGATAATAGGAGAAACAAGGCACTGGTCACTTGGAGTGATGAAGAAGAATCTGAAGTTGAGGTCGACGCTAAGGATGAGATAGCACAAGTATGCTTCATGGGAATAGAAGGTGATTCAAACGAGGTATCTGATATTGATTTTAATTCTTTGAAATAAGAAAATGCTAAATTAAAAGAAAAGAATACATATTTGAAAGACCTAGTAAATACATTAATGTGTGAAGTTGATTCTTTGATAGATGAAAAGAAGGAAATTGAAAAGGAGTCATCGTGTAAAGAAGAAAAGGTTTTGATTGCTAAAAATGATTATCTTGAGAATTATAACAAAATTCTTTTTAACAAGGTGACTTACTTGAACAATGAGGTTGGAAAATTGACTAATGAACTAAAAATGCAAGATGTATGTATTGATGCTTTTAGTAATGAATCCCAGTCTAAACCCATTCATACTAATGAACTTCAAAAGGAAGTAGATTTGTTAAAAATATCTCTTACTAGATTTGTTCAAGGAGAAGAAAATTTAACTGTTATGTTAGGAAAACAAAGGCCTAGTTTTGATAAACAAGGAATAGGTTATAATCCCACTCATAAAACTGAAAATGTGAATATGCTTAAATCCAAGTCTTATTTCAAATTGAATTACTGTTCTCCTTTCATAACATGCAAAACTGTGGTATTAAAGGTCACTTGGACATAAATTGCTTTAAGAAAAATAAGATTAAAATGGTATAGGTTAAAAAGGTTGATTTACTTGCAACTAACACTAAAGGACTCAAAAAGATATGGGTACCAAAAGGATAAATTAATTTTTCTTGACAGGTATGCTTCAAGGCGAAGGTTCCATCTCAAAAATGGATTCTTGATAGTGGATGCTCTCGTCACATGACTGGTGACAAATCAAAGTTCGTGAAACTAAAAATCAAGAAGAAAAATGGAACGGTCACATTCAGAGATAATCGAACCTGTGAGATTGTTAGAAAAGGTAAAATCGGTAATGGTAAGGTTAACATTGATAATGTTCATCTTGTTAATGTACTTGAATTTAATCTTATAAGTGTTAGTCAGTTAATGGATAATGGACATCAAGTTAGTTTTGAAAAGGATAAATGTACAATTTCTCATGGTACTAACAACTCTATTCTAGTTGCACAAAGGGAAGGAAATATATATACTCTTAATTTTGAGCAACAGGAGGAAGAACTATGTCTTACCTCGGTGCAAGATGAGGCTAACCTATGGCATAAAAGGATGGGACATGTTCACATGGATTTAATCAAAAAATTATCCTTTAAAAACCTTGTCAAAGGATTGCCAAAAATAAAGTTCTAAAAGAAAGGAGTATGTGTTCCTTGCCAACTTGGAAAATACGTAAGAACATCATTCAGTGCAAAGAATATTGTATCAACCTCCTCTCATTTACAATTACTTCATCTTGATTTATTTGGCCCAGAAAGACATGCTAGTATTAATGGTAAATTTTATGCATTTGTAATAGTTGATGCTTTTTCTAGATATACATGGGTATTATTTTTGAGAACCAAAGATGAAGCATTTAAAGAATTTGAGAAATTGATAAGAAATTTAGAGACTAAATATAGTCTCAGACTTATAAAATTTAGGAGTGATCATGGTACCGAATTTCAAAAGGATTTTATTATATTTTGTGATCAAAAAAGAATAAGCCATGCGTTTTCAGCTCTAAGAACTCCTCAGCAGAATGGAGTAGCGTAAAGGAAGAATAGAACATTACAAGAAACTGCTAGAACATTGCTGCAAGAGAGTAAGCTCCCAAAGAAATTTTGGGTCGAGGCGATAAGCACATCATGTTATGTTTAAATAGAGTACTCATTCGTCCAATTATTTTGAAAACTCCTTATGAGCTTTTGAATAATAAAATTCCTAATATAAGTTATTTCAAAGTATTTGGGTCTAAAAGTTATATACTAAATACTAGTGATAACTTGGGAAAATTTGATGCCAAATCCTATGAAGGTATTTTCATTGTTATTCACATAACAGCAAGGCGTGTCGTGTATTTAATATTTACAAGTTATGTGTTGAAGAATCTATTCATATAACTTTTAATGAGACTAACAATGATCTTCCAAAAGATAGAGAAGAGGATGCAGAAAATTTGGAGATTTTCACAAATCCAGTAAACCGAAGAGAACCAGTCAGCAGACCGAATAGACAAATTCAACAGGTTAAATTGAATAGTACACATAAAAATGAACAAGAAGAAACACAAGATTTTGAAGAAAATTTTCCTCAACAAGAAGAGGTAATACATGATGTTCAAATGCCAAAAACCGCAAGGTATCTCAAGGATCATCCACCGAAAAATATCATCAAAAATATAAACAAAGGAGTTACCACACGGAGAAGCCTACAAAATCAATGTACGTTCTCTACATTCTTATCATAAGTTAAGCCAAAGAATGCTAAGGAAGTTATACTTGTTGAAAATTGTCTAATGGCAATGCAAGAGGAACTTCAAAAATTTGAACGATGTCAAGTTTGGGAATTAATGCCTCCTCCTAAAGATGTTTCTGTCATTGGAACAAAATGGGTATTTAAAAACAAGCTTGATGAGCATGGGATAATCACTCGCAACAAAGCAAGGCTAGTGGCTCAAGGGTACAATCAACAAGAAGGGATCGACTACGAAGAAACTTATGCTCCAGTTGCAAGACTAGAGTCTATTCGAATCTTGTTAGCATTTGCTTGTTACAAGAAATTCACGGTTTATCAAATGGATGTAAAGAGTGCGTTTCTTAATGGATACATCAATGAAGAAGTCTATGTCAAACAACCTCCTGGATTCGAACATGAGAAGTATCCAAATCATGTTTTTATGCTAAAGAAAGCTCTCTATGGTCTCAAACAAGCTCCAAGGGCTTGGTACGAGAGGTTGAGTAAGTATCTTATTTCAAGTGGTTTTACTAGAGGTAAAATAGACTCATCATTATTTATTAAACATGAAAAACAATAAATAATCATTGTTCAAATATATGTAGATGATATAATATTTGGTACTACTAATGATTTTCTTTGTGAGTGGTTTTCAAAGTGTATGCATAAGGAATTTGATATGAGCTTAATGAGAGAGCTAAATTACTTTTTGGGACTTCAAATCAAGCAAACAAAGGAAGGGGATCTATATTCATCAAACCAAGTACACAAAAGAGCTTCTCAAAAGATTTGGTTTTGAAGGAACCAACCCAAAGGCTACACCAATGAGTACTTCGATAAAGCTCACTTCAGATGATAAAGGTATAAATGTAGAGTTAACCAAATATCGAGGTATGATTGTCTCTTTATTATATTTAACTGCATATAGACCTGATATAATGTACAGTGTATGTCTTTGTGCTCGATTTCAAGCAAAACCCAAAGAATCCCACTTCCATTCGGTTAAAAGAATTTTTAAATATTTAAGTGGTTCTATGAATTTAGGGTTATTTTATCCAATAAGTAATCATTTTGAACTAATGGGTTATTCAGATGCTGACTATGCAGGGTTTCAAATTGATAGAAAAAGTACAAGTGGTGCTTGTACATTTTTGGGATAAAGTCTTGTTTCATGGCAAAGTAAAAAGCAAACTTCAGTTGCCTTATCTACTACTGAGGGTGAATATTTAGCTGTAGGTAGTTGTTGCTCTCAAATATTATGGATGAAACAAACTCTATGTGATTTTTGTGACGCCCCTAAAATAGGTCCATTCCACCCAACCTATTCTGAGTCGCCAATAACATGGTACAGAAATAACTACAACTTTATTAATACAACCCATAAACTGTGAGTTTAAATACAAATATTGTCATCTAGATAATATACATACCCAACTAAGTCCTCATTACAATTATTGATACAATACTTTACAAAAATGGTGAGGACTACTAAAACAACTTCCTAGAACCTTCATTCCGTACCCCGACTAATACTCGCTACATTCTCGCCTCCTGAGAAAAAAAATGGAACAAAATGGAAAAGGGTGAGCTCAACTAGCCCAGTAAAGAATATTATGACTAAGATAATATAGAACAAATTATCGTTAGTCTTCAACAGAGAAAAATCTGATAGAATACAATAGACAACAAGTTTCAGATCAGCAGCGGAAATAATAATTCATAGATGAGTTACGTAGAGAATGAAATCAACTATAATCTATGAATTTAAAAGTCCATCACCATTATTTTATCCTTGTAACATCAATCAATGCACATCTTGAATCATATATTCATCTTTGTACTACATGCCAAAGATATTCATTTGTCGGTAATGTTCATCTCAACACGTGTACATCTTTGCACTACGGGCTAAAGATATTCATCATAAAATCAACCATCTTTGCACTACAGGCCAAAGATATTCAGTAACATCATCATTTAGGACTGAGGATGATGAAAATAATTTTAAAGAAAACGAATCCAGTGAAACAAAAGAACAAGTATTATGGATTCGTACTTTAAACAATCCGAGTTCAAGAATACTTCATAAACAATCATGGTGAAGTAAAATTCAAGAATGATCAAAACATAGATACAATCAAAGCTAGTATCCATAATAGATATTTTGGACAAAATACAAAAATTTAATTTTTCTGTGAATAATGCCGTATTTGTGAGTAGTGCCGTATACGTAAATAGTAACTCCGACACAAAAAGTTCCAAATTTGATTAAAAGTTCAGATCAATACTTGAAGATAATGATATTGAAAGAAATAATATCATATATGAAAAAATAACATCCCTTACCTCGAAAAGAGACGTAGATTTGGACGGAATACTAGATATAGTCTCAAGGAACTTGCCAGATATAGCAACACTCAAGATATCAAAATACTCACAAGAATACGCTCAATATATCGAGAGAAATAGAGAAAACTTGAGCTTACGGTGTGATTTTCAATTCTAACCTAAGCACCCTATTTATATGAAAATACTTAGAACACCAAAGTAGAAAATTTAATATAATATTAATATATTTATCAAATTTTCCTTAGCTCACCTCTAGACATCTGATTTCAGCACTTTGCACATGTTAATGATGTCCACAAAATACAAAAAACGTTTTTTTATCAAAAAAATAAATAAAACTTCCAAAAATCAATTCTTTCGGAACTTCAGAACTTCAATAATTCATAATAAATTGCCCCTTTATCAGAAAAATTCAAACCACATGTCCTTTCCATAGAAAATTTCATTCTCTACAACTTTGCAGAAGAAAGTTTTTCCAAATTCCAAACAAAAATTGACCGAAATCTACAAACGGACGATTTTACAGGCTATAATCAAATTTCGGTCAAGAATTGGGGTCTACCGACACAGAAAACATGTGTTAATCTTTTAATGCAACAAAAATACTCTTCCTCCTCATATACTCATATATCCCACATTCATTGTAAAAATATCACACTTATTATATTATTAAAATAATATATTTAAATGAATTATTTTATCGAAAAAAGATAAAATATTAATTTTCAACAATTGTCACATTAAAATTTTCTCCATCTATATCCACATAAAATCAATATTTTCCTCATCATATAAATCAATAATTAATTATTCATAAATAATATTACGTAATCACAATCACGACAATCGTGCGCTTTCAGAGAAAGGGGCTTCCAATAAGGATTTCTCCTTATTGGCGCGCAATTAGATAACAATTATTGAGTAATGCCTTCTTACGTAAGAATCAATAATTGGTGCAATACCATGTGCTACTGTATTTAAACCACCGGGTATTCTAACAGTATTAACGGTAACAACTACGCCGTTATTTATAAACAACTTATTCTTATTGTTTTCTTCCTCCAATCGCTTTTTCAGTTATGGGGCCCACATTAAGGCGCTTAAATCGCATTTAATATTCCTCGATAGTAAAAATATTCCACGACCAAACAAATATTCTCCGATAAAATGAATATTTTAAAACCACTTGCTTGTTTGAAATAATTGCGCATTTTACCCATAACTCACCACATTAATCAAATCAACCCTTACTATTTCAACATAATAAATAGAGGAAATTTAATTTTATTTAATAATAAGTTGGGGTCCTACAACCTCCCCTCCTTATGAAATTTTGTCCTCGAAATTGACGTACGTACCTAGTGTTTCGAAAAGGTGATGATACCTCGCTACTCCCAGGTCATTTCTTCAATAGCATGGTTCCTCCACAAAACTTTGACTTGTTGTATGACCTTTGTACGTAAGTCATGCTCCTTCCTATCCACAATCTTGTAAGGTACCTCTTCGTACGTTAAGTCTTCGGTTATCTCGTCCGGTTCTAACTCAGTAACGTGGTTCGGGTCGTCCACATATTTACGTAACATCGGTACGTAAAAAACGTTATAAACACGTGACATACTTGGCGGTAAAATGAGTCTACAGGCCACAGTTCCTATTCGATCGAGAATTTCAAATGGAATAATAAATCGAAGGTTTGAGCTTTCCTCACATCACTGATTCTCGCTTTTGAAAGAACAACTTCTTGCACCTCCTTCTTCAAATTCATCAGCTCCGGTGTGTAGCTTGAACAACTTTGACTTTATCGATTAAAGTCGATTATACTCGTATATCATCACGTGGGTACCTAGAGTTTTCATCTCCATCTCTATTATTTGTAAGTTATACGAAATGAGTCTTTGACAATATCGTACTCGTATACGATCTTCTACTCAATACGTCAGCTACCACGTTCGCTTTTCCAAGATGGTATGGTCAGAACATGTGCTGAAATGAGTCTCCTCTTGAGTTCTTTGAAGCTCTTCCCACATTCCTTGCTCCATTCGAATTTTGTATCTCTGCGAGTCAGCTGAGTTAATGGAGTAGCAATTTGAGAAAATCTTTCCACGAATCTCCGATAATAACCAACTAAGCCTAGAAAGCTACGTATTTCGATTATTGACTTAGGTTGCTCTCAACTGTGACTCATATCCCAATCTTGGATAACACGTCACAATGGCACCTATTAGTTTACTACCGCACGAATATGGCGTCCCCTACGGAGAGTCTGGCTTCGGTGCATTCCACAAAGGAAGTCACCAGTTAGAGGCTCGGGTATCAACTTCTACAGTTGGGTTTTTAACTCCTGAAGTTCAATAGGAGCCATTCAAATGAGATTTTAGAAATGGGTTTTATCTTGGATTTAAAAGTCAATACAAATTCAATATCACGCTCTGGGAGTAGACCAAGAAATTCTTCAGGAAATACATCAGGAAATTTACTAACAACAGAAATATCATTCAAATCTGACGTATTTTTGTTCAAGTCCATGACATGGTTAAGAAAGCTTGACATCCGTTTTTCAATAAACGAATGGCTTTATGGCTTGATATGAAAGAGTTTGACTTCAATGGTTTGGTTGCTTGAATTCTAATAACAGGTTGCTTAGGAATATGAAAACTAACAACCTTACGAAAACAAGTATCTTTAAAGAGATAAGATCAACATGTAATGTGATGGTGCCAACTTGGATCAAACAAAATTTATAAGTAGTGGATGTAACGAAAGTTTCTCCTAACAGAGTCTCCACATATAAGTCAAAGTCTAATTTCTCTATAGTCAAGTTCAAACGTTGACCGCAAGCAAGAGAGATAAAAGAATGGGTAGAACCGGTATCTAGTAAGGTATAAACTTCGCAAGAATTTATAATTAACTAACCCGTGCTAACTTCGTTCGGGTTCCTCACATTCTGACCGATCACGACAAATGTTCTTCCAGGAACCGTTGACTTTGACTTTTCTGGGACAGCCTTTTGAGTCACCATCCCCGCTGGATTGGGTTTCGCTACCGTACAATCTTGAGCGATATGTCCTTCCTTTCCACAATTATAACATACCTTGAATTTTTGTGGGCAGTTTGGGCTGATATGTCCCTCCTCTCCCCATTTGTAGCATCTAACCGGCGGCCGTTCTCCTCCCTTAGAACCAGTTGCTGTTGGTGCTGACGTCTTCACATGGTCATTGTTGAATCTCCTCTTTGTAAAATCTCCTCCCGACTCGCTTCTATTCTCATAGCCATGACTACCACTAGAGTGGTTACCATTTTTGTCCGTCTTTTTCTTTCTCCGCTGGTTATCGTTATTCTGTTGACTGCTATCTCCAATATAATCCTGGTTTTGATCCCTCGGTTGACCGTACTTGTTATCTCACTCTAACAATTGAGCCCTGTTGACAACATCTGAATAGAGAGAAAATTTATGAGAAATGAGATACTAACGTATGCCGGGTTTCAAACCTCTCAGAAACATCCGCGTCATACGCTCTTTTTTCTCCACCAAATGAGGTGCAAACATGGACAACTCTGCAAACTTTGCCTCGTACTGGGACACCGTCATGTTATTTTATTCCAGTCTAATAAACTCTACTTCCTTCATATGACGAATACTTTCAGGGAAGTACTTATCATTGAACAGTTTCTGAAACGTCTCCCATGACATGCTGAGTGCAGCTGGATGGGTACGCTTTACAGATTCCCACCAATAATCTGCCTCATTACGGAACATAAAAGTAGCGAATGGAACCTTTTGTTCCTCCATGCATCTCAAGACATCGAATATCTTGGTAATTTGCTTAACCCACGTCTCTGCCTTAATCGGATCCGGCTTTCCCCAGAATTATGGTGGTCCCAACTCTTTGAACTGCTTGGCTGTGACAAACCGTGCGTTGCTTTCATTTCCACCTGTATTTTGAACACGAATCTCCCTCGTCTGATTTTACATGAACTGCAAAAAACTTCTAAACATCCGTCTGCTCATCATCTCTCTTCAATGGCGTTGTTCAAAAGAGGAACATTGCCACTATCTTTGCGTTTCTCCTCATTGGTGAGTACAGAGCGCCTCCACGGCCTCATTTACTCCATCGTTAACATTCTCGATCGACATTCTCAAAATCATCGCCATATAACAAGGGTTAATTAAAGAAATCAACATATCACATAATATCCCTATATAATACCAACTAACAAATAAGCTTAGGTAGGACATACTAGCGAAGGATTTACTCGTCTCTCCCCTCCTATTTTTATTCCCTGATCTCCGCCAGAGATCATATCCCTAAGCTCTGATACCAACTGTGACGCCCCCAAAATAGGTCCATTCCACCCAACCTATTCTGAGTCGCCAATAACATGGTACAGAAACAACTACAACTTTATAAATACAACCCATAAACTGTGAGTTTAAATACAAATATTGTCATCTAGACAATATACATACCCAACTAAGTCCTCATTACAATTATTGATACAATACTTTACAAAAATAGTGAGGACTACTAAAACAACTTCCTAGAACCTTCATTCCGTACCCCGACTAATACTCGCTACATTCTCGCCTCCTGAGAAGAAAAATGGAACAAAAAGTAAAAGGGTGAGCTCAACTAGCCCAGTAAAGAATATTATGACAAAGATAATATAGAACAAATTATCGTTAGTCTTCAACAGGGAAAAATCTGATAGAATACAATAGACAACAAGTTTCAGATCAGCAGCGGAAATAATAATTCATAGATGAGTTACGTAGATAATGAAATCTACTACAATTTATGAATTTAAAAGTCCATCATCATTATTTTATCCCTGTAACATCAATCAATGCACATCTTGAATCATATATTCATCTTTGCACTATAGGCCAAAGATATTCATTTGTCGGTAATGTTCATCTCAACACCTGTACATCTTTGCACTATGGGCTAAAGATATTCATCATAAAATCAACCATCTTTGCACTACAGGCCAAAGATATTCAGTAACATCATCATTTAGGACTGAGGATGATGAAAATAATTTTAAAGAAAACGAATCCAGTGAAACAAAAGAACAAGTATTATGGATTCGTACTTTAAACAATCCGAGTTCAAGAATACTTCATAAACAATCATGGTGAAGTAAAATTCAAGAATGATCAAAACATAGATACAATCAAAGCTAGTATCCATAATAGATATTTTGGACAAAATACAAAAATTTAATTTTTCTGTGAATAATGCCGTATTCGTGAATAGTGCCGTATATGTGAATAGTAACCCCGACACAAAAAGTTCCAAATTTGATTAAAAGTTCAGATCAATACTTCGGCATAATGATATTGAAAGAAATAATATCATATATGAAAAAAAATAACATCCCTTACCTCGAAAAGACGGTACTCTTGACGGGAATACTAGATATAGTGCTGAAGGGAACTTGCACCGTATAGCAACACTCAAGATATCAAAATACTCACAAGAATACGCTCAATATATCGAGAGAGAAATAGAGAGAAAACTTCAATTTCTGGTGTGATTTTCAATTCTAACCTAAGCACCCTATTTATAGGAAAATGCTTAGAACACCAAAGCAGAAAATTTAATATAATATTAATATATTTATCAAATTTTCCTTAGCCCGCCTCTAGACATCTGATTTCAGCACTTTGCACATGTTAATGATGTCCACAAAATACAAAAAACGTTTTTTATCAAAAAAATAAATAAAACTTCCAAAAATCAATTATTTCGGAACATCGAAACTTCAATAATTCATAATAAATAGCCCTTTTATCAGAAAAATTCAAACCACATGTCCTTTCCATAGAAAATTTCATTCTCTACAACTTTGCAGAAGGTTTTCCAAATTCCAAACAGAAATTGACCGAAATTTACAAACGGACCATTTTATAGGCTATAATCAAATTTCGGTCAAGAATTGGGGTCTACCGACACACAAAACGTGTGTTAATCTTTTAATACAACAAAAATACTCTTCCTCCTCATATACTCATATATCCCACATTCATTGTAAAAATATCACAATTATTATATTATTAAAATAATATATTTAAATGAATTATTTTATCAGAAAAAGATAAAATATTAATTTTCAACAATTGTCACATTAAAAATTTTCTCCATCTATATCCACATAAAATCAATATTTTCCTCATCATATAAATCAATAATTAATTATTCACAAATAATATTACGTAATCTCGGTGATCGACAGGTTCGAGGAAAGAGGGCTTTCCAATAAGGATTTCTACTTCGGCGCCGCAATTAGATGACCAAACCTCTCCTTAGATTTTAACTTTTTAGACATTGCCAATAATGTTATCTAATAATATTATTCAAATAATATGAATTTTGATCCGATAATGAAAATATTGTGCGAGAATAATTATTAAAACAACAATAATATCAATGTAGCAATTATTGAATCAATAAAATATAATATTGAATAAAGAATTCTTTATAACAATTATTGAGTAATGCCTTCACGTAAGAATCAATAATTGGTGCAATACCGGTAATAATCTCGTGTGTTTAAACCACCGTGTATTCTAACAAGATTAATACTGCAGAATAACCACGCCTGCTAGTTATTATGAACAACTTATTCTTGTCGTTTTCTTCCTCCAATCGCTTTCCATTATGGGGCTCCACAAAAGGTCTAGGCCGTAAATTTAATATTCCTCGACAAAGAAAAATATTCCACGACCAAACAAATATTCTCCGATAAAATGAATATTTTAAAACCACTTGCTTGTTTGAAATAATTGCGCATTTTACCCATAACTCACCACATTAATCAAATCAACCCTTACTATTTCAACATAATAAATAGAGGAAATTTATTTTCATTTAATAATAAGTTGGGGTCCTACAATTTTGATATAATATGCATTAAGGTGCCTATATATTGTGATAATTCGAGTGCTATTGACATATCAAAGAATCCTGTTTTGCATTCACGTACCGAACATATAGAGGTAAGGCATCATTTTTTAAGGGATAATGTTTCAAAAGGGTTAGTTAAATTGGTTTTTATTCCTACAGAAAAACAATTAGCTGATATTTTCACTAAACCCTTGAGTGAGGAAAGATTTTGTATGCTAAGGAGAGAACTTGGAATGTGCATGGTATAATTGTGATTTACGTACTTAAAATTTTATGACATGCAGATTATATTTTATGCATATATGTATCATTTATTTTCTGCATGATATCTGATAAAATATATCTGTTTGTAATTCCTTATTTGTTTAAACTATATTCTAGATATACGATTCTATTAATGATCAATGTCTATCGCCGAATATCAATTAATTGGGAAACGTAAAGATTTCTACCTTGAAATACGGAACAACAGCCAAACAGACTTTTATAATTGAAAAGATGCACGTCTTTCGGTGACAGACTCTTGATTAACTTCTATTTCGTATATCTTTATATCTTCAACTTTCTTCTTAAATCAGATATTACACTTCTGTCATTTACCAAAAACCCTTCGTTTCACTTTCACAAATTTGTAACACCATGAAAACCAGAGCTAGCAAGCGATCGTCTGGTAAATCCAACGACGAAGGATCTTCGTTAAAGAACGTTACTAGAATAAAAATGAAATCCAAGCAAGTGCAAAAGAACTCTTCTGTGCATGTGTTGTCTGATGCCACAGTATTATCCGACGATTCGGATTCAAGTTTTTCTTTCTTAAACACTACAGAAGCAGAACCATCGCAATGGAGCAAGTTGAAGCAGCCAGTGTATGAAGAGTATCTCTCTTTACAGCCAGAATCTCCTTCAAACATGGTAAATCCATTTTCATCTTCCCTTGATATGCAAGAAAATTTCTTCAAAGGATATAGTTTTGAAACTCATTTTAAAAATTCAATTTCTACAAAGCAATTTGTGTATAAAAAATCTCTGGATCTATTTTATCTCAAACACTCTGTTCTGGAAAAACTCTTCACTGATTGTGAAATATCCCCTATGCTTCTTCCTCCTACTATTGCTTATCCTAGGTTAGTCCAACAATTTTACACTAATCTTGAATGCAATGGAGATTGTTTTACAACATATGTTAAGGGTAAGTCATTATTTTTCACTAGTATTGATTTGGTAGCATTCTTGGTGTTTCTTCTACTGGACCTTATCCTTTTATTCTTAAAGGTGCTGCTAATATCCCTTTTCCTCCATTGGAACAACTTCATATTGTTATGAATGATTATTCTCTTACAACTCTATTTCTTCCAAAAACTGTGAATGTGTGTTCTACTGCCTATGTGTTACATAAGTTGGTTAGGTATAATTTGTTTCCACGACTTTGTGGTGGAGAAGATTTTACTTATTAAGATTTAGTTGTTGTTGCTATGATTCTTAAGGGAAAACCTTTCAATTTTTCTCAAATGATGTTGTCTCATATGCAAAGTTGCATTCGTCAAACCAAGAAGTGTCTTCCTTATAGCAAGTTTTTAACAAAACTCTTCCAACATTTCAAAATATCTTTTGATGATGAAATTTCTGTCACAAGTAATGAGCTTATCGATACTGCTAATCTGACAAAATCTCATATTACTTTTCATGCCAGTAAGTTTGTTCGTCTTCTCCCTGATCCTCCACCTATTTCTCCTACTCACGACTCATCTTCATCTTCTTTGCCAAATTCTCATGGGTCTGACATTATGAATGTTTTAAATGAGATTCTGCAAAATCAAAATTATGTGAAAGCTGATTTGGTCGAAATAAAAAATCGACTTGTGATTCTTGAGAAAGGAAAACTACCGATGGATGCTCCAGAAATTAATAAGATATATCATTATGTTGAAGATGAATTCATTGATCTTCAGGCAGGTTTTGAGATTTAAACACTGGAAATGGTTGAAGCACTCCAAAGAAAATTTAATAGGAACACCTGTCAGTTGAGTCAAGAGGTTAAGTTTATTAGTTATCAACTCGGGGAGCTTGCAGATTTCATGGCAACAAGATTCAATGATGTGGGACAGAGATTCCATGTTCCAACCATGTATTACCCAATCCCAGAATGGCCAATGTGCAATTGGATGGCATAATACAAAGGTGATTTTCTTGACATGGCACTTACTCCTACAACGTTTATACCACGACCTCCTCGGTTTGCAGATGATTATTCTTTAGAAGAACTTCTTTATCGCATTCGTCATCGTCCTTATTTTACTACCCGTGATGAACAGAGGGCTAATCTTGAGGACATTGACTGACTTTGCCTGCCTTTTATCCTTTTTGCCTGATAACAAAGGGGGAGAATTACCGTTTAGTTCTTTTGATTTATTTTTGAGACTATTTTGATCTGTTTTAAAGACTATGGTTTTATTTGGTTTTTGATAGGCATGACTGCCTGCATGTTAAGACTGATTGTTTTATTTAATATTATGATATGTGTTGAATTACATTATTATTTGGTATGATACTAACATATGCAGGTTGGACGAAATTTTTTCTGAAATAAGTTATATGCATAAATTAAGGGGGAGTTTTCATTTATGTTGTCATCATAAAAAAGGGGGAGAATGTTGATTATATCACATTCTATTAACCTAATGTTTTGATGATGACTTATTCATTGGTACTAAATTCTTTATTGTGAATTTCAGGAAATTGTTTCAAGAATTATTTCAGGAAATTATTCAAGAAGATTGAAGAATTTTTGAGTCTTAAGAAAAATATGTAAGGTCATTGCAAATATTTAATTTTTCAATTCAAGGCTCTAGGACATTTTATGTGTGCATTAAATTATGATTCATTTCTAACTATTTTTAAGTGGTCTGATTTTATTAGCATGCTTGCATAATAGTTTTTTCCGTATTAATTCTCCATATCTTGATATTTGTGTAAAACATATCTTGATAAAATGAAAAGGCAGTATGGCGGTAGAGTTTTAATAGATTAAATGATTATAAGCCTTGGAAATATGAAATCATGATTATCTTTGAAGAGTTGGAATTTGTTACGTTATTATCATGATAACAGTTGGCGGCAGACTTTATGGGAATTAATCTTGAATTACTCTTTGTATCTGACTTAGACTCAATTTTGGATTATTATTGAAAGAGTCCAACACATATTTATAACTACCAAAGATAATTGGATTTGTCATTCCTTAGCCATTAACGGATGTATTTTTTGAAACGTTACTTATTTGTTGGCAACAAAAATATTTTCTCAACGGAACTGTGTTGTATAACAACGATAATATATTTTTTGGGCTATAATAAGAACTGAGACCAGTGATAAAAATTACAACACTTGAATTAATATTTTGCACTCACATTCTTGGAAAAGCTATTCTATTCTTGGTGTAAATTTTGAGCTGCTGATCAATTGATATTTTCAGTCAACTTTCGTGAGATTCATATTGGTGATATCTATCTTTTATTACTTGATCATTGCATTCACTAGTTGAGCCTTGCATTGTTAAATTGTATATTTGCTTTGATCATTAGACCTCTATTATTGTAATCTTAATTATTTTTAGACTAAGTGTTGTCTAAAGGAATTTAATCTAGGTGGATTATGGTTTGTTTACAAATAGGTTCAAGGAAGCATAGTTGCTTAAGGGGTGCATTGGTGCACAAGGAGCAAGAGTACTCAAGTGAATTATTGTGATTCAATTTTATAGAATCTGATTTGTATTAAGAGTCTTTTAATGAAATAAAAGCGAGTCTCCAATACTAGTTGGTATTGGACGTGGACTAGGCTATTATTATAGAGGGTAATAGCTGAACCATGTAAAAAATCTTGGTATTATTTTTTACTTGCTTTAATTTAATATCCCTCAAGTTAATTGATTTGCTTAATAAACAGAATTTAAATATTGGTTTCATCGAAAGAATTTTTATTAACATTAAATATTTTATTTAACTTATAAAATCACCAAGAAATTTTCTTAAGCAAAAATTCAATTCGGTTGACCATATTCATTCAGCAAACTACATTCATCAATATAGTAGGCTATATTCAATAATTTGGTTTTAAATTTTTTAAATTGGTCATAGTTTGTATCCACACTTATTCAACCCCCCCTTCTAAGTGTGCCTTATCTGAATTTCACTTTTTACTGGTAATGAGAGACCTAGCTGAGCCGTAAAAAGATTAGACATAAAGTCAAGAATCGTAGACTACACTCAGAGTCGTAGAGTCTACTGATCATATAAAAGGCAGAGATCATAGTCGAGCAAGATCAGATGAAGACAACAAGCACAACGACAGAAATCATAGAGTATCAAGATCTGATCTCAGAGTCCTAGTGTCTACATAGCCAAAGCTGAATCGTAGAGTGTAGTACTAAGACTTCAATAGATGTGCTCACAACGCCAAGGCAGAATCATAGAGCAAATATGATTCTCAACAAATGAGCACTCCCAGAATAGCCAAAGGAATGAAGCCTCTGGTTGATACTGCAAAAAATACATCCCACCTAAAGGAAGCCAGAGAGCACTCAACTAATGGCATGCAAGCTAATAGAAGATCTAATCATCAACCCAATCAGCATCCAGATTGAGTTGTGAAGCCATTCGAGATGAAGTCTTCCACAAGATGATCATAAGAAGACTTTAGAAGCTGACTAAGGAAAGTCAGCAGATGCAGTAGCTGTCAAGTGGTAGGATGACAACGATCTTTGAAGAAACCAGGATCGTAGTGTTTTCCAAACAAAGAAAGAACTGATGGAGTGTACATAGAGATACTGGTCAACTTCTGAAGAACAAGGAGCATTGGGTCAGTCCATTGATGATAAGTGAACGGGAGATCACAAGGAGAAAGCGAGCTGGACACGCCATAAATCTAAAGTGTCTTGCTATTTAGAAGGGGCCAGAGCAAGGAGTCAAGACATCAGTATCTGAAAGCAGTCAAAGTAAACAAGAAGTGTTGAAGCACTGCACAATAGAAGGAAGAGGTGTTCTACACTGAAGATTAAGTGAACACTCTTCAAGATCATAGTGCTATCTCTGCCTGTCAACTAGACACTACGATCAGGTCCAAGAAGATGTGCATCAGAATCGTAGAGTTCAAACAACTGAGGATTGAAGCATTGGCAACGGTTCAACCCGAAGATTAATATTCGAACAAAGCTTATTGAGAGCATCGATGAAAAAGGACAACCTCTGATTGAGAAATCAAAAGGAGGTAATAAAGTTGACTACCTGCCCAAGATATAAAAGTAACATCTCTGATGGGGCAGGTGAAACAGTAAACTGCAGTGTCAGAAAGTCATGTCATGTCACATCTGCAGTTTACACCAAATAACTCGAGATCTGCGAGGCAATTCAAAAAGCTTTTAACGGCTACTTTCCAACGGGAAGATTGGGAAGCAGTACAAATCAACAGAGCTTCAAAGATCAAGAGTTGCAAAAGATTGGTAAGTTGAAAAATCGTTGAGTTGTTGGAATGTTATTTTTGACTCTACGGGTTCCACCAGAGATTAAGAGAACAAGTTTCAGTGACAGTGAGACTACATAGGTGGAAGTGAAGCAGCTTTGAAGAAGGACTAAAACAGATCAGAGCTTCACTCAACAAGGATGAGAATGCCACTGAAGATGGCAGCTAAGCTAAGAGCCGAGAAGGCCAAGGATATAGCATTCAGAAAAGTGGCAGAGTACAAAGAAGATCAAGAGAGCCACTCTATAGATCACCATAAACCAAAAGCTGAAAAAGAACAGATGCAAAATCATGTCTATAAAACATTCAATAAGGGTTCAAGGATTGCTAAGTGCCAGACGAAGTCGACCAAAAGCTCAGAGACTTAGAAAATCTAGATGGTAATGGTGCACAGCTGACATCAAATGAAGATGAGCAGAATACAGTAAAGATCAGCTGCACCAGAGAAGATGTGGTCCAGACTCAAAGTAGAATGCAAACAGGACCACACCTAACTACTAAGTACAAAAGATGTTCAAGCTTAATGACATCTTAGCTAGGGCCTAAGGGGTCCTTGTCCGGAGGGACTAAACCAAGTTCCAAGCCTAATGAGCTTGAAGAGTTCCTAGGGAACTAGAGGAATTCCAAGGCTACTGGCCTTGAAGAGTTCTTAGTGAACTGAAGTTCCAAGGTTGCTGGCCTTGAAGGAATCTTAGTGATTCAGGGTGTTGCCCTTCCTTAGTGGAAATCCTTCTAGTTGAAAGCAGAAGAGTGGATTAAGAGCTTGAGTCTCTGAACCACTTAAAATCCCTTGTGTCATTTA
Source organism: Panax ginseng (assembly GCA_020205605.1). Classification (NCBI taxonomy): domain Eukaryota; kingdom Viridiplantae; phylum Streptophyta; class Magnoliopsida; order Apiales; family Araliaceae; genus Panax; species Panax ginseng. Next base: position 94,774,622 of record CM035129.1, read on the forward strand.
CTTTATGTCATTTACATTATGTACCTAACTGCTATAACTGCTATGTATGTATTAACTACTTACAACTTAACTAACTCTAAGAACAATGTATATATGATTATGAATGTATCAACGAAGGGGATCTTTTACTTATTCCGTTGTGCTTAAAAAGATTCTTATGTTTGTCATATGCTAATTCATTAGCAATACAAAATGAAAAGGAAAAGTATTTGAAAAGGAAAAAGGATCTATTCAACCCCCTTCTTCTAGATCTATTGTGTGACTTTAGGAACTAACACCTTCCACCATAAAATGTCCCAATTAAATATAAGACATAAAATTACTATCAAGTCTTATTTTATTTAATTATATGTACTTCAATTCTTAAATGCACAACTCCAAATAATGCAAATTAAAAACTCCTTTCTAATTTCATTATGCCTTGGCCAAGGACTACTGGGTTGTCATTTATCGAATCATATAGGACATTTCTCTTCTTTTATTACAAGTGGTGGATTCTTTATTGATCATACATTATCTCCATGTACAACTTATTATACCCAAGCGTACTCTTTGATATACCCCAAGGGTCTTAAGGAATAACTCAAAGTATAACTCATTATACACAAAATACTATAATGATCTTAAGTCCAAGGATCACTTGTACTTCTATCACTACAGGAATTTTTATTGACAAACAAGTAAAACTCCATTAGGTATTCCTTAGCGAGTCACGTTCAGTGAAATTTTTCTCTAATAAGCAGCTACATACTTGCTTTAGTGTCTTCACACAAATAATCATGAGATCAATCACCCTCATCCAATGAGCAAGAAACGTATGTACCAATCTATATGGATTCACTAATCCCCTTTTTAGTAATCCATCGATTGGGAACATTTTAGTTTTTAAGTTATCTAAGAATTTAGATCTCATTAGCATGATCTCATCATGATTCTAAAAGCATTACTTAAAACTATGGGTTTATCACATATTATTAAAACAACACCATGCAGATAAATTAAAGCCTTTAGTAAATAAATACTTTTATTAATAAATGAATAAGATTGTTATAAAGTATATGCTTTATCATCAACATGATTAGCTTGTGTGCTTACTACTTTCAGAATCAAGGTCCTCTATAGGCTCCTCATCATCAGAATCAACACTTGGCTCTAAGTGAACCACCATAGTCAATGCAATATCTGCCTCTAGCCATACAAAATACTCTGAAGAGCGACCCAAATGACTAATCGAAAGTTATCCCTCTTTTGACGAGTTCAACAATCATAAATCTTGGTCAAGTCCCCTGCTAACAAAAGTTGAGCTGATAATCGCTGACCCAATGCCTTGTCAAAGGGATGAATATTGTGAAACTGATCAAACTATCCCATGAAAGCCAGTGGATGGTATGTGGTCACCCCTCTCAAACCAACTAGGGGTAGATAGTCCATGTCGACTGCATGAGTGATAAAGCTATAGGGAGAGTCGAGTCCTAAATAAGGCAAGATGGCAAATGGATCCTCAATCCCTGTTAGAAAGGCCAACTAGGATGCTGTGTTTGTACACTCAGCTAACTGAAAGGAATAAGACATGGCTATCTCATGATTAAAGTAGTACCCATGACGTCTAAATGTGCCAATCGGTCTCAAGTGCGTCATAAACCACACATAAAACAAACGACACTGCCTCTAAAAAACCCACATGATGGGTATGGCAAAATGTGGCTGACATCAAGGTCTCTGCCAATATCATCAACAAGATGGTGTAACCCTTCCTGAGAGCATGGACTACTGTAATCAGGCCAATATCTAGATGGTCCATGTATGACAACATGTACAAATAGGCCATGATGCACTTCAAGAGAATATCTACGCGGGCAACATGCCACTCATCCTCAGTAATGGTGAAATCCCCTGAATGTCATAGATAACTGTCCAGTGACCCAAATCGGTCAATTAAGAAATCCATGGACACCACATGCCCTGAGGTAATCTCGTCCAGGGTAACTCTAAGTCGTAAGCCTGTCAAGGTCATAAATTACCGGCTCATATCACCAACATCCATCTTAGTGCAAGGCCGGTCCAAGGGCAAATCAGTGAGACACTCATACTCCTCCAATGTAGGAGTCAACTCATAGATATCGAATTTAAAGACCTGTCTCTCTAGTATCCAACAAGATATCATGCCCTCTACAAAGCCCAATGGTACCTGGAACGTCAGGAGGATCATAGAGTGCCTCAATAACTAATCAACTGTCACCTGATCTGGGGAAGACAAATTGTTATACCAGGATCTCAAAAAAGAGGCCACCAATATGGGTGGGGTATGCTCAATCCGACTAACGGTGGATGAAGACATCTGTAGAGCCATATCATAAGACCATCCCGGGGACAATGCTAAACTTTGGGAATGCATATCCATGACATAATGCATGCATCATGATAAATGACAATATGATGCAAGAGATAGAAAGCATTATACATACATTCCAAAAAACATCATAATCTAATACATCATCTCTGTATACAACTAAAAATAAAAAGTACAGAGAAATGGGGCACAACCTCCTGATATCTAACAGAGGCCTATCAAAAGATATAACGAGAAATGGGGCACAATCGCCCAATATCTAATAGAGGCCTATCAAAAGATATACGAGAAATCTATCAAAAGAAATAAATGATGTCCATATCATCCAATCGATCTATCTGATGTAAATCGTCCTGAGTCACTGAATCTCTACCAGAAGGGATGTCAGGTCGATACAAAGGAGGATCTATGTGAGACCCCAGATTTTATAATAAAGATTTAAATTTTTCGAAATATTTTTTTTAATATTATGGTGTGGATTTTGATATAATGTTATAGTTGTGGGTAGTATTTATAAATTTTGCAAAGTATGCAAGTTGTTATAAAATATTCGTTTGGTCGGGGAATATTTTTTTATCGGGGAATATCCGTACGATGGCACAATCATTAGTGGACCCCACAACAGAAGTATTGTCGTATTTAGAAAATGATAGAATTATCTTTTTATAACGGCGGAAGTGTTACCGTTAAAACTGTTGAACTACTCGGTAGTAAAAGTACAGTAATACGCGTGGTTGCATAGTAGCACACGATATTGGTTATTGATGCTTATGTAAGAAGTCACTCAATTATACTCAATTATTGCTACAGTAATTGCTGCATCATATCTCTCATATTATTGATTCAATTATTGTCATAGTATCATATGCATTATATGATATATTATTAATCAATATTTGAGACGACAAAGTTATTCATATTATTAAATTTCAATATTTACAATGTCTAGAAGTTCTGTCAATGAGAGGTTTGGTCATCTAATTGTGCGCCAATAAGGAGAAATCCTTATCGGAAAGCCCCCTCTTTCCTGGGAACAACTTGGTTGTTAAATATTGCGAATTATAACAATAATGAATAAATGTTATTAAAAATCAAATTTGAGTTCGGAGTTGAATTTGGAGACACGGACGTGATATTTGAGTCTGGAACGATGAAATTAGTAAAAGTAGACTATAAACACAAAATTTTCCGGGGATGACTTTTTGGTCAAAAAGTCAACAGTTGACTTTTTCGGGAAAAGTCAAACTTCAAAATTTTAAAAATTATATTGTTGATAAAAATATTTCCATTGTGTTGGGATTATTAGTATTAGTGGAAATCGACATTTATTTCGATAATAATTGATGTTTGGAGGTTATATTGACCAATCGGGTAATTAACCGGATAAATGAGCAATTAATTGCTACTGATTCACATGATTATAACTATTTGTTCACATGTGTGTACTATTGATTCACATTCTTATTACTATTAGGGGAGTTGGTGCAAGATTGATAATACTTGCATGATTAAGTTAAAAATGGTGGTATAGATGGAGGTACTATACAGTAATTCGTATTTTCACATGTCTAGAACTATTGAGTGACATGATTTACTATTGATTCACATTATTTACTATTAGGGGAGGTGGTGTAAGTTTGATAATACTTGCAGAACTAAATTAAAAATAAAGGAAAAGAGGAAGGTATTATACTGTAATATTCTGTGCCCTAAAATGTGAAATTATCGAAACTATATTTTCCTATAAATAGAAGCTCATTTCTTCTTTATTCTTCACCAATTCACTCAAGCTATAGAGCATTTATTATAGAGAGAAATTATAGAGAGAAAGAAGAAGAGAAGTCTGCTACCTCACTACTCCGGTATCCAGTTTCTTTCTAAGGTAAGGGGTATTATTTCTTTCGTGTTCTTGAAGAGAACTATTATTATTCCATCCCTTATTATTATTTTGGAATAACCTGTACACATGGACTACCGTATACATGGTGAAATTCTTCTGTTATTCCTTTCTTTATTATTATGTTGAATAACTTTTATCTACATCAAAGTACCGCATACATGGTGAAATTCTTCTGTTATTCCATTCTTTATTATTATGTTGGAATATCCTGTCTGTGCGTTTATGCATGACCTGGTTCCATTATTTATTATTCTGTTAGAATAACCTATCTATGCGAAGTACCGCATACATGGTGAAATTCTTCTATTATTCCATTCTTTATTATTCTGTTGGAATATCCTATCTATGCGAATTACGCATGACCTGGTTCCATTCTTTATTATTCTGTTGGAATAACCTAATTGTACGGTCTATTGCATGCATGGTGAATTTTTCTGTTATTCCATTATTTATTATTCCGTTGGAATATCCTGTTTGTGCGTTTACGGATGACCTGGTTCCATTATTTATTATTTTGTTGGAATATCCTATCTGTACATTTACGCATGACCTGGTTCCATTATTTATTATTTTGTGGGAATAACCTGTTTGTGCGGTCTATCGCATGCCTGGTGAATTCTTTTGTTATTCCATTCTTTATTATACTCAGTTGGTTAAAGTTTTGGCTTCTATACTCCATGAAATTAGTGAAATATCCTTGATATTTGCTCTTCATCCAGTATCTTTTCATAGAAATATGCTTCTGAGCATTCTTGAATTTTACTCTACAAAGAAGTATCATGTTGTCAATTTGGACATTATTGATTTCTGGATAAATTAGATTATAAATCTTTAAAAATTTATTCTTGAACGTGTTTTATTGAATTCCTATATCATTGTCATCATCCTCATGTTTATATTCTGTAGAAAGTCATCTGTGGCCTGTAATTCATAGATGGACTTGGTATGATTATGACCAGGGATCATTCGGTATAATCATGACCGTAATGTTACAAATGACATGGTAAAAGTCCTCATTGGCGTAGTGCATTAATGGGCGAGTTGTTGGCATGATCATGACCATTAACGAATACACGAATATCCTTGGGCCGTAGTGCATGGATAATTTGTGGTCGTGATACTAAAGAATATCCTTGACCGTAGTGCAGGGGTGATTCGATGATGTGGATTATTTATTAAGCTGAGTCTCAACGATAAAAGTGATGAAAAACCTTTTAAATCATAGAAGATAGTAGATTTTATGCTCTACTTGACTCTTCTAATGGATTGCTTGTTCCGCTGCAGTTAAACTTGTTGTCTATTATATTCTATCAGTTGTTATACTGTTGGAGGCTAAGGATAATTTATTCTGCATTATCTTAGTCATAATATTTCTTACTCGGCTAGTTGAGCTCTTCCTTTTGCTTTCATTGTTCTCTTCAGGAAATGAGAACATAGTCAGGACTAGTCGGGGAACGGAGTGACGGTCCAGATGATAGTATTAGTAGTCCTCACTATTCTTTAAAATAGTGTGATAATAAATGTAATGAGGACTCCTTTGGGTGTGAATATTGTCTAGATGACAATATTTGTATTAAACCTCACAGCATATGTTTTGTCGTATTTTACACGACTATTGTATAATTAAGTTGTATTTGATTTATGTACCATGTATCTGGATACCCAAGATGGGTGATGTATTCCTATTTTGGGGGCGTCACAGTTGGTATCAAAGCTTAGGGATATGATCCCTGGCTGAGATGTGAGACAAGAACTAGGAGGGGAGAGGCGGGGAATTCCTTCGTTAGTATGACCTACCTAAGTTTATTTGGTATTTAATTGGTCGGTCAGAGTATAGGGATAATATGTGATATGATAATTAACCCTTGTTTTGTGGCAGTATTTGAAAATGACATCCGAGAATGTTGAGAATAGCAATGGAGCACAGAAGACCGTTGAGTCACCACAGATCAATAATCAGGATAATGTGTATCTGGAAGGCGACAATCCTTATGTAAACAACAACACTGACCAAATGATGAACGATGGAATGTTTAGAGGCTTTATGCAATTCATGCAACATCAGGCGAGAGCGGCTCCTGTCCAAAATGCAGGTGGAAACACTGGCAACTCTCGGATGGTCACCGCTAAGCAGTTCAAGGAACTGGGACCACTAGAGTTTTTTGGAGAGCCAAAACCACTTAAGGCGGAGACGTGGATAAAGCATATTTGCAAGATATTTGATGTCTTGGGATGCTCCGAGGAGCAAAAGGTTCCCTTTGCCACCTTCATGTTGCGGAAAGGCGGAAGATTCTTGGTGGGAATCATAAAGCGTACTCAACCTGCTGCATTGAAGATGACTTGGGAGAAGTTCCAAGAATTGTTCAACGACAAGTACTTTCCCGAAAGTATTCGTCACATGAAAGAGGTAGAGTTCATCAAGCTGGAGCAAAACAATATGACCGTGTCATAGTAAGAAGCCAAGTTTGCCGAGTTGTCCCGGTTTGCGTCCCATTTGGTTAATAATGAGGAGAGAATGACGCGAATGTTTCTAAGAGGTTTGAAACCTGAGATACATTAATATCTTATCTCTCATAAACTGTGTTTGTATTCAGATGTTGTGAATAGGGCTCAGTTATTGGAGCGCGATAATGAGTCATCACAACTAAAAGGCAACGACCAACAACACAATAATAATCATACCGATGGCAACGACCATCGGAACAATTATAATCATCGTGGGGGAAATTATCATGCCAAGAATGGTAACCATTTCGGTGGTAATCATGGCCAAGATAATAGAGGTGGACATTTCAAGAAGTGGAGATTCAACAATGATGGAAAGACGTCAGCATCAGCACCCGTTGTTAAGGAAGGAGAACGACCACCTATCATATGCTTTAAATGCGGAGGGGAGGGACATATCAGTCCAAACTGTGCGCATCAGTCCAAAACGTGTTATAATTATGGAAGAGAAGGTCACCTAGCCTGATTTTTTTGTGCACTAAAGTCAAGTCCAGCTGGGACGGTGGCACGAAAGGCGGATACGGACAAAACAAAGTCGGTGGTTTCAGGAAGAGCGTTTTTTGTGACTTCTCAAAAAGCGAGTAACTCGAACGAAGTTAGAACGGGTTAGTTAATGATAATTGCTTGCGAAGTCTATACCTTATTAGATACCGGTTCTACCCATTCTTTTATCTCTCTTGCTTGCATTCAACGTTTAAATTTAACTATAGAAAAGCTAGACTTTGACTTATTGGTTGAAATTTTGTTACTAGAAACCTTCGTTACATCCACTATTTATAAATCTTGTTTGATTTAAATCGACACTTTTACGTTACTTGTCAATCTTATCTTTTTGAAAATACTTGCCCTTGATGTGATTTTAGGAATCGATTGGTTAACTACTCATCATGCCAAAATTAATTATTTTGTAAGGTTGTTAGCTTTCATATTCCTAACAAACCTGTTATGCGAATTCAAGCAACGAAACCACTAAATTTAATCATTGTCATATCAAGCCATAAGTAAAGAACCCTGAGCCTTTCCCTGGTAACTTCCAAGTCTTGGAATACACCGAAGCCAGACTTTCCGTAGGCGACGCTGTGAATGACGATAACAAGTTGAAAGGTATCAATGTGATGTGCTATCCAAGTCTTGGATGAGAGTCACAGTTTTGAATGATATTTATATTGTTAATAAATTTCCTGACGTATTCCTGAAGACTTCTTAGCCTACCCCTAGAGCGTGAAATTGAATTTTGTATTGACCCCAGTACAAAACTCATTTCTAAAACCCTCAAGTATTTCTTCACCCAAAACGAACATATAATGCGCTAAAGACGATGGCTCGAGCATTTAAAGGTTCCGACTATTCAATATCATCGTGGAAGAGCAAACGTGGTAGCTGATATGTTGATAGAAGATCGTATGCGTTTACGAGTGCGATGTTGTTAACACAAAGACCCATTTCGTATAACTTACAAATGATGAAGATAGTGTTAAAGAATCTAGGGACCCACATGAAGATAACGAATATACGATTAAAATTGACTTTAATTGATAAAGTTAAAGTTGCTCAAGCTACAGACTCAAATCTGATGAATGTGAAGAAGAAGGTTCAAGAGGGCGTTATTTTAGAAGCAAGAGTCGATGAAGAGAGAAAATCTCAACCCTCGATTTAATTGGCCCATTTGAAATACTTGATTGAGTAAGAACTGTAGCCTATAGACTCATTTTAACGTAAAGTATGTCAGGTGTTCATAACGTTTTTCACGTATCAATGTTACGTAAATATGTGGATGACCCGAACCACATTATTGAATTAGAACTAGACGAGAAACCAGAAGATTTAACGTATGAGGAGATACGTGTTACAATTTTGGATAAGAAGGATCGTATTCAACACTCAAAGGTTATACCTCAGAAGTTAGAATTTGAAATGAAGTCAAGATATCCTCATCTCTTCGGCATACCAGGTACGTACGTAAATTTTGAGGGCGAAATTTCATAAGGAGGGGAGATTGTAAGACCCTAGATTTTATGAATAAAGATTTAAATTTCTCAAAATATTTTTTTTAATATTATGGTGTGGATTTGATATAATGTTATAGTTGTGGGTAGTATTTATAAATTTTGCAAAGTATGCAAGTTGTTATAAAATATTTGTTTTGTCGGGGAATTTTTTTTTTATCGGGGAATATCCGTACGACGACACAATCATTGGTGGACCCCACAACGAAAGTATTGTCGTATTTAGAAAATGACAAAATTATCTTTTTATAACGGCAAAAGTGTTACCGTTAAAACTGTTGAACTACTCGGTAGTAAAAGTACAGAAATAAGCGTGGTTGCATAGTAGCACACGGTATGGGTTATTGATGCTTACGTAAGAAGTCACTCACTTATACTCAATTATTGCTACAGTAATTTCTGCATCATATCTCTCATATTATTGATTCAATTATTATCACAGTATCATCTGCATTATATGATATATTATTAATCAATATTTGAGACGACAAAGTTATTCATATTATTAAATTGCAAAATTTACAATGTATAGAAGTTCTGTCAAGGAGAGCTTTGGTCATCTAATTGCGCGCGAATAAGGAGAAATCCTTATCGGAAAGCCCCCTCTTTCCTGAGAACGACCTGGTTGTTAAATATTGCGAATTATAACAATAATGAATAAATGTTATTAAAAATCAAATTTGAGTTCGGAGTTGAATTTGGAGACGCAGACATGATATTTGAGTCAGGAACGATGCAATTAGTAAAAATAGACTATAAACACAAAATTTTCCTAGGATGACTTTTTGGTCAAAAAGTTAACAGTTCACTTTTTTGGAAAAAGTCAAACTTCAAAATTTCAAAAATTATATTGTTGATAAAAATAGTTCCATTGTGTTGGGATTATTAGTGTTAGTGGAAATCAACATTTATTTCGATAATAATTGATGTTTGGAGGTTATATTGACCAATCGGGTAATTAACCGGATAAATGAGCAATTAATTGCTATTGATTCATATGATTATAACTATTTGTTCACATGTGTGTACTATTGATTCACATTCTTGTTACTATTAGGGGAGTTGGTGCAAGATTGATAATACTTGCATGACTAAGTTAAAAATAGAGGTATAGATGGAGGTACTATATTGTAATTCGTATTTTCACATGTCTAGAACTATTGAGTCACATGATTTACTATTGATTCACATTATTTACTATTAGGGGAGGTGGTGCAAGTTTGATAATACTTGCAGGACTAAATTAAAAATAAAGGAAAAGAGGAAGGTATTATACTGTAATATTCTGAGCCCCAAAATGTGAAATTATCGAAACAATATTTTCCTATAAATAGAAGCTCATTTCTTCGTTATTCTTCACCAATTCACTCAAGCTATAGAGCATTTATTATAGAGAGAAATTATAGAGAAAAGAAGAGAAATCTACTACTACCTCTACTACTTGATATCGGTTTGTTTCTAAGGTAAGGGGTATTATTTCTTTCGTGTTCTTGAATAGAGCTATTGTTATTCCATCCCTTAGTATTCCGTTAGAATAACCTGTATACATGGACTACCGCATACATGGTGAAATTCTTCTGTTATTCCATTCTTTATTATTACATTGGAATATCATATACATATGCGTTTACGCATGAAATGGGTTCCATTATTTATTATTCCATTAGAATAACCTGCCTCATCTGATATACCACATACATGGTGAAATTCTTTTGTTATTCCATTCTTTATTATTCTACATTGGAATATCACATGCATGCGGATTACGCATGACCGTTCCATTCTTTATTATTCTCGTTGAATAACTCGATTGTATGCGGTTACATCGCATGCATGGTGAATTCTTCCATTATTCCAATATTTATTATTACATTGGAATATCACAATACGTGCATTTACGCATTACCTGGTTCCATTATTTATTATTCTGTTGGAATATCCTGTCTGTGCGTTTACGCATGACCTGATTCCATTATTTATTATTCTGTGGAAATAACTTGTATGTGCGGTCTATCGCATGCCTAGTGAATTCTTTTGTTATTCCATTCTTTATTATACTCAGTTGGTTAAAGTTTTGGCTTCTATACTCCATGAAATTAGTGGAATATCCTTGATATTTGCGCTTTATCCAGTATCTTTTCATGGAAATATTCTTCTGAGCATTCTTGAATTTTAATCTACAAAGAAGTATCATGTTGACAATATGGACATTATTGATTTCTGGATAAATTAGATTATAAATCTTTAAAAATTTATTCTTGAACTTGTTTTATTGAATTCCTATATCATTGTTATCATCCTCATGTTTATATTCTGTTGAAAGTCATCCGTGGCCTGTAATGCATAGATGGACTTGGTATGATTATGACCAGGGATCATTCGGTATAATCATGACCGTAATGTTACAAATGACGTGGTAAAAGTCCTCATTGGCCCGTAGTGCATTAATAGACAGTTGTTGGCATGATCATGACCATTAACGAATACACGAATATCCTTGGGCCGTAGTGCATGGATAATTTGTGGTCGTGATACTAAAGAATATCCTTGGCCGTAGTGCAGGGGTGATTCGATGATGTGGATTATTTATTAAGCTGAGTCTCAGCGATAAAAGTGATGAAAAACCTTTTAAATCATAGAAGATAGTAGATTTTATGCTCTACTTGACACTTCTAATGGATTGTTTGTTCCGCTGCAGTTAAACTTGTTGTCTATTATATTCTATCAGTTGTTATACTGTTGGAGGCTAAGGATAATTTATTCTGCATTATCTTAGTCATAATATTTCTTACTCGGCTAGTTGAGCTCGTCCTTTTGCTTTTATTGTTCTCTTCAGGAAATGAGAACATAGTCAGGACTAGTCGGGGAACGGAGTGACGGTCCAGATGATAGTATTAGTAGTCCTCACTATTCTATAAAATAGTGTGATAATAAATGTAATGAGGACTCTTTTGGGTGTGAATATTGTCTAGATGACAATATTTGTATTAAAACTCACAACGTATGTTTTGTCGTATTTTACACGACTGTTGTATAATTAAGTTGTATTTGATTTATGTACCATGTATCTGGAAACCCAAAATGGGTGATGTATACCTGTTTTGGGGGAGTCACAATCTGCACCGGTAAAACTATCAAAATATGGGCCACTTGAAGGGCCAGTGCCAGAGTTGGATGGATCAAAAGAATCTGCCTCTAATGGATCTCTGCCCAAATGTCGGATGAAAAAATGTGTCCAGTCCAACCTTTGGGTCATACTATCAATCTGCATCAAATGAGTGGGCTCTCGGACATAAGCAATCCAGTCTTTCATTATAACAGACCCAAAAACCATATCTCCCATAAATTGCATGGCACGGGTCTGAGCTCCAATGGTGTGAGGGAACCACCAACCATAAAAAGCCTCCTGAGTGAAAGGGCCCTCTAATAAAGTGAAGACATCTAAACCCATATGGGGAATCTTGGTCATCGGCTGAGATAAGGGCCAATGTCGCCTGGCAAGAGGAAAGTACGGAATACGTATCTCCCCTATGGTGCTCCTGATAGCACGCTCTCCTAAATAGAGCTCCCAGTCTCCATCAGTCAGAAGGGGAATCCGACGGGTTGATAAGACATACTCGACACCAGTCAGAAAACCACCCTCAAAGCCCTTCCGTCAAGTGTCCTCGAATAGGGAACCCATGTGATGACATCTACATCAACAACTCCAACTCAGAACGAGAATGGGTAAACCCCTCGCCATGTGAACCTCTACAAGAGTGGAGTAATGCCATCGCCGGCCCAGGGAATAGGTCTCCAGACCTAATGTGGTAACAGGATGAAGATAGAGGAGCCTCTCATAGGCCCAAAACTGAAAATGCAAAGATCAGATATCTCTAGTTAGGAAAATTGACAACCCGAGTGAGGGAAAATAAAAGATAGAGAAAATACTCAACATAAAAAATGGGTAAAAGCCTAGCCTAGCCAAGCCTCTGTCACGCCATCTGAGCGTAGGCACATCCCTCTAAGGAAATAGGAAAAGGTGTATGAGCCCTAGTCAAAGTCTCTGATGTGGTCCACCTCACGAGTGGCGCTGACTAAAGCAAAAGAAACCATTGAGGAGTTGTCCGCTAGGAAATAACCCCTGATAATGACCATGAATAATCGTCGAAGAATGCAATTTTTAACCCTCGGATCATCGGGAAAAGGCTCAGTCAGAGCCCCACTCATGGAATCTACACTTAAGGGACCAAAATGAATAGTCTGACCCTTGAAAGCCGTAGCCGAAACTCCCAAAAGAGATCGAAAGGAAGTTGGGGAAATGTCAGCCACCAAAGGCACTGACGCCCTTGTAAACTCCAACACAGTGATGAATCACTAATCCATCGGTGTCATCATCACCTCGCAATCCATCAAATAGAGAGACTAGGTCTGGTGGAACCAATGCTTAAATAAAGCCCTCAGATAACCCCAGGGGTAGCGACGGGGGGGGGGGGGGGATAGAAAAGAAAGCCTCAAAGCCCCATGAATGGACAATCTCTTGGTACTCTGAATGGAGGGTCTGGTACAAAGAGTGAATGCTAAACCAGTTCCCCCTGGGCTGAGTAAAGTTGGGAACCTGCATCAAATTGCAAATCAAAGATCAAAACCCTTGCACCAAAAGTGGGAAAAGAAATATAAAAATGACTATTACCTCGTTCGAATGAAGATTGATCGAGGGATGATGACTCAAATTATTCAGAAGATCTGGAATAGTCACGCTAATAGCTGGATGCTCCCGATGGGGAATGGAAGAAGAAGGAGCAAGATCCGCAATAGGAACATCATCCTCCTCGTCTATGATATCCGGTCTCTTAACCCGGATAGGGTGAATAACTAACTCAGTCAACCGGTGAGGCTGCCGGGCTGGACGAGGCTGAGGAACATCAGAAGTTGTCCTCCTCACACCTGCAGAGGCCTTACAAGAGCTACTTAGCTGGTCTGGATCCATAATCTGGACAAAGTCTCCAAATCACCTCTGAAAGGGTGGGGTTAAATTCTAAACTTAAAGCTTACTAATTTTGAATCATTGCTTCATGCATAATCTAAGTCTTAATACATGCATTGATTTAACATACATCCACAGTAGAGTTAAAATTGCATGTTCATTAAATGCCCAGGCTCGTGAATTTTTTTTCGCCAAAGTCTCCTTTGTAAAATGGATTGTCCACATGCGCATAGGCATGACTAGGTGGCCATCCAGTAGCACACCAACCCAGAGTCATGAACATCTCATATGCATGAAAAAAAATCAGAATACCAAGGAAGCTAAATTACCATGTGTGCTTTATTTGAAAACCTTTGCTTGTTTGTCCTCAAATAAGATGAATAAGTTAGCAAAAAAGGGTGCCAAATGATTGTGTCAAAAGTTAGTTTTTTTCACATTAATATTTTTAGCATGGTAAAATATTAACATTTACTAAGTTGAATAATTTTTATCAAGTCATATGAGCATGCATATTCACTACTTTGTGTTTAGAAGCATTCTATATTAAATCTAACGTTCTAACGGTCAAAACTTGAAAAGAAAACATGTAAAAGTTACCGGAGTAGTGCAGAACATTTGTACGGTGATAGATTTTGCAAAAAATAGCTCGAACTCAGTAGATCTGAGGAAGAAATTTTGGATTTTCTATGTGGTTCAACTTGAAAATGACTTGTGAAAGAGAAGGGAGGGAGTAAATATACCCACGGGGAGCCGCAGGTTAACTCACGGTAGTCGCGAATCTACCTACGGCTACCCAGGGAGGTCCTCCGCCCCCTCTGGCTTGAGTTGTAACGGAGTTTCGAGAAGCTAAAAAGTCAAATCAGGGACAAAGGTTCTACGTGATTGAGCAAAAAAGTCCAAAAATCTTGAATTCAGATACCAAACTTCTGATCTACATGTAACTCATTGGTATTAACCTGGATGTGGGGTTCAAAAAGCCAATGATAGAGGCTATTGAAAGCTGCCCTTGTCAAAACATCGGGAAAGTCTAGTGCCATGAACCGTGGGTCTTGATTGCAATTAAAACATCCACTCTTGTTCAGGGGTGTAATTCGTTAGAGATATATCCCCAGCAGAGATATTAGGCATCCCTGACATTGCAAACTGATGGCGACAACTCCAACGTAGCATCGGGAATAGTCCGGTGATGTAAGCCATTACTAAAATACTTCAACTAAGGTTAGAATGTCTGACATTATTAAACATTGGCGACAACTCTAGCGTTGCATCGGGAATGGTCCGGTGATGTAAGCCGTTACAAATTACTTCAATGAAGGTCAGAATGTCTGACATTATAAATCATTGGCGACAACTCCAGCGTAACATCGGGAATGGTCCGGTGATGTAAGCCGTTGAAAACTACTTCAACGAAGGTTAGAATGTTTGACATTGTAAACCTTTGGCGACAACTCTAGCGTAGTATCGGGAATGGTCCGGTGATGTAAGTCGTTGAAAACTAATTCAATGAAGGTCAGAATATCTGACATTATAAACTATTGGTGATAACTCTAGTGTAACATCGGGAATGGTCTGGTGATGTAAGCTATTGAAAGCTACTTCAACGAAGGTTAGAGTATTTGATATTGTAAACTGTTGGCGACAACTCCAGTGTAGCATCGGGAATGGTCCGGTGATGTAAGACGTTGAAAGCTACTTCAATGAAGGTTAAAATGTTTGACAGTGCAAACCGTTGGTGACAATTCCAACGTAGCATTAGCAAAGATCTGATGATGAAAACCATGGAAAACTATCTTCATCAGGGAGGACCGATGATGGAATCTGTTATATAAATTCCCACCCGAGACACCGCAAAGGTTTGGTAATTTCCAGACTATTGTAAACTACTGTTCAAGTAGGCACCGAGGATAGTCGGTGATGGTCAACGTTCATAAAACTATCATTCAAGTAGGTATTATGAGGATGCTGTGAAAGCAAGCAGCCAAAATTTATCTCTAGTGAAGCTATCAGCATCAACCTGATAGAAAGCCAGGGCGGTGGTGATAATCCCAGTGTTACGGTAGGAAGAATCCAATGATGGCCACCAAGCCAAACTATTATCAGGATAAATATCAAAAATCCCCTGAGAGTTACTCGCAAAAGAGAAGAACATCTTCGGTGGAAAGCATAAAGAATGACAACCCCAATGTCAAAATTCGATGGTCAAATTAATCTCAAATAGCACTGATGAACATTTCAAACAGCTACCGACAACCCCAACGTAGCATCGGGAAAGATCCGGTGATAAAAGCTTTGTGAACTACCGTTCGAATAGACATCAAGGCGGTTCAGTAAAGACCATCATTGACAACTCCATCCCCAGTAGAAATGGCGGGAGCAGGCAGTTATAAAATTCTATTGGAAATAATTCCAACCAAAAAAATTCAGCATAACATCATATCATGCTGCATTGTATGACATCATTTAATCTTATCATATTTCAAGTTTTTAGTAATCTTTATCGTGTTCATGCATTACATTGGATAAACATGATAAAGAGAGGAATCTGTAGACACTCAAAATTTTGCATTCCTGTTACTAACCATGTAAGAAGGCAGAATCATCTTATATCTTCTAGAGACAACCCTGGAAGTCAAAATCATCAAATCCAAGCCCCTGTGACAACCACGAGAGGTCAATTCCAGCCCCGGTGACAAACTTGGGAGATCAAGTTCAAGCCCTGGTGACAACCCCGGGAGATCAAGTTCAGAGCCCGGAGATAATCCCGGGGGATCAAAATCTAGCCTAGGAGACAACCCCAAGAGATCAAGTCAAACCCGGAGATAACCCCAGGAAATCATCAAACTAGCCCTCGGAGACAACACTAGGAAATTATCAAACCAGCCCTAGAGATTTCACCAGGAGTTCATCAAACTAAACCCCCGAAGATTGCCATGTGAGACATTAAATCAACTTCAGAGACGACTCGAAAGACAGACAAGAGTCGACAGTAGTCAAACCCCGGAGATAACCCTGAGGAAAGACAACTGCAACACATCTAAAACTCAGATATCAACCCAGAAGGGTAAAATGGTAATTTTTCCAACTCAATATCTAATCAAATAAAATTACCATGAAGAAGGTCATGCAAAACCATAACAATAATCCCGAGTGAAAACGACACAAGACAGCTCAACGAACGGACTGCGAAGACTCGAAGACCTGGTCATGGACCTATCTTCCTAGATTTGAAAAAAGTCAAATCCCATGTCATTGTGTAGCTCTCGGAAAGGGCTTTTCGAAAAGGTATAGCATGCCTCTATCGGATTCCCGGATTAAAATTTATGAAGGTTCGAGCGGACATCACATTGGCCTGAGTGCACATACTTTGAGACAACATGATCGACGGGGCTGTGCCCACACAGGCGCCTCAAGTAGAACCCACGGCCATCATGGGTTAACTCAAGATGACTTTGTCTATAAATAGACCCCCCCATCAGCCAAAAAAAGAAAAAGAGAGAAAATAATGTCCATTTCAGCCCTTAATCTCTTCTAGAGTGTTCCAAACTTTATTATTCTTCTTTCTAAACACATGTAGACACATATGCTATAACATATCAAATTTTAACCGGTGAAACCCGAGTTTTCATGCTCCAAAAGCGGTCTGAAGTCTTCTTGGTAGCCCACTATAAGATTTTTTTAGATTTAAAGCTTTCTACTACTCTAATATATATATATATATATATATATATATATATATATATATATATATATATATATAAAATTCAACAGTCTTATGGATTCTAAATTGTGGGCATTTTATCGTTTTAATATATATATATATATATATATATATATATATATACAATCAACAGTCTTGTCTGGATTCTAAATTCGTGTCATTTGATCGTTTTAATATATATATATATATATATATATTTTTTTTTATCGCCATTCAATATAAATCTTTAATATTCCAACCTGTGGACTAGATTTATCTAAATCTAGTCATATTTAACTTTTAACTAGTTCAAAAGTTGTAAAATTGGAACCGTTGAGCTAGAATGGTTAAGATTTATTTAAATCTAGTTTTCTTTCTAGTTTTGTAAATATTAATCAACCATATGAGCCTAGGAGCCACGAGGTCTAAGATCCAGCTAACAGATCTAGATCTGGTTCCCACGATGGACCCTTTTCAGCTGTACAACCAGCTTGTAAATTATTTATGGTGTTTGGACATTCTTAGATGGCTTTCATGCCCATAAGAAGCCCGACACTGCTATGTATATTATTTTATCAAAGATGCTTCGCATCTCAAAAATAAAATCAAATCAAGCTGAATACGGAATAAAATGGAAGTATTAAAGACCTCAATTACTATTGAGAATAAGGGTTTGAAAACCTGTTTTCCAAAACATCACTACTATATCTTGCTTAAAATCAAACTTTTATACAAATCAAAACCTTTGTATATAGGTGCAAACGAGGCATAACACTACTTCCAAATAACTTCACTTACGCCCAATAAACACACACACACACACACACTTCAGATAAATTAGGGAATTGAAAAGTTGCAGTAACCGTGTTTTCACGAAAGTCGGGAGGGCCTAACACCTCCCCCCCCACCCCACTTAATTAAGCCCCCGAACTTTGTGAATCTCAGTTTACAAGGCCTGCTAAACAGAGTCCAACCATTGCGCCTTTGTGTAAACCTTTTCAAATTTGGTTGAGTTGGTACAACTATTTTAAAACTACCAACTGGCGACTCAAAATTTTTAAAACATCGACATTTTATGTCACTCTTTTCAAACTCTCCTTTTCAAACAAAACCCAACACATAGAGAACATAATGGGTAAAAAGAGGAAATTTTTTCTCGAGGTCGACACCTGTCAAATTTAAGGAACCTTGATGTCCAACAATCTCATGTAAGATAGTATATCATCATATTGAGCAAGCTTTGGTAGATTTTGGGGCTAGTGTGAACTTATTTCCATATTATGTGTATGTGCAGTTACATTTAGGAGAATTGAAGCCCATGCCAATGACGATCTAACTTGTTGATATGTCAGTGAAAATTCCTCGAGGTGTCATTGAAGATGTTTTGATCAAGGTAGATACTTTATATTTTCCCGTGGACTTTATTGTCCTTTATACTGAGCCTGTTCAAAACACAAGAGGCCAAATTCCTGTGATTTTAGTGTGACCATTTCTTGCTACATCCAACGCCCTTATAAATAATAGAAATGGAGTGATGAAAATTTATTTTCGGAACCTCACGGCTGAGTTAATTGTTTTTGACATCAGCAAGACCTCGATAGACACTGATGATAGTAATTTCGGACAAGACCATTTGATTGATAGTCTAGTAGAGGAATCTTTCTTGCAAACTTATAAAGAGGACCCATCAGAAGCTTGTTTGTCCCATTTTGGTTGTGATTTCGATATTGATGAATCTATAGAGCAAGTTAATGAACTTTTAGATTCAGTGCCTATCATGGGTACACATTTTTTGTAACCAAAACTAGTGCCTCTCAATCTCTCATCGACTCCCTATCCTCCTTCTATTGAAGAACCACCGAGGTTGGACTTGAAACTATTGCCTTATAATTTAAAATATGCATTTTTAGGTCCAGCAGAGTCATTGTCTGTTATCATTGCTTCTAATCTCGATAATTCTCAAGAGAAAAAATTACTTGAAGTCCTTCACGAGCATAAAGAAGCTATTGGGTGGTCTATTGCAGATTTGAAAAGAATCAGCCCGTCCATTGTCAAGCATAAGATTCACTTAGAAGAGAATACAAAACTCTTTTGTGAACCATAAAGAAGGCTGAACCTAGTGATGCAAGAAGTAGTTAGGGCCGAGGTACTTAAGATTCTTGATGCGGGTATTATATACCCTATATCCGATAGTAAGTGGGTGAGCCCTGTGCAAGTAGTTCCTAAGAAGTTAGGGATTACAGTGGTGGTCAATGAGCATAATGAATTAGTTCTATCTCGTGTTCAGACGGGATGGCGTGTTTATATTGACTACCAAAAATTGAACTCAATGACTAGGAAGGATCACTTTCCCCTTCCTTATATTGATCAAATGTTAGAAAGGTTAGCCGGTTATGCTTATTACTACTTTTTGGATGGTTATTCTGGTTATAACCAAATTCTAGTTGATCCATCTAATCAAGAGAAGACAACATTCATATGTCCTTTCTGTACATTTTCCTACCAACACATATCTTTTGGACTATGAAATGCACCTGCCACTTTTCAATGGTGTATGATTTCTATATTCTTTAACATGGTAGAGCGATTCTTCGAGGTTTTCATGGATAATTTTTCTGTGTTTGGGTCTTCTTCTGAGGAATGTTTAAAACACCTAGCTCTAGTCTTAGAAAGGGGTAGAGAAAAGAATCTAGTGCTTAATTGAGAGAAATGCCATTTTATGGTACAAATGGGAATTATTCTTGGGCATATCATCTCCAAATAGGGATTGAAGTAGAAAAGGCTAAAGTAGAATTAATCTCTAACCTGCCACCTCGACGAACGGTTAAGGAGATTAACTCATTATTAGGTCATATTGGTTTTTATAGGCATTTTATCAAGGATTTTAATAAGATTGCTAAACCTCTATATAGTCTCCTTGCTAAAGACACCCTATTTGTATTCTATGAAGCATGCCTAAAAGCCTTGAGACTTTGAAATCACTCTGACCTCCGCACCTATCATTCGGTCCCCTGACTAGAACCTTCCCTTTGAGATCATGTGTGATTCCTCTGATTATGTAGTTGGGGCAGTTTTAGGTAAGAGAATTAATAAAGCCCTTCATATGATTTATTATGTAAGCAGGACCTTAAACGACGTCCAACTCAATTATTCTACCACAGAGAAAGAATTGTTAGCAGTGGTATTCGCTTTAGAAAAATTTAGGTCCTATCTATTGGGATGTAAAGTCATTGTCTATTCAGATCATGCCGCTTTGAAATACTTGTTTTCTAAGAAAGATGTGAAGTCGCGGCTGATTCGGTGGGTCTTGTTGCTACAAGAGTTTGATTTGGAGATAAAAGATAAGAAGGGAGCTGAGAATGTTATAGTATATCATCTATCTAGACTCATAGATAAAGTCTCGAGTGATCCCTTGCCCATAGCCGAGACATTCCCTGATGAGTAGCTGATTCATGTTTCCCAATCACCTTGGTATGCAGAAATTGTTAATTATCTTATTACACATGAAATGCCAGATCATTGGTCTAAACAAGATAAGTCTAAATTCTTATCCGAGGTGAAGCACTTTTATTTGGATGATCCTTATCTTTTCAAGTATTGTTATGATCAAGTAGTTAGGAGGTGTATACCTGAGGAGGTTCAAATGTAAATTCTCTATTTTTTCCATGATCAGCCATGTGGAGGCCATTTTAGTTGTAAGAAGACATCTGCTAAAGTCTTGTAGTGTGGATTTTATTGGCCTTCCTTATTTCATGATGCACATGCCTATTGTGTAACTTGTGAGAGATGTCAAAAGTTAGGTAGTCTCACGCGACGAAGTATGATGCCCTTTAATCCCATTTTGATAGTAAAAATCTTCGATGTGTGGGTGATATATTTTATGGGACCCTTTCCTAACTCATTTGAAAATCTCTATATTTTAGTAGCCGTCGACTATGTGTCAAAGTGGGTAGAGGCTATAGCGTAAAAAACCAATGACCACAAAGTGGTGGTTTAGTTGTTAAAAGAAAATATTCTTTCATGATTCGGTACACCTTGCGCTATCATTATTGATGGGGGGTTGCACTTTTGCAATAGACCATTTAAAGATCTAATAAAGAAGAATGGAGTAATTCATAAAGTGTCAACCGCGTACCACCCACAAACTAGTGGGCAAGATAAAATTTCAAATAAGGAGATTAAGCATATCTTAGAGAAGACGGTAAATCCCAACAGAAAAGATTGGTCTGTCCGACTAACAGATGCTTTGTGGGCATACCGTATTGCATATCAGACTCCTATTGGAATGTCTCATTACCACTTAGTGTATGGAAAGGCATGTCATCTTCCTGTTGAGTTAAAACATAGAGCTTTTTGGGCTGTTAGACAATTGAATTTTGATGTTGACCAGACAAGAAATCATAGAAAACTTCAAATTACTGAGTTGGAAGAGATAAGGAATGATGCTCATGACTGTGCAAAATAATACAAGGAGAGGATGAAAAGGGTGCATGATCAAAAGATTCTTAGGAAATCCTTTCACCCTGGCCAGAAAGTCCTTCTATATAATACTCGTTTGCATCTTTTCCCAGGTAAATTAAAGTCGAAATGGTCCGGTCCTTTTATAGTCCAGCATGTGTATCCTCATGGGGCCATTGAGATTCAGAATCCTAAAGATGGTACTGTGTTTAAAGTGAATGGCTATCGTTTAAAACCATTTTTGGAGTTGAAAAATCCAGGAGTTAAAGTTATGTTTTTTGAGGATCCCATTTATCGGGATTAATTTTTTTTGAGGCCATGATTTGTGTATATTTTTGTATATTTAGATTTATTATTTTTTCTTTTCTTTGTTCTATTTCTAACAAAAGTGTAGGATCATATCTTTAATTTGATCTTTAAATTTGGAATTTATTGAGCTGTCCATACGAGGCATACATTTATATTCATGTGATATCATTCCTTTACTTATTTACTTGTCTTTATACATTGCGGACAATGTAAGTTTTAAGTTGGGGGCGGGATTTATTTGCCTTATTATTCCATGCACTTCACATACTTTGTTAGGATATGAGCAAATTATTTTATTTTATTTTAAAAAAAATAAAAAATTTAAATAATTTATGCTATGGTTCTTGAGCTGATATTGATTTTCCCTTTGTCTAGCTGATGCAATAACGATGATGCATTCATCATAATGTTTTACATTTGCATGCTTAGTTCTCATACTATCATTATTAAAAGAAATTTTTATGATCTCCAATCCTTATTTTATTTGAGCACATAAGACAACAAATGCATGACTAGATGGATGAGTTAGTATAACTTGAATTTCCTGAAAATAAAAATGCAGAGACCGAGTAACCTGTGAGATTTGAGAAAATCGTCCTATTTGATGGTTTTTACATCAACTCTGATTTTTTTGAAAAGCTTATTTTTTGTGTGTGAGTAGTATCATTATTCTTTGATTTGATTGAACACTAAAAAGGTACGTCCATGAAATGTAATCTCTTTTGAAGGATTCTTAATATTGCTTGAACCGAAGAACTTTAGACCTTAGGAAGTGACTTAGAGGCCATCTTTTGTAGCTAATATAATCCTAATCCCACATTTACATATGTACCGCTAGTCACTCTTTTGAGCCTTTTATATAGCCTTTCTTCAGTAGCCTGATATCCTTACCCTACTCTAATTTGGAGTGTAACCATATTTATGGCAAACCCTTTATCTAAAGATGTGTTGAGATTGTTTCTATGTATGGGCAATAGTGAAAAGTGAGCTTGAAAAAAAATGATAAAAAGGAGAAAAAAAAAGAAGGCAATACAAGAAAAGTAATGAAATCTCCTTTAACAATCAAAGAAAAGAACAAAATGCATAGTAAGGAGATGTGAAAAAAAAGATGTGGAAATTT
Source organism: Panax ginseng (assembly GCA_020205605.1). Classification (NCBI taxonomy): domain Eukaryota; kingdom Viridiplantae; phylum Streptophyta; class Magnoliopsida; order Apiales; family Araliaceae; genus Panax; species Panax ginseng. The sequence goes on from CM035129.1 coordinate 94,797,933, forward strand.
TTATTGAAGAAAAGCTCAAATGAAGTTGAATTATGCCCAAGTGTTAATTTTATATCTCAACATGTTTTTTAGATCATTGAATTCCTTATATGCCCCTTTATTTCATAACCCTTGCCTTGTGTCTTGTGCCTTGCATTATAACCCTAAGAAGTCCTAATGATCCTTTGGAATATGGTTTAGAGGTGAGAGTAGTAGAGGGGATCCATTTATGCATTTCACCTTTCTGATTTATAAAAGTAATTACAAAAAATATCATAATCTTGCTTATAAAATAATTACAAAATATGACAATTTACTCATATATATTTACAATACTAATTATATTAGAGTCCTTAATTTAAGGAGTTATATATTATTTTACAATTGTTGTGTTCTAAAGTGTTTCTCAGTGGCAAATTAGTTTCCATCTTCCTTCAAGAAGAAAAAAAATAGGACATCTATTCTCCATTAATATTTCTCTCTAATTACTTACTACTTCTCTCTCCCTACTTTAAGGAGTTAATATCTCATCTCGGAATCCACTTCCTTCAAGTCTCCATTAATATTTCTCTTCTTCCATTACTACTCTCTCTCCCTTACTACTTCTCTCTCAATCCACTCGTCGTCTCTTTCCTTCGTCATTCACCGCCTCTCAACTCGTCATTCTCTTCTTCATCTACCGTATTTCTTCATCTACCGATATTTTTTCATCTAATATTTCTTCATCTACCGATATTTCTTCTTCTTTTTTTGTATTGGTATTTCTAACGGTATTTCTTCTTTTCTTCATCTTCATCATTAATTAATTAGTCTTCTTTTTTTCTATTAATTAGGGGTATATTTTTTTTTTTTTTTTTTTGTACCGATATTTCTACTAATATTTCATTTTTTCTACTCGATTAGTCTTCTTTTTTTGGTGGTGGAAAATTAATTAGTTAATTATTTTTAATTTACTTTTGTTGCACTTGTTGATTCAAAAAGTTGTTCATTTTAGTGAAAAGAAGGTTTTGGATCAGAAAGCATACATGTTGTTCTATTATCATATAATTTTTAAAGGTGTGTTAATTTAAATTTTGTTAGTGTTACTATCATATAACTGTTTAGTTACTTCTGCATTATGTTTTGGTTACTGTTAATTTGTGATTCAGATATCATTTTTGTTACCTTGATTTGGTATTTTGGTTACTTTTTTATGTTGTTATGGTTACCATGTATTTGCTTAGTATACATGGTTGACTAAACTGGTTTTGGTGTACATGTTGTTTATGTATTGGTACCATTTATATATGTTTTGGTTAACAACATATAACCTGCTTGGTTTTTTCATTAGTATATTTTTTGTTATCAAGTACTCTTATGATTTGATACCATTCTTTTTCTCTCAATCGGGATTTTGGTTACTTTTATATGTTGGTTTGGTTACAATGTATTTGCTTAGTATACATTGGTCGACTAAACTGGGTTTGGTCTACATGTTGTTTATGTGTTGGTTACCATTAAAACATGGTTTGTTACTAAAGATATAACCTGCTTGGTTACTTTTTAGTATATTTTTTGGTATACATGTTTTGTTTACTACATAAAATGGTTTGTACTACATGTTGTTTATATTTTGGTTATCATTAGATTATATAATATAACTTTTTGGTTACTATTTTTATTATGGTATGGTTAATGTTATATTATGATATGATAACTATTATCAGATACCAATTTAGGACGCTGGTTATTTGGGCTTTTGACTATCGTGTAATTGTTATATTATGTTTCGTTATATGCTCTTTATTTGTTAATCACTATGTAAATATTTATGATATAGATATTGTTTATTTCGTTACTAATGACCGTGTAAACTGATTTTGTTTATTTGTTATGAGATCTTTACTACGAGGAATGCAATTCATTGAAAAGTTATATATGACATGGAAGTCCCAAAGATTATTACCAAGAAATTGAACTCAAGTCACTGAGAAGTTTAAGGCATCATTAGTTTGTGGATGTATTATTTTATAAATAAAACCCAAGTCATAATAAATCATGTATTTACTTAGTATACATCGATGTATTATTTTGTAAAGTCCTTCAAACATAACCATTTGTTATGGTTAATGAGTATGTAATGTTTATTGAGCTTATGTAAATGGAATTACATATTTGATTGTATAATTAATTATTTGACATTATTTGTTGGTTCAGATTAAGTTGTTTCTAATACATTGTTTGAAAGGTGCAAATGGTAACCAAACATGCATGTAAGGGTAACCATTTTATTTTTTTTAGTAGAACTTATATTTACAAGCTTGTATCGTGACATATATCAAATGTTAAATGTACATATGAGAGTATACATGGGTTGCCTAAACCGAATCGATATACAAGTTGTTTCTGCTTTTGGTTACCATTAAAACATGTTCTAGTTACTTTTTCATCATATTACTATTTGGTTACTTTTTATTTTGTTTTAGTTATCATACCTTATGGTTTGGCTACTATTATTGTGCCTTCGATGTGGGATTTTGTTATCGTTATTTTTATTCTAATATGTACATTATGTACCCTCACATGTACATTATTTTTGGTTACTAACATATAACCGCTTGGTTAATGATTAGTATATTTTTTTTGTTATCGTAGCTTATGATTTGATACCATTCTTTTTCCCTCAATCGATTTTGGTTACTTTTATATGTTGTTTTGGTTACAATGTATTTGCTTAGTATACATTGATCGACTAAACCGAGTTTGACTACATGTTGTTTAGTATACTAGACTAATTTATGGGGGGCTTGATGTAATGCTTACGCTAGAAGCTACGCTACGCTGCAATAAAAAAATAGATACTATCATATAACCGCTTGGTTACTTCGCATTATGTTTTGTTATCATTAGCTTGAGATTCTTGGATACCATGTTTGTTACCTTGATTTGGTATTTTGGTTACTTTTTTATGTTGTTATGGTTACCATTTATTTGCTTAGTATACATGGTCGATTAAACCGATTTTGGTGTACATGTTGTTTATGTATTGGTTACCATTAAAACATGTTTTGGTTACTATCATATAAATATTTGGTTACTTATTTAGTATGTTTTTGTTATCGTTAGTTTCGATTTGGATTCCATTTTTGTTTCCTCGAGTTGATTTTTTGCTTCGCTTTTTTGTTGTTCGTTACAATATATTTGCTTAATATATGGGTCGACTAAACTTTGTTTGGTCTATATGTTGTTTATGTATTGGTTACCATTAATATATGTTTTGGTTACTAACATATAACCTGCTTGGTTACTTCATTAGTATATTTTTTTTATTATGTTAGCTTATGATTTAGATACCATTCTTTTTCCTCAATTGAGATTTTGGTTACTTTTATATGTTGTTTTGGTTACAATGTATTTGTTTGGTAAACTGCTTATGATATAAATATTGTTTATATCTCGTTACTAATGACCGTAAATCTGATTTTTTTTTTTGCAAAGCTATGGAATCTTTACTATGGGGAATGCAATAGAAAATTCATTGAAAAGTTATATATTGGTGTGACATGGAAGTCCCCGACATTATTACCAAGAAATTGAACCCAAGATAAATAAGAAGTTTAAGGCATCATTAGTTTGTGGATGTATTATTTTTGTAAATAATAAACCCAAGTCATAATAAACCATGTATTTGCTTAGTATACATTGATGTATTATTTTGTAAATTCCTTCAAATATATTCTACAAGGTTTATGCTATTCTATTTCTACTTCCATTTCCACAAACACATCTTACATGTTCGTTACTTATATAACTATTTGGTTACTTCTTTATTATGTTTTGGTTATCATACCTTATGGTTTGGCTACTATTATTGTGTCCTCAATGTGGGATTTCGATACTTTTATTTTTTTTATTCTCGTTAATATGTAATTGTTTAGTATACATGGATCGCTTAAACTCGGGTTCATTACATGATGTTTCGCTTTTGGTTACCATTAAAACTCATTATGGTTACTATCATATAATTATATGGTTACTGCTTTTATTATGTTACATTATGGTTATAGTATACATGGATTGCTTAAACCGAGTTTCATTACATGATGTTTCGCTTTTGGCTACCATTAAAACATGTTCGTTACTATCATATATAATTATATGGTTACTGCTTTTATTATGTTACATTATGGTTATCAAGTATTAGTAACCGATAGTTACAAGCTTGTATCGACAAACATTAATTGTTAAATGTACATGTGTGAGTGTCCTATTTATCTACAAGCTTGTTAGTAACCGATAATTATCATAGATAGTTACTAGCTTGTTAAGAACTGTGATAATTATAAGCTTGTATCAAGACTATTATAAGCTTGTATCAAGATCATATAAAGCTTGTATATGTTTACTTTATATTGATAACTCATGATGGAATCAAAATAAAAATATTAATCAACATCAATTTTGGTTATCAGACACCATCAAAAATGTTACCAACCATGTGGTTAATGGTTACTAACAAGAAACAATTATATATTCCTCGTAAACAATTAGATTTGTTGTATTGGTTATCGCTACCTCATTGTCTAACAACCTAATAAACATTATAAAGTAACCAAATCAATATTAGACAAAGAACCAAATTACATAATATTAGTAACTGTAAAATAAACCAAATTTTTACATGCAAATTTAAAGGCCTAAATGATGGAATTCACCAAAAACCATGCGCTAGCCACTAAAAAAAGCTTGTGACTTTTGATCGTCAATTCGCTTCAATGAAATTAGGCTCAAAACGCCAAAATCCGACACTCCAAACTTGATGTAAAATTGCCAAATTGTCACCGCAACCAAATAAACATTATATCAGAACTAATTAAATAAAGATACAACAACCAATATTTAACAAATTGTATGAAGGTAACCAATGTAGTCAATAAGTAACTACCAATATAAAATAAACAATTATAAAACTCAATAACATTATAGAGTAACCAAATAAACACCTTTCAAAGATTCTAAATACATATTATACAAAGAACCAAGATATATGTAATTAGTAGCCAAGATTATAAAAATATTTTTACATTCATTTTACAACCAAAATAATCAAGAATGACTTTGTTACAAATTAAAGACTAACAGTGTATAAAGGTAACCAATGTAGTTAATCAAGAACTCATCAATATAAAAAATCAAGATAAAACACAAGAATATTATGTAAGAACCATGGTAATATTACACAAGAAACAAGTCAAAGATTATAAACTAACCAAATCCAGATTAGACAAGAATCAACATATATTTACTTAGTATCCATAACATAAAACATATTTGACAAAGATTTTACAAAGAAAAAACAAATAATATAAAAAATATCAATATGTACTTAAAAGGTGTATTGGTTACTATTAGTCCAAACATCAATTTGGTGTATTGTTACTATTAGTCCATGTAACCAATACAATGTAGTCAATAAGTAACATCCAATATAAATGAAACAATTACAAAAGAATATAACATTATAATTTTACACAAGAACTGTGTCAAGACTATCGAAAGTAACCATTATAATTTTACATAGTAATAACAAGATTAGACAAAGAACTAAATATAATGTAAAACAAGATCCAGTCAAGATAGTCAAGAACTATTATAATTTTACACAAAGAACTAACTCAAAGAATATTCAAGAACTATATAATGTTACACAAGAACCAATCAAGATTAATCAAGAACCAAAAACAACCAAGAAAATAGGGTTTTCCTTGCATTTTACAATAAAAACAACCAAAGATAATTTATTTGTTACCAACTAAAGGCGCACTTTTGTAAGAATGTAAACTAATTTGGCTAACAAGTAACCATTAATATAAAAAACATAAGTAGAAGTGTACATTAATACGCTTCAAAGAACCAATAATACAAAGAACCAATTAATCACCGCAGAATTAAGTTTGCATTATTCAAGAACTAAGTCAAAGATGAGTCACTAAATAATATTTTTACACAAAGAACTAAGTCAAGATTATAATAATTTTATACAAGAACCAATTCGTAATTAGTCAATAACCATTATAGTGTTACACAAAGAAACAAGTCAAGATTTGTCAAGAATCAATATAATATTACATAGTAACCAAATCAAAGATTAGTCAAGAACCAAGTCAAGATTAATTAGTAATATTACGCAAGAACTAAAATAAAGATTAGTCAAGAATTAAGACATCATTAGACTAAGATAATGTTACACAAGAACTAATACAAAATAATCAAGAACTAAACCAACATTGTGACAAGAATCCAATTTATATAACCTTAGTAACCATAATATAAAACATGTTTTCAAATACATTTTGCAAGCACAACATTCAAAGATTCAAACTTTGTGACAATTTAAGTTCAAAAAACTTAAGAAAGATAATCAATTTAGTAATTCAGAGTAACTATAAGTATCTATATGCTTATAAGTTTTAAACTTACATACCACAAAGATTTGAATCGGTCGATGTTGATTTTGTATTCAACAATCAACGCAACAATGTTTTTGGTTACCGATCTCAAGGCGCGTTGATTTTGTATGCTATTTTCGATCTTACGATTCGTCATGACAACAGCTTTTCTTCTTAGAGATGCAAGATTATCAAGAAGGTGTGTCGCGACGAAAAAAGCTTCGCCTTCTCCGATCTCAAGCAGTGTCGCAGCAGCGGGTGAAGATTTGATTTCTCCTAGATCAAAGTTGCATGTTTTGTTCAATGCTTGATTTTAGGAGTGGTTAGTTGCATATAGAGAGTCTCAGAGTCCAGAGAATCGACGATACGTGATTTTTTAGCAATTTTATATCAGTGTTGTTTTATTTTTATAATTATGTTGTGTGTGTTTTATTTTTGTAATTACTTTTACTTTTTAAATGTTGTATATTAGTGTAAAGGACGGAAAATGATATCAAATAAATGATTCTGCCACCCTAGTATTTTATTATTAATTATTTTATTCACGTATTTTTAGTTGATAAAATTTCCTCTAAATTTCTAAGCTAGATTGGGAATTAATTAGAATTAGTTGTAGACACTCAAAATTTTGCATTCCTGTTACTAACATTGCAGGAGGGCAGAATCGTCTTTCAAAGATAACCCTAGAAAACAAAAAAGTTCCAGTTCCGAAAATCCCACCGGAGAAGCCTTTTCAATCTCGGAGATAACCCTGAGATAGTCAATCCCGGAAACAACACTGGGAGTTTCATTCTCAACCTCGAAGACAACCCCGAAGAGTGCAGTTGCATTTTCGGAGATAACCCCGAAGATGCTCTTTTCAACCTTTCCAATCAGCTTCAACCTCGGAGATAACCCCGAGGCACTCAGTCCCAAACCCGGAGACAACCCCGAGAGGTCAGGCACACCTCAGAGATAACCCTTAGGACATCCAAAGATTGCAGTAGCCTCAATCTCGAGATAACCTCGAGCAACGGCGCTTTATCGACCAAACCGAGATAACCCCGGTGAGGGGAAAAAGCATCATTTTGCCACCTCGATTCCACACGTACGCCGTCTCAACACATTTCAGCATACATTCCACACAGCAGTGTCCTATAAGAACCAAATAGTTGTAATCCCGAGTTACTACTACACAGGACAGCAAACCAGATGGAATTTGAAGCTTAAAGACCAAGGGCATGGTCCCATCTTCCTGACTTCTTACAACCTCTAATCCCATGTCATTTGTGTTGCTCTCGACAATAGCACTCCGTAAAAGGTCTTATACACCTCAATCAGAGGCTCGGATTGAAGTTCTAAAAGTTTGAGCGGACATCACGTTGCATGCATGCACGTACTTCGAGACGATAGGACCCACGGAGCCCGAGGCACCCTGGGCAGCCGCAGGTGCATCTGCGGCTATCGCAAGTACACCTGTGGCTCCCTCCTCTATAAATAGAGGGCTTGGGGTGGCCATTTTGTAAGAGAAAACGACGAGAAAGCCCTATCCAATTTGCTTTGTGCATACGATAAACTGAGTGCTTTCTCATTCTAAACACGTGTGAGCTTATATATTGTCTTATTTTTATAGGCGGGAGCCGAGTGTTCATCCATTTAAAGCTATAGAAGTCTTCTTTGACAGTCCACTGTAAGCCTTTTTACACTTCTTAAAGCCTTTCTCTTCTACTCTGCACACACTTTTCTTCACATTGAGAGTCGTGTTTACAGGTGTGTATGCCTTTACTTGATCAAGTGGCTTTTATTTCCTTTTGTATGTATATATATATATATATATATATATATATATATATATATATTATATATTTAGACTAACATTATCGAGTTATGTCTCGATATATATATATATATATATATATGAACTGCTCGAACTCGTTTCAATGAGCACAGATTTTACATCCGTATTTATTTACTTTTATATATATATATATACTTATATATATATAAACTGCTGTCGAACTCATTAGATGAGCCCGGATTTTACATCCTGAGCGTTTATTACTTTTTATATATATAAATACTTATATATATATATATATATATATATTTACAATTACATCAAGCTCAAGTTTACTTCATGGCCTTTTCTTTACTTTATTTACATTTCGTCCCCACACAGAGTTTACTTCATGGCGGTTGATTTTTCTTGCTTTATTTACATTTTCGTCCCGCCTAGAGTTTACTTTGTGGCGGTTGATCGTAGTTACTGCTTTATTTACATTTCTGATCCCCCCATGGAGGTGCTTCGTGGTGGTTGATCATGTCTCTATATATATATGTTTATCGCTTTTATATATTTACATTTACAATCCCCCATGAAGTTCATTTTGTGGTGGTTGACAGTCTGTATATACATATTTACAACTTTTATATATATAACTGCTTACAAATTTCATATAACTGTTACATCATATGAGCTTAGGAATCATGTGATCATGATTCGATCCTCTGAATCTAGATTCGGTTCCCTGATGGACATTTTCTATTTGTAAATAGCTTGTACATTATTCACGGTGTCTGAATTTCCTTAGACGACTTTCATGCCCATAAGGAGTTCGGCACTGCTATATATCTTATTTTCTCGAAGATGCTTCACATCTCGAAAATAAAAGCAACTAAACCGAACATTTAATAAAAATGAGAGTATCAAAGGCCTCAATTATTATTAAGCATAAGGTTTTGGAAAACCTCTTTTACAAAACATTATTGTTATATCTTGTTAAAACTAATTTTTTACACAAATTCAAACCCTTTGTATATAGGTGCGAACGAGGCATATCACTTCTTCTAAATAATTGCACATTGACCCACACACATACATATTCATATAATAGTTTAACTGAAAAGTGGCAGTCACCGTGGTAACACGAATGTCGGGGGGTGCCTAACACCTTCCCTCCGCATAAGCAAGTCCCCGGACCCTAACGAATCTTGATTTCACAGACCAGTTTAGCAGTGTTACATCACGTGGTCAATGTGCAAACCTTTTCTCGGTTGAGTTGGTGCAACCATTTAAAAATACCAACTGGCGACTCTTACAGTCCAATCGTCGCCATATAAATGTTGGACCTTTTCGCAACTTGTTTTTTCAAACAAATCTCACCTAACATTAGAACACCAAAGGACAAGAACAGAAAAGGGTCAGTAAAAATCCCGACGTCGACAGGTGGCGACTCCGCTGGGGACTTCAGTAAAAGGACTTAAGCCGCTATTACAATCTTTTCAAAAACTGTTATATGCTTGTGTGTGGATGTTGCATTTACATTTTCATGAATGTGTATGAATGTATTTACTTAGTGCACTTAATGATTTACACTATATCTGCATACAATATTAGTGCTTCGCACATGTCATCATTCCCAGAACGGTGAGACACGTTGCATGTGAATGTATGTTGTGTGGCTCCTCCTCTAGGAGGCTATCCTATCAGTGTTTGATTACTGGACTTGTAGGGAGACTAATTCCAACGAGGCTCAGGAAAAGGCATCACCCAGATTTGCTCCAGTTGAAAGACTAGATTAACTTCCCATCAAGTAAATAGCGATGATCTGGGAACCTTCATGCCAAAAAGCCGCGAGAGTAACCTAAGATAGATCAGCCTATGATAAACCAAATGCGGAGGAAAGTCTCTTCATGCTTTCTGTTTTCAATTACTTGTAAAGACAATTACTTGTAATTTCATTCCATGTCAATCTCTATGTAATGGAAAATATGAAGGATATGTGTATATGCATATTAGAGTCTGCTATGGTATCAACTGACATCCGTTTTTCAGGATAATACTCCTAAAAAATAAACACATTATGATATCATGTAAACATTTATACATTCCCTAAAGACTAAACTACATAAGTTTTTGTAGGGAAACAATTGGGCCTGTTACCCGATCAAAGTCCAAAAAGGCCACGAGCTTACAACCAATTATGTCTTCATCTGACTAGTCTAATCCTGCTCCTGTCTCTTGTGATGAGTTTGACAGATTAGGCAAATAAGTCACAGATTTGGTTGTTCTGCTTAAAGAACTACACCAGTCTACTCAAGGTTTACGAATACCCATACATACAGAATCCTCTGCACATGGAGGAACACAAGGTACGGATCAAGCAAATCTAATACCTGAGCTTCAGTTGGATAAGTCCAACAAAATTCCTGAAAACACCCATCTCAAAGAAGATCCAGACAGCGGTGATATCAGGAAAAAAGTCCTTCAAATGGAAGAAACCATTCGGTCTATAAAAGGGATTGGAGCACACGGGAGTGTCCCATATGCTGACCTTTGTATATTCCCTAGTGTGTATTATCTAGAGAAGTTCAAGACTCCTGACTTTGAAAAGTATGACGGGTTAGGGGATCCTTACACACATTTGAATGTATTCATTGGAGAACTCGAATCTTATGCTGAGGATGAAAATCTTAGAATGCAATTGTTTCAAAAGAGTCTAACTGGAGAAGCCCGATCATGGTATACCAAATTAGACAATTGTAAGATCCATAGCTGGGAGGAGCTAGCTCATGCCTTCCTCAGTCAATACAGCTTCCAGTCTCAGATGGCTCTTGACCGGTACCAAATTACCAAGGTCAAGAAACAGTCTAATGAGTCTTTTAGAGAGCATGCTCAAAGGTGGAGGCGCCTTGCTGCTCAAGTTATTCCTTATATGACAGAGTCAGAAATGGTGATGACCTTCATAGACATACAAGAAGCTTCTTTCTATGAAAGAGTTTTAGCTGGCATTGGCAAGCCATTTTTTGAAATAATTAAACATGGAGAGATGGCTGAGATGGGATTGAAGTCAGGAAAGATCCAAGACCTAGCCGCTCTGAAAGCTGTTGCTAAGCACATCCAGTCCGGAACTTATGGAAACAACCCCCGGAGGGTCCATAAAAAGAAAGAGGAGGATGTTTCCTTGACACTACAAGGTCAAAAAGGCAGTCAGAACACGCCTATCCAGAGGAGAAACTAATCCCCTTTTCAAGCACAGTCTTCCAATCCCACATTGCCAAAGGGTGGAAAAGTACAACGCAATCGAGTGTTCACACCCCTAGGGGATTTGCTCGAGAATGTTCTTAATCTTCTGACTATTCAGAAGAAAATTACACATCTTCTTCCATCAGCCAACCCGAATGGGAAGAGTTTCAATGCTATCCGGAAGTGTGCCTATCATGTTGGAGCGCCGGGACATGATACTCAGGATTGCTAGGCCTTGAAACCTAAGATCCAGGATTTAATCGACAACGGGGAGATTGTGGTGACTAAACCCGACCAACCTCATGTCCAAGACAACCTTCTTCCTCAACACAAAGAAGAAAAGGTTAACATGATTAATTGGAGTAGTGGACAGAGTTCCAATTACATTCTTGAATCTTCCCAAACCAGCAAGGACGGTGCTAACAAATGGGACTACGCATAGTTCCAATTTGTGATGGAACGAAAGATGAAATCTCTTTGCAAGCAAGTAAACCGATTGATAGAAATGCTGATCCATTAACACCAAGTCACACGCTAATTAGTCAGAAGCATGATAGTCTCCTTCCTTTTGTTATGAACACTCCATCATCGCCTTCAGAAAGTGAAACACTGGAGGATAAAGTTGCAAAAAGAGTAAGGGCCAAAGCCCGTCGGGATTTTTCCAATAAAAGGGAATTTACATATCTTGGCCAACCTATCGAGGTGATATTTCAGATGTTGATCAATGACGGAAGAATTATATCCCTTCTACCTCCAATCAATCCCCGTTTCAGATGGTTCAATTCTAATGGAGTATGCTAGTATCACTCCCACTCTCGAGGACACAACACAAAAGAATGCTGGGCACTCCACCACCTCATTCAGAATTTAATTGATAGCGGTTTCCTGCAAATGGCAGATGACGACACTTTGTTACTCGAGAGTGGGAAAACATGTCCTACAAAATGGAAGGATGGCATAACAGTTATATCCGCTGAGGATGATTTAGCTGCCAGACCGCTCACAATACAAGCAATTCAACTCAAAGGTGCTGACAATCCTTTGAAAGTGGCTGCACCAGAGCCAATTCTCTTGCCATCTAGGGTACAGTATCCTGTTGTCAGCTTGAAAAAATTCCCATGGAATTATGGGCAGGCTGAAGGATCTACATCACACATAACTGTTGCAGTGTCGAAGGAAAATCTACTATATCTTCCCCATCGGGTGATGAAGCTTACCATCAAATCAAAGGGGAAAGTTCCCATGGAGAAAATTAAAAATTTCCTCCGTACTATGGGCCATAACGAAGCCAAGGTGGTTTTAAGCTTAAGAGAAGCTCCACAATAAATTTCCATACTGTACTTGGTTTGCTCTTCCGAAGATCACAGGAAGATCTTGCTAAAGGTCTTAGAAGAAGCCCACTTACCGAAATCAGTGGATGTGGAAAAATTCTAACATCTAGTTGATCACATTTTTAACAACAATGTGATATCTTTCACTGATGACGACATACCTCCCGAAGGGACTAGTCACTGAAGCCATTGCACATAGCGGTGTTGTTCTCCAGATATATGGTGGGAGGAGTTCTGATAGATGGTGGGTCATCTTTGAATATATGTCCTTATACCACCTTGGAGAAGATGAATATCAACCCCAAGAGGATCAAAAGCAGCCATACGATTATCAAAGCTTTTGATGGGTCCCGACGAAATAAAGTTGGGGAGATTTAGTTACCTGTGGAGATTGGTCCACATACAATTAGTGTATCCTTTCATGTGTTCAAAATCACCACAGGATACAACCTACTGTTGGGAAGACCTTGGATTCATATGGCTGGTGTCATCCCTTCCACCCTTCATTAGTAACTCAAGTACCTTATCAACAATAGCCTAATCACTGTTAATGTTGAGCCGGAATGTCCTGAACAAGTGGCATACCACTCATCAGCTTCAACACAGAAGTTGACCCGGTCAGTTTTCATGCCTTGGAGGTGAGCAATACTCATTACCATCCCATTGGGGCTTCACCTCTCACACCCAAGATTTCTGCCGAGGTAATGTCGGCCACTTTAGAGATGATGTCATTGGGTCATCAACCTGGACAAGGGTTGGGCAAAGATCATCAGGGTTTTAAGAGCCCAATTGAAGTTCCAAGTTAAACAGGGACAACTAGATTAGGCTATTCTGCTAGCTCCAGTCACAAGAATCCTTACAAGCATAAAAAGATTCCTTCATCTTCAGCCATACGACGATTATCTCAACCTACAGATCCTGAGCCTATATAGTCTTCGGTAAAGGTTCTAGCCCATGTTATGGCTATGCTATTTCCCAAACCGATATCGATTAGAGGAAAAGAGGTCCTGATTCCTAATCTCGGAGCGGAAGAAAGGGAACGGAGGCGTAAACAAGACATCGCCGGGAGTTTGTCTCACCTACGCATCCTTTTACATGATGAGCACACAAATAGATACACTCTAGACGATGATTGTCCCGACATTATGGTCATCATTTGGGAAAAGGAGGACGATGATAGCCACTTCATCACTGCTGTCCATCAGGAGTTTACCTTTTACAATTGGAATAACACTCCTTGCATTTGTCGCCAAGGGTAAAAAGGGAAGAAACCCCCTCTGCCCTGTAGATAGCTTTAACTGCTTACTTTATTGTATAGTATTAGCAGTTATTTTGTCAGTATATGCTAACACTTTGTATGATTGAACAATTTCATATATTAAGTGAAAGCATATTTTGTTTTAGGACTCTGAACTTAGATGTGCCTATACTTACTGATGAGGTGTCTTTTCTCCATGAGGATTGTAACTTTGATGAAAAGTTGAACTCAGACTTGATGGAAATACAAGAGGACACTGAGATACCTCAAGAGATCAAGGAATGGGTCGAGGATAAACCCAAACCAAATCTTGATCAAACCACCTCATTCAACCTCGAAACCTTAGAAAACCATAAGCTAATCCAGATGGGTACAGACCTTAACCCAAACCAAAGAAATGACATGGTTACATTATTAACCCAATTCCAGGATGTATTTGCATGGTCTCAAGAAGACATGGTGTGTTTGTCCATGAACATCATCATCCATCGCCTTCCCATTAAAGAGGGATTCAAGCCAGTCAGGCTGAAACTCAGGCGATTAAAACCTGAGTGGAGTTTAAAAGTTAAAGAAGAAATTGTGAAACAATTTCAAGTTGGCATCATCATAGTGTCCACATATCCTGAATGGCTATCCAACATAGTCCCCATGCCTAAACCGAGAGGAAAGGTGCAAGTTTGCGTGGGTTATCGGGATCTGAATAAAGCTTACCTTAAAGACAGCTTTCCCGTGCCATTTATCCACATACTCATTGGCAATACTGCTCAATACGACATGTACTCCTTTGCTAATTGTTTTGCGGGGTACCATCAAATTATGGTTGTTGAGGAAGATGGTGAGAAAACTTTATTCATCACGCCTTGGGGAACCTTTTGCTATAGACGATTGTCATTCGGCCTCATCAATTCTGGAGATACCTAATAGCGGGCCATGATGGCTCTTTTCCATGATTTAATGCACAAAGAGATAGAGATCTATGTGGATGACATCATCATCAAATCCCGAAGGAAAGATGACCACTTAGACCATCTCAGAAAGCTCTTCAACAGGTTGCATAAGTACAACTTGAAGTTGAATCCAGCCAAGTGCGCCTTTGGCGTTAAATCAGGCAAGTTGCTAGGTTTCCTAGTCAGCCACAAAGGGGTTGAGCTGGATCCCACCAAAATCTAGGCCATTACAAAAATGCCCATTCCTCAGACAGGGAAGGAAATATAGGGATTTTTGGGAAGAATCAACTTCATTAGCCAGTTCATTTCCCAACTCACAGCAACCTGTGAGCCTATCTTCAAGTTATTAAGAAAGAACTCCTCCATGAAATGGAATGATGAGTGTCAAAAAGCCTGCCTTACAATCAAAGAGCAGCTGGTTAACGCTAATGTTTTGGTACCTCCCAGGGATGATGTTCCCCTGTTCATGTACCTATCAATTAATGACAATGCCATGGGCTGCATGCTGGGACAGAAAGACGATAAAGGCCAAGAGCGAGTTATCTACTACCTCAGCAAAAGATTCAGCAGCAGTGAACACAAGTACACTCTGATTGAGAAGATTTGTTGTGCTTTAGCATGGGCTTCAATGAGGTTACAACATTACCTTCATGGTCACATAACCCATCTTATATCCTGTGTGGATCCTCTCAAGTATGTGTTCAGTAAACCCATGTTAAATTGTCGGCTGTCCAGATGGCAGTTGATCCTATAACAATTTAACATCATGACGCAAAAGTCCATTAAAGGTCAAGGAATTGCGGATCAACTGGCCGCTACACCTTCAGGGGATTTCAAACCTTTAGAAACATACTTTCCCGATGAAGGGGTAATGACAGTGCAGCAACACCATCAGTACGATACACATCAATCATGGAAAATGTATTTTGATGGAGCTATTAACATGGAAGGTTCTCGAGGCGGGAGCGATTCTAGTATCCCAGATGGGGAAAGTAGTATCCGTCGTCAAATCAAATTACAGCTTATCGTAACCAACAACACAGTTGAGTATGAAGGTTGTATTATGGGACTAAAACTTTCCCAATCAATAGGTATCAGGCGGTTAACTGTCTTTGGGGATTCAGAATTGGTAATCAGATAGACCACATGAATCTATCATACCAAAGACCTAGATTTGCTGCCTTACCATCGATAAGTTTTACAGATGGCTACGGAGTTCGAAGAAGTAAACTTCCTCCACATTCCTCGGAATAGGAATGATTTTGCGGATGCGCTAGCAACTTTGGCCTCCTTGATCAACATATCTGACAAGGAAAACATGTCAAGCATCACATTTTCCCTACAAAAGACTCCAGCCTATGGCAATTACATTGGAGAAGTATCGGATGAGCTACCTCCCATCCAACACCCTTGGTATCAGCATATTAAGGAATACTTGTGAGATGGATCTACACCCGCTGAGGCGAGCCCGACTAAAAGAAGGCGGATCCATCGACTAACTATGAAATTTTACCTGAGCGGAGATGCACTCTACAAAAGAGATGCAGGACTAGGTCTCCTCAAATTTCTGGACAAGGACCAAGCTCAGAGGCTCATGGATGAAATCCATGGTGGAGTATGTGGCCCACACATGAGTGGCCCCCTACTTGTTAAAAAGATCCTCAGAACAGGGTATTACTGGCTCTCGCTTAAGGCTGACTGTGATGATCATGTCAAGAAATGCTATCAATGTCAAATTCATGGGAATGCTATCCACGCCCCTCCGAGGGAGCTCCACAATATGAGTTCACCTTGGCCCTTCTCAATGTTGGGAATGGACGTGATCGGGCCCATCGAGCCCAAAGCCAGTAATGGGCATCAGTTTATCTTCACCATGATCGACTACTTCACTAAGTGGGTAGAAGCAACCTCCTTCCCCCAAATTACCAAAGAAGTCATCATTGCTTTCATAAGAAATAATGTCATTTGTCGATATGGACAACCAGAGGTGATTGTGTCAGACAATGCTAAGAACCTCAACAACAAAATGATGGAGGAGTTGTGCAGTAAATTCCACATCAAACACCTTAACTCTATCATCTACCATCCAAAGATGAATGGTGCTGTTGAAGTGGCTAATAAGAACATCAAGAAGATCATGCAAAAGATGTCTGCCAATCATAAAGGATGGCCTGACCTCTTGCCTCTGACTCTATTAGCCTACAGAACTTTAATGCGTACTTCCACTAGGGCAACCCCCTACTATCGACCTATGGGATGGAAGCAGTGCTCCCTATAGAAGTGGAAATGGAATCCCTCAGAGTGTTGATAGACGCTCAGCTGGATGAAGACCAATGGTTATAAGACAAATATCACCAATTGTCTCTAATAGACGAAAGGCAAAGTGATGCTATCTTCCATGGTCAATTATACCAACAGAGGATCATCAGATCCTACAACAAGAGCGTCCAGCTACAACAGTTTAAACAACATGACTTGGTTTTGAAGAAGATCATTGACAACCAAGATCAATCAAAGGGAAAATTCGCTCCAAACTGGGAAGGCCCGTTTATTGTCAAGGAGGTATTGACAGGAGGTGCTCTCAGATTACAGGAAATGGATGGCGACGAATTTCCACAACTTATCAAGTCATACACCGTGAAATGGTACTATGTCTAAAGTTACCATCAAGCAAACATCCTAGTTTTGGATCACCAGATCACCAGTCATTTTAGGTTTTCTAACCCTTACTACACACAACCTTTCTTCATACCCATCTGCCCCATCAGGGAAACACACTCTTCAAGCCAGCAGCCTGGTTTTCAGATCATCAGATCTTTCACTCAACTTCATTTCAAACCTTTCAGGTTATTTTACTAGGGATTGAACCTTTTATACCCGCAGTTTTGTCCCACTACGGATAAGACTTTTCTCACCTGCAGTTTATCCTGAACATGGGATCAAACTTTTCCCCATGATTTGTCCTAAAATGGGATCAAACTTTTTTGGTCGCAAATCATCCACGAACATGGGGTGAACTACGCCGACCGATCTCCCGATACTTGGGAGATACGTTGAAGCAACCATTTTATATGGCCCTTCATGATAAAACAAAAAATAACAAAAATATTTCTACACCCTTCTATACAAACAAAAATCACAAAAATACTTCTACACCTTTCTACCCCTTGACATATAACGTTGAACCTCTTACACTAGGTTTGAACTACACAGACCTGATCTCCTCTTCAATAGGAGTACGTAGGCAGCCATTTATGGTTCGGTCTTACCCCTACTAA
Organism: Panax ginseng; assembly: GCA_020205605.1. Classification (NCBI taxonomy): domain Eukaryota; kingdom Viridiplantae; phylum Streptophyta; class Magnoliopsida; order Apiales; family Araliaceae; genus Panax; species Panax ginseng. The sequence goes on from CM035129.1 coordinate 94,816,159, forward strand.
AACAAATACTTTTCAACGATACTGGGATCAAACTTTAATCCACCACATTTCATCAACTTCAAACCAAAGGGATGGAAGTACCAGGCCTCCCCATAAATGGGAAAGTTGGCGACCATCTAAGCTGCGGTTGATTCCTCAAAGAGCAACACCAATCCATAAGGATGGAAAATTTTGGGATCTCCTCTTCAATAGGAGTACCGACAACCATCTGGGGTGCAGTGAATCTCAGAGAGGAAAAGTCATAATCCTCTCCACATCTACATACAGAAACCAGTCCCAAGACACAAAAGAGGGTATGGATATACACAGATCAATGATCTATTCTAAAAGGTCCTAAGACATCTCAATGTCCATCCATCAAGGATGAGTTCAAAATACACCAAGATCAAGAGTCCTGAAGAAGCAGGCAAATATCAAGCAAGTAGCAAGGCACAACTAAAAGGGAAGTGAATCAAAATATATTTCCCTGTCATATATAATGATGTTTGATATATACAATATGTGTTGTACATGACAAAATAGCTAAGCTAGTCTGTGCAAGAAAATACAAGTCTATCTACAATCCCATGGATATACGAACTATCAAGTCCAACATGGCATCTCTCTCCGAAGAAGGAGGCAATGCTGCAAGCTCCTGCCCAAGGGTATCTACACGAGCTAACAGGATTCACAGCCAACTGCATGGTGGCATGATCCTCATCAATATATGCACTTATATCGGCAAGCATGCCAGTAGTAAGGGATCTCACTGAAGTACTATCTGTAACGGCCACATCCCAGGAAGATATAGTAGCATCCCGCTCAATGATCAATGCATATATGATGAACTAGCCTCATCCCGCTCAGCGATAGCGGTGTCTCTATGAGCTACAGCCTCCTCTCTCTCTCTAATAAGTCAATGATCTCTCCCATAAAGAGTCACAACATCAAGGCCCTAGCCTCGATCTCTCTCAAAGGTCATCGGATGAAGACTCGCTTAAAATCTTCGTGTTGAATCTTTGGATCACAAGAGCACTCGTCTTTGGGAGAATCTACAAGAGTTGCTAGCAACCCAGGTGAATAAATGCTCCTCCTGGAAGATCAATGTCTGTATGGGCTCCCCATCATCGTAATCAATCTCGAAGACTGTGGATACTACATGAATTTGTATCACTACAAAAAAAATAGACATTTGGCAACAATTGACTTTCATTTTTCGTAATGAAATTCATAAGTCGTTGCAAAAATTCGTTGCCAAATTGTTGGCGGGAAAAAAAACACCGTTTATTTTTTTTTTTTCTCAGGAGATTTCTCCTCATCATAAAAGAATCTAAAAAACTTTTTTGTTGCTATATTTCGCTGCCTAATATAGGCCACATTCATTGACAACAATTTTTTTTTCGCTATGTGTATTTAATACATTTTTTATGCATTTACTAGTAAATTGTTTCCCAAAATTAAGACAAATTCAATAAGCATGCCTCTTCCCCCCCCCCCCCCAAACGCATCATTTTTCATTTAAAATTTTTATTTATTTGGACAAAATTTTATGCAGTGAAATGTTTCACTCCGTCCATCTCAAAATAAATGCTCAGTTTTATTTTTTTTTAAAGTTATAATTTTTGGAATTAAAATTGAGCACATAATAGATATATTTTCTAATTTACAAAAATTAAAGTTTGTAGTTAATTAGAGGGTTAAATGCAAATTCGACCACTGAACTTTAGTAGTTTTTGGGTATTGAGCCATTTTCGATTAACACAAACTGAGCCCCTTTATATTTGAAAATTTATACTTTGAACCCCCAGGCGTCACATGTGCGTTGACCTGATGATGTGTCACACGCGACGCCTACGTGGCACACATGGCAGATCTAATGTCGGCATTTTATATTATAATTTTACACGTGGCAGATCTGACGTGGCTTCTTTCAAATTTTTCATAAAAATTTGTCTCTCCACTGGTTCGAACTCACAACCTCAACTTTGAAACCTTGGTCATATGACCACTAGAGCACCACGGGTCAGCTGTAACACTTTACATAATATATAATATTTATTTAAACAATTATCAATAATATATATATATATATATTTATTCACCTAATTTGACAACAGATGAATATTTTTAGTACTATTATTATAATAATAATTATAATAATACTAATAATTCATAATAATAATTATTATTATTATAAAAATAATTATACTAATAGTAATAGTAATAGTAATAGTAATAATAATAATAATAATAATAATAATAATAATAATAATAATAATAATAATAATAATAATAATAATAATAATAATAATAACAGTAATAATAGTAAGTATAATATTAGTAATAATAATAATAATAATAATAATAATAATAATAATAATAATAATAATAATAATAATCCCTCCGATCCAGATGGTATTGTCAGAACAGGTGCTGAAATGAGTCTCCTCTTGAGTTCTTGAAAACCCTTCTCACATTCCTCACTCCAACCAAATTTTGTATCTTTTCGAGTCAGCTGAGTTAATGGAGTAGCGATTCGAGAAAATCCTTCCACGAATCTCCGATAATAACCAGCTAAGCCGAGAAAGCTACGTACTTCGGTTACTAATTTGGGTTGCTCCCAGCTTTGAATAGCTTCAATCTTTGTTGGGTCAACAGATATTCCATGACTTGATACTACGTGCCCAAGGAATGCTACTTCCTCAAGCCAGAACTCGCATTTCTTTAACTTGGCATAAAGCTTATATTCACGAAGCTTTTGGAGTATCAGCCTCAAGTGTTGCTCATGAATAAAGACGACCAAAAAGTGATCCAAATATTCCTTGAATACTCGGTTCATCATATCCATGAAGGCAGCAAGAGCATTAGTCAATCCAAAAGGCATGACTAGGAATTCATAATGTCCGTCATGCGAAGTTACGGCTCCGCCTTTGGAATGTCATCGGTTCTAATCTTCAATTGGTGATAACCGAAATGAAGATCAATCTTTGAAAAAAAATTGGCGCCTTGCAACTGGTCAAACAGGTCATCAATACGTGGCAATGGGTACCTATTTTTGATAGTGACATGGTTCAACTCCCGATAATCAATACAAAGCCGCATACTCCCATCTTTCTTCTTCACGAATAGAACAGGAGCACCCCAAGTAGACGTACTAGGACGAATGAAACTGATGTCTAACAATTCCTGCAGTTGGGTCTTTAACTCCTGAAGTTCAATAGGAGCCATTCGATATGGGGCTTTGGAAATAGGTTTTGTCTTTGGGTTCAAGGTCGATACAAAATTCAATTTCACGCCTGGGGTAGGCCGAAGTTCTCCGAGAATACGTCAGGAAATTCATTAATAATAGAAATATCATTCAAAACTGACGTATTTTTATTTAGATCCGTGACATGAGCTAAGAAAGCTTGACATCCGTTTTTTAATAAACGAATAGCTTTATGGCTTGAGATGATAGTGATTGATTTTAATGGTTTGGTTGCTTGAATTCGCATAATAGGTTGGTTAGGAATATGAAAGCTAACAACCTTATGAAAACAATCAATTTTTGCATGATAAATAGTTAACCAATCAATCCCTAGAATTACGTCAAATGCAAGTATTTTCAATGAAATAAGATCGACAGGTAATGTGAGGGTACCGATTGGAACTAAACAAGACTTATAAAAAGTGGATGTAATGAAGGTTTCTCCCAATGGAGTTTCAACAGATAAGTCAAAGTCCAATTTCTCCAGAGCCAAATTTAAATGTTGAGCGCAAGTAGGAGAAATAAAAGAATGGGTAGAACCGGTATCAAATAAGGTATGGACTTCACTAGAGTTTATGATAAGCTTACCCGTGATGACCTCGTTCGGGTTCCTTGCTTTCTAGGAGGTCACAAAAAATGCTCTCCCTTGCACTACCGGCTTTGACTTTTCTAGGACGACCTTTGGTGCCTCTATCCTAGCTGAACTTGTCTTCGGTGAACGACAAAATCGGGCTAGGTGACCTTCTCTTCCATAATTATAACATGCTTTGGAATGACATCGCGTTGATTTGGACTGATGTGTCCCTCCCCTCCACATATAAAGCATATAATAGGTGGTCGTTCTCCTTCCTTCTCACAACTTTGGTCTTGACGTCTTTCCATCATTGTTGAATCTCCTCTTCTTGAAATGTTCATTCTTATTGTTTTGGCCTCGATTACCACCAAGTGGTTACCATTTCGCATCTTGATTCCTCCACGCTTGTTGTCACCGCTTGATGACCGCTCTCACTGGAATTATCATTTTGCGTACCTTTCTCTTTTTAGTTGGGTTGACTCGTTATCGCGTTCCAATAATAACCGAGCCCTATTAACAACATCTGAATACAAACATAGTTTATGAGAGATAAGATATTGACGTATCTCGGGTTTCAAACCTCTTAGAAACATTCGCGTCATTCTCTCCTCATTATCAACCAAATGAGGCATTTAAACCGACAAATGACTCGACAAACTTGGCTTCATCTTCGCGACACGGTCATGTTATTTTGCTCTATCTTAATGAACTCTACCTCTTTCATGTGACTTAATACTTTGGAAAAGTACTTGTCGTTGAACAGCTTCTTGAACTTCTCCCAAGACATCTTCAAAGGCAAAGAAAGTTGAATACGCTTCTGATTCCCACCAAGAATGTCGCCTCTGCATAACATGAAGGTGGAAAAGGGAACCTTTTTCTCCTTGGAGCATCCCAAAATATCAAATATCTTGTTGATCTGCTTTATCCATGTCTCCGCCTTAAGTGGCTTTGGCTCTCCAAAAAAACTCTGGTGGTCCCAGCTCCTTGAACTGTTTGGCGGTGACCGTCCGAGAGTTGCCAGTGTTTCCACCTGCATTTTGGATAGGAGCCTCTCTCGCCTGATGTTGCATGAATTGCATGAAGCCTCGGAACATTCCATCGTTCATCATTTGGTCAGTGTTGGTGTTTGCATGAGGATTGTCGCCTTCCTGTTGCACATTGTCCTGGTTATTGATCTGTGGAGACTCAACGGTCTCATGTGCTCCATTGATGTTCTCAACATTCTCGGATGCCATTTTCAAATACTGTCACAAAACAAGGGTTAATTAACACATCACATATTATCCCTATACTCTGACCGACAATTTAAATACCAAATAAACTTAGGTAGGTCATACTAGCGAAGGAATTCCTCGTCTCTCCGCTCCTAGTTCTTGTCTCACATCTTAGCCAGGGATCATATCCCTAAGCTTTGATACCAAATGTGATGCCCCCAAAATAAGTATACATCACCCATCTTGAGTCACCAAATACAGGGTATAAAATACAATAAAAAAACTTAATTATACAACTGTCGTGTAAAATACGACAAACATATGCAAATATTGTCATCTAAACAATATCCACTCTCAGAATATTTCCTCATTATATTTATTGTCACACTATTTAACAGAATAGGGAGGACTACTAATACTATCATCTGGACCGTCACTCCGCTCCCCGACTAGTCCCGATTACGTTCTCATTTCTGAAGAGAAGGTGAAAGAAAGAAAGGTGAGCTCAACTAGCCCAAAGAAGAAATATTATGACTAAGATAATGAAAATAAATTATCATTAGTCTTCAACAATGTTAAACCGATAAAATACAATAGACATCAAGTTTAGCTGCAAGTGAACAAGCAATCCATTAAAAGAGTCAAGTAGAGAATAAAATCTACTATCTTTTATGATTTAAAAGGTTTTTCATCACTTTTATCGCTGGGACTCAGCTTAATAAATAATCCACATCATCGAATCACTCCTGCACTACGGCCAAGGATATTCTTTAGTATCACGACCACAAATTATCCATGCACTACGGGCCAAGGACATTCGTGTATTCATCAATGGTAATGATCATGCCAACAACTGTCCATCAATGCACTACGGGCCAATGAGGACTTTTATTACATCATTTGTAACATTACGGTCATGATTATACTGAATAATCCCTTGTCATAATCATACCAAGTCCATCTATGCACTACAGGCCACAGATGACTTTAAAAAAAATATAAACATGAGGATGATGATAATGATATAAGAATTCAATAAAACAAGTTTATGAATTAATTTATCCAGGAACAAATAACGTCTAAATTGTCAACATGATACTTCTTTGCAGAGTAAAATTCAAGAATGCTCAGAAGAATATTTCCATGAAAAGATACTGGATGAAGCACAAATATCAAGGATATTCCACTAATTTCATGGAGTATAGAAGTCAAAACTTTAACCAACTGAGTATAATAAGGAATGGAATAACAAAAGAAATCACCAAGCATGCGGTAGACCGAACAAGCAGGTTATTCCAACAGAATAATAAAGACGGAACCAGTCCTGTAAAACGTCAAAAGCAGGATATTCCAGCGAGAATAATAATAAAGACGGAACCGAGTCCCAAGGAAAAGCGCACAAACAGAGATATTCCAACGAGTAATAATAAAGATGTAACCAGTCCGGCGTAAAAGCGTACAGGCAGTGATATTTTAATGTAATAATAAAAGATGGAACCAGTCCGGCAGAAAAGCGCATGCGAACGGGATATTCCAACGAATAATAAATAACGGAACCGGTCATGCGTAAAGCATGCATGGATGTTCCAACAGTAATAATAAAGAATGGAATAATGTAAGAATTTCACCATGTATGCGGTACTTAGACATAGGCGGAGTTATTCCAACATAATAATAAAGAATGGAATAACAGAAGTTCTCTTCAAGAAGACGAAAGAAAGAAATAATACCCCTTACCTTTGAAAGAAACTGGATATAGGAGTAGTGAGGCAGCAGGCTTTTCTTCTTCTACAAATTTTCTCTCTACAATTTCTCTCAATAATAATTGCTTTATAGATTTAGTGAATTGGTGAGAAATGAAGGAAGAATGAGCTTCTATTTATAGAAAAATATAGTTTCAATAATTGCACGTTTTGGGGCTCAAAAAATTACAGTACAATACCTCCAACTTTTTCTTTATTTTTAATTTAGTCATGTAAGTATTATCAAACTTGCATCACCTCCCCTAATATTAAATAATGTGATTTAATAGAAAATTATGTGAATCAATAGTTCTAGACATGTGAAAATACGAATTACAGTATAGTACCTCCATCTATACCTCCATTTTTAACTTAGTCATGCAAGTATTATCAATATTGCACCAACTCTCCTAATAGTAACAAGAATGTGAAACAATAGTATACACATGTGAACAAATAGTTATAATCATGTGAAATAATAGCAATTAATTGCTCATTTATCCTAAGCAAATACCCGATTGGTCAATATAACCTCCAGACATCAATTATTATCGAAATAAATATCGATTTTCACTAACACAAATAATTCCAACACAATGAAACTATTTTTATCAAAAATATAAATTTTGAAATTTTGAAGTTTGACTTTTCCTGAAAAAGTCAACTGTTGACTTTTTGACCAAATAGTAAAACCCAAAAATTTTGTGTTTATAGTCTATTTTTACTAATTTCATCGCTCCGGACTCAAATATCACGTCCGCGTCTCCAAATTTAACTCCGAGCACAACTTCAATTTTAATAACTTTCATCATTAATATTATAACTCACAATATTTATCAACCGTGTCGCTCCTTGTGAAAGAGGGCTTTCCAATAAGATTTCTCCCTATTAGCGCCGCAATTAGGGGACCAAACCTCTCGATGTGAACTTCTAGACATTGTAAATATTGCAATTTAATAATATGAATAACTTTGTCATCTCAATTATTGATTTAATAAAATAACATATTATGCGATGATAATCGTGACAATAATCGAATCAATAATATGAGAGATATGATGCAAAGAATTACTAGAGTAGTAATAATTGAGTATAACTGAGTGACTTCTCACGTAAGCATCAATAATCAATACCGTGCTACTATGCAACCACGCCGTATTCGCATTTCTTTTACTACCGAGTAGTTCAACAAGATAAACAGTAAAACTTCCGTTTATTTTCATAAATATATTTTTGTCGCTTTTCTATCCGGCAATAATTACATTATGGGGTCCACCAATTATTGCACCGTTGTACGAATATTCCCTGCTAAAACGAATATTCTCCGACCAATCGAATATAATATAACAACTTGCATAACTTGTAGAATTTATAAATACGACCCACAACTATAACATTATAACAAATTCATTCCATAATATTCTAAAATGATAATTATAGAAAAATAATCTTTATTCATAGAAGTTGGGGTCTTACAGTTGAATTGAGTGAAACTCCGCTAGGAGAAAAAGAAGGGTTTAGGGCTATGACCCTGCATTGTCGGCATCGGACCTGTGCAAGGTATTGCTGAGTGTAATTTGTAACAACTGAGATCATCGGTATGGTGTACCCTGTGTTTGGGCGAGTACCAACGAGTGATATGTAAAGCCACAATTTGAATATATATATATATATATATATATATATATATATATATACTAATTTTCATGTTTTGACAATTTAGCGAATTCGTTCACTACAAATTCGTTTCTCGACCATTTCGATTCATTCAACTTTCGTTGTTTTCGTTTCTTCACATATTATCACAATCAAACATCAATTTGCAGATTATAACACATATTGGCTAAATAACATAGGGTTAGAGAGAGAGCTTGGTGAGATGAATTCCAGAGATTTTGGAGAAGAAAGTAAACATAGTGGTTTTGAGAGAAGGGTTTGCTAAATCAAGGTATAATCTATTCTCAATTTTAACTCTTAGTTTTGGTAGTGTTTAAGCTATATAATTTGGAAATCACGTTGGGTTAATATATATACATATATGCATGGTTTACAATCTGTTGATAATCGTGTGTGAGTGCTATTTGATGATTAAAATAGGTGAAATTGGGATTGTAATACGAATTTGAGAAAATAATATTATATGTATGAAAATAGCTTAAGAAAGTATGAAATTTTATATCCAATATGTGTTATAATCTGCAAATTGATGTTTGATTGTGATAATATGTAAAGAAACAAAAACAACGAAAGTTGAATTAATCGAAATGGTTGAGAAACAAATTCGTAGTGAACGAATTCGCTAAATTGTCAAAACATGAAAATTACTATATATATATATATACTAATAGCCTAAAAATTAGTATATAGAATAGCCTGAAATCCTAGTTTTCACGGGCCAAACTGTGGCTTTACATATCACTCGTTGGTACTCGCCCAAACACAGGGTACACTATACCGATGATCTTAGTTGTTGCAAATTACACTCGGCAATACCTTGCGCAGGTCCGATGCCGGCAATGCAGGGTCATAGCCCTAAACCCTTCTTTTTTTTCCCAGCGGAGTTTCACTCAATTCAACCGTTGATGTACACGTCAACGAAGGTCAAGCAACCTTGACAATTTTCCCAACAAGGATCTTATCCATTGATTTCACATGTTGACGAAGGTCAAGCAACCCTGACGACACAAATTATTGGCAATAACTCTGACAAAACATTGGTATGTCCTAGTGGTGCAAACTAGGAGAGATCATCCTCATCGGGGAGGACCGATGATGGAATATGTTATACACATCCTCAACAGACAAAACCCATCCCCACAAAGTCTCTTGTACATGAGAGATACATCTTCAGGATAAATTCTGTATCAAGGATTCAAGACTTTGGTGATAACCCCAACGTCAACAATCCTAGAGATTCCTGGTAGCTGTGGAGCACACGTCCATGACAGTTCATCAGGCTGCTTATTTGGTGCTCCCCCGGTAGAAGCAATAGGGAGCCGACAATCATCCCACCGTGTTGGAGAACAATCCAATAAACCACAAACATTTGCATCATTTTATGCATTGCATCATGATCATCTTGTCGTATTTCAAGTGTCTAGTATTCTTTATCCTATCCATACCATTGCATTGCATGAATATGGTAAAGAGGGGCATCTGTAGACACTCAAAATTTTTTGCCTACCTGTTACTAACATTGCAGGAAGCGCGAAATCTTCTTTTAGAGATAAACCTGGAAGACAGCTTAGCTTAATCCCAAAAATACCACCAAAAGTTTAGTTTTAACCCCGAAAAATACATCGGGAGTATCATTTCGCACCTCAGAGATAACCTCGGGGAAAGCAGTGCAAATACCGAAAATTCCACCAGAGAAGGCTGTTTTATCTTGGAGATAAACCCGAGATGTTCAATCTCAGTCGTAGAAACAACACTAGGAAAGACAATGTCAACCTTGGAGATAACCCCAAGGAGTGCAGTTGTAGTTCCGGAGATAACCCCGGAGATGCTCGTTTCAACCCATACTGTCAGCTTCAACCTCTGGACTCACGCCAAGGCATTCAACTCCCAAAACCATATATAACCTCGGGAGGACATGCACACCTCAGAGACAACCCTGAAGGCATTCAACACTTGCAGCAGCCCAATTTTAGAGATAACCCTGAGCAACGACTGCTTTATCATCCCAAACTGGAGATAACCCCGGTGAGGGGAAAAATCATCATTTTTCCACCTCGATCCCACATTACACCATCTCAACAACATCTCAACATACATTCTACACAACAATATCCCACAAGAGCCAAGGAGTTCCAATCCCGAGTGACTACTACGCAAGGCAGGACACTTGATAGAATTTGAAGCTTGAAGACATAGGAAATGGTTCCATCTTCCTGACTTCGTACAACCTATAATCCCATGTCATTACGTAGCTCTAGACAATGATAGTCCAAAACAGGTCTTATACACCTCAATCAAATGCTCAGATTGAAGTTTTGCAAGTTTGAATGGACATCACGTTGCACATGTGTACGTACTTCGAGACGACAGGACTCACGGAGCCCGGGGAACCCTAGGCAGCCGCAGGTGCATCTATGGCAGTAGCAGGTGCACCTGTGGCTCCCCCCCCTCTATAAATAGAGAGCTTGGGGTGGCCACATTTCAAGAGAAAACGGTGAGGAAGCCCTATCCAATTTGCTCTGTACACACCCTATATTAAGTGCTTTCTCATTTTAAACACTTGTGAGCTCACATATAGGTATATTTCACCTGTGGGAGCCGAGTGTTCATCCACTTAAAGCTATAGAAGTCTTCTTTGGCAGTCCACTGTAAGCCTTCTTACACACTTTAAAGCCTTTTTTCTTCATCTTTGCACACACTCTTCTTCATGTTGAGAGTCATGTTGTGTGTGTAGGCTCGAACTTCAGTCCGTGGTTTTCATTTCTATATATATATATATATATATATATATATATATATATATATAACTGCTTACTACTTTTATATAAATTGCGGCATCATGTGAGCATAATAGCAAATGTTAGTATTAAACCATGCTGAACAAAATGATGTGAAAAAATTTGACTTTTGAAACAGTCATATTGGCACCTTTTTCTGCTATTTCTTATCCTATTTGAGGACAAATGAGCAAAGGTGAAAAAGCAAAATAATCATGGTAATTAGGCTACCCTTACGGATTTTTTTATTATGATGTACTGATGCATGTAGGATGTATATGACTGCGGGCAGGTGTGCTACTGAATGGCCACCTAGTCATGCCTATGTGCATGTGGATAGTCCTATTTATGAAGGAAACTATGTCAAAAAATTTCAAAATGTAAGCATTGGGTAGTAATGCATTTTTAACTATACTGTAGATGTATGTTAAAATAATGCATGCATGCATGTAGTTATAAAATTTCCTTTTAAAAAGCTCCAGGTTAGAATTTACCACACCCTTTCTGAAGTGATTTGGAGACTTATTGACCAGATATATGGATCCATATCAGTCGAGTAGTTCTCCCAGGACCACTTCAGGTGTGCAGAGGAGGGCTTCTGAAGTTCCTCGACCCCGTTTTGTTAGACAGCCTCATCATTTTGCAAAGGCGGTGATAAGTCCTATCCAGGTTGATGTACCGGATGTGGAGGACGAGGAGGAGGATGTACCGGTTGTGGCTCCCGCTCCTGTTGCACATGTTCCCCGTAGGGACCTATCGAGTATCCAAGTGGTGAACCCAGAGCTTCTTGGTGATTTGAGTCGACACCCCTCAATTTACTTGCATGCAAACGAGGTACAAAGCTAGATTTTGATCTTTCTTTTTTCCCATTGATAAGGAGTAAAGGATTTTGATGTTGATCTGCTTTGTGATGTAGCTTCCCGACTTTACACAACCTAGAGGGAACTGGTTCAACATTTACTCCATGTACCAGGCTCTGAATCCTGACTATAGAGCGATCATGCATGATTGGGGATTTGGGGCATTCTTTTCCATCCTTCCCCGCCGTTGTCCCTGGGGTTACCTCAGCGCATTGTTTGAGCGCTGGTTTCACCAGACTCAAGTCACTCCATTTGTTGGACTGTGAGGTGATGATGACGCCGATGGATTGGCGGTTTATCACAAGTATGGAGTTTGGAGGGGCACCAGTGCCTTGTACGGTGTATATTACCTTGACTGTCGTTCGATCCTTGCTAGGAGTCCCAGCTGAGGTGCTCAAGGGTAGGACTGTTCGTACAGGTCCTTTGAGCATAGATGCTATGAGCAGGCTGTTGAGTGAGCCCATACCCGATGATATGAGAATTAGGGATCACATTCTTCGGTGATTATTCTTGATGATCATTAGGGGCTGCTTCATAGCTGATAACTCTTCTACAGTGTAATTCACTTTGATCAGCGCCACACGACACGTGGACCGTATTAGAGAGTATAATTGGGGTTCCTACACCTTTTCCTATTTCCTCAAGGGAATGCGCATGCGTTCACAGGGCTTGACGGAGGCTTGGCAAGAATTTTACCCATTTCTGCTGGTGAGTATTTCTCTTATAATTTCCCATGTACAGGTTAAGAGTGTTTACTGATAGCAGGTGTTTGCCTTTGTGTTGGCTAGTTCTGGGCCTATGAGAGGCTCCCATGCTTACGTCCGGTGAGTGTGTTAGGATTAGATACCTACCCACGAGGACGGCGATGGCATCATTCCATACTGGCGGAGGTCCTTGTAGATTAGGGTCTCACTTATAGCCGCGTACAGCTGGAGTTATTGATAGCTGATGTCATCACATGGATTCCGTATTCAGGGGAGAACTTGAGCATTGGATTTGAGGGTGGGTACCCGACTGGTGTCGAGTACGCGATTTCCACTCGTAGGATCCCTCTCTTCACAGATGGATGATGGGAGCTCTATTTAGGAGAACGTGCTATCAGAAGAACCACATGAGAGATTCGTATACCGATCTTGCCTCCTGTCAGGCGTTATTCGCCTATTTCACAGTCACCCATCATTGATATCCCATTGTTGGGTGTTGACGATTTTACATTATCAAAGGGTCCCTGCACTTAGGAGATATTTCAGCATTGGTGGTCCCCTCATACCATTGGAGCCCAGACCCGCGCCACTTAGTTCATGGGGGATATGGTTCCTAGATCCGTGATGATGACGGATTGGCTAGCATGTGTCCGAGATCCGACTCATTTGACACAGATTTACTTGACTCGATAGTTGGACTGGACACATTTCTTTATCTGGCACTTGGGCAGAAATCCTTCAGAGGCAGATACTTTTGATCCTTCCAGCTCTGGCGCTAGCCCTTCAGATGACCCATATGGCTTTGCCGGTGCAGATCCTCCATTGTATAGGCATGACATCCCCGTTGATGGAGATCCAGTGACTCAAGAAGAGTTACATCAGGTGGACATGATTGATGATGTAAACATTGACACCATTGTCTTCTTCTCTGATGTATATTCTCGTTATATCTTTTGATAAGCCTCTATTAGACACTGGGTGGTTGTGCCCCATTCTCGCTATATCCTTTGATAGGCCTCTGTTAGATGTAGGGCGTCTGTGCCCCATTTCCATGTATTTCTAGTTGTACAGAGATGTATTAGATGATGATATATTTAGGAATATATGTACATTTTTCTATTCCCTATATCATATTGCCATCTATTCTTTATCATGCATGTATTATGTTATGCATATGTATGTATGTCCAGAGATATTCAGCATTGACCCTTGGATGGTCTTATGTTACGGCCCACACAGATGTCTTCTTCGACAGTTAGCCGCATTGATCATACCCCACCAATATTGGTGGCATCCCGTCTAAGATCGTGGTATGATAGTATGTCACCTTCAGACAGGGTGACTGTAGATCAGTTATTGCAGTATACTATGACTCTCCTGATGTTTCAAGTTCCCGTAGGCTTTGTAGAGGGTATGCTGGAGCATTAGATACCATAGAGCATTGGATAGTGTAAAACTGTTAACACCCATCAATTGGATATCAATGACGGGCGACTCTGATACAGGCCAATAACGTCTGGCAAGAGGCAAGATCGGTATATGAGTCTCTCCTGTAGTGCTCCTGATAGCACACTCTCCCAAAAAGAGCTCCCATCCTCCATCAGTAAAAGAAGAACCCTACGGGTAGATATAACGTACTTGACACTAGTCAGGTACCCATCCTCAAACCCAATGGTTAAATGCTCCCCAAAGTAGGGAATCCAAGTTATGACATCAGCTGTCAACAACTCCAACTGTAGTCGATAATGGGTGAAACCCTCCGCTATAGGAACCTCCGTCAATATGGAGTGATGCCAGCGCCGTCCTCGTGGATAGGTCTCCAAGCCTATCACACTCACAGGACGTAAGGATCTGAACCTCTCATAGGCCCAGAACTGCCAACACAAAGGCCAATATATGCTGTCAGTCAACACTCTTAACCTGTACATGGGAAATCAGAAGAGAAATACTCACCAGCAAAAATGAGTAAAATCCTAGCCAAGCCTCTGTCAAGCCCTGCGGACACATGCGCATGCCCTTGAGAAAATAGGCGAGAGTATAGGAGCCCCAATCATACTCTCCAATATGGTCCACATCTCGTGTGGCGCTCACTAAAGCGAATGATACCGTGGAAGAGTTATCTGCTATAAAGAAGCCCCTAACGATTATCAGGAACAATCGCCGAAGAATGCGATCCCTGACTCTCACATCATCGGGTATAGACTCACTCAATAGCCCGCTCATAGCATCTACGCTCAAAGGACCTGTACGAACTGTCCTACCCTTGACCGCCTCACCCGGGACTCCTAGTAAGGATCTAACGGCAGTCGGGGTAATATTTTCCGTACATGGCACTGGCACCCCTCCAAACTCCACACCACTGATAAATCGCCAATCCATCGGCGTCATCATCACCTCACAATCCTACAAATGGAGAGACTGAGTCTGGTGAAACCAGTGCTCAAACAATGCCCTGAGGTAACCCCAGGGAAAACGATGAGGAAGGATGGAAAAGAACGTTCCAAAACCCTAGCCATGCACAATCGCTCGATAATCAAGATACAGAGCCTGATATGTGGACTGAATACTGAACCAGTTCCCCTCTAGGCTATGTGAAGCCAGGAACCTGCATTACAAAGCAGATCAATGTCAAAACCTTTAATCCTCATCAATAGGAAAAAAGGAAGATCAAAATCCAGCTGGTACCTTGTTTTCATGTAAGTAAACTGAGGGGTGTCGACTCAAATCACCTAGAAGCTCTGGGATCGTCACCTGAATGCCTGTGAAATCCCTACGGGGAACATGAACAGCAAGAGCGGGGTCCGCAACTGGTACATCCTCGTCCTCTTGCTCGACATCCGGTACCTCAACCCGGATAGGACTTATCACCACCTCCGCCAAACAACGAGGTTGTCTAACTGAACGGGGTCGAGGCACATCAGAAGCCCTCCTCAATTTTATGAAATAAAATTATTCAATTTTTCTTATAATTATTATTCAAGAATGTTAAAATTGATAAAAGTTTAAAGTTATGGGTGAAATATGCAAATTTTACAAAACACACACAAGTGGCTATAAAATATTCATTCATCTTTTAGAATATTCGTTTCGTCGTGGAATATTCTTTTTATGTTAAACATGAATATCCGCATTTATCTTCATGCAGCCATTTGTGGGGCCCATAACTAATAACTGCTTATAATTATTATTCGAAGAAAACGATAAGTTTGAGTTTTTTTACCGCTAACACCGCTGAATACCGTGGTTAAAATACAATAATACGCGTTGTCGCACAAAGAAGTTACACTAGACATACACGATTTTTTGAATTATTGATTCTTACGTAAGAAGGCACTACTAATAATTGTTACAAAGAATTATCGCTCAATATTTTATTTTATCGATTCAATAATTGTCATGATATTATATATTATTATTGTTTCAATAATTGTCATCGCACAAAGATTTTCTATTATCGCATCAATAATTCAAATTATTTGAATAATATTATCGATAACATTATTGGCAATGTCTAGAAAGTTCTCGCCTAAGGAGAGGTTTGGTCACCTAATCATACGCCAAGAAGGAGAAATCCTTATCGAAAGCCCTCTATCCCTGAACCGCCTCGTTGTCAAGATCGTGAGTCTGTAATATTATTTGTGAATAATTAATTATTAATTATTATGATAAAGAAAATATTTATTGTGGATATAGATGGAGAAAATTTTTAATGTGACAACTATTGAAAATTAATATTTTATCTTTTTCTGATAAAATAATTCATTTAAATATATTATTTTAATAATATATTAACGATAATATTTTTACAATGAATGTGGGATATATGAGTATATGAGGAGGAAGAGTATTTTTGTGGCATTAAATATTTAACATATGTTTTGGGTGTCTGGGGACACAATTCTCGACCGAAAATTGATTATGTAATCGTAAAATCGCTTCGCTTGTTGATTTCTTGTCCAATTCTCGCTTGAATTTGGAAAAATTTTCTTCGCGCAGTTGTAGAGAATGGAATTTCCCATGGAAAGTCGCGAGTTTCAATTTTTCTGATAAACGGGCTATTTTCTATGAATTATTGAAGTTTTAAAAAATAAAATGATTTTTATTAAATTATATGGTGGGACCCACTTTGTTTGGTGTTAATAACATGTGGGTCGCTATATTTTTTCGTAATTGGCATGCTTGGATGGCTAGTCTTGGATGGTTGGTGTGTAGAAAAGAAAATAATATTTTATTATTTTAGTCTCTTTCATGCTCTAAAGATTTTCCTATAAATAGTGCTTAAGTTAGAATTGAAAATCACACCGTAAACCAAGTTTTCTCTATTTCTCTCTATATTATCAAGTGTATTCTTGTATCTTGAGTGTTGCTATACTGGTGCAAGTTCGTCAAAATTATTCCAAATGTAAATACCGCTTTTCGAGGTAAGTGGATTTTAAGGGTTGTGATGTTTTTCATGTTTCAGAACTTTTCGCACCTTTAAAAATTCTGGAAAATTTGGAATGATAATTTGATGAGTTTTATTGATTGTGTCCAAAATGGCGATTTTTGGATGTATAGATTATGAGTTATGAATTTTATGGGAAAAGACTATTTTAAAAGAAAACCCTTATAACTCCTTGTGGTTAACTCCAAAATTAGTAAAATTTTTATTGGGAGTACATGTATATAATATGAGTATATTCTCTGTAAATTTCAGAATTTTTGGATAAAAGTACAATTTATGATAAATGTTTAAATATTCTATGTGGTTTTAGTCATATGAAAATAGTAAATGACTTTTAAAAATTCTCGAGAAAAATATATGTTCAATATGGGATTATATTGTGCTAAATCCTTAAAAGAAATATTTTTGAAACTGATTTGGTATTTTTCATGAAAATGTTCTAGTTATGAGTAAATGAATTAAATATGTTATATGAATGAAGAAAATTGGAAAATATGATTTTATGGCTTGAGAATCATATATGAGGTATATGCAGATTTTTTTGATGAGGATTTTGGTTATTGGTGATGAAATCTTATGTGTTTGGCATTTTATGATGATTAAATGCATTAATTAGTAAAGTGTAAACAATTTAAATAAATTGTTTATAAGTTTAAGAAATTATTAAATATTGTTGTAATGTTAAGAATATTAAGATTTTGATATTATTAAGTGATTTATAACATTTTGATTAAGGTGTTATAAATATTGATATGGATTTTATTGTGAAATTTTATCTCTTTCAGGTTTGGGGTTACTATTCACGAATATTACACTATTCAATTTAAAAATGAAATTTTCCTTTTGTTAAAGATGACAATTATGGTTACTATCTTTGATTGAATCCATGTTTTGATAATATTATTTTTATTATCATATATAACATTTTTATAATTCTAGTGTTGAAATTTCTCGACTTGAGTATAAAGATGGGTAAATTATTGGTACGATCGCGACTAGGGGTTCTCTTTGGCCAAGAAGTGCAAAGTTGAATCGTTGATCGGTATGATCATTAACCATCAATATATAATCAATATCTTTAGCTTAAGTGCAAAGGTGAAATGATCAACATGGTTATAATTATTGTTTATATAAATTTCAAATGATTATATATTTCTTTGAGATAATAATATATTTGGCCTATAAGTGCAAATATGAATCGTTGAGGAATATCTTTGGCCCAGAGTGCAAAGATGAATTATTGATGAATATCTTCGCCCAGAGTGCAAAGATGAATTATTGATGAATATCTTTGGTCAGAAGTAAAGATGACATGTTGTTGAATATCTTTGGCCAAGAGGTGCAAAGATGAACATGTGTTGAGATGAACACGACCAACCAAGTGATATAAATGAATATCTTCGGTCAGAAGTAAAGATGAAATTATTAGTATGATTATGAACAAGAAATGTGATTTAGTGTAACCATGATCTTCGATGTTTCGTAAAGATAGGTGATGAAAATTATCTTCGCCCCGGATGAGAAGAGGAATTTAGAACTACAATTATGATTATGAGTTATTCATATGATTGTGGACCGTAATTGTTGATTGATGTTACAGTGGATAAAACATTGTTGGTGGATTTTAACACGGAGAAGATAATAGACTTTTATAGTCTATTCGACTTTTCTAATGGATCGCTTCGTTCACCGCAACTATGGTTGAAATTTTTATCATCTACCATATGTTCTAAATCTCCGATTTATTATCGATGGAGGCTATTGATAATTTAATTATCTTTAGTCATGATATTCTTTATCGAGCTAGTCAGGTTCACCCTTTTGCTTTACAATTCCTTTTAGGTAATAAGAGTGTAGTCGGGTCGAAATGGGGGTAATAGGAATAGAATCTATGGTCATCGCTTAGTAGTTATATTTGGTGAATCTAATAGGTGAGGCTAACCCAACGTTGGAAGGGTGTTTTGTCACTATCATACAAGATGTCTAATGACATACAACCACGTATCATCATAAGATGCGGATGTGCTCATCCACTTGTCGAGTATATATAATGAGCACTACCTATATAATCTTGGTGTTTGTTTGAAGTATAATTTCAATTTGAGATAGTGGAGATAATGATAAATCAAGAGAAGACTCACCATCGGGAAGAATATGATAGTAATCTTCTCGCTTTTCTTTGGGGTCTATTAGGTCAACCAAGGATAATTCTCCGAACATATGATATCTATCATAACCTGTACGCATGGCTTCCCCATGCACGAAGGTTTCTCGAGCACTTCCCAAAGATTTTAGTTTCTAAAATGTCTTTGACTATACCTTTATGTAAGGTGTCACCGTGAGGTGTTGTCCACTATTGGGACATGTGTCACATTTGGTATATATTTTATCCAAACTCCAATATATGTGTTGTTGTATTTTGCACGACAATTGTTGTAATAAAGTTGTAGTTGTATTCTGTACCATGTATTTGGCGACTCAGAATGGGTTGGATTGAATGGACCTATTTTGGGGTCGTTACACCTGGCTCAAATGTTTTATTTAGCAAAGGTGAGTAACAAATTTGCCCCGCAAGTTAAGATATACAATAAATGTATAAGAATCAAGACAACAAACTATCTAATTCGATAGAATGACTCCAAAGTTTGGGGAACTTTGAAAATAACTGAACAATTTGTTCTTTTCTAACTAATCTTCTCGCAACCTATGCAACAAAATAGTTCAATAATGAAAGGGTACAACACTTTCAAAGCTTCTACGATATTCTATTGAATAATAATTTAGAAATACTCTCTAGAGCTTATGATGAATGATCTTACAAGATCTTGAAATTCTCTTCTCGAGTAACTATCAAAGATTTACTCTAATATACCCAAATAACCATATGGAAATATTTTCCAGAATTTATGTTGAGTGATCACAAAGGATCTAGAACTTCTCTTCTCGAGTAACTATCAAAGATTTACTTTGATATACCTAGCTGCATCAGATAACCATAAAGATTAAATCATACCCCTCTGCAAGTATAACAAGTGATCATCTTTATTATACCCTATATTATGCATAATATTCAAACGCGCGCAAATGCCGAATATACGACCAAAATGTTCCTTTTATATAAAAGGTTGTTCTTCTCAGTCTTTGAATCAAAATTTGATTTAACAACGAAATACAATGATTTCAATTTCTAATCACTTCTCTTCTCTTCTCTTCTCAAACCTATCAAGTTTTCTTTTTCGATCTGGCCGAAACAATTGGCATTGATCTATCAATAATAATTGAATTCCCTTCTCTTCTCTTCTCGAACCTATCAAGTTCTAACAAATGTTCGTCTAGTCAGAATAATTGCTAAGACATTTCTCAACACGATTCGACAATAGATAGGAATTATCTGTACTATTGCAATCACTAATAGATTCTACGGATGTGAATATCCAATTACAATTATTCTACAATTATATATTCTCAGAATCACTAATTCAATTTGAATTAATAAGCATGCACTAACTGCGAATAATCAACAATAAATTCTCAAATGTGGTCTAATCAACAATAATTAACCACCATAATATTTGAATAAATATAACTCAAGGTTGAGTTAAGGAAACTTGTCTTCTCCATTGATTACTGCTACACAATATACTTATCTACGTTTGAAAGACCTATAATCATAATATCGGTCTCACAATTAGCATCATAATTCACAACACATAATACTGTAATTTATAGTCAATCTTTCTCCTAGGCACATTAGCACATAGCCACATCAGTGTTTATAACCTATATAAACACTTATCAAGTCTAACTAATTTGGCCTGGTTGGACTTTAGTCTATTCTCAGTGTATTGGTCACCCTATCTGACAATTAACACTTAAATTGTCAACTAAACTCGGTCTCTAAGCTTCAATATTAGTTTAGATAAGTCAAATATCATTTATAATATTTTCGGAAGCTTTTTTAATTTTCTAATAATTATTATAATTTATAATAAATTTTCAAACACCAAAATCATTTTTAAATGATTTAAATATCAAATAAATTCATCATCATTAATATCTAATAATATTAAAATATTAATGACATACTTATCAAAATATTAAAGTTATTAATAATAACTTAAAATATTTTTAAATCACCAATATTATACTTAAAACGATTTTTAAAATAATTAAAATCATTTTTAAACCATCACCATTAATATTTAAATATTAATGAAATTCTTATCAAAATATTAAAAGTCATTAATTACAACTTAAAATACTTTTAAATCATTTTCCCATTTTTAAATGACTTTTAAATCAATAAAATCATTTTTAATTCATTTATTTAATATTATAATTAAATAAATCCAATATCATTAATATTAAATTATTAATGAAAATTTTCTAAAAATATTAAAAGGTACATTTTATAACTCAAAATATTTTTAAACACTTTATTCTTATTTAAAATAATTTTATAATATTAAAATCATTTTCTCTAATTTATTTAATATACTAATTAAATAAATTAAATATAATTAATATTTAAATAATTATAAATATTAATGAAAAATATCCCAAATAGTCAAAAATTATTTTTCATAATTTAAAATAATTTTTAAAACAATTTTTGGTAATTTTTATAATTTATTTTCTATTTTTAATTATTTTCTAGAAAATTATAAATTAAAATTAATAAAATCGTCGTTATAGGCTATAGCGACACAAAGCGTCGCTGTTGGTGTTCTTGAGCCTCAAGAACACTGACAGTCAGTGTTCAAGGGGTCAACTTTGACCGCCTTTGATTCTCAGTATATTCATGTTCTGGGTTTGCTAAGACACTGATTTGGTAGTGTGTATGTAACACTACAATTATCAACTTTCATATTGGGCATAGAACTTCACACTTTGAATATCCAAACCCTTAAAGTCACTGTCAGACATCATCTGGGTTTTCTGGGTTACCCAGTAACCCAGACAGTCTCAAGGTTCCTCCTTCAAGCTCCATTAATTTTGGTGTTCTGGTCATTCGTTCATTGTTCTTATGGTCGAAATAAGTAGTACACGTGACAGGGAACAAAAACATAACATAATCTCAGTCCAACAAGATCCAAATCCCCAGTTATGATCCAGTCAAACCCTGTCAGAGGGCTTGTTCATACGATTTCTGGAAATTCCAGAAACTCAAAATCAGTCTCGGATGGCTACTTTGACCATCTCCTATATCCAACATAGTTGTTGTTTAAGGGTTTTTAAGGCATGGATTTATATACCATCTAGCAGGTTACAACACGTATACAACAACATCCATATATCACATAAAAACTGACAGTTATTGGCTTGGCAAAATCTTGTCAGACGCTGGAAACAAGTTTCTGGGTTACCCAGAATTTGACTGGTCATGCTCGGTCAACGGGTTTTGACCGATTATAACTCACAATCTGGTCATCCAATAGCTAAGATTCTAGTTCCAGATCAAAGACAACATGACAAGCTACAGATTACAACTTTAAAACAACAAAAATCATAAACACAGAAAGATCTAGAGTGACTGACATTAGCTTGTCAGACGACTTTTGTGTTCTTGGACAGTTTTTGAAAAACATCATTTTTACCCACTTTGATGCTATGGATCTAGTATAGATCATCATAGATCATCATAAAACACCTTCTAGCATGATTCTAAACACATAAACACGAAATTTTTCTTAAGCATACAAGATCAAACTATGAGTTAGGTTTATACCTTTCTAGTCCAATCTTTGATCCCCCTTCTACTGATCTTGATGATCTAGGAGCTTGGTTAGTGACTGATTCACTTAGGGATTTAGGATTTTTAGAGAGAGAGAGAGAGTTGTTTCAGAGATAGAGATCAAATGTTCAATTTTGGTGAACTTTCTCTCTCCAAAATCACCTATACTTAGATGCAATGAATCCAAGTGTGCAAGGTGGCATTCTAGATCAGATTAGGTATGGATTTCCAGCACATGGTCTTATCCAACATGGTGAGTCACCAAATCTTTCAATATCTCTTTACTTAATACTTAAGTAAAGGGTATTTTGGACATTGGTCATGAAATTTTAATGGCATAAAAGTAACTTACAAACCCTTAGGGTTTAACCCTAAGGTTCTAACCCTTAGGTTTTACAACCTTAGCTTCTAGGATTTTTTAAATTAGGGTTTTAAAATAGAAAAGTAAGATTTCAAATATATAATTAGTTTTTCCTAATTATATTAAAGGTTACTAAACACATTAAAATTTACTAATCATTTTAGGGCTTATTAATTAGGATTAGGGTTTTCTAATTAGGGTTTAGGATTCTCGAATTAAAAATTAGGGTTTTCTGGCTTTCGATTAGGGTTCCTAACTACACATTAGGGTTTTTAATCTTGAGATTAGGGTTTTCAATCCCTTATCAGGGTTTACAAAGTTTAAATCTTATCCAGTCAATCCACTACTACAAAACAGTAAATGAATAACGCGAAAAAAATGTTGTGATTTCGGTCAGAAAAACGTCGTGGTTAAATGTGTCATCTATTTGACACCCTTACACAACATTTTTAAAACGGTGTAGTTAAGCACATTACACAACGTTTTTAAGAAAAAAACATTATAGAATTGTTTTCCATAAATTAACAGATGCTTAAAAACGTTGTAGAAGGTATGATTCCACAACGTTTTCTGGATAAAAACGTTGTAGTTTAATATATAAGACAATGTTTTTAACCAATTTATACAATATTTTTAAAATGTTGTAGATAAAGAAAAAAATAAAAAAAAAATTGTAGTTCACTAATATTACCAATGCACATGCAATTTTCTAATGTCATGATATATAGCTAAAAGGTCTAAATTCTCATTTAAATTTAAAGCCAAAATGTATCAATAATTCAAAATACATCTCAATAATACCATTCGTTTGCAATTGCAAATTACTACATACACAAAATATATACCAATAAATGAATATGATTTTAACATCTCCAAAGCCAGTACAGATTTCACTCTTTTAGTAGTAATTAGGAGATAACTTATGTTTAACCATTTCCTATGTTATTGCTCATCTCTAGTCGGGTGGTGTGCTACCTGTAACTTGATAGGTCAAGGTTCCCTTAGAAACTCCAACAATAACATTCCATGCGTCATATATTTGATAACTGTCTTCTCAGAAGTGCAATCTTTAAATCGTATGGAGTAACCAACCTGAAATCGGATACGACAATTGTTAGAGAATCGCCTGTCTGGCTGTGCAATATCAGATATTACCCGTATGTTAATCTAGTTTAGGAATTTTAGTTTAGGAATCTAGTTTAGGAATTTTACTTGTACTTATCTCATGTTAATTAGTCATTGATATAGTAAGAGCTAACACAGAAATATTCATTAGTAAAGATGTGATTAAGAACATAAAGATTGAGCCTAGAACTCTGACCGGATTCGCATATTCAATCAAACTGCTGAGATGCTCATTTAACCATCACACTGAAACACAAATTCAGTACATTGAATACTGCATCCCAAGTAATTGGGGTTAGGGTAATGTTTGCATAAAAATACCTAGACAAACAAGAAGAGGATTTCCAGATTGGAAGTAAGCAGCGAGGAAATAAAAAATATAAAATTTTGTTATCAAATTAACTGTAAACACGCTACAAAACTGGAGTTAAACTGCTATGGCACATAAATTCAGAGATCCAATGGTTATTACCTTTGGACCCAATCTAGCGTACCAACAGATACGTTATTATTCTCAATAGTTGCTACAGCACAAGATCCAGGTTATTCCATAAATGTGCCATCTGCAACCTGCATAAATATTTCTTACAGAAAAGTTCCAGAATAACAAGTGGTCAACTACAAAAATGAGCAGAGTAAACATTTAAATATACTCAACAGCACAAAAAGCAATATTAGGAACTTTGAATGACATATATATATATATATATATATATATATATGTGTGTGTGTGTGTGTGTGTGTGTGTATATATATATATATAATGTATACATCATCAGGTCATAAGGAATGCTAAAAGCAATTACACTATCTATAGCATAGTTCAGAAACTTATCAAAGAAGAATTAAAAAGGACAGATGCACAAAAATGTAACCTGGTTAGCCATCAAAAGTAGAAGGTGAACGTGGCATTTAAAGAAAAATATGCCAATCCAAAACCATGGAGAGACAAAGTATATCTAAGTGCACTTAACAATATTTGTAATTCTATAATGGTTTAATATTAGTCTCTAGCAAGCAGACATTGCATAAAGCTCAATAGTTGCATGATACAAAATTACACCCCTTAAGGTCTACTGATCAGAAGATCAAATTTCTTTCACAATTGTTAGAGAATCGCCTGTCTGACAGTTGCCCGTATGGTTCAGATATTACCTTACAGCAGATACAAGCACTGAAACTAGGCCCTGTAAATTTATTTATTTAATCTCATAGAAAGACTAATTTACGACCAAGTCTTTTTTCTGTACAGTTCCACCAGAACATTACCACTAGGTGTAACTACCTGGAAGGCAGTATAGATTGCATTAAAATATTGAAAAAACATATAAATGATCTGCAAACAAATTAGAAAGTACCTTGACACCATCAAACTCAATGTAATTCGGTTCAATAATATAATTTTTACTCTCAATTCTTTGCAAAGAAGATACGTCATGGGCACTAAGATCTCTAGATATGACCATCAGTTCATGAATACGGTCCGCATAACCACTGCACAATTGAAGAGTTTAAATCATATATGAGAACGTGAGCTGAGATATGTGATAGCATGTTGCACAGATTCTTCCCTTCTCTTCATTTAAAGAGAAATGTAAATTGTACAACTCACATGTGAATAGAAAATACTTGGGCAAGTAATTAAAATATTAGAACAAGCCTTCCATAAAGGTCTCACATACTGCACAATAACACGTACTATTTGGGTACTACAAAGTTGCATCCTGCTCATATAAAATAAGCCTGTAGCTATAAGAGATTATTGGAATGGAGGAATTGAGCATAAGGAAAATGGTTGGCTGACATGCCTCTAACACTATCAACATATGACTCCAGTAGCAGAAGCAATCATTAATTAAATCCATGTTGAAGTGCTCTTTAATACCAAATAAAGAGATGCACCCGTGATATACGTGCAGAATCGTTTACATAGTCCATGTGCAGCCACAAACCAGGCATGCATCCAGTATATGTAAGAAGTAGGAAATAAATAAAAGTTCTATACAATTCTGTAACTATAATACATATATAGTTGTAAATTAGTAGGTACATATATATTGTCATGTCCTAGTCGAAGCCATATACTGGTGTTTGTGTCATAGTGTCATGTGAGTTTTAATATGTTTTAGTTTCATAGATTGTGCACTACTAATAGGACCTCATAATTCAGATTTAGTAAACAAGATTCTCCTTGGAGTTCACAAATCATTCCTCTAATTCTGATTAATAGTAAAGGAATCCTGAAACGGGGCGATAGTAAACAAGATTCTTCGTACGTACCAACAAAGCTACTTCAATCAAATTTCTATATCATACTCAGACAAAAATCAACCAACATTCTCACGGAAGCTGAGATATTAGATATATCAAACCTTTAGCTTGGGTTCATGAACAGTTAAAGCATTATCATCCACAGTCACGATGTCCTCCTTGTGTGAGAAACTTCCTTCTTGTTCAGAGGTCTTTTCCGATCCTGTAAATTCTGCACATGCCAATCAAGTCAAAATCATTTGATCCTGTTTCAACATCTTATATTTAGCATCAACTAACATCACCGCACGCTTACACAGCATTAAGGTTTGGCAAGTGTTTTGTTCCCGTTCTCCTGATGATCTCATTGAAGAACTGTGCGTGTCGGACACTTGGAAAAGAATCAGTAGCTTCAGCAGTGATGAAGCCAAAATAATGACTTTTTGGTTGATATATCTATATCATTTGAAGGAGGTTTGGATATTATGGGCATTTAAAGTAACACACAGAACTACAGAAGTAATAACGATATTGCGTTAAAAAAATCATTAATGATTAAATCAACTGTTGTTCAGTGCTTCCACCACCGCAAATGATTTCTACAGAATAATTTAATTAGACAACTGACAAAAAAATACAATTAGCTAGCATGGAAGCCCATTTCATTAGTTCTTGATAAATTTTCAACATCTTATATTCAGCATTAATTTACTTTAGTTCTTGATAATAGTTTGACCACAAAGATCTATTAATTTGATGAACTCTCAACTTCATATCTGGGCATAAGGTTAACCTCTTGAAACCCAGAGAACCCAAACAGAAAAGATAGCAAGGGAACCACTCAAATAAATTCAAAAGAACACTTGAGATAAGTATCCTGGGGATTCCAAAGATACTGTAAAAATAAGGTGAAGGAACTTACCTATATCTTTCTAGACAGATATACAAATGACAATCAAACATTGAACAAAGAAATAAAAAATCTAAAATCTAAATGAAAAAAGAAAACATTTTGAAATTGATTTGGAACATCAACATTCAGAAATCGATTCAGTAACCCTAAATCAAAAGGTATACATATATCTGACAATCGATAACAAAAATTGTCAAAGTTTGAAAGGATACGTAAGTAAATAAGCGAGTAAAAAGCTATACCAGATCAGTCGGAGAATCTTACCTCGGATATTGAAACTCAAACTCTGCGTTTGTGAACTAGTTGCTGCGTTTTTCAGTTTCTCTCTCCCTACAAGACTCAACCTATGGTAAAGCTCAAATCAAACACTAATTTGAAACCCTAACACCATAACTACTTTAGTAAAGCAAGAGAGAGAGATAAAGGAGGAGGAAGAGGAGGAGGTCGCTGGCGAGGAGGAGATCTGAGAAGGAAACTTGGAGATAGAGAGGGAAAACGGGAGAGAGAAGGAAAAAAGAATACGTCTTCTAATTTTAAGTTTTAACTTAAACGTATTTTTGCTCCGTGTTTTTCTTGATAGACAACGTTTTTTTAAAAAAACGTTATATAATTAAAACCTAAAAAATGCCCTTTTAAATAGATAACGTTTTTGTATATATATCTACAATATTTTTTTAAAAAACGTTGTGGAAAAAAATACCACAACGTTTTTATAAAAAACGTAGTGGTTTAAGTGTTGTCTATTTACTGTTTTGAAGTAGTGATCATTGGTCATTAACTCTATACAGTACAAAAGCGTACTTATTAATACAATAATTTTAATTATACTTTCTATTGAATCCCTATCCAGACTTAGGGTTAGGGTTTCTATTCTCCGTTAAGCACAACTCTACTCTTATTTTTCAGTCAATACACACATTGACTTATTTTCTAAACTCGTATCACATATTCTCAGCACAAAATTGATAATCAATATTAATATTAAAAAAATATATATATTCATAAAATTTGGATTATTCGAAATCCCGGGTTATCACAGAAGACATACATACGCTACTGCAGTAATTGTAGAACACTTGTGCGGTGGCGATGAATTTGCGAGAAGACGCATGAACTCAAAGAGATCCAAGAATAGCTCTCGAATTTCCTGTATGGTGCAAAGAGTTATTTCCCGGAGAGTTCAAAGAATCAGATGGAGTTGCAGTTTCTGGAACTAAAGCAGGGAACAATGACGGTATCAGAGTATGCCGTAAAATTTAATGAATTGGTGAGGTTTGCGCCATATCAAGTTAAACACAGATGAGCGAAAGGCTAGGAGGTTTGAGTAGGGATTGAAACCCTGGTTATACAATAGGGTCTCCCTGTTCCAGCTGAAGACATTCGCAGCGGTGCTTGAGAAGGCAATTCTCGTTGAGGGTGGAGGCGAGGCTGTGACAAAGTATAATCAAGAACAAAGAATGAGGGTGAAGGTAAGAATGGTGGTGGTAGTGGTGGAAATGGTAGCAATAACCTGAAGAGAAAATGGAATGGAAATGGGGGTTCTGGAAACCAGCAGGGTAATCAGCAGAAGAAGAAGTTCGAAGCATGTGCTACGTGCGGTAAGTTTCACGCGAGTGTGTGCTTAAGGGGGGAAGCATGTATGCTTTAACTGTGGCCAGGAGGGTCACATCGCCCTAAATTGCAGTCAACCAAAGAAGAATGTTTGCTACACATGCGGGTCAAAGGATTATTTTGCTCGTGAGTGCCCTAAGAAGAAAGCTGAAGAGATGACGGGAAACAAGGGAGGTAGCAGTGGAGGCAGATTGACCATTGCGGGACCAACGTCATCCAACAGACCCACAGCCAGAACCTTCAACATGACGGTGCAAGATGTAGTGCAATCAAAAGATGTTGTGTCAGGTATTATCTCAATCAATGATATTGATGCTTATGTATTATTTGATTCGGGTGCTACTTAATCATTTATATCTGATGAATTGCTAAGAGGTTAGGATTATCTAGCGAGGAATTGAATTTTCCTTTAAACATAGAAATTGCGAATAGGGAGGTAATTCTTGTAAGGTTCGTATACAAGAATTGAAGGGTGAACATTAAGGGAAATGTTATGATGGTAGATTTAATTCCGATAAAACTTGGAGAGTTTGATGTTATTTTGGAAATGGATTGGTTGTTCAATTATGGAGCGATAATTGATTTCCAAAAGAAATGTGTAAACATTATAACTCCGTCAAAGGTAGTTTTCTTTGGTAGTAGATCACCTAGACATGCGAGATGTCTGACGATTATGCAGGTCAAGAAGTTGTTGAATCAAGGCTGTGTGGGTTATTTACCTTACCTAGTCAATACTCAGAGGAAGGGGGTGAAACTGGAAGAGATACCAGTGGTTAAGGAATTCATGGATGTGTTTTCGAAAGATTTTCCAGGACTTTCGCCTGATCGAGATATTTAATTCGTGATAGACTTAGCGCCAGAAACCGCTTCGATATCGAAGGCCCTGTACAGGATGGCTCCGGTAGAAATAAAGGAACTGATGGTACAATTACATGAGTTATTAGATAAGAAGTACATTCAGCTGAATGTGTCACCGTGGGGAGCACCTGTGTTATTCGTAAAGAAGAAGGATGGGTCTATGCGTCTTTGCATTGATTATAGGGAATTAAACAAAGTCACTATTAAGAATAAATATCAATTGCCAAGAATAGATGACTTGTTCGATCAATTGAAGGGTGCTAGATATTTCTCAAAAATAGATTTGAGAAGTGGGTATCACCAATTAAAAGTAAGAAAGGACGATGTACCAAAGATGGCATTCAGAACTCGATATGGACATTATGAGTTTCTGGTGATGTCTTTCGGATTGACAAATGCCCCTGCTGCATTCATGGATTTGATGAATATGGTGTTTAAACCATTTTTAGATAAGTTTGCGGTGGTATTCATTGATGACATTTTGGTGTACTCTAAATCTCAAGAAGAACATGTGGAACATTTACGTTTGACGTTGGAGACGCTAAGAAAAGAAAGTTGTACGCGAAATTCTCTAAATGTGAATTTTGGCTAGAACGTGTATAATTTCTTGGGCATGTAATTGATAAGGATGGAATTTCAGTGGATCCATCAAAAGTAGAAGCTGTGATAAATTGCGAACAACCAAGAACTCCATCAGAAGTAAGAAGTTTCTTGGGATTAGCATGATATTACAGACGGTTTATTCAAGATTTTTCCAAGATTGCCACTCAGTTTACAAATTTGACGAGAAAATCTGTAAAATTTATTTGGACGGAAAAATGTGAAGAAAGTTTTACGGAATTAAAGAAGAGTCTTAGTGTGGAACCTGTCTTGTCATTACCAGATAATACAGGAAATTTTGTGGTATATAGTGATGCTTCACATAAAGGATTGGGTTGTGTCCTTATGCAGAATGGCAAAGTCATTGTGTATGCATCAAGGCAATTGAAAGACTACGAGAAAGGGTATCCGACTCATGACTTAGAGTTAGCTGCAGTGGTGTTTGCTCTAAAGATATGGAGACACTGTCTCTATGGAGAGAAGTGTGAGATATACACAGACTATAAGAGTCTGAAGTATATTTTCACACAGAAACACCTAAACATGCGTCAAAGGAGATGGATGGAATTAATAAAAGATTATGATTGCGAGATCTTTTATCATCCAGGCAAAGCAAACGTGGTTGCAGATGCCTTGAGTAGGAAGGGTCGTGAGAAGTTGATGTTGTTAACCAACCAGGAGGAGCTCATTTCAGTAATGGCAAGACTAGAATTGGAAATCAAATTTCCAAAAAAAACCGATGAAAGATTGTTCCAATGGAAGCTAGTTCAACTTTGGTTGACAAGGTGGAATGCTCAACTATAAGATGAAGAATGTGGAAAGATCAATGAGAAAGTGGTTGAGAGTGGTGAAGTGAAATATAAGATCGATACCGAAGGATTACTAAGATTCGAGGGAAGAATCTGGGTTCCAGCAGTACCATATATTAAAGAAGAAATCTTGAAAGAAGCTCATAACTCAAGATATTCGATACACCTGGGAAGTACGAAGATGTATCAAGATTTACGATGACATTTTTGGTGTTCAAACATGAAAAGAGATGTCGCAGAATGTGTTGCAAAATGCTTGACATGTCAAAGAGTCAAGGCCGAGCATCAGAGACCAAATGGATTACTTCTGTAACGTCCACAAATTTTAAACTCCTTACTAATTAAATATGTGATTTAATTTTTAATGAGTTAGTTTTGTGAGCCTATTTAAACCTTAAGTGGTTATGTGAATTTATGAAATGATTAAAGGGAGTCACTAATAGTTAATTTAAATTTGTGGACTAACCCTAAGATTCTAATATCAAAGACTTGATAAGAGTATTAATTAAATATTCAATTTATTTGAATATAGTGGTGAGAGTTGAACATATTGATTTATGTCAAGTATGGATATATCACCATTGAAGAAGTTAAATTACCTTATATAGGACTTATGTAGTGATAGATATTTGAACTGGCTGGAAGCTAACCCATTTTAGCATCGGCGAGGGGCCATAGCAATTGCCTCCAAAGATACAAAATGGTGCAGCAACATTTAGTGTCCAAACTTAGAAAATTAGTTCTATTGTTGTTAATGAATTAGAACATTGGTGTAATGTGTGACATGCATAGAATCATATAATAAGAATATATTCTAGTGATATGGAGTATCAAGTAGTGCAATAAAATCATAAGTGATTGTTAAACAGAAATAATTGAATATCTGTGTATTCCAAAAATTGGGAAAAGAAGTTATGTGTGTACACTAGATATATAATATTAAATAATGTTATAATATGGTTATGTGAGTAGTGGAGATAATTATAGAACTACCCAGACAATAATACTTAACTACGTTATTGCGTGTATTTAATGTACATGGGTTATATAATATGAGTACATAAATAAACCCCAAATTTCCTTTGTATAGTAGCAGTAACACTTTTATATTACATTATGGGAATTATAGTGTCCAAACCAAGCCTTAAATAACTTGTTTCTGAGATTTTCTCCCTTGTCCCAAAATAAGTGTTACATTAGTACATGAACAGTGGACAGAAGCTAGTTTACGTAACTTTAAAATGGCTAAAACATAGGCAATGATTTCAAGGCCAATGGCCTGATGGTGGGTTATTCAACCACCCTTGATTAACCAATGTGTTCTTCCTTTGCACTATAAGCTCCAACATTGTGTGATGCAAATGTCCAGTTCATCGTTCCTTTATAAATTCAAGCCCCATTTTCAGTTTTGTTGTCTGTTAAGTTTGATATTGAGAGTTCTAAGTTGCTGAGGAATTTTGGAAGCATACTCATTGTGTAAGGAGTCCAAACCAAGCTCAAGAAGGTATAGATTTTTACTATGGGTCTAGTTAATTCTTGAAAATTACTTGAAATTCTTTGTTAATCAAAGTGAATTAACATGCCAGGATACGCTGCTGAAGTATGTCTACATGTTTAAACTCTTAAATGGTAAGTTGTAGCATGTTTAAAATTGAAATGAACCAAGGTGGATAAGGCCTGCAGAACAGAGCAGGTCACTATCTCTGATGTAGGCATGGCACAGCTACGCCCTATTTGTACTAGGGTGCAGCGCAGCTACACCGTAACCCAAAATTAGTTCTATCTCTGGCATGGCACAGCTGCGCCAGACCTGCACCAGCTCTGATGTTTTCTGTTTAGTTTATGTTTGTGCTAAGTTGTTAGTACATTATAGAACAAGCTTGTAAATTGTTTTAACATGCACATGTAAGCACATGCATATAGGATGAGCAAGTATAGCAATGATGGACACAACACTTGTGGTCTTGAAATGATATTTGTGATTTCAAAGTGAACTTTGTCACGAACACATCATGTGAGCATTTTGATTTTATGAACATGATAATATGGTTTATATTAACATGAAATGCAAGACTAAAGTGATTGAACTCACTAGCATACATGATTGAAAGTTAAGACTATTTCAAAGATAAGCAACTTAAAGCTTTTCAAAGAGAACTTGACGAAGATTTTCATCTAGTAAGTTCTGACTATTTGAACATGTATATGTGACTTTATTATATGTTGTAAATGCGTGAGAGTTATATGTTAAGATGCCTTGTATGTACTAAGTTAGCTTAGTGTTAAATTCAATGAAAAATTAGAATGAGGAAGCTAATGTCATCAAGAAATGAGTAAAGTATATATGTGTTGTATATATACAAGCATGACTACTGAATATTAAATGATCAAGTTGTAAGGCATAAATGATTACATGACCTTGTTATGTTTTAATGACATATAAAGTGTAAGTTAAACTTGAAGTAGTAAACTCAAGTATGGTCATGTGCTATGTGAAACTCTAGCATGTATGTATGATAATAGGTATGTATAGGTGTGTGTTAGAGTTGGACTGAAGTCAGGTAATGCAAAGCTCAAAATTGAGTGCAGCTGGAGACGGTAGCATTACTCTGTAGATCCTAAGCGTGAGACCCAGTGTAGAATCTTGTAAATCCTATAGTCTTGCTAAGATTCTGTTTTTAGTTATGAAATTTAAGGCATGCTTATATAATTTCTTTACCTTGTAATATATGACCAATATGCTTTGTAATGTGTTAAGAAGCATGCTATGTGAAGACTTGATTATTGTAAGTGTAAACACATATTAGTTTATACATACTAATTGAAAGACCAACTTGTTAATGTTAGGTCGTTTCAACGCAAGTTAGTTAAAGCCAGTATTATATTGTAGCTGAACAAATAGGCAAGTTCCCTAAACTTACACCAATTATTATTGAGCAAGTTCCCTTGAACTTCACTATTTGATTGTGCAAGTTCCTTAATTCTTACTCTTTTACTTGAACAAGTATTCGAACACTATTTTATTGTGTTGCAAGTTTCCTAACTTACACAACTTTAAGTTTGTGAAAGTTTCCTATCCTTCTCATATTGTATTGAGCAGGTTATTGTTGAATTAAAAGTTCTTCATTTAAGCTTGAATCTTATTTCCAATCATGTTGTTAAGTGGTTTAATTACCTTAAAATTATTCCACATCGATATTATTGATATTTGCACTTAGTGCACTTGAGTTCGTATAGTCTTGGACTTGTACATCATTTAAAGTTCAATAATTCTTGAATTATGATAGATAAAGTCTGAACCTTTGTTCGATCGGATGTTGTATGAAGTTTTATAAAAGCTATCCAAACCAATTAATGGTAAGGATTCTTAGACTGAAAGAACACCCCTTCTATGATAGGGGAGTACCCCAGGTATCTAATATAAGATACAAAGAGAAGATTTAAATGTTATGCATATACATAGTGTACGTGAGGCTGATCCCCTCAAATACTTATTCTGTAGCCAATAACCAAAGGGTCAATTAGCTATTGATTCCATTGGAGTGTTATAGTTCAAAGTCTACTTGACTAGTAGTTATTCTAAAAGCAATCATTACCTTTTCTTATAATATTCATATTGTTGAATCCTTCAGATATTCATATTATTGAATCCATTGCAAGATATTTTTCCATTCATCATGATATATCCTTATTATTGTATTTAAACTTGTTGGGTAAACTTGTTGCTCATCCTTGCTATATCATGAATTATATTGCAGCTAAGCCCGAGACCTCAGGGAAGGACAGGGGTAAAGGAAAGATGTAGAATAGTGGCGAGGAGCAGACTTTACCTTATGCCTAGTTTTACATTACTATTATGTAATATGAACCCTAATGTTTATTTTAGGGTATGTGTGTAAGATGATATTAAGGTTATCGTATCTTGGGACTAGTAACACCTTTTGCATGAACGATGTATATTTATTATATTCCGCATTTTAGTTATCGTATGTTGTTTAGAGGTGGATGTTTGTATTTTATCGTGATGATCAAACCGAGGTCAGAGGACCTGGATTCGGGGGTGTCACAACCTCAATCGTTGGAAATATCGGAATGGAAGTGGGAACACATCACAATGGATTTTGTGGTGGGTCTTCTAGCTACTAAGAGAGGATGCGATGCGATTTGGGTGATAGTGGACAGACTGACAAACTCAGCACACTTTTTTCCAATAAAGAATAGATTCAATCTTGATCAATTTGCAAAGTTGTACGTTAAAGAAATCATTTCGAGACATGGAGTTCCAGTGTCAATTGTGTCAGATAGAGATCCGCGATTCATGTCAAATTTTGGTAGCAAAAAACTGATGAGGTTGTCAAACTCATCAGAACAAGATTGGTAGCAACTCAGGACAGACAGAAGTATTATGATGATCAATACAGACAAGACCGTGAGTTCAACGTAGGAAATTACGTGTTCTTAAAAGTTTCTCCTTGGAAAGGGAAAATTCATTTTGGTAAAAAGGGAAAGCTAAGCCCGAGGTTTATTGGACCCTTCAAAGTGCTGCGAAGAGTAGGAGAAGTGGCTTAAGAGGTAGTTCTACATCCAGAGTTGGAAAATGTCCACAATGTTTTTCATATTTCGGTATTACAACCGTATAAACCCGATTACAAGCACGTGATCGAGTACGAACCATTGCAGTTTGATAAGGACTTGTCTTATGTGGAAGTTCCTATCCAGATAGTTGACAGGAAAGAACAAGTGCTCAAGAATAAAGTAATACCTTCTGTGAAGGTGATCTGGAGGAACCACAATGCTAAAGAAGCTACGTGGGAACTCGAAGATAAAATGATGAAAGATTACCCTAAGTTATTTGTTTAATCTGCGTCTTCGATTCTGGGGCTAGAATCTTTGTAAGGAGGGAAGAATGTGACGAATAATTTGTTTGAGTTGTGATTCTGGGGACAGAATCCTTGTAAGGAGGGAAGGATGTAACAACCCAGAATTTTAAATTATAATTTTAAATATTATTGAATTATATAAATATTTAATGGATGTGTTTATTGTTGAATAAATATTTGTTTAATTTGATTTGGTTTGATTTGGTTAATTATTTGTTAAATAAATAATTAATGAGTTAAGGATATTAATTATCACGAGATAATTAAATTAATAATTAAGTTAGATAGCTTTTAATGATTAAATGAATTATTATAATGATATTTTAGTTTGAATGATGTGTTAATTTATTAAATAAAACTATAATTATAAAGAAAATTATAATTTTGTTGTATTAATTTATGTGGTAAATTAATTTAATAAATTGTTATTAGAATTAATTAAATTGAATATTAAAATCTAATTAAATAAAGTGTGACCATAAACTGTACTATAAGGGAGTTATTAAAATAAGTTAAAGGAGGTTAATTCAGTTTTGTCAAACAAGGCTTAATATGTAACAATCCAGAATTTTATTTATAATTTCAAATATTTATTGAATTAAATAAATATTTTTAATTAATGTGTTTGTTGTTTACTAGATATTTGTTGGATTATTTATTAGTAAGTAAATAATCCGTGAGTTATAGAAATTAACTTAATTAAGATAAAGAGTGATGAGTTAAGTTTATGAGATAATACTATAATTTAACTCAATAACTAAATTAGAGAGTTATTAAGGATTATATGGTTTGTTATAATGTTATTCAATTTGATTTTGTAATTAAAGTGATGTGTTAATTTATTAAATAAAATTATAATTATAATAAAAATTATAATTTTATTATATTTGTTTATGTGGTAAATGGATTTAATAAATTGTTATTAGATTAATATAATTTGAGTATGGGAATTTATTTAAATAAAGTGTGACAATAAATATGACTTATGAAAATAGATTAAAAGAGTTTTAATTTGGTTTTACCAAACAAAGCCTTAGAGTTTTTTTTAAATTCTTATTTTAATTTTGTTTTGCCAAATAAGGCTTAAGGAATGATTAATTCATTATTTTAATAGGTTTTGCCGAACAAGGTCTTATGGCTTTTAAGTTTAAAATAAAAAATAACTGATAGGTATTTAGTAGCCTTATTAGTATACGTCATTTTATTTTTTTATGTTAGCGTCTGTTTTAGTTTTACGTTATCTTAAGCCTAAGAAAGAACAGAAGAAAGAAAGAAGAGAGGAAGAGAAGAAGTTCTCTATAAATTGAGAGAAGGAATTTGTGAGGGTTATGGAAGGAAGAAACAAGAAGATTGTTCAAAATTTTATAGCTAATCAAAGGTAATAATCTAATTTTGAGTTTTTAGTATTATACTTCTTGAGTTTTCTCTGAAAAGTTGAATTTCTATGGTTAGATTGTTAAGAGATTGATCATATATGTTAATTATGTATAATTTGTTATACGTAATCTATAACAGGTTTTCATGTAATCAAATTCGTGGAAACAAGTGTTAGATGAAGAAATTTGGTTTATGGCTTAGTATATGTATTTTGGTCAATTTTGAGGCTTAAATTGATGGTTAGATCATGTTTATAATATTAATTTGATAATAGATGTTGTTAGTACGTTGAAAAACAAAAGGAACGAAACTTGAACGAACCAATTTGGTTGAGAAACGAATTCGTAGTGAATGAATTCGCTAAATTTATCAAACATGAACAATTAGTATGAACATGAGTTTTAAATCATATTTTGGTTAGTTAATGTTTATGTTAGTTGATGGGTAATTGGCATGTTGTAGCTTTATGAGTTACGAACCCATAGAATCAAAAACGGACTAATTTGGATGTATATAACTCAAGTTATGAAGGTTAGAAGGAATATTTGGCATGATGGTTCATAACAGAGAACAAAATCCGAGTTTGCGATGACAAATATGCCCACCCCCATGGGGATATTTTTATAGCATAACCCATTTCGTGAAAGGTGTGTGTTCTGCAATGACTGATTTGACCTGTTTTGGTAAAATTACCATAACTTTTTCATACGAACTCCGATTGAGGTGATTCAAGATGATCTGAAACGAAGACAAATAGAACTACAACTTTTATGCTTTAAGTTTTTCAATTTGGGGTCGGGAACAGTAGTCAAAATGGTCAGTTGTAGGACTGTTGTGTTTTTGGAGGCAATCAGAGGGCGTCGGGCATGCATGTATGCAAGTGTAGTGCTCTTGACGACAAAAGATGTTGTTCTAAGTTGTAGAACATGAATATTATGAAGTATAATATTGCTTAACATTAATAAATGATATATTAGATAAGTTGAATATGCATACTAAACACACACAAGAGAGGCAAATTGGGCGTGTGACGAATAAATATCGAAATGCCGTGATAAGTGTTAATGAACGTAAAAAGTGTTTTAAATAAAATAAAATGAATATTATAAGATATTGAATAGGGTTAATATAAAACTAATAAGTAGTCCTAGCAAGATTTAAACACTTGAATGAACTTCAAATATGAAAGATATAAGTTGAAAGTTAACACAATCAAATTGAACATTGTGTATTGATTAATAGGAAGGGTTATAGGACGTAAATTAAAGTTTACATTACAAATACTATGCGTTGCTATGTGACTAATAGTTGATGTGCATGATTATATAATTGTGTAGGGCACGTGAAGTGTAGATATCTATAAGCTGTTAAACTGTTATTGGTAAACAACGATCAAGGCAAGTCTTTCGGTTCCTATTTGCTATGTGAACTTGATGATTAACTGTTTTAAATCTTTATTACAAAGAGCATGATGTGTTATATATATGTTGAATGTATGAAATGTTAAAGTCAACTTATGACTACGTTGATAGAGTAAAGTATGTTGATTGAGTAAGGAACTCAATCTTTATACTTGTTATATGAAGTGTAACATGTATGTTATGTTAGTCCAATATTTATGAGATATATGTTGAGCATGTTAATATGTGCTACGTGATGCATGAAAACTGTTAGATTTTGATGGGCTGTCGAGCTCAACCTTGCAAATAACCACTTTTGCAGGTTCAGGATTTAAGGTAAAGTTATGTGTTACTTGAAAGAGATGAATCAGATGTGATACTTGAAGATTTATACATTTTGGTTGTGTTACTATTACATGAACCATGTTTAAGGTTCCAAATAATGTATTAATGTTGAATTGTAATATCGTTTTGGTGATGTAAATTATTGTAGTATTAAAATGATTTTGAGCTATCTAGATGTAAAGGTTGAAGGTTTTGGGAACGAAGATAGTTTGTAATAGAAAATTTTAATTATTCCGCAAATTTCAATAGTTGTATTATCGTTTAATGATGTAAAATTAGAGGTTGAATATGTTTTTAACGACCGAAGTTGAGAATTAAATTGTATGAATTTTGGGGTCAACCCACTATGGTATGATGTAGTATGATAAAATCACCAAATGACGGAATCCTCAATGGACTGTAAATACAGTGCGGCATCATGACGTCATAAAAATATTTTTGAGATTTCTTTAAGATATGAGAATATATATATATATATATATATATATATATATATAAATGTATATGTATATTTCGATTGATGTCCGAATTGTTGTAGAAGTCTATGCTATTTGATTCAGCTAGACAAATATTGAAAGATGTTCATGAAATTCAAGCGTTTCTTGACAATTTATGCCAAACCAAATTGTTTTGGTGCGGATTCAGATGTTGAAAAGCTGAGATGAACAATCCTTTTATAGGGGATTACGCATAACATTTAGATGTTTGTGCACAATACATTGTACGAAGGGCTAATCACCCTAAATACGGGGGTCCCTATAGTCTTATGACTGTTAAAGTTTAAGTTGAAAGATTACTTATAAATATGGACATACGCATAGCGTT
Organism: Panax ginseng; assembly: GCA_020205605.1. Classification (NCBI taxonomy): domain Eukaryota; kingdom Viridiplantae; phylum Streptophyta; class Magnoliopsida; order Apiales; family Araliaceae; genus Panax; species Panax ginseng. The sequence continues at coordinate 94,856,465 of CM035129.1, forward strand.
TAAATGTTTATGCACAATACATCGTACGAAGGGCTTAACACCCTAAGTACGGGGGTCCTTATAGTCTTATAACTGTTAAAGTTGAAGTTGAAAGATTACTTGCAATCATGGGACATAGTTAAATGGTCTTATGACCCTCAAAGATGATTTGGAATCTTCAAAATTCCTATTATTCATATTGCTTCCCAATTATTGAGCAATTGTGGAAGATTCTTGCTATTCTAAAAGGTGAATGTGGTAAGGATGATATTCCTTAGAAAGAAGTAAGTCGTAGAATGCAACACTGAATGATGAATATATTGAATAAGTGAGAAAAAAAATTTTAAATGAGAAGGAGATGAGTTATCAAAGAATAATGTAAAACTTTTAATAGAAACGTTTAATAATTGTAGAAAGATCTTTGTGGAAATAAGTGGTTATAGAACCCAATTGAATGAATAAAGTATTAACATAAAATCTATTTTTTATAGATTGAATGAATAAAGAGTAATAAATAAAATTTCGAGGACAAAATTCTTAGGAGAATGGGTGAATGTAATATCCCGAGTGTTCATGATAACGATCCTTAAAGAAGGAAATGAACGGGTTAAAGAATATGTAATACTCAAATATAATTGAGTCTAAGTAAAGGTTATGAAATAAAACTTACAAGAATTTATTATCAAGAATGTTGGGGGTAGGAAATATAAGGTAATGTGTTGAAGTTATTCAACGAATAGATTTGGTAAGAAACTTAAGGAAGGTAGGGTTTCGGTGATTTCGAGGACGGAATCCTTATAAGGTGGTCAGAATTTTATTTATAATTTCAAATATTTATTGAATTAAATAAATATTTTTAATTAATGTGTTTGTTGTTTACTAGATATTTGTTGGATTATTTATTAGTAAGTAAATAATCCGTGAGTTATAGAAATTAACTTAATTAAGATAAAGAGTGATGAGTTAAATTTATGAGATAATACTCTAATTTAACTCAATAACTAAATTAGAGAGTTATTAAGGATTATATGGTTTGTTAAAATGTTATTCAATTTGATTTTTGTAATTAAAGTGATGTGTTAATTTATTAAATAAAATTATAATTATAATGAAAATTATAATTTTGCTGTATTTGTTTATGTGGATAATGGATTTAATAAATTGTTATCAGATTTAATATAATTTGAATATGGGAATTTATTTAAATAAAGTGTGACAATAAATATGACTTATGAAAATAGATTAAAAGAGTTTTAATTTGGTTTTACCAAACAAAGCCTTAGATTTTTTTTTAAAAATTCTTATTTTAATCTTGTTTTGCCAAATAAGGCTTAAGGAATGATTAAGTCATTATTTTAATAGGTTTTGCCAAACAAGGCCTTATGGCTTTTAAGTTTAAAATAAAAAATAACTGATAGGTATTTAGTAGCCTTATTAGTATACGTCAGTTTATTTTTTTATGTTAGCGTCTGTTTTAGTTTTACGTTGTCTTAAGCCTAAGAAAGAACAGAAGAAAGAAAGAAGAAAAGAAGAAGTTCTCTGTAAATTGAGAGAAGAAATTTGTGAGGGTTATGGAAGGAAGAAACAAGAAGATTGTTCGAAATTTTATAGCTAATCAAAGGTAATAATCTATGGTTAGTATTATACTTCTTGAGTTTTCTTTGAAAAGTTGAATTTCTATGGTTAGATTGTTAAGAGATTGATCATATATGTTAATTATTATGTATAATTTGTTATACGTAATCTATAACAGGTTTTCATGTAATCAAATTCGTGGAAACAAGTGTTAGATGAAGAAATTTGGTTTATGGCTTAGTATATGTATTTTGGTAAATTTTGAGGCTTAAATTGATGGTTAGATCATGTTTATAATCTTAATTTGATAATAGATGTTGTTAGTACGTTGAAAAACAAAAAGAACGAAACTTGAACGAACCAATTTGGTTGAGAAACGAATTCGTAGTGAATGAATTCGCTAAATTTGTCAAACATGAACAATTAGTATGAACATGAGTTGTAAATCCATATTTTAGTTAGTTAATGTTTATGTTAGTTGATGGGTAATTGGTATGTTGTAGCTTTATGAGTTACGAACCCATAGAATCGAAAACGGACTAATTTGGATGTATATAACTCAAGTTATGAAGGTTAGAAGGAATATTTGGCATGATAGTTCATAACAGAGAACAAAATCCGAGTTCGCAGTGACTATACCATTTCCCGTGAGCTATTTTATAAGGCATAACCCCATACCGTGAAAAGGTGTGTGTTCTGCAATGACTGATTTGACCTATTTTGGTAAAACGACCATACCATTTTTATACGAACTCCGATTGAGGTGATTCAAGATGATCCGAAACGAGGACGAATAGACCTACAACTTTTATGCTTTAAGTTTTTCAATTTGAGGTCAGGAACAATAGTCAAAATGGTAATTTGTAGGACTATTGTGTTTTCGGAGGCAATCGGAGGGCGTCGGGCATGCACATATGCAGGTGTAGTGCTCTTGACGACAAAAGATGTTGTTCTAAGTTGTAGAAAATGAATATTATGAATTATAATATTGCTTAACATTAATAAATGATATATTAGATAAGTTGAATACGCATACTAAACACACACAAGAGAGGCAAATTGGGTGTGTGACGAATAAATGTCGAAACGCCGTGATAAGTGTTAATGAACGTAAAAAGTGTTTTAAATCAAATAAAATGAATATTATAAGATTTTGAATAGGGTTAATATAAAACTAATAAGTAGTCCTAGCAAGATTTAAACACTTGAATGAACTTCAAATATGAAAGATATAAGTTGAAAGTTAACACAATCAAATTGAACATTGTGTATTGATTAATAGGAAGGGTTATAGGACGTAAATTAAAGTTTACATTACAACTACTATGCGTTGCTATGTGACTAATAGTTGATGTGCATGATTATATAATTGTGTAGGGCACGTGAAGTGCAGATATCTGTAAGCTGTTAAACTGTTATTGGTAAACAACGATCAAGTCTTTTGGTTCCTATTTGCTATGTGAACTTGATAATTAAATGTTTTAAATCTTTATTACAAAGAGCATGATGTGTTATATATATGTTGAATGTATGAAATGTCAAAGTCGACTTATGACTACGTTGATTGAGTAAAACATGTTGATTGTGTAAGGAACTCAATCTTTATACTTGTTATATGAAATGTAACATGTATGTTATGTTAGTCTAATATTTATGAGATATATGTTGAGCATGTTAATATGTGCTACATGATGCATGAAAACTGTTAGATTTTGTTGGGCTGTCGAGCTCAACCTTGCAAATAACCACTTTTGCAGGTTCAGGATTTAAGGCAAAGTTATGTGTTACTTGAAAGAGATGAATCAGATGTGATACTTGAAGATTTATACATTTTGGTTGTGTTACTATTACATGAACCATGTTTAAGGTTCCAAATAATGTATTAATGTTGAATTGTAATATCGTTTTGGTGATGTAAATTATTGTAGTATTAAAATGATTTTGAGCTATCTAGATGTAAAGGTTGAAGGTTTTGGGAACGAAGATAGTTTTTAATAGAAAATTTTAATTATTCCGCAAATTTCAATAGTTGTATTATCGTTTAATGATGTAAAATTAGAGGTTTAATATGTTTTTAACGACTGAAGTTGAGAATTAAATTGTATGAATTTTGGGGTCGTTACATAATGCATATCAAGTCTTTAATTTAAATATGTTTTACCAAACAAGGCATAAGGATTTAATTGATTAAATTTTAAAGTAGTTAGCCAAATAAGCCTTATGGCTTTTGATTTTTAAAAATAAAATAACTGATGTCAGTTATAGATATATTTATATTATATAATTAATACCTATTATATTATATACGTTATAATTTGAAGTACGTAAGCTAGAAAGAACAAAGAAGAAAGAGAAGAAGAAAGTTTGCAGAGAAAAAAATTAAGGTAGAATTGCGAGAATTCTAGAGAGATTTTGAGAGAGGAATTATGGGGAAGGAAGCTTGATAATCAAAGGGTAACCATTATCTTCTAAAATAAAGGTATCATTTTACTCTTCTATTTTTCAAAAGTTGTAGTTTTATTCTCTTCAAAAAAATCCTTCGTAAAACTTTATGAGGGTTGAATTATTTGTTATATATAGTTTCTATATGATAATTGATTATTATAAATTTGTTTTCATAAGATTATAGATAAGATATAGTAAATTAATTCATGTTATGTATTTGTTTGTGAAAGAAATCATGTTACAGTGAATTTGTCGGAAAATATATGAATATGACTTAGTTAAAGTAAAATTGAAGTTTAATTCTTTGTATAACATATCAATTGACTATTTATTTTTAAAGAAGATGAAGAAACTAAAACAAAGTATTTTGAATTAACTATTTTGGTTGAAAAATAAAATCACAGTGATGATTTTCACTCAAAATGTCAAAAAGTGTAGTTTTTAGCAAAAATAGTGAAATTAGAGGTTTTAAATTCGATGTTTATATTGTTGTATGGGTAAAATCATGTTAAGAGACCTTAAATTATGTTTGTGTGAAGTCTATACATGTATTACCTGTTAATTCAGTTGTTAGAAAGTAGCTTGTAGGCCAAAATTGGCTTTGTTTATGTTGTTGTTGAAGTTGGTCACGGGGATCAGTTTGGTGCTTGGCATGGCCTTCATGATCTGAAGTCTCATGCCGCAACGCCATCACTATGCCGCAGCGCCAAGTATTGGCCTATGCCTCGTCAAAGAAGACTTACACCATCATGCATGCCTTGCCAAGTATTAACCTTATGCCTCATGTGACACCTCAGAAACACATCCAGCGGCCACAGCGCCGTGCCACAGTGTAAAGCGTAAGCAGCCAATAACGCGAAGTTAGAGAATGGTCAGACAGTGTGTTTTAGTTACACAAAGTCTGAAAAAGTTTATTAAGTGAAATAATATGATTGTTAGGATGTAATTTTGATATTACTATACTAAGAATGAGTATATTATTAATAATAACGAGTTTTATTACTAATGTAACTTGACAATGTGGTTAAAAATCAAACAAAACATGAAATAGATACTTATTTATAGAGTATTTGTAATGACTAATTATGTCATGATGATATGTATAGGATATTGTGATTCGAATTGTTACGGTTTAGCTTACATGCAAGGCAAGTTTCCTAAACCTTATTCTTATATTGAGCAAGTTTCTTGTATCTAGTTTGTTTACGATTATGCAAGTTTTCAAATTCTAATCTTTCGTTGAGCAAGTTTTGTAACTCTATTTATATTGTGCAAGCTCTTAAGACATTACTTCTTGAGATTGAACAAGTTTCTCTAATCTTTAGCTTGTTATTTTAGCATGCAAGTTTCTTCATTCTAATATATTAATGTTGAACAAGTTTTATCATTCAATTTACTACTTGTTATGCATGCTCAGTTCTCCATTCTAAATAACCTTAGCTTATATTGTTCAAGCAAGGTTTGTTATGTTATTTAATGTTTATGTTGTGACAACCCGAATTTTTATAAGTTATTAAAATAGAAATTTAATAATTAAAATTTTTATTATGAGATGTTTTGAGTTTGAGTATGTATATATATATGCTATATATTTTTAAATATGTGATATGGTGTGAAGAGAAATATATATTCATATATTGGGAAAGTGAGGTTCAATAGTTAAGTTAACTATTGAAGAAATTAAATGAATTTGGTAATTATTTTAAATATTTATTGAATTAAATAAATATTTTAAATAATTTATTTATTGAGAAAAATAAATAATTTATGAAATTGTGGTATAATAATTTAGTTACGTGTGTATGATAATTAAATTAAAGCAAAGGTAAATTTTATTCTTTGAAGATTTAATTTAATGAATAAATTAAATTAAATGAGTTGTTTAATATGAAAGAAAATAAGTATATTAAATAAAGTAATGTTTATGTCTAATTTATTAATTAAATTAGATACATGTAATTATTTATTAATTATAAGTATAATTATAATAAGATTATAATTATTATTAATTATTATTATTATAAGTTATTTAAATTAACTAAAGGTGTGACACATGAAACTATATAATATAATATTATTAAAATAATCCAGTTTGGGGGAATTTGTGTGTGGCCAAACAAGGCCTTGTGGCCTTTGGTCTAATTTAACTGATGAAGACGTATTATTTTATAACTGAAGTATATGTGGGTAAGCCATATCAGTTTATTTGTTTCGCGTCTTTTCTGAGGATAACTAAGACAGAGAGTTAGAGAGAAGAAAGAAATCACAGTAGGTTTTGAGAGAGGGTTTTATGAGATTATCAAGAAGAGGAAGAAGGGATTGCTAAAGCTTGTGACCAACTTGTAAAGAAATCAAGCATTGAAGGTATAAAAACCTAAGTTTATGTTCTAGATTTTTAATATTGGATTGTGTGAATTCGATATTATAATTGTTAAATTAGTTTATGTAATCAATTGGTTGTTATCTATACATGATTGTAGTAAGAGAGTTCATGGAAAATGGGTTTGAAGAAAAAAAGTAAATATTAGTGTGTATTCATATGATATGGCTTAAGAAAGTACAAAATTTTATGTCTAATATGTGTTATAATATGTAAATTGGTATTGGATTATGTTAGTATGTGAAGAAATGAAAACGGCGTAGTTTGAATCATGTCAATTGGTTAAGAAACGAAGTCGTGGCGATTGAATTCGCTAAATGTGTTTAAAACATGAAAATATAGCATAAACACTAAATTAGAACCCTTAAAAGGATTTTTTAATATGTTTGAAGTGTTATAATTATTCTCTAGATGAGTAGCTAAGAGTTTAACGAGTCCAACGAATCAAAAACCAACTAATTCGGACTTAAAATGAGAAAGTTATGTCAAAAAACTCATAATCATGTGAAGCCACATGCAGAGCGTCTCTTAGAGCCGTGGCGTGTAGCAAATTGGTGGGCAATGGCCAATGGTGCTGGCTACGTTGAATGGTGAGGAAAAGGGGCGCGGCCGCGCCCAATGTGTTCTAACTGTGACTGCTTTGACCTGTATTGGTAAAACAACCATAACATTTTCATACGAACTCCGATTGAGGTGATTCAAGATGATCCAGAACGAGGACGAATAGACCTACAACTTTTATTCTTTAAGTATTTAAATTTGAGGTCTGGAATAGGGGTCAAAATGGTCACCTTTAGGACTGTTGTGTTTTTAGAGGCAATCAGAGGGCGTCAAGCATGCACGTATGCAAGTGTAGTGCTGTTGACGATAAAAGATGTTGTTCTAAGTTATAGAACATGAATATTATAAAGTATAATGATGCTTAACATAAATAAATGATATATTAGATAAGTTGTATACGCATACTAAGCACACACAAGAGAGACAAATTGGGCGTGTGACGAATAAACGTCGAAACGCCGTGATAAGTGATAATGAATATAAAAAGTGTTTTAAATCAAATGAAATGAATATTATAAGGTATTGAATAGTGTTAATATAAAACCAATAAGTAGTCCTAGCAAGACTTAAACACTTGAATGAACTTCGAATATGAAATATAGTGAGCTATAAGTCGAAAGTTAACACAATAAAATTGAACATTGTGTATTGATAATAGGAAGGGTTATGAGATGTAGAGTAAAGTTTACATTACAACTACTATGCATTTTATATGGCTAATAGTTAATATGAATGATTATATAATTGTGTAGGGCGTGTGAAGTGCGAGATAAATTTATAAGTCGTTAAACCGTTATTAGTAAACAACGATCAAGGCAAGTCTTTCGGTTCCTATTTGCTATGTGAACTTGGTGATTAAGCTCGCTTTAAATCTTTATTGCAAAGAGCATGATGTGTTATATATATGTTGAATGTATGAAATGTTAAAGTCAACTTATGACTACGTTGATTGAGTAAAGCATGCTGATTAAGTAAGGAACTCAATCTTTTTACTTGTTATATTAACTGTAGCATGTATGTTATGTTAGTCTAATGTTTATGAGATATATATTGAGTATGTTATTATGTCCTACGTGATGCATGAAAACTGTTAGATTTTGCTGGGCTGTAGAGCTCAACCTTGCAAATAACCATTTTTGCAGGTTAAGGATTGAAGGTAACACTATGTGCTACTTGAATGACGTGGATCAGAAATAATGCACGAAGATTAATATTTTAGCTAAAGTTATTATTTCTTTATACCATGGTTAAGATTCATGAGATGTACTAAATGTTTTATGATGTATAGTTTTATGTTGAGTTGTAAAGTTAAAGTTTGAGTTATCTGATATGTAAAGGTTATCGAATTGAAATGTAAAATTTTATATAATAACTGTGATGAAGCGAATCATAAAATAAGATTGATTCAAAGACATGTAGATGATAAAGGTTTTGATTCAGGGAATTAAAGTAAGAAAATAGAAAAGTTTAAATTATTCCGCATAATATTAAGTTTAACATCAAATAATGATGTAAAATCAGAAGTTAGACGTGTTATTAACGACCGAAGTCGATAATTGAATTATAAGAATTTTGGGGTCGTTACAGTTGGTATCAAAGTTATAGATTATAAACCTTAGGTAGGAGTACCGTAGGCTATAACCTTAAAGAAGGAAAGTGAAGATAATGAAAGAATAAGCTCAAATAGATTTTGAACAATAAGAAGTAATTTAAGAAATTTATATAGAAGGGATTAAAACATGCGTGAAAGATTCAAAGAAAAATGTCACAGAGTTATAAGGAATATGAATGTGGGGTTACCCAACTCCAATAATAAGAATGTAAGGTGATAATAAATAGACAATGTCTATAAGAAGAGAATGATAAGAAGGAAAGTGAAGATAATGAAAGAATAAGATCAAATAGAGTTTGAACAATAAAAAGTAATTTAAGAAATTTATATAGAAGGGATTAAAACATGCGTGAAAGGATTCAAAGAAAAATCTCACAGAGTTATAAAGAATATGAATGTGGGGTTACCCAACTCCAATAATAAGAATGTAAGGTGATAATAAATAGACAATGTCTATAAGAAGAGAATGATAAAGAAGTTAAGAATAAAAAAAGTTATATTTAAGTATGGTATAATTGTACTCTTTAATGGTTAATGTATGGTATCTAGGCTAAACGATTCCTTTATAGAGCGGAGGTATATATGAACTAGCAACTCAAAACCTAGTTTGTTGGTTATTTGTGGGAAACCACTCAGCGTACCATATTAAAACTGTTAGAGACTCGATGTGTACCAAGTATAAAAAATGGATACGTATGATGAAAATGTATAACAAATGAATTGTTGAGCAATATAAATAAAGTTAGAAATTCTTAAAGGAAGAATTGTTATATAAACAAGAAAATTCAAAGAAGAATCTTGAAGAGATATAAAGATAAGAAATGGGAGTTACCCTAACTCCAATAACCAAGATAACGAATAATGATGAATAGACAAAGCCTGTAAGATTAAAAGCATAAACGAAATCGTAAATGATGAAGAAGGAAAGAAAGAGGATCGTAAAACAAAACGATCACGAGTTAAGAAAAGAATTTTAAGGGAGATGATTATAGAATAAGATCACCACGTGATATGTTTAAGTTATAAAAGAAAGATGGTTTGTAATGTTTGAATAATTATAGCTTGATGCTATAAAGATAATATAGTATGAAATAGTACGAGGTAAACTCACGAGGACTTATAAATGATGAGGTATGAAAAACTCATATTTGTGAAAGCCCCGAATCCGGGTTCCAAATCACCGCGGATCCGGTACAATCATTCTATCACTATTTCTATTGCGAAAGATATAAACATAAATTGTTTATACAATAAACATACACATAATTACCCCAAGGTCGAGTAACCTTAACTTATTACACAATTCATAAACTATCTAACACATAACATATTTATCAAACTATACTATTACAAATTAGCTGCACATTTTATCCCAAGCTGAACTTGGCTTTAACCTTTTCCTGTATCCGAACGCATTCGCCTTATCTGCAATATTTATCATGATATAGCAAGGGTGAGCATGAAAGTTTCCCAGCAAGTTTAAATCTATTAAGATATATCATTATTGAAAGAGTCTGAATAATAAGCTGGCTACAATTCATCAATATAGTTGTGAATTAACACGAACAAAATTTTGACTGAACAACTATTGAACATGAACAAATATATTTGGATCAACTGGTAATAAAGGTGATCAGCTTTTCATACTTGACCTATACATACAATATGTACAGAGTACAATTCTACAATGGCAATCAGCAATGATTAACCATAAGCATATTTGAATGAAACAACTCTTAGTAGAGTTAAGTAAAACTTGCTGAGCAGATTGATTCTGAATTACACATTTTATATCGCTTTTATCAAAAGACCTAATATTAGTAATATAGATCTCCAATATTAGAATAACATCATCACAATATAATACTATTATATATATATATATATATATATATATATATATATATATATATATATATATATATATGGAGAGGAGGTTCTAAAAATCAATCTTAAAGAGCTTAACTAAAGGCGAACCAAGTCGTCTTTGGTGTCTATGGCGATGGTTCGATTAAATACGCCCATATTTCATGTAGTCTTTGGCGGCCAATGTCACAGCAGATGTATACCAAAGACCTAGCGATGGTTAAATCTTTGGTTCGCTCTTTAAGGTTCTCTTTAGAGTCGGACCGTATATATATATATATATATAGAATAACCTAAACACATAACACATAACCCTATCAGTCTATACAGCACATAACACTTAGCATCGAGTCAGACTATTTAATTATAAGTTGAATCTGACAAAAGTCTAACATCCCGGCGGTCTAGTCGGACAATTATCGAGTTTAAGTTCAATTAAACTCTGCCTAAACACTTAACAATTTTTTAGATAATCATATTATTAGTCAAAATAATTTTCATAGACTTGTAATAATTTTCAGATAATTAATATCATTTATCATAATTTTTCAATCACTTATATCGTATTTAAATGAATTAAATACCACATAATTCCTTAATCATTAATATTTATTTATTATTATATATTAATGAAAATCATAGCATAATATTATAATATAATTATAATATATCAAAGTATTTTTAATACCTTAAAATCATATTTATATGATTTTAAACACTTAAATTCATTATCCGATAATTACTTTTAATATTAAAATATTAATATTTTCATGGAAAAATATCAAAAGTTATATTTTATAACTTAAAATATTTTTCTTACACATAAATCATTTTTATATGATTTTTAAATCATTAATTCCATTTTCCATAATTTATTTAATATATTAATTAAATTAATTAATTACAGAATTAATAATAATTTATTAATGAATTTCATCACAAAATATCAAAAATCATTGAAAATAACTTAAAATATTTTCTTATACCATAATATATTTTTAAATGATTTTTCATGTATTAAAATTATTTTAAATAATTTATTTAATATTATAATTAAATAAATTAAATGCCATTTATACTCCAAAAATATTAAATATTTATGAAATATACTCTAAATAATTAAAAACTAATTTTCAGGCTTCAAAATATTTTTTTATAATTTATTATGTATTTTAATAATTAAAAACCATTTTTATCTATTTATTAATTAAAATAAATAAATTTCCGAATTTAAGTGTCGCTAAAGGTTGCTTTAGGGACAAAACCGTCGTTGAAAGTGTTCTTGGGATGTTCTTCAACAAACCCGTAAACTCATGTCGAACACAAGATGGTAGGTTTGATGAAGCTTTGATTCTGACCCGATCATGTTTTGGCTAAATTATGGTTCAATCTTGTAGTACATATGTAGTACTACAACTATCTATCATTAACAAAGTCATAACGTAACAAGACATCAAGATCAGACCCTTCAAAATTTCATCCAGGGCGGACACCTCAGGGCTTTACGGGTAATCCCAAAACCCAGTGCGACTTTCATTTTACTACTTTGGGGCTCAATTATTTATATGTTCTGGACATTGAATAGGTGGTTTCTTGCTTCCTAGATCTAATACACATGTCAAGGAACAAGTAAACATCAACATAACAGTTCAAATAAAAGGAAATCACTAGATAAAATCTGGCCAAACCTTGTCAGAATTATTACTTAACTGTTTTCTGGGTTTTCGGGAAACGGTAAACATGATCAATCTGCTTAGTTTGACCAACTACCACGCCCGATCTATTGATTACTTGTGGGATCTAAAGCCATAACTTTAAAGTACATATCCCAGGCTACAAGTTGGTTATAACAACAACATTAAAACACATTAAATCTGTCAGATCTGGGCCGTTCAAAAGGCTGTCAGACGATGTTCATGCTGTTCTGGGTTGCCAAGATTTTCATAAGGCCAATTGGTCAATGGCGGTTTGACCCTAATTATTTCTGTGATTCCGAGCAAGATAATGGTGATCTATTGACTTTAGTATGTAGATTACTTGCCAGGCTACAACTACAAAACGACAACTGGACCAAACCATTAATAGAAAGCAAGATCAGGGACGTTTAAAATCTTGTCAGACCACCTGAAAAAATTCTGGGTTGCCCAAATTCAAGTTTTGTGCTTGGTCAACGGACTTTGACCATCCTTATCTTGCAATCTAAGTATGATCTGAGCTTGATTCAAGTCTCAGATCAAAGCCCTAACATCAAAGAACATATCTATAACATAAAGTACACCAAACATCAAACACACACAGATCTAAGGCCTCTGACATATGACTGTCAGGCCACTTTTTGAAATTTTTCCAGATTTCTAAAAATGCTATTTTTGAGTATCAAAATGATATGGATCTAGGTTTTGACAACCCAGATCATCAAATGACACCATAATACACAACTTTAACCCATCAACAACAACATTTAACATCAAATCATCAGATTTCTAAGATTATGGTTTTATACCTTTAAAATTTGATCTTTGATTTCTGATCATTGAATCTGATTATGGAAAGCTATACAGTGATCATGGCTCAATATTTCACTCTTTCTCACTCTAGATTTCGGATTTTGTAGAGAGAGAAAGGGTTGGATAGAATGCTAAGGAAAGTAAGAGATTTTTCTTACTTTTACAACTTATATCTAGCTCCTTCATTCAATGAATTGGTTGGTTGCTGGGATAAAAAGTCACATGCTAAGCTAGGGTTAGCCACCCCCTACAAGATCATGGCAAGACTTGCTCACTTCCCTCCAATAATGCACAAAAGGGTAAATTGGATATTTGGCTTTTCAAATTTAGTGGCATACTTGTCATTTACCCTAACCCTTAGGGTTTAGGGTTTAACCCTTAGGGTTAAAACCTAAGGTTCTAAAAATAATTTTTTTTAAATATTTTCAATTTAGGTTTTCAAAATAGAAAAAAATAATATTTCTAAATTATAATTAGGAGTTTTTTAATTAAATTTTAATTTCCCAATCATAATTCAATATTGATAATTAGGATTAATAATTCCTAATTAAAATTGCTAATTTAGCAATTTGGTCCATTAGGGTTTCAAACGGAACAATTAGGATTTTAAACCTTAAAATTAGGGTTTTCCAAATAGTCAATTAGGTTTATCCCTAATTAGGTTTGCAATTAAAATACAAAAACCTTATACATAGAATTTAAATTCCCAAATTAGGATTATAATATCCGAATTAGGGTTTTAAATTTTTGAAACTGAAATTACTATTTCCAGAACCGATTTCTAGGGTTTTCTTATAAATTGAAGAATTTTATAACTGAACGTGGACGTTCTAAATATATACATAGGGTTTGGACACAGATAAAATTTATCTGGTCAACCCTTGAACCTTAACCACATTCTGTACACATATAATACCATATTCACAGAACATATACACATATACCCCTAATCCTGAATAATTCACTACAAGAAATTTTTTAATTCACAAAATTCCTTACCAGAAAACTCAAATCCATTCACTTATTTTCTGTCTAGGTTTATTATTCAACCTTTAATCTATCATTTAAGATTTAATTAATTTTCTAAATTCTCGGGTCGTCACAGTATTGAGCAAAGAGCAAGTTATAAGCAAGATAAATTTAGGTGGGGATTTCAATTGAGGACTCATGTGATGGTTGAGTTGTACAAACTATTGTATGGGCGAGGGTTTTGTGCTTGCACTCAGTTTATCCCATTGATATACATTGGAATGTTGGTGTCGCGCTATCAATGTATATATGGTGAAAATGTGATTCTTTTCTCATGTGTATATTTGATAGTTGGAAACTATTAAGATTAGTCAGATATTATTAGGATTAGGTACGATTCTTAAAACTAATGCATATGGTAAGTTCGTGACTCACAATAATATGGTATGTTTTGAACCCTCGTGAATGGACGCCTTGATGGTTCGACTAGGATAAGTTCTTAAACTCATACTATTATGGCAAGTTCCTGAACTTCCAATGTGCGATAAGTTTGATGAACTATACTGGGGATATAGGAGGACTGTAAGTTGAAATACAAGAATATTTAGTATAAAGATTGAAATTGATGGAGAAAAGTAGATATTCCAAATCTTCTAGCTTTGCTAGATTTTAGAAATTTATTGACTTCGTGCTGATGATTATACTTTTGATTTTTGAAAAAAATGTTGGGTCACACTAGTGAACTAGAGATTTTTTTTAAAACAGTGCTATTATTCGCGTATCTATGCTGTTTGTTTCGGCTAGATAAAAAAATGATTTTTAAAATTTTCAAAATATATTTTAATTATATGTATCGGGTGATATGATAAACGATGAAGTCATCAATGCAATGGAACATGGTGTTGGATGTGATCATGTGATCGTCGGCCCACTATGGTGAGATATAGTATGACAACGTCATAATCATGCCTCCATAAAAGGATTTTTGAGATTTCTTTGAGATATGATATATATATATATATATATATATATATATATATATATATATATGTATATTTCGATTGATGTCCGAATTGTTATAGAAGTCTATGCTATTTGATTCAGCTAGACGATTATTAAAAGATGTTTATGAAATTCAAGCGTTTCTTGAGAAGTTATGCCAAACCAAATTACTTTGGTGCAGATTCAGATGTTGAAAAGCTAATATGAACAACCCTTTTATAGGGGAGTACGTGGAAGCGTTTAAATGTTTGTGCATAATACATGGTACGAATGGCTGATCACCCTAAGTACGGGAGTCCCTAAATGTCTAATGACTGTTAAGGTTTCAGTTGAAAGAGTACTTATAACCGTGGACAGAGTGCACAATACATCGTACGAAGGGCTTAACACCCTAAGTACGGGAGTCCCTACAGTCTAATGATTGTTAAGGTTTAAGTTAAAAGAGTACTTATAACCGTGGACGTAGTTCAAAGTCTTGTGACCACTCAGCATGATTTGAAATCTTTTAAATTCCTGAGTTATTCATATTACTTCCCAATTATTGAACAATTGTGGAAGATTCTTTCTATTCTAAAAGGAGAATGTGGTAAGTGTAATAACCCAATATTTTCAATAAGAAATTTTACGAATAGTTTTTTTTATATATGTATAAGGGTGGGAATATGTGCAAGTAAAGTATATGTATATATTTGATAAATAAAATTATTTATTAGATGTAAATAATTTCTTATTAGACTTATTGATCATTATAGATTATATTCTTATAATAAATTAATTTTGTAATAAAAACATTTATTATTTATTTTCCATGAAAATATGATTATTGTATATATGATATAGATTTTATGATATGTATTTATTATATTGATTAAGTTAATTATTTTAACTTAATTAATAATGGTATCTATGAAGGTTATGTTAGATATGAATTCAAACCCCTAAGTCTGGATTTTAAATAAGGAATGAGATAATAATATAATATTATTTATATTCTAGTAATATAAACATGTCTTATATGTGTGTAATGTTAATGTGTGGAACAATTATAGTAAAATAGTATAAAATCTTAGCATTACTGATAAACTATAGTACAGAGTCAAATATGTCTGTAATGTTTGTTAAGTTATGTGTTATGTAATTAATGACTATTATTATGATTAATGTTAATTAGGTAAACCTAATTAATATTTAGAAACCCTAATTACTAGAATAGAACCCTAATTGCTAAGTTATAAACCCTAATTACTAACTTTAGCAAGCTTATGGTGATTAGTACATTATAAAGTCTACTTTACAAGTCTAAGGTGATTAGGAAACCTAATTCAATTAGGGAACCCTAATTCACATTTCTAGAAACTAAGATTCCCATTTTGCCCTTAATACACAATTCTAGATTTAAAGCTTAGGAAACCTTAGGATTAAAACCTAAGGGTTAAACCCTAAGGGTCAAACCCTAGAGGTTAGAATGAATTGTCAACCTTGCCACAAAAAGTAAAAGTCAAATGACCAAATTGCCCTTCTTGCAGTTTTAATAGATAACTTGTAGAACTTGCCATAACTTTAGTTGGTGACCAACTCTAGCTAGCCATGTGGTCTAGTAATAGCCTTTAATCAATAAAAATTTTCAAGACATGATCAACCATGAGCATTACACCATGTTATATAAGATCAAAGAGAGAGAAAGGTTAATAACTTGCTCATTTATACACCAATACTCAACCAAGACTCTCTCAACTTCAAACCTCCGAAATTATCTTGCTAGACCAGTCCCTAATCACTACTACAAACTATAAAAAGACAACACTTAAAAGATGACGTTTTTATAAAAAACGTTGTGGTTTTTTTTATAACGTTTTTTAATAAAACATTGTAGATACATATAAAAAAACGTTATGTATTTATAAGCACAATTTTTAATTTTAAATAGATAACGTTTTAAACGTATTGTATGGTATTAATATTCTTTGTAATTGGCATTACGAAGAATTATTGGGATGTAAACGTATTGTATGGTATTAATATTATTTGTAATTTTAGCTATATATCATGACATTAGCATATTGCAGGTGCATTGGTAATATAGGTGAACCACAACCTTTTTTTTTCTTTTTTTTTAATCTACAACATTTTAAAAACGTTGTGTGAAAGTGCCTAAACGTTGTCTGATATATTAAACTACAACATTTTTATCCAGAAAACGTTGTGGAATCATACATTCTACAACGTTGTGTAAGGGTGTCAAATAGATGACAGCCTCAACCATGACGTTTTTTTGACTGAAGCCACAACATTTTTTCTGCGTTGTCTATTTACTGTTTTGTAGTAGTGAATCAAGCTCCACTGTCACTTCTAGCAGATCAGAAGGCCAGAATCAAGCATTGGTTCATAGAAAGGTATAAAAACCCTAAACTTAGAAAACCTTTTGATTCATGCTAATCTTGGTGTTTAGATGTTTAAAGTAGTGTAATAGGATGTTATTGAGTGATCTGGGTTGTTATAACTCAGATTTATAACACTTAGATACTCGAATTTAAGTTTTTACAAAATCTGGGAAATTTTCAAAAGTGGTCTGACAACCGAATGTCAGACAACATATATCTTTATCTGGTTATCATTTTTGTTGTTTAAGTGTTTAAACTTGTAGTATGACATGTGGTCTGTATTCTGGAACATGAATCTAGCTCAGGTCGTGCACAGAATGAAAGTTATGGTTGGTCAAACCCCATTGACCAACCATGACTTTCGATTTTCTAGGTAACCCAGATTAGCCTAGAAGCGTCTGACAATGACTTTGTGTCCTCGGATCTTGCTTGTTGTTGTTGGTTTGTTAGTTTTGTTGCATCTAAGTTGTAGTTGGTTATGTGTACTATGGATACATGCTTTTAGACCACTAATTAATCAAGTTGATTGAATTCAATGGCCGGTCAAACTAGCCAAGTCGAGCATGTTCTCTGTTTTCTGGGTAACCTAGAAAACATATGAACATGTCGACTGACATGGTTTGACCGGGTTCTAAATGTTGATTCTGTTGATGTTTTGTTGATGTTTTGTAATAGATCTGTAGTACTACATGTTGTCTACAACCTAGAACTCTTAAATAACAAAAACATTGCATGAACAGAAAGTAGTGGAAGCCTAAAAGTGACTGCTCAAGCTGTTCTTCATTTCTGGGTAATCTAGAAATGAAGAACAGGTCTGACAACCACTTATCATGCTTAGATCTCTTTTGTGTTATGATATTTGGCCATGTTTGTTGTTGAATGATGTAGTGTTACATTAGTTCTACAAGCTGAGATCGATAGTTAGCCCAGGAACACATTACATGTTGGTGATCAATTTGGTCAAAGTAGTCACTCGATAATCTGTGCATGCAGTTGTTCATGAGCCTCAAGAACACCTAAGACGACACTTACTGTCGCTAAAGGCCATAGCGACAGACTTATTAAATTTAATTATATTAATTTCTAAAAATCATTTAAAAATACAAAATAAATTCTAAAAAATTACAAAATCAGTTTTAAAAATTATTTTAAGTCATAAAATTAACTTTTAATAAATTGACATATTTTCCATAAATATTAGTAATTATTTGAATATTATTGATATTTAATTTATTTAGTAAATGCATTAAATAAATTAACTAAAGATGATTTTATTATATTAAAAATCATTTTAAATGATAATAAGGTATTTAATAATATTTTAAGTTATAAAATGTAACTTTCAATATTTTAAGATAAATTTCATTAATTTTTTTAATATTAATGATATTAGATTTATTTAATAATAATATTAAATAAATAGATTAAAATCATTTTATTGAATTAAAAATCATTTAAAAAGGATATAAGTGGTTTAAAATATTTTAAGTTATTATAAACGATTTTAATATTTTAGTGAATAATACCTTAATATTTAAATATTAATGGTAATTATTTAGAAATAATTTAAAATATTTTAAAAATCATTTAAGGGTAATAATTAAGACTTTAAAATATTTTGAGTTATTATAAAATAACTTTGATATTTTGGCAAGAGTTGCATAAATATTTTAATATTATTTAAATAAAATTATTTAATATTTAAATCATTTAATAATGATTCCAGAGTTTGAAAAATTATAATTAATTAAAAATTATTATAAGTCCTATGATTGATATTTAAAGTATCCAGAATAATATTTAAGATACAGATTAGAGTTTTAAACTCGATAATTTTTTGATAAAGCAGTCGGTACACCGAAATGTTATCCAAATTGATCCAAACCTTTATAGGTTGACTGTATAAGTGTTTGTTTGCGTCTTAATAAATGATATAACTATGTGACAATGTGATTAGGATATGTGTTGACTGTAAATAACAGTACGATGTGTTATGATATGATTTTCTAATCAATAGAACCATCTTATAAATGATAGGTCGTTGAATTACAGGTAGAACTAAGTTGTGTAAACAGCAGACCAGACAAGTTTCCTATACTTACTCCAATTATTATTGAGCAAGTATTTTAACCTTTACATTTTCTTTATGCAATAGACATAAGTAAAAAAGTTTCAGAATTATATTATTATTGTATCAGATTATTAACCCTATTTTTATATATGTTATATCCAGATCATTGATTATCAACATGGTACTATATTATAATTAAGATATATATATTACATTAGATTAATGTCTAAACATGGTTATTCAAGTGTCCCCACTTGGATAATCATTATATTTAAACACATGTTGATATATATATATATATATATATATATATATATATATATATATATATATATATATATATATATATATATGTTGTTGAATATGATAAAAACTTTTTGTATCCAATCAAATTGTTTTGGTTCGGATTCCAGACTAAGTATGAACATCCCGATCATGGGAAAATTTTTCTGCGCCCAAGGCGGACAGAGTGAACGATAATATTGTTATTGCATGTAGTATTGATCAATACAGAGCATAACGGGCTAATCACCCCCCATGCCCCCAAGTTATGACGATTTACGGATGAAATTCTGCTAAACCTATTCGAAAATTGAGAATAATGTTACCTTAACCTTATTTATAGTCAGTACGTAGTTTCAAAAATTTGATAGAGAGTTGTTATGTTATTATTATCGGTTCAGATTACTTCACAACTTTTGATTTGTTGTAGAAGGGTAGTACAAAGAAAACATTTAATCCTTTCAGCTAATATTTATAATTGTTATTACTTGCTGGGCACTCAAATGCTCATCCTTGCTTAAATTAAATGTTTTCAGTTAATTATGATTAGCCAAAGGGCTCTGCCAGGAATAAAGGGAAAGGAAAGCTGTCAGAATAAGTTTGTGTTATCTTATGTAATAGCTAGACTTAAATAAGATGATGTTATTTATTATCTATCATGTAATGAAATGTTTTAAGGTCGCGTACCTGGGATTTAGAAAACTCTGATATGTAAATTAAGTTTGATATTTATGACATTATTATTATTATTCCGCTCAAAGAAATGGTATCGTGAAGCACTGAATTCGGGTTTCAAGTACCTGAATTTGGGGGCGTCACAGTAAGGATGATATTCCTTAAAAAGAAGTGAGTCGTAGAATGCGACACTGAATGATGAATATATTGAATAAGTGAGAAAAGAAATTTTGAAATGAGGAGGAGATGAGTTATCAAAGAATAATGTAAAACTTTTAATAAAATAAAAGTTTAATAATTGTAGAAAGATCTTTGTGGAAAGAAGTGGTTATAGAACCCAATGAATAAATAAAGTATTAGCATAAAATCTATTTTGATAGATTGATTGAATGAAGATTAATAAATAAAATTTCGATTAGAAAAATGGGTGAATGTAATATCCCGAGTGTTTATGATAACGATCCTTAGAGAAGGAAATGAATGGGTTAAAGAATATATAATACTCAAAATATAATTGAGTTCAAGTAAGTTATGAAATAAAACCTAGAATTTGTTGAGTTAATGAATGTAATAGGAAATATAAAACCTATATTAAGGTAATGTGTTGAAGATATTTAACGACAAATTTTGAAAAGAGATTTGGTGAAAATCGAGTAAGGGAGGTTTCGTTGATTCCGAGGACGGAATCCTTAAAAGGGGGGAAGGATGTGACAACCCGAATTTTTATAAGTTATTAAAATAGGAATTTAATAATTAAATTTTTTATTATGAGATGTTTTGAGTTTGAGTATGTATATATATATGCTATATATTTTTAAATATGTGATATGGTGTGAAGAGAAATATATATTCATATATTGGGAAAGTGAGGTTCAATAGTTAAGTTAACTATTGAAGAAATTAAATGAATTTGGTAATTATTTTAAATATTAGTTGAATTAAATAAATATTTTAAATAATTTATTTATTGAGAAAAATAAATAATTTATGAAATTGTGGTATAATAATTTAGTTACGTGTGTATGATAATTAAATTAAAGCAAAGGTAAATAGAGGGCACCCCGGGTAGCTGCAGGTGCATCTGCGGCTGCCGCGGGTGTACTTGCAGCTCCCCCCTCTATAAATAGAGGGCTTGGGGTGGCCATTTTGAAAGAGAAAACGGCGAGGAAGCCCTGTCCAATTTGCTCTGTACACACGATAAACTAAGTGCTTTCTCATTTTAAACACTTGTGAGCTTATATATTGTCCTATTTTTACCGGCGGGAGCCTAGTGTTCATCCATTTAAAGCTATAGAAGTCTTCTTTGACAGTCCACTGTAAGCCTTCTTACACTTCTTAAAGCCTTTCTCTTCTATTATGTACACACTTTTCTTCACGTTGAGAGTCGTGTTACGTGTGTATGCCCGAACTTCGGTCTGTGGCTTTTATTTCCTTTTGTATATATATATATATTTTACATTTCTGTTAAGCCTGGAGTTTACTTCGTGGCCTTTTACTGCTTTATTTAAATTTCATCACGCCTGGAGTTTACTTCGTGGCGGTTGATCGTTTTTACTGTGTTATTTACATTTTTCGTCCCGCTTGGAGTTTACTTCGTGGCGGTTGATCGTAGTTACTGCTTTATTTGCATTTTCGATCACCCATGAAGGTGTTTCGTGGGGGTTGATCGTGCCTCTATATATATATTTACCAGTTTTATATATTTACATTTACAGTCCCCCATGAAGTTTGCTTCATGGTGGTTGACAGTCTGTATATATATATTTACAACTTTTATATATATAATTGCTTACAGCTTTCATATAAACTGCTACATCATGTGAGCCTAGGAATCATATGATCACAGATTCAGTCTCCTGAATTTAGATTTGGTTCCCGTGATGGAAATTTTCGGTTGTAAACATCTTGTACATTATTTACGGTGTCTGAATTTCTTTAAACGGCTCTCGTACCCACAAGGAGTTCGACACTGCTATATATCTTATTTTCTCGAAGATGCTTCGCATCTCGAAAACAAAAGTAACTAAGCCAAACATTTAATAAAAATGGAAGTATCAAAGGCCTCAATTATTATTTAGCATAAGGTTTTGGAAAACCTCTTTTACAAAACATCATTGCTATATCTTGTTAAAAATGAATTTTTACACAAATTCAATCCCTTTGTATATAGGTGTGAACGAGGCATAACACTACTTCCAAATAATTTCACATTGACCCACACACACACACATTCATATAACAATTTAATTGAAAAGTGGCAGTCAACGTGGTAACACGGATGTCGAGGGGTGCCTAATACCTTCCCTCCGCATAAGCAAGTCCCCGGATCCTAACGAATCTCGGTTTCACAAACCAGTTTAGTAGTGTTACATCACGTGGTCAATGTGCAAACCTTTTCTCGGTTGAGTTGGTACAACCATTTAAAAATACCAATTGGCGACTCTTACAGTCCAATCGTCGACATATAAATGTTGGACCTTTTCACAACTTGTTTTTTCAAACAAATCTCACCTAACATAAGAACAGTAAAGGACAAGAACAGTAAGGGACAATAAAAATCCCGATGTCGACATTAGTGAGTGAGAAAAACACGTTCCATTTGTCAAGTCATTTAGGGTTCGACCTCGCACTTGTAGGCTATACTAATATTCCATTCGTGCACTTGCGAGTAAATAAAATTTATCACCACTATCTTTTCAATCTCCAATAAGGCTACATCCTAACCTAAGGTTCATAACCTAAAGCTTTGATACCAACTTATGACACCCCCAAATTCGGGTACTTCAATCCCACAGACTTGGTGTTCACTATGTAAATAAAACATAATCATCTACCCATAAATAAGGAATGTAAAAGAAAATTATAACCTTAAATGAAAATCCTCCCTATAAAAGGGTTGCAAAACATAATCGCAGGTTATTTAACCTTAAATACATCTTCAAGTGTGGAAATATAAATACATCACATAATTAAAATTTAAGTCCAGTTACATAAACCATAACAACTTAACAAGTCTTCAACACTTGTTCATCTTGCCTTTTTCTTTACTGGTGGTTGGCTCGTTAACCTTCTCAACTTTAGATGTAATGGTTATATATATGCAAGAGTGAGCAAAACAAATGCTCACTTGAAATGGAAAAAATAGCAACATAATAATTGACAGTGAATAAACTTAACTGAATTGAATAATAATTTCTATCATTGATAATCAAGAATAGAAATTAGAATTTATCTGAGGGTCACAAGACTGTGAACTATGTCCCAGGTTATAAATATTTCTACTTAGACCTTTAACAGTCATTAGACTATATGAACCTTCCTTCTTGTACTTAGGGGGATCAACCCTTCGTACCATGTATTGTACACAAATATCTTAACTCTTTTACGCAAATAATCCCCTGTAATAGGGTAGTTAATCTCAGTTTTAACTTAAGAGTCCGCACCAAGTTATGTTTGGTTTGGATTAGCTTCAAGGAAAATTTAGAGTTTAAAACTTTCATCAACTAAGGATTAGTTGAATCAACAAAGGGTCACTAGCTATTTAACAATTCGATAATAACATAAGTTCGAACAATGATTTATAATCAAGGTTTAAACAACAATAAATAATTATTGAATAACGATGTATAACAAGGTGAAGCTTCCGAAAGAATTAGAAAGCCTCGTTTAAAGTTAAAGACTAAAATAGTTTAAGTTTTGGATAATGAGAAACAAGAACTAGAAACCTTTCTCATTAACGATTAAAGTTAAAGAACTTGAACAAGTAAGGATAGAAAACTTGTTGAATCATAAACAAGGTAAGGTAAGAAACTTAGTTACTATAAGAGTAAGGTTCAGAAACTTGCCTCACGCGTAGGTTAAATAGTTACTACTCATGTTCCTAGATAATCCTACACCATTTAGTATCACAACAATAATTAATTGCAATACAATTACCATAATTGGTTCATTTCTTTTTAGCTTAACTTCATAATTCATAACACGTTATCACACTTTATGGACAACGGGTTTAACTTCACATTTAACATATTAATCAACCACTTGAAACCATTCTTCACTTGTTAAAAAAATCTGTTTAAACATCTCATACCATTATTAACAAACTTTCATTATCATTACATACAATTAGATTAACATCCCAAAATTTTAAACATTAAAATACTCATTTCTGGAAATTCTTCCAAGTGGCTGCTAGTCAATACGCTAAATGGACTACAACAAAGGTCAGAAGTAGCTAATGCCACGATGTCTTGCTTAGAGAACAAGGCTTGAAACCGTGGCTGCAAGACTCCTGGTCTCTAAGATCAGTAAGCTCCCTATTTACTAATAGAATAGGCGCTGCAGTCCCTAAACACGCCATCGAGCCTTCGAATGGCGCATGCTGCCTTCGCTTCTTCTACGTATCAAGCGTTGTAGTGCCTCTAAGACAAAGATCACGCATATACAATGCTCACGAAGAACATAAAACAAAGTCAAATTGGCCTAAAAACTTCGCCTAAACAACAAATTTAACATATATAATTTACATAAACTTCACAGAAACACAAACTAATATTTCTAACATGATATTAACCATATAAACAACATAAACATCCAAATTAAAACCTTTAAATTCACTATTTTTTGTAAAAACTCTATTTTTAACACTTTTAACGAATTCGTTCACTATAAATTCGTTTCTTAATCAAAATAATCCGTTTAAATCACAATGTTTTCGTTTCTTTATATATTTTCAGAATCACTAACCAATTTACGTATTAAAACATCATTGAGCATCAATTTTAACATCACGTAAGCCATATTCATGTATATATCATTGTAAACTCATTGTAATATGATTTTCTTCATATTTATCATGTTTTCACAGATTAGTTAACTCTAAATAACATAAAAACAATTTATATACACAATTTAACATATATAAACCATATATTTAACAATTATCATCAAAATCAAATTATAGAGAAATAAAAATATATCTTACAATGAAGAACAGTGAAAAATATATATACTGATAGTTTGAAGTTAGATTACTACCTTCAAGCTCTTTTTTAATCAACAAAGATGATAGCAACCTTTTTCGATTTTCTCAAACTCGCAAAGAACTCCACTCCTCTTCATTATCTCTTTTCTCTCTCTATTTCTTCTTTCCTCTCTATATATTATACTTAACTTATAAAAAGTGGTGTATAATATAAACATATAACATATAATACATATTAATATATAATATAAATGATGTCAGTTATTTTTTTTTTAAATTCAAAAGCCACTAAGGCTTGTTTGGCAAAAACTAAATTAAAATAGGAATTCAAAAGTCTTAAGCCTTGTTTGGTAGAAACTAAATTAAAACTCCTTTTAATTTATTTTAATAACTCATTTACTATACAGTTTATTTGTCATAAATTATAATATTTAAATTCAATTAAATTAAAGCTATCAACAACTTATTAAATTAAGATGCCACATAATGCAATTGCTACAAAATTATAATTTTTTTATTATAAATTATAATTTTATTTAATAAATTAGTACATCTCTAATTTAATTATTAAATTAAATTAAAATAATATTATAACAATTCATTTAATCATTATCAACTCTCTATTAAATTAAATTAGAATATTACCATTATGTAATATTATAATTAATTGACACTCATTTAATTTAATTAAATCATTAAATTAAAACTCCAAACCATAAAATTACCAAATACGAACTTAATTAATATATTACATTTAATTAAGTTAATTCACCATAACTCATGAATTGTTCATTTAACTAATAAATAAATAAACCAATCAAATATTAATTTAAAACATTAACTAAAATATTTATTTAATTCAATAAATATTTTTAAATTACATAAAAAAATTCTTGATCGTTACAGTGTTGTTATATTATATGTGATAAACCCATAGTTTTAAGCAATGCTTTTAGAATCTTGATGATGATCATGCTAATGAGATCTAAATTTTTTGATAGCTTAAAATAAAAATTATTCCAAATCATTGGATTACTAAAAAGGGGATTAGTGAATCCGGATAGATTGGTACATACTTTATTTGCTCTTAAAAATAGGATGATTGATCTCATAATTATTTGTGTGGAGACAATACAACAAGTATGTAGGTGCTTATTGGAGAATAAGTTCACTGAATTTGGCTCGCTAAAAGAATACCTAATGGAGTTTTACTTGTCTGTCAATAGGATTTCCTTAAGTGATAGTAATACAAGTGATTCTTGGACTTGAGATAATCATAGTACCTTGTGTATGCACTACAAGAAAAAGGCTACTATCAATGATCGCGTCGACGGCCCCTAATCGACATCAAACCAATTTAAATGGTCGCTACTATAGGTCGTCGCCGCATATCTTATGGTCACGAGCGCACGCCAACGACCATCTTTAGCGACACTTTGTCGATTGATCAGTATAATAATGATCGATCGTATCGTTGAGCTGAGTCACTGTGACAACCCAAAAATTTAGAGGAACTTTAATGATTAAATTAAAGGTTAAAGAATAAAACCTAGATTGGAAATAGAGAATTAATTAAAAATTTTAAAGAACCTATACGGTTTAATTTGAATTTTTAAGCAATTTAAAGAAAATTATTGTAACCTAATCATTATATATTAGGTAACCTAATCATTATATATTAGGTATGAGAATTGAATAACTTAAGGTTTATGGTATTGGAGAATAATAGTATTTAAAATATATACTAATCCTAAGAGATTTTTTTTATACATCTCAACTAACTAATTCTATAACTTAATTAAAGCAAGTCTAATTGGGTTATAAAATTAAATGTACATGAGCGATTATTTAAAATCCAAAATGAGTAAATGGAAACCCTAATTAAATGATTATGGTTGGATAAGAATTTAAAAGTATTAGACCATGCTATTTTACATGGCCCAAAAAAATTAATTGAAATCCCAAAAGAATTATTGAATGGCCCAAATTTAGCCTATAGACACTCAAAATTTCGTTACTAACTTTACAGGAGGGCAAAAGTGTTTGTTTCACAATCCAGAGATAACCCTGAAAGACCACAACATCAAATCCAACCCCGGAGATAACCTTAAGAGAGTCAATCTAAACTTCGGAGATAACCCTGGGAGATCCAGTTTCCAATCTCGGTGGTAACCCCGAGAGATATAGTTCCAAACCCGGAGATAACCCTGGGAGATTTAGTTCCAACCCCGAAAATAACCCCAGAAGATCAAGTTCCAACCCCGGAGATAACTCCAGGAGGTCAAGACAACCTCAAAGATAAACCTGAGGACAATCAAAGTCAACAGCATGCCAATCTCAGAGATAACCCTAAGAAAAGACTGTTATAACTACGCCAAAATCAGAGATAACCCTGGGAGGGGCAAATGGTCATTTTACTAATTCAACCTCAACTCAAGTCAAATCAACTCATTTTAATGCAAATTACGTCAAAAGATGTCCCATAAGAACCATAACTTAACTTCCGAGCACAAACTACGCAAAACAGCCCAACGGACTGCCTGTGGAGTCCCGAAGATGCCATTTTGGTTATGGACCCATCTTCCCGAATTCACAAAAGGGCAAGCCCTATGTCACTACATAGCTCTCGGAAAGAGCTTTCTAGAATGGTATGGCACGCTTCCATCAGACTATCGGATTGAAAGTTATGAAGGTTCGAGCGGACAACATGTCGTCCGAGTGAATAGACCCGTGGCACTTTTGGTCTATAAATAGACCCCCCCATCAGCTATAAAATGTAAGGAAAAGGAAGAAAAGAGAGAAAACTCTATCCATTTCAGCCTGTTACCTCTTCTAGAGTGCTCCGAACTGAGTGATTCTTTTTTCTAAATACTTGTAAGATTGTGTTTTGTAACATACTGAAGTTTAACCGGTGGAAACCGAGTTTTCAAGCGTCAAAAGCTATATGAAGTCTTCTTGGCAGTCCACTCTAAGATTTTTCAGATTTTTAAGCTTTCTACTACTTATATATATATATATATTTACATTTCTGTCTGGCTTGGAGTTTACTTCGTGGCCTTTTACTATATATATATATATTTACATTTCAAAGTCTTATATATATTTTTCGCTTTTATATAAATATCTGCTTTAACTGCTTTCATAATGTAGATATTTAATCTTACATCTTGCAGGCTAGATTAGTTTAAATTTGGCTACTTCTAACTTTGACCAGTTCAAAATTGACTAAACTGAAACCGTTGAAGCTAGAATGGTTTAAATTTATTCAAATCTAGTTCTTTTTCAAGCTTTTGTACATACTACTCTTTCATGTGAGCCTAGGAATCATGTGATCACAGATTCAGCTTCTGAATCTAGATTTGGTTCCCAAGATGGACATTTCTCAACTGCAGCCAGCTTGTAAATTATTTATAGTGTCTGGATATCCTTAGATGGCTCTCATGCCCACAAAGAGTTTGGCACTTCTATGTATCTTATTTTCTCAAAGATGCCTCGCATCTCGAAAATAAAAGTAATCAAGCCGAATATATAATAAAATGGAAGTGTCAAAGGCCTTAATTACTGTTGAGCATAAGGGTTTGAAAAACCTATTTTCCAAAACTTCATTTCTATATCTTGTTAAAATTGAACTTTTATACAAAAGTCAAACCCTTTGTATATAGGTGCAAATGAGGCATATCATTACTTCCAGACAATTGCACATAGGCCCAACTCACACACACATATACATAGATAAAAGTTAAATGAAAAGTGGTGGTAACTGTATTTTCACGGAAGTCGGGGTGTGTCTAACACCTTCTCTCTGCTTAATCAAGCCCCTGAACCCTAACGAATCTCGGTTTCCAAGAACAGTTAAATAATGTCCAATTATTGGGTCTTTGTACAAACCTTTTCTCGGTTAAGTTGGTACAACCATTTACAATCTACCAACTGGCGACTCTAAAAGTCATATCATCGACATTTACATGTCGGACCTTTTCAAACTTATTTTTTTTCAAAAAAAACTCATCCAAAGTGAGAACACCAAAAGACAATCACATACAGGGACAAATAAAAATCCCGACGTCGATATGTGGCGACGCTGCTAGGGACTCCAGTAAGAGGGCTTAAGCCGCTATTCAAACTATTTAAAACTTTTATCTGCGTATGTGTGAATACTGCATTTACATTAAATGGATGTGTACTAATGCTTTATTTACTGCACTTTAGTGCTTCGCACCATATCTGCCTGTGATATTAGTGCTTCTTACATGTCATCATTTCCATACAGTGAGACGTGATGTATATGAATGTATGTTGTGTGATTCCTCCTTTAGGAGGCTAACCCATTAATGTTTGATTACTGGACTCAAGGGAGACTAATCCAGCGAGGCTTAGGAAAGGCACCACCCAGATTTGCTCCAGTTGAAAGATCGGATTAACTTCCCATCTAGTAAATTGCAATGATCTGAGGACCTTCATGCTGAAAAGTCGCAAGAGTAGCCTAAGATAGGTCTGCCTCTGATAAACCAAACGCGAAGGGAAATCTCTTCATACCTTCCCCTTTCAATTACCTGTAATTTCAATTACTTGTAATTTTAATTCCATGTCAATCTCAATGTAATGGAAAATATAAAGGAGTATGTAAATATGCAGTCCTTTTTCATATCAAGACTTGTCATGCTATCCTGTCATCAAAACGACTGACATCCATTTTGTAGGAGAACATTAAAACACTCCTAAAAAACAGACACAGTGCATAGCATGTAACATTTCCACTTTTTCCCAAACTAAACTACATAGTATTTTTGCAGGGAAACGATTGGTCCCATAACCCGTTCAAAGTCCAAAAAAGCACTAAGCCCACTTCCAAACATGGTTACAAGTGCCCCGCCTGAACCTACTCCTGCTTCCCGAGAGGAGTTCGAGGGACTAAGAAATCAGATCACAGAATTGGATGTCTTTTTAAAAGAACAAAGTAAAAAACTCGGGGCCAAACAATACCTACTCAACTAGAGTCATTCACTCGAGGGGGCAGTCAGGGTATTAACAAAAAAATATAAACCCAGATACCTAAACCTCATTCCAATAAAGGAACCAACAAAACCCCTGAAATCACAAACTCAAGGATGATCGAGAAACTAGGGATATAAAAAAGAAAGTCTAACAAATGGAGGAAACCATCCAGTCAATAAAAGGGACTGGAAACTATCGAAGTGTAACCTATTCAGATCTCTGCATATTCTCAAGAGCTCGATATCTTGACAAATTCCAAGTCCCAGAGTTTGAAAAGTAAAATGGGACAGGCGATCCCTATACGCACCTAAAAGTATACATTGGCAAGCTAGGGTCTTATGCTGAAGATGAAAGCCTCATAATGCAACTTTTCCAAAAGAGTCTTACTAGAGAGGCTAAAGCCTAGTATGCCCGACTTGACAATGCCAAAATCCAGAACTGGGAAGAATTGGCCCAAGCCTACTAAATTAGTATAGTTTTCAGTCACAAATGGCACCGAATCGATACCAATTGACTAAAGTCAAAAAGCAGAGTACTGAGTCTTTCTGAGAATATGCCTAAAGGTGGAGACGACAAAAACTGAGATGGTAATGATATTTATTGATAATCTTAGTAGGCATATGAAAACCATTCTCGGAGATGATCAAACATGGCGAAATGGTAGAGATGGGCTTGAAGGAAAGCATGATTAAAAACTTCACTGCCTTGGAAGTAGTCGTCGAGCATATACAGACTGACAAGTATGCGAGCGACCCCAAGAGGGTTCCCGATAAAGGCAATAAAGATGTATCCCTTATTTTAGAGGGGCAATCTAGGAGACCAACCTACAGTCCCCCCATTTGAAAAAATCAAGACAATTTGCCATTTCAACAACAGGCTGCATTCAACGAATGCCAGGATAGAAAGGGAAAATTTAAAAGAACATAAAATCGGGTGTTCACTTCACTAGGCGATTCTCTTGAAAATGTATTGGTGATGTTAATGGATCACAAGAAAATTACCAAACTGGCTCCACATCTGGAAGCAGAGAGCACAAGATACAATCCAAACCAGATATGTACTTATCACTCAGGGTCTCCGGGACACGATACATAAGATTGTTGGTCCTTAAAGCACAAAATTCAAAATATGATCGAAAATGGCAGTATTGTGGTCCAACGACCTGACCAGCAAAATGTCAACACCAACCTTCTGGTGTAGCCTGATACGGAGGGAGTAAATATGGTCGGGTCAGGAAGCACTGAAATGTATCCAAATTGTAAGTACATACGAAGGATGGAGGAATACCACCAAAGGCACAGAACAAGTGTCCTAGAGTGGGAAAACTCTGAGGATATGGCAGTAATACAAAAATTACAGACAATCCAGGATCAAGTAAATGTGTTAGCTAAGCTGATAGTGCACCAACATCAGGATACGAGGCAGTTTTTCACTCAACTATTAGAAAGTAAAGAGAAAAAAGAGGTTAACCATAATGCAAGCCCATTTCCCTCCAAGATGATACAGCTAAAGGAAAAAGATCAAGGCAGGCTGAATGGACAAGAAAAGTGGAATGATAAAATTGCTAAAAGATCTCACCAGCAGAAAAATCGCTCAGGGGAATGCGAATTCTCGAAGAAGAAATATCAAACAACCTCCATAAGAGACCAAAAATTCACCCCTCTGAGCAAATCAAATGAAGAAATGTTACGCTCTTTGATAAGCAAAGGACAAATTACTGAATTGCTGCCTCCAATAAATCCCAAGATAAAGAGTTATGATTCCACCAAGATATGTCTCTACCATTCTAACTCACCTAGATATGCGAATGTTAGTCTTTGCGATATAAAATCAAGGATCTAATTGAAAATGGAGAGCTAAAGATAGAATTCCCCATGACCAGAAAAGGCGAAAAAGAAATAAAAAGCTTAAGATGTCCACTCGAGACAGTCAGTTTGTAACAATCCAGAATTTTAATTATAATTTTAAATATTTATTGAAGTAAATAAATATTTTAATTGATGTGTTATTGTTGAATAAATATTTGCTTAATTTGATTTAATTTAATTATTTATTTGTTAAATAAATAATTAATGAGTTGGGGAATTAACTTAATTAAGGTAATATGTTAATTAAGTTTGATAATTGGTAATTTGAATGTAATTAAAATAAAAGAGTGGTGAATTAATTATTATGGATAATATTCTAATTTAATTTAATAATTAAATTAGAGAGTTGAAAAGGATTAAATAATATATTATAATGTTGTTTTAATTTGATTTAGTAATTAAAGTGATGTGTTAATTTATTAAATAAAATTATAATTTTGTTGCAATGTGACTGTGTGACAAATGGATTTTATTAGTTGTTATTAGTTTTAATTTAATGAAATTTGAATATGGGAATTTAATTAAATAAAGTGTGATAATAAACTATATTGTAATTGAGTTATTAAAATAAGTTAAAAGGAGTTTTAAATAGGTGTTACCAAACATGGCCTAAGGGCTTGTTAATTCTTATTTATTTTAATTTTTGTTTTACCAAACAAGCCCTATTGGCTTTTGAATTAAAAAAAAAATTATTGACATATTTTTTTAAAGGTGGGATTTATGTTTTATCAGTTATATTACTTAATAAATATAAGATATACGTTTATATTATATATGATATATGTATATCAGTTATATGTTTTACATTAAGTTTAGAAGAAGAGAAAACAGAGAGAAAAGAAGAGAAGAAATTCTCTGTGTTTTTGAGAGATTGAGGAGAAGAAAGAAAAGGATTTAAAAAAGGTTATTCTTATCATCTAGCAAAGTTTGAGCAAGCAATCAAAGGTATAATCTTACTTTCTAAAATTTCTAGTTTTCTTTTGTATAAGATGTTCTCTGTAAAATTATATGGATGATTAATTTTGATTATGTGGTTATATGTATGTTAATTTCTGTATATAAATTGTTTTACATGTTTAGTATATGATTTAGTATAATTTAATCCATCTAAATATGATATATATGGAGAAAATTATATCACTACAACAAAAAGGCTTATTTCCTACGGAATAGTTCGTCAGCAATAAGGATATTCCGTCGAGGGTAACCTCATTTTCGACGAAATATTCGATCGAAAATTCGGTCATATATAAGCACGTCGAAAATATATCCGTCGATTCTTCGGTCGGAAATACTTAGAGTCGACGGAGATAGTTTCAACCGAACATTCAATCAGGATATATTAACTCCGACTGAAAAGTGTCTATCGATGATATACGGTCGATGATAAGCATGCCATGTGGCAGCCTGATAAAATTTGAAAAACACCTTACACGCGACGGAATTCCGTCGATTCTATACCTCGTCCTTCGAGGATATTCGGTCGAGGATATTCGGTCGATGATAGGTATGCTACGTGGCAGTCTGCTGAAAATGCAAAGCACCTTAACCTCGACGGTTATCCATCGAGAATACCATCATTTTGTCGAGGTTACTGTTTTTTTAAAATATTTTATTTGTTTTTGGAATATCCAGGGATTTAACCCACATCTTGTACCTGTACCTGTTTTCCCAACATCACATACACAAGCTAAATTAAGCTAAATGTCAAAAACATCCCATTACTACTAGCATAACCGCAACAAACCAAAGTAATGAAATGTAAAACCACATTAATCAAAGTAAATTAAACTAAGGTAAATTACAAAAGATCCCATTAATCTAAACTAACTATAAAAAATATCCCAATAAGCTAACTTAAGCTAAGTGTCAAACCCCAACAAAACCAAAGTAATTAATGATAAGGTTTAAACTACAATTAATATGTACGTCAAAAGTTATGTAAAATTAATACAAAAGAATTTAAACTATAAAAGAA
Organism: Panax ginseng; assembly: GCA_020205605.1. Lineage (NCBI taxonomy): Eukaryota > Viridiplantae > Streptophyta > Magnoliopsida > Apiales > Araliaceae > Panax > Panax ginseng. The sequence continues at coordinate 94,890,595 of CM035129.1, forward strand.
TGTAAACTAAGTCAAGCTAGTAGAGCCCCCGGTGTGAGGAGGATCATCGGGCAGGCGTCAACGCTTCTCTAGAGTATGAAAATCGCCCTCATCGTCATCCCGCCACAAATCACCGGTCACCTCAAGCTGATACAATATAATGTAACTCATTAGTCCATATATATTATTCAGTTAAAGATAACTAAATGAAAATTAAATAACATGTAGAATATATATTTGAATTTCAAATGAAATATACCTGAGCAGTCGAGCGCTGACTCAACATCGGCCCAAACGTGTCCTCGACTAAGATAACCACCATCCGAACAATCCCGTCGCGTATTGCACCAATCGCTACTGGAGGATACCAGATTTTGGCGGTGGCACCAACGCAACGTCTGCGCGTAAGCTAATGGAGGCGAGAACTACCAAGGGTCCTCGACGATGGAACAAATGGATCGGTCTCAAACCTCTCCGACACCTCAGCCATAACACGCTAGAATAAAGCATCATCTAAGCCAGTCACCAGATGTGATGGTCCCACCTGGCTCTCGACGCAGACATCGGTTGAGAGCCTATAAAAATAAATATAACATGAATAATATTACAAGTTTACTTTATTCATAAACACGAAATATAAACAAATATTATACCTCTTGGCAAGTGTATATAGGTCGTATCCTCAGAACTCAAAGACTCGATAATCTACGATAAGTACTAATGGGAGTATCCCGAGACGCCACCCAAAGAGCCGCCTCCCTCGCCTCGAGATAAACTAATCTCTATGAGGGACGGTGGAATCTAATGTCTCAACATCGCCCCAAGCAACTGCAACTCATATATATACCGGTCATGAGCTTTTAAACCGCTCCCGTAATTTGATATACAAGTGAGTTATCTTGGTATCATCATATAAATTACGTAATATTGTCCTAAATAATATCTATTATAGTAAATGTATTACCCGTATAGCTAGTGCTGCTGGATATATCATCGACCCCAAAGTAGAGCCCTTCGGCGTATGGACTCTATCCTAGAACTTGATCATAGTAGGAGGTTGGCCCAAGCTATTCCGCATGGCCTAAATAATATACATTAAATAATATCACCTAAATTTACTATAGTTGTAATATAATATTAAACTAAACTAAAGAGAAATACATACCGACTTAACCTCCTGAAACGACTGTGAGCCAGAAGTATGTACAACTCACAGCTTGTCGCGACTCTTCTTCATCTGCTCCGACTTGGTCTTGAATGCAAAGATCATCCCAAAGATGCACACATCACAAACCCATGTCGATCCGATATCGTCGGGTCATGATGATCTCGTAAAGTAGTTCCGCAATTCTTCTATCGCTTGACTACCCTCCGTCATCTCTCGTATAACCAAATGCAAGATAATTCTTCAAGATGTGGGCAATGATAACGGTGTCACCATCTGCCTCAGTGATGCTGACCTCATATCTGTAGTATCTCTATCAAACAGAAAAAACGTACGTATAATTTATTATTTGAACAATATGTATATAACATGAATGGACCTTGATTTAATATATGTAATTCGACTTACATGAAACTCCTGCAACACTGTCACCATGAAGCCGGCATTGTAGCGCACATACTAACTTAATCGCATGCAGCCAGTAGGGAGATGAGCCAGGCAGATGGCTTATACGGTCGCCTTAGCAACAAGATCCATAATACTAGAATACAAAATTTATTAAGAACATTTTAATTTATTAATCACATGATAATATCATTCTAATTGAACATAAGTGATATATTATAGTTGAAACTTACACAGACGAGCCGACATCAACTGGAACTGTGTCAGGCACTGCCGGTGGATGACCTAATCGACCAAGGTTAAGCCCTCGCGAAAGCCGACGTCTAGCATCTGTATGTTAATATATATAGTTATGACATTGTCCAAAAATAGTAAATGAATGTATAATATAGTTATGAAAATAATGTTACTGAGCCAAAAAAGAAATCAACTCACTAGCATCTGAAGACGACCCTCCCTGGGAGCCGTCACCCGATCCGGAGCGGCCGCCGCCATGGCCACCTCCACCGCTATGTCGAGGCATATATATAGTTGTACTACTGAAATAACAGACATAGATTCGATGAATGATTTTAGTTGTATAGTATTTCAAGTCTTTTATTATATATAATGATTGATTTTAGTTGTATAGTATTTACAAAACACTAATTAGTGAAGAAGTAGTACGTCGTCAAACCCATCAGAATCAAAATCATTTTCATCCTCTGATTCTGTCTCTTCCTCTTTTGTATCAATTTCTTCCTCAATATAATCTTCTACCATCACATACGGACTAACAACCACATCTTCCTCCACTTCGTCAACATCGAGTACGTCAACGACATCATCACCCAACACATCGTCATCATATACCACAACTTGGTTGGGATTGCTAACTTTTTCTTGCAACGTGTCATCCGCTTCAGATAAATTAGTACCATCAAATGGCCGAGTCTTCGTTGTCACAATCAGATACCGTGGGGTTCTAACTGTGAATCCACATTAGGGGCGTAGTACACTTGAGTTGCTTGGTCAAGCTAACACAAATACATCATCGATCAGAAATTTAATTTTATATCTACTACGATTTATTCTATTACGATCAACTTTAACACCCTTTTGCAAAGATCAAACCAAATGACACTTAAATGTAACGACCTTTTTAGCCCTCGGATAATTGGGCACAACCACTTCCTTTAATCTTCCATAGTAATTGGATTCGTAATCTCCATAACAACTTTCCAACACGACAACGCCAGAGTCGATCGATGTCAATTCATTCAAGTCATCAACCTCAATCTATACCCATTCACGATACAACCCGAAATGAACTAATAAGTTTGTACGGCCTAAAATGACATCTCTAAAACGCCATACGCTGCTCTCTTCTTCTTCCTTCTTCTCTTAAACCATCGGTGAAAATTTGCATTAGTGAATGCTTCCATCTGTGATTCTCGCCAACCCCGAAGTTAGAACATACGCGCTCCAAACCAGTACTTAGTTTATGAGAATTGTTATTTGGAATCTATAGAGACCATCGTCTCGATATTCACTCCTACTTGTCAAACCAAGTTTCTAATTAAGTTGCAAAGTATATTATTTTATTTCCGTGACAACATTCTTACATATTCGCCTCTCTTTGAATTGCATCCCAACTAAGCAAATGCTACTTAGTTTATTATTTTGAGTCGATTTAATGTATTATTTTAATTTATTTCAATTTAATTTATTTTATTAATTATTTTATTTAATAAACTAAATTAAATGAAATTAATTGTTTTATTTATTAATAATTTTTATTTTTAATTTAATCTATTTATATATTAAATTATATTTATTTCATTTATTAAACTTTATTTTATTTTAGTTTGAATTATATATTAGTATATTAAATAGTGACTTTTTTTTTATTTTTTTTTAATTAAGTTGATTAAAATAATTGATATTTGAAGTAAATGCTACTTAATTAGTGAATTTTAGTATTAGTAAATTAAGTAATAAATAGTTATTAGAGCCAACAGATTTTGCATCTCAAGAATTATGACAGAATTTCGTGGGAAATTTCGTTGAAAATATCAAGCATAAAATTATTTTACTGTTATTAACATACAACATACAATATTGAAATTGAAGAAATATACACTACAATTACATAAAAAAAAATAAAACCAAATAATAAAATGGATGTTATACATGTACAGAAGCTGCAAATGACCAATTTCAGACCCAAATGATTAATTTTAGATAAATTATAAATAAAAAATAGAATTCATACATTATAATACCAAAATTCTAGTAATATCAATCCAAAAACAAAATAAATTTAGACCAATTGCACATTATAATACCAAATTCATACATAAATTTCATACTCAAATTTCATACTAGTAACATATATATAATATATACTCAATACGGAAAATTAGGAAAGAACAGAGTCTAAGTCCCATGGTGGTGGTGTGGTACTGAGCAGAGGTGGAGTGGGGGGTGGGTTCCGGACAAGGAGTTGGGGGTCCTGGGGAGAGGGGTGGGGTACCGGGAAGGGGTTTGGGAGTGGGGGTACACGGAGGTGGGTGGGGTGGGTACCGGGACGCATAAGGGGTGGGGGGACGATAGAGGAGAAGGGTGGGGGCACGGGAGGTGGGTGCTGGCTGGTGGGGGACGACCCCACGGGGGGGTGGAGGTAATAGGTGGGGGGGGGGGGACCTGGAGGAGAGGGGTTGGGAATATTCGGTCGTATGAGAGAGAGAGAGAGTAGTTGATCTGGTACTATTTAGAGGGAGAGAGGAAAGATATGAAAATGAGAGGGCGCAGAGAGATGAAGGGTTTTTAAGTTTATTTCAAGAAATTCCATCATGCTATGTGTCTGTTTAACCATAAGCTAATCTCGACGTAAGTATTCAATGAGGATGACACATATTCGGCTGACTATATATTCATACCAAGCGAAAAACTCTCGCCCAAGGAGGAGGGCTTAAATCCGAATCGATGTCCGTCGAGGATAATTTAATACTGACTGACTTAATGTCGACTAAATATTCAGTCGGTCTTAGATTAACATTGACTGAATGTGTTTAGTCAACCATAATTCTGTCAGAAATAAAGCTTTTTCTTGTACTGTATTATAGTGATACATATATATGAATATGGCTTATTTTAGAGTTAAAATTGATAATCAATTCATAATACAAAGTATAAATTGACTATTGATTGTGAAAATACATGAAGAAACGAAAACAAAGAAATTTAAATTAATTGTTTTGGTTGAAAAACAAATATACAGTGATTTGTTTCGCTAAGAATGTCTAAAAGTGAAGTATTAGAAAGAACAGAGAAATTAGAGGTTTTAAATTTGTTGTTTATACTGTTTTTATGGTTATAAACATGTTAGAAACATTAATTTATGTTTCTATAAAGTTTATGTATTTTATGTATGCTAAATTTGTTGTTAGAAAGTAGATTGTAACCCAATTTGGCTTTATTTTGTGTTCTTCGCGAACAATGTCCGCTTCTCGAATCAGATTTCCGCTACCGCAAAGACCAGGTCCCATAATATAATTGCAAATACCGCAGAAGACCACTCAACAGATTTTTGTCATGTACCAAAGACTACAAATACAGTTTTGTGAATAAATGGCAAATGACAAATACCGAGACCACTATGACCCTTCAGCTTATAGGCTTTTGTCTCACGCGGCAACGCCATTCTTAGTGCAAACTAGGGCGCTCCAGCGCCAGTTAGCAATTTCGCCAGAAAATTTATTTTAATTATACAATCCTGTAATTATTGATAAAGAGTAATGTTATGACTATTAAGATGTGATTTTTGTCGTATTGTGGTTTTATAGTACCAAGTATGAAAAATATTATTAGCAATTAATGAATTATTTTATAAATTGAAGAGTTATGGTTTAACCAAGTATTTGAACATAAGACTACAAGTCAGACATGAAATATATACTTAATTATGTACTGAGTACATGTAGTAACTAATTATGTTATGATGACATGTGTATAGGATATTCAGAATCAAGTTATACGATTTAGCTTACACACAAGCAAGTTTTCAAACCCCAAATCTCTATCTGAGTTGCCCTATCTTACTTACTTTATGCAAGTCTCTTTATCTTATCTTGTTTACCATTGAGCAAATTCTTAATCTTACTCTTATGTATTCTAACTTGATTACGTTCATGCAAGTTACTTAATCTCTTATTAAGCTCTTGAATCCTACTTATGTTGTATGATGCAAGCCTTATCGATACATTAAGCATGTTCCTTACCTTATTTCAATTACGATATCTATATTGAACAAAGTTCCTAAATTGTTTTCTTATTGTTAACAAATGTAACCTTAGCTTATTACCATTGTTCAAGCAATGTTTATTTTACTTTTCAATGCTTTCCAGTTTATTCCTGAAGCATAATTTTGATGCGTGATGTTTAATCACTTATAACCCATGGTTATTTCATACTTCATTGTTTATTAAATCCTTGAATAGTTATTACACTTTTGATTCAACTAATCCTTAGTTGATGTTCATAGAACTCTAAATTACCTTAAAGCTTATCCAAACCAAACTTACTTTGGTGCAGACTTGTATTCTAAATACTGAGATGAATAACCATGTTATAGGGGATAATTTACGCTGTCGCTTAGATGTTTCAGCACAATACACTGCATAAAGGGCTGATCCCCTAAATGGAAGTCCCTACAGCCTTTATGACCTGCTTAGGTTTAAGTTGAAAGAATACTTATAACCTTGGACATAGTTCGTGGTCTTATGACCCTTAGATGTATTTCAAATTCTGTTTTCAGTTCTTGATTATCATTGATAGAGAATATTATTCAGTTCTATTAAGCCTATTCACTGGCAGTTATTATGTTGTTATTATTCATTGTCATATCAAGTGAGCATTTGTTTTGCTCACTCTTGCATATATAATCATTGCAACTAAAGTTGAGAAGGTTGATGAACCAACCTTTAACAAAGGTAAAGGAAAATTAAACAAGTGTTGAAGACTTGTAAAATTTATTGATTTTCATGATGTTAGACTTTATTTTAAATATTGTGATGTAATTATTTACTTTTCCGCATTTAATGAATGTTTAAGGTTAGACAACCTGAGATTTATTGGACTTAATGATGTAACCCTTTAATGGGAAGGTTTATTGTTTAAATTTTATTATATTTGGGTAGTTAAAAGTAAATGTTTAGACAATGAACACCAAATCTTATGGGAATGAACTACCCAGATTTGGGGGTGTCACACAATTTAAAGGAGGTGAAGGCTATGAGCACCAATCCTGGCAGAACACAAGGTGGACTGATCCTAATGCAAGGAATGACAGAGGAGTTAAGGGAATCCCCAAAGGAGATTCGTCCACCAAACATCCCATGGCCCAAAGAAATCAACCACGTTCCTGATTTTATCATCATGGATGATGAGGAGGAAATACTGATCCTTTCTAAGGAAAAAAAATCAAAAAAGGAAAATTCCTTGTGAAAAATACAACAACAGTTAGGGGGATATTTCATAGTCAAATCCTCTCAAACCCATGAAGAAGGTAAAGGAATAGATGAAGAAAAAGGTGGTGAAGTTTTCTAGGAAGCCAAATCATTGAAAAATTAAGAGTTCATCCCTTTTTGTGACGGGTCCAGTATGAGCATCCCCGGGGGATGTGCTGAATCCAGAGGCAATCAAGTTATGGCCATTAGTGAAGATATTTAGAACCAAGAGGTAACCGTTATCGCAAGCCTTGAAGGAAACATAACCACTGACAACTGGACTTTCAGGCCTCATCTAGCCAAGCAGATATAGATCCAGAGGATAAAGTTGGGAGTTCCAGGAGATGTTGAGACTGTATCACTTTCTTCGTAGTATGCCTTTTGCTTTCCAAGCATGTAAATTATTGAAAAAATCAAAAAATAAATAACTCAAAAAATAAAAAAAAATAAAAAAAATTAAGCCATTCAGGTCTCAACATCAAGCATGAACTACGAAAGACCTGATCTCCCCTCATCAATGGGAGTACGTAGGTAGCCATTTATGGTGCGGTTAAACCAAATAAAAACCTAAACAAACACTTTTCAAATTGTTTAGCTCATCAAGCAGGAACTACGTAGACCGGATCTCCCCTCATCAATGGGAGTACGTAGGCAACCATCAGTGGTGCGGTCTGACCCTCAGAAGAAACATCCAAACCCAAACATCAATCCCAAGACACCAATATCAAACCTGAAAAAGTCTATGCCCAAAAAACCCCTTAAAGTCAGCAACCCATGTTGAGAAGACCCAACAAGCACTTCAATGTCATTCCATCCAATTTGACACAAGTCCAGGAAAGGAAGAAACAACGATACACCAAGACAACCAGCATCGAGGACCTTTAGAGAGCAGACACCCTCAATCACAAGTCTTCATTTAAATTAGAAGAAAATCATTAAGACCGATTACACAAATAAGTCAGGAATAATTATTGAGGGCATCGAAGCCCAAATCAACTACCTGTTCACATATGGTACAGAGGTAAAACCTCTTTCAATTTTGGCATCTTATCATCCCATCTATCAAAGCAACTATCCTAGACAACAAGCAAGGTTGGGGCAATTTCAAAATTGGCGACAACCCGATATTAGAACCTTTACAACAAGACTGAGGCAATCTCAAAAATAGCGACAACTCAACACTAGGTCATTTATCAACCATCCCAAAGAGGAAAATGCACCAGTGAGCACCATCAGCATCATCATCAGAACTTCCCCATATCATCTCACTGACAATTCTGTATGATCATTTGGTCTTTTCCAATCATATTGTTCTCAGAATGAATAATCCACATGTGAGGTATGACTCTTTCATCTCCTTATAAGCTTTCAGTCTCCATTTACATGCATTATCGATATATACATGTTAAGTATTCTTAGAAAGAGGGTTCTACTTAACTTGTTATGAATGGGATTAATTCTGATAAGCGTCCGTGGAGAAAGAATCACGGGAACAATTAGAGAATTAAACCTATTCAACCCTTTTAATTGGGAATGACATCCTAGTTCAAAGCGCTTTTTGGAACATACTTGACCTTATATGCATGTCTGTACTTTTCGATTTCCCTGACTCTTAGTTGTGCGGTATGAAGGTATGACAAAAATAATGGCTGTAGACACTCGAAATTTTTCATTCCTGTTACTAACCTTGCAGGAGGGCAAAATTGTCTTCTAGAGATAACCTTGGAAGTCAAATCAGCTCAATCCTAGATAAAACCCTAGGATACTCAGTTCAATCACGGAGACAACGCTGAGATATTCAGTTTCAATCCCGGAGACAACCCCGGGAGACTCAGTTCCAACCTCGGAGATAAACCCGAGGGATGAAGTTCCAGTTCCGGAGATAACCCCAGAAAAGTCAGTTCGACCTCGGATGCCCTGATTGAAAGTTATGAAGGTTCGAGTGGACAGCTGTGACAACCTTAGAATTTAGAAAATTTTTAAAATCATGATTGATTGATTTAAGGTTCAATATTAGAACCTAGATAGAAAATAAGTGAATGGATTTGACATTTTTGGGAAGGAATTTTGAGGATTTCAAAATCATTTGCTCAATTATTCAGAATTAAGTATATAAATATGTTCTGTGTATATGGTATTGTATGTGTACATAATATGGTTAAGGATCAAGGGTTGACCAGATAAACTATATCTGTGACAAACCCTAAGTATATATTAAGAACGTCAACGTTCAGCTAGAAAACTATTACTATTTATAAGAAATCCTAGAAATCGGCTCTGGAAACCCTAATTTCAGTTCCAGGAATTTGAAACCCTAATTTGGGAGCTTGAAGATAAGTATAAAGGTTTTTATGTTATTGATTATATGTTTAATTAGGGATAACCCTAATTGATTTTTAGAAAACCCTAATTCTTGGGTTATAAACCCTAATGCCCATTTTGGGAAAACCATAATTATTATTAAAAATTTTAATTAGGAAATATTAATCCTGATTAGCAAGATTTAATTATGATTGGGAAATTTTAATATAATTAGAAAATCCTAATTATAATTTAGAAATATTAATTTTCTATTTTGAAAACCAAAATTTGGAAATCTTAGAAATTAAAATTCAAAAATTAAGGGTTAAACCCTAAACCCTAAAGGTTAAACCCTAAACCCTAAGGGTTAGGGCAAATGACAAGTATGCCTTTAAAATGAAATACGAAATGACCAAAATGCCCTTTTCTTAAACCTTAAGCAAAAGATTGCACAATCTTGTGAGTCATCAAGTCTAATGTTTATCCCATGTGCCTTAAATCATCCAAGATCAGATTTTGTGCCACCTTGCAAGGATAGGATACATTGAATCTAAAAATCAAAAACTAAAGTAAGTAAAAACCTTACTTTATTTCTCATTCAAGTCCAACCCATTCTCTCTCTAGCTTTTTTAAATTTGGAGTGAGAGAGAGAGAGAAGTTAAGCCATGATCAATTCACAACTTTCCAATATCAGATCAAAGATAAGAAGTTCAAAGATCAAATCATTAAAGGAGGTATAAACCCTATATTTTGAAATCCTTAGATTTGATGTTAGATGTTATGATTTATTATTTTAAGTTGTGTGAGAGGATGTCAATTAGTAATATGGGTTACTAGAACACAGATCCATAACATCAAAGTGCTCGAAAATCAAGTTTTTAGAAACTTCTCTTGAACCTTCATGAGTCGTCTGACAAGCAAATGTCAGAGCCTCTAGATTCCTTTGTGTTATTGATTTATGGTGTTTGAAGTTATATATGTGTAGTATGTCATGTAGACTGTGATCTGGAACTGGAAACAAGATTATATCATGTCTAGATCGTAAGTTATATGCAGTCAAACCACGTTGACTGATCACTAAAAACTGAGTTTATGGGCAACCCAGAAACCCAGAATTTCTGATAACTACTTTTGAAGCTCTAGATCTTGCTGTGTTTGGTTAGTTTGGACAAGTTATGATTTTAATCTTGTAGACTGGTATAAGTAGTACATAGTCATGCTAATAGATCACTCAGATCTTACATAGAATCAAAGTAATGATTGGTCAAACCAGCGTTGACCACCAGCCTTATGAAGAAATCTGGAAAACCAATATTTCTCAAGAACAGGCATTCTGACAAGGTTTGAGCGGACTGAATCTGTAACATGTTATGTAAAAGAACTAAGTTAGTGTTATTTTTGTGTTCCTTGACATGAGTACTAACGGATTGGACCATGAAAACAACAAACGGATGACCAGAACTTATATAAAATCGAGCTAGAAAGTAAGCACTCAAGACTGCCTGGGTTTCTGGGTTACCCAGAAAACCCAAGAATCTCTGACAGTTAGTTTGGATGGCCAGATCTTCATATTGTGGTATGATATAACCAATGTCGACGTCGGAATTTTTGAGTGTCCCTTTTCGTTACTTGTTTCTTGGTGTTCTCATGTTAATAGTAGATTTGTTTGAAAAAATAAATGAAAAAGGTCCGACATGTATAATTTCGACGATTGGAATTTAAGAGTTGCCAATTGGTGTATTTAACTGGTTGCACCAACGCAACCTAAAAGGTTTGCACATTGACCAAGTGATTTGACACTGCTAAATGGGTCTTTGAAACCGAGATTCATTTTGGGTTTGGGGGCTTGATTATGCGGAGGGAAGGTGTTAGGCACCCCCTGACATCCGTGTTACCACGGTGATCGCCACTTTTCAAAGAAATTGTTATATGAATATGTGTGTGTGTGTGTGGATCAATGTGAAATTATTTGGAAGTAGTGCGCGGTCTCGTTCGCACCTATATACACAAGGTTTGAATTTTATAAGAAAATTCAGTTTTAATCAAGATTTAGCAATGAAGTTTGTAAAAGTGGTTTTTCAAACCCTGTGCTCAATAGTAATTGAGGCCTTTGATACTTCCATTTTATTATTAAATGTCCGGCTTGTTTGCTTTTATTTTCGAGATGCGAAGCATTCTCGAGAAAATAATATACAAGAGCTGTCAACTCCTCATGGGCATGACAACCATCCAAGGAAATTCATACACTCGTAAAATAATGTACAAGCCGCCATAAATGAAAAAATATCCATCATGGGAACCAATCTAGATTCAATGAACCGAACTCTGTGATCACATGATTCTAGGCTCACATGATACCGCAATTTGTATGGAAACGATAGCAGTATATATATATAAAAGTCAGAATATATATATATATATATATATATATATATATATATATATATATATATATATATATATATATATATTGCTTGATCAACCACCACGAAGCAACTCCTTGGGGATCGGAAATGTAAATATATAAAAGCTATAAATATATATATTTGATATGATCAACCGCCACTTAAGTAAACTTTAAATGGATGAAATGTAAATAAAGTATAAATAGCGATCAACCGCCACGTAAGTAAACTCTGCATGGCAAAATGTAAATAAATATAAAAAAGGCCACATAAGTAAACTCTGTGCCCTCGATATATGAAATATAAATATATATATATATATATATATATATATATATATATATATATATATATATATAAAAGCGATGAAATGACTGGATGTACATCCATATATATGGATATGTCCGATAATATATATATTTTATATATATATATATATATAATAAACGCATATATGTAAATCCGTGCTCATCGGATATGTCCGACAACAAATATATATATATATATATATATATATATATATATATATATATATATATATATATAAAAAGGCAATTAAATGCTCCGCATCAAGTTCAGGCTCAATCGAGGCATAACTCGATAATGTTAGTCCATATATATGAAATATATATATATATATATATATATTAGTATATGTATACAGATAGAAATGAAAACTACGGACCGAAGTCCGGGCAAACACACTCACACGACTCTCAACGTGTACAACAGTGTGTGCTATATGAAAAGAAAGCTTTATAAAATGTAAGAAGGCTTACAGTGGGCTGCCAAAGTAGACTTCTATGACTTTAAATGGATAAACACTTAGCTCCCGCGGGATAAAAGATAGCTATATGTGAGCTAACTAGTGTTTAAAGAAGAGGAAACACTCAAAAGATGTGTATGCAGAGTAAAATGGACAGGGCTTCCTCTCCTTTTTCCTTCTCTCTCTTCTCTCAAATGGTTGACCCAAGCCTTGTACATATAGACGGATGGCCGCAGGTACACCTGCGGCTGGTCGTGGTGGATCCAAGCCTCGCGGGTCCCGTCATCTCATAGTACGTGCACTCATGCACTGTAATGTCCGCTCGAACTTGCAAAACTTTAATCCGAGCATCCGAACGAGGTATATCTGACCTTCTTCGGACCGCTGGTGTCGAGAGTTACGCAATGACATGGATTAGAGGTTGTACGAAGTCAGGAAGAGGGGTCTATACCCATGGTCTTCAAGCTTCAAATTCTATCCAAAGTACTGCCACACGTAATAGTTACTCGGGATTGTCACTCCTCGGTTCTTATGGGACATTGTTGGATGTATGTATGAAGTGTTGAGACGACGTGCCATTTGTCGAATGAACAAGATAATTTTTGACTCCTCGCCAGGGTTATCGCCGGTTTGAGTTGAAAGTAGACGTTGCTTAGGGTTACAGCTGAGATTGGACTACTTATTGGTATGCTGCGATATCATCTTGTTGACGTGGTAAGATGGCGTTGTGAATCCTCACCGGGGTTATTGCCGGTTTAAGCGGAAAGTAGACGTTGCTCAGGGTTACATCTGAGATTGGGCTGCTTATTTGTATGCCTCACTGTCATCTGGATTGAAGCTGATAGCATGTTTTTGAAACAAGCATTTCCAGGGTTATCGCCAGAACTGCAATGGCATCCCTTGGGGCTATCACCAAGGATGGGGTTACTACTCCTAGTGTTGTCTCTGGGACTTGAACTGTATGTCGCGGTGTTATCGCTGAGACAGAACTGTCCTCTCCAGTGTTGTTGCCGGTCTTTTGATCTTTATATCTCGAGGTTATCTCCGAGATTGGAAATAACATCCCCAGCGTGTGTTCCGGGTTTGAGATGATGTTCCCGGTTTGTGTTCCGGTTGAATTCCGAACTTCCAAAGAGTATCCGGGATGGATGTAAGTCGCCTTTCGTGGTTATCTCCAAAAGATGAATCTACCCTCCTGCAATGTTAGTAATAGGAGTGCAGAAAATTTTGAGTGTCTACAGATGCCCCTCTTTATCATATTCATGAAATACAAGGCATGGATAGGATAAAGAATCCTAGACACTTGAAATGCAAGCAAGATAAACATGATGCTATGTGCAGCAACATGATGCAAATGCATGTAACATGCATGAATGATTGTCAGGTAATCATGCTGGGATGACAATCAGTGATGGCTTGGACATGCGATCCAAGTCTCCAAGGTTGTTGATGTTGGGGTTATCACCAAAGTCTTAAATCCTAGACACTGGCTTATACTCCATAGAGGTACCTCTTGTGTGGAAGAGATCTGTGGGGATAAGGTTTTGTTTGTTTGAGGATGTGTATAACATGTTCCCTCATTCTGTTGGAGTTACTGCCAACAGTTTTGTCGTTGTCAGGGTTGCCCGACCTTCGCTGATGTGTGTATCACCGGATAAATCCCTGCTGGATGCATTGTCAAGGCTGCTTAACCTTCATTGATGTATGTGTCAATGGTAGCATTGTGTTGTAGCCCTTGCTGGGTAAGGTTGCTTCAATGGGTTTACTTGCCATCGACTGTCATGACATCAAGGCTGTTTGACCTTCATTGATGTGTGTATCAATGGTTGCATTGCGTTGTAACCCCCGCCGGGGATACGTAGATGCTTAACAGATGTGCGTTTTGACCCTCGCCAGGGATACGTAGATGCTTGATAACTTCGGCGTTGTAACCCCCGCCGGGGATACGTTTATGTTTGATAACTTCGACGTTGTAACCCCCGCTGGGGATACGTTTAGGGTTGTGACCCTATAAATGACGGCATCGGATCTTTGTGGGGTATTGCCAAGCATGGTTTGTAAAAGCTGAGCTCATTAGTATAGTATACCCTGCATTTAGGCGAATACCGTTGAGGCGACGGGAGTTTAACTCTAACCGACAAGAAACCAGGATTTCAGGCTAATCCGCTCAAACGCGTAGCATTTTTATTCCCGATTTGCCTTTTTCACATGAGACCTCCTTTGAAACTCTAACCGGAGTGAGCCGGAGGTGGGGACCCATGTTGGGGGGCCACAGTGTACCTCAGGAGCCATGAGTTAGCTTTGTGGCCACCGTGCTTTATGTATAGTGGTCAAGTTGCTTTATAAGTCATTTTCAAGTTCATGCAATGAAGGAAATCCGAGAGCTCTTCTTGAGATCTCAGTGAGTTTCGCAACTTTCATATACTCTATCACCGCATAAGCGTTCTTCACATCGCCTTGGTAACACATGCATGTATTTTTTTCCAATTTTTGTCCGTTGGAAAATGACTTATTGCATGAAATGCATTTAGAAACATAGTAGTGAATATGCATGCTGATATGACTTGATAAAAAATATTCAACATAGTAAATGTTAGTATTAAACCATGCTGAACATAATGATGTGAAAAAAATTGACTTTTGACACAGTCAAATTGTCACCTTTTACTATCATTTCTTATCCTATCTGAGGACAAATGAGTAAAGGTAGAATAGTAAAATAATCCTTGTAATTAGACTACAGTTACAGATTTTTATTGTGACGTAATGAATGCATACAGGATGTATATGACTCTGTACAGGTGTGCTACTAAATGGCCACCTAGTCATGCCTATGTGCATGTGGATAGTCCCATTTACAAAGGGGCTATGGCAAAATTTTCCCAAAATGTAGGTATTGGGTAGTCATGCATTTTTTAACTCTACTGTAGATGTATGTTAAAATAATACATGTATGCTTGTAATCATAGAATGAATCTTGAAAAGACTCCAAGTAAGAAATTACCACACCCTTTCTGAGGTGATTTGGAGACTTGTTGTCCAGATATTATGGATCCAGACCAGCCGAGTAGTTCTCGCAGGACCACTGCTGACATACGGAGGAGGGCTTTTGAAGAGCCTCAGCACCGTTCTGTTAGACAACCTCGTTGCTCGGCGGAGGCGGTGATACGTCTTATTCGGGTTGAGGTGCCGAATGTCGAGGACGAGGAGGAGGATGCACCGATCGAGGTTCCTGCTCCTGCTGTACGTGTTCCCCGTAGGGAATTACCAGGTATTCAAGTGGCGAACGCAGATCTTCTGAGTGACTTGAGTAGGCATCCTTCAGTATACCTGCACGCAAACAAGGTATGAAGTTAGATCTTTAATCTTCCTTATTTCCTATTGATGAGGAGTCAAGGAGTCTGATGTTGATCTGCATTTGATGTAGGTTCCAGGCTTCACACAACTTCGAGGGAACTGGTTTAACATCAACTCTATGTATCAGGCCTTGCATGATGACTACAGAGCGATCGTCCATGGCTGGGGATTCGGGAGGTTCTTCTCCATTCTACCCCATCGTTGTCCCTGGGGTTACCTCAGGGCATTGTCTGAGCGGTGGTTCCACCAGACTCAGTCACTCCATTTATTGGATTGCGAGGTGATGATGACGCCGATGGATTGGCGATTTATCACGGTGTATGGAGTTTGGAGGGGAGCTGCGGTGCTTGCACAATGGATATCACCCTACCGCCGCCGATCCTTGTTGGGAGTTCAAATGGAGGCGCTTCAAGGGCGGGGGACCATTCGTCTTCGGTCCTTTGAGCGTAGATGCTATGAAATTGCTGAGTGAGCCTATACCCGATGATGTGAGAGTCAGGGATTGCATTCTTCGGCGATTGTTCCTGATGATCATTAGGGGCTGCTTCATAGCAGATAACTCCTCTATGGTGTCCTTCGCTTTGATCAGCACCACTCGACATGTGGACCATATAGGAGAGTATGATTGGGTTTCCTACACCTTTGCCTACTTCCTCAGGGGAATACGCATGCGATCGGAGGGCTTAACCGAGGCGTGGTTAGGATTCTACCCATTTCTGCTGGTGAGTGTTTCTCTTGTCTTTCCCCATGTATAGGTTAAGAGTGTTGACTAACAACAGATGTTTGCCTTTATGTTGGAAGTTTTGGGCCTATGAGAGGCTTCCTTGTTTGTGTCCTGTGAGCATGTTAGGTTTAGACACCTATCCACGAGGACGGAGATGGCATCATTCCATACTGGCGGAGGTCCCTGTTGCTGAGGGTTTCACACATTGTCGCCTACAGCTGGAGCTATTGACAGCTGATGTCATCATATGGATTCCCTACTCTGGAGAGCATTTGGGAGTTGGCTTTGAGGATGGGTACCCGACTGGAGTTGAGTATGTCATTTCCACCCGCAGGATTCCTCTCTTCACACATGGAGGATGGGAGCTCTATTTAGGAGAGCGTGCTATCAGGAGCACTACATGAGAGAGATTCAGATGCCGATCTTGCCTCCTCGCTAGGCGTTATTGGCCTATTTTCGCAGATCACCCGTCATCGACATCCCATTGATGGGGATTGATTGTTTTACATTGTCGAGGGCCCCCGTCTCAAGAGATGTTCCAAGATTGGTGGATCCTCTCATCGATTGGAACTCGGATCCGCGCCACACGCTTTATGGGGGATATGGTTCCAGATCCATGATGATGATGATTGGCTAACTTTGTGTCGAACATCCGACTCATGTGACATGATTGATGATTGACTCGGCAAAATTGGACCGATCACATCTTTTCATTCGGCATTTGGGCGAGATCCCGCAGAGGTAGATACTTTTTGATCCTTCCACTCGGCGCCGGGTCCCTCGGGTGACCCATATGGTTTTGCTTACAGCATCCTCCTTTATATCGGCACCGACATTCCTCAGTGAGATAGAGATCCAAATGACTCGGAGGAGTTACATCAGTGTGACAGGATCGATGATGTAGACATCGACACTATTGACTTTTTCTGATGTATTTCTCGTTATCTCTTTTGATAGGCCTCTGTTAGCATCTAGGTAGCTTCGCCCCATTCTCGCTATATCTTTTGATAGACCTCTATTGTATGTTGGGTAGCTTTGCCCCATTTCCTCATATTTTAGCCAGTCATTGTAGATGTATTAGATGATGATATAGTTAGGAATGTATGTACAGTTTTCCATTCCCTATATCATATTGCCATCTATTGTATCATGCATGTTATTATGTTATGCATATGTATGTATGTCCAGAGATACTCAGCATTGACCCCTGGATGGTCTTATGACCACGGCCATCAGATGTCTTCTTGACGCTTAGTCGTATTGATTATACCCACCATTTGTGGTGGTAGGCCGTATCATGATCATGGTATGATAGTATATCACCATCAGACATGGTGATCGTAGATGATTTGCTGCAGCATACTATGACCTTACTGATGTTTCAGGTTCCTCCAGGATTTGTAGAGGGCATGCTAGAGCACTGGGTACCGGACAGAAAGGTATTCTGATTTGGGACCCGTGAGTTAACTCCTACTTTGGAGGAGTATGCACGATTGATGATTCTACCTCTGGACAGACCTTGCATGCATATGGTGATGGGAGACATGAGTAGACAGTTCATGACTCTCACAGGATTGAGGCGCAGAGTGGTGTAGGATGAGATAACATCCGGCCATGTTATATCCCAGCGTTTCCTGTTTGACAGGTTTGGCTATGAGGACAGCTATGCACGGCATTTCAGGGATTTCACCACACCGGAGGATCATTGGCGTTCAGCCAGAGTAGATGTACTGCTTCTATGCGTATTGTCATACGTATACATGCCGCGGTACATGGATGAGCTAGATACCGGCGTCGTCATGGCAGTGAGAGCTCTCAGGGAGGGTCATACCATTATTCTAATGATCATTGCAGAGACCTTGAGGTCAGCTATATACTGCTGCACTTATCCGGCAGGAGTATTCATAGGTAGCTCGGTCATGTTGTACGTGTGGTTTATGTCACACTTAAGACCAATTGGCACATTTAGACATCATGGATTTTGTTTCACCCATGACATAGCCATGACGTATTCCTTCCGGCCTGCGGAGTGTACAGATGCTGCATCTTGGTCCGCTTTCTTGGCAGGGATTAGAGATCCATTTGATATATTGCCGTGTTCAGGGCTCAGCTCACCCTACAGCTTCATTACCCATGCTTCGGGCATGGATTATCTCCCTCTGGCTGGATTGAGGGGCATGATTACTTACCACCCACTGGCCATGATGTGTCAGTTTGACCAGTTTCAGGATTTCCATCCGTATGAGGGGGCAATGAGTCAGCGCTTCGCGTCACACCGTTTATCAGCGGAGGACAAATCCAGGTTTTATGCCTGTTGGGATCAGCGAGAGTTGGTTGAGTTTTCTGTCAGTCATCCAAGTTGTTCTGTAAAGTATTCCGCATGGATGGAGACAGAGACTACATTGGCTGCGGAAATATCCACAGTTCATGGGTTTGATTCTGATGATGAGGAGCCTATAGAGGAGGCTGTTATTCTCACCGATGATTTGACTGCTGGGCTGCCAACAATTGTGATGGATTCTCCCACCCCGAAAAGTGCCATCATACTCAAAGATTCGGCACAACATTTGGAGCAGAGCTTACATCTGATGACCTATGATAGAGATCAGGCTAGGGCCGCGATGTTGACAGCTCTTGATGAGAGAGACACCGCTCTGTTGGAGAGGGATGAGGCTAGATCCACCAGGGATGCATTGATTGGAGAGCGGGATGCCGCCTTATCTGCTAGGGATGTGGCCATTGTAGATAGCATTCCATTAGATCCCAGATGACTGTCAGTCTAGCCGACATGAGTGCTTACATTGATGAGCATTATGCCACCATGCAGTTAGCCTCTGATCTTCTAGCTCGTGTAGATACCCTTGGGAAGGAGCTTGTAGTGCTTCCTCCGTCTTTAGAGAGGGATGCTATGTTAGATCTGATAGTTCGCATACACAAAGATCTGTAGATAGCTTTGTATTTTCATGCACAGACTAGCTTAGCCATTTTATCATGTACAACACAGATGTATATAACAAACAGTATTATGTATGGCAGGGAAATATATTTTGATTCACTTCACTTTTAGTTATGCCTGGATACTTGCTTGATATTTGCCTGTTTCTCCAGGGCCTTGTGATCTTGATGCATTCTGAACTTATCCTTGATAGATGGACATTGAGACATCGCAGGTCTCTCAGAACGGATCATTGATTTCTGTGAATCCCTACCATCTTTGGTGTCTTGGGACTGGTATCTGTATGGAGAAATGGAGAGGAGGGTGGTTTTTTCTTCTCTGAGATTGACCGCACCATAGATGGTCGCCAGTACTTCTATTTGTGAGAAGACTAGTTAATTCCATCTTTTATGGATTGGTATTGCTCTTTGAGGCACGATCCCTACTTAGATGGTCACCGAATCTTCTATTTGTGAGAAGAGGTTGGGTAATTCCATCCCTTTGATCTGAAACCGATGAAATGGGGTAAATTGAAGGTTGATCCCAGTACCGTGTGACAAGTATGTTGTTCTGGTAGGGGTTAGACTGCACCATGAATGGCTGCCTACGTACTCCTATTGAGGAAGAGATCAAGTCTACGTAGTTCGAACCTAGTGTAGGAGGTTCAACGCTGAATGTGAAAGGCAGAAGGGTGTAGAAATATTTTTGTTGTTTTTGTGAAAAAAGGAAGAAATGTTTTTGTTGCTTTTTTTATTGCGACCGAGCCATATAGGATATGGTTGCCTATGTATCCCCGGGTATCAGGGAGATTAGGTTGACGTAGTTCGCCCCTCAGGACGAATCGCAGCTGAAGAGAAGCGTAAATCCCATGTGCAGGCTATACTCATGGGAGAAGAAAGTTTAATCCCATAATGGGGATAAACTGCAATTGTGGAAAAAGTCTGATCCCATCTTCAGGACAGATTGGAAGCGTAGAAAAGTTTAATCCCATCTTCAAGATAAACTGTAAGTGTGAAAGGTTCAATCCCGCCTTCGTGATAACCAAAATTGAGAAAGGTTAAATCCGTCTTCGTGATAACCAGAATCAGTGAAAGGTTTGAATTGAAGTAAACCCAGTTACCGGTTTGAAGTGTATGTTTCCACGAGGGCGTAAGAGTATATAAAAGGTGAAAGGGTTCAACACCGGAATGACTGGTGATTTGATGATCGAAACCAGGATGTTTGTTTGATGGCAACTTCAGACATAGTACCGTTTCACGGTGTCCGAGTTGATAAGCTGTGGAAATTCATCGCCATCCATTTCCTGCAATGTGAGAGCACCCCCTGTCAATACTTCCTTGACAATAAATGGGCCTTCCCAGTTAGGAGTAAATTTTCCCTTAGATTAATCTTGGTTGTCAATGATCTTCTTCAAAACCAAGTCATGTTATTTGAATTTCCATAGTCGGACTTTTTTGTTGTAGGATCGTGCAACCCTTTGCTGATATAAATGACAATGGAAGATAGCCGCGGTTCGCCTTTCGTCTATCAGAGACAATTGGTGATACCTGTCTTGTACCCATAGGTCTTCATCCAACTGAGCATCCATCAATACTCTAAGGGATTCCATTTCCACTTCTATGGGGAGCACTGCTTCCATCCCATAGACTAAGGAGTAGGGGGTTGCCCCAGTGGAAGTCCGCATGAAAGTTCTGTAGGCTAATAACGTCAGAGGCAAGAGGTCAGGCCATCCTCTGTGATTGGCGGACATTTTCTGCATGATCTTTTTGATGTTTTTATTAGCCGCTTCAACAACACCATTCATCTTAGGTCGGTAGATGACGGAGTTGAGATGTTTGATGTGGAATTTTCTTCATAACTCCTCCATCATTTTGTTATTGAGGTTCTTAGCATTGTCTGACACAATGACCTCTGGTTGTCCATATCGACAGATGACATTGTTTCTGATGAAAGCAATGATGACTTCTTTAGTAACCTTGGGGAAGGAAGCTGCTTCTACCAATTTGGTGAAGTAGTCGATCATGGTGAATATGAATCGATGTCCATTATTGGCTTTGGGCTCGATGGGCCCGATCACGCCCATTCCCCACATTGAGAAGGGCCATGGCGAACTCATATTGTGGAGTTCCTTGAGGGCGTGGATAACATTCCCATGAATTTGGCATTGATAGCACCTCTTGACGTGATCATCACAATCGACTTTGAGTGTGAGCCAATAATGTCCTGCTTCGAAGAATTTTCTTGACAAGTAGGGGTCCGCCATCCACATACTCCACCATGGATCTCATCCATGAGTCTCTCGAGCTTGGTCTTTGTCCGAGACATCCGAGGAGACCTAATCCTGCATCTCTTTTGTAGAGTGCATCTCCGCTCAGGTAAAATTTCATAGCAAGTCGATGAATCCGCCTCTTCTCAGTTAGGCTCGCCTCAGTGGGTGTAGATCCATCTCGCAGATACTCCTTGATGTGTTGATACCAAGGGTTGTGGATGGGAGGTAGCTCATTCGATACTTCTCCAATGTAATTCCCATAGATTGGGGCTTTTTGCAGAGCAAACATGATGCTTGGCATGTTTTCCTTGTCAGGTATGTAAACCAAAGAGGCTAATGTTGCTAATGCGTCTGCAAAATCATTCCTATTACGAGGAATGTGTAGAAAGGATATTTCTTCGAACTCCAAAGTCATCTGTAAAACTTGCCGATGGTAAGGCAGCAAATACAATTCATTGGTTTGATAGATTCCTGTGGATTGCTTGATTACCAATTCAGAATCCCCAAAGATAGTTAACCGCCTGATGTCCATTGAACGGGCAAGTTTGAGCCCCATGATACAGCCTTTATACTCAACTGTGTTATTGGTGCTGACAAACTGCAATTTGATGGCGACGACGGATACTTTTCTTCCGTCATCGGATATTAGAACTATTCCATTCGAGAGCCTCTAAATTAATGACTCCATCAAAATACATTTTCCACTCACATGATGTATCGTCTCGATGTTGTTGTTGAATCATCATTACCCCTTCATCGGGAAAGTATGTTTCTAAGGGTTTGTAATCCCTACTAAATGTGCGGCGGCCATTGATCCGCAATTCCTTGACCTCGATGACTTTCACATCACATAGACGATGTCAAATTGTTGTAGGATCAACTGCCATCTGGACAGTCGACAATTTAGTATGGGCTTGCTGAACACATACTTGAGAGGATCCACGCGGGATATGAGATGGGTTGTGTTACCATGGAGGTAATGTTGTAACCTCATGGAAGCCCATGCTAAAGCACAACAAGTCTTCTCGATCAGAGTGTACTTGTGTTCACTGATGCTGAATCTTTTGCTGAGGTAATAGATAGCTCGTTCTTGGTTTCTATTGTCTTTTTGCCCCAGCATGCATCCCATAGCATTGTCATTTATGGATAGGTACATGAACAAAGAAACATCATCCCTGGGAGGTACCAAAATAGGAGCGTTAATCAACTACTCTTTGATTGTGAGGAAGGTTTTCTGACACTCATTGTTCCATTTCATGGAGGAGTTCTTCCTTAACAATTTGAAGATAGGCTCACAGGTTGCTGTGAGTTGAGAAATGAATCTGCTAATGAAGTTGATCCTTCCCAAAAATCCCCGTATTTCCTTCTCTGTCTGAGGAATGGGCATTTCCTTGATGGCCTGGATCTTGGTAGGATCCAGTTCAATCCCTTTGTGGCTGACTAGGAAGCCTAGCAACTTGCCTGACTTAACACCAAAGGCGCACTTGGCGGGATTCAACTTCAAGTTGTACTTACGTAACCTGTTAAAAATCTTTTTGAGATGGTCTAAATGGTCATCCTCCTTCTGGGATTTGACAATGATGTCATCCACATAGATCTCTATCTCCTTATGCATTAAATCGTGGAAAAGAGACATCATAGCTCGCTGATAGGTTGCCCCGGCATTGACGAGACCGAATGACAACCGTTTGTAGCAAAATGTTCCCCAAGGCGTGATGAAAGCAGTTTTCTCACGATCTTCCTCAGTGAACATAATTTGATGGTACCCCACAAAGCAATCAGCAAAGGAGTACATGCCATATTAAGCAGTATTGTTAATAAGAATGTGGATAAAGGGCACGGGAAAGCTATCTTTAAGGCAAGCTTTGTTCAAATCCCGATAATCCACACAGACTCGCACCTTTCCCCCTGGTTTAGGCACGAGAACAATGTTGGATATCCACTCCGGATATGTAGACACCATGATGATGCCAGCTTGAAATTGTTTCACAATTTCTTCTTTAACCTTTAAACTCCACTCAGGTTTCAATCGCCTGAGCTTTTGCCTAACTAGCTTGAATCCTTCTTTAATGGGAAGGCGATGAAGAACAATGTCAGCGGACAAACCCACCATGTCTTTATGAGACCATGCAAACACATCCTGGAATTGGGTTAACAGTGCAACCATGTCATTCCGCTGAGTTGTGGTAAGGTCTGAACTAATCTGGATTAGCTTAGGGTTGTCTAAGGTTCCAAGATTGAAAGGAGTGGTTTGATCAAGATTGGGTTTGGGTTTGTCTGCGACCCATTCCTTAATCTCTTGAGGTGTCTCAATGTCCTCTTGGATGTCCATCAAGTCTGAGTCTAACTTTGCATCAAAGTTACAGCCCTTGTGGAGAGAAGGCACCTCATCAGCAAGTACAGGCACATCTAAATTCAGAGTCCTGAAACAAAATATGCTTTCACTTAATATATGCAACTGTTTGATCATACAAAAGTGTTAGCATATATGTGATAAAATAACTGCTTGTGCTGTAAAGGAAAGAAAGCAATTAAAGTTATCTACATAGCAGACGGGGTTTTTCTGCCCATTTTTACCCTCGTCGACCAATGTATGGAGTGCTTCTCCAATTGTCGAGGGAAAAGTCTTGAAGGACTTCAGTGATGGAAGGATCGTCAGTATCTTCCTTCTCCCGAATGATAATCATGACATCTGGGCAATCATCGTCTGGGGTGTATCTGTTTGTATGTTCATCATGAACAATAACGCGGATGCCTGCAATCATCAAGGCAAGGTCATGTTTACATTTCCGTTCCTTTTCTTCCGCTTCGGGATCAGGAATCAGTACCTCTTTAACTTTGATTGGTACTGGTTTCAGAAATAGCA
Organism: Panax ginseng; assembly: GCA_020205605.1. NCBI lineage: Eukaryota > Viridiplantae > Streptophyta > Magnoliopsida > Apiales > Araliaceae > Panax > Panax ginseng. Next base: position 94,915,256 of record CM035129.1, read on the forward strand.
TAGCCACAACATGGGCTGGGACCTTTACGGGAGATTGCATTAACTCATGAGGTAAAGGTATAGAAAATTGCCGTGCGGCGGAAGCTTGAGGAACCTGCTCGTGCTTATGAGGATTCCTGTGTCTGGAACTAGAAGAATAGCCTAGCCCGGTTGTTCCAATTTGACTGGACATTTGGATAGGGTGCTTAATACCCTGTTGATCCTTACCAAGCCCTTGTCCAGGTTGATGACCCAATAACATCATTTCTTGAGTGGCCGACATAACCTCGGCAAAAATCTTGGGTACAGGAAGTGGCGCTCTAATAGAATGATATTATGTGTTACTCACTTCTAAAGTATGGAAACTAGCCGGTTCAACTTCTGAATTAAAGCTGATAATTGGTAAAATTCCTTGTTCAGGACATTCAGGCTCAGCATTGACAGTGACTAGACTGTTGTTGATGATGTATTTGAGTTGTTGATGTAGGTGGAGGACTCTCGACCATGTGTATCCATGGTCTCCCCAATAGCGAGTTGTATCCTGAATCTATCTTAAGGACGTGGAAGGATACATTGAATGTATTAGGACCATCTCAATTGGCAATTCAATCTTTCCAACGGAGTTTCACCGGGATCCATCGAAAGCTTGGATGACCGTATGGCTACTCTGGATTCGCTTGAGATTGATATTCATCTTCACCAAGGTGGCATAAGGACAGATATTTAGAGATGAGCCTCCATCTATCAATACTCCTGCTAGCATGTACCCGAAAGATAACACTATGATGTGCAATGGCTTGCAATGACCGGTCCCTTCGGGAGGTATATCGTCATCAGTGAAGGATATCACATTGTTATTGAAAATGTGATCAACCAAAGGTTGAAATTTTTCCACATCCACTGACTTTGGCAAGTAGGCTTCTTCTAAAACCTTCAACAAGATCTTTCGATGATCCTCAGAAGAGAAAACCAAATCCAGTATTGAAATCTGGTGTGGATCTTCTCTCAAGCTTAAAACCACCTTGGCTTCATTGTGACCCATAGTACGGAGTAATTTTTCAATCTTCTCCATGGGCAATTTCCCCTTTGCTTCGCAAGTAGGTTTGATAACCCGTTGAGGAAGGTACAATGGATTTTCTTTCGACACTGTAGCAACAGTATGAGACATGGATCCTTCAGCTTCTCCATAATTCCATGGAACTTTGTGCAGTCGACAATGTGATGTTGTGGTCGTAAAAGGCAAAGGAATTGGCTCGATGCGGCCACTTTCAAAGGATTGTCGGCTCCTTTGAGTTGAATTGGTTGTATGGGAAATACTTTGTGGTTTCATCATCCACTTTTGGAGATAACTACTGGCTTATCCCTTCCATTGGGTATGGCATGCATTCCCACCCTTGAGTTGCATGAGTGTAATCATCTCGCTATTTGCAGGACACCGCTATCAATAAGATTCTCGAATAAGATGGCGGAGTGCCCATCATTCTTCCGTCTTCGCGACCACAGAATGTGAATGATATTGACATATTTCATCGAGATCGAACCATACGGCGAGGATTGATGGGAGGGAGAAGGAAGGTAATTCTTCCTTCGTTGATCAACATATGAAGTATCTCTTGATGAGTGAGTTTATACCCATGAATTGAATGCGTTTGAGCTTAATCTTTTGGTTGATTTTAAGTGTTTGTGTCTATTCATGCATGTTTTATGTTGTTTTGTAGGATTTGGGACAAAAGTTACTTGGATCGACGTTTGGGGTGGGCTAGATTAGCGTTTTGACTTGCCATTTACACAATAATCACTTCAGAGCCAATTTGAGTATAGTTCTTGGACCTTATTTCGAAACACTTAAAGAATGAAAGTTGTAGATCTACTTCTCCTCTTTCGGATCATCTTGAATCATCGAAATCGGAGTTCGGACGAAGAAGTTATGGCCATTTTCCCAAAGGACGTCGGAGCGTAAAATGTCGAACATATGAACATGTCGACAGAAACGCCAAAATAAACTTATACCATGTCTTGAGGTATTTGAGGGAAGCAGATGTTTGAGCGTCGTGCCCAGTCTTTGAGGGTGAGGAAGGGCTTGGTGATGGCTTGGGGACGCGTTTTTGGGCGAATTTTGACACCTTTTGACTCAAATTGGATTGGGTTTGTTCCTAAGCTAAAAATTGGACTTGTAACCTATAAATACATGATGTAAGGCATAAAATAAAGGGAGAATACATAGATTAGACTAGATTAAACACTCCATTAAATTAGAATCTAAACCCTAGTTCTTAATTAGCCATTGAAGATTGAAGCAAATTGAAGAACACTGAAGATCAAGAGCAAGAGCAAGAGGGAGCATCATATTTGCTGACAATAGATTCTATTCTCTTCTCTTATCATACTTTTATCTTTTAATGTCTATTCAATTGTGGATTCTTGGTTTTAATTCATTAATTATGAACTAACTCTTTTATTAAGATTTCAATTGAACCTTTTATGGCTATAAATTAGTTATTTAATTTATTCCAATTATTTGTGTCAAAGTGAGTTGTTTATCTTGCCTTATGCTTATTGATTAATTATCTGATCGGTAATTACCTTGTTACTCTAGAAGAATTGGGAAAGGAATTCTAGGGTTAGAATGAGCATGATATCATGTGACTTAGTTATTTGCACGGTGAATAATTAGGTTTGTGAATAGAATGAGAATATCTATTTTTCGCATGTAACACATAAGGAATTGGGATTGTAGTGAGTTTAATTCAATTGTTTTGCATAGGGATATAGCAAAATTAACTTGGATTAAATAGAAGGCAAAGGATCACTTGAGAAAGGGCTTTTGGCATTTGAGAATTCACATTAACAATTCGATGAACATAATAATTGGAATAGTTGAATAATTGATTTATAATTCATAATTGGGGATATTGGAGTCTTAATTCTTATTTATCTGAATTCCATCAATTCTTAGTTGTTTATTTGCTTTCTTTTAGAATAATCTTTTTGTTTTGTTTAATTTAGTTTTCTTAAATCTAGAAATCACAATTATTGGTTGTTTAAATAAAATTGATTTGGTTAAGAGTTAGTATTTGGTAATTTTTATTAAATAATTCCTCGTGGGAACGATACTCTACTTTCACTTTATTACTTGTTGATAGTGTATACTTGCGTATTCATTGATTAAAAATCGATCAACAAGTTTTTAGCGCCAGTTGTTCTTAGAATTAATTTAATAATTATTTACCAATATTAATTTCAATCAAATTAGTCTTAATTTAAACATTTTATTTTATTTTTAATTCTCTTCTTATATTTCTCTCTTTTCGGTACCATGGATGAGTTTGAGTATCAATGGCCATACACGTTCTTGGCTCAACCAGGGAAACATGGATTGATGGACTTAATACATCTTATATAGAGGCAACTTGAAGGCGTTGGAGGTTTGTCTGCAACCATCTGGTCGAAGGATGGCAAGAATGACTCGACCCGAGGGAGAGGAGATTGACGGACTCGAGAAACTTTACGCATTGTCGGCCTGATTGAGACACTTTCGAGGATGTTTGAAGCTTTTGAAGCTCAACGTCGTCAAAGTGTGGCGGTTACTTGTGATTATTGTGCTGGAAATCATATGAGTCATCAATGCGCCATCAGTTTCGGTAGATGCGATGCGGTGGTGGTGATTACCCCAATAATTATGTCTATCCTAACAACTATTATTAGGATTTGGGGTATCACCCGGATTTTTCATGGAGCCATACTCATCAAGATCAATTTTATGCTCTAAGTCCAACATACCCACCGGATTTCTCGTGTCCACCTCCACTACAACAGGAAGAACATTCAAATTTGGAGGAAACCATGGAGAGATTTATTAAAGCTTGGAAAAGAAACACGAGGAACATGAAAAGAAACATAATCAAGCAGAGCTTGAATATGCAAAGAAGCCTAAGTCGTCGATCGAGAATCTGGAAAATCAATTGGGGAAGATAGCACATGCGTTGAACAACCATCCTCAATACACTTGGCCTATGACATGGATTAGAGACTAATGATGAGCCCGAACCAAATCTGCAACTAGATGTGCCAATGATATAGATGTTGAAAGAGAAAGACTTGGAGACCAACAAAGGAGATCGAGAAGATCTAACTTTGAGTACCATGAAGATGAGCCAATTTTGATTAGTGTCCCATGTACCTTCTCCACCAAAGTTCAAGAATCCGGGCGGTTTTGCAAAACCATGCCCAATTGGCGATCATGTGCAGTAGGCAAAGCTCTTTGTGACATAAGAGCTAGTACAACTGTGGAGTCATGGTGGGTTGAAAAGGAGAAGATAGAGGAAGAGCCCATTATGTTTGACAAGCTTCCATGCCATAATTTGATCACACACACAATGGGGAAAGCACCTAGTGGTATGTCGTTCTTAATGGGGATCCTATCTACAAAGAGCATGCTAGGTGACTTTAATTCAAGGGTTTTTGCTAATGGGAACCTCCCAAAAGAGACATTGCTACTGATGGATGGAGGGTTCCTCAATTTTGGTAGGGGAATTGGATAGAGAATTGAAGAAGTCAGGCTGAGACTATAAAACAAGCGCTTATTAGGAGGCAACCCAAGTTTAATTTTTAGTTTTAGTTTTTATTAGGTTTTATATTAGTAGTTTTGAATTTGCATTTATTTAAAATTTAATAAATATGTTTCTATCATGGTTTACAGGTTATTCAAGTCAAATTCAAGTGTGGTGCCCAATTTGTTCCATGTGCCTAGCATATTCTCCAAACTTAGCGGACAAGGAGGAAGATTGCTATATTTTCAAGGAAGTCCTCTGTTTTAATTTTTTCTATTTCAGCCATTGAGGACAATGTCTAGTTTAAGTTTGGGGGCATTTTAGTGTCGTATTGCATATAGTTAGTTATCTGCATAGTAGTTCATTTTTTTTATGTGTTAGCATTGTTTTTTTTAGGTTGCATATAATACATGGTAGTTATTTGCATATTCATATATGTGTTGCATTAGTATGTGTTCATGTAGTATAATTGCATTTTTTTTTTTTTTTTTGCATGAATCATGTGATCGGTTGGTGTGGTCTTAGCTTCGGCCTATGATAAGATTGGTATTAAATGTTAACTTGAGCAATGTTGATAATTGATGATGAGTTCTAATTTTAATCATGATGATAATCTGAGCACATGCTAAAACTTATATAACCTAGGTTAGCACTTAAAGTTTAACTTGTTTTAATCCACTTGGTTCAAGGTTTCATAATTTGTTTACGAGGAAAATCTTGGTTAAAATTTAAGGAAATTAGTGAAGCTGGCGGTAAAGGTTGGAATGACGTAAAAGCTTGAGTTTGGGGAATCTATGGGATATATATATTACAAAAAAAGAAAAAAAAAAAAAAAAAGAAATGATGAAAAGAAAAAAAAAAAAAAAATCCGAAAGAAAAAAAAAAAAAAGAATAAACACCATGGCATGCTTGTCTAGTTTTGTGGCCTTTGTTACTTGAGTAAGTAAGCCCAGGGGATTGTCTTTACACCTAAGCCCTAAGGTCTTAATGGCTTGGAGTCGTTGGTGAAAAGCTTCGTTAAGGTAGCATTGAAAAGCCTAAGGAATAAGACATTTACAACCATGAGAAAAAAAATGAATAAAACACGAGAAAAGAGCAAAAATGCCCTCGTGGTTGAATAAAAGTATAAATAAATCATGTATTTACCTTAAAACTTGGTAATTGCTTAGTTTTAACGGAGTTGTCATGTTCACAAAAGTAATTGAATTGGGCCTAAAATTTTCCTTTTAAGAAGTTTGTTATGTGATTATCTTGAATTGTGGTTGGTTAGAATGGTTAACAAGCACACACACACAACATAGGGGTGATGACGGGTTTGGATTGACTAATTGGTTAGAGTTATGGATTTTGACTTGATTGGATATATTATTTGAGTATCATTGGTATCTTTGAGGCTGTTTGCTATATATCATCTTGATTTATTACTAGGATTCGTAGGTATATTAGGAAGTAGATCATGCATATGCATTCATTTAGTTGAGTTATTTTGTTTATTTTTAGTTCTTTTGTGTTTTTGCTTGAGGACAAGCAAATGTTTAAGTTTGGGGTATTTGATGAGTGAGTTTTATACCCATGATTGGATATTCGCGTTTGAGCTTAATCTTTTGGTTGATTTTAAGTGTTTGTGTCTATTCATGCATGTTTTATGTTGTTTTGTAGGATTTGGGACAAAAGTTACTTGGATCGACGTTTGGGGTGGCTAGATTCGCGTTTTTAAACTTGCCATTTACATAGCAGTCACTTGAGAGCCAATTTGAGTATTGTTCGGACCTTATTTTGAAAACACTTAAAGAATGAAAGTTGTAGATCTACTTCTCCTCTTTCCGGATCATCTTGAATCATCGAAATCGGAGTTCGGACGAAGAAGTTATGGCCATTTTCCCAAAGGACGTCGGAGCAGAAAATGTCAGAACAAGTGCCGGCGGGGCGCCCAAAATAGGCCTATGCTTGGTGGCAAGAAACCTTTGGGGGTAGGATGTTTGACATCGTGCCCAGTCTTTGAGGCCTTAGGAAGGAGCTTGGTGATGGCACAGGCCAGCGTTTTAGGCGAATTTTGACACCTTTTGACTCCAAATTGGATTGGGTTTGTTCTAAGCTAAAAATTGGACTTGTAACCTATAAATACATGATGTAAGGCATAAAATAAAGGGAGAATACATAGATTAGACTAGATTAAACACTCCATTAAATTAGAATCTAAACCCTAGTTCTTAATTAGCCATTGAAGATTGAAGCAAATTGAAGAACACTTTGAAGATCAAGAGCGAGAAGCGAAGAGGGGAGCATCAGTTTGTGACAATGATTCTATTCTCTTCTCTTATCATACTTTTATCTTTTAATGTCTATTCAATTTGTGGATTCTTGGTTTTAATTCATTAATTATGAACTAACTCTTTTATTAAGATTTCAATTGAACCTTTTATGGCTATAAATTAGTTATTTAATTTATTCCAATTATTTGTGTCAAAGTGAGTTGTTTATCTTGCCTTATGCTTATTGATTAATTATCGATCGATTAATTACCTTGTTACTCTAGAAGGAATTGGGAAAGGAATTCTAGGGTTAGAAGCTGAGCATGATATCATGTGACTTAGTTATTTGCATACGATGAATAATTAGGTTTGTGAATAGAATGAGAATATCTATTTGCTGCGCATGTAACACATAAGGAATTGGGATTGTAGTGAGTTTAATTCAATTGTTTTGCATAGGGATATAGCAAAATTAACTTGGATTAAATAGAAGGCAAAGGATCACTTGAGAAAGGGCTTTTGGCATTTGAGAATTCCTGTTAACAATTCAGTAGACATAATAATTGGAATAGTTGAATAATTGATTTATAATTCATAATTGGGGATATTGAGTCTTAATTCTTATTTATCTGAATTCCATCAATTCTTAGTTGTTTATTTGCTTTCTTTTAGAATAATCTTTTTGTTTTGTTTAATTTAGTTTTCTTAAATCTAGAAATCACAATTATTGGTTGTTTAAATAAAATTGATTTGGTTAAGAGTTAGTATTTGGTAATTTTTATTAAATAATTCCTCGTGGGAACGATACTCTACTTTCACTTTATTACTTGTTAACCGTGTATACTTGCATGTATTCATTGATTGCGAAATCGATCACCAACAATCTTGAGTATCATGTCCGGTGCCCCAACATGATAAGCACACTTCCAGTAGCATTAAAACCCTTCCCATTAGGGTTGGTTTGGTGGAAGAAGATGTGTAATTTTCTTCTTCGAGCGATGAAGAGCAAGAATGTTCTCGGCGAATCACCTACGGGTGTGAACGTTAGAGGTCGCTTTTACTTCTCCACTTTTAGGCAATGGAGGGTTCAAGATTGTCTTTGAAAAGGGGAGTAGTTTCTCCTCTGCATAGGCATGCTTGGATTGCCTTTTTGTCCTTGCAGTATCAAGGAAACATCCTCATCTTTCTTTTTATGGACCCTTCGGGGGTTGTTTCCATAAGATCCGGATTGGATGTGCTTAGCAACAGCTTTAAGAGCGGCTAGGTCTTGAATTTTATCGGACTTCAATCCCATTTCAGCCATCTCATCGTGTTTGATCATTTCAAAAAATGGTTTGCCAATACCAGCTAGAACTCTCTCATAGAAAGGAGCTTCCTGTACATTTATGAAAGTCATGACCATTTCTGATTCTGTCATGGAAGGAATAACTTGAGCAGCAAGGCGCTCCACCTTTGAGCATACTCTCTAAATGACTCATTAGACTGTTTCTTGACCTTGGTGATTTGGTACCGGTCAAGAGTCATCTGAGATTGAAAACTATATTGAGTGAGGAAGGCATGAGCCAGCTCTTCCCAGCTATGGATCTTAGAGTTGTCTAATCTGGTATACCATGAACGGGTTTCTCGGTCAGACTTTTCTAAAACAAATGATTCTAAGCTTTTCATTCTCTCGCGTAAGAAGATCCAAGTTCTCCAATGAACACCTTTAAATGTGTATAAGGATCCCCTAATCCGTCATACTTTTCAAAATCGGGGTTTTTAATTTCTCGGATATTAATGCACACCAGAAATATGCAATGGTGCAGATATGAAACAACGCCATGTGTTCCAATCCCTTTGAGAATGCGGATGGTTTCTCCATTTGAAGGACCTTCTTCCTAATATCACCGGTGTTTGGATCTCCTTTGAGATGGGTGCCTTGAGGGTCTTTGTTGGTTGTATCCAATCGATGTTCTCGAATTGTTTTTCAAGACCTTGAACTCCTCCTTGTGTAGAGGATTCTATATGTGTAGGTATCTTCGCACTCCACAGGTGGACTGGTGTAATTCTTTTAGTAGAACAGCCAAGTCTATGATTTGTTTACTCAATCCGTCAAATTCTTCTCGGGAAACAACATTAGACTGTTCGGAAGAGGGCATGATTGGCTATAGGCTCGTGGCCTTTTTGGATTTAGAGCGGGTAACAGGCCCAATTGCTTCCCTACAAAAGACTTGCGTAGTTTAGTCTTAGGGTAATGTAAATGTTATCATAACATGTCCATTTTAGGAATTTGTCCTGCAAAACCAGTTGTTAATTGATAACATGTCATGCATGCACAAATATTCTTCATATTTTCCATTACATATGGATGAACATGGAATAAAATTACAAGTAAATGCTTTTACAAGTAATTGAAAATGGAAGGTATGAAGAGACTTTCCTCTTCGTGTTTGGTTTATCGAGGTCGACCTATCTTAGGGTTTCTCTCATGGCTTTTAAACATGAAGGTTCCCGGATCATTGCAAATTACTTGACGGAAGTTAATCCGTTGTTCAAATGAGAGTGAATCTGAGTGGTGCCTTTCCTGAGCCCCAGGGAATCATTCTTCCCACGAGTCCAATAATCAAACACCGATAGGATAGCCTCCTAGTGGAGGGACCACACAACATACATTCACATACAACGTGTCTCACCATTTATGCAAAAAGATGACATGTGTGAAGCACTAATATCACAGATAGATATTTAGCAGTGCAGTAATTAAAATGCATTCGTACACATTCATCAGAAATGTAAATACAACATTCACACACAAGCATGTAACAATTTTGAAAAGCTTGTAATGGCGGCTTAAGCCCTCTTACTGGAGTCCCCAGCGGAGTAGCCACCTATCGACGTCGGGATTTTTGAGTGTCCCTTTTCGTTACTTGTTTCTTGGTGTTCTCATGTTAATGTGAGATTTGTTTGAAAAAACAAGTGAAAAAGGTCTGACATGTATTATGTCGACGATTGGACTTTAAGAGTCGCCAGTTGGTGTATTTAACTGGTTGCACCAACGCAACTGAAAAGGTTTGCACATTGACTCAGTGATTTGACATTTCTAAACAGGTCTGTGAAACCGAGATTCATATTGGGTCCAGGGGCTTGATTATGTGGAGGGAAGGTGTTAGGCACCCCCCGACATTCGTGTTACCACGGTGACTGCCACTTTTCAAAGAAATTGTTATATGAATGTGTGTGTGTGTGTGTGTGGATCAATGTGCAATTATTTGGAAGTAGTGCGAGGCCTCGTTCGCACCTATATACACAAGGTTTGAATTTTATAAGAAAATTCAGTTTTAACCAAGATTTAGCAATGAAGTTTTGTAAAAGAGATTTTTCAAACCCTGTGCTCAATAGTAATTGAGGCCTTTGATATTTCTATTTTATTATTAAATGTCCAAACTTGTTGCTTTTATTTTCTAGATGCGAAGCATTCTCGAGAAAATAATATCTGAAGATCTTGAACTCCTCATGGGCATGACAACCATCCAAGGAAATTCATACCTTTGTAAAATAATGTACAAGTCACATACATAAAAATGTCCATCATGGGAATGAATCTAGATTCGATGAAATCGAACACAATGATCACATGATTCCTAGGCTCACATGATCTGCAATTTGTATGGAAAGCGATGGCGATTATATATATAAAAGCTATAAATATATATATATGAGACTTGATCAACCACCACAAGAAGCAACTACACGGGGATTGGAAATAAATATATAAAAGCGGTAAATATATATATATGGACTTTCAATCAACCACGAAGTAAACTCCAGGTGGACGAAATGTAAATAAAGTTATAAAAGCGATCAAGCTCGCCACGAAATAAACTCCGAGGCGAGGACAAAATGTAAATAAACATATAAAAAGGCCAATATAGTAAACTCCGTGCCTAACAAAATATAAATATATATATATAAGTACATATATATATAAAAAAGCGATAGCAACGACCGATGTAAATCAGGCTCATCGAGATATGTCCCATGATAATTATATATATATATATATATATATATATATATATATATATATATATATATATAAATCGAATAAACGCATATAGGATGTAAATCCGATATATATATATATATATATATATATATATATATATATATATATAGTTATATATATATATATATATATATATATATATATATATATATTGTTATCGGATATATCCGATGAGCCTGGATTTACACACATATATATATATATAAGCAATTAAACGCTCCAGACCGAAGTCTAGGCTCAATCGAGGCATAACTCGATAATGTTAGTCTATATATATGAATATATACATATATTAGTATATATATACAGACAGAAATGAAAATCACGGACCGAAGTCCGGGCAAACACACTCACACGACTCTCAACGTGTACAACAATGTGTGCTATATGAAAAGAAAGCTTTATAGAATGTAAGAAGGCTTCTAAAGGGCTGCCAAAGTAGACTTCTATGACTTTAAATGGATAAACACTCAGCTCTCGCCGGATAAAAGATAGCTATATGTGAGCTAACTAGTGTTTAAAGAAGAGGAAACACTCAAAAGATGTGTATGTAGAGTAAAATGGACAGGGCTTCCTCGCCTTTTTCCTTCTCTCTTTTCTCTCAAATGGCTGACCCAAGCCTTGTATATATAGACGGATGGCCGCAGGTACACCTGCGGCAACCGCAATTGTACCTATGGCTGGTTGTGGTGGATCCGAGCCTCGCGGGTGTTGGTCGGATAACCGATCACTAAACACGCGCAAGTATACACGGTCTAACAAGTAATACAGTGATAAGTAGAGTGTCGTACTCACGAGGAACTGTCACTAATATTTACCAAATACCAACTTTATATCGCTAAAGTCTTATTCGAACAGAGATAAATGAAAGAGTGATTAATCTAAGCATAACTAGTTATCAAAGCAAGTAAATGGATAATGAATGGTAATCTAAGGAATAACAAGCTAAGGTTACAACTTCACCCCACTCAGGCATTCTGTCGAACACCTGGCATGCTATGTTTCATTAAACTAGCTACCCTTCTCTCTCTGGTCTAAATGGTCATGACAACTTGTCGACCGAGAACACACAAGTGCTCATAAGCCTCTGTCGAGGTAAGTACGAACATATCCTTTCCAGATCCACCCGTTAGGGAATAAAATAGAAAAGAACGCCCAAGCTAGATACAATCCTACATGTCTATGCGAATTGATCATAACAAGGATTTAAGCTTAAGCTCTCTATTAGGTCGCACGTGGTGCACAGATATATGTCTATTCTATGCACAACTTGCACAGTTGAAACCCACAATCACATGCCAATATATTCAGGTATAAATCTACAATTCTTTTGTCGATATCATGTAAATTACCAAAATCATCACTAATGTGTTAGTGAGAATCATAAAGCATCAATATATCAAACCAAATCATATGGTGCCAACCAAAGAGATAAGACAGTCAATTTAAATAATAAATGGTTCCGTTATAACCTTAGAGCAAATATTCAGTTCATAGCCATTGAACAAAATATAAGTAACAATAAAGACAACATTTATGGATTACAAAATCAGAGAAAATAAATAGATAAGAAGAAACTCTGTCAAGGCCCTTCAATCTCTAAGCATTCTGCTCAAATTGAGCTCTCCAGTCCGTGTAGCTCATTGATCTTGATGCTCCAAAGAAATCCAAACTTCTCCTTAATCTAGCTAATCTATATTTACAAACATTTATCTAAGAGAAAGCAAGAGAAATTATACAAGAAATCTAAGCTAATTTCCTAGCTCTACTCTCTATCTATATCATATGTGTTATATGGTGTGTTATATATATATATATCCTGATATGCAGCCTCCCTCCTCTCTTTATATCCTGCTTCCTTCCCTTTTTGCTAGGTCAAACAAGGCTCTGGCTGTCTGGGAACCGGAGGTGGCCACCACTGCCACGAACCACCAAGCTATAACTCAAGCGTTATACGCCACATAGGAATTATGGACACGGAGCTTCAATGCCGTAAAGCCTTGCCACCAAAGGGATAGTGGTGACATACCATGAGCTTACATCAAGAAGAGACGAGGTGGCGGCACGACGGATTTAAGTCGGGCTTTAGTAATGGCGACGCATGAGAATAATGACCATTTTGCCCTTTTAAAGCTGGAAAATCCCTGTAAAGCTCTTCAATGCAACGATTAAGCACAATAACACTTTAAACATATAAAACTACATAAAAACTACGAATTCAGGCAAGTATTTAAGTCATAAAATATCCGATTCGCGGGTATAAATCCCACTCATCAGCGGGTCACGTCGTCTCGTAGTACGTGCACTCATGCACTGTAATGTCTGCTCGAACTTGCAGAACTTCAATCCGAGCATCCGAACGAGGTATATCTGACCTTCTTCGGACCGCTGGTGTCGAGAGTTACACAATGACATGGATTATAGGTTGTACGAAGTTAGGAAGAGGGGTCTATGCCCATGGTCTTCAAGCTTCAAATTCTATCCAAAGTACTGCCACACGTAATAGTCACTCGGGATTGTCATTCCTCGATTCTTGTGGGACATTGTTGGATGTATGTATGAATATTGAGACGACGTGCCATTTATCGAATGAACAAGATGATGTTTGACTCCTCGCCGGGGTTATCGCCGGTTTAAATTGAAAGTAGACGTTGCTCAGGCTTATAGTTGAGATTGGACTACTTATTGGTATGCTGCGATATCATCTTGTTGACGTGGTAAGATGGCGTTGTGAATCCTCACCGGGGTTATTGCCGGTTTAAGCGGAAAGTAGACGTTGCTCAGGGTTACATCTGAGATTGGGCTGCTTGTTTGTATGCCTCACTGTCATCTGGATTTAAGCTGATAGCATGTTTTTGAAACAAGCATTTCTGGGGTTATCGCCGGAACTGCAATGGCATCCCTTGGGGCTATCACCAAGGATGGGGTTGCTACTCCCAGTTTTGTCTCTGGGACTGGAACTGTATGTTGCGGTGTTATTGCCGATACAAAACTTTCCTCTCCGGTGTTGTTGCCGGTCTTTTGATCTGCATATCTCGAGGTTATCTCCGAGATTGGAAATGACATCCTGGGTGTGGCTTCCGGGTTTGAGATGATGTTCCCGGTTTCTGTTCCGGGTTGGAACTGAACTTCTGGTAGTATCTGGGATGGATGTAAGCTGTCTTTCAGGGTTATCTCCAAAAGACGAATCTACCCTCCTGCAATGTTAGTAATAAGAGTGCAGAAAATTTCGAGTGTCTACAACCAAGATGATGGTTTTATATTGTAGTGTTACATTTCTACTACAAGATCATTGTGACACCCCCAAAATAGGTCTACATCCCCCATTCTGAGTTGTCAATACACGGTACAGAAACAACTACAACTTTATTATTACAATAGTAAAACTGTGAGTTTAAATACAGATATTGCCATCTAGACAATATCCACATACAAATAAATCCTCATCATAATTATGGATACATTATTTTACAACAATGGTGAGGACTACTAAACAACTCTCCCTAGAACTTTCATTCCATACCCCTACGTACTTTGCTATATTCTCGCCTCCTGGAGAAGAAAAATGGAACAAAAAGGAAAAGGGTGAGCTCGACTAGCCCATAAAGAATATTATGACTAAGATAATATACAACAAAATTATCGTTAGTCTTCAACATGGAAAAATATAATAGAATACAATAGACAACAAGTTTTAAATCAATATTCGCAGCGGAAATAATAATTCATTAGAAGAGTTAAGTAGAGAATGCAAACTACTATCTTCTATGTATGAATTTTAAAGTTCATCGTCTATTTTATCCCTCATAGCATCAATCAATATATATACTGGATCAAATATTCATCCTTGCACTACTGAGCCAAGGACATTCACCAATTGGTCATGTTCATCTAAACACTGCTCATCTTTGCACTACTGGCCAAAGATATTCATCGAATCATTCATCTTTTGCACTACGAGCCAAAGATATTCATCGAAATCATTCATCTTTACTCTTCGGCCAAAGATATTCATCATAAATCATTCATCTTTGCACTACAGGCCAAAGATATTCAATAATATCATCATTTAAGACCGAGGATGATGAAAATATTTTTTAAAAAAGCGAATCCAATTGAAACAAAATGACAAGGATTAAGGATTAAGGATTAGTACTTTGTTTTATCCACGTCCAAAAATACCTCAAAAATAATTATAGTGGTGTAAAATTCAAGAATGATCAAAACATGGATACAATCAAAGCTAGTATCCGAATAGATATTTTAGACGAAAAGAAAAATTTTATTTTTCGATGAATAGTCTTAAGTGATTATTCGTGAATAGTACCATATCGTGAATAGTCTTGATATCGTGAATAGTAATCCAGACACCAAAAGTTCCAAATTTGATAAAAACTTGGATCAATATTTGACAGACAATGATATTGAAGAAATAATATCATTACGAAAAAAATAATATCCCTTACCTCGAAGATCGGTACTTCTAACCGGAATCTTTTGGATATAGACTATATCTTGAACTTTCACCGTATAGCAATACTCAAAGTATACTCAAAATACTCACAAGAATACGCTCGATAATATAGAGAGAAAAACTTGAGTTTACGGTGTGATTTTCAATTCTAACCTAAGCACCTATTTATAGAAATTGCTTAGAACACCAAAGCGAAAAATTTAATAAAATATTAATATTTATAAAAATATTATCGTATTCTTTGAAATCTGAATCTCAAGAATTCACACATGCCAAGCTTCTAGAAGAAAATAAAAAAACGTTTTTCTAATTTAAAATAATTTAAACTTCCAAAATTAATTATTTGAGACTTGAACTTCAATAATTCACAATAAATAGCCCTTTTATCGTAAAATTCAATCTCGCGTGTTTTTATAGGAAATCCAATTCTCTACTAACGTTATAAGAAAGTTTTTCTAAATTCCCAAATGAAATTGGATCGAAATCCATAAGCGGGTAATTTTAGAGGCTATAATCAAATTTCATTGATAAATGGGGTCCACCGAGCATGTTTAACATGTTTTAAACATTTATTGCAACAAAAATACTCTTCCTCCTCATATACTCATATATCCCACATTCGTTGTAAAAATATCACCATTATTATATTATTAAAATATAATAATATATATTTAAATGAATTATTTTATCGAGAAAAGATAAAATTTCAATTTTTAACAATTGTCACATTAAAATTTTCTCCATCTATATCCACATAAAATCAATATTTTCCTCATCATATGAATCAATAATTAATTATTCACAAATAATATTACTGAATCACAATATTGACAACAACCGGCGGGTTCCTGGAAGAGGGGCTTTCAATAAGAATTTCTCTCATCTTGGCGCGCAATTAGGTGACCAAACCTCTCCTTAGATGAACTTTCTAGACATTGCCAATAATGTTATCTAATAATATTATTCAGATAATATGAATTATTGTTTCGACAATGAAAAATCATGTGTAATGACAATTATTAAAACAACGACAATATAAAATATCAACGCAAGCAATTATTGAATCAATAAAATAAAACACCGAATAAATAATTATCGTAACCATTATTGAGTAGTGCCTTCTTACGTAAGAGTCAATAATTGGTGCAATACTGCAGTGCTACTGCTTCGGCAACGCCGTATTCTTCGTGTTTTAACCACCGGGTATTCCAACGATTAAATCGGTAACAACTACGCCGTTATTTTTAAACAACTTATATTTGTCATTTTCTTCCTCCAATCGCTTAGATTATAGGGCCCATATTATCGGCGGCTGGCCGTCGTTAATATTCCCTCACCAAAACGAATATTCCCACAACAATGAATATTTTATAACCACTTGCTTATTTTGAAATATTTGCGTATTTTACACGTAACTATCCACATTAATCACATCAACCCTTACTATTTCAAAATAATAATTAGAGGAAATTAAATTTCATTTATTAATTATTTGGGATCTTACAACCTCCCCTCCTTATGAAATTTCGTCCTCGAAATTGACGTACGTACCTGGTGTTTCGAAAAGATGAGGATACCTCGCTTTCATTTCCGTTTCCAACTCCCAGGTCATTTCCTCTATAGCATGGTTTCTCCACAAGACTTTAACTTGTGGTATGACCTTCGTGCGTAGGACATGCTCCTTCCTATCCAAGATCTTGACAGGTACCTCCTCATACGTTAAGTCTTCAGCTATCTCGTCCGGTTCTAACTCAATAACATGGTTCGGGTCTTTCACATATTTACAAAGTACAGATATGTGAAACACATTATGAACACGAGACATACTTGGAGGTAACGCGAGTCTATAGGCTACATTTCCTACTCGGTCAAGAATTTGAAATGGACCAATAAATCGTGGATTGAGCTTTCCTCTCTTCCCAAATCTTGTAACTCCCTTCCATGGAGCAACTCGCAACAATACATGATCCCCTATACTAAATTCCACGTCCTTTCGATGAAGATCCGCATAACTCTTTTGTCGATCTTGTGCTGCTTTGTATACGTTGTCCGAATCATTTGGATCTTTTCGGTGAGTCATACGTACTAACTCCGGGTCCCAACAATGTTGCTTCACCCACCTCATCCCAACATATTGGAGAGCGACACTTTCGTCCCATATAATGCTTCAAATGGAGCCACACCTATACTTTCACGATAATCTGTTGTTGTAGGAGAATTCCACCAATGGTAAATACTTATCCCAACTCCCTTTGAAATCTAGGACACAGAGTCTTAATAGATCTTCAAGAGTTTGAATAGTCCTCTCTGATTGTCCGTCCGTTTGAGGATGGTATGCTTAAACTCGAATCTTAAATCCGCACTGCCATAGCTTTTTTGCAAGCTAACCCAAAATCTTGAAGTGAATCTTGGGTCACGATCCAAACTATGGATACTGGCATGCCATGCAATCTCACAATCTCATTTACGTACATTTGAGCAAGACGTTCAAGGGAATAAGTCTCCCGTATTGGCAAGAAATGAGCAGACTTGGTTAATCTATCAACAATAACCCAAATAGCATTTATGCCTTGAGAAACCGTGGGAAGTCCCGTGAACGAAATCCATGGTAATGTGTTCCCACTTCCATTTGGAATCTCAAGTGGTTGCAATGGTCCCTTAGGCACTTGATGCTCTGCCTTTACACGTTGACAAGTTAAACATGTTGAGATAAACTTTGCAATCTCTCTTTCATATTGTTCCACCAAAATGTATGTCAAGATCACGATACATTTTAGTACTTCCGGATGGATTGCAAATGGTGTATTGTGTGCCTCCATCATAATCTTGTACTTCAAATCGTAATCGTTAGGAACACAAAGTCCGGAGTGGACTCAAGTATTCTTTCTTCATCAATTCTCGCCCTAATATCTCCTTCTTGTACTTTCTTCTTCATATGCATCACTCAAGATTGGGTGGCTTGAAAAATTTAACTTTTCTATTAAAGTTGGCTCTATCGTATATTTGACATCATCGCACTCGTTCTCGCATATGATCTTCTACTCAACGTGTCATTACCACGTTAAACTTTTCGGATGGTATTGAATAGTGTGGTCGTAGTCTTTCAATAGCTCGAGCCAACGTCATTGCCGCATGTTAAGTTCTTTTTGAGTGAAGAAATATTTAAGGCTTTTATAGTGCGAATATATCTCCACTTTCTCTCCATATAGATAGTGCCTCCGGATCTTTAGCGAAAACGATTGCTTGCCAACTCTAGATCATGAGTAGGATAATTCCTCTCATATTCTTTAAGTTGTCGCGAGGCATAAAGGCTATGACTTTCCCACGTTGCATGAGAACACATCCTAACCCTTTGCTCAAGCATCGGCCAGATAACAAATCCATCGAACCAGATGGTATTGTTAGAACAGTGCGAAATAAGTCTCCTTTTAAGCTCTTGGAAACTCTTCTCGCACTCTTCGCTCCCAAGCGAATTTTGTATCCTTCCGAGTTAGATGAGTTAATCGGAGTAGCGATTCGAGAAAACCCTTCCACGAATCTCCGATAATAACCAACTAAGCCCAAAAGCTACGTACTTGATCACCAAAGCTTGGTTGCTCCCAACTTTGTATTGCTTCAATCTTGTACGTCAATGGATACTCCATGTTTTGACACCACATGCCCAAGAAATGCTACCTCCTCAAGCGTAACTCCCGCATTTCTTTAACTTGGCATAAAGCTTATTTTCACGAAGCCTTTGGAGTACCAGCTTCAAATGGTGCTCATGATCTTCACGGCTTTTGGAATATATGAGGATGTCATCAATAAAGACAACAACGAACTGATCCAAATACTCTTTGAATACTCGGTTCATCATATCCATGAAAGCCGCAGGAGCATTAGTCAATCCGAAAGACATAACTAAGAATTCATAATGCCCGTACCGAGTTCTAAAGGCAGTCTTTGGAATATCCTCAGTTCTAATCTTCAGCTGATGATATCCAGAACGAAGATCGATTTTGAAAAGAATTGTGCTCCTTGCAAATTGGTCAAACAAGTCATCAATACGAGGTAGAGGATACCTATTCTTGATAGTGACATGGTTCAATTCTCGATAGTCAATACAAAGTCGCATACTCCGCTCTTTCTTCTTTACAAATAAAAACAGAGAGCACCCCAAGGAGATGTACTAGGGACGAATGAAACCAATGTCCAACAACTCCTCAGAGTTGGACCTTTAACTCCCGAAGTTCAATAGGAGCCATTCGATATGGGGTTTTAGAAATGGGCTTTGTACCAGGTTCAAGGTCAATAAAGAATTCAACTTCACGTTCTGGGGGTAGACCGGGAAGTTCTTCAGGAAATACGTCAGAAAAGTTAATAACAACAGGAATATTATTCAATTTTGACGTGTCTTTATTCAAATCCATAACATGGGCTAAGAAAGCTTGACATCCGTTTTTTAATAAACGAATAGCTTTATGATTAGATATGATAGTGATTGATTTTAATGGTTTAGTTGCTTGAATTGAACAACAAAGTTGTTTAGGAATATGAAAGCTAACAACCTTACGAAAACAATCAATTTTGGCATGATGAGTAGTTAACCAATCAATCCCTAAAATCACATCAAAAGCAAGTATCTTTAAAGAGATAAGGTCAACAGGTAAGATAAGGGTGCCAACATGGATTAGACAAGATTTATAAACAGTGGGTGTGATGAAAGTTTCTCCTAACGGAGTTTCCACAGATAGGTCAAAGTCTAATTTCTCCTGAGTCAAGTTTAAACGTTGAGCACAAGCGGAGAGATAAATGAATGGGTAGCACTTATGTATCTAGTAAAGTATAAACTTCACAAGAATTTATAAATAGCTTACCCGTGATCACCTCGTTTGGGTTCCTCGCATTTTGACCGGTCCACAACAAACGCTCTTCCAGAACCGTTGACTTTGACTTTTCTCGATGATCTTTTGAGTCACCGTCCCATTGAACTAGGTTTTGCTACTGCGTGCAATTTAAAGCGATATGTCCTTCCTTTCCACAATTATAGCATACCGAACTGGGTGTGGGCGATTTGATCGATATGTCCCTCTTTTCCAGCATTTATAGCATATGACCGGTGGTCGTTCTCCTCCTTGGAACCGATTCTTCTTTGGCAACTGTCGTCTTCACATGGTCGTTGTTGAATCTCCTCTTTTTAAAATCTCCTCCCGACTCGCTTCTTCTATTTTCATGGCCATGATTACCACCGAGTGGTTACCATTTTGTCCGCTTTTTCTTTCTCCACCGATTATTGTTGTTTTGTTGATTGCTATCTCCTAGATGATCCACGATTGTGGTACCTCGGTTGACCGTACTCGTTATCTCGCTCTAACAATTGAGCCTGCTAACAACATCTGAATAGAGAGAAAATTTATGAGAGATGAGATCTTGACGTATCTTGGGTTTTCAAACCTCTCGAAACATCCGCGTCATCGTTCCTCATTCTCCACCAAATGAGGTGCAAACACGGATAACTCTGCAAATTTCGCCTCGTCTTCGAGACACCGTCATGTTGTTCTCGCTTCTAGTCTAATAAACTCCACTTCCTTCATATGACGAACACTTTCGGAAAAGTATTTGTCATTAAATAGTTCTCAAACGTCTCCCAAGACATCTTTGGCAATTGGATGGATGGGTCGCTTCACGACTCCACCAGTGAGTCTCGCCTCACCACGGAACATAAAGGTGGCGAATGGAACCTACATTCCTCTGTGCATCCCAAGACATCGAATATCTTGGTAATTTGCTTGACCCATGTTTACGCCATGATCGGATCTGGCTTTCCCTTAAATTCGTGGTCCCAACTCTTTGAACTGCTTGTTGTGACAACCCGTGAATTGCTATCATTTCCTCCTATGTTTTGAACACGAGTCTCCTCAAATGCGATTTTGCATGAACCGCAAAAAGCTTCTAAATATCCCTCGTTCATCATCCGCTTCCGGTGGTGTTGTTCACGGGAGGAACATTGCCCGACTGTTGCACGTTCTCCTCGTTGGTGAGTATAAAGGTCTCCACGGTCTCATTTCCATTGTTAATATTCTCAATTCGACATTCTCAAATACTTGTCATAAAACAAGGGTTAATTAAGGAAATCAATATATCACATAATATCCTATATCTTGACCAACTATCATATAAGCTTAGGTAGGACACACTAGCGAAGGATTTACTCGCCTCTCCCTCTGAGTTCTATTCCCCGATCTCCGCCAGAGATCATATCCCTAAGCTCGATACCAACCGTGACACCCCAAAAATAGGTCTACATCCCCCATTACGAGTTGTCAATACACCAGATGTAAACAACTACAACTTTATTATTACAATAGTAAAAGCGTGAGTTTAAATACGAGATATTGCCATCTAGACAATATCCACATACAAATAAATCCTCATCATAATTATGGATACATTATTTTACAACAATGGTGAGGACTACTAAACAACTCTCCTAGAACTTTCATTCCATACCCCAGGCTACGTACTTGCTATATTCTCGCCTCCCGAGAAGAAAATGGAACAAAAAGGAAAAGGGTGAGCTCGATTAGCCCAAGAAAGAATATTATGACTAAGATAATATACAACAAAATTATCGTTAGTCTTGAACATGGAAAAATATAATAGAATACAATAGACAACAAGTTTTAAATCAATATTCGCAGCGGAAATAATAATTCATTAGAAGAGTTAAGTAGAGAATGCAAACTACTATCTTCTATGTATGAATTTTAAAGTTCATCGTCTATTTTTATCCCTGTAGCATCAATCAATATATATCTGGGATCAAATATTCATCCTTGCACTACAGGCTAAGGACATTCACCAGTTGGTCATGTTCATCTAAACACTGCTTCATCTTTGCACTCTGGGCCAAAGATATTCATCGAAATCATTCATCTTTGACTACTGAGCCAAAGATATTCATCGAAAATCATTCATCTTTGCACTATCGCCAAAGATATTCATCATAAATCATTCATCTTTTGCTACGGGCCAAAGATATTCAATAATATCATCATTTAAGGCCGAGGATGATGAAAATATTTTTTAAAGAAACGAATCCGGTGAAACAAAATGACAAGGATTAAGGATTAAGGATTACGTACTTTGTTTTATCCGTCCAAAAATACCTCAAAATAATTATAGTGGTGTAAAATTCAAGAATGATCAAAACATGGATACAATCAAAGCTAGTATCCGAATAGATATTTTGGACGAAAAGAAAAATTTTATTTTTCGATGAATAGTCAAATATTAATGAATAGTACCATATACGTGAATAGTGCACGTATATCGTGAATAGTAATCCCGACACCAAAAGTTCCAAATTTGATAAAAACTTGGATCGATATTTGACATAATGATATTGAAGAAATAATATCATTACGAAAAAAATAATATCCCTTACCTCGAAAGATCAGTACTTCTAACTGGAATACTGGATATAGACTATATCTTGAACTTTCACCGTATAGCAATACTCAAAGTATACTCAAAATACTCACAAGAATACGCTTCGATAATATAGAGAGAAAACTTGAGTTTAAATTGTGATTTTCAATTCTAACCTAAGCACTATTTATAGGAAATTGCTTAGAACACCAAAGCGAAAAATTTAATAAAATATTAATATTTATAAAAATATTATACGTATTCTTTGAAATCTGAATCTCAACAATTCACACATGCCAAGCTTCTAGAAGAAAATAAAAAACGCGTTTTTCTAATTTAAAATAATTTAAACTTCCAAAATTAATTATTTGAAGCTTGAACTTCAATAATTCACAATAAATAGCCTTTTATCGTAGAAAATTGAATCTCGCGTGTTTTTATAGGAAATCCAATTCTCTACAACGTTGCGAAGAAAGTTTTTCTAAATTCCCAAATGTAAATTGAAAAATCCATAAACGGGTAATTTTAGAGGCTATAATCAAATTTCGGTCGAATAAATGGGGTCCATCGACATGTTTAACATGTTTTAAACATTTATTGCAAAAAAAATACTCTTCCTCCTCGTAGATACTCATATATCCCACATTCGTTGTAAAAATATCACCATTATTATATTATTAAAATATAATAATATATATTTAAATGAATTATTTTATCGAGAAAAAGATAAAATTTCAATTTTTAACAATTGTCACATTAAAAATTTTCTCCATCTATATCCACATAAAATCAATATTTTCCTCATCATATGAATCAATAATTAATTATTCACAAATAATATTACGAGAATCACAATATTGACAACGAGTGCGGTTCAGGGAAAGAGGGGCTTTCAATAAGAATTTCTCCTTCTTGGCGCAAGCAATTAGGTGACCAAACCTCTCCTTAGATGAACTTTCTAGACATTGCCAATAATGTTATCTAATAATATTATTCGATAATATGAATTATTGTTTCGACGATGAAAAATAATTGTGTAATGACAATTATTAAAACAACGAAAGAATATAAAATATCAACGCAGCAAATTATTGAATCAATAAAATAAAACAACGAGCGATAATTACAGTAACCATTATTGAGTAGTGCCTTCTTACGTAAAGAGTCAATAATTGGTGCAATCTGGTGCTCTTCTGCTTCAACAACGCGATTATCGTGTTTTAACCAACGGGTATTCAACGATGTAAACGGTGAATAACTACTGTAGATTATTTTTAAACAACTTATATTTGTCATTTTCTTCCTCCAATCGCTTTTTACGTTATGGGGCCCACACATGGTCAAGCTACTGTGGTCGTTAATATTCCCCACCAAACGAATATTCCCAAACAACAATGAATATTTTATAACCACTTGCTTATTTTGAAATATTTATGTATTTTACCGTAAATTATCCACATTAATCACATCAACCCTTACTATTTCAAAATAATAATTAGGAAATTAAATTTCATTTATTAATTATTTGGGATCTTACAATCATTGTCTTATATATGCAAAAAATTATCATCAAGGAAATATAACCGGTAAAAACATAGCACCTTAACCAAATCGACATGATGTTACGGGTTTAATGAAGAAACGACCAAAGAACACCTTTTTAGCTTTTGTATCGCCTAAAGCACCTTTAGCGACACTTAATCACGAAAATTAATTATTTTTGTTAAATAATTAGAGAAAATTAGTTTTAATTATTAAAATACATAATAAATTCATAAAAATTATTTTAAAGCCTAGAAATTAGTTTTAATTATTTTGAGTATATTCCATAAATATTTAATATTTTGGAATATTAATGATATTAAATTTATTTAATTATAATATTAAATAAATTATTTAAAAATGATTTTAATACTTAAAAAATCATGAAAAATTATATTATGGTATAAGAAAATATTTTAAGTTATTTTTAATAACTTTTAATATTTTGTGATGAATTTCATTAATTAATTAATATTAATGATAAGTAATTTATTTAATTAATATATTAAATAAATTATGGAAAAATAGAATTAATGTTTTAAAAATCATATAAAATGATTTAAGTGTTATAAAAATATTTGAAGTTATAAAATATAACTTTTGATATTTTGTCATGAAAAACATTAATATTTATTATTAATGGCAATTATCGGATAATGAATTTAATTGTTTAAAAATCATATAAATGTGATATTAAGGTATTAAAAATACTTTGATATATTATAAATATATTCTAATATTATGACATGAATTTTATTAATATTTGATATTAAATAAATATTAATGATAAAGGAATTATGTGGTATTTAATTCATATAAATACGAGTTTAGTGATTAAAAATTCATGATAAATGATAATAATTATCTGAAAATTATTACGAGCTTATGAAAAATATTTTTGACTGATAATAAATTATCTAAGATAATTGTTAAGTGTTTAGGCAGAGTTTAATTGAACTTAAACTCGATATTTGTCTGACTAGACCATCGGGATGTTAGAATTGTGTCGGATTCAACTCAGACTGAAATAGTTTGACTTGATACCGAGTCTTAGGTGTGTCATAGACTGATAGGATTATGTGTTATGTGTTATATGTTTATGATTATTTATATATATATATATATATATTATTCTAATATTGGATATCTATATTATTTATATATTAGGTCTTCAGACAAAGCTTATTAAAATGCATAACGATAATCAACGAAACTGGCAAGTTTTCTTTAACTCAATCCCTGGGTTATAATTTTGCGTATATGCTTGTGAATAATCATTCATGATTATCACGTCTATGATTTGTTGAATTGTACTATATGTACATTGCATGAAATCTTCAGGTATGAAAGGCTGATCACCTTCATTACCATTCGATCTAGATATATATATATATATATATATATATATATTCATGTTTAACGCTCGTTCAGTCATAAAAATTTATTCATGCTAATTCACAACTATATTGTTGAATTACAGCCAGCTTATTATTCAAATTCTTTCAATCATGATATATCCTCAAATAAACTTATACTTGCTGGGCAAACTTATGCTCACCCTTGCTATATCAGGATAAACATTACAGATTAAGACGAATGCGTCGGATACAAGAAAAGGTTAAAGACAGTTTCAGCTTTAAGTTAATGTGTGCGGCTAAATTTGTAATAGTATTGTATAATAATAATGTTATGTGTTAGACAAGTTATGAATTGTGTATAAGTTAAGGTTACTCGACCTTGGGGACACTACTACAAAATAATAAATAGACAACGCTTAAACCACAACGTTTTTTATAAAAACGTTGTGGTATTTTTTTCCACAACGTTTTTTTTGTAGATATATATGCAAAAACATTATCTATTTAAAAAGGCAACTTTTAGGTTTTAATTAGATAACCTTTTTTTTTAAAACGTTGTCTATGAAGAAAAACATGGAGCAAAAATACGCTTTATGTTAAAACTTAAAATTAGAAGACCGACTCTTTTTTCCTTCTCTCTCCCGTTTTCCCTCTCTTATCTCCAAGTTTCTTCTCAGATATGCTCTTTGGTTGTGTTCTTATTGTCCATGCTTGTGGAAGGGGGAGGTGAGGTCTCGTGGGAGGAGCCGGAGCGGATATACCAGATCCCCCCTTCACAATATACCAGATCCATGAATTCACCTTGCTACTGCTCCTCGCTAGGTATTAATTTTAGATTTGATTGAATTAGTTTAGATCTATTGACTTTTTTTGGGTTTGGTGGTTCAGGATCAGCTCTTGGGCTCGCATGGTGTCTGGAATTTGAGCTATTGTTTTTCTTTCGTTGGGTTTTATTTTCTCTCTTTCTGTTTCTTTTTCATTTTAATCATTTTCCCGTGTTACTACTTTGAAATAAATGAAACATTTTTTGAAGGGATTAATATATTTAAAATTTGTCTAGGTCTCGACTCTTGACCTATTGTTTCCAAATGAGAAACTATTGGTTCATATTTTAAGGTTTGTTCAACGTATTCAATCTATACGGGTTGTCAATCCTATATCTTCAATTATTTAAATCATGTTATTTGTATTTTCTCACCTGTTATTTAGCCTATTTTGAGGTTGAAATTGGGTTTAAAATAAAAAATGGGATATACATTAATCTAGTCCATATCTTTGGATTTTATTTTGAAAGATGAGGTTTTTCTTTATTGCCAGTTGTTGTATTTCCTTGTGTTTGGGTTTTGAAATTACTTATAAGGGGAGAAATGTAGGAGGTCCATATGAAGTTTATCCTAAAACACATGTTGAGAACATTTCTCTAAAAATGCTTATGATTTCTGTCTAGATTATATTTCCCCTATTTTTAGTAAATTTTGAATTGGAAATTCATCAAGAGGAAAAGATTATTGCTTTGATATTCTACCTGCTATTACTTGGCCTGAAATTACCTCTTCTGCACTGTTATATTTGTAGCGGAATTATACGATCCATCCCACATCAATTCATCACCTAGCAGTGCACACCTGTGTAGACGGGCCCAATAAGTATGTTGGACCACCTCCTTACCTAAAAGGTTAACCTATTAGGTTGAGGCTCTACCATACTTATTAACTCATCTACACTCTTGAATTTATTCAATGTGGGATTCATGTGAAATATCCCAACAATCTACACCTTTCACTTGAATACCCATCACAAGTATCATACTTGAGTATTCTCATCATTAAGCACACCTTCTTTGAATCCTTCAAGAGATCTCTGATCGACTCTAATACTACACCACGCCAGCAGCAAACGTGTCTCAGCAGTTTTCCTAGAGCCATCCGAGCCCTGCTCCACCTGATTCAAATACTTCACCTTTGAGTCCTTCAAGAGCTTTGCTTGACTCTAATATTACTCCACCACGTCCAAGGCAAACGTGGGTCCTCACCCATGAGATAGAATCCAAAATAGAAAAGAATGGGTTTATATACTTGATATTAATCCAATTAGAAATTGGGTTAATGGAAGCAATATTGGAATTGGAGATTACATGAAAGGAATCCAAGTTGAAAAAGGATTTACTTGTTAGAGTGGTTGGTGACCAAGACAAGGAGATGTGATCCCTAATTTGATTAGGAAGAATAAATTATTTCTAATCCATAATAGGAATGGATTAAGAAGAGTACTATAAATAAGGCTATGAGGGAGTCTTATTTGATACATGAGATAGAGAAGCTTGGTGGTAAGAAGATACCAAAAGAATAAATTGAGAGAATTACTGTTTGTTGTTCGTGGATATCCGCCATCATCTCCGTTCAATTGAAAGCTTGAAGACTTTATTGCTTGGGGTGTTTTTTGGTGGTGAAGTTAATTAGGTTTCTCAACTTAATTAAAGGTAAATTTGTATTATCTCAATTTATTAGGTAACCTCAAGTTTTAGGGCATAAAACTTGAGAGGATTATTGTAAGCCCATTATTAGTGATATAAAGGAGATTCTAGAGTTTGACCCGTGGTTTTTACCTCTTAATTTTAGAGGGTTTTCCACGTAAATTTGGTGTCTTGCTTGTGGATGGTTATTTGTTATTTTTGTTCTCATAATTGGTTTTGTTGATTTCATATTTAATTGCACAAAGACTTTTAAAAAGTAATTCCTAGGATATAGATTATTTTTTATGCGATTTTTCCCAACAAAGGGTATCAAAGCTTGGTTATTTTTTTGTGGTTTTCTTGTGCGAATTAAATGGAGGATTGACAACAAAGTTGCATGATTAATTTCAAGGCTACAAATTATGCAATTTGGAAGCCAAGAATGGAGGATTTGCTTTTATCGCAAGGATTTATACGAGCCACTTGAGAACGATGGAGTTAAGTCCACAAACAAGAGTGACGAAGCAAAGGAACAAGATGAACAGAAGAAGATATCGGTCCGACCGATCGTGGATCGATCAAAGTGTGTTTCATCATGTTGCCACGTAAACTAAAGCCTATGCTCTCCGGCAAAAAATTGAGTCCATGTATGAAAGGGAAGCTCAAGCAAAAATAAAAGCTTTTTTGATTAGGAAGCTTGTGAATTCTAAATTCAAGGATGGAAACTCCGCTCATAACACTTGAGTGATTTTCGAGTTTGATAAATCAATGAGTACGATGAATATGGTAATTGACAATGAGATGCAGCTTTGTTGTTGTTGAGCTCTTTGCCGATAAATTGGGAGACGCTTAGTTGATCGCTGAGTAACTCCGCCCCTAATGGCAAGTCTAACTATGGATACAAAGCTTAAGGATAGTTTGTTTAACGAGGAACAGAGGCGAAGAGATACTATGGTGATTAAAGGCTTTGAGTCACAAGTTTTTGTCGCACGTAGTAGGGGCAAAAAAACAAGGGAGAAACTCTCCTAAAGATGACAAATCTGGGGAAGGTCAAGAGATAGAAAAGAAGTAATTTGTTTTCACCGCCGTAAGCCGGGTCACATAAGACGAGAGTGCAGATTTTTAAAGCAGGAGCAAATTAAGGAAAAAGATGAGGATAAAGATTCATCAGTGTATCTATCCGACGTTGATGTAGCTATTGTTTGTGATGATAAACCCAAGTGTCATGTTAATGATTGGATTATTGATTCGGGTGCTTGCTCCATGCTACTTTGCAGGTGAAATCTTCACATCCTACAAAAGAGGGGTGATTTTGGCCATGTATGGATGGGAAACGGAAGTGCATCCAAGATTATAGGCATCGAGATATTTGTTTGAAACCAACAAAGGGTTGCAAGTTGATGCCGAGAGAAGTCGATATGTTCCGTATATTCGCTTTTAATTTGATCTCCTCACCGTAAGCTTGATGAGAATGGTTATAAAAGTTACTTTGGTGAAGGTCAATGGAAGCTCACTAAAGGGTCTCTAGTGGTCACTAGAGGTAAGAAGGTAGACACTTTTTAATGATGCGCGCGCATGTGAGAGGTGTCAAGATGGGGGAGTTAGGCGTAAAAGGTGTGGTACAAAGCCGCATGAGATGGGAGGAAAGCCTTGCATGAGAACCACAAAAAGAAAGCTCTTCGCTTTTAAATGGGTACCAAAAGTGAAGAAGAAAAGTGATAGCTCGCAACCTGTGGTACAAAGCTAAGTTATGAATGAATTTGGCAAGCAAAATCTCACAAGTTTGAGTTAGATCCTCCCATTGAGAAGAACCATGCCGATGAGACAAAGCCTGACATGAAGATATTTGAAAATTCCAAGAAACTCGAAAGTTAAGCCAAGACATCGCTGGAATTAACTCCTAGTAAGGAGTCAGGAGTTGGTGATCCTCCTCTCACGGGTTCGGAGGGGAGATTGTTGGGTGTGGGTCCTCACCCATGAGATAGAATCCAAGATAGAAAAGAATGGGTTTATATACTTGATATTAATCCAATTAGAAATTGGGTTAATGGAAGCAATATTGGAATTGGAGATTACATGAAAGGAATCCAAGTTGAAAAAGGATTTACTTGTTAGAGTGGTTGGTGACCAAGACAAGGAGATGTGATCCCTAATTTGATTAGAGAATAAATTGTTTCTAATCCATAATAGGAATGGATTAAGAAGAGTACTATAAATAAGGCTATGAGGGAGTCTTATTTGATACATGAGATAGAGAAGCTTGGTGGTAAGAAGATACCAAAAGAATAAATTGAGAGAATTACTGTTTGTTGTTCGTGGATATCCGCCATCATCTCCGTTCAATTGAAAGCTTGAAGACTTTATTGCTTGGGGTGTTTTTTGGTGGTGAAGTTAATTAGGTTTCTCAACTTAATTAAAGGTAAATTTGTATTATCTCAATTTATTATGTAACCTCAAGTTTTAGGGCATAAAACTTGAGAGGATTATTGTAAGCCCATTATTAGTGATATAGTGGAGATTCTGAGTTTGACCTGTGTTTTTTTACCTCTTAATTTTAGAGGGTTTTCCACGTAAATTTGGTGTCTTGCTTGTGGATGGTTATTTGTTATTTTTGTTCTCATAATTGGTTTTGTTGATTTCATATTTAATTGCACAAAAAGACGGAAAATTATTAATTCCATACCATTTTAGAAATCGGATATAGATTATTTTTGGCGCATTTTGGACCCCATTAGGTTTTGGTATTTTCTTTGGTGGTCTGTCTTCGTTGTCCATTTGGGAAGTTGAGCTATACATTTAGTTATATTGATGTCTTAGATATGTGCCAAGGAACTTGTTTTTGTCAGTTCTTATTGCTGTGCTGTTTTTCTAATGACATAATTATCTTCTATATTTTGTAAATTTGAGGGCAGCTCTTCTGTATTTCATTCCCTTTTAAAATTCATATATTTTACCATTTACTTAAACATGTACCAAGTAATGTACTAAGATAAGTATTTCATTTTCTAATAAATTACGAAATAATGTTCTTTAGATGCCGTGAAAAGCAAAGGAAGGAGTCATCTCGTCTCCAGACTGTAAACAGGAAGCTAACTGCCATGAACAAACTGTTGATGGAAGAAAATGACCGCTTACAGAAGCAGGTGTCTCATTTAGTTTATGATAATGGATACATGCGCACCAAACTGAATACTGTAAGCTCACTTTTTTCACCTGCTTGGTATTTCTTGTTCATAATGTTTTTTCTTTCAGCTCTCTGGATACCATGATGGAATGGAACACAGAGTTCCACTCTCATGTTTCTTTATTTTCGGTCTTTGGGTTGTCTCCAAATATCTGGACCAAGATTACGTATACTGATTTTATTTTGATCAAGTGTTGACTTGTTAATTAGTTTTTAATTCCTTGATTTTGTTCCTTTTGTATTTTAAATTGACCATCTTTATGGGCGTAAAGGCAAATGAAAATATGACATAACTGTGACAAATATTTTGGATTTAGCGTAGTTATCAGTCATGAACCTTAAAGCCTCTTTCTCATTATAATAGTTTCATGTTCTATTATCTTTACGCATAATTTAACCAAGTGAATGTTTTAGGTATCAACGATGACCACAGACACTAGCTGCGAGTCCGTGGTCGTGAGTGGTCAGCAACAACAGCAAAACCCAACACCTCAGCATCCTCAAAGGGATGCTAACAACCCAGCTGGGTAATTAAAATTCATCTACTTAAAGCAATTTAGCATTTTTGAGATTCCTGATTTTGTTTAGTAGCTGATGACTTGCTTTGTAACTTAGTCTTCTCGCAATAGCTGAGGAGACCCTGGCAGAGTTCCTCTCCAAGGCTACTGGAACTGCTGTGGACTGGGTACAGATGATTAGGATGAAGGTACGTCACTTGTATTACACATACACAGTCATGTATATAGTTCACAACTCAATTATTACTCGGATTAAGTCGAACATTTCTCTACACGTATTTTTTTGTAGCCTGGTCCGGATTCTATTGGCATCGTTGCAGTTTCCCACAACTGTAGTGGGATTGCAGCTCGAGCCTGCGGTCTAGTGAGTCTAGAGCCCACGAAGGTAGATTTTTAGAACCACTTCTAGCTGCTATTCATGTCTCTTTTTATTTATTTGGTTAGATTGGATTTGCAAAATGTTATGACTTTTGCATGTTATCTTTCTGAATTATGTTTCTTGTAATTGTTTCAGGTCGCTGAAATCCTTAAAAATCATCCATCTTGGTTCCGTGATTGTCGTTGCCTAGATGTAGTGAGTGTAATTCCTACTGTGAATGGAGGAACAATAGAGCTCATATATATGCAAGTTTGCTTACATGTTTTGTGACGGCTGACATGTTACCTAGTGGTTATCTGATAAGACCTTGTGATGGTGGTGGCTCCACTATTAACATAGTTGATCACATCACCTTGGATGTAAGTAGTAAATCCATTTTGTTATTTTGGTTTAATTTCTACATATGCCTTGATTTCTCATTAAGTGGCCTGTCATGTGTTTTAGCCTTGTAGTGTTCCTGAAGTTCTGAGGCCTTTGTATGAATCATCCAGAATTCTTGCTCAGAAAATGACTGTGGCAATAAGAATTCACACCTGACAGTTACACTATCTTATATTACCAATGCACCTGTATTAAATCTTTGGCTGCTAAGTATTGCTGTAGATTATTTGTAACAGTTGGTGGATCCCGCAGTTTAAAGAAAATTCATACTCAGGAATAATTCAAAACATAGATACTTGGAATTTGACATCTAGTTATATTGCTAAACAATAGATCAGGCACTATTGCTGCATTTTTATCAGTCTTCTGGCAAGTTGTTTGTTTCTCCTGTTTAACTAACAACCTTTTACATTGATTTCCATGTATGCATTAACGAATTTGGCCCATAGATGATACAAGTGTAGAACTGACACTTATCTCATGTTATTCTTTCTTCTAGGTTGAAAGCAGTGCCAGATCCAGCAAACCCAGGCTAGCATGATTATAATATCTTTAGATTTGAGCATATTACTTGAAGGGGTTTCCATCATATAGTGTGTGTTTGTGTTTGTGTATTGGTTTGTGTTCTGTTTGTAACAATGTATGTTCAAGGTTGGTTTTCTGTAGATTTAGGAGGTTTCAGGCTTCAAGCCAAGTTGAAATCTTTAAAAAATTGTTTTTGGTATTGGGTTTAGGAATAAGTGTAATAGATTTGAGGTGATATTACTGTAATATAGTATGAGCACTTTTGTCATTAATATAACATGTACATAATTGTTTGAATGGTTGATACATTTTGGATTTAAATTTAAATGATAATTTAGATCTTTTTTAGTTATATATCATGGCATTAGCAGATTGCAGGTGACTGGTAATATAAGTGAATCACAACTTTTTTTTTCTTTTTTTAAGTCGATCTACAACATTTTAAAAACGTTGTGTAAATGTGCCTAAACGTTGTCTGATATACTAAACAACAACGTTTTTATTCAAAAAACGTTGTGGAATCATACCTACTACAACGTTTTTAAGCATCTGCTAATTTTTGAAAAATAAATCTACAACGTTTTTTCCCTAAAAAACGTTGTGTATTGTGCTTAACTACAACGTTTTTAAAACGTTGTGTAAGGGTGTCAAATAGATGACACCCTTAACAACGACGTTTTCTTGACTGAAACCACAACGTTTTTTTCGCGTTGTCTATTTACTATTTTGAAGTAGTGGGAATAGTGTGTAAAGTTTATTGTATAAACAATTTATGTTTATATCTTTCGCAATAATTGTAGAATGTTTGAATCGAATCCGCGGTGATTTAGGACCCGAATTCGGGGCTCTCACAGTTGGTATCTGATAGGTGGGTTTTATACCTACTTATTGGATATCAATTTATGCGAACTATGCTCATCTCAAGTACATTTTAATGTGTTTTTAGTTGCATTTGGTACTATTTTGTATTGCATGTACTGAGAACTCCTTTGGTGCAAAAGTGCAGGATATGACATAATTTGGTGATGTTAGATGGCATGAGGCTAATGGACGCATGACGCAAGGAACAAGTGGAAATATGCAATTGAGGATGGATGAAGGAAGAGTGACATGACAAAGAAGCAATGGCAGCAGGACAAAGCAAAGAGCGATGAAGCAGAACACGTAATCAAAACTTGGGTTACACGCCTGCCACGGCCATATATAAGCTTAAACACGCGGCGTTCTGCGTGATTACCCGAGTTGAGTAGAATCAAGAACGCATACCGCGCCGACTAATACAAAGGGGAAGCGGCCGCCATGCCGACATCCGATGTCATTGATCGCTTAATTTTAATTTTTAATTTGGAAGAGTTGGAATTGATTAAAAACAATTCTGGTTGGTACCAGACATATATTCAATTAGTTTGACGTGTTTTCATATTGGAACTAGGGTTTTACACTTTGAGAGATTTTCAACGTAGAACTAAGCCCAAAACTTAATATCTTCTACTTCTTCTTTGGATTTTCAATCACTGTGGATAAACAACTGTTCTTTTACTAGATTTTATTGAGGATTTGAACGTTACTATTGGATTGTAATCAGCAATTGGGTTTGATCGATTCTATCCTTTCTCTTTCAATTATTTGTTTATTATCCATGTTTTGTTTTGATCCCATAATGACTTTTGGTTTAGTCATGAACTAAACTCCATTATGGGATTCTAACGAATTTTAATATGTAGTTTAATTGAGTGCTTGACTGCTGGACTGTTTGCATATCATAAGGAATTTCTATCATGGTTGATTTGCATGCATGAATGATTGATCACCATTTGTTTTAGGTGCTTGTATGGAATTGAAAAATAACATGCGAGTATGAATTGTAATCATGATAGCATGCGTATATGGGACTGTTTTGCTTAGCTTTGTATTTTGTGAATTAGATAGGCATATACTATTTCACCGTATGAGTTAAATAAGGGCTTGTGCTTAAACTCAATATGGTTGCAATTTCACATTGACATATAGTGATTTTGGTTATATTGATGATTACGTGGTGTCTATTGCATGTAGATGCTATGTAAGTAGGTCATAATGCATTGAAAAATGATTATGTCTACATTAGTGCTCTTGGCTACTTTCCAATGATATGTGAACAATCTTGCATGATGGTGGTAATTAGATGAATTATTAAATGAAGTTAGGATCCCATTATTTCCAGATTTGATTTATTCCATTATTATTCTTAGTCTAGTTGTTATTTGATTCTAAATTAATTTTCAATCATAATCATAATTATTAGTTTAAGCATATAAAAATAGTGATAGAGTTGATGCATAATAATTTGATCTAGCAACTTTCTCCGTGGATCGATACTCGACTTACTCTATATTGCTTGTTGACACATGTATACTTGTATGAGTTAGAGCTCTTTTCTTAGAACTAAAAAAGAGGTAACAAGTTTTTGGCGCCGTTGCCAGGGAAAGACTTTTAAATTTAAATAATTATCATCAATTTTAAGCTATATTGTTTGACTTAGACAAATCTAATCTTATCTCATTTCTATTCTTGTTTTTGTTTTGGTTTCAGGTACTTGTAGAATTTTTATGCACACACGATCTTCCAACTCAGAATTGACACCAGCACATGGTAATAATATTAATGGAAGAGGTTGGAAAACAAGTGTGCGGAGAAATTTGCAAGCACAGTTAGAGGGTAATACATCTAGTATGGCAGAAGAACAAAGAATCGAGTAAAGAAAAGAGCACCGGGCTCTAAGGGACTATTCCATGCCGAAAATTAATGGACTTCAGTCTAGCATAGTCAGACCGGTGATAGCAACAAATACTTTCGAGATTAAACCTGGCACTATTCAGATGGTGTAGAATTCGGTACAGTTTGGGGGTGCTACTATGGATGATCTGAATGAACACCTATTGAGTTTTATTGAGATTTGTGATATATTCAGATACAACGGGGTGACAGAGGATGCTATTAGACTTAGGCTATTTCCGTTCTCTTTGAGGGATAAAGTAAGAAGTTGGCTTCATTCTTTGCCTCCAAGGTCAATTACTACATGGGAGGACTTAGCACAGAAGTTCTTAGCTAAGTTTTTCCCAATGGCTAAGACTGCGAAGATGAGGACAGGTATCTCTCAGTGTGAGCAACAATAGGGTGAGTCCTTATATGAAGCATGGGAGAGATATAAAGAGATGCTAAGGAAGTGTCCGCACCACGGTATGCCAGATTGGATGGTGATCAACACGTTTTATAATGGATTGGGATGGCAGTCGAGACCTATTGTAGATGCAGCTGCAAGAGGGGCATTATGGGCAAAGAGCTATGAAGAGGCCTATAACCTTATTGAAACTATGGCAGCAAATGACTTTCAAAATCCTACATCCTTGATGCCACAATTGAGGTTGCGGGTTTTTGTTAGAGGTGGATGCTATTACTCACTGGGTTTGAAGCACGATGGCGGTATAAGCGAAGAAAATAGATACATTGGCAGAGAGCAAAGCGAAAAATGGTTGCCTTCGTATATGAGATTTGTGTGGGGTCGCACTCCACGGATCAATGTGCTATCAGCTCGGAGTCGGTATAGTATGTGGGAAATTACAGGAAAGACCAAGGACAATTTCAGAACACATACAACCCCAACAATCGCAATCATCCAAACTTCAGTTGGTTAAATAACTAAGGAATCAAGCAGAATCGCCAAATTAATTAACAATTTCAATCAACGCCTTCTCAAATTACAGGCCACACCAAAACAACCATTTCCACCGGGATTTTCTGTAAGACCCCAACTTATTATTAATGAAATTTAATTTTCTCTATTTATTATTTTGAAATAGTAAGGGTTGATTTGATTAATGTGGATAGTTATGGGTAAAATACGCAAATATTTCAAAATAAGCAAGTGGTTATAAAATATTCATTGTTGTTTCGGAATATTCGTTTGGTCGTGGAATATTCAGATCGCTTGGGAATATTCGTATTTACTCACAAGCAACCATGTATGTGGGCCCATAACTTGAAGCGATTGGATGAAGAAAACGACAAATATAAGTTGTTTAAAAATAATCTGCCAGAAGTTATTACTGGGTTAATCGTTAAAATACTCGGTGGTTAAAACACGAAGAAATATTACCAGTATTACACCAATTATTGATTCTTACGTAAGAAGGCACTACTCAATAATGGTTACGATGAATTACCGCTCAAGATTTTATTTTATTGATTTAATAATTGATGCGTTGATATTTTATATCATTGTTGTTTCAATAATTGTCATTACACAAGATTTTCATTATCAAAGCAATAATTCATATTATCCTAATAATATTATTAGATAACATTATTGGCAATGTCTAGAAAGTTCTCATCTAAGGAAAGGTTTGGTCACCTAATTGCGCTACAACAAGAAGGAAAAATTCTTATTGAAAGCCCCATCTTTCTTAGGAACCGCACTGGTTACAATATCATTGTGATTCTGTAATATTATTTGTGAATAATTAATTATTGATTCATATGATGAGGAAAATATTGATTTTATGTGGATATAGATGGAGAAATTTTTAATGTGACAATTGTTGAAAATTGAAATTTTATCTTTTCTAATAAAATAATTCATTTAATATATATTATTATATTTTAATAATATAATAATGATGATATTTTTACGATAAATGTGGGATATATGAGTATATGTGGAGGAGGAGTATTTTTGTTACCAAAAATATTTAAAGCATGTTTTATGTGTTTGCGGACCCCATTTCTTGAATCGAAATTTGATTATAAATTTGTAAAATCGCCTCGCTTATGGATTTCTTGGTCAATTTCGCTTGGAATTTGGAAAAACTTTCTTCTCGCAAAGTTGTAGAAATTGAATTTCCTATAAAAGCTCATGAGATTCAATTTTCTGATAAAAGGACTATTTATTATGAATTATTGAAGTTCAAGCTACTGAAATAATTGATTTTTGGAAGTTTAAAATAATTTAAATAACAAAAACATTTTTTTGTTCAAGTCTTGTGAGGTGGACTGCTTGGTGGCTGAGGTTTTGAAGCAAAATAAGTGTGCGTTGAATAAAATTATATATATTAATATTTTATTAAATTTTCTCGCTTTGGTGTTCTAAGCATTTTCTATAAATAGGTGCTTAGGTTAGAATTGAAAATCACACCGTAAATCAAGTTTTCTCTCTATATTATCGAGCGTATTCTTGTGAGTATTTTGAGTATACTTTGAGTAATTTTGTTATACGGTGCAAAAGTTCAAGTCATAACTTATATTCTTGTTTCAACTAGTAAGTCTTGCCTTCGAGGTAAGGGATATTATTTTTATTCAGTAATGATATTATTTCTTCAATATCATTATCTTCAAATATTGATCTCAAGTTTTTATCAAATTTGGAACTTTTGGTGCCTGAGTTACTATTCACATATACGACACTTATTCACGAATCATTTACATTATATCATTGAAAAATGAAAATTTTCCTTTTCGCTCAAAATATCTATCAGGATACTAGCTTTGATTGTATCCATATTTTGATCATTCTTAAATTTTACACCACTATGATTATTTTTGAGGTATTTTTGGACATGGATAAAACAAAGTACTCTAATCCTTAATCCTTAATCCTTGCCATTTTGTTTCACCGATTCGCTTTTTTAAAAATATTTTCATCATCTTCATTCTTAAATGATGATATTATTGAATATCTTTGGCCCAGAGTGCAAAGATGAATGATTTCTGATGAATATCTTTGGCCCGTAGTGCAAAGATGAACAGGTGTTTAGATGAACATGACCAACTGATGAATATCTTTGGCCTGTAGTGAAAAGATGAATATTTGATTCCGTATATATATTGATTGATGTTACAGGATAAAAGATGACGATGAACTTTTAAATTCATACATAGAAGATAGTAGTTTGCATTCTCTACTTAACTCTTCTAATGAATTATTATTTCCGCTACTGAATATTGATTTAAAACTTGTTGTCTATTGTATTCTATTAGATTTTTTCCCTCGTTGAAGACTAATGATAATTTGTTGTATATTATCTTAGTCATAATATTCTTTACTTGGGCTAGTTGAGCTCACCCTTTTCCTTTTGTTCCATTTTTCTTCTCGTGAGGCGAGAATATAGCGAGTACGCAGCCTGGGGTATGGAATGAAGGTTCTAGAGAGAGTTGTTTAGTAGTGCTCACCATTTTTGTAAAATAATGTATCAATAAATGTGATGAGGATTTATTTGAGTATAGATATTGTCTAGAAGATAATATCTCAGATTCAAACTCACGCTTTCTTCGTTGTAATAATAAAGTTGTAGTTATTTTCCTCGTATCATGTATTGACAACTCAGAATGGGTGATGTATACCTATTTTGGGGGCGTCACATTTTCTCAACAACAACAACATCATATTCCATCTGCACGTCCACAAGAAAAGAAATCAGAAATGGAGGAGATGATGTTGAAGTACATGGCAAATACGGAGGTGATGATCAAAAGCCAAGTAGTGGTTATTAAAAACTTGGAAACTCAGATGGGGAAAATGGCGAACATGCTTAATAACAGGCCCCAGGGTTCATTGCCAAGTAATTCGGAAGCAAATCCACGAAGAGACGGGAAGGAATAGTGTCAAGCGATAACATTGAGGTCTGGAAAAAACATTTCAGAATCGAGAGTCAGCGCCATGACATGTTGTATCTTGAGGAGGACGCCTTGCACCACGTGAGGCAGAAGCAA
Source organism: Panax ginseng (assembly GCA_020205605.1). NCBI lineage: Eukaryota > Viridiplantae > Streptophyta > Magnoliopsida > Apiales > Araliaceae > Panax > Panax ginseng. The sequence goes on from CM035129.1 coordinate 94,955,049, forward strand.
TGATCGAAAGCGAGGAGAAAATCAAGAGGAATCTGAGTCGCAACGAGGAGAGAAGGATAAAGCATGTTCAGGTGTGAAGCCTAAGAATACATTACCACCAATTCACCCTCAGGTTCCATATCCGCAGAGATTGAATAAACAGAGGGAAGATAAACAGTTCAACAAGTTCTTGGAGGTATTTAAAAAGCTGCAGATCAACATACCTTTCGCTGAGGCATTGGAATAGATGCCAAGTTATGCAAAGTTCATGAAGGGTATATTGTCAAGGAAGAGGAGATTAGACGAGTTTGAAACAGTGGCCTTGACAGAGGAATGCAGTGCAGTGCTTCTGCACAAATTACCTCCAAAGCTGAAGGATCCGGGAAGTTTCACAATTCCATGCACGATCGGGAAGATGAGTTTCAGTAAGTGTTTATGTGATCTTGGGGAAAGTATCAATTTGATGCCCTTGTCAGTATTCAATCAGTTGGGATTTCCGGCTCCAAGACCGACAAATATTTCGTTGCAGCTAGCTGACAGATCCACCACGTATCCACGGGGAATTATTGAAGATGTACTGGTAAAGGTGGACAAATTTATCTTTCTAGCTGACTTCATCATCTAAGATTATGAGGAAGACAAGAGTATACCAATCATACTGGGGAGACCATTCTTAGCCACAGGAAGAACTTTTATAGACGTGAAGAAAGGGGAACTCACTATACGTGTACATGATTAGGAGGTTACTTTTAACGTCTTCATGGCAATGAAGTTCCCAACAGATGAAGAAGAATGCTTCCGGGTTGATTTGGTGGATCGGGTTCTAATGGATGAAGTACAAAATTTAGTGGATTATGAACCTTTGAGAAGTATCATTGCTGAAAATTCAGATTTGGAGGACGAGGAACTTAACAAACTTGTGCAATATCTGGATACCACTCCACAATTCAGAAAATTCAGAACACCTGTCGAGCCATTGACGAAAGATTGAGAGTCATCGGTAAAATTAAAGCCATCTCTTGAGACACCTCCAGAACTTGAATTAAAACCACTTCCAGAACATCTCAGGTACGCATTTTTAAATAAAGATTCAAAATTACCTGTGATTATTTCTTCTAACATCTTCTCAGGAAGAAAAACTGCTATGAGTGCTTCGAGAGTTCAAATCAGCTATTGGATGGACCATATCAGATATCAAAGGGGTCAGCCCTTCATTTTACATGCATAAGATCCTGATGGAAGATGGGAGTAAGCCGTCAGTTGAGCAGCAAAGGAGACTTAATCCGATAATGAAAGAAGTGGTTAAGAAAGAGGTACTGAAATGGCTAGATGCAGGCATAATCTATCCGATCTCGATAAATTTCACGGTTGAGCCCAAAGGCAAAGGTGTAATCTAAAAGGGTGGCATGACCGTCGTGACTAATGAGAATAATGAGTTGATTCCAACACGAACAGTAGCGGGGTGGAGAGTCTGCATGGACTACCACAAGCTCAAAAAGGCTACGAGGAAAGATAATTTTCCACTACCATTCATTGATCAGATGTTGGACAGATTAGCAGGTCATGAGTACTATTGCCTTCTGGACGGATATTTGGGCTATAATCAAATTGTGATAGCTCCAAAAGACCAGGAAAAGATAACCTTCACATGTCTATAAGGCACTTTCGCTTTCAGAAGGATGTCCTTCGGGTTGTACAATGCTCCAACCACCTTTCAGAGATGCATGATGGCTATATTTTCAGATATGGTGGAGCAGAATGTGGAAGTATGTATGGATGACTTCTCAATCTTCGGGGACTCGTTTGATTTATGCCTTGAGAATTTGGTTATGGTTTTGAAGAGATGTGTTGAGATGAACTTAGTGCTGAACTAGGAAAAGTGCCATTTCATGGTACAAGAAGGAATCATACTAGGACACAAGGTTTCGAAGAAGGGACTTGAGGTTGATAGAGCGAAGCTGGAAACGATTGAGAACTTGCCACCACCTACTTTAGTAAAATGTGTTCGCAGTTTTATGGGACATGCAGGTTTCTACCGCAGATTCATCAATGACTTCTCCAATATAACTAAACCACTATGCAGTCTATTAGAGAAGGATGCAAAGTTTAATTTTGATGAAGCCTCACAGACGAAGATTTGAGCACTTGAAGGGGGAAACTAACTTCACACAAAGATTACCGCACTGCATTGGGATTTGCCATTCGAAATGGGTGTGATGCCAGTGATTACGCCGTAGTGGCTGTTTTGGGACAGAGGAAAGAGAAGATTTTTCATGTGATTTATTATGCCAGCAAGACCCTTGTAGATGCACAGTTGAACTACACCACCACAGAGAAAGAGTTATTGGTAGTGGTGTATGCCTTTGATAAATTTTGAGCATATCTGATTGGCACAAAGGTGATAGTGTATACGGATCACGTGGCAATTCGACATTTAGTGGAAAAGAAGGATGCAAAACCCCGGTTGATCAAATGGATTTTATTACTGCAGGAATTTGATTTAGAGATCAAGGATAGAAAGGGCACCGAAAACCAAGTGGTGGATCACTTATCGCGACTTGAGAATCTAGAAAGGGAGTGAGACGACAATGTGGTTATCAACGAATCCTTTCCAGATGAGCAGTTGTTTGTGGTGAAAGGGGAAGTGCCATGGTTCGCAGACTTTACGAATTATTTGGTGAGTAAGATGGTACCTTCTAACTTGGTGGGTTATCAAAAGAAGAAATTTCTGCATGATGTCAAATGGTATATATGGGATGAGCCTTATTTGTTTAAACAGTGTTCTGATCAAATGATAAGAAGGTGTATTCCGTATAGCGAGACCGAGGGGATTTTGCAGGATTGTCATTATACTATGTATGGAGGTCACTATGGAGGCGTAAGAACAACGGCTAGAGTACTATAAGCAGGATTTTACTGGCCGACAATTTTCAAGGATGCATACAATTTTGTCCAACGGTGTGATAGATGTCGGCGAGTGGGGAACATCTCGAAAAGAAATGAAATGCCCTTGAATACGATCCTCGAAGTAGACATTTTTGATGTGTGGGGGATTGATTTCATGGGACCATTCGTTTCTTCCTATGGTAACCTCTACATCTTGCTCGCAGTTCATTATGTGTCGAAATGGGTAGAAGTGGCAGCTCTTCCGACAAATGACGCCAAGGTAGTCCTCAGGTTTTTACACAGAAGTATCTTCACGAGATTTGGGACTCCAAGGGCCATCATCGATGGATTTAGGGTAGTCATTTCAGTAATAAAAAGCTCACACACTTTGTTGGATAAGTATGGGGTGAACCATCACATTGCTACAGCTTATCAATCCTAAACGAATGGCCAAGCTGAAGTATCAAATTGAGAAGTCAAAAGAATCCTTGAAAAAGTTGTGAATCCCACGAAGAAGGACTAGTCGTTAAAGTTGGATGATGCAGTATGGGCCTATAGGATTGCATACAAAACTCCGTTGGGCATGTCACCTTTTTAGCTCGTGTATGGAAAAGCTTGTCACCTTCCTATGGAGCTAGAGCATAAGGCATATTGGGCAATACGGAAGCTCAATTTTGATTTGAAAGTTGCAGGGGAGAAATGCCTACTCCAACTCAATGAGTTGATTTAATTCATTCTACAGCATATGAGAATTCAAAGCTGTACAAAGAGAAGGTAATGAAATGGCATGACCGAAAGATCATAGAGAGGACATTTGAACCGGGACAACGGTTTTTGCTTTATAACTCCAGACTTAAAATATTTCCCAGGAAGCTGAAATCAAGATGGTCAGGGCCATTTACAGTGAAAACTGTCTTTCTGCATGGTGCAATTGAAGTATATGATAAGTTTCTGGGCCTTTTAAGGTGAATGGACAGCGATTGAAGCATTACTTTGGTGGAGAGGTGGACAGACAGAAAGTCACCTCAATTCTTTCTTCGACATGAGATTCAGAGACAATCAAGCTAATTGACTATAACTTAGCGCTTGATGGGAGGCAACCCATTATTTTTATCTCTATTGTCTTTTTATTTATTCAGTTTCGGTTTCTTTAACTAGTTCATCTTTATTTCATTTTTGATAGATTGTTATGTTTGCATAAGTGAGTGTGTAGCTGAATTTGCATTGGGCAACATTTGATGTCAGTATAACGTTTATTTGGTCATTTATGATTGTTCAGTATTTCACACTTTGACATGAGAGATTTGTGTTCATGTAGGTGTACTGGAGGGACAACATTGTCAGTCTGGCAAAGAGGGAGAATGAAAACCGAATTGCGTAGAAATAAAGATCGCTACGGTCATGTGCATGAATAGGCTTAAGAAATCGTATACCGCAAGGCCGAAAAGAGAGATTGAGCAGATCAAGTCATTCGCCCCGCACGAAGATATATCTTGAAAACGCCACAGCGGCCACGCCGCCGACAATCGGGCGCAAAGGAAACTCTTTTAAGTTTTAAAACAGGTGTTTGACTCCATTTTCTCTCATTTGAAATCATAACAGAAGGCGTGTTCACATTTTCTCACGCGATTGTTGCTTCGGTATTCATATCCACGATTACACCCACGTTCCATATATGCAGTATAAAGCTAGGGTTTCAGAGTAGATTGTGCCAAACGAGTTTGGGGGTTATCACATCACAGGCTCTCATTCATCATCAGTCAAATCATCTGCATTATCTCTATCAATTGCAAATGGGTCCAAAAAGAGAACGTTCTTCCTCGTCTTCATCGTCGTAATCATCTAGCAGTCAAGGGGAAGATGTCGTGGATCATACCAGATTTCTCAGTCTCGAAGCCCAGCAGGAGTACTACCGAATTATGACCAAAACCTTTGTGAAAGAAAGAGGATTCAAGCCTGAGCAACAAGATGGTCAACTATGTACTATGATTCGCGAACGAGGATGGTCTGGCTTGACTTCGACTCCTATGCCAATTCTGATGAGCATAGTCCGGGAATTCTATGCTAATGCTAAAGCCACCATGAGCTGTCTATCTTTGGTCCGCAATTTTGAAATAGATTACCGACCACCCGCCATCATAGCCATTTTCACAATTACTGATACACCACCGACTGGGTCTGCCAATTGGGTAACAGGTGCACATATGGAAACGGACTTGGAATCGGTTATTGTTGAATTGTGCGTACCAGGCACAAAGTGGACGTATAAAGCCGACACGAATCAGCCTCGCATATTCCCAGCAGCCGCCCTGAATCGATATGCAAAGGCATGGAATCTGTTCATATATGCAAAGCTTGTTCCTTCGTCTCATCAGCATGAAATCACAGCGGATAGGGCAATAATTCTGTGAGGTATAATCACTGGCAAGTACATTGATGTGGGCCAACTGATTCACAAAAATATGTTAAGGTATCTGCGGGGTAGCACTACGGGGAGTATTCCCCATGCGTCAGTTGTAGCTATGTTGTGTGCTCATCAGGGATGCCATTGGGACAATGAACAAATGCAGAACCCGAGTCACGATATCACACATGCTACCATCGAAAAATTCGAGGATTGGGCAGGAGGTGTACCGCACCCGCAAGGAAGAGGATTTATCATCCAGCCCACATTCCCAGAGCCACCATAGTAGCCATCTCAGACAGATGAAGCATGCCCGTCAACCCAAGCTACCACTGGTCCTGGCGATCGATAGCTCCGAAGGTTGGAGCACAAGGTCGACGTTATGTACGATAACTTTACAGCGTTTGCAACGGGGTTGACGAGGTCACTTGCAGAGGCGTTTGCACAGCACGGAATGATGCTAGAGTGGCCTCAGTTCAGGACAACCGTGCCATATCCACCACCGGATTCACCAACCGAGGAGGGTGGTGCAGCTGAGCATTAGGGGAGTTTTCTTTAACCCTTTACCTTCATTCACTAGGACATTGAATATTATAAGTTTGGGGGTATTGGGGTAGTAGTATAGTTCCATTTAGTATTTGCATGTTTAGTTTAAATTTTGTATGTTTATGTTGCATATAGTAGTTTGCTTGTCAAAATTTTTGTTTATTATGTGTGTCTATGTTTAGTTTGCATGTCTCACAAAGTCTAGCTTTATGGAAATTTTGTCTAGCCGATGATGATAGTGAATTTTGAAGGATTGTTGAGTATTTTGGATAACATGAACCTTATTATAATGTTTTAAACGATGAAATTCATGTTGTTGTTTAGATGCTTTTGGTTTGCACGGACGTGTTCACAATTGCTTGTAGGTATAAGAATGATGTGTTGCATTACTTAATAGAAAATGTTGTTTTTAAAAAAGAGAAATATGTAGAACATGGATTTAGACTGTGCAAAACATTGATATTCAAATTTTGGGAAAACATGGGTATGCTATGTAAAATAATAATAATAATAATAATAATAATAATAATAATAATAATAATAATAATAATAATAATAATAATAATAATAATAATAATAATAATAATAATAATAATAATAATAACGTGGCTAGTCTTATTTGGGGGCCCTGGCTACTTGAGTAAGACTAGCCAATACCTACTTATTGGATATCAATTTACGCGAACTATGCTCATCTCAAGTACATTTTAATGTGTTTTTAGTTGCATTTCGTACTATTTTGTATTACATGTATTGAGAACTCCTTTGGTGCAAAAGTGCAGGATATGACATAATTTGGTGATGTTAGATGGCATGAGGCTAATTGACGCATGACACAAGGAACAGGTGGAAATATGTAATTGAGGATGGATGAAGGAAGAGTGACATGATAAAGAAGCAATGGCAGCAGGACAAAGCAGTAGCAGTAGCAGAACACAGAATCAAAACTGTAGAAGCCGCGCGGCTATAAAAGCTTAAACGCGCGCGCCCACGTGATTACCCGAGTTGAGCAGGAATTGAAGACCGCGCGCCCGCGCGAGTAATACAAAGGGGAAGCGCGCGGCCGCGTGCAACATCTGATGCTAGTGATCTATTTTATTTTAATTTGGAAGAGTTAGAATTGATTAAAAACAATTCTGGTTGGTACTTTGAGTTAGTTTGACGTGTTTTCATATTAGAACTAGGATTTTACACTTTGAGAGATTTCCAATGTAGAACTAAGCCCAAAAATTAATATCTTCTACTTCTTCTTTGGATTTTCAATCACTGTGGATAAACAACTGTTCTTTTACTAGATTTTATTGAGGATTTGAACGTTACTATTGGATTGTAATCAGCAATTGGGTTTGATCGATTCTATCCTTTCTCTTTCAATTGTTTGTTTATTATCCATGTTTTGCTTTGATCCCATAATGGCTTTTGGTTCAGTTATGAACTAAACTCCATTATGGGATTCTAACAGATTTTAATATGTAGTTTAATTGATTGCTTGACTACTGGACTATTTGCATATCATAAGGAATTTCTATCATGGTTGATTTGCATGCATGAATGATTGATCAACATTCGTTTTAGGTGCTTGTATGGAATTAAAAAATAACATGCGAGTATGGATTGTAATCATGAAAGCATTGCGTATATGGGGCTGTTTTGCTTAGCTTTGTATTTTGTGAATCAGATATGCATATACTGTTTGACCATATGAGTTAAATAAGGGCTTGTGCTTAAACTCAATATGGTTACAATTTCACATAGACATATAGTGATTTTGGTTATATTGATGATTACGTGGTGTCTATTGCATGTAGATGATGTGTAAGTAGGTCACAATGCATTGAAAAATGGTTATGTCTACATTAGTGCTCTTGGCTAATTTCTTGTGATATGTGAACAATCTTGCATGATGGTGGTAATTAGATGAATTATTAAATGAAGTTAGGATCCCATTATTTCCAGATTTGATTTATTCCATTATTATTCTTAGTCTAGTTGTTATTTGATTCTAAATTAATTTTCAATCATAATCATAATTATTAGTTTAAGCATATAAAAATAGTGATAAAGTTGATGCATAATAATTTGATTTAGCAACTTTCTCCGTGGATCGATACTGGACTTACTCTGTATTGCTTGTTGACACATGTATACTTGCATGAGTTAGAGCTCTTTTGTTAGAACTAAAAAAGAGGTAACAGTATGAGAGTTGTTGGTTATAAACCTAAGGTAGTGATACCTTAGACTAATAACCACAGTAATTAAGATAAGATCTAACTCATATAGAGTTATTTGGTCGGTAAGATTCAAAGACGAATCTCGGCAAGTTGTAAAGATACAGAGTTCCCTAACTCTGATAATAAAGGTGAACAGTAGTAATGAATAGATTGAGTCTAAAAGACTAAAAGTACAGGGATAGGAGATCGTAAAATAAAACGATCAAGACATAGAAATGAATCGTGATATATACGATGAGATCACCCCGTGATCTAATAAGGTGATAGCGGGGAAAAAAATCAGTCTAATGATTGAAAAGTTTGCAGCAAAGATTGATGTGTGACAGTTGTACTATGAATTGGTACAGATTCAAGAAAGGATTATGAATACGAGTTGAATGAAATTCGTATTGAGAAGGGGATTAGGATTAATTGGGGATTATGAAATGTTTGTGTCGCGCTATTTGCTATATACTTGTTGAGAAGGTGATTATTTTCACATGTGTATAACAGATATGTAGGATATAGGTAGAGAATATAGGTTAAAGTACGAGTTCTTAAGTTTGACGAACTGGGTAGAACTAAGTATGAATGCAGTATTGAGGACAATAGAAACATATAGACTGTTTAAGCAATTAATCATTAGTGGGGACATAAGTTTTCCAAAACTCCTAGCTATGCTAGACTTAGAGAATTTTTGGACATCAAGCTAAATACGTACTATGTGCTTTTGAAAAAATGAATTTTTATTCTCAACACTTGGAAACCATTGTGTATGCGTGGACTTCGGTCCACCGACACCTCGTTACCTGTTGAGATGATAAAACATATTTGTAATGATTTTTGAATGGTTTAAAGTATAGTCTATGCTACTTGTTTCGACTAGACGATAATGATTCAAAATATCAAAATATATTTTTATTTATCACTTATGTACCATGTAACCTGGTGCAGAGATGATAAAAAGTTGATGGAGTTGTAAATGCAGGAATACTTAGTGTTGAATTTGATCTAAAATCATTATTCCACTATTGTATGATGTGTTATGACAAAGTCACTCGATGACGGCATCCTCAAATGGGCTGTTAATACAGTACGACATCATGACGTCATTTTCAACAAAATTTTCAAAATTTTAATTTGCCAACGGGGTTTTGGCTACACACATTCGTAATTCGATTGAAATTGAATTATTGATATGAGTCTATGCTATTTGATTCGGCTAGACCAACGTTTCTAAAATTCTAAGTGTTCTTTGAAAATTTTTCCCGAACCAAATTATTTTGGTGCGGATTCTGATAAGACTGAAGTAAGAAAATTTTATGCGCCGAAGGAGGATAAGAGGAACAAGAAAATGGTTCCGACCAGCAGTACTTGATCAGTACAGGGCATAACGAGCTAATCACTCACTATGTCCGTAAGTTATGACGGTTTACGGATGAATTTCCATATAACCTTTGCGAAAATGACAAACAATAGTCTATATAACTCCTCAGCAGAATTTGAAAATTTTTACTCTTGTGAGTGGTGTATTGGGTAGCATGTGATGATGTGTATGAATGGTGTATGGTACATGGTATAAGGAGTAAGGTGTAAGGTAAATTTCGGGGACAAAATTTTTAGAAGAAGGGGTGAATGTGACAACCCAAGAATTTAGAAAATTTTTAAAATCATAATTGATTGATTTAAGTTTCAATAGTAGAAGCTAGACAGAAAATAAGTGAATGAATTTGACATTTTTGGGAAGGAATTTTGAGGATTTCAAAATCTTTTGGTGAATTATTCAGGATTAAGTATATAAATATGTTCTGTGTATATGGTATTGTATGTGTACAGAATATGGTTAAGGGTCAAGGGTTGACCAGATAAACTATATCTGTGACAAACCCTAAGTATATATTATGAACGTCAACGTTCAGCTAGAAAACTCTTACTATTTATAAGAAATCCTACAAACCGGCTTTGGAAATCCTAATTTAAGTTCCGGGAATTTGAAACCCTAATTCGGAAGTTGAAAACCCTAATTTGGGAGCTTGAATATATGTATAAAGGTTTTTATGTTATTGATTATATGTTTAATTAGGGATAATCCTAATTGATTTTTAGAAAACCCTAATTCTTGGGTTATAAACCCTAATTCCCATTTTTGGAAAACCCTAATTATTATTAAAAATTTTAACTAGGAAAAATTAATCCTAATTAGCAAGCTTGAATTATGATTGAGAAATTTTAATATAATTAGAATATCCTAATTATAATTTAGTAATATTAATTTTCTATTTTGAAAACCGAAATATGGAAATCTTAGAAATTAAAATTCAAAAATTTAAGGGTTAAACCCTAAACCCTAAAGGTTAAACCCTAAACCCTAAGGGTTAGGGCAAATGACAAGTATGCCTTTAAAATTAAATACGAAATAACCAAAATGCCCTTTTCTCAAACCTTAAGCAAAAGATTGCACAATCTTGTGAGTCATCAAGTCTAATGTTTATCCCATGTGCCTTCTATCATCTAAGATCAGATTTTGTGCCACCTTACAAGGATAGGATACATTGAATCTAAAAATCAAAAACTAAAGTAAAAACCTTACTTTATTTATCATTCAAGTCCAACCCATTCTCTCTCTAGCTTTTCGAAATTTGGAGTGAGAGAGAGAGAGAAGTTAAGCCATGATCAATTCACAATTTTCCAATATCAGATCAAAGATCAGAAGTTCAAAGATCAAAGCATTAAAGGAGGTATAAACCCTAAATTTCGAAATCCTTAGATTTGATGTTAGATGTTATGATTTACAGTTTTAAGTTGTGTTAGAGGATGTCAATTAGTAATCTGGGTTACTAGAACACAGATCCATAACATCAAAGTGCTTGAAAATTAAGTTTTTAGAAATTGTTCTTGAACCTTCATGAGTCGTCTGACAAGCAAATGTCAGAGCCTCTAGATTCCTTTGTGTTATTGATTTATGGTGTTTGAAGTTATATATGTGTAGTATGTCATGTAGACTGTGATCTGGAACTGGAAACAAGAATATATCATGTCTAGATCATAAGTTATATGCAGTCAAACCACGTTGATCGATCACGAAAAACTGAGTTTCTGGGCAACCCAGAAACCCAAATTTCTGATAACTACTTTTGAAGCTCTAGATCTTGCTGTTTTTGGTTAGTTTGGACAAGTTGTGATTTTAATCTTGTAGACTGGTATAAGTAGTACATAATCATGCTAATAGATCACTCAGATCTTGCATAGAATCAAAGTAATGAGTGGTCAAACTAGCGTTGACCACCAGACTTGTGAAGAAATCTGGAAAACCCAGATTTCTCAAGAACAGGCGTTCTGACAAGGTTTGACCGGACTGAATCTATAACGTGTTATGTAAACGAACTAAGTTAGTGTTATTTATGTGTTCCTTGACATGAGTACTAACAAATTGGACCATGAAAACAACAAACGGATGACTAGAACTTATATAAAATCGAGCTAGAAAGTAAGCACTCGAGACTGCCTGGGTTTCTGGGTTACCCAGAAAACCCAGGAATCTCTGACAGTTAGTTTGGATGGCCAGATCTTCATGTTGTGGTATGATATAACCAAGATGATGGTTTCATATTGTAGTGTTACATTTCTACTACAAGATCACTGTCTTAGATGGCCCAAAAACATTATCATCAAGGAAATATAACTGGTCAAACATTGCACCTTAACCACTGACATGATGTTCTAGGTTTGATGAAGAACAACCCAAGAACACCTTTAGCCACGGTTGTATCGCCTAAAACACCTTTAGCGACACTTAATTACGAAAATTAATTATTTTTATTAAATAATTAGAGAAAATTAGTTTTTAATTATTAAAAATACATAATAAATTCCTAAAAATTATTTTAAAGCCTGGAAATTAGTTTTTAATTATTTTGAGTATATTCCATAAATATTTAATATTTTTGGAATATTAATGGTATTTAATTTATTTAAGTATAATATTAAATAAAATATTTAAAATGATTTTAATGCTTGAAAAATCATAAAAATTATATTATGGTATAAGAAAATATTTTAAGTTATTTTTAATAACTTTTAATATTTTATGATAAATTTCATTAATTAATTAATATTAATGATAAGAAATTTATTTAATTGATATATTAAATAAATTATGGAAAAATAGAATTAATGTTTTAAAAATCATATAAAATGATTTAAGCGTTATAAAAATATTTTAAGTTATAAAATATAACTTTTGATATTTTGTCATGAAAAACATTAATATTTATTATTAATGGAAATTATCGAATAATGAATTTAATTGTTTAAAAATCATATAAATGTGATATTAAGGTATTAAAATACTTTGATATATTATAAATATATTCTAATATTATGATATGTATTTCATTAATATTTGATATTAAATAAATTTTAATGATAAAGGAATTATGTGGTATTTAATTCATATAAATACGAGTTTAATGATTGAAAATTCATGATAAATGATAATAATTATCTGAAAATTATTATGAGCTTATGAAAAATATTTTTGACTGATAATAAATTATCTAAGATAATTGTTAAGTGTTTAGGTAGAGTTTAATTGAAATTAAACTCGATATTTGTTCGACTAGATCGTCGGGATATTAGAATTATTTCGGATTCAACTCAGACTAAAATAGTTTGACTTGATACTGAGTCTTAGGTGTGTCATAGACTGATAGGATTATGTGTTATGTGTTATATGTTTAAGATTATTTTATAAATATATATATAACAAGTATTATACCGTGATGATATTATTCTAATATTGGAGATCTATATTATTTATATAATAGGTCTTCAGACAAAGCTTATTAATATGCGTAACGATAATCAATGAAACAGGCAAGTTTTCTTTAACTCAATCCCTGAGTTATAATTTTACGTATATGCTTATGAATAATCATTCATGATTATCATGTCTATGATTTGTTGAATTGTACTATATGTACATTGCATGAAATCTTCGTATAAAGGCTAATCACCTTCATTACCATTCAATCCCGATATATATATATATATATATATATATATATATATATATATATATATATATATATATATATATATATATATATATATATATATATGTTCATGTTTAATGCTCATTCAGTCATAAAAATTTGTTCATGCTAATCCACAACTATAGTGTTGAATTATAGCCAGCTTATTATTCAAATTCTTTCAATCATGATATATCCTCAAATAAACTTATACTTGCTTGGCAAACTTATGTTCACCCTTGCTATATCATGATAAACATTGTAGATTAAGACGAATGTGTTGGATACAAGAAAAGGTTAAAGACAGTTCAAACTTTAAGTTAATGTGTGGGGCTAGATTTGTAATAGTATTGTATGATAATAATGTTATGTGTTAGACAAGTTATGAATTGTGTATAAATTAAGGTTACTCGACCTTGGGGAATAGTGTGTAAAGTTTATTGTATAAACAATTTATGTTTATATCTTCCGCAATAATTATAGAATGTTTAAACTGAATCCACAGTGATTTAGGACCCAGATTCGGGGCTCTCACAACAGCGCGTTGCATGAGTGCACGTATTTTGAGACGATGGGACCGGCATAGTTCGGGGCAATATGGGCAGCCGCAGGTAGACCCACATCCATCTGGTCTAATAATATGAGCCTTAGGCTGCTCATTTGAAAAAAAATAGAAAAAGGAGAGAAACCTCTACCCATTTCAGCATGTAAACATTTCTAGAGTGCTCTAAACTGAGTGATTCTTCTTTTTAAACACTTGTAAGCTCGTGTTTCGCTACATACTAAAACTTTAACCTGTGGAAACTGAGTTTTCAGACATCAAAAGCTATCTGAAGTCTTCTTGGCAGCCCACTATAAGATATTTCAGATTTTTATGCTATTTATCACTTCTATATATATATCTACTCACGTTGAGAGTCGCATTGTGTGGGTATGCTCGGATCGTCGATCCGTGGCTTTTTATTGCTTATATATATATTATTTTTATTATTATCGAACTATGCTTTGATTGAGCCCGGATATAAAATTCGAAGCATTTACTGCTTTTGTATATATATAAATACTTATGCATATACATCTTTTCATCAAACTCTATTTGATTGAGCCTAGATATATATCCGGTGCATTTACTGCTTATATATATATAATTGTTATTCAGCCTACGGGCTAGATTTGCTTAAATCTGGCTATTTCTCACTTTGACCGATTCATTGTGACTAAACTGGAACCGTTGAAGCTGGAATGGTTTAGATTTACTCAAATCTAGTTCTTTTCATAGCTTTTATTAGCATGCAGGCTAGATTTGCCTAAATCTAGCTATTTCTCACTTTGACCGGTTCATGGTGACTAAACTAGAACCGTTGAAACTATAATGCTTAGATTTAGTCAAATCTATTTAGTTTTTTTAGCTTTTATACATATTGCTTTATAATGTGAGCATAGGAATCATGTGATCACAGATTCAGTTTCTAAATCTAGATTCGATTCCCGTGATGGACATTTTTCAGCTGCAGCCAGCTTGCAAATTACTCATAGTGTCTGAATTTCCTTAGATGGCTCTCATGCCCACAAGGAGTTCAACACTGCTATATATCTTATTTTCTCAAAGATTTCTCAAATCTCAAAAATAAAAGAAATCAAGCCGAACACATAATAAAATGGAAGTATCAAAGGCCTTAATTACTATTGAGTATAAGGGTTTGAAAAACCTGTTTTACAAAACATCACTGCTATATCTTGTTAAAATTGAACTTTTATACAATAGTCAAACCCTTTGTATATAGGTGCAAATGAGGCATAACACTACTTCCAAACAAACTTCACATAGACCTAACACACACACACACACATACACACACACATAAACAGGTAAAAGCTAATGGAAAATGGTGGTAACCGTGGTGTCACAGAAGTCAGAGGGTGCCTAACACCTTCCCTCTGCTTAATTAAGCTCCCGGACCGTAACAAATTTTGATTTTGCAGACCAGTTAAATAGTGTCACATCACTAGGTCTTTGTGCAAACCTTTTCTCAGTTGAGTTGGTTCAACCATTTAAAAATAATCAACTAGAGACTCTTACAGTCAAATCGTCGATATATACATGTCGGACCTTTTCAAACTTGTTTTTTCAAATAAATCTCACCTAACATAAGAACACCAAAAAATAAGAATAGAAAGGGACAAATAAAAATTCTGACGTCAATAATTATAATTAATGAAGGGATAAAAGATAAGTCGCAAGCCTAATGTCTCGAATCATAGCCTAGGTTGCTTGAGTTATTAAGCCTGAGGGGTGTCTTTACACCTGGTGCCCTAAAGCCATCTAGTTTGGGAGTCATCGTCCTAACACCACTTACATGGGTAACTTAGCGCTTAAACAAATGAGCATTAAAAAAGATAAGGAAAAACTTGAGCGGATCCTAATCGTGGCATAGGTTATTCGAGTAATTAAGCCCGAGGGGTGTCTTTACACCTGGTGCCCTAAAGCCATCTGGTTTGGGAGTCATCGGCCCAACGCTTCCTACATGGGTGACTTAGAGCCTAAGAAAATGTACCTGTCAAGCTCAGGAAAAAGAAGAAAATATAGTGATCGCCTGACTTATCTCAAAGCGTGGCCTTTATTACCCGAGCCAGTAAACCCGAAAGGGTGTCTTAACATCTAGTGCCCTAAAGCCCTCTGGTTTGGGAGTCATTTGTCCAGAACTCATTACATGGGTAATTCTGAATAGCCTAAGAAAATAAGATAAGTTAGGCGAGAGAAAAGAAAAATGAGAATCAAGAAAAAATTACGAAGTCATAGAAATGAACCCCTGCTAAGAGTTGTGTCACTCATAATTCATATGTCATATGAAATCAAGTCTGCGAAGAAAAACATCTAGAGCGAAGAGGAAGTATCTCTAATATAGGGAGATAAGCCTTTTGAATCTAATCCTACCCATGAACAATGACCATGGACGCTTCAAAATTTCCTTGCGATTTAATAGCTCATTCAATTTTATAAACTATAAACTTCAAATGCCTCATTCATAAGATTATACTAATCTTGACGGCCGAGCTGTCAAGCTTTTGGTGCATTTTATTCTTTTGATATGCAGGATATTGCTTACTCATAATTTGGTCTATAAAGAGAATTTCTTATATGAATCCCTGGAAATAACATGCGAAAGGATTGGGGCATTTTCCGATCCCAAGAAAGGGAAGGATTTTAAGGCGGGATCAAACCTCTCATCAAAATAAAGGGGAGAACTCCTGAAAGAAATAATGGCGACATAAGCTTGCCTCTACAAAAGAAGGGGAAAATTCTCAAGAAATTCCTCAACTCAAAAGAAGAATCCCCACGATAAAAGGTCTAGCAAATAAAATCCTCATCATCAAATGTGTCAACTTACGTCAAGTCCTCACAAGTCGAGGCCTCTATACCAAAGCTCAAATCTTGGTAGTGAAGGGAATGGGTTGCACCCTCTAGGGATGTCAGCGGCACTTAGGTTATCAGTTCAGTCGGGTTGTGATTCAAAAACACACGGAAATGGTGCGCAAGCACCCAACACTGAATAGAAACTCCAAATTACCTTAGAAAGGATGATGTAAGTTTCTACTCTAAACAATTTAAAATGTGCATCAACCTAGGACAATAGACTCCTAAGGATAAATCTAGATCATCACATCATGCATTATCTGCACATGTGCAAATGCGCTATATCAGTGTACATCTCCATTAAGGTTTAGCATGCATCTCCATTAGATTTTAAATATGTGTGCACATTAAATGCCTAAATTAGGGAAAAATTTCATCACATACATCATTTGGTATTATAAGCCATTGTCATCAATCCAGCGTAACATCAGGCGGAGTCTGGTAAAGTAAGCCGTTGAATATTACTTCAGCGAAGGTATCGGAAGATCCGATATTTTAAACCATTGGCATCAATCCAGCATAAAATCAAGAGAATTAAGTGATACCACCATTCGAGTGGGAATCGAAACAATTTGGTGATATTAGCATAGTCAACTACTAGCAAGGTAGGATGCGTTGTCAAAATATTAGCAGGGTATGAACCGTTGTCAAACTACCAGCAGGGTAGGCACCATTGTAAAATACCAGCGTATACATCGGGAAGTTCTGATGATTTTAGAACATCATCCCCAGCAGAGATGTAGAAAATATCTCAATTTATCTTTGTCAAACAAGCATCAGGAACACCGACAAAAAGCCAAACCGTTCGAGTCAACACCAGCATAGGCATCATCAATAACCGATAATGGTAAAGCGATTTGCGATGTGTGAAGTGTAATTTACGATTTGTGAAATGCGATGTGCGAGTTGCGAAGTGCGATTGGCCAAAAGCGATGTGAGAAGTGCGACATATGATGTACGATTTGTGAATTGCGATTTGCAAAAGCATTTTAACATTCATCATAACATTCATAACATTATAATTTGCATCATTAAATATACCTTGTCATATTTCAAGTGTCTAGTAATCTTTATCATATTCATTCCATTGCATTACATGAACATGTTAAAGAGGGGCATCTGTAGACACTCAAAATTTCGTTACTAACTTTGCAGGAGGGTAAAATCATCTTTTTAACACTCCAGAGATAACCCTGGAAGACCACAACATCAAATCCAACCCCGGAGTTAATTCTGGGAGAGTCAATCCCAACCCCAGAGATAACCGCGGGAGATCCAATTTCCAATCTCGGAGGTAACCCTAAGAGATATAATTCCAACCCCGGAGATAACCCCGGAAGATTCAGTTCCAACCCAAGAGATAACCCCGGGAGATCAAGTTCCAACCGTGGAGATAACCCTAGGAGATTAATCTAACCTCAGAGATAACCCTGAGGACTATCAGAGTCAACAGAAGGCCAATCTCAAAGATAACCCTGAGAAAAGACTGCTACAACTACGCCAAAACCAAAGATAACCCCAGGAGGGGCAAAATGGTTATTTTTCCAACTTAACCTCAAATAAAATAAAATAAAATAATTTCAATGCAAATTACGTCAAAAGATGTCCCACAAGAATCATAGCTTAACTTCCGAGCGCAAACTACGTAAAACAGCCCAACGGACTGCCTGCGGAGACCCGGAGATGCTATTTTGGTCATAGACCCATCTTCCCGAATTTAGAAAAGGGAAAGCCCTATGTCATTTCATAGCTCTTGGAAAGAGCTTTCCAGAATGGTATGACACGCTTCCATCGGACTCCTGGATTGAAAGTTATGAAGGTTCGAGCGAACAACGCGTCGTTCGAGTGCACATACTCTGAGATGACGGGACCCACATAGCTCGGGCAGCCGCGGGTTGACCCGCGAACCTTTTGTTCTATAAATAGACCCCCCCATCAGTCATAAAATGTAAGGAAAAAGGAAGAAAAGAGAGAAAACTCTATCCATTTCAGCCTATAACCTTTTCTAGAGTGCTCCAAACTGAGTGATTCTTTTTTCTAAATACTTGTAAGCTCGTGTTTTGTAACATACTGAAGTTTAACTTGTGGAAACTGAGTTTTCAAGCATCAAAAGCTATCTGAAGTCTTATTGGCAGCCCACTGTAAGATGTTTCAAATTTTTAAGCTTTCTACTACTTATATATATATATACATTTTTGTCTGGCCTGTAGTTTACTTTGTGGCCTTTTATTGGTTATATATATATATATATATATATATATATATATATTACAGCTTCAAAGTCTTGCCTCGAGTTTACTTAAGTGGCGCTTGATAAATCACACATACACACACACACACACACACACACACACATATATATATATATATATATATATATATATATATACCACTTTTATATAAATATGTACTTTAATTGCTTTCATAATTTAGATATTTAATCTTACAGCTTGCGGGCTAGATTTGTTTAAATCTAGCTACTTCTAACTTTGACCGATTCAAAAGTGACTAAACTGAACCATTGAAGCTAGAATGGTTTAGATTTATTTAAATCTACTTCATTTTCTAGCTTTTGTACATATTACTTTTTCATGTGAGCCTAAGAATCATGTGATCACAAATTCAACCTCTGAATCTAGATTCAGTTCCCAAAATGGACATTTCTCAGCTGCAGCTAGCTTGTAAATTATCTATGGTGTCTGGATATCCTTAGATGACTCTCATGCCCACAAGGAGTTCGGTAATGCTATGTATCTTATTTTGTCAAAGATGAGGTCATCTCAAAAATAAAAGTAATCAAGTCGAATACATAATAAAATAGAAGTATCAAAGGTCTCAATTACTATTGAGCATAAGGGTTTGAAAAATCTATTTTCCAAAACTTCATTGCTATATCTTGTTAAAATTGAACTTTTATACAAAAGTCAAACCCTTTGTATATAGGTAAAAACGAGGCATAACATTACTTCTTGACAATTGCACATAGGCCCAACTCTCTCTCACACACACACATAGATAAAAGTTAAATGAAAAGTGGCGGTAACCATGTTTTCACGGAAGTTGGGGGGGCCTAACACCTTCCCTCCGCTTAATCAAGCCCCCGAACCCTAACGAATCTTGATTTCCAAGACTAGTTAAACAGTCTCCAATCATTGTGTCTTTATGCAAACCTTTTCTCGATTGAGTTGGTACAACCATTTAAAATCTACCAACTGGCGACTCTAAAAGTCAAATCGTCAACATTTACATGTCGGACCTTTTCAAACAAAACTAATCCAAAATGAGAACACCAAATGACAAGCACAGAAAGGGACAAATAAAAATCCCGACGTCTACATAGCACATGTGTTAAGGATCTTTTTAGTCATCTGATTAAGTAAATTTAGTAAATAAAATAAAGTAAAAATTAGGGAAAAATAGCGTAATGTGGCCGGATATAGGGGGTGTTTTTTGGGCACATGGGATAATTATATGATGTTCATCATTTGTCAAAAGTAACTTACCTACTCCCTTAGTTGTCATCATCCCATTTAACCACTTATTTTATTTAGATTAACAAATAAGCTAAGAGCTAAAAAGAAAAGATGTTGGGGGATTTGAGTACATGGAGTAAATCATTGTTACTCCACAAAAGTCTTGGTTGTTCACCAACTCTCTCTCTCTCCTCAAAATAATTTAACTACAGATAAAGGAAAGAAAAAGACTTTGCTCTCTTCATTTCCACCCCATAGCCGCCCACTTGGAGAGAGAAAAAGAAAGAGAGGGCTGCCATTAAAGGAAGGAAGAAGATAGCTTTTGTAAAGTTTCCAAGCTCCATAATCAAACTAGGAAGAAGAAGAAGGAAGATTTTGAGAAAAAGTATAATCCTAAACTAGTTTATACATTTTATTTTGATTATTCTAAATCAAAATTGGATCTATATTTCTAAACTCAAAAACATTGGATCTACACGTTGATGAGTGTTTTATGTTTAGATCTACCCATATTGGGTGTTGATTTGTTTGGAAATCAAAAGAAAAGGAAAATAATTTTTCTAGTTTAGAAAACCCTAACTTTTATGTACTTTGGATGTCCACCGTTTCAGATCTACACATTCTTTTTACGATCCGTCAAAGAGATGTGCTAGATGTATAAGTTATCTAGTAAACCAAAAAATGTTTACATGCTGTAGTGATTATTTTAGCCAAAAAAGTCCCATTTTTAGAAAAAGAAATAAAACTGTTTTGGGTCAGTTTATTCTAGGGGTATTTTCATCTTTTTTCTGACTTTCAAAAATTTTGGAAAAATTTGGAGTGATAATATGACGAGTTAACTGAATCATGTCCAAAGATGGTGAGTTTTGGGTGTATATAATAAGAGATATGGATTTTACGGGAAAAGACTATTTTAAAAGTAAACTTGAAAAACTCTTAGTGTGTAACTCCATAAATTGTGAAATGTTTACTGGGAGTACATATATATAACAGGAACATAGCCTGAAAGTTTCGGAAGTTTTGGAAAAAAAAACTCAATTTATGATAAATGTACCAAGATCCGGCTGTTTTGGCCATTTAAAAAAAAGTAAATGAATTTAAAAATTCCAGAAAAAATATATGTTCTTGTAACAATCCGGAATTTTAAATTATAATTCTAAATATTTATTGAATTATATAAATATTTAATTGCTGTGTTATTGTTGAATAAATATTTGTTTAATTTAATTTGATTTGATTCATTATTTGTTAAATAAATAATTAATGAGTGAAAGAAATTAATTATTATGAGATAATATTCTAATTTAATTTAATAATAAAATTAGAGAGTTGATAGAGATTAAATGGATTATTATAATGTTTTAATTTAATTTGGTAATAAAAGTGTGACAATAAACTATACTATAAATGGGTTATTAAAATAAATTAAAGAAGATTAATTTAGTTTGCCAAAGAAGGCTTAAATATATTAAGTATTTAATTTTTAAAGAGTTTTTGCCAAACAAAGCCTTGTGGCTTTTGGATTTTTGGATTTTGAATATTTTAATAATATAAATAAAATAAATCAAATAAAAAATAAAATATATTTATAACCTATAATGTTATAATTAGTAATCGATATTATATTAAGTACGCTTATTATGGCTATCGCTTTAGTGTACGACATTGTTAATTGGCTTGGCTATCAGTTTTGGGGTTATGCATTTTAGTTATTTGCTAAGCCTAAGAAGAAAAGTAGAGAGTTTGAGAGCGACTTGTGAGAGATTTCAGTGGTGCTCAAGGATTTTCAAGCAAAAGAAGGTATGATCATAACCTTATATATATATATATATATATATATATATGTTTGTGTGTGTGTGTGTGTGTGTGTGTGTATGTGTTTTTTACGACATGAATTTTTTCAAGCTCTATGAATCAAGTTTTCTGGAATTGTTGATAAACAACTTGTTTTGATGATTATATGTATTTGTGATGTTAGAACTAACATCTAGATAGGGATTTAGTGTACCAAATTGCTTTCTTTACGTTCAAAAATAAGAAAATAGTTTTACAGTGAACATATGTATGAACATGAATTGTAGGAGTACCAAAATTAATATGTGATTGTGAATTAATAGATAAATTTAACCTTGAATATGTTAATATGTTAAGAAATAGAGGAAACGTAGTTCGAATGAGGTAATTTGGTGTATAATCATGGTTACAGTGTTAATTTTATCAAATAATGTCGACAATGGAGTTTTGGGTTGAAACCATGGTATTCAAGGATTTCTGGAGTTGTTGTTTAAAATTAGTATATGTATGATGGGTAATAGTTATGTGTAATTTATGTAAGTTATATGTGTTAATTTAGGTGCTAGAAGTTTTTAAACAGTCAAAATCTGCTCTGTTTTGTTCATCGTGCTCAACATTGTAATTCAACAAGTAACGCCAAAATTGTTTACAAATACGATCTCCCACCACAGCTCCATTGTCTGGCATGTGTCTCATAGCCACAAATGCCATGGCTGCTACCATGAGCTCCAACCTCGCTTCTAACCGTATGCGTCAAGAACACCAAAGTTAAGAGTATGGCCCCAAAATTTTTTCTTGAACACAGAGTCTGTAATAGTTAATATGATGCAATATTATGACTATTAAAAATGTAATTTTGTTATTGTGATATTATAGTGCTAAGAATAAGCATATAATTAACACTTAAGGAGTTTTGTTACTAATGTAACTTGACTATGTGGTTAAAAATCAGGCCATACATGAAATATGTACTTATTTGTATACAGA
The DNA here is from genome assembly GCA_020205605.1 of Panax ginseng. Lineage (NCBI taxonomy): Eukaryota > Viridiplantae > Streptophyta > Magnoliopsida > Apiales > Araliaceae > Panax > Panax ginseng. Next base: position 94,977,776 of record CM035129.1, read on the forward strand.
GTATCTGTAGTGACTAATTGTGTCTTAATGACATGTGATTAGGATATTGTGAATCAAACTATTACGGTCTAGCTTACACGCAAGGCAAGTTTTCTAACCTAAACTTTCTTTGTGCAAGTTTTCTTAACCCTAATTATATCGTGCAAGCTCCTAAATCTTACCTTTTGATATTGAGCCAATTGTTTTTCTAATATTTAACTTGTTATTTAGCATGCAAGTTTCTAAATTCTGATACACTAATACTGAACAAGTTTTGTCATTCAATTTACTATTTATTATGCATGCTCAATACTAAATTCTGAATAAGATTTTAACCTTAGCTTAATATTTTTCAAACAAGGTATGCTATGTTATTCAATGCTTATGATTTTAGTTCATTCCTAAAGCATGACCTTACTATGCAATGTTGATTCATTTATGATTTATTGCATAGCGTATTATTACTACATTTTATTCAACTAATCCTTAGTTGATGATCGATAAACTCTAAATTACCATGAAACTTATCCAAACCAAACTTACTTTGGTGCGGACTTGTATTCCAAATACTGAGATAAACAACCCTATTACAGGGGATAATTTACGCATAGCGTTGAAATGTTTGTGCACAATACATTGTAAGAAGGGTTGATCCCCCTAAGTACGAGGAGTCCTTATAGTCTTATGACTGTTAAAGATTAGGATGAAAGAATACTTAAACTATGGACATAGTTCATGGTCTTTTAACCCTTAGTTATATACCTTAAATTCTGCTTCTGATTATTATTGATGAAGTACTTTATTCATTTCTATTGAGCCTAATCATTTGGCAGTTGATATGATGTATTCATTGCCATTTCAAGTGAGCATTGTTTGCTCACTCTTGCTTATATTAATATTACAGCTAAAGTTGAGAAGGTTGATGAACCTACAACCAATAAAGGGAAAGGGAAGATAAGCAAGTATTGAAGACTTGTAAAACCATTAGCTTTTATGTTGTTGGACTTTATTTTAAATCTTATGATGTAATTATTTAATGTTTCGCATATGATGTTTGTATATAAAGGTTAGATAACCTGGGAGATTTTGTTGAACTTATTGATGTAACCCTTAAATGGGATGATTTATTATTAAACTTTATTATGTTTGGGTAGTTAGATATGAATATTTTTATCAAGTGAGCACCAAATCTGGTGGAAATGAAGTACCCGAATTTGGGGGTGTCACAAGTTGGTATCAAAGCCTTAGATTATGAACCTTAGGTGGGGAAAAGCCTTAGCAAATAACCTTTGAAAAGATAGCGGTGATAAACTCTTATCGAGTTTCAAGGAAGAAGTAATAAAACACTTATGTGCTTATGTTATTACAACTTATGTGCTCGTGAGTGTCGAGTAGTAATGATTAGTAATTAAAACTTAAAATGTTGTTGTCAGGATGGCTAATATAGGAGAATCTAGTTAGGCTAGGGAGGAAGGACCTCGTATGCTTAGAGAGGAGGAGCCTCGAGATATTCAGGTGGTTTGGGAACAACTACTTGTAATAACCCGGGATTTCGAATAATCCAAAATTTGTGAATAATTTTTTATTTATTTAATATTGATTGTTAATATTGCACTGTGTATCTGTGATACGAGTTTTGAGTAGTGGTTAATTTGTGTATTAACTGAGAAATTAGAGTAGAGTTTTTATTAACAATTTTAGAAAACCGTAAACCTAATTTTTGGATAGGGATTCGGTAGAAAATGCAATTAAAATAATTGTATTGATGGATACGTGTTTGTATTGTGTTGATTCAATTACCAATGATTGACTGGATAGGGTTTAAACTTTGTAAACCCTAACAAGGGATTAAAAACCCTAATCTCATATTTAGAAAACCAAATGTATAGTTAAAAACCCTAATTGTACGCCGAGAAACCCTAATTTAAAATATAGGAATCCTAAACCCTAATTAGGAAACCCTAATCCTAATTAGCGAGCATAATGTGTTTATTAAACACTAATATGATTAAGAAAATCTAATTTAATTAGGAAACCCAAATTTTAATTTCAAAATTTTAATTTTCTAAATTAAAACCCTAATTTAGAAAATCTTAGAAAGTTAGTAATTTAAAACCTAAGGGTTAGAACCTTAGGGTTAAACCCTAAGGGTTTATGCAAATGTCAAGAATGCCTTTAAAATTACATGTACAATGACTAAAATGCCCTTTTTCATTTCTTTATTTAGTAACTTGTAGAATTTTTCTAGACTTTAGTTGTTCACCAACTAATTTGACTTGGTGACTCAAAACTCTACCACCTCACCCGAGACCAGCAGCTAGGTAAGTAACATAAATTGCATTTATATGATATAAGAGATTAAAAGATAGAAAAAGTCTACAAAAGTTGCTCATTTGCTAACTTGCTCTCACCAACTCATTCTCTCTCTAAACCTTCGAATTCCTCAAGTATTTCAGTCACATATTACCTCTCTAAAACACCACTAACAGATAAGGAGATCTAAGATTAAGCATATTCAAGAGAAGGTATAAACCCAATCTCATTCTAGATCTTGTATGCTAGGTTCAAAGTTGTGTTTATGTTTGTGTTAAAAGGTGTTTTTAGTCGTCTATGATGATCCATGATGGATCCATAGCATCAAATGGCTTTAAAGTAGTGTTTTTCAAAATCAGTACAAGAATAAAATTTGTGGTCTGACAAGCTAATGTCAGGAGCCACAGATTCTTGTTTGTTTGTTGTTTTTGATGTTTTAAAGTTGTAATTTGTAGTCTGGTATGTGGTCTTTAATCTTCAAGTGGAATCAATCTCATTTGATGTCTAGATTTGTAGTTATTTATGGTCAAAACCCGCTTGATCGCAAGATGCCATGAACTTTCTCGGGTAACCCGTAAAGTGTAAGATCGGCGTCTGACGACCTTTTGAATCAGCTTTAGATCCGATGTGATTGATTTTGTTTGATGGTGGTTTTGTAACCAGCTTGTAGCCTAACATATTTACTTTACATGTATAGCTTTAGATCGTTTATATAATCAGCAGATTGATCAGGGTAAGTGGTCAAACTAGGCCATAAGGCCATAACTTAGAGATTCTGGAATTCCCAGAAACAAGAAGAACACGTTTTTTTGACAGCCTTTGACCAAACTAAAGCTTGTGATTTTGTTGTTGTTTATTCGATTTGTTGTTGTAGTATTGTTGCTTGACATATGGAATTCAACTTTGAACCATTACACCACCAAAATAATGTTCAGAGTATAGATTAAATTGAGCATGAAAGTATCAACTAGACACTGTCTGAGTTTCTGGGTTACCCAGAAAACCCAGATGTGACTTAACAGTAAGTTTAGGGAGCTGGATCTTCATGATTTATTGTAGTATGAGCAGAATAATTATTGTAACTTGTAGAGTTACATAAACACTATAGGTGGGATGTTCAAGATAGCCTGTAAACTAAGTATATCGATAATTAAACGTGGTCAAACGTTGACTTGAACACGAAAGCTGCCGCTGTTCTTGAGCTCAAGAACACCAACATCGACGCTTTGTGTCGCTAAAGGGCTATAGCGAAGGTTTATTTATTTTCTAATTTCTGATTTTCCGAAAATTATTTAAAAATAGAAATAAATTATAAAAATTATTAAAATGGTTTTAAAATTATTTTAAATAATGAAAATAATTTTGACCAATTGAATATTTTTTCTTTAATATTTATAATTATTTAAATATTAAAGGTATTTAATTTATTTAATTAGTGTATTAAATACATTAGAGAAAAATAATTTAATATTATAAAAATCATTTTAAATAAGAATAATGTATTTAAAATATTTTGAGTTATAAAATATAACTTTTAATATTTTAGAGAATTTTCATTAATAATTTAATATTAATGATATTAGATTTATTTAATTGTTAAATTAAATAAATGAATTAAAAATGATTTTGTTGATTTAAAAATGAGAAAATGATTTGAAAATATTTGAAGTTATAATTAAGGACTTTTAATATTTGGATAATAATTTCATTAATATTTAGAAATAATTGGTAATGATTTAAAATGATTTTAATTATTTTAAAAATCATTTAAGAAGAATATTAATGATTTAAAAATATTTTAATGTATTAAAAATAACTTTAATATTTTGACAAGTATGTCATTAATATTATTAAATATTAATGATGATAAGATTTTTTGATAATTAAATCATTTAAAAATGATTCTGATGTTTGAAATTTTTTTATAAATTATAATAATTGTTTATAAATTATTAAAAGCTTCCGAAAAATGTTATAATGGAGAATTGACTTATCTAATATAATATTGAAGCTTAAAAACCGAGTGTAATTGACAATAACTGTATTAATTGTCGAATAGGGAGACCGTAACAATCGGTAAAATAGACAAGTCCAAACCGAATCGAACTAGTTAGACTTGTTAAGTGTTTATATAGGTTATAAACACTGATGTGGCTATGTGGTAATGTGCCTAGGATGAAGATTGGCTGTAAATTACAGTGATTTGTGTTATGAAATATTGTACTAATTGTGAGACTGACATTATTGATTATAGGTCTTACTTAACGCAGCTTAATTATATCAGTAAGCGAAAGAATCAACACGAAAGGCAAGTTTCCTAACTCAACTTGAGTTACTATTTTTCAAGCATGGTAATGAATAATTATTGATAGTTATTCACATCTATAATGATTGTTGTAATTCGTACGTAGTGAAATTGAATAATGTTCTATTACTTGAACTAATTATAAATCATGTCTTAGCTAATTGTTTAGGCGAGACTAATATTTGTTAAAGCATGAAATGTTCTATTCATTATGAACTGAATTGTTATTGGAAGATCTATGCCATTGATTTCGGCTAGATTAGTATTGTTACTAATTATTGAAATCATAGTATTTCTTTGAAAGTAATCCAAACCATATTATTGTGGTACGGACTCATGAAGTAAGACTGAGATGAACAAATTTTAATGTCGTAAATCGACCTATGTGCTATTATTGAGTATTATGCATAATATAGGGTACAAAGGAGTTGGCCACTCCAGGTACTTGCAGAAGAGTATAGTTTAGTTTTTATAACTAATTTATATTCTTGTGGTAATTTAGTTAATAACTAAATGATTCCTCTATTAGTTTATGATCCTTTGTGATCTCTCAGCATGAAATATGGGTATATCCCACTTTATTAAAGATCGTTGCACTATTGTTAATTCCTTTTATTAAATTGAATATTATTGAATCTTTGACAGAATTATACTCTTTCATATCGAATATGTTATTCAGTATGAAATAGTAGAAATTTTTATTATTGAGATCGGATTATTATTTCGCTATCTCAAAATCGTTTGATTGTTGCTGAAGTTCTATACAAGCTAGACTCTTCTATTCATGATATATATATAATTTATTGTATTCTTAACTTGGGCAAACTTGTTGCTCACCCTTACTAAATAAAATATTTCAGCTAGGAACGATGAGGCTAGCGGGGCTAAGCAAAACAAAGGCACATGCATAGTGCTGGAGTAGTTTTATGTTAAGCATATTTACTATGTTGTTTTGTAAACCCTTTTTGTATATCTAAAGGGTAAATTTGTAATGTTAAGGTTAGATGACCTGGGATAATGTTGTTAACCTATTAATTAACGTTATGTAAGTTTATATTCATCAATGAATGGGTAGTTAGATGTTATTATATTGTGGATCGTGAGCACCAAACTCGAGGGTCAGGTAATCCGAATTTGGGGGCGTCACAGGTTGGTATCAAAGCTGTAGGTTATAAACCTTAAGTGGGGTGGGGAAAACCCTAGGATTATAACCATAAGCATGATAGAGAATACTCATTTAGAGTACTAAGTGAGAGATTGATAAAACGTACTGATAGTGAGATATGAGAACACATAGTGTGAGAAGATATCGGGAGAAGATAAGATGAGTATGGAGATGCCCGTGGCTGTTGTGATAAATCTAGCAAGCGATCATGAAGAGTACCCTAAGATGGAGCTGGATGAAGTGGAAGAAGCATATTCCAAAGAAACAAAAGTGGAGCCAGAAATAAAGATCAAAGATGGGGAAGAAGGAAAAGTAGCAATCAAAGAAGGTCAAACATCTACAGAAGTTCAAGACTCAAGGACTAAAGTACTTCTTCTGGAGGAATTATGGAAGACAGAAAGAGCATTACGCGAGATGACAGAAGAACGAAATAATTTGAAGGCACAAGTCGATAGAATGAGGGTTAAGTGTAGTGTATCATCTAAAGATGCAGGTAAGAAAAAGAAGGGTAATAAAAGGAAAAAGAACTACGACAGTGACAACAACATAGAGAATTCGCATTCAAAGAAGAAACTAGTATGTGGCAAGTGTAGAAATAACCATTTGGGGGAATGTATATTGTAAGACCCCAACTTTTATAAGTAAAGATGAATTTTCTATAAATACTATTTTTGAATATTATGGAATAAATTTGATATAATGTTATAGTTGTGGGTAATATTTATAAATTTTGCAAAGTAAACAAGTTGTTATAAAATATTCGTTTGGTCGGGGAATATTCTTTTTTGTCGGGGAATATTAGTACGACGGTACAATCATTGGTGGACCCCACAATAGAATTATTGTCGGATTGAGAAAAAAACGCAAAAAAATACTTTATGAAAATAACTACGGAGGTGTTACCGTTAAAAACCGCTGAACTACCCTAGTAGTAAAAGTACGAAAGAATACGCATGGTTGCATAGTAGCACACTTCTGTATTGATTATTGATGCTTACGTGAGAAGTCACTCACTATACTCAATTATTGCTACAATGAAATTGCGTGATCATATCTCTTATACTATTGATTCAATTATTGTCACAAGATCATCTCAGATAATATGTTATATTATTAAATCAATAATTGAGACGACAAGTTATAAATGATTAATAATTGTTGAAAGATTAAATATGTGTTGATTAAAAATAAAATGATTTGTAGTAATATTTATTCAATCCTTGATGCATATAAAGAGTCTGTTATGAGACGTTTGTGGTAAGTTTGATTATTTTATGAGACGTTTGTGGTAATTACCTTCGTCAATAGTAATTACCTTTACCAGACGTCAAACCACTTGCCGTTTCACATTACAGGCGTCGAACTAATTGTCGTTTCACATTACAAAAGGCCGAACTAATTTTTGTTTCACATTACAAAAGCGCCAAACCACTTTTCTTTTCACATCACATCACCAAATACAAGCCACTTGCCTTTTCACATGGCAAAAGCTAAGCTAGAAATCTTCTATAAATAGAGGACTAGTGCTTCATTATTTTCACGAAATTCATTCAAGTCAGAGAGAGAGAAAGTATAGAGAGAATAAGAGAGAAGAAGAAGAGTATTCACACTACACTATCGCAGATTCAATCTCCTACTAAAGTAAGGGGTGTTATTCTTTCTTATCCATGAAGAGAACTGCTTGTTATTCCATTGCTTATTATTCTCATGGAATAACTTGTATACTGCAGCCACCCTATACTTGGTGACATTCTTCTATTATTATGTTGGAACATCCATGTCTGTGTGTTTTACACCCCACCGGTTCCATTCTTTATTATTCTCGCTTGAATATCCTGTTTGTGGCATTTTACGCCGGACCGGTTCCGTTATTTATTATTCATTGGAATAACTCACTGGCGTGCGATCTATCGCATGCATGGTGATTTCTTTTGTTATTCCATTCTTTATTATACTCAATTGGTTAAAACTTTGACTTCTATACTCCATAAAATTAGTGGAATATCCTTGATATTTGCACTTCATCCAATATCCTTTCATGGAAATATTCTTCTAAGTATTCTTGAATTTTACTCTACAAAGCAAAGATCATGTTAATGCTTTGATGTTATTGGTTCCTGGATAAATTAATTCTTGAACTTGTTTTATTGAATTCTTATATCATTGTCATCATCCTCATGTTTATATTATGTTGAAAGTCATCCTGGGCTCAGAGTATGTATGGGGGATGGACTTGGTATGATTATGACCAGGGATTATTCGGTGTAATCATGACCGTAATGTTACAAATGATGTGAAAATTAAAAGTCTCATTGGCCCGTAGTGCATTGATGGATAGTTATTGGCATGATCATGACCATTAATGAATACACAAATATTCTTGGCCCGTAGTGCATGAATAATTGTGGTCGATACTAAAGAATATCCTCGGTCAGTAAGTGCAAGGGTGATTCGATGATGTGGAATATTTATTAAGTCGAGTCTCAAAGAATAACAAAGATAAAAACCTTTTAAATCATAAAAGATAGTAGATTTTATTTTCTACTTGACTCTTTTAATGGATTCATTGGTTCACCGCAGCTTAAACTTGATGTTTATTATATTTTATCGCTTTAACACTTGTTGTTGAGGCTAATGATAATTTATTCGCATTATCGTAGTCATAATATTTCTTACTGGGCTAGTTGAGCTCACCCTTTCTTTCACTGTTCTCTTCAGAAAATGAGAATATAGCTGGGACTAGTCGGGGAACGGAGTAATGGTCTAGAGGATAACACTAGTAGTCCTCACTATTCTATGAAATAGTGTGTTAATAAATGTATTGAGGACTCCTTTTGAGTTTGTATAATCTCTAGTAGACAATATTTGTATTCAAACTCACAGCTTTATATTTTGTCGATTGTACCTGACAGACTTGTATTAGTAAGTTGTATTTGAATTACATACCATGTATCTCAAGCACCCAAGTCAGGTGATGTATACCTAATTTTGGGGGCGCCACAAATGGTATCAAAGCTTAGAGATATGATCCTCAGCTAAGATGTGAGAATAGTACTAGGAGGGAGAGACGGGAATTCCTTCGCTAGTATGACCTACCTAAGTTTATGTGCTATTTTATTGGTCATTCGTAATATAGGGATAATATGTTACATGTCAATTAACCTTTTGTTTTGTGGCGATCTCGAAAATGACATCCGAGAATGTTGAGAATAGCAATGGAGCACAGTGTGACCGCTGATTCACCACATATCAATAATCGTGATAATGTGCATCAAGAAGGCGATAATCCTCATGCAAACAATAACACCGACCAAATGATGAATGATCAAATGTTCAGAGGCTTTTATGCAATTCATGCAACAAAGAAAGCAGAGCGCCTCTCATCCAAATCATTGGTGAAATCTTTGGATCTCTCGCCACACCGCTAAATGCTTCAAGGAGTCGGGACCACCGGGAGTTTAAGGGAGAGCCCAAACCACTTATAATTCAAACATGGATAAAGCGGATCACCAAGATATTTGATGTCTTGGGATGCTCGAGGAGCAAAAGGTTCCCTTCTCACGCCTTTGTGTTATGAGGAGAGGCGGATTATTGGTGGGAATCGGTAAAGCGTACTCAACCTGCCGCACTAAAGATGTCTTGGGAGAAGTTCCAAGAGTTGTTCAACGACAAATACTTTCCCGAAAGTATTCGCCACATGAAGGAGGTGGAATTTATCAAGTTGGGACAAAATAATATGACCGTGTCGCAATACGAGGCAAAATTTATGAGTTATCACTTGTTTGTGTCCCACTTGGTGGATAATGAATAGAGAATGGCGCGAATGTTTTTAAGAGGTTTGAAGCCGGAGATACGTCAACATCTTATTTCTCATAAACTGTGTTTGTATTCAGATGTTGTAAATAGGGCTCAGTTAGTGGAGCACGATAACGAGTCAACACAACTAAAAGAGAGCAGCCGGCAAAATTATAATACCAGCGAGAGTAGTCATCGAAGCGGTGACAACAAGCGTGGAGGGATTCAACAGACCAGAAATGGTAACCACTTCGTTGGTAATAAGAATGGACATTTCAAGAAAAGGAGATTCAACAATGATGGAAAGAAGTCAGCACCATCACCCGTTGTTAAGGAAGGAGAAAGACCACCTATCGTCTGCTTCAAATGCGAGGGGAGGACACATCATCCAAATCTGCGATGTCATCCCAAAGCATGTTATAATTGTGGAAGAGAAGGTCACTTAGCTCGATTTTGTCATTTCATCAAGACAAATTCAATTTAGGATGGAGGCACCAAAGGTCAGTCCCCGTAAAAGTCAAAATCGGTAGTCTAAAGGAGAGCGTTTGTTGTGACCTCACAGAGAGTAAGGAACCCGAATGAGGTCATCACGGTAAGCTTATCATAAACTCTAACGAAGTCTATACTTTATTTGATACCTGGTTCTACCCATTCTTTTATTTCTCCTACTTGCGCCATCAATTAAATTTGACTCGGAGAAATTAGACTTTGACTTATCTGTGGAAACTCCATTGGGAGAAACCTTCATTACATCCAATTGCTTATAAGTCTTGTTTGGTTCAAATCGGTACCTCATATTACCTCCGCCGATCTTATTTCATTAAAATACTTGCATTTGACGTGATTCTAGGATTGATTGGTTAACTACTTATCATGCAAAAATTGATTGTTTTCGTAAGGTTGTTAGCTTTCATATTCCTAATCAACCTATTATGCGAATTCAAGCGACCAAACCATTAAAATCAATCACGGTCATCTCAAGCCATAAAGCTATTCGTTTATTGAAAAACGGATGTCAAGCTTTCTTAGCTCATGTCACAGATTTAAACAAAAATACGTCAGTTTTGAACGATATTTCTATTGTTAATAAATTTCTGATCGTATTCTCAAGAACTTCCCCGGCCTACCCCCAGAGCATGAAATTGAATTTTGTATCGACCTTGAACCCGGTACAAAACCTATTTCCAAAGCCCCATATCGAATGGCTCCTATTGAACTTCAGGAGTTAAAAACCCAACTACAGGAATTGTTAGACATTGGCTTTATTCGTCCTAGTACTTCTCCTTGGGGTGTTCCTGTTCTATTCGTGAAAAAGAAAGATGGGAGTATGCGACTTTGAATTGATTATCGGGAGTTGAATCATGTCACCATCAAAAATAGGTATCCATTGCCACGTATTGATGACCTGTTTGACCAGTTGCAAGGAGCCAAATTCTTTTCAAAGATTGATCTTCGTTCTGAATATCACCAATTGAAGATTAGAACCGATGACATTCCAAAGACGGCTTTCAGAACTCGGTACGTGCATTATGAATTCCTAGTCATGTCCTTTGTATTGACTAATGCTCCTGCTGCCTTCATGGATATGATGAACCGAGTATTCAAGGAATATTTGGATCACTTTGTGGTCGTCTTTATTGATGACATCCTTATTTATTCCAAAAGTCGTGAAGATCATGAGCAACACTTGAGGCTGACACTCCAAAAGCTTCGTGAATATAAGCTTTATGCCAAGTTGAAGAAATGCGAGTTCTGGCTTGAGGAAGTAGTATTCCTTGGGCACGTGGTATCAAGTCATGGAATATCTGCTTACCAAGAAAGATTGAAGCTATTCAAAGCCGGAGCAACCTAAATCGATGATCAAGTACGTAGCTTTCTGGTTTAGTCGGGTTATTATCGGAGATTCGTGGAAGGATTTTCTCGAATCGCTACTCCATCGACTTCGACTAACTCCTGAAAGATACAAAGTTCGATTGGAGTGAAGAATGTGAGAAGACTTTTCAAGAACTCAAGAGGAGACTCATTTCAGCACCTGTTCTGACAATACCATCTGGCTCGGAGGAATTTATCATCTACAGTGATGCTTCGGGCAAAGGGTTAGGATGTATTCTCATGCAACATGGGAAAGTCATAGCCTATGCCTCACGACAACTTAAAGAATATGAGAGGAATTATCCTACTCATGATCTAGAGTTGGCAGCTGTTGTCTTTGCACTTAAAATTTGGAGGCATTACTTGTATGGGGAGAAAGTGGAGATCTTTACGGATCATAAAAGCCTCAAATATTTCTTCACTCAAAAGGAACTCAACATGCGACAACGACGTTGGCTTGAACTGTTGAAAGATTATGATCATACCATCCAATACCATCTTGGAAAAGCGAATGTGGTAGGCGACGCGTTGAGTAGAAGATCATATGCAAGTACGAGTGCGATATTGTTAACGCAGAAGCCCATTTTGTGTGACTTGCAAAGGATGGAGATAGAGTTAAAGACTCTGAGGACGCATGTGATGATAGCGAATATCACGAGTAGAACCGAATTTAATCGATAAAGTTAAAAGTCGCCAAGCTACGCACTGGAGGCGATGCGTATGAGGAAGAAAGTGCAAGAAGGTGCTATGCAGGAAGCAAGAATCGATGAAAAAGGAATACTTGAGTCAAATCCGGACTTTGTGTTCCTAACGACCACGATTTAAAGTATAAAATCATGATGGAGGCGCACAACACACCGCTTGCAATCCATCTCGAGTACCAAAATGTATCATGATATTCGCCATACATTTTGGTGGAGCAATATGAAGAGAGAGATAGCATTTGCTTATCTCAAGGTATCTAACTTGTCAACGAGTTAAAGCGAGCAGCATCAAGTACCAAAAGGTCCATTGCAACCACTTGAAATTCCGTAATGGAAGTGGGAGCACATTACCATGGATTTCAAGTATCGGTCTTCCTAAGGTTTCTCAAGACATAGATGCGATTTGGGTCATTGTTGATAGATTGACCAAGTCTGCTCATTTCTTACCGATACGAGAAACTTATACACTTGAACGTCTTGCTCGTATGTACATAAACGAGATTGTAAGACTGCATGGTATGACGGTATCCATAGTTTCTGATCAAGACCCAAGATTCACTTCACGATTTTGGGTTAGTATGCAAAAAGCTATGGGCACAAACTTACGATTTAGCTCGGCATATCATCCTCAGACGGACGGACAGTTAGAGAGGACTATTCAAAATGTTGAAGATCTATTAAGACTCTGTGTCCTTGATTTCAAGGGAAGTTAGGACAAGTTCTTACCATTGGTGGAGTTTTCCTACAACAAAAGTTATCAAGCAAGTATTGGCATGGCTCCATTCGAAGCGTTGTATGGAAGAAAGTGTTGTTCTCTAGTATGCTGGGATAAGGTGGGTGAAGCAACGTTGTTGGGACCGGAGTTGGTACGTATGACTACAGAAAAGATTCAAACGATCCGACAACGTATTCAGTAATACCATCATTTAGGACTGAGGATGACAAAAAATATTTTAAAGAAAACGAATCCAGTGAAACAAAAGAACAAAAATTAAGGATTCGTACTTTAAACAATCCGAGTTCAAAAATACTTCATAAATAATCATAGTGAAGTAAAATTTAAGAATGATCAAAACATGAATACAATCAAAGCTAGTATCCATAATAGATATTTTGGATAAAAAAATGAAAATTTAATTTTTCTGTGAATAGTACCGTATTCGTGAATAGTGTCGTATACGTGAATAGTGTCGTATACGTGAATAGTAACCCCGACACTAAAAGACAAGAATTTCACAAGAAAAATCTTACCAACATTCCGGCATAATGATATTAGAAGAAATAATATCGCTTTTAAAAAAATAATATCCCTTATCTCTAAAAAGACGGTGCATTTCACTTAGAATACTGGATATAGTGTCAAGGAACTTGCATCGATAACAACACTCAATGTATCAAAATATTCACAAGAATACGCTCGATAATATAGAGAGAGAAAGAGAGAGAAAACTTCAGTTTCTGGTGTGATTTTCAATTTTAACCTAAGCACCCTATTTATAGGAAAATGCTTAGAACACTAAAGTAAAAAATTTAATAAAATATTAATATTTTTAATAAATCTTCGCTCCCATCTCTTGAATATGAATTCATCATGTTTTCAATACTAGTGGGGCCCACCAATAATAACAAAAACATTTTTCTTAAAAAAAGTAATTAAAACTTCCAAAAATTAATTATTTCGGAAATTCATAACTTCAATAATTCATAATAAATAGCCCTTTTGTCAGAAAAATTTTAACCTTATGTATTTCCTATAGGAAATTCCATTATCTACAACTTTGTAGAAGAAAGTTTTTCCAAATTCCAAACAGAAATTGGCCGAAATCCACAAACGGGCGATTTTTTAGGCTATAATCAAATTTCAGTCAAGAAATGGGATCTATAAACATGAAAAACATGTTTTAAATATTTATTGCAACAAAAATACTCTTCCTCCTCATTTATTCATATATCCCACATTCATTGTAAGAATATCACCATTATTATATTATTAAAATATAAAAATATATTTAAATGAACTATTTTATCGAAAAAGATAAAATATTAATTTTCAACAATTGTCACATTAAAAATTTTCTCCATCTATATCCACATAAAATGAATATTTTCCTTATCATATAAATCAATAATTAATTATTCACAAATAATATTACGAATCACAATATTAGCAAAATTACGTTCCCGGAAAGAGAGGGCTTTCCAATAAGGATTTCTCCTTCTCGGGCGCCAATTAGGTGACCAAACCTCTCCTTAAATGAACTTTCTAGACATTGTCAATAATGTTATCTAATAATATTATTCAAATAATATGAATTATTGATCCGAAGGTAATGGAAAATAATCGTGTAATGATAATTATTGAAACAACAATAATATAAAATATCAACGTAGCAATTATTGAATCAATAAAATAAAATATTGAATGGTAATTACCGTAATAATTATTGAGTAAAGTGCTTCACGTAAGAATCAATCATTGGTGCAATACTCTGGTAATTTACCGTGTTTTTAACCACCGGTATTTTAACAATGATTAATGGTAATAACTACGCCGTTATTTATAAACAACTTATACTTGTCGTTTTCTTCATCCAATCGCTTTTCGTTATGGGGCCCACACAAGGCTGCGCCGTCGTACAAATATTCCCTGACAGTAAGAATATTTCACGAACAAACGAATATTCCCCGACAATAATGAATACTTTATAACCATTTGCTTATTTAAAATATTTGTGCATTTTACCCATAACTAACCACATTAATCAAATCAACCCTTACTATTTCAAAATAATAAATACAGGAAATTTAATTTCATTTATAATAAGTTGGGGTCTTACAACCTCCCACCTTATGAAATTTCGTCCTCGAAATTGACGTACGTACCTGATGTTTCGAAAAGGTGAGGATACCTCGCTTTTATTTCCGTTTCTAACTCCCAGGTCATTTCCTCAATAGCATGGTTCCTCCACAAAACTTTGACTTGTGGTATGACCTTTGTGCGTAGGACATGCTCCTTCCTATCCAAGATCTTGATAGGTACCTCCTCGTAAGTTGAATCTTCGGCTATCTCATCCGGTTCTAACTCAATAACGTGATTCAAGTCTTTCACATATTTACGAAGCACGGATATATGAAAAACATTATGAACACGAGACATACTTGGAGGTAACGCGAGTCTATATGTTACATTTTCTACTCGGTCAAGAATCTGAAATGGACCAATAAATCGTGGATTAAGCTTTCCTCTCTTCCCAAATCTTGTAACTCCCTTCCATGGAGCAACACGCAATAATACATGATCCCCAATACTAAATTCCACGTCCTTCGATGAAGATCCGCATAACTCTTTTATCGATCCTCGTGCTGCTTTGTATCGTTGTGTCAATCATTTGAATCTTTTACGTAGTCATACGTATCAACTCTGGTCCCAACAATGTTGCTTCACCAACCTCATCCCAACATACTGGAGAGCGACACTTACGTCCATATAATGCTTCGAATGGAGCCACACCTATACTCCCTTGATAACTGTTGTTGTAGGAGAATTCCACCAAAGGTAAATATTTATCCCAACTCCCTTTGAAGTCTAGGACACAGAGTCTTAATAGATCTTCAAGAGTTTGAATAGTCCTCTCTGATTGTCCGTCCGTTTGAGGATGGTATGCCGAACTGAATAATAAATCCGTGCCCATAGCTATTTGCAAGCTAACCCAAAATCGTGAAGTCAATCTTGGGTCACGATCTGAAACTATGGATATTGGCATGCCATTTAATCTCACAATCTCATTCACGTAAATACAAGCAAGACGTTCAAGGGAATAAGTCTCCCGTATCGGCAAGAAATGAGCAGACTTAGTTAATCTATCAACAATAACCCAAATCACATCTATGCCTTGAGAAACCGTGGGAAGACCCGTAATGAAATCCATGGTAATGTGTTCCCACTTCCATTTTGGAATCTCAAGTGGTTACAACGGACCCTTAGGTACTTGATGCTCCGCCTTTACACGTTGATAAGTTAAACACCTTGAGATAAACTTTGCAATCTCTCTCTTCATATTGTTCCACCAAAATGTATGTCGAAGATCACAATACATTTTGTTACTTTCAGGATGGATTGCAAACGGTGTATTATGTTCCTCCGTCATGATCTTGTATTTCAAATCAGAGTCGTTAGGAACATAAAGTCTGGAGTGGACTCGAAGTATTCCTTCTTCATCGATTCTCACTTCCGGAATAGCACCTTCTTGTACTTTCTTCTTCATACGCATTAGCTCCAGGTCGGTGGCTTGAGAAACTTTAACTTCATCGATTAAAGTTAGTTCTATGCGTATACTTGACATCATCGCACTCATTCCTGCATATGATCTTCTACTCAACGCGTCAGCTACTACGTTTGCTTTTCCAGGATGGTATTGAATGGTGTGGTCATAATCTTTTAATAGCTCGAGCCAACGTTGTTGCCGCATGTTGAGTTCCTTTTGGGTGAAGAAATATTTGAGGCTTTTATGGTCTGAATATATCTCCACTTTCTCTCCATATAGATAGTGCCTCCAGATCTTTAGTGCGAAAACGACTGCTGCCAACTCTAGATCACGAGTAGGATAATTCCCCTCATACTCATTAAGTTGTCGCGAGGCATAGGATATGACTTTCCCATGTTGCATGAGACCACATCCTAACCCTTTGCTCGAAGCATCACTGTAGATAACAAATCCATCCGAACCAGATGGTATTGTCAGAACAGGTGCCGAAATGAGTCTCCTCTTAAGCTCTTGAAAACTCTTCTCGCATTCCTCGCTCTATATGAATTTTGTATCTTTCCAAGTCAGCTGAGTTAATGGAGTAGCGATTTGAGAAAATTCTTCCACGAATCTCCGATAATAACCAGCTAAGCCCAGAAAGCTACGTACTTCGGTCACTGTCTTCGGTTGCTCCCAACTTTATATTTCTTCAATCCTCGTTGGGTTAACAAATACTCCAAGTTTTGACACCACGTGCCCAAGGAATGCTACTTTCTTAAGCCAGAACTCGCATTTCTTCAACTTGGCATATAACTTGCTTTCACGAAGCCTTTGGAGTACCAACTTCAAATGGTGCTCATGATCTTCATAGCTTTTGGAATATATGAGGATGTCATCAATAAAGACAACAACGAACTAATCCAAATATTCCTTGAATATCCGGTTCATCATAGCCATGAAAGCCACAGGAGCATTAGTCAATCCAAAAGACATGACTAAGAATTCATAATGCCCATACCGAGTTCTGAAGGCAGTGTTTGGAACATCCTCAGCTCTAATCTTCAGCTGATGATATCCAGAATGAAGATCGATCTTTGAAAAGAATTATGCTCCTTGCAACTGGTCAAACAGGTTATCAATACGAGGTAGCGTATACCTATTCTTGATTGTGACATGGTTCAATTCCCGATAGTTAATACAATGTCGCATACTCCCATCTTTCTTCTTTACAAATAAACAGGAGCACCCCAAGGAGATGTACTAGGACGAATGAAATCGATGTCCAACAATTCCTGTAGTTGGACTTTTAACACCTGAAGTTTAATAGGAGCCATTCGATATGGGGTTTTAGAAATGGGCTTTGTACCAGGTTCAAGATCAATAAAGAATTCAACTTCAAGCTCTGGGGGTAGACCGGGAAGTTCTTCCGGAAATACGTCAGGAAATTTACTAACAACAGGAATATTATTCAAATCTGACGTGTCTTTATTCAAATCCATAACATGGGCTAAGAAATCTTGACATCCGTTTTTTAATAAATGAATAGCTTTATGACTTAATATGACAGTGATTGATTTTAATGGTTTAGTTGCTTGAATTCGTACAACAGGTTGGTTATGAATATGAAAACTAACAACCTTACGAAAATAATTAATTTTGGCATGATGAGTAGTTAACCAATGAATCCCTAAAATAACATCAAAAGCAAGTATCTTTAAAGAGATAAGATCAACAGGTAATGTGATGGTGCCAACTTGGATCAAACAAGATTTATAAACAGTGGATGTGATGGAAGTTTCTCCTAACAGAGTCTCCATAGATAAATCAAAGTCTAATTTCTCTGGAGTTAAGTTTAAACGTTGAGCACAAGCAGGAGAGATAAATGAATGGGTAGCATCGGTATCTAGTAAGGTATAAACTTTGCAAGAATGTATGATTAGTTTACCCGTAATCACCTCGTTTGGGTTCCTCGCATTTTGACCAGTTATTACAAACGCTCTTCCAAGAACCGTTGACTTTAACTTTTCTGGGACAGTCTTTTGAGTCACCATTCCCACTGGACTTGGTTTTTCCACCTTACAATCTCGAGCGATATGTCATTCCTTTCCACAATTATAACATACCTTGAACTGTTGTGGGCAGTTTGGGCTGATATGTCCCTCTTTCCCGCATTTATAGCATACGACCGGTGGTCGTTCTCCTCCCTTAGAACCAGTTGCTGCTGGTGCTAACGTCTTTGCATTGTCATTGTTGAATCTCATCTTTTTAAAATTTCCTCCTGACTCGCTTCTTTTATTTTCATGGCCATGATTTCCACCAAAGTGGTTACCATTTTTGTCCGTATTTTTCTTTCTCCGCTGGTTATCGTTGTTTTGATGACTTCTATCTCCGGTATGATCCTGGTTGTGGTCCCTCGGTTGAACGTACTCATTATCTCGTGCTAATAATTGAGCCCTATTGACAACATCTGAATAGAGAGAAAATTTATGAAAAATGAGATATTGATGTATGCCGGGTTTCAAACCTCTCAGAAACATCCGCGTCATACGTTCCTCATTCTCCACCAAATGAGGTGCAAACCTGGATAACTCTGCAAACTTCACCTCATACTGGGACATCATCATGTTGTTTTGTTCCAATCTAATAAACTCCACTTCCTTCATATGACGAATACTTTCAGGAAAGTACTTGTCATTGCACAGTTTCTGAAACGTCTCCCAAGACATCTTTGAGTGCGGTGGATGGGTACGCTTCATAGATTCCCACCATGAATCGCCTCATTACGGAACATAAAGGTGGCGAATGGAACCTTCATTCCTCCGGTGCATCCCAAGACATCGAATATCTTGGTAATTTGTTTGACCCACGTTTTTACTTTAATCGGATCTAGCTTTCCCCGAATTCCTGTGGTCCCAACTCTTTGAACTACTTGGTGTGACGAATCGTATGCGTTGTTATCATTTCCACAGTATTTTGTGCACGAGTCTCCTAAATGCGATTTTGCATGAAATCAAAAAGGTTCTAAACATTCCGTCGTTCATCATCTGCTCAATGGTGTTGTTCACAGGAGGAACATTGCCAGCCTGTTGCACGTTCTCCTCGTTGGTGGGTAAAGGTGTCTCCACGGTTTCATTTACTCCACTGTTAACATTCTCAGTCGACATTCTCAAATACTGCTATAAAACAAGGGTTAATTAAAAAAATCAACATATCACATAATATCCCTATATATTGACCAACCAACAAATAAGCTTAGGTAAGACACATTAGCAAAGGTTTTACTCGTTGTTGGTTGATTTCACAATCAAAGCAAACGTGCAAGTATACACGGTCAACAAGTAATATAGTGATAAAATAGAGTGTTGATCCCACAGAGAATTCTAATTAATAAACTCCAACTACTAGTACTATATCAATTCAATTTTATTTAAACAACTAATAATTGTGATTTTTAGAACTAAGAAAACTAATTTTAACAAAGCAAGGAATTATTCTAAAAGAAAACAAATAAACAACTAAAATTGATCGACTTCAGAGAAATAAGAATTAAGACTCCAATATCCCCAATTATGAATTATAAATCAATTATTCAACTATCCCAATTATTATGTCTACTGAATTGTTAACGGGAATTCTCAAATACCAAAAGCCCTTTCTCAAGTGATCATTTGCCTTCTATTTAATCCAAGTTAATTTTTCTATATCTCTATGCAAAACAATTGAATTAAACTCGTTACAATCCCAATTCCTTATGTCTTACATATGGCAAATAGATAATCTCATTCTATTCACAAACCTAATTATTCACTGTGCAAATAACTAAGTCACATGTCACCATGCCCAGTTCTAACCCTAGAATTCCTTTCTCAATTCCTTCTAGAGTTACAAGGTAATTATTGGCCAGATAATTAATCAATAAGCACAAGGCAAGATGAACAATTCACTTCAACATAAATAATTGGAATAAATCAAATAATCAATTCATAACCATAAAAGGTTCCATTGGAATCTTAATAAAAGAAATTAGTTCATAATGACAATTAAAACCAACAATAATTGATAAATCATCCTTAATGAATTACACAATTTAAAAGAATAAAGAAGAAGAAGAACTCCAAATCCCAATCTTCAAAATCTGCTCTTGCTCCTTGATTAATCTCCCAATTGTGTAGAATGAATCCCCTAATTCAATGCAAATAACCAATTTATACTTTACTTGTCCACTCTAGCAATCCCAATCCAAATAGGCTTTAAACAATCTCCAAATAAGAGGTCAAACGAAAAGTCAATGCCCGATCAAAGCAGAAATCAACACGCTTTGTCCAATCAATCGAAACTCAGCTTGAAGTACCGTGCTGGATTATCAAAAGGAAATAAGCGCCCATTTGGTGACGAAGTGATGCTCAAGCCCTTTTTTAGCCCAAATGCTCCCCATTGTTCTTACAGCTCCCAAACCTACAAATCAAAACATAAACACAGTAAACATGATACAAAAAGACTCGAAAATACACAAATCTAAGCTCAAGTATATCCAATTCATGGGTATATTACCCAATCATCAAATACCCCCAAACTTAAATCGTTGCGTATCCTCAAGCAATAAAACACAAACAACACGAAAAACTAAACATCATGCAAATGCAAACAATCTATATGTTCTTAATTCCAGCAATTCAATAGTTGACGAATATCCATAGGCCTCAGAAAAATCACAAAAACCTGCTAATACATCATGATAAAGCAGATCAATAATATCCCAACAATCAATGAATCCAAATATGATATTACTGATATTGTGAGTGTGTGCTCAAAACCATGCTAACCAACGAATAGCAAAATATGAAAGATAATAAAGTTCTTATTAGGCATCAAACAGTTTCAACTCAAGAACTCATCAAATAAACTAGATTCAACTAAAATTAAACACTCACCAAAATCCAGGGGTCAACGAGGAATACTTATGCTTGTTATTGCAAAACGGGGGCATTTTGCACTTTTCCCACTTTATTATTTTGTTTATCTTCTTTTCTCTTTTTTTTTCTCATGACTATGCATTGTCTTATTCCCCTAGGCTTTTCAATGCTACCTTAACGAGCTTTCGACCAACGACTCCCAATCCATTAAGACCTTAGGGCGCTAGGTGTAGAGACAATCCCCTCAGGCTTACTTACTCAAGTAACAAAGGCCACAAAACTAGACAAGCATGCCACGGTGTTTATTCTTTTTTTTTTCAAAGCTTATATACTCCAAATATTTTTCCCCCAAACTTGAGTTCATATCTAAATTCAGTCTTCACTAGCTATTTAACTTGTTCCTTCATTTCACTAGCATTCATCCTTTAGAACTCAATTATCTATCCATTTAAACTATCATAGCCAACATGGTCATTTTGCAAAATGTGCTATCCTTGAAATATCAGTGTCAAACAGATAGAGATTTAAATCATGTCAAGACAATCATATCACTGACTCAACACTCCTTACTAGACTTGTTCATGCAATTCTAATTTCATCCTTGGCCCACAAATACACGCACTATCAAAAGCTAGAATTAACATGCAATCCTAAATGAAACATTTATAATAATCAAAACATCCACAAACTATTAACAATCACAGTTTACTCATGCAAATAAAAATAAACTAAATAACTACCCCCAAACTTATCTAGAGCAATGTCCTCATGCGAAAGATAAAATAATATAAAACAGAGGACTTCCCTGATGAGCTTAAGCCTCGAGTGGAGCATCGTCATCCTCGTTCATCTCTAGACCAAAAGGGGGAAAGACTGGTAGGACTGGGGCTGATGGGAACTGACTGAGACTAACACCCGGAAACAACTAGGTGTTCATAGCATTCTGTGCAGTAAACTGATCAACCAAGTACTTGTAAATCACATCTTGATGTTCCGAGAGACGGACATTTTGGGCTTCCAGATTATAAAACCATCCGTTAACTTCACGTTGGACTGCTTCGGGAACCACACCACGATAAGCTGTAGACGATGAACCATAAGTCGGTGGGGCCTGAGGTGGTGGAGCTTGAGAAGGTTCGGCTTGGGGAATTATGAAACCCAATCCCCTAGGGTGGTTTGCTCCACCAGTCCACACTTTATACCGGCTAATCAACTTATGGTCCAACACAGGCATAGGTGTTTGAATCATCTCGTCTGATTTCCATTTGACTCCGAATTTAGAACACAAAACGTAGATGAGAGACGGATGTGGTAATCCCCTTGTTGTCCCTCCTCTGGATGCGCGGAGGATAGACTACTGAATAATATGGCCTACATCAATTTTGAAGCCTTTAATGATGGAGTATAAAAGCACTGCTCGTTCCCTGGTGACATGACTCACATGGGTGCATGGCATTAGTTTGGCGCAAATGAATGCATACCACGCCTTCCCATATAAGCTGAGGATAGATAGTGGAAAGGTCATGCTACCATGTTCATGTACTGTCCATGTGGTGCCCGACTGACAAAGTTCATGAATTATCTTCTCATAATTCGGCCCATCACTCACAAGCCGTGCGTACTCGTCGTTCAGTCCCTCTAGTGGCAGTTGATAGCACCCATTTAAGTCCTCTTCGCCAATTTCCACTATTTTGCCCCTTACAAAGACACCGTAATGATAGTGCTCAGGCACGTTGGCGTAGAATTCCTTGACAACTGCAATCACTTCTAGGTCTGGCTGCTCAGTTAGTGTGAACCAATTTCTCTCCGCTATCATCACTGCCAACTCCCCATCCTTCGCTTGATCGGGTCTCAAGCCGCGTTCTGGGACTAGTGAGCGGGTAGCCATGCGGTTATAGCGTTCCTGTGCCTCAACGGAGACGAATCGTTGGCTATTAAATTTCGAAGGGGCCGATGCGGAACCTGAACCTTCGCCGCGTTGACGCTTTAAAGCCATGTAGAAAATTCTGCAATTACAGACATATACATGTATTAGCATTGAACATAATTTAAGTATGGACACACGTATTTATGATACTACTCCCAAACTTCAGTTCATATACGACATTATGTACATGGTTGAGAGTGTTGCATGATGTGTAATACATGGAAATGCGCAAGTTTATCGATTAGATGCATGTATTATTCAAATTCTTCAAATTTCAGAAGAGCAGAAGATATGTCTACTCAACGTGTTATATAGAGCACTAAGAGCACACGCATGCAGCCACACCGTGAGTATTTCTCGCTAATGAAAGATGTGTGTGATAATAGAGCCATAATATGATGGTGGTCATGTGGCGAAGTTACCCTGTGTGTGAATCTGAAACTGGGTAGCTTGGACCAAGATACTTGACTTAGACATAATCTCAAACACCTTGTGGGTGTACACTACATCCCTAGCATTCAATCACTTATAACAACATACTATCCCGATCCGAGATGAGTCACAAACGTGCAGTATAGGTTAGGCAAAATCAGAAGAATGACATGCTTCGATATTGGTATAAAAAGATATGAATCAAGTAGAGTATATACTATACCAACCACATAATTAGATAGCTTTGTGCCACAATAATTTAAATATAATGCACGACATACCTTGTTGAAATTGAGCGAGATAGATGAAAATTATGGAACACAGAGAACAAGGGAACGTGAAAATTTATCTCGAATTATGAAGATATTATTATTAACACTTTTCAGTTACCCTAAGAAGATAGTGGAGACGTGTGAGATATAATGAGAAGTAAAGAGAATTTCAAGTGGAATAGTGGAACCGTCTGGGCAGTTGACTCTATTTAGGACTCTTGAACGCACCCTCAGCGTCGGGGCGTTGAGATTTGACCTGGAACGAGCGTCGGGGCGCTGGGCTTCAGGGCCTCGTGACAGTGTTTAGCGTCGGGGCGCTGATTATGTATAGGAATAGAGCACCGGGGCGCTGGCCTTTAGGGCCTGGTACCGAGATACATCGCCGGGGTGCTAGTTTATAAGGGAAACTCAACACTGGGGCACTATCAAACAGAGTGTGGCAATGACCCGTAGCGCCAGGGCGCTTGAAATGCACTAGTCTTCAGCGCCAGGGCGCTTGGTGTCAGGGATACATGCATGAATTACTTGCTTGTAAGCTGCCACCGTGGTTCTTCTTGTTTGTCCTGCCAAGTACGGTCCTGCACCCATGGGAAATTTGTGAATTCATCTACAAAAATGTTTACTAGCAATATATAACTAACTAATTAAAGAAACAATATGAAATAAATTAAAGAAATAGAAACTAAATGGGTTGCCTCCCAATATGCGCTTGGTTTACAGTCATCAGCCCGACTTTGTTGCTGTGTTCAGTTTGTTACTGGGTCGAAAAGGTTCATGACCGTAGTTTGACATTCGATGGGTCCACTCCAGTAATGTTTGAGTCTTTGACCGTTAACCTTGAATGTGTAATTTGAATTTGGTTTCTCGATCTCGATGTTACCGTGTGGTGTAACAAACACAACTTTAAAAGGTCCTGACCAACGAGATTTCAGTTTCCCAGGAAATAAATGCAATCTTGAGTTGAAAAGCAAGACTTGTTGGCCTGGTTCAAATGTTCATTCAAGAATTTTCTTATCATGCCAAGCTTTGACTTTCTCTTTGTAAAGTTTTGCGTTTTCATAGGCGTTGAATCAGAATTCATCCATCTCTTTCAATTGCAGTAACCTTTTCTCACCCGCTGCTTGTACATCAAAATTGAGCTTCCGAATGGCCCAGTGTGCACTATGTTCTAGCTCGACTGGGAGGTGACACGCCTTTCCGTAAACCATTCGATAAGGTGACTTACCATTCGGATTCTTAAATGTTGTTCGATATGCCCATAGAGCATCGTCAAGACGTAAAGACCAATCTTTTCGTGACGGATTGACCACCTTTTCCATAATTTGCTTGACCTCCCTATTCGAGACCTCAACTTGACCATTGGTTTGGGGATGATACGCAGCTGCAATTTTATGACGAACCCCATACTTCACCAGCAATTTTGTGAACTGCTTATTACAGAAATGCGTTCCCTCATCATTTATTATTGCCCGTGGAGTCCCAAATCGTGTGAAGATGTTTTTCTTTAAGAATTGGAGAACAACATTGGCATCATTCGTGGGTAAAGCTGCAGCTTCTACCCATTTGGACACATAATCAACCGCCAGCAGAATGTACTGATTATTAAAAGATGATGGGAAAGGTCCCATAAAATTGATTCCCCATACATCGAACAGTTCTACCTTCAAAATAGAGTTGAGTGGCATTTCATTTTGCTTGGAGATATTACCTACGCATTGGCATCGATCACACTTTAGCACAAAGAGGTAAGCATCTTTGAATAGAGAAGGCCAGTAAAATCCCGATTGTAACACCTTGGTCTGCCGATTCGATCATCTAATAATGGCCTCCATAATCGATGAGTGGCAATGACCCAATATCTCATCCATCTCTTCATGTGGCACACAACGTCTAATCATTTGATCCGCGCACGCCTTAAACAGGAATGGTTCATCCCAATAGTACTGCTTCATGTCGTGGAGGAATTTCTTTCGTTGTTGTGAGTTCAAATCTGGTGGTAATACCTTAGCAACCATGTAGTTCACATAATCAGCATACCAAGGCAGTGTTGTGGTTACTCGGAGAAGTTGTTCGTCTGGAAATTTCTTGTTAATCAGTGCATTGTCTTTCCTTTGTACCTCTGCATTTTCCAACCGCGAAAGATGATCCGCCACTTAATTTTCTATACCCTTTCTATCCCGGATCTCCAAATCAAACTCTTGCAGTAGTAACACCCACCGAATTAACCTTGGTTTAGCATCTTTCTTCTCAATCAAATATTTGATTGCAGAATGATCCATGTAGACAATTACCTTGGTCCCAATGAGATATGCTCTGAATTTTTCAAAGGCAAACACAACTGCAAGTAGTTCTTTTTCTGTGGTTGTGTAGTTCAACTACGTATCTGTCAACGTCTTGCTTGAGTAATAGATTGTGTGAAAAATCTTGTCGTGACGTTGTCCCAAAACTGCTCCCACTGCATAGTCACTGGCACCGCACATCAATTTGAACGGTAAAGACCAATCGGGCGCCACAATGATTGGAGCAGAAACCAACTTCTTCTTTAATACCTCGAATGCCTCGATACATGACTGATCCATTTTGAAAGGCACGTCTTTCTCCAACAGGGAACATAAAGGTTTTGAAATTTGTGAAAAATCTTTAATGAAGCGTCTATAGAAACCCGAATGTCCCAAGAAGCTCCGGATTCCTTTCACGGATGATGGAGGAGGTAATTTCTCAATTGTCTCAATCTTTGCTTTATCTACCTCTAACCCTGCTGCAGAAACCTTATGCCCTAGAATAATCCCTTCTTTCACCATAAAGTGACATTTTTCCCAATTAAGAACCAGATTAGTCTCCACGCATCGTTGCAATACTAAAATCAAAATTTTCAAACAAAGATCAAAGCTATCACCGAACACAGAGAAATCATCCATAAATACCTCCAAGTTTTTCTCGACCATATCAAAAAAGATCGCCATCATGCACCTCGCTTGAAAGGTTCTTTGGTGCATTGCATAAACCAAAAGACATACGCCAAAATGCAAACGTCTCAGATATGGGCATGTGAATGTCGTTTTCTCTTGATCCTCCGATTGCTATGGCAATTTGATTATACCGAATAACCATCCAAGAGACAATAGAATCGATGTCCCGCTAGCTTTATCCAACATCCGATCAATGAATGGCAAGGGGAAGTGATCCTTGCGTGTGGCTTTATTTAGCTTGCGGTAGTCCATGCATACTCTCCATCCTGTAACTGTTCGAGTAGGGATGAGCACATTAGCTTCATTCTTCACCATTGTAATACCCCCTTTCTTTGGTACGCATTGTACAGGACTCACCCATGAACTATCTAAGATCGGGTAAATAATGCCAGCATCCAACCACTTTATAATCTCCTTTTTCACCACCTCCTTCATGATGGGGTTTAGCCTTCTTTGCATCTCAATGGTTGGTTTTTCCCCCTCTTCCATTAAGATTTTATGTATACAGAATGATGGGCTAATACCTCGAATGTCCGCTATAGTCCACCCGATTGCTGTTTTGAACTCACGCAAAACCTGTAGTAGTTTCTCCTTTTGCGTGTCAGTCAATTATGTCGAAACAATAACTGGTAGGGTATCATCTTTTCCCAAATAAGCATACTGCAGATGAGATGGTAGAGGCTTTAATTCCAGCACCGGTGGCTCTTCTATTGAGGGTTTGAACTTTTTACCTTCCGCTTCGGGCCTCTCTATGGTGTCAAAAGATTGAGTACTTTTCCGAAAGACTGATGGTGTGTCTAGCCATTTGACATATTCAATATCCTCTTCAATCCCACATTCGTCTGTCCGGAGCAAAATGGATTCAAGTGGGTCCTCTGAATAATTTGCGCTGAATTTGTGATTCACCAACTCCTCCATAATATCAACCCGCATACATTCACCTTTTACTTTTGGGTAAGACATTTACTTGAAAACGTTAAAGGTGACCTGTTGATCTTCAACTCGCATTGTCAATTCACCTTTTTGAACATCAATCAATGTTCTGCCTGTTGCCAAAAATGGTCGCCCAAGAATGATCGGGATTTCACTGTCTACTTCACAATCCAAGATAAAGAAATCCGCGGGGAAAATGAATTTATCCACTTTTACTAACACATCTTCAACAATACCTCGTGGATATATAACTGATCTATCCGCTAACTGCAAACTGATATTCGTTGGGCGTGGAGCCTGAAGTCCGAACTGGCTGTAGACGGATAATGGCATCAGATTTATACTGGCCCCCAAATCACATAATGCTCGACCCGAAAACTGATTTCCAATCTCACACGGTATATTAAAGCTACCTGGATCCTTGAGCTTCGATGTTAACTTATTCTGAATGATAGCGCTGCATTCTTCAGTCAATGCTACTGTTTCAAACTCACCCAATTTCCTCTTCCTTGACAAAACCTCCTTCATAAACTTAGTGTAACTCGGCATTTGTTCCAAGGCTTCGGCAAAGGGGATGTTGATATGCAGCTTTTTAAAAATATCTAAAAATCGTGAAAACTGCTTATCCAACTTAGCTTTCTAGAATCTCTGCGGATACGGAATGGGAGGCATTGTGCTGGTTGGTTCCGAATTTTTCTGCTGTAAGGTCTCATCTTGATGCTTTTCGGTATCCACCACTTCCTCTGTTTCAATTGAGCCAGGTGGTGATTGAGCCAGGAGGCTGAGAGTGTAGCCAACTTCGCGCTTTGTCTTTCAAGGTAAACGGGAACATCGTCAACCATGTATCATCTTCCGATACATTATTGAACTTGAAGGTGTCGCAAACTTCCAAGAAACTTAAGATATGCTCATTCGGATCATCTAACGAACTACCCCCAAACTGACATTGATTCTGAAGCATTTGAATTATTGCTGGTTTAATCTCAAAATTGTTAGCATTGATTGCCGGCCTCCTAATAATTGACTGTATATCTGTGACATTCGGAATGGCATAGTCCCGAAGTGATTTCTGATCGTTCCCTGCCATGTTCACTGAAATTTCTTGTTCTGCCAGTTTTTCTTCCTCGGGTGATACTGCACTAGTCGATTGCACTTTTCAGAACTTCTTTTCAATCTCGTCTGTATAAGGAAAAAGTTCCTTTATCACCCTTGATCTAGTGTGCATACACCCGCAAAGAATTCCTGCAAAGACAAGAAGAAAAATAAGTAACGTTTAAATTAAGACCGAATCGATTATAACTAATATGGAATTAATATTAACAAAGAGTTCCCCGGCAACGGCGCCAAAAACTTGTTGGTTGATTTCACAATCAAAGCAAACGTGCAAGTATACACGGTCAACAAGTAATATAGTGATAAAATAGAGTGTCGATCCCACAGAGAATTCTAATTAATAAACTCCAACTACTAGTACTATATTAATTCAATTTTATTTAAACAACCAATAATTGTGATTTTTAGAACTAAGAAAACTAATTTTAACAAAGCAAGGAATTATTCTAAAAGAAAACAAATAAACAACTAAAAATTGACCGACTTCAGAGAAATAAGAATTAAGACTCCAATATCTCCAATTATGAATTATAAATCAATTATTCAACTATCCAAATTATTATGTCTACTGAATTGTTAATAGGAATTCTCAAATGCCAAAAGCCCTTTCTCAAGTGATCATTTGCCTTCTATTTAATCCAAGTTAATTTTGCTATATCTCTATGCAAAAAAATTGAATTAAACTCGTTACAATCCCAATTCCTTATGTGTTACATGCGACAAATAAATATTCTCATTCTATTCACAAACCTAATTATTCACTGTGCAAATAACTAAGTCTCATGTCACCATGCCCAGTTCTAACCCTAGAATTCATTTATCAATTCCTTCTAGAGTAACAAGGTAATTATTGGCCAGATAATTAATCAATAAGCACAAGGCAAGATGAACAATTCACTTCAACATAAATAATTGGAATAAATCAAATAATCAATTCATAACCATAATAGGTTCCATTGGAATCTTAATAAAAGAAATTAGTTCATAATGACAATTAAAACCAACAATAATTTATAAATCATCCTTAACGAATTACACAATTTAAAAGAATTAAGAAGAAGAAGAACTCCAAATCCCAATCTTCAAAATCCGCTCTTGCTCCTTGATTAATCTCCCAATTGTGCAGAATGAATCCCCCAATTCAATGCAAATAACCAATTTATACTTTACTTGTCCACTCTAGCAATCCCAATCCAAATAGGCTTCAAACAATCTCCAAATAAGAGGTCAAACAAAAAGTCAATGCCAGTCAAATAGTCAACCACGCTTTTGTCCTGTCAATCGAAACTACTTGACGTCCGTACCGGGATTATCAAAAGAAATAAGCGCCCGTATTGGTGGGATGAAAGTGATGCTCAAGCCCTTTTTTAGCCCAAATGCTCCCCATTGTTCTTACAGCTCCCAAACCTACAAATCAAAATATAAACACAGTAAACATGATACGAAAAGACACGAAAATACACAAATCTAAGCTCAAGTATATCCAATTCATGGGTATATTACCCAATCATCACTCGTCTCTCCCGTCCTAGTTCTATTCTCCGATCTCCGCCAGAGATCATATCCCTAAGCTCTGATACCAATTGTGACGCCCCCAAAATAGGTATACATCACCCATTTTGGGTCGTCAATAACATGGTCCAGAAATAACTACAACTTTATTAATACAACATAAAAACTGTGAGTTTAAATACAAATATTGCCATCTAGATAATATTCACACCTAAATAAGTCCTCATTACAATTATTGAAATATTATTTTACAAAAATAGTGAGGACTACTAAAAAAACTTTCTAGAACCTTCATTCCATACCCCGACTAGTACTCGCTACATTCTCGCCTCCTAAGAAAAAAAATGGAACAAAAAGGAAAATGGTGAGCTCAACTAGCCCAGTAAAGAATATTATGACTAAGATAATATAGAATAAATTATCGTTAGTCTTCAACAGGGAAAAATCTGATAAAATACAATAGACAACAAGTTTCAGATCAATATTCGCAGCGAAAATAATAATTCATAGATGAATGACGTAGAGAATGAAAATCTACTATAATCTACGAATTTAAAAGTCCATCATCATTATTTTATCCTTGTAACATCAATCAATAGTCATCTTGAATCAAATATTTATCTTTGCACTACAGGCCAAAGATATTCATCAGTCGGTCATGTTCATCTCAACACCTGTACATCTTTACACTCACGGGCCAAAGATATTCATAAGAAAATCAACCATCTTTGCACTACTGAGGCCCGAAGATATTCGATAATACCATCATTTAGGGTGAGAGGAGAATGAAAAATATTTTAAAGAAAAGCGAATCCAAAGAACACAAAAAAGAACAAATATTAAGGATTAAGTACTTTAAACAATCCGAGTTCAAAATACTTCATAAATAATCATAGTGAAGTAAAATTCTAGAATGATCAAAACATGAATACAATCAAAGCTAGTATCCATAATAGATATTTTGGACAAAAAACAAAAAATTAATTTTTCTATGAATAGTACCGCATTCATGAATAGTGTCATATACGTGAATAGTGCTGTATACGTGAATAGTAACCCTGACACTAAAATACAAGAATTTCACAAGAAAAATTTTACCAACATTTCAGCATAATGATATTAGAAGAAATAATATCATTTTAAAAAAAATAATATCCTTACCTCGAAAGACGGTGCTTGACCGGAATCTTTGGATATAGTGTTGAAGGAACTTGCATAGTATAACAACACTCAAAGTATCAAAATACTCACAAGAATAAACCGATAATATAGAGAGAAAAACTTGATTTACAGTATGATTTTCAATTCTAACCTAAAGACCTATTTATAGGAAAATCCTTAGAACACCAAAGTAGAAAATTTAATAAAATATTAATATTTTTAATAAATCTTCACGCCCACCTCTTGAATATGAATTCATCATGTTTTCAATACTAGTGGGGCCCACCAACAATAACAAAAACGTTTTTCTTAAAAAAATAATTAAAACTTCCAAAAATCAATTATTTCATAAATTCAGAACTTCAATAATTCATAATAAATAGCCCTTTTGTCAGAAAAATTCAAACCTTATGACTTTTCCATAGGAAATTCCATTATCTACTACTTTGCAGAAGAAAGTTTTTCCAAATTCCAAACAGAAATTGACCGTAATCCACAAACGGATGATTTTACAGGCTATAATCAAATTTCAGTCAAGAAATGGGGTCCACAAACATGAAAAACATGTTTTAAATATTTTTTGCAACAAAAATACTCTTCCTCCTCATTTATTCATATATCCCACATTCATTGTAAAAATATCACCATTATTATATTATTAAAATATAATAATATATTTAACTAAACTATTTTATCGAAAAAGATAAAATATTAATTTTCAACAATTGTCACATTAAAAATTTTCTCCATCTATATCCACATAAAATGAATATTTTTCTTATCATATAAATTAATAATTAATTATTCACAAATAATATTACGAGAATCACAATATCTTGCGGCAACCAGTGTCATTTCCCAGAAAGAGGGCTTTCGAATAAGGATTTCTCCTTCTTTGGTGCATGATTAGGTGACCAAACCTCTCCTTAGAAGCAGAACTTTCTAGACATTGACAATAATGTTATCTAATAATATTATTCAAATAATATGAATTATTGATCCGATAATGGAAAATCTTGTGTAAATGACAATTATTGAAACAACAATAATATAAAATATCAACGTAGCAATTATTGAATCAATAAAATAAAATATTGAGCGATGATTTATTGTAACAATTATTGAGTAGTGCCTTCTTACATAAGAATCAATAATTGGTGCAATCTGTATGCTACTCTGTGTTTTAACCAATTTGTATTTTAACAATATTAATTGGTAACAACTACTGGCAGTTTATTTATAAACAACTTATACTTGTCGCTTTTCTTATTCGATCGCTTTTTAGTTATAGGGCCCACATTAAGATATGCAAGTAAATGCGAATATTCCCAAGCGGTAAGAATATTCCACGACCAAACGAATATTTCTCGACAATAATGAATATTTTATAACCACTTGCTTATTTAAAATATTTGTGCATTTTACCCATAACTAACCACATTAATCAAATCAACCCTTACTATTTCAAAATAATAAATAGAGGAAATTTAATTTCATTTATAATAAGTTGGGGTCTTACAAAAGTTGTGTTGTTAATCCTAAAATTTATTTAGCATGGGATAGTAATATATGTTATGTACTAAATGTACTATGTGCTATTTGAATAAATATGTGATTATATGAGAATTATGTGTTGAATTCTTATTGTGTTAAGAATTTGTATAGGGAAAGAGAATTAATGTAAGATTTTTATTTAAATCAGATCATGCCGCCTAGACGACAGAATCGAAATCAAAGAGAAGAGCAGTCGGAAAATAATGAAGGGGGTCAAGGTGACCCAATGCAAAACTTTGCAAATATGATAACCGAAGCTATGGAAAATAGAGCTCCAGCTGCAAGAGGAAGAGCGAGAAATCAACCAACTGAAAGATTGGCACATTTCAAGGACTTTAAAGCGGTAGGACCGCCTGAATTCAAAGGGACCACTGATCCGATTGAAGCCCAAACTTGGGTAAAGGAGATGGAGAAAGCATTCGTCATTGCGCGAGTGGCAAAAGAATAGAAGACGGACTTTGCAACATACTTAATGAAGGGAGAAGCTAATTATTGGTGGGAGACAAATCAGGCGAGAGTCGATACAACAGTAGTAACCTGGACAAGGTTTAAGGAATTATTTTTTGAAAATTATTTCTCAGAAAGTATGCAAGCAAGAGTGGAAGTAAACTTTTTGGAATTGAAGCAGAAGAATATGTCAGTTGCAGAATACGTTGCCAAATTCAACGAACTATCGAGATTTGCTCTGCATCAGTTGGACACTGAGGTACGAAAGGTGTGATAGTTTGAGAATGGACTGAAGCCAGCAATATATAGCAAGGTAGCTGTGTTGCAGATTAAGACATTTTCGGTCCTGTTGGAAAAAGCAATCATCGCCGAAGGAGGAAGTGAAGCTGTGTCAAGGTATCATCAAGAAAAGAAGAAGACGAATGAAGGAGGTAGCAGTGGAGGAAGTAATTCTAATAAGCATAAGTGGAAGGACAGTAATGAATCCGGAGACAAGTCAGGAGATAATAGAAAAAGAGGTGAGCCATGTGCAACTTATGGTAAAAAGCATCCGGGAATATGTTTGAAGGGGAAAGGAGTGTGTTTTAACTGTGGACAAAAGGGACACATCTCTCCAAATTGTCCAAGTCCAAAGAAGATATCAGGTTGTTTTTCATGTGGATCGCTAGAACATCAAATTCGTAACTATCCAAAGAAGAATGCAGAAAGAGGAAGCAACAATAAAGGAAACAACAGTGGAACACTGGCGATCAAAGGACTCCTTTCAAAGGGAAGACCGACATACTCGTACATTCAACATGACGGTAGCAAGATCACGATGTTGTTCAGGAGGTGGCAACAGGTAATTATTTCATTTAAAAATTAAAATTACGCGAGTAATCTTAGTTAAATATTATTGTGAATTGTTTTCTTTTATAAATCCAAGTCACACGTTAGAATATAAGACACAAATTAATATTGTGTTGATAAAATGAATTGATGCTATAAGTTTAAAAGATTGTAGAAAATAAGAAAGCGGTGATTCCGAGGACGGAATCCTTTTAAGGAGGGGTGAATGTAATAACCCGGGATTTCGAATAATCCAAAATTTGTGAATAATTTTTTTTTATTTAATATTGACTGTTAATATTGCACTGTGTAACTGTGATACGAGTTTCGAGTAGTGGTCAATTTGTGTAGTAACTGAGAAATTAGAGTAGAGTTGTGCTTAACAGTTTTAGAAAATCGTAACCCTAATTTTTGGATAGGGATTCGGTAGAAAATGCAATTAAAATAATTGTATTGATGGATATGTGTTTATACTGTGTTGATTTAATGACCAATGATTGACAGGATAGGGTTTAACTTTGTAAACACTAATAAGGGATTAGAAACCCTAATCTTAGATTTAGAAAACCAAATGTACAGTTAAAAACCCTAATTGTACACTAGGAAACCCAAATTTAAAATCCAGGAATCCTAAACCCTAATTAAGAAACCCTAATCCTAATTGTTGAGCATAATGTGTTTATTAAACACTAATATGATTAAGAAAACCTAATTTAATTAGGAAACCCAAATTTTAGTTTCAAAATTTTAATTTTCTAAATTAAATCCCTAATTTAGAAAATCTTAGAAAGTTAGTGATTTAAAACCTAAGGGTTAGAACCTTAGGGTTAAACCCCAAGGGTTAAACCCTAAGGGTTTGTGCAAATGTCAAGAATGCCTTTAAAATCATATGTACAATGACTAAAATGCCCTTTTTCATTTCTTTATTCAGTAACTTGTAGAATTTGTCTAGACTTTAGTTGTTCACCAACTAATTTGACTTGGTGACTCAAAACTCTAACACCTCACCCGAGATCAGTAGCTAGGTAAGTAACATACATTGCATTTATATGATATAAGAGATTAAAAGATAGAAAAAGTCTACAAAAGTTGCTCATTTGCTAACTTGCTCTCACAAACTCATTCTCTCTCTAAACCTCCGAATTCCTCAAGTATTTTAGTCACATATTACCTCTCTAAAACACCATTAACAGATAAGGAGATCTAAGGTCAAGCATATTCAAGAGAAGGTATAAACCCTATCTCATTCTAGATCTTGTATGCTAGGTTCAAAGTTATGTTTTTGTGTTTATGTTTGTGTTAAAAGGTGTTTTTAGTTGATCTATGATGATCCATGATGGATCCATAGCATCAAATGGCTTTAAAGTTGTGTTTTTCAGAATCTGTACAAGAACAAAATTTTTGGTCTGACAAGCTAATGTTAGGAGCCACAGATTCTTGTTCGTTTGTTATTTTTGATGTTTTAAAGTTGTAATTTGTAGCCTGGTATGTGGTCTTTAATCTTCAAGTGGAATCAATCTCATTTGATGTCTAGATTTGTAGTTATTTATGGTTAAAACCCGTTGACCGGGCATGACCATGAACTTTCTGGGTAACCCAGAAAGTGTAAGATCAGCGTCTGATAACCTTTTGAACGGCTCAGATCTGACAGATTGGATTTTGTTTAATGGTGGTTTTGTAACCAGCTTGTAGCCTGACATAGTTTTAGATCGTTTATATAATCAGCAAATTGATCAGGGTAAGTGGTCAAACTAGGCCATAAGGCCATAACTTAGAGATTCTAGAATTCCCAGAAACGGGAAGAACATGTTTTTCTGACAGCCTTTGACCAAACTAAAACTTGCGATTTTGTTGTTGTTTATTCAATCTGTTGTTGTAGTATTGTTGCTTGACATATGGACTTCAACTTTGAACCATTACACCACCAAAATAATGTTCAGAATATAGATTAAATTGAGCATGAAAGTATCAACTAGACACTGTCTGGGTTTTTGGGTTACCCAGAAAACCCAGATGTTACCTAACAGTAAGTTTAGGGAGCTGGATCTTCATGATTTATTGTAGTATGAGTAGAATAATTATTGTAACTTGTAGAGTTACATAAACACTATAGGTGGGATGTTCAAGATAGCCCAGAAACTAAGTATACTGATAATTAAACGTGGTTAAACGTTGGACCTTGAACACGAAGCTTTCAGTGTTCTTGAGCTCAAGAACACCAACATCGACGCTTTGTGTCGCTAAAGGGCTATAGAGACGGTTTATTTATTTTCTAATTTCTAATTTTTCAAAAATTATTTAAAAATAGAAATAAATTATAAAAATTATTAAAAATGGTTTTAAAAATTATTTTAAATAATGAAAAATAATTTTTGACCAATTGGAATATTTTTCTTTAATATTTATAATTATTTAAATATTAAAGGTATTTAATTTATTTAATTAGTGTATTAAATAAATTAGAGAAAAATGGTTTAATATTATAAAAAATCATTTTCAATAAGAATAATGTATTTAAAAATATTTTGAGTTATAAAATATGACTTTTAATATTTTTAGAGAATTTTCATTAATAATTTAATATTAATGATATTAGATTTATTTAATTGTTAAATTAAATAAATGAATTAAAAATGATTTTGTTGATTTAAAATCATTTAAAAATAAAAAAATGATTTAAAAATATTTGAAGTTATAATTAAGGACTTTTAATATTTGGATAATAATTTCATTAATATTTAGATATTAATTGGTGATGATTTAAAAATGATTTTAATTATTTTAAAAATCATTTAAGAAGAATATTAATGATTTAAAAATATTTTAAGTTATTAAAAATAACATTAATATTTTGACAAGTATGTCATTGTTTGATAATTAAATCATTTAAAAATGATTACGATGTTTGAATTTTTTTTTATAAATTATAATAATTGTCTATAAATTATTAAAAGCTTCCGAAAAATGTAATAAAGGAGAATTGACTTATCTAATATAATATTGAAGCTTAGAAACCGAGTGTAATTGACAATAACTGTGTTAATTGTCGAATAGGGGAACTAGAACACCGAAAAATAGACCGAAGTCCAACCAGACTAAACTAGTTAGACTTGTTAAGTGTTTATATATGTTATAAACACTGATGTGGCTATGTGGTAATGTGCCTAAGAGGAAGATTGACCGTAAATTACAGTGATTTGTGTTATGAAATATTGTACTAATTGTGAGACCGACATTATTGATTATAGGTCTTACGAACGCAGTTAATTATATTGTGTAGCAGTAATCAACGCGAAAGGCAAGTTTCCTAACTCAACTTGAGTTACTATTTTTCAAGCATGGTAGTGAATAATTATTGATAGTTATTCACATCTATAATGATTGTTGTAATTCGTACGTAGTGAAATTGAATAATGTTCTATTACTTGAACTAATTATAAATCATGTCTTAGCTAATTGTTTAGGCGAGACTAATATTTGTTAAAGCATGAAATGTTCTATTCATTATGAACTGAATTGTTATTGGAAGATCTATGCCATTGATTTCGGCTAGATTAGTATTGTTACTAATTATTGAAATCATAGTATTTCTTTGAAAGTAATCCAAACCATATTGTTGTGTAGTACGGACTTCGTGAAGTAAGACCTGAGATGAACAAATTTTAATGTCGTAAATCTAAATCTACTGTATTATTTATTATTGAGTATTATGCATAATATAGGGTACAAAGGAGTTGGCCACTCCGGTACTTTCTGAGAAGAGTATAGTTTAGTTTTTATAACTAATTTATATTCTTGTGGTAATTTAGTTTTAATAACTAAATGATTCCTCTATTAGTTCATGATCCTCCGTGATCACTCAAAGATGAAATCTCAGATATCCCACTTTATTGAAGATCGTTGCACTATTGTTAATTCCTTTTATTCAATTGAATATTATTGAATCTTTCAAAGAATTATACTCTTTCATATCGGATATGTTATTCAGTATGAAATAGTAGAAAGTTTTATTATTGAGATCGAATTATTATTCTGTTATCTCAAAATTGTTTGATTGTTTCTGAAGTTCTATACAAGCTAGACTCTTCTATTCATGATATATATATATATATATATATATATATATATATATCATTTATTTTATATCTTAACTTGCGGGGCAAACTTGTTGCTCACCCTTGCTAAATAAAATATTTCAGCTAGGAACGATGAGGCCAGCGGGGCTAAGCAGAACAAAGGCAAAGGCATAGTGCTGGAGTAGTTTTATGTTAAACATATTTACTATGTTGTTTTGTAAACCCTTTTTATATATCTAAAGGGTAAATTTGTAATGTTAAGGTTAGATAACCTGGGATAATGTTGTTAACCTATTAATTAATGTTATATAAGTTTATATTTATCAATAAATGGGTAGTTAGATGTTATTATATTGTGGATCGTGAGCACCAAACTCGAGGGTCAGGTAACCCAAATTTGGGGGCATCACACTACTGCCACGGGAAACATCTCCATTGGTCACAGTAGTTGAGTAGGAGGGGTTACCTAATGAGGATGATGAGATAGAGATGGACGAGGAGGACCTTGTTGAGCTACCACAGTCGAATGAGGACGAGGATGACGAGGAGGAAGAGATTCCACTTAATTCGATCGCTGCCCGTATATACGACGAAGTGTACGATCGTAATGTGGAACTTCAGGATAACGTCGAGGCGTTGAGAGAGATAGTAGCTGAACAATAGACCTCAATGGCGCAGAAGGACAATGAGATCCAGGATCTAGAGGAACGTCTGAGTAATGTTGAAGAGAAGCTGGTCCACACTGAAGGAGGAAACGAGCAACTAACAGAGGAGATCGCAGAACTGAAGACCAAGCTAAAAGAAGAATCTACTAAAGGGCAAGAGCCGAAGACGCGTACGAAGAAGCTTCTAAATGAGCCAGGGTAGCAGAGAGGGATGTATAAGTGAAGAAGATTAAGATGGAAGAGATGGATAATGTTTTCAACACTGTGATCAATCGAGCTCAAGATTGGGTCATGGGTTATCTGATACAGTTCGAGACACTGCCATTGTACATATTAGATCGCCAAACAATGTTCCGTATTATGGAAGAAGAACGTCGTAAGGCTATGCAGTATTTTAGTAGGCCGTCATAAATGTACTTGATATGTGATTAATGATATGATAAATAAAATGTAAATCCCAAGTGTTATGTAACCTATGGGATATGATGATGATGTTATCCTGGAACTTTAGTAGTTCAGGAAAGTAATGTAATTAGCAGTGATGCTATTGCTCTTATGTTTTCTAAAAGATTACAAATAAAGGTAATTATTTTATTCAAAGTGTTATGTGTTACATGATAATCCTTTATGGTGTGCAGATTAAGTAGAAAATACTTAAAGGAATTGAGTAATAATCTAATGAATGTATTTTAACAGAAAATGCCTCCAAGAAGACGTCAGCCACGATAAAGAACCCCTGAGGGATCTACCAATAATAACAACACGGAACATAACCTCGTTCAGTAGCTAGTGGCGTTACTGACATGTGCATTGCGGAATTAACCACAGAATCAAGCTATGACATTTAAGGACTTCAAGGCGGTGGGACTACCAGAATTTCGTGGGTCCATGAATCTAGTTAAGGCACAGACTTGGATTATGGAGATATAGAAAGTGTTTGATGTAGCTAGAGTAGGTGAGAACCAGAAGACTGCTTTTGTAATATTCATGTTGAAAGCAGAGACAGGTTATTGGTGGCAAGCCAATAAAACTAGAGGAGGACAAGGGGTGATGACTTGGGATAGGTTTAAGGAGATATTCTTCGAGACCTATTTCCTAGAGAGTTCGAAGAATACGTTGGAGGTGCAGTTTTTAGAACTGAAGAAGGGATGAATGATGGTGTCAGAGTGTGTCGCAAAATTAAATTAGTTGGCAAGGTTTGGGCCATATCAAGTCAACACGGATGAGAGCAAAGCATGGAGATTTGAATAGGGACTGAAACCTTGGTTGTACAGTAGGGTCTCCCTGTTCCAGCTGAAGACATTCACAGTGGTGCTTAAGAAGGCAATTCTAGCTGAGGGAGGAGGTGAGGCTATAACAAAGTACAATCAAGAACAGAGAAAGAAGAAGAATGAAGGTGAAGGTAAGAATGGTGGTGGGAGTAGTGGAAATGGTAACAATAACCTGAAGAGAAAATGGAATGGAAATGTTGGTTCTGGAAACCAACAGGGTAACCAGCAGAAGAAGAAGTTTGAAGCATGTGCTACATGCAGAAAGTTTTACGCGGAAGTATGCTTAAGGGGGAAGTGTGTATGCTTTAACTATGGCCAGAAAAGTCACATTGCCCCAAATTGCAGCCAACCCAAGAAGAATGTTTGTGACACGTACGGGTCAAAGGATCATTTTTCTCATGAGTGCCCTAAGAAGAAACCTGATGAGACAACAAGAAACAAGGGAGGTAAGAATGGAGGCACGTTGACCATTGCGGGACCAACGTCATCAAACAGACCCACAACCAGAACCTTCAACATGACGGTGCAGGATGCAGTGCAATCAAAAGATGTTATGTCAGGTATTATCCCAATCAATGATATAGATGCTTATGTATTATTTGATTTGGGTGCTACTTGCCCATTTATATCTGATGAATTTGCTAAGAGGTTAGGATTGCCTAGTAAAGAATTGAATTTCCCTTTAAACATAGAAATTGCGAATAGGGAAGTGATTCCTGTTAGTTTCATATACAAGAATTTTAGGGTGAACATTAAGGGGAATGTCATAATGGTAGATTTCATTCTGATAAAACTTGGAGAGTTTGATGTTATTTTGGGAATGGATTGGCTGTTCAATTATGGAGCGATAATTGATTTCCAAAAGAAATGTGTAAACCTTTTGACTCCATCAAAGGTAGTTTTCTATGGTAGCAGATCACCTAGACATACGAGATATCTGACGATTATGTAGAAAGTAATAACCCGAGATTTCTATATATAAAATAAATAAGAAATTTTGCATATAATTTTTTTTTTTTATTTTTAATGACGAGAATAAGTGTCTAGTAATGTGAATGATAAATATACAAATATATTTATTACTTGAAAAATTAGAAATAATTTTGGAATAATTAATTACCACAAATTATATTGTTATGGTAATTAATTCTTATAAGTAGAAATGTTTTTATTAATTATTTTCCATGAAAACATGATTGGAAATAATATATGAAGTGATAATTAGATTTATATAATAAATATTTTATTATATGAATTGTTGATAAATATTTAAATCAATTATTTTAACTTGATATTGATGTTGTGTAAGAGAAAGTCGATATGGAATCCAAACCACGAATTTGGGATTGTGATTAAGAGATGAGAATAATAATATAATATTATTGATATTATGATTTTACAAAGACCATAATTATGTCTCGTGTGTATGTGTGACTTGAGATAATATTGAAAGAATGACGATTAATTAGGTCATAACATAGATCTTGTCTTTGTGAAAACCCTAATTATTAAACTCGATTATGAGAAATGACCGAGTAGTGATCGTATATATATGAAGTTTCTTGTGTATAAGAATGTCGGTAATTAGAAGGAACCCTAATTACTATTTTTTAAATCGATAATTAGACAAACCCTAATTATTATAACCTTAATCGGTTAAAGTTAGAAATCGTAACGGATCGTGTTAGTAACAACACACACGTATACAATTAGAGAACCCTAATGGTCAATTAGAAACCCTAATTGATGACGTTAAGAAACCCTAATTATAAAACCCTAATTTTTCAATCGAAAACCCTAATTTTAAATTACTGGGTTTAATTTCGATGTTAATGTATAAATGTTTTAATTTACCAAAGGATGAAAAGTAATTGGTAAATGATAAAATTACCATCTAGTGATTAAATACTACATTTAATTGCTATGTACAAAAATGCCCATGAAATTATATGTGAAATTACCAAAATACCCTTTTAGTGTATTATTAGTTATATTATTTATGGAATTTTTAAAATCTAAAGTGATAAACCCTAAGGGTTGTGGCCAATGTCTAAAATGCCCTTCATGGTAGACATGAGAAGTCTAAACTACCCTTGTGCATTATTAAAGGAAGAAACCAATTATTAGGGTGGAAATGACTATTTTACCCTTTTTGTCCATTTAGTGCATTATTGGTGAATTATTTGTGCATTATTGTGTTACCAATCACCACAAATTCGGCCATTCAATCTAGAAATCACCTATGGACTGTAGTATTACCATCAATCAACCATTACAATCATTTCATACATTATTTATATGGATTAAAGAGAGAGAGGAATGCACATTTACACTAAAATTGCTCACAAACACTTAGCTATTTTCTCTCAACCCCAAACCTCTCAAAATTGTCTTGCCCATAAGCTCATAATCAAAGCCCAACCATCACAAACAACAAATCGAAGCATCAAGAAGTCGAAAATCAAAAATCAAGCTTGAAAAGGTAGGAAACCTTAAATTCTAAAATCCTTGATTCGATGTTAATTGATGCAATTGATTGTTTAATGTAGTGTAATAGGAGTCTATTAATGTTACGGGTTGTAAAAACACGACCCATAACATCAAAGTGCACGAATTTGAAGATTTGAGCAAGTTGAAAAAATCGAATTCTGTGATTTTTCATCAAATGTCAGGGCTTATAACTCTTTTCTCGATCATGATATTTGTTTTTTAAAAGTTGTTAGGTGTAGCTTGTTATGTGGTCTTTAACCTCCAAAAGGAATCAGGTCTATATCTATTGTGGAGCAAAAGTTATTTAAGGTCAAAGTGGGTTGACCGGCATTGACCGGCTGTTTTTTAAACCAAAAAAAATATTCTAAGTGTCCAAAAAATATTTTTTGGCAAATGTCAGGCCTTATATCTCGGTGATCGTTAATGAGTTTTGTGTTTTGAAAGTTGATATGTGTAGTCTGTTATGTGGAATTTAAGCTCCAAAACTAATCAGGTCCATATCTATTTTGGAGTAAACGTTATTGAAGGTCAAAGTCCATTGACCAGCATTGACCAGACAATTTCTGAGCAGCCCAGAATTTTCTAAGTGTTGTTTTTTTTGATAATGTTTGACCATACTTTAGATGCTTGATTTATTGTTGTTATGATGATTTTAAGTGTTAGAGTTGTAGTCCTACATGTT
Organism: Panax ginseng; assembly: GCA_020205605.1. Taxonomy (NCBI): domain Eukaryota; kingdom Viridiplantae; phylum Streptophyta; class Magnoliopsida; order Apiales; family Araliaceae; genus Panax; species Panax ginseng. The sequence continues at coordinate 95,021,398 of CM035129.1, forward strand.
TTCTACACACTGGAATTGATAGATCACGTAAACGTTGCACGATCATCAAGTTATAGAGGTCCAAAGTAGGCACCTCGAATCGAACTCTTCTTCGAAGAAACGACTTTGGTAACTACTTTGATGGTGATTTCTCCCAGATCGATGTTGTTTAGTCATGATGTTTGTTGGTAAGTGTAGTATTACATGAGTACTACAATATCCAAGTATTAGATTGCCCGAAAACGTAATGGATTGAGAATTATTCATGGTCAAACTAGGCACCTTTGAAATCGCCTTGTCGGTGTTCTCGAGGCTCAAGAACACCTAAAATGATAGATTTACGTCAAGCTAAAGCCTTTAGCGACGGATTCTATTTATTTTTAATTTACGTAATTTTTGAAAATGATTTAAAAATTAGAAAATTAGATTTTAATTATTAAAAATACTTAATAAATTTCGAAAAATTATTTTAAAGTCCTAAAAAATAGTTTTAATTATTTTGAGTATATTTCATAAATATTTAATATTTTTGAATATAAAAGGTATTTATTTATTTAATTATAATATTAAATAAATGATATAAAAATAGTTTTAATTCATGAAAAAAATCATGAAAAATTATTTTATGGTATAAGAAAATATTTTAAGTTAATTTCCATGACTTTTAATATTTTGTGATGAATTTCATTAATTAATTAATATTAATGATATTAAAGTTATTTAATGATTATATTAAATAATTTAGTTTAAAAATGATTTTAATATTATAAAAATCATTTTAAATGAAAATAAGGTATTTAAAAATATTTTAAGTTATAAAATATAACTTTTAATATTTAAAGGATAATTTCATTAATAATTGAATATTAATGATATTAAGATAATATTAATGATATTTAGTTTATTTAATAATTATTATTAAATAAATAGTTTTAAAATGGTTTTATTTATTTAAAAAAATCATTTAAGAAGGATATTAAGGATTTAAAAATATTTTAAGTTATAATTAATGACTTTTAATATTTGGATAAATAATATATTAATATTTAAATATTAATGGTAATTATTTAAAAATGATTTTAATTATTTTAAAAATCATTTAAGGGTAATATAAATGTTTTAAAAATAGTTTGAGTTATTATAAATAACTTTTATATTTTGACAATGGTTTCATTAATAGTTTAATATAAATTAATTATTAATGATAATGGAATTGTTTAATGTTTAAATCATTTAATTATGATTCCGATGTTTGAAAGTTATAGCCGGCCAAACTAGCTGACTTGAGAACCGATTATGAAGTTCTGAATTTGAAGAAGAACACCTATAGTAACAGTTATATCACTATAAGCCCGTTAGTGACAGATTTGAATTATTTTAAAATTTTCAATTTCTAGAAATTTCAAAAATGATTAAAAATAAAATGTCTGATATTTACAGATGTTGAAATACAGAATAAGAGTCTTAGACTCAAGATTTACCCGATAAAGTCGTAATGCTGTAAACGACAAATGTCGAATTTATAAAAGAAAGAAAAGGCTACTCTGAACTTAGATATTTGATTTGAAAATGTATAAAAATATTTCAAATACGTAATATGAACTAAAAGTATGATCACCGCGATTATGTGATGACGTGATTAGACTATGTGTTTGATCGTAATAGATGATTACTATGTGTTATGATATATTGTTCTAATCGAACGAATGATCTGATTATTGATAGGTTGTGATAAAGAGATAAAACCTAAGTTGAGATTTGTAATCAGCAAATCAGGCAAGTATCTTACCTTTGCATTTTCTTTATGCAATGGACATGAGTAAGAAGTTTCAGAATTATTCTATTCCTGTACAGATTATGTACGCTTTGATTATCAACATGTTAGCTCAGATATATATTCTGTTAAGTTGATTTCTAAATGGTTATACAAGTGTCCCCACTTGGATAATCATGGCATTTATTCACATGTTGATACACTTTTTCAATTACCCGTATATATATATGTTGAATTACATATTATTGTTGAGCAAGATTAAAAACCTTCGGGTTTGGAACCAGGCATGTATGAACATCCCTATATGGGAAGATTTTTGCGCCCAAGGCGATAGAATAAAACGATGAATTTCGTTTAGAGTTATGTAGTATTGATCAATCTGAGGTACAATCGAGGTCGATCACCCTCCGCATGCAGTAAGTTAGAATTTGGGTTTGTGGATGGATTTCTTCGCTAAACCTTTTCAAAATGAAAAAGAATGTTCATAGTATGTTTCTTAAACCCTATTCATGGGTAGAGCCAGAGCCAAATTTAAAGAATTTGAAAGAGAGTTGTTATGTGAATTTTTTATCAGTACAGATTACTTCACAACTTTCGATTCGTTGTAGAAGTGTTATGTAAAGAGAATACTTATATTCTTTCAGCTTATATATATAATTGCTATTACTTGTTGGGCACTCAAATGCTCATCCTTGCTTAAATTAAATGTTTTCAGTTATGTATGAGCAACCTGAAGGTTCAGGCACGCAACAAAGGGAAAAGAAAAGTTGTTCGAATGAGTTTATATTATGAGTTAATGGTTATAGTTGTATTGGTATCTATTCAAGTATTGTAAGGAATGTATTTGAAGGTCACGTACCCTGGGAAGTAAACTTTGATGTATGTAAATTAAGTTCGAATGTATTATTATTTAGTATTATTCAGCTTAAAGAAATGGTATCGTGGAGAACCGAGTTCGGGTTTCAAGTACCCGGATTTGGGGTCGCCATGTTGGTATCAAAGGCTGTAGGTTATAAACGTTAGAATGCGAAACCTAGGTTATAACCTTAGTAGAATGGAGAACGAAAGTTAAGATAGATATTCAGTAAACCAAGAGACGAAGTACTCTGGTGAAGAATTATAGGATATGTTAGATAGATGATGAGTCGAGAAGATTCATCAAGTGGTACTAAATAAAATATTCCTTCATTTTATCGATGAATATATTTTATTTTGGTACTAATGTCTCTCGCTTATTGTGGTCATAGGATGGATGACGAAAGTCAAGATAGTAATTCCTTGACCTAAGAGACGATGGACTCTAGCGAGGAGTACACAATGCGGAGATGATAAGAGATTTGATAGTTAGGAACGACGACTTAAAGGTTAGAGCCGAGCAAGCAGAGGCACAGAATCGTACTCTCCGTTTTTGGAACAAAGAAGATAAGGACGCCACTCACCGAACACAATGGAATTAGCCGAGAGTTACGAGAGAGGTTGGAGCAGAGAGAGATACAGATAGAGACATTTGAAGGTTGAGATAGAAGCCAAAGACACCAAGATATATACCTTGGAGCAGGCTTTAGACATCACCTTTATGCGATTCGATGCAGAGTGGATGGAGCGCCTTTCTACAGAGAAAGATAGGCGTTGATGTGTTTATGAGATGGATTGAATAAATTCATCGTCAAACAAAATAAGAGACAACGATATAAAACTCTTGATTGTTTGTGTATATATACTATATGCTAATCGTGGTAACTTATGTATGTAGATGTCCGTGGAAAAGATATGTGGAATAAGAAGGATCGATCCATACCCCGAGCTAATATCAAAGCCAAACAAACCAAATAGAAGCTCAAAAGGAAAAAATGATGATATAGTGATTCGACACTAAAGTTGAAGCCGCTCAAGCATCAACGGAGGTGCAGGATCCGGAGAACAAGGTTTCTTCCTCGGAAAGGTTGTGGGAAATAGAAAAGTTGCTTAATATCGGGGCATTAATAGAAACAATGGAAGAACAGGATAAGCTTAAGATCCAAATTGATCGATGGGAGCCTCAAGCAACACATCGTAAATGAAATTCGAGAGGTAAGGAAAAAGAAAGGTAGAAGACCCCGACTTAGGAAAAACTGATAAGAAGAAAGGAAGAAGATATGTTATATTTGCGGTTGTGAGGGACATACCTCTCCTCGTTGCCCCAACTATAAGAAAGGTGGATGTTTTAATTGTGGAAAGAAAGATCATCATCGGCGTAAAAGAATGTCCCAAGAAGAAAGGCTTAGTAAATAAGTAGTATGGGTTATGTTATTATGTAATATGTGATAAGTAATGAACTATTTTCAACTTTTATGTTGGTCAAGATTTTAAATCCCAACTTTCGTAGTCACAAAGGGATAGTCGATGTTTAAAGCAATATGTGCTATGGTATATGTTAAGTGCTATGAATATACGAGTCTATGTTGGGTTAATGAAGTAAGTTGTTATAAAGATAAAGCGTATATTTATCCGAATATTGGTTAATATAGTAAACCAAGTTTCAAAATTTAATATTTTGGAATACATGATTATTTGAGTAGAAAATTTTGTGTTATATGTCGAACGATAATGATGAGGCTTAGAATGTAAGGAAATGAAGAATAATTTACGATTATGTCACCGAGACGAAAAAAGCGAAAACCAAAGAAAGGAAGATCAACCAGATAATCGAACGTCGAACGCTAAAGACTTTAAGGCAATCTTATTGCTAGGGTATAGAGGATTAAGTGACTCAAGAGAAGCGCTTATGATAGTTAGGATAACGAAAAGGGCAAAAGATAACTTTTATCACTTATATAATAAAAAGGAAATGAGATAAAGAGAAAGTTTGTGGGCGGTAAGAGACATATCTCTTCCAATTGTCCCAATTCAAGAATGTATAAGCAAATGTTTTATTTGTGAATCAATGGAGTATAAGGTGAAAGATTATTAAAGAAGGAGAAGTGAGATAAGGAATGCGAATACGAGAAATGACAGCATGATATAGGCGACAACGAAACCAATCTTAACAAACAACCCAACTATGAGGGTCTACAACATAACGGTCCAGGATACGGTGGCAAATGGAAATGTAACTCCGTGCTATTTGAATAACTTATGTGTCTTATATGATTTTCCCAGATATATATATATATAGTAGATTACTTTATTAAAGAAATTTTGAGGAAGAAATTTGAGTTCTTTTAGAAATCAAATTTCATTTATCGAATAGACAAGCGTTATGAAGAATAGTTAAAGATCGGGCCTCGATCAAGTATGATCGAGATCTACGTCAATGATTATATGCTATGTACCCTTCTGCATATGAGTTTTTAAAGCGGTGATTCCGGGGACGAATCCTTATAAGGGAGGGTGAATGTAATAACCCGAGATTTTCTATATAAAATAAATAAGAAATTTTGGGTATAAATTTTTTTTATTTATTTAATGACGAGAATAAGTGTCTAGTAATGTGAACGATAAATGCGAATATATTTATTACTTGAAAAATTAGAAATAATTTTGGAATAATCAATTACCACAAATTATATTGTTATGGTAATTAATTTCTGTAAGCAGAAATGTTTTATTAATTATTTTCCATGAAAACATGATTGGAAATAATATATGAAGTGATAATTAGATTTATATAATAAATATTTTATTATATGAATTGTTCGTAATATTTAAGTTAATTATTTTAACTTGATTATTAATGTTGTGTAAGAAAGAGAAGTCGATATGAGATCCAAACCCGAATTGGGATTGTGATCAAGAGATGAGAATAATAATATTATATTATTGATATAATGATTTTACAAAGACAATAATTATGTACCGTATGTATGCTGACAGATAATATTGAAGCAATGACAATTAATTAGGTCATAAAGACAAGATCGCGTCATGAAACCCTAATTATTAAACTCGCTTATGAGAAATGACCGAGTAGTGACCGTGTATATGAAGTTTATCGTGTATAAGAATGCTCGTAATTAGAAGGAACCCTAATTACTATTTTTTACGTCGATAATTGTGACAAACCCTAATTATTATAACCTTAATCGGTTAAAGTTAGAAACAGTAACGACCGTGTTAGTAACACACACGCATAATTAGAGAACCCTAATGGTCAATTAGAAACCCTAATTGATGACGTTAAGAAACCCTAATTATAAAACCCTAATTTTTCAATCGAAAACCTAATTTTAAATTATCGGGTTTAATTACGATGTTAATGTATAAATGTTTTAATTTACCAAAGGATAGAAGTAATTGGTAAATGATAAAATTACCATCTAGTGATTAAATACTACATTTAATTGCTATGTACAAAAATGCCCATGAAATTATATGTGAAATTACCAAAATACCCTTTTAGTGTATTATTAGTTATATTATTTATGGAATTTTAAAATCTAAAGTGATAAACCCTAAGGGTTGTGGCCAATGTCTAAAATGCCCTTCATGGTAGACATGAGAAGTCTAAACTACCCTTGTGCATTATTAAAGGAAGAAACCAATTATTAGGGTTGAAATGACTATTTTACCCTTTTTGTCCATTTAATGCATTATTGGTGAATTATTTGTGCATTATTGTGTTACCAATCACCACAAATTCGGCCATTCAATCTAGAAATCACCTATGAACTCAGTATTATTATCATCAATCAACCATTACAATCATTTCATACATTATTTATATGGATTAAAGAGAGAGGAATGCACATTTACACTAAAATTGCTCACAAACACTTAGCTATTTTCTCTCAACCCCAAACCTCTGAAATTGTCTTGCCCATAAGCTCATAATCAAAGCCCAACCATCACAAACAACAAATCGTAAGCATCAAGAAGTCGTAAATCAAAAATCAAGCTTGAAAAGGTAGAAACCTTAAATTCTAGAAATCCTTCGATTCGATGTTAATTGATGCAATTGATTGTTTAATGTAGTGTAATAGGAGTCTATTAATGTTCGGGTTGTAAAAACACGCACCCATAACATCAAAGTGCACGAAATTTGAAGATTTGAGCAAGTTGGAAAAACCAATTTCGTGATTTTTCATCAAATGTCGTGGCTTATAACTCTTTTCTCGATCATGATATTTGTTTTTTAAAAGTTGTTAGGTGTAGCTTGTTATGTGGTCTTTAACCTCCAAAAGGAATCAGTGTCTATATCTATTGTGGAGCAAAAGTTATTTAAGGTCAAAGTGGGTTGATTTAAGATTGACCTATTGTTTTTTAAACCCAAAAAATATTCTAAGTGTCCAAAAATATTTTTTGGCAAATGTCGTGCCTTATATCTCTAAGTGATCGTTAATGAGTTTTGTGTTTTGAAAGTTGATATGTGTAGTCTGTTATGTGGAATTTAAGCTCCAAAACTAATCAGTCCATATCTATTTTGAGTAAACGTTATTGAAGGTCAAAGTCCATCGACCAAAGATTGACTGCATAATTTCTCGGCAAATTTAAATTTTCTAAGTGTTGTTTTTTTTGATAATTTTTGACCATACTTTAGATGCTTGATTTATTGTTGTTATGATGATTTTAAGTGTTAGAGTTGTAGTCCTACATGTTTTCTACACACTGGAATTGATAGATCACGTAAACGCTGCATCGATCATCAAGTTATAGAGGTCCAAAGTAGGCACCTCGAATCGTTTCTTCGTGAAGAACAACTTTGTAGCTACTTTGATGGTGATTTCTCCCAGATCCGATGTTGTTTAGTCATGATGTTTGTTGGTAAGTGTAGTATTACATGAGTACTACAATATCCAAGTATTAGATTGCCCGTAAACGTAATGGATCGAGAATTATTCATGGTCAAACTAGGCACCTTTGAAATCGCTTTCGTCGTTGTTCTTGAGGCTCAAGAACACCTAAGGCGATAGATTGTCATGCATAAAGCCTTTAGCGACGGATTCTATTTATTTTTAATTTCTGTAATTTTCAAAATGATTTAAAAATTAGAAAAATTAGATTTTAATTATTAAAAATACTTAATAAATTCTGAAAAATTATTTTAAAGTCCGAAAAATAGTTTTTAATTATTTTGAGTATATTTCATAAATATTTAATATTTTTGGAATATAAAAGGTATTTATTTATTTAATTATAATATTAAATAAATGATATAAAAATAGTTTTAATTCATGAAAAAATCATGAAAAAATTATTTTATGGTATAAGAAAATATTTTAAGTTAATTTCCATGACTTTTAATATTTTGTGATGAATTTCATTAATTAATTAATATTAATGATATTAAAGTTATTTAATGATTATATTAAATAATTTAGTTTAAAAATGATTTTAATATTATAAAAATCATTTTAAATGAAAATAAGGTATTTAAAATATTTTAAGTTATAAAATATAACTTTTAATATTTAAAGGATAATTTCATTAATAATTGAATATTAATGATATTAAGATAATATTAATGATATTTAGTTTATTTAATAATTATTATTAAATAAATAGTTTTAAAATGGTTTTATTTATTTAAAAAATCATTTAAGAAGGATATTAAGGATTTAAAAATATTTTAAGTTATAATTAATGACTTTTAATATTTGATAAATAGTACATTAATATTTAAATATTAATGGTAATTATTTAAAATGATTTTAATTATTTTAAAAATCATTTAAGGGTAATATAAATGTTTTAAAAATAGTTTGAGTTATTATAAATAACTTTTATATTTTGAGCAATGGTTTCATTAATAGTTTAATATAAATTAATTATTAATGATAATAGAATTGTTTAATGTTTAAATCATTTAATTATGATTCCGATGTTTGAAAAGTTATAAATTATACAAACTAGTCGACTTGAGAACCGATTATGAAGTTCTCGAATTTGAAGAAGAACACCTATAGTAATAGTTATATCACTATAGGCCCTTTAGTGATGATTTGAATTATTTTAAAATTTTCAATTTCTAAAATTTCAAAAATGATTAAAAATAAAATGTCCGATATTTACGAGATGTCGAGGTATAGAATAAGAGTCTTAGACTCAAGATTTACCCGATAAAGTCGCTTGCACACCGACAAATGTCGAAATTATAAAAGAAAGAAAAGGCTTAGATATTGAGATATTTGAAAATGTATAAAAATATTTCAAATATAGATGTGAACTAAAAGTATGATCACCGCGATTATGTGATGACGTGATTAGACTATGTGTCAATCGTAATAGAGCAAGATTATGTGTTATGATATATTGTTCTAATCGAACGAATGATCTGATTATTGATAGGTTGTGATAAAGAGATAAAACCTAAGTTGAGATTTGTAATCAGTGAATCATGCAAGTATCCTACCTTTGCATTTTCTTTATGCAATGGACATGAGTAAGAAGTTTCAGAATTATTCTATTCCTGTACATATTATGTACGCTTTGATTATCAACATGTTAGCTCAGATATATATTCTGTTAAGTTGATTTCTAAATGGTTATACAAGTGTCCCCACTGGATAATCATGGCATTTATTCACATGTTGATACACTTTTTCAATTACCCGTATATATATATGTTGAATTACATATTATTGTTGAGCAAGATTAAAACCTTCTGGTTTGGAACCGTGCATGTATGAACATCCCTATATGGAAGATTTTTGCGCTCGAGGCGATGAGAGTGAGCGATGAATTTCGCTCAAGTTATGTAGTATTGATCAATACAGGTACAACTGGGTCGATCACCCTCCGCATTCAGTAAGTTAGAAATCTGTTTATGGATGGATTTCGCTAAACCTTTTCAAAAATGAAAAACAATGTTCATAGTATGTTTCTTAAACCCTATTCATGGGTAGAGCCAGAGCCAAATTTAAAGAATTTGGAAGAGAGTTGTTATGTGAATTTTTATCAAGATGATTACTTCACAACTTTCGATTCGTTGTAGAAGTGTTATATAAAGAGAATACTTATATTCTTTCAAATTTTATATATATAATTGCTATTACTTGTTGGGCACTCAAATGCTCATCCTTGCTTAAATTAAATGTTTTCATTATGTATGAGCAACTCAAAGGCTCGTGCACGAACAAGGGAAAAAAAAGTTCGAATGAGTTTTATATTATGAGTTAATGGTTATAGTTAGTAAGACAATGGTATCTATTCAAGTATTGTAAGGAATGTATTTGAAGGTCACGACTGGGAAGTAAACTTTGATGTATGTAAATTAAGTTCGAATGTATTATTATTTAGTATTATTCAAATTTTAAAGAAATGGTATCGTGGAGAACCGAAGTTCAGAAGGACCTGAACATGTGTAAAAGTAGATGGATGGAATTGATAAAAGATTACGATTATGAGATCTTTTATCATCCAGGAAAAGTGAATGTTGTTGCAGATGCTTTAAGCAGGAAAGGTCGAGAAAAGTTGATGCTGATAACCACTCAAGAGGAGCTTATTTCAGTAATGACAAAGTTAGAGTTGGAAATAAAATTTCCAAAGGAATCCAAAGAACGACTATTCAAAATAGAAGCTAGTCCAACTTTGGTGGTCAAGGTAAAGAATGCTCAACTACAAGATGAAGAATGTGGAAATATCAAAGAGAAAGTGGTTGAGAGTGGTAAAGTGAAATACAAGATCGATACCGAAGGGTTACTAAGATTCGAGGGAAGAATCTGGGTTCCAGTTGTACCACATATTAAAGAAGAAATCTTGACCGAAGCTCATAACTCAAAATATTCGATTCACTTGGGAAGTACGAAGATGTATCAAGATTTATGACAACACTTTTGGTGGCCAAACATGAAAAGAGATTGTAGAGCCCCCAAATCCGGGTATCTTCCAACCCGACAGATGGTGCTATACTGTACAACATTCATACATTCATTCAATTGAAAAGTCTCAAAGAACGAACATAACTTCTATATATTCAAAGTAATATTTACATTTCCCAGGTTCTATACCCATTACAAAGGTTCTTTGTCATAATATCAATTATATTACAACAATAGACCTATACTATTACAAGACAGTTTAATAATCTGCCTTAGCTTTTCCTTTATCCTTTTTCGATCCTTCCTGGACGCTCATTTTAAATGCATTCATATGGTTCAAGCAAGAGTGAGCATAACTAGTCGAAAAGTATAACAATTTTAATAACAACATGCTTGATACATACGGTAATAGTATATCTTCAATAATCGAATAATAGTTATGAAGTACTATTGAGAAATCAAAATAGCACTTCATCTTTCTTTCAAAATGTTTTACAATGTATAATATTCAGCAAAACATACACTTCGGTCAAAGACCTTGAGTATTCATTCTTTCTTTGAAAAGGACAACCCGGAACTAAGTCCGTAAGCCCGATATTATTTACGAGCACTTCTAGGTGATCATCTCATTGTACTCTATGTTGATCAACTCTACATCCATTAAACGTATGTACGTTTAATCATTTGGCAACTGTAACATTCTAGAATTTTAATTGTTATATTAAATATTTATTGAATTATTTAAATATTTAATGGATGTGTTTATTGTTGAATAAATAATTTTTCAAATTTGAATTGATGTGGTTAATTATTTGTTAAATAAATAATTAAGGAAAATTAATTATTTTGCTAATTTCATTTAATTATTAAGTTAGAGAATTTTGATTAATTGAGTTACTATTCTTTTTATTGGAAATTGTAATTAAAAAGGATGTGTTGGTTGATTAAATAAAGTTATAATTATATAAAAAATTATAATTTTGGTGGTATTGATTTATGTAATGAAGTGATTTAATAAATTGTTATTATGATTAATTTAATTAAATTAATGTGTGACAAATAACCTTGTTATAAAGGAGTTACTAAAGTAAATTAAGGGAGTTTAATTTAGTTTTGCCAAACAAGACTTATTGCTTATTAAGTCTTTGTTCTAATTGGGTTTTACCAAACAAGGTGTTAGGATTAATTGGTTATTTTTTTAGTGACTAGCCAAACAAGCCTTATGGCTTTTGGTTTTCAAAACTTATATAACTGATATCCGTTATATTTATATTTATATTATATAATTAATATATATTATATCTTATACGTTATAATTCTAGTACGTATGTTAGACTAGAGAAAGAAAGAAAGACTCAGTAGAAGAGAAGAAGAAAACTTACAGAGAGAAAACAAAAGAGAATTGGGAGAAGTCTAGAGAAATTGAGAAAAGAATTGGGGAAGAGAAGATTATAATCAAAGGATAGCCATTATCTTCTAACTCTAAGGTATCATCTAGACTTTGTTATTCTTCAAAAGCTATAATTGTTTTCTCCTCTAATATTCTCTATAAAATCTTTGAAGAAATTGAATTGTTTATTATAGATAGTTTTATATGATAAATTGGTTGTTGTAAAACTATTTTCATAAGTTATTTATGATTATAAACAATGAATTGATGATATGTATGTCATGGTGGAGAAAAGTATTTTACAGAGAGTTTTTTTTATATATTGTTTAGTTAAAATAGAAATTATGGGTTGTTTAGTTATTTTATTGATAAATTAGCTATTCAATTTATTAGAGTATATATATACTTTGATAAAATACTTTGAATTATGGTTTTGGTTGAGAAACAAAATTACAGTGTTTATTTTAATCAAAAATATCAAAAAGTGAGTTTTTAGCCAAAAATAGTGAATTTGGGTGTGTTAATTTTGTTGTTTATGTTGTTGTATTGGTAGAAACATGTTAGGAATTCCTGAATTATGTTTACATGAAGTTTTTGTATGAATTGTGTGTAAATAAGTCTGTTAGAATCGAGCTTGTAGGCCAAAATTGGCTTTTTTCCTCGCATCGCTGCTTAGGTCAGTCTCACGAGGTCTCTGTAGGTCGCTGCCGACGCGACTAATAAAGATAATTGTGGAAACCAATTATAGTGCTCTATGCCGCAGCGTGGCTTTGTAACCTTGTTCTCCAATGGCAATATTCATATGCCTCATGCTGGCAAATGACTCCACAATGTAATCGTAGCTGCCATGAAAGTTAGTAGAATAGTCTGACAAAGGTACTTTTGTACACTAGATTTTAAGAAAAGTTATATGATGATAGTAGGACTGTAAAATGTTGATTTTAGTATTTCTATACTATGCATAAGTATGTTATTAATGATTAACTTGTGTTATAACTCGATTATGTGATTAAAAATCCAATTTTTAAATGATGTACGTACTTAGTTATGGTTATAAAATGGTATTGGCTAACTATGTCATGATGACATATGTTTATAGGATATTGTGATTCGTATTGATTCGGTTTAGCCTACGAACAAGGCAAGTTCTTTTACTCTACTTTTAGAATTGTGTAAGCGTTTAAATTTTCTTTGAGCAAGCGTTCTAATCAATTATCTTGATTGAATCAATTATTGTTTCCAATATAATAATGCAAGTTTTCTAATTCTTTATCTTGTTGAACTATTTATTGTTTTAATTCGAGTACCTTATAAATGATGCAAGCTTTCTAAACTTTGGTTTAATGTTTACAAGTTATTCTTGTATTTAACTTGTTGTTTAGCATGCACAACTATTTATACTAATGTTGAGCAATTTCATCGCTCAAACTCAAGTATGCATGCTTAGTACTCAATTCTAATTAACCTCGACTTAATATTGTTCAAGCAAGGCATGTTATAGTTATTCAAAGTATATGCTATTAGATTATTCCTAAAGCATGATTTTGATTTACCATGTTGATTCAATTACGATTATTCTATAATATGATGTTATTAATTCAACTAGTCCTCTAGTTGATGATCGTTGAACTTCAAATTACCCTTGAAAGCTTATCCAAACCAAACTCTCTTTGGTGTGGATGTGACACCCCCAAAATTAGGTATACATCACCCATCTTGAGTCGCCAAATACATGGTACAAAATACAAATACAAACTTAATTATACAACTGTCGTGTAACATACGACAATACATAAACTGAGAGTTTTAATAGGAATATTGTCATCTAGACAATATCCATACTCAAAGGAGTCCTCATTACATTTATTGTCACACTATTTAATAGAATAGTGAGGACTATTAATGCTATCTTCTGGACCGTCACTCCTTTCCCCGACTCATCCTAGCTATATTCTCATTTCACAAGAGAATAAAGGAAAGAAAGGGTGAGCTCAACTAGCCCAAGAAGAAATATTATGACTAAGATAATGCGTAATAAATTATCAATAGTCTTCAACAATGTTAAACTGATAAAATACAATAGACATCAAGTTTAACTGCAGCGGAATAAACAATCCATTAGAAGAGTCAAGTAGAGAATAAAACCTTCTATGATTTAAAAATGTTTTCATCAACTTTTATCGTTGAGACTCAGCTTAATAAATAAACCACATCATCTAATCATCCCTGTACTACGAGCCAAGGATATTCATTAAATTATCAACGGTCATGACTATACCGAATAATCCCTGGTCATAATCGCACCAAAAATCGCCCATCAATGCATTACAGTGCCATCGAGGACTTTTACCACATCACTTATAACATCACAGTTCATGATTATACCGAATGATCCCTGGTCATAATCATACTAAGTCCATCTATGCACGTAAGCCAAAGATTACTTTCAACATAATATAAACATGAGGATGATGACAATGTTATAGGAATTCAATAAAACAAGTTCAAGAATTAATTTATCCAGGAACTAATAATATCCAAATTGTCAACGTGATACTTCTTTGTAAAGTAAAATTCAAGAATGCTCAGAAGAATATTTCCATGAAAAGATACTGGATGAAGCGCAAATATCAAGGATATTCCACCAATTTCATGGAGTATAGAAGTTAAAACTTTAACCAACTGAGTATAATAAAGAATATATGAAACTGCAAATGGATTTTCACCCGCCATGCGGTAATCCACGTATACAAATCATTTCCACAATTTAATAAGGAATGAATACAAAGGATCGTTCACCATGCATGTGGCAATCCACATAGACAGGTTATTCTAACAGGATAATAAAGAATGGAATAACAGAAGGATTCACCATGCATGCGATAGAGACCGCACACACAGGTTATTCCCACAGAATAATAAATGCGGAATAATAAATAATGGAACCAGTCGTGAAATTACACAATCGATGTGATATTCGGCTGTAATAATAAAGAACGGAATAATAAAAGAATTTCACCAAGTATGCGGTACTTTGCATAAATAGGTTATTCCAACATAATAATAAAGAATGGAATAACAGAAGAAGATCACCACCAAGTATTGGGTAAACCGCATATACAGGTCATTCCACCAAGTATAGGGTAAACCGCGCATACAGGTTATTCCAACAAAATAATAAAGAATGGAATAACAGAAGAAGATCACCAAGTATTGGGTAAACCGCATATACAGATCATTCCACCAAGTATAGGGTAAACCGCATATACATGTTATTCCAATAGAATAATAAATAATGGAATAACAGAAGGATTTCACTAAGTATAGGGGATTCCGCGTATACAGGTTATTCCAACAGAATAATAAAGAATGGAATAACAAAAGGATTTCACCAAGTATAGGGTATGCCACATGATACATGTTATGTATAGGGTATGCCACTTTTTACAGAAGTTATTCCAATGAGAATAATAAAGAATGGAATAATGTAAGTTCTCTTCATGAATAAGAAAGAATAACACCCCTTACTGTAGAAGAACTGGATATAGAAGTAGTGAAGTAGCAGAAAACTCTTCTTCTTTCTCTCTATAGATTTTCTCTCTATAGCTTCTCTCTATAATTTCTCTTTCTAGAGTTTCAGTGAATTCGTAAGAAATATTGAAGGAATGAACTTCTATTTATAGAAGAATGGATTGAATAGTAACTAATACATGAACGGTCCAGATTGATTTACTTTTAAACGGACGGTCCATATTAAAACTTAAAGCAACGGTCCATACTGATTCACTATTAAAACTTTAAACCAGCGATCCATACTGATTCACTATTAAAAATTTAAACCAGCGATCCATACTTATTCACTATTAAAACTTTAAACCAACGATCCATATTGATTTACTAATATAAATTCAACCAACGGTCTGAAAAATTAGTACATCTCCACATGGAATAATATTGTACCCAAATACCCGAATACACAATACTAGAGTGAATAGTAACTCGTAAATAGTAACTCATGAATAGTAACTTATGAATAGTAACTCGTGAATAGTAACTCATGAATAGTAACTTGTGAATAGTAACTCATGAATAGTAACTCGTGAATAGTAACTCATGAATAGTAAATCATGAATCGTAACTCGTGAATAGTACTCCAACACAAAAAGTGTCCCGAATACCCGATTGAACAATATAACCTCCAGACATCAATTATCATCAGAATAGATATCAATTTTTACTAACACAAATAATCCCAACACAATGAAACTATCAAATTACATCTTTAATCAACACGAGCTTATTCATCATTAATATTATAACTCACAATATTTAACAACCAGGTTGTTCCCAAAAAAGAGGGGGCTTTCCAATAAGGATTTCTCCTTATTGGCGCGCAATTAGGTGACCAAACCTCTCCTTGATAGAACTTCTAGACATTATAAATATTACAATTTAATAATATGAATAACTTTGTCGTCTCAATTATTGATTTAATAATATAACATATTGTGCAGATGACCCTGTGACAATAATCGAATCAATAATATGAGAGATATGATGCACCAATTACTTTAGCAATAATTGAGTATAACTGAGTGACTTCTCACGTAAGTATCAATAATCAATACCGTGTGCTACTATGCAACCATGCGTATTATTGTACTTTTACTATCGGGTAGTTCAACAGTAACAGTAACACTTCCGCCGTTATTTTTTATAAAATATTTTTGTCGTTTTCTCAATCAGACAATAATTCCGTTGCGGGGTCCATTAATGATTGTGTCGTCATACGAATATTCCCCGACACAAAGAATATTCTCCAACAAATCGAATATAATATAACAACTTGCATACTTTGCAAAATTTATAAATACTACCCACAACTATAACATTATCTCAAATCCACACCATAATAAAAAAAATATTTCGAGAAATTTAAATCTTTATTCGTAAAATCTGGGGTCTCACAGCGGACTTGTACTCCGAATACTGAGATGAACAACCCTATTATTATTAGGGGATAACTTACGCGTAGCATTAAATGTTTGTGCACAATACATGGTACGAGGGGTTGATCCCCCTAAGTACGAGGAGTCCTTATAGTCTTATGACTGTTAAAGTTGGAGTTGAAAGATTACTCGCAACTATGGACATAGTTCATGGTCTTATGACCCTCAGTTATATTTATTCCACATTTTGGATTTCAGTTTCTGATTATTGTTGATAGAGTACTATTCATTGTTGATGAGCCTATTTTGGCAGTTATTATTGCTATACTCCTGTTAATTTCATATTGTATCTAGTGAGCAATTGTTTTGCTCACTCTTGCATATTATAAACTCATTGCAGCTAAAGAGGAGAAGGTAGATGGACCTTCGACTAGCAAAGGAAAGGGAAAAATGTGCAAGTGATGAAGACTTGTAATTTTTACTTTGGACTTTTATTATGATGATCTTAGACTTGGTTTTAATGAAGCTTTATTTAATTTCCGCATATGAATGATTGTATTTAAAGGTTAGATAACCTGGGAGATTTTATGAAGTAACCCTTTAATAGGAAAGGTTTTATTTATCCAGTTTTATTGTGATTGGGTAATTATATATTAATGTTTGATTAAGTGAACACCAGATCCTGTGGGAATGAAGTACCTGGATTTGGGGGTGTCACAGCAACCTCACGTGCCTGTCGTTTTACCGACAAAACATTTTAACATTTCAGTCTTCTTTTGAAAACCATATCAAGTAGTTGACAAAATATAATAACAGTTGATAACAGATGAATAGATTATCAATAATCCACTAAATATATCAAGTCTAGCCAAAGGAATTGGCTTTAACTTCATCATACTTCAATTCATGTGTAAGGATACATGAACTTCAAAAACTTGTTCAGATTAAATGGAGACAAGAGTTAGAATACTTGCCTTTAGCGTCTGCTACGGTGTAATTACTTTATGTTCAAGTCTTTCAAGTCTCTACAACACATGATCATATAACGCCTTATATTAGGTCATATATAACCAAGTATGTATATGACTATATCTTACCCTTCATCTCAATCTAATTGTGTATTAGATTCTGTTACTATCTGTTCCTGCTTTATCATTCTATTTGTATTCATAGATGAATAAGTTATTATCAACCTTTACACATTACTCTTAAGGTTTTAACAATGTTTTAACAATGTTACTTCCATTTCCTTAAGGTAGGTTTACTTCAAACTAATCACATTTTCTTGCTTTGCATTCATGTCTATTCTTCATTATCTTTCATCAAAGATCGTTGTGGCGCCAAATTTTAGACTCATAATTGACTGCAAGCGAAGTTAACAATAGATGAGTCTTGGACTTGGCGCATGCTATGAGTCCTTAGTGGTCGGTCACATCTGCGCGCCACTTTTCAATGGGTCATATGCTCGTTCATGGCGGCTATGGCCACAAAAACGTCTTCTGATTCGTATTTGCAAGGCACACGAGTTTCGATAAGCTCGATTCTTAATTACAATGACTATGGCACTCCAAATGGTTTAGGGTTGGCCATGCGCCAACTCATGCACCAAAAAAAATTCAGTCCTTAAAATTTTGCGAACTTCCCGGGCTCATAACTTCTTCGTTATAAGTCCGAATTGGCTCGTTCAAAAGCCTACAGTTCACAAATTATGTAATCTATGCATTCATGTAAGAATTTATCTATTCGACTTCATTTGCTAAAAATTCACCTATTGGTTCATTTTTAACAAAACGATAAACGTTCGTGAACGTTCAACGCTCGTTTCTTTGTTCTAAGTAGGAATTCGATCATTTTTGAGTCCGCAACTCTTAAATGACGAACATGACTTGTCTCCATTGGAAAAAAACATTTCCGAGTTCAAACTCAAAATTTGACTTCTAATCCGAGAATTTCACGAATTCGACGATTATTGTCTAATCGTGCGATTTTCGGGAAATCTTCATTACTTAGGATTTGTTCATTACTTCACTTGCATTCATTTCATTCTATAAACATCTTCACATACATAATATACCAACTTATACTCATGGTTGGATTTTGACTTATTTCTTTATAAGCTTATAACTTAATAAATTATAAACTACTTATAATCTCATCATTCATGACTTATGATAATTACAGTCTCTTAATCATCATACCTATATGTTCTCAACATATAGCTTTACTTATGTATACTTGATACATATGATCATACAAGTTCTTTTACTTCTATATTACTTCTATTAATAAACTCATTACAAGTTCATAATACTTTCACATAAGTTTATAACTTATGCTAGCTTAAATGACTTATTACCAACTTATATACTTATATGGCTTAAGTTCATTACTTACACATACTTCTTACTTTTTATCATTCATGTTCCTTAATCCAAACTTTTCTTATCAACCTGTCATGATAGAGATAGAAGATAATTGGAGAAGGAATCTTACTTTTGAAGTTCTTGGTAGAAAGTCTTCTTCTTCTTCTCTCAAGTGAAAGTGACTTATTTGTAACTTAAACTCTCTAACAATTAAGCACTTTGAGATGTTTGAATTTAGTTGAACAACTAACAAATGGCTAGCAAGCTCTTCTATTTATAGAATTTCCAAGATTAGAGTAGATTAGTCTTTACACAAATCCACCTCCTTACTATTCATTAATTGGCTAGCTCAAATCTTATCCTTTGCTTGGCCATTACTTCTTTTACTTGGTAATTACATTACTTGATCATTACTCATATAAATTGGTTACCATTTAACTTGGTCACCACTTTTAATACTTGATAACCACACATTAATCACATTAATATGGTTTGCCCCATGGGTTTGTCAACTCATGAATTCTAGCTTGGGCTTACATTAAATCAACCTTTGGGCTTTGCATTAACAAACACTAGTTGATTCATTAATCCATAGTTGGGCCACACCATTAATTCATTTGGGCTTGTACCAATTATAATCAATCTTCCAAGTCCATTTTCATTACTCAATACATATACTTATAGTTTATGTATCATTCTCATATTATACTTCGTATACAACTTCATAATATACGATATTCCTTCCTTCATACAAACTCGTATAATACTTCGTATTATACTCATTTTCATTCCCTTGTACAATACCTAAGCATCATACAATTAATACTTACTTATTAATACTTCGCTCTTCTTAATATTCTCGAATTAAGTCCGCAAGTGAAATATTATGTTTTCCATAACTAGATTATTATTACATAATCCACCTTACCTTGATATTCTATCATTACGTATTTCTCAGAAATTCAAAAATAATTCCTGAGCAAATACTAATGAATAGTGTTTTTCAGAAAATTTCTCGAAAAACTTTTATTTTCGTCTTAGAAATTCAAACACTTTAATTCTTTCACGTAGTTCAAATACTACTACATTCTAACATCAATAGGTTATAGAATGGCAACCATTTTGATATCACAAATAATATGATTTTATTATTATTTAATTTAATAAAATCATTTTACATTAAAATTCGAATTTCTCGGTCGTTACATTCTTCCCCCCTTATAAAGATTTTGTCCCTAGAATCTCGTCTTACTTAATCTAATAGATGAGGAAAATTTTTCTTCATCTTTTCTTCTAATTCCCACGTTGCTTCTTCGGCATCGTGGTTCTTCCAAAATTCCTTTACCGACGGTATTACTTTGTTCCGCAGAATTTGCTCTTTTCTATCAATGATTTGAATCGGCGATTCTTCATATGTTAAATCCTTCTCGATATGAATCAGCTCATACTCGATTACGTGCTTATAATCCTAAAACTTATATGGACGTAATATGAATCGTGAAACACGTTATGTATTCGTTCTAGGTCTGGAGGTAATGCTATCACATAAGCTACCTCTCCCACCCGTTTTAATACTTCAAAAGGTCCTATAAACCTTGGACTTAACTTCCCTTTCTTTCCAAAGCGTATCTTTCCTTTCCAGGGAGATACCTTTAGAAACACATACGAACCTACTTAAAACTCTCGGTTTAATCTATGTGAGTCCGCATACTTCTTTTGTCTGTCCTGAGCTGTGACGAGACGCATTCGAATTAACTTAACCACATTCGCTGTCTGCT
This sequence comes from Panax ginseng, assembly GCA_020205605.1. Taxonomy (NCBI): domain Eukaryota; kingdom Viridiplantae; phylum Streptophyta; class Magnoliopsida; order Apiales; family Araliaceae; genus Panax; species Panax ginseng. Next base: position 95,042,366 of record CM035129.1, read on the forward strand.
GCATCAATTCTGGTCCTAGCATCCAGCGTTCACCCACCTCATCCCAACACAATGGTGTTCTACACCTTCTTCCGTACAAAGCTTCATAAGGCGGCATGCCTATGCTTGCATGATAACTGTTGTTATACGTAAACTCTACTAATGGTAGGTGATTATCCCAACTACCTTTGAAATCCATGACGCAAGACCTCAACATGTCTTCTAATGTCTGAATTGTTCTCTCGCTCTTTACATTGAGTGCATGGATGATAAGTCAGGCTTAACTTCAGCTTGTGTTCCCAACCGTTCTTGCAAACTTTTCCAAAAGTTCGATGTGAATCATGGATCACGATCGACACAATCGATCTTTGCAGATCCTCCATCCTGGAAATAATTTCCTTCACATAAAGTTTAGCTAACTGGTCTAAGTTATACTTGACCCTAATCGGTAAGAAGTGAGCCGATTTCGTCAATCGGTCGACTATTACCCAAATCAAATCATACCCTTTTGCCGTTGTTGGAAGTCCCACCATGAAATCCATCCCACTTTCATTCTGGAATCTCCAATGACTGTAACAAGCCATTGGGTCGTTGATGCTCGGCCTTAACTTTTTGACAAGTCAAGCACCTACTCACATACTCTGCTATTTCTCTCTTCATGTTTGGCCACCAAAAACTCTGTCGAAGGTCTTGATACATCTTAGTGCAACTAGGATGAATTGAGTACCTCGAACTATGAGCTTCTTGTAACACTTGATCCTTTAATTCCATCTCATTCAGAACCCAAATTCTTCCTTCAAATCTTAATAATCCCTCACTATCAAGACTATACTTAGTATCTTCCTTCTCAGATAACCGCTTCTTCATTTGGTTACACTTATCAGTCTTGAGTTGTACCTCCTTAACTCTATCTACAATGGTAGATTGTAATTATGTCGTAAAAAGTATCTGTCCCGATTCACTCGGCATCTTTAATTCTATTTCCATCCTAGCCATCTCTGTTATTAACTCATTTTGAGCCGTTAACATAGACAACTTTTCCCGACCCTTCCTACTTAAAGGCGCCTAACAACTACATTAGCTTTTCCAGGTGATACTGAGGATTTCACAATCGTAATCCTTTATCAACTCTTGCCATCTTCTCAGCCTCATACTCAAGTCCTTCTGAGTGAAGATATACTTTAGACTCTTATGGTCCGTATATAACTCACATTTCTCCCCATAAAGATAATGTCTCCATATCTTTAGGGCAAATACTACCGCGGCCAGTTCCAGATCATGAGTAAGATAAACTTTCTCATAATCCTTCAACTGTCGTGATGCATACGCAATGACTTTGCCATGCTGCATGAGCACACAACCAAGTCCTCTATGCGAAGCATCACTATACACTACGAAATTTCCTGTGTCATCTGGCAATGACAAAACATGTGCTTCACTTAATCTTTTCTTCAGTTCTTGAAAATTGTCTTCACATTTATCCGTCCATACGTATTTCACCGTCTTCCTTGTTAAATTAGTCAACGGGGTAGCTATCTTCAAAAAATCCTGGATAAATCTTCGATAGTATCTCGCTAACCCTAGGAAACTCCGCACCTTAGTCGGCGTTTTTGGTTGTTCCCAATTCATTACTGCTTCTACCTTTGTTGGATCTACTGAAATCCCTTCTTGGTCAATGACATGACCTAAAAACTGTACTTTCTCCAGCCAAAATTCACTCTTAGTGAATTTTGCATATAACTTCTCCTTTCTTAGTGTCTCCAACACTAACCTTAAGTATTCAGCATGATCTTCTGGCGTCTTAGAATAAACTAGAATATCATCGATAAACACTACAATGAACTTGTCCAAATATGGTTTGAACACTCTGTTCCATCATATCCATAAATGCAGCTGGTGCATTCGTCAACCCAAATGACATTACCAGAAACTCGTAATGACCATAACGAGTTTTGAATGCCATCTTTGGTATGTCCTCCTTCCTAACCTTTAGTTGGTGATACCCCGTCCACAAATCTATTTTAGAAAAATACTTTGCCCCTTTTAACTAATCAAAAAGATCATCGATCCTGGGCAATGGGTATTTATTCTTTATCGTTAACTTGTTTAACAATCGATAGTCGATACAAAGTCTTAACGATCCATCTTTCTTCTTGATAAACAACACCGGTGCCCCCCACAGGGAAACACTTGGTTGAATGTACTTTTTATCCAATAGTTCCTGTAACTGAACCATTAGCTCCTTCATTTCCACAGGCGCCATACGATACGGTGCCCTTGAGACTGGTGTCGTTCCTGGCACGATGTCTATCACAAATTTGATCTCCCGATTCGATGGTAACCCCGGTAACTCACTCAGAAACATATCCATAAATTCGTTTACTATAGGTATTTGTTCCATGGTTGCTCCTACACGCTGGGTGTCAACAACATGGCACAGATAACCTACACATCCCTTCCTTAAAAGTTTTCAAGTTTGTGTCATCGTAAGACAACACGAGCGTCTCGGCGATTTATTACCGTAAAATACTACAGGAGGTTGTCTCAACGTCCTGATGCTCACACATTTCTTTTGGAAATCTATAATTGCACCATGGTTAATCAACCAATCCATTTCGAGAATTACATCGAATTCTCCCAACTTTATCAATATTAAATCTACCGATAACTTACACCCACGTATATCCATGCAACAACTCCTATGAATATCTTCAACAGGAATTATCTCTTCGTTTGTTACCTTAATGTTCAAAGGTATAGGCAACTTTTCGGGAAATAATTCTAATCGTCTAGCAAAATCACATGCTATAAATGAACAAGTAGCACCCGAATCAAACAGCACGTAAGCATTTATGTTGTTGATCAGAATAATACATGCAACTACATCCCTTGATTCCACCACATCTTGGACCGTCATATTAAAAGTGTGGGCCATTGATCTACCCGGCTAAGCTGGACCATTAATAGCTAACTTACCGCTATTAGTGCCCTTATTTTCATCTGTCCCCTTCTTTGGATAGTTCTTTGCTATGTGGTAAGTTGATCCACATACAAAGCATCTGTGGATTTTCTTCGGATTGGGATAGTTAGGCGAAATGTACCCTTCACATCCTCTACGATTATAACATACTGACCTTTCCTTTGAGACAGACTCTAAATGAGTCTTCCCACAGTTTTTCAGCCTCCATTCTCCTTTTTAGGATCCCTTGCTTTACTCTCGGTATTCCCAGAGTTAAAACCCTTCCTCTTCGGCCACTGGCCGCCACTCCATCATCACTGGCTCCTTCTTGGTCTTGATTCCCCATCAACTTTCCCTTATTTTTCTTATCCTTGTGGTAATTGGTGAGAGCCTCATTCCCACCTTCGCAATTATTTCCTTTTCTAATATGGTTCCAAAGGAAGTACTTTGAAACACGAAATTAAATTATAGAGCTGTGGTTTCAAGCCACCTTTCAATCTTCTAGCCTTTCTCACTTTAGTGTCCACTTGATGTGGAGCAAATCATGCCAGTTCATTAAACTTGGAAACATACTGGGGAACTGTCATATCCCCTTGTTTTAGTTCAAGAAACCTCATTTCCATTCTCCCCTGCATACTCGTGGGAAAATAGTTCTCGAAGAAAATTCCTTGAACCTCTCCCACGTTAGGTTTCCTATATCGGCCCTAGCCTAGTTTGCCTCCCACCAGAAGTTGGCCTCTCCTTTCATCAAATAGGTTGCAAAGGCAACCTTTTGACCCTCCTCAACATTTGCTATTACAAATGCTTTCTCGATTTCTTTTACCCAAGTCTGGGCTTCTATCGGGTCCGTAGTTCCTTTGAACTCCGGCGGACCTACACTTTAAAAGTCCTTAAAAGTAGTAGCCCGTACTACTTCAGGAATTATGGGTACATTATCCCCCGTTCTATTAAATGCAGCCGATAGAAGATTAACGAACTCTTGCATTGGATTAACCGGACCACCCTCCGGTTGGTTAACATTAGTGTCTTGATTTCGTTGTCTCCTTCTTGGCGGCATTTTGCTGTTAAGAAAACAACACATCATTATAACTTTCTTCTTGTTGGTTAGTTATTATTTGTGATAAAACAATAACTCATACTCATTACTCAATATGTTCCATAAAAAGACTTATATTGATTCATAACTTGTAGTATAACACTACATTGTTTACATTACTCAGCCTTAACTGATTACATTACCATCCCGTAATTGCTTTCCAAAAATTGGGATTTACAAAAGACTACCATTGATATACAAAAGAGGGATTTACGTCACTACTAGATACATAATATTTATATATCTAATCTATTCTAGTCATAACTAGATTACATCTGCCGAATGGCAATCTCAAAGTCTTTCGTGGCCAGACCAGCAATGACATCCCGACTGATAGTATGTCGAGTCTGCCCTTGTTCTATCGGATACCCAGTTACTTGCTGCTGGAAATCCATATGAGAACTCCTATATATATATATGACATCCTCTCTACCTTTCGTTTCGCAGTCTTTAGCTCCTGCTTGAGCTCAAAGACTTCGTGTTTTAGCTCGTGAACCTTGTCCTTGGCTAAAACACGATCATCGTGTTCCTCTTCCCACATACCCTCCATACTTAATTCGTCCTCCCGGACAGCTTGAGTTCCTCATTCAACTCCTTCACCTCTTGACAGTAGTGGACATTTCTATCCAATACTAACATAAATAGTGCTTTCATCGACTCCCCCGTAGTCAACTCTTCTGTAGGTGGAACCTGATCAAAGGACATCATGTCCACCTCTTCCTTTAGCATGCCATCAAAAATAGACATGTAGTCTAAATCGTCCAGTCTCCGGACTCGATTGTCACCACCTCTGGTTCTACTGCTACGGGGTTTGGTAGTATCTCTACCCGATTAACTGAATCCTCGCTCACTACATGTATATTCCTATACATATCATTTTCTCTTGACTTCTACAATAAAACAATATAGTTTGATTAGTACACGTCAGTAAAATAATAAAAACACATAACATAATATAATGCATTTTTATAAGGTTATCTTTCATCTTTTACTTCTTTATTAAGGTTATGACTTAAGGTTCTAATCCCCCCATAAGTTTTATAACCTAGGCTTTGATACTCAACTGTAGTGGCGCCCCAAATCCGGGTATCTTCCAACCCGGCGGATGATGGTGCTATCTTTGTATAACATTCATACATTCATTCAATTAAAAAGTCTCAAAGAACGAACATAACTTCTATATATTCAAAGTAATATTTACATTTCCCAGGTTCTATACCCATTACAAAGGTTCTTTGTCATAATATCAATTACATTACAACAATAGACCTATACTATTACAAGACAGTTTAATAATCTGCCTTAGCTTTTCCTTTATCCTTTTTCGATCCTTTCAGACATTCAGTCTTAGCTGCATTCATATGGTTCAAGCAAGAGTGAGCATAACTAGCTCAACAAGTATAACAATTTTAATAACAACATGCTTGACACATACGAATAGTATATCTTCAATAACTGAATAATAGTTATGAAGTACTATTGAGAAATCAAAATAGCACTTCATCTTTCTTTCAAAATGTTTTACAATGTATAATATTCAGCAAAACATACAATCCGGTCAAAGACCTCCAGTATTCATTCTTTCTTTTAAAAGGACAACTCGAAACTAAGTCCGTAAGCCCGATATTACTTACGAGCACTTCTAGGTGATCAGCCTGTTGTACTCTATATTGATCAACACTACATCCATTAAACGTATGTACGTTTAATCATTTGGTAACCTCACGTGCCTGTCGTTTTTCTGACAAAACATTTTAACATTTCAGTCTTCTTTTGAAAACCATATCAAGTAGTTGACAAAAGATAATAACAGTTGATAACAGATGAATAAATTATCAATAATCCACTCAATATATCAAGTCTAGCAAAAGGAATTGGCTTTAACTTCATCATACTTCAATTCATGTGTAAGGATACATGAACTTCAAAAACATGTTCAGATTGAACTGAGACAAGAGTTAGAATACTTTCCTTTAGCGTCTGCTACGGTGTAATTACTTTACGTTCAAGTCTTTCAAGTCTCTACAACACATGATCATATAACGCCTTACATTAGGTCATATATAACCAAGTATGTATATGACTATATCTTACCCTTCATCTCAATCTAATTGTGTATTAGATTCTGTTACTATCTGTTTCGGCTTTATCATTCTATTTGCATTCATAGATGAATAGGTTATTATCAACCTTTACACATTACTCTTAAGGTTTTAACAATTTTACTTCCATTTCCTTAAGGTAGGTTTACTTCAAACTAATCACATTTTCTTGCTTTGCATTCATGTCTATTCTTTACTATCTTTCATCAAAGACTGGCGTTGCGGCGCCAACTTTATAACTATAGCTCGCGCTGTAGCAGGAATTAACAGTATGGGAGTCCCAAACTTGGCGCTGCGGCGCGAGTCCTTACTTAGTGGGCCGCGCTGTGGTTCGAGTCCTTACTTAGTGGGTCATGTTTGTGGCACCACTTTCGATGAGAGGTCTTAATCGTTCATGGCGTGCGACGCCACAAAAACGTCTTTATAGTTCACGCCTTGCAGTATGAGTTTCCGATAAGCTCGATTCATTGTTGTATGCGCTGCTAATGACCAAATGGCCTAGGGTTGGCGCCGCGGCGCCAACTCTGTGCACCAGAAAAAAATTCAGCCCTTGAAATTTTGCGAACTTCCCGGGCTCATAACTTTTTCGTTATAAGTCCGAATTGGCTCGTTCAAAAGCCTACATTTCACAAATTACATAATCTACGCGTTCATGCAAGAATTTTATCTATTAAACTTCATTTGCCTAAAATTCACCTATTAGTTCATTTTTAACAAAAACGATAAACGTTCGTGAACGTTCAACGCTCGTTTCTTCGTTCTAAGTTAAAATTCGATCATTTTTGAGTCCACAACTTTTAAATGATGAATATGACTTGTCTCCATTGGAAAACAATGTTTTTGAGTTCAAACTCAAAATTTAACTTCTAATCCGGGAATTTCACGAATTCGACGATTATCGTCTAATCGTGCGATTTCCGGCAAATCTTCATTACTTAGGATTTGTTCATTACTTCACTTGCATTCATTTCATTCTATAAACATCTTCACATACATAATACACCAACTTATATTCATGGTTGGATTTTGACTTATTTCTTCATAAGCTTATAACTTAACAAATTATAAACTACTTATGATCTCATCATTCATAACTTATGATAATTACAGTTTCTTAATCATCATACCTATATGTTCTCAACATATAACTTTACTTATGTATACTTGATACATATGATCATACAAGTTCTTTTACTTCCATATTACTTCTATTAATAAACTCATTACAAGTTCATAATACTTTCACATAAGTTTATAACTTATGCTAGCTTAAATGACTTATTACCAACTTATATGGCTTAAGTTCATTACTTACACATACTTCTTACTTTTTATCATTCATGTTCCTTAATCCAAACTTTTCTTATCAACCTATCATGATAGAGATAGAAGATAATTGGATAAGGAATCTTAGTTTTGAAGTTCTTGGTAGAAAGTCTTTTTCTTCTTCTCTCAAATGAAAGTGACTTATTTGTAACTTAAACTCTCTAACAATTAAGCACTTTGAGATGTTTGAATTTAATTGAACAACTAATAAATGGCTAGCAAGCTCTTCTATTTATAGAATTTCCAAGATTAGGGTAGTTTAGTCTTTACACAAATCCACATCCTTACTATTCATTAATTAGCTAGCTCAAATCTTATCCTTTGCTTGGCCATTACTTCTTTTACTTGGTAATTACATTACTTGATCATTACTCATATAAATTGGTTACCACTTAACTTGGTCACCACTTTTAATACTTGATAACCACACATTAATCACATTAATATGGTTTGCCCCATGGGTTTGTCAACTCATGAATTCTAGCTTGGGCGTACATTAAATCAACCTTTGGGCTTTGCATTAACAAACACTAGTTGATTCATTAACCCATAGTTGGGCCACACCCTTAATTCATTTGGGTTTGTACCAATTATAATCAATCTTCCAAGTCCATTTTCATTACTCAATACATATACTTATAGTTTATGTATCATTCTCGTATTATACTTCGTATACAACTTCATAATATACGATATTCCTTCCTTTATACAATCTCGTATAATACTTCATATTATACTCATTTTCATTCCCTTGTACAATACCTAAGCATCATACAATTAATACTTACTTATTAATACTTCGTTCTTCTTAATATTCTCGAATTAAGTCCGCAAGCAAAATATTACGTTTTCCATAACTAGATTATTATTACATAATCCACCTTACCTTGATATTCTATCATTACGTATTTCTCAGAAATTCAAAAATAATTCCCGAGCAAATAACGATGAATAGTATTTTTCAAAAAATTTCTCAAAAAACTTTTATTTTCATCTTAGAAATTCAAACACTTTAATTCCTTCACGTAGTTCAAATACTACGACATTCCAACATCAATAGGTTATAGAATGACAACCATCTTGATATCACAAATAATATGATTTTATTATTATTTAATTTAATAAAATCATTTTACATTAAAATTGGAATTTCTCGGTCGTTACAGAGATGTCGCAGAATGTGTTGCAAGATGCTTGACATGTCAAAGAGTCAAGGCCGAGCATCAAAGACCAAGCGGATTACTTCAACCGTTGGAGATACCAGAGTGGAAATGGGAACATATCACAATGGATTTTGTGATAGGTCTTCCAACTACTCAGAGGGGATATGATGCGATTTGGGTAATAGTGGACAGATTGACAAAATTAGCACACTTTTTGCCAATAAAGATTAGATTCAATCTTGATCAGTTGGCATAGTTGTACGTTAAAGAAATCTTTTTGAGACATGGAATTCCAGTATCAATTGTATCAGATTGAGATCCGCGATTCACGTTAAAATTCTGGAAGAGACTACAAGAATGCATGGGAACACATTTGAGAATGAGTATGACATACCATCCGCAAATAGATGGCCAAAGCGAACGAACAATCCAGACATTGGAAGATATGCTTAGAGCATGCATCATGGATTTCAAAGGGAGTTGGGATTAACATTTACCATTGGTGGAATTCGCTTACAACAACAGTTACCACGCAAGCATCGGCATGCCGCCTTACGAAGTATTATACGGCAGGAAGTGCAAAACTCCACTGTGCTGGGATGAAGTCGGTGAACGCCAACTGTTAGGACCAGAAATGGTACATCAAACTGCTGAAGTTGTTAAACTCACAAGATTGGTAGCTACTTATGATAGACAGAAGAAGTATGCTAATCAACATAGACAAGATCGTGAATTCGACGTAGAAAATTTTGTGTTCTTAAAAGTTTTTCCTTGGAAGGGGAAAATTCGTTTCGGTAAAAAGGGAAAGCTAAGCCTGAGGTTTATTGGACCCTTTGAAGTGCTGCGAAGAGTAGGAGATGTGGCTTATGAGATAGCTCTACCTCCAGAGTTGGAACATGTTCATAATGTTTTTCATATTTCGGTGTTACGGCCGTATAAACCCGATTATAAGCATGTGATAGAGTACGAACCATTGAAGTTCGATAAAGACTTGTCTTATGAAGAGATTCCTATCAAGATAGTTGACAGGAAAGAACAAGTGCTCAGGAATAAAGTGATACATTTTGTGAAGGTAATATGGAGGAACCACAACGTCGAAGAGGTTACGTGGGAACTCAAAGCTGAATGACGAAGAATTACAACTATTTGTTTGATTTTGTCTTTTGATTCTAGGGACAAAATCTTTGTAAGGATGGAAGAATGTGATGAATAATTTGTTTGAGTTGTGATTCTGGGGACAAAATCCTTGTAAGGAGGGAAGGATGTAACAATCCAGAATTTTAAATTGTAATTTTAAATATTTATTGAATTATATAAATATTTAATTAATGTGTTATTGTTGAATAAATATTTTTTTAATTTGATTAATTATTTGTTAAATAAATAATTAATGAGTGAAGGAAATTAATTATTATGAGATAACATTTTAATTTAATTTAATAATTAAATTAGAGAGTTGATAGGGATTAAATGGATTATTATAATGTTTCAATTTAATTTGGTAATAAAAGCATGACAATAAACTATGTTATAAATGGGTTATTAAAATAAATTAAAGGAGATTAATTTAGTTTACCAAACAAGGCTTAAAGATATTAAGTCTTTAATTTTTAAAGAGTTTTTGCCAAACAAGCCTTATGGCTTTTGGATTTTTGGATTTTGAATTTTTTAATAATATAAATAAAATATATTTATAACCTATACGTTATAATTAGTAACTGATATTATATTAAGTACACTTATTATGGCGTATCAGTTTTAGTGTACACGTATTGTTAATTAGCTTGGCTATCAGTTTTGGGGTTACGCATTTTAGTTATTTGCTAAGCCTAAGAAGAAAATCAGAGAGTTTGAGAGCGACTGGTGAGAGATTTCAGTAGTGATCAAGGATTTTCAAACACACACAAACACACGCGCATATATATATATATTTTACGACATGAATTTTTTCAAGCTCTATGAATCAAGTTTTCTGGAATTGTTGATATACAACTTGTTTTGATGATTATATGTATTTGTGATGTTAAAACTAACATCTAAATAGGGATTTAGTGTACCAAATTGCTTTCTTTACGTTCAAAAATAAGAAAATAGTTTTACAGTGAACATATGTATGAACATGAATTGTAGGAGTACCAAAATTGATATGTGATTGGGAATTAATAGATAAATTGAACCTTGAATATGTTAATATGTTAAAAAATGGAGAAAACGTAGTTCGAATGAGGTAATTTGGTGTATAATCATGGTTACAGTTTTAATTTTATCAAATAATGTCGAAAATGGAGTTTTGGGTTGAAACCATGCTATTTAAGGATTTTTGGAGTTGTTGTTTGGTTGTTTAAAATTAGTATATGAATGATGGGTAATAGTTTTAAAATTAGTATATGAATGATGGGTAATAGTTTTAAAACAGTCAAAATCTGCTCTGTTTTGTTCATCGTGCTCAACACTGTAATTCGACGCCGCATCGCTAAGCCTTAATGTACTATGTAGCTAAAATCGGTGCCAGGCATAACGCCGGCCTCGCGTCACTGGCGCCATTTTTGGCATGTGTCTCGCATTGCAAAGACTAACCTCGATTCTAACAAGTAAATAGCAGTTGACTTAAGGTTAGCGATATGACCCAAAAATTTTTCTTGAACACATAGTCTGTAATAGTTGATATGATGCAATATTATGACTGTTAAAAATGTAATTTTGTTATTGTGATATTATAGTGCTAAGAATGAGCATATAATTGACACTTAACGAGTTTTGTTAGTAATGTAACTTGACTATATGGTTAAAAATCAGGCCATACATGAAATATGTACTTATTTGTACACAGAGTATCTGTAGTGACTAATTGTGTCCTAATGACATGTGATTAATATTATGAATCAAACTGTTACGGTCTAGCTTACACGCAAGGCAAGTTTTCTAACCTAAACTTTCTTTGTGCAAGTTTTTTTTAACCCTAATTATATCGTGCAAGCTCCTAAATCTTACCTTTTGATATTTAGCCAGTTGTTTTTCTAATACTTAACTTGTTATTTAGCATGCAAGTTTCTAAATTCTGATACACAAATATTGAACAAGTTTTTTCGTTCAATTTACTATTTGTTATGCATGCTCAATACTAAATTCTGAATAAGATTTTAACCTTAGCTTAATATTGTTCAAGCAAGGTATGCTATGTTATTCAATGCTTATTTTTTTAGTTCATTCCTAAAGCATGACCTTACTATGCAATGTTGATTCATTTATGATTTATTGCATAGCGTATTGTTACTACATTTTATTCAACTAATCTTTAGTTGATGTTCGATAAACTCTAAATTACCTTGAAACTTATCCAAACCAAACTTACTTTGGTGCGAACTTGTATTCCAAATACAGAGATGAACAACCCTATTACAGGGGATAATTTACGCATAGCATTGAAATATTTGTGCACAATACATTGTACAAAGGGTTGATCCCCCTAAGTACGAGGAGTCCCTATAGTCTTATGACTATTAAAGTTTAGGTTGAAAGAATACTTAAGCTATGGACATAGTTCGTGGTCTTTTGACCCTCAGTTATATACCTTAAATTCTGCTTCTGATTATTATTGATGAAGTACTTTATTCATTTCTATTGAGCCTAATCATTTTGCAGTTCATATGATGTATTCATTGCCATTTTAAGTGAGCATTGTCTACTCACTCTTGCTTATATTAATATCACAGCTAAAGTTAAGAAGGTTGATGAACCTACAACAGGTAAAGGGAAAGAGAAGATAAGCAAGTATTGAAGACTTGTAAAACTGTTAGCTTTTATATTGTTGGACATTAATTTAAATCTTATGATGTAATTATTTAATTTTCCGCATATGATGTTTGTATTTAAAGGTTAGATAACCTGTGAGATTTTGTTGAACTTATTGATGTAACCCTTAAATGGGATGGTTTATTATTAAACTTTATTATGTTTGGGTAGTTAGATATGAATGTTTTTATCAAGTGAGGACCAAATCTGGTGAAAATAAAGTACCCGAATTTGGGAGTGTCACAGTTCCCAAGGGATCTATATTCTGTCAAATCCCAATAAAGAAAAATTTTCGGAACAATTTTTGTATTTTTTATGTGAATGGTTGAGTTATGAATAAATGGATAAAATAAGTTAAGTGATGTTATAAAGTGTAAAAATGTAATATTTTTGACAAAAGACCCTAAAGATGATGTAATTAGATTTATGGAGGTTATTTTGGTCATTTTTGATGAGATGTTATATTTATGGTATTTTAGGATGGTTAAATAATGTAATTAGTAAAGGGTAAATAATTAAAACAAATTGTTTATAAGTTTAATAAAATATTAAAATATTATTAAATAATTAATAATATTGGATTAACATGTTATTAATAAATTTTAGATTAAAATATTATTAAATAATTAATAATATTAGATAATAATTTAAAATATCATTAAATGATTAATAATATTAAATTAAAGTTAAATTAAAATATTATTAAGTGATTAATAATATTAGATGATGATTAAAATATTATTAAATGATCAATAATATTAGATGATTAAATTATTATTAAAAAAGATTAATAATATTTATGGCGATTGATTATTATTAAAGGGTTAATAATAATTGCAAGTGAATAAAATATTATTAAATGATTAATAATATTAGTAAGTGATTAAAATATTATTAAAGAATTAATAATATTTGGAAATGATTAAGATGTGGATAAGAGATTAAAATATTATTAAAGGGTTGATAATATTTGTGAGCGATTAAGATATTATTATATAATTAAAGTATTATTAATTTATTAATAATACTAAGAAGTGAATAAAACATTAGTAAGATTAATGATATGAAATGAGTTTAAGATAATAGTAATATTATCTGGTATGATAACATTACTAAGGACTTAATGTAAGAGCTAATATTTATTAAGTTACTAAATGTTAGATAATATGTTATTAAAATAGTAATGATATGAAATAAAGATATGTTATGCTGATTGATAGATCAATCTTATATATGATAGGTCCTTCATAAGAGATTAAATTAGACTGCTTAACGGTAATCGACGGTCAAGGCAAGTTCCCTAACTCAAACTTGAGTTGTATTTTCAAAGCATGTTAGTAAAATAATTATTGTTGATTATTCACATCTATACTAATTATTGATTCACACTCAGTGCATGTTGCATATGTTCATCAGGTATGAAAGGCTGATCACCTTCATTAGAATATAGTTCAGTTAAATTTGTTCATGTTCATTGTTGACCACTCAACATTATTGATTCAGTTATTCAATCATTGAAATTGATTCATACTCTTTCACAATCATTATATTGTTGAATGTTTGACAACGCATTCCTTTTCAATCATGATATATCTTCATTGTACTTAAAACTTGTTGGGCAAATTTGTTGCTCACGCTTGCTATATCATGATAAAAATTTTAGATTAAGACGATGACTTGAATAAAGACAGAGGCAAAGGAAAATTCCAAAATTGGATTATGATACTGTGACACCCCCAAATTTTATTCGTTACATTCTTCCCTCCTTAACAAGATTCTGTCCCCAGAATCGCTATACAAAATCAAGCAAACAACTGAGGATAATTCTTCATCATAACGCTTTCAAGTTCCCACGTAACTTCCTCAGCATTATGGTTCCTCCAGATTACCTTAACAGAAGGTATCACTTTATTCCTCAGTACTTGCTCTTTTCTGTCAACAATTTAAACATGGACTTCTTTATATGACAAATCTTTCTCAAACTTTAAGGGCTCATATTCTATAACATGCTTATAATCAGGCTTATATGGCCTCAAATATTGATACATGGAAAACATTATGAATATGTTCTAACTCCGAAGGTAAAGCTACCTCATACGCTACTTCACCAACTCGTCGAAGCACTTCGAAAGGTCCTATAAATCTAGGGCTCAATTTTCCTTTCTTGCCAAACTGAATCTTCCCCTTCCAGGGAGACACTTTCAAGAAAACATAACTACCGATATCGAATTCTCTATTTTGTTGATGCTGATCAGCATATTTATTCTATCTATCCTGTGCAGCTATTAATCTTGCTCGAATAATCTTGACAATCTCGACAGTCTGTTGCACCAACTCTGGACCCAATAGCTGATGTTCACCTACCTCGTCCCAACATAACGGAGTTCTGCACTTCCTGCCGTATAACGCTTCGTAAGGCGGTATGCCAATACTCGCCTGATAACTATTATTATAAGCATATTTCACCAATGGTAGATGATCATCCCAATTTCCCTTGAAATCCATGATACATGCTCTAAGCATATCTTCTAGTGTTTGGATGGTTCTCTCGCTTTGTCCGTCGGTTTGAGGATGGTACGATGTGCTCATTCTCAGCTGTGTTCCTAAACACTCTTGTAATCATTTCCAAAAATTAGATGTGAAAAGTGGATCTCTGTCTGATAAAATGGACATTGATACACCGTGTCTTAACACAATTTCCTTCACGTATAGTTTTGCTAACCGATCTAGAGTAAATCGAATCTTGATTGGCAAAAAATGTGCCGACTTCATCAATTGATCGACAATCACCCAAATAGCATAGTAACCTTGGGTCGTTGGAAGACCTACCACAAAATCCATTGTGATATGCTTCCATTTCCATTTGTGTATCTCCAACGGTTGCAATAATCCGCTTGGCCTTTGACGTTCAGCTTTAACTTTGTAACGCCCGACAAAATCAGATTTTTATGACAATTATATTTTTATTTGATTATGTGAATTAAATGAATTTAATTCATTTATTTTGTGAGTAAGCTATATGAAGGTCGTTCTATGACCTAGAATATGTTTATGTGGTTAGTAATCTGGCTACGTGTTAGAATTAATTGTTTAGAATTTCCAAGACGAAAATAAATATTTTCCGAGAGATTCCCCTAAAAACATTATTCATCCGTTTCTGTTTGAGGAATTATTTTAAAATTCTGAGAAATGCGTAATGATAGAATATATGATAATATTTCATTTCTGGAAAACGAAGTTTTCGCCTGCAGACTTAAAACCTAAGGGTTGAGTAGAATGATTTCCGAGAGGGAAATGAGATGCGTAGAAGGAATTGCGTTATAGTTAAAGCATTTGTTATACAAATATGATACTATCTAGTATCTATATTTAATATGATGAGTTATACGGAGTATATTACGATTATCGTACGAGTATTATACGGAGATAATATGTGAATTATACGTATGGAATACGATTGGTATTATGGAATTAAGTTAAGACTTAATGTGAATTCATTTGATTTGGATTATGTCTAGTCCAAACGATTGAATAGGTAAGCCCAATGAATTAATTAGTTAAGCCCAAGTTAAAGCCCAATATTAGAATGATTAAGCCCGATCCCAGAGAATCGAAGTGGGTCGAACCGGTGGGTCACTAAATGGGTAAAACCTATGGGGCAACCCATAGGGATAACCCATGGGCATGGTGGCCTAGCTACTTGGTGTGCAAGGAAAACAAATCACTTGGTCAACAAGTATTTTACTTGGTGACAAAGTGTTGAATAGTAAGGAGGTGGGACATTTGACCAAAAAGCCCTTCCTCTTGTTTTCCTATAAATAGGAAGCCTATATTTGCCATTTGATGTTTTTCCAAGACTCAACCAACATATTTGAGAGAGAAAAAGAGTTAGACTTAAACCATTCTTCTACTTTGAAGCTTTTTCATTAGAAGTTCATCAAGAACACAAAGATTGTTAAGGTAATGTTCCTTAATAATAGTTTCCATCTCTTTTGGTTTTCTTTTATCATGGAGAATCATAGACGGGTGGAGTATGGCTTGTATGGTGGAATAAGAGTGACTTACCATAGATTCAATCTCTATAAGTCATGAGACCATAATAATCATAAGGGTTGTTATAGTTGAAAATCATGAAATTATTTATTGTTGAGATTGATTGTTGATAAATAATTGAACTCCATCAATACGTTAATATCTGTATCTTGCTTGGTTAGGATGTAGATATGAAGTCTATGGATTATTCCATGTGATTTGGCTTAGAGAATTTTAGTAACGAAGTTATGGTGAATTTTACGTAATTAGACGTTAAACGTCGAACACGTAGAAATTCCGGATTGCTAGTCGAAAGTTGCCGTGAGACTTGAAAATGTTGTTTTTCAATGTCAACACGTGAGATGGGATATTTAAGAGTTGTAAACTCGAGAATCGTCGAATTCCGACGTAGAACGAAGAAAACGAGCATTGAACGCTCATTAATGTTTACGAACACTTAGAAACTGAACTTAATAGTGAATTTTGAGTTAACGGATTCGAAAGTGTCGAATTCTTATATGAACGCGTAGAGTATGTCATTTATGATGTGTAGGTTTTTAAACAGTCCAAATTGGACTTATAACGAAGAAGTTATGAATCCAGGAAACTCACCAAAAATTTTATCTGTTGAATTTATACGGTGTCGAATTAAGCACTGTGGCTGCGCGCATGTGTGTTAAATCTTAGTGTCATGATTACCCGCCAAAGGTGTCGATGGCTACTAGAAAGTGGTGCCATAAGCGCCCTTTGGTATAAGTGGAGTCTCAAGTGCATGATATGAGACCGAAGCATAGGTATCTTAACTAGAGCCATGGCCTTGATCTTGAATAGAAAGTTGATGTGCCATGTGGCGGTGTAGGGTATTTGATAGATGACTTCGGTTTTGAACTTCAATTGTTTAGAGACCTATAAGAGTAAAGTTTATGCACTTCATACGTAAAAACTTAGGAATTGAATGCATGTTATGAATTAAGAACACAATGTGTTATCAATGAACCCTAGTTGGGAAATAACGTTGGTACTTTGCCAATGATAATAGAGTCTGGTTAATAACGTAAGTTGATTAATAAGTCGGGACGAAGGGTAATAAGTCGGGTTGACTTTATTTATGATCTTAAGTTAACAAAGACATAGAAGAGAAAGAAGTTGGTAGGAACAATGTGAATAATTGTTTGATAGCTAATTATAGTGTGCTATGTGAATATATCATATAGATTCTGTAAAGGCTATGGTCAGTCGATTAAGTTATTTAAAGACGCTGAAAGGTAAGTTTTCTTAACGCTTGTCTAACCTTCAAGTTAGTTAAGTTTTATGTGATTCATTGTAATGAATTGCACGACTGATTTTAAAGAAAGGGTCGATGCCAGATTTAACTCGGCTAGACTGCTCGCAAGATATAGATTGATTGATATTCATATCTTTCTATATACAAATGTTAACGCTATCATATTCCAAGTAATTGGTACGGATGTGAAGGTAAAGTTTGTTTATGAATAAACAAAAGTATTTCTCATCGATTATTCGATGGGCACGCGAGTTTGCCAAATGTTAAACGTAAATACGTTTAATGAATGAGTGTTGATCAACATAGAGTACTATAGGCTGATCACCTAGAAGTGCTCATAAGTAATGCGGATGTACATCCTTAGTGCTGTGATATCCTTTTCAAGTATAAAAACAGAAATCTGCTATTCATGGTCTATCGACCGGTTCAGAATTCCTAAATTATTCTATACTTTGGGAATTGATGTTATGAAATGTTAAAGTATTATTGTTTCATAATACTTCATAACTATTTGTTTAGTTATGTATGAATTGTTATATAATTCACGAATGTGGTATTAATGTTATCCTTTGTTAAAACTTGCTGAGCTTGTTATGCTCACTTCTTGCGTGAATTATATGACAGCAGTTAAGGATGAACATACTGAGAAAGCTAAGAGATATGAGGGCAAAGCCAAGATGGATACTTAGCCATCGTGTAATAAATTAGTATGTTTGTATGTCTTATACATTATGAAGAACGAATTATGTAATCGGTTTATGAACCTTGGAAGGATTATACTTTGATTGTAATAAGAAGATAGTAATTACATTCATTATGTTGTATTTCAATGGAATGATTGTATAGTTATGAGTACCATGTAGCACCATATGTCGGGTTGGAAGATACCCGAATTTGTGGGCGTCACAGGTTGGTATCAAAGCATTAGGTTATAAAACTTAAGGGGGGAAGAACCTTAGGCTAATAACCTCGTAAGGATGGAAGAGTCCGAAGAATGAAATTCAAGTCAAATGAATTATTAAGGTATTGAGGAAACTCAGTACCGAAAGAATTTAAAAGATGGAAATTAATCTTAAATAAATTAAATGTGATTTGTGCTTATACTATTGTGTATTATGTATTAATCAATGTGTTATGTGTTTTGTAGATGTCAATCGATAACATGATGTTTAGAAACATTCACGAGATAGGTGAGGAGTCGGTGAACCAAGTGGAGGTAGTACCGATGCCAGTGGTAGATGTACCATTAGTGGTTCTAGAAGACTCTGATATTAAGGAGTACATCTCTGGGGGGGAATACTCTGAGGAGACAATGGGGATATCGTCATATCTAACTATGATGATTGACGTGGAGGAGGAGTTGGAGGTAACATTGATTAACACGGTGATACCTACTCAGGAGCCAACACCTCCGGATGCAATGAGATCATTGTATCTAGCAGTGTTGGATAGGAATGTGCATCTGCGCACTGTGGTACAGACACAGAATGAGGAGATAACCGCCATATATGAGGCGAAGAAATCTGCAGAGGTGGATTTTGAGTCGGAGCACGATGAGAAAGTGCTTATAATAGATAAGGCATGTGACTATAAGGAAGAGGTCGTAGAGCTTCGAAAGAAACTGGTCGAGAAAGACCAGAAAATAGCTAGGATGTCGTACATCCATGAATGTGCTCATGAGGATTTCAAGCTGAAAATCGATTGTTATTCTATTGAGTCAGGGCAGACTCGATATACCATTAGTCGGGATATTGTTTTGAGTCGGAGCACGATGAGACAGTGTTAGCAGATCGTTAGATCTTTTAATATATAGGTAGTGACGTAAAACCCTCTTTTGTATAATTAAAGGGTAGTATTTTTTTAAATCTCAATTTTTGTAGAAGGCAATTGCGGGATAGTATGTAATAGCTTTCTGGCTAAGGGAACATGATGTAAATAGTTTTGACTATGAAAGCATATTAATATAATGAAGTTTAATTTAATGTGCTTGTTGTGGTATGAGTTCTTATTTGGGATTGATAATCAAGAAGTAAATAGATAATAATGAAACTTTATTTTTTTAATCAGAATTATGCCGCCAAGAAGGAGACAACGTAACCAAGAGGCCGAGTCTCATAATGAGAATCAGGGGGGGTCCTAATAACCCTATGTAAGAGTTCATTAATTTATTAACGACTGCATTTAATAAAGTTGGGAGAGGGATTCCTGTAGCTCCTGGGGTAGTAAGAACAACTACCTTCAAGGAATTTAAGAGTGTGGGTCCTCCGGAGTTCCGAGGAATGACGGACCCACTAGAGGCCCAGACATGGGTAAAAGAAATTGAAAAGGCATTTGTGATAACAAACGTAGGTGAGGCACAAAAGACTTCTTTTGCAACTTACATGATGAAGGGGGAAGCCAACTACTGGTGGGAGGCTCACCAGGGTGGGGCTAGGACCAGAAGGCACATTACGTGGGAACAGTTTAAGAAGGTCTTCTTCGAGAACTACTTTCCTACTGGTATGCAAGGTAGGATGGAGATTAAGTTCTTAGAACTTAAGCAAGGGGATATGACTGTTCCCTAATATGCCTCTAAATTCAATGAATTGGCAAGATTTACTCCACATCAGGTGGATACAGAAGCGAGAAAGGCTCATAGGTTTGAGCAGGGCTTGAAACCCTGGCTCTATAGTAGAATATCATTTTTTCAGAGTGCTTCCTACGGGACCATTCTGGAAAAGGCGATAATAGCTGAAGGTGGTGGTGAGGCATTGTCTCAGTACCACAAAGAGCAGAAGAACAAGAGTAAGAGTGAAGGAGGTAGTAAGGCTGAAGTTGCCAGCGGAAGTGGCAACTTGCCTAAGAGGAAGAGCTTCAACCCTAGGAATACGGGGGTAAAGCAGGGAGATCCTAAGCAGAGGATGGAGGCATGCAAGACATGCGAAAAGACTCACATGGGAGTCTGCTTAAAAGGGAAATCAATGTGTTACAACTTTGGGTAGGAGGGGCATCTGTCACCCAACTGTCCTAACCCTATGAAGAACCAGGTGTGTTTTGTCTGTGGGTCAATGGACCACATGGCAAGAAATTGCCCAAAGAAGGGTTTAGAGGGAAATAATGGTTCTGGTAGTGGTAAATTAGCCATTACTGGACCAACACCATCAGTGGGTAGACCCTCAGCCCGTACGTTTAATATGACTATCCAAGATGCGGTTGCATCAACGGATGTGGTAGCGGTATCATTAGGTCTGGCCAATGAGATAAATGCTTATGTGCTATTTGACTCGGGTGCTACTTGTTCTTTTATAGCATGTGAATTTGCTAAGCGATTAGGTTTAATCCCTAAAAAGTTACAAATACCTTTAGACGTTAAGGTAGCCAACGAAGAGATAATCCCCATTGAACATATTCATAAGGATTGTTGTGTAGATATTAGAGGGAATAAGTTATCGGTAGATTTGGTACCGATAAGGTTAAAAGAATTCGATGTAATTCTTGGTATAGATTGGTTGGTTAACCATAAGACGATAATAGATTGTCATAGGAAAAGTGTTAACCTTCGACTTTCTAAGAAAACCAAGGTAGTGGTCTTCGGTAGTAAATCACCGAGATACTCTTGTTGTCTGTCGATGACACAAGTTAGGAAGATGTTGAGAAAAGGGTGTGTAGGTTATCTGTGCCATGTTGTGGATACCCAAAGAGTGGGAACATCCTTGGACCAGATACCTATAGTGCAATAGTTCGCGGATGTATTTTCGGTTACTGGGTATTCCACTGGATAGGGAGGTTGAGTTTGTAATTGATCTGTTACCGGGAACGGCACCAGTTTCAAGGGCACCATATCGGATGGCGCCAGTTGAGATGAAGGAGTTAATGCTTCAATTGCAAGAACTATTGGATAGAAAGTACATTCAACTGAGTGTGTCTCCTAGGGGAGCACCAGTATTGTTTGTAAAGAAAAAGGATGGGTCGTTAAGACTTTGTATCGACTATCGGGAGTTCAACAAGTTAACGATTAAGAATAAATACCCGTTGCCCATGATCGATGATCTATTTGATTAGTTAAAAGGGGCAATGTAAAATCCTAAATTTACGAATAAAGATTTAATTTTCTCGAAATATTTTTTTGAATATTATGGTGTGAATTTGAGATAATGTTATAGTTGTGGGTAGTATTTATAAATTTTGCAAAGTATGCAAGTTGTTATATTATATTCGATTGGTCAGGGAATATTCATTTTAGCAGGGAATATTCGTACAACGGCGCAATCATTGGTGGACCCCATAATAGAATTATTGTCGGATTGAGAAAACGACAAAAATATTTTTATGAAAATAACGGCGGAAGTTTTACCGTTAATACTGTTGAACTACTCGGAAGTAAAAGTACAGTAATATGCGTGGTTGCATTAGTAGTCTAGCTAGGACGGTGGCACCAAAGACGGATACGGACAAAACAAAGTCGGTGGTTTCAGGAAGAGCATTTTTCGTGACTTCTCAAAACGCGAGTAACCCGAACGAAGTTAGCACGTGTTAGTTAATTATAAATTCTTGCGAAGTCTATGCCTTATTAGATACCGGTTCTACCAATTATTTTATCTCTCTTGCTTGCATTCAACGTTTAAATTTGACTCCGGAGAAGTTAGACTTTGACTTATTGGTTGAAAGTTCGTTAGTAGGAGCCTTCGTTACCTCCACTGTTTATAAATCTTGTTGATTCAAATCGACATTTTCACGTTACCTGTCGATCTTAACTCTTTGAAAATACTTTCCTTTGATGTGATTTTTGGAATCGATTAGTTAACTACTCATCATGCTTTTCGTAAAGTTGTTAGTTTTCATATTCATAACCAACCTGTTATGTGAATTCAAGCAACCAAACCACTAAAGTCAATCATTGTCATACCAAGCCATAAGTAAATAGCCCCGATCCTTTTGTTGTTGACTTCCTTGTGTGGAATGCATAGAAGCCAGATTATCCGTAAGGGACGTTGTGAATAATGATGGCAAGTTGATAGGTATCGATGTGACGTGTTATCCAAGTCTTGGATGAGAGTCACAGTTGTGAATGATATCTCTATTGTTAATAAATTTTTTGACGTATTCTTGAAGACTTCTTAGCCTACCCCTAGAGCGTGAAATCGAATTTTATACTGACCCCAGTACAAAACCCATTTCTTAAACCCTCAAATATTTTCTTCACCCAAAATGAACGTAACATGCGCCAAAGATGTTGGCTCGAGCTGTTGAAGATTACAATCATACCATTCAATACCATCGTGGAAAAGCGAATGTGGTAGCTGACGCGTTGAGTAGAAGATCGTATGCGGTTACAAGTACGAATATACGAACCCACGTGAAGATAACGAATATACGAGTATAATCGACTTTAATCGATAAAGTTAAAGACGCTCAAGCTAAATACTCAGAGCTGATGAATGTGAAAAAGAAGGTTCAAGAGGACGTTATTCTAGAACCAAGAATCGATGAAGAGAGGAAATCTCAACCCTTTATTTTATTGACCCATTTGAAATCCTTGATCGTGTAGGAACTGTGGCCTATAGACTCATTTTACCGCTAAGTATGTCGCGTGTTTATAACATTTTTCACGTATCGATGTTACGTAAATATGTGGACGACCTGAACCACATTATTGAACCAGACGAGATATCGGATAATTTAACGTATGAAGATGTACCTGTTAAAATTCTGGAATATATTCTACGCTTAAAGGTTATACCTCAAGAGTTAGAATCTGACGAAGTGTCCTCATCTTTTTGGCATACCAGGTACATATGAAAATTTTGAGCGCAAAATTTCATAAGGATGGGAGATTGTAAAATCCCAAATTTTACGAATAGAGATTTAATTTCTTGAAATATTTTTTTGAATATTATAGTGTGAATTTGAGATAATGTTATAGTTGTGGGTAGTATTTATAAATTTTGCAAAGTATACCAGTTGTTATATTATATTCGATTGGTCGGTGAATATTTGTTTTAGCAGGGAATATTCGCATAACCACAAGCAATCATCATCGGTGGACCCCACAACGTAATTATTGTCGATTGAGAAAATGACAAAAATATTTTTATGAAAATAACGGCGGAAGTTTTACCGTTAATACTGTTGAACTACTCGGAAGTAAAAGTACAGTAATATGCGTGGTTGCATAGTAGCACACGGTATTGATTATTGATGCTTACGTGAGAAGTCACTCAGTTATACTCAATTATTGCTATAGTAATTGTTGCATCATATCTCTCATATTATTGATTCGATTATTGTCACAGTATCATCTGCATTATTTGTTATATTATTAAATCAATAATTGAGACGACAAAGTTATTCATATTATTAAATTGCAATATATACAATGTCTAGAAGTTGTGTCAAGGAGAGGTTTGGTCACCTAATTGCGCGCCAATAGGGAGAAATCCTTATTGGAAAGCCCCCTCTTTCCTGGGAACGACCTGGTTGTCAAATATTGTGAGTTATAATATTAATGATGAATAAGTTCGTGTTGATTAAAGATGAATTTGATAGTTCCATTATGTTGGGATTATTGGTGTTAGTTGAAATCGACATCTATTCCTGGGGGTTATATTGATAAATCGGGGAATTTATTGGATAAATGAGCAATTAATTGCTACTAATTCACATGCTTATATAACTATTTGTTCACATGTGTGTACTATTGAATCACATTCTTATACTATTAGGGGAGTTGGTGCAAGATTGATAATACTTGCATTATTAAATTATAGATGGAGGTACTATACTGTAATTCGTATTTTCATATGTCTAGAACTATTGAGTCAAATAATTTACTATTGATTCACGTGATTTACTATTAGGGGAGGTGGTGCAAGTTTGATAATACTTGCAGGACTAAATTAAAAATGAAGAAAAAGTTGGAGGTATTGTACTGTAATTTTTTGAGCCCCAAAACGTGCAATTATCGAAACTATATTTTCGTATAAATAGAAACTCATTCTTCCTTCATTTTTCACCAATTCACTAAAGCTTTAGAGACATTATTATTGACAAAAATCTATAGAGAAAAAGAAGAAAAGAAGTCTGCTACCTCACTATTCCAGTATCCAGTCTTCTTTTGAGGTAAAGGATATTATTCCTTTTGTATTCATGAAGAGAACTTCTGTTATTCCATTCTTTATTATTCGCTGGAATAACTCAGATCACGCTGCTACCCTATACTTGGTGAAATTCTTCTGTTATTCCATTATTTATTATTCTGCTGGAATAACTTGTCTATGCGAAGTACCGCATACATGGTGAAATTCTGTTGTTATTCCATTCTTTATTATTCTGCTGGAATATCCTGTCTGTGCGTTGTACGCCGGACTTGGTTCCGTCTTTATTATTCTATTAGAATATCCTGTCTGTGTGTTTTACGCCGGACCTGGTTTCATTATTTATTATTCTGTTGGAATAACCTGTCTATGCGAAGTACCGCATGCATGGTGATTTTTCTTGTTATTCCATTCTTTATTATTCGTTGAATATCCTCGCTTCGGTCGTATTACGCTTTGACCTGAGTTCCGTTATTTATTATTCTGGTGGGATAACCTGTCTATGCGAAGTACCGCATGCCTGGTGATTTCTTTTGTTATTCCATTCTTTATTATACTTAGTTGGTTAAAGATTTGACTTCTATACTCGTCATTAAATATCATTTTATTTGGTATTTTCTGTGACGAGTTACTATTCATAGGTTACTATTCACCCGATCACTATTCACTCTAGTATTATTCACTCGGGTATTTAGGGCACTTTTTATGCCGGAATACTATTCACGAGTTACTATTTACCGGTTACTATTCACCGAAATTATTATTCACCCGAATATTATTCACTCGGGTATTTGGAGTACTTTTCATGTCGGGGTACTATTCATGAGGTACTATTCCTGAAGTACTATTCATGGGGTACTATTCACGACGAAAAATTGATTCTTTTCTGTCCAAATTATTTTTGGTGTATGAATATTATTCTTGAATTTTACTCTACAAAGAAGTATCATGTTGACAATTTGGATGTTATTAGTTCCTGGATAATTTAATTCTTGAACTTGTTTTATTGAATTCTTATATCATTGTCATCATCCTCATGTTTATATTATGTTGAAAGTCTTCTATGTCCTGTATTGCATAGATGGACTTTGTATGATTATGACCAGGGATTATTCGGTATAATCATGACCGTAATGTTACAAATGATGTGGAAAAAGTCCTCATTGGCCCGTAGTGCATTGATGGACAGCTTTTGGTATGATTATGGCTATGGATTCTCTTCGGCCAAGGGAGCAAAGATGAATTGTTTTATGGCATGATCAGGACCGTTGATGAAAACACGATTATCTTTGGCCCGTAGTGCATGGATAATTCGTGGTCGTGATACTAAATAATATCCTTGGCCTGTAGTACATGGATGATTTGATGATGTGGATTATTTATTAAGCTGAGTCTCAGCGATTAAGTTGATGAAAAACTTTTTAGAGCATAGAAGATAGTAGATTTTATTCTCTACTGGACTCTTTTAATGGATTGCTTGTTCCGCTGCAATTAAACTTGATGTCTATTATATTTTATCAGTTTAACATTGTTGAAGGCTAATGATAATTTATTCTGCATTATCTTAGTCATAATATGTCTTTCTGGGCTAGTTGAGCTCACCCTTTCTTTCTCTATTCTCTTTAGGAAATGAGAATATAGCTGAGACAAGTCGGGGAACGGAGTGAAGGTCCAGATGATAGCATTAGTAGTCCTCACTATTATGTTAAATAGTGTGATAATAAATGTAATGAGGAATGAATTTGAGTTTGTATTCTGTCTATGAGGACTCCATTGAGAGTGGATATTGTCTAGAAGGAAATATTCTTGATTAAACTCTCAGTTTATGTTTTGTCATATTTTACACGACAGTTGTATAATTAAAGTTGTATTTGATTTTATTTACCATGTATTTGGCGACTCAAGATGTGTGATGTATACCTGTTTTGGGGTCATCACAGGCAAAGTATTTTTCTAAGATAGATTTGCGCACGGGGTATCATCAGTTAAAAGTTAGGAAGGAGGATGTACCTAAGATTTGCTGCGTTCGTAACTCGTTATGGTCATTACGAAGTTTCGGTGATTTCGTTTGGTTGACTAATGCGCCAGCCGCATTTATGGATATGATGAATAGAGTGTTCAAACAGTATTTAGACAAGTTCGCCGTAGTGTTCATTGATGATATTCTAGTCCATTCAAAGACATCAGAAGATCACGACGAACATTTAAGGATAGTGTTGGAAACACTAAGGAAGGAAAGGTTGTATGCGAAATTCACAAAAAATATGAATTTTGGCCCGAGAGAGTGCAGTTTCTAGGACATATTATTTATAAAGATGGCATTTCCGTGGATCCAGCAAAAGTAGAAGCAGTAAATGAGTGGGAGCAACCGAAAACACCAACCAAGGTTCGGTGTTTTCTGGGGTTAGCGGGATACTATAGAAGGTTCATTCCGGATTTTTCTAAAATAGCTACTCCATTGACGAATCTGACAAGAAAGTCGGTGAAGTATGTGTGGACTGAAAAATATGAGAACAGTTTTCAGGAACTAAAGAAGAGATTAAGTGAGGCACCTGTATTATCCTTACCAGACGATACATGGAACTTTGTAGTGTATAGCGATGCTTCGCATAAAGGACTAGGCGTGCTCATTCAGCATGGCAAGGTCATTGCATATGCGTCACGTCAATTGAAGGATTACGAGAAGGCTTATCCTACTCATGATCTGGAGTTGGCAGCTGTAGTTTTTTCCTTGAAGATATGGAGGCATTATCTATATGGTGAGAAATGTGAGATATATACGGACCACAAAAGTCTGAAATATATCTTCACACAGAAGGAGTTGAACATGAGACAGAGAAGGTGGTTAGAGTTAATAAAAGATTACGACTGTGATATTTTATATCATCCAGGAAAGGCAAATGTAGTAGCCGATGCGCTAAGTAGGAAGGGTAGAGAGAAACTGTCAATGTTAACAACTCAGAATGAGTTGATAACAACGATGGCAAGAATGGAGTTAGAAGTTAAGTTACCGGAGGAAGCGATGGAAATGTTATTTTCCATGGAAACCCAACCGACCATAGTGGAACGGGTTAGGGAAGTACAATTAAGCAACGAGGAATGCGAGCAAATGAAGAAGAGGGTAGAAGATGAAAAGAAGACTAAGTATGACCTCGATAAGGAAGGATTACTTCGTTTTGAAGGAAGAATTTGGGTTCCAAATGATTCCAAATTAAAGGAAGAAATAATGATGGAGGCTCATAGTTCGAGGTACTCGATACATCCCGGTAGTACGAAGATGTATCAACATCTTCGTCAGAACTTTTGGTGGCCGAACATGAAAAGGGAGATAGCAGAATATGTTAGTAGGTGCTTAACTTGTCAGAAAGTTAAGGCTGAACACCAATGACCGAGCGGGTTGTTGCAACCGTTAGAAATTCCAGAGTGGAAATGGGAGCACATCACAATGGATTTTGTGGTGGGACTTCCAACAACAAGGAAAGGATACGATGCTATTTTGGTGATAGTGGATCGATTGACGAAATCAGCTCATTTTCTACCAATAGGAGTTAGGTATAACCTAGATCAGTTAGCTAAGCTGTATGTTAAGGTAATTATTTCCAGACATGGAGTACCTATTTCTATTGTGTCAGATCGTGATCCACGATTCACATCAATCTTTTGGAGGAGTTTGCAAGAGCAACTGGGAACACAGTTAAGATTAAGTATGGCGTATCATCGTCAGACGGATGGTCAGAGTGAACGGACAATTCAAACGCTAGAAGATATGTTAAGATCTTGCGTTATGGATTTCAAAGGGAGTTGGGACGAGTATCTACCGTTGGTGGAATTCTCGTACATCAATAGTTTTCACACTAGTATAGGCATGCCGCCTTACGAAGCGTTGTATGGAAGGAAGTGCCGAACTCCATTGTGTTGGGATGGGGTGGGTGAACGTCGGATGTTGGGACCTGAGATGGTACAGCAAACAGCGGACATGGTGAAAATAATACGTGATCGATTAGTTGCGGCCCAAGATAGGCAGAAGAAGTATGCAGATCCTCATAGAGAGAAGAGAGAATTCGATGTAGGATCATTTATTTTTCTAAAAGTATCACCTTGGAAGTGGAAGATACGTTTTGGAAAGAAAGGGAAGTTAAGTCCAAGGTTTGTAGGACCTTTTGAGATTTTAAGGTGGGTAGGAGAGGTAGCTTATGAAGTAGCCTTACCTCCAGGGATGGAACGCATTCATAATGTGTTTCATGTGTCTGTGTTACGTCCTTATAAACTGGACTACAAACACGTAATAGAGTATGAATCTATCCAGATAGAGAAAGATTTATCCTATGAGGAACTTCCAATTCAAATTATTGATAGGAAGGAACAAGTATTAAGAAATAAGGTCATACCTTTAGTGAAGGTGTTATGGAGAAACCACAATGCTGAAGAAGCAACGTGGGAACTCGAGAGTAAAATGAAGGAAGATTTTCCTCATTTGTTCATGTAATTATAAGCTAGATTCTGGGGACAGAATCCTTATAAGGGGGAGAGAATGTAACGCCCAAGAAAATCGGATTTTTATGACAATTAAATTTTTATTTGATTATGTGAATTAAACGAATTTAATTGATTTATTTTGTGAGTAAGCTATGTGAAGGTCATTTTATGACCTAGAATGTGTTTATGTGGTTAGTAATCTGGCTACGTATTAGAATTAATTATTTAGAATTTCCAAGACGAAAATAAATGTTTTCCGAAAAATTCCCGTAAAAACACTATTCATCCATTTCTGTTCAGGGAATTATTTTAAAATTCCGAGAAACGCGCAATGATAGAATATCAAGATTAGATGAAAAATCTGATAATATTTCATTTATAGCAAAAAAAGTTTTCGCCTGCGGACTTAAAACCTAAGGGTTGAGTAGAATGATTTTTGAGAAGGAAATGAGATGCGTAGAAGGAAATGCGTTATAGTTAAAGCATGTGTTATACAAATATGATACTATCTAGTATCTATGTTTAATACGATGAGTTATACGGAGTATATTACGATTATCGTATGAGTATTATACGGAGATAATACGTGAATTATACGTATGGAATACGATTGGTATTATGGAATTAAGTTAAGACTTAATGTGAATTCATTTGATTTGGATTATGTCTAGTCCAAACAATTGAATAGGTAAGCCCAATGAATTAATTAGTTAAGCCCAAGCTAAAGCCCAATATTAGAATGATTTAGCCCGATCCAAGAGAACCAAACCGTGGGTCGAACCGGTGGGTCACCGAATGGGTAAAACCCATGGGGATAACACATGGGCATGGTGGACCGGGCACTTGGTGTGCAAGGTAAACAAATCACTTGGTCACCAAATATTTTACTTGGTGACAAAGTGTTGAATAGTAAGGAGGTGGGACATTTGACCAAAAAGCCCTTCCTCTTATTTTCCTATAAATAGGAAGCCTATGTTGGCCATTTGATGTTTTTCCAAGACTCAAACAACATATTTGAGAGAGAAAAAGAACTAGACTTAAACCATTCTTCTACTTTGAAGCTTTTTCATTAGAAGTTCATCAAGAACACAAAGATTGTTAAGGTAATGTTCCTTAATAATAGTTTCCATCTCTTTTGGTTTTCTTTTATCATGGAGAATCATAGACAGGTGGAGTATGGCTTGTATGGTTGAATAAGAGTGACTTACCATAGATTCAATCTCTATAAGTCATGAGACCATAATAATCATAAGGGTTGTTATAGTTAAAAATTATGAAATTATTGATTGTTGAGATTGATTGTTGATAAACAATTGAACTCCATCAATACGTTAATATGTACATCTTGCTTGGTTAGGATGTAGATATGAAGTCCATGGAGTATTCCATGTGATTTGGCTTAGAGAACATTAGTAACGAAGTTATGGCAAATTTTGCGTAATTAGACGTTAAACGTCGAAAAGGTAGAAATTCAGGATTAGTAGTCGAAATTTGCCGTGAGACTTGAAAATGTTGTTTTTAAATGTCAACACGTGAGATAGGGTATTTAAGAGTTGTAGACTCGAGAATTGTCGGAATCCAACGTAGAACGAAGAAAACGAGCATTAAACACTCATTAACGTTTACGAACGCTTAGAAAATGAACTCAATAGTGAATTTTGAGTTAACGGATTTAAAAGTGTCAAATTCTTATATGAACGCGTAGAGTATATCATTTATGACGTGTAGGTTTTTGAACAGACCAAATTGGACTTATAACGAAGAAGTTATGAATTCGGGAAACTCACCAAAAATTTTATCTGTTGAATTTTTCGGTGTTGAGGTCCTGAAATCATGCTGCCCAAACAAGTGTGTTAAATGCCATACAAAAGACCAAAGACAATGTCAAGAACTTCTAAAAAGTGGCACCGTAGCGCCCTTCAGTATAAGGGAGTCTCATGTGCATGTCAGTGAGAGACCAAGCATGGGTATCGCTTAATCGAAATACAAATTTTGAGTCTTGAATAGAAAGTTCACCGAGGCGCAGGTGCAGGGTATTTGATAGATGACTTAGCTTTTGAACTTCAATTGTTCAGAGACCTATAAGAGTAAAGTTTATGCACTTCATACGTGTATTAAAACTATTCCTATACTACCTATACTAATGTATATGGTATTGAACTTAGGAATTGAATGCATGTTATGAATGAAGAACACAACGTATTATCAATGAACCCTAGTTGGGAAATAACATTGGTACTTTGCCAATGATGATAGAGTCTGGTTAATAAAGTAAGATGATTAATAATTCGGGACGAAGGGTAATAAGTCGGGTTGACTTTATTTATGATCTTAAGTTAACAAAGACATAGAAGAGAAAGAAGTTGGTAGGAACAATGTGAATAATTGTTTGATAGCTAATTATAGTGTACTATGTGAATATATCATGTAGATTCTGTAAAGGCAGTGGTCAGTCGATTAAGTTATTTGAAGACGCTGAAAGACAAATTTTCTTAACCCTTGTCTAACCTTCAAGTTAGTCAAGTTTTATGTGATTCATTGTACTGAATTGCACAACTGATTTTAAAGAAAGGGTTGATGCCAGATTTAACTCAGCTAGCCTGCTCGTAAGATATAGATTGATTGATATTCATATCTTTCTATATAGAAATGTTAACGCTATCCTATGCCAAGTAATTGGTACGGATGTGAAGGTAAGGTTTGTCTATGAACAAACAAAAGTATTTTTCATCGATTATTCGATGGGCACGCGAGTTTGCCAAATATTAAATGTAAATACGTTTAATGAATGAGTGTTAGTCAACATAGAGTACTATAGGTTGATCACCTAGAAGTGCTCGTAAGTAATGCGGATGTACAACCTTAGTGTTGTGATATCCTTTTCAAGTATAAAAATAGAAAGCTATTGTTCATGGTCTATCAAACAGTTCAGAATTCCTAAATTATTCTATACTTTGGGAATTGATGTTATAAAATGTTAAAGTATTATTATTTCATAATACTTTATAACTATTTGTTCAGTTATGTATGAATTGTTATATAATTCAGGAATGTGGTATTAATGTTATCCTTTGTTAAAGCTTGCTGAGCTTGTTATGCTCACTTCTTGCGTGAATTATATAACAGCAGTTAAGGATGAACGTACTGAGAAAGCTAAGAGAGATAAGGGCAAAGCCAAGATGGATACTTAGCCATCGTGTAATAAATTAGTATGTTTGTATGTATTATACATTATGAACAACAAATTATGTAATCGGTTTATGAACCTGGGAAGGATTATACTTTGATTGTAATAAGAAGATAGTAATTACATTCATTATGTTGTATTTCAATGGAATGATTGTATAGTTATGAGTACCGTGTAGCACCATATGTCGGGTTGGAAGATACCCGAATTTGGGGGCGTCACAGACTTTCTGACACATTTAGCATTTTGCCACGCATTCAGCCACATCCCTCTTAATATTCGGCCGCCAAAAATGATGTCTAAGATCCTGGTACATCTTTGTACTCCTACGGTGAATCGAATATATTTAATTGTGAGCTTCACTCAGGATTTTTTCTTTAACCTCTGATACTTGCGGAACCCAAATTCTCCCTTCGAATCAAAGTAATCCTTCCGAATCGATTTTGAATTTATTTTCCTCACCTACAGATATTTTCTGTTTTATCTTTTCACAGTCTTCATCATGAAGTTGTGCATGCTCTACCTTATCTACTAACGTTGAACTGTTTCCCATCTGGAACAACTTTTCATAGGATTCTGTCGGATATTTAATTTCCAGCTCCATCGTAGCAATTTCCGACACTAGCGTCTCTTGATCAGTTAACAACATTAACTTTTCCCGTGTGACAACCGTAATTTTGTAATTTAATTTTAATATTTATTGGATTGAATAAATATTTTTCGAAGAATTAATTATTAGATTAAATAATTAATTGATGAAATTGTGGTAGATTAATTTAATTATATATGTTACATTTATTAAATTAATGTGGAGAATTTTATTCAAGTATGTGATTATGTGAGCTTATTGAATTAAAAGAAATATTTAATAAGCTATGTTATTTTAATTAATTTAATTATTAATTAGAGATTTAATAATTTGACATTATTAATCAAAGAGAATTTGAATTATGTGACTATGTGTATTAATGAGAATTTACTATATTTTAATTAAAATAAATTAAATTAGATAATTGATTTATTTTATATGGATGTGACATTATTTAAACTATATAATAAAGCTTTATTAAATTAACTGATTTTTAAAACCTATTTTATCTAGCCAAACATGGCCTTGGTGGGAGTTGAGGGAAGTTACCCATGATGGGGGGTAACTGACCTTTACTGCGTTAGTTTTTCTCCATTATTATCAGACGCCTTCTTTTCTTTTCTTATTATTTCCTAAGTCTAGAAAAGCAGAAACAGAGAGGGAAAATAGATTGAGAGAGAGAGTTTGAGAATTGAGAAGTTGTTAAGAGGTTTGTGAGAGGCAGGAAGAATCTGAAGGTTTCATCTCTCTAATCTACGCTTTACGCTTGGGTAATCTCTTCAACCCAATTATTATTTTTACGTCTTTTAAAATTTTCATGAATATGGTTTTAATCATTCTGTGAGTCTCTATATTTGGGAAATTCTGTTGTTGTGTGAATATATGTGATAATTCGAGTTGTATGGCATGTTTTATATATATATATATATATATATATATATATATATATATATATATATATATATATATGTGTGTTTCCATATCATCAATTTCATAAGATTACAACGTATGATTATGGCTTGTTATTTCAAAAATTTACAGAGTACGTGAAATGGCCATATGGCCTTATACGTGATTTTTATATGTCAAATATAAATTATTTTGCAAAATTCACACTCTTATATGATTATGTATGCTAAAACGAATAAAATGAAAATTGAATGGTTGTATTTGGCTTTATAACGAATCCGTAGCATTAAATTCCATGTTTTTGTTCAAGAACTTCAAGAACATCAAGAACAGTACAATTTTGCGTAATTTAATTCTGTAATTATGTGTTTTAGTGGGTTAAAATTACTCTATAAACGTTGGGTATTGATTATATACGAATTTTAACATGTGGGTACGTTTAATTTGGAGAATTAATGATCATGTAGTGTTAATTTCGTTGAACTATGTGTTCTTCGCGAACTGAGAATCAAAATCCAGATTTTCAGCCCATACCTAACTCCGCTCGAAACCTCGTGTCAAGAAGACCACCACCGTGCATGTAGCAAAGACCATGTCTTCAATCAAGGCGCCAATACCGAAGACAAAAGTGGTGCCAAGCAGTTACCACTTAGCAGAATGTCCAGAAAATAGTTTTTTTAAGTGTTCAAGTATAGAAATGTGATAGTAACCTAGTCTAATGAATATAAATTTGTTAGACATATAATGAGGTGTTAAAAATAAATGCTTAGCACGTCCATAACACAATTGCGTGTAAATTGAATGATTAAATGCATAGTCACCTTATTATTTGTGAAGTCTTAATTTTTGACACTAAGTGTAGTAATTGACTAAGTATAGTCATGAAGTCGAGATTAGACAAAGAATAACTTATGATGTTTAGTACGTTATTATTGATTGGTATTGTGAACGTAATTGATATGTAGGATTTAAATCAAAGAACGAGTTTCATTAACGTGTAATCTACGCACGAGGCAAGTTTCTTACCCTAAACTTTCGTTGAGCAAATTTCCTAACCCTACTTGTTATCGTTATATAAATTGATTAATTCATCTTTCGATATGGAGCAAGTTCTCATTATTATTGATCAAACCTGTCTTGTATATTAAAGTTTATTCGACTAGTCCATAGTTGATGAGCGTTCTAAATTTCAGAACCCCTTTATGAATTATCCAAACCAAACTTCCTTTGGTGCGGACTCGAATGTCAAACTGAGATGAACAACCCTGTATAGGGGATTATTTATGCTTTAGCATTAAGATATTGTGCACAGTATGGTACTAAGGGTTGATCCCCCTAAGTACGGGAAGAAGAGTCCATAGTCTTATGACTGTTAAAGGTTTCAAGAATAAATACTTGACAACCTAGGACATAGTTCAAGGTCTTATGACCCTCAGAATTTCTTTAGATTCTTGTTATTCATTCTTGATTCAAAAGTTAAGCTTTTATATCCGAAGTTATTATTTCTCTCGCATGTTATTATTCATTTGTTATATTGGTATACTTATGGGCAATCGTGCTCACTCTTGCGTAATAATAACATTGCAGTTAAGAACGAAAGAGCAGACGAACCTTCCACTAGTAAAGGCAAGGGCAAGATAAGCAAGTAATGAAGACTATTTGTTTATGTGGTTGTATAATGACATTTAGAATTGATGTTTCTTAAGACTTATTGTTTATGTTTTCCGCACAAATGATTTAAGGTTAGAGTAACCTAGGATTTATTTATTATTCAGTTGATGTAACCCCATAAGGGGAGAGAATTATTATTTATTTATTTTATTGCATGGGTTGCATTTTAATTATGGGTAGATAGATAGATGATGTTTGTACATTGAACACCAAATCCTGTGGAAATGGAAGTACCGAATTTGGGGGTGTCGCAGGTTGGTATCAAAACTGTAAGGTTATGAACCTTAGGTGGGGGAACAACCTTAAGTAGTAGCCTTGTAGGAAATCGAGAACATAGTAGTGGTAAACTCTTATCGAGTTCTAAGAAATGAATTTCTAAATTCATTAAAGATAATAAAAGACTTTATGTGCTTATGTGTTAATCTATGTGTTCGCTAGCACGGATTAGTAACTAAAACTTAAAATTTTGTTGTTAGGATGTCGGATGTTGGAGGAGCTAGTCGAGCTGGGGAGGAGGAACCCCGATTACCTATAGAGGAGGAGCCCCAAGACATTCATGTCGTTAGGGAACAACTTGTACAAAAAGAGCCATCTCCGTTGATCACTGTTGCTGGTCAGGAGCATGAGCCAGAGACAGATCCAGAGGAGGATCCTGAGGAAGAGGAAGAAGAAGAGGAAGAAGAGGAGTTCCCATCGAACTCCATTGATCCAGAGATGTATGATGCATTCTATGATCGTAATGTAGAGTTGCGAGATATTCGTCGAGAGCCGACCGAAGCGGTGTGTTAGTCGGCCAAATTACTATTGAACAGAAGGATAGAGAGATTGTGACTCTTCACACACGTTTGGGAAACGTGGAGTGGGATCTGGTTCATGAGAAGGGTCAGACCGAGGACAAGTCCGCGGAAATAGAGAAGTTAAAGAAGGGTCTGAAGGAGAGCTCAGAGAGGCTTGCCATTGCAGAGGAGGGATGGGTACGAGAGTCACGCCGTGCTGATCGTGCAGAAGATGATCGTCGTGCGAAGAAGGCTAAACTTGAGGAGACGTACTCTACACTACAAAATGCAATGGATGCGGTCCAAGATCGAGTTAGGAAGTATCCAATCCAGTTTGAGGATCTACCATCATATATGCTAGATTGCAGAACGATGTGCCGCATCATGGAGGAGGAACGTAGCAAGGCTATCCAGCGCCTTAACAGACATTGATAGTATTAGTATAATTATGAGAAACTATTTGATAGTTAATGATGTAAATTTCGATGTGATTATAAACAAAGGAATATTTTGATGTTTTAAATCCTGAAGATTCTTTATCTCGGGATAGTTGATGTAAATAGCAGTGATGCTATCTTATGATGTAAAGATTTTTGAATTAAATGAAATGTCAAAGTTTATTTGAAGTAATGTGTTAAGTAAGTTATGATTAAATGTTAAGTTAAGTCTTAAATGTTTTAGAGATTGAGTAAAGATCTAATAAGCGTATATTCTTAACAGAAATATGCCGCCTAGAAGACAAAATCATCAGCAAGCCCAGGAAGGGTCAACAAACTATAACAATGACGCCAACGCTAACCCAGTTCAGCAGTTGGTGAACCTTTTAGCTGGAGCACTTAATAATCAACCTCAAGCTCCACCAAATACTTCATTTAAGGACTTCAAGGCGGTGGGACCGCCAGAGTTTAAGGGTTCCATAAACCCAATTGAAGCTCAGACGTGGGTGATGGAGATGGAGATGGTGTTCGACGTCGCTCGAGTAAGGGAAGATCAGAAGACCGCTTATGCAACGTTTATGCTGAAGTCCGAAGCCAACTATTGGTGGCAGGCAAACAAAGTGAGAGGAGGTGAAGGTGTAATATCCTAGGAATGATTTAAAGAGATGTTCTTCGAGATATATTTCCCAACCAGTTCACAAAATCAGATGGAGGTTCAGTTTTTAGAGTTAAAATAGGGGAATATGTCAGTAGCTGATTATGCAGCAAGGTTTAACGAGTTGGCTAGGTTCGCCACATACCAAGTGCACACTGATGAGAGAAAGGCAAGACAATTTGAGCAGGGACTGAAGCCCTGGTTGTATGGCAAAGTGTCAATGTTCCAATTGAACACTTTTGCTGGAGTGTTAAAGAAGGCCATACTCGCTGAAGGTGGAAGCGATGCGGTAACTAAGTATAATCAGGAGCAGAAGAAGAAGAAGAAGAGTGAGAAGGAAGGTAATAACAAGACTGGTGGGAGTAGTACTGGGGGTAATCACTGTCAGAAGAGGAAGTGGTCGATAATTAAATCACCGGAAGCCAACAGGAGGCGAAAGAAGAAGATTGAACCGTGCCCAACCTGTGAAAAAACTCATTTGGGAGTTTGCTTAAAAGGGAAACGAGTGTGCTACAATTGTGGTCAGGAGGGCCACATAGCACCAAACTGTCCGAACCCAAAGAAGGGTGCCTGCTTCACATGTGGCTCAAAGGATCATCTTGCTAGAGATTACCCTAAGAAGGGATCGGGAGGGACGAGTTCAGGAGGAAACATAGGAAATACTGGTGGAAGCACTCTGACAATCGCAGCACCAACCGC
Organism: Panax ginseng; assembly: GCA_020205605.1. Taxonomy (NCBI): domain Eukaryota; kingdom Viridiplantae; phylum Streptophyta; class Magnoliopsida; order Apiales; family Araliaceae; genus Panax; species Panax ginseng. Next base: position 95,080,572 of record CM035129.1, read on the forward strand.
AACCAACCGATCGACTGCCAGAACATTCAACATGACAGTGCAGGACGCAGTGCAGTCCCGCGATGTGGTGTCAGGTATCATTCCGATCAATAAAGTTAATGCTTACGTGTTATTTGATTTGGGTGCTACTTGTTCATTTATATCAGATAATTTTGCTAAGAACTTAGAATTGCTTAAGGACGAGTTAGAATACCCCATGAACATAAAAATTGCGAATAGAGAAATTATCCCTGTTAAGTACGTGCACAAGAACTGTAGAGTGGATATTAAGGGTAATATCATGAACGTAGATCTTATCCCTATTCGACTTGGAGAATTTGATGTTATTTTGGGTATGGACTGGTTATCCAATTATGGGGCGGTAATTGACTGCCAAAAGAAGCGTATTAACCTTATGACTTCGTCAAAGGTTGTGTTTTATGGTAGCACGTCACCTAGACAAGCAAGTTGTCTGACGATGATGCATGCCAAGAGATTGTTAAGACAAGGTTGTGTATGATATCTAGCTTACATAGTTGATAGTCGCAAAGAGAATCCAAAAATTAATGAGATTCTGGTAGTGAGAGATTTCATAGATGTATTTTTGGACGATTTGCCGGGACTTCCTCCAGATAGAGCAGTTGAATTTGTGATTGATTTGGCTCCAGGAACGGCTCCAATATCGAAGGCACCGTACCGAATGGCACCGATAGAGATGAAAGAATTGATGGTCCAACTACAAGAATTAATGGACAAGAAGTATATTTAACCAAGCATATCACAGTGGGGAGCGCCGATTTTATTTGTGAAGAAGAAGGATGGTACAATGCGACTCTGCATAGACTATAGAGAACTGAATAAGGTCACGATTAAGAATAGGTATCCATTACCGCGAATCGACGACTTGTTCGATCAGTTAAAGGGAGCAAAATATTTTTCAAAGATAGATTTGAGAAGCGGTTATCATCAACTGAAGGTGAGACCAGAGGATGTACCGAAGACAGCGTTTAGAACACGATACGGTCACTACGAATTTCTGGTAATGTCATTTGGTCTAATGAATGCTCCTGCAGCATTTATGGGCTTAATGAATGGAGTGTTCAAGCCGTTTTTGGACAAATTCGTAGCGGTATTTATAGATGATATTTTGGTATATTCAAAAACCAAGGAAGAACACGAAGAGCATTTGACGTTGACATTAGAGACATTAAGAAGAGAGAAGTTGTATGCTAAGTTTTCGAAATATGAATTCTGGATTGAAAGAGTATAATTTCTTGGACATGTGATTGATAGAGACGGAATTTCGGTGGATCCCTCCAAAGTCGAAGCTGTGATTAACTGGGATCAGCCGAAGACACCGTCGAAAGTAATAAGTTTTCTTGGATTGACAGGTTACTACAGAAGATTCATTTAGGATTTTTCCAAGATCGCAACTCTGCTGACGAATTTGACTAGGAAATCGGTGAAATTCGTTTGGACGGAGAAGTGTGAGGAAAACTTTCAAGAATTAAAGAGGAGGTTGAGTACAGCACCTGTGTTATCTCTTTTGGATGACACAGGAAATTTTGTGGTTTATAGTGATGCATCACATAAAGGACTTGGATGTCTGCTTTTGCAGAATGGCAGAGTCATTGCGTATGCGTCGTGACAACTGAATGATTATGAGAAGGGGTATCCGACCCATGACTTGGAGTTAGCTGTAGTGGTTTTTGCTTTGAAAATCTGGAGGCACTATCTCTATGGGGAGAAGTGTGAAATATATATAGACCACAAGAGTCTGAAATATATTTTTACACAAAAAGACTTGAACATGCATCAAAGAAGGTGATTGGAGTTAATTAAAGACTATGATTGTGAGATTCTATACCATCCAGGTAAGGCAAATGTGGTGGCCGACGCCCTAAGTAGAAAAGGTCGGGAGAAATTAATGATGTTGACTGCTCAGGAGGAGCTAATTTTGGTAATGGAAAAGCTGGAATTGGAAGTGAAGTATCCTATGGAGATTGACGAGAAGTCGCTCCAGATGCAAGTGGTACACAACTTCTTCGGATAAAGTTAAGGAGGCTCAACTTTCAGGATGAAGAATGTGAGAAAGTGAAGAAGAATATATCTGAAGGGACTGAACTGAGATTCAAAATAGACAGTGAGGGACTACTAAGATTTGATAACAGAATTTGGGTACAACCAGTACCAGAGATCAGGGAAGAAATTTTGAGCGAGGCTCATAGCTCACGATATTCGATTCACCCGGGTAGTACCAAGATGTATCAAGATCTTCGACAACATTTCTGGTGGCCAAATTTGAAACGAGCCAAATGCCTGACATGTCAAAAAGTGAAAGCAGAACATCAAAGACCGAGTGGGTTGCTACAACCTTTAGAGATTCCAGAATGGAAATGGGAACATATTACGATGGATTTCGTGGTTGGCCTACCGACGACTCAGAAAGGCTACGACGCAGTATGGGTTATTGTTGACCGATTGACGAAATACGCACACTTCCTTCCAATCAAAATCATATTCAACTTAGATCAGTTGGCAAGGTTATATGTGAAAGAGATTATTTCAAGGCACGGAGTTCCGGTGTCAATTATTTCTGATAGAGATCCGCGTTTTACGTCGAACTTCTGGAAACGTCTACAGGAATGCATGGGTACACAGTTGCAAATGAGCACAATATATCACCCTCAGACAGATGGACAGAGTGAAAGAACAATTCAGACATTGGAAGATATGTTAAGAGCTTGTATAATGGATTTTAAAGGAAATTGGGATGATCATTTACTGCTTGTAGAGTTCGGTTACAACAACAGTTACCACGTTAGTATTGGAATGCCACCTTATGAAGCGTTATACGGTAGAAAGTACAAAACTCCTCTATACTGGGATGAAGTTGGCGAAAGACAACTACTAGGCCAGGAATGGGTACAACAAATAACAAAAATAGTCAAAGTGATCCGAGCGAGATTGAAAGCAGCTCGGGATAGATAGAAGAAATGCGCCGATCCACACCACAAGAATGTCAAATTCGAGCCAGGTAGCTATGTGTTCTTAAAGGTCTCTCCTTGGAAGGGAAAGATCAGGTTCGGAAAGAAAGGAAAATTAAGCCCAAGATTCATCGGACCCTTTGAAGTTCTGAGAAGGGTCAGAGAAGTTGCTTATGAGGTAGCCTTTCCTCCATCTCTAGAGAATGCCCATAATGTTTTCCATGTCTCAGTCCTACGACCCTACAAACCCGATTACAAGCACGTGATTGAATATGAACCCCTACATTTCGACAAAGACTTGTCTTACGAAGAATTTCCTATTCAAATTGTCGACCAAAAAGAACAAGTTCTGAGAAATAAAGTAATACCTTCTGTTATGGTAATTTGGAGGAACCACAACGCTGAAGAAGCTACGTGGGAACTCGAAGAGAATATGATGAAGAATTATCCTCATTTATTTACTTAGATTGTTATATGCGATTCTGGGGACAGAATCTTTGTAAGGGGGAGAATGTAATGGTACGACTTGTTTGAGTTATGATTCTGGGAATAGAATCCTTTTAAGAGGGGAAAGATGTGACAACCGTAATTTTATAATTCAATTTTAATATTTATTGGATTGAATAAATATTTTTTGATGAATTAATTATTAGATTAAATAATTAATTGATGAAATTGTGGTAGATTAATTTAATTATATATGTTACATTTATTAAATTAATATGGAGAATTTTTATTCGAAGTATGTGATTATGTGAGCTTACTGAATTAAAAGAAATATTTAATAAGCCTATGTTATTTTAATTAATTTAATTATTAATTAGAGATTTAATAATTTGACATTATTAATCAAAGAGAATTTGAATTATGTGACTATGTGTATTAATGAGAATTTACTATATTTTAATTAAAATAAATTAAATTAGATAATTGATTTATTTTATATGGATGTGACATTATTTAAACTATATAATAAAGCTTTATTAAATTAAATGATTTTTAAAACCTATTTTATCTAGCCAAACATGGCCTTGGTGGGAGTTGAGGGAAGTTACCCATAATGGGGGGTAACTGACCTCTACTGCGTCAGTTTTTCTCCATTATTATCAGACGCCTTCTTTTCTTTTCTTATTATTCCTAAGTCTAGAAAAGCAGAAACAGAGAGGGAAAATAGAGAGAGAGAGAGAGAGAGTTTTAGAATTGAGAAGTTGTTAAGCAGTTTGTGAGAGGCAGGAAGAATCAGAAGGTTTCATCTCTCTAATCTACGCTTTACGCTTGGGTAATCTCTTCAACCCAATTATTATTTTTACGTCTTTTAAAATTTTCATGAATATGGTTTTATTCATTCTGTGAGTCTCTATATTTGGGAAATTCTGTTGTTATGTGAATATATGTAATAATTCGAGTTGTATGGCATGTTTTATATATATATTGTGTGTTTCCATATCATCAATTTCATAAGATTACAACGTATGATTATGGCTTGTTATTTCAAAAATTTACAGAGTACGTGATATGGCCATATGGCCTTATACGCGATTTTTATATGTCAAATATAAATTATTTTGCAAAATTCACACTCTTATATGATTATGTATGCTAAAACGAATAAAATGAAACTTGAATGGTTGGATTTGACTTTATAACGAATCCGTAGCATTAAATTCCATGTTTTTGTTCAAGAACTTCAAGAACATCAAGAACAGTACAATTTTGCGTAATTTAATTTTGTAATTATGTGTTTTAGTGGGTTAAAATTACTCTATAAACGTTGGGTATTGATTATATACGAATTTTAACATGTGGGTATGTTTAATTTGGAGAATTAATGATCATGTAGTGTTAAATTCGTTGAACTCTGTGTTCTTCACGAATTGAGAATCAAAATCCGGAGTTTCACGCCGTGGCGCCAACTCTAGAATCGAAACCTCACACTGCAGTTGCCATTGCCACATCATACCAAGCCAATACCAATACCAGAAGATAAAAGTGGCGCCAAATACTACCACTTAGCGTAATGTCCGTAAAATATTTATTTTTTAAGTGTTCAAGTATAGAAATGTGATAGTAACCTAGTCTAATGAATAAAAAATTTGTTAGACATATAATGAGGTGTTAAAAATAAATTCTTAGCACGTCCATAACACAATTACGTGTAAATTGAATGATTAAATGCATAGTCACCTTATTATTTGTGAAGTCTTAATTTTTGACACTAAGTGTAGTAATTGACTAAGTATAGTCATGAAGTCGAGATTAGACAAAGAATAACTTATGATGTTTAGTACGTTATTATTGATTGGTATTGTGAACGTAATTGATATGTAGGATTTAAATCAAAGAACGAGTTTCATTAACGTGTAATCTACGCACGAGGCAAGTTTCTTACCCTAAACTTTCGTTGAGCAAGTTTCCTAACCCTACTTGTTATCGTTATATAAATTGATTAATTCATCTTTCGATATTGAGCATGTTCTCATTATTATTGATCAAGCCTGTCTTGTATATTAAAGTTTATTAATCTTCAAGCATGATGTTATAAAATAATTATTCTATTGTATACTTTTGAGATTTTATCCAAGTTAAATTATTTGTTATTGTTAAACCTGGTTAGACTAGCGAACCCTTACTGATTCGACTAGTCCATAGTTGATTAGCGTTCTAAATTTTAGAACCCCTTTATGAATTATCCAAACCAAACTTCCTTTGGTGCGGACTCGAATGTCAAACTGAGATGAACAACCTTGTATAGGGGATTATTTACGCTTTAGCGTTAAGATATTGTGCACAGTATGGTACTAAGGTCTGATCCCCCTAAGTACGAGAAGAAGAGTCCATAGTCTTATGACTATTAAAGGTTTCAAGAATAAATACTTGACAACCTAGGACATAGTTCAAGGTCGTATGACCCTCAGAATTTCTTTAGATTCTTGTTATTCATTCTTGATTCAAAAGTTAAGCTTTTATATCCGAAGTTATTATTTCTCTCACATGTTATTATTCATTTGTTATATTGGTATACTTATGGGCAATCGTGCTCACTCTTGCGTAATAATAACATTGCAGTTAAGAACGAAAGAGCAGACGAACATTCCACTAGTAAAGGCAAGGGCAAGATAAGCAAGTAATGAAGACTATTTGTTTATGTGGTTTTATAATGACATTTAGAATTGATGTTTCTTAAGACTTATTGTTTCTGTTTTTTGCACAGATGATTTAAGGTTAGAGTAACCTAGGATTTATTTATTATTCAGTTGATGTAACCCCATAAGGGGAGAGATTTATTATTTATTTATTCTATTGCATGGGTTGCATTTTAATTATGGGTAGATAGATAGATGATGTTTGTATAGTGAACACCAAATCCTGTGGAAATGGAAGTACCGGATTTGGGGGTGTCACATCCCGTCCCTTCATACTTAAGGCATCAGCAACAACATTCTCTTTTCTGGGATGATATAAAATCTCGCAATCATAATCTTTGATTAGTTCCAACCACCTTCTTTGTCTCATATTCAGGTCTTTTAGTGTAAAGATATACTTCAGACTTTTATGGTCGGTATATATCTCACACCTCTCTCCATAAAGATAATGTCTCCAAAATTTCAGGGCAAACACCACTGCCGCCAACTTTAAATCATGAGTCAGATACCCTTTCTCATAATCTTTCAACTGACGTGATGCATACGCAATAACTCTGTCGTTTTGCATAAGCACACAGCCTAGTCCTTTATGCGATGCGTCACTATATACCACAAAGTTTCATGTATCATCGGGTAATGACAACACAGGTGCAGAGCTCAACCTCTTCTTTAACTATCGAAAACTTTCCTCACACTTCTCTGTCCAAACAAACTTAACCATTTTCCTAGTTAAATTCGTCAACGGAGTCGTGATCTTGGAAAAGTCCTAAATAAAACGTCTGTAGTAACCTGCCAATCCTAAGAAACTCTTTACTTCTGACGGTGTGTGACGCCCCTAAAATAGGTATACAACACCCATTCTGAGTCGCCAAATACATGGTATAGAAAGAAACTACAACTTCAATAATACAATTGCGTGCAAAAAATGACAACACATACTGTGAGTTTAAATACAAATATTGTCTTCTAGACAATATCCACACTCAAATAAAGTCCTCATTACAATTATTGACACACTATTTTACAAAACAAAGGTGAGGATCAAGTAAACAACCTGCCTAGAACAATCATTCCACACCCAGAACTACTTCCCGCTATGTTCTCGCTTCCTGAGAAGAAAAATGGAACAAAAAGGAAAAGGGTGAGCTCAACTAGCCCAGTAAAGAATATTATAACTAAGATAATATACAACAAATTATCATTAGTCCTCAACAGGAAAAAATCTGATAGAATATAATAGACAACAAGTTTTAGATCAGCAACTGCAGCGAAAATAACAATCCATTAGAAGAGTCAAGTAGAGAATGAGTTCTATTATCTTCTAAGATTTAAAAGTCCATCATCAATATTTTATCCCTATAACAACAATCAATATACATCTTTATTCAAATATTCATCTTTGCACTACAAAGGCAAAGATATTCATTTGATCACCAATTGGTCATGTTCATCTCAACACATGTTCATCTTTGCACTACGGGCCAAAGATATTCATCAGTTAATCATTCATCTTTGCACTACAGGCCAAAGATATTCAGTAATATCATCATTTATGACTGAGGATGATGAAATTTTTTTGAAAGAAAACGAATCCAGTAAGACAGAAGGACAAATATTAGGGATTCGTATTACAGTTTATCAAAGATCAATAATACTCCATAATAACCAATTTTGAAGCAGAATTCAAAAATAAAGATCAAAACATGGATACAATCAAAGATAGTAACCATAATAGACATCTTGGACAAAAAGGAAAATTTTCATTTTTTGGTGAATAGTGTCGTATTCGTGAATAGTGTCGTATTCCTGAATAGTAACCCCAACACAAAAAGGTAGAAAATCCACAATAAAATCCATACCAATATTTCGGTATAATTATATTGAAAGAATAACATCATTACAAAAAAAAATAACATCCCTTACCTCAAAGAAACAGTACTTCGGAATGGAATATCGGATATGATGCTGAAGGAAACTTGCACTGAATAGCAACTCTCAAAGTATCTAAATACTCACAAAATACGCTCGATAATATATAGAAAAAGAAAACTTTTTTCTTGTGTGATTTCCAATTCTAACTTAGCCCTCTATTTATAGGAAAATGTTAGCACGTCGAAGCAGACTTAACCTACTACCTGATTATTTTACCTGCTACTATTGCCACCCACCACATTTAAAATTCAATTTGAGCACATATCTCACCAACCAAAAGTGGGGCCCACCAATTCTAGAATTTTCCACCAAAATGATAAATTCTGAAACTTCAACAATTTCTGAACCAGACACCTCTTAAAATTCATAACAAATCATACGTTTATTTTTAACAGTTCAAAATTTGTGGACATATACTCAACTTATATATGTATAACATATCCAAAAATCACAATGATCCAACGGTCGGATTAAAAATTATAATTCACGCAATATATCTCAAGAACACTGGTTTGATTTTTAATACCTTCATTCCGACAAAAATACTGATAAAACACCTCAACATTAATTCCTTCATTTATAACCACATAAATAAATAAATCCCTCATTTATATCCACATCAAATAAATATTTTCTTATCATATAAATCAATAATTAATTATTCATAAATTATATTACAGAATCACAATTATGACAACCAGGCCATTCCCAGGAAAGAGGGGGCTTTCCGATAAGGATTTCTACTTACTGGCGCACAATTAGGTGACCAAACCTCTCCTTGACAGAACTTTCTAGACATTGTAATAATGTTATCTAATAATATTATTCAAATAATATGAATTATTGATCTGATAATGGGAAATACTGTGCAGTGACAATTATTAAAACAACAATAACATAAACTATCAACGTGGCAATTATTGAATCAATAAAATAAAATATTGAACAGTAATTACTATAACAATTATTGAGTAGTGCCTTCTTACGTAAGAATCAATAATTCAACAATACTATGCAATACCGTGTGCTACTGTGTAACCACGCATATTACTGTATTTTAACTACCACGTAATCCAACAGTGTTAACGGTAACAATTATGTCGTTATTTATAAAAACTCAAACTTTGTCATTTTCTTCATCCGACAGTTATTTCGTTATGGGGCCCACAAATGACTGCGTCGTCGTACGGATATTCCCGACAAAAAGAATATTTCACGACCAAACAAATATTCCCCGACAACAATGATTATTTTATACCCACTTGCTTAAAATTTGCACTTTTCACCCATAACCAAAACATTATATTAAATTAACACCTTATTATTCACAATAATAATTAGAGGAAATTTAATTTTATTTATAATAAGTTGGGGTCTTACACGGTGTTTTCGGCTGATCCCAGTTTATTACAGCTTCCACTTTTGATGGATCTACTGAAATTCCATCCTTATCAATAATGTGCCCGAGAAATTGTACACGTTCCAACCAAAATTCATATTTTGAGAACTTAGCATACAACTCCTCCTTTCTCAACGTCTCCAATGTCAATCTCAAGTGTTCCACATGTTTCTCTTTGATTTTGGAATATACCAATATATCATCAATAAACACCACCACAAATTTGTCTAAAAATGGTTTAAACACACTGTTCATCAAATCCATGAACGCTGTAGGTGCATTGGTTAAACCAAAAGACATAACCAGAAACTCGTAATGACCATATCGAGTTTTGAACGCTATTTTTGGTACATCTTCCGGCCTCACCTTCAACTGATGATACCCACTTCTCAGGTCTGTCTTAGAGAAATACCTTGCTCCCTTCAACTGATCGAATAGGTCATCGATTCTAGGTAATGGATACTTATTTTTAATCATGACATTATTCAATTCTCTGTAATCAATGCAGAGCCGCATCGATCCGTCTTTCTTCTTAACAAACAACACCGGTGCTCCCCATGGCAACACACTCAGCTGAATATACTTCTTGTCAAGCAATTCTTGCAATTTCACCATCAACTCTTTCATCTCTACCGGTGCCATTCTATATGGTGCCTTAGATATCGGGGTCGTTCCTGGTAGTAAATCAATCACAAACTCGATTTGTCGATCTGGCGGAAGACCCGACAAATCGTTTGGAAATACGTCTGCAAAATCTCTTATGATCGGTATCTCTTCTAACTTCGCATTCTTCTTCTATGTATCGACTATGTAGGCTAAGTATCCTACACATCCTTGTCTTAACAACTTCTTGGCTTGCATCATCGTCAGACAACTTGTTTGTCGAGGTGACTTGCTGCCAAAGAACACAACCTTTGACGGAGTCATAAGGTTAACACACTTCCTTTGGCAATCAAGTACTGCTCCGTAATTGAATAACCAGTCCATTCCCAGTAAACATCGAATTCACCAAGTCTAATTGGTATCAAATCTACCATCATCTCATGACTTTTTATAACCACTCTACAATTCCTATATATGTATCTGACAGGAATCACTTCCTTGTTTGCAATCTCTACACTTAAGGGAATTCTAATTCTTCCTGGGGCAAATCTAAATTTTGAGCAAATTCATCGGATATAAATGAACAAGTAGCACCCGAATCAAATAGCACATAAGCATTAATACCATTAATCGGAATGATACCTGACACCACATCCTTAGATTGTACAGCATCCAGCACGGTCATATTAAAAGTCCTTGCAATAGGTCGGCTTGATTGTGTTGATCCAGTGATAGTCAATGCGCCACCACTGTTGTTGTTTCCCTTTCCACCACTTTCACTTCCTGCTGACTTCTTGGGACAATTACGAGCCATGTGATCTTTTGAATCGCAGGTAAAACATGTTCCTTTCTTTGGACTAAAACATTTTACTGCAATGTGTCCCTCTTGACCACAGTTGAAACACACCCTCTTCCCCTTCAAACATACCCCCAGTATGGTTCTTCCCGCACGTTGCACAAGCTTCAAACATTTTCTTCTGCTAATTTCCTTGTTGTCCTCCGGCAGTCGAATTCTCGTTCCATTTCCTCTTTTGATTGTTACTTCCAACATTACTTCCACCAGCCTTATTTTCATTCTCATTCTTCCTCTTCTTTTGTTCTTGATTATACTTGGTCAAGGCATCGCTTCCACCTTTTGCGATAATTGCCTTCTCCAGTACAGCCGCAAATATGTTCAGCTGGAACATTGAAACCTTGCTGTAAAGCCAGGGCTTCAATCCTTGTTCAAACCTTCTCGCTTTACGCTAGTCGGTATTGACTTGATAAGTAGTAAACCTTGCCAACTCGTTAAATTTCACAGCATACTCTGGCACCATCATAGTTCCTTGCTTCAATTCCAGAAATTGCACTTCCAGCTGATTCCGATAACTTGCTGGAAAGTACATTTCAAAGAACATCTCCTTAAATCTATCCCACGCTATCACTCCTTGTCCTCCACAAACCTTATTTTCTTGCCACCAGTTGCTAGCCTCAGACTTCAGCATGAACGTTGCGAATGCAGTTTTCTGATCCTCGTTAACTCTAGCAACGTCGAACATCTTCTCCATTTCCAAGATCCAGGTTTGGGCTTCCACTAGATTCATAGACCCTTGAAATTCTGGCGGTCCAACCGCTTTGAATTCCTTGAAAGTTGTGACTTGAGCTTGCGGTTGATTTGCAAGTGCACCCGTCAACAGAGCTACCAACTGCTGAACCGGATTAGCTTTGGCCTCGTTGTTATTATTAGTAGACCCCTCAGGAGGTGCTTGCTGATGTGGTTGTCTTCTTCTAGGAGGCATTTTCTGTTAAGATATACGCTTATTAGTTCATTACTCAACTTCTTGGGTATTTGAAGTTTAACTTAAACATTCCAAGATTAAAGCTATAACACATAACATTCCAAATAAACTTTGATATTTTATTTATTCATAAGGTTTTAGAACATACTTAAAATAGCATAACCGCTATAAACATTCACTTTCCTGAACAAGACAAGTTTTAGGATTACATACTCATATTATCCCTTTATTTATCTCAAAATAAGGGATTCACAGTTTATTTATTCACATACTTAACCACATATTATTATCATTCTTATTCTATCTAGACATATTAAGATGTCATAAGGCTTCTCGACGCTCTTCCTCCATGATACGATACGCCGTTCTACGATCCATCACGAACCACGGCTAATTCTCAAACTGAGGTGGGTAATAGTAGACTCGATCCTGGGCCCTATCAATCGCCGAATTAAAAGCATAATCCATCTCCTTCATTTTGGCTTTCTTCACTTGGACCTTAGCCTCAGCACGGTCTGCACGTTGAGTCACCTTCATCCATGCATCCTCTACTCTTGCACGCTTAGCTGATTCCTCTTTGAAGTCATCTTTTAATTTCTCCATGTTAGTCTTCATCTTCTCGTTCACCGCCAACAGGTCTTCATGCTGACCCTTGGTATGAACTAGGTCCCACTCCGTGTTTCCAAGTTTTGAGTCGAGTTCCTGAATCTCTGCATCCTTCTGCTCCATTGAAGCGTGATGCATCTCAACCCTCTCCTTCAGCTCCTCAACTTCGTCCTGTAACTCTATGTTATGGTCATACAGAGCATCATACATCTCCGCTGATATGGAGTTTGGTGGAAACTCCTCAGGATCCTCTTCCCCATCCTCCTCCTCTATCTCCTCAGAACTATCCTCCTTGGGATAGTTCACAAGCACATCCTTCTGGATCAACTACTCCCGCACTACATGTATATCCCGGGGCTCATCATCTATAGGTATCTGAGGTATCACCTCTCTAGCTGGACTAGATCCTCCTTTATTAAACATCCTGACAACAAAATATTTTAAGTTTTACTTAACATTTTTCGATACTCGCGAGCACATAAGTTATTAACACATAGCATATAATGTCTCTTATTATTTAGCTTCGAGGGATACCTTAATCCATTTCTTAAAACTCGATAAGAGTTGAACACCTCTATATTCTCTGTCTCCTTAAAGGTTACTTCCTAAGGTTTCCCCACCTAAGGTTCATTACCTAAAGCTTTGATACCAACCTGTGACACCCCTTTCCTTTACTAGTAGATGGCTCATCGACTTTCTCAACTTTAGTTGCAGTGTTAAATGCAAGAGTGAGCAAACAATTGTTCACTGATATAGAAAGTAGTAATGGTAACAACATGAGAGTGAACAACGAATGCTGATTAATAATGAACTTGCTCTACGAATCAAATATAAAAAACAAGTTCGAAATCAATGTTTGAGGGTCTTAAGATCACAAACTATGTCTTTGGTATTTAGGTATTATTTGTGACGCCCCCAAAATAGGTATACATCAGCCATCTTGAGTCGCCAAATACATGGTACAAAAATTCAAATACAAACTTAAATATACAACTGTCGTGTAAAATACGAGAAAACATAAACTGAGAGTTCAAACAAGAATATTGTCTTCAAGATAATATCCACTCTCAATGGAGTCCTCATAGACAGTATACAAACTCAAATTCAGTCCTCATTACATTTATTGTCACACTATTTAATGAATAGTGAGGACTACTAATGTTATCATCTGGATCGTCACTCCGCTTCCCAGGACTCGTCCCCAAATATATATATTCTCATTTCACGAGAGAAAAGGTGAAGGAAAGGGTGAGCTCAACTAGCCCAAGAAGAAATATTATGACTAAGATAATGCGTAATAAATTATCATTAGTCTTTAACAATGTTAAACCGATAAAATACAATAGACATCAAGTTTAAGCGCAATAAACAAATAATCAATTAAAAGAGTCAAGTAGAGAATAAAATCTACTATCTTTTATGATTTAAAAAGTTTTTCATCACTTTTATCATTTGGGACTCGACAATAAATAATCCACATCATCGAATCACCCCCACTACTACCGAGGATATTCTTTAGTATCATGACCACAAATTATCCATGCACTACGGGCCAAGGATATTCGTGTATTCATTAATGGTCATGATCATGCCAACGGTTGTCCATCAATGCAAGATGCAGACCAATGAGGACTTTTACCACATCATTTGTAACATTACGGTCATGATTACAATCAATAATCCTTGGTCGTAATCATACCAAGTCCATCTATGCACTACAGGACACAGATGACTTTCAACATAATATAAACATGAGGATGATGACAATGATATAAGAATTCAATAAAACAAGTTCACGAATTAAATTATCCAGGAATTAATAACGTCCAAATTATCAACATGATACTTTTTTGTAGAGTAAAATTCAAGAATAATATTCATGCACAAAAAATTATTCCCGTGAATAGTACTTCGGGAATAGTATCTCGTGAATAGTACCCCGACATGAAAAGTACTCCAAATACCCAAGTGAATAATATTTGGGTGAATAGTAATTTCGGTGAATAGTAACTCATGAATAGTATTCTGGCATGAAAAGTGCCCCGAATACCCAAGTGAATAATACTAGAGTGAATAGTAATCGGGTGAATAGTAACCCATGAATAGTAACTCATAACAGAAAATACCAAATAAAATGATATTTTATGATGAGTATAGAAGTTAAAACTTTAACCAACTGAGTATAATAAAGAATGGAATAACAAAAGAAATCACCAGACATGCGATAGACCGCACAGGAAGGTTATTCCAACAAAATAATAAAGACGGAACCAGGTCCGACGTAAAACGCACAGACAGGATATTCCAACAGAATAATAAAGACGGAACCAGGTCCGTAAAAACGCATGTAGGCGGGATATTCCAACAAAATAATAAAGAGGCGGAACCGGTCCCACGTAAAACGCATGCATGAGATATTCCAACAGAATAATAAAGATGGAACCCGGTCCCAAGTAAAGCACAAACGAGGATATTCCAATGAATAATAAAGATGTAACCGTGTCCTACAGAAAGCACAAACAAGATGTTCCAACAGAATAATAAAGAATGGAATAACAGAAGAATTTCACCATGTATGCGGTACTTCGCATAACCAGGTTATTCCGACATAATAATAAAGAATGGAATAATAGAAGTTCTCTCCATGAAGACGAAAGAAAGAAATAATACCCCATACCTTTGAAAGAAACTGGAAATAGGAGTAGTGAGGTAGCAGGCTCTCTTCTTCTACAGATTTTCTCTGTACAATTTCTCTCTATAATAATTGCTCTATAGCTTTTGTAAATTGGTGAGAAAAGAAGGAAGAATGAGCTTCTATTTATAAAAAAATATAGTTTCGATAATTGCACGTTTTGGGGCTCGAAATATTACAGTACAATACCTCAAACTTTTCTTTAATTTTTAATTTAGTCATGCAAGTATTATCAAACTTGCACCACCTCCCCTAATAGTAAATAATGTGATTCAATAGTAAATCCTGTGAATTAATAGTTCTAGACATGTGAAAATACGAATTACAGTATAGTACATCCATTTATACCTCTATTTTTAACTTAGTCATGCAAGTATTATCAATCTTGCACCAACTCCCCTAATAGTAACAAGAATGTGAAACAATAGTATGCACATGTGAACAAATAGTTATAATCATGTGAAATAATAGCAATCAATTGCTCATTTATCCGGTTAAATACCCGATTGGTCAATATAACCTCCAGACATCAATTATTATCGAAATAAATGTCGATTTTCACTAACACAAATAATTCCAACACAATGAAACTATTTTTATCAAAAATATAAATTTTGAAATTTCAAATTTTGACTTTTCCCAAAAAAGTCAACTGTTGACTTTTTGACCAAGTAGTAAAACCTGGAAAATTTTGTGTTTATAGTCTATTTTTACTAATTTCATCGTTCCGGACTCAAATATCATGTCCGCGTCTCCAAATTCAACTTTTAGCACAACTTAAATTTTAATAACATTCATCATTAATATTATAACTCACAATATTTATCATCCAGGTCGTTCCCAGGAAAGAGGGGGCTTTCCAATAAGGATTTCTCCCTATTAGTAGCCAAGATTAGGTGACCAAACCTCTCCTTGACAGAACTTCTAAACATTGTAAATATTGTAATTTAATAATATGAATAACTTTGTCATCTCAATTATTAATTTAATAAAATAACATATTATGCAGATGATATTGTGACAATAATCGAATCAATAATATGAGAGATATGATCAAACAATTCTCGAGTGTAATAATTGAGTATAACTGAGTGACTTCTTACGTAAGCTTCAATAATCAATACCGTGTGCTACTATGCAACCACGCGTATTACTGTACTTTTACTACCGAGTAGTTCAACAGTTTTAATTGTATAACTTCCGTCGTTATTTTCATAAAAATATATTTGTCGTTTTCTTAATCCGACAATAATTTCATTGTGGGGTCCACCAATGATTGTGCCATCGTACGAATATTCCCCAACACAAAGAATATTCCCCAACCAATCGAATATAATATAACAATTTGCATACTTTGCAAAATTTATAAATATTACCCACAACTATAACATTATATTAAATCCACACCATAATATTAAATTTTTTTTTTGAGAAATTTAAATCTTTATTCGTAAAATTCGGGATTTTACATTATTACCTCAACCTTAACAGTCTTTTAGACTATACAGACCCTTCTTAACGTACTTAGGGTGATCAACCCTTTATACCATGTATTGTGCACAAACATCTAAACGTTACACGTACAAAAGTCCCCTATATTAGGGTTGTTCGTCTCAGTTTGAATTTAGAATTTGCACACTAAAGAAAGTTTAGTTTGGAACTAGCTTATCAGTGTCTCTAGAATTTTAGAACACTATTCAACTTCCATCAATAAAGGTTTAATACGAGAATGTATAACTGAACAAGGCTATTAAAGTCAAAGAACGGATATCAACAATATATATAACTGAATAACATGATATACATGCGAAGTTCTATATTCAAAGGAGTTTAGGACAATCTTCTATGAATCAATGTATTAGAATAATATATGCTTCGAACGATAATAAGGAAAGTAAAGCTCGCTCGATGTAACGAATTAGGTTACAAGAGCTTGCACAAACATATTCAAGATAAACTAGGCTTGCTCAACCTTACAAGAATTTTAGGAACTTTTACAATAACGATTCAGGAATGGAACATGCATTCAATATAAAAAGAATGAAGTTAGAAAGCTTGCTCAATGTAAAGAGTTAAGGTTTAGGAACTTGCCTTGTTTGTAAGCTACACAATTGTAAAATAATCTCCAATTACCCTACATATATCATTATAATCGCAACAACAATTAGTTGTATGAATATTAACACTATGGGTATTAAACAATCATTTAGGTCATAACCCTAATCCTAGCACCTAACCATTTAGGTTAACATACTTAATAAATTTGAAATCGCATTACGAGCCAACATAACTTACTCGTTCACTTCTAACTTTTGAAAACATCACTTTTAGTTTCATTATATAACTCAATTAACAATCACCTAAAACTCTTTTACACTTTGTATTACAACACTTTAAAATCTGTTATTTTAGTCCACTTTATGTTTTAATATCCTTAACATGCATGATAAACTAACCCAAGTCCGTTACGCACGACCTGCAATTAAGCAGACTTCATTGTCTATGACTGGGCTATCGCACGCCTGAGCAACTCCACATGCCGGGTAGCCCAATGTCGCTGGCCGCTTTGATTACAATCGCGTGCCGTGCGGTGCAATACCATGTGATCTGCAGGACTCGATTTTGCAAAACCTCGAAAATAGACTCTACTTTGGCCAAAAATCCCAATTTTATAGAATTTCACCACACTTCAACATCTACAACTTTGTAATATTATAGTTACACATGCTAAACACCATTCTACATACAAAATATTACATATCTATCATTTTGAGAAATCAAAACAATAGTTTTTCCCAAATTTCTTCCATTTTATACCTTTAACGAATTTGATCGCCATGAACTCGTTTCTTAATCAATTGACGTGATTTAAACTACGTCGCTTCCGTTTCTTAATATATTATCACAATCCACCAACAAATTACAGATTACATTATTTATTGGACAAGAAAATTGGTACTTTCTAAGGCCATTTTATATGAACATAAACACTGTGATTCTCTTTTTTCTTCCTACACCCAATTTTTACAAATTTGATAACAAATAACAAGTATACATGATAATTAATAGAGTTTTGTAAACCTATATGAATATATATCTATCACAATTCACGTGATTTCCAAATCATATCAAAATATATATATATATACATACACTACCAAAACTAGAAATAAAAATAGGAATAGTTTATACCTTGAATTTCCTACTAGCAAGATGGTAGAATCCTTCCTCAACCCTTAACAATTCGCAGAGATCACACTCAAGTTCTCTCTAACCCTCTGTGTTTCTGCTCTCTATGTCTCTATGCTATCAAGCTTTAGGGAAAAATAAGACGCGAAATGTAACTGGCCTCCCACTAACCCACGCAAACTTCAGTTAAAAATATAAAAAGTTTGCGTCAGTTGAATAAGCCAAAGGCCATAAGGCCTTGTTTACCAAACCACTTTACAAACTAAATTATTTTTATATTATTATATTATATAGTTTCCAATTGTCACACTTTAGATAATTTAAATAACTTAGTTTAATTGATTTAAATAACTTTCAACGGTACTTAAAATAATTTCTCTTATAGTTACCATTATAAATAATAATTAATTTTATATCTAATTTAATTAATAAATTAGACACATCATTTTATTTAATTTATTCATTTAATATTAAACAATTCACTTAATTTAATTATCTTCTTAAATATTAAGCAATTGATTTAATTTAATTATTTTCTTCTATTACTTGAAAGTAGTTGCTTGACTTGACCATCAATTTTCGATATTCCTTTTTATTTCTCATCAAACGAATGGCATCTTCTTCTGGAAATCCTAGCTATTCTTAGCATGATATTGGGGAATCTCATTGCTATTGTGGACCTTTTACACCTCGCCCACGACCCAAAGATTCTATTGTGCTTCCTCCGGATAGGAAGAATATTTCACGCCAGAAATGTTGACTTGCTTTCTCGGTCCCGAGGCTTTACTCTAACCAACTGAGTGAGCGAGAGAGGGATTGAACGAGGATGGCAAGCCCGATTTGGGTTGCATGCCCAAGGCAATGCTTTTTTTAGATTGAGATGGATTGATCTTAGCTATCGTGCCTCTTCCTTGTACCGATTGATGTCTTTGCGGCGATTTAATATGACTTTGCTCACCGCCCCTGAGACGACTTTTCGAGGTTCCCATCGACTATAAACTTTAGGTTGAAGCGAGAGGAATGGATCTCATCTTCGGATCAACCAAATATATATTCTTTAACCGTCTTCTAAGCCCGAGCGAGATGATCGATATAGTGCGAAAGGTACCCGATCGACAATTTAAGGTATTTTCTCTACCAATCAATTGCACTTGATCTTTCTAGCGACTTCTTGGACAAGATTGTATGGGTAATCTTAACGTGCGCCTTGAGCTTGGTTCCGAGATTCTAGTCTACTTAGTACATCGATGATTTCGAGCATCACTTACGAGAAAAGTCAATTTTCCGTTCTTCCTGCTCATGACAGATATGCTCTGGTTGTTTGGATTTAGAAAGGGACAATTAAATCCTTCAAATAAAATTATCATTATTCAATTCAATTAACATTAATTAATTTAGTTACTAAATTAATTCATCACAATCCATCAATTATTTATTTCTTCAATAAATAAATTATTTAAAATATTTATTCAATTCCATAAATATTTAAATTAAATTATAAATTTCTCGATCGTTACAGATACAGTTAGAATTATTAAACTTTCTGATGCAAAAGACATTGTAAATCTTTTAAGATATTGAAGGTATGTATTAAGTTATGGTTGTAGACCTTGGGAATTATGTTATAAAGGTTTATTGTATAAATAATTTACGTTTATATCTTCCACAATAGTTATAGAAATGACGTATTGTAACGTACCAAATCTGAGGTAAAAAGTACCCAAATTTGGGGGTGCTACAACCATCGTGAGTCAGGTGTCAAAGGTGATGTGGCCAAGTGTTAGCGACTGACGCGGTCGCTGACAACCTCGACTCATATGCGGTCGCTAAAAACTATTGGCGACCGCATGCAGTCGCTGATGATTAATATTTTAGAAAAAAAATTGGTTCTTTTGTTGATTTCCCAAATTTTTTGTACCTATTTTATATCCCAACACACAACAGTATATATAAATAAACCAACATCCATACAAATATTCGTATATATATATATAATCTAATAAAACCAACACAGTAATATAAACATCCATGCATATTGTGCTCATATA
Source organism: Panax ginseng (assembly GCA_020205605.1). Lineage (NCBI taxonomy): Eukaryota > Viridiplantae > Streptophyta > Magnoliopsida > Apiales > Araliaceae > Panax > Panax ginseng. Next base: position 95,100,928 of record CM035129.1, read on the forward strand.
TATAATTAAACAAGTATCGTCCAAGTAAAATTTATATAAAAAAGCTATAACATACAATATAAACATGAATTTAATTATTTAGTGGGTAAAAATTATACTTAAATGCCAATTACCAAGACAAAGAAGAAATACAAATGCCTTCACGGATCAATATTGTCCAGATGGGACTGTAACAAAAGAATAAAAAATGTATTATTGAATGTAAAGTTAAACATGAAAAGTACTACATATATTAAGCTAAAGTACATAAAGTTAAACATATACAAGATTACCTCCCGCTAATTCTGCTGCTCTGCTGCTCTCGCCACTGCATTTGCTAACTCCTCAAGAGGTAGAGACTGCAAATGCATGCCAAATATGAGCAGAAAAGTTAGATCATGACGTATTACTCTCATACAGTCAATAGGAGTGTGTAGTGTCGGATGGCAGGAGGACTGAGTAGACTAACTAACAGAGCTGCCAATGCCACTGATAGTTAGTCGTTGTCGTTGTCCTTGGCCTTTGACATAATTCTTCTTCACAACCGACACCATCTCCCATAATTCTTGATCAATCAGCAGTCGTGGGGTACCTTATGTGTAAGACCCCAACTTTTATGAAAAAAGATTAAATTTTCTCAAAATATATTGTTGAATATTATGGTGTGGATTTGATATAATGTTATAGTTGTGGGTAATATTTATAAATTTTGCAAAGTCAGTAAGTTGTTATAAAATATTGGATTGGTTGGGAAATATTCGTTTTAATAGGGAATATTCGTACGACGGCACAATAATTGGTGGACCCCATAATGGAAGTATTGTCGGAGTTAGAAAATGACAGAAATATCTTTTTATAAAAATAACAGTGAAAGTTTTACCGTTAGACTGTTGAAATACTCGGTGGTAAAAGTAAAGTAATATGTGTGGTTGTATAGTAGCACACGGTATTGTACAGTATCTTTGATTATTGATGCTTAAGTGAGAAGTTACTCAGTTTTATTCAATTATTGCCACAGTAATTGCTGCATAGTATCTCTCATATTATTGATTCAATTATTGTCATAATATCATCTGCACAATATTTTATATTATTAAATCAATAATTGAGATGACAAAGTTATTAATATTATTATTTGCATTATTGACGATGCCTAGAAAGTTCTGTTGAGGAAAGGGGTTTGGACATCTAATTGCGCGCCAATAGGGAGAAATCGCTATAAGAAAGCCCCCACTTTTCTGGGAATGATCTGTTTGTTAATATTGTAAGTTATAATATTAATGATGAATAAGTTCGTGTTGATTAAAGATAAGAATAATATTGATGAGTGAAAGATGTTGTTCATTTAGTTTTCTTTAATTCTTCCGTGACCCAATTACCTTCAGAGGAGGTAATTCTGTGATTGGTTGGTTTTGTTTTAATTGACCAAATGGGCAATTAATCGGACAAATGAGCAATTAATTGCTATTGGTTCACATGCAAATTATTATTGGTTCACATGTATGGAACTATTGATTCACATGCATGTACTATTAGGGGAGGTGGTGCATGTAATGCCCAAGAAAATCAGAGTTTTAAATGAATTAAATTTTATTTAATTATGGGGATTAAATGAATTTAATTGATTATTTATGTGAGTAAGCTGTATGAAGATCGTTATATGACCTAGAATATGCAGACGTGGTTAGGATTCCGGCTATGTGCTAGAATTAATTGTTTTGAATTTCCAAGATGAAAATAAAAGTTTTCTGAGAAATTTTTGTAAAAACAATATTCATCCATTTTTGCTCGGGAATTAAGTTTGAAATTCTGAAAAACGCGTTATGATAGAATTCTAAGACGAGATGGAATATTCAATAATATTTCCGTTATGGCAAACGAAGTTTTCGCTTCCAGACTTAAAACCTAAGGGTTAGGGAAAGTGATTTCCGAGAACAAAATGTAATGCGTATAATGATTAGGGTTATTATACGTGTGATATACGAGTATGATACTAGTTAGTATACAAGTATAGTATGAAGAATATTACGATGTATAATACGAATATCGTATGAATACTAAACGAAGAGAATACGAGAAGTGAACGGGTATAATATAATTAGTATTAATGGACTTTGAGTTCATGGACTTTGTAGAATCCAATTGGACTTGGATTATGTCAAGCCAAATGTTAAGTAAAATCAAGCCCAAGTTAGGCCCGATACGAATAAATTTAAGGCACAAACTAAGAAGACAAACCGCGGATCGAACCGATGGGTCATCGGATGGGTAAAACCCAAAGGGGAGACCCATGGAGCATGTGGATCGGCCACTTGGCCACCAAGTAAAGTGGTTACTTGGTGGCTAAGTTGTGGAGGTGGGAATAGTAAGGAGGTCACCAATTGACCATTTTACCCTCCATTTGGTTTGCATATATAAGAGAAGCTAGGTTGGTTTATTTCATTATTTCACTAACTCTAGATAATATATTGAGAGAGAGAAATAGCTAAAAATAAGTAATCAAGTGAGTTCTAAGAAAAACATCAAGTGTTAGTCAAAAAACGTGAAGAACGTAAAGGTAATATTTCGTAAACACAAGTCTTCGATCTTTTTCGATTTCTTATTCGTAGAGAATTATGAATTGGTGGAGCATGTCTATTCTAGAGTGATAAGGATGGCTAATAGTGGATTAAAACATTATAAGTCATGTATGATTAGTAATCAAAAGTATTTACGTAAGTTAAACCGCAGAAAACCATTAAGTGTTTATTTTGTTATTGATGGACAAATTGAAAACCATCATTGGGTAATGTTATTTGTAGAAATGTAAACATTATAGGTGAATCGGTAGAAATGTTATTTGTAATGGAGACCCAACAAATCATAGTGGAACGGTTTAAGGAAGTACAATTAGGCAGTGAGGACTGCGAACGAATGAAAAAGAGGATGGAAGATGAAGGGAAGACTAAGTATAACCTCGACAAGGAGGGATTGCGTCGTTTTGAAGGAAGAATTTGGGTTCAAGATAATCCCAAATTAAAAGAAGAGATAATGAGTGAGGCCCATAATTTGAGGTACTCGATACATCCAAGTAGTACTAAGATGTATCAAGACCTTCCATAGAACTTTTGGTGGCCAAACATTAAGAGAGAGATAGCAGAATATGTTAGTAAGTGCTTAACTCGTCAAAAAGTTAAGGCTGAACACCAACGACCGAGTGGATTATTACAATCACTAGAGATTCCAGAGTGGAAATGGGAGCATATCACAATGGACTTTGTGGTGGGACTTCCAATGATAAGGAAGGGATACGACGCTATTTGGGTAATAGTGGATCGGTTGATGAAATCGGCTCACTTTCTACCATTAGGAGTTAGGCTTAACCTAGGATAATTAGCTAAATTTTATGTCAAAGAAATTATTTCAAGACATGGAGTACCTGTTTTGATTGTGTCAGATCGTGATCCACGATTCACATCGAACTTTTGGAGGAGTTTGCAAGAGAAAATAGGAACGCAGTTGAGATTGAGTACAGCGTATCATCTCCAAACGGATGGACAAAGTGAACAGACAATTCAAACACTTGAAGATATGTTAAGATCTTGCGTTATGGATTTCAAGGGGAGTTGGGACGAACATCTGCCTTTGGTGGAATTCACGTACAACAATAGTTTTCACGCTAGTATAGGCATGCCGCCATATGAAGCGTTATATGGGAGGAAGTGCTGAACTCCATTATTCTGGGATGAAGTAGGTAAACGTCAAATGTTGGGACCTGAGATGGTATAACAGACGGTGGACATGGTAAAGTTAATAGGTACTCGATTGGTAGCGGCTCAAGATAGACAAAAAAAGTATAGAGATCCTCACCGAGAGAAAAGAGAATTTGAAGTGGGTTCATATGTCTTTCTGAAAGTATCGCCTTTGAAAGGGAATATACATTTTGGGAAGAAAGGGAAGTTATGTCCAAGGTTTACAGGACCTTTTGAAATTTTAAGAAGGGTAGGAGATGTAGCTTATGAAGTAGCTTTACCTCCAGAGATGGAACGTATACACAATGTGTTTCACGTGTTAGTGTTGTGTCCCTATAAACTGGAGTATAAACACGTAATAAAGTATGAATCTATTCAGATAGACAAAGATTTGACGTATGACGAACTTCCAGTTCAAATTATTGATAGGAAGTATCAAATTTTGAGAAATAGGATAATACCTTTGGTGAAGGTGATTTGGAGGAACCACAATGCCGAAGAAGTAACGTGGGAACTCGAAAATAAAATAAATGAAGATTTTACTCATTTGTTTATGTAATTATACGAGATTCTGGGGATAGAATCCTTATAAGGGGGGAGAATGTAACACCCAAGAAAATCAGATTTTTAAATGAATTAAATTTTATTTGATTATGTGGATTAAATGGATTTAATTAATTATTTATGTGAGTAAGTTGTACGAAGGTCGTTATATGACCTAGAATGTGCGGATGTGGTTAGGATTCTAGCTATGTGCTAGAATTAATTGTTTTGAATTTCCAAGACGAAAATAAAAGTTTTTCGAGAAATTTTTGTAAAAACACTATTCATCTATTTTTGCTCGGGAAATAAGTTTGAAATTCCAAGAAACGCGTAATGATAGAATTTTAAGGCGAGATGGAATATTCAATAATATTTTAGTTATGGCAAACGAAGTTTTCACCTGCGGACTTAAAACCTAAGGGTTAGGGAAAGTGATTTCCGAGAAGGAAATGTAATGCGTATAATTATTAGGGTTATTATAGGTGCGATATACGAGTATGATACTAGTTAGTATACGAGTATAGTATGAAGAATATTATGACGTATAATACGAATATCATATGAATACTAAACAAAGAGAATACGAGAAGTGCATATAATACGATTAGTATTAATGGACTTTGAGTTCATGGACTTTGTAGAATCCAATTGGACTTGGATTATGTCATGCCCAATATTAAGTAAAATCAAGCCCAAGTTAGGCCCAATACGAATAAATCTTAAGGCCCAAACCAAGAATACAAACCGCAGATCGAATTGACGGGTTATTGGATAGGTAAAACCCATGGGGCAACCCATGGGGGAGGCCCATGGAGCATGTGGGTCGGCCACTTGGCCACCAAGTAAAGTGGTTACTTGGTGGCTAAGTTGTTGTGGAGATGGGAATAGTAAGAAGGTCACCAATTGACCATTTTGCCCTCCATTTGGTTTGCCTATATAAGAGAAGCTAGGTTGGTTTATTTCATTATTTCACCAACTCTAGATAATATATTGAGAGAGAGAGAGCTAGAAAAAAGTAATCAAGTGAGTTCTAAGCAAAACATGAAGTGTTAGTCAAAAATGTGAAGAATGTAAAGGTAATATTTTGTAAACACAAGTCTTCGATCTTTTTTGATTTCTTTTTCATAGAGAAGTATGAATTTATGGATCATGTCTATAGAGTGATAAGGATGGTTAATAGTGGATTAAAACATTATAAGTCATGTATAATTAGTAATCAAAAGTATTTACGTAAGTTAAACCGCAGAAAACCATTAAGCATTTATTTTGTTATTGATGGACAAATTGAAAACCATCATAGGGTATGTGCATCTTGTTTGGTTAGGATGTAGATGATGAATCAATGGAGTTGTTCCATTTAATTTGGCGTATAGAACACGAGTAACGAAGTTATGGAAAAATTTTTGAAATTCGGCGTTAAAACATTGAAAACGTAGAAATCTCGGATTAGTAGTCGAAAGTTGTTGTGTAACTTGGAAACTTTGGTTTTCTGTGGCATCACGTGAGATAAGGTATTCAAGAGTCGTGGACTCAAGAATCGTCGAATTCTGACTTATAACGAAGAAAATGAGCTATGAACGCTCACGAGAGATAAATGAACACTTAATAATGAACTAATCGGTGAATTCCATATTAAAAGATTTGAAAATGAAATATTTTCTGATGAAATCATAGTGTATGTGATTTAGGAGCTAATGGCTTCTAAACAAGCCAATTCGGATGTAAAACAAATAATTTATGAGCCCGGGAATTTCGTAGAAAAACCAAACTGTCAAAACCATCTGAGGCTCAGGGGAACATGCGCCATGACCAACCCCAAAGATTAAACATCGCATCATGAAAGACCGTAAAGGGGAATATCCTATTGAAGAGTGGCGCCGTAGCGCCACTAGTATATAAGGATCTTATGCCGTATCGCCAAGACCGAGCATGGGACACTGCTAATTGTCGTCGCAGCGCTAATAGTGAACCTAATGCTGGCGCCGCAGCGCCGGTAGTGTATCAAGGTTGGGCAAGTTAGTTTTGTAATCCCAATTGTTTGTAAATTAATAGCAAAACATTTATGTACTTAATATACATGGTAAGACCAATCTTAAATCACTTAGTTAGTGATGGTATTAGGAATGTAAGTATGGTCTAATAGTGATTGAACGAAGAATGAAAAGTGTAAGTAAGTAAACTGTGAACGGTATTCAATAAGTGTATTTAACCAATGATGATCGAGTCTCGGTTAGTAATGTAAGAACGTTAACAAGCCGTACGGAAGGATAATAAGTCGAATTGACAATTATTAATGAAATAAATTCATTTAAGATATAGAAGAGAAAGAAGTTGGTAATAACAATGTGATTAGATTATTTGGTAGCTAATTATAGTGTTCTATATGAATATATCATGTAGATACTGTAAAGACTGAGAACTGTTGAATATTATATTTAAAGACGCTTGAAGTCAAGTTTTCTTAACGCTTGTCTAACCTTCATGTTAGCCAAGTTTTCTGTGATTCATGTTCTTAGATGCATGAATTCTTTTACGAAAGGGTCGATTCCAGTTTTAACTCGGCTAGACTATTCTTAAGAGTTAGATGGATTTGTTTACAAGTCTTTCGATATAGAACTATTAACGCTATCCTATGCCAAATATTTGGTATGGATTCAAAGGTAAGTTTGTATATAAACAAAAAATATATATATTCATCGATTATTCGATGGGCACGTAAGGTTGCCAAAACTTAAACGTAAATACGTTTAACAGTGAGTGTTGATCAACATATAGTACTATAAGGTAATCACCTAGAAGTGCTCGTAAGAAATATCGGACTTACAGTCTTAGTGCCGGGTTATCCTTTTCATGTATAAAATGAAAAGAGTATGTTCATGGTCTTTCGACCTGTTCAAAATTCCTAAGCTATTATATATACTTTGGAATTGTTGTTATAAAATGAGAAGTGCTAGTCAATGTTTCATAGTACTTCATAGCTATTTGTTCAGTTATGGAAGATAATCATATAATTCTCGACGTGGTATTTATATTATCCTTTGTTAGACTTGCTGAGCTAGTTATGCTCACTTCTTGCTTGAATTATATGATTGCAGCTAAGGCCGAACGAATTGAGGGTTCTAAGAAAGATAAAGGAAATGCTAAGATGGATAATTAGTTATCCTGTAATAGACTAGTATGTTTGTGTGTATTATACTTATGAACAACGAATAATGTATTCGATTTCTGAACCTGGGAAAGGATTTATTATAAATGTAATAAGAATGTAGTTATACACTCATTGTGTTGTTGTTTTAATGGAATGAATGTATTTTTATGAGTACCGTGTAGCACCATCTGTCGGGTTGGAAGATACCCGAATTTGGGGGCGTTACAGTGCAAGATTGATAATACTTCAAGGACTAAATTAAAAATAGAGGTAAAGATGAGGGTACTATACTGTAATAATTTGAGCCCCTGAACGTCCAATTATCGAAACTATGTTTTTCTATAAATAAAAGCCCATTTCTTCTTTCATTCTCACTAATTCATTAAGACTCACAAGAGAAATTATAGAGAGAGAAGCTATAGAGAGAAAGAAGAAGAGTATCCTGCTACTCCACTAGTGTAGTATCCAGCCTTCTACTAAGGTAAGGGATATTATTTTTGTTCAATATTCGTATGAAATAATATTTTTCTTCCATACTCTGTAATATGTAAGTAATATTATTTTGTTTCGTGTTCCTAATTCTACACTCATTTTGTTAAAGTATTGCTTCTATACTTCGTGAAATTAGTAGTATATCCTTGAAATTTGCGCTTCATCTAGTATCATTCACAAGGATATTTTTCTTAATATTCTTGTTAAATTTTAAGCTTTGTATGCCGAAGTACTAGTCACAGGATACTATTCACAAAGTACTATTCATAGGATACTATTCATGAATTACTATTCATAGGGTACTATTCATAAAGTACTTTTCTCGAAGTACTATTCACGGGGTACTATTCACTCGGGTACTATTCACCCGGGGTACTATTCATGACAAAAATTGATTTCTTTTCTGTTCAAATCATTTTTGATAGAATATTATTCTTGAATTTTACTCCACAAAGCAGTATCATGTTGACAATTCAAACATTATTGAATCATGGATAAATTATATTATAAATCTTTAAAAATTTATCCTTTGCTTTCTTTTAACTGAATTCTTATATCATTGTCATCATCCTCATGCTTATATTGTGATGAAAGCCATCTTTGGCCGTAGTGCATAGATGGACTGTTGATTGGTATGATTATGACCATGAATTATTGGGTATAATCATGACCTGTAATGTTACAATTGATGTGATAAAATTCCTCATTGGCCCGTAGTGCATTGATGGATAGTTGTTGGCATGATCATGACCATTGGTGATTACACAAATATCCTTGGCTCGTAGTGCAGGGATAATTTGTGGACGTGATACTAATGAATATCCTTGGCTCACAGTGCATGGATAATTCAGTGATGTGGATTATTTATTGAGCTGGGTCTTAGCGATAAAATTGATGATAAACTTTTTAAATCATAGAAGATAGTAGATATCATGCTCTACTTGACTCTTCTAATGGATTGTTTATTGGCTTAGTTGCTTTTATTTTCAAGATGCGAAGTATCTTCGAGAAAATAATATATAGTAGTGTCGAACTCCTCATGGGCATGAAAGCCATCTAAGAAAATTCAAACACCGTGAATATTTTTACAAGCTGCTAATAGCTGAAAATGTCCATCACGAGAACCGAATCTGGATTCAGTAGACTGAATCTGTGATCATATGATTCCTAGGCTCACATGATGCCATAATTTATATGAAAGCAATAAGTAGTTATATATATAAAAGCTGTAAATATATATATATATATATATAGACATGATCAACCACCACGAAGCACCTCCATGGGGGATCAAAAATGTAAATAAAGCAATAAATACGATCAACCACCACGAAGTAAACTCTAGGCGGGACTAAATGTAAATAAAGCAGTAAAATGATCAACCGCCACGAAGTAAACTCCAGGCGGGACAGAATGTAAATAAAGCAGTAAAAGGCCACAAAGTAAACTCCAGGCCTGATAGAAATGTAAATATATATATATAAGCAAATAAACGCTCCGGACGTGAGTCCAGGCTCAATCAAGGCATAACTCAAAAATGTTAGTCCATATATATATATATATATATATAAAAACAAAAATGAAAACCATGGACCGAAGTCCGGGCCTACACGCATAACATGACTCTCAACGTGAAGAAGAGTGTCTGCAAAAATGAAGAGAAAGGCTTTAAAGTGTGTAAGAAGGCTTATAGTGGACTGCCAAAGAATACTTTTATAGCTTTAAGTGGATGAACACTCGGCTATTTCCGATAAAATAATAGCTATATGTGAGCCACAAGTGTTTAAAATGAGAAAGCACTTAATATAGGGTGAACAGAACAAATTGGAAAGGGCTTCCTTGCCGTTTTCTCCTGAAATATGGCCACCCCAAGCCCTCTATTTATAGAGGGGGGAGCTGCAGATGCAACGTGATGTCCGCTCAAACTTGCAGAACGTTAATCTGAGCATCCGATTGAGGTGTATAAGACCTGTTCCGGACTACCTTTGTTGATAGCTACGTAATGACATGGGATTAGAGGTTGTACGAAGTCAGGAAGATGGAACCATGTCCTATGTCTTCAAGCTTCAAATTATATCCAGTGTTTTGCCTTGTGTAGTAGTCACTCGGGATTGTAACTCCTTGGTTCTTGTGGGATATTGTTGTGTAGAATGTATGTTTGTTGAGACAGCGCCATGTGGGGTTGAGGTGGAAATTTGACAATTTTTCCCTTCACCGGGGTTATCTCCGATTTGGGCTGATAAAGCAAACGTTGCTCAGGGTTATCTCTGAGATTGGGCTGCTGCAAATGCTGAATGCCCTCAGGGTTGTCTCTGAGGTGTGCCTGTCCTCCCTTCGGTTTTGGCAGTTGAGTGACTCGGTGTGAGTCCCGAGGTTAAAGTTGACTGCATGGGTTGAAACGAGCATCTTCGGGGTTATCTCCAAGGTTAACATTGTCTTTCTTGGTGTTATTTCTGGGACTGAGAGTGAACATCTTGAGGTTATCTCCAAGATGAAATGGCCTTCTCCGGTGGAATTTCTGGTATTTGCACTACTTTCCCTGGGGTTATCTCTGAGGTGGGAAATGATACTCATGGTGTGTTTTTCGGGGTTGAAACTGAACTTCTGGTGATATTTTCGGGATTAAGCTGAGCTGTCTTCCAGGGTTATCTTTGAAAGAAGATTTCGCGCTTCCTTCAATGTTAGTAACAGGTAGGCAGAAAATTTTGAGTGTCTACAAAAATCTTTTCAAGCCAGTCTATTTACGGGATAGTTTAGTTCCCCATCTTTAGCATGAGATTTCGCATGCCAAGTCATATGTTCAGCTGTTCTGGAAGACATGTACAATCTTTTCAGCTGATGTGTAATTGGAAAATACCTTAAAATCTTAAAAGGTATATTTGTTTTTTTGTTGTCACAGCCTCTTTATTAGGCTTAAATCGATCATGACTGCAAAATGTGCACCTTGTCTCATGTTCATTTTCCTTATAAAATAATATGAAATCGTTCGGACATGCATCGATCTTTTGGTATCCAAGACCCAACTTCTTCACCATTTTATTACAATAGTAGTAGTTTTCAGGCAATACTTTTAATGGCCTTCAAAAGTGACTAAAAACACTCATGACTCATGTTGTGATCAGCCTTGATGTTAAGTAATGTCGCCACAGCAGACAATGTAGTGTGCTTGGAGCAACTATGCCACAACGGCTCGCTACCCTCGTCTAATAACTTAAAGAATGCTTTGGAATCAGAATTCATAGGTTCTTCTCTACCTTGTTCCCAATCAAAATTTGGCCCTACAATATCATAAACCGTTTCGTTTATACGATGGGTACTGCTGCCCGGATTGTGTACATGTTGTAATAACCCAATATTTTCAATAAGAAATTTGAGAATAATTTATACATATATATATATATATAAGGATGGGAATATGCGCAAAGTAAAGTATATATATGTATGTGATAAATAAAATTATTTATTAGATGAATAATTGTAAATAAAATTATTTATAATTAATGACCATTATTATAATTACTGTTAATTAGGAAACCCTAATTAACATTTAAAAACCCTAATTACTAGATCAAGACCCTAATTGCTAAGTTATAAATCCTAATTACTAATTTAGCAAGCTTAATGGTAATTAGTATTTTACAAGTCTAAAGTAATTAGGAAACCTAATTTAATTAGGGAACCCTAATTTACATTTTTAGAAATTAAGATTCCCATTTTGCCCTTATTACACAAACCTAGATAATGAGTTTAAGAAACCTAAGGGTCAAACCCTAAGGGTTGGAATGAATTGATAACTTTGCCACTAAAAGTAAAAACCAAATGACCAAATTGCCCTTCTTGCATTATTTTAATAGATAACTTGTATAAGTTGCCATAACTTTAGTTGGTGACCAACTCAACCTAGCCATGTGCCTATAAACCATACAAATCAGCCACTTTCACATCCAAGTGTATTGCATTTATGTCATTATATAAGATCAAAGAGAGAGAGGCTGCATAAATTAGCTCATTTTACTTACAACACTCAACCAAGACCCTCTCAACTCCAAACCTCTAAATTTTATTGTTGGACCAGTCCCTAATCAAGTCCCAAATTCACCCATAACAAATCAAGAAGTCAGATTCAAGATTTTGTTCACAAGAGGTATAAAACCCTAACCTAGAATCTGATCATGTTTGATGTGTTAAATGTTATGAGTTTATGTTAAAATATGTGGTTTATAGTTTATTATGATGATCTGGGTTGGTATTATGTAGATCCATATCATCTAAGTGTTCAAATTCAAGTTTTAAAAAAATTTGGAAAACTGAGAAATATGGTTTGACAACCAAATGTCAGGTCCCATAGATCTTAGTTTGTTTACTGTTTAGTTCGTTTTAAGTTTTAAATATGTAGTCTGATATGTGCTCTTTGATCTAGATCAAGAATCAGACTTAGATCTGGTCTAAATTGCATGTTATTGTTGGTCAAAGTCGGTTGACCAACCATGACCGGTGTAAGACCCCAACTTATTATAAATAAAATTAAATTTCCTCTATTTATTATTTTGAAATAGTAAGGGTTAATTTGATTAATATGGTTAGTTATGGGTAGAATGCGCAAATATCTTAAATAAGCAAGTGGTTATAAAATATTCATTGTTGTCGGGGAATATTCATTTGGTCGTAGAATATTCTTACTGTCGGGGAATATTAAATGCAATGGCCTTGACCTTGTTTGGGCCCCATGTGAAAAAGCGATTGGATGAAGAAAGCGACAAGTATAAGTTTTTAGAAATAATCGGCATAGTTATTCTGAATTAATCTTGTTGGAATACCCGTTGGTTAAAAACACACGAAGTGGTACGGTATTGCACCAATTATTGATTCTTACATAAGAAGGCACTACTCAATAATTGTTCACGATAATTCTTTATTCAATATTTTATTTTATTAATTAAATAATTGCTACATTGATATTTTATATTATTGTTGTTTCAATAATTGTCATCGCACAATATTTTCCATTATCGTTGAATAATTCATATTATTTGAATAATATTATTAGATAGCATTATTGGTAATGTCTAGAAAGTTACATCTCAAGGAGAGGTTTGGTCACCTAATTGCAGCGCATTGATGGAGAAATCCTTATTGAAAGCCCCCACTTACACAGGAGCGGCACCGGTTGTCATTCCGTATTGTGATTACATAATATTATTTGTGAATATTTAATTATTGATTTATATGATAAGGAAAATTTTCATTTTATGTGGATATAGATGGAGAAAATTTTTAATGTAACAATTGTTGAAAATTGATATTTTATCTTTTATGATAAAATAATTCATTTAATATATTATTATATTATAATAATATAATAATGGTGATATTTTTAGAATGAATGTGTGATATATGAATAAATGAGGAGGAATAGTATTTTTGTTACAAAAAATGTTTAAAACATGTTTTGTGTGTTGGTGGACCCAATTTTGTGACCGAAATTGGATTATAGCCCGTAAAATCGTCCGTATGTGGATTTCAGTCAACTTCTGCTTGGAATTTGGAAAAACTTACAACTACAAAGTTGTAGATAATTAAATTTCCTATGAAATGGACATAAGATTAGAATTTTTTCTGATAAAAGGGCTATTTATTATGAATTATTGAAGTTCCAGAATAATTGATTTTTGGAAGTTTTAGTTATTTTTTTTAAGAAAAACGTTTTAATTGTTTTGGTGGGCCCCACAAGTGTTGTAAACATGCTGATTTTAGTTGTCAAGAGGTGGACGTGAAATTTTTTATAATATATTAATATTTTATTAAATTTTCTGCTTTGGTGTTCTAAGCATTTTCCTATAAATAGGGTGCTTAGGTTAGAATTGAAAATCACACCAGAAACTGAAATCTTCTCTCTGTATATTATTGAGTGTATTCTTGTGAGTATTTTGATACATTGAGTGTTGCTGTACGGTGTAAGTTCCTTCAGCGTTATATCTGATATTCCAGCCAAAAGTATTATTCTTTCGAGGTAAGGGATATTATTTTTTTTATAAATGATATTATTTCTTTCAATATCATTATGCCGAAATATTGGTAAGATTTTTCTTGTGAAATTCTTGTCTTTTAGTGTCGGGGTTACTATTCACGTATACGACACTATTCACGAATACGACATTATTCACAGAAAAATTAAATTTTCATTTTTTTGTCCAAGATATCTATTATGGATACTAGCTTTGATTGTATCCATGTTTTGATCATTCTTGAATTTTACTCCACTATGGTTATTTATGAAGTATTTTTGAACTTAGATTGTTTAAAGTAAGAATCCTTAATATTTTTTCTTTTGTTTCACTGGATTCGTTTTCTTTAAAATATTTTTCATCATTCCCAGTCCTAAATGATGATATAACTGAATATCTTTGGCCTGTAGTGCAAAGATGAATGATTTTTTGGTGAACAACTTTGGCCTGTAGTACAAAGATGAACATGTGTTAAGATGAACATGACCAACTGATGAATATCTTTGGCCTGTAGTGCAAAGATGACTATTTAATTCAAGATGTATATTGATTGATGTTACAGGGATAAAATATTGATGATGTACTTTTAAAATCATAGAAGATAGTAGATTTTATTCTCTACGTAACTCTTCTAATGAATTGTTATGTTCGCTGCGAATATTGATCTAAAACTTGTTATCTATTATATTCTACTAGATTTTTCCCTGTTGAGGAGTAACGATAATTTGTTCTATATTATCTTAGTCATAATATTCTTTAGTGGGATGGTCGAGCTCACCTTTTTCCTTTTTGTTCCATTTTTCTTCTCAAGAGGCGAGAATGTAGCGAGTACTAGTCAGGGTATGGAATGAAGGTTCTAGAAATTTGTTTTTGTAGTCCTCACTATTTTGTAAAATAGTGTATCAATAAATGTAATGAAGACTTATTTGAGTGTGGATATTGTCTAGAAGACAATATTTGTTTTTAAACTCACAGTTTATGTGTTGTCATATTTTGCATGACAATTGTATTAATAAAGTTGTAGTTGTTTCTGTACCATGTATTTGGCGACTCATAATCGGTGATGTATACCTATTTTGGGGGCGTCACTGTAACATTCCAGAATTTTTATTTGTTATATTAAATATTTATTGAATTATTTAAGTATTTAATGGATGTGTTTATTGTTAAATAAATACTTGTTCAAATATGATTCAATTTGGTTAACTATTTGTTAAATAAATAATTAAGGAAATTAATTATTTTGCTAATTTAATTTAATTATTAAGTTAGAGAGTTTTGATTAATTGACTTACTATTCTTTTTATTGGGATTTATAATTAAAAAGGATGTGTTAGTTGATTAAATAAAGTTATAATTATATAGAAAATTATAATTTTGGTGGTATTGATTTATGTGATGTAGTAATTTAATAAATTGTTATTAAGATTAATTTAATTTAGTAAAGGGTGACAAATAACCTTTTATAAAGGAGTTATTAAAATAACTTAAAGGAGTTTTAATTCAGTTTTGCCTAACAAGGCCTAATGTCTACTAAGTCTTTAATTTAATTGTGTTTTACCAAACAAGGTGTTAGGGTTAACGGGTTATTTTTTTTAGTTAGTAACAAAACAAGCCTTATGGCTTTTGGTTTTCAAAATAAAATAACCGATGTTAGTTAAATTAGAGTTATATTATATAATTAATATATATATTATATTCTATATACGTTAGATTGTTAGTACGCTCTAGAGTTAGGAAGAAGAGAAAAAAAAAAACTCATAGAAAGAAGAAGAGAAGAGGAAGAAAAGAAGAAAAGAAGAGAGGAAGAAAGGCTAGGGAATTGGTGAGGAGAAAAGTTTGAGAATCAAAGAAGGGAATAGCCATCATCATTTTCTCCAATGTATTCTCCTATTTCTGTTAGTTTTAAAAGTTTTAGCTTTCTCCTATTTCTCTGTAAAATTCTTGTGATAGGATAATTGTTGATTTTATGTGTGTTCATGTGATAAACTAGTGTTGTAAGGTTATTTTCATAGGATATATATGATTATAATCAATGTATTGTGGTTATGTATGTAGTGGTGAAGAAAACCTTTTTACAGAGAGTTTTTATGAATATATATATATATATATATATATATATATATATATTGTTTAGCTTAAAGTAGAAATTGAGGGTTAATTAGTTGTTTAATTGTTAAATTGACCATTTAATTTGATAGAGT
This sequence comes from Panax ginseng, assembly GCA_020205605.1. Lineage (NCBI taxonomy): Eukaryota > Viridiplantae > Streptophyta > Magnoliopsida > Apiales > Araliaceae > Panax > Panax ginseng. The sequence continues at coordinate 95,117,030 of CM035129.1, forward strand.
ATGTATATACTTTGATAAAATGCTTTAAATTAATGGTTTTGGTTGAAAAATAAAATTTACAGTGTGGATTTTCATTGAAATATCAAAAAGTGAGTTTTTATCAAAAACAGTTAAATTGGATGTTTTAAACTTGTTGTTTATGTTGTTGTATGGATAGAAACATGTTAGGAATTCTTAAATTTTGTTTACATGAAGTTTTTGTATGAATTATATGCTATTTGGTCTGTTAGAAACGAGCTTGTAGGCCAAAATTGGCCTTTTCCTCAAGATCGTTGTCAAAGTCGTCAATTGAATCTATGAGCTTACCGCAAAAGATAACCTTGTTGTGATAACCCGAGATTTCAATGAATAATTTTTTTTTATTTAATATTAACATTGACTGTTAATATTGTACTGTGTATCTGTGAAACGAGTCTCGAGAATTATTCAATTTGTGTATTGACTAAAAAATTAGAGTAGAGTTGTGCTTAACAGCTTTAAAAACCCTAACCCTAATTTCTGGATAGGGATTCGGTAGAAAATATAATTAAAATAATTATATTGATAAGAATGTGTTTGTAATGTATGTTGATAATGATCAATGATTGATCGGATAAGGTTTAAAATTAATAAACCCTAATAAGGGATTAGAAACCCTAATCTCAGATTTAAAAAACCAAATATACAGTTAGAAACCCTAATTGTACGCTGGGAAACCCTAATCCTAATTAGTAAATCTTAATGTGTTTGATAACATTAAATGTAATTAGTAATCACTAATTATATTTTATTATCTTAATTTTTTATTAAGAAAACCATAATTTGAATATTGTGGAAACTAAAGTTGTAGAAACTAAGTGTTAGAACCCTAGGGTTAAACCCTAAGGGTTTGAACAATGTCAAGTATGCCATTAAATTTAGAATGCAAATGACAAAATTACCCTTTTTACATTTTTAATGAGCTAACTTGTAGAATTGGCAATAACTTTAGTTGGTGAACTAATAACTTGACTTTTTATAACCTACAAGTCCAGCAAATCAGCCTATTTTGCCAGCAAACTTAGCAATATGCAATGCATCTAAGTATTATATAAGTTATAAGAGAGAGAAAGGGTTCACATTTTGCTTATTTTCTCTCCAAGCTCTTACCAACTCTCTCTCACACAAGACCTCCAAATTTCTCAAGTAGATCAGCCACTATAACACATTCTAGATGAACAATATCAGTTCAGTAGATCAAGGATCAAAATTTTGGATAGAAAGGTATAAAGCTCAAAACTATTTTGATCTTACATGCTAAGAAATTCTTTGTGATTATGTGTTTAGAATTTTTCTATTGGATGTTTTATGAAGATCTATGATGATCTATCATGAATCCATAGCATCAAAGTGTCTTAAAATAAAGTTTTTCAAAAACTATTCTTGAGTTTAAAAATGCTCTGACAAACAAATGTCAGTTGCCTTAGATCTTCATGTGTTCATGTTTTGAGTTGTTTTAAGCTTCATGTTGTTAGCCTGAAATGTTGTCTTGGATCTGGAAGTGGATTTACAGTGGTTCAATGTATTGATCGTGTGTTATTTACGGTCAAAACCCGTTGACTGGGCCAAATCTGGGTAACCCAGGAAGCCTTGATCAACGTCTGACAACGTTTTATAATGAGCAGATCTGTCAGATCTTTTAGTGTTTTGATTATATGTTATATTAAAATTGTAGCTGGCTATGTGGACTATAGATCCATGCGTTAAGATATTTTATATCACAAACATATGGAATGTAATGGGTGGTCAAATCTAGCCATTTGGTCACGGACGCAGTTTCTGGAAAACCCATAAACAGTATGAATGAAGTTTCTGACAACCTTTAACTAAGTTGTAACTTGTATTTTTATTGTTGTTTATACGATCTACTGTTGTGGTGTTGTTCCTTGACACATGGATTAGATGTTTAAACCATAAACTGGCATAAATAATTACAAGAAAAACCCAGGAACGGTCTGTCAGAAAATTTAAAGGCCTTGATTTCTTTGTTGTTGTGTTGTTTGAGCGAGATAAAAATTGATACCTATAGTATTACATATGAACTACATAATCAATGTCTTAGATTGCCCAGGTCAAACGTGCACACTTGTGACTGGTCTGACAGTGTTCTTGAGGCTCAAGAACACCTAAGACGACAGATAAGTGTCGCTATAGGCTATAACGACAGTTTTCATTTATTTTAATTTCTGATTTTCCGAAAATTATTTAAAAATAGAAATAAATTATTAAAATTACCAAAAATAGTTTTAAAAATTATTTTAAATTATGAAAAATAATTTTTGACCAATTGGAATATTTTTCTTTAATATTTATAATTATTTAAATATTAAAGGTATTTAATTTAGTTAATTAGTGTATTAAATAAATTAGAGAAAAATAATTTAATATTATGAAAAATCATTTTAAATAAGAATAATGTATTTAAAAATATTTTGAGTTATAAAGTGTAACTTTTAATATTTTTAGAGAATTTTATTAATAATTTAATATTAATGATGTTTAAATTATTTGATTAATATATTAAATAAATTAGAGAAAAATTATTTTAATATTATAAAAATCATTTTAAATGAGAATAAAGTGTTAGAAAATATTTTGAATTATAAAATATAATTTTCAATATTCTTGGAGAATTTTCATTAATAAATTAATATTAATGATATTAGATTTATTTAATTATTATATTAAATAAAGTAACTAAAAATGATTTTATTGATTTAAAAATCATTTAAAAATTAGAAAAATGATTTAAAAATATTTTAAGTTATAATTAATGACTTTTAATATTTGAATAATAATTTCATTAATATTTAGATATTAATGGTGATGATTTAAAGATGATTTTTAATTATCTTAAAAATCATTTAAGTACAATATTGTTGATTTAAAAATATTTTAAGTTATAGAGAATAACTTTAATATTTTGACAAGTATGTCATTAATATTTTAATATTATTAAATATTAATGATGATAAGATTATTTAATAATTAAATCATTTAAAAATGATTTCGATATTTTAAAAATTATTATAAATTATAATAATTGCTTAGAAATTATTAAAAGTTTCGTAAAATATTATTAATGATATTTGACTTATCTAATATAATATTGAAGCTTAGAAATCGAATTTAATTGACAATAATCGTATTTAATTATCTGGATAAGGTGACCGAATCACTGAGAATGGATCAAGTCCAACCTGCATCAAACTAGTTGGACTTGTTAAGTGTTTATATAGGTTATAAACACCGATGTGGCTATAATGGTAATGTGTCTAGAGAAGTTTGACTGTGAATTACAGTGTTGTGTGTTATGAAATATTGTGCTAATTGTTAGACCGATATTATTGGCTATAGGTCTTTCGAAAGCAGATAAGTTTATTGTGTAGCTGTAATCAACGGAAGAGGCAAGTTCCCTAACTCAACCTTGAGTTATATTCATTCAATTATTATAGTGGTTAATTATTGCTAATTATACTACATCCAGGGATTTATTGTTGATTATTCCCAGTTAGTGCATGTTTAATAATTCAAATTGAATTACTGATTCGGAATATATACATTTGTAGAATAACTGTTGTTGGATATTCATATCTGTAGAAGTTAGAATTGACAGTACAGATAATTCCTGTTTATTGTCAAATTATACTAAGAAATGTCTTAGCTAATTATTTTAGCTAGACGAACATTTGTTAGAACTTGATAGATTCGAGAAAATAAATTCAATTATTATTGACAGATCGATGCCAATTATTTCGGCTAGATCGAGAAGTAAATAGAATTTCAAATCACAGTATTTCGTTGTTAAATCAAATCTTAATTCTGAGACTGAGAAGAACAACCTTTTATAAAAAGGGAACATCATTAAATCGTATATTCGATCATTGTGCGCAACTTAAGTATTATGCATAATATAGGGTACAAAGAGTTGGCCGGCTCTGAGTACTTGGAGAGGGGTATGATTTAATCTTTATGGTTATTTGATACACCTGAGTATATATCAAAGTAAATCTTTGATAGATACCCGAGAAGATAAGTTCAAGATCTAGTGTGATCACTCAACGTAAATCTGAAAAATATTCCACTTTGCTATTGAGTAAGATTGATTCTTGATTATTCATTAGAATATATCGTAGAAACTTTGAAAGCGTTGTACTCTTTTATTATTGAATTATTGTGTTGTATAGAATACGAGAAGACTTGTTATTGAATAACGATTTGTTCAGCTATTTCAAAGTTCCCCGAACTTTGGTTTCATTCTATCAAAATAGATAGTCTGTTGTTTTGAATTCTTATACATTTATTGTATGTCTTAACTTGCGGGGCAAATTAGTTGCTCACCCTTGCTAAATAAAACTTTTCAGCTAGGGACGAAGTTGCAGGAGGTGCTACAAAGGACAAAGGCAAAGGTGTTGTAATAAATTAGTTATGAATAGCTTTGTTATTATGATATGTTTGTAAACCCTTTTGTATATCTAAAGGGTATGTTTGTAATGTTAAGGTTAGATAACCTGGGTAATGTATTATCAAACTCTGATAAAGTCTTATGTATGTTACTATCTATATATTATGGGTAGTTAAATATTATTTATATTGTGGATCGTGAACACCGAACTCAGGGGTCAGGTAACCCGGATTTAGGGGCGTCACAGGTTGGTATCAGAGCTATAGGTTATAAACCTTAAGTGGGGTGGGGAAACCCCTAGGATTATAACCATGAGCGAGATAGAGAATACTCATATAGAGTACTAAATGAGGGATTGCCGAAATGTATCGATAGTGAGATATGTGGACACATAGTGTGAGAAGTTTGTACTATTAAAGTACTAATCAAGTTGTTTAAACTGATTGTAGGATGTCGGGAGAAGATAAGATGAGTACGGAAATGCCAGCGGCTGTTGCACAAGTGCCTGTAGCCGAGGTGCCAGCACAGAGCGAATCAATTAAAGAGGTGGGAAAAGATGAACCCATGGTTAATCTCTGGAGTGATCATGATGATTATCCCGAGATGTATGTGAGTAGTGATGAGGAGGCGGAGTCTAAAGAAGCTAAGGTGGAGTTAAAGAATAAGATCAAGGTTGGTGAACAAGATCAGCTATCTGCAGAAGTCAAAGAACTCCGGAGTAAGGTATTTCTCTTGGAGGAGTTGTGGAAGACGGAGCGGGCGTTACGCGAAATGACTGAAGAACGGAACGAGCTGAAAGTGCAGGTGGAGAGAATGAAGGTCGAAAGGGATGGATCATCTGAAGGAGCCAGCAAGAAAGACAATAAGAAGAGAAAGAGGAACAATGACAGCGACAACTCTGGAAATTCAAACCCGAAGAAGAGGCAAACCTGTAGCAAGTGCGCAAAGACTCACGTGGGAGAATGCATGATGTGGAAGAATGTGTGCTTCAACTGTAAGCAGGAAGGACATATCTCTTTGCATTGTCCAAAGCCGAATTTGAGGAAGTGTTTTTCCTATGGGCAAACGGGGCATGGATTCAACAAGTGTCCCAGCAAGAAGAAGACTAGTGAAGGGAGTGGTCATTAGACAACTTAGATATAAGTGTTAGCATCTTTTGATAGAAGCTTTTGATATTAAGGGTTGTAATATCGATAAAGATGTTTGCACATATGTAAATATATGTTTGTATGAATGAAATCTTTAATTTATATATGAATATAAGATTAAGATTAAGTTGTGTGTTCTTAAAACTCATACCTATGGTATGTTCATGACTCGTAATTATATGAAATGTTTTGAACCCCTCAGCGAATGGACGCCAAAGGTCTGACTAGGATAAGTTCATACACTCATATAAATGTGGCAAGTTACTGAACTCCTAAGTGTGGTAAGTTTGATGAACGGGGATTAGATATGTGAATGTGGTAAATGGCAACTTTTTGTGTAAAGTTGGAGAATTGCAGCTTCCTATGTAAAGTTGACTATGTTAATCCTAGAATTATTTTAAAAAGGGATAGTAATATGTGTTAAGCACTATATGTACTATGTGCTATTTGAATAAATATGCAATTACATGAGAACTATGTGTTGAATTCTTATTGTGTTAAGAATTTGTATCGGGAAAGAGAATTAATATAAGATTTTTATTTAAATCAGATCATGCCGCTTGATTTACGTAATCGAAATCAAAGAGAAGAGCAGTCGGTAAATAACGAAGGAGGTCAAGCGGACCCAATGCAGAATTTCATAGACATGCTAGCCCAAGCTATGGAAAATAGAGCTCCAGCCAGGGGAAGAGCGAGGAATCAGCCAGCAGATAGATTGGCTAATTTCAAATACTTTAAAGCGATAGGACCGCCTGAATTCAAGGGAACCACAGATTCGATTGAAGCACAGACTTGGGTAAAAGAGATGGAGAAAGAATTATCATCACATGAAAGTGGCGTAAGAGCGTAAGACGACTTTTGCAACTTATCCGATGAAGGGAGAAGCCAATTCTTGGTGGGAGACCAATCAAAGTAGAGTGGAATTTAAATATAGTGATATGGACCAGATTTAAGGAACTGTTCTTTGAGAACTACTTCTCACCGAGTATGCAAGCTCGGATGGAAGTTAAGTTCTTGGAACTGAAGTATGCGGTTAAATACACCTGAGTATATATCAAAGTAAATCTTTGATAGATACCCGAGAAGATAAGTTCAAGATCTAGCGTGATCACTCAGCATAAATCTGAAAAATATTCCACTTTGCTATTGAGTAAGATTGATTCTTTATTATTCATTAGAATATATCGTAGAAACTTTGAAAGCATTGTACTCTTTCATTATTGAATTATTGTGTTGTATAAAATATGAGAAGACTTGTTATTGAATAACGATTTGTTAAGCTATTTCAAAGTTCCCCGAACTTTGGTTTCATTCTATCAAAATAGATAGTCTGTTGTTTTGAATTCTTATACATTTATTGTATGTCTTAACTTGCGGGGAAAATTAGTTGCTCACCCTTGCTAAATAAAACTTTTCAGTTAGGGACGAAGTTGCAGGAGGTGCTACAAAGGACAAAGGCAAAGGCGTTGTAATAAATTAGTTATGAATAGCTTTATTATTATGATATGTTTGTAAACCCTTTTGTATATCTAAAGGGTATGTTTGTAATGTTAAGGTTAGAGAACCTGGGTAATGTATTATCAAACTCTGATAAAGCCTTCTGTATGTTACTATCTATATATTATGGGTAGTTAAATATTATTTATATTATGGATCGTGAACACCAAACTCGGGGGTCAGGTAACCTGGATTTGGGGGCGTCACATTTGTAGCTTTGTTCTCAAGTGCCATCATTATCATCACATGTGTAGAAGACCGCACTACAAGACAAATCGTGAAAGCCGCAGTATGAGTTAGCAAAATGGTCTCCATGCACAGGTGTACTTTTTTTGTACATGAAATTTTAAGAAAATCTATGTGATGATAGTAGGACTGTAAAATGTTGATTTTAGTATTTATATACTATGAATAATTATATTATTAAAGATTAACTTGTGTTATAACTTGATTATGTGATTAAAAATCCAATTTTTAAATGATGAACATACTTAGTTATGGTTGAAAAATGGTAATGGCTAACTATGTCATGATTACATATGTTTATAGGATATTGTGATTCGTATTGATTTGGTTTAGCCTACGAGCAAGGCAAGTTCTCTAACTCTACTTTTATAATTGTACAAGCGCTTAAATTTTCTTTGAGCAAGTTTTTCTAAACTTTCTTTTTACATTGAGCAAGTTTCCTAATCTATTATTTTGTTAATCAAATTACTGTTTTCAATTCGATTACGATATAATGATGTAAGTTATTCTTGAGCAAGTTATTCTTGTGTTTAACTTGTTGTTTAGCATGCAAATTTATATATTCTAATGTTAAACATTTTTATCGTTCAAATTGCTATGCATGCTTAGTATTCAACCCTAATTAACCTTGGCTTAGTGTTGTTCAAGCAAGGTGTTATAGTTTTTCAAATTGTATGCTATTAGATAATTCCTAAAGCATGACTTTAGTTTACTATGATTGATTCAATCACGATTATTCTATAGTATAATGTTATTGGTTCTATTCAATTAATCCTTAGTTGATGTTCGTTGAATTCCAAATTACCTTGAAAGCTTATCCAAACCAAACTTCCTTTGGTGCGGACTTGTACTCTAAATACTGAGATGAACAACCCTAATGTTATGATTAGGGGTTAACTTACGCATAGCGTTAAAATGTTTGTGCACAATACATTGTACGAAGGGCTGATCCCCCTAAGTACGAGGTCCTTATAGTCTTATGACTATTAAAGTTGGAGTTGAAAGATTACTTGCAACTGTGGACATAGTTCGTGGTCTTACGACCCTCAGTGATGTATATTTTTCCATATCTTGGGATTTCAGTTTTTGATCATTGTTGATAGAGTACTCTTCATTATTTATGAGCCTATTTTGGCAGTTGTTATTGTTATACTCCTGTTGATTCCATATTATATCCAGTGAGCAATTGTTTTGCTCACTCTTGTATATTTATAAACCCATTACAGCTAAAGAGAAGAAGGTAGACGAACCTTCGACTAGCAAAAAAAAGGGAAAAATGTGCAAGTGATGAAGACTTATAATTTTTATTTTGATTGAGATGTAGAGTTTTATTATGATGATCTTAGACTTGGTTTTAATGAAGTTTATTTAATTTTCGCATTTGAATGATTGTATTTAAAGGTTAAATAACCTGGGAGATTTTATTATGTAACCCTTTAATGGGAAAGATTTTATTATCCAGTTTTATTATGATTGGGTAGTTAGATATGAATGTTTGATTAACTGAACACCAGATCCTGTGGGAATGAAGTACCTGGATTTGGGGGTGTCGCAGCTTCTTTTGAAATCCATGACGCATGCTCTCAACATATCTTCCAATGTCTGAATCGTTCGTTCACTTTGGCCATCTATTTGTGGGTGATATGTCGTACTCATTCACAACTGTGCTCCCATAAATTCTTGTAGTCTCTTCCAGAAGTTTGATGTGAACCTCAGATCTCTGTCTGACACAATTGACACTGGAACTCCATGTCTTGCAACGATCTCTTTAACATATAGTTTTTCCAACTTATCAAGATTGAATCTAATCTTTATTGGCAAAACGTGTGCAAATTTTGTCAATCTGTCCACTATCACCCAAATCACATCGTATCCTTTTTGAGTTTTTGGAAGACCTACCACAAAATCCATTGTGATATGTTCTCATTTCCATTTCAGTATCTCCAACGGTTGAAGTAACCCGCTTGGTCTTTGATGCTCGTCCTTGACTCTCTAACATGTCAAGCACTTTGCAACACATTCTGCAACGTCTCTTTTTATATTTGGCCACCAAAAATGTCACCGCATATCTTGATACATCTTCGTACTTCCTGGATGAATTGAATATCTAGAGTTATGGGCTTCTGTCAAGATGTCTTCTTTAATATCTGATACTGCTGGAACCCATATTCGTCCTTCAAATCTCAGCATTCCATCGGTATCAATCTTGTATTTCACCTCTTTTCCCTCAACCACACTTTCTCTGATTTTTCTACATTCCTCATCCTGCAGTTGAGCGTTCTTCACTTTGTCCACCAAAGTTGGACTGGCTTCCATCTGGTAACATCTTTCATTGGATTCTCTTGGAAATTTGATTTCCAACTCTAACCTTGACATTGCTGTAATAAGCTCCTCCTTATCAGTTAACAACATCATAATCTTTTATCAGTTCCATCCATCTTCTTTGACGCATGTTCAGGTCCTTCTGTGTGAAAATATACTTCAGACTTTTATGGTCTGTGTAAATCTCACATTTCTCTCTGTAGAGATAGTGTCTCTATATCTTCAGAGCAAACACAACCGCCGCCAACTCTAAATCATGAGTCGGATACCCTTTTTTGTAATCTTTCAATTGTCTTAATGCATACGCGATGACTTTACCATTTTGCATAAGGACACACCCTAATCCCTTGTGTGAAACATCACTATACACTACAAAATTTCCTGTATTATCTGGTAACGACAACACAAGTGCCATACTTAGCTTCTTTTTCAATTCCTGGAAACTTTCTTGACACTTCTCCGTCCAAACAAATTTTACAGATTTCCTCGTCAAATTTGTCAATGGAGTGGCAATCTTAGAGAAATCCTGGATAAACCATCTGTAATACCCTGCTAATCCCAAGAAACTTCTCACTTTTGATGGAGTTCTCGGCTGTTCCCAATTTATCACAGCTTCAACCTTTGATGGATCCACTGAAATTTTATCCTTGTCAATTACGTGCCCAAGAAATTGTACATGTTCCAGCCAAAATTCACATTTAGAGAATTTCGCATACAACTTTTCTTTTCTTAGCGTCTCCAGCGTTAGATGTAAGTGTTTTACATGTTCCTCTTGAGTTTTAGAATACACCAGAATATCGTCGATAAACACCACCACAAACTTATCCAAAAATGGTTTAAACACCCTGTTCATCAAATCCATGAACGCTGCAGGGGCGTTTGTCAAACCAAAAGACATCACCAAAAATTTGTAATGTCCATACCGAGGTTTGGATTGTCGCCTTACGAAGCATTATACTACAGAAGTGCGAACTTCAACGTCTTTGGGATGAAGTCGGTGAACGTCAACTGTTAGGACCAGAACTGGTACAACAAACTGCTGAGGTTGTCAAACTCATCAGAACAAGATTGATAGTTGCTCAAGACGGACAAAAGAAATATGCTGATCAACACAGACAAGATCGTGCATTCGATGTAGGAAATTAAGTTTTCCTAAAAGTTTCACCTTGGAAGGGAAAAATTCGATTTGGTAAAAAGGGGAAACTAAGCCCGAGGTTTATTGGACCCTTTGAAGTGTTGTGAAAAGTTGGAGAGGTTACTTACGAGGTAGCTCTACCTCCAGAATTGGAAAACATTCATAATATTTTTAACGTTTTGTTGTTACGACCATATAAACCTGATTACAAGCACGTGATTGAGTACGAACCATTGCAATTTGAGAAAGACTTGTCCTATGAAGAGGTTCCTATCCAGATAGTCGATAAGAAAGAACAAGTGCTCAGGAATAAGGTGATACCTTCTGTAAAGGTAGTATGGAGGAACCACAATGTCGAAGAGGCCACATGGGAACTCGAAGCTGAAATGATGAAGAATTACCCTGAGTTGTTTGTTTAACCTATGTCTTCGATTCTGGGGACAGAATCTTTGTAAGTACGGGAGAATGTGACGAATTAATTGTTTGAATTGTGATTCTGAGGACAGAATCCCTGTAAGGTGGGAATGATGTAACATTCCAGAATTTTTATTTGTTATATTAAATATTTATTGAATTATTTAAGTATTTAATGGATGTTTTTATTGTTAAATAAATAATTGTTCAAATTTGATTCGATTTGGTTAACTATTTGTTAAATAAATAATTAAGGAAATTAATTATTTTGCTAATTTAATTTAATTATTAAGTTAGAGAGTTTTGATTAATTGAATTACTATTCTTTTATTGGGATTTATAATTAAAAGGATATATTAGTTGATTAAATAAAGTTATAATTATATAGAAAATTATAATTTTGGTGGTATTGATTTATGTGATGTAGTAATTTAATAAATTGTTATTAAGATTAATTTAATTTAGTAAAGGGTGACAAATAACCTTTTATAAAGGAGTTATTAAAATAACTTAAAGGAGTTTTAATTCAGTTTAACCAAACAAAGCCTAATGTCTACTAAGTCTTTAATTTAATTGTGTTTTACCAAACAAGGTGTTAGGGTTAATGGGTTATTTTTTTAGTTAGTAACCAAACAAGCCTTATGGCTTTTGGTTTTCAAAATAAAATAATCGATGTTAGTTAAATTAGAGTTATATTATATAATGAATATATATATTATATTCTATATACGTTAGATTGTTAGTACGCTGTAGAGTTAGGAAGAAGAGAAAAAAAAACTCAGAGGAAGAAGAAGAGTAGAGGAAGAAAAGAAGAGAGAAAGAAAGGCTAGGGAATTGGTGAGGAGAAAAGTTTGAGAATCAAAGAAGGGAATAGTCATCATCATCTTCTTCAAGGTATTCTCCTATTTCTGTTAGTTTTAAAAGTTTTAGCTTTCTTCTATTTCTCTGTAAAATTCTTGTGATAGGATAATTGTTGATTTTATGTGTGTTCATGTGATAAACTAGTGTTGTAAGGTTATTTTCATAGGACATATATGATTATAATCAATGTATTGTGGTTATGTATGTAGTGGTGAAGAAAACCTTTTTACAGAGAGTTTTTGTGAATATATATATTGTTTAGCTTAAAGTAGAAATTGAGAGTTAATTAGTTGTTTAGTTGTTAAATTGACCATTTAATTTGATAGAGTATGTATATACTTTGATAAAATGCTTTAAATTAATGGTTTTGGTTGAAAAACAAAATTTACAGTGTTGATTTTCATTGAAATATCAAAAAAGTGAGTTTTTATCAAAAACAGTTAAATTGGATGTTTTAAACTTGTTGTTTATGTTGTTGTATGGATAGAAACATATTAGGAATTCTTGAATTTGGTCTGTTAAAAACGAGCTTGTAGGCCAAAATTGGCTTTTTTCTCAAGACTTGTCATTATGAAGTCATCGAATCGAAGCGTAGTAGTTTTCTTGTTCAAAGAAGATGTTAGTTTCGCATCACAAAGACCGACGCTTTTATAATTGTGCAAGCGCTTAAATTTTCTTTGAGCAAGTTTTTCTAAACTTTCTTTTTACACTGAGCAAGTTTCCTAATCTATTATTTTGTTAATCAAATTACTGTTTTCAATTCGATTACGATATAATGATGTAAGTTATTCTTGAGCAAGTTATTCTTGTGTTTAACTTATTGTTTAGCATGCAAATTTATATATTCTAATGTTAAACATTTTTATCGTTCAAATTGCTATGCATGCTTAGTATTCAACCCTAATTAACCTTGGCTTAGTGTTGTTCAAGCAAGGTGTTATAGTTATTCAAATTGTATGCTATTAGATAATTCCTAAAGCATGACTTTAGTTTACTATGATTGATTCAATCACGATTATTCTATAGTATAATGTTATTGGTTCTATTCAACTAATCCTTAGTTGATGTTCGTTGAATTCCAAATTACCTTGAAAGCTTATCCAAACCAAACTTCCTTTGGTGCGGACTTGTACTCTAAATACTGAGATGAACAACCCTAATGTTATGATTAGTGGTTAACTTACGCATAGCGTTAAAATGTTTGTGCACAATACATTGTACGAAGGGCTGATCCCCCTAAGTACGAGGTCCTTATAGTCTTATGACTATTAAAGTTGGAGTTGAAAGATTACTTGCAACTGTGGACGTAGTTCGTGGTCTTACGCCCTCAGTGATGTATATTTTTCCATATCTTGGGATTTTAGTTTCTGATCATTGTTGATAGAGTACTCTTCATTATTTATGATCCTATTTTGGCAGTTGTTATTGCTATACTCCTGTTGATTCCATATTATATCCAGTGAGCAATTGTTTTGCTCACTCTTGCATATTTATAAACTCATTGCAGCTAAAGAGGAGATGGTAGATTAACCTTCGACTAGCAAAGGAAAGGGAAAAATATGCAAGTGATGAAGACTTATAATTTTTATTTTGATTGAGATATAGACTTTTATTATGATGATCTTAGACTTGGTTTTAATGAAGTTTATTTAATTTCCGCATTTGAATGATTGTATTTAAAGGTTAAATAACCTGGGAGATTTTATTATGTAACCCTTTAATGGGAAAGATTTTATTATCCAGTTTTATTATGATTGGGTAGTTAGATATGAATGTTTGATTAACTGAACACCAGATCCTGTGGGAATGAAGTACCTAAATTTGGGGGTGTCACGGTCTCAACCGGACCATTTCTGGGCAACCCAGAAACCGTGAACTAGCGTCTGACAACTTATTCAAGTGTCTAGATCTGTCAGTGTGTTGTTGTTTTAATTCTATTTTTGTAACTAAGTTGTATTTGGTTATGTGTACTATGGATACATGCTTTTAGATCACTAATTAATCAAGTGGATTGAACTCAGTGGTCGGTCAAACTAGCCAAGTCAAGCATGTTCTCTCTTTTCTGGGTAACCTAGAAAACATATGAACATGTCGACTGACATGGTTTGACCGGATTCTAACTGTTGATTCTGTTGATGTTTTGTTGATGTTTTGTAATAGATCTGTAGTACTACATGTTGTCTACAACCTAGAACTCTTAAATAACAAAAACATTACATGAACAGAAAGTTGTGGAAGCCTAAAAGTGACTGCTCGAACATTACATGCTTAGATCTCTTTTGTGTTATGATATTTGGCCATGTTTGTTGTTGAATGATACAGTGTTACATTAGTTCTACAAGCTGTGATCGATAGTTAGCCCAGAAACATATTACACACTGCATGATCACTGGTCAAAGTAGGTCACTCGATTACTGCTTAAGCTTGTTCTTGAGCCTCAAGAAACCTAAGGCGACACTTCTTCGTCGCTTAAATGCTATAAATGACAGAACTTATTAAATTTAATTATATTAAATTCTAAAATCATTTAAAAATACTAAATAAATTCTAAAAATTACAAAATCAGCTTTTAAAAATTATTTTAGGTTATAAAATTAACTTTTAATAATTTGACATATTTTCCATAAATATTAGTAATTATTTGAATATTATTAATATTTAATTTATTTAATAAATGCATTAAATAAATTAAATAAAAATAATTTTATTATATTAAAAATCATTTTAAATGATAATAAGGTATTTAAAAATATTTTAAGTTATAAAATATAACTTTTAATATTTTAAGATAAATTTCATTAATTATTTAATATTAATGATACTAGATTTATTTAATAATAATATTAAATAAATAGATTAAAAATGATTTTATTAATTTAAAAGGATATAAGTGGTTTAAAAATATTTTAAGTTATTATAAATGACTTTTAATATTTTAGTGAATAAAATCTTAATATTTAAATATTAATGGTAATTGTTTGAAAATAACTTTAAATGTTTTAAAAATAATTTAAAGGTAATAATTAATACTTTAAAAATACTTTGAGATATTATAAATATATTATGATATTATGTTAAGGATTTCATTAATATTTAACATTAAATAAATATTAATGATAATTAAATTATTTAATATTTAAATCATTTAATAATGATTCCAGAGTTTGAAAAATTATAATAATTAATTATAAATTATTATAAGTCATATGATTGATATATAAATTATCATGAATAATATTTAAGATACAAACTAGAGTTTTATACTCAATAATTACCCGATAAAGCCGTCGGTACACCAAAATGCTACCGAATTTTATTCGAACCTATATAGTTTGACTGTATAAGTATTTGTTTGTGTCTTAATGATTGATATAACTATGTGACAATGTGATTAGGTTATGTGTTAACTGTAAATAATAGTACGATGTGTTATGATATGATTTTCTAATCAATAAAACCATCTTATAAATGATAGGTCATTGAATTAAAGGTAGAACTAAGTTGTGTAAATAGCAGACCATGCAAGTTTCCTATACTTACTCTAATTATTATTGAGCAAGAATCTTTACTTGTAGCGCCCCCAATTCCGGGTATCTTCCAACCCGAGAGATGGTGCTATACTGTACAACCATTCATATATTCATTCCGTTGAAAGATCTCAAAGAACTAACATAACTTCTATATATTAAAAGTAATATTTACATTTCCCAGGTTCTATACCCATTACAAAGGTTCTTTGTCATAATATTCATTACTTTACAACAATAGACCTATATATTATTACAAGACAGCTTTATAATCATTTAGCTTTTCCTTTATCCTTATTCGATCCTTCGGGACGTTCAGTCTTAGCTGCATTCATATGGTTCAAGCAAGAGTGAGCATAACTAGCTCACCAAGTATAACAATTTCAACAACAACATGCTTGATACATATGAATCGTATATCTTCGATAACTGAACAATAGTTATAAAGTACTATTGATGATTCAAAATAGCACTTCATCTTTCTTTCAAAATGTTTTATAATATATCAATATTTAGTAAAACATTCACTCCGGTCAAAGACCTCGAGTATTCATTCTTTCTTTGAAAAGGACAACCCGGAACTAAGTCCGTAAGCCCGATATTACTTACGAGCACTTCTAGGTGATCAGCCTATTGTACTCTATGTTGATCAACACTACATCCATTAAACGTGTATGTTTAATCATTTGGCAACCTCACGTACCTGTCGTTTTACCGATAAAACATTTGTTTAACATTTCAGTCTTCTTTTGAAAACCATATCAAGTAGTTGACAAAAGATAATCACATTTGATAACAGAGGAATAGATTATCAACAATCCACTCAATATGTAAAGTCTAGCCAAAAGAACTGGCTTTAACTTCATTGTACTTCAATTCATGCATAAGGATACATGAACGTTAAAAACTTGTTCGGATTGTACTGAGACAAGAGTTAGAATACTTATCTTTAACGTCTGCTACTGTATAAATACTTTACGTTCAAGTCTTTCAAGTCTCTACAATACATGATCACATAATGCCTTACATTAGGTCACATATAATCAAGTATGTATCGACTATATCTTACCCTTCATCTCAATCTAATTGTGTATTAGATTTCGTTATTATTAATTTCGATTTATCATTCTTCTTGCATTAATGGTTTAATAGGTTATTAACAACCCTTTCATACTATCTTTAAGTCTTTAACAATGTTACCTTAATGTAAATTTGTTTTCAATTCATTCCTTTCCTTTCTTCATACTCTTACTCATTCTTTACTATCATTTGTCTAGGGTTGGCGCTGCTTCGCCGGCTTTATACCTACATCTCGTCTTTGCGCCATGAGTTAACGATGGGATGGTCCCGAGACTTGCGTCATGGCCATGAGTCCTTATTTAATGGACATGATGCGGCGTGAGTTTTTCAAAGAGATGCCTGTGTCTTGTACATGGCGCTGCGGTGCCACAAACAGTACTAAAGTTCGCGCTACGACGTGAGTTTCCAGTGTGCTCGGACACTGTTCGGTGCTACGGCGTGACTAATTTGGCCTAGGGTTGGCTTCGCGACGCCAACTTTGTGCACCAGAAAATTTTTCAGTTTGTGAAATTTTGTGAACTTCCCGGACGCATAACTCCTTCGTTATAAGTCCGAATTGGCTCGTTCAAAAGCCTACGGTTCACAAATTACGTAATCTACGCGTTCATGCAAGAATTTTATCTATTCAACTTCGTTTGCTAAAAATTCACCTATTGGTTCATTTTTAACGTAAACGATAAACATTCGTGAACGTTCAACGCTCGTTTCTTCGTTCTAAGTCGGAATTCGCCCATTTTCGAGTTCGCAACTCTAAAATGACAAACATGACTTGCCTCCATTGGAAAACAATGTTTCTGAGTTCAAACTCAAAATTTGACTTCTAATCCGGGAATTTCCCGAATTCGACGATTATCGCCTAATCATGCGATTTCCGGTAAATCTTCATTCTTATGACTTGTTCAACGTTACAAATGAATTTCATTCATCGTGTGAACATCTTAACATACTTATTCCAACAACTTATACTCATGGTTGGATTTTGACTTATTTCTTCATAAGCTTATAACTTGATAAATTATAAACTACTTATAATCTCCTCATTCATGACTTATGATAATTAAAGTTTCTCAATCATCATACACATATGATCTCAACATATAGCTTTTACTTATGTATACTTGATACATATGATCATACAAGTTCTTTTATTAAATTCATTATAAGTTCATAATTCCTTCACATAAGTTTATAACTTACGCTAGCTTAAATAACTTATTACCAACTTATATGGCTTAAGTTCATTATTTACACATACTTCTTACTTTTTATCATTCATGTTCCTTAATCCAAACTTTTCTTATCAACCTATCATGATAGAGATAGAAGATAATTGGAGAAGGAGCCTTACATTTGAAGTCTTTGGTAAGTAGCTTCTTCTTCTTCTTCTTATATAAGTAGCTTATTTGCAAATTAATCTTCCTAACAATTAAGAACTTTGAGAGAGTGTTTGGATTATTTGAACAAGTACCAAATAGCTTGTCAACCTTCTCTATTTATAGGATTTCCAAGTTTAGGGAAATTTAGTCAATACACTAAACCACCTCCTTACTATTCATAGCTTGATCAACACAAATCCTATCCTTTGCTTGGTCATTAATTAATATACTTGATCATTACATAACTTGGTCACCACTTATCTTTGTCATTACTCTTAATACTTGATCACCACTTATCTTGGTTATCACATAATAACCATATTAATATGCTTTGCCCCATGGATCAAAACAATTCATTGGACTATAGCTTGGGCTTAATCAACTAAATCCTTGGGCTTTGCTTTAACAAACACTCACATGTTTATTAATTCAATAGTTGGGCCTTAACCATAATTGACTTGGGCTTGTACAAAATCCTAACCAATCTTTACAAGTCCATTAATATTACATAATATATATACATATAGTTTATGCATTATTCTTGTATTCTAATTCATATAGAATTTATATATGATATTTCATCCTTCATACAAACTCGTATAATACTTCGTATTATACTTGTTTTCATTCCCTTGTACAGTACCTAAATATCATACAATTAATACTTTTTTACTAATATTTCGCTTTACTTAACGTTTATAACTTAAGTCCACAAGCGAAATATTACATTTTCCATAACTAGATTATTATTACATAATCCGTCTTACCTTGATATTCTATCATTACGTATTTCTCGGAAATTCAAAAATAAATCCCGAGCAAATATCGATGAATAGTGTTTTTCAGAAAATTTCTCGAAAAACATTTATTTTCGTCTTAGAAATTCAAACACTTTAATTCCTTCACGTAGCTCAAATACTACGACATCACAACATCAATAGGTTATAGAACAACAACCATCTTGATATCACATAAAATATGATTTTATTATTATTAAATTTAAAAAAAATCATTTTACATTAAAATCTGAATTTCTCGGTTGTTACATTCTTCCCCCCTTAAAAAGATTCTGTCCCCAGAATCTCGTCCTACTTAATCAAATAGATGATGAAAATTTTTCTTCATCTTTTCTTCTAATTCCCACGTTGCTTCTTCGGCATCGTGGTTCTTCCATACTACTTTTACCGATGGTATTACTTTGTTCCGCAGAACTTGCTCTTTTCTATCAATGATTTGAATCGGCGATTCTTCATATGTCAAATCCTTCTCGATATGAATCGTCTCATACTCGATTACGTGCTTATAGTCTGGCTTATATGGACGTAATACAGATACGTGAAACACGTTATGTATTCTTTCTAGGTCTGGAGGTAATGCTATCACATACGCTACCTCTCCCACCCGTTTTAATACTTCAAAAGGTCCTATAAACCTTGGACTTAACTTTCCTTTCTTTCCAAAGCGTATTTTTCCTTTCCAGGGAGAAACCTTCAGAAACACATATGAACCTACGTCGAACTCTTGATTTAATCTATGCGAGTCTGCATACTTCTTTTGTCTGTCTTGAGCTGAAACAAGACGCATCTGAATTAACTTAACCACATCCATTTGTTTCTTTGCGCCAATTCACGGTCCTAGCATCCGGCGTTCTCCCACATCATCCCAACACAATGGTGTTCTGCACTTTCTTCCGTACAGAGCTTCATAAGGCGGCATACCTATGCTTGAATGATAACTGTTATTATATGCAAACTCTACCAGTGGTAGGTGATCATCCCAACTACCCTTGAAATCCATGACGCAAGACTTCAACATGTCTTCTAACGTCTGAATTGTTCTCTCGCTCTGCCCATCAGTTTGTGGATGATAAGATGTGCTTAACTTCAACTGTGTTCCCAGCTGTTCTTGCAAACTTCTCTAGAAGTTCGATGTGAATCGTGGATCACGATCTGACACAATCGATACTGGTACTCCATGTCTGGAAATAATTTCCTTGATATAGATTTTAGCTAACTGGTTTAAGTTATACTTGACCCTAATTGGTAAAAAGTGAGCCGATTTTTTCAATCGGTCAACTATTACCCAAATCGAATCATACCCTTTCGCCGTTGTTGGAAGTCCCACCACGAAATCCATCGAGATATACTCCCACTTCTATTCTGGAATCTCCAATTACTGTAACAAGCCACTGGGTCTTTGATGTTTGGCCTTAACTTTTTGACAAGTCAAGCACCTACTCATATACTCTGCTATTTCTCTCTTCATGTTTGGCCACCAAAAACTCAGTCGAAGGTCTTGATACATCTTAGTGCTACTAGGATGTATTGAGTACCTCGAACTATGAGCTTCCTGTAATACTTGCTCCTTTAATTCCGTCTCATTTGGAACCCAAATTCTTCCTTCAAATCTTAATAATCCCTCATTATCAAGACTATACTTAGTATCTTCCTTCTCGGATAACCGCTTCTTCATTTGGTTACACTCATCAGTCTTGAGTTGTACCTCCTTGACTCTCTCTACGATGGTAGATTGTATCTCCGTCATAAAAATTATCTGTCCCGATTCACTCGGCATCTTTAATTCTATTTCCATCCTAGCCATCTCTGTTATTAACTCATTTTGAGTCGTTAACATAGATAACTTTTCCCGACCCTTCCTACTTAAGGCATCGGCAACTACATTGGCTTTCCTGGGATGATACAGGATTTCACAATCGTAATCCTTTATCAACTCCAGCCATCTTCTCTGCCTCATATTCAACTCCTTCTGAGTGAAGATATATTTTAGACTCTTATGGTCCGTATATATCTCACATTTCTCCCCATAAAGATAATGTCTCCATATCTTTAGGGCAAATACTACCGCTGCCAGTTCCAGATCATGAGTAGGATAAACTTTCTCATAATCCTTTAACTGTTGTGATGCATACGCAATGACTTTGCCATGCTGCATAAGTACGCAACTAAGTCCTCTATTCGAAGCATCACTATAAACTAAGAAATTTTCTATGTCATCTGGCAATGAGAAAACAGGCGCTTCGCTTAATCTTTTCTTGAGTTCTTGAAAATTTTCTTCACATCTATCCGTCCATACGTATTTCACCGTCTTCCTTATCAAATTAGTCAACAGGGTAGCTATCTTCGAAAAATCTTGGATAAATCTTCGATAGTATCCTGCTAACCCTAGAAAACTCAGCACCTCAGTCGGCGTTTTCGGTTGTTCCCAGTTTATCACTGCTTCTACCTTCGGTGGATCCACTGAAATCCCCTCTTGGTCAATGACATGACCTAAAAACTGCACCTTTTCGAGCCAAAATTCACACTTGGTGAATTTCTCATATAACTTCTCCTTTCTTAGTGTCTCCAACACTAATCTTAAATGTTCATCGTGATCTTCTGGCGTCTTTGAATAGACTAGAATATCATCGATAAACACAACGATGAACTTGTCCAAATATGGTTTGAACACTCTGTTCATCATATCCATAAATGCAGCTGGTGCATTCGTCAACCCAAATGACATTACCAGAAACTCGTAATGACCATAACGAGTCCTGAATGCTGTCTTTGGTACATCTTCCTTCCTAACCTTCAACTGGTGATACCCGTCCAAGAAATCTATTTTAGAAAATACTTTTGCCCTTTCAATCGATCAAAAGATCATCGATCTCGGCAATGGGTATTTATTCTTTATCGTTAGCTTGTTCAACTCTCGATAGTCGATACAAAGCCTTAACGATCCGTCTTTCTTCTTGACAAGCAACACCGGTGCCCCCCGCGGAGAAACACTTGGTTGAATGTACTTTCTATCCAATAGTTCCTATAACTGAACCATTAGCTCCTTCATTTCCACAAGCGCCATATGGTACGGTGCCCTTGATACTGGTGTCGTTCCTGGCACAATGTCTATCACAAATTCGATCTCCCTATCCGGCGGTAAACCCGGTAATTCACTTGGAAATACATCCATGAATTCGTTTACTATAGGTATTTGTTCCATGGTTGCTCCCACTCGCTGGGTATCAACAACATGGCACAGGTAACCTACACACCCCTTCCTTAAAAGTTTTCTAGTTGTGTCATCGTAAAACAACACGAACGCCCCGATGATTTATCACCGTAAAATACTACAGGAGGTTGTTTCAACGTATTGATGCTCACACATTTCTTTTGGCAATCTATAATTGCCCCATGTTTAATCAACCAATCCATTCCAAGAATCACATCGAATTCTCCCAACTTTATCGGTATTAAGTCTACCGATAACTTACACCCACGTACATCTACGTAACAACTCCTATGAATACTTTCAACAGGAATTATCTCTTCGTTTGCTACCTTAATGCTCAAAGGTATAGGCAACCTTTCGGGAAGTAATCCTAGTCGTCTAGCAAAATCACATGCTATAAACGAACAAGTAGCACCCGAATCAAATAGCACGTAAGCATTTATGTTATTGATCGGAATAATACCTGCAACTACATCCCCTGATGCCACCGCATCTTGGACCGTCATATTAAAAGTGCAGGCCATTGATCTACCCGGTTGAACTGGACCACTAATAGCCAACTTAGTGCTATTAGTGCCCTTATTTCCTTCTATACCCTTCTACGGGCAATTCTTCGATATGTGGTCAGTTGATCAACATATAAAACATCCGTGGTTTTTCTTTGGATTGGGATAGTTAGGCGAAATATGCCTTTCCTGTCCATAGTTATAACATACGGCCTTTCCTTTGAGACAGACTCCTAAGTGAGTCTTCCCACATGTTTTACAGGCCTCCATCCTTCTCTTGGAATCCCCTTGTTTTACTCCTAGTATTCCCGCAGTTAAAGCCCTTTCTTTTCCTCCACTAGTCGCCACTCATCACTGGCTCCTTCGGTATTGATTCCCCCATCAACTTTCCCTTTATTTTTCTTATCCTTGTGGTACTGGCTGAGAGCCTCATTCCCACCTTCGGCAATTATTTCCTTTTCTAATATAGTTCCAAAGGAAGTACTTTAAAACACAGAGATCCGGCTATAGAGCCAGGGTTTCAAGCCATGCTCGAATCTTCTAGCCTTTCTCACTTCAGTGTCCACTTGGTGTGGAGCAAATCGTGCCAATTCGTTAAACTTGGCAGCATACTGGGGAACTGTCATATCCCCTTGTTTCAATTCAAGGAACCTCATTTCCATTCTCCCTTGCATACTCGTGGGAAAATAGTTCTCAAATAAAATCTCCTTAAACCTTTCCCACATTAGGTTCCCTATATCGGCCCTAGCCTGGTTTGCCTCCCACCAGAAGTTGGCCTCTCCTTTCATTAAATAGGTTGCAAAGGAAACCTTTTAACCCTCCTCAACATTTGCTATTACAAATGCTTTCTCAATTTCTTTTACCCAAGTCTGGGCTTCTATAGGGTCCGTAGTTCCTTTGAACTCCGGCGGACCGAAACTTTTAAAGTCCTTAAAATTAGTAGCTCGTACTACTCCAGGATTTATGGGTACATTCGCCCCCGTTCTATTAAATGCAGCCGTTAAAAGATTAACGAACTCCTGTATTGGATTAATCGGACCACCCTCCGGTTGGTTAACATTATCATCTTGATTTCGTTGTCTCCTTCTTAGCAGCATTTTGCTGTTAAGAAAACAACATATCACTATTACTTTCTTCTTGTTGATTAGTTATTATTTATAATGAAACAATAACTCATACTCATTACTCAATATGTTCCTTAAAAAGACTTATATTGATTCATAACTTGTAGTATAACACTACATTGTTTACAATACTCAGCCTTAGCTGATTACATTACCATCCCGCAATTACTTTCCAAAAATTGGGATTTACAAAAGACTACCCTTGATATAAAAAAGAGGGTTTTACGTTACTACTAGATACATAATATTTACATATCTTATTCTATTCTAGCTATTTCTAGCTTACATCTGCCGAATGGCATTCTCAAAATCTTTCTTTGCCAAACCGGCTATGACATCCCGACTGATAGTATGTCGAGTCTGCCCTGCTTCTATCAGATACCCAGCCACTTGCTGCTGGAAATCCACGTGAGAACTCCTATGTATATAGGACATCCTCTCCAACTTCTGCTGTTTAGTCTTTAGCTCCTGCTTGAGCTCAAAGACTTCACTTTTCAGCTCTCGGACCTTGTCCTTAGCCAAAACACGATCATCGTGTTCCTCCTCCCACATTCCCTCCATGCTAGTTTTGTCCTCATGGACAGCTTGGAGTCCCTCTTTCAACTCCTTCACCTCTTGACAGTAATGGACATTCCTATCCAAAACCGACATAAAGAGTGTCTTCATCGATTCCCCTGTAGACCATTCCTCTATAAGTGGAACCTGGTCAAAGGACATCACGTCCACCTCCTCCTCTAGCATGCCGTCAAATATAACTTTTAATATTTTAAGATAAATTTCATTAATTATTTAATATTAATGATACTAGATTTATTTAATAATAATATTAAATAAATAGATTAAAAATGATTTTATTAATTTAAAATCATTTAAAAAGTATATAAGTGGTTTAAAAATATTTTAAGTTATTATAAATGACTTTTAATATTTTAGTGAATAATATCTTAATATTTAAATATTAATGGTAATTGTTTAAAAATAACTTTAAATGTTTTAAAAATAATTTAAAGGTAATAATTAATACTTTAAAAATACTTTGAGATATTATAAATATATTATGATATTATGTTAAGGATTTCATTAATATTTAACATTAAATAAATATTAATGATAATAAAATTATTTAATATTTAAATCATTTAATAATGATTCGAGTTTGAAAAATTATAATAATTAATATATAAATTATTATAAGTCATATGATTGATATATAAATTATCCTCGAATAATATTTAAGATCTGAGACTAGAGTTTTATACTCAATAATTACTAATAAAGTCGCTTTATTTTTGAAATGCTCTTAGAATTTGATTCGAACCTATATAGTTTATTTTTGTATAAGTGTTTGTTTGTGTCTTAATAACTGATATAACTATGTGACAATGTGATTAAGTTATGTGTTAACTGTAAATAATAGTAAGATGTGTTATAATATGATTTTCTAATCAATAAAACCATCTTATAAATGATAGGTCATTGAATTAAAGGAACTAAATTGTGTAAACAGCAGACCATGCAAGTTTCCAATACTTACTCTAATTATTATTGAGCAAGAATTTTTACCTGTAGCGCCCCCAAATCCGGGTATCTTTCAACCCGAGAGTTGGTGTTATACTGTACAACCATTAATATATTCATTCCGTTGAAAGATCTCAAAGAACAAACATAACTTCTATATATTAAAAGTAATATTTATATTTCCCAGGTTCTATACCCGTTACAAAGGTTCTTTGTTATAATATTCATTACATTTCAACAATAGACCTATACTATTACAAAACAGCTTAATAATCTGCCTTAGCTTTTCCTTTATCCTTATTCGATCATTCGGGACGTTCAGTCTTAGCTGCATTCATATGGTTCAAGCAAGAGTGAGCATAACTAGCTCACCAAGTATAACAATTTCAACAACAACATGCTTGATACATATGAATCGTATATCTTCGATAACTGAACAATAGTTATAAAGTACTATTGATGATTCAAAATAGCACTTCATCTTTCTTTCAAAATGTTTTACAATATATCAATATTCAGTAAAACATTCACTCCGGTCAAAGACCTTGAGTATTCATTCTTTCTTTGAAAATGACAACCCGGAACTAAGTCTCATAGAAGCCCTAGACACTTACGAGCACTTCTAGGTGATCACCTATTGTACTCTATGTTGATCAACACTACATCCATTAAACGTATGTACGTTTAATCATTTGGCAACCTCACGTGCCTGTCGTTTTACCGATAAAACATTTGTTTAACATTTCAGTCTTCTTTTGAAAACCATATCAAGTAGTTGACAAAAGATAATCACATTTGATAACAGATGAATAAATTATCAACAATCCACTCAATATGTCAAGTCTAGCCAAAAGAACTGGCTTTAATTTCATTGTACTTCAATTCATGCGTAAGAATACATGAACGTTAAAAACTTGTTCAGATTGAACTGAGACAAGAGTTAGAATACTTGCCTTTAACGTCTGCTACTGTATAAATACTTTACGTTCAAGTCTTTCAAGTCTCTACAATACATGATCACATAATGCCTTACATTAGGTCACATATAATCAAGTATGTATCTGACTATATCTTACCCTTCATCTCAATCTAATTATGTATTAGATTTCATTATTATTAATTTTGATTTATCATTCTTCTTGCATTAATGGTTCAAAAGATTATCAACAACCCTTTCATACTATCTTTAAGTCTTTAACAATGTTACCTTAATGTAAATTTGTTTTTAATTCATTCATTTCCTTTCTTCATACTCTTACTCATTCTTTACTATCATTTGTCTAGAGGGTCAAATGCCATGGCACCGACTTTATACCTACATCTCGCGCTACGACACGAGTTAACAGTGGGATGGTCCCGGACTTGGCGCTGCGGCGTGAGTCCTTAATAATGGTAAGCCGCCATGCATGAGTTTCAATATGCCCAGTCACATGAGATGAAATGGCTGGCCAAAAACAATATTAAAGTTATATTCTACGCGTGAGTTTCAGTGTGCTCGAGACCGCTTTCGGCTATGGCGTGGACTAATTTGGTTTATGGTTGGCCATTGCATTGGCAACTCATGTGCACCGAAAAATTTTTTCATTTGTGAAATTTTGTGAACTTCCCGGACACATAACCCCTTCGTTATAAGTCCGAATTGGCTCGTTCAAAAGCCTACAGTTCACAAATTACGTAATCTACGCGTTCATGCAAGAATTTTATCTATTCGACTTCGTTTGCTAAAAATTCACCTATTAGTTCATTTTTAACGTAAACGATAAATGTTCGAGAACGTTCAACGCTCGTTTCTTCGTTCTAAGTCGGAATTCGCCCATTTTTGAGTTCGCAGCTCTAAAATGATGAACATGGCTTGCCTCCATTGGAAAACAACGTTTTCGAGTTCAAACTCAAAATTTGACTTCTAATCCGGGAATTTCACGAATTCGACGATTATCGTCTAATCGTGCAATTTCCGGCAAATCTTCATTCTTATGACTTGTTCAACGTTACAAATGAATTTCATTCATCGTGTGAACATCTTAACATACTTATTCCAACAACTTATACTCATGGTTGGATTTTGACTTATTTCTTCATAAGCTTATAACTTGATAAATTATAAACTACTTATAATCTCCTCATTCATGACTTATGATAATTAAAGTTTCTCAATCATCATACACATATGATCATTGATTATTAACCCTATTGTATCAGATTATTAACCCTATTGTTATATATGTTATATCCAATCATTGATTATCAACATGGTATTATATTGTAATTCAGATATATATATTCTATTCGTTAATGTCTAAACATGGTTATTCAAGTGTCCCCACTTGGATAATAATTGTATTTAATCACATGTTGATATATACATATATATATATATATATATATATATATATATATATATATATATACCTATTGATCCCCATGTGTACATTAAGAAAAAGCGGTCTAAGCTATTTGACCAGCTAGACACATATTTAGAAATATTATTGAATATGATAAAATCTTTTTGCATCCAATCAAATTGTTTTGGTTCGAATTCCAGACTAAGTATGAACATCCCGATCAAGGGAAAACTTTTATGCGCCCAAGGTGGACAGAGTGAACGATAATATCATTCTTGCATGTAGTATTAATCAATACATGGAATAACAGACTGATTACCCCCCGTGCCCGTAAGTTATGACGGTTTACGGATGAAGTTCTGCTAAACCTATTCGAAAATTGAGAACAATGTTCATATTATGTCACCTTAACCCTATTTATAGTCAGTACGTAGTTTCAAAAATTTGATAGAGAGTTGTTATGTTATTATTATCGGTTCAGATTACTTCACACCTTTTGATTTGTTGTAGAAGGGTAGTACAAAGAAAATATTTAATCCTTTCAGTTAATATTTATAATTGTTATTACTTGTTGGGCACTCAAATGTTCATCCTTGCTTAAATTAAATGTTTTCAGTTAAGTATGACCAGCCAGAGGGCTATGCCAGGAATAAAGGGAATGGAAAGTTGTCAGAATAAGTTTTTGTTATCTTATGTAATAGCTAAACTTAAATAAGATGATGTTATTTATTATCTATCATGTAATGAAATGTTTTAAGGTCGCGTACCTGGGATTTAGAAAACTCTGATATGTAAATTAAGTTTGATATTTATGACATTATTATTATTATTCCGCTCAAATAAATGGTATCGTGAAGCACTGAGTTTGGGTTTCAAGTACCTGAATTTGGGGGCGTCACAGGTTGGTATCAGAGCTTTAGGGTTAAAAACTATAGGTGGGAGTAGACCTTAGGATATAACCTTAGAGCAGAGGAAAATATTGAAAGTACAAATAACTCATATAGAGTTTAAAAAGAGATATCAAATAAATTCATCGTCAAACAAAAATAAAAGATAACTTATATAAAACATTTACTTGCTGTGTGTATATATTATATGTTATTCAGGATAATTTATGTGTAGATGTCAGGAGGAAAAGGATTAGGATACTCTAAGATCGTAAAGAAGGAGCCAATATCAAAGCCAATAGCTAAAGTAGAGGCTCACGTTGAAGATAACCTTGATGAGGTGATCATTTTGGAAAATATAGTACCAAACCCGGAAACGTTGGAACTAACAGATAGTGATTCAGATACTAAAGTTGAAGCTGATCAAGCATCAACGGAGGTGCAGAATCTGAGGAACAAGGTTTCTTATCTGGAAAAGTTGTGGGAAATACAAAAGTTGTTGAATAGTCATTTGCGAAAAGCCTTACTAGAAATAATAGAAGAACAAGATAAGCTTAGAATCTAAATTGATCAAATGGGAGCCACAAGCAACATCTCGTGTGCAGCTCTGAGCAAGAAGAAGAAAAGAAAGATGGAAGGCCACGACTTAGGAAAATTCGATAAGAAGAAATGGAAAAAGATATGTTATCTTTGCGGTTATGAAGGACATAACACTCTGTATTGTCCCGACTATAAACCAGGTGCATGTTTTATTTGTTGGTTGGAAGGTTATCATATAACGCCCCGAAATCCGATCTATTTTCACATCCGAATTTCGTACATCACTATCCCATCTTCTTCCAAACATACACATTATATAGCTAAATATAACGACATACATTCTCAAATCCCAGGTTCTAAAACCTTAAAACCTCTTTTATTACAAATAATGATAATTACATTATTCTTTACATCTTGTACAAGTGACTTTGATCCGCCACCAAGGATACATAAACGTTCATTAAACTATTCTATAGTTTAATTCTACCATTCTATATTACAAGTCTTTACTTGATCTTCACGCAAATTCATATAAAGAATGGCATCTCGTCTGGATACCAATCAGCTTGATCTTTACGGAATCCTTAAGTTCTTTCTAACATCGTTCGCTGAAAATGTTTTTATTTTAAGCAAGTGTGAGCATTCAATTGCTCAGCAAGTCAAAGCAGTTGAATAAACAACATCAAGAATTTAAACATTCTTTTCAGACTTCAATAACCGAACAAAGGTTATGAAGCAACTTGAATAATAGGAATAGTCTTGATTCCTATCATCGTAAAACATCAGTTACATGCACTTTGAAATACATTCATTCTCTACTCTCTTTCATGCACATTCTCATGCTGCTGAATCAATAAAGACAGACTTAATAATAACGGTACATGTATAAATGAGAACATGCTCACATTGAAGCAGCTTCAATCACGTAACAGCTTCATCTCATATAAACACAAAGTGTTCAAATTGTGGCCACAAGGCCTCATACGCTCTACCACCTTGTACAAATATCACACATTCACACATGATGTAACTTCTCAAGTTCAACATCCGAGAAGTTTTAGAAACTAGCATTCATTTAAAATATGAATGAAGTTAGGAAACTTGCCTTACGCACAGCTATGGCATATAGTTTACGCTGAACTGCTCATTCCAATTCTCATGCAGCACATAAGGAAATAACACGTGTACTAATTAGTCATAGACTTGACTTACGCATTGGTTTTCTGAACTTTACTTCATAGGGTTCACGTTCTTATAATCTAAGTTTACGCGACCAACTTCAAAGGTTACGATTGTACTAGAACCTAAATTCATCTTAACTTATCCGAACTATTAAACTATAATGTTCGTTAAGTCAATTTCTTATTCCTTATGGCTTTCTGGCAACTAAATGCCATACCTCGGGATTTATTCATCATCGTCTAAGTCATACAGTCTTTTGTATACTCAGAACGATCATTCAATACTCATTCTACGCATTAATAGCGTTAAGCATTTTACTTTACCTTGTTCTTATCTTACAATGTCCGATTAATTCAACTCAGAATGTCATCCAAGTTATAAACATTAACTTGGCTTCTCTTACGTTATACGTACTTGTCTTTAATTCAGCTTCTTTATTATCCTACGGTCAAACCATACACGGGGTGTAGGTTCTACCCGTTTAATGTATGAGTACACTCAACCTTCACGTCGGTTAAAGTGCTTAATGCTTACATTTCATTCTAACATTCTCATCTGACTCACATTCGACTTTCATTAATCTTCTTACCGTTTGCTACGGCTTTCTTGATAATTCATATCTTACTTACTACCTTCGTCAACGTCTAAGTCATACAACCAGGGTATACTTAGAACATTCGTCTGACATGAATACGATTCACGAGGATTGTTTACGTATTCAACGTTTACGTTGCTCAACTCTTAATTCCTCATTCAACCTTTATTCAAGGTTTTAATCATTTTCAATCGTTATCCATCCCATAAACCTTATGTTCATTATTCTTTCTTAATGTCAAAGCAATACTGATCGTTGTATGCTAAGACCGATCGTTCTTCGCAACAACGTTACGTTCACAACGTCTATACGCTTTACATTTATCTCTCATTATCACAACATAACATCGAAATGTTATTCATTACCCTCGTCACTCAACGTCTAAGGAATCACAATCATAGCAATCCCTCACGTTCGTTTGTCGCGACAACGGTCCCCGAACATCAGTTCCATAACCCGCGTCTACATTCTTTATCTTTTAATCTCATTTAATCTTTTTACTCAACCTTCATCAAAGGTTTAATACACTTGAATAAGTGTTACATTAGTTGAACTACATGTTCATATTTTTTTCTTGCACATCCCCCAGAAATTGAGTAGTTAAAATCTCATTTCTGGCATTGCTCTCGACTGCCATGGCATAACTTACTCTCAAGACTAAGACTCGTGGTCTTTGCGGCGAAGTTAGCGATGCGTGACCGTCCCACTGGCCGTGCACTGCAGCATTTCACCATTCAAGGCATGATCAAGGCGCATTATGCAAGACCTTCTTCCCAAAAAAATTTCTAAGTCTTTGGTCGTTCTGAGACGCGTACTTCAAAATCTCATAACTTCTTCGTTATAACTCAAAACGAGCTCGTTCTAAAGCCATTTTCTTCCTTATCTTACGTACTTTGATTACCCTCGGACATAAATTTATTTTGAATCCATTAACATGCCATTCAATTGGCTTAATCTTCGCTCTTCGTTCGTTTTAACGTTTTTAACGTTCTTTGTTCGTTCGTCCGTAATTCGGTCATCCAAACTCAGAACTCGTTCATTCTTGAGTCTACGACTCACGTTTTATATGTTCCCTTACTTTCTTATGAAACCCTACATGATCGGGTTCATTTACTAACTTTCTAATTCTCGTTCTTCTTTTACAAAAATTTTGCCATAACTTCGTTATAGCTAAGTTTTAATCCGTTCTTCATGAATGTTTCTAACGTTCCTAACCAAGTAATAAGCAACTAACTTATATACGATGGTTTTTAACTAGTCCATCAACAACAATTATCCTACAATGGTTTTAAATTTGTCCATCAACAACATTCTTCGTGTTCTTCGCGTTCTTCGCTCGTTCTTCATTTTTAATCGATATTTTGGATTACGATTTTACTTTTTCTTGGAATTTGGTGTTATAGAACATCATTCCTTACTTATTACACCCACTCGTTCATAAGATTAATTCGGATCGCTTAGAATCCTTACGAATCTTATACTTCCTTAAGAAATTTATAAACTAAATTCCAAATTCTTATTTCTTCGATTTCTCATGATTTCAACCATATGAAATCATTCTTAACTTCATCTATTCCTTATCTTCATTAAGTTATGCTTTTGAACATATTAAACTTAAAGAAAATTAGAAGAAACCAGGGTTCAGATTACCGTTCTTCTTTAATCTCCTTTCGTCGGACAAAGCTTGCATTCGAGCTAGCTTTTCTTCATTCATCTTACTCTCTTCTCCCATCTGAACCCTCTCTCTCTCTCTCTCTCTGAAAGAGTAGGATTTTCAAAAGCTCAAAATAATGAACTTAAGCTTTCTATTTATAAAAAACCAAGGCTAGGGGTATTTTAGTCATTTCACCCCCACCTCCTTACTATTCATTGCTTAGCCACCAAGTTTACTTGGTGGCCAAGTGGCCGCCCCACCTCCTTAGCTAGCTTCCTTTGGAAGCTTCGTGCTTCCGTCTTTCGGGTTTCGTCCGACAGTTTTAAAAACTGCGATTCTCGGAATCCAAATATTTTTGGATATTTCGTCTTTCCTTTACCGATTAAATATTACGTATTCTTTGGATCTCCGAAAAATTGAAAAACGTTAAGCGTTTTCCTTCAAGTTTTCACCCAACGTAGCTAAACGAGTGAAAAGTACACAGCAGTACTTTTCGTCGTTTTTATTTTATCCGATTTCTGCACGTTTTTCGAAAAAACTTTTATCGACTTCCTTAAATTTTCACGATATATTATCATCAAATCTTTCGACGGAATATCATTTCGACATACCGAACTCTCAGAATGGCTTAGGTTATTTAAACCCTAACCCTTAGGGTTTCGTCGGGTGAATAGTTCCTATTTCGTCTTTTTCCCCTAAAAATATTTTATTCCTGAAAAAAATTTATTTTCGGCTTGAAATTCTCACTCGTTTAGTCTAGCTCGTAGCCAGAATCCTCCCGATTAATAATCATTCTAGGTTATAGAAAGATTAATAAACACATAGCACAGAATAATATTAATAAAAATTCATTTTATTAATAACTAATTCTTTAAACTTAAATTCTGGACAATCCGATTTTACTCGGGTTGTCACACTTCCCTCCTAAAAAAAATTCCGTCCTCGAAATTTCTTAAAACCAAACCTTTACCCGGGTTCTCACATTCTCCCCTTCTTCAAGGAATTTCGTCCTCGAAATTTTAGCTTAGTCATCTTCTCAACTTCTCTTCAAAGAAGTTCTTATCTTTCATACATTCCCTACCCTTCATAACTTATCGCGAATCATGAAGTGGATGGAATAACTAGGAATATAAAGATTCCTTTAAAACATTTCATACTTTTGCTGAGGGGCCAAATTGACCATGAACTCATACTAGGTTAAACAGCCTCGCGCCGTAAACCTTTCTTTCCACGGTAAGCTTACAATCAGAAAGAAGGTAAACTACCTCTTACATACGTAGGTGATTAGCCTATCGTATAACCCCATTTCAGGGTATGTTCACCTCAGACTTAGATTCCGCACCAAAGCAATTTGGTTCGGTATAGCTCATCAAAGAAAGCTCGATTTTCTTTTAATCAAGACATACCATTCGTCTTAGCCAAATCAAGTAGCTTAGACCATACCAATAAATTGGACATCAACTTGAAACATTCGTCTAATTAACTCGCTTGACATTAACCAATTCTTTAAATTCTTTTGCAATACATCAAAACGTTTCATGACTTCATGATACCGCACTTTTCACAGTACGTTGAGGACTTCGTCAGTTTATGACTTCATCATTATGCATCCCACCATAGCAGGTTGTTGATCCTCTGATCAAATTCCACACCAGGTTTAATTGCATTAATAACTCCATCCTTTTACCATCCTTGCATCAAATGCACTGATGATATAAAATTCATTTTGATATTTCAAATCAATTTCTGCCTAGCCGAAACAATTATCATAGACATACCAAGAATAGTTCTTTTAAAACCCATTGGTTCCGAAAAATGAACCAATTCTTTCATTTTCAAAACGCGCACATTAGCACGAATTTAAGAAACTTCGAAATCTAGCATAGCTAGATGACTTGGAATATCTTATTCTCCATCTTCCTTTATTGTCTTACTGCGACAATACTTAATCTTCTCTAGCACCTTCAATGCTAAGTCTCATCGAAAAATAACTTCGCTTCGGTCTAAACATGCCTATACCTTAGTACGATCCATCAACTTACTACACATTATATGAGTTCGTGAACTTTCCACAATAATATGAGTTTAAAACTATCCCAGATGCACCATAAAGCGCCCATTCATTTGAAGTTCAAAACATACCATATGATTATGAGTCACGAACTTACCATAAGTATGAGTTTCAAAAACTCGTACCTAATCTTATCGTTCTCTACCTATCAAGCATATACATGAGAAAAGATTCACATCCTCATCATATACATGTTAAGAGCGCGACCAATTCCAATGATTATCACTATAATAAACTGAGTGGTTGTTACACCAAGCACAAACCTCTGCCCATACAAAGGTTCATACAACTCAGCTATCACCTGAGTCCTCAATTGAAATCTTACAACTTCTAACTTTCTCTTTACTTAATACGAATTTTCTTTAATTCGTATGCTATCCTTTACAACTCAATCTGAGTTCTCCTTCCTGTACTACATCGTAGTACCATTCATTCATAGCATTGGCTATAAATCATTCATCGTTTAACAGCTCGTCTGTTACTACGATTTATTATGATCACATGGTGATCTTCTTATCCTTCTCTCTACGATGATAGACTTAGGTACTCATACCTAAGATTTATAACCTATCAGCTTTGATACCAACCTGTAACGCCCCGAAATCCGGTCTATTTTCACATCCGAATTCCGTACGTCATGATCCCATCTTCTTCCAAACATACATCATTATATAGCTAAATATAACGACATACATTCTCAAATCCCAGGTTCTAAAACCTTAAAACCTCTTTCATTACAAATAATGATAATTACATTATTCTTTACATCTTGTATAAGAGACTTTTATCCGCCACCAAGGATACATAAACGTTCATTAAACTATTCTATAGTTTAATTCTATCATTCTATATTACAAGTCTTTACTTGATCTTCACGCACATTCATATAATGAATGGCATCTCGCCTAGATACCGATCAGCTTGATCTTTACAGAATCCTTAAGTTCTTTCTAACATCGTTCGCTGAAAATGTTTTTATTTTAAGCAAATGTGAGCATTCAATTGCTCAGCAAGTCAAAGAAGTTAAACAAACAACTTCAAGAATTTAAACATTCTTTTCAGACTTCAATAACCAAACAAAGGTTATGAAGCAGCTTGAATAATAGGAATAGTCTTGATTCCTATCATCTTAAAACATCAGTTACATGCACTTTGAAATACATTCATTCTCTACTCTCTTTCATGTACATTCTGTCTTGTTAGAATCAATAACACAGACTTAACAATAACGGTTCATGTATAAATAGAACATGCTCATATTGAATAGTTCAATCACAGAACAGTTCATCTCATATAAACACCGAAGTGTTCAAATTGTGGCACAAGGCCTCATACGTTCTACCACCTTGTACAAATATCACACATTCGCACATAGACAGAACTTCTCTAGTTCAACATCTAAGAAGTTTTAGAAACTAGCATTCATTTAAAATATGAATGAAGTTAGGAAACTTGCCTTTACGCACGAATACCATGACTTATAGTTTACTACTTGAATCGCTCATTCCAATTCCCATGCAGCACATAAGGAAATAACACGTGTACTAATTAGTCATAGACTTGACTTACGAATTGGTTTTCTTAACTTTACTTCTTAGGGTTCACGTTCTTATAATCTAAGTTTAAGCGACCAACTTCCTTTACCGGTTAACGGCTTCATGACATACGAAGATGTCTTACTCAATACGTTCACCATCTTTGATGATTTACATTCTTATCTTCTTCTTATAATTCTCCAAGGACTCAGCACACATCGTGTCTTTGCTAGTAGTCCATATGGTACTCTGAGTGGTTTCCCACAAACAACCAACAAACAAGTTCCCGTCTCATCTACACTGCCCACACAGTGAGTTAGATCGGTTGCCAGTTTTTTATATACCTTCGCTCTCTAAAGGAATTGTTTATCCCAGCTCCCATATGTCAACCATCAAAGGTTACGATTGTACTAGAACCTAAATTCATCATAACTTATCCGAACTATTAAACTATAATGTTCGTTAAGTTAATTTCTTATTCCTTATGGCTTTCTGGCAACTAAATGTCATACCTCATGATTTATTCATCATCGTCTAAGTCATACAGTCTTTTGTATACTCAGAACGGTCATTCAATACTCATTCTACGCATTAATAGCGTTAAGCATTTTACTTTACCTTGTTCTTATCTTACAACGTCCGATTAATTCAACTCAGAACGTCATCCAAGTTATAAACATTAACTTGGCTTCTCTTATGTTATACGTACTTGTCTTTAATTCAGCTTCTTTATTATCCTACGGTCAAACCATACACGGGGTGTAGGTTCTACCCGTTTAATGTATGAGTACACTCAACCTTCACGTCAGTTAAAGTGCTTAACACTTAAATTTCATTCTAACATTCTCATCCGACTCACATTCGGCTTTCATTAATCTTCTTACCGTTTGCTACGGCTTTCTTGATAATTCATATCTTACTTACTACCTTCATCAACGTCTAAGTCATACAACCAGGGTATACTTAGAACATTCGTCTGACATAAATACGATTCACGAGGATCGTTTATGTATTCAACGTTCACGCTACTCGACTCTTAATTCCTCATTCAACCTTTATTCAAGGTTTTAATCGCTTTCGATCGTTATCCATCCCATGAACCCCATGTTCATTATTCTTTCTTAATGTCGAAGCCATACTAATCGTTGTATGCTAAGACCGATCGTTCTTCATAATAACGTTGCATTCATAGCGTCTATACGCTTTACACTTATCTCTCATTACCACAACATAACATCGAAATGTTATTCATTACCCTCATCACTCAACATCTAAGGAATCACAATCATAGCAATCCCTCACGTTCGTTTGTTGCGACTATGGTCCCCGAACATCAGTTCCATAAACCGCGTCTACATTCTTTATCTTTTAATCTCGTTTAATCTTTTCGCTCAACCTTCATCAAAGGTTTAATACACTTGATTAAGTGTTACATTAGTTGAACTACATGTTCATATTTTTTTCTTGCACATCCCCCAGAAATTGAGTAGTTAAAATCTCATTTCTAGCATTGCTCAAGACTGCAGGCCATGGTGGCCACTCTCAACACTAAGACTCGTCTTTGCATGGTGCAAGTTAGCAGCATACATGACCCTCCGCCTCAAGCGCTCAAAGGCCACCATTCAAGGTATGATTGGCCATGCGGCTGAGACCTTCTTCCCAAAAAAATTTCTAAGTCTTTGGTCGTTCTGAGACGCGTACTTTGAAATCTCATAACTTCTTCGTTATAACTAGGAACGAGGTCGTTCCAAAACCATTTTCTTCCTTATCTTACGTACTTTGATTACCCTCAGATAGAACTTTATTCTGAATCTGTTAACATGCCATTCAATTGGCTTAATCTTCGCTCTTCGTTCATTTTAACGTTCTTAATGTTCTTTGTTCGTTCGTCCGTAATTCAGTCATCCGAACTCGGAACTCTTTCGTTCTTGAGTCTATGACTCATGTTTTATATGTTCTCTTACTTTCTTATGAAACCCTACATGATCGGGTTCATTTACTAACTTTCTAATTCTCGTTCTTCTTTTACGAAAATTTTTGCCATAACTTCGTTATAGCTCAGTTTTAATTCATTCTTCATGAATGTTTCTAACGTTCCTAACCAAGCAATAAGCAACTAACTTATACGCGATGGTTTTAAACTTGTCCATCAACAACAATTATCCTACGATGGTTTTAAATTTGTCCATCAACAACATTCTTCGTGTTCTTCACTCGTTCTTCATTTTTAATCGATATTTTGGATTACGATTTTACTTTTTCTTGGAATTTGATGTTATAGAACATCATTCCTTACTTATTACACCCACTTGTTCATAAGATTCATTCGTATCGCTCAGAATCCTTACTAATCTTATTCTTCCTTAAGAAATTTATAAACTAAATTCCAAATTCTTATTTCTTCGATTTCTCATGATTTCAACCATATGAAATCATTCTTAACTTCATCTATTCCTTATCTTCATTAAGTTATGCTTTTGAACATATTAAACTTAAAGAAAATTAGAAGAAACTAGGGTTCGGATTATCGTTTCTTTAATCTCCTTCCGTCGAACAAAGCATGCATTCGAGCTAGCTTTTCCTCATTCCTCTTCCTCTCTTCTCCCATCCGAACCCTCTCTCTCTCTCTCTCTCTCAAAGAGTAGGATTTTCAAAAGCTCAAAATAATGAACTTAATCTTTCTATTTATAGAAACCCAAGGCTAGGGGTATTTTAGTCATTTCACCCCCACCTCTTTACTATTCATTGCTTAGCCACCAAGTTTACTTGGTGGCCAAGTGGCCGCCCCACCTCCTTACCTAGCTTCCCTTGGAAGCTTCGTGCTTCCGTCTTTCGGTTTCATAAATAGTTTTAAAATCATGCTGATTCTCTAATCCAAATATTTTTGGATATTTCGTCTTTCCTTTACCGATTAAATATTACGTATTCTTCGGATCTCTGAAAAACTGAAAAACACTTTTCCACATTAAGCGTTTTCCTTCAAGTTTTCACCCAACGTAGCTAAACGAGTGAAAAGTACACAGCAGTACTTTTCGTCGTTTTTATTTTATCCGATTTCTGCACGTTTTTCGAAAAAAACTTTTATCGGCTTACTTAAATTTTCACGATATATTATCATCAAATCTTTCGACGGAATGTCATTTCGACATACCGAACTCTCAGAATGGCTTAGGTTATTTAAACCCTAACCCTTAGGATTTCGTCGGGTGAATAGTGCCTATTTCGTCTTTTTCCCCGAAAAATATTTTATTCCCAGAAAAATTTTATTTTTGTCTTGAAAATTCTTACTCGTTCAGTCTAGCTCGTAGCCAGAATCCTCCCGATTAATAATCATTCTAGGTTATAGAACGATTAATAAACACATAGCACAAAATAGTATTAATAAAAATTCATTTTATTAATAACTAATTCTTTAAACTTAAATTCTGGACAATCCGATTTTACTTGGGTTGTCACAGATCAAGCGAAAGGTTGTCAAGAATCAGGAAAGAGGTGCAGGAAATAGGTAGAATTAGTATTTGATTATGTATGTTTGGTAATGTACGTGTGTTTTATAATAATCCCAACTTTGGTGTAAGTTGTGGTAGCGATTCCCGTCTTTTGTGGTCACAAAGGGATATCGGATGTTTAAAACAGTATATGCTATGCTATGTACTATAAATTAGTCGAATGAATATGAATCTATGTTTGATTAATGGAATAAGTTTGAAATATTAAACTTATACGATAAGGTTTAAAATGTAAGATTTTGTTTTATTTAACCAGAAAATGCCGCCAAGATGTCAAACTCGAAACCAAAGGGGTAGAAGAATCTGTCAACAATGCTTGAAGACAACAACCAGATCTGATGCAGAATTTCACAAACATGGTAGCTCAGGCCATGCAGAATGGAATGCCAGCGGTGGGAAATCAGCCAACCGATTTGCGAACTTTAAGGATTTTAAAGCTGTAGGACCGCTCAAATTTAGAGGTACCACTGACCCGATAGAAGCCCAAACTTGGGTTAAGGAAATAGAAAAAGCGTTTGTAGTCGCTAGGGTAGATGAGGGGTAAAAGACAGCTTTTTCCACCTATATGATGAAAGGAGTGGTGAATTTCTAGTGGGAGGCGAATCAAGCTAGGGCAGGAGAAGGAGTGATAGCATGGACTAGGTTTAAGACACTATTCTTCGAGAATTATTTCTCGGCTAGTGTGTAGGCTAGGATGGAGGTGAAGTTTCTGGAATTGAAGCAGGAGAACTTGACAATCGCAGAGTATGCCACAAAGCTCCGCATCAAGTTGATACAGAAGCATAGAAGGCAAGGAGGTTTGAGCTAAGCCTAAAACCCTGGCTCTACAATAAGGTGGCGGTGTTGCAGATCAATACATTTTCTGCACTCTTAGAAAAGGCTATCATAGCTGAAGGGGGAAGTGAGGCCATGAGCCTCTACAATAAGGAGAGAAAGAATATGAGTGAGGGAGCCGGGAAGGTAGAAGTAGGTAGTGGAAGTAGGGGTGAGAAAAGAAAGTGGAACAATGTTGGGAGTGTACAAGTCAAGCAGGAAGGTGTGAAGAAGCAGGCTGTGCAGTGTAAGAATCATGGGAAGAGTCA
Organism: Panax ginseng; assembly: GCA_020205605.1. NCBI lineage: Eukaryota > Viridiplantae > Streptophyta > Magnoliopsida > Apiales > Araliaceae > Panax > Panax ginseng. The sequence goes on from CM035129.1 coordinate 95,157,612, forward strand.
TTCAGGTGAGTGTCTTAAGGGTAAATTTGTGTGCTATAAGTGTGGGCAGGAGGGACATATCTCTCCTAACTTCCCCAATCCTAGGATGAGCAATGGGTGTTTTCTGTGTGGATCCACGGAGCATAAGGTGAAGGACTGTCCAAAAAGGAGGATGGATATAGGAAGCGTAACTGCGGGGAAAGGGAGTGGAACAATGGCGATAACGGGACCAACTTCGACGAAATCAACGCAAGAGTCTTCAACATGACGGTTCAGGATACCGTAGTAGTTGGGGATGGAACTTCAGGTATTATTCATATGAATTGTATTTTCGTATATATGATTTTCTTAAATATAAGAAAATTATATTATAGAGAAATTTTGAAGGAGAATTTTGAGTTCTGTTAGAAATCAAATTTCCGTAGAATTAGATAGACAAGCTTTATGTTGAGTAGTTAAAAATTAGTTCGATCGAATCTGATCGAGATCTACTTGAAATGGTTGCGTATGATATTTGCCCTAGTGTCTATAGGTTTTAAAGCGGTGATTCCGGGGACGGAATCCTTATAACGGAGGGTGGATGTAATAACCTAATATTTTCAACAAGAAATTTGCGAATAATTTATATATATATATAAGGATGGGAATATACGCAAAGTAAAGTATATGTATGTATGTGATAAATAAAATTATTTATTAGATGAATAATTGTAAATAAATTATTTTTAAGAACTATTGATCATTATAGATTATATTCTTATAATAAAATTATGTTGTGATAAAAAATTCTTATTTATTTTCCATGTAAATATGATTATTGTGTATATGATATGGATATTATGATATGTATTTATTATATTAATTAAGTTAATTATTTTAACTTAATTAATAATGGTATCTATGAAGGTTATATGGGATATGAATTCAAAACCCTAAGTCTGGATTTTGAATAAGGAATGAGAATAATAATATAATATTATTTATATTTCAATAATATAAACATATACGATATATGCGTGTATGTTAATGTGTGGAACAGATATAGTAAATCAGTACAAAATCCTATCATTACTGATAAACTACAGTACAGAAGTCAACTATGACTGTAAGATTTGTTAAGTTGTGTGTTATGTAATTAATGACCATTATTATAATTATTGTTAATTAGGTAAACCCTAATTAACATTTAGAAACCCTAATTACTAGATCAAGACCCTAATTGCTAAGTTATAACCCCTAATTACTAATTTAGCAAGCTTAATGGTAATTAGTATTTTACAAAGCCTATTTTACAAGTCTAAAGTAATTAGGAAACCTAATTTAATTAGGGAACCCTAATTCACATTTTTAGAAACTAAGATTCTCATTTTGCCCTTATTACACAAACCTAGATAATGAGTTTAAGAAACCCTAGGGTTAAATTCTAAGGGTTAAACCCTAAGGGTTAGAATGAATTGACAACTTTGCCACTAAAAGTAAAAACCAAATGACCAAATTGCCCTTCTTGCATTATTTTAATAGATAACTTATATAGGTTGCCATAACTTTACTTGGTGACCAACTCAACCTAGCCACGTGCCTGTAAACCATACAAATCAGCCACTTTCACATCCAAGTGCATTGCATCTATGTCTTTATATAAGATCAAGGAGAGAGAAGTTGCATAAATTAGCTCATTTTACTTACAACACTCAACCAAGACCCTCTTGTTGACTTATGTCACACTCCATGTTTTGATGATGACTCTATTATTTCACTAATCAATGCCATATTATTTCAGGGAAAGACATGGAACTTCAAAAAACAACAAGGAGGAAATTACAAAGTCAAGACATCCTCAAAGAAAAGCAATATGGGTTCTAGGAATATATGTTGTAAGATCGTAGCACTTATTACTTTCCAAAATAAGGCTCTAGGACATTTGCATTGCATATATGCTCGTATTCACATTTGGTGTCACATGTTAATTGACTAGCTCATAATATGCATGGCTAAAATTGCTAAACATAAGTTAAGGAATCAAATCTTGTTTAACAACATATGTACGATAGAGCAAGAAGATTGATTGAATAAATTACCATAAGTTATGCATCAATCTAAGTTCACGGTTAAGGAAAATATGGGATAGCAGGAGACATGCACCATTATATTGTCCCACAATTTGAGGAATCTAATTGGGTGTCTCCACCGATCCAATATATGGTAAGCTTTGTGGACACCGGCCAGCAGATATGGTAAGCATAAATCATGACATCATAGATATTGCATCATACATCACGCTGCTCCTATCATGCTCATAAAATAAGGATCTTAAGTCTAGGAAATTAATTAAGGTAACTAGTTGAGTGAATGAATCACCAAACGTTGCAGAAATCATGGGTCATGATTTTGGGAATCTAATTGGGTGGATTTAATGGTCGAATATATCTTTAGCAACATGGTAACTTACTTGCAAAATATATATGGTTACATAAAGAGTTGACCTCCGGTTACGGTTAGATTGGACCAGCCGTGTCTTAAAAATATTTACAAATCATGGATATCTCGCTTAATGAAACCGTAAATCAAGCAAAGGTATATCATGATCGACTCAGACTGCAAGATTGATGCTAAGTGGCTGTCTAACGTACATATTGCAGTATCAAATCTGAGCAACGAATATATTCTCAAGATGTCTATATAAACAGAACCTATTTACATATTAAGATACGAAAAAAAAAACATACACATAAAATTATAGCATACAAGCTTCGAGATTTTTTTTCATTGAGATAGACATTGATTGCATTTAGAACAGAGTTGCTGCTTTGAAAACATTCTGGTAATACTCATCTTGCATACCATTTCATACTAGAGCCTTGAGTTGGTGAGTAATATATTGGTTGATCATTAGACCTCTAGTGTGTAATATTCCTTTTTGTATCTTAGTTAATATTACATATAAATCTGTTTTGGATTGATAACTTATTACAATCAAGTTTAAAGGATGCATAGGTGCTTAAGTGTGCATAGGTGCACAGGGAACAAAGTTGTTCAAATTATTAGAACTTGTATTGTAATTGGAAGAGTTTAATAAAAGTGAGTCTCCAATACTAGTTGGTATTGGACGTGGACTAGGCTACTATTCTAGAGGGTAGTAGTTGAACCACGTAAAAATTCTGGTGTTAGTGTGATTGCTTTTTGTGATTCTATATTTCATTTTCCATCCAGCTGCCTGCATCAGTAAAATTGGTTAACTCAATAATATCCTGATTTGGTAATCCAGTTTGTTGCGTTAGAAATAAAAATTGGACATAGTTTGTGCCTACACTTATTCAACCCCCCCCTTCTAAGTGCATCTATTTAAATTTCATTTGGTATCAGAGCTTGGCTCTACTTATCTTGGTCTTAAAGGTGACTTGTAGGGAAAGATTCTGACATGGCACAACTTGGAAGCGCTCATCACGAAGGACAATCAACAAACCGACCTCCACTACTCTTTGGAACTGAGAACTATAACTTCTGGAAATTTCGAATGAGGATATATCTAAAGCGAGACCCATGGGAATGGTGGGTGGTAGAGAATGGACCGGTAATCCCAAGGAAAGATGATGGTACTCCAAAAACTCTACTCGAGATGGAATCAACCGAAACATACATGGTGTCATACGATTCAAAAGCAATGAACACTCTCCTCAGCGGCATGGTGCAATCCGAAATAGATAAAGTTTCCTCATGTAACACATCAAAGGAGATTTGGGACACCCTAGTGGTAAGTCATGAAGGAACGTCTAAAGTACGAGAAGTCAAGTTAAGTATGCTCATGCATGACTACGAACTGTTCAAACTGGAAAAAGAGGAAACAATCAAAATAGCTCAAGCATGATTTTTGGTACTGATAAATTCCTTAAAGCTACTCGACAAGACAATTCCACAAAGCGAAATCAATCGTAAGCTACTTCGGGCTATGCCCAAAAGGTTTGCATCTAAAATTACCACTCTTCAAGACTCCGTCAATATTTCTTTTATGGATACATTAACTCTCTTTGGTGAACTAGAAGAATATAAACATCAATTGAAAATATATGATGACGAGGAAGAAGCTCCTCGAAAGAAAGTACTAGCTCTAAATGCAGGAGTTAAAGAAGAACTCAAAAATAACTCGGATCATGAAATATCCATGATATCAAGGAGACTTAAGGGGCTACTTCAAAGGAAGAATCAAAGGAAAAATACTTTCAACGCAAACAAATACAAAACCAAGTCAACCGAGGAAACATGTTTCGAGTGTGGACGACCGGGTCATTTCAAAAGGATTGTTTCCAACTCAAAAACAAAGGAAAGCAAGGCAACAAGGAGTTCAAAAAGCACAAAGCATTTCTAACATGGAGCGATGATGAAGAATCCGAAGTGGAAATAGATGCAAACGATTAACTGGCTCAAATATGCTTCATGGGAATTGAAGGTGAATCCAGTGAGGCACCTTTTTCTGATAGTATTACTTTAAAACAAGAAAATGAAAAATTAAAAGAAAAAAACACGTACTTAAAAGATCTAGTAAACACTCTAATGAGCGAAGTGGAGGCACTCATAGATGAAAAGAAAGATTTGGAAAAATCTACACACACAAATGAGGAAAAGATTTTAGCAGCAAAGAATGATTATTTAGAAAATTTCAATAAAATATTGTTCAACAAGGTTAAACATCTAAATAATGAAGTTGAAAAATTAAAAAAGGAGATAAAGATGAGAGATGTGTGCATTGATGCTTTTGGCGATGAATCGAGTAATAAAACTCCTCTAACTAATGACCTACAAAAGGAAATAGAGTCTTTAAAAACCTCTCTATCTAAATTTTTTCATGGGGAAGAAAACTTAAATGTTATGCTAGGAAAACAAAGACCTAGTTATGATAAACAAGGCATAGGTTATAGCCCAATACATATGAAAGAAGTTGAAATGCTAAAATCTAAATCATCATTCAAATTGAATTACTGCACGCCTTTTACCTCTTGTAAAAATTGTGGCATTAAAGGACACCTAGAGATAAACTGCTCAAGAAAGAAAAATCTAAGTAAAGCCATATGGATAAAGAAGAGTGATTTGATTTCAACTAACACAAGTGAACCCAAAAAGATATGGGTACCAAAAATATAAATTGTATCTCTCCCATATAGGTTTGCCTTAAAGCCAAAGTATCTTCTCAAAAGTGGATCCTTGATAGCGGATGTTCATGACATATGACGGGAGACAAATCTAAGTTCGTGGAACTAAATGTCAAAAAGAAACACGAAACTGTTACATTTGGTGATAATCAGTCATGCGAAATATTCGGGAAAGGTAAAATCGGTAATGGTAAGGTTAACATTAATAATGTTCATTTTGTTAACGGTCTAGAATTCAATCTTATCAGTGTTAGTCAATTAATGGATAATGGACATCAAGTGAAGTTCAAAAAAGATAAATGTACAATTTCACATGGTGCTAACAATGCTGCTCTAGTTGCCCAAAGAGAAGGGAACATATATACTCTTGATTTTGAGAAACAGGAAGAAAAATTATTTCTTGCAACCATTCAAGATGAAGCGAACCTATGGCATAGAAGGATGGGACATGTTCATATGGATCTAGTCAAGAAGTTGTCATCAAAGAACTTAGTAAGAGGATTACCCAAAATGAATTTCGAAAAGAAAGGTATATGCGAACCTTGTCAACTTGGAAAAAAAGTAAGAACGTCATTCACAGCCAAAACATGGTACATGTATCAACTTCGATGTGATTCGGATCGACTCAAGATATTGCAAATTTACTTTTGAATATATAACTTGGCGCAAAAAGCTGAAGCAATGACCTTTGTATCTATGAAAGTTCTATCTGCTTTGATCATAAGAATGTTAACTTCTTCTCCCTTACAATTGCTTCACCTCGATTTATTTGGACCTGAAAGGCATGCTAGTCTAAACAGAAAATTCTATGCTTTTGTAATAGTCGATGATTTTTCTAGATATACATGGGTACTATTTCTTAGAACAAAAGACGAGGCATTTAAAGAGTTTGAAAAACTGATTAAAAATTTGGAGACCAGATATAGTCTTAATCTTATAAGAATTAGAAGTGACCATGGTACCGAGTTTCAAAAAGATTTTATTACATTCTGTAATCAAAAAGGAATCTCTCATGAATTTTCAACACCTAGAACTCCACAGTAAAATGGAGTGGTAGAAAGGAAGAATCGAACATTACAAGAAACAGCTAGAACTCTAATTCAAGAAAGTAAACTCCCTAAGAAATTTTGGGTTGAGGCTGTGAACACAGCATGTTATGTGCAAAATAGAGTATTGACTCGTCCAATTATTCTGAAAACACCATATGAATTATTAAATAATCGGCTTCCTAACATAAGTTATTTCAAAGTGTTTGGATCTAAATGCTTTATTCTTAACACTAATGGAAATCTAGGCAAGTTTTATGCTAGATCATATGAAGGAATATTCATTGGCTATTCACAAAATAGTAGAGCATATCAGATTTATAATATACAAAAGATGTGTATCGAAGAATCTATACATGTCAAATTTAACGAATCTAACCATGATATTCCAAAAGAAAGAGAAGAAGATGCAGGAAATTTAGAAACCGCCGCAAATCCAAATTACCGATAAAGCAAAATGAAGAAGATCATGGAGTCAATCCAAAGAAGATGAAATAGAATAGCAAAGAAGAGGACTCTAGACTTATCCAAAGAAGTTGAATATGAGAATCGGAGCATATCCAAACCAAATAAAATGGATGAACAACAAGACCACAATTCTGAATCTATTGAAGAAGTAATACATGATATTCAACTTCCAAAGTCAGCAAGATACATCAAAAACCATCCTCCTGAGAATATCATTGGAAACATAAACGACAAAGTTATGACAAGAAGAAAAGCACAGAATATGTGTGCTTTCTCAGCATTCTTATCCCAAATCGAACCAAAGAACGCCAAAGAAGCCATACTGGATGAGAGCTGGCTTCTAGCTATGCAGGAAGAGCTACAACAATTTGAAAGATGTCAAGTATAGGAATTGATGCCTCCTCCAAAAGATGTGTCCATTATCGAAACTAAATGGATCTTCAAAAATAAGCTTGATGAGTACGGAACAATTACGAGAAACAAGGTGAGATTAGTTGCTCAAGGATACAATCAACAAGAAGGAATAGACTATGAAGAAACATTTGCTCCAGTAGCTCATTTGGAGTCTATTCGTATACTACTAGCATTCGCCTGTTTCAGAAAGTTCAAGCTACACCAAATGGACGTCAAAAGTGCCTTCCTCAACGGATATATAAATGAAGAAGTATATATAAAATAGCTACCTGGGTTTGAGCATGACAAGTTCCCACATTACGTATACAAACTCAAGAAGGCACTCTATGGACTCAAACAAGCCCCAAGGGCTCGGTACGAAAGATTAAGTAAGTATCTCTTATCAAATGGGTTCATACGAGGTAAAATCGACTCCACTCTGTTTATTAAATTTCAAAATAAAGATATCATTATTGTACAAATATACGTAGATGACATAATATTTGGTGCTACTAACAACTTTCTGTGTGAGTGGTTTTCCAAATGCATGCACAAGGAGTTTGACATGAGTTTGATGAGAGAACTTAACTATTTTCTGGGCCTTCAAATTAAGCAAAATCACGAAGGCATATTCATTCATCAAACCAAGTATACAAAATAGTTACTAAAGAGATTCATATTTGACAATTCAAACTGAAAGACCACACCAATGAGTACATCAATAAAACTCACAGCAGATGAAAAAGGTATGGATGTAGAGGTAACAAAATATAGAGGTATGATTGGATCCCTACTATATTTAACTGCTTCTAGACCTGATATAATGTACAGTGTGTGTCTATGTACTCGGTTTCAAGCCAAACCCAAAGAATCCCACTTACAGGCTGTTAAACGAATTTTTAAATATTTGAGTGGTACGATAAATTTAGGATTGTTCTACCCAAAATGTGACAATTTTGATCTAATGGGTTATTCAGATGCTGACTATACAGGTTGTCAAATCGATAGAAAAAGCACAAGTGGTGTCTGTACATTTTTGGGACAAAATCTTGTCTCATGGCATAGCAAGAAGCAAACGTCAATTGCCTCTATCCACTCACCGAGGGCTTAATATTTAGCGGCGAGGAAGTTGTTGTTCCCAAATTCGTGTGGATGATGCGCCAAATATTATGCGACTTTGATATTACATGTGAAAGTGTGCCCATATACTGTGATAATACCAAAGACCATGTACATCTCAAAAATCCAAAGACTACATTCCCACAAAACACACATAGAAGTACGCCACCACTTTCTTAGAGACAATGTGTCCAAAGGTTTAATAAGATTAATATTCATTCCCACTGAGCATCAACTAGCTGACATATTCACAAAACCTCTAGGAGAAGAACGATTCAGTACTCTACGGTGAGAACTTGGAATGAGTCTAATACAGATATGAACCGACTATGTTAGCTAGACAAATTACCAGCGCATCTATACTAACAATAATTACGCCCATTCAAATCCATTCAGATTCTCCTTCCCAAGGACGGCTTCACCACTTCCCATATCCAAATAACGTATCCTATACATAAAGCTAGAAGTCGTATTCCTCTCTCTGTCTCAGACTCTTCAATCCCTTCCATAGTCTCAACCAACTCCACTCTTCTCTGCTACAATGAGAACAAGACGAGGCAAACAACTTCGTGATGAATCGAAAGACGAAGTCTCACCTCCCTCTCCACCATCTCAACCACCGGTCACTAGAAAACTGAAGCGAAGGCCATCCTCTATCACGATCATCTCTGGTGGCTCCTCCCCTGCCGAATTCGAACCCAGTCTCCCTTCTCCACCTCTAATCGGAACATCTACCGGTCACAAACACCGCAAGCTCACCGACCCCTCACCGGGCTCGCCTCATATACCGGTAATACCACTCTCCGTCTCCTTGCATGATGTGCCTGATGATTTTTTCAGAGGACATAATTTTGAACTGCGTTTTAAAACCTCTATCTGTCAAAAATGTTTTGTCTATGAAAAATCTATAGACATGTTCTATTATCAAAACTCCCCTCTTCATCGCCTCTTTGAGTCGTGTGGTCTGTCTTCCTTAAGCACCCCTATTTCGGTAGCCTATCCAAAATTAGTTCAGCAATTTTATACAAACCTCGAGAATAATGGCGATTTCTACACCTCCTTTGTAAAAGGAAAATCTTTGTTCTTCACAACTATGGATTTAGGAAGTATTCTGTCCATCCCATACACCGGTGACTGCCCCTTCACTCTCAAAGGGCCAATCTCTACTCCTCTGTCCCCTTTAGTACAGCTTCGCATTATGCTGGATGACCCAACAGTCTCCTCTGTCACTCTTCCTAAAACCATCGAAGTGTCTCCCCTTGCCATTGTCCTTCACAAACTGTTACGCTACAATCTCCTCCCCCGTCTCGGTGGTGGAGCAGACTTCACGTATCAGGATTTGGTCCTAGTGGCGTTAATAATGACTGGCCAACCTTTTAACTTTTCACTCATGATGCTAAAACACATGATTCATTGCGTTAAACACTCCAAAAAGTGTCTGCCCTATAGTTTCTTCCTTACCAAACTCTTTACCCACTTCCAAATTCCACTCGATGATGAGGGTTGTATCCATTCGACTGATTCCATCGACTCGAACTATCTCAAAGGGGCTCATCTCACTCTGCTTAAAGGAAAATTCATTCATCTGGTTCCCAATAATCCTAAACCTACACCTCCTACCTCACTGGCCCCTTCCCCTGTAATTGTGACTCTCCTTCACACCATAGCAGCCAATCAAGCCCAAATCACTTCTGATGTCAAAGACATCCAACTCCGTCTCTCTGTCCTTGAGAAAGGCAAACTCCCAATTCGTTGTGATGATCTCCAGGCCATGTTTCGCAATGTCAAAGAAGAATTTATTGACCTCCAAGCAGGTTTCGAGCTGCACACTAGGGCGATGGTTGAAGCCCTCCAACGGAAGATGAATCGTAACGCCTGTCAGTTGAGTACAGAACTCAAGTTCATCAGCAACCAAGTTGGGACTCTGGGCCGATTCACCGAGCACGCATGAATGACCTGAGTGAGGAACTGCAAGCAGACCAAGTCCAAGCGCGCATACCCGAATGGCCCAATGTAATTGGATGGCTAAATATCAAGGCGACTTTCTGGACCTGCCATTACCTCCTCCTACTTTCATTGCTCGACCCCCCAGATTTGCCAATACAATGTCCCTGGAAGAGATCATGCACCGCAGGCTTCACCGACCCTATTTCACCGCCCGTGAAGCAAATCATGTTAACCTTGAGGAGGACGATGCTTAGCTGCACTATCCCTTTTGCCATTCCCGACACTCCTTTTTGATTGATGCCAAAGGGGGAGAAGACTTTTGTGTAGCTTTCCTTTTCCCCGTACCCCAAAGACATTTTTTAATTTTCCGTATTGTTAAGACTATGTTTTAAAATTATTTTATTTGATGGATGATGGTTTGTTTAAACAATATACTGCATTTTAGATGTTAAGGACTAACCAGAAACTGCAGGGTTACTCAAAATATTGCATATATGCAGTAAATGGTATGCATGAACTAAGAGGGAGCCTTAACTCTCCTGAAGTGCATAGTCTTAGGGGGAGCTATAATTATTGTGTTGTCATCATCAAAAAGGGGGAGAATGTTGACTTATGTCACACTCCATGTTTTGATGATGACTCTATTATTTCACTAATCAATGCTATATTATTTTAGGGAAAGACATGGAACTTCAAAAAACAACAAGGAGGAAATTACAAAGTCAAGACATCCTCAAAGAAAAGCAATATGGGTTCTAGGAATATATGTTGTAAGATCGTAGCACTTATTACTTTCCAAAATAAGGCTCTAGGAAATGTGCATTGCATATATGCTCGTATTCACATTTGGTGTCACATGTTAATTGACTAGCTCATAATATGCATGGCTAAAATTGCTCAACATAAGTTAAGGAATCAAATCTTGTTTAACAACATATGTACGGTAGAGCAAGAAGATTGATTGAATAAATTACCATAAGTTATGCATCAATCTAAGTTCACGGTTAAGGAAAATATGGGATAGCAGGAGACATGCACCATTATATTGTCCCACTATTTAAGGAATCTAATTGGGTGTCTCCACCGGTCCAATATATGGTAAGATTTGTGGACACCGGCCAGCAGATATGGTAAGCATAAATCATGACATCATAGATATTGCATCATACATCACGCTGCTCCTATCATGCTCATAAAATAAGGATCTTAAGTCTAGGAGACTAATTAAGGTAACTAGTTGAGTGAATGAATCACCAAACGTTGCAGAAATCATGGGTCATGATTTACGGAATCTAATTGGGTGGATTTAATGGTCGAATATATCTTGAGCAACATGGTAACTTACTTGCAAAATATATATGGTTACATAAAGAGTTGACCTCCGGTTACGGTTAGATTGGGCCAGCCGTGTCTTAAAAATATTTACAGCGTCATATCTCAGTTAATGAAACCAGAAATCAAGCAGTGTATATCATGATCGACTCAGACTGCAAGATTGATGTTAAGTGGTTGTCTAATGTACATATTGCAGTATCAAATCTGAGCAACGAATATATTCTCAAGATGTCTATATAAATAGAACCTGTTTATATATTAAGATACGAAAAAAAAAACATACACATAAAATTATAGCATACAAGCTTCGAGATTGTTTTTCATTGAGATAGACATTGATTGCATTTAGAACAGAGTTACTGCTTCAAAAACATTCTGGTAATACTCATCTTGCATATCATTTCATACTAGAGCCTTGAGTTGGTGAGTAATATATTGCTTGATCATTAGACCTCTAGTGTGTAATTTTCCTTTTTGTATCTCAGTTAATATTACATATAAATCTGTTTTGGATTGATAACTTATTACAATCAAGTTTAAAGGAAGCATAGGTGCTTAAGTGTGCATAGGTGCACAAGGAACAAAGGTGTTCAAATTATTAGAACTTGTATTGTAATTGGAAGAGTTTAATAAAAGTGAGTCTCCAATACTAGTTGGTATTGGACGTGGACTAGGCTACTATTCTAGAGGGTAGTAGTTGAACCACGTAAAAATTTCGGTGTTAGTGTGATTGCTTTCTGTGATTCTATATTGCACTTTCCATCCAGCTGCCTGCATCAGTAAAATTGGTTAACTCAATAATATCCTGATTTGGTAATCTAGTTTGCTGCATTAGAAATAAAAATTGGACATAGTTTGTGCCTACACTTATTCAACCCCCCCTTCTAAGTGTATCTATTTAAATTTCACCTCTCAACTCCAAACCTCTGAATTTTATTGTTAGACCAGTCCCTAATCAAGTCCCAAGTTCACCCATAACAGATCAAGAAGTCAGATTCAAGATTTTGTTCACAAGAGGTATAAAACCCTAACCTAGAATCTGATCATGTTTGATATGTTAAATGTTATGAGTTGATGTTAAAACATGTTAAATGTTATGAGTTGGTATTATGTAGATCCATATCATCTAAGTGTTCAAATTCAAGTTTTAAGAAAATATGGAAAACTGAGAAATATGATCTGACAACCAAATGTCAGGTCCCATAGATCTCTGTCTATTTACTGTTTAGTTCGTTTTAAGGTTTAAATATGTAGTCTGATATGTGCTCTTTGATCTAGATCAAGAATCAGACTTAGATCTGGTCTAGATTGCAAGTTATTGTTGGTCAAAGTCGGTTGACCGACCATGACCGGACCATTTCTGGGCAACCCAAAAACCGTGAACTAGCGTCTGACAACTTATTCAAGTGTCTAGATCTGTCAGTGTGTTGTTGTTTTAATTCTGTTTTTGTAACTAAGTTGTAGCTGGTTATGTGTACTATGGATACATGCTTTTAGATCACTAATTAATCAAGTGGATTGAACTCAATGGCCGGTCAAACTAGCCAAGTTGAGCATGTTCTCTATTTTCTTGGTAACCTAGAAAACATATGAACATGTCGACTGACATGGTTTGACCGGATTCTAACTGTTGATTTTGTTGATGTTTTGTAATAGATATGTAGTACTACATGTTGTCTACAACCTAGAACTCTTAAATAACAAAAACATTACATGAAAAGAAAGTTGTGGAAGCCTAAAAGTGACTGCTCGAGCTATTCTTCATTTTCGGGTAACCAAGAAATGAAGAACAGGTCTGACAACCACTTGGCATGCTTAGATCTCTTTTGTGTTAAGATATTTGGCCATGTTTGTTGTTGAATGATGTAGTGTTACATTAGTTCTACAAACTGTGATCAATAGTTTGCCCAAAAACACATTACACACTGAATGATCATTGGTCAAAGTAGGTCACTCGATTACTGCTTAAGCTTGTTCTTGAGCCTCAAGAACACCTAAGGCGACACTTATTGTCGCTAAAGGTTATAGCGACAAACTTATTAAATTTAATTATATTAAATTCTAAAAATCATTTAAAAATACTAAATAAATTCTAAAAATTACAAAATCAGTTTTAAAAATTATTTTAGGTTATAAAATTACCTTTTAATAATTTGACATATTTTCCATAAATATTAGTAATTATTTGAATATTATTAATATTTAATTTATTTAATAAATGCATTAAATAAATTAACTAAAAATAATTTTATTATATTAAAAATCATTTTAAAGGATAATAAGGTAATTAATAATATTTTAAGTTATAAAATATAACTTTTAATATTTTAAGATAAATTTCATTAATTATTTAATATTAATGATACTAGATTTATTTAATAATAATATTAAATAAATAGATTAAAAATAATTTTATTAATTTAAAAATCATTTAAAAGGATATAAATGGTTTTAAAATATTTTAAGTTATTATAAATGACTTTTAATATTTTAGTGAATATTACCTTAATATTTAAATATTAATGGTAATTGTTTAAAAATGATTTTAAATGTTTTAAAACCATTTAAAGGTAATAATTAATACTTTAAAAATACTTTGAGATATTATAAATATATTATAATATTATGTTAAGTATTTCATTAATATTTAACATTAAATAAATATTAATAATAATAGAATTATTTAATATTTAAATCATTTAATAATGATTCCAGAGTTTGAAAAATTATGATAAATTATAATAATTAATTATAAATTATTATAAGTCATATGATTGATATTTAAATTATCCTGAATAATATTTAAGATACAGAATAGAGTTTTATACTCAGTAATTACCCGATAAAGCCGTCGGTACACTAAACTACTACCGAATTTGATTCGAACCTATATAGTTTGACTGTATAAGTGTTTGTTTGTGTCTTAATGACTAATATAACTATGTGACAATGTGATTAGATTATGTGTTGACTGTAAATAACAGTACGATGTGTTATGATATGATTTTCTAATCAATAGAACCATCTTATAAATGATAGGTCGTTAAATTAAAGGTAGAACTAAGTTGTGCAAATAGCAGACCAGGCAAGTTTCCTATACTTACTCCAATTATTATTGAGAATGTATCTTTACCTTTGCATTTTCTTTATGCAATGGACATGAGTAAGACAGTTTCAGAATTATATTATTATTGTATCATATTATTAACCCTATTGTTATATATGTTATATCCGATCATTGATTATCAACATTGTACTATATTGTAATTCGATATATATATATATATATATATATATATATATATTCTGCATTTATTAATGTCTAAACATGGTTATTCAAATGTATATATATATATATATATATATATATATATATACCTATTGATCCCCCATGTGTATACGTTAAGAAAAAGCCATCTAAGCTATTTGACCAGCTAGACACAGATTTAGAAATATTGTTAAATATGATAAAACCTTTTGCATGCAATCAAATTTTTTGGTTCTGATTCGGATAAGTATGAACATTCCGATCAAGGAAAACTTTTATACGCCCAAAGGCGAGACGAGTGAATGATAATATCGTTCTTGCATGTAGTATTGATCAATCTGGCATAACGAAGTGATTATAACGCATCAAATCGTCTATTTTCACATCCTAATTCCATCGTCCACGATCCCATCTTCTTCCAAACATACATCATTATATAGCTAAATATAACAAGATACATCCTCAAATCCCAGGTTCTTAAAACCTTAAAACCTCTTTAATTCCAAATAATGATAATTACATTATTCTTTACATCTTGTACAAGTGACTTTTATCCGCCACCAAGGATACATAAACGTTCATTAAACTATTCTATAGTTTAATTCTATCATTCTATATTACAAGTCTTCGCTTGATCTTCACGCACATTCATATAATTAATGGCATTCCTTCTGGATACCGATCAACTTGATCTTTACGGGATCCTTAAATTCTTTCTAACATCGTTCACTGAAAATGTTTTTATTTAAAGCAAGTGTGAGCATTCAATTGCTCAGCAAGTCATAACAGTTGAACAAACAACTTCAAGAGTTTAAACATTCTTTTCAGACTTTAATAACCGAACAAAGGTTATGAAGCAGCTTGAATAATATGAATAATCTCGATTCCCTATCATTTTAAAACATTAGTCACATTCACTTTGAAATACTTTCATTCTCTACTCTCTTTCATACACATTTTGTCTGGCTAGAATCAATAGCACAGACTTAACAATAACGGTTCATGTATAAACAGAACATTCTTTTATTGAACAGTTCAATCACAGAATAGTTCATTTCATAGAAACACCGAAGTGTTCACATTGTGGCACAAGGCCTCATACGTTCTACCACCTTGTACAAATATCACACATTCGCACATAGACAGAACTTCTCAAGTTCAACATCTGAGAAGTTTGAGAAACTAACATTCATTTAAAATATGAATGAAGTTAGGAAACTTTCCTTACGCACAGCTACGGCTTATAGTTTACGCTGAACTGCTCATTCCAATTCCTATGTAGCACATAAGAAAATAACACGTGTACCAATTAGTCATATACTTGACTTACGTATTGGTTTACTTTACTATACTTCTTAGGTTCACGTTCTTACAAATTAAGTTTACGCGACCAACTTCCTTTACCGGTTAACGGCTTTATGACATACGGAGATGTCTTACTCAATACGTTCATCATCTTTGATGATTTATATTCTTATCCTCTTCTTATAATTTTCCTAGGACTCAGTACACATCATGTCTCTGCTAGTAGTCCATATGGTACTCTGAGTGGTTTCCCATAAACAACCAACAAACAAGTTCCCGTCTCGTCTACACTTCCCACATAGTGAGTTAGATCGGTTGCCAGTTTTATATATACCTTCGCTCTCTGAAGGAATTGTTTAGCCCAGCTCCCATATGTCAACCATCAAAGGTTACGATTGTACTACAACCTAACTTATCTTAACTTATACGAACCATTAAACTATAATGTTCGTTAAGTCAATTTCTTAATCCTTATGGCTTTCTGGCAACTAAATGCCATACCTCAGGATTTATTCATCATCGTCTAAGTCATACAGTCTTCTGTATACTCAGAACGATCATTCAACATTCACTTTACGCATTTATAGCATTAAGCATTTTACTTTACCTTGTTCTTATCTTACAACGTCTGATTAATTCGACTTAGAACGTCATCCAATTTATAAACATTAACTTAGCTTCTTTTAAGTTATACGTAATTATCTTTAATTAAGCTTCTTCACCATTCATAGTTTTAATCAATGGTCTTCAATATTCTACGGTCAAACCATACACGGGGTATAGGTTCTACCCGTTTAATATTCGCTTACACTTAACCTTCACGTTGGTTAAAGTGTTCAACGCTTACATTTCATTCTAACATTCTCCTCCAATTCACATTTGGCTTCCGATAAACTTCTTATCATTCTCTACGGCTTTCTAGATACTAATCGTATCTTACTTACTACCTTCGTCAACGTCTAAGTAATACAATCAGGGTATACTTAGAACGTTCGTCTGTCATGAATACGATTCACGAGGATCGTTTACGTATTCAACGTTCACGTTGCTCAACTCTTAATTCCTCATTCAACCTTTACTCAAGGTTATAATCACTTTCAATCGTTATCCATCCCATGAACCCCATGTTCATTATTCTTACTTAATGTCGAAGCCATACATATCATTGTATGCTAAGACCGATTGTTCATTGCAACAACGTTGCGTTCACAGCATTTAAACGCTTTACATTCATCTCTCATTACCATGTCATAACATCAAAATGTTATACATCACCATCGCCACGCAACGTCTAAGGAATCACAACCATAGCAATTCCTCCCGTTCGTTTATCATGAGTACGGTCCCAGGATATCGGTTACGTAACCCGCACTTACATTCTTTGTCTTTTAATCTCGTTTAATCTTTTCATTCGACCTTCATCAAAGGTTTAATACACTTGATTAAGTGTTACATTAGTTGAACTACATGTTCGTATTTCTTTCTTGCATATCCCCCAGAAATTGAGCAGTTAAAATCTCATTTACGGGTATTGTTTCGTGCTTGGCGCCATGCATTTCATTCCCTCTCTCTTTCTTTCTTTGCACACATGCATTTCAATTAGCAGTAGCTAATGGTCCGAGCTCGTGCTGCAGCGCCGATCATAAAACCTTGAAAAATTTTCTAAGTCTTTTATAAGCTTGAGACGCTGATTTCGAAATCTCATAACTTCTTCGTTATAACTTGGAATGAGGTCATTCCAAAGCCATTTTCTTCCTTATCTTATGTACTTTGATTACCCTCAGATAGAACTTCATTCTGAATCCATTAACATGCTATTCAATTGGCTTAATCTTCGCTCTTCGTTCATTTTAACGTTATTAACGTTCTTCGTTCGTTCATCCGTAATTCGGTCATCCGAACTCGGAATTCATTCGTTCTTGAGTCTACGACTCACGTTTTATACGTTTTCTTACTTTCTTATGAAACCCTACACGATCGGGTTCATTTACTAACTTTCTAATTCTCGTTCTTCTTTTACAAAAATTTCGCCATAACTTCGTTATAGCTTAGTTTTAATCCATTCTTCATAAACGTTTCTAATGTTCCTAACCAAGAAATAAGCAACTAACTTATACACGATGGTTTTAAACTTGTCCATCAACAACAATTATCCTATGATGGTTTTAAATTTGTCCATCAACAACGTTCTTCGTGTTCTTCGCGTTCTTCGCTAGTTCTTCATTTTAATCGATATTTTGGATTACGATTCTACTTTTTCTTGGAATTTGATGTTATAGAACATCATTCCTTACTTATTTGACCTACTCATTCATAAGATTCATTCGGATCGCTCAAAATCCTTACAAATCTTATACTTCCTTAAGAAATTTATAAACTAAATTCTAAATTCTTATTTCTTCATTTTTCTCATGATTTCAACCATATAAAATCATTTTTAACTTCATCTACTTCTTATCTTCATTAAGTTATGTTTTTGAACATAAAAACTTAAAGAAAAATTTAGAAGAAACTAAGGTTCGGATTACCGTTCTTCTTTAATCTCCTCCCGACGGACAAAGCGTGCATTCAAGCTAGCTTTTCCTCATTCTCCTTCTCTTCCTCTCCCATCCGAAGTCTCTCTCTCTCTCTCTCTCTCAAAGTTGGTTGAAATTTTTTAACCAAACAAATGAGCTTAAGGCTTGTTTATATAGAAAATCAAAGCTAAGGGCATTTTAGTCATTTCACCCCTAACCTCCTTACTATTCATTTCTTAGCCACAAAGTTTACTTGGTGGCCAAGTGGCCGCCCCACCTCCTTAGGTAGCTTCCCTTGGAAGCTTCGTGCTTCCGTCTTTCAGGTTTCGTCCGACAGTTTTAAAAACTACGATTGTCGAAATTCAAATATTTTTGGATATTTCGTCTTTCCTTTACCGATTAAATATTACGTATTCTTCGGATCTCTGAAAAACTGAAAAACACTTTTCCACGTTAAGTGTTTTCTTTCACGTTTTCCCCTAACATAGCTAAACGAGTGAAAAGTACACAGCAGTACTTTTCGTCATTTTTATTTTATCCGATTTCTGCACGTTTTTCGAGAAAAACTTTTATCGGCTTACTTAACATTTCACAATATATTATCATCAAATCTTTCGACGGAATGTCATTTAAAAATATCAAACTCTCAGAATGGCTTAGGTTATTCAAACCCTAACCCTTAGGGTTTCGTCGGGTGAATAGTGCCTATTTGGTATTTTTCCCCGAAAATATTTTATTCCCGGAAAAATTTTATTTTCATCTTGAAAATTCTTACTCATTCAGTCTAACTCGTAGCCAGAATCCTCCCAATTAATAATCATTCTAGGTTATAGAACGATTAATAAACACATATCACAGAATATTATTAATAAAAATTCCTTTTATTAATAATAAATTCTTTAAACCTAAATTCTGGAAAAATCCAAAATTCTGGGTTGTTATATTCTTACCTCCTTATAAAAATTTCGTCCTCGGAATTTCTTAAAACCAAACCCTTACCCGGGTTCTCACATTCTCCCCTTCTTCAAGGAATTTCGTTCCCGAAATTTTAGCTTACTCTTCTTCTCAACTTCTCTTCAAAGAAGTTATTATCTTTCAAACATTCCCCACCCTTCATAACTTATCAAGAATCATGAAGTGAAAGGAATAACTAGGAATATAAAGATTCCTTTAAAACATTTCATTCTTTTGCTGAGGGGTTAATCGACCATGAACTCATACTAGGTTAAACAGCCTCACGCCATAAACCTTTCTTTCCACGGTAAGTTTACAATCACATAGAAGGTAAACTACCTCTTACATACATAGGTGATCAGCCTATCGTATCACCCCATTTCAGGGTATGTTCACCTCAGACTTAGATTCCGCACCAAAGCAATTTGGTTCGGCATAGCTCATCAAAGAAAGCTCGATTTTCTTTTAATCATGACATACCATTCGTCTTAGCCAAATCAAGTAGCTTAGACCATACCAATAAATTGGACATCAACTTGAAACATTCGTCTAGTCAACTCGCTTGACATCGACTACTTCTTTAAATTCTTTTGCAATACATCAAAACGATTCATGACGTCATGATACCGCACTATTCACAGTACGTTGAGGACTTCATCAGTTTATGACTTCATCATTATGCATCATACCATAGTGGGTTGTTGATCCTCTGATCACTTCTAACACTAGGTTCAATTGCATTAATAACTCCATCCTTTTACCATCCTTGCATCAAATGCACTGATGATATAAAATTCATTTTGACATTTCAAATCAATTTCTGTCTAGCCGAAACAATAGCATAGACATACCAAGAATAGTTCTTTTAAAATCCATTGGTTCCAAAAATTGAACCAATTCTTTCATTTTCAAAACGCGCACATTAACACGATTTCAAGAAACTTCAAAATCTAGCATAACTAGATGACTTGGAATATCCTATTCTCCATCTTCCGTTATTGTCTTACTGCGAAAATACTTAATCTTCTCTAGCACCTTTAATGCTAAGTCTACTGAAAATAACTCGTTTCCAGTCAAAACATTCCTATACCTTAGTACAGTCCATCAACTAACCACACACTATGAGTTCAGGAACTTTCCACAATAATATGAGTTTAAGAACTATCCTGCATGGACCATAAAGCGTCCATTCATTTGAGAAGTTCAAAAACCTACCATATCATTATGAGTCACGAACGTACCATAAGTATGAGTTTCAAGAACTCACACCTATCTTATCGTTCTCTACCTATCAAGTATATACATGAGAAAAGATTCACCTTCTCGTCATATACAACTTGATAGCGCGACCAATTTCAATGATTATCACTATAACAAACTGAGAAGTTATTACACCAAGCACAAACCTCTGCCCATACAAAGGTTCATATAACTCAGCTATCACATGAGTCCTTAATTGAAATCTTACAACTTTTAACTTTCTCTTTACTTAATACGAATTTTCATTAATTCGTATGCTATCCTTTACAACTCAATCTGAGTTCTTCTTCCCGTACTACTTCATAGTACCATTCATTCATAGCATTGGCTATAAATCATTCATCGTTTATAAGCTCATCTATTACTACGATTTACTATGATCACGTCGTGATCTTCTTATCCTTCTCTCTACGATTATAATCTTAGGTACTCATACCTAAGATTTATAACCTATCAGCTCTGATACCAACTTGTAACGCCCCGAAATCCGGTCTATTTTCACATCTGGATTCCGTACGTCACGATCCCATCTTCTTCCAAACATACATCATTATATAGCTAAATATAACAACATACATCCTTAAATCCTAGGTTCTTAAAACCTCTTTAATTCCAAATAATGATAATTTTATTATTCTTTACATCTTGTACAAGTGACTTTTATCCGCCACCAAGGATACATAAACGTTCATTAAACTATTCTATAGTTTAATTCTATCATTCTATATTACAAGTCTTCGCTTGATCTTCACGCAAATTCATATAATTAATGGCATTCCTTCTGGATACCGATTAACTTGATCTTTACGGGATCCTTAAATTCTTTCTAACATCGTTCGCTGAAAATGTTTTTATTTAAAGCAAGTGTGAGCATTCAATTGCTCAGCAAGTCATAACAGTTGAACAAACAACTTCAAGAGTTTAAACATTCTTTTCAGACTTTAATAACCGAACAAAGGTTATGAAGCAGCTTGAATAATATGAATAATCTCAATTCCCTATCATTTTAAAACATTAGTCACATTCACTTTGAAATACTTTCATTCTCTACTCTCTTTCATACACATTTTGTCTGGCTAGAATCAATAGCACAGACTTAACAATAACGGTTCATGTATAAAAATAACATTCTTTTATTGAACAATTCAATCACAGAACAGTTCATTTCATAGAAACACCGAAGTGTTCACATTGTGGCACAAGGCCTCATACGTTCTACCACCTTGTACAAATATCACACATTCGCACATAGACAGAACTTCTCAAGTTCAACATCTGAGAAGTTTTAGAAACTAACATTCATTTAAAATATGAATGAAGTTAGGAAACTTGCCTTACGCACAGCTACAGCTTATAGTTTACGCTGAACTGCTCATTCCAATTCCTATATAGCACATAAGAAAATAACATGTGTACCAATTCGTCATATATTTGACTTACGCATTGTTTTACTTTACTATACTTCTTAGGTTCACATTCTTACAAACTAAGTTTACGCGACCAACTTTCTTTACCAGTTAACAGCTTCATGACATATGGAGATGTCTTACTCAATATGTTCATCATCTTTGATGATTTATATTCTTATCCTCTTCTTATAATTTTCCTAGGACTCAGTACACATCGTGTCTCTGCTAGTAGTCCATATGGTACTCTGAGTGGTTTCCCACAAACAACCAATAAACAAGTTCCTGTCTCGTCTACACTGCCCACACAGTGAGTTAGATCGATTGCCAGTTTTGTATATACCTTCGCTCTCTGAAGGAATTGTTTAGCCCAGCTCCCATATGTCAACCATCAAAGGTTACGATTGTACTACAACCTAACTTATCTTAACTTATACGAACTATTAAACTATAATGTTTGTTAAGTTAATTTCTTATTCCTTATGGCTTTCTTGCAACTAAATGCCATACCTCAGGATTTATTCATCATCGTCTAAGTCATACAATCTTCTATATACTCAGAACGATCATTCAACATTCACTTTACGCATTTATAGCGTTAAGCATTTTACTTTACCTTGTTCTTATCTTACAACGTCTGATTAATTCGACTTAGAACGTCATCCAAGTTATAAACATTAACTTAGCTTCTTTTACGTTATACGTAATTATCTTTAATTCAACTTCTTCACCATTCATAGTTTTAATCAATGGTCTTCATTATTCTACGGTCAAACCATACACGGGGTGTAGGTTCTACCCGTTTAATATTCGCGTACACTTAACCTTCACGTTGGTTAAAGTGTTCAACACTTACATTTCATTCTAACATTCTCCTCTGATTCACATTCGGCTTCCGATAAACTTCTTATTGTTCTCTATGGCTTTCTAGATACTAATCGTATCTTACTTACTACCTTCGTCAACGTCTAAGTCATACAACCAGGGTATACTTAGAACGTTCGTCTGTCATGAATACGATTCACGAGGATCGTTTACGTATTCAACGTTCACGTTACTCAACTCTTAATTCCTCATTCAACCTTTACTCAAGGTTTTAATCACTTTCAATCGTTATCCATCCCATGAACCCCATGTTCATTATTCTTTCTTAATGTCGAAGCCAAACATATCATTGTATGTTAAGACCGACCGTTCATTGCAACAACGTTGCGTTCACAGCGTTTAAACGCTTTACATTCATCTCTCATTACCATGTCATAACATCAAACTGTTATACATCACCATCGCCACGCAACATCTAAGGAATCACAACCATAGCAATTCCTCTCGTTCGTTTATCACGACTACGGTCCCCGGATATCGGTTACATAACCCGCGTTTACATTCTTTGTCTTTTAATCTCGTTTAATCTTTTCATTCGACCTTCATCAAAGGTTTAATACACTTGATTAAGTGTTACATTAGTTGAACTACATGTTCGTATTTCTTTCTTGCACATCCCCTAGAAATTGAGCAGTTAAAATCTCATTTCTCGGTATTGCCACCTGCTTCAGACCGGCCGTATTTCATGCCTTCTTCTTTTCTTTTCATTCGCATGTGGTGCCAATTAGTAGTAGCTAATGGCTGAGAGCTCATATTTGTATGCCGACCCCAAAGGCAACACGAATGGCCACTGTACTTTAGAACATAAAACCTAGAAAAATTTTCTAAGTCTTTTACAAGCTTGAGACGCTGATTTCGAAATCTCATAACTTCATCGTTATAACTCGGAATGAGGTCATTCCAAAGCCATTTTCTTCCTTATCTTATTTACTTTGATTACCCTCAGATAGAACTTCATTCTGAATCCGTTAACATTCCATTCAATTGGCTTAATCTTCACTCTTCATTTGTTTTAACGTTATTAACGTTCTTCGTTCGTTCGTCCGTAATTCGGTCATCCAAACTCGGAATTCATTTGTTCTTAAGTCTACGACTCACATTTTATACGTTCTCTTAGTTTCTTATGAAACCCTACACGATCGGGTTCATTTACTAACTTTCTAATTCTCATTCTTCTTTTACAAAAATTTCGCCATAACTTCGTTATACCTTAGTTTTAATCCGTTCTTCATGAACGTTTCTAACGTTCCTAACCAAGAAATAAGCAACTAACTTATACGCGATGGTTTTAAACTTTTCCATCAACAACAATTATCCTACGATGGTTTTAAATTTGTCCATCAACAACGTTCTTCGTGTTCTTCGTGTGTTCTTCGCGTTCTTCGCTCGTTCTTCATTTTAATCGATATTTTGGATTACGATTCTACTTTTTCTTGGAATTTGATGTTATAGAACATCATTTCTTACTTATTTGACCTACTCATTCATAAGATTCATTCGGATCGCTGAAAATCCTTACGAATCTTATACTTCCTTAAGAAATTTATAAACTAAATTCCAAATTCTTATTTCTTCATTTTCTCATGATTTCAACCATATGAAATCATTTTTAACTTCATCTACTTCTTATCTTCATTAAGTTATGTTTTTGAACATAAAAACATAAAGAAAAATTTAGAAGAAACTAGGGTTCGGATTACCGTTCTTCTTTAATTTCCTCCCGATGGACAAAGCGTGCATTCAAGCTAGCTTTTCCTCATTCTCCTTCTCTTCATCTCCCATCTGAAGTCTCTCTCTCTCTCTCTCTCTAAAAGTTGTTTGAAATTTTCTAACCAAACAAATGAGCTTAAGGCTTGTATATATAGAAAATCAAAGCTAAGCGCCCGCGCTAGGCTTCGCCCAGATTACAGTGTTTTGCGATTTTTAATCCTTTTCACCTACTAATCTTCATAACTTGAGTTATAAACATCCAAATTAATCCCTTTTCCATTCTATGGATTCGTAATTCATAGAATTATAACAAACTAGAATTCTAACAATTTATAAAAACATTAACCAACCTAAAATTTGATCCAAAACACATGTTCATACTCTATTTTCATGTTTTAACATCTCTAGCGAAATCGAACACCACGAATTCGATTCCTAACCAAATCAATCCATTTAACCTTTGTTGTTTTCTTAATCAAACATACTAACAATATCTATAATTAATTTTAGATTAAATCATAATTTCATCATCAATTTTGATTCCAAAACAAGCCCTAACGTACATATATCTATAAAACTCAATTTCTTCTTGTTTAATCATACTTTCATAAATTTGATCACCCTAAAACCACTTTTAGATTATATGAAATGAATTAAACATAACCATTAACATGTATAACCACTTCCTTGAAAAAAAAAAACCATTCATCCAAAACCATCTACAGATAACTAATTCTAGAAAATAAGAACTATAACTAGATTATTACCTTGATTCCTCTTTAAACATAGAGAGTGGATGATTAGAAAGCTTTCATTGAATCATCTTCTTCCTTCACAACTCTCAGAGTTCCCTCTCCAATTCATAAAGAACTCATACTGTTTTTGTCTTACCTTATGAATATTGTTGGTTGATTTCATAATCAAAGCAAACGTGCAAGTATACATGGTCAACAAGTAATATAGTGATAAAATAGAGTGTCGATCCCACAGAGAATTCTAATTAATAAACTCCAACTACTAGTACTATATCAATTCAATTTTATTTAAACAACCAATAATTGTGATTTTTAGAACTAAGAAAACTAATTTTAACAAAGCAAGGAATTATTCTAAAAGAAAACAAATAAACAACTAAAAATTGATCGACTTCAGAGAAATAAGAATTAAGACTCCAATATCCCCAATTATGAATTATAAATCAATTATTCAACTATCCCAATTATTATGTCTACTGAATTATTAACAGGAATTCTCAAATGCCAAAAGCCCTTTCTCAAGTGATCATTTGCCTTCTATTTAACCCAAGTTAATTTTGCTATATCTCTATGCAAAACAATTGAATTAAACTCGTTAAAATCCCAATTCCTTATGTGTTACATGCGACAAATAGATATTCTTATTCTATTCACAAACCTAATTATTCACTGTGCAAATAACTAAGTCACATGTCACCATGCCCAGTTCTAACCCTAGAATTCCTTTCTCAATTCCTTCTAGAGTAACAAGGTAATTATTGGCCAGATAATTAAACAATCAGCACAAAGCAAGATGAACAATTCACTTCAACATAAATAATTGGAATAAATTAAATAATCAATTCATAACCATAAAAGGTTCCATTGGAATCTTAATAAAAGAAATTAGTTCATAATGACAATTAAAACCAACAATAATTGATAAATCATCCTTAATGAATTACACAATTTAAAAGAATAAAGAAGAAGAAGAACTCCAAATCCCAATCTTCAAAATCTGCTCTTGCTCCTTGATTAATCTCCCAATTTTGTAGAATGAGTCCCTCAATTCAATGCGAATAACCAATTTATACTTTACTTGTCCACTCTAGCAATCCCAATCCAAATAGGCTTCAAACAATCTCCAAATAAGAGGTCAAACGACAAGTCAATGCTAGTCAAATAGTCAAACATGCGCCTTGTCCATAATAATCAGTGAAACTCGCTTGTAGCCTTCCCATTTGGGATTATCAAAGGAAATAGCGCCCCGGTGCTGCAATGCAGAAAATGATCCCTAAGCCCAATTTTAGCACCTATGCCCCAAATGTTCCAACAACGCACAATCCTACAACAACACAACTTAAACAAGTAAAATGACTCTAAAATGCTTTAAACATACAATAAATTAAGGTCAAACATATCCAATTTATGGGTATATTACCCAATCATCAAATACCCCCAAACTTAAATCGTTGCATGTCCTCAAGCAACAAAACACAACCAACATGAATAACTAAACATCATGCAAATGTACACTAACTAAATGACCTTAATTCCAGCAATCTCATAGCTCACATATATCCATAGGCCTTAGAAAAATCACAAAAACATGCTAATACATCATGATAAAGCAGATCAATAATATCCCAACAATCAATGAATCCAAATCTGTTATTACTGATATCGTGAGTGTGTGTTCAAAACCATGTTAACCAACGAATAGCAAAATATGAAAGATAATAAAGTTCTTAATAGGCATCATACAGTTTAACTCAAGAACTCATCAAATAAACTAGATTCAACTAAAATTAAACAATCACCAAAATCCAGGGGTCAACATGGAATACTTATGCTTATTTATGCTAGACGGGGGCATTTTGCACTTTTCCCGCTTTATTATATATATATACCATTTTTTTCTCATGACTATGCATTGTCTTATTCCCTTAGGCTTTTCAATGCTACCTTAACGAGCTTTTGACCAACGACTCTCAAGCCATTAAGACCTTAGGGCGCTAAGTGTAGAGACAATCCCCTCGGGCTCACTTACTCAAGTGAAAAAGGCCACAAAACTAGACAAGTATGCCACGACGTTTATTCTTTTTCTTTTTTTTTTAAACCAAATATACTCCAACAAATATTTTTCCCCCAGACTTGAGTTCATATCTAAATTCAATCTTCACTAGCTATTTAACTTGTTCCTTCATTTCACTAGCATTCATCCTTTAGAACTCTATTATCTATCCATTTAAACTATCATAGCTAACATGTTTCAAAATGTGCTATCCTTGAAATATCAGTGTCAAACAGATAGAGATTTAAATCATGTCAAGAAAATCATATCACTGACTCAAAATCCTTACTAGACCTGTTCATGCAATTCTAATTTCATCATTGGCCCCCAAATGTACGCACTATCAAAAGCTGGAATTAACATGCAATCCTAAATGCAACATTTATAAAAATCAAAACATCCACAAACTAATAACAATCACAGTTTACTTATGCAAATAAAAATAAACTAAATAACTACCCCCAAACTTATCTAGAGTAATGTCCTCATGCGACAGATAAAACAATATAAAACAGAGGACTTCCCTGATGAGCTTAAGCCTCGGGTGGAGCATCATCATCCTCGCTCATCTCTAGATCTAAAGGGGTAAAAACTGGTAGGACTGGGGCAGACGGGAACTGACTGAGACTAACACCCGGAAATAACTGGGCGTTCATAGCATTCTGTGCAGTAAACTGATCAACCAAGTACTTGTAAATCACATCTTGACATTCCGAGAGATGGACATTTTGGGCTTCCAGATTATAAAACCATCCGTTAACTTCACGTTGGACTGCTTCGGGAACCACACCACGATAAGCTGCAGACGACGAACCATAAGTCGGTGGGGCCTGAGGTGGTGGAGCTTGAGAAGGTTCGGCTTGGGGAATTATGAAACCCAATCCCCTAGGGTGGTTTGCTCCACCAGTCCACACTTTATATCGGCTAATCAACTTATGGTCCAACACAAGCATAGGCGTTTGAATCATCTCGTCTGATTTCCATTTGACTCCGAATTTAGCACACAAAACGCAGATGAGAAACGGATGTGGTAATACCCCTGTTGTCTCTCCTCTGGATGCGCGGAGGATAGACTGCTGAATAAGATGGCCTACATCAATTTTGAAGCCTTTGATGATGGAGTATAAAAGCACTGCTCGTTCCCTGGTGACATGACTCACATGGGTGCATGGCATTAGTTTGGCGCAAATGAATGTATACCATGCCTTCCCATACAAGCTAAGGTTAGATAGTGGAATGGTCATGCTACCGTGTTCATGTACTGTCCATGTGGTGCCCGACTGACAAAGTTCACGAATTATCTTCTCATAATCCGGCCCATCACTCACAAGCCGTGCGTACTCGTCGTTCAGTCCCTCTAGTGGTAGTTGATAGCACTCGTTGAAGTCCTCTTCGCCAATTTCCACTATTTTTCCCCTTACAAAGACACCATAGTGATAGTGCTCAGGCACGTTGGCATAGAATTTCTTGACAACTGCAATCACTGCTGGATTTGGCTGCTCGGTTAGTGTGAACCAATTCTCTCCGCTATCATCACTGCCAACTCCCCATCCTTCATTTGATCGGGTCTCAAGCCGAGTTCTAGGACTAGTGAGCGGGTAGCCATACGGTTATAGCGTTCCTGTGCCTCAGCGGAGATGAATCGTCGGCTATCAAATTTTGGAGGGGTCGATGCGGAACCTGAACCTTCACCTCGTTGACGCTTTGATGCCATGTAGAGAATTCTGCAATTATAGACATATACATATATTAGCATTGAACAGAATTTGAGCATGGACACACGCATTTATGATACTACTCCCAAACTTCAGTTCATATACAACATTATGTACATGGTTGAGAGTATTGCATGATGTGTAATACATGGAAATGTACAGATTTATCGATTAGATGCATGTATTATTCAAATTCTTCAAATTTCAGAAGAGCAGAAGATATGTCTACTCAACGTGTCATATAGAGCAATAAGAGCACACGCATGCAGCCACACTGTGAGTATATCTCGCTAATGAAAGATGTGTGTGATAATAGAGCCATAATATAATAGTGGTCATGTGGCGAAGTTTACCCTGTGTGTGAATCTGAAATTGGGTAGCTTGGACCAAGATACTTGACTCAAACATAATATCAAATACCTTGTGGGTGTACACTACATCCCTAGCATTCAATCACTTATAACAAAATACTATCCCGATCCGAGATG
Source organism: Panax ginseng (assembly GCA_020205605.1). NCBI lineage: Eukaryota > Viridiplantae > Streptophyta > Magnoliopsida > Apiales > Araliaceae > Panax > Panax ginseng. The sequence goes on from CM035129.1 coordinate 95,187,358, forward strand.
AGTCACATACGTGCAGTATAGGATAGGCAAAATCAAAAGAATGACATGCTTCGATATTGGTATAAAAAGATATGAATCAAGTAGAGTATGTACTATACCAACCACATAATTAGATAGCTTTGTGCCACAATAATTCAAATATAATGCACGACATACCTTATTGAAATTGAGCAAGATAGATGAAAATTATGGAACACAGAGAACAAGGGAACGTGAAAATTTGTCTCGAATTATGAAGATATTATTAACACTTTTCAGTTACCCTAAGAAGATAGTGGAGACGTGTGAGATATAATTAGAAAAGAAGAGAGTTTCAAGTGGAGTAGTGGAACCGTCTGGGCAGTTGAGTCCATTTAGGACTCTTGAACGCACCCTCAGCGCCGGGGCGCTGAGATTTGACCTAGAAAGAGTGTCGGGGAGATGGGCTTCAGGGCCTCGTGACAGTGTTTAGCGTCGGGGCGCTGATTATGTATAGGAATGGAGCGCCGGGGCGCTGGACATCGTGGGCACGGTATCAGAGATACAAATCACCAGGCGCTTAGTTTATAAAACTTCAGTGGCCAAAGGCGCTATCAAGCAGAGTGTGGCAATGACCCCTAGCGCCGGGGCGCTTGAAATGCACTAGTTTTCAGCGCCGGGGCGCTTGGTGTCAAGGATGCATGCATGAATTACTTTCTTGTAAGCTGCCACCTTGGTTCTTCTTGTTTGTCTTACCAAGTACGGTCCTGCACCCATGGGAAATTTGTGAATTCATCTACAAAAATGTTTACTAGCAATATATAACTAACTAATTAAAGAAACAATATGAAATAAATTGAAGAAATAGAGACTAAATGGGTTGCCTCCCAATAAGCGCTTGGTTTACAGTCATCAGCCCGACTTTCTTGTTGTGTTCAGTTTGTTACTGGGTCGGAAAGGTTCATGACCGTAGTTTGACGTTCGATGGGTCCAATCCAGTCATCTTTGAGTCTTTGATGGTTAACCTTGAATGTGCAATTTGAATTTGGTTTCTCGATCTCGATGTTACTGTGTGGTGTAATAGACACAACTTTAAAAGGTCCTGACCAACGAGATTTCAGTTTCCCTGGAAATAAACGCAATCTTGAGTTGAAAAGCAAGACTTGTTAGCCTGGTTCAAATGTTCATTCAAGAATTTTCTTATCATGCCAAGCTTTGACTTTCTCTTTGTAGAGTTTTGCGTTTTCATAGGCATTGAATCGGAATTCATCCATCTCGTTCAATTGTAGTAGCCTTTTCTCACCCACTACTTGTTCATCGAAATTGAGCTTTCGAATGGCCCAGTGTGCACTATGTTCTAGCTCGACCGGGAGGTGACACGCCTTTCTGTAAACCATTTGATAAGGTGACATGCCGATCGGATTCTTATATGATGTTCGATATGCCCATGGAGCATCGTCAAGATGTAAAGACCAATCTTTTCGTGACGGATTGACCACCTTTTCCAGAATTCGCTTGACCTCCCTATTCGAGACCTCAGCTTGACCATTGGTTTGGGGATGATACACAGCTGCAATTTTATGATGAACCCCATACTTCACCAGCAATTTTGTGAACTGCTTATTACATAAATGCGTTCCCTCATCACTTATTATTTCCCACGGAGTCCCAAATCGTGTGAAGATGTTTTTCTTTAAGAATCGGAGAACAATGTTGGCATCATTATTGGGTAAAGCTAAGGCTTCTACCCATTTGGACACATAATCAACCGCCAACAGAATGTACTGATTATTAAAAGATGATGGGAAAGGTCCCATAAAATCGATTCCCCATACGTCGAATAGTTCTACCTCCAAAATAGAGTTGAGTGGCATTTCATTTTGCTTGGAGATATTACCTATGTGTTGGCATCGATCACACTTTAGCACAAAGAGGTAAGCATCTTTGAATAAAGAAGGCCAGTAAAATCCCGATTGTAACACCTTGGACGCATTTCGATCACCGGAATAATGGCCTCCATAATCTGATGAGTGGCAATGACCCAATATGCTGTCCATCTCTTTATGTGGCACACAACGTATAATCATTTGATTTGCACAAGCTTTAAATAGGAATGGTTCATCCCAATAGTACTGCTTCACGTCGTGGGGGAATTTCTTTCATTGTTATGAGTTCAAATCTGGTGGTAATACCTTAGCAACCACGTAGTTCACATAATCAGCATACCAAGGCAGTGTTGTGGTTACTCGGAGAAGTTGTTCGTTCGAAAATTTCTCGTTAATCAGTGCATTGTCTTTCCTCTGTACCTCTGCATTTTCCAACCGCGAAAGATGATCCACCACTTGATTTTATGTACCCTTTCTATCCCGGATCTCCAAATCAAACTCTTGCAGCAGTAACACCCACCGTATTAACCTCGGTTTAGCATCTTTCTTCTCAATCAAATATTTGATGGAAGAACGATCCGTGTAGACAATTACCTTGGTCCCAATAAGATATGCTCTGAATTTGTCGAAGGCGAACACAACTGCAAGTAGTTCTTTTTCTGGTGTTGTGTAGTTCAACTGCGCATCTGTCAACGTCTTGCTTGAGTAATAGATTGTGTGAAAAATCTTGTCGTGATGTTGTCCCAGTACGGCTCCCACTACATAGTCACTGGCGTCGCACATCAATTCGAACAGTAAAGACCAATCGGGCGCCACAATGATTGGAGCAGAAACCAACTTCTTCTTTAATACCTCGAATGCCTTGATACATGACTGATCCATTTTGAAAGGCACGTCTTTCTCCAACAGGGAACATAAAGGTTTTGAAATTTGTGAAAAATCTTTAATGAAGCGTCTATAAAAACCCGCATGTCCCAAGAAGGTCCAGATTCCTTTCATAGATGATGGAGGAGGTAATTTCTCAATTGTCTCAATCTTTGCTTTATCTACCTCTAACCATGCTGTAGAAACCTTATGCCCTAGAATAATCCCTTCTTTCACCATAAAGTGACATTTTGTCCAATTAAGAACTAGATTAGTCTCCACGCATTGTTGCAATACTAAAATCAGATTTTTCAAACAAAGATCAAAGCTATCACCGAACACAGAGAAATCGTCCATAAATACCTCCAAGTTTTTCTCGACCATATCGGAAAAGATCGCCATCATGCACCGTTGAAAGGTTGCTAGTGCATTGCATAAACAAAAAGACATACGCCGAAATGCAAACGTACCGTATGGGCATGTGAATGTCATTTTCTCTTGATCCTCCGGTGTTATGGCAATTTGATTATACCAAGAATAACCATCCAAGAGACAATAGAACTGATGTCCCGTTAGCCTATCCAACATCTGATCAATGAATGGCAAGGGGAAGTGATCCTTGCGTGTGGCTTTATTTAGCTTGCGGTAGTCCATGCATACTCTCCATCCTGTAACTGTTCGAGTAGGGATGAGCTCATTAGCTTCATTCTTCACCACTGTCATACCCCCTTTCTTTGGTACGCATTATACAGGACTCACCCATGAACTATCTGAGATCGGGTAAATAATGCCAGCATCCAACCATCTCCTTTTTCACCACCTCCTTCATGATGGGGTTTAGCCTTCTTTGCATCTCAATGGTTGGTTTTGCCCCCTCTTCCATTAAGATTTTATGCATACAGAATGATGGGCTAATACCTCGAATGTCCGCTATAGTCCACCCGATTGCTGTTTTGAACTCACGCAAGACCCGTAGCAGTTTCTCCTTTTGCGTGTCAGTCAACTCTGTCGAAATAATAACTGGTAGGGTATCATCTTTTCCCAAATAAGCATACTGCAGATGGCTCTTCTATTGAGGGTTTAAACTTTTTACCTTCCGCTTCGGGCCTCTCTATGGTGTCGAAAGATTGAGTGCTTTTCCGAAAGACTGATGGTGTGCCTAGCCATTTGACATATTCAATATCCTGTTCAATGCCACATTCATCTATCCCGAGCAAAATGGATTCAAGTGGGTCCTCCGAATAATTTGCGCTGAATTTGTGATTCACCAATTCCTCCATAATATCAACCCGTATACATTCACCTTTTTCTTTTGGGTAGAACATTGGACTTGAAAACGTTAAGGTGACTGTTGATCTTCAACTCGCATTGTCAATTCACCTTTTTAAACATCAATCAATGTTACTTTGTTGCAAAAATGGTTGCCCAAGAATGATCGGGATTTCACTGTCCACTTCACAATCCAAGATAAAGAAATCCGCGGGGAAAATGAATTTATCCACTTTTACTAACACATCTTCAACAATACCTCGTGGATATGTAACCGATCTATCCGCTTAACCATGGCCCGATATTCGTTGGGCGTGGAGCTCAAGTCCGAAATGGTCAGTAAACGGATAATGGCATCAGATTTATACTGGCCCCCAAATCACATAATGCTCGACCCGAAAACTGATTTCCAATCTCGCACGGTATATTAAAGCTACCTGGATCCTTGAGCTTCGGTGGTAACTTATTCTGAATGATAGCGCTGCATTCTTCAGTCAATGCTACTGTTTCAAACTCACCCAATTTCCTCTTCCTTGACAAAACCTCCTTCATAAACTTAGCGTAACTCGACATTTGTTCCAAGGCTTCGGCAAAGGGGATGTTGATATGCAACTTTTTGAAAATATCCAAAAATCGTGAAAACTGCTTATCCAACTTAGCTTTCCGGAATCTCTGCGGATACTGGTATGGGAGGCATTGTCTTTGGTTGGTTCCAAATTTTTCTGTCAGTAGGTCTCATCTTGACGCTTTTGGTATCCACCACTTTCTCATTTCAATTGATGCCTTATCCTTCTTTTCCCTATCCGTGACTGAATCTTGTAATTCTTTTCCACTTCGTAGAGTTACCGCCTTACAATGCTCATTTCTGCTCGGGTTTTTCTCTGTATCGCTCGGAAGTGTTCCAAGTGGTCGGTTATTCAATGCATGTGCTATTTGTCCCACTTGATTTTCCAGATTCTTGATCGACGCATTCTGGCTTTGCATATTCAGCTCTATTTGATTAAATTTTTTCTCAGTTGCCTCGTTCATTTTCTTAGATGCTTTAACAAATCTATCCAAGGCTTCTTCCCAACTTGCTTTCCGCTCTGGTTGTTGTGTCTGGTTTTGAAACCCGGAATTGTTTTGTTGTCTCGGCGCTTGAGCTGCAGCTTGGTTGTTACTCCATGAAAACCCTGGATGATTTTTCCAACCTGGATTATATACATTTTGATTCGGATAGAAATTTGGGTAGACCATTGTATCTCCTACAAACTGTCATCTTGATTCAAAGATTTATGGCACATTGATCCGTAGTATGGCCCTGACAGACAAATTTCACAAACCATCGCTACCTGCTGTGTGGATGGAGGACGCCATAATTCCATTTGCTTAGACATTGCGGTCACCTGTGCTTGTAATGCTGTCATCGCGTCTACGTCATATTTCCCTGTAGTTTTCGGAGGATTAGACCTAGTCATGGGCCACTGATAGTTGTTGGTCGCCATTGTCTCTAACAACTGATATGCCTCATCAAAACTCTTCGACATGATTGCTCCTCCTGCTGCTGCATCTATACTAGCCCTCGTGGAAGCTTGCAAACCATCACAAAATATCCCTAACTGCATCCACTGCGGAATTCCATGGTGTGGACACTTACGAAGCATATCCTTAAACCTTTCCCACGCCTCATATAACGATTCTGAATCAAATTGTGCAAAGGTATGAATATCGTTCCGTAGTTTTACCGACTTCGCTGGTGGGAAGAACTTAGCTAGAAATTTTTGAGCTAAGTCATCCCAGGTGGTGATTGAACCAGGAGGCTGAGAGTGTAGCCAACTTCGCGCTTTGTCTTTCAAGGTAAACGAGAACATCCTCAACCTTGTAGCGTCTTTCGATACATTATTGAATTTGAAGGTGTCGCAAACTTCCAAGAAACTTAAGATATGTTCATTCGGATCATCTAACGAACTACCCCCAAACTGACATTGATTCTGAAGCATTTGAATTGTTGCTGGTTTAATCTCAAAATTGTTAGCATTGATTGTCGGCCTCCTAATACTTGACTGTATATCCGTGACATTTGGCATGGCATAGTCCCGAAGTGATTTTTGATCGTTCCCTGCCATGTTCACTGGAATTTCTTGTTCTGCCAGTTTTTCTTCCTCTGGTGATACTGCACTAGTCGATTGCACTTTCCAGAACTTCCTTTCAATCTCGTCTGTATAAGGAAAAAGTTCCTTTCTCGCCCTTGATCTAGTGTGCATACATCCGCAAAGAATTCCTGCAAAGACAAAAAGAAAAATAAGTAACGTTTAAATTAAGACCGAATTGATTATAACTAATATGGAATTAATATTAACAAAGAACTCCCCGTCAACGGCGCCAAAAACTTGTTGGTTGATTTCACAATCAAAGCAAACGTGCAAAGTATACACGGTCAACAAGTAATATAGTGATAAAATAGAGTGTCGATCCCATAGAGAATTCTAATTAATAAACTCCAACTACTAGTACTATATCAATTCAATTTTATTTAAACAACCAATAATTGTGATTTTTAGAACTAAGAAAACTAATTTTAACAAAGCAAGGAATTATTCTAAAAGAAAACAAATAAACAACTAAAAATTGATCGACTTCAGAGAAATAAGAATTAAGACTCCAATATCCCCAATTATGAATTATAAATCAATTATTCAACTATCCCAATTATTATGTCTACTGAATTGTTAACAGGAATTCTCAAATGCCAAAAGCCTTTTCTCAAGTGATCATTTGCATTCTATTTAACCCAAGTTAATTTTGCTATATCTCTATGCAAAACAATTGAATTAAACTCGTTACAATCCTAATTCCTTATGTGTTACATGCGGCAAATAGATATTCTCATTCTATTCACAAACCTAATTATTCACTGTGCAAATAACTAAGTCACATGTCACCATGCCCAGTTCTAACCCTAGAATTCCTTTCTCAATTCCTTCTAGAGTAACAAGGTAATTATTGACCAGATAATTAAACAATCAACACAAAGCAAGATGAACAATTCACTTCAACATAAATAATTGGAATAAATTAAATAATCAATACATAACCATAAAAGGTTCCATTGGAATCTTAATAAAAGAAATTAGTTCATAATGACAATTAAAACCAACAATAATTGATAAATCATCCTTAATGAATTACACAATTTAAAAGAATAAAGAAGAAGAAGAAGAACTCCAAATCCCAATCTTCAAAATCTGCTCTTGCTCCTTGATTAATCTCCCAATTGTGTAGAATGAGTCCCCCAATTCAATGCAAATAACCAATTTATACTTTACTTGTCATCTAGCAATCCCAATCCAAATAGGCTTCAAACAATCTCCAAATAAGAGGTCAAACAACAAGTCAATGCTAGTCAAACAGTCAAACACGCAGCGCCTTGTCGGTCGACTAAAACTACGCTACGCATACGCCTTGCCACCGGATTATCAAAGGAAATAAGCTTCCTAAGACTGCAATGCAGAAAATGATCCCTAAGCCCAATTTTAGCTCCTATGCCCCAAATGTTCCAACAACTCACAATCCTGCAACAACACAACTTAAACAAGTAAAATGACTCTAAAATGCTTTAAACATACAATAAATTAAGGTTAAACATATCCAATTTATGGGTATATTACTCAATCATCAAATACTCATCCAAAAATAAGCGTATGTTTTATTTCTGCATTAGATTTCCTAATACGTTACTAGAAATCTATAGTATCGACAGTTAGGAATAATAAGGGTCTCGAGGCCATGTTTGCTAAAACCCAATTATTCTCCCCTACTTATTTTTATAATTCCCTTTAACATATGATTCATTCATGTCACAACCATTAACAAATTCTAATATTTAAAATTAAATTAAACCTTATTATTATAATTATAATTTCTATCATTATAATTATAGTTTCTATTTATCCAACCATAATTATAATTTTATTCAACAAAACAACCCTTTAATTTAATTATTAGATTAAATTGGAATATTTTCATCAAATATTTATTTTTCTCAATAAATATTCCAATAAAAACACTACCAAAAAATGGAGCTTCAGCAACAACTAATTTTCGTTGCTAAAGGTGTCAAATTTTGTTGCAAAAGGGTTTTGGCAACGACTTTAATGTCGTTACGTCTTTCGTTCTTGTTAATGATAGCGTTGCTTAATTGTTCCACAATGAAACGTTTTTTTTTGTTGCCAAAAGTAATACATTTTGCAACGAAATTTGGCTTTCGTACAGAGACATCGATCCTTTAGCAACAAAATGTATTGTTGTAGAATAATTAAAATTTCGTTGCTAAAAACCCTTTTTCGTTGCAAAAGTCTGCTAATTGGCAACGAAATGAACTCTTTTTTTTTTGCAACGACCATGCATTTTTGTTGCAATTGACACCATTTTGCAACGACATTTTTCGTTGTAGTAAATTATGAAAATTGTTGCCTAAGCTTGCTTTCGTTGCGAAATGTAAACTTTTTAGCAACGGTTTTCGTTGCTGATTATATTAGTTGGCAACGATATTATGCTGAATCATCAACGAAAATGTTTGTTGCTGGTTATTTTTCAATAGCAACGAAAGTCGTCGATTAGCAACGACATTATATGTTGTCGTTTCTTTATATGTGCAACGAAAGTTGATATGATTTGCAATGATAAAAATATATTGCCTTTTATGTTAATATTAGCAACAATATCCTCTCTATTGTTATTTAGTTAATTTTTCGTTGTCAAATATTATATTTTTAATGCCATTAGCAACGAAAATTTATTGCTAAATGTATAAAAAATTATTGTTATATTAAAACATGTTCAATACTTTGATAACGAATTATATTGTTGCCAAATCAAAATTTGACATTCTTTTTATGTACCTGATTGGCTCAATGTCCCCATAGCAAATAATGACAAAAATACAAAAAAAGTAAAATATTATTAACTTAATAAAATCATCCACTACATAATCATTCATTATCTTTACAATTAACCAGCTAAAACTACCACAGTTCTTCAATCAAAGTATATATCTACATATATAGAGAGAGTACACTTCATAATTTCGTCATTTGCCTTCCGTAAACGTAGCACAGAAATTTAATACCCAGTATTGTAAGGCAGGTCGTAAAAGCAGTCTTCCTGCACATTTAAAAATAATAGCAAGTCAGGAAAATAAAGCAAATAGGTCACCAGAGGCACTTAATGCCAAAATCAATATACAAAGACAATAGAGTTGTTACATGGTACTAATATTATTAAACCAACAGACTACCCACAATATTTATTAAATGGTTAAGCATATAAAAAGATTCCAGAGTCCTTCAACTGACTAAATAAAATGCCTTAAACAAGATAACATGAAGTACATACTAGTTTGACAAACATACACAAGATGGTACCATGTGCAATGTGCATGTATAAGATTACAACAACTATGACAAAGATACACCTACTCTTTATGTCCAACTTTGAAGTAACTGTTATGTGAAAAAAAACTAAATCTTCTATTACACTTGGCACACAGTTCTGTATGCCTATTTACACAGTCCTTGGTTTTTATTTTGACAAACTCAAAATTACTAAATTTGGACAAACAACATGCAATTTGATACACAGTTGACGACGAAAAACTCACAACTCTAGAAGGGTACAGGCGTGTGGGGGCATAAAGCACTTGTTCTTACCAATATCATTACCATCTACCTTGAGTTGCAAAAACTAAGATTAAGAGAAAAGAAATATTGTTATAAGTTACTACGGAAGTTTCTATGAACCCACAACAGGAGCTCAATAATTTGTTAGTAACTACTTTACATCGACTAGGTATAAGAAATGAATGTCAAAACTAAAATATTAAAACATATGCACAATCAGAAGTTTACATACTTTGTCATTTTCATGAGTTTAGGAGTCAATATTAATAATTTTATACCTTAATAGGGACTTGAGTTGGTGCATTCAGAAGAATTCTCATGGGTGCTGACCAGGAGATTTGAATTCAAGAAATCAAGGAACCAATTTCTCTCAAGTAAACAAAGCGAGAGAGGGTGAGAGAGAGATGGGCTAAATGTATTTGTTTTTTCTTTTAAAAAAAAGTCTCATTTATCCAATTTTTTCCCACAAAATAGTTATTGTTTCTTTATTGATATTTGTGTAAAATAGCCCAACATTCCCAAATTTGTCATCAAATTTCCATCAGCAAATTTACATAATTGAGAAATTATTTAAATGAAGTAATATATTATATGTAGGATAAAAATGGGTACATGCTCGCATGGGATAATTAATGCTAGAGATTAATCAATGAAGAACTTGAACTTGAACATGAACTTGAGACTTGAGACGAGGCTGTTGATGTCGTGGGTTGGGTGCTATTTCATAAGTATATAATATGGTGTCTACTTATTCCAACAATCAACATGTGAAAAAATGAACAACCTAATAAGTACTTGGTACTACTTCATCTAACTACATGCAAATCTTGTTTAGTATATTTGTCTTACCTATAATTACTTCTTCTTTTGCTCATCGGGTACATCCATAGCCTAGCTGATGATATTGCAAGAGCTTAAAAATTTGTTGTTTATGTTTATATATTTATATCCTTGTTTATAAATAATCAATTCAACTACGCATTCATGATTATATTGTATTAAAGTAAAGGGAGTACTATTTCAACATGTGTTTTTGAAATTTTCGCATGATTCCGGTGAGACCCACTATATGCTCTGTGAGAAAAGATTTTATAAAAATATCAAAAATACATATAAAAATATCAGTTCCCTAAAAGAATACCTATTTATACCAAGTAAATTATAAATATAGTCACATTCAAATTCGGAGTAGCTCCATAGACTAAACATTTTCTGTTGGATATTTCAAGATTTTTTTATGGCTATTCACAAAATATAAATTTGAAATTAACAGCACATTTACTCCAAAACAAAAATTCTGTACCAAAAGAAGAAAGAACACTAACATTGTGTCTTGTTAGACTGGGTGGGTATTTGAAAGAGATCTGGTCTATTTCAGGAACAAGGATCAGTTTATGCATACAATTTAACACATAGCAGCCATATTATGGGCATGTTAGGCTATCACTATGACTGTGATTGCGGTGTTGCTTTCAGGTTGTTCATCACTCTCTTTCCGGGATTGCAGTAGCATATGCCTTGTTTACTGGGGAGGGACAGCTCTATACATTTATGGTTCTCATCTCTGAGGTGACAACTCCAGAGATAAATATGAGATGGTATGTTTTGAGAGTAATTCTCTCTTCATGATTCGAATCTAATTGCAGTTTAATATATTCTCTGGTCTCATGAAGGTTCCTTGATACTGCTGGTTTGAAGAGGTCTAATGCATATTTGATCAATGGTGTGGTGATTTATTTGGCTTGGCTAGTGAGTAAAATTTTTATACTTAATTATTTAAGGACCTAAAGGGCAGTATTTGAACTCCAGTTAAAAGGAAAAAACTAAAACTAAGGAGGCATCTATACAAGGCAACAAAATGGTTGTTCTTGCCAGTCAATGGCATGTGATATGTTTACCACTTGTGAATTTCAAATTACAATCACGTGACAAGTTTCTCAGATTTAAGCGGCTTAAATTACAATTTTCAGCCTTTTAACGTGCCTCACTAGATGGGACATCGTCTATTAATGTTCTCACATGCATTTCTTTTTTTTACCATCATTTGAATGTTAACTTATCATTTAGACATGCTTGCTGAATTAAATATTGGAAATGCAGGTTGCAAGAATACTATTATTTGTTTACATGTTTTACCATGTGTACTTGCACTATGATCAGGTACTCCTCCTGAACTATTTGTATCCACATCTTGAACTTGACAAATATCTCCTATTGTACTGTGAAAAATTGATGGATAGCGAAATACCAATCAATGATTCTTAAAAATCTCCGTGCCACGCCAATCAGCTAAATTGCATAAGTAAGACAAATTGATTGATAACAAATACAAATCAAAACCAAAATCATTATTGATTTGTGCACAACAATAGAGACTAATAATACTAGACCATATAGAATTCAGTCATTAATAATCTCTGTGCAATAGTTGGAAATTAAAAATTCATGACCGAGATTTATAGCACAATGAGCAAAAATTAACAAGAGATATGAAAATATTAAAGGTTATGAAAGTTTTGCTCATGAATTCATTCAGTCTATTGTATCAACACTATTTTAACAAGGCATGAATGATCTATTTTATAAACACAATCTTACTGGAATGTGTATTCAGCGTTTTCTGTCCTTGATCATCAACATAAAAGTTTTGGTCATGGATTTCACTTATTGTCCAATTATATATTGCACTATTTTAGCTTAAGTTAACTTAGTTTATGTTGGACGAATCTATATTAGGTTTCGGCTCCGTCAAATTATGTGTTTTTAGCCAAATTAGTTTACTATGACATTTTATCAAACATAACTAATGCACCTAGCTTGTGGACTGTTTTCTAAGGCTTGGGCTACATATTCAAAGCATTTTTGCCAACCTTATTACTTCGCAAAACCACACTAATCTCCATGGCTCTAATTTCAGTCCACAAGCAACAATCATAGTTAATATCATACATGAACATATATTTACAAAATAACTAACAAGCTACATTACTAACTTTACCCAAACAGAGTTACCTTAATTCAATATTCTAACTGATTTTATAACACTAACATAAACTAACCGTGTTTTTGAAAAAACCCAACTTATATAATATCTCCATTATCAACTATCATAGCATATATATAATTGATTGCCAATTATCCATCACACCCATAAACTCAGTTCATAACTATTAACACTATCTCCACTAAATTAATTCAATCATAAAAAAATAACAAAATTATATATACCTCTTTTGCTTGATTATAATCTTTATAATCCCTCCTTAACTTCAATTTCTTTATGTAACCGAGCAAAATTGGAATTCAATCTAGGAAGGGATAGCATAGCGCCTGTACTTGTCAACATCTTTAATTACTTTTTTCTTCTCATCCACTGGAGGGAGTGGAATCTGTGCATACCAACAAGCCAATTTACATGCATCTAAACAATATAATAGAAGAAAATTGACCAATACAAGAAGCTTAGGTCAAACCTAAAAACTAAACCCCATACCTTGATTCTCCTCATATAGAGGAGAAAGGCGACGACAGGATAAACGGAGAAGCCGGGATCGGCGGTGGGAAGAGGCGCGCGGCGGAAGAGAGAGAATACGGGAATAAAGAAAGATAGAGAATTAGGGGGACTTGCCATCGATATTGAGCGGCCATGGTTTTTCCTTTTTTTCTTACTATGCCGCATAAATGAGTGGGAGAGTTATGCTACGTTTGGATCGATGGAATAGGAGGGAGAATGGAATGAATCATTTTATTGGAATGATAAAAATGTTATTTGGTTTATTTATTCCAACGGAATAATGTATTCGTCCTGGAATGATAGTTAACTTAAAATTTTAATTTTCATTCCTTGAGGTGTGACCAGGAATAAATCATTCCATTCATTATTTTTAAATAATTGATAAATATACCCCTAAATATATAATAGGACTTTTTACATATTCATTCAATTCGATCGATCCAGGGAGCAACCATTTAGAGAAGCAGTAGATTTGATAATTTCTTGAATTTTCATATTTCTATTTCTTCCATAATTCACCCCACCCCACCCCACCCCACCCCACCCCACCCACCCCCACCTACCCCCACTGCACCCCCCACCCCCACCCCACCCCACCCCCCCCCACCCCCCCACCCACCCCCCCCCCCCACCCCACCCCACCCCACCCCACCCCACCCCCCACCCCACCCCCCACCCCACCCCACCCCCCCCTACCCCACCCACCCACCCCCACCCACCCCACTTACCCCACCCCACCCACAACTACCCACCCCACCCACCCCACCCATCCCACCCCATCTACCCCACCCCACCCACCCCACCCACCCCACCCACCCCAACCCACCATACCCCACCCACCCCACCCACCACCACCCACCCATCCACCCACCCCACCCCACCCCACTCCACCCCACCCCCTTACCCCCCCACCCCACCCCCCCACCCACCCCCACCCACCCCCACCACCCACACCCACCCCACCCAACCCACCCCCCCCCACCCCACCCACCCCTCACCCCCACCCCACTTACCCACCTACCCACCCCACCCCACCCCACCCCACGCCCTCCAACCCACCCACCACTTACACCCCCACCCCTACCCCACCCCACCCACCCACCCCACCCACCCCACCCCACCCCACCCCACACACCCACCCATATCCCCACCCAACCACCCCACCCCACCCACCCCACCCCCAACCAACCCACCCCCCTTCACCACACCAACCCACCCACTCTACCTCACCAACCAACCCCACCCCACCCACCCCACCCTACCCCTACCAACCCACCCCACCCACCCAATTCCACCTCACTCACACCTTACCCACCCACCCCACCCACCCACCCCACCTACCCCACCCTACCCCACCCCACCCCCACCCCCCTACCCCCCTACCCCACCCCCCTACCCCACCCCTATATACCCACCCCACCCCTCCCCCTCCCTCCCCCTCCTTTTTATTTCTAAGAATGAAATATGTGTTAAATTTTTAATATAAATTGAATTTAAGTTAAATTTGAACATTTGAGGGTATTTAGGTCACTTTCTAATTATTTATTTCATTCTTAGATGTATTCCTAACATCAACCAAACATATACATGGAATATTAAAAAATCATTTCATTCCCTTCCTTATTCCATTCCCTCATCTATTCCATTCCCTACTCTATTCCATTCCTTCAATCCAAACGTAGCATTAGGGCAGGGACGCGATGTGGGAAAGAAGGGAGATCTGAGTGAGAGAGCTAGGGAGGGAAAATATTTTGGCCAAATATTAACCCCTATATATATTTAATTATTCATTAATATATATATATATATATATATAATTAAATATTTATCTCTATGAAATATGTCAAATTGTAGTTAGAGTGGGAAGATGTTTTGGGATAATATTTCATTTTTGGTGTTTAATTTTTTATTGCTAGTATTTTATTCACCTTTGTATTGAATTTTACTTTTTTTTTATGAGATAATTGATTAATTCTCTTTGTGATATAGTTTAATTTATGAGATCCTAATTTCTATATTCTATACATTCTTTTTTTGGTTGGAATAACTTATGTTAATTGTTAATAGATTTTTTCATATTTTGGTGTGGGATAATCGTAACAGTTGAAAATTTTTGTTATATTTTTTATACAGTTTGACTTCATTAAAAATAATTAATTAATACCCTTTTTACAATATACCCAAGGACCCCATCGGAGGATATACATATTTACACTTACAAAGTCATCATTTGTCAAGCATTCATATATAAAATGAGCAAAATAGGGACCAATGAAAACAAATCAGAAATCAAAAATAAATATGCCCAAAAACGACGCAGTTTTGAAAGACTGTGCACAAATAGAATATACACGGCTATATATATATGGGCCCTCATTCTACTATTTTAACAACCATAATCTATACCGTTGATCGCAACATTGGATAAAGCATTTGATTGAAATGAATTTCTCCTATTGCCATAATGTAAATGGCGACATCAGAAATTACTCATTTGCCCCTTATTTGCTCATGTGCTACACTGTCTACCGCTATAAGTTATGGCGGTAGTTTAATACTATTATTTTTAGTACTATTATTTTTAGTACTATTATTATTATTATTATTATTATTATTATTATTATTATTATTATTATTATTATTGTTATTATTATTTTAATTTTAATTTTAATTTTTATTATTAGTATTATTATAATTATTATTATAATAATAATAGTACTAAAAAATTCATCATTGTCAAATTAAGTGAACAAATATATATTATTGATAATTTTTTAAACAAATATTATATATTATGTAATATTGTGGATTAACTTCTTCTTCTCGTTCAAATTATAATTTTATACAAAATTTTTTGTACACAAAAATTTTGTATTACACTATAATTTGGTACAAAACTTTCATAATTCTAAGAAATCGTAAAATGTTTATATTTAATTTTCATGTCTCAAATTTATTTGTAGGAAAAAGGTCAAACAAATAGTTTCCTAATGTTAGGCAAGATAATATTTTGTGTAGTATTTTAATTTTTTGGGGAAAATGAAATGTTTTGATAAATATTAATCCTTACAAGATGTTAACAGTTGACCTGTTGTGCTCTAGTGGTCATATGACTAAAGTTTCAAACTTGAGGTTGTGAGTTCAAACCATTAATTGGAGAGACAAATTTTTGGAAAAGAATAGAAAGAAGCCACATCAGATCTGCCACGTGTAAAATTATAATATAAAATGCCGCGTCAGATCTGCCATGTGTGACACGTCATCAGGTCAACGCATCAGTATACACTGATATATATATATATATATATATATATATATATATATATATATATATATATATATATATATATATATATAAAAAAATATTCATATAAATATTTATAAATTTATCTCTAAATATTCATATAAATTTATCTTTAAAATTTATAAACAAATATTTATTTATAAATTTATAAATATTTCATCTAAAATTTACAAAATTTAGATATGAATATTTTTTATAAATATTAATATGAATATTTAGAGATAAATTTATAAATATTTATATGAATATTTGTTTACATATATATATATATACAAGATGGATCTAAGACGGACTGCTAGAAGCGGACTAGCAACGGACCTTAGCAAAAAAAAACGCAGGTCAACAAAAAGGGTTAAAACATTAGGCGGGTCACAAAAAACATTAGGCGGGTTAAAACATCAGTTCATATCCATTTTTTCCTTCACTCTCTCCCCGGTGCTCTCTTCCCCAAATCATGTTGATTCAAGCTCTCTTCCCCTCTCTTTGTCAAAGCAAGGCTGAAGCAACCGAAAGGAAAGAAGAAGATCGAACTTGTTGTAAACAGAGAGGTAAAGATTCTGAGCATATGAATCTTGTAATTTCAATTTGATTTGAAATTTAGGGCTTCTGAGCATATAATTTTTGTAGTTATTGATTTATAGAAATATCGTTTGTTGACCCCCAATTGTAACCTTTGGGGAATTTGAGTGTAGTAAACTCGTGAATCTCTCTCAAACCCTCTCTCGCAAATCAAATCGCGAGGTCATTTTGGCTATATCTGTAAGGCGAAGTTCAGATCTGTAGATGTACTTAGTCACGAAGTTCAGAACTGCACAAAGGTTACACCAGTTCGTATGATTGTAGATGTACTTAGTCTCAATTTTTCTTAAACCTTAGAAGTCTGCCCTGTTTCTTAAAATATACACAGACATTGTATTATTTTTAAATTTTAAGTTTCAATTTGCATTGTGGATTCTTACTTCAGCTTTATTCTAGTGTGAACAAATTTGACTATCCATTTGCAGAAAAATTTATTTTTGGACTTACTTTCACGGTTTCACCTTATATCAAATAGCGGGTGCCTCTTGCTTCATATATAGTTGTTGTACTAATGGAAGCTATAAGTATGAGTCATTTTTATTTGAAATAAGTGTGAGTCAATTTTATTTGCATTGACATGTACTCTTGCTTATGGCTATCTTTAGATTTGATTGCATTTTGTGTATTAGAGGTTGATGAAGTATGTAAGAATGTAAACTCTACAATTAGGCCAAGTTCTAGTGTTCTCGTGACTTGTGAAATTCTTGAAGTCAAGTGGTTAGACTATATAACAATCTAGCTAGTTAACATTACTTACATCTCCCAATATAGTTTCTTTGACTTAAACTTGAATGAAATAATAGTTTTGTTGTGAAGAATAAAAAAGTTTTATACGTGTATTTAATAATTTATATTTGAATTTTTTTCCTTTAATCCCAAGTGTTTTAGTATATTTCCTTATTGTGATCAGTATCTAGGCCTAGTTGGTGTTAAGAACATTTGTTGATAGAAAATGTCATCAAATTCGTCTACTGCTACATCTGTATGGCCTCCGTTCATATGTCGTTGTGGTATGGGCCCTTGTATAGTAAAACTTTCAATGTCGGAAAAGAATCCGGGTAGACACTATTATTCTTGTCCAAGAATGGTATGTATTTATTTATTGTAATTTTTGTATATTTGTTCTTCTTACACAAGTGAATAAATTTATTGTGTCCCAAATATGCAGCAATGTGGTAACTTCATCAGTTGGTGTGACGAATATGTTCGAGTGTTGCATAATCAAGGAAGATTGCAAATGGACACATTCGAGCGTTTAAATGTAACAACTCATCCAACGAATGCTAACAACTCCAATGAATTAGCGATGGTGAAAATTGAAATGCGTCAATTGTAACTAACTCAACGATTTGTCATAATTGTTAATGTTATGTATGCGGTGTTGTTGTTAATCTTATTAAATCGGTTGTAATTTTGATAATTTTCATTATTTAACCAACACATTATGCATGAGATGTTGTTGTAATGAATCTATTGCCATAAATGAAGTTCTAATGAATCTATTATCCCCAACGCCTGTAACACTTTTTGCATCAACATGACATTGTTTTCGACTTTCTGTTAGCATTCAAAGCATTTCCACTAGAAAATAGGATGATGAAAAGATAAATAATATAAGAAAGGAAGATTTTGTATTACCATAAATGAAGGTTTATCCTGTATTGCCATAATAGGAAAGCAACAAAATTTCCCAGTTTCAATATACTACTGTTTTGTTACACAAAACACAAGTGCCACATTACATGGAATTATCCCATGAATATCATCAGCTAGTAAAACAATAAATCCAGCAGAGACATAAGTCCAAAGACTCAACTCCCAAGACCAAATTAAAAAGACATAAGCATGACAGTATAAGCAGCAGTAACCCAGCAACAGCAACATTCAGTGAAAAGCCATATAATACTAACATCCAAAATCTGCCATATTGTTGTCAAATTAGGCATCCTGTCAAAACAGAGATTAAATATGTCAAATTAGGCATCTTGTCAAAACAGAGATTAAATAAATAAAATCACACATCAGGTTCACTTTCTTCCAAGCCCTTACCCCAACATGAATTTAGAACACTTACCCAAACCCATTTCATCCTGGCCAATTACATGGAATTACATCCAAATACATTCAAATTATCTACATTCAACTACTGTAAAACAAGCCCAACATCATGATAGTGATAATGATATTCCATGTAAAAGTTATAGTGATATTTCTGAAATAAAAAACAAAATGTTAGTTGAAAACTCTATAATTAAAATATCTTTTATAAGAGGATTTTTACAATCACCTAGAGATGAATAACTATCATTATCTACACTTGGGTTGGGAGTTGCGCCGTCATGACAAGGTGAATACCTGCAACAAAAATGTCACATCAAAAATTATTTAGATACATCCAACGAATACTATGAAAATAGCCAAATTTCTTACCGATTTGTAAGCATGGGACAATTTCTTTTGTCGTGTGTTTGGCCAACCAAACCACACCCATTACACCGTCTAGCTTTAGATTTTTTTGGTCTCCCTAATGCTTTCTCTTTCCCTCCCTTAAGCCTTTTACCACAACCCTTTGCATGCACTTAACTTGGTTTGTTGTAGTAGTTGGAACCCCCACTCCCTGAAGCAACTACAGTTGGAATTTGACTTCTTTCTATAGTATCAACAAAACTTGTACCACAACTAACCATTTGATTAATTTTATCATGTGCACCACTCAAAGCATCAATATAGACCTTAGTTGCTTCTTTGCTAGTAAGGGCCTTGTCAACCATATCTAAGGCTAGGTGCATTAATTTACTCCGATGCAGTAGATATGACTTATTATCAGTTATCTCAATGCCACTACCATCGATGACTACCCCAGACTTAACTATTTTTGTCCATCTACTCAAAATGTATTGACTTGGCAATCTTTCATAATCATGCATTTTGTGCAAATATCCCAACACGTGTCTACAAGGAATTCCCATGCTCTCAAATTTTTTGCAAGTACATGAAGCAAAATCCAAGACCTTGTCATAATGAATTTTTTTGAAACATATTTTTTGAAGAATGAGTGAGAGCTTTCAGCTCATTGGCTACTTGACATTCCAGCCAAGAAAACATGATTCATATATGCCGGCACCCATTTAGCACGAATTTGATACATTGATTGTAGCCATTTGTTGTCATTTAACCCACTCTTCTCAACCAACTCTATCCATTTCAAATCGAAATCTTCCTTAATATCTGACTTCCATATGCAATTTGAAAACTCCTTATAGTAAGCATTGTATTTAACTGAATCTATCTTCTCAAAAAATTTAGTTAAAATGTTCCAACTATAATATCTATGAAATGTTGTTGGTAGAGTTTGTGAAATTGCATTTGTCATAGCTGGATCTTGATCAGTAATGATCATCTTAGGGCAACACGACATGGCTTCCAAAAATTGGTTGAAAAGCCAAACAAATGAAGCTATGGTCTCATTACTCAAGAATGCACATGCAAATATTATTGTTTGAACATGATTATTAACCCCCATTAGTGGCGCAAAAATTAATCCATACCGATTAGTGTTGTACGTAGTATCAAATATCACTACATCACCATAAAAATTGTAAGGCCGTCTAGAGGTTGAATCAGCCCAAAAATAATGAGTAATCATGTTTTCATCATTTTCCTCAATTTTGAAATAAAATGATGGATTCTTTCCTTGTTCACCCATTAAAAACTCATGCAACATATGTCCATCATGTCCTTTCATCTCATTGCGCTTATCTCTTTCGAGATTATACAAATCTCTTTGCGTACAACCAATATTCTCAAACCCCCCCGATTGCACTCCAAGCAAATTGAATTGTTGATGCGATGGTATATTTACCATTTGAAGTTGTTCAGTCAGGGCCCTTTGGGCAGTCGATATATTGCGGTGAGATCGCAAAAAATGTTTCGTGGAGTTGTTAATGAGTGACAATGACCCTCAACAAATATATTAACAACATATAAGTCTGAAGGTGTCATCACAATAGCAAGTTTTGCTTTACAACCCTCTTTAATTGATCCTCTGCGCCTTGTTGCCTCAATGTTCGCTACTGATGTAGCCTTCCCCTGTTTCCAACAAACAAACTCTTTTCTTATGATCTCACTACTTCCCCGTCTCTTTTTTTCAGACCAATTTCGAACACTAAAGCCACTCTCTTTTGCATATGCATTGTAGAAACTAAAAGCATCATCTATTGTTTGAAATTCTTGACCTATTTTTTGTTTCAACTCTAGTGCTACTTGAGGATTATACACCATATCTGAAAAATTAGGATCTAACTCAACACACTGTTCCTCATTTAGCCCACTCTCTAATTCAAAGTCTACATTCCCTCCTTCCCGCTCTAAATTTTCTCCCATCCCATACACTGCTTCCACGTTATCCATTTTGATTAAAACCTATAACGATCAATTTTGGTAATTAACTTTTTAGAATATGATAAAATTATGAAAACCACAACCAAAATATATTAAATAAATAAAAAATTATTTATTTCTCGGATTTATGAGTTCATAATGAAATTGTTTTCATACTATTTTTCGGATTTGTTTGTGTATCAAATTGGATAAAATGAAAGTTTATTATTATGGCGTTATTTGCAGAAAAAAAAAATTAATATCAAAGAAATGTTGAAGAAAATAAGGGCAGCTTTACGCAACTGTCGAGTTCCCAATGAAGTTCTGTTTAGAGCAGGAGGAATAGATGGCTTAAATTTCTTCATTATCATCTCATATGAAAATCAATGTAAAAACTAGAAATTGTTAATTACTTGCCTATGAGGAAAGGGTCTGCGCCTCTCGAACTACTCAGATCCGGCCTTCCGGTGTTTTGGCACTCAAACTACTCAGAATCGGGGAGCTTGAATCAGCATGATTTGGGGAAGAGAGCATCGTATTTGCTGTGTTTCCAGGTTTGGACGCTTAATGTTTTAACCCTTTTTGTTGACCCGCGTATTTTTGATGACCCGCCTAATGTTTTAACCCTTTTTGTTGACCCGCGTAATTTTTTTTTGCTAAGGTCCGTTGCTAGTCCGCTTCTAGCAGTCCGTCTTAGATCCATATTGTATATATATATATATACACACACACACACACACACACACTTTTTGGACATTGTACTAGGAATTGTAATAATAATAATTATAATAATTATTATTGTAAAAATAATAATAAATTTTAAATAATTAATATAATAATTAAAATTAAAATTTTAAATAATAATAATAATTATTATTATTGTAATAATCTGATGACCAAAAGGAGGATAATACAATTTATTATTACAATAATAATAATAATTAAAATTTTAAATAATATATATATATATATATATATATATATATATATATATATATATATATATATATATATAAAGCCAGTAGTAGTCATATACTGACATATGAGGTTGCAAAGGACTCATTAATTATTTGGAAAACTCTGATTACAAGTCTCCTTTTATGTGATAATTTAGGTGACCTCTCCCTTTCACATTTTCCTCCTCCGTATATATAATTGTTAGTAATTATCTATATGTACATATTCAAAGATAATAATTAATTAGAAGGAGAATAATAATAATTATAATTGTAATTATTATTATTATTATTATTATTATTATTATTATTATTATTATTTAAGGCAATATTTTAATAATCGTTGCAAAAAGTTTGTATAAAATATGCAACGAAAATAAAAATTGTTGCAAATAAATGTGGTCCATATTAGGCAACGAAATATAGCAACAAAAAAACTTTCGTTGCCCACGATGAGGAGAAATCAAGTGGTTAGAAATTTTGTAACGAATTTTGTTTCCAAATTTTGTAACTACTTATGAATTTCGTTACAAAAAGTGAAAGGCTGACACAATCTACAACGAAGGACAAGTTTCGTTACTAAACATATATACACTTTTAGCAACGACTTTATAAGTCGTTGCACAAAAAATCGCTAAAGCCCCATTTTTAGCAACAAAAAAACTTTTTACCCACGATGACGGGAAAGCAAGTGGTAGAAAAAATTTTAGCAATTTCTAACGAAATTTTTCCCTTGATAGATTAGCAACGAATTTTGCAATGACTTATGACTTTCGTTGCAAAAAGTGAAAGCTCGACACAATCTACAACGAAGGACAAATTTGCTGCTAAATGATATACTTTTAGCAACAACTTATAAAGTCGTTGCCCGAAAAATCGTTGCTAAAGGCCCATTTTTTTGTAGTGAAATATTTATTTTATTTAATAAATATTTTAACTATTTACAAAATTCACAATTATATTACATTAACATACCACATTTATATATATATACTCTCTCATTTTATTAAAATAAATATATTCACATTAATTCTTTATTTTAATTAAGTGAATTACTCATATTATTTATGAAATTTAATTCGCAACAATTCCATCGCCAATCAAGGCATACCAATTAAATTAAATTATTCCACAATATAATTTCCATCTTAATTAACTAATATTATTCAGTTAATTTCTTTTGCCGCTATTTTCCTTTTTCATAACTAATTTGCTTCACTTTCATCAATAGTTTAATCAACTATTAAATCTCATAAAAATTTAATTTCTTCACACCAAAACACATAATTAAAAATATATACATTTCATAATAAGAATTTTAATTATTAAATTCTTATTTTAATAATTTATAAAAATTCGGGTTGTCACATCCTTCCCACCTTATAAGGATTCCGTCCTCAAAATCACCGATTCCTTACCTTCCTCAGGTTTTTTTTATCAAATCTCTTCGTTGAATAACTTCAACACATTACCTTAATATAGGTTTTATATTTCCTACTCCCATCATTCTTGATAATAAATTCTTGTAAGTTTTATTTCATAACTTTCCCTTGAACTCAATTATATTTTGAGTATTATATATTCTTTAACCCATTCATTTCCTTTTCTAAGGATCGTTATCATATACTCAACTCATAAACACTCGAGATATTACATTCACCCCTTCTTCTACAAATTTCGTCCTCAAAATTTTAATTATTAATCTTTATTCATTCAATCTATCAAAATAGATTTTTACATTAATACTTTATTCATTCATTGGGTTCTATAACCACTTCTTTTCACAAAGATCTTTTTACAATTACTAAAATTTTCTATTAAAAGTTTTACATTACTGTTCGATAACTCATCTCCTTCTCATTTCAAAATTTCTTTTCTCACTTATTCAATATATTCATCATTCAGTGTGTCATTCTATGACTTAATTCTTTCTAAGGAATATCATCCTTACCATATTCGCCTTTTAGAATAGCAAGAATCTTCCACAATTGCTCAATAATTAGGAAGCAATATAAATAACTCAGGAATTTAAAAGATTCCAAATCATGCTGAGGGGTCCTAAGACCTTGAACTACGTCCACAGTTATAAGTACTCTTTCAACTTAAACCTTAACAGTCATTAGACTATAGGGACTTCCGTACTTAAGGTGTTAAGCCCTTCGTACAATGTATTGTGCACTCTGTCCACGTTTATAAGTACTCTTTCAACTTAAACTTTAACAGTCATTAGACTGTAGGGACTCCCGTACTTAGGGTGATCATCCCTTCGTACCACGTATTGTGCACAAACATCTAAACGCTTCCGCGTAATCCCCTATAAAAGGGTTGATCATCTCAGCTTTTCAACATCTGAATCCGCACCAAAATAATTTGGTTTGGCATAACTTCTTAAGAAACGCGTGAATTTCATGAACATTTTTCAATATTTGTCTAGCTGAATCAAATAGCATAGACTTCTACAACAATTCGGACATCAATCGAAATATACACACACACACACACACACACACACACACATATATATATATATATATATATATATATATATATATATATTCTCATATCTTAAAGAAATCTCAAATTTTTTTTTATGGCGTCATGATTATGACGTTGTCATACTACATCTCACCATATTGGGCTGACGATCATATGATCATATCCAACACCAGGTTCCATTGCATTGATGACTTCGTCGTTTATCATATCACCTGATACATATAGTTAAAATATATTTTGAAAATTTAAAAATATTTTTTTTATCTAGCCAAAACAAACAACATATATACGCGAATAATAGCACTATTTTAAAAAAATTCTTTGGTTCACTAGTGTGATCCAACATTTTTCAAAAATTAAAAGTACAATCATCGGCATGAAGTCAATTAATCTCGAAAGTCTAGCGTAGCTAGTAGATTTAAAATATCTAGGTATCCATCAACATTAATCTTTACTCCATTACTTCATTACTTAACCATTCTATCAATCTTCATCTTCATCAATGCTCTCTATACTACAACTGTTTTCTACCCAATATAGTTCATCAAACTTACCATGTAAGACCCCGAATTTTATGAAATAAAAGTATTCAATTTTTCTTATAATTATTATTCAGTAAATGGTTAAATTGATAAAAAGTTAAAGTTAAGGGTAATATATGAAATTTTTCAAAATATGCAATTGGTTATAAAATACTCATTTCTGTCGGGGAATATTCACTTAGTCGTGGAATATTCTTGCTGTCGAGGAATATTCGTATGACAGCGTAGCCATTCGTGGGCCCCATAACGGAATAACTGTCCGATAAAGAAAATGACAAGTTTGAGTTTTTATAAATAACGGTAGCGTAGTTATTACTGAGTTAACAACGTTGGAATACACAGTGGTTAAAATACGATGTCTGGCGTGGTTACACAAGAATTATTACCAGTATTGCATGCATTTTTGAATTATTAATTCTTACGTAAGAAGGCACTACTCAATAATTATTACGATAATTATCGCTCAATATTTTATTTTATTAGTTCAATAGTTGCTGCGTTGATATTTTATATTATTGTTATTTCAATAATTGTCACGGCACAATATTTACCATTATCAGATCAATAATTCATATTATTTGAATAATATTATTAGATAGCATTATTGGCAATGTCTAGAAAGTTCTGTCAAGGAGAGGTTTGGCCATCTAATTGCGCGCCCGATGAGAAAAATCCTTATCAAAAGCCCCTCTTTCTTGAAGCGGCACGGTTGTCATTATTGTGATTCTGTAATATTATTTGTGAATAATTATTTATTGATAAGGAAATATTTATTTGATGTGGATATAAATGATGGATTTATTTATGTGGTTATAAGTGAAGGAATTAATGTTGAGGTGTTTTATCAGTATTTTGTCGGATTGGAGGCATTAAAAAAATTAAATCAGTGTTCTAAAAGCTTTATTGCGTGAGTTATAATTTTAATCCGACCATTGGATCGTTGTGATTTTTGGATATGTTATACATATATAAGTTGAATATATGTTCACAAATTTTGAACCGTTAAAAATTAACGTATGATTTGTTATGAATTTTAAAATGTGTTGAAAATCATCCGTTTGTGGATTTTGGATATTTTCTGTTTGAAATTTTGAAAAACTTAAAGCTACAAAGTTGTAGAGAATTCGATTTCATGTGGAATGGATATAAAATTCGTAATTTTCTAATAAAAGGGCTATTTATTATGAATTACTGAAGTTTTGGAAAATAAAATAATTTTTATTAAAATTAAGTGAGACCCACTTTTGGTTGGTGTTGAATACATGTGCTGATTTTGGGTGAGCCCCACTGTGGTGGCTGATGAATTTTCAAATGTCGCTGCATAGGAGAAAAGAAAAAATAAAATATTATTTTATTAATTTAGTCTCCTTTGACGTTCTAGCATTTTCCTATAAATAGGTGCTTATGTTAGAATTGAAAATCACACCAGAAACAAGTTTTATTTCTCTCTATATTATTGAGCGTATTTTTGTGAGTATTTAGATACTTTGAGAGTTGCTATTCAGCGCAAGGTTCCTTCGGCTTTACATTCGATATTCTAGTCAGAAATACTGCTCTTTTGAGGTAAGGGATTGTAAGAGTTATTATGTTTTTCATGTTTCGTAATTTTTTCGACCTTCAAAAATTTTAGAAAAATTTGAAATAATAATTTGATGAGTTTTCTAGATTGTGTCCAAAAATGGCGATTTTGGGATGTATAGATTAGGAGTTATAAATTTTATAGGAAAAGACTATTTTAAAAGTAAACCCTTATACATACTTGTGGTAACTCCAAAATTGGTGAAAATTTTATTGTGAGTACATGTATATAATAGAAGTATACTCTGTAAATTTCAGAATTTTTGGACAAAAGTACAGTTTATGATAAATGTCTAAATATTCGGCAGTTTTGGCCATATGAAAAATAGTAAATGAATTTTAAAAATTCTGAGAAAAATATTTGTTCAATTTAGGACTAGATTCTGCTAAATCCCAGAAAAGAAAATTTGTTTGTACTGATTTGGTATTTTTCATGAAAATGGACTAGTTATGAGTAAATGAATTAAATATGTTATGTGAAGTAAAAAAATTGGAGAATATGATTTTATGACTTGAGAATCCTATATGAGGTATATGCAGATTTTTGATGAGGGTTTTGGTTATTGGTGATGAAATCTTATGAGTTTGGCATTTTAGGATGATTAAATGTATTAATTAATAAAGTGTAAATAATTAAAATAAATTGTTTATAGGTTTAAGAAATGATTAAAATATTGTTGTCATATTAATAATTTTAGATTATGAGATTATTAAGTGATTTATAATATTTGGATTAAGGTGTTATAAATATTGATATGATTTTTATTGTGAAACTTTATCTTTCATGTCAAGTTACTATTCACAAGTTACTATTCATGACAAAATTGGTTTCTTTTTCTGACTAAATTATCGTTGATTTATGAATCTTACTCTTGAAATTAAATCCATATTTTGATCATATTATTTTTATTATCATATATAATATTTTTATAATCCCGGTGAAGAAATTTCTCTTTGACTTGAGTCTAAAGATGGGTAGATTATTGGTATGATCGTGTCTATGGGTTCTCTTTGGCCAGTAGTGCAAAGTTGAATCGTTGACTGGTATGATCATGACCATTGAATTTACAATTGAATATTTTTAGCTTAAGTGCAAAGGTGAATTGATCAACATGGTTATAATTATGGTTTATATAAATTATGAAATGATTATGTATTTCTTTGAGATATTAATATCTTTGGCCTGTAGTGCAAAGATGACCTGTTGTTGAATATCTTTGGCCCGTAGTGCAAAGATGAACCTATTAGTATGATTATGAACATGAATAGTGATTTGGTATATCCATGATCTTTGATGTTTCAGGTAAAGACATGTGATGAAAATTATCTTCGTCCTGGATGCGAAGAGGAATTTAGAACCTCAATTATAATTATGAGTTATTCACATGATTGTGGACAGGAACTATTGATTGATGTTATAGGGACAAAACATTGTTGGTGGACTTTTAACATGGAGAAGATAATAGACTCTATGGTCTATTTGACTCTTCTAATGGATTGCTCATTCCGCTGCAACTATGGTTGAAAAGTTTTATAATCTACCATATGTTCTAAATCTCTGATTTATTACTGACGAAAGCTATTGATAATTTAATTATCTTTAGTTATGATATTCTTTACTGGGTTATTTGTGCTCACCCTTTTGCTTCACAATTCCTTTCAGGTAATAAGAGTGTTGCTGGGTCGAGCGGGGATTACAGGAGAATAGAACGGTGGTCTATAGCTATTGAGGTTCTCCCTAAATAGTATGAAAATAATTTTATTGAGAACTTTAGATAAGTGTGTCATATTGTATACGTCATTTGATATTTAATTTTGGTGAACCGAATAGGGTGAGGTGAACCCAACTTTGGAAGGGTGTTTTGCCACTATCATACAAGATGTCTAATGACATATAAACTTGTATTATGATAAGACAGGGTTGTGCACATCCACTTGCTGAGTATATCTACGAGCACTACCTATATGATCTTGGATTTTTGTTAAAATATAATTTTCAATTGCAGACAATGGAGATAGTTATATGTCAAGAGAAGACTCACCATTGGAAAGAATATGATAGTAATCTTCTTGTTTTTCTTTGGGGACTATTGGGTCAACCAAACTAATAATATTAGATTATGAGATTATTAAGTGATTTATAATATTTGGATTAAGGTGTTATAAATATTGATATGGTTTTTATTATGAAACTTTATCTTTTCGTGTCGAGTTACTATTCACAAGTTACTATTCACGGCAAAATTGGTTTCTTTTACTGACCAAATTATCGTTGATTTATGAATCTTACTCTTGAAATTAAATCCATATTTTGATCATATTATTTTTATTATCATATATAACATTTTTATAATCCCGGTGAAGAAATTTCTCTTTGACTTGAGTGTAAAGATGGGTAGATTATTGGTATGATCGTGACTATGGGTTCTCTTTGGCCAGTAGTGCAAAGTTGAATCGTTGACTGGTATGATCATGACCATTGAATTTACAATTGAATATTTTTAGCTTAAGAACAAAGGTGAATTGATTAACATGGTTATAATTATGGTTTATATAAATTATGAAATGATTATGTATTTCTTTGAGATATTAATATCTTTGGCCTGTAGTGCAAAGATGAATTATTGATGAATATCTTTGGCCCGTAGTGCAAAGGTGACTTGTTGTTGAATATCTTTGGCCTATAGTGTAAAGATGACCTGTTGTTGAATATCTTTGGCCCGTAGTGCAAAGATGAACCTATTAGTATGATTATGAACAGGAACAGTGATTTGGTATAACCATGATCTTTGATGTTTCAGGTAAAGACATGTGATGAAAATTATCTTCGTCCTGGATGCGAAGAGGAATTTAGAACCTCAATTATGATTATGAGTTATTCACATGATTGTGGACAGGAACTATTGATTGATGTTATAGGGACAAAACATTGTTGGTGGACTTTTAACATGGAGAAGATAATAGACTCTATGGTCTATTTGACTCTTCTAATGGATTGCTCGTTCACCGCAACTATGGTTGAAAAGTTTTATCATCTACCATATGTTTCTAAATCTACGATTTATTCTTGACGAAAGCTATTGATAATTTAATTATCTTTAGTTATGATATTCTTTCTTTGGGCTATTTGTGCTCACCCTTTTGCTTCATACAATTCCTTTAGTGTAATAAGAGTGTTTATTCGAGATTGATTAGGGATTCTGAGAATAGAGCGGTGGTCTATAAATTGTTGAGGTTCTACCTAAATAGTATGGAAATAATTTTATTGAGAACTTTAGATAAGTGTGTCATATTGTATACGTCATTTGATATTTAATTTTGGTGAACCGAATAGGGTGAGGTGAACCCAACTTTGGAAGGGTGTTTTGCCACTATCATACAAGATGTCTAATGACATACAAACTCGTATTATGATAAGACAGGGTTGTGCACATCCACTTGCTGAGTATATCTACGAGCACTACCTATATGATCTTGGAGTTTTGTTGAAATATAATTTTCAATTGCAGACAATGGAGATAGTTATATGTCAAGAGAAGACTCACCATTGGAAAGAACATGATAGTAATCTTCTCATTTTTCTTTGGGGACTATTGGGTCAACCAAGGATTCTGTGAACATATGATATCTATCATAACCTAGACGCATTGCCTCCTATGTATGAAGGTTTCCTTGAGCACTTCCCAAAGATTTTAATTTCTAAAATAGTTTTTGAATGTACCTTTATGTAAGGTGCCATTGTGACGTGCTATCCAAGTTGGTGTCAAGAGTCACAGTTGGTATATGTATTTGTATCAAAACTCACAACATATGTGTTGTTGTATTTTGCACGACAATTGTAGTAATAAAGTTGTAGTTGTTTTCTGTACCATGTATTTGGCGACACAGAATAGGTTGGATGAATTGGAACTATTTTGGGGGCGTCACATACCATACTTTGGAAATCCAGGAACTTGCCACAATAATATAAGTTTAAGAACTTATCCTAGTCAGACCATAGGCTTCCATTCGCTGAAGGGTTCAAAACATACCATATTATGAGTCACGAACTTACCATATGCGTTAGTTTTAATAACCGCGCCTAATCCTAATAATATTTGACTAATCTTAATAGTTTCTAACTATCAAACATACACATGAGAAAAGAATCACATTTTCTCCACATATACATTGATAGCGCGACACCAATATTCCAATGATTATCAATGTGATAAACTGAGTTCAAGCACAAAACCCTCACCCATACAAAGATTTGTACAACTCAGCCATCACACGAGTCCTCAATTGAAATCCCACCTAACTCTATCTTACTCTCAACTTGCTCTTTGCTCGATACGAATTCCTCGTATCACATTATCTATAACTCCTCGTGAGTTTATCTCGTACTATATCATAGTACATTATCTTCATAGTATTAAGCTATAATTATTCAAACATTACAGACCATCTTTCTTTTATAACTTAAACAGATCATGTCGTGATCTTATTCTATAATCATTTCCCTTAAAATTCTTTTCTTAACTCGTGATCGTTTTATTTTACGATCTCCTTTCTTTCCTTTTTCATCATTTACGACATTATTCGTTATCTTGGCTATTGGAGTTAGGCAACTCCCATTTTTTCTTATCTTTATATCTCTTCAAGATTCATCTTTGAATTTTCTTGTTTATATAACACTTCTTCCTTTAAGAATTTCCAACTTCATTTACATTGTTCAACATTTCATTCGAGTTCCACATTTTCATCATACGTATCCATTTTCTACACTTGGTACACATCGAGTCTCTAATAGTTTTAATATGGTACTTTTTGTGGTTTCCCACAAACAACCAACAAACTAGGTTTCGAGTTGCTAGTTCGTATATAGCCCCGCTCTATGAAGGAATTGTTTAGCCCAGATACCATACATCAACTATTAAGGAGTACAATTGTACCATACTTAAATATAACTTTTTATTCTTAACTTCTTTATCATTTTCTTCTTATAGACATTATCTATTTATTATCACCTTACATCCTTATTATTGGAGTTGGGTAACCCCACATTCATACTCCTTATAACTTAGCAAGATTCTTCTTTGAATCCTCTCACGCATGTTTTAATCCCTTCTTTATAAATTTCTTAAATTACTTCTTATTGTTCAAACGCTATTTGAGCTTATTCTTTCATTATCTTCACCTCTCTTCTCTAAGGTTATAACTTAAGGTACTATTACCTAAGGTTTATAACCTACAACTTTGATACCAACTGTAACGACCCCAAAATTTAAATAACTCAATTATCGACTTCGGTCATTAATAACACTCTAACTTTTGATTTTACATCATTATTCAATGTTAAACTTAATAATATGCAGAATAATTTGAACTTTTCTTTCTTCTTACTTTAATTCCCTGAATCAAAACCTTTATCATTTACACATCTCTGAATCAATTTTATTTTGTGATTCACTTCATCAAAATTATTATATAGAGTCTTACTTTTTAATCCGATAACCT
The DNA here is from genome assembly GCA_020205605.1 of Panax ginseng. Classification (NCBI taxonomy): domain Eukaryota; kingdom Viridiplantae; phylum Streptophyta; class Magnoliopsida; order Apiales; family Araliaceae; genus Panax; species Panax ginseng. The sequence goes on from CM035129.1 coordinate 95,219,840, forward strand.
TTACATATCAGATAACTTAAACTTGACAGTTTATCATTACATAATCATTATAACTTATCAAGTACATTTCTCAAAACCTTTATCTTTACCTACCTTTAAACCATACTTAGCTTATTACTCACCTTATCAGAGATAATAAATAAAACTTACATCCAGGTTCAATACCCTTTCATACAACAAACAAAACTTAAACTTTAGAATTCAACATCTATTAAACATCATACATTATTCGAAACCCTAAACATGGTTCAAATAATAATAATTCAGCCAAAGTGTATAAATCTTCGAGTATCACATCAGATTCATGTCTTTCAAGTAGCACATAACTTTACCTTGAATCTTTAACCTATAAAAGTGATAATTTTCAAGGTTGAGCTCGACAGCCCAACAAAATCTAACAGTTTTCATGCATCACGTAGCACATAATAACATACTCAATATATATTTCATAAACATCAGACTAACATAACATACATGCTACAGTTCATATAACAAGTATTAAGATTGAGTTCCTTACTCACAATCAACGTAGTCATAAATTGACTTTAACATTTCATACATAAAACATCATGCTCTTTGCAATAAAGATTTAAAAAAGTTAATCATCGAGTTCACATAGCAAATAGGAACTGAAAGACTTGCCTTGATCGTTGTTTACCAATAACAGTTTAACAGCTTACAGATATCTGCACTTCACGTGCCCTACACAATTATATAATCATTCACATTAACTATTAGTCACATAGCAATGCATATTAGTTGTAATGTAAACTCTACTCTACATCCCATAACCCTTCTTATTAATCAATACACAATGTTCAATTTGATTGTGTTAACTTTCGACTTATATCTCACTATATTTCATACTCGAAGTTCATTCAAGTGCTTAAGTCTTTCTAGGAATCATTATTGGTTTTATATTAAACCCATTTCATATCTTATAATATTCATTTCATTAGACTTAAAACACTTTTTACATTAATTAACACTTATCACAGTGTTTCAACGTTTATTCGCCACACGCCCGATTTGTCTCTCTTGTGTATTCTTACTATGCTTATACAACTTATCTAAAACATTATTTATTAATGTTAAGCATCATTATATTTACTAAAATTCATTTTTTATAACTTAGAACAACATCTTTTATCTTTAGAAGCACTACACTTACATACGTGCATGCCCGACGCCCTCCGATTGCCCCCGAAAACACAATAGTCCTAAAGATGACCGTTTTGACCCCTATTCCCAACCTCAAATTGGAAAACTTAAAGAACAAAAGTTGTAGGTCTATTCGTTCTCGTTCTGGATCATCTTGAATGAACTCAATCGGAGTCTGTATGAAAATGTTATGGTCATTTTACCAAACTAGATCAAAACAGTCACACCTGGCACACTATGGGCGTGGCCGCAACCATTTCCTTTATAACTCCCGCGCGTCCGCTCCATCTAGCAGCGTTGCGTAGCGTGCCCGCACTAGGCTTCGCCCAGATTATAGTGTTTTGCGATTTTTGACCCTTTTCTCCTACTAATCTTCATAACTTGAGTTATACACATCTAAATTAGTCTGTTTTCAATTTTATGGATTCGTAATTCATAGAAATACAACATACTAGAATTATAACAATTTATAAAAACATTAACCAACCTAAAATTTGACCCAAAACATATGTTCATACTCTATTTTTATGTTTTAACATCTCTAGCGAAATCGAACACCACAGATTCGATTCTTAACCAAATAAATCCATTTAACCTTCGTTATTTTCATAATTCAATATACTAACAACATCTATAATAGATTTCACAATAAATCATGATTTCATCATCAATTTTGATTCCAAAACAAGCCCTAATGTACGTATATCTATAAAACTCAATTTCTTTATGTTTTATCATACTTTCATAAATTTGATCACCCTAAAACCCCTGTTAGATTATATGAAACGAATTAAACATAACCGTTAACATGTATAACCACTTCCTTAAAAAAAACATACATCCAAAACCATCAACAGATAACTAATTCTAGAAAATAAGAACTAGAACTAGATTATTACCTTGATTCCTCTTTAAACATAGAGAGTGGATGCTTAGAAAGCTTTCATTGAATCATCTTCTTCCTTCACAACCCTCAGAGTTCCCTCTCCAATTCATAGAGAACTCATACTGTTCTACCTTACCTTATGAATACTCAACCAAAAATAAGCGTATGTTTTATTTCTGCATTTGGTTTCCCAACACGTTACTAGAAATCTATAGTATCTGCAGTTAGGAATAATAAGGGTCTCAAAGCCATGTTTGGCTAGAACCCAATTATTCTCTCCTAACTTATTTTTATAATTTCCTTTAACATATGATTCATTCATATCACAACCATTAACAAATTCTAATATTTTAAATTAAATTAAACCTTATTATTATAATTATAATTTCTATCATTATAATTATAGTTTCTATTTATCCAACCATAATTATAATTTTATTCAACAAATCAACCCTTTAATTTAATTATTAGATTAAATTGGAATATTTCCATCAAATATTTATTTTTCTTAATAAATATTCCAATTAAAATATGTATTTTATTTAATAAATATTTTAACTATTTACAAAATTCACAATTATATTACATTAACATACCACATTTATATATATATACTCTCTCATTTTATTAAAACAAATATATTCAAATTAATTCTTTATTTTAAGTAAGTGAATTACTCATATTATTTATGAAATTTAATTCATAACAATTTCATCGCCAATCAAGGCATACCAATTAAACTATATTATTCCACAATATAATTTCAATCTTAATTAACTAATATTATTCAGTTAATTTCTTTTGCCGCCATTTTCCTATTTCATAACTAATTTGCTTCACTTTCTTCAATAGTTTAATCAACTATTAATCTCATAAAAATTTTCACACCAAAACACATAATCCAAAATATATACATCTCATAATAAGAATTTTAATTATTAAATTCTTATTTTAATAATTTATAAAAATTCGGGTTGTCATATTTGTATTTGATGAAAATGAACAAGCAATAATGAAATCCAAAGCCTTCTATTTATAGGATTTCCTAAGTTAGGGCATAATGGACATTAAGTCATCCCACCTCCTTAACAAACCTCCTTACTATTCACAACTTAACCCCTAAGTAAACTTGCTAACCACTCATATTACTTGGCCACCACATAAAGTTCTTAGTCACCAAGTTCACCCATGGGTTGCCTCATGGATCATGCTTTATCCATTGGATCATTAATTGGGCTTATGTCCACTTAGATTAACTTATTCCTTTGGCTTGCATTACTTTACTTTGGGCTTTACATTACAAACACTTGGGCTTGCATGTCCAATTCTTATTGGACTTATACATCCTACATAATCCACATGTTCATTCACAAATGGCTTAAAGCCTTAGTACGTATTATATACATATAATTCTCGTATTCTAATTCGTATACAAATTCATAATATACGATATACCCTCATTCATACATACTTGTATTATACTCGTATTCACAATAATTAATAGTGAAGCATATTAAAACAAAATACGCAATAGGATCCATTCAAATCTTAAACCAGAGATTCAGTCCATTGTCATTGAATTAAAATCAAGAATCCACAATTGAATACACATTAAAAGACAAAAATAGAAGTCAAGAAGAATATAAAATATATTGTCTGTAGATCTGATGCTCCCTTCCTACTTCTGCTTTGAATATTCAATGATCTCCAAGTTGCTTCATTCTCCAAATCTAAACTAACTAGGGTTTTTTCTAATCTAATGAAATCCAATCTAATGTATCTAATTTAGTCTTCTAAATCCTTGTGTATTCTCCTCCTTGAATAACCCTCTGATGATCCTTCTCCAAATCAACACTTCAGAATCCTTTCCCGAATCAACTTTTGGAAATTAAAATCAAGACTTTTCACGACATCTCCGTGCATGAGAGTTTTATCTTGGAGAAATCCACCACACAACGCATGAACAATTCCAAAACTTATAAAAATGCCTTAAGCTCCATTTTTCATGTTTTGACCCTCCGAAGCTGTAGCATCCCCGAATCCAGGTCCCAAATCACCTCGGATCCGGTACACTATTTCTATTACTAATTGCGGAAGATATAAACATAAATTGTTTATACATTAAACTTTACACACTATTCACCAAAATCGAGTAACCTTAACTTAAACACAATTCATAAACTTTCTAATATATAACACATTTATCAAACTATACTATTACAAAATAGCGGCACATTTTATTACAAACCGAACTTGGCCTTAACCTTTCTCACATGTCCTAACGCATTCGCCTTATCATGATATTTATCATGATATAGCGAGGTGAACATGAAAGTTGCCCAGTAAAGTTTAAATACAATTTGAGGATATATCATGATTGAAGAGTATGAATAATAAGTCGGCTATAATTCATCAATATAATTGAGAACTAAAGACGAACAACTTTTGACCTGAACAAGTTTTAAACATGAACAAACATTTCTGAACCAACTGGTAATGAAGGTGATCAGCCTTTCATACCTGACTTATACATGCAAGATGTACAGAGTACAATTTTCGTGGCAAGCAACAATGATTAACCATAAGCTTGAATAAAACACTCTTAGTAGAGTTAAGTAAAATGAAACTTGCTTGAACCGTTGATTACCGCAACACAATTTATAACGCTTTATCCGAAGACCTAATATTAGTAATATAGATCTCCAATATTAGAATAATATCATCACAATATAAAATAACCTAAACATATTACCACATAACCCCTACCCTATCACTATACAAAGACACAAAGACCTAATATTAAGTCAAACTATTTAAGTCCGAGTTGAAACCGACACAATTCTATCATCCCGACTTACCTAGTTAATAACATTCGAGTTTAAGTTCAATTAAACTCTGCCTAAACCCTTAACAATTATCACCGATAATTTCTTAGCAGATAAAACAATTTTCATTGACTTGCAATAAATTTTCAGATAATTAATATCATTTATCAACATTTTCAATCCTTAAAACCGTATTTAAATAAATTAAATACCACATAATTCCTTAATCATTAATATTCATTTAATATAAAATATTAATAAAATCATAACATAATATTATAATATAATTATAATATATCAAAGTATTTTAATACCTTAAAATCATAATTATATGATTTTTAAACAATTAAATCCATTATCCGATAATTGATATTAATATTAAAATGTTAATATATTCATGGCAAAATATCAAAAGTTATATTTTATAACTTATAATATTTTTCTAACACTTAAATCATTTTTATATGATTTTTAAATCATTAATACTATTTTTCCATAATTCATTTAATATATATTCATTAAATAAATTAACTACCATTAATAATAAATTATTAATGAATTCATCACAAAATATCAAAAGTCATCAAAATAACTTAAAATATTTTCTAACACCATAATATAATTTTTCATGATTTTCATGAATTAAAACCATTTTTCAATAATCTATCTAATATTGAATTAAATAAATTAAATACCAATTATATTCCAAAAATATTAAATATATTCAAAATATACTCAAAATAGTTAAAAACTATTTTTCAAGCTTTAAAATGATTTTTAAAACCATTTTTGGTAATTTTAGAATTTAATTTATTTTAAATAATTTCTGGAAAATCGTAAATTAAAAATATTAATAACTGTCATAAAGGACCTTATAGCGGCGTAACCGTCGCTATAGGTGTTCTTTGAGCCTCAAGCCCGTAAAACTGTCGGTGCGAGGGGTGCATGGTTTAATTGGATTTTACTCACCGTTTTTGCTATTTATGGGGAGATAATGGTGTTTGGATTGTAGTATTGATGTAGTACTACAACCACAAACCGAATTCATGGTCATACTACAACAGATCAGAGAGAACTAAGCTCTCAAAAATCTTGTCAGGATCGTTTCTTCATCATTCTGGGTTTAACAGATTTGAGTGGCCTACTTTGAGTCCTTATATCTTTCATTCCAGGTTTGATTTGTGTGATCTAATGGTCCATACTTGTAGTCAAGATGCCAAAGAGAAACTCTAATGCATCGATTATCTTATCAACATCACATGTACAAGATCTAGCCACAAACGGCATGCCAAGAATCGTTTCTTCAAAAATCGGGAATTTCCTGAATTGTCAAAATAATTGGCCAATGCTAGTTTGACCTCGATTTCCTTCTAGTCCAGCTTATGATCTAAGTGCTCTAAAGGCTTTTAATGTGTAGTCTACATACCGCATTACAACTAATCAACAACAACTTGGCCAAACAATCAAACTAAAGCAAGATCAAAAGCTTTAAAAGCGTTGTCGAATCTGGGGTTTACGGGTTTGCCTGTAAACTCGCTTGGTCATGGTCGATTAACGATCTTTGACCATTAATATCTTTTAATCTACACAAGATCCGGACCGGATTAAAGTTGCGAGAGTAAATACCTCATGGCATGAAATGATCTAAAACATAAAACAACACTAACCCTTAACAGACATTTGATTTAAAGGCCTTGACATTCAATCGTCGTACCACTTTTTGAAAAATTTCCAGATTTGCAAAATTGCTAGATTCGAGCACTTTGATGTTATGGATATGGGATTTTACAACCCGGATCACTAATAGACACCTTAATACACAACTTTAACTAACAAATTATAACATCTAACACAAGATCACCGATTTTCAAATTTAAGGGTTCTTTACCTTTTATGCTTTGATTTCCTATTTCGATCTTGAATTCGCTCTTGGGTGATCTAAAGTTTGAATAAGTGACCCATCTACTATAATATTTCGTGGCTAAGAGGTTGAGAGAGTTTTGTTAATGGTTGTTGACCAAATGAGCAACTTTTTAGACTTTTCTCTCTCTCATTCTATTATATAATGCTTGATTCATTGTATGATGCTGAATTGCTAGCAAGGTAGGCTGATTTGCTGGATATATAGACCATGCTAAGTCAAAAGTGGGTTAACCACTCCATATTTGGAAAGATATGCAAGTTAGCTATATAAAAAAAAATGTGACATAAGGGTATTTTTGATATTTCCATTTATTTCTAGAATTTGCCATTAGTTGCAAACCCTTAGGGTTTAGGTTTTGAGCAATCTAGGGTTTAGGGTTTGGAGCATTTAGAGTTTAGGGTTTTAGCAACTTGGATTTTAAAAATTTTCTAATTAGAATAGAAAATTTTGATTTAAAAATTACAATTAGGGATTCCTAATTAGTATAATTTTTCTAATTACATTAGGTCTTAAACCAATTAGGATTAATATTTTCCCAATTAATATTGCTATTTTAGCAATTAAATCCAGCCCTGTACAATTAGGGTTTCTGACGGAATAATTAGGGTTCAAAAATCAAGAATTAGAGTTTGCTAATTAATTAAGCTTTGCCCTAATTAGTAGTATAATTAATACCACATAAGCATTATAATTATCCTTTCTATTCCCAGATTAGGGTTTTAAATTACTGAAAATCTAAATTAGGGTTTCCACATCGGGTATTAGGGTTTTCTAATAAACAATTAAGGTTTCGTAATTCATTAGGGTTTTCCTAATTAATTTATAATTAATAGCGTTAAACCTTGTACATAGCATTGCATTCCCAATCTAAGGTTTTTAATATCCCGAATTAGAGTTTGATTCCTAAATCAAATTAGGGTTACTAAAACCGCTTTCTAGGGTTTCTTATCGACGTTAAGGTTTTCTAACCGAACGTTTGGCGTTTTAATATACTGATTAGGGTTTGACACATATATAATTTATCCGTCAACCCATGACCCTTAAACCACATTCTCGTATACATTTACATATCCATAAACACAACACATATTCACATAAATCCTTAATCTCAATAATTCACCTAAATCCTTCAATTTAATTTTGAAATCCTCAAAATTTAATCCCAATAACATCAAACGCATACACTTATTTTCTGTCTAGGTCTATTATTTGATCTTAAATCAATCATTTAAGATTTTAATAAATTGTCCAAATTCTCGGGTTGTCACAGAAGCCATTTCCTATAACACAAGAACAAAAATAAGTGAAATGTCACTAAAAATACTTACAGTTAACAAAGAATCAAGCCTAAAAGGTGTCCAAATTTTAGGAATAAACCCACTCATCACTGAACACTTATACATTTTAACAAATAGTGTGTATAAGTATGATTTTTACACAACCATTAAACATTGTGTAAACCGAAGTATACATAAGGATTATTCATAGTGTGTGTATATATATATATATATATATATATATATATATATATATATATATCTTAGCTCTAAGTATGAGTTAGGAAATTTTTGTGAACAATATGGTTTACCCCTTGTTGCTCCCTCTAGAAGAAAGCACAGACATAAACATATTGATTCCCATAAAAGTTACAAACTTCATATAAAGAGACGCAGTCATAACAAAGATAAAAATCAAGATAGTTATTATACTAAACCTAAAACTTCAGGTAGGAAATACAATAACAAACCAAAAAAATTTGATAAAAGTAAAATTGTTTGCCACAATTGTGGGCAGAAAGGGCACTATAAAAATGAGTGCAAAATAAAACAAAAATTATCCCAGTTAAATGTTTCAAGTGAAGATTATCTTCACAACTATAAGAATTAATGAGAATATAGAACAACATCAGTAATGATGATGGTTCTGATATTTCTTATTCTTCTACTAGCAGTATTAGTAACAAGGAAACAAGTAGTGATAATGAAGAAGTTACTATTTGTGCTGATAATTGTAACAAAAATTGTTGCAATAAAAGATTAAATGTGATTACCAAAGATGACGAAGAAATCTCTTTGTTGATCGATTTAATTAGTAAAATTTCTGACCCTGAGTTAAAGATCCAGTATACAAGACAACTAAAAGATTTGTTAACTACAGATAACAAAGTTAAGAACAAAAATATTAAAGCAAAAGAAAAGCCTATTTTTAGCCTTAATAAAACCCTTGAAAGATTTAAAACAATGGTTAAAGAAGTTACCCTTCCAGAATTAAATCAAGAAGTTAATAAACTTCAAAGAGAAATTTCTAACTTAAAATTTGATGTTTCTAATTTGAAGAAAGTACTTGAAGACAAAAAATTAGACTTTCAAGTACATGATTCCGCTTTTAGTGATGAAAATCATGATGAACCAGAATCATCGGGTACTAAAGAAGAGCCAGATCTTTTTGTTTAAGGTCTCTCTCTTAAAAGAATTAAAGATATAAGCATCCAAAAATGGTATATGTCTATTAACTTGGTTATCGATAAAACCTTCTCGATACAACTTCCCGCCTTAGTTGATACAGGAGTAGATCTGAATTGTATCCAAGAAGGATTAATCCCAACCAAGTACTATAAGAAAACTAGTGAAAAATTGAATTCAGCTAAAGGTAGTCAAATGAAAATAAAATATAAACTGCCTAAAGTTCATATTTGTCAAGATAACATGTGTTTTAAAACATCATTTGTTTTAATCCGTAATCTTATAGATAAGATCATCTTAGGATTACCGTTTATATATTTATTGTATCCTTTTACTACCAGTAATGAAGGATTAAGTTGTAAACATTTAGGAAAGAGAATAACATTTAAATTTCTAATCAAACCCAAAGAAAGATATTTAAGATTTATCCAGGATGAATCCATTTCTAATTCTTTGAATTTATTAAATTTCAAATCCATCCATTTAAACTTCTTAAAGGAAGAAATTAGATATAAACATATTGAAGAACAACTTAAAAATAAAGGGGTTCAAGAAAAGATTGAAGAGTTCAAAACTTATTTAAAAGAAAACCTTTGTTTTGACTCTCCTAATGCCTTTTGGCATCAGAAGAAACATATTGAAAGGCTTTCTTATGCTAAAGAATTCAAAGAACATTTGATTCCTACTAAGGCTAGGCCAATAAAAATGAATCACGAACAACTGGAGTTATGTAAAAAGGAAATTAATGATCTTCTTAGTAAATGGTTAATTAAACCTAGTAAATCTCCTTGGTCATGTCCTGCCTTTTATGTCAATAAAGAAGAATAGAAAGAGAGAGGTGTTCCCCGTCTAGTTATCAATTACAAACCATTAAACAAAGTTTTAGAATAGATTAGGTACCCTTTACCTAATAAGGAAGACCTCATTAATAGATTAAGCAATGCCACAATCTTCAGTAAGTTTGACCTCAAAACTATATTCTAGCAAGTTGCCATTCATCCCGAAGATAGGTACAAAAGAGCCTTTACCACCCCATTTGGTCATTACGAATGGAATGTTCACGCATTCGGTTTGAAAAATGCCCCTAGTGAATTTCAGAATATTCTCAATGACATTTTGAATCCTTTCAGTCATTTTGTCGTCGTTTACATTGATGATATTCTCATTTTCTCCAAATCCATTGAAGAACACATTAAACATTTGAAATTGTTCTTCAAAATAGTTAAAAGATAATGGACTTGTTCTGTCTCCTTCCAAATGTAGTTTATTTCAGACTAAAGTTCAGTTTCTTGGTCTCAATATTTATCAAAGACTTATTCAGCCTATTGATAGAGCTATTCAATTCACTAAAAGATTTCTTGATAAGATTACCAATAAAACCCAACTCCAGAGATTTCGAGGCTGGCTTAATTATATTGTAAAGTTCTATGAAAATCTCAGGAAGATTTGCAAACCTCTCTTTCAGCGTTTGCAAAGTAAACCTCCCCCTTGGGCTGACATTCATACTTCTGTCATCCAGCAAATCAAAAAATATGTTAAGGCCTTGCCTTGCCTTGGCATTTCCAATGATTCTGCCTTTAAAATTGTAGAAACTGATGCCTCAGATATTGGATTCGGAGGTGTCCTCAAACAAAAATTGACCCCCAATTCAACCGAACAAATTATTTGATTTCATTCAGCTGCATGGAATCCTACACAGTTAAATTATAGCACTATTAAAAAAGAAATACTTTCTTTAGTATTATGTATTAATAAATTTCAAAGTGACTTATTAAATAAAAAGTTTTTGGTTCGAATTAATTGCAAATCAGCAAAATATAGTTTAGAGAAAGATGTTGAAAATATCGCCTCTAAACATTCTTTTGTGAGATGGCAAGCCTTATTAAGCATTTTTGATTTTGAAATTGAATATATCAAAGGCAGTAACAATTCAATTCCCAACTTTCTCACCCGGGAATTCATTAATATTGGTACCCTTTGGGCCCAAATAATTAGCCCAAAGGACTTCGGTTCCTCACCCAGTTAATCCAGTCCCTTCAATTAACCAAGTTAATAAATTCCAGGTTCTTAGAACCGTTCCTAAGCCCTTTAATTCAGTAATTATGAGTAATCCCAAACCTGTTTATCCGTTCTGTAACCCTACCAAAGCCATAACCTCAACTATAGTTACTCAACCGTCTTCCTAATTCAAACTCAACTGGGAAAATAACCTATTTCATATTGAACCCCATATAAAACCCATTGATATTCCCATTAAACTTGCTTCCCAATTTTTTCCTTCGGGATGGCATTTTATTCCTCTTGCTCCTTATAAATCCCTTGCGTATTATAAGAATATCCTATTTGAAACCGAGTCAGTTTTCATCAAGACCATTTATGCTACGGATGATGAAACTAAAGTCCTTTATCACTCTTTATACATTAAGAAAATTATCCCGATAACTGATTGGGGTAATCATCCATCTGATCGTCAACAACTTTCTAATCAAAATAAATCATTTTGTTATTATAATTATATGGAAGCATGGAACAAGAGCTTCCTCTATCAAAACCAGTTACATAGTCTTTTGTGGTTTGTATAATTTGACCACAAGTTCAAAAGTCAATTTCCTATTTGGTTTCTGCTCTGGTGGTCAAGATTTGGTTCCTCTTTCGACCTCATTCCCTCTCCATTAAGAGCACAACTTAGTCATTTCTGTAACTATTGATGTCGGGATTTTTATTTGTCCCTTTTTTGTTCTTGTTCTTTGGTGTTCTCATGTTTGTGAGATTTATTTGAAAAAACAAGTGAAAAAGGTCCGACATGTATATGTCGAAGATTTGACTATAAGAGTCGCCTGTTGGTGTTTTTAACTGGGTGCACCAATAAAAACGAGAAAAGGTTTGCACATTGACCCAGTGATGTGACACTGCTAAACCGGTGTGTGAAACCGAGATTCATTTGGGTTCGGGGGCTTGATTATGCGGAGGGAAGGTGTTAGGCACCCCCCGACATCCGTGTTATGATGGTCACCGCCACTTTTCATGAAACTGTTATATGATTGTGTGTGTGTGTGTGGGTCAATGTGCTGTTATTTGGAAATAGTGTGAGGCCTCGTTCGCACCTATATACAAAGGGTTTGAATTTGTATGAAAAAAATTAGTTTTAAACATGATATAACATTGAGGTTTTGTAAAAGAGGTTTTTTAAGCCCTGTGCTCAATAGTAATTGAGACCTTTTCATACTTCCATTTTATTGTTAAATGTTCGGCTTGATTGCTTTTATTTTCGAGATGCGAAACATCTTTGAGAAAAAAATATATAGCAGTGTCGAACTCCTCATGGGCATGAAAGCCATCTAAGAAAATTCAAAACACAGAGAATAATTTACAAGCTACTTACAATTTGAAATGTCCATCACGAATCCAAAATCTAGATTCGATAAATCAATCGTGGTCAAATATTTCTTAGGCTCACATGATGCATGATTTATATGTAAGCGATGGCGATTATATATATAAAAGCGGTATATATATATATATATATATATATATATATATATATATATATATATATATATATATATATACATGATCAACCACCACGAAGCACCTCCATGGGGGATCGGGGAATGTAAATATATAAAAGCGGAAATATATATATAGAGACATGATCAATGTTGCCTCTTTTATAGTTCTAATAAAGAGCTCTAACTCATGCAAGCATACATGTGTCAACAAGTGTCTGAGAGTAAGTAAAATATCGATCCCACAGAAAAAGTTGTTAACCTTAGACTACTATGCATTAATTAACTCACTATATTTATATGCTAAGACTATGGACTTAATTGTTGATTTGAACTAATTAAGATTACTAACTAAAAATAAGAATATAAATGGACTAAATATAATGTGGAAACAATGGGATCCTAACTTCATTCGATATTTTGTTTAATCGCCATATGTCATGCAAGAAGTGTTCACATATCATAGGAAGATAGCCAAGAGCACGAAGAGAGTTATAACCATTTTCCAATGCACTATAACCAACTCATATAGCATCTACAGATGTTAGACTCTATGTAATCACCAATACCATCACAATTACCATATTCTTATGCGCAATTGAAATCCTATTGATTTTAAGCACAACCCTTATTCTAGCTCATACGGTGAAACAATATATTCCTATCTGATTCACAAAATATGCAAGACTTACTCTAGTCCCATATTCACATGCTATCATGATTACAATCCATATTTATATGATCATTTCAAATTCCATACAAATACTAGAACGAATGATTATCAGTCATTCTCATATGTAAAACAATCATGATAGATAACCCATATGATATGCAAAACAAATCTAACATTTAGATGTACAACCAAACTAAATATTAAAATCCGTTAGAATCCCATAATGGAGTTTAGTTCATGACTGAACCAAAAGCCATTATGGGATCAAGGTTAAACATGATCAATAAATAAACGAATAAGAGTAAGAGAAAAAGAACAATCAAATCCAATTGCTGAATTGTAATCAGTGATTAACTATTAAATCACAAAAGAATTCCATTAAACAATAACCAAAATCCACAATGGTGAAGAATTCCAAGAAGAAGAAGAGAAATAGACGTTATGGCTTCGTTCTCCGTTGGAATCTCTCCCAAGGTGTAAACCCTAGTTTCTAATATGAAAAATACGTAATAATAGTCAAGTCTCTCTCTGACACCAGTCAGAATCGTTTAAAACCAAATTACACATCATTAAATTGAGAATTAAAAATAAAACAAATTACAAAGATCGAAGATCGCATACGCCGACACCATGCGTCTCTAGTATCTCTACATCTCATGGTAGTGAGACTTACTGATGGTTAGGCCAATCCAGACGTCCTATCGCGCAGTCACGCGATCATGCCTCCTGGTATGCCAGTATCTAAGTATCTATCTACGTGGTAGCGTCCATTGCCTCGCTGGCACTTGACTTGCAGAAGGTTCCCCATGTAAAGCCTGCAGACTCATGGCATACGAGTCTTCACTTGTTACTTCATGCCGACACGTATTCTCTGCAGTTCTGAGTCCGGTTTTTTGCTCTGTTGTCTTTACTACTACTTGCTCACTCTTTCTTTAATACTCTTGCTTGATTTCCATGCCTCCTTGTACCCCCATGCCACGCACATCCTCGCCTTTCGACTAGCCTTCATGCATCCGCTCATCGATACCTCGAATTCCACCAAAATGAAGCCGATTCCTGCACTTATTCACCAAAAGGAGTTTTAAGTAAATGGAATGCGAAATAACGTGAAATGCAACTAAAACACAATGAAATGTACTTGAGGTGGGCACAATTCACATGGATTGATATACAATAAGTGAGTAAAAATATCACTTATCAATGAACCACCACAAAGCGCCTCCATGGGGGATCGAAAATGTAAATATATAAAAGCGATAAATATATATAGAGAGAGACATGATCAACCACCACGAAGCACCTCCATGGGGGATCAGAAATGTAAATAAAGCAGTAAATGAGATCAACCGCCACAAAGTAAACTCCAGGCGGGACTGAAGGTAAAGAAAGCAGTAAAAACGATCTACTACCACGAAGTAAACTCCAAAGTGAGACGAGAATGTAAGTAAAAAAGCGGTAAAGGCCACGTAAGTAAACTCCAGGACGACAAAAAATATTAAATATATATATATATATATATATATATATATATATATATATATATAAGAAGTAAACGCACCAGATATAAAATCCAGGCTCATCGAACAAAGTCCGACAACAGTTTATATATATATATATATATATATATATATATAAAAGCAGTAAACGCTCCAGATGTAAAATCCAGACTCATCGAACGAAGTTTGACAATAGTTCATATATATATATATAAGCAAGTAAACGCTCTGGACGTGAGTCCAGGCTTAATCGAGGCATAACTCAATAATGTTAGTCCATATATATATATAAGTATATATATATATATATATATATATATATAGAAATGAAAACCACGGACCAAAGTCGGGGCATACACACACTACACGACTTTCAATGTGAAGAAGAGTGTGTGAAAATATGAAGAGAAAGGCTTTATAGTGTGTAAGAAGGCTTACAGTGGACTGCCAAAGAAGACTTCTGTAGCATTAAGTGGATGAACACTCGGCTCCCGCTGGTAAAAATGTAGGTATATGTGAACTCACAAGTGTTTAAAATGAGAAAGCACTCAATATAGGGTGTGTACAGAGCAAATTGGATAGGGCTTCCTCGCCTTTCATCTCTTGAATATGACCACCCCAAGCTCTACATTAATAGAGCTGGGAGCCGCAGGTGTACCTGCAGCAACAACAGATGCTCCTGCAGCTGCCCGGGGTGCCTCGGGCTCCACAGGTCCCGCCGTCTCGAACTACATGCATGTGGCATCCCCGAATCCGGGTCCCAAATCACCACGGATTTAGTACAGTCCTTCTACAACTATTGCGGAAGATATAAACATAAATTGTTTATACAATACATTACACACTATTTTCCCCAAGGTCAAGTAACCTTAACTTATACACAAATCATAACTTATCTAACACATAACATTATTATCATACAACACTATTACAAATCTAATTGCGCACACTAACTTTAAGTTGGAACCATCTTTAACCTTTCCTTGATTCCGAACGTATTCACCTTATCTACAATGTTTATCATGATATAACAAGGGTGAGCATAAAGTTACCTAGCAAGTTTAAATACAATTTAAAGATATATCATGATTGAAAGAGTCTGAATAATAGGCTGGCTATAATTTATCAATATAATTGAGAACTAGCACGAACAAACTTTTGACTGAACAAGTATTAAACATGAACAAATTTATCTGGACCAACGGTAATGAAGGTGATCAGCCTTTCATACCTGACTTATACATGAAAGATGTACAGAGTACAATTCTATATGGCAATCAGCAATGATTAACCATAAGCATATCCGAATGAAACAACTCTTAGTAGAGTTAAGAAAAAACTTGCCTGTTCCGTTGATTACTGCTACACAAGTTATAACGCTTTATTCGAAGAGCTAATATTAGTAATATAGATCCACAATATTAGAATAATATCAATACTATTATAATACTATTATATATATACACATAGAATAATCTAAACACATAACATATAACCCTATCAGTCCATAATACACATAAGACATAGCATCAGGTCAAACTATTTAAGTCTGAGTTGAAACCGACACAATTCTATCATCTTGACGGTCTAGTCAGACAATTATCGAGTTTAAGTTCAATTAAACTTTGCCTAAACACTGAACAATATCTTAGATAATCATATTATCAGTCAAAACAATTTTCATAGGCATGTAATAATTTTCAGATAATTATTACCATTTATCATAATTTTTAATCATTAATATTGTATTTAAATGAATTAAATACCACATAATTTCTTAATCATTAATATTTATTTAATATTAAATATTAATAAAAATCATAACATATTATTATAACATAGTTATAATATATCAAAGTATTTTAATACCTTAAAATCATATTTATATGATTTTTAAACACATAAATCCATTATCCGCTAATTGATATTAATATCAAAATATTAATATTTTCATGACAAAATTTCAAAAGTTATATTTTATAACTTAAAATATTTTTCTAATACTTCAATTATTTTCATATAATTTTTAAAGCATTAATTCTATTTTTCCATAATTTATCTAATATATTTATTAAATAAATTAATTACCATTAATAATAAATTATTAATGAAATTCATCACAAATATTAAAAGTCATCAAAAATAACTTAAAATATTTTTTAACACCATAATATAATTTTTCATGAATTAAAACCATTTTTAAATAATTTATTTAATATTATAATTAAATAAATAAATAACTTTTATATCCCAAAATATTAAATATTTTTGAAATATACTAAAAATAATTAAAAACTATTTTTAGGACTTTAAAATAATTTTTCAAAATTTATTATGTATTTTAAATAATTAGAAACCATTTTTTTCTATTTATTTAATTAATTAAATCATTTTCCGAAAATAAGTGTAACTAAAGGGCCCTATAGCGACAGAACCGTCGCTATATGTGTTCTTGGTGTTCTTGGCCAATTTTTAGAAACTCATGTCAGAGTTCATGCTACCTTGTTTGACCAGCTATAATTCTTAGCCTATTGTGTGTCTGGGCCAGGTTAAAGATTGATCATGTAGTGTTTATGTAACATTACACGAACCAATCATCCGTATGCTCAAACAACAACAAAACAAGATAATCTGGGCATTCAAAATCCTTGTTTAGGTACTTTCTAGGTACTTTCTAGGTCATTTTAATCTAGGTTCTGTTTTTGCTTTTGATGGATTTATGATTTAAACTGGTAGTATTCATGACAAGGAACAACAAAATATTAAAATCACAGTTCAATAACATCCCAAACACCAGCTAAAGCTCAGTCAAAGCCTGACAGAAATAATGTTCTTAGAGTTTCTGGGAATTCCTAGAAACGATAAATATGATTGTCATGCCTTGTTTGACCAACTGTCACGCCCGATCTATTGATTACTAGTGGAATCTAAAGACATAATTTCAAAGTACATATACCAGGCTATAAGTATGCTACAACAAAAACATCATAATATTAAAAACCTGACAGATCAAGAAGGTTAAAATTTTTGTCAGACGGATATTTTAATTTCTGGGTTGCCCAGATTTTTGACCGGTCAACCTCGGTCAACGGGTTTTGACTGAGTATATCATGCAATCTAGACATCCAATAGCTATCCTACCACTTTCAGATGAAGGACCATATGAAAAACTACAGATTAAGACTTTAAAACAACAAAAATGAATAACAGAAAAAGAATTAAAACCCCTGACATTACGTTGTCAGACTACTCTTCAAAGTTTTTCCAGAAATTTTAAAACTTCATTCACATGTATCTTGATGTTATGGATCTAAGATACAATCACCCAGATCACTCAATAACATCATAATACACCACATTAAACATCTAAACACTAAGTGTTACGAGAATCAAAAGGATTTCTAGAATTTAGGGTTTATACCTCTTTAGGTTTTGATCAAGATTCTGATCCTTGATGTCTGTTCTTGGCTTGATAGAGATCATGCTAGGGACTGAATTACTTATACACTTCATGGGTCTAGAGAGGAAAATGATGGTTGAACATTTGGTGAACAAATGAGGCATACTAGTGTCCTTTTCTCTCTCTAAATCTATATATATAAATTGGTGCAATGTATTACAAGGTGTCATGTTAAATCAGATTGTAGCTGAGTAATAAGTCAAAAGGCTAGCATTAGTTGGTTACCAAATCAAGATTTGGTAAGATTTACACTCAACATTTTATAAAATGTGACAAAAGGGCATAATTGTCATTTCTATACAATTTTTAATTCTAAAATTGTCATTTGAACAAACCCTTAGGGTTTAGGGTTTAGCATTTTAGGGTTTAAGAATTAACCCTTAGGGTTTAGGTTTTAACCCTAAAGATTTTAGCAAATTAAAATTCTAAGATTTTCTAATTAGATTTTAAAATTGAAAATCATGATTTCTAAATTGTAATTAGGGCTTCCTAATTATATTATAATTTCCTAATCACATTAGGACTTAAACAAATTAGGATTAATATTTCCTAATTAAGATTGCTAATTTAGCAATTAAATCCACCACTGTAAGTTAGGGTTTCTAACGAAACAATTAGAGTTTAAAAATTGAAATTAGGATTTACAAATTAATTAAGCTTTATCCTGATTAAACTTATACTCAAAAGCACTTGAACATTATAATTATCATTTAAGTTCCCAGATTAAGGTTTCAAATTCCGGTCCAAATTAGGGTTTCCAGATCGGTATTAGGTTTTCTAATAGTCAATTAAGGTTTCCTTAATTAAGTTATAATTAATAACGTTTTAAACTTATTCATAGCATTTAAATTCCTGAATTAGAGTTTTTCAATATCCGAATTAAGGTTCCGAATTCCCAGAACTAAAATTAGGGTTCTAGAACCGATTTCTAGGGTTTCTTATCAAACGTTAGGGTTTTCTAACTGAACGTTGACGTTCTTAATATATATTAGGGTTTATCATTGATAAAATTTATCCGTCAACCTTGACTCTTAACCACATATTCAACACATACATTGTCCATATACACATAACATATTCACATATACACTTAATCCTGAATAATTCACCTAAATCCTTCACATAATTTTTTTAAATCCTCAAAATTCCATCCCAATAACATCAAACGCATACACTTATTTTCTGTCGAGGTCTATTATTTGACCTTAAATCAATCATTTAAGATTTTAATAAATTGTCTAATTTCTCGGGTTGTCACATTCACCCCTTCTTCTAAGAATTTCATCCCTGAAATTTACCTTACACCTTACACCGTACTTACACCATTCACACATCATTACATGCTACCCAATACACCACTCACAAGAGTAAAAAGTTTTCAAATTGTTTGGGGGTCATATAGACTATGAACACCTAGTTTTAACTGTGTATTCATACCGCCGTAAAACTTTACATTACTTGGTAGGTTTACAATCACAAAGAAGGTAAACTACTGTTGCTAGTACTTTAGGTGATTAGCCTATCGTACTCTTACGTCATGCATAACGTATTAATCATGTTTAGCGAATATTTACGCTACTAGATTGGATTATTTATCCAAACAACATAGTTCACCTCAGTCTTATCATAGGATTCCGCACCAAAACAATTTGGTTTGGGAAATTTCTTTCAATAAACACTTAGAGTTTTCATAACATTAGTCTAGCTGAATCGAATAGCGTAGACTCATATCAATAATTCAGTTCAATCAAATTATTTAGGTGTAGCCAAACCCCGTTGGCAAATTAAACTTTTTGAAAACATTTTTGAGAATGACGTCATGATGCCGTACTGTATTAACAGTCCGTTTGAGGATGTCGTCATTGTATGACTTTGTCATAACACATCATACAATAGTGGAACAACGACTTTAGGTCAAATTCACACTAAGTATTCCTGTATTTACAACTCCATCAACTTTTTATCATCTCTGCACCAGGTTACATGGTACATGAGTGATAAATAAAATAACTTTTGATATTTCAAATCATTTGAGTCTAGTCAAATAAATAAGTAGATAGATATTTTTAGACCGTTTCAAAAATGATTACGAGTCTACATTTTTTTTTAAAAGTACATAGTGCATATTTAGCTTGATGTCAAAATTTTGAAGTTTAGCTTAGCTAGGAGTTTAGGAAAACCTAATGCCTCCACTAATAATCATTTACTTAAATAGTCTATCTATTCCTATTATCCTTAACACTCCATTCATACAAAACTATACCCAGTTCGTCAAACCACACTTATGAGTCCATAAACTTGCCACAATCATATGAGTTTAAGAACTTACCCTAGTCAGACCTTTGGCGTCCATTCGCTGAGGGGTTCATAAACATTTCATATAACTATAAGTCAAGAATGTCACATAAGTATGAGTTTTAAGAACTCGTACTTAACCCTATATTCTCTACCTATGACCTATCTATTTGTTATAAACACGAGAAAGGAATCACCCTCTTAACATTTATATAGCAAATAGCGCGACACAACATTTCAATGATTATTAATGCCAGAAACTAAGTAGTTTTTACACCAAGTACAATTCCCCGCCCATACAAGGAATCATACAACTCAAATTTACATGAGTCCTCAATTGAAATCCCCACCTAATCTTAACCCCCTTCTCAATACGAATTTCATTTAATCCGTATTCATAATTCTTTCCTGAATCTGTATCAATTCACACATCAATCTTGATGTAAACTTTTCAATCATCAGATTAATTCTTTCTGACTGTCATAACCTTATCAGATCACGGGGTGATCTCATCGTATATATTACGATTCAATTCTATGTCTTGATCATTTTGTTTTACGATCTCCTATCCTCGCACTCATCTAACACCACTATTGTTCACCTTTATTATCAGAGTTAGGGAACTCTGTAACTTAACAACTTGCCGAGATTTGTCTTTGAATCTTACCGACCAACTAACTCTATGTGAGTTAGTACTTATCCTAATCATCACGGTTATTGGTCTCGTGTATTCCTACCTAAGCTTCATAACCAACAACTTTGATACCAATCAGGCATCCTCAATCCGTCCCAAATCACCGCGGATTCAAGATGACGATTCTTCTATAACTATTACGGAAGATATAAACATAAATTGTTTATACAATACATTTTACACACTATTCCCCCCAAAATCGAGTAACCTTAACTTATACACAATTCATCAACTATCTAACACATAACATTATTATCATACAACACTATTACAAATCTAATCGCGCACACTAACTTTAAGATGGAACTGTCTTTAACCTTTCCTTGATTTCGAACGTATTCACCTTATCTGCAATGTTTATCATGATATAGCAAGGGTGAACATGAAAGTTGCCCAGCAAGTTTAAATACAATTTAAAGATATATCATGATTGAAAGAGTCTCAATAATAAGTCGCTATAATTCATCAATATAATTGAGAACTAAAGACGAACAAACTTTTGACTAAACAAGTATTGAACATGAATAAATTTATCTGGACCAACGGTAATGAAGGTGATCAGCCTTTCATACCTGACTTATACATGCAAGATGTACAGAGTATAATTCTACATGGAAATCAGCAATGATTAACCATAAGCATATCTGAATGAAACAACTCTTAGTAGAGTTAAGAAAAAAACTGCCTCATTCAGTTGATTCTGCTACACAATTTATAACGCTTTATCCGAAGACCTAATATTAGTAATATAGATCTCCAATATTAGAATAATATCATCACTATATAATACTATTATATATATACACATAGAATAACCTAAACACATAACATATAACCCTATCAGTCCATAATACACATAAGACATAGCATCAGGTCAAACTATTTAAGTTTGAGTTGAAACCGACATAATTCTATCATCCCGACGGTCTAGTCAGACAATTATCGAGTTTAAGTTCAATTAAACTTTGCCTAAACACTTAACAATATCTTAGATAATCATATTATCAATTGAAAACAATTTTCATAGGCTTGTAATAATTTTCAGATAATTATTACCATTTAAAATGATTTTCAATCATTAATATTGTATTTAAATTATACAAATACCACATAATTTCTTAATCATTAATATTTATT
Organism: Panax ginseng; assembly: GCA_020205605.1. Classification (NCBI taxonomy): domain Eukaryota; kingdom Viridiplantae; phylum Streptophyta; class Magnoliopsida; order Apiales; family Araliaceae; genus Panax; species Panax ginseng. Next base: position 95,242,359 of record CM035129.1, read on the forward strand.
TATCATTAAATATTAATAAAAATCATAACATATTATTATAATATAATTATAATATATCAAAGTATTTTTAATACCTTAAAATCATATTTATATGATTTTTAAACACATAAATCCATTATCCGCTAATTGATATTAATATCAAAATACTAGTATTTTCATGACAAAATATCAAAAGTTATATTTTATAACTTAAAATATTTTTCTAACACTTAAATTATTTTCATATAATTTTTAAATCATTAATTCTATTTTTCTATAATTTATCTAATATATTTATTAAATAAATTAATTACCATTAATAATAAATTATTAATGAAATTCATCACAAAAATATTAAAAGTCATCAAAAATAACTTAAAATATTTTTTTAATATCATAATATAATTTTTCATGATTTTTCATTAAAACCTATTTTTAAATAATTTATTTAATATTATAATTAAATAAATAAATACCTTTTATATTCCAAAAATATTAAATATTTTTGAAATATACTCAAATTAATTAAAATAATTAAAAACTATTTTTTTAGAATTTATTATGTATTTTTAATAATTAAAACCATTTTTTCTATTTATTTAATTAATTAAATTATTTTCCAAAAATAAAGTGTCACTAGTAGGGCCTATAGCGGCAGGTAACCGTCGCTATAGGTGTTCTTGATGTTCTTTGCCAATTTCCGAAACTCATGTCGAAAGTTCATGCAAATTACAGTTCAATAACATCCCAAACACCAACTAAATCTTAGTCAAAGCCTAACAAAAATAATGTTCTTAGAGTTTTTGGGAATTCCTAGAAACGGTAAATATGATTGTCATGCCTTGTTTGACCAACTGTCACGCTCGATCTGTTGATTACTAGTGGAATCTAAAGACATAATTTCAAAGTACATATACCAGGCTATAAGTATGCTACAACAAAAACATCATAACATTAAAAACCTGACAGATCAAGAAGGTTAAAATTCTTGTCAGACGGATATTTTAATTTCTGGGTTGCCCAGATTTTTGACCGGTCAACCTCGGTCAACGGGTTTTGACTGAGTATATCATGCAATCTAGATATCCAATAGCTATCCTACCACTTTCAGATGAAGGACCATATGAAAAACTACAGATTAAGACTTTAAAACAACAAAAATCAATAACAGAAAAAGAATTAAAACCCATGACATTACGTTGTCAGACTACTCTTCAAAGTTTTTCCAGAAATTTTAAAACTTCATTTTCGTGTATCTTGATTTTATGGATCTAAGATACAATCACCCAGATCACTCAATAACATCATAATACACCACGTTAAACATCTAAACACTAATTGTTACGAGAATCAAAAGGATTTCTAGAATTTAGGGTTTATACCTCTTTAGGCTTTGATCAAGATTCTGATCCTTGATGTCTGTTCTTGGCTTGATAGAGATCATGCTAGGGACTGAATTACTTATACACTTCATGGGTCTAGAGAGGAAAATGATGGTTGAACATTTGGTGAACAAATGAGGCATACTAGTGTCCTTTTCTCTCTCTAAATCTATATATTTAAATTGGTGCAATGTATTACAAGGTGTCATGCTAAATTAGATTGTAGCTGAGTAATAAGTCAAAAGGCTAGCATTAGTTGGTTACCAAATCAAGATTTGGTAAGATTTACACTCAACATTTTATAAAATGTGACAAAAGGGCATAATTTTCATTTCTATACAATTTTTAATTCTAAAATTGTTATTTGATTAAACCCTTAGGGTTTAGGGTTTAGCATTTTAGGGGTTAGGGTATAACCCTTAGGGTTTAGGTTTTAACCCTAAAGATTTTAGCAAATTAAAATTCTAAGATTTTCTAATTAGATTTTAAAATAGAAAATCATGATTTCTAAATTGTAATTAGGGCTTCCTAATTATATTATAATTTCCTAATCACATTAGGACTTAAACAAATTAGGATTAATATTTCCTAATTAAGATTGCTAATTTAGCAATTAAATCCACCACTGTAAGTTAGGATTTCTAACGGAACAATTAGGGTTTAAAATTTAAAATTAGGATTTGCAAATTAATTAAGCTTTACCCTGATTAAGTTTATACTCAAAAGCACTTGAGCATTATAATTATCATTTAAGTTCCTAGATTAGGGTTTCAAATTCCCAGAGTCTGAAATTTGGGTTTCCAAATCTGGTATTAGGGTTTTTTAATAGTCAATTAAGGTTTCCTTAATTAAGTTATAATTAATAACGTTTTAAACTTATTCATAGCATTTAAATTCCCGAATTAGAGTTTTTCAATATCCGAATTAAGGTTTCGGATTCCCGGAACTAAAATTAGGGTTCCAGAATCGGTTTCTAGGGTTTCTTATCAAAGTTAGGGTTTTCTAACTGAACGTTGACGTTCTTAATATACGATTAGGGTTTATCACAGATATAATTTATTTGGTCCACCCTTGACTCTTCACCACATTCTGAACACATCATTGTCCATATACACATAACATATTCACATATACACTTAATCCTGAATAATTCACCAAAAGCCTACACATAATTTTTAAATCCTCAAAATTCCTTCCCAAAAACATCAAACGCATACACTTATTTTCTGTCTAGGTCTATTATTTGACCTTAAACCAATCATTTAAGATTTTAATAAATTGTCTAATTTCTCGGGTTGTCACAATGCACGCGTGCAACGTGATGTCCACTCGAACTTGCGTAACTTCAATCCGAGCATCTGATTGAGGTGTATAAGACCTTTTTTGGATTGTTGTTGTCGAGAGCTGTGCAATGACATGTGATTAGAGGTTGTACGAAGTCAGGACGATGGAACTATGTCCTCTCTCTTCAAGCTTCAAATTCTCTCTGGTGTGCTGCCTTACGTAGTAGTCACTTGGGATTGAAACTCCTTGGCTCTTTGGGACATTGTTGTGTAGAATTTATATTGATTGTTGTTTGTTGAGACGACGCCATGTGAGGTTGAGGTGGCAATTTGACGACTTTTCCCTTCACCGGGGTTATCTCCAGTTTTGGCTGATAAAGCAGACGTTGCTCAGGGTTATCTCTGAGATTGGGCTGCTACAAGTGTTGAATGCCCTCAGGGATATCTTTGAGGTATGCCTGTACTCCTGGGGTTATCTTCGGGTTTATGAATTGAGTGCCTCAGTGTGAGTCCCGAGGTTGAAGCTGACTGCATGGGTCGAAAGAAGCATCTTCGAGGTTATCTCCGGAACTGTAACTACACTCTTGGGGTTATCTCTAAGGTTGGCATTGTTTTTCCCGGTGTTGTTTCCAGGACTGAGACTGAACATCTCGGGGTTATCTCCAAGATGAATTGGCCTTTTTCCGTTGGAATTTCCAGTATTTGCACTGCTATCCTCGGGGTTATCTCCGAGGTGGGGAAAGGATACTCCTGGTATGTTTTTCGGGGTTGAAACTGAACTTCCGGTGGTATTTCTGGGATTAAACTGAGCTATCTTCCAAGGATATCTCTGGAAGAAGATTCCGCACTTCCTGCAATATTAGTAATAGGTAGGCAAAAAATTTCGAGTGTCTACAAATGCCACTCTTTATCATATTCATGTAATGCAATGGCATGGATAGGATAAAGAATACTAGACACTTGAAATGCAACAAGATGATTATGATGCAATGCATAAGAACATGATGAAAATGTATGTGGTTTGTTGGATTGTCCTCCAACATGATGGGATGATTGTCGACTCCATGTTGCTTCTACCAAGGACGATAATAAATAACCAGCCTGATGAACAGTCTCGGATGCGTGATCCACAGCTACCAGGAATCTCTAGGATTGTTGACGTTGGGGCTATCACCAAAGTCTTAAATCCTTGATATAGACTTTAACTTGAAGATGTATCTCTCATGTAAAAGAGACTTTGTGGGGATGGGTTTTATCTATTGAGGATGTGTATAACATATTCCATCACCGGTCCTCCCCGATGAGGACGTTTTTCCCTGGTTTGTATCGTCAGGTCCTTCCGTTACTCTGTTGGAGTTACTGCCAATAGTTGGTGTTTTCAGGGTTGCCCGACCTTCATTGACATGTGTATCAACGGATGAGATCCTGCTGAGGATAATGTCAAGGCTGCTTGACCTTCATTGACATGTGCATCAACGGTTGAAAAATGCGTGACACCCCCGTCGGGGACCACGTCAATGCTGCTTGACCTTCATTGACGTGTGCATCAACGGTTGAAAAATGTGTGACTCCCCCACCGGGGACCATGTCAAGGCTGCTTGACCTTCATTGATGTGTGCATCAACGGTTGAAAAATGTGTGACACCCCCACCGAGGACCATGTCAAGGCTGTTTTACCTTTATTTACGGCATCAGACCTTTGTGAGATATTGCCGAATGTAGTTTGCAACAACTGAGATCATCGATATAGTGCGCCCTGTGTTTGGGCGAAGACCAAAGAGTGTTATGTAAAGCCAGAGTTTGGCCCATGAAAACCATGATTTCAGGCTATTCCGCTCAATCGCGTAGCGTTTTTATTCCTGATTTGACCTTTTCAGCTTGTAAGAACTCCTTTGCAACTCAAACTGGACCGAGCCAGAGGGGTGGGACCCAGATAGGGGTGCCGCAGGTACACATGCAGCAGCCACAGGTGGACCTGCGGCCAACCGTGACTTCCCTTTAATGGGATGGTTGATGTGCCAAGTTATTTCAAGCTGCATCGCGAAGGAAACCTAAGAGCTCTTCTTCAGATTTGCTGTGTTCGGACGACTTTCAACAAATTCTTTCACCGTACAAGTGTTCTACACTATCCTGGTAACGTATGCATGTATTCTTTTCCAGTTTTCATCCGTTGGAAAATGAAAAATCACATAAAATGCATCTAAACACATAATAGTGATTATGCATACTGAAATGACTTGTTAAAAAATATTCAACATAGTAAATGTTAGTATTAAACCATGCTGAACATAATAATGTGAAAAAATTTGACTTTTGAAATAGTTAAATTGACACCTTTTTCTGCTATTTCTTATCCTATTTGAGGACAAATGAGCAAAGGTGAAAAAAGAAAAATAATCCTAGTAATTAGGCTACCCTTATAGATTTTTTACTTTGATATACAAATGCATGTAGGATGTTTATGATTGTGGGCAAATGTGCTACTGAATGGCCACCTATTCATGCCTATGTGCATGGGGATAGTCCTATTTACAAAGGGGACTATGTCAAAAATTTTCCAAAATGTAGGCATTGGATAGTCATGCGTTTTTAACTCTACTGTAGATGTATGTTAAAATAATGCATGCATGCATGTAGTCATAAAACTGCATTTTGAAAAGCTTAAGATAAGAATTTACCACTCCCTTTTTAAGGTGATTTGGAGACTTGTTATCCAGATATATGGATCTGAATCAGCCGAGTAGTTCCCATATGGCCATTTCTGGTGTGCGGAGGAGGGCTTCTGAAGTGCCTTGACCCCGTTCTGTGAGACAGCCTCATCGTTTAGCGGAGGCAGTGATACGTTCTATCAAGGTTGATGTACCGGATGTGGAAGACGAGGAGGAGGATGTACCAGTTGAGGCTCCCGCTTTTGCTGCACATGTTCCCTATAGGGACCTCCCGAGTATTCAGGTGGTGAACCAAGAGTTGTTGGGCAATTTGAGTAGACATCCTTCAGTTTACTTGCATGCAAATGAGGTACAAAGCTAAACTTTGATCTTCCTTCTTTCCTATTAATGAGGAGTAAAGGATTCTGATGTTGATCCTCTTTGTGATGTAGGTTCCCGGGTTTACACAGCTTAGAGGGGACTTGTTCAGCATTTACGCCATGTGCCAGGCTCTACATCCTGATTATAGAGCGATCGTGCATGACTGGGGATTTGGAGCACTCTTTTCCATCGTTCCCCACCGTTGTCCCTGGGGTTACCTATGATCATTATCTGAGTGCTGGTCTCACCAGACTCAGTCACTCCATTTGTTGGATTGTGAGGTGATGACTACGCTGATGGATTGGCGGTTTATCACAAGTATGGAGTTTGGAGGGGCACCAGTGCCTTGTACGACGGATATTACCCCGACTGCCATCAGATCCTTGCTAGGAGTTTCGGCGGAGGCGCTCAACGGCAAGACTGTTCGTATAGGTCCTTTGAGCATAGATGCTATGAGTGGGATATTGAGTGAGCCCATACCCGATGATGTGAGAGTCAGGGATCGCATTCTTCGGCAATTGCTCCTGATGATCATTAGGGGCTGCTTCATAGCTAATAACTCTTCTACGGTGTCCTTCACTTTGATCAGCGCCACTCGACATGTGGACTGTATTGGAGAGTATGATTGGGGTTCCTACACCTTTGCCTATTTCCTCATGGGAATACGCATTCATTCGCAGGGCTTGACAGAGGCTTGGATAGGATTTTACCCATTTCTGCTGGTGAGTATTTCTCTTGTAATTTCTCATGTACAAGTTAAGAGTGTTGACTGACAGTAGATGTTTGCCTTTGTGTTGGCAGTTCTGGGCCTATGAGAGGCTCCCATGCTTATGTCCAGTGAGTGTGTTAGGATTAGATACCTACCCACGAGGACGACGATGGCATCTTTCCATACTGACGGAGGTCCCTGTTGCTGAGGGTTTCACTCATTGCCTCCTACAACCAGAGTTGTTGACGTCTGATGTCATCACATGGGTTCCCTATTCAGGGGACCATTTGAGCATTGGATTTGAGGATGGGTACCTGACTGGTGTCGAGCACGTGATTTCCACCTGTAAGATTTCTCTCTTCACAGATGGAGGATGAGAGCTTTATTTAGGAGAGCGTGCTATTAGGAGCACCACATGAGAGATTTGTATACCGATCTTACATCCTACCAGGGGTTATTGGCATGTGTCGTAGTCACCCATCATTGATATCCCATTGTTGGGTGTTAACGGTTTTACATTATCATGGGGTCCCTTCACTTAGGAGATATTCCAGCATTGGTGGTTCCCTCGTGCCATTGGAGCCCAGACCCGCACCACTCAGTTCATGGGAGATATGGTTCCTGGATCTATGATGATGATGGATTGGCTAACTTGTGTCCGAGATCTGACTCATTTGACACATATTGGCAGTTGGACTGGGCATATTTCTTTATCCGACACTTGGGCAGAGATCCTTCAGAGGCAGATACTTTTGATCATTCCAACTTTGGCACTGGCCCCTTAGGTGACCCATATGGCTTTGCTGGTGCAGATCCTCCCTTGCATAGGCTTGACATCCATGTGGATAAAGATCCAGTGACTCAGGAGGAGTTACATCAGGTTGACATGATTGATGATGTAGACATTGTCACCATTATCTTCTTCTGATGTATATTCTTGTTATCTCTTTTGATAGGCCTCTGTTAGACATTGGGTGGCTTTCCACCATTCTCGCTATATCTTTTGATAGGCCTCTGTTAGATGTAGGGCGTCTGTGCCCTATTTCTCTGCATGTCTAGCTGTATAGAGATGTATTAGATGATGATATACTTAGGAATGTATGTACAGTTTTCCATTCTCTATATCATATTGCCATCTATTGTTCATCATGCATGTATTATGTTATGCATATGTATGTATGTCTAGAGATATTAGGCATTGACCCCTGGATGGTCTTATGACATGACCCGTACAGATGTCTTCTTCGACAGTTAGCCGTATTGATCATACTCCACCAGTGTTGGTGGCATCCCGTCTGAGATCGTTGTATGATTGTGACACCCCCAAATCTGGGTTACCTGACCCCCGAGTTTGGTGCTCACGATTCACAACATAAATAACATCTAACTACCCATTCATTGATGAATAGAATATTACACCACATTAACTGATAAAGTTAATACATTCGTCCCATGTTATCTAACCTTAACATTACAAACATACCCTTTAGATATACAAAAAGGGTTTACAAACATAACATAATAATAATGTTATTCATAATTAATTTATCATTATGTCTTTGCCTTTGTCCTTCATAGCACCTCCTACCACTTCATCCCTAGCTGAAAAGTTTTATTTAGCAAGGGTGAGCAACAAATTTGCCCCGCAAGTTAAGATATACAATGAATGTATAAAAATCAAGAATAACAGACTATCTATTTTGATAGAATAAAACCAAAGTTCGGGGAACTTTGAAATAGCTGAACAATTTGTTATTTACTAACAAGTCTTCTCATTCTATGCAACACAATAATTTAATAATGAAAGAGTACAACGCTTTCAAAGTTTCTATGATATTCAATTGAATAACAATTTAGAAGTATTCTCCAAAGTTTAAGCTGCATGATCTCAAATGATCTTGAAATTATCTTTTCGAGTAACTATCAAAGATTTACTCTGATATACCCAAATATAGGATGGAAATATCTTCAAAAGTTATGCTGAGTGATCACAAAGGATCTTGAACTTCTCTTCTCGAGTAACTATCAAAGATATACTTTGATATACCCAGGTGTATCAGATAATAAAGATTAAGTCATACCCCTCTGCAAGTACTTAGAGCGGCCAACTCCTTGTACCCTATATTATGCATAATACTTACACGCGCGCAAAGGACGAATATACAACCAAATATGTTCCCTTTATATAAAAAGGTTGTTCTTCTCAATCTTAGAATCAGAATTTGATTTAACAATGAAATACAATGATTTCAATATCTAATCACTTCTCGATCTAACCGAAATAATTAGCATCGATCTGTCAATAATAATTGAATTCTCTTTTCAAACCTATCCAGTTCTAACAAATGTTCGTCTGACCAGAATAATTAGCTAAGACATTTCTCAACACAATTTGACAATAGACAGGAATTATCTGTACTGTCAATAATAGCTTCTACGGATGTAAATATCCAATAATAGTTATTCTCTAAGTATATTCTCGGAATCATTAATTCAGTTTGAATTAATAAACATGTATTAACTACGAATAATAAACAATAAATTCTTGGACGCGGTCTAATCAAAAATAATTAACCACCATAGTATTTAAATAGATATAACTCAAGGTTGAGTTAAGAAAACTTGCCTTCCGCGTTGATTACTGCTACACAATATACTTATCTGTGTTTGAAAGACCTAAAATCACAATATCGGTCTCATAATTAGCACAATATTTCACAACATGTAACACTGTAATTTGCAGTCAAACTTTCTCCTAGGCACATTACCACATAGCCACATTAGTGTTTATAACTTATATAAACACTCATTAAGTCTAACTAGTTCGGTCTGGTTGGACTTCGATCTATTCTAGGTGTATTGGTCACCCTATCCGACAATTAACACTTACATTGTCAAATAAACTCAGTTTCAAAGCTTCAATATTATTTTAGATAAGTCAAATATCGTTTATAATATTTTTTGGAAGCTTTTAATAATTTATAAACAATTATTATAATTTATAATAATTTTTCAAACACCGGAATCATTTTTAAATGATTTAAATACTGTTTAATTCCATCATCATTAATATTTAGTTATATTAAAATATTAATGATATATTTGTCAAAATATTAAAGTTATTAATAATAACTTAAAATATTTTAAAATCATCAATATTCTATTTAAATAATTTTAAAATAATTAAAATTATTTTTAAACCATCACCATTAATTATAACTTAAAATACTTTTAAATTTTTTTTCCCATTTTTAAATGATTTTTAAATCAATAAAATCATTTTTAATACATTTATTTAATATTATAATTAAATAAATTTAATATCATTAATATTAATTTATTAATGAGAATTCTCCAAAAATATTGAAAATTATATTTTATAATTTAAAATATTTTTAAACACTTTATTCTTATTTAAAATGATTTTTTATAATATTAAAATAATTTTTAACTCATTTATTTAATATAATAATTAAATAAATCTAATATCATTAATATTAAATTATTAATGAAAATTCTCTAAAAATATTAAAAGTTATATTTTATAACTTCAAATATTTTTAAACACTTTATTTTTATTTTAAATGATTTTTTATAATATTAAAATCATTTTTCTCTAATTTATTTAATACACTAATTAAATAAATTAAATATCATTAATATTCAAATATTTATAAATATTAATGAAAATATCCCAAATAATCAAAAGTTATTTTTCATAATTTAAAATAATTTTTAAAACCATTTTTATAATTTTTTTAGAATTTATTTCTATTTTTAATTAATTTCTGGAAAATCAGAAAATAGAAATTAACTAAACCGTCGCTATAGCCTATAGCGACGCTTTCTGTCGTTGTAGGTGTTCTTAAGCTCAGGAACATTGATAGCCGGCTTAGCAAGGGTCATGGTTTGACTAGCTTATAATTCTCAGTATAATCCTGTTCTGGGCTAGTTTAAACGTTGATCTTATAGTAAGTATGCACCACTACAACTATAAACCAATATGAAGATCCGACTATGCAAAGTCACTGTCAGACGTTACCTGGGTTTTCCAGAAACCCAGGCAGTTCGAGTGGTCACTTTCTAGTTCAATTTAATCTGAGTTCTGATCGTTATTTTGGTGGTTTTTTGGTTCATACATGTAGTATACATGACAAGGAACAACGACATAGCAAGATCTCAGTCCAAATATAACATAACCACCAGATCGAATCTAGTCAAACCTTGTCAGAGGGCTCTTGCTAACAGTTTCTGGAAATTCCAGAAACTTCATCCGTGATCAAATGGTCTAGTTTGACCATCCACTACAACCAACATATGTGTTGTATAAGAGATCTAAAGGCCAGGATCTATTTTAACGCCCCCAAATCCGGGTATCTTCCAACCCGACAGATGGTGCTACACGGTACTCATAACTGTACATTCATTCTATTGAAACGACATCAAAATGTGTGTATCAATGACATTCTTATTACATTAATAATATTACATCTCGTTCTCAGGTTCTATAACCATTACATTCTTTGTTCATCATACTATAATATATACAACTTACTAGTTTATTACAAGGTAAACTAATCGTTCATCTTCGTCTTGCCTTTATCCTTGTCAGATCCTTTGGTTCAATCGGTCTTAGCTGCATTCATATGGTTCAAGCAAGAGTGAGTATAACAATCTCAGAAAGTACAATAATTTCTTTTAAACGACATGCTTGAAACATAGGAATCGTATATCTTCAATAACTGGATAATAGTTATGAAGTACTATCGATAATTTAAAATATCACTTCTTTTCCTTCAAAACGTTTTACAATGACAATATTCAGTAAAACGTCAATTCTGGCTCAAGACCATGAGCATTTCATATTTTCTTTGAAAAGGACAACCCGACACTAAGTCCGTAAGTCCGGCATATCTTACGAGCACTTCTGGGTGATCAACCCATAGTACTCTATGTTGATCAACACTACATCCTTTAAACGTATATACGTTTAAGTTTTGGCAACCTCGCATGCCCATCGAATAATAGATGAAAAATACATTTGTTTATTCATACTCAGGATTACCTTGAATCCGTACCAAGCAATTGGCGTAGGATAGCGTTATCAATTCTATATTGAAAGACTTGTAAATAAATCAATCAACTCTTCAAGATTAGTCTAGCCGAGTTAAAACTGGCATCGACATTTTCGTAAAATAATTCATGCGTCTCATAACATGAATCACTGAAAACCTGGCTAACACGAAGGTTAGACAAGTGTTTAGAAAACTTGCCTTCAGCGTCTGCTACAGTAAAATTACTTTTCCTTTCAGTCTTTACGGTCTCTACAACACAACCATATAACATACCACATTAGGTCATGAATGAACATACATGGTTCCTAATGAATCTTACCCTTCTTCTCAATCTAATCATGTATTAGATTTATTATTATTGGTTCCGGCTTGCCATTATCTTTTACATCATTCCTACCAACTTCTTTCTCTTCTATGTCTTACGTGGATTTACTTCATTAATTGAACTCATTTCGAGTTAATCATTCTTCCTCACGGCTTACTAACATTATTACGTTATTAATCGAACTCGATCGTTAAGTATACTTATTGCATATCATTCACGTTCACGTAATTTTTAACAATTTTTAGTTTATAACTCTCAACGTTATAATCATCATCATTATTGAATACATTTCATTTTCTTATACTTTACGTTCTTCGTTTAATTATTCATTAAACAACATTAAATTCCTAAAGTCATCACTATACAAGTGATTTAGGAAAGGTCTTATTATGTTCATTAACCAATTATATGACCCATACTTGTCTTGCAACCCATTGGATTAATAGTTTGGGGTTAAGGTTTAATTAACCTAACTTATACATTGGGCTTGTATTAGCAATTCTTTGGGCTTTACCATTAGCTTGCATTGGGCTTACACATTAATCCATATTGGACTTACCCATTTCTACACTTGGGCCTTATCAATTCTCATTGCACTTTACAATGTTCTACAAAATCCTATAAGTCAAATTCATTTAACTTAAAGCCTTATAACGTATAATTTACGTATTCATCTCGTATTCCCACTCATATACTTATTCATATACGACATACTATGCTTCATTGATACTCGTATACTTCTGACTATACTCGTATTCATTACTTCGTACAATACCTACGTATTATACAATCATCGCTTTAATTTATTATACGCATCTCATTTCCTTCTCGAAAATCACTTTCCCTAACCGTTAGGTTTTAAGTCCGCAGGCAAAAAACTGTGTTTGCCATAACTGAAATATTATTGGATATTCCATCTCGTCTTAGAATTCTATCATTATATATTTCTCGGAAGTTCAAAAATAATTCCAGAGCAGAAATGTGTTAATAGTGTTTTTCAGAAAACTTCTCGGAAAGCTTTTATTTTTGTCTTGGAAATTCAAACACTTTAATTTTACCACGTAGCCAAATACTACGACGTTCCGACATATCTACGTCATAGAACGACCTTCAATTAGCTTACTCCCATAAATAATTAATTAAATTCATTTAATCCACATAAACAAATAAAAATTTATTTCTCATAAAATCCGATTTTTCTGGGGCGTTACACTCTTCCCCCGTTATAAGGATTCTGTCCCCAGAATCTCGCTAATAACAAATACATCATTGAGGAAACATTTTCCTTCATTTTAATCTCGAATCCCCACGTTGCTTCTTTAGCATTGTGGTTCTTTTAAATCACCTTCATCGAAGATATTATCTTAATTCACATGACTTGCCACTTCCTATCAATAATATGAGTTGGAAGTTAAACATTTACTCACACATTATGCTATCTCCCCTTTATTAATCCTTCTTTTAACTCATAATTATATGATACTCAAATTCCTCCTTCAAAATGAGATGATACTTGATATTCTCTTCATTCGCTTACCTTTTTCGTTACCTATTTGTATTTACTCCACTCATTCCATTTTCGTGGATTGAGTCTACATTGTGGATAACATCTCTACTGCTTCATTCCATAAATTAACTTCTAACTCTGTTCTTGCCACCTCCGTTATTAACTCATTATGAGTCGCTAACATTGATAGCTTTTCCCTACCCTTCCTACACAATGCGTAGGCTTCTATGTTTACCTTTCCTGTATGATATAACATATCACATTCGTAATCTTTCATCAATTCTAATCACCTTCTCTACTTCATATTCAACTCCTTTTGTGTGAAGATATATTTCAGACTCTTAAAGTCCGTGTATATCTCACATTTCCCCCCCGAAAAATACTATCTTTTAAGCAAAAATTCATACTTAGTGAATTTTGTATCCAACTTCTCCCTCTGTAGTGTTTCTCACACTATCTTCAAATGTTCAGTGTGATCTTCTAGCGTCTTAAAACAGACCAGAATATCACCAATGATCCTTACGACATACTCGTCCAAATATTACTTGAACACTCTGTGACACTAATGGTACTTTCAAACATAGCACCTCACAAGGGTACCTATCAATTTGCCACAGACTTGCTCGGCTTCCCCTACGGAAAGTCTAACTTCCGTACACTAGTCCACCCAAATGACATAACCAAAAACTCGTAATAACCATAACAAGTTTTGAACGTCGTCCTAGGTACATCCTCCTTCCTCCTTACTTTTAACCTACGATACCCCGTACAAAAATCTCATCTTAGAAAAATTACTTTGCCCTTTTCAACTGATCAAATAGATCATCGATCCTGGGCAATGGGTATTTATTCTTAACCGCTAATCAAATAGTTATATATTTGACTTACGTATTGGTTTATTTAATCTTACTTCTTTAGGGTTCATGTTCTTTTGACCTAAGTTTACGCGACCTTCTTTCATTATCAGCTTACAGCTTTATGACATACGGAGATGTCTTACTTATTATGCTCATCATCTTCGATGATTTACATTCTTATATTCTTCTCATTATTTCTCTATGACTCAACACACATCGCTCCTCTACTAGTAGTCCATATGGTACTCTAAGTGGTTTCCCATAAACAACCAACAAACAAGTTCCCGTCTCATCTACACTGCCATCGCAGTGAGTTAGATCGGTTGCCAGTTTCGTATATACCTTCGCTCTCTGAAGGAATTGTTTAGCCCAGCTCCCATATGTCAACCATCAAAGGTTACGATTGTACTACGACCTAAACTTATCTTAACATTCTTCTAGATTGCATCATGATTAGACAACAAGAGCGTCCCGGTGATTTATTACCGTAAAATACTACCTTGGGTTCCTTAGAAATCCAAAGGTTTACACTTTTCTTATAACAATTTATTGAAGTTCTATGGTTAATTAACCCATTCATACCGAGAATTACTTCAAATTCTCTTAACTTTATCAGTACTTATATACCGATACTTACTTACATTTCTTATTCATGAAACCTTTTCCCCGAATATAATCAACGAAAGTTATTACCTCATTCTTTACCTTAACATTTTAAAGGTATTTGTAATCCCTTTCGGGAATGAACCACATACAAAACAACTAAGGTTTCTCTTAGGATTAGGAAAATTGGGTAATATATGACCCTCATGTTCACAGTTATAACAAACCGATTTCCCTTCAAACAAACTCCTAAATGAGTCTTTCCACACCACTTACATGTTTCGATCCTACACTTAGGAGCCCCATGTCCCAATCCAGTATTCCCGGAGTTAGAATTCTTTCTTTTTGACATACTGCCACTACCACTGGTGTGACGCCCCCAAAATAGGTATACATCACCTATTCTGAGTCACCAAATACATGTAACAGAATAAAAATACAATCTTAAATATACAACATAAAATTGCGAGTTTTAATACAAATATTGTCTTCTGGCGGTATTCAAACTTCGAGAATAAGTCCTCAATACATTTATTATCACACTTTTTCATAAAATAGTGAGGACTACTAATGCTATGATCTGGACCGTTACTCTGTTCCCCGACTAGTCCCTGCTACGTTCTCATTTCCTGAAGAGAACAATGAAACAAAAAGGGTGAGCTCAACTAGCCTAGCAAGAAATATTATGACTAAGATAATGCAGAATAAATTATCGTTAGTCTTCAACAGTGTTAAACAGATAAAATATAACAAAGGTCAAGTTTAACTGCAGTTAAACAAGAAATCCATTAGAAGAGTCAAGTGGAGAATAAAATCTACTATCTTCTAAGATTAAAAGGTTTTTAATCACTTTTATCGCTGAGACTCAGCTTAATAAATAATTCACATCATCAAATCATCCCTGCATTACAGGCCAAGGATATGCTTTAGTATCACGACCACGAATTATCCATGCACTACGGGCCAAAGATAATCGTGTTTTTCATCAACTAGATCTGATCATGCCATAAAACAATTCATCTTTGCACCCTTGGCCGAAGAGAATCCATAGCCATAATCATACCAAAAATTGTCCATCAATGCACTACGAGCCAATGAGGACTTTTGCCACATCATTTGCAACATTACGGTCATGATTATACCGAATAATCCCTGGTCATAATCATACCTAGTCCATCTATGCACTACAGGCCACAGATGACTTTCAACATAATATAAACATGAGGATGATGACAATGACATAATAATTCAATAAAAAAAGTTCAAGAATTAATTTATCCAGGAACTAATAACGTCCAAATTGTCAACATGATACTGCTTTGTGGAGTAAAAAAAATTCAAGAATGCTCAAAAGAATATTTCCATGAAAAGATACTGGATGAAGCGTAAATATCAAGGATATTCCACTAATTTCATGGAGTATAAAAGCCAAAACTTTAACCAAATGAGTATCATAAAATATATGAAACTGCAATGGATTTTCACCCGACATGCGGTAATCCACGTAGACATATCATTTCCACAATTTAAAAAGAAATGAATACGAAGGGTCATTCACCATGTATGTGGTAATCCACATAGACAGGTTATTCCAACAGAATAATAAATAATGGAATAACAGAAGAATTCACCATACATGTGATAGATCGCATGACGAGTTATTCAAACGAAATAATAAATAATGGAACCGGTCATGCGTAAGCGCGCAAAGCGGGATATATTCAACAAAATAATAAATAATGGAACCAGGTCATTCATAAACCACACAGACACATTGTTCCAACAGAATAATAAAGAATGGAACCAGGTCATGCGTAAACGCACAGACAGGATATTCCAACAGAATAATAAAGAATGGAATAACAGAAGAATTTCACCATAAATGCGGTACTTCAAATAGACAGGTTATTCCAACATAATAATAAAGAATGGAATAACTGAAGAATTTCACCATGTATGTGATACTTTGCATAAATAGATTATTCCAACATAATAATAAAGAATGGAATAACAGAAGAATTTCACCAAGTATAGGGTAGTCCGCGTATACGGGTTATTCCAACAGAATTATAAAGAATGGAATAGCAGAAGTTCTCTTCATGAATACGAAAGAAATAATACCCCTTACCGTTAAAGAAGAGTATTCTGACTGGTAGTGCGAGGATATTCTTGAAGAAAACTTTCACTACGCTCAAAGCTTCTTAAAACTCTAAAGAAATACACTCAAGATTATAGAAGAATTCTCTGAACTTCGGGTGTGGTTTTCAATTCTAACTAAGCATCCTATTTATAGGAAAATAGAAAGGATACTATGCTGCACTATGCAATAAAATATAATATATTCTCTATATATATATATATTATATAAAATATAATAAAACAAATAACTTTATAAAAGTATTCTGTTTTATATAAAAATATTTTACTATGCAAAACACTATGCATAATATAATATTATATATTCTATTTATAGTCTAATAAAATGAATAACTTTATAAAAGTATTCAGTTTTATATAAAAAGCTTTTTTGTTTTATTACATTAATAATACTAATAAAACAAAACTCATCATCATTATTATAATTCACACTATTAATCGACCAGGTCGTTCCCAAGAAAGAGGGGGCTTTCCAATAAGGATTTCTCCCTATTGGCGCACAATTAGATGACCAAACCTCTCCTTGACAGAACTTCTAGACATCGTTAATATTGCAAATAATAACATTAATAACTTCGTCATCTCAATTATTGATTTAATAATATATAAAATATCGACAATAATTGAATCAAATAACGTGAGATACTATGCAACAATTATTGTAGCAATAATTGAACAAAACTGAGTGACTTCTCACGTAAGCATCAATAATCAATACCGTGTGCTATTATGCAACCACAGCAGTATTCTTTATACTTTACTACCTAGTAGTTCAATAGTTTTAACGGTAAAACTTCCTGCGTTATTTTCATAAAAAATATTCTTGTCGTTTTCTTAATCGAATAATAATTACATTGTGGGGTCAATGATGATTGTGCCGTTGTACAAATATTCCCTATTAAAATGAATATTCCCCGACCAATCGAATATTATATAACAACTTGCATACTTTGCAAAATTTATAAATATTTCCCACAACTATAACATTATATCAAATCCACACCATAATATTCAAAAAAAATTATTTCGAGAAAATTAAATCTTTATTCGTAAAATTTGGGATTTTATAATCTCCCCTCCTTATGAAATTTTGCCCTCAAAATTTACGTACATACCTGGTATGCCGAACAGGTGAGGATACCTCGACTTCATTTCAGATTCTAACTCTTGAAGTATAACCTTTGAGTGTCGAATATGATCCTTCTTATCTAAGATTTTAACACGTATCTCCTCATACGTTAAATCTTCTGCTATCTCATCCGGTTCTAAATTAATAATGTGGTTCGGGTCGTCCACATATTTACGTAACATCGATACGTGAAAAACGTTATGAACACGTGACATACTTGGCTGTAAAACGAGTCTATAGGCCACAATTCCTACTCGATCGAGGATTTCAAATGGGTCAATTAAATTGAGGGTTGAGATTTCCTCTCTTCGTCGACTCTTGCTTCTAGAATAACGCCCTCTGGAACCTTCTTCTTCACATTCATCAGCTCCTGGTGTGTAGCTTGAGCGGCTTTAACTTTATCGATTAAAGTCGATTCTACTAGTATATTCGTTATCTTCATGTGGGTCCTTAGAGTATTTAACTCTATCTTCATCATTTGTAAGTTATACAAAATGGGTCTTTGTGTTAACAACATCGCACTCGCATACGATCTTCTACTCAACACGTCAGCTACCACGTTCGCTCTTCCACGATGGTATAGTCGTAATCTTCAACAGCTCGAGCCAACATCTTTGGCGTATGTTACGTTCGTTTTGGGTGAAGAAAATATTTGAGGGTTTAAGAAATGGGTTTTGTACCGGGGTAAATACAAAATTTGATTTCGCGCTCTAGGGGTAGGCTAATAAGTCTTCAAGAATACATCAGGAAATTTATTAACGATAGAAATATCATTCAAAACTGTGACTCTCATCCAAGACTTGGATAACATGTCACATTGATACCTATCAACTTGCCATCGTCATTGACAACATCGCCTATAGAATGTCTGGCTTCGGTGCATTCCACACAAGGAAGTCACCAGAAAAAGGCTAAGGGCTCTTTACTTATGACTTGATATGACAATGATTGACTTTAGTGGTTTGGTTACTTTGAATTCGCATAACAGGTTGGTTAGGAGTATGAAAGCTAACAACCTTACAAAAAGCATGAAGAGTAGTTAACCAATCGATTCCTAAAATCACATCAAAGGCAAGTATTTTCAAAGAGATAAGATCGACAGGTAACGTGAAAGTGTTGATTTGAATCAAACAAGATTTATAAATAGTGGAGGTAACGAAGGTTTCTCCCAACCCGAGTTTCAACGAGATAAATCAAAGTCTAACTTCTCCGGAGTTAAATTCAAACATTGAACACAACTAGGTGAAATAAAAGAGTGAGTAGAACCAAGTATCTAACACGGTATAGACTTAAGAGTTTATGATTAACTTACCCATGATAATTTTATTCGGGTTCCTCGTCACGAGAAAAAAAAATGCTCTCTCTTAAACTCTAGGCTTTGGCTTATGCAGGACATCCTTTGGCATCACTATCCCAAATGGAATTGACTTCACCATACGATAAAATTGAGCTAGGTGACCTTCTCTTCGCAATTAAAATACACTTTGGATTCTTTGCGTCTGGATTTTGACGGATGTGTCCCTCTGTCGCATTTGAAACATATCGATCGGTGGTCGTTATTCTTCCTTTAAAACGGTGTTGGTGCTTCTTTGTCTTTCCATCATTATTGAACCTTCTCTTCTTGAAATTTCCACTTCTATTATCTTGGCCATGATTACCACCAAAAGTGGTTACCATTCTTGGCATGATAATTTCCCCGATGGTTATCATTGTTAGATGGCCGTTTCCACCGGTAGGATTATTATCGTGTTGTTGGTCGTTGCCTTTTGGTTGTGCTGACTCATTATCGCGCTCCAATAACTAAGCCCTATTCACAACATCTGAATATAAACAAAGTTTGTGAGAAATGAGGTATTGACGTATTTTGGGTTTCAAACCTCTTAGAAACATTCGCATCATTCGCTTCTCATTATCTACCAAATGGGACGCAAACCGGGACAACTCAGCAAACTTGGGTTCGTACTGCGACAAGGTTATGTTGTTTTGCTCCAACTTGATAAACTCCACCTCCATCATGTGACGAATACTTTCGGGAAAGTACTTGTCATTGAACAACTCTTGGAACTTCTCCCAAGACATCTTGAGTGCGTTATGCTGGGTACATTTTACAGATTCCCACCAGTAATCTACCTCTTCACGCAACATAAAGGTGGCAAAGGGAACCTTTTGCTCCTCGGAGCATCCCAAGACATCAAATATCTTGGTGATCTGCTTTAACCACGTCTCCGCCTTAAGTGGTTCTTGATTTCCTAAAACCTCCGGTGGTCCCAGCTCCTTGAACTGCTTAGCGGTGACCGACCGTGGGTTGCCATTATTTCCACCTACATTTTGAACAGGAGTCTCTCTCACATGATGTTGCATGAATTGCATAAAGCCTCTGGGCATTCCATCGTTCATCATTTGGTCAGTGTTTTTGTTTGCATGAGGATTGTCGCCTTCCTGATGCACATTATCCTGATTATTGATCTGTGGAGACTCAACGGTCTCCTGTGCTCCATTGCTATTCTCAACATTCTCTGATGTCATTTTCAAATACTGCCACAAAACAAGGGTTAATTAACATATCACATATTATTTATATACTCTAACCGACCAATTAAATACCACATAAACTTAGGTAGGTCATACTAGCAAAGGAATTCCCCGTCTCTCCCCTCCTAGTTCTTATCTCACATCTCAGCCAGAAATCATATCCCTAAGCTTTGATACCAACTGTTACACCCCCAAAATAGGTATACATCACCTATTCTGAGTCACCAAATACATGTAACAGAATAAAAATACAATCTTAAATATACAACATAAGCTGCGAGTTTTAATACAAATATTGTCTTCTAGACAGTATTCAAACTCAGAATAAGTCCTCAATACATTTATTATCACACTTTTCCATAGAATAGTGAGGACTACTAATGCTATCATCTGGACCATCACTCTATTCCCCGACTAGTCCCTGCTACATTCTCATTTCCTGAAGAGAACAATGAAAGCAAAAGGGTGAGCTCAACTAGCCCAGTAAGAAATATTATGACTAAGATAATACAGAATAAATTATCGTTAGTCTTCAACAGTGTTAAACTGATAAAATATAACAAAGGTCAAGTTTAACTGCAACGGAACAAGCAATCCATTAGAAGAGTCAAGTAGAGTATAAAATCTACTATCTTCTATGATTTAAAAGGTTTTTAATCACTTTAATTGCTGAGACTCAGCTTAATAAATAATTCACATCATCAAATCATCCTTGCATTATAGGCCAAGGATATGCTTTAGTATCACGACCACGAATTATCCATGCACTACGGGCCAAAGATAATCGTGTTTTCATCAACGGTCCTGATCATGCCATAAAACAATTCATCTTTGCACCCTTGGCCGAAGAGAATCCATAACCATAAGCATACCAAAAACTGTCCATCAATGCACTACGAGCCAATGATGACTTTTTCCACATCATTTGTAACATTACGGTCATGATTATACCAAATAATCCCTGGTCATAATCATACTAAGTCCATCTATGCACTACAGGCCACAGATGACTTTCAACATAATATAAACATGAGGATGATGACAATGAGATAATAATTCAATAAAAAGAGTTCAAGAATTAATTTATCCAGGAACTAATAACGTCCAAATTGTCAACATGATACTGCTTTGTGGAGTAAAAAAAAATTCAAGAATGCTCAGAAGAATATTTCCATGAAAAGATACTGGAAGAAGTGCAAATATCAAGGATATTCCACTAATTTTATGGAGTATAAAAGCCAAAACTTTAACCAAATGAGTATCATAGAATATATGAAACTGCAATGGATTTTCACCCGACATGCGGTAATCCACGTAGACAGATCATTTTCACAATTTAATAAGAAATGAATACGAAGGGTCATTCACCATGCATGTGGTAATCCAGATAGACAGGTTATTCCAACAGAATAATAAATAATGGAATAACAGAAGAATTCACCATGCATGCGATAGACCGCACAGACAGGTTATTCCAACATATTAATAAATAATGGAACCAGGTCATACGTAAATGCACCGACAGGATATTCCAACATAAAAATAAATAATGGAACCAGGTCACGCATAAACCGCACAGACAGGATGTTCCAACAAAATAATAAAGAATGGAACCAGGTCATGCGTAAATGCACAGACAGGATATTCCAACAGAATAATAAAGAATGGAATAACAGAAGAATTTCACCATGTATGCGGTACTTCGCATAGACAGGTTATTCCAACATAATAATAAAGAATGGAATAACAGAAGAATTTTACCATGTATGCGGTACTTCGCATAAATAGGTTATTCCAACATAATAATAAAGAATGGAATAATAGAAGAATTTCACCAAGTATAGGGTAGTCCGCGTATACAGGTTATTCCAACGGAATAATAAAGAATAGAATAACAGAAGTTGTCTTCATGAATACGAAAGAAATAATACCCTTTACCGTAAAAGAAAAGTATTCCGACTGCTAGGGCGAGGATATTCTTGAAGAAAACTTGCACTAAGCTCAAAGCTTCTTAAAACTCTAAAGAAATACACTCAAGATTATAGAAGAATTCTCTGAACTTCTGGTGTGGTTTTCAATTCTAACTAAGCATCCTATTTATAGGAAAGTAGAAAGGATACTATGCTGCACTATGCAATAAAATATAATATATTCTATATATATATATATTATTTAAAATCTAATAAAACAAATAACTTTATAAAAGTATTTTATTTTATATAAAAAGATTTTACTATGCAAAACACTATGCATAATAGAATATTATATATTCTATTTATAGTCTAATAAAACGAATAACTTTATAAAAATATTATGTTTTATATAAAAATCTTTTCTATTTTATTACATTAATAATACTAATAAAACAAAACTCATCATCATTATTATAATTCACACTATTAATCGACTAGGTCGTTCCCAGGAAAGAGGGGGCTTTCCAAAAGGATTTCTCCCTATTGGCGCGCAATTAGGTGACCAAACCTCTCCTTGACAGAACGTCTAGACATCGTTAATATTTCAAATAATAACATTAATAACTTCGTCGTCTCAATTATTGACTTAATAATATATAAAATAACGACAATAATTGAATCAAATAACGTGAGATACTATGCAACAATTACTGTAGCAATAATTGAACAAAACTAAGTGACTTCTCACGTAAGCATCAATAATCAATACTGTGTGCTACTATGCAACCACGCGTATTACTATACTTTTACTACCGAGTAGTTCAACAGTTTTAATGGTAAAACTTCCGTCGTTATTTTTATAAAAATATTTTTGTCGTTTTCTCAATCCGATAATAATTTTGTTATGGGGTCCACCAATGATTGTGCCGTTGTACGAATATTCCCTGTTAAAATGAATATTCCCCGACCAATCGAATATTATATAACAACTTGCATACTTTGCAAAATTTATAAATATTACCCACAACTATAACATTATATCAAATCCACACCATAATATTCAAAAAAATTATTTCGAGAAAATTAAATCTTTATTCTTAAAATTGGGATTTTACAACTGACACTCTCTGCCTTGGTTCCTCCCTCCCCCTTGCTCTTATCTTTTCTTACTGTATGGTATTGAGTTAACGCCTCACTACCACCCTCTGATATAATCACCTTCTCCAGAATGGTCCCATAGGAAACAATATGAAACACCGAAATCCTACTATAGAGTCAGGGTTTCAGGCCCTACTCAAACCTACAAGCCTTCCTCTCCTCAGTGTCCACTTGATGTGGAGCAAACTTTGCTAATTCATTGAATTTGGCCATGTACTGGGGAACCATCATGTCCCCTAGTTTAAGTTCTAAGAATGTAATCTCCATCCTCCTTTACATGTTTATAGGGAAATAATTCTCGAAGAAAACCTTCTTGAACTGTTCCCACGTTACCGCATCTGTTCTAGCCCCACCCTTGTGAGCCTCCCACCAAAATTTTCCTTCCTCTTTCATCATGTAAGTCACAAAAGAAGTCTTTTGCGTCTCACCTATATTTGTAATAACAAACGCCTTCTCTATTTCCTTTACCCATATCTGGGCTTCTAATGGGTCCGTTGTTCTTTTGAACTCCAGTGGACCTACGCTTTTAAATTCTTTAAAGGTAGTCGTTCTGGCTAACCTAGGTTCCGCAGGTACTCTACCCCCGGTTTAGTTAAATGTAGTCGTTAATAAATTAACGAACTCTTGCATAGGGTTAATTTAACCCCCCTCCCTTGATTATCATTATTTGATTTCGCTTCCAGATTGCGTTGTCTTCTCCGTGATGACATTTTCTGATTAAATAAATAGAATTTCATTATCATCTATTTACTTATTTCATTATTATTCGCCATATAACAACTCATACCATAACAAAGCATATTAAATGAAAACTTCATTATATTCATATGCTTCTTCATAGTTTGAAACTATTTAAACTTTGCTCCCATAGCCAAGAGCTATTACATTTCTATCCTGCAATTGAACTTCTCAAAAGTTTGGATTCACAAAAAGACTACCCTATTTATACAAAAGAGGGTTTTACGTCACTACACACATCTTTATAACTCTAGACTTCTAATAATGCATAAAAATGTCCTCGTGTTTCTCATTCATAATCATCTCTACAGTATCCTGACTAATAGTATGTCGAGTTTGTCCTGACTCCATGGGATGACAAGCAACTTTCAGCTTAAAATCCATATGAGCAATCTTATGGATGTAAGACATCCATGCTATCTTCCGATCCTTCTCCCCAAATTCTTTTCGAAGCTCATCCGCCTCCTTCTTAAAATCCCTAGCCTTATTTATCATGAGCACGTTCTCATCATGCTTGGTCTCAAAATCTGCTTCTGCGAACACCTTAACTTTATGGAGATAATTAACCTCTTCACTCTGATTCTGCACAACTGTACTCGGTTGCACATTCATGTCAAGCACTGCCAGATACAATGCTCTCATTGCATCTAGAGGTATTGGCTCTAGTGTAGGTACCACCTTATTAACCGATGTTACCTCCATTTCCTCCTCCTCATAGACCATCATATTAAGATATGACGCTATATCCATATCTCTCTCGGAGTAGTCCTCCTCAGAAAAGTACTCCACTGTCTCCGACTCCTCTAGAATCACTAATGGTACCTCCGCCACTGGCATGGGTACAGGCTCTACTCTGATCACAGTTTCTTCGCTCATCGCATGTATATCTCTATACATCAAGTTATCGATCGACATCCTATAATAACACATAACATGTTAATTTGTACATAACACACCATAGTATAAGTACAAATCACATTTAATTTATTTAGGGTTACTTTCCATCTTTTAAATCTTTCGGTACTGAGTTTCCTCAATACCTTATTAACTCATTTGACTGAAGTAAAGCTTGAGTTTACTTCCTTCGGACTTTTCTTCCTTAACGAGGTTATTAGCCTAAGGTTCTTCCCCCCTTAAGTTTTATAACCTAATAATTTGATACCAACCTATGACTCCCCCAAATCCGGGTATCTTCTAACCCGATAGATGGTGCTACACGGTACTCATAACTGTACATTCATTCTATTGAAACGACATCAAAATGTGTGTATCAACGACATTCTTATTACATTAATAATATTACATCCCGTTCCCAAGTTCTATAACCATTACATTCTTTGTTCATCATACTATAATATATAAAACTTACTAGTTTATTACAAGGTAAACTAATTATTCATCTTCGTCTTGCCTTTATCCTTGTCAGATCCCTTGATTCAATCGGTCTTAGCTGCATTCATATGATTCAAGCAAGAGTGAGCATAACAAGCTCAACAAGTACAACAATTTCTTTTAAATGACATGCTTGAAACATAGGAATCGTATATCTTCAATAACTGGATAATAGTTATGAAGTACTATCGATAATTTAAAATATCACTTCTTTTCTTTCAAAACATTTTACAATGACAATATTCAGTAAAACGTCAATTCTGGCTCAAGACTATGAGCATTTCATATTTTCTTTGAAAAGGACAATCCGGCACTAAGTCCGTAAGTCCGGTATATCTTACGAGCACTTCTGGGTGATCAACCCATAGTACTCTATGTTGATCAACACTACATCTTTTAAATGTATGTACGTTTAAGTTTTGGCAACCTCGCGTGCCCATCGAATAATTGATGAAAAATACATTTGTTTATTCATACTCAGGCTTACCTTAAATCCGTACCAAACAATTGGCGTAGGATAGCGTTAATCAACTCTTCAAGATTAGTCTAACCGAGTTAAAACTGGCAACGACATTTTCGTAAAACAATTCATGCGTCTCATAACATGAATCACTGAAAACCTGGCTAACACGAAGGTTAGACAAGCGTTTAGAAAATTTCCTTCAGTGTCTGCTATAGTAAAATTACTTTTCCTTTCAGTCTTTACGGTCTCTACAACACATAACCATATAACATACCACATTAGGTCATGAATGAACATACATGGTTCCTAATGAATCTTACCCGTCTTCTCAATCTAATCATGTATTAGATTTATTATTATTGGTTCCAGCTTGCCATTATCTTTTACATCATTCCTACCAACTTCTTTCTCTTCTATGTCTTACGTGGATTTACTTCATTAATAGAACCTGTTTCGAGTTAATCATTCTTCCTCACGGCTTACTAACATTATTACGTTATTAATCGAACTCGATCGTTAAGTATACTTATTGCATATCATTCACGTTCACGTAATATTTAACAATTTTTAGTTTATAACTCTCAACGTTATAGTCATCATCATTATTGAATACATTTCATTTTCTTATAATTTACGTTATTCGTTTAATTATTCATTAAACAACATTAAATTCCTAAATTCATCACTATACAAGTGATTTAGGAAAGGTCTTATTATGTTCATTAACCAATTATATGACCCATACTTGTCTTGCAACCCATTGGGTTCATAAATAACTTGGTCAACAAAAGTGCACTGCAGGCGCCGTGGCGCGGCATTCCTTTGTACTAGTGGCGTTACTACGTGAAATTCCAGTAGCCAACCCCCTTGCTTTGGTGTTATGGTAGCGATTCATAAAGCTCTCATGCAAGCCATTGCGGTGCAGGACTTCGATCCCTGAAAAATTTGACATGAATAAATTTGTATGTGAGATTCCTGGGCTCATAACTTCTTCGTTATAAGTTCGAATTGGCTCGTTCAAGAGCCTACGGTTCACAAATTACATACTCTATGTGTTCACGCAAGAATTTTATCTATTTGACTTCGTTAACTAAAAATTCACCTATTAGTTCATTTTAACGAAAATTATAAACGTTCATGAACGTTCAACGCTCGTTTCTTCGTTCTAAGTCAGAAATCGGTCATTCTCGAGTCCGCAACTCTAAAATGCCAAATAAGACTTGTCTCTATTGAAAACTAATGTTTCCAAGCTCAATATCAAAATTCGACTTCCATTCGGAGAATTTCACGAATTCGACGATTATCGTCTAATCGTGTGAATTCTGGCATAACTTCGTTCCTTATGATTTGTTCATCGTTCAAATGGATTCAATCCATCATACTAATATCTTAACATACATATTTCATTAGCTTATAAACATGATAAGTTATTACTTATTCTTTGTGAGTTTATAACTTATAAAAGTATAAACTACTTATAACTTCCTTTTTCATGACTTATTATAGATTAAGTCTTTTAACCACATTTCTTGCTTCTTATTATCATACAATCTTATTAAAGTAAACAAATGAGTAGTTATATAAGCTCTTCATAAGTTCATAACTTAATTAAGTTTGAATTACTTATTCATGATTTATACGGCTTAAGTCCATTGATTAATCATTCTTATCATTCCTTAACATACATGTTCTACCACTACCCACTTCTCTAACAATGGAAGAGAAAGAGAATCATGGTTTAAGTTCTTACCCTTGATAATCACTTGGTTAATATTTAAGCTCCTTCTTGCTTCTTGAATTATCAAAGGCCAACTTATTCTAGCTTTTGTAGCTTTTTCTCTCTAACCAATAAGCTATAAGTTATTGGATGAAAATCTAATAGCTAACAAATGAGCTAGCAAGCTTCCTATTTATAGGAAAACCAAAGTGAGGGCATTTTAGTCCAAAGCCAATCCCACCTCCTTATTACACCTCCTTACTATTCATTACCTAGACATTAAGTTAACTTGGCCTCCACATTTACTTAACTCTTAAGTATACTTGCTTAGCACATAGTTATCCTTTACTTGCTCATCAAATTAATTACTTGGCTATCACAACACTTAGCCATTAAGTTACTTGGTCATCACATAAAAGCACTTTGCTTGCTCACCACACTTACTTAGCCATTAAGTCTACTTAACTTATCATTTGCTTAACACTTAAGTCTACCTGCTCATCATACTTATTTCTTGGCCACCAAGATCACCCATGTGATCATGGGTTGCCCCATGGATCCTCCTAATCTATTGGATTAATAGTTTGGGCTTAAGGTTTAATTAACCTAACTTATACATTGGGCTTGCAGTAACAATTCTTTGGGCTTTACCATTAGCTTGCATTGGGCTTACACATTAATCCCTATCGGACTTACCCATTTCTACACTTGGGCCTTATCAATTCTCATTGCACTTTACAATGTTCTACACAATCCTATAAGTCAAATTCATTTAACTTAAAGCCTTATAACGTAAAATTTACGTATTCATCTGGTATTCCCACTCGTATACTTATTCATATACGACATACTATGCTTCATTCATACTCGTATAACACTTCGGATTATACTCGTATTCATTACTTCGTACAATACCTACGTATTAAACAATCATCGCTTTAATTTATTATACGCATCTCATTTCCTTCTCAAAAATAACTTTCCCTAACCGTTAGGTTTTAAGTCCGCAGGTAAAAAACTGTGTTTGCCATAACCAAAATATTATTGGATATTCTATCTCGTCTTAGAATCCTATCATTACATATTTCTTGGAAGTTCAAAAATAATTTCCGAGCAGAAATGTGTGAATAGTGTTTTTCAGAAAATTTCTCGGAAAGCTTTTATTTTCGTCTTGGAAATTCAAACAATTAATTCTACCATGTAGCCAAAATACTACGACATTCCGAAATATCTAGGTCATAGAACGACCTTCAATTAGCTTACTCCCATAAATAATTAATTAAATTCATTTAATCCATATAATCAAATAAAAATTTATTTCTCATAAAATCCGATTTTGCTGGGGCGTTACATCTATTGTCCATCTAACAACCTACAAACTGGTTACAAATACATCATCAAACAACATCATATTTGACAGATCTGGGCCTTCAAAAATCATGTCAGACACTAGAAAATGATTTTTGGGTTACCCAGAAATCGTCCGCTCATGCCCGGTCAACGGGATTTGACCATTTATAACTTAAAATCTGGACATCCAATAGCTACGATTCTAGTTCTAGATCAAAGTACTCATGTCCGACTACACATTCAAAGCTTAAAACAACAAAAATAATAAACAGACAAGAATCTACAGCCATTGACATTCGCTTGTCAGACCACATTTTGAGTTCAAGAACAGTTTTTGAAAATCATCATTTTAATGTCTTTTGATGCTATGGATCTATGATGGTCATAAAACATCCATTAGCACATAGATAAACACATAAACATGATTTTTTACTAAGCATACAAGATCAAAATAGATTTAGTGGTGTATATCTTCTTGTCTAATCCTTGATCTTTGATCTCTCCTACTGTTCTTAGTGTTCTAAGAGGTGTTTTAGGGACTGATACACTTTGATATTTTGGAGGTTTGGGTGAGAGAGAAGTGAGTTGAGAGCTTGTAAGAAAATAAGCCAATTATGCACACTTTCTCTCTCTTTCATCCATATATAATATGATATAAAGCATATATCTGATGTGTTGACTAATTGGCTGGAGATTTTTTGTCACCAAGTCAAATTATTAGGTCACCAACTCTTGATTTGGAAAGATTTACAAGTTAGCTCATTAAAGAATAAAAAGGGGTAATTTTGTCATTTGCATTTTAATTTTAATAGCATACTTGGCATTTTCCAAACCCTTAGGGTTTAACCCTAAGGTTATAACCCTTAGGTTTTATAACTTTAGTTTTTAGGATTTTTTTTTCTAATTAGGGTTTTAATTAGAAATTTAAAATTTCAAAAATATAATTAGGGTTTCCTGATTAATTTAGGGTTTTCTAATTATATTAAAGTTTAATAATCATGTTAGGCTAGCTAATTAGGATTAGGATTTCCTAATTAGGGTTTAGGATTCCCGAATTTAAAATTAGAGTTTCCCGACGTTCGTTTAGGGTTCCTAACTGTACGTTAGGGTTTCTAGATCTGAGATTAGGGTTTTTAATCCCTTATTAAGGTTTACTAAGTTTAGACCCTATCCAATCAATCATTGGTCATTAACTCCATACATCACAAACATATACACATAGATACTTCTATTATAACTGTGATTTCTGTTGAATCCCTATCCGAACTTAGGGTTAGGGTTTTTAATTCTCGGTTAAGCACAACTCTACTCTTATTTCTCAGTCAATACACAAATTGACTAATTCTCACAGCTCGTATCATAGATACACATCACAATATTGATAATCAATATCAATATTAATTTTAAAAAAAAATTATTCGTAAAAATTTAGATTATTCAAAATCCCGGGTTATTACATTCTCCCCTCCTTATAAGTATTTTGTCCTCGGAATCACTGCTTTCTTATACTCTACAATCTTTTAAAGTTGTATCATCAATTCATTCTTATCCACACAATATTAATTCGTGTCTTATATTCTAACCTGTGACTTGGATCTATAAAAGAAAACAAATCATAGCGATATCTAACCAATATTATTCGCGTAATTTAAGTATTAAGCGAAATCGTTACTTGTTGCCACCTCTGACGACTCTCTCAATCTTCTGTTATCATGTTGAATGTACAAATCTTTGGTCTTCCCAGGTCTGTCTTGGTCCTTTAATTGTCAAGGGTCCACTACCGGGTCCCTTGTTGACACTTTCTTTCTCCACATTCCACTTTGGACAGTTCTGAACCATATGATCAGTCGATATGCACGCAAAACTGTAATACTCGAGAAATTCCATGTATTATTAAATAAATATATTAATGGAAATAAATATTTATTTGATTATGAATGATTTTGTGTTGTGAGATAACTCAATTATATTAAATAACTGAATAATTGAGGATATGTGGAGTTTTGTGATGAACTCATTAAAAGCCTTGTGTGGCATGGTGACGGGAAATATTAACAGTAATATTAGTTAACAAAGGAATTATTAAGGTAAGCAATTAAGTAATATTAATTGTTAAGTGTTGTTATGGATTTTTAATTGATGTTAATAAGGTCGATTAATATGTGATTATTAATTGTTATTTAATTGATAATGGTTGTGGTGGAATATTGAATTCTTGGTAATTAATTTATAATAGGTGATTACTATATAGATAAGTAATGATTATGGAAATCCATAAATTATATTTATCAATGATTAATTGATATTGGTGATAATTAATTAGGGAAGTGCATGATTTAATTACTTCACATAAATGAGTAAGTTAGTAAGATAATAATATTATATTAACAGTTATGTGCATATGAGCATATACAACCATACTATATGGTGCAGTGTGACATTTATGTGGCTATATATATTAAGTCTTATAAACTATATTGTATGAGCATTGCGACAAAATATATTGGGACTATATATTATAAATGCATTATCTATGTAGCAATATGTATGTGGGCATGTGTGGAGATAATATACCATGAACTATTACAGTATACCAGTGTGATGAAATGTACATGGATTATATGTATATTACTTTTCCATATTTCATCTACTACATTAAAACCTTAATTATTAAGTATGACATTTAATTATACTATATGGTTGGGATGTGTGTTAAAAATATAACATAAGTATAGTCTAAGTGTTGCTAGAATGTTGAGCAATTAAGTTGTCCCAATATGAGTGTCTCATTTGCTTCAAACTTCAGTCACATGTGATAGCAAAAAGGCTAGCCTATGTTCTTCATTTTCTTCCAACTCTCTAGCTCATGATCATGGGAGGAGTGGTGGCCATGATGAGATCTAACAACCAATTACCAACTCCTCCATAACCTTCATGCAATCCTAAAATCTCTTGGATTATTTTCTTGGATAATGGCTTGGCATGGTTAGTAAGTTTTCTATAAATTGAGCACTCTACTTCATGTGCTATGTTGCTGAGAATTACTTGCTTAGGTTCTATAAAGAGTGGGAGGGAGTAATCTGATTTTGAGCTAATTCAAAGCAAAGGTATAAAAATTATGTTCTTAGTTTGAAGTTTGTCAAATTCTAGAATTTGTTGGATTCTCTGCTAATTGATGTATAATAGCATGCCATTGTGTTATTTGAGTTGATAAACATGATTTAGAACTTGGTAGCTAGGCTGGTTGCAGGTGTAGCATCTCTTGTGTCAAGCTCGCTTCTGTGAGCCATTTTTTTTTCAAAGCTGTTGAGTGGCGCTAATGGCACCTACTTCCATAGTGAATGTAATGCTAGCGGCAAGCGCTAGGTCTGCGATTACGAGATAATGATTTGAGGTTTTTGATTTGTTTTTGAGCATCCTATAATAGTTAAGTTAAGCCTATAAATGACCTTATCATGTGGTTAGATATTGTTTTGAATACGTTATGTTGTTTTATCATGATTTTGAGCTAAGTTTTCAAGAAAACTTCAAGTTTTGGGAAAAAACTAGAAATGGTAAACTTGAATAATGCATATTCTGATCTTGCGAGCATGTTAGTATGGTTTTGAAATACATGTTAGACATACTAACTTAATTATATGAGTTTCATATTGAAGCATGAGCATGTTAGGCTTATTAGTAAGCTTTGCTAATGAAAATGCAAACTTTGAACGTGAATGTTGATGTGCTACTTTAAAAAGTTAGAACCTGATGATTATGAGCATGTTAGATGATACCCTTAGATGCACTCATGTATCATAAATATATATATACCATGCTTAGGTATCGTAATTCAAGGAAATCATAAGCAAAGCATATTTCAAAACAAAACGATGTTAAATACACATATGTGATATGAATACTCACAAGTATGTCTAATATGAGTTATATGACAACTCTATGTGTTTAACAATCAATCATGTTGGACTTTGTGATTTCAAACCCTTAAAAGGCCTTAATTTGTTGAGATGACCAACTTAGGACCATATCATGCGAAACGGGACCTAGATTAAACTAGGAAAATGCAAAAGGATCCTTAACATGTTAATATGTGTTATGTTTGTAAGGATAGACAAGCTAGACCAGGCAAATAACTGCTCAGTCCTAGTTTGAATTTGGGGACAGCGTCTCCTTAAGTCTGAATCAAGTCTTGTTAGCATGATCTGCTTTGTAGGATCGGTTTTACATTATTTTTTTTATAGAAGTTACATACTTGTATTATTACTCTAGCATGCATTATATGACCAGTACATGTCCAATGTGATTAGAAGCAAGCTAGATAATACGAGTTAATGATTAATGATGTGATTATAGACTTTCAAGTGATAAGTCCAAAAAGTATTTGCAAGCTATAAAGCAACGATTAAAGTCTATGTTAATTGATTTTCATGGTGACTTACAAACTGATTTTTGTGTTATAAGTGCGTAAGGTGTTATCTATGAATAAATATTATTATGGTGTTATGCATAAAGTTAAGTATTGTAGACTGATCATTTATAGTACTTGATATTTCTGGCTATCAGTTTAATATTGGTAACTCTAGTGGAAGTTCAATGGTCCTTAGTGACTACTCAGTATAAATTACTTATCAAGTTGGATACTTTGTTAGTCGTTGAATTCATATATATCTGTTGATTATATTGAATTGTCATATCCCTTATTCATGATGTTGTTCTAACACTCTGACCTATCCTAGAAATGACACTTCGATATTTCAAACCTTGTGATAATATATCCTACACCCTTGTTGTATATTACTTGCTTGGAAATTTGTGCTCATCCTTGCTTATTTAAAACCTTTCAGTTAAGGAGGAATAAGGAGGTGTCTCTGGAACAGACAAGGGCAAGGGCAAGGGCAAGGCTACCGACTAGCTTGTCCTTTTTATGTTTAAAGTCTATTATGATATATTAAGACTATTCCATACTATGTTTAAGCTTATGTATGATTATGTAATAAGCCTTTATTAGATATTATTATGTAATCTATTAAGCACTGTAGGTTGCGAGACTTGGGGGAATAATTATAATAAATCATGGTATATTATTCTAAAGTAGATTTTCCGTTGTGTATGAGTTATTTTAGTTATCATGGTTTTACCATGAGAACATGATGAACCAAATTCGAGTAGCCAAGTGGAGGTCCAAATTTGGGGGCGTCACAGGTTGGTATCAAAGCCGTTGTTATAAACCTTAAGAGCGAGTGTCCTTAGATTATAACTCGGGAGAACTTAGAAGTTAGGGAAGAGATAAAACTTATGTAGAGTTTTCTTTGAGAGACTTAGTGTGTTATGAAATGTAACTTCATTATATACAATGAACTTATGTTTGTTAACATTCTAATGGAGTTATTGTTTGTGCTGTCTTATGTTGGTGATTATAGGATGACTGACATTGGAGGACCTAGCTGTGTAGTAGAAGAAGAGCCTCGTGATATCCACATAGTATTTGAGACACCCTTGATAGCAGAGCCTATTTCAGTAGTAGCCCCTTTTGATGATGACGATGAGGAAGAGGTGAAGTCTGACCTTGAGGAGGAGCCTTTGGAGGAGGAGCCCGAGCCTTTGGAGGACCCCGACGAGACTACTTTCGAGGATCGGATGATAGAGAGTATGAGGAGCAGATATTGGAGTCAGGGAGTAGAGTGGAGGAGCTAGAGGCTGAGGCTAGGGAGAGGGTGTCTGCGTTCCAAAAGTTAAGGGACGAGGACCATCAAAGGCAACTAGTGATGCAGGAGATGGAGGTGGAGATTGCTCACTGTAAGGAAGCAGGCACCCAGATGGGAGCTTTGTTTCACCGAGCAGTGGCAAGAAATGTAGAGGAAGCAGGAAAACTGGAGGAATTAGAATAGAAGGTTTTGAGTGAGAAGGTGGAGAAAGAAGCTCTCCGAACTCAGTTAGAGATGGAGGTGATGGATAGGATTCACTTCGAGGAGAAGTGGGAGGAAGCCAATGATAGGGCAGATGACCTAGAGGATGAGGTGTGGTGCAAAAGAAGGAAGATGAACAAGATGGGCTATGCTCTTCGCACGGCCATGGAGAGATGATCGATGGGGTACATCATTACCCAGCTGAGCAAGGACAGACCCATCATACCATAAGCCGAGACATGGTGGTGCACATCATACATAAGGAATATCAGAGCACCGTTGAGTCTAGAGGGAAAAGCTCAGTAGTGTAGTAGTTTATTTATGTGTTGTAATAGGCTGTTGTGATCTCAATCTTTTGTGTAAGATGAGAGATAGTGATAAACCCCCAAATTTCTGAAAAGTGAAAAAGGGGTAATAGTTGGTATGTGTGACGCCCCCAAAATAGGTATACATCACCCATCTTGAGTCGCCAAATACATGGTACAAAATTCAAATACAAACTTAAATATACAACTGTCGTGTAAAATACGACAAAACATAAACTGAGAGTTCAAACAAGAATATTGTCTTCTAGACAATATCCACTCTCAATGGAGTCCTCATAGACAGTATACAAACTCAAATTCAGTCCTCATTACATTTATTCTCACACTATTTAACAGAATAGTGAGGACTACTAATACTATCATCTGGTCCATCACTCAGTCCCCCGACTCGTCCCAGCTATATTCTCATTTCCTGAAGAGAACAGTGAAAGAAAGGGTGAGCTCAACTAGCCCAGTAAGAAATATTATGACAAAGATAATGTAGAATAAATTATCATTAGTCTACAACAATGTTAAACTGATAAAATACAATAGACATCAAGTTTAACTACAGCAGAATAAGCAATCCATTAAAAGAGTCAAGTAGAGAATAAAATCTACTATCTTTTATGATTTAAAAGGTTTTTCATCACTTTTATCGCTGAGACTCAGCTTAATAAATAATCCACATCATCGAATCACCCCTGCACTACGGCGAAGGATATTCTTTAGTATCATGACTACAAATTTCATGCACTACGGGCCAAGGACAATCGTGTATTCATCAATGGTCATGATCATGCCAACAACTGTCCATTAATGCACTACGGGCCAATGGGGACATTTATCACATTATTTGAAACATTACGGTCATGATTATACCAAATAATCCCTGGTCATAATCATACCAAGTCCATCTATGCACTACAGGCCACAGATGACTTTCAAAAAAATAAACACGAGGATGATGAAAATGATATAAGAATTCAATAAAACAAGTTCACGAATTAATTTATCCAGGAACTAATAACATCCAAATTGTCAACATGATACTTCTTTGTAGAGTTAAATTCAAGAATGCTCAGAAGAATATTTCCACGAAAAGATACTGGATGAAGCGCAAATATCAAAGATATTCCACTAATTTCATGGAGTATAGAAGTCAAAACTTTAACCAACTGAGTATAATAAGGAATGGAATAACAAAAGAAATCACCAAGCATGCGGTAGACCGCACATGCAGGTTATTCCAATAGAATAATAAAGACGGAACTAGGTCCGGCGTAAAATGCATGAACATGTGATATTCCAACAAATAATAATAAAGACGAAACAGTCCTGTCGTAAAACGCATGTACATGATGTTCCAACAGAATAATAAAGACGGAACCAGGTCTGGGGTAAAACGCACATACATGATATTCCAACAGAATAAAAAATAACGGAACCAGGTCATGCGTAAAGCACAAACATTATGTTCCAACAGAATAATAAAGAATGAAATAACAGAAGAATTTCACCATGTATGCCGTACTTCGCATAGACAGGTTATTCCAACATAATAATAAAGAATGGAATAACAGAAGTTCTCTTTATGAAGATGAAAGAAAGAAATAATACCCCTTACCTCAGAAGAAACTGGATACTGAAATAGTGAGGTAACAGACTTCTCTTCTTCTATAGATTTTCTCTCTACAATTTCTCTCTATAATAATTGCTCTACAGCTTTAGTGAATTGGTGAGAAATGAAGGAGGAATGAGCTTCTATTTATAGAAAAATATAGTTTCAATAATTGCACGTTTTGGGGCTCGAAAAAATTACAGTACAAACTTTCCTTTATTTTTAATTTAGTCATGCAAGTATTATCAAACTTGCACCACCTCCCCTAATAGTAAATAATGTGATTCAATAATAAATTATGTGAATCAATAGTTCTGAACATGTGAAAATACGTAATTACGATTATAGTACCTCCATCTATACCTCCATTTTTAACTTAGTCATGCAAGTATTATCAATCTTGCACCAACTCCCCTAATAGTAACAAGAATATGAAACAATAGTATACACATGTGAACAAATAGTTATAATCATGTGAAACAATAGTGATTAATTGCTCATTTATCTGGTTAAATACCCGATTGGTCAATATAACCTCCAGACATCAGTTATTATCGAAATAAATGTCAATTTTCACTAACACAAATAATTCCAACACAATGAAACTATTTTTATCAAAATATAAATTTTGAAATTTTGAAGTTTGACTTTTCTGAAAAAAGTCAATCATTGACTTTTTCGACCAAAATAGTAAAACCCGAGAAAATTTTGTGTTTATAGACTATTTTCACTAATTTCATCGTTCCGGACTCAAATATCACGTCCGCATCTCCAAATTCAACTCCGAGCACAACCTCAATTTTAATAACTTTCATCATTAATATTATAACTCACAATATTTATCAACCCGAGTCGTTCTGTGAAAGAGGGGCTTTCAATAAGGATTTCTCCCCTATCATGCGCCAATTAGGTGACCAAACCTCTCCTTGATGTAACTTCTAGAAATTGTAAATATTGCAATTTAATAATATGAATAACTATGCCGTCTCAATTATTGATTTAATAATATAACATATTATGCAGATGATACTTTGACAATAATCGAATCAATAATATGAGAGATATGATGCATCAATTACTGTAGCAATAATTGAGTATAACTGATTGACTTCTCACATAAGCATTAATAATCAATACCGGTGCTACTATTATGCAACCACGCCAGACATCGTACATTTACTACCGAGTAGTTCAACAGTATTAACGGTAAAACTTCCGCCGTTATTTTTATAAAAATATTTTTGTCGATTTCTCAATCCGATAATAATTCCGTTGTGGGGTCCAACAATAATTGTGCCGTCGTACGAATATTCCCCGACACAAAGAATATTCCCTGACCAATCTAATATAATATAACAACTTGCATACTTTGCAAAATTTATAAATATTACCCACAACTATAACATTATATTAAATCCACACCATAATATTAAAAAAAAATTGAGAAATTTAAATCTTTATTCGTAAAATTTGGGATTTTACAATCTCCCCTCCTTATGAAATTTCGCCCTCGAAATTTACGTACGTACTTGGTATGTCGAACAGATGAGGACACTTCGTCCGATTCTAACTCTTGAGGTATAACCTTTAAGCATAGAATATATTCTAGGATTTTTAACAGGTACATCTTCATACGTTAAATATCCGTTATCTCATCCGGTTCTAAATCAATAATGTGGTTCAAGTCGTCCACATATTTACGTAACATCGATACGTGAAAAATGTTATGATCACGAGACATACTTGGCGGTAAAGCGAGTCTATACGCCACAGTTCCTACTCGATCGAGGATTAAAAATGGGCCAACGAATCGAGGATTGAGTTTTCCTCTCTTTCCAAATCTCGTAACCCCTTTCCATGGAGCAACACGTAACAACACATGATCTCCAATATCGAATTCCACGTCCTTTCGATGAAGATCAGCATAACTCTTTTGTCGATCTTGTGAGGTTTTTATACGTTGTCGGATTATTTGAATCTTTTTCGTAGTCATACGTACCAAATCCGGTCCCAACAAAGTTGCTTCACCCACCTCATCCCAACATACTAGAGAATGACACTTTCTTCCATACAACACCTCGAATAGAGCCATGCCAATACTTGCTTGATAATTGTTGTTGTAGGAAAACTCCACCAATGGTAAGAACTTGTCCCAACTTCCCTTTAAGTCAAGGACATAGAGTCTTAATAAATCTTCAAGAGTTTGAATAGTCCTCTCTGATTGTCCGTCCGTCTGAGGATGATATGCCGAACTAAATCGTAAATCTGTGCCCATAGCTTTTTGCAAACTAACCCAAAATCTTGAAGTGAATCTTGGGTCTCGATCAGAAACAATGGATACTGGCATACCATGTAATCTTACAATCTCGTTTATATACATACTAGCAAGACGTTCGAGTGTATAAGTTTCTCGTATCAGTAAGAAATGAGCAGACTTGGTCAATCTATCAATAGTGACCCAAATCGCATCTATGCCTTGAGAAACCTTGGGAAGAGCAGTAACGAAATCCATGGTAATGTGCTCCCACTTCCATTCTGGAATTTCAAGTGGTTGCAATGGACCTTTTGGCACTTGATGCCCCACCTTGACTCGTTGACAAGTTAGACACCTTGAGATAAACCCCACTATCTCTCTCGTCATATTTCTCCACCAAAATGTATGTCGAAGATCACGATACATTTTGGTACTCTCAGGATGGATTGCAAACGGTGTGTTGTGCGCCTCCATCATGATTTTATACTTTAACTTAGGGTCGTTAGGAACACAAAGTCTAGAGTTGACTCAAAGTATTCCTTCTTCATCGATTCTTGCTTCCGGCATAACACCTTCTTGCACTTTTTTTCTCATACGCATCAGCTCTAGGTCTGTAGCTTGAGCAGCTTTAACCTTATCGATTAAAGTTGGTTCTACTCGTATATTCGCCATCATCACGTAGGTCCCTGGAGTCTTTATCTCTATCTTCATCCTTTGTAAGTCATACAAAATGGGTCTTTACGTTGACAATATCGCACTCGTACCCGCATATGATCTTCTACTTAATGCGTCGCCTACCACGTTAAACTTTTCAAATAGGTATACATCACCCATCTTGGATCGCCTTTTGGAATAAATAAAATACACTACTTATCAACTCCATTTATACAATCACCCATCTTGGTCGCCGCAAAATACGACAACTCATATATCAACCGTCGAGTTTCAATACAAATATTGTTACGATATAATACGACAATATTCATATTTAAATTATTACAATGCCATATAAAGTACAACAACAATATATCAAGTCCCCGAAGGAACACGAGAAGATTTTTGTTCTCCTCATTCTAATGGAGTGCACCTTTGACACTTCCAAATTCTGATTCGCCTCACCCTATTATTGCTCACCAAAATTAAATATCAAATGATGTATAAAACATGTCACACATTTTTAAGTTCTCAAGACAATTATTATGCCACACCGCTTTCATAATTTGATTAGGCTTTGACTAATTCAGTATCACCACTTTATACCCATGTTCTCTCTCGCTAGTCCCAAATTTACACTTTTATTACCCGAAAGGGGTGGTGAAGTAAAAGGGTGAGCACAAATAGCCCAAAGAAAGAATATCATGACTTAAGATAATTAAATTATCAAAAGAATTCAGATATTTAGAACATATGGTAGAAGATAAAAGTTTTCAACCATAATAGCAAATGAATCAATAATCCATTAGAAGAGTCAAGTAGAACATAATGTCTACTATCTCCTCTAGATTAAAAGTCCATCATTAATATTTCATTCTCATAATACTCATCAACAGTTCTTTTGTTATACCCAAGACAAAGAGAACTCTCATCACCGCCTTCACCGAACCACCACAGATTATAATTAAATCACAATTCATATTTATAATCAAGTAAATCAATAAATCCAACTTTGCACTACATGCCAAAGATAT
Source organism: Panax ginseng (assembly GCA_020205605.1). Taxonomy (NCBI): domain Eukaryota; kingdom Viridiplantae; phylum Streptophyta; class Magnoliopsida; order Apiales; family Araliaceae; genus Panax; species Panax ginseng. The sequence goes on from CM035129.1 coordinate 95,283,431, forward strand.
ACAATTATAAAACCAATAACCAACAATCCATCTTTGCACTACCAAAGATATACAAAGATATACAATCAAAAACCAATAATGCCTAGACTTTAATAGAAATTAATGACCATGAATTATCCATGCACTACGGGCCAAGGATATTCGCCAAGTTTTCAATTTTCAATTACTACATGATTATACCGAATAATCCTCGTCATAATCATACCAAGTCCATCTATGCACTACGGGCCAAAGATGACTTTTACCACATCATTTGTAACATTACTACCATGATTATACCGAATAATCCTCGTCATAATCATACCAAGTCCATCTATGCACTATCGCCATAGATGACTTTCAACACAATATAAGCATGAGAATGATGACAATGATATATATAATGAATAAACATAAATCATCATAATAATAAGATAACATAGATCTTAGTGATTTTCAACTTAATTATCCAGAGTCCAAATTGATAACATAATAATAGATGAAGCACAAACTATTAAGGATATTCTAATCCTTTCGTGACTTTTCACCATTTAATGATAAACCTAATAAACGAATAATAATATCTTACCATAATATGGAGTATGAAAGAAAATGATATTCTTTTTACCATAAAATGATACCCTTACCACAATAATGATATCCCTTACCTTAGCATGTGACTTGATTCTCGCTTTCTCGTGAAATCGATCAACTTAAACAATGCTTGCATTCCTTTCCTCTACACTTTGGAGTAACATTACACTCAATAGAAATACTCACAATATTATACTCACAATATTGAAGTAAAAGAATTTTATATTTTTAGTGTAGTGATGGTGTGTGTTTAGTTACTCAACCGAGCAACCTATTTATACTGAAAATTTAGTAAACAACTAGCACACCCCTTTTGACAAAATAACCAAATGAGGTATATAATAATGGTAGTGGAATTTATGGTCCCACAGAGAAAATTAAACCAACTTGTACACGCTTTTAACAAAATTTGTTCAATAATAGAGTTGTGGTCCATACTACTTTAGAAAAAGTAGAGTGTCGCCAAAGTCCCGCCAAACTTACTTTTGTAAAAGAAAATAATTGAACAAACATCCGTATATATCATATATATTTTAATCAACACCTTTTATTCATCAATTATTTACACATTTTCAATCTTTCAACAATTATTCACAATTATTAACATAGACTCACAATACTGCCAACTGGTTTAATTATATCATATCAAATAATATGAGTCACTTTGCAATAACTACTGTGACAATTATCGAATGAAAGACCGAAAGTGACTTTCACGTAATTAAGAATCAATAATATGAATCACTATGCAATAATTAATCGTGGACAATTATTGAATAAAATACATGGTGACTTCTTACGTAAGAATCAAATCAATACCTTACTATAAACAATTTAAATTCTATTAAAAGTAGGGATCAACATCAAATCATATTTATCTCTTCAACATATATAAAACCAACTAAATAATTCATTATTCATTCAAGTTATCTTTATTTATCGTGATAAAATCATTATCCATATTCCAAAACTTTAGAAGTGAATAATAAAACTTGAGAAATCTAAAACCTCATATATGACAATCCACTATTGTGGTATTATCACCATTTTTACTTTAACAAAAATATTATTTTTGTTTTTATCATAACTCATTCGTTACTAGTGCAGTTACATCCCGACACCTCATGAGCTTACTAACACTTCTAAAATATTTAAAAATATGATTCTGAATTTTACAAATAATTTTCATATTTTTCAGATTAACCAACAATTTTCAATAATTATTTCTATTTATAAAAACTATCATTTAATAGCTTCAAAATAGAAATACTAACTCTATATACTTTTATATCATTAAAACATCATCAATATTAATCTTATATTATTATAATATTTTTCAGCAAAAATCATAATTTTCCACCATTCATAGAATTTCCTATGAATTTCTTCTATTTTTAAACTAACCATAAATAGTTTAAAAATATAATAAATATTTCTGTTATTCAAAAATTTTCCAAAACTTTCCAAAAATTATAAAATAACATTATAAGATTTTTCACCAAATTTCATAATTTTTCATCATTCAAAGAATTTTCTATGAATTTCTTCTATTTTCAACTAACTATAAATAGTTTAAAAATATAATAATTATTTTTCTTTTCAATAATTCATCAAAATTTTACAAAATTCTAAGATGATATTATAAGCATTCTCAAAAATATTTCAACCCAAATAATTTTTTTCGATAAATTAATTATAAACTCCAATATTCGTAAATTTCAATAATTCATAATAATTAGCACTTTTATCGTAAAAATAAGATCTTATGTCCTTTCCATGTAAAATTTAATTCTCTACAACTTTGTAGAAGAAAGTTTTCCCAAATTCTAACTCTAACATAGAGAAAGTCTTACCAAAAATTTCGCTACAAGAATTTCTCGATCCAAATACCTCACAAAATTCATAACAAATCATAAATTAATCTTTAACGGTTCAAAATTTGTGGACATGTACTCAACTTATATATGTATAACATATCCGAAAATCACAACGATCCAACGGTCGGATTAAAACTTATAACTCACGCAATATAACTTAATAAAACTGATTTTTTGGACTATAAGTCCTTCGTACCATTTTCACTCAAACTGTCACCACGAAAAATCTATAAAGAATTTTTGGGTGATTCAAATTTTTGCATTTAGCTTACTTCCAGGGCTTTCTTTTGATATATAGCTCATCTCCTAACTCATTATACACAAAGAGTTATGAATTTTACAAAATCAAGTAGTAAACTAATTTTTCTGAAAATCTCCATATTTTGTTCTTAGTTTGATTTCTTGATTTCTGTCATTTGATTCATGTTTATACAAGTTTAAAACATCCAATACATACCTAAGTATGTACTCTTTATAAAATCTATAAAAACAAATAATCAAGACTTAAAAAAATTACCTTTCTTGATTTTCTTTCATTACTTCTTCATTCTTCTTCTTCTTCTTCTCTCCCTTATTTCTTTTTCTCTTTTCTCTCTTCTCTCTATATTTTTCTTATTCTTTCTTTCATGGGTGAATAATGTTTCTCTATCTTTCTTTTTCATCATACTCCCATCTTTCTTCTTCATGAATAGAATAGGAGCACCCCAAGGAGACGTACTAGACCTAATGAAATCGATGTCTAACAATTCTTGCAGTTGGGTCTTTAACTCCTGAAGTTCAATAGGAGCCATTCGATATGGGGCTTTGGAAATAGGTTTTGTACCGGGTTCAAGGTCGATACAAAATTCAATTTCACGCTCTGGGGGTAGACCAGGAAGTTCTTCAGGGAATACGTCAGGAAATTCATTAACAATAGAAATATCATTCAAAATTGACTTATTTTTATTTAGATCCGTGACATGAGCTAAGAAAGCTTGACATCCGTTTTTCAATAAATGAATAGCTTTATGGCTTGAGATGATAGTGATTGATTTTAATGGTTTGGTTGCCTGAATTCACATAATAGGTTGGTTAGGAATATGAAAGCTAACAACCTTACGAAAACAATCAATTTTTTCATGATGAGTAGTTAACCAATCAATCCCTAGAACTACGTCAAATGCAAGTATTTTCAATGAAATAAGATCGACAGGTAATGTGAGGGTACCGATTTGAACTAAACAAGACTTATAAACAGTGGATGTAATGAAGGTTTCTCCCAATGGAGTTTCAACAGATAAGTCAAAGTCCAATTTCTCCGGAGTCAAATTTAAACGTTGAGCGCAAGTAGGAGAAATAAAAGAATGGGTAGAACCGGTATCAAATAAGGTATAGACTTCGCTAGAGTTTATGATAAGCTTACCCATGATGACCTCGTTCGGGTTCCTTGCTTTTTGGGAGGTCACAACAAACGCTCTCCCTTGCACTACCGGCTTTGACTTTTTTGGGACGACCTTTGGTGCCTCTATCCTAGCTAAACTTGTCTTCGGTGAACGACAAAATTGGGCTAGGTGACCTTCTCTTCCATAATTATAACATGCTTTGGACGGCATCGTGCAGTTTGGACTGATGTGTCCCTCCCCTCCACATTTGAAGCATATAATAGGTGGTCGTTCCCCTTCCTTCACAACAGGTGCTGGTGCTGACATCTTTCCATCATTGTTGAATCTCCTCTTCTTGAAATGTCCATTCTTATTATTTTGGCCCTGATTACCACCGAAGTGGTTACCATTTCTAGCATGCTGATTCCCTCCACGCTTGTTGTCGCCGCTTCGATGACTGCTATCACTGGTCTTATCATTTTGTCGGCTGCTCTTTTTTGGTTGAGTTGACTCATTATCACGCTCCAATAACTGAGCCCTATTAACAAAATCTGAATACAAACATAGTTTATGAGAGATAAGATATTGACATATCTCGGGTTTCAAACCTCTTAGAAACATTCGCGTCATTCTCTCCTCATTATCAACCAAATGGGACGCAAACCGGGACAACTCAGAAAACTTGGCTTCGTACTGCGATACGGTCATGTTGTTTTGCTCCAGCTTGATGAACTCTACCTCTTTCATGTGACAAATACTTTCGGGAAAGTACTTGTCGTTGAACAGTTCTTGGAACTTCTCCCAAGACATCTTCAGTGCGGCAGGTTGAGTACGCTTTACAGATTCCCACTAGTAATCTGCCTTTGCCCGCAACATGAAGGTCGTAAAGGAAACCTTTTGCTCCTCGGAGCATCCCAAGACAGCAAATATCTTGTTGATCTGCTTTATCCACGTCTCTGCCTTAAGTGGCTTTGGCTCTCCAAAAAACTCTGGTGGTCCCAGCTCCTTGAACTGTTTGGCGGCGACCGTCCGAGAGTTGCCAGTGTTTCCATCTGCATTTTGGACAGGAGCCGCTCTCGCCTGATGTTGCATGAATTGCATGAAGCCTTGGAACATTCCATCGTTCATCATTTGCTCAGTGTTTTTGTTTGCATGAGGATTGTCACCTTCCTGATGCACATTGTCCTGGTTATTGATCTGTGGAGACTCAATCTGGTCTCCTCATGCTCCATTGCTATTCTCAACATTCTCTTGGATGTCATTTTCAAATCTCGCCACAAAACAAGGGTTAATTAACATATCACATATTATCCCTATACTCTGACCGACCAATTAAATACAAAATAAACTTAGGTAGGTCACACTAGCGAAGGAATTCCCCGTCTCTCCCCTCCTAGTTCTTATCTCACATCTTAGCCAGGGATCATATCCCTAAGCTTTGATACCAACTGTGACGCCGCCAAAACAGGTATACATCACCCATCTTGAGTCACCAAATACATGGTACAAAATTCAAATACAAAATTAAATATATAACTGTCGTGTAAAATACGACAAAACATAAACTGAGAGTTCAAACAAGAATATTGTCTTCTAGACAATATCCACTCTCAATGGAGTCCTCATAGGCAAAAGATACAAACTCAAATTCACCTCATTACATTTATTGTCACATTATTTAATGTAATAGTGAGGACTACGAGATACTATCATCCGGTCCATCACTCCGCCCCCAGACTCGTCCAAATTTATATTCTCATTTCAAGAGAAATAAAGTGAAAAAAGGGTGAGCTCAACTAGCCTTAAGAAGAAATATTATGACTAAGATAATGCGAGAATAAATTATCATTAGTCTACAACAATGTTAAACCGATAAAATACAATAGACATCAAGTTTAACTGCAATGAATAAGCAATCCATTAAAAGAGTCAAGTAGAGAATAAAATCTACTATCTTTTATGATTTAAAAAGTTTTTCATCACTTTTATCATTTGAGACTCGACTTTTAATAAATAATCCACATCATCGAATCACCCCTGCACTACGGCCAAGGATATTCTTTAGTATCACGACCACAAATTCCATGCACTACGAGCCAAGGACATTCGTGTATTCATCAATGGTCATGATCATGCCAACAACTATCCATCAATGCACTACGGGCCAATGAGGACTTTTATCACATCATTTGTAACATTACGGTCATGATTATACCAAATAATCCCTGGTCATAATCATACCAAGTGCATCTATGCACTACAGTCCACAGATGACTTTCAAAAAAAAATAAACACGAGGATGATGACAATGATATAAGAATTTAATAAAACAAGATCACGAACTAATTTATCCAGGAACGAATAACATCCAAATTGTCAACATGATACTTCTTTCTAGAGTTAAATTCAAGAATGCTCAGAAGAATATTTCCATGAAAAGATACTGGATGAAGCGCAAATATCAAAGATATTCCATTAATTTCATGGAGTATAGAAGTCAAAACTTTAACCAACTGAGTATAATAAGGAATGGAATAACAAAAGAAATCACCAAGCATGTGGTAGACCATTGCAGGTGAGTTATTCCAATGAATAAAAAGATTTTAACCAGTCCGGCGTAAAATGCATGTAGATGTGATATTCCAATGTAATAATAAAGATTTAAACAGGTCCCAAAGAAACGCATGCATGTGATGTTCCAACAGAATAATAAAGACGGAACCAGTCCGGGTAAAATGCATGCATGGATGTTCCAATGAATAATAAATAACGGAACCGAATTCATGCGTAAGAAAGCATGCATGGATGTTCCAACAGAGTAATAAAGAATGGAATAATGAAGAATTTCACCATGTATGCGGTATCAGATGCATTAGGCAAAGTTATTCAAACATAATAATAAAGAATGGAATAACAGAAGTTCTCTTAATGGAGATAAAAGAAAGAAATAATACCCCTTACCTCAGAAGAAACTGGATACTAAAATAGTGAGGTAGCAGGCTTCTCTTCTTCTATAGTTTTTCTCTCTACAAATTCTCTCTATAATAATTGCTCTATAGCTTTAGTGAATTGGTGAGAAATGAATGAAGAATGAGCTTCTATTTATAGAAAAATATAGTTTCAATAATTGCACGTTTTGGGGCTCGAAAAATTACAGTACAATACCTCCAACTTTTCCTTTATTTTTAATTTAGTCATACAAGTTATTATCAAACTTGCACCACCTCCCCTAATAGTAAATAATGTGATTGAATAATAAATTATGTGAATCAATAGTTCTAGACATGTGAAAATACAAATTACAGTATAGTACCTCCATCCATACCTCCATTTTTAACTTAGTCATGCAAGTATTATCAATCTTGCACCAACTCCCCTAATAGTAACAAGAATGTGAAACAATAGTATACACATGTGAACAAATAGTTATAATCATGTGAAATAATAACAATTAATTGCTCATTTGTCCGGTTAAATACCCGATTGGTCAATATAACCTCCAGACATCAATTATTATCGAAATAAATGTCGATTTTCACTAACACAAATAATTCCAACACAATGAAACTATTTTTATCAAAAATATAAATTTTGAAATTTTGAAGTTTGACTTTTCCCAAAAAAGTCAACTGTTGACTTTTTGACCAAATAGTAAAACCCAAAAAATTTTGTGTTTATAGACTATTTTTACTAATTTCATCGTTCCAGACTCAAATATCACGTCCGCATCTCCTAATTCAACTTCGAGCACAACCTCAATTTTAATAACATTCATCACTAATATTATAACTCACAATATTTATCAACCAGGTCGTTCCCAGGAAAGAGGGGCTTTCCAATATGGATTTCTCCCTATCACGCACAAATTAGGTTACCAAACCTCTCCTCGATGTAACTTCTGTAGACATTGTAAATATTGCAATTTAATAATATGAATAACTATGCCATCTCAATTATTGATTAATAATATAACATATTATGCAGATGATACTGTGACAATAATCGAATCAATAAAATGAGAGATATGATGCAGCAATTACTGTAGCAATAATTGAGTATAACTGAGTGACTTCTCACGTAAGCATTAATAATCAATATCGTGTGCTACTATGCAACCACACGTATTACTGTACTTTTACTACCGAGTAGTTCAACAAAGATTAATTCAGAAACTTCCGCCGTTATTTTCATAAAAATATTTTTGTCGATTTCTTAATCCGACAATAATTTCGTTAATAAGGTCCACTAATGATTGTGCCGCCGCATTTAATATTCCCTGACATAAAGAATATTCCCCGACCAATCGAATATAATATAACAACTTGCATACTTTGCAAAATTTATAAATATTACCCACAACTATAACATTATATTAAATCCACACCATAATATTAAAAAAAAATCGAGATATTTAAATTTTTATTCGTAAAATTTGGGATTTTACAGTATGTCCCCGTCTTTTGTGATATTAGGGGATATGTGTTATCATTTATAGCAGTATGCTAGAAAAGAACATGCAATGTAACCCTTTGGCATATGAATATCAATGATCCTATTTCAGAAAACGTGTTATAAATCTGTAGTTCTTTTCTATTGAGAAATGTCTAAGTATTATAATTAGATAATAAAATGAAAATTTTGTGATGCAGAAAATGCCGCCCAAAGAGTAACTGTCCCAGAAGAGTCAGTTAATGATGAGAGAGGTCCTGTAGATCCAATACAGAGACTGGTAGATTTATTGGGAGAAGCTTTGAGGGGAAGAAACGAACCCGTACCACCCGTTCCCCAAGCTGTCCCAGTAACGACCTTCAAAGATTTTAAGAGTGTAGGACCCCCAGAGTTCGCAAGAACCACTTGTTAGGTTTGTAATATTCATGAACGCAATCAAATTGCATAAAATAAGCGGAAACGTGTAAAATCAGAGTTTTAAAATTTTACAAACCATATACCCGGATCACCCTTTATGCGCAATTATTAATTAAACGAAAAAGAAAGAACAAGAATCATACCCTTGAAGATCCGAGCTTCCTCAGGTACAAGTTCACCTCCAATCCTTTTCACGTTCAACTTGAATCCACCTGGTTTGGTTCGTTCCTTTGATCAACATTAGCCACTCAAGTGTTTGGCCTCTAGAGGCGATCCACCAAGGAAGAAGAAGGATTCAGGAAGATGGGTATTTGGCAAAACTCTAGTTTTTCTATCTCTTATAGAAAAGAGCGTACTCTCCCAACAATTGGAATCACATATGTTGTAAAAGTCAACAACCATCTCACCCATAATAAGACTCCTCTTATTTATAGATGTGGGCAACCCTCCTTAACAATTAAGGAATTGATTTTTATTTTAATTAATTAAATTCTTTTAATTAATTAAGCTCCCTAATCTTATTAGGGATAATTAATTAAACTCTTTTAATTAATTTGCCCTAATCCTATTAGGATATTTGAGAGTACTTTTATTAATTAATTCCCAAACTCCTTTAGGAATTAAATAATAATAATAATAATAAGACTCCTCTTATTAATTTATATTTAATATTTTCAAAATATTAAATAATAAATATTAAGCTATTTAATTTATTCTATCACCATAGATTAAATTAAATATACTTAACTTATTATTACGATTATGTCATTAACTTCTTAAATAATTATTCTTCCTTTTATGGTGTGACCCTTTAGGTTCTCCATATTAAACCGGTTGTGAATAAATCAATTAGAACAATTCTAATCTTATTTAAATAAATAAATTAAACTAATAATTTATTTAAATAAATAATATTTATTCTACAATAGGGATAAGCCTCCCTAGCGATTAACGACTTTCCAGATAATATAGATTTTAACATTAATCATAAAAGAACCTCTGAGTAAATAGTTACCGTACAATTCAATCCTTCTACCATACAATTTTCCAATTAAATATAAGACGCAAAATTACTATCAAGTCTTATTTTATTTAATTATATGTATTTTGACTCTTAAATGCACAACACAGAATTACTGAGTTGTCATTTATCGAATCACATAGGACATTAATCATAAAAGAACCTTTGAGTAAATAGTTACCGTACAATTCAATCCTTCCACCATACAATGTCCCAATTAAATATAAGACATGGAATTACTGTCAAGTCTTATTTTATTTAATTATATGTATTTCGACTCTTAAATGCACAGCTCTAAATAATGCAAATTAGAAACTCCTTTCTACTTTCATTCTACCTTGGCCAAGGACTACTGGGTTGTCACTTATCGAATCACATATGACATTTCTCTTCTTTTACTAGAAGTGGTAGATTCTTTATTGATCATATATTATCTCCATGTACAACTTATTATACCCAAGCATACCCTTTGATATACCCTAAGGGTCTTAAGGAATAAGTCAAAGAATAACTCATCATACACAAGATACTATGATGATCTCAAGTCCAAGGATCACTTGTACTACTATCACTACAAGAATTCCTATTGACAGGCAAGTAAAACTCCATTAGGTATTCCTTAGCGAGCCACGTTCAGTGAACTTATTCTCTAATAAGCACCTACATACTTGCTTTAGTGTCTCCACACAAATGATCATGAGATCAATCATCCTCATCTAATGAGCAAGCAACATATGTACCAATCTATCCGGATTTACTAATCCCCAATTTAGTAATCCAACGATTGGGAACTATTTTAGTTTTAAGCTTTCTAAGAATTTAGATCTCATTAGAATGATCATCATCATTATTCTAAAAGCATTGCTTAAAACTATGGGTTTATCACATATTATAAAACAACATCATGTAGATAATTGAAAGCCTTTAATAAATAAATACTTTTTATTAATAAATGAATAAGATTGTTACAAAGTATATGCTTTATCATCAAACATGATTGGCTTGTGTGCATACTACTTTCACCACTGACCCGATAGTTGCACAAACCTGAATCAATGAGATCGAGAAGGCCTTCACTATAGCTCACGTGGGTGAAGACCAGAAGATAGTATTTGCCACATACATGATGAGGGGCGAAGCAAACTATTGGTGGAAAACTAATCAGCAAAGAGCGGGGGAAGGAATGATAACATAGGAGCGGTTTACGACGTTATTCTTCGAGAACTATTTCCCGAAGAGTATAAAGAGTAGGATGGAAGTAAAATTTCTAGAATTAAAGCAAGGTGATATAACGGTGGCGCAGTACGCAGCTAAGTTCAATAAACTAGCATGGTTTGCAGAACACCAGGTGGTGGATGTGGAGAGGAAGGCAAGGCGTTTTGAACAAGGGTTGAAGCCATGGTTGTATAATAAGGCATCAGTCTTCCAGATTGATTCCTTTACAATGTTGTTGGAGAAGGCAATCATTGCGGAAGGTGGCAGTGAGGCCTTAAGTCTGTATCATAAGGAGAAGAAGAATAAGAACGCCGAAAGTGAGCATCGTGGAGGGAGTAGCAGCGGAGGAAGTAACTCCAGAAAGAGGAAATGGGAAAATAACAACAATAGAAGCAACAATCAAGGTGGGAATCACCAAGGAAACTTCAAGAAGAGGACCGAAGCTTGCAACAAATGTGGAAGAAACCATCAGGGAGAATGCTGGAAGAGGAAAAACACCTGCTATAATTACGGCCAAGAGGGGCACATATCGCCAAACTACCCGAAGCCGAAAAAGATCAGAGGATGTTTTGCTTGTGGATCGACAGAGCACCATATAAAGGATTGCCCGAAGAAAGGAAGCGATGGAGCTGGCGGAAGCCAAGGAGGAGGAAGTAAGTTGATGATTGGTGGACCTGTGCAACCCAACCGATCGACCGCTCGAACCTTTAACATGACCGTCCAAGATGCTGTAGCTGCAAAGGACGTGGTGTCAGGTATAATCCCAATCAATAATATAAATGCTTATGTATTATTTAATTCGGGTGCCACTTGTTCGTTCGTATCCAAAGAATTTACTAATAAACTTAGTACATCCGGAGAACGTTTAGAAGATCCTTTGAACATAGAAGTTGCAAATAATGAAATAATCCCTGTAGAATACGTCTATCGAAATTATCGCGCAAATATTAGAGAGCATCAACTGAGTATAGACTTGATTCCTATTAGACTAGGAGAGTTTGACGTAATACTGGGGATGGATTGGTTATATAACCATGCAAAGAGATGATTGAATCGTCGTAACAAATGTGTGAACCTTCAGACTCCGGGTAAGTCTAAGGTAGTGTTTTATGGTAGCTCATCGCTTAAGCAATCGTGTTGGGTTACGATGATGCAGGCCAAGAAATTGTTAAAGAAAGGATGTGTAGGTTATTTAGCTTATGTTAAGGATACTCGAAAAAAGGGAGTATAGATTAATGATATACCCGTAGTGAGTGAATTTCAGGATGTGTTTCCGGACGATCTGCCTGGCCTTCCGCGAGACAGAGAAATCGAATTCATAATAGATTTAGCACCAGGAACGACACCAATTTCGAAAGCTCCATATCGTATGGCGCCGATAGAAATGAAGGAATTGATGATACAACTTCAAGAGTTATTGGATAAAGGTTATATTCGACCGAGTGTGTCTCCTTGGGGAGCACCAGTGTTATTCGTTAAGAAAAAGGACAGATCGATGAGGCTCTATATCGATTGTCGAGAATTGAACAAAGTAACGATCAAGAACAGATATCCATTACCAAGGATAGACGACTTATTTGATCAATTGAAGGGAGCGAGGTGTTTCTCAAAGATTGACCTGCGGATGAGGACATACCGAAGACTGCGTTTAGAACCTGTTATGGACATTATGAGTTTTTGGTAATGTTATTCGGTTTTACTAATGCTCCGGTAGCATTCATGGACTTGATGAATCAAGTCTTTAAGCCATATTTGGATAAATTCGTAGTAGTTTTCATTGAGGATATTTTAATATACTCAAAGACGGAGAAAGAACATGCCAAACATTTGAAGATTGTTTTGGAGGCACTACGAAAGGAGAAGATGTATGCAAAGTTTTCTAAGTGCAAATTTTGGATGAAGAAGGTTCAATTCTTAGGCCATGTGGTGGATTAGAATGGAATCTCAGTAGACCCCGAAAAGGTTGAAGCGGTAAGTAATTGGGAACAACTAAGAACTCCGACGGAGGTGAGAAGTTTCTTAGGGTTAGATGGGTACTATCGAAGATTCATCCATGATTTTTCTAAGATAGCAACCCCGTTGACTAATTTGACGAGGAGGACTGTGAAATTTGTATGGACCGACAAATGTGAAGAGAGTTTTCAAGAGTTGAAGAAGAGATTGAGCGAGGCGCCTGTATTATCATTACCAGATGATACGGGAGGATTTGTGGTGTATAGTGATGCATCACATAGAGGACTGGGCTGTGTGCTAATGCAACACGGCAAGGTCATTGTGTATGCATCACGACAATTAAAGGATTATGAAAAATGATACCCTACTTATCAACGTCGGGATTTTTTGAGTGTCCCTTTTCGTTACTTGTTCTTTGGTGTTCTCATGTTAATGTGAGATTTGATTGAAAAAATAAGTGAAAAAGGTCCGACATGTATAATGTCGACGATTTGACTTTAAGAGTCGCCAGTTGGTGTATTTAACTGGTTGCACCAACGCAACCGAAAAAGGTTTGCACATTGACCCAGTGATTTGACACTACTAGATGGGTCTGTGAAATCGAGATTCATTTCGGGTCCAGGGGCTTGATTATGCGGAGGGAAGGTGTTAGGCACCCCCCGACATACGTTTTACCACGGTGACCACCACTTTTCAAAGAAATTGTTATATGAATATGTGTGTGTGTGGATCAACGTGCAATTATTTGGAAGTAGTGCAGTACCTCGTTCGTACCTATATACATAGGATTTGAATTTATAGAAAAATTCAGTTTTAAACAAGATATAGCAATGACGTTTTATAAAAGAGATTTTTCAAACCCTGTGCTCAATAGTAATTGAGGCCTTTGATCCTTCCAATGTTATTATTAAATGTTCGGCTTGTTTACTTTTATTTTCGAGATGCGAAACATTCTCGAAAAAATAATATCTGAGATCTTTGAACTCCTCATGGGCATGATGACCATCCAAGGAAATTCGAACAATCAGAAATAATGTACAAGTCGCTTCGACTAAAAATGTCCATCATGGGAACCGAATCTAGACAAGAGATCCGAATCAGCGATCACATGATTCCTAGTGCTCACATGATCTTGCAATTTATATAGAAAGCAATAAGCGATTATATATATAAAAGTCAGAAATATATATATATATATATATATATATATATATATATATATATATATATATATTTACTTTTTTATATTTACATTTTCGATCCCCATGGAGTTGCTTCGTGGTGGTTGATCATTTGTGTGTGTGTATATATATATATATATATATATATATATATATATATATATATATATATATATATATATATATATATATATATATGACATGATCAACCACCACGAAGTAAACTCTGTGGGACTTAAATATAAATAAAGTCATAAAAGCGATCAACTACCACAAAGTGAACTCCAGTGCAGATTTAAATGTAAATAAAAGTCAGTAAAAGGCCACAAGTAAACTCTGTGCCTAATGTAAATGTAAATATATATATATTTGTACAAATATATGTATAAAAGCAGTAAATGCACCGGATGTGAATCCAGGCTCATCGGATATGTCCGACAACAATTATATATATAAGTATATATATATAAAAGCGAGTAAATGCTCCGGATGTAAAATTCAGGCTCATCAGATATGTCTGACAACAATTATATATATAAGTATATATATATATATATATATATATATATAAAAAAGCAATAAACGCTCCAGACCGAAGTCTAGGCTCAATCGAGGCATAACTCGATAATGTTAGTCCATATATAAAATATATACATATATATAAGTATATATACAAACAGAAATGAAAACCACTAATCAAGTTCAGTAAATGCACACAACACGACTCTCAATGTGTATAACAGTGTGTGCTAATATGAGAAGAAGGCTTTGTATAATGTGAGAAGGCTTACAATGGGATGCCAAAGTAGACTTCTATGACTTTAAATGGATAAACACTCAGCTCCCGCCGGATAAAAGATAGCTATATGTGAGCTAACAAGTGTTTAAAGATGAGAAAACACTCAAAAGATGTGTATACAGAGTAAAATGGATAGGGCTTCCTCGCCTTTTTCTCTCCTTCTCCTCTCAAATGGCTGACCCCAAGGCTTGTATATATAGACGGATGGTCGCAGGTACACCTACGGCAGCCGCGGTTGTACCTGCAGCTGGTAGTGGTGCTTCCGAGCCTCACGGGTCTTGTTATCTCGTAGTACGTGCACTCATGCACTGTAATATGCTCTCGAACTTATAGAACTTCAATCCGATCATCCGAACGAGGTATATCTGACCTTCTTTGGACCGCTTGTGTCAAGAGTAACGCAATGACATGGATTAGAGGTTGTACGAAGTCAGGAAGAGGGGTTTATGCCCATGGTCATCAAGCTTCAAATTCTATCCAAAGTACTGCCACGCGTAATAGTCACTCGAAATTGTTACTCCTTGGTTCTTGTGGGACATTGTTGGATGTAAGTATGTATGAAGTGTCGAGATGACGTACAGGTGTTGAAGAGGCAAGATGATGTTTGACTCCTCATCAGGGCTATCGCCGGTTTGAGTTGAATGTAGACGTTGCTCAGGGTTACATCTGAGATTGGACTACCTTTTGGTATGTTATGATATCATCTTGTTGAGACGATAAGATGACATTTTGACTCCTCACCGGGGTTATCGCCGATTTGAGTGGAAAGAAGATGTTGCTCAGGGTTACATCTGAGATTGGACTGCTGTAAGTGTTTGAATGCCACAAGGTCATCTATGAAAGAACCTATCTACCCGTTGTTAGCTTCGGGTCTGAGGTATGAGTGCCTCGGTAGGAGGTCTGAGCTTGAAGCTGATCGCATGTGTTTGAAACAAGCATTTCCAGAGTTATCGCCGAAATTGCAAAAGCATCCTTTGGGGCTATCACCAAGGATGGAGTCGCTACTCCCAGTGTTATTTCTGGGACTGAAACTGAGCGTCGTGATGTTATCACTGAGACAGAACTGTCCTCTTCGATGTTGTTGCCGATCTTTTGATCTGCAAACCTCGAGGTTATCTCCGAGATTGGAAATGACATTCCCGGTGTGTGTTCCGGGGTTTGGAATGACATTCCCGGTTTATGTTCCGGGTTAGAACAAATGTTCCTAGTTTGTGTTCTGGGTTGTAATTGAACTTCTGGTAGTATCCGGAATAGATGTAAACTGTCTTCCAGGGTTATCTTCTAAAGATGAATATGCCCACCTGCAATGTTAGTAACAGGCATGCAAAAAATTTTGAGTGTCTACAGATGCCCCTCTTTATCATATTCATGCAATGCAAGGCAAGGATAGGATAAAGAATCCTAGACACTTGAAATGCAAGTAAGATAAACATGATGCTATGTGCAGCAATATGATGCAAATGTATGTAGCATGATTGCCAGGTAATCCTGTTGGGATGACAATCAGTGATGGCTTGGACATGCGATCCAAGTCTCCAAGGATGTTGACATTGGGGCTATCACCAAAGTCTTGAATCCTAGACACTGGCTTATATTCCATAGAGGTACCTCTTGTGTGTAAGAGATCTTTGGGGAAAAAGCTTTGTCTGTTTGAGGATGTGTATAACATATTTCCTCATTCTGTCGGAGTTACTGCCAACAGTTTGTCGTCGTCAGGGCTGCCTAACCTTCGTCGATGTGTGTATCACCGGATAGATCCCTGCTGGGTGCTTTGTCAAGGTTGCTTGACCTTCTTTGATGTACGTGTCAATGGTAGCATTGCGTTGTAACCCCCGCTGGGGATACATGGATGATTTGCTTCGATGAGTTTACTTGCCATAAGTTGATATGACGTTAAGGCTGCTTGACCATCATTGATTTATGTATCAATGGTTGCATTGCGTTGTAACCCCCACCGGGGATACGTAGATGCTTGAAAGATGTATGTTATGACCCCAGTTGGGGATGTGCATAGTAAATTTTTTTATATACAACAGAATACTTTTATAAAGTTATTTGTTTTATTAGATTTTAAATAAAATATATAAATATATATATATATATATATATTATAAATAGATTATATTATATTTCATTGCATAGTATCCTTTCCATTCTCCTATAAATAGGATGCTTAGTTAGAATTGAAAACAAACCAAAAATTCAGAGAAATCTTCTTCTATAATCTTGAGCGTATTTTTTTAGAGTTTTAAGAAGCTTTGAGCGTAGAAAACAGTATAAGTTTTTTCAAGAATATGCTCGCCCTACCAGTCGGAATACTCTTCTTTCTAAGATAAGGGTTATTATTCTTTTATATTCATGAAGAGAGTTATTTTCTTTCAAATACTCGTAAGAGTTGTTATTCCATTTTTTTATTATTATGTTGGAATAACATGTTTATGCGAAGTACCGCATATATGGTGAAATTCTTCCGTTGTTCCATCCTTTATTATTCTGTTGAAATAACTTTTTATGCATTTGGCCTATCGCATGCCCGTGAATTCTATTGTTATTTCATTCTTTATTATTACATTTGGAACATCCATGCATGCGGATTCGCATGACACAGTTCCATTCTTTATTATTCTGTTGGAACATCCTATTTGTGCGGATTACGCATGACCTGGTTCCATTCTTTATTATTCTGTTGGAATAACCTATCTATGTGGATTACCGTATGCATGGTGAATGATCCTTTGTATTCATTCCTTATTAACTTGTGGAAATGATCTGTCTACGTGGATTACTGCATGGTGGGCGAAAATCCATTTGTAGTTTCATATATTCTATTATACTCAGTTGGTTTAAGTTTGGCTTCTATACTCCATGAAATTAATAGAATATCCTGGATATTTGTGCTTCATCCAGTATCTTTTCATGAAAATATCCTTCTGAGCATTCTTAAATTTTACTCCACAAAGCAGTATCATGTTGATAATTTGGACATTATTGAGTTCAGGATAAATTAACTTATAAATCTTTAAAATTTATTCTTGAACTTGTTTTATTGAATTTTTAGGTCATTGTCATCATCCTCATGTTTATATTATGTTGAAAGTCATCTGTGGCCTGTAGTGCATAGATGGACTTGGTATGATTATAACCATGGATTATTCGGTATAATCATGACCGTAAAGTTACAAATGATGTGGTAAAAATCCTCATTGGCTCGTAGTGCATTGATGGACAGTTATTGGCATGATCATGACCATTGATGAAAACACGAATATCCTTGGCTCGTAGTGCATGGATAAATTGTGGTCGTGATACTAATGAATATCCTTGGCCATAGTGCAGGGATGATGTGGATTATTTATTAAGCTGAGTCTCAGCGATAAAAGTGATGAAAAACTTTTTTAAATCATAGAAGATAGTAGATTTTATTCTCTACTTAACTATTCTAATGGATTGCTTGTTCCTTTGTAGTTAAACTTGATGTTTGTTATATTTTATCAGTTTAACACTGTTGAAGACTAATGATAAATTATTCTGCATTATCTTAGTCATAATATTTGTTACTGGGCTAGTTGAGCTCACCCCTTTGCTTTCATTGTTCTCTTCAGGAAATGAGAATGTAGCGGGGACTAGTCAGGAAACAGAGTGAGGGTCCAGATGATAACATTAGTAGTCTTCACTATTCTATGAAATAGTGTGATAATAAATGTATTGAGGACTTATTTTGAGTTTGAATACTGTCTAGAAGACAATATTTGTATTAAAAGTCATAGCTCATGTTTTATATTTAAGGTTGTATTTGTATTTTGTACCATGTTTTTTGCGACTTAGAATAGGTGATGTATATCTATTTTGGGGGCGTCACATTTTATATCAGTTAACATTGTTGTGGAGCACACACGCACTATATTAGTGATAACAGTCTAAGATTTGATGATTGATTGAGAAGTTATTGGTTGGTTTTGATATAATGTATTATCATGTTTACTTGATTTCTTTAAGGCCAGTTGAATAGACTTGTTTCTGTCATTACTGCTAGATTCGTAGGCATGTAGATTAGTTGCATTGCATAGCATTGTTGTTTAGTGTTTTTGCTTGAGGACAAGTAAAGGTTTAAGTTTGGGGGTATCCAAAAACTTGTTGGGTAAAATCTAGTTACACACAACACGCAAGTATACGTGGTCAACAAGTAATAAAGTGAAAGTAGAATATCATTCCCACGAGGAATTGTTTAGTAAAAATCACCAAGTACTAACCCGTAACCAACTCAATCTTATTTAAACGAATGAATTTCAAATTATATAATTAAACTACTATTAAATTCCACTAGTTAAATTAAGATTGCAGAGATTTAAGATCACAACTTCACTTATTGTTTCATTTAAGTTAACACACTTCTCATCAATTGTTCTCTATCATGAATTTTTAATCAAGAACACTAAAGCAGACAAAACCATCTCTCGATGCATAATACTCATACTCACTTAACTCCACAGATGATAGAATTAAGCAAGACACCCTAATTAACTAATCCATTATATCTCTATGTGAATTACAATTAAAAAGGATTTAAAGCACAAGTTCTCTATAAGATTACATATGGCGTAAAGGCATATCTCTATTCTAAACACGAATCATGAATTCCATCTATGCAGAAATCACAAACACATGCTATCATAATAAGATCTAAATCAATACTTCATCTCTCGAGTTCATATAGATTATCACAGTAATTGTTAGCTAGGCAATTAAGCAATTAAATCCAAATCACAATAGAGAATCCGCATGATAGAACATAATAATTGATAGCGAAGCATATTAAAATAAACTACACAATAAGATCCATTGTAATCTCAAACAAAGAATTAGTTCATGATTATTGAATTAAAACTAAGAATCTACAATTGAATAATCATTAAAAGACAAAGATAGAAAAAGATGAGAAGATAGAATCTATTGTCTGTAGATTTGACGCTCCCTTCTTGCTCCTACTTTGAATCTTCAATGGTCTCCAAGTTGCTTCAATCTCCAAAACTCATTAGAACTAGGGTTTTGATCTAATTTACTCTAATCTAATCTAATGGAATGCTCTCTCCCTCTCTAATCCTCCGTTATTTTATGTCTTACATCATGTATTTATAGGTTACAAGTCCAATTTCTAGCTTAGGAACAAACCCAATCCTATTTAGAGTCAAAAAGTGTCAAAATTCACTCCAAAATGCGTCCAAGCTTGACCAAACTCTTCCCCAGTGCCCCGACGCTGGCACACTACCTCCTAGTGCCCCGGCGCTGGGCATAGGCCTTGTTTGGGCACCCCAACGCTGGGCCCTTTTTCGGAAATTTTTTGCTCCGACGTCCTTTGGGAAAATGGCCATATCTTCTTTGTCCGAACTCCTATTTCGATGATTCAAGATGTTTCGAAAAGATGAGACATAGATCTATAACTTTCATGCTTTGAGTTTTTCAAAATAAGGACTGGAGAAATGTTGAAAGTGGCTCTGAAGTGGATGCTATGTAAATGACCACCCGAAACAGTGACGTTCGACGTCCGTTGGTACAAATGTCATAACTCTTGTATCCGAACTCCGATTGGAATGATTCAAGTTGTTCCGGAAATCTAAGAAGAAGGTCTACAATGTAATCCAAGTTCCAAGCCAAAAACATGAAATGAACATGAAAGCCCAAATGATGTCCGGATTGCTTTTCTTTGTGATTTCATACCAATTCTTTGCAATCACAGCTCCCAAGCATATAATCTACAAAATGAACACAAAATGCATGAAAAGTAACTAAGAAACATGATATTAAGCAACTAATTCAAGTAATAGATACCTGATAAGTAGGTATAAAATCTACTTATCAGACGCCCCCAAAATAGGTATACATCACCTATTCTGAGTCGCCAGATACATGGTACAGAATACAAATATAACCTTAAATATACAACATAAGTTGTGAGTTTTAATACAAATATTTTTTTCTAGACAGTATTCAAACTCAAAATAAGTCCTCAAAACATTTATTTTCACACTATTTCATAGAATAGTGAGGACTACTAATGCTATCATCTGGACCGTCACTCCGTTCCCCGACTAGTCCCTGCTATGTTCTCATTTCCTGAAGAGAATAATGAAAGCAAAAGGGTGAGCTCAACTAGCCCAGTAAGAAATATTATGACTAAGATAATGCAAAATAATTTATCATTAGTCTTCAACAATGTTAAACTGATAAAATATAACAAACATCAAGTTTAACTGCAGCGGAATAAGCAATCCAATAGAAGAGTCAAGTAGAGAATAAAATCTACTATCTTCAATGATTTAAAATGGTTTTTCATCACTTTTATCGCTGAGACTCAGGTTAATAAATAATCCATATCATCCATGCACTACGACCAAGGATATTCATTAGTATCACGACCACAATTTATCCATGCACTACGGGCCAAGAATATTCATATTTTCATCAATGGTCATGATCATGCCAACAACTGTCCATCACTGCACTACGGGCTAATGAGGATTTTTACCACATCATTTGCAACTGTACGGTCATGATTATACCGAATAATCCATGGTCATAATCATACCAAGTCCATTTATGCACTACAGGCCACAGATGACTTTCAACATATTATAAACATGAGGATGATGACAATTGTAAGACCCCAACTTATTATAAATAAAATCAAATTTCCTTTAATTATTATTGTGAATAATAAGGTGTTAATTTGATATAATGTTTTGGTTATGAGTGAAAAGTGCAAATTTTGCAAAATAAGCAAGTGGTTATAAAATAATCATTGTTGTCGGGGAATATTCATTTGGTCGTGGAATATTCTTTTTGTTGGGAATATCCGTACGAAGACACAGTTATTTGTGGGCCCCATAACGGAATAACTATCGGATGAAGAAACGACAAAGTTTGAGTTTTTATAAATAACGACGTAATTGTTACCGTTAACTGTTGGATTACCTGGTAGTTAAAATACAATAATACGCGTGGTTGCACAGTAGCACATGGTATTGCACGGTATTGTTGAATTATTGATTCTTACGTAAGAAGGCACTACTTAATAATTGTTATAGTAATTACAGTTCAATATTTTATTTTATTGATTCAATAATTGCCACGTTGATAGTTTATATTATTGTTGTTTCAATAACTGTCACTGCACAATATTTCCCATTATCAGATCAATAATTCATATTATTTGAAAAATATTATTAGATAACATTATTGGCAATGTCTAGAAAGTTCTTTCAAGGAGAGGTTTGGTCACCTAATTGCGCGTCAGTAAGGAGAAATCCTTATCGGAAAGCCCCCTCTTTCCTTAGAACGGCCTGGTTGTCATAATTGTAATTCTGTAATATTATTTGTGATTAATTAATTATTGATTTATATGATAAGGAAATATTTATTTGAGCGTGGATATTTTCTAGAAGACAATATTTGTATTTAAACTCATAGTATGTGTTGTCGTATTTTACACGACAATTGTATTATTGAAGTTGTAGTTGCTTTCTGTACCATGTATTTGGCGACTTAGAATGGGTGTTGTATACCTATTTTGGGGGTGTCACAGTTGGTATCAAAGCTTAGGGATATGGTCTCTGGCGAAGATCGGAGAATAGAACTAGGAGGGGAGAGATGAGTAAATCATTCGCTAGTGTGTCCTATCTAAGCTTATTTGTTGGTCGGTCATAATATAGGGTTATTATGTGATATGTTAATTTGTTTAATTAACCCTTGTTTTATGGCAATATTTAAGAATGGCTACTAAGAACTTTAACAATGGAGTGTATGAGACTGTGGAACAACCTTTAGTCACAAACCAAGAGAACGTGCAACAAGAAGGCAATATTCCTCCTGTAAACAACGCTACCGAGCAAACGATGAATGATGGAATGTTTAGTAGCTTTTTGCAGTTCATGCAAAATCAGACGAGGGAGACTCGTGTACAAAATACGGGTGGAAGTGATAGCAACGCGCGATCTGTCATAGCCAAGCAGTTCAAGGAGTTGGGACCACCAGATTTCTGGGGAAAGCCCAATCCGATTAAGGCGGAAACATGGGTCAAGCAAATTACCAAGATATTCGATGTCTTGGGATGCACGGAGGAACAGAAGATTCCATTCGCCACCTTTATGTTCCGTGGTGAGGCAGATTACTGGTGGGAATCTGTGAAGCGTACCCCGCCATCCACATTCAACATGTCTTGGGAAAGATTTCAAAAAATGTTCAATGAAAAATACTTTCCTAAAAGTATTCGTCATATGAAGGAGGTGGAATTTATTAGACTGGAACAAAATAACATGACGGTGTCTCAGTACGAGGAAAAGTTCGCGGAGTTATCCAGGTTTGCACCTCATTTGGTAGAGAATGAGCAACGTATGACGCAAATGTTTCTGAGAGGTCTAAAACCCGAGATTCGTCAATACCTTATCTCTCATAAATTTTCTCTGTTTTTAGATGTTGTCAACAGGGCTCAATTATTAGAGCGAGATAGTGAGTATGTTCAACCGAGGGACCACAACCAAGGTCATACCGGTGACAGCAATCATCGGAGCGATGATAACCAGTGAGGAAGGAGAAATACGGAAAAAGCGGTAACCACTCAGGTGGTAATCGTGGCCATGATAATAGGAGAGGTGAGTCAAGTGAAAATTTCAAAAAGAGGAGATTCAACAATTATGCGAAGACATCAGTAGCAACACCAGCATCAACTGTTGCTAGGGGAGGAGAACGACCACCGGTCGTGTGTTATAAATGCGAGAAAGAGGGACATATCAGCCCAAACTGCCCACAACAATCCAAGGTATGTTATAAATGTAGAAAGGAGGGTCATATAGCCCGAGAGTGTTCTGTAGCAAAACCAAACGAGGTGATCACGGGTAAGCTTATCATAAACTCTTGCAAAGTTTATACCTTACTAGATACCAGTTCTACACATTCTTTTATCTCCACTGCTTGTGCTCAACGTTTAAACTTGACTCCAGAAAAATTAGACTTTGATTTATCTGTGGAGACTCCGTTAGGAGAAACTTTCGTTACGTCCACTGTTTATAAATCTTGCTTAATCCAAGTTGGCACAATCACATTACCTGTTGATCTTATTTCTTTAAAGATACTTGCTTTTGATGTGATTTTAGGGATTGATTGGTTAATCACCCATCATGCCAAAATTGATTATTTTCATAAGGTTATTAGTTTTCATATTCCTAACCAACCTGTTATGCGAATTCAAGCTACTAAACCACTAAAATCAATCACTGTCATATCAAGCCATAAAGTCATTCGTTTATTGAAAAACAGATGTCAAGCTTTCTTAGCCCAGGTTATGGATTTGAATAAAGACAAGTCATATTTGAATAATATTTCTGTTGTTAGAGAATTTCCTGATGTATTTCCTGAAGAACTTCCTGGTCTACCCCCAGAACGTGATGTTGAATTCTTTATTGACCTTGAATCGGGTACAAAACCCATTTCTAAAATCCCATATCGAATGGCTCCTATTGAACTTCAGGAGTTAAAAGTTCAACTACAGGAGTTATTAGACATCAGTTTCATTCGTCCTAGTACATCTCCTTGGGGTGCTCCTATTTTATTCGTAAAGAAGAAAGACGGGAGTATGCGACTTTGTATTAACTACCGAGAATTAAACCATGTCACCATCAAGAATAGGTATCCGTTTACCTCCCATGGATGACTGTTTGACCAGTTGCAAGGAGCACAATTCTTTTCAAAGATTGATCTTCATTCTGGATATCATCAGCTGAAGATTAAAACTGAGGATATTCCAAAGACTGCCTTTAGAACTCGGTACGGGCATTATGAATTCTTAGTCATGTCTTTTGGATTGAGTAATGCTCCTGCTGCTTTCATGGATATGATGAACCGAGTATTCATGAAATATTTGGATCAGTTCGTTGTTGTCATTATTGATGACATCCTCATCTATTCCAAAAGCCGTGAAGATTATGAGCACCATTTGAAGCTGATACTTGAAAGGCTTCGTGAAAACAAGCTATATGCCGAGCTGAAGAAATGCGAGTTCTGGCTTGAGGAAGTAGCATTCCTTGGGCACGTGGTGTCAAAACATGGAGTATCTGTTGACCCGACGAAGATTGAAGCAATACAGAGTTTAGAGCAACCGAAGTCGGTGACCGATGTGTGTAGCTTTCTGGGCTTAGCTGGTTATTATCGGAGATTCGTGGAAGGATTTTCTCGAATCGCTATCTGCTAACTCAATTGACGGAAGGATACAAAATTTGTATGGAGCGAGGAATGCGAGAAGAGTTTCCAAGAGCTCAAGAGGAGACTCATTTCGGCACCTGTTCTAGCAATACCATCTGGTTCAGATGGATTTGTTATATACAGCGATGCTTCAGGCAAAGGGTTAGGATGTGTTCTCATGTAACATGGGAAAGTCATAGCATATGCCTCACGACAACTCAAAGAATATGAGAGGAATTATCCTACTCATGATCTAGAGTTTGCAGCAGTTGTTTTCTCGTTGAAAATCTGGAGACACTACTTGATGGGGAGAAAGTGGTGATCTATTCGGATCATAAAAGCCTCAAATATTTCTTCACCCAAAAGGAACTCAACATGCGGCAACGACGTTGGCTCGAGCTATTGAAAGATTACGATCATACCATTCAATACCATCCTAGAAAAGCAAACGTAGTAGCTGACGCATTGAGTAGAAGATCGTATGCTGGTACGAGTGCTATGTTGTTAACACAAAAACCCATTTTGTACGATTTACAAAGGATGGAGATTGAGTTAAAGACTCCAGGGACCCACGTGATGATGGCGAATATCCGATTAGAACCGACTTTAATCGATAAAGTTAATGCTGCTCAAGCTACGGACCTGGGGCTGATGCGTATGAAGAAGAAAGTGCAAGAAGGTGCTATACCGAAAGCAAGAATCGATGAAGAAGGAATACTTAGAGTCAACTCTAGACTTTGCGTTCCTAACAACTCTGACTTGAAGCATAGAATCATGATGGAGGCACACAACACACCATTTGCAATCCATCCTGGGAGTACCGAAATGTATCATGATATTCGACACACATTTTGGTGGAACAATATGAAGAGAGAGATCACGGAGTTTATATGGAGGTGTTTAACTTGTCAACGAGTAAAGGCGGAGCATCAAGTGCCAAAAGGTCCATTGTAACCACTTGAGATTCCGGAATGGAAGTGGGAACACATTACTATGGATTTCGTTACGGGTCTTCCCAAAGTTACTCAAGGCATAGATGCTATTTGGGTTATTTTTGATAGATTAACCAAGTCTGCTCATTTCTTACCAATACGAGAAACTTATTCCCTTGAACGTCTTGCTCGTATGTACGTGAATGAGATTGTGAGATTGTATGGGATGCCAATATCCATAGTTTCGGATCATGACCCAAGATTTACTTCAAGATTTTGGGTTAGCTTATAAAAAGCTATGGGCACGGATTTACGATTTAGTTCGGCATTACATCCTCAAACGGACAGACAATCAGAGAGGGTTATTCAAACTCTTGAAGATCTATTAAAACTCTATGTCCTAGACTTCAAAGGGAGTTGGGATAAGTATTTACCATTGGTGGAATTCTCCTATAACAACAGTTATCAAGCAAGTATAGGTATGGCTCCATTTGAAGCCTTGTATGGACGAAAGTGTCGCTCTCCAGTATGTTAGGATGAGGTGGGTGAAACAACATTGTTGGGACCAGAGTTGGTACGCATGACTACAAAAAAGATCCAAATGATTCGACAACATATAAAAATGGCACAAGATCGATAAAAGAGTTATGTTAATCTTCATCGAAAGGACGTGGAATTGAATATTGGGGATCATGTATTGTTACATGTTTCTCCATGGAAGGGAGTTACAAGATTTGGGAAGAGAGGAAAGCTCAAACCAAGATTTGTTGGTCCATTTAAGATTCTCGATCGAATAGGAAATGTGGCTTATAGACTCGTATTACCTCCAAACATGTCTTTGTTTTCATAATGTTTTTCATATATTTATGCTTCGTAAATATGTGAAAGACCCGAACCACATTATTGAATTAGAACCAGACGAGATAGCTGAAGATTTAACATACGAGGAGGTACCTGTTAAGATCTAGCATTGAAAAGAGCATGTCCTACGCACATAGGTTATACCACAAGTTAAGGTTTTTTGGAGGAACCATGCCATTGAGGAAATGACCTATGAGTTAGAATCGGAAATTGAAAGCGAGGTACCCTCACCTTTTTGAAACACCAGGTACGTACGTCAATTTTGAGGATAAAATTTCATAAGGAGGGGAGGTTGTAAGACCCCAACTTATTATAAATAAAATCAAATTTCCTTTAATTATTATTGTGAATAATAAGGTGTTAATCTGATATAATGTTTTGGTTATGGGTGAAAAGTGTAAATTTTGCAAAATAAGCAAGTGGTTATAAAATAATCATTGTTGTCGAGGAATATTCGTTTGGTTGTAGAATATTCTTTTTGTCGGGAATATCCGTACAACGACGCAGTTAGTTGTGGGCCCCATAACGGAATAACTGTCGGATGAAAAAAACGACAAAGTTTGAGTTTTTATAATAACGACGTAGCACACCAGATTTGCACAAGATTGTTGAATTATTAATTCTTACATAAGAAGGCACTACTAAATAATTGTTATAGTAATTATTGTTAAATATTTTATTTTATTGATTCAATAACGCATACGTTGATAGTTTATATTATTGTTTTTCAATAATTGTCAACGCATGAAGATTTCCCATTATCAAATTAATAATTCATATTATTTGAATAATATTATTAGATAACATTATTGGCAATGTCTAGAAAGTTCACATCAAGGAGAGGTTTGGTCACCTAATCATGCGCTACGCCAAGAAGGAGAAATCCTTATCTGAAAGCCCCTCTTTCTCGGGAACTACCGTTGTCATAATTATGATTCTCGTAATATTATTTGTGAATAATTAATTATTGATTTATATGATAAGAAAATATTTATTTAAGTGTGGATATTGTCTAGAAGACAATATTTGTATTTAAACTCACAGTATGTGTTGTCGTATTTTGCACGACAATTGTATTATTGAAGTTGTAGTTGCTTTCTATACCATGTATTTGGCGACTCAGAATGGGTGTTATATACCTATTTTAGGGGCGTCACAACAATGACATAAAAATTCAATAAAACATGTTCAAGAATAAATTTTAAAGATTTATAAGTTAATTTATCCTGAACCCAATAATGTTCAAATTGTCAACATGATACTGCTTTGTGGAGTAAAATTCAAGAATGCTCAGAAGAATATTTCCATGAAAAGATACTGGATGAAGTGCAAATATCCAGGATATTCTACTAATTTCATGGAGTATAAAAGCCAAAACTTTAACCAACTGAGTATAATAGATTATATGAAACTGCAAATGGATTTTTGCCCGCCATGCGATAATCCACGTAGACAGATCATTTTCATAAGTTCATAAAGAATGAATACAAAGGATCATTTATCATGCATGCAGTAATCCACATAGACAGGTTATTCCAACAGAGTAATAAAGAATGGAACCAGGTTATGCGTAATCCGCACAAACATGATATTCTAACAGAATAATAAAGAATGGAACTGTGTCACGCCAGAATCCGCATGTATAGGATATTCCAATGTAATAATAAAGAATGGAACCAGGTCATGCATAATCCACACGTATATGATGTTCCAAATGTAATAATAAAGAAAGGAATAACAACAGACCACTGGGCATGCGATAGATCGCATGCATAAAAGTTATTCCAATGTAATAATAAAGAATGGAATAATAGTAGAATTTCACCATATATGCGGTACTTCGTATGGACAGGTTATTCCAACATAATAATAAAGAATGGAATAACAACTCTTACGAGTATTGAAAGAAAATAACTCTCTTCATGAATATGAAAGAATAATACCCCTTACCTTAGAAAGAAGAGTATTCCGACTGGTAGGGCGAGGATATTTCTGGTGTGTTTTCAATTCTAACTAAGCATTCTATTTATATGAGAATGGAAAGGATACTATATAATAAAATATAATATATTCTATTTAATATATATATATATATATATATATATATATTTATATATTTTATTTAAAATCTAATAAAACAAATAACTTCATAAAAGTATTCTTTTTATATAAAAAAAATTTACTATACAAACACTATACGTGCACTATTGAAAAAAATACTATGCACAATAGAATATAATATATTCTATTTATAATCTAATAAAATAAATAACTTTATAAAAGTATTCTATTTTATATAAAAAGGTTTTACTATGTAAACACTATGCATGCACTATGCAAACACCGTGCATAATAAAATAAATTATATTCTATTTATAATCAAATAAAACAAAACTTTATAAAAAGTATTCTGTTTTATTACATTTATAATAATAATAAAACAAACATCATCATCATTATTATAATTCACACTATTAATCGACCAGGTCGTTCCCAGGAAAGAGGGCGCTTTCCAATAAGGATTTCTCCCTATTGGCGAGGAATTAGGTGACCAAACCACTCCTTGGTAGAACTTCTAGACATCGTTAATATTACAAATAATAATATTAATAACTTTGTTATCTCAATTATTGATTTAATAATATATAAAATAACGACAATAATTGAATCAAATAACGTGAGATACTATGCAACAATTACTGTAGCAATAATTGAACAAAACTGAGTGACTTCTCACGTAAGCATCAATAAACAATACGATGTGCTACTATGCAACAACGCCAGATTATCGTACTTTTTAACACCGGGTGTTTCAACAGCTTAATTCGTAAAACTTCGCCGTTATTTTTCATAAAAATATTTTTGTCGCTTTTCTCAATCCGCTAATAATTCCATTAATGGGGTCCACCAATGATTGTGCCGTCGCATCTTAATATTCCCCGACCAATCGAATATTATATAACAACTTGCGTAGTTTGCAAAATTTATAAATATTACCCACAACTATAACAATATATAAAGTTCACTACATAATATTAAAAAATGATATTTATAGAAAATTCATTTTTATTCATAAAAGTTGGGATCTTACAACCTCCCCTTTTTATAAAATTTCGCCCTCGAAATTAGGGTACGTACCTGGTATGTCGAAGAGGTAAGGATACCTTGATTTAATTTCAGATTCTAACTCCCAGGTCATTTTCTCAACATCGTGGTTTCTCCACAAAACTTTAACTTGAGGTATAACCTTGGAGCGTAGAATATGTTCCTTCTTATCCATGATTTGAATAGGAACCTCTCCATACGTTAAATCTTCCGCTATTTCATCCAGTTCTAAATCAATAATGTGGTTCGGGTCTTCCACATATTTACGTAACATGGATATGTGAAAAACGTTATGAACACGAGACATACTTGGCAAGAAAAAGCGAGTATATAGCTACGCCCTACTCGATTGAGGATTAAAATGGGCCAATGAATCGAGGATTGAGCTTTCCTCTCTTTCTAAATCTCGTAACTCCTTTCCATGGAGCAACACGTAACAACACATGATCTCCAATATCGAATTCCATGTCCTTTCGATGAAGATCAGCATAACTCTTTTGTCGATTTTGTGAGGTTTTTATACGTTGCCGGATCGTTTGAATCTTTTCCGTAGTCATACGTACCAACTCTAGTCCCAACAACGTTGCTTCACCCACCTCATCCTAGCATACTAGAGAATGACACTTTCTTCCATACAACGCTTTGAATGGAGCCATGCTAATACTTTCTTGATAGCTGTTGTTGTAGGAAAACTCCACCAACGGTAAGAACTTGTCCCAACTTCCCTTCAAGTTAAGGACACAGTGTCATAATAAATCTTCAAGAGTTTGAATAATCCTCTTTGATTGTCCATCCGTCTGAGGATGATACGCCAAACTAAATCATAAATCCGTGCCCATAGCTTTTTGCAAACTAACCCAAAATCTTGAAGTGAATCTTGAGTCTCGATCAAAAATTATGGATACTGGCATACCATGCAATCTTACAACCTCGTTTATGTACATACGAGCAAGACGTTCAAGTGTATAAGTTTCTCGTATAGGTAAGAAGTGAGCAGACTTGGTCAATCTATCAACAATGACCCAAATTGAATCTATGCCTTGAGAAACCTTAGGAAGACCAGTAACAAAATCCATGGTAATGCGCTCCCACTTCCATTCTGGAATTTCAAGTGGTTGTAATGGACCCTTAGGTACTTGATGCTCCGCCTTGACTCATTGAAAAGTTAAACACCTTGAGATGAATTTCGCTATCTCTTTCTTCATATTGTTCCACCAAAATATATGTCGAAGATCATGATACATTTTGGTACTCCCAAGATGGATTGCAAACGGTGTGTTGTGCGCCTCCATCATTATTTTATACTTTAAATCAGGGTCGTTAAGAACACAAAGTCTGGAGTTGACTCTAAGTATTCCTTCTTCATCGATTCTTGCTTCTGTCATAGCACCTTCTTGCACTCTTTTCCTCATACGCATCAGCTCTAGGTTTGTAGCTTGAGCAACTTTAACTTTATCGATTAAAGTTGGTTCTACTCGTATATTTGCCATCATCACATGGGTCCCTGGAGTCTTTAACTCTATCTCCATCCTTTGTAATTCATACAAAATGGGCCTTTGCGTTGACAATATTGCACTCTTACCCGCATATGATCTTCTGCTCAATGCATCAGCTACCACGTTCGTTTTTTTAGGGTGGTATTGGATGGCATGATCATAATCATCAGCTGAAGATTAAAACTGAGGATATTCCAAAGACTGCCTTTTAGAACTCCTGATGACGCATTATGAATTCTTAGTCATGTCTTTTGGATTGAGTAATGCTCCTGCTGCTTTCATGGATATGATGAACCGAGTATTCATGGAATATTTGGATCAGTTCGTTGTTGTCATAATTGATGACATCCTCATCTATTCCAAAATTCGTGAAGATTATGAGCACCATTTAAAGCTGATACTTGAAAGGCTTCGTGAAAACAAGTTATATGCCAAGCTGAAGAAATGCGAGTTCTGGCTTGAGGAAGTAGCATTCCTTGGGCACGTGGTGTCAAAATATGGAGTATCTGTTGACCCGATGAAGATTGAAGCAATACCAAGTTGAGAGTAACCGAAGTCGGTGACCGATGTGTGTAGCTTTCTGGGCTTAGCTGGTTATTATCGGAGATTCGTGGAAGGATTTTCTCGAATCGCTACTCCGTTAACTCAGTTGACACGGAAGGATACAAAATTTGTATGGAGCGAGGAATGCGAGAAGAGTTTCCAAGAGCTCAAGAGGAGACTCATTTCGGCACTTGTTCTGGCAATACCATCTGGTTTAGATGGATTTGTTATATACAGCGATGCTTCAGGCAAAGGGTTAGGATGTGTTCTCATGCAACATGGGAAAGTTATAGCCTATGCCTCATGACAACTCAAAGAATATGAGAGGAATTATCCTACTCATGATCTAGAGTTTGCAGCAGTTGTTTTCTCGTTGAAAATCTGGAGACACTACTTGTATGGGGAGAAAGTGGTAATCTATTCGGATCATAAAAGCCTCAAATATTTCTTCACCCAAAAGGAACTCAACATGCGGCAAACGACGTTGGCTCGAGCTATTGAAAGATTACGATCATACCATTCAATACCATCCTAGAAAAGCAAAAGCGTAGTGGTAGACGCATTGAGTGAAGATCGATGTCTTTGATACGAGTGCTATGTTGTTAACACAAAGACCCATTTTGTACGATTTACAAAGGATGGAGATTGAGTTAAAGACTCCAGGGACCCACGTGATGATGGCGAATATCCAATTAGAACCGACTTTAATCGATAAAGTTAAAGCTGCTCAAGCTACGGACCTGGGGCTGATGCGTATGAAGAAGAAAGTGCAAGAAGGTGCTATACCGGAAGCAAGAATCGATGAAGAAGGAATACTTAGAGTCAACTCTAGACTTTGCGTTCCTAATAACTCTGACTTGAAGCATAGAATCATGATGGAGGCACACAACACACCATTTGCAATCCATCCTGGGAGTACCGAAATGTATCATGATATTCGACACACATTTTGGTGGAACAATATGAAGAGAGAGATCGCGGAGTTTATATCGAGGTGTTTAACTTGTCAACGAGTAAAGGCGGAGCATCAAGTGCCAAAAGGTCCATTGTAACCACTTGAGATTCCGGAATGGAAGTGGGAACACATTACTATAGATTTCGTTACGGGTCTTCCCAAAGTTTCTCAAGGCATAGATGCGATTTGGGTTATTTTTGATAGATTAACCAAGTCTGCTCATTTCTTACCAATACGAGAAACTTATTCCCTTGAACGTCTTGCTCGTATATACGTGAATGAGATTGTGAGATTGTATGGGATGCCAATATCCATAGTTTTGGATCATGACCCAAGATTTACTTCAAGATTTTGGGTTAGCTTGCAAAAAGCTATGGGCACGGATTTACCATTTAGTTCGGCATACCATCCTCAAACGGACAGACAATCAGAGAGGGCTATTCAAACTCTTGAAGATCTATTAAGACTCTATGTCCTAGACTTCAAAGGGAGTTGGGATAAGTATTTACCATTGGTGGAATTCTCCTATAACAACAGTTATCAAGCAAGTATAGGTATGGCTCCATTTGAAGCCTTGTATGGATGAAAGTGTCGCTCTCCAGTATGTTGGGATGAGGTGGGTGAAACAACATTGTTGGGACCAGAGTTGGTACGCATGACTACAGAAAAGATCCAAATGATTCGACAACATATACAAATGGCACAAGATCGATAAAAGAGTTATGTTAATCTTCATCGAAAGGACGTGGAATTGAATATTGGGGATCATGTATTGTTACATGTTGCTCCATGGAAGGGAGTTACAGGATTTGGGAAGAGAGGAAAGCTCAAACCAAGATTTGTTGGTCCATTTAAGATTCTCGATCGAATAGGAAATGTGGCTTATAGACTCGTATTACCTCCAAACATGTCTTTGTTTTCATAATGTTTTTCATATATTTATGCTTCGTAAATATGTGAAAGACCCGAAACACATTATTGAATTAGAACCAGACGAGATAGCTGAAGATTTAACATACGAGGAGGTACCTGTTAAGATCTAGCATTGAAAAGAGCATGTCCTACACACATAGGTTATACCACAAGTTAAGATTTTGTGGAGGAACCATGCCATTGAGGAAATGACCTATGAGTTAGAATCGGAAATTGAAAGCGAGGTACCCTCACCTTTTTGAAACACCAGGTACGTACGTCAATTTCGAGGATAAAATTTCATAAGGAGGGGAGGTTGTAAGACCCCAACTTATTATAAATAAAATCAAATTTCCTTTAATTATTATTGTGAATAATAAGGTGTTAATCTGATATAATGTTTTGGTTATGGGTGAAAAGTGCAAATTTTGCAAAATAAGCAAGTGGTTATAAAATAATCATTGTTGTCGAGGAATATTCGTTTGGTTGTAGAATATTCTTTTTTGTCGAAATATCCGCATTTACGACCATGCATCATTTGTGGGCCCCATAACGGAATAACTGTCGGATGAAGAAAACGACAAAGTTTGAGTTTTTATAATAACGACGTAGCACATGGTATTGCACAGTATTGTTGAATTATTAATTCTTACATAAGAAGGCACTACTCAATAATTGTTATAGTAATTACTGTTAAATATTTTATTTTATTGATTCAATAACTGCCACGTTGATAGTTTATATTATTGTTTTTTCAATAATTGTCACTGCACAGTATTTCCCATTATCAAATCAATAATTCATATTATTTGAATAATATTATTAGATAACATTATTGGCAATGTCTAGAAAGTTCTATTAAGGAGAGGTTTGGTCACCTAATTGCGCGCCAGTAAGGAGAAATCCTTATCGGAAAGCCCCCTCTTTCCTGGGAACGGCCTGGTTGTCATAATTGTGATTCTGTAATATTATTTGTGAATAATTAATTATTGATTTATATGATAAGGAAATATTTATTTAAGTGTGGATATTGTCTATAAGACAATATTTGTATTTAAACTCACAGTATGTGTTGTCGTATTTTGCACGACAATTGTATTATTGAAGTTGTAGTTGCTTTCTGTACCATGTATTTGGCGACTCAGAATGGGTGTTGTATACCTATTTTGGGGGCGTCACAAAAATGACATAAAAATTCAATAAAACAAGTTCAAGAATAAATTTTAAAGATTTATAAGTTAATTTATCCTGAACCCAATAATGTTCAAATTGTCAACATGATACTGCTTTGTGGAGTAAAATTCAAGAATGCTCAGAAGAATATTTTCATGAAAAGATACTGGATGAAGTGAAAATAACCAGGATATTCTACTAATTTCATGGAGTATAGAAGCCAAAACTTTAAGCAACTGACTATAATAGATTATATGAAACTGCAAATGGATTTTCGCCCGCCATGCGATAATCAACGTAGACAGATCATTTCCACAAGTTAATACAGAATGAATACAAAGGATCATTCACCATGCATGCGGTAATCCACATAGACAGGTTATTCCAACAGAGTAATAAAGAATGGAACCAGGTCATGCGTAATCCGCACAGATAGGATATTCCAAATGTAATAATAAAGAATGGAACTGGTCATCGTAATCCATACGATGCATAGGATATTCCAAATGAATAATAAAGAATGGAACCAGTCATATAATCCACACGTATAGGATATTCCAACGTAATAATAAAGAATGGAACCAGTCATGCATAATCCACACGTGACGGATGTTCCAAATGTAATAATAAAGAAAGGAATAACAACAGAATTCACTGTGCATGCGATAAACCGCACAGACAAGTTATTCCAACAGAATAATAAAGAATAGAATAACAGAAGAATTTCACCGTGTATGTTGTAGTTCGCATAGACAGGTTATTCACCACAACAAAAAATCTTATCGGTGACACTTATCGTGATCACTTTGTGGTCGTTGATATCTATCTCATGACCGTCATGCTCGATTGTTAAAAACGTCAGCACAAAATCTGGTCGCTAAAATGCACATCAGCGACCACTATTAGCGACCGATATCAGCGACCAAAATGGCAAATCCGGCCATTAAGTTGAAATCGAAGATGGGCCATACCAAAGCCGACGTGTTTCACGTGTCGTGATTGAATCAATGACACGCATCACGATAATAATAATAAAAATAAAATAATCAGAATCTTCTTTGCTTTTGCATAAATCCTAAAACCAGCACTGCTTTTGTACTGCTTTTATCCCAACACACATACACAATAACAAAGATACACAACAATATAAACATCCATCGTCCATCATATAACACATACACTAAACTAGAATATAAACCATTCAAAACCAATATGATTTTGAATAAATATAATAACATTTTAAAATTGTTTAAGTAACAATATACAAACATCCTAAGAATGAAACAAGTACAAACTTATATTATAACTATAAAACTAATCTAAAGCGGTACTAATCAAGCATCACCGCCTCCTTGATCACCTCGTAATATTAACAAAATAATAAAACAAGTTATAAATATTTACTAACTATGTTAATATTGGTATATTACGACAATATACAACAAATTGATTTTATACCTCGTCGCCATCCCCTGTTTGTGATCTCACAACTGCCGCCATCGCTTGCTTCATTAAACTCCTCAAAGACTCAGAGCCCCCCAGATGTCCGCCCAAGATCTTGAAGATCCCGATCTTGACATATAGCTCTCACACAAATACCAAATAGGAGTATGAATAATTTGGATGACTAGATGATCGTGTAGACTAGGTAGAAGAGCAAGATGAGCCATCAAGGATGGGCGCTGCCGTTGTCCTTGACCTTTAACGTAGTTCTTCTTCACAATGTGAGACGCCTCTCCCACAACTCTTGATCGATGAGCGGACGTGGAGTGCCTTTCGTGATAGCGTTTATTCAATAAACGCTTATAAGTGTCCTCGCATGTCATCATGTTAACAATTAAATAGTTAAAAATAAATTAATTTTGTAAGCATTAATTAAAGATCAAGTTGTTAAAATTTATTACCGCTTATCCCGGATAGCCTCAGTGCACCATCACGGGTAATACGCATACATCCAAACCAATGGATAGTGACCTTTTGAGACCGAGACTCCTATACAAAAATAACACAATATTACTAAGTAAAATGGGATATATTTTCTACAATTCATGATTGAAAACATATTAAAACTTGTAACACGCACTCTGGCAAATATATGTCCAGAATCGTGAAATACCGCATGCAGTATGTTCCTTTTTAGCCTTTTCGCCTTCGGATACACCCAGGCTCACATGTGTGGCGGTCTTTTCGTCTTTTCACCCACTCTCACTCTCCATTGGGCACACATCTCAAATTTATATGGATCGGGTGCACCACTGTGGCTATGCTCGTGCATATAATCTTCTCCCCGGCCCGGATGGTCGATCTCGGCATTGTGAATGGCTTTTTGTCGTTCTTTATTTAAGTTATCCTTGGTACGGACCGCATTCCGCCGTAATAATCTCAATCACCAAGCCTCTGCAGCGTCCTCCCATCTATACCTTTTCTCGCAAATAAAACAACAATAATAACATTACTAAAAATTATCCTTTGAATATTATATTAATATAATCTGACTAATTAATAAAAACATACCAAATTCACCCAAATCAAGATCCTTATGGGCGAGAGGTGTGCTCATTACGTAATCACCAGCGTGGGCTGGTTCAGAAGCATAATTGTGAAATGCACTTCACAATTTTACTATCTTGAAAATCACTACAATATACGATAATTTACATTAAAATATATTTATAACAATGAAAATATTAACTCTTATATATACACGATGTTTAACTTACGTGCTTTCCGGAGGAGGACGGATCTCAGATAAGAATGCGATCATCCGGATTAGCGGGCCTTCTAAGACATGATTGTGGTTCCGACCCAACCCAAGGCTTTAGTCTCGCAGTTCGTAAGACATCTATAAATAAAAAATTAGGATGTTAGTATGAAATTATGAATGACAATTAATTGTATGAAATAGTTAACTACGATTATCATAAGTGAAAGATACATAAACACGATCGCAAAATAGTTAACTACAACAACTACAAATGATATAGTTAAGGATATAGAGAACATTCCTATATAGAGAACATAAATGAAAGGTACATAATTATGAACTAGACATGAACATGAACATGAACATGAACATAAACATACATTTTGTACAATTATAACTACACATACATTTTAATGAAAATCGTTGTCGATGAGTCGTAATCATTTTGTACAAGTATCGGAGATTCATAACCATCTTCTTCGATTCGTATGGTCGTCGATCCAATAACTCTTCCTCAATATCAACGCTATCCGGCACAATAACTGCCTCGAGATCCAATTCATCGTGTTCATCTCCACCCTCTAACTGGATTACATCATTATTGTCCTCTATATTTATTATAGGAGGTCTCAAGCATTTCTCTTGGTAGAAATCTCGCCTATTACTTGGACATGACTACGCATACGGAGTATGAATTACAACTTGCCAATCAGAAGGCCTATCCCTTTTCCTAACAGGACTAGGAGTATAGTAAACTTGTCTCGCTTGAGTTGGTAAAACAAATGATTCGTTGGAGTACGCAGAGCTATGGAGGTCAATATCGACGATTCCATGTCCACAACACGTATCCCTTTTCCTCGAATCAAACCAACGGCACTTGAACAAGTGAATATAACCCCATACGCCCTTTGTACGACAACTCTACGATTTCCTCCAACTCCCCATAAAAGGCACGCACCAAGCTCATTGTAACAATCTCCTTGGACACACACTCCGAGTTCGTTGTTCTTTACCGCCCATATGCCTTTGTGTGAAATTCACAACCATTTATTTTGTAACCATCATGGGTGACTTGGTCCCCGTCTCCGTCCCATAGCTAGGACTTGTACATTAGCGGAATCGT
The DNA here is from genome assembly GCA_020205605.1 of Panax ginseng. Classification (NCBI taxonomy): domain Eukaryota; kingdom Viridiplantae; phylum Streptophyta; class Magnoliopsida; order Apiales; family Araliaceae; genus Panax; species Panax ginseng. Next base: position 95,322,311 of record CM035129.1, read on the forward strand.
TGATCCCTCAAATAAAGCCTACAAAAACTCCATCTTATTAAATGAAGTCATAGTTAACATGGAGTATATAGATATATATATACTACGTGGCTTAAAATTGAACTTACTTTGTCCTTTAGCCAAAATGCAAAGTTTTTATCCCGATTGATTTGAATATCTTTATCGCTTATGCCGGGATGCTTCACTTTTAACTCACATCGTACAATCTATACCATGTTATAAACATTAACATATTGGAATAAATTTTCAACTTAAAAGATAAATTATCAAGTTTATATGTGTACCTCACAAATTGGCCAATTTCCTCACAATTGAGAAGAATGTAAGTATATGCATGCATGTAATTCTTGCTCGTAGAGGAATATGCTTCCCTTTTCCATAAGCGCCACCGATAGACCAAATACGAGAGAGCCGACCATTTAGTTTAACATTTCCCCATCATCATGTCTCGATACTCGATTGGCCTTTCATCAAGACTTCGTCCAAAAATAGTCCGAGACAAACGAGATATCTCATCGAAATCAGATGCCTCACATATCGACCCCCTCAACATAAGCTCTATTCTTCACCTTCCTCTTAAGGTTTCCCATCACCCTCTCAAAAGGGTACATCCATCTATATTGGACCGGACCCCAACACGAGCTTCATAGGGAAGATGAATTTGCAAATGCTCCATGGAGTCAAAAATCCAGTGGGAATATTTTTTCCAGTTTACACGTGATCTCTATGATGTTATTCTCAAAAATACAAACATGTCCTTCTCATTCAATGATTTTGAACACAAGTCTTTGAAGAAACGACTAAGATCCGATCCGCCAAAGCATCCCATATTGGTTTATCAAGCGTATCCCGAAATGCTATAGGCATGAGTCTCTCCATGAACACATGACATCCATGACTCTTCATTCCTTGCAATTTCCCACCCGTAATACACCTTGCAATGTTTGACGATATCCATCCGGTAGTTTCGGAGACTTAACCCATGTGCACACATCTTCAACTTGCTTTTTGGACAATGTGTACCTTTGCATGCGGTTTGACAATCTTACCATTAGGAGATTCATAAAGTTCTAATCTAGGACGCTTACAAATATCTTTCATGTCCAAACGCGTCTTTATCGTTATCTTTTGTCTTCCCCAAATATTCATCACAAAGCAACAAACACATTGTCAAACACATTCTTCTTAATATGCATCACATCTAGATTATGACGAATCAAATTTGTGAACCAATATATGGCGCTTCCCAAAAGATGCTTCTCCTAACCCAGTTATGAGATTCACCAAACCCATTGATTATGTTTGTGACATCAACCTTACCAAATGGGATAACCGCAATCTCATCACACAATCTCTCGCATCTCTCGTTCCCGACAATCGCAGACAGTATATCATTATCTACTTTCCTTTTCCTCAAGTGTTCTCTATTTCTTCAAACGGGTGATCTACCTAGAAGAACCGATGATGATCCAAACCAACAAGGCTTTCGACCTTTTGATAGATTAAACGACTTTGTATGCTCCATACAATACGGACAAAGCCAACTTCCCGTAGGTACTCCATCCATTTAACATAACATACCATAAGTCGGGAAGTCACTTATAGTTCACATAACCACGCCTCTAAGGATGAAATTTGTTTTCGCTGCAACATCCCAAGTCTATACTCCATCCTCCCACAATACCTTCAACTCGCCTATAAGAGGTCTCAAGTAAACATCTAAGTTCTTTCCAGACTCTTAGGACCGGAACCACGAGTGAAAGAAACAAGTACGGTCGTTTCATACACATCCAAGGAGGCAAGTTGTACGAGTAACAATCACAGCCAACATGAGTATCTGGAGCAATAAATGAGTGGCCAAACTGATTGAAACCATCTGGTGGACAATCCAAGCCTCACATTTCTAGGTTCTAATGCAAATCCAGATGTGCTAAGTTGAAATCTTTCCAAGCCTTCCCATCTCATGGATGATTTAGTTCTCCATCTTTAGTTGGAGATTTCGCATGCCAACTCATATGTTCACCGTTTTGAGACATGTACACAATCTTTTTAGTCGATGTGTTATTGGAAAATACCTTAGAATCTTAAACGGATACTTGATATTTTTGTAGTCACACCTCTTTATTAGGCCTAAACCGATCATGACCGCAAAACGTGCACCTTGTCAACTGCTCATTTTCCTTATAAAACAACATGCAATCGTTGGGACATGCATCGATCTTTTGGTATCCAAGACCCAACTTCTTCACCATTTTCTTACAAAAGTAAAAGTTACTGTGTAATTTCTCACCGTCAGCAACAAACTCTTAATGGCATTCAAGAGCGACTCAAAACACTCATGGCTCATGTTGTGATCACCTTTGATGTTAAGTAATGTCGCCATCGCAGACAATATAGTGTGTTTGGTGCAACCATGCCACAATGGCTCGCTACCCTCGCCTAACAACTTAAAGAAGTCTTTGCATCGTAATTCATAGGTTGCTCTCTCGCTTGCTCCCAATCAAAATCGCCCCGCAATATCATGAACCATTTCATTCATAATGATGAGTACTCACCACTCAATTGTGTACTCTGTGTGATGCCACCATCTCTTCTCTACCCATGTGCCCACCAAAGATTCTTCGTAATTTCTCATGAACCCGTAAACAAGTAAATGATAGTTTACCATGTCTCTCGCCCATATAATTTACATTCTTACACTTCAAACATGGACATCGATTCATGACTTACCATTCATACATTCTCGGGTGATTATACGATACTCCAAAAACACTTGGCAACCAAATTTAAATTCAAATTGTAGAAGATTTATCCGGGCACTTGACTTTCGTCGTGCCATCCAACTACTTGCCCTAATAGAGGTCCATGATTCCATGATACCTATGTTGACATGAATTATTGTATTCCTTGTTAGAGATTTACTATTCAAATTTCAATCCCATTTATGATGCTTATAAATACATATAGATGTATTTGTACATATATAACATGAGTGTGCATCATATATGATTATTCGAATTGAATAAGGATAAATACCAAAACAACCTAAAGACAATAGATTTCTAGGGGTAAAATATGAATCATCGCATCATGCATGCTCAATATATGCATTGGGACAAGTCTAAATTACTCGACCAATGAAAAAATTTCGACTACCTCCTTTATAATATGGATTATCCACACGCACGAGGACATGCATACTTGACTATTTGTAACAACAAGAATGTATAAGAATCTATCGAACCTTCTTCTTGATTGAATTATGGATAAAATTAATTCCTAGTTATGTTTTATGTCATACTCATGTTCAAGTTATTGATTGGTATAAGTATGATCATATATTGCAACCAAGGTTTTGGGTTAAGCCCTAATGTTCAAGTTATATAGCCATTTGACTTATATATGAAAAAATTCTACAGAGTCTCCCCATAATATGGACTATCCACATGCACGAGGGCATGCATACTTGACCAATTTCGTGGCATAATTTAGGAGAATCCAATATTAGTAAAGAATAATAAGAAGCCCAAAAATTGTCCCAATTTCAAAGAATATCAACAACAATTTATCTAAATTTCAAAGAACAATATATTCAATAAGAATGTTGTATTCAAAATTTTTCCAAATTTCAAAGAATCGTTAGTCAAGAATAAAAAATTATCCAACTTCGATAATCTCATATTAAAACATGAATCTTTCTAATACCACTAGTAGTATTACGTACTCTAGGAAGTAGGAAGAGAAGTTTATAAATTTGGTAGTTATTCTTATATGTCTCCACTACAAAGGCATTAGAATATAGTAGAGGTTAAGGATGGGATGGGGCGCGATTCTAATTACACATCGCATTCCCATTTCAAGCCCGCGGCATTTCATGTGGGACTCGCTTTACTATTCATTTGAATGTGACCATCACTCTTGCTTATGAAAATAAATTCCAAACTACTTTTAACGTGAAATACAATAATTCAATCTGAAAGAAACACAAGTGAAGTGATGCCGTAATAATTTACGTGAGTTGGGGAGCTAGGGGCACCAAGACCACAATATGAGACTCACACAAATTTAAAAAGAAGATTGAGACAAGACAAATATTCTCGTAATTATATGGAGTAGTTAAAATATTAATTAACAAAATAATGGGTCACTTTTAATATGACATGACAATTTCAACTCTTCCTCCTTTTTATCAAACCATGTTAAAATGATAGTATATCAACTTTTTCTTGTTTTATTTTTTATTTGGTATAAGTTATTATTTCAAAAAATATAACAAATGAATCTCACATTAGTTTTTTTCTTGTAAAACAATGACCTCCTTATTATATATGTTATAATATATTAATACCTACTAGTTATTCACTTCCTTTCTCCCGTAAAAAAATATATATTAAGTATATTTTTTAATGTAAATTAATAAAATATTAAAATAGATATATGAGAAAATATTAATAAATTTATCCTCAATATACCCAACGTAAATCAGAATAATTATTTTTAAAAAATGGACCTTACTAAATTGCTTTTGACAAGAAAATAATTTTGATATAATATTTAGAATTTTAATTGTGTAGGGATAAACATGTTTAGAAGGTTAACTTTGAATATATACTTTAAGCATGTGAAAAATAGCAATGTAATATATTATAGTTTGGGTATGTGGAAGTTACTGCAAAATCGCATGGATCTGGTTACTGGCGGTGGTGAAGGCGCGTCACGGGTGATGTCGGCAGTGAAGGCGCGCTACAGCCTTCCTCCTCTCTCTCTCCCCCTCTCTCTTCTCCTCTTCTTTTCTCCTCTTTTTCTTCTCGCTCGGATCGAGAGTGACGAATCGATACTAGTTTATTGAAATACATCCGCGATCATATCAAATAATCGCATCGCGTCGCCGATTTTAAATGATGTGGAAGTATGAGCAATCGAATCGCGTCATCATTATATAGTGGTCGCAAACAAGTAGCGCCAAACATTTCCGTACCAATTTTTTGAGGTAAAATGAACTCATGATCAATAATGCACCGTGATCGGTCATAACATAATCTACCGACCAAATTCAAGGGCTATTGCTAATGTCGGTCGCTAAAAATCCTATCTCATGCACCGTAAAATGCGATTACCGATAAGTTTGGTCATTTATTAGAACATTTTCTTGTAGTGATTCCAACATAATAATAAAGAATGGAATAACAACCCTTACGAGTATTGAAAGAAAATAACTCTCTTCATGAATATGAAAGAATAATACCCCTTACCATAGAAAAAAGAATATTTCGACTGGTAGGGTGAGGATATTCTTAAAGAAAACTTATACTGTTTTCTATGCTCAAAGCTTCTTAAAACTCTAAAGAAATACGCTCAAGATTATAGAAGAAGAATTCTCTGAATTTCTGGTGTGTTTTCAATTCTAACTAAGCATCCTATTTATATGAGAATGGAAAGGATACTATGAAATAAAATATAATATATTCTATTTGGAATATATATATATATATATATATATATATATTATAAAATCTAATAAAACAAATAACTTCATAAAAGTATTCTGTTTTATATAAAAAGATTTTACTATACAAACACTATGCATAATAGAATATAATATATTCTATTTATAATCTAATAAAACAAATAACTTTATAAAAGTATTCTATTTTATATAAAAAGATTTTACTATGCAAACACTATGCAGGCACAAACACTGTGCATAATAAAATATATTATATTCTATTTATAATCAAATAAAACAAAACTTTATAAAAAGTATTCTGTTTTATTACATTTATAATACTAATAAAACAAACATCATCATCATTATTATAATTCACACTATTAATCGACCAGGTCGTTCCCAAGAAAGAGGGGACTTTCCAATAAGGATTTCTCCTTATCATGCCAAATTAGGTGACCAAACCACTCCTCGCCGTAACTTCTAGACATCGCTAATATTGCAAATAATAATATTAATAACTTTGTTATCTCAATTATTTATTTAATAATATATAAAATATCTACAATAATTGAATCAAATAACGTGAGATACTATGCAACAATTATCAGAATAATAATTGAATAAAACCGAAAGTGACTTCTCACGTAAACATCAATAAACAATACCGTGCTACTATGCAACCACGCCAGACATCGCATTTTTTTAACACTGGGTGTTTCAACAGTTAACGGTAAAACTTTCATCGTTATTTTCATAAAAATATTTTTGTCGTTTTCTCAATTCGACAATAATTCCATTGCGGGGTCCATCAATGATTGTGTCGTCGTACGAATATTCCCCGACCAATCGAATATTATATAAGAGCTTGCGTACTTTGCAAAATTTAGAAATATTACCCACAACTATAACATTATAACAAGTTCACTCCATAATATAAAAAAATGTTATTTATAGAAAATTCATTTTTATTCCTAAAAGTTGGGATCTTACAACCTCCCTTTCTTATAAAATTTTGCCCTTGAAATTAGGGTGCGTACTTGGTATGTCGAAGAGGTAATGATACCTTGACTTCATTTCAGATTCTAACTCCCAGGTCATTTCTTCAACATCGTGGTTTCTCCACAAAACTTTAACTTAAGGTATAACCTTGGAGCGTAGAATATGTTCCTTCTTATCCATGATTTGAATAGGAACCTCTTCATACGTTAAATCTTCCGCTATTTCGTCCAGTTCTAAATCAATAATATGGTTCGGGTCTTCCACATATTTACGTAACATGGATATGTGAAAAATGTTATGAACACGAGACATACTTGGCAGTAAAACGAGTATATAGGCCACGCCCTACTCGATTGAGGATTAAAAATGGGCCAATGAATCGAGGATTGAGCTTTCCTCTTTTTCCAAATCTCGTAACTCCTTTCCATGGAGCAACACGTAACAACACATGATCTCTAATATCGAATTCCATGTCCTTTCAATGAAGATCAACATAACTCTTTTGTCGATCTTGTGAGGTTTTTATACGCTGCCGGATCGTTTGAATCTTTTCCGTAGTCATACGTACCAACTCTAGTCCCAATAACGTTGCTTCACCCACCTCATCCCAACATACTAGAGAATGACACTTTCTTTCATACAACGCTTCGAATGGAGCCATGCTAATACTTGCTTGATAGCTGTTGTTGTAGGAAAACTCCACTAACGGTAAGAACTTGTCCCAACTTCCCTTCAAGTTAAGGACACAGTGTCTTAATAAATCTTCAAGAGTTTGAATAGTCCTCTCTGATTGTCCGTCCATCTGAGGATGATACGCCGATCTAAATTATAAATCTGTGCCCATAGCTTTTTGCAAACTAACCCAAAATCTTAAAGTGAATCTTGAGTCTCGATAAAAAATTATGGATATTGGCATACCATGCAATCTTACAACCTCGTTTATGTACATACGAGCAAGACGTTCAAGTGTATAAGTTTCTCGTATAGGTAAGAAGTGAGCAGACTTGGTCAATCTATCAACATTGACCCAAATTGCATCTATGCCTTGAGAAACCTTGGGAAGACCAGTAACGAAATCCATGGTAATGTGCTCCCACTTCCATTCTGGAATTTCAAGTGGTTGTAATGGACCCTTAGGTACTTGATGCTCCGCCTTGACTCGTTGACAAGTTAAACACCTTGAGATGAATTCCACTATCTCTCTCTTCATATTGTTCCACCAAAATATATGTCAAAGATCATGATACATTTTGGTACTCCCAGGATGGATTGCAAATGGTGTGTTGTGTGTCTCCATCATGATTTTATACTATAAATCAGGGTTGTTAGGAACACAAACTCTGGAGTTGACTCTAAGTATTCCTTCTTCATCGATTCTTGCTTCTGGCATAGCACCTTCTTGCACTATTTTCCTCATACGCATCAGCTCCAGGTTTGTAGCTTGAGCAACTTTAACTTTATCGATTAAAGGTGGTTCTACTCGTATATTCACCATCATCACATGGGTCTCTGGAGTCTTTAACTCTATCTCCATCCTTTGCAATTCATACAAAATGGGCCTTTGCGTTGACAATATTGCACTCATACCTGCATATGATCTTCTGCTCAATGCGTCAGCTACCACGTTCATTTTTCTAGGGTGGTATTGGATGGTATGATCATAATCTTTCAACAGTTCAAGCCAACATCGTTGTCGCATGTTGATTTCCTTTTGAGTGAAGAAATATTTGAGGCTTTTATGATCCGTAAAGATCTCCACTTTCTCCCCATACAAGTAATGCCTCTAAATCTTTAGTGCAAAAACGATTGCTGCCAACTCTAGATCATGAGTCGGATAATTCCTCTCATATTCTTTGAGTTATCATGAGGCATAGGCTATGACTTTCCCATGTTGCATGAGAACACATCCTAACCCTTTTCTCCCGAAGCATCATCAGAGATGAAAAATCCTCCGAGCGATGGTATTGTCGTAACAGTGCTAAATGAGTCTCCTCTTAAGTTCTTAAAACTCTTCTCACATTCTTCGCCTCCAACCGAGCTTTGTACCTTTCGAGTCACCGAAGTTAATGGAGTAGCGATTCGAGAAAACCCTTCTACTTAATCTCCAATAATAACCAAATAAAGCCGAGAAAGCTACGTGATTTTCAATTATTGATTTAGGTTGCTCCCAGCTTTGAATAGCTTCAATCTTTGCTAGGTCAATGATATTCCATGACTTGATACTACGCGCTCAAGGAATGCTACTTCTCCAACCGTAACTCGATTTCTTCAACTTGGCATAAAGCTTGTTTTCACGGCTTTTTGGAGTATCAACCTCAAGTGTTGCTCTCATGATCTTCACTATTTTGGAATAAATAAGGATGTCATCAATAAAGACGACCACAAAGTGATCCAAATATTCCTTGAATACTTGGTTCATCATATCCATGAAGGCAAAGGAGCATTAGTCAATCCAAAGAACATGACTAGGAATTCATAATGCCCGCATCGAGTTCTCGAAAGTCGCCTTTGAATGTCATCTGCCTTCTAATCTTCAATTGGTGATATCCGTAATGAAGATCAATCTTTGAAAAGAATTTGGCGCCTTGCAACTTGTCAAACAGTCATCAATACGCGAGGCAATGGATATCTATTTTTGATAAAGACATGGTTCAACTCCCAATAATCAATACAAAGTCGATACTCCCATCTTTCTTCTTCACGAATAGAAATAGAGCACCCCAAGGAGAAGTACTAGATTTAATGAAATCGATGTCTAACAATTCCTCGCAATTGGGTCTTTAACTCCAAGTTCAATAGAGCCATTCGATATGGGGCTTTGGAAATGGGTTTTGTACCGGGTTCAAGGTCGATACAAAATTCAATTTCACGCCTGGGGTAGGCCAGAAGTTCTTCAGGAATACGCCAGAAATTTATTAATAATAGAAATATCATTCAAAACTGACGTATTTTTGTATAGATCCGTGACATGAGCTAAGAAAGCTTGACATCCATTTTTCAATAAATGAATAGCTTTATGGCTTGAGATGACAAAGATTGATTTTAATGGTTTGGTTGTTTGAATTGCATAATAGGTTGGTTAGGAATATGAAAGCTAACAACCTTACGAAAACAATCAATTTTTGCATGATGAGTAGTTAACCAATCAATCCCTAGAATCACATCAAATGCAAGTATTTTCAAAGAAATAAGATCGATAGTTAACGTACGGGTGCCGATTTGAACTAAACAAGACTTATAAACAGTGGATGTAATGAAGGTTTCTCCCAATGAAGTTTCAACAAATAAGTCAAAGTCTAATTTCTCTGGAGTCAAATTTAAACGTTGAGCGCAAGTAGGAGAAATAAAAGAATGGGTAGAACCGATGTCAAATAAGGTATAGACTTTGCTAGAGTTTATGATAAGCTTACCCATGATGACCTCGTTCGGGTTCCTTGCTTTCTAGGAGGTCACAACAAACGTTCTCCCTTGAACTACCGACTTTGACTTTTCTGAGACGGCCTTTGGTGCCTCCATCCCAGCTGAACTTGCCTTCCCTGAATGACAAAAATCGAGCTAAGTGACCTTCTCTTCCATAATTATAACATGTTTTGATCGCCACAGATAGCTTTGACCGATATGTCCCTCCCTCCGTATTTGAAGCATATGATAGGTGGTCGCTTCTCCTTCCTTAACAACGGTCTTTGATGCCGACGCCGACGCTTTCCATCATTGTTGAATCTCCTCTTCTTGAAATGTCCATTCTTATTGTTTTGGCCATGATTCCCACCAAGTGGTTACCATTTTTGCATGTTGATTCCTCCACGCTTATTGTCACCGCTTTCGATGACTAAGCATCACCGGTATTATCATTTTCGCCGCTTCTTTTTCATCCAATAATCGAGCCCTATTAACAACATCCAATACAAACACAGCTTTATGAGAGATAAGATATCGACGATCTCGGTTTTCAAACCTCTTAGAAACATTCGCGGCCATTCTCTCCTCATTATCAACCAAATGGGACGCAAATCAAGACAACTCGGCAAACTTGGCTTCAGATCGCGACATACCTGGCCATGTTGTTTTGCTCTAACTTGATGAACTCTACCTCTTTTATGTGACGAATACTTTTGGGAAAGTACTTGTCGTTGAACAATTCTTGAAACTTCTCCCAAGTCATCTTCAAGGCGGAAGTTGAGTACGCTTTTACGATTCCCACCAAGAATCACTCGTCATAACATGAAGGTGGCAAAGGAACCTTTTGCTCCTCGAGCATCCCAAGACATCAAATATCTTGCAGATCTGCTTTATCCACGCCTCCGCCTTAAGTGGTTTTGGCTCTCAAAAAACTCCTGTGGTCCCAGCCTTAAATTGCTTAATTGTGGATCGTCCGAGAGTTGCCAGTGTTTCCACCAAAGATTTTGGACAGAGCCGCTTCACTCGATGTTGCATGAATTGCATAAAGCCTCCGAACATTCCATCATTCATCATTTGGTCAAGTTGTTGTTTGCATGAGGATTGTCGCCTTCCGATGCACATTATCCTCGACATCGATCCGTGGAGACTCAACGGCCTCCCTGTGCTCCATTGCTATTCTCAACATTCTCGATGTCATTTTCAAATACCGCCACAAAACAAGGGTTAATTAACATATCACATATTATCCCTATACTCGACCGACCACCAATAAATACCAAATAAACTTAGGTAGGTCATACTAGCGAAGAAATTCCCCTGCCTCCCTCCTAGTTCTTGTCTCACATCTCAACCAAAGATCATATCCCAAGCTTTGATACTAATCATGACGCCCCAAAATAGGTATACATCACCTATTCCGAAGTCGCCAAATACATGGTACAAATACAAATACAACCTTAAATATACAATATGAGCTGTGAGTTTTAATACAAATATTGTCTTCTAGATAAAGATTCAAACTCAAAATAAGTCCTCAATACATTTATTATCACACTATTTCATAGAATAGTTAGGACTACTAATGCTATCATCTCGAACATCACTCGCTCCCCGACTAGTCCCTCGCTACGCTCTCATTTCTCAAGAGAACAATGAAAGCAAAAAGGGTGAGCTCAACTAGCCCAAGAAGAAATATTATGACTAAGATAATGCGTAATAATTTATCATTAGTCTTCAACAAAGGTTAAACCGATAAAATATAACAAACATCAAGTTTAATCAGCAATGAACAAGCAATCCATTAGAAGAGTCAAGTAGAGAATAAAATCTACTATCTTCTATGATTTAAAAGGTTTTTCATCACTTTTATCGCTGAGACTCACCTTAATAAATAATCCACATCATCCCTGCACTACGACCAAGGATATTCATTAGTATCACGACCACAATTTATCCATGCACTACGGGCCAAGGATATTCGTGTTTTCATCAATGGTCATGATCATGCCAACAATTGTCCATCAATGCACTACGGGAAATGAGGATTTTTACCACATCATTTGCAACTTTACTACCATGATTATACCGAATAATCCCTCGGTCATAATCATACCAAGTCCATCTATGCACTACAAAAGCCACGATGACTTTCAACATATTATAAACATGAGGATGATGACAATGACATAATAATTCAATAAAACAAGTTCAAGAATAAATTTTAAAGATTTATAAGTTAATTTATCCTCGAACTCAATAATGTCCAAATTGTCAACATGATACTTCTTTTAGGAGTAAAATTCAAGAATGCTCGTAAGAATATTTAATGAAAAGATATCGGATGAAGCGCAAATATCCGTGATATTCTACTAATTTCATGGAGTATAGAAGCCAAAACTTTAACCAACCGAGTATAATAATAATATATGAAATTGCAAATGGATTTTTGTCCGCCATGCGGTAATCCACGTAGACATATCATTTCCACAAGTTAATAAAGAATGAATACAAAGGATCATTCACCATGCATGCGGTAATCCACATGTATATTCCAACAGAGTAATAAAGAATGGAACCAGTAATGCGAATCCAGACCGCATGTGATATTCCAAAATAATAATAAAGAATTAACCAGTCATGCGAATCCGCATGCATGTGATATTCCAATGTAATAATAAAGAATGGAACCAGTGTCATTCGTAATCCACACAGCAAAATGTGATATTCCAATGTAATAATAAATAATGGAATAACAACAAAATTCACCAGCATGCGATAGATCAGATGACATAAAAAGTTATTCCAAAAGAATAATAAAGAATGGAATAATGTAAAGAATTTCACCATGTATGCGGTATTTCATGATGTATGTACAAAGTTATTCCAACATAATAATAAAGAATGGAATAACAACCCTTACGTAGTATTAAAAGAAAATAACTCTCTTCATGAATACGAAAAGAATAATACCCTTACCTTAGAAAGAAGAGTATTTCAATCGGTAGGGCGAGGATATTCTTGAAGAAAACTTATACTGCTTTTCTACACTCAAAGCTTCTTAAAACTCTAAAGAAATACGCCAAGATTATAGAAGAAGAATTCTCTCAATTTCTCGTGTGTTTTCAATTCTAACTAAGATCCTATTTATAGGAGAATGGAAAGGATACTATGCAATAAAATATAATATATTCTATTTATATATATATATATATATATATATATATATATATATATATTTATAAAAAAAATCTAATAAAACAAATAACTTTATAAAAGTATTCTTGCTTTTATATAAAAAGATTTTACTATGCAAACACTATGCAGTACTATGCAAATATTATGTATAATAAAATATAATATATTCTATTTATAATCTAATAAAACAAATAACTTTATAAAAGTATTCTATTTTATATAAAAAGATTTTACTATGCAAATACTATGCAGTAATTATGCAAAACACTATGCATAATAAAATATATTATATTCTATTTATAATCAAATAAAACAAAGCTTTATAAAAATTATTCTGTTTTATTACATTTATAATAATAATAAAACAAATTTTATCATCATTATTATAATTTACACTATTAATCGACCAGGTTGTTCCTAGGAAAGAGGGGGCTTTCCAATAATGATTTCTCCTTATTAGCGCGCAATTAGGTGATCAAACCTCTCATCGATGTAACTTCTAGACATCGTTAATATTGCAAATAATAATATTAATAACTTTGTTATCTCAATTATTAATTTAATAATATATAAAATATCGACAATAATTGAATCAAATAACGTGAGATACTATGCAACAATTATCAGAGCAATAATTGAACAAAACCGAGTGACTTCTCACGTAAGCATCAATAATCAATACAAGGTGCTACTATGCAACCAATGCCAGATTATCGTACTTTTAACACCGTGTGTTTCAACAGCTAACTAAAAAACTCCGCCGTTATTTTCATAAAAATATTTTTGACGTTTTGTCAATCCGATAATAATTTCGTTGTGGGGTCCACCAATGATTGTGTCATCGTACGAATATTCCCCGACCAATCAAATATTATATAACAACTTGCGTACTTTTCAAAACTTATAAATATTACCCACAACTATAACATTATATCAAGTTCACTCCATAATATTAAAAATGATATTTATAGAAAATTCATTTTTATTCCTAAAAGTTGGGATCTTACACAAGACATCCTACAATCAGTTTAAACAACTTGATTAGTACTTCACCAGTATGAACTTGTCACACTATGTGTCCACATATGTCACTATCGATACGCTCTATCAATCTCTCGCTTAGTACTCTAAATGAGTATTCTCTATCTCGCTTATGGTTATAATCCTAGGGTTTTCCCCACCCCACTTAAGGTTTATAACCTACATCTTTGATACTAACCTGTGACACCCCCAAATCCGGGTTACCTGATCCCCGAGTTTGGTGTTCATGATTCACAACATAAATAACATCTAACTACCCATTCATTGATGAATAGAATATTACACCACATTAACTGATAAAGTTAATACATTCGTCCTAGGTTATCTAACCTTGACATTACAAACATACCCTTTACATATACAAAAAGGGTTTATAAACATAACATAATAATAATGTTATTCATAACTAATTTATCACTATGCCTTTACCTTTGTCCTTCATAGCACCTCCTGCCACTTCATCCCTAGCTAAAAAGTTTTATTTAGCAACGGTGAGCAACAAATTTGCCTCGCAAGTTAAGATATACAATGAATGTATAAAAATCAAGAATAACAGACTATCTATTTTGATAGAATGAAACCAAAGTTTGGGGAACTTTAAAATAGCTGAACAATTCGTTATTTACTAACAAGTCTTCTTGCATTCTATGCAACACAATAATTTAATAATGAAAGAGTACAACGCTTTCAAAGTTTCTACGATATTCAATTGAATAACAATTTAGAAGTATTCTCCAAAGTTTAAGCTGAATGATCTCAAATGATCTTGAAATTATCTTCTCGAGTAACTATCAAAGATTTAATTTTATATACCCAAATATAGGATGGAAATATCTTCCAAAGTTATATTGAGTGATCACAAAGGATCTTGAACTTCTCTTCTCGAGTAACTATCAAAGATATACTTTGATATACCTAGGTGTATCAGATAACCATAAAGATTAAGTCATTGATAAGTGGTATTTTTACCTACTTATTGCATACCAATTCATGCGAATTGTGCCCAGCTCAAGTACATTTTATTGTGTTTTAGTTGTATTTCACGTTATTTTGCATTGTATGTACTTAAAACTCCTTTTGGTGAATAAGTGCAGGAATCGACTTAATTTTGGTGGAATAAGAGGCTAACGGATGCGTGAAAACGAGTCACAAGCGAGGATGTGCATGGCATGGAGGTACAATGAAGCATGGAGGTGCAATAGAGCAAGGAGATCAAGCAATGAAAGAACAAATAACAAAGCAGCAGATTATGTATAAATCAAGAGCCGTAACTCAAAGTGCAAGCCATTGGCCATGGGCAGGTCATCACTGAGCGCCAGCCATGCCGACATGTAATTCTATCGATACACTCATCGACTTATCGCAAGTTACGCGGCCATGGGTAGGAGCGCTACCCCATGTGAGAGGCTAGCTAGACAAGTGCAGACTTTCTGTAAGTCTCGCGGTCGCGAGACGGATAGGCTATCGAGGCATCGCATATAATACATGCATGATGTCATCGTCAGAATTTTGTTTTGATTTTAATTCTTAATTAAATGATGTGTAATTGGTTTTAAAACAATTCTGACTGGTGTCAGACGTACACTTGATAACTTTTAGCATATTTTCATCATAGAAACTAGGGTTTACACCTTAGGAGAGATTCGAACGTAGAACGAAGCCAAAACGTCTATTTCTCTACTTCTTCTTGGGATTCTCTGTCACCGTGGATTTTTATTATTGTTTATTGGATTTCTATGAGGATTTAGCTGTTGAGCATTGGTTTCTATTCAGCGATTGGGTTTGATCATTCTATCTTTCTTATTTCAATTATTTGCATATTGATCATGTTTAGCGTTGATCCCATAATGGCTTTTGGTTCCGTCATGAACTAAACTCCATTATGGGATTCTAACGGATTTTAATATGTAGTTTGGTTGTACACTTAAATGTTAGGATTGTTTTGCATATCGTATGGAATATCTGTCATGATTGTTTTACATGCATGAATGCCTGATCACCATTCCTCTCATTACTCGTATGGAATTGACAATGAACATGCGAGTATGGATTTTAATCATGATAGCATGCGAATATGGGGTTGTTGTATATGGCTTGCATATTTTGTGAACCAGATAGACATATATTGTTTCACCATATGAGCTAGAGTAAGGGCTTGAGCTTAAAATCAATATAATTACAATTTCACATAGACATATAGTGATGTTGGTTGTATTGGTGATTACATAGAGTCTAACATCTGTAGATGCTGTGTAAGTAGGTTATAGTACATTGAAAAATGGTTATAACTCTATTCGTGCTCTTGGCTATTTTCCTGTGATATGTGAACACTTCTTGCATGATAGTGGCGATTAGATGAAATATTAAATGAAGTTAGGATCCCATTATTTCCAAATTATATTTATTTCATTATTATCCTTATTTTTAGTTGGTAATTATAATTAATTTAATTCAACAATTTTAGTCAATAGTCTAAGCATATAAATAAGGTGAGTTAATTAATGCATGATAGTTTAAATTTAACAACTTTCTCTGGGATGGGATCGATACTACTTACTTACTCAGACACTTGTTGATTCGTGTATGCTTGCATGAGTTAGAGCTCTTTTATAAGAACAATTAAAGAGGCAACACGTTTTTGGCGCCGTTGCCGGGGAAAGGCGTTAATTTAGATAATTATCATCAGTTTAAAGATAAATTGTATGACTTAGATAAATCTGTTCGTTTCTTATTTCTATTTTTGTTTCGTTTTTGGTTGCAGGTACTTGTAGATTTTTATGCACACAAGATCCTCTAATTCCGAACTAATACCAACGTAGGATAACATAAATGGAAAAGGTTGGAAAGCGAGTTTGTGAAGAAATTTGCAAGCACAGTTAGAGAGCACTACAGTCAGTATGACAGAAGAACAGATACTGGAGCAAAGAGAAGAGCATCGGGCTCTAAGGGAATATTCCATGCCAAACATAAATGGATTACAGTCTAGCATAGTCAGACCGGCGATAGCAGCCAACACCTTTGAAATCAAACCGGGCACTATTCAAATGGTGCAGAACTCAGTTCAGTTTGGGGGTGCCGCTACAGATGATCCGAATGAACACCTGTTTAGCTTCATTGAAATATGTGATACATTCAGATACAACGGTGTGACGGAGGACGCCATAAGACTACGGATATTCCCATTTTCATTGAGGGATAAGGCTAGAAGTTGGTTACATTCCTTTCCGTCAGGGTCAATCACAACATGGGAGGATTTAGCACAGAAATTCTTAGCTAAATTCTTCCCAATGGCCAAGACTGCAAAGATGAGGACATCTATCTCTCAGTTTGAGCAACAGCAGGGTGAGTCCTTATATAAGGCATGGGAGCGATATAAAGAGATGCTCAGAAAATGTCCGCATCACGGTATGCCAGACTGGATGGTGATAAATTCCTTTTATAATGGGTTAGGATGGCAGTCGAGACCGATTGTGGATGTAGCCGCAGGAGGGGAATTATGGGCAAAGAGCTATGACGAGACTATGGCTGCGAATGATTATCAGAATCCTACAACTCGAATGCCACAGCCCAAGGTTACAGGTGTATTGGAGGTAGACGCGATTACACAGTTGTCAACACATATGGCAGCTATGGCTAAGAAAATTGATACGTTGGCAGAGAGCAAAGTGAAAACAGTTGTCTTCGTTTGTGAAATTTGTGCGGGGTCACACTCCACAGATCAATGTGCTATCAGCTCGAGGTCAGTACAGTATGTGAGCAACTACAGAAAAGACCAAGGTCAATTCCAGAACACATACCACCCCAACAATCGCAACCTTCCGAACTTTAGTTGGTCAAATAATTAAGGACAACAACAGAATCAGTTTCAACCCAACCAACAGCTTCAGTCACAGTCATCACAACTGCAGTTTACACCGAAACCACCGTTTCCACTAGGATTTTCTCAACAGCAACAACATCACACTCTAGCTACACCATAGCCAGAGAAGAAATCAAAGATGGATGAGATGATGTTGAAATACATGGCAAACACTGAAGTCATGATCAAAAGCCAAGTAGTGGCTATCAAGAATCTTGAGACTCAGATGGGGAAAATGGCGAACATGCTTAATAATAGGCCCCAAGGTTTATTCCTGAGTAACACAGGGACAAATCCTAGAAGAGATGGGAAGGAGTAGTGTCAAGCAATTACATTGAGATCTGGGAAAGACTTAACAGACACTGCAAGTCACGCGCCCGCACGTAAAGTACAAGGGGACATCGCGCGGCCGTGAGAGGCAGAACAGTTGGATGGTGATGAAGAAAAGTTAAAAAAATCTGAGGTTCAGCAGGAAGAGAAGAATAAAGCAGGTTCAGAAGAGAAGGTCCAGAGTCTAGTACAACCAATGCACCCTCAAGTACCATATCCGCAGAGGTTAGTTAAGCAAAAAGAAGACAAACTGTTCAGTAAGTTTCTGGAGGTGTTCAAGAAGCTGCAGATCAACATACCTTTTGCCGAGGCATTGGAACAAATGCCAAGCTACACAAAGTTTATGAAAGGTATATTGTCAAGGAAGAGGAGACTATATGAGTTTGAAACAGTAGCCTTGACAGAGGAATGCAGTGAAGTGCTCCAACGCAAATTACCTCCAAAGCTGAAAGATCCAGGCAGCTTCACAATTCCGTGCACAATCGGGAAGATTAACTTTAGCAAGTGTCTATGTGATCTCGGGGCAAGTATAAACTTGATGCCCCTGTCAGTGTTCAATCAGTTGGGACTGCCGGCTCCAAGGCCGACAAACATTTCATTACAGCTAGCTGACAGATCAATCACATATCCCCGGGGAATTGTTGAAGATGTGTTAGTCAAGGTGGATAAGTATATTTTTTTGGCTGACTTTATCATGCTGGATTTTGAAGAGGACAAAAGCATAGCAATCATACTAGGGAGACCATTTTTAGCCACGGGTAAGACTTCAATCGATGTGCAAAAGGGAGAACTAACGATGCGTCTACATGATCAAGAGGTCACATTTAACGTCTTTAAGGCGATAAAGTTCCCATCGGATGAAGAAGAATGTTTCTTGGTTGATTTGGTGGATTGGGGTCCGAAGGATGAATTACAAAAACTGAGAAATTATGGACCGTTGAACTATGTAACGGCATAAATTCAGGGTCGAAGGTGGAACCGTTGACGGAAGCTGAGGTCATTAAATTTTGGGGTGCAGTGGTCAATAAGGAAGGCACCTCAATTCTTGACGTGACGTGAGATTCAGAGATAGTCGAGCTAATTGACTATAATCTAGCGCTGGATGGGAGGCAACCCATTATTTCTACCACCATTGATTTTGTTTTAGTTATTTATTTTGAATTATGTTAGTTAGTATATCTCATTAATCCTTACAAGGCTATTAGATTTTCATGCTTAAGTGCGTAGCAAGAATTGCTTTGCAAATATTTGCAAGATGGGTAGCATTATATAGCCAATAATTCATGTCTTAATAAGGAGCATTAATTTCTATGCAGGAACAAACATTGGAAAGCATTACTGAGAGGTAGAGAAATATTGGACCTTAACATGGCAGATATCAAGGTCGCGTGGCCACGCGTCCCAAGAAATATAAAACTTCATACATGTAGCTAAACCAATCAGACCAACAACCCTATTGTAAGTCTCATACTCAAGGCCACCACACATCACTTCACTCTCATGGCAACAAGCATGCCCAATTAAAGCAGATTTGAACATTTTAAAAAAGAGTTTTGGACCATTTGGACTCTCATTTGCAAGAATAATAGACGCGAAATTCTCTCCCTCTCCATTACTCATGTCTCTATCTCTCTATCAATTACAGATTGAAGTCGTATATCTCTCCATCAAATCCCCACAACTCTCTCCATGTTCAAAGCTCAACCACCTCTCCTTCTCTCTATAAAGCTAGGGTTCCTAAATGGGTTGGCATACATAAGTGTGAAGGTTCTCATTTCACAAATTTTCAATATCTCTCAGTAAGTTCATCTGCACTCTAAATCAACTATCTACAAATGGGTCTGAAGAGAGCACGACCATCTTTATCTTCCTCATCCTCCTTCGGTAGTTATGAGGAGGACATTGTCAACCACAACAAGTTCTTATGTTTGGAAGCCCAGCAGGAGTACTACCGTATTGTAGCGAAGACATTTATCAAGAGAGAGGGATTCGCAAGAACGGAGATTTGACTGACTCTGCGCCCATGATACAGAAAAAGGTCAGGTGGGTGATTGCGCATATCCCACGCCCATTCCGATGAGCATAGTCCGAGAGTTCTATGCCAATGCCAAAGTCACCATGAACGATACCTCTATGGTTCATGGTGTCGAGATAGACTATAGACCCTCCGCCATCCGAAACATGCTGAGAATCACCGCAAGACCACCAACAGGGGTGGAAAATTGGATCACAGGGGCACATCTGGAAACGGACTTGGAGCTTGTTATCACTGAATTGTGCGTGCCAGGCACGAAATGGACTTACAAAGTTGGCACGACCCAGCCTCGAATATTTCTAGCAGCCGCACTAAATCGATACGCCAAGGCATGAAATCTATTCATTTGTGCCAAGTTATCGCCTTCATCGCACCAACATGAGATCACGGCGGAAAGGGCTGTAATTATGTGGGGCATTATTATTGGCGAGTACATTGATGTGGGGTATTTAATTCATCAAAATATTGTGAAGTATCTAAAGGGAACTACCACTGGGAACATTCCACATGCTTCAGTGGTAGCCATGCTATGTGCGCAACAAGGGTGCAATTGGGGCAACAAAAAAATGCAATATCCAAGTCAAGACATCATACATGCCACCATTGCTAAATTTGAGGACTGGGCAGGTGGTGAGCCACACCCGCGTGGACGAGGATTCATTCTCCGACCCACCTTCCCAGAGCCCTCGCAGCAGCCCCCTCAGCCCGATGAGGCAGGCCCATCCATCCGAGCACATCCAATTCCTAGCGATCGACAGCTTCAAAGGTTGGAGCGCAAAGTCGACGCCATGTATGACAACTTTGGAACATTTTCTACGGGACTCACAAGGGCCTTGGCCGAAGCCTTCGCACAACAAGGAACAATGCTAGACTGGCCTCAGTTTGGGACAGTCGTGCCGTATCTACCACCAGATTCACCACCCGAGGAGGGTGGTCAAGCCGATCATTAAGGGAGTTTTCTTGTCCCCTTTACCTTCATTCAATGCGGACATTGAATATTTTAAGTTTGGGGGTATTGGGGGTAATTGCATAGTAGTATAGATTCATTTTGTTTTTGCATGTTTAGTTTAATTCTGTGTGTTTATGTGTTAGATACATTTTTGCAGAAATTTTTTAATTTTTATTCTTTATTGATTGTGTTAGTATGTGTTAGTTGCATGTCTCACACAAATTCTTGCTTAATAGAAATTTTTGCCTAGCCAATAATGATAGTGAATTGTGAAGGATTCTAGAGTATATTGGATAACACAGCTTAGTTATAATGTTTTACATGATGAGATGCATGTTGCTGTTTAAATTCTTTCGGTATGCACGAATATGTTCACAATCACTTGTAAGTTTAAGAAGTGTGTGTTGCATTGCTTGATAGAACATATAGTTGTAAAAAGAGAAATATGTGGAACATGCATGTAGATTTGAAATATTGACATTCAAACTTTGGGAACACATGGGCATGCCTGTTATTGGGATGAGATGGAGCGTAAAACACACTCGTTTAAATGCAAAGGGGAAGTGAGATGCAACGTAAAACGCACTCGCTATAAAAAAAGAGTAAAAAAAAAGAAGAAAAAGAGCAATAAACACCGCGGGAAAGTGCGATAATCGCCCTCGTGAGTAGAAATAAAGCAATAAGCCCATTGTTGAACCTTAGTTTGTGTTGATATGTTGGAACAGTCTGTGTTTCATGAGTATACATGAGTCTTGATTTAGACTATAAGTTTCTATTTGGAGCAATGTAGCATATATATATTCTTTGCTTAGATTAAGTTTTTGGTGAACACCACACACACACATCATTTCTATAGCATACATAAATTATTGAGTGTAGGATGTTATGCCTATAGTTTGGTTTGAGATTGTATTCTTGGATTTGGATAATTCACTAAGGTAATTTGGGCTGAAATTCTGTTATGGCAGGGATTATGTGAGACTAGTTTGCATCGTAGAGTAGTTGCATAGTTTTGTAGTTGCATTTTCATTATTCATTAGTATGCATTGCTTGAGGGCAAGCAACAGTTCAAGTTTGGGGGTATTTGATAAGTGGTATTTTTACCTACTTATTGCATACCAATTCATGCGAATTGTGCCCAGCTCAAGTACATTTTATTGTGTTTTAGTTGCATTTCACGTTATTTTGCATTACATGTACTTAAACTCCTTTTGGTGAATAAGTGCAGGAATCGGCTTAATTTTAGTGGAATTAAAGGCTAACGGATGCGTGAAGGCGAGTCATAAGCGAGGATGTGCATGGCATGGAGGTACGATGAAGTATGGAGGTGCAATGGAGCAAGGAGATCAAGCAATGAAAGAACAAATAGCAGTAGCAGCATAACAAAAGCAAATCCAGAGCCAGAACCTGCAGAGTGCAAAGTCATACATGCACCACGCAAGTAATGTACTGGGGAGCTGTGCGTCGTGAGAGTAGTACCCTACGGACACTACTAACTTACTGCAAGTTGCACGGCCACGAGGGTAGGAGTCGCTACAGCTGTGAGAGGCTAATGGACAAGGCGCGGACTTTTCTGTAAGTCTCGCACACCGCAAGAGAGAGAGGTTATCGAGGCGCTACAGCTGACCATGATCGATGATCTTCGTAATTTTGTTTTGATTTTAATTCTTAATTAAATGATGTGTAATTGGTTTTAAAACGATTCTGACTGGTGTCAGACGTACACTTGATAACTTTTAGCATATTTTCATCATAGAAACTAGGGTTTACACCTTAGGAGAGATTCCAACGTAGAACGAAGCCAAAACGTATATTTCTCTACATCTTCTTGGGATTCTCTGTCATCGTGGATTTTTATTATTGTTTATTAGATTTCTATAAGGATTTAACCATTGAGCATTTGTTTCTATTCAGCGATTGGGTTTGATCGTTCTATCTTTCTTATTTCAATTGTTTGCTTATTGATCATGTTTAGCATTGATCCCATAATGGCTTTTGGTTCAGTCATGAACTAAACTCCATTATGGGATTCTAACGGATTTTAATATGTAGTTTGGTTGTACACTTAAATGTTAGGATTGTTTTGCATATCATATAGAATATCTGTCATGATTGTTTTTAATGCATGAATGCATGATCACCATTCGTCTAAGTACTCGTATGGAATTGACAATAAACATGCGAGTATGGATTGTAATCATGATAGCATGCGAATATGGGGCTGTTGTATATGGCTTGCGTATTTTGTAAACCATATAGACATATACTGTTTCACCATATGAGCTAGAGTAAGGGCTTGAGCTTAAAATCAATATAATTACAATTTCATATAGACATATAGTGATGTTGGTTGTATTGGTGATTACATAGAGTCTAACATTTGTAGATGCTGTGTAAGTAGGTTATAGTACATTGAAAAATGGTTATAACTCTATTCGTGCTCTTGGCTATTTTCCTGTGATATGTGAACACTTCTTGCATGATAGTGGCGATTAGATGAAATATTAAATGAAGTTAGGATCCCATTATTTCCAAATTATATTTATTTCATTATTATCCTTATTTTTTAGTTGGTAATCATAATTAGTTTAATTCAATAATTTTAGTCAATAGTCTAAGCATATAAATAAGGTGAGTTAATTGATGCATGATGGTTTAAATTTAACAACTTTCTCTGTGGGATCGATACTCTACTTACTCTGTATTACTTGTTGACCCGTGTATGCTTGCATGAGTTAGAGCTCTTTTATAAGAACTATAAAAGAGGCAACAGTCTTACCCCTCTGCAAGTACTTAGAGCGGCCAACTCCTTGTACCCTATATTATGCATAATACTTACACGCGCGTAAAGGCCGAATATACGACCAAATATGTTCCCTTTATATAAAAAGGTTGTTCTTCTCAGTCTTAGAATCAGAATTTGATGTAACAACAAAATACAATGATTTCAATATCTAATCACTTCTCGATCTAGCCGAAATAATTGGCATCGATCTGTCAATAATAATTGAATTCTCTTTTTGAACCTATCCAGTTCTAACAAATGTTAGTCTAGCCAGAATAATTAGCTAAGATATTTCTTAACACAATTTGACAATAGACAGGAATTATCTGTACTGTCAATAATAGCTTCTACGGATGTGAATATCCAATAACAGTTATTCTCTAAGTATATTCTCAAAATCATTAATTCAGTTTGAATTAATAAACATGTATTAACTGCGAATAATCAACAATAAATTCTTGGACGTGGTCTAATCAAAAATAATTAACCACCATAGTATTTAAATAGATATAACTCAAGGTTGAGTTAAGGAAACTTGCCTTCCGCATTGATTACTGCTACACAATATACTTATCTGCGTTTGAAAGACCTAAAATCATAATATCGGTCTCACAATTAGCACAATATTTCACAACATGTAACACTGTAATTTACAGTCAAACTTTCTCCTAGGCACATTACCACATAGACATAGCCACATCAGTGTTATAAACACTTATTAAGTCTATCTAGTTCGGTCTGGCTGGACTTCGGTCTATTCTCGGTGTACTGGTCACCCTATCCGATAATTAAAACTTATATTGTCAAATAAACTCAGTTTCAAAGCTTCAATATAATTTTAGATAAGTCAAATATCGTTTATAATATTTTTCAGAAGCTTTTAATAATTTATAAACAATTATTATAATATATAATAATTTTTCAAACACCTAAATCATTTTTAAAATGATTTAAATCTTTATTTAATTCCATCATCATTAATATTTAGTAATATTAAAATATTAATGAAATATTTGTCAAAATATTAAAGTTATTAATAATAAATTAAAATATTTTAAATCATCAATATTCTATTTAAATGATTTTAAAATAATTAAAATTATTTTAAACCATCACCATTAATATTTAAATATTAATAAAATTCTTATCAAGATATTAAAAGTCATTAATTATAACTAAAAATACTTTTAAATCATTTTTCCCATTTGTAAATGATTTTAAATCAAAAAAATCATTTTAATTTATTTATTTAATATTATAATTAAATAAATCCAATATCATTAATATTAATTTATTAATGAGAATTCTCCAAAAATATTAAAAATTATATTTTATAATTCAAAATTTCTTTAAACACTTTATTCTTATTTAAAATGATTTTTATAATATTAAAATTATTTTTAACTCATTTATTTAATATAATAATTAAATAAATCTAATATCATTAATATTAAATTATTAATGAAAATTCTCTAAAAATATTAAAAGTTACATTTTATAACTTTAAATATTTTTAAATACTTTGTTTTTATTTATAAATGATTTTTATAATATTAAAATCATTTTTCTCTAATTTATTTAATACACTAATTAAATATCATTAATATTCAAATATTTAAAAATATTAATGAAAAAATATCCCAAATAGTCAAAAGTTATTTTTCATAATTTAAAATAACTTTTAAAACCATTTTTTGTAATTTTTTAGAATTTATTTTTATTTTTAATTAATTTCTGGAAAATAAGAAAATAGAAATTTATTAAACCGTAACTATAGCCTATAACGACGCTTTCTGTCGCTGTAGGTGTTCTTGAGGTCAAGAACACTGACAGTCGACTTAGCAAGGGTCATGGTTTGACCAGCTTATAATTCTCAGTATAATCATGTTCTGGGCTAGTTTAAATAACCACCAGATCGAATCTAGTCAAACCTTGTCAGAGGTCTCTTGCTAACAGTTTCTGGAAATTCCAGAAACTTCATTCGTGATCAAATTGTCTAGTTTGACCATCCACTACAACCAACATATGTGTTATTTAAGATATCTAAAGGCCAGGATCTATAGTCCATCTAACAACCTATAAACTGGTTATAAATACTTCATCAAACAACATCATATCTAACAGATCCGGGCCTTCAAAAATCATGTCAGACACTGGAAAACGATTTCTGGGTTACCTAGAAATCGTCCGTTCATGCCCGGTCAATGGGATTTGACCGTTTATAACTTAAAATCTAGACATCCAATAGCTAAGATTCCAGTTCTAGATCAAAGTACTCATGTCCGACTATACATTCAAAGCTTAAAACAACAAAAATAATAAACAGACATGAATCTAAAGCCACTAACATTCGCTTGTCAATTAAACCACATTTAGAGTTCAAGAACAGTTTTTGAAAATCATCATTTTAAAGCCTTTTGATGCTATCAATCTATGATGGATCATCATAGATCATCATAAAACATCCATTAGCACATAGATAAACACAAAAACATGATTTTTGACTAAGCATACAAGATCAAAATAGATTTAGTGGTGTATACCTTCTTGTCTAATCCTTGATCTTTGATCTCTCCTACTGTTCTTAGTGTTCTAAGAGGTGTTTTAGGGATTGATACACATTGATATTTCGGAGGTTTGGGTGAGAGAGAAGTGAGTTGAGAGCTTGTAAGAAAATGAGCCAATTATGCACACTTTCTCACTCTTTAATCCATATATAATATGATATAAAGGATAGATCTAATGTGTTGACTGATTGGCTGGAGATTTTTAGTTACCAAGTCAAATTATTAGGTCACCAACTCTTGATTTGGAAATATTTACAAGTTAACTCTTAAAATACTTTTAAATCATTTTTCCCATTTTTAAATGATTTTTAAATCTATGAAATCATTTTTATTTAATATTATAATTAAATAAATCCAATATAATTAATATTAATTTATTAATGAGAATTCTCCAAAATATTAAAAATTATATTTTATAATTCAAAATATTTTAAACACTTTATTCTTATTTAAAATGATTTTATAAAATTAAAGTCATTTTTTAACTCATTTATTTAATATAATAATTAAATAAATATAATATCATTAATATTAAATTATTAATAAAATTCTCTAAAATATTAAAAGTTACATTTTATAACTTCAAATATTTTTGAACACTTTATTTTTATTTAAAATGATTTTTATAATATTAAAATCATTTTTCTCTAATTTATTTAATACACTAATTAAATAAATTAAATATCATTAATATTCAAATATTTATAAATATTAATGAAAAATATCCCAAATAATCAAAATTTATTTTTCATAATTATAAATAATTTTTAAAACCATTTTTGTAATTTTTTAGAATTTTTTTCTATTTTTAATTAATTTCCGAAAAATGAAAAAATAGAAATTTATTAAACCGTCGCTATAGCCTATAGTGACGCTTTACATCATTGTGAGGGTGTTCTTGAGCTCAAGAACAACGACGAATCGACTTAGCAAGTAAATGGTTTGACCAAATTTTATAATTCTCAAAAGATAATCCCGCTTACAGGCTAGTTTAAACATTGATCTTGTAGTAAGTATGCACCACTACAACTATCAACCAATATATAGGTCATACATCAACACATCATGAAGATCCGGCCATGCAAAGTCAATGTCAGACGTTACCTGGGTTTTCCAGAAACCTAGGCAATTCGAGTGGTCACTTTCTTGTTCAATTTAATCTGAGTTTTGATCATTATTTTGGTGGTTTTATGGTTTATACATGTAGTATACATGTCAAGGAACAACGACATAGCAAGATCTCAGTCCAAATATAACACAAACACCAGATCGAATCTAGTCAAACCTTATCAGAGGGCTCTTGCTAACAGTTTATGGAAATTCCAGAAACTTCATCCGTGATCAAATGGTCTAGTTTGACCATCCACTACAATCAACATATGTGTTGTTTAAGAGATCTAAAGACCGGGATCTATAGTCCATCTAACAAGCTACAAACTAATTACAAAGACATCATCAAACGACATCATATCTGACAGATCTGGGCCTTCAAAAATCATGTCAAACACTAGAAAACGATTACTAGGTTACCCAAAAATCGTCCGGTCATGCCCGGTCAACGGGATTTGACCGTTTATAACTTCAAATCTGGACATCCAATAGCTACGATTCCAGTTCTAGATCAAAGTACTCATGTCAGACTACACATTCAAAGCTTAAAACAATAAAAATAATAAACAAATAACAATCTACAGCCACTGACATTCGCTTGTCAGACCACATTTAGGGTTCAAGAACAATTTTTGAAAATCATCATTTTAAAGCCTTTTGATGCTGGATCATCATAGATCATCAAAAAACATTCATTAGCACATAGATAAACACATAAACATGATTTTTGACTAAGCATACAAGATCAAAGTAGATTTATTGGTGTATACCTTCTTGTCCAATCCTTGATTTTTTTATCTCTAATACTGTTCTTAGTGTTCTAAGAGGTGTTTTAGGGTCTGATACACTTTGATATTTCGGAGGTTTGGGTGAGAGAGAAGTGAGTTGAGAGCTTGTAAGAAAATTAGCCAATTATGCACACTTTCTCTCTCTTTAATCCATATATAATATGATATAAAGCATAGATCTGATGTGTTGACTGATTGGCTGGAGATTTTTAATCACCAAGTTAAATTATTAGGTCACCAACTCTTGATTTGGAAAGATTTATAAGTTAACTCTTAAAATACTTTTAAATCATTTTTCCCATTTTTAAATGATTTTTAAATTAATAAAATCATTTTTAATTCATTTATTTAATATTATAAATAAATAAATCCAATATCATTAATATTATTTTATTAATGAGAATTCTCCGAAAATATTGAAAATATTTTTAAACAATTTATTCTTATTTAAAATGATTTTTATAATATTAAAATCATTTTTAACTCATTTATTTAATATAATAATTAAATAAATCTAATATCATTAATATTAAATTAATAATGAAAATTCTCTACAAATATTAAAAGTTACATTTTATAAGTTAAAATATTTTTAAACACTTTATTTTTACTTAAAATAATTTTTATAATATTAAAATCATTTTTCTCTAATTTATTTAATACACTAATTAAATATCATTAATATTCAAATATTTATAAATATTAATGAAAAATATCCCAAATAGTCAAAAGTGATTTTTCATAATTTAAAAAAAAAATTAAAACCATTTTTGTAATTTTTTAGAATTTATTTCTATTTTTAATTAATTTACGGAAAATCAGAAAATAGAAATTTATTAAACCGTCGCTATAGCCTATAGCGACGCTTTCTGTCGCTGTAGGTGTTCTTGAGCTCAAGAACACTGACAACCGGCTTAGCAAGGGTCATGGTTTGACCATCTTATAATTCTCAGTATAATCATGTTCTTGAATAGTTTAAACATTGATCTTGTATTAAGTATGCACCACTACAACTATCAACCAATATATAGGTCATACATCAACACATCATGAAGATCCGGCCATGCAAAGTCACTGTCAGACGTTACTTGGGTTTTTCCAGAAATCCAGGCAGTTCGGGTGGTCACTTTCTAGTTCAATTTAATTTGAGTTTTGATCATTATTTTGGTGGTTTTATGGTTTATACATGTAGTATACATGACAAGGAACAACGACATAGCAAGATCTCAGTCCAAATATAACAAAACAACCAGATCGAATCTAGTCAAACCTTATCAGAGGGCTCTTGCTAAAAGTTTCTAGAAATTCCAAAAACTTCATCCGTGATCAAATGGTCTAGTTTGACCATCCACTACAACCAACATATGTGTTGTTTAAGATATCTAAAGGCCATGATCTATAGTCCATCTAACAAGCTACAAATTGGTTACAAATACATCATCAAACGATGTCATATCTGATAGATCTGGGGGCCTTCAAAAATCATGTCAAACACTGGAAAACAATTTATGGGTTACCCAGAAATCGTCCGGTCATGCCCGGTCAATGGGATTTGACCGTTTATAACTTAAAATATGGACATCCAATAGCTACGATTCCAGTTCTAGATCAAAGTACTCTTGTCCGACTACACATTCAAAGCTTAAAACAACAAAAATAATAAACATACAAGAATCTATATCTACTAACATTCGCTTGTCAGACCACATTTTGAGTTCAAGAACCGTTTTTGAAAATCATCATTTTAAAGCCTTTTGATGCTATGAATCTATGATGGATCATCATAGCTCATCATAAAACATCCATTAGCACATAGATAAACACAAAAACATGAGTTTTGACTAAGCATAGAAGATCAAAGTAGATTTAGTGGTGTATACCTTCTTGTCTAATCCTTGATCTTTGATCTCTCCTACTGTTTTTAGTGTTCTAGGAGGTGTTTTAGGGACTGATACACTTTGATATTTCGGAGGTTTGGGTGAGAGAGAAGTGAGTTGAGAGATTGTAAGAAAATTAGCCAATTATGCACACTTTCTCTCTCTTTAATCCATATATACTATGATATAAAGCATAGATCTGATGTGTTGACTGATTGGCTGGAGATTTTTAGTTACCAAGTCAAATTATTAGGTCACCGACTCTTGATTTGGAAAGATTTACAAGTTAATTCTTAAAATACTTTTAATCATTTTTCCCATTTTAAATGATTTTTAATATTTAATATTATAATAAAATAAATCCAATATCATTAATATTAATTTATTAATGAGAATTCTCTAAAAATATTAAAAATTATATTTTATAATTCAAAATTTTTTTAAACACTTTATTTTTATTTAAAATAATTTTTATAATATTAAAATCATTTTAACTCATTTATTTAATATAACAATTAATTAAATCTTATATTATTAATATTAAATTATTAATGAAAATTCTCTAAAAACCTTAAAAGTTAAATTTTATAACTTCAAATATTTTTAAACACTTTATTTTTATTTAAAATGATTTTGTATAATATTAAAATCATTTTCTCTAATTTATTTAATACACTAATTAAAAAATTAAATATCATTAATATTCAAATATTTATAAATATTAATGAAAAATATCCCAAATAGTCAAAAGTTATTTTCATAATTTAAAATAATTTTTAAAACCATTTTTTGTAATTTTTTAGAATTTATTTCTATTTTTAATTAATTTCTCGAAAATCCAAAAATAGAAATTTATTAAACCGTCGCTATAGCCTATAGCGACGCTTTCTGTCGCTGTAGGTGTTCTTGAGCTCAAGAACACTGACAACCGGCTTAGCAAGGGTCATGGTTTGACCAACTTATAATTCTGAGTATAATCCTGTTCTAAGCTAGTTTAAACGTTGATCTTGTAGCCAGTATGCACCACTACAACTATCAACCAATATATAGGTCATACATCAACACATCATGAAGATCCGACCATGCAAAGTCACTGTCAGACGTTACTTGGGTTTTTCCAGAAATCCAGGCAGTTCGGGTGGTCACTTTCTAGTTCAATTTAATTTGAGTTTTGATCATTATTTTGGTGGTTTTATGGTTCATACATGTAGTATACATGACAAGGAACAACGACATAGCAAGATCTCAGTCCAAATATAACACAACCACCAGATCGAATCTAGTCAAACCTTATCAGAGGGCTCTTGCTAACAGTTTATGGAAATTCCAGAAACTTCATCCGTGATCAAATGGTCTAGTTTGACCATCCACTACAACCAACTTATGTGTTGTTTAAGAGAACTAAAGGCCAGGATCTATAGTCCATCTAACAAGCTACAAATTGGTTACAAATACATCATCAAACGACATCATATCTGACAGATTGGGCCTTCAAAAATCATGTCAGACACTAGAAAACGATTTCTGGGTTACCCAAAAATCGTCCGGTCATGCCCGGTCAACGGGATTTTACCATTTATAACTTCAAATCTGGACATTCAATAGCTACGATTCCAGTTCTAGATCAAAGTACTCTTGTCCGACTACACATTCAAAGCTTAAAACAACAAAAATAATAAACAGACAAGAATTTATAGCCACTGCCATTCGCTTGTCAGACCACATTTTGAGTTCAAGAACACTTTTTGAAAATCACCATTTTAAAGCATTTTGATTCTATGAATCTATGATGGATTCATAGATCATAAAACATCAATTAGTACATAGTTAAACACATAAACGTGATTTGACTAAGCATACAAGTTCAAAGTAGATTTAGTGGTGTATACCTTCTTGTCCAATCCTTGATCTTTGATCTCTCCTACTTTTCTTAGTTTTCTAAGAGGTTTTAGGGACTGATACATTTTGATATTTCGGAGGTTTGGGTGAGAGAGAAGTGAGTTGAGAGCTTGTAAGAAAATGAGCCAATTATGCACACTTTCTCTCTCTTTAATATGATATAAAGCATAGATCTGATGAGTTGACTGATTGGCTGGAGATTTTTACTCACCAAGTCAAATTATTAGGTCACTAACTCTTTATTTGGAAAGATTTACATGTTAGCTCATTAAAGAATGAAAAAGGGTAATTTTATCATTTGCATTTTAATTTTAATGGCATACTTGAAATTGTCCAAACCCTTATAGTTTAACCCGTAGGGTTTAACCCTAAGGTTCTAACCCTTGGGTTTTACAACTTTAGTTTCTAGGATTTTTTTCTAATTGGTTTTAATTAGAAAATTAAGATTTCAAAAATATAATTAGCGTTTCTTGATTAATTTAGGATTTTCTAATCATATTAAAGTTTAATAATCATGTTAGGCTAGCTAATTAGGATTAGGGTTTCCTAATTAGGGTTTAGGATTCCTGAATTTAAAATTAGGGTTTTCCAGCTTTTGTTTAGGGTTCCTAACTGTATGTTAGGGTTTCTAGATCTTAGATTAGGGTTTCTAATCCCTTATTAGGGTTTACTAAGTTTGAACCATATCCAATCAATCATTGGTCATTAACTCCATATAGCACAAACACATACTCACATATACTTTTATTATAACTGTGATTTTTGTCGAATCCCTATTCGAACTTAGGGTTAGGGTTTTTAATTCTCGGTTAAGGACAACTCTACTCTTATTTCTCAGTCAATACACAAATTGACTAATTCTCACAGCTCATATCACAGATACAGAACATAATATTGATAATCAATATCAATATTAATTAAAATAAATAAATAAAATTTATTCATAAAAATTCGACTTATTCGAAATCCTGGGTTATTACAATGATAGTATGTCACCTTCAGATAGGGTGTCTGTAGATCAGTTGTTATAGCATACTATGACTCTCTTGATGTTTCAGGTTTCTGCAGGCTTTCTAGAGGGTATGTGGAGCATTGGATACCAAAGAGACAGGTCTTCCAGTTTAGGATCCACGAGTTGACTCCAACTTTGGAGGAGTATGCACGGTTGACGGCGCTGCCTTTAGACAGACCTTGCATGCATATGGCCATCGATGATATTAGCCGACAGTTTATGACTCTCACCAGGCTGAGGCGGAGAGTTGTGCAGGATGAGATCACATCCGGTCATGTTGTATCCTAACATTTTTTGATGGACAGATTTGACTCTGAGGATAGCTACACAAGTTACTCCGGGGATTTCAACATGCTGAAGGATCATTGGCACTCAGCCAGAGTAGATGTACTGCTACTATGTGTGTTGTCATATGTATATATGCCACGGTACATGGATGAGCTAGATATTGGCGTTATCCTGACAGTTAGAGCTCTCAGGGAGGGTCACACCATTGTACTGATGATCATCGCAGAGACACTGAGGTCATCCATATATTGCAGCAGTTACCCAGCAGGGGTATTTATAGGAAGCTCGATCATGTTGTACGTGTGGTTTATGTCACACTTGAGATCGATTGGAATTTTCAGACGGAATGGGTATTGTTTCACCCATGATATAGCTATGTCATACTCTTTTCACTGCATGGAGTGTATGACATCCCCTGCATCTTGGTGATTTCTGGCGAGGATCGGATATCCGTTTGATATATTACCGTGTACAGGGCTCAGCTCACCCTATAGCTTCATCACTCATGCTCCGGGTATAGATTATCTCCCTCTAGCTGGTTTGAAGGGCATGACTACTTACCACCCACTGGCCGTGATGTGTCAGTTTGACTAGTTCCAGGATTTCCATCCTTTTGAGGGGGCATTGAGTCAGCGCTTATGTTCTCGACATTTATCAGCAGAGGATAGATCCAGGTTGTATACCTGTTGGGATCAGTGTGAGCTAGCTGAGTTTTTCGTTAGCCATCCGGGTTATTCTGCAGAGTATTCCGCATGGATGGAGACAGAGACGACAGTGACTATGAAAATATCCATAGTGCAGGGGATTGATTCCGATTATGGGGAGCCGATGGAGGACACTTATATTCCTATTGAGGAGGATTTGTCTACTGGGTTGCCAACAGTTGTAATGGATTCTCCCACTATGAGTGCTACTATGATTCAGCATTCAACACAGTATCTGGAGTAGAGTCTACATCTGATGACTTTTGAGAGAGATCAGGCTAGGGCCTTGATGTTGATAGCTCTTGATGGGAGAGACGCACCTCTATCAGAGAAAGGCAAGGCCAGATCAGCCAAAGATGCCTTGATTGTAGAGTAGGATGCTACCCTATCTGCCTAGGATGTAGCCGTCATAGACAGTACTTTAGTGAGATCCCTTATGACTGGCATCCTTGTCGATATGAGTGCATACATTGATGAGCATCATGCCACCATGCAGTTAGCCTCGGATCTTCTAGCTCGTGTAGATACCCTTGGGCAGGAGCTTGCAGTGTTACCTCCTTCTTCGGAGAGGGATGCTAAGTTAGATCTGATAGTCCATATACATACAGATCCGTAGATAGACTTGTATTTTCCTGCACAGACTAGCTTAGCCATTTTTTCATGTACAACATATATGTATATATGAAACAGTATTATATATGGCAGGAAAATATATTTTGATTCACTTCCCTTTCAGTTGTGCCTTGATACTTGCTTGATATTTTCCTGTTTTTTTAGGGCTTGTGATCTTGATGCATTCTGAACTCATCCTTGATGTATGGACATTGAGACGTCGCAGAATCTTTCAGAAAGGATCATTGATCTGTGTGTATCCCTACCATCTTTAGTTTATTGGGACTGGTTTCTGTATGCAGATGTGGAGAGGAGTGTAGCTTTTCCCTCTCGAGATTGACCTTTCTACGATGGTCGCCAAGATCTATTTAGGATGAGCCCAGTTAATTCCATCTCTTATGGATTGGTGTTGCTCTTTGAGGCACAACCGCAGCTTAGATGGTCGCTAGATCTCCTATTTGTGAAGAGAGGCCAGGTAGTTCCATCCCTTTGGTCTGAAGGCGATGAAATGTGGTGGATTGAAATTTGATCCCAGTACCAAATGACAAGTATTTGTGTTTTGGTAGGGGTTAGACCGAACCATAAATGGTTTCTTACGTACTCCTATTGAAGAGGAGATCAGGTATGCGTAGTTCGAACCCGGTGTAAGAGGTTCAACACTGAATGATGTGGAAGGGTGTAGGAATGTTTTTGTTTTTGTAAAGAAAGGGCATAAATGTTTTTATTGTTTTTGTTTTTGTAGAGAGAGGGTAGAAATGATTTCTATTTTTTATTATGATCCAAGCATATAGAATATGGTTGCCTACGCACTCTCAGGTATCGGGGAGATCAGTCAACGTAGTTCTACCTCGGAGACGATTTGCAAAGATGAAAGAGAGGTCTGAATCCCATGTGCAGGCTAAACTGTGGGGGAAAGAAAGTTTAATCCCATGTTTGGGACAAACTGCAGGAGTGAAAAAGTTTGATCCTAAGTTCAGGACAAACTACAAGCATGAAAAAGTTTGATCCTACTTTCAGGACAAACTGCAGATGTGAAAGGTTCGATCCCTGGTGGGATAACCGAAATTGTATGAAAGATTTGAAATGAGGTGAAACCAGGTTGCTGGCTTGAAGTGTGAGACCCCGAATTTTATGAAATAAAAGTATTCGATTTTCTTATAATTATTCTATTTAGTAAATGGTTAAATTGATAAAAGGTTAAAGTTAAGGGTGATATGTAAAAATTTTGCAAAGTATGCAAGTTGTTATATTCATTTTGTCGGGGAATATCTGTACGACGACACAATCATTGGTGGACCCCACAACGGAAGTATTGTCGTAGTTAAAAAATGACAGAATTATCTTTTTATAAAAATAACGGCGAAAGTGTTACCGTTAAAACTGTTGAACTACCCGGTAGTAAAAGTACAGTAATATGCATGGTTGCATAGTAGCACACGGTATTGATTATTGATGCTTACGTGAGAAGTCACTCAGTTATAATCAATTATTGCTACATTAATTGCTGCATCATATCTCTCATATTATTGATTCAATTATTGTCACAGTATCATCTGCATGTTATGTTTTTAAATCAATAATTGAGACGATAAAGTTATTCATATTATTATTTACAATATTGACAATGTCTAGAAGTTCTGTCAAGGAGAGGTTTGGTCATCTAATTGCGCGCCAATAAGGAGAAATCCTTATCGAAAAGCCCCCTCTTTCTTGGGAACGACCAGGTTGTTAAATATTGTGAGTTATAATATTAATGATGAATAAGTTCGTGTTGATTAAAGATGAAATTGATAGTTCCATTGTGTTGGAATTATTAGTGTTAATGGAAATCGACATTTATTTCGATATTAATGGATGTCAGGAAGTTATACTGACCAGTCGGGTAATTAATCAGATAAATGAGCAATTAATTGCTATTAATTCACATGATTATAACTATTTGTTCACATGTGTGTACTATTGATTCACATTCTTGTTACTATTAGGGGAGTTGATGCAAGATTGATAATACTTGCATGACTAAGTTAAAAATGGAGGTATAGATGGATGTACTATACTGTAATTCATATTTTCACATGTCTAGAACTATTGATTCACATGATTTACTATTGATTCACATGATTTACTATTAGGGGAGGTGGTGCAAGTTTGATAATGCTTGCAGGACTAAATTAAAAATAAAGGAAAAGAGGAAGGTATTATACTGTAATATTCTGAGCCCCAAAATGTGCAATTATCAAAAATATATTTTCCTATAAATAGAAGCTAATTTCTTCATTATTCTTCACCAATTCACTCAAGCTATAGAGCATTTATTATAGAGAGAAATTATAGAGAGAAAGAAGAAGAGAAGTCTGCTACCTCACTATTCCATTATTTACTATTAGGGGAGGTGGTGCAAGTTTTATATTACTTGCAGGACTAAATTAAAAATAAAGGAAAAGAGGAAGGTATTATACTGTAATATTCTAAGCCCCAAAATGTGTAATTATCAAAAATATCTTTTCCTATAAATAGAAGATAATTTCTTCATTATTCTTCACCAATTCACTCAAGCTATTGTAGACACTCGAAATTTTCTGCACTCCTATTATTGACATTGCAGGAGGGTAGATTCGTCTTTTGGAGATAACCCTGAAAGACAGCTTACAACCATTCCGGAAACTATCGGAATTTTAGCTCCAAACCCGGGACACAAACTGGGAACATCAGTTCCAAACTCGGAACACACACCGGGAATGTCATTTCCAATCTCGGAGATAACCCCGAGATATGCAGATCAAAAGACCGACAACAACACCGGAGAGGACATCTATATCTCGGCGATAACACCGCGACGTTCAGTTCCAGTCCCAGAGACAACACTTGGAGTAGCAACGCCATCCTTGGTGATAGCCCCAAGGAATGCCATTGCAGTTCCAGCGATAACCCCGGAAATGCTTGTTTCAAACACATGCGATCAGCTTCAATACCTGCAGATGACAGTGAAGCATACAAACAAGCAGCAGTCCAATCTCAGACATAACCCTGAGCAACGTCTGCTTTCCTCTTAAACAGGCGATAACCCCGGTGAGGAGTCAACACGTCATCTGACTACGGCAACAAGATGATATTGCAGCATACCAACAAGTAGTCCAATCTCAGCTGTAACCCTGAGCAACGTCTACTTTCAACTAAACCCGGCGATAACCCCGGCAAGGAGTCACACATCATCTTGTTCCTCCGACCAATGGCACGACGTCTCAACACTTCATACATACATACATACAACAATGTCCCACAAGAGCAAAGGAGTGACAATCCCGAGTGACTATTACGTGTGGCAGTACTTTGGATAGACTTTGAAGCTTGAAGACCATGGGCATAGACCCCTCTTCCCGACTTCGTACAACCTCTAATCCATGTCGTTACGTAACTCTCGACACAAGTGATCCGAAGAAGTACAGATATACTTCGTTTGGATGCTCGGATTGAAGTTCTGCAAGTTCGATTGGACATTACAGTGCACGACCGCACGTACTATGAGACGACGGGACCCGCGAGGCCTGGGCCCACCACGACTAGCCGTAGGTTCAACTGTGGCTGCCGTAGGTTGACCTGCGGCCATCCATCTATAAATATAGAGGGGGGGGGGGTCAGCCATTAAAGGAGAGAGAGAAGGAAAAAGGCGAGGAAGCCCTGTCCATTTTACTCTGCATACACATCTTTTGAGTGTTTTCTCTTTTTTAAACACTAGTTAGCTCACATATAGCTACTTTTTATCTGGCGGGAGCTGAGTGTTTATCCATTTAAAGTCTAAGAAGTCTACTTTGGCAACCCATTGTAAGCCTTCTTACATTCTATAAAGCCTCTTTCTCATATTATCACACACTGTTGTACACGTTGAGAGTCGTGAGAGTATGTTTTCCCGGACTTCGGTCCGTGGTTTTCATTTCTGTCTGTATATATATACTAATATATGTATATATTTCTTATATATGGACTAACATTATCGAGTTATGACTCGATTGAGCCTAGATTTTACATCCGGAGCGTTTAATTGCTCTTATATATATATATATATATATATATATATATATATATATATATAATTGTTATCGGACATATCTGATGAGCCTAGATTTTACATCCTATGTATTTACTTTCTTTTATATATATATATATATATATAATTCTTTCGCCGGACATATCCGATGAGTCTGGATTCACATCCAAAGTCGTTCTTTTTATCGCTATATATATATATATATATATATATATATATATATATATATATATATATATATTTACATTCACAAATCTGAGTTTATTCCGTGGCTTTTTACCACTTTATTTACATTCCGTACTGCCTGAAGTTCACTTTGTGGCAGTTGATCGCTTTTACAGCTTTATTTACATTTCGTCCCACACGGAGTTCACTTATGGAGGTTGATTATGTTCATATATATATATATATATATATATATATATATATATATATATATATATATATATAATCGCTACTTTTTCCATACAAATTGCAAGATCTTGTGAGCATAGGAATCATGTGATCACAGTTC
Organism: Panax ginseng; assembly: GCA_020205605.1. Classification (NCBI taxonomy): domain Eukaryota; kingdom Viridiplantae; phylum Streptophyta; class Magnoliopsida; order Apiales; family Araliaceae; genus Panax; species Panax ginseng. The sequence goes on from CM035129.1 coordinate 95,361,768, forward strand.
ATTTCTTCAATCTAGATTCGGTTCCTATGATGGACATTTTCTAGTCGTATGTTGCTTGTACATTATTTTACGATTAAGAGTTTCCTTGGATGGTCATCATGCCCATGAGGAGTTCTAAGATCGCTCAGATATTATTTTTCTAAAATGCTTCGCATTTTAAAAATAAAAGAAAACAAGTCAACATTTAATAATAAAATGGCGATATGAAAAGGTCTCAATTCCTATTGAGCACAAGGTTTGAAAAACCTTTTTTACAAAACTTCATTGCTAAATCTTGGTTAAAACTCAATTTTCATATAAAATTCAAACCTTGTGTATATAAAAGTAACGAGGCCTCACACTACTTTCAAATAAATTGCACATTGATCCACACACACACACACACATTCATATAATGCTTTTTGAAGAGTGGCGACCACCGTGGTAACACGGATGTCGGGGGGGTGCCTAACGCCTTCCTCCGCATAATCAAGCCCCAGAACCCTTAATGAATCTCGGTTTCACTAATTCGCTTAGCATTGTCAAATCAACTTTGGTCAATGTGCAAACCTTTTGGTTCGCGTTAATGCAACCAGCTAAAAACACCAACCCAGCGACTCTTAAAGTCAATCGTTGACATTATACATGTCGGACCTTTTTCACTTGTTTTTTCAAACAAATCTCACATTAACATGAGAACACCAAAGAACAAGTAACAAAAAAGGACACTCAAAAATCCCGACGTCGATAGATGGCGACTCCGCTGGGGACTCCAGTAAGAGGGCTTAAGCCACTATTACAAGCTTTTCAAAATTGTTATATGCTTGTGTGATTGTTGCATTTACATTTCTTATAAATGTGTACGAATGCATCTTACTTACTGCACTACTAAATATCTATCTGTGATATTAGTGCTTCGCACATGTCATCATTTTGCATAAACGGTGAGACACGTTGTATGTGAATGTATGTTGTGTGGTCCCTCCACCAGGAGGCTATCATGTCGGTGTTTGATTACTGGATTTGTGGGAAGAATAATTCCCCGGGGCTCAGGAAAGGCACCACCCAGATTTGCTCCAGTTGAAAGACCGGATTAACTTCCAATTGAGTAGATTGCGATGATCTAGGAACCTTCATGCCGAAAAACCGCGAGAGTAACCCTAAGATAGGTCAACCTCTGATAAACCAAACACGGAGGAAAGTCTCTTCATACTCTCCATTTTCAAATTACTTGTAAAAGCATTTACTTGTAATTCTATTCCATGTTCATGACATGTTATCAATTAACAAACCGGTTTTGTAGGACAAATTCCTAAAACGGACATGTTATGATAACATTTATATTTCCCTAAGACTAAACTATGTAAGTCTTTTGTAGGGAAGCAATTGGGCATGTTACCCGCTCAAAATCCAAAAAGGCCTCAAGCCTACAGCCAATCATGTCTTCTTCTGAACAATCTAATCCTGTTTCCCGAGAAGAATTTGACGGATTAAGTAAACAAATCACAGACTTGGTTGTTCTACTGAAAGAGTTACACCAGTCTACTCAGGGTACAAAGATACCTACACATACAGAGTTCTCTGCACAAGGGGGAGTTCAACATCTGGAAAAAACAATTCCAGAACATCAGTTGGATACAACCAACAAAGACCCTGAAGGCGCCCATCTCAAAGGAGATCCAGACACCGGCGATATCAGGAAGAAGGTCCTTCAAATGGAGGAAACCATTCGCGCTCTTAAAAGGAATTGGAACACATGGTAGTGTTTCATATACAGACCTTTGCATATTTCCTGGTGTGCATTATCCAGAGAAATTCAAGACCCCTGATTTTAAAAAATATGATGGATTAGGGGATCCTTACACACATTTGAAGATGTTCATTGGAGAACTCGAATTTTATGTTGAGGATGAAAAGCTCAGAATGCAGCTATTTCAGAAAAGTCTGACTAGAGAAGACTGTTCATGGTATACCAGATTAGACAACTCTAAGATCCACAGTTGGGAAGAACTGGCTCATGCCTTCCTCACTCAATACAATTTTCAATCTCAGATGGCTCCTGACCGGTATCAAATTACCAAAGTCAAGAAACAATCTAATGAGTCATTCAGAGAGTACGCTCAAAGGTGGAGGCGTCTTGCTGCTCAAGTTATTCCTTCTATGACAGAATCAGAGATGGTCATGACCTTCATAGATGTACAGGAAGCTTATTTCTATGAAAGAGTTCTAGCTGGTATTGGCAAATCATTTTCTGAAATGATCAAACACAAATAAATGGTGAAATGGGATTGAAGTCCAAGAAAATTCAAGACCTATCCGCTTCTTAAAGCTATTGCCGAGCACATCCAAATCTCGATCTTATGGAAACAACTTTTGAGGGTCCATAAAAAGAAAGAGGAGGATGTTTCCTTGATACCGCAAGACGTAAAGGCAATCCAAGCATGCCTGCGCAAAGGAGAAACTACTCCCTTTTCCAAAGACAACCTTCAACCCTCCATTGCCTAAAAGTGGAGAAGTAAAGCGACCTCGAACATTCACACCCTTAGGGGACTCCGCCGAGAAAATTCTTGCTCTTGATCGCCGTAAGAAAATTACACATCTTATTCCACCAACCAACCCTAATGGGAAGGGTTTCAATGCTAATCGGAAGTGTGCTTATCATACTGGGGCACCCGAACATGATACTCAAGATTGTTGGGCCTTGAAACACAAGATCCAAGATCTAATAGACAATGGTGAGATTATGGTCACCAAGCCAGATCAACCTCACGTACAAGACAACCCTCTCCCTCAACACAAAGAAGAAGAGGTTAACATGATCAGTTGGAGCACTGGACATGGTTCCAATTCTACTGGTGAATCATCCCAACCCATCAAAGACAGGGTTGATAAATGGGATTATGCAAAGTTCTAGTTTACCATGGAACGAAAGATGAAAGCTCTTTATAAATAAATTGAGCAATTGGCAGAACTGGTAACTCACCAACACTAATTCACATGCCAATTAATCAGGCAGGAGCATGCCTATCTCCTTCCATTTGTTATGAATGCTCCATCAACACCTTCAAAAAGAAAAGCTATGGAGGATAAGGTTGCAAAGCGAGCAAGTGCTAAAGCCCGTCGGGATTTCGCCAATCAAAGGGAATGCACCTATCTGGGCCAATCTCTGGAGGAGATACTTCAAATGTTGATCAACGAAGGAAGAATCATATTCCTTCTCCCTCTAATCAATCCCCGCTCAGGGCGGTTCAATCCTGATGAAATGTGTCAATATCATTCACATTCTCGCGGTCACAACACAGAAGAATGCTGGGCACTTCGCCATCTCATTCAGAATCTTATCGATAGCGGTGTCCTGCAAGTAGTAGATGATTACACTGTGCAACTTAAGGGTGGGAATGCATACCCTACTCAATGGAAGGATCGAGAGCGCTTATATCCGGGTGGATGATGAAACTATCAAAGTATTTCCAATACAACCAATTCAACTCAATGGAGCTGACAATCCTTTGAAAGTGGTCGCACCAGAGCCAACTCGGACACCATGAAACGGTACTATGTCTGAAGTTACCAACAAACAAACATCCTGGTTTTGATCCTTGAATCACCAGTCATTCCGGTTTTGAACCCTTTCCTGTTTACAAACTCTTCTGCCCCTCAGGGAAACATACACTTCAAACCAGCAGCCTGGTTTCCTTTCACTTCAAACCAGCAGCTTGGTTTCCTTTCACTTCAAACCAGCAGCCTGGTTTCCTTTCACTTCACACCAGCAGCCTGGTTTTCTTTCATTACAAACTTTTCAACACCTGCTTCTCCTGAAGACGAGAATAAACTTTTCAACACACCTGCTTCTCCTAAAGACGAGAATAAACTTTTCAACACACCTGCTTCTCCTGAAGACAAGACTAAACTTTTCAAAACACACTTGCTTCTCCTGAAGACGAGACTAAATTTTTCACTCCTGCAGTTTATCCTCAATACGGGATCAAACTTTTTCAACACTTGCAGTTTATCCCCGCTATGGGATTAAACTTTCTTCTCCCCGCAGTATAGCCTACACATGGGATTTGCGCCTTCTTCACCGCGATTCATCCCGGCGGCTTAACTACGTCGACCGATCTCCCACGATACCAGTGGGTACATAGGCAACCATGTTCTATATGGCTTGGTCGCAATAAAGAAAAAACAACAAAAACATTTCTACCCTTTCTTCACAAAAACAACAAAAATACTTCTACACCCTTCTGCTTTCACATTCAGCGTTGAACCTCCTACACTAGGTTCGAACTACACAGACTTGATCTCCTCTTCAACAGGAGTACGTAGGCAGCCATTCATGGTGCAGTCTAACCCCTACCAGAACAAACATGCTTTTCACACGGTATTGGGATCAACCTTCAATTTGCCCCACTTCATCAGTTTCAGATCAAAGGGATGGAATTATCCAACCTCTTCTCACAAATAGAAGATTCGGTGACCATCTAAGATGCAATCGTGCCTCAAAGAGCAATACCAACCCATAAGAGATGGAATTAACTAGGCTTCTCACAAATAGAAGTACTGGCGACCATCTGTGGAGCGGTCAATCTCGGAGAGGAAGAAACTACCATACTTTCCACACTTTTCCATACAGATACCAGTCCCAAGACACCAAAGATGGTAGGGATTTTCTGAAATCAATGATCCATTCTGAGAGACCTTGCGACATCTCAATGTCCATCTATCAAGGATAAGTTCAGAATGCATCAAGATCAAAGGCCTTGGAGAAACAGGAAAATATCAAGAAAGTATCAAGGCATAACTAAAAGGGAAGTGAATCAAAATATATTTCCCTGCCATACATAATACTGTTAGATATATACATATGTGTTGTACATGACAAAAATGGCTAAGCTAGTCTGTGCAGGAAAATACAAAGCTATCTACAGATCAGTGTGTATGCGGACTATCAGATCTAACATAGCATCCCTCTCTGAAGACGGAGGTAACGCTGCAAGCTCCTGCCCAAGGGTATCTACACGAGCTAGCAGATCAGAGGCTAACTACATGGTGGTGGAATGCTCATCAATGTAGGCACTCATGTCGGCAAGACTGACCGTCATCTGGGATCTCACTGAAGTACTGTCTATAATGGCCACATCCTTAGCAGATAAGGCGGCATCCCGCTCAACTATCAATGCATCCTCGGTCGATCTAGCCTCATCCCTCTCTAACAGTGGTATCTCTCTCTCATCAAGAGTCACAACATCGCGCCCTAGCCTCGATCTTTGTCATAGGTCATCGATGTAAGCTCGCTTCCAAATGTCAGGCTCAATACTCGAGTAACAATGGCACTTTCGGTGGGAGAATCCATCACAAATGTTTGGCGTACCAGTGGTCAAGTCATCGGTGGAATGACAGCCCTCCTCTATAGGCTCCTCATCGTGCATAATCAATCTCCCCAGACTTTGTGGATACCGCCGCAATAATGCACGCGCTCTGTCTCCATCCATGTGGAATACTCTGCAGAACTACCGGATGATCGACAGAAACTCAACCCGACTCTCGCCGATCCCAACAGCATACAACCTAGATCTATCCTCCGTGACAAGCGGCATTGTGACGCTGAGTTACCGACTCACCGCCTCTTCATACGGATGGAAGTCCCGAAATCGGTCAAACCGACACATCACGTACCAAAGGGTGGTAAGTAATCATGCCCCTCAAACCAGCCAGAGGGAGATAATACATGCCCGAGCATGAGTAATGAAGCTGTAAGGTGAGCTAAGCCCTGAAAAAGGCAATATATCAAATGGATCTCCAATCTACTCGCCAAGAAAGCGGACCAAGATGCGTGATCTCATACACCCCACAAGTCGAAAGAGTGACGACATGGCTATCTCATGGGTGAAACAAAATCCATGATGTCTAAATGTGCCAATCGGTCTCAAGTGTGACATGAACCACACATACAAAGATGATCGAAGCTACTCGTGAATACTCCCCGCCGAATAAGTGCAGAAGTATGTAGCTGACCTTAAGGTCTCTGCGATAATCATCGGAATGATGGTATGACCCTCCCTGAGAGCTCTCACTGCCATGATAACACCGATATCTAGCTCATCCATGTACCGTGGCATATATACGTATGACAATACGCATAGAAGCAATACATCTACTCTGGCTGAACGCCAATGATCCTCCGGTGTGGTGAAATCCCTTAATGCCGCCGTATAGTCAGTCCTCGAGCCAAACCTCATTGATCGAAACGCTGGGATATCACATAGCCGGATGTAATCTCATCCTGTACTACTTTGCGCCGCAATCCTGTGAGAGTCATGAACTGTCTACTCATGTCTCCCATCACCATATGCACGCAAGGTCTGTCCGCGGCAACATCGTCAACCGTGGATACTCCTCTAAAGTAGGAGTTAACTCACGGGTCCCAAAGCGGAATACCTGTCTATCCGGTACCCAATGTTCTAGCATGCCCTCTACAAATCTTGGAGGAACCTGAAACATCAGTAGGGTCATAGTATGTTGCAGCAAATCATCTACGATCACCATGTCTGATGGTGATATACTATCATACCATGATCTCATACCATCTACCACCACAAATGGCGGGGTATGTTCAATACGGCTAACTGTCGAAGAAGACATCTGTGCGGGCCGTGTCATAAGACCATCCAGGGGTCAATGCTGAATATCTCTGGACATACATACATATGCATAACACAATAACATGCATGATACAATAGATGGCAATATGATATATAGGAATGGAAAACGTATACATTCCTAAGTATATCATCATCTAATACATCTCTCAGACAAACTAAAATACAGGTGGAAATGGGGTGAAGCTACCCAACATCTAACAGAGGCCTATCAAAAGATATAGCGAGGATGGGGCGAAGCTACTCAGCAGCTAACAGAGGCCTATCAAAAGAAATACATCAGAAAAAGTCAATGGTGCCGATATCCACATCATCGATGTTGTCAACCTGATGTAACTCCTCATAAGTCACTGGATCTCTATCTACAGGGATGTCAAGCCTATATAAGGGAGGATCTGCGCCGGCAAAACCAAATGGGTCATCCGAGGGGCCAGCGCCAGAGCTGGAAGGATCAAAAGTATCTACCTCTGCAGGATCTCTACCCAAATTCTGAATGAAAAGATGTGACCAGTCCAGCTACCGAGTCAATCTCTCAATCTGTGTCACATGAGTCGGATCTCTGAAATAAGCTAGCCAATCTGTCATCATCAAGAATCCTGGAACCATATCCCCCATAAACTGTGTGGCGCGGGTTTGATCACCAATCGTGCGAGGGATCCACCAATTTTGGAACATCTCCTGAGAACAGGGGCCCTCTGACAATATAAAACCGTCAATCCCCAATAACGAAACAGGCCAATAACGCCTGGCAGGAGGCAAGATCAGAATACGAATCTCTCCTGTAGTGCTTCTGATAACACGCTCTCCTAAATAGAGCTCCCATCCTCCATCTGTGAAGAGAGGAATCCTGCAGGTGGATATGATGTACTCTACTCCAGTCGGGTACCCATCCTCAAAGCCAAGTCCCAAATGCTCTCCAAAGTAGGGAATCCATGTAATGACATCGGCTGTTAACAACTCCAGTTGTAGGAGATAATGAGTGAAACCCTCAGCAACAGGGACCTCCACCATTATGGAATGATGCCAACTCTGTCCTCGTGGATAGGTGTCTAAACCTAACACGCTCATAGAACGCAAACAATGGAGCCTCTCATATGCCCAAAACTGCCAACATAAAGGAAAATATCTGCTATCAGTCAACACTCTTAACCTATACATAGGAAAAGACAAGAGAAACACTCACCAGTAGAAATGGGTAGAATCCTAACCACCTCGCGGTCAAGCCTGCGATCGCACGCGATTCCCCGAGGATGTAGGCAAAGGTGTAGGAACCCCACCATACTCTCCTATCTGATCCACGGTCGAGTGGCGCTAATCAAAGCGAAGGACACCGTAGATATACGCTGTATGGCGATTTCTAATCATCGCCAGAACAATCGCCAAAGAATGCGATTCACGACTCTCACATCATCGGGTATGGGTTCACTCAACAGTCGTTCATAGCATCTACGCCAAAGGACTGTCCGAAACAGCCCACGCCTTGAGTGCCTCCGCGGAACTCCCAACAAGGATCCGACAAAGATGAGGGGTGATATCACCGTAAGGCAATCGCTCCCTCCAAACTCCATACCTATGATAAACCGCCAATCCATCCACAGTCATCATCACCTCACAGCCCAAAGAAATGAAGTGATCGAGTGCGGTGGAACCACCGCTGCATAATGCCCCAGATAACCCCAGGGACAGCGACGGGGTAAAATGGAGAAGAATCTCTCGAATCCCTAGCCATGGACGATCGCTCTATAGTCATCATGCAAGGCCTGATACATAGAGTAGATGCTAAACCAGTTCCCTAGAGGCTGTGTGAAGCCGGGAACCTACATCAAATGCAGATCAACATCAGACTCCTTGACTCCTCTTCAATAGGAAATAAGGAAGATTAAAGATCTAACTTCATACCTTGTTGGCGTGCAGGTATATTGAAGGATGCCTACTCAAGTCACCCAGAAGATCTGGGTTCGCCACTTGAATACCTGGCAATTCCCTACGAGGAACGTCATACAGGAGCAAGAACCTCGAATCGGTACATCCTCCTCCTCGCCCTCATTCGGCGACACCTCAACCCGAATAGACGTATAACCGCCTCCAAAATGACTAGGTTGTCTCATAGAACTGCCGGCCGAGGCTCTTCAAAAGCCCTCCTCCAGACACCAAAAAGTGGTCCTCATGAACCGCTTTCGATGATCTCGATCTATAATATCTGGACAGCAAGTCTCCAAATCACCTCAGAAAAGGTGTGGTAATTTCGTACCTGGAGTCTTTTTCAAAATGCATTCCATGATTACATCCATACATGCAATACTTTAACATACATCTATTATAGAGTTAAAAATGCATAACTATCCAATGTGTAACACCCCGGAAAATTGAACATTTTGTAATTACTTTTAATAATGAATAAAATAATATTATTTATTATTATTATGTGTTGAGAAGATGAATGTCGTTCTATAACCTAGAAACGTCGGAACGTCGTAGTATTTTAACTACGTGGGAGAAATAAAGTGTTTGAATTTCTAAAACGAAAATAAAAGATTTCCGAGAAATTTTCTGAAAAACACTATTCAACGATTTCTGCTCGGGAATTATTTTTGAACTTCCGAGAAATACGTAACGTTATAATATCGAGGTGATATCGATTATGTAATAATAACCTATGTATGGAAAATGTAATATTTATATGCGGACTTAATTTGAGAACGTTAAGTTATTAAGCGTTAAAAGAAGGGATTGTGATAGTATAATGTGTAGACATTATATGAAGTAAAGAATGTAAGTATAATACTACGTATTGTACTATTATGTATGAAGAATGAGATAACGTATATTAAGAATTAATATACGAGATAGTATATGAAGATTATACGTGGGGTATACTTGTTGAGTTGTTAGAATTAAGTTAAGGGACTTGTAGTATTATTAGACTATTAATAGAAGTCCAATTAAATGTGACAATCAAGCCCAAGTGTTTTGATTATCATGAGTCCAAATTATGTAGCATAAGCCCATTAACAAAGTAGATAGATTAATTATCCAAGCCCAATGTGAAGCCATAATCCATGGGGCAATCCAAGTGTGAAATGGGTAAGTGTGATGGGCAAACAAGAAGTGTGATGACCAAGAACTTTATGTAGCTAGCAAGATAACTTAATGGTTAAGCAAGGAACAGTAAGGAGGTGGAATGAGGAGGTGGGAGGTTTAAAGTCTAAAATGCCCTAGATTTGGATGGCCTATAAATATCAAGCTCATTTCATTTGTTGGTTGATCATTTTCATCCAACTTTCCTCTCAAATATAAGCTACTTAATTGTTAGGGAGAATAAGTCACTTAAGCACTTATAAGCCACTTCAACCTTTGCTAGTTTTCCAAAGCAAATAGAAGTCTTCAAGGGTAAGACTCATCTCTTTTATCTACATCTTTTCTATGATAGGATTGATAGAGAAGGGGGATGGCTTGAGGATAACATGTAATAAGTTATTAAAGAATGAACTTAAGCCGAATAAGTTGAATAAGCAACTTGAACATTAATAAGTTCCTAGAATCATGAAGAACTTATCATATGTTGTCATATGATGTTTAGTATATTGAATATAGCATGAGAACTTTGATTGAAGAACTTAAGTTATTAATAAGTCATGAGCATGAAGATTTCTAACTCTTAAGTTAAATAAGTTAATGACTTATGAGAATAAGTCAAAACCTACTTTGATTATAATTTGGTGTAGTAAATAATTTGTAATGATCATATGATTGGTTAAATCCATTTAGAACGCTTAGTATTGTAGTTTTGCCGGAATTCACATGATTGGACGATTATCGTCGAATTCGTGAAATTCTCAGAATGAAAGTCGTATTTTGTGTTTGAAGTTGGAAACGTTGGTTTTCGATTGAGACAAGTCATTTTAGTCATTATAGAGTTGTGGACTCGAAAATGATCGGATTCCGACTTGAAACGAAGAAACGAGCGTTAAACGTTCACGAACGTTTATCATTTTCGTTAAAAATGAACTCCTAAGTGAATTTTTAGCAAACGAAGTCAAATAGATAAAATTCTTGCATGAACGCGTAGATTATGAAATTTTTGAACCGTATGCTTTTGAATGGACCAATTCGGACTTAAAACGAAGAAGTTATGCGTCCGGGGAGTTCGTAAAAATTTAAAAACTGAAAATTTTTCGAGGCATGGAGTCCGCCGCCATGCAAGACTCTCTAAGCTTCAAATGCCTGCGTAGCCAAGCAATATGAGGCCTATGCACTGCTTGTTAGGTTTGTAATATTCATAAACACAATCAAATTGCATAAATAAGCGAAAACATGGAAAATCAGAGTTTTAAAAATTTTACAAACCATATACCCGGATCACCCTTTATGCACAATTATTAATTAAACGAAAAAGAAAGAACAAGAATCATACCCTTGAAGATCCGAGCTTCCTCAGGTACAAGTTCACCTCCAATCCTTTTCGCGTTCAACTTGAATCCACCGGGTTTGGTTCCTTCCCTTGATCAACATTAGCCACCCAAGTGTTTGGCCTCTAGAGGTGATCCACCAAGGAAGAAGAAGAATTCAAGAAGATGGGTATTTGGCAAAACCCTAGTTTTCTATCTCTATAGAAAAAGGCGTACTCTCCCAACTATTGGAATTACGTCTGTTGTTAAAAAGTCAACAACCACCTCACCCATAATAAGACTCCTCTTATTTATAGATGTGGGCAACCCTCCTTAACAATTAAGGAATTGGGTTTTATTTTAATTAATTAAGCTTCCTAATCTTATTAGGGATAATTAATTAAATTCTTTTAATTAATTTGCCTCCTAATCCTATTAGGATATTTGAGAGTATTTTTATCAATTAATTCTCAAACTCCTTTAGGAATTAAATAATAATAATAATAATAGTAATAATAATAATAATATGACTCCTCTTATTAATTTATATTTAATATTTGCAAAATATTAAATAATAATATTAAGTTATTTAATTTATTCTATCACCATAGATTAAATTAAATATACTTAACTTATTATTACGATTATGCCATTAACTTCTTAAATATTTATTCTTCCTTTTATGGTGTGACCCTTTAGGTTCTCCATATTAAACCTATTGTGAATAAATCAATTAGAACAATTCTAATCTTATTTAAATAAATAAATTAAACTAATAATTTATTTAAATAAATAATATTTATTCTACAATAGGGATAAGCCTCCCTAGCGATCAACGACTTTCCAGATAATATAGATTTTAATATTAATCATAAAAGAACCCTTGAGTAAATAATTACTGTACAATTCAATCCTTCCACCATACAATGTCCCAATTAAATATAAGACATGGAATTTCTGTCAAGTCTTATTTTATTTAATTATATGTATTTCGACTCTTAAATGCACAACTCTAAATAATGCAAATTAGAAACTCCTTTCTAATTTCATTCTACCTTGGCCAAGGACTACTGGGTTGTCACTTATCGAATCACATATGACATTTCTCTTCTTTTACTAGAAGTGGTAGATTCTTTATTGATCATATATTATCTCCATGTACAACTTATTATACCCAAGCATACCCTTTGATATACCCTAAGGGTCTTAAGGAATAAGTCAAAGTATAACTCATCATACACAAGATACTATGATGATCTCAAGTCCAAGGATCACTTGTACTACTATCACTACAAGAATTCCTATTGACAGGCAAGTAAAACTCCATTAGGTATTCCTTAGCGAGCCACGTTCAGTGAACTTATTCTCTAATAAGCACCTACATACTTGCTTTAGTGTCTCCACACAAATGATCATGAGATCAATCATCCTCATCCAATGAGCAAGCAACATATGTACCAATCTATCCGGATTTACTAATCCCCAATTTAGTAATCCAACGATTGGGAACTATTTTAGTTTTAAGCTTTCTAAGAATTTAGATCTCATTAGAATGATCATCATCATTATTCTGTAGATATGCAGCCATTTCTAGGACATGACCCTAAAGGGATACTGGAATGTCGATAAAATCATTATGGACCTCACCATGTCCAACAAGGTACTATTTTTCCTTTCAGATACATCAATTAATTATTGTGTATCTGGAGGCATCCATTATGAGAAAACTATTTGAGATGATTTAGAAACTTATTGCACAAGTATTCCTTCCTTGATCCGATCAAAGAATCCTAATACATTGCCAATTTATTTCATTTCTGAATTCTTTGAACCTTTCAAATAATTCACAATTGTATTTCAGCAAATACACACATTCAACCTTTTGAATGATCATCTCATTTTCTTATACTAGTTTGTTCAATTTGCAAAATTATTTTCACGCAAGTCAAGTATACAAAATCCATTAAGTAATATTCCAGTTCTATACAAAACATTATTATTATAAATAGAACAACAATTGTTCTTAAATATAATACCAAATTTCATTGTCCAACAACAAAATGAAAATAGTACTTTTAACAAGAACTGGAATACAATAACAACTTATTGACTTAATAGACTTTCCCGTAGGCAATGCTAAACAATAAGTTCCTATGGCTAATATAGCAACCTTTGCTTCATTTCCCACACATAGGATTACTTATCTTTGTTTAGCTTTCTACTTTGTTTGGTCCCTTCATAAATCTATATTTATGATAACCAAAGTCGGTATCCAATACCCAAGTAGAACCTTAACTTAAAGAAAAAACTATTTTAAATCATGAACAAATTTGTATTTATAACCGAAACTTCACTAAGCTTCTTCTGGTTAGCTCTGCAAGATGTTTCTCGCAGTTTCCTTTCCAGTGTCCAGGCTTATTGCAGTGGAAGCAAACTCCTTTGCTATCCGTATTCAGTTTGTTCTTATTATCCTTTTTTTTTCCTTTCAATTTACCTTCTTTGAATCATTCTTCTTTTCAGAAGATCCTTTGGCCCCTACCAGTAAGACATGGTCTTTCTTGGTTGAAAAGTGACTCTCAACAATTTTTTTTTAATATGTTAAGGAAATCAGCGAGGCTGATATCTAGCTTGTTCATATTAAAAATTCACAACACTTGTGAAAGGAGTCCGGGAGTGAGCACAAAATCAAATCTTGGCTCAACTCTCCATCCATGACAAAACTCGTTGTCCTAATTGATCAATCAAATTGATTATGTTAAGGACTTGTATCTGCATCAGAGTGTCATCGGTCGTTCTAGATCTAAGAGCTCCTTAGATATCTTATATCTATCGCCCCTACTTTCCTCACCATCAACTACTTGATGTGCGTAAATATAGTAGGGAGCATCCATAGTTTCATCTTGACGCCGAAGCTCGTTACATCATGGATGCGAGAATGATGCATCGAAACAATCATGCATCATCTTACCACTTTCTAAAAGTAGTAATCTCTTCCTTAGAGGCATTATGCGCAACCATTGCGAGGATAGGCGTATTATGACATAAGATAGCTTTTCACCATGAGAACTATTCTCAAATTCCTTAACCAATTCGAGTAATTCTTAGGTTAAAAATAAGATCTAATATGCTTCGCAGATGATAGTAATTTAGACATTGTAAAATTCTGTAAATGAATTTGTAATCAACAACATTTTAGCATACATTCTTTTATTAATTACCAAAATAATTTAGGTCTTGTTTTAAATTGGTATCTCCCACTATTTTCTTCAAACTATATTACCCTCAATATATATAGTTCGCAAAAATCTAATTAAAGATTTGCTAGTGAGAATAAGGATCCCATTTCAAATGTATATAGCCTTGTGTGCACTAACTAACAATATATAAATAAATAGGTAGACAACTCTTGTCAATTACAACAACTATGTAACTCCTTGTATTTTGCCTCTTAAATCATAATGGTCAAGTGTGTACATCCGAACTAAAACGATTTAAGTTAAGTCGACTCAAGATTTCCATATAAGTGAAGAAAAACTACGCCTCTTTGTGTGCACAACAAAGCAAAGATATGTTCAATTCCTTATAAACATCATATGTAATAAAAATAACATCTTAAATATTTAATACTTGCCTTGTGTGTGCAAACAAACTCATATTAAATATTTAATACTCTATTGTTTCTATCATGCTACGCTGTATATGACGCTCGATATTTCAAATATCTTTGAACGTTACAACTTAATATAAAATATTTGAGGGTTTGTTATTAATTTGTCTCATCTTGTTTTAAGCAGCATGCACATATATATATATAAAATACGCTATATATTAATGAACATGCAAAGCATGTTTTGCATATTATAATATATATATATATATATATATATATATATATATATATATATATATATAGAGAGAGAGAGTAAAGCATGCACATATAGAATACTATATTCTACCTGGATTGATTATGGACTTTTATTCTAGTTTGGTTCACTGGAGCCACCAAGTGAACCAAAAGGTCAAACCCTAGGGGTGCAAGAATTAAATTTAAATATAACTATTACATTTAAACTCGGGCTCCATTACAAACGGGTCTTCAAGCGCTCCTTGATCGTTGATCTCCAATTCTTCAAAATTAATTCTAACTATTCCTATTACAAAACTATTTAAAATAAATAGAAACATTGATCAACAGTCAAGGGGAAGTACATAGGAGGAGGATAGAATTTACATTAAGAAAAATTAGAGAAGACGAGGTACGCAGACCCCATTTTAATAAAATCCATACATTTATGCATCCAACTAAAATAAAATCCAATCACATTGATCAATAGTTCATAATCAATCTCATTTATTATCATACACATCACCATATGCATCAATAAATAATATTCATCTCATGAATAATAAACATTCAATATATATATTGATATAATTTAATGGGCAAATTTAGTTAGTATAAAATCTAATTTTGAATTAAAATAAACTCCTTTATTTTAATTCAAATTTAAATTAAAATAAAACTATTTTATTTTAATTTATCTAATTTTGAATAAAATAAACTATTTTATTTTAATCAAAATCTTTAATCAAAATAAACTCCTTTATTTTAATTAATTATGGAATCCAATTCCATGTAAAAAAAAATCCTTTATTAAAGGAAACACGGATTCTCTTTCCTATTCACAAATAAACTCTTTATTTTGAATAATATGAAACTTTATTTCATATCTAAATAAACTTTTTTATTTAAGGAA
Organism: Panax ginseng; assembly: GCA_020205605.1. Lineage (NCBI taxonomy): Eukaryota > Viridiplantae > Streptophyta > Magnoliopsida > Apiales > Araliaceae > Panax > Panax ginseng. The sequence continues at coordinate 95,377,551 of CM035129.1, forward strand.
ATTATGATTCTCTTTCCTATTCACAAATAAACTTCTTTATTTTGAATAATATGAAATCTTATTCCATATCTAAATAAACTCCTTTATTTAAGGAAATATAGAATACAATTTCAACTCCAATTAATTATCATGGAATCCAATTACAACTCTAATTAGTTAGCATGAAATTTAATTTTAATTATAAAATAATCAAGAATATATATATATATATATATATATATATATATATATATATATCCAGGAAACAAAAAGAATCATATAAGTTTACATGAAGCCACGTGGGATATAAATTATATGAAAGATTCTTGTCAATGTTCCTGGTGATTAGAATGATAATAGGTGAAATCCTGGGCAACTTGGATCATACATATATATATATATATATATATATATATATATATATATATATATATATATATATATATATAACCATGATTACATGAATCATGATAATAAACCTGATCCTGGCCACGTGGAGTCACACATATTATATTCTGGGCCTGAAGTTCCGTGAATCATAAAGGATTTTGCAGGATCAGCGAAACATAAAGCATTTCGTGACTAGGATGTAACCTTAAAGACTGATCCAGGAAAAGTAAAAAAAAAAAATCACCCACGGATGCATTAAAAAAAAAACGTTTTTCGAAAACTTTTTTATTTCCGGCAATTTTTTTTTTAAAATAATAATTCTATATAATAAATTATGCCTAATTAAATTGTTCTAAACACATATCAATATACATATCAAATTAAAATAATTAATAATTCGCATAAAAGTTTGACTCTGATGCCACTGTTAGGTTTATAATATTCATAAACACAATCAAATTGCATAAATAAGCGGAAACGTGGAAAATCAGAGTTTTAAAAATTTTACAAACCATATACCCGGATCACCCTTTATGCACAATTATTAATTAAACGAAAAAGAAAGAACAAGAATCATACCCTTGAAGATCCGAAACTTCCTCGAGTACAAAGTTCACCTCCAATCCTTTTCGCTCAACTTGAATCCACCGGTTTGGTTCCTTCCTTGATCAACATTAGCCACCCAAGTGTTTGGCCTCTAGAGGTGATCCACCAAGGAAGAAGAAGAATTCAAGAAGATGGGTGTTTGGCAAAACCTTAGTTTTTCATCTCTATAGAAAAAGCGATTTCTCCCAACTATTGGAATTACGTCTGTTGTTAAAAAGTCAACAACCACCTCACCCATAATAAGACTCCTCTTATTTATAGATGTGGGCAACCCTCCTTAACAATTAAGGAATTGGGTTTTATTTTAATTAATTAAGCTTCCTAATCTTATTAGGGATAATTAATTAAATTCTTTTAATTAATTTGCCTCCTAATCCTATTAGGATATTTGAGAGTATTTTTATCAATTAATTCTCAAACTCCTTTAGGAATTAAATAATAATAATAATAATAGTAATAATAATAATAATATGACTCCTCTTATTAATTTATATTTAATATTTCCAAAATATTAAATAATAAATATTAAGCTATTTAATTTATTCTATCACCATAGATTAAATTAAATATACTTAACTTACTATTACGATTATGCCATTAACTTCTTAAATATTTATTCTTCCTTTTATGGTGTGACCCTTTAGGTTCTCCATATTAAACCGGTTGTGAATAAATCAATTAGAACAATTCTAATCTTATTTAAATAAATAAATTAAACTAATAATTTATTTAAATAAATAAAATTTATTCTACAATAGGGATAAGCCTCCCTAGCGATCAACGACTTTCCAGATAATATAGATTTCAACATTAATCATAAAAGAACCTTTGAGTAAACAATTATTGTACAATTCAATCCTTCCACCATACAATGTCCCGATTAAATATAAGACATGGAATTTCTGTCAAGTGTTATTTTATTTAATTATATGTATTTTGACTCTTAAATGCATAACTCCAAATAATGCAAATTAGAAACTTCTTTCTAATTTCATTCTGCCTTGGCCAAGGACTACTGAGTTGTCATTTATCGAATCACATAGGACATTTCTCTTTCTTTTACTAGAAGTGGTAGATTCTTTATTGATCATACATTATCTCCATGTATAACTTATTATACCCAAGCATACCCTTTGATATACCCTAAGGGTCTTAAGGAATAAGTCAAAGTATAACTCATCATACACAAGATACTATGATGATCTCAAGTCTAAGGATCACTTGTACTACTATCACTACAGGAATTTCTATTGACAGGCAAGTAAAACTCCATTAGGTATTCCTTAGCGAGCCACGTTTAGTGAACTTATTCTCTAATAAGCACCTACATACTTGCTTTAGTGTCTCCACACAAATGATCATGAGATCAATCATCCTCATCCAATGAGCAAGCAACGTATGTACCAATCTATCCGGATTCACTAATCCCCAATTTAGTAATCCAACGATTGGGAACTATTTTAGTTTTAAGATTTCTAAGAATTTAGATCTCATTAGAATGATCATCATCATTATTCTAAAAGCATTGCTTAAAACTATGAGTTTATCACATATTATAAAACATCATCATGTAGATAATTAAAAGTCTTTAATAAATTAATACTTTTTATTAATAAATGAATAAGATTGTTACAAAGTATATGCTTTATCATCAAACATGATTGGCTTGTGTGCATACTACTTTCACTACTAACTCGCGCCACAACGCGAGGCATAGAGCAATATTTGGCGCCGCGACGCCAGTCCAAGAAATTTGATAGTGAAGAAAGATTTCAAGTGTAGAAGGAAAGGGAACTCGTTAATAATGAATTAAGATGTAATCATAACATGGTTAAGACATTATAAGGTACTTGTAAGACACTAATGCATGTTGACTAAGAGTTAATAATCAATCGAAGATTAGTGGAATGTGAATAACGTAATGGAAGCCGGAAACCCTAATAACGAATCTAAGTTAGAAATTACGTTGAGATGAAGGGTAAGATATAATAGTAATCATACTTGATTGTGTATGACCTAATGTGGTACGTTATATGATTATGTATTATAGAATCATAAAGACTTAAAGTACTGTACGGATATTAATCAGTAATCAGATGCCAAAGGCAAGTATTCTAACCCTTGTTCCAGTTCAGTCTGGACAAGCTTTGTAATTCATGTAACCTTTCGCATGAAGTCTTGAATGATGAAGTCTTAAGCCAATTCTTTCGGCTAGACTTGTATTATAAATCTGTCAAGCATGATTAATGTTTACTGAGTTATATTGGTATGGTTTTCAATCGAAGACCAAGTATACTAAAATATTTTTGTCGTTTAACAACAGGCACGTGAGGTTGCCACAACTTCAACGTATACACGTTTAATGAATGTAGTGTTGATCAACATAGAGTACTATGAGCTGATCACTCAGAAGTGCTCGTAAGATATGTCGGACTTACAGACTTAGTGTCGGGTTGTCCTTTTCAAAAGAACTTATGAATGCTCATAGACTTGAGCCATAATTATTATTCCACTGAGTATGGTTGTGTAAAACGTTTTGAAGGAAAAGAAGTGCTATTTTGAATTATCAATAGTACTTCATAACTATTGTTCAGTTATTGAAGATATATGAGTTCTATGTTTCAAGTATGTTGTTTATTAGAATGGTAGTACTTGCTGAGCTAGTCATGCTCACTCTTGCTTGAACCATATGAACACAGCTAAAATCGAGCGGACGGACTGAAGGCTCCGGCAAGGATAAAGGCAAGGCGAAGACGAACCCGTAGTATACTTATGTAATAGTATAGGATGAATGTTTGTAATATATTGATATTATGACAAGAACAACTGAAAGGGTTACAAAGAACCTGGGGAATGTAATATTATTTTGAATGTATATAAGCTATATTAGTCCTTTTGAGACTATTCAATGGAATGTATGAATGAATGGTAGATGCAGTAGTGTAGCACCATCCATCCGGGTTGGAAGAGACCCGGTTTGGGGCGTCACAGTTGGTATCAAAGCATTAGGTTATAAAACTTAAGGGAGGGAATTTAAAACCTTAAGGCATAACCTTAAAAAGAGTCAAAGAAGTACAAGAAGAAAATAACCTTATAAAAATGCATTATGATTATGTTATGTGTTTTTATTATTCTACTGACGTGTACTAATCAACTTAATTATTTTGTGTAGATGTCAGGAATAAATGAGATATTTGTAGATGGCCAGGCCATTAGTGAAGAGTCGGTGAACCAAGTAGAGGTTATATCGAACCCTATAGCAGCAGAGCCAGACGTAGTGATTATTGAGTCTGGAGACTCAGAGGAAGCTGACTTCATGTCAGTGTTTGACGGGATGATAGAGGAGGAGGTAGAGACAGTTTCCTTTAACCCAATGGCTATAGCAGCGGAGATAGCTCCTGGGGGTCGATGATGTCTCTGTTCATGTCAGTGTTGGATAGAAATATCCATTACTGTCAGGAGGTTAAGGAGCTGAAGGTAGAGCTCCAAATGCTTAGAGAGGATAAGACTGATGTCGAGTCCATGTGGGAGCAGGAGCATGATGAACGGATTTTGGCTAAGGACAAAGTCCATGATTTGAAGCACGAGGTCTTTGAGCTCAAGGAAGAGCTAAAGACTAAGGTGCAAAAGATAGGGAGGATGTCCTATATTCATAGGAGTTCTCATACGGATTTCTAGCAGCAGGTAGCTGGATATCCGGTGGAGGTGGGGCAAACACGGCATACTATTAGCCATGATATCATTGCCGATCTTGCCAAGGCAGATTTTGAAAATGCCTTGAGGCAGATGTAGAGTAGTGGTATTTAAGGTAGTATGTAAATATTTTTGTAAGTAGTAGTGACGTAAAGCCCTTTTTGTATAGTAAAGGGTAGTCTTTTGTAAATCCCATTTTTTGGAAAGTGATATACGAAAAGTAATGTAATCAGCTTAGGCTGAGTATGTAACCGATGTAGTATTATACTACGAAAAATGAATATAAGTTCTTTTTATGGAAAGCAATGTGTTATGGATGTTGATGTTATTGTTTAATATTAATGATAACTAATAAAGAAAGAAATAATAACGTAATGTGTTTATTGTATCAGCAAAATGCCGCCAAGAAGAGTGCAACGTAATCAAGACGCGAACGTAAATCAACCGGAGGGAGGTCTGGTTAACCCAATGCAGGAGTTTGTAAATTTATTAACAGCTGCATTTAATAGAACAGGGGCTAATATCCCCGTAAATCCAAGAGTAGCACGAGCTACTACCTTTAAGGATTTCAAGAGTGTGGGTCCGCCAGAGTTCAAAGGAACTACGGACCCTATTGAAGCCCAAATGTGGGTTAAGGAGATAGAAAAGGCATTTGTAATAGCAAATGTCGGCGAGGCCCAGAAGGTTGCCTTTACGACCTATATGATGAAGGGGGAGGCTAATTTTTGGTGGGAAGCCAATCAAGTTGGGGTTGGGATAGCGAATTTGACATGGGATAGGTTCAAGGAGATATTCTTCGAGAACTACTTTCCCACGAGTATGCAAAGGAGGATGGAGATGCGGTTTCTGGAGTTGAAACAAGGGGACATGACGGTTCCCCAATATGCTGCCAAGTTCAATGAACTGGCGAGGTTCGCTCCACACCAAGTGGATACCGAGGTGAGGAAGGCGCGATGATTCGAGTAAGGCTTGAAACCATGGCTCTATAACCGTATTTCGGTGTTTCAAAGTACTTCTTTTGGAACCATTTTAGAGAAGGCAATAATTGTCGAAGGTGGTAGTGAGGCGTTGAGCCAATACCACAAAGAAAAGAAGAATAAGGGAAAGGTTGACGGGAAAGTCAAGATTGAGGGAGCTAGTGTAAGTGGCGAGGGTCAGAAAAGGAAGGTATTTAGCTCTGGGAATACCGGAGTGAAGCAAGGAGACCCGAAGAGAAGAATGGAGGCTTGCAAGACCTGTGGGAAGACTCATTTAGGAGTCTATCTCAAGGGGAAGGCCGTCTGCTATAACTGTGGACAGGAGGGGAACATTGCGCCAAATTGTCCAAGTGCGAAGAAGAATCATGGATGCTTTGTGTGTGGATCAATCACCACCACATGGCAAAGAACCGCCCAAGAAGGGACGGACGACGGAACCGGGGTACTAATAAGCGGTAAGTTAGCTATTGGGGTCCAAAGACATATAGGGTAGGCCGATGGGTCGTACCTTTAACATGACAGTCCAAGATGCGGTTGCATCAGGGGATGTCGTCGCAGGTATTATTTCGATCAACGATATCAATGCGTACGTGCTGTTTGATTCTAGTGCTACTTGTTCATTTATAGCATGCAATTTTGCTAGACGATTAGGATTACTTCCCGAAAAGTTGCCTATACCTTTAAATATTAAGGTAGCAAACGAAGAGATTATTCCTGTTGAAAATGTTCACAAGAGTTGTTGTGTAGATATACGGGGTTGTAAATTATCGGTAAATTTATTACCAATAAAGTTAGGAGAATTCGATGTAATTCTCAGAATGGATTGGTTGGTAAACCATGGGGCAATTATAGATTATCAAAAGAAATGTGTGAACATTAAGACATTAGAACAACCTCGGGTAGTATTTTATGGGAATAGATCGCCGGACGTTCGTGTTGTCTAACCATGACACAAACTAGAAATTACCGAGGAAGGGATGCGTGGGTTACTGTGCATGTTGTAGATACCCAGTGGTAGCAACCATGGAACAAATACCTATAGTGAGAGAATTCAATCGATGTATTTACGAGTGAATTGCTGGTCTTCCATGGGATAGGAGACAGAGTTTGTGATAGACATTGTGCGAGGCGGCACCATTTTCCGAACCAATCGTGTCGTATGGGCGCCAAAGGGAGATGAAGGAGTTGATGGTACAGGTTGCAAGAACTGTTGGATCTAAGTACATTCGATCAAGTGTGTGTCGCCATGGGGAGCACCCAGATCGCTTTGTCAAGAAGAAGGACGGATCGTTAAGACTTTGTATCGACTATAGAGAGTTGAACAAGTTAATGATAAAGAATAAATACCCATTGCCCAGGATCGATGATCTCTTTGATCAGTTAAAAGGGGCTAAGTATTTTTCTAAAATAGATTTAAGAACGGGGTATCATCAGTTGAAGATTAGAAAGGAGGATATACCAAAGACAGCATTCAGGACTCGTTATGGTCATTACGAGTTTTTAGTGATGTCGTTTGGGTTGACAAATGCACCAGCTGCATTTATGGATATGATGAATAGAGTGTTCCAACAATATTTGGACAAGTTCATCGTGGTGTTTATAGATGATATTCTAGTCTACTCTAAGATGCCAGAAGATCATGTTGAACACCTTAGATTAGTGTTGGAGACATTAAGAAAGGAGAAGTTGTATGCAAAATTCACGAAGTGTGAATTTTGGTTAGAGACGGTGCAGTTTTTAGGTCATGTCATTGACCAGGATGGGATTTCAGTAGATCCAGCGAAGGTGGAAGCCGTGATGAATTGGTAACAACCGAAAACGCCGACTAAGGTGCGGAGTTTCCTAGGGTTAGCGGGTTACTATCGGAGATTCATCCAGGATTTTTCGAAGATAGCTACTCCGTTGACTAATTTGACAAGGAAGACAATGAAATATGTGTGGACTGATAAGTGTGAAGACAGTTTTCAAGAATTGAAGAAAAGATTGAGTGAAGCGCCTGTTTTGTCATTACCCGATGACACAGAAAATTTTGTAGTTTATAGCGATACTTCGCATAGAGGACTTGGTTGCATGCTCATGCAGCATGGCAAGGCATATGCATCTAGGCAGTTAAAAGATTATGAGAAAGTTTATCCTACTCATGACCTCGAACTGGCCGCAGTAGTTTTTGCTCTAAAGATATGGAGATATTATCTTTATGGAGAAAAATGTGAGATATACACGGACCACAAAAGTCTAAAATATATCTTTACACAGAAGGAGTTGAATATGAGGCAGAGGAGATGGCTGGAGTTTATAAAGGATTACGATTGTGAAATCCTGTATCACCCTGAAAAAGCCAATGTAGTTGTCGATGCTTTAAGTAGGAAGGGTAGGGAAAAGTTGTCTTTGTTAATGGCTCAAACTGAGTTAATAACAGAGATGGCTAGGATGGAGTTGGAAGTGAAGCTGCCAAATGAAGAAGGACCAATGTTGTTTACAATGGAGATACAATCGACCATTGTAGAAAGAGTTAAGGGAGTACAACTCAAAATAGATGAGTGTGACCGTATGAAGGAGCGGCTGACCAATGAAAAAGATAGTAAATATAGTCTTGATAATGATGGATTATTGAGATCTGAAGGAAGAATTTGGGTTCCAAATGAGATGGAATTAAAGGAGCAGGTTCTACAAGAGGCTCATAGTTCAAGGTTTTTGATTCATCCTGGTAGCACTAAGATGTATCAAGATCTTCGATAGAGTTTCTGGCGGCCGAACATGAAGAGAAAGATTGCCAAGTACGTTAGTAGGTGCTTGACCTGTCAGAGAGTTAAGGCTGAACATCAACGACCTAGTGGCTTGTTACAGTCATTAGAAATTCTGGAGTGGAAATGGGAGAATATCACGATGGATATTGTGGTAGGACTTCCACTACTTTCGGAAGGGTATGATGCAATTTGGGTAATAAGGACCGTTTGATGAAGTCGGCTCACTTTTGCCAATTAGGGTTAAGTATAACTTAGACCCGCTTAGCTAGACTTTATATTAAGGAAATAATCTCTAGACATGGAGTGCTAGTATCGATTGTGTCGATCGTGATCCACGATTCACGTTAAACTTTTGGAGAAGTCTATAAGAGCGGTTGGGAAACGCAGCTTGAAGTCGAGTACAACGTATCATCCATGAGCCGGATGGATGGATGAAGAGAGGACAATTCTGACGTTAGAAGTTATGTTAAGATCTCAAGTCCATGGATTTCAAGGGTAGTTGGGATGATCATCTACAATTAGTGGAGTTTCGTATAACAATAGTTATCATGCAAGCATAGGTATGCCACCGCATCTGAAGCTTTGTATGGGAGAAAATGCGTAACGCCACCGTATTGGGATGAGGTAGGAGAGAACGCGTATGTTGGGACTAGAATTGAATACAACAGATGGCGAGATATTGTCAAAAAGATTACGATGCATCTTCTAGCGACTCAAGATGACCGGAAGAAATTTACTGATCTGAGCGAGAGAATCTAGAGTTTGAAGTAGGTTCAGATATGTATTTACGAAAGTATCTCCTGGAAAGGAAAGATACGTTTTAGAAAGAAAGAAAAAGTTAAGTCCGGAGTTTATAGGACCTTTCGAGGTATTGAAATGGGTAGGTGAGGTAGCTTACATAGCATTACCTCCGCACCTGAAACGAATACATAATGTATTTCACATATCAAGTATTACGTCCTTATAAGCCGAATTATAAGCACGTGATAGAATATGAGCCTATTCATGTCGAGAAGGACTTAACGTATGAGGAAATGTCGATTCAAATTATCGATAGAAAAGAACAAGTTCTCATGGAATAAAGTCATACCTTCCGTGAAGGTGATATGGAAGAACCACGATGCGAGAAGAAGCGAACGTGGGAGTTAGAAGAAATGATGAAAAAGAATTACCCGCATTTATTTATGTAATTTTTTTTTGCGAGATTCTGGGGACAGAATCCTTATAAGGGGGAGAGAGTGTAACACCCCGAAAAATCGAACATTTTGTAATTACTTGTAATAATGAATAAAATAATATTATTTATTATTATTATGTGTTGAGAATATGAATGTCGTTCTATAACCTAGAAACGTCGGAACGTCATAGTATTTTAACTACGTGGGAGAAATAAAGTGTTTGAATTTCTAAAACGAAAATAAAAGATTTCCGAGAAATTTTCTGAAAAACACTATTCATCGATTTCTGCTCGGGAATTATTTTTGAACTTCCGAGAAATACGTAACGTTATAATATCGAGGTGATATCGATTATGTAATAATAACCTATGTATGGAAAATGTAATATTTCGCATGCGGACTTAATTTGAGAACGTTAAGTTATTAAGCGTTAAAAGAAGGGATTGTGATAGTATAATGTGTAGACATTATATGAAGTAAAGAATGTAAGTATAATACTACGTATTGTACTATTATGTATGAAGAATGAGATAACGTATATTAAGAATTAATATACGAGATAGTATATGAAGATTATACGTGGGGTATACTTGTTGAGTTGTTAGAATTAAGTTAAGGGACTTGTAGTATTATTAGACTATTAATAGAAGTCCAATTAAATGTGACAATCAAGCCCAAGTGTTTTGATTATCATGAGTCCAAATTATGTAGCATAAGCCCATTAACAAAGTAGCTAGATTAATTATCCAAGCCCAATGTGAAGCCATAATCCATGGGGCAATCCAAGTGTGAAATGGGTAAGTGTGATGGGCAAACAAGAAGTATGATGACCAAGAACTTTATGTAGCTAGCAAGATAACTTAATGGTTAAGCAAGGAATAGTAAGGAGGTGGAATGAGGAGGTGGGAGGTTTAAAGTCTAAAATGCCCTAGATTTGGATGGCCTATAAATATCAAGCTCATTTCATTTGTTGGTTGATCATTTTCATCCAACTTTCCTCTCAAATATAAGCTACTTAATTGTTAGGGAGAATAAGTCACTTAAGCACTTATAAGCCACTTCAACCTTTGCTAGTTTTCCAAAGCAAATAGAAGTCTTCAAGGGTAAGACTCATCTCTTTTATCTACATCTTTTCTATGATAGGATTGATAGAGAAGGGGGATGGCTTGAGGATAACATGTAATAAGTTATTAAAGAATAAACTTAAGCCGAATAAGTTAAATAAGCAACTTGAACATTAATAAGTTGCTAGAATCATGAAGAACTTATCATATGTTGTCATATGATGTTTAGTATGTTCAATATAGCATGAGAACTTTGATTGAAGAACTTAAGTTATTAATAAGTCATGAGCATGAAGATTTCTAACTCTTAAGTTAAATAAGTTAATGACTTATGAGAATAAGTCAAAACCTACTTTGATTATAAGTTGGTGTAGTAAATAATTTTTAATGATCATATGATTGGTTAAATCCATTTAGAACGCTTAGTATTGTAGTTTTGCCGGAATTCACACGATTGGACGATTATCGTCGAATTCGTGAAATTCTCAGAATGGAAGTCGTATTTTGTGTTTGAAGTTGGAAACGTTGGTTTTCGATGGAGACAAGTCATTTTAGTCATTATAGAGTTGCGGAATCAAAAATGACCGGACTCCGACTTGAAACGAAGAAACGAGCGTTGAACGTTCATGAACATTTATTATTTTCGTTAAAAATGAACTCCTAGGTGATTTCCTAGGTAATATATATATATATATATATATATATATATATATATGCCATACAACTCGAATTATTACATATATTCACATAACGACATGATTTCCCAATTACAGAGAATTAAAGAAGTATGAAAGCCATTTTTTTATGAAAACTTAAAAGACGTAAATTATATAAATTGGGTTGAAGGAATTACCCAAGCATAGATTAATTTACTAGAAAGTGAATTCCTCCTCCACCAAAACTCTGAATTCTCAACTCTCTCTTGAATCTTTCTCTGAAACTCTCTCTGACACTTTCTAGACTTAGGAAAAATAATGAAGAAAAGGGGAGGGGAAGGCGTATAATAAATAAGCGTCTGACGAGTTGTGGTCAGTTACCCAGTCATGGGTAACTACTCTCAACTCCCTCTAAGGCCATGTTTGGCTAGTTAGAATAGGTTTTAAAAATCATTTAATTTAATAAAGCTTTATTATATAGTTAGAATAGGTTTGGCTAGAAGGTTTGGAACCCTAACAACGATACTCAAAGGGTCAGGTCAACTCACTGCTTCCATCGCCTCTCCATACCCAAGCCACAATATTTTTTTTATACATGCCGAAGTGATGGAAAAGAAAGAATATCTTTTACGTATCCGCCTAGCTTGTCAACTTTTGGAGAAATGATACAAAGAAGGATGTCCTTGCCCACACTAGAAAAACTCTCTTCGGATGAATTGTACAAAATTCTCATTAATACACATAGTCACATAATTCAAATTATCTTGATTAATAATATCAAATTATTAAATCTCTAATTAATAATTAAATTAATTAAAATAACATAGGCTTATTAAATATTTCTTTTAATTCAATAAGCTCACATAATCACATACTTCGAATAATAAAAATTCTCCACATTAATTTAATAAATATAACACATATAATTAAATTAATCTATCACAGCTTCATCAATTAATTAATTCATCAAAAAAAATATTTATTCAATCAAATAAATATTTAGAATTAATTTACAAAATCTCTGTTGTCACAGATTACTCGTTCCGTTGAAACTATGGTTGAAAAGTTTTATCATCTACCATATGTTATAAATCTCTGATTTATTCTGATGAAGGTTGTTGATAAATTAATTATCTTAGCCATAATATTCTTTACTGGGCTATTTGTGCTCACCCTTTTTGTTTCACATTTCTTTTCAAGTAATAAGAGTGTAGCTGGGTCGAGCAGGGATAACAGGGAAATAGTGTAATGGTCCGAGACTGTCGAAGTTTCTCAATACATTATAAGACGGCATGACAAGCAATATATAATGGTATTGAGGACCTAAGATGTGTGTGTCGTATTTTATACGTCACTTAATAATTGATTTTGGTGAACAACAATAGGGTGATGAGAACCCGACTTTGAAAGCGTCAAAAGTGTACCTCATTAAGAATGAACTTGATAGTAATCTTCTCGTTCTTCTCTGAGGTCTTGAAATATTTGCTGCTATATTTTATATGGCATTGTGATAATTTTAATTTGGAGACTGTCTACGAGATAATATTGTATTAAAACTCACAGCTTATATGTTATCGTACTCTGCACGACAGTTCAACAGTTGTATAAATGAAGTTTGTATTTGATTTTTATAGTATGATATCTGGCGACTCAGAATGGGTCGTGTGAACCTATTTTGGGGGCGTCACATTTGGTATCAGAGCTTAGGGATATGGTATCTGGCGGAGATCCGGGATTAGAACTAGGAGGGGAGAGACGAGAAATATCCTTCGCACTGTGTGTCCTACCTAAGCTTAATTTTCTTACTTAAGTTGACAAATTGTGATATGTAAATTAACCTTTAATTTGAAGATATATTCTAGAATGATATCTGAAATACAGGAGATGAGCAATCATGATAGAGAGGAAATAATCGGGAAGGTACAATCCGAAAAGAAAGTAAGGTATTCTCATCTCTTCGAACTACCAAGTACGTAAATTTTGAGGGTTAAATTTCATAAGGAGGGGAGATTGTGAGACCCCGAATTTTATGAAATGAAAGTATTCAATTTTTTTATAATTATTCTATTTAGTAAATGGTTAAATTGATAAAAGGTTAAAGTTAAGGGTGATATATGAAAATTTTGCAAAGTATGTAAGTTGTTATATTCGTTTGGTCGGGAAATATTCTTTTTGTCAGGGAATATCTGTACGACAGCACAATCATTGGTGGACCCCACATTGGAAGTATTGTCGTAGTTAGAAAACGACAGAATTATCTTTTTATAAAAATAACGGCGAAAGTGTTACCGTTAAAACTGTTGAACTACCCGGGAGTAAAAGTACAGTAATACGTGTGGTTGCATAGTAGCACATGGTATTGATTATTGATGCTTACGTGAGAAGTCACTCAGGTATGCTCAATTATTGCTACAGTAATTGCTGCATCATATCTCTCATATTAGTGATTCAATTATTATCACAGTATCATCTGCATTTTATGTTTTTAAATCAATAATTAAGACGATAAAGTTATTCATATTATTATTTGCAATATTGATAATGTCTAGAAGTTCAATCAAGGAGAGGTTTGGTCATCTAATTGCGCGCCAATAAGGAGAAATCCTTATCAGAAAGTCCCCTCTTTCCTGGGAACGACCTGGTTGTTAAATATTGTGAGTTATAATATTAATGATGAATAAGTTCGTGTTAATTAAAGATGAAATTGATAGTTCCATTGTGTTGGAATTATTAGTGTTAATGGAAATCGACATTTATTTCAGTATTAATGGATGTCAGAAAGTTATACTGACCAGTCGGGTAATTAATCGGATAAATGAGCAATTAATTGTTGTTAATTCACATGATTATAACTATTTGTTCACATGTGTGTACTATTGATTCACATTCTTGTTACTATTAGGGGAGTTGGTGCAAGATTGATAATACTTACATGACTAAGTTAAAAATGGAGGTATAGATGGAGGTACTATACTGTAATTCGTATTTTCACATGTCTAGAACTATTGATTCACATGATTTACTATTAGGGGAGGTGGTGCAAGTTTGATAATACTTGCAGGACTAAATTAAAAATAAAGGAAAAGAGGAAGGTATTATACTGTAATATTCTGAGCCCCAAAATGTGCAATTATCGAAACTATATTTTCTTATAAATAGAAGCTCATTTCTTCATTATTCTTCACCAATTCACTCAAGCTATAGATCATTTATTATAGAAAGAAAGAAGAAGAGAAGTCTGCTACCTCACTATTCTAGTATCCAGTTTTTCTAAGGTAAGGGATATTATTATTATAGTAAGGGTATTATTTCTTTCGTGTTCTTGAAGAGAGCTATTGTTATTTCATCCCTTATTATTACATTAGAATAACTCAGATATCGTGGACTACAAGTATACATGGTGAAATTCTTCATTATTCCATTCTTTATTATTATATTGGAATAACTCCGTCTATGTGAAGTAATCCGCATACATGGTGAAATTCTTCTATTATTCCATTCTTTATTATTCCGCTGTAATATCATGTTTGTGCATTTACGCATGACCGGTTCCATTATTTATTATTCTGTTGGAATAACTTTGTATAATGGACTCTAGTATACATGGTGACATTCTTCTCATTATTCCATTATTTATCATTCTGTTGAATATCATGTGCGTATGTTTTCATGACACGAGTTCCATTATTTATTATTCTGTTGGAATAACCTGTATACGCGGACTACCATATACATGGTGAAATTCTTCTGTTTTTCCATTATTTATCATTCTGTTGGAATATCCTGTCTGTGCGTTTATGCATGACCAGGTTCCATTATTTATTATTCGGTTGGAATAACCTGTCTGTACGATTTATCGCATGCCTGGTGAATTCTTTTGTTATTCTATTATTTATTATTCTGTTAGAATAACTTGTCTGTGTGGACTTCTGCATGCATGGTGAATGATCTTTCGTATTCATTCCTTATTAAATTGTGGAAATGATCTGTTTACGTGGATTACCGCATGGCGGGCAAAAATCTATTTGCAGTTTCGTAATTTTGTCTGACCCTCAAAAATTTTGGCAAAATTTGGGAGGATATTATGATAAGTTTTCTAACATCTCCAAGTGGAATCACTGAAAGAGGAGTTGTAGATTTGTGTATGGACTATTTTTAACAAAGCACGAAAAAGTGATAAAAGAGAAAAAAGCTACTGCCCAAAATTTTGTAAGGGCTCTTTCGGCCACTTAATTTGTGAGAAAAATTCCGGCCTTTTGGGACATGGAAATATATGGTATAAAGTACCTCCTGTCCAAAAATGAGCTCATTCCGACTTAAAATGAGCAAGTTATGACTATTTCAATATTTAGGATTTTCCGATGAAAAACGCTTTAACCGGAGTTTTATAACTCCGATGACCATGAAATTTAAACTAGAAGCTCATGTTAACATGTGTAAGATCCTGCCAAGATTTGGGAAATTCTGGAGTTAAACTTGAGGTAGCTAATTTCTTAAGGAATTAATTACAAATTGATTTTTGAAATACTTAAGGGAGTTGAAAAATTATAAAAAAAAAATACTTGTTGTGTATGAAATATATGTATATATGTTTGGACAAAGGATAGAAAAATAATATGTTGATTTGGTAATTTTTCATGAAAATGGTCTAGTTACGAACATATGAGTTAAATATGTTATGTGAGGTTGAAAAATTGGTAAAAAGGATTTTATGGCTTGAAAATCCTATATAAGGTATATGCAGATTTTTGATGAGGGATTTGATCATTGATGATGAAATCTTATCAGTATGGCATTTTTGAATGATTAAATGCATTATTTGGTAAAGTGTAAACAATTAAAATAAAATGTTTATAAGTTTAAGAAATGATTAAAATATTGTTATAATATTAATGATATTAGATTATGAGATTATTAAGTGATTGATAACATTGGGATATTCTTGAACCCTGGATAAATTATATTATAAATGTTTAATATTTATCCTTTATCTCATTTGATTGATTCTTTATATCATTGTCATGATCCTCAAGCTTATATTGTGTTGAAAGTCATATGTGGCTTACGTTCATAGATGGACTTGGTATGATTATGACCAGGGATTATTCGGTATAATCATGACCGTAATGTTACAAATGATGTGGTAAAAGTCATCTTTGGCCCGTAGTGCGTAGATGGACTTGGTATGATTATGACCAGGGATTATTCGGTATAATCATGACCGTAATTGAAAACATGATTATCCTTAGCCCGTAGTGCCTGGATAATTCGTGGTCATGATACTATTAAGCTGAGTCTCAGCAATATTGGTTTTACAGTTGTATATCTTTGGCCTGTAGTGCAAAGATGGACTGTTGGTTATTGGTTTTACAGTTGTATATCTTTGGCATGTAGTGCAAAGTTAGACTATTGATTTACTTGATTATAAATATGAATTGTGATTTATTTATAATCTGTGGTGGTTCAGGTGAAGACAGGTGATGAGAGTTCTCTTTGTCTTGGGTATAACAAAGAACTGTTGATGAGTATTACATGAATAAAATATTAACGATGGACTTTTAATTTGGAGGAGATAGTAGACATTATGTTCTACTTGACTCTTCTAATGGATTGCTCGTTCCGCTGCAACTATGGTTGAAAAGTTTTATCATCTACCATATGTTATAAATCTCTGATTTATTCTGATGAAGGTTGTTGATAAATTAATTATCTTAGCCATAATATTCTTTACTGGGCTATTTGTGCTCACTCATTTTGCTTCACAAATCCTTTCAGGTAATAAGAGTGTAGCTGGGTCGAGTGGGGATAACAGGGAAATAGTGTGATGGTCCGAGACTGTCGATGTTTCTCAAGACATTATGAGACGGCATGACAAGCAATATATAATGGTATTGAGGACCTAAGATGTGTGTGTCGTATTTTATACGTCACTTAATAATTTATTTTGGTGAACAACAATAGGGTGATGAGAACCTGAATTTGAAAGCGTCAAAAGTGTACCTCATTAAGAATGAACATGATAGTAACCTTCTCGTTCTTCTCTGAGGTCTTAAAATATTTGATGTTGTATTTTATATGGCATTGTGATAATTTTAATTTGGATACTGTCTACGAGACAATATTGTATTAAAAATCACAGCTTATGTGTTGTCGTACTCTGTATGACAGTTCAAGTTGTATAAATGAAGTTTGTATTTGATTTTTATAGTATGATATCTGGCGACTCAGAATGGGTCGTGTGAACCTATTTTGGGGGCGTCACATGAAGAGTATGTTTCCTTGAGGGGCAGAAGAGTATGTAAAAAGGGTTAGAAAATTGGAATGACTGGTGATATGATGATCCAAAACCAGGATGTTTGTTTAATGGTAACCTCAGACATAGTACCATTTCACGGTGTCCGAGTTGGTGAGTTGTGGAAATTCATCGCCGTCCATTTCCTGTAGTCTGATAGCGCCTCCTGTCAATACCTCCTTGACAACAAACGGGCCTTCCCAGTTTGGAGTGAATTTTCCCTTAGATTGATCTTGGTTGTCAATGATCTTCTTCAAAACCAAGTCATGTTGTTTAAACTACCGTAACCGGAATTTTCTGTTGTTGGATCTGGTAATCTTTGTTGATATAACTGACCATGGAAGATAGTCGCGATTTGCCTTTCGTCTATTAAAGATAATTAGTGATATCTTTTTTGTACCCATTGGTCTTCATCCAGCTGAGCATCCATCAACACTCTGAGGGATTCCATTTCCATCTCTACGGGGAGTACTGCTTCCATCCCATAGGCTAATAAGTAAGGGGTTGCCCCAGTGGAAGTATACATTGAATTCATGTAGGCTAATAAAGTCAGAGGCAAGAGGTTAGGCCATCCTTTGTGATTGGTGGCCATCTTCTGCATGATCTTCTTGATGTTTTTATTAACCGCTTCAATAGCACCATTCATCTTTGGACGGTAGATGACGGAGTTAAGGTGTTTGATGTGGAATTTACTGCATAACTCCTCCATCATTTTATTTTGGAGGTTCTTAGCATTGTCTAACACAATTACCTCTGGTTGTCCATATCGACAAATAACATTGTTTCTGATGAAAGCAATGATGACTTCTTTGGTAACTCTGGGGAAGGAGGCTACTTCTACCCACATGGTGAAGTAGTCGATCATGGTGAAGATAAATTGATGCCCATTACTGGCTTTGGGCTTGATGGGCCCGATCACGTCCATTCCCCACATTGAGAAGGGCCAGGGTGAACTCATATTGTGGAGTTCCCTTGGAGGGGCGTGGATAGCATTCCCATGAATTTGGCATTGATTGCATCTCTTGACATGATCATCAGAGTCAACTTTAAGCGTAAGCCAATAATGCCCTGTTCTGAGAATCTTCTTAATAAGTAAGGGGCCGCTCATATGTGGGCCACATACTCAACCATGGATTTCATCCATGAGCCTCTGAGCTTGGTCTTTGTCCAGACATCTAAGGAGTCCTAATCCTGCATCTCTTTTGTAGAGTGTATCTCCGCTCAGGTAGAATTTCATAGCCATTCGATGGATCCGCCTTTTTTCAGTCGAGCTCGCCTCAGTGGGTGTAGATCCATCTCGCAGATACTCCTTGATATGTTGATACCAAGGGTGTTAGATGGGAGGTAGCTCATCCGATACTTCTCCAACATAGTTCCCATAGGCTAAAGCCTTTTATAGGGCAACTGGGATGTTTGGAATATTTTCCTTGTCATATATGTTGATCAAGGAGGCCAAAGTTACTAGTGCATCCGCAAAATCATTCATACTCCGAGGAATGTGGAGGAAGTTTACTTCTTCGAACTCCGAAGCCATCTGTTAAACTTGTTGATGGTAAGGCAACAAATATAGCTCTTTGGTCTGATAGATTCCCGTGGTTTATTTGATTACCAACTCCGAATCCCCAAAGACAATTAACCGTCTGATGCCCATTGAGTGAGAAAGTTTTAGCCCCATGATACAACCTCCTTACTCGGCTTTGTTGGTGGTGCTGACAAACTAAAATTTGACGGCGACGTAATACTGCTCCCCCGTACCGGATACTATAACTGTTCTAGCTCTAGAACATTCCATGTTAACAGCTCCATTAAAATAAATTTTCCACATATGGCATGCATCGTACTGATGGTGTTGCTGAATTGCCATGACCCCTTCATCGGGGAAGTATGTTTCTAAGGGTTTGTAATCCCCTGTGGGTGCGGCGGCCAGTTGATCCATAATTCCTTGTCCTTTAATGGACTTTTGCGTCACGTAGACGATGTCAAATTATTGCAGAATCAACTGCCATCTGGACAGCCAATAATTTAGTATGGGATTACTGAACACGTATTTAAGAGGATCTACGCGGGATATGAGATCGATTGTGTGACCATAGAGGTAATGTTGTAACCTCGTGGAAGCCCATGCTAGAGCAAAACAAGTCTTCTCAATCAGAGTGTACTTGTGTTCACTGTTTTTGAATCTTTTGTTGAGGTAATAGATAGCTCACTCTTGGCCTCTATCATCTTTTTGTCCCAGGATGAAGCCCATATCATTATCATTAATGGACAGGTACATGAACAGGGGTGTAAAAACCCAAAACCCTAATAAGACTCGTATGTGTAAAATCCCGTTATATAAATAAAATTTCTCCATTCTAAATGTGTTATGTGTTAATATATACTTGGTTTTATAAATTTGACCAAATAAATTTTGTTCGAAAAACATCGTGCTTGACACCTCGTGCTTAATTTTTTTTTCTATATTTGGACTTTTCGGTAAAATTATTTTGACAAGTTGCTTTGTCGTGCTTACACTGACAAAACTCTTTGTCATGCTTGTTAGGATTAGTGAGAAATTAGATTAAAAACCCTAGATTAACAAACCCTAACCTTAATTTGAAAGTTAAACCCTAATTAGATTATCTTAACACCTAATCATGATTAGTAAACTTCAATTAGGTACTAATTAACATTACTTAACATTCCTAATCATTATAAACAAAATCCTAATCAAGATTAGCTCACAAGGAGGTTAGGAGTCACCATTGCAAGTTCCAAGGTAGCACATGACATGCTTGTAACTCCCAAGCATCACCATAATCATCAGATCAGATCTTTGTAGAGGCAAGTTGCTCAAAAATGACCAAAAAGCCAAGTTGAAGAATTCTATAAATAGGAACCTTAGGGCTAAGCAAACTCACGAAATTCCTAAGCCTAGATACACTTATAAACCTACCAAATCAAGCACAGGTAATAGCGAAGAATGAGATCGGGTTAGAATCAAAAATTATTCAAGAAAAGGTATAAACCCTAGTTCTTAATTAGCAGTATGATCTTATGTTAGATTTGTTGTTTAGATGTTTAGAATTATGTATTAGTATGTTAGAAAGTATGTTAGATTGGTAGAACACATTTTCATAACATCTAGATGCCTTAATTAAGTGTTTTAAGAAATCTGGAAATTTTAAAAACTAGGTCTGACAGTCGAATGTCAGTGCCTATAGATACATATGTGTTTATGTTTTGATCCGTAAATTGTTTGGAATTTGTAGCCTGTTAGTAGGTCTTTAATCTGGAAAAGAAAACAAGTTCATTTGAACCATAGATTTCAAGTTATAAGCAGTCAAAGTGGGTTGACCGTTCACGGATTGCGATTTTAAGGTTACCCGTAAAGCTCAAGAAACGATTGAACCGGTTTGACCAATCTGTTTAATCGTCTTCTGTTTTTTATTTTTGTAAGTTTTTGTTATAGATCAATACTCTGTTATATGTACTACATATCTATGATCTTTAATTGAACAAACAATGTATAGGTTTACTGGAATTAATGGTCAAAATCCATTGACCGAGCTTGACCATGTTTTTTGGGTTTTCCAAAAAACTGAAGATCACGAAGAACAACGTTTGGCTGTACTTTGACCAGCAAAAATAGAGACCTTAGATTTATGTTTTGTTCATGTTAATGTTATATATATGTACCCTGACATATATACTACATGTTACAACAAACATTACACACATCAAATACACAGAATCGAAGATATTTAAGCCACAAAACTGTTGACCGGCCATGACTTCTATTCTGGGTTACCCAGAAACTCTAGAACAGCTCTGACAGTGCCTTAAGCCTCTATAACTTCTTGTTATATGTAGCTTAAAGCCTAAAATTTATTTCATGTTATACTACTGTATGAGTACTACAACATCAACTCTTGAACAAACCAAAACTCATTAACAGTAGCCTTTTATAATTAATGGTCAAACCAAATACCTCCTACCATAACCAAATCACGCCTTGAAACTCAAGAACACCTACAAATGACACTTTCTCATCATCAAGGGCTTTAGCGATAGACAAAAATTATTTTTCTAAAAATAAATTATAAAAATTAGAAATAATTAATAAATAAATATAAAAAGCAGCTTTTAAAAATTATATTAAATTATTATAAATAAATTACGATATTTTTACATAAATTCAATAATTATTTTATATTATTTTGATATTATTAATAATTAATTTGTTAATAAAGAAATTAGAATAATTATTTATAAATACTAAATAATTATGGAAAAATAATATTAATGATATAAAAATTATAAATAAATGAATATAAATTATTTAAAAATTATAATCAATGTTTTTGTAAAATTTTAAGTAAATATTAATTACTTATAAATAGAAATAAATGATTTAAAAATCAAAATAAATGTTTTAAATACTTTAAAATTTCTAAAAAGGTATTTTAAATTATAATTAAATTTTATAAATAAAATTTAGTCCATTTATCAAAGGTATTAAACACAAAACCCTATTAATCTAACCCGATATTATATTAATGTTATAATTGAGTATTGTTATCAATACTAACGTGTTAGATTTATATATATGAGCGTCGTAGGTATTTATTAATGATTGAATAGCATAACTTGACTGATCTACGCTCAGGCAAGTTCTCTATCCTTAAATTTCTTATAAAGCAAATTTCTTAAACCCTGTTTATTCATTGGACAAGATTTTTATCTTGATATGCTATTGATATAATATACTACACCTACAATTGAATTACCTTCTTATTGTAAAGTTATTGCTATAGTTCCAGCATAACTAAGAAATGAATTGTTTATTTATATGATAATGTTTATTGAGCATGAACTGTTGAGTCAAATCAAATTGTTTTAATAAGACATCTTATACTGAAGTTGGGTATCCCGTAAGGGATTGAAAGTTTCTCAATTCATATATTGACATTTAGTGTATTTTGAGCACCTTCTCCATCTCCATCACCCACGTCTGAGCTTCAATTGGGTTTATGGAACCCTTAAACTCTAGCGGTCCCACAGCCTTGAAGTCCTTAAACGAAGTATTTGGTGGAGCTTGAGGTTGATTATTAAGTGCTTTAGCTAAAAGGTTCACCAATTATTGAACGGATTTAGCATTGGCGTCATTGTTATTGTTTGTTGACCCTTCCTGGGCTTCCTGACGATTTTGTCTTCTAGGAGACATATTTCTGTTAAGAATAAACGCTTATTAGATCTTTACTCAATCTCTAAAACATTTAAGACTTAACTAAACATTTAATCATAACTCGCTTAACACATTACTTCAAATAAACTTTGACATTTCATTTAATTCAAAAGTCTTTACATCATAAGATAGCATCACTGCTATTTACATCAACTATCCCGAGAATAAGAAACTACAGGATTTAAAACATCAAAATATTTCTTTATTTATGAACATATCGGAATTTACATCGTTAACTACCAAATAGTTTTCACATAATAAATTAATACTATCACCGTCTGTTAAGGCGCTGGATAGTCTTGCTATGTTCCTCCTCCATGATGCGAGACATCGTTCTGCGATCTAGCATATATGATGGTAGATCCTCAAACTGGATTGGATACTTCCTAACTCGATCTTGGACTGCATCAATTGCATTTTGTAGTGTAGAGTATGTCTCCTCAAGTTTAGCCTTCTTCGCACAGCGATCATCTTCTGCACGATCAGCACGGCGTGACTCTCGTACCCAACCCTCGTCTGTTATTGCAAGCCTCTCTAAGGTCTCCTTCAGATCCTTCTTTAACTTCTCTATTTCTGCGGACTTATCCTCTGTCTGACCCTTTTTGTGAACCAGATCCCACTCCACGTTTCCTAAACATGTGTGAAGAGTCACAATCTCTCTATCCTTCTGCTCAATAGTAATCTGCTGACTAACCGCCTGCTCAGTCAGATCCCGAATAGTATCCTGCAACTCTACGTTACGATCATAGAGTGCATCATACATCTCTGCATTAATAGAGTTCGGTGGAAACTCCTCTCCTTCCTCTTCTTCTTCCTCCTCCTCAGGATCCTCCTCTGGATCAGTCTCTGGCTCATGCTCCTGACCAGCAACAGTGATCAACGGAGATGGCTCTCTCTATACAAGTTGTTCCCTGACGACATGAATGTCTCGGGGCTCCTCCTCTATTGGTAATCGGGGTTCCTCCTCCCCAGCTCGACTAGCTCCTCCAACATCCGACATCCCGACAACAAAATTTTAAGTTTTAGTTACTAATGCTGTATAATAACACATAGATTAACACATAAGCACATAAAGTCTTTTATTATCTTTAATGAATTTAGAAATTCATTTCTTAAAACTCGATAAGAGTTTACCACTACTATGTTCTCGATTTCTTACAAGGCTACTACCTAAGGTTGTTCCCCCCACCTAAGGTTCATAACCTTATAGCTTTGATACCAACCTGTGACACCCCCAAATTCGGTACTTCCATTTCCACAGGATTTGGTGTTCACTGTACAAGCATCATCTATCTATCTACCCATAAATAAATGCAAACCATGCAATAGAAATAAATAATAAATAAATCTCTCCCCTTATGGGGTTACATCAACTAAATAATAAATAAATCCCAGGTTACTCTAACCTTAAATCATCTGTGCAGAAAACATTAACAAATAAGTCTTAGTAACATCAATTCTAATTACATCACATAACCACAATAATAAAACAGTCTTCATTACTTGCTAAGCTTGCCCTTGCCCTTACTAGTGGAAGGTTCGGCTGCTCTTTCGTTCTTAACTGCAATTTTATTATTATGCAAGAGTGAGCACGATTGCCCACAAGTATAATAATATAACAAATGAATAATAACATGCTAGAGAAATAATAACTTCGGATATAAAAGCTCAACTTTTGAATCAAGAATGAATAACAAAAATCAAAAGAAATTCTGAGGGTCATAAGACCTTGAACTATATCCTAGGTTGTCAAGTGTTTTTACTTGTAACCTTTAACAGTCATAAGACTATGGACTCTCCTTCTCGTACTTGGGGATCAAACTTTTAGTACCATCGCGCACACAATATCTTAACGCTAGAGCGTAAATAATCCCTATCTGAGGTTGTTCATCTCGATTTGACATTCGAGTCCGCACCAAAGGAAGTTTGGTTTGGATAATTCATCAAGGGTTCTGCAATTTAGAACGCTCATCGACTATGGACTAGTCGAATCAAATAAGGGTTCACTAGTCTAAAAAGGTTTAACAATAACTGATAATTTAACTTGGATAAAATCTCAAAGGTATACCTAATTATTGTATAACAACATCATGCTTGAAGATTAATAAACTTTAATATATAAGACAGGCTTAATCAATAATAATGAGAACTTGCTCAATATTGTAAGATGAATTAATCAACTTATATAACGATAACAAGTAGGGTTAGAAAACTTGCTCAACAAAAGTTTAGGGTAAGAAACTTGCCTCGTGCGTAGATTACACTTAAACAAACTCGTTCTTTGAATTAAATCCTACATACCAATTATATTCACAATACCAGTCAATAATAACGTACTAACATCATAACTTTACTCTTTGTTTAACTCGAATTCATGACTATACTTAGTCAATTATTACACTTAGTGTAAAATTAAGACTTCACAAAAAATAAACTAATTATGCATTCGATCATTCAATCCACACGTAATTATGTTATGGACATGTTAAGAATTTATTTTAACATCTCATTATAGGTCTAACAAGTCCTTATAATCATTAGACTAAGTTGCTAACTCGTTTCTATACTTGAACATTAAAATTTTCATTTTCTGGACATTCGCTTTAAGTGGTATTTGCATATTGGCATACAATAGCTATTGACTTCGATACTTTTCTTGACATGGCGAGAAATGACCTGAAATGAACTGGATGTTTAGAATTATGTATTAGTATGTTAGAAAGTATGTTAGATTGGTAGAACACGTTTTCATAACATCTAGATGCCTTAATTAAGTGTTTTAAGAAATCTGGAAATTTTAAAAACTAGGTCTGACAGTCGAATGTCAGTGCCTATAGATTCATATGTGCTTATGTTTTGATCCGTAAATTGTTTGGTATTTGTAGCCTGTTAGTAGGTCTTTAATCTGGAAAAGAAAATAGGTTCATTTGAACCATAGATTTCAAGTTATAAGCGAATAAAAGTGGGTTGACTGCTCACGGATTGCGATTTCAAGTTACCTGTAAAGCTCAAAACGATTGAACCCGCTACTTTGACCAACTGCTTAATCGTCTTCTGCTTTTTTTTTTTGTAAGTTTTTGTTATAGATCAATACTCACATATATGTACTACATATCTATGATCTTTAATTGAACAAACAATGTATAGGTTTATCGAATTAATGGTCAAAATCCATCGATCGAAGCTTGACCATGTTTTTGGGTTTTCCAAAAAACTGAAGATCACGAAGAACAACGTTTGGGCATTTTGACCAAAGAAAAATAGAGACCTTAGATTTATGCTTTGTTCATGTTAATGTTATATATATGTACCCTGACATATATACTACATGTTACAACAAACATTACACACATCAAATACACAGAATCGAAGATATTTAAGCCACAAAACTGTTGACCGGCCATGACTTCTATTCTGGGTTACCCAGAAACTCTAGAACAGCTCTGACAGTGCCTTAAGCCTCTATAACTTCTTGTTATATGTAGCTTAAAGCCTAAAATTTATTTCATGTTATACTACTGTATGAGTACTACAACATCAACACCTGAACAAACCAAAACTCATTAACAGTAGCCTTATAATTAATTGTCAAACCAAACTCTACCATAACCAAACTGGCGCCTTTGAAACTTCAAGAACACCTACAAATGACACTTTCATCACACCTGAAGGGCTTTAGCGATAGACAAAAATTATTTTTCTAAAAATAAATTATAAAAATTAGAAATAATTAATAAATAAATATAAAAACAGTTTTAAAAATTATATTAAATTATTATAAATAAATTCTGATATTTTTACATAAATTCAATAATTATTTTATATTATTTTGATATTATTAATAATTAATTTGTTAATAAAGAAATTAGAATAATTATTTATAAATACTAAATAATTATGGAAAAATAATATTAATGATATAAAATTATAAATAAATGAATATAAATTATTTAAAAATTATAATCAATGTTTTATAAAATTTAAAGTAAATATTAATTACTTATAAATAGAAATAAATGATTTAAAAATCAAAATAAATGTTTTAAATACTTTAAAATTTCTAAAAAGGTATTTTAAATTATAATTAAATTTTATAAATAAAATTTAGTCCATTTATCAAAGGTATTAAACACAAAACCCTATTAATCTAACCCGATATTATATTAATATTATAATTGAGTATTGTTATCAATACTAACGTGTTAGATTTATATATATGAACGTCATAGGTATTGATTAATGATTGAATAGCATAACTTGACTGATCTATGCTCAGGCAAGTTCTCTATCCTTAAATTTCTTATAAAGCAAATTTCTTAAACCCTGTTTATTCATTGGACAAGATTTTTATCTTGATATGTTATTGATATAATATATTACACCTACAATTGAATTACCTTCTTATTGTAAAATTATTACTATAGTTCCAGCATAACTAAGAAATGAATTGTTTATTCATATGATAATGTTTATTGAGCATGAACTGTTGAGTCAAATCAAATTGTTTTGATAAGACATCTTATACTGAAGTTGGGTATCCCGTAAGGGATTGAAAGTTTCTCAATTCATATATTGACATTTAGTGTATTTTTGAGCACCGGTAGGATGATATGCATACTCCTAAGATGTTGAATAAATTTGATCCCCTATCTCATATCTCGAACAAAATTTCTAAGTCTGTGTGGACCTGATGTAAATAAAGAAAATTCCGAAATGGTTGAAATTAGAAATCCAGAAATGGTACAACTATCGGTCAAAATTTGAACTGTTATATTTCTTCAAATCCTATATTGTTATAAATACAAAACTTGCTGAGCATGTCATAGCTCACCCTTGCAAATTATTCCCTTTGCAGTTTTAGATGGTAATCATGGAACTTCTGGAGTAGATAAAGGGAAGCGTCCCTACATAGATTATATTATATTCTTGTCTGTTTGAATACCTTGTAATAAGAACTCATTATGAGAATCATGTAATCGAATCTTAATATTATGATATATATATATATATATATATAACATCTTTATTTCCGCAACCGTGTTTTCTTACATACATAGATGTAAAATTAGACTTCTTCAAATCTAGTTGAGATCCTTGGCAACTATTTAACTGAGAGAGGGTATTAATAGCATGGACTGTTCATGTTGTTATTGATACTCTGGATTTCGGATAGATAGTTATTATCGATACGATAGTATAAATTCGTTTGGCTTAGACTATACATTTGAGTGAGGGTATTAGTAATATGGATTGTTCATGTTATTGCTGATACTCCGAATTTTGGATAGATAGACTCTAGTCACAGATATTCATATATATCCAAGTGAGGGTATCCAAACACAAGAAAAGTTCTCTTGAGAATTGACAATCTGTTATGGGATCTTGTGAATTTTGGATCTATGAGAATTATATCTCATTAGTCCCTCTATTTAATGTAATTTTATAATTAGATACCATGGGTGTATAGATTTAAAAGCATTATGTTGATTTTTCAGAAACACCATATCGAGATACTGGTGGGAGTATAGATATGGGGGCGTATAATTTTGGTATCAAAGTCATTAAGGCTATAGATATAAGGAAAAGAAATCTTAGTATATAGTCTTCGAGTCCGTAAAAATTTTAAAAGTATACATAAAATATAACATTAAAATTATTAAGTTGTGTAATTTCTATACAGTATTAAAGGAGTTTTCTTTTATAGATGGCCAACTCCAATGCTAAGGAAATGGTAATAGCCAATAATCCACCACAAATAGAGTCATACATAGCCAGTGATGCAGAAGATGGGGAATTGCTTCATGATTAACAACTGTTAGATGCTGAGGAAGAAGAGGATCCAGTGGCAGGACAGTTAATGAGAATAGATGAGCATGATGAGGCAATGACATCACTGTTGAAGACAATAGAATATAAGGGTAATAAGATGAGGTTTAGGGCTGATATAGCTGAAGGAATGCTACAGCGTGAGAGAGGACATAGTCAACGACTAAAAGTACAACTACACCACTTTACGTAGGGGCGTAAGGAAATTCAGTCAAGGCTTCTTAAAACATCTCTGGGTGTTCGAGATACTTTTAATGATTTGCAGCGCCGTGTAGTTTGATATCCGATAGAGGAGAAGAAAACGGCTTATCTCATTGATTGATTTGTGGTTTGTCACATGATTCAGGATTCCTTTGATTATATCAATGAATTCTAGAGAGTAGCATAGGTGGTTGAATGCTTTATATTTGTACAATAAAGAAGCATTCAAAGTTTGCAATGTAATCAGTACTTTATAAAATAGTAGTATGTTTAATTATGAAGTTGTTGTGTAATACTATTGTGATATATAAAATAAAAAAATATGTTGTGTTACTCAAATTCTTATGTGAATTTTATTGGTTTATATAGAATCATGCCACCAACCGTAAGAGACCCAAAGAGAAATGAATGATGATAATTCTACCCAAAGACGGCTAGTAGACCTTATGCTAGAGTTGTAAATAGACACGTGAACCGTAACCACGCCTTTTAAAGATTTTAAATTAGTTGGACCACCGAGTTTAAAGGTACATCGTAACCTTGTAGATGCACAAATTTGGATTTAGAGATAGAAATTTTTCCTAGTAACTAATGTTAATAATAACCAAAAGACAACTTTTGCAACCTTTTTCTTGAATGGTGAGGCTAATTATTGGTGGGAATCAACCAAAGGCTCGGGTAGAAACTGAAATTATTCCTCGATAGATTCAAAGAGTTTTTCTTTGAAAACTATTTTCCCAATCCTCGAAAGACGAAATGGAAATAAAATTTCTTGACTTAAAACAAGGAGATCTTCATCAGAACTCCAATATACATGCCTAAGTTTAATGAATCGTCTGTGTTTGCTCCTCATCAAGTAACCAATCGAACTTAGAAAGACTCGTAGGTTTCGGGAGGGTTTAAAACCTCAGATTCGGAGTAGATTGTCAGTACTTCAAATAAAAACTTTCTCTGAAATACTAGAGAAGGCCACCATAGCCGAAAGTGAGAATGACAGTCTTGCTAAATTTCATCAGGACAAAAGAAGTCGTAATGAAAAGGGGAAAAATTAGGATGAAACCCGCCTGTGGGTTTAATAACAAACATAAATGGGATAATTCTTTTTCTAATGACCCAGGGAAAAAGATAGGAAATATTAACAATAACTTTAGTAATAATAATATTAAACCTTATCCTAATTGTGGTAAGAAATATAGAGGAGAATGCCTTCATAACAAATGTTTTAATTGTGGACAGTTGGGACATTATTATCCACAATGTCCTCTTTCAAGGAAAAATAAATGTTTTAATTGTGGTTCCTTAGACCATTTTTCAAGGAACTGTCCCAAACCTAGGAATCAAGGAGGAAAAGGGGTTAGAATACCATAGAATAATCAATCAACAGTAGCTACAGTTGGGGTTCAGAGTCGACCTACTGCGAGAACATTTAATATGTCGGTGAGGGATGCTGTTGCTTCACAGGACGTGGTGACAGGTATCATCCCTATCAACACTTTAAATGTATATGTGTTATTCTATTTTGGTGCTACATGTTCTTTTGTGTCTATTAAGGTAGATTTGATACAAATTCAGTTGGGAGAATTTGATGTAATTTTAGGAATGAATTGGTTAGTTAATCATAACGCGATGATTGATTGTCATCAAAAACGTATAAACCTTTTGACTACTTCGAAGTTAAAGGTAGTGTTCAACAGTAGTTGTTCACCTAAGAAATCTCGATGTTTGACTATAGTTCAGGTAGAAAGATTACTTAGAAAGGGTTGTTTAGGATATTTGGCCTATATAGTTGATACTCGACATGAAGGAGTAAAACTAGATCAAATACCTATAGTTAAGGAATTTCCTGATGTATTTCGAGATGACTTACTGTGTTTGCCTCCGAGATAGGAAATTGAGTTCGCTATTGATCTTGCACCGAGAACGACACCAGCTTTCTAAGGCAATCGCATGAATGGCACCTATAGAACTAAAAGAGTTACTTATTCAATTACAGGAACTCTTAGATAAAAAGTACATCCAACCTAGTGTTTCACCATGGGGAGCACCATTTCTATTTGTAAAGAAGAAGGATGGAACTATGAGACTATGCATAGACTATAGGGAGCTAAATAAGTTACCTTTAAAAATAAATATCCTTTGCCAAAGATTGATGATTTGTTTGACCAATTAAAAGGGGCTGAACATTTTTCAAAAATTGACCTTAGAACTGGTTATCAACAATTAAAGGTAAGAACGGAGGATGTGCCAAAAACAGCTTTTAGGACACGCTATGGACATTATGAGTTTCTTCTAATGTCTTTTGGATTAACAAATGCACCGGCATCATTTATGGATTTAATGAATCGAGTGTTTAAACCATGTTTGGACAAATTTGTTGTAGTGTTTATCGACGATATTCTAGTATACTCGAAAACACGGAAGAGCATAATCTTGAACACTTGAGAGTCGATTGAGATATTACGAAAGGAACAACTTTATGCAAAGTTTTCCAAGTGTGAATTCGTTGAAGAGAGTTCAATTTTTAGGTCACGTAATTGATAAAAATGGAATATCTCAGAGATCCAAATTAAGATCGAAAGCAGTTGTGAATTGGGAACAACCAACAACTCCAATGTATACGAAGTTTTCTGCTTTCACGGGTTATTATCGACGGTTTATAAAAGATTTTTCAAAAATAGTAACCCCATTAACCAATTTAACGAAAGACGGTGAAATACGTCTGGACAGATAAATGTGAGGAAAGCTTCCAAGAGTTGAAGAAGCGACTGAGCATGGCTCCAGTGTTATCCTTACTAGATGATACAGGAGGCCTTGTAGTATATAGTGACGCATCACACAGAGGTTTAGGGTGTGTGTTGATGCAACATGGGAAAGTGATAGCTTATGCATCACGACAACTCAAAGATTATGAGAAAAGGTATCCTACTCATGACCTAGAGTTAGTCGCGGTAGTTTTTGCTCTAAAAATTTGGAGACATTACTTGTGCGGAAAAGTGTAGATATATATCTGCATCATAAAAAGTCCTAAATATATTTTTACACAAAAGGAATTAAATTTAAGATAGAGACGATGGTTAGAACTGATAAAGGATTATGACTGTGAAATCTTATATCATCCCGATAAAGTCAATGTTGTAGCTGATGCGTTAAGTAGAAAGAATCAGGAAAAATTGAATGTATTAACCACCAATAATAGGTTAATAAAAGACTTTGAAAATTTAGAAATTGATGTGGAATGTCCAACTACATCTACCCAAAAATTGTATATTTTAGAAGGAGTTTCATCTCTGCTTAATAAAGTTAAAGAGATACGGGAGAAGGATGAAGAATGTCAGAAGTTTAAATCTAATTCAACACATGATAAGTATAATAAATTTAGAATAGATACGGATGGAATAATAAGATATGAAAATATAATCTGGGTTCCGTTAGACCAAGCTTTAAAATATGAAATTTTAAACGAAGCTCGTAATTCTAAATTTGCCATACATCCTGGTAGTACAAAAATGTATAAGGACTTAAGTCAACACTTTTGGTGGTCAAACATGAAAAGAGAAATAGCTGAATGGGTAAGTAAATGTCTCACGTGTTAAAGGGTTAAGGCTGAGCATCAAAAGCCGAGTGGTTTACTTCAACCCTTACCAATTCCTGAGTGGAAGTGGGAACATATAATTATGGATTTTCTTGTTGGTCTTCCAGCTACACAAAACGGCCATAATGCCATTTGGGTAATAGTTGACAGTTTAACAAAATCAGCTCACTTTTTACCTATTAAGATTACTCATAACCTAGATCACCTTGCCAAACTTTACATCAATGAAATTATCTCTAGGCATGGAGTACCTATGTCCATAGTATCAGATCGAGTTCCAAAATTTACTTCTAATTTTTGGAAAAGCCTTCAGAAACACTTAGGAACACAACTAAGATTAAGTACAACTTATCATCCTCAGACTAATGGACAGAGTGAGAGAACCATACAAACATTAGAGGATATGCTAAGAACTTGTATTATAGATTTCAAAGGAAGTTGGGAAGATTAGTTACCCTTAGTTGAATTTGCCTATAACAATAGTTATCGTGCTAGCATAGGTATGCCACCCTATGAAGCTTTATATGGGCATAAATGTAGAACACCTTTATGTTGGGATGAAGTAGGGGAAAGACAAATGTTAGGACCTGAGATAATCCAACAAACAACTGAAACTATCAGAATTATTCGTCAACGATTATAAGCATCTCAAGATCGACAAAAGAAAATACGTCGATCCACATCGTCAACAACGAAACTTTAACGTAGGAAATCACGTATTCTTGAAAGTATCTCCTTGGAAAGGCAATATACGTTTTGGAAAGAAAGGATAATTAAGTCCGAGATTCATTGGACCTTTAAAAATTTTGAGAAGGGTTGGTGAAGTTATTTATGAAATAGCACTACCTCCTCAGTTAAATTATATTCATAATGTGTTTCATATGTCCATATTACGACCATATAAACCTGATTATAAACATGTTATACAAAATGAGCCAATCCAAATAAAGGAAGATCTTTCTTATGTAGAAGAACCTGTGCAGATCGTCGACCGTAAAGAGCAAGTCCTGAGAAATAAAGTGATAGCATCGATTAAAGTAATTAGGAGGAATCAGAACGTTGAAGAAGCTACATGGGAGCTTGAAGATAAAATGCGCGAGAATTATCCTCAATTATTTACTTAACTTGTATTGTAATTTCGAGGACGAAATTCTTATTAGTGGGGGTGAACGTAAAAACCCAAAACCCTAATAAGACTCGTATGTGTAAAATCCCGTTATATAAATAAAATTTCTCCGTTCTGATTGTGTTATGTGTTAATATATACTTGGTTTTACAAATTTGACCAAATAAATTTTTGTCCGAAAAACGTCGTGCTTGACACCTCATGCTTAATTTTTTTTTTTCTATATTCGGACTTTTCGGTAAAATTATTTTGACAAGTTACTTTGCCGTGCTTACACTGACAAAACTCTTTGTCGTGCTTGTTAGGATTAGTGAGAAATTAGATTAAAAACCTTAGATTAACAAACCCTAACCCTAATTAGCAAAACCTTATTCCTAATTTGAAAATTAAACCCTAATTAGCTAATTAAACCCTAATTAGATTATCTTAACACCTAATCATGATTAGTAAACTTTAATTAGGTTCTAATTAACATTACTTAACATTCCTAATCATTAGAAATAAAACCCTAATCAAGATTAGTGAAGATTAAAGCCTAATTAAGCTACTAAACAAACCTAACTAGCTCACAAGGAGGTTAGGAGTCACCATTGCAAGTTCCAAGGTAGCACATGACATGCTTGTAACTCCCAAGCATCACCATAGTCA
The DNA here is from genome assembly GCA_020205605.1 of Panax ginseng. NCBI lineage: Eukaryota > Viridiplantae > Streptophyta > Magnoliopsida > Apiales > Araliaceae > Panax > Panax ginseng. Next base: position 95,411,753 of record CM035129.1, read on the forward strand.
TCAGATCAAATCTTTATAGAGGTAAGTTGCTCAAAAATGACCAAAAAGCCAAGTTGAAGATTTCTATAAATAGGAACCTTAGGGCTAAGCAAACTCACGAAATTCCTAAGCCTAGATACACTTATAAACCTACCAAAGCAAGCACGGGTGATAAGCAAAGAATGCGACATCGAAAGTTAGAATCAAAAATTGTTCAAGAAAAGGTACAAACCCTAGTTCTTAATTAGCTCTATGATCTTATGTTAGATTTGTTGTTTAGATGTTTAGAATTATGTATTACTATGTTAGAAAGTATGTTAGATTGGTAGAACATGTTTTCATAACATCTAAATGCCTTAATTAAGTGTTTTAAGAAATCTGGAAATTTTGAAAACTAGGTCTGACAGTCGAATGTCAAGGCCAATAGATTCATATGTGTTTATGTTTTGATCCGTAAATTATTTGGTATTTGTAGCATGTTAGTAGGTCTTTAATCTGGAAAAGAAAGCAGGTTCATTTGAACCATAGATTTCAAGTTATAAGCAGTCAAAGTGGGTTGAATTGCTCACGGATTGCGCTTTTCTGAACCGAAAGCTCAACGATTGAACCTAAGTTACTCGACCAATCTGTTTAATCGTCTTCTGTTTGTTATTTTTGTAAGTTTTTGTTATAGATCAATACTCTGTTATATGTACTACATATCTATGATCTTTAATTGAACAAACAATATATAGGCTTACTGGAATTAATGGTCAAAATCCATTGACCGAGCTTGACCATGTTTTCTGGGTTTTCTAGAAAACTGAAGAACACGAAGAATAGCGTTTGGCTGTATTTTGACCAGCAAAAATAGAGACCTTAGATTTATGCTTTGTTCATGTTAATGTTATATATATGTACCCTGACATATATACTACATGTTACAACAAACATTACACACATCAAATACACAGAATCGAAGATATTTAAGCCACAAAACCGTTGACCAGCCATGACTTCTGTTCTGGGTTACCCAGAAACTTAAAAATAGCTCTGACAATGACTTTGAGCCTCTATAACTTCTTGTTATATGTAGCTTAAAGCCTAAAATTTTTTTCATGTTATACTACTGTATGAGTACTACAACATCAACTCTTGAACAAACCAAAACTCATTAACAATAGCCTTATAATTAATGGTCAAACCAGTCACTCGGCCATGACCAAACTGCTACCCAAAAACTCAAGAACACCTACAATGATACACTTTCACATCACCTGAAGGGCTTTAGGATGACATGTAAAATTATTTTTCTAAAATAAATTATAAAATTAGAAATAATTAATAAATAAATATAAAAATAGTTTTAAAAATTATATTAAATTATTATAAATAAATTACGATATTTTTACATAAATTCAATAATTATTTTATATTATTTTGATATTATTAATAATTAATTTATTAATAAAGAAATTAGAAAATTATTTATAAATACTAAATAATTATGGAAAAATATTATTAATGATATAAAAATTATAAATAATTGAATATAAATTATTTAAAATTATAATCAATGTTTTTGTAAAATTTAAAGTAAATATTAATTACTTATAAATAGAAATAAATGATTTAAAAAATCAAAATAAATGTTTTAAATATTTTAAAATTTCTAAAAAGGTATTTTAAATTATAATTAAATTTATAAATAAAATTTAGTCCATTTATCAAAGGTATTAAACACAAAACCCTATTAATCTAATCCGATATTATATTAATGTTATAATTGAGTATTGTTATCAATACTAACGTGTTAGATTTATATATATGAACTTCGTAGGTATTTATTAACGATTGAATAGCATAACTTGACTGAACGCTCAGCCAAGTTCTATATCCTTAAATTTCTTATAAAGCAAATTTCTTAAACCCTGTTTATTCATTGGACAAGATTTTTATCTTGATATGCTGTTGATATAATATACTACACCTACAATTGAATTACCTTCTTATTGTAAAGTTATTGCTATAGTTCCAGCATAACTAAGAAATGAATTATTTATTCATATGATAATGTTTATTGAGCATGAACTGTTGAGTCAAATCAAATTGTTTTGATAAGACATCTTATACTAAAGTTGGGTATCCCGTAAGGGATTGAAAGTTAGTCAATTCATATATTGACATTTAGTGTATTTTGAGCACTGGTAGGATGATATGCATACTCCTAAGATGTTGAATAGGTTGATCCCCTTTCTCATATCTGAACAAAATTTCTAAGTCTGTGTGACTGACAAAAATAAAAAAAAAATTCCAGAAATGGTTGAAATTAAAAATCCAGAAATGGTACAACTATCAGTCGAAATTTGAACTGTTATATTTCTTCAAATCCTATATTGTTATAAATACAAAACTTCTTTGAAAGTATGTCATAGCTCACCCTTGCAAATTATTCCCTTTGCAGTTTTAGATAGTAATCTTGGAACTTTTGGAGTAGATAATGGGAAGCGTCCCTACATAGATTATGTGACGCCCCCAAAATAGGTCCATTCCATCCAACCCATTCTGAGTCGCCAAATACATGGTACAGAAATAACTACAACTTTATTAATACATTTGTCGTGCAAAATACGACAACATATATACTGTGAGTTTAAATACAATTATTGTCTTCTAGACAATATACATACCCAAATAAATCCCCATCATAATTATTGATACATTATTTTACAACAATGGTGAGGACTACTAAACAACTCTCCCTAGAATTTTCATTCCATACTCCGACTCGTACTCGCTATATTCTCGCCTCCTGAGAAGAAAAATGGAACAAAAAGGAAAAGGGTGAGCTCGACTAGCCCAGTAAAGAATATTATGACTAAGATAATATACAACAAATTATCGTTAGTCTTCAACAGAAAAAAATATAATAGAATACAATAGACAACAAGTTTTAAATCAATATTCGCAATGAAATAATAATTCATTAGAAGAGTTAAGTAGAGAATGCAAACTACTATCTTCTATGTATGAATTTTAAAGTTCATCGCCTATTTTTATCCCCCTAACATCAATCAATATATATCTGGATCAAATATTCATCCTTGCACTACAGGCCAAGGACATTCACCAGTTGGTCATGTTCATCTAAACACCTATTCATCTTTGCACTACGGGCCAAAGATATTAATCAGAAATCATTCATCTTTGCACTACGGGCCAAAGATATTCATCATAAATCAATCATCTTTGCACTACGGGCCAAAGATATTCATCATAAATCATTCATCTTTGCACTACAGGCCAAAGATATTCAATAATATCATCATTTAAGACTGAGGATGATGAAAAATATTTTTTAAAGAAACGAATCCAGTGAAACAAAATGACAAGGATTAAGGATTAAGGATTCGTACTTTGTTTTATCCACGTCCAAAAATACCTCAAAAATAATCATAGTGGTGTAAAATTCAAGAATGATCAAAACATGGATACAATCAAACCAAAAGATCCGAATAGATATTTTGGATGAAAAGAAGAAATTTCATTTTTCTAAGAATAGTACCAGATATCGTGAATAGTAACTCAGACACCAAAAGATAGAAATTTCACAAAAAACATCTTCACGCTTCATGAATAATAGTACTCGTGAATAGTAACTCGTAAATAGTAACTCATGAATAGTAACTCGTGAATAGTAACTCATGAATAGTAACCCCCGACATGAAAAAAAGTTCCAAATTTGATAAAAAGTTTCAACCAATATTTCAAAGATAATGATATTGAAGAAATAATATCATTTGAGAAGAAAATAACATCCCTTACCTTGAAAGACAAGATTTTAGTTGAAACACCTGACATATAGGCTATGACTTGAACTTGCAATCGTATAACAATACTCAAAGTATACTCAAAATACTCACAAGAATACGCTCAATAATATAGAGAGAGAAAACTTCAGTTTCTGGTGTGATTTTCAATTCTAACCTAAGCACCTATTTATAGGAAATTGCTTAGAACACCAAAGTAGAAAATTTAATATAATATTAATATATTATATAACAATTCCCTACGCACTCATTCTAGAGTTTGATTTCAGCCACTTAGCATTTCTCACATGCCACCTTCTAGAAAAACTAATAAAAAAAACGTTTTTTATATAATAAATAATTAAAACTTCCAAAAATCAATTCTTTCGGAGCTTCAGAACTTCAATAATTCATAATAAATAGCCCTTTTATCAGAAAATTTGAATCTCGCGAATTTTTATAGGAAATTCAATTCTCTACAACTTTAGCGTAAGAAAGTTTTTCAAATTCCAAATGAAATTGACCAAAATCCACAAACAAGCGATTTTACAAGCTATAATCAAATTTCACCAATAAATGGGGTCCAATTTACATGTTTAACATGTTTTAAACATTTTTGGTAACAACAATACTCCTCCTCCACATATACTCATATATCCCACATTCATCGTAAAAATATCATCGTTTATATATTATTAAAATAATATATTTAAATGAATTATTTTTATCAAAAAAATAAAATATTAATTTTTAACAATTGTCACTATAAAAATTTTCTCCATCTATATCCACATAAAATCAATATTTTCCTCATCATATGAATCAATAATTAATTATTCATAAATAATATTACAGAATCACAATATTGACAACCAGGCAGTTCCCAGGAAAGAGGGGCTTTCCAATAAGAATTTCTCCTTACTGGCGCGCAATTAGGTGACCAAATCTCTCCTTAGACAGAACTTTCTAGACATTGCCAATAATGTTATCTAATAATATTATTCAGATAATATGAATTATTGCTTCGATAATGAAAAATACTGTGTAATGACAATTATTGAAACAACAAAGAATATAAAATATCAACGCAAAGAATTATTGAATCAATAAAATAAAATACCTGAATAATGATTATCTGTAACCATTATTGAGTAGTGCCTTCTTACGTAAGAATCAATAATTGGTGCAATACCGTAAAGTCTTCTTGTCGCAGCAATAACGCGTATTCATCGTGTTTTTAACCACCGGGTATTCCAACAAAGGTAAATCAGAATAACTACGCCGTTATTTTTAAACAACTTATTTTTGTCGTTTTCTTCCTCCAACCGCTTTCCGTTATGGGGCCCACACATGGTCGCTACCGTCGCATGCATTTAATATTCTCCGACAAAGCATCTAATATTCCACGACCAAACGAATATTCTCCTAATAATAATGAATATTATATCACCACTTGCTTATTTAAAATATTTAAGATTTTACCCATAACTAACCACATTAATCAAATCCACCCTTACTATTTCAAAATAATAAATAAAGGAAATTCCTTTTATTTAAAAATTTTGGGGTCTTACAACCTCCCTCCTTATGAAATTTCGTCCTCGAAATTGACGTGACGACTGTGTTTTGAAAAGATGAAAATACCTCGCTTTCATTTCCGCTTTCCAACTCTCGTGTCATTTCCTCAATAGCATGGTTTCTCCACAAAACTTTAACTTGTGGTATAACCTTCGTCGTAGGACATGCTCCTTCTTATCCAAGATCTTGACAGTACCTCCTCATACGTTAAGTCTTCTACTATCTCGTGATTTGTTCTAACTCAATGACGTGGTTCGGTCGTCCACATATTTACGTAACATCGACACGTGAAAAACGTTATGAACACGCCGCCATACTTTGCGGTAAAAACGAGTCTATAGGCCACGCCCTATTCGATCGAGAATGAATTAATAAATCGAAGGTTTAAGCTTTCCTCACTTCACCGATTCTCGCTTTTGAAATAACAACTTCTTGTACCTCCTTCTTCAAATTCATCACCTCGGTTGTGTAGCTTGGGCGACTTTTTAACTTTATCGATTAAAGTCGGTTATACTCAGATATCATCACGTGGGTACCTAGAGTTTTCATCTCCATCTCTATTATTTGTAAATTATAATGAAATTAGTTTTTTGACAATATCGTACTCAGACTTGTATACGATCTTCTACTCAACACGTCAGCTACCACGTTCACTTTTCCAGGATGGCATGGTCAGAACATGTGCTGAAATGAGTCTCCTCTTGAGTTCTTCGAAGCTTTTCCCACATTCCTTGCTCCATTCAAATTTTGTATCTCTACGAGTCAAATGCGTTAATGGAATAGCGATTCGAGAATATCCTTCAACGAATCTCCGATATTAACCAATTAAGCCTAGAAAGCTACGATTTCGATTCTCGACTTAGGTTGCTCTCAACCGTGACTCACATCCCAATCTTGGATAAGCGTTACAATGACACCTATCGCTTTACTATCGCATCGAATATGGCATCCTCTACGAGAGTCCGGCTCAGCAGATTCCACAAAGGAAGTCACCAGATAGAGGCTCGGTATCAACTTCTACATTGGGTTTTTAACTCCCGAAGTTCAATAGAGCCATTCGATATGAGATTTTAGAAATGGGTTTTGTACCGGATTTAAAGTCGATACAAATTCAATATCACGCTCGAGGAGTAGGCCAAGAAATTCTTCAGAAATACGCCGGGAAAAATCAATAACAACAGAATATTATTCAAATCGACGTGTCTTTATTCAAATCCATAACATGGACTAAGAAAGCTTGACATTCGTTTTCAATAAACAAATGGCTTTATAATTTAATATGAAAGAGTTTGACTTCAATGGTTTGGTTGCTTGAATTGAATAACATATTGCTTAAGAATATGAAAACTAACAACCTTACGAAAAGCAATCAATTTTGGCATGATGAGTAGTTAACCTTAAAATCACATCAAAAACAAATATCTCTATAGAAATAAGGTTAACAGGTAATGTGATAGTGCCAACCTGAATCAAGCAAGATTTCTAAACAACGGATGTAATAAAAGTTTCTCTTAACGGAGTCTCCACAGATAGGTCAAAGTCTAATTTCTCCGTAGTCAAGTTCAAACGTTGAACGCAAGCAAGAGATAAAAGAATGGGTAGAACCAGATCTAGTAAGGTATAAACTTAAAGAATTTATAATTAACTAACCCGTGCTAAACTCGTTCGGGTTCCTCGATTTTGACCTTGGCCACGATAAACGCCTTTCAGAACCGCTTGACTTTTCTCGGGACATCCTTTTGAGTCACCATCCCCACTGGACTTGGTTTCGCTTACTGACACTCTCGAGCTATATGTCCTTCCTTTCCACAATTATAGCATACCCGAACTGCTAGGGCGCTTTGACCGATATGTCCCTCTTTCCGCATTTTTATAGCATATGGACCGGTGGTCGTTCTCCTCCTTGAACCATTCTTCTTTGGCGCTGACGTCTTCACATGATTATTGTTGAACCTTCTCTTCTTGAAATGTCCACTTGAGTCACCTCTCCTATTATTATGGCCACGATTACCACCCGAGTGGTTACCGCCTTTGTCCGTATTTTTTCCTCCCCATCGGTCATCGCTCGATAATCTACATCACCGATATGACCACGTTTGTGGTCCCCTCGGTTGAACATACTCGTTATCACGCTCTAATAATTTAGCCCTACATTTACAACATCTCAATATAAAGAAAATTTATGAGAGATAAGATATTGTCGAATCTCGGGTTTTAGACCCCTCGAAACATACGCGTCATTATTCGCTCCTCATTTTCCACCAAATGAGGTGCAAACCCGACAACTCAAGAACTTCGCCTCATACATCGAGACACCGCCATGTTGTTCTCGCTCCGATCTAATAAACTCCACTTCCTTCATATGACGAACACTTTCGTGAAAGTATTTGTCATTAAATAGTTTCAAACGTCTCCCGACATACGCCGAAAAATACCGGATGGATGGTACGCTTCACGCATCTCCACCAATATGAGTCTCGCCTCGCCACTTAACATAAAGGTGGCGAATGGAACCTTCTGTTCCTCCGTGCATCCCAAGACATCGAATATCTTGGTGATTTGCTTGACCCATGTTTCCGCCATGATCGGATCAAAGCTTTCCTTAAATTCGTGGTCCCAACTCTTTAAACCGCTTGGTGTGACAACCCGTGAATTGCTATCATTTCTCCTATGTTTTGAACACGAGTCTCCTCGTCTGATTTTGCATGAATCGCAAAAAGCTTCTAAACATCCCGTCGCTTATCGCTCTCGCTCAAGGTGTTGTTGTTTACAGAGGTACATTGTCACCACTGCACGCTTCTCCTCGCTGATAAGTACAGCATCTCCACTGGTCTCATTCACTCCAATCATAATATTCTCACGACATTCTCAAATAATCGTCATAAAACAAGGGTTAATTAAACAAATTAACAAATCACATAATACCCCTATATTATGACCAACCAACAAATAAGCTTAGGTAGGACACACTAGCGAAGGATTTACTCGTCTCTCCCCTCCTAGCTCTATTCCTCGATCTCCACCAGAGATCATATCCCTAAGCTCTGATACCAACTGTGACGCCCCCAAAATAGGTCCTGTGACAACCCGATATTTTCTATATAAATAAATCTTAAATTTTGCGTATAAAATTTTTTTTTTTTTTTTTTTTTTTGTTTAAGGATGAGGATTTGTACAAGATTATGTGTATATGTATTTATGTGGTAAATAAAAATATATTTATTACATGAATATTTTCAAGTAAATTTATTTTAAATTATTGATTATTATAAAGTATATTTTTATAATAATTAATTTTAAGATAAAAATGTTTTTATTTATTTTCCATGAATATATAATCATATATTATTTAAATAATATATGAAGTGATTTTTAGAATAAATATAATCATTATTTTATTATATGAATTTTTGTACAGATTATTAAGTTAATTATTTTACCTTAATTATTAAGGTTAAATATGAAAGAATAATCGATATGGAATCCAAACCCTAATTTTGGATTATTGTCAAGGTATGAGAATAATAATATAATATTACTTATATTTTGATTTTTCAAAGGTTATGAATATATACGGTATGTCCAGATTGATAATGGTTGGTCAATTACTTGGTGTATTTTGACCAAACTCTAGTAATAATGTTAAACCCTAATTTGAGGTCCAAATTAGAGTGTAAGATTGTTTTATAAGTGTGTAATATTAATTATGTCGTGTATTGAATGTATTAATTAGGTAAACCCTAATTAAAATTCTGGAAACCCTAATATTTAGAAAACCCTAATCCGGAAAACCTAAACTGGAGGTTTGATATGTCAAGAGTTGTGTTACAGTGATTAATAACGCGTGTGTTAGACTTTAATTGCTAATTAAAATAAACTTAATTAGTAAATTCAAACCCTAAAACCTAAAACCCTAATTTAATTTCTAGAAACCCTAATTGTATTTCTAGAAACCGTAAATATCGATATTTTAAACCCTAATTGCTTTATTAGCAACGTTCATTATGATTAAGGGTAATAAACCCTAATGTTCATGTAATTACAAACTTAATTTAATTAACAAATTTATTTTTCAAAATTTTAGAAACTAAAAGTATTTAATTTTATTTATTTAATTTTTTTGTGTGCAAACCCTAAATTGGAAATCCTAGATTTTTGTTTACTTATAAAATCCAAATTGGCTCAAACCCTAAACCCTAAATCAAACCCTAACCCTAAGGGTTTGGTAAGTTACCATTTTGCCATAAAATGAATTATCAAAGGACCAAAATGCCCCTAAGTGCATTAAAGAAGCTACTTGTAGGTTTTGACAATAGGAGAAAGTTGTTCACCAAATCAACAACTCCCAACAACTCAATATGCACGAATTTGACAGCAAATCAGCTGCTAGATCAATCCATACATGCATCAAGTTGCCTATAAATAGATTTAAGGAGAGAGAAAGTGGAGTTGGTTACTAAAAATTGCACAACATTCATACTAACACTCTCAAGCCCCAAACCTCCAAAAATATATAGTATATCGCACCCATTATCAAGCCCCCACGAAATCCAACAACAAATCAATAGCCGTAAATCAAGAATTGAGCATAAAAGGTATGAAAACCCTAATTCAAAATCATCCAATTTTCGATTGTTAGATGTTATGTTTGGGTGTTAGAATATGTTGTTTATAAGATATTATGATGATCCGGGTTGGTATTTATCAAGTCCATAACATTAAAGTGCTCAAATTAAAGATTTTCAAAATCTGGAAATTTTTAAAGGAGGGCGTCGACAAAGAATGTCGGTCGTGTAGATCTCTCAGTAGGTGTTTGATTTTTGTGTTATAAGTGTTGAATATGGTAGTCGGTTATGAGATCTTTGCTCGGATCAAGAATCGCACCTAGATCGGGTTGTAGATTATAAGTTATAACTCGGCCAAAGGTCGTTGACTAACATTGATCGGGCCATTTCGGGTAACCTTAATGAGCCCGTAAAGCTCCGACAAGTTTTTAAATGGCTTGAATCGATGAAGGGTTTGATGTATCGCTATGGTTCTTGTATCTAAGTTGTAGTATGTTTGTTAGACTACATCATCATGCCTTAATATCACTTATTTCGTAAATGAGTTGATTTATGGACTGGTCGAACTAGCAAGGTCGAGCTTGTTCTCTCATTTTCCGGGTAACCTGTAAAAATATATGAACATGTCGACCGACATGGTTCGACCGAGTCATAACTTTTTTGGATTCTGCTCATGTTAGTTGTATTTTATGTAATAGATCTACTCTCTTGCATGCTAGCTACAACCCAACCCTTTATATCACAAGAACAGTTCATGTGTTCAGACGTTATAATTGATCTAAAGTGGTCACATTCGAATCGTTTCTTCATTTCGGGCAACCTAAAATGAAGAACAACTCATGACAAAGATCTTGGAACGCTTAGATCTAGCTTATGTTAGGTTGTTAGATCATGTGGTCTATTAGAACATGTAGTCTTGAACTTTGTCTACAAAATCTAGCTTTTGTATTTCTCGTAAAACACAATACACAGAGAATTAAAGTGGGTCAAATATGGCCACTTTCAAGAATCGCCTATGAAGATCTCTGGGTTTAAGTATGAACATGAAGAACACCTATATGACGAGTTACTGTCGCTATATGTGGCCTTTTAGCTAATGACAGAATGATTAATATTTTCCTAAATTAATTAATAATTATAGAAAATTAGTTTTAAATTATTAAAAATACAAAATAAATTATTAAAAATTATTTTAAATTAAAAATTAGTTTTTAATTATTTTAAATATATTTCATAAATATTTAATATTTTTGGAATATTAAAAGTAATTAATTTATTTAATTATAATATTAAATAAATTATTTAAAAATGATTTTAATTCATGAAAAATCATTTAAAATTATATTATGATATAAGAAAATAATTTAAGTTATTTTTGATAACTTTTAATATTATGTGATAATTTTCATTAATAAATTTATATTAATGATAATTAAGTTATTTATTAAATAAAATAAATAAATGAATTAAAATGATTTTATTATATTAAAAATCATTTTAAATAATAATAAGGTATTTAAAAATATTTTAAGTTATAAAATATAACTTTTAATATTTAAAGGTAAATTTCATTAATTAATTATGATTAATGATAATAAAGTTATTTAATAATTATATTAAATAATTTAGTTTAAAAATGATTTTATTATTATAATAATCATTTTAAATAAAATAAAGTGTTTAAAGATATTTTAAGTTATAAAATATAATTTTAATATTTAAAGAATAATTTCATTAATAATTTAATATTAATGATATTTATTTAATGATTAATGATATTAAATTTATTTAATAATTATATTAAATAAATAGTTTAAAAATGGTTTTATTTATTTAAAAATCATTTAAAAAAAAGATATTAATGATTTAAAAATATTTTAAGTTATAATTATTGACTTTTAATATTTGATAAATAGTTCATTAATATTTAAATATTAATGGTAATTATTTAAAAATGATTTTAAATGTTTTAAAAATCATTTAAGGGTAATAATTAATACTTTGAGTTATTATACATACTTTAATATTTTGGCAATGGTTTCATTAATAATTTAATATTGATTAAATGTTAATGATAATAGAATTATGTAATACTTAAATCATTTAATAATGATTACGATATTTCAAAATTATGATAAATGATAATAATTATTTAATAATTATTATAAGGCCATGAAAAAATAGTGTGACTAATATTTAAGTTATCTAATCGATATTGTGATACGTGAATAGAGTCTTAGACTCAATTATTACCGAAAAAGTCAGTTTAGAGACCGACATGTTTCAGAAATTGATCTGGACTTAGATAATTGGCTAGATAAATGTTTATTTGTGATTCAATGGTTGTTAAAGATTGTGTGGCAATGTGATTAGGAATGTGCTGACTGCAATAGGCAGTGTTATGTGTTACGTTATGATATACTAATCAGTAAAATGATCTGATTAATGATAGGTGATTTCATAAAAGATAAAACTAAGTTGAGAATAGTAAGCAGCGCATCAGGCAAGTATCCTAACTTTGCATTTTCTTTATGCAATGGACAGAAGTGAGAAGTTCAGAATTATTGTTATTATTGTATAGATTGTTAAGCCTATATTATATATGCCCATTGATTATCAACATGCTAGTATATGATAATTCGGATAAATATATTCTGTTTCGTTAATTTCTATAAATGATTATACAGGTGTCCCCACTTGGACAATCATTGTTTTTCATCGCATGTTGATACCCCTTTTGATATACATATATGTTGAATTATATAAGACCTTTGTTATGAAAACCCGACAGATATGAACATCCCGGGGAAAATTTTATCCAAGGCGACAGAGAGCTTAACGATAACATCGCTCATGTAAATGTAGTATTGATCAATACAGGTACAACAGGTAGATCACCCTCCGTGTCTGTAAGTCATGATTTGGTTTACGATGATGAATTTCGCTTAAACCTTTTGAAAATGAAAACAATGTTCATGGTATGTCACGAAACCCCATATACAAATAATACGTAGTTTCAAAAGTTTGAAAGAGGGTTGTTATGAATTATTATTGGTATAGATTACTTCACAACTACTAACTAGTTGTAGAAGATATTATAAAGAAAACATTTAAATTCTTTTCAAAGATATATATATATAATACTTGGCTTTGGGCACTCAAATGCTCATCCTTGCTTAATTTAAATGTTTTCAACTATGTGAAGGACCGTAAATTTCAAATTGAGACAAAGGAAAAGGAAAGCTAACCAAATAAGAATTGTGGCAGATTTTGTAATAGTTTTATTAGATTATGAAGACTATGATATATATATATATATATATTATGACATGTAATGAATGTTTAAAGGTTACGTACTTGGGAGAATGACTCTGATGTATATGGTTTTATATTATTGTTATTATTATTAGTATTATTCCGCTCATAGAAATGGTATCGTGAAGTACCGAGTTCGGGTTTCAAGTATCTGGATTCGGGGACCTCACAGGTCCATTCCATCCAACCCATTCTGAGTCGCCAAATACATGGTACAGAAATAACTACAACTTTATTAATACATTTGTCGTGCAAAATACGACAACATATATACTGTGAGTTTAAATACAATTATTGTCTTCTAGACAATATACATACCCAAATAAATCCCCATCATAATTATTGATACATTATTTTACAACAATGGTGAGGACTACTAAACAACTCTCCCTAGAATTTTCATTCCATACCCCGACTCGTACTCGCTATATTCTCGCCTCCTGAGAAGAAAAATGGAACAAAAAGGAAAAGGGTGAGCTCGACTAGCCCAGTAAAGAATATTATGACTAAGATAATATACAACAAATTATCGTTAGTCTTCAACAGGGAAAAATATAATAGAATACAATAGACAACAAGTTTTAAATCAATATTCATAGTGAAATAATAATTCATTAGAAGAGTTAAGTAGAGAATGCAAACTACTATCTTCTATGTATGAATTTTAAAGTTCATCGCCTATTTTTATCCTCGTAACATCAATCAATATATATCTGGATCAAATATTCATCCTTGCACTACAAAAGCCAAGGACATTCACCATTGGTCATGTTCATCTAAACACTTGTTCATCTTTGCACTACGGCCAAAGATATTCATCGAAATCATTCATCTTTGCACTACGGGCCAAAGATATTCATCATAAATCATTCATCTTCGCACTACAGCCAAAGATATTCAATAATATCATCATTTAAGACCGAGGATGATGAAAATATTTTTTAAAGAAACGAATCCAAAGGAAACAAAATGACAAGGATTAAGGATTAAGGATTCGTACTTTGTTTTATCCACGTCCAAAAATACGTCAAAAATAATCATAGTGGTGTAAAATTCAAGAATGATCAAAACATGGATACAATCAAAACCAGTATCCAGAATAGATATTTTGGACAAAAAGAAGAACATTTTTCGGTGAATAGTGCCGTATACGTGAATAGTAACTCCGACACCAAAAGATAGAAATTTCACAAAAAACATCTTCACGCTTCATGAATAGTACTCGTGAATAGTAACTCGTGAATAGTAACTCATGAATAGTAACTCGTGAATAGTAACTCATGAGTAGTAAATCTTAACATGAAAAAGTTCCAAATTTGATAAAAAGTTTCAACCAATATTTCAGCATAATGATATTGAAGAAATAATATCATTTGAGAAGAAAATAACATCCCTTACCTTGAAAGACAGTACTTCTAGTTGAAACACCGGATATAGGCTATGACTTGAACTTGCACCGTATAACAATACTCAAAGTATACTCAAAATACTCACAAGAATACGCTCGATAATATAGAGAGAGAAAACTTCAGTTTCTGGTGTGATTTTCAATTCTAACCTAAGCACCTATTTATAGGAAATTGCTTAGAACACCAAAGTAGAAAATTTAATATAATATTAATATATTATATAACAATTCCTACGCACTCATTCTAGAGTTTGATTTCAGCCACTTAGCATTTCTCACATGCCACCTTCTAGAAAAACTAATAAAAAAAACGTTTTTTATATAATAAATAATTAAAACTTCCAAAAATCAATTCTTTCTTTGACTTCGAACTTCAATAATTCATAATAAATAGCCCTTTTATCAGAAAATTTGAATCTCACGAAGTTTTTATAGGAAATTCAATTCTCTACAACTTTGCGTAAGAAAGTTTTTCAAATTCCAAATGTAAATTGACCAAAATCCACAAACCAAGCGATTTTACAAGCTATAATCAAATTTCAGTCAATAAATGGGGTCCACCGACATGTTTAACATGTTTTAAACATTTTTGGTAACAACAATACTCCTCCTCCACATATACTCATATATCCCACATTCATCGTAAAAATATCATCGTTAATATATTATTAAAATAATATATTTAAATGAATTATTTTATCAAAAAAAAGATAAAATATTAATTTTTAACAATTGTCACTATAAAAATTTTCTCCATCTATATCCACATAAAATCAATATTTTCCTCATCATATGAATCAATAATTAATTATTCATAAATAATATTACAGAATCACAATATTGACAACCAGGCAGTTCCCAGGAAAGAGGGGGCTTTCCAATAAGAATTTCTCCTTATTGGCGCGTAATTAGGTGACCAAACCTCTCCTTAGACAGAACTTTCTAGACATTGCCAATAATGTTATCTAATAATATTATTCAGATAATATTAATTATTGCTTCGATAATGAAAAATACTGTGTAATGACAATTATTGAAACAACAGCAATATAAAATATCAACGCAGCAATTATTGAATCAATAAAATAAAATACTGAACAGTAATTACTGTAACCATTATTGAGTAGTGCCTTCTTACGTAAGAATCAATAATTGGTGCAATACCGTATAGCTATCTTCTTGCAATAACGCGTATTCATCGTGTTTTAACCACCGGGTATTCCAACAAAGTAAATCCAGTAATAACTACGCCGTTATTTTTAAACAACTTATTTTTGTCGCTTTTCTTCCTCCAACCGCTTCCGTTATGGGGCTCACACATGGTCGCTATACATAAATATTTAATATTCTCGACAAAGATTTAATATTCCACGACCAAACGAATATTCTCCGACAATAATGAATATTATATCACCACTTGCTTATTTAAAATATTTGCGCATTTTACCCATAACTAACCACATTAATCAAATCCACCCTTACTATTTCAAAATAATAAATAAAGGAAATTCCTTTTTATTTAAAAAATTTCGGGGTCTTACAGATTAGATTATATTCTTGTCTGTTTGAATACCTTGTAATAAGAACTCGTTATGAGAATCATGTAATCGAATCTTAATATTATGATATATATATATATATAACATCTTTATTTTCGCAACCGTGTTTTCTTACATACATAGATGTAAAATTAGACTTCTTCAAATCTAGTTGAGATCCTTGGGAACTATTTATCTGAGTGAGGGTATTAATAGCATGGACTATTCATGTTGTTATTGATACTCTGGATTTCGGATAGATAGTTACTATAGATAGGATAGTATAAATTCATTTGGCTTAGACTATACATCTGAGTGAGGGTATTAGTAATATGGATTGTTCATGTTATTACTGATACTCTGAATTTCGGATAGATAGACTCTAGTCACAGATACAATTCATATATCCAAGTGAGGGTATCCAAACACAGTAAAAGTTCTCTTGAGAATTGACAACTGTTATGGGATACTGTGAATTTTGGATCTATGAGAATTATATCTATTAGTCCCTCTATTTAATGTAATTTTATAATCAAATACCATGGGTGTATAGATTTAAAGGCATTATGTTGATTTTGTATAAACACCATATCAGATACCGTGGGAGTATAGATATGGGGGCGTTACAAGGGGAACATCATCCCTGGGAGGTACCAAAATAGGAGCGTTAACCAACTACTCTTTGATTGTAAGGAAGGCTTTCTTACACTCATCATTCCATTTCATGGAGGATTTATTCTTTAACAGCTTGAAGATGGGCTCACAGGTTGTTGTGAGTTGAGAAATAAACCTGCTAATGAAGTTGATTCTTCCCAAAAATCCCCGTATTTTCTTCTTTGTCTGAGGGATGTGCATTTCCTTGATGGCCTATATTTTGGTGGGATCCAGCTCAATCCCTTAGTGGTTAACTAGGAAACTTAGCAACTTGCCTGATTTAATGCCAAAGGCACACTTGGATGGATTTAACTTCAAGTTGTACTTACGCAACCTATTGAAAAGCTTTTTGAGATGGTCTAAGTGGTCTTCCTCCCTTCGGGACTTGACAATGATGTCATCCACATAGATCTCTATCTCTTTATGCATTAAGTCATGGAAAAGAGCCATCATAGCTCGCTGATAGGTTGCTCCGGCATTGATGAGGCCAAATGACAACCGTCTATAACAAAAGGTTCCCCAAGGCATGATGAAAGCAGTTTTCTCATAATCCTCATCAGTAACCATAATGTGATGATACCTCGCGAAATAATTCGCAAAGGAGTACATGCCGTATTGAGCAATATTGTTAATGAGAATGTGGATAAATGGCATGAGAAAGCTATCCTTAAGGTAAGCTTTATTCAGATCCCGGTAATCCATGCAAACTCACACCTTTCCTCCTGCTTTAGGCACGGGGACTATGTTTGATAACCACTCAGGGTATGTAGACACCATGATGATGTCTGCTTGAAATTGTTTCACAATTTCTTCTCTAACCTTTAAACTCCACTCAAGTTTCAATCGCCTGAGCTTCTGCCTGACTAGCTTGAATCCCTCTTTAATGGGAAGGCGATGAAGGACAATGTCAGTGGACAAACCCACCATGTCTTCATGAAACCATGCAAACACATCCTGGAATTGGGTTTGTAGCGCAACCATGTCATTCCGTTGGTTTGGAGTGAGGTCTGAACCAATCTGGATTAGCTTAGGGTTTTCTAAGGTTTCAAGATTAAAAGAAGTGCTTTGATCAAGATTAGGTTTAGGTTTGTCTTCGACCCATTCCTTGATCTCCTGAGGTGTCTCAATGTCCTCTTATATTTCCATCAAGTCTGAGTCCAACTTTTCATCAAAGTTACAGTCCTTCTGGAGAAAAGGCACCTCATCAGCAAGTACAGGCACATCTAAATTCAAAGTCCTGAAACAAAATATGCTTTCACTTAATATATGAAACTATTTAATCATACAAAAGTGTTAGCATGTACTGATAAAACAATTACTAATACTGTACAGAAAAGTAAGTAGTTAAAGTTATCTATAGGGCAGATGGAATTTCTATCCGTTTTACCCTCGTCGACCAATGCATAGAGTGCTGCTCCAATTATCGAGGATAAAGTCCTGATGGACTGCAGTGATGGAGGGGCTATCATCTTCCTCCTTCTCCCTAATGATGACCATAATATCTGGGCAATCATCATTTGGGGTGTATCTGTTTATATGTTCATCATGGACAATGATGTGTATGCCTAACATCATCAGGGTGATGTCTTGTTTACATTTCTATTCCCTCTCTTCCACTTCGGGATTAGGAATCAGGATTTCTTTTGCTTTAATCGATATCAGTTTGGGAAATAGCATAGCCATAATATGGGCTGGCACCTTTACCGGGAGACCGATGTCACTGGAGTTGCAGTGTGGAGAAAATCAACGTGTGGTCAAGTTAAAGGAATCATGCTGTGTGCTTATAAGATTCTGTGGATCGAGCTAGGAGAATAACCTAATCCAGATGTCCCTGTTTGATTGGGCACTTGAATTGGGTGCTTAATACCCTGATAATCTTTGCCCAACCCTTGTCCAAGTTGATGACCCAATAACATCATCTCTTGAGTGGCCGACATAACCTCGGCAGAAATCTTGGGTATAAGAGGTGGCACCCCAATGGGATGGTAATGAGTGTTGCTCACCTCTAGGGTGTGGAAACTGACCGGCTCAATTTCTGAACTAAAGCTGATTAATGGCATATCACTTTGTTCCGGACATTCCGGCTTAGCATTAACAATGACTAGGCTATTATTGATAATATACTTGAGTTGCTGATGCAGGGTGGAAGGGACAGCTCCAGCCATATGAAACCATGGTCTTCCCAACAACAGGTTGTATCCTGTGGCTATTTTGAGCACATGAAAGGATATATTAAATGTATTTGGACCAATCTCCACTGGTAATTTAATTATTCCAATGGCGTTTCGTCGGGACCCATCAAAAGTTTTGATAATCGTATGGCTGCTTTTGATCCTCTTGGGGTTGATATTCATCTTCTCCAAGGTAGCAAAAAGACATATATTCAGAGATGAACCTCCATCTATCAAGACTACTCCAACCATGTATTCGGAGGACAAAACCGCTATGTGCAATGACTTGCAATGGCCAGTCCCTTCATCGGGAATGTCATCATCAGTGAAAGATATCACATTGTTGTTGAAAATATGATCAACCAGATGTTAGAATTTTTCCACATCCACTGATTTCGGTAAATGGGCTTATTCCAAGACCCTTAGCAATATCTTCCTATGATCTTCGGAAGCAAAAACCAAGTCCAATATGGAAATTATCCATGGAGCTTGTCTCAAGCTTAAACCACATTGGCTTAGTTATGGCCCATGGTACGGAGGAACTCCTCAATCTTCTCCATGGGACCTTTCCCATTTAATTTGATGGCGGGCTTCATCACCCGATGGGGAAGATACAATGGATTCTCCTTCGACACTGCAGCAGTTGTATGTAATGTAGATCCTTCAGCCTGCCCATAATTCCATGGGACTTTGTGTAGGCTGACAACAGGATACTATGGTCTGAATGGTAAGTTAATTGGCTCTGGTGCTGCCACTTTCAAAGGATTTTCAGCTCCTTTGAGTTGAATTGCTTGTATTGTGAGTGGTTTTGCAGCCAAATCATCCTCATCGGAGATAACTGCTAAGCCGTCCTTCCATTTTGTAGGACATATGTTCCCACTCTCTAGTAACAAAGTGTCATCATCTGTCATTTGCAGGACACCGCTGTCAATTAAATTTTGAATGAGGTGGTCGAGTGCCCAGCATTCTTCTGTGTTGTGATCGTGAGAGTGGGAGTGATATTGGCATACTCCCTCAGAATTAAACCGTCTGGAACGGGGATTGATTGGAGGTAGAAGGGATGTAATTCTTCCCTCATTGATCAACATTTGAAATATCTCCTCCATAGGTTGGCTGAGATATGTAAATTCCCGTTTGTTGGCAAAATCCTGACGGGCTTTAGGACTTTCTCTTTTTGTAACTTTATCCTCCAGTGTTTCACTTTCTAAAGGTGAGGATGGAATATTCATGACAAAAGGAAGGAGACTAGAATGCTTCTGACTAATTAATTGGTGTGTGACTTGGTGTTGATGAATCACCAGTTCTGCAAACTGATCTACTTGTTTGTAAAGAGCCTTAATCTTTTGCTCCATCATAAATTGGTACTACAAATAATCCCATCTGTCAGCACCGACTTTGCAGGTTTGGGAAGATTCAACAACGTAATTGGAACTCTGTCCACTACTCCAATTAATCATATTGACCTCTCCTTCTTTATATTGAGGAAGAGGATTCTCTTGCACATGAGGTTGGTCGGGTTTAGTCACGAAAATCTCCCCATTGTCAATTAAGTCCTGGATCTTGTGTTTAAAGGCCCAACAATCCTGAGTGTCATGTCTCAGTGCCCCGACATGATAATCACACTTCCGAGTAGCATTGAAACCCTTCCCATTCGGGTTGGCTGGTGGAAGAAGATGTGTAATTTTCTTCTGAGTGGTCAAAAGAGTAAGGATATTCTGGAGCGAGTCCCCTAAGGGTGTGAACACTCGAGGGCGTCTGACTTCTCTACCTTTAGGCAATGGAGGGTTTGAAGACTGTGCTTGAAAAGGGGAGTAGTTTCTCCTCTGGATAGGCATATTCTGACTGCTTTTTTGACCTTGTAGTATCAAGGAAACATCTTCCTCTTTCTTTTTATGGACCCTTCAGGGGTTGTTTCCATAAGTTCCAGACTGGATGTGCTTAGCAACTGCTTTAAGAGCGGCTAGGTCTTGAATCTTTCCAGACTTTAATCCCTTCTCAGCCATCTCTCTGTGTTTGATCATTTCAAAAAATGGCTTGCCAATGCCAGCTAAGATTCTTTCATAGAAAGGAGCTTCTTGTATGTCTATAAAGGTCATGACCATTTCTGATTCTGTCATTGAAAGAATAACTGGTGTTTTTAACTGGTTGCACCAACGCAACTGAGAAAAGGTTTGCACATTAACCCAGTGATGTGACACTGCTAAACGGGTTTGTGAAACCGAGATTCATTTGGGTTCGGGGGCTTAATTATGCGGAGGAAAGGTGTTAGGCGCCCCCCAAAATTCGTGTTACCACGGTGACCGCCACTTTTCAAGAAATTGTTATATGAATGTGTGTGTGTGTGTGTGGGTCAATGTGCTGTTATTTGGAAGTAGTGCAAGGCCTTGTTCGCACCTATATACGAAGGGTTTGAATTTGTATGAAAAATTCAGTTGTAAACATGATATAGCAGTGATGTTTTGTAAAAGAGGTTTTTCCAACCCTGTGCTCAATAGTAATTGAGACCTTTTCGTACTTCCATTTTATTGTTAAATGTTTGGCTTGATTGCTTTTATTTTTGAGATGCGAAGCATCTTCGAGAAAAAAATATATAGTAGTGTCGAACTCCTAATGGGCATGAAAGCCATCTAAGGAAATTCAAACATCGTGAATAATTTACAAGCTGCTTACAGCTGAAATGTCCATCACGGGGACCGAATCTAGATTCAGTAAACTAAATCTATGATCAAATGATTCTTAGGCTCACATGATGCCGTAGTTTAAATGAAAGCAGTAAGCAGTTATATATATAAAAGCTGAATATATATATATATATATATATATATATATATAGACATGATCAACCACCACGAAGCACCTCCATGGGGGATACGAAATGTAAATATATAAAAGCGGTAAATATATATATAGAGACATGATCAACCACCACAAAGCACCTCCATGGGGGATCAGAAATGTAAATAAAGCAGTAAATGCGATCAACCACCACGAAGTAAACTCCAGGCGGGACTGAAGGTAAAGAAAGGAGTAAAAACGATCAACCGCCACGAAGTAAACTCCAGGCATGACAAAAATGTAAATATATATATAAGCGGTAAACGCACATGATATATATATCGATCCCGGCTCAGTTTATCATTTCAGCGATTTATCGCTATATATATATATATAAAGTAAGTAAATGCTCCGGACATGAGTCCAGGCTCAATCGAGGCATAACTCGATAATGTTAGTCCACATATATAAATATATAAATATAAGTATATATATACAAACAGAAATAAAAACCACGGACCGAAGTCCGGGCATACACACAATACACGACTCTCAATGTGAAGAAGAGTGTGTGTAAGAAGGCTTATAGTGGGCTGCCAATGAAGACTTTTATAGCATTAAGTGGATGAACACTCAGCTCCCACAAATAAAAATGTAGCTATATGTGAGCTCACAAGTGTTTAAAATGAGAAAGCACTCAATATAGGGTGTGTACAGAGCAAATTGAATATGGCTTCCTCGCCTTTCTTCTCTTGAATATGGCCACCCCAAGCTCTATATTTATAGATATGGGAGTTGCAAATGTACCTGTGGCAGCTGCAGATGCACATGCGGCTGCCCGGGGTGCCCCAGGCTCTACAGGTTTTGCCTTCTCAAAGTACGTGCATGCGTACAACGTGATATCCACTCGAACTTGCAGAACTTCAATCTGAGCATCCGATTGAGGTGTATAAGACCTGTTTTGGACTGTTGTTGTCCAGAGCTGCGCAATAACATGGGATTAGAGGTTGTACGAAGTCAGGAAGATAGAACCATGTCCTATCTCTTCAAGCTTCAAATTCTATCTGGTGTGCTGCCTTGCGTAGTAGTCACTCGGGATTGCAACTCCTTGGTTCTTGTGGGACATTGTTGTGTAGAATTTATGTTGATTTTTATTTGTTGAGACGACGCCATGTGAGGTTGAGGTGGCAATTTAACGACTTTGCCATTCACCGGGGTTATCTCTAATTTTTGCTGATAAAACAAACAATGCTCAGGGTTATCTCTGAGATTGGGCTGCTGCAAGTGTTGAATGCCCTCAGGGTTATCTCTGAGGTGTGCCTGTCCTCCCGGGGTTATCTCCGGATTTATGAATTTAGTTCCTCGGTGTGAGTCTTGAGGTTGAAGCTGTCTGCATTGGTCGAAACAAGCATCTCCGAGGTTATCTCTGGAACTACAACTGCACTCCTTGGGGTTATCTCCAAGGTTGACATTATTTTTCCCGGTGTTGTTTCCGGGACTAAGACTGAACATCTCGGTGTTATCTCCAAGATTAATCGGCCTTCTCCGGTGGAATTTTCGGTATTTACACTGCTATCCTCGGGGTTATCTCCGAGGTGGGTAAAGGATACTCCCGGTGTGTTTTCTGGGATTGAAACTGAACTTCTAGTGGTATTTTCGGGATTAAGTTGAGCTGTCTTCCAGGGTTATCTCTGAAAGAAGATTCTGCACTTCCTGCAATGTTAGTAACAGGTAGGTAGAAAATTTTGAGTGTCTACAGTAACCGTAGTAAGTATCAACAATGATATGAAGGTATCCTAGTATTGCTACAATTTGTTAGTAAATATACGATTCCTTGGATTCTAAAATGGCAGTACGACCTTCTTACCCCAGTCAAAGAGATAATCCATCAGTCTCCTACTTATAGTCATCTTGTTACGACTACAGAAATTTTTTCAGTCACCATGGTTTCCCGCCTATTCTTTATTAAGTGGTGGGATAAATTTAACGTTAATAGGATTGTAGGTCAAGTTCAGAATGAATTTCCTTCTGTCCGTCTTCCTTTTGTGCCAGTTAAATCAATCCTAGCCAAAGGATCTTCCAGTAAAACAAAAGAGTCAAGAGTCAGTCCAACAGGTTCTACAAGCTCCCTTGATATCTCTAATATCAAAAATTCCAAAGTTAAAGATTTAAAGCTCATGGCTCAAGCCATTCAAAATAGATTTCTCAGTTACGTGAAGAGGTAGAAGCATCAGAGTGTTCTTCTTCTTCTCATGGTTCCACTGCTGGTAATGGTGAGGAGGTTGATGATGACCCATATAGCACCATCAACCTGCAAGATGCTCAGGACTCATTTGCCTTACGTTTCAGTTAATTATTGTTCCTGTTTTTCACCAAAAGCAGCCTTCCAGTCAAAAGACGCTCTTCCACTAAAAGTAATTTCCAGTCACATACGCGTGCTCCAGCTTTTCCACCGAAAGCATCCACTAAGTCAAAAGATTTGGTCATTTTCGTCAAAAGTTGCCGAAAGCATATATGCATAGTAAAAAGTCAGCACTGTTTTACTGTTCCTTAATAGTAAAAGTTGTCTATAATCATTTACTTTTGTAATAGTTAGATTGTAATAGTTCTTTCCTTATTCTATAAAAGGAACTTGAACTTAGTTAACAAGGCAGACTTAAAAAGACTCAGAGTTCTTTCCCTGACGAATCTTTAGGCTCTGTTCTCTCTTCTCTTCATCTACAATTCTAATGTTCTAAACAAACCTGTAAGTCACTTTTATTTTAAGTAAATTTATATTTAGTTATCAATAAAATTATTAAAATTTTAGTAATTAAATTGTGTTGTTTATATGCGCCATTCTGATCTTATCTCTATCCCTTACCTTATCTTATTCCACCCTTATTTTATAAGACCCTAACTTTTATGAATAAAGATGAATTTTCTATAATTATCATTTTTAAATATTATGGAATGAATTTGATATAATGTTATAGTTGTGTGTAATATTTAGAAATTTTTCAAAGTACGCAAGTTGTTTATAATATTCGATTGGTCAAGGAATATTCGTTTTAACAGGAATATTCGTATTTATTTACACAATCATTGGTGGACCCTATTAACGGAATTATTGTTTGATTGAGAAAACGACAAAAAATATTTTATGAAAATAACGTGGAAGTTTTACCGTTAATCATCAAACACTCAATGTTAAAAGTACAGAATACGCATGGTTGCATAAGTAGCACAAGATTTTATTATTGATGTTTACGTGAGAAGTCACTCGCTTTTGTTCAATTATTGCTTCAAGAATTGTTGCATAGTATCTCACGTTATTTGATTCAATTATTGTCAATATTTTATATATTATTAAAATAATAATTGAGATAACAAAGTTGTTAATATTATTATTTGCATTATTAACGATGTCTAGAAGTTCTGCCAAGGAGAGGTTTGGTCACCTAATTGCGCGCCAATAGAGAGAAATCCTTATTGGAAAACCCCATCTTTCCTGGGAACGACCTGGTCGATTAATAGTGTGAATTATGATAATGATGATGAAGATTTGTTTTATTAGTATTATTAATGTAATAAAATGTAAAAGCTTTTTATATAAAATGTAATACTTTTATAAAATTATTCGCTTTATTAGGCTAATAGTAAAATCTTTTTTATATAAAATGTAATACTTTTATAAAGTTATCTATTTTATTAGACAATAATTAGAATATATTATATTTTATTATGCATAGTGTTTTCATAGTGTTTGCATAGTAAAATCTTTTTATATAAAATAGAATACTTTTATAAAGTTATTCGCTTTTATTAGATTATAAATAGAATATATTATATTTTATTATAAACCAATTTGGACCGTCTGCTTAAAAAGTAAATCAATCTCGACTGCTCATGGATTGATTACTATTCAATCCATTCTTCTATAAATAGAAGCTCATTCCTTCATTATTTCTTACGAATTCAATTTGAAACTCTAGAGAGAGAAATCAGAGAGAAATTCTTCATCTATAATCTTGAGCGTATTTCTTTAGCGCTTAATAAAGCTTTGAGCGTAGTGCAAGTTTCTTCAAGTATATCCTCGCCTCTACCGCTTTAGAGTACTCTTCTTTATAAGGTAAGGGTAATATTTTTTCATATTCATGAAGAGAACTTCTGTTATTCCATTCTTTATTATTCTGTTGGAATAACCTGTATACGCGGTCTACCCTATACTTTATGAAATTCTTTTGTTATTCCATTATTTATTATTCTGCTGGAATAACCTATCAATGTGAAGTACCGCATACATGGTGAAATAATGTTGTTATTCCATTCTTTATTATTCTGTTGGAATATCCTCATCTGTATGCTTTTATGTCCGACTTCGTTCCGCCTTTATTATTCTTCGTTGAATATCCCGTCATGCAAGCGCTTTATGTCGGACCTGGTTCCGTTATTTATTATTCTGTTGGAATAACCTGTCTATGCAAAGTACCGCATGCATGGTGATTTCTGTTGTTATTCCATTCTTTATTATTCTGTTTGAATATCCTATCGGTGCGACATTACCTTTGATCGTTCCGTTATTTATTATTCATTGAATAACTTTATCATCGCGGCATACCGCATGCATGGTGATTTCTTTTGTTATTCCATTCTTTATTATACTCGGTTGGTTAAAGTTTTGACTTCTATACTCCATGAAATTAGTGGAATATCCTTGATATTTGCGCTTCATCCAAAGATTCTTTTCATGAAAATATTTTTCCGAGCATTCTTAAATTTTACTCTACAAAGAAGTATCCTATTGACATTTTGATGTTATTAGTTCTGAATAAATTAATTCTTGAACTTGTTTTATTGAACTCTTATATCATTGTCATCATCCTCATGTTTATATTTTTTTTTGAAAGTCATATGTGGCTCAGAAGTGCATAGATGGACTTGGTATGATTATGACCGAGAGATTATTCTTGTAATCATCATGACCGTTAATGTTACAAATGATGTGGTAAAATTCCTCATTGGCTCGTAGTGCATTGATGGATGTTTGTTGTCATGATCATGACCATTGATGAATACACACGAATATCCTTGGCCCGTAGTGTATGGATAATTTGTGGTTGTGATACTAATGAATATCCTCGGCCGTAGAAGTGTGGATGATGTGGTTTATTTATTAAGTCGAGTCCCAAAGAATAAAAGTGATGAAAAACCTTTTAAATCATAAAAGATAGTAGATTTTATTCTCTACTTGACTCTTTTAATGGATTGTATGTTCCGCTGCAGTTAAACTTGATGTCTATTGTATTTTATCAGTTTAACATTGTTGAAGAATAATGATAATTTATTCTGCTTCATCTTAGTCATAATATTTCTTGGGCTAGTTGAGCTCACCCTTTCTTTCATTGTTCTCTTCGGGAAATGAGAACATAGTCAGGACTAGTCCGAGAATAGAGTGACGGTCCAGATGATAGTATTAGTAGTCCTCACTATTTTGTTAAATAGTGTGACAATAAATGTAATGAGGACTTATTCTGAGAGTGGATATTGTCTAGAAGACAATATTTGTATTAAAACTCACAGCTCTCTTGTTGTATATTAAAGATTGTATTTGTATTTTGTACCATGTATTTGGCGACTCAGAATAGGTGATGTATACCTATTTTGGGGGCGCCACATTAGTATCAAAGCTTAGGATATGATCCCACAGGTGAGATGTGAGACAAGAACTAGGAGGGGAGAGACGGGGAATTCTTCATTAGTATGACCTACCTAAGTTTATTTGGTATTTAATTGGTCGATCAGAGTATTGGGATAATATGTGATATGTTAATTAACCCTTGTTTTGTGGTAGTATTTGAAAATGGCATCCGAGAATGTTGAGAACATCAATGGAGTACAGGAGACCGTTGAGTCTCCACAGATCAATAATCAAGACAATGTGCATCAGGAAGGCGATAATCCTCATGCAAACAACAACACCGACCAAATGATGAACGATGGAATGTTCAGAGGCTTTATAAATTCATGCAAAGATCGTGCAAGAGACTCTCGTCCCAAAATGCGGTGGAAACACCGGCAACTCTCTTGACGGTCATCGCTAAGCGATTCAAGGAACTGGGACCACCGGAGTTTTTGGAGAGCCAAAACCACTTAAGGTAGAGACGTGGATAAAGTAGATCTGCAAGATATTTGATGTCTTGGGATGCTCCGAGAGCAAAGGTTCCTTTGCCACCTTCATATTGCGTGGCAGAGGCGACATCGGTGGGAATCAGAAACGACTCAACCCGCCCTTTGAAGATGACTTGGGAGAAGTTCCAAGAATTGTTCAACGACAAGTACTTTCAAAGTATTCGTCACATGAAAGAGGTAGAGTTCATTAAGCTGGAGCAAAACAACATGACCGTGTCGCAATCTGAAGCCAAGTTTGTCGAGTTGTCCGGTTTATGTCCCATTTGGTTGATAATGAGGAGAGAATGATGCGAATGTTTCTAAGAGGTTTGAAACCCGAGATACGTCAATATCTTATCTCTCATAAACTGTGTTTGTATTCAGATGTTGTTAATAAGGCACAATTATTGGAGCGCGATAATGAGTCAACCCAACCAAAAGAGAGCAGCCGACAAAATGATAATACCAGTGATAACAGTCATCGAAGTTGTGACAATAAGCGTGGAGGGAATCAACATGCCAGAAATGGTAACCACTTCGGTAGTAATCATGGCCAAAAACAAAAAGAATGGACATTTCAAGAAGAGGAGATTCAACAATGATGGAAAGACGTCAGCACCAGCACCCGTGGTTAAGGAAGGAGAACAACCACCTATCATATGCTCCAAATGCGGAGGGGAAGAACACATCAGTCCAAACTGCGTGATGCCGTCCAAAGCATGTTATAATTGTGGATAAGAAGGTCACCTAACCCGATTTTGTCGTTCACCGAAGATAAGTTCAGCTAGGATGGAGGCACCAAAGGACGTCCCAAAAAAGTCAAAGCCAGTAGTGCAAGGGAGAGCATTCATCGGGACCTCCCAAAAAGCAAGGAACCCGAACGAGGTCATCACGGGTAAGCTTATCATAAACTCTAGCGAAGTTTATACCTTATTTGATACCGGTTTTACCCATTCTTTTATTTCTCCTACTTGCGCTCAACGTTTAAATTTGACTCTTGAGAAATTAGACTTTGACTTATCTGTTGAAACTCCATTGGGAGAAACCTTCATTACATCCACTGTTTATAAGTCTTGTTTGGTTCAAATCTGTACCTCACATTACCTCATCGATCTTATTTCATTGAAAATACTTGCATTTGACGTAATTCTAGGGATTGATTGGTTAACCACTCATCATGCAAAAATTGATTATTTTCGTAAGGTTGTTAGCTTTCATATTACTAACCAACCTATTATGCGAATTCAAGCAACCAAACCATTAAAATCAATCACTATCATCTCAAGCCATAAAGTTATTCGTTTATTAAAAAACGGATGTCAAGCTTTCCTAGCTCATGTCACAGATCTAAACAAAAATATGTCAGTTTTGAATGATATTTCTATTATTAATGAATTTCCTGACGTATTCCCTGAAGAACTTCCTGGCCTACCTCCAGAACGTGAAATTAAATTTTGTATCGACCTTGAACCCGGTACAAAACCCATTTCCAAAGCCCCATATCGAATGGCTCCTATTGAACTTCAGGAGTTAAAGACCCAACTGCAGGAATTGTTAGACATTGGCTTTATTCATTCTAGTACTTCTCCTTGGGGTGCTCTTGTTCTATTCGTGAAAAAGAAAGATGGGAGTATGCGACTTTGTATTGATTATCAGGAGTTGAATCATGTCACCATCAAAAATAGGTACCCATTGCCACATATTGATGACCTATTTGACCAGTTGTAAGGAGCCAAATTCTTTTCAAAGATTGATCTTCATTCCGGATATCACCAATTGAAGATTAGAACCGATGACATTCCAAAGACGGCTTTCAGAACTCGGTACGGGCATTATGAATTCCTAGTTATGTCTTTTGGATTAACTAATTCTCTTGCTACCTTCATGGATATGATGAACCGAGTATTCAAGAAATATTTGGATCACTTTGTGGTCGTCTTTATTGATGACATCCTTATTTATTCCAAAAGCCGTGAGGATCATGAGCAACACTTGAGGCTGATACTCCAAAAGCTTCATGAATATAAGCTTTATGCCAAGTTAAAGAAATGCGAGTTCTGGCTTGATGAAGTAGCATTCCTTGGGCACGTAGTATCAAGTCATGGAATATATGTTGACCCAGCAAAGATTGAAGCTATTCAAAGCTGGGAGCAACCTAAATTAGTGACTGAAGTACATAGCTTTCTCGGCTTAGCTGGTTATTATCGGAGATTCATAGAAGGGTTTTATCGAATCGCTACTCCCTTAACTTAGCTGACTCAGAAAGATACAAAATTCGGTTGGAATGAGGAATGTGAGAAGAGTTTTCAAGAACTCAAGAGAAGACTCATTTCAGCACCTGTTCTGACAATACCATCTGGCCCGCAGGGATTTGTCATCTACAGTGATGCTTCAGGCAAAGGGTTAGGATGTGTTCTCATGCAACATGGGAAAGTCATAGCCTATGCCTCTCAACAACTCAAAGAATATGAGAGGAATTATCCTACTCATGATCTAGAGTTGGCAGTTGTTGTCTTCACACTTAAAATTTGGAGGCATTACTTGTATTGGGAGAAAGTGGAGATCTTTACGGATCATAAAAGCCTCAAATATTTCTTCACTCAAAAGGAACTCAACATGTGACAGCGACATTGGCTTGAACTGTTGAAAGATTATGATCATACCATTTAATACCATCCTGGAAAAGCGAACGTGATAGCTGACGCATTAAGTAGAAGATCATATGCGGGTACGAGTGCGATATTGTCAATGCAAAGGCCCATTTTGTATGACTTGCAAAGGATGGAGATAGAGATAAAGAATCCAGGGACCCACGTGATGATGGCAAATATACGAGTAGAATCGACTTTAATCGATAAAGTTAAAGTTGCTCAAGCTATAGACCTGGAGCTGATGCATATGAGGAAGAAAGTACAAGAAGGTGCTATGCCGGAAGTAAGAATCGATGAAGAAGGAATACTTAAAGTCAAATCCAGACTTTGTGTTCCTAATGACCCTGATTTAAAGTATAAAATCATGATGGAGGCGCACAACACACCGTTTGCAATCCATCCTGGGAGTACCAAAATGTATCATGATCTTCGACATATATTTTTGGTGGGGCAATATGAAGAGAGAAATAACACTGTTTATCTCAAGGTGTCTAACTTGTCAACGAGTCAAGGCGGAACATCAAGTACCAAAAGGTCCATTGCAACCACTTGAAATTCTAGAATGGAAGTGGGAGCACATTACCATGGATTTCAAGCATCGGTCTTCCCAAGGTTTCTCAAGGCATAGATGCAATTTGGGTCATTGTTGATAGATTGACCAAGTCTGCTCATTTCTTATCAATACGAGAAACTTATACACTTGAACGTCTTGCTCGTATGTACATAAACGAGGTTCTAAGATTGCATGGTATGCCAGTATCCATAGTTTCTGATCGAGACCCAAGATTCACTTCAAGATTTTGGGTTAGTTTGCAAAAAGTTATGGGCACGCATTTATAATTTAGTTCGACATATCATCCTCAGACGGACGGACAATCAGAGAGGACTATTCAAACTCTTGAAGATTTATTAAGACTATGTGTCCTTGACTTCAAGGGAAGTTGGGACAAGTTCTTACCATTGGTGGTGTTTTCCTACAACAACAGTTATCAAGCAAGTATTGGCATGGCTCCATTCAAGGCGTTGTATGGAAGAAAGTGTCGTTCACCAGTATGCTGGGATGAGGTGGGTGAAACAACGTTGTTGGGACCGGAGTTGGTACGTATGACTACTGAAAAGATTCAAACGATCCGACAACGTATAAAAACCTCACAAGACCAACAAAAGAGTTATGCTGATCTTCATCGAAAGGACGTGGAATTCGATATTGGAGATCATGTGTTATTACGTGTTGCTCCATAGAAAGGAGTTACGAGATTTGGAAAGAGAGGAAAGCTCAATCCTTAATTCATTGGCCCATTTTTAATCCTCGATCGAGTAGGGACTGTAGCCTATAGACTCGCTTTACCGCCAAGTATGTCTCGTGTTCATAACGTTTTTTATATATCCATGTTACGTAAATATGTGAAAGACTCGAACAACATTAATGAGTTAGAACTGGATGAAATAGCGGAAGATTTAACGTATGAAGAGGTTCCTGTTCAAATCTTAGATAAGAAGGAACATATTCTACGCTCCAAGGTTATACCTCAAGTCAAAGTTTTATGGAGGAACCACGATGTTGAGGAAATGACCTGGGAGTTAGAATCTGAAATTAAATCAAGATATCCTTACCTCTTCGACATACCAGATACGTACCCTAATTTCGAGGGTGAAATTTCATAAGAAGGGGAGATTGTAAGACCCCAACTTTTATAAATAAAGATGAATTTTCTATAATTATCATTTTTAAATATTATGGAATGAATTTGATATAATGTTATAGTTGTGGGTAATATTTAGAAATTTTGCAAAGTACGCAAGTTGTTTATAATATTCGATTGGTCGGGGAATATTCGTTTTAACGGGGAATATTAAGATGACTCAAGCACAATCATTAGTGGACCCTACAACGGAATTATTGTCGATTGAGAAAACGACAAAAAAATTTTATGAAAATAACGGCGGAAGTTTTACCGTTAACTATTGAGACACACCAAAGGTTAAAAGTACGAGAATACGCTGGTTTGCATAGTAGCACACCAGATTGATTATTGATGCTTACGTGAGAAGTCACTCGGTTTTGTTCAATTATTGCTTCATTAATTCTTTTATAGTATCTCACGTTATTTGATTCAATTATTGTCAATATTTTATATATTATTAAATCAATAATTGAGATAACAAAGTTGTTAATATTATTATTTGCATTATTAACGATGTCTAGAAGTTCGGAGAGGTTTGGTCACCTAATTACGCCGCTAATATAGCGAAAATCCTTATTGAAAGCCCTCTTTCCCAGGAACGACACAGTCGATTAATAGTGTGAATTATGATAATGATGATGAAGTTTTGTTTTATTAGTATTATTAATGTAATAAAATGTAAAAAGTTTTTATATAAAATGTAATACTTTTATAAAGTTATTCATTTTATTAGGCTAATAGTAAAATCTTTTCATATAAAAATGTAATACTTTTATAAAGTTATCTGTTTTATTAGACAATAATTAGAATATATTATATTTTATTATGCATTGTGCTTGCATAGTGTTTGCATAGTAAAATCTTTTTATATAAAATAGAATACTTTTATAAAGTTATTCGTTTTATTAGATTATAAATAGAATATATTATATTTTATTGTAAACCAATTTGGACCGTCCGTTTAAAAGTAAATCAATCTGGACCGTTCATGGATTGATTACTATTCAATCCATTCTTCTATAAATAGAAGCTCATTCCTTCATTATTTCTTACGAATTCACTGAAACTCTAGAGAGAGAAACTGTAGAGAGAATTCTTCATCTATAATCTTGAGCGTATTTCTTTAGCGTTTAATAAAGCTTTGAGCGTAGTGCAAGTTTCTTCAAGTATATCCTCCGCTTCCCTACTTCTGTAGTACTCTTTCTTTATAAGGTAAGGGTATATTTTTTCATATTCATGAAGAGAACTTCATTATTCCATTCTTTATTATTCTCATTGGAATAACTTTTGTATCTGCTATTTACCCTATACTTTATGAAATTCTTTTGTTATTCCATTATTTATTATTCTCACTGGAATAACCTATCAATGTAAGTACCGCATACATGGTGAAATAATGTTGTTATTCCATTCTTTATTATTACATTGGAATATCCGCATGCATGCGTTTTATGTCTGACCTGGTTCCGCTCTTTATTATTACATTGGAATATCACGTGCAAGCGCTTATGTAGGACTGGTTCCGTTATTTATTATTCTGTTGGAATAACTTTTGTCTATGCAAAGTACCGCATGCATGGTGATTTACATTGTTATTCCATTCTTTATTATTACATTGGAATATCCTATCGGTGCGTATTACACTTTGAATCGTTCCGTTATTTATTATTCATTGGAATAACTTTTATCATCGCGGCAATCGCGCATGCATGGTGATTTCTTTTGTTATTCCATTCTTTATTATACTCAGTTGGTTAAAGTTTTGACTTCTATACTCCATGAAATTAGTGGAATATCCTTGATATTTGCGCTTCATCCAGTATCTTTTCATGAAAATATTTTTCTGAGCATTCTTAAATTTTACTCTACAAAGAAGTATCCTATTGACATTTTGGATGTTATTAGTTCCTGAATAAATTAATTCTTGAACTTGTTTTATTGAACTCTTATATCATTGTCATCATCCTCATGTTTATATTTTTTTTGAAAGTCATATGTGGCCTGTAGTGCATAGATGGACTTGGTATGATTATGACCAGGATTATTCGGTGTAATCATGACCGTTAATGTTACAAATGATGTGGTAAAAGTCCTCATTGGCTCGTAGTGCATTGATGGACAGTTGTTGTCATGATCATGACCATTGATGAATACACGAATATCCTTGGCCCGTAGTGCATGGATAATTTGTGGTTGTGATACTAATGAATATCCTTGGCCGTAGTGCAGGGATGATGTGGTTTATTTATTAAGCTGAGTCCCAGCAATAAAAGTGATGAAAAACCTTTTAAATCATAAAAGATAGTAGATTTTATTCTCTACTTGACTCTTTTAATGGATTGTATGTTTCGCTGCAGTTAAACTTGATGTCTATTGTATTTTATCAGTTTAACATTGTTGAAGACTAATGATAATTTATTCTGCATTATCTTAGTCATAATATTTCTTACTGGGCTAGTTGAGCTCACCCTTTCTTTCACTGTTTCTCTTGTGAAATGAGAACATAGCGGGACTAGTCGGGGAACGAGTGATGGTCCGTATGATAGTATTAGTAGTCCTCACTATTCTCATTAAATAGTGTGACAATAAATGTAATGAGGACTTATTCTCGAGAGTACCTTCTTAATTAATTTAATTTGTTAATATTCAAAAATTTTTTCTTGTTCTTGTTCAGAAGTCACCTAACTTGTTGTAGTGCACCTTATTTGTGTCTATCCTTTGTAAGTCTCTTTGGTGAGAAGTGTGGTATTATAGAACATAAGTATACGTCTGCTTAAGGTAAGAGGGTATGCATGAAAAAACAATGAGCATGATTTAATTTTAAATTTGGTAAAAGATGAAAAGATTATTTAGATCCAACTCCTCAAATTAGTAATGTAGGTCGACTTTGCCTCATGTTCCAGACATAGTTAACCAAGAAGAACATAGTTATGAAAACATCAGTCAAGTTTTAAATGATTGGAACATACCCAGAGTTTCTCCTAGAGAGATTTATCAGTTATCCTTTTTGGATAACTTCAAAACGGATTACAATGTAAAAATAGTTGAAAAGGTTTACGCCATTAACAAAGAATATGAAAACTGTAGTCTTTTATCTCCTGATGTTATTAAAAAACATAGGAAAAAAGGGTTATAATTTCATTCATATTGGTCTTGTTCAAGTTGCAGTTAATCCATTAAACATCAAAGGAATTAATTCAAGTATCTACCTCTATCTTAGAGATGCTAGATTTCTTAATTATTTCCCGAGTATCATTGGCATTATGGAATCAAGTCTGCATAATGGACCTATCCATTTCAATTGATTTCTTGATTTCACATTAAGCCTAAGTGATCACAATCTATTAAAAACTTTAACTTTAAACATTAAAACTGCTGGAGAAATTACTCAAATGATTTAGGGTTCTCAGCCTCTAGCTTTGATTTATAGGATATATTATAAGACCATGAAAACAAACTTAAATGTTCATGCTCTTAATAAAAGTTCTAAAGATCAAACTGTTTTAATTCAAAGTTCAACTACTGATGCTAATGTTCAGATCCCGAGAACCATTCTCTAGAAAGACATTACATTACCACAACAACCAGTAAATAACAATTTATTAAATGTTGAAAACATTAGACAATTTTCTGATGGTACGGTCAAAATAAGTTTTGAACGAACCAGAAGAACAGTATCATAGAATATTTTACTAGTTCTTCAGCACATTCAATCCAAACTAGAAGAGATATTTAAGTACTTAGTAACCCTTCTATTAGGGATATAAAAATGAAATGTATCCTTAATCAAGGTCAGGCTATTCATCCTTGTTATACTCATAATGACCCAGTAGAAGAAGAAAGTTCTTCTTCTCCTACTCCTTCAGAGTTTCCTACACAGTCAGACTTTGAAGCCCCTATCAATAATCAATTATAAGTCATTAAAAAAGAATTTAAATTAGATTGTGATAATCTTGTTAAAGATTTTAATTCCAAATCTAATAGGGAAAAAGGACATTTATTTCGTTCTAATCATCCATCTGATAAAGAACGGGAAAAAGTAGTTAATAGATGGAAACGATTTATTAACAATGAACAGATAAACATTACTTTTTATAATTGGTATGACCAATATCAGGGAAAATGTAATGTTATAACCAAAACACAATGGGTTAAAGAAGATAAGTCAAAAGTTTCTTCTAGTCATCCTCCTCTTGAAAATGTTCTTCTTTCTATCAAAATACATCATTATTGTCAAATCCTTTCAAGATTTACGATGGTAATAAAGATGATAAAAAGATTATTGAACAATTTAAATTTCAATAATCAATATCTAGCAACCATAGGTAAGCATCTAGATAAAATTGAAGAAAAATTTGAAGAAACAATTATTAAAAAACCCGATTCAAAGATTGAACAACCTTTTATTAAAACTACCTAAAATAGAACTAAATTGGGTTTACCACCCAATAACGATGGTGAACTTGTCAAAGTCATTGACAAATTTATTAAAAAATTAAAAACTAAAGCCAGTACAAGTGACACTATAGCTATTATAGATCAGGTTGAATCCGATAATGAAAGCAATAGTCCATCTATCAATCTAATACGGTTTTAGATCTTAATGATCAGCTAAATAAATTAACTATCAATAACAGCAGTATTATAAGAAATTGGTATTCTAGGCCTACTCCTCCGGATTTACAATTCAAAGAGAAAAATCTAGATAAGCAATTTTCTGTTTCCTCTAATAAAATTTATGAATGGAATATCGATGGTTTCAGTGAACAAGAGATTTTAAATAAGTTAAACCACATGTCCAAGGTATCTTATAGCTGTATCACTAAATTCAACAATCTGACTCAGTCGGATATCGTTAAATTAATAGTTAGTGGATTTACTGGTATTCTTAGATCTTGGTGGGAAAAACATCTCATAGAAGATACTAGACTATCAATTATCCATGTTGTCCAATTGGATAACGATGGAAACCCTATCTTTGATAAAGATGTTGGTGTTGGTCCACCTGATGGAGTTAATACTCTAATATTCACTATATTCAAGCATTTTGTTGGGACTCCTAGTAATATAACAGAAAGAATTTACGATCAGTTAAGTAATCTCACTTGTCCCACTCTAAGTGACTTTAGATGGTACAAAGATGTGTTTACTTCTCGAGTTATGATGTGTAATGATAGCAATAAACTATTCTGGAAAGAAAAATTCGTTAATGGTTTACCTTCATTATTTGCTCATAAAGTTCGTGAAGAATTGAGTAAAGATTTAGGTTATATTGGTTATGATAATTTAACCTATGGTGATATTAGAAGTTATATTCAAAAAATTGGGTTAAAAATGTGCATTGATTTTAAATTAGCTAAGCAAGCTAGTAAAGATAAAAACAAGGCAAACTATGAGTTAGGAACTTTTTGTGAACAATATGGTTTACCTCCTGTTGCTCTCTCTAGAAGAAAGCAAAAACATAAACATATTGATTCCCATAAAAGTTACAAACGTCATACAAAGAGACGCAATCATAACAAAGATAAAAATCAAGATAGTTATTACACTAAACCTAAAACTTCAGGTAGGAAATACAATAAAAAACCAATTTCTTTTGATAAAAATAAAATTGTTTGCCACAATTGTGGGCAGAAAGAACACTATAAAAATGAGTGCAAAATAAAAAAAAATTATCCCAGTTAAATGTTTCAAGTGAAGATACTGAACAACTATTAGAATTAATGAGAATAGAGAAAAACATCAGTAATGATGATGGTTCTGATATTTCTTATTCTTCTACTAGCAGTATTAGTAACAAGGAAACAAGTAGTGATAATGAAGATGTTACTATTTGTGCTGATAATTGTAACGAAAATTGTTGAAATAAAAGATTAAATGTGATTACCAAAGATGACGAAGAAAGCTCTTTGTTGATCGATTTAATTAGTAAAAATTTTGACCCTGAGTTAAAAATCCAGTATACAAGACAACTAAAAGATTTGTTAACTAAAGATAACAAAGTTAAGAACAAAATTATTAAAGCAAAAGAAAAGCCTATTTTTAGCCTTAATAAAACCCTTGAAAGATTTAAAACTCCGGTTAAAGAAGTTACCCTTCCAAAATTAAATCAAAAAGTTAATAAACTTAAAAGAGAAATTTCTAACTTAAAATTAGATGTTTCTAATTTAAGAAGAAAGTAATTGAAGACAAAAAATCAGACCTTCAAGTACATGATTCCTCTTCTAGTGATGAAAATCATGATGAACCAAAATCATCGGGTACTAAAGAAGAGCCAGATCTTTTTGTTCAAGGTCTTTCTCTTAAAAGAATTAAAGATATAACCATCCAAAAATGGTATATCTCTATTAACTTGATTGTCGATAAAACCTTCTCGATACAACTTCCTGCCTTAGTTAATACAGGAGCAGATATGAATTGTATCCAAGAAGGATTAATCCCAACCAAGTACTATAAGAAGACTAGTGAAAATTGAATTCAGCTAATAGTAGTTAAATGAAAATAAAATATAAACTGCCTAAAGTTCATATTTGTCATGATAACATGTGTTTTAAATCATCATTTGTTTTAATCCACAATCTTACAGATAAGATCATCTTAGGAGTACTGTTTATATATTTATTATATCCTTTTACTACTAGTAATGAAGGATTAAGTTGTAAACATTTAGGAAAGAGAATAACATTTAAATTTCTAATCAAACCTAAAGAAAGAGATTTAAGATTTATCCAGGATGAATCCATTTCAAATTATTTGAATTTATTAAATTGCAAATCCATCATTTAAACTTCTTAAAGGAAGAAATTAGATATAAACATATTGAAGAACAACTTAAAAATAAAGGTGTTCAAGAAAAGATTGAAGAGTTAAAAACTTATTTAAAAGAAAACCTTTATTCTGACTCTCC
This sequence comes from Panax ginseng, assembly GCA_020205605.1. Classification (NCBI taxonomy): domain Eukaryota; kingdom Viridiplantae; phylum Streptophyta; class Magnoliopsida; order Apiales; family Araliaceae; genus Panax; species Panax ginseng. The sequence continues at coordinate 95,450,917 of CM035129.1, forward strand.
TAATGTCTTGGCATCGAAAGAAACATATTGTAAGGCTTCCTTACTTTAAGGAATTCAAAGAACATTTGATTCCTACTAAGGCTAGGCTAATAGAAATGAATCACGAACAAAATGGAGTCTTGTAAAAAGGAAATTAATGATCTCCTTTGTAAAGGGTTAATTAAACCTAGTAAATCTCCCTGGTGTTGTCCTGCCTTTTATGTCAACAATGAAGCAGAGAAAGAGAGAGGTGTTCCCCATCTAGTTATCAATTACAAACCATTAAATAAATTTTTAGAATGGATTAGGTACCCTTTACCTAATAAGGAAGACCTCATTAATAGATTGAGCAATGCCACTATCTTCAGTACGTTTGACCTCAAATCTGGATTCTAGCAAGTTGCCATTCATCTTGAAGATAGGTACAAAATAGCCTTTACCACCCCATTTGGTTATTACGAATGGAATGTTCAGGCATTTGGATTGAAAAATGCCCCTAGTGAATTTTAGAATATTCTGAATGACATTTTGAATCCTTTCAGTCATTTTATCGTCGTTTACATTGATGATATTCTCATTTTCTCCAGATCCATCGAAGAACACATTAAACATTTGAATTCGTTCTTCAAAACAGTTAAAATAATGGACTTGTTACATCCCTTTCCAAATGCGGTTTATTTCAAACTAAAGTTCGGTTTCTTGGTCTCAATATTTATCAAGGACTTATTCACTTATTGATAGAGCTATTCAATTTGTTGACATATTTCCGATAAGATTACCAATAAAACCCAACTCTGAGATTTTAGACTCTTGCTCAATTATATTGGCAAGTTCTATGAAAATCTCGTAAAATTTGCAAACCTCTCTTTTAGCGTTTGCAAAATAATCCTCCTCCTTGACTAACATTCACACTTCTGTCGTCCAACAAGTCAAAAAATATGATAAGGCATTGCCTTGCCTTGGCATCTCCAATGATTCCGCCTTTAAAATTGTTGAAACTGATGCCTCATATATTGGATTCAGAGGTGTCCTCGAACAAAAATTGACCCCCAATTCATCCGAACAAATTGTTCGATTTCATTCAGGTGCATGAAATCCTACACAATTAAATTACTGCACTATTAAAAAAGAAATACCTTCTTTAGTATTATGTATTAATAAATTTCAAAGTAACTTATTAAATCAAAAGTTTTTGGTTCGAATTGATTGTAAATCTGCAAAATATATTTTAGAGAAAGATGTTGAAAATATTGCCTCTAAACATTCTTTTGCGAGATGGCAAGCCCTATTAAACATTTTTTATTTTGAAATTGAATATAACAAAGGCAATAACAATTCAATTCCTGACTTTCTCACCTGGGAATTCATTAATACAGGTACCTTTCAGTCAAAATGAGTATGAGAGGAGGTTCTTCCTCTCGTGGTTCTGGCCGCCCTTCGGGCCCAAATAATCAGCCCAAAGGAACTTTGGTTCCTCACCCAGTTAATCCAGTCCCTTCAGTTAACCCAGTTAATAAATTCCAGGTTCTTGGAACCGTTCCTAAGCCCTTTAGTTCAGTTCTTGCGAGTAATCCCAAACCCGTTGATCCGTTCCGTAACCCTACCAAAGCCACAGCCTCAGCTATAGTTAATCAACCATCTTCCCAATTCAAACTCAATTGGGAAAATAACTTGTTTCATATTAAACCCCATATAAAACCTAGAGATAATCCCAATAAACTTGCTTCCCAGTTTTTTCCTCCGGGATGGCATTTCATTCCTCTTGATCCTTATAAATCCTTGTATTATTATAAGGATATCTTATTTTAAATCGAGTCGGTTTTCATCAAGCCCATTTATGCTAGGGATGATGAAACTAAAGTCCTTTATCACTTCTTTATACATTAAACAAATTATCCCGATAAGGCGATTGGGGTAATCATCCATCGATCTTCAACAACTTTTTAATCAAAATAATTCATTTTGTTATTATGATTATATGGAACCATGGAACAAGATCTTAGTCACTTTTATTTCTTTTGTATTTTTTTAGATTATCATCAAGTTTATTTACAATTATTTTAAAGGTTTGTCTGAGAGTTTCAATAAAATAACCATTAATATTTTTGAGGGATAATTATTATTTTAATATAGAACAGTTATTTTTCCCGAATTAGTTTGGAGGAAGAACCTCCTCATGAAGGTCACTTGCTATAATTCAGTGAGAGAAAGTCTGAATTGATTGATACTCCTTTGATATATTCAATTTCAAAATCAAAATTGCTTAATAGGATTGTTATCTCAATGAAGAATTTTCAGATGCTTATATTTTCAACATCTTTCTCAAAATATATTTTGCGATTTGTAATCAATTCGAACCAAAACCTTTTGATTTAATAAGTCACTTTGAAATTTATTAATACATCATACTAAAGAAAATATTTCTTTTTTAATAGTGTTGTAATTTAACTGTGTAGGATTTCATGCACCCGAATGAAATCGAACAATTTGTTCGGATGAATTGGGGGTCAATTTTTGTTTGAGGACACCTCCGAATCCAATATTTGAGGCATCAGTTTCAACAATTTTAAAGGCAGAATCATTGGAGATGACAAGGCAAGGAAAGGCCTTAACATATTTTTTGACTTGCTGGATGACAGAAGTGTGAATGTCAGTCCAATGGGGAGGATTACTTTGCAAAAGCTGAAAGAGAGGTTTGTAAATCTTCTTGAGATTTTCATAGAACTTGCCAATATAATTGAGCGAGCCTAGAAATCTCTGGAGTTGAGTTTTATTGGTAATCTTATCATGAAATCTGTCAGCGAAATGAATAGCTCTATCAATAGGCTAAATAAGTCCTTGATAAATATTGAGACCAAGAAACCGAACTTTAGTCTAAAATAAACTACATTTGGAAGGAGACAGAACAAGCCCATTATCTTTAACTGTTTTGAAGAATAATTTCAAATGTTTAATGTGTTCCTCAATGGATTTGGAGAAAATGAGAATATCATCAATGTAAACAACGATAAAATGACTGAAAGGATTCAAAATGTCATTGAGAATATTCTGAAATTCACTAGGGGCATTTTTTAAACCGAATACCTGACCATTCCATTTGTAATGACCGCCAATTTTGAATTTGGTAAAAGATGAATAGATTATTTAGATCCAACTCCTCAGCTAGTAACTGATCAGCTTTGCCTCATGTTCCAAACATAGTTAACCAAGAAGAACATAGTTATGAAAACATCAGTCAAGTTTTAAATGATTGGAACATACCCAGAGTTTCTCCTAGAGAAATTTATCAGTCAATCTTTTTGGATAACTTCAAAATGGATTACAATGTAAAAATTGTTGAAAAGGTTTACACTATTAACAAAGAATATGAAAACTGTAGTCTTTTATCTCCAAATGTTATTAAAAAACATAGGAAAAGGGGTTATAATTTCATTCATATTGGTCTTGTTCAAGTTGCAGTTAAGCCATTAAACATCAAAGGAATTAATTCAAGTATCTACCTCTGTCTTAGAGATGCTAGATTTCTTAATTATTTCCTGAGTATCATTTGCATTATGGAATCAAATCTACATAATGGACCTAAGTTGTTTGTAATCATTTACTTTTGTAATAGTTAGATTATAATATTTATTTCCTTATTCTATAAAAGGAACTTGAACTTAGTTACCAAGGCAGACTTAAAAAGATTCAGAGTTCCTTCTCTGATGAATCTATAGGCTCTGTTCTCTCTTCTCTTCATCTACCATTCTAATGTTCTAAACAAACTTGTAAGTCACTTTTATTTTCTGTAAGTTTGTAAATATTTTCAGTTATCAATAAAATTATTAATATTTTAGTAATTAAATTGTGTTGTTTATATGCGTCATTCTGATCTTATCTTATTCCCTTACCTTATCTTATTCCGCCCTGAACTTTAGGCAGTTTATATTTTATTTCCATTTGACTACCATTAGCTGAATTCAATTTTTCACTAGTTTTCTTATAGTACTTGGTTGGGATTAATCCTTCTTGGATATAATTCAGATCTGCTCTTGTATCAACTAAGGCAGGAAGTTATATCGAGAAGGTTTTATCGATAACCAAGTAAGACCGAATTTTATGAAATAAAATTATTCAATTTTTTATAATTATTATTAGGTAAATGGTTAAATTGATAAAAGTTTAAAGTTATGGGTGAATTATGCAAATTTTACAAAAATACATGAGTGGTATAAAATATTCATTGTTGTTTTAACGGGGAAGAATATTAGTTTGGTGCGTGGAATATTCTTCTTTGTCGGGAATATTAAATGCGATGGCGGTTAAATTGATCTTTTATGGGCCCCATAGCTATAAAATATTCATTGGATGAAGAAAAGCGACAAATATAAGTTTTTTATAAATGGCGTGCGTAGTTATTTTATTCACAGATTAATCTTTGTTAAAATACTAAAAATGGTTAAAACACGCGTAGCACACGGTATTGCACCAATTATTGATTCTTACGTGAAGACACTACTCAATAATTATTACGATAATTCTTTATTCAATATTTTATTTTATTGATTCAATAATTGCTTTGCATTGATATTTTATATTCTTTGTTGTTTTGATAAATTGTCATTACACGATTATTTTCCATTATCGAGACAATAATTCATATTATCTGAATAATATTATTGGATAACATTATTGGCAATGTCTAGAAAGTTCTGTCTAAGGAGAGGTTTGGTCACCTAATTGCGCGCCAGTAAGGAGAAATTCTTATTGGAAAGCCCCCTCTTTCCTGGGAACTGCTGGTTGTCAATATTGTGATTATATAATATTATTTGTGAATAATTAATTATTGATTTTTATGATGAGGAAAATATTCATTTTATGTGGATATAGATGGAGAAAATTTTTAATGTGAAAATTATTGAAAATTAATATTTTATCTTTTTCTGATAAAATAATTCATTTAAATATATTATTATATTTTTTAATAATATAATAATAATGATATTTTTTACGATGAATGTGGGATATATGAGTATATGAGGAGGAGGAGTATTTTGTTACCAAAATGTTTAAAACATATTAAACATGTCGGTGGACCCCATTTCTTGGTTGAAATTTGATTATAGCTTTGTAAAATCGCTCGTTTGTGGATTTGGTCAATTTTTGTTTGGAATTTGGAAAAACTTTCTTACGCAAAGTTGTAGAAATTGAATTTCCTATAAAAACTCACGATTTGAATTTTCTGATAAAAGGACTATTTATTATGAATTATTGAAGTTTGATTAATTAATTATCATTTTTTGGAGTTTTAATTAATTAATTAAGAAAAACGTTTTTGACATGTTTGGGGCATCTTTAACATGTGTTTGATGGCTAAAAATTTGATTCTAGGCATGCGTAGAAGATTATATATATATATATATATATATATATATATATATATTAATATTTTAATAAATTTTACTGCTTTGGTGTTACAAGCAATTTCTATAAATAGGGTGCTTGGGTTATAATTGAAAATCACACGAAATGAAGTTTTCTCTCTCTATATTATCGGCGTATTCTTGTGAGTATTTTGAGTATACTTTGAGTATTTATATCTGATGCAAGTTAGTTCAACGTTATTCGGTCGAAAATCTTTGCTTCTTTTGAGGTAAGGATAATAAGGGATTTTAAGGGTTATTATTTCGAAATTCTTCTGAACCTTCAAAATTCTGAAAAAATTTGAAATGATAATTTGATGAGTTTTGTTGATTGTGTCCAAAAATGGCGATTTTTGGATGTATAGATTAAGAGTTATGAATTTTATGAGGAAAGACTATTTTAAAAATAAAACCCTTATAACTCCTTGTGGTTAACTCCAAAATTGATGAAATTTTTATTGGGAGTACATCTATATAATATCAGTATATCGTGTAAATTTTAGAATTTTTGGATAAAAGTACAATTTATGATAAATGTTTAAATATTCGGTGGTTTTGGCCATGTGAAAAATAGTAAATGACTTTTAAAAATTCGAGAAAATATATATTTCAATATAGGACTATATTCTGCTAAATTCCGGAAAAGAAATATTTTTGGAACTGATTTGTTATTTTTCATGAAAATGGACTAGTTATGAGTAAATGAATTAAATATGTTATGTGAGTAAGAAAATTAGAAAATAGGATTTTATGGCTTGAGAATCCTACATGAGGTATATCTGATTTTTGATGAGGATTTTGGTTATTGGTGATGAAATCTTATGAGTTTGGCATTTTAGAATGATTAAATGCATTATTTAGTAAAATGTAAACAATTAAAATAAATTGTTTATAAGCTTAAAAAATATTATTCTTTCAATATCATTATCTTAGAAATATTGGTATGGATTTTATTGTGGAATTTCTACCTTTTTGAGTCGGGTTTACTATTTATGAGATCTTATTCACGATTCTTATTCAGAGTTATTTCACGAGTTCTTATTCATGAGTTCTTATTCATGACAAAATTGTTTTTTTTTCTAACCAAATTATAGTTGATTTATGAATATTACTCTGGAGATTAAAACTATATATTGATTATATTGATTTTATTATCATATATAACATTTTATAACCGATGTTGAAATTCTCTTTCATTTGGAGTGTAAAGATGGGTAGATTATTGGTATGATCATGGTAGGGTTCTCTTTGGCGATGGTGAAAAGTTGAATTGTATTTGGTATGATCATGACCATTGAATTTATAATTGAATATCTTTAGCTTAAGTGCAAAGGTGAATTGATCAACATGGTTATAATTATTGTTTATATAAATTCGAAATGATTATATATTTCTTTGAGATATTAATATATTTGGCATGTAATGCAAATATGAGCTGTTGAGGAATATCTTTGGCACAGTAGTGCAAAAGATGAATTGTGGATGAATATCTTTGGGTCGTAGTGCAAAGATGACTTGTTGTTGAATATCTTTTTGTTTGTAGTGCAAAGATGAATCTGTTGATGAATATCTTTGGCGTGAGTGCAAAGATAAATTTATTAGTATGATTATGAGCAGGGCGTGATTTGGTATAACCATGATCTTTGATATTTCGGTAAAGACAAGTGATGAAAATTATCTTAAATCACGAATGAGAAAAGGAATTTAGAACAACAATTACGATTATGAGTTATACATGTGATTGTGGGCGAGGAATTGTTGATTGATGTTACGAGGATAAAACATTGTTGGTGGACTTTTAACATGGAAGATAATAGACTTTATAGTCTATTTGACTCTTCTAATGGATTGCTTCGTTCATTTATGACTATGGTTGAAATTTTTTATCATCTACCATATATTCTAAATCTACGATTTATTATTGATGAAGGCTATTGATAATTTAATTATCTTTAGTCATGATATTTTTCTTGAGCTAGTTGTGCTCACCCTTTTGCTTCACAATTCCTTTTCGTAATAAAAGTGTAGTATTTGGGACAAGCGAGGGAATAACGAGGGGAATAGAGCGGTGGTACATAGATGTTGAGGTGAGGTGAATTCAACTTTGGAAGGGTGTTTTGTCACTATTATACAAGATGTTTAATGACATACAACCTCGAGTCATCATAAAACGAGTTGTGCTCATCCACTTCTTTGAGTATATCTACCGAGCACTACTATATAATCTTGGTGTTTGTTTGGAGTATAATACCCAATTAGAGGCAGTGGAGATAATGATATGTCGAGAGAAGACTCACCATTGGGAAGAATATGATAGTAATCTTCTCGTTTTTCTTTAGGGTCTATTAGGTTGACCAAGGATAATTACGTGGCCATATGATATCTATCATAACCTATCGCATGGCCTCCCATGTATGAAGGTTTTCTTGAGCACTTCCCAAAGATTCTAATTTTTAAAAACAGGTTTTCGACTATACCTTTATGTAAGGTGTCATTATGAAATTTCTTTGTCACACGGTTGGGACATGAGTCACATTGATATATATTTGTATCCAAACTCACAACATATGTGTTGTTGTATTTTGCAAGACAATTGTTGTAATAAAGTTGTAGTTGTTTTACATACCATGTATTTGGCGACTCAAAATGGGTTGGATGGAATGGACCTATTTTGGGGTTAGTTACATTTGGTATCGAGCTATAAGTAAAAGCCCCGAGCCTCTCACATTTGGTGACTTCTGTTGATGGGGATGCTGCAAAAGCCGACTCTCTCCGTGAGGGGGGCCCGATTCTGCGGTGTGGCCCGATAGGTATCAATGTGAGGTCTTGACACAAGTTGGTGTCTAAAGTTACATTTGGTATCGAGCTTAGGATATGATCTCTGGCGGAGATCGGGAATAGAACTAGGAGGAGAGATAAGTAAATCCTTGTAGTGTGTCTACCTAAGCTTATTTGTTGGTCGATCATAATATCGGGATATTATGTGATATATTAATTTGTTCAATTAACCCTTGTTTTGAAGTTGTATTCTAGAATGATATCTAAAATACGGGAGATGAGCATTGGAGAATTATGATGACGGGGAAGATGGAATCGAAAATGAAAGCAAGGTATTCTCAACTCTTTGAAATACCGCAGTGCGTAAATTTTGGGAGACGAAATTTCATAAGGAGGAGATTGTAAGACCGAATTTTATGAAATAAAATTATTCAATTTTTCTTATAATTATTATTGGTAAAATGGTTAAATTGATAAAAGTTTAAAGTTATGGGTGAATTATGCAAATTTTTCAAAAATACATGATGGTTATAAAATATTCATTGTTGTTATGGGAATATTAGTTTGGTCGTGGAATATTCTTTCTGTTGGGGAATATTAAATGCGGCAGTAGCTTGATCTTTTGTGGGCCCATAACGTAATAAGCGATTGGATGAAAAAAAGCAACGAAAAATAAAGTTGTTTATAAATAATGGCAGGCGTAGTTATTCTTCACAGATTAATCTTTGTTAAAATACTGGGTAAAAGTAAAACTGGCGTTGTTGCACAGTGGACACGATTACGTATTGCACCAATTATTGATTCTTACGTGAAGACACTACTCAATAATTATTACGATAATTCTTGTTCAATATTTTATTTTATTGATTCAATAATTCTTTGCGTTGATATTTTATATTCTTGTTGTTTCAATAAATTGTCATTACACAAGTATTTTCCATTATCGAGACAATAATTCATATTATCTGAATAATATTATTAGATAACATTATTGGCAATGTCTAGAAAGTTACATCTAAGGAGAGGTTTGGTCACCTAATTAATTGCGCGCCCGATGAGAGAAATTCTTATTGAAAAGCCCCTCTTTCTGAGGAAGCTACTGGTTATCGATATTGTGATTATATAATATTATTTGTGAATAATTAATTATTGATTTTTATGATGAGGAAAATATTCATTTTATGTGGATATAGATGGAAAATTTTTAATGTGAAAATTATTGAAAATTAATATTTTATCTTTTACGATAAAATAATTCATTTAAATATATTATTATATTTTTTAATAATATAATAATGGTGATATTTTTACGATGAATGTGGGATATATGAGTATATGAGGAGGAGGAGTATTTTGTTACAAAATGTTTAAAACATGTTAAACATGTCGGTTGGACCCCATTTCTTGGTGAAATTTGATTATAGCTTTTGTAAAATCGCTCGTTTGTGGATTTCGGTCAATTTTTGTTTTGGAATTTGGAAAAACTTTCTTCTGCAAAGTTGTAGAAATTGAATTTCCTATAAAAACTCACGAGATTCAAATTTTCTGATAAAAGGACTATTTATTATGAATTATTGAAGTTTGGATTAATTAATTATCATTTTTGGAGTTTTAATTAATTAATTAAGAAAAACGTTTTTTGACATGTTTGGGGGCATCTTTAACATGTGTTTGATGGCTGAAAATTTGATTCTAGGCATGCGTAGAAGATTATATATATATATATATATATATATATATATATATTAATATTTTAATAAATTTTACGCTTTGGTGTTACTAAGCGATTTTCTATAAATAGGGTCTTGGGTTATAATTGAAAATCACACGAAGCTGAAGTTTTCTCTCTATATTATCGGCGTATTCTTGTGAGTATTTTGAGTATACTTTGAGTATTGCTATCTCGGTGCAAGTTAGTTCAACGTTATTCGGTCAATCTTTTTCTTTTTTGAGGTAAGGGATAATAAGGGATTTTAAGGGTTATTATTTCAAAATTCTTCTGAACCTTCAAAATTCTGAAAAAATTTGAAATGATAATTTGATGAGTTTTGTTGATTGTGTCCAAAAATGGCGATTTTTGGATGTATAGATTAGGAGTTATGAATTTTATGAGGAAAACTATTTTAAAAGAAAACCCTTATAACTCCTTGTGGTTAATTCCAAAATTGATGAAATTTTTATTGGGAGTACATCTATATAATATCAGTATATCGTGTAAATTTTGAATTTTTGGATAAAAGTACAATTTATGATAAATATTTAAATATTAGAGTGGTTTTGGCCATGTGAAAATAGTAAATGACTTTTAAAAATTACTGAGAAAATATATATTCAATATAGGACTATATTCTGCTAAATTCCCAGAAAAGAAATATTTTTGGAACTGATTTGTTATTTTTCATGAAAATGGACTAGTTATGAGTAAATGAATTAAATATGTTATGTGAAGTAAGAAAATTAGAAAATAGGATTTTATGGCTTGAGAATCCTACATGAGGTATATCTGATTTTTGATGAGGATTTTGGTTATTGGTGATGAAATCTTATGAGTTTGGCATTTTAGAATGATTAAATGCATTATTTAGTAAAATGTAAACAATTAAAATAAATTGTTTATAAGCTTAAAAAATATTATTCTTTCAATATCATTATCTTAAAAATATTGGTATGGATTTTATTGTGGAATTTCTACCTTTTTGAGTTGAGTTTACTATTCATGAGATACTATTCACGATTCTTATTATGAGTTCTTATTCATTATTCATGACTTATTCATGAAAAATTGTTTTTTTTTCTAACAAATTATAGTTGATTTATGAATATTACTCTGGAGATTAAAACTATATATTGATTATATTGATTTTATTATCATATATAACATTTTATAACCACGATGTTGAAATTCTCTTTCACTTGGAGTGTAAAGATGGGTAGATTATTGGTATGATCATGACTAGGGTTCTCTTTTGGCGATGGTGAAAAGTTGAATTGTGGTGGTATGATCATGACCATTGAATTTATAATTGAATATCTTTAGCTTAAGTGCAAAGGTGAATTGATCAACATGGTTATAATTATTGTTTATATAAATTACGAAATGATTATATATTTCTTTGAGATATTAATATATTTGGCATGTAATGCAAATATGAACTGTGAGAATATATCTTTGGCATGTAGTGCAAAGATGAATTGTGGATGAATATCTTTGGGTGCGTAGTGCAAAAGATGACACATGTTGTTGAATATCTTTGGCTGTATAGTGCAAAGATGAGCTGTTGATGAATATCTTTGGCCGTAGTGCGAAGATAAATTTATTAGTATGATTATGAGCAGGCTGTGATTTGGTATAACCATGATCTTTGATGTTTCGAGGTAAAGACAAGTGATAAAATTATCTTAAGTCTGAATGAGAAAAGGAATTTAGAACAACAATTACGATTATGAGTTATACATGTGATTGTGGGCGAGGAATTGTTGATTGATGTTCTGAGGATAAAACATTGTTGGTGGACTTTTAACATGGAGAAGATAATAGACTTTATAGTCTATTTGACTCTTCTAATGGATTGCTCGTTCATTGCAACTATGGTTGAAATTTTTTATCATCTACCATATGTTCTAAATCTCTGATTTATTATTGATGAAGGCTATTGATAATTTAATTATCTTTAGTCATGATATTTTTACTGAGCTAGTTGTGCTCACCCTTTTGCTTCACAATTCCTTTCAGGTAATAAAAGTGTAGCTGGGACAAGCGGAGAATAACAGGGGAATAGAACGGTGGTCTATAGATGTTGAGGGTGAGGTGAATTCAACTTTGGAAGGGTGTTTTGTCACTATTATACAAGATGTTTAATGACATACAACCTCGAGTCATCATAAGACAGGATTGTGCTCATCCACTTCTTTGAGTATATCTACCAAAGACTACTACTATATAATCTTGGTGTTTGTTTGGAGTATAATACCCAATTAGAGGCAGTGGAGATAATGATATGTCAAGAAGACTCACCATTGGGAAGAATATGATAGTAATCTTCTCGTTTTTCTTTAGGGTCTATTAGGTTCACCAAGGATAATTTTGTGGCCATATGATATCTATCATAACCTATATCGCATGGCCTCCCATGTACGAAGGTTTTCTTGAGCACTTCCCAAAGATTCTAATTTTTAAAAGCAGTTTTCGACTATACCTTTATGTAAGGTGTCATTATGAGTCTTTGTCCACGGTTGGGACATGAGTCATGATTGATATATATTTGTATCTAAACTCACTATGTAGTTGTTGTATTTTGCACAACATTGTGTTGTTGTTGTATTTTAAGACAATTGTTGTAATAAAGTTGTAGTTGTTTTACATCATTTCCATGTTTATTTGGTGACTCGAAAAAATGGGTTGGATGGAATGGACCTATTTTGTGGTTTATTAAAATAAAATTAAAGTAATTTTTAATTAATTTAACCAAACAAGGATTAATATATTAATTCTTTAAAAATTAAAGGGTTTTGCCAAACAAAGCCTTATAGTCATTGAATTTTTTAATTTTGAATTTAAATAAAATAAATTAAAATATAATATTTATAGAATATCGTTAGATTTATAATCGATGTTTTATTAAGTGTTAAAGTATTAAGGATTAGCGCTTTTAGTTTTTCGTATTATAGCTATCGGTTTTGGTTTCTTTTTTCGCATTCTAGTTGTTGAGAAAAGAGAGAAGAGAGTTCAGAGAGAATTGAGAGAGAAGTTGTGAGGGAATTGGGAGAATCTTAAGAATCTTTACGAAAGAACTCAGTGGTGATAGCAAGAATTTCAAGCAAATTAAAGGTATATTTTTTTTACATAACCTTAGTATGGTATATATATACATATGCATATTTGTGTTCATGGCAAAAACTAAATGCTCTGTGAATTCCATATTCTTGAGTTGTAGCTATACAATGAATTGTGGAGATTATTCATGTTGGTGAGGTTTTAGTTAGGTTATAAACAAGAAATTGTATGCTTAACATATAAATATGATTGTATGCTAGATTAAGTTTGCAAGAAGAGAAATTTGTTTTTACAGTGAATATATGTATGAACATAGTTTGAATATATGTATGAAAGTATATATATGATTGTGAACTAATGGTGAAATTGAACTGTGAATTGTTAATTGGGTATGAAATTAAGAGAACCTAGTTCAAAGGAATCAAATTGGTGCATTATTATGATTACAGTGTTCACTGTGTCAAGAAATATCAAAAATGGAGTTTTTTGTTTAAAAATATGTTATTCCAGTATTTATTTTTTTCTAGAATTATGGTTTAAGTTGTGTTAATTTAGTATTTGTATGCTTGGTGAAGTTTATGTGTAATTTGCATAAGTTATACATGTTAATTGGTGTTAGAAATTAAGACATAGCTTTGTTCTATGTTTTGTTTTGGGGTGTTCTGTAATTCGGAGCATCAGTGCCAAGTTTCGCACCCCAACTCTGAATTTTGCGCCCCATCGCCAAATTTCGCGCCTCAACGCCAAAAATAGGCCAGAACTTCACGCCCAAATATGTTTCGTCTCGCCCCAATACCGAAAAGTGGTGCTGGTCTGACGCTTTGACTTCACAGTAGTAAAATGGCCATAACGTTTTCATACAAACACCGATTGAGGTTATTCAAGATGATTCAGAAAGAGGACGAATAGGCCTATAACTTTTATTCTTTAAGGTTTTCAATTTGAAATCGTTATGAAGGGTCAAAATGGCCATCTTTAGAACTGTTGTGTATTTGGAGCCAATCGGAGGCGCTTGGATGCTTGTGAATGCAAGTGCAATCCTTTGTGTATTAATATAACCTAATGATAACATGTTTGACATGTAATAGGATTTTGTATCAAGTTGTTAATGTGAATGTGGTGCAATGACATGATAACTTAAGTAGTTGTAATAAAGCTAAAAAGTAATGTTCATGAAAAGATGCGATGTTGTTTAAACTTAAACTTAGTTAGTAGCTATACTAAAAGTAAGAAAGCAACTCATGAAGGTAATGTTAGTGTAACTAATGTGTATTGTCAAAACATATGGTATGTGTAGGACTTGGGGTGAACATGAGTAGTGATTGTTTAACCTACGCACGAGGCAAGTTCCCTAACCTTTGCTACTTTATTATTCATCAAGGTTACTTTTCACACTTATGTTATACTTATGCATATTCTCTATTTCTAATCTCTTGTTTAACGATTTATAGTCATGCAAGTTCTTGAACCCTGGTTTATTGTTGAGCAAGTTAGTTAATCTTTGTTTCTATATTCCAATCGAGATTACCTTGGTTATTCAAAGTCTGTAATTTTATTGTAAGAAGAGTGTTTATTCAGCTACTAATAACTGTTGTTTGATTTCCGTTCTTCAATGTCATTGTATTATCTTACGCTATTGTACTGAACTCTAAGTTGCTTAGTGATTCTTTACCAATTCAACTAATCCTTATTTGATGAATGTTTCAAACTCTAAATTACCCTTGAAGTCTACCCAAACCAAACACCCTTTGGTTTGTTTATGTACTCATACAACTTTGAAAGAATGTTGTCAATGATAACATTTGTTCAACTTAGAAATTATTAATACTCTAGCCCTAATTGATTCATTGATATACCTTGTTCATGAAGATATTATAATCAAACCCTTGAATAGTTATTGGTTCCTATCTGATTCAACCAGTACTTGGTTGATGAGCGTTCTAAAAATCTAGACTTCCTTTGAAGTTAATTCCCAACCAAACTTCCTTTGGTTCGGAACCTGATAATCTAAGCTGAGATGAACAACCCTATATCAGGGGATTATTTTAGAGCTACGCAGTAGCGTTAAAATATTTGCGTAATACATAGTACAAAGGGCTGATCACCTGGAGTACGGGATGATGGTCCATATAATCTATGTCTTCGATTCTGGGGACAGAATCTTTTTAAGGAGGGAAGAATGTGACGAGCGAATTGTTCAAGTTGTGATTACTCGGATGTAATCCTTGTAAGAGGGGAAGGTCATAACAATCCAAGATTTTATTTGTAATTTAAAATATTTATTAAATTAAATAAATATTTTATTGATGAAGTTGTTGTTTTGTAATTTAAAATATTTCTTAAATTAAATAAGTGTTCTATTTATGTAATTCGTTATTAGTAGGTATGTGTGAATTAAATTTGTTAGATAACACTCTAATAAATATTTTATTGATGTGATTGTTGTTATTAAATATTTATGAATTAAATTTATTATATAATATTCTAAATTAATTTAGTTTATAATTTAGAGAGTTATAATATAACATGATATGTTATATTGTTGTTTTAATTTAATAATTATAGTGATATGTTAGTTTATTAAATAAAATTATAATGAGATTATAATTTTTGATATTTGGATTAAGTGGAAAAATTTGTCTAGTATGCTATAATTGGTTATTTAACTAATGTTGAAATATTTAACTGAGGGTCATAAGACCACGACCTATGTCTATAGTTATAAGTAATCTTTCAACTTAAACTTTAACAGTCATAAGACTATAGGGACTCCTCGTACTTAGGGGGATCATCCCTGCGTACAATGTATTGTGCACAAACATTTCAACTCTATGCGTAAATTATCCCTAATAATAGGGTTGTTCATCTCAGCATTTAGAATACAAGTCCGTACCAATGTAAGTTTGGTTTGGATAAGTTTCAAGGTAATTTGGAATTCAACGAACATCAACTATGGAGTAGTTGAATAAAAAGGTAATAACTTTATGTTATGGAATGAATTATAACAGAATAAATATTGTATATTAAGGTCATGCTTTAGGAATAATCTAAGAGCATAAACATTGAATAATTATAACATACCTTGCGTGAACAATATTAATCCAAGGTTATTTAGAATTGAGTACTAAGCATGCATAACAAATAAAGAAATTAAACGATAAAAAGCTGCTCAACATAAGTATATCAGAATATATAAACTTGCATGCTAAATAACAATTTAAATACAATAATAACTTTCTCAATATCAAGATAAAGTTTAGAAAACTTGCATCATCATAAACAACTAGATACAAGAAACTTGCGTAATTATAATTGAGATAGGATAAGTAAACTTGTACAAAAATAACAATAGAATTAGCTCAACGAAAGTGTAGAGTTAGAAAACTTGCCTTGAGTAAAGCTAAATCATAAAAACACGAATCACAATACCCTATATATATATATGTCATCATGACATAATTAGTCACTTTCAACACTCCATATATAAATAAGTATATACATCATGTAAGGTTTGATCTTTAATCACATAATTAAATTACATTAGTAATAAAACTCGTTAGCTAATAATAATATGATCATTCTTAGTATAAAAATACTGAAATCATATCTTAACAGTCCTTTTATTAAATCATAACAACTTTTTCAGACTTTGTGTAACTAAAACACACTATCTGACCATTCTGCTAACTTCGCGTTCATGATGCCCACGATTTACACTATGGGCGTAGGTCTTTGCGGGCGTGGTGTTAAGGCAGGTTCATGCGAGGCACAAGCCAATGCTTGGCTGACGTGGCGTATGCGTATACTCTTCTTATGCCGAGAATTGCACTTTGTTGGTGCGTCTTTACGACAAGATAACTTCCGATCCTCGGCTGACCGACCTCTAAACAACATGATCAAAGCCAATTTTGGCTCTCTGAAGCTACTTTCTAACAACTAATTAACACATACTACATATATAAACTTCACACAAACATAATTTGAGGACTCTTAACATGATTTTACCCATTCAACAACACAAACATCGAATTTAAAACATCTAATTTCACTATTTTGATAAAACTTCACTTTTTGACATTTTTAGTGAAAATCATCACTTGTGATTTTGTTTTTCAACCAAAAGGTTAATTCAAAATACCTTGTTTATGTTTATTCATCCTCTTTCAAAATCAATAGTCAATATATATATATTAAACAAATAATTAAACCTCAATTTTAGTTTAATTTAAGCCATAATCATATATATCCATACCAATTATTTGTAATATGGTTTCCTTCACAAATAAATATATAACATGAATTAACTCATCTATATACACTACAAAAAATGGGCCTTGAAAGAACAACCAATTTTCGTTGCTAAAGGTGCCAAATTTCGTTACTGGTAAAGGTTTTGGCAACGACTTTCTTTATCGTTCGTCTTTACGTTCTTGTGAATGAGCGTTGCTAATTGTTCATAACGAGCGTATTTTTTCGTTGCCAAAAGTACTACATTTTGCAACGAAATTTGGCTTTCGTCTGAGACATCGATCCTTTAGCAACAAAATGAATTGTTGCAGAATAATTAAAATTTAGTTGCTAAAAACTCCATTTCGTTGCAAAAGCCTGCTAATTGGCAACGAAATGAACTTTTTTTTTGCAACGACCACGCATTTTCGTTGCAATTGACACCATTTTGCAACGACATTTTTTAGGCTGCGAAGAAATTATGAAAATTGTTGCCTAAGCTTGCTTT
The DNA here is from genome assembly GCA_020205605.1 of Panax ginseng. Classification (NCBI taxonomy): domain Eukaryota; kingdom Viridiplantae; phylum Streptophyta; class Magnoliopsida; order Apiales; family Araliaceae; genus Panax; species Panax ginseng. The sequence continues at coordinate 95,468,585 of CM035129.1, forward strand.
TCGTTGCGGAATATAAACTTTTTAGCAACGATTTTAATTCTTGATTATATTATTTGTAGCAACGCCATTATCTTTGAATTAGCAACGAAAATATTTGTTCTTTGGTTATTTTCAATATAACGAAAGTCGCCGATTAACAACGACATTATATGTTGCCATTTCTTTATATACGCAATGAAAGTTGATGTGATTTGCAACGATAAAAAATATTACCTTTTATGTTAGTATTAGCAACAATATCCTCTCCGTTATTATTAGGTTACTTTTTCGCTGCCAAATATTATATTTTTAATGTCATTAACAACAAAAATTTGTTGCTAAATGTATAAAAAATTGTTGCTATATTAAAACTTGTTCAATGCTTTGGTAACGAATTATATTGTTGCCAAATCAAAATTTGACATTCTTTTTGTGTACCTGTCTGGCACAATGTTCCCATAACAAATAATGACAAAAATACAAAAAACTAAAATATTATTAACTTAATAAAATCATCCACTACATAATCATTCATCATCTTTACAATTAACCATATATAACTACCACAGTTCTTCAATCAAAGTATATATCTACATATATATAGAGTACACTTCATAATTTCGTCCCTTGTCTTCCGTAAACGTAACACGAAAACTTGATACCCAGTATTGTAATGCAGGTCGTAGAAACAATCTTCCTGCACATATTTAAAAATAATAGATGCTCCAAGAAGGAATAAGTTGACTCCAAAGTCAAGCTAAAAGTTAAACCAACAAGAGTGAAAAGGACTAACATAGCTTGCAATTGTAACTTTTTACATCATTATGGAAATGTGCATAAACCAATAAAATAATTACCTTAGAATCAAATAAAAAAATTGAGTTTGAAAAAAAGTCATATTATATATATATATATATAGAGAGAGAGAGATTCATAGTGATCTAAAGAACAACTTAATTACCCAAATCATAGTAGTATAGAAGATGGCCCCAAGTATCAGATGGCACACAAAAGTCATATACATGTCAATGTAATTACAATGGATCAACTATGAAAGAGTTCCACATTCAACAAAGCTAAACAATTATACATCTGCAAGAATTTTAGTGCCCCAAGCCATCTTACACTAATATTATATCAGTTTAAGGATTGAAATCCAAACTCGATTGAGAATAAGAACTCACCAGAAATACTAATTACATCCATGCCCGAGAAATCACTTTGTCACTTGTAGACCATAGTTGTGAGGCTCGTCAGCATATGCCGACAGAAACATATAAACATCATTTTCTAATAAAAAATTTAATGACCGAAAAAGAAGTTAGTCTATGTATACGCATTATAAGGTACAAAGAGGTTTTAAGCTTGTCCTAAAGTAAATTTCAATAGGCAGTCATCTCTGAAATAAAAATGTGGTGATTTACTCAAACATGCTTTTAATTAGTTGTCCAAAAACAAAACAGAACAAACTTGGTAAGGCCGCAAATAAAGTTCAGTAGCCGACTTGCTGTGCACCTGAGATTATGACAACATAAGTTAAGGCTCATAGCAGCATAAGTTAAGGTCATAGGTCATAGCAATGTACCACGATACTGGTGTTTGTTTAATGGATATACGTATCTAATAAATAAATTGGTTGTCTGATGGATATTCAGATAGAAAAAAATGAAAAAAGAAATACAGAGATGAGCTTGAAAAGCTTGACAAGAATTATAACTAAAGTAGAAAATGTTGAAAATCATCTCCATTTCACTCAATCTGTCTTCTATTTGTTGTACTTATTAGTGTTCTACATCAAAACTTTACACTGAAGAACTATGGCCTAGAATTAAAACAACTCTAAGAAGACCAGAAAGAGCAAATGAAAGTGACCATCACTTTTTTCCAAACCTATGTTCCCTGCATCTTAAAAAAGGTGCAAATACCAAAATATTGATGTTCTCACCTCATAGAAGAGTGCACTATTAGATCCCAAGGATCCATCAGCAAAAGCCTTACGTCCCGTCTTGTCTATAAGATCCTACACAAGAAAAAAGACCTTATCAAGAGAAAACATGGAATATTTTGATGTACTCAATTGAAAAAGGCCAGAGCTTATTAAAGAGGAAAAAAGGAAATAATATATGAAAGAGCATATAATGCACATAAATTTAAAGAGACTTGAGGGTCAGCATATTATTTTAAACAAAGATCCGTATTCTCAAGATTGGGAACTAGGGAAAGCCAAATTTTCATTTGGAGGTGGGGGTGAATGGCACCCTTTAGAAGCACAAATCTGCTGATTGCAAAAAACGACATTTTGTGGATCAAAATAAGGTGAATTTAATAGGTTTGGACCAAAATTACCACAAAATCAAATTATATATAGCTTCTTTTTTTTTTTTTTGGGGGGGTTGAATTGTTTTTCTTATAAGGATAAGTCTGACTTCACAAACATTGTGCATTATGATAGTGAAGCAGCCATCCTACCATAATTTAATACAGTACTATTTTAAAATTTGTATATGTGGGTATTTCTTAATTAGACACATAAAGCTAGGTAAAAATAGTACAAATCCTACTTAATATTCTAATCTCTATTTGAAAAATATTGATCAAGAACTCGTTGTATTATAATTAGATAATAAATGGATCCAAGTGTTTACTTATGGCATGTAAAGTACAGCCCTATAAGATTCCTCTATGTCTTTCAGTACCCTAAAGTCTCCTCTATTTCATTTCCTCTTTTCTTGCATCCTTCATGTAAAATTGGCACTAAATTAATATAAATATCATTGATTATTAAATCAATGATAAAGCATGCATGTATAAATCCTAATTCACTCGTAAACTTCGTCAATTCCAGTCAAGGGTCATTAGGTAAGATCACAGTTAAATTTTAATTGAAAATGTTTTCGAAACAGAAGTGCCTTCAGGAGAAGCAAATAACTCTTAGCAAGGAGTTTATACTTTGAGCACACATTGCCTAGTTTGAGGTGTACAGACTGCCACCAAAGTAAAGTTGAAGTGGTTTTCTATTGACCCTAGAAGACAAAAAAAACATGCCAGTACGCATTTATACTCTGACAAAATATATTACTCAGATAAAGTGGCAGTCTCATTAAGTGGAAAAAATAAAAAGTCATACAAGCAGGTAAGCAGACGCTGATCATCATTTTTCCAGATAAATCAGCCCATCAGTACACATCTGCAATTATCAAAAAAATTGTAGACTTGAGTTATTTTAGTAACTCATTTAGTTACAATCTCTTGTTGAAGGTACACAGAGAAGTATTAAAGTAGAATTTGATAGCACAAGCATATAACTGAGACTGTTGTGCTCTTCTTTGCATTTAAAGAAGTGTATTTTTCATTTCCGTTATTTTATTTTATTTTTCTCTTATACTTCTTGTTGAAATTACTAATTTTCAACTCCAATGTTATCATGGCAATATTCATGAGGGTTGTTCCTTGAGCTGAATGCTCATTCATCAAAACGTTCCACACGGTCTTTTCATTACGTGAAAGATCGAAACATTCATGAAAGTTTGCAAGTGAAACCTGTAAAATCTTCCCACAGCTCCACTCCACCGATGCTCCAGGAAAATATCTTCCAAAATCAACAACTGTGGTCACACCCCTCATTAAGGCAAGCTTGCTAGCTCTATTCAAAGCTTCCCATCTTTCGTCTTTAGAGACCTCTGGGATGCTGGAGAGCACAAGTTTCATTGCAGAATCTATTAGCAATCCCGTCTGTTATGCATAAGAAGATCAGAAGATAATCAAAATTTCCATGAAGATTCTTTTTCTTTTGATTCTGGACCATGAAATGCTGTTTTGATGTGGTTAGATCCCTATTCTTTCCACGGTGGCAGCTTATTTAACGACCAAATTCAGATGGGTTTTGCTGGCTAATCAGTATAAGGATTAATAATCTGTCAAGATAATTAAAATCTGTTAAAGCATGATAACAATGCAGGTCACATTCTTTAATACAATTTTAGAATAATTGGTAACTTGACATGATAACAAAAATTGACTGTGCATTATCTTAGGTTCGTGTCCTCCACCATACATTAGGTTCCTCCACTATGCTAGTGTAGTTTCACTCTATTTAGTTTCTGCAATATGATGCATTTGGATTTTGTCTCTCCTATAATTTTACTTCATACACATTGCTTGCCCTACTCTCTTACAGCTTAAGCTTTTCAGAGTTATGGTAATAGAAACATCTATACACACAGGAGAACAGGAAACTTAGTCCACACTAGTAGTCAATAGCTAGAAGTTCTGATTAATAAACACATATCAAGAACCCATGTACGGTAACCTGTTAATAGTCAAATCTTGTTAATTAATGGCACGGCATGAGGTATCTACAACAGCCAAAGAAAGTTTAATGCCTCAAGGTCAGTGTTCCATTGCTAAAGCAAGAACAGTATACAATGCATACATCTTCTGTTTATGGCTAGACCTAGAGTGCACTATTGGTAATAGCATCTAGGAATATATAATATTCAATTGACACCACAAGGGCATTATGCATAGCCAAAATCCCAGAATATAATAGATGTTTATACATGATTCTTGCAAAAAAGAAATTCATCATTATTAGTTATTACTCCAAACTCATGCAATATCTCCAATTCTCCATCACACCAATTCACAACAATTCCTTACAACAAACACAAGAATCATAGCTATACAAGACATATATTAGAATGTAAATCCCATGAAAAATAAGTACAAAGGTGAAAATAAGAAAAAAGTTAAACAACCCAGCTATATAGTTTAGAACAAAGAGCAAAGAACAAAGAACAAGTTGGCCCTATATTAAATTAGACAAATTAAAGACTTTTGAACTCACAATTTAAGGAACAATAAGTAGTAAATATAAGATGCTGTCCAAGCTCTGAGTCGGAGATGAGATTCAATCCAGATTTTGGTCCGACGTGCGATTAGGGCAGAAATAGAGATGAATAATCGAGATCTGGGGTTCTGACTTTTGGGTTAGGGGCTTAGGTTAGGGCAGAAACAGAGATGAGAAATCGAGATATGAGATTCTGCGGGATAATCGGATGAGAGATTGGGAGTTCGACTGTTCGAGATGACGAGATCGAGAGAAATCTGGGGCTCTGGGCTGAGAAATGAATGAGAGTTGTGGCTGACCTCAAAATTAAAATTCGTATTAAAAATTGTAAAAATATTCGGATATAATTGAATTGTTAAAAATAACTGAATTATCAAAAAAATTTGATTCGGTTATACCCATTTTTTGCTCAATTCTAAACCCAAGAGAGATATTTTTTTATAAAAAAATGTTATAAAATAAATTTGTAAAAAAGAATTAAGAAGTAACATTACTTTAACTGACGTTGGAATATCTCTTTTTTTAATTTCTTTAATCTCTTGTACTTGTTTACAAATATCAATATTTTTTTATATTTATTCTCTGTCATCGACGTTGAAAATGAAGGAGTATATAAGACTTCAGCAATAAAAAATAAAAATAAAAATTCTAAGACGTTGCATCTTACTCTTTTTTTTTATAAATTCTTTTTTTTAAAAAAATTAAATAAAATAGGGATAAAATTGATATTACATTAATATGGGTCAAACTAACTTATTAGGAATGACTTATAAGTCATTTTTAAATAAATTTATTCTGTTTTAGTTCATAAAACATAATAAATTTTTCTTCATCTTTTATGTTTTCTCTTAGAACTGATAATATTATAATTTAATTTTATAATATATTTGGAAACAAAGGTAAAAGGAGAACTAAGAATAGCTAGGGGTATACCATTACTATTCTTCCTTTTATGTTTTATTTTTTAACATAAAAATATGTTCATGATTTACGTTACTCCCACCGTCTTAGAATAAAAGTTCTTATTATTTTATGTAATCTCAAGTTAAATATTTACTTATATTAAATAATCTTTTTTTTTTACAATAATTTGTGCGTAATATCCTTAGTATTAAATGCCATATTTTTATTATTTATATAATTCACTAGTTAGAAAAATATACAATTAGTTGAGAATTTAAATATGAATAATTTTATCATTTAACATTTTTTTTAAAATTCGTATAAAATCAATCATCACTTTCATTCTCGGAGTGAGGGAGTACTTGTAAATATACCTTACTTCTATCTAGAAATAGGAAACATTGGGAAGCATAGATATTACTCATTCGCCCCTCATTTGCTCATGTGCTACATTGTTTACCACTACTAGTTATGGCAGTAGTTTAGTTAACTAATAAATTAGATTGACTCCATTGAGTGTGGATATTGTCTAGATGACCATATTCGTTTTAAAACTCTAAGATTATGTTTTGTCGTATTTTACACGACAGTTGTATAATTAAGTTGTATTTAAATTTTGTACCATGTATTTGGTGACTCAAGATGGGTAATGTATACCTATTTTGGGGACGTCACAATTATCATTATTATTATTATTATTATTATTATTATTATTATTATTATTATTATTATTATTATTATTATTATTGTTATTGTTATTGTTATTGTTATTGTTATTATTATTTTTATTATTGTTATTGTTGTTGTTGTTGTTGTTGTTGTTGTTGTTACAATTAGTTATGGTATGTAGTGAAGGAAAAGAAAGGAATATATGGGAGAAATCTCATATTTTGATATAAATATTAATCCTTGCAAAACATAAACAACTAACTCATGTTGCTGTAGTGGTCATATGATCAAAATTCCAAATCTGAGGTTGTGAGTTCAAATCTTTGGAGAACCAATTTTTGAAAAAAATTCAAAAGACGTCAGGCCTGCCACGTAGGCGCCGCGTGTAGTAATAGTACTATTATTATTATTATTATTATTATTATTATTATTATTAGTTATGGTATGTAGTGAAGGAGAAGAAAGGAATATATGTGGAAAATCTCATATTTTGATATAAATATTAATCCTTGCAAAACATTATCAAATGACTCATGTTGCTCTAGTGGTCATATGATCAAAATTTCAAATGTGAGGTTGTGAGTTCAAATCTTTGGAGAAGCAATTTTTGAAAAAAATTTAAAAGACGTCACGTCAACAACGGACATGTGTCAAATTATAATATTAAATACCACGTCAGGCCTGCCACATAGGCGCTGTGTGTAGTAATAGTATTATTATTATTATTATTATTATTGTTATTGTTATTATTATTATTACTATAATTATTATTATTGTTGTTATTGTTATATTTATTATTATTATTATTATTATTATTATTATTATTATTATTACAATTAGTTATGGTATGTAGTGAATGAGAAGAAAGGAATATATGGGGGAAATCTCATATTTTGATATAAATATTAATCCTTGCAAAATATTATCAAATGACTCATGTTGCTCTAGTGGTCACATGATCAAAATTCCAAATGTGAGGTTGTGAGTTCAAATCTTTGGAGAAGCAATTTTTGAAAAAAATTCAAAAGACGTCACATCAGCAACGGACACGTGTCAAATTATAATATTAAATACCACATCAGGCCTGCCACGTAGGCGCTGCGTGTATTATTATTATTATTATTATTATTATTATTATTATTATTACAATTAGTTATGATATGTAGTGAAGGAGAAGAAAGGAATATATGAGGGAAATCTCATATTTTGATATAAATATTAATCCTTGCAAAACATTATCAAATGACTCATGTTGCTTTAGTGGTCATATGATCAAAATTCCAAATGTGAGGTTGTGAGTTCAAATCTTTGGAGAAGTAATTTTTGAAAAAAATTCAAAAGACGTCACGTCGTGTCAAATTATAATATTAAATACCACGTCGGGCCTGTCACGTAGGAATATATGGGGGAAATCTCATATTTTGATATAAATATTAATCCTTGCAAAACATTAACAAATGACTCATGTTGCTCTAGTGGTCATATGATCAAAATTTCAAATGTGTGGTTGTGAGTTCAAATCTTTTGAAAAGCAATTTTTGGAAAAAATTCAAAAGACGCCACGTCAGCAACGGACACGTGTCAAATTATAATATTAAATACCACGTCAAGCTTGCCACGTAGGCACCGCGTGTAGTTGTAGTACTACTGTTATTATTATTATTATTATTATTATTATTATTATTATTATTATTATTATTATTATTATTATTATCTTAATTTAAGGCAACATGTTAATAGTCGTTGCAAAAAGTTGCATAAAATATGCAACGAAAATAAAAATTTTTGCCAATGAATATGGTCTATATTAGGCAACGAAATATAGCAACAAAAAAACTTTCGTTGCCCACGATGAGGAGAAATCAAGTGGTTAGAAATTTTACAACGAATTTCTAACGAATTTTATTTCCAAAATTTGCAACTACTTATGAATTTCGTTGCAAAAAGTGAAAGACTGACACAATCTGCAACGAAAGACAAGTTTCGTTCCTAACATACACTTTTAGCAATGACTTATAAAGTCGTTGCCTGAAAAATCGTTGCTAATGCCCCATTTTTAGCGATAAAAAAACATTCGTTGCCCACGATAACGGGAAATCAAGTGGCTAAAATTTTTGCAATGAATTTCTAACGAAATTTTTTCCCGCCAATGAATTAGCAACGAAATGTTGCAACGACTTATGAATTTTGTTGCAAAAAGTGAAAGCCTGACACAATCATCAACGAATGATAAATTTCGTTGCTAAACATATACTTTTAGCAACAACTTATAAAGTCGTTGCCCAAAAAATCGTTGCTAAAGGCCCATTTTTTTGTAGTGATACTTATGAAAACAATTTCATAACAACTAGTTATCACATAGAAACCATATAACACAAATGATTTAACCTTCACAAAGTTTTTACAAATTTTTTTTTGAAGAGAATAAAATTATAACTTTAAAGAAATTTAAAGAGGTAAGATGATACCTTGTTTTCTAGAAGATGATAACTTTTCCTTTTGATCAACAAGTTTTCTTTTCCCTAATTCTTTTCTCAAACCTCTCTAGAATTCTCTCAAATTCTCTAGCCTTTCTTCTTCTCTTCTTTTTCTTCTTATGAGTTCTTTCTTCCTAACTCTAACTTACGTACTAATAATATAACATATAATAATAATATAGGTATTAATTATATAACATAATTATAACTTTAACTGACATCGGTTATATTTTTATTTGGAAATCAAAAGCCATAAGGCTTGTTTGGCTAACTACCTTAAAAATTAACCAATTAAATCTTATGCCTTGTTTGGTAAAATATATTTAAATTAGAGACTTAATATGCATTAAGCCTTGTTTGGCAAAAAACTAAATTAACCTCCTTTAACTTATTTTAATAACTCCTTTATAGTATAGTTTATGGGCACACTTTATTTAATTAAATTTTAATATTCAACTTAATTACTTCTAATAACAATTTATTAAATTAATTCACCACATAAATCAATACGATTTAATTATAATTTTATTTATAATTATAATTTTATCTAATCAACTAACACATCATTTTAATTATAAATTCAATTTAAAATATTATTATAATAATTCATTTAATCATTATAAACTCTCTAATTTAATTATTAAATTAAATTAGAATATTATCTCATAATAATTAATTTTCTTAACTCCTTAATTATTTATTTAACAATTAATTAACCAATCAAATCAAATAAAATTAAATATTTATTCAACAATAAACACGTCCATTAAATATTCATATAACTCAATAAATATTTAAAAATTAAAATTAAAATTCTGGATTGTTACATCCTTCCCTCCTTACAAGGATTCCGTCCCCAGAATCACAACTCAAACAAATCATTCATCACATTCGTCCTTACTTACAAAGATTTTGTCCCCAGAATCGAAGACACATATTAAACAAATAACTCAGGATAATCTTTCATCATTTTATCTTTGAGTTCCGATGTAGCATCTTCAGCATTGTGGTTCCTCCATATCACCTTCACAGAAGGTATTACTTTATTCTCGAGCACCTGTTCTTTCGTGTCAACTATCTGGATAGGAATCTCTTCATAGGACAAGTCTTTATCAAACTGCAATGGTTCGTACTCGATCACGTGCTTGTAATTGGGTTTATACGGTCGTAACACCGAAACATGAAAAACATTGTGAACGTTTTCCAACTCTGGAGGTAGAGCTACCTCGTAAGCCACTTCTCCTACTCTTCGCAACACTTCGAAGGGTCCAATAAATCTCAGGCTCAGCTTTCCCTTTTTACTAAAACAAATTTTCCCCTTCTAAGGAGAAACTTTTAAGAACACGAAATTTCCTACGTTGAATGCACGAACTTGTCTGTGTTGATCAACATACTTTTTCTGTCTGTCTTGAGCAGCTACCAATCTTGTCCTGATGAGTTTGACAACCTTAGCAGTTTGTTGTACCAGTTTCAGTCCTAATAGTTGACGTTCACCGACTTCATCCCAGCACAGTGGAGTTCTGCATTTCCTGTTGTATAATGCTTCGTAAGGCGGCATGCCGATGCTTGTATTGTAACTGTTGTTGTAGGCAAATTCCACCAATGGTAAATGTTCATCCCAGCTCCCTTTAAAATCCATGATGCATGCTCTTAGAATATCTTCCAATGTCTGGATTGTTCGTTCGCTTTGGCCATCTGTTTGCGGATGATATGCCGTACTCATTCACAATTGTGTTCCCATACATTCTTGTAGTCTCTTCCAGAAGTTTGACGTGAATTGCGGATCTCTATCTGACACAATTGACACCAGGACTCCATATCTCGAAACGATCTCTTTAACGTATAACCTTGCCAACTGATCAAGATTGAACATAATCTTTATTGGCAAAAAGTGTGATGATTTTGTCAGTCTGTCCACTATCACCCAAATCGCATCGCATCCTCTCTGAGTAGTTGGAAGACCCACCACCAAATCCATTGTGATGTGTTCCCACTTTTATTCTGGTATTTCCAATGGTGAAGTAATCCGCTTGGTCTTTGATGCTTGACCTTGACTCTTTGACATGTCAAGCATTTCGCTACACATTCTGCGACATCTCTTTTCATGTTTGGCCACTAAAAATGACGTTGTAAATCTTGATACATCTTCATACTTCCCGGATGAATCGAGTATGTTGAGTTATGAGCTTCGGTCAAGATTTCTTCTTTAATATCTGGTACTGCTGGAACCCAGATTCTTCCCTCGATTCTTAGCATTCCTTCAGTATCAATCTTGTATTTCACCTCTTTACCTTTGTCCACACCTTTATTTATTTTTCTGCATTCTTCATCTTGTAGTTGAGCATTCTTCACCTTGTCCACTAAAGTTAGACCAACTTCTATCTTGAATAGTCGTTCATCGGATTCTTTTGAAAATTTTATTTCCAACTCTAGCTTTGTTATTGCTGAAATAAGTTCCTCCTGAATGGTTATCAAAATCAACTTTTCCCGACCTTTCCTGCTTAAAGCATCTGCAACCACATTCTCTTTGCCTGGATGATAAAAGATCTCACAATCGTAATCTTTTATCAATTCCATCTATCTTCTTTGATGCATGTTCAGATCCTTCTTAGTGAAAATATACTTCAGACTCTTATGGTCTATGTGGATCTCACATTTCTCTCCATAGAGATAGTGTCGCCATATCTTCAGAGCAAATACTACTGCAGCCAACTCTAAATCGTGAGTCGGATACCCTTTCTCATAGTCCTTCAGTTTCCTTGATGCATATGCAATAACTTTTCCGTTCTGCATAAGGACACATCCTAATCCTTTATGTGAGACATCACTATACACCACAAAGTTTCCTGTATTATCTGGCAATGACAACACAGGTGCCACACTTAACTTCTTTTTCAATTCTTGAAAACTTTCTTCACACTTCTCCGTCCAAACAAATTTTACAACTTTTCTTGTCAAATTTGTTAACGGAGTGGAAATCTTGGGTCCTGAATAAACCGTCTATAATAGTCGGCCAGTCCCAAGAAACTCCTCACCTCCGAAGGTGTTCTTGGTTGTTCCCAATTTATTACGGCCTCAAATTTTGATGGATCCACTGAAATCCCATCTTTGTCAATCATATGCCCAAGAAATTTTACACGATCTAGCCAAAATTCACACTTAGAGAATTTTGCGTATAACTTTTCTTTTCTTAGGCTTTCCAACGTTAAACGTAAATGTTCCATGTGTTCTTCTTGAGATTTAGAGTACACCAGAATGTCATCAATGAATACCACCACAAACTTGTCTAAAAATGGTTTAAACACCTTGTTCATCAAATCCATGAATGCAGCAGGGCCATTGGTCAAACCAAAAGACATCACCAGAAACTCATAATGTCCATACCGAGTTCTGAATGCCGTTCTAGGTATATCCTCCTTTCTTACCTTCAATTGGTGATACCAACTTCTCAAATCTATTTTTGAGAAGTATTTAGCACCCTTCAATTGATCAAACAAGTCATCTATTCTTGACAACGGATATTTATTCTTAATAGTGACTTTGTTTAATTCCCTATAATCAATGCAAAGACGCATTGACCCATCCTTCTTCTTCACGAATAACACTGGTGCACCCCACAGTGACACACTCGGCTGAATGTATTTCTTGTCCAATGATAAGTGGTATTTTTACTCACTTATTGTATACCAATCCATGCGAATTGTGCCCACCTCAAGTATATTTCATTGTGTTTTAGCTGCATTTCACGTTATTTTGCATTGCATTTACTTAAAACTCCTTTTGGTGAATAAGTGCGCAGGAATCGACTTATTTTTGGTGGAATTAGAGGTACCGGTGAGTGGATGCGTGAAGGCTAGTCGCAAGGCGAGGATGTGCATGGCATGGAGGTACAATGAGGCATGGAAATCAAGCAAGCAAGAGGATTAAAGCATGAGTGAGCAAGTAGCAGCAGCAGCAGAGCAAAACCAGACTCAAGAACTACAGAACACAAGTTTTTGGCGTCGTTGCCGGGGAAAGGCATTAAATTTAGATAATTATCATTAGTTTAAAGCTATATTGTATGACTTAGACAATTCTAATCTTTTCTCATTTCTATTTTTGTTTTGTTTTTTTGGTTTGGTATCAGTATAATTTTTATGCACACACGATCGTCGAACCGGAATTGATACCAACGACATGATAATATTAACGGAAGAGGTTGGAAAGCGAGAGTGCGAAATTTACAAGCACGATTCTGAGGTACCATGGATGACTTTGCTTATCAATGGCCTTATGCAAATAAGATTCAACCAAGGACACAAAACTGAAGGACTCAATGTATTTTCTACATTGTCGGCCTGATTGCAACACTTTGGAGAGGTTGGATGTTCTTGCAAATTTGAACGTACTTTCTCGAGAGATAGCGATTACGTGTGAATATTGTCTTTGGCGAGCATCCGAGTTATCAATGCGACATCAGAGTTGGACAAGTACAGTTTGGGGGTGATTACCTCAACAACAATGTTTATCCCAATTATCATCAAGGTTGGGGGTATCACCCAGATTATGAATGGAATTGTAACTATCAAGACCAAGACTGTGTTCCAAGCCCAACATATCCATCGAATTTCTCAAATCCACCTCCAATACAACAAGAAGACAATTCAGAGTTGAAGGAATTATGGTTAACATTTGTAGCATCAACTGAGGAGAAGATGATTGAGCAAGAAAGGTCAATTCAAAAGCAGCAGAATCAGATGGATCAATTGTTCGAAGCATTGAACAATCGCCCTCAAAACAATTGGTGCTATGACATGGATGATGAAATCGATGGAGAGCCAGAAGTGCACATGCCACTGGATGAACTTAAAGGAGTGGACGTTAAGCAGACAACTGGGGGTTCGGAAAATGAAGAATATCAGATCACTTGTATTATACCCCAAGTGCCTTCTCAACTAGAGTTGAAAAATCCAGTGAGTTTTGCACACCCATGTACCCTAGGTAGTCATATCCAAGGAAATGATCAGTATGATAAAGAGGCCTTGTATACACCATGGTGGGCTGAGGAAGAGAAAATTAAAGAGGACAAGTCCATTGTACTTTCTATGCCTTGATGCAATAATTTATTCCCAAATACAACGGACTAGACACCTAGCTATGCAATGGAACGGGGGACATCATGTACAGGAAATATGCTAGGCGATTTCAATCCGAAGACTCTCATGATGGGGAACCTACCAAAGCACATAGCGGTTCTAATGGATGGAGGATTCCTAACTTATCATATGGGAATTGGATAGCGGTGTTAAGAAACAGAGTCCAGCTAACAGACTATAAACTAGCGCTTGATGGGAGGCAACCCATTATTTCTATCTCTAGTTTCTTTTTATTTATTCAGTTTAGGTTGCTTTAGTTAGTTCATCTTCATTTCATTTGTGATAGACTGTTATGTTTGGCAAAAGTGAGTGTGTAGCTGAATTTGCATTGGGCAGCGTTTGAAGCTAGTATAGCATGTATTTGGTCATTTATGCTTATTCAGTAGTTCACACTTTGACATGAGAGATTTGTGTTTATGTAGGTGTACTTGTAACGCCCCAAAATCGGGTCTATCTTCACACCAATTCTGTGCGTCCACTAGTACATCATTCATCCAAACATACATCATTATATAGCTAAATATAACAACATACATCCTCAAATCCCAGGTTCTATAACCATAAAACCTCTTTCATTGCAAATAATGATAATTACATTATTCTTTGCATCTTGTACAAGTGACTTTTATCCGTCACCAAGGATACATAACGTTCATTAATTAATTCTATCATTACAAGTCTTCGCTTGATCTTCATTCTCATTCATATAATGAATGGCATTCCTTCTGGATACCGATCAACTTAATCTTTACGGGATCCTTAAATTCTTTCTAACATCGTTCGCTGAAAATGTTTTTATTTAAAGCAAGTGTGAGCATAAAATTGCATAGCAAGTCATAGCAGTTGAACAAACAACTTCAAGAATTTGAACATTCTTTTAAGACTTCAATAATCGAACAAAGGTTATGAAGCAACTTGAATAATAGGAATAATCTCGATTCCTAACATTTTTAAACATTAAACATATTCGCTTAGAAATACTCTCATTCTCTACTTTCTTTTATACACATTCTGTCTGGCTAGAATCATTAGCACAGACTTAACAATAACGGTTCATGTATAAATAGAACATGCTCATATTGAACAGTTCAATCACAGAATAGTTCATATCATAGAAACACCGAAGTGTTCACATTGTGGCACAAGGCCTCATATGTTCTATTCCAAACTTATCAACCAAGTTTACTTGGTCACCACCCTTACTTGGTGACCAAGTGGCCGCCCTTTATGCCCATGGGTCATCCCCATGGGTTTTACCCATCCGGTGTCGGTTCGATCCGCGATTAATTTTCTTGGATCGGGCTTAATTAAATCAAGCACTGGGCCTTACATTAATTCTTACTGGGCTTTCTTTAAGCTTGATTACACATTCAATTGGGTTTGATATAATCCAAGTCCAAATGGATTCTACATAGTCCATGAACTCAAAGTCCATTAAAACTATTCGTATTCTACGCATTCCATTCTCGTATTTTTGTATTCTCTTCGTATATTGTTCGTATGATATTCGTATTATACGTCATACTAATCTTCTTACTATACTCGTATAATAACTAGTATTATACTCGTATTTTTCACGCATAATAACTCTAATTATTATACGAAATCATAAAATTCTCTAACTCACTTTTCCTAACCCTTAGGTTTTAAGTCATGAGCGAAAAACTTCGTTTTGCCATAACTCGAAATATTATTGAATATTCCATTACGTCTTAGGACTCTATCATTACGCGTTTCTCGGAAATTCAAAATAAATCTCCGAGCAGAACGGATGAATAGTGCCTATTTCGTCTTTTTCCCCAAAAAATATTTTTTTTTCCCGGAAAAATTTTATTTTCGCCTCTTGAAAATTCTTACCCGCTTCCTAGCTCCCAGCTCTGTAAATCCTCCGATTAATAATCATTTTAGGTTATAGAACAATTAATAAATACATAAGATGTAATAGTATTAATAAAATTCATTTTATTAATAACTAATTCTTTAAACTTAAATTCTGGACAATCCGATTTTCCGGGTTGTCACAATACTGGAGTGACAGCATTACTATCTTGCAGTAGGGGGAAGGAAAACTAGAAGTGCAGAGGAAAGCTTGATGCTCGTGCAAGCTTAGCATGGACATACCCCCAGAATGTGCTTACCATGCGCGGCAAAAGCCGGATCAAAATTGCCACTTTCATGGCCAGTACAAAACATAATGAATACTTTCATGGCAAGCACAACATCAGACGAGGAAAATTTTTTAAGTTTAAAAACGTGATGGAGAACATTTGGACTCTCATGTGAAATCATATCAGCATCGTAATCATCTCAGTCTCCATATCACACGTCCCTTCTCTCTATCAGTTACAGATTGAAGCCGTATATCTCTCCATCAAATCTCCACGATTCTCTCCACGTTCAAAGCTCCACCCACGCTCTCATCTATGCTATAAAGCTAGGGTTTTGATTGGGATAGCAGCCACGAGTTTGGAGGCAGTGTCATCAGCCGCTCTCAGTCATTATCAAGCATATCATTTTCAGTTTTCTTTCAAAGCAAATGGGTCCAAAGAGAGCACGACCATCTTCTTCTTCCTCATCTTCCTCTGGCAGCCACGAGGAGGACATTGTCGACCACACCAAGTTCTTGTGTCTAGAAGCCCAGCAGGAGTACTACCGTATTATAGCGAAGACATTTATCAAGGAAAGAGGATTCAGACCCGAAGGCCAGGACGGACAGCTCTGCGCCATGATTCATGAACGAGGTTGGGGTGGACTGACTGCCGCACCCACGCCGATTCCGATGAGCATAGTCCGAGAGTTCTATGCCAATACCAAAGTCACAATGAACGATACCTCTATGGTTCATGGTGTCGAAATAGACTACAGACCCGCCGCCATCCGAAACGTGCTGAGAATCACCGCAAGACCACCAACAGGGGCAGCGAATTGGATCACAGGGGCACATTTGGAAACGGACTTGGAGCTTGTTATCGCTGAGTTGTGCGTGCCAGGCACGAAATGGACTTACAAAGTTGGCACGACCCAGCTTCGAATATTTCCAGCAGCTGCACTAAATCGATATGCCAAGGCATGGAATCTATTCATTTGTGCCAAGCTACTGCCTTCATCGTACCAACATGAGATCACGACAGAACGAGCTGTAATCTGTTACTACGATTTACTATGATCATGTAGTGATCTTCTTATCCATCTCTCTACGATTATAGTCGTAGGTACTCATACCTAAGATTTATAACCTATCAGCTCTGATACCAACCTGTAACGCCCCGAAATCCGGTCTATCTTCACACCTGGATTCCGTGCGTCACTAGTACATCATTCATCCAAACATACATCATTATATAGCTAAATATAACAACATACATCCTCAAATCACAGGTTCTATAACCATAAAACCTCTTTCATTATAAATAATGATAATTACATTATTCTTTGCATCTTATACAAGTGACTTTTATCCGCCACCAAGGATACATAACGTTCATTAATTAATTCTATCATTACAAGTCTTCGCTTGATCTTCATTCTCATTCATATAATGAATGTCATTCCTTCTGGATACCGATTAACTTGATCTTTACGGGATCCTTAAATTCTTTCTAACATCGTTTGTTGAAAATATTTTTATTTAAAGCAAGTGTGAGCATTCAATTGCTCAGCAAGTCATAGCAGTTGAACAAACAACTTCAAGAATTTGAACATTCTTTTAAGACTTCAATAACCGAACAAAGGTTATGAAGCAACTTGAATAATAGGAATAATTTCAATTCCTATCATTTTTAAACATTAAACATATTCGCTTAGAAATACTCTCATTCTCTACTTTCTTTCATACACATTATGTCTGGCTAGAATCAATAGCACAGACTTAACAATAACGGTTCATGTATAAACAGAACATGCTCATATTGAACAGTTCAATCACAGAACAGTTCATATCATAGAAACACCGAAGTGTTCACATTGTAGCACAAGGCCTAGAATACCAATTTCTTATAATACTGCTGTTATTGATAGTTAATTTATTTAGCTGATCATTAAGATCTAAAACCGTATTAGATTGATAGATGGACTATTGCTTTCATTATCGGATTCAACCTGATCTATAATAGCTATAGTGTCACTTGTACCGGCTTCAGTTTTTAATTTTTTAATAAATTTGTCAATGACTTTGACAAGTTCACCATCATTATTGGGTGGTAAACCCAATTTAGTTCTATTTTCAGGTAGTTTTAACAAAGGTTGTTCTATCTTTGAATGGGGTTTTTAATAATTTTTTCTTCAAATTTTTCTTTAATTTTATCTAGTTGCTTACCTATGGTCACTAGATACTGATTACTGAAATTTAACTGTTGAATGATCTTCTTGTCATCTTTATTACCATCAAAAATCTTGAAAGGACTGGCAATAACAGATGTATTTTTAACAGTTTCTAGAGGAGGATAACTATAAGAAACTTTTGACTTATCTTCTTTAACCCACTGTGTTTTGGTTATAACATTACATTTACCCTGATATTGATCATACCAATCATAAAAAGTAATGTTTATCTGTTCATTGTTAATAAATCATTTCCATCTATTAACTACTTTATCCCGTTCTTTATCAGATGGTTGATTAAAACGAAATAAATGTCTTTTTTCCCTATTAGATTTGGAATTAAAATCTTTAACAAGATTATCCCAATCTAATTTAAATTCCTTTTTAATGACTCTTAATTGAATATTGATAGGGGCTTCAAATAGGAAACTCTGAAGGAGTAGGAGAAGAAGAACTTTCTTCTTCTACTGGGTCATATGAGTATAGCAAGGATGACTAGCGACCTTGATTAAGGATACATTTCATTTTTATATCCCTAATAGAAGGGTTACTAAGTACTTCAGTATCTCTTCTAGTTTGGACTGAAGGTGCTAAAGAACTAGTAAAATCTTCTATGATTACTGGCCTTCTGGTTCGTTCAAAACTTATTTTGATCGTACCATTAGAAAATTATCTAATGTTTTCAACATTTAATAAATCGTTATTAACTAGTTGTTCGGGGTATTTCACTGGGTAAAGTCCATTGACTAGGTAATGTAATGTATTTCCAGAGAATGGTTCTCAGGATCTAAACATTAGCATCAGTAGTTGATGTAACAATCCAAGATTTTATTTGTAATTTAAAATATTTATTAAATTAAATAAATATTTTATTGATGAAGTTGTTGTTTTGTAATTTAAAATATTTCTTAAATTAAATAAGTGTTCTATTTATGTGGTTGTTATTAGTAGGTATGTGTGAATTAAATTTATTAGATAACACTCTAATAAATATTTTATTGATGTGATTGTTGTTATTAAAAATTTAATAAAATTTATTATATAATATTTTAAATTAATTTAGTTTATAATTTAGAGAGTTGTAATATAACATGAAATGTTATATTGTTGTTTTAATTTAATAATTATAGTGATATGTTAATTTATTAAATAAAATTATAATGAGATTATAATTTTGTGATATTTGGATTAAGTGGGAAAATTTGTTTAGTATGTTGTAATTGGTTATTTAACTAATGTTGAATATAGAGGTATAAATATGAGATTTTAAACTATAGTGTAAGCGGGTTATTAAAATAATATTAAAGTAAATTTTAATTGATTTAACCAAACAAGGCTTAATATATTAATTCTTTAAAAATTAAAGGGTTTTGCCAAACAAAGCCTTATGGCTTTTGAATTTCTAATTTTTGAATTTAAATAAAATAAATTAAAATATAATATTTATAGAATATACGTTAGATTTGTAACTGATGTTTTATTAAGTGTGGCGTATTAAGGATTAGCAGTTTTAGTTTTTCGTATTATAGCTATCAGTCTGGTTTCTTTTTACGCATTCTAGTTGTTGAGAAAAAAGAGAAGAGAGTTCAGAGAGAATTGAGAGAGAAGCTGTGATGGAATTGGGAGAATCTTAAGAATCTTTGCAGCAAACTCAGTGGTGATAGCAAGAATTTCAAGCAAATTAAAGGTATATTTTTTTTACATAACCTTAGTATGGTATATATATACATATGCATATTTGTGTTCACGGCAAAAACTAAATGCTCTTGGAATTCCATATTCTTGAGTTGTAGCTATACAATGAATTGTGGGGATTATTCATGTTGGTGAGGTTTTAGTTGGGTTATGAACAAGAAATTGTATGCTTAACATATAAATATGATTGTATGCTAGATTAAGTTTGCAAGAAGAGAAATTTGTTTTTACAGTGAATATATGTATGAACATAGTTTGAATATAAGTATGAATGTATATATATGATTGTGAACTAGTGGTGGAATTGAACCGTGAATTGTTAATTGGGTATGAAATTAAGAGAACCTAGTTCAAAGGAATCAAATTGGTGTATTATTATGATTACAGTGTTCACTGTGTCAAGAAATATCAAAAATGGAGTTTTTTGTTTAAAAATATGCTATTCCAGTATTTAATTTTTCTAGAATTATGGTTTAAGTTGTGTTAATTTAGTATTTGTATGCTTGGTGAAGTTTATGTGTAATTTGCATAAGTTATACATGTTAATTGGTGTTAGAAATTAAGACATAGCTTTGTTCTGTGTTTTGTTTTGGGGTGTTCTGTAATTCGGAGCATCATCGCCAAGTTTCGCGCCCCAGCTCTGAATTTCGCTCCCCAACGCCAAAGTTCACGCCCCATCGCCAAATTTCATGCCTCAACGCCAAAAATAGGCTAGAACTTGGCCCAATCTTTGGAATTCGCGCCCAAATTGTCTCGCGCTACAAAGACCTTTGAAAAAGTGGTGCTGGTCGAACAGTTTTGACGTCCTGTAGTAAAATGGCCATAACATTTTCATACGAACTCCAATTGAGGTTATTTAAGATGATTCAGAAAGAGGACGAATAGGCCTATAACTTTAATTCTTTAAGGTTTTCAATTTGAAATCGTTATGAAGGGTCAAAATGGACATCTTTAGGATTGTTGTGTATTTGGAGCCAATCAGAGGGCGTCAAGATGCGCGAATGCAAGTGCAATCCTTTGTGTATTAGTATAGCCTAATGATAACATGTTGGACAAGTAATAGGATGTTGTATCAAGTTGATAATGTGTATGTGGTGCAATGACATGATCACTTAAGTAGTTGTAATAAAGCTAAAAAGTAATGTTCATGAAAAGATGCGATGTTGTTTAAACTTAAACTTAGTTAGTAGCTATACTAAAAGTAAGAAAGTAACTCATGAAGGTAATGTTAGTGTAACTAATGTGTATTGTCAATACATATGGTATGTGTAGGACTTGGGGTGAATATGAGTAGTGATTGTTTAACCTACATGCGAGGTGAAGTTCCCTAACCTTTTTCTTTACTTTATTATTCAGCAAGGTTACTTTTCACTGTTATGTTATACTTATGCAAATTCTCTATTTCTAATCTCTTGTTTAACAATTTATTGTCATGCAAGTTCTTTAACCCTCATTTATTGTTGAGAAAGTTAGTTAATCTTTGTTTCTATATTCCAATCAAGATTACCTTGGTTATTCAAAGTCTGTAATTTTATTGTAAGAAGTATGTTTATTCAGCTACTAATAACTGTTGTTTGATTTTCGTTCTTCAATGTCATTATATTATCTTACGTTATTGTACCGAACTCTAAGTTGCTTAGCGATTCTTTACCAATTCAACTAATCCTTAGTTGATGAATGTTCTAAACTTTAAATTACCCTTGAAGTCTACCAAAACCAAACTTCCTTTGGTTTGTTTATGTACTCACACAACTTTGAAAGCATGTTGTCAATGATAACATTTGTTCAACTTAGAAATTGTTAATACTCTAGCCCTTATTGATTCATCGATATACCTTGTTCATGAAGATATTATAATCAAACCCTTTAATAGTTATTGGATCCTATCTGATTCAACCAGTACTTGGTTGATGAGCGTTCTAAAAATCTAGACTTCCTTTGAAGTTAATTCCCAACCAAACTTCCTTTGGTTCAGAACCTGATAATCTAAGCTAAGATGAACAACCCTATATCAGGGGATTATTTTAGAGCTACGCAGTAGCGTTAAAATGTTCTTAATCATAATACATAGTACAAAGGGTGATCACCGAGTACGGGATGATGGTCCATATAGTCGCTTTAGATCAAGTTAAAGGTTATAGTAGAAACTCCTCATGAACCTAGGACATAGATGATGATTATAGTCTTTTAGACTGTTAAAGGTTTAAGTAGAAATACTTGAAAACCTAGAATAGAGTTCGTGGTCTTGTGACCCTCAGTGTATTCTTTGATGTTGTTAACTTAAACGTTCATTATTCCTTTGAACTCATAGCTGTTGAATTAAGTTTTCTTGTTCCGGTAAGAATACTTTACCATTAAAAGCTCAGTTAATTCTCATTCATAAAACGTTAGTTATGATTTATTTGGACAGTGAACACCAAATCCGTGGGGTTGAAGTGCCCGGATTTGGGGGTGTCACAGTTGAACTTTAAATTAAAACAGTTTGATCTTTAGGACTTTTATTAAGAGCATGAACATTTAAGTTTGCTTTCATGGTCTTATAATATATCCTATAAATCAAAGCTAGAGGCTGAGAACCATCAATCATTTGAGTAATTTCTCCAGCAGTTTTAATGTTTAAAGTTAAAGCTTTTAATAGATTGTGATCACTTAGGCTTAATGTGAAATCAGGAAAGCAATTGAAATGGATAGGTCCATTATGCAAACTTGATTCCATAATGCCAATAATACTCGGGAAATAATTAAAAAATCTAGCATCTCTAAGACAGAGGTAGATACTTGAATTAATTCCTTTGATGTTTAATGGCTTAACTGCAACTTGAAAAAGACCAATATGAATGAAATTATAACCCTTTTTCCTATGTTTTTTAATAACATCAGGGGATAAAAGACTGCAGTTTTCATATTCATTGTTAATGGCGTAAACCTTTTCAACTATTTTTACATTGTAATCCGTTTTGAAGTTATCCAAAAAGGTTGACTGATAAATTTCTCTAGGAGTAACTCTGGGTATGTTCCAATCATTTAAAACTTGATTGATGTTTTCATAACTATGTTCTTCTTGGTTAACTATGTCTAGAATAGGAGGCAAAGCTGACCGGTTACTAGCTGAGGAGTTGGATCTAAATAATCTACTCATCTTTTATCAAATTCAAAATTAAATCTTACCCATTATTCTTTCATGCATACCCTCTTACCTTAAGCAGACGCATACCTATGTTCTATAATCCCACACTACTCACCTAAGAGACTTATAAAGGATAGACACGAGCAAGGTGGACTACAGTAAGTTAGGTGACTTCTGAACAAGAACAAGAAATAAATTTTGAATAGGAACATATTAAATTGATTAAAAAGGTCCTACCTAGCAACTAGAAACAACAACAAACTTAGCTCTGAATTAATAACTAATGGATTTACTGGTATTCTTAGATCTTGGTGGGAAAAACATCTCACGTAAGATACTAGACTATCAATTATCCATGTTGTCCAATTGGATAATGACGAAAACCCCATCTTTGATGAAGATGTTGTGACACCCCCAAATCTGGGTACTTCATTACCACAAGATTTGGTGTTCACTTAATAAAAACATTCATATCTAACTACCCAATCATAATAAAATTAGATAATTAACCTTCCCATTAAAGGATTACATTAATAAAAATCTCTCAGGTTAGCTAACCTTTAAATACAAACATTCATATGCGGAAAATTAAATAACTTCATTACAATAATTCAAATAAAGTCCGACAATAAAATGTCAACATATTACAAGTCTTCAATAGTTGTTCATCTTTCCTTTCTCTTTATTGGTGCTAGATACGTCGACCTTCTCTACTTTAGCTGTAATAGTTATATAAGCAAGAGTGAGCAAACAAGGTTCAGTTGAAATGATAATAAATAAAACTTTACAACCACTGCCAAATAATAGGCACAATGAAACTGAACAAAATGTTTTATCAATGATAATCAGAACCATGAAATATTTAACTGAGGGTCATAAGACCACGACCTATGTCTATAGTTATAAGTAATCTTTCAACTTAAACTTTAACAGTCATAAGACTATAGGGACTCCTCGTACTTAGGGGGATCATCCCTGCGTACAATGTATTGTGCACAAACATTTCAACTCTATGCGTAAATTATCCCTAATAATAGGGTTGTTCATCTCAGCATTTAGAATACAAGTCCGTACCAATGTAAGTTTGGTTTGGATAAGTTTCAAGGTAATTTGGAATTCAACGAACATCAACTATGGAGTAGTTGAATAAAAAGGTAATAACTTTATGTTATGGAATGAATTATAACAGAATAAATATTGTATATTAAGGTCATGCTTTAGGAATAATCTAAGAGCATAAACATTGAATAATTATAACATACCTTGCGTGAACAATATTAATCCAAGGTTATTTAGAATTGAGTACTAAGCATGCATAACAAATAGCAAATTAAACGATAAAAACTGTTCAACATAAGTATATCAGAATATATAAACTTGCATGCTAAATAACAATTTAAATACAATAATAACTTTCTCAATATCAAGATAAAGTTTAGAAAACTTGCATCATCATAAACAACTAGATACAAGAAACTTGCGTAATTATAATTGAGATAGGATAAGTAAACTTGTACAAAAATAACAATAGAATTAGCTCAACGAAAGTGTAGAGTTAGAAAACTTGCCTTGAGTAAAGCTAAATCATAAAAACACGAATCACAATACCCTATATATATATATGTCATCATGACATAATTAGTCACTACCAACACTCCATATATAAATAAGTATATACATCATGTAAGGTTTGATCTTTAATCACATAATCAAATTACATTAGTAATAAAACTCGTTAGCTAATAATAATATGATCATTCTTAGTATAAAAATACTGAAATCATATCTTAACAGTCCTTTTATTAAATTATAACAACTTTTTCAGACTTTGTGTAACTAAAACACACTATCTGATCATTCTGCTTAACTTCATGTTAAGCAGTTGCCACAATTTACACTATGGGTATTGTTTGCCAGCATAAGGCGTTATGCGCGTCTTCTTGTGAGGCACAAGCCAATGCTTGGCTCGTGGCATATAATGGCTGCTTGCATGTACCGAGAATTGTGATCATTATACGTATGCATGCCAAGAACCTCTGATCCTCGGCGACCAGCCTCGGCAACAACATGATCAAAGCCAATTTTGGCCTACAAGCTACTTTCTAACAACGGAATTAACACATACTACATATATAAACTTCACACAAACATAATTTGAGGACTCTTAACATGATTTTACCATTCAACAACACAAACATCGAATTTAAAACATCTAATTTCACTATTTTTGATAAAACTTCACTTTTTGACATTTTTAGTGAAAATCATCACTGTGATTTTGTTTTTCAACCAAAACAGTTAATTCAAAATACCTTGTTTATGTTTATTCATCCTCTTTCAAAATCAATAGTCAATATATATATTAAACAAATAATTAAACCTCAATTTTAGTTTAATTTAAGCCATAATCATATATATCCATACCAATTCACTGTAATATGGTTTCCTTCACAAATAAATATATAACATGAATTAACTCATCTATATACACTACAAAAAATGGGCCTTCAGCAACAACCAATTTTCGTTGCTAAAGGTGCCAAATTTCGTTGCAAAAGGGTTTTGGCAACGACTTTTCTTTATCGTTCGCCTTTCGTTACAAGAATGAACGCGTTGCTAATTGTTCCGCAACGAACGTATTTTTTTCGTTGCCAAAAGTACTACATTTTGCAACGAAATTTGGCTTTCGTACAGAGACATCGATCCTTTAGCAACAAAATGAATTGTTGCGGAATAATTAAAATTTAGTTGCTAAAAACTCCATTTCGTTGCAAAAGCCTGCTAATTGGCAACGAAATGAACTTTTTTTTTTTGCAACGACCACACATTTTCGTTGCAATTGACAACGATATTTTTCGTTGCAGTAAATTATGAAAATTGTTGCCTAAGCTTGCTTTCGTTGCGGAATATAAACTTTTTAGCAACGATTTTCGTTACTGATTATATTATTTGGCAACGCCATTATGCTGAATTAGCAACGAAAATATTTGTTGCTGGTTATTTTTCAATAGCAACGAAAGTCGTCGATTAACAACGACATTATATGTTGCCATTTCTTTATATACGCAATGAAAGTTGATATGATTTGCAACGATAAAAAATATTACCTTTTATGTTAGTATTAGCAACAATATCCTCTCCGTTGTTATTAGGTTACTTTTTCGTTGCCAAATATTATATTTTTAATGTCATTAACAACAAAAATTTGTTGCTAAATGTATAAAAAATTGTTGTTATATTAAAACTTGTTCAATGCTTTGGTAACGAATTATATTGTTGCCAAATTAAAATTTGACATTCTTTTTGTGTACCTGTCTGGCACAATGTTCCCATAACAAATAATGACAAAAATACAAAAAACTAAAATATTATTAACTTAATAAAATCATCCACTACATAATCATTCATCATCTTTACAATTAACCATATAAAACTACCACAGTTCTTCAATCAAAGTATATATCTACATATATATAGAGTACACTTCATAATTTCGTCCCTTGTCTTCCGTAAACGTAACACGAAAACTTGATACCCAAAGATTGTTGTAATGCAAATCGTAGAAGCAATCTTCCCGCACATATTTAAAAATAATAGATGCTCCAAGAAGGAATAAGTTGACTCCAAAGTTAAGCTAAAAGTTAAACCAACAAGAGTGAAAAGGACTAACATAGCTTGCAATTGTAACTTTTTACATCATTATGGAAATGTGCATAAACCAATAAAATAATTACCTTAGAATCAAATAAAAAAATTGAGTTTGAAAAAAAGTCATATTATATATATATATATATATATATATATATATATAGAGAGAGAGAGATTCATAGTGATCTAAAGAACAACTTAATTACCCAAATCATAGTAGTATAGAAGATGGCCCCAAGTATCAGATGGCACACAAAAGTCATATACATGTCAACGTAATTACAATGGATCAACTATGAAAGAGTTCCACATTCAACAAAGCTAAACAATTATACATCTGCAAGAATTTTAGTGCCCCAAGCCATCTTACACTAATATTATATCAGTTTAAGGATTGAAATCCAAACTCGATTGAGAATAAGAACTCACCAGAAATACTAATTACATCCATGGCCGGAAAATCACTTTGTCACTTGTAGACCATAGTTGTGAGGCTCGTCAGCATATGCCGACAGAAACATATAAACATCATTTTCTAATAAAAAAATTTAATGACCGAAAAAGAAGTTAGTCTATGTATACGCCGTATAAGGTACAAAGAGGTTTTAAGCTTGTCCTAAAGTAAATTTCAATAGGCAGTCATCTCTGAAATAAAAATGTGGTGATTTACTCAAACATGCTTTTAATTCGTTGTCCAAAAACAAAACAGAACAAACTTGGTAAGGCCGCAAATAAAGTTCAGTAGCCGACTTGCTGTGCACCTGAGATTATGACAACATAAGTTAAGGCTCATAGCAGCATAAGTTAAGGTCATAGGTCATAGCAATGTACCACGATACTGGTGTTTGTTTAATGGATATACGTATCTAATAAATAAATTGGTTGTCTGATGGATATTCGTATAGAAAAAAATGAAAAAAGAAATACAGAGATGAGCTTGAAAAGCTTGACAAGAATTATAACTAAAGTAGAAAATGTTGAAAATCATCTCCATTTCACTCAATCTGTCTTCTATTTGTTGTACTTATTAGTGTTCTACATCAAAACTTTACACTGAAGAACTATGGCCTAGAATTAAAACAACTCTAAGAAGACCAGAAAGAGCAAATGAAAGTGACCATCACTTTTTTCCAAACCTATGTTCCCTGCATCTTAAAAAAGGTGCAAATACCAAAATATTGATGTTCTCACCTCATAGAAGAGTGCACTATTAGATCCCAAGGATCCATCAGCAAAAAACACCTTACGTCCCGTCTTGTCTATAAGATCCTACACAAGAAAAAGACCTTATCAAGAGAAAACATGGAATATTTTGATGTACTCAATTGAAAAAGGCCAGAGCTTATTAAAGAGGAAAAAAGGAAATAATATATGAAAGAGCATATAATGCACATAAATTTAAAGAGACACTTGAGGGTCAGCATATTATTTTAAACAAAGATCCGTATTCTCAAGATTGGGAACTAGGGAAAGCCAAATTTTCATTTGGAGGTGGGGGTGAATGGCACCCTTTAGAAGCACAAATCTGCTGATTGCAAAAAACGACATTTTGTGGATCAAAATAAGGTGAATTTAATAGGTTTGGACCAAAATTACCACAAAATCAAATTATATATAGCTTCTTTTTTTTTTTTTTTGGGGGGGTTGAATTGTTTTTCTTATAAGGATAAGTCTGACTTCACAAACATTGTGCATTATGATAGTGAAGCAGCCATCCTACCATAATTTAATACAGTACTATTTTAAAATTTGTATATGTGGGTATTTCTTAATTAGACACATAAAGCTAGGTAAAAATAGTACAAATCCTACTTAATATTCTAATCTCTATTTGAAAAATATTGATCAAGAACTCGTTGTATTATAATTAGATAATAAATGGATCCAAGTGTTTACTTATGGCATGTAAAGTACAGCCCTATAAGATTCCTCTATGTCTTTCAGTACCCTAAAGTCTCCTCTATTTCATTTCCTCTTTTCTTGCATCCTTCATGTAAAATTGGCACTAAATTAATATAAATATCATTGATTATTAAATCAATGATAAAGCATGCATGTATAAATCCTAATTCATTCGTAAACTTCGTCAATTCCAGTCAAGGGTCATTAGGTAAGATCACAGTTAAATTTTAATTGAAAATGTTTTCGAAACAGAAGTGCCTTCAGGAGAAGCAAATAACTCTTAGCAAGGAGTTTATACTTTGAGCACACATTGCCTAGTTTGAGGTGTACAGACTGCCACCAAAGTAAAGTTGAAGTGGTTTTCTATTGACCCTAGAGGACAAAAAAAACATGCCAGTACGCATTTATACTCTGACAAAATATATTACTCAGATAAAGTGGCAGTCATTAAGTGGAAAAAATAAAAAGTCATACAAGCAGGCGTGACCACGTCTTCATTGGAAAAAATAAGCAGACGCTGATCATCTTTTTTCCAGATAAATCAGCCCATCTGTACACATCTGCAATTATCAAAAAAATTGTAGAATTGAGTTATTTTAGTAACTCATTTAGTTACAATCTCTTGTTGAAGGTACACAGAGAAGTATTAAAGTAGAATTTGATAGCACAAGCATATAACTGAGACTGTTGTGCTCTTCTTTGCATTTAAAGAAGTGTATTTTTTTCATTTCCGTTATTTTATTTTATTTTTCTCTTATACTTCTTGTTGAAATTACTAATTTTCAACTCCAATGTTATCATGGCAATATTCATGAGGGTTGTTCCCTTGAGTTGAATGCTCATTCATCAAAACGTTCCACACGGTCTTTTCATTACGTGAAAGATCGAAACATTCATGAAAGTTTGCAAGTGAAACCTGTAAAATCTTCCCACGAAAGCTCCACCGATGCTCCAGGAAAATATCTTCCAAAATCAACAACTGTGGTCACACCCCTCATTAAGGCAAGCTTGCTAGCTCTATTCAAAGCTTCCCATCTTTCGTCTTTAGAGACCTCTGGGATGCTGGAGAGCACAAGTTTCATTGCAGAATCTATTAGCAATCCCGTCTGTTATGCATAAGAAGATCAGAAGATAATCAAAATTTCCATGAAGATTCTTTTTTCTTTTGATTCTGGACCATGAAATGCTGTTTTGATGTGGTTAGATCCCTATTCTTTCCACGAGTGGCAGCTTATTTAACGACCAAATTCAGATGGGTTTTGCTGGCTAATCAGTATAAGGATTAATAATCTGTCAAGATAATTAAAATCTGTTAAAGCATGATAACAATGCAGGTCACATTCTTTAATACAATTTTAGAATAATTGGTAACTTGACATGATAACAAAAATTGACTGTGCATTATCTTAGGTTCGTGTCCTCCACCATACATTAGGTTCCTCCACTATGCTAGTGTAGTTTCACTCTATTTAGTTTCTGCAATATGATGCATTTGGATTTTGTCTCTCCTATAATTTTACTTCATACACATTGCTTGCCCTACTCTCTTACAGCTTAAGCTTTTCAGAGTTATGGTAATAGAAACATCTATACACACAGGAGAACAGGAAACTTAGTCCACACTAGTAGTCAATAGCTAGAAGTTCTGATTAATAAACACAAATCAAGAACCCATGTACGGTAACCTGTTAATAGTCAAATCTTGTTAATTAATGGCACGGCATGAGGTATCTACTCGATAGAAACAGCCAAAGAAAGTTTAATGCCTCAAGGTCAGTGTTCCATTGCTAAAGCAAGAACAGTATACAATGCATACATCTTCTGTTGATGGCTAGACCTAGAGTGCACTATTGGTAATAGCATCTAGGAATATATAATATTCAATTGACACCACAAGGGCATTATGCATAGCCAAAATCCCAGAATATAATAGATGTTTATACATGATTCTTGCAAAAAAGAAATTCATCATTATTAGTTATTACTCCAAACTCATGCAATATCTCCAATTCTCCATCACACCAATTCACAACAATTTCTTACAACAAACACAAGAATCATAGCTATACAAGACATATATTAGAATGTAAATCCCGTGAAAAATAAGTACAAAGGTGAAAATAAGAAAAAAGTTAAACAACCCAGCTATATAGTTTAGAACAAAGAGCAAAGAACAAAGAACAAGTTGGCCCTATATTAAATTAGACAAATTAAAGACTTTAGAACTCACAATTTAAGGAACAATAAGTAGTAAAGATAAGATTCTGCCAAGCTCGGAGTCGGAGATGAGATTCAATCCAGATTAATGCATAGTAGTCTAAGGTTAACAACTTTCTCTGTGGGATCGATACTTTACTTATTTTGTATTACTTGTTGACACATGTATGCTTGCATGAGTTAGAGTTCTTTTATTAGAACTATAAAAGAGGCAACAAGTTTTTGGCGCCGTTGCAGGGGAAAGGCGTTAAATTTAGATAATTATCATTAGTTTAAAGCTTTATTGTATGACTTAGACAATTCTAATCTTTTCTCATTTCTATTTTTGTTTTTGTTTTGGTTTCAGGTACTTGTATAATTTTTATGCACACACGATCGTCCAACTCAGAATTGATACCAGCACAGGATAATATTAACGGAAGAGGTTGGAAAGCGAGAGAGAGCAGAAATTTACAAGCACAGTTAGAGGGTACCATGGATTACTTTGCTTATCAATGGCCTTATGCAAATAGGATTCAACCAAGGGACACAAAACTGAAGGACTCAATGTATTTTCTACATTGTCAGCACAGATTGCAACACTTTCGGAGAGGGTGGATGTTCTTGCAGCCCAACGTACTCGAGAGATAGCAGTTACATGTGAATATTGTGCTGGCGAGCATCCGAGTTATCAATGCGACATCATAGTTAGACAAGTACAGTTTGGGGGTGATTACCTCAACAACAATGTTTATCCCAATTATCATCAAGGTTGGGAGTATCACCCAGATTATGAATGGAATTGTAACTATCAAGACCAAGACTGTGTTCCAAGCCCAACATATCCATCGAATTTCTCAAATCCACCTCCAATGCAACAAGAAGACAATTCAGAGTTGAAGGAATTGTGGTTAACGTTTGTAGCATCAACTGAGGAGAAGATGATTGAGCAAGAAAGGTCAATTCAAAAGCAGCAGAATCAGATGGATCAATTGTTCGAAGCATTGAACAATCGCCTCAAAAACAATTGGTCTTATGACATGGATGATGAAATCGATGGAGAGCCGGAAGTGCACATGCCACCGGATGAACTTAAATGAGTGGACGTTGAGGAGACAACCGGGGTTCGAAAAATGAAGAATATCGATCACCAGATATACCCCCAAGTGCCTTCTCAACTAGAGTTGAAAAAATCCATGAGTTTTGCACACCTATGTACCCCTAGGTAGTCATATCCAAGAAATGATCGATTATGATAAAGAGGCCTTGTATACACCATGGTAATGAGGAAGAGAAATTAAAGAGGACAAGTCCATTGTACTTTCTATGCCTCGATGCAACAATTTATTCCCAAATACAATGGACGAGACACCTAGCTATGCAATGGAACGGGGGACATCATGTACAGGAAATATGCTAGGCGATTTCAATCCGAAGACTCTCATGATGGGGAACCTACCAAAGCACATAGCGGTTCTAATGGATGGAGGATTCCTAACTTATCGTATGGGAATTGGATAGCGGTGTTAAGAAACAGAGTCCAGCTAACAGACTATAAACTAGCGCTTGATGGGAGGCAACCCATTATTTCCATCTCTAGTTTCTTTTTATTTATTCAGTTTAGGTTGCTTTAGTTAGTTCATCTTCATTTCATTTGTAATAGACTGTTATGTTTAGC
This sequence comes from Panax ginseng, assembly GCA_020205605.1. NCBI lineage: Eukaryota > Viridiplantae > Streptophyta > Magnoliopsida > Apiales > Araliaceae > Panax > Panax ginseng. The sequence continues at coordinate 95,501,163 of CM035129.1, forward strand.
AAAAGTGAGTGTGTAGCTGAATTTGCATTGGGCAGCGTTTGAAGCTAGTATAGCATGTATTTGGTCATTTATGCTTATTTAGTAGTTCACACTTTGACATGAGAGATTTGTGTTTATGTAGGTGTACTTGTAACGCCCCAAAATCCAGTCTATCTTCACACCCGGATTCCGTGCATCACTAGTACATCATTCATCCAAACATACATCATTATATAGCTAAATATAACAACATACATCCTCAAATCCCAGGTTCTATAACCATAAAACCTCTTTCATTACAAATAATGATAATTACATTATTCTTTGCATCTTGTACAAGTGACTTTTATCTTCCACCAAGGATACATAACGTTCATTAATTAATTCTATCATTACAAGTTTTCGCTTGATCTTCATTCTCATTCATATAATGAATGGCATTCCTTCAAGATCTGCGTCAAACTTGATCTTTACGGGATCCTTAAATTCTTTCTAACATCGCTCGTTGAAAATATTTTTATTTAAAAGCAAGTGTGAGCATTCAATTGCTCGGCAAAGTCATAGCAGATTTGAACAAACAACTTCAAGAATTTGAACATTCTTTTAAGACTTCAATAACAAGAACAAAGGTTATGAAACAACTTGAATAATAGGAATAATCTCGATTCCTATCATTTTAAACATTAAACATATTTGCTTAGAAATACTATCATTCTCTACTTTCTTTCATACACATTTTGTCCGCTAGAATCAATAGCACAGACTTAACAATAATAACGGTTCATGTATAAGCAGAACATGCTTCATATCAATGATTCGATCACAGGCAGTTCATATCATAGAAACAAAGAAGTGTTCACATTGTGGCACAAGGCCTCATATATTCTACCACCTTGTATAAATATCACATATTCATGAATAGATGAACTTCTCAAGTTCAACATCCGAGAGGTTTTAGAAACTAGCATTCATTTAAAATATATGAATGAAGTTAGGAAACTTGCGCATTCACGCATACCTAAACTTTATAGTTTACTGTTGAATCGCTCATTCCAATTCCTATGTAACACATAAGAAAATAACACGTACACCAATTAGTCATATACTTGACTTACACATTGGTTTACTTACTTTACTTTTTAGGGTTCACGTTCTTATAAACTAAGTTTACGCTGACCAACTTCCTTTCACCGTTAACGGCTTCATGACATACGGAGATGTCTTACTCAATACGTTCATCATCTTTGATGATTTACATTCTTATCTTCCTCTTATACTTTCCTAGGACTCAGCACACATCGTGTCTCTGCTAGTAGTCCATATGGTACTCTGAGTGGTTTCCCACAAACAACCAACAAACAAGTTCCCGTCTCATCTACACTACCCACACAGTGAGTTAGATCGGTTACCAGTTTTGTATATACCTTCGCTCTTTGAAGGAATTGTTTAGCCCAGCTCCCATATGTCAACCATCAAAGGTTACGATTGTACTACAACCTAACTCATCTTAACTTATCCGAACTATTAAACTATAATGTTCGTTAAGTCAAATTCTTATTCCTTATGGCTTTCTGACAAATAAATGTCATACCTCCGGATTCATTCATCATCGTCTAAGTTATACAGTCTTCTGAATACTCAGAACGATCATTCAATACTCATTCTACGCATTAATAACGTTAATCATTTTACTTTACCTTGTTCTTATCTTACAACATCCGATTCATTCGACTCGAAGCGTCAACCAAGTTATTAACTCAGCTTTTTTTACGTTTTACGTAATTATCTTTAATTCAACTTCTTCACCGTTCAAAGGTTTAATCATTGATCTCCATTATCTTACGGTCGGCCGTACATACACGAGGTGTAGGTTCTACCGTTTAATATTTGCGCGTACACTCAACCTTCACGCCGGTTAAAGTGTTCAACGCTTACATTTCTTTCTGACATTCTCATCCGAATCACATTCGGCATTCATTAATCTTCTTACCGTTCGCTACGGCTTTCTTGATAATTCATATCTTACTTACTACATTCGTCAACGTCTAAGTCATACAACCAGGGTATACTTAGAACGTTCATCCGACGCGAATACGATTCACAAGGATCGTTTACATATTCAACGTTCACGTTGCTCGTCTCTTAATCTCTCATTCAACCTTTACTCAAGGTTTTAATCACTTTCGATCATTATCCATCCCATGAACCCCATGTTCATTATTCTTTCTTAATGTCGGCCCATCGATCGTTGTATGCTAAGACCGATCGTTCATTGCAACAACGTTATGCGTTCACGATCTCTATACGCTTTACATTCATCTCTCATTACCATGTCATAACATCAAAATGTTATACATTACTATCATCCATCAACGTCTAAGGAATCACCATCATAGCAATCCCCCACGTTCGATTAGTTATGCGACTACGGGTCCCGGCTATCGATCCGTAACCCGTAATTACATTCTTTTAATCTCGTTTAATCTTTTCGTTCAACCTTCATTAAAGGTTTAAAACACTCGATTAAGTGTTACATTAGTTGAACTACATGTTCGTATCTCTTTCTTTCACATCCCGCAGAAATTGAGCAGTTAAAAATCTCATTTCTGGCATTGCTCTGCTGGCTGGCCATGCATACCACTCTAAAGACTAAGACTTCATGTTGCAAGTGCGAGTTAGCGATCGTGACCCTCTCGGCTTCAGTCTTTGCAGTATACCATTCTAGGCATGGATCGCCATGGGCTGAGACTTTCTTCCCGAAAGTTTTTTCTAAGTCTTTGGTTGTTCTGAGACGCGTACTTCAAAATCTCATAACTTCTTCGTTATAACTTGGAACGAGATCGTTCCAAAGCCATTTTCTTCGTTATCTAATGTACTTTGATTACCTCCGGACAGAACTTTGTTCTGAATCCATTAACATGCCATTCAATTGGCTTAATCTTCAACCTTTGTTCATTTTAACGTTTTTAAAGTTCTTCGTTCATTCGTCTGTAATTCGGTCATCCGAACTCAAAAATTCGTTCGTTCTTGAGTCCACAACTCACATTTTCTACGTTCTCTTACATACTTATGAAACCCTACACGTTCGGGTTCAATTACTAACTTTCTAATTCTCGTTCGTCTTTTACGAAAATTTCACCATAACTTCGTTATATCTAATTTTAATCCGTTCTTCATGAACGTTTCTACCGTTCCTAACCAATCAATAAGTATCTAACTTATACACGATGGTTTTAAACTTGTCCATCAACAACAATTATCCTACGATGGTTTTAAATTTGTCCATCAACAACGTTCTTCGTGTGTTCTTCGCGTTCTTCGCGTTCTTCGTTTTAATCGATATATTGGATAACAATTTTACTTTTTCTTGGAATTTGATGTTATAGAACATCATTCCTTACTTAATTCACCTACTCATCCATAAGATTCATTCGGATCGCTCAAAATCCTTACGAATCTTACACTTCCTTAAGAAATTTATAAACTAAATTCTTAATTCTTTATTTTCTCATGAATTCAACCATATAAAATCATTATTAACTTAATCTACTACTGATTTTCATCAAGTTATGTTTTTGAACATAAAAACTTAAAGAAAATTTAGAAGAAACTAGGGTTCGGATTACCGTTCTTCTTTAATCTCCTTCCGTCGGACAAAGCGTACATTCAAGCTAGCTTTTCCTCATTCTGCTTCTCTTCCTCTCCCATCCAAACTCTCTCTCTCTCTCTCTATCACTCAAGTGTTGGTTGAGTTTTCAAAACCAAACAAATGAGTTTAAGCTTTCTATTTATAGAAAACCAAGGTTAGGGGCACTTTGGTCATTTCCCCTCCACCTCCTTACTATTCCAAACTTATCAACCAAGTTTACTTGGTCACCACCCTTACTTGGTGACCAAGTGGCCGCCCCTTATGCCCATGGGTCATCCCCATGGATTTTACCCATCCGGTGTCGGTTCGATCCGCGGTTAATTTTCTTGGATCGGGCTTAATTAAATCTAACACTTGGCCTTACATTAATTCTTACTGGGCTTTCTTTGGGCTTGATTACACATTCCATTGGGTTTGATATAATCCAAGTCCAAATGGATTCTACATAGTCCATGAACTCAAAGTCCATTAAAACTATTAAGTATTCTACGCATTCCATTCTCGTATTTTAAATTCTCTTCATTATATTGTTAAATGCGATATTCGTATTATATGTCGTACTAATCTTCGTACTATACTCGTATAATAAATAGTATTATACTCGTATTTCTCACGCATAATAACTCTAATTATTATGCGAAATCATAAAATTCTCGGAACTCACTTTTTCTAACCCTTAGGTTTTAAGTCCGCAGGCGAAAACTTCATTTTTGCCATAACTGAAATATTATTGAATATTCCATTACGTCTTAGGATTCTATTATTACACGTTTCTCGGAAATTCAAAATAAATCTCCGAGCAGAACGGATGAATAGTGCCTATTTCGTCTTTTTCCCCAGAAAATATTTTTTTTTCCCGGAAAAATTTTATTTTCGTCTTGAAAATTCTTACCCGTTCATTCTAGCTCCTAGCCAGAATCCTCCCGATTAATAATCATTCTAGGTTATAGAACAATTAATAAACACATAGCACAGAGTAGTATTAATAAAAATTTATTTTATTAATAACTAATTCTTTAAACTTAAATTCTGGACAATCCGATTTTTCGGGTTGTCACATTCTTCCCTCCTTAAAAAAAAATTCCGTCTTCGGAATTTCTTAAAACCAAACCCTTACCCGGGTTCTCACATTCTCCCCTTCTTCAAGGAATTTCTTCCTCGAAATTTTAGCTTACTCATCTTCTCAACTTCTCTTCAAAGAAGTTTTTATCTTTCATACATTCCCTACCCTTCATTATTAATCAAGAATCATGAAGTGAAAGGAATAACTAGGAATATAAAGATTCCTTTAAAACATTTCATACTTTTGCTGAGGGGTCAAATCAACCATGAACTCATACTAGGTTAAATAGCCTCGCGCCGTAAACCTTTATTTCCACGGTAAGTTTACAATCACTAAGAAGGTAAACTACCTCTTACATACGTAGGTGATCAGCCTAACGTATCACCCCATTTCAGGGTATGTTCACCTCAGACTTAGATTCCGCACCAAAGCAATTTGGTTCGGCATAGCTCATGAAAGAAAGCTCGATTTTCTTTTAATCATTACATACCATTAAATCTTAGCCAAATCAAGTAGCTTAGACCATACCAATAAATTGGACATCAACTTGAAACATTAAATACAGTCAACTCGCTTGACATCAACCAATTCTTTAAATTCTTTTGCAATACATCAAAAGCGATACATGGCGTCATGATACCACACTTTTCACAAGATGCGTTGAGGACTTCGTGGGTTTATGACTTCATCATTATGCATCATACCATAGTGAAATTTGTTGATCCTCCGATCACTTCCAACACTAGGTTCAATTGCATTAACAACTCCATCCTTTTACCATCCTTGCATCAAATGCACTGATGATATAAAATTCATTTTGATATTTCAAATCAATTTCTGTCTAGCCGATTCAACTAGCATAGACATATCAAGAATAGTTCTTTTAAAATCCATTGGTTTCAAAAATTGAACCAATTCATTCATTTTCAAAATGCGCACATCAGCACGATTTCAAGAAACTTCAAAATCTAGCATAGCTAGATTACTTGGAATATCCTATTCTCCATCTTCCTTCATTGTCTTACTTGCGACAATTCTTAATCTTCTCTAGCACCTTCAATGCTAAATCTACTGAAAATACTTACTTTCAGTCTAAACAACCCTATACCTTAGTATAGTTCATCAACTTACCAAACTTTATGTGTTTAGGAACTTTCCACAACCATATGTGTTTAAGAACTTATCTTCGCAGTATGTAATCCAAGAACAAATCAAGGACTATCCATATGCTTAGGGCTCAGAAACATAGCATATAATTATGAGTCACAAACTTTTTATAAGTATGAGTTTCAAGAACCCGCACCTATCTTATCATTGTCTACCTATCAATTATATACATGAGAAAAGATTCACCTTCTCGTCATATACATATTGATAGCACGACATACTATTCCAATTATTATCACTGTAATAACAAAGTAATCACAAACCCCCTCCCATTCGAAGGTTTGTAATACTCAGCTATCACATGAGTCCTCAATTGAAATCTTAGAACTTCTAACTTTCTCTTTACTTAATACGAATTTTCTTTAATTCGTATACTATCCTTTACAACTCAATTTGAGTTCTTCTTCCCGTACTACTTCGTAGTACCATTCATTCATAGCATTTGCTTTAAATCATTCATCGTTCAACAACTCATCTGTTACTACGATTTACTATGATCACGTGGTGATCTTCTTATCCATCTCTCTACGATTATAGTCGTAGGTACTCATACCTAAGATTTATAACCTATCAGCTCTGATACCAACCTGCAACGCCCCGAAATCCGGTCTATCTTCACACCCGGATTCCGTGCGTCACTAGTACATCATTCATCCAAACATACATCATTATATAGCTAAATATAACAACATACATCCTCAAATCACAGGTTCTATAACCATAAAACCTCTTTCATTACAAATAATGATAATTACATTATTCTTTGCATCTTATACAAGTGACTTTTATCCGCCACCAAGGATACATAACGTTCATTAATTAATTCTATCATTACAAGTCTTCGCTTGATCTTCATTCTCATTCATATAATGAATGTCATTCCTTCTAGATACCGATCAACTTGATCTTTACGGGATCCTTAAATTCTTTCTAACATCGTTCGTTGAAAATGTTTTTATTTAAAGCAAGTGTGAGCATTCAATTGCTCAAATAAGTCATAAGCATTGAATAACAAACAACTTCAAGAATTTGAACATTCTTTTAAGACTTCAATAACCGAACAAAGGTTATGAAGCAACTTGAATAATAGGAATAATCTCGATTCCTATCATTTTTAAACATTAAACATATTCGCTTAGAAATACTCTCATTCTCTACTTTCTTTCATACACATTTTGTCTGGCTAGAATCAATAGCCGCGAGACTTAACAATAAAGGTTCATGTATAAACAGAACATGCTCATATTGAAAGTTCAATCACGAGCAGTTTCATATCATAGAAACACCAAGTGTTCACATTGTAGCACAAGGCCTCATATGTTCTACCACCTTGTACAAATATCACATATTCAGCATACGTATGAACTTCTCAAGTTCAACATCTGAGAGGTTTTAGAAACTAGCATTCATTTAAATATGAATGAAGTTAGGAAACTTTCTTTAAGCACAGCTACAGCTTATAGTTTACGCTGAACTGCTCATTCCAATTCCTATGTAACACATAAGAAAAATAACACGTACACCAATTAGTCATATACTTGACTTACGCATTGGTTTACTTACTTTACTTCTTAGGGTTCACGTTCTTATAAACTAAGTTTACGCGACCAACTTCCTTCATCGGTTAACGGCTTCATGACATACGGAGATGTCTTACTCAATACGTTCATCATCTTTGATGATTTACATTCTTATCTTCCTCTTATACTTTCCTAGGACTCGGCACATGACACATCGTGTCTCCTGCTAGTAGTCCATATGGTACTCTCTGAGTAGTTTCCCCTGAAACAACCAACAAACAAGTTCCGTCTCATCTACACTTTGCCCACACAAGTGAGTTAGATCGGTTACCGATTTTATATATACCTTCGCTCTCTGAAGGAATTGTTTAGCCCAGCTCCCATAAGTCAACCATCAAAGGTTACGATTGTACTACAACCTAACTCATCTTAACTTATCCGAACTATTAAACTATAATGTTCGTTAAGTCAAATTCTTATTCCTTATGGCTTTCTGACAAATAAATGTCATACCTCAGGATTCATTCATCATCGTCTAAGTTATACAGTCTTCTGTATACTCAGAACGATCATTCAATACTCATTCTACGCATTAATAGCGTTAATCATTTTACTTTACCTTGTTCTTATCTTACAACATCCGATTCATTCGACTCGAAGCGTCAACCAAGTTATTAACTCGTCTTCTTTTACGTTTTACGTAATTATCTTTAATTCAACTTCTTCACCGTTCAAAGGTTTAATCATTGATCTCCATTATCTTACGGTCAAGCCATACACGAGGTGTAGGTTCTACCCATTTAATATTTACGTACACTCAACCTTCACGCCTTGGTTAAAGTGTTCAACGCTTACATTTCATTCTAACATTCTCATCCGACTCACATTTGGCTTTCATTAATCTTCTTACCGCTCGCTTTCGCTTTCTTGATAATTCATATCTTCTACTTACTACATTCGTCAACGTCTAAGTCATACAACCAGGGTATACTTAGAACGTTCGTCCGACGCGAATACGATTCACAAGGATCGTTTACGTATTCAACGTTCACGTTGCTCGTCTCTTAATCTCTCATTCAACCTTTACTCAAGGTTTTAATCACTTTCGATCATTATCCATCCCATGAACCCCATGTTCATTATTCTTTCTTAATGTCGAAGCCATACTGATCGTTGTATGCTAAGACCGATCGTTCATTGCAACAACGTTGTGTTCACAGTGTCTATACGCTTTACATTCATCTCTCATTTCCATGTCATAACATCGAAATGTTATACATTACTATCGTCCATCAACGTCTAAGGAATCACCATCATAGCAATCCCTCACGTTCGATTCATTGTGACTACGGTCCCCGGCTATCAGTCCCGTAACCCATAATTACATTCTTTTAATCTTGTTTAATCTTTCCGTTCAACCTTCATTAAAGGTTTAAAACACTCGATTAAGTGGTACATTAGATGAACTACATGTTCGTATCTCTTTCTTGCACATCCCCGAAATTGAAGCGGTTAAAATCTAATTTCGGCATTGCTATCTTATCTTGTTGGCCGTGGCGCCTACTCTCAAAGACTAAGACTCACGCTGCAGTGCAAGTTAGTAGTATGTGACCCTCCTACCAAGCGCCTGCGGTTACCACCATTCTAGGCATGGTCTGGCACTTGCATGCGCCAAGACCTTCTTCCCGAAATTTTTTTCTAAGTCTTTGGTTGTTCTGAGATGCGTACTTCTAAATCTCATAACTTCTTCGTTATAACTCGGAACGAGATCGTTCCAAAGCCATTTTCTTCGTTATCTAACGTACTTTGATTACCCCCAGACAGAACTTTGTTCTAAATTCGTTAACATGCCATTCAATTAGCTTAATCTTCACCCTTCGTTCATTTTAACGTTTTTAAAGTTCTTCGTTCATTCGTCCGTAATTCGGTCATCCGAACTCAGAAATTCATTCGTTCTTGAGTCCACGACTCACATTTTCTACGTTCTCTTACATTCTTATGAAACCCTACACGTTCGGGTTCAATTACTAACTTTCTAATTCTCGTTCGTCTTTTACGAAAATTTTGCCATAACTTCGTTATAGCTAATTTTAATCCGTTCTTCATGAACGTTTCTACCGTTCCTAACCAAGCAATAAGCATCTAACTTATACACGATGGTTTTAAACTTGTCCATCAACAACAATTATCCTACGATGGTTTTAAATTTGTCCATCAACAACGTTCTTCGTGTCTTCTTTGCGTTCTTCGCTCGTTCTTCGTTTTAATCGATATATTGGATAACGATTTTACTTTTTCTTGGAATTTGATGTTATAGAACATTATTCCGTACTTAATTCACCTACTCATCCATAAGATTCATTCGGATCGCTCAAAATCCTTACGAATCTTACACTTCCTTAAGAAATTTATAAACTAAATTCCTAATTCTTAATTCTTCGTTTTCTCATGAATTCAACCATATGAAATCATTATTAACTTAATCTACTACTGATTTTCATCAAGTTATGTTTTTAACATAAAACTTAAAGAAAATTTAGAAGAAACTAGGGTTCTGATTTCTGCTTCTTCTTTAATCTCCTTTCGTTTAGGACAAAGCGTGCATTCAAGCTAGCTTTTCGTCATTCTGCTTCTCTTCCTCTCCCATCCAAACTCTCTCTCTCTCTCTCTATCACTCAAGTGTTGGTTGAGTTTTCAAAACCAAACAAATGAGTTTAAGCTTTCTATTTATAGAAAACCAAGGTTAGGGGCACTTTGGTCATTTCCCCTCCACCTCCTTACTATTCCAAACTTATCAACCAAGTTTACTTGGTCACCACCCTTACTTGGTGACCAAGTGGCCGCCCCTTATGCCCATGGGTCATCCCCATGGGTTTCCCCATGGGTTTTACCCATCCGGTGTCGGTTCGATCCGCGGTTAATTTTCTTGGATCGGGCTTAATTAAATCTAGCACTTGGCCTTACATTAATTCTTACTGGGCTTTCTTTGGGCTTGATTACACATTCCATTGGGTTTGATATAATCCAAGTCCAAATGGATTCTACATAGTCTATGAACTCAAAGTCCATTAAAACTATTCGTATTCTATGCATTCCATTCTCGTATTTTCGTATTCTCTTCGTATATTGTTCGTACGATATTTGTATTATACGTCGTACTAATCTTCGTACTATACTCGTATTATAACTAGTATTATACTCGTATTTCTCACGCATAATAACTCTAATTATTATACGAAATCATAAAATTCTCGGAACTCACTTTTCCTAACCCTTAGGTTTTTAAGTCCGCAGTAAAAACTTCATTTTGCCATAATCAAAATATTATTGAATATTCCATTACGTCTTAGGATTCTATCATTACGCGTTTCTCAGAAATTCAAAATAAATCTCCGAGCAGAACGGATGAATAGTGCCTATTTCGTCTTTTTCCCCAGAAAATATTTTTTTTTCCCGAATTTTTTTTATTTTCTTCTTGAAAATTCTTACCCGTTCAGTCTAGCTACTAGCCAGAATCCTCCCAATTAATAATCATTCTAGGTTATAGAACAATTAATAAATACATAGCACAGGATAGTATTAATAAAAATTCATTTTATTAATAACTAATTCTTTAAACTTAAATTCTTGACAATCCGATTTTCCGGGTTGTCACAGATCTGAGTATGTGACATTACTATCTTGCGGTGGGGGGGGAAAACTGGAAGTGCAGAAAGCTTGACCTTTCATGCATGCATGGACATGTTTAAGATCATGCATACCATGCGCAAGAAGGAAGCTAGATCAAAATTGCCACTTTCATACGCCACAAGACAAAACACAATGAATACTTGTGCGGCCGTGCACAACATCAGACGAGGAAAAATTTTTAAGTTTAAAAATGTGATGGAGAACATTTGGACTCTCATGTGAAATCATACCAGCATCGTAATCATCTCAGTCTCCATAGCACACGTCCCTTCTCTCTATCAGTTACAGATTGAAGCCGTATATCTCTCCATCAAATCTCCACGATTCTCTCCACGTTCAAAGCTCCACCCACGCTCTCATCTATGCTATAAAGCTAGGGTTTTGATTGGAATAGCAGCCACGAGTTTGGAGGCAGTGTCATCAGCCGCTCTCAGTCATTATCAAGCATATCATTTTTAGTTTTCTTTCAAAGCAAATGGGTCCAAAGAGAGCACGACCATCTTCTTCTTCCTCATCTTCCTCCAGCAGCCACGAGGAGGACATTGTCGACCACACCAAGTTCTTGTGTCTAGAAGCCCAGCAGGAGTACTACCGTATTGTAGCGAAGACATATATCAAGGAAAAAGGATTCAGACCCGAAGACCAAGACGGACAGCTCTGCGCCATGATTCATGAACGAGGTTGGGGTGGACTGACTGTCGCACCCACGCCGATTCCGATGAGCATAGTCCGAGAGTTCTATGCCAATGCCAAAGTCACAATGAACAATACCTCTATGGTTCATGGTGTCGAAATAGACTACAGACCCGCCGCCATCCGAAACGTGCTGAGAATCACCGCAAGACCACCAACAGGGGCAGCGAATTGGATCACAGGGGCACATTTGGAAACGGACTTAGAGCTTGTTATCGCTGAGTTGTGCGTGCCAGGCACGAAATGGACTTATAAAGTTGGCACGACCCAGCCTTGAATATTTCCAGCAGCTGCATTAAATCGATATGCCAAGGCATGGAATCTATTCATTTGTGCCAAGCTACTACCTTCATCGTACCAACATGAGATCACGGCAGAACGAGTTGTAATTTTGTGGGGCATTATTATTGGCGAGTACATTGATGTGGGGTATTTAATTCATCAAAATATTGTGAAGTATCTGAAGGGAACTACCATTGGGAGCATTCCACATGCCTCAGTGGTAGCCATGCTATGTGCGCAGCAAGGGTGCAATTAGGGCAACGAGCAAATGAAATATCCGAGTCAAGACATCACACATGCCACCATTGCAAAATTTGAGGATTGGGCAGGTGGTGAGCCACACCCGCGCAGACGAGGATTCATTCTCCAACCCACCTTCCCAGAGCCATCCCAGCAGCCCCCTCAGACCGATGAAGCAGGCCCATCCACCCGAGCACATCCTGTTCCTAGCGATCGACAGCTCCGAAGGTTGAAGCGCAAAGTCGACGCATTGTATGACAATCTTGGGACATTTGCTATGGGACTCACCAGGGCCTTGGTCGAAGCATTCGCGTAGTAAGGAACAATGCTAGAATGGCCACAGTTTGGGACCACCGTGCCTTATCCACCACCAGATTCACCACCCGAGGAGGGTGGTCAAGCCGATCAATATGGGAGTTTTTCTCGTACCCTTTACCTTCATTCAATGCGGACATTGAACATTTTATGTTTGGGGGTATTGGAGTACTTGCATAGTAGTTTAGATTGCATTTTGTTTTAGCATGTTTAGTTTAATTTTGCATGATTATGTGTTAGTTAAAATTTGCATAATTTTTTTTAATTTTTAGTCATTATAGATGGTGTTAGTATATTTTAGTTTCATGTCTCACACAAATTCTTGCTTAATAATAGAAATTTTTTCCTGGCCAATGATGATAGTGAATTGTGAAAGATTTTCAAATAGGTTGCATAACACAGCGTAGATATAATGTTTTACATGATGGGATTCATGTGCTGTTTAAATGCTTTCGGTATGCACGAATAGGTTCACAATCACTTGTAGGTGTAAGAGACGTGTGTTGCGTTGCTTAATAGAACATGTAGTTTCAAAAAGAGAAATATGTGGAATATGCATATAGACTGGGTACATTGACATTCAAACTGTGGGAACACCTGGGCATGCTTGAATTGGGACGAGATGGAGCGTAAAACGCACTCGTTTAAATAGGAAATGAGATGGAGCGTAAAATGCACTCGTTTGCAGAGGAAGTGAGAAGGAGCGTAAAACGCACTCGCTTTATTAAAAAAAGAGAAAAAGAAAAGAAATATGGCAATAAACACCGCAGGAAAGTGCAAGAATCACCCTCGTGAGTAAAATGAAAGCATTTAGCTCTGTGTACCTTGGTTTGCATTGATATGTCGAAACAGTCTATGTTGCATGAGTATACATGAGTCTTGATTTAGACTATAATTTTCTATTTTGAGCAATGTAGCACATGTATTCTTTGCTTAGATCAAGTTTTGGTGAACACTATACACACACACAACATCTCTATAGCATTCTTGAATCATCTGAGTGTATGCTGTTATATCTATAGTTTGGTTGGCAATCATGATCTTGGACCTGGATAATTCACTGAGGTAATGTGGTTTGATTACATTATGGTTGGGATTGTGTGAGACTAGTTTGCATCATAGAGTAGTTGCATAGTTTAGTAGTTGCATTTTCAGTGTTCATTCATATGCATTGCTTGAGGGCAAGCAACAGTTCAAGTTTGGGGGTATTTGATAAGTGGTATTTTTACTCACTTATTGTATACCAATCCATGCGAATTGTGCCCACCTCAAGTACATTTCATTGTGTTTTAGCTGCATTTCACGTTATTTTGCATTGCATTTACTTAAAACTCCTTTTGGTGAATAAGTACAGGAATCGGCTTAGTTTTGGTGGAATTAGAGGTACCGGTGAGCGGATACGTGAAGGCTAGTCGCAAGGCGAGGATGTGCATGGCATGGAGGTACAATGAGGCATGGAAATCAAACAAGCAAGAGGATTAAAGCATAAGTGAGCAAGTAGCAGCAGTAGCAGAGCAAAACCAGACTTAGGAACTCAGAGACATAAGCTGCAAGAAGATAGGTGAAGACTTCATGCATACCATGAAAAGCGTGGCTATACATGGGGAACCTTCTGCAAGTTAAGCGCCCACGAGGCAATGAACGCGTGCCCGCGAGGTACCCGACGCGCGCCCGCAAGGCATGATCGCGTGACCGCGCGAGAGGACGTCTGGACTGGCTTAAACCTACTGCATATCTCGTGGCCGCGAGACAGAGACATTTAGGGACGCCATGCACAACGCGATCTTGGCGTCGATGTCAAATTTGTTTTATTTTTAATTCTCAATTAAATGATGTGTAAGGGTTCTTAAAACGATTCTGACGTGTGTCAGAGGGAGAGAGGACTATTATTACGTATTTTTCATAGTAGCAACTAGGGTTTACACCTTGGGAGAGATTCCAACGGAGAACGAAGCCATAACGTCTATTTCTCTTCTTCTTCTTGGAATTTTCTACCATCGTGGATATTGATTATTGTTTATTGGATTTCTTTGTGGATTTAATAGTTAATCTTTGATTTCTATTCAGCGATTGGGTTTGATTGTTCTATCTTTCTTCTTCCATTCATTTGTTTATTGATCATGTTTAGCCTTGATCCCATAATGGCTTTTGGTTCAGTCATGAACTAAACTCCATTATGGGATTCTAACGGATTTTAATATGTAGTTTGGTTGTACATCTAAATGTTAGATTTGTTTTGCATATCATATGGGATATCTATCATGGTTGTTTTGCATGTATGAATGACTGATCATCATTCGTTTCAGTATTTGTATGGGATTGAAAATGAACATATAAATATGGATTATAATCATGATAGCATGCGAATATGGGGCTAGAGTAAGTCTTGCATATTTTGTGAATCAGATAGGCATATACTGTTTCACCGTATGAGCTAGAATAAGGGTTGTGCTTAAAATCAATAGGGTTGCAATTGCGCATAGGAATATGGTAATTGTTATGGTATTGGTGATTACATAGAGTCTAACATCTGTAGATGCTATGTGAGTTGGTTATAGTGCATTGGAAAATGGTTATAACTCTCTTCGTGCTCTTGGCTATTTTCCTGTGATATGTGAACACTTCTTGCATGACAAATGGCGATTAAATGAAATATTGAATGAAGTTAGGATCCCATTGTTTCCACATTATATTTAGTCCATTTATATTCTATTTTTAGTTGGTATTCATAATTAGTTTAAATCAACAATTAAGTCAATAGTCTTAGCATATAAATATAGTGAGTTAATTAATGCATAGTAGTCTAAGGTTAACAACTTTCTCTGTGGGATCGATACTTTACTTACTCTGTATTACTTCTTGACACATGTATGCTTGCATGATTTAGAGCTCTTTTATTAGAACTATAAAAGAGGTAACATCCAACAGCTCCTGTAGTTATACCATCAGTTCCTTCATCTCTACCGGAGCCATTCTGTACGGGGCTTTTGATATCGGTGCTGTTTATGGCATTAAGTCGATCACAAACTCAATCTCTCGGTCAGGCGGAAGTCCTGGATAATCCTCTGGAAACACATCTACGAATTCCCTAACCACTGGTATCTCTTCCAGTTTCACACCCTTCTTCTGAGTATCAACTATGTAAGCTAAATAACCCACATAGCCTTGACTCAACAACTTCTTGGCCTGCATAATCGTCAAACATTTCATTTGTCTAGGCGATTTGCTACCATAGAAAACTACCTTTGACAGAGTCATAAGGTTTACACATTTCTTTTGGCAATCAATTATCGCTCCATAATTGAACATCCAATCCATTCCCAAAATAACATCAAACTTTCCAAGTCTAATCGGAATTAAATCTACCATCATAATATTCCCCTTAATATCCACCTTAAAGTTCTTGTATACGAACCTAACATGAATTACTTCCTTATTCGCAATTTCTATATTTAAAGGGAAATTCAATTCTTCACTAGGCAATCCTAACCTCTTAGCAAATTCATCATATATACACGAGCAAGTAGCACCCAAATCAAATAATACCTAAGCATTTATATCATTGATTAGGATAATACCTAACACCACATCTTTTGATTTCACAACATCTTGTACAGTCATGTTGAAGGTTCTGGCTGTGGGTTTGTTTGATGCCGTTGGTCCAACAATGGCCCATGTACCTCCACTGCTACCTCTCTTGCTTCTTGTTGTCTCTCCAGTCTTCTTTTTAGGGCACTCATGAGCAAAGTGATCCTTGGACCCGCACGTGAAGCAAACATTCTTCTTGGGTTGATTGCAATTTGGGGCAATGTGACCCCCTTGGCCACAGTTAAAGATACTCGTTTTCCCATTAAGCATACACCCTTGTGAAACTTCCGGTATGTAGCACATGCTTCGAACTTCTTATTCTGCTGGTTACCCTGCTGATTTCCAACACCCACATTTCCATTCCATTTCCTCTTCAGATTATTATTACCATTTCTACTACTACCACCACCATTCTAACCTTCACCCTCATTCTTCTTCTTTCTCTGTTCTTGATTAAACTTTGTCATAGCCTTGCCTCCACCCTCAGCGAGAATTGCCTTCTCAAGCACCACTGCGAATGTCTTCAGCTGGAACATGGAGACCCTACCTTGTTTATGTTTATTCATCCTCTTTCAAAATCAATAGTCAATATATATATTAAACAAATAATTAAACCTCAATTTTACTTTAAACTAGCCATAATCATATATATCCATACCAATTCACTGTAATATGGTTTCCTTCACAAATAAATACATAACATGAATTAACTCATCTATATACTTATGAAAACAATTTCATAACAACTAGTTATCACATAGAAACCATATAACACAAATGATTTAACCTTCACAAAGTTTTTACAGAAAATTTTGGAAGAGAATAAAACTATAACTTTAAAGAAATTTAAAGGGGGTAAGATGATAACTTGTTTTCTAGAAGATGATAACTTTTCCTGTTGATTAACAAGCTTTCTTTTCCCCAATTCTTCTCTCAAACCTCTCTAGAATTCTCTCAAGTTCTCTCTCAAATTCTCTAGCCTTTCTTCTTCTCTTCTTGTTCTTCTTCTGAGTTCTTTCTTCCTAACTCTAACTTACGTACTAACAATATAACGTATAATAATAATATAGGTATTAATTATAATATAATTATAACTTTAACTGACATCAGTTATATTTTGATTTGAAAATCAAAAGCCATAAGGCTTGTTTGGCTAACTACCTTAAAAATTAACCAATTAAATCTTATGCCTTGTTTGTTAAAACATATTTAAATTAAAGACTTAATATGCATTAAGCCTTATTTGGCAAAAAACTGAATTAACCTCCTTTAACTTATTTTAATAACTCCTTTATAGTATAGTTTATGGGCACACTTTATTTAATTAAATTTTAATATTCAACTTAATTACTTCTAATAACACTTTATTAAATTAATTCACCACATAAATCAATACGACTTAATTATAATTTTATTTATAATTATAATTTTATCTAATCAACTAACACATCATTTTAATTACAAATTCAAATTAAAATATTATTATAATATTCATTTAATCATTATAAACTGTAGCGCCCCAAAATCCGGGTATCTTCCAACCCGACAGATGGTGCTATACTGTACAAACATTCATACATTCATTCAATTGAAAAGTCTCAAAGAACGAACATAACTTCTATATATTCAAATTAATATTTACACTTCCCAGGTTCTAAACCCATTACAAAGGTTCTTTGTCATAATATTCATTACATTACAACAATAGCCCCATACTATTACAAGACAGCTTAATAATCTGCCTTAGCCTTTCCATTATCCTTATTTGATCCTTCGGGACGTTCAGTCTTAGCTGTATTCATATGGTTCAAGCAAGAGTGAGCATAACTAGCTTAACAAGTATAACAATTTCAATAACAACATGCTTGATACATATGAATCATATATCTTCGATAACTGAACAATAGTTATGAAGTACTATTGATAATTTAAAATAGCACTTCATCTTTCTTTCACAATGTTTCACAATGAATAATATTCAGCAAAATATACACTCTGATCAAAGACCTCGAGTATTCATTCTTTCTTTGAAAAGGACAACCCTTAAACTAAGTCTCAGAAGTCTTATTACTTATGAGCACTTATAGGTGATCAGCCTATTGTACTCTATGTTGATCAACACTACATCCATTAAATGTATGTATGTTTAATCATTTTGGCAACCTCACGCGCACGTAAGTTTACCGACAAAAAACATTTGTTTAACATTTCGCCTTCTTTTGAAAACCATATTAAGTAGTTGACAAAAGATAATAACATTGGATAACAGATGAATAGATTATCAACAATCCACTCAATATTTCAAGTTTAGCCAAAAGAATTGGCTTTAACTTCATTGTACTTCAATTCATGCGTAAGGATAGATGAACTTCAAAAACTTGTTCAGATTGAACTGAGATAAGAGTTAGAATACTTGCCTTTAGCGCCTGCTACTGTGTATTTTACTTTACGTTCAAGTCTTTCTAGTCTCTACAATGCATGATCACATAATGCCTTACATTAGGTCACATATAATTAAGTATGTATTTGATTATATCTTACCTTTCATATCAATCTAATTTCTAATTTAGATTCATTATTAGGGTTTTCAGCTTTTGTTACGTCATTCAAATTCCGCTAATCTTCGATTGATTATTAACTCTTAATCAACATGCATTAGTGTCTTACAAGTACCTTACAATGTCTTAATCATGTTATGATTACATCTTAATTCATTACTAACAAGTTCTCTTTTCTTATATACTTGAAAACATTCTTTACTATCAACTTCTTGAGACTGGCGCCGCGGCGCCAAGATTTTCTCTATGACTCGTGCTGTGGTGCGAGTTAGCAAAGTTACAAGCTTCGACCTCGCTTGTAAGCGCGGACATTCTAGTTTAGAGTCGCACGCGCAGCGGACTCTATGCCTCAGATAATTATGCAGTTTTGACATTTTTACGAACTTCTGGGACGCATAACTTCTTCGTTTTAAGTCCGAATTCGTCCTTTCAAAAGCCTACGATTCACAAATTATGCAATCTACGCGTTCATGCAAGAATTTTATATATTTGACTTCGTTTGCTAAAAATTCACCTATTGGTTCATTTTTAACGAAAACGATAAACGTTCGTGAACGTTCAATGCTCGTTTCTTCGTTCTAAGTCGAAATTCATCCATTTTCGAGTCCGCAACTCTTAAATGACAAACATGACTTATCTCCATTGAAAAATAACATTTCCGAGTTCAAACTCAAAATTTGACTTCTATTCCGAAAAATTTACGAATTCGACGATTATCGTCTAATCGTGTACTTTCCGGCAAATCTTCATTCTTATGATTTGTTCAACATTACTAATGAATTTCATTCATCATGCGAACATCTTAACATACTTATTCCCACAACTTATACTCATGGTTGGATTTTTGACTTATTTCTTCATAAGCTTATAACTTGTCAAATCATAAACTACTTATGAACTTATCATTCAAGACCTATGATAATTAATGTTTCTCAATCATCATACATATATGTTCTTAACATATAGCTTTACTCATGTATACTTGATACATATTATCATACAAATTCTTTTACTTTCATATTACTTGTATTACTAAACTCATTCAAAGTTCATAATACTTTCACATAAGTTTATAACTTATGCTAACTCAAATGACTTATTTCCAACTTATATGGCTTAAGTTCATTGCTTATATATACTTCTTACTTTTTTTATCATTCATGATCCTCAATCCAAACTTTTCTTATCAACCTATCATGATAGAGATAGAAGATAATTGGAGAAAAGGATCTTACTTTTGAAGTCTTTGATAAGTAGCTTCTTCTTCTTCTTGACTTATGGAATAACTTAATTACAACTTAATCTTCCTAACAATTAAGCACTTTGAGAGAGTGTGGATTGTTTGAACAACTGCCAAATAGCTTGCCAACCTTCTCTATTTATAGAACTTCCAAGGTTAGGGCAATTTAGTCAATACACTAACCCAACTCCTTACTATTCATAGCTTGATCAACACAAATCCTATCCTTTGCTTGGCCATTACTCATATAACTTGGTCATTACATAACTTGGTCACCACTTAAAAGGCTTGGTTACCACACTAACTTGATCACCACTCCTAAAACTTGGTCATTACTCATTTACCATATTCATATGGTTTGCCCCATGGGTCACAATAATCCAATGGACTTTAATTTAGCTAGCTTAACTTCTCCTTTGGGCTTGTATTAATTAACTCATTCATTAATTAACATTGGGCCTTATCATTCAATTTAATTGGGCTTGTACTAATTGCTAATCAATCTTCCAAGTCCATTAACATTACTTAATACATATACATATCATCTATGTATTATTCTCGTATTATACTTCGTATACAACTTCATTATATACGATTTTCCTTACTTCATACAAACTCGTATAATACTTCGTATTATACTTGTTTCCATTCCCTTGTACAATACCTAAGTATCATACAATTAATACTTTCTTACTAATACTTCGTTTTCCTTAATATTCTCGAATTAAGTCCGCAAGCGAAATATTACGTTTTCCATAACTAGATTATTATTACATAATCCGTCTTACTTTGATATTCTATCATTACGTATTTCTCGGAAATTCAAAAATAATTTACGAACAAATACCGATGAATAGTGTTTTTCGAAAAATTTCTCGGAAAACTTTTATTTTCGTCTCAGAAATTCAAACACTTAAATTCCTTCACATAGCTCAAATACTACGACATTCCAATATCAATAGGTTATAGAATGACAACCATCTGTATAACACATAGAATATAATTTTATTATTATTTAATTTAATAAAATCATTTTACATAAGATCCGAATTTCTATTGTTACATTCTTCCCCTTATAAAGATTCTCATCCCCGAGAATCTCGCCTTATTTTAATCAAACAGATGAGGAAAATTTTTCTTCATCTTTTCTTCTAATTCCCACGTTGCTTCTTCGGCATCGTGGTTCTTCCATAATACCTTCATTGACGGTATTACTTTGTTCCTCAGAACTTGCTCCTTTCTATCAATGATTTGAATCGGCGATTCTTCATAGGTTAAATCCTTCTCGATATGAATCGGCTCATACTCGATTATGTGTTTATTGTCCAGCTTATATGGACGTAAACAGATATGTGAAACACGTTATGTACTCTTTCTAGGTCTGGAGGTAATGCTATAACATAAGCTACTTCTCCTACCCTTTTTAATACTTCAAAAGGTCCTATAAACCTTGGACTTAACTTCCCTTTCTTTCCAAAGCGTATCTTTCCTTTCCAGGGAGATACCTTTAGAAACACATATGAACCTACTTCAAACTCTCGGTTTAATCTATGCGAGTCCGCATATTTCTTCTGTTTGTCTTGAGCTGAAACAAGATGCACCGGCGTTCTCCCACCTCATCCCAACACAATGGTGTTCTGCACCTTCTTCCGTACAAAGCTTCATAAGGCGGCATACCTATGCTTGCATGATAACTATTGTTATATGTAAACTCTACCAGTGGCAGATGATCATCCCAACTACCCTTAAAATCCATGACGCAAGACCTCAACATGTCTTCTAACGTCTGAATTGTTCTCTCGCTCTGCCCATCAGTTTATGGATGATAAGCTGTGCTTAACTTTAACTGTGTTCCCAACTGTTCTTGCAAACTTCTCCAAAAGTTCGATGTGAATCGTGGATCACGATCTGACACAATCGATACTGGTACTCCATGTCTAGAAATTATTTCCTTGACATAAAGTTTAGCTAACTGGTCTAAGTTATACTTGACCCAAATTGGTAAGAAGTGAGCCGATTTCGTCAATCGGTCGACTATTACCCAAATCGAATCGTACCCTTTTGCCGTTGTTGGAAGTCCCACCACGAAATCCATCGAGATATGCTCCCACTTCCATTCTGGAATCTCTAATGACTGTAACAAGCCACTGGGTCGTTGATGTTCGGCCTTAACTTTTTGACAAGTTAAGCACCTACTCATATATTCTGCTATGTCTCTCTTCATGTTCGGCCACTAAAAACTCTGTCGAAGGTCTTGATACATCTTAGTGCTACCAGGATGTATCGAGTACCTCAAACTATGAGCTTCTTGTAACACTTGTTCCTTTAATTCTGTCTCATTCGGAACCCAAATTCTTCCTTCAAATCTTAATAATCCCTCATTATCAAGACTATACTTAGTATCTTCCTTCTCGGATAACCGCTTCTTCATTTGGTTACACTCGTCAGCTCTGAGTTGTACCTCCTTGACTCTCTCTACGATGGTAGATTGCATCTCCATCATAAAAAGTATCTGCCCCGATTCACTCGGCATCTTTAATTCTATTTCCATCCTAGCCATCTCTGTTATTAACTCATTTTGAGCCGTTAACATAGACAACTTTTCCCGACCCTTCCTACTTAAGGCGTCGGCAACTACATTGGCTTTCCCAGGGTGATACAAGATTTCACAATCGTAATCCTTTATCAACTCTAGCCATCTTCTCTGCCTCATATTCAACTCCTTCTGAGTAAAGATATACTTTAGACTCTTATGGTCCGTATATATCTCACATTTCTCCCCATAAAGATAATGTCTCCATATCTTTAGGGCAAATACTACCGCGGCTAGTTCCAGATCATGAGTAGGATAAACTTTCTCATAATCCTTTAACTGTAGTGATGCATACGCAATGACTTTGCCATGCTGCATGAGCATGCAACCAAGTCCTCTATGCGAAGCATCGCTATAAACTACGAAATTTCCTGTGTCATCTGGCAATGACAAAACAGGCGCTTCGCTTAATCTTTTCTTCAGTTCTTGAAAACTGTCTTCACATTTATTAGTCCATACGTACTTCACCGTCTTTCTTGTCAAGTTAGTCAACGGGGTAGCTATCTTCGAAAAATCTTGGATAAATCTTCGATAGTATCCCGCTAACCCTAGGAAACTCACTTTTACTCGGTTGGCGTTTTCAGGTTGTTCCCGATTCATCACTTATCTACCTTCACTTGGATCCACCGAAATCCCTTCATGGTCAATGACATGACCTAAAAACTGTACTTTCTCCAGCTAAAATTCACACTTAGTAAATTTCGCATATAACTTCTCCTTTCTTAGTGTCTCCAACACTAATCTTAAGTGTTCATCACGATCTTCTGGCGTCTAAGAATAGACTAGAATATCATCTATAAACACCACGACGAACTTGTCCAAATATGGTTTGAACACTTTGTTCATCATATCCATAAATGCAGCTGATGCATTTGTCAACCCAAATGACATCACCAGAAACTTGTAATGACCATAATGAGTTCTGAATGCCATTTTTGGTACATCCTCCTTCCTAACCTTCAACTGGTGATACCCCGTCCGCAAATCTATTTTAGAAAAATACTTTATCCCTTTCAACTGATCTAAGAGATCATCGATCCTGGGCAATGGGTATTTATTCTTTATTGTTAGCTTGTTTAACTCTCGATAGTCAATTCAAAGCCTTAACGATCCGTCTTTCTTCTTAACAAACAACACCGGTGCCCCCCACGGGGAAACA
Source organism: Panax ginseng (assembly GCA_020205605.1). Lineage (NCBI taxonomy): Eukaryota > Viridiplantae > Streptophyta > Magnoliopsida > Apiales > Araliaceae > Panax > Panax ginseng. Next base: position 95,524,899 of record CM035129.1, read on the forward strand.
ATTGGCTGAATGTACTTTCTATCCAGTAGTTCCTATAACTGAACAATTAACTCCTTCATTTCTACAGGCGCCATACGGTACGGTGCCCTTGAGACTGGTGCCGCTCCTGGCATTATGTCTATTACAAATTCGATCTCCTGATCCAGTGGTAACCCCGGTAACTCACTTGGAAATACATCCATAAATTCGTTTATTATAGGTATTTGTTCCATGGTTGCTCCCACACACTGGGTGTCAACAACATGGCATAGGTAACCTACACATCCCTTCCTTAAAAGTTTTCTAGTTTGTGTCATCGTAAGACAACACGAGCGTCCCGGTGATTTATTACCGTAAAATACTACAGGAGGTTGTTTCAACGTCCTGATGCTCACACATTTCTTTTGGAAATCTATAATTGCTCCATGGTTAATCAACCAATCCATTCCGAGAATTACGTCGAATTCTCCCAACTTTATCGGTATTAAGTCTACCGATAACTTACAACCACGTACATCTACGCAATAACTCCAATGAATACTTGCAACATGGATTATCTCTTCATTTGCTACCTTAATGTTCAAAGGTATATGCAACTTTTCGGGAAGTAATCCTAGTCGTCTAGCAAAATCACATGCTATAAACGAACAAGTAGCACCCGAATCAAATAACACGTATACATTTATGTTATTGATCGAAATAATACCTGCAACTACATCCCCTAATGCCACCGCATCTTGGACCGTCATATTAAAAGTGCGGGCCATTGATCTACCCGGCTGAGCTGGACCACTAATAGCCAACTTACAGCTATTAGTGCCCTTATTTCCTTCTATACCCTTCTTCGGGAAATTCTTCGCTATGTGGTCAGTTGATCCACATACAAAGCATCCGTGATTTTTCTTCGGATTTGGACAGTTAGGCGAAATATGCCCTTCCTGTCCATAATTATAACATACGGCCTTTCCTTTGAGATAGACTCCTAAGTGAGTCTTCCTGCAGGTTTTACAGGCTTCCATCTTTCTCTTGGAATCCCCTTGCTTTACTCCGGTATTCCCAGAGTTAAAACCCTTCCTCTTCTGATTGTCGCCACTACCGCTGGCTCCTTCGGTCTTGATTCCCGCATCAACTTTCCCCTTATTTTTCTTATCTTTGTGGTACTGGCTGAGAGCCTCATTCCCACCTTCGGCAATTATTGCCTTTTCTAATATGGTTCCAAAGGAAGTACTTTGAAACACTGAGATCCGGCTATAGAGCTAGGGTTTCAAGCCCTGCTCGAATATCCTAGCCTTTCTCACTTCAATGTCCACTTGGTGTGGAGCAAATCGTGCCAGTTCATTAAACTTGGCAGCATACTGAGGAATTGTCATATCCCCTTGTTTTAATTCCAGAAACCTCATTTCCATTCTCCCTTGCATACTCGTGGGAAAATAGTTCTCGAAGAAAATCTCCTTAAACCTTTCCCACGTTAGGTTTCCTATATCGGCCCTAGTCTGGTTTGCCTCTCACCAGAAGTTGACCTCTCCTTTCATCAAATAGGTTGCAAAGGCAACCTTTTGACCCTCCTCAACATTTTCTATAACAAATGCTTTCTCAATTTCTTTTACCCAAGTCTGGGCTTCTATAGGGTCCGTAGTTCCTTTGAACTCCGGCGGACCTACACTTTTAAAGTCCTTAAAAGTAGTAGCTCGTACTACTCCATGAATTACGGGTACATTAGCCCCCGTTCTATTAAATGCAGCCGTTAAAAGATTAACGAACTCCTGCATTGGATTAACCGGACCACCCTCCGGTTGATTAACATTATCGTCTTGATTTCGTTGTCTCCTTCTTGGCGGCATTTTGCTATTAAGAAAACAACACATCATTATTACTTTCTTCTTGTTGATTAGTTATTATTTGCGATAAAACAATAACTCATCCTCATTACTCAATATGTTCCATAAAAGAGACTTATATTGATTCTTATCTTGTAGTGTAATACTACATTGTTTACATTACTCAGCCTTAGCTGATTACATTACCATCCCGCAATTACTTTCCAAAAATTGGGATTTACAAAAGACCACCCTTGATATAGAAAAGAGGGTTTTACATCACTACTAGATACATAATATTTACATATCTAATCTATTCTAGTCATAACTAGATTACATCTGCCGAATGGCATTCTCGAAATCTTTCTTGGCCAAATCTAATGGCATCCTCGATCGATAAAGTGTCAAGTCCGCCTGCTTTCTTCCGGATACCCACCACTTGTCACGTTGAAATCCACGTGAGAACTCCTATGCATATAGGACATCCTCTCCAACTTCTGCTGTTTAGTCTTTAGCTCCTATTTGAGCTCAAAGACTTCACATTTCAGCTCTCGGACCTTGTCCTTAGCTAAAATTCTATCATCGTACTCCTCCTCCCACATACCCTCCACACTTAGTTTGTCCTCCTGGACAACTTGGAGTTCCTCTTTCAACTCCTTCACCTCTTGACAGTAGTGGACGTTTCTATCCAGAACTGACATGAACATTGCTTTCATTGACTCTTCAGTAGTCAATTCTGCTGTAGGTGGAACCTGATCAAAGGACATCACGTCCACCTCCTCCTCTAGCATGCCATCGAAAATAGACATATAGTCTAAATCATCAGAGTCTCCAGACTCTATTACTACCACCTCTGGCTCTATCGCTACGGGATTTGGTAGTATCTCTACCCGATTAACTGAATCCTCGCTCGCTACATGTATATTTCTATACATATCACTTTTCCCGACATCTACAATAAAACAATATAGATTGATTAGTACATCGCCAAGAAAATAATAAAACACATAACATAATATAATGTATTTTATAAGGTTATCTTTCATCTTTTACTTCTTAATTAAGGTTATGACTTAAGGTTCTAATCCCCTTAAGTTTAATAACCTGAGGCTTTGATACTAACTTGGCCCCCAAATCCGGGTATCTTCCAACCCGATGTATGGTGCTATCTTGCATAAACATTCATACATTCATTCAATTGAAAAGTCTCAAAGAATCGAACATAACTTCTATATATTCAAATTAATATTTACACTTCCCAGGTTCTAAACCCATTACAAAGGTTCTTTGTCATAATATTTATTACATTACAACAATAGCCCTATACTATTACAAGACAGCTTAAAAATCTGCCTTAGCCTTTCCCTTATCCTTATTTGATCCTTCAGGAAGTTCAGTCTTAGCTGCATTCATATGGTTCAAGCAAGAGTGAGCATAACTAGCTCAACAAGTATAACAATTTCAATAACAACATTCTTGATACATATGAATCATATATCTTCGATAATTGAACAATAGTTATGAAGTACTATTGATAATTTAAAATAGCACTTCATCTTTCTTTCACGATGTTTCACAATGAATAATATTCCGCAAAACATACACTCTGGTCAAAGACCTCGAGTATTCATTCTTTCTTTGAAAAGGACAACCCGGAACTAAGTCCATAAGCCCGGTATTACTTACGAGCACTTCTAGGTGATCAGCCTATTGTACTCTATGTTGATCAACACTACATCCATTAAACGTATGTACGTTTAATCATTTTGGCAACCTCACGTGCCTGTCGTGTTACCGACAAAACATTTGTTTAACATTTCTGTCTTCTTTTGAAAACCATATTAAGTAGTTGACAAAAGATAATAACATTGGATAATAGATGAATAGATTATCAACAATCCACTCAATATTTCAAGTTTAGCCAAAAGAATTGGCTTTAACTTCATTGTACTTTAATTCATGCGTAAGGATAGATGAACTTCAAAAACTTGTTCAGATTGAACTGAGATAAGAGTTAGAATACTTGTCTTTAGCGCCAGCTACTGTGTATTTTACTTTACGTTCAAGTCTTTCTAGTCTCTACAATGCATGATAACATAATGCCTTACATTAGGTCACATATAATCAAGTATGTATTTGATTATATCTTACCTTTCATCTCAATCTAATTTCTAATTTAGATTCATTATTAGGGTTTTCAGCTTTTGTTACGTCATTCACATTCCGCTAATCTTCGATTGATTATTAACTCTTAATCAACATGTATTAGTGTCTTACAAGTACCTTACAATGTCTTAATCATGTTATGATTACATCTTAATTCATTACTAACAAGTTCTCTTTTCTTATATACTTGAAAACATTCTTTACTATCAACTTTTGAGATCTGCGCCGTACAAGCTAAAGATTTTCTATGACTTTCGTCTGTTGTGAGTGCGAGTTAGCGATCACAAGCTTCCACCTTCGTGTCATTGTGGCGCTGAGTATTCTAGGCTTAGAGTCATACCATGGCAGCACTTCTATGCCTCGATAATTATGCGCTTTGACATTTTTACGAACTTCTGGGACGCATAACTTCTTCGTTTTAAGTCCGAATTCGTCCTTTCAAAAGCCTACGATTCACAAATTATGCAATCTACGCGTTCATGCAAGAATTTTATCTATTTGACTTCGTTTGCTAAAATTTCACCTATTGGTTCATTTTTAACGAAAACGATAAACGTTCGTGAACGTTCAATGCTCGTTTCTTCGTTCTAAGTCGGAATTCATCCATTTTCGAGTCCGCAACTCCTAAATGACAAACATGACTTGTCTCCATTGGAAAATAACATTTCTGAGTTCAAACTCAAAATTTGACTTCTATTCCGGAAAATTTACGAATTCGACGATTATCGTCTAATCGTGTACTTTCCGGCAAATCTTCATTCTTATGATTTGTTCAACATTACTAATGAATTTCATTCATCATGCGAACATCTTAACATACTTATTCCCACAACTTATACTCATGGTTGGATTTTTGACTTATTTCTTCATAAGCTTATAACTTGTCAAATCATAAACTACTTATGAACTTATCATTCAAGACCTATGATAATTAATGTTTCTCAATCATCATACATATATGTTCTTAACATATAGCTTTACTCATATATACTTGATACATATTATCATACAAATTCTTTTACTTTCATATTACTTGTATTACTAAACTCATTCAAAGTTCATAATACTTTCACATAAGTTTATAACTTATGCTAACTCAAATGACTTATTTCCAACTTATATGGCTTAAGTTCATTGCTTATATATACTTCTTACTTTTTTTTATCATTCATGATCCTCAATCCAAACTTTTCTTATCAACCTATCATGATAGAGATAGAAGATAATTGGAGAAGAGGATCTTACTTTTGAAGTCTTTGATAAGTAACTTCTTCTTCTTCTTGACTTATGGAATAACTTAATTACAACTTAATCTTCCTAACAATTAAGCACTTTGAGAGAGTGTGGATTGTTTGAACAACTGCCAAATAGCTTGCCAACCTTCTCTATTTATAGAACTTCCAAGGTTAGGGCAATTTAGTCAATACACTAACCCAACTCCTTACTATTCATAGCTTGATCAACACAAATCCTATCCTTTTCTTGGCCATTACTCATATAACTTGGTCATTACATAACTTGGTCACCACTTAAAAGGCTTGGTTACCACACTAACTTGATCACCACTCCTAAAACTTGGTCATTACTCATTTACCATATTCATATGGTTTGCCCCATGGGTCACAATAATCCAATGGACTTTAATTTAGCTAGCTTAACTTATCCTTTGGGCTTGTATTAATTAACTCATTCATTAATTAACATTGGGCCTTATCATTCAATTTAATTGGGCTTGTACTAATTGCTAATCAATCTTCCAAGTCCATTAACATTACTTAATACATATACATATCATCTATGTATTATTCTCGTATTATACTTCGTATACAACTTCATTATATACGATTTTCCTTACTTCATACAAACTCGTATAATACTTCGTATTATACTTGTTTCCATTCCCTTGTATAATACCTAAGTATCATACAATTAATACTTTCTTACTAATACTTCGTTTTCCTTAATATTCTCGAATTAAGTCCGCAAGCGAAATATTACGTTTTCCATAACTAGATTATTATTACATAATCCGTCTTACTTTGATATTCTATCATTACGTATTTCTCGAAAATTCAAAAATAATTTCTGAACAAATACCAATGAATAGTGTTTTTCAAAAAATTTCTCGAAAAACTTTTATTTTTGCCTCAGAAATTCAAACACTTAAATTCGTTCATGTAGCTCAAATACTACGACATTCCAATATCAATAGGTTATAGAATGACAACCATCTGTATAACACATAGAATATAATTTTATTATTATTTAATTTAATAAAATCATTTTACATAAGATCCAAATATTTCGGTCGTTACATAAACTCTCTAATTTAATTATTAAATTAGAATATTATCTCATAATTATTAATTTTCTTAACTCCTTAATTATTTATTTAACAATTAAGTAACCAATCAAATCATATCAAATTAAATATTTATTCAACAATAAACACATCCATTAAATATTTATATAATTCAATAAATATTTAAAAATTATAATTCAAATTCAGGATTATTATAGATGTTATATATTCTTATATATATATCCACTATCGACGCCGAAAAAATTTCTCCCTCTTCCTAGGTGTTTCTTACACTTTATATTTTCTATGTGAATTTGGTTGATCTGAAGGGTGACATTTTCAGGAAAAGACCAACATATAATGCTGACGATTTAAAAAGATTTTATTTTTATTGGTTCAAATTAGACATAGCCGCCAGTTGAAATGAGTTAAAAGCTTGTATCAACTCAACAGAGCCTCTAGTTGATATCAATATTGGGCTAGTTGATATGGCCCAATATTGGACTTTGTTTAATTAGTCTTGGAAACCAAGATTCATAGAGTTCGGGGGCTTGACTAAGCGGGGGGAAAGTGTTACGCACCCCTCGACTTCCTTAAAACACGATTACCGTGCTTTTTATTCCCTAGTTTGTGTGTATATGTGTGTGTATTGCAGTTAATTGGGCCCAAGTGCTTTATTTGAAAGTAGTGTTATGCCTCTTTTGCGCTTATATACAAAGGGTTTGACTTATATAAAATTTTAATTTTAATACAAGGCATATAAAGTGATGTTTTGAAATTAGGTTCTCAAACCCTTATGCTCACATAGGAATTGACACATTTGATACTTCTATTTTTATTCAGTATTCGACTTATTTTGATTTTATTCTCATGATGTGAAGCATCTTCGACAAAATAATATATATATATATATATATATATATATATATATATATATATATATATATAAGTGTTTGCTCCTTATAGGCATGAAAGCCATCAAAGTATGCCCGAGCACCACACATAAGATTTTCATTATCACGGGGACTTTTAATCCAGATAATCGTTTTAAGGTCCTAGATTTACAAGTACAAATTTGCAAGCTAGCTGTACAACTGAAAAGGGTCCATCATGAGAGCCAGATCTAGATCCGTCAGTTAGATCTTAGATCATGTAGCTCCTAGGCTCACATAATATCACATAAATAGCTTGCACAACAAATATACTGAAATAAAATAGATATTTATATAAAACATCGCTAGACGAAGGATTCATCAGTTAAATCCTCATTAGTGAGTATCATTTAGCTTTTAGTTTCCTCTAGATATAGATCCAGGGTCACATGGTTGCTAAAACTTATAAAAACAAGAAAGGAAACTAGATCTGTATAGATCTTAGCCATTCTAAATTCCAGGTTCAAGTTTTACAACTTTTGAACTGGTCGAAAGCTAGATTTCGCTAGATCTAATATAGATCTAGTTAATAAAGCTAAAATAATGACTATTTATTAGAAATGAATGGTTAAAACTTCATATTTGATGAATATTAACTGCTAAAAAAGTATATATAATGCTTATATACGTATTATAGTAAGTGAAAAAACTAGATCAGGCGAAACCTTACAGTGTTTCGCGAGAATGGTTATCGAACGACTTCTGGTGCCTTTAAGAACAATTTCCACTGGTTAAAACTTGATATGTTATAGTTTATAAGTATAAGAGTTTTTAGAAATAAGTTTTATAGGAATCAGAGCACGATTCGAGCTCCGTTTAGCTATTCTAGCCTCTATTTCTCTCGCTTAGGCCCTTTTCTTTCCTAATCTTCTCTTAGAAAACAAAGAGGGGATGGGGTATATATAGACCCGGGTTGTTGCGGTCCCACCATTGGCAGCCACAGGTCTACCCGTGGCTGGGCCTTAGGCCCGGCTTTATGGGTCCTATTGTCTCGAAGTACATGCACTTTGACCAATGCGCAGTCTGCTTGAACCTTCATAACTTTCAATTCGGGAATCCAATGGAGGCGTGCTATACCTTTCTAGAAAGCCCTTTTTGAGAGCTACAGAATGACATGAGATTTGACCTTTTCTAAATCCTGGAAGTTGGGTCCATAACCAGATCTTCAAGTCTTCGCAGTGTCTGTTAAGCTGTCTTACGCAGTTTTCACTCAAGATTGTTGTTATGGTTCGACATGACTTTCTTCAATTTAATTTAATTTAATTTTGATTTGGAAAAAATACTCTTTTGCTTTTTCGGGCTAGTTTCCGGGCTTGATGCAACTACAATTGTCCTCCCTCAGGGTTATCTCCGGGGTTTGATTATTGTTGACTTCTATCTGTCCTTAGGATTGTCTTTGTGGTTGGTTTGATGTTTTCCTGGGGATGTCTGCAGGGTTTGGTTTGATGATTTTATGTGGCTATCTCCAGGGGTTTAGTTTGATGATTTCCTAGGGCTGTCTCTGAGGGTTTGGTTTAATGGTTTCCTAGGGCTGTCTCCAAGGGTCTAGTTTGATGATTTTTACTTCCAAGGTTACCTCTGAAAGACGGTTCTATCCTCCTGCATAGTTAGTAATTGGAACGAAATTTCGAGTATCTATAGCTGCCCCTCTTTATCATGTTTATGCAATGTAATGGAATGAACAAGATAAAGATTGCTAGACACCGAAAATATGATAGATGCAAATGTAATGCAATGCATGATATGATATACTATGAATGTTATATGCCTCTATGGGGTTAGCAGCCATAGGTTGTATCAACGACCATTCCCTATTATCTACTAGGGATGATTTCTATGGTTGATACCACTGGACCTTTTTGAATTCAACGTTGGGGTTGTCACCAACATTCTTTTTCTTCAAATATGTTTCCTGACTTTACCTTCACCGGGGATATTCCTCTTTTTCCGAGTGACCTCATTGGGGATTCTCGATGCTCATCCTGATTCTAGTTTGCACTGGTTTACATCATTGGATCCTTCCCGATGCTACGCTGGGGCTGTCTCCAACGGTTTGGATTTCTATCCAAGTGATGCCAATGTTGCTGTCAGGGATAAAGCTTACAATGATAACTATTGTAGCATCCTCTTAATTCCTACTCGAATGGTAGTTTCCAAAGGTTGCCCATCACCAAACTTTCTCGATGCCTACTTGAATGGTAGTTTATAGGTTTGACCATCACCGAACTTCCTCGATGCCTACTCGAATGGAAGTTTACAGTGTTGACCACCACCGAAATTTGTGGATGCCAACTCAAATGGTAGTTTATAAGGTTGACCATCACTGAACTTTTACGATGCCTACTCAAACGGTAGTTTATAGTGATCGATCGTTACTTACCTAATTTGACTTAGTTGGAATTTTTTTATAACAGATTCCATCATCGGTTCTCCTCGATGAAGATATTTTTCTATGGTCGTTCTCGCCAGGTCTTTAGGATGCCATGATGGGTTGATGCTAGTGACTTGTAATGTCAAATCCGCTGATCTTGACAAAAGCGGCTTCCAATAGTTTACCACATCAGTCCTTTCCTGATGTTATGATAGAGTTGTTACCAACGACTTGGAATACCAGATAACCTAATCTTCGCTTAAGTAGCTTTTAATGACTTTCTTCACCGGACCATTCCCGATGCTACGCTGGGGTTGTCGCCAACAGTTCATATTGTCAGAAACTCAGATCTTAATTGAAGAAGATAATGACTTTCATCTCCGGACCTTTCCCCGATGCTACGCTGGAGATGTCACCAATGGTTTAAATCATCGGATCCTTCTCTAATGCTACACTGGAACTGTTACCAATTGTTTATAGAAGATTTTTATACTTTGAAATTTGATGCTCCGTTTCAGGGTTTCAGGCACTTTCTGCTCAATCGCGTAGAACCTTTTTTGCTGATTTGACTTTTTGGCCTTAAGGGACCCTACTATAACTCAAATTTGATCGAGATGGAGGGGGTGGGACCCACCCTAGGTTGTTGCAGGTCTACCTGTGGCCACAACAGGTAGACTCGCGGCAGACCGCGGGTGAATTTAAACCTTCCTGGCCTTTCAAAAGTCATTTGCAACTTGAAAGCCTTTGAAAAATCCAAACCTTCTTGCTCTGGTCTACTCAGTTCGGGCTACTTTTTGTGAAATCATCCACCTTACAAGCGTTCTACACAACTCTGGTAACATTTACATCATTTCTTTTCAAGTTTTGACCGCTATAATGTTAGTTTTCATGCAGTATGAGTTTAAATGCAATGTATCAAATATGTATGCATAGATGACTTAATACAAATGAACGGACTTAGTTAATAAGTGTATTTTACCATGATGAACATTTCGAGAAGAAAATTTTTCATTTTCATGACAGTCAATTTGCACCCTTTTTGACTAGTTTAGTCATCTTATTTGAGGGTAAATGAGCATAGTTTTTCAAATAAAATACATATGGTAATTTGGCTGCCATGGTGGGTTTAATTTTAATGTTTTTCATACTTATAAAATGCTCATGATTTTGGGTTGGTGTGCTACTGAATGGCCACCTAATCATGTAGATAGTCCATTTTATAAAGGAGATTGGCAAAAAAATTTCAAGAGTCTGGGCATTTAATATGCATGCAATTTTAACTCCACTGGGGAAGTATGCTAAACTAATGCATGTTTTCATATAGCCTATGCATGATGCAATGATTTGAATTTAATTGCTTTAATTTCAAAGCGTACCTCACCCTTTCTGAGGTGATTTAGAGATTTTTTTCAGGTTATGGACTCAGACAGGCCAAGTACTTCTCATCAGATTTCCTCAGGCGTGAGGAGGAGGGTTTCTAATGTCCCTGTGCCTCGTTCGGCCTGGCAGCCTCTCTGGTTGATCGAGTCAATTATTCATCCCTTTTAAGTGGATAGGACGAAGGCTATAGACGAGGAGGATGATGTTCCTATTGAGGACCCAACTCCTTCTACTTCTATTCCCCGTCGGGAGCTTCCAACTATTAGCGTGATTTTTCTAGATCTACTGGATGATTTGAAACGTCGTCCATCGATCTATCTTCATGCAAACGAGGTAATAGTTGTTTTCATTTTTACCTTTTTTCTTTTCCCAATTAAGGGTTTGATCTTGATTTTGAACTTGATATAGGTTCTCGGCTTCACTCAGCCTAGGGGGAACTGATTTAACATTCATTCTTTATATCAAACCCTTTATTCAGAGTACTAGGTCATTGTCCACTTTTGGGATTTTGAGGCCTTCTTTTCCATTCCTCCCTGTCGTAGCCCCTAGAGTTATTTGAGGGCTTTATCTAAGCGCTAGTTTCACCATACTCAGTCTCTCCATTTATTGGACTGTGAGGTGATGATTACACTGATGGATTGGCGGTTCAACACGGGGATGGAGTTTAGAGGAGAGCTTGTGCCTTTGGTGGCAAATATTTCCCCAGCTGCAGTCCGATCCCTCTTGGGTGTTCCTTCCTCGGCCCTTAAGGGTTGGGCTGTCCATTCTGGCCCTTTGAACATTGATGTTGTGAATGGTGCTTTATCCGAGCCTCTGCCAGCTAACCAGAGGGATAAAGATTGCATTCTTTGGTGACTATTTTTGGCCATCATCAGAGGTTATTTCCTAGCGGACAACTCTTCGATGGTCTTTTTTGCTTTGGTCAGTGCCACTCGTGATGTGGACTGCATCAGAGATTTTGATTGGGGCTCATTAACCTTCGCCTATTTCCTTTGAGGGATGCGCATACGCTTAGAAGGCGTGACAGAGGCCTGGCTAGGCTTTTACTCATTTCTGCTGGTGAGTAGTTTCTCTTTATCTTTCAATTTCCCTCACTTAGGTTGTCAATCTTCATGACTGAGGATATTTGATCTTTCCCTTTACAGTTTTATGCATATGAGAGGCTCCCTTTGTAACAACTGAGAAAATCGAATTATAATGTAAAATAATTTTATTTGAATAAATAATGAATAAAATTATAATATATGTCATTTATAATGAGTAAGCATGATGAAGGTTATTCTATAACCTAAAAGAGGAATAATGTAGTAGTATTCTGGATAAGTGCTAGAATTAAGGTGTTTAAATTTCCAAGACAAAAATAAAAGCTTTCCGAGAAATTCTTTGAAAAACACTATTCATCCATTTTTGCTTAGGAATTATTTTTGAACTTCCGGGAAATATGTAACGATAGAATGATAAGAAAGGATGGATTATCTAATAATAATTCTATTGTGACAAACGTAGTTTTTTGCCCGCGTACTAAGTTCGAGAATGTTAAGAAAATGAAGATTTCAATAAATGACGATCGTATAATAAGAAATTTATTATATGAGGTAATGAATACGAGTATAATATAAGGTATTGTACAAGTATATACAAAAGATAACCTAACGTATATGATGAATGTTATATGAACTAGTATACGATAAGAATACGAGGATTATATGTTAAAAGTTAAACCATTATTAATGGACTAATAAGATTTGAATATGAATTTGGCAAGCCCAAGTGAAATATGTTAAGGCCCAAAGATAATGTAACAATCCGAAATTTCAAATTATAATTTTAAATATTTATTGGATTATATAAATATTTATTTGATGAGGTTATTGTTGAAATTGTTGAATAAATATTTTATTGATGTAGTGGTTGTTAGTAAATATTTATGAATCTAAATTTATTAGATAATATTCTAAATTAAATTAATTTATAATTTAGAGAGTTGTAATATAACATGAGATGTTATATTGTTGTGTTGATTTAATAATTTAAATGGTATGTTAAATTATTAGATAAAATTATAATAAAATTATAATTTTGTGATATTTATTAAAGTGAAATATTTACTTAAAATATAGTATATGTAATTAATTTATTTGATTAATGTTGGATATGGAAATCCAAATAAATAATATGTAATTATAAATTATAAACTAAATTGTTTATTAAAATAATTAAAGTAGTTTTAAATTGATTTAACCTAAACAAGGCTTAAATATATTAAGTCTATATTTTAAAGACTTTTGCCAAACAAAGCCTTAGGGCTTTTGGATTTTTACTTTCTGAAATTTTAAATAATATAAATAAAATAAATTAAATAATAAATTAAATATAATTATAACTTATACGTTATAAGTAGTAACTGATAGTATATTAAGTTTGGTTTATTATGGTTTAACAGTTTTAGAATACGCGTAATGTTAATTGGCTTAGCTACTGGTTTTTGTTATACGCATTCTAGTTGTTTGCTAAGTCTAAGAAATTACAGAGAGAATTGAGAGAGAGTTGAGAGAAAGCTTAAGAATTTCCAAAGCAATTTCCAGCGATTTTAGCAAGGATTACAAGCTAATTGAAGGTATTTTTACATAACCTTAGTATTGTGTATATATATATATATATATATATATATATATATATATATATATATATATATATGAGTTTACGGCAAAAAAATTCATGTTCTGTGAATTTCATCTTTTCGAATTATTGCTAGATAATTAGTTACTTGTGATTATACGTGTTGTGATGGTTGAGTTTGTATGTAAACAAGAATTTGCTATGCTAATTACAGTTAAAAAGTAGGAAAAATAATGACAGTATATATATTTTCTTATGTGGCTTGTGTAAGTACCAATTTTGGTGGATAATTTGTATGCTAAACTGTAAATTGAGTCTTGTTCATGCTAATTCGTTAAGAAACAAAGAGAACGAAGTTTGAACGAAGTGATTCGGTGTAAAATTGTAATCACAGTAATGATTTGTGTGAAGGATATCAAAAATTGAGTTTTTATATGAAAACATGAAAGTTAAGAAATTAAATTAGTTAAAATGGTTGTTAAATTGTTCTATATTGATGAATATGTGCGGAAACATGTTTGTAATAGTTCTATATCAATTGTTTGTGTTAATATTACTTTTTTGTGGGTGAAATTCGTGTTAGTTGGGCTAAAGTCACTCTTTGTTCAAGTTGTTTACCTTACATGCGTTACTTACGCACAAGAATCGCTACCAAGGTTAAGGCAATAAGGCTGTGCTATTGCCACGGCCCGTGCTTTTGTACTAAGACAACAATTCATACCCTGCCTTGAGACAGTTAGTTCTATTGCTACTGCAGACCTTGAAATACCACTATAGCTTGGTCTAAGGTTGTGTTAAGGTGTCAAACATGTAACAAGGAGGTTAATTTAGTACCGTGTCATGTCATTTATAATTTCAACTTTGTAAAATAAATTATAAGTTATGAACGTGATATGTTAGAACTTAGTGTATATAATGAATAGTAAACAAGTGTTGTGAAGGTTAACACTTGAAATTTCTGATAATTACCTAGTAGCATAAGACTTGTACTAAATTAACAAGTTTAGCTATAAATGTGTATGTTATGGTATGTTAGTATATCTAATACGTATTGTGGTTTTAATACTATGTGTAGGTGAACCTGAGTTTAATATTATAGCTTACGCTCAAGGCAAGTTTCTAAACCTTATCTTTTTACATTGAGCAAGTTTCTTACTTTAAACTTTCATTAAGCGAACTCTTGTATTCATAATCATTATAAAGCTATAACTTTACCTTTATTCGAATAAGTTTTGAATTTCAATACTTATTGAGGTGTTCTAACTTATTTATTGTTAGACAAGTTTATTTTATTGTCATTCGTGTATTGTGTATGCAATTTTCTTGAATTCTAATTTCTAGTGTTGAATTGTCTTATTTCAATTACTTGTCACAAGTTATTCTCATAATGAGCAAGTTTTATTTTCAGCTTGCTATTACTTAATGTATATTCAATAATTCATAGCCCTAGCTTAATATTATTCAAGAAATGTTTATTATCATTCAATACTTGTGCTTTGTAGTTGTTTCTAAGCATGAGTTCAATATATAGTTAGTTCGCTTACGCTTATTCATTGTTCCATATTATGTTGTTATTGATTAATTGTTGTGTTATCAAACCTTATTGATACGACTAGTCCTCTAGTTGTTCCTTATTAAACTTCAAATTACCCTTGAAAGCTTATCCAAACCAAACTTTCTTTGGTACGGACTTGTACTCTAAAACTGAGAAGAATAACCCTATTATAGGGGATACGCTATGCGTTTAGATGTTTGTGCACAATACATGGTACGAAGGGCTGATCCCCCTAAGTAGGTAAAGTCCCTACAGTATAACTGTTAAGGTTAAAGTTGAGAGATTACTTGTAACCGTGGACATAGTTCGTGGTCTTATGACCCTCAGATATATATTCCATATATTGATTCTAGTCTTTGGTTATCATTGATAGAGTACTATTCAGTTTTGATGAGCCTATTAATTGGCAGTTATTATTATCTTGTTGATTCATTATTATATCTAGTGAGCAATTGTTTTGCTCACTCTTGCTTAAATATAATTATTGCAGCTAAAGTTGAGAAGGTTGATGAGCCTTCAAATAGCAAAGGAAAGGGAAAAATATACAAGTGAAGAAGACTTGTAATTTTATTTATGGTTATGATGATAAATTTATATTTAATGATGTGATGTAATTATTTTATTTCCGCACTTGAATGATGTTTAAGGTTAGACAACATGGGATGTTTTTGGATTTAATGATGTAACCCTTTTATAGGGAGGATTTATGATTTAATGTTATTTTATTGGGTAGATAGTATGAATGAATGGAAAGTGAACACCAAGTCTTGTGGGAATGAAGTACCTAGATTTGGGGGTGTCATAGGTTGGTATCAAAGCCTTAGGTTATGAACCTTAGGTGGGGAAAGCCTTAGGAAGTTACCTTTGAAAAGATAGTGGTGATAAACTCTTATCGAGTTTTAAAGAAGAAGTAATAAAACACTTATGTGCTTATGTGATTATAACTAATGTGCTCGTGAGTGTCGAGTAGTAATGATTAGTAATTAAAACTTAAAATTTGGATGGCAGGATGGCTAATGTAGGAGAATCCAGTCAGGCTAGGGAGGAAGGATCCCAGATGCCTAGAGAGGAGGAGCCTCGAGATATTCAGGTGATTTGGGAACAACTACTACCACGGGAAACAATTCCGTTGGTCACAGTGGTTGAGAAGGAGAGAATACCTGATGAGGATGATGAGATAGAGATGGATGAGGAGGACCCCGTTAAGTTGTCATAGTCGGATGAGGATGAGGAGAACGAGGAGGAAGAGATTCCACTTAACTCGATTGCCGCCCGTATGTACGATGAGGTATACGACTGCAATGTGGAACTTCAAGATACCGTCGAAGAGTTGCAAGAGATAGTAGCTTAACAGCAGGCCTCTATGGCACAGAAGGACGACGAGATCCAGGATCGAGAGGAATGTTTGAATAGTGTTGAAGAGAAGCTGGTCCACACTGAAGGAGAGAACGAGCGAATGATAGCAGAGATTGCAGAGTTGAAGAATAAATTGAAAGAAGAAGCTACGAAGAGGGGAAGAGCTGAGGACACATACGAGGAAACTTTTCAATGAGCCAGGGTAGTAGAGAGAGAGGTATAAGTAAAGAGGATCAAGATGGAAGAAATGAATAGTGTTTCTAACACCATGATCAATCGAGCTCAAGATCGGGTCATGTGTTATCCTATTCAATTCGAGACGCTGCCATCGTACATGTTAGATCGCCGAACAATGTTCCGAATTATGGAAGAGGAGCGTCGTAAGGCTATGCAACATTTTAATAGAACGTCATAAATGTAATTATTATGTGATTAGTGGGCAAATAAGATGTAAATCCCGGGTATGATATAACCAATGGGATGTGATGATAATGAAGTTGTCCTGGAACTTTTGTAGTTCAGTAAAGTAATGTAAATAATAGTGATGCTATTGTTTTGATGTTTTCTAAAAGATTATGAATGAATAAAAGTTATTATTTTATGCAAAGAGTTATGTGTTACATGATAATCTTTTATAGTGTGTAAATTAAGTAGTAAATACTTAAAAGGTTGAATAGAATCTAATGGGTGTATTTTAACAAAAAAGGCCTCTAAGACGTCAACCATAACAAAGGACCCCTGAGAATAACATCAATGCTGAGGATAATCCAGTTCAGCAATTTGTAACGCTACTGACAGGAGCATTACAGAATCAAGTTACGACTTTTAAGGATTCAAGGCGGTTGGGCCACAAGAATTCCATGGGTCCATGAATCCGGTTGAGGCACAGACCTGAATCATGGAAATAGAGAAGGTTTTCGATGTTGCTAGGGTATGGGAGAATCAGGAAATTTCTTTTGCAACATTCATATTGAAAGTAGAGGCGAGTTATTGGTGGCAAACCAATAAAGCCCGAGGAGGTTAAGAGGTAATGTCTTGGGAAAGGTTCAAGGAAATATTCTTTGAGACCTATTTCCCAGAAAGTTCAAAGAATCAGATGGAGGTATAGTTTCTGGAACTGAAGCAGGGCACCATGACAGTGTCGGAGTATGAAACAAAATTCGATGAGTTAGCAAGGTTTGCGCTATATTAAGTGAATACTGATGAGCGCAAGGCAAGGAGATTCGAGCAGGGACTGAAGCCATGGTTGTACAACAGAGTCTCTCTATTTCAGTTAAAGACGTTTGCAGCAGTGCTTGAAAAGGCGATTCTCGCTGAAAGTGGAGGCGAGGCAGTAACAAAGCACAACCAAGAGAAGAGAAAGAAGACGAATGAAGGTGAAGTTAAGAATGCTGGTGGTAATGGTGGAAATGGCAACAACAATTTGAAGAGAAAGTGGAATGCAAATGTGGGAGCTAGAAATTAGCAAGGAAACCAGCAGAAGAAGAAGATTGACGCATGTGCTACATGCAAAAAATTTCACACAGGTATGTGCTTAAGGGGGAAGCGGATATGCTTTAACTGTGGCTAGAAGGGTCAATTGCCCCAAATTGCAATCAACCCAAGAAGAATGCTTGCTACACCTGCGGGTCGAAGGATCATTTTGCTCGCGACTGTCCAAAGAAGAAATCCGGTGAGACAAATGGAAACAAGGGAAATGCTAATGGAGGTACACTGGCTATTGCTGGGCCAACATCATCAAATAAGCCCACAGCCAGAACCTTCAACTTGACGGTGCAGGACGCACTGCAATCAAAAGATGTCGTGTCAGGTATTATCCCAATCAATGATATAAATACATATGTGTTATTTGATTCGGGTGTTACTTGCTCGTTTATATCTGATGAATTTGCTAAGAGGTTAGAAACACCTAGTGAAGAGTTGAATTTCCCTTTAAACATAGAAATTGCAATTCGTATACAAGAATTGTAGGGTGAATAATAAGGGAAATGTTATGACAGTAGATTTAATCCCGATAAAACATGGAGAGTTTGACATTATATTGGGAATGGATTGGCTATTCAATTATGTAGCAATAATTGATTGCCAAAAAAAGTGTGTAAACCTTATGACTCCGTTAAAGGTAGTTTTTCAGGGTAGCAAATCGCCTAGATAAACAAGGTGTCTAACGGTTATGCAGGCCAAGAAGTTGTTGAGTCAGGGTTGCGTAGGGTACTTAGCTTACATAGTTGATACTCAAAAGAAGGAGGGTGTAAAATTGGAGGAAATACTAGTGGTTAGGGAATTCGTGGATGTGTTTCCGAAAGATTTGGCAGGACTTCTGCTTGATCAAGAAATCGAATTCGTGATCGACTTAGTGCCTGGAACCGCTCCGATATCGAAAGCCCCGTACAAAATGGCTCAGGTAGAGATGAAGGAACTAATGGTACAACTGCAAGAACTTTTAGATAAGAAGTACATTCAACTGAGCGTATCACCGTGGGGAGCACCGGTGTTATTCGTGAAGAAGAAGGATGGGTTAATGCGTCTTTGCATAGATTATAGAGAATTAAACAAAGTCACTATTAAAAACAAATATCTGTTGCCAAGAATAGATGACTTGTTTGATCAATTGAAGGGTGCTAGATATTTCTCGAAAATAGATTTGAGAAGTGGGTATCACCAACTGAAAGTAAGGAAGGAGGATGTATCGAAGACGACATTCCGAACTCGATATGGACATTACGAAATTTTTGTGATGTCTTTTGGTTTGACAAACGCCCCTGCAGCGTCCATGGATTTAATGAACATGGTGTTTAAATCATTTTTAGACAAATTTGTTGTGGTATTTATCGATGATATTCTGGTGTACTCTAAATCTCAAGAAGAACACGTGGAACACTTACGTTTGATGCTGAAGATGTTAAGAAAAGAAAAGTTGTACGCAAAATTCTCTAAATGTGAATTTTAGCTGGAACATGTACACTTTCTTTGGCATGTAATTGAGAAGGATGGGATTTCAGTGGATCCATCAAAAGTCGAAGCTGTGATAAATTGGGAACAACCAAGAACTCCATCAGAAGTGAGAAGTTTCTTGGGATTGGCAGGTTATTACAGACGGTTTATCCAGGATTTTTCCAAGATTGCCACTCCATTGACAAATTTGATGAGAAAATCTGTAAAAATTTGTTTGGATGGAGAAGTGTGAAGAGAGTTTTAAAGAATTAATGAAGAGGCTCAGTGTGGCACCTATGTTGTCGTTACCAGATAATTCAGAAAATTTTGTAGTCTATAGTGATGCTTAACACAAAGGGTTGGGTTGTGTCCTTATGCAAAATGGCAAAGTCATTGCGTATGCATCAAGGCAATTGAAAGACTACGAGAAAGGGTATCCGACTCATGATTTAGAGTTGGCGGCAGTAGTATTTTCTTTGAGAATATGGAGACACTATCTCTATGGAGAGAAGTGTGAGATATACACAGACCATAAGAGTCTGAAGTATATTTTCACACAGAATGACCTGAACATGCGTTAAAGGAGATGGATGGAATTGATAAAAGATTATGATTGCGAAATTGTTTATCACCCGGGCAAAGCCAATGTGGTTGCAGATGCCTTGAGTAGGAAAGGCAGAGAAAAATTGATGTTGTTAACCGATAAGGAGGAGCTTATTTTAGCAATGGCAAGGCTAGAGTTGGAAATCAAATTTCCAAAAGAATCCGATGAAGGATTGTACCAGATGGAAGCTAGTCCAACTTTGGTGGACAAAGTGAAGAATGCTCAATTACAGGATAAAGAATGCAGAAAAATAAAAGAAAGTGTGGTCGAGGGTAAAGAGGTAAAGTATAAGCTTGCTACTGAGGGAATGCTAAGATTCGAGGGATGAATTTGGGTTCCAGCAGTGCAAGATATTAAATAAGAAATCTTGACAGAAGCCCATATTTCAAGATATTCTATTCATCCAGGAAGTACGAAGATATATCAAGATTTATGGTGGCATTTTTGGTGGCCAAATATGAAAAGAGACGTTGCAGAATGCGTTGCAAAGTGCTTGATATGTCAGAAAGTGAAGGCAGAACATCAGAGGCCAAGTGGATTACTCTAACCATTAGAAATACCAGAATGGAAGTGGGAGCATATCACAATGGATTTTGTGGTAGGTCTTCCAACGACTCAGAAAGGTACGATGCGATATGGGTGACAGTGGACAGACTAACAAAACCAGTGCACTTCTTGCCAATAAAGATTAGATTTAATCTTGATCGGCTGGCAAAACTGTACGTTAAAGAGATTATCTTGAGACATGGAGTTCCAGTGTTAATTGTATCAGACATAGATCTGAGGTTCACATCAAACTTCTGGAAGAAACTACAGGAATGCATAGGAATGCAACTGAAGATGAGTACATCATATCATCTGCAAACCAATGGTTAAAGTGAACGAATAATTCAAACGCTTAAAGATATGCTTAGAGCGTGCATTATGGATTTCAAAGGAAACTGGGATGATCATCTACCATTGGTGGAATTTTCATGCAACAACAGTTACCATGCAAGCATTGGTATGCCGCCATACAAGGCGTTATACGACAGGAAATGTAGAACTCCACTATGCTGGGATGAAGTTGGTGAACGTCAACTGTTAGGACCAAAACTGGTACAGCAGACCACTAAAGTCATAAAACTCATCAACATAAGACTAATAAATTTACTTTACAAGATCGATGTAAGAAGTATCTTTGATCAACACAGGCAAAATCGCGAGTTTGAAGCAGGAAATTTCCTGTTTCTGAAAGTTTCTCCTTGGAAGGGGAAAATTCATTTCGACAAGAAAGAAAAGCTCAGTCCAAGGTTTATTGGACCTTTTGAAATACTACGCAAAGTGGGAGAAATAGCTTATGAGGTAGCTTTACCTCCAGAATTAGAACATGTGCACAACGTTTTTCATGTGTCGGTATTGCGACCGTATAAACCCGATTACAAGCATGTGATTGAGTATGAACCGTTGCAGTTCAGTAAAGATTTGTCTTATGAAGAGATTCCTATCCAGATAGTCGACAGAAAAGAACAAGTGCTCATGAATAAAGTGATACCTTCTGTGAAGGTGATATGGAGGAACCACAATGTCGAAGAGGTTACGTGGGAACTCGAATATGATATGATGAAGAATTACCCTGAGTTAGTTGTTTAGTCTGTGTCTTCGATTCTGGGGACAAAATCTTTATAAGGAGGGAAGAATGTGACGATTTGATTGTTTGAGTTGTGATTCTGGGGACAGAATCCTTGTAAGGAGGGAAGGATGTAACAATCCGGAATTTTAAATTGTAATTTTAAATATTTATTGGATTATATAAATATTTATTTGATGAAGTTATTGTTGAAATTGTTGAATAAATATTTCATTGATGTAGTGGTTGTTAGTAAATATTTATGAATCTAAATTTATTAGATAATATTCTAAATTAAATTAATTTATAATTTAGAGAGTTGTAATATAACATGAGATGTTATATTGTTGTGTTGATTTAATAATTTAAATGGTATGTTAAATTATTAGATAAAATTATAAAGAAATTATAATTTTGTGATATTTGTTAAAGTGGAATATTTACTTAAAATATAGTATATATAATTAATTTACTTGATTAATGTTGGATATGGATATCTAAATAAATAATATGTGATTATAAATTATAAGCTAAATTATTTTTTAAAATAATTAAAGTAGTTTTAAATTGATTTAACCCAAACAAGGCTTAAATATATTAAGTCTTTATTTTAAAGATTTTTTGCCAAACAAATACTTATGACTTTTGGATTTTTAATTTTTGAAATTTTAAATAATATAAATTAAATAATAAATAAAATATAATTATAACTTATACGTTATAAGTAGTAACTGATATTATATTAAGTTTGGTTTATTATGGTTTGTCAGTTTTGGAATACGCGTATTGTTAATTGGATTACCTACTGGTTTTTGTTATGCGCATTCTAATTGTTTGCTAAGTCTAAGAAATTACAGAGAGAATTGAGAGGGAGTTGAAGAATTTCCAAAGTAATTTCCAGTGATTTTAGCAAGGATTACAAGCTAATTGAAGGTATTTTTTCACAAACTTAGTATTGCATATATATATATATATATACACACACACACACACACACACACACATATATGAGTTTACGGCAAAAAAATTCATGTTCTGTGAATTTCATCTTTTCGAATTGTTGCTAGAAAATTGTTTACTTGTGATTATACGTGTTGTGATGGTTGAGTTTGTATGTAAACAAGAATTTTCTATGCTAATTACAATTAAAAAGTAGGAAAAATAATGACAGTATATATTTTCTTATGTGGCTTGTGTAAGTACCAATTTTGGTTGATATTCGTATGCTAAGCTGTAAATTAAGTCTTGTTCATGCTAGTTCGTTAAGAAACGAAGAGAACGAAGTTTGAACGAAGTGATTCGGTGTAAAATTGTAATTATAGTGATGATTTTTGTGAAGGATATCAAAAATTGAGTTTTTATATGAAAACATGAAATTTAAGAAATTAAATTAGTTAAATTGGTTGTTAAATTGTTCTATATTGATGAATATGTGAGGAAACATGTTTGTAATAGTTCTATATCAATTATGTGTGTTAATATTGCTGTTTGTTGGGTGAAATTCATGTTAGTTGGGCTAAAGCTCTGGCCATCGTCATGCTATTTTTGTTGTTACGTACCGCAAAAGCATTTGCGTAAGTCTTGTTGCAATCAATGCATTGATTCTTGTGCGCTTGGTCTGTAAGCTTTTTGTATAAGCCTTGACTCCGCCCATACCTCGCCCCGAGACAGTTAGTTCTGTTGCTACTGCAGACCTTAAAATACCACTATAGCTTGGTCTAAGGTTGTGTTAAGGTGTCAAACATATAACAAGGAGGTTAATTTAGTACAGTGTCATGTCATTGATAATTTCAACTTTGTAAAATGAATTATAAGTTATGAACGTGATATGTTGGAACTTAGTGTATATAATGAATAGTAAACAAGTGTTGTGAAGGTTAACACTTGAAATTTCTGATAATTACCTAGTAGCATAAGACTTGTACTAAATTAACAAGTTTAGCTAGAAATGTGTATGTTATGGTATGTTAGTATATCTAATACGTATTGTGGTTTTAATACTATGTGTAGGTGAACATGAGTTTAATATTATAGCTTACGCTCAAGGCAAGTTTCTAAACCTTATCTTTTTACATTGAGCAAGTTTCTTACTTTAAACTTTCATTAAGCGAACTCTTGTATTTATAATAATTATTAAGCTATAACTTTAACTTTATTTGAGTAAGTTTTGAATTTCAATACTTATTGAGGTGTTCTAACTTGTTTATTTTTAGACAAGTTTCTTTATTTTCATTTGTGTATTGTGAATTCAATTTTCTTGAATTCTAATTTCTAGTGTCAAATTATCTTATTTCAATTACTTGTCACAAGTTATTCTCATAATGAGCAAGTTTTATTTTCAGCTTGCTATTACTTAATGTATATTCAATAATTCATTGCCCTAGCTTAATATTATTCATGCAAGGTTTATTGTCATTCAATACTTATGGTTTGTAGTTGTTTCTAAGCATGAGTTCAATATATAGTTAGTTCGCTTACGCTTATTCATTGTTCTATATTATGTTGTTATTGATCAATTGTTGTGTTATCAAACCTTATTGATTCGACTAGTCCTCTAGTTGTTGATCGTTAAACTTTAAATTACCCTTGAAAGCTTATCCAAACCAAACTTTCTTTGGTGCGAACTTGTACTCTAAAACTGAGAAGAACAACCCTATTATAGGGGATACGCTATGCGTTTAGATGTTTGTGCACAATACATGGTATGAAGGGCTGATCCCCCTAAGTACGTGAAGTCCATACAGTATAACTGTTAAGGTTAAAGTTGAAAGATTACTTGTAACCATGGACATAGTTTGTGGTCTTATGACCCTCAGATATATATTCCATATATTGATTCAAGTCTTTGATTATCATTGATAGAGTACTATTCAGTTTTAATGAGCCTATTCATTGACAGTTATTATTATCTTGTTGATTCATTGTTATATCTAGTGAGCAATTGTTTTGCTCACTCTTGCTTAAATATAATTATTGCAGCTAAAGTTGAGAAGGTTGAATATAATTATTGCAGCTCAAATAGCAAAGGAAAAGGAAAAATGTATAAGTGAAGAAGACTTGTAATTTTATTTATGGTTATGATGATAAACTTATATTTAATGATGTGATGTAATTATTTTATTTTCGCACTTGAATGATGTTTAAGGTTAGACAACCTGGGATGTTTTTGGATTTAATGATGTAACCCTTTTATAGGGAGGATTTATGATTTAATGTTATTTTATTAGGTAGATAGTATGAATGAATGGAAAGTGAACACCAAGTCTTGTGGGAATGAAGTACCTTGATTTGGGGGTGTCATAGATAATTAATTTCAAGCCCAATGTTAGGCCCAAATTTAATTAAATCTAACCCCGAACCAAGAACGAACCTGTGGATCGAACCGATGGGTCACGAGTGAGAAAAACCCATAGGGAAACCCATGTGTGCCCCCCATAGTGAGTCATAGCCCGCCACTTGGTGGCCAAGCAAAGGAGGTGGCTTTATTAACAAGTTTTGAATAGTAAGGAGGTGGAATAGTAAGGAGGTGGAGTAATTTTGACCCTTTTTCCCTCTCTTTGAAATTCTATAAATAAGAAGCTTAGTTGGTCATTTGTTTCTTGTTCAAATAAACCAATATCTTAGAGAAATAATATTGAGAGAGAAGTGAGAGCTATTTCAACTAATCAGGGAAGAAGAAGAAAGTTAGAACATCAAAAGTAATGAAACGTTAACCTTTAATATTCATTTCTTTATTTGTAGCTTTGATAGAGAAGTTGTTATTGGTGGTGTATGTATCATAAGAAGTAACAAGGATGGCTATTAGTGGACCTAAATATTAATAAATCATGTTACAAGAGGAATCATAATCATAGAAATATGAACTAATGACGAAAAGCATGAATATTTTATATATGTTGTTGATGGACAAGTTTAAAACCATCGTGTGTAGGATTAAATGATATATGTTTGTTTTAATATGATGGATGTATGGATAATGGAATGAATCCATTTTGAACGGAGTAAAAATCACAAGTAACGAAGTTATGGTGAAATTTACAAGATTAGACGATAATCGTCGAAATCGTAAAATTCTCGGAATGGTAGTCAAAAGTCACTGTTTAACTCAGAATCCTTAGTTTTCAATGGCGTACCGTAGAACTTTGCATTTAAGAGTTGTGGACTCAAGAATGATCGAATTCTGACTTAAAACGAAGAAACTAGTTATGAACGTTCACGAACGTTTAACGAACGCGTAATAGGAAATTAAACATTAAATTTAATGTTAACGGATTTGGAAACATAAGTTGTCCTAATGAAATTATATTAGGCAAGATATGTAAGATAACATCTTTTAAACGAGCCAATTTTGACTTATAACGATTAAGTTATGAGCCCGCAAAGGATTGGAAATAAAAAAACTTAAAAAAAATTCAAAAGCTCAGGGCCGGGGCCGCAGCGCCGTCCAAGCCTATAAAGACGGCGCTACAGAACCAAACCCGAATCCCAGACACTGATGAGTCGCTCTACAGTGCGACATATACTAAGGAACCTGGCGCCGCAGCGGCGGTACTATGCAAGAGGTAAAGAAGAATTAAAATGAATACAAAGAAAAGGGAAGTTGATTGAAGGTGAATTATGACTATAATTAAACTTAAAGTAACATCTTAAAAGATGATTAAAACCTTCAGTTCAATAATTAAAAGTTAACGAAAGGTTACGAGAATGTAAACACGAAGTAATACGATAAACCGTATGGACATTGAATGAATGTTTGAGTTTACTTCAAATGTAATTACTAAAGCATTGAATAAATAAGATTGCTTATAATAACAAAATGTTATAAAGCCGTAATGAACATTAACTAACCTAATGAATGTTATTAAGTTAAGAAAATGGATAGTTAGACCGAGAAGAAGGAGAAGATATGTTAATGACAACACTTGTTGATTGTTTTTGACCTAACTGATATGCTATGTGACTATGTATGTAGAATCTATAACGACTCAAAAGGGAATTGAATTGACAGTAGAAGATGCTAAAGGCAAGTGTTCTAAACTCTAGTCTATACTTATTTTGGACATGCTTTATGATTCATGTATCTTACACATGAATTGATGTACAAAGAAGTCGAAGTCAATTTCTTCGGCTAGACTTAGAGTATTTTGTGGATTTCATTATAATTTATCAAAATATTATTGATATTTCTATCTTATGCCAATTGTTTGGTATGGATTCAAAGAAAGACTGAGTATGAATAAATAAATGTTTTGTCGTCAATCGACTGGCACGTAAGGTTGCCAAAACTTAAACGTAGATACTGTTAGGAATAAGCATGTGAATAATATTCCTATTTATATATGATTTGATTATGATATAAATGAATGAATATGCAAGTATGCTTGCATTATGAAAAGCTGTAAAGTCCTTTGATAGATAATAGGAACATATGTATAAGGACTTAGAATGAATTGATCAAATGTGTTAGGTTGATCTTACATAAGCAAAACATCATTGTAAAGTCCTTAAAAAGAAATGATGTACAAGGACTATAAATATAGAAAGATTAAGCTTGTTAGTTTGATCTTATAATGTAATAGATAGGCTTGTCAGATCATTGAGCACAACACCAAAAATCGTAGTCTTCCAGGAGAGTCGAGGAAAACTCGAGAGCTATTAAGGCAGAATCGTAGTTTGCAAGATAGTAAATCTCAGAGTTTGTAGACTGCCAGGAGAAACGAGGAAGGATTGTAGTGTGTCGAGAATAACTTCCTCGGAGCCGTAGTCTACTGAGGAATTCATGTTCAAAATCGTAGAGATAGCCTATCTAAGAGCCGACCGAGCATTTGTAAAAGCCAAGTTAAGAATCGTAGACCACACTCAGAGTCGTAGAGTCTACTGATCACATCAGAGGCAGAGATCGTAGTCGAGCTCGATCAGATGGAGATATCAAGCTTAAGGTTAGAGATCGTAGAGTGTCGGCATCTGATATTAGAGTCGTAGTAGTGTATGCAGAACCAAAGCTAAAATCTTAGAGTGCAGGACTAAGGATTCAACAGAAGTGCTCACAATGCCAAGGAAGAATTATAGAGCAAATATGATCCTCAACAAATGAGCACTCCCAGAATATCCAAAGTATGAAGCCTTTGGTCTAAGCTGTAAAGATACATCCCACCTGAAGGAAACCAGAGAGCACTCAACGAATGGCATGCAAGCTAACAGAAGATCTAAGCACCAACCTAATCAACATCTAGATTGAGTTGTGAAGCCATTCAAGATGAAGTCTTCCATAAGTTGATCAGAAGAAGACTTCAGTAACTGACTAAGGAAAGTCAGCAAGTGCAGTAGCTGTCAAGTAAACAGAAGATAACAATCTTGGAAATATCCAGGATCATAGTGTTTGCCAAACAAAGCAGGAACTGATGAAGTGTACACAGAGATAATGGTCAGCTTTTGAAGAACAAGGCTAAAGTGATTAAGCATCGTGTCAATTCATTGATGATAAGTGAATGAGAGATCAGAAGGAGAAAGTGAACTGGACATGCCATAAATCTGAAGTGTCTTGCCATTCAGAAGAGGCCAAGACAAGAAGTTAAACAATTAGTTCCTGAGATCAGTTGAGGTGAACAGAAGTATTGAAACACTGCACAATAAAAGGAAGAAGTGTTGTACATTAAAGATCCAATGAACACTCCTCAGGATAATAGTGTTATCTCAACCAGTCAATAAGCAACATTCAACAAGACACTACGATTACGTCGAAGAATATGCATCAGAATCGTAGAGTTTGGTCATCTGAAGATTGAAGCATCGGTAACGGTTCAATCTGAAGAGTGATATTCAAATATAGCTTATTGAGAGCATCGATGCAAAAGGACAATCTCTGATGTTCTAATCGAGAAATCAGAAGGGAAAAATAAAGTTATCTACCTGCCCAAGATATCAAAGTGACATCTCTAACGGGGTAGGTGAAACAGTAGACTACAATGTTAGAAAGATGAAAAAGGGGATGTCATATCACATCTGCAGTCTGTACCAAATAACTCAAGATCTGTGAAGCAATTCAAATAACTTTCGACGGCTATATCCCAACGGGAAGACTGGGAAAGAGTATAAATAAGCTAGAGCTTCAAGGATCAAGAGTCGCTGAAGTTGCATAATTATTGAGTTGTTGGAATGTTATAGTGTTGACTCTACGAGTTCCACTAGAGCTAAACAGAATAAGTCTCAATGACAGAGAGACTACAAAGGTGGAAGTGAAGCATCTTTGAAAAAGGAACTAAACAGACAAAATCTTCACTCAACAAGAATGAGAATGCCACTGAAGATGACAACTAAGCTGAGAGCCGAGAAGGCCAAAAAGATATCATTCATAAAAGTGGAAGAGTACAAAGAAGATCAAGAGAGCCAATCTACGAATCACCATGAATCAAAATCTAAAACAAAACAGATCCAGAACCATGTCTGCAAACCATTCAAGAAGGGTTCAGGGAATGCTAAGTGTCAGATGAAGTCTACTAAAAGCTCAAACACTTAGAAAACCAAAATGGTGATGGTGCTCAGCTAACATCAGATGAAAATGAGCAGAAAAAAGTGAAGATCAGCTGCATCAGAGAAGATGTGGTCCAGACTCGAAGCAAAATGTAAAGAGGACCATGCAAAGATGCTAAGTATAGAAGATATTCAAGCTTAAAGACATCTTAGCAGCAAGGCACCAACAACAACAACAAGAAGCCAGGGCCTGAAAAGTCCTTGTTCGGAGGGACTAAATGAAGTTCCAAGCCTGCTAGGCTTGAAGATTTCCAAGGGAACTAGAAGAGTTCCAAGCCTGCTGGGCTTAAAGAGTTCTTAGTGAACTAAAGTTCCAAGGCTACTGGCCTTGGAGGAATCTTAGTGATTCAGGGTGCTGCCCTTCCTTAGTGGAAATCCTATGAGTTAAAGTAGAAGAGTGGATTAGGAGCTTGAGTCTCTAAACCACTTAAATTCCCTTGTGTCTTTTACATTCTGTCATTTACTTTATGTCATTTACATTATGTATTTAATTGTTCTAACTACTATGTATGGATGAACTACTTACCACTTAACTAACTCTAAGAACAATGTATGTATGATTATGAATATATCAATGAAGGGGATATTTTACTTATTCCTCTGTGCTTGAAAAGATTCTTATGTTTGTCATATGCTAATTCATTAGCTATACAAAATAAATAGGAAAAGTATTTGAAATTAAAAAGGATCTATTCAACCCCCCCTTCTAGATCTGCTGTGTGCCTACTGGGAACTAACAGATACATTTAATGGAGTAGTGTTGTACAACATTGAGTACTATTGGCTGATCACCTAGATATGCTCATAAGAAATATCGGACTTACGAACTTAGTGCCGGGTTGTCCTTTTAAAAGAAAGAATGAAATGCTCAAGGTCTTGGACCAAAATCAAGGTTTAACAGATATTTTTCATTGTTAAACATTTTTAAGAAAAGAGAAGTGTTATTTTATTATGTAATATATAGAAGAAATATTCACTCTTTTGAGGTTTTTCAATTGAATGTATATGTGAGCAGTAGCACTGTGTAGCACCATATGTTGGGTTGAAAGATACTCAGATTTAGGGGCATCACATGTTGGTATCAAATCCATAGGTTATAAAACTTAAGGGGGGAAAGAAAACCTTAGGCCATAACCTTAAAAAGACTTAAAGAATTAAAAGATAAGTTAACCCTAAAAATGCATTAAATGTGTTATGTGATTATAATATTCTAATGATGTGTACTCATCAAGATAACTTGTTTTATTGTAGATGTCAAGAGATAACATGATGTATTAGGACATACATGTGGTTAGTGAAGAGTCTTTGAACTAGATAGAGATTTTACCGACACCCATAGCTGAGTTGTCAGTGGTGGTGGTGGTTGAGTCAGAAGGCTCTAAGAACTTATGGTTTACATCCTTGTTCGATGGAATGTCCAAGGAGGAGGTGGATGTAGTATCGTTTAACACGGTTGTACCTATAGAGGAGATGACTCTGGGGGAATCAATGAAGGCATTGTTCATGACCGTGTTGGATAGGAATATCCAGTTAAGGAAAGAGGTAAATGAATTAAATGAGGAGATCTATGATATCTTGGAGGATAAGAAAGATATGGAGACATTTTGGGAGGTAGAGCATGATGAGAAGGTTTTGGTAAAAGGACAAGGTACATGAGCTAAAACATGAGGCCTTTGAGCTTAGGGAGGAGCTAAAGGCCAAGAAGCAGAAGATTAGTAAGATGTCCTATATTTATAGGAGTTCCCATGAGGATTATCAGTGACAAGTTACTAAGTATCCTATGGAGGCAAGGCAAACTCGGCATACGATAAGTCATGATGTGGTAGCCAGTTTTGCTGATGCAGATTATGAAAATGTGACTAGGCAAATGCAATCTAGTTAGTAACTAGAGTATGTTTAGATATATACATGTTATATATCTATGCAGTGACTGTAAGACCACAACTTTCATGAATAAAGATTAATGTTTCTTGAAATATATTTTTGAATATTATGGTGTGAATTTGATATAATGTTATAGTTGTGGGTAATATTTATAAATTTGGCAAAGTATACAAGTTTTTATAAAATATTCAATTGGTCGGGGAATATTCGTTTTAACAGATTCGTACGATGGCACAATCATTGGTGGACCCCACAATAGAATTATTGTCGGAGTTATAAAATGACAAAAATATCTTTTTATGAAAATAACGGCGAAAGTTTTACCGTTAACTGTTGAAATACTCATTTATAAAATTACAGTAATACGCATGGTTGCATAGTAGCACACAATATTGATTACTGATGCTTACATGAGAAGTCACTCAGTTATACTCAATTATTGCTACAATAATTGTTACATAGTATCTCATGTTATTTATTCAATTATTGTCAATATTTTATATTATTAAATTAATAATTGAGATGACAAGTTATTCATATTATTATTTGCATAATTAACAATGTCTAGAAAGTTCTGTCGAGGAAAGGGGTTTGGTCACCTAATTGCACGCCAATAGGGATAAATCCTTATCGGAAAGCCCCCTCTTTCCTAGGAACGATCTGGTTGTTAATATTGCTGTTTATAATAATGATGAATAAATGTTGTTAAAAAAATTGAAGGGATTTTTTTTATGAAGTATTTATTGTAAATTTTGATTATTATATGGACCCCCACTTGCTCATTTTTCAAAATAATCGGTAGAAGTTATCTCAGTTATATATATATATATTAATAAGTTTTTCTCTTTTATGAAAAATAGAATATATTATATTGTATTATGCATAGTGTTTGCATAGTGAATTCAGAAAAAATTTCAGCCGATTGAATTGCGCCCGTGAAACTTCTACTGTTGGTCTGTGATTTCTAAATTCAAATAGTATCCTTTTCATTCTCCTATAAATAGGATACTTAGTTTAGAATTAAAAATCACACCAGAATCAGAAAATTCTTCTTCTATAATATTGAGCGTATTTCTTTAGAGTTTAAGGAAGCTTTGAGTGTAGAAAACAGTATAAGTTTTCAAAAAGAATATCCCCGCTATACCAATTGAAATATTATTCTTTTTAAGGTGAGGGATATTATATTTTTTGAATGCTCGTAAGAAATAATATTTTCTTTCATACTCTGTAGTATGTAATTATTATTATTTCGTTTCAGATTCTGAATTCTACACTCATTTTGTTAAGTTTTGGCTTCTATACTCCACGAAATTAGTAGAATATCCATGAAATTTGCGTTTCATCCACTATCTTTTCATGAAAATATTATTATGAACATTCTTGATAAGTTTTAACTTTTTCATGCCGGAGTACTATTCATGGGGCACTATTCCAAAATTACTATTCACAAGGTACTATTCACTCGAGTACTATTCACCCGGGGTACTATTCATGACAAAAATTTGATTTCTTTTCGATCCAAATCATTTTTAATACAATATAAATCTTGAATTTTACTCCACAAAGCAGTATCATGTTAATAATTTGGACATAATTGAATTCTGGATAAATTAAATTATAAATCTTTAAAAATTTATCCTTTGCTTTCTTTTAATTGAACTCTTATATTATTGTCATCATCCTCATGCTTATATTGTGATGAAAGTCACCTTTGGTCGTAGTGCATAGATGGACTGTTGATTGGTATGATAAGACCAGAGATTATTCGGTATAATCATGACCATAATGTTACAAATGATATGGTAAAAGTCCTCATTGGCCCGTAGTGCATTGATTGACAGTTGTTGGCATGATCATGACCATTGGTGAAAACACGAATATCCTTGGCCCGTAGTGCATGGATAATTCATGGTTATGATACTAATGAATATCCTTGGCTCATAGTGCATGGATAATTCAGTGATGTGGAATATTTATTGAGCTGAGTCTCAGCGATAAAATTGATGATAAACTTTTTAAATCATAGAAGATGGTAGATTTCATGCTCTAATTTACTCTTCTATTGGATTTCTTGTTCCGCTGCAGTTAAACCTGATGTTTATTCTATTTTATCAGTTTAACACTGTTGAAGGCTAACGACAATTTATTCTGCATTATCTTAGTCATAATATTTCTTACTGGGCTAGTTAAGCTCACCCTTTGCTTTCATTATTCTGTTCAGGAAATGAAAACGTAGCCGGGACTAGTCAGAGAACGGAGTGATGGTCCGAGTTGGTGGCTGTAGTAGTCCTCACTAATCTATAAATAGTGTGATAATAATTGTAATGAGGAATCCATTTGAGTTTGGATATTGTCTAGAAGACAATATTCGTGTTAAAACTCTCACCTATGTTTGTCGTATTTTACACGACAGCTGTATAATTAAGTTTGTATTTAAATTATGTACCATGTATTTGGCGACTCAGATTCGGTGATGTATATCTATTTTGGGGGTGTCATAGTTGGTATCAGAGCTTAGGGTTATGATCCCTGGCTGAGATGTAAGACTAGAACTAGGAGGGGAGGGACGGGTAATTCCTTTGCTAGTATGACCTACCTAAGCTTATTTGTTATTAATTGGTCGGTCAGAATATAGAGAAAAAATGTGGTATGTCAATTAACCCTTATTTTTGGCAGTATTTGAAAATAGCATTTGAAAATGTTGAGATAAGCAATGGAGCACAGGAGACCATTGAGTCACCACAGATCAATAACCAGGACAATGTGCATTAGGAAAGCAACAATTCTCATCCAAAAAACAAACCGACCAAATGATGAATGATGGCGTGTTTAGGTTCTTTCTACAATTCGTGCAACATCAGGCAAGAGAGACTCATATTCAAAATGTAGATGGAAACACTGGCAACTCTCGGATGGTCACCGCTAAGCAGTTCAAGGAGCTGGGACCACCAGAGTTTTTGGAAAAGCTAGAACCACTTAAGGCAGAGACGCGGATAAAGCAGATCACTAAGATATTTGATATCTAGGGATGCTCTGAAGATCAAAAGTTTCCCTTTTCCACCTTCATGTTGCGAGGAGAGGCAAATTATTGGTGGGAATCCGTAAAACGTACCCAACCTGTCACACTAAAGATATCTTGGGAGAAGTTCCAATAACTGTTCAACGACAAGTACTTTTTCGAAAGTATTCATCACATGAAGGAGGTGGAGTTCATCAAGCGAAACAAAACAATATGACCGTGTCGTAGTACGAGGCTATGTTTTCCGAGTTTTACCGGTTTGCATCCCATTTGGTTGATAATGAGGAGAAAATGACGCGAATGTTTCTGCGAGGTTTGAAACATAAAATATGTTAATACCTCATTTCTCACAAACTGCGTTTGTATTCAGATGTTCTAAATAAGGCTCAGTTATTGGAGCGCGATAATGAGTCAACCCAACAAAGAGATAACAGCCGTCGAAATGATAATACCAGTGGTAGTAGTCATCGAAGCGGTGACAATAAACATGGAGGGAACCAACAAGCCAGAAATGGTAACCACTTTGGTGGTAATCATGGCCAAGATAATAGAGGTGGAAATTTCAAGAAAAGGAGATTCAACAATGATGGAAAGACGTCAGCACCAGTAACCGTTGTTCAGGAAGGAGAACTACCACCGATCGTGTGCTTCAAATGCGGAGGGGAGGGACATATCAGTCTAAACTATACGCAGCAGTCTAAAACGTGTTACAATTACATAAGAGAAGGTTACCTAGCTCAATTTTATCGTGCAATAAAGCCACGTACAGTTGGGATGGTGACACCAAATGTCGTCCTAGATAAGTCAAAACCGGTAGTTCAAGGGTGAGCGCTTGTCGTGACCTCCCAAAAAGTAAGGAACCCGAAAGAGGGCATCACGGGTAAGATAATCATAAACTCTAACGAAGTCTATAACTTATTTGATACCAGTTCTACCCATTCTTTTATTTCTTCTACTTGCGCTCAACGTTTAAATTTGACTCTGGAGAAATTAGACTTTGACTTATCTGTTAAAACTCCATTGGGAGAAACCTTTATTACATCCACTATTTATAAATCTTGTTTGATTTAAATTGGCACCCTCACATTACCTATAGATCTTATCTCTTTGAAAATACTTGAATTTGATGTGATTTTAGGGATTGATTGGTTAACTACTTATAATGCTAAAATTGATTATTTTCGTAAGATTGTTAGCTTTCAAATTCCTAACAACCCTAATATGCAAATTCAAGCAACCAAACCAGTAAAGTCAATCACTATCATATCAAGCCATAAAGCTATTCATTTATTGAAAAATGGATGTCAAGCTTTCTTAGCCCATGTCACGGATTTAAACAAAAATATGTTTGATTTGAATGATATTTTTATTGTTAATAAATTTCCTGACGTATTCCCTGAAGAACTTCTTGGCCTACCCCTGGAGCGTGAAATTGAGTTTAGTATTGACCTTGAACCTTGTATAAAACCCATTTCCAAAGCCCCATATCGAATGGCTCCTATTGAACTTGAGAAGTTAAAGACCCAATAGCAGGAATTGTCAGACATCGGTTTCATTCGTCCTAGTACGTCTCCTTGGGGTGCTCATATTCTATTTGTAAAGAAAAAAGATGGAAGTATGCAACTTTATATTGATTATCGGGAGTTGAATCATGTCACCATCAAAAATAGGTACCTGTTGCCTCGTATTGATGACCTGTTTGAACAGTTGCAAGGTGCCAAATTCTTTTCAAAGATCGATCTTCGTTCCAGATATCATCAGTTAAAGATTAAAACTGATGGCATTCCAAAGATTGCTTTCAGAACTCGGTACATGCATTACAAATTCCTAGTTATGTCTTTTGGATTGACTAATGCTCCTGCTGCCTTTATGGATATGATGAACCGACTATTCAGGGAATATTTGGATCATTTTGTACTTATCTTTATTGATGACATCCTCATATACTCCAAAAGCCGTGAAGATCATGAGCAACATGTAAGACCCCAACTTATTATAAATAAAATTGAATTTTTCCTCTATTCATTATTCTAAATTAATAAGGTGTTAATTTGATATAATGCTTTGGTTATGGGTGAAATGTGTAAATTTTGTAAAATAAGCAAGTGGTTATAAAATATTCATTGTTGTCGGGGAATATTCGTTTGGCCGTGAAATATTCTTGTTGTCGGGGAATATTCGTATGACAGCGCAGCCATTTGTGGGCCCCATAACGGAAAACGGTTGGATGAAAGAAAATGACAAAGTCTGAGTTTTATAATTAACAGCGTAATCGTTACCGTTAACACTGTTGGAATACTTGGTGGATAAAATACAGTAATACGTGTGGTTGCATAGTAGCACACAGTATTGCATTATTTTTTAAATTATTGATTCTTACTTAAGAAGACACTACTTAATAATTGTTACAGTAGTTACTGTTCAATATTTTATTTTATTGATTCAATAATTGCTGCGTTGATAGTTTATATTATTGTTGTTTCAATAATTATCACTGCATAGTATTTCCCATTATCAGATCAATAATTCATATTATTTGAATAATATTATTTGATAGCATTATTTGCAATTTCTAGAAAGTTCTATCAAGGAGAGGTTTGGTCACCTAATTGCGTGCCAGTAAGGAGAACTACTTATCAGAAAGCCCCCTCTTTCCTGAGAACTGCCTGGTTGTCATTATTGTGATTCTGTAATATTATTTGTGAATAATTAATTATTGATTTATATGATAAGGAAATATTTATTTGATGTGGATATAAATGATGGATTTATTTATTTTATGTGGTTATAAATGAAGAAATTAATGCTGAGGTATTTTATCTGTATTTTGTCGGAAGGGGGGTATTAAAAATCATCCGTTTGTGGATTTCGGATATTTTCTGTTTAGAATTTGGAAAAACTTAAAGCTACAAAGTTGTAGAGAATTCAATTTCGTGTGGAATGGATATAAAATTCGTATTTTCCTGATAAAAGGGCTATTTTCTATGAATTACTAAAGTTTCAGGAAATAAAATGATTTTTATTAAAATTAGGTGGGAACCACTTTTGCTTTTAACATGTGGGCTGAAAAATAGGTTTTCAAAATTGCCATGCTGGTCTTGGATGGCTGGCATGCGTAGAAAAAAAGAAAGAAATAATAATATTTTATTATTTTAGTCTCCTTTGGCGTTATAGCATTTTCCTATAAATAGGCGCTTAGGTTAGAATTGAAAATCACACCAGAAACAAGTTTTCTTTCTCTCTAAATTGTCGAGCGTATTTTTGTGGGTATTTAGATACTTTGAGAGTTGCTATTCAATACAAGTTTCCTTCAGCTTTATATCCGATATTCTGATCAGAAGTTTTGTTATTTTGAAGGAAGGGATGTTATTTTTTTGGTAAATGATATTATTTTCTTCAATATCATTATGCCGAAATATTGATATGAATTTTATTGTGGAATTTCTACCTTTTTGTGTCAAGATTACTATTCACTTATACGACACTATTCACCGAAAAATAAAATTTCCCCTTTTTGTCCAAGATGTCTATTATGGTTACTATCTTTGATTGTATCCATGTTTTGACTTTATTTTTGAATTCCGCTTCACAATTGGTTATTATGAAGTATTATTGATCTTGGATAAACTATAATACGAATCCCTAATATTTGTCCTTTTGTCTCACTGGATTCGTTTTCTTTAAAATATTTTTCATCATCCTCAGTCTTAAATGATGATATTACTGAATATCTTTGGCCTGTAGTGCAAAGATGAATGGTTAACTAACGAATATCTTTGGCCCGTAATGTAAAGATGAATAGGTGTTGAGATGAACATGACCAACTGGTGATACAAATGAATATCTTTGGCCTGTAGTGCAAAGATGAATATTTGATTCAAGATGTATATTGATTGATATTACAGGGATAAAATATTGATGATGGACCTTTAAATCTTAGAAGATAGTAGAATTCATTCTCTACATGACTCTTCTAATGGATTGTTGTTTCCGCTGCATTTGTTGATCTAAAACTTGTTGTCTATTATATTCTATCAGATTTTTCCCTATTGAAGACTAATGATAATTTATTGTATATAATCTTATTCATAATATTCTTTACTGGGCTAGTTGAGCTCACCCTTTTCCTTTTTGTTCCATTTTTCTTCTCAGGAGGTGAGAACATAGCAGGATCTAGTCGGGGTATGGAGTGATGGTTCTAGAAAGATGTTTTAGCAGTCCTCACTATTTCTCTAAAATAGTGTACAAATAATTATAATGAGGACTTATTTGAGTGTGGATATTGTCTAGAAGACAATATTTGTATTTAAACTCACAGTATGTGTAAGACCCCAACTTATTATAAATGAAATTAAATTTCCTCTATTTATTATTTGGAAATAGTAAGGGTTGATTTGATTAATGTGGTTAGTTATGGGTAAAATACGCAAATATTTCAAATAAGCAAGTGGTTATAAAATATTCATTGTTGTCGGGGAATATTCGTTTGGTCGTGGAATATTCTTACTGTTGGGGAATATTCGTACGACAGCGCAGCCTTGTGTGGGCCCTATAACAGAAAGCGATTGGATGAAGAAAACGAGTTGTTTATAAATAACGACGTAGTTGTTACCGTTAATACTGTTGAAATACTCGGTGGTTAAAACACAGTAGCACACGATATTGCACCAATTATTGATTCTAACGTAAGAAGGCACTACTCAATTATTGTTATAGTAATTACTGTTCAATATTTTATTTTATTGATTCAATAATTGCTATGTTGATATTTTATATTATTGTTGTTTCAATAATTATCACTACACAGTATTTTCCATTATCGGAGAAATAATTCATATTATTTGAATAATATTATTAGATAACATTATTGGCAATGTCTAGAAAGTTCTGTCTAAAGAGAGGTTTGGTCACCTAATTGCTTGCGCCCATGAAGGAGAGAAATTCTTATTGAAAGCCCCTCTTTCCGAACCGCACAGTTATCGATATTGTGATTCTGTAATATTATTTGTGAATAA
The DNA here is from genome assembly GCA_020205605.1 of Panax ginseng. Classification (NCBI taxonomy): domain Eukaryota; kingdom Viridiplantae; phylum Streptophyta; class Magnoliopsida; order Apiales; family Araliaceae; genus Panax; species Panax ginseng. The sequence continues at coordinate 95,563,971 of CM035129.1, forward strand.
TTAATTATTGATTTATATGATGAGGAAAATATTCATTTTATGTGGATATAGATGGAGAAGATTTTTAATGTGACAATTGTTGAAAATAAATATTTTATATTTTTCTGATAAAATAATTCATTTAAATATATTATTATATTATAATAATATAATAATGGTGATATCTTTACAATGAATATGGGATATATGAATATATGAGGAGGAAGAGTATTTTTATTACTAAAAATATTTAAAACATATTTTTCATGTTTGTGGACCCCATTTCTTGACTGAAATTTGATTATAGCCTGTAAAATCGTCCGTATGTGGATTTCAGTCAACTACTGCTTGGAATTTGGAAAAACATAAAACTACAAAATTATAGAGAATTAAATTTTCTATGGAATGGGACATAAGATTCGAATTTTTCTGATAAAAGGGCTATTTATTATGAATTATTGAAGTTCCGGTATATCGGGTCTGAATTGATTTTTGGAGTTTTAAATGTTTTTGTTTAGAAAAACATTTTTGTTGCTTTTGGCACATGTGTGGCAGATGTTTTGGCCAAATAAGTGGGTGTAGGAAGTTTAAGAAATTATATTAATATTATATTAAAATTTTTGGTTTGGTGTTCTAAGCGTTTTCCTATAAATAGGGTGCTTAGGTTAGAAGTGAAAATCACACCAGAAACTAAAGATTTCTTTCTCTATATTATCGAGCGTATTCTTGTGAGTATTTTGATACTTTGAGTGTTGTTATACGGTGCAAGTTCCTTCAGCACTATATCCAGTAATCCAGTAAGAAGTAATGTCTTTTTGGAGGTAAGGGATGTTATTTTTTTATATAAATGATATTATTTCTTTCAATATCATTATGCCGAAATATTGGTAAGATTTTTCTTGTGAAATTCTTGTCTTTTAGTGTCGGGGTTACTATTCATGTATATAGCACTATTCACGTATACGACACTATTCATGAATACGGCACTATTCACAGAAAAATTAAATTTTTGTTTTTGTCCAAAATATCTATTATGGATACTAGCTTTGATTGTATCCATGTTTTGATCATTCTTGAATTTTACTTCACTATGGTTATTTATGAAGTATTTTTGAACTTGGACTGTTTAAAGTACGAATCCTTATTATGTGTTCTTTTGTTCTACTGGATTCATTTTCTTGAAAATATTTTTCATCATCCTCAGTCCTAAATGATGATATTACTTAATATCTTTGGCCTGTAATGCAAAGATGGTTGATTTTCTTATGAATATCTTTGGCCCGTAGTGCAAAGATGTACAGGTGTTGAGATGAACATGACCAACTGATGAATATCTTTGGCCTGTAGTGCAAAGATGAATATTTGATTCAAGATGCATATTGATTAATGTTATAGAGACAAAATATTGATGATAAACTTTTAAATTCATAGAAGAAAGTAGATTTCATTCTCTACGTAACTCTTCGAATGAATTATTATTTTCACTGCGAATATTGATTTAAAACTTGTTGTCTATTGTATTTTATCAGATTTTTCCCTGTTGAGGACTAACGATAATTTGTTCTATGTTATCTTAGTGATAATATTCTTTATTGGGCTAGTTGAGCTCACCCTTTTCTTTTTTGTTCCATTTTTCTTCTCAGGAGGCGAGAATGTAGCGAGTACTAGTCGGGGTATGGAATGAAGGTTCTAGAAAGTCATTTTAGTAGTCCTCACTATTTTGTAAAATAGTGTATCAATAATTGTAATGAGGACTTATTTGAGTGTTGATATTGTCTAGAAGACAATATTTATTTTTAAACTCACAGTTTATGTGTTGTCGTATTTTGCACGACAATTGTATTAATAAAGTTATAGTTGTTTCTGTACCATGTATTTGGCGACTCAGAATGGGTGTTGTATACCTATTTATGGGGCGTCACAGTTGGTATCAGAGCTTAGGGATATGGTCTCTGGCGGAGATCGGGGAATAGAACTAGGAGGAAAGATGAGTAAATCCTTTCGCTAAGTGTGTCCTACCTAAGCTTATTTGTTGGTTGGTCAAAATATAGGGATATTATGTGATATGTTAATTTCTTTAATTAACCCTTGTTTTATGGCAGTATTTGAGAATGGCAACTGAGAATGTTAACAGTGGAGTAAATTAAATCGTGGAGACACCTTTACTCACCAATGTGGAGAACGTGCAACAGGCCGACAATGTTCCTCCTATAAACAACACCACTGGTCAGACGATGAACGACAAGATGTTTAGAAGCTTTTTGCAGTTCATGCAAAATCAGACGAAGGAGATTTGTGTACAAAATACAGGTGGAAATGATAGCAACGCACGGTTTGTTACAGCCAAGCAGTTTAAAGAGTTGGGACTACCAGAATTCTGGGGAAAACCGGATCCGATTAAGGCGGAGACGTGGGTCAAGAAAATTACCAAGATATTCCACATATTGGGATGCACAGAGGAACAAAAGGTTCCATTCACCACCTTTATGTTCCGTAATGAGGCAGATTACTGGTGGGAATCTGTGAAGCATACACATCCAGCCGCACTTAGAATGTCTTAGGAAATATTTCAGAAACTGTTCAATAACAAGTACTTTCCTGAAAGTATTCGTCATATGAAAGAGGTAGAGTTTATTAGACTGGAGCAGAACAACATGACGGTGTCCCAGTACGAGGTGAAGTTCGCGGAGTTATCCAGGTTTGCACCTCATTTGGTGGAGAATGAGGAACGTGTGACGCGGATGTTTCTGTGAGGTTTGAAACCTGACATACGTCAGTATCTCATTTCTCATAAATTTTCTCTATATTCAGATGTTGTCAACAGGGCTCAATTATTAGAGCAAGATAACGAGTACGTTCAACTAAGGGACCACAACCAGGGTCATATCGGTGACAACAGTCATCAGAACAACGATAACTAGCGGGGAAAGAAAAATGCGGATAAGAGCGGCAACCACTCTGGTGGTAATCATGGCCATGAAAATAGAAGAAGCGAGTCGGGGGGAGATTATAAAAAGAGGAGATTTAACAATGACAATGTGAAGACGTCAGCACCAGCAGCAACTGGTTCTAAGGGAGGAGAACGACCACCGATCGTATGCTATAAATGCAGAAAAGAGGGACATATCACCCTAAACTATCCACAACAGTTCAAGGTATGCTATAATTGTGGAAAGGAAGGACATATCGCTCGAGATTGTACGGTAACGAAACCAAGTCCAGTGGGGATGATGACTCAAAAGGCTGTCCCAAAAAAGTCAAAGTCAATCTGCCTTCTGGAAGCGTTTATCAGGGTAGGTCAAAATGCAAGAAACCCAAACGAGGTGATCACGGGTAAGCTAATCATAAATTCTTGCAAAGTTTATACATTACTAGATACCGGTGCTACCCATTCATTTATCTCTCCTGCTTGTGCTCAACATTTAAACTTGACTCCGGAGAAATTAGACTTTGACTTATCTATGGAGACTCTGTTAGGAGAAACCTTCATCACATCCACTGTTTATAAATCTTGTTTGATCCAAATTGACACCATCATATTACTTGTTGATATTATCTCTTTAAAGATACTTGCATTTGACGTGATTTTAGGGATTGATTGGTTAACTACTCATCATGCCAAAATTGATTATTTTCATAAGGTTGTTAGTTTTCATATTCCTAACCAACCTATTATGCGAATTCAAGCTACTAAACCAATAAAATCAGTCATTGTCATATCAAGCCGTAAAGCTATTCGTTTATTGAAAAACGGATGTCAAGCTTTCTTAGCCCATGTTATGGATTTGAACAAAGACAAGTCAGATTTGAATAATATTTCTGTTGTTAGAGAATTTCTTGATGTATTTCCTGAAGAACTTCCCGGTCTACCCCCAGAACGTGAAGTTGAATTCTTTATTGACCTTGAACTGGGTACAAAACCCATTTCTAAAACCCCATATCGAATGGCTCCTATTGAACTTCAGGAGTTAAAAGTCCAACTATAGGAGTTATTAGACATCGGTTTCATTCGTCCTAGTACATCTCCTTGGGGTGCTTCTATTTTATTCGTAAAGATGAAAGACGGGAGTATGTGACTTTGTATTGACTACCGAGAATTGAACCATGTCACCATCAAGAATAGGTATCCGCTACCTCGTATTGAAGACCTATTTGACCAGTTACACGGAGCACAATTCTTTTCAAAGATCGATCTTCGTTCTGGATATCATCAGCTGAAGATTAAAACTGAGGATATTCCAAAGACTGCCTTCAGAACTCTGTACGGGCATTATGAATTCTTAATCATGTCTTTTGGATTGACTAATGCTCCTGCTGCTTTCATGGATATGATGAACCGAGTATTCAAGGAATATTTGGATCAGTTCGTTGTTGTCTTTATTGATGATATCCTCATCTATTCCAAAATCCGTGAAGATTATGAGCCCAATTTTAAGCTGATACTTGAAAGGCTTTGTGAAAACAAGCTATATGCCAAGCTAAAGAAATGCGAGTTCTAGCTTGAGGAAGTAACATTCCTTGGGTATGTGGTTTCAAAACATGGAGTATCTGTTGACCCGGCGAAGATTGAAGCAATACAAAGTTGGGAGCAATAGAAGTTGATGGCCAAAGTTTCTCGTAGCTTTAGTCTTAAATTGGTTATTATCGGAGATTCGTGGAAGGATTTTCTCGAATCGCTACTCCGTTAACTCAGTTGACTCGGAAGGATACAAAATTCGTATGGAGCGAGGAATGTGAGAAGAGCTTTCAAGAGCTCAAGAGGAGACTCATTTTGGCACCTGTTCTGACAATACCGTCTGGTTTGGATGGATTTGTTATCTACAGCGATGCTTCAGGCAAAGTGTTAGGATGTGTTCTCATGCAACATGGGAAAGTTATATCCTATGCCTCGCGACAACTTAAAGAATATGAGAGGAATTATCCTACTCAAGATCTAGAGTTGGCAGCAATCGTTTTCGCGCTAAAGATCTAGAGGCACTATTTATATGGGGAGAAAGTGGAGATATATTCAGACCATAAAAGCCTCAAATATTTCTTCACCCAAAAGGAACTCAACATGCAGCAACGACGTTGGCTCGAGCTGTTGAAAGATTATGACCACACCATTCAATACCATCATGGAAAATCGAACGTGGTAGCTGACGCGTTGAGTAGAAGATCATATGCGGGAATGAGTGAGATGTTGTTAACACAAAGGTCTATTTTGTGTGATTTACAAAAGATGAAGATAGAATTCAAGACTCCGAGGACCAATGCGATGATGTCAAGTATACGCATAGAACTGGCTTTAATCGAAAAAGTTAAAGTTGCTCAAGCCACAGACCCGGAGCTGATGTGTATGAAGAAGAAAGTACAAGAAGGTGCTATTCCAGAAGCAAGAATTGATGAATAAAGAATACTTCGAGTCCACTCCAGACTTTGTGTTCCTAATGACTCTGATTTGAAATACAAGATCATGATGGAGGCACACAATGCATCGTGATCTTCGACATACATTTTGGTGGAAATATGAAGAGAGAGATCGCGAAGTTTATCTCGAGGTGTTTAACTTGTCAACGGGTAAATACGGAGCATCAAGTGCCTAAGGGTCCATTACAACCACTTGAGATTCCAAAATGGAAGTGGGAACACATTACCATGGATTTCGTTACGGGTCTTCCCACGGTTTCTCAAGGCATAAATGCTATTTGGGTTATTGTTGATAGATTAACCAAGTCTGCTCATTTCTTGCCGATACGGGAGACTTATTCCCTTGAACGTCTTGCTCGTATATATGTAAATGAGATTGTGAGATTGCATGGCATGCCAGTATCCATAGTTTTAGATCGTGACCCAAGATTCACTTCATGATTTTGGGTTAGCTTGCAAAAAGCTATGGGCATGGATTTACAATTTTGTTCGGCATACCATCCTCAAATGGATGGACAATCGGAAGATCTATTAAGACTCTGTGTCCTAGACTTCAAAGGGAGTTGGGATAAGTATTTACCATTGGTGGAATTCTCCTACAACAATAGTTATCAGGCAAGTATAGGTGTGGCTCCATTCGAAGCATTATATGGACGAAAGTGTCGCTCTCCAGTATGTTGGGATGAGGTGGGTGAAGCAACATTGTTGGTACCAGAGTTGGTACGTATGACTACAGAAAAGATCCAAATGATTCGACAACGTATACAAATAACACAGGATCGATAAAAGAGTTATGTGGATCTTCATCGAAAAGACGTGGAATTTAGTATTGGGGATCATGTATTGTTACGAGTTTCCCCATGGAAGAGAGGAAAGCCCAATCCATGATTTATTGGTCCATTTTAGATTCTTGACCGAGTAGGAAATGTGGCCTATAGACTCGCGTTACCTCCAAGTATGTCTCGTGTTCATAATGTTTTTCACATATCTGTGCTTCGTAAATATGTGAAAGACCCGAACCACGTTATTGAGTTAGAATCAGATGAGATAGCCGAAGACTAAACGTATGAGGAGGTACCTATCAAGATCTTGGATAGAAAGGAGCATGTCCTACGTACAAAGGTCATACCACAAGTCAAAGTTTTGTGGAGGAACCATGCTATTGAGGAAATGACATGGGAATTGGAAACGGAAATGAAAGTGAGGTATCCTCACCTTTTCGAAACACCAAGTACATACGTCAATTTCGAGGACGAAATTTCATAAGGAGGGGAGGTTGTAAGACCCCAACTTATTATAAATGAAATTAAATTTCCTCTATTTATTATTTTGAAATAGTAAGGGTTGATTTGATTAATGTGGTTAGTTATGGGTAAAATGCACAAATATTTCAAATAAGCAAGTGGTTATAAAATATTCATTGTTGTTTGGGAATATTCATTTGGTCGTGGAATATTCTACCGCTTGTCGGGAATATTCGTATGATTGGCCAAATATGTGTGGGCCCTATAACTGAAAGCGATTGGATGAAGAAAATGACAAGTATAAGTTATTTATAAATAACAGGCGTAGTTATTACTGAAGTTATCTTGTTGAAATACTCTAATTGGTTAAAACACAAGAGAGCACACGATTGCACCAATTATTGATTCTTATGTAAGAAGGCACTACTCAATAATTGTTATAGTAATTACTGTTCAATATTTTATTTTATTGATTCAATAATTGCTACGTTGATATTTTATATTATAATTGTTTCAATAATTATCACTACACAGTATTTTCCATTATCGGAGAAATAATTCATATTATTTGAATAATATTATTAGATAACATTATTGGCAATGTCTAGAAAGTTCTATCTAAGGAGAGGTTTGGTCACCTAATTGCTTGCGCCAAGATGAGAGAAATCCTTATTGGAAAACCCCCTCTTTCCAGGAACCGCCTGTTTATCGATATTGTGATTCTGTAATATTATTTGTGAATAATTAATTATTGGTTTATATGATGAGGAAAATATTCATTTTATGTGGATATAGATGGAGAAAATTTTTAATGTGACAATTGTTGAAAATAAATATTTTATCTTTTTCTGATAAAATAATTCATTTAAATATATTATTATATTATAATAATATAATAATGGTGATATCTTTATAATGAATATGGGATATATGAATATATGAGGAGGAAGAGTATTTTTGTTACTAAAAATATTTAAAACATATTTTTCATGTTTGTGGACCCCATTTCTTGACTAAAATTTGATTATAGCCTGTAAAATCGTCTGTATGTGGATTTCGGTCAAGTTTTGCTTGGAATTTGGAAAAACTTAAAACTACAAAGTTGTAGAGATTTGAATTTCTTATGGAATGGACATAAGATTCGATTTTTTTTGATAAAAGGGCTATTTATTATGAATTATTGAAGTTCTGGTATATCGGGTCTGAATTGATTTTTGGAGTTTTAAATGTTTTTGTTTAGAAAAACATTTTTGTTGCTTTTGGCACATGTGTGACTGATGTTTTGGCCAAATAAGTGGGCGTAGGAAGTTTAAAAAATTATATTAATATTATATTAAATTTTCTGCTTTGGTGTTCTAAGCATTTTCCTATAAATAGGGTGCTTAGGTTAGAAGTAAAAATCACACTAGAAACTAAAGATTTCTCTCTTTATATTATCGAGCGTATTCTTGTGAGTATTTTGATACTTTGAGTGTTGTTATACGGTGCAAGTTTCTTCAGCACTATATCTAGTATTCCAGTCAGTAGTACTGTCTTTTTGGAGGTAAGGGATGTTTTTTTTTTAATAAATGATATTATTTCTTTCAATATCATTATGCCAAAATATTGGTAAGATTTTTCTGGCGAAATTCTTGTCTTTCAGTGTCGGGGTTACTATTCACATATATGACACTATGCACGAATACGGCACTATTCACAAAAAAATTTAATTTTTGTTTTTGTCCAAAATATCTATTATGGATACTAGCTTTGATTGTATCCATGTTTTGATCAATCTTGATTTTTACTTCACTATGGTTATTTATGAAGTATTTTTGAACTTGGACTGTTTAAAGTACGAATCTCTATTATTTGTTCTATTGTTCCACTGGATTCATTTTTTTAAAATATTTTTCATCATCCTCAGTCCTAAATGGTGATATTACTGAATATCTTTGGCCTGTAATGCAAAGATGGTTGATTTTCTTATGAATATCTTTGGCCCGTATTGCAAAGATGTACAAGTGTTAAGATGAACATGACCAACTGATGAATATCTTTGGCCTGTAGTGCAAAGATGAATATTTGATTCAAGATGTATATTAATTAATGTTATAGGGACAAAATATTGATGATAAACTTTTAAATTCATAGAAGAAAGTAGATTTCATTCTCTACGTAACTCTTCTAATGAATTATTATTTTCGCTGTGAATATTGATTTAAAACTTGTTGTCTATTGTATTCTATCAGATTTTGCCCTGTTGAGGACTAACGATAATTTGTTCTATGTTATCTTAGTCATAATATTCTTTACTAGGCTAGTTGAGCTCACCCTTTTCCTTTTTATTCTATTTTTCTTCTCAGGAGGCGAGAATGTAGCGAGTACTAGTCGGGGTATGGAATGAAGGTTCTAGAAAGTCGTTTTAGTAGTCCTCACTATTTTGTAAAATTGAGTATCAATAATTGTAATGAGGACTTATTTGAGTGTTGATATTGTGTAGAAGACAATATTTGTTTTTAAACTCACAGTTTATGTGTTATCATATTTTACACGATAATTGTATTAATAAAGTTGTAGTTATTTCTGTACCATATATTTGGCGACTCAGAATGGGTGTTGTATACCTATTTTGGGGGCATCACATTATGTGTTGTCGTAATTTACACGACAATTGTATTATTGAAGTTGTAGTTTTCTTATTGTACCATGTATTTGACGACTCAGAATGGGTGTTGAATACCTATTTTGGGGGCGTCACAGTTGGTATCAAAGCTTAGGGATATGATCCCTGGTTGAGATGTGAGACTAGAACTAGGAGGGGAGAGACGGGTAAATCCTTCGCTAGTGTGTCCTACCTAAGCTTATTTGTTGGTCGGTCATAATATAGGTGTATCATCCCCAAATCCGGGTCCCAACTCACCACAGATCTTGGTATGCTAATTCTATAACTATTGCATAAGATATAAACATAAATTGTTTATACAATAAACATACACACAATTTCCCCAAGGTCGAGAACCTTCACTTAATACACATCTCATAACTTGTCTAACATATAGCGTTACTATCACACTATACTATTATAAATTAGCTGCACATTTTATCCCAAGCTGAACTTGGCTTTAACCTTTTCTTGAATCCAAACGCATTCGCCTTATCTGCAATATTTATCATGATATAGCAAGGGTGAGCATGAAAGTTGCCCAGCAAGTTTAAATTTATTAAGACATATCATGATTGAAAGAGTCTGAATAATAAGTTGACTATAATTCATCATTATAGTTGTGAATTAGCACGAACAAAATTTTAACTGAACAAGTATTGAACATGAACAAATATATCTGGACCAACTGGTAATGAAGGTGATCAACCTTTCATACCTGACTTATACATGCAATATGTACAGAGTACAATTCTACAATGCCAATCAACAATGATTAACCATAAACATATCTGGATGAAACAACTCTTAGTAGAGTTAAGTAAAACTTGCCAGAACCGTTGATTACCGCTACGCAATTTATACAGCTTTATCCGAAAACCTAATATTAGTAACATAGATCTCCAATATTAGAATAATATCATCACAATATAATACTATTATATATATATACATACATAGAATAACCTAAACACATAGCATATAACCCTATCAGTTTATTCAGCACATAAAACTTATCATCTAGTCAGACTATTTAAGTCCGAGTTGAATCCAACAAAATTCTAACATCCCGACGGTCTAGTCGGACAATTCACGAGTTTAAGTTCAATTAAACTCTGCCTAAATATTTAACAATTACCTTAGATAATCATATTATCAGTTAAAATATTTTTCATAAGCTCATAATAATTTTTAGATAATTAATATCATTTATCATAATTTTTTGATCATTAATATCGTATCTAAATGAATTAAATACCACAATATTCCTTTATCATTAATATTTATATAATACCAAATAATAATGGAAATCATAACATAATATTATAATATATTTATAATATATCAAAGTATTTTAATACCTTAAAATCTCATTCATATGATTTTTAAACCTTTAATTCCATTATCCGATAATTGCTTTTAATATTTAAATATTAACATTTTCTTGAAAATATCTAAAGTTATATTTATAACTTAAAATATTTTTATAACACTTAAATCATTTTTATATGATTTTTTAATCATTAATTATATCTTTCTCACAATTTATTTAATATAGTTATTAAATAAACTAATTAGCATTAATTTTAATTAGTTAATGAAATTCATCACAAAATATTAAAAGTCATTAAAAATAACTTAAAATATTTTCTTATACCATAATATAATTTTTCATGATTTTTCATGTATAAAAATCATTTTTAAGTAATTTATTTAATATTATAATTAAATAAATTAAATACCATTTATATTCCAAAAATATTAAATATTTATGAAATATACTCAAAATAATTAAAAACTAATTTTCAGACTTTAAAATAATTTTTCATGATTTATTATGTATTTTTAATAATTAAAAACTATTTTTCTCTAATTATTTAATTAAATAATTAATTTTCAAAATTAACTGTCGTTATTGGTACCATAGGCGACAAAATCGTCGCTAATGGTTTTCTTGGGCTGTTCTTCATCAAACCCAGAAATGCATAGGCAGTGTTCAAGATAGGAGGTTTGACCAAGTATAAATCATTGATCATAAGGTTTCTAGGCAGTCTGATGGGTTAGGATTGTAGTATAAGTGTAACACTACAACTATAAACTAAGATCATGACTAAGTTACAACAATTTAGAGAGTTATTGGCCATAAAAAATCATGTCAAAACTGTTCTTCCATTTCTGGGTTTCCCAGAAAGGAAGAACAGTCCAGGCACCCATATTGCAAGCCTTAAATCTTGAGTTCTAGGCTATAACAATGTAATATGAGGGTTCAATAAGATAGTATTCATGACAGGGTACAATAATATAACACTTGATTAATATTACAACATCATATGTGACGGATCAAGGCTGGTCAAATCTTGTCAGAAAGTTTGGCTGATGAAGATATGGGTTTTCCAAAAAAGGGTTTCGTGATTGAGCAGTCAACTTTGACCGTTCATTAAATAAATCCTGTTTGTTGTTTAAGTGACATAAAGGAACCAATCTATAGTCCCTAGACCATATTACAAGATAGATATATTAACACCATCAAATCATCAAACACAAGCCAAATCTGGGTTCATGAATATGTTGTCAAAGCGATCTGGGAAAAATCTGGGTTACCCAGATTTATTCTTCAGACAGATTGGTCAACGTAGGTTTGACCGTGATTAATTGTCATTCTGGTCGTGATCTAAGTAATATAAAAGCATAGATGTAAAGTTCTCATGTCAGGTTACAACAACAAAATAATAACTTGACCCAGCTCTTAAAATACAGCAAGATATAAGGTCATGAATATCACTGTCATAAATTCTGGAAATATCTAGGCTGCCCAGAAAGTAGTTTTATGCTTGGTTAACGCCTTTTGATCGATCATATCTTGCAATATACTCATGATCTGAGCTTGATTCAAGTTTCAGATCAAAGCCCTAACAACAAAGAACAGCTACATAACATAAAATACACCAAAACATTAACAGGTAAAGATCTAAGGCCTCTGACATATGGCTGTCAGGCCATATTTTTCAAGTTTTCCAGATTTTTAAAGACATCAAAATCGTGCATCTAGATGTTATAGATCCTTGATCTATCAACCTAGATCACTAAAATACACTCTAATACACAACTTTAACCAACCAATTATAACATATAACAAAAGATATAGGATTTCTAAGATTTAGGGGTTTTTTTACCACTTTCTAGTTCTGATCTAGATTCTGATCTTTGATTCCTGTTCTTGGCCTACTAATACATGATCCTGGCTTAGTTTGTCATTCCTCTCTCACTCTAAGTCCCGAAATTGAAGAGAGATAAGGGACTTGGAACAATTGCAAAGTAAAGTAAACTTTTTCTTACTTTTAATTTTCTAATTCTAGATTCAATGTATACAAGCTATCCAAGGTGACAAGGAAATCAGATATTGGAAAGATTTAATGGCACATGGCTATATCTTAGGCTTTATGACTCACAAGATCTTGCAAATCTCTTTACTTAACAATTAAGTAAAAGGGTAATTTGGACATTGGACATGAAATTTTAAGGGCATATTAGACATTGGCTACAACCCTTAGGGTTTAGCCTTTAGGGTTAGGCCCTTAGGGTTTAACCCTTAGGGTTAAAACCTAAGGTTCTCAAAAAATCAAATTTTCTAATATTTTCAACTTAGGTTTTCTAAATAGAAAATTAATATCTCTAAATTATAATTAGGATTTTCTAATTATATTCTAATTCCCCAATCTTAATTAAATCTTGCTAATTAGGATAAATAATTCCTAATTAAAATAGCTAATTTATCAATTAGGTCTATTAGGGTTTCAAACAGAACGATTAGGGTTTTAAACCTTAAAATTAGGGTTTCCCAAATAGTCAATTAGGGTTATCCCTAATTAGGTTTGAAATTAAAAATACTTATACCATTAAATTTAGCTTTTCAATTCTCAAATTAGGGTTTCATAATCCAAATTAGGGTTTCAGATTCCCAAAACTAAATTTAGAGTTTCCAAAACCGATTTTAGGGTTTCTTATCAATCGTAAGAATTTTCTAACTGAATGTGGACGTTTTAACTATATGCATAGGGTTTGGACACTGATAAAATTTATCTAGTCAACCTTTGACCCTTTAAACACATTCTGTACACATATAATACCATATTAACAGAACATGTACACATATACCCTTAATCCTGAATAATTCAACATAAAATTTTTAAATTCAAAAAATTCCTTCCTGAAAATATCTAATCCATTCACTTATTTTCTGTCTAGGTTTATTATTTAACCTTAAATTCAATAATTAAGATTTAAATAATTTTCTAAATTCTCGGGTCGTCACATTCACCCCTTCTTCTAAGAATTTCGTCCTCGAAATTCAACTTACACAGTATACCATACAGCTTACACCATTCATACATATCATCACGTGCTACCCAATACACCACTCACAAGAGTAATATTTTAAAATTGTGCTGAGGAGTTACATAGACTATTTGTCTGTCATTTTCACAAAGGTTTTATGAAAATTCATCCGCAAACCGTCATAACTTACGGACATAGAGGGAAATTAGCCTGATATGCCCTGTACTGACCAAGTACTACTGGGTTGATCTGTTTCTCATCATTGTCATAGACACAAAATTTTACCTCAGTCTTATTATAGAATTCCGTACCAAAAAAATTTGGTTCGGGAAATTTCTTTCAATGAACACTTAGAGTTTTCATAAACTTTAGTCTAGCTGAATCGAATAGCGTAGACTCATATCAATAATTCAATTCAATCGAATTATTTAAGTGTAGCCAAACCCCATTGGCTAATTAAAATTTTAAAAATATTTTCGAGAATGATTTCCATGATGCCGCATCAGATTAATAAATCCAGCTTGAGGATCTTGTCATTGTATGACTTTGTCATAACACATCATACAATAGTGGAATAACAATTTTAGATCAAATTCACACTATGTATTCCTGTATTTATAACTCCATCACCTTTTTATCATCTCTGCACCAGGTTACATGGTACATAAGTGATAAATAAAAATATATTTTGATATTTCAAATCATTTGTGTCTAGCTGAAATAAGTAACATAGACTATACTTTAAATCATTTCAAAAATTATTACGAGTCTACATATATTTTTTTTAAAAAGCACATAGTGCGTATTTTGCTTGATGTCAAAATTTCAAAGTCTAGCAGAGCTAGGAGTTTTGGAAAACTTATGTCTCCACTAATAATCATTTGCTTAGTAATCTATCTATTCCTATAATTCTCAATTCTCCATTCACACAAAACTATACCAGTTCGTCAAACTTACCACACTTATGAGTTCGGGAACATGCTATAATCATATGAGTTTAAGAACTTGTCCTAGTCAGACCTTTCACGTCCATTCGCTGAGGGGTTCATAAACATTTCATATAATCATGAGTCACGAACATACCATAAGTATGAGTTTTAAGAACTCGTACTTAACCTGATATTCTCTACTTAGAACATATCTATCTGTTATACACCTAAGAAAGGAATCACCCTCTCAACATGCATATAGCAAATAACGTGACACAAACATTTCAATGAGTATCAGTGCTAGAAACTAATTGGTTGTTACACCAAGTACAATTCAACTCCCATACGAAGAATCATACAACTTAGCTGTTAACATGAGTCCTCAATTGAAATCCCCACCTAATATTAACTCCCTTCTTAATACGAGTTTCATTCAACTCGTATTCATAAACCTTTCCTGAATTTGTACCAACTCGTAGTACCACTGTCACACAGAAATCTTGTTGTAAACTTTTCAATCATTCGATTGATCCACATCAGATCACGGGGTGATCTCATCGTATATATTATGATTCATTTCTGTACTATGATCGTTTTGTTTGACGATCTCCTATCCATATACCTTTAGTCTTTTAGACTCTATCTATTCACCACTACTGTTCAACTTTATTATCAGAGTTAGGAAACTTTGTATCTTATAACTCGCCGAGATTCGTCTTTGAATCTTACCGACACATTAACTCTATTTGAGTTAGTACTTATCCTAATCACTGCGGTTATTAGACTAAGGTATCACTACCCTAGGTTTATAACCAATAGCTTTGATACCAACTGTAGCATCCCCAAATCTGGGTCCCAACTCACCACAGATTTTGGTATTCTAATTCTATAACTATTGCGGAAGATATAAACACAAATTGTTTATATAATAAATATACACATAATTTCCCCAAGGTCGAGAACCTTCACTTAATACACATCTCATAACTTGTCTAACATATAACGTTACTATCACACTACACTATTACAAATTAGCTACACATTTTATCCCAAGCTGAACTTGGCTTTAACATTTTTCTGAATCTGAACGCATTTTTCTTATTTGCAATATTTATCATGATATAGCAAGGGTGAGCATGAAAGTTGCCCAGCAAGTTTAAATTAATTAAGACATATCATGATTGAAAGTGTGACGCCCCCAAAATAGGTCCATTCCATCCAACTCATTTTGAGTCGCCAAATACATGGTACAGAAATAACTACAACTTTATTATTACAACATATAAACTGTGAGTTTAAATACAAATATTGTCATCTAGACAATATCCCCACGCAAATAAATCCCCATCATAATTATTGATACATTATTTTAGAAAAATGGTGAGGACTACTAAACAACTCTCTCTAGAACCTTCATTCCATACCCCGACTAGTACTCGCTACATTCTCGCCTCCTGAGAAGAAAAATGGAACAACAAGGAAAAGGGTGAGCTCAACTAGCCCAGTAAAGAACATTATGACTAAGATAACATAGAGCAAATTATCGTTAGTCTTCAACAGGAAAAATCTAATAGAATACAATAGACAACCAGCTTTTAAATCAACAATCTGCAGCTGAACAACAATTCATTAGAAGAGTTAAGTAGAAATGCAAACTACTATCTTCTATATATGAATTTAAAGTTTATCGTCGATATTTTATCCCCAGTAACATCAATCAATATATATCAGAATCAAATATTCATCTTTTACACTACAAAGCCAAAGATATTCATCGATTAATCATGTTCATCTAAACACATGCTCATCTTTGCACTACTGGCCAAAGATATTAATCAGTCGGTCATGTTCATCTCAACACCTATTCATCTTTGCACTACGGGCCAAAGATATTCATCAAGAAATCATTCATCTTTGCACTACAGGCCAAAGATATTCAGTAATATCATCATTTAGGACTGAGGATGATGAAAAATATTTTAAAGGAAACGAATCTAGTGAAGCAAAAGAACAAATATTAAGGATTCGTATTTTAAATAATCCAAGTTCAAAAATACTTCATAAGTAATCAGAGTGGAGTAAAATTCAAGAATGATCAAAACATGGATACAATCAAAGCTAGCATCCATAATTGATATTTTGGACAAAAAGAAGAAATTTCATTTTTTGGTGAATAGTCTTCAGATTCAGTGAATAAGGTCAGATATCATCGTGAATAGTGCCGTATACGTGAATAATAACTCTGATACCAAAAGATAGAAATTTCACAAAAAACATCTTCACGCTTCGTGAATAGTACTCATGAATAGTAACTCGTGAATAGTAACTCATGAATAGTAACTCGTGAATAGTAACTCATATTTAGAAATTTTGCAAAGTACGCAAGTTGTATATAATATTCGATTGGTCGGGGAATATTCGTTTTAACAGGGAATATTCGTACGATAGCACAATCATTAGTGGACCCCACAACGGAATTATTGTCGGATTGAGAAAACGACAAAAAATATTTTATGAAAATAACGGCGGAAGTTTTACCGTTAACTGTTGAAACACCCAATGTTAAAAGTACAGGAATACGCGTGGTTGCATAATAGCACATGGTATTGATTATTGATGCTTATGTGAGAAGTCACTTAGTTTTGTTCAATTATTGCTTCAGTAATTACTACATAGTATCTCACGTTATTTAATTCAATTATTGTCAATATTTTATATATTATTAAATCAGTATTTGAGATAACAAAGTTGTTAATATTATTATTTGCATTATTAATGATGTCTAGAAGTTCTGCCAAGGAGAGGTTTGGTCACCTAATTGCGCGCTAATAGGAGAAATCCTTATTGAAAGCCCCTCTTTCTTCAGGAGCGACACGGTCGATTAATAGTGTGAATTATGATAATGATGATGAAGTTTTGTTTTATTAGTATTATTAATGTAATAAAACAGAAAAGCTTTTATATAAAACATAATACTTTTATAAAGTTACTCGCTTTATTAGGCTAATAGTAAAATCTTTTATATAAAAAGAATACTTTTATAAAGTTATCTGCTTTATTAGACAATAATTAGAATATATTATATTTTATTATGCATAGTGTTTGGATAGTGCTTGCATAGTATTTGCATAGTAAAATCTTTTTATATAAAACAGAATACTTTTATAAAGTTATTCGTTTTATTAGATTATAAATTGAATACTTTTTATATAAAACAGAATACTTTTATAAAGTTATTCGTTTTATTAGATTATATTTCTTACTGGGCTAGTTGAACTCACACTTTTACTTTCATTGTTCTCTTTAGGAAATGAGAACGTAGCAAGGACTAGTCGGGGAACAGAGTGACGGTCTAGATAATAGCATTAGTAGTCCTCACTATTCTGTTAAATAGTGTGATAATAAATGTAATGAAGGCTCAATTGAGTGTGGATATTGTCTAGATGACAAAATTTGTATTAAAACTCACATCATATGTTTTGTTGTATTTTACACGACTGTTGTATAATTAAGTTGTATTTGAATTTTGTACCATATATTTGGCAACTCAAGATGGGTGATGTATACCTATTTTGGGGGCGTCACAATTGGTATTAAAGCTTAGGGATATGATCCCTGGCTGAGATGTGAGACAAGAACTAGGAGGGGAGAGACGGGGAATTCCTTCGCTGGTATGACCTACCTAAGTTTATTTGGCATTTAATTGGTCGGTCAGAGTATAAGGATAATATGTGATATGTTAATTAACTCTTGTTTTGTGGCAGTATTTGAAAATGGCATCCGAGAATGTTGAGAACATCAATGGAGCACAAGAGACCGTTGAGTCTCCACAGATCAATAATCAGGACAATGTGCATCAAGAAGGCGACAATCCTCATGCAAACAACAACACTGACCAAATGATGAACGATGGAATGTTCAGAGGCTTTCTGCAATTCATGTAGCATCAGGTAAGAGAGACTCCTGTCCGAAATCCAGGTGGAAACACTAGCAACTCTCGGACGGTCACCGCTAAGCAGTTCAAGGAACTGGGACCACCGGAGTTTTTTGGAGAGCCAAAACCACTTAAGGCGGAGACGTGGATAAAGCAGATCTTCAAGATATTTGATGTCTTGGGATGCTCCGAGGAGCAAAAGGTTCCCTTTGCCACCTTCATGTTGCGTGCAGAGGCAGATTACTTGTGGGAATCTGTAAAACGTACTCAACCTGCGCCCATCGAAGATGACTTGGGAGAAGTTCCAAGAATTGTTCAACGACAAGTACTTTCCTCAAAGTATTCATCACATAAAAGAGGTAGAGTTCATTGTCGGAGCAAAACAACATGACCGTGTCGCAATCTGAAGCCAAGTTTGTCGAGTTGTCCCGGTTATGTCCCCATTTGGTTGATAATGAGGAGAGAATGACGCGAATGTTTCTAAGAGGTTTGAAACCCGAGATACGTCAATATCTTATCTCTCATAAACTATGTTTGTATTCGACATGTTGTTAATAGGGCTCGATTATTGGAGCGTGATAATGAGTCAACCCAACCAAAAGAGAGGTAAACAAAATGATAATACCAAAGGATAATAGTCATTGAAGCAAAGGACAATAAGCGTGGAGGGAATCAACATGCCAGAAATGGTAACCACTTCGGTGGTAATCATGGCCAAAATAATAAGAATGGACATTTCAAGAAGAGGAGATTCAACAATGATGGAAAGACATCAGCACCAGCACCTATGGTTAAGGAAGGAGAACGACCACCTATCATATGCTTCAAATGCGAGGGAAGGACACATCACCAAACTGTATGCGATGTCAGTCCAAAGCATGTTATAATTGTGGAAGAGAAGGTCACCTAGCCCAATTTTGTCGTTCACCGAAGACAAGTTCAGCTAGGATAGAGGCACCAAAGGACGTCCTAGAAAAGTCAAAGCCAGTAGTGCAAGGGAGAGCGTTTGTCGTGACCTCCCAGAAAGCAAGGAACCCAAATGAGGTCGTCACGGGTAAGCTTATCATAAACTCTAGCAAAGTTTATACCTTATTTGATACCGGTTCTACCCATTCTCTTATTTCTCCTACTTGCGCTCAACGTTTAAATTTAACTCCGGAGAAATTAGACTTTGACTTATCTGTTGAAACTCTGTTGGGAGAAACCTTCATTACATCCATTGTTTATAAGTCTTGTTTGGTTCAAATTACCCTCACATTACCTGTCGATCTTATTTCATTGAAAATACTTGCATTTCATGTAATTCTAGGGATTGATTGGTTAACCACTCATCATGCAAAAATTGATTATTTTCGTAAGGTTGTTAGCTTTCATATTCCTAACCAACCTAATATGCGAATTCAATCAACCAAACCATTAAAATCAATCACTGTCATCTCAAGCCATAAAGCTATTCGTTTATTGAAAAACGGATGTCAAGCTTTCTTAGCTCATGTCACGGATCTAAACAAAAATACGTCAGTTTTGAATGATATTTCTATTGTTAATGAATTTCCTGACGTATTCCCTGAAGAACTTCCTGGCCTACCCCCAGAGCGTGGAATTGAATATTGTATTGATCTTGAACCCGGTACAAAACCCATTTTCAAAGCCCCATATCGAATGGCTCCTATTGAACTTTAGGAGTTAAAGACATAACTGCAGGAATAGTTAGACATTGGCTTTATTCGTCCTAGTACTTCTCCTTGGGGTGCTCCTGTTCTATTCGTGAAGAAGAAAGATGGTAGTATGCGACTTTGTATTGATTATCGGGAGTTGAATCATGTCACCATCAAAAATAGGTACCCATTGCCACGTATTGATGACCTATTTGACCAGTTGCAAGGTGCCAAATTCTTTTCAAAGATTGATCTTCATTTCAGATATATCAAATTGAAGATTAGAACCGATGACATTCCAAAGACGGCTTTTAGAACTCGATACGGGAATTATGAATTCCTAGTCATGTCTTTTTGATTAACTAATGCTCATGCTGCCTTCATGGATATGATGAACCGAGTATTCAAGGAATTAGAATTAGAATTTCCTACTTGCGCTCAACGTTTAAATTTGACTCTAGAGAAATTAGAATTTGACTTATCTGTTAAAACTCTGTTGGGAGAAACCTTCATTACATCCACTGTTTATAAGTCTTGTTTAGTTCAAATCGGCACCCGCACGTTAATTGTCGATCTTATTTCTTTGAAAGTACTTGCATTTGATGTGATTCTAGGGATTGATTGGTTAACTACTCATCATGCAAAAATTGATTGTTTTCGTAAGGTTGTTAGCTTTCATATTCCTAACCACCCTATTATGCGAATTCAAGCAACCAAACCATTAAAATCAATCACTGTCATCTCAAGCCATAAAGCTATTCGTTTATTGAAAAATGGATGTCAAGCTTTCTTAGCTCATGTCACGGATCTAGACAAAAATATGTCAGTTTTGAATGATATTTCTATTATTAATAAATTTCCTGACGTATTCCTTGAAGAACTTCCTGGCCTACCCCCATAGCGTGAAATTGAATTTTGTATCGACCTTGAACCCGGTACAAAACCCTTTTCTAAAGCCCCATATCGAATGGCTCCTATTAAACTTCAGGAGTTAAAGACCCAACTGCAGGAATTGTTAGACATCGGTTTTATTTGTCCTAGTACGTCTCCTTAGGGTGCTCCTGTTCTATTCGTGAAGAAGAAAGATGGGAGTATGCGACTTTGTATTGATTATCGGGAGTTGAACCATGTCACTATCAAAAATAGATATCCATTGCCTCGCATTGATGACCTGTTTGACCAGTTGCAAGGCGCCAAATTCTTTTCAAAGATTGATCTTCATTCTGGATATCACCAATTGAAGATTAGAACCGATGACATTCCAAAGATGACTTTCAGAAATCGGTACTGGCATTATGAATTCCTAGTCATGTTCTTTGGATTGACTAATGATCCTGCTGCCTTCATTGATATGATGAACCGAATATTCAAGAAATATTTGGATCACTTTGTGGTCGTCTTTATTGATGACATCCTTATTTATTCCAAAAGCCGTGAAGATCATGAGCAACACTTGAGGCTGATATTCCAAAAGCTTCGTGAATATAAGCTTTATGCCAAGTTGAAGAAATGCGAGTTCTGGCTTGAGGAAGTAGCATTCCTTGGGCACGTGGTATTAAGTCATGGAATATCCGCTGACCCAAAGAAAGATTGAAGCTATTCAAAGTCGAGCAACCTAAATCGATGGATCGAAGTCGTAGCTTTCTCGCTTAGTTGGTTATTATCGGAGATTCGTAGAAGGGTTTTCTCGAATCTCTACTCCCTTAACTCAGCTGACTCGGAAAGATATAAAATTCGGTTGGAACGAGGAATGTGAGAAGAGTTTTCAAGAACTCAAGAGAAGACTCATTTCAGCACCTGTTCTGACAATACCATCTAGCTCGGAGGGATTTGTCATCTACATTGATGCTTCAGGCAAAGGGTTAGGATGTGTTCTCATGTAACATGGGAAAGTTATAGCCTATGCCTCTCGACAACTCAAAGAATATGAGAGGAATTATCCTACTCATGATATAGAGTTTGCAGCTGTTGTCTTCACACTTAAAATTTGGAGGTATTACTTGTATGGGGATAAAGTGGAGATCTTTACGGATCATAAAAGCCTCAAATATTTCTTTACTCAAAAGGAACTCAACATGCGACAAATGACGTTGGCTTGAATCTGTTGAAAGATTATGATCATACCATCCAATACCATCCTCGAAAAGCAAGCGTGGTAGGCGACGCATTGAGTAGAAGATCATATGCGAACGAAAAGTCTTGCGATATTATCAACGCAAAGGCCCATTTTGTATGACTTTGCAAAGGATGGAGATAGAGATAAAGACTCCGTGACCCACGTGATGATGGCGAATATACGAGTAGAATCGACTTTAATCGATAAAGTTAAAGCCGCTGCTACTGCACTCTAGAGTTGATGCATATGAGGAAGAAAGTACAAGAAGGTGCTATGCCAAGCAAGAATCGATGAAGAAGGAATACTTCGAGTCAACTCCAGACTTTGTGTTCCTAACGACCCTGAGTTAAAGTATAAAATTATTATGGAGGCGCACAACACACCATTTTCAATCTATCCTGGGAGTACCAAAATATATCATGATCTTCGACATACATTTTGGTGTGGTAATATGAAGACGGAGATAGCGTTGTTTATCTCAAGATGTTTAACTTGTCAACGAGTCAAGGCGGAACATCAAGTACCAAAAGGTCCATTGCAACAACTTGAAATTCCAGAATGGAAGTGGGAGCACATTACCATGGATTTCGTTACTGGTCTTCCCAAGGTTTCTCAAGGCATAGATGCAATTTGGGTCATTGTTGATAGATTAACCAAGTCTGCTCATTTCTTACCTATACGAGAAACTTATACACTTGAACTTCTTGCTCGTATGTACATAAACGAGGTTGTAAGATTGCATGGTATGCCAATATCCATAGTTTCTGATTGAGACCCAAGATTCACTTCAAGATTTTGGGTTAGTTTGCAAAAAGCTATGGGCACAGATTTACGATTTAGTTCGGCATATCATCCTCAGACGGACGGATAATCAGAGAGGACTATTCAAACTCTTGAAGATTTATTAAGAATGTGTGTCCTTGACTTCAAGGGAAGTTGGGACAAATTTTTACCATTGGTGGAGTTTTCCTACAACAACAGTTATCAAGCAAGTATTGGAATGGCTCCATTCAAGACGTTGCATGGAAGAAAGTGTCGTTCTCTAGTATGCTGGGATGAGGTGGGTGAAACAACGTTGTTGGGACCGGAGTTGGTACGTATGACTACAGAAAAGATTCAAACGATCCGATAACGATAAAAACCGCATAAAGATGCATAAAAGAGTTATGCCGATCTTCATCGAAAGGACGGAATTCGATATTGAGATCATGTGTTTATTTACGTGTTGCTCCATGGAAAGGAGTTACTGAGATTTGGAAAGAGAGGAAAGCTCAATCCTCGATTCATTGGCCCATTTTTAATCCTCGATCGAGTAGGGACTATAGCCTATAGACTCGCTTTATCGCCAAGTATGTCTCGTGTTCATAACATTTTTCATATATCCATGTTACGTAAATATGTGAAAGACCCGAACAACATTATTGAGTTAGAACCGGATGAAATAGCGGAAGATTTAACGTATGAAGAGGTTCCTATTCAAATCTTGGATAAGAAGGAACATATTCTATGCTTTAAGGTTATACCTCAAGTCAAAGTTTTATGGAAGAACCACGATGTTGAGGAAATGACCTGGGAGTTAGAATCTGAAATGAAATTAAGGTATCCTTACCTCTTCGACATACCAGGTACGTACCCTAATTTTGAGGGTGAAATTTCATAAGAAAGGGAGATTGTAAGACCCCAACTTTTATGAATAAAGATGAATTTTCTATAATTATCATTTTAAATATTATGGAATGAATTTGATATAATGATATAGTTGTGGGTAATATTTAGAAATTTTGCAAAGTACGCTAGTTGTTTATAATATTCGATTGGTCGGGGAATATTCATTTTAACAGGGAATATTCGTACGACGACACAATCATTGGTGGACCCCCCAACGGAATTATTGTCGGATTGAGAAAATGACAAAAAATATTTTATGAAAATAACGACGGAAGTTTTACTGTTAACTGTTGAAACACCCAGTGTTAAAAGTATAGGAATACGCGTGGTTGCATAGTAGCACACAATATTGATTATTGATGCTTACGTGAGAAGTCACTTAGTTTTGTTCAATTATTGCTTCAGTAATTGCTGCATAGTATCTCACGTTATTTAATTCAATTATTGTCAATATTTTATATATTATTAAATCAGTATTTGAGATAACAAAGTTGTTAATATTATTATTTGCATTATTAACGATGTCTAGAAGTTCTGCCAAGGAGAGGTTTGGTCACATAATTGCGCGCCAATACGGAGAAATCTTTATTGGAAAGCCCCCTCTTTCCTGGAAACGACCTGGTCGATTAATAGTGTGAATTAGGATAATGATGATGAAGTTTTGTTTTATTAGTATTATTAATGTAATAAAATCGAAAAAGCTTTTTATATAAAATAGAATACTTTTATAAAGTTATTCGTTTTATTAGGCTAATAGTAAAATCTATTTATATAAAATATAATACTTTTATAAAGTTATCCGTTTTATTAAACAATAATTAGAATATATTATATTTTATTATGCATAGTATTTGTATAGTGCTTGCATAGTGTTTGTATAGTAAAATCTTTTTATAGAAAACAGAATACTTTTATAAAGTTATTCATTTTATTAGATTATAAATAGAATATATTATATTTTATTATAAACCAATCTGGACCGTCCGTTTCAAAGTAAATTAATTTGGACCGTTCATGGATTGGTTACTATTCAGTCCATTCTTCTATAAATAGAAGCTCATTCCTTCATTATTTCTTACGAATTCACTGAAACTCTAGAGAGAGAAACTATAGAGAGAATTGTTCTTCTATAATCTTGAGAGTATCTCTTTAGCATTTAAGAAAGCTTTGAGCGTAGTGCAAGTTTCTTCAAGTATATCCCCGCCCTATCGTCAGAGTACTCTTCTTTATAAGGTAAGGGATAATATGTGTTATACTCGTAAGGGGTATTATTTCTTTCGTATTCATGAAGAGAATTATTTTCTTTCAATACTCGTAAGGGATATTATTTGATGTACTCGCAAGGGGTATTATTTCTTTCATATTCATGAAGAGAACTTCTGTTATTCCATTATTTATTATTCTGTTAGAATAACCTGTATACGCAGTCTACCCTATACTTGGTGAAATTTTTCTGTTATTCCATTATTTATTATTCTGTTGGAATAACTTGTATACGCGGTATACCCTATACTTGGTGAAATTCTTCTATTAATCCATTCTTTATTATTCTGTTGGAACATCCTGTCTGTGTGTTTTACGCTGGACCTGGTTCCGTCTTTATTAGTCTGTTGGAACATCTTGTGCATGCGTTTTTTTACCGGACTCGTTCCGCTCTTTATTATTCTGTTAGAATATCATGTCTGTGCGTTTTACGCCGGATCTGGTTCCGTCTTTATTATTCTGTTGGAATAACCTGTCTATGTGAAGTACCGCATGCATGGTAATTTCTGTTGTTATTCCATTCTTTATGATTCTGTTCGAATATCCTGTCGGTGCATATTACGCCTGACCTGGTTCCGTTATTTATTATTCTGATGGAATAACCTGTCTATGCGAAGTACCGCATGCATGGTGATTTCTTTTGTTATTCCATTCTTTATTATACTCAGTTGGTTAAAGTTTTGACTTTTATACTCCATGAAATTAGTGGAATATCCTTGATATTTGCGTTTCATCCAGTATCTTTTTATGGAAATATTCTTCTGAGCATTCTTGAATTTTACTCTACAAAGAAGTATCATGTTGACAATTTGAACGTTATTAGTTCCTGAATAAATTAATTCTTGAACTTGTTTTATTGAATTCTTATATCATTATCATCATCCTCATGTTTATATTATGTTGAAAGTCATCTGTGGCCTGTAGTGCATAGATGGACTTGGTATGATTATGACCAGGGAATATTCGGTATAATCATGACCATAATGTTATAAATGATGTGGTAAAAGTCCTCATTGACCCGTAGTGCATTGATGGACAGTTGTTGACATGATCATGACCATTGATGAATACACGAATATCCTTGGCCCGTAGTGCATGGATAATTTGTGGTCGTGATACTAATGAATATCTTTGGTCAGAAAAGCGAGAGAGATGATGTGGATTATTTATTGTCGAGTCCCAAATGATAAAAGTGATGAAAAACTTTTAAATCATAAATGATAGTAGATTTTATTCTCTACTTGACTCTTTTAATGGATTGCATGTTTCGTTGCAGTTAAACTTGATGTCTATTGTATTTTATCAGTTTAATATTGTTAAAGACTAATGATAATTTATTCTGCATTATCTTAGTCATAATATTTTTTACCGGGCTAGTTGAGCTCACCTTTTTACTTTCATTGTTCTCTTCAGGAAATGAGAACGTAGTAGGGACTAATCGGGGAACGGAGTGACGGTCCAGATAATAGCATTAGTAGTCCTCACGATTCTGTTAAATAGTGTGATAATAAATGTAATGAGGACTCAATTGAGTGTGAATATTGTCTAGATGACAATATTTGTATTAAAATTCATAGCATATGTTTTGTCGTATTTTACACGACTGTTGTATAATTAAGTTGTATTTGAATTTTGTACCATGTATTTGGAAACTCAAGATGGGTGATGTATACCTATTTTGGGGGCGTCACAAATACCATATTCACAGCATATATAAACATATACCTTTAATCCTGAATAATTCAACACAAAATTTTTAAATTCACAAAATTCCTTCCTGAAAATATCTAATCCATTCACTTATTTTCTGTCTAGGTTTATTATTTAACCTTAAATTCAATAATTAAGATTTAAATAATTTTCTAAATTCTAGGGTCATCACAATAGGGATATTATGTGATATGTTAATTTGTTTAATTAACCCTTATTTTATGGCAGTATTTAAGAATGGCAGCTGAGAACGTTAACAATGGAGTGTATGAGACTGTGGAACAACCTTTAGTCACAAACCAGGAGAACGTGCAACGAGAAGGCAATATTCCTCCTGTAAACAACACTACCGAGCAAATGATGAATGATGGAATGTTTAGGAGTTTTTTGCAGTTCATGCAAAATCAGACGAGGGAGACTTGTGTACAAAATACGGGTGGAAATGATAGTAACGAACGGTTTGTCACAGCCAAGCAGTTCAAGGAGTTGTGACCACTAGAATTCTTTGGAAATCCAGATCCGATCAAGGCAGAAACGTTGGTTAAGCAAATTACCAAGATATTCGATGTCTTGGGATGCATGTAGGAACAGAAGGTTCCATTTGCCACCTTTATGTTCCGTGGTGAGGTAGATTACTGGTGGGAATCTATGAAGCGTACCCAGCCAGCCGCACTCAACATGTCTTGGCAAAGATTTCAGAAATTGTTCAATGACAAGTACTTTCCTAAAAGTATTCGTCATATGAAGGAGGTAGAGTTTATTAGACTGGAACAGAACAACATGACGGTGTCTCAGTACGAGACGAAGTTCGCAGAGTTATCTAGGTTTGCACCTCATTTGGTAGAGAATGAGGAACGTATGACACGGATGTTTCTGAGTGGTCTAAAACCAGAGATTCGTCAATACCTTATCTCTCACAAATTTTCTCTGTATTCAGATGTTGTCAATAGGGCTCAATTATTAGAGCGAGATAGTGAGTATGTTCAACCGAGGGACCACAACCAGAGTCATACCTGTGATAGTTGTCATCGGAGCGATGATAACCAGCGAGGAGGAAAAAATATGGACAAAAGCGGTAACCACTCAGGTGGTAATCGTGGCCATAATAATATGAGAGGTGAGTCAAATGGAAATTTCAAAAAGAGGAGATTCAACAATGACGGGAAGACATCAGTAGCAGCACCAACACCAACATCAACTGTTGCTAGGGGAGGAGAACGACCACCGATCGTGTGTTATAAATGCGGGAAAGAGGGACATATCAGCCCAAACTGCCAACAACAATCCAAGGTATGTTATAATTGTGGAAAGGAGGGCCATATAGCTCGAGATTGTTCTGTAGCAAAACAAAGTTCAGCAGGGATGGTGACTCCAAAGGCTGTCCCGGATAAGTCAAAATCAGTGATTCCTAAAAGAGCGTTTGTCGTGACTAGCCAAAATGCAAGGAACCCAAATGAGGTGATCACGGGTAAGCTTATCATAAACTCTTGCGAAGTTTATACCTTACTAGATACCCGTTCTACCCATTATTTTATCTCTCCTACTTGTGCTCAACGTTTAAACTTGACTTTGGAGAAATTAGACTTTGATTTATCAATGGAGACTCTGTTAGGAGAAACTTTCGTTACATCCACTGTTAATAAATCTTGCTTAATATATGTTGGCACCATCACATTACCTGTGGATCTTATCTCTTTAAAGATACTTGCTTTTGATGTGATTTTAGGGATTGATTGGTTAACTACTCATCATGCCAAAATTGATTTTTTTCGTAAGGTTGTTAGTTTTCATATTCCTAACCAACCTATTATGCGAATTCAAGCGACTAAACCACTAAAATCAGTCATTGTCATATCAAGTCGTAAAGCTATTCGTTTATTGAAAATGGATGTCAAGCTTTCTTAGCCCATGTTATGGATTTGAACAAAGACAAGTCAGATTTGAATAATATTTCTGTTGTTAGAGAATTTCTTGATGTATTTCCTGAAGAACTTCCCGGTCTACCCCTAGAACGTGAAGTTGAATTCTTTATTGACCTTGAACTGGGTAGAAAACCCATTTCTAAAACCCCATATTGAATGGCTCCTATTGAACTTCAGGAGTTAAAAGTCCAACTACAGGAGTTATTAGACATCGGTTTCATTCGTCCTAGTACATCTCCTTGGGGTGCTTCTATTTTATTCGTAAAGAAGAAAGACGAGAGTATGCGACTTTGTATTGACTACCGAGAATTGAACCATGTCACCATCAAGAATAGGTATCCGCTACCTCGCATTGAAGACCTGTTTGACCAGTTACAAGGAGCATAATTCTTTTCAAAGATCGATCTTCGCTTACGATATCATCACCAAGATTAAAACCGAGGATATTCCAAAGACGCGCTTCGTAACTCAGACGGGGCATTATGAATTCTTAGTCATGTCTTTTGGATTGACTAATGCTCCTGCTTCTTTCATGGATATGATGAACCGAGTATTCAAGGAATATTTGGATCAGTTCGTTGTTGTCTTTATTGATGATATCCTCATCTATTCCAAAATCCGTGAAGATTATGAGCCCCATTTTAAGCTGATACTTGAAAGGCTTTGTGAAAACAAGCTATATGCCAAGCTAAAGAAATGCGAGTTCTGGCTTGAGGAAGTAACATTCCTTGGGCATGTGGTGTCAAAACATGGAGTATCTGTTAACCCGACGAAGATTAAAGCAATACAAAGTTGGGAGCAGCCGAAGTCGATGACCGAAGTGCGTAGCTCTCTGGGCTTAGCTGGTTATTATCGGAGATTCGTGGAAGGGTTTTCTCGAATCGCTACTCCGTTAAATTAGTTGACTCGAAAGGATACAAAATTCGTATGGAGCGAGGAATGTGAGAAGAGCTTTCAAGAGCTCAAGAGGAGACTCATTTTGGCACCTGTTCTGACAATGCCGTCTGGTTTGGATGGATTTGTTATCTACAGCGATGCTTCAGGCAAAGGGTTAGGATGTGTTCTCATGCAACATGGGAAAGTCGTAGCCTATGCCTCGGGATAACTTAAAGAATATGAGAGGAATTATCCTACTCAAGATCTAGAGTTGGCAGCAGTCGTTTTCGCGCTAAAGATCTAGAGGCACTATCTATATGGGGAGAAAGTGGAGATATATTCAGACCATAAAAGCCTCAAATATTTCTTCACCCAAAAGGAACTCAAAATGCGGCAACGACGTTGGCTCGAGCTGTTGAAATATTATGACCACACCATTCAATACCATCCTGGAAAAGCGAACGTGGTAGCTGACGCGTTGAGTAGAAGATCATATGCTGGAACAAGTGCGATGTTGTTAACACAAAGGTCTATTTTGTGTGATTTACAAAAGATGATGATAGAATTCAAGACTCCGAGGACCAATGTGATGATGTCAAGTATACGCATAGAACCGACTTTAATCGAAAAAGTTAAAGTTGCTCAAGCCACAGACCCGGAGCTGATGCGTATGAAGAAGAAAGTACAAGAAGGTGCTATTCCAGAAGCAAGAATCGATGAATAAGGAATACTTCGAGTCCACTCCAGACTTTGTGTTCCTAATGACTCTAATTTGAAATACAAGATCATGATGGAGGCACACAATGCATCGTGATCTTCGACATACATTTTGGTGGAAATATGAAGAGAGAGATCGCGAAGTTTATCTCGAGGTGTTTAACTTGTCAACGGGTAAATACGGAGCATCAAGTGCCTAAGGGTCCATTACAACCACTTGAGATTCCAAAATGGAAGTGGGAACACATTACCATGGATTTCGTTACGGGTCTTCCCACGGTTTCTCAAGGCATAAATGCTATTTGGGTTATTGTTGATAGATTAACCAAGTCTGCTCATTTGTTGCCGATCACGGAGACTTATTCCTTGAACGCCTTGCTCAGATATATGTAAATGAGATTGTGAGATTGCATGGCATGCCAGTATCCATAGTTTTGGATCGTGACCCAAGATTCACTTCATGATTTTGGGTTAGCTTGCAAAAAGCTATGGGCACGGATTTATAATTTTGTTCAGCATACCATCCTCTAATGGACTAACAATCTAAGATCTATTAAGACTCGTGGTCCTGAACTTCAAAGGGAGTTGGGATAAGTATTTACCATTGGTGGAATTCTCCTACAATAATAGTTATCAGGCAAGTATAGGTGTGGCTCTATTCGAAGCATTATATGGACGAAAGTGTCGCTCTCCAGTATGTTGGGATGAGGTGGGTGAAGCAACATTGTTGGGACCAGAGTTGGTACGTATGACTACAGAAAAGATCCAAATGATTCGACAACGTATACAAATAACACAGGATCGACAAAAGAGTTATGCGGATCTTCATCGAAAGGACGTGGAATTTAGTATTGGGGATCATGTATTGTTACGAGTTTCCCCATGGAAGAGAGGAAAGCTCAATCCATGATTTATTGGTCCATTTCAGATTCTTAACCGAGTAGGAAATGTGGCCTATAGACTCGCATTACCTCCAAGTATGTCTCGTGTTCATAATATTTTTTCACATATCTGTGCTTCGTAAATATGTGAAAGTCCCGAACCACGTTATTGAGTTAGAATCAGATGAGATAGCCGAAGACTTGACGTATGAGGAGGTACCTGTCAAGATCTTGGATAGAAAGGAGCATGTCCTACGTACAAAGGTCATACCACAAGTCAAAGTTTTGTGGAGGAACCATGCTATTGAGGAAATGACATGGGAATTGGAAACGGAAATGAAAGCGAGGCATCCTCACCTTTTCGAAACACCAAGTACGTACGTCAATTTCGAGGACGAAATTTCATAAGGAGGGGAGGTTGTAAGACCCCAACTTATTATAAATGAAATTAAATTTCCTCTATTTATTATTTTGAAATAGTAAGGGTTGCTTTGATTAATGTGGTTAGTTATGGGTAAAATGCACAAATATTTCAAATAAGCAAGTGGTTATAAAATATTCATTGTTGTCGGGGAATATTCGTTTGGTCGTGGAATATTCTTACTGTCGGGGAATATTCGTACGACGGCGCAGCCTTGTGTGGGCCCCATAACGGAAAGTGATTGGATGAAGAAAATGACAAGTATAAGTTATTTATAAATAACGGCATAGTTGTTACCATTAATACTGTTGAAATACTCGGTGGTTAAAATACAGTAGAACACAGTTTGCACCAATTATTGATTCTTACGTAAGAAGGCACTACTCAATAATTGTTATAGTAATTACTGTTCAATATTTTATTTTATTGATTCAATAATTGCTACGTTGATATTTTATATTATTGTTGTTTCAATAATTGTCACTACACAGTATTTTTCATTATCGGAGCAATAATTCATATTATTTGAATAATATTATTAGATAACATTATTGGCAATGTCTAGAAAGTTCTGTCTAAGGAGAGGTTTGGTCACCTAATTGTATGCCCAAAGAAGAGAAAATCCTTATTGAAAGCCCTCTTTCTGAACCGCACGGTTTCACAGATTGTGATTCTCGTAATATTATTTGTTAATAATTAATTATTGGTTTATATGATGAGGAAAATATTCATTTTATGTGGATAATCGTAATAATTCATCAAGTAATTAACTCGTTGGAATACCTAGTGGTTAAAATCAAAGAATACGCTGTGGTTGCATAAGCAGCACTTACGGTGTGCACATTATTTTTTGAAATTATTGATTCTTACGTAAAGAAGGCACTACTCAATAATTGTTACAATAAATTCGTTCAATACTTTATTTTATTGATTCAATAATTGCTGCGTTGATAGTTTATATTTTTGTTGTTTCAATAATTTTCACTGGACAATATTTCCTATTATCAGATCAATAATTCATATTATTTGAATAATATTATTAGATAACATTATTAGCAATGTCTAAAAAGTTCTGTCAAGGAGAGGTTTGGTCACCTAATTAAGCGTCAGTAAGGAGAAATCCTTATCGGAAAGCCCCCTCTTTCTTGGGAACTGCCTGGTTGTCATGATTGTAATTTTATAATATTATTTGTGAATAATTAATTATTAATTTATATGATAAGAAAATATTTATTTGATGTGGATATAAATGATGGATTTATTTATTTTATGTGGTTATAAATGAAGGAATTAATGCTGAGGTGTTTTATTAGTATTTTATCGGAAGAGAGGTATTAAAAATCATCCGTTTATGGATTTCAGATATTTTCTGTTTAGAATTTGGAAAAACTTAAAGCTACACAGTTGTAGAGAATTCGATTTCATGTGGAATGGACATAAAATTCGTATTTTTCTGATAAACGGGCTATTTTCTATGAATTACTGAAGTTTTGGAAAATAAAATTATTTTTATTAAAATTGGGTGGGACCCACTTTTGATTTTAACATGTGGGCTGCAAAATTGGTGTTCAGAATTGGCATGTTGGTCTTGGATGGCTGGCATGCATAGAAAAAAATGAAGAAATAATAATATTTTATTATTTTAGTCTCCTATGGCGTTCTAGCATTTTCCTATAAATAGACGATTAGGTTATAATTGAAAATCACACCAGAAACAAGTTTTCTTTCTCTCTATATTGTCTAGAGTATTTTTATGGGTATTTAGATACTTTGAGAGTTGCTATTCAGTAAAAGTTTCTTTCGGCTTTATATCCGATATTCCGATCAGAAGTACTGTTATTTTGAGGTAAGGGATGTTATTTTTTTGTAAATGATATTATTTTCTTCAATATCATTATGCCGAAATATTGATATGAATTTTATTGTGGAATTTTTACCTTTTTGTGTCGGGGTTACTATTCACGTATACGTCACTATTCATGCATACGACACTATTCATCAAAAAATGAAATTTTCCCTTTTTGTCCAAGATGTCTATTATGGATACTATCTTTGATTGTATCCATGTCTTGATCTTTATTTTTGAATTCTGCTTCACAATTGGTTATTATGAAGTATTATTGATCTTGGATAAACTGTAATACGAATCCCTAATATTTGTTCTTTTGTCTCACTGGATTTATTTTCTTTAAAATATTTTTCATCATCCTCAGTCTTAAATGATGATATTACTGAATATCTTTGGCCTGTAGTCCAAAGATGAATGATTAACTGATGAATATCTTTGGCCCATAGTCCAAAGATGAACAAGTGTTGAGATGAACATGACCAACTGGTGATATAAATGAATATCTTTGGCCTGTAATGAAAAGATGAATATTTGATTCAAGATGTATATTGATTGATGTTACAGGGATAAAATATTGATGATGGACCTTTAAATCTTAGAAGATAGTACTCTTCTAATGGATTGTTGTTTCCGCTGCATTTGTTGATCTAAAACTTGTTGTCTATTATATTCTATCAGATTTTTCCCTGTTGAAAACTAATGATAATTTGTTGTATATTATCTTAGTCATAATATTCTTTACTGGGCTAGTTGAGCTCACCCTTTTCCTTTTTGTTCCATTTTTCTTCTCAGGAGGTGAGAACATAGCAGGATCTAATCGGGGTATGGAGTGATGGTTCTAGAAAGATTTTTTATCAGTCCTCACTATTTCTCTAAAATAGTGTATGAATAATTGTAAGGAGGACTTATTTGAGTGTGGATATTGTCTAGAAGACAATATTTATATTTAAACTCATAGTATTTGTTGTCGTATTTTGCACGATAATTGAATTATTTAAGTTGTAGCTTGCTTTTTGTACCATGTATTTGGCGACTCAGAATGGGTGTTGTATACCTATTTTAGGGGCGTCACAAAACACTTGAGACTGATACTCCAAAAGCTTCGTGAAAACAAGTTGTATGCCAAGTTAAAGAAATGTGAGTTTTGGCTTGAGGAAGTAGCATTCCTTGGGCACATGATATCAAATCACGGAATATCTGTTGACCCGGCAAAGATTGAAGCAATTCAAAGCTGAGAGCAACCTAGATCAGTGACTGAAGTACGTAGTTTTCTGGGCTTAGCTGGTTAATATTAGAGATTCATGGTAGGATTTTCTCGAATCGCTACTCCATTAACTCAACTAACTAGAAAAGATGCAAAATTCGGTTGGAGCGAGGAATGTGAGAAGAGTTTTTAGGAACTCAAGAGGAGACTTATTTCAGCACCTGTTCTAACAATACCATCTGGTTCGGAGGGATTTGTCATCTACAGCGATGCTTTAGGCAGAGGGTTAGGATGTGTTCTCATGCAACATGGGAATGTCATAGCATATGCCTAACGACAACTCAAAGAATATGAGAGGAATTATTCTACTCATGATTTAGAGTTGGCAGCAATCATTTTCGCACTAAGATCTGGAGGCATTACCTGTATGGGGAGAAAGTGGAGATCTACACATATCATAAAAGCCTCAAATATTTCTTCACCCAAAAAGAACTCAACATGCGACAACGACGTTGGCTCGAGCTGTTGAAAGATTATGATCATACTATTCAATACCATCCTGGAAAACCGAACGTGGTAGCTGACACGTTGAGTAGAAGATCATATGCGGGTATGAGTGCGATATTGTCAACGCAAAGGCCCATTTGGTATGACTTAGAAAGGATGGAGATAGAGTTAAAGACTCCAGGGACCCATGTGATGATGTCAAATATACTAGTAGAACCGACTTTAATCGATAAAGTTTAAGTTGCTCATGCTACAGACCTGGAGCTGATGCGTATGAAGAAAAAAGTGCAAGAAGGTGTTATTCTGGAAGCAAGAATCGATGAAGAAGGAATACTTCGAGTCAACTCCAGACTTTGTGTTCCTAACGACCTAGATTTAAAGTATAAAATCATGATGGAGGCACACAACACACTGTTTGCAATCAATCCTGGGAGTACAAAAATGTATTGTGGTCTTTGACATACATTTTGGTGGAGCAATATTAAAAGAGAGATCACGGAGTTTATCTCAAGATGTCTAACTTGTCAACAAGTCAAGGCGGAGCATCAAGTTCCAAAAGGTCCATTGCAACCACTTAAAATTCCAGTATGGAAGTGGGAGCACATTACCATGGATTTCAATGTATTTATGACTACGAAAAAGATTCAACTGATCCAACAACGTATAAAAACCTCACATGATCGACAAAAGGGTTATTATGATCTTCATCGAAAGGACGTGGAATTCAATGTTGGTGATCATGTGTTGTTACGTGTTGCTCTTATTAGCTTTGTAATATTCATGAACGCAATCAAATTGCACAAAATTTGCGGAAACGTGTAAAAATCAGAGTTTAAAATTTTACAAACCATATACCCGGATCACCCTTTATGCGCAATTATTAATTAAACGAAAAAGAAAGAACAAGAATCATACCCTTGAAGATCCGAGCTTCCTCAGGTACAAGTTCACCACCAATCCTTTTCGCGTTCAACTTGAATCCACCGGGTTTGGTTCCTTCCTTTGATCAACGTTAGCCACCCAAGTGTTTGGCCTCTAGAGGTGAACCACCAAGGAAGAAGAAGGATTCAAGAAGATGGGTATTTGGCAAAACCCTAGTTTTTCTATCTCTCATAGAAAAGAGCGTACTCTCCCATGTGACACCCCCAAAATAGGTCTACATCCCCCATTCTGAGTTGTCAATACACGGTACAGAAACAACTACAACTTTATTATTACAATAGTAAAACTGTGAGTTTAAATACAGATATTGCCATCTAGACAATATCCACATACAAATAAATCTTCATCATAATTATTGATACATTATTTTACAACAATGGTGAGGACTACTAAACAACTCTCCCTAGAACTTTCATTCCATACCCAGGCTGCACTCGCTATATTCTCGCCTCCCCGAGAAGAAAAATGGAACAAAAAGAAAAAGGGTGAGCTCGACTAGCCCAAGAAAGAATATTATGACTAAGATAATATACAACAAAATTATCGTTAGTCTTCAACAGGAAAAATATAATAGAATACAATAGACAACAAGTTTTAAATCAATATTCGCAATGGAAATAATAATTCATTAGAAGAGTTAAGTAAAGAATGCAAACTACTATCTTCTATGTATGAATTTTAAAGTTCATCGCCTATTTTTATCCCTCAGAATATCAATCAATATATATCCGGGATCAAATATTCATCCTTGCACTACGTGCCAAGGACATTCACCATTGGTCATGTTCATCTAAACACTGCTTATCTTTGCACTACGCCCAAAGATATTCATCGTAAATCATTCATCTTGCACTACGAGCCAAAGATATTCATCGAAAATCATTCATCTTTGCACTCATCGCCAAAGATATTCATCATAAATCATTCATCTTTGCACTACAAAGCCAAAGATATTCAATAATATCATCATTTAAGACCGAGGATGATGAAAAATATTTTTTAAAAATCGAATCCAAAGGAATCAAAATGACAAGGATTAAGGATTAAGGATTAAGGATTCATACTTTGTTTTATCCACGTCCAAAAATACCTCAAAAATAATCATAGTGGTGTAAAATTCAAGAATGATCAAAACATGGATACAATCAAAGCTAGTATCCACAATAGATATTTTGGACGAAAAGAAAAATTTTCATTTTTCATGAATAAGTCTCAGATTCGTGAATAAATACCGCAAGATATCGTGAATAGTAACCCCGACACCAAAAGTTCCAAATTTGATAAAAACTTTAGATCAATATTTCATCATAATGATATTGAAGAAATAATATCATTACGAAAAAAAATAATATCCCTTACCTCGAAAGATCAGTACTTCTAACTGGAATACTGGATATAGACTATATCTTGAACTTTCACCGTATAGAAATACTCAAAGTATACTCAAAATACTCACAAAAATACACGCCGATAATATAGAGAGAAAACTTCAGCTTACGGTGTGATTTTCAATTCTAACCTAAGACCTATTTATAGGAAATTGCTTAGAACACCAAAGCGTAAAATTTATTATAATAATAATATATAAAAATTTTCACGCCCATTCTTAGAATCTGAAAATCTGAATACAAACCACATGCTCCTTCTAGAAGAAGTAAAAAACGTTTTTCATAAAATAAATAATTAAAACTTCCAAAAATCAATTATTTCGGAGCTTCGAACTTCAATAATTCATAATAAATAGCCCTTTTGTCAGAAAATTCGAATCTCATGAGTTTTTATAGGAAATTCAATTCTCTACAACTTTGAAGAAGAAAGTTTTTCCAAATTCCAAACAGAAATTGACCGAAATCCACAAACGGGTGATTTTAGAGGCTATAATCAAATTTCAGTCAATAAATGGGGTCCACCCGACATGTTTAACATGTTTTAAACATTTATTGCAACAAAATACTCTTCCTCCTCAGATACTCATGATATCCCACATTCGTTGTAAAAATATCACCATTGTTATATTATTAAAATATAATATTATATATATTTAAATGAATTATTTTATCGTAAAAAGATAAAATTTTAATTTTCAACAATTGTCACATTAAAATTTTCTCCATCTATATCCACATAAAATCAATATTTTCCTCATCATATGAATCAATAATTAATTATTCACAAATAATATTACGAATCACAATATTGACAACCGCATAGCCTCCTCAGAGCAGGGGGGCTTCCAATAAGAATTTCTCCTTCTTCGGCGGCGCAATTAGGTGACCAAACCTCTCCTTAGATGTAACTTTCTAGACATTGCCAATAATGTTATCTAATAATATTATTCAGATAATATGAATTATTCCTTCAATAATGAAAAATAATGTAATGACAATTATTAAAACAACAAAGAATATAAAATATCAACGCAAAGAATTATTGAATCAATAAAATAAAACACCTAACAAAGAATTATCAGAACCATTATTGAGTAGTGCCTTCTTATGTAAGAGTCAATAATTGGTGCAATACTGCAGTGCTACCGCAACAACGCTGTGACATCGTGTTTTAACCACCGGGTATTCCAACAAAGGTAAATCTGTGAATAACTACGCTGTAGTTATTTTTAAACAACTTATATTTGTCATTTTCTTCCTCCAATCGCTTTTTAGTTATGGGGCCCACATGGTGGTTGCGCCTGTCGCATTTAATATTCCCCGACAAAGATTTAATATTCCACGACCAAACGAATATTCCCCAACAACAATGAATATTTTATAACCACTTGCTTATTTTGAAATATTTGCGTATTTTACCCATAACTATCCACATTAATCACATCAACCCTTACTATTTCAAAATAATAATTAGAGGAAATTAAATTTCATTTATTAATTATTTGGGATCTTACATCCCAACTATTGGAATTACGTCTGTTGTTAAAGTCAACAACCACCTCACCCATAATAAGACTCCTCTTATTTACAGACGTGGGCAACCCTCCTTAACAATTAAGGAATTGAGTTTTATTTTAATTAATTAAGCTCTCTAATCTTATTAGGGATAATTATTTAAACTCTTTTAATTAATTTGCCTCCTAATCCTATTAGGATATTTGAGAGTACTTTTATTAATTGATTCCCAAACTCCTTTAGGAATTAAATAATAATAATAGTAATAATAATAATAAGACTCCTCTTATTAATTTATATTTAATATTTCCAAAATATTAAATAATAATATTAAGCTATTTAATTTATTCTATCACCATAGATTAAATTAAATACACTTAACTTATTATTACGATTATGCCATTAACTTCTTAAATAATTATTCTTCCTTTTATGGTGTGACCCTTTAGGTTCTCCATATTAAACCTAAGCCAGAATAAATCAATTAGAATAATTCTAATCTTATTTAAATAAATAAATTAAACTAATAATTTATTTAAATAAATAATATTTATTTTATAATAGGGATAAGCCTCCTAACGATCAACGACTTTCCGTATAATATAGATTTCAACATTAATCATAAAAGAACCTTTGAGTAAATAGTTACCGCATAATTCAATCCTTCCACCATACAATGTCCCAATTAAATATAAGACATGGAATTATTTGTCAAGTCTTATTTTATTTAATTATATGTATTTCGACTCTTAAATGCACAACTCCAAATAATGCAAATTAGAAACTCCTTTCTAATTTCATTATGCCTTGGCCAAGGACTACTGAGTTGTCATTTATCGAATCACATAGGACATTTCTCTTCTTTTACTAGAAGTGGTAGATTCTTTATTGATCATACATTATCTCCATGTACAACTTATTATACCCAAGCATACCCTTTGATATACCCTAAGGGTCTTAAGGAATAAGTCAAAGTATAATTCATTATACACAAGATACTATGATGATCTCAAGTCCAAGGATCACTTGTACTACTATCACTACAGGAATTCCTATTGATAGGCAAGTAAAACTCCATTAGGTATTCCTTAGCGAGTCACGTTCAGTGAACTTATTCTCTAATAAGCACCTACATACTTGCTTTAGTGTCTCCACACAAATGATCATGAGATCAATCATCCTCATCCAATGAGCAAGTTAACGATGTACCAATCTATCCGGATTCACTAATCCCCAATTTAGTAATCCAATGATTGGGAACAATTTTAGTTTTAAGCTTTCTAAGAATTTAGATCTCATTAGAATGATCATCATCATTATTCTAAAAGCATTGCTTAAAACTATGGGTTTATCACATATTATAAAGCAGCATCATGCATGTAGATAATTAAAAGCCTTTAATAAATAAATACTTTTTATTAATAAATGAATAAGATTGTTACAAAGTATATACTTTATCATCAAACATGATTGGCTTGTGTGCATACTACTTTCAGCTCTATAGAAAGGAGTTACAAGATTTGGAAAGAGAGGAAAGCTCAATCCTTGATTCATTGGCCCATTTAAAATCCTTGACTAAGTAGGAATTGTGGCATATAGACTTGCTTTACCGCCAAGTATGTCTCGTGTTCATAACGTTTTTCATATATATATGTTACGTAAATATTTGGAAGACCCGAACCACATTATTGAGTTAGAGTCAGACGAGATAGCAGAAGATTTAACGTATGAAAAGGTACCTGTTAAAATCTTGGATAAGAAGGAACATATTCTACGCTCCAAGGTTATACCTCAAGTCAAAGTTTAGTGGAGAAACCACGATGTTTAGGAAATGACCTGGGAGTTAGAATCTGAAATGAAATCAAGGTATCCTCACCTCTTCGATATACCAGGTATGTACCCCAATTTCGAGGATGAAATTTTATAAGAAGGGGAGGTTGTAAGACCCCAACTTTCATGAATAAAGATTAATTTTTCTTGAAATATATTTTTGAATATTATGGTGTGAATTTGATATAATGTTTTAGTTGTGGGTAATATTTATAAATTTTAAAAAGTATACAAGTTATTATAAAATAATCAATTGGTTGGGGAATATTTGTTTTAACAGAGAATATTCGTACGATGACACAATCATTGGTGGACCCCATAATAGAATTATTGTCAAAGTTGGAAAATGACATAAATATCTTTTTATGAAAATAACGGCGAAAGTTTTACCGTTAATTGTTGAAATACCCGGTGAGAAAAGTACAGTAATATGCGTGGTTGCATAGTAGCACACGGTATTGATTATTGATGCTTACGTTAGAAATCACTCAGTTATACTCAATTATTGCTACAAGAATTGTCAGATAAGATCTCTGTGACACCCGCAAGAATTCGTACATACCCGACCCCGAGTTTGGTGCTCACGATCCATAATATATTAACATCTAACTACCCATTCAAATATAAATAGGAATACATAACTCATTAACATATGTTGTTAATACATAAGTCCCAGGTCCACTAACCTTAACATTACAGACATACCCCTTAGATACACAAAAAGGGTTTACAATACAACATAATAATAATAATGTTCATTATACTAATTTATTACTATGCCTTTTCCTTTGTTGTTCTTCGCAGCACCTTTTGCAACTTCGTCTGTGACGCCCCCAAAATAGGTATACACCACACCCATTCTGAGTCGCCAAATACATGGTACAGAAAGCAAACTACAACTTCAATAATACAATTGTCGTGCAAAATACGATAACACATACAATGAGTTTAAATACAAATATTGTCATCTAGACAATATCTACACCCAAATGAGTCCTTATTACATTTATTCATACACTATTTTACAGAAATAGTGAGGACTGCTAAAATATCTTTCTAGAACCATCACTCCATACCCCGACTAGATCCTGCTATGTTTTCACTTCTTGAGAAGAAAAATGGAACAAAAAGGAAAAGGGTGAGCTCAACTAGCCCAGTAAAGAATATTATGACTAAGATAATATACAAAAAATTATCATTAGTCCTCAACAAGGAAAAATCTGTTAGAATATAATAGATAACAAGTTTTAGATCAACAACTGCAGCGGAAACAACAATTCATTAGAAGAGTTAAGTAGAGAATGAAATCTACTATCATCTATGAATTTAAAAGTCCATCATCAATATTTTATCCCTGTAACATCAATCAATATACATCTTGAATCAAATATTCATCTTTGCACTACGGGACAAAGATATTCATTTGTATCACCAGTTGGTCATGTTCATCTCAACACCTGTTCATTTTTGCGCTATGGGCCAAAGATATTCATCAGGTAATCATTCATCTTTACACTACAGGCCAAAGATATTCATTAGTTAATCATTCA
Organism: Panax ginseng; assembly: GCA_020205605.1. Lineage (NCBI taxonomy): Eukaryota > Viridiplantae > Streptophyta > Magnoliopsida > Apiales > Araliaceae > Panax > Panax ginseng. The sequence goes on from CM035129.1 coordinate 95,606,462, forward strand.
TCTTTGCACTGCAGGCCAAAGATATTCAGTAATATCATCATTTAGGACTGAGGATGATGAAAAATATTTTAAAGAACGAATCTAGTAAGATAGAAGGACAAATATTAGGGATTCGTATTACAGTTTATCCAAGATCAATAACACTCCATAATAACCAATTTTGAAGCAGAATTCAAAAATAAAGATCAAAACATGGATACAATCAAAGATAGTAACCATAATAGATATCTGGGACGAAAAAGAGAAAAATTTATTTTTTGGTGAATAGTGACGTATTTGTGAAGAAAATAACATTCCTTACCTCAAAAAGACAGTACTTCTGACTAAAATACTGGATATAGTGCTGAAGAAACTTGCACTATATAGCAACACTCAAAGTATTAAAATACTCACAAGAATACGATCGATAATATAGAGAGAGAAAGAGAGAAAACTTATTTCTGGTGTGATTTTCAATTCTAACTTAGCCCTTTATTTATAGGAAAATGTTAGCACGCTGAAGCAGACTTGATCTGCTACCTGATGGCTTTACCTGCTACTATTGCCACCCACCCCATTTGAGATTCAATTGAGCACATTTCTCACCAACCAATTCTAGAATTTTCCAAAATGTTTTATCATTTAAACAATAATCAGAAACTTTAATAATTCATAGAAAATAGCCCGTTTATCAGAAAAATACGAATTTTATGTCCATTTCACACGAAATCGAATTTTCTACAACTTTACAGAAGAAAGTTTTTCCAAATTCTACACAGAAAATATCTGAAATCCACAAACGGGTGATTTTTAATACCTCAATTCTGATAAAATACTGATAAAACACCTCAGCATTAATTCCTTCATTAATAACCATATAAAATAAATAAATCCATCATTAATATCCACATCAAATAAATATTTCCTTATCATATAAATCAATAATTAATTATTCACAAATAATATTACAGAATCATAATTATGACAACCAGGTCGTTCTCAGGAAAGAGGGGGCTTTCTGATAAGGATTTCTTCTTACTGGCGCGCAATTAGATTACAAAACCTCTCCTTGACAGAACTTTCTAGACATTTCCAATAATGCTATCTAATAATATTATTCAAATAATATGAATTATTGATCTGATAATGGAAAATACTGTGCAGTGACAATTATTGAAACAACAATAATATAAAATATCAACGCAACAATGATTGAATCAATAAAATAAAATATTGAACAGTAACTACTGTAACAATTATTGAGTAGTGCCTTCTTACGTAAGAATCAATAATTCAAAAAATTGTGCAATACCGTAAAGCTACTTTTGTGCATCCACGCCAGACATCGTATTTTAACCAAATGTATTCCAACAGTGTTAATGGTAACAACTACGCCGTTATTTATAAAAACTCAAACTTGTCATTTTCCTCATCCAACAGTTATTCTGTTATGGGTCCCACAAATGACTGCGATGTCGTACGGATATTCCCAACAGAAAGAATATTCCACGACCAAACGAATATTCCCCGACAGAAATGAATATTTTATAACCACTTGCTTATTTTGCAAAATGTGCACATTTCATCCATAATTAAAACATTATATCAAATTAACACCTTATTATTTCAAAATAATAATTGGAGGAAAATTCAATATTGTTTATAAAAAGCTGGGGTCTTACAACCTCCCTCCCTTATGAAATTTCGTCCTCGAAATTGACGTACGTACCTGGTATTTCGAAAAGGTTAGGATACCTCGCTTTAATTTTTGATTCCAACTCCCAGGTCATTTCTTCAATATCATAGTTCCTCCATAAAATCTTAACTTTTGGTATAACCTTTATGCGTAGGACATGCTCTTTCCTATCCAAGATCTTGACAGGTACCTCCTCGTACGTTAAATCTTCGGCTATCTCGTCTGGTTCTAACGCAATAATATGGTTTGAGTCATCCACATATTTACGTAACATCGATACGTAAAAAACGTTATGAACACGCGATATACTTAGCATTAAGGCGAGTCTATAGGCCACAGTTTCTACTCGATCGAGGATTTTAATTAAATCGAAGGTTTGAGCTTTCTTTTCCTCATTGACTCTTACTTCTAGAATAACGCCTTCTTGCACCTTCTTCTTTATATTCATCAGCTCCGGTGTGTAGCTTGAGCGGCTTTAACGTTATCGATTAAAGTCGATTCTACTCGTATATCATCACGTGGTTCCTAGAGTCTTTAACTCTATCTCTATCATTTGTAAATTATATAAAATAGGTCTTTATGTTCAATAATATCGCACTCGTACTTGCGTATGATCTTCTACTCAATGCGTCAGCTACCACGTTCGTTTTTCCTGGATGGTATGGTCAGAACATGTGCCGAAATGAGTCGCCTCTTAAACTCTTGGAAAATATTCTCGCATTCCTTGCTCCATATGAATTTTGTATCTTTCCGAGTCAGCTAAGTTAAGGGAGTAGCGATTCGAGAAAATTCTTCCACGAATCTCCGATAGTAACCAGCTAAGCCTAGAAAGCTAGATATTTCGATTACTGACTTAAGTTGTTCTCAACTGTGACTCATATCCCAATCTTGGATAGCACGTCACAATGGCACCTATCGTTTTACCAGCACACAAATATAGCGTCCCCTACGGAGAATCTGGCTTTGGTGCATTCCACAAAGGAAGTCACCAGATAGAGGCTCGAGTACCAACTCTTGTACTTGGATTTTTAACTCCTGAAGTTCAATAGGAGCCATTCGATATGAGATTTTAGAAATGGGTTTTGTACCTGGTTCAAGGTCAATAAAGAATTCAACATCACGTTATGGGGGTAGACCGGGAAGTTCTTCAGGAAATACGTCAAGAGATTTACTAACAACAGAAATATCATTCAAATCTGACGTATTTTTGTTTAAATCCATGAAATGGGCTAAGAAAGCTTGACATCCATTTTTCAATAAACAAATGGCTTTATGGCTTGATATGAAAGTGTTTGACTTCATGGTTTCGTTGCTTGAATTCGCATAACAAGTTGGTTAGGAATATGAAAACTAACAACCTTACGAGAATAATCAATTTTGGCATGATGAGTGGTTAACCAATCAATCCTTAATCACAACAAAAGCAAGTATCTTTAAAGAGATAAGATCAACAGGTAATGTGATTGTGCCCACTTGGATAAAACAAGATTTATGTACCGTGGATGTAACGAAAGTTTCTCCTAACGAAGTCTCCACTGATAAATCAAAGTCTAATTTCTCCGGAGTCAAGTTTAAACGTTGAGCACAAGCAGGAGAGATAAAAGAATGGGTAGAACTGATATCTAATAAGGTATAGATTTCGCAAGAATTTATAATTAACTAACTCGTGATAACTTCATTCGGGTTCCTCTCGTTTTGGGCAGTCACAACAAACGCTCTTCCAGAAACCGCCGACTTTGTTTTGTCTATATCCGCCTTTGGTGCCACCGTCCCTGCTAGACTTGATTTCGCTATAGGACAAAATCGAGCTATGTGACCTTCTTTTCCACAATTATAACATACCTTGTAAGGCTGTGAACAATTTGGACTTATATGTCCCTCCTCTCCGGATCTGTAGCATCTAACCAGCGGTTGTTCTCCTCCCCTAAAATTTGTTGCTGGTGCTACCGCCGACGTCTTCCCGTCATCGTTAAATCTTCTCTTCTTGAAATTTCCACTTGACTCACCTCTCCTATTATCATGGCCACGATTACCACCCGAGTGATTACAGTTTTTGTCGGTATTTTTCCCTCCTCGTTGGTTATACTCGCTCCGATGATTTTTGTCACCGGTATGACCCTGGTTGTGGTCCCTCGGTTGAACATACTCACTATCTCGCTCTAATAACTGAGCCCTATTCACAACATCTGAATATAAACAAAGTTTGTGAGAAATGAGGTATTGACGTATTTCGGGTTTCAAACCTCGCAAAAACATTCGTGTCATTCGTTCCTCAGTCTCTACCAAATGAGGTGCAAACCTGGATAATTCTACGAACTTCGCCTCGTACTGGGACACCGTCATGTTGTTCTGCTCCAATCTAATAAACTCTACCTCTTTCATATGACGAATACTTTCAGGAAAGTACTTGTCATTGAACAGTTTCTGAAATGTTTCCCAAGACATGTTGAATGCGGCTGGTTGGGTATGCTTCACAGATTCCCACCAGTAATCTGCCTCACCACGAAACATAAAGGTGGCGAATAGAACCTTCTGTTCCTCCGTGCATCCCAAGACATCGAATATCTTGGTAATTTGCTTGACCCATGTTTCTGCCTTAATCGGATCGAGCTTTCCCTAGAAATCTGGTGGTCCCAACTCCTTGAACTGCTTGGTACATGTGTAAGCATCGCATGATTGCCATCACTTCCACCAGTATTTTGTACACGAGTCTCCTCAATGCGATTTTGCATGAAATGCAAAAGCTCTAAACATCCCATCGTTCATCGCTTTCTCGGTAGTGTTGTTTACGGGAGGAATATTGCCTTCCTCGCTGCACGCTTTTCTGGTTTGTGACTAAAGGTTGTTCCACGGTCTCATACACTCCATTGTTAACGTTCTCAACAGCCATTCTTAAATACTGCCATAAAACAAGGGTTAATTAAAGAAATTAACATATCACATAATATCCCTATATTATGACCGACCAACAAATAAGCTTAGATAGGACACACAAGCGAAGGATTTACTCATCTCTCCCCTCCTAGTTCTATTTCCCGATCTCCGCCAGAGACTATATCCCTAAGCTTTGATACCAACTGTGACGCCCCCAAAATAGGTATACACCACACCCATTCTAAGTCGCCAAATACATGGTACAGAAAGCAAACTACAACTTCAATAATACAATTGTCATGCAAAATACGATAACACATTCTATGAGTTTAAATACAAATATTGTCATCTAGACAATATCCACACCCAAATGAGTCCTTATTACATTTATTCATACACTATTTTACAAAAATAGTGAGGACTGCTAAAACATCTTTCTAGAACCATCACTACATACCCCGACTAGATCCTGCTATGTTCTTACTTCCTAAGAAGAAAAATAGAACAAAAAGGAAAAGGGTGGGCTCAACTAGCCCAGTAAAGAATATTATGACTAAGATAATATACAACAAATTATCATTAGTCCTTAACAGGGAAAAATCTGTTAGAATATAATAGACAACAAGTTTTAGATCAACAACTGCAGCAGAAACAACAATTCATTAGAAGAGTTAAGTAGGGAATGAAATCTACTGTCATCTATGAATTTAAAAGTCCATCATCAATATTTTATCCCTGTAACATCAATCAATATACATCTTGAATCAAATATTCATCTTTGCACTACGGGCTAAAGATATTCATTTGTATCACCAGTTGGTAATGTTCATCTCAACACCTGTTCATCTTTGCACTACGGGCCAAAGATATTCATCAGGTAATCATTCATCTTTTCACTACAGGCCAAAGATATTCATCAGTTAATCATTCATCTTTGCACTACAGGCCAAAGATATTCAATGATATCATTATTTAGGACTGAGGATAATGAAAAATATTTTAAAGAACGAATCTAGTAAGATAGAAGGACAAATATTAGGGATTCGTATTATAGTTTATCCAAGATCAATAACACTCCATAATAACCAATTTTGAAGCAGAATTCAAAAATAAAGATCAAAACATGGATACAATCGAAGATAGTAATCATAATAGACATCTGGGACGAAAAAGAGAATATTTTATTTTTTGATGAATAGTGTCGTATACGTGAATAGTGTCGTATACGTGAATAGTAACCCCGACACAAAAAGGTAGAAATTCCACAAGAAAAATTATACTTAGCACGATTCTCAATCCGTAGTGAGAGAATTCCAAGATGTATTTTCGGACGATCTGTCTGGTCTTCCGCCAGACAGAGAAATCGAATTCGTAATAGACTTAGCACCAGAAACTGCACCAATTTCGAAAGCCCCATATCGTATGGCGCTAGTAAAAATGAAGGAATTGATGATACAATTGCAAGAGTTACTAGATAAGGGTCATTCGGCCGAGTGTGTCTCCTTGGGGAGCACCAGTGTTGTTTGTAAAAAAGAAAGATGGATCGATGAGACTCTATATCGATTATCAAAAATTGAATAGAGTAACGATTAAGAATAGATATCTGTTACCAAGGATAGACGACCTTTTCGATCAACTGAAGGGAGCGAAGTGTTTCTCGAAGATAGATCTACGTACGGGCTATCACCAGTTGAAAGTACGGGAGGGGGACATATCAAAGACGGCATTCCGAACTCGTTACAGACATTTCTAATTTTTGGTGATGTCATTCGAGTTAAAAAATGCTCCGACAACATTTATGGACTTGATTAACCGAGTCTTCAAGCATTCTTGGATAAATTCATAGTATTTTTCATCGACAATATCTTGATATACTCAAGGAAGGAAGAAGAACACGCTGAACATCTGAAGATGGTTTTGGAGGCGCTAAGGAAGGAGAAGATGTATGCAAAGTTTTCCAAGTGTGAATTTTGGATGAAGAAGGTTCAATTCTTAGGACACGTGGTGGATAAGGATGGAATTTTAGTAGACCCTGCAAAGGTAGAAGCAATAAGTGATTGGAATCAGGCAAAGTCGCCAACTGAAGTAATAAGTTTCTTAGGGTTAGCTGGGTACTATCTAAGATTTATCCAGGATTTTTCTAAGATAGCAACTGTAAGACCCCGAATATTTTTCTTATTATAAATAAAATAGATTTTCCTCTATTCATTATCTTGAAATAATAAGGAGTTAATTTGATATAATATTTTGGTTATGGGTGAAATGTGCAAATTTTACAAAATAAGCAAGTGGTTATAAAATATTCATTTTTTTTGTCAGGGAATATTCGTTTGGTCGTGGAATATTTTTGTTGTCGGGGAATATTCATACGACGGCCAGTCATTTGTGGGCTCCATAACGGAATAACTGTCGGATGAAGAAAATGACAAGTTTGAGTTTTTATAAATAGCGACGTAATTGTTACCGTTAACACTGTTGGATTACCGGTGGTTAAAATCTGATGTCTGGCGTGGTTGCACAAAGAGCACGGTATTACACAGTATTTTTAAATTATTGTTTCTTACGTAAGAAGGCACTACACAATAGTTGTTACAGTAATTACTGTTCAATATTTTATTTTATTGATTCAATAATTGATGCGTTGATATTTTATATTATTATTGTTTCAATAATTGTCAATTTATAAAGATTTCCCATTATCGCATCAATAATTCATATTATTTGAATAATATTATTAGATAACATTATTGGCAATGTCTAGAAAGTTCACATCGAGGAGAGGTTTGGTCACCTAATTGCGCTACCAAGAAGGAGAAATACTTATCGAAAAGCCCCTCTTTTCTGTGCGAATCTACCGTTGTCATTATTGTGATTCTGTAATATTATTTGTGAATAATTATTTATAGATTTTTATATGATAAGGAAATATTTATTTTATATGGATATAAATGATTTTATTAGTATTTTGTCGAAATAAAGAACGAAATTTGGAAATTTTTTAGAAAATTAGTTTATTACTTGATTTTGTAAAATCTATAACTCTTTGTGTATAATGAGTTAGGAGATGAGCCATTTATCAAAAGAAAACCCTGGAAGTAAGCTAAACGTAGAAATTTGAATCACCCAAAAAAATTTTGTGCATTTTTCGTGGTGACTGTTTGAGTGAAACTGGTACGAGGGACTTATAGTCCGAAAATCAATTCAGTGTTCTTAAGCTCTATTGTGTGAGTTATAATTTTGATCTGACCGTTGGATCGTTGTGATTTTTGGATATGTTATACATATATAAGTTGAGTATATGTCCACAAATTTGAACCGTTAAAAATTAACGTATGATTTGTTCTGAATTTTAAGAGGTGTTGAAAATCGTCCGTTTGTGGAATTCAGATATTTTCTGTTTGGAATTTGGAAAAACTTAAAACCACAAAGTTGTAGAGAATTCGATTTCGTATGGAATGGACATAAAATTCATTTTTTTTTCTGATAAAAGGTTATTTATTATGAATTATTGAAGTTTCTGATTATTGTTTAAATAATAAAACATTTTGGAAATTTCTAGAATTGGTGGGCCCAGCTTTTGGTTGGTGAGAAATGTACTCAAATTTTATTTCAAATATGATGGGTGGGAATAGTAGCAGGTAAAGCCATCAGGTAGCAGGTCAAGTCTGCTTCGGCGTGCTAGCATTTTCCTATAAATAGGTGCTTAGATTAGAATTGAAAACCACACCAGAAACAAGTTTTCTTTCTCTCTATATTATCGAGCGTATTTCTGTGAGTATCTAGATACTTTGAGAGTTGCTATTCAGTGCAAGTTTCCTTCAACACTTCATCCGATATTCCGGTCAGAAGTACTGTTCTTTTGAGGTAAGGGATGTTATTTTTTTTCATAATGATGTTATTCTTTCAATATCATTATACTGAAATATTGGTATGAATTTTATTGTGGAATTTCTACCTTTTTGTGTCGGGGTTACTATTCACGTATACGGCACTATTCACGAATATAACACTATTCACCAAAAAATAAAAATTTTCTTTTTTGTCCAAGATGTCTTTTATGGTTACTATCTTTTATTGTATCCATGTTTTGATCTTTATTTTTGAATTCTACTTCACAATTGGTTATTATGAAGTATTATAGAATTTAGATAAACCGAAATACGAATCCCTAATATTTATCCTTCTATCTCACTGGATTCGTTTTCTTTAAAATGTTTTTCATCATCCTCAGTCCTTAATGGTGATACTTGATGAATATCTTTGGCCTGTAGTGCAAAGATGAATGATTACTTGATGAATATCTTTGGTCCATAGTGTAAAGATGAACAGGTGTTGAGATGAACATGACCAACTAGTGATACAAATGAATATCTTTGGCCCGTAGTGTAAAGATGAATATTTGATGCAAGATGTTTATTGATTGATGTTACAGGGATAAAATATTAATGATGGACTTTTAAATTCATAGATGATAGTAGATTTCATTCTCTACTTAACTCTTCTAATGAATTGTTGTTTCCGCTGCAGTTATTGATCTAAGACTTGTTGTCTATTGTATTCTATCAGATTTTTCCCTGTTGAAGAATAAGGATAATTTGTTGTATATTATCTTAGTTATAATATTCTTTACTGGGCTAGTTGAGCTCACCCTTTTCCTTTTTGTTCCATTTTTCTTCTCAGGAAGCGAGAACATAGCAGGAACCAGTCGGGGTATAGAGTGATGGTCCTAGACAGTTGTTTTAGCAGTCCTCACTATTTTTATAAAATAATGCATCAATAATTGTAATGAGGACTTTATTTGGGTGTGAATATTATCTAGAAGACAATATTTATATTTAAACCCACAGTATGTGTTGTCGTATTTTGCACGAAAATTGTAATAATAAAGTTGTAGTTATTTTCTATACCATGTATTTGATGACTCAGAATGGGTGATGTATACCTATTTTGGGGGCATCACAGTTGGTATCAAAGCTTAGGGATATGGTCTCTGGCGGGGATCGGGGAATAGTACTAGGAGGGGAGAGACGAGTAAATCCTTCACTATTGTGTCCTACCTAAGCTTATTTGTTGGCCGGTCATAGTATAGGGATATTATGTGATATGTTAATTTGTTTAATTAACCCTTGTTTTATGGCAATATTTAAGAATGGCAGCTGAGAACGTTAACAATGGAGTGTATGAGACTGTGGAAACACCTTTAGTCACCAATCAGGAGAACGTGCAACAGGAAGACAATATTCCTCCTGTAAACAACACTAACGAGCAAATGATGAATGGTGGGATGTTTAGAAACATTTTGCAGTTCATGCAAAATTAGACGAAGGAGACTCGTGTACAAAATACGGGTGGAAATGATAACAACGCGCGGTTTGTCACAAACCAAGCGGCTTCAAGGAGTTGGGACCACCGAATTCTTTGAAGCGGATCCATTAAGGCGTAAACGTGGGTCAAGTAAATTATCAAGATATTCGATGTCTTGGGATGCACTTGAGGAATGTAAGGTTCCATTCACCACCTTTATGTTTCGTATGTGGCGGCAGATTCATCGGTGGGAATCAGTGAGGCGTACTCATCTTCTTGACTCAATATGTCTTGGGCATATATATATATATTTACCGCTTTTATATATTTACATTTCCGATCCCCCATGGAGTTGCTTCATGGTGGTTGATCATGTCTGTATATATATATTTACAGCTTTTATATATATATATATATATATATATATATCTCTGCTTACTGCTTTCCATACAAATTGCAGTATCATGTGAGCCTAGGAATCATGTGATCACAAATTCATTCTATTGAATATAGATTCGGTTCCCATGATGGACATTTTGAGTCGCCCCCAAAATAGGTATACATCACCAATCTTGAGTCGCCAAATACATGGTACAAAATCTAATAAAAAAACTTAATTATACAACTGTCGTGTAAAATATGACAAACATATGCTATGAGTTTCAATACAAATATTGTCATCTAGACAATATCCACTCTCAGAATAAGTTCTCATTACGTTTATTGTCACACTATTTAACAGAATAGTGAGGACTACTAATACTATCATCTCGACCGCCACTCCGCTCCCCAGACTAGTCCCGCCACGCCTCATTTCACGAAGAGAATAAAGAAAGAAAGGGTGAGCTCAACTAGCCCATTAAGAAATATTATGACTAAGATAATGCAAAATAAATTATCATTAGTCTTCAACAATGTTAAACTGATAAAATACAATAGACATCAAGTTTAATCAAGCAGCGGTAACAAGCAATCCATTAAAAGAGTCAAGTAGAGAATAAAATCTAATATCTTTTATGATTTAAAAGGTTTTTCATCACTTTTATCATCGGGACTCAAACAATAAATAATCCACATCATCGAATCACCCCTGAACTACGGCTAAGGATATTCTTTAGTATCACGACCATAAATTATCCATGCACACTACGGGCCAAGGACATTCGTGTATAATTAGGTGACCAAACCTCTCATTGACAGAACTTCTAGACATTGTAAATATTGCAATTTAATAATATGAATAACTTTGCCGTCTCAATTATTGATTTAATAAAATAACATATTATGCAGATGATACTGTGACAATAATCGAATTAATAATATGAGAGATATGATGCAGCAATTACTGTAGCAATAATTGAGTATAACTGAGTGACTTCTCACGTAAGCATCAATAATCAATACCGTGTGCTATTATGCAACCACGCCAGACATTGTACTTTTTTACTACTGAGTAGTTCAACAGTATTAATGGTAAAACTTCCGCCGTTATTTTTATAATATATTTTTGTCGTTTTCTCAATCCGACAATAATTCTGTTGTGGGGTCCACTAATAATTGCACCGTTGTACGAATATTCTCCGACCAATCGAATATAATATAACAACTTGCATACTTTGCAGAATTTATAAATACTACCCACAATTATAACATTATAACAAATTCATTCCATAATATTCAAAAATGATAATTATAGAAAAATCATCTTTATTTATAAAAGTTGGGGCCTTACAAATGGGTACAAAGATAGGTATCACCAATTGTCTCTAATAGACAAAAGCGCATCCACTTACTATCTTCCATGGTCGATTATATCGCCAAAGGATCGCATTTATCTTACAAATGTAAAAGTCCGACTAAGGCAATTCAAACAACATGACTTGGTTTTGAAGAAGATCATTGACAACCAAGATCAATCTAAGGGAAGATTCGCTCCTAACTAGGAAGGCCCATTTGTTGTCAAGGAGGTATTGACAGGAGGTGCTCTCAGATTGCAGGAAATGGATGGCGATGAATTTCCACAGCTTATCAACTCGGACATCGTGAAATGGTACTATGTCTGAAGTTACCATCAAACAAACATCCTGGTTTTGATCATCAAATCACCAGTTATTCCGATTTTGAACCCTTTCTTTTTGCACAATCTTCTGCCCCTTAGGGAAACATACACTTCTAACGAGCAGCCTGGTATCACTTCATTTCAAACCTTCCATACAATTTTGGTTATCCTAAAGACGGGATTTAACCTTTCACAATTTCGGTTATCCTGAAGACGGGATTGAACCTTTCACACTTGCAGTTTATCCTGAAGACGGGATTAAACTTTTCTACACTTGCAATTTATCCTGAAAATGGGATTAAACGTTTCCACACTTGCAGTTTATCCTGAAGACGGGATTAAACTTTTTTACGCTTGCAGTTTGTCCTGAGGACGGGATCAAACTTTTTCCACACTTGCAGTTTATCCCCATTATGGGATCAAACTTTCTTCTCCCCGCAGTATAGCCTGCACATGGGATTCATGCTTTTTATTCAGGTGCAATTCATCCTAAGGGCCGAACTACGTCGACCTGATCTCCTCTTCAATAGGAGTACGTAGGCAACCATATTCTATATGGCCCGGTCGCAATAAAAAACAACAAAAACATTTCTACCCTTTCTATACAAAAACAACAAAAACATTTCTACACCCATCTACCTTTCACATTCAGTGTTGAACCTCTTACACCAGGTTCGAACTATGTAGACTTGATCTCCTCTTCAATAGGAGTACGTAGGCAGCCATTTATGGTTCAGTCTAACCCCTACAAGAACAAAAATTCTTGTCACACGGTACTGGGATCAACCTTCAATTCGCCACATTTCATTGGTTTCAGATCAAAGGGATGGAATTACCCAACCTCTTCTCATAAATAGAAGATTCGGTGACCATCTAAGCTGCAATCGTGCTTCAAAGAGCAATACCAACCCATAAGAGATGGAATTAACTAGGCTTCTCACAAATAGAAGTACTGGTGACCATCTGTGGTGCGGTCAATCTTAGAGAGGAAGAAACTACCCTCCTCTCCACTTTTCCATACAGATACCAGTCCCAAGACACCAAAGATGGTAGGGATTTACAGAAATCAATGATCCGTTCTGAGAGATCTTGCGACGTCTCAATGTCCATTTATCAAGGATAAGTTCAGAATGCATCAAGATCACAAGGCCCTGAAGAAACAGGCAAATATCAAGTAAGTATTAAGGCATAACTAAAAGGGAAGTGAATCAAAATATATTTCCCTGCCATACATAATACTGTTTGATATAAACATATGTGCTTGTACATGACAAAATGGCTGTTTAGTCTGTGCGGCAGAAAATACAAAGCTATCTACAGATTTGTATATATGCGGACTATCAGATCTAACATAGCATCCCTCTCGAAGATGGAGGTAGCGCTGCAAGCTCCTGCCCAAGGGTATCTACACGAGCTAGCGATCGAGGTTAACCGCATAGTGGCATAATGCTCATCAATGTAAGCACTCATGCCTGCAAGATCGACATTCATCTCGGGATCTAATGAATACTATCTCAGAATGGCCACATCCCTAGCGATAAGGCGGCATCCCGCTCCCAATCAATGCATCCCTCGGCCGATATAGCCTCATCCCTCTCTAACAGAGCGCTCTCTCATAGGTCATCGATGTAAGCTCGCTCCAAATGTTGTGCCGAATACCGAAAGTACAATGGCACTTTCGGGGTGGGAGAATCCATCACAAATGTCGGCAGCCCACCCAAAGAAGCCAAATCATCGATGGAAATAATAGCCTCTTTATAGGCTCTCATCGTCGTAATCAATCCTCACACCGTGGATACCGCCATGCAATGATGCGATCTCTGTCTCTATCCTCAAACCGGTCAAACCGACATAACGCACCAATGGGTGGTAAGTGATCATGCCCTCAAACCAGCTAGAGGGAGATAATCCATGCCCGGAGCATGAGTAATGAAGCTGTAGGGTGAGCTAAGCCCTGAACATGGAAATATAGCAAATGGATCTCTAATCCCTACCAGAAAAGCTTACCACGATGCATCATCTGTACACTCCACAGGCCGGAAGGAGTACGACATGGCTATATCATGGGTAGAAGAAAACCCCTGCCGTCTAAATGTGCCAATCGGTTCTCAAGTATGACATACACCACACATACAAAGATGACCGAAGCTACTCAGAACACTCACCGCTTGATAAGTGCAAGAAGATGTAGTGACCTCGTAGTCTCTACAATGATCATCGGTACAATGGTGTGACCCTCCCTGAGAGCTCTCACTTCCATAATGACGCCGATATCCAGCTCATCCATGTACCGCGGCATGAAGACGTATGATAATAAGCATAGAAGCAGTACATCTACTATGGCTGAACGTCAATGGTCCTCCGATGTGGTGAAATCCCCGGAATACCGTGCATAGCTATCCTCAGAGCCAAACCTGTCAAACAGGAAACACTAGGATATCACGTGGCCAGATGTAATCTCGTCCTGGACCACTCTACGTCTCAATCCAGTGAGGGTCATGAACTATCTGCTCATGTCTCCGATAGCCATATGTACGCAAGGTATGTCCAAATGCAAAAGATCGTCAACCGCGCATACTCCTCCAAAGTAGGAGTCAACTCCGGGTCCCAAATCAAAAACCTCGCCTCCGATACCCAAAGGTTTCAGCATACCATCTACAAATCCTGTGGGAACTCAAAACATCAACAGGTCATAGTATGTCGCAACAAATCATCTACGATCACCATATCCGATGGTGATATACTATCATACCATGAGTCAAGATACCAAATACCACCAAAAATGGTGGGGTATGATCAATATGGCTAATCGTCAAGAAGACATCTCAGATGAGCCATATCATAAGGCCATCCAGGTCAATGCCGAATATCTCGACGGACATACATAGATATGCATAACATAATAACATGCATGATACAATAGATGGCAATATGATATAGGAATGGAAAATTGTACATACATTCCTAAGTATATCATCATCTAATACATCTCTGTCAGACTAAAATAAAATACGTGAAATGGGGCGGCTACCAAATACCCAATGAGGCCTATCAAAAGAGATAGCGAGAAATACTTCATAAAAAGTCAATGGTGTCGATGTCTACATCATTGATACTGTCCACCTGATGTAACTCCTCCTAAGTCATTGGATCTCTATCTACAGGATTGTCAGGCCGATACAAGGGAGGATCTGCACCGACAAAGCCATATGGGTCACCTGAGGGGCCAGCGCCAGAGCTGAAAGGATCAAAAGTATCTGCCTCTGAAGGATCTCTACCCAAATACCAATGAAAAGATGTGACCGGTCCAGCTGCCAAGTCAATCTATCAATCTATGTCACATGAGTCGGATCTTTGACACAAGCTAGCCAATCCATCATCATCACGGATCCTGGAACCATATCCCCCATAAACTCTGTAGTGTGGGTCTGAGCTCCAATAGTACGAAGGATCCTCCAATGCTGGAGCATCTCCTGAGACCAGGGGCCCTCTGACAATATAAATCTGTTAATCCCCATCAATGGGATGTCAATGACGGGTGAGTGCAAAACAGGCCAATAAAGCCTGGCAGGAGGCAAGATCGGCATACGGATCTCTCCTATAGTGCTCCTAATAGCACGCTCTCTTAAATAGAGCTCACATCCTCCATCTGTGAAGAAAGGAATCCCGCGGGTGGAAATGACGTACTTTACTCCAGTCGGGTACCCATCCTCAAAACCAGCTCCCTCTCCAGAGTAGGGAATCCATGTGATGACATCGGCTGTCAATAACTCCAGCTGTAGGCAACAATGAGTGAAACCTCAGCAACAGGGACCTTCACAAGTATGGAATGATGCCATCTCCGTCCTCGTGGATAGGTATCTAAACATAACACACTCACAGGATGCAAAACTGCCAACACAAGGGCAAACATCTGCTGTCAATCAACACTCTTAACCTATACATGGGAAAAGACAAGAGAAACACTCACCAGCAAAAATGGGTAGAATCCTTACCACGCCTCGGTCAAGCCCTGCGATCGCATGCGCATTCCCCTGAGGAAATAGGCAAAGGTTTAGGAATCCCAATCATACTCTCCTATACGGTCCACATGTCGAGTGGCGCTGATTAAAACGAAGGACACCGTAAAGGAATTATCTGCTATGAAGCAGCCCCTAATGATCATCAGGAACAATAGCCGAAGAATGCGATCCCTGACTCTCACATCATCGGGTATGGGCTCACTCAACAGCCCGCTCATAGCATCTACGCTCAAAGGACCCGTATGAATAATCCTGCCCTTGAGCGCCTCCGCCGGAACTCCCAACAAGGATCTGACAGTAATAGGGGTAATATCCGCCATGCAAGGCACTGGATCCTCTCCAAACTCTATACCTATGATAAACCGCCAATCCATCGGCATCATCATCATCACCTCACGCCCAGAAATGGAGTGATCGAAGTGCAGTGAAACCATCGCCATACAATGCCCCGAGGTAACCCTGTGGATGAAATGACGGGTAGAATGGAGAAGAACATCCCAAATCCTCAACCATGGACGATCTTCTTCAGTCATCATGCAAAGCCCGATACATAGAGTGGATGTTAAACCAGCTCTCGAGGTCAGGTGGATGTCTGGAACCTACATCAAATGCGATTAACATCGTAATCCTTGACTCTCATTAATAGAAATAAGGAAGATTAAATATCTAACTTCATACCTCATTTATGTGCGCAGTGTATACTAAAGGATGCTTACTCAAGTCACCCAAGATCTGGTTCGCCACTTGAATAATCGCAATTCTCTACTGGGAACACGTGCATGCATGAGCGTGAACCTCGATTGGTACATCCTCCTCCTCGTCCTCAACATTCAAAGACTTCAACCCGAATAGACGATCACCGCTTCCACTAAACGATGAGGTTGTCCGACGTGATCTGCTTGAGGCTCTTCGTAAGCTCTCTCCGCATACACCAAAAGTGGTCCTCATGGAACTACTTCGGTGATCCGGATCCATAATATCTCGACAATAAGTCTCCAAATCACCTCGTAAAGGGTGTGGTAATTTCTTACCGAGCTTTTCAAAATGCATTGTTTTAACATACATCTACATGAGAGTTAAAATGTATGACTACCCAATACCTACATTTTGGGAAAATTTTGCCATAGCCCCTTTGTAAATGGGACTATCCACATGCACATAGGCATGACTAAGTGGCCATTCAAGAAGACACACAGCATACAGTCCATATACATCCTACATGCATTACCACATCATAGTAAAAAAATCCGTAAGTGTAGTCTAATTACCAGGATTATTTTACTTTTATGCCTTTACTCATTTGTCCTCAGATAGGATAAGAAATGACAAGAAAGGTGCCAATTTGACTGCTTCAAAAGTCAAATTTTTCACATCATTATGTTCAAAGATGGTTTAATACTAACATTTGCTATGTTGAATATTTTTATCAAGTCGATCGGCATGCATATTCACTACTATGTGTCTAAATGCATTTCATGTGATAAGTCATTTTCCAACTGATAGAAACCGGAAAAATACATGCATAATGCTACTGTGACAAGAAAGAACGCTTGTACGGCAAGTGGCGATATGCATAAAGTTGCCTGAACTCAACAGATCTGAAGAAAAGCTCTCAGATTTCCTTCGCTGCGCAACTTGAAAATGACTTATAAAAGCAACCATTGGCCTATACATAGGCATGGTTGGCCGCAGGCTCACCTGCGGCTCCTGCAGGTGTACCTGCAACACTTTTACATGGGTCCCACACCTCCAGCTCACTCCAGTTAGAGTTGCAAAGGAGGTCTCACAAGTTGAAAATGCCAAATCAGGGATAAAAATGCTACGCGATTGAGCGAAATAGCCTAAAATCCTGGTTTCTTGTCGGTCAGAGTTAAACTCCCGTCGTCTCAATGGTATTCGCCTGAATGCAGGGTATACTATACCAATTAGCTCAGCTTTCACAGATCATGCTCGGCAATACCCCACAAAGGTCTGATGCCATCATTTGCAGGGTCACAACCCTAAACCTCCCCGGCAGGGGTTACAACGCAAAACCATGAAATACTAAACTTCCCCGGCGGGGGTTACAACGCAAAACCATGAAATATCAAACCTCCCCGGCGGGGGTTACAACGATGAAGTTACAAACTGATAAAGTATCCCCAGTGGGGGTCACAACGCACATCTTTCATGCATCTACATATCCCCAGCGGGGGTTACAATGCAATGCAACCATTAATACACACATCAATGAAGGTCAAGCAACCTTGATGTCATGTCAGCCGATGGCAAGCAAACCCATCAAAGTAACTCATCCACGTATCCCTGGCGGGGGTTACAACACTGAAGTTACAAACTGATAAAGTATCCCCGGCGGGGGTCACAACGCACATCTTTCAAGCATCTACATATCCCCGACAGGTGTTACAACGCATTGCAACCATTGATACACACATCAATGAAGGTCAACCAACCTTGACATCATGTTAGCCGATGGCAAGTAAACCCATCAAAGCAACTCATCCAAGTATCCCCGGCGGGGGTTACAACGCAATGCTACCATTGACACATACATCAATGAAGGTCAAGCAACCTTGACAATGCACCCAGCAGGGATCTATCCGGTGATACACACATCAACGAAGGTCGGGAAACCCTGACGACGACAAACTGTTGGCAGTAACTCCGATAAAATGAGGAAATATGTTACACACATCCTCAAACAGACAAAGCCTTATCCCCACAGAACTCTTACACACAAGAGGTACCTCTATGGAATATAAGCCAGTGTCTAGGATTCAAGACTTTGGTGATAGCCCCAACGTCAACATCCTTGGAGACTTGGATCGCATGTCCAAGCCATCGCTGATTGTC
Source organism: Panax ginseng (assembly GCA_020205605.1). Lineage (NCBI taxonomy): Eukaryota > Viridiplantae > Streptophyta > Magnoliopsida > Apiales > Araliaceae > Panax > Panax ginseng. The sequence continues at coordinate 95,625,249 of CM035129.1, forward strand.
ATCCCAACAGGATACCTGACAATCATGCATCATACATTTGCATCATGTTTCTGCATATAGCATCATGTTTATCTTGCTTGTATTTCAAGTGTCTAGGATTCTTTATCCTATCCATGCCTTGCATTACATGAATATGATAAAGAAGGGCATCTGTAGACACTCGAAATTTTTTGCACTTCACTTACTAACATCATAGGAGGGCGATTCGCCTTCTGAGATAACCCTAGAAGACAGCTTACATCCATTCCGGATACTACCAGAAGTTCAGTTCCAACCCGAAACACAAACCGGGAATTTCATCTCAAACCCGGAACACAAACCGGGATTGTCATTTCCAATCTCGGAGATAACCCCGAGGTATGCAGATCAAAAGACTAGCAACAACACCGGAGATGATAGTTCTGTCTCAGCGATAACACCGTGATATTCAGTTCCAGTCCCAAAAATAACACTGGGAGTAGCGACTTTATCCTTGGTGATAGCCCCAAGGGATGCTTTTGCAGTTCTGGCGATAACTCCGGAATTGTTTTTTTCAAACACATGCAATCAGCTTCAAGCTCATACCTCCTGCTGACGCACTCATACCTCAGACCTAGAGCTAACAACGGGAAGACATGCACACCCAAAGATGACAGTGAGGCATACAACCAAGCAGTCCAATCTCAGATGTAACCATGAGCAACGTCTATTTTCCGCTCAAACCAGCGATAACCTCGGTGAGGAGCCAAAATGTCATCTTATCGCCTTAACGTTTTCTCTCACAAGATGATATCGCGATATACCAACAAGTAGTCCAATCTCAGATGTAACCCTGAGCAACGTTTACTTTCAACTCAAACCGGCGATAACCCCGGCGAAGAGTCAAACGTCATATTGTCCCTTCAACACCTGCGTGTTGTCTCAACACTTCATACATACAAACATCCAACAATGTCCCATAAGAACCGAGGAGTAACAATCCCGAGTGACTATTGCGTGGCAGTACTTTAGATAGAATTTGAAGCTTGAAGACCACGGGCATAGACCCCTCTTCCTGACTTCGTACAACATCTAATCCCTGTCATTGCGTAACTCTCGACACAAGAGGTCTGAAGAAGGTCAGATATACCTCGTTCGGATGCTCGATTGAAGTTCTGCAAGTTCGAGAGGACATTACAGTGCATAAGTGCACGTACTTCGAGACAACGGGACCCGCGAGGCTCGGATACACCACGACTAGCCGCAGGTACAACTGTGGCTGCCGCAGGTGTACTTGCGGCCATTAGTCTATAAATATGAGCCTTGGGGTCAGCCATTTGAGGAAGGGAAGGAGAGGAAAAGGCGAGGAAGCCCTGCCCATTTTACTTTGTATACACATCTTTTGAGTGTTTCCTCATCTTTAAACACTTGTTAGCTCACATATAGCTATCTTTTATCCGGCGGGAGCTGAATCTTTATCCATTTAAAGTCATAGAAGTCTACATTGGCAGCCCACTGTAAGCCTTCTCACATTATATAAAGCCCTCTTCTCATATTAGCACACACTGTTATACACATTGAGAGTCGTGTTCTGTTCATTTGCCCGTACTTCGGTCCGTGGATTTCATTTTTGTCTGTATATATATACTTATATGTGTATATATTTATATATAGACTAACATTATCAAGTTATGCCTTATTTGAGCCTAGACTTTGGTCTGGAGCGTTTATATATTGTTGTCGGACATATCCAATGAGCCTGGATTTTACATCGTGTGTATTTACTCGCATATATATATATATATATATATATATATATATATATATATATATATATATATATATATATATATATATATATATATATATATTTACATTTTTGTCACTTAGAGTTTACTTCGTGGCCTTTTACGACTTTTTATTTACATTTTGTCCTCGCCTCGAGTTTACTTACGTGGCGCTTGATCGCTTTTACAGCTTTATTTACATTTCGTCCTACCTAGAGTTTACTTGTGGCGTTGATCGCTTTTATAGCTTTATTTACATTTTGTCCCACTTCGAGTTTACTTCGTGGTGGTTAATCATGTCCATATATATATATATATATATATATATATATATATATATATATATATATATATATATATATATATTTACCGCTTTTAAATATTTACATTTCATCCCCATGGAGTTGCTTCGTGATGGTTGATCATGTCCGTATATATATATATTTACAAATTTTATATATATAATCGCCATCGCTTTTCCATACAAATTGCAAAGATCACGTGAGCTAGGGAATCATGTGATCACGATTCAGTCCATCAATCTAGAATTAGTTCCCATGATGGACATTTTCAGCTGTAAGCAGCTTGTACATTATTCTACAATGTCTGAATTTCCTTGGATGGCTATCATGCCCATGAGGAGTTCGGCACTGCTGTATATTATTTTCTCGAGAATGCTTCACATCTCGAAAATAAAAGCAAACAACCCGAACATTTAATAATAAATTGGAAGTATCAAAGGCCTCAATTACTATTGAGCATATGGTTTGAAATAACCTCTTTTATAAAACGTCATTGCTATATCTTGTTTAAAACTGAATTTTTATATAAATTCAAACCCTATGTATATAGGTGCGAACGAGGTACAACACTACTTCCAAATAATTGCACATTGATCCCCCCCCCCTCACACACACACACATATTCATATAACAGTTTTTTTGAAAAGTGGCGGTCACCGTGGCAACACGGATGTCGGGGGGTGCTTAACACCTTCCCTCCGCATAATCAAGCCCCCGAACATAGATGAATCTCGGTTTCATAGAGCCGTTTAGCAGTGTCACATCACTAGGTCAATGTGCAAACCTTTTCGGTTGCATTGGTGCAACCAGTTAAATACACCAACTAGCGACTCTTAAAGTCAAATCATCGACATTATACATATCAGACCTTTTTCACTTGTTTTTTCAAAAAAATCCCACATTAACATAAGAACACCAAAAAACAAGTAAATCTAAAAGGACACATAAAAAAATCCCAAATATTTTCTAACAATATACTAATTAAAGAAATTAAATACCATTTAATATTTAAATAATTATAAATATTATAAAAAATATTCCAATTGGTCAAAAATTATTTTTCATAATTTAAAATAATTTTTTAAAACCATTTTAATAATTTTTATAATTTATTTCTATTTTTAAACAATTTTAGAAAATCAAAAAAAAAAAAATAATTAAACCGTTTTAATAATTTTTATAGCCTTTTTTAAGCGACACTTAGCATCATCTTGGTGTTCTTGAGCCTTAAGAACAACATGCGATTCGTTAATAACTTGCTTTGTTTGACCACTTGCAATTAATTTGTTTAATTATGTTTTGGGTTGTCTTAAACATCAATCTTGTAGTCATTATACAACACTACAACGATCAATTCTTATCTCGATCAAACAACAAACACAACAAGGAGATCTTGGCTCTCAAACATCCTATCGTACCATACCTGGGTTTTCTGGGCAACTTAGAAATCCAAGGCAGTTTGAGTGTCTCATTTTGAGCTCAATTAGCTAAGTGTTATGGTTCTTCTTTTGGTGATTTCTTGGTTCATACTCGTAGTATTCATAACAAGGAACAACACTACAACAATAGATCAATTAAACAACAACCAAATCACAAGTTACAGCTCAGTCAATCTCTGTTAGAACGGGTGTTCATAAAGTTTTTGGAAATTCCCAGAAATGCTAAGTCAGGCTCGGATGGCTACTTTGACCGATCATTCCATTCGATCTATTTCTTGTTTAAAGGATCTAAAGATATGAATATAAAGTGCATACAACCGGCTACATGTTTAATACAACAACAACATCAAATAGTATAAAACCTGACAGATCTTAAGCCCACAAAATGTTGTCAGACGTTGATTATGGCTTTCTGGGTTACCCATAATTGGCCCGATCATGCCCGGTCAAAGGGTTTTGACCGTTAATAGCACACGATCTAGGCATCCAATGGCTGTGATACCACTTCTAGATCAAAGATAGCCTACCAAACTATAGAGCTAACACATCAAACAACAAAAATCATAAATACATAAAGATCTACATCCACTGACATTTGATTGTCATAGCCCTTAACTGTTCTTGGGTAGTTTTGAAAATCAACACTTTTAAAGCCATTTGATGCTATGGATCTATGGTATATCACCATAGATCATCATAAAACATCACATAACACTTATAAAAACACAAAATTAGAAACTCTAACTTAGCATACATGATCAAAATATAAGTCTAGTGTTTATACCTCTCTTATCAAATCTTGATCTTAGATCTCCTTAGTTGTTCTTGGTGATCTAGGAGCTGTTTAGGGGACTGATCTACTTAACAAATTCGGGGTCTTGGTGAGAGAGAGAGAGAGTTGGTGAGAGCTTGGGGTGTAAAATGAGCAAATGCTAGACTTTATCTCTCTCAAATCTATATATATTGCTTGACATGTTGCTAGATCTGATGTGTTGGCTGATATTTGTTGGATTTCTATGTCACAAAGTCAATGTAGTTGCTCACCAACTAAAGTTGCTAGCAATTTCTACAAGTCACCAATTAAAGAAATAAAAAAGGGCATTTTGTCATTAGCATTTTAATTTTAATGGCATACTAGACAATTGTCCAAACCCTTAGGGTTTAACCCTAAGGTTCTAACCCTTAGGTTTTAAAACATTTGCTTCTAAAATTTCTAAATTAGGGTTTTAATTAGAAAATTTTAAAATTTCAAAATTATAATTATGGTTTCCTAATTAAATTAGAATTTTCTAATCATATTAACGTTTAATAAATACATTAGGCTTGCCAATTAGGATTAGGGTTGCCTAATTATGGTTTAAGAATCTCGAATATGAAATTAGGGTTTTTTGGCTTTCGATTAGGGTTTCTAACTGTGCGTTAGGGTTTCTAATCCTGAGATTAGGGTTTCTAATATCTTATTAGGGTTTATAAATTTTAAATCTTATTTGATCTATCATTTCTTAATATTCCTATACAGTACAAACACGTATTCATCTATACAATTATTTTAATTGCATTTTCTACTGAATCCCTCATCGGAAATTAGGGTTAGGGTTTTAAAAAGTTGTTAAGCATAACTCTACTCTAATTTCTCACCAACACACAAATTGACTACTTCTCAAGACTCAGTATCACAAATACACAATACAATATCTCAAATTACCGCTTTCTTATTCTCTACAATATTTTAAAGTTGTATCATCAATTCATTATTATCAACACAATATTAATTTGTGTTTCAAATATTAACATGTGACTTGAATCTATAAAAGAAAATAATTCACAGAAATCTCTGTCTCATAATTCTCGCGCAATTTAAGTATTAAGCGAAATCATTACCTGTTGCCACCTCCTGAGTAGCCACTGCCTCCTGCGCCGTCATGTTGAATGTACGGGCAGTTGATCTTCCTGGCTGTGCAGGTCCTCGAATTGCCAAGGTTCCACCACCGGGTCCCTTGTTAACGCTTTCCTTCTCAGTATTCCTCTTTGGACAGTTCCGTACCATATGATCAGTCGATCCGCCCGCAAAACAACCTTGAATTTTCTTTGAACTGGGGCAATTGGGTGACATGTGCCCCTCTTACCCGCAGTTATAGCAGACTCCTTTCTTCTTCAGACAAACACCTGCATGGTTCTTCCCACAAGTTGAACATGGTTCCCTTCCTTTCTTATTTCCTTCAGTCTTGCTACCCGATTGGGTATTCTCACTCCACTTCCTCTTTTTAAGGTTACTACCACCACTGCTTCCTCCATCATTGGTCTTCTTCTTCTTTTCCTGATGAAATTGAGATGCAGCTTCGATCCCTCCTTAAGAAATTAATGCTTTCTCCAACAAAGCCGCGTACGTGTTTATCTACAGAACCCCTACCTTGTTGAATATCCCTAGCTTCAGCCCATTCTCGAATCTTCTCGCCTTTCTTGGTTCTGTGTCCACCTGATGAGGTGCAAATCTCACTAATTCGTTGAATTTAGCTGCATACTCAGAAACAGACAAATTCTCCTGCTTTAGTTCTAAGAACTTAACTTCCATCCGAGCTTGCATACTCGGTGAGAAGTAGTTCTCAAAGAACAACTTATTGAATCTTGTCCACGCTACCACCGTTGTACCAGCTCTTGCCTGATTAGTCTCCCACCAATAATTAGCTTTTCCCTTCATCAAGTATGTAGCAAAAGCTATCTTCTGCTCTTCTGCCACTCGCGCAATGATGAATGTTTTCTCCATCTCCTTCACCCAAGTTTGGTCTTCAATCGGATATGTGGTTCCATTGAATTCCTGCGGTCCTACCACTTTAAAGTCCTTAAAGTTAGCCAATCTATCAGCTGGCTGATTTCTCGCTCTTCCACTTGCTGGAGCTCTATTTTCTATAGCTTCGGCTATCATATTTGCAAAGTTTTGCATTGGGTCAGCTTGACCTCCTTCATTATTCACTGACTGCTCTTCTCTTCTCTTTGATTTTGATTTTGTCGTCTAGGCGGCATGATCTGATTTAAATAAAAATCTTATATTAATTCTCTTTCTCTATACAAATTCTTAACAAAATAAGAATTCAACACATAGTTCTCATATAATAGCATATTTATTCAAAAAGCACATAGTACATATAGTACTTAACACATATTACTATCCCTTTTTTAAAAAAAAAAAAAATTAGGGTTAACATACACAACTTTACACAAAAAGTTTCAATTCTCAAACTTTACACAAAAAGTTAGAATTTTTCATTCTCACATAACCATTCCCAGTTCATCAAACTTACCACACTTATGAGTTCAGTAACTTGCCACAATTATATGAGTGTATGAACTTATCCAAGTCAGACCTTTGGCATCCATTCATTTTGAGGGTTCGTAATATTTCATATAATCATGAGTCATGAACTTACCATAACTATGAGTTTTAAGAACACACAAATTAATCTTAATCTTATATTCATATAGTAAATAAAGATTTCATTCATACAAACATATATATTTACATATGCTTATACATCGTTCTCGATATTACAACTTTTAATATCATAAAATTCTACCAAAAGATATTATCACTTATATCTAAGTTGTCTACTGACCACTCCCTTCACCAGTCTTCTTCTTGTTGGCACACTTGTTGAATCTGTGACCCGTTCGCCCACATGAAAAACACTTCCTCAAATTTGGCTTGGGACAATGTAAAGAAATATGTCCTTCATGCTTACAATTGAAGCACACGTTCTTCCACATCATGCATTCTCCCACGCGGGTCTTTCCACACTTGCTGCAAGCTTGCCTCTTCTTCGGGTTTGAATTTTCAGAGTTGTCGCTATCTTTGTCCCACTTTTTCTTTTTCTTGTCTTTCTTGCTGGCTCTTTCAGATGATCCACCACAAAAAGAGTTTACAATACAACATAATAATAATAATAATATTCATTATACTAATTTATCACTATGCCTTTTCCTTTGTTCTTCTTCGCAGCACCTTCTACAACTTCGTCCTTATCTGAAAAGTTTTATTTAGCAAGGGTGAGCAACATGTTTTCCCCGCAAGTTAAGACATACAATAAAGGTATAGAAATTAATATCAAGTCTTCTCACATTCTACGCAACAATAATCTAATAATGAAAGAGTACAACGCTTTCAAGGTTTTCTACGATATTCAAATGAATAATCAAAAATTAATTCTACGAAATAGTAAAATGGAATGTTTTCCAGATTTATGTTGAGCGATCCATTGGATCTTGAACTTCTCTTCTCGAGTAACTATCAAAGAATTGACTTCGATATACCCAGATGTATCAGATAACCATAAAGATTAAATCATACCCCTTTGCAAGTATATAAAGTGATCAGCTTTATTATACCCTATATTATGCATAATACTTAATCGCGCGCAAAGGTCAAGTATACAACCAATAAAATGTTCCCTTTATATAAAAGGTTATTCTTCTTAGTCTTAGAATCAAGATTTTGATCTAACAACGAAATAGTGTGATTTCAAATTCTAATTACTTCTTGATCTAGCTGAAATAATTGGCATCGATCTGTCAATAATAATTGAATTCTCTTCTCGAACCTATCACGTTCTAACAAATGTTCGTCTAGCCAGAATAATTGGCTAAGACATTTCTCAACATAATTCGACAATAAACATGAATTATCTGTACAGTCAATTCTATCTTTTATGGATATGAATATCCAACAACAGTTATTCTACAAATATATATTTTCTGAATCAGTAATTCAATTTGAAATATTAAACATGCACTAACTGCGAATAACCAACAATAAATTCTTGGACGTGGTAAAATTAACAATAATTAACCACTATAATGTTTAAACAATATTAACTCAAGGTTGAGTTAGGAAACTTGCCTCTTCCGCTGATAACAGCTACACAATAAACTTATCTGCTTTCGAAGGACCTATAACCAATATTATCGGTCTCACAATTAGCACAATAATTCACAACACGCATCACTGTATTCTACAGTCAAACTTCTCCTAGACACATTACCACATAGCTACATCAGTGTTTATAACCTATATAAACACTTAACAAGTCTAACTATTTCGGCCTGGTTGGACTTTGATCCATTCCCGGTGTCCTGGTCACCCTATTCGACAATTAACAAAGTTATTGTCAATTAAATTCGATTTCTAAGCTTCAATATTATTTTAGATAAGTCAAATATCATTAATAATATTTTTCAGAAGCTTTTAATAATTTATCAAACAATTATTATAATTTATAATAATTTTCAAACATCGAACCATTTTTAAATGATTTAATTATTAAATAATCTTATCATTATTAATATTTAATAATATAAAATTATTAATAACATACTTGTCAAAATATTAAAGTTATTATCAATAACTTAAAATATTTTAAATCATCAATATTCTACTTAAATGATTTTTAAAATACTTAAAATCATTTTTAAATCATCACCATTAATATTTAAATATTAATGAAATTATCATCAAAATATTAAAAGTTATTAATTATAACTTAAAATATGTTTAAATCATTTTTCTCATTTTTAAATGATTTTAAATCAATAAAATTATTTTAATTCTTTTTTATTTAATATTATAATTAAATAAATCTAATATCATTAATATTAATTTATTAATGAAAATTCTCCAAAAATATTGAAAATTAAATTTTATAATTCATAATATTTTCTAACACTTTATTCTTATTTAAAATGATTTTTAAATTAATAAAATCATTTTTAACTTATTTATTTAATTTATTAATTAAATAAATATAATATCATTAATATTAAATTATTAATGAAAGTTCTCTAAAAATATTAAAAGTTATATTTTCTAACTCAAAATATTTTTAAATACATTAATCTTATTTAAAATGATTTTTCATAATATTAAATCATTTTTTCTCTAATTTATTTAATATACTAATTAAATAAATTAAATACCTTTAATATTTAAATAATTATAAATATTAAAGAGAAATATTCCAATTGGTCAAAAATTATTTTTCATAATTTAAAATAATTTTTAATAATTTTATAATTTATTTTTATTTTTATTTTAATTTTTTTGAAAAATCAAAAATAAAAACTAATTAAACTGTCTCTATAGGCCTTTAGCGACATAAATCATCGTCATCTTGGTGTTCTTGAGCTCAAGAACACCAACATTAACGTTATCACACCGCCTTGTTTGACCACTTGCAATTCATAGATTAAACATGTTATGGGCTATCTCAAGCATTGATCTTGTAGTCAGTATATAGTACTACAGTTATCAATTCTTATCTCGATCAAACAACAACACAACAAAGCGATCTGGACTCTCAAAGTCCCTGTCAGACCATACCTGGGTTTTCTGGGCAACCCAGAAACCCAAGGCAGTTCGAGTGTCTCATTTTGAGCTCAATTAGCTAAGTGTTCTGGTTCTTCTTTTGGTGATTTCTTGGTTCATACTCGTAGTATTCATAACAAGGAACGACACTACAACAATAGATCAATTAAACAACAACCAAATCACAAGTTACAGCTCAGTCAAACTTTGTCAGAACGGGTGTTCATAGAGTTTCTGGAAATTCCCAGAAATGCTAAGTCAGGCTCGGATGGCTACTTTGATCGATCATTCCATTCGATCTATTGCTTGTTTAAAGGATCTAAAGTGCATACAACCGCCTACAAGTTTAATACAACAACAACATCAAACAGTATAAAACTTGACAGATCTTAAGCCCACAAAATGTTGTCAGACGTTGATTATGGCTTTCTGGGTTACCCAAAATTGGCCCGGTCATGCCCGGTCAACAGGTTTTTACCGTGTATATCACACGATCTAGACATCCAATGGTTGTGATACCACTTCCAAATCAAAGATAGCCTACCAAACTATAGAGCTAACACATCAAACAACAAAAATTATAAATACATAAAGATCTACAGCCACTAACATTTGATTGTCAGACCTCTTAACTGTTCTTGGGCAGTTTTGAAAATCAACACTTTTAAAGCCATTTGATGTTATGGATCTATGGTATATCACCATAGATCATCATAAAACATCACATAACACTTATAAAAACCCAAAATCACAAACTCTAACTTAGCATAAATGATCAAAATATAAGTCTAGGGTTTATACCTCTCTTATCAAATCTTGATCTTAGATCTCCTTAGTTGTTCTTGGTGATCTAGGAGTTGTTTAGGGGACTAATCTACTTAACAAATTCGGGGTCTTGGTGAGAGAGAGAGAGAGAGTTGGTGAGAGCTTGGGGTGTAAAATGAGCAAATGCTAGACTTTCTCTCTCTCAAATCTATATATATTGCTTGACATGATGCTAGATCTTATGCTTGCCTTCTTCCCTGGGCTGGCGCTGCGGCGCCAGGCCATAAACGCAAAAAGTTTTTCTAAGTGTTGGAAAATGTTTGAGATGGTTACTTCACAATCTCATAACCCCTTCGTTATAACTCAGAACGAGGTCATTCCAAATTCATTCTCTTCCTTATCTCACGTACTTCAATTCCCCTTGGACAGAAATTTATTCTGAATCTGTTAATATGCCATTCGATTTGCTTAATCTTCATCATTCGTTTATTTTACGTTATTAACGTTCTTCGTTCGTTCGTCCGTAATTTGGTCATCCGAACTCGGAACTCATTCGTTCTTGAGTCCATGACTCACATTTTCTACGTTCTCTTACATTCTTATGAAACCCTACACCATCGAGTCCATTTACACACTTTCTATTTCTCGTTCGTCTTTTACGAAATTTTTTCCATAACTTCGTTATAGCTAAGTTTAATCCGTTCTTCATGAACATTTCTACCGTTCCTAACCAAGCAATAAGCAACTAACTTATACGCGAGGGTTTTAAACTTATCCATCAACAACAAATTATAACTACGATGGTTTTAAATTTGTCCATCAAAAATGTTCTTCGTGTTCTTCGCGTTCTTCGTTTTTAATCGATATTTTGATTACAATTCCACTTTTTCTAGGAATTCTATGTTATGAAACACCATTCCTTACTTATATCACCGAATCATTCATATTATTCATTCGGATCATTCAAATTCATTACGAAATGTATACTTCCTTAAGAAATTTATAAACTAAACTTCTAATTCTTATTTCTTCTTTTTCTCATGATTTCAACCATATGAAAATCATTCTTAACATCTTTTACTTCTATTCTCTTTAAACTATGTTTTGAACATATAAAACTTAAAGAAAAATTATTCAGAAGTTAGGTTTTTGATACCTTTCTTCTTTAATCTCCTTCCGTTGGACAAAGTTTGCTCACGAGCTAGCTTTTCCTCTTCCTTTTCCTCCCCATCCGACTTCTCTCTCTATATATATATATATATATATCTCTCTCAAGTGTTGGTGATTTTCAAAATCACCAACAAATGAACTTAGGTTCTCTTTTATAGATTTTCAAAACTAGGGGAAAAATAGTCATTTTGCCCCTAAGGTTACTATTCACACCTCCTTACTAAACCTCCTTACTATTCACGAAGCTTCTCCCGGAAGCTTCGTCGTGGTTCTGTCTTTCGGGATTCATCCGACAGTTTTAAAAACTGTGATTCTCATAATCCAAATATTTTTAGATATTCCGTCTTTCCTTTACCGATTAAATTTTAGGTATTCTTCGGATCTCCGAAAAACTAAAAAACACTTTTTGATGTTAATCGTTTTCCTTCACGTTTTCCCCTAACATTGTTAAACGAATGAAAATTACATAACAATACTTTCCATCGTTTTTATTTTGTCCGATTTTTACACGTTTTTCAAGAAAAACTTTTATCGACTTACTTAACTTTTCACGATATATTATCGTCAAATCTTTCGACGGAATGTCATTTCGACATACCGAACTCTCGGAAAGGCTTACGTTATTCAAACCCTAACCCTTAAGGTTTTTTCGAGTGAATAGTGCATATTTCGTCTTTTTCCTCAAAAATATGTTTGTTCCCAAATTTTTTTTTTTTCATCTTAAAAATTCTTACTCGTTCAGTCTAGCTCGTAGCCAGAATCCTCCCACATTATAATCATCCTAGGTTATAAAACGATTAATAAACACATAGCAAGAATATTATTAATAAAAATTCATTTTATTAATAACTAATTCTTTAAATCTTAAATTCTGGACAATCCGATTTTCTAGGTTGTCACATTCTTCCACCCTTATAAAAATTCCGTCCTCGGAATTTCTTAAAGCTACACCCATACCCGGGTCATCACATTCACCCCTTCTTCACAGAATTTCGTCCTTGAAATTTTTCTCAACAAACATTCCCTCACCTTCATAACTTATCAAGAATTATGAAGTGGAATGAATAACGAGGATTATAAGAATTCCTTTAAAACATTTCGTACTTTTGTTGAGGGGTCAAATAGACCATGAACTCTTACTAGGTTTAACAATATTTCGTCATTACCCTTCTTTCACGGTTAGTTTACAATCACCAAGAAGGTAAACTACCTCTTCCATACATAGGCGATCAACCAATCGTATAACCCCATTTTGGGGTGTGTTGACCTCAGACTTAATCAGTAGATTCCACATCAAAGCAATTTGGTTTGGCACAACTTCTAAAAGAAAGCTCGATTTTCTTTTAAACATGACATACCATTTATCTTAGCCAAATCAAGTAGCTTAGACCACACCAATAAATTGGATATCAACTTGAAACATTCGTCTAGTCAAATCAATTAACATCGACTACTTCTTTAAATTCTTTCACAATACATCAAAATATTTTATGACGTCATGATACCATACTTTTCACAGTACGTTGAGGACTTCGTCAGTTTATGACTTCGTCATTATATATCATATAATTGCGGGTTGTTGATCCTAAGATCACATCCAATAATAGGTTCAATTGGATTAACAACTCCATCATTTTACCATCCTTGCATCGAATGCACGGATGATATAAAATTCATTTTGATATTTCAAATCAATTTCTGTCTAGCCGAAACAATTAGCATAGACATACAAAGAATAACTCTTTTAAAATCCATTGGTTTTAAAAATTTGAACCAATTATTTCCTTTTAAAAATGCACATATAAGCACGATTTCAATAAACATCAAAATCTAGTGCAGCTAGATAACTTGGAATATCCTATTCTCCATCTTCCTTCATTATCTTACCTGCGATAATACTTACTCTTCTAGCACCTTCAATGCTAAGCCTACCGAAAATAACTTTTTTTTGTCTAAACATTCCTATACCATCCACTTACCACACTTTATGTATTTAAGAACTTTCCACAACCATATGTGTTTAAGAACTTATCTTCGCGATATATAATCCAAGAACAAATCAAGGACTATCCATATGCTTAGGGCTCAGAAATATAGCATATAACTATGAGTCACAAACTTTTCATAAGTATGAGTTTCAAGAACTCGCACCTAACTTATCATGTTCTACCTATCAAGCATATATATGAGAAAAGATTCACCTTCTCATCATATAAATATTGATAGCGCGACATATTCCAATGATTATCACTATAATAAGCTACGCAGTTGTTACACCAAAGCACAAACCGCTACCCATAACAACGGTTCATACAACTCAGCTATCACATGAGTCCTCAATTGAAATCTTATAACTTTTAACTTTTCTCTTTACTTAATACGAATTTTCTTTAATTCGTATGCTATCCTTCACAACTCAATCTGAGTTCTTCTTCGTGTACTAATTCATAATACCATTCATTTATAACATTAGCTATAAATCATTCATCGTTTAACAGATCATCTGTTATTACGATTCACTATGATCACATGGTGATCTTCTTCCTTAATCATTTAATTCAATGATTTTCTTATCAGTCTCTCTACGATTATAGCCTTAGGTACTCATACCTAAGGTTTATAACCTATCAGCTCTGATACCAACTTGTCACGCCCCAAAATTCGGTCTATCTTCACACCTAAATTATGTGCGTCATGAGTACATCATTCTGTTAGGTTTGTAATATTCATGAATGCAATCAAATTGCACAAAATAAGCGGAACCATGGAAAATTAAAGTTTTAAAATTTTATAAACCATTTACCCGAAGCATCCTTTATGCACAATTATTAAATAAACAAAAATATAAAGAACAAGAATCATATCCTTGAAGATTCGAGCTTCCTCAGGTACAAGTTCACCTCCAAATCTTTTCTCGTTCAACTTGAATCCACCTGGTTTGGTCCCTTCCTTTGATCAACGTTAGCCACACAAGTGTTTGGCCTCTAGAGGTGATCCACCAAGGAAGAATAAATATTCAAGAAAATGGTATTTAACAAAACCCTAGTTTTTCTATCTCTCATAGAAAAAGAGCATACTCTCCAACAATTAGAATCACGTATATTGATATATGATATAAGACTCCTCTTATACAGATATCAGTTAACCCCTTCTAATCTAATTAGAAAATAGGGTATTATTTAATTAATTAAATTTATTTAATTAATTAAGCTCCCTAATCTTATTAGGGATAATTAATTAAACTCTTTTAATTAATTTATCCTCCTAATCTTATTAGGAATATATGAGAGTACTTTTATTAATTAATTCCCAAACTCCTTTAGGAATTAAATAATAATAATAATAAGACTCCTCTTATTAATTTATATTTAATATTTTCAAAATATTAAATAATAAATATTAAGCTATTTAATTTACTCTATCTCCATATATTAAATTAAATATACTTAACTTGTGACGCCCCCAAATCTGGGTCTCTTCTAACCCAACAGATGGTGCTACACGGTACTGCCATTCATTCATTCATTCCATTGAACAGTCTAAAAAGGACTAATATAACTTATATATATATTTGAAATAATATTACATTACCCAAGTTCTTTGTAACCCATTCGTTTGTTCTTGTCATAATATCAAATATATTACAATCGTACCTATACTATTACATAAGTAATCTAAGGGTTCGTCTTTTCCTTGCCCTTGCCCTTCGCTTCTTTGCCTTGATCCGCTTCGATCTTGGTTTTGTGTTCATATGGTTCAAGCAAGAGTGAGCATGACTAGCTCAGCAAGTACTACAATTCTAATAAACAACATGCTTAAAACATAGAATTCATATATCTTCAATAATTGAACAATAGTTACGAAGTACTATCGATAATTCAAAATAGCACTTCTTTTCCTTCAAAACGTTTTACACAACCATACTCAGTGGAATAACAATTATGGCTCAAGTCTATGAGCATTCATAAGTTCTTTTGAAAAGGACAACCCGGCACTAAGTCCGTAAGTCCGGCATAGCTTACGAGCACTTTTGAGTGATCAGCTCATAGTACTTTATGTTGATCAACACTACATTCATTAAACGTGTATACGTTTAAGTTGTGGCAACCTCACGTGCCTGTCGTTAAACGACAAAAACATTTTAGCATACTTGGTCTTCGATTGAAAACCATGCCAATATAACTCGGTAACATTAATCATGCTTGATAGATTCATATTATAAGTCTAGACGATAGAATTGGCTTTAGACTTCATCGTTAAAAACTTCATGCGAAAGAATACATGAATTACACAGCTTGTCTAGACTGAACTGGAACAAGGGTTAGAATACTTGCCTTCAGCGTCTACTTACTGATTAACACACGTACACTTTAAGTCTCTATGATTCTACAATATATAATCATATAACTTACCACATTAGGTCATACATAATCAAGTATGTTTACTATTATATCTTACCCTTCATCTTAACGTAATTCCTGACTTAGATTCGTTATTAGGGTTTCCGGCTTTAATTACGTCATTCACACTCCGGTCATCTTCAATTGATTATTAACTCTTAATCAACATGCATTAGTGTCTTACAAGTACCTGACAATGTCTTAAACATGTTATGATTACATCTTAATTCATTACTAACTAGTTTTCTTTCCTTCTACACTTGAAATCTTTCTTTTCTATCATTTTCTTGTATTTGGCCTTAACGCCAACAATCACTTCAGATCTCGTCTTGCATGCGCACGAGTTAGCGATGTCTTGGTTCTAACAGCCTCGTGTTTGCATGGCGCGGGCTTTTAGTCTTGGAGTCGCGCCATGGCGCGGACTCTGTGCCTCAGACAGTTTTGCAGTTTTAAAATTTTAGCGAACTTCCCGGACGCATAACTTCTTCGTTTTAAGTCCGAATTGGTCCGTTCAAAAGCCTACGGTTCACAAATTTCATAATCTACGCGTTCATGCAAGAATTTTATCTATTTGACTTCGTTTGCTAAAATTTCACCTATAAGTTCATTTTTAACGAAAACGATAAACGTTCGTGAACGTTCAACGCTCGTTTCTTCGTTTCAAGTCGGAATCCGGTCATTTTTGAGTCCGCAACTCTATAATGACCAATATGACTTGTCTCCATCGAAAACCAACATTTCCAAATTCAAACACAAAATACGACTTCCATTCTGAGAATTTCACGAATTCGACGATAATCGTCCAATCGTGTGATTTCTGTCAAATCTTCTAAACTAAGCGTTCTAAATGGATTTTAATCAACATACGATCATTACAAGTTATTTACTACACCAACTTATAATCAAAGTAGGTTTTGACTCATTTTCATAAGTCATTGTCTTATTTAACTTATGAACTACAAATTCTCATTTAATGACTTACTATGAACTTAAGTCCACTAATCAATGTTCTCATGCTATAATCAACATACTAACCATCATATGACAACATATGATAAGTTCTTCATGATTCTAACAACTTATTAGAGTTCAAGTTGTTTATTCAACTTATTCGGCTTAAGTTCATTCCTTATTAACTTATTACATGATATTATCAAACCATCCCCCTTCTCTATCAATCCTATCATAATAGAGATGAAAGAACATTGGACACAAGATCATTACCTTTGAAGTCTAACTTCTTCTTTTTGGAAAATCTAACTTTAACTTAAATGTGCTTATTTTCTCTACCAAATAAGTAGCTTATATTTGAGAGGAGTTGAGAGGAAATTTAATCAAGCAAACAAATGATGGAGAGCTTGCTATTTATAGGCAACTTAAAGCTAGGGCATTATGGTCAACTAGACATCCCACCTCCTCATTCCACCTCCTCAATTAATCTCATTAATTCCACCTCCTTACTATTCATAACTTTGGCTCTAAGTAAACTTGGCTAGCACAACAGTTGCTCACCACACTACTTGATCATCACACATAATCCTTGCCCATCAAGCTTACCCACTTCGTACTGGGTTTGACCCATGGATCAAGGCTTCTCATTGGGCTTGGTTAATTAATCTAACTACTTTCTTAATGGGCTTGTGCTACATAATTTGGACTCATGATATATCAAACACTTGTTCTTGATTGTCACATTATATTGGACTTCTACTATTAGGTTTATAATCCTACAAGTCCATTCCCTTTAATTCAATAACTTAACATACATACCTTACGTATATCTAGTATACTAGTTCGTATATTAATTCTTAATATACGTTATCTCATTCTTCATACATAATAGTACAATACATCCTATTATACTTACATTCAATACTTTCATATAATGACTACACATTATACGATCACAACTCTCTTCCTTTAACGTTTAATAACCCAACGTTCCCAAATTAAGTCCACATGCGAAATATTACATTTTCCATACTTAGGTTATTATTACATAATCAATATCACCTCGATATTATAACGTTACGTATTTCTTGGAAGTTCAAAAATAATTCCCGAGTAGAAATCGATGAATAGTATTTTTCAAAAAATTTCTCGAAAAACTTTTATTTTCATTTTAGAAATTCAAACACTTTAATTCTCCCACGTAGTTAAAATACTACGACGTATGCACTTGGTGTGGAGCGAACCTCGCCAGTTCATTGAACTTGGCAGCATATTGGGGAACCGTCATGTCCCCTTGTTTCAACTCCAGAAAACGCATCTCCATCCTTCTCTGCATGCTCGTGGGAAAGTAGTTCTCGAAGAATATCTCCTTGAACCTATCCCACGTCAAATTCGCTATCCCAACCCTAGCCTAATTGGCTTCCCACCAAAAGTTGGCCTCTCCCTTCATCATATAGGTCGTAAAGGCAACCTTCTGGGCCTCGTTGACATTTTCTATTACAAATGCCTTTTCTATCTCCTTAACCCATGTTTGGGCTTCGATAAGGTCCGTAGTTCCTTTGAACTCCGACGGACCCACACTCTTGAAATCCTTAAAGGTAGTAGCTCGTGCTACTCCTGGATTTACAAGGATATTAGCCCCTGTTCTATTAAATGCAGCGTTTATTAAGTTAACAAACTCCTGCATCGGATTAACCTGACCTCCCTCCGGTTGATTTACATTCGTTCCTTGGTTACGTTGCACTCTTCTTGGCGGCATTTTACTGATACAATAAACACATTGCGTTATTATTCATTTCTTTATTAGTTATCATTTAATATTAAACAATAACCCCAACATTCATAACTCATTGCTTTCCATAAAAAGATATTTATATTCATTCTCGTAGTATAATACTACATTGGTTACATACACAACCTAAGTTGATTACATTACTTTCTCGCTATCACTTTCCAAAAATTGGGATTTACAAAAAACTACCCTTTACTATACAAAAAGGGCTTTACGTCACTACTACTTACAAAATATTTACATACTACCTTAAATACCACTAATCTACATCTGCCTCAAGGCATTATCGAAATCTGTAAGACCCCAACTTATTATAAATAAATTTGAATTTTCCTCTATTCATTATTCTAAATTAATAAGGTATTAATTTGATATAATGCTTTGGTTATGGGTGAAATGTGCAAAGTTTACAAAATAAGCAAGTGGTTATAAAATATTCATTTTTGTCGGGGAATATTCGTTTGGTCATGGAATATTCTTGTTGTCGGGAATCTCCGTCTGCATTTACTATGCGATCATTTTCATGGGCCCCATAACGGAAAACGGTTGGATGAAAGAAAACGACAAAGTTTGAGTAATACGCGTGGTTGCACAGTATTGTTGAATTATTGATTCGTATGTAAGAAGGCACTACTCAATAATTGTTACAGTAGTTACTGTTCAATATTTTATTTTATTGATTCAATAATTGTTGCGTTGTTAGTTTATATTATTATTGTTTCAATAATTGTCACTACACAGTATTTTCCATTATCAGATCAATAATTCATATTATTTGAATAATATTATTAGATAACATTATTGGCAATGTCTAGAAAGGAGAAATCCTTATTGGAAAGCCCCCTCTTTCCTGGGAACGGCCTGGTTGTCATAATTGTGACTGTAATATTATTTGAGAATAATTAGTTATTGATTTATATGATAAGAAAATATTTATTTGATGTGGATATAAATGATGCATTTATTTATTTATGTGGTTATAAATGAAGGAATTATTGCTGAGGTGTTTTATCAGTATTTTGTCGGACTGGAAGTATTAAAATTCATCCGTTTGTGGATTTGATTTATTTTCTGCTTGGAATTTGGAAAACTCAAAGCTACAAAGTTGTAGAGAATTTAGATTTAAATGTGGAATGGACATAAAATTCTTATTTTTTGATAAACGAGCTATTTTCTATGAATTACTTGAAGTTTTGGAAAATAAAATGATTTTATTAAATTATGGGTGGGACCCACTTGTGTTATAAACATGTGGGTTCTTTGGGAATTTTCCTATTTGGTCGGCTTTGATGTTTCAATTGAGGTGTGCATAGAATGGAAGAAAAGAAAATTAATATTTTATTATTTTAGTCTCCTTTAGCGTTCTAGCATTTTCCTATAAATAGACGCTTAGGTTAGAATTGAAAATCACACCAGAAATAAGTTTTCTTTCTCTCTATATTGTCGAGCGTATTTTTGTGAGTATTTTGATACTTTGAGAGTTGCTATTTGGTGCAAGTTTCACAAGACTATATCCTCAAATTCAATCAAAAGTACTTGTTATTTTGAGGTAAGGATGTTATTTTCTTCTTAAATGATATTATTTTCTTCAATATCATTATGCCAAATATTGGTGAACTTTTTAATCAAATTTGGAACTTTTTGTGTCTGGGTTACTATTCACGATATCTTGACTATTTACTAAAAAATAAAAATTTTCTTTTTGTCCAAGATGTCTATTTTGGCTACTATCTTTGATTGTATCCATGTTTTGATCGTTATTTTTGAATTCTGCTTCAAAATTGGATATTATGAAGTATTAGTGATCTTGGATAAACTGTAACGAATCCCTAATATTTGTCCTTCTATCTCACTCGATTCGCTTTTCTTTAAAATATTTTTCATCATCCTCCGTCCTAAATTATGATATTCTTCAATATCTTTGGCACAGTAGTGCAAATATGAATGATTAACTGATGAATATCTTTGGCCCGTAGTGCAAAGATGAACAAGTGTTGAGATGAACATGATCGACTGGTGATATAAATGAATATCTTTGGCCTGTAGTGCAAAGATGAATATTTGAATAAAGATGTATATTGATTGTTGTTACAGGGATAAAATATTGATGATGGACTTTTAAATCTTAGAAGATAGTAGAACTCATTCTCTATGTGACTCTTCTAATGGATTGTTGTTTTCGCTGCAGATTATTGATCTAAAACTTGTTGTCTACTATGTTATATCGGATTTTTCCCTGTTGAAGACTAACGATAATTTGTTGTATATTATCTTAGTCATAATATCCTTTATTGGGCTAGTTGAGCTCACCCTTTTCCTTTTTGTTCCATTTTTCTTCTCAGGAGGTGAGAACATAGCAGGATCGAGTCGGGTATGGAGTGATGTTCTAGAAAGATGTTTAAGCAGTCCTCACTATTTATGTAAAATAGTGTTTGAATAATTGTAATGAGGATTTATTTGGGTGTAGATATTATCTAGAAGACAATATTGTATTTAAACTCACAGTTTGTGTTGTCGTATTTTACACGACATTTGTATTATTGAAGTTGTAGTTTGCTTTCTATACCATGTATTTTGGCGACTCAGAATGAGTGTTGTATACCTATTTTGGGGGTGTCACAAAATCTGCCTTGGCAAGACCAGGAATGATATCACGGCTAATACTATACCGTGTTTGCCCCACCTCCACCGGATATCCAGCTACCTGCTGCTGAAAATCTGTATGAGAACTCCTATAGATATAGGACATTCTCCCTATCTTCTGCACCTTAGTCTTTAGCTCCTCCTTGAGCTCAAAGACCTCGTGCTTTAAATCATGGACTTTATCCTTAGCCAAAATTCGTTCATCATGCTCCTGCTCCCACATGGACTCGACATCAGTCTTGTCCTCTCTAAGCATTTGGAGCTCTGCCTTCAGCTCCTTAACCTCCTGACAGTAATGGATATTTCTATCCAACACTGACATGAACAGAGACATCATCGACCCCCCAGGAGATATCTCAGTTGCTATAGCCACTGGGTTAAAGGAGACTGTCTCTACCTCCTCCTCTATTATCCCGTCAAACACTAACATATAGTCAACTTCCATTGAGTCTCCAGACTCAATAATCACTACATCTGGCTCTGCTGCTATAGGGTTCGGTAAAACCTCTATCTGGTTCACCGACTCTTCACTAATGGCTTGACCACCTACATACATTCTGTTTACTCCTGACATATACACAAAACAATTAAGTTGATTAGTACACGTCAGTAGAATAATAAAAACACATAACATAATCATAATGCATTTTTATAAGGTTATTTTCTTCTTGTACTTCTTTGACTCCTCTTAAGGTTATGACTTAAGGTTTTTAATCCCCCCTTAAGTTTTATAACCTAATGCTTTGATACCAACCTGTGACGCCCCCAAATTCGGGTCTCTACCAACCCGACAAATGGTGCTACACGGTACTACCATTCATTCATTCATTCCATTGAACAGTCTAAAAAGGACTAATATAACTTATATATATATATATTGAAATAATATTACATTACCCAGGTTCTTTGTAACCCATTCGTTTGTTCTTGTCATAATATCAAATATATTACAATCGTACCTATACTATTACATAAGTAATCTAAGGGTTCGTCTTCGCCTTGCCCTTGTCCTTGGCCGAGCCTTGATGCCTTTCGATCTTAGGTCAGTATTCATATGGTTCAAGCAAGAGTGAGCATGACTAGCTCAGAAAGTACTACAATTCTAATAAACAACATGCTTGAAACATAGAACTCATATATCTTCAATAATTGAACAATAGTTACGAAGTACTATCGATAATTCAAAATAGCACTTCTTTTCCTTCAAAACGCTTTTACACAACCATACTCGATTGGAATAACAATTATGGCTCAAGTCTATGAGCATTCATAAGTTCTTTTGAAAAGGACAACCCGGCACTACGTCCAGTAAGTCCGGCATAGCTTACGAAACACTTCGGTGATCACCATAGTACTACTATGTTGATCAACACTACATTCATTAAACGTATACGTTGAAGTTGTGGCAACCTCACGTGCTTGTTGTTAAACGACAAAAACATTTTAGCATACTTGGTCTTCGATTGAAAACCATGCCAATATAACTCGGTAACATTAATCATGCTTGATAGATTCATAATATTAGTCTAGCCGAAAGAATTGGCTTTAGACTTCATCGTTAAAAACTTCATCGTTAAAAACTTCATGCGAAAGAATACATGAATTACACAGCTTGTCCAGACTGAACTGGAACAAGGGTTAGAATACTTGCCTTCAGTGTCTGCTTACTGATTAACACACGTACACTTTAAGTCTCTATGATTCTACAATACATAATCATATAACGTACCACATTAGGTCATACATAATCAAGTATGTTTACTATTATATCTTACCCTTTATCTTAACGTAATTCCTGACTTAGATTCGTTATTAGGGTTTCCGGCTTTCATTACGTCATTCACATTCCGCTCATCTTCGATTGATTATTAAATCTCAATCAACATGCATTACTGTCTTACAAGTACCTTACAATGTCTTAACCATGTAATGATTACATCTTAATTTATTACTAACAAGTTCTCTTTCCTTCTACACTTGAAATCTTTCTTTTCTATCATTTTCTTGGATCAGCGTATGGCTACCAACAATCACTCTGTATCTCGCACTTCGACACGAGTTAGTAGGGTGCAGGGTTCCAACCTCACATGTTGCATGTGCGGCTTTTAGGCTTGAGTCGTCTTGCATGGCCCAGCGACTACGTGCCTCGAGCGATAGCTTTGCGCTTTTGAAATTTTAGCGAACTTCTCGGACGCATAACTTCTTCGTTTTAAGTCTGAATTGGTCTGTTCAAAAGCCTACGGTTCACAAATTTCATAATCTATGCGTTCATACTAGAATTTTATCTATTTGACTTCGTTTGCTAAAATTTCACCTATAAGTTCATTTTTTAACGAAAACGATAAATGTTCGTGAACGTTCAACGCTCGTTTCTTCGTTTCAAGTCAGAATCCGGTCATTTTCGAGTCCGCAACTCTATAATGACCAATATGACTTGTCTCCATCGAAAACCAATGTTTCCAACTTCAAACAAAAAATATGACTTCCATTCCGAGAATTTCACGAATTCGACGATAATCGTCCAATCGTTTGAAGTCCGTCAAATCTTCATTACTAAGCGTTCTAAATGGATTTTAATCAACATAAAATCATTACAAGTTATTTACTACACCAACTTATAATCAAAGTAGGTTTTGACTCATTTTCATAAGTCATTGTCTTATTTAACTTATGAACTACAAATTCTCATGTAAATGACTTATTATGAACTTAAGTCCACTAATCAATGTTCTCATGCTATAATCAACATACTAACCATCATATGACAACATATGATAAGTTCTTCATGATTCTAACAACTTATTAGAGTTCAAGTTGTTTATTCAACTTATTCGGCTTAAGTTCATTCCTTATTAACTTATTACATGATATTATCAAACCATCCCCCTTCTCTATCAATCCTATCATAATAGAGATGAAAGAACATTGGACACAAGATCATTACCTTTGAAGTCTAACTTCTTCTTTTTGGAAAATCTAACTTTAACTTAAATGTGCTTATTTTCTCTACCAAATAAGTAGCTTATATTTGAGAGGAGTTGAGAGGAAATTTAATCAAGCAAACAAATGATGGAGAGCTTGCTATTTATAGGCAACTTAAAGCTAGGGCATTATGGTCAACTAGACATCCCACCTCCTCATTCCACCTCCTCAATTAATCTCATTAATTCCACCTCCTTACTATTCATAACTTTGGCTCTAAGTAAACTTGGCTAGCACAACACTTGCTCACCACACTACTTGATCATCATACATAATCCTTTCCCATCAAGCTTACCCACTTCGTACTGGGTTTGACCCATGGATCAAGGCTTCTCATTGGGCTTGGTTAATTAATCTAACTACTTTCTTAATGGGCTTGTGCTACATAATTTGGACTCATGATATATCAAACACTTGTTCTTGATTGTCACATTATATTGGACTTCTACTATTAGGTTTATAATCCTACAAGTCCATTCCCTTTAATTCAATAACTTAACATACATACCTTACGTATATCTAGTATACTAGTTCGTATATTAATTCTTAATATACGTTATCTCATTCTTCATATATAATAGTACAATACGTCCTATTATACTTACATTCAATACTTTCATATAATGACTACACATTATACGATCACAACTCTCTTCCTTTAACGTTTAATAACCTAACGTTCCCAAATTAAGTCCACATGCGAAATATTACGTTTTCCATACTTAGGTTATTATTACATAATCAATATCACCTCGATATTATAACGTTACGTATTTCTCGGAAGTTCAAAAATAATTCCCGAGTAGAAATCGATGAATAGTATTTTTCAAAAAATTTCTCGGAAAACTTTTATTTTCATTTTAGAAATTCAAACACTTTAATTCTCCCACGTAGTTAAAATACTACGACGTTCCGACGTTTCTAGGTTATAGAACGACCTTCATCTTCTCAACACGCAATAATAATAAATAATATTATTTTATTCATTATTAAAAGTAATTACAAAAAGTTCGATTTTTTGGGGCGTTACACTCTCTCCCCCTTATAAGGATTCTGTCCCCAGAATCTCTTTATATAAAAAAAATTACACAAATAAATGCGGGTAATTCTTTTTCATCATTTCTTCTAACTCCCACGTTGCTTCTTCTGCATCGTGGTTCTTCCATATCACCTTCACGGAAGGTATGATTTTATTCCGCAGAACTTGTTCTTTTCTATCGATAATTTGAATCGACGTTTCCTCGTACGTTAAGTCCTTCTCGACATGGATAGGTTCATATTCTATCACGTGCTTAATCTGGCTTATAAGGATGTAACACAGATACGTGAAATACATTATGTATTCGTTCTAGGTCTGGAGGTAACGCTAACATGTAAGCTACCTCACCTACCCGTTTCAATACTTCGAAAGGTCCTATAAACCTCTGACTTAACTTCCCCTTCTTTCCAAAATGTATCTTTCCTTTCCAGGGAGATACTTTTAGAAATACGTACGAACCTACTTCAAACTCTCGATTCTCTCTGCGCGGATCCGTAAACTTCTTCTGTCTGTCTTAAGCTGCTAGAAGATGCATCTAAATCTTTTTGACAATATCCGCTGTCTGTTGCACCAATTATGGTGCCAATATTCGGCGTTCTCCTACCTCATCCCAATACAGTGGTGTTCTGCATTTTCTCCCATACAAAGCTTCGTAAGGTGGCATACCTATGCTTGAATGATAACTATTGTTATACGCAAACTCCATTAATGGTAGATGATCATCCCAACTACCCTTGAAATCCATGATGCAAGATCTTAGCATATCTTCTAACGTCTGAATTGTCCTCTTGCTCTGTCCATCCATCTGTGGATGATACGCTGTACTCAGCTTCAATTGCATTCCCAACTGCTCTTGTAGACTTCTCCAAAAGTTCGACGTGAATCGTGGATCACGATCTGACACAATAGATACTGGCACTCCATGTCTATAGATTATTTCCTTAATATAAAGTCTAGCTAACTGGTCTAAGTTATACTTAACCCTAATTGGTAAAAAGTGAGCCGACTTCATCAACTGGTGCACTATTACCCAAATCGTATCATACCCCTTCTGAGTAGTCGGAAGTCCTACCACAAAATCCATCGTGATATTCTCCCATTTCCACTCTGGAATTTCTAATGACTGTAACAAGCCACTTGGTCGTTGATGTTCGACTTTAACTCTCTGACATGTCAAGCACCTACTAACGTACTCGGCAATCTCTCTCTTCATGTTCAGCCACCAAAAACTCTGTCGAAGATCTTGATACATCTTAGTGCTACCAGGATGAATCGAAAACCTTGAACTATGAGCCTCTTGTAGAACCTGCTCCTTTAATTCCGTCTCATTCGGAACCCAAATTTTTCCTTCAAATCTCAATAACCCCTCGTTATTAAGACTGTATTTATTATCTTTTTCATTGGTCAGCCACTCCTTCATACGATTACATTCATCAGTTTTGAGTTGTACCTCTTTAACTCTCTCTCTCTATGATGGTAGATTGCATCTCCGTCGCAAACAGCATTGGTCCTCCTTCACTTGGCAGATTCACTTCCAACTCCATCCTAGCCATCTCTATTATTAACTCAGTTTGATCCGTTAACAAAGAAAATTTTTCCCGACCCTTTCTACTTAAGGCGTCGACAACTACATTGGCTTTTCCAGGGTGATACGGGATTTCACAGTCGTAATCCTTTATCAACTCCAGCCATCTCCTCTGCCTCATATTCAACTCCTTCTATGTGAAGATATATTTTAGACTTTTGTGGTCCGTGTATATCTCACATTTTTCTCCGTAAAGATAATGTCTCCATATCTTTAGAGCAAAAATTACTGCGGCCAGTTCAAGATCATGAGTAGGATAAACTTTCTCATAATCCTTCAACTGCCTAGATGCATACGCAATGACCTTGCCATGTTGTATGAGCATGCAACCAAGTCCTATATGTGAAGCATCGCTATAAACTACAAAATTTCCTATGTCATCGGGTAATGACAAAACAGGCGCTTCACTCAATCTTTTCTTTAATTCTTGAAAACTGTCTTCACACTTATCAGTCCACACGTATTTCACCGTCTTCCTTGTCAAGTTAGTCAACGGAATAGCTATCTTCGAAAAATCCTGGATGAATCTCCGATAGTAACCAGCTAACCCTAAGAAACTCCGCACCTCAGTCGGCGTTTTCGGATGTTCCCAATTCATCACGGCTTCTACCTTTGCTGGATCTACTGAAATCCCTTCTTAATCAATAACATGAGCTCAACAACTTCTCCTTTCTTAATGTCTCCAACACTAATCTAAGGTGTTCAGCATGATCTTCTGGCGTCTTAGAGTAGACTAGAATATCATCTATAAACACCACGACGAACTTGTCCAAATATTGTTTGAACACTCTGTTCATCATATCCATGAATGCAGCTGGTGCATTTGTCAACCCAAACGACATCACTAAAAACTCGTAATGACCATAACGAGTCTTGAATGCTGTCTTTGGCACATCCTCCTTCCTAACCTTCAACTGATGATATCCCGTTCTTAAATCTATTTTAGAAAAATACTTAGCCCCTTTCAACTGATCAAAGAGATCATCGATCCTGGGCAATGGGTATTTACTCTTTATTGTTAACTTGTTTAACTCTCTATAGTCGATACAAAGTCTTAACGATCCGTCCTTCTTCTTGACAAATAGTACCGGTGCTCCCCACGGTGACACACTCGGTTGAATGTACTTCCGATCCAACAGTTCTTGCAACTGCACCATCAACTCCTTCATCTCCACTAGCGCCATACAATACGGTGCCCTGGAAACTGGTGCCACTCCTGGCACAATGTCTATCACAAACTCGATCTCCCTATCCGGTGGAAGACCAGGAAATTCACTCGGAAATACATCGGCTAATTCTCTCACTATAGGTATTTGTTCCATGGTTGCTACCACTCTCTGGGTATCAACAACATGGCACAGGTAACCTACGCATCCCTTCCTCAGTAATTTCCTAGTTTGTGTCATGGTTAGACAACACGAATGTTTCGACGATCTATTCCTGTAAAATACTACCCGAGGTTGTTCTAACGTCTTAATGTTTACACATTTCTTTTGACAATCTATAATTGCCCCATGGTTTACCAACCAATCCATTCTGAGAATTACATCGAATTCTCCTAACTTTATTGGTAATAAATCTACCGATAATTTACAACCCCGTATATCTACACAACAACTCTTGTGAACATCTTCAATAGGAATTATCTCTTCGTTTGCTACCTTAATATTTAAAGGTATAGGCAACTTTTCGGGAAGTAATCCTAATCGTCTAGCAAAATCGCATGCTATAAACGAACAAGTAGCACCCAAATCAAACAACACATACGCATTGATATCGTTGATTGGAATAATACCTGCGACGACGTCCCCTGATGCAACCGCATCTTGGACTGTCATGTTAAAGGTATGACCCATCGGCCTACCCGGCTGCGTTGGACCCCCAATAGCTAACTTACCGCTATTAGTTCCCCGGTTCCCGTCCGTCCCCTTCTTCGGGCAGTTCTTTGCCATGTGGTCAGTTGATCCACACATAAAGAATTCGTGATTCTTCTTTGGACTTGGATAATTTGGCGCAATGTGCCCCTCCTGTCCACAGTTATAGCAGACGGCCTTCCCCTTGAGACAGACTCCTAAGTGAGTCTTCCCACAGGTCTTACAGGCCTCCATTCTTCTCTTTGGGTCTCCTTGCTTTACTCTGGTATTCCGAGAGCTAAATACCTTCCTCTTCTGACCCTCGTCACTTCCACTGGCTCCCTCAATCTTGACTCTCCCGTCAACCTTTCCCTTATTCTTCTTTTCTTTGTGGTATTAGCTCAACGCCTCACTACCACCTTCGGCGATTATCGCCTTCTCTAAAACGG
The DNA here is from genome assembly GCA_020205605.1 of Panax ginseng. Taxonomy (NCBI): domain Eukaryota; kingdom Viridiplantae; phylum Streptophyta; class Magnoliopsida; order Apiales; family Araliaceae; genus Panax; species Panax ginseng. Next base: position 95,654,716 of record CM035129.1, read on the forward strand.
TTCCAAAAGAAGTACTTTGAAACACAGAAATACGGTTATAGAGCCAGGGTTTCAAGCCCTGTTCGAATTGTCGCGCCTTCCTCACCTCTGTATGCACTTGGTGTGGAGCGAACCTCGCCAGTTCATTGAACTTGGCAGCATATTGGGGAACCGTCATGTCCCCTTGTTTCAACTCCAGAAAACGCATCTCCATCCTTCTCTGCATGCTCGTGGGAAAGTAGTTCTCGAAGAATATCTCCTTGAACCTATCCCACGTCAAATTCGCTATCCCAACCCTAGCCTAATTGGCTTCCCACCAAAAGTTGGCCTCTCCCTTCATCATATAGGTCGTAAAGGCAACCTTCTGGGCCTCGTTGACATTTTCTATTACAAATGCCTTTTCTATCTCCTTAACCCATGTTTGGGCTTCGATAAGGTCCGTAGTTCCTTTGAACTCCGATGGACCCACACTCTTGAAATCCTTAAAGGTAGTAGCTCGTGCTACTCCTGGATTTACAAGGATATTAGCCCCTGTTCTATTAAATGCAGCGTTTATTAAGTTAACAAACTCCCCGCATCGGATTAACTCCGACCTCCTCCTAGGTTGATTTACATTCGTTCCTTGTTACGTTGCACTTCTTCAAGCATTTTATTGATACAATAAACACATTGCGTTATTATTCATTTCTTTATTAGTTATCATTTAATATTAAACAATAACCCCAACATTCATAACTCATTGCTTTCCATAAAAAGATATTTATATTCATTCTCGTAGTATAATACTACATTGGTTACATACACAACCTAAGTTGATTACATTACTTTCTCGCTATCACTTTCCAAAATTGGGATTTACAAAAACTACCCTTTACTTTATACAAAAGGGCTTTACGTCACTACTACTTACAAAATATTTACATACTACCTTAAATACCACTAATCTACATCTGCCTCAAGGCATTATCGAAATCTGTAAGACCCCAACTTATTATAAATAAATTTGAATTTTCCTCTATTCATTATTCTAAATTAATAAGGTATTAATTTGATATAATGCTTTGGTTATGGGTGAAATGTGCAAAGTTTACAAAATAAGCAAGTGGTTATAAAATATTCATTTTTGTCGGGGAATATTCGTTTGGTCATGGAATATTCTTGTTGTCGGGAATCTCCGTACGACGGCGCAGTCATTTGTGGGCCCCATAACGGAAAACGGTTGGATGAAAGAAAACGACAAAGTTTGAGTAATACGCGTGGTTGCACAGTATTGTTGAATTATTGATTCGTATGTAAGAAGGCACTACTCAATAATTGTTACAGTAGTTACTGTTCAATATTTTATTTTATTGATTCAATAATTGTTGCGTTTGTTAGTTTATATTATTATTGTTTCAATAATTGTCACTACACAAAGATTTTCCATTATCGGATCAATAATTCATATTATTTGAATAATATTATTAGATAACATTATTGGCAATGTCTAGAAAGGAGAAATCCTTATTGGAAAGCCCCCTCTTTCCTGGGAACGGCCTGGTTGTCATAATTGTGACTGTAATATTATTTGAGAATAATTAGTTATTGATTTATATGATAAGAAAATATTTATTTGATGTGGATATAAATGATGCATTTATTTATTTATGTGGTTATAAATGAAGGAATTATTGCTGAGGTGTTTTATCAGTATTTTGTCGGACTGGAAGTATTAAAATTCATCCGTTTGTGGATTTCAGATATTTTCTGTTTGGAATTTGGAAAATTCAAAGCTACAAAGTTGTAGAGAATTCGATTTCGTGTGGAATGGACATAAAATTCTTATTTTTCTGATAAACGAGCTATTTTCTATGAATTACTGAAGTTTTGGAAAATAAAATGATTTTTATTAAATTATGGGTGGGACCCACTTGTGTTATAAACATGTGGGTTGCTGGGAATTTTCCTATTTGGCTGGCTTTGATGTTTCAATTGAGGTGTGCGTAGAATGGAAGAAAAGAAAATTAATATTTTATTATTTTAGTCTCCTTTAGCGTTCTAGCATTTTCCTATAAATAGACGCTTAGGTTAGAATTGAAAATCACACCAGAAATAAGTTTTCTTTCTCTCTATATTGTCGAGCGTATTTTTGTGAGTATTTTGATACTTTGAGAGTTGCTATTTGGTGCAAGTTTCTGTCAGCACTATATCCGAAATTCAGTCAAAAGTACGGTTATTTTGAGGTAAGGGATGTTATTTTCTTCTTAAATGATATTATTTTCTTCAATATCATTATGCCGAAATATTGGTGAACTTTTTAATCAAATTTGGAACTTTTTGTGTCGGGGTTACTATTCACGTATACGGCACTATTTACTAAAAAATAAAAATTTTCTTTTTTGTCCAAGATGTCTATTTTGGCTACTATCTTTGATTGTATCCATGTTTTGATCGTTATTTTTGAATTCTGCTTCAAAATTGGATATTATGAAGTATTAGTGATCTTGGATAAACTGTAACACGAATCCCTAATATTTGTCCTTCTATCTCACTAGATTCGTTTTCTTTAAAATATTTTTCATCATCCTCAGTCCTAAATGATGATATTACTGAATATCTTTGGCCTGTAGTGCAAATATGAATGATTAACTGATGAATATCTTTGGCCCGTAGTGCAAAGATGAACAGTGTTGAGATGAACATGATCGACCGGTGATATAAATGAATATCTTTTGGCCTGTAGTGCAAAGATGAATATTTGAATAAAGATGTATATTGATTGTTGTTACAGGGATAAAATATTGATGATGGACTTTTAAATCTTAGAAGATAGTAGAACTCATTCTCTATGTGACTCTTCTAATGGATTGTTGTTTTCGCTGCAGATTATTGATCTAAAACTTGTTGTCTACTATGTTATATCGGATTTTTCCCTGTTGAAGACTAACGATAATTTGTTGTATATTATCTTAGTCATAATATCCTTTATTGGGCTAGTTGAGCTCACCCTTTTCCTTTTTGTTCCATTTTTCTTCTCAGGAGGTGAGAACATAGCAGGATCGAGTCGGGGTATGGAGTGATGTTCTAGAAAGATGTTTAAGCAGTCCTCACTATTTATGTAAAATAGTGTTTGAATAATTGTAATGAGGATTTATTTGGGTGTAGATATTATCTAGAAGACAATATTGTATTTAAACTCACAGTTTGTGTTGTCGTATTTTACACGATATTTGTATTATTGAAGTTGTAGTTTGCTTTCTATACCATGTATTTTGGCGACTCAGAATGAGTGTTGTATACCTATTTTGGGGGTGTCACAAAATCACCTTGTAAGACCAAAGAATGATATCACTTGGCTAATACTATACCGTGTTTGCCCCACCTCCACCTGGATATCCAAATACCACTGTCATTGAAAATCAGTATGAGAACTCCTATAGATATAGGACATTCTCCCTATCTTCTGCACCTTAGTCTTTAGCTCCTCCTTGAGCTCAAAGACCTCGTGCTTTAAATCATGGACTTTATCCTTAGCCAAAATCCGTTCATCATGCTCCTGCTCCCACATGGACTCGACATCAGTCTTGTCCTCTCTAAGCATTTGGAGCTTTGCCTTCAGCTCCTTAACCTCCTGACAGTAATGGATATTTCTATCCAACACTGACATGAACAGAGACATCATCGACCCCCCAGGAGATATCTCAGTTGCTATAGCCACTGGGTTAAAGGAGACTGTCTCTACCTCCTCCTCTATTATCCCGTCAAACACTAACATATAGTCAACTTCCTTTGAGTCTCCAGACTCAATAATCACTACATCTGCTCTCATTGCTATAGGGTTCTCTGTAAAACCTCTATCCGGTTCACCGACTCTTCACTAATGGCTTGACCACCTACATACATTACATTTACTCCCACATATACACAAAACAATTAAGTTGATTAGTACATCGCCGGTAGAATAATAAAACACATAACATAATCATAATGCATTTTTATAAGGTTATTTTCTTCTTGTACTTCTTTGACTCCTCTTAAGGTTATGACTTAAGGTTTTTAATCCCCCTAAGTTTTATAACCTAATGCTTTGATACCAACCTGCGTGACGCCCCCCCCAAATTCGGGTCTCTACCAACCCGACAAATGGTGCTTCTGCTGCACTTACCATTCATTCATTCATTCCATTGAATAAATTAAAAAGGACTAATATAACTTATATATATATATTCAAATAATATTACATTACCGGGTTCTTTGTAACCCATTCGTTTGTTCTTGTCATAATATCAAATATATTACAATCGTTACCTATACTATTACATAAGTAATCTAAGGGTTCGTCTTACGCCTTGCCCTTGTCCTTGGCCGAGCCTTGATGCCCTTTCGATCTTAGTCAGTATTCATATGGTTCAAGCAAGAGTGAGCATGACTAGCTCAGAAAGTACTACAATTCTAATAAACAACATGCTTGAAACATAGAACTCATATATCTTCAATAATTGAACAATAGTTACGAAGTACTATCGATAATTCAAAATAGCACTTCTTTTCCTTCAAAACGTTTTACACAACCATACTCAGTGGAATAACAATTATGGCTCAAGTCTATGAGCATTCATAAGTTCTTTTGAAAAGGACAACCCGGCACTAAGTCCGTAAGTCCGACATAGCTTACGAGCACTTCTGAGTGATCAGCTCATAGTACTCTATGTTGATCAACACTACATTCATTAAACGTGTATACGTTGAAGTTGTGGCAACCTCACGTGCTTGTTGTTAAACGACAAAAACATTTTAGCATACTTGGTCTTCGATTGAAAACCATGCCAATATAACTCGGTAACATTAATCATGCTTGATAGATTCATAATATTAGTCTAGCCGAAAGAATTGGCTTTAGACTTCATCGTTAAAAACTTCATCGTTAAAAACTTCATGCGAAAGAATACATGAATTACACAGCTTGTCCAGACTGAACTGGAACAAGGGTTAGAATACTTGCCTTCAATTAATACGCTTCTCGATTAACACACGTACACTTTAAGTCTCTATGATTCTACAATACATAATCATATAACGTACCACATTAGGTCATACATAATCAAGTATGTTTACTATTATATCTTACCCTTTATCTTAACGTAATTCCTGACTTAGATTCGTTATTAGGGTTTCCGGCTTTCATTACGTCATTCACATTCCGCTCATCTTCGATTGATTATTAAATCTTAATCAACATGCATTCTTTGTCTTTACAAGTACCTTACAATGTCTTAACCATGTAATGATTACATCTTAATTTATTACTAACAAGTTCTCTTTCCTTCTACACTTGAAATCTTTCTTTTCTATCATTTTTCTTGTGGTGAGCCCATGGCTCAACAATCACTCAGATCTCGCACTTGACACGAGTTAGTAGGGTGCAGGGTTCGACCTCATGTTTGCAAGGCGGGCTTTTAGGCTTTGGAGTCGTGCTTGCGCATGACTACATGCCTCGAACGCTTTTGCGCTTTTGAAATTTTAGCGAACTTCTCGGACGCATAACTTCTTCGCTTTTAAGTCCGAATTGGTCTGTTCAAAAGCCTACGGTTCACAAAATTTCATAATCTATGCGTTCATACTAGAATTTTATCTATTTGACTTCGTTTGCTAAAATTTCACCTATAAGTTCATTTTTAACGAAAACGATAAATGTTCGTGAGCGCTCAACGCCGCTTTCTTTCTTCGTTTCAAGTCGAGAATCCGGTCATTTTCGAGTCCGCAACTCTATAATGACCAATATGACTTGTCTCCATCGAAAACCAATGTTTCCAACTTCAAACAAAAATATGACTTCCATTCCGAGAATTTCACGAATTAATTGACGATAATCGTCCAATCGTTTGAAGTCCGTCCAAATCTTCATTACTAAAAGCGTTCTAAATGGATTTTAATCAACATAAAATCATTACAAGTTATTTACTACACCAACTTATAATCAAAGTAGGTTTTGACTCATTTTCATAAGTCATTGTCTTATTTAACTTATGAACTACAAATTCTCATATAAATGACTTATTATGAACTTAAGTCCACTAATCAATGTTCTCATGCTATAATCAACATACTAACCATCATATGACAACATATGATAAGTTCTTCATGATTCTAACAACTTATTAGAGTTCAAGTTGTTTATTCAACTTATTAAACTTAAGTTCATTCCTTATTAACTTATTACATGATATTATCAAACCATCCCCTTCTCTATCAATCCTATCATAATAGAGATGAAAGAACATTGGACACAAGATCATTACCTTTGAAGTCTAACTTCTTCTTTTGGAAAATCTAACTTTAACTTAAATGTGCTTATTTTCTCTACCAAATAAGTAGCTTATATTTGAGAGGAGTTGAGAGGAAATTTAATCAAGCAAACAAATGATGGAGAGCTTGCTATTTATAGGCAACTTAAAGCTAGGGCATTATGGTCAACTAGACATCCCACCTCCTCATTCCACCTCCTCAATTAATCTCATTAATTCCACCTCCTTACTATTCATAACTTTGGCTCTAAGTAAACTTGGCTAGCACAACAGCTTGCTCACCACACTACTTGATCATCACACATAATCCTTGCCCATCAAGCTTACCCACTTCAGACCGGGTTTGACCCATGGATCAAGGCTTCTCATTGGGCTTGGTTAATTAATCTAACTACTTTCTTAATGGGCTTGTGCTACATAATTTGGACTCATGATATATCAAACACTTGTTCTTGATTGTCACATTATATTGGACTTCTACTATTAGGTTTATAATCCTACAAGTCCATTCCTTTAATTCAATAACTTAACATACATACCTTTACGTTATATCTAGTATACTAGTTCAGATATTAATTCTTAATATCGTTATCTCATTCTTCATACATAATAGTACAATACATCCTATTATACTTACATTCAATACTTTCATATAATGACTACACATTATCGATCACAACTCTCTTCCTTTAACGTTTAATAACCTAACGTTCCCAAATTAAGTCCACATGCGAAATATTACGCTTTTCCATACTTAAGTTATTATTACATAATCAATATCACCTCGATATTATAACGTTACGTATTTCTCGGAAGTTCAAAAATAATTCCCGAGTAGAAATCGATGAATAGTATTTTTCAAAAAATTTCTCGGAAAACTTTTATTTTCATTTTAGAAATTCAAACACTTTAATTCTCCCATAGTTAAAATACTACTGACGTTCCGACGTTTCTAGGTTATAGAACGACCTTCATCTTCTCAACACGCAATAATAATAAATAATATTATTTTATTCATTATTAAAAGTAATTACAAAAAGTTCGATTTTCCGGGGCGTTACATAACTTATTTTTACAATTATGCCATTAGCTTCTTAAATAATTATTCTTCATTTTGTGGTGTGACCCTTTAGGTTCTCCATATTAAACTGGTTGCAAATAAATTAATTAGAACAATTCAACATTAATCATAAAAGAACCTTTGACTAAATAGTTACCGTACAATTCAATCCTTCCACCATATAATGTCCCAATTAAATATAAGACATGGAATTACAGTTAAGTCTTATTTTATTTAATTATATATATTTTGACTCTTAAATGCACAAGTCCAAATAATGCAAATTAGAAACTCCTTTCTAATTTCATTCTGCCTTGGCCAAGGACTACTGGGTTGTCATTTATCGAATCACATAGGACATTTCTCTTATTTTACTAGAAGTGTTAGATTCTTTATTGATCATACATTATCTCCATGTACAACTTATTATACGCAAGCATACCCTTTGATATACCACAAGGGTCTTAAGGAATAAGTCAAAGTATAACTCACCATACATAAGATACTATGACCAAGGATCGCTTGTACTACTATCACTACAGGAATTCCTATTTACAGGCAAGTAAAGCTCCATTAGGTATTCCTTAGCGAGCCAGGTTCAGTGAACTAATTCTCTAATAAGCACCTACATACATGCTTTGGTGTCTCCACACAAATGATCATGAGATCAATCATCATCATCCAATGAGTAAGCAACGTATGTACCAATCTATCCGGATTCACTAATCCCTAATTTAGTAATCCAACGATTGAGAACTATTTTAATTTTAAGCTTTCTAAGAATTTAGATCTCATTAGAATTATCATCATCATTATTTTAAAAGCATTGCTTAAAACTATGGGTTTATCACATATTATAAAGCAGCATCATGTAGATAAGTAAAAGTCTTTAATAAATTAATACATTTTATTAATAAATGAATAAGATTGTTACAAAGTAAATGCTTTATCATCAAACATGATTGGCTTGTGCATACTACTTTCAATCTCCCACTTGCACTAAAGCCAATCGCAATGGTATCTCATACCCTTCTTCTCTAAGTGACGATTATCCTGCTGTTGCATAAGCTTTAGTTAATGGATATATAACGTTGTTCTTGAGAGTCCACTATCTCTGTAGTGATTTTCCATCTTTTAATGATTTCTATAATCAAATGAAAGTGCCATAACACATGTTTAGATCCAAGATGAGACTTAGGAACTATTCCTAGTTCTGTAATGAACTTTTCATCTAAACAATCAACTTGTAACTTCATTTACAACTATATACTTTTCCTTTATCACTAAACCAGCAACTCTTTGTTGTTTGAAACCTTTCCAATTCACTGCACCACTATTCAAGGTAACGCTTTACCTTAAAGTGGATTTTCTATCATCTTGGTCTGTCTGAAAAACTTGAGTCTGTTAAGCCCTCTAGTTTTAATTTATACCCACCATGAATATGATCACATCCTTAGTGCTAGTTAAGTACTTTAAGCTATTTTCACTGACTCATAGTGAACTTCTTTAGAATATGACTGATCAACATCAGGTCTTATACATTTCATTGCATACATGATAGTTACTCATGTGATCTCTCTTTTATGAGTCTATGGGGACTACTAAGAGAGATACACTCCATGGCTCATCAACATGAGATAACTCTTGGAGTTTGACATGCTAAACTACTTTAGCATCAAATGAATATACGTTCCTTGGGTTAAGTCGAGCATCCTCTTGAATCTATCTATATAGATTTGTATCCCCAATTAAGATACTCTTCCCAAATTATTCATGGAGGAATGCTTAGATAACTTTATCTTTACTGATTTTAGCATTAGTATGTCATTCCGAATCCATAGTATATCAACATATAATATTAGGAATGTCACGGTGCTCCCACTGACCCTTTTGTACACACTAGGTTCATTCTTTTTTTGATTAAATCAAACTCTTCTGATTTGTTTCATCAAAATGAATGTTCCATTTTTGAGAAGCTTGCTTCAATCTATTTCTCTTAGTGGCTATAACTCTTACCTCATCGTATGTAATTGGATCATCATCTTCTATGATATGTACCTCATCATCATCATCCATGATGAATCCATACTTCCCAGGTATCTTTGGTACTATTCCAGATTTATGATTCAGTTGTGGTACAATAGGTCTATCTACAGGTTCCTCTTATTTGACTTATAGTGTTTTGTGGTTCTTGAACTCTTCAAGATCTATTATCCTCCCACTAGCCCTTCAATGATAAACATTTTTATCTTAGAAGGCAGTGTGTTTCGCAACAAACACCTTTTGCTAAGTAGGATTATAGAACATATATCCTAATCTTACTTTAGGATGTCCCACAAATCTGTACTTGTCAAATCTTATCTCAAGCTTATCCTTTGAAACCTTTTCACATAAGTTGGACGACCCCGTATCTTAACTTACTTAAAATTAGGAATCCTTCCTGTCCATAACTTTTATGGAGTCTTATGGCTGGATTTTGAGGTTACCTTTTTCGTAGATATGCATCCATTTCTAGGGCATGACCCCAGAAGGATACTTGAATGTCGATAAAATCATTATGGACCGTAACATGTCCAACAAGATACGATTTTTCCTTTCAGATATATCAATCAATTATTGCGTATCAGGAGGCGTCCATTATGAAAACTATTTGAGATGATCTAGAAACTTATTGCACAAGTATTTATTCCTTGATCTAATCAATGAATCTTAATACTTTTCCAATTTATTTCACTTCTGAATTCTTTGAACCTTTCAAATAATTCACACTTGTATTTCAACAAATACACACATTCAACTCTTTGAATGATCATCTCCTTTTCTTATACTAGTTTGTTCAATTTACAAAATAATTTTTACATAAGTTAAGTATACAAAATCCATTAAGTAATATTTCAGTTCTATACAAAACATTATATTATAAATAGAACAACAATTGTTCTTAATTATAATACCAAAGATTTCATTGTCCAACAATAAAATGGAAATAATGTTTCTAATGAGAACTCACTACTACAAAACAGTAAATAGATAATGCGGAAAAAACGTTGTGGTTTCATTCAGAAAAACGTCGTGGTTAAGGGTGTCAATGACACCCTTACATAACGTTTTTAAAACGTTGTAGTTAAGCACATTACACAACGTTTTTAAGAAAAAAAAAATTATAGATTTATTTACCATAAATTAGCAGATGCTTAAAAACGTTGTAGAAGGTATGATTCCACAACGTTTTCTGGATAAAAACGTTATAGTTTAATATATCAGACAACGTTTGTAACCAATTTATACAACATTTTTAAAATGTTGTAGATAAAGAAAAAAAAGAAAAAAAATGTTGTGGTTCACCTATATTACCAATGCAACTACAATATGCTAATGCCATGATATATAGCTAAAAGGTATAAATTCTCATTTAAATTTAAAGCCAAAATGTATCAACCATTCAAAATACATCCCAATAATACCATTCGTTTACAATTTCAAATTACTTCATCCACAAAATATATACCAAACTATCCATATATACATCTCAAATTCACTTTTCAATCCACAAAATAAACTAAACTATCCATAAAATTAAGCTACTACCTAAGGCATTACAGTGTCCTTGTGATTAATTGTAAAGTAAAACTTCATCACCGAGTATGTGATTAATTTACAAAAGCATGACAAGAGGAAATGCAATTGAACTTCCCATAATAGCTCACCAGTTGTGCTATTACGAATGCAGTCAGAAGTAGTAAACCAGGGCGTTCCACGAAGGACCAGCTCCGGGACCGAGTAACAAAGATTAGTGCCTGACTCACAATACTGACTTGGAGGTAAAGAGCTGTTGTAAGCTCATAAGAACTCTCCCTGATTGATCTTACACCAAACTTGTCCAGCCAAACTCATAATATTAATCTTGACTAAATTTAGAATATGATGAGAAATATATATAGTGAACACTAACAAAAATCTACAACAGTTATTGAAAAAACTTGGATCATCCATATGAAAAAGTAACCAGATCATGGCCTCTTCAACTCCAACATTTGAGGTGTTGATAGCGGCCTTCTGACAATGTAGCTGTTGAATCCCATTACCACAAGCTGGGAAACTATATCTTCATTGGGTAAAATCTTCTGTAGTTCTGACTCACCACCACCAACTGCACACCATGATAATTTTCTAATACATGATCATACCAAAACTGAGAGATTCAAATTCTTTCAGAATTATCTGATAATTTTTTGTTAGACATTCAAGCTCTCAGCCTAGATTGTGTCTATTTAACATTGGACAAGATCAGGATTAGCAGGATAACAATGATACTAAACAATTCTTTTTTCTTGTATCTAGGACCTTAAATTCTTCTTAGCGTTAATAAATGATTCATCTTATGAAACTGTAATAGATAGGTTAAGAAACTTCTGCAAAGATACGCCGAAATCCATGACAAGAGAATCAACATTAAAATGATTAGTCGAATAATAATTTGTGTGAAGATGCAGAGTTTTAAATTAATTTTACTTGAACAAGAAATTCACTAACGTTATTTACTAAAGAATATAATCCGCTTAGAAACTAGCTCCAAAGACATTTGTTACGTGGCTGAAAAAAACAATAGAACCTACATCCAGATTATGTTCTGAATTCCAGGACTCCGACAGTTACTCCTCCTGAGATAATCCCACCATCCTCACAACTAGAAACATGCTCTGGTAAACATAATTTGTTACAAGGAATCTAAAGACTAAACATTAGAACATACCAGCTTCAGGTAACAGCTCTTCCCCCTGTTGAAGACCCTTACTACGCATGTAACTGATATCTATTGTTTCAGGAACATCTATATAGCCAACAAAAAGAGCAGCAGGTATTATCAATCATCATAATGTTCAGATTATATTGCATAGCAAAAAATAATTAAAGGCAATGAGAATACCAAGCTTTTTTGGTACCCAGCCAGACTCCATGACAAATTTTCACATATGCAACACCAAATAATCTGGAAACGAAGTCAGACCTGCTGTTCTACACAAATAACAAAGCATGTATAAGAGTCCAAAAAGGAAATAACAACTAGACGCTCTAGTCGTATATATTTTTTTTATTTTTTTTTAATGGAGTTCATCCTTTCCAACACACTGCCTGGTAAACTTTTAAATTACTATGTTTTCCAATTCAAGGGCATGTAAACCTTTAAGCCACCCCTAAAGAGCTATGTACCAGAAATTTCATACATAACTGCATGTGGTACTCCTTAAAGTTAGCAAAATGTGATAATGTTAACTCCATCCCCACCACTTAGTCAGCCCCTTGGGTTAAATTTTCTCGAATGAAAATTGAAGATCTGGTAAACTATGTTTATTTTGACTCCTTACCAAATGACTCGAGGAGTATGAATTTGTTAGTCAATGAAATATACAAGCAGATCTAGCCCATTAACGTCACAAAACAAAATGCATGAATAATTAGATAATATAGTGGTCAGAGAGTCTACTATTAAAAATAAGGTTAAAAATAAGGTCACCAGGTCATTCAAGATTGGCTGAAAAATAAATTGGAAAAGATCAGTAGGCTTACTTCACTGCAGTTGTCTTAGCCTTCAAGGCAGTACTGTAAAATTCATGTACTTCTTCTTCAGCTGAAAAATTCTGCAAACAATCCTCTAAACGAACACGTGGGCGAACAAATTCATCTGCAGACCTGCTAGAGCTAGAAATAGTTCAGAAGAGAAGTATCAACTTGATCAGAAACATGAAAATAAAGGTTTTGAACTCACACTTCCTTTCCTTCTATACCCCTAGTTGTCTTCAACATGTGAAAGTCTTCTACCACCTCTACAATTTCAATCAATTATAACATTAGAGGTTATGATAAATAAATCAAAACATTGAGCAGAGGGGAAACATGAAATTTACTTCTGTTGATGGCTTTATCTAGTGGAATATTGAGAGAAAGAATATAGTCGTGTCTGCTATTGTAAGCCACCTTCCCAGAAGGACATAAAAGTCTCTTCAATACCGAATTTGAAACACCTTGAAGGATCCAATTGAGGGTTGCCACCATTAACTCGTTTAACTTGGTCAAGGAAATGTAGGAAGTACTCTAAGGCATCCTAGAGATATGGTTGCGTCAATTATCTATACAACAAATATCTCAACAAAAAGACATAAATAAATTATATATATAATTAAGAATTTGACAACAACTTATTTCATAGGACTTGTTAAGAAAGGAAAACTTGGAGTGGATGAGAAGCACGAGATATTCATAGGGGAAGGACAAAGTCAACAGGCTCTTACATGTTTCATCTTTGGTAGAACAAGAAAGCAAAAATAAAGGGATTGGAGGATTTTTAAAGATATTATCATTATGCCCTTTATTTTACACTAACATCACACCTTTTAGGAAAAACAACAACAAACATGGTAAGACCAACCAAGTCCTATTTCTATCCTTTACTGCCAATCTGATAGAAAATACCAGAGTGGGGCCCATAATTTAGTAATCCCTAAGCAGGCAGCAACAAGCACCAAAACCACTAAAACCACAAGCACCAAATTTCTTGTCAAAATATTACGAGTCTATTAAGGAAACTAAAGTTTTCAGTGATCCATCCTCATTACTTTATAAGAAGGCTGTATAACATCAGAATCACTGTGATTTGGCTATGTTTAGACCTCATAAAACTTGAGAAATATTTATTTTAAATAATAAATATCAACCACAGACTACCAGCAAACTGAATGCTCAAGCAACTGACAATCCACAAAGTAAAGAAACAAAATATTTATGTCACAATTTGACTAACCGCTCTTTGGATAATTTGAAATGCCTCGACTCAGTAAGCTTAATTGTCAAAAGAAGATTTTAAAACTAATTTAAACTAAAAGCAAAAGTAACAATAAAATGTGAGGCATACCTGTTGTCTCATAGTAGAAAATTCAGGGTGACTGGCAGCAATCACTGCCTTAAACATTCGTGGAGGAATACCTTCCTGCTTCTGAAAGAATAGGCACCAGCAAGAAGGAAAAAAATAATTAAAATAAAATGTGAAACTGCAATGTAACAACTAAAATGAAACTAACTAATGAGCAAATTAAGACAACCCCATATGGGATAAATGACAAGTGTATTCCACATAAAACAAATATCAAGTTCTTATATTCAGATCAAGGCTGCAAAATTCTGAATAACACAAACTCAAAAACTAATGAAGAACTCATATCAGGATTTTAAACAACAATCAGTAGATTACTTGGAATGGATATAGAAAGTTGAATAGCAAAAAAAACAGAGCAAGTAGGCAAAATGTAGAGTCACGGAGCTTACAACAATTGGAGTAGAGTTTGCAGCATTCACAGTACCATCTTTCTGTTTGTCAAATGATTATAGTATTCCATCTGAACACATAAATGCATAAAGTGGAGAGATATCAAACATGACATACCTCCAAAATTGGAACTGAATATTTTCCAGAAAGCAAACCATGAGCTAGCTTCGTTCAGCAATACAAAATAAATATGTTACAAAGCTTCTCACTCACTATAGTATCAAACAACTTCCACCATCCCTCATGTACTAGTCCTTCATAAGCCACCAAATTTTTGTGAATACTTAAAAAGTAAGTGATGGAAGAACAAAGGATTCCACTGTTAAAAACATCACATGGACCTAGGTAAGGAAATCTCACCCTGTGGGCAGTTTGAACATAAAGAGACTTTCTAGATAGAGCAACCTGCCAAAAGGAATACAAACAAAAGAAAAGGAAAGATACATTATAAGCTTCTACCAGAAACATTAACCAGCTGATGCTCAGAAATGGATTCATGAACATAGGTTAATCACAAAATCAATGTACAGAACAATCATTTTGATAATTACATTTCAACATAAAATCAACACCAATAAAGTTTCAGTTTGAGTCACAACAATATCTAATCAATCCAATCAAAGCTAAAAAATTACAAATACATATAATCATTCTTCCATTTAGATCTGCCCCAAATATCAAATAATGGAAGCCCCAGAATAAAAAATGTAGAGAAATTAAAAAATAAATTGCAAACTGATAAATTATTGTTGTTCGCTATTCTCCTTATTTAATTATGTCAATTAATAGAAATAAAGAGATGATATGGGTACCCAGTATGAATCCACTCACTACTAATAACTGGAGAATTTTCCTCATCCATGCCCTTGCTTTCTATCTCCTTGCTATTTACAGCAACCTGACTTAGCAAATAAAGTGAATGTACCATTATTATGCCATCACTATCGAATAGACGAGTATTAAGAACTAATCTAAAAACGACAAACTTAAATCCCAAACAACTGCCTATAGAAACCTACAAATTCAAAGATTTAACACTACCAAATAGTTCAAATTAAGCATCCAATTCACAAAATTTGACCAAAATTATAGCTCAGCCACACAATTAAGCAATATTAAATAAAAAAAATACTCCTTTTTAGAAACTCGTGATTTGGGCGCTGCCTTTGGCTTTTTTCGTCTCCTCTTCTTAGTCTGAGACCCACAATACTACTCTTCTTCATCTTCATGATCGTCGTCTTGATTGGCTTAGAGAAGAGAGAGATCGATTAGGGAAATTTCTAAGGTTAGGGCTTCAGAGAAAGTTAATCGGGAGAGAATAAGAGAGAGTGAGAGGGAAATAAAAAGTGATTCCGAAAATACTAAGGGAAATAAAAAGTGATGTCCTATAGCGTGACTTCTGCCCCTCCGCTTGTCTTTGCCATGGATCTAGAGATTTTAGAGTTACAGGAAATCTAGGTAAACCCTAGCTTTTATTTTCCAGATGAACTAAAAGAGGCTAAACAAAGAGAGATTAGAGATGACGACATTCGGTGAGAAAGGAAATAGAGGACTTGAACACTTTCTCTGCGAAAGACAGCAGATCTTTTTTTTTGTGCTCCGTGTTTTTTTATATACATAACGATTTTAAAAAAAAATTATCTAATTAAAACAAAAAAAATGTCCTTTTTAAATAGATAACATTTTTTTATATTTATTTATAACGTTTTGTTAAAAAACGTTGTGAAAAAAAATACCACAATGTTTTTATATGGTTTAAGTGTTGTCTAATTACTATTTTGTAGTAGTGACTGTAATACAATAACAACTTATTGACTTAATAGACTTACCTGTAGGCAATGCTAAATAATAAGTTCTTATGGCTAATGTAGCAACATTTGCTTCATTTTCCACACATACGATTACTTATCTTTGTTTAGCTTTCTACTTCTGCTTGGTCCCTTTATAAATCTATATTTATGATAACCATGGTATCCAATACCCAAGTAGAACCTTGACTTAAAGAAAAAATTTACTTCAATCATGAACAAAAACTATATTTGTAACCGAAGCTTCACTAAGCTTCTTCTGGTTAGCCTTGCAAGATACAAAACATATGCTGTGAGTTTTAATACAAATATTGTCATCTAGACAATATCCACACTCAATGGAGTCCTCATTACAATTATTATCACACTATTCCATAGAATAGTGAGGACTACTAAAGCCACTTATACTGGATCATCACTCCATTTTCCGACTCGTCCCAGCTATATTCTCATTTCTTGAAGAGAACAGTGAAAGAAACGGTGAGCTCAACTAGTCCAGTAAGAAATATTATGACTAAGATAATGTAGAATAAATTATCCTTAGCCTTCAACAGTATAACAACTGATAGAATATAATAGACAACAAGTTTTAGATCAACAACTGTAGCGGAATAAGCAATCCATTAGAAGAGTCACGTAGAGCATAAAATCTACTATCTTCTATGATTTAAAAGTTTTTCAACAATTTTATCATTTGAGACTCGACAAAAATAAAATTAAATCATCTCTCGCATCTACGGCGAGGATATTCATGTAATCATCAATGGTCATGATTATACCGAATAATCCTCGGTCATAATCATACCAACAACCGTCCATCAATGAACTATAGGCCAATGAGGACTTTTACCACATCATTCATTACATTACGGCCAAGCGATTATCTTAGAATAATCCTTGTTCATAATCATACCAAGTCCATCAATGCACGTAAGCCAAAGATGACTTTCATCACAATATAAACATGAGGATGATGACAATGATATAAGCATTAATCAAACGAAATCAAATCAAACGAAATCAAGGATAAATATTAAAGACTTTAAATTTATCCAGAATTTAAAATATCCAAATTGTCAACATGATACTGCTTTGTAGAGTAAAATTCAAGAATAATGTTCATGTACCAAAAATAATTTGGATAGAAAATAAATATATTTTTCGGGTAAATAGTACCCCATGAATAGTATCCTGTGAATAGTACTTCGGGAATTATATCTCGTGAATATACCCCGGCATGAAAAGTGTCCCAAATACCAAAGTGAATAATACTTGAGTGAATAATAATTTGGTGAATAGTAACCCATGAATAGTAACTCGTGAATAGTACTTCGACACGAAAAGTGCCCCGAATACTAGAGTGAATAATACTAGAGTGAATAATGGCTGGTGAATAGTAACTTAGTGAATAGTAACTCCCAAATAAAATACCAAATAAAATGATATTTCATGACGAGTACAAAAGAAATGATATCTCATACAAGTAATATAGAATATACGAAACTGCAAATGGATTTTCATCCGCCATGTGGTAATCCACGTACTCATTTCCAAAATTTAATAACGAATGAATACAAAAGGTCATTCACCATGCATGCGGTAGTCCGCATAGACAGGTTATTCCAACAGAATAATAAAGAATGGAATAACAAAAGAATTCACCGAGCATCACGATAGATCGCATGACGAGTTATTCCCCATGAATAATAAATAATGGAACCAGGTCATGCGTAATACTCACAGACAGGATATTCCAACAGAATAATAAAGAATGAAACTAGGTCATACTTAATCCGCAGAGATAGGATATTCCAACAGAATAATAAAGAATGGAATAACAGAAGAATTTCACCTTGTATGCGGTACTTCGCATAGACAGGTTATTCCAACATAATAATAAAGAATGGAATAATAGAAGCTCTCTTCGTGAATATGAAAGAAATAATACCCCTTACCTCAAAAGAAGACTGGATACTAGAATAGTGAGGTAACAAACTTCTCTTCTTCTTCCTCTCTATAATTTTTCTCTATAAAAATTTATTTATAGCTTTAGTGAATTGATGAGAAATGAAGGAAGAATTAGCTTCTATTTATAGGAAAATATAGTTTCAATAATTGCACGTTTTGAGGCTCAGAATATTACAGTATAATACCTCCCTCTTTTTCTTCATTTTTAATTTAGTCCTGCAAGTATTATCAAACTTGCACCACCTCCCCTAATAGTAAATCATGTGAATAAATAGTAAATCATGTGAATCAATAGATCTGGACATGTGAAAATACGAATTACAGTATAGTACCTCCATCTATACCTCCATTTTTAACTTAGTCATGCAAGTATTATCAATCTTGCACCAATTCCCCTAATAGTACAAGAATGTGAATCAATAGTACACACATGTGAACAAATAATTATAAGCATGTGAATTAATAGCAATTAATTGCTCATTTATCTGGTGAAGTACCCGATTGGTCAATATAACCTTCAGACATCAATTATTATCGAAATAAATATCGATTTTCACTAACACTAATAATTCCAACACAATGAAACTATACATTACATCTTTAATCAACACAAACTTATTCATCATTAATATTATAACTCATAATATTTAACAACCAGGTCGTTCCCAGGAAAGAGGGGGATTTCTGATAAGGATTTCTCCTTATTGGCGCGCAATTAGGTGATCAAACCTCTCCTTGACAGAACTTCTAGACATTGTAAATATGGAAAATAATAATATGAATAACTTTACCGTCTCAATTATTTATTTAATAATATAACATATTATACAGATGATACTGTGACAATAATTAAATCAATAATATGAGAGATATGATGCAACAATTATTGTAGCAATAATTGAGTATAATTGAGTGACTTCTTATGTAAGCATCAATAATCAATACCGTGTACTACTATGCAACCACGCGTATTACTGTACTTTTACTACCGGGTAGTTCAACAGTTTTAACGGTAACACTTTCGCAGTTATTTTTATAAAATGATAATTCTGTCATTTTCTAACTACGACAATACTTCCGTTGAGGGGTCCAACAATGATTGTGCCGTCGTACGAATATTGCTTGTTAAAATGAATATTCTCCGGCCAATCGAATATTATATAACAACTTGCATACTTTGAAAATTTATAAATATTACCCACAACTATAACACTATCTCAAATCCACACCATAATATTCAAAAAAATATTTTGAGAAAATAAAATCTTTATTCATAAAATTTGTGGACTTACAATCTCCACTCATGAAATTTCACCCTCGAAATTTACGTACGTACTTGGTATGCCGAAGAGATGAGGATACCTTGACTTCATTTCAGATTCTAACTCTTGAGGTCTAACCTTTGAGTGTTGAATACGATCCTTCTTATCTAAGATTTTAACACGTATCTCCTCATACGTTAAATCTTCTGCTATCTCGTCTAGTTCTAATTCAATAATGTGGTTCGGGTCGTCTACATATTTACGTAACATCGATATGTGAAAACGTTATGAACACGCGATATTCTTGGCGGTAAAGCGAGTCTATAGGCCACAGTTCCTACTCGATCAAGGATTTCAAATGGGCCAATTAAATCGAGGGTTGAGATTTCCTCTCTTCGTCGATTCTTGCTTCTTGAATAACGCCCTCTTGAACCTTCTTTTTCACATTCATCAGCTTTGAGTATGTAGCTTGAGCGACTTTAACTTTATCAATTAAAGTCGATTCTAATCGTATATTTGTTATCTTCACGTGGGTCCCTAGAGTCTTTAACTCTATCTTCATCATTTGTATGTTATACAAAATGGGTTATTGTGTTAACAACATCGCACTCGTAAACGCATACGATCTTCTACTCAATGCGTCAGCTACCACGTTCGCTTTTCCATGATGATATTGAATGGTACGATCGTAATCTTCAACAGCTCGAGCCAACTTCTTTGGCGCATGTTACGTTCATTTTAGTTGAAGAAATATTTGAGGATTTTAGAAATGGGTTTTGTACTGTGGTCAATACAAAATTCAATTTCACGCTCTGGGGTAGGCCAAGAAGTTCTTCTAGAATACGTCAGGAAATTTATTAACGATAGAAATATCATTTAAAAACTGTGACTCTCATCCAAGACTTGGATAGCACATGAAATGAAGGTTTCTACTAACGAAGTTTCAACCAATAAGTCAAAGTCTAACTTCTCTGGGGTTAAATTTAAACGTTGAGCGCAAGCAAGAGAGAAAAAATAATGGGTAGAACCAGTATCTAATAAGGTATAGACTTCGCAAGAGTTTATAATTAACTTACCCATAATAACTTCGTTCGGGTTTCTCGACAAACGCTCTCACTTAAACTACCAGATTTAACTTTGCTATAGAGTACATTCCACCCTTAATTGCTTCGTCACATTCCTGATCCATGATTCAAATCATTACTCTCCGATCCATATCGAATTGGGGTTGACCGCTCTGCACAGGGTAATTCCAAATTCGATGTTGGATTCTCCCAATTATTGTCCAAAAAGCAAAATCCATTTCATCTATTTTGGCCTTATTGGATCGGACGTCTTTTTCTACAATATCTACGCGTCGTGCGACTTTTACCCATGCATCATCTATTCTCCTTCGTTCAGTTGTTTCTTCTTTCATTCTAACTTTGATTATAGCATTCTCAGATTCCAGCTCTAATATCTTATACTCTGCCAAAGAGTGCTTCTGTTCAAGCATCGCACATTGGGTAACACAATTTTGAATTGTTACTTCTCTTTGCTCCACGACCGCTTGTCGTTCTTCAGCCTGATCTTCTAACTCATGAATTAGATTTTGTAATTCTAAATTTCGATCATAAAATTCTTCTAATAAATTCTCCCCAGGTTCCTTTTCTTCCTCGTTCTCAGCTGTTACCTCTACAACTAGCTCAGGTGCAACTATTAGTTCTTCACTCACCACGTAGATATCTCTAATTTCTTCTTCGTCTGACATCACATTAACCTGGTTAGTGATTAATGGTGTCTCAACGGTCTCATTCACTCCATTGTTAACATTTTCCGCTGCCATTTTCAAACACTGCCACAAAATAAGGGTTAATTAACATGTCACATATTATCCATACACTCTGACCGATCAATTAAATACCAAATAAACTTAGGTAGGTTATACTAGCGAAGGAATTCACCGTCTCTCCCCTCCTAGTTCTTGTCTCACATCTCACCAGGGATCATATCCTAAGCTTTGATACCAACCGTGGCGCCCCCAAAACAGGTATACATCACCCATCTTGAGTCGTCAGATACATACTACAGAAATCAAATACAACTTAATTATACAACAGTCGTGTAAAATACGACAAAACATATGCTGTGAGTTTTAATACAAATATTGTCATCTAGACAATATCCACACTCAATGGAGTCCCATTACACTTATTTTCACACTATTCCATAGAATAGTGAGGACTACTAAAGCCACTTATACTGGATCATCACTCCATTCCCCGACTCGTCCTAGCTATATTCTCATTCCCTGAAGAGAACAGTGAAAGAAAGGGTGAGCTCAACTAGCCCAGTAAGAAATATTATGACTAAGATAATGCATAATAAATTATCTTTAGCCTTCAACAGTATAACAACTGATAGAATATAATAGACAACAAGTTTTAGATCAACAAGTGCAGCGAAATAAGCAGTCCATTAGAAGAGTCAAGTAGAGCATAAAATCTGCTATCTTCTATGATTTAAAAAGCTTTTCAATAATTTTATCGTTGAGACTCAGCTTAATAAATAATATCGAATCATCCCTGCACCACGACCAAGGATATTCATGTAATCATCAATGGTCATTATTATACCGAATAATCCCTGGTCATAATCATACCAACAACTGTCCATCAATGAACTATAGGCCAATGAGGACTTTTACCACATCATTCACTACATTACGGTAATGATTATACCGAATAATCCCTGGTCATAATCATACCAAGTTCATCAATGCACGTAAGCCAAAGATGACTTTCATCACAATATAAACATGAGGATGATGGAAATGATATAAACATTAATCAAACGAAATCAAATCAAACGAAATCAAGGATAAATATTAAAGACTTTAAATTTATCTAGAATTTAAAATATCCAAATTGTCAACATGATACTGCTTTGTAGAGTAAAATTCATGAATAATATTCATATACCAAAAATAATTTGGACAGAAAAGAAATATATTTTTCGGAAAAATAGTACCCCGTGAATAGTACCCTGTGAATAGTACTTTGGGAATAGTACCTAGTGAATAGTACCCTGGCATGAAAAGTGTCCCAAATACCCGAGTGAATAATACTAGAGAGAATAGTAATCAGGTGAATAGTAACCCGTGAATAGTACCTCATGAATAGTACTCTGACACGAAAAGTGCCCGGAATACCCGAGTGAATAATACTAGAGTGAATAGTAACCAGGTGAATAGTAACTTGTACATAGTAACTCATAAATAAAATACCAAATAAAATGATATTTTATGATGAGTACAAAAGAAATGATATCTCATACGAGTATAATAGAATATACGAAACTACAAATGGATTTTCATCTGCCATGCGGTAATTCACGTAGACAGATCATTTCTACAATTTAATAAAGAATGAATATGAAAGGTCATACACCATGCATGCGGTAGTCTGCGTAGATAGGTTATTCCAACAGAATAATAAAGAATAGAATAACAAAAGAATTCACCAGGCATGCAATAGACTGCACAGACAGGTTATTCCCCACAGAATAATAAATAATGGAACCAGGTCATGCATAATACGCACAGATAGGATATTCCAACAAAATAATAAAGAATGGAACCAGGTCATGCGTAATCTGCACATACAGGATATTCCAACAGAATAATAAAGAATGGAATAACAGAAGAATTTCACCATTATGCGGTACTTCGCATAGACAGGTTATTCCAACATAATAATAAAGAATGGAATAGGAGAAGTTCTCTTCATGAATACGAAAGAAATAATATCCCTTGCCGCAAAAGAAGACTGAATACTGGAATAGTGAGGTAGCGGACTTCTCTTCTTCTTTCTCTCTATAATTTTTCTCTATAAAAATTTATTTATAGCTTTAGTGAATTGGTGAGAAATGAAGGAAGAATTAGCTTCTATTTATAGGAAAATATAGTTTCAATAATTGCACGTTTTGAGGCTCAGAATATTACAGTATAATACCTCCCTCTTTTTCTTCATTTTTAATTTAGTCCTGCAAGTATTATCAAACTTGCACCACCTCCCCTAATAGTAAATCATGTGAATAAATAGTAAATCATGTGAATCAATAGATCTGGACATGTGAAAATACGAATTACAGTATAGTACCTCCATCTATACCTCCATTTTTAACTTAGTCATGCAAGTATTATCAATCTTGCACCAATTCCCCTAATAGTACAAGAATGTGAATCAATAGTACACACATGTGAACAAATAATTATAAGCATGTGAATTAATAGCAATTAATTGCTCATTTATCTGGTGAAGTACCCGATTGGTCAATATAACCTTCAGACATCAATTATTATCGAAATAAATGTCGATTTTCACTAACACTAATAATTCCAACACAATGGAACTATACATTACATCTTTAATCAACACAAACTTATTCATCATTAATATTATAACCCACAATATTTAACAACCAGGTCGTTCCTAGGAAAGAGGGAGATTTTTGATAAGGATTTCTCCTTATTGGCGCACAATTAGGTGACCAAACCTCTCCTTGACAGAACTTCTAGACATTGTAAATATGGAAAATAATAATATGAATAACTTTACCGTCTCAATTATTTATTTAATAATATAACATATTATACAAATGATACTATGACAATAATTAAATCAATAATATGAGAGATATGATGCAGCAATTACTGTAACAATAATTGAGTATAACTGAGTGACTTCTTACGTAAACATCAATAATCAATACCGTGTGCTACTATACAACCACACGTATTACTGTACTTTTACTACCGAGTAGTTCAACAGTTTTAACGGTAACACTTTCGCTATTGTTTTTATAAAATGATAATTCTGTCATTTTCTAACTACGACAATACTTCCGTTGTGGGGTCCACCAATGATTGTGCCGTCGTACGAATATTCGCTGTTAAAATGAATATTCCCCAACCAATCGAATATTATATAAGAACTTACATACTTTGCAAAATTTATAAATACTACCCACAACTATAACACTATCTGAAATTCACACCATAATATTCCAAAAAAATATTTTGAGAAAATTAAATCTTTATTCTTAAAATTTGGGGTCTTAGAATCTCCTCTCCTTATGAAATTCCGCCCTCGAAATTTACGTACGTACCTGGTATGCCGAAGAGATGAGGATACCTTGACTTCATTTCAGATTCTAACTCTTGAGGTATAACCTTTGAGTGTTGAATACGATCCTTCTTATCCAAGATTTTAAAATGTATCTCTTAATACGTTAAATCTTCTACTATCTCGTCTAGTTCTAATTCAATAATGTGGTTCGGTTCATCCACATATTTACGTAACATCGATACGTGAAAACCGTTATGAACATGCGATATTCTTGGTGGTAGAGCGAGTCAATAGGCCACAGTTCCTACTCGATCGAGGATTTCAAATGGGCCAATTAAATCGAGGGTTGAGATTTTCTCTCTTCGTCGATTCTTGCTTCTTGAATAACGCTCTCTTGAACCTTCTTCTTCACATTCATCAGCTCTGAGTATGTAGCTTGAGCAGCTTTAACTTTATCGATTAAAGTCGATTCTAATCGTATATTTGTTTTCTTCACATGGGTCCCTAGAGTCTTTAACTCTATCTTCATCATTTGTAAGTTATACAAAATGGGTTTTTGTGTTAACAACATCGCACTCGTAAACGCATACGATCTTCTACTCAACGCGTCAGCTACCACGTTCGCTTTTCAACGATGATATTGAATGGTACGATCGTAATCTTCAACAGCTCGAGCCAAATTCTTTGGTGCATGTTACGTTTATTTTAGTTGAAGAAATATTTGAGGGTTTTAGAAATGGGTTTTGTACTGGGGTCAATACAAAATTTGATTTCACGCTCTTGGGTAGGCTAGGAAGTTCTTCTATAATACTTGGATAGCACATGAAATGAAGGTTTCTACTAACGAAGTTTCAACCAATAAGTCAAAGTCTAACTTTTCTGGGGTCAAATTTAAACGTTGATCGCAAGCAAGAGAGATAAAATAATGGGTAGAACCGGTATCTAATAAGGTATAGACTTCGCAAGAGTTTATAATTAACTTACCCGTAATAACTTCGTTCGGGTTTCTCGACAAAGGCTCTCACTTAAACTAACGGATTTGATTTTGCTATAGAGTACATTCCACCCTTAATTGTTTCGTCACATTCCTGATCCATGATTCAAATCATTACTCTCCGATCCATATTGAATTGGGGTTGACTGCTCTACACAGGGTAATTCCGAATTCGATGTTGGATTCTCCCAATTGTTGTCCAAAAAGCAAAATCCATTTCATCTATTTTGGCCTCATTGGATCGGACGTCTTTTTCTACAATATCTACGTGCCACGTGGCTTTTACACTTGCATCATCTATTCTCCTTCGTTCTGTTATTTCTTCTTTCATCAGAACTTTGATCATAGCATTCTCAGATTCCAACTCTAAAACCTTATACTCTGCCAAAGAGTACTTCTGTTCAAGCATCGCACATCGGGTAACACAATTTTGAATTGTTACATCTCTTTGTTCCACGACCGCCTGTCATTCTTCAGCCTGCTCTTCTAACTCATGAATACGATTTTGAAATTCTAAATTTCTATCATAAAATTCTTCTAATAAATTCTTCTCAGGTTCCTCTTCTTCCTCTTCCTCCTTGCTCTCAGCTGCTACCTCTACAACTAGCTTGGGTGCAACTATTAGTTCTTCACTCACTACGTAGATATCTCTAATTTCTTCTTCGTCTGACATCACATTAACCTGGTTAGTGATTAATGGTGTCTCAACGGTCTCATTCACTCCATTGTTAACATTTTCCGCTGCCATTTTCAAACATTGCCACAAAACAAGGGTTAATTAACATGTCACATATTATCCATACACTCTGACTGATCAATTAAATACCAAATAAACTTAGGTAGGTCATACTAGCGAAGGAATTCCTCGTCTCTCCCCTCCTAGTTCTTGTCTCACATCTCAGCCAGGGATCATATCCCTAAGCTTTGATACCAACTGTGACGCCCCCAAAACAGGTATACATCACCCATCTTGAGTCGTCAGATACAAACTACAGAAATCAAATACAACTTAATTATACAACAATCGTGTAAAATACGACAAAACATATGATGTGAGTTTTAATACAAATATTGTCATCTGAGACAATATCCACACTCAATGGAGTCCTCATTACAATTATTATCACACTATTCCATAGAATAGTGAGGACTACTAAAGCCACTTATCTTTGGATCATCACTCCATTCCCCAGACTAGTCCCACCTATATTCACATTCCACGAAGAAAACGTTGAAAGAAAGGGTGAGCTCAACTAGCCCGATGAAATATTATGACTAAGATAATGCATAATAAATTATCCTTAGCCTTCAACAGTATAACAACTGATAGAATATAATAGACAACAAGTTTTAGATCAACAACTAAAGCAGAATAAGCAATCCATTAGAAGAGTCAAGTAGAGCATAAAATCTATTATCTTCTATGATTTAAAAAGTTTTTCAACAATTTTATCGCTGAAACTCAGCTTAATAAATAATATCGAATCATCCCTACACCACGACCAAGGATATTCATGTAATAATCAATGGTCATGATTATACCGAATAATCCTTGGTCATAATCATACCAACAACTGTCCATCAATGAACTACAGGCCAATGAGGACTTTTACCACATCATTCGCTACATTATGGTAATGATTATACCGAATAATCCATGGTCATAATCATACCAAGTCCATCAATGCACGTAAGCCAAAGATGACTTTCATCACAATATAAACATGAGGATGATGACAATGATATAAACATTAATCAAACGAAATCAAATCAAACGAAATCAAGGATAAATATTAAAGACTTTAAATTTATCCAAAATTTAAATATCCAAATTGTCAACATGATACTGCTTTGTAGAGTAAAATTCATGAATAATATTCATATACCAAAAATAATTTGGACAGAAAAGAAATGTATTTTTTGGGTAAATAGTACCCCGTTAATAGTACCCTGTGAATAGTACTTTGAGAATAGTACCTCGTGAATAGTACCCCGGCATGAAAAGTGTCCCAAATACCCGAGTGAATAATACTAGAGAGAATAGTAATCGGGTGAATAGTAACTCGTGAATAGTACTCCGACACAAAAAGTGCCCGAAATACCCGAGTAAATAATACTAGAGTGAATAGTAACCGGGTGAATAGTAACTCATAAATAAAATACCAAATAAAATGATATTTCATGACGAGTACAAAAGAAATGATATCTCATACGAGTATAATAGAATATACGAAACTGCAAATGGATTTTCATCCGCCATGTGGTAATCCACGTAGATAGATCATTTTTACAATTTAACACCATGCATGCGGTAGTCCGCGTAGATAGGTTATTACAACAGAATAATAAAGAATGGAATAACAAAAGAATTCACCAGGCATGCGATAGACCGCAGAGACAGGTTATTCCCCACAGAATAATAAATAATGGAACCAGTCATGCATAATACGCATGCATACGGGATATTCCAAATGAATAATAAAGAATGGAACCCGAATTCATGCGTAATCCGCATTGCAGAACGAGGATATTCCAATGAGAATAATAAAGAATGGAATAACGAAGAATTTCACCATGTATGCGGTACTTCGCATAGACAAGTTATTCCAACATAATAATAAAGAATGGAATAGCAGAAGCTCTCTTAATGAATACGAAAGAAATAATACACCTTACCTCAAAAGAAGACTGGATACTGGAATAGTGAGGTAGCGGACTTCTATTCTTCTTTCTCTCTATAATTTCTATCTATAAAAATTTCTTTATAGCTTTAGTGAATTGGTGAGAAATGAAGGAAGAATTAGCTTCTATTTATAGGAAAATATAGTTTCAATAATTGCACGTTTTGAGGCTCAGAATATTACAGTATAATACCTCCCTCTTTTTCTTCATTTTTAATTTAGTCCTGCAAGTATAATCAAACTTGCACCACCTCCCCTAATAGTAAATCATGTGAATCAATAGTAAATCATGTGAATCAATAGTTCTGGACATGTGAAAATATGAATTACAGTATAGTACCTCCATCTATACCTCCATTTTTAACTTAGTCATGCAAGTATTATCAATCTTGCACCAATTCCCCTAATAGTACAAGAATATGAATCAATAATACACACATGTGAACAAATAGTTATAAGCATGCGAATTAATAGCAATTAATTGCTCATTTATCCGGTGAAATACCCGATTGGTCAATATAACCTTCAGACATCAATTATTATCGAAATAAATGTCGATTTCCACTAACACTAATAATTCCAACACAATGGAACTATCAATTACATCTTTAATTAACACGAACTTATTCGTCATTAATATTATAACTCACAATATTTAACAATCAGGTCGTTCCCAAGAAAGAGGGGGATTTTCGATAAGGATTTCTCCTTATTGGCACGCAATTAGGTGACCAAACCTCTCCTTGACAAAACTTCTAGACATTGTAAATATTGCAAATAATAATATGAATAACTTTGTCGTCTCAATTATTGATTTAATAATATAACATATTATATAGATGATACCGTGATAATAATTGAATCAATAATATGAGAGATATGATGCAGCAATTACTGTAGCAATAATTGAGCATAACCGAGTGACTTCTTACGTAAGCATCAATAATCAATACCGTGTGCTACTATGCAACCACGGGTATTACTGTACTTTTACTACCAAGTAGTTCAACAGTTTTAACAGTAATACTTTCGCTATTTTTTTTATAAAATGATAATTCTATCGTTTTCTAACTACGACAATACTTCCGTTGTGGGGTCCACTAATGATTGTGCCGTCGTATGAATATTCCTTGTTAAAACGAATATTCCCCGACCAATCGAATATTATATAACAACTTGCATACTTTGCAAAATTTATAAATACTACGCACAACTATAACACTATCTCAAATTCACACCATAATATTCCAAAAAAATATTTCGAGAAAATTAAATCTTTATTCTTAAAATTTGGGGTCTTACAATCTCCCCTCCTTATGAAATCTCGCCCTCGAAATTTAAATACGTCTTGGTATCTTAGAAGAGATGAGGATACCTTGACTTCATTTCAGATTCTAACTCTTGAGGTATAACCTTTGAGTGTTGAATACGATCCTTCTTATCCAAGATTTTAACATGTATCTCCTAATACGTTAAATCTTCTGCTATCTCGTCTAGTTCTAATTCAATAATGTGGTTCGGTTCGTCCAAATATTTACATCACATCGATACGTGAAAAATGTTATGAACATGCGATATTCTTGGCGGTAGAGCGAGTCTATAGGCCACAGTTCCTACTTGATCGAGGATTTCAAATGGGCCAATTAAATCGAGGGTTGATATTTCATCTCTTCGTCGATTCTTGCTTCTTCAATAACCCCCTCTTGAACCTTCTTCTTCACATTCATCAGCTCTGAATATGTATCTTGAGCGGCTTTAACTTTATCGATTAAAGTCGATTTTAATCGTATATTTGTTTTCTTCACATGGGTCCCTAGAGTCTTTAACTCTATCTTCATCATTTGTAAGTTATACAAAATGAGTTTTTGTGTTAACAACATCGCACTCGTAAACGCATATGATCTTCTACTCAATACGTCAGCTACCACATTCGCTTTTCAATGATGATATTTAATGGTACGATCGTAATCTTCAACAGCTCGAGCCAACTTCTTTGGTGCATGTTATGTTTATTTTAGTTGAAAAAATATTTGAGGGTTTTAGAAATGGATTTTGTACTGGAGTCAATACAAAATTCGATTTCATGCTCTGGGGTAGGCCAGGAAGTTCTTCTAGAATACGTCAGGAAATTTATTAACGATAGAAATATCATTTAAAAACTGTGACTCTCATCCAAGACTTGGATAGCACATGAAACGAAGGTTTCTACTAACGAAGTTTCAACCAGTAAGTCAAAGTCTAACTTCTCTGGGGTCAAATTTAAACGTTGATCGCAAGCAAGAGAGATAAAATAATGGGTAGAACCGGTATCTAATAAGGTATAGACTTCGCAAGAGTTTATAATTAACTTACCCGTAATAACTTCGTTCAGGTTTCTCGACAAACGCTCTCACTTAAACTACCGGATTTGATTTTGGTATAGAGTACATTCCACCCTTAATTATTTCGTCACATTCCTGATCCATGATTCAAATCATTACTCTCCGATCCATATCGAATTGGGGTTGACTGCTCTGCACAGGGTAATTCCGAATTCGATGTTGGATTCTCCCAATTGTTGTCCAAAAAGCAAAATCCATTTCATCTATTTTGGCCTCATTGAATTGGACGTCTTTTTCTACAATATCTACGCGCCGTGCGGCTTTTACCCATGCATCATCTATTCTACTTCATTCAATTGTTTCTTCTTTCATCAGAACTTTGATCATAGCATTCTCAGATTCCATCTCTAATATCTTATACTCTTCCAAAGAGTGCTTTTGTTCAAGCATCACACATCGGGTAACACAATTTTGAATTGTTACATCTCTTTGTTCCACGACCTTCTGTCGTTCTTCAGCCTGCTCTTCTAACTCATGAATACAATTTTGTAATTCTAAATTTCGATCATAAAATTCTTCTAATAAATTCTCCTCAGGTTCCTCTTCTTCCTCGCTCTCAGCTGCTACCTCTACAACTAGCTCGAGTGCAACTATTAGTTCTTCACTCACCACGTAGATATCTCTAATTTCTTCTTCGTCTAACATCACATTAACCTAGTTAATGATTAATGGTGTCTTAATGGTCTCATTCACTCCATTGTTAACATTTTCCGCTGCCATTTTCAAACACTGCCACAAAACAAGGGCTAATTAACATGTCACATATTATCCATACACTCTGACCGATTAATTAAATACCAAATAAACTTAGGTAGGTCATACTAGCGAAGGAATTCCCCGTCTCTCCCTTCCTAGTTCTTGTCTCACATCTCAGTTAGGGATCATATCCCTAAACTTTGATATCAACTGTGACGCCCCCAAAACAGGTATACATCACCCATTTTGAGTCGTCAGATACATACTACAGAAATCAAATACAACTTAATTATACAACAGTCGTGTAAAATACAACAAAACATATGATGTGAGTTTTAATACAAATATTGTCATCTAGACAATATTCACACTCAATGGAGTCCTTATTACAATTATTATCACACTATTCCATAGAATAGTGAGGACTACTAAAGCCACTTATACTGGATCATCACTCCATTCCCCGACTCGTCCCAGCTATATTCACATTCCCTGAAGAGAACAGTGAAAGAAAGGGTGAGCTCAACTAGCCTAGTAAGAAATATTATGACTAAGATAATGCATAAAAAAATTATCCATCGCCTTCAACAGTATAACAACTGATAGAATATAATAGACAACAAGTTTTAGATCAACAATTGCAGCGGAATAAGCAATCCATTAGAAGAGTCAAGTAGAGCATAAAATCTATTATCTTCTATGATTTAAAAAGTTTTTCAACAATTTTATCGCTGAAACTCAGCTTAATAAATAATATCGAATCATCCCTACACCACGACCAAGGATATTCATGTAATAATCAATGGTCATGATTATACCGAATAATCCTTGGTCATAATCATACCAACAACTGTCCATCAATGAACTACAGAGCCCGATGAGGACTTTTACCACATCATTAAGCTACATTATGGTAATGATTATCTTAAGAATAATCCATGGTCATAATCATACCAAGTCCATCAATGCACGTAAGCCAAAGATGACTTTCATCACAATATAAACATGAGGATGATGACAATGATATAAACATTAATCAAACGAAATCAAATCAAATGAAATCAAGGTTAAATATTAAAGACTTTAAATTTATCCAGAATTTAAAATATGCAAATTGTCAACATGATACTGTTTTGTAGAGTAAAATTCATGAATAATATTCATATACCAAAAATAATTTGGACAGAAAAGAAATGTATTTTTTGGGTAAATAATACCCCGTGAATAGTACCATGTGAATAGTACTTCAGGAATAGTACCTCGTGAAAAGTACCCCGGCATGAAAAGTGTCCCAAATACCCGAGTGAATAATAGTAGAGAAAATAGTAATTGGGTGAATAGTAACCCGTGAATAGTAACTCGTAAATAGTACTCCGACACGAAAAGTGCCCGAAATACCCGAGTGAATAATACTAGAGTGAATAGTAACTGGGTGAATAGTAATTCGTGAATAGTAACTCGCAAATAAAATACCAAATAAAATGATATTTCATGACAAGTACAAAAGAAATGATATCTCATACGAGTATAATAGAATATACGAAACTGTAAATGGATTTTCATCCGCCATGCGGTATTCCACGTAGACAGATCATTTCTACAATTTAACACCATACATGCGGTAGTCCACGTAGATAGGTTATTATAACAAAATAATAAAGAATGGAATAACAAAAGAATTCACCAGGCATGCGATAGACCGCAGAGACAGGTTATTCCCCACAGAATAATAAATAATAGAACTAGGTCATGCATAATCTGGCAGAATGAGGATATTCCAGCGAGAATAATAAAGAATGGAACCGGTCATGCGTAATCGCCTTTGAGACGGATATTCAACAGAATAATAAAGAATGGAATAACAGAAGAATTTCACCATGTATGCGGTACTTCGGATAGACAGGTTATTCCAACATAAAAATAAAGAATGAAATAGCAAAAGCTCTCTTAATGAATACGGAAGAAATAATACACCTTACCTCAAAAGAAGACTGGATACTGGAATAGTGAGGTAGCAGACTTCTCTTCTTCTTTTTCTCTATAATTTCTCTCTATAAAAATTTCTTTATAGCTTTAGTGAATTGGTGAGAAATGAAGGAAGAATTAGCTTCTATTTATAGGAAAATATAGTTTCAATAATTGCACGTTTTGAGGCTCAGAATATTACAGTATAATACCTCCCTCTTTTTCTTCATTTTTAATTTAGTCCTGCAAGTATTATCAAACTTGCACCACCTCCCCTAATAGTAAATCATGTGAATCAATAGTAAATCATGTGAATCAATAGTTACGGACATGTGAAAATCTGAATTACGATTATAGTACCTCCATCATACCTCCATTTTTAACTTAGTCATGCAAGTATTATCAATCTTGCACCATTTCCCTAATAGTACAAGAATGTGAATCAATAATACACATGTGAACAAATAGTTATAAGCATGCGAATTAATAGCAATTAATTGCTCATTTATCCGTTGAATTACCCGATTGGTCGATATAACCTTGAGACATCAATTATTATCGAAATAAATGTCGATTTCCACTAACACTAATAATTCCAACACAATGGAACTATCAATTACATATTTAATCAACACGAACTTATTAATCATTAATATTATAACTCACAATATTTAACAACGAATTCGTTCCGAGGAAAAGGGGATTTCAGATAAAGATTTCTCCTTATTGGCGCATGATTAGGTGACCAAACCTCTCATTGACAAAACTTCTGAGACATTGTAAATATTGCAAATAATAATATGAATAACTTTAGTCTCAATTATTGATTTAATAATATAACATATTATATAGATGATCTTAGTGACAATAATTGAATCAATAATATGAGAGATATGATCACGTGAATTCTTTGTAGCAATAATTGAGTATAACCGGTGACTTCTTACGTAAGCATCGATAATCAATACTGGTGTCTTCTTATGTCTGACCACAGCGTATTCTTTTTACTTTACTACCAAGTAGTTCAACACTTTTAACGGTAACACTTTTTTCATTTGTTGTTTTTATAAAATGATAATTACGTCGTTTTAACTACGACATTACTTACATTATGGGGTCCACCAATGATTGTCTTGCGTCGTCATGAAATATTCCTGTTAAAAGCGAATATTCTCCAGAGCCAATCAAATATTATATAACAACTTGCATAATTTGCAAAATTTATAAATACTACGCACAACTATAACACTATCTCAAATTCACACCATAATATTCCAAAAAAATATTTCGAGAAAATTAAATCTTTATTCTTTAAATTTGAGGTCTTACAATCTCCACTCCTTATGAAATTTCGCCCTCGAAATTTACGTACGTACCTGGTATGCCGAAGAGATGAGGATACCTTGACTTCATTTCAGATTCTAACTCTTGAGGTATAACCTTTGAGTGTTGAATACGATCCTTCTTATCCAAGATTTTAACACGTATCTCCTAATACGTTAAATCTTTT
Source organism: Panax ginseng (assembly GCA_020205605.1). Classification (NCBI taxonomy): domain Eukaryota; kingdom Viridiplantae; phylum Streptophyta; class Magnoliopsida; order Apiales; family Araliaceae; genus Panax; species Panax ginseng. Next base: position 95,689,733 of record CM035129.1, read on the forward strand.
GCTATCTCATCTAGTTCTAATTCAATAATGTGGTTCGGTTTGTCCACATATTTACATAACATCTATACGTGAAAAACGTTATGAATACACGATATTCTTGGTGGTAGAGCGAGTCTATAGGACACAGTTCCTACTCGATTGAGGATTTTAAATGGGCTAATTAAATCGAGGGTTGAGATTTCATCTCGTCGTCGATTCTTGCTTTTTGAATAACGCCCTCTTCAACCTTCTTCTTCACATTCATTAGCTCTGAGTATGTAGCTTGAGTGGCTTTAACTTTATCGATTAAAGTCAATTCATCAGTTAACTTTATCTTCACGTGGGTCCCTAGAGTCTTTAACTCTATCTTCATCATTTGTAAGTTATACAAAATGGGTTTTTATGTTAACAACATCGCACTCGTAAATGCATACGATCTTCTACTCAACGCGTCAGCTACCACGTTCGCTTTTTCACGATGATATTGAATGGTACGATCGTAATCTTCAATAGCTCGAGCCAACTTCTTTGGTACATGTTACGTTAATTTTAGTTGAAGAAATATTTGAGGGTTTTAGAAATGGGTTTTGTAATGGGGTCAATACAAAATTCGATTTCACGCTCTGGGGTAGGCCAAGAAGTTCTTCTAGAATATGTCAGGAAATTTATTAACGATAGAAATATCATTTAAAAATTGTGACACTCATCCAAGACTTGGATAGCACATGAAATGAAGGTTTCTACTAACGAAGTTTCAACCAATAAGTCAAAGTCTAACTTCTCTGGGGTCAAATTTAAACGTTGTTCGCAAGGAAGAGAGATAAAATAATGGGTAGAACCGGTATCTAATAAGGTATAGACTTTGCAAGAGTTTATAATTAACTTACCCATAATAACTTCGTTCGGGTTTCTCGACAAACGCTCTCACTTAAACTACCGAATTTGAATTTGCTATAGAGTACATTCCACCCTTAATTGTTTTGTCACATTCCTGATCCATGATTCAAATCATTACTCTCCGATCCATATCGAATTGAGGTTGACCGCTCTGCACAGGGTAATTCTGAATTCGATGTTGGATTCTTCCAATTATTGTCCAAAAAGCAAAATCCATTTCATCTGTGTTGGCCTCAATGGATCGGACGTCTTTTTCTACAATATCTACGCGTCGTGCGGCTTTTACCCATGCATCATCTATTCTCTTTCGTTCAGTTGTTTCTTCTTTCATCAGAACTTTGATCATAACATTCTCAGATTCCAGCTCTAATATCTTATACTCTGCCAAAGAGTGCTTCTATTCAAGCACCGGACATCGGGTAACATAATTTTGAATTGTTACATCTCTTTTCTCCACGATCGTCTGTCGTTCTTCAGCCTTCTATTCTAACTCATGAATACAATTTTTTAATTCTAAATTTCGATCATAAAATTCTTCTAATAAATTCTCCTCAGGTTCCTCTTCTTCCTCTTCTTCGTCACTCTCAGCTGCTACCTCTGCAACTAGCTCGGGTGCAACTATTAGTTCTTCACTCACCACGTAGATATCCCTAATTTCTTCTTCGTCTGACATCACATTAACCTTGTTAGTGATTAATGGTGTCTCAATGGTCTCATTCACTCCATTGTTAACATTTTCAGCTACCATTTTCAAACACTGCCACAAAATAAGGGTAAATTAACATGTCGCATATTATCCCTATATTCTGACCGATCAATTAAATACCAAATAAACTTAGGTAGGTCATACTAGCGAAGGAATTCCCCGTCTCTCCCCTCCTAGTTCTTGTCTGACATCTCAGCCAGGGATCATATCCCTAAGCTTTGATACCAACTATTACGCCCCCAAAACAGGTATACATCACCCATCTTGAGTCGTCAGATACACACTACAGAAATCAAATACAACTTAATTATACAACAGTCGTGTAAAATACGACAAAACATATGTTGTGAGTTTTAATATAAATATTGTCATCTAGACAATATCCACACTCAATGGAGTCCTCATTACAATTATTATCACATTATTCCATAAAATAGTGAGGACTACTAAAGAAATATTATGACTAAGATAATACAGAATAAATTATCCTTAGCCTTCAACAGTATAACAACTGATAGAATATAATAGACAATAAGTTTTAGATCAACAACTGCAGCGAAATAAGAAATCCATTAGACGAGTCAAGTAGAGCATAAAATCTACTATCTTCTATTATTTAAAAAGTTTTTCAACAATTTTATCGCTGAGACTCAGCTTAATAAATAAATAGAATCATCCCTGCAACACGGCCAAGGATATTCATGTAATCATCAATTGTCATGATTATACCGAATAATCCCTGGACATAATCATACCAACAACTGTCTATCAATGAACTACAGGCCAATGAGGACTTTTACCACATCATTCGTTACATTACGATAATGATTATCTTCGAATAATCCACAATTAAGCATAATCATACTAAGTTCATCAATGCACGTAAGCCAAATATGACTTTCATCACAATATAAACATGAGGATGATGACAATGATATAAGCATTAATCAAACGAAATCAATGATACAAAACAAGGGTTAATTAACATGTCACATATTATCCATACACTCTGACTGATCAATTAAATACCAAATAAACTTAGGTAGGTCATACTAGCGAAGGAATTCCCCGTCTCTCTCCTCCTAGTTCTTGTCTCACATCTCAGCCAGGGATCATATCCCTAAGCTTTGATACCAACTGTGACGCCCCCAAAACAGGTATACATCACCCATCTTGAGTCGTCAGATACAAACTACAGAAATCAAATACAACTTAATTATACAACAATCGTGTAAAATACGACAAAACATATGATGTGAGTTTTAATACAAATATTGTCATCTAGACAATATCCACACTCAATGGAGTCCTCATTACAATTATTATCACACTATTCCATAGAATAGTGAGGACTACTAAAGCCACTTATACTGGATCATCACTCCATTCCCCGACTCGTCCCAGCTATATTCACATTCCACAAGAAGAAACGGTGAAAGAAAGGGTGAGCTCGAACTAGCCCGATGAAATATTATGACTAAGATAATGCATAATAAATTATCCTTAGCCTTCAACAGTATAACAACTGATAGAATATAATAGACAACAAGTTTTAGATCAACAACTGCAGCAGAATAAGCAATCCATTAGAAGAGTTAAGTAGAGCATAAAATCTATTATCTTCTATGATTTAAAAAGTTTTTCAACAATTTTATCGCTGAAACTCAGCTTCATAAATAATATCGAATCATCCCTACACCACGACCAAGGATATTCATGTAATAATCAATGGTCATGATTATACCGAATAATCCTTGGTCATAATCATACCAACAACTGTCCATCAATGAACTACAGGCCAATGAGGACTTTTACCACATCATTCGCTACATTATGGTAATGATTATATCGAATAATCCATGGTCATAATCATACCAAGTCCATCAATGCACGTAAGCCAAAGATGACTTTCATCACAATATAAACATGAGGATGATGACAATGATATAAACATTAATCAAATGAAATCAAATCAAACGAAATCAAGGATAAATATTAAAGACTTTAAATTTATCCAGAATTTAAAATATCCAAATTGTCAACATGATACTGCTTTGTAGAGTAAAATTCATGAATAATATTCATGTACCAAGAATAATTTGGACAGAAAAGAAATGTATTTTTCGGGTAAATAGTACCCCGTAAATAGTACCCTATGAATAGTACTTCGGGAATAGTACCTCGTGAATAGTATCCTGGCATGAAAAGTGCCCCAAATACCCTAGTGAATAATACTAGAGTGAATAGTTATCGGGTGAATAGTACTCCGACACGAAAAGTGCCCCGAATACCCGAGTGAATAATACTAGAGTGAATAGTAACCCATGAATATTAACTCGTAAATAAAATACCAAATAAAAAAATATTTCATGACGAGTACAAAAGAAATGATATCTCATACGAGTATAATAGAATATACAAAATTGCAAATGGATTTTCATCCGCCATGCGGTAATCCACGTAGACAGATCATTTCCACAATTTAATAAAGAATAAATACAAAAGGTCATTCACCATGCATGCGGTAGTCCGCGTAGATAGGATATTACAACAGAATAATAAAGAATGGAATAACAAAAGAATTCACCAGGCATGTGATAGACCGCACAAACAAGTTATTTCCAACAGAATAATAAATAAGGGAACCAGGTCATGCGTAATACGCACAGATAAGATATTCCAACAGAATAATAAAGAATAGAACCAGGTCATCGTAATCATACGAGATAGGATATTCCAACGAATAATAAAGAATGGAATAACGGAAGAATTTGATGTATACGGTATTTATGCCATGAGCAGGTTATTCCAACATAATAATAAAGAATGGAATAACGAAGCTCTCTTATTGAATCTGAAAGAAATAATACCCTTACCTCAAAAGAAGATGGATCTTTGGAATAGTGAGGTAATGAGACTTCTCTTCTTCTTTCTCTCTATAATTTCTCTCTATAATAATTGCTCTATAGCTTTAGTGAATTGGTGAGAAAAGAAGGAAGAATGAGCTTCTATTTATAGGAAAATATAGTTTCAATAATTGCACGTTTTGGGGCTCTCAATATTACAGTATAATACCTCCTTCTTTTTTTCATTTTTAATTTAGTCCTGCAAGTCTTATCAAACTTGCACTACCTCCCCTAATAGTATATCATGTTAATTAATAGTAAATCATGTGAATCAATAGATCTGGACATGTGAAATCACAATTACGATTATAGTACCTCCATCTATACCTCCATTTTAACTTAGTCAATGAAAGTATTATCAATCTTTTTGATTCCCTAATAGTACAAGAATGTGAATCAATAGTACACACATGTGAACAAATAGTTATAAGCATGCGAATTAATAGCAATTAATTGCTCATTTATCCGGTGAATTACCCGATTGGTCAATATAACCTCCAGACATCAATTATTATCGAAATAAATGTCGATTTTCACTAACACTAATAATTTCAACACAATAGAACTATCAATTACATCTTTAATCAACATGAACTTATTCATCATTAATATTATAACTCACAATATTTAACAACCAGGTCGTTCGCAGGAAAGAGGGTGCTTTCCGATAAGGATTTATCCTTATTGGCGCGTAATTAGGTGACCAAACCTCTACTTGACAGAACTTCTAGACATTGTAAATATTGCAAATAATAATATGAATAAATTTTCCATTTCAATTATTGATTTAATAATATAACATATTATACAGATGATAGTGTGACAATAATTGAATCAATAATATGAGAGATATGATGCGGCAATTACTATAGCAATAATTGAGTATAAGCGGAGTGACTTCTTACGTAAGCATCGATAATCAATCACAGGTGTTACTTCTTATCAACCACGCAGCGTATTCTTGTACTTTTACTCTTGAGTAGTTCAACATTTTAACGGTAACACTTTCATTTTGTTGTTTTTATAAAATGATAATTACGTGGTTTTACAACAACTTACTGATACTTTTCGTTAGGGGTCCACCAATGATTTTGCCATCGTACGAATATTCCCTTTTAAAACGAATATTCCCCGACCAATCGAATATTATATAATAACTTGCATACTTTGCAAAATTTATAAATACTACCCACAACTATAACACTATCTCAAATCCACACCATAATATTAAAAAAAAATATTTCGAGAAAATTAAATCTTTATTCATAAAATTTGGGGTCTTACATGAACCGTTATTGTTAAGTTTGTGCTAAAGATTCTAGCCAGACATGATGTGTATGAAAAAGGTAGAAGAATTAAAGTATTTCAAAGTGAATGTGACTAATGTTTTAAAATGATAGGAATCAAAATTATTCCTATTATTCAAGCTACTTCATAACCTTTGTTTGGTTATTGAAGTCTTTAAAGAATGTTTAAATTCTTGAAGTTGTTTGTTCAACTGCTAAGACTTGTTGAGCAATTGAATGCTCACACTTGCTTTAAATAAAAACATTTTTAGCGAACTATGTTAGAAAGAACTTAAGGATTCCATAAAGATTAAGCTGGCCGGTATCCAGAAGATGTGTCATTAAGTATATGAATGTGCCTGAAGATCAAGACAAGACTTGTAATGTAGAATAATTTAATTGAACTCTAGACTAGTTTAATAAACTGTTATGTATCCTTGGTGACGGATAAAAATCACTCATGGAAGATGTAAAGAATAATGTAATTATTATTATTTGTAATAAACAAGGTTATAAGGTATTAGAACCTGGGATTTGAGAATGTATGTTGTTATATTTAGCTAAATAATGATGTATGTTTAGAAAGAAGTGGGATCGTGACGTACGGAATCCGGGTGTAAAAATAGACCGGATTTTGGGGTGTTACAGATTTCATTGTCTTCTTCTTGGTGACATCTTTTTGTTAAAATAAATAACACTTCATTATTACTTTCTTCTATTAATTGGTTATTATTCATTATTAAATAATAACTTAAACTCATTGCACAACATGTTCAATAAAAGGCTTATATTGATTTGATTCTTCCTTGTAGTTTAATACTACGTCATTCGTCATTACACAGCCTTAGCTGATTACATTACTTTCCCGCAATTGCTTTCCAAAAATTGGGATTTACAAAAGACTACCCTTTGATATACAAAAGAGGGTTTTACGTCACTATATAGATACAACATATTTATATATCTAACTCCACTCTAGCTAGTAACTAGATTACATTTTCCTTGTGGCATTCTCATAGTTTGCATTGGCAAGATCGACTATCACATCTCGACTGATAGTATGTCGAGTCTGCCCTACCTCCACAGGATACTCAGCCACTTGTCATTGAAAATCCCCATGAGAACTCCTATGTATATAGGACATTCTGCTAACCTTTTGTTTCTTGGTCTTTAACTCCTACCTGAGCTCAAAGACCTCGTGTTTCAGCTCATGGACCCTATCCTTGGCTAACACCTTCTCGTCGTGCTCTTCTTCCCACATTGACTCCATGCTTTTCTTGTCCTCCATGATATCATGAAGCTCCTCTTTCAACTCTTTCACCTCATTCACATACTGGATATTTCTCTCCAATACTGTTATAAAAAATGCCTTCATTGACTCCCCTAGAGTCATCTCTTCTACATGTGCTACTGGGTTAAACGATACCACATCCACCTCTTCTTCTGATATACCATTAAACAAAGACATGAAGTCTATGTTTTGTGAGTCTCCTGACTCAATCACCACCACTTCTGGCAAATCTGCTACAGGTGTCAGTAAAATCTCTACTTGATTCATAGACCCCTCACTAACAACATGTATACCTCTATACATCATGCTATCTCCTGACATCTACAACAAAATAATTTAGTTTGATTAGTAAACATCATTAGAATAATAAAAACACATATAACATATAATGCATTTTTAGGGTTAACTTCATCTTTTACTTCTTTAACTCTTCTTAACGTTATGACTTAAGGTTCTTTTCCCCTCTTAAGTTTTATAACCTACAACTTTGATGCCAACCTGTGACGCCCCCAAATTCGGGTATCTTTCAACCCGAAAGATGGTGCTACAGTTCAAACATGCATTCAATTTAAATAACTCAAAAGAGTGAATATGTCTTCTATATATTCCCAAATAATATTCCCTTTTACCAGGTTCTTTATAAACATTACATATGTTCTTGGTCATAATATCAAATAATTACAACGTTCAAACTAGACTATTACAAAGACAGTTTATTTGTCTGCCTTAGCCTTCCCTTTATCCTTATTGGATCCTTCATGTCGTTCGGTCTTAACTGCATTCATATGGTTCAAGCAAGAGTGAGCAGAACTAGCTAAGAAAGTATGACAATTTCATTAAACAAATGCTTGAATCATATGAATCGTATATCTTCTATAACTGAAGAAATAGTTATGAAGTACTATTGATAATTCAAAATAGTACTTCTATTTTCTTTAAAACATTTCATAATGAACAACGTTCATTTAAGATAAATTTTTGTCCAAGACCTTGAGCATTTCGTTCTTTCTTTGAAAAGGACAAGCCGACACCATGTCCATAAGTCCAGTATATCTTACGAGCACGTCTAGGTGATTAGCTTATAGTACTCTATGTTGTACAACACTTCTTCTTTAAACATATTTATGTTTAAGTTTTGGCAACCTCATGTGCCTGTCGTTTGACGACAAAACGTTTGTTTATTAATACTCAGTCTTTCTTTGAAATCCATATCGAAATAGTTTGGCAAAAGATAGCAACTTTGATAGATTAAAAGGAAATCCATTAAACACATAAGTCTAGCCAAAGGAATTGGCTTTGACTTCATTATACATCAATCCATGCGCAAGATACATGTATCACAAAGTTTGTCCAAAATGAACATAGACAAGGGTTACAACACTTGCCTTTAGCGACTTCTACAGTTAATACACTTTCCTTTTGAGTCTTTAAGGATTCTACAATATGTAATCACATAACATACCACATTTGTGACACCCCAAAATCTAGGTACTTCATTCCCACAAGATTTGGTGCTCACTATTCATACTATCTACCCAAATAAAATAATATTTAAACCATAATCCTCCCTTTAAATAGGGTTACACAATTAAACTCAAAAACATCTCAGGTTATCTAACCTTTAAACATCATTCAAGTGCGGAATTAAATTATTACATTACATCATTATTAAAAGTCTATAATCATAACATTAATAAAAAGTACAAATTAGCATTACTTGTACATCTTTCCCTTTCCTTTGCTAGTTGAAGGCTCATCTACCTTCTCAAATTTAGCTGCATTGAGTATATAAGTATGCAAGAGTGAGCAAAACAATTGCTCACTAGATATAATAATGAATCAACATGACAATAACAATAATAACTGCCAACGAATAGGCTCATCAAAACTGAATAGTACTCTAACAATGATAATCGAGGCTGGAATCCGAATATGGAATATACATAAGCGAGGGTCATAAGACCATGAACCATGTCCACGATTGCGAGTAATATTTCAACTCCAACTTTAACGATCGTAAGACTATAAGGACTCCTCGTCTTGGGGATCGACCCTTAAATACAATGTATTGTGCACAAACATTTTAACGCTAAGCGTAAATTATCCACTAATAATAATAGGGTTGTTCATCGTAGTATTTAGAGTACAAGTCCGCACCAAAGAAAGTTTGGTTTGGATAAGCTTTCAAGGATAATTTGAAGTTTAACGAACATCAACTAGAGGACTAGTTTAATAAATAGTGTCTGATAATTACAACAGATGTTTAATAACAACATAACATAGAACAATTGAGAATCATAAATGAACTGATTATTAACTGATAGCAAGATGGAAACTAAAAACTTGCCCAACATGGTATTAACTCATGCAAAGAATTAAAATAGTTCAACAATAGAGACGAGAGTTCAAAAACTACGTTCATTATGCAATAACAGAACTTAAGAAACATGCTTAACTATAAACAAGTAAGAATGAATAAATCAAATGAGGATTTCAAATAACATTAGAGTTGAAGTTTGATCAAATGAATTTTAGAAACAGTTGACTTATTCAATAACAGTTAATTTAAGAAAACTTACTCAATCAAAAGAATAAAGTTACATAATGTAATAATAGAACTAACTCAACGAAAGTGTAGAGCTAGAAAACTTTCTCAATGTAAAAAGATAGGGTTTGGAAACTTGCCTCGAGCATAAGCTATAAAATTAAACTCACGATCACCTACACATAATTTTAGAACCACAATACCTATTAGATAGGCTAACATACCATAACATGTTTATTTCTAGCTAAACTTATCATTTAAGCACAAGTCTTTCATTACCATTTACATTTCAGAAATTCTAAGTGTTTTACTTCACAATACTTGTCTAACATTCATTATGTAAACTAAATTATCACATAACGCGTTCTTGAATTACTAATCATTTTTACAACTTTGAACTTACTAACCACGATTCACTATGTTATGTTAACCTTAACATTACACATTTAACATGCTAACATAACTTCAGACCATGTTATGACGCTTTCCCAAATCTGTAGTAATAGCAGAACTCAGAATCTCAAACCATGGTATGTGGCAATTGCATACAAAGGCTTGGGGCCGTGTGGTATTTGTGTCATTTTGCCTTAACCTTTGGCGCATTCTGTAGGTGTTAGGATAAAAGCAGAGAGAGAAATTAATGAATAATAGCCGACTTTAGCCCAACAAACACAAATTTCACCCACCAAACAGTGATAATAACACGTAAAATAAATAAAAAACTATCATAAACATGATTGCTAACATATTCCACCACTTAGCACAATTTAACAAACACTAAAACTATTTTAATTTCTCAATTTTCATGTTTTTCATATAAAACTCCATTTTTGATAGTCTATCCCAAAAATCATCACTGTGAATTCATTATTTGGCCAAATCACCCCATTCAAATTATGTTATGCTCGTATCTCAAAGAGCTAACATATACAAGCTTCAATTTATAATTTCACACACAAATTGGCCACTAAAATTGATACCTTTCATGAACATATGAAAAAAATACATATAAACATACACTGTCAAAATTTTCTTCTACTGTAAACCGAAATTAGCATGCAATTATTGTCTAAACATAATATAGAATAATCATAAACACATGTAATCATCATAACTAATTCGAGAACATCAATTCTAAACATGTAAAATTCACAGAATATGAAAATTATTGTCATACGACTCATATATGCATATTCATATATATATATATATATATATATATATAATACTAATGTTGAGTAGAAGTACCTTGAATTTGCTTGCAATCCTTGTTAAACTCATTGGAATTGTCGCTATGAAATCCTTCTCTCTCAAATTCTCTCAACTCTCTCTGTTGTCTCTAGGCTAGAAAAGCTAGAATGAAAACTCTGATAACCAGTATGCGTAATAACCAAATACAAAACTGGCATGGCCTTAATAGCTATACTAAATATATCGGTTACCAACATAAACGTATATAATATAAATATATTATATTTATTATTTTAATTTATATTATTTATTTTTAAAAACTAGAAATTCCAAAAGCCACAAGGCTTGTTTGGCAAACTCTTTAAATTTAAAGAATTAAAATATTGAGCCTTGTTTGACAAAAACTAAATTAAACCCTTTTTAATTTATTTTAATAAACATTTTAGTTTATAATAATAATCACATACTATTAGTTTGGATTTTCATATCCAACATTAACCCATTAAATTAATCACGTACTATATTTTAATTAAATATAGTCTTTTAGCAAATATCACAAAATTATAATTTCCATTATAACTTTATTTAATAATTTAATATACCATCTAAATTATTAAATCAAAACATCAATATAACATCTCATGTTATACAATAATTCTCTAAATTATAAATTAATTTAATTTAGAATATTACCTAATAAATTTAGATTCACAACCATCACATCAAAAAATATTTATTTTATCAATTCAACAATAGACACAATAAATATTTATATAACTCGATAAATATTTAAATTATAATTTGAAATTTCGGATCATTACATCCTTCCCTCCTTACAAGGATTCTGTCCCCAGAATCACAATTCAAACAATCAAATCGTCACATTCTTCCCTACTTACAAAGATTCTGTCCCCAGAATCGAAGACACGGACTAAACAAATAACTCAGGATAATTCTTCATCATATCAGTTTCGAGTTTCCACGTAGCCTCTTCGACGTTGTGGTTCCTCCATATCACCTTCATAGAAGGTATCACTTTATTCCTGAGCACTTGTTCTTTCCTGTCGACTATCTGAATAGGAATATCTTCGTAAGACAAATCTTTACTGAACTGTAATGGTTCATACTCTATCACATGCTTGTAATCAGGTTTATACGGTCGTAACACCAACACATGAAAAACATTATGCACATGATCTAATTTTGGAGGTAAAGCTACCTCGTAAGCCACCTCTCCCACTCTTCGCAATATTTTGAAAGGTCCAATAAACCTCGGACTGAGCTTTCCTTTCTTGCCGAAATGAATCTTCCCCTTCCAAGGAGAAACTTTCAGGAACACAAAATTTCCTGCTTCAAACTCACGACTCTGTCTATGTTAATCAGCATACTTTTTCTGTCGATCTTGAGTAGCTACCAGTCTTGCTCTAATGAGTTTGACAACTTGACGATCTCTTGAACGATTCTGGCCCTAACGATTGGCGTTCTCCAACTTCATCCCAAAGCATAGTGGAGTTACTTTTCTACTATATAACGCCTGTATGCGGTGGCATACCAATACTTGCGCGTAGTAGCTTTGTTGTTGTATGCAAATTCCACCAGCGGTAGATGATCATCCAGTTTCCTTTGAAATCCATGATGCACGCTTTCTGAGCATATCTTCAAGCGTCTGGATCATTCTTTTTCGCTTTGCCCATCGGTTTAGGGATGATATCTTTGTGCTCATCTTGATTCGTTCTATGCATTCTTGTAGTCTCTTCCGAGAATTTGATGTGAATCTCGGATCTCTCATCTAATACAATTGTACTTTGGAACTCCATGTCTTGAGACGATCTCTTTAACGTATAGTTTCGCCAGCTGATCAAGATTAAATCTAATCTTTATTGGCAAAAAGTGTGCAGATTTTGTTAATCTATCCCCTATCACCCATATCGCATCGTATCTTTCTAAGTCGTTGGAAGACCTGCCACAAAATCCATTGTAATATGCTCCTATTTCCATTCTGATATCTCCAACGGTTGAAGTAATCCGCTTGGTCTTTGATGCTCGACCTTCACTTTCTGACATGTCAAGCACTTTGCAACGCATTCTGCAACATCTCTTTTCATGTTCGGCCACCAAAAATGACGCCGCAAATCTTGATACATTTTTGTACTCCCCGGATGAATCGAATATCTTGAGTTATGTGCTTCCGTCAAGATGTCTTCCTTAATATCCTATACTGCTGGAACCCAAATTCGTCCCTCAAATCTTAGCATTCCCTCAGTATCGACCTTGTACTTCACCTCTTTACCCTTGACCACACTTTCCTTTATTTTTTTACATTTTTCATCCTATAGCTGAGCGTCTTTCACTTTGTCCACCAAAGTTGGACTAGCTTCCATCTGAAATAATTTTTCATCGAATTCTTCTGAAAATTTGATTTCCATCTCTAGCCTTGCCATTGCTGAAATGAGGTCCTCCTTATCAATTAACAACATCAATTTCTCTCTGCCATTCCTACTCAGGGTGTCTGCAACTACATTAGCTTTACCCAGATTATAAAAGATCTCACAATCGTAATCCTTTATCAATTCCATCCATCTCCTTTGCCGTATGTTCAGGTCTTTCTGTGTGAAAATATACTTCAGACTCTTATGGTCTGTTAGATCTCACATTTTTCCCCATAGAGATAGTGTCTCCATATTTTCAGTGCAAACACAACCGCCGCTAACTCTAAATCATGAGTCGAAAACCCTTTCTTGTAGTCTTTCAGTTGCCTTGATTCATACGCATTAACCTTACCGTTCTGCATAAGGACACAACCAAATCCTTTGTGTGAAGCATCACTATACACCACAAAGTTTCTTGTATTATCTGGTAATGACAACACAGGTGCCACACTTAACTTCTTCTTCAATTCTTGAAAAATTTCCTCACACTTTTTCGTCCAAACAAATTTTACAAATTTTTTTGTCAAATTTGCCCACGGAGTAGCAATCTTGGAAAAATCTTGAATAAACCGTCTATAATAGACTGCCAATCCCAAGAAACTTCTCACTTCTGATGGAGTTCTTGGTTGTTCCCAATTTATCACCGCTTCAACTTTTGATGGATCTACCAAAATCCCATCCTTATCAATTACATGTCCAAGAAATTGTACACGTTCTAGACAAAATTCACATTTAGAGAATTTTGCGTATAACTTTTCCTCTCTTAATGTCTCCAACGTCAGACATAAGTGTTCCACGTGTTCCTCTTGAGTTTTAGAGTATACCAGAATATCATCGATGAACACCACCACAAATTTGTCCAAAAATGGTTTAAACACCCTATTCATCAAATCCACGAATGATGCAGGGGCGTTTGTCAAACTAAAAGACATTACTAAAAATTCGTAATGTCCATACCTAGTTCGGAATGCCGTCTTCGGTATATCCTCCTTCCTTACTTTCAGTTGGTGATACCCACTTCTCAAATCTATTTTCGAGAAATATCTAGCACCCTTCAATTGATCAAACAAGTCATTTATTCTTGGCAACGGATATTTGTTCTTAATAGTGACCTGATTCAATTCCCTATAATTAATGCAAAGACGCATTGACCCATCATTCTTCTTCACGAATAACACCGGGGCTCCCCACGGTGACACACTCGGCTGAATATACTTCTTGTCCAACAGTTCTTGCAGTTGCACCATTAGTTCCTTCATTTCCACCGGAGCCATTCTGTACATGCAGGGGCCTTGATATCGGAGCGGTTCCTGGCGCTAAGTCGATCATGAACTCGATTTCTCAGTTAGGTGGAAGTCCTGGCAAATCCTCCAAAAACACGTCCACGAATTCCCTAACCACTGGTATTTCCTCCAGTTTCACACCCTTCTCCTTTTGAGTATCGACTATATAAGCTAAATACCTACCTGGCAATGGTGACTCGATAACTTTTGGCGCATCATCGTCAGACATTTCATTTGTCTAGGCGATTTGCTACTATGAAAAACTACCTTTGATGGAGTTATAAGGTTTACACACTTCTTTTGGCAGTCAATTATCGCTCCATAATTGAATAGCCAATCCATTCCCAAAATAACATCGAACTCTCCGAGTTTTATCAGGATTAAATCTACTTTCATAACATTCCCCTTAATGTTCACCCTACAATTCTTGTATACGAACCAAACAGGAATCACTTCCCTATTCGCAATTTCTATGTTTAAAGGGAAATTCAGCTCTTCACTAGGTATTTCTAGCTTCTTAGCAAATTCATCAGATAGAAACGAGCAAGTAGCACCCTAATAAAATAATACATATGCATTTATATCATTGATTAGGATAATACCTGACACGACATCTTTTGATTGCACCGTGTCCTGCATCGTTATATTGAAGGTTCTGGCTGTGGGCTTATTTGTTGATGTTGGCCCAGCAATAGTCTATGCACCCCCACTAGTATTTCCCTTGTTCCCATTTGCCTCACTAGATCTCTTCTTAGGACATTCACGAGCAAAGTGATCCTTGGACCCGCACGTGAAGCAAACTTTCTTCTTAGGTTGAGTATAATTTGGGGCGATGTGACCCTCCTGGCCACAATTGAAGCACACTTGTTTCCCCATTAAGCACACACCCTTGTGAAACTTTTCTCACGTATCACATGCTTCGAACTTCTTATTTTCCTGGTTTCTTTGCTGATTTCTAGCTCCCCCATTCGTATTCCACTTCCTCTTCAGGTTGTTGTTGCCATTTCCACCGTTACCACCACCACCATTCTTAGTTTCACCTTCACTTTTTAATCTTCCTCTACTCTCACAGTTATGTTTTTTCTTGCCTCGCCTCCACTTTTAGCGAGAATTGCCTTCTCCATTCTGCATAAAGCGTCTTCAATGGAACAAGGAAACCTCTTTGTCTGACGGGGTTTCGGTCCACCTTTCGAACCTCTTCACCTTGCGTTAAATACATCTTTGACTTGATATGGCGCAAATCTACTTGACTCGTTGAATCTTGCAGACATACTCGAGACCGCAAACATCGTTCCTGCTTGATTCTAAAAAGCGCACTTTGACTCTTCAAACTTTCTGGGAAATAGGTCTCGAAGAACATCTCCTTAAACCTTTACCAAGATATAATCCTTTGACCTCCTCGGGTTTTATTGGCTTGCCACCAATAACTAGCCTCTGCTTTCAACATAAATGTTGCAAAAGAAGTCTTCTGGTTATCCTCTACCCTAGCAACATAAAAAACCTTCTCGATTTCCATGATCCAGGTCTGTGCTTCAACTGGATTCATGGACCCAAGGAATTTTGGTGGTCTAACCGCCTTGAAGTCCTTAAGCATTGTACCTTGGTTCTAAGGTTGACTTTGCAAAGCACCAGTCAGTAACGTCACTAGCTGTTGAATTGGGTTTTCTTCCACATTGTTGTTGTTGATGGTTTCCTCAAGTGGTTCTCTATCGTGGTGGTTGACGTCTTGGAGTCATTTTCTATTAAAATACATCCATTAGATTCTATTCAACCCTTTAAGTATTATATACTTAAATTGCACTTCATAAGAGTTTATCACATAACACATAACACTTTGAATAAAACAATAACTTTTATTCAATCATCATCTTTTAAAAACATCAAAACAATAGCATCACTGCTATTTACATTACTTTCTTGAACTATAACAGTTGCAGGATAACATCATCATCATCTATCCCATTAGTTATATCATAACCAGGATTTACATTTCGTTTATTTTCTAATCGCATATCAATTACATTCTCTACAATATCCTACTAAAATACTGGGTAGCCTTACGACGCTCTTCTTCGATAATTCAGAACATTGTTCGGCGATTCAATATGTATGATGGTAGCGTCTTGAACTGAATCGAATAACCCATGACTCGATCATGAGCTCGATTGATCACAGTGTTGAATACATTATTCATCTCTTCCATCTTCATCCTCTTTGCTTGTGCGTTCCTCTCTGCTATTCCTGCTCGTTGATAAGCTTCACTGTATGCGTCTTCGGCTCTCACCCTTTTTGTAGATTCTTCTTTCAACTTGTTCTTCAACTCTGCAATCTCTGCTATCATTCGTTCGTTTTCTTCTTCAGTGTGGACTAGCTTATCTTCAGCGTTGTTCAGTCGTTCTTCTCGATCCTGGACCTCATCGTCTTTCTGTGCCATCGAGGTCTGTTGTTCAGCTACTATCTCCTGTAACTCCTCGACGGTGTCTTGAAGTTCCACATTGTGATCATACACCTCGTCCTACATACAGGCAGCTATCGGATTAAGTGGAAGCACTTCCTCATCGTCCTCCTCATCCCCCGACTATGGCAGCTCCAAGGGGTCCTCCTCATCCGTCTCTATCTCATCCTCCTCATCAGGTACTCTCTCCTACTCAACTTCTACGATGGCCAAACAAAAGCTTTCCATTTCACAATGGCGATGGTTGTTTCCAAATCACCTGAATATCTCGAGGCTCCTCCTCTCTAGCCTGACTGGATCCTCCTACATTAGCCATCCTGTCAACCAAATTTTAAATTTAATTACTAATCATTACTACTCGATATTCACGAGCACATAAGTTATAATCAAATAAGCACATAAGTGTTTTATTACTTTCTCTTTCCTAAAACTCGATAAGAGTTTATCATCACTAGCTTTTCAAAGGTTACTTCCTAAAGATTTTCCCCCACCTAAGGATCATAACCTAAAGGTTTGATACCAACCTGTGACACCCCCAAATCTAGGTACTTCATTCCCACAAGATTTGGTGCTCACTATTCATACATTCATACTATCTACCCAAATAAAATAATATTTAAACCATAATCCTCCCTTTACATAGGGTTACACAATTAAACTAAAAAACATCCCAGGTTATCTAACCTTTAAACATCATTCAAGTGCGGAATTAAATTATTACATTACATCATTATTAAAAGTCTATAATCATAACAGTAATCAAAAGTGCAAATCAGCATCACTTGTACATCTTTCCCTTTCCTTTGCTAGTTGAAGGCTCATCTACCTTTTAAACTTTAGCTGCAATGAGTATATAAGTGTGCAAGAGTGAGCAAAAAAATTGCTCACTCGATATAATAATGAATCAACATGACAATAAAAATAATAACTGTCAACGAATAGGCTCATCAAAACTGAATAGTACTCTAACAATGATATTCAGGAACTGGAATCCAGAATATGGAATATACATAACTGAGGGTCATAAGACCATGAACCATGTCCACAGTTGCGAGTAATATTTCAACTCCAACTTTAACAGTCAGAAGACTATAAGGACTCCTCGTACTTAGGGGGGTCAGCCATTCGTACAATGTATTGTGTACAAACATTTTTACGTTAAGCGTAAATTATCCCCTAATAATAATAGGGTTGTTCATCTTAGTATTTAGAGTACAAGTCCGCACCAAAGAAAGTTTGAGTTGGATAAGCTTTCAAGGGTAATTTGAAGTTTAACGAACATCAACTAGAGGACTAGTTAAATAAATAGTGTTTGATAATTACAACAGATGTTTAATAACAACATAACATAGAACAATTGAGAATCATAAATGAACTGATTATACATATTAAACTCATTCTTGAAATAACTATAGAGCATAAGTATTCAACAAAATGAATAAAATGATTAACCTTTGCTTGAACAGTAAATAAGCCATGGTTAGAGTATTATAACATTAGAAATGAAATTACTTGAATGTACAATAAGCGATAGCAAATTTGGAAACTAAAACACATAAACATGGTATTAACTCATGCAAAAGAATTAAAAGCAGGTTCAATAATAGAGGCGAGGAGTTCAAAACTACGTTCATTATACAATAACAGAACTTAAGAAACCTGCTTAACTATAAACAAGTTAGAATGAATCAATCAAATGAGGATTTCAAATAACATTAGAGTTGAAGTTTACTCGAATAAATTTTAGAAACAATTGACTTATTCAATAATAGTTAAGATAAGAAAACTTGCTCAATCAAAAGAATAAAGTTACATAATGTAATAATAGAACTAACTTAACGAAAGTGTAGAGCTAGAAAACTTTCTCAATGTAAAAAGATAGGGTTTAGAAACTTGCCTCGAGCGTAAGCTATAAAATTAAACTCACAATCACTTACACATAATTTTAGAACCACAATACCTATTAGATAGGCTAACATACCATAATATGTTCATTTCTAGCTAAACTTATCATTTAAGCACAAGTCTTTCATTACCATTTACATTTCAGAAATTCTAAGTGTTTTACTTCATAACACTTGTCTAACGTTCATTATGTATACTAAATTATCATATAACGCGTTCTCAAATTACTAATCATTTTTGCAACTTGAACTTATTAACCGCGATTCACTATGTTATGTTAACCTTAACATTACACATTTAACATGGTAACATAACTTTAGACCATGTTATGATGCTTTCCCAAAACTGCAGTAACTGCAAAACTCAAAATCTCAAACGGGTATGGTAAATGCAATTGCGCCATACAAAGGCTTTAGGGCCTGACTTCAATTGCGTCATTTTTGCCTTATGCCAAGCGCAATTTGCTTGGGGTGTTCAAACAGACGCAGAGAAGGCTAATGAACAATAGCCGACTTTAGTCCAATAAACACAAATTTCACCCACCAAACAGTGATAAGAACACGTAAAATAAATATACAACTATCATAAACATGATTGCTAACATATTCCACCACTTAGCATAATTTAACAACCACTAAAACTATTTTAATTTCTCAATTTTCATGTTTTTCATATAAAACTCTATTTTTGATAGTCTATCCTAAAAATCATCACTATGAATTCATTATTTGGCCAAATCACCCCATTCAAATTACGTTATGATCGTATCTCAATGAACTAACATATAAAAGCTTCAATTTATAATTTCACACAAAAATTGGCCACTAAAATTGATACCTTTCATGAACATATGAAAAAAATACATATAAACATACACTGTCGAAATTTTCTTCTACTGTAAACCAAAATTAACATGCAATTATTGTCTAACACATAATATATAATTATCATAAACACATGTAATCATCATAACTAATTCGAGAACATCAATTCTAAACATGTAGAATTCACATATTATGATAATTATTGTCGTAAGACTCATGTGTGTATATATATATATAATACTAATGTTGTGTAGAAGTACCTTGAATTTGCTTGCAATCCTTGTTAAACTCACTAGAATTGTCGCTATGAAATCCTTCTCTCTCAAATTCTCTCAACTCTCTCTGTTGTCTCTAGGCTAGAAAAGCTAGAATGAAATATATTAAACTGATATGGCCTCAATATGGCCTCAATAGCTATACTAAATATATCGGTTACCAAGATAAACGTATATAATATAAATATATTATATTTATTATTTTATTATTCTAATTTATTTTATTTATATTATTTATTTTCAAAAACTAAAAATTCCAAAAGTCATAAGGCTTGTTTGGCAAACTCTTTAAATTTAAAGAATTAAAATATTGAGCCTTGTTTGGCAAAAACTAAATTAAACCCTTTTTAATTTATTTTAATAAACACTTTAGTTTATAATTATAATCACATACTATTAGTTTAGATTTTTATATCCAATATTAACCCATTAAATTAATCACGTACTATATTTTAATTAAATATAGTCTTTTAGCAAATATCACGAAATTATAATTTCCATTATAACTTTCTTTAATAATTTAATATACCATCTAAATTATTAAATCAAAACAACAATATAACATCTCATGTTATACTACAATTCTCTAAATTATAAATTAATTTAATTTAGAATATTACCAAATAAATTTAGATTCACAACCATCACATCAAAAAATATTTATTTTATCAATTCAACAATAGACCCAATAAATATTTATATAACTCGATAAATATTTAAATTATAATTTGAAGTTTCAGATCGTTACAACATTAGGTCATAATCAATCATGTATGGTCACTAATGTATCATACCCTTGTTCTCAATCTAATGGTTCCTTAGATTGTTTAACATTGGTTATGGTTATCGCATTATTTTACATTTACGTTCAAGTACTCTTTCGTCAACCTATAGTTGTAATTCTTAAGGTTATTATCCTCTTTAAGGATGTTACTTCAAGTTTATTAATGTTATAATTCACCATTAATCAACTGACATTTTTTTATATTCATAAGCCTTCTTCTCTATGTCTTACCTAGTGCTGGCTCTGCGGCGCCAACTTTCTATAGTAAACCTTGCGCTAAGGGGCGAGTTCCTAGTATGTGTTGTCCGGCTCTGGCGCTGCAGAACCATGCCCAGTACAAACATCCGCACTGCGGTGCCACTCTTCCATGGCTTAGTGTCAGGCTTTGGTGATACGACGCCACATATTAAGCCTTGGGCCGCACTGCAGCGCCGACCCTGAGCCTTAGATGGATTTCATAGTTGTCTTCTTCTATAAACTTTCCGGGCTCATAACATGCTCATTATAAGTACGAATTGGCTCGTTCAAAAGCCATTAGCTCACATATCACATGTTGTATGATTTCATTCAAGAATTTTACATTTTTGAATTCGTTAACACGAAATTCACCATTTAAGTTCATTATTACAAAAACGTTAATCGTTCGTGAACGTTCATAACTCGTTTCTTCGTTCTAAGTCTTAATTTGACCATTTTCGAGTCCGCAACTCTATAATGAAAACTTAGACTGTAATAGCCCCAAATCTGGGTCCTAAATCACCGCGGATCTGGTATACTATTTCTATAACTATTGCGGAAGATATAAACATAAATTATTTATACATTAAACTATACACATTAACCCCAAGGTCGAGTAACCTTAACTTATACACAATTCATTATCCTATCTGACATACAAAGTTATTATCATACATTACTGTTATAAAAATAGTTGCACATTTAGTTCCCAAGCTGGACTTGTCTTTAACTTTTCCTTGTATCTGACGTATTCGTCTTAATTTGCAATGTTTATCATGATATAGCAAGGGTGACCATAAGTTTGCCCAATAAGTATAAGTTTATTTAAGGATATATCATGATTGAAAGAATTTGAATAATAAACTGGCTATAATTCAAAAATATAGTTGTGAATTAGCATGAACAAGTTTTTATAACTGAACGAACATTGAACATGAACATATATATATTTGGACCGAATGGTAATGAAAGTGATCAGCCTTTCATACCTGATGAATACATGCAGTATGCACAGGGTGCGATTTAATAATTCTTAGACATGGAAATTAGAAATGATTAACCATAAGTATAATTGAATAATACAACTCGGGGTCGAGTTTAAGGAACTTGCACAATAATTAGAAGTTCAAGGTTAGGAACTTGCCTGTTTGGTCGATTACTGTTATGCAATTTATTAAGCTTTGACTGAAGACCTAATATATAAATAATATCGATATACCAATTAGAATAATATCATCATAGTATAATACTATATATATATATATATATTCATAGAATAACCTAAACACAATCGTTGTCAGGCGTTCTAGGAAAATTTGGGCTGCCGAGAAACAACCAGTCAATGCTGGTCAACGTACTTTGACCACTTATATCTTGCAATCTACACATGATCTGGACTTGATTCAAGTTCCAGATCCAAGACCTCATAACATACAACAAGTACAAGCCTTTAAAGCACTAAAAACATTAACAGAGACAGATCTAGGAGACCTGACATTTGACTGTCAGACACCATTTTTCCAGTTATCCAGATTTTTAAAATCTACAATTTTGTGCATCTAGATGTTCTAGATCCTTGATCTAACAACGCAGATCACACAATGACACCCCCTAACACAACTTTGAACAACATAACATAACATTAACATAAGATCACATGATTTAGGGTTTATACCTTCTAAGCTTAGATCTTTTAATCTGATCTTGGATTCTGTTGTTGGAAGGCTAGATACTTGAATAGGCTTATCTTCTCACTCCCTTTCACTCTCATTTTCGAATTTAGAGAGAGGATGGCTTTGGCTAGTAAGGAAAGTAAAGTAAGTAACTTTACTTATTTTTTTAAGTTTTGATAAATGATTCAATGACATTGGCTGATATGGTTGCTGATATGAGAGATATATGGCACATAAAAGTCTTAGAGTTGGTCACCAACTCTCATTTTGGCAAGATTTGCACTCAACATAATAAAATTGTGACAAAAGGGAACTTTAGACAATTAGCATACAATTTTAATTCTAAAGTTGTCATTTGATCCAACCCTTAGGGTTTGACCCTTAGGTTTTCATAAATCAATTTTCTAAGATTTCCAGATTAGGGTTTTCAAAATAGAAAATTAATATTTCAAAATTATAATTAGGATTCTATATTTATATTAAGATTTCCTAATCATAAGTTCATTCTTGCTAATTAGGATTAACATTTCCTAATTAAAATTGTTAATTTAGCAATTAAGTCCACATTTGTACCTTAGGGTTTCAAACGGAACAATTAGGGTTTTTAATAATTAGATTTTTTAATTATTAGGGTTTATAGTAAATCATTAGGGTTTTCCCTAATTAGATTATAATTAATAACGTTTAAACCTTATAATAGCATTTGAATTCCCAAATTAGGGTTTTCAACTTCCGAATTAGGCTTTCAGATTCCCAGAACTAAAATTAGGGCTTCTAGAGCCGATTTTAGGGTTTCTTATCCATTGCTAGGGATTTCTAACTGAACGCTGACATTCTTAATATATACCTAGGGTTTTCCACAAATATAGTTTATCTTATCAACCCTTGACCCGTAACCACATTCTGAACACATAAATGACCATACACATAGAACATATACACTTATATACTTAATCCTGAATAATTCACCACAACATTTTTTAAATCCATAAAATTTCTTTCCAGAAATGTCAAATCCATTCACTTATTTTTTTGTCTAGGTTCTAATATTGAACCTTAAAACAATCAATTATGATTTTAAAATTTTTTCTAAATTCTCTGGTTTTCACATAGACTATTCTCCATCGAAAACCAACATTTTCGAGTTCAATGGTGACTTTTGACTTCCATTCCGAGAATTTAACAATTTCGACGATTATCGTCTAATCTCGTAAATTTCGCTATAACTTCATTACTTGAGATTTTTACACAGTTCCAAATGGATTAATTCCATTATCCTAACATATATTATCTAAGCCTACAAATGATGGTTTTAAACTTGTCCATCAACAATAAAATTATAATTCTTCAATGTTCTTCATTAGTTTATAACTTTTATGAATATTATTCACTTACAACATGGTTATTAAGGTTTAAGTCTTCTAATAACCATCCTTATCACTCCTTATCATACATGCTCCACCAATACTCACTTCTCTATCAAACTATAATTGAAGAGATGGAGAATCATGGTTTAGGATTCTTACCCTTGATGTTCTAGCTTTCCTTCTTCTTCTTCACTTGAATTATCAAAGCTCTAGCTTTTCTCACTTTTCTCTCAATAATCTAGGATGTTGGTGGAAATTAAACAAGGCAAATGACAAGCTAAGCTCTCTTATTTATAGGATTTACCAAGTGAGGGCAATTTGGTCAAAAAGCCATCCCACCTCCTTAACCCACTTCCTTACTATTCCTATCTTGGTCACCAAGATGGCTGGCCATGTGCTCTATGGGGCCCACATGGGTTTCCCCATGGGTTTTTCTTATTCGATAACCCATCGGTTCGATCCACGGGTCCAGTTCTTCATTTGGGCTTAGGTTTTAATTACTTTGGGCTTACCATTTGGGCTTGCATTTCATATCATTGGGCTTTAACAAGTTTGCATTTGGGCTTGCCCAATTCCTACACAAATCCTATAAGTCCATTACAATTGGCTTAATGCTTTAAATGTATAGTCTACGTATTCTTCTTGTATACTAATTCATATAATCATTCATCATATACGATACCATCTTTTATACATACTCGTATAATACTTTGTATCATACTCGTATTCTTTGCTTCGTATAATACTTGCGCATCATACGATCATCGTTTATTCGATCTTCATTTTCCCTAACATTCTCGAACTTAGTACGCAAGCGAAAAACTGCGTTTGTCATACTTGAATTATTAATACATAATCCATCCTTCCTTGTTATTCTATCATTTCGTATTTCTCAGAAGTTCAAAAATAATTCCCAAGCATATATTAATAAACAGTGTTTTTCGGAAAATTTCTCGAAAAGATTTTATTTTTGTCTTGGAAATTCAAAGACTTTAATTCCTTCATGTAGGCAGGATACTACGATATTCTGACCTTTATAGGTTATAGAACAACATTCATCTTATTAACTCATTATAATAACATATAATATAATTTTATTCGTTATTTAATCAAATAAAATTATTTTATAATTAATTCAATTTTCTCGGTTGTTACACATGATTTATGTGTTGAGAATAACAAGTACGTGTCTATCTGGGTTATGAGCAGGTAGTTTAGTTAGCTAATGAAAGACTACACGTGAATACGTGTAAAAGCTAAATGTAAGTTAAATACATGCTAAGTGATTGTCTACTTATATGACAATATAAGATATAAGGAGTGGAATGTATTACTAATATGTATCCATACATGATTGTAATAATGTAGGATACGTGAACATGAGATAAGCTATAAATTTAAGTTGTTAAACAACTCGAGAGGCAAGTATCCTAACCTCTTTGCATTTATTTTTTGCAAATGTTATAGAGCCATGTTAATCATTGAGAAGCAGTTTATTAATTTAATGTATACTTTTTGAACTACAGTATGCATGAACAGTTTAAAGATAGTCTAAGTCATTTGTTTCGACTAGACACAAATTAAATATTTCAATTCTTTTATGATTAAGTAGTGAAATATATTTGTGATATAAGTTAAGCTGTCTAGCTATTTGAATATAGTTTGGATTCTAGTATGAGAATGAAAAGTCCCTAAATTGGGGAATTTTTATAATACGTTTTGGGTGCGGTGACATGGAACACAAATATTATTCCGAATAAGATAGTATTAATCAATACAGGGCATAAATGGGATGATCACCCACCATGCCTGTAAGACCAGACGGTTCACAGATGAATTTATGATAGAACCTTTTCCAGAAATGAGAAAGAATGTTCATGATCTATGACCTCTCAACTATTCAAATATTGATATGTTGTTATAATACTATGATTTGTTTAAGAATTATTTAAAATTGCTTTACAATTTAGTTTCATTGTAAGAGAATGCTTCAAAGAAACATTTATTTATTGTCAAGATATTTGTACATGATTTTACTTGCTGAGCAATTGAATGTTCATTCTTGCTTTGTTATAAATTTTTTCAGTTAAAAGGAACGTGTAGAAGGATTTGGCAAGGATAAGGGAAAAGGAAAAGATGTGGAATAGCTGAAACATTATGCAATAGATAGTTTTTATTTTGTAAATACTTAATTATCATGTAATAAGCATTGAATACGGGTTTTAAGTACCCGAATTTGGGGGCGTCACACATGAACAATGACCATGGATCCTTAAAAGTTTTCTTGCAATTTCATAACTTGTTAAACGAAAATTTAGTCAAAATGGAAATATAAAAAAATTTAAACCTGGAAGATAGCGATTCAAAATTTTCTTAAAAAATCATTTTCATACTCAATTTCAAGATCTTTAGCAATAAGATAAAAACTTAGCGAATGGGAGCATTAAAAACCATTAACTTTAACTTCATATGCCTCATTAATAAGATTATACTATCTTGATGGCCCGAGCCGTCAAGATTTTAGCACATGTTGTTCGTCTGATGTGCATGATATTGCTCACTCTAGATGTGGTGAACAAAGGAAGTTTCTGATATAAGTCCCAAATAAAAACATGTTAAAGAACTAGGGCATTTTGGTGATTCAATGAAATGGAAAGAGTGAAATTTACATAATCCAACTTGTCAACCTTTGCCAAGTCTTCATAAATTGAGGCCTCTGCACCAAAGTTCAAATCTGGACAATGAAAAGATGGGTTGCGTCCTCCAAGGACATCAGTGGCACCTAGTTCATCACTCAAGCCAGTGTCTAATCCAGTGGGGTCACATGTGAGGAACGTGTCCCTTTTATAATAAAAAATCAAACCTTCGAAAACTACTGGCACGGTAGGCATCGAGATCATCAGATGATACAAGCCTTTGTAAACTATCAGTAGCGTAGGCATCGAGATTGTCCGATAATGTAAGCATTTATAAACTACCATCAGGGTAGGAATCGTGATCGTCTGATGATGTAAGCCATTATAAATTACCGTCATGGAAGGCATCAAGATTGTCCTATAATTTAAACCATTGGAGGCAGCCCCAACGTAACCATCGACATCAACCTGATGAAAATCAACCCGTTCGAGTCAACACCCACGTAGGCATCAACATCACCAATGGAAATGAAACTGTTGGATTCAACCCAAGCGCAAGCATCGACAACACCGATGGAAATCAAACTGTTAGAATCAACACTAGCGTAGGCATCAACATAACTAGTGAAAATCAAACCATTGGAGTCAACACCAGCATAGGCCTTAGGAACACTGATGGAAATGAAACCATTGGAATCAACTCCGATGAAAACCAAACAGTCAAAGTCAACCCCAGCCTAGGCATCGATAATGTTTAATGGTATGTGATACATAAGTTGATATATGATTTATGATGTGCTCAGTGCGATTTTGTGATGTACGAAGTGTGACGCCCCCAAATCCGATTCCCTTCAAACCTCGGATCCAGTCCGCCACGATACTACTATCGTTAAACTATTTATATCTTTTATTCATAACTTAATGAATATAACTTTTCTTATTACAATTTAGAATATAAATTCTTTCCATTTCCAGGATCTATAAAATGACCACAAACGTTTATAAGATTCAAATCTTGGTCATTTACCATTCATGTCTTACATCATATTCAATGTTATATAAATATGCAGAATAATTTAAACTTTTTCAATCTCCTTTAAAAATAAATCTTTTATTGATGTCTTAACTTGAATCAATTACATATCCTTGAATCAAATTGTGTTATGATTCATTCTTTTCGAATTACTGTATAAATCTTTACATCTCGATTTGAATTCATCTATGTATCACATAGTACAACTTAACCTGTATTACAATCGTAAACTACTATCATGTGCATCTCCTAGAACCTAAAGATGGTTCAAGAGCATATATTTAAATAAATCAATCAATCTCCTTCTATACTATTGAACTCTATCAATCAAGTAGCACGTAATCTTTACCGTGAGTCCTTAACCTGCAAAAGTGGTTATTTGCAAGGGTGAGCTTGACAGCCCAACAATTCTAATAGTTTTCATGCAGCACATATCATATAATAACATACTCAGTTCATGCATTCATAATCAATTAATATTTATTACGCATGTTACTTCTCACATAACAGGCAAAGAGATTTACTTCACAAGAATATCATCAAAGATCAACTTTCATATTTCATACCTATCTCATATGCATTTCATATATATACATCAACATTCTCATAGCATAATATAGATCAACTAACAGTTATCGCATTCATATATCAAATAGGAACTGAAAGACTTGCCTGATTCGTAGTTTATCAACTACGACTTAACTTCTTAAAGCTTATCTGCACTGCGTGTGTTCCTACATAATTATATAATCATGGATTCATACCCATCAGTCATACATTTCATACATTTTTAATATAAGAACAAATATTTTTTCCTAACTTGGTTTCATTTTTACTTGAACTTAGGATAACCATGAGACTAGCTCATTCTACTATCAAATTTATCTAAGCAATCTTGTTTTCATATCTTGTAGTCCTTAAGGATAACATATAACCATAACTTAAGACCATGTAGTTAACAAACTGCTCTTGGTCACTCTGCAGAACGGCGCGGTCGCTCTGCATTTAAGCTTGGGAGTGGCGCGATTGCGCTACTCCCTGCCAGAACCAGACTTAGGCTTTTTATTGCCCAATATAATTTCTAGCATAACATATATTCTGATACGTACTGTAAACTTGCATCAGGTAGGTTGTGATCTTTTTTTCAAGTTCATATTCAAACTACCTAGCTCCATAATGATTTATTTCAATCAATAAGGGTTAACATTTTTCTTTAACAAAATTCGATGTTATAAGTTTCTAAACCATATATTGGTACTAATAAGCCTCTAATAACATGCTCACATGTATATATCTTATTTACATAGACATAACATAGTTCATTATTTGAAAACTTATTTTAAACCACACTTAAAAGATCCAATTCATGCTTAGCTAGATGATGAACATATTCGTCATATCTAGAGGCATAAGGCGTCTTAGTGTATGAATGCTAGAAAGGTCAGAGTATACTTTACACAATATTTAAAACTATTAGTTCTCAAAACTTTCGAGTTTTCTTTCAAAACATTTTAAACCAAGCTATATCAGTCTAATACAGGCAAGGTAACTTTAAAACTACATTTCATGCACTTTGATATGCGTACATACGGTCCAAGGTCATAACTCAAAGGACACCAAATTCATCAACTTCTGTTTCTCAAAATCTTTATTTTCTTTTAGAAAATCATGTTAAGCATTTCATTATGAGTAAAGTAATCTTAGTTATATAACATGTCTCTTATCATGCATATTCATGTTTTATCACTTAGAATAACATATTTTATCGTCGGGAGCACTACACTTGCATACGTGCATGGCCGACGCCCTCCGATTGCCTCCTATTACATATCAGTCCTAAAGATGACTATTTTGACCCCTTCTAACGACCTCAAATTGAAAAACTTAAAGAACAAAAGTTGTAGGTCTATTTGTTCTGATTCCAGATCATCTTGAATCGCCACAATCGGAGTCCGTATGAAAATTTATGTCCATTTTACCAAAGTAGGTCAAAAAAGTCACACCTATCACATTTTGGGCGTGGCCGCGCCCAAATCCTTCACACTACAGTCTTGCTTGCGCGCCACATGGCGGCCAATTTGTCTTCAGCGCTTCATGGTAACGCTTGCCTTGCCTATAGCCTTGCCAGGTTTACGATTCTACCATAACTTTCTCATTTTAAGTCCGAATTAGTTGGTTTTTGATTCGTTGAACTCGTTAAACTCTTAGCTACTCATCTACAGAATAATTATAACACTTCAAAAACATTAAATAACCCAAATATTAATCCAAAACTCATGTTCATACTAAATTTTCATGTTTTGATAAATTTAGCAAATTCATTCACTACGAATTTGTTTCTAAACGAAATTGGTATGTTTAACTCTCGTTGTTTTCATTTTGTATTAACAACATCTAGAAATAATTCATAGATTACAAAAACCTTTAGCCATCAAATTTGTGACTCAAAAGTGAGTATTTGTTGACATTTCTAAGGAATTATAAAACTTAGGAATCAAGAACATATATGTTAGAATTATTACCTCTTGAATGCTTGCAATTATTAACTATAGCTCTTCAATTCTCCAATTGCTCCTTAACTATCCAATCCTACTGACTCTCTTTAGCAACTTCTCATAAAATTTCAACCAACAGGAAATGAGAAGGAGGAGTCTCTATTTATAGAGAATTCATTTTCCATACAATAACTTTGCCCATTGTTTTGATTTACCAGGTGTAGACACTCGAAATTTTCTGCACGCCTGTTACTAACATTGCAGGAGGGCAGATTCATCTTTCGGAGATAACCCTGGAAGACAGCATACATCCATTCTGGATACTACCGGAGTCAATCCCAAAACTCAGGACACACACCGGGAATATCATTTCAAACCTCGGAACACACACCGGAAGGATAATTTCCAACCTTGGAGATAACCCCGAGTTTCGTCCTTGGCGATAACCTCAAGGAGTGTTGTTGCAGTTTCGGCGATAACTCTAGAAATGCTTCTTTCAAATACATGCTATCAGCTTCAAGCTCAGACCTCTTGTCGAGGCACTCATACCTCAGACCCGGAGCTAACACCGGGCATACAGGGACTCTCACAAGATGAAATTGCGACATACAAACAAGTAGTCCAATCTCAGATGTAACCCTGAGCAACGTCTGCTTTCAACTCAAACTAGCGATAACCCTGGCGAGGAGTCAAACGTCATCTTTCCCCTTCAACACCTGCGCTGTAACGCCCCGAAAATTTGGATTTTCCAGAATTTAAATTTAAAGAATTAGTTATTAATAAAATGAATTTTTATTAATAATATTATGTGTTATGTGTTTATTAATCGTTCTAGAACCTAGGATGATTATAATTCGGGAGGATTATGGCTGCGAGCTAGACTAAGCGATTAAGAATTTTCAAGACAAAAATGAAAATTTTCCGGGAATAAAATATTTCTGGGGAAAAAGACGAAATAGGCACTATTCACCTGACGAAACCTAAGGGTTAGGGTTTGAATAACCTAAACCGTTTTGAGAGTTTGGTATGTCGAAATGACATTTCGTCGAAAGATTTGACGATAATATATCTTGAAAAGTTAAGTAAGCAGATAAAAGTTTTTCTCAAAAAACGTGCAGAAATTGGATAAAATAAAAACGGCAAAAAGTACTGCTATGTACTTTTCATTCGTTTAGCTATGTTAGGGTAAAACGTGAAGGAAAACGCTTAATGCCAAAAAGTGTTTTTCAGTTTTTCAGAAATCCGAAGAATACGTAAAAATTAATCGGTAAAGGAAAGACGAAATATCCAAAATTATTTAGATTTCGAGAACCACAGTTTTAAAATTGTCGGACAAAACCCGAAAGATGGAACCACGAAGCTTCCAAGGGAAGCTACGTGAATAGTAAGGAGGTGTGTTAAGGATGTGGAAGTAGTAAACTTAAGTAGTAAGTAAACTTAAGTGTTAAGTAAACTTAAGAGTTAAGCAAACATAAAGGCTAACTAGACTTAAGTGTTAAGTAAACTTAAGGAGTAAGTTAACTTAGTCCTTAAGTAATGAATAGTAAGGAGGTTAAGGGGGTAAAATGACTATTTTGCCCTAGCTTTGGAAAATCTATAAATAGGAAGCTAACATTCATTTAAATGAGATTTTGAAAATTGTTCAAACATTTGAGAGAGAGAGAGAGAGAGAGATTTTGGATGAGGGAGAAGAGGAAAAGGAGGAGGAAAAGTTTCTCATGAACAAACTTTGTCCGACGGAAGGAGATTAAAGGAGAACGGTAATCCGAAACCTAGTCTTTTATAAATTTTCTTTAAGTTTTTATGTTTGGAAACATAACTTAATGAAGATAAGAAATAGATGATGTTGGGGATGATTTCATATGGTTGAAGTCATGAGAAATAATGAAAATAAGAATTTGAAGTTTAGTTTATAAATTTCTTAAGGAAGTATAAGATTCGTAATGAATTAGAACGATCCGAGTGAATTATATGAATGAGTAGATGAAATAAGTAAGGAATATTGTTCTATAACATCAAATTCCAATAAAAAGTGAAATCGTAATCCAAAATATCGATTAAAACGAAGAACATGAAGAACACGCGAAGAACACGAAGAACGTTGTTGATGGACAAATTTAAAACCATCGTAGGATAATTGTTGTTGATGGACAAGTTTAAAACCATCGCGTATAAGTTTGATGCATATTGCTTGGTTAGGAATGGTAGAAACGTTCATGAAGAACGGATTAAAACTTAGCTATAACGAAGTTATGGTAAAAATTTTGTAAAAGACAAACGAGAATTAGAAAGTTAGTAAATGAACCCAAATGTGTAGGGTTTCATAAGAATGTGAGAAAATGTTGAAAACGTGAGTCGTGGACTCAAGAATGAACAAATTCCAAGTTCGGATGACCGAATTATGGATGATCAAACGAAGAGCGTTAAAAACGTAAAATGAATAAAGGGTGAAGATCAAGCCAATCGATTGGCATGTTAACGTATTCAAAATGAAGTTCTATCCAGGAGTATTGAAGTACGTAAGATAAGAAAGAGAATGGCTTTGGAATGACCTCATTCGGAGTTATAACGAATAAGTTATTGAAGCGGGAAGTAAGCGTCTGAGAACGATCAAAGACTTAGAAGAAATTATCAAGAATTAGGGGCTTGGCCATGGCCTCAACCATGCTATGTAAGGTGGCGTTACGATTGCCAAACCGGGAAGGCAATCATGCAAACTCGTCTTTGTGGCGTGAGAGATAGAAGGGAGAGTGTAACGCCCCAGAAATTTTGGATATTTGAGAATTAAATTTTTATTTTTATTATGTGGATTAAATGAATTTAATTCATTATTTATGGGAGTAAGCTAATTGAAGGTCGTTCTATGACCTAGACATATTGGAATGTCGTAGTATTTTGGCTACATGATAGAATTAACGTGTTTGAATTTCCAAGACGAAAATAATAACTTTCTGAGAAATTTTCCAAAAAATACTATTCACGCATTTCTGCTCAGGAATTATTTTTGAACTTCCGAGAAATATGTAATGATAGAATATCAAGGTGAGATGGAATATCCAATAATATTTCAGTTATGGTAAACGCAATTTTTCGCCTGCGGACTTAAAACCTAACGATTAGGGAAAATGAATTCCAAGAAGGAATTTAAATGCGATTAATGAATTAAAGTAATGAGTGTATAATACGTAGGTATTGTACGAAGTAATGAATACGAGTATAATACGAGGTATTATACGAGAATGTATGAATGATGGAATATCGTATATTAAATAAGTATACGAATTAGAATACGAGATTAATACGTAAATTATATGTTATAAGGCTTTAAGCCATACGTATTGAATTTGTAGAATTGTGTAAGAAATTGAAAAGTCCAATAAGAATTGTTAAGGCCCAAGTGTAGAGATGTGTAAGCCCAATGCAAGATAATGTTAAAGTCCAAAGTGATGTAAGGAACAAGCCCAATGTATAAGTTAGGTTAATTAAACCTTAAGCCCAAAATAAGATCCAATGGGTAAAGCTTGATCCATGGGGCAACCCATGGGTGAATTGATGATCAAGTATTAAGTGTGTTGAGCAAGTAGATTTAAGTGTTAAGCAAAGGATAAGTTAAGTAACTTAAAGGCTAATTAAGGTGATTATGTGTGATAAACAAGCAAAGTGCTTAAGTGTGGTGGCCAAGTTTACTTAATAAGCTAGATAATGAATAGTAAGGAGGTGGAGTGACTTAATGACCAAGTAGACTTGATGATCAAGTGTTGTGGTGAACAAGAAATTAATGTGGCTAACAAGTTTACTTAGAGCCAAAGTATTGAATAGTAAGGAGGAGGGATTGGCTTTAGACTAAAAGGCCCTAGCTTTTGGATGCCTCTAAATAGAAGAGCCTCATTTCAATTGTTGATTGTTCAATTTCCTCTCAACTCCTCTCATATATAAACTACTTATTTGGTATAGCAAAAAAGCACTTTTAAGTCAAAGTTAGATTTTCCAAGAAGAAGAAGTTAGACTTCAAAGGTACTGATCTTGTGTCCAAAGTTCTTTCATCTCTATTAGAATAGGATGATAAGGAAAGTGTTATTAATAAACATGTATGCTAAGATCAAGTAATAAGTTAATAAGGAATGAACTTAAGCCGAATAATTTGAATAAGCAACTTGAATATTAATAAGTTGCTAGAACCATGAAGAACTTATCATAAGTTGTCATATGATGATTAGTATGTTGATTATAGCATGAGAACATTGATTGAAGGACTTCAATTATTAATAATTCATGAGTATGAAGATTTTTAGTTTATAAGTTAAATAAGTTAATGACTTATGAAAATGAGTCAAAACCTACTTTGATTATAAGTTGGTGTAGTAAATAACTTGTAATGATCTTATGTTGATTAAAATCCATTTAGAACACTTAGTAATGAAGATTTGACGAACTTAACATGATTGGACGATTATCGTCGAATTCGTGAAATTCTCGGAATGGAAGTCGTATTTTTTATTTGAAGTTGGAAACGTTGGTTTTTGATGGAGACAAGTCATATTGGTCATTGTAGAGTTGCGAACTTGAAAATAATCGGATTCCGACTTGAAACGAAGAAACGAGCTTTGAACGTTCACGGACGTTTATCGTTTTCATTGAAAATGAACTCATAGGTGAAATTTTAGCAAATGAAGTCAAATAGATAAAATTCTTACATGAACGCATAGAGTATGTAATTTGTGAACCGTAGGCTTACGAACGGACCAATTCTGACTTATAACGAAGAAGTTATGCGTCCGGGAGTTTCGTAGAATTCTCAAACTTTGCAAATTGTCTGTGGCACAGAGTTGGCACCGCGGTACCAACCCAAGGCCATTGAGTGACGCCGCAGCGCCGAGCCCGAGGCTTGCATACTACAAACTTGCGCCGCGATGCAAGAAGAAGAGTGAGGTGTGGCACCGCGGCGCCAGACCTAAGAATCACCAGGAAAGAAAGTTTTCAAGTATAGAATTAAAGAGAACTTATTAGTAATGAACTAAGGTGTTAATATAACATTGTTAAGGCATTGTTAGACATGTAATGTATGATGAGTAAAGGTTGATAATCAATTGAAAGTGAACGTAATGAGAACAACGTAATGTGTGAAGCCGGCTGTAGAAATTTGTTGACCAAGTTGATTATGAATCCAATGGTTTGCAATACCAGTATGGATTATGTAATTACTTAATGAACATGATAAGACCTTACCTAAATCACTGTTATAGTGATGACTTTAGGAATTTAATGTTGTTTGATGAGTAGTTAAACGATGAATGTAAAGTATAGAGAACGTGAACAATATTCAATAATGATAATACGTGAACATAAACGGTATACAATAAAGTGTACTTAACTATTGACGATCGAGTTTCGATTAATAAACGTAAGAATGTTAGTAAGCCGTGAAGAAAGATGATTATCTCAAAACAAGTTAGATTAATGAAGTAAACCTACGTAAGACATAGAAGAGAAAGAAGTTGGTAAGAATGATGTAAAGATAATGGCAAGCCAGAACCAATAGTAACAAATCTAATATATGATTAGATTGAGATGAAGGGTAAGATTCATTAGGAATCATGTATATTCATTCATGACCTAATGTGGTATGATATGTGGTTATGTATTGTAGAGACTGTAAAGACTGAAAGGAAAAGTTATTATACTGTAGCAGACGCTAAAGGCAAGTTTTTCTTAAACGCTTGTCTAACCTTCGAGTTAGCCAAGTTTTCTATAATTCATGTTATGAGGTGCATGAACTATTTTACTAAAGGGTCGATGCCAGTTTTATCTCGGCTAGACTAATCTTGAAGAGTTGATTGATTTATTTACAAGTCTTTCAAATAAAGAATTATCAACGCTATCCTACACCAATTGTTTGGTACGGATTCAAGGTAAGCCTGAGTTTGAATAAACAAATGTATTTTCATCGATTATTCGATGGGCACGCGAGGTTGCCAAAACTTAAAACATAAACACGTTTAAAGAATGTAGTGTTGATCAACATAGAGTACTATGGGCTGATCACCCAGAAGTGCTCGTAAGCTATGCCGGACTTACGGACTTAGTGCCAGGTTGTCCTTTTCAAAGAAATTATAGAATGCTCATGGTCTTGAGCCAGAATTGATGTTTTACTAAATATTGTTATTGTAAAACGTTTTGAAGGAAAAGAAATGTTGTTTTGAATTATCGGTAGTACTTCATAACTATTATTCAGTTATTAAAGATATATGATTCCTATGTTTCAAGCATGTTGTTTAAAAGAAAATTGTTGTACTTGCTGAGCTTGTTATGCTCACTCTTGTTTGAACCATATGAATGCAGCTAAGACTGAACAAACTGAGGGATTTGACAAGGATAGAGGCAAGACGAAGCTGAACGATTAGTTTACCTTGTAATAAACTAGTAAGTTGTATATATTATAGAATGATGAACAAAGAATGTAATGGTTTTAGAACCTGGGTACGGGATGTAATATTATTAATGTAATAAGAATGTCGTTGATTCACACATTTTAATGTCGTTTCAATAGAATGAATGTACAGTTATGAGTACCGTGTAGAACCATCTGTCGGGTTGGAAGAGACCCGAATTTAGAGGCGTCACAGAGTGAATGCAATACAGCCTGATGTCTGGAAAAAGCCAGAGAAGAGCTTTTAACTGCTCAACTCTTTGGGGAAACGTACGGGAAGATAAAGAACATAATGTTCAACTAATGTAACACTTAAACAAGTAATTTATACCTTTAATACAGGTTGAACGAAATGATCAAAAGAGATTAAAAGACCAAAAAGGTAATGAACGTAAACGCAACGCAGATGAGTTGAATAACGAATAGTATTAAGAAAACCGTAATGAACGGTAAAAAGATTAATGAAAGCCGAATGTGAGTCGGATGAGAACGTTAGAATAAAATGTCATCGTTGAACACTTTAACCAACGTGAAGGTTAAGGGTACGCAAATATTAAACGGATAGAACTTACACCCCGTGTATGGTTTGTCCGTAAGATGATGAAGATCAATAATTAAAAACATGAATGGTAAAAGACTGAATTAAAGACAATGACGTTAACGTAACGAAGCTGAGTAATGATTAACTTGAATGATCACTCTGAGTATACAAAAGACTGTATGACTTAGACGATAAAGAGTGAATACTGAGGTGTGGCATTTAGTTTCAGAAAACCATAAGGAATAAGAAATTGACTTGGCGAATGTTATAGTGTTAATGGTTCTGATAAGTTAAGATAAGTTTAGGTTGTGGTATAATCGTAACCTTTGATGGTTGACATATGGGAGTTGGGCTAAACAATTCCTTTAGAGAGAGAAGGTATATACAAAACTGGCAACCGATCTAACTCACTATTATGGGCAGTGTAGATGAGATGGGAACTTGTTTGTTGGTTGTTTGTGGGAAACCACTCAGAGTACCATATGGACTACTAGTAGAGAAGCGATGTGTGCTGAGTCCTAGAGATGTTATAAGAAGAAGATAATAATGTAAAACATCAAAGATGATGAACGT
This sequence comes from Panax ginseng, assembly GCA_020205605.1. Taxonomy (NCBI): domain Eukaryota; kingdom Viridiplantae; phylum Streptophyta; class Magnoliopsida; order Apiales; family Araliaceae; genus Panax; species Panax ginseng. The sequence continues at coordinate 95,727,471 of CM035129.1, forward strand.
ATAAGTAAGACATCTTCGTATGTCATGAAGCCGTAGAACGATAATGAAAGTGGTCGCATAAACTTAGGTTGCAAGAATGTGAACCCTAAGAAGTAAAGTTAAGTAAACTAATGCATAAGTCAAAAAATGTATGCCTAATTGGTGTATGTGGTGGTTTCTTATGTGTTTTATAGGAATTAAAATGAACAGTTCGGCGTAAGCTGTAGCTGGGCGTAAGGCAAGTTTCCTAACTTCATTCATATTTCAAATGAATGCTAGTTTCTTAAACTTCTCAGATGTTGAACTTGAGAAGTTCCGTTTATGTGCTAATGTGTGATATTTGTACAAGGTGGTAGAACGTATGATGCCTTGTGCCACAATATGAACACTTCGGTGTTTCTATGATATGAACTGTTCTGTGATTGAGCTATTCAGTACAAGTATGTTCTATTTATACATGATCCGTTATTGTTAAGTCTGTGCTAATGATTCTAGCCAGACATGATGAGTATGAAAAAGGTAGAAGAATGAAAGTATTTCAAAGTACATATGAATAATGTTTTAAAATGATAGGAATCGAGGTTATTCCTATTATTCAAGCTACTTCATAACCTTTGTTTGGTTATCGAAGTTCTAAAGAAATGTTTGAATTCTTGAAGTTGTTTGTTCAACTGCTATGACTTGCTGGGCAATTGAATGCTCACACTTGCTTTTGAATGAAAAACATTTTTAGCGAACGATGTTAGAAGAACTTAAGGATCCCGTAAAGATCAAGATTATGGTATCCAGATGAGGTGTTATTCAGAATGTGAATAAGCGAGAAGATCAAGTGAAGACTTATAATATAGGAAGATGAAATTGAACTATAGACTAGTTTAAGGAACTGTTATATATCCTTGGTGGCGGATAAAAGTCACTCTTGTAAGATGAAATGAATAATGTATTTATCATTATTTGAAATGAAAAAGGTTATAAGGTTTCCAGAACCTGGGATTTGAGAGTATATGTTGTTATATTTAGCTATATAATGGTGTATGTTTGGAAGAAGATGGGATCGTGATGTACGGAATCCGGGTGTGAAGATAGACCGGATTTCGGGGGGTCACATGCGCGTCGTCTCAACACTTCATACATACATACATCCAACGATGTCCCACAAGAACCGAGGAGTTACAGTCCTGAGTGACTATTACGCGTCGTAGTACCTTGGATAGAATTTGAAGCTTGAAGACCATGGGCATGGACCCGTCTTCCCGACTTCGTACAATTTCTAATCCATGTCATTGTGTAACTCTCGACACAAGCGGTCTGAAGAAGGTCACATATACCTCGTTCGGATGCTCGGATTGAAGTTCTGCAAGTTCGAGCGAACATTATAGTGCACGAGTGCACGTATTTCAAGACGATAGGACCCGTGAAGCTCGAGGACACCTCGACCAGCCGCAGGTGTAACTACGGCTGCCGCAGTACACCTGCGGCCATAAGTTTATAAATATAGACCTTGGGGTCAGCCATTTGGGAGAGAGAAGGAGAGAGAAAGGCGAGGAAGCCCTGTCTAATTTACTTTGTACATGCCCATATTGAGTGTTTCCTCATCTCTAAACATCTGTAAGCTCACATATAGCTATCTTTTTCTCCGGCGGGAGCTGAGTGTTTATTCGTATATAGTCATAGAAGTCTACATTGGCAGCCCACTGTAAGCCTTCTCACATTCTATAAAGCCTTCTTCTCATATTAGCACACACTGTTATACACATTGAGAGTCGTGTTGTGTGCGTTTGCCCGAACTTCGGTCCGTGGTTTTCATTTCTGTCTATATATATATACTTATATATGTATGTATTTTATATATATGGACTAACATTATCGAGTTATGCCTCGATTGAGCCTAGACTCATGTCTGGAACGTTTACTGCTTATATATATATATATAATCGTTGTCGGACATGTCCGATGAGCCTAGATTTATATCCGGTGCATTTACTGCTTTTATATATATATTTGTACATATATATATTTACATTTCTGTCAGGCCTGGAGTTTACTTCGTGGCCTTTTACAGCTTCATTTACATTTCGTCTTGCCTGGAGTTTACTTTGTGGCAGTTGATCGCTTTTACAGCTTTATTTACATTTCATCTCACATGGAGTTTACTTCGTGGTGGTTGAAAATTTCCATATATATATATATATATATATATATTCTGCTTTTATATATTTACATTTTCGATCCCTCATGGAGTTGCTTCGAGGTGATTCATCAAGTCTGTATATATATATTTACAACTTTTATATATATAACTGCTTACTACTTTCCATACAAATTGTAGTATCATGTGAGCCTAGGAATCATGTGATCACAGATTCAGTTTACTGAATCTAGATTCGGTTCCCATGATAGACCTTTTTTAGCTGTGAGCAACTTGTACATTATTTTACAGTTTCTGAATTTCCTTGGATGGTTGTCATGCCCATGAGGAGTTCTAATTCACATATTATTTTCTCGAGGATGCTTGGCATCTCGAAAATAAAAGCAAACAAGCCGAACATTTAATAATAAAATAGAAGTATCAAAGGCCTCAATTACTATTGAGCACATGGTTTGAAAAACCTCTTTTTATAAAACTTCACTGCTATATCTTGCTTAAAACTGAATTTTTCTACAAATTCAACCCCTTTGTATATAGGTGCGAACGAGGTGTAGCACTACTTCCAAATAATTGCACATTAATCCACACACACACACACACATATTCATACAACAGTTTCCCTTCGCATAATCAAGCCCCCAAACCCAAATGAATCTCAATTTCACAGACCCATTTAGCAGTGTCACATCACTGGGTCAATGTGCAAACCTTTTTGGTTGTGTTGGTGCAACCAGTTAAATACACCAACTGGCTACTCTTAAAGTCAAATCATCGACATTATACATGTCGAACCTTTTTCACTTGTTTTTTCAAACAAATTTCACATTAACATGAGAACACCAAAGAACAAGTAATGTAAAGGGACACTAAAAATCTCGACGTCGACAGGTGGCGACTCTGTTGGGGATTCCAGTAAGAGGGCTTAAGATGCTATTACAAGCTTTTCAAAACTGTTGTATGCTTGTGTGTGAATGTCACATTTACATTTATGATGAATGTGTACGAATGAATTTTACTTAATGCACTATACTATATTTGTCTGTGATATTAGTGCTTCGCACATGTCATCATTTTCATAAATGGTGAGACACGTATGTGAATGTATATTGTGTGGTTCCTCCATCAGGAGGCTATCCTGTCGGTGTTTGATTACTGGACTCGTAGGAAGAATAATTCCAACGGGGCTCAGGAAAGGCACCACCCAGATTCGTTCCACTTGAAAGACCGGATTAATTTCCCGTCAAGTAGATTGCGATGATCTGGGAACCTTCATGCCAAAAAGCCGCGAGAGAAACCCTAAGATAGGTCAACCTCTGATAAACCAAACGCGGAAGAAAGTCTCTTCATGCTTTCCATTTTCAATTACTTATAAAAGCATTTACTTGTAATTTTATTCCATGCTCATCTTTATGTAATGGAAAATATGAAGATTATCTGTGCATGCATGTTATCAATTAACACCCGATTTTGCAGGATAATATTCCTAAAACGGACATGTTATGATAACATTTACATTACCGTAAGACTAAACTACATAAGTCTTTTGTAGGGAAATCATTGGGCCTGTTACCCGCTCAAAATCCAAAAAGGCCACGAGCCTACAACCAATTATGTCTTCGTCTGACCAGTCTAATCCTGTTTCTAGTGAAGAATTTGATGGATTAAGTCAGTAAATCACAAATTTGGTTGTCTTGCTTAAATAATTACATCAGTCCACTCAGGGTACAAAGATGCCTTCACATACAGAATCCTCTACACAAGGAGGAACACAAGGTCTAGATAAAACAAATCTAGAACCTCCGTTGGATACGACTAACAAAGACCCTAAAAACACCCATCTCAAAGGAGATCCAGACACCGGTGATATCAGTAAGAAATTACTCCAAATGGAGGAAACTATCCATGTTCTCAAAGGGATTGGAACACATGGAAGTGTTTCATATGCTGACCTTTGCATCTTCCCTGGTGTTCATTATCCAGAGAAATTCAAAACCCCTAATTTTGAAAAATATGACGGATTAGGGGATCCTTATACACATTTGAAAGTGTTCATTAGAGAACTTGGGTCTTACGCGGAAAATGAAAAGCTCAGAATGCAACTGTTTCATAAAAGTCTGACTGGAGAAGCCCATTCGTGGTATACCAGATTAGACAACTCAAAGATTTATAGCTGGGAAGAGTTGGCTCACGCCTTCCTCACTCAATAAAGTTTTCAATCTCAGATGGCTCTTGACCGGTACCAAATTACCAAGGTCAAGAAACAATCTAATGAGTCTTTCAGAGAGTATGCTCAAAGGTGGAGGCGCCTTGCTGCTCAAGTTATTCCTTCCGTGACGGAATCAGAAATGGTCATGACATTCATAGATGTATAGGAAGCTCCTTTCTATGAGAGAGTCTTAGCTAGTATTGGCAAACCATTCTCTGAAATGATCAAGCACGGAGAGATGGCTGAAATGGGATTGAAATCTAGTAAAATTCAAGACCTAGCCGTTCTTAAAGCTGTTACTGAGCACATATAGTCTGGATTTTATGGAAAAAACCCCTGGAGGGTCCATAAAAAGAAAGAGGAGGATGTTTCCTTGATACTATATGGTCAAAAAGGCAATCAAAGCGTACCTCTACAAAGGAGAAATTACTCCCCTTTTCAAGCACAATCTTCTAACCCTTCATTGCCTAAAGGTGGAGAAGTAAAGCGTCCTCGAACGTTCACACCCTTAGGGGACGCGCTCGAGAATATTCTTGCTCTTCTGACTACTCAGAAGAAAATTACACATCTTCTTTCGCCAGCCAACCCTAATGGGAGGGGTTTTAATGCTACTCATAAATGTGCTTATCATGTCGGAGCACCTAGACATGATACTCAAGATTGTTGGGCCTTGAAACACAAGATCCAAGATTTAATAGACAACGGTGATATCGTGGTCACCAAACCAGATCAACCTTATGTGCAAGACAACCTTCTTCCTCAACACAAAGAATAAGAGGTCAACATGATTAGTCGGAGCACTGGACAGAGTTCTAATTCTAATGGTGAATCATCCTAAACCCTCAAAGACGTTGTTAACAGATGGGATTATGCAAAGTTCTAGTTTACTATGGAACGAAAGATGAAAGCTCTTTGTAAATAAATTGAGCAATTGGCAGAACTGGTGACCCACCAGCATCAACTCACACGCTAATTAATCAGGAAGGAGCATGCCTATCTCCTTCCTTTTGTTATGTATGCTCCATCACCACCTTCAGAAAGCGAAGCTATGGAGGATAAGGTTGCGAAGAGAGCCAATGCTAAAGCCCGTCGGGATTTTGCTAACCAAAGGGAATTTACCTATCTTGGCCAATCTATGGAGGAGATATTGCAAATGCTGATCAACGAAAGAAGAATTACAATCCTTCTGCCTCTAATTAACCCCCATTCATTATGGTTCAATTCTGATGAAGTGTGTCAATATCATTCACATTCTCGCGGTCACAGCACAGAAGAATGCTGGGCACTCCGCCATCTCATTCAGAATCTTATTGATAGCGGTGTCCTGTAAATAGCAGATGATTACACTGTGCAACTCAAGGGTGGGTATGCATGTCCTACCAAATGGAAGGGATCAGTAGCAGTTATATCCGAAGGGAATGATAAAACTGTCAAAGTATTTCCCATATAACCAATTCAACTCAAATGAGCTGACAATCCTTTGGAAGTGGCCGCACCAGAGCCAATTTCTTTACCATTCAGACCATAACATTTTGTTGTCAGCTTACACAAAGTTCCATGGAATTATGGAAAAGCTGAAGGATCAATGTCTCATATCTCTACTACAGTATTGAGGGAAACTCCAGTGTATCTTCCTCAATGGTTATGAAACCTACTTATGAAGCAAAGCGTAAGATTCCCGTGGAGAAGATTGAAAAATTCCTCTGCACTATGGGTCATAATGAAGCCAAGGTGGTTTTAAACTTATGAGAAGCTCCACACCAGGTATCTATACTGGACTTAGTTTTCTCTTCCGAGGATCATCAGAAGATCTTACTGAAGGTTTTGGAAGAAGCCTACTTGCCAAAATCAGTGGATGTGGAAAAATTTCAACATCTGGTTGATCACATTTTCAACAACAATGTGATATCCTTCACTGATGACAACATACTGCCCGAAGGGATCGGTCATTAAAAACCATTACACATTGCAGTTTTGTCTTCCGAGTACATGCTAGCTGGAGTTTTGATAGATGGAGGCTCATCTCTAAATATCTGTCCTTATGCCACCTTGGTGAAGATGAATGTCAATGTCAAGCGGATCCAAAGCAGCCATACGGTTATCTGAGATTTTGATGGATCGCGACGAAATTCCGTTTGAAAGATTGAGTTGCCAATTGAGATTGGTCAAAATACGTTCAACGTATCCTTCAACGTCCTCAAGATAGATTCAGGATATAACTTGCTATTGGGGAGACCATGGATACACATGCCTGGAGCCGTTCCCTCCACGCTACATCACCAACTCAAATACATTGTCAATAACAGTCTAGTCACTGTCAACGCTGAGCCGAAATGTCTTGAACATGGAACTCTACCAATCATCAGCTTCAATTCAGAAGTTGAACCAGCCAGTTTTCTTACTCTGGAAGTGAGTACCACGCAATACCATTCTATTGGAGCGCCACTTCCCGTACCCAAGATTTCTCCTGAGGTTATGTCGGCCACTCAAGAAATGATGTCATTGGGTCATCAACCTGGACAAGGGCTTGGTAAAGATAAGCAGAGTATTAAGCACCCTATTCAAGTGTCCAGTCAAATTGGAACAGTCAGACTAGGCTATTCTGCCAGTTTCAGTCACAGGAACCCTCATAAGCACAAATAGGTTGCTCAAGCTTCCACCGCACGGCGATTTATTCCATCTGAACCACATAAGCTGATATAGTCTCCGGTAAAGGTGCCAGCGTATGTTGTGGCCATGTTGTTTCCTAAACCAGTGCCAATCAAAGCAAAAGAGGTGCTGATTCATGATCCCGAAGTGGAAGAAAAGGAACGAAAATGTAAACATGGCATTGCCTTGATGATGGCAGGCATACGCGTCACTGTTCATGATGAACATACAAATAGATATACCCCAGACGATGATTGCCCAGATGTCATGGTTATCATTCGGGAGAAGGAAGACAATGATGATCCTTCTATCACTGCAGTCCATCAGGACTTTTCCCTCGACAATTGGAGCAGGACTCCATGCATTGGTCGACGAGGGTAAAATGGGCAAAAAAATACCTCTACCCTGTAGATAACTTTAATTGCTTGCTTTTCTTTACAATACTAGCGGTTATTTTATCAAGTGCATGCTAACACTTTTATATGATTGAACAGTTGCATATATTAAGTGAAAGCATATTTTATTTCAGGACTCTGAATTTAGATGTGCATGTACTTGCTGATGAGGTACCTTCTCTCCACAAGGGTTGTAACTTTGATGCAAAGTTGGACTCAGACTTGATGGACATATAAGAGGACATTGAGACACCTCAGGAGATTAAGGAATGGGTCACAGACAAACCCAAACCCAATCTTGATCAAACCACTTCTTTCAATCTTGGAACCTTAGACAACCCTAAGTTCATCCAAATTGGTTCAAACCTTACCACAAATCAGCAGAATGACATGGTTACACTATTAACCCAATTCCAGGATGTGTTTGCATGGTCTCATGAAGACATGGTGGGTTTGTCCACTAACATTGTTCTTCATCGCCTTCCCATTAAATAAGGATTCAAGCCAGTTAGACAAAAACTCAGGCGATTGAAACCTGAGTGGAGTTTAAAAGTTAAAGAAGAAATTGTGAAACAATTTCAAACTGGAATTATCATGGTGTCTACATATCTGGAGTGGATATCTTACATTGTTTGTAAGACCCCAACTTTTTAATAAAGATGATTTTACTATAAATTTCATTTTTAAATATTATGGAATGAATTTGATATAATGTTATAGTTGTGGGTAATATTTATAAATTTTGCAAAGTATGCAAGTTGTCGTATTATATTCGATTGGTCGGAGAATATTCTTTTTGTCAGGGAATATTCGTACGATGGTACAATCATTGGTGGACCCCACAACAGAATTGTTGTCGGATTAAGAAAACGACAAAAATATTTTTATGAAAATAACGGCGAAAGTTTTACAGTTAAAACTGTTGAACTACTTGGTTGTAAAAGTACACTAATACGCGTGGTTGCATAGTAGCACACGGTATTGATTATTGATGCTTACGTGAGAAGTCACTCAGTTTTGTTCAATTATTGTTACAGTAATTGTTGTATATTATCTCATGTAATTTGATTCAATTATTGTCGATATTTTATATATTATTAAATCAATAATTGAGACGACGAAGTTATTAATTTTATTATTTTCAATATTAACGATGTCTAGAAGTTCTGCCAAGGAGAGGTTTGGTCACCTAATTGCACGCCAATAGGGAGAAATCCTTATTGGAAAGCCTCCTCTTTCTTGGGAACGACCTGGTCGATTAATATTGTGAATTTTAATAATGATAAATGTTGTTAAAAATATTGAAGGGATTTTTATGAGATATTTAGTATAAATTTTGTTTATTATTTGGACCCCCATTTACCTATTTTTCAAAATAATCGGTATAAAGTTATTCTTTATTATCAAGGTGGGGGCCACATGTGGGCCCACATATGGGAAAATGAAATGGGTGGAAGAGTTATAATGTCAGGTAATGGGGGAGGGGAGAGTTAACGTGTAGATAAGGGAGTATATATATTATATACATATAATTGATTTTTGCATGTGAAGGAATGCATTAATATATATATATATATATATATATATATATATATATATATATAAGTTTTATTTTTTATGAAAAAAATAGAATATATTATATTTTATTAATAAATTAAAAAATAAACATGGGCGTCTGAGTTTTTCTTTTGCCCGTGAAATTTGATTTCGTCCGAATTCAGTTTCCTGTGCATTTGTGATTTTCAAAAATCAAATAGTATCCTTTCCATTCTCCTATAAATAGAAGCTCATTCCTTCATTATTTCTTACGAATTCACTGAAACTCTAGAGAGAGAATCTATAGAGATAAAGAAGAAAAGTGTTCTGCTACTTCACTACTCATATATCTAGTTTCTTTTACGGTACGGGGTATTATTCATTTTGTATTCATGAAGAGAACTTCTATTATTCCATTATTTATTATTACATTGGAATAACTTTTGTATCTGTGAGCTACCCTATACTTGGTGAAATTCTTACATTATACCATTCTTTATTATTACATTGGAATACCACATACATGCGTTTTTACTGCAGACACAGTTTAAATGTTTATTATTACATTGGAATAACACCGCCTATCTTATCTATCACATGCCCGGTGATTTCTTTTGTTATTTCATTCTTTATTATACTCAGTTGGTTAAAGTTTTGACTTCTATACTAAATGAAATTGGTGGAATATCCTTGATATTTGCGTTTCATCCAGTATCTTTTCATGGAAATATTCTTCTGAGCATTCTTGAATTTTACTCTACAAAGAAGTATCATGTTGACAATTTGGACGTTATTAGTTCCTGGATAAAGTAATTTGTGAACTTGTTTTATTGAATTCTTATATCATTGTCATTATCCTCATGTTTATATTTTTTGAAAGTCATATGTGGCCTTGGTGCATAGATGGACTTGGTATGATTATGACCGAGGATTATTCGGTATAATCATGGCCGTAATGGTACAAATGATGTGATAAAATGATGAATGGGTAGTATACCCATAATTGGGATATATTTAGACTTAAATTATTGCATTCTTAAGTTATTTAGTAGCATTTTTATTGTGTTTATATCTTGTTTGGCGATTTGGAAGGAAATTATTGCAGCGATTATAGAATTTCAAGCATTGAATGGCAATTTGGTAATTTCAAATTGAAGTCGGTGGCAAAGGTATTGAAATTATCTACCTCGGCTTGTGCAAGGCTTTGAGCCTCGGCCCGCGCTTTGGCCGGGATTAAGCGTTTGACTTACGGTTGGACTTAATTTGTCTATTAAGGGCTAATAAAAAAAACCTAATTGGAGGAGGATTGGGGAGACTATAAAAAGAAACTAATTCTTTGAGTTAAAAGGGGATTGGATTTATTTTTGGGAGAGTATTGAAGGAGCTTTTCCATTGAAGATTACGAGGAGATTACTTGGAGATTCGAGGATTGGCTCTGAGTTTCTTCTTTTTCTCCTTATTTTTAATTTGTAATTCTTTAAGGATGATTTGTCGACAATTAATGATTCTTATTTAGTGATGAACTAATTCTTTAATTAAGATTTCAATTGAACCTTTTATGATTATAACTTAGTTATTACATCATTATAATTATTTATGTTGAAGTGGATTGTTTATCATGTTTTGATTTTAGTGATTAATTATTTGGCGATAATTATTGTGTTACTCTAGAAGGAATTGGGAGAGGAATTCTAGGGTTAGAACTGAACATGATAACATGTGACTTAGTTATTTACGGTAAATAATTAGGTTTGTGAATTGAATGGAAATATCATTTACATGCATGTAACATATAAGGAATTGGGAATTTGGAAAGAGTTTAATCAATTGTTTTGCATAGGAATATAGCAAGGTTAATCTGGGTTAAATAGAAATCGATTGATCACTTGGAAGAGGGCTTTTGGCATTTGAAAATTCTGTTAACAATCCATGAGACATAATAATTGGGATGATTAGATAAGCGATTTATAATTCATAATTGGGGATATTGAAGTCTTAATATTTACCTCTAGGAAGTCATTCACTCAAGTAATAGCTTAGTTAATTGTTTATCTTAGTGCGATATCTTTAAGTGTTTAATTTTGAGTTAATAATTGAAAATCGCAATTTCTCATTGTTTGAATAAAATTGAATTGATATAGTATTAGTAGTTGGAATTTATTAATTAGAATTCCTGTAGGAGCGATACTCGACTTATCACTTTATTACTTGTTGACCACGTATACTTGCGTCTTTGTGTGTAACTAGATTTTACTCAACAAGTTTTTGGCGTAATTTCTTGGAATTTTTATATTAATATTAATTTCATATTAGTTATAATCAATTCGATTTTAATTTGAACACTACTTAATCTTTCTTCTTGGATTGGCGAGAATTAGTGTATATGCACTAGATCGAAAGCTAGAAAGGAACTTCTTACGTATCTGAGACAACCTTGAGAAGGAGTTCGAGACGGTCTGATTGAATAGTGAGGTGATACATTTGGAAGAAGAAGCGACAACCCAAAATTACTAAATGAACATGGCGGAGAGAAAGCGAGCGAAATCACTTAGGGATTCATACCTTAAATATTCTGATTCTGATCAAGTATTAAGAGGCCGTGATCAATGCGAGCAGTTTGAGATAAAAGCAGGGATCAATTCGGATCTTCTGAGAATACATGCCGGTTTGGGGTAATTCGATGAAGCGATCTAATGAACATATCTTGAGTTTCTTGGAAGTTTGCGATACCTTCAAATTTAACAATGTATCGGAAGGCGCTATAAGGTTGAGGATGTTCCGTTTACTTTAAAAGATAAAACCACGAAGTGGCTACACTCCTTGCCTCTGGTTCGATCACCACATGGGATGACTTAGCTCAAAAATTTTAGCTAAGTTCTTCCCACCGATAATCGGCAAAACTACGAACGACATTCATACTTTACACAACTTGAGTCGAATCGTTATATGAGGCGTGGGAAAGGTTTAAGGATATGCTCAAAGTAAGTGCCCTCATCATGGAATTCATGATGGATGCAATTAGGGATATTTTGTGATGGTTTGCCGCATCCACGAGGTCTAAATATTGATCTTGTTGACGGGAGGAGCGATTATGTCCAAAAATTTTGATGAGGCGTATCAATTGTTAGAAACAATGGCCACCAACAACTATCGATGGCCCATGGCGAGGACCAACCATCCAAAAGCATCGGGGAAAATATGAAGTGGGCCTTACTTGACGTTATGACCTGTGGCTGCAATAGCTAAGCATATAGAAATATGGCATCCACAAGCCACCACGGCGGTAGCGATGGTTTGTGAGTTGTGTCTTTGGGGTCATCTACGGATCAATGTGCCATAAATTGAAATCGGCCGCGATTAAGTAGGAAATTATAATCGCTCGACTCAATAGTATCCTACCCAAAATGCCTATAATCCGGGTTGGAAGAATCATCCGGGGTTCTCATGGAGTAACAATCAAAATGCGACTCGACCACCTGAACAACAACACACCTCCGGTTCCAAAATCAACCTCAACAACGAGAGGGTATCAAGTTGGGAAGCGACCTTGGAAAAATTTATTAGAGCCTCGACAAAAGAGCGAGAACAAGACAAGAAATTGAATCAATTAGATATGGCGTTGCAAAGCCATGGGGCATCGTTAAAGAATCTGGAAAATCAATTGGGACAAATAGCACATGCATTGAATACGAATCCACTAGGGCAGCTTAGGTGATCTGAAATAAATCAAGGCGAAATGAGCCTTTATAAGCGATAATCTTCTGAAGTGGGAAGGAGGCTATGCAAGCGATTAAGGATAAGGACAAGGGGATAACATGACAACCAAAGCGAGAAGAAGTTGTGGAAGCAGGAAGATAAAGAGGAAATAGGAGAGGAAAATGCAGGGGGTCATCTACAACAATGCCACCCATACCATATCCATGAGAGATTTGAAATCCAAGTTAGATAAGCGGTTTTAAGATTTTGGATATTTTAAAAATTGCATATCAACATCCCATTCGTAAAAGCTTTAGAACAAATCTTGGGGATTCGCTAAGTTCATGAAGGATGTCTTTATCAAAGAAAAGGAAGCGGGGATTTTGAAGCGATTATTGCTAGCAGAAGAATGTAAGCGCGATTATTGAACAAGTTACCTCTAAGTTGAAAGATCCGGTAGCTTTTCTATTCCATGCGACATTGGTAATCGGTTTTTTTTTTTTGAAATATTTGTGTGATTTGGGGGCGTATTAATTTGATGCCATTATCGATCTACCGTCGATTCGGGCTCCAAGCACCAAAAGCAAACAAATATCGGTTCTTGTTAGCGAGGCCGTCGATTACATATCCACGAGTATCGTTGAAGGCGTATTAGTAAGGGTGGATAAATTCATCTTTCAATGAGACTTACGTTATCTTGGATTGTGAAGCGGATCTGAACTTCCATCATTCTCGGACGACCATTCTTAGCAGCGGGGAGAAGCGTTAATCGGCGTGCAAAAGAGAATTGGCGATGAGAGTTGACGATCAACGAGTCACTTTCAATGTGTTTAAAAGCGATATAGTATCCAAAGGAAAAAGGTGAGTGTTTGCGGGTGGATGTAATGGAGGAGATAGTGAATCACAAGATTTCTTTGTAATTACTCGAGAGGATCCGATAGAATCCATGATGGTTAGAAACGGAACAACGATAGTCTTGATCTGAGATAATGAAGCGAGTCGAATGGCTAGACACACCATCATTCTACTAGGAAAAATAATCAACCATTCGACACCCTTGAAAGGCCTAAAGCGGAAGGTAAAAAGTGCAAACCCTCGATAGAAGCGCCACCGGTGTTGGAATTAAAGCCACTCCCTCTCATCTTGAATATGCTTACCTAGGAAAAGACTAAACTCTACCGGTTATTGTTTAAACAACGTTAAGCGACACCCAAAAAAAAAATTGCTCTCTGAGTTACTGCGCGAGTTCAAAAGCAATGATTGGGTGGACTATAGCGGACATTAGGTATTAGCCCATCTTTACGTATGCATAAGATTTTAATGGAAGAGGATCAAAACCAACCATTGAGATCAACGAAGGTTAAATCCCATTATGAAAGAGGTGGTGAAGAAGGAAATTATAAAATGGTTGGATCTTGGTATTATTATCTACCCGATCTCGGGCAGGTTCATGGGTAAGTCACATGCGATGTGTCTCCAAAAAAGGGGCATGGTATGTGGTAAAAAGCGAAGCGCGTGAGCTTATCCAGACTAGAAGCTGTTACAATTTGGAGAGTATGTATGGATTACATGAAGTTGAATAAAGCCACACGCATGAGAGATCACTTTCCCTTGCGTTCATTGATCGAGATGTTGGACGGGTTAGCGGGACATCAATTCTCTTTATCATTAGATGGATATTACAGGTACAATCAAATTGCCATAGCAGGAAAGATCGAAAAGACCACGTTCACATGTCCATCAGATGCGTTTGCATTCGGCGTATGTCCTTTGGTTTATGTAATCTCGGCGACCTTTCAATGACGTATGATGGCAATCTTTTAGATATGGTCGAAAGCGAAATTTAGAGGTGTTCATGGATGATTTCTCGTGTTGGCGATAGTTTTGACTTCGTGTTTGAAGAATCGATCTTGGTGTTAAAAAGATGTGTGGAGACTAACACGGTACTTAATTGGGAAAAATGTCATTTTATGGTACAAGAAGGGGTTATTACGGGACATAAGGTTTCGCATCCGGATTGGAGGTGGATAGAAGCGAAGGTTGATCTGATTGAAAGCGCCTCCTCCTTCATACATAAAAGGCATTGAGACTTCTTGGGACATGCGGGGTTTCTATAGGCGCTTTATTAAAGATTTTCAAAATCTAAAACCCCTATGCTCACTCTTGGAGAAAGATGTACCGTTTTAAGATGGATCGGGGCATGCATCGAGGCATTTGAGGTATTAAAGAAGAAATTGGTCTCTGCACAATCATTTATAGCCTTGGAATTGGTCTTTCTGAATTCGAATTGATGTCTGGCGCCCGATGATTCTGTGATGGGGCCGTATTGGGACAACGTCATGATAAGATTTTTCATACTATCTCTACTACTCTAGTAAGACATTGGCGGATGCCCAATTTGAACTACACACAATAGAAAAGGAATTACTTGCGGTGGTGTTTGCTTTTGACAAATTGAGCTTATCTCCTCGGCACTAAGGTAATTGTCTACTGCTTGATCATTCGGCTATTAAATATCGATTGAGAAGAAAGATGCTAAACCACGATTAATCTGGTGGAATCTTTTTGTTACAAAATTTGATCTGGAGATCCGGGACGAGAAAAGTCTGAGAAAATCAAGTGGCGGATCATCTGTCTCGGTTGGAAAATAAAAGGAGAGAAAAAGACAACTTCGATGATTAATGAAGAATTTTCGGATGAGCAAGCTGTTAGGGTAACTACCATATTGCCTTGGTATCTTGACTATATCAACTATGTGGTTGCCAAGGTGTTCTGGCCGGTTGACATCACAACAACGGAAGAAGTTTCTCCACGATCTGAAACAATACTTTTGGGATGAACCATTTACATTTTTAAAGCATATGCGAGATCAAATGATAAGGCGTTGTGTACCTCACGAAGAAAATGGATAGTATATTAGGCCACTGTCACTCCTCGGATTACGGAGGTCATTATTCGATGATCGTCTGACTGACGAAAAGTACTACTGATCGGATTCTTACGGCCTCTTTATTCAAAGATGCTTATCTCTTTGTGCTAAAATCGATCGATGCCAGCGCGTGAGTAATATCTCAAAATGCAATGAAATGCCATTAACACAATTCTAGAGGTGGAACTATTAGGCGTGTGGGGTATCGACTTTATGGGACCATTTCCATCTTAACAATAATCATTATATCTTATTAGCGATCGATTATGTTTCCAAATGGGTAGAAAGCCGCGGCGTTACCCACGAATGATGCCAGCGTTGTCACCCGATTTTTAAAGAAGAACATTTTTACGGTTTGGGACACGAGGGCTATAATAAGTGATGAGGGCAGCATACTACGTAACAAGCGATTCACTAAATTGCTTGTAAAATATGGAGTTAAATCACAAAATTGCATTTGCATATCACCCACAAACCAATGGCCAGCGAGAGGTGTCGAATCGGGAAGTTAAGAGGATCTGGAAAAAGTAGTCAATCCGTCACGAAAAAAGATTGGGCGTTGCGTCTTGTGACGCTCTATGGGCTTATCGAGCAGTACAAAAAACCGATCGGCATGTCCCGTCTGAGAATGGTATTTGGAAAGGCGTGTCATCTTAGGTCGAGCTAGAACCACGATTACTGCTTTGGGCCATTCGGAAATTAAACTTTGATCTAGAAGCGGCGGTGAAAAGCAGTTCTGCGGTTGAGCGAGATGGATGAATTGGGTTCAGCGCCTCTGGCAGCTAAGCTATACAAGGAGAAAGTCAAAGCTTGTACGATAAAAAATTCTCGATAGAACATTACATGCCGGGCCATCAAGTACTCTTTATTCAACTCACGCTTGCGTCTATTTCGGAAAATTGAAATCCGGTGGTGCGGACCATTTGTAGTCATATCTGTCCTCCACCTTGGAAACATTGAGGTTGAGGAACCGAACTCAAAGCGTACATTCAAGGTCAGCGGTCGGCGTCTGAAACACTATTGGGCGGACCAATCGAGCGTCAAGCTACGGTCCGATTACCTCTCGGACCAGTGGACAAGCGTGACCAACCACCGCAAAGTCGGTGGCATTTGTAAACCAAAGCGCTTCTTGGGAAGCAACCCATGCAGTTCCATAACTTTTTCGTTTTATTTGATTTTATGCCTCTTAGAGTTAAACTTTTCTTATTTTCCTTTGTTATTTTTAGTAGAAGACTCCAAGTTTACTAAACTAATTCTACTGCTTTGGTCGGTATGCGTTACACGGGTGAAATCGGTATGCCGGCGCCCATCATCTAAGGATCGCGGTAAAACCGTGCCCCAGCGGCTCGAAAAGTGAAAACAAGGCCCGGCGCCCGTGGCCTGGCTTCTGATTCAATCCCGGCGCCCGGGCTATCCCATCTCACTCGACTCTGTCTGTAGTCCGGCGCCCGGCGCTCCATACAAACAAACCCGTAGCCCGTGGCTGAGGTCGAATCAACTCTGGTATTTTAAACCCTCGTAGTGCCTTTTTTAGCCCACTCTCTTTCCCCAGCAAGCCTGGCGGGTCGGTCCCCTCTCTCCATCTCCATAGCACAAAGTCATTAAACTTTGGATAATTGTCTTCCACCCATCCACCACGCATCAATCCTTCCTTCCATATTGGTGAAATACGCATCTTGTGTGCTTGAATTCTACTCCTCGAACTTCTTTAAAAAGTAGCAAAGGTATGATTTGATGTGTATTTCAACTATTGCAAATTAAGATGTTCTTCATTCGTTATTCTTATCATCTGGAAATCTAATGGAGCACATAGATAGCATAGCATTCTTTGTTTGACGTACTCCTACACACACGAGATTCATGCACGCTAAATGCATGGCATGAATAAACAGAAATTAATAATGGATTGAACAAGTTCTCGATTCTTTGTCTAGGTGTTTGACAAATTATCGACTCAATAATCTGTGCAACTTACATACTTCATGATTTCATGCCTCACCCCCCTGCGTTCTCACACTACCGATATTTTATACAATTTCTATGTCTTTGCTAGGCGCACATTTATCAACCGTACATTCTTTTAAAAAAACTAAACTATGAGTATGTTTTTATTTGCGAAATTCTCGACATGGCATCAAAACGTCATGAAGCTTTCGAGGTCAAAGCGCTTCAACTTCCCTTGAAATTTGGCGGTGAGCGTTTTTGTTAGTTAACGGCTCAAAACGCTTCTGACCGCGTAGCCACCCATCTCACTAGTCCCCGAGCAGGGTCTCGTCCCGTCAAACCAAGGATGGAGACATAGCGATGATGATTCTTTGAGCAAGCGGGTTAGCCCTCACCGAAACGACTGACATAGCGATGATTACGGTGGTCAAAAATTCTATGCCAACTTGCTGAGCATGACCATTATGGGGTGTTTGTCGGAGGTAAGGCCGTGGAATTTGGCGAGGAGGATATCAATGGGTGCTATCAACTACCCTTAGAGGCCTTCATGATGAATATGCTACGCCTAGTGGTGATGGGCGGACTATGAAAAGATTATTAAGGGCTGTGTCAGCCGGGCACTACTTGGTCCATCCATGGCGTGGCGGCATGACCTTCCATTGTCTCACCTCGATCTATATGGAAAGGCATGGTATGCCTTCATATCTGTCTGAAAAATTGATGCCACTGCACACATGTGAGTCCGTCACCAAAAAAGAAATGTCTTTATTATACTCCATCATCTGAGGCCTACGAATCGATGTCGGCCATCTTATTGACAATCGATGCTCCGCGCATCTCGTGGCGGGACCACGGGAGGGTTACCACATCCATCCACGATCTGCGTCTTATGTGCTAAGTTTGGGGTCAAATGGAAATCGACGAGAGATGATTCAAACTCCTATGCCGTGTTGGACCACAACTTGATCGTCGTTATAAAGTGTGTGGTCGGTGGCGCTAATCACCCTAGGGGCCCAGGTTTCATTATCCCCCACGTTCGTCTCCACAAGCCCCACCACCTCGGGCTCCCCCTCCTTACGGCCCCTCGGCAATTTGCTCATCGAGGTGTGGTCCCCGAAAGGCATCCGGTGGGAGATAGGCAATTTGGTTTTACAACATTGAGTCCCGAAATGTGCGCTTATCGGAGCGTCGAGGCGTGATTTTCAAGTATTTAGTTGACCAATTTCTTTGCGAGAATGCTGCGACCATCGGACCCATCCGGGGCGTTCCAACAGCCATTTCCCTCGGCTCCAGATTACGCGATATTTCCCGTCCGTCGAGAGATGGCGAGGGCGATGATGCTCCCCAGAAGAATAAATTAAATCGGGAAGTCCTCATTTTATTTTGACTTATTTTTTTTTTACGCATGAGGACATTGCTCTAGCTTAGTTTGGGGGTTGGTTCGTTTTATTTTCACCGATTGTAGTTTGTTATTAGTTTGTGGATTGATTATTAGTAAAGTTGCATTTAGGATTGCATGTTAATTCCGGTTTTTGAGAGTCGCGTATATCTGGGGCCAATGATGAAAGTAGAATTGCATGAACACGTCTAGTAAGGATTGTTGATTCGATGATATGATTTTAATTGACTTGAATTGGATCTTTATCATTTTGACATTGATATTATAAGAA
Organism: Panax ginseng; assembly: GCA_020205605.1. Taxonomy (NCBI): domain Eukaryota; kingdom Viridiplantae; phylum Streptophyta; class Magnoliopsida; order Apiales; family Araliaceae; genus Panax; species Panax ginseng. The sequence goes on from CM035129.1 coordinate 95,746,624, forward strand.
GGCACTTTGAAATAAAAGCGACCATATTAGCTATGATAGTTTAAATGGTTAGAAATAGAGTTCTAAAGGGGATTGCTAGTGATATGGAAGAACAATTTGAATAACTAGATGAGGCCCGAATTCATGCATAAACTTCGAGTTTGGGGAAACATTTGGAATATAAAAAAAAAAATATATAAAAAAAAAACAAATGTTGAGTCTTGTGGTGGGTTGAGGAACCACTCCCCATAAACACAAGCGTGAGATGGGCGTAAAAAGCACTCACCAACCATCTATAAAAAAAATATATATATATATATATATATATATATATATAATAATGATAATATCTGGGTGACTAGTCTTGTTTGGGGCTGTGTTACTTGAGCAAATGCGCTTGAAAGAATATCTTAAAAAACCTAAGCGCCTAAGGTCTTAAATGAGTGCAGGAGTCGTTGGTGAAAGCTCGCTAAGGGGTAACTGCTTTATTAGCCTAATGGGATGAGACATTGCACGTCATTTATGTAGAACTAAAAAAAAAAAAAAAAATAAAAATAATATATATATATATATATATATATATATATATATAGTTTATTTGAATTAAATTGGGTAAGTGTTTGAGTTCGGTTGAAACAAGTTTATTTGATGAGTTCTCAAGTTCACCTTTGTATGATGCCTACTAAGAAAGTTATTATCTCTCATATTTTTGTCTTTCATGGGTTCGCATGGTGCATGGACACACACGCACAATATCGATAATATGATTTAGATCAGTTGATTGTTGGGATATTGTTGATCTGTTTTTACATGATGAATTAGCATGTTTACGTGATTTTACGAGGCATATGGATCTCGTGAGCTCTTGGATTCTTTGGAATTACGAACATATAAATATAAATAGTTTGCATGTGCATGATGTTTAGTTTTGTTTGGTGATCTTATGCTTTGTCGCATGAGGACACATGACGATTTAAGTTTGGGGTATTTGATGAATGGGTAGTATACCCATAATTGGATATATTTAGACTTAAATTATTGCATTCTTAAGTTATTTAGTAGCATTTTATTGTGTTTATATCTTGTTTGGCGATTTGGAAGTTGGAGGGGCAATTATAGAATTTCAAGCATTGAATGGCAATTTGGTAATTTCAAAGAAGTCCATTAGCAAAAGGTATTTGAAATTATCTACCTTATTGGCAAGGGTATTGAGCCTCGGCTAGGCTTTAATAGGATTAAGCGCGTTTGACTTACGGTTGGACTTAATTTGTCTATTAAGGGCTAATAAAAAAACCTAATTGGAGGAGGATTGGGGAGACTATAAAAAAGAAACTAATTCTTTGAGTTAAAAGGGGATTGGATTTATTTTTGGGGAGTATTGAAGGAGCTTTTCCATTGAAGATTACGAGGAGATTACTTGGAGATTCAGGATTGGCTCTGAGTTTCTTCTTTTTCTCCTTATTTTTTAATTTGTAATTCTTTAAGGATGATTTGTCGACAATTAATGATTCTTATTTAGTGATGAACTAATTCTTTAATTAAGATTTCAATTGAACCTTTTATGATTATAACTTAGTTATTACATCATTATAATTATTTATGTTGAAGTGGATTGTTTATCATGTTTTGATTTTAGTGATTAATTATTTGGCGATAATTATTGTGTTACTCTAGAAGGAATTGGGAGAGGAATTCTAGGGTTAGAACTGAACATGATAACATGTGACTTAGTTATTTACGGTAAATAATTAGGTTTGTGAATTGAATGGAAATATCATTACATGCATGTAACATATAAGGAATTGGGATTTGGAAAGAGTTTAATCAATTGTTTTGCATAGGAATATAGCAAGGTTAATCTGGGTTAAATAGAAGTCGATTGATCACTTGGAAGAGGGCTTTTGGCATTTGAAAATTCACATTAACAATCCATGAGACATAATAATTGGGATGATTAGATAAGCGATTTATAATTCATAATTGGGGATATTGAAGTCTTAATATTTACCTACTAGGAAGTCGTTCACTCAAGTAATAGCTTAGTTAATTGTTTATCTTAGTCAGATATCTTTAAGTGTTTAATTTTGAGTTAATAATTGAGAAAATCGCAATTTCTCATTGTTTGAATAAAATTGAATTGATATAGTATTAGTAGTTGGAATTTATTAATTAGAATTCCACACTGTAGGGAGCGATACTCGACTTATCACTTTATTACTTGTTGACCCGTATACTTGCGTCTCTTGTGTGTAACTAGATTTTACTACACGAATATTTTTAAGAAGTTTGAAACCCGAGATACGCTAATATCTTATCTCTCATAAACTGTGTTTGTATTTAGATGTTGTTAATAGGGCTCAGTTATTGGAGCGTGATAATGAGTCATCCCAACCAAAAGATAGCAACCGGCAAAATTATAATACTAGTGAAAACAGTCATCGAAGCGGTGACAATAAGCGTGGAGGAAATCAACCGGCCAGTAACCACTTCGGTGGTAATCAGGGCTAAAACAATAAGAATGGACAATTCAAGAAGAGGAGATTCAACAATGATGGAAAGACGTCAGCACCAGCACCCGTTGTGAAAGAAGGAGAACGACCACCTATTATATGTTTCAAATGTGGAGGGGAGGGACACATCAGTCCAAACTGCGTAATGTCGTCCAAAGCATGTTATAATTGTGAAAGAGAAGGTCACCTAGCCCGATTTTATCATTCACCGAAGACAAGTTCAATTAGAATGGAGGCACTAAAGGCCGTCCCAAAAAAGTCAAACCGGTAGTGCAAGGAAGAGCGTTTGTTGTGACCTCCCAGAAAGCAAGGAACCCAAACTAGGTCATCACGGGTAAGCTTATCATAAACTCTAGCGAAGTCTATACCTTATTTGATACCGGTTCTACCCATTCTTTTATTTCTCCTACTTGCGCTCAACATTTAAATTTGACTCCGGAGAAATTGGACTTTGACTTATCTGTTGAAACTCCATTAGGAGAAACCTTCATTACATCCACTGTTTATAAGTCTTGTTTAGTTCAAATCGGCACCCGCACGTTATCTGTCGATCTTATTTCTTTAAAAATACTTGCATTTGATGTGATTCTAGGGATTGATTGGTTAACTACTCATCATGCAAAAATTGATTATTTTCGTAAGGTTGTTAGCTTTCATATTCCTAACCAACCTATCATGCGAATTCTAGCAACCAAACCATTAAAATCAATCACTGTCATCTCAAGCCATAAAGCTATTCGTTTATTGAAAAATGGATGTCAAACTTTCTTAGCTCATGTCACGGATCTAAACAAAAATACGTCAGTTTTGAAAGATATTTCTATTGTTAATGAATTTCCTGACGTATTCCCTAAAGAACTTCCTGGCCTACCCCCAGAGCGTGAAATTGAATTTTGTATCGACCTTGAACCCAGTACAAAACCTATTTCCAAAGACCTATATCGAATGGCTCCTATTGAACTTCAGGAGTTAAAGACCCAACTGCAGGAATTATTAAGCATTGTCTTTATTCGTCCTAGTACTTCTCCTTGGGGTGCTCCTGTTCTATTCGTGAAAAAGAAAGATGAGAGTATGCGACTTTGTATTGATTATCGGGAGTTGAATCATGTCACCATCAAAAATAGGTACCCATTGCCACGTATTGATGACCTGTTTAACCGGTTTAAGGCGCCAATTTTTTTCAAAGATTGATCTTCGCTCCTGGATATCACCAATTGAAGATTAGAACCTATGACATTCCAAAGATTTCGAACTCCAGACGGGTATTATGAATTCCTAGTCATGTCCTTTGGATCGACTAATGCTCTCTCGCTTTCATGGATATGATGAACCAAGTATTCAAGGAATATTTGGATCACTTTTTGTCGTTTTATTGATGACATCCTCATATATTCCAAAACCCGTGAAGATCATGAGCAACACTTGAGGTTGATACTCTAAAAGCTTCGTGAATATAAGCTTTATGCCAAGTTGAAGAAATATGAGTTCTGGCTTGAGGAAGTAGCAATCCTTGGGCACGTGGTATCAAGTCATGGAATATCTATTGACCCAGCAAAGATTGAAGCTATTCAATGTAATAACCCGAGATTTTCTATATAAAATAAATAAGAAATTTTGCGTATAAATTTTTTTTTTAATGACGAGACTAAGTGTCAAGTAAAGTGAACGATAAATGCGAATACATTTATTACTTGAAAAATTAGAAATAATTTTGGAATTATTAATTACCACAAATTATATGGTAATAAATTTACAGAAGTCAAATATTTTTATTAATTATTTTCCATGAAAACATGATTGGAAATAATATATGAAGTGATAATTAGATTTATATAATAAATATTTTATTATATGAATTGTTCAGAATATTTAAGTTAATTATTTTAACTTGATTATTGATGTTGTGTACGAAGAATAAGTCGATACGAGATCCAAACCCCGGATTGGGATTGTGATCAAGAGATGAGAATAATAATATTATATTATTTTACAATTACTATAATTATGTACTCGGGTATGTGATGGACGTAATAATATTGAGCAATGACTATCAATTAGGTCATAGCCTAATACTTGTCTTGTGAAACCCTAATTATTAAGCTTCGGCTTATGAGATAAGACCGAGTAGTAGTCACAGTATATGAAGTTATCGTGAATAAGAATATCGGCAATTAGAAGAAACCCCTAATTATCATTGTTGTACATCGATAATTAGACAAACCCTAATTATTATAACCCTAACCCATTGAAATTAGAAACCGTAAACGACTGTGTTAGTAACATACACAGATAATTAAAGAACCACTAATGGTCAATTAGAAACCCTAATTTTAATTACCGGGTTTAATTTCGATGTTATTGTATAAGTGTTTTAATATACCAAAGGATAGAAGTTAATTGGTAAATTATAAGAATTAAATCTAGTGATGAAATATTACATTTAATTGCCTTGTACAAGATTTCTCATACACTCTTAAACAAAGCCCAACCATCACCCATAACAAATCAGAAGCAAGAATCAAGAATTTTTGGCAAAAAGGGTATAAGAACACTAAACCTAGAAATCCTTTGATTCGATGTTATTTGATACAATTGATTGTTTAAAGTTGTGTAATAGAATGTTAATTGATGATATGGGTTGATAAATCAAAGACCCATAACATCAAAGTGCACAAATTTGAAGATTTAAGCAAGTTGGAAAAACCGAATTCTGTTATTTTTTCACCAAATGTCAGAGGCCATAACTCTTTGCTCGATCATGAGTTTTGTTCTTAAAAGTTGTTATGTGTAGCCTCGATATGTGGTCTTTAATCTGCAAAAAGAATCAAGTCCATATCATGTATAGATTAGAAGTTATAGATGGTCAAACATGGTCGATCGATCATGATAAACTGCTTTTAAAGCGAGTCAGTAATGGGGCATTCTCGTCCACTTTTGTGCTTTAAAGGTCTGGACTTTTGATATGTTGTAGTGCACTGAGTTAGGAAGCCATAGGTTTTGGAATGACCTCATTCCGACCTCGGATGAGGGAATTACTTGATTGGAAGGAAATGTGTCAAAACCGAAAGTCAAGCAGATGGGATGTGCTATTCGGGATACTGTTTCGATCAGTTAATATTTTCAAAACCTTCTGGGCTTTTGGTATGTTATATTACACCGAATAAGTTTATAGACTCAAAACGGACTAAATCCGATATCGGAGGAGAGAGTTATGACATTTCAAAGTAGTAGTGTCAAAACTTCCCAACAAGTGCAGTGCGATCCATTTGAACGGAATTTCTGGGCTGATGTGTTCGAATTTGGAAATGGTCAAAGAATAAAAGTTGTAGCCCCAGAAGTTAGCTTCATGTGAGCTCAAGAATCGCTCAAAAATGTTTTAAAATGAAAGAGTAATGACTGTTTTAGCGGAAGAGGTAAAGCTGAAACGAGATTGAAAATCATTATGAACGCCCACTTTTGACGACATGTTTGGGCTACCTAATGAACCCGAATTGGGTAATTCGTATATTTTTAAAATAGTCTTACATACCATGTATAACATATCCAAAAATCAGATTAATCGGAGTTATAAGCAATGCGTTAGAAAATCGCAAAGTGAGCTATTGAAAATTAGTATAAACCAAGTCCCACATCGACTTAAGTTGAGAACTTCACCATTTTCTAAACCTATAAATAGAAGGGCTTGGCCTTTTGTTTCATTCACCAACAATAAGGCCTCCAATTTTTTTTGAGAAAGGCTTTGTTGTGGGAGAACTTTTATAAAGATCTCCTTAGTAAAATTTTGGCGTGAAGTGCGATTCAAATTGTGGAATTCAGATTTAGCATGTTTCTTATTTAATTTTTGTAATGTTATTATTTTTAATTGTTAGTTAAAGTTTGAATTTTTGAAGTTTAGTTAGTGTTGTTAATAAACTAGTTAGTTTACTATGTTTATTTTGGCTTAGAATTGGTTATGTAAATGAGTTATTTGTGATAACTTTTAATATTTTGTGATGAATTTCATTAATTAATTATTATTAATGATATTAAAGTTATTTAATGATTATATTAAATAATTTAGTTTAAAAATGATTTTAATATTATAAAAATCATTTTAAATGAAAATAAGGTATTTAAAAATATTTTAAGTTATAAAATATAACTTTTAATATTTAAATGATAATTTCATTAATAATTAAATATTAATGATATTAAGATAATATTAATATTATTTAGTTTATTTAATAATTATTATTAAATAATAGTTTAAAATGGTTTTACTTATTTAAAAACCATTTAAAGAGGATATTAAGGATTTAAAAATATTTTAAGTTATAATTAATGACTTTTAATATTTGGATAAATAGTACATTAATATTTAAATATTAATGGTAATTATTTAAAAATGATTTTATTGTTTTAAAAATCATTTAAGGGTAATATAAATGTTTTAAAATAGTTTGAGTTATTATAAATAACTTTTATATTTTGGCAATGGTTTCATTAATAGTTTAGTATTAATTAAACTATTAATGATAATGGAATTGTTTAATGTTTAAATCATTTAATTATGATTAGATAATTGAAAGTTATAAATTACCAAACTAGTTGACTTGAGAACCGATTATGAAGTTCTAAATTTGAAGAAGAACACCTATAGTAATGATTATATCACTATAGGCCCTTTAGTGATGATTTGAATTATTTTAAATTTTTCAATTTCGGACATTTCGAAAATGATTAAAAATTAAGATGTCCGATATTTACAGATGTTGAGGTATAAAATAAGAGTCTTAGACTCAAGATTTATTCAAATAAAGTTGTTTGATGCGCCGACAAATGTCGACCTTATAAAAAAAAAGAAAAGACTACTATAAGAGCATGGATGAGATATTTGAAAAATGTATAAAAATATTTCAAGTATAGAATAGAACTAAAAGTATGATCACCGTGATTATGTGATTAGACTATGTCTTTGATCGTAATAGACAAAGATTATGTGTTAAGATATATTGTTCTAATCGAAATCGAATGATCCGATTATTGATAGGTTGTGATAAAGAGAACCTAAGTTGAGATTTGTAATCAATGAATCGGTAAGTATCCTACCTTTGCATTTTCTTTATGCAATGGACATGAGTAAGAAGTTTTAGAATTATTCTATTCTGTGCATGTTATATGTGCTTTGATTATCAACATGTTAGCTCGGATATATATTCATTAAGTTGATTTCTAAATGGTTATACAAGTGTCCCCACTTGGATAATCATAGCATTTATTCACATGTTGATATACCTTTGTCAATTACCCGTGATACATATATGTTGAATTACATATTATTGTTGAGCAAGATTAAAACCTTCTAAGTTTGGAACCAGAGCATGTATGAACATCCCTATATGGGAAGATTTTTGCATAAAGGCGGATAGAGTGAGCGATGAATTTCGCTTAAGTTATGTAGTAATGATCAATACAGGTACAACGTGGTGATCATCCTCCGTATTCGTAAAGTTATGATGGTTTCATGATGGATTTCTCGCTAAACCTTTTCAAAAATGAAAAGAATGTTCATAGTATGTTTCTTAAACCCTATTCAAGGTAGAGCCAGAGCCAAATTTAAAGAATTTGAAAGAGAGTTGTTATGTGAATTTTTATCAAGATGATTACTTCACAACTTTCATTTCGTTGTAGAAGTGTTATGTAAAGAGAATATTTATATTCTTTCAGCTTATATATAATTGCTATTACTTGCTGGGCACTTAAATGCTCATCCTTGCTTAAATTAAATGTTTTCAGTTATGTATGAGCAACCTGAAGGCTCAAGCACGAGCAAAGGAAAAAGGAAAGCTGATCGAATAAGTGTGTATTATGAGTTAATGGTTATAGTTGTATTGGTATCTATTCAAGTATTGTAAGAAATGTATTTGAAGGTCACGTACCTGGGGAAGTAAACTTTGATGTATGTAAATTAAGTTCGAATGTATTATTATTTAGTATTATTCAAATTTTAAAGAAATGGTATCGTGGAGAACCGAAGTTCGGGTTTCAAGTACTGGATTTGGGGTCGCCACAAAGGTTGGTATCAAAGTCATTGGTTATGAAGCTTAGGTAGGAATACCTGATAATAACCGTAATGATTAGGATAAGTATTAACTCATATAGAGTTAGTTGGTCGATAAGATTCAAAGATGAATCTCGACGAGTGTAAAGACACGAGTTCCCTAACTCGATTATAAAGTTAAACAAAGAGTGGGGAATAGATTGAGTCTAAAAGACCGAAAAGTGCGATTATGAGAGATCGTAAAATAAAACGATCAAGATATAGAACTAAATCATAATATATAATGGATGAGATCACCCCAAGTGATCCGATAAGGCTATAATGACCGTAGGAATCAATCTGATGATTGGAAAGTTTACTGACAAGATTGCGTGTATGAATTGTACTATTAATTGGTACAGATCCGTAAGAAATTATAAATACTGAATTAAATTCATTATGGAGAATGGGGTTAGTGTTAGATGGGGATTCAATTGAGGACTCATGTCGGGCAAATGAGTTGTATGATTCTTCAGTATGGGAGCCGAATTGTACTTGGTAAAAACCACTTAGTTTCGGCATTGATAATCATTGAAATGTCTGTGTTGCTTCTATTTGTTATATGCACATTAAGAGGATGACTCCATTCTCGTGTGTATAATGTGATAGGTCATAGATAGAGAATATAAGATTAAGTTCGAAGTTCTTAAAACTCATAACTATGAGACATTCTTGACTCATAATTATATGAAATGTTTATGAACCCCTCAAATAATGGACGCCAAAGGTCTGACTAGGATAAGTTCTTAAACTCATATGATTGTGGTAATTTATGAACTCATAAGTGTGGTTTGATGAACTGGGTATAGTTTTGTGTGAATGGAGTGTTATGGATTACGAGAATGTATAGATTGTTAAGTAAATGATTTTTAGTGAAGGTGTTAGGTTTTCCTAAACTCCTAGCTATGCTAAACTTCAAAATTTTTGATCATCAAGCTAAATCGCACTATGTAAGCTTTTGAAAACAAAAATGTAGAGTCGTAATCATTTTTGAAATGGTTTAAAGTACTGGTCTATGCTACTTATTTTGGCTAGACGCAAATGATTTGAAATATCAAAATTTGTTTTAATTATCACTCATGTACCATGTAACTTTGGTGCGAGAGATGATAAAATGTGATGGAGTTGTAAATATGTGAATACTTAGTGTGAATTTGACCAAGTCATTGCTCCACTATTGTATGATGTGTTATGACAAAGTCATACAATGACGGCATCCTCAACGGATTGTTAATACAAAGACGACATCATGACGCCATTCTCGAAAATGTTTTCAAAAGTTTAATTTGCCAACTGGTTTGGCTACATCTAAATAATTCGATTGAATTGAATTATTGATATGAGTCTATGCTATTTGAATCAACTAGACTAATGTTTATGAAAACTCTAAGTGTTCATTGAAGAAATTTCCCGAACCAAATTGTTTGATGCGGAATCCTATGGTAAGACCGAGGTGAACAATGTTGTTTGGATAAATGATCCAATCTAATGGCGTAAATATTCGCTAGGTATGATTAATAATGCTATGCATGACATAGGGGTATAATAGGCTAATCACCTAAAGTACTATTAATGGTAGTTTACCTTCTTTGTGATTGTAAACATACTGTAATGTTTTGTTTTATGGAATGAATACCGCTAAAACTATGTGTTCATGGTCTATATGACCCCTCAGCACAATTTGAAAACTTTTACTCTTGTGAGAGGTGTATTGGGTAGCATGTGATGATATGTGTGAATGTTGTAAGCACAGATAGAGTTAGCCGAGTTATGAGGGAGGTTGGAGCAGAGGGAGATATTCAGATAAGATAGTTGAAGGTTGAGATAGAAGCCAAAAACACCAGGATATATACCTTGGAGCAGGCTTTAGACATTGCCTTTATGCGATTAGACGCGAAGTGGATGGAGCTGCCTTTCGGCAGAGAGATAGGTGTTGATGAGAATTGAATAAATTCATTGTCAAACAAAATAAGAAGACAACGTATATAGAACTCTTGATTGCTGTGTATATATACTATATGCTAATCAGGGTAACTTATGTATGTAGATGTCTGGTGAGAAAGATATGTGGAATAAGAAGGATCAGATCCATACCCCCGAGCTAATATCGAGGCCAACAAATGAAATAGAAGCTCACTAGGAACCCAAATCGGACGAGGTGGCTATCGTGGAAAAACGTAGCATCAGATCCAGAAATGTTGGATTTGACAGATAGTGATTCAGACACTAAAGTTGAAGCTGCTCAAGCATCAACGAAGGTGCAGGATTTGGAGAACAAGTTTCTTCATTGGAAAGGTTGTGGGAGATAGAAAAGTTGATGCGTCAGGCATTAATGGAAACAATGGAAGAGCAGGATAAGCTCAAAATCGAAATTGACCAGATGGAGCCTCAAGCGACACATCCGTGAAAGACATACCTCTCCTCGTTGCCCCGACTATAAGAAAGGTGGATGTTTAAATTGTGGGATGGAAGGACATCGATCGAATGAATGTCCGAGAAAAAAGGCTTGGTAAATAAGTGCTATGGGTTATGTTGTGTGTGTGATAAGTAATGAACTATTTTCAACTTTTATGTTGGTCAAGATTTTAAATCCCGACTTTCGTAGTCACAAAGGGATAGTTGTTGATTTAAAGCAGGATGTGCTGTGTAAATATTCGATAAATGAATATGAATCTAAGATTGAGAAATGAAACGAGTTTAATACATTAATCTTATGCAATAAGGTTTAAAATGTAAGGGTATAATTTATGGTTTTATTTAACGAGATAATGCCGCCAAGACGCCAAACTCGAAACCAAAGGATAGAAGAATCTACTAATGTTTGGGGAACGATAAATTTAATCGATGCAAAATTTTGCAAACATGGTAGCTCAAAGCATATCATCGTGGAATACCAAATTGCAGGAACCAAATGACAATCGCTTGGAAAAATTCAAAGACTTCAAAGCCGTAGGACCACCAGAATTCAGAGGATCAGCTGACCCTATAGAAGCCCAGACTTGGGTGAATGAGATAGAGAAGGTGTTCGTAATTGCTAAAGTAGATGAAGGGCAAAAGACCGCTTTTGCCACTTATATGATGAAAGGGGAAGCTAACTTTTGGTGGGAGGCAAATAAGACTCAAAGGCAGGAAAGAAGAAATTACTTGGGATAGGTTTAAGGATTTATTTTTCAAAAACTATCTCTCTGTTAGTATGCAGTCTAGAATGGAGGTGAGATTCCTGGAGTTAAAGCAGGATAACATGACTGTTGTGGAGTATGCCGCAAAATTTAATGAGTTGGCTAGGTTTGCTCCACATCAAGTGGATACAGAGGCTAGGAAGGCAAGGAGATTTGAGCTGGGCTTAAAACCCTGGCTCTACAATAAGGTGTCAGTACTGCAAATCAATACTTTTGGCACTCATGGAGAAGGCTATCATTCTTTGAGCAGGAAGTGAGGCCATGAGCCTCTACCATAAGGAGAAGAAGAATAAAATCAAGTCATAAGGAACAATAAAGATAGAAAGTAGTAGTGGGAATAGGGGTGAGAAAAGAATGAGGAATTTTTCCAGAAAAATACAAGTAAAGCGAGTTGGTATAAAGAAGGTGTAGTGCAGGTGCAAGAATTATGGAAGAATCACTCTGGCGAGTGTCTCAAGGGCAAGTTTGTATGCTACAAGTCTTGCAAGAGGGTCATATCTCTCCCAATCGCCTCAACTCAAGGATGATCAAGGATGTTTTATATGTGGATCGACCGAGCATAAGGTAAGGAACTGCCCACGAGGGGAATGGAGGCGGGAACGTAACCACGGGAGAAGCGAAGGGGACGTTAGCAATTTCGAGACCAAACTCAACCAAGAACTCCAACGAAAAGCAACTCCGGGGTTTACAACATGATTTACCAGTCCGAGATACGGTGGCAAATGAAAAAATGAACTCCAGTGCTATTTGAATAACTTATATATCTTATATTTCGCTTAATCGGATGAGACAAGTGTTATGATGAATAATTAAAGATCGGTTCGATCAAGTATGATCGAGATCTACGTTACAATGATTATATGCTATGTACCCTTCAAGATATGAGTTTTTAAAGCGGTGATTCCGGGCGGAATCCTTATAAGGAGGTGAATGTAATAACCCGAGATTTTCTATATAAAATAAATAAGAAATTTTATGATAATTTTTTTTTTTTTTTTGACGAGACTAAGTGTCAAGTAAAGTGAACGATAAATGCAAATACATTTATTACTTGAAAAATTAGAAATAATTTTGGAATTATTAATTACCACAAATTATATGGTAATAAATTTCATAGTAGTTTAAATATTTTTATTAATTATTTTCCATGAAAACATGATTGGAAATAATATATGAAGTGATAATTAGATTTATATAATAAATATTTTATTATATGAATTGTTCGAAATATTTAAGTTAATTATTTTAACTTGATTATTGAAGTTGTGTACGAAGAATAAGTCGTATATGAGATCCAAACCCCGGATTGGGATTGTGATCAAGAGATGAGAATAATAATATTATATTATTTTACGACTATAATTATGTATCGGGTATGTGCGAGACAGATAATATTGAAAGCAATGACTATCAATTAGGTCATAGCATAATACTTGTCAGGTGAAACCCTAATTATTAAGCTCAGTTATAAGATATGACTGAGTAGTGACTGTGTATATGAAGTTACCGTGAATAAGAATATCGGTAATTAGAAGAAACCCTAATTATCATTGTTGTACATCGATAATTAGGACAAACCCTAATTATTATAACCCTAACCTATTGAAATTAGAAACCGAAATTAACGTGTTAAGTAACATACAGATAATTAAAGAACCACTAATGGTCAATTAGAAACCCTAATTTTAATTACCGGGTTTATTTCGATGTTATTGTATAAGTGTTTTAATATACCAAAGGATAGAAGTTAATTGGTAAATTATAAGAATTAAATCTAGTGATGAAATATTACATTTAATTGCCTTGTACAAGATTTCATACACTCTTAAACAAAGCCCAACCATCACCCATAACAAATCGTAAGCAAGAATCAAGAATTTTTTGGCAAAAAGGGTATAAGAACACTAAACCTAGAAATCCTTTGATTCGATGTTATTTGATACAATTGATTGTTTAAAGTTGTGTAATAGAATGTTAATTGATGATATGGGTTGATAAATCAAAGACCCATAATATCAAAGTGCACGAATTTGAAGATTTAAGCAAGTTGGAAAGACCAATTACATTATTTTTCACCAAATGTCGAGGCCATAACTCTTTTGCTCGATCATGAGTTTTGTTCTTAAAAGTTGTTATGTGTAGCCTTTGATATGTGGTCTTTAATCTGCAAAAAGAATCAAGTCCATATCATGTATAGATTAGAAGTTATAGATGGTCAAACATGGTTGACCGATCATGATAAACTGCTTTTTGGGCATCTGTAATGGGGGCATTCTCGTCCACTTTTGTGCTTTAAAAGGTCTGGACTTTTGATATGTTGTAGTGCACTGAGTTAGGAAGCCATAGGCTTTGGAATGACCTCATTCCGACCTCGGATGAGGGAATTACTGGTGATTGGAAGGAAATGTGTCAAAACCGAAAGTCAAGCAGGGATGTGCTATTCGGGATACTGTTTCGATTAGTTAATGTTTTCAAAACCTTCTGGGCTTTTGGTATGTTATAGTACACCGAATAAGTTTCCATAGACTCAGAACGGACTAAATCCGATATCGGAGGAGAGAGTTATGACATTTCAAAGTAGTAGTGTCAAAACTTCCCAACAAGTGCGGTGCAGTCCATTTGAACGGAATTTCTGGGCTGATGTGTTCGGAATTTGGAAATGGTCAAAGAATAAAAGTTGTAGCCCCAGAAGTTAGCTTCGCGTGGGCTCAAGAATCGCTCAAAAATGTTTTAAAATGAAAGAGTTATGACTGTTTTAGCGGAAGAGGGTAAAGCTGAAACGAGATTGAAAACTGTTATGAACGTCCACTTTTGACGCACTGTTTGGGCTACCTAATGAACCCGAATTGGGTAATTCGTATTTTTTAAAAATAGTCTTACATACCATGTATAACATATCCAAAAATCAGATTAATCGGAGTTATGAGCAATGTGTTAGAAAATCGCAAAGTGAGCTATTGAAAAATTAGTATAAACCAAGTCCCACATCGACTAAGTTGAGAACTTCACCATTTTCTAAACCTATAAATAGAAGGGCTTGGCTTTGTTTTCATTCACCAACAATAAGGCCTCCAATTTTTTTTTTTGAGAAAGGCTTTGTTGTGGGAGAACTTTTTATAAAGATCTCCTTAGTTAAATTTTTATGCGTGAAGTCACAGATTCATCTGTGGAATTTGTATTTAGGGTATGTTTCTTATTTAATTTTTGTAATGTTATTATTTTTAATTGTTAGTTAAAGTTTGAATTTTGAAGTTTAGTTAGTGTTGTTAATAAACTAGTTAGTTTACTATGTTTATTTTGGCTTAGAATTGGTTATGTAAATGAGTTATTTGTGATGACTTTTAATATTTTGTGATGAATTTCATTAATTAATTATTATTAATGATATTAAAGTTATTTAATGATTATATTAAATAATTTAGTTTAAAAATGATTTTAATATTATAAAAATCATTTTAAATGAAAATAAGGTATTTAAAAATATTTTAAGTTATAAAATATAACTTTTAATATTTAAATGATAATTTCATTAATAATTAAATATTAATGATATTAAGATAATATTAATGATATTTAGTTTATTTAATAATTATTATTAAATAAATAGTTTAAAAATGGTTTTACTTATTTAAAAACCATTTAAAGAGGATATTAAGGATTTAAAAATATTTTAAGTTATAATTAATGACTTTTAATATTTGATAAATAGTACATTAATATTTAAATATTAATGGTAATTATTTAAAATGATTTTATTGTTTTAAAAATCATTTAAGGGTAATATAAATGTTTTAAAAATAGTTTGAGTTATTATAAATAACTTTTATATTTTGGGAATGATTTCATTAATAGTTTAGTATTAATTAAACTATTAATGATAATGGAATTGTTTAATGTTTAAATCATTTAATTATGATTAGATAATTGAAAGTTATAAATTTACCAAACTAGCTAACTTGAGAACCCGATTATGAAGTTCTAAATTTGAAGAAGAACACCTATAGTAATGCAGTTATATCACTATAGGCCCTTTAGTGATGATTTGAATTATTTTAAATTTTTCAATTTCGGACATTTCAAAATGATTAAAAATTAAGATGTCTCTATTTTTACAGATGTTGAGGTATAAAATAAGAGTCTTAGACTCAAGATTTACTCCGATAAAATTGTCAGATGCATCACAAATGTCGAATCTTATAAAAGAAAGAAAAGACTACTATAAGAGCATGGATGAGATATTTGAAAAATATATAAAAATATTTCAAGTATAGAATAGGAACTAAAAGTATGATCACTGTGACTATGTGATTAGACTATGTGCTGATTGTAATAGACAGTACTATGTGTTAAGATATATTGTTCTAATCGAACGAATGATCTGATTATTGATAGGTTGTGATAAAGAGAACCTAAGTTGAGATTTGTAATCAGCGAATCAAGCAAGTATCCTACCTTTGCATTTTCTTTATGCAATGGACATGAGTAAGAAGTTTTAGAATTATTCTATTCTCGTCATGTATTATGTATGCGCTTTGATTATCAACATGTTAGCTCAGATATATATTCTGTTAAGTTGATTTCTAAATGGTTATACAAGTGTCCCCACTTGGATAATCATGGCATTTATTCACATGTTGATATACCTTTGTCAATTACCCGTATACATATATGTTGAATTACATATTATTGTTGAAAGAAGATTAAAACCTTCGGGTTTGGAACCGGATATGTATGAACATCCCTATATTGAAGATTTTTGCAAGTGCGGATAGAGTGAGCGATGAATTTCGCTTAAGTTATGTAGTAATGATCAATACAGGTACAACGAGGTCGATCACCCTCCGCGTCTGTAAGTTATGATGGTTTTATTGGATGGATTTCGCTAAACCTTTTCAAAAATGAAAAGAATGTTCATAGTATGTTTCTTAAACCCTATTCAAGGGTAGAGCGAGCCAAATTTAAAGAATTTGAAAGAGTTGTTATGTGAATTTTTTATCAAGACAGATTACTTCACAACTTTCATTTCGTTGTAAAGTGTTATGTAAAGAGAATATTTATATTCTTTTCAACTTATATATAATTGCTATTACTTGTTTGGGCACTTAAATGCTCATCCTTGCTTAAATTAAATGTTTTCAGTTATGTATGAGCAACCTGAAGGCTCAAGCACGAGCAAAGGAAAAAGGAAAGCTGATCGAATAAGTGTGTATTATGAGTTAATGGTTATAGTTGTATTGGTATCTATTCAAGTATTGTAAGAAATGTATTTGAAGGTCACGTACCTGGGGAAGTAAACTTTGATGTATGTAAATTAAGTTCGAATGTATTATTATTTAGTATTATTCAGCTTAAAGAAATGGTATCGTGGAGAACCGAGTTCGGATTTCAAGTACCTGGATTTGGGGTCGTCACATTCAAAGCTGGGAGCAACCTAAATCAGTGACCGAAGTATGTAGCTTTCTCGGTTTAGCTGGTTATTATCGGAGATTCGTGGAGGGATTTTCTCGAATCACTACTCCACTAACTCAGCTGACTCGGAAAGATACAAAATTCGGTTATAACGAGGAATGTGAGAAGAGTTTTCAAGAACTCAAGAGGAGACTCATTTTAGCACCTGTTTTGACAATACCATCTGGTTCGGAGGGATTTGTCATCTATAGTGATGCTTCGGGCAAAGGGTTAGGATGTATTCTAATGCAACATGGGAAAGTCATAGCCTATGCCTCACGACAACTCAAAGAATATGAGAGGAATTATCCTACTCATGATATAGAGTTGGCAGCTGTTGTCTTCGCACTAAAGATTTGGAGGCATTACTTGTATGGGGAGAAAGTGGAGATCTTTACGCATCATAAAAGCCTCAAATATTTCTTCACTCAAAAGGAACTCAACATGCGACAAACGACATTGGCTTGAATCGCTGAAAGATTATGATCATACCATCCAATACCATCCCGGAAAAGTGAGCGTGGTAGGCGGCGCATTGAGTAGAAGATCATATTGGCACGAAAAGAGTGCGATATTGTCAATGCAAAGGCCCATTTTGTGTGACTTGAAAAGGATGGAGATAGAGTTAAAGACTCCAGGGACCCATGTGATGATGGCGAACATACGAGTAGAAACCGACTTTAATTGATAAAGTTAAAGTCGCCAAACTACGCACTGGAGCCGATGCGTGTGAGGAAGAAAGTGCAAAAAGGTGCTATCTTAAGCAAGAATCGATGAAGAAGGAATACTTCGAGTCAACTCCGGACTTTGTGTTCCTAACGACCACGATTTAAAGTCTAAAATCATGATGGAGGCGCGATAACACACCGCTTGCAATCCATCTCGGGAGTACCAAAATGTATTGTGATCTTCGCCATACACATTTGGTGGAGCAATATGAAGAGGAGATAAAGACGCTTATCTCAAGGTGTCTAACTTGTCAACGAGTCAAAGCGCGAGCATTAAGTACCAAAAGGTCCATTGCAAACCACTTGAAATTCCGAATGGAAGTGGGAGCACATTACCATAGATTTTGTTCTTGGTCTTCCCAAGGTTTCTCAAGGCATAGATGCAATTTGGGTCACTTTGTTGATAGATTGACCAAGTCTCGCTCACTTCTTACCAATACGAAAACTTACACACTTGAACGTCTTGCTCAGATGTACATAAACGAGATTGTAAGATCAAGATGGTATGCCAATCCATAGTTTTGATCGAGACCCAAGATTCACTTCACGATTTTGGGTTAGTTTGCAAAAAGCTATGGGCACGAATTTATGATTTAGTTCGGCATATCATCCTCAGACGGACGGACAATCAGAGAGGACTATTCAAACTCTTGAAGATTTATTAAGACTTTGTGTCCTTGACTTCAAGGGAAGTTGGGACAAGTTCTTACCATTGGTGGAGTTTTCCTACAACAACAATTATCAAAAAAGTATTGGCATGGCTCAATTCGAGGCGTTGTATGGAAGAAAGTGTCGTTCTCCAGTATGCTGGGATGATGTGGGTGAAGCAACGTTGTTGGGACCAGAGTTGGTACGTATGACTACGAAAAAGATTTAAACGATCCGACAACGTATAAAAACCTCACAAGATTGACAAAAGAGTTATTACGTTGTTACGTGTTGCTCCATGGAAAGAGTTACAAGATTTGGAAAGAGAGGAAAGCTCAATCCTCGATTCATTGACCCATTTTTAATCCTCGATCGAGTAGGAACTATGGCCTATAGACTCGCTTTACCGCCAAGTATGTCTCGTGTTCATAACGTTTTTCACATATCCATGTTACATAAATATGTGGAAGACCCGAACCACATTATTGAGTTAGAACCGGATGAAATAGCGGAAGATTTAACGTATGAAGAGGTTCCTGTTCAAATCTTGGATAAGAAGGAACATATTCTACGCTCCAAGGTTATACCTCAAGTCAAAGTTTTGTGGAAAAACCACGATGTTGAGGAAATGACCTGGGAGTTAGAATCTGAAATGAAATCAAGGTATCCTTACTTCTTTGATATACCAGGTACATTGTAACGCCCCCAAATTCAGGTACTTGAAACCCGAACTCAGTGCATTACGATACCATTTCTATGAGCGGAAATAATAAAATTATCATAAATATCAAACTTAATTTACATTTCAGAGTTTTCTAAATCCCAGGTACGCGACCTTAAAACATTTCATTACATGATAGATAATAAATATAATCATCTTATTTAAGTCTAGCTATTACATAAGATATCACAAACTTATTCGGGTAGCTTTCCTCTCCTTTTGTTCTTGGCAGAGCCCTCTGGTCGATTATACTAAACTGAAAACATTTAAATTAAGCAAGGATGAGCATTTGAGTGCCCAGCAAGTAATAACAATTATAAATATTTGCTGAAAGGATTAAATATTTTCTTTGCACTTCCCTTCTACAACAAATCAAAAGTTGTGAAGTAATCTGAACCGATAATAATAACATAACAACTCTCTATCAAATTTACGAAGCTAACGTCTTGTTGACTATAAGTAGGGTTAACATGACATACTATGAACATTGTTTTCATTTTTGAATAGGTTTAACGAAACATCATCTGCAAACCATCCATAACTTACTTTATTACGAGGTGATCTCGCCTGATGTGCCTGTATTGATTAATACTACATGCAAGAATGATATTATCGTTCACTCTGGCCGTCTTGGGCGCATAAAAGTTTTCCCATGTTCGGGATGTTCATACATAGTCTGGAATCCAAATCAAAACAATTTGATTGGATACAAAAAGGTTTTATCTAATTCAATGATATTTCTGAATCTGTGTCTAGCTGAACAAATATCTTAGACATATATATATATATATATATATATATATATATATCAACATGTGATTGAATACAATGATTATCCAAGTGGGGACACTTGTATAACCATATTAAAGAATAGAATATATATCTGAATTACCATATACTAACATGTTGATGAACAATGATCGGATATAGAATATATCACAATAGGGTTAATAATATAGCATAATAATAATATAATTCTGAAACTTCTTACTCATGTCCATTGCATAAAGGAAATGCAAAGGTAGGATACTTGTCTGGTTTGATGCTTACAATACGTAACTTAGTTTTATCTTTTATACCACGACCTATCATTAATAAGATCATTCGATCGATTAGAATAACATACTATAACACATAGCACTACTTATTGCAGTCAGCACATAACCTAATCACATTGGCACACATGTTTCACAATCATTAAATCACAAATAAACACATATACAGTTAAACTATCTAAGTCCGTATCAATTTCAAAGACACGTCGTTGTACCAACGGTGTACCGGGTACTTATCGAGTCTAAAACTCTATTCAATACCCTTAATATTATTCTGGACAACCTAAGTATCAGTCATACTATTTTTCATAGCCTCATAATAATTTTCAAATAATTATTATAATTTATCATTAATTTTCAAACACCGGAATCATTATAAAATGATTTAAACATCAAATAATTCTATCATCAATAATATTTAAATAATATCAAACTATTAATGAAACCATTGCCAAAATATTAAAGTTATTTATAATAACTCAAAATATTTTTAAAACATTTATATCACCCTTAAATGATTTTAAAACATTTAAAATCATTTTAAATAACTACTATTAATATTAAAATACTAATGTACTCCTCAAAATATTAAAAGTCATTAAGTATAACTTAAAAATATTTTTAATTCATTTATATCCTTTTAAAATGATTTTAAATAAATAAAACTATTTATTTAATATAATAATTAAATAAATTTAATATCATTAATGTTAAATAAATAACATTTTCATGATAAAATATCAAAAGTTATATTTTATAACTTAAAATATTATTAAAACCTTTAAATCATATTTATATAATTTTTAAATCATTAATTCTATTTTTCATAATTTATTTAATTCAATTATTAAATAACTTAAATATCATTAATATTATTTAATTAATGAAATTCATCACAAAATATTAAAAATAACTTTAAATATTTTCTTATAACTTAGTATAATTTTAAATGATTTTTCAAGTATTAAAATCATTTTTAAGTAATTTATTTAATATTATAATTAAATAAATTAATTATCATTAATATTCTAAAAATAATAAATATTAATGAAATATATTCAAAATAATTAAAAACTCATTTTTAGACTTTAAAATAATTTTTAGGAATTTATTTTGTAATTTTAATAATTAAAAACTATTTTTCTCTATTTATTAAATAAAAATAATAATTTTCATAAATAAACTGTCGCTATAGGGCCTTATAGCGACAGGACCGTCGCTATAGGTGTTCTTCACCGAATCTAGATATTCAAACCCAGTTAACAGGTTGCTAGGTTTGACCAAGGTTTAATATATGCTCTAGTTATGTTCTGGGCTTCCAATTGTGTTAATTATGTAGTATAAGTGTAATACTACAATTACCAATCAATAGCATGGTCAAAACATAATACCACAGAACGATCTAAGCTACAGAAAATGATGTCAGAGCTGTTCTTGAGTTTATGGGTTGCCCGAAACTCAAGCGATTCAAGGTCCTACTTTCGATCCTTATAACTTTCACTTCAGATCTAATTTGTGTTCTTTAAAGCTTCAAACTTGTAGTCGAGATGTCAAAGGACAACTCTATAACAACATAGTAGCCTAACAACATTACCAACTCAAGATTTGAGTCGATCAATGTATCGGGTTTATTAATTTCTTCTTCACGTTTTCTGGGTTTTCCAGATTTCGTCAAGAACAATTGGTCAATGATACTTTGACCAACAATAACTTTGATTCTATGTGCATTCTGGGTAAACTAAAGGCTTAATTATGTACTCATTATACCAGACTACAAGAATCAAACAACAACATAACTAAAGCGCCAATATACTGCAAGATAAAAGGCTCAGAATATGTTGTCAGACGAGATCTGGGTTTCTGGGTTGCCCAAAAACACAGTCTCCATGACCGGTCAACACAGTTTGACTGCTTATAAGTTATGATCTTGACATGATATGACTCTGTTTCAAGTTGCAGAACAAAGACCAAATAACACACTACAAGTACAACCATTTAAACAACCAAAACTATAAATAGGTAAAGATCTATGGGGTCTGACATTCGGTTGTCAGACCACATATTTCTAGTTTTCCAGATTTCTAAAAACTTCTATTTTGAGCATCTAGATGTTATGGATCTGGTATATTACAACCCAGATCACTAATATATACTACATACTACACATTTAAACATAAAATCACAACATCTAACATCAAATCTAAGGATTTCTAGAATTAGGGTTTATACCTCATGAATGCTAAATTTTTTAATCTGATCCTTGATGTTTGATCCTGGCAAGCTAACACATGATCTTGGCTTAGCTTATTACTCACTCTCACTCTACAATTTCGGATTGGCGAGAGAGAGAATGTTTGGCTAGCTTGAAAACGTAAAGTAAGTGAATTTTGCTTACTTTTTAACTTTGATCTTAGGTCCAATGTATTTATAGGATGCTAGATGGTTGGTGATTGATGATTAAAGTGGGTTACTAGACCACATGTCTATCTAGAGTTGTTCACCCACTCCCTACAAGGGTTAGATCTACACTCCACCTTAATAATGTAATCAAAAGGGTAGTTTGGACATTTAACTTATAAAGTGCATGGCAACTTAGTAACTTCTCACAATCATTAGGTTTTAACCCTTAGGATTTGACCCTAGGGTTTCATAAGCTCTAAATCTAGAATTGTGTATTAAGGGAAAATATGGAAATCTTAGTTTCTAAAATATTGATTAGGGTTCCCTAATTACACTAGGTTTTCTAATCACCTAGGGTTTGTAAATTAGACTTAATAATATATTAATTACTATTAACTTTGCTAAATTAATACCTAGGGTTTATAACTTAGCAATTAGGATTCTAATTTAGTAAATAGGGTTTCTAGATATCAATTAGGGTTTACCTAACTGACAGTAAACATAATGAGGGTCATTAATTACATAACCCACAACTTAACAAATCTTACAGTTATAACTAACTTTGTACTATAGTTTATCAGTAATGCTAGGGTCAGTACTGTTCTACTATAACTGATCTATAAATTAATATTACACACATATCAGGCATATCTATATCACTGAAAAATAAATAATATTATATTATTATTCTCATTCCTTATTCAAAATTCAGACTTAGGGTTTTGAATTCATATCTGACATAACCTTCATACATACTGTCATTAATTAAGTTAAAAATAATTAACCTAACCAATATAATAAAATACATATCAAAAGAATCCTAATAATCATATCGTATATACCATAATCATATTTTCATGAAAAATAAATAATAAATATTACAAAATTAATTTATTATAAGAATATAATCTATAACTATCAATAAGTCTAATAAGAAATTATTTACATCTAATAAATAAATTTATCTATCACATAGATACATACACATTACATGCACATATTCCCACCTTTATATATATATATATACGTACCCTAATTTCGAGGGCGAAATTTCATTACAAGGGGAGATTGTAAGACCCAAACTTTTTAATAAAGATGATTTTACTATAAATTTCATTTTTAAATACTATGGGATGAATTTGATATAATTTTATAGTTGTGGGTAATATTTACAAATTTTACAAAGTATGAAAGTTGTCATATTATATTCGATTGGTTGGAGAATATTCTTTTTGTCAGGGAATATCCGTACGATGGTACAATTATTGGTGGACCCCACAACGGAATTATTGTCGGATTGAGAAAACGACAAAAATATTTTTATGAAAATAACGGCGGAAGTTTTACAATTAAAACTGTTGAACTACTCAGTAGTAAAAGTACAGTAATATGTGTGGTTGCCAAGTAGCACATAGTATTGATTATTGATGCTTACGTGAGAAGTCACTCAGTTTTGTTCAATTATTGTTACAGTAATTGTTGCATATTATCTCACGTTATTTGATTCAATTATTGTCGATATTTTATATATTATTAAATCAATAATTGAGCCGATGAAGTTATTAATATTATTATTTGCAATATTAACGATGTCTAGAAGTTCTTCCAAGGAGAGGTTTGGTCACCTAATTGCACGCCAATAGGGTGAAATCCTTATTGGAAAAGTCCCCTCTTTCCTGGGAACGACCTGGTCGATTAATATTGTGAATTTTAATACTGATGATAAACGTTGATAAAAATATTGAAAGGATTTTTATGAGATATTTAGTATAAATTTTGTTTATTATTTGGACCCCCATTTACCCATTTTTCAAAATAATCGGTAGAAAGTTATTCTATATTATCAAGGTGGGGGCCACACGTGGGCCCACATATGGGAAAATGAAATGGGTGGAAGAGTAATAATGTCAGGTAATGGGGGAGGGGAGAGTTAACGTCTAGATAAGGGAGTATATATATTATATACATATAATTGATTTTTGCATGTGAAGGAATGCATTAATATATATATATATATATATATATATATATATATATGTGTGTGTGTGTGTGTGTGTGTGTGTGTGTGTGTGTGTGTGTGTGTGTGTGATAACTGATTAAGGGGGGAAAAATTGATGAAGTGGTCGGGAGGGAATTGAAAGATTGTGATTATATATATATATATATATATATATATATATTAAGTTTTGTTTTTTATAAAAAAATAGAATATATTATATTTTATTGAATATTTTATTAATAAATTAAAAAATAAACATGGGCGTCTGAGTTTTTCTTTTGCCCGTGAAATTTGATTTCGTCCGAATTCAATTTCCTGTGCGTCCGTGATTTTCAAAAATCAAATAGTATCCTTTCCATTCTCCTATAAATAGAAGCTCATTCCTTCATTATTTCTTACGAATTCACTGAAACTCTAGAGAGAGAAAGAAGAAAAGTGTTCTGCTACTTCACTACTCCTATATCCAGTTTCTTTTACGGTAAGGGGTATTATTCCTTTTGTATTCATGAAGAGAACTTCTATTATTCCATTATTTATTATTCTGTTGGAATAACCTGTATAAGAGAGCTACCTTATACTTGGTGAAATTCTTCTGTTATTCCATTCTTTATTATTCTCGGAAAATATCCTCATGCATGCGTTTTTTACTGTGGGACACAGTTCCATTTTTATTATTCATTGGAATATCCCATTCTGCATGCATTTTATGTGGGACTGGTTTACGTATTTATTATTCTGTTGGAATAACCTGTATGTGCTATCTATCACATGCCTGGTGATTTCTTTTGTTATTCCATTCTTTATTATACTCAGTTGGTTAAAGTTTTGACTTTTATACTCCATGAAATTAGTGGAATATCCTTGATATTTGCGCTTCATCCAGTATTCTTTTCATGGAAATATTCTTCGAGCATTTTTGAATTTTACTCTACAAAGAAGTATCATGTTGACAATTTGGACGTTATTAGTTCCTGGATAAATTAATTCGTGAACTTGTTTTATTGAATTCTTATATTATTGTCGTCATCCTCATGTTTATATTTTTTGAAAGTCATCTGTGGCCTGTAGTGCATAAATGAACTTGGTATGATTATGACCAGGGATTATTCGGTATAATCATGACCGTAATGTTACAAATGATGTGATAAAAGTCCTCATTGGCCCGTAGTGTATTGATGGACAGTTGTTGGCATGATCATGACCATTGATGAATACACGAATATCCTTGACCCGTAGTGCATGGATAATTTGTGGTCGTGACCCTAATAAATATCCTTGGTCGTAGTGCGTGGGATGATGTGGATTATTTATTAAAATTTGAGTCTCAACGATAAAAGTGATGAAAAAATGTTTTAAATCATAAAGATAGTAGATTTTATTCTCTACTTGACTCTTTTAATGGATTGCTTATTCATTGCAGATTTAACTTGATGTCTATTGTATTTTATCGGTTTAACATTGTTGAAGACTAATGATAATTTATTCTGCATTATCTTAGTCATAATATTTCTTCTTGGGCTAGTTGAGCTCACCCTTTCTTTCACCGTTATTCTCTTGAAATGAGAATTAGGCCGGGACGAGTCGGGAGCGGAGTGATGGACCGGATGATAGTATTAGTAGTCCTCACTATTCATTAAATAGTGTGACAATAAATGTAATGAGGACCTATTCTGAGAGTGGATATTGTCTAGAAGACAGTATTTGTATTAAAACTCACAGCTCTCTTGTTGTATATTAAAGATTGTATTTGTATCCTATACCATGTATTTAGCGACTCAGAATAGGTGATGTATACCTATTTTGGGGGCGTCACATTGTTCCCGTGCCTAAACAAGGAGGAAAGGTGCGAGTTTGCATGGATTACTGGGATTTAAACAAAGCTTGCCTTAAAGATAGCTTTCCCGTGCCATTTATCCACATTCTTATTTACAATACTGCTCATTACGGCATGTACTGCCTTGCTGATTGCTTTGCAGGGTACCATCAAATTATGGTCGCTGAGGAGTATCTTGAGAAAACTGCTTTCATCACGCCTTGGGGGAACTTTTTGCTACAGACGGTTGTCATTCGGCCTCATCAATGCTGGGGTAATCTATCAACGAGCTATGATGGCTCTTTTCCACGATTTAATGCATAAGGAGATAGAGATCTACGTGGATAACATCATTGTTAAATCCCGAAAGGAGGATGACCACTTAGACCATCTCAGAAAGCTTTTCAATAGGTTACGTAAATACAACTTGAAGTTGAATCCAGCCAAGTGCGCCTTTAGTGTCAAGTCAGGCAAGTTGCTAGGTTTCCTAGTCAGCCACAAAGGGATTGAACTGGATCCTACCAAAATCCAGGTCATCAAGGAAATGCCTATTCCTCAGACAGAGAAGGAAATACGGGGATTTTTGGGAAGAATCAACTTCATTAGCAGGTTTATTTCTCAACTCACAGCAACCTGTGAGCCCATCTTCAAACTATTAAGGAAGAACTCCTCTATGAAATGGAACAATGAGTGTCAAAAAGCCTTCCTTATCATTAAAGAGCAGATGATTAACGATCCAGTTTTGGTACCTCCCAGGGATAATGTTCCCCTGTTCATGTACCTGTCCATTAATGACAATGCCATGGGCTGTATGCGGGGGAAAAAAGACAATAGAGGCCAATAATGAGCTATCTATTACCTCAACAAAAGATTCAGCACCAGTGAACACAAGTACACTCTGATCGAGAAGACTTTTTGTGCTTTAGCATGGGCTTCCATGAGGTTACAGCATTACCTCCATGGTCACACAACCCATATCATATTCCGCATGGATCCTCTCAAGTATGTGTTCGATGGCCCATACTTTGAATTGTCGACCTCCGGATGGCGATTGATCCTACAACAATTTGACATCGCCTATGTGGCGCAAAGTGTCTCGCGGGAGGTCAAGGAATTGCGGATCAATTGGGCGCCACAGCTGCAGGGGACTACAAACCCTTGGAAACATACTTCCTCGATGAAGGGGTAATGATAGTTCAGCAACAACATCGATGATGATACATGTCGTACGTGGAAAATTTATTTTGATGGAGTATCATAACGTAGAAGGTTACGGAGCTGGAGCGAGTTCTAAGTGTGCAGACGGGGAGTAGTATCCGTCATTTGTCAAATTGCGATTTATCGGCACCAACAACACACGAAAATGAAGGTACATATCATGGGGCTAAAACTTGCCCGCTCAATAGGCGTCGGTGCATTAATCGTCTTTGGGGATTACAATTGGTAACGAAGACAATCCATAGGAATCTATCAAACCAAAGAATTACATTTGCTGCCTTACCATCGGCAAGTTTTACAGATGGCTTTGGAGTTCGAAGAAATCTTCTTTCTACACATTCCTTGCAATAGGAAAGATTTTGCGGATGCATTAGCAATATTAGACTCCTTGGTTCACATACCTGACAAGGAAAACATGTCAAACATCACGTTTCCTCTGCAAAAAGCCCTAGTCTATGGGACTTATGTTGGAGGAGTATCGGATGAACTACCTCCCATCCACAACCCTTGGTATCAACACATCAAGGAGTATCTACGAGATGGATCTACACCCGCTGAGGCGAGTCTAACTGAGAAGAAGCGGATTCATTGACTTGCTATGAAATTCTACCTAAGCAGAGATGCACTCTACAAAAGAGATGTATGATTAGGTCTCCTCAAATGTCTGGATAAAGACCAAGCTCAGAGACTCATGGATGAGATCCATGGTGGAGTATGTGGCCCTCACATGAGCGGACCCCTACTTGTCAAGAAGATCCTTAGAATAGGGCATTATTGGCTTACACTCAAAGCTAACTGTGATGATCACGTCAAGAGATGCTATTAATTCCAGATTCATGGGAATGCTATCCACGCCCCTCCAAGGGAACTCCACAATATAAGTTCGCCATGACCCTTCTCAATGTGGGGAATGGACGTGATCGGGCCCATCGAGCCCAAAGCCAATAATGGACATCGATTCATATTCACCATGATCGACTACTTCACCAAATGGGTTGAAGCAGCTTCCTTCCCCAGGGTTACTAAGGAAGTCATCATTTCTTTCATTAGAAATAATGTCGTCTGTCGATATGGACAACCAGAGGTCATTGTGTCAGACAATGCTAATAACCTCAACAACAAAATGATGGAGGAGTTATGCAGAAAATTCCACATCAAACACCTGAACTCCATCATCTACCGTCCAAAGATGAATGGTGTTGTTGAAGCGGCTAATAAAAACATCAAAAAGATCATGCATAAAATGTCCGCCAATCACAAAGGATGGCCTGACCTCTTGCCTTTGACTTTATTAGCCTATAGAACTTCTATGCGTACTTCCACTAGGGCAACCCCCTACTCATTAGCCTATGGGGTGGAAGCAGTGCTCCCCATAGAGGTGGAAATCGAATCCCTCCGAGTGTTAATGGATGCTCAGTTGGATGAAGACCAATGGGTACAAGACAGATATCACAAATTATCTCTAATAGACGAAAGGCGAACTGAGGCTATCTTCTATGGTCAGTTATATCAGCAAAGGATCACACGATCCTACAACAAAAAAGTCTGACTACGGCAGTTCAAACAACATTACTTGGTTTTAAAGAAGATCATTGACAACCAAGACCAGTCTAAGGGAAAATTCGCTCCTAACTGGGAAGGCCCATTTGTTGTCAAAGAGGTATTGACAGGAGGTGCTCTCAGATTGCAGGAAATAGATGGCGATGAATTTCCACAACTTATCAACTCAGACACCGTGAAACGATACTATGTTTGAGGTTACCATCAAACAAACATCCTGGTTTTGATCATCAAATCACCAGTCATTCCGGTTTTGAACCCTTTCTTTTCTATATACTTTTTTGCCCCTCAGGGAAATATACACTTCAAAACAGTAGCCTGGTTTCACCTAAGTTCAAACATTTCATACAATTTCGGTTATCCTGAAGACGGGATTAAACCTTTCACACCTATAGTTTATCCTGGTGAAGGGATTAAACTTTTCTACGCTTGCAGTTTGTCCTGAAGACGGGATTAAACTTTTTTACACACCTGCAGTTTATCCCCGTTATGGGATCAAGCTTTCTTCTCCCTGCAGTATAGCTTACACATGGGATTTACACTTCTCTTTGGCTGCGATTCATCTTGAGGGGCGAACTGCGTTGACCTGATCTCCCTGATACCCGGGGGTACGTAGGAAACCATATTCTATATGGCCCGGTCGCAATAAACAACAAAAACAACAAAAACATTTTTTCCCTTTCTCAATAAAAAACCAAAAAAATACTTCTACACCTATCTTCCTTTCACATTCAGCGTTGAACCTCTTACACCAGGTTCGAACTACACACACTTGATCTCCTCTTCAATAGGAGTACGTAGGTAGCCATTTATGGTTCAGTCTAACCCCTACCAGAAAAAAAATTCTTGTCACACGGTACTGGGATCAACCTTAAATTCACCACATTTCATCGGTTTCAGATCAAAGGGATGGAATTACCCAACCTCTTCTCACAAATAGAAGATTCTATGACCATCTAAGCCTGCTACGTGCCTCTCAAAAAGAACAATACCAACCCATAAGAGATGTAATTAATTAGGCTTCTCACAAATAGAAGTATTGGCGACCATCTGTGGTGCGGTCAATCTTAGAGAGGAAAAACCACCCTCCTCGCACTTTTCCATACGATACCAAATCCCAAGACACCAAAGATGGTAGGGATATCGTGAAATCAATGATCCGCTCGAGAGATCTTGCGACGTCTCAATGTCCACCTATCAAGGATAAGTTCAGAATGCATCAAGATCACAAGGCCGTGAAGAAACGGGAAAATATCAAGCAAGTATCAAGGCATAACTAAAAGGGAAGTGAATCAAAATATATTTCCCTGCCATACATAATACAGTTTGATATATACATCTGTGTTGTACATGAAAAAATGGCTAAGCTAGTCTATGCAGGAAAATACAAAGCTATCTACAGATCTATGTGTATGCGGACTATCAGATCTAACATGGCATCCCTCTCTGAAGAAGGAGGTAACGCTACAAGCTCCTGCCCAAGGGTATCTACACGAGCTAGCAGGTCAGAGGCTAACTGCGTGGTGGCATAATGCTCATCAATGTAAGCACTCATGTCGGCAAGACTGACAGTCATCTGGGATCTCACTGAAGTACTGTTTGCAATGGCCACATCCCTAGCAGATAAAGCGGCATCCCGCTCCACAATCAATGCATCCCTGGCTAATCTAGCCTCATCCCTCTCTAACAGAGGGCCGTCTCTCTCATCAAGAGCTGTCAACATCGCTGCCCTAGCCTAATCTCTATCATAGGTCATCAGATGTAAGCTCTGCTCCAAATGTTGTGTCGAATACTGGGTAACAGTGGCACTCGAGGTGGGAAAATCCATCATAAATGCTGGCAGCCCAGCAGTCAAGTCCTCAGTGGGAAGATCAGCCTCCTCTATAGGCTCCTCATCGTCAGAATCAGTCTCCTGCACCGTGGATACTTCCGTAGCCAATGCAGTCTCTATCTCCATCCATGCGGAATACTCTGCAGAACAACCCGGATGACTGACAGAAAATCCAGCCAGCTCTCGTTGATCCCAATAGGCATACAACCTGGATCTGTCCTCCACTAATAAACAGTGTGAAGCGAAGCGCTGATTCACTGCCCCCTCATAAGGGTGAAAATCCTAAAACTGGTCATACTGACACATCACGACCAATGGATGGTAAGTAATCATACCCCTCAATCCAGCTAGAGGGAGATAATCCATGCCTGGAGCATGAGTAATAAAGCTAAAGGGTGAGCTAAGCCCTTAAGATGCCAATATAGCAAACGAATCCCCAGCCATGTACAATCGCTCTGTAGTCATCATGCAAAGCCTGATACTTAGAGTGGATACTAAACCAGTTCCCTCGAGGCTATGTGAAGCTGGGAACCTACATCAAATGCAGATCAACATCAAAATCCTTGACTCCTCATCAATAGAAAATAAGGAAGATTAAAGATCAAACTTCATACCTCCTTTGCGTACAGGTATACTAAAGGATGCCTACTCAAGTCACCCAAAAGATCTGGGTTCGTCACTTGAATACATGGAAATTCCCTACGGGGAACACATACAGCAAGAGCAGGAACCTTGATCATTACATCCTCCTCCTCGTCCTCGACATTCGACACTTCAACTTGAATAGGACGTATCACCGCCTCTACCAAATGATGAGGTTGTCTAACAGACCGGCGTTGAGGCTCTTTAGAAGCCCTCTTTCGTACACCTGAAGTGGTCCTGCGTGAACTATTCGGCTGATCCGGATCCATAATATCTAGACAATAAGTCTCCAAATCACCTCAAAAAGGGTGTGGTAAATTCTTACCTGGAGCTTTTCAAAATGCATTTTATGATTACATGCATGCATGCATTGTTTTAACATACATCTACAGTATAGTTAAAAATGCATGACTACTCAATGCCTACATTTTGGGAAAAATTTTCTATAGCCCCCTTTGTATATGGGACTATCCACATGCACATAGGCATGACTAAGTAGCCATTCAGTAGCACACCTATACAAAGTCATATACACCCTACATGCATTATCACATCACAGTAAAAAATCTGTAAGTGTAGTCTAAATTACCAGGATTATTTTGCTTGTCTACCTTTACTCATTTGTCCTCAGATAGGATAAGAAATGACAGTAAAAGGTGCCAATTTGACTGTTTTAAAAGTCAAATTTTTTCACATCATTATGTTCAACATGGTTTAATACTAACATTTGCTATGTTGAATATTTTTTATCAAGTCATATCAACATGCATATTCACTACTATGTGTCTAAATGCATTTCATGTTATAAGTCATTTTCCAACGGATAGAAACTGGAAAAAAATACATGCATATGTTACCAGGACAGTGAAGAACGCTTGTACCGTGGCAGAATATGCCAAAAGTTGCCCGAACTCAGCAGATCTGAAGAAGAGTTCTCAGATTTCCTTCGCAGCACAACTTGAAAATGACTTATGAAAGCAACCTTTGGGCTTTACATAGCCACGGTAGGCTGCAGGTCCATCTGCGGCTGCTACAGGTGTACCTGCGGCACTCCTACATGGGTCCCACACCTCTGGTTCGCTCCAGTTGGAGTTGCAAAGGAGGTCTCACAAGCTGAAAAGACTAAATCAGAAATAAAAATGCTACGCGATTGAGCGAAATAGCCTAAAATCCTGGTTTCATACGGGTTAGAGTTAAACTCCCATCATCTCATCAATATTCGAATGAATGCAGGGTATACTATACCGATGAGCTCAACCTTCACAAATCATGCTCGGCAATACCCTACAAAGGTCTGATGCCGTTATTGCAGGGTCACAACCCTAAACCTCCCCGGTGGGGGTTACAACGCCAAACCACGAAATGCTAAACCTCCCCGGCGGGGGTTACAACATCGAAGTTACAAACTGATAACGTATCCCCGGTGGGGTTCATAACGCACATCTTTCAAGCATCCACGTATCCCTGGCGGGGGTCATAACACACATCCTTCAATCATCCACGTATCCCTAGAGGGGGTTACAACGCAATGCAACCATTGATACACACATCAATGAAGGTCAAGCAACCTTGATGTCATGTCAGCCGATGGCAAGTAAACCCATCAAAGCAACTTATACAAGTATCCCTGGCGGGGGTTGCAACGCCATGCGACCATTGACACATACATTAATGAAGGTCAAGCAACCTTGAAAATGCACCCAGCAGGGATCTATCTGGTGATACACACATCAACGAAGGTCGGACAACCCTGACGGCGATAGACTGTTGGCAGTAACTCTGACAGAATGAGGGAATATGTTATACACATCCTCAAACAAGACAAAGCTTTATCCCCACAGATCTCTTATACGCAAGAGGTACCTCTATGGAATATAAGCCAATGTCTAGGATTCAAGACTTTTGTGATAGCCCCAACGTCAACATCCTTGAAGACTTAGATCGCATGTCCAAGCCATCACTGATTGTCATCCCGACAGGATTACCAGGTAACCAACAATTATTTCCATCATACATCATGCATTTGCATCATGTTGCTGCATATAACATCATGTTTACCTTACTTGCATTTCAAGTGTCTAGGATTCTTTATCATATCCATGCCTTGCATTGCATGAGTATGATAAAGAGGGGCATCTGTAGACACTCGAAATTTTCTGCACGCCTGTTACTAACATTACAGGAGGGCAGATTCGTCTTTCGGAGATAACCCTGGAAGACATCATACATCCATTCCGGATACTACCGGAGCTCAATTCCAAAACTCGGGACACACACCGAGAACATCATTTCCAACCCCAGAACACACACCGAAAGGATCATTTCCAACCTCGGAGATAACCCCAAGTTTCGTCCTGGCGATAACCCCAGAGTCTTTGTTGCGATTCCCTATGATAACTCCAAAAATGCTTGTTTCAAATGCATGCTATCAGCTTCAAACTCAGACCTCCTGCCGAGGCACTCATACCTCAGACCTGGAGCTAACACCGACCAGACAGGCACTCTCACAAGATGACATTGTGGCATACAAACAAGTAGTCCAATCTCAGATGTAACCCTGAGCAATGTCTGCTTTCAACTTAAATCAACGATAACCCCGGCGAAGACTCAAACGTTATCTTGCCCCTTCAACACCTGCGCGTCGTCTCAATACTTCATACATACATACATCCAATGATGTCCCATAAGAACTAAGGAGTTACAGCCCCGAGTGACTATTACGCGTGGTAGTACCTTGGATAGAATTTGAAGCTTGAAGACCATGGGCATAGACCCCTCTTTCTGACTTCGTACAACCTCTAATCCATGTTATTGCGTAACTTTCGACACAAGCGGTCCGAAGAAGGTCACATATACCTCGTTCGGATGCTCGAATTGAAGTTCTGCAAGTTCGAGCGGACATTACAGTGCACAAGTGCACGTACTTTGAGACGACAGGACCCGCGAAGCCCGAGGACACCTCGACCCGATACGGGTTTAATGCAATATACATCAGCAGGCACACTGTGGGCCATCGACTATAAATATAGACCTTGGGGTTACCATTTGGGTGAGAGAAGGAGAGAGAAAGGCGAGGAAGCCCTGTCCAATTTACTCTGTACACACCCATATTGAGTGTTTCCTCATCTCTAAACATCTGTTAACTCACATATAGCTATCTTTTTATCTGGCAGGAGCTGAGTGTTTATCTATATAGAGTTATAGAAGTCTACATTGGCAGCCCACTGTAAGCCTTCTCACATTCTATAAAGCCTTCTTCTCATATTAGCACACACTATTATACACATTAAGAGTCGTATTGTGTGCGTTTGCCCAGACTTCGGTCTATGGTTTTCATTTCTGTCTGTATATATATACTTATATATGTATATATTTTATATATATGGACTAACATTATCGAGTTATGCCTCGATTGAGCCTAGATTTATGTCTGGAGCGTTTACTTGCTTATATATATATATATATATATATATATATATATATATATATATATATATATACACTATATATATAATTGTTGTCGGACATATCCGATGAGCATGGATTTTACATCCGGAGCATTTACCTGCTTATATATATATATAATTGTTGTCGAACATATGCGATGAGCCTGGATTTATATCCTACAAGCTTACTTTTTTTTTATATATATTTGTACATATATATATATATATATATATTACATTCCTGTCATGCCTGGAGTTTACTTTGTGGCCTTTTACAACTTTATTTATATTTTGTCCTACCTGGAGTTTACTTCATGACAGTTGATTGCTTTTATAGCTTTATTTATATTTCGTCCCACCTGGAGTTTACTTCGTGGTTGTTGACCATGTCCATATATATATATATATATATATATATATATATATATATATTACCGCTTTTATATATTTACGTTTTCGATCCCCCATGGAGTTGCTTCGTGGTGGTTGATCAGGTCTTTATATATATATTTACAGCTTTTATATATATAACTGATTACTACTTTCCATATAAATTGCAGTATCACGTGAGCCTAGGAATCATGTGATCACAGATTCAGTTTACTGAATCTATATTCTGTTCCCATGATGGACCTTTTTCAGCTGTGAGCAACTTGTACATTATTTTACAGTGTCTGAATTTCCTTGGATGACTGTCATGCCCATGAGGAGTTCGGCACTGCTGTATATTATTTTCTCGAAGATGCTTCGCATCTCGAAAATAAAAGCAAACAAAGCGAACATTTAATAAAAAATGGAAGTATCAAAGGCCTCAATTACTATTGAGCATAGGGTTTGAAAAACCTCTTTTTATAAAACTTCACTGCTATATCTTGCTTAAAACTGAATTTTTCTACAAATTCAAACCCTTTGTATATAGGTATGAACGAGGTGTAGCACTACTTCCAAATAATTACACATTGATCCACACACACACACACACACATTCATATAATAGTTTCTTTGAAAAGTGGCGGTCACCGTGGCAACAAGGATGTCGGGGGGTGCCTAACACCTTCTCTCTACATAATCAAGCCCCCGGACCCAAATGAATCTCGGTTTCACAGACCCGTTTAGCAGTGTCACATCACTGGGTCAATGTGTAAACCTTTTTCGGTTGCGTTGGTGCAACCATTTAAATACACCAACTGGCGACTCTTAAAGTCAAATCGTCGACATTATACATGTCGAACCTTTTTCACTTATTGTTTCAAACAAATCTCACATTAACATGAGAACACCAAAGAACAAGTAACGAAAAGGGACATTAAAAATTCCAACATCGACACCAGGAAGAAGAAGAAACTAACGGGTAGTGAAGAGTTGCTGACCTGCTCCATCTTCCTCCATCATTAGCAGCTATCTAGCCTTTTTAGTTTCTTAGGAAGATGTGAATAGGCCATTGGCCTACACACGGCTGGTATAATAATTGGGACTAATAATATGGGACAAGTAATATTACTTCCTCACTTATTACTAAAATGATCCCCATTCTACTAAAGTTAATTCCTTTTGGGCTTATTAAGTCAATTATAATGACTTATATTACTATATTAAATTAAGTTATGGTCACATATATATACACATATATGTACCTACCTACATATAGGAAGTAAACTTATATTTTAAATATACACCAATATAATCTTATTTCCCATATATATTGGGCTAGTCCAAGTAATATTTTAATCGGGCTAAATATAATTTAGTTGAGTAATTTCAACCCATTACTTCCTATCACACCTTAATATCACAATGATTATTATCAATCATCTATTATCTCTCCATTAATTTTCTTTTAATAATTATAGTTAAACCTTTAGTCTGATTTAACTTTAATACTCATGCCCCTCTACTTAAGATAACCATTTTCCTTAAAATAATTAATATGTACAATACCAATTATTATACTATAATTCTTTAATTACTTTTCTTCCATAAATTGTCCCAACACATTTCAGTTCGCCATAATTTATGTAGACACTCGAAATTTTTTTGCACTACTATTACTGACATTGCAGGAGGGTAGATTTGTCTTTTGGAGATAACCCTGAAAGACAGCTTACAAAACCATTCTGGATACTACCAGAAGTTCAGCTCCAACCCGAAACACAAACCGGGAGCATTGGATCCAAACCCGGAACACATATCGGGCATGTCATTTCCAATCTCGGAGATAGCCCCGAGATATGCAGATCAAAAGACCGGCAACAACACCGGAGAAAATAGCTCTGTCTCAATGATAACACCGCGACGTTCAGTTCCAGTCCCAGAGACAACACTGGGAGTTAAGCATCATCTTGTTCATCTGACAAATGGCACGTCGTCTCAATACTTCATACATATATACATACAACAATGTCCTGACAATCGAGGAATGACAATCCCGAGTGACTATTACGTGTGGCAGTACTTTGGATAGAATTTGAAGCTTGAAGACCATGGGCATAGACCCCTCTTCCTGACTTCGTACAACCTCTAATCCATGTCATTACGTAACTCTCGACACAAGCAACCCGAAGAAGTACAGATATGCTTCGTTTGGATGCTCGGATTGAAGTTCTGCAAGTTTGATTGGACATTATAGTTACTACAACCCGCACGTCTTACGAGACAACAGACCATGCCCAAGCTTCGGGCCCACCACGACCAGCCATGAGTTCAATTCATGCAGGTGCCTTAGTTGACTCTACGGCCACCCATCTATAAATATAGAGGGGGGGTCAGCCATTTGAAGAGAGAGAGAGAGAAGGAAAAAGGCGAAAAAGCCCTGTCCATTTAGCTCTGCATATACATCTTTTGTGTGTTTCCTCTTCTTTAAACATCAGTTAGCCCATATATAGATACTTTTTATCCGGCGAGAGCTGAGTGTTCATTCAATTAAATTTAAAGAAGTCTACTTTGGCAGTCCACTGTAAGCCTTCTTACATTCAAGAGAGTCTCTTTCTCCTATTTTCACACACTGTTGTACACATTGAGAGTCGTGTGAGTGTGTTTGCCCGGACTTCTGTCCGTGGTTTTCATTTTTGTTTGTATATATATACTAATATATATATATATATATATATATATATATATTTCAGATATATGGACTAACATTATCGAGTTATGCCTCGATTGAGCCTGAACTTGATGCAAGCGTTTATCTGCTTTTTGTATATATATGTACTTATATATATATGAGCGTGGTCGACTCTCATCGATGAGCCTAGACTTGATGAGGCGTTTAATTGCTTATATATATATATATATATAACGCATTGTCGGAGACATATCTAATGAGCCTGGATTTTATATCCGGTGCATTTACTCGCTTTTATATATATATTCATATATATAATTGTTGTCGGACATATCCGATGAGCCTGGATTTACATCCAGTGCGTTTACTGCTTATATATATATATATATATATATATATATATATATTTACATTTCTGTCAGGCATGGAGTTTACTCCGTGGCTTTTTACAGCTTTATTTACATTACGTCCTGCCTAGAGTTCACTTCGTGGTAGTTGATCGTTTTTATAGCTTTATTTACATTTTGTCCCGCCTGGAGTTCACTTTGTGGCAGTTGATAATGTTCATATATATATATATTTACAGCTTTTATATATATATATATATATATATAACTGCTTACTGCTTTCCATATAAATTGCAGTATCTTGTGAGCCTAGGAATCATGTGATCACATGTTCATTTTACTGAATCTAGATTCGGTTCCCATGATGGACATTTTCTGGTTGTAAGCAGGTTGTACATTATTTTACAGTGTCTGAGTTTCCTTGGATGGTTGTCATGCCCATAAGGAATTCAGCACTGCTGTATATTGTTTTCTCGAGGATGCCTCGCATCTCGAAAATAAAAGCAAACAAGCCGGACATTTAATAATAAAAATGGAAGTATGAAAAGGTCTCAATTCCTATTGAGCATAAGGTTTGAAAAACCTCTTTTATAAAACTTCATTGCTAAATCTTGGTTAAAACTGAATTTTCATATAAAATTCAAACCTTGTGTATATAGGTGCGAACGAGGCCTCGCACTACTTTCATATAATTGCACATTGATCCACACACACACATACATTCATATAACAGTTTCTTTGAAAAGTGGCGGTCACCGTGGCAACACGGATGTCGGGGGGTGCCTAACACCTTCCCTCCGCATAATCAAGCCCCCGAACCCTTAATGAATCTCGGTTTCACAGACCCGTCTAGCAGTGTCAAAACACTAGGTTAATGTGCAAAACCTTTTTGGTTGCGTGGGTGCAACCAGTTAAATACACCAACTGGCGACTCTTAAAGTCAATCGTCGACATTATACATGTCAGACCTTTTTCACTTGTTTTTTCAAACAAATCTCACATTAACATGAGAACACCAAAAGACAAGTAACGAAAAGGGACATTAAAAATCCCGACGTCCACAGGTGGCGACTCTGCTGGGGACTCCAGTAAGAGGGTTTAAGCCGCTATTACAAGCTTTTTAAAATTGTTATATGCTTGTGTGTGATTGTTGCATTTACATTCCTGATAAAATGTGTACTAATGCATCTTATTTATTGCACTGCTAAATATCTATCTGTGATATTAGTGCTTCACACATGTCATCATTTTGCATAAACGGTGAGACACGTTGTATGTGAATGTATGTTGTGTGGTCCCTCCGTTAGGAGGTTATCCTATCGGTGTTTGATTACTGGACCCGTGGGAAGAATATTTCCCCGGGGCTCAGGAAAGGCACCACCCAGATTCGCTCCAGTTGAAAGACCGGATTAACTTCCCGTTGAGTAGATTGCGATGATCTGAGAACCTTCATTGCCAAAAAGCCGCGAGAGAAACCCTAGGATAGGTCAACCTCTAATAAACCAAACGTGGATGAAAGTCTCTTCATACTCTCCATTTTCAAATTACTTGTAAAAGCATTTACTTGTAATAACATGTTATCAATTAACAAACCGGTTTTGCAGGACAAATTCCTAAAACGGACATGTTATGATAACATTTATATTTCCCTAAGACTAAACTACGTAAGTCTTTTGTAGGGAAGCAATTGGGCTGGTTACCCGCTCTAAATCCAAAAAGGCCTCAAGCCTACAGCCAATCATGTCTTCATCTGAATAGTCTCATCCTGTTTCCCGAGTAGAATTTGACGGATTGAGTAAATAAATCACAGATTTGGCTGTTATATTAAAAGAGTTACACCAGTCCACTCAGGGTACAAAGTTACCCGCACATACAAAGTCCTCTGCACAAGGAGGAATTCAAAATCTGGAAAAGACAATTCCAGAGCGTCAGTTGGATACCAACAAAGACCCTGAAAGCACCCATCTCAAAGCAGATCCAGACACCGGTGATATTAGGAAAAAGGTCCTTCAGATGGAGGAAACCATTCGCGCTCTCAAGGGGATTGGAACTCATGGCGTTGTTTCAGATCTGAGACCTTTATATATTTCACGGTGTTCATTATCCAGAAAAATTTAAGACCCCTGATTTCGAGAAATATGACGGATTAGGGGATCCTTACACACATTTGAAGGTGTTCATTGGAGAACTTAGATCTTATGCTGAGGATGAAAAGCTCAGAATACAGCTGTTTCAGAAAAGTCTGACTGGAGAAGCCCGTTCATGGTATACCAGATTGGACAACTCTTTACTTCTCCACTTTTGGGCAATGGAGGGTTTGAAGATTGTGTAGGAAAAGGGTAGTAGTTTCTCCTTTGCATAGGCATGTTTGGATTGCCTTTCTGTCCTTGTAATACCAAGGAATCATCTTCCTCTGTCTTTTTATGGACCCTTCGGGGGTTGTTTCCATAAGATCCGGACTGGATGTGCTCAGCAACAGCTTTAAGAGCGGCTAGGTCTTGAATTTTACCGGACTTCAATCCCATTTCCGCCATCTAGATGTGTTTGATCATTTCAGAAAATGGTTTGCCAATACCAGCTACAACTCTTTCATAGAAAGGGGCTTCCTGTACATCTATGAAGGTCATGACCATTTATGACTCTGTCATGGAGGGAATAACTTGAGCAGCAAGGCGCCTCCACCTTTGAGCATACTTCTGAATGACTCATTAGATTGTTTCTTGACCTTGGTAATTTGATACCAGTCAGGAGCCATCTGAGACTAAAAACTGTATTGAGTGAGGAAGGCATGAGCTAGTTCTTCCTAGCTATGTATCTACTCCGAACATTCACACCCTTAGGGGATTCGCTCGAAAATATTCTTGTTCTTCTGACTACTCAGAAGAAAATTACACATCTTCTTCCACCAGCCAACCCTAATGGTTGGGGTTTCAATGCTAACCGGAAATGTGCTTATCATGCTGGGGCACCCGGACATGATACTTAAGATTGTTGGGCCTTGAAGCATAAAATTCAAGATTTAATCGATAATGGTGAGATCGTGGTCACCAAACTAGATCAACCTCACGTACAAGACAACCCTCCCCCACAACACAAAGAGAAAGAGGTCAACATGATCAGTTGGAGCACTGGACATGGCTCCAATTCTACTGGTGAACCATCCCAACCCATCAAAGATGGTGTTGACAAATGGGATTATGCAAAGTTCTAATTCACCATGGAACGAAAGATGAAAGCTCTTTGCAAACAAATTGAGCAATTAGCAGAACTGGTGACCCACCAACATCAAGTCACGCGCCAATTAATCAGGTAAGAGCATGCCTATCTCCTTCCATTTGTTATGAATCCTCCATCAACACCTTCAGAAAGCGAAGCTATGGAGGAAAAAGTTGCAAAGAGGGAAAGGGCTAAAGCCCGTCGGGATTTCGCCAATTAAAGGGAATTCACCTATTTGGGCCAATCTATGGAGGAGATACTTCAAATGTTGATCAACGAAGGAAGGATCACATTCCTTCTCCCTCCAATCAATCCCCGCTCAGGATGGTTCAATCCTGATGAAATATGTCAATATCATTCACATTCTCGCGGTCACAGCACAGAAGAATGCTGGGCACTACGCCATCTCATTCAGAATCTTATTGATAGCGGTGTCCTGCAAGTAGAATATGATTACACGGTGCAACTTAAGTGTGGGAACGCATACCCTATTCAATGGAAGGGATCAGTATCAGTTATATCCGAGGTGGATGACAAGACTGTTAAAACATTTCCCATACAACCCATTCAACTCAAAGGAAATTACAATCCTTTGAAAGTGGCCGCACCAGAGCCAATTCTTTTGCCTTGTAGAATACAACATCCTGTTGTCAGCTTACACAGAGTGCCATGGAATTATGGAGAAGCTGAAGGATCTACATCTCATACTACTGTTGCAGTGTCGAAAGAGAATCCACTATACCTTCCTCGATGGGTTAGCAAGCCTACTTGCGAAGCCAAGGGGAAGTTGTCCATGGAAAAGATTGAATAATTCCTCCATACTATGGGCCATAATGAAGCTAAAGTGGTTTTAAGCTTACGAGAAGCTCCACACCAAATTTCCATACTGGACTTGGTTTTCTCTTCCGTAGATCATCGGATGGTCTTGCTAAAAGTTTTGGAAGAAGCCTACTTACCGAAATCAGTGGATATGGAAAAATTTCAACATTTGGTTGATCACATTTTCAACAACAATGTGATATCCTTCACTGATGACGACATACCTCCCGAAGGGACTGGTCATTACAAACCACTGCACATCGCAGTGTTATCTTATGGGTATATGCTTGCAGGAGTATTAATAGATGGAGGCTCATCTCTCAATATATGTCCTTATGCCACCCTGGTAAAGATGAATATCAATCCCAATCGAATACAAAGTAGCCATACGATCATCAGAGCTTTTGATGGATCTCGGCAAAATTCCGTTGGAAAGATTGAATTACCAATTGAGATTGGTCCCCATACATTCAGCGTATCCTTCCACATCCTCAAGATAGATTCAGGATACAACCTGCTATTGGGGAGACCATGGATACACATGGCTGGAGATGTTCCCTCCACCTTACATCAACAACTCAAATACATCATCAACAACAGTTTAGTCACTGTCAATGCTGAGCCGGAAGGTCCTAGACCAGAAACTCTACCAATTATCAACTTAACTCAGAGGTTAAGCTGGCCAGTTTCCATACTCTGGAAGTGAGTAACACGCAATACCATTCTATTGGAGCGTCACTTCCCGTACCCAAGATTTCTGACGAGGTTATGTCAGCCACTCAGGAAATGATGTTATTGGGTTAACAACCTGGACAAGGTCTTGGTAAGGATCAACAGGGTGTTAAGCACCCTATCCAAATGTCCAGTCAAATTGGGACAGCCGGGCTAGGCTATTCTGCTTTTTCCAAGCATAGGAATCCTCGCAAGCAGGTTCCTTAGACCTCCGCCGCACGACGATCATCCATCCCTTTACCACATGAGTTGATACAATCTCCAGTAAAGGTTCTAGCCCGGACTATGGCTATGCTATTTCCAAAACCAGTGCCAATAAAAGCTAAAGAGGTGCTGACTCCTGATCCCGGAAGAAAAGGAGCGGAAATGCAAACACGACATTGCCTTGATGATGGCAGGAATTCGTGTCATTGTTCATGATGAACATACAAACAGATACACCCCAGATGATGATTGCCCAGATGTTATGGTTATCATTCAGGAGAAGAAGGACACTGATAATCCTTCTATCACTGCAGTCCTACAGGACTTTGCCCTCGACAATTGGAGCAGCACTCCATGCATTGGTCGACGAGGGTAAAATGGGCAGAAAATCCCTCTACCCTGTATATAACTTTTAATTGCTTGCTTTCTTTTACAGCATTAGCAGTTATTTTATCACGTACATGCT
Source organism: Panax ginseng (assembly GCA_020205605.1). NCBI lineage: Eukaryota > Viridiplantae > Streptophyta > Magnoliopsida > Apiales > Araliaceae > Panax > Panax ginseng. Next base: position 95,790,725 of record CM035129.1, read on the forward strand.
AACACTTTTGTATGATCGAACAGTTGCATATATTATGTGAAAGCATATTTTGTTTCAGGACTCTGAATTTAGATGTACATGTACTTGCTGGTATAGTGCCTTCTCTCCACAAGGGCTGTAACTTTGATGCAAAGTTGGACTCAGACTTGATGGACATCCAAGAGGACATTGAGACACCTCAAGAGATTAAGGAATGGGTCTCCGACAAACCCAAACCCAATCTTGATCAAACCACTCCTTTCAATCTTGGAACCTTAGACAACCCTAAGCTAATCCAAGTTGGTTCAGACCTTTCCACAAATCAACGGAATGACATGGTTGCACTGTTAACCCAATTCCAGGATGTGTTTGCATGGTCTCATGAAGATATGGTTGGTTTGTCCACTGACATTGTCCTTCATCACCTTCCCATTAAAGAAGGATTCAAGCCAGCTAGGCAAAAGCTCAGGCGATTGAAACCTGAGTGGAGTTTAAAGGTTAAAGAGGAGATTGTGAAACAATTTCAAGCTGGCATCATCATGGTGTCTACATATCCGGAGTGGATATCCAACATTGTTCCCGTGCCTAAACCAGGGGGAAAGGTTCGAGTCTGCTTGGATTATCGAGATTTGAATAAAGCTTGCCTTAAAGATAGCTTCCCCGTGCCATTTATCCACATTCTTATTGACAATACTGCTCAGTATGGCATGTACTCCTTTGCTGATTGCTTTGCGGGGTTCCATCAAATTATGGTCGCTGAGGAAGATTGTGAGAAAACTACTTTCATCACGCCTTGGGGAACATTTTTCTACAGACGGTTATCATTCGGCCTCATCAATGCCGGGGTAACCTACCAGCGAGCTATGATGGCTCTTTTCCATGATTTAATGCACAAGGAGATAGAGATCTATGTGGATGACATCATTGTCAAATCCCATAAGGAGGATGACCATTTAGAACATCTCAGAAAGTTATTCAACAGGTTGCATAAGTACAACTTAAAGTTGAATCCAGCCAAGTGCGCCTTTGGTGTCAAGTCAGGCAAGTTTCTAGGTTTCCTAGTCAGCCATAAAGGGATTGATATGGATCCTGCTAAAATCCAGGCCATCAAGGAAATGCCCATTCCTGAAACAGAAAAGGAAATACGGGGATTTTTGGGAAGGATCAACTTCATTAGCCGATTCATTTCTCAACTCACAGCAACCTGCGAGCCAATCTTCAAATTATTAAGGAAGAACTCCTCCATGAAATGGAATGACAAGTGCCAGAAAGCCTTCCTTACAATCAAAGAGCAGCTGATTAACGCTCCTGTTTTGGTACCTCCCAGGGATGATGTTCCCCTATTCATGTACCTGTCCATAAATGACAATGCTATGGGATGTATGCTGGGGCTGAAAGACGATAGAGGCCAAGAACGAGCTATCTATTATCTCAGCAAAAGATTCAGTATTAGTGAACACAAGTATACTCTGATCGAGAAAAATTGTTGTGCTTTGGCGTGGGCTTCCATGAGATTACAGCATTATCTTCATGGTCACACAACTCATCTTATATCCCGTGTGGATCCTCTTAAGTATGTGTTCAGCAAACCCATACTGAATTGCGACTATCCAGATGGCAGTTGATCCTCCAACAATTTGACATTGTCTACGTGACACAAAAGGCTGTCAAAGGTCAAGGAATTGCGGATCAACTAGACGCCGCACCTACAGGGGACTACCAACCCTTAGAAACATACTTTCTTGACGAAGGAGTAATGACAGAATAGCTAACACATCAGTACGATACATGCCAACTGTGGAAAATGTATTTTGATGGAGCTGTCAATTCAGAAGGCTCTGGAGCTGGAGAAGTTTTAATATCCTGCATAGGGGAGCAGTATCCCGTCGCCGTCAAATTACAGTTTGTTAATACTAACAACACAGCTGAGTATGAAGGTTGTATCATGGGACTTAAACTTTCCCGTTCAATGGGTATCAGGCGGTTAACTGTCTTTGGGGATTCTGAATTGGTAATCAAGAAATCCACAGGAATCTATCAGACCAAAGAATTACATTTACTGCCTTACCATCGGCAAGTTCTACAGATGGCTTTGGAGTTCGAAAAAATCTCCTTTCTACACATTCCTCATAATAGGAATGACTTTGCAGATGCATTAGCAACGTTGGCCTCCTTGGTTTACATACCTGACAAGGAAAACACGCCAAGCATCACGATTGCTATGCAACATGCCCCAATCTATAGGAATTACATTGGAGAATTATCGGATGAGTTACCTCCCATCCACAACCCTTGGTCATATCAAGGAATATTTACGAGATGGATCTACACCTGCTGAGGCGAGCCTAACTGAGAAGAGGCGGATTCGTCAATTTGCTATGAAATTCTATCTGAGTGGAGATGCACTCTACAAAAGAGATGCAGGATTAGGTCTCCTCAGATGTCTAGACAAAATACCAAGCTTAGCGACTCATGAATGAGATCCATGGTGGAATATGCGACCCTCATATGAGTGGACCCCTACTTATCAAGAAAATTCTCAGAACAAGACATCATTGGCTTACACTCAAGGCTGACTGTGATGATCACGTCAAGAGGTGCTATCAATGTCAAATTCATGGGAATGCTACTCACGCCCCTCCAAGGGAACTGCACAATATGAGTTCACCTTGGCCCTTCTCAATGTGGGGAATGGACGTAATCGGGCCCATCGAGCCCAAAGCCAGTAATGGACATCAATTCATATTCACCATGATCGACTACTTCACCAAATGGGTCGAAGCAGCTTCCTTCCCCAAGGTTACTAAAGAAGTCATCATTGCATTCATCAGAAACAATGTTGTTTGTCGATATGGACAACTAGAGGTCATTGTATCAGACAATGCTAAGAACCTCAACAACAAAATGATGGAGGAGTTATGCAGAAAATTCCACATCAAGCATCTCAACTCACATCTATCTCTGAGCCAAGATGAATGGTCTTTGTCGAGGCTGCTTAATAAAAACATCAAGAAGATCATGCAGAAAATGTCAGCCAATCACAAAGGATGGCCTGACCTCTTGCCCCTGACTTTATTAGCCTACAGAACTTCAATGCGAGCTTCCACTGGGGCAACCCATGGGATGGAAGCAGTACTCCCCATAGAAGTGGAAATGGAATCCCTCAGAGTCCTGATGGATGCTCAGTTGGATGAAAACCAATGGGTATAAGACAGGTATCACCAATTGTCTTTGATAGATGAAAGGCGAACCGCGGCTATCTTCCATGGTCAGTTATATCAACAAAGGATCGCACGGTCCTACAATAGTAAAGTCCGACTACGGCAATTCAAACAATATGACTTGGTTTTGAAGAAGATCATTGACAACCAAGATCAGTCTAAGGGAAAATTCGCTCCTAACTGGGAAGGCCCGTTTGTTGTCAAGGAAGTATTGACAGGAGGTGCTCTCAGATTACAGGAAATGGATGGCGATGAATTTCCACAGCTTATTAACTCGGACACCGTGAAACGGTACTATGTCTAAAGTTACCATCAAACAAATATCCTGTTTTTGATCATCAGATTACCAGTCATTCCGGTTTTGAACCCTCTCTTTTTACAAACTCTTCGGCCCATCAGGGAAACATACACTTCAAACCAGCAGCCTGGTTTCTTGCAGTTTCTCCTGAAAACGAGGTTAAACTTTTCACATTTGCAGTTTATCCTGAAGACGGGATTAAACTTTTCACATTTGCAGTTTATCCTGAAGACGGGATTAAACTTTTCACATTTGCAGTTTATCCTGAAGACGGGATTAATCTTTTCACATTTGCAGTTTATCCTAAGGACAGGATTAAACTTTTCACTTGCAGTTTATCCTGAAGACGGGATCAAACTTTTTCTACACCTGCAGTTTATCCTGAGGACGGGATCAAACTTTTTCCACACTTGCAGTTTATCCCCATCATGGGATTAAACTTTCTTCTCCCCGCAGTATAGCCTGCACATGGGATTTGCGCTTCTCTTCAGCTGCGATTCATCCTGAGGGGCGAACTACGTCGACTTGATCTCCCGAACACTTGGGGGTACGTAGGAAACTATATTCTATATGACCCGGTCATAATAAAGAAAAACAACAAAAAAAATTCTACCCTTTCTTCACAAAAAACAACAAAAATACTTCCACACCCTTCTACCTTCTACATTCAGCGTTGAACCTACTACATTAGGTTCGAACTACGCAGACTTGATCTCCTCTTCAACAGGAGTACGTAGGCAGCCTTTCATGGTGCAGTCTAACCCCTACCAGAACAAACATATTTGTCACACGGTACTGGGATCAACCTTCCAATTGCCCTACTTCATCAGTTTTAGATCAAAGGGATGGAATTATCCAACCTCTTCTCACAAATAGAAGATATGGTGACCATCTAAGCTGTGATTGTGCCTCGAAGAGAAATACCAACCCATAAGAGATGGAATTAACTACGCTTCTCACAAATAGAAGTACTGGCGACCATCTGTGGAGCGGTAAATCTCAGAGAGGAAGAAACTATCATCCTCTCCACTTTTCCATATAGATACCAGTCCCAAGACACCAAAGATGGTAGGGATTTTCATAAATCAATGATCCGTTCTGAGAGATCCTGCGTCGTCTCAATGTCCAGCTATCAAGGATAAGTTCAGAATGTATCAAGATCAAAGGCCCTGGGGAGACAAGCAAATATCAAGCAAGTATCAAGGCATAACTAAAAGGGAAGTGAATCAACATATATTTCCCTGCCATATATAATACTATTTGATATATATACATATGTGATGTACATGACAAAAATGGCTAAGCTAGTCTGTGCAAGAAAATATAAAGCTATCTACAGATCTGTAAAGATGCGAACTATCAGATCTAACATAGCATCCCTCTCTGAAGATGGAGGTAATGTTGCGAGCTCCTGCCCAAGGGTATCTACACGAGCTAGCAGATCAGAGGCTGACTGCATGGTGGCGGAGTGCTCATCAATGTATGCACTCATGTCAGCAAGACTTACTGTCATCTGGGATCTCACTGAAGTGCTATCTGTAATGGCTGCATCCCTAGCAGATAAAGCGGAATCCCGCTCCACTATCAACGCATCCCTGGCTGATCTAGCCTCGTCCCTCTCTAACAGAGCAGTATCTCTCTCATCAAGAGCTGTCAACATCGTGGCCCTAGCCTGATCTCTGTCATAGGTTATCAGATGTAAGCTCTGCTCCAGACATCGTGTCTTAATATCTTGAAAGTAACAGTGATGGCACTTTCGGTGGGGAGAATCTATCACAAATGTTGGTAACCCATCAGTCAAGTCATCGGTAGGAATGATAGCCTCCTCTATAGGCTCCTCATTGTCATAATCTGTTTCCTCCACTGTGGATACTACCTGGATGACTGATAAAAAACTCAGCAAACTCTCGCTGATCCCAACAGGCATACAACCTGGATCTGTCCTCTGCTGCCAAATGGTGTGACGCGAAATGCTGACTCACTGCCCCCTCATATGGATGAAAGTCCTGAAACTGGTCAAACTGACACATCACGGCCAGTGGGTGGTAGGTAATCATACCCCTCAAACCAGCCAGAAGGAGGTAATCCATGCCCAGAGCATGAGTAATGAAGATGTAGGGTGAGATGAGCCCTGAACACGGCAGTTTATCAAAAGGATCTCCGATCTCTGCCAGGAAAGCGGACCAAGATGCAGCATATGTACACCCCGCAGGCTGAAAGGAGTACGACATGGCTATCTCATGGGTGAAACAAAATCCATGATGTCTGAATGTGCCAATCGGTCTCAAGTGTGACATGAACCACACATATAGCATGACCGAACTACCTGTGAATACCCCTACCGGATAAGTGCAGCAGTATGTAGCCGACCTCAAGGTCTCGACGATGATCATCGGAACGATGGTATGACCCTCCCTGAGCAAAACGGTCTGAAATTTTGATTTCTTGTCGGTCAGAGTTAAACTCCCGTCGCTTTAATGGTATTCGCCTGAATGCAGGGTATACTATACCAATGAGCTCAGCTTTCATAAACCTAGCGCGACAATACCCCACAAAGGTCCGATGCCGTCGTTTGCAGGGATACAACCCTAAACATCCCCGGCGAGGGTTACAACGCAAAAACCACGAATCATCCACGTATCCCCGGCGGGGGTTACAATGCCGAAGTTATCAAGAATATACGTATCCTCGGCAGAGGTTACAACACCGAAGTTATCAAACATATATGTATCTCCCGGCGGGGGTCACCACGCAATGCAACCATTGATACACACATCAATGAAGGTCAAGCAGCCTTGACGTCATATCAACCAATGGCAAGTAAATCCATTGAAGCAACCTTTCTCAACAAGGTTGACAATACATTCAGTGATACACACATCAGCGAAGATCAGGCAACCCTGATAGCAAAACAACTGTTGGCAGTAAATCTGACAGTCTGAGGGAACATGTTATACACATCCTCAAAAAGCCGACACAGTTTTATTCCCACAGATCTCTTCCACACAAGAGGTACCTCTATGGAGTATAAGCCAGTGTCTAGGATTCAAGACTTTGGTGATAGTCCCAACGTCAGCATCCTTGGAGACTTGGATCGCATGTCCAAGCCATCACTGATTGTCATCCCCAACAGGATTACATGGCAATCATGCTACATAGATTTGCATCATGTTGTTGCATATCGCATCATGATTATCTTACTTGCATTTCAACTGTCTAGGATTCTTTATCCTATCCATACCTTGCATTGCATGAATATGATAAAGAGGGGTATCTGTAGACACTTAAAATTTTTTGCACTCCTATTACTGACATTGCAGGAGGGTAGATTCGTCTTTTGGAGATAACCTTGAAAGACAGCTTACAAAACCATTCTAGATACTACCAGAAGTTCAGCTCCAACCCAGAACACAAATCGGGAGCATTGGATCCAAACCCGAAACACACACCAGGCATGTCATTTCCAATCTCGAAGATAGCCCCGAGATATGTAAATCAAAAGACCGGCAACAACACCGGAGAGAACAGCTCTGTCTCGACGATAACACCACAACGTTCAGTTCCAGTCCCAGAGACAACACTGGGAGTAGAAACCCCATCCTTGGTGATAGCCCCAAGAGATGCCATCATAATTTTCGGCGTTAACTCTGGAAATGCTTGTTTCAAACACATGCGATCAGCTTCAACCACATACATCCTGTCAAAGCACACATACCTCGATAGAGAGCATATACTGATGATAAAAGAGGGCACATAAACAAACAGTCCAATCTCAGAGATAACCCTAAGCAACGTCTGTTTTCCGCTTGAACCAGCGATAACCCCGGTGAGGAGTCACAACGTCATCTTACCACGTCAACAGGATGATATCGCAGCATACTAACAAGTAGTCCAATCTCAGCTGTAACCCTGAGCAACGTCTACTTTCAACTCAACCTGGCGATAACCCTGGCAAGGAGTTAAGCATCATCTTGTTCATCCGACAAATGGCACGTTGTCTCAATGCTTCATACATACATACATACAATAAAGTCCCGACAATCGAGGAATGACAATCCCGAGTGACTATTACGTGTGCCAGTACTTTGGATAGAATTTGAAGCTTGAAGACCATGGGCATAGACCCCTCTTCCTAACTTCGTACAACCTCTAATCCATGTCATTACGTAACTCTCGACACAAGCAACCCGAAGAAGTACATATATGCTTCGTTTGGATGCTCGGATTGAAGTTCTGCAAGTTCGATTGGACATTACACTGCACGACTGCACGTACTATGAGACAGCGGACCCATGAAGCCCTGGCCCACGACCAAATAGCAAGAAGTTGACTCAAAAACCCACCCGTCTATAAATATAGAGGGGGTCACCATTGAAGAGAGAGAGAGGAAAAAAAGCGAGGAAGCCCTGTCCATTTAGCTCTGCATATACATCTTTTGAGTGTTTCCTCTTCTTTAAACATCAGTTAACCCATATATAGATACTTTTTATCCGGTGGGAGCTGAGTGTTCATCCAATTAAAGTCAAAGAAGTCTACTTTGGCAGTCCACTGTTAGCCTTCTTACATTCAAGAGAGTCTCTTTCTCCTATTTTCACACACGGTTGTACACATTGAGAGTCGTGTGAGTGTGTTTGCCCGGACTTCTGTCCGTGGTTTTCATTTTTGTTTGTATATATATATATATATAGACTAACATTATCGAGTTATGCCTCGATTGAGCCTGAGACTTGATGCCCGAGCGTTTATCTATTTTTATATATATATGTGTGGTCGACTCATTCTCGATGAGCCTGAACTTTGGTCCGAGCGCTTAATTACTTATATATATATATATATAATCGCTGTCGTATATATCTCGATGAACACGGATTTTATATTCAGTGCATTTACTCGTTTATATATATATACATATATATAATTGCTGTCGAACATATCCGATGAGCCTGGATTTACATCCAGTTCATTTACTGCTTTTATATATATATTTGTACATATATATATATTTACATTTTTGTCAGGCCTGAAGTTTACTCCGTGGCTTTTTACAGCTTTATTTACATTACGTCCTGCCTGGAGTTCACTTCGTGGCAGTTGATCGTTTTTATAGCTTTATTTACATTTTGTCCCGCCTGGGATTCACTTCGTGGCGGTTGATAATGTTCATATATATATATATATATATATATTTACAGCTTTTATATATATATATATATATAATCGCTATCGCTTTCCATACAAATTGCAAAGATTCTTGTGAGCCTAGGAATCATGTGATCACAAAGTTCGGGCTTTACTAAATCTAGATTCGATTCCCATGATGGACATTTTCTCGTCAGAAGCGACTTGTACATTATTTTACAATGTCTGAGTTTCCTTGGATGGCTGTCATGCCCATGAGGAATTCAACACTGCTGTATATTATTTTCTCGAGGATGCCTCACATCTCGAAAATAAAAGCAAACAAGCCGGACATTTAATAATAAAAATGGAAGTATGAAAAGGTCTCAATTCCTATTGAGCATAAGGTTTGAAAAACCTCTTTTATAAAACTTCATTGCTAAATCAGGTTAAAATCAATTTTCATATAAAATTCAAACCTTGTGTATATAGGTGCGAACGAGGCCTCACACTACTTTCATATAGTTGCTCATTGATCCACACACACACACATACATTCATATAACAGTTTCTTTGAAAAGTGGCGGTCACCGTGGCAACACAAATGTCGGGGGGTGCCTAACACCTTCCCTCCGCATAATCAAGCCCCCGAACCCTTAATGAATCTCTTGTTTCACAGACTTCGCCTAGCGATTCAAAACACTTTGGGTCAATGTGCAAAACCTTTTCTATTATTATAAGTTAGTGCAACCAAATTAAATACACCAATCAAGCGACTCTTAAAGTCAATCGCCAACATTATAAATGTCGGACCTTTTTCACTTGTTTTTTCAAACAAATCTCATATTAACATGAGAACACCAAAAGACAAGTAACGAAAAGGGACATTAAAAATCCGACGTCGACAATTTAATTATAAACTTAATGAACAAATCTTCAACCAATATCTATGTATAATTATATTGGATTTCTTCTATTATTCTTCACTTATTTTCCATTATCATCTTTTAAATATTAAATCATTTCATATATTATCATATTACGTAATATATGAAAATACTAAAATTAATTAACATAATCATTTCATTTTCTTAATGTAAAGCACATATATTAATTCACCATTTTACTTGAGTGAATTACCCCTTCCATTCAATTTACTATCACTCCACTGTCACACAAGGCTTTAATATTCAAGTTATATTATTCCATAATATAATTTTCCACTTAATTTAACCAATTTTTATTCTTGTTTAGTTAATTTCCATAACTAACTCTCATTGAATTCATGGTCACTATCTACATCCCTTCATGGGCACTATCTATATCAAATATGACCCATATGATACCATATTAGCCACTAATATACAATTCTCATAGTTCAATTTACACAAACTCATCATGAACTGTCTAAAAACCAGCACGGCCGCGCGGGTCTTAGGCTTGAGAGTGGCGCGATCTCGCCATCTTAAGTTAGGACGCAAACATGTTATGCTTCAATAGAAATAGAACTTTACTAACAAATCATTTAACATGCTCCATACATGCTATCTCATTATACTAACCAAAATAAATCTCCAATGACTACATTCTTCAATAATTTAGAGATTAAACTTTAAGTTCAACTCTTCTTTCTTTAATCTATACATTTAACCATATCCCAATATTAGTTAATAAATCTCTAACCAATATTTAACTAAAGATATATCAATTTTCTTCTCTCGTCAACAACGTACATATATACAAGTCCAAACCTAGCACACATCGAGTCTTTAATAGTATTCAATATAGTACATTGAGTGGTTTCCCACAAACAACCAACAAATTAGTTTCTTTCTCGTCTACACTATTTTCATAGTGAGTTAAATTGGTTACTAATTCGTATATACCTCCACTCTCTGAAGAAATCGTTTAGCACAACTCCTATACATCCACCATTAAAGGTACAATTGTAGTGCCTTAGACTTGATACTTACTCGTACATATACTCAAGAAATTAGTGATTATCAAAGATGCTTAATGTCACCAACTTACTATGATAAAATAATTTCACATACATTATTTAATATCGATAGATAAATTTCTATCCATCTTCTTTACTTCAAATAACTCGCCTCTCCAATAAATATCAAATATATAATAATAATATATTTATAAAACATAGAAATCATTTATTGCATAATTTATATTACCCAATGCGACACAATACCACATACCTTATGCCTTAAGAATTTTATTTACTAAATTCTTATTTTAATATTTTCTAAAAATTAGGGTTCTTACACGAAGTGCGATTTGTGATGTAAGATTTGCGAAAGTATTTTAACATTCATCATACCATTCATTGCATTGCATCATTAAATTTATCTTATCATATTTCAAGTGTCTATTAATCTTTATCATGTTCATTCTACTGCATTGCATAAACATGATAAAGAGGGGCATCTGTATACACTAGAAATTTCATTTTTTTTGTAACTAACCATGCAGGGGGCAAAAACATCTTTTTACACCTCGAGGGATAGTCAAAAGCCACGTCAACCATGGAGACAACCCTGGGAGAGAAAAGAGGGAATACTAACAACATAACTTAAACAATAATCATCCAGCTGCAGATAAGGTCACAAAGAGCCATCCCAAAAATCTTGAGTGCAAACTGCAAGATAATTCAATGGGCTGCTTATAGAGACTTGAAGATGTTATTCTAGTCATGGACTCATCTTCCAAAATTCAAAAAAGATAAATCCCTATGTCATTACGTAGCTCTCGGAAAGAGCTTTCTGGAATGGTATGACACATCTCCATCGGATTCCCGAATTGCAAGTTATGAATGTTTCAGCAGACAAAACATCGATCGAGGGAACAAACTTCGAGGCAGCAGGGCCCATAAGACCCAGTCGCAACTGCATTTACAGCTATCGCAGGTCTACCTTTAGCTGGCCTAGTCATTAAATATCAGCCCCCAACTCATTTTTAGAGAGAGAAAATCAGTTTCCAAGTTTTAGAGAGAAAATTCAAGAGCTAGAGAGAGAAAGGGAGCGATTCTTCATCTCAAACTCTGTAAATCTCAATTGTAAACATTTATATACATATAAACTCTATTATATCAACTTTTAACCGGTTGAAATCAAGTTTTGAAAGCTTCTAGCCGTTCATTGTGCAGTTTTCGCGCTATACTCTAAGATCTTAGATCTGAGTTCATTTACTGCTTTATTATATATAAAGGGTGTATATATATGTATATATGTGTGTGTGTGTGTATGTATATATATATATTATTTGGTTGTGCAGAGATCAATGTTTTAACCGTTCATTTTCGTGTAAATACTAAATATTTAAAGTGTATTGATTAGATCTAGCAAGATCTAGCATTCATGAACAGGTCCAAAAGCTTAATAGCTTGACCCATTTTGTTAGATTTGCTAAGATCTAGGTAGATATAGTTTACTTTCATGTTTTGTAAATATTAATGCGACCATGCGACCCTAGATCTATATCTAGAGGAAACGTGAAGCTTTGTTACTCACATATAAGGATTTAATCGATAAATCACTACTAGAAAAACAAGAATACGTGACAGAATTTTGTGACAGTTTTTAAAAACAATCACAAAAGATAGTAATTTGTGATGGACTTTTTAAGCAATCACAAAATAATAGTATATATGATGGCTCTTAGTGATGACTAATCTTGCCATCAATGTATTATAATTGTGATGGCCATGTCAATCACACCAATTTTTTTATGCAACATAAATTTTCTTTTTGTGACGCACTAAGTCATCACTTATAGATATACCGTTTTCGTGATTGCATTTAAGCTATCACTAATATTTTAATGTAAGAAATAATCAAAACATTATTTTATGATGGTCGTGACAATCACTAAAAAAGATAGATTTTTATGACGACTTTTATTTGCAATTACAAAAATAAGGTATTTTGTGATGAAATTTTCAAGCCATCACAAAATAATAAAATATATGATGGCTCTTAGTGATGACTAATTTTATCATCACTATAGAGTATTTGTGACTGCAATTGCAATCACCAAATCTTATGTGAAAGTAATTTTGTTTAATAAGTCAACTCACATATGTTTCCTTTTATATTTTGTTTTAAAATTGTAATCATGATCTGGACTTAGGTGTAGTGGTAATACTCGTTATTTAGTTTGGAAATGGGAGAGGGTTCGAATCCTGCAAGTATCATTCGATACAATTAATATAGTGAAATAAATTATATGTAAATAGAGATTCACATTCTTACATTTGATCCTTAAAGTATTATTTTTTTTTGTGATGACTTTGACAATCATAATAGATTATGTGTTAATGTGATTATATTAATCATCACAAAAGCCTTAAGCGTTTGCATGATTGCCAAAACCATCACATAAAACCTTTCATGATGGGCGTATACAAGATGGCCATTGTGATGCTTAAAGCCATCACGTAAACCTTTCGTGATAGTTTTTCTACTTTTTGTGATGGATTTTGGCCATCACAAATGACCATTTTTTTAGTAGTGAATCCCTTGTTTAACGAAGTTTTAAGTTAGATGTATATATTATGTTTAAATATATGTCTTGAAAGCTTTTAAATGATATCATGTGATCCTAGAAACCACAAGGTCAATGATTGAATCAATTTAACTAGATCGTGTTCCCATGATCGACTTATTTAAGTTTTACATCCAACTTACAATCCATTGTACATATAATATTAGGCCTTAAAATGGTTATCTGGATTTAAGGCCCTGATATAGTGAAATCATGGTTTGTGGTGCTCGAGCTTACTTCGATGGCTTCCATGCCTATAAGGAGCCCGACCCTTGTAGATATTTATTTCAATACTATCAAAGATGCCTCGCGTCTTAATAAAATCAAATCAAGTAGAATCTAGAATAAAATTAGAAGTATCAAAAGGTCTCAATTCCTATTTGGAAAAACGTTTTGAAAACTAACATTCAAAACCTCACTTTCATATGCTTTAAATGGAAAAATGAACTTTTATTTAAATCAAATCATTTGTGCATAGGTTCAAAGAGGCACAACACTACTTTCAAAATAAAGCACTAAATATCTTTTCAAAACAAAAGCTTTCAACACACACACACATACACATACTTAGGGAATGAAAAAGTAGCGGTAATCGTGTTTCACAAAAGTCGGGGGTGCCTAACAGCTCCCCCTTGTTTAACTAAGCCCTCGAACTCTATGAATCTCGAGTTCCAGACCAATTAAACGGAGTCACATATTGGGCCATATTGTAAAAATCTTGAAAATCTAGTTGAGTTGGTACAACCATTTGAACTCATACCAACTGGCGATTATGTCTAATTCGGCCCAATCACATAAAATCAATCTTTTCAAAATCATCGACGTGTATGTCGGTCTTTTCCTAAAACTCACTCTTTAAGAAAGATAAAATAAATTAACTAACCTAGTGAAAGATAAAGGGTAGAAACACATAGGAATTGAAGTTTCCCGGCGTCGACAATAATCAAAATAACGATTTAAAAAGAAGAACGAACAAAAAGTGTAGTTGATGTTGTTGATGGACAAATTTAAAACCATCTTTTGTATGTTGTTGATGAATAAATTTAAAACCATCTTTTATATGTTGTTGCTGGAAAAGTTTAAAACAATCATTTGTAAGTTAGTTTTAATGTCTGAGAAGAAGGAAATAGAAATATACGAATTATTGAAATATTACATGTGAAATGGATTAAGAACGAGCTATAATGAAGTTACAGCAAAAAAACTAAGTAAAAGACGCTAAACGTTGAAATAATAGTTTAGTACGATTTCTGAAAGAATTTTAAATGGTAATTAACGATTGGGAATAATGAAGATTTTATGGGGGTAAATATAGACGTAAGTAAAATAGAGATGTAGGCTCAAGAACGAGCTCATTCCGATAACAGAAGAGCAAGTTATGAAGGTACAAAGTGGGTGCAATGAAAACATTGAAACAGTCAAAATTGACAAAATAGTAACCTTAGACGTTGTCGGTGTGGGTCGGGATGTGCCACTGGTAAGCCTAAATGGGCGCAGGGAGCGCTGAACCTGCATGAGGTTGGACAACTTTTATGTCCTTCAGTAAATCGGGCATAACATTTTCATACAAACTCCGATTAAGATGATTCAAGATAATCTAGAAAGATAAGAGACATACCTACAACTTTTATTTACTAATTTTTGAGATTTGAGGTTGGGAGAAGGGTTCAAAATGGCCATTTGTAGGACTATTGTGCAGTCAGAGATAATCTTAAGGAATCGAGCATGCGCGTATGTAACGTGTAATGCTTCTAATAATAAAAGATATTGTTCTAAGTTCTAAAACAGGAACATTATGAAATATAATGATGCTTAACATTAATCAATGATGTATTATATAAATATATGAGCATGCTAAACCTATGTAAGGGAGGCGAATCGAGCGTTTGACATATAAACTTTGAAACGCCGTGTCAAGTTTTAATGAACTTAAAAATTGGTTTAATTCAAATAAAAAAAACATTATAATGTATGTAATGAGGTTATTGTTGTGAGGTCCCCAAATCCGGATACTTAAAACCCGAACTCGGTACTTCACGATACCATTTCTATGAGCGGAATAATACTAATAATAATAACAATAATATAAAACTTAACTTAAGTTTACATATACATCAGAGTCTTTCTCCCAAGTACGTAACCTTTAAACATTCATTACATGTCATAATATATATATATATATATATATATATATATATATCATAGTCTTCATAGTCTTATAAAACTATTACAAATCTTGCCACAATTCTTATTTGGTTAGCTTTCCTTTCCTTTGCTTCTACCTCAACTTTCTTTACGGTCCTTCACACTTAGTAGAAAACATTTAAATTAAGCAAGGATGAGCATTTGAGTGCCCAAAGAAGTATTATATATATATATAAAATTTGAAAGAATTTAAATGTTTTCTTAATAATATTCTTCTACAACTAGTCGTTAGAGTTGTGAAGTAATCTGCACCAATAATAATTCATAACAACCCTCTTTCAAACTTTTTGAAACTACGTATTATTCGTATATGGGGTTTCGTGACATACCATGAACATTGTTTTTCATTTTCGAAAAGGTTTAAACAGAGATTCATCTGTAAGCCGTCATGACTTACGGGTACGGAGGGTGATCGGCCCTGTTGTACCCTGTATTGATCAATACTACATTTACATGAATGATGTTATCGTTCGCTCTGTCTGCCTTGGGCGCATAAAATTTTACCATTATCGGGATGTTCATATCTGTCGGATTTTCATAACAAAGGTCTTATATAATTCAACATATATGTATATCAAATGTGTATCAACATGCGATGAAAGACAATGATTGTCCAAGTGGGGACACTTGTATAATCATTTATAGAAATTTAACGAACATAATTTATTTATCCGAATTATCATATACTAGCATGTTGATAATCAATGGGCTTATATAATATAAGTTTAACAATCTGTATAATAATATAACTTTGAAACATTCTTACACTTGTCCATTGCATAAAGAAAATGCAAAGTTAGGATACTTGCCTGATGCGCTGCTTACAATTACGCAACTTAGTTTATCTTTTATGAAATCACCTATCATTAATCAGATCATTTTACTGATTAGTATATCATAACGTAACACATAACACTGCCTATTGCAGTCAGCACATTCCTAATCACATTGCCACACAACTTTAACAACCATTGAATCACAAATAAACACATATCCAATTAAATTATCTAAGTCCAGATCAATTTCTGAAACATGTCGGTCTACCGACAGCTTTTTCGGGTAATTATCGAGTCTAAGACTCTAAACCGTAGTTCAATATCCATTTGGATAACTTAAACATTAGTCACACTATTTTTCATGGCCTTATAATAATTATTAAATAATTATTATCATTTATCATAATTTTGAAATATCGTAATCATTATTAAATGATTTAAATATTAAACAATTCTATTATCATTAATATTTAATTAGTATTAAACTATTAATGAAACCATTGCCAAAATATTAAAGTTATGTATAATAACTCAAATATTTTTAAAGTATTTATAATACCCTTAAATGATTTTTAAAATATTTAAAATCATTATTAAATAATTACCATTAATATTTAAATATTAATGAACTATTATTTAAATATTAAAAGTCATTAATTATAATTTAAAATATTTTTAATCCATTTATATCCTTTTTAAATGATTTTAAATAAATAAAACCATTTTTAAACTATTTATTTAATATAATTATTAAATAAATTTAATATCATTTATAATAATTTAATAATCATTAATATTAAATTATTAAAGAAATTATCCTTTAAATAGTAAAAGTTATATTTTATAACTTAAAATATCTTTAAACACTTTATTTTTATTTAAAATGATTATTATAATAATAAAATCATTTTTAAACTAAATTATTTAATATACTTATTAAATAACTTTATTATCATTAATCATAATTAATTAATGAAATTTACCTTTAAATATTAAAAGTTATATTTTATAACTTAAAATATTTTAAATACCTTCTTATTATTTAAAATGATTTTAATATAATAAAATCATTTTTAATTCATTTATTTAATTCATTTAATAAATAACTTAATTATCATTAAAATTAATTTATTAATGAAAATTATCAAATAATATTAAAAGTTATTAAAATAACATAAAATATTTTTCTTATATCATAATATAATTTTAAATGATCTTTCATGAATTAAAATCATTTTAAATAATTTATTTAATATAATCATTAAATAAATTAATTACTTTTGATATTCCAAAAATATTAAATATTTATGAAATATATTTAAAATAATTAAAATATAATTTTCGGATATTAAAATAATTTTTAATAATTTATTTTGTATTTTTAATAATTGAAAACTAATTTTCTATAATTATTAATTAATTTCCGGAAAATAATTTATTTTCTGTCGCTAAAGACCACCTATAGCGACAGAACCGTCGCTATAGGTGTTCTTCATGTTCTTCATGTAAACCCAGATGAAGATCACCAGTTACCGAGTGCACTACTTTGACCATGATTAAATCTCAGTGTATTGTGTTTCTCGGAATTACAAAAACTAGATTTTGTAGACAAAGTTCAAGACTACAAGATACAACAAGCAACATGGACAAATCACATAACATCAAATGTATATAATCGCCCCAAACTTCTTTGTCGGAGGTCGTTTTCTTCATTTCGGGTTTCCCGAATTGAAGAAACGAGGCCGAAGCGACCACCATTAATCGCCCGAAGAACTTGCAATATATTAACTGCTTTTTGAGACCTAAGAGCTTTAATGTGTAGACAACATGTAGGGCTACATATTCATTACATAAACTAAACAAAACATCAACAAATCGATCGGGCTTACACGTAGGTCAACCAGCGACAGAATCATGTTCATGGGTTTTCCGGTTTTCCGGAAAACCGAGAACACGAGCCTCTCTACTACTTTGACCCGACCACCAATTTGAAAGATATGAAATGTTTTAACGATATAAAAGCATTATTCCATAGTTAATATACTAAACTACAATCTAGCTTCAACAAATCAAACAAAACAACAACTACTGAGCAAGATCCGGCCACAAATCTATTGTCGACTCAAAACCGTTTACGGGTTACCCGAACTCGGTAGGCCAAGTTCTAATTGACTCACTTTGACCTCAAATAACTTTTGATTTATAACAGATATGACCTTGATTCTTGTACCAGATGAAAGATCACATACTAGACTACAAAATCCTATACTTAAACAACAAAAATCATAACTGAGTAAGAATCTGTGGCCACTGACATTCGTTGTCAGACCACAATTATCAAAATTTCCAGATTTTCTAAAATCAATGATTTGAGCATTTTGAAGTTATGGATCTACGTAATACCAACCCAGATCATCACTAGAGACTAAATACAACATATTCTAACAACAAAACTAACATCTAACAATCGAAATTTTGGAATGAAATTAAAGCTTGAGTTTCATACCTTTAATGTCCAAGATCTCGATTCTGCTAGTGATTTGTTGTTGGATTTAAATGGGAACTTCAATAAGGGACTATAAAGCTTGATATTTTCTGGAGGTTTGGGGCTTAAGAGAATTGTAGAGTGTTTGTGCAAATTTTAGTAAACAACCTACTTTCTCTCTCCTTCAATCTATATATATAATGTGTTGGATACATGAATGAGCTGATATAATGGCTGATTGTTGTCCTCTTAGAGTCAAGGTAGTGGTTGATTTGGTGAACAACTTCACCAAGTTGTCAAAACCTACAAGCTAGCCTCTTTAATGCTAAAAAGGGCAAAATGGTCATTTCCTTAAATTTCTAGAAAAGTGCCTTAAGGGTTTAGGGTTTAGACATTTTAGTGTTTAGGGTTTGAGCCAATTTGGGTAAACAAAAATCTAGGATTTCTAATTTAGGGTTTGCACACAAAAATTAAATAAATAAAATTAAATAACTTTTAGTTTCTAAAATTTTGCAAAATAAATTTGTTAATTAATTTATGTTTGTAATTACATGAACATTAGGGTTTATTACCCTTAATCATAACGAACTTTGCTAATAAAGCAATTAGGGTTTAAAACATCGATCATTACGGTTTCTAGAAATACAATTAGGGTTTCTAGAAATTAAATTAGGGTTCTAGGTTTTAGGGTTTTGATTTACTAATTACGTTTATTTTAATTAGCAATTAAAGTCTATCACACGTGTTATTAATCAACGTAACACAATTCTTGATGATCAAACCTCCTGGTTTAGGTTTTTTCGGATTAGGGTTTCTAATATTGGAAATTAGGATTTTCTAAATATTAGAGTTTCGAAATTTTAATTAGGGTTTACCTAATTAATACATTTAATACACGTCATAATTAATATTACATACTTATAAAACAATCTCATACTCTAATTTGGATCTCAAATTAGGGTTTAACATTATTATCGGTTTGGGTCAAAATATACCGTAATTGACAACCATTATCAATACTATTATATACCGTATATATTCATAGTAATCGAAAAATCAAAATATAAGTAATATTATATTATTATTCTCATACCTTGACAATAATCCAAAATTAGGGTTTGGATTCCATATCGATTATTCTTTCATATTTAACCTTAATAATTAAGGTAAAATAATTAACTTAATAATCAGTACAAAAATTCATATAATTAAATAATTATTATATTTATTCTAAAAATCACTTCATATATTATTTAAATAATATACGATTATATATTCATGGAAAATAATTAATAAAAACATTACTATCTTAAAATTAATTGTTATAAGAATATACTTTACAATAATCAATAATTCTAAAATAAATTTACTTGTAAATATTCATGTAATAAATATATTTTTATTTACCACATAAATACATATACATATAATCTTGTACAAATCCTCATCCTTAAAATTAAAAAAAAAAAAAAAAAAAAATTTATACGCAAAATTTAAGATTTATTTATATAGAAAATATCGGGTTGTCACAATTGTGAACCAGTAGGGATGTATGATTATGAGGGTCGTAACGTTTTCGAACAACACGACGTCGGGAGATAATCTTGGAGTTTCATCGCATAAGTTAATCTATAAAACGTGAAACATATGAAATGAAATGAAGATAGTAAAGGCATAAAAAGTGACCTTAAGATTTAATTCTAAACTATGAACTATGTTAAGAGAAGTATTACGAGTCTAATAACATGGACATAAAAAGTAATAAATAAAGTTAATGTAACGCAATAATCAACGTCTTTACGTGATTAATTGATGTGATGTTCTTATATGATATATAGTTCAATTGAAGAATGGTCTAAAGTTGTAAGCTGTGACACCCCCAAATCTGGGTACTCCATTCCCACAGTATTTGATGCTCACTATCTAAAATAATTATATCAAACTACCCATAATAAAGGATAAAGACATAGCTTAAATAACTTTAACAATAATCTTTCCCATTAAAGGGTTACATCAACTTAAATCAATCCCAAGTAATCTAACCTTAAACTATTACATAAGTCTGCAGAATACATCACAATATAACATAAGTCTTATAACATAATTCATTTAAATAAATACAAATAAGTCATCATCACTTGGACATCTTGCCCTTTCCTTTGCTAGAAGACGACTCATCCATTTTCTCAACTTTAGCTGCAGTGTTTAAATGCAAGAGTGAGCAAGCAATTGCTCACTAATATAAAGAATGATAATGGCAACAACATAAGGTTAAACATTGAATACTGAATAATAGAGAACTTGTTCTACAAATCAAAAATAGAAAACAAGCTCAGGATTTATATTTGAGGGTCTTTAAGACCATGAACTATGTCTCGAGGTTATTAAGTATTTCTACTTCCACCTTTAACAGTCATTAGACTATACAAACCTTAACTTTCGTACTTAGGGGGATTATCCCTTCGTACCATGTATTGTGCATAAACATCTAAATGCTAACGCATACATAATCCCCTATATTAGGGTTGTTCATCTCAGTTTGACTTTAGGATTTCCGCACTAAAGAAAGTTTAGTTTGGAACTAGCTTATCAATGGTTCTAGAATTTTAAAACATTCATCATATAGATTAGCCCATTCAATAAGAGTTTTCTTACTATTTGAAAGTTTAGCTCAACAACATAAGTTTGAATAACAATAACTAAGTCAAGATTGAATATCAGTAACTTACGATTGAATAGACATGGTATATACATAGTGTTACATCCAAAGGAATAAGAAAAATCTCATTTGAAACAATGAACTTGAACAGTTTATGCTTTGAAGATAAAGAAATAAAGTAAGGGATTTGCTCAACATAAGACTAGAGTTTAGGAAACTTGTATAATGATAAATTAGGGTAGAAAGCTTTCTTGAAAACAAAAAGGTAAACATAGTTAAGAAACTTGAATTCGTTATAAAGAGAGTGAAGTTAGGGAACTTGCCTCATGCGTAAGCTATACAATTACTAAAAACGTTCGCCAAATACCCTAAATATACCATTAAGATCATAATACCAATTAGTTATATTAAAACTAACTTCATGTGCTTACTTCTCATTTTAGTCAAGTCTATAGTCTCTAAATTAAGAACTGATTATTTTAATCATTAATGTGCCATAAATCGTCACTCCTAATTATATAACAATACCCAACATGGTGATTGAATATCAACACAAATTCTCATGATATCGCATTACAAACTTTCACGACTTACTAGTTTATAATCTTTAGTTTCAACATTGTGATTACTATATGTTATCATGTCTTATAGCATGCATTAGGCCCTTTTACAATCACTAAAATATATTAAGTTAACCTTCTCTAAGCTATCTTTTAATATGAGTTCCTCATTGGTGCGATGACCATTTGGCGTGTACACGCCCATGTCTCCTTTTTGCATCCGTACCATGATGAACCGAACTAATTTTCCGGAGATATTTATCTACCGTTCTAAGCCAAAAAAACCCAAATTCTTTACCCAACACTCAATTAACCAAACCCAAATGTTTATAAGCTTTATAAACTCAAAACCAAATATTTATACAGCAATTCTAACATCACAAATCACATTCTAGAGGATTAAAAATCATGTTTTTGCTATTTTCTTCAAATTCAACACATATAGCGAATTCAATCGCCAAACCTTTGTTTCTTAACCAAATTACACCATTTTATTTGCGTTGTTTCCATTTTCCAATATATTAACCATAACAGCCATCAACTTACAGATTCTACCATGAATTCCTAACCAATTTTAGTCTCAAACTAAACTAGAATACACATACTATCCCATATCTCCAATTTCTTCAATTTAAAACATGATTTCTATGAATTTGATCACTAAAAATTGCTCATATACAATAATTATCAGATTATATACACATATAATTAACATTTTAAGCACAAATACAACAAACTCAAATCACAGGGAATTATAAACCAAGAGTTAGAATTAGGAATAGATTATACCTTTAATCCTTGATTATTGTAAAGAAGAATGATAGAGAATTTACTAGCTAGTGTAATGAAGAATGATAGAGAATTTTTATGTAATTCTCTCTAGTACTTCCCAAGTTTCTATGTTTTCTTCCTCTATTCTATGTTTTGGAACAAAAGTTATAATATAGACCAACAGTATGCGTAAAACTGATAAGCGTGATTTATCAGTTTATCACAGCAAAGGTCTTCAGCTGTTATGTAACGACCGAGAAATTCGGATCCTTTATAAAATAATTTTATTTAATAAAATGATGAATAAAATTATATTACTTGTTATTAGTACCTGTTAGTAAGATGAATATCATTCTATAACCTAGAAATGTCAGAACTTAGTAGTATTTTGACTACATGAGAGAATTAAAGTGTTTGAATTTCCAAGACGAAAATAAAAGTTTTCTGAGAAATTTTCTGAAAAACACTATTCATCAATATCTGCTCGGGAATTATTTTTGAACTTTCAAGAAATACATAACGATAGAATATCGAAGTGAATTGGATTATGTAATAATAATTCAAGTATGGAAAATGTAATTTTTCGCATGTGGACTTAATTCAAGAATGCTAAGGAAAATAAAGCATTAGAAATTAATGTAATGATTGTATGATATGTATGTATTGTACGAGGTAATGAATACAAGTATAGTATAAAGTATTATACGAGTATGTACGAAGGATGGAATATCGTATATTATGAATGAGTATACGAGTTAGAATACGAGTATAATACGTAGAGAATATGTAATCAAGCTTATAGCCAAATGAATTGGACTTGTAGGATTGTAGTAAATTGTAAAGTCCAATAGAATTAATGTGCAAGCCCAAGTGTGTGTAATGTTAAAGCCCAAGTGGTGGTTAATGAGAAGTCCAAGTAAGTTGGTAATACAAGCCCAAAGTTAGTTAAGTTAATTAAATCTGAGCCCAAGCTAGGATCCAATGGGTTAGAGTGACCCATGGGGAAACCCATAATGTGGTTAATCTTGGTGACCAAGACAATTATGTGAGGACCCAGAAAAAAATTGTAATGACCAAGTATTTTATTTGGTGGGAAAGTTAACTTAGTATCTAGGAAATGAATAGTAAGGAGGTGGGTTTGGTGTATTGTCTAATATGCCCTCACTTTGGTTTTCCTATAAATAGAAAGCTAGGATTTCATTTGTTTCTTGTTCTTTTTCATCCAACACAATTAACTTATTGGTTAGAGAGAATAAGCAAGAATAAGCTACTTTCATTTGTTAGAAAAGATAAGAAGAAAGCTAGTTCAACAAAGGTAATGATCTCATGTCATTGGTCTTTCATCTCTACCATTATAGGATGATAAGAGAAGTCTGGATTAATGATCATGTATGCAAAGAAATGATAGGAAGAAATAATCTAGGGACTTAAGTCCTAATAAGCCGAGAATAAGCACTTTGTTCATGAATAAGCTATGAACTAAGGAAGAATTTGTAAGACTTATAACATGTTTTTATGGTTGAATATAGTATGATAAAAGTATGTATGAATGATGGTTAAAAGATTTAAACTATTATAACTCATGATAATTGAATAATATGTAGTTTATACTTTGATAAGTTATAAACTCGTGAAGAATAAGGCATAACTTATGAAGAAAATAAGTTAATGTAATTTTTAGGTTGACATGTCTCTATGATGAATAGAGATCATTTGGAATGATAATCAAATCATAAGTAATGAAGCTATGCCGAAATTCTCACGGTTGGACGGTAATCGTCGAATTCGTGAAATTCTCGGATTAGAGGTCAAATTTTGATATTGAGTTTGGAAACATTGGTTTTCGATGGGAACAAGTCTTATTTGGAATTATAGAGTTGCGGACTCAAAAATGGCTGAATTCTGACTTAGAACGAAGAAACGAGCATTGAATGTTCACGAACATTTATCGTTTTTGTTAAAAATGAACCAATATATGAATTTTGAGTAAACAAAGTCAAAAATAGAAAATTCTTGCATGAACATGTAGAGTATCTAATTTGTGAGCTAATGGCTTTTGAAAGAGCCAATTCGGACTTAAAATGATCAAATTTGCGATTAATAAAGTTCACAGTAAAATCAAAATTGTCAACTATCTCGATGCACAAGTAGTCAAGGCGCGTCATGATAAAATTCAAGGCTTAAAGGTGGCTATTTGCAAGTACCAAAGTACCATGCCCAAAACTACTGTAGAGTCATACAGTGGCGTGGCCATTTGAGTTATGTGTGTCAAGCAACTCCAAGGTTGGGCTCGCTCTCGCTAACCTGCCAGAAAGAAGGTAAGTTGTATAAGGATGACCGCATCCCAAAGACCAAATTTTAAGAAGTGTATGATGAAGAAGGTTTACAAGTATAGAATGAATGGTAATCGTATGGAAAAGAAGTAAGCTTTATTATAACATTGTTAAGGCATTATTAAACGTTAATTATGATATATAAAGATTGAAGATAAGTAATCAAACAGGAACGTAACGACGATGTGAACTATAAACAGAAAGTCAGAACCAATAGTAACAAATCTAATACAGGATTAGATTGAGAAGAAGGATAAGATTCATTAGGAATCATGCATCTTTATTCATGAGCTAATGTATTATATGATGTGATCATCTACTGTAAAGACCTTAAGGACTTAACGTGAACGTGTAATAACCGTAACAGACGCTGAAGGCAAGTATTCTAACCCTTGTCTAAGTTCAATCTAGACAAGCTTTGTGGTTCATGTATTCTTACGCATGAATTATTGTATGATGAAGTTAAAGCCAAATCTTTCGGCTAGACTTATGATATGTTGGATTTCTTACAATCTATTAAAGTATGGTCAATATTTTACTAAGTTATATTGATGTGGTTTTCAAATGAAGATTGAGTATGTTAAAAATGTTTTGTTGTCAAATGACAGGCACGTGAGGTTGCCACAACTTAAACGTACATACGTTTAATGAATGTAGAGGTGATCAACATAGAGTACTATAGGTTGATCACCTAGACGTGCTCGTAAGAAATTCCTTACTAATGGACTTTGTGTCGGGATGTCCCTTTCAAAGAAAGTATGAAATGCTCAAGGTCTTGGACCGGAATTGATGTTTTACTGAATATTATCATTGTAAAACGTTTTAAAGAAAGAGAAGTGTTATTTTGAATTATCGATAGTACTTCATAACTATTTTTCAGTTATTGAAGATATAAGATTTGTATGATTCAAGCATATTATCAAATAGAATTGTTGTACTTGCTGAGCTAGTCATGCTCACTCTTGCTTGAACCATATGAATGCAGCTAAGACCGAACGAACCAAAGGATCCGGCAAGGATAAAGGGAAGGCGAAGATGAACACGTAGAATACTTTTGTAATAGTATAGGGTTGTGATGATAATATTTGATAGTATGACAAGAACAAATGTAACGGTTATAAAGAACCTGTTGAATGTTAATATGGATTTTTAATATATACATAAGACATATTCGTTCTTTTGAGGCATTTCAATTGAATATTTGTGTGAATTGTAATACCGTGGAGCACCATCTGTCGAGTTGGAAGATACCCGAATTTGGGGGCGTCACATGTTACACTAACCAAAAGCCACAAGGCTTTGTTTGCCTTGCACACTAAAACCCCCACTTAATTATTTTTATATTTTCTTATCATATAGTTTTCTTGTCACACTTTTATTTAATTAATTTTAATAACTTACAATTATAATTATAATTTCTATTATAATTATATTTATACTTAACAAATTACTACATATCTAATTTAATTATTAAATTAAACGAGAACATCATTTTATTTAATTTAATTATTTCCTTAAATATTAAATAATTCATTTAATTTAATTATTTCATTAAATTAAATCTTCAAATAATAAAATTACCATTCATTAAT
The DNA here is from genome assembly GCA_020205605.1 of Panax ginseng. Classification (NCBI taxonomy): domain Eukaryota; kingdom Viridiplantae; phylum Streptophyta; class Magnoliopsida; order Apiales; family Araliaceae; genus Panax; species Panax ginseng. The sequence continues at coordinate 95,817,279 of CM035129.1, forward strand.
TTAGTTAACATACACTTAACTAAATTATTACACCACAATTTCATTAATTATTTATTTATCTTAATAAATAAATCAATTAAAATATTTATTTAATTCAATAAATATTTAACATAAATTACAAAATTTTCAATCGTTACATCCTTCCCTCCTTAAAAGGATTCTGTCCCCAGAATCACTACTCGATAAATTCATTCGTCACTTTCTTCCATCCTTAACAGGATTTTGTCCCCAGAATTGCTATACAAGATCATGTAAACAAATGAGGATAATTTTTCATCAGAACATCTGCAAGTTCCCAATTTCTCCATATTACCTTATAGAAGGTATCACTTTGTTCCTAAATACTTGTTCTTTCCTGCTAATAATTTGAATAGGGACTTCTTCATATGACAAGTCTTTTTCAAACTGTAATGGTTCATATTCTATAATATGCTTATAGCCAGGCTTAAATGGTCTTAACACCGAAACATAAAAAATATTATGAATATGTTCTAATTCTAGAGGTAAAGCTACCTCATACGCCACTTCCCCAAATCGTCGTAGCACTTCAAAAGGTCCTATAAACCTAGGGCTTAGTTTTCCCTTTTACCAAACCTGATTTTCCCTTTCCAGAGAGACACTTTCAAGAAAACAAAACTACCGACATTGTGACGCCCCCAAATCCGGGTCTCTTCCAACCCGACAGATGGTGCTACACGGTACTTATAACTATACATTCATTCTATTGAAACGACATCAAAATGTGTGTGTCAACGACATTCTTATTACATTAATAATATTACATCCCGCTCCCGGGTTCTAAAACCATTACATTCTTTGTTCATCGTAATATATAATATATACAACTTACTAGTTTATTACAAGGTAAACTAATCGCTCATCTTCGCCTTGCCTTTATCCTTGTCGATCCCTCGGTTCATTCAGGTCCTAGTTGCATTCATATGGTTCAAGCAAGAATGAGCATAACAAAAGCTCAACAAGTACAACAATTTCTTTTAAGCAACATGCTTGAAACATAGGAATCATATATCTTCAATAATCGGATAATAGTTATGAAGTACTACCAATAATTCAAAATAACATTTCATTTCCTTCAAAACATTTTACAATAACAATATTCAAGAAAACATCAATTCGCTCAAGACCATGAGCATTTTATAATTTCTTTGAAAAGGACAACCCACACTAAGTCCGTAAGTCCCAAGATAGCTTACGAGCACTTCCGGTGATCAACCCATAGTACTTTCTATGTTGATCAACACTACATCCAGTTAAACGTATGTACATTTAAGTTTTGGCAACCTAACGTGCCCATCAAATAATCGATGAAAATACATTTGTTTATTCAAACTCAAAGCTTACCTTGAATCCATACCAAAAAATTGGCTTAGGATAATAAGTAACAATTCTATATTGAAAGACTTGTAAATAAATCAATCAACTCTTCAAGATTAGTCTAGCCAAGATAAAACTGGCATTGACCCTTTAGTAAAATAGTTCATGCATCTCATAACATGAATCACAAAAACTTGGCTAACACAAAGGTTAGACAAGCGTTTTAAGAAAAACTTGCCTTCAAATAAATCTGCTCTGAAGATAATAACTTTTCCTTTCAGTCTTTACAATCTCTACAATACATAACCACATAACATACCACATTAGGTCATGAATGAATATACATGATTCCTAATGAATCTTACCCTTCATCTCAATCTAAATCCTTACTTAGATTGTTATTATTGGTTCCAGCTTATCGTTATCTTTTACATTATTCTTACCAATTTTTTCTCTTCTATGTCTTACGTAGATTTATTTCATTAATCTAACTCGTTTCGAGTTAATAATCCTTCCTCACGGCTTACTAACATCCTTACGTTATTAATCGAAACTTGATCGTCGTTAGTTAAGTACACTTTATTGCATACCATTTATGTTTACGTATTACTTTACAACCTTTAGTTGTAACTCTTAACGTTATAGTTCTTATCATTATTGAATACGGTTCACGTTCCTTATACTTTATGTCTGTCGTTTAACTACTCATTCAACAACATTAAATTATTAAAGTCATCACTATAATAGTGATTTAGGAAAGGTCCTATCATTATTCATTAAGTAATTACATAATCCATGCTGGTATTGCAAACCATTGGATTCATAATCGACTTGGTCAACAAATTTCTATAGTCGGCTTAGCACATTACGTTGCTCTCATTATGTTCACCTTCAATTGATTATTAACCTTTAATCATCATACATTACCTGTTCTAACAATGCCTTAACAATGTTATATTAACACCTTAGTTCATTACTAATGAGTTATCGTTCATTCTATCCTTGTAAACATTCTTTTCTAGCAATTTCTTGGGATCAAATTTGCCTTACCACCATTTACTCTTCATCTCGTGCATGCAGTTAGCGGTTAGCGATTATTTTGCCAAGCCTCATGGCAAGGCTTGGGCTTATAAGTTATGAGTCGCCACAGTAAGGCGCTGACTCTATGCCTCGAGCAGCTTTTGCGCTTTTAAAATTTTTACGAACTTCCCGGATACATAACTTCTTCGTTTTAAGTCCGAATTGGTCCGTTCAAAAGCCTACGGTTCACAAATTTCATAATCTATGCGTTCATGCAAGAATTTTATCTATCTGAATTTGTTTGCTAAAATTTCACCTATTAGTTCATTTTTAACGAAAACGATAAACGTTCGTGAACGTTCAATGCTTGTTTCTTCGTTCTAAGTCGAAATTCGGTCATTTTTGAGTCTGCAACTCTATAATGCCAAATATGACTTGTCTCCATTGAAAATCGATGTTTCCGAGCTAAAACACAAAATACGACTTCCATTCTGAGAATTTCACGAATTCGACGGTTAACGTCCAATCGTGTGAATTCTGGCATAACTTTACTACTAACGATTTGATCATTGTTCTAAATGGATTCTAACCATCATATAAACATTTCAAGCTACTTATTACATTAACTTATTTTCAAATTAGGTTTTTGACTTATTCTTCCTAAGTTCATGGCTTATCAACTTATAACTTTCATGATTTCATTTACTTATGACTTATTATTGATTTAAGTCCTTTACTTAATGTTCTCATATCATATCCAACATACTTACATCTTGACATACATATTCATTAACTTATTGACATGATAAGTTATTACTTGTTATTCATTAGTATAACTTGTAAAAAGTATCAACTACTTATGATGAATTCACCTTCCATGACTTATCATAACTTAGGTCTTTTAACCACCATTCTTACTTCTTATTATCATACCATCTTATTAAAGAACACATATGAGTAGTTCATATAAACTCTTTATAAACTCATAACTTAATTAAGTTTAAATTACTTATTCATGACTTATACAACTTAAGTTCATTGATTAATCATTCTTATCATTCCTTAACAAACATGCTCTGCCACTAACCCCTTCTCTAACAATTGAAGAGAAAGAAATTATGGTTTAAGTTCTTACCTATGAAGATCACTTGCCTAATCTTTAATCTCCTTCTTGCTTCTTGAAAATCTCATAATGGAAGTTTGACTTATAAGTGCTTATTCTCTCTAACCAATAAGTTGCTTAACTTAAGAGGAGTTTGGAGAAATTTTAACAAGCAACAAATGAAATCCTAAGTTTTCTATTTATAGGAAATCCTAAATGAGGGCTTAATGGTCAATAAGCCATTCCACCTCCTTAACTCCACCTCCTTACTATTCCTTATTAGCTTACCAAGTTTACTTGGCCTCCACAACTTTTATCTCTTGCTTGCCCACCACAAAACTTATCCTTTACTTAGCTTTTAAGTTACTTAGTCATCACATAACTTATCTCTTGGTTAGCCACCAAACATAAGCACTTTACTTGGCCACCACTTGACTTATCCATTGATTAATCATTAAGTTTACTTGCTCATCACAACACTTGATCACCGCACAAAGTTCTTGCCCATCAAGTCTACCCACATTAACATGGTTTGCTCCATGGATCTTCCTAACCCAATGGATTCTTACTTTGGGCTTAAGGTTTAATTAACTTAGCTTATTCATTTTGGGCTTGCATTAAGTTACTTTGGGCTTCTCATTAATTTACATTAGACTTAACATTACAAATATTTGGGCTTTAACATTAATTCGTATTTGGACTTTATTATTATCCCAATTGGACATTACAATTTCCTACACAATTCTACAAGTCCATTACATTTGGCTTAAAGCCTTAGAACGTATAATTTACGTATTAATCTCGTATTCTAACTCATATACTTATTCAAATACGACATACCATCATTCATTCATACTCGTATAACACCTCGTATTTACTCGTATTCATTACCTCATACAATACTTACATATAATACAATCATTTCTTTAATTCATTAATCGCATTTAAATTCCTTCTCGAATTCATTTTCCCTAACCTTTAGGTTTTAAGTCCATGCAGCAAAAAATTGTGTTTTACCATAAATGAAATATTATTGGATATTCCATCTTGTCTTAGAATTCTATCATTACGTATTTCTAAGTTCAAAAATAATTCCTAAGCAGTAAATACGTGAATAGTGTTTTTTTAAAAATTTCTCGAAAATTTTTATTTTCATCTTGGAAATTCAAACACTTTAATTCTATCACGTAGCTAAAATACTACGACGTTCGATATGTCAGGTCATAGAATGACCTTCAATTAGCTTACTCCATAAATAATTAATTAAATTCATTTAATAAAATAAAAAAAAATTTAATTCTCAAAATCCAAATTTTCCTCATGCTACACTCTTCCCCCTTATAAGGATTCTCGCCCCCGTAATCACGCTAACAATACATACACCATTGAGGAAACATTTTCCTTTATTTTAATCTCAAGTTCCCACAATGCTTCTTCGACATTGTGGTTCTTTCATTTCACCTTCAACGAAGGTGTTATCTTAACTCGCATGACTTGTCACATCCTATCAATAATCTGAGTTGGAAGTTTAAATACTTATTAACAAATTACGTTATTACCTTTTCATTAGCTTTTAACTTAGAATTATTTGAAACTCAAATTCCTCCTTCAAAACAAGATTATACTTGATATTCTCTTCATCATGCATCCTCTTCTTCATCCGCGTACATTCCTCATTACCTAGTTGTAGTTACTTAACTCATTCAAGTATCGTGGATTGAGTCTATGCTATGAATAAAATTTCTACCACTTCATTCCATAATTTAACCTCTAACTCCGCTTTACGCCATTTTTCGCCATTTCATTCGAGTTATTAACATCAATAGCTTTTTCCTACCCTTCCTACTTAACATGCTTGTTTTACTACTTTTGCCTTCCCATGTATGATATAATATATCACACGTAACCTCTTATCAATTCTAATCACCTTCTCTACTTCATATTCAACTCCTTTTGTTCGGAGATATATTTCAAACTCTTAGAGTCCGTGTATATCTCACACTTCTCCCCGTATAAATACTATCTTCAAATTTTTTTAATTCAAAAACTACTACTGCCAATTATAGATCATAAGTAGGATATACCTTCTCATAATCCATTAACTAGCGTGATGCATAACTAATGACTTTGCCATGCCACATAAGCACGCACTCTTGTCATCTATACGAAACATCGAGATACACTATAAAATTCCCCATATCATCTAACAGAGACAATACAGGTACCTCACTTAACTTCCCTTTTTAGTTCCTAAAAAAAATATATTTTTTCTCACTTCCCATTTTGACAATACCAACCTGTGACGCTAATGGTACTTTTAATCTTAGCACTTCATAAGGGTACCTATCAATTTACCTCCGACTTGCTCAATGCCTCTTATGAAAAATCTAAATTCCGTACATTAGTCCACCCAATTGACATAACCCGAAACTTGTCATGACTATAACGAGTTCTGAATGTCATCTTAGGTACCTCTTTCTTCTTCCTTATTTTCAACCGACTATACCCTATACGCAAATCTATCTTAGAAAAATTCTTTGCTCTCTTCAACTGATCCAATAGATCATCGATCCTGGGCCATGGGTATTCATTCTCAACTGCTAAATTACGCTTATTACGATAGTCGATACGCAACCGTAACGTCTCATCCTCTTCCTTAACATCCTCCTAACTTGCTTCATCGTTGGACAACACGAGCGTCGCGGTATTTTATTACCATAAGATATTACCTTGGGTTACTTAGAAAATCGAAGATCCATACTTTTTATTCTAACAATTTATTAAAGTTTTATAGTTAATCAACTCATTCATTCCTAGAATTACTTCAAATTCTCTCAACTTTATCGGTACTTATCTATCGATACTTGCTTACATTCCTTATTCGTTAAGCCATTTCCACAAATATAATTAACAAAAGTTATTTCCCCATTCTCTACCGTAATGTTTAAAGATACTTATAATCCCTTTCAGATAGACTCCTAGATGAGTCTTTCCACGTGTCTTACACACTTTGATCTTACGCTTAGGATCCCCTTGTCCCACTCTAATAACCCCGGAGTTAAAATTCTTTCTTTTTAGCATATTGCCATTGGCATTCTCTACCTCGGTTCCTCCTTTTCCCTTGCTCTTATTCTCCCTCTCTTTGTGATATTGAGTCAACGCCTCACTACCACCCTCGGCTATAATCACCTTTTCCAAAATGGTCCCACAGGAAACATTCTGGAACACAAAAATCCTACTATAGAGCCAGGGTTTTAGGCCCTGCTCAAACCTACGAGCCTTCCTCTCTTCAATGTCCACTTGGTGTGGAGCAAACCTTGCCAATTCGTTGAATCTGGTCGCATACTGGGGAACCGTCATGTCCCCTAGTTTAAGTTCTAAGAACGTAATCTCCATCCTCCCTTACATACTTGTAGGAAAATAATTCTCGAAGAAAACCTTCTTGAACCGTTCCCAAGTTACCCCATCTGTTTCTAGCTCCACCCTGGTGAGCCTCCCACCAAAAGTTGGCTTTCCCTTCTTATTATGTAAGTCGCAAAAGAAGTCTTTTGCGCCTCACCTTCGTTTTGAAATAACAAACGCCTTCTCTATTTCCTTTATCCATGTCTGGGCTTCTAATGGGTCCGTTGTTCCTTTGAACTCCGGCGGACCTACGCTTTTAAATTCTTTAAAGGTAGTCATTTTGACTAACCTAGGTTCCGCAGGTATTCTACCCATGGTTTAGTTAAATGCAGCCGCTAATAAATTAACGAACTCTTGCATAGGGTTGTTTTGACCCCCTTATTTTTCATTACGTGATTCCGCTTCCTGATTACATTGTCTTCTTCTTGGCGACATTTTATGATTAAATAGAATTTCATTATAATCTATTTACTTAGTTCATTATTAATCGTCTCATAACAAGGCATATTAAATGAAAACATCATTATATTCATATGCTTATTCATAGTCAGAACTATTTACACTTTGCTTCCATAGTACAAGACTATTGCATTTCTCTTCCGCAATTGAACTTCTCAAAAGTTGGAATTTACAAAAAGACTACCCTTTTATACAAAAGAGGGTTTTACGTCACTACACACATATTTATAACTCTAGATTTCTAATAATGCATAACAGTGTCCTCGTGTTTCTCGTTCGCAATCTTCATTACAGTATCCCAACTAATAGTATGTCGAGTTTGTCCTGACTCCATGGAATAACAAGCAACTTTAAACTTGAAATCTCTATGAGCACTCTCATGGATGTAAGACATCCATGCGCTATCTTTTGGTTTCTCTTAATTAGCTTCTTACGAAGCTTATCGACCTCCTTCTTATAGTCTCTAGCCTGCTATGTCATAAGCACATGTCTATCGTGTTCTAACTCAAAATCTGCTTCTGCAGACACCTTAGCTTAATGGAGATAATTAATCTCTTCACTCTGGTTCTGCTCAATTATACTCAATTGCACATTCCTGTCAAGTACTGCCAGATACAATGCTCTCATTGCATCTAGAGGTATTGATTCTAGTGTAGGTACCATCGTATTAACTGAGGTTACCTCAATTTCCTCCTGCTCATAGTCCATCATATTAAGATATGACGCTATATCCATATCTCCCTCGGAGTAGTCCTCCTCAGAAAAGTACTCCACTATCTCCTACTCCTCTAGAATCACTAATGGTACCTCCGCCACCCAAAGATAGATATAGCTCTCTCTCTGCTTCACAACTTCTTCGCTCACCGTGTATATCTCTATACATCAAGCTATCGATCGACATCCTTTTTCAATAACATATAACATGTTTATTAGTACATACACACCATAGTATAAGCATAAATCACATTTAATTTATTTAGGGTTACTTTCCATCTTTTAAATCTTTCTTGCATCGAAGTTTCCTCAATACCTTATTAACTCATTCGTCTCAAGTAAAGCTTGAGTTTACTTCCTTCGACTTTTCTTCCTTAATGAGGTTATTAGCCTAAGGTTCTTCCCCCATTAAGTTTTATAACCTAATGCTTTGATACAAACCTCATGACGCCCCCAAATCCGGTATCTTCCAACCCACTGCAAAAGGCTTGGGGTTCTGGTGCTACACTTAAGACTTATAATTGTACATTCATTCTATTGAAACAACATCAAAATGTGTGAATCAACGACATTCTTATTACATTAATAATATTACATCCTGCTCCTGTGTTCTAAAACCATTACATTCTTTGTTCATCGTTCTATAATATATACAACTTACTAGTTTATTACAAGGTAAACTCATCGTTCAGCTTCGTCTTGCCTCTATCCTTATCAGATCCCTCGATTCGTTCGGTCCTAGCTGCATTCATATGGTTCAAGCAAGAGTGAGCATAACAAGTTCAAAGAAGTATAACAATTTCTTTTAAGCAACATGCTTGAAACATAGAAATCGTATATCTTCAATAACTGGATAATAGTTATGAAGTACTACCAGTAATTCAAAATAGCATTTCATTTCCTTCAAAATGTTTTACAATAACAATATTCAGTAAAACATCAATTCTGGCTCAAGACCATGAGCATTTTATAATTTCTTTGAAAAGAACAACCCGACACTAAGTCCGTAAGTCCGGCATAGCTTACGAGCACTTCTGGGTGATCAGCCCATAGTACACTATGTTGATCAACACTACATCCATCAAACGTATGTACATTTAAGTTTTGGCAACCTCGCGTGCCCATCGAATAATCGATGAAAATACATTTGTTTATTCAAACTCAGGCTTACCTTGAATCTGTACTAAATAATTGGCATAGGATAACGTTAGCAAATCTATATTGAAAGACTTGTAAATAAATCAATCAACTCTTCAAGATTAGTCTAGCCGAGATAAAACCGCATTGACCCTTTAGTAAAATAGTTCATGCATCTCATAACATGAATCACAAAAACTTAACTAACACAAAGGTTAGACAAGCGCTTTAAGAAAAACTTGCCTTCACCTCATTCCTTTCTGAAGATAATAACTTTTCCTTTCGGTCTTTACGATCTCTACAATACATAACCACATAACATACCACATTAGGTCATGAATGAATATACATGATTCCTAATGAATCTTACCTTCATCTCAATCTAAATCCTAACTTAGATTGTTATTATAGGTTCCAACATCGTTATCTTTTTACATTATTCTTACCAACTTTTTTCTTTCTATGTCTTACGAGATTTATTTCATTAATCTATCTCGTTTCAGTTAATCATCCTTCCTCACTACTTTACTAACATCCTTACGTTATTAATCGAAACTTGATCGTCATTAGATTAAGTACACTTTATTGCATACCATTTACATTTACGTATTACTTAACAACCTTTAGTTATAACTCTTAACATTATAGTTCTTATCATTATTGAATACGGTTTCACGCTCCTTATACTTTACGTTCATTGCTTTAACTACTCATTAAACAACATTAAATTCTTAAAGTCATCACTATAATAGTGATTTAGGAAAGGTCTTATCATTATTCATTAAGTAATTACATAATCCATAATCGGTATTGCAAACCATTGATTCATAATCGACTTGGTCAACAAATTTCTACAAATGACTTAGCACATTACGTTGCTCTCATTACGTTCACCTTCAATTGATTATTAACCTTTAATCATCATACATTACCTGTTTAACAATGCCTTAACAATGTTATATTAACACCTTAGTTCATTACTAATGAGTTATCGTTCATTCTATCCTTGTAAACATTCTTTTCTAGCAATTTCTTGGGACTGGCATCGCGGCACCACCATTTATTCTCCATCTCGCGCATGCATGAGTGAGTTAGCAATATACTTTGCTTCAAGCCTCGCGCTGTGGCTTGGGCTATAAGGCTATGAGTCGCGCGCAATGCAGACTTTTGTGACTTCGATAATTTTGCGCTTTTTAAAATTTTTACGAACTTCCCGGACGCATAACATCTTCGTTTTAAGTTCGAATTGGTCCGTTTAAAAGCCTACGATTCACAAATTTCATAATCTATACGTTCATACAAGAATTTTATCTATTTGACTTCGTTTGCTAATATTTCACCTATTAGTTCATTTTTAACGAAAATGATAAACGTTCGTGAACGCTTCACGCCGCTTTCTTTTCTTCTTCTAAGTCGAATTCTGGTCATTTTCTGAGTCCGAAACTCTATAATTCCAAATATGACTTGTCTCCATTGAAAACCAATGTTTCCAAGCTCAAACACAAAATACGACTTCCATTCCTGAAATTTCACGAATTCGACGATTAACGTCCAATCGTGTGAATTCGCATAACTTTGCTACTAACGATTTGATCATTGTTCTAAATGGATTCTAACCATCATATAAACATTTCAAACTACTTATTATATTAACTTATTTTCAAATTAGGTTTTGACTTATTCTTCCTAAGTTCATGGCTTATCAACTTATAACTTTCATGATTTCATTTACTTATGACTTATTATTGATTTAAGTCCTTTACTCAATGTTCTCATATCATATCCAACATACTTACATCTTGACATACATACTTCATTAACTTATTGACATGATAAGTTATTACTTGTTATTCATTAGTTTATAACTTGTAAAAGTATGAACTACTTATGAATTCACCTTCCATGACTTATCATAACTTAGGTCTTTTAACCACCATTCTTACTTCTTATTATCATACCATCTTATTAAAGAACACATATGAGTAGTTCATATAAACTCTTTATAAACTCATAATTTAATTAAGTTTAAATTACTTATTCATGACTTATACGACTTAAGTTCATTGATTAATCATTCTTATCATTCCTTAACAAACATGCTCTGCCACTACCCCCTTCTCTAACAATTGAAGAGAAAGAAATTATGGTTTAAGTTCTTACCTATGAAGATCACTTGCCTAATCTTTAATCTCCTTCTTGCTTCTTGAAAATCTCATAATGGAAGTTTGACTTATAAGTGCTTATTCTCTCTAACCAATAAATTGCTTACCTTGAGAGGAGTTGGGAGAAATTTTAACAAGCAACAAATGAAATCCTAAGTTTGCTATTTATAGAAATCCTAAATGAGGGCTTAATGGTCAATAAGTCATTCCACCTCCTTAACTCCTTTACTATTCCTTATTTGCTTACCAAGTTTACTTGGCCTCCACAACTTTTATCTCTTGCTTGCCCACCACAAAACTTATCCTTTACTTAGCTTTTAAGTTACTTGGTCATCACATAACTTATCTCTTGGTTAGCCACCAAGCATAAGCACTTTACTTGGCCACCACTTAACTTATCCATTACTTAATCATTAAGTTTACTTGCTCATCACAACACTTGATCACCACACAAAGTTCTTTCCCATCAAGTCTACCCACATTAACATGGTTTGCTCCATGGATCCTCCTAACCCAATGGATTCTTACTTTGGGCTTAAGTTTTAATTAACTTAGCTTATTCATTTTGGGCTTGCATTAAGTTACTTTGGGCTTCTCATTAATTTACATTAGACTTAACATTACAAATATTTGGGCTTTAACATTAATTCATATTGGACTTTATTATTATCCCAATTGGACATTATAATTTCCTACACAATTCTACAAGTCCATTACATTTGCCTTAAAGCCTTAGAACGATAATTTACGTATTAATCTCAGTATTCTAACTCATATACTTATTCAAATACGACATACCATCATTCATTCATACTCAGATAACACCTCATATTATACTCAGTATTCATTACTTTGTACAATACTTACATATAATACAATCATTTCTTTAATTCATTAATCGCATTTAAATTCCTTCTCGAATTCACTTTCCCTAATCGTTTGGTTTTAAGTCCGCAGTAAAAAAACGTGTTTTGCCATAACTAAAATATTATTGAATATTCCATCTTGTCTTAGAATTCTATCATTAAGTATTTCTCTAAAGTTCAAAAATAATTCTCGGCGTAAATGCGTGAATAGTGTTTTTTTCAAAAATTTCTCCAAAGCTTTTATTTTCATCTTGGAAATTCAAACACTTTAATTCTATCACGTAGTCAAAATACTTACGACGTTCCGCTATGTCTAGGTCATAGAAATGACCTTCAATTAGCTTACTCCCATAAATAATTAATTAAATTCATTTAATCCATTTAATAAAAATAAAATTTAATTCTCAAAATCCAAATTTTCTGATCTCGATAGTCCGTTGTATTAATTCTGGACCTAGCAGCTGACGTTCACCTACCTCGTCTCAGTATAACGGAGTTCTGCATTTCCTGTCGTAGAACGCTTCATAAGGTGGCATGCCAATACTCGTGTGATAACTATTAATGTCACGCACCGAAATCAGGTTTATCTTCACACCCGGATTTCATGTGTCAGGAGTACATCATTCTTCCAAACATACATCATTATATAGTGAAATATAACAACATACATCCTCAATTCGCATGTTCTAAGACCTTATAACCTCGTTTATTATAAATAATGATAATTACAATATTCTTTCCATCTTACAAGAGTGACTATCATCCGCTAACAAGGATACATAACAGTTCATTAAACTAGTCTATAGTATAATTTCATCATTTTACATTACAAATCTCTGCTTAATCTTCATGCTCATTCATCTAATGAATGACACTTCTTCTAGATACCGATCATCTTGATCTTTACGGGATCCTTAAGTTCTTCTAACATCGTTCGCTGAAAATATTTTTCATTTAAAGCAAGTGTGGGCATTCAATTGCTCGGCAAGTCATAGCAGTTGAACAAACAACTTCAAGAATTCAAACATTCCTTTAGAACTTTGATAACCGAACAAAGGTTATGAAGCAACTTGAATAATAGGAATAATTCTGATTCCTATCATTTTAAAACATTAGTCACATTCACTTTGAAATAATTTCAATCTTCTACCTTTTTCATACACATCTTGTCTGGCTAGAATCATCAACACAAACTTAATGATAACGGTTCATGTATATATAGAACATTCTCATATTGAACAGTTTAATCACAGAACAGTTCATCTCATAGAAATACCGAAATGTTCAAATTGTGGCACAAGGTTTCATACGTTCTACCACCTTGTACAAATATCACACATTCACACATACATAAAACTTCTCATGTTCAACATCTGAGAAGTTTAAGAAACTAGCATTCATCTCAAATATGAATAAAGTTAGGAAACTTGCCTTACGCACAACTACATCTTAGAGTTTACGATGAACTGCTCATTCCAATTCCTATATCGCAATAAGGAAATAACACATACACCAATTAGTGATATACTTGACCTATGCATTGGTTTAAGATTAACTTTACTTCTTAGGGTTCGCGTTCTTGCAATCTAAGTTTACGCGATAACTTCCTTTACCGCTTTACGGCTTCATAACATACGGAGATGTCTTAACTCATACGATCATCATCTTTGATGACTTACATTCTTATCTTCTTCTTATAACTCTTCTAAGACTCAGCACACATCGTGTCTCTGCTAGTAGTCCATATGGTACTCTGAGTGGTTTCCCACAAATAACCAACAAACAAGTTCCCGTCTCATCTACACTGTCTTTCACAGTAAGTTAGATCGGTTGCCAGTTTCATATTTACCTTCGCTCTTTAAAGGAATTATTTCGCCCAGCTCCTATATGTCAGCCATCAAATATTATGATTGCACCACAACCTAAACTTATCTTAAATTATCCGAACCATTAAACTATAATGTTTTTTAAGTCAATTTCATATTCCTTATAGCTTTCTGGCAATTAAATGCCATACCTCACGATTCATTCTTTATCGTTTAAGTCATATAGTCTTTTATATACTCAGAACAGTCATTCTATATTCATTATACGCATTCATAGCATTAAGCATTTTACTTTACTTATTCTTATCATACAACGTTCGATTCATTCGATTCAGTACGTCATCCAAGTTAATCATTAACTCAACTTCTTTACGTTAAATGTCATTGTCTTTAATTCAGTTCTTTATCATTCACATGCTTAATCATTGGTCTTCATTACTCTACGGTCAAACCATACACAGAGTGTAGGTTCTGCCCGTTTAATATTCACGTACACTTAACCTTCATGTCGATTAATGTGTTTAATGCTTACATTTTATTCTAATATTCTCCATCTGACTCACATTCGACTTTCATTAATCTTATTACCGTTCGTTACAGCTTTCTTGATAATTCATATCTTACTTACTTCTTTCGTTATCCATTAAAAGAACCCCACATTTATTACTCTTTTATAATGTCGAAGCCATACAATTCATTGTATGCTAAGACCGATCGTACATTGCAGCATCATTGCGTTTATATTCTGTCTTTTAATCTCGTTCAATGTTTCCGTTCAACCTTTACTAAAGGTTTAAGTCACTTGATTAAGTGTTAAATTACGTGAACTACACATTCATTAGCTTTCGTTACACTTCCCCCAAGATTTGAGCAATTAAAAGCTCTTTTCTAGGTCTGGGTCTGCACCGGCGCTGTGGCGCCAGTTTCTTTCTTATTCCTCGCACTGCAGCGCCACATGCCAGCGTTGGACTTCCTAGGTTGGCGCTATAGCGCTACCCTCCTTCTTCATTCTCACGCTTCAGCGCCACTCTGCAGTGCCTTCTTCCTCTAATTTGGCCATGGCACTTCTCTACAAGGAATGACCTGCATCGCCGTTAGGGCCCTAAACTCAAACAAAATTTCTAAGTGTTGGAAAATGTTTGAGACGCTTACTTCACAATCTCACAACTTATTCGATATAACTTAGAACGAGATCGTTCCAAAGCCATTCTCTTCCTTATACTACGTACTTCAGCTTCCCTCAGACAGAATTTTATTCTGAATCCTTTGATAGGCCATTTGATTGGCTTAATCTTCATCATTCGTTCATTTTACATTATTAACGTTCTTTGTTCGTTCGTCCATAATTCGGTCATCAAAACTCATAACTCGTTTGTTCTTAAGTCCATGACTCACATTTTCAACGTTCTCTTACATTCTTATGAAACCCTACACCTTTAGGTCCATTTACACACTTTATATTTCTCGTTCGTCTTTTATAAATTTTTCGCCATAACTTCGTTATAGCTAAGTTTAATCCGTTCTTCATGAACGTTTCTACCATTCCTAACCAAGTAATAAGCAACTAACTTATAGGCGATGGTTTTGAACTTGTCCATCAACAACAAGTTATAACTACGATAGCTTTAAATTTGTCCATCAACAACGTTTTTTGTGTTCTTTGCATGTCCTTCACGTTTTTCGCTCGTTCTTCGTTTTTAATCAATATTTTTGTTATGATTTCACTTTTTCTTGGAATTCGGTGTTATGAAACACCATTCCTTACTTATTTCACCGAATCATTCATATGATTCATTTGGATCGTTCAAATTTATTACGAAACTTATACTTCCTTAAGAAATTTATAAACTAAACTTCTAATTCTTATTTCTTCTTTTTCTCATGATTTCAACCATATGAAAATCATTATTAACATCATTTACTTCTATTCTCATTAAACTATGTTTTGAACATATAAAACTTAAAGAAAAATTATATAGAAGTTAGGTTTCGGATACCTTTATTCTTTAATCTCCTTCTATTGGACAAAATTTGCTAACAAGCTAGCTTTTCCTCTTCCTTTTCCTCCCCATCCGACTTCTCTCTCTCTCTCAAGTGTTGGTGATTTTTAAAATTACCAACAAATGAATTATGGCTTCCTTTTATAGAAAACCAAAGCTAGGGGCAAAATAGTCATTTCCCCTCCAAAGTCACTATTCCCACCTCTTTAACTAACCCCTTTACTATTCATGAAGCTTCTCCTAGAAGCTTCGTGGTTCCATCTTTCAGGATTCGTCCGACAGTTTTAAAAACTGCTATTCTTGGAATCTAAATATTTTTGGATATTTCGTCTTTCTTTTACCGATTAACTTTTACGTATTTTTTGGATCTCTAAAAAACTGAAAAAGTGTTTTTGATGTTAAGAGTTTTCCTTCACGTTTTCCCCTAACGTAGTTAAACGAATGAAAAATACATAACAATACTTTTCGTCGTTTTTATTTTGTGCAATTTCTACACGTTTTTCGAGAAAAAACTTTTATCGGCTTACTTAACTTTTCACGATATATTATCGTCCCATCTTTTGACGGAATATCATTTTGACATACCGAACTCTCAGAAAGGCTTAGGTTATTCAAACCCTAACTCTTAGGGTTTCGTCAAGTGAATAGTGCCTATTTTGTCTTTTTCTCAAAAATATTTTTGTTCTCGAATTTTTTTTATTTTCGACTTGAAAATTCTTATTCGTTCAGTCTAGCTCGTAGCAAGAATCCTTCCGTATTATAATCATCCTAGGTTATAGAATAATTAATAAACACATAATATTATTAATAAAAATTTATTTTATTAATAACTAATTCTTTAAATCTTAAATTCTGGATAATCCGATTTTCTGGGTTGTCACATTCTTCCTCCCTTATATAAATTCCGTCCTCAGAATTTCTTAAAACCATACCCATACTCGGGTCATCACATTCACCCCTTCTTCACATAATTTCGTCCTCGAAATTTTAACATACCCTTCTTCTCAACTTCTCTTCAAAGAATTTCTTATCTTTTAAACATTCCCTCACCTTCATAACTTATCAAGAATTATGAAGTAGAATGAATAACGAGGAATATAAGAATTCCTTTAAAACATTTCATACTTTTGCTGAGGGTCAAATCGTCCATGAACTCTTACTAGGTTTAAGAGCATGATGTCGTAACCCTTCTTTCACGGTCAGTTTATAATCACCCAGAAGGTAAACTACCTCTTTCATACGTAGGCGATCAACCCATTGTATAACCCCATTTCGTGGTGTGTTCATCTTAGACTTAATCATTAGATTCCGCACCAAAACAATTTGGTTTGTCACAACTTCTTTAAAGAAAGCTCGATTTTCTTTTAAACATGACATACCATTAGTCTAGTCAAATCGAATAGCTTAGACCATTCCAATAAATTGGATATCAACTTAAAACATTCTTCTAGTTAAATTAATTGACATCGACTACTTCTTTAAATTCTTTCACAATACATCAAAACGTTTTATGATGTCATGATACCGTACTTTTCACAGTACGTTGAGGACTTCGTTAGTTTATGACTTTCTCATTATACATCATACCATAGCGGGTTGTTGATCTTAGGATCACATCCAACACTAGGTTCAATTGCATTAACAACTCCATCCTTTTATCATCCTTTCATCGAATGCATGGATGATATAAAATTCATTTTGATATGTCAAATCAATTTCTGTCTAGCCGAAACAATTAGCATAGATATACGAAGAATAGCTCTTTTAAAATCCATTGGTTTCAAAAAAAAATTGAACCAACTCTTTCCTTTTCAAAACGCACATATAAGTATGATTTCAATAAACTTTGAAATCTAATGTAGCTAGATGACTTGGAATATCATATTCTCCATCTTCCTTCATTGTCTTACTTGTGACAATACTTAATCTTCTCTAGCACCTTCAGTGCTAAGCATATTGAAAATAACTTGTTTTCAGTCTAAACATTCCTATACCTTAGTATAGTCCGTCAACTTACCATACTTTATGTGTTTAACTTTCCACAACCATATGTGTTTAAGAACTTATCTTCGTAATATGTAATCCAAGAAAAAATCAAGGACTATCCATATGCTTAGGGCTCAAAAACATAGCATATAACTATGAGTCACAAACTTTTCATAAGTATGAGTTTCAAGAACTCGCACCTAACTTATCATTCTCTACCTATCAATCATATATATGAGAAAAGATTCACCTTCTCGTCATATACATATTAATAGCACAACATATTCCAATGATTATCACTGTAATAAGCTAAGCAGTTGTTACACCAAAGCACAAACCTCTGATCCATAACAGAGGTTCATACAACTCAGCTATCACATGTGTCCTCAATTAAAATTTTACAACTTCTAACTTTCTCTTCGCTTAGAAATGAATTTTCTTTAATTCATATGATATCCTACACAACTCATTTTGAGTTCTTCTTCTCGTACTACTTCGTAGTACCATTCATTTATAGCATTAGCTATAAATTATTCATCGTTTAACAGATCATCTGTTATTACGATTCACTATGATCACGCGGTGATCTTCTTCCTTAATCGTTGAACTCAATGATCTTCTTATCCTTCTCTTTACGATTATAGCCTTAGGTACTCATACCTAAGGTTTATAACCTATCAGCTCAGATACCAACTTGTCACGCCCCAAAATCTGATCTATCTTCACACCCGGATTCCGTACGTCACGAGTACATCATTCTTCCAAACATACATCATTATATAGTGAAATATAACAACATACATCCTCAATTCCCAGGTTATAATACCTTATAACCTCGTTCATTACAAATAATGATAATTACATTATTCTTTCCATCTTAAAAGAAAGACTTTCATCTGCCACCAAAGATACATAACAGTTCATTAAACTAGTTTATAGTATAATTTCATCATTCTATATTACAAGTCTATGTTTAATCTTCACGCTCATTCATCTCATGAATGGCACTTCTTCTGGATACCGATCAGCTTGATCTTTATGGGATCCTTAAGTTCTTCTAACATCGTTCGCCGAAAATGTTTTTCATTTAACGCAAGTGTGAGCATTCAATTGCTCAGCAAGTCATAGCAGTTGAACAATTCAAACATTCCTTTAGAACTTCGATAACCGAACAAAGGTTATGAAGTAGCTTGAATAATAGGAATAATTCTGATTCCTATCATTTTAAAACATTAGTCACATTCACTTTGAAATAATTTCATTCTTCTACCTTTTTTATACACATCCTGTCCGGCTAGAATCATTAGCACAGACTTAACAATAACGGTTCATGTGACACCCCCAAATCCGGGTCTCTTTCAACCCGACAGATGGTGCTACACGGTACTACCATTCATACATACATTCAATTGAAATGCCTCAAAAGAACGAATATGTCTTTTATATATTAAAATAATATTTATATTTCCCGGGTTCTTTATAACCGTTTCACTTGTTCTTGTCATAATATCAAATATATTATAATCATTCATCCTATACTATTACAAAAGTATTCTACGGGTTCGTCTTCGCTTTGCCCTTATCATTACCGGAGCCTTCGGTCTGTTCGATCTTAGCTGTGTTTATATGGTTCAAGCAAGAGTGAGCATGAGTAGCTCAGCAAGTACAACATTTCTAATAAACAACATGCTTGAAACATAGGATACGTATATCTTAAATAACTCAACAATAGTTACAAAGTACTATTGATAATTCAAAATAGCACTTCTTTTCATTCAAAACGTTTTACAACAACAACAACATTCAGTAAAACCTCAATTCCGGTCCAAGACCTTGAGCATATCATAAGTTCTTTGAAAAGGACATCCCGGCACTAAGTCCATAAGTTCGACATTTCTTACGAGCATGTCTAGGTGATCAGCTTATAGTACTCTATGTTGATCAACACTACATTCATTAAACGTGTATACGTTTAAGTTGTGGCAACCTCGCGTTTCTGGCATATGACGACAAAACATTTTTAGCGTACTCAGTCTTCGATTGAAAATCACACCAATATAACTTGGTAAACATTGTACATGCTTTGATAGAAACATAATATAAGTCTAGCCGAAAGAATTGGCTTTGACTTCATCATACATCAATTCATGCGTAAGAATACATAAATCACAAAGCTTATCCAGACTGAACTATAACAAGGGTTAAAATACTTGCATTTAGTGTCTGCTACAGTTAATAACTCGTTCTTGGTTCAAATCTTTAAGTCTCTACAATAATTAATAACATCACATAACACATTAGGTCATGAATAAACATACACAGTCCCTAATGTATCTTACCCTTCTTCTCAATCTAATTATAACTTAGATTTGTTATTATTGGTTCTGGCTTTTCATTACGTCGTTCTCATTGCGTTCATCTTCAATTAATTATCAACCTTTAATCATCATACATTAAGTGCCTAACAATGCCTTAACAATGTTATATTTACACCTTAGTTTATTACTAATGAGTTATCTTTCATTTTATACTTGTAAATATTCTTGTCTGTCGAAACCCTAGGGACGGCCATTGCATACCACCTTCCTTCTTTCTTCAGTCGTCATGCACATGAAGTTAACAGTGGGTATAGACCGGACTCGGCGCTGCGGCGCGAGTCCTTGCTCTTCGTGTCGCGCTGCAACGCGAAAGTTCAGTAGGTTTAGACATTGTTCCAGCACTACGGCGCCATCTTTTGGCCTTGGGTTCGCGCCGCGGCGTCAACTCTGTGCCTCAGAAAATTTACAGCTTTTGAAATTTTTGTGAAACTCCCGGACACATAACTTCTTCGTTATAAGTCCGAATTGGCTCATTCAAGAGCCTACGGTTCACAAATTACATACTCTATGCGCTCATGCAAAAATTTTATCTATTTGACTTCGTTTGCTAAAATTTCACCTATTAGTTCATTTTTAACGAAAACGATAAACGTTCATAAACGTTCAACGCTCGTTTCTTCGTTCTAAGTCGGAATCCGGTCATTTTTGAGTCTGCAACTCAATAATGCAAAATATGACTTCTCTCCATCAAAAAACAAACATTTCTGAGTTCAAACACAAAATACGACTTCTATTCCGAGAATTACACGAATTCGACGATTATCGTCCAATCGTGTGAATTTCAGAGAAACTTCATTACCAATGATATGATCATGGTTCTAAATGGATTCTATCATCATATGAACATTTCAAACTACTTATTTTATCAACTTATTTTCAAGTTAGATTTTGACTTACTCTTCATAAGTTCATGACTTAATCAACTTATAAACTATAATTTCCATTTCTTATGACTTAGTATGGGCTTAAGTCCTATACTTAATGTTCTCACATCATATTGAACATACTAACATCATATGACAAGTTCATCATAAGTTATCAACTTATTTAGGTTAAAGTTTTTCTTCATAACTTATTCGGCTTAAGTCCATTTATTAATCACTTCTTATATGTTCTTAGCACACATATCCATTAAATTACGCTTCTCTTATCACCCTACAATGATAGAGATAGAAGATGTATTACACTAGAGTCTTACCCTTGAAGACTAGTACTTCTCTTCTCTTTGAAAATCTAGCAAAGGTTGATTGACTTATTCTTGACTTATTCTCTCTAACACTTAAGCACTTATCTAGATAGAAGTTGAATGAATTTTAATCAAGCAACAAATGAATTGTGGAGCTCTCGATTTATAGGCTTGACAAGGTGAGGGCATTAGGGTCAATAACACATCCCACCTCCTTACTAACCTCCTTACTATTCATATCTTAAGCCCTAAGTAAACTTGCTATCCACTCATCTTTCTTACTCATCACAACACTTGATCATCACATAAAGTACTTGGGCATCACATTAAGTTATTGCCCATTAATTCACCCATGGGTTGCTCCATGGATCCTAATCAATTGGATCAATGCATTGGGTTTAAATTGCTTAACTTAACTTAATTCATTCTTTGTTGGGCTTGCATCTAAATTCTCATTGGACTCTACCAAATTAACAATAATCCTACAAGTCCAATCCATATAATTAAAAGACTTATCATTATACCATACGTATAATTCTCGTATTCTAGCTCATATATTAATTCGTAACATACGTTATCTCATTACCCATACTTATTCGTATAATACATTGTATTTAATACCTCATATCATACAATCATTACACTTTCTTCTTAATGCTTAATATTCCTATCGTTCTCAAATTAAGTCCGCATGTGAAATATTATGTTTTCCATACTTAGATTATTATTACATAATCCATCTCACATTGATATTATAACGTTACATATTTCTCGGAAGTTCAAAAATAATTCCCGAGCGTAAATCGATGAATAGTGTTTTTCGGAAAATTTCTCGGAAAACTTTTATTTTCGTTTTATAAATTCAAGCACTTTAATTCTCCCACGTAGTTAAAATACTACGACGTTTCGACGTTTCTAGATTATAGAACGACATTCATCTTACTAACACTTAATAATATTAAATAATAATATTTTATTCATTATTAAAAGTATTTACAAAATGTTCGATTTTCTGGGGCGTTACAGTTCATGTATAAATAGAACATTCTCATATCGAACAGTTCAATCACAGAACAGTTCATCTCATAGAAACACTGAAGTGTTCAAATTGTGGCACAAGGCCTCATACGTTCTACCACCTTGTACAAATATCGCACATTCACACATACATAAAACTTCTCATGTTCAACATCTGAGAAGTTTAAGAAACTAGCATTCATCTCAAATATGAATGAAGTTAGGAAACTTGTCTTACGCACAGCTACAACTTATAGTTTACGCTGAACTTCTCATTCTAATTCCTATATAGCACATAAGGAAATAACAAATACACCAATTAGTCATACTCATGACCTATGCATTTGTTTAAGATTAACTTTACTTCTTAAGTTTCGCGTTCTTGCGATCTAAGTTTACACCACAACTTCCTTTACCGCTTTATGGTTTCATGACATACAGAGATATCTTAACTAATATGATCATCATCTTTGATGACTTACATTCTTATCTTCTTCTTATAACTCTTCTAGGACTCAACACACATCGTGTCTCTGCTAGTAGTCCATATGGTACTCTGAGTGGTTTCCCACAAACAACCAACAAACAAGTTCCCATCTCATCTACACTGTCTTTCACAGTGAGTTAGATCGGTTGCCAATTTTGTATATACTTTCTCTCTCTGATGGAATTGTTTAGCCCAGCTCCCATATGTCAATCATCAAATATTACAATTGCACCACAACCTAAACTTATCTTAACATATTCGAACCATTAAACTATAATGTTCATTAAGTCAATTTCTTATTCCTTATGGCTTTCTGGCAATTAAATGCCATACCTCAAGATTCATTCTTTATCGTCTAAGTCATACAGTCTTTTGTATACTCAGAACGGTCATTCTATATTCATTCTACGCATTCATAGCGTTAAGAATTTTACGTTACTTATTATTATCTTACAACGTTTGGTTGATTCGATTCAGAATGTTATCCAAGTTAATCATTAATTCGGCTTCTTAACGTTAAACGTCATTGTCTTTAATTCATTTCTTCACCGTTCACAAGTTTAATCCTTGGTCTTCATTATGATCACGTCAAGAGGTGCTATCAATACCAAATTCATGGGAATTCAATCCACACCCCTTCTCAATGTGGGGAATGGGCGTGATCGAGCCCATCGAGCCCAAAGCCAGTAATGGACATCGGTTTATCTTCACAATGATCAATTACTTCACCAAATGGGTAGAAGAAGCCTCCTTCCCCAGGGTTACCAAAGAAGTCATCATTGTTTTCATCAGAAATAATATCGTTTGTCGATATGGACAACCACAGGTCATTGTGTTAGATAATGCTAAGAACCTCAACAATAAAATGATGGAGGAGTTATGCAGTAAATTCCACATCAAACACCTTAACTCTGTCATCTACCGTCCAAAGATGAATGGTGTTGTTGAAGCGGCTAATAAAAACATCAAGAAGATCATGCAAAAAATGTCTGCCAATCACAAAGGATGGCTTGACCTCTTGCCTTTGACTTTATTAGCCTACAGAACTTCAATGCGTACTTCCACTGGGGTATCCCCCTACTCATTAGCCTATAGGATGGAAGAAGTGCTCCCCATAGAGGTGGAAATGTAATCCCTCAAATTATTGATGGACGCTCAACAACATGAATACCAATGGTTACAAGACAGGTATCACCAATTGTCTCTAATAGACGAAAGGCGAACCGCGACTATCTTCCATGGGAAGTTATATCAACAAAGGATCGCAAGATCCTACAACAAGAAAAGTCTGGCTACGGCAGTGTAAACAACATGACTTGGTTTTGAAGAAGATCATTGACAACCAATATCAATCTAAGGGAAAATTCGCTCCTAACTAGGAAGGCCCATTTGTTGTCAAGGAGGTATTGACAGGAGGCGCTCTCAGACCACAGGAAATAACCTGGTTTTGGATCATCAAAAAACAAGTCGTTCCGATTTTTTAACCCATTTTACATACTCTTCTACCCCTCAGGGAAACATACACTTCAAACCAACAGCCTGGTTTCACCTCATTTCAAACCTTCCATACAATTTTGGTTATCACCCTAGGGATTGAACCTTTCACACTTACAGTTTATCCTAAATACGGGATTAAACTTTTCCACACTTGTAGTTTTCCCTGAAGACGGGATCAAACTTTTTCACACCTGCAGTTTGTCCCAATCATGGGATCAAACTTTCTTCTCCTCGCAATATAGCCTGCATATGGGATTCATACTTCTCTTCGGATGCAATTCGTCCTGAGGGGCGAACTACATCGACCTGATCTCCCTGATACCTGTGAGTACGTAGGCACCCATATTCTATATGGCCCTATCGCAATAAAAAAAACAACAAAAACATTTCTGCCCTTTTTCTACAAAAACAAAAGCCACAAAAATACTTCTGCATCCTTCTTTATCAATAAAATTTCTACACCCATTTACCCATTTCACATTCAGCGTTGAACCTCTTACACCAGGTTCGAACTACGCAGACCTGATCTCTTCTTCAATAAGAGTACGTAGGAAACCATTTATGGTTCGGTCAAACCCCCTACCAGAATAAAAATACTTTTTACATAGTACTGGGATCAAACTTCAATCCACCACATTTCATCGGCTTTAGACCAAATGGATGAAACTACCTAACCTCTCCTCACAAATAGGAGATTCGATGACCATCTAAGTTGTAGTTGTGCCTCAATGAGCAACACCAATCCATAAGAGGTGGAATTAACTAGGCTCCTCCTAAATAGTAGTATTGGCTCAAAGAGGAAAAGCCACACTCCTCTCCACATTTCCATACAGAAATCAGTCCCAAGTCACCAAAGATGATAGGGATACACACAGATCAATGATCAGTTCTGAGAAATCCTGTAACGTCTTAATGTCCACACATCAAGGATGAGTTCAGAATGCATCAAGATCACAAGCCCTAAAGAAACAGGAAAATATCAAGCAAGTATCAAGGCACAACTGAAAGGGAAGTGAATCAAAATTTATTTCCCTGCCATATATAATATTGTTTGATATATACAATATGTGTTGTACATGACAAAATGGCTAAGCTAGTCTGTGCAGGAAAATATAAGTCTATCTAAGGATCTGTGTGTATGAGGACTATCAGATCTAACATAGCATCCCTCTCCGAAGAAGGAGGTAATGCTGCAAGCTCCTGCCCAATGGTATCTACACGAGCTAGAATATTCGAGGCTAACTGCATGGTGACATGATGCTCATCAATGTATGCACTCATGTCGGCAAGGATGCCAGTAGTAAGGGATCTCACTGAAGTACTGTCTATAATAGCCACATCCTTGGCAGATAGGGCAGCATCCCGCTCTACAATTAATGCATCTCTAGCTGATCTAGCCTCATCCCTCTCTAATAGAGCTACGTCTCTCCCATCAAGAGCTATCAACATCGTGGCCCTAGCCTGATCTCTCTCAAAGGTCATCAGATGTAGACTCTACTCCAAGTACTGTGGTTAATGCTGAATAACAGTAGCACTCACAGTGGGAGAATCCATCACAAATGCTGGAAACCTAGTAGTCAAATCCTCATCGATGGAAATGCCATCCTCCTCCATAGGCTCCTCATTGTCAGAATCAATCCCTTGCACTATGGAAACTTACCACAGCTGATGTAGTCTTTGTCTCCATCCATGCAGAATACTCTGCAGAACAACCCGGATGACTGACAGAAAATTCAGTTAGCTCTCACTGATCCTAACAGGCATACAACCTAGATCTACCCTCTACTGATAAGTGGCAAGAAGCAAAGCATTGACTCGATGCCCCCTCAAAAGGATGGAAGTCCTGGAACTAGTCAAACTGGCACATCATGGCCAGTGGGTGGTAAGTAATCATACCCCTCAAGCCAGCTAGAGGGAGATAATCCATGCTCGGAGCATGAGTGACAAAGCTGTAGGTTAACCTGAGCCCTGTACATGGAAATATAACAAATGGATCTCTGATCCCTGCCAGGAAAGCTGACTAAGATGCAGCATCTATACACTCCATAGGCTGAAAAGAGTATGACATGGCTATATCATGGGTGAAATAATACCCATGCCGTCTAAAAGTGCCAATCGGTCTGAAGTCTGATATAAACCACACGTACAGCATGACCGAGTTGCCTGTAAACACTCCCATCAGATAAGTGCAGCAGTATGTGGTTGACCTAAGAGTCTTTGCTATAATCATTGGTATGATGGTGTGACCCTCCCTGAGATCTCTCACTACTATGATGACTCCTATATCCAACTCATCCATGTACCGTGGCATGTAGACATACGACAGTACACACAATAGCAGTACATCCACTCTGGCTAAACGCCAATGATCCTCTAGTGTGGTGAAATCCCCAGAATGCCGTGCATAACTATCCTCTAAGCCAAATCTATCAAATAGAAAATTCTAGGATATAACGTGGCCAGATGTGAGCTCATCCTGCACAACCCTACGCCTCAATCCAGTACGGGTCATGAACTGCCTACTCATGTCTCCAATCGCCATATGCATGCAAGGTCTATCCAATGGCAGCATCGTCAAACGTGCATACTCCTCCAGAATAGGAGTCAACTCCCGGGTCCCAAATCGAAAAACCTACCTCTCCAATACCCAGTGCTCCAGCATGCCCTCCACGAATCCTGTGGGAAGCTGAAATAACAACAAGGTCATAGCATGCTGGAACAGATGATCTATAGTCACCATATCTGATGGTGACATGCTATCATACCACGATCGCATACCAGATGCCACCAAGAATGGTGGGGTATGATTAATACGGCTAACTGTCGAAGAAGACATCTGTACGGGCCGTGTCATAAGACCATCCAGGGGTTAATGCTGAATATCTCTGGACATACATACATATACATAACATAATAACATACATGATACAATATATGGCAATATGATATAGGGAATGGAAAACTGTACATACATTCCTAAGTATATCGGATCTAATGGCAGTAGGGGTGATATTCGCCATACAAGGCACTGGTACCCCTCCAAACTCCATACCTGTGATAAACCGCCAATCCATCGGCGTCATCATCACCTCACAGTTCAAAAAATGAAGTGACTTAGTCTGGTGAAACCAACACTCAGACATTGCCCTGAGGTAACCCCAGGGATAACGGCGGGGAAGAATGGAAAAGAACGTCTCGAATCCCCAGCCATGTATAATTGCTCTATAGTCATCACGCAAAGCCTGATATATAGAGTAGATGCTGAACCAATTCCCTCAAGGCTGTGTAAGGCCGGGAACCTACATCAAATATAGATCAACATCAGAACCCTTTCCTCCTTATCAATAGGAAATAAAGAAGAGTAAGATCTAACTTTATACCTCGTTTGCGTGCAGGTAAACTGAAGGGTGTCAACTCAAGTCGCCCAGAAGCTATGGGTTCACCACCTAAATGCCTCGCAAATCCCTACGGGGAACACGTGCAGTAGGAGTGGGGTTCGCAATTGGAACATCCTCCTCTTCGTCCTCGACGTTCGGTACTTCAACCTAGACAGAACGTATCACCGCCTCCACTAAATGACGAGGATGTCTAACAGAACGGGGTCGAGGCACTTCGAAAGCCTTTCTCCGTACACTAGAAGTGGTCCTACGGGAACTACTCGGCTTATCTGGATCCATATATCTAGACAACAAGTCTCCAAATCACCTCAGAAAGGGTGTGGTAAATTCTTTCCCGGGGCTTTTCAAAATGAATTTTTATGACTATATGCATGCATGCATTATTTTAACATATGTCTACAGTAGAGTTAAAAATGCATGACTATCCAATGCCTACATTTTGAAAATTTTTGCCATAGTCCCCTTTGCAAATGGGACTATCCACATGCTCATAGGCATGACTAGGTGGCCACTCAGTAGCACACCTACCCAGAGTAATATACATTCTACATGCATTAATACATTATAGTAAAAAATCCGTAAGTGTAGTCTAATTACCAAAATTATTTTTCTTTTCTACCTTAACTCATTTGTCCTCAAACAGGATAAAAAATGATAGTAAAAGGTGCCAATTTGACTATTTCAAAAGTCAAATTTTTTCACATCATTATGTTCAACATGGTTTAATACTAGCATTTACTATGTTGAATAATTTTTATAAAGTCATATCAGCATGCATATTAACTACTATGTGTCTAGATGCATTTCATGTGATAAGTCATTTTCCAACGGATAGAAACTAGAAAAGAATACAATGCATACGTTATCAGGACAGTGTAGAACACTTGTACAGTAGCAGAATTGGCAAAAAGTTACCCGAACTCAGCAGATCTGAAGAAGAGCTTTTGGATTTCCTTCGTGGCGCAACTTGAAAGTTACTTATGAAAGCAACCCGTAGGCATTACATACCCACGGTTGGGCTGCAGTCCACCTCATGGCTATCAGTAGGTGTAACCGCAAGACACCCTACACGGGTCCCACTCCCTACCGATTCGATTCGAGAGTTGCAAAGTAGGTCTCACAAGCTAAAAAGGCCAAATCAGGAATAAAAATGCTATGCGATTGAACTGAATAGCCTGAAATCTTAGTTTTCACAGGCCAAACCCTGGCTTCACATATCACTCATTGGTATTCGCTTGAATGCAAGGTATACTATACCAGTGACCTTAACTTTTGCAAATCATGCTCGGCATTGCCTCACACAGGTCCGATGCCGCCAATATAGGGTCGTAACCCAAAAAGACATGTTCCCCAGCGGGGGTCACAACATAGATTTCATTCATTGATAAAGTATCCCCGGTGGGGGTCACAACGTAGATTATCACTCGTCCACGTATCCCCATCGAGGGTTACAACGAATTATTTGTCTATGAACGAATCCCCGGCAGGGGTTACAACGCGATTCAACCATTGATGTACGAGTTAATGAAGGTCAATCAGCATTGACATCATTTTAACCAATGGTAGTAAACCCATCGAAGCATCAGAGGCCATTCGATGATCTCATCCATCAGTGCACTTATCCACAACCTTCCCCGGCGGGGGTTACAACGCAATTCAACCATTGACCTTGACATGTTCTCAGGTGGGGGTCACAACGCAATGCAACCATTGATACACACATCAAAGAAGGTCAAGCATCCTTGATAGTTTGTCAAACAGGGATCTATCCGGTGATACACACATCAGCGAAGGTCAGGAAACCCTGACAATACATATTGTTGGCAGTAACTCTGACATGATCGTGGTATATACTGGTGACACAAACCAGAGAAGACCATCCTCATCGGAGAGGACCGATGATGGAATATGTTATACACATCCTCAAATAGATAAATCTTTATCCCCGCATATCTTCAAAGTAAAGTCTATTTATCTATGCAAATGTAAACATGATGTATGATGCTATGTGCAGCAACAGGATGCAAATGTATGATGTATGTTATTGGATTATTTTCCAACATGATGGGATGATTGTCGTTTCCCTATTAATCATGTCAGTGATGTCTTGGACATGCGATTCAAGTCTTCCACGTGTTGACGTTGGGGTTATCACCAAAGTCCTGAGTCTTTGATACAGACTTTACTTTATACCCCAGAAATGCTTGTTTCAAATGCATGCAATCAACTTCAATCTCAGACTTTCTACCGAGGCACTCATTCTAAAGACCCAGAGATAACTCCGGGAAGACAGGCACAGTTACAGATGACGCTGCGAAATTCAAACACTTATAGAAGTTGAATCTCAGAGATAACCCTGAGCAACGTCTGCTATCAGCCCAAACCGGAGATAACCTCTGTGAGGGGCAAAATCGTCATCTTTCCACTTCAACCCCAGCGCGCCGTCTCAACATTTCATACATATATTCTACACAGCAATGTACCACAAGAGCCAATGAGTTCCAATCCCGAATGACTATTACGCGTGGCAGCACACCGGATAGAATTTTGAAGCTTGAAGACCATGGGCATGGTCCCCTATTCTTGACTTCGTACAACCTCTAATCCCATGTCATTGCATAACTATCGACAAAAGCAGTCCAAAGAAGGTCTCGTAAACCTCGTTAAGATGCTCGGATTGAAGTTCTGAAAGTTCGAGTGGACAACACAGTGCACGAGTGCACGTACTTTGAGATAGTGGGACCCGTGGAGTTTGGGGCACCACAGGCACCGTAGGTGCATCTCACTACACGCCACAGCGCATATATATGCTATTGTCACAGAACACTGGGCCACCAGCTCTATAAATATAGAGCTTGGGGTGGCCATTTGTAAGATAAAAAGAGGCGAGGAAGCCCTATCAAATTTTCTCTATACACACCCCATATTGAGTGTTTTCTAATTCTAAACACCTGTTAGCTCACATATAACTATATTTTACCCAAGGGAGCTGAGTGTTTATCCAACTACAGTCATAGAAGCTTGCTTTGGCAGCCCACTGGAAGCCTTCTCACACTCTATAAAGCCTTTCTCTTCATCTTTGAACACACAATTTTTCATATTGAGAGTCGTGTTGTGTGTGTATGCCAAAACTTCGGTCCGTGGTTTTCATTTCATGTCTCAGATATATATATATATATATATAGACTAACATTATCGAGTTATGCCTCGATTGAGCCTAGACTTATGTCCGAGCGCTTACTTGCATTTATATATATATATATATATATATATATATATATATATATATATATATATATATATATATATATATACTTATATATGTGAACTGTTGTCGGATTCTGTCCGATGAGCCTAGATTTTACATCCGGAGCATTTACTTGCTTATATATATATATATATATATATATATATATTCATCACACCGAGTTTACTTTGTGGCCTGTTACTACTTTATTTACATTTCGTCCCGCCTGGAGTTTACTTCGTGACGGTTGATCATTTTTACTGCTTTCTTTACATTCAGTCCTGCCTGGAGTTTACTTCGTGGCGGTTGATCGCATTTATTTCTTTATTTACATTTCTGATCCCCCATGAAGGTGTTTCGTGATTGTTGATCACGTCTCTATATATATATTTACCTCTTTGTGGTAATTTAAATAGTCGACATGATACATGTCAGACCTTTTTCACTTGTTTTTTCAAACAAATCTCACATAACATGACCTCCTTGGGTTATCTTCGGGGTTGGAACTGAGTGTCTCGGGGTTGTCTCCGGGGTTAAAACTGACTTTTACGGAGTTATCTCCGAGGTTGGAACTGAATCTCCTTGGGTTATATCTTGTGTTTAAACTGAGTATCTCGGGGTTATCTCTTAGATTGGAACATAGTATCCTGGGGTTATCTTCGGGAATGAAAATCAGTTAACTTCCAAGGTTATCTCTGGAAGATGATTCTGCCCTCCTGCATGGTTAGTAACAGGAATGCAAAATTTTGAGTGTCTACATTTACCCCTCATCCACACATGCTTGACACAAACTCTAAGAAATAATCATAATCACATGGCGCTTATCATTAGCCACAATAAAAAATTTATTATATATAAAACCCATGCCCAATATATCAATAGTTAAAGAAAGGGTGACAGGGTTAAACAAAAACCATAGCATGATAAGATCAAATATCTAGTAAACCCTTTCAATAATACCAGCTGAAAAAAGGGTAAAGCCATAACATGGCATCAAGTATACCAATCTGTGCAAATTCCAAAAGATGGCTATAAATAAAACATGCTAAATAACGCTAAAGAATAATAAAAATCTATCCATGCGTTCAACATATTAAAACAATAAACATAAGTCTGCGGCTATAACAACCCAAAAGATGTAAACAAAAGTTCATACATGACTGCACTACAATACTGATAAAACATTAACAAAATACTAAGATGGCAACCTAACATGGCAGTAAACATGAATAAAAATTGATAAAAACACCCCCAAACTTAAGATGAGCAATGCTCTCATTGCTAAGCATGTAAAAAGTAATACAATAGGGCTTCCCCGAGGTCTGGTCACTTGGCATCATCATCATCCTCTTCAGCTTCTGCGATCAGCGATGGTGGAAGATATGGAGGGCATACTGGAGGCACTGGGAACTGGAACGACATCAAGTCTACTTCATCACCACCCGAAGCAATATAGATGCTTTCCATTGTATTGATAAACTCCACATTATATTTCATGAAGAGATCCTTTCATTGAGCCACTGCATCCATCCTCCTTCCCTACTGGTCCACCTTTTGGTGTAAGAGGTTTATGGATGCAAATATCGCGACCAATTATTCAGAAGCTGAAGTACCTAGCTCTATAGGCTGAGCAGAAGTACCAGCCTCTGATGAAAGAGGCAGGGGCTGAGTAGTAGGCAGGAAGCCCTCACCGCAGGGATGAGACTCTGCACCCTCCCAGACACGATATCTGGTAATAGTTGCGTGATCTATAATAGCCATAGGAGGTAGGAGTATCTCGTCCATGGCAACATATACCTTGACTATCTGGCACAGGAAGGTGATGACAGAGGGATATGGTAGGCCTCCCAAAGTGTTGCCCCTAAAAGCCTTGAGAATAGACTCCTGAATAAGTGAGCACTGTGTCAATATCCAACCCGGTGACTATGGCAAATAACATCACTACTCTCTCTAGTTACGTCACTAACATGCCTAGTTAGCATCAGATTGTGGCAGATAAAACTATACCATGCCTTCCCATAGCATGAGAGCTCAGTGTGTGTAATACTGGATTTCTTGCCCGTATAATCATTGATTCTCCAAGTGGTGTCGGGTTTTCATAACCTCTTGACTATGTCTTCACGCATTATAGTCATGCTGCACCGTCAACTAGGCATCTCTCGCTATAATTAGGCATCCGAAACAAGCATTGATTGTTTGCTTGTCAAACAGACTGCTTTACCCTTACTATCACATCCAAACTCCCTTCAACTGAGGCGTTGGCATAAAACTCCTTAAGTAGGGCAATGACTGGGTACAATGGCTGGTGAGTGAAATATGTCCAGCTCATATCAGCGATCATTTGAAACAGCTCCCCATCAAGACATGCATCAGGCCTGAGTCCTCTCTCTGGCACCAGGCTCTTGCTAGCCAAAATAGTATAGAACTTCTCAAAGGCCTCCCTACTAATGAACCTCGTGTGATCCCAGTGTGGCAATGATGATGATGATCCACCAATACTTAGCTTTTGCTTCTTTTGTGCCATATTAGAAATTATCAGTCAAATGACACTCACAGGCAAAGATGGAAACCAAAGTCTGAATACTCATAACTGATCCAAGCATATTACCTAAAGCCTATTATCGCAGCCAAACAACTTGCCAATCCATTCTCTATGGAGCAATTCATCGAACACTTTGTGTACACAGTTGTACACTAGGGTTTCAGAGATAGCCTAGATGCTAGCTATGACACAATTGTCTCAAAGAAATACTCAATACAGTGCGAAGAACAACTCACAACAATCAAACCGCAAGCGCAAGTAATACCAGTATTAACTCTAAAATAAATAGTCCAATTGAGAATAAAATGTGAAAACCCTAGTACCCAATTGCCCATATTTAATTGACGAATTTGCTGAGAATCCCTTGCCCTTGATGTAGTTGAAGCATAATTCGTATTAGGATGGCTAGGGCAACACCGGGTGTGTGCAATGATTTTGTTGCTTAGAGGGCTTGGGGGGGAAGTCTGTCGAGAGGTTGGAGATATGTGGGCAAAAGAAAATGAAACAACCTTACTTCATAATTAAAACTCGCTAATGGCGTTATAGCATTGCGTTTCCTTTGTAAACTGGCGTTGCAGCGTCAGTATTGAATACTGGTTTTTTAAAGTGGCGCTACAGCGCTGTCCATAGGCAGGAATATGGCGCTACAATGTATATTTCCAGTAGGCTCACTATAAAGGTGGCTCTTCAATGCTGTGATCCCTTTATAAACCAATGCAAAGATCATGTATTTCCGAGAGGGTTTGCTTTATGAAGATGGCGTCAGCATTGTGATCCCATTATAAACCGGTGTCATAGCAGTGTATTTCCAAAGAGGTTAACCGTGTTAACTATCTGCAACGCTGATATTCCCCTTATAAAATAGCATTGCAATTGCTTATCTTACAAGATCGGGCTTTAAAGTCAAGCCTATGAACGCTGGTTCAAGGCTATAAACCGGCGCCGTAGTGCCGTCTCTACATCAACCCAAGACAGTGTGTATTCTTGCACATGCCAAGCCAAGTGTAAGCCATCTTAACTAAGCAACACAAAAACTTTTAACAACCCACATGATAACTAGTTGAACTTAACAATTGCATACACAATAATAATATACTAGATAAACTTGCTACATACATACTATAGACAAAATAACATGGATGTTAGAAAAGACATTACAATAATAAACATGAAGAAACCTTTGTTAACAAACTAAAGAGAAAAGATGCAATGTAAACTAGATAGAAGCAAGGAGAAACATAGAATTTTGATACTGAAATGGGGTTGTCGCCCCACAAAGCGCTTGTTTTAAAGTCATCGGCTTAACTATTACCCCATCTTACATCGGGTCACCCAGTGTAATGGACGTGTTCTGACGATCGACCTCACCGCTCCAGTAGTGTTCAAGGCGTTGCCCATTCACCTTGAAGATTTTTTCAGAATTTGGGTCTTTGACCTCAATTGCTCCATGAGGATATACCTTAGCTATGTTGAATGACCCCGACCATCGGGACTTCAACTTCTCAGGATACATTTTCAATCGGGAGTTAAAGAGAAGTACTTTCTATCCTATTTCAAATCTCTTTCCACTATCTTCTTGTAATGCAATTTCTTTGTCTTCTTTTTGTACAACTTTATGTTTTCATATGCCTGGAGCTGAAACTCGTCTGATTCGTTCGGTTGTAACAATCTCTTATCCCCTATTGTATCTAATACGAAGTTGAGCTTTTGAATCGCCCAATAAGCACTGTGCTCCAATTCGACCGAAAGATGACATGCCTTACCATACACAAGCCTATTCGGAGACATTTTGATAGGCATCTTGTAGGCAGTGCAGTATGCCCACAAGGCATCATCTAACTTTTTAGACCAATCCTTCCTGTCTGAGTTCATAATCTTCTCTAGAATGAGCTTGAGTTCCTTGTTTGATACCTTCGCTTGGCCACTTGTTTGAGGATGATAGGTAGTGGAAATTTTATAGGATACCCCATATTTAACGAGAAAGGATTCGAAGTACTTATTGTAGAAATGTGAACCCTCATCACTAACTATTGCCCGAGGTATGCCAAATCGGGTGAATATATTCTCTCTCAAGAAATTCAGCACGACCTTGGCATCATTAGTAGGCAAGGCAACAGCTTCCACCCACTTAAAGATATAGTCAATAGCTACTAGTATATAGAGATTATTGTACGAGGATGGAAATTTCCCATGAAATCAATTCCCCAAACATCGAACAATTCTACCTCTAGAATATTTTGCATAGGCATTTCATGCCTTTTTGAAATGGTTCTAACCCTCTGGAAATTATCGCAATTCAACACATAAAGATGACCATCTTTAAACAATGTTGGCCAGTAGAAAACAGATTGGAGCACCTTTGCAGCTATTCTTTGCCCACCAAAATGCCATCCGTAGTTCAAGTAATGACAGTGATGGAGCACACCCTAAATTTCTTCCTCCGGCAGACATCTTCGCAGAATTTGGTCTGCACATTGCTTGAACAGGAAAGGCTAATCCCACAGATAATGCTTCGCATCATTTATGAATTTCTTCCTCTATTCGTAGCTTATGTTTTGGGGCAGCACATTACAAGTGATAAAATTTGCAAAGTCTGCATACCACTGTGCTACGCATTGAACAACATACAGGTGCTCATCCAGGAAGAAGTCACTGATATCTGTCTCACCATCCCTCGAATGAGTTGGGTTTTCCAATCATGATAAGTGATCCTCAACTTCGTTTTCAGTTCCTTTTTTATCGCGTATCTCCAAATTGAATTCTTGGAGGAGAAGAACCCATCAAATCAACCTTGGCTTAACATCTTTCTTTGAGATAATGTATTTGATTGCTAAGTGGTCAATGTACATGATAACCTTGGTTCTGATGAGATAGGAGCAGAACTTATCAATGGCATATACCACCAACAAAAGCTCTTTCTCAGTTGTGGTGTAGTTAAGCTAAGCATCAGTCAATGTCTTATTGGCATACGAAATCGTGTGAAACACTTTTTCCCTCCATTGGCCCAACATTGCTCCAATAGCAAAATCACTAGCATCGCACATAAGTTCAAACGGAAAGGTCCAGTCAGGAGTCGCTACTAAAGCAGCTGAGATGAGTCTTTCCTTTAACAATTTAAATGATCCAAGACAGGTTTCATCAAACTTGAAAGACATATCCTTTTCCAATAAGCTATACAACGGTTTGGTAATTTTGAAAAGTCTTGGATGAACCGTTGGTAAAATCCTGCATGCCCCAGAAAACTCCTTACCCCTTCTACTGATGATGACGGAGGTAGATTATCGATAACATCAATTTTTGTCTTGTCTACTTCAATACCATAAGCAGATACCCTGTGCCCCAAAATAATGCCCTCTCTTAACATAAAGTGGCACTTCTCCAAATTCAAGACTAGGTTTGTCTGTATGCATGTTTTCAAGATGACAATCCAATTTTGTAGACAATTTTTGAAAGAGCTCCCAAAGATAGAAAAATCATCCATGAAGACTTCGAGGGAATGTTCCACCATATCAGAAAAGATAGACATCATGCAATGCTTAAACATTTTAGGAGCGTTACACAACCCGAAAGACATTTTCCAGAAGGCAAAGGTCCCATAAGGACATGTAAATGTAATTTTCTCCTTATGTTCGGGTGTTATAGCAAGTTGATTGTTGCCAGAATATCCGTCAAAGAGATAATATAATTAGTGCCCAGCGAGTCTGTCAAACATCTGGTCAATGAAGGGCTAAGGGAAATGATCTTTACGAGTGGACTTTTTCAGCTTCCTATAGTCCATGCATACCCTCCATCCAGTAACCGTTCTTGTGGGAATAAGCTCATTATTCTTATTTGACACTACTACCATGCCATGCATTGGATGGGACTAACCCAAAGACTATCTGAGATGGGGTAGATAATGCCCGCGTCTAATAATTTAATTATTTCTTTTTGGACCACCTCTTTCGTAATGGGGTTCAACCACCGCTGATGTTCGATGGAAGGCTTAGACCCATCTTCGAGTAGGATTTTATACATTTAGAAAGATGGACTAATACCTTTTATATATGTAATTGACTACCCTAAGGTTATTTTATACTATTTGAGAACATGAAGTAGCTTCTTTTCCTGAGCCTTATCCAAAGATGCAGAAATAATAATGAATAGGGTGGATGAATCCCCTAAATAGGCATACTTCAATTGGTTTGGCAAGGGCTTGAGATCAAGGATTGACGGTTCTATGATTGAGGGTTGTGACTTGGAAGTGGATGCTTCTTGGTCATTCAGAGATTCAAACTATTAGTGGAACTATTTCGATCCCTGGGGTGCATCCAACCACTTAGCACACTCATGATAAGTAGGCTCTTCCATATTATCAGCATATGTCAAAGTAGCTTTCAGTGAGTCCCACATGCAAATTTTAGAAAATACTTCCCGCACTAATTTGTCAATCTCATTAATCTGGAAGCATTATTCTGAGGCATTGGGATACTTCATGGACCAAAATACATTTAATGTTACCTCTTGTTCCTAAACTCTCATAGTTAATTCCCCCTTTTACACATCTATTAGTGTCCTTCCCGTTTCCAGGAATGGTCTGCCTAGGATAATCGGGACCTCTCTATCTTCCTCGAAGTCCATGACAATAAAATCAGCAGGGAAAATGAACTTGTCCACCTTTACACGCACATCTTCCACGATCCCCTCCGAGTAAGTAAGAGATCTGTCAGCCAATTACAGGGTCATACTAGTAGGTTTAGCCTCATTTAACCCCAACTTTTTATAGATAGACAGAGGCATTAGATTAATACTCGCTCCGAAATCACATAGGGCTTTGCCAATGAAATGATCCCCTATTGTGCACGGTATAGTGAAACTCCCAGGATCCTTCAGCTTTGATGGAAGTTTGTTTTCTAAAATTGCACTACAATCTTTCGTTAGTGCCACTGTCTCATAATCCCCCATCTTCCTCTTTTTGGAAAAAATGTCCTTCACAAATTTTACATAGCTAGGCATTTTCTCCAACGCCTCTACAAACAAAATATTGATATTAAGCTTCTTAAACACTTCTAAAAACTTTGAAAATTGTTTATCGAGCTTCTGTTTCTGCAGGCGTTGTGGAAATGGTAACTATTGGATAGGAGGACTAGAATTGCTAACTGTAGGGGTTAGTTTTGTATGTTCATCCTGAGCAATCTCTTCTCCCCCAGACTTATCACTAATTAGCTCCACATTTGGTTCCTCATCAACCACTTCCTCTTGCATTGTTGAAGGCTCTCCACCAGTATCATTTACTATCCTTCCACTCTAGAGTGTGACTGCCTTGCACTGTTCGTTGCCATCCCGTTTTGGGTTGAAATAAATGTCACTTGGAAATGTGCCTTGAGGATGACTGTTTAGAGCAGTTGTCAATTGTCCCATTTGGACTTCAAGGTTCCGGATGGAAGCCTCTTGATTATTGCTCCTAGTTTCATTCTGAGCAATATATCTCGAGAGGAGATCTTCCAAACTGGGCTTTCTTTCTTGCTGAGGTTAGGGTTGGTAAGAACTTTGTGGTTGTTGGTGGTATTGGTTCTAGTTTTGAAAACCAGGAGGATTTGAATAATTTTTTCATGTGGTAGATTATTGTGCTTGGTTACTGTCTGTGTTGCCCCATGAGAAATTTGGATGATTTCTTAGTCCAACATGATAGTGAGTAGGAAGATTTGAATTTTTCTGTCGCCTATAGTTCGAAACAAACTAAACTAATTCAGGGCTAATGGTGGACTGATCATTTGGGTGGCTCCCTTCACACAGTTCATATGGCACCCCGACACTTTGTACATTTTGCACTGATTTCACTCCCATGGTGTCTAGTCTTTTGGTTAGCGCAGCAACCTAAGCGGCTAATGCCGTGACTGAATTAACCTCATACACCCCTGCCACTCTCCTAGGTACTTGCCTATCATCGAGCCATTGGTAATTGTTGACAGCCATTGTTTCCGCCAAGTCATATCCTTCTGCATGATGTTTTGAAATGAAGACCCCACCAAATGCGGCATCTATACTCGAACAAGTAGACCTGGATAAACCATTATAATAAAGGTTAGAATGGGAAGCCATTCTAGCAATCCATAGTGGGGGCATCTTCTTAGTAAATCCTTGAATCTCTCCCTCGAGTCGTATAGAGACTCAGATTCAAATTGGATGAAAGCTGTAATGTCATGTCTGAGATTGGCTATTTTTGCGGGCGGAAAGAACTTCGCCGCATATTTTTGAGCCAAGTCAGCCCATGTGGTGATTTAGCATGGTGGTAGTGAATGAGGCCAACTCTTGGCCTTGTCCTAAAAAGTGAATGGGAACAGTCGGAGTCTGATGTCATCGTCGGACACTGTTGCATTTAAATGTATCGTAAATTTCCAAGAAATTGATCAAATGATCGTTCGGGTCATCATTAGGAAATCCTCCGAACTGAACATTATTTTGGATCATTTGAATGGTGCCCAGTTTGATCTTAAAGTTATTAGCTTGGACCTCGAGACTTCGAATGCTCGCTTGTAAATATGCGATATGGGGCATGACATACTCCTTTAAAGATTTTTGAATCTTCTCAGCCATAATTACAAGAGTAGGTATGTCCCGAGCTTTTTCTCTTCTTAGTCATCTATACATTCTGTCTACCTTGGTATCAAGATGTATTATATTTCAAACCCTTCGAGGTGGCATACACAGTTGAGACTACCTGAGAATAAAATTAAACAGATACATCAATTCAAATTAAGATTGTATTGAATTAGTATTAATATTTCTAAACAAATAATACTAAGTCTTCGGTAGCGACGCCAAAAACTTGTTGGTCATTTTTCACAATCACTAAAACATGCGCAAGTATACATAGTCTAACAAGTAATACAATGATAAGATGAGTGTTGTACCCACAAGGACAAAGTGTTAAAGCTAGTCAGTTACTAAAATTGGAACAGTACGATCTTATCTAAACAAATGGTTAAAGATGGTGTGTTATAAACTATATGCTTAAAAACAGTAAAATTAAGAGATTGAGTTGCACAAGTAAGTCAAGCTAGGATCACAACTCCCCTAATGCATCGCCTAATCTCTTAACTCTCAACATTACAAACAAATCATAAGAATGGCCAATCGAGAACAGTAAATACACATATGCCTCTTTTCATAGTCAAATGCACATCCCTAGCTGGATGAATCATAATATTTCTATGGTGAAAATAACTAGAATAGGGTCCATAAGCTTAATCTCAATGGTTACACAAGGCAAATAGAGATGGTCTATCCTATTATGCAATAAATGCTTACATTCCCATAGGCATGGTCATAACAAGTGTTCTTATATTTTAGGGTTAGATATTAACATCCATTTTTCAATATCCATTAATACTTATATCAATTTCTTTGTTAAGCAATCAGTAAATAAGCACGAAATACAACAAACCATTCCAAAATATTCATTATAATAATTAGGAGAGAAAGTTAATCAAGCAAAAACAATATATTACATTGCAATCCTAGAAATTTAATTTGTTCATAACAATGGGACTAATAAACATTTTTATTGTGTTTAACATGCTCAAAAATACACGAATGAATGAAAGATATGGATAAAGAAAACTCCTTTTGTGAAGTTTTCTGGCTCCAAGTCTTCTCTTCTTCGTGTAGAATGAGAGCTATGAGGGATGCAATGAGCTTTTTTTCCTTGAAGACCAACTTATTTCTCTTCTAAGCTAAAAACAATAAAGAAATACTCCTAAACTTGCTTCCACGGATGATGGAGGCTGCTGAATGATAATGATCCTTTTTCCCTAGCTTTTTAGGCCATTAAGACCTAATTTCTTCCTAGGCATTGGAGCTGGCGCTGCAGCGCCAAGTTTTAGCCTTGGAACGGCGCTGCAGCACTGAGTCAACATATCCGTTCAGTAAGCGGCACTACAACACTAGTTTGTAAAGGAATTGGGCCGCTGCAGCGCAGTGCTAATGTCACTTTTTGCTAAAAATTGGCGCTGCAGAGCCAGTTTTAAGCCTGGCATCGGTGCTACAGCGCCAGTATGGGAAAAATGACCTTTTTCCCCTGTAAAGCTGGAAATGACCTAATAAGCCCTACAACACAAAAAGTAAGCAAAATAATAACAAATTAATATAAAATCTATATAAATAACGAAGAACAAGCAACTTCTTAAGCAATAAAGATCCGATTCGAGGGTATAAATCCCACTCATCAGCTATCATTGAGGACGAGGAGAATAACAACCCCTTCATCACTGCAGTCAGTAGTGACCTGACTTTAAACAATTAGAGTAATACTCCTTAAATCACTCGACAATGGTAAAAAGGGATAAGACAGTTTGTCTGCCCTGTGGTGTAAATATTGTGTTTGTCCCTTAGTGCTAGCAATCTACTTCTGTCATGCTTTTACTAATGTTTTGTATTGTCAATCAGTCATATATATTAATGTAAAATCATTTTGTTTTTAGGTTTCCAAAGTTGGATTTGTTTAGCCTTGTTGATGTTTCACCAAATCTCAACAGTGACTACAACTTTGATGTAGAATTGGACTTTGACCTAATGAGAATTGATCAAGAGGAGATAGAGGACTATGAGGTACCAGATGAGATCAACGGATGTGTTGAAGACAAACCCAAACCAAACCTCAAACAAACCACCCTTGTAAATATTGGAACCTCCGAAAATCCCAAAGAACTATAAATTAGGAATGACCTTACCCCAAGCCAAAAGAAAGACCTTATTAGACTCCTGGCCCAATTCAAGGATATGTTCACATGGT
Source organism: Panax ginseng (assembly GCA_020205605.1). Lineage (NCBI taxonomy): Eukaryota > Viridiplantae > Streptophyta > Magnoliopsida > Apiales > Araliaceae > Panax > Panax ginseng. The sequence goes on from CM035129.1 coordinate 95,859,813, forward strand.
TGCATGAAGACATGATTGGATTGTCCATTGATATAGTCATTCATTAACTGCCCATCAAAGATGGGTTCAAGCCAATCAAACAAAAGTTGAGAAGACTAAAGCCTGAGTGGGGTCTGAAAGTTTAAGAAGAAATTGTCAAATAATTCAATGCAGGCATTATCATGGTATCATCTTACTCTGAATGGCAGTCCAGTGTGGTTGTCATACCTAAACCCGGAGGGAAGGTACGAGTATGTGTGGATTATAGGGACCTGAACAAGGCCAATCTGAAATATGACTTCCTAGTACCTTTCATCCACCTATTGATAGAAAATACGACATAATTTGACATGTACTCATTTGTTGATTGTTTTTTCGAATACCATTAAATCATGGTTGCTGAGGAGGATAGGCAGAAAACTGCCTTTATCACCCCATGGAGAACTTTCTCCTATCGAAGGTTGGCTTTCTGCCTTACCGATGTCGGTGCCATATTTAAGAGAGAAATGATTTACCTATTCCACAATATGATGCTTAAGAAGATAGAGGTCTACGTGGATGATATCTTCGTCAAATCTAGAAATGAAGATAACCAAACTAACCATCTCAAATAGATATTCAATCGACTTCACAAATACAAGTTGAAGCTAAACCCTACCAAGTATGCATTCGGTGTTAAGTCCAACAAATTGTTGGGACTTCTAGTAAGCTACAGAAGTATTGAACTAGATCTAAGAAAGATTAAAGCCATCATAGAGATGCTCGTACCTCATACAAAGAAGGAGATACGAGGATTGTTAGGGAGAATCAATTTCATAAGCAGATTTATCTCCCAACTCATAGCAACTTGTGAGCCCATTTTCAAGCTATTAAGAAAATATTCTTCTGGGAATTGGAACAATGAATGTCAGAAAGCCTTCGTCGCCACTAAGAAACAACTGATTGAATCTCCTATTTTGGTGACTCCGAGGGATAAGGTTCCCCTATTCATATAAATATCAGTTAATTTAAATGCTATGGGTTGTATGCTGGGGCAAAAAGATGATGAGGCAAAAAAACAACCATCTATTACTGCAACAAAAGGTTCAGCAGCTATGAACAGAGGTACACTTTGATTGAAAAGACCTATTGTGCATTAGCATGGGCCGCCATGAGGTTACAACAATACCTCCATGGGCATACCATTTATCTCATATCCCGCATGGATCCTCTGAAATACATCTTCAGTAAGCCCATGTTAAATTGTTAATTGTCAAGGTGGCAATTAATCCTCAAACAATTCGACATCATCTTTGTGACTCAAAAGTCCATCAAAGGTCAAGGAACTGCAGATCAATTAGCTGAAGCACCATCGAGGGACTTTGACCCATTGGAAACTTATTTATCAGATAATGGAATAATGATAATTCAGCAGAACCATCGAGAGGATGCAAGCCAATTTTGGAAACTCTACTTCGACAGGGTTGTAAACATGGAAGGTGCAAAAGTAGGAGCAGTCCTTGTATCCATCACTAAGGAGCAATATCCCATGGCTACCAAGCTACAGTTTATTAACACCAACAACACAGTCGAGTATGAATGCTATATAATGGGATTAAATTTGGCCCAATCAATGGGTATCAAACGGTTAGCAGTCTTTAGGGATTCTGTGTTGGTCATCAAGCAAACCACCGGGGCATATCACAACAAAGAGTTACACTTGCTGCCTTATCACATGCAGGTTAACAAGATGGCTATAGAATTTAAAGATATAGCCTCATCCACATTCCTTGGAATTGAAATGATTACGCAGATGTGATAAGTAGGTTTTATACCTACTTATCTTGTATCTATTACTTGAATTAGTTGCTTAAACCTATGTTTTGTAGTTACTTTGCATGCATTGTGTGTGCATTTCATACATTTTATATTATTTTATATGCTATGACACAACATTGGCATGAAGAAGCAAGGAAAAGAAATTCGGACATCTTTTGGACTAAAATATGCAAGCAAATGCTATAAGGGAAGATTTCAGGGCTTTTAACACCAGATTGGATGCATGTTCTTGGTCTTAAACTTGGATTTTATTGTAAATCTACTTATTAGATTTTTGGAACATATTGAATCGTCCCAATCGAAGTTCGGATGCGAGAGTTATGGCCTTTTTATCAACGAAGATAAAAGATAAGAGTTGTCATGCTTGCCATTTATATAGCATCTACTTCAAGTTAAATTTCGACCTTGATCCAATTAGTATCTATTAATTCTCAAAGAATAAAGTTGTATATCTCGTCGATATATTCAATTTGATAGGTGGCAGGCCGCGTAACTTCCAGCGAATCAAAAGTTATGCATGTTGTACCAAAGGATATCACAGCAGAAAATTAATCGGCGCAGGGCGCGCCATAAATGAACTAAGAGCTACACGGGGCGCGCCGGGCGATCAGATTCTCTGCTATAGTAGTTTGAGGCTTGCCCAAATTGACTCAAGAACAGCGCTGGGTGCGTCGGTCGGTGGGGAGAGAGTTAATTTGGGTGTTATGTTGTCCAATTTGAGCTAGAATAGGATTGTTAGTTGCCTAACTTGCTAGGGTTTCCATTAGAACTATAAATATTGATTATAACTTGGATCAAGGATTCCATGAGATTATATTAGAGTAGATTAGGACAAAAACCCTAGTTCTTATGAGATTTGGAGATTTAAGCAACTTGGAGACCATTGAACATTCAAAGTATGAGCAAAGAGGGAGCATCAAATCTGCAGACAACATATTCTATCTTTTTAATTCGCTTCTTCTATCTTTGTCTTTTAATGGTTATTCAATTGTGGATTCTTAGTTTAATTCATTAATCATGAACTAAATCGTTTGTTTGAGATTACTATGGATCTTATTGTTTAATTTACTTTAATATGCTTCCTCGTTGGTCTTATTAGTAGTATTTGGATTGTCTATTATGGTTTGCCCTTAATTGCTTAATTTCCTAGCTAACAATTACTGTGATAATCCATATGAACTTGAGAGACGGATTATGGATTTAGATATGATCATAATAAAATTAATTTATGTGTTCGACATGGAGTTGGAATTCATAATTTGTGCTTAGGATAAAGATATACCGAGCCATTACATGTAAACTAATAAGAACTTACACTTAAACCCTTTTTAATTGTAATTCATATAGAGATATAGTGGATTAGTTAATTATGGTGTTCAATTTGATTATATCATTTGTGGATTTGATTTGATATGAGTATAGTGCATTGAGAGATGGCCATATTTTCCTTTAGTGTTCTTGATTAACAATCCAATATAAATAATTTGGCTTAATAGGAAGTGTGTTGACTTAAATGAAACAATAAGTGAAATTGTAATCTCAAGTCTTCATTATCTTGTTTCACTCTAGGGATATTTAGTAATAGTTTAGTAAATTATTTTAGATTAAAATATTAAATAATTTGTTTAAATAAGATTAAATTGGTTGTAGGTTAGTACTTGGTAATTCTTGTTAACTATTTCTCTATGGGAACAATATTTTACTTACTATTATATTACTTGTTGACCACGTATACTTGCATGTTGTGCGTAATTAGATTTTATTCAACAAGTTTTTGGCACAGTTGTCGGGGAATTAGTTTAATAATTTTTGCCAATATTAGCTTCAACCAAATTAGTCTTACTTTAAATAATTTTTATTTCTTTCTTTTTATTTAATTCTCTTCATATTTTTCTCTCTTTTCAGATATCATGGCTGGATGCAATTATCAATGGCCATATTCGAGTATGACTCAGCCAAGGGACACATGGTTTGATGAACTCAATGGAATTTCTGCATTATCAGCACACCTTGAAACACTTTCAAGGAGGTTGGACATTGTTGTAGCCCAACGTATTAGAAGGATTGCAGTTACTTGCAACTATTGTGCTGGCAATCACCCGATTAATCAATACACCATCAGTCTTGGGCTAATGCAGTATGGTGATAACTACCTCAACGAGTATGCATATGCCAATTATCATCAAGTTTGGGAGTATCACCCGGATTCTTCAGGGAGCTACAATTTTGAAAATCAATACTACACTCCAAATCCAACATACACATCAGAATTTTCATGTCCACCTCCATTACCACAACAAAAAAAGTCAAACTTGGAGGAATTTATGTCGAAGATCATAGCAAAACCAAGAGGAGAGAATGATGAGTCCAAAAATATCGAGCAATAATTTTTAGAACCAGATGGAATAACTCATCAAAACTTTAACCCATGAGCCTCAATACATGGATTCTGAAACTGAAATAGCTAATTCAAGATTGGAGGAATTATTGACCAGGTTTGTAGCATTAAATAAGGAGAGGATGATAAATCAAGAGATGGCAATTCAAAATCTTTAGAATCAGATAGATCAAACGTTTAAAGCCTTGAACAACCGTCCTCAAAATAATTAGTGTTATGACATGGATTCCAAAATTGATGAGGTGCTCGAACCAAATCTACAACTAGACGAGCCCCTAGATGATGAAAACGAAGAGACAAATGGGGATAATGAAAACAAGTTCGGTGAAGAACTAACCGTGAGTACCAACAAAGATGAGCCAATGATTTTGGTCCCCCAAGTGCCTTTTCCGTCAAAGATCAAGGATCCAGTTAAATTTGCAAACCATGCCCGCTTGGTAGTAATATCATCGGCTAGACTATTTATAACATGAGTTCTAATGCAATCTTAAAGCCATGGTTGAATGAAAAGGAGAGGTTAGAGAAGGATACCATTATGTTTGACAAGCCTTAATGCCCCATTCAAATCACAGACATAATAGAGAAAACACCTAGTTGTTGGATGTTCATAAATGGGACCCTATACAAATAGCAAGTTGGGTGGGTTTGATTTCATGGCAATCACTTTGGAAAACCTCCCGGATACTACATTGCTCCTAATGGATGGAGAATTCCTCAACTTTCGTAGAGTAATTGGATAGCATTGACCTAACAAAGTCAGGCCGAAAGACTGTAAATCAAGCGCTCGTTGGGAGGCAACCCAAGTTTAAATTTTAATTTTTATTTTAATTTTAGTAGTTAATAAATTTGCATTTATTAGGATTTAATAAACTTGCTTCTATTGTGTTCATATGTTAGTCAAGTGTAATTCACTTGTGGTGCCCGTTCATTCTAATGTGCCTAGCCTTTTCTTCAAACTTAGCAGACAAAGAGGAAGATTGCTATATTTTTAGGGAAGTTCACTGCTTTACTTTTTTCTATTTTAGCTATTGAGGACAATGTCTAGTTTAAGTTTGGGGGATTGTTCTTATTGTTTATGATTGCATATTTAGTATAGTCATTTTGATTGTATATAGTTAGTATTATTGTTTTAGTTTAGTGTTTATTGCATATGTTAGCATGTTATTTAACTTATCTTTCAAAAAAACAAATTATTTTAAATTGTTGCATTTAGTGTAGATAGGTTACATTGCATGAACCCAAGTTTTCAATTGGTTTGAAATTCTTTTGGCCTGTGATGAGATTGGAATTACATGATTTTTAAACAGTTTTGATGACTTAGGCCTAGTTGTATTGTCATAGCATGATGTAAATCTTTATCTATTTGTATTTGATGTGAACGAATTGCACTTTAGAGTATCCATTATGATTTGCACAGTATGAATGGTCACATAATTATCTTCTAGTGGGAAATGTGGGTTTTAATGAAAGAGATTTAGTAAATAGTTAGTAATGACTAGGGTTACGCAAAAGCTTAAGTTTGGGGGAATTCATTGGGTATGCATGCTAAAAAATAGAAAATCCAGAAAAGGAAAAAAATTATTATATGAACAAACACTTTGACTAGTTTAGTTTTGTGGCCTTTGGTACTTGAGTAAGTATGCCCGAGGGGATGTCTCTACACCTAGCACCCTAAAGCCTGACGGTTTGGGAGTCATTGGTTAAAAGCTCACTAAGGGGTATCACTGAAAAGCCTAAGAGGACTAGACATTACACAGTCGAGTGTAACCACGAGAATGTGCAAAAATCCCCCTCGTCAGTGAATAAAAGCAGAATAAAACCCTTGTTGACTCTTAGCTTAGTTATTGCGTAATTTTGTTAGAACTTAATTTGTTTGTTGTTTTTCTTGAGTTGAAACTGTATTTTCCCTCAAAGAATCATATCATGTGAAGTATTTATTCTTTAGCGAGTTTAATGGTTGCTAAGCACACACACACTACAATAGTGATGAAAAGTTTTGATTTGAAAAATAATATGCATTATGGCCTTGTTCTTGTTTGGATTCACTATTTGAAAATTCTGTAGTTTCTCTGAGGTAATTCTGGTAAATTTCAATCTGGCTGATATTTGGATTTGTTTGCATGTTACATTAGATGTCATTTTGTTTATTTTATTTTATTGCATTATGTTGTGTTGTTTGGGGACAAAAAACTATTTTAAGTTTTGGGGGTATTTGATAAGTAGGTTTTATACCTACTTATCCAGTATATATTACTTAAATTAGTTACTTAAAACTATGTTTTGTAGTTACTTTGCATGCATTGTGTGTGCATTTCATACATTTTATGTTATTTTATAGGCTATGACACAACATTGGCATGAAGAAGCAACGAAAAGCAATTCGAATATCTTTTAGATTAAAATATGCAAGCAAATACAAGAAGGGAAGGTTGCAATGCTTTTAACACAAAGTTGGATGCATGTTCTTGGTTTGAAACTTGAATTTTATTGTAGATCTCCTTCTTAACTTTCTGGAACATCTTGAATCGTCCCAATCGGAGGTCGGATACTAGAGTTATGGGTTTTTTATCAACGAAGATCAAAGATAAGAGTTGTCATGCTTGCTATTTACATAACATCTACTTCAAGTTAAATTTCGTCCTTGATCAAATTAGTATCTCTTAATTCTCAAAGAATGAAAGTTGTAGATCTCGTTGATATCTTCGATTTGGTAGGTGGAAGGCCATGTAACTCTTAGCGGATCAAAGGTTATGCATGTTTTACCAAAGGACATCGCAGTAGACAATTAATCGGCGCGGGGCGCACCATAAATGAACTAAGAGCTGCGTGGGGCACGCCGGACGATCAGATTCTCTGCTACGGTAGCACGGGGATCGCCCAAATTGGCCTAGGAACAACGTTGGGCATGTCGGTCGGCGGGGAGAGAGCTAATTTGGGTGTTATGTTGTCCAATTTGAGCTAGAATAGGATTGTTAGTTGCTAACTTGCTAGGGTTTCAATTAGAATTATAAATACTTGATTATAACTTGGATTGAGTATTCCATGAGATTTGGAGATTGAAGCAACTTGGAGACCATTGAACATTCAAAGTAGGAGCAAAAAGGGTGTCGACGTCGGGATTTTTACTGTCCCTTTTCTGTTCTTGTCTTTTGGTGTTCTAATGTTAGGCAATATTTGTTTGAAAAAACAAGTTCTGAAAAGGTCCGACATGTATATGTCGATGATTGGACTGTAAGAGTCGACAGTTGGTATTTTTAAATGGTTGCACCAACTCAACCGAGAAGAGGTTTGCACATTGACCCAATGATGTGACACTGTTTAATAGGTCTGTGAAATCGAGATTAGTTAGGGTCCGGAGACTTGGTTATGCAGAGGGAATGTGTTAGGAACCCCCTGACATCCGTGTTACCACGGTGATCGCCACTTTTTAATTAAACTGTTATATGAATGTATGTGTGTTTATGTGTGTGTGGATCAATGTGTAATTATCTAGAAGTAGTGTTATGCCTCGTTCGCACCTATATGCAAAGGGTTTGAATTTGTGTGAAAAATCAGTTTTAAAAACATATAGTAGTGATATTTTGTAAAAAGAAGTTTTTTAAACCCTTATGCTCAATAATAATTGAGGCCTTTGATACTTCAATTTTATTAGATGTTCGGCTTGATTGATTTTATTTTCGAGATGCGAATCATCTTTAAGAAAATAATATACATAGCAATGTCGAACTCCTTGTGGGCATGAGAGCCATCTAAGGAAATTCAAACACCATGAATAATGTACAAGTTGATTACAACTGAAAATGTCCATCACAGGAACCGAATCTAGATTTAGTAGACTAAATCTGTGATCACATGATTCCTAGGCTCACATGATGTAGCAGTTTATATGAAAGTTGTAAGCAGTTATATATATATATATATATATATATATAAAAGTTGTAAATATATATATACAAACGATCAACCACCACGAAGCAACTCCATTGGGGATTGGAAATATAAATATATAAAAGATGTAAATATATGTATAGAAACGATCAACCGCCATGAAGTAAACTCCAGGACCCATGTAAATATAAATAAAAGCGGTAAATAGCCACGTAAGTAAACTCCGTGCATAACAGAGATATATATATATATATATATATATATATATATATATATATATATATATATATATATATATATATATATAAGAGCAATAAATGCTCTTGGACGTGAGTCCAAAGCTAAATTGAGGCATAACTCGATAATGATAGTACATATACATACATATATATATATATATATATACAAAATAAATAAAAAGCTACGGACCGAAGTCCAGGCATACGCACACAACACGACTCTCAATGTGAATAATTGTGTGTGCACAGTAGTGGAGAAAGGCTTTAAAAGATGTAAGAAGTCTTACAGTGGACTGCCAAAGAAGACTTCTATTGTTTTAAATGGATGAACACTCGGTTCCACCGGTAAAAATGTAGCCAAATATAAGCTCACATGTGTTTTGAATGAGAAAGCACTCAATTTATAGTGTGTACAGATCAAATTGGACATGGCTTCCTCGCCATTTTCTCTTACAAAATGGCCACCCCAAGCCCTATATTTATAGAGGGGGGAGCCAGAGGTGCACATGCGGCTGCCCGGGGTGCCCTGAGCTCCACGGGTACTGCTGTCTTAAAGTATGTGCACACATGCAACGTGATGTCCACTCAAACTTTCAGAACTTCAATTCCTGACATCCGATAGAGGTGTATAAGACCTTTTTTAGAGTACTATTGTCGATAGCTACACAATGACATGGGATTAGAGGTTGTATAAAGTCAAGTCTTCAAATTCTATCCGGTGTGTTATCTTGTGTAGTAGTCACTCGGGATTGGAGCTAATGGTTCTTGTAGGACACTTCTGTGTAGAATGTATATTGAAAATGTTGTGAATGGAGGATCGAGGTGGGAAAATGATGATTTTTCCCCTCACTGGGGTTATCTCCAGTTTGGGCTGATATAACAGTCGTTGCTCAAGGTTATCTTTGAGATTGGGCTATTGTAAGTGTTGAATGTCCTCAGGGTTGTCTCTGATGTGTGCCTAACCTCCCGGGCTTGTCTCCAGGATTAGAACTGAGTGCCTCGGGGTTGTTTCTGGGATTGAAGCTGACTGCAAAGGTTGAAAGGAGCCTTTTCGGGGTTATCTCCGAAACTGCACCTGCACTCCTCAGGGTTGTCTCCGAGGTTAGAACTGAAACTCGCAGTGTTTTTTCCTCGATGAAACTGATTATCTCGGGGTTATCTCCTGAAAGATTTTTCTCTGTTGTTATTTCCATAACTTGAAGTACATCCCTCGGGGTTATCTCCGAGGTTGAAACTGTAACTCTCGGGGTTATCTCCGGGATGTGAATGATTATCTCGGGGTTATTTCTGAGATGGTAAGAACTGAGTATCCCAGGGTTATCTCCAAGATTGAGCTGATCTGTCCTCTAGGGTTATCTCTGAAAGACGATTATGCCTTCCTTCAATGTTAGTAACAAGAGTGCAAAAAAATTTCAAGTGTCTACAGATGCCCCTATTTATCATATTCATGCAATGCCATGGCATAGAAAGGATACACAATACTAGACACTTGAAATATGACAAGTTAATCATGATGCAATGTACTGCAACATGATGTATATGCATAATGTATGTGGATTGTTCTCCAACTGGATGTGGTGATTGTTTGCCCCCATGACTTCTAACGGGGATTTAAGTTATCACTGACAACCCTAATGAACTGTTTTGGTTGTGTGATCCAAAGTTCTCAAGAACTTGCAGGATGTTAATTTTGGGGTTATCACCAAAGTCCTTAATCCTTGGTACAGACTTTACACTGAGGATGTATCTCCCATGTACAAAAGACTCTGTGGGGATGTGTTTTGTCTGAGGAGACCTTGTATAACATATTCCATCATCGGTCTTCCCCGATGAGGATGGTCCTTCTTAGTTTGTGTCGCTATGTCCTTCCATTGGTCTATCGGAGTTACTGCCAACAGTCTATGTTGTCAGGAATGTACATCAACGGATACAGTCATCGGACCATTCCTAACACTTCGTTGGGTTTAACTGCTAATGACTGATGATGTCAAGGCTGCTTGACCTTTGATGAAATGTACAACAGTGGATGAAATCCATGTTGAGGATAGTGTAGAGACTGCTTGACCTTCGTTGACGTGTACATCAACAGCTGAGTTGGATAGAGTTTTCGCTGCTTCGTTGGATTTACTTGCCAGCGGCTGTATGTTGTCAAGGTTGCTTGACCTTCATTGACATGTACATCAATGGATGAACTGTATGAAATCCCCGCTAGGGGGAAATGTTATGAAGTTATAACCCCGAACTGATGGCATCGGACCTTCATGAGGTATTGCCGAGTGTAGTTTGCAACTATTGTGACCATCAGTATAGTGAACCATGTATCTGGGTGAATACCAATGAGTGACATGTAGACCTATAGTTTGGTCTCTGAAAACCAGGATTTCAGGCTATTTCGTTCAATCGCATAGCATCTTTTTTCCTAATTTAACGTTTTCAACTTGTGAGACCTCCTTTGCAACTTATATTGGACCGAGCTGGAGGGGTGGGCCTCACCCAGGGACCCATAGGTACACTTGTGGCCAATCGTGGGTTGCCTTAAATGGCTTGCTGCTGTCACAAGTTATTTCTAAGTTGCACTATACAGGAAATTCGAGAGCTCTTCTTCAGATCTGCTGAGTGCGGGAGTCTTTCTGCAAATTTTGTCACCGTACAAGTGTTCTACACTGCCCTAGTAACGTATGCATGTCTTTTTTTCCAGTTTTTATCTGTTGGAAAATGAATTATCATATGAAATGCTTCTAAACACATAGTAGTGACTATGCATGCTCATATAACTTGATAAAAAATATTTAACACAGTAAATGTTAGTATTTAACCATGCTGAACATAATGATGTAAAAAAATTTAACTTTTGAAATAGTCAAATTGACACTTTTTGATGATATTTCTTATCTTATTTGAGGACAAATGAGCAAAGGTGGTAAAGAAAAGTAATCTTGGTAATTAGGTTACCTTACGAATTTTGACTTTGATAGTATTATGCATAAAGGACATTTATGGCAATGGGTAGGTGTGCTACTGAATGGCTACCTAATCATGCCTATGTGTATGTGGATAGTCCTGTTTATAAAGGAGACTATGGCAAAAAAATTCCAAAATATAGTCATTGAGTGGTCATGCAATTCTAAATCTATTGTAGATCACGTATGTTAAAGTAATGCTTGAATATAGTCAAACAATACATTTGAAAAAACTCCAAGTTAGATTTTACCACACCCTTTACGAGGTGATTTGGAGACTTGTGTCTAGATATATGGATCCGGATCAGCCGAGTAGTTCCCGCATGACCACTTAAGGTGTGTGGAGGAGGTCTTCTGATGTGCCTCGACCCTGTTCAATTAGACAGCCTCGTCGTCTGGCAGAGGTGGTTATATATCTTGTTCGGGTTGAGGTACCGGATGTTGAGGATGAGGAGGAGGATGTACCAGTTACGGTCCCTACCCCTACTACTCTTGTTCCCCGTAGGGATCTTCTATGCATGCAGGTGGAAATCCTAGAGCTTCTATGTTATTTATGTCGACACCCCTCGGTTTACTTGCATGCAAATGAGGTACAAGCTGGATTTTGATCTTCCTTCTTTCCTATTGATGAGGATTAAAGAATTCTGATATTGATCTACTTTTGTGATGTAGGTTCCTGGCTTTACGCAGCCTCGAGGGAACTGGTTCAGCATTCACTCTACATATCAGGCTCTACATCCCGATTATCGAGTGATTGTGCATCATTGGGGCTTTGAGGTGTTCTTTTCCATCCTCCCTCGTCGTTGTCCTTGGGGTTATTTCAGGACGTTGTTTAAGCGCTGGTTTCACCAGACTCAGTCTTTATTTTTTAGATTGTGAGGTGATGATGACGCCGATGGATTGGCTGTTTATCACAGGTATGGAGTTTAGAGGGGCGTTAGTGCCTTGTATAGCGGATATTACCCCGACAGCCATTAGATCCTTGCTAGGAGTCCCGACTGAGGCGCTTAATGGCAAGATAGTTCGTACAGGTCCTTTGAGCGTGGATGCTATGAGCAGACTATTAATTGAGCCCATACCAGCTGATGTGAGAGTCAGGGATCGCATTCTTCGGTGATTGTTCCTAATAATCATTAGGGGATACTTCATAGCGGATAACTCTTCCACGATATCATTCACTTTACTCAGCGCCACATGAGATGTGGACCATATCAGAGAGTATGATTGGGGCTCCTACACCTTTGCCTATTTCCTCAGGGCATGAAAATACGTTCGCAAGGTTTGCCGGAGGCTTGGCAAGGATTTTACCCATTTCTGCTGGTGAGTATTTCTCTTGTGATTTCCCATATATAGGTTAATAGCGTTGACTGGCAGCAGATGTTTACCTTTGTGTTGGCAGTTTTGGGCCTATGAGAGGCTCTTATGCTTGCATCTTGTGAGTGTGTTAGGTTTAGATACCTATTCACGAGGATGGCAATGGCAACACTCCATACTTGCAAAGATTCGTATAGCTGAGGGTTTCACCCATTGTCGTCCACAGTTGGAGTTGTTAATAGCTGATGTTATCACTTGGATTCCCTATTCTTGGGAGCATTTAACCATTGGGTTTGAGGACGGGTACCCAACTGGTGTCAAGTACGTGATATCCACCCGTAGGATTCCTCTCTTTACAGATGGAGGATGGGAGCTCTATTTAGGAGAGCGTGATATTAGGAGCACCACATGGGAGATTCATGTACTAATCTTACCTCCTGCTAGATGTTATTAGCCTGTATCATAGTCTCCCATTATTGATATCCCATTGATGGGTGTTGATGGTTTTACACTGTCAGAGGGTCCGTATACTCAGGATATGTTCCATCGTTGGTGGTCCCCTTGTACCATCGGAGCCTAAACCCGCGCCACGCAGTTCATAGGGGATATGGTTCCTAGATCGGTGATGATGACAGATTAGATGGCCTGTGTTCGAGATTAGACTCATTTGACACAGATTTACAGTTTGACCCGGCAATTGGACCGAGATTATTTCTTTATCCGACACTTGGGCAGAGATCCTTCAGAGGCAAATACCTTTGATCCTTCCAGCTCAGGCGCTAGCCCCTCAGGTGACCCATATGACTTTATCGGTGCAGATCCTCCATTATATAGGCATGACATCCCCGCTAATGGAGATCCAGTGACTCATGGGGAGTTACATCAGGTGGATAGGATTGATGATGTAGATATTAACACAATTATCTTCTTCTGATGTATATTCTCATTATATTTTTTTGATAGGCCTCTGTTAGATACTGGGTGGCTGTGCCCCATTCTTGTTATATCTTTTGATAGGAGCCTCTATTTGTCATTGGGCGCCTATGCCCCATTTCCCTATATTTTTAGCTATACAGAGATGTATTAGATGATGATGTACTTAGGAATGTATATAGTGGTATTCTCTACATCATATTGCCATCTATTGTTTATCATGCATGTATCATGTTATGCATATGTATGCATGTCCAAAGATATTCAACATTGACCCTTGAATGGTCTTATGATACGACCCACACAGATGTCTTCCTCAACAGTTAGCCACAGGTTTTCTGGCTTGAGATCCAGGAGTTAACTCCTACCTTAGAGGAGTATGCACGGTTGACGGCACTACCATTGGATATACCTTGCGCTCGAATGGCTATCGGTGACAAGAGCTGGCATTTTATAACCCTCACGGGGCTGAGGCATAGAGTAGTACAGGATGAGATTACATCCGGCCATGTTGTGTCCCAACGTTTTCTGATAGACAGATATGGCTCGGTGGATAGTTATGCACTACACTCGGGGGATTTCACCAACTGGGAGGATCAGTGGCGTTTGGCCAGAGTAGATGTACTCATTATGTGCGTAGTGCTTATATATACATGCCACGATATATGGATGAGTTGGACATCGGTGTTATCAGGGAGGTGAGAGCTCTCAAGGAGGGTCATACCATTGTGCCGATGATTGTGACAGAGACATTGAGATCCGCTATATATTGTCATACCTATCCTGCAGGGGTATTCATAGGCAACTCAGTTATGTTTTATTTGTTGTTCAAGTCACACTTGAGACCGATTGGCACTTTTCGACTACATGGATACTATTTTACCCATGAGATAGCCATGTCTTACTCCTTTCAGCCAGCGGAGTGTACAGACGCTACATCCTAGTCGGTGTTTTTGGCAAGGATCGGATTTGCATTTGGCATTTTTCCTTGTACAGGGCTCAGTTCATCCTACAGCTTCATTACTCATGCACCTGGCATGGATTATCTCCCTCTGGCTAGTTTGAGGGGCATAACGACTTACCACCCACTGGCTGTGAGGTCACAGTTCCACTAGTTTCAGGACTTCCATCCTTTTGAGGGGGCATTAGGTCAGCGTTTGGCTTCTCGCCACTTGTCAGCAGAGGACAGATCTAGGGTGTATGCCTATTGGGATAAGCGTGAGTTAGCTAAGTTTTCTGTTAGCCATCTGGGCTATTCGATAAAGTATTCTGCATGGATGGAGACAGAGACTGCAATTGCTGTGGTTGTATCCACAGAGCCGAGGATTGATTCGAAGGGTGGAGAGCCCATAGAGGACATTGATTTTCCCACCGAGGAGGAGCTTTTCGCTGGGTTGCCAGTAGTTGTGATGGATTCTTCTAGTGTGACTGCTACTGTGACCCAACAATCAGCAGAGTATTTAGAACGGAGTCTTCATTTGATGACATTTGAGCAAGATCAGGCTAGGACCTTTGTGACGCCCCCAAATCTGGGTCTCTTCCAACCCGACAGATGGTGCTACACGATACTACCATTCATTCATTCATGCCATTAAACAGTCTCAAAAGGACTAATATAACCTCTATATATTCAAACTAATATTACATTCCCCAGGTTCTTTGTAACCCTTTCAGTTGTCCTTGTCATAATATCAATATATTACAAACATTCATCCTATACTATTACGTGAGTATACTATGGGTTCGTCTTCACCTTGCCTTTATCCTTGTCGTAGCCTTCGGTCCGCTCGATTTTAGCTGTGTTCATATGGTTCAAGTAAGAGTGAGCATGACTAGCTCAGCAAGTACTACAATCCTAATAAACAACATGCTTGAAACATAGAACTCATATATCTTCAATAACTGAATAATAGTTACAAAGTACTATCGATAATTTAAAATAGCACTTCTTTTCATTCAAAACGTTTTACACAATCATACTCAGTGGAATAACAATTATGGCTCAAGTCTATAAGCATTCATAAGTTCTTTTGAAAAGGACAACCCGACACGAAGTCCGTAAGTCCGACATATCTTAATGGCACTTCTGAGTGATCAGCTCATACTACTCTATGTTGATCAACACTACATTCATTAAACGTGTATACGTTTAAGTTGTGGCAACCTCACGTGCCTGTCGTTAAACGACAAAAAAACATTTTAGTATACTTGGTCTTCGATTGAAAACCATACCAATATAACTCGATAAACATTAATCATGCTTGACAGATTCATAATACAAGTCTAGCCGAAAGAATTGGCTTAAGACTTCATCATTCAAGACTTCATGTGGAAGAATACATGAATTTCAAAACTTGTCCAGACGAAACTGGAACAAGGGTTAGAATACTTGCCTTTAGCGTCTGATTACTGATTAATACCCATACAATACTTTAAGTCTTTATGATTCTACAATACATAATCATATAACGTACCACATTAGGTCATACATAATCAAGTATGATTATTATTATATCTTACCCTTCATCTCAACGTAATTCCTAACTTAGATTCGTTATTAGGGTTTCCGGCTTTCATTATGTCATTCACATTCTGCTAATTTTCGATTGATTATTAACTCTTAATCAACATGGATTAGTGTCTTACAAGTACCTTACAATGTCTTAACCATGTTATGATTACATCTTAATACATTACTATCAAGTTCCCTTTCCTTTTATACTTGAAAACATTCTTTACTATCAGCTTCTTGTGATCAAGCGCCAAGGGCACCAAGAATTGCTCATGACTCACATCAAGGGTGCAAGTTAGCGAGCAGCAGACAAGCTTCCTGGGCCTCATGCACGGCGTGGCCATTCTAGGCTTAGAGTCGCACAAGACGTAACTCTCTGTGCCTCAGAAAATTATTCAGTGTTTAAATTTTTACGAACTTCCCGGACGTATAACTTCTTCATTTTAAGTCCGAATTGGTATGTTCAAAAGCCTACGGTTCACAAATTTTATAATCTACGCGTTCATGCAAGAATTTTATCTATTTGACTTCGTTTACTAAAAATTCACCTAGGAGTTCATTTTTAATGAAAACGATAAACGTTCGTGAACGTTTAACGCTCGTTTCTTCATTTCAAGTCGGAATTCGGTCATTTTTGAGTCCGCAACTCTATAATGACTAAAATGACTTGTCTCCATTGAAAACTAACGTTTCTGACTTCAAACACAAAATACGACATCCATTATGAGAATTTCACGAATTCGACGGTAATCGTCCAATCGTGTGAATTCCGGCAAATCATTAATACTAAGCGTTGTAAATGGATTTTAACCAATCATATGATTATTACAAATTATTTACTACACCAACTTATAATCAAAGTAGGTTTTGACTTATTTTTATAAGTCATTAACTTATTTAACTTAAGAGTTAGAAATCTTCATGTTCATGACTTATTAATAACTTAAGTTCTTCAATCAAAGTTCTCATGCTATATTCAACATGCTAAACATCATATGACAACATATGATAAGTTCTTCATGGTTCTAGCAACTTATTAATGTACAAGTTCTTATTCAACTTATTCGGCTAAAGTTCATTCTTTAATAACTTATTACATGTTATCCTCAAGCCATCCCCCTTCTCTATCAATCCTATCATAGAAAAGATGTAGATAAAAGAGATGAGTCTTACCCTTTGGAAAACTAGCAAAGGTTGAAGTGGCTTATAAGTGCTTAAGTGGCTTATTCTCCCTAACCAATAAGTAGCTTTATATTTGAGAGGAAAGTTGGATGAAAATGATCAACCAACAAATGAAATGAGCTTGGTATTTATAGGCTTGGCAAAGTGAGGGTACATTAGTCATTAGACTTCCCACCTCCTCATTTCCACCTCCTTACTATTCATTGTGTGCTCATCACTTCTCTTGACCACCACACAAAGTTCGTGGGCATTGCACAAAATCCTTGCCCATCAAGCTTACCCACTTTCTCACTTGGATCACTCCATGGATCATGGTTTAGTTATTGGGCTTGCTTATTAATCTAATTACTTTCCTAATGGGCTTGTGCTACATAATTTGGACTCATGATAAATCAAACACTTGGGCTTGATTGACACATTAAATTGGACTTCTATATTAGGCTAATAATACTACAAGTTCCATTAACTTAATTCTAACAACTTAACAATTATACCCCACGTATAATCCTCATATACTATCTCGTATATTAATTCTTAATATATGTTATCTCATTCTCCATGCATAATAGTACAATACGTCGTATTATACTTACATTCAATACTTTCATATAATGTCTACACATTATACGATCACAATTTTCTTCCTTTAACGCTTAGTAACCTAACGTTCCCAAATTAAGTCTGCATGCAAAATATTACGTTTTCCATACTTAGATTATTATTACATAATCGATATCACCTCGATATTATAACGTTACATATTTCTCGGAAGTTCAAAAATAATTCCCGAGCAGAAATCGATGAATAATGTTTTTCAGAAAATTCTTCGGGAATCTTTTATTTTCGTTTTAGAAATTCAAACACTTTATTTCTCCCACGTAGTTAAAATACTATGACGTTCCGACATTTCTAGGTTATAGAACGACATTCATCTTCTCAACACATAATAATAATAAATAATATTATATTATTCATTATTAAAAGTAATTACAAAATGTTCGATTTTCCGGGGCGTTGCAGCCTTGATGTTGACAGCTCTTGCTGGGAGAGATGACGCTTTATTAGTGAGAGATGATACGTTAGCTCATAGAGGCACTACTATTACTTAGCGAGATGAGGCTAGATCATCCAAAGATGCTTTGAATGTTGAGCAGGATGCTGCCATATATGCCCGTGTCATAGCCGTTACGGATAGTACTATAGTGAGATCACTTACTACTGGCATGATTGCCGAGATGAGTGCATATATTGATGAGCATCATGTCACCATGCAGTTGGTTGTCGATCTATTGGCTCGTGTAGATACCCTTGGCAGGAGACCACATCGTTACCTCCTTCTTCGGAGAGAGATGCCATGTTAGATTTGATAGCTCGCATATACACCGATTTGTAGATGGGCTTGTATTTTCCTGCACAGACTAGCTTAGTCATTTTGTCATGTATAATACATATTGTATATATCAAACAACATTATATATGGCAGGTAAATATATTTTGATTCACTTCCCTTTTAGTTGTGCCTTGCTACTTGCTTGATATTTGCCTGTTTCTTCAGGGCTTGCGATCTTGATGTATTTTGAACTCATCCTTGATGGGTGGACATTAAGATGTCTTAGGATCTTTCAGAATGGATCGTTGATATGTGTGTATCCATACCCTTTTTGGTGTCTTCGGACTAGTTTTTGTATGTAGATGTGGAGAGGAATGTGGCTTTCCTCTCTGAGATTCACCGCACCACAGATGGTCGCCGGTACTCTTATTGAAGAGGAGATCCCAGGTAGTTACATCTCTTATATTGGTGTTGCTCTTTGAGGACTCAACCGTAGCTTAGATGGTCGTTAATTCTCCCATTTGCGTGGGGAGATCAGTTAGTTCCATCCCTTCGGTCTGAAGCCGATGAAAAGTGGTGGATTGAAGGATGATCCCAGTATCATATGACAAGTTTTTGTGTTTTTGTAGGGGGTAAGACCAAACCATAAATGGTTGCCTACGTACTCCTACTGAAGAGGCGATCATGTCTGCGTAGTTCGAACCTGGTGTAAGAGGTTCAACGCTACATTTGAATGGATGTAGAAAGATGTGGAAATGTAAGAGGGTGTAGAAGTGTTTTTATTTTTTTTATTGCGACGGGCCATTATAAATGTGACGCCCCCAAAATAGGTATACATCACCCATCTTGAGTCGCCAAATACATGGTACAAAATTCAAATACAACTTAATATTACAGCTGTCGTGTAAAATACGACAAAACATAAACTGAGAGTTTTAATAAGAATATTGTCATCTAGACAATATCCACTCTCAAAAGAGTCCTCATTACATTTATTTTCACACTATTTAACTGAATAGTGAGGACTACTAATACTATCATCTGGACCGTCACTCCGTTCCCCGACTAGTCCCGGCTACGTTCTCATTTCCTGAACAGAACAATGAAAGAAAGGGTGAGCTCAACTAGCCTAGTAAGAAATATTATGACTAATATAATGAAGAATAAATTATCGTTAGCCCTCAACAGTGTTAAACTGATAAAATATAACAAACATCAAGTTTAACTGCAGCGGAACAAGCAATCCATTTAAAGAGTCAAGTAGAGAATAAAATTTACTATATTTTATGATTTAAAAGGTTTTCATCACTTTTATCG
Organism: Panax ginseng; assembly: GCA_020205605.1. Classification (NCBI taxonomy): domain Eukaryota; kingdom Viridiplantae; phylum Streptophyta; class Magnoliopsida; order Apiales; family Araliaceae; genus Panax; species Panax ginseng. The sequence continues at coordinate 95,879,683 of CM035129.1, forward strand.
CTTAGACTCAGCTTAATAAATAATCCACATCATCGAATCACCCCTGCACTACGGCCAAGGATATTCTTTAGTATCACGAACACAAATTATCCATGCACTACGGGCCAAGGATATTCGAGTATTCATTAATGGTTATGATCATGCCAACAACTGTCCACCAATGCACTACGGGCCAATGAGGACTTTTACCACATCATTTGTAACATTATGGTCATGATTATACCGAATAATCTATGGTCATAATCATAGCAAGTCCATCTATGCACTACAGGCCACAGATGACTTTCAACATAATATAAACACGAGGATGATGACAATGATATAAGAATTCAATAAAACAAGTTCAAGAATTAATTTATCCAAGAACCAATAACGTCCAAATTGTCAACTTGATACTTCTTTGTGGAGTAAAATTCAACAATGCCCAGAAGAATATATTCATGAAAAGATTATAGAAGAATTCTCTGAACTTCTGATGTGGTTTTCAATTCGAACTAAGCATCCTATTTATAGGAAAATAGAAAGGATACTATGCTGCACTATACAATAATATATAATATATTCTATATATATATATATATTTATATATATATATATTTTTATTTAAAATCTAATAAAACAAATAACTTTATAAAAGTATTCTGTTTTATATAAAAAGATTTTACTATGCAAAACTGTGACGCCCCCAGATTCGGGTATCTTCCAACCCGACATATGGTGCTCCACTATACTAACATCCATACAATCATTCCATTGAAATACAACAAAATAAAGGTAATTACTATCTTCTTATTACAATCAAAGTATAATCCTTCTCAGGTTCATAAACCGGTTACATCGTTCGTTACGTTGTTCATAATGTATAATACATTCAAACTTACTAATCTATTACACAATGCCTAAGCATCCATCATAGCTTTGCCCTTATCTCTCTTAGCATTCTCAGGATGTTCATCCTTAACTCCAGTTATATAATTCACGCAAGAAGTGAGCATGACAGCTCAGCTAGTTTTAACAAAGGATAATAGTAATACCACATTCGTGAATTATATAACAATTCCTACATAACTGAACAATAGTTATGAAGTATTATGAAATAATAATACTTTAACAGTTCATAACATCAATTCCCAAAGTATAGAATAGATTAGGAATTTTGAACCAGTCGATAGACCATGAACAATAACTTTCAATTTTCATACTTGAAAAGGATTTCACAGCACTAAGGTTGTTACGTCCGCATTACTTACGAGCACTTCTAGGTCATCAGCCTATTGTAATCTATATTGATCAACACTCATTTATTAAACGTATTTACGTTTAATATTTTTGGCAAACTCGCGTGCCCATCGAATAATCGATGAAAAATACTTTTGTTTGTTCATAGACAAACCTTACCTTCACGTTCGTACCAATTACTTGGTATAGGGTAGCGTTAACATTTCTATATAGAAAGATATGAATCATAATAAATCTATATACTACGAATAGTCTAGCCGAGTTAAAATCTGGCATTCGACCCTTTCTTTAAAACCAATCGTGCAATTCAGTTCAACGAATCACATAAAACTTGGCTAACTTGGAAGTTAGACAAGCGTTAAGAAAACATGCCTTTTAGTGTTTTCAAATAACTTAATCGACTGACCACAACCTTTACAAAATTTACATGATATATTCACACAGCACACTGTAATTAGCTATCAAACAAATGTTCGCATTGTTCCTACAAGCTTCTTTCTCTTCTATGTCTTAGTTAACTTAATATTAATAATAAAGTCAACTCGACTCATTACCCTTCATCCCGACTCATTACTCAACTAACGTTATTAACCGGACTCGAACATTGTTGGCGTAGTACCAACGTTGTTCATCATTCCTAACTTCTTAACATGCCTTCAAATCCTAAATTCAATACCATATACCTTAGTATAGGTAGTATAGGAATAACTTTAATACACTTATGAAGTGTACAAACATTTATCTTATAGGTCTCTGAATAATTGAAGTTCAACACCCAAGTCATTATCAACAACCTTGTACTCGCGCCGCGGCATGGGCTTCCTAGTAATAGACTGGCGCTGCGACGCCAGTTGGTAGTGGCAAGGCTTCGGTCTCGGCGTTACGACGCGAGACTCTACTCAAACAATGGCGCTGCGACGCCATTTAGCTATAATAAATACACTCAGGTCAAGGCCATTGCGATGCGACATTTTACACTATGCCTGGCGCCGCGGTGCAAGACCTCAGTACTAGAACTTCAATAATTTTGAAAATTTTTATGAAATTCTCAGGGCTGTAACTTCTTCGTTATAAGCCCAATTTGGTCTGTTCAAAAGCCTACACGTCATAAATGACATACTCTATGCGTTCATATAAGAATTCGACACTTTCGAATCTAATAACTCAAAATTCAGTATTGAGTTCAATTTCAAAACGTTCGTAAATGTTAATGAGCGTTCAATGCTCGTTTTCTTCGTTTTAAGTCAAAATCTGATGATTCTCGAACCCACAACTCTTAATTACCCTATCTCACGTGTTGACATTGAAAAACAACATTTTAAAGTCTCACGTCAACTTTTGACCACCAATCCGAAATTTCAACTTTTTCGACGTTCAACGTCTAATTACGTAAAATTTGCCATAACTTCGTTAGTAGGGTTTTCTAAGCCAAATCACATGGAATACTCCATGGGTTTCATATCTACATCCTAACCAAGCAAGATGCAAATATTAACGTATTGATGGAGGTCAATTATTTATAAACAATCGATCTCAACAAATAATATTTTCATGGTTTGAAACTATAACAAACCCTATGATTCTTATGATCTCATGACCTATAGAGATTGAATCAATGGTAAGTCATCTTTAATCCACTATACAAGACATATACCACCCATTTATGATTCTCCAAAATAAAAGAAAAATCAAAAGAGATGGAAATGAAAGATAAGGATTATTACCTCAAGAACTCTTATAAACTCTCTTGAAAACTCGAAGTCAAAGCTTCCAAAGTGTATGATTTGTGTAGTCTAGCTCTCTTTCTCTCTCAAATAATCTAAGTTGGCAATTGAAAAACTCACAAATGAACCAACCTAGCTTCTTATTTATAGGAAAATAGAATGGAGGTCAATTTGGACAACTACCATCACATCCTTACTATTCAATTCTTTGTCACCAAGTAAAATACTTGGTGACCAAGTGATTTTCTTGACTTTCACACCAAGCAGCCGCCCCACTACCCCATGTGTCATCCCCATGGGTTGCTCCATGGATTTTACCCATTCGGTGACCCACCGGTTCGATCCACGGTTCGGTTTTCTTTCATTGGCCTTAACCAATCTAATATTGGGCCTTGAATTGGGCTTAAACAACTAATCCCTTGGGCTAGCTCCTTCAATTGATTGGACTAAATATAATCCAACCCAATTGAATTAACATTAAGTCTTAACATAATTCTATAATACAAATCGTATTCTATACATACAATTCACGTATTCTCTTCGTATACTACTCGTACAATAATCGTATTGCACTTTGTATTTACCCATTGTATTATACATAGGTACTAAATAGTACCATAATTGTATAACACTCGCTTTAACTATAACGCAATTCTTCTACGCATTTCATTTCCTTCTCGAAAATCAATATACTCAACCCTTAGGTTTTAAGTCCGCAGGCAAAAACTGTGTTTGCCATAAATGAAATATTATCAGATATTTCATCTTATCTCGATATTCTATCATTACGCGTTTCTCAAAATTTCAAAATAATTCCCCGAACAAAAATGGATGAATAGTGTTTTTATGAAAATTTCTCGGAAAACATTTATTTTCGTCTTGGAAATTCTAAACAATTAATTCTAGCACGTAGCCAGATTACTAACCACGTTAGCACATTCTAGGTCATAGAACGACCTTCACACAGTTTATTCACATAATAAATCAATTAAATTCATTTAATTCACATAATCAATAAAAATTTAATTGTCATAAAAATCTAATTTTCTCGGGCGTTACATTCATTCCCCCTTATAAGGATTCTGTCCCCAGAATCGTAGCTTATAATTACATAAACAAATGAGGAAAATCTTCCTTCATTTTACTATCGAGCTCCCACGTTGCTTCTTCAGCATTGTGGTTTCTCCATAACACCTTCACTGAAGGTATTACCTTATTTCTTAATACTTGCTCCTTCCTATCAATAATTTGAATCGAAAGTTCCTCATATGATAAATCCTTCTCTATCTAAATAAATTCATACTCTGTTACGTGTTTATAGTCCGGTTAATAAGGACGCAACACTGACACATGAAACACATTATGAATGTGTTCCATTTCTGGAGGTAAGGCTTCTTCATAAGCCACCTCTCCTACCCTTCTTAAAATCTCTAAAACTCCTACAAACCTTGGACTTAACTTCCCCTTCTTTTCAAAATGTATCTTCCCCTTCCAAGGCGATATTTTCAGAAAAAACAAACGATACTACTTCGAATTCTCTCTTTTCTCTGTGAGGATTTGCATACTTCTTCTGCCTATCTTGAGCAGCAACTAATTGAGTACGTATTAACTTCACCATGTTCGTCGTCAGTTGTACCATCTCAGGTCCTAACATCCGACGTTCACCCACCTCATCCCAACATAATGGAGTTCGGCAATTCCTTCCATACAACGCTTTGTAAGGCGGCATTCCTATACTAGAGTGAATACAATTATTGTACGAAAATTCCACCAATGGTAGATATTCGTCCCAACTCCCTTTGAAATCCATAATGTAAGATCTTAACATATCTTCAAGCGTTTGAATTGTCCATTCACTCTGACCATCCGTCTGAGGATGATATGTCGTACTCAATCTTAACTGCGTTCCCATTTGCTCTTGCAAACTCCCCCAAAAGTTCAATGTGAATCGTGGATCACGATCTGATACAATCAAAACAGGTACTCCATGTCTGGAAATAATTTCCTTGACATACAACTTAACTAACTGATCTAGGTTATACGTAACCCCTATTGGTAGAAAATGAGCCGATTTTGTCAATCGATCCACTATCACCCAAATAGCAACGTATCCTTTTTCTTGTTGTTGGAAGTCCCACCACAAAGTCCATTGTGATATGCTCCTATTTCCACTTTGGAATTTCTAATGGTTGCAACAACCCACTCGGTCCTTGGTGTTCAGCCTTAACTTTTTGACAAGTTAAGCACCTACTTATGTATTCTGCTATCTCCCTCTTCATATTCGGCCACCAAAAGTTCTGACGAAGGTCTTGATACATCTTCGTACTATTGGGATGTATCGAGTACCTCGAACTATGAGCCTCCATCATTATTTCATCCTTTAATTCAGGATCATTCGGAACCCAAATTCTTCCTTCAAAATGAAGTAATCCCTCCTTATCGAGGTTATACTTAGTTTTATCTTCATCTTCTATCCTCTTCTTTATTTGCTCACATTCCTCGTTACTCAATTGTACTCCCCTAACCAGCTCCACTATGGTCGGTTGGGTTTCCATGGAAAATAACATTTCCACCGCTTCCTCCGGTAACTTAACTTCTAACTCCATTCTGGACATCGTTAAATCTCCTCATACGTTAAATCTTCTGCTATCTCGTCTAGTTGTAATTCAATAACGTTGTTTGGGTCGTCCACATATTTACGTAACATCGATACATGAAAAACATTATACTTCTTTGTAGAGTAAAATTCAAGAATGCTCAGAAGAATATTTTCATGAAAAGATACTTGATGAAACGCAAATATCAAGGATATTCCACAACTTGCATACTTTTCAAAATTTATAATATTACCCACAACTACAACATTTTCTCAAATTCACACCAAAATTTTGAAAAACATATTTCGAGAAAATTAAATCTTTATTCGTAAAATTTGAGATTTTACAATCTCCCCTCCTTATGAAATTTTGCCCTCAAAATTTACGTACGTACCTGGTATGCCGAAGAGGTGAGGATACCTTGACTTCATTTCAGATTCTAACTCCCAGGTCATTTCCTCAACATCGGGGTTCCTCCACAAAACTTTAACTTGAGGTATAACCTTTGAGTGTTGAATACGATCCTTCTTATCCAAGATTTTAACAGGTATATCCTCATACGTTAAATCTTCTGCTATCTCGTCTAGTTGTAATTCAATAACGTTGTTTGGGTCGTCCACATATTTACGTAACATCGATACATGAAAAACGTTATGAACACGCGACATACTTGGCGGTAAAAAATGAGTGTATAAGCCACAGTTCCTACACGATCGAGGATTTCAAATGGGCTAATTAAATCGAGGGTTGAGATTTCCTCTCTTCGTCGATTCTTGCTTATAGAATAATGCCCGCTTGAACCTTCTTCTTCACATTCATTAGCTTTGAGTATGTTACTTGAGTGGCTTTAACTTTATCGATTAAATTCGATTCTAATCGTATATTCTTTATCTTCACGTGGGTCCCTAGAGTCTTTAACTCTATCTTCATCATTTGTAAGTTATACGAAATGTGTTTTTGTGTTAACAACATCGCACTCGTAAACGCATATGATCTTCTAATCAACGCGTCAGCTACCACGTTCTCTCTTCCACAATGATATTGAATGATATGATCGTAATCTTCAACAGCTCGAGCCAACGTCTTTGGCGCATTATACGTTCATTTTGGTTGCAGAAATATTTAAGGGTTGAAGAAATGGGTTTTGTACTGGGGTCAATATAAAATTCAATTTCACGCTTTAGGGGTAGGTTAGGAAGTCTTCAAGAATACGCCAGGAAATTTACTAACGATAGAAATATCATTCAAAACTGTGACTCTCATCCAAGACTTGGATAGCACATGTAATGATGGTTTCTCCTAACGGAGCTTCAACAGATAAGTCAAAGTCTAACTTCTCTGGAGTCAAATTTAAACGTTGAACGCAAGTAAGAGAGATAAAAGAATGGGTAGAACCGGTATCTAATAAGGTATAGACTTCGCAAATATTTATAATTAACTAACCCGTGCTAACTTCGTTCGGTTTACTCGCTTTTTGAGAAGTCACAAAAAATGCTTTTCCTGAAACCACCGAATTTATTTTGTCCCGTCCCAACTGGACTTGACTTTGGTGCATGATAAAATTAGGCTAGGTGACCATCGTTTCCACAATTGTAACATGCTTTGGACTGCATCACGCAATTTGGATTGATATGTCCGTCCCTTCCGCATTTAAAACATTCGACCGGCGGTCGTTCTCCTTCCTTTGAAACAAGTACTGGTGCTGCTGTCTTTCCATCATTATTGAACCTTCTCTTCTTGAAATTTCTACTTCTATTATCTAGGCCATGATTACCACCAAAGTGGTTACCATTCATGGCATGATAATTTCTCCCACGATGGTTATCATTGTCCCGATGGTCGTTGCTACCGGTATGATTATTATCGTGTTGCTGGTCATTACCTTTTGGTTGTTCTGACTCATTATCACGCTCCAATAACTGAGCCCTATTCACAACATCTGAATATAAACAAAGTTTATGAGAAATGAGGTATTAACGTATATTGGGTTTCAAACCTCGCAGGAACATTCGCGTCATTCGCTCCTCATTATAGACCAAATGGGACGTAAATCGGGATAACTTGGCAAACTTGGTTATGTATTGTGACACGGTCATGCAGTTTTGCTCCAGCTTGATAAATTCCACCTCCTTCATGTGACGAATACTTTCGGGAAAGTACTTGTCGCTGAACAATTCTTGGAACTTTTTCCAAGACATCTTGAGTGCATCAGGCTGGGTACATTTTATTGATTCCCACCAGTAATCTACTTCTACACGCAACATGAAGGTGGGAAAGGGAACATTTTGCTCCTCAGAGCATCCCAAGAAATCAAATATCTTGGTGATCTACTTTAACCACGTCTCTGCCTTAAGTGGTTCTGGCTTTCCCAAAAACTCCGGTGGTCCCAGTTCCTTGAACTGCTTAGCGGTGACCGACCGTGGGTTGCCATTATTTCCACCTATATTTTGAACAGGAGTCTCTCTTACCTGATGTTGCATGAATTGCATAAAGCCTCTGAACATCCCATCGTTCATCACCTGATTGGTGTTGTTGTTTACCTGAGGATTATTGTCTTCCTGTTGCAAATTATCCTGGGTATTGATCATTGTTGACTCAACGGTCTCATGTGCTTCATTGTTAATCTCAACCTTTTCGGATTCTGTTTTCAAATACTGCCACAAAACAAGGGTTAATTGACATATCACATATTATCCCTATACTCTGACCGACCAATTAAATACCAAATAAATTTAGGTAGGTCATACTAGTGAAGGAATTCCCCGTCTCTCCCCTCCTAGTTCTTGTCTCACATCTCAGCCAGGGATCATATCCCTAAGCTTTGATACCAAATGTGACGCCCCCAAAATAGGTATACATCACCCGTCTTGAGTCACCAAATACATCTATCGTGTAAAATACGACAAAACATAAACTGAGAGTTTTAATAAGAATATTGTCATCTAGATAGTATCCACACTCAAAAGAGTCCTCATTACATTTATTTTCACACTATTTAACTAAATAGTGAGGACTACTAATACTATCATCTGGACCGTCACTCCATTTCCCGACTAGTCCCGGCTACGTTCTCATTTCCTGAAGAGAACAGTGAAAGAAAGGGTTAGCTCAACTAGCCCAGTAAGAAATATTATGACTACTATAATGCAGAATAAATTATCGTTAGCCTTCAATAGTGTGAAACTGATAAAATATAACAAACATCAAGTTTAACTGCAATGGAACAAGCAATCCATTAAAAGAGTCAAGTAGAGAATAAAATCTACTATCTTTTATGATTTAAAAGGTTTTTCATCACTTTTATCACTGAGACTCAGCTTAATAAATAATCCACATCTTCCCTGCAGTACGGCCAAGGATATTCATTAGTGTCACAACCACAAATTATTCATGCACTACGGGCCAAAGATATTCGTGTATTCATCAATAGTTATGATCATGCCAACAACTGTCCATCAATCCACTACGGGCCAATGAGGACTTTTTTCACATCATTTGTAACATTACGGTCATGATTACACCGAATAATCCCTGGTCATAATCATACCAAGTCCAACTATGCACTACAGGCAACATATAACTTTCAACATAATATAAACACGAGGATGATGACAATGATATAAGAATTCAATAAAACAAGTTCAAGAATAAAAGATTTATAATCTAACTTATCTAGAAATCAATAATGTCCAAATTGTCAACATTATACTTCTTTGTAGAGTAAAATTCAAGAATGCTCAGAAGAATATTTCATGAAAAGATACTTGATAAAACGCAAATATCAAGGATATTCCACTAATTTCATGGAGTATAAAAGCCAAAACTTTAACCAACTTAGTATAATAAAGAATGGAATAACAAAAGAATGCACCAGGCATGCGATAGACCTCACAGATAGGTTATTCCAACAGAATTATAAATAATGGAACCAGGTCATGCGTAAACGCACATACAGTATATTCCAACAGAATAATAAAGAATGGAATAACATAAGAATTCAAAGATGCATGCGATAATCGCAACGCATGCATGTGTTATTCCAATGAATAATAAATAATGGAACCAGGTCATGCGTAAACGCACAGATAGGATATTCCAACAGAATAAGAAATAATGGAACCAGGTGATGCATAATACGCACAGACATGATACTCCAACAGAATAATAAATAACGGAACCAGGTTATGGGTAAATGCACAGACAGGATGTTCCAACAGAATAATAAAGAATAGAATAACAAAAGAATTTCACCATGTATGCGATACTTCGCATAGTCAGGTTAATCCAACATAATGATAAAAGAATGGAATAACAGAAGAATTTCATCAAGTATAGGGTAGCCCGCGTATACAGGTTATTCCAACAGAATAATAAAGAATGGAATAACATAAGAATTCACCATGCATGCGATAGACCGCACAGACAGGTTATTCCAACAGAATAATAAATAATGGAATCAGGTCATGCGTAAACGCACAGATAGGATATTCCAACAGAATAAGAAATAATGGAACCAGGTGATGCATAATACGCACAGACAGGATACTCCAACAGAATAATAAATAACGGAACTAGGTTATGCGTAAACGCACAGACAGGATGTTCCAACAGAATAATAAAGAATGGAATAACAAAAGAATTTCACCATGTATGCAATACTTCGCATAGTAAAGTTAATCCAACATAATGATAAAAGAATGGAATAACAGAAGAATTTCATCAAGTATAGGGTAGCCCGCGTATACAGGTTATTCCAACAGAATAATAAAAAATGGAATAGCAAAAGTTCTTTTCATGAATAAAAAAGAAATAATACCCCTTACGAGTACAACAAATAATACCCCTTAAGAGTATTCTGACTGGTAGGGCGAGGATAATCTTGAAGAAAACTTGAACTACGCTCAAAGCTTTTTAAAACTCTAAAGAAATACGCTCAAGATTATAGAAGAATTCTCTAAACTTCTGGTGTGATTTTCAATTCTAACTAAGCATCCTATTTATAGGAAAATAGAAAGGATACTATGCTGCACTATGTAATAAAATATAATATATTCTATATATATATATATTTAAAATCTAATAAAACAAAAAACTTTATAAAAGTATTATGTTTTATATAAAAAGATTTTACTATGCAAAACACTATGCAGGCACTATGCAACACTATGCATAATAAAATATAATATATTCTAATTATTGTCTAAGAAAACAAATAATTTTATAAAAGTATTTTGTTTTATATAAAAAGATTTTACTATTCAAAACATGATGCAGGCACTATGCAACACTATGCATAATAAAATATAATATATTCTAATTATTGTCTAATAAAACAAATAACTTTATAAAAGTATTATGTTTTATATAAAAAGATTTTACTATACAAAACACTATGCATAATAGAATATTATATATTCTATTTATAGTCTAATAAAACGAATAACTTTATAAAAGTATTATGTTTTATATAAATAGCTTTTCTGTTTTATTACATTAATAATACAAATAAAACAAAACTCATCATCATTATTATAATCCACACTATTAATCGACCAGGTCGTTCCCAGGAAAGAATGGGCTTTCCAATAAGGATTTCTCCCTATTGGCGCGTAATTAGGTGACAAACATCTCCTTGGCAGAACTTCTAGTTATCGTTAATATTGCAAATAATAATATTAATAACTTTGTCATCTCAATATATAAAATACCGATAATAATTGAATACAACTGAGTGACTTCTCACGTAAGTATCAATAATCAATACCGTGTGCTACTATACAAACATGCGTATTACTGTAGTTTTAACACTGGGTGTTTCAACAGTTAACGGTAAAACTTCCGCCATTATTTTCATAAAAATATTTTTGTCGTTTTCTTAATCCGACAATAATTTCGCTTGGGAGTCCACTAATGATTGTCTTTGTCATTTAATATTCCCTGTTAAAATGAATATTCCCCGACCAATCGAATATTATAGAACAACTTGCATACTTTTCAAAATTTATAAATATTACCCACAACTACAACATTTTCTCAAATTCACACCAAAATTTTGAAAAACATATTTCGAGAAAATTAAATCTTTATTCTTAAAATTTTGGATTTTACAATAAAATGGTTGCCTACATACTCTTAGGTATCGGGGAGATCAGGTCGACGTAGTTCGCCCCATGTGCAGGATGAGATGCAACCGAAAATTTTGATCCCATGTTCAGGACAAACTGCAGGGGAAAAAGTTTGATCCTATGTATAAGACAAACTGCAGGTATGAAAAGTCTTATCCTTAGTGGGATAAAACTTTATGTGTGAAAGGTTTAATCCCTGGTGGGATAACCAAAATTTTTTAATAGGTTTTGAAATGACGTGGATTCAAGGATCTACTGATCCGAAACCAGGCTGCTGGCTAGAAGAGTATATTCCTTGATGGGGCAAATGGGTAAGAAGAAAGGTTGTATGTAGTAAGGGTTAGAAAACCTGAAATGATTGGGGATCAGGTGATCCAAAACTAGGATGTCTGCTGGATGGTAACCTTAGACATAATACCGTTTCACGCCATCCATTTCCTGTATTCTAAGAGCACCTCCTGTCAATACTTCTTTTACAATAAATGGGCCTTCCCAGTTCGGAGCAAATTTTCCCTTTTATTGATCTTGGTTGTCAATGATCTTCTTCAAAACCAAGTCATGTTGTTTAAATTGTCGTAGCCGGACTTTCCTATTATAGGATATGGAAATCCTCTGTTGGTATAATTGCCCATGGAAGATAACATCACTTCCCTTTTCATCTATTAGAGACAATTGTTGATATCTGTCTTGTAACCATAAGTCTTCATCCAACTAAACACCTATTAACACTTTGAGGGATTCTATTTCCACTTCTATGGGGAGCACTGCTTCAATCCCATAGGTTAATGAATAGGGGGTTGCCCTAGTGGACGTACGCATTGAAGTTTTGTAGGCTAATAGAGTCAGAGACAAGAGGTCTGGCCATCCTTTATGATTAGCGGACATCTTTTGCATGATCATCTTGAGGTTCTTATAAGCCGCTTCAACAACACCATTCATCTTTAGACGATAGATGACAAAGTTGAGATTTTTAATTTGGAATTGTCTGCATAACTCCTCCATCATTTTGTTGTTGAGGTTCTTAGCATTGTCTGAAACAATTACCTATGGTTGTCCATATCAATAAATGACATTATTTTTTATGAAACCAATGATAACTTCTTTGGTAACCTTGGGGAAGGAGGCTGCTTCTACCCATTTGGTGAAGTAGTGGATCATGGTGAAGATAAATTGATGCCCATTACTGGCTTTGGGCTCAATGGGCCTGAAAATGTCCATTCCCCACATTGAGAAGGGCTAGAGTGAACTCATATTATGGAGTTCCCTTGGAGGGCATGAATAGCATTCCCATAAATTTGGCATTGATAACATCTCTTGACGTGATCATCACAGTCAGCCTTGAGAGAGAGCCAGTATTACCCTATTCTGAGGATCTTTTTGACAAGAAGAGGGCCGCTCATTTGTGGGCCAAATACTCCACCGTGGATTTCATCAATGAGCCTCTAAGCTTGGTCCTTGTCCAGACATCTAATGAGACCTAGTCCCGCATCTCGTTTGAAAAGCGCATCTCCGCTCAGGTAGAATTTCATATCCATTCAATGAATCCACTTTTTCTCAGCAGGACTCGCCTCAGTAGGTGTAGATCAATCTCATAGATAGTCCTTAATGTGCTGATACCAAGGGTGCTAGATGGGAGGTAACTCATCTGATACTTCTGAAATGTAATTCCAATAGGCTAGAGCCTTTTGCAAGGAAATGGGATCATTTGCATGTTTTCCTTGTCAGATATGTTGATCAAAGAGGCCAAAGTTGCTAGCGTATCCGTAAAGTCATTCCTATTCCGAGGAATATGGAGGAAGGTTATTTCTTCAAACTCTGAAGCCATCTGGATAACCTATTGATGGCAAGGCAGTAAATGTAGTTCTTTGGTGTGATAGATTATGGTGGTTTATTTGATTACCAATTCAGAATCCCCAAAGACAGTTAGTCATCTGATACCCATTGATTGGGAAAGTTTGAGACCTATGATACAACTTTTATACTCAACTGTGTTGTTGGTGCTGACAAACTGCAATTTAACAGCGATGGGTTACTGATCTCCCGTACCGGATAGTATAACTACTTCAGCTCCAGAACCTTTCATATTAACAGCTCCATCAAAATATATTTTCTATAATTAGTGTGTATCATACTGATGGTGTTGTTGGACTGTCATTATCCCTTCATCGGGGAAGTATGTTTCCAAGGGTTTGAAATCCCCTAAAGGTGCGACGACCAGTTGATCTGCAATTCCTTGACCTTTAACAGACTTTTGCGTCACGTAGACGATGTAAAATTAATGTAGGATCAACTGTCATCTGGACAGTTGACAATTCAATATGGGTTTACTGAACACGTACTTGAGAGGATCAACGCGAGATATAAGATGGGTTATGTAACCATGGAGGTAAAGATGTAACCTCATGGAAGTCCATGCTAAAGCATAACAAGTCTTCTCAATAGTCTTCATAATTGGTGTGTATCATACTGATGGGTTGTGTTCACTGCTACTGAATCTTTTGCTGAGGTAATAGATAGCTTGTTCTTGGCCTCTATCATCTTTTCGTCCCAGCATACAGCCCATAGCGTTGTTATTAATGGATAGGTACATGAACAGGGGAACATCATCATCCCTGGGAGGTACCAAAATAGGAGCTTTGACCAGCTGCTCTTTGATTATAAAGAAGGCTTTTTGACACTCATTGTGAGTTGGGAGATGAATCGACTAATAAAATTGATTCTTCCCAAAAATCCCCGTATTTCATTCTCTGTCTAAGGAATGGACATTTCCGTCATGGCCTGGATTTTGGAGGGATCCAGCTCAATCCCTTTGTGGCTAACTAGGAATCCTAAAAACTTGCTTGATTTAACGCCATAGACGCACTTGGCAGGATTCAACTTCAAGTTGTACTTACGCAACCTATTGAAGAGCTTTTTGAGATGGTCTAAGTGGTCTTCTTCCCTTCGGGATTTGATAATGATGTCCTCCACATAGATCTCTATCTCCTTTTGTATTAAGTCGTGGAAAAGAACCATCATTGCCCGCTGATAGGTAGCTCCAGCATTAATGAGGCTGAATGACAACCATCTATAGCAAAAGGTTCCCCAAGGCGTGATGAATGCAGTTTTCACATGATCCTCCTTAGAAACCATGATTTGATGGTACTCTGCAAAATAATCAATAAAGGAATACATGTCATATTGAGCAGTATTGTCAATAAGAATGTGGATAAATGGCACGGGAAAGCTATCCCTAAGGTAAGATTTATTCAAATTCCTATAATCCATGCAAACTCGCACCATTCCTCCCGGTTTAGGTACGGGGACTATGTTGGAAAGCCATTCAGGGTATTTAGACACCATGCTGATGTCTGCTCGAAATTGTTTCACAATTTCTTCTTTAACCTTTAAACTCCACTATGGTTTTAATCGCCTGACCTTACTTCTTTAATGGGAAGATGATGAATGATGATGTCAGTGGATAAGCCCACCATGTCTTCATGAGACCATGAAAACACATCCTGGAATTGGGTTAAAAGTGCAACCATGTCATTCCTTTGGTTTGGAGTGAGGTCTGTGCCAATATGGATTAGTCTAGGGTTTTCCAAGGTTCTGAGATTGAATGAGGTGGTTTGATCAAGATTTGGTTTGGGTTTATCCTCGACCCATTCTATGTTTTCCCGAGGTATCTCAGTGTCCTCTTGTATTTCCATCAAGTCTGAGTCTAACTTTTCATCAAAGTTACAGTCCTTGCGGAAAAAAGGCACCTAATCAGCAAGTATAAGCACATCTAAATTTAGAGCCCCTTCTCGACAAATGTAAGGAGTGCTACTCCAATTATTAAGGGTGAAGTCTTTGCAATGATAAAGGGGTTGTTATCATCATCCTTTTCTCGAATGATGACCATAATGTCTAGACAATCATTGTCTGCGGTGTCTCTATTTGTGTGCTCATCAAAGAAAATAATGTGTAGGTGAGACAATCTCATGGCGCTGTCTTTTTTACGTCTATGTTCCTTTTCTTCCACTTCAGGATCAGGAATCAAGACCTCTTTTGCTTTAACCGATATCAGTTTGGGAAATAACATAGCCAGTATATGGGCAGGCACCTTTACCGAAGACCGTACAGTCTCAGGATCTGTAGGTTGAGATAATCATCGTGTGGCTAAAGCTGAAGGAATCTGTTTATGCTTATGAGGATTCCTATGACTGCAACTAGCAGAATAACCTAGTTCAACTTCTGCATTAAAGTTGATGAGTTGTATATCACCTTGTTTAGGACATTCTATCTCAGCATTGACACTGACTAAGCTATGGTTGATAATGTATTTAAGTTGCTGGTGAAGGGTGGAAGGGACGGCTCTAGCCATGTGAATCCACGGTCTTCCCAAAAGCAGGTTGTATCCTGTGGCTATTTTGAGCACGTGAAAGGATAAGCAAAAAGTATGTGGACCAATCTCAAATGCAATTCAATCTCTCCGATAACATTACGTCAGGATCCATCAAAAGCTTTGATAACCGTATGGCTGCATTTGATCCTCTTGAGATTGATGTTCACCTTCTCCAAAGTGGCATAAGGACATATATTTAAAGATGAACCTCCATCTATCAGAACTTCTCCCACCATATATCCGGAGAACAAAACTACTATGTGCAACGTCTTGAATGACCAATCCCTTCAGGAGGTATGTCATCATCAGTGAAAGATATCACATTGTTGTTAAAAATGTGATCAACTAGATGTTAGAACTTTTCAACATCCACTGATTTTGGCAAGTGGGCTTCTTCCAAAACCTTCATGTGATCTTTGGAAGAGAAAACTAAGTCTAGTATGGAAATTTGTTGTGGAGCTTCTCTCAAGCTTAAAACCACATTGGCCTCATTATGGCCCATAGAACGGAGGAACTCTTCAATTTTCTCCATGGTAACTTTCCCCTTTGATTTGATGGTAGGCTTCATCACCCAGTGGGGAAGATACAGTGGATTCTCCTTCAACACTGTAGCCATTATGTGGGATGTGGATCATTCACGCTGTCCATAATTCCATGGTACTTTTTGTAGGCTGACAACAGGATATTGTGGTCTAGCTGGCAATGTGATTGGCTTTGGTAAAACCACTTTCAAAGGATTATCAGCACCTTTGAGTTCAATTACTTATATTAGGGGTGGTCTAGCAGCCAAATCATCCTCAGCGGATATAACTACTACGACTTCCTTCCATTTTATAGGAAATGTGTCCCCACTCTTGAGTAACACAGTGTCATTGTTTGCAAATTATAGGACATTTCTGTCGATTAAGTTCTGAATAAGATGGCGGAGTGCCCATCATTCTCTTGTCTTGTGTCTGTGAGAATGGGAGTGATACTGACATACTCCATTAGAATTGAACTATCTGGAAAGAGGATTTATTGGAGGTAGCAGAGCTATAATTCTTCCTTCATTAACCATCATCTAAAATATCTCCTCCATCGGTTGGCTAATGTATGTAAATTCCCTCTTGTTGGCAAAATCTGGATGAGCCTTAGCACTTGCTCTTTTTGTAATTTTATCCTCCAGTGTTTCATTTTTCGGAGACAAAAGGAAGGTGACTAGCATGCTCCTGGCTGACTAATTACTGTGTGACTTGGTGCTCATCGATCACCAGTTCTGCCAATTGGTTAACTTGCTCACACAGAGCTTCCATTTTTTGTTCCATCATAAATTGGAATTTTGCATAATCTCATTTTTCAATATCATCCTTGCCATGTTAACCTCTTATTCTTTGTGTTAAGGAAGAGGGTTATCTTGCACATGAGGTTGGTCGGGTTTAGTCACCACAATTTCACCGTTATCAATCAAATCCTAGATCATGTGTTTCAAGGCCCAGCAATCCTGAGTATCATCTCCTGGCGCTCTAGCATGATAGGCACACTCAGGTAGCATTAAAACCCTTCCCATTCGGGTTGGCTGGTGAAAGAAGATGAGTAATTTTCTTCTAAGTAGTCAGAAGATTAAGAATATTCTCGAGCAAGTCCCCTAGCGGTGTGAACACTCGATTGCGTTGTACTTCTCCACTCTTTCGCAATGTGGGGTTGGAGGACTGTGCTTGAAAAGGGGAGTAATTTCTCCTCTATATTGGAATGTTCTGATTGCCTTTTTGGCCTTGTAGTATCAAGGAAATATCCCCCTCTTTCTTTTTATGGACCCTCCTTGGGTTATTTCCATAATTTCCAGACTGGATGTGCTCAACAATAGCTTTCAGAGCGGCTAGGTCTTGAAACATTCCTGACTTCAATCCCATCTCAGCCATCTCTCCATGTTTAATCATTAAAAAAAATGGCTTGCCAATGTCAGCTAAGACTCTCTCATAGAAGGGAGCTTCTTGTATGTCGATGAAGGTCATAACCATTTTCGACTCAGTTATAGAGGGAATAACTTGAGCAGCAAGGTGCCTCCACCTTTGAGAATACTCTTTGAAAGACTCATTCGATTATTTCTTGACCTTAGTAATTTGGTACCAGTTAAGAGCCATCTGAGACTGGAAACTGTACTGGCTGAGGAAGGCATGAGCCAGCTCTTCCCAATTATGAATCTTAGAATTGTCTAATCTAGTATACCATGATCGGGCTTCTCCAGTCAGACTTTTCTAGAACAGTTGCATTCTAAGCTTCTCATCCTCGGCATAAGATTTGAGTTCTCCAATGAATACCTTCAAATGTGTGTAAGGATCTCCCAACCAATTATACTTTTTAATGTTAGGAGTCTTGAACTTCTTTGGATAATGAACACCAGGGAATATACAAAGGTCAGCACATGAGACAGTCCCGTGTGCTATAATTCCTTTGATAGAACAAATGGTTTCTTCCATTTCAAGACTATCTTCCTGATTTCACCGGTGTCTGGATCTTCTCTGAGATGGGTAATTTTAGGGGTTTTGTTGGTTTTGTCTAACCGAGACTCAGGTGTTAATGTTTCTATGTTTGGACCCAGAGTTCCTCCATGTGCATGTAGAGGATTCTGTATGTATGGGTATTCGTGGACCCTGAATAGACTGGTGTAGTTCTTTAAGTAGAACAACCAATTCTGTAATTTGTTTGCTTAATCCGTTAAACTCCTCACGAGAGACATGAGCAAGATTAGTTTGGTCAGATGAAGACATAATTGACTGTAGGCTTGTTGCCTTTTTGGACTTTAAGCAGGTAACATGCCCAATTGTTTCCCTACAAAAAACTTATGTAGTTTAGTTTTAAGGAATGTATAAATGTTACATGTTATGTGATGTGTCCATTTTAGAAGTATTATCCTGCAAAACGGATGTCAGCTGTTTGTAATACAGAATATCATGTCATGTTATAAATTATGCATGTACACATATTTTTTCATATTTCCCATTACAATGATATTACTGTGGAATGACATTACAAGTAATTAAATTTACGAGTAATTTAAATGGAAAGTATGAAGAGACTTCCCTCCGCGTTTGGTTTATCAGAGGCTGATATATCTTAGGTTACTCTCGCGGCTTTTTGGCATGAAGGTTCCCAGATCATTGCAATTTACTTGACGGGAAGGTATTTTGGTCTTCCAATTGGAGCGAATCTGGGTGGTGTCTTTCCTGAGCCTCGTTGGAATTAGTCTCCCTACGAGTCCAGTAATCAAACACCGAAAGGATAGCCTCCTAAGGGAGGGACCACACAACATACATTCACATACAGCATGTCTCACCGTTATGGAAATGATGACATGTGTGAAGCACTTTAATATCACAAGTAGATACAGTGCGAAGCACTAAGTGCAGTAGGTAAATGCATTCGAACACATCTATATAAATATAAATGCAATATCCACACACAAGCATATAATAGTTTGAAAAGTTTATAGTAGCAGCTTAAGTCCTCTTACTGGATGTCCCCAGCAGAGTCGCCACCTGTCGATGTCGGGATTTTTACTGTCCCTTTTCTGTTCTTGTCTTTTGGTGTTCTCAAGTTAGGTGAGATTTGTTTGAAAAAACAAGTTGTGAAAAGGTCTGACATGTATATGTCGATGATTAGACTGTAAGATTCACTAGTTGGTATTATTAAATAGTTGCACCAACTCAATCGAGAAAAGGTTTGCACAATGACCCAATGATGTTACACTGTTTAACAGGTCTGTGAAATCGAGATTCGTTAGGGTCCTGGGACTTGATTATGCGGAGGGAAGGTGTTAGGCACCCCCCCCCCCCCCCGACATCCGTGTTACCGCGGTTACCGAAATACTTATCAATTAAACTGTTATATAAATGTGTGTGTGTGTGGATCAATGTGCAATTATTTGGAAGTAGTGCTATGCCTCGTTCGCACCTATATGGAAAGGGTTTGAATTTGTGTAAAAATTTAATTTTAACAAGATATAGCAGTGATGTTTTGTAAAAAGAAGTTTTTCAAACCCTTATGCTCAATGGTAATTAAGGCCTTTGATACTTCCATTTTATTAGATGTTCGGCTTGATTGCTTTTTTGTCGAGATGCGCAGCATCTTCGAGAAAATAATATACATAGCAGTGTCGAACTCCTTGTGGGCATGAGAGCCATCTAAGGAAATTCCAACACCATGAATAATGTTCAAGTAGATTACAGCCAAAAATGTCCATCACGGGAACCGAATCTAGATTCAGTAGACTGAATCTGTGATCACATGATTCCTAGGCTCTCACGATGTAGCAGTTTATATGAAAGCTGTAAGCAGTTATATATAACAGCTGTAAATATATATATATATATATATATATATATATATATATATATATATATACAAATGATCAACCACCACAAAGAAACTCGCATGGGAGATTGGAAATATAAATATATAAAAGTTGTAAATATATATATAGAAACGATCAACCACCACGAAGTAAACTTTAAAGGCGGGACGAAACGTAAAGAAAGCAGTAAATGACCACGAAGTAAACTCTAGGCCTAACAAAAATGTATATATATATATATATATATATATATATATATATATATCAAAGCATTAAACGCGCTCTAATGTAAATCTGTGCTCATCGAGCGAGTTCGACAACAGTTTATATATAAGTACATATATATATATATATATATATATAAGCAATAAAAGCTACGGACATGAGTCCAGGCTCAATCGAGGCATAACTGTATAATGTTAGTACAAATATATATATATATATATATATATACAAAAGAAATAAAAAGCCATGGCCCGAAGTCCGGGCATACGCACATAACACGACTCTCAACATGAAAAACTGTGTGTGCACAGTAGTGGAGATAGGCTTTAAAAGATATAAGAAGGCTTACAGTGGACTGCCAAAAAAGACTTCTATAGCTTTAAATGGATGAAAACTCGGTTCCCACCAGTAAAAATATAGCCAAATATAAGCTCACAAGGGTTTAAAATGAGAAAGCACTCAATTTATAGTGTATACTGAGCAAATTTGACATAGCTTCCTCGCCTTTTTCTCTTACAAAATGGCCACCCCAAGCCCTCTATTTGTAGAGAGGGGAGCCGCAGTGTACTGTGGCGCCCCAGTGCACTGCAAGGTTTGCTGGGTGCCCGCCTCATGGTACCGCCTGCCTCGAAGTACATGTATGCACGCAACGTGATCTCCGCTTGAATTTTCAGAACATCAATCTGGGGATCCGATCGAGGTGTATAAGACCTTTTTGGGAGTGCTATTATTGAGAGCTACAAAATGACATGAGATTAGAGGTTGTACGAAGTCAAAAAGATGGGACCATGCCCTTGGTCTTCAAGTCTTCAAATTCTATTCGTCTTTGTCATCCCGTAGTAGTCAGCTTCCAGATTGAGCTATTGGTTCTTGTAGAACACTGTTGTGTAGAATGTATTTTGAAATGTTTTGAGACGGCGCAAATTTAGGATCGAGGTGGGAAAATGACAATTTTGCCCCTCACCAGGGTTATCTCCGGTTTAAGCTGATATAGTAGTCGTTGCTCAAGGTTATCTTTGAAATTGGGCTGCTGTAAGTGTTGAATGTCCTCAAGGTTGTCTCTGAGGTGTGCGTGACCTGCGGAGTTGTCTCCAGGACTGGAAGTGAGTGCCTTGGGGTATCTCCGAGGTTGAAGCTGACTGCAAAGTTTGAAAGGACCTTTTCCGGGGTTATCTCCGAAACTGCACCTGCACTCCTCGGGGTTGTCTCGAAGGTTAGCACTGAAACTCCCGGTGTTATTTCTGGGATGAAACTAATTATCTCGGGGTTATCTCCGAGATGAAAGAGTTTTCTCCGGTGTTATTTCCGGAACTTGAACTGCATCCCTCGGGGTTATCTCCGAGGTTGAAACTGAAACTCCCGAGGTTATCTCTGGGATGGGACTGATTATATCGGGGTTATCTCCGAGATGGTAAGAACTGAGTATACCAGGGTTATCTCCAAGATTGAGTTGGTCTGTCCTCCAAGTTATCTCTGAAAGATGATTATGCCCTCCTGCAATGTTAGTAATAAGAGTGCAAAAATATTTCGAGTGTCTACATAGGGAGCATCAAATCTGCAGACAACAGATTCTATCTTTTTCTCTTCTTTTATCTTTGTCTTTTAATGGTTGTTCAATTGTGGATTCTTAGTTTTAATTCATTAATCATGAAATAAATCTTTTGTTTGAGATTACTATGGATCTTATTGTGTAATTTACTTGAATATACTTCCTTGTTGGTCTTATTAGTAGTATTTGGATTGTATGTTATGGTTTGCCCAGAATTGCTTAATTGCCTAGCTAAAAAAACTGTGATAATCCGTATGAACTCGAGAGAAAGATTATGGGTTTAGATCTGATAATAATAGCATGTATTTATGTGTTCTACATCGAGTTGGAATTCATGATTTGTGCTTAGGACAGAGATATACCGACGCATTGCATGTAATCTAATGAGAACTTGCACTTAAACCCTTTTTAATTGTAATTCACATAAAGATATAGTGGATTAGTTAATTAACGTGTTCAATTTGATTCTATCATATGTGGATTTGATTTGATATAAGTATGGTGCATTGAGAGATGGCCATATTTTACTTCAGTGTTCTTGATTAACAATCCAGTATAAATAATTTGGCTTAATAGGAAGTGTGTTGATTTAAATGAAACAATAAGTGAAATTGTAATCTCAAGTCTTCATTATCTTGTTTCACTTTAGGGATAGTTAGTAATAGTTTAGTTACAGTACCAAAAAAAAGCTTATCAGTGATCGCATATTTGTGACCACATACGGTCGTAGAAGATCATTAGCGACCGAATGCGGTCGCTGATATTAGTTGCATATAATCTGGTCGCTGGGTGGACATCAGCAACCATTATTAGTGACCGATTTATCAGCGACCGCCATCAGTGACCGAAGCCATCGCTAATCGTAGTCATGATGTGTAAGTTGTCAGGGCTGACATGGCACACGTATCAGCGACCAACAATAGCGACCAATGTGGTCGCTAGATTCCCAAAGGCCATCAACGACCGCTCTCTAGTATTAGCGACCGCATGCGGTCGCTGATGTTGATATTTTATTTAAAAAAATTACCTATTTTATGGATTTCCCAAAAAAACTACATCCTGCTTTGTACCTGCTTTCTATCGCAACACACAACAGTATATATAAGTATCCATATAAACACCCATCCATGATTTATATATATCCCAACACATCCACAATAGTATATATAAACATCTATCCATAAGATAGAATCGTAAACCAACTCAATATTCAACCAATACAATTGCCCAAAGAATGAATATAAAAATACAAGGCTTTAAATATCTAAAAAACAAGTCTAGCTCTTCATGCATCATCCAAATTAGTAGGACCTTGTAATTAACAAAAGAATAAAACATGTTACATGTGTTGATACTTCTATGACTTAGGGAAAGCTAAACAATAGAAATTATTTAAACATGAGTAAGACAGTAACAGTACTAATATTTATGTATACCTGATCGCCATCCTGATGTCGTGCAACTGCCGCCACTGCATCCACCAAGTCATCAGGACTCAGAGACTGCAGATGTCCGCCTAGTATACGAAGAAGATCACAATCTCGACAGATCTCTCTCACAAAGGCAGCAGGAGTATGATTGGTTGGATGACCTGATGACTGTGTAGACTGTGTAGCAGAGCTGGCTATGCCACTGATGGTCAAGCGTCATTTTTGTCCTTGTCCTTTAACATAGTTTTTCTTCATGACTAAAGCCCTCTCTCATAATTCTTGATCAATCGGTGGACGCGAGGTGCCTTCAGTATAGCGCTCGTTCATTAAGCTCTTATAAGTGTCATGTCAGAAGGTTAACAATTAAATAGTTAAAAATAAAAAAAAAACTAAAAAAGATCATCACAATTTTTAAACAACATTTTAGTATAAAGTTTACTTATTACCGCTATCTGAACAGCCTCATGCAGACCATCGCAGGGGGCCACATGCACATCCAACCAATTGATAGGTTGACCTTGAGATTGAGACTCCTACAAAACATGTTCTCGTATTAATATGTAAACATATGATATTTTAGCTACAAAACATGACTGTAAACATAAAAACAAATAACTAAGCCAATAATCTTGCTATACATACGTACCCTGGCATCAAAATGTTGCAGTTGTGCTATATTGTCGCCCCGATACGTGCCTTTTGCCTTTTCACCTTCAGGTACACCTGAGGATCTGTTCAAGGCGGCAGTCTTGCGTCTCTTGACCAAGCTCTTGGCTCTCCACTTGTCACACATTTGCACCCATATGGGCTATGAGCACCCCCAGGCGCTATGCTTGTAACAACCCGGAGAATCCAGATTGTTCAAAAATTAAGATTTAAAGAATTAGTTATTAATAAAAGGAATTTTTATTATTAATATTTTGTGCTATGTATTTATTAATCGTTCTAGAATCTAGTATGATTATAATATGGGAGGATTCTGGCTATGAGTTGGACTAAACGAATAAGAATTGTCAAGAAGAAAATAAAATTTTTCTAGGAACAAAAGAATTCTGAGGAAAAAGACGAAATAGGTACTATTCACCCGACAAAACCCTAAGGGTTGGGGTTTGAATAACCTAAGCCTTTCCGAGAGCTTGGTATGTCGAAATAACATTCCATTGAAAGATTTAATGATAATATGTCGTGAAAAGTTAAGTAAGCCGATAAAAGTTTTTCTCAAAAAATGTGCAGAAATCGGACGAAATAAAATTGACGAAAAGTATTGTTATATACTTTTAATTCGTTTAACTACGTTAGGGGAAAATGTTAAGTAAAATGCTTAATGTCAAAAAGTGTTTTTCAGTTTTTCGGAGATCTGAAGAATACGTAAAAGTTAATTAGTAAAGTAAAGACGAAATATCCAAAAATATTTGGATTCCGAGAATCGCAGTTTTTAAAACTGTCGGACGAATTCTGAAAGACAGATCCACGAAACTTCCAAGGGAAGTTTTATGAATAGTAAGGAGCTGGAATAGTAAAGAGGTGTGAATAGTAATCGGAGGGGTAAAATGACTATTTTGCCCCTAGCTTTGAAAATCTATAAAAAGGAAGCTAGATTTCATTTGTTTAGAATTTTTAAAATCCACCAACATTTGAGAGAGAGAGAGAGAGAGATTTCAGATGAGGAAGAAGAGGAAAAGGAGGAGGAAAAGCTTGCTCGTGAGCAAACTTTGTCTGAAGGAAGAAGATTAAAGAAGAGAGGTATCGAAAACCTAACCTCTGAATTAATTTTCTTTAAGTTTTTATGTTAGAAACATAACTTAATGAGAAGAAGAAGTAAAAGATGTTAAAAATGATTTCATATGATTGAAATCATTGAGAACAGGAGAAATAAGAATTAGAAGTTTATTTTATAAATTTCTTAAGGAATTATAAGATTCGTAATGAATTTTAGCGATCCGAATGAATCATATGAACGATTTGGTGAAATAAGTAACGAATGGTATTCTATAACATCAAATTCCAAGAAAAAGTGAAATTGTAATCTAAATATCGATTAAAAATGAAGAACGAGCGAAGAACACGTGAAGAAAACGAAGAACATTATTGATGGACAAATTTAAAACAATCGTAATATAATTTGTTGTTGATGGACAAGTTTAAAACCATCGCGTATAAATCAGATGTTTATTGCTTGGTTAGGAATGGTAGAAACGTTCATGAAGAACGGATTAAACTTAGTTATAACAAAGTTACGGCAAAAATTTTATAAAAGACGAACGAGAATTAGAAAGTTTGTAAATGAACCTGAATGTGTAGGGTTTCATAAGAAAGTAAAAGAACATAGAAAACGTGAGTCATGGACTTAAGAATGAACGAGTTTCGAGTTCGGATGACTGAATTACGGACGAGCAAACGAAGAACGTTAAAAATGTAAAATTAATGAAGGATGAAGATTAAGCTAGTCGAACGGCATGTTAACAGATTCAGAATAAATATTTGTCCAAGGGGAATTAAAGTATGTAAGACAAGGAAGAGATTGGCTTTGAAATGACCTCATTCCGAGCTATAACGAAGAAGATATGAGATTTTAAAGTAAGTGTCGTAAACAATTTCCAGACTTAGAAAATATTTTGGAGATGTTGATCCTGGCGCAGCCAGCCAAACCAAGCTTTTGGGAAGCGGCACCAAGATGCAGATCGAGCCATCAAACTCATCTTGAGTGGCGCCATAAGCATAAAAGAGAGGGAGGGAGCCAGCCACAGGTCTTGGGAAGCTGAGTGCGAAGCGCAAGGACCAGAAATGACCTTTTTATTACTCAATTCCTGGGGGAAGTGTACGGATAGATAATGAACATGTATTTCACGTAATGTAACAATTAAACATGTGATTTAAACCTTTAGTAGAGGTTGAATGAAATAATTGAAAGAGATTAAAAGATAAAGAAGGTAATGAGCGTAAACGTAATGCAGTTGCGAGCGGTCTTAGCATACAACGAACAGTGTGGCTTCGACATTAAGAAATAATAATGAACATGGGGTTCATGGGGTGGAAAATGATTGAATGCGATTAAAACCTTAAGAAAAGGTTGAACGAGAGATTAAGAGACGAGCAACATAAACGCTAAATACATAAATGATTCTCATGAATCATATTTACGTTTGATGAACGTTCTAAGTGTACAATGGTTGTATGACATAGACGTTGATGAAGGTAGTAAGTAAGATATGAATTATCGTGAAAGCCATAACAAACGGTAATGAAGACCAATGACTAAACCTTGGAACGGTGAAGAACTAAATTAAAAACAAGTACGCATAACGTAAAGAAGTCGAGTTAATGTGTATAACTTGGATGACGTTCCGAGTCGAATGATCCGGACGTTGTAAGATAAGAATAAGCTAACGTAAAATGCTCCGTATGTCATGAAACCGTAAACTGGAAATGAAAGTTGGTTGCATAAACTTAGATTGAAAGAACACGAACTCTAAGAAGTAAAACTAAGTAAACCAATGCGTAAGTCAAATATGTGGCTAATTGGTTCATGTTATTTTCCTTATTTGATATATAGGGATTGGAATGAGCAGTTCAGCGTAAACTTTAAGCTATAGCTGTGTGTAAGGCAAGTTTCCTAACTTCATTCGTATTCTAATAAATGTTAGTTTCTTAAACTTCTCAGATGTTGAACTTGAGAAGTCCTGTCTATGTACGAATGTACGATATTTGTATAAGGTGATAGAACGTATGAGGCCTTGTGCCACAATGTGAACACTTTGGTGTTTCTATGATATTAACTGTTCTGTGGTTGAACTGTTCAATATGAAAATCTTTTGTTTATACATGAACCGTTATGGTTAAGTCTATGCTAATGTGATTAATATTTTAAAATGATAAGAATCAAAATTATTCCTCATATTCAAGCTGTTTCATAACCTTTGTTCGATTATCGAAGTTCTAAAGAAACATTTAAACTCTTGAAGTTGTTTATTCAACTGCCATGACTTGTTGGGAAATTGAATGCTCACACTTGCTTTAAATGAAAAACATTTTCAGTGAACGATGTTAGAAGAACTTAAGGATCCCGTAAAGATCAAGTTGATTGGTATCCAAGAGAAGTGACATTCAGTATATGGATGAGCGTGAAGATCAAGCGAAGACTTATAATGTAGAATAGTTTAATTGAATAATAGATTTGTTTAATGAATAGTTACGTATCCTTGATCAGTAACACCCCAAAATCTGGTCTATTTTCACATCCGGATTCCGTACGTCATGATCCCATCTTTTTCCAAACATACATCATTATATAGCTAAGTATAACAACATACATCCTCAAATCCCAGGTTCTAAAACCTTATAACCTCTTCCATTACAAATAATGATAATTACATTATTCTTTACATCTTGCACAAGTGACTTATATTCGCCACCAAGGATACATAAGCATTCATTAAACTATACTATAGTTTAATTCTATCAATCTATATTACAAGTCTTCGCTTGATCTTCACGCTCATTTATATAATGAATGGCACTTTATTTGGATACCAATCAGCTTGATCTTTACGGGATCCTTAAGTTCTTCTAACATTGTTCGCTGAAAATGTTTTTATTTAAAGCAATTGTGAGTATTCAATTGCTCAGCAAGTCATAGCTATTGAATAAACAACTTCAAGAATTTAAACATTCTTTTAAGACTTCAATAACCGAACAAAGGTTATGAAGCAGCTTGAATAATAAGAATAATCTCGATTCGTATCATTTTAAAACATTAGTCACATTCACTTTGAAATACTTTCATTCTCTATTCTCTTTCATACACATTCTGTCTAGCTAGAATCAATAGCACAGACTTAACAATAACGGTTCATGTAGAAACAAAACATTCTCATATTGAACAGTTCAATCACAGAACAGTTCATCTCATAAAAATACTGAAGTGTTCACATTGTGGCACAAGGCCTCATACATTCTATCACCTTGCACAAATATCACACATTTGCACATAGACAGAACTTCTCAAGTTTAACATCTGAGGAGTTTTAGAAACTAGCATTCATTTAAAATATGAATGAAGTTAGGAAACTTGCCTTATGCACAGCTACAGCTTATAGTTTACGCTGAATTGCTCATTCCAATTCCCGTGTAGCACATAAGGAAATAACACATACACCAATTAGTCATATACTTTACTTACGCATTGGTTTACTTAACTTCACTTCTTAGGGTTCACGTTCTTACAAACTAAGTTACGCGACCAACTTTCTTTACCGGTTAATGGCTTCATGACATACGGAGATGTCTTAATCAATACGTTCATCATCTTTGATGATTTACATTCTTATCTTCTTCTTATAACTTCTCTAAGACTCAACACACATCATTTCTCTGCTAGTAGTCCATATGGTACTTTTAGTGGTTTCCCACAAACAACCAACAAACAAGTTCCCGTCTCATCTACACTGCCCATAACAGTGAGTTAGATCAGTTGCCAATTTCGTATATACCTTCGCTCTCTTCAGGAATTATTTAGCACAGCTCCCATATGTCAACCATCAAAGGTTACGATTGAACCATAACCTAACTTATCTTAACTTATCCAAACCATTAAACTATAACGTTCATTAAGTCAGTTTCATATTCATTATGGCTTTCTGACAACTAAATGCCATACCTTAGGATTTATTCATCATCGTATAAGTTATACAAATTTTTATATACTCAGGACGATCATTCCATATTCATTCTAAGAATTTATAGCGTTAAGCATTTTATGTTGCCTTATTCTTATCTTACAACATCCGATTCATTCGACTCAGAACGTCATCCAAGTTATAAACATTAACTCGACTTCTTTTACGTTATACGTACTTGTCCTTAATTCTGCTTCTTCACCGTTCACAGGTTTAATCATTGATCTTCATTTCCTTACGGTCAAACCATACACGGGGTGTAGGTTCTACCCATTTAATATTCTCGTACACTCAACCTTCACATCGGTTAAAGTGTTCAATGCTTAAATTTCATTATAACATTCTCATCCGACTCACATTCGGCTTTCATTAATCTTATTACTGTTCGCTATGGCTTTCTTGATAATTCATATACTTACTACTTTCGTCAACGTATAAGTCATACAACCAATGTATACTTAGAACGTTCGCTCGACGTGAATACGATCCATGAGAATCGTTTACGTATTTAACATTTACGTTCTTCATCCCTTAATCTCTCATTCAACCTTTACTAAGTTTTTAATCGCTTTGATTCATTACAATTACCTGAACCCCATGTTCAATATTCTTTCTTAATGTCAAAGTCATACGGTTCGTTGTATGCTAAGACCCATCGTTCATCGCAACAACGTTGTGTTCACAGCGTCTATACGCTTTATATTCATCTCCCATTACCATGTCATAACATCGAAATGTTATACATTACCTTCGTCAATCAACGTCTAAGGAATCACCATCATAGCAAACCCCCCACGTTCGTTTATCATGACTACGGTCCCTAGATATTGGTTCTGTAACCTGCGTCTACATTCTTTGTCTTTTAATCTCGTTTAATCTTTTCGTTCAACCTTCATCAAAGGTTTTTGTAATGACCCCAAAATTTATACAATTTAATTCTCGACTTCGGTCGTTAATAATACATTTAACCTCTAATTTTACATCATTAAACGATAATACAACCATTGAAATTTGCGGAATAATTTAAATTTTTTATTACAAACTATCCTCGTTCCCAAAACCTTTAACCTTTACATCTAAATATCTCAGAATCATTTTAATACTACAATAGTTTACATTCGCAAAACAATATTACAATTCAACATTAATACATTATTCGAAACATTAGGCATGGTTTACAAAAATAATAACTTAGCTAGGATATTAAATCTTTATATATCACTTTTGATCCATAACAATCAAGTAGCACATAGCGTTACCTTCAATTATTGAATTTGCAAAAATGGTTATTTGCAATAATGAGCTCGACAGCTTAGCAAAATCTAACAGTTTTCATGCATCACGTAGCACATAATAACATGCTCAACATACAAGAATAATCATAAACAAACATAGCATGCATGTTATAGTTCACATAACAACTATAAAGATTGAGTTCCTTACTCAATCAACATTCATAGTTCAATCATCATAGTCATAGATTGACTTTCACATTTCATACTTTTGACATATATAATACATCATACACTAAAATTTTAAAGCAGATCATCATCAAGTTCACATAGCAAAAAGGAATTGAAAGACTTGCCTTTACCATCGTTTTACCAACACGCTAATACTTCTCGTCCTTGCAAAACCTACAATGTATGTGAGATTGATAATAAACAAAATCAATACTCGATCTCATGATCAAATATATTCTAAGACCTTACTTTATCTTATTATCCTTTATAATGTCTTTATAGACATCTAACTATGTTTTATCCTACGCTTTTTATTTTCATTTTTATCACCACACATGCTAGACTATCGCACATGTAGTTTAATGTGCGTATATCACACCATTTTATTATACCACTTTAGTTTCAAAAATGCATATTCAACACATTGTTTACATGTTTAATTTTCCTTCAAAAATCAAAAATCGCCCTTTTCGATTTCATTCTATTAGTATTCTTGTATTATCATCTTTTCATACTCAGATGCACATAACATCCAATATTAGCCATTAATTAGACACGTTGTATACCAAAGTTTAGAAACACTATTACTTTTAGGCATTTTATCGAGCACGTTATGTGCACACATTAACTTATCTAAACTCTTGATCTTAAATGGTTAATTATGCATAAAATATGATAACACATATCTATACTCATTACATATGTCAAAACATATTTTTAATCATCAAAATATATCATCACCCAAAATCTTAATTCAAACAGAATTATAAAACTCATCTTCACAATTTCTTTAACAAAATGTTGTTTTCATTTTAAACGTAACTCGTTCGTTACATGTCCATTTTTGTTCCTTCTTATATAGAATTAACCCTTACTCAGTGTACTACAACCACATCTAGGCCTTAAAGTTAGACCCATATCCATCTAAACCAGATTCTATAATTCATCAACTAGTCTAGAAAATTTCATTTTCTGGACATCCTTACTAAACAATTTATTTCGGACATGATCCGGTCCATAAAATGGCTCAATCATGAGAGTCTAGCTAGTAAACTTCCATATCTACAACTTTGCAGTTTTAAGTTTCTTCTTAATCAAAACACTGCAATTTATATGAATTTTTCAAAGTCGAAACCGTAATGCTTTTGATTTTACGGATGATTATTTTCCTTGAACCACCTTACTAAAATGCAGACATTGCAAGAAATCTACACAGAGTTTTCATGTGATTCCACTTTCGAATATAGCTTACTTCCATATCATCGATTTGATATAAGGCTCGCTTTCCAACTCATTATACCCAAAGAGGTATGAATTTCACAAGATTTGTTTACAATTACTCAAAACCTCACAATTTTGTTCTTCAAATTTTCTTTCACAAACCACTTTTCCATGAATATAATTACTCAATACAACTTCTATATAACAATTATCATAGAACTACATTATGAAGAACATAAAAATATAATTAAAACAAGGAATTTAGATTAAAACCTTATTAGTATGAATTTAAGAGAGAGATGGAGATGATGATGATGGGGCTTGTTTTGTCTTCTCAAAGCTTTCCCTTCTTCTTCTTTTTCTTCCTCTTCTTCTTCTCCTACAACTCTCTTCTTCTTTCTTTGGTTTGTTTTCTAAAACTAACGTACTAACTTGTAGTATATACATATAATATACAAAACTAGTAATATATAATATATGTAACTCCTAGTAATTATTAGATATACTAATTACTAGTTAATACATAGGTTACACCAACTTGAACTTGAAAAGCCTAAGACCATGTTTGGCAAATACTCATTATTTTAATTAATCGATAGCTTAACATCAATCAATCTCATCAAATTGTCACATAATTATATTTACTTGTTAATTATAATTTCGTGTGAATCACATAACTCATCTAATTTAATTATCTCAATTAAATTAGAACTATAACATAAAATTATTATATTAATTAAATTAAATACTAAATATTCATTTAATTAATCTACTACACTTAATTACATTACTCTATAATCAAAACCAAATTTATTTATTTAACTCAATAAATAATTCAATTAAATATTTATATATATTAAAATTAATATATAACATTCTCTTCACATCAATTCACATATTCTACAATATATGACATACACATACTTACACCCAACATATCTCATAAATAATATTTTTATTTATAAATTCTAAAAATCTGGGATGTCACAGTTTTACACACTTGATTAAGTGTTACATTAGTTGAAATACAGGTTCATATTTCTTTCATGCACATCCCCAGTAATTGAGTAGTTAAAAGCTCATCATTGGGCACTGACTTGCACCGGCGCTGCGACGCCGTGCCCCTTCCTTTACCTCACGCTGCAGTGCCACTCTGCAGTGTCAAACTGCCGAGGCTACCGCTGCGATGCCACTCCCTTCTCTATTTCTCGTGTCGCGGTGCCACTCAGCAGTAGCTGATGGCCTAGGCCTCACTCTGCACCGCCGCCTCCCAAGGCTTAACTGGCGCTATGGCGCCGAGCACAAAACCTATAAAATTTTTCTAAGTCTTAGAAATTGCTTAAGACGCTTACCTCCCGATTCCTTAACTTATTCGGTATAACTCAGAACGAGGACGCTTAAGACGCTTACTTCCCGATTCTTTACATACTTCGATTACACTCAAACAGAACTTCGTTCTAAATCCGTTAACATGCAATTCAATTGGCTTAATCTTCTCTCTTCGTTTGTTTTACGTTTTTAATGTTCTTTGTTCGTTCTTCCGTAATTTAGTCATCCGAACTCGCAATTCGTTCATTCTTGAGTCCACGACTCACGTTTTATACGTTCTTTTACATTCTTATAAAACCCTACACGTTTGGGTTCATTTACATATTTTCTATTTCTCATTCATCTTTTACAAATTTTCGCCATAACTTCGTTATAGCTCAGTTTTAATTCGTTCTTCATGAACATTTCTAACGTTCCTAACCAAGCAATAAGCAACTAACTTATATGCGATGGTTTTAAACTTGTCCATCAATAACAATTCCTTACTTAATTCACCTACTTATTCATATATTCCACTTAGATCGTTCTAATTTATTACGAATCTTACACTTCCTTAAGAAATTTATAAACTAAACTTCTAATTTCTTATTTATTCATTTATCATGATTTCAACCATATGAAATCATTTCTAACATATTTTACTCCTTTTTCTCATTAAGCTATGTTTTTAACATATAAACATAAATAAAATTTATCTAGAAGTTAGGTTTTCGGATTACCTTTCTTCTTTAATCTTCCTCCGTTGGACAAAGCGTGCACACAGGCAAGCTTTTCCTCTTCCTTTTCCTTCTCTTTCTCATCTAAAATCTCTCTCTCTCTCTCTCTCTCTCTCAAAAGTTGTAGGATTTTCAAAATCCTAAACAAATGAGTTAAGCTTCTTATTTATAGAAAACCAAGGCTAGTGGTATTTTAGTCATTTTTCCCCAACCTCCCTACTATTCACACCTCCTCAATAGGCCTCCTAACTATTCACTTGGAAGCTTCGTGCTTCCGTCTTGCAAAATTCGTCCGACAGTTCAAAAACTGCGATTCTCGGAATCCAATTTTTTTTGAATATTTCGTCTTTCCTTTACCGATTAACTTTTACATATTCTTTAGATTTTCGAAAAACTAAAAAATACTTTTTGGTGTCAAGCATTTTCCTTCACGTTTTCCCCTAATGCAGCTAAACGAATGAAAAGTACATAATAATACTTTTCGTCATTTTTATTTCGTCCGATTTCTACACGTTTTTCGAGAAAAAACTATTATCGGCTTACTTAACTTTTCACGATATATTATCATCAAATCTTTTGACAGAATGTCATTTCGACATGCCGAAATCTCGGAAAGGCTTAGGTTATTCAAACCCAAACCCTTAGGGTTTTGTCAGGTGAATAGTGTTTATTTCGTCTTTTTCCCCAGAAATATTTTGTTCCCGGAAATATTTTATTTTTGTCTTGAAAATTCTTACTCATTCAGCCTAGCTCGTAGCCAGAATCCTCCCGATTAATAATCATCTTAGGTTATAGAACTATTAATAAACACATAGCACATATTAGTATTTAATAAAAATTTATTTTATTAATAACTAATTCATACTTTTTTTTTCTTTTTTTTATATAGCTTATATACCCCAAATATCCCCCCAAACTTATGTTCTTGTCTAACTTTAGCCATCACCACTTATTCTTGTCATTCTGTCATTCAAACTAGCATTATCCTTTAGAGTCCCATTATGCATCAATTTAAACTCAATCAATAAACAAGGTTGTTTCTAACGTGCTAACCTTGATTATACCAGTTTCAAATAGAAAAAGATTCAATTCATAACAAGAAATCACATCAAAGCTTTAATAGTCAGTACTATACTTGTCTACCCAATTCCAATCTCATCATTGGCCAAAATAAATTGTACATATCAAACAGCTGGACTCATGCAAGATGAACATAGTAACTAACTATTATTTTTGATTTTTTTTTTGATTTTTTTTTAACAAGAAACTGAATATAATGCTAATCAAACTATACTACTATGCAACTACTTATGCAGTTGTACTACATGAATGCAAACATAATGAAACTAACAACATAACATAACATAACATATGTTAAAACTAAACATGCAATAAAGAACTAAACTAAACTCCCCCAAACATAGCAATTACAATGTCCTCATTATAAGAATATAGTGGTAAGTATAAGAGAACTTCCCTGTAATTAGCTAAGCATGTGGTCATGGTGGCGATGGCAGCGACGATCATTTTCCTATCCATTGAACCTCCAACACCTGCAATGAAGAGAGACAACATGGATTAGAATAGCACATTGTAATATAACATGATTCCTATCTACTAAATAAACTAGGAAAACATATAAATAAGTAAAAATAAAAATTCCTGGGTTGCCTCCCAGTTAGCACTTGAATTATAGTCTTTCAGCCTGACTTTGTCTATCAACACTATCCAATTCCTCTTCGATAATTAAGGAACCCTCCATCCATAAAAAATAATGTAGCTTTTGGTAGGTTCCCATTTATGATGGCTATCGAGTTAAAGTCACCTAGCATGCTTTGTTTAAATATGTGCCCAATTGAGAATGTTGAATAACTAGATGTTTTTCCGTCCGTTAAGCTTATAATTCGATTAGGGCTTTGAGGTTTGGTAAGAACAACGGGCTCTTCTTCTATATTTTCCTCCTCATCCCACCATGGCTTCACATTTGTACTAGCTCTCATGTCATAAAGAGCCTTGTCGACGACATGACTACCAAGCGGGCACGGTTTTGCAAATCTAACTAGACCCTTGATCTTTGGCGGATAAGGAACTTGGGGCACTAATAACATCGGCTCATCCTCGTTGATACTCATAATTAGCTCTTCACCGACCTTGTTTTCATTATCCCCACTTGTCTCCTCTTTTTCAACATCTTGTGGCTCATCCAGTTGTAGATATGGCTCGGGCACTTCATCAATCTCGGAATCCTCGTCATAACACCAATTTTTTTGCGGATAGATGTTCAGGGCTTTGAGCATTTTATCCACCTAGTTCTGCATATTTGAATTAATATCTCTTGATTAATCCTCCTCTCCTCATTTGATGCTACAAACTTGGACCACAATTCCTCCAACCTTGAATTATTTGTCTCAGTCTCGGAAGCCATGTATTGAGGACCATTGGTTGAGGTATTGACGAGTTGTTCCATCCGTTTATTAAAATTCTGGGTTGACAGCTCTTGGCTAATCCTCATCTCCTCTAGGTTTGATATGCCCTTCAATATTTCATCCCTCGGATTTGGCTTTTCTTCTTATGGCAATGAAGGTGGGCATGAAAATTCTGGTGTGTATGTTGGATTTGGAGCGTAGTATTGGTCTTCATAAGTATAGCTCCACGACGAATCCGGGTGATACCCCCAAACTTGATGATAATTAGCATATGTATAATCATTGAGGTATTCACCACCATGTTGTCCCGACCCAAAACTAATGCTGCATTGATGACTCGGATGATTACCACCACAATAATTGCAATTAACTACTATCCTTCGATTAGGTTGGGCTGCAACAACGTCCAACCTCCTCGAAAGTGTCTTAAGCTGCGCTGATAATGCAGAAAATGCATTGAGACCATCAATCCCCACTCCCCTTGGTTGAGTCATATTCGAATATGGCCTTTGATAATTCCATCCATCTATGGTACCTGAAAAGAAAGAAAAATAGGAAGACAATTACATAAAAAGAAAAAAATGTTTAAATTAAGACTAATTTGATTGAAGCTAATATTGGCAAAAATATATTAAACTAATTCCCCGGCAACGGAGCCAAAAACTTGTTGGGTAAAATCTATATACGCACAATACGCAAGTATACGTGGTCAACAAGTAATAAAGTGATAAGTTGAGTATCATTACCACAAAGAATTAGTTAACAAGAATTACCAAGTACTAACATATAACCAATTTAATCTTATTTAAACGAATGATTTAATAATTTAATTTAAAATAGTTAAATAAACTAGTACTCACTATCCCTAGAATAAAACAAGATATTGAAGACTTGAGATTAAAATTTCACTTATTGTTTCATTTAAGTCAACACACTTCATGTTAAGCCAAGTTATCTATACTGGATTGATAATCAAGAACATGAAAGTAAAATATGGCCATCTCTCAATGCACCATATTCATATCAAATCAAATCCACAGATGATAGAATCAAATTGAACACCCTAATTAATGAACCCACTATATCTCTATGTGAATTACAATTAAAAAGGGTTTAAGTACAAATTCTTATTAGACTACATATGGCATAAAGGTATATCTCTATCCTAAAAACGAATTATGGATTCCATCTATGCAGAAATCACAAACATATGCTATCATGATCAGATCTAAATCTATACTTCATCTCTCGAGTTCATATAGATTATCACGGTAATTGTTAGCTAGGCAATTAAGAAATTAAGTCCAAATCATAATAGACAATCCAACTATATCTAATAAGACTAACAAAAAAGCATATCAAAGTAAACTACATAATAAGATCCATATTAACCTCAAACAAAGAATTAGTTCATGATTATTGAATTAAAACTAAGAATCCACAATTGACTACACATTAAAAGACAAAGATAGAAAAAGATGAGAAGATATAATCTATTATCCGTATATTTGAAGTTTCCTCCTCGCTCCTACTTTGAATCTTCAATGGTCTCCAAGTCGCTTCAATCTCCAAATCTCATTAGAATTAGTGTTTTGATCTAATTTACTCTAATCTAATCTAATGGAATCATCTTTCTACTCTAATATCCCCTCTAATCCTTGTTATTCCCCTCCTTTTATAAGCCTTTTTACATGTATTTAAGTCCTTTTGGAAGTCCTTGAGTCAATTGGATCGAAACAATCCTTCCCGAACTCAAATTTGGCCAAAAAACATCTTTTCTCGCGATACCCCACCCAAGCGACGAGTTTTAGGCTTATCTGAGGCCTGCTGCAAGCGAGGTCCTTACTACCTAGCAATTGCTTAAGCCATACCCCGTTGCCATCATGAGCATTTTGATGAAAGCCCTCCCCTCGGCGGGGGTCTAATTTCTATCACAGCATCCTATGGTAAAAATAGCCATAACTTTTGATCCGGGAGGAGTTACTGGGTCTGCCACCTATCAAATCGAAGATATCGACGAGCTCTACGACTTTCATTCTTTGAGAATTAAAAAATAACGAACGGATGAAGGTTCAAATTGGGCTAGAAGTGACTGCTATGCAAATGGCCACCCAAAACAGTGACGTTCGACGTCCATTGGTACAAAGATCATAACTCTTGCATCCGAACTCCAATTGGAATGATTCAAGATGTTACGGGAAGCTACGAAGATGCTCTACAATGTAAGCTAAGTTCCAAGCGAAAAATATAAAATTAACATGAAAACCCAAATGATGTCCGGATTGCTTTTCTTTGCATTTTCCTTGCTTTTCCTTACTAATAGTTGCTCACACCGCTCCCAAACGTATAACCTACAAAATGAACACAAAATGCATAAAAAGTAACTAAGACACATGAATATAAGTAACTAATTCAAGTTAAAGATACAGGATAAGTGGATATAAAATCCACTTATCAAGCAGCAAGAGGAAGAGCGAGAAATTAACCAGCCGATAGATTGGTAAATTTTAAAGATTTTAAAGCGGTAGGACCGCCTGAATTCAAAGGAACCACGGATCCGATTGAAGCCCAAACTTGGGTGAAGGAGATGGAGAAAGCATTCGTTATCACCAGAGTAGCAAAAGAGCAAAAGACAGCTTTTGCAACATATTTGATGAAGGGAGAAGCCAATTACTAGAAGGAGACTAATCAAGCCAGAGCTGGTACAGCCATAGTGATTTGGACAAGATTCAAGGAGTTGTTCTTTGAGAACTACTTTTTGTCATGTATGCAAGCTCAAATGGAAGTTAAGTTCTTAGAACTAAAGCAGGAGAACATATTGGTTTCTGAGTATGCTGCCAAATTCAACGAGTTAGCGAGATTTGCACCTCATCAGGGGGACACGGAAGCATGAAAGGTGAGAAGATTTGAGAATAGATTGAAGCCGGGGATATATAACAAAGTAGTTGTATTGCAGATAAATATGTTCGCGGCTTTGATGGTGAAAGTGTTAATTTCTGAAGGAGGGAGCGAAGCTGCATCTCGATTTCATCAGGAGAAGAAGAAGAAGACAAGTGATGGAGGAAGCAGTGGTGGTAGTAACCCTAACAAGAGGAAGTGGAGCAAGAATACCCATGTGATGGAGGAATCATGCAGGAGTTTGTCTAAAGAAGAAGGGAGTTTGCTATAACTGCGGGCAAGAAGGGCACATATCACCCAATTATCCCAGCCGAAGAAGATGCAAGGTTGTTTTGCCTGTGGATTGACTGATCATCTGGTTCGGAACTGTCTGAAGAGAAATACGGAGAAGGAGAGTGGAAACAAGGGACCCGGTAGTGGAACCTTGGCGATTCGAGGACTTGTACAGCGAGGAAGATCAACGGCCCATACATTCCATATGACGACGCAAGATATAGTGACTACTCAGGAGGTGGCAGGTAACGATTTCGTTTAGAAATTTAATTACGCGAGTAATCATGGTTAGTTATTGCTGTGAATTATTTTCTTTTATAAATCTAAGTCACAAGTTAGAATTTAAGACACAAATGAATATTGTGTTGATAAGAATGAATTGATGATACAACTTTAAAAGATTATAGAGAATAAGAAAGCGATGATTCCTAGGACGAAATCCTTTTAAGGAGGGGTAAATGTGATAACCCGGGATTTCGAATAATCCTTTTAAGGATGGAATCCTTTTAATTAATATTAATATTGACTGTTAATATTGTACTATGTATCTGTGATACGAGTCTCGAGAAGCGGTCAATTTGTATATTAACTGATAAATAATAGAAGAGTTGTGCTTAACGGTGAATAAAAACCCTAACCCTAAGTCCGGA
The DNA here is from genome assembly GCA_020205605.1 of Panax ginseng. Taxonomy (NCBI): domain Eukaryota; kingdom Viridiplantae; phylum Streptophyta; class Magnoliopsida; order Apiales; family Araliaceae; genus Panax; species Panax ginseng. Next base: position 95,919,922 of record CM035129.1, read on the forward strand.
TAGGGATTCGATTAAAAAGATAATTAAAATAATTATATTGATGAGTACGTGTTTGTACTATATAGAATGTTGATCAATGATTGGTCAGGTAGGGTACAATATTTGTAAACCCTAATAAGGGATTGGAAACCCTAATCTCAAGATTAAAAATCCTAACGCGTTGTTAGGAACCCTGATCGAAAGTTGGGAAACCCTAATTTTTAATTCAAGAATCCTAAACCCTAATTAGGAAACCCTAATCCTAATTAGTAAGCCCTAAAGTGATTATTAAACTTTAATGTGTTTCGTAACTGTCGACGTCGGGATTTTTGAGTGTCCCTTTTCGTTATTGTTCTTTGGTGTTTCATGTTAATGTGAGATTTGTTTGAAAAAACAAGTGAAAAAGGTCCAACATGTATAATGTCGACGATTAACTTTAAGAGTCACCAGTTGGTGTATTTAACTGGTTGCACCAATGAAACCGAAAAGGTTAGCACATTGACCCAGTGATTTGACACTGCCAAATGGGTCTGTGAAATCGAGATTCATTAAGGGTTCGGGGGCTTGATTATGCGGAGGGAAGGTGTTAGGCACCCCCCGACATTCGTGTTACCACGGTGACCGCCATTTCTCAAACAAATTGTTATATGAATGTGTGTGTGTGTGGATCAATTTGCAATTTATTTGAAAGTGTGAGGCCTCGTTCGCACCTATATATAAGGGTTTGAATTTTATTAGAAAAATTCAGTTTTAACCGCAAGATAGCAATGGCATTTTGGAAAAGAGGTTTTTCAAACCCTGTGCTCAATAGGAATTGAGACCTTTTCATACTTTCATTTTATTATTAAATGTCCGACTTGTTTGCTTTTATTTTCGAAATGCGAAGCATTTTCGAGAAAATAATATCTGATGATCTTAGAACTCCTTATGGGCATAGATGACCATCCAAGGAAACTCGAGAATCTTTGTAAAATAATGTACAAGTTTCTTCACACTAAAAATGTCCATCATGGGAACCGAATCTAGATTTAGTAGACTGAACATGTGATCACATGATTCCTAGCCTCACATGATACTGCAATTTGTATGGAAAGCAGTAAGTAGTTATATATATATAAAAGCTATAAATTTATATATATGTACATGATCAGCCACCACGAAGCAACTCCATGGGGGATCGGGAATGAAAATAAAGCTGTAAAAGCGATCAACTGCCACGAAGTAAACTCCAGGCAAGACAGAATGTAAATAAAGCTGTAAAAGGCCACGAAGTAAACTCCAGGCCTGCCAGAAATGTAAATATATATATATGTACAAATATATATATATATATATATATATATATAATAGCAGTAAACGCACCGGATGTAAATTCGGGCTCATCGGATATGTCCGACAGCAATTATATATATGTATATATATAAAAGTGAGTAAATGCACCGGATGTAAAATCCAGGCTCATCAGATATGTCTGACAACAATTATATATATATATATATATATGTATATATATATATATATATATATAAAAGCAATTAAATGCACCGGATGTAAAATCTAGGCTCATCAGATAGAGTCTGACCACAGTTTATATAGAAGTATATATATATATAAAAACAAATAAACGCTCCAGACCGAAGTCTTTGTTCAATCGAGGCATAACTCGATAATGTTAGTCCATATATATGAAATATATACATATATTATTATATATATACAGACAGAAATGAAAACCATGGACCGAAGTCCGGGCAAACACACTCACACGACTATCAACGTGTACAACAGTGTGCGATATATGAGAAAGAGGCTTTATAGAATGTAAGAAGGCTTACAGTGGGCTGCCAAAGTAGACTTCTTAGACTTTAAATAGATAAACACTCAGCTCCCGCCAGATAAAAAGTAGCTATATGTGAGCTAACTAGTGTTTAAACAAGAGGAAACAGTCAAAAGATGTGTATGCAAAGTAAAATGGACAGGGCTTCCTTGCCTTTTTCCGTCTCTCTCTCTCTTCATATGGCTGACCCCTCAGCTTATATTTATAGGCCCGATGGCGCATGTACACCTCAGCGGCCACGGTTATGTAATCGTATTGGTCATGGTGGGCCCGGCCTCATGAGTCCGTCATCTTATAGTATGTGCACTCGTACACTGTAATGTCCGTTCGAACTTGCGGAACTTCAATCCGAGCATCCAAACAAAGTATATCTGTACCTCTTCAGATCGCTTGTGTCGAGAGTTACGTAATGACATGGATTAAAGGTTGTACGAAGTCAGGAAGAGGGGTCTATGCCCATGGTCTTCAAGTTTTTAATTCTATCCAAAGTACTGCCACACGTAATAGTCACTCTGGATTGTCAATCCTCGGCTATTGTGGGACATTGTTGTATGTATGTATGTATGAAGTGTTGAGACAACGTGCCATTTGTCGGAGGAACAAGATGATGTGTGACTCCTTGCCAGGGTTATCGCTGGGTTGGGTTGAAAGTAGACGTTGCTCAGGGTTACAGCTGAGATTGGACCACTTGTTGGTATGCTGCGATATCATCTTTTTGAGACAGTAAGATGACGTGTTGACTCCTCACCGGGGTTATCACCGGTTTAAGCAGAAAGTAGACGTTGCGCAGGGTTATGTCTGAGATTGGACCACTTGTTTGTATGCCTCACTATCATCTGTATTGAAGTTGATCGCATGTTTGAAACAAGCATTTCTGGGGTTATCGCCGAAACTGCAATGACATCCCTTGGGGCTATCACCAAGGATGGGGTTGTTACTCCCAGTGTTGTCTCTGGGACTAGAACTGAATGTCGCAGTGTTATCTCCGAAACAGAACTGTCCTCTCTGGTGTTATTACTGGTCTTTTGATCTGCATATCTCGGGATTATCTTCGAGATTGGAAATGACTTTCCCAGGCTGTGTTCCGGGTTGGATATGAACCTCCGGTAGTATCCAGGTTGAAGCTAATATTCCCAGGTTATGTTCCGGGTTGGAGCTGAACTTCCGATAGTATCCAGAATGGTTGTAAGCTGTCTTTCAGGGTTATCTCCAAAAGACGAATCTACCCTCCTATAATGTTAGGAATAGGAGTGCAGAAAATTTCGAGTGTCTACAGATGCCCCTCTTTATCATATTCATGAAATGAAAGGCATGGATAGGATAAAGACTCCTAGACACTTGAAACGCAAGCAATATGAACATGATGCATGATGTAAATGTATGATGCATGATTGCCATGTACTCCTATTAGGATGACAATCAGTGATGGCTTGGACATGCGATCCAAGTTGATGTTGGGACTACCACCAAAGTCTTGGATCCTAGACACTAGTTTATACTCCATAGAGGTACCTCTATTTTGAGGATGTGTATAACATATTCCCTCATTCTGTCAGAGTTACTGCCAATAGTTTTGTCATTGTCAGGGTTGCCTGACCTCCGTTAATGTGTGTATCACCAGATGAATCCCTACTGGGTACATTGTCAAGGCTGCTTGACCTTCATTGATGTGTGTGTCAATGGTATCATTGTGTTGTAGCCCTTGCTGAAGAAGGTTGCTTTAATAGATTTAATTGCCATTGGTTGATATGACGTCAAGGCTGCTTGACCTTCATTGAAGTGAGTATCAATGGTTGAATTGCGTTGTGACCCCCGCTGGGGAGACGTAAATGTTTGAAGGATATGCGTTGTGACCCCCGCGGGGAAAGCATAGATGTTTGGATAACTTCAGCGTTGTAACCCCCACCGGGGAGGTTTGATATTTTATGGTTTCTGCATTGTAACCCCCGCCGGGGAGGTTTAGGGTTGTAACCATGAAAATGACGGCATCGGACCTTTGTGGGGTATTGCCGAACATGGTTTGTGAAAGCTAAACTAATTTGTATAGTACACCCTGCATTCAGGCGAATACCATTGAGGCGACAGGAGTTTAACTCTGATCGATAAGAAACCAGGATTTCAGGTTGTTCCGCTCAATCGCGTAGCGTTTTTATTCCTGATTTGGCCTTCTCAGCTTGTGAGACCTCCTTTGCAACTCTAACTAGAGTGAGCCGGAGGTGTGGGACCCATGTAGGGGGGTTGCAGGTGTACCTGCAGGAGCTGCAGGTTGACCTGCGACCAGCTGTAATACCCATAAATTTTATGATTTAATAATATTATTAAATAGAGCCGGCGAATTATTTATTTTACAAATGCTTACATGGCATGAGGAGAGTAACTCAATTGAATTAAAATTGAGCTGTTGATGATCGATAAGATAGGTTCATGAAATGTCTTGTGTGACACAATGATGGACTTAGTGAAGGATGATTAAGCAATTGCATGTTTAAGGTCCAAATAATAAATTGGGAGTCTAGCCCAATAAGTTAATTGATGGACTTTTGAGTTAGCCCAATAAACTTGGGATATTTAGAATCCAATCAGAATCCAACAAAATAGTTAACTGAGAGTACAAGTATTGGTTAAATTAAAATGTGGCGTGGGGCAGTGGGCCTGACCGGCTAGCCCTTGTCCATGTCTGAGATCTACTCTCTTGTCCCCAAATTAGGGTCACCAAGTTCAAAGAACAGTAGCCTAAACTCTCTTTACGCAAATTTCAAGTCGCTAATCCTAGGCATGCATGGCTAGCTAAGTGGCCCAGTATGGAGTGATTGAACAACTCCTTAAATAACCATTGTTCATTTCTATTGCACCATGAATCCCAATATTGGGTAAAGCAAGTGTTTGGCCCATGCTTTCTCTTTAAATACAAACCACTAGGCGATGCTTTTAGTGATAAGAGTGTTGGAGAAATCTGAGTAAAGAATTCTTAGTTGCTAAGCATTTCCAAATCAGTGTGTGAGATATCAAGGTTAAAGCTCGAGAAGGTATAATTTGTACTCCGTTCTTAACTTGAGTCTTGTTGATTCTCAGATTATTAGGTCAAGTATGATGAAAGCAGGATAAAGGGTGTTTAGAAAGTTTACCGTCGTGCATGAATACGTTAAAAATTGTCTGGAATCAAGTTGTGGCTACTCTGCAAAACAGAGCATGTTCACCGCTTCTGAAATCCATGGGGTGCAGCTGCACCATGCTTAGGAACCATGCTGATGGGTTCGGTCGTGTCTGACCTTGTATTAAGAAATTCCCTTAGGTTGTATGCATATAGTAAAGTCTTAAATTAACCCGACGAACTTAAACCTTGTCGAAGTAGTGTAGACCGAAGTCTCTGAAGGAGCTGCTTCGGACAAAGCGTGATGTCTTCGGACAGAGCGTAATGTCTTCGAATAGAGCGTGATGTCTTCGGACGAAGCGCGATGTCTTCGGACAAAGAGTGTTGTCTTCGAGCAAGTCATAATATCTCCGGACATGGCGAGATGTCCGGAACTTCGGAGACGACATCGTAACTTGATATAAGGATGGATTAATAAATACTCCTATCTTGTATGCGTCAAACTATTAGTACCTAATGAGTTCTAAGTAGAGAATTTTACCAACTTCGGAAAATAAATCTAATACTTGCAAACATGCGTAGAAAAAGGTCGATTGGGATTAATAGGCGTTATGGTCTACTTAAAGCAATGAACCTCTTAGAACTTCAAGGAAGAAAGATTATGAATAAGCTAGCGGTGGTCAATAGTATGAGCATGTTAGTGTACCATTATGAGTTTTGATGGATGCAATGAGATAGAAAGAAAAATGTGTTATGTGTACATGTTGTTGATATATATCAAGTGTGTTTGACTAATGAATACCTATACTTACATGAATAGGGAATGTACATAGTTCGTTGAGGTGATTTTATTATTAGTAGTAATCAACGCTAAAGGCAAGTTTCTTACTCTACCTTGATTTCAAGTATGCAAGTTTTCTATCCCTAACTTATTGTTATTGTTGGGCAACCTCACTCAAATTTACAATGAGCAAGTATCCCAACACTATTATTCTTGTGTTGCAAGTTCCTTAATTCACACACTTCATACGTTGAATTTTTGTCATATCAATCATATTTTATCAAGCAAATATCTGCTTCTATTTGAAAATCACTTGTATACCTTGACGTTGTTGTAAGCATTGGACTTATCATTCCTCAATGCTTGATGAAAAACTATCTAAGCCCTTGATTCTGGCTTAGACTATTATTATGAGTTAAAGAGCTATCCAAACCGATTGATTTGGTGCGACTATTATTGTAAATCTCTTTTGAGATGAACAACCCTCATAGAAGGGAAATTATATATTGTTGAGAACCGGCGCATATGCATACATAGTATGATTAAATGTTATGCATAACATAGGGTACCTTAGGTGATCACCGATGTACTCGTGGATGTTGGATTACGATTGTAATCTCTGTTAATTCTAGTAAGAGTTCTTGGTCCTTAGTGACCGCTCAATATTCAATTATGTTGAACCTCGAAATGAATAAATCCTCGAGATTTTGTTGATATCCTTCATCCATAGCGACACCGTTGAATACTCTTGGTATTCTTGATATCCTTGAACTATCAATTATTATTATACCTTTGAAAGAATCAAATGCTATAACCGCTTGTTCTTCTAGCTATATTGCTTCTTTGGGCAAACTTGTTGCTCATTCTTGCTTCCTAAAACATTACAGAGTTAAGGCGAGAGCAAAGCGGTACTTGAGAAAGGACAAGGAAAGGGCAAAGGCGACATAATAATTTAGCCTTTAAGACTAGAAGTATTATTATTATTGTTATTATGATGTATTCAAGAATGATTAAGCTATGTTAAGCTAATCACGTAATGGTTGTAGTAATGGTTACGGTACCTTGGGACGTGAATATTTATATTTCATCAATGTAAATTATCCTATTATTTCCGTTGTTAATGATTTTGTAAGATATTATTAAAGTAGTAGTAGCGTGATGCACCGAAATTCGAGATATGAGTGTCTAAAATTTTGGGGCGCTTACACCGGTATTGCCTATGTATAGGTTCTTTGGTTGCTTTTCATAAGTCATTTTCAAGTTAACAAGAACGAAGGAAATCAGAGCTCTTCTTCAGATCTGCTTAGTTTGGGCAACTTTCTGCATATTCTGTCACCGTACAAGCGTTCTTCACTGTCCTGGTAACATATATTTTTCCAATTTCTGTCCATTGGAAAATGACTTATCGCATGTAATGCATTTAGACACATAGTAGTGAATATGCATGCTGATATGACTTGATAAAAAATATTCAACATAGTAAATGTTAGTATTAAACCATGCTGAACATAATGATGTGAAAAAAATTGACTTTTGAAGCAGTCAAATTGGCACCCTTTTATGGTCATTTCTTATCCTATCTGAGGACAAATGAGTAAAGGCAGAATAATTAAATAATCCTGGTAATTAGACTACACGTACAGACTTTTACTGTGATGTGATGAATGCATCTGAGGATGTATATGATCGTGTCTGGTGTCTTCTTGAATGGCCAGCTAGTCATGCCTATGTGCATGGGGATAGTCCCATTTACAAAGGGGCTATGGCAAAATTTTCCCAAAATGTAGGCATTAAGTAGTTATACATTTTTAACTCTACTGTAGATGTATGTTAAAACAATGCATGTATGCATGTAATCATGAAATGCATCTTGAAAAAGACTTCAGGTACGAAATTACCACACCCTTTCTGAGGTGATTTGGAGACTTGGTGTCCAGATATTATGGATCCAGATAAGCCGAGCAGTTCCCGCAGGACCACTTCTAGTGTACGGAGGAGGGATTTTGAAGAGCCTCAGCGTCGTTCTGTGAGACAGCCTCGTCGTTTAGCAGAGGCGGTGGTACGTCCTATTCGGGTTGAGGTGTCGAATGTCGAGGATGCGGAGGAGGATGTACCATTCGAGGTTCCTGCTCCTGCTGTATGTGTTCCCCGTAGGGAATTTCCAGGTATTCAAGTGGCGAACCCAGATCTTCTGGGTGACTTGAGTAGGCATCCTTTAGTATACCTGCACGCAAACGAGGTATGAAGTTAGATCTTTAATCTTCCTTATTTCTTATTGATGAGGAGCCAAGGAGTCTGATGTTGATCTTCATTTGATGTAGGTTCCCGGCTTCACACAGACTCGAGGGAACTGGTTTAGCATCCACTCAGTGTATCAGGCCTTGTATGATGACTATAGTGCGATCGTCCATGGCTGGGGATTCGGGAGGTTCTTCTCCATTCAACCCCGTCGCTGTCCCTAGGGTTACCTCAAGGCATTGTCTGAGCGGTGGTTCCACCAAACTCAGTCACTCCATTTGCTGGACTGCGAGGTGATGATGACGTTGATGGATTGCGGATGGAGTTGGTGCCTTGCACGGCGGATATCACCCCTATTGCCATCAGATCCTTGTTGGGAGTTCCGGCGAGGAAGCGATCGTGGGCGGGGCCCGTTCAATGACAGTCCTATGAGCGTTGATGCTATGAGCGGGCTGTTGAGTGAGCCCATACCCGATGATGTGAGAGTCAGGGATCGCATTCTTCGGCGATTGTTCCTGATGATCATTAGGGGTTGCTTTATAGCAGATAATTCCTCTATGGTGTCCTTCGCTTTGATCAGCGCCACTCGACACGTGGACCGTATAGGATAGTATGATTGGGGTTCCTACAACTTTGCCTATTTCCTTAGGGGAATGTGCATGCGATCGCAGGGCTTGACCGAGGCGTGGTTAGGATTCTACCCATTTCTGTTGGTGAGTGTTTCTCTTGTCTTTTCCCATGTATAGGTTAAGAGTGTTGACTGACAGCAGATGTTTGCCTTTGTGTTGGCAATTTTGGACCTATGAGAGGCTCCCTTATTTGTGTCCTGTGAGTGTGTTAGGTTTAGACACTTATCCACGATGATGGAGATGGAATCATTCCATACTGGCGGAGGTCCCTGTTGCTGAGGGTTTCACTCATTTTGGCCTACAGCTGAAGCTATTGACAGTGGATGTCATCACGTAGATTCCCTACTCTGGAGAGCATTTGGGAGTTGGATTTGAGAATGGGTACCCGACTGGAGTAGAGTACGTCATTTTCACCCGCAGGATTTCTCTCTTCACAGATGGAGGATGAGAGCTCTATTTAGGAGAGCGTGCTATCAGGAGCACTACAGGAGAGATTCGGATGCCGATCTTACCTCCTTCCAGGCGTTATTGGCCTGTTTTGTAGTCACCCGTCACTGACATCCCATTGATGGGGATTGACGGTTTTACATTGTCAGAGGGCCCCTGATCTCAGGAGATGTTCCAGCATTGGTGGATCCCTCGCACGATTGGAGCTCAGATCCGCGCCACACAATTTATGGGGGATGTGGTTCCAGGATCCGTGATAATGATGGATTGGCTAGCCTGTGTCAGAGATCCAACTCATGTGACATAGATTGACAGATTGACATGGCAGCTGGACCGGTCACATCTTTTCATTCGGAATTTGGGCAGAGATCCTGCAGAGGTAGATACTTTTGATCCTTCCAGCTCTGACGCTGGTCCCTCGGATGACCCATATGGTTTTGTCGGCGCAGATCCTCCCTTATATAGTCCTGACATCCCTGTAGATAGAGATCCGGTGACAGGAGGAGTTACATCAGGTTGACAGCATTGATGATGTGGACATCGACACTCTTGACTTTTTCTGATGTATTTCTTTTGATAGGCCTTTGTTAGCTGCTGGGTAGCTTCACCCCATTCTCGCTATCTCTTTTGATAGGCCTCTGTTGTATGTTGGGTAGCTTTGCCCCATTTCCCTGTATTTTAGCTGTACAGAGATGTATTAGATGATGATATACTTAGGAATGTATGTACATTTTCATTCCTTATATCATATTGCCATCTATTGTATCATGCATGTTATTGTTATGCATATGTATGTATGTCCAGAGATATTCAACATTGACCCCTGGATGGTCTTATGACACGGCCCGTACAGATGTCTTTTTCGACAGTTAGCCGTATTGATCATACCCTACCATTTGTGGTGGAAGCTGGTATGCGCTCATGGTATGATAATATATCACCATCCGATATGGTGATCGTAGATGATTTACTACAGCATACTATGACCCTGTTGATGTTTCAGGTTCCCACAGGATTTGTAGAGGGCATGCTAGAGCACTGGGTATCGGAGAGACAGGTTTTCCGATTTGGGACCCAGGAGTTGACTCCTACTTTGGAGGAGTATATACGGTTGACGATGCTGCCGCAGGACAGACCTTGCGTGCATATGGCTATTGAAGACATGAGCAGACAGTTCATGACCTTCACCGGATTGAGACGTAGAGTGGTCCAGGACGAGATCACATCCGGCCATGTTATATCCCAGCGTTTCCTGTTTAACAGGTTTGGCTCTGAGGATAGCTATGCATGACATTCCGGGGATTTCACCACACCGGAGGATCATTGGCGTTCAGCCAGAGTAGATGTACTGATTATGTGCGTATTGTCATAGTTATACATGTCGTGGTACATGGATGAGCTAGATATCAGCGTCATCATGGTAGTGAGAGCTCTCAGGGAGGGTCATACCATCATTCTGATGATCATCGCAGAGACCTTGAGGTTGGCTACATACTGCTGCACTTATTCGGCAGAAGTGTTCACAGGTAGCTCAGTCATGTTGTATGTGTGGTTCATGTCACACTAGACCGATTGGCACATTTAGACATCACGGATTTTGTTTCACCCATGAGATAGCCATGTCGTACTCCTTTCAGCGTGTGGAGTGTACAGATGCTGCATCTTGGTCCACTTACTTGGCAGAGATTGGAGCTCCATTTGATATATTGTCGTGTTCAGGGCTTAGCTCACCCTATAGCTTCATTACTCATGCTCCGGGCATGGATTATCTCCCTTTGGATGGATTGAGGGGCATGATCACTTACCACCCACTGGCCGTGATGTGTCAGTTTGACTAGTTTCAGGGCTTTCATTCTTTTGAGGGGGCATCGAGTCAGCGCTTCGCGTCATACCATTTGTCAGCGGAGGACAGATCCAGGTTGTATGCCTGTTGGGATTAGCGAGAGTCAGCTAAGTTTTCTGTCAGTCATCTAGGTTGTTCTGCAGAGTATTCCGCATGGATGGAGACAGATACTGAATTGGCCGTGGTAGTATCCACAGTGCAGGAGACTGATTCTGACGATGAGGAGCCTATAGAGGAGGTTGTAGATAGCTATGTTAGATCTGATAGTTCGCATCTTTACAGATCTGTAGATAGCTTTGTATTTTCCTGCATAGACTAGTTTAGCCATTTTGTCATGTACAGCACAGATGTATATATCAAACAGTATTATGTATGGCAGGGAAATATATTTTGATTCACTTCCCTTTTAGTTATGCCTTGATACTTGCTTGATATTTGTCTATTTCTCCAGGGCCTTTGATCTTGATGGATTATGAACATATCCTTGATAGATGGACATTGAGACGTCGCAGGGTCTCTTAGAATGGATCATTGATTACTAAAAATCCCTACCATCCTTGGTGTCTTGGGACTGGTATCTATATGGAAAAGTGGAGAGGAGGGTGGTTTCTTCCTCTCTGAGATTGACCGCACCACAGATGGTCGTCAGCACTTCTATTTGTGAGAAGCCTAGTTAATTCCATCTCTTATGGGTTGGTATTGCTCTTTGAGGCACGATCGCAGCTTAGATGGTCACCGAATCTTCTATTTGTGAGAAGAGGTTGGATAATTCCATCCCTTTGATCTGAAACCGATGAAGTGGGGCAATTTGAAGGTTGATCCTAGTACCGTGTGACAAGTATGTTTGTTCTGGTAGGGGTTAGACTGAACCATGAATGGCTGCCTACGTACTCCTGTTGAAGAGGAGATCAAGTTTGCGTAGTTCAAACCTGGTGTAAGAGGTTCAACGCTGAATGCGGAAGGAAGATGGGTGTAGAAGTATTTTTGTTGTTTTTGTTATTTTTGTGAAGAAAGGGCAGAAATGTTTTTGTTATTTTTTCTTTATTGCGACCGGGCCATATAGAATATGGTTTCCTACGTACCCCGGGGTATCAAGGAGATCAGGTCGACATCGTTCGACCCTCGGGACGAATCGCAGCTGAAAAGAAGCGTAAATCCCATGTACATGCTATACTGCGGGGAGAAGAAAGTTTAATCCCGTAAAGGGGATAAACTGCAAGTGTGGAAAAAGTTTAATCCCGTATTGAGGATAAACTGCAGGAGTGAAAAGTTTAGTCTCGTCTTTAGGAGAAGCAAGTGTGAAAAGTTTAATCTCGTCTTCAGGAGAATCAGGTGTGAGAAGTTTAATCTCGTCTTTAGGAGAAGCAGGTGTAAAAAGATTAATCTCGGCTTCAGGAGAAGCAGGTGTGAAAAGTTTGAAATTAAAAGAAACCAGGCTGCTGGTTTGAAGTGTAAAGAAACCAGGCTGCTAGTTTGAAGTGTATGTTTCCTTAAGGGGCCGAAGAGATTGTAAAAAGGAGAGAGGTTTCAAAATCGGAATGACTGGTGATTCGAGAATCAAAACCAGGATGTTTGTTTGATGGTAACCTCAAACATAGTACCGTTTCACGGTGTCTGAGTTGATAAGTTGTTGAAATTCATCGCCATCCACTTCCTACAACCTGAGAGCACCTCCTGTCAATACTTCCTTGATAATAAAAGGGCCTTCCCTGTTAGGAGCGAATTTTCCCTTAGGTTGATCTTGGTTGTCAATCATCTTCTTCAAAACCAAGTCATGTTGTTTGAATTATCGTAGTCAGACTTTTTTGTTGTAGGATCGTGCGACCCTTTGCTGATATAACTGACCATGGAAGATAGCCGCAGTTCGCCTTTCGTCTATCAGAGACAATTGGTGATACCTGTCTTGTACCCATTGGTCTTCATCCAACTGAGCATCCATCAATACTCTGAGGGATTCCATTTTCACTTCTATGGGGAGCACCGCTTCCATCCCATAGACTAGCGAGTTGGGGGTTGCCCCAGTGAAAGCACGCATTGAAGTTCTGTAGGCTGATAAAGTTAGGGGCAAGAGGTCAGGCCATCCTTTGTGATTGGCAGACATTTTCTGCATGATCTTCTTGATGTTTTTATTAGCCGCTTCAACAAGACCATTCATCTTTGGTATAGATGACAGAGTTGAGATGTTTGATGTGGAATTTTCTGCATAATTCCTCCATCATGTTGTTGTTGAGGTTTTTAGCATTGTCTTACACAATGACCTCTGGTTGTCCATATCGACAAACAACATTGTTTCTGATGAAAGAAATAATGACTTCTTTAGTAACCATGGGAAAGGAAGCTGTTTCAACCCATTTGGTGAAGTAGTCGATCATGGTGAATGTTAATCTATGTCCATTACTGGCTTTGGGATCGATGGGCCCGATCTCGTCCATTCCCCACATTGAGAAGGGCCATGGCAAACTCATATTATGGAGTTCCCTTGGAGGGGCGTGGATAGAATTCCCATGGATTTGACATTGATAGCACCTCTTGACGTAATCATCACAGTCAACTTTGAGTGTAAGCCAATAATGTCCCGTTCTGAGAATTTTCTTGACAAGTAGGGGTCCGCTCATGTGAGGGCCGTATACTCCACCATGGATCTCATCCATGAGTCGTTGAGCTTGGTCTTTATCTAGACATCTGAGGAGACCTAATCCTATATCTCTTTTGTAGAGTGCATCTCCACTCAGGTAGAATTTCATAGCCAGTCGATGAATCCACCTCATCTCAGTTAGGCTCGCCTCAGCGGGTGTAGATCCATCTCGTAGATACTCCTTGATATGTTGATACCAAGGGTTGTGGATGGGAGGTAGCTCATCTGATACTTCTCCAATGTAATTCCCATAGACTGGGGCTTTCTGCATAGCAATCGTGATGTTTGGCATGTTTTCCTTGTCAGGTATGTAAACCAAGGAGGCCAACGTTGCTAATGCATCTGCAAAGTCATTCCTATTAGGAGGAATGTGTAGAAATGAGATTTCTTCGAACTCCAAAGCCATCTGTAGAACTTGCCGATGGTAAGGCAGTAAATGTAATTCTTTGGTCTGATAGATTCATGTGGATTGCTTGATTACCAATTCAGAATCCCCAAAGACAGTTAACCGCCTGATATCCATTGAACGGGCAAGTTTGAGTCCCATGATACAGCCTTCATACTAAGCTGTGTTGTTGGTGTTGACAAATTGCAATTGGACGGTGACGGGATACTGCTCCCCCGTACAAGATATTAAAACTACTCCGGCTCTAGAGCCTTCTAAGTTAATAGCTCCATCAAAATACATTTTCCACGAATGGCATGTATCGTATTGATGTGGTAGCTGAATTGCCATTACTCCTTCGTCAGGAAAGTATGTTTCTAAGGGTTTATAATCCCCTGCAGGTGCGGCGGCCAGTTGATCCACAATTCCTTGACCTTTGACCGACTTTTGAGTCACATAGACAATGTCAAATTGCTGTAGGATCAACTGACATCTGGACAATCAAAAATTCAGTATGGGTTTGCTGAACACATACTTAAGAGGATCTACGCGGGATATTAGATGGGTTATGTGACCATGGAGATAATGTTGTAATCTCATGGAAGCCCATGCTAAAGCATAACAAGTCTTCTCAATCAGAGTGTACTTGTGTTCACTGATGCTGAATCTTTTGCTGCGGTAATAGATAGCTCGCTCTTGGCCTCTATTGTCTTTCTACCCCAAAGATATGTTCTCGATTGTAGCATTATCATTTATGGACAGTACATAAATGCAGGGAACATTATCCTGGGAGGTACCAAAACAGGAGCGTTAATCAGTTGCTCTTTAATTGTGAAGAAGGCTTTTTGACACTCATCATTCCATTTCATGGAGGAGTTCTTCCTTAACAATTTGAAGATTGGCTCACAGGTTGCTGTGAGTTGAGAAATGAATCGGCTAATGAAGTTGATTCTTCCCAAAAATCCCCTTATTTCCTTCTCTGTCTGAGGAATGGGCATTTCCTTGATGGCCTGGATTTTGGTAGGATCCAGTCCAATCCCTTTGTGGCTGATTAGGAAACCTAGCAACTTGCCTGACTTAACACCAAAGGCGCACTTGGCGGGATTCAACTTCAAGTTGTACTTACGCAACCTGTTGAATAACTTTTTGAGATGGTCTAAATGGTCATCCTCATTCTGGGATTTGACAATGATGTCATCCACATAGATCTCTATCTCCTTGTGCATTAAATCGTGGAAAAGAGCCATCATAGCTCGCTAATAGGTTGCCCCAGCATTGATGAGGCCGAATGACAACCGTCTGTAGCAAAAGGTTCCCTAAGGCGTGATGAAAGTAGTTTTCTCACGATCTTCCTCAGCGACCATAATTTGATGGTACCCCGCGAAGCAATCAGAAAAGGAGTACATGCCATACTGAGTAGTATTGTCAATAAGAATGTGGATAAATGGCACGAGAAAGCTATCTTTAAGACAAGCTTTGTTCAAATCCCGGTATTCCATGCAAACTCGCACCTTTCATCCTGGTTTAGGCACGAGAACAATGTTGGATATCCATTCCAAATATGTAGACACCATGATGATGCCAGCTTGAAATTGTTTCACAATTTCTTCTTTAACCTTCAAACTCCACTCAGGTTTCAATCGTCTGAGCTTTTGCCTAACTGGCTTGAATCCTTCTTTAATGGGAAGGCGATGAAGAACAATGTCAGTGGACAAACCCACCATGTCTTCATGAGACCATGCAAACACATCCTGGAATTGGGTTAATATTGCAACCATGTCATTCCGCTGATTTGTGGTAAGGTCTGAACCAATCTAGATTAGCTTAGGGTTGTCTAAGGTTCTGAGATTGAAAGGAGTAGTTTGATCAAGATTGGGTTTGGGTTTGTCAGCGACCCATTCCTTAATCTCTTGAGGTGTCTCAATGTCCTCTTGGATGTCCATCAAGTCTGAGTCCAACTTTTCATCAAAGTTACAGCCCTTGTGGAGAGAAGGCACCTCATCAGCAAGTGAAGGCATATCTAAATTCAGAGTCCTGAAACAAAATATGCTTTCACTTAATATATGGAACTGTTCTATTATACAAAAGTTCTAGCATATACGTGATAAAATAACTGCTAGTGCTGTAAAGGAAAACAAGCAATTAAAGTTATCTACAGGGCAGAGGGATTTTCTGCCCATTTTACCCTCTTCGACCAATACATGGAGTGCTGCTCCAATTGTCGAGGGCAAAGTCCTGAAGGACTGCAGTGATGGAAGGATCGTTAGTGTCCTCCTTTTCCCGAATGATAACCATGACATTTGGGCAATCATCGTCTGGGATGTATCTGTTTGTATGTTCATCATGAACAATGACGCAAATTCTTGCCATCCTCAAAGCAAGGTCATGTTTATGTTTCCGTTCCTTTTCTTCCACCTCGGGATCAGGAATCAGCACCTCTTTAGCTTTAATTGGCACTGGCTTCGGAAACAACGTAGCCACAACATGGGCTGGTACCTTTAGTGGAGATTGCATTAACTCATGAGGTAAAGGTATAAAAAATCGCCGTGCGGCGGAAGCTTGAGGAACCTGCTTATGCTTATGAGGATTTTTGTGAGTGGAATTAGCAGAATAGCCTAGTCCAGCTGTCCCAATTTTCCTGGACATTTGGATGGGGTGCTTAATACCATGTTGATCCTTACCAAGCCCTTGTCCAGGTTGATAACCCAATAACATCATTTCTTGAGTGGCTAACATAACCTCGTCAGAAATTTTGGGTACGGGAAGTGGCGCTCCAATAGAATGGTATTGCGTGTTACTCAATTCCAGAGTATAGAAACTGGTCTGCTCAACTTCTAAATTGAAGCTGATAATTGGTAGAGCTCCTGGTCTAGGACATTCCATTTCGGCATTGATGGCGGATCGGATCGTTGTTGATGATGTATTTGAGTTGTTGATGTCTGATGGAGGAACAAACTTCTAGCCATGTGTATCCATGGTCTCCCCAATAGCGAGTTATATCCCGAATCTATCTTGAGGGCGTGGAAGGATCGTTGAATGTATTGGGACCAATCTCAATTGGCAATTCAATCTTTCCAACGGAATTTCGCCGAGATCCATCAAATCCGATGATCGTATGGCTATTTTGGATTCGCTTAAGATTGATATTCATCTTCACCAAGGTAGCATAAGGATAGATATTTAGAGATGAACCTCCATCTATCAAAACTCCAGCTAGCATGTACCCGGAAGACAACACTGCGATGTGCAGTGGTTTGCAATGACCGGTCCCTTCGGGAGGTATGTCGTCATCAGTGAAGGATATCACATTTTTGTTGAAAATGTGATCAACCAAATGCTAAAATGTTTCCACATTCACTGATTTTGGCAGGTAAGCTTCTTCCAAAACCTTTAGCAAGACCTTCCGATGCTCCTCGGAAGAGAAAACCAGGTCCAGAATTGAAATCTGGTGTGGAGCTTCTCGCAAGGTTAAAACCACTTTGGCTTTATTGTGGCCCATAGTACGGAGGAATTTTTCAATCTTCTCCATGGGCAACTTCCCCTTTGCTTCGTAAGTAGGCTTGATAACCCGTTGAGGAAGGTACAGTGGATTTTCTTTCGACAATCATAGCGATGAGTATGAGACTTGGATCCTTGACTTCTCCATAATTCCATGGAACTTTGTGTGTCGACAACGGGATGTTAGAGATCGCAAGGTAAAGGAATTGGCTATAGTGTGGCCACTTTCAAAGGATTGTCAGCTCCTTTGAGTTAAATTGGTTGTATGGGAAATACTTTGACAGTTTCATCATCCACTTTGGATATAACTGCTACTGATCCCTTCCACTGGGTAGGGCATGTATTCCCAGCCTTGAGTTGTACGGTGTAATCATTTCCTACTTGCAGGACACCGCTATCAATAAGATTTTGAATGAGATGGCGGAGTGCCCAACATTCTTCTTTGCTGTGACTGCGAGAATGTGAATGATAATGACACATTTCATCAGGATTGAACAGCCCTAAGCGAGGATTGATTGGAGGTAGAAGGAATGTGATTCTTCCTTCGTTGATCAACATTTGAAGTATCTCCTCCATAGATTGGCCCAAATAGGTGAATTCCTTTTTATTGGCGAAATCTCGATGGGCTTTAGCACTTGCTCGCTTTGTAACCTTATCCTCCATAGCTTCGTTTTCTGAAGGTGTTGATGAAGCTTTCATAACAAATGGAAGGAGATAGACATGCTCCTACCTGATTATTTGGCATGTGACTTGATGATGGTGTGTCACCAGTTCTGCCAATTGCTCAATATGTTTGCAAAGAGCTTTCATCTTTTGCTCCATGGTAAACTGGAACTTTGCATAATCCCATTTGTCAACACCGTCTTTGATGGGTTGGGATAATTCACCAATAGAACCGGAACCATGTCCAGTGCTCCAACTGATCATGTTAACCTCTTCTTCTTTGTGTTGAGGGAGAGGGTTGTCTTGCACATGAGGTTGATCTACCTTGGTGACCACGATATCACCGTTGTCTATCAGATCTTGGATCTTGTGTTTCAAAGCCCAACAATCTTGAGTATTATGTCTGGGTGCCTCGGCATGGTAAGCACACTTCCGAGTAGCATTAAAACCCTTCCCATTAGGGTCGGCTGGTGGAAGAAGATGTGTAATTTCTAAGCAGTCAGAAGAATAAGAATATTCTCGAGCGAGTCCCCTAAGGGTGTAAACGTTCGAGGTCGCTTTACTTCTCCACTTTTTTTAGGCAATGGAGGGTTTGAAGATTGTGCTGGAAAAGGGGAGTAGTTTCTCCTCTGCATAGGCATGATTGGATTGCCTTTTTGTCCTTGGAGTATCAAGGAAACATCCTCCTCTTTCTTTTTATGGACCCTCCGGGGGGTTTTTCCATAAAATCCAGACTGGATGTGCTCAGCAATAGCTTTAAGAGCGGCTAGGTCTTCAATTTTACCGGACTTCAATCCCATTTCAGCCATCTCGTCGTGTTTGATCATTTCAGAAAATTGTTTGCCAATACCAGCTAGAACTCTTTCATAGAAAGGAGCTTCTTGTATATCTATGAAAGTCATGATCATTTCTAATTCTGTCATGGAAGGAATAACTTGAGCAGCAAGGCGCCTCCACCTTTGAGCATACTCTCTGAATGACTTATTAGACTATTTCTTGCCCTTGGTAATTTGGTACCGGTCAGGAGCCATCTGATATTGAAAATTGTATTGAGTGAGGAAGGCATGGGCCAGCTCTTCCCAACTATGGATCTTAGAGTTGTCTAATCTGGTATACCATGAACAGGCTTCTCCAGTTAGACTTTTCTAAAATAGCTGCATTCTGAGCTTTTCATTCTCAGCATAAGATCCAAGTTCTCCAATGAACACCTTTAAATGTGTATAAGGATCCCCTAATCTGTCATATTTCTCAAAATCAGGGGTCTTAAATTTCTTTGGATAATGAACACCAGGGAATATGCAAAGGTCTGTATATGAAACACTGCCATGAGTTCCAATCCCTTTGAGAACGCAAATGGTTTTCTCCATTTGAAGGACTATCTTCCTGATGTCACCGTTGTCTATATATCCTTTGAGATGGGTGCCTTCAGGGTCTTTGTTGGTTGTATCCAACTGCTGTTCTGCAATTATTTTTTCCAGACCTTGAACTCCTTGTGTAGAGGATTTTGTATGTGTAGGTATCTTCGTACCCTGAGTAGACTGGTGTAATTCCTTCAGTAGAATAGCCAAGTTTGTGATTTATTTGTTCAATCCGTCAAATTCTTCTCAGGAAACAGGATTAGACTGTTCTGAAGAAGACATGATTGGTTGTAGGCTTGTGGCCTTTTTGGATTTTGAGCGGGTAACAAGCCCAATTTCTTCCCTACAAAAGACTTACGTAGTTTAGTATTAGGGTAATGTAAATGTTATCATAACATGTCCGTTTTAGGAATTTTGTCCTGCAAAACCGGTTGTTAATTGATAACATGTCATGCACAGATAAAATTACATGTAAATATTTTTACAAGTAATTGAAAATGGAGAGTATGAAGACTTTCCTCCGCGTTTGGTTTATCAGAGGCTGACCTATCTTAGGGTTACTCTCGTGGCTTTTCGGCATGAAGGTTCCCAGATCATCGCAATCTACTCGACGGGAAGTTAATCTGGTCTTTCAACTGGAGCGGATCTGAGTGGTGCCTTTCCTGAGCCCCAGGGAATTATTCTTCCCACGGGTCCAGTAATCAAACACCGGCAGGATAGCCTCCTGGTGGAGGGACCACACAACATACATTCACATACAACGTGTCTCACCGTTTATCCAAAATGATGACATGTGCGAAGAGCTAATATGTGCGAAGCACTAATATCACAGATAGATATTTAACAGTGCAGTGAGTAAGATGCATTCGTACACATTTATCAGAAATATAAATGCAACAATCACACACAAGCATATAACAATTTTGAAAAGCTTGTAATAGCGGCTTAAGCCCTCTTACTAGAGTCCCCAGCGGAGTCGCCACCTGTCGACGTCGGGATTTTTGAGTGTCCCTTTTCGTTACTTGTTCTTTGGTGTTCTCATGTTAATGTGAGATTTATTTGAAAAAACAAGTAAAAAAGGTCCGACATGTATAATGTCGACGATTGACTTTATGAGTCGCCAGTTGGTGTATTTAACTGGTTGCATCAACGCAATTGAAAAGGGTAGCACATTGACCCAGTGATTTGACACTGCCAAACGAGTCTGTGAAACCGAGATTCATTAAGGGTTCGGGGGCTTGATTATGCGGAGGGAAGGTGTTAGGCACCCTCCGACATCCGTGTTACCACGGTGACCGCCACTTCTCAAAGAAATTGTTATATGAATGTGTGTGTGTGTGTGTGTGTGTGTGTGGATCAATGTGCAATTTATTTGAAAGTGTGAGGCCTCGTTCGCACCTATATACAAGGGTTTGAATTTTATTAGAAAAATTCAGTTTTAACCACTAGATAGCAATGACGTTTTGGAAAAGAGGTTTTTCAAACCCTGTGCTCAATAGGAATTGAGACCTTTTCATACTTTCATTTTATTATTAAATGTCTGGCTTGTTTGCTTTTATTTTCGAAATGCGAAGCATTTTCGAGAAAATAATATATAACAGTGCCGAACTCCTTATGGGCATGACAGCCATCCAAGGAAACTCAGACACTATAAAATAATGTACAAGCTGCTTACAACTAGAAATGTCCATCATGAGAACCGAATCTAGATTCAGTAGACTGAACATGTGATCACATGATTCCTAGGCTCACATGATACTGCAATTTGTATGGAAACTAGTAAGCTGTTATATATATATATAAGCTATAAATATATATATATATATATGTACATGATCAGCCACCACGAAGCAACCCCATGGGGGATCGGGAATGTAAATAAAGTTGTAAAAGCGATCAACTGCCACGAAGTTAACTCCAGGCAGGACAGAATGTAAATAAAGTTGTAAAAGGCCACGAAGTAAACTCCAGCTCTGTAAAATGTAAATATATATATATGTACAAATATATATATATATATATATATATATATATATATATATATATATATACCAGAAACGCATATAGGATGTAAATTAGGGCTCATCGGATATGTCCGATGAAAAATTATATATATATGTATATATATAAAGTGAGTAAATGCACCGGATGTAAAATCCAAGCTCATCAGATATGTCTGACAACAATTATACATATATATATATATATATATATATATATATATATATATATATAAGCAATTAAACGCACCGAATATAAAATCCAGGCTCATCAGATAGAGTCTGACCAGAGTTTATATATAAGTATATATATAAAAGCAAATAAACGCTCCAAACCGAAGTCTAGGCTCAATCAAGGAATAACTCGATAATGTTAGTCCATATATACGAAATATATACATATATTAGTATATATATACAAACAAAAATGAAAACCACAGACCGAAGTCCGGGCAAACACACTCACACGACTATCAACGTGTACAACAGTGTGTGATATATGAGAAAAAGGCTTTATAGAATGTTAGAAGGCTTACAGTGGGCTGCCAAAGTAGACTTCTTAGACTTTAAATGGATAAACACTCGACTCCCACCGGATAAAAAGTAGCTATATGTGAGCTAACTAGTGTTTAAAGAAGAGGAAAACTCAAAAAGATATGTATGCAGAGTAAAATGGATGGTGGCTTCCTCGCTTTTTCCTTCTCTCTCTCTCTCTTCAAATGGTGACCCTCACCTTATATTTATAGATCGATGGCCACAGTACACTGCGGCAAATTGCATTCTTAATACATGCGGGGTTGTGGTGGGCCCGGCCTCATGGTCCCGTCTGTCTCGTCGTAGTACGACACTTATGCCTTTGTAATGTCCGTCAACTTGCGGAACTTCAATCTGAGCATCCAAACGAAGTATATATATACGCTTTTGGATCGCTTGTCGAGAGTTACGTAATGACATGGATTAGAGATTGTACGAAGTCAGGAAGAGGTGTCTATGCCCATGATCTTCAAGCTTCAAATTCTATCCAAAGTCATCGCCACATATCGTAATAGTCACTTTCTGGATTGTCAATCCTCGGCTCTTGTGGGACATTGTTGTATGTATGTATCTATGAAGTGTTGAGACGACGTGCCATTTGTCGGAGGAACAAGATGATGTGTGACTCCTTGCTGGGGTTATCGTCGGGTTGAGTTGAAAGTAGACGTTGCTCAGGGTTACAGCTAAGATTGGACCACTTGTTGGTATGCTGCGATATCATCTTGTTGAGACAATAAGATGACGTGTTGACTCCTCACCGGGGTTATCATTGGTTTAAGCGGAAAGCAAATGTTGCTCAGGGTTATGTCTAAGATTGGACTGCTTGTTTGTATGCCTCACTATCATCTGTATTGAAGTTGATCGCATGTTTGAAACAAGCATTTCCGGGGTTATCGCCGGAACTGCAATGGCATCCCTTGGGGCTATCACCAAGGATGGGGTTGCTACTCCCAGTGTTATCTCTGGGAGTGGAACTAAACGTCACGGTGTTATCGCCGAAACAGAACTGTTCTCTCTGGTGTTGTTGCTGTTCTTTTGATCTGCATATCTCGGGGTTATCTCTGAGATTGGAAATGACATTCCCGGGCTGTGTTCCGGGTTGGAGCTGAACCTCCAGTAGTATCCGGGTTGAAGCTAATGTTCCCGGATTGTGTTTCGGGTTGGAGCTAAACTTCTGGTAGTATCCGGAATGGATATATGCTGTCTTTCAGGGTTATCTCCAAAAGACGAATCTACCCTCCTGCAATGTTAGGAATAGTAGTGCAGAAAATTTCGAGTGTCTACAGTAACATTTAATATAATTAGGAAGAACTAATTATATTTTAGAAATCTTAATTTTCTATTTTAAAAACCCTAATTTAGAAAATCATAGAAGCTAAAGTTATAAAACCTTAGGGTTAGAACCTTAGGGTTAAACCCTAAGGGTTATGTGACAACCCGAATTTTTGTAAGTTATTAAAATAAAAATTTAATAATTAAAATTCTTATTATGAGATATATATATATATATATATATATATATATATATATATATATTATAATAATGTGTTTTGGGTGAAGAAATTAAATATATATGAGATTTAATAGTTGGTTAAACTATTAAAGGAAATGAAGAGAATTAGTTATATAAAGGAATATGGTGGAAAATGAAATAACTAAATAAATATTGGTTAATTTAATTGAGAAATTATATTATGAAGTAATATAATTTGATTTTTCATGCCTTGATTGGCAAATGAAATTGTTATGAACTAAATCTCATAAATAATGTGAGTAATTCACTTAATTAAAATAGTGAATTAATTTAAGCATATTTGTTTTAATAAATGAGGAAGTGATATATTACATATGAGTGTAATATGTTAATGTAATATGTTTGTGAATCTCGTAAATAGTTAAAATATTTATCGAATAAAATAAATATTTTATTTGTAATATTTATGAAAATTAAAATAAATATTCAATGAAAATTATTATGGAACAATTTATTTAAGTATGATGATATTAAATAAATTGATGATAAATAATTTTATAATTTATGCGTATTTTATACGCTAATGTGTTAGTGATGTCCTAATTTAAGTAAATAATTAAATTAGAGGGCTAATGAGTTGTTAAATAAAATTGAAAATTATATTAAGTAATTAAATTAAATAAAGTGTGACGATGGGGTACTATATAATAAGGAAGTTATAAAAATAAATTAGAAATGAAGTTATTTGGAGCTAGCCAAACAAGCCTTAGGTCTTTTAAATTCTTACTTTTGTAACTTATATATTAAATTGATAATTAGTATATGTAATTATATTGGGAGTTACATATTCTATAATTATAAGTGTTATATGTATATTGTATATACACTAAGTTATGTTAGATTTCTAAACCTAAGTCTACACTAAGAACAAAGAGAAGAAGAGAGAATAAGAGGAAGAAGGCTGCCATTGATGGAGAAAAAGAAGAAAGGAGAAAAAAAATCAAGAAGGCTTGCAATAAGAAAAAGGTAAGAAATTGAAAATTTACAATTTTTGTGCTCTCTTTTGTTAGATCTTTATGAACCAAGCAACTTTTGTTTTGGATCTTTAAAAAACAACTCATGATTTATATGAGTATTGGTATTTTATATGTGTATCAAAGTATTTTTGAAATCAAAAGTTAGATCCAAAGTGAGAAAATCAAGTTTTGTACCAAAAGGTTTAAGAAAAAGCTTTCCTTTGTATGCTATATATATTTTTATGTTAGATTCGTTGGGTTCATGTGGTAAATGGTTTAAAAAATGTTAACATGCTAGATACATGAGTTAAGGGCCAAACCCCTTTGGAATCACTCAAATATGTTAGGAAATGAGCAAGTTATGAATTAAATCCCAAACTACCTTAACTGTTGAACACAAGCTATCGATCAGTCACTTCTGTCAATTTTTCTGGGACCAAAACAGAACCAAAATAGATGTTTGATACATGGAAACTGTACTTTGGGAAATTATGAATCCAACGATACCTATTGGACCTAAATCCGATTTGTAGATTTCATTTTATAAGTGTTTCCGTTAAGGACCCCAAATCTAAAAAATGAACCAACTGTTGAAGAAAACCTTGCTGACCAGTCTCACTTTGGGACTGATTTCCGGGACCTAGACAGATTGAAATTTGATGTTTGATAACTGAAAACTATAGTTCAAGAAGATACGGATCCAACGAGTCTGATTTGGCCTCAATCGGAGTTGTGGATCTCGTTATACAAGTGTTTCTGTAAAAGACTCCAAAACCGAAAATGTTTACAAGGCATGTAATGGTCAGTCAGTAGTGGCATGTTTTCAGGGTACTATACTGGCCCAAATGGACCGTTTCTTGAGCCTAAAACGTAGCTCGGGAAGTCATGGTTCTAACGATACCAAGTGGCCCCAAATCGGACTTATAGATTACCGTCTACAAGTGTTTCTGTGGAGGACTCCAAATTTAAACGAAAATTATAGAATAAATAGAAAATAAATATTAAAAATTCATAATAAATTTATAAAAATTATTTTAAAGCCTAAAAATGGGTTTTTAATAATTTGGAATAAATTTCATTAATATTTTAATATTTTTAAATATTAATTATTGTTAATTTATTTAATTATTAAATAAATTACTTAAAAATGATTTTAAAACGTTAAAAATCATTTGAAATTATATTAAAGTGTACGAAAATATTTTAAGTTATTTTAATGACTTTTAATATTTTATGATGAATTTCATTAATAAATTAATATTAATGATAATGGATTTATTTAATACATACATTAAATAAATTATAGAAAATTAGAATTAATGTTTTAAAAATCATATAAAAATGATTTAAGGGTTAGAAAAATATTTGAAGTTATAAAATATAACTTTTGATATTTTTTCATGAAAACACTAATATTTTAATATTAGTGGCAATTATCGGATAATGGATTTAACTGCTTAAAAAATTATATAAATTTGATTTTATGGTATTAAAAATACTTTGAAATATTATAAATATATTATAATATTATGGCATGTATGTCATTAATATTTGATATGAAATAAATATTAATGATAATGGAATTAAGTAATATTTAATTCATATTAATATGATATTAATGATTGAAAAATCATGATAAATGATAATAATTATCTGAAAATTATTATAAGTCATTGAAAAATATTTTGACTGAAAATGAAATTATCTAACGTAAATGTAAAGCATTTAGGCAGAGTCTTATGGAAATTAGACTCGTGAATTATCTGACTAGACCGTCGGGATGTCAGAAATTGTACCGAATTCAACTCAGACTGAAATAGTTTGACTTGATACCGAATTTTAGGTATTTTATAGACTGATAGGATTATGTGGTAATTTGTTAGGTTATATTATAATTGTATTTAATAGTACTATACTGTGATGATATTATTCTAATATTTGGAGATCGGTATTATCTGTATTAGGTCTTCAGACAAAGCGATATAGGTTGTGTAACGGTAATCAATGTTACAGGCAAGTTCTCTAACTCGATCTCGAGTTGATATTTATGAAATATGCTTGGGGTTAATTATTACTGATTATACCATGTCTATGAATTATTGATTCGCACTATGTGCACATTGCATGCAGTCATCAGGTATGAAAGGCTGATCACCTTTATTACCATTTGGTCCAGTTGATTTATTCATGTTCATTATTCGTTCAACTATGAAAATTTATTCATGCTCTTTCACAATGTATATATTGTAGAAAGTTAGCCAACTTAATGTTCAATTCTTTCAATCATGATATATCCTTAATTGAACTTATACTTGTTGGGCAAAATTGTTGCTCACCCTTGTTATATCATGATAAACATTGCAGATTAGGACGAATACGTCGGATATATGAAAAGTCAAAGACAAGTCAGATTTTGAATATATGTGCAGCTAAATTTGTAACAATAATGTATGATAATAACTTTGTATATCTGATAGGATGTTGATTTAGGTATTATGTGAAGGTTCTCAACCTTGGGGATAGTGTGTAATGTTGAATGTATAAACAGTTATGTTTATATCTTTCATAATAGACATAGAAATAGTACACCGGATTTGTGGTGATTTGGGACCCGAATCTTGGGGTATTACAGTTAGTATCAAAGCTGTAGGTTATAGACCTTAGGTAGGGGTACCTTAGGCTATAACCACGGAGATGATAAGGAATAAACTCAGATCGAGTTTAAGTGATAAGAAATGAATTTAGGAAATTCATTAATAAGTAAAGAAGAAGATAAAGAAGATTCAAAGAAGAATCTTGAAGGGTTATAAGGATGAGAATATGGAGTTACCTGACCCCAGTAATAAAGATGAAAAGTAAAAATAAATAAACTATGTCTATAAGGTGAAAAATGTAAAATCATAATATTATATGACTAAAGGAAAATTAGATCATAAAATTAAACGATCATAATACAGTTATAATATGAGATCACAACGTGATCTGATAAGGTCATAGCAGGAGAAGGATCAATCAAATGATTGAAAACTTTATAACAGAATTGTTGTAAGACAGTTGTACTATGAAATCGTGCTACAAAAACTCATGAAAGAGTTATGAATTGTAAATACGGATTAAATAAAATTCGTATAGAGTAGGTGTGGAGCTAGAATTATGTGGGATTTTAACTGAGGACTCATGTCAGGAGCTGAGTTGTATGATTCCTTGTTTGGGCGGGGAATTTGTTCTTAGTTTTAGAATCACTTAGCTTCCTGGTCGATATAGTGGTTAGGTTGACCAATTCTTTGTATGGGCGAGAATTGTCCGCTTAGCTTTTTATATTGATTAGTGGCCGAGTTTGGTTTGACGACCACTTAGTTTCTTACATTGATAATCATTGAAATGTCTGTGTCGCGCTATTTGCTATATACCTATTGATAAGGTGATTCTTTTCTCATGTGTATAACGAATAGGTAGAGAATATAAGGTTAGTTGCGAGTTCTTAAAACTCATACTTATGGTAAGTTCATGACTCATAATCATATGGTATGTTTTGAACCCCTCAGCGAATGGACACCTATGGTCTGACTAGGATAAGTTCTTAAACCCATATGATTGTGGCAAGTTACTGAACTCATAATGTGTGGTAAGTTTGATGAACTTGGTATAAGAAAGTTATGAATGGATCATTGAGGATTATTAGAATAGATAGATTTATTAAACAATGAATAATTAAAGAAAGTGAAGTTGATGATGGAGGCATAGGTATTCCAAATCTTCTAGCTATGCTAGACTTCGAAGTTTTTGACATCAAGCTAAATACGCACTATGTGCTTTTGAAAAATGAATTTTTATTCTCAACTTCTAGTAACCATTGTGTATGCGTGGACTTCGGACCACTGACACCTCATTACCTGTTAAGATTATAAAACTAATTTGTAAATATTTTTGAACGATTTAAAGAATAGTCTATGCTACTTGTTTCGGCTAGACGAAAATGATTTGAATTATCAAAATGTATTTTTATATCATCAATGTATCATGGAACCTGATGCAGAATGATAAAAATGATGGAGTTATCAATGTAGAATTACTTAGTGTCAGATGTGATCTAAGGATCGTCAGCCCACTATGGTGAGATGTAGTATGACAACGTCATAATCATGACGCCATAAAAGAATTTTTGAGATTTCTTTAAGATATGAGAACATATATATATGTATATGTATATTTCGATTGATGTCCGAATTATTGTAGAAGTCTATGCTATTTGATTCAGCTAGACGAATATTGAAAGATGTTCATGAAATTCAAGCGTTTCTTGAGAAGTTATGCCAAACCAATTTTTTTTTGTGCGGATTCAGATGTTGAAAAGCTGAGGTGAACAACCCTGTAAAAGGGGACATGTTATCGGAGACAAGGGTTCCAAAAGTAATGCATATAGTCGTTACAATGTTAAGATGTAATACGTAGTGCACGACGTAGGGGTACGATAGGCTGATCACCTAGAGTACTTGCAGAGAGTGTTTTCAGTCTGTGTGATTGCTAAACATTCTGTTAAAGATGGTTCAAAGTGGTGATATACTGTTAAACTTGGAGAAGAGTACAAGGTCCGTATAGTCTTATGACTGTTAAAGGTTCAAGTCGAGATACTTGATAACCTAGGGACGTAGTTCAAGGTCTTATGACCCCTCAGCATGATTTGGAATCTTTTAAATTCCTGTTATTCATATCGCTTCCCAATTATTGAGCAATTGTGGAGGATTCTTATAATTCTGAAAGGTGAAAGTGAAAAGGATGAGAAAATTAAGCAAAGCATAATAATTTCAAGAAAGAAATGAAATTCCAGAAAGAAGAGAAATGTGAAACTCTTGGAAGAGGAAGATGTGAGGAATATGATAATCTTAGAAAGATCCTTAAAGAAAGAATTTGGTTGCAGAACCTAATGAATAAATAGATATTAGTATAAAATCGATTTTGATAAATGGTAGTAAGTCAAAATTTTGAGGACGAAATTCTTAGAAGAAGGGGTGAATGTAATGTCCCGAGAGTTTGAGAATATAGTATATGATAATGATCCTTAGAGAAAGATAATGAGCGGGTCAAAGAATATGTAATACTAAAATATAAATTGAGTATAAGTAAAGTTTATGAAATAAAATTACAAGAATTTATTATGAAGAATGGTTGTAGTTGTAATATAAAAAAAACCCTATATCAAGGTGACGTGTTGAAGATATTCAACGATAAATTTTGAAAAGAGATTTGGTGAAAACCGAGTAAGGGAGGTTTCGTTGATTCCGAGGAAGGAATCCTTAGAAGGAGGGAAGGATGTGACAACCCGAATTTTCGTAAGTTATTAAAATAAAAATTTAATAATTAAAATTCTTATTATGAGATGTATATATATATATATATATTAAAATAATGTGTTTTGGGTGAAGAAATTAAATATATATGAGATTTAATAGTTGGCTAAACTATTAAAGGAAATGAAGAGAATTAGTTATATAAAGGAATATGGTGTGTAGACACTCAAAATTTTCTGCACTCCTATTACTGACATTGCAGGAGGGTAGATTCGTCTTTTAGAGATAACCCTGAAAGACAACTTATAAACCATTCTGGATACTACCAGAAGTTCAGCTCCAACCCGAAACACAAACTGGGAGCATCGGATCAAAACCCGGGACACACACCGGGCATGTCATTTCCAATCTCGGAGATAGCCCCGAGATATGCAGATCCAAAGACCAACAACAACACCGGAGAGAGACAACTTACGTCTCTAGCGATAACAACATGACGTTCGGTTCCATCCCGTAAAACAACATCGAGAGTAGAACCCCATCCTTGGTGATAGCCCCAAGAGATGTCATTGCGCGTTCAAATGATAACTCGAAATGCTTATTTCAAACACATGCGATCAGCTTCAACCACATACATCCTGTCAAAGCACACATACCTCTGACAGAAAAGTACACAGATGATAGTGAGG
The DNA here is from genome assembly GCA_020205605.1 of Panax ginseng. Lineage (NCBI taxonomy): Eukaryota > Viridiplantae > Streptophyta > Magnoliopsida > Apiales > Araliaceae > Panax > Panax ginseng. The sequence continues at coordinate 95,950,307 of CM035129.1, forward strand.
CACACAAACAAGAAGTCCAATATCTGAGATAACCCTGAGCAACGTCTGCTTTCCGCTTGAACCGGCAATAACCCCGGTGAGGAGTCACAACGTCATCTTACCACGTCAACAGGATGATATCGCAACATACTAACAAGTAGTCCAATCTCAATTGTAACCCTGAGCAACGTCTACTTTCAACTTAACCCGGCGATAACCCCGGCAAGGAGTCACACATCATCTTGTTCATCCGAGAAATGGCACGTCGTCTCAACTCTACATACATACATACAACAATGTCCCAACAATCGAGGAGTGACCATCCCGAGTGACTATTACGTGTGGCAGTACTTTGGATAGAATTTGTAGCTTGAAGACCATGGGCATAGACCCCTCTTCCTGACTTCATACAACCTCTAATCCATGTCATTACGTAACTCTCGACACAAGAAACCCGAAGAAGTACAGATATACTTCATTTGGATGCTCGGATTGAAGTTCTACAAGTTCGATTGGACATTACAGTGCACGATTACACGTACTACGAGACAACGAAACCCGTGAAGCACGGGCCCTCCACGACCAAACCCTGCGAGTTCATTTACTTGGTACCGCCACAGGTTCGACTGCAAGCCCATCCGTCTATAAATATAGAGGGGGGGTCAGCCATTTGGGAAGAGAGAGAGAAGGAAAAAGGCGAGGAAGCCCTGTCCATTTAGCTCTGCATATACATCTTTTGAGTGTTTCCTCTTCTTTAAACATCAGTTAGCTCATATATAGATACTTTTTATTCGGCGGGAGCTGAGTGTTTATCCAGTTAAAGTCAATGAAGTCTACTTTGGCAGTCCACTGTAAGCCTTCTTACATTCAAGAAAGTCTCTTTCTCCTATTATCACACACTGTTGTACACGTTGAGAGTCGTGTGAGTGTGTTTGCTGACTTCGTTCGTGGTTTTCATTTACATTTATATATATATATATAATATATATATATATATATATATATATATATATATATATTTCATATATATGGACTAACATTATCGAGTTATGCCTCGATTGAGCCTGAACTTGATGCCCGAGCGTTTATTTTCTTTTTCATATATATATATACTATATATATGAATCGTGGTCGACTTCTACATCGATGAGCCTAAACTTGATGCGGAGGCGTTCAATTGCTTTTGTGTATATATATATATACTTATATATAACTGTTGTCAGACATATCTAATGAGCCTGGATTTTATATCCGGTGTATTTACTCGCTTTTATATATATACATATATATAATTGCTTTTACATCGGACATATCCGATGAGCACGATTCACATCCAAAGATGTTCTTGCTTTTATATATATATTTGTACATATATATATATTTACATTTCTGTCAAGCCTAGAGTTTACTCCGTGGCTTTTTACATCTTTATTTACATTACGTCCTGCCTGGGGTTCACTTCGTGGCAGTTGATCGCTTTTACAGCTTTATTTACATTTTGTCCCGCCTGGAGTTCACTTCGTGGCGGTGGATACTGTTCATATATATATATATATATATATATTTATAGCTTTTATATATATATAATCGCTGCCATCGCTTTCCATACAAATTGCAGATATCTTGTGAGCCTAGAATCATGTGATCATGTGTTTAGTTCTTCAATCTAGATTTGGTTCCCATGATGGACATTTTTTGGCTGTAAGCAGCATGTACATTATTTTACAGTGTCTGAGTTTCCTTGGATAGCTGTCATGCACATGAGGAGTTCGGCACTACTGTATATTGTTTTCTCGAGGATGCCTCGCATCTCGAAAATAAAAGCAAACAAGCCGGACATTTAATAATAAAAATGGAAGTATGAAAAGGTCTCAATTCCTATTGAGCATAGGGTTTGAAAAACCTCTTTTACTAAACTTCATTGCTATATCTTGTGGTTAAAATTGGATTTTTCTTAAATAAAATTCAAACCCGTGTATATAGGTGCGAACGAGGCCTCGCACTACTTTCATATAATTGCACATTGATCCACACACACACACACATCCATATAACAATTTCTTTGAAAAGTGGCGATCACCGGGGTAACACGGATGTCGGGGGGTGCCTAACACCTTCCCTCCGCATAATCAAGCCCCCGAACCCTTAATGAATCTCGGTTTCACAGACCCGTTTAACAGTGTCAAAACACTGGGTTAATGTGCAAAACCTTTTCGGTTGCTTTGGTTCAACTAGTTAAATACACCAACTGGCGACTGTTAAAGTCAAACATCAACATTATACATGTCGGACCTTTTTCACTTGTTTTTTCAAACAAATCTCACATTAACATGAGAACACCAAAAGACAAGTAACGAAAAGGGACACTAAAAATCCCGACATCGACAGGTGGCGACTCTGCTGGGGACTCCAGTAAGAGGGCTTAAGCCGCTATTACAATGTTTTTCAAAATTGTTATATGCTTATGTGTGATTGTTGCATTTACATTTCTGATAAATGTGTACGAATGCATCTTATTTACTGCACTGCTAAATATCTATATGTGATATTAGTGCTTCGCACATGTCATCATTTTGCATAAACGGTGAGACACGTTGTATGTAAATGTATGTTGTGTGGTCCCTCCGTTAGGAGGCTATCCTGTCGGTGTTTGATTACTGGACCCGTGGGAAGAATAATTCCCCGGGGCTCAGGAAAAGCACCACCCAGATTCGCTCCAGTTGAAAGACCAGATTAACTTCCTGTTGAGTAGATTGCGATGATCTGGGAACCTTTATTGCCAAAAAGCTGCGAGAGAAACCCTAGGATAGGTCAACCTCTGATAAACCAAACACGGAGGAAAGTCTCTTCATACTCTCCATTTTCAAATTACTTGTAAAAGCATTTACTTGTACTAACATGTTATCAATTAACAAACCGGTTTTGTAGGACAAATTCCTAAAACGGACATGTTATGATAACATTTATATTTCCCTAAGACTAAACTACATAAGTCTTTTGTAGGGAAGCAATTGGGTCGGTTACCCGCTCTAAATCTAAAAAGGCCTCAAGCCTACAGCCAATCATGTCTTCATTTGAACAGTCTAATCCTGTTTCCCGAGAAGAATTTGACGGATTGAGTAAACAAATCACAGACTTGGCTGTTATATTGAAAGAGTTACACCAGTACACTCAGGGTACGAAGATACCTGCACATACAGAGTCCTCTGCACAAGGAGGAATTCAAAATCTGGAAAAAACAATTCCAGAACGTCAGTTGGATACCAACAAAGACCCTGAAATCTCCCATCTCAAAGCAGATCTAGACACCGGTGATATCAAGAAAAAGGTCCTTCAGATGGAGGAAACCATTCGCGCTCTCAAGGGGATTGGAACTCATGGTAGTGTTTCATATACAGACCTTTGAATATTTCCTGATGTTCATTATCCAGAGAAATTTAAGACCCCTGATTTCAAGAAATATGACGGATTAGGGGATCCTTACACACATTTGAAGGTATTCATTGGAGAACTTGGATCTTATGTTGAGGATGAAAAGCTCAGAATGCAGCTATTTCAAAAAAGTCTAACTGGAGAAGCCCGTTCGTGGTATACCCGATTAGACAACTCTAAGATCCATAGCTGGGAAAAACTGGCTCATGCCTTCCTTTCTCAATACAGTTTTCAGTCTCAGATGGCTCCTGATCGGTATCAAATTACCAAGGTTAAGAAACAGTCTAATGAGTCATTCAGAGAGTACGCTCAAAGGTGGAGGCGCCTTGCTGCTCAAGTTATTCCTTCCATGATAGAGTCAGAGATTGTCATGACCTTCATAGATGTATAGGAAGCCCCTTTCTATGAAAGAGTTCTAGCTGGTATTGGCAAACCATTTTCTGAAATGATCAAACACGGTGAGATGTCGGAAATGGGATTGAAGTCCAGAAAAATTCAAGACCTAGCCGCTCTTAAAGCTGTTGCTGAGCACATCCAGTCCGGATCTTATGGAAACAACCCCCGAAGGGTCCATAAAAAGAAAGAGGAGGATGTTTACTTGGTATTACAAGGACAGAAAGGCAATCCAAACATGCCTATGCAAGGAGAAACTACTCCCCTTTTCCTGCACAATCTTCAAACCCTCCATTACCCAAAACTGGAGAAGTAAAGCGACTCCAAACGTTCACACCCTTAGGGGAGTCGCTCAAGAACATTCTTGCTCTTCTGACTACTCAGAAGAAAATTACACATCTTCTTCCGCCAGCCAACCCTAATGGTAGGGATTTCAATGCTAACCAGAAATGTGCATATCATGCTGGGGTTGCCATAACTTCATTACTCGGGTTTTATGCGCCAAATCAAATGGAACCAATCCATTGATTCATTGTCTATAACCTAACCAAGTAATATGCACATACCCTATACTTGATATTTTTCAATTTGTCCATAAACAACGAAATCAACGCTTAATTGTTTTTTCAATTAAACTCACTTAAACGCTTATGATTCTTACTTATACATGGCTTATCAATGTTTTCATTCACTAATAGCCATCCTTATTACTCCGAAAGAGGAATGATGTTCTATAACATCAAATTCCAAGAAAAAGTAAAATTGTAATCCAAAATATCGATTAAAATGAAGAACGAACGAAGAACGCGAAGAACACGCGAAGAACACCAAGATTATTGTTGTTGGACAAATTTAAAACCATCGTAGAATAATTGTTGTTGATGGAAAAGTTTAAAACCATTGCATATAAGTTAGTTGTTTATTGCTTGGTTAGGAACGTTAGAAACGTTCATAAGAACAGAATAAAACTTAGCTATAACGAAGTTATGGCAAAAATTTCGTAAAAGAAGAACAAGAATTAGAAAGTTTGTAAATGAACCTGAACGTGTAGGGTTTCATAAGAATGTAAGAGAACGTATAAAACGTGAGTCGTAGACTCAAGAACGAACAAATTCTGAGTTCGGATGACCGAATTACGGAGGAACGAACGAATAACGTTAATAACATAAAACGAACCAAGGGCAAAGATTAAGCTAATCAATTAGCATGTTAAAACCCATGGGGCAACCCATGTGGGACCCAAAAGTCCATGTGGGCCGGCCACTTGGTGGCCAATTAAAGTTTTTTACTTAGTTGCTAAGAAATGAATAGTAAGGAGGTGGACCGATTGACCATTTTGCCCTCCATTTGGTTTTCTATATAAAGAAAGCTAGGGTGGTTCATTTGTTTGTTTCACCAACTTGAACCAATATATTGAGAGAGAGAGAGAGAGAAAAGAGTATTAACAAGTAAACAAGAGCAATCCAAAGCAAAATATTCAAGTTTTATTCAAGAACACGAAGAACGTTAAGGTAATAATACGTAAACCTTTGTCTTCGATCCTTTTTTTATTTATTTTTCATAGAGAAGTATGAATTGGTGGAGCATGCCGGCTTAAATATATTATGTCTTTAAATTTTAAAGGGTTTTTCCAAACAAAGCCTATGGCTTTTGGATTATTTTTGATTTTGAATTTAAATAATATAAATAAAAAAAATAAAATAATAAATATAATATATTTATTATATATACGTTTATTTTAGTAACTGATATAGTTATTAAGGCCATATCAGTTTTGTTTTGTTTACGCATACTTGTTAGTTTGTCTAAGTCTGAGCCAAAGAGAGAGAGGGCGTAGGAATTGAGAGAGAAGCTGTGAGAGAATTGAGAGAGAACCTAAGAATTTCAAGCAAATTCTAGTGATCTTAGCAAGAATTACACGCTAATTGAAGGTATGTTTACATAACCTTTGTATTATATATATATATATATATATATATATATATATATGTATATACATATATGAATTTACGACATAGTTTTGTTTATGTTCTGTGAAATCAAATTGGTGAATTGTGGATATATACTGATAATTGTGAGTATATGTGTTTATGATGCTAGAGTTTATGTTTAAACAAGGAAATTGCATGCTAATTTGGGATAGCAGTAGAAAAATAATGACAATATTTGTATTTTTTTCATATAGTTTATGTAAGTACCAATTTTTATGGTCAGTTCATATGTTAAACTGTAAATTGAGTCTTGTATATGTTAGTTCATTAAGAAACGAGCATAACGTAATTTGAACGAATCAATTTGGCCAAGTATAGAGAATACAGTGATGATTTTTGCAAGAGATGTCAAAAATGGAGTTTTCATATGAAAATATGGAATTTGAGAAATTAAACTAGTTTTAGTTGATGTTAAATTATTCTAATTGGATGAAAATGTTAGCAAACATGTTTATGATTAGTTTATATCAACTGTTTGTGTTAAACTCATTGTTTGGTGGGTAAAATTTGTGTTAGTTGGGCTAAAGTCGGCTACTATTCATGCTATTTACGCCTCTTTTTGTCACAGTAGCAATTTTTTGCCAGGTGCGAGGCAAAAAGCGATGCAATGCTACCGGTCCCAAGCTTGTGTATGGCGCAGCTGCGCCATACCCTGGTTTGGGATAGTGACTTCTGTTCTTACTGTAGTTCTAGGATAGCGACATACATTGGACTAATGAAGTGTTAGTATGATAAACATGTAAGAACAAGGTTAAAGCAGAGTTGTATTATGTGGTTAGTAAATTCAAAGTTTTAAATGATTAGTAAACTATGAAAATGACATGTTTTAATTTATTAAGCATGATGAATAGTAAACAGGTGTTGTGAGGGTTAACACATTTGAAATTTCTGATATTTGTATAGTAGCATAAGACTTGTGCTAAAATGATAAGTTTAGTTAGAAATGTACATGCTATGGTATGTTAGCATATCTAATAGGTATTGTGGTTCTAAACCTATGTGCGTGTGAACGTGAGTTTAATATTATAGCTTACGCTCGAGGAAAGTTTTCTAAACTTCTCTTTTTACATTGAGCAAGTTTTCTAACTCTACATTTACGTTAAGCAAGTTTCTTACTTTAACCTTTCATTAAGCAAACTCTTGTATTCCTAATCATTATTTGAGCAAGCTTGCTATGACTTTAACTTTATTCGAACAAGTTTGAATTCCAATATTTATTGATGTATTCTAACTTGTTTATTGTTAGACAAGTTTCTTTATTGTCATTCGGGTATTATGACTGCAACTTTCTTGAATTCTAGTTTCTAATGTTGAACTATCTTATCTCATTTACTTGACACAAGCTATTCCCATAATGAGCAAGCTTTATTTTTAGCTTGCTATTATTTAAAGTATATTCAATAATTCATAGTTCTAGCTTAATATTATTCAAGCAAGATTTATTGTCATTCAATACTTTTACTTTGTAGTTGTTTCTAAGCATGAGTTCAAGATATAGTTAGTTCGCTTACATTTCTTCATTGTTCCATATTATGTTATTATTGGTCAACTGTTGTGTTATTTCACACTATTGATTCAACTAGTCCTCTAGTTGATGATCGTTAAACTGTAAATTATCCTTGAAAGCTTATCCAAACCAAACTTTCTTTGGTGCGGACTTGTACTCTAAATACTAAGATGAACAACCCTATTATTATTAGGGGATAATTTACGCTTAGCGTTGAAATGTTTGTGCACAATACATTGTATGCAGAAAATTTGATCCCCAAAATGCAGGAGTCCTTATAGTCTTATAACTGTTAAAGTTGAAGTTGAAAGATTACTTGCAACTGTGGACATAGTTCGTGGTCTTATAACCCTCAGTTTTATGTATTCCATATTTTGATTCCAAACCTTGGACATTGATAGAGTACTATTCAGTATTGATGAGCCTATTTATTGGCAGTTATTTCATTCTTGTTGATTCATTGCTATATCTAGTGAGTAATTATTTTGCTCACTCTTGCATATTTATACACTCATTGCAGCTAAAGTTGAGAAGGTAGACGAACCTACAACTAGCAAAGGAAAGGGAAAAATGTATAAGTGATGAAGACTTGTAATTTTATTTTATTATTACAATGATAGACTTTTATATAATGATGTGATATAATAATTTGTTTTTCTGAACTTGTATGATGATTAAGGTTAGACAACCTGGGATGTTTTTTAATATAATGATGTAACCCTATTTAAAGGGAGGAATTATGGTTTAAATATTATTTGGGTAGATAGTATGAATGTATGGATAGGGAGCACCAAATCTTGTGGGAATGAAGTACCTAGATTTGGGGGTGTCACACTAATTACAATGAGGCTCAAGAAAGGCACCACCCAAATTCGCTCCAGTTGAAAGACCGGATTAACTTCCCGTCAAGTATATTGCGATGATCTTGGGACCTTCATGCCAAAAAGCCGCGAGAGTAACCCTAAGATAGGTCAACCTCTGATAAACCAAACGCGGAGGAAAGTCTCTTCATGCTTTCCATTTTTCTATTACTTGTAAAAGCATTTACTTGTAATTTCATTCCATGTTCATCTTTATGTAATGGAAAATATGAAGAATATTTCTGCATACATGACATGTTATCAAATAATGCCCATTTTTGCAGGATGATATTCCTAAAATGGACACATCATAATAACATTTATATTATCCCTAAGACTAAACTACATAAGTATTTTATAGGGAAACAATTGGGCCTGTTACCTGCTCAAAATCTAAAAAGGCCACGAGCCTACAACCAATCATGTCTTCTTCTGACCAGTCTGATGCTGTTTCTCGAGAAGAATTTGATGGATTGAGTAAACAAATTACAGATTTAGTTGTTCTCCTAAAAGAATTGCATCAATTTATTCAGGGTACAAAGATGTCTACACATATAGAACCCTCTACACAAGGAGGAACACAAGGTTTGGATAAAACAAATCCAGAACCTCAGTTGGATACAATCAACAAAGGCCCTGAAAGCACCCATCTCAAAGGAGATCCAGACACCGGTGATATCAGGAAGAAGGTCTTTCAAATGGAGGAAACTATTCGTGCTCTCAAAGGGATTGGAAAACATGGAAGTATTTCATATGCTGACCTTTGCATATTCCCTGGTGTTCATTATCCAAAGAAATTAAAAACCCCTGACTTTGAAAAGTATGATGGGTTAGGGGATCCTTACACACATTTGAAGGTGTTCATTGCAGAACTTGGATCTTATGCGAAAAATGAGAAGCTCAGAATGAAGCTGTTCCAGAAGAGTCTGACTAGAGAAGACCATTCATGGTATACCAGATTAGACAACTCCAAGATCCATAGCTGGGAAGAGCTAGCTCATGCTTTCCTCACTCAATACAGTTTTTAATCTCAGATGGCTCCTGATCGGTACCAGATTACCAAGGTCAAGAAACAGTCTAATGAGTCTTTCAAAGAGTATGCTCAAAGGTGGAAGCGCCTTGCTGCTCAAGTTATTCCTTCTATAACGGAATCAGAAATGGTCATGAGTTTCATACACATTTAGGAAGCTTCTTTCCATGAGAGAGTCTTAGCTGGTATTAGCAAACCATTCTCTAAAATGATCAAGAACGGAGAGATGGCTGAGATGGGATTGAAGTCTGGTAAAATTCAAGACCTAGCCACTCTTAAAGCAGTTGCTGAGCACATCCAGTCCGGATCTTATGGAAACAACCCCTGGAGGGTCCATAAAAAGAAAGAGGAGGATGTTTCCTTGATACTACAAGGTCAAAAAGGCAGTAGAACATGCCTTTACAGAGGAGAAACTACTCCCCTTTCCAAGCATAGTCTTCAAACCCTCTATTGCCTAAAGGTGGAGATGCAAAGTGCCCTCGAACGTGCACACCCTTAGGGGACTCGATCGAGAATATTCTTCCTCTTCTGACTACTTAGAAGAAAATCACACGTCTTCTTCCACCAGCCAACCCTAATGGGACGGGTTTCAATGCTACTTGGGAGTGTGCCTATCATGCCAGAGCACCTGGACATGATACTCAAGATTGTTGGGCCTTGAAACACAAGATCCAAGATTTGATAGACAATGGTGAGATCGTGGTTACCAAACTAGATCAGCCTCATCTACAAGACAACCCTCTTCCTCAACACAAAGAAGAAGAGGTCAACATGATCAGTTGGAGCAAATGACAGAGTTCCAATTTTAAAGGTGAATCATCCCAGACCATCAAAGACGGTGTTGACATATTGGATTACGCAAAGTTTTAATTTTCTATGGAACAAAAAATGAAAGCTCTTTGCAAGTAAATTGAGTAATTGGCAGAACTGGTGACCCATCAGCATCAAGTCACACGCCAATTAGTTAGCCAGGAGCATGCCTATCTCCTTCATTTTGTTATGAATGCTCCACCATCACCTTCAGAAAGCGAAGCTATGGAGGATAAGGTTACAAAGAGAGAAAATGCTGAAGCCCGTCGGGATTTTGCCAATCAAATGGAATTTACATACCTGGGCCAACCTATGGAGGAGATATTTCAGATGCTAATCAACAAAGGAAGAATTACCTCCCTTCTACTTCCAATTAATCCTCGTTAAAGACGGTTTAACTCTGATGGAGTTTGTCAATATCATTCACATTCTCGCGGTCACAAAGATGAAGAATCTTTGGCCACTCATACCACCTTATTCGAATGGATTGATAGCGGTGTCTGCTGGCTGGAAGACGTACGATGACAGGCTACTTGAGAGTGGGAATACATGTCCTACCAAATGGAAGGGATTAGTAGTAGTTATATCCACTGAGGATGATAGGACTGTCAAACCATTTCCCATACAAGAAATTCAACTCAAAGGAGTTGATAATCCTTTGAAAGTGGTTGCACCACAGCCAATTTCTTTATCATTTAGACCACAATGTCATGTTGTCAGCTTACACACTGTCCCATGGAATTATAGGGAAGCTGAAGGATCCACATCTCATACTACCGGTACAGTGTCGAAGGAAAATCCACTATATCTTCCTCAGCGGGTTATGAAGCCCACCTTCAAACCAAAGGGGAAGATTCCCATGGAGAAGATTGAAAAATTCCTCCGCACTATGGGCCATAATGAAGCCAAGGTGATTCTAAGCTTAAGAGAAGCTCCACATCATATCTCAATACTGGACTTGGTTTTCTCTTCCAAAGATCACAGGAAGATTTTATTAAAGGTTTTGGAAGAAGCCTACTTCCCAAAATCAGTGGATATGGAAATATTTCAACATCTAGCTGATCACATTTTCAACAAGAATGTGATATCCTTCACTGATGATGACATACCGCCCGAAGGGACCTGTCATTGCAAGCCATTGCATATTGCAGTTTTTTCATCCGGGTATATGTTAGCTGGATTTTTGATAGATGGAGGTTCGTATATGAATATCTGTCCTTATGCCACCTTGGTAAAAATGAACGTCAATCTCAAAAGGATCCGAAGCAGCCATACTGTTATCAAAGCTTTTGATGGATCCCAACGAAATTATGTCGGAGAGATTGAGCTGCCAATTGAGATTGGTTCAAACACATTCAATGTATCCTTCCACGTCCTCAAGATAGATTTAGGATACAAACTTCTATTGGGGAGACCATGGATCTATATGGCTGGAGTCGTTCCTTCTACACTACATCAACAACTCAAATACAGTGTCAAAACTAGCCTAGTCACTGTCAACACTAAGTCAGAATGTCCTGAACAAGGAGATCTACCTATCATCAGCTTCAACTCAGAAGTTGAGCCGGCCAGTTTTAATACTTTGGAAGTGAGTAACATACAATACCATCTTATTGGAGCACCACTTCCCATACCCAAGATTTCTGCCGAGGTTATGTCGGCCACTCAAGAAATGATGTCATTGGGTCATCAGCTTGGACAAGGGCTTGGTAAAAATTAGCAGGGTATTAAGCACCCTATTCAAGTGTCCAGTCAAACTGGGACAGCTGGACTAGGCTATTCTTCCAGTTCCAGTCACAGGAATCCTCATAAGCACAAGCAGGTTCCTCAAGCTTCTGCCACACGGCAATTTTCTCCACCTGCACCCCATGAGCTGATACATTCTCTAGTAAAGGTGTCAGCCCATGTTATGGCTATGTTGTTTCCCAAACTAGTACCATTCAAAGCAAAAGAGGTGTTGATTCCTGATCTCGAAGTGGAAGAAAGGGAGCAAAAACGTAAACATGACATCGCCTTGATGATGTCAGGCATACGCATCATTATCCATGATGAACATACAAACAGATATACCCCAGATGATGATTGCCCAAATGTTATGGTTATCATTCGGGAAAAGGAGGATGATGACAACCCCTCCATCACTGCAGTCCATCAGGACTTTACCCTTAACAATTGGAGCAGCACTCCATGCATTGGTCGACGAGGGTAAAACAGGCAAAAATCCCTCTGCCCCATAGATAACTTTTATTGCTTACTTTTCTATACAGTATTAGCAGTTATTTTATCAGTACATGCTAACACTTTTGTATGATTAAATAGTTTCATATATTAAGTGAAAGAATATTTTGTTTCAGGACCCTGAATTTAGATGTGCATGTACTTGCTGATGAGGTGCCTTTTCTCCACAAGGATTGTAACTTTGATGCAAATTTGGACTCAAACTTGATGGAAATATAAGGGGACATTGAGACACCTCAGGAGATTAAGGAATGGGTCGCAGACAAACCTAAACCCAACCTTGATCAAACCACTTCTTTTAATGTTGGAACCTTAGAAAGCCCTAAGCTAATCTAGATTAGTTCAGACCTAACCCCAAACCAATGGAATGACATGGTTGCACTATTAACCCAATTCTAGGATGTGTTTGCATGGTCTCACGAAGACATGGTGGGTTTGTCCACTGACATTGTCCTTCATCGCCTTCCCATTAAGGAGGGATTTAAGCTAGTCAGGCAGAAGTTCAGGCGATTGAAACATGAGTGGAGTTTATAGGTAAAAGAAGAAATTGTGAAATAATTTCAAGCTGGTATTATCATGGTGTCTACATATCCAGAATGGATATCCAACATTGTTCCCGTGCCTAAACCAGGAGGAAAGGTGCGAGTTTGCGTGGATTATCGGGATCCGAACAAAGCTTGCCTTAAGGATAGCTTTCTCGTGCCCTTTATCCACATTCTTATTGACAATACTGCTCAATACGACATGTACTCCTTTGCTGATTTCTTCGTGGGGTACCATCAAATTATGGTCGCTGAGGAAGACCATGAGAAAACTGCTTTCATCACGCCTTGGGGAATGTTCTATTACGGACGATTGTCATTCGGCCTCATCAATGCTGGGGCAACCTACCAGCGAGCCATGATGGTTCTTTTCCACAATTTAATGCATAAAGAGATAGAGATCTACATGGATGACATCATTGTTAAATCCCGAAAGGGAGGAAGACCACTTAGACCATCTCAAAAAGATTTTTAACAGGTTGCGTAAGTACAACTTGAAGTTGAATCTAGCCAAGTGCGCCTTTGGTGTCAAATCAGGTAAGTTGCTAGGTTTTCTAGTCAGCCACAAAGGGATTGAGATGGATCACACCAAAATCCAGGCTTTCAAGGAAATTCCCATTCCTCAGACAGAGAATGAAATACGGGGAGTTTTGGGAAGAATCAACTTCATTTGCAGGTTTATATCTCAACCCACAGCAACCTATGAGCCTATCTTCAAATTTTTAAGGAAGAACTCCTCCATGAAATGGAACAATGAGTGTCAGAAAGCCTTCCTTACAATCAAAGAGCAGCTGGTTAATGCTCTTATTTTGGTACCACCCAGGGATGATGTTCCCCTGTTCATGTACTTGTCTATTAATGACAATGACAAGGGTTATATGTTGGGACAAAAAGAGGACAGAGGCCAAGAATGAGCTATCTATTACCTCAGCAAAAGATTCAACATCAGTGAACACAAGTACACTCTGGTTGAGAAGACTTGTTATGCTTTAGCATGGGCTTCCATGAGGTTACAACATTACCTCCATGGTCACACAACCCATCTCATATCACGCATTGATCCTCTCAAGTACGTGTTCGATGGCCCATCTTGGGTGTCTGTCATCCGGGATGGCGATTGATCCTACAAAGAATTTGACATTATCTATGTGACGCAAAAGTCTATCAAAGGTCAAGGAATTGCTGATCAACTAGCCACCGCACCTGGAGGGGATTACAAACCCTTAGAAACATATTTTCCGATGAAGGGTAATAGCAGATTCGAGAACACCATCGATTATGATGCATAAAATACGTGGAAAATGTATTTTGATGGAGTGTAATACGTAGGCTTTAGAGTTTGGAGCGCGATTCTAGTATCCCATGCGGGAGGCGATATCCTATCATTTGTCAAATTGCAGTTTGTCAGCACCAATAACACAGCTGAGTATGAAGGCTATATCATGGGGCTAAAACTTGCCCATTCAATGGGCATCAAGCGGTTAACTATTTTTTGGGATTCAGAATTAGTAATTAAACAATCCATAGGAATCTATCAAACTAAGGAACTACATTTGCTGCCTTACCATTGGCAAGTTTTACAGATGGCTTTGGAGTTCGAAGAAATCTCCATTCTACACATTCCTCGTAATAGGAATGATTTTGTGGATGCACTAGCAAAATTGGCCTCCTTAATTCACATACCTGACAAGGAAAACATGTCACACATCACATTTGCCCTGCAAAAGGCCCCAACTTATGGGAACTATATTGGAGAAGTATAGGATGAGCTACCTCCCATCCACAACCCTTGGTATCTGCATATCAAGGAGTATCTGCAAGATGGATCTATACCCGATGAGGCAAGCCCGACTGAAAAGAGGCAGATCCATAGACTTGCTATGAAATTCTACCTTAGCGGAGATGCACTCTACAAAAGAGATGCAGGACTAGGTCTCCTCAGATGTCTGGACAAAGACCAAGCTCAGAGGCTCATGGATGAGATCTATGGTGGAGTGTGGGCCCACACATGGCGGACCCCTACTTGTCAAAAGATCCTCGAGCAGGGGGCATTATTGGCTTACGCTCAAAGCTGACTGTGATGATCACGTCAAGAGGTGTTATCAATGCCAAATTCATGGGAATGCTGTCCATGCCCCTCCAAGGGAACTCCATAATATGAGTTTGCCATGGCCCTTCTCAATGCAGGGAATGAAGGTGATCGGGCCCATCGAGCCCAAAGCCAGTAATGCACATCGATTCATATTCACCATGATCGACTACTTCACCAAATGGGTAGAAGTAGCATCCTTCCCCAGGTTTACCAAAGAAGTCATCATTGCTTTCATCAGAAACACTATTGTTTGTCGATATGGACAACCAGAGGTCATTATGTCAGACAAAGCTAAGAACCTCAACAACAAATTGATGGAGGATTTATGCAGTAAATTCCATATCAAACACCTTAACTCCGTCATCTACCGTCCAAAGATGAATGGTGTTGTTGAAGCGGCTAATAAAAACATCAAGAAGATCATGCAGAAAATGTTCGCTAATCACAAAGGATGGCCTGACCTCTTGCTTCTGACTTTATTGGCCTACAGAACTTCAATGCTGTGAGACCCCAAATTTTATGAATAAAGATTTAAATTTCTCGAAACATTTTTTTATTATTATTATGGTATGGATTTGAGATAATGTTATATTTGTGGATAGTGTTTATAAATTTTGCAAAGTATGCAAGTTGTTATAAAATATTCGTTTGGTCGGGGAATATTCTTTTGTATCAGAATATCCGCACGATGACAATGACACAATCATTGATGAACCCACAATGGAAGTATTGTTTAGTAATAAAATGACAAAATTATTTTATGAAAATAACTACGGAAGTTTTACCGTTAAAAATGTTGAACTACTCGGTAGTAAAGTAAAGAATGTCTGCGTGTGGTTGCATAGTAGCACACGGTATTGGTTATTGATGCTTACGTGATAAGTCACTTAGTTATACTCAATTATTGCTACGATAATTGTTGCATCATATCTCTCATATTATTGATTCGATTATTGCCACGAAGATCATCCGCATTATATGATATATTATTAAATCAATAATTGAGACGACAAAGTTATTCATATTATTAAATTGCAATATTTACAATGTCTAGAAGTTACATCACGAGGAGAGGTTTGGTCACCTAATTGCGCGGCCAATAGGGAGAAATCCTTATTGAAAGCCCCTCTTTCATGGGAACAACCTGGTTATTAATTATTGTGAGTTATAATATTAATGATGAATAAGTTCGTGTTGATTAAAGATAAATTTGATAGTTCCATTATGTTGGGATTATTTGTGTTAGTAGAAATCGACATTTATTTCGATAATAATTGATGTCTGGAGGTTATATTGTTCAATCGGGTATTCAGGGCACTTTTCGTGTTGGAGTACTATTTATGAGTTACTATTCATGAGTTACTATTCACGAGTTACTATTCATGAGTTACTATTCATGAGGTACTATTCGCGAGTTACTATTCATGACTTACTATTCATGACTTACTATTCACGGGATACTTTCACCCGAACAAAATATATTTCTTTTCGGTCCAAATCATTTTTGGGTACAATATTATTCCATGAGGAGATGTGCTAATTTTTCAGACCGTTGATTGAAATTATAATAGTAAATTAATATGGACCGTTGTTTTAAAGTTTTAGTAGTGAATTAGTATGGACCGTTGTTTTAAAGTTTTAATATTGAATCAGTATGGACCGTTTCTTTAAGTTTTAATATGGATCGTCCATTTAAAAGTAAATCAATCTGGACCGTTCATGAATTAGTTACTATTCAGTCCATTCTCCTATAAATAGAAGCTCATTCCTTCATTATTTCTTATGTATTCACTGAAACTCTAGAGAGAGAAATTATAGAGAGAAATTATAGACAGAAAATTTATAGAGAGAAAGAAAAAGAGAAGTCTTCTACCTCACTATTCCAGTATCCAGTTTTATTCTAAGGTAAGGGGTATTATTTTTTTCATATTCATTAAGAGAACTTCTGTTATTCCATTCTTTATTATTCTGTTAGAATAATCTGTATACGTGGACTACCCTATACTTAGTGAAATTCTTTTGTTATTCCATTCCTTATTATTATGTTGGAATAACTTGTCTATGCGAAGTACTGCATACATGGTGAAATTCTTCTATTATTCCATTCCTTATTATTATGTTGGAATAACCATTTTATACGAAGTACCGCATACATGGTGAAATTCTTCTATTATTCCATTCTTTATTATCCTGTTGGAATATCCTATTGGTGCGAATTTCGCCTAACCTGGTTCCGTTATTTATTATTCTGGCGAAATATCTTGTCTGTGCATTTACGCCGGACCTAGTTCCATTATTTATTATTTCGTATTTATTATTCTGTCGAAATATCATGTTTGTGCGTTTACGTCGGACCTGGTTCCATTATTTATTATTCTGTTGGGAATAACCTGTCTGTGCGGTCTCTATCGCATGCATGGTGAATCCTTCTGTTATTCCATTCTTTATTATTCTGTTGGAATAACTCGTCATGTGGATTACCACATGCATGGTGAATGATCCTTTGTATTCATTCCTTATTAAATTGTGGAAATGATCTGTATACGTGAATTACCGCATGGCGGGTGAAAATCCATTTGCAGTTTCATATATTCATTATTATACTCAGTTGATTAAAGCTTTGGCTTCTATACTCCATGAAATTAGTGGAATATCCTTGATATTAGGTTAGCTTCATCCAATATCTTTTTTCATGGAAATATTCTTACGAGCATTCTTGAGTTTTACTCTACAAAGAAGTATCATGTTGACAATTTGGACATTATTGAGTTCAGGATAAATTAACTTATAAATCTTTAAAATTTATTCTTGAACATGTTTTATTGAATTATTATGTCATTGTCATGATGAGTTATGTTGGTTATTATGTGAAAACATGAAAGTTTCTTAGAAATCACAATGGGTTGAAAATTAGATTTTGGTAAAAATGGAACATGAAATTCAACTGACCATATCTCCTATTATATTTCAAATTTTTGAGTGTGGTCAAGTTCTAGAGTTAGATCTATGATTTATATAACTTATCCAAGTGGAATCACTGGAAAAGGTGTTGTAGATTTTCGTGTGGACTGATTTTAGCAAAGGAGTCAAAACCGCTGATTTCAAAAAAAGGCTACGCCTATAAATTTGAAGAAATGTTTTACCCGATTAATTTGTGAGAAAATTCTGGCCTTATAGGACATGAAAGTACATGGTATAAGGTACCTCCTATCCCAAAATGAGCTCATTCTGACTTAAAATGAGCAAGTTATGACCATTTCAATATTTAGGTTTTTCCGACAAAAAACACTATAACCGGAGTTCTATAACTCCGATGACCATAAAATTTAAACTGGAAGCTTACATTGACATGTGTAAGATCCTGCCATGATTTGGGAATTTCTGGAGTTAAACTTGAGGTAACTAATTTCTTAAGGAATTAATTAGAAATTGATTTTTGAAAAATAGTAAATGAATTTTAAAAATTCCAAGAAAAATATATGTTCATTATGGGACAATATTCTGCTAAATCCCAGAAAAGAAATATTTTTGGGACTAATTTGGTATTTTTCATGAAAATAGTTTAGTTACTAACATATGAGTTAAATATGTTATGTGAAGTAACAAAGTGGAAAAATAGGATTTTATGGCTTGGAAATCCTATATAAGGTATATGCAGAATTTTTTATAAGAGATTTGATCATTGGTGATGAAATCTTATGAGTATGGCATTTTTGAATGATTAAATGCATTATTTGGTAAAGCGTAAACAATTGAAATAAATTGTTTATAAGTTTATGAAGTGATTAAAATATTGTTATGATATTAATAATATTAGATTATGAGTGGTTGATAATATTTGGATAAATTTAAAGTCTTTAATAATTATTCTTGTTTTCGTTTGATTAATGCTTATATCATTGTCATCATCCTCATGCTTATATGGTGATGAAAGTTATCTTTGGCTTACGTGCGAAGATGGACTGTTGATTATTGAGTTGTATATCTTTGGCTTACGTGCAGAGATGGACTTGGTATGATTATGACCAGGGATTATTCGGTATAGTCATGACCATTGATTATTTAATATCCTTGGCCCATAGTGCAGGGATGATTCGATGATGTGGTTTATTTATTAAGCTGAGTCTCAGCGATAAAAATTGATGAAAACATTTTTAAATCATAAAAGATAGTAGATATTATGCTCTACTTGACTTTTCTAATGGATTGCTTATTCCGCTGCAGTTAAACTTGATGTCTATTGTATTTTATCAGTTTAACATTGTTGAAGACTGTTGATAATTTATTCTGTATTATCTTAGTCATAATATTTCTTACTGGGCTAGTTGAGCTCACCCTTTCTTTCACTGTTCTCTTTAGGAAATGAGAATATAGCTGGGACTAGTCGGGGAAAGGAGTGATGGTCCAGATGATAGCATTAGTAGTCCTCACTATTCTGTTAAATAGTGTGACAATAAATGTAATGAAGACTCCTTTGAGTGTGGATATTGTCTAGATGACAATATTCCTATTAAACTCTTAGTTTATGTATTGTCGTATATTACACGATGGTTGTATAATTAAGTTTGTATTTGTATTTTGTACCATGTATTTGGCGACCCAAGATAGGTGATGTATACCTATTTTGGGGGCGTCACAAATGCGTACTTCCACTGGGGAAACCCCCTACTCATTAGCCTATGGGATGGAGGCAGTGCTCCCCATACAGGTGGAAATGGAATCCCTCAAAGTGTTGATGAATGCTCAACTAGATGAAGACCAATGGGTACAAGACATGTATCACCAATTGTCTTTGATAGACGAAAGGCGAACCGCGGCTATCTTTCATGGTCAGTTATATTAGCAAAGGATTGCCATATCCTACAATAGAAAAGTCTGGTTAAGGCAATTCAAATAACATGACTTGGTTTTGAAGAAGATCATTGATAACCAAGATTAATCTAAGGGAAAATTCGCTCCTAACTGGGAAGGCCCGTTTGTTATCAAGGAGGTATTGACAGGAGACGCTCTCAGACTACAAGAAATGGACGACAATGAATTTCCACAGCTTATCAACTCGGACACCGTGAAATAGTACTATGTCTAAGGTTATCATCAACCAAACATCCTGGTTTTTGATCATCAAATCACCAGTCATTCCGGTTTTTCTAACCCTTTTTACATACTCTACTACCCCTCAGGGAAATATACATTTTAAACCAGCAGCCTAGTTTCACCTCATTTGAAGCCTTCCATACAATTTCGATTATCCTGAAGACGGGATTGAACCTTTCACACCTGCAGTTTATCCTGAAGACGGGATTAAACTTTACTACGCTTGCAGTTTGTCCTGAAGACGGGATCAAACTTTTTCCACACCTGCAGTTTGTCCCAATCATGGGATTAAACTTTCTTCTCCCCGCTGTATAGCCTGCACATGGAATTTATATTTCTCTTCAGCTACAATTCATCCTGAGGGGCGAACTACGTCGACCTGATCTCCCTTATACACGGGAGTACGAAGGCAACTATATTCTATATGGCCCGGTCGCAATAAACAAAAAACACAAAAATATTTCTGCCCTTTCTCTACAAAAACAAAAACAACAAAAACACTTCTACACCCTTCTTCATCAATAAAGCTTCTACACTCATCTGCCTTCACATTCAGCGTTGAACCTCTTACACCAGGTTTGAACTACGCAGACCTGATCTCCTCTTCACTAGGACTAAGTAGGCAGCCATTTATGGTTTGGTCTAACCCCCTACCAGAACAAAAATACTTGTCACACGGTACTGGGATCAACCTTCAATCCACCACATTTCATCGGCTTCAGACCAAAGGGATGGAATTACCCAACCTCTCCTCACAAATAGGAGATTCGGTGACCATCTAAGTTGTGGTTGTGCCTCAAAGAGCAACACCAATCCATAAGAGATGGAATTAACTAGGCTTCTCACAAATAGAAGTATTGGCGACCATCTGTGGTGTGGTCAATCTCAGAGAGGAAAAGTCACACTCATCTCCATATTTACATACAAAAACCAGTTCCAAGACACCAAAGATGGTAGGGATATACACAGATCAATGATCCATTCTGAGAGATCCTATGACGTCTCAATGTCCACACATCGAGGATGAGGTTAGAATGCATCAAAATCACAAGCCCTGAAGAAGCAGGCAAATATCAAGCAAGTATCAAGGCACAACTGAAAGGGAAGTAAATCAGAATATATTTCTCTATCATATATAATACTGTTTGATATATACAATATGTGTTGTACATGACAAAATGGCTAAGCTAGTCTGTGCAGGAAAAATACAAAGCTATCTACGGATCTATGTGTATGCGGACTTTCAGATCTAACATAGCATCCCTCTCCGAAGAAGGAGGTAACGCAACAAGCTCCTACCCAATGGTATCTACACGAGCTATTAGATCCGAGGCTAACTGCATGGTGGCATGATGCTCATTAATGTATGCACTCATATCGGCAAGGATGCCAGTCGTATGGGATCTCACTGAAGTACTCTCTGTGACGGCCACATCCCGGGCAGATAGGGCAGCATCCCGCTCCACAATCAATGCATCTCTTGCAGATCTAGCCTCATCTCTCTCTAAGAGAGCTGCATCTCTCCCATCAAGAGCTGTCAACATCAAGGCCCTAGTCTGATCTCTCTCATAGGTCATCAGATATATACTCTGCTCCAGATATTGTGTTGAATGCTGAATGACAGTAGCACTCATAGTGGTAGAATCCACCACAAATGTTGACAACCCAGCAGTCAAATCCTCCTCGATGGGCATATCAGCATCCTCCATAGGCTCCTCATCATCAGAATTAGTCCCCTGCACTGTGGATACTAACGCAGTTAATGCAGTCTCTGTCTCCATCCATGCAAAATACTCTACAGAACAACCCGGATGGCTGATAGAAAACTCAGATAGCTCTCGCTGATCCCAACCGGCATACACCCTAAATCTGTCCTCTGCTGATAAATGCCGAGAAGCGAAGCGTTGACTCGATGACCCCTCAAAAGGATGAAAATCCTGGAACTAGTTAAACTGACACATCACGGCCAGTGGGTGGTAAGTAATCATACCTCTCAAACTAGCCAGAGGAAGATAATCCATGCCCGGAGCATGAGTAATGAAGCTGTAGGGTGAACTAAGCCTTGTACACGGCAGTATAGCGAATGGATCTCTAATCCCTGCAAAGAAAGTTGACCAAGATGCAACATCTGTACACTCCACAGGCTGAAAGGAGTACGATATTGCTATATCATGGGTGAAACAATATCCATGCCGTCTAAAAGTGCCAATCGGTCTCAAGTGTGACATAAACCACACATACAGCATGACCGAGCTTCTTGTAAACACCACAGCGGAGATAAGTGCGGCGATATATATAGTGACCTCGAGTCTCCTTATGATCATCGAAGATAATGGTACGACCCTCCCTGAGAGTTCTCACTGCCATAATAATGCCAATGTCCAACTCATCCATGTATCGTGGCATGTAGACATATGACAGTACGCACAATAGCAGTACATCTACTCTGGCCAAATGCCAATGATCCTCCGGTGTGGTGAAATCCCCAGAATGTCGTACATAACTATCGTCAGAGCCAAATCTGTCAAACAGAAAACACTGGGATATAACGTGGCCAGATGTGATCTCATCCTGCACCACTCTACGCCTCAAGCCAGTGAGGGTCATGAACTGCCTACTCATGTCTCCAGTAGCCATATGCACGCAAGGTCTGTCCAATGGCAGCGTCGTCAAATGTGCATACTCTTCTAGAGTAAGAGTCAACTCCTGGTTCCCAAATCAAAAAACATGCCTCTCTGATACTCAGTGTTCCAGCATGCTCTCCACGAATCCTGTAGGAACCTGAAACATCAACAGGGTCATAGTATGCTGCAACAAATGATCTATAATCACCCTATCTGATGGTGACATGCTATCATACCACGATCGCATACCCGATGCCACCAAAAATGGTGGGGTGTGATCAATATGGCTAACTGTCGAAGAAGACATCTGTACGAGCCGTGTCATAAGACCATCCAGGGGTCAATGCTGAATATCTTTGGACATACATACATATGCATAACATAATAACATGCATGATACAATAGATGGAAATATGATATAGGGAATAGAAAACTGTACATACATTCCTAAGTGTATTATCATCTAATACATCTCTGTATAGCTAAAATACAGGGGAATGGGTCAAAACTACCCTACAACTAACAGAGGCCTATCAAAAGATATAGCGAGAATGAGGCAAATCTACCCAATGTCTAACAAAGGCCTATCAAAAGAGATAATGAGAACATACATTAGAAGAAGTCAATGTTATCGATGTCTACATCGTCAATCCTGTCTACCTGATGTAACTCCTCTTGAGTCACTGGATCTCTATCTACAGGGATGTCAGGCCTATACAAGGGAGGATCTACACCAGCAAAACCATATGGGTCACCTGAGGGCCCAGCGCCAGAGCTGGAAGGATCAAAAGTGTCTGCCTCTGAAGGATATCTGCCCAAGTGCCGGATAAAGAAATGTGTCCGGTCTAACTGTTGGGTTAAACTAACAATCTATGTCACATGAGTCGGATCTCTGACACAGGCTAGCCAATCCGTCATCATCACGGATCCTGGAACCATATCCCCCATGAACTGAGTGGCGCGGGTCTGGGCTTCAATGGTACGAGGGAACCACCAATGCTGGAACATCTCCTAAGTGTAGGGACCCTCTGATAATATGAAATCGTCAATCCCCAACAATGGGGTATCAATGATGGGTGACTACGAAACAGGCCAATAACGCCTGGCAGGAGGCAAGATCGGCATGCGAATCTCTCCTGTAGTGCTCCTGATAGCATGCTCTCCTAAGTAGAGCTCCCATCCTCCATCTTTGAAGAGAAGAATCCTACAGGTGAAAATCACGTGCTCGACACCAGTCGGGTACCCATCCTCAAATCCAACGCTCAAATGCTCCCTAGAGAAGGGAACCCACATAATGATATCCGCTGTCAACAATTCCAGCTGTAGGCGGCAATGAGTGAAACCCTCAGCAACAGGGACCTCCGCCAGTATGGAATGATGCCATCTCTGTCCTTGTGGATAGGTGTCTAAACCTAACATGCTCACAACATGTAGACATCGAAGCCTCTCATAGGCCCAAAACTGCCAACACAAAGGCAAACATCTACTGTCAGTCAACGCTCTTAACCTATACATGGGAAAAGTCAAGATAAATACTCACCAACAGAAACAGGTAAAATCCTAACCAAGCCTCAGTCAAGCCCTGCGATCGCATGCGCATTTCCCTGAGGAAGTAGGCGAAGGTGTAGGAACCCCAATCATAGTCTCCTATACGGCGTGTCGAGTGGCATTGATAAAAGCGAAGGACACCGTAGAAGAGTTATCTGCTATGAAGCAGCCCCTAAAGATCATCAGGAATAATCACCAAAGAATGTGATCCCTGACTCTCACATCATCGGGTATGGGCTCACTCAATAGCCCGCTCATAGCATCTACGCTTAGAGGACCTATACATACAGTCTTGCCCTTGAGCGCCTCAACCGGAACTCCCAACAAGGATCTGACGGCAGTAAGGGTAATATTTGCCAGACAAAGCACTGGATCCCCTCCAAACTCCATACCTGTGATAAACCGCCAATCCATCCATGTCATCATCACCTCACGATCCAAGAATGGAGTGATCGAGTCAGGTGAAACCAAATTTCGAACAATGCCCTGAGGTAACCCCAAGGACAACGACGGGGTAGTATGGAAAAGAACATCCCAAATCCCCAGCCATGTACAATCGCTCTATAGTCATCGTGCAAAGCCTAATACATAGAGTGACTGCTGAACCAATTCCCTCAAGGCTGTGTAAAGATGGGAACCTACATCAAATATAGATCAACATCAGAACCTTTTACTCCTCATCAGTAGGAAATAAGGAAGATTAATATTTAACTTTATACCTCATTTATGTGCAGGTAGACTGAAGGATGTCGACTCAAGTCGCCCAGAAGGTCTGGGTTCGCCACTTAAATACCTGGCAAATCCCTACGAGGAACACATACAGCAGGAGCATGAACCTCAACTGGTACATCCTCCTCCTCGTCCTCGACATCCGGCACTTCAACCCGGATAGGACATATCACCACCTCCACCAAACGACGAGGCTATCTAACAAAACGGGGTCGAGGCACTTCAGAAGCCCTTCTCCGTACACCAGAAGTGGTCCTGTGGGAACTACTCGGCTTATCCGGATCCATAATATCTGGGCAACAAATCTCTAAATCACCTCACAAAGAGTGTGGTAAATTCTTACCTGGAGCTTTTCAAAATGCATTTTATGACTACATGCATGCATGCATTATTTTAACATACATCTATAGTAGAGTTAAAAATGCATGACTACCCAATGCCTACGTTTTGAATATTTTTGCCATAGTCCCCTTTGTAAATAGGACTATCCACATGCACATAGACATGAATAGGTTGCCATTTAATAGCACACCTACCCACAATCATATACATCCTACATGCATTAATACATCATAGTAAAAAATCCATAAGTGTAATCTAATTACCAGGATTATTTTACTTTTATACCTTTACTCATTTGTCCTCAAATAGGATAAGAAATGACAGTAAAAGGTGCCAATTTGACTATTTCAAAAGTCAAATTTTTTCACATCATTATGTTTAACATGGTTTAATACTAACATTTACTATGTTGAATATTTTTTATAAAGTCATATCAGCATGCATATTCTACTATGTGTCTAAGTGCATTTCATGTGATAAGTCATTTTCCAACGGATAGAAACTGGAAAAAAATACATGCATATGTTACCAGGACAGTGAAGAACACTTGTACGGTGGAAGAATGTGCAGAAAGTTGCCCGAACTCAGCTGGTCTGAAGAAGAGCTCTCAGATTTCCTTCGCAGCGCAGCTTGAAAATGACTTATGAAAGCAACCCGTAGGTAATACATACCCACAATTGGCCGCAGGTCCACCTGCGGCTACTGCAGGTGTACATGCGGCACCCCTACATAGGTCCCACACCTTCGGCTCGATCCAGTTTGAGTTGCAAAGGAGGTCCCACAAGCTGAAAAGGCCAAATCAGGAATAAAAATGCTATGCGATTGAGCGAAATAGCCTGAAATCCTGGTTTTCTCGGGCCAAACTCTGGCTCCGCATATCACTCATTGGTATTCGCCTGAATATGAGGTACACTATACCGATGAGTTCATCTTTTTTAAATCATGCTCGACAATACTTCACAAAGGTCTGATGCCGTCATTGTAGGGTCATAGCCCTAAAACCTTTTTCCGGCGGAGGTTACAACGCCGAAGTTATAAATTGATAACGTATCCCCGGCGGGGGTTACAACGTAAAAATTTTAAAGATCCACGTATCCCTGGCGAGGGTTACAACGCATTCTCGACCATTGATACACACATCAATGAAGGTCAAGTAACCTTGACGTTACCTCGGCCAATGGCAAGTAAACCCATTGAAGCAACATATCCCCGACGGGGGTTACAATGCCGAAGTCAGACATTGATAAAGTACCCCCGGTAGGGGTCACACCGTGATTCAACCATTGATATATGTGTCAATGAAGGTCAAGTAGCCTTGACATACTCCCCAGCAAGGGTCACAACGTAATGCAATAATTGATACACACATCAATGAAAGTCAAGCAGCCTTTACAGTTTTCCCAGCAGGGATCTATCCAGTGTTACACACATCAGCGAAGGCCAAGCAGCCCTGACAATACATACTATTGGCAGTAACTCCAACAAACATTATGGTATATGCTGGTGACACAAACCAGAGAAGACCATCCTCATCAGAGAGGACCGATGATGGAATATGTTATACACATCCTCAAAACAGACAAAGCTTTATCCCCACAGATCTCTTGCACACGAGAGGAACCTCTATGGAGTAAAGGTCTGTATCAAGGATCCATGACTTTATTGATAGCCCCTATGTCAACATCCTTGAAGACTTGGATTGCATGTCCAAGACATCACTGATTGTGATCCTCGGCAGGATTAACAGGGAACCAAAAATCATTCATTCATGCATCATACATTTGTATCATGTTGCTGCACATAACATCATGTTTATCTTGTTGCATTTCAAGTGTCTAGGATTCCTTATCCTATACATGCCTTGCATTGCATGAATATGATAAAGAGGGGCATCTGTAGACACTCGAAATTTTTTGCACATCTGTTACTAACATTGCAGGAGGGCATATTCGTCTTTCGAAGATAACCTTGTAAGACAGCTCACATCCATTCTGGATACTACAGAAAGATCAGTCTCAACCCCGGAACACACACCGGGAATATTAATTCCAACCTTGGAGATAACCCCAAGGACTGTTGTTGCAGTTCCGGCGATAACTCCGAAAATGCTTGTTTCAAATACATGCAATTTGCTTCAATCTCAGACCTCCCGTCAAGGCACTCATACCAAAGACCTTGAGCTAACACTGGGAAGACAGGCACACTTACAGATGACCCTACAAAATTCAAACACTTGCAGCAGTCCAATATCAAATGTAACCCTGAGCAACGTCTGCTATCAGCTCAAACCAGAGATAACCTCAGTGAGAAGTCAAAAGGTCATCTTTCCACCTCCACCCCAGCGCACCGTCTCAACATTTCATACATACATTGCTACACAACAATGTCCCACAAGAGCCAAGGAGTTTCAATCCCGAGTGACTATTATGCGTGGCAGCACAACGGATAAAATTTGAAGCTTGAAGACCATGGGCATGGTCCCTTCTTTCTGACTTTGTACAACCTCTAATCCCATGTCATTGCATAACTCTCAACAAAATAAGTTCGAATATGGTCTTGTATACCTCGTTCGGATGCTCGGATTGAAGTTCTGCAAGTTCGAGAGGACATCACAGTGCACAAGTGCACGTACTTTGAGATGGCGGGACCCGCTAAACCCGGGGAACCCCGAGCAGCCGCAGGTACACCTGCGGCTCCCCCCTATAAATAGATGGCTTGGGTGGCCATTTATAAGAAAAAAAAGGCGAGGAAGCCCTGTCCAATTTGCTCTGTAAACACCTCATATTGAGTGTTTCCTCATTTTAAACACATGTTAGCTCACATATAGCTATATTTTTATCAGCAGAAGTTGAGTGTTTATCCATCTACAGTCATAGAAGCCTGCTTTGGCAGCCCACTGTAAGTCTTCTCACACTCTATAAAGCTTTTCTCTTCATCTTTGCACACATTATTCCTCACATTGAGAGTCGTGTTATGTGTGTATGCCCGAACTTCGGTCCATGGTTTTCATTTCTGTTTGTATATATATATACTTATATATGTATATATTTATATATGGACTAATATTATCGACTTATGCCTCGATTGAGCCTAGACTTATGTCTAGAGCGTTTACTTACTTATATATATATATATATATATATATATATATATATATATATATACTTATATATATAAACTGTTCTTAGACTCTGTCTGATGAGCTTGGATTTTACATCCAGAGCATTTATTTCTTATTTATATATATATATATATATATATATATACATTTCTGTCAGGCCTGGAGTTTACTTCGTGGCCTTTTACTACTTTATTTACATTTCGTCCCGCCTAGAGTTTACTTCGTGGCAGTTGATCGTCTTTACTGCTTTCTTTACATTTAGTCTCTCCTGGAGTTTACTTCGTGGCGGTTGATCATCTTTTATAACTTTAATTACTTTTTTGATCCCCCATGGAGGTGTTTCGTGGTGGTTGATCATGTCCATATATATATATATTTACTGCTTTTATATATTTACATTTCCGATCCCCCATGGAGGTGCTTCACGGTGGTTGATCATGTCTATATATATATATTTACAGCTTTTATATATATAGCTGCTTACTTCTTTTCATATAAACTGTGGCATCATGTGAGCCTAGGAATCATGTGATCACAGATTCAGTCTACTAAATCTAGATTCAGTTCCCGTGATGGACAGTTTCAGCTGTAAACAACTTGTACATTATTTATGGTGTCTGAATTTCCTTAGATGGCTATCATGCCCATGAGGAGTTCAACACTATTGTATATTATTTTCTCGAAGATGCCTCGCATCTCAAAAATAAAAGCAAACAAGTCGAACATTTAATAATAAAATGGAAGTATGAAAAGGTCTCAATTCCTATTGAGCACAGCGTTTGAAAAACCTCTTTTACAAAACTGAATTTTTCTATAAATTCAAACCCTTTGTATATAGGTGCGAACGAGGCCTCGCACTACTTCAAAATCATTGCACATTAATCCACACACACACACACACATTCATATAACAGTTTCTTGAAAAGTGGCGATCACCGTGGCAACAAGGATGTTAGGGAGTGCCTAACACCTTTCCTCCGCATAATCAAACTCCCAAACCCAAATGAATCTCGATTTCACAGACCCGTTTAGCAGTGTTACAACACTGGGTCAATGTGTAAACCTTTTTCGGTGGCATTGGTCCAACCAGTTAAAAACACCAATTGGCGACTCTTAAAGTCAAATCGTCGACATTATACATGTCAGACCTTTTTCACTTATTTTTTCAAATAAATCTCACCTAACATGAGAACACCAAAGAACAAGTAACGAAAAGGGACAAATAAAAATACCGACGTCGACATTCCATACTCTGTAGTATGTAAGTAATATTATTTCGTTTCAGATTTTGAATTCTACACTCATTTTGTTAAAGTTTTGGCTTCTATACTCCTTGAAATTAGTAGAATATCCTTGATATTTGTGCTTCATCCAGTATCTTTTCAAGGAAATATTATTTTGAGCATTGTTGATAAGTTTTAACTTTTTCATGCCGGAGTACTATTCACGGGGTACTATTCACTCGGGTACTATTCACCCGGGGTACTACTTATGACAAAAATTGATTTCTTTTCGTTCCAAATCATTTTTGATACAATATTATTCTTGAATTTTACTCCACAAAGTAGTATTATGTTGACAATTTGGACATTATTGAATTCTAGATAAATTAAATTATAATTCTTTAAAAAAATTATCCTTTGATTTCCTTTAATTGAATTCTTATATCATTGTCATCATCCTCATGCTTATATTGTTATGAAAGTCATCTTTGGCCCGTAGTGCATAGATGGACTTGGTATGATTATGACCAGAGATTATTCGGTATAATCATGACCGTAATGTTAAAAATGATGAGGTAAAAGTCCTCATTGGCCCGTAGTGCATTGATGGACAGTTGTTGGCATGATATGACCATTGGTGAAAACACGAATATTCTTGGCCCGTGGTGCATGGATAATTTGTGGTCGTGATACTAATGAATATTCTTGGCTGTAGTGCAGGGATGACTCGATGATGTGGATTATTTATTAAGCTGAGTCTCAGCGATAAAACTTTTGATAAACTTTTTAAATCATGAAAGATAGTAGATTTCATGTTCTACTTGACTCTTCTAATGGATTGCTTGTTCTGTTGCAGTTAAACTTGATGTCTATTGTATTTTATCAGTTTAACACTGTTGAAGGCTAACGATAATTTATTTTGCATTATCTTAGTCATAATATTTCTTACTAGGCTAGTTGAGCTCACCCTTTGCTTTCATTGTTCTCTTCAGGAAATGAGAATATAGCTGGGACTAGTTGGGGAACTGAGTGACGGTCCAGATGGTTGCATTAGTAGTCCTCACTATTCTGTGAAATAATGTTATAATAAATGTATTAAGGACTTATTTTGAGTTTGAATACTGTCTAGAAGACAATAGTTGTATTAAAACATACAGCTCATGTTGTATATTTAACTTTGTATTTGTATTCTGTACCATGTATTTGGCGACTCAGAATGGGTGATGTATACCTATTTTGGGGGCGTCACAGTTTTTAACTTGTCCATCAACAACAAAATGACAATTCTTCATATTTTTTTCATTAGTTCGTAGCTCTATGATTATGATTCCACTTACAACATGGTTTATTAAGGTTTAAGTCCTCTAATAGCCATCCTTGTTCCTCCTTTTGATACATGCTCCACCAATAATCACTTCTCTATCAAACTACCAATGAAGAGATGAAGATTAGTGGTTTACGGTTCATTACCTTTGATGATCAAGCTTTCTTTCTTCTTCCTCTTGAGTTAGGAAAGTCTAGCTCTTACTTTTCTCTCAATATAATCTAAGATGTTGGTAGAAAATTAACAAGCAACAAATGAAAATCCAAGCCTTCTATTTATAGGATTTCCAAAGTGAAGGCATAAGGGTCATTATCACCCACCTCCTTACTATTCCCACCTCCTCTAAAATCCTATCTCTTGCTGGCCAGCCATGACTCACCTTTGGGGGCCCACATGGGTTGCTCCATAGGTTTTTTCACCTGGTAACCCATTGATTCTATCCACGGGTCCTATTCTTGGTTCGGGGTTAAGTTTAATTAACTTTGGGCCTAACATTGGGCTTTTATTATGTATCTTTGGGCCTTAACAAGATTGTACTTGGGCTTTCCCCATTCCTACATAAATACTACAAATCCATTACAATTAGCTTAAGGCTTTTAATGTATAGTCTTCGTATTCTTCTCGTATATTAGCTCGTATAATCATTCATCATATACATTATGTCATCTTTCGTATATACTCGTATAATATTTCGTATCATACTCGTATTCATTGCCTCGTATAATAACTTTCTTATTATACGATCATTATTCTTCATATTTTCACTTTCCTTAACATTCTCGAACTTAGTACGCAGGCAAAAAACTGCGTTTGTCATAACTAAATTATTATTACATAATCCATCCTTCCTTATCATTCTATCATTACGTATTTCCCGGAAGTTCAAAAAAAAAAATCCTGAGCAGAAATGGATGAATAGTGTTTTTCAGAGAATTTCTCGGAAAGCTTTTATTTTCGTCTTGGAAATTCAAACACCTTAATTCTACCATGTAGCCAGAATACTACGACATTCTGACACTTGTAGGTTATAAAACAACCTTCATCTTGTTTACTCATTAATATTAACATATATTATAATTTTATTCATTATTTAATCAAATAAAATTATTTTACAAATAATCCGATTTTCTCGGTCGTTACAGAAAAAAGCGGGTAGGGTAAACCTTTAATGAATCTATATCTGGTTTGGAGAATGCCGGTCATACAAGTGCATCTAAATAGATTCACCTATGTAAGTGAAGGAAGTGGGTCGCTTCTGCGAGACATACGGCTTATCTTTAAGTCACTTACGAAACCCAAGAGTAGGGGTGAGCATGGTGCAGTTTGAAGTCCAAACCGCACCCGAAACCGCTTAGGTGCGTTTTGAAAAATTCAAAACCGCACATGAAACCGCTTGTGATAGGTGGGTGCAGTTTTAAAGTGCGCGGTGCAGTTTTAATTGGTGCAGTTTCGGTTCCAAAACTAATTAAAACAACAAAAAAGTCTAAGCCTTCAATAAAATTTAACATAGAACTTACATCGAGTAATTAACTTAGTGACAAAGTCAGCAATGGGAATTATATCAAGTATATAACCAAAGTTCCTTCTGCCAAACATGTCAAATTCACCATGAAATCATAGAACAGTGAGACACATAAAATAGTTTTAGTTTATAATAAATGAATGATGTTTTAAAACTAAAACATACTCTATATAAAATAATGGAGACCATATATTCGATTACAAGCAAGAAGGAAATTTATCTAGGCACACTTAGAAGGGGGTTGAATAAGTGTAGGAGCAATCTATGACCAATATATTTAAAAATTTTAAACTAAATTATTAATTTGAGCTACTATAATGATTGAAATCACTTTACTAAATTAATATAGCCTATTAAAGAAAATATCCTGTTGAATTTATAACTTATGAAAAAATACTTGATGTTAAAGAATTATCTTAATATAATATAAGTATTCAAATTTTAATTATTAAGATAATTAAACTAGCTTATGTGATTTTAAAGTAAAGCAAATAATAAAATCAACACCAAGATTTTTTACGTGGTTCAACTATTACCCTCTATAATAATAGCCTAGTCCACGTCCAATACCAACTAGTATTGGAGACTCACTTTATTTATTTCTTTATAAATAAATACAGATTACAAAACAGATTCTAACAAAAATTAATTAACAATTAATTTCTCTTGAGCTCTCTTGCTCCTTGTGCACCTATGCACTCTTCAAGCACCTTTGCTTCCTTGAACCTGTTTGTAACCCTTTTCTCTAATCCACTAGGATTAACACCTTTAGACTAAACTTAGTCTAAAACAGAAAATTCAATACAATTATAGAGGTCTATGATCAATGCAAGAATAGTCAATTTAACAATTAAAGGCTCAAATATATGCAATGATCAATTAGCACAAAATCAATAAATAAACAATAAATTTCTTACCGAATACCAGCTCAAATAATACCAAAAATTTAATTGCTTAGCTTCTCAAAATTGCACTTCATTAAATCAATTAACTCGATATAATAATAATAAGTGCAATAATAATTTAAGTGAGTTGTGTAATTTTCCAAATGCAAACATCATTTATATAGCCCACATTATATTACACAGTTAATAAAGATATGTTATAATTAAATCAAGCGGCAAAATTTCCACAATGGTAAAGCTAGACATAGTCCAATATATATCCAGACTCAATCTTTTTTAGTATGCAGTTTGAACAATTCAACAACACCTTTAAGAGATAACTCTCCATATAACATTTTTGACTTTATCTCACAACATAAAAGGTGACGTGAAATAACTAAAAAGTGAATGACATCATACTCTTTTTCTCAACAAACCTTTAGAGTTCCAATAATGAATAATACTTTTTAAAAACTCTCACAAATATCAAATCACAATAAAGTAGCTTATCATCCTTTAGATTTTCTAAGATTAATCATCATATAGCATGCATAAATATCACAAACCATTCATCCAAAATATATATTAGATAAACTAGATACATATTATATATATATATATCCACGTGTAATTCAGGTATATGTATATCAACTACCAATTTATAATATATACTAAACATGTAACATTGATAAAATATTTAATATATTATTATTCCTTAAAACCTTTTTCATAAAATCATTTAAAACATTTTCATTTAAGACATATAATAAAAATGAAAATAATATGTCCTAGAGCCTTTAAATGAAAAATCAATTATTATGCAATTGATCTTACATTTGTTTTCCTAGAAAGAAAAATTTCTTCCTTCTTGAATATCCCATTAACATTCTTTTATCAACAAAATACACAAACACCATAAAACAATTTAGTACTTGAACATTTCATCATCAAAACTTAAGGATTGAATATGACAAAGTCAACATTCTCCCCCTTTTTGATGATGACAACCCAAAATTTGTTTAACTCCTAATAACTCCCCCTGAATATATGCATAACACTATTGGCTCCCCCTAAATCCATGCAATATAATTTCAGGTTACTGAAATTCAATTTTACAAAATCCTAAATTTTGTAAACAATTCAAAAACAATCCTGTTACCTACAATATTTGTTAGTTTATCAAATATCAAAATAATTACTGCATGCTAACAAATATAAATTAAAATATAAATCCCAAATTAAACATAATAAGTCTTTTGGTGATGCACATCAAATCAAAAACAAACATTTAAACAAACATTTTTTAAAATCCGTCCATAATCAACAAAAAAATAATCATAAAACTCTCCCCCTTTGACATCAAACAAAAAGGAAGCAATTCATTCATCGAGCTCTACCACGGTTGCACGTTGAGCTACACGTTGAGTGAAGTAGGGGCGATGATTTGCACGATGGACCTTCTCAGCAACGCTTAAATCCGTAGCAAATTGGGGAGGTCTGGGAATGACAGTGGCAGGTGGTAGAGGGACATCGAGAAATTCACCTTGATACTCGGCCAACCAATTGCAATGCACCCACTCAGGAACATTTGAATGCTTACACTGTATATGTAGTTTAGAACCAACATCATTAAACCTCAAAGCCAAAAATTCAGTTAACTCCCCAACCTGATTACTAACGAACTTAATTTCCTGACTCAACTGACAAGAATTACGATTAAGACGTCGTTGAATCAACTCAGCCAAGGCAGTTGTTTGCACCTCAAAACCAGCTTGCAAATCGATAAACTCATCTTCAATATTATGATAGAGTTTATTGATTTTAGGTGCACCCAATGGCAACTTACCTTTTTCCAACACAGACATTCTATTATGAAGGGCAGTCATTTCAAGTTGCATCTTTTCTTGATTACACAAAATAACTTTCAACATGTCCATAATTTGAGGAGAGAGATTGGTGGAGGGTTTGAGCAGGAGAGGATGGAATAGAAATTGGAGGAAGCGAGAGTCTCAAGTAATCGAACAAACAAACCATCAAGTAACATGATCGTGACATTTTTAGGAGAAGTAACGCTGATGGAATCGATGATTGAAAACAGTTTTCATTTTCAAAAGAGATTTTAAAGTGATTAAACAAAGTAGTAAGAGTAGCCTTTGTAAAAATGAAACACGTCTTGGTTTTTCGCAAACATGTGGTCATATGATGAAGCATCAGTTGAGACAAATTAAAAGACACTCCTAAAAAATCAAAGCAACAATAATCAAATCTTAGATAGGTAAAATCGCTCCTCCACCTAAACAAGGCAACATATTGTATCTAACAAGATGATGGAGGACACAAGAGATAGGAGAGACATCAGCGGTTTTAGGGTGAAAACATCGGTCAACAAATTGTTGTTCATCACAATTTGTTTATAGCATTCGATTAAATGGTAAATGGGAAATGAACAGTACCTTTCTTTGTAAAAGGACACACACCAGAAGAAGGAAGATTTAAAATACAACCAAAGTGTACGACAGTAAAATATAACGATTTTCCTTTGACAAAAGTGGTATAAAAATCACCATGACATTCTAGATATGTGTAAAATTGTTGAACAAGTCTAGGATATGCCATAGAAGGAGGAAAAAGCATGGAAGATATACCACAAGATTCAAATAACAGTTTGAGAGGAGATTGCTTAAAACAGATCTGATCAACAGATTTTTCATAGACAAATTGTTTAGGAAAAATGACTGTTTTAAAGCGTACCTCGTATGCATTACTGCGAAAATAGTTTTCAGGCAGATCAGAGGAAAAGTTAGGGTTTACCGAAATAGGTGGGGGTGTAACCTCCGGCTTGAAAGATGGAGTAGTTATGCGGCGTCGTGAGAGGTCCGATGGATTTAGGCGAGAGAGGTGAAAGTAGACTCGTTAGAAGACGAAGAGTCCACATACTCTGTCTCTGAACACACACAACCTTCTTCAGTTTCTTTTTTTGGCGAGATGGTCCGGTAGTAGAGTGGGGAGGAACTGTGGTCTGTTCGTCATTGGAATCCCTTATCGAGCGTTTATGCATTCAAGTTCTCATGATCTTTGAAGGTAAGAGAGAATAGATAAAAGTATACGAGAAGAGAGAGACAAAAATAATAAACCGAGGTTAGAGAGTTTGAGAGGATGAAGAGAAGTATATATGAAAGAATATTTAAAATAAAAACTCTCTGCGTACACTCCCAGTTGCTTACTTCTTTACATCTCTCAAGAACCACAGCTGACTCGTCTTTTTAGTTTTCAAAAATCATGATGAGATGCATATACACATACGTCTTCCAATAAATCCTTTAGTCGTCCGGTCTTTTCGATTTTCAAAACTAATTATGATATACTCCTTGATTCTCGTGTCCATGAATTAAGTAACCAGCCAAAAAACATAATTATCCTAATTAATAACAGTTAATACGATATACATGCAATACTAGGATAACACTAATACAGATATTTTAAAAATCATGTAGTACACATCCCAAGTTCTCTTCACAGCATGCAAAATCTATCTTCACTTAATGGTTTAGTAAAAATATCTGCAATTTGATTTTCAGTGGGAATAAAACATAATTTAATTAAACCTTTTGACACATTGTCTCTTAAAAAATGATGCCTTACTTTTATATGCTTTATACGTGAATGTAACAAAGGATTTTTAGATATATCTATAGCACTAGAATTATCGTAATAAATAGGCACACAATCACACAATATATCAAAATCACATAGAGTTTATGCATCCATAATATCAAGAGAGAGCAACAACTTCCTGCAGACTAGGTATTCACCCTCGATGGTTGAAAGAGCCAATTTGGTTTTGCTTTTACTATGCCATGATACGAGACTTTGTCCCAAGAAAGTCTGAAGCACCACTCGTACTTTTTCTATCGATTTGACATCCTGCATAGTCAGCATCTGAATAACCTATTAGTTCAAAGTGATTGGAAATTGGATAGAATAACCCTAAATTAATAGTACCACTTAAATATTTCAAAATTCTTTTAACAGCATTTAAGTGTGATTCTTTAGGTTTTGCCTAAAATCTTGTACATAGACAAACACTATACATTATGTCAGGTCTAAACGTAGTTAAGTATAACAAACATCCAATCATACATCGATATTTTGTTATATCAACATTAATACCTTTGTCATTAGTGGTGAGCTTTATTGACGTGCTCATAGGTGTACCTTTTGAGTTAGATCCTTCAAAACCAAATCGCTTGAGTAATTCTTTTGTGTATTTGGTTTGATGAATGTAAATTTTATCCTTCGTTTGCTTGATTTGAAGTCCCAAAAAGTAGTTGAGTTCACCCATTAAGCTCATATCAAATTCTTTATGCATGCACTTAGAAAACCACTCACAAAGATGATCATTAGTAGCACCAAAAATTATATCATCTACATATATTTGAACAATAATGATATCTATATTTTTATGCTTAATAAATAATGTAGAATCTATTTTACCTCTAATAAATCCATTTGATAAGAGATACTTACTTAACTTGTCGTACCACGCTCTTGGAGCTTGTTTCAAACCATAAAGAGCTTTCTTTAATTTGTAGACATGATTATGATACTTTTCATGCTCGAATCCAGGAGGTTGCTTTACATACACCTCTTCATTAATGTATCCATTGAGGAAAGCACTCTTTACGTCCATTTGATACAGTTTAAACTTTTTGTAGCATGCAAATGCCAACAAAATTCAGAATGATTCTAACCTAGCCACTAGTGCATAGTCGATTCCCTCTTGTTGGTTATACCCTTGGGCTACTTACCTTGCTTTGTTAAGAGTGATTGTTCCGTGCTCATCAAGCTTTTTTTTGAATACCCATTTCGTACCAATGATGGAAGCATCTTTTGGAGGAAGCATAAGTTCCCATATTTGGCATCTCTCAAATTGTTGAAGTTCTTCTTGCATTGCCAATAACCAATTTTCATCAAGGACTACATACTTTGCATTCTTTGGCTCAACCTGTGACAAAAATGCAGAGAATTCACAATGATTTTGTAAACCTCTTCGTGTCGTTACACCTTTGTTGATATCTCCAATGATATTCTCTAGAGGATGATTCTTGACATATCTAGCTATTTTTGGCATTTGGATATCATGTAAAACTTCCTCTTGATCATGAGACTCATCTTCAGCATCCTGCAAATTTTTAGGTTCACGTTCCTGCTGGTTGTCCATTTCAGTTTCCTGAAACTGCTTATTTGGTCTCCCGTTTTGTTCTTTTCAGTTTGCTGGAATTCTGACTGTCTCTAAATTTCCTGCATAATCTTCACTTTCTTTTGGCAGATCATTGTTAGTCTCATTGAAAGTGATATGAACAGATTCTTCTACACACAACTTTCTAATTTTAAAGATACGATATGCCTTACTGTTTTGAGAACAACCAATGAAAATTCCTTCGTATGACTTAGCATCAAATTTTCCCAAATTATCACTTGTATTTAAGATGAGACATTTCGAACCAAAAACTTTGAAATAACTTATATTTGGAATTTTATTATTTAGAAGCTCATAAGGGGTTTTCAAAATAATAGGACGAATGAGAACTCTATTTAAAACATAACATGATGTACTTACGACTTGACATTTAAAATTTCTTTGGAAGCTTACTTTCTTGTAGTAGAGTTCTTATTGGTCTCTTGTAGAGTCCTATTCTTTCTTTCCACCACCCCATTTTGTTGAGGAGTCCTTGAAATTTGAAAATTCATGGCTAATACCCTTTGATCACAAAAAGGTTATAAAATCTTTTTAAAACTTCGATTACCATGATCACTTCTAATTCTAATAAGTTTATAACTATACTTTGTTTCAAGATTCCTTATTAATTTTTCAAATTCTTTAAATGCTTCATCCTTAGTTCTCAAAAATAATACCCATGTGTATCTTGAAAAATCATCAACTATTACAAAAGCATAGAATTTACCATTAATGCTTGAATGCCTTTCTGGACCAAATAAATCAAGATGAAGTAGTTGCAAAGGAGAAGAGGTTGATACCATATTCTTTGCTGAAAAAGAAGTTCTTACTTGTTTTCCCAGTTGACAAGGAATACATATTCCTTTCTTTTCAAACCTGATTCTTGGCAATCCTTTGACGAGATTCTTTGAGGATAATTTCTTGATTAAGTCCATGTGAACATGTCCCATCCTTTTATGCCATAAATAAGCTTCATCTTGTACAGATGTAAGACATAGCTCTTCATCTTGTTGCTCAAAATCAAGAGTGTATATATTTCCTTCTCTTTGTGCAACTAGAGTAGTATTGTTAGTACCATGAAATATTGTGCATTTATCTTTTTCAAAGTTAACTTGATGGCCATTATCCATTAATTGGCTAATACTAATTAAATTAAATTCAAGACCATTAACAAGATGCACATTATTTATACTTACCTTGCCATTACCAATTTTACCTTTTCCAATATCTCGCAGGTTTTATTGTCTCCAAATGTGATGAGTTCCATTCTTCTTCTTGATATTTAGTTCTCACAATTTTGATTTATCACATCGTCATGTGTCTTGAGAACATCCGCTATCAAGAATCCATTTTGAGATGGAACTCTTGCTTTTAAAGCACCTGTCGAAGAAAGAATAATTTATCCTTTTGGTACCCATATCTTTTTGGGTCCACTTATGTTAATAACAAAAGCAAATCATTCTTTTTAATCCATACCTTTTTAACCTTATTTACGTTTCTTAAAACAATTTATATCTAAATGACCTTTAATGCCACAATGCTTACAAGTAGTGAAAGGAGAGCAATAATTTAAACTAAATCGTGACTTTGATTTTAGTATTTTCATATTACTCTTTTTATGCATAGGATCATAACCAATTCCTTGTCTTTCAAAACTAGGTCTTTGTTTACCTAATATGACATTCAGATTTTCTTCACCTTGGACAAATTTAGCAAGAGATAGTTTTAATGAAGCTATTTCTTTTTGAAGCTCATTTTCAGGAAAGGTTTTATTAGGAGATTTATCACTAAATGCATCAATACATACATCTCTCATTTTTAGTTCATTAGTCAATTTTTGGACTTCATTATTCAAGAAATTTACCTTATTAAAAAGTATTTTGTTGTAGTTTTCTAGATAATCAATCTTAGCAATCAAAACCTTTTCTTCTTTACAAGTAGATTCCTTTTCAATTTCCTTCTTTTCATCTATTAGTGAATCCACCTCACTCATTAAAGAATTAACTAAACCTTTTAAGCATGAATTCTTTTCTTTTAACTTCTTATTTTTTTGTTCTAATGAGTTTAAATCATTAAAAGATACCTGATTAGATTCACCTTCAATTCCTACGAAGCATACTTGTGCTATCTCATCTTTGGCATTGATCTCCACTTCAGATTCCTCATCACTCCAAGTCACAAGAGCTTTGTTCTTCTTGTTGTCTTTGTAGTTTGTCTTCCCTTTGTTCTTTAATTGAAAAAAATCTTTCTTGAAATGACCAAGGCGTCCACATTCAAAGCTTGTTTCTTTAGTTTGCTTTCATTTGGTCTTATTTGAGTTAAAAGTGTTTCTTCTCTTGTTCTTCCTTTGTAGTAGCCCCTTGAGTCTTCTTGTCATCATGGCTATTTCTTCATCTGAGTCATCATCTAGCTCCTCTTCATTATCTGCAGTAAGAGCTAAAACCTTTCTTCGAGGAGTTTCCTCCTCATCATCATATCTCTTCAACTGATGTTCATATTCTTCTAATTCACCAAACAGAGTTAAAGTATCCATGGTAGAAATAGTTGTAGAATCTTGAAGAGTAGTGATTTTAGAAGTAAACCTTTTTGGCATAGCCCAAAGCAACTTACGGTTGATCTCACTTTGAGGAATGGTCTTGTCCAGTAATTTCAAGGAGTTTATGAGGACTAGGAACCTTGCTTGAGCTAGCTTGATGGTTTCGTCTTTTTCGAGCTTGAACATTTCATAATCATGCATGAGTATACTCAGTTTGACTCCTCGTACTTTGGAAGTACCTTTATGACTTACCACTAGAGTATCCCACATTTCCTTAGCTGTGTTGCATGGGGAAAATTTGTCTATCTCGGATTGTACCATGCCGCTGAGAAGTGTGTTCATTGCCTTTGAATCATATGAGACCATGTAGATTTTGGTTGAATCCATTTCAAGTAGAATCTTTGGTGTCCCATCATCTCTTCGTGGAATAACTGGTCCATTCTCCACAACCCACCATTCCCAAGGATCTCTTTTTAGATAGATCCTAATTCGGAACTTCCAGAAGTTGTAATTTTCCGTTCCGAACAGTAAAGGAGGTCTATTGGTTGATTGTCCTTCTTGATTGTTGTTCCCGAACTGTGCCATGTCAGAATCTTTCCCTACAAGTCACCTTTAAGACCAAGATAAGTAGAGCCAAGCTCTGATACCAAATGAAATTTATCTAGGCACACTTAGAAGGGGGGTTGAATAAGTGTGGGAGCAATCTATGACCAACTTTTAAATTTTAAATTAAACTATTAATTTCAGGCTACTATAATGATTGAAATCGATTTTACTAAATTAATATAGCCTATTTAAAGAAAATATCTTCAATTTATATCTTAGATAAATACTTGATGTTAAAGAATTATCTTAATATAATGCAAGTATTCAAATTTTAATTATTAAGATAATTAAAATAGCTTATGTGATTTTAAAGTAAAGCAAATAATAAAATCAACACCAAGATTTTTTACATTGGTTCAAATTTATTACCCTATAATAATAGCCTAGTCCACGTCCAATACCAACTAGTATTGGAGACTCACTTTATTTATTTCTTTATAAATAAATACAGATTACAAAACAGATTCTAACAAAAATTAATTAACAATTAATTTCCCTTGAGCTCTCTTGCTCCTTGTGCACCTATGCACTCTTCAAGCACCCTTGCTTCCTTGAACCTGTTTGTAACCCTTTTCTCTAATCCACTAGGATTAACACCTTTAGACTACACTTAGTCTAAAACAGAAAATTCAATACAATTATAGAGGTCTATGATCAATGCAAGAATAGTCAATTTAACAATTAAAGGCTCAACTATATGCAATGATCAATTAGCACAAAATAAATAAATAAACAATAAATTTCTTACCGAATACCAGCTCAAAAAATACCAAAAATTTAATTGCTTAGCTTCTCGAGAATTGCACTCAGTAAATCAATTCGTTAAATAACAATAATAAATTCGTGAGTTGTCTTTTTCCAAACATGCAAACACTGATTTATAGCCCACATTATATTACCGTTAATAAAGATATGTTCTAAGTAAATCAAACGGAAATTTCCACAACGGTAAAGCTAGACATAGTCCAATATATATCCAGACTCAATCTTTGTTAGTATGCAGTTTGAACAATTCAACAACACCTTTAAGAGATAACTCTCCATATAACATTTTTGACTTTATCTCACAACATAAAAGGTGACGTGAAACAACTAAAAACTAAATGACATCATACTCTTTGCTCAACAAACCTTTAGATTTCCAATAAACAATTACTCCTTCAAAACTGCAAATAACAAATCACAATAAAGTAGCTGCCATCCTTTAGATTTTCTAAGAAATCATGATTACATGCATACATATCACAATTAATGTCATCCACCTCTTTAGCAAACTAGACACACTGATATGTATATCCACGTGTAGTCCAGGTATATTTATATCAACTACCAATTTATAATATGCATACTAAACATGTAACATTGATAAAATATTTAACATATGTATTATTCCTTAAAAACCTTTGTCATAAAATCATTTAGAAACATTTTTCATTTAAGACATATAATAAAAATGAAAATTATATGTCCTAGAGTCTTTAAATGAAAAATCAATTACTATGCAATTGACCTTACATTTGTCTTATAGAAAGAGAAAAACTTTCTTCCTTCATTTGAAAATCCCACCAACATTCGTTTATCAACAAATACCTGAAACACCATAAAACAATTTAGTACTTGAACATTTCATCATTAAAAATTAAGGATTGAATATGACAAAGTCAACACCCAGTATCGGATCAATAATTCATATTAATTGAATAGTATTATTAGATAGCATTATTGGCGATGTCTAGAAAGTTCTGTCGAGGAAAGGGGTTAAGTCATCTAATTGCGCGCCAGTAAGGAGAAATCCTTATCGGAAAGCCCCCTCTTTCCTGGGAATAACCTGGTTGTCATTATTGTGATTCCGTAATATTATTTGTGAATAATTAATTTTTAATTTATATAATAAGAAAATATTTATTTTATGTGGATATAAATGATGAATTAATGCTGAGGTGTTTTATATTTTGTCGGAATAGAGGAATTCTTAGAAAAGTGACAATTGTTGAAAATTGATATTTTGTCTTTTCTGATAAAATAATTCATTCAAATATATTATTATATTACATTATAAATGTATAATGTGATAATATAATAATATAATAATGGTGATATTTTTACACTAAATTCACGGTGTATGAATCAAATGAGAGAAATCTAGAAATCAAAAGAAGAACAAAATATGGGATTTTCAGAAAAATTAGTTCATTACTTGATTTTGTAAAATCCATAACTCTTTGTGTATAATGAGTTAGGAGAAGAGCCGTATATCAAAAGAAAGCCTGGAAGTAAGCTAACCGTAGAAATTGGAATCACCCAAAAATTCAGTGGATTTTTCGTGGTGACTATTTGAATGAAACTGGTCCGAAGGACTCATAATTCGAAAAATCAGTGTTCTTGAGATATATTGTGTGAGTTATAATTTTTAATCCAACCGTTGGATCGTTGTTATTTTTGGATATGTTATACATATATAAGTTGAGTATATGTCCATAAATTTTGAACCGTTAAAAATTAACGTATGATTTGTTATGAATTTTAAGAGGGGACTGATTCGGAAATTATTTTTATAAATGATTTTTGGTGGAGATTTCTAGAAGGTAGGACCCACTTTGGGTTGCTGTGAAAGTTGGCTAATTTTTGGTG
The DNA here is from genome assembly GCA_020205605.1 of Panax ginseng. NCBI lineage: Eukaryota > Viridiplantae > Streptophyta > Magnoliopsida > Apiales > Araliaceae > Panax > Panax ginseng. Next base: position 95,994,604 of record CM035129.1, read on the forward strand.
GACCCCACTTGTGGTGGCTGTGTTTTATTCAAAATAGCATGCGTAGAATTTTTTTTTTAATATTTTATTAATTTAGTCTCCTTTGGTGTTCTAGCATTTTCCTATAAATAGGTGCTTAGGTTAGAATTGAAAATCACACCAGAAACAAGTTTTCTCTCTCTATATATTATCGAACGTATTTTGTGAGTATTTAGATACTTTGAGAGTTGCTATTCAGTGCAAGTTTCCTTCAGCAATACATCCGATATTCCGATCAGAAGTATTGTTATTTTGAGGTAAGGGGTAGTAAGGGATGTTATTTTCTTCGTAAATGATATTATTTTCTTTAATATCATTATGCTGAAATATTGATATGAATTTTATTGTGGAATTTCTACCTTTTTGTGTCGGGGTTACTATTCACATATACGGCACTATTCATGTATATGACATTATTTATGTATATAACATTATTTACGTATACGGTACTATGTACGAATACGGAGTACTATTCACGAGTTACTATTCATGAGTTACTATTCACGGGGTACTATTCACAAAAAAATTGGTTTCTTTTTCTAACCAAATTATCGTTGATTTATGAATATTGCTCTTGAAATTAAATCCATGTTTTGATCATATTATTTTTTTATTATCATATATAACATTTTTATAACCCTGGTTGTGACGCCCCCAAAATTGGTATACATCACCCATCTTGAGTCGCCAAATACATGGTACAAAATTTGAATACAACTTAATTATACAACAGTCGTGTAAAATACGACAAAACATAATCTAAGAGTTTTAATATGTATATTGTCATCTAGACAATATACAAACTCAATGAAGTCCTTATTACATTTATTGTCACACTATTTATCAGAATAGTGAGGACCACTAATGCTATCATCTGGACCGTCACTCCTTTCTCCGACTCGTCACAGCTATATTCTCATTTCCTGAAGAGAACAGTGAAAGAAAGGGTGAGCTCAACTAGCCCAGTAAGAAATATTATGACTAAGATAATGCAGAATAAATTATCATTAGCCTTCAACAATGTTAAACTGATAAAATACAATAGACATCAAGTTTAACTGCAGCGGAATAAGCAATCCATTAGAAGAGTCAAGTAGAGCATGATATCTACTATCTTCTATGATTTAAAAAGTTTTCATCAATTTCTATCGCTGAGACTCAGTTTAATAAATAAACCACATCATCGAATCTTCCATGCACTACGGGCCAAGGATATTCATTAAATCATCAATGGTCATGACTATACCGAATAATCCCTGGTCATAATCATACCAAAAACTATCCATCAATGTACTTCAGGCCATTGAGGACTTGCACCACATCATTCGTCACATTACGGTCATGATTATACCGAATAATTCCTGGTCATAATCATACCAAATCCATCTATGCACGTAAGCCAAAGATGACTTTCATCACAATATAAGCATAAGGATGATGAAAATGATATAAGCATTAATCAAACAAAAATAAGGATAAATATTAAAGACTTTAAATTTATCCAAATATTATCAATCACTTAATAAACTCATAATCTAATATTATTAATATTATAACACTATTTTAATCACTTATTAAACTTATAAATAATTTATTTCAATTGTTTACACTTTACCAAATAATGCATTTAATCATTCAAAAATGTCATACTCATAAGATTTCAACATGAATGATCAAATCCCTCATCAAAAATCTGCATATACCCTATATAGGATTCCTAAGCCATAAAATCCTATTTTTCCAATTTTGTTACTTCACATAACATATTTAATTTATTTACTCATAACTAGTTCATTTTCATGAAAATACCAAATCAGTCCCAAAAATATTTCTTTTCCGGGATTTAGCGTAATATAGTCCCATATCGAACATATATTTTTCTCGAATTTTTAAAATTCATTTACTATTTTTCATATGGCCAAAACTCGCAATATTTAGACATTTATCATAAATTGTACTTTTGTCCAAAAATTTCAAATTTACAGGGTATACTCCTGTTATATACATGTACTCCCAATAAAAATTTCACCAATTTTGGAGTTAACCACAAAGAGTTATAAGGGCTTACTTTTAAAATAGTCTTTTCCCATAAAATCCATAACTCTTAATCTATACATCCAAAAATCGTCATTTTGGACACAATCTAGAAAACTCATCAAATTATCATTTCAAATGTTTCAAGAATTTTTAGGGTCAAAGAAAATTACGAAATCGCCTCGCAGAAAACCCTTTTGAATAAAAATACTATTCATATGAATACAAAGGATCATTCACCATGCATGCGGAATCCACATATGTTGTTATTCCAATGAATAATAAAGAATGGAATAACATAAGAGTTCACAATGCATACGATAGACCGCATGCATACAAAGTTATTCTCAATGTAATAATAAAGAATGGAACCAATCATTACAGAAACCCACATGCATGTGGATATTCCAACGTAATAATAAAGAATTGAACCAGTCATGCGTAAACCACACGCATACCTATATTCCAATGTAATAATAAAGAATGGAATAACAACAAAATTCACCAGTGCATGCAATAGACCGCATGACAAAAGTTATTCCAATGTAATAATAAAGAATGGAATAATAGAAGAATTTCACCATGTATGCAAAGATTTAGATAGATAGGTTATTCCAACATAATAATAAGGAATGGAATAACAATAGCTCTCTTCATAAATACGAAAGAAATAATACCCTTACCTTAGAAAGAAACTGGATACTGGAGTAGAGAGGTAGCAGGACTTCTCTTCTTCTTTCTCTATAATTTCCTCTATAATAATTGCTCTTCTATAGCTTTAGTGAATTGGTGAGAAATGAAGGAAGAATGAGCTCCTATTTATAGGAAAATATAGTTTCGATAATTGCACATTTTGGGGCTCAAATATTACAAGACAATACCTTCAACTTTTCTTTCATTTTTAATTTAGTCCCGCAAGTATTATCAAACTTGCACCACCTCCCCTAATAGTAAATAATGTGAATCAATAGTTCAATCATGTGAATCAATAGTTATAATCATGTGAAAATACGAATTACAGTATAGTACCTCCATCTATACCTCCATTTTTAACGTAGTCATGCAAGTATTATAAATCTTGCACCAACTCCCCTAATAGTACAAGAATGTGATTCAATAGTACACACATGTGAACAAATAGTTATATAAGCATGTGAATTAGTAGCAATTAATTGTTCAATTATCCGATTAATTACCCGATTTATCAACATAACCCCCAGACATCAATTATCATCGGAATAGATGTCGATTTCAACTAACACTAATAATTCTAACATAATGGAACTATCAATTTCATCTTTAATCAACACGAACTAATTCATCATTAATATTATAACTCACAATATTTAACAACCAAAGTGTCGTTCCTGTGAAAGAGGGAGCTTTCAGATAAGGATTTCTCCTTATCAAGCCGCAATTAGATGACCAAACCTCTCCTTGACAAAACTTCTAGACATTGTAAATATTACAATTTAATAATATGAATAACTTTGTCATCTCAATTATTGATTTAATAATATATCATATTATGCAGATGATACTGTGACAATAATCGAATGAATAATATAAGAGATATGATGCAGCAATTACTGTAGCAATAATTGAGTATAACTGAGTGACTTCTCACGTAAGCATCAATAATCAATACTGTGTGCTACTATGTAACCACGCCAGACATCGTACTTTTACTACCGTGTAGTTCAACAGCTTTTAATAAAGAATACTTTCGTCGTTATTTTTATAAAAAGATAATTTTGTCGTTTTCTAACTACGACAATACTTTCGTTGTGGGGTCCACCACTGATTGTGCCGTCGTACGGATATTCCCCGATAAAAAGAATATTCCCCTACCAAGCAAATATTTTATAACAACTTGCATACTTTGCAAAATTTATAAATATTACCCACAACTATAATATTATATCAAATCCACACCCTAATATTCAAAAAAATATTTCGAGAAATTTAAATCTTTATTCATAAAATTTAGGGTCTCACACTGGTGCTGGAATTTCTCTTTCACTTGAGTGTAAAGATGGGTAGATTATTGGTATGATCGTGACTATGGGTTCTCTTTGGCCAGTAGTACAAAGATGAATTGTTGACTGTTAAGATCATGACCATTGAATTTATAAACTATTATCTTTAGCTTAAGTGCAAAGGTGAATTGATCAACATGGTTATAATTATTGTTTATATAAATTCTGAAATGATTATATATTTCTTTGAGATATAAATATCTTTGGCCCGCAGTACAAAGATGACCTGTTATTGAATATTTTTGGTCCGTAGTGTAAAGATGACCTATTATCGAATATCTTTGGCATGTAGTGCAAAGATGAACTGTTGATGAATATCTTTGGCTCGTAGTGCAAAGATGTCATGTTGTTAAATATCTTTGGCCTGTAGTGCATAGATAAACTGTTGATGAATATCTTTGGCCCGTAGTGCAAAGATGAATTTATTAGTATGATTATGAACATGAAATGTGATTTGGTATAACCATGATCTTTGATGTTTCAGGTAAAGACAGGTGATGAAAATTATCTTTGTCCTGGATGAGAAGAGGAATTTAGAACCACAATTATGATTATGAGTTATTCACATGATTGTGGACAAGAACTGTTGATTGATGTTACAGGGATAAAATATTGTTGGTGGACTTTTAACATGGAGAAGATAATAGACTTTATGGTCTATTTGACTCTTCTAATGGATTGCTCGTTCCGCTGCAACTATGGTTGAAAAATTTTATCATCTACCATATGTTATAAATCTCTGATTTATTACTGACGAAGGCTATTGATGATTTAATTATCTTTAGTCATGATATTCTTTACTGGGCTATTTGTGCTCACCCTTTTGCTTCACAATTCCTTTTAGGTAATAAGAGTGTAGCTGGGTCGAACGGGGATAACAGGGGAATAGAAGGTGGTCTATAGTTGTTGATGTTCTTTCTAAATAGTATGGAAATAATTTTATTAAGAACTTTAGATAAGTTCTTTAGATAACAGGGGAATAGACAGTGGGAGGCCATGCATCTCCACTGTCTATTCTCCATGCATGGCCTCCCATGTACGAAGGTTTCCTTGAGCATTTTCCAAAGATTTTAATTTCTAAAACAGTTATTGACTGTACCTTTATGTAATGTATTAGTGTGAGGTGTTATACAAGTAAAGGGATGAGAGTCACAGTTGGTATTAAAACTCACAAGTATATGTGTTGTCGTATTTTCCACGACAATTGTAATAATAAAGTTGTAGTTATTTTATATACCATGTATTTGGCGACTCAGAATGGGTTGGGTGATATATACCTATTTTGGAGGCGTCACACTGGAGATAGAATGAAATTCTATCTTATATATTGCAAGTAGGACTTATAGAATATAATCCTAACTATACCTAATTTGAAAAACAATCTATTAGACTATTACTATTATAGTATTAACCTTAACCAATGCATTAAGTGCTCAAACCAACGAATTTGACCCCTCACCTTTAAGCTCCTCCAATAACGCATCAAACAAATTCGAAATTCCAAAACCCAATTCCTTAAATTTTGACTCTATAACCTCTAACAATCTTCTTTCAATTGAAAATGACAATGCTAGACTGGGGTTTTCTCTGAGCATGTTCAAGTGAAAAGTAACTTTAGAATTTAAAAGAAATAATGCATACAGACACACACATGGTGCGGTTTCGGTTTTATGCGTGCAGTTTTGGCTAGTAACCAAATCGGAACCGTAAATTTTGTTATTCAACCCACCTAAAACTGCCACATACGTCGGAACCGTTGATGCGATTTTAATTGGTGCGGTTCATGCGGTTTTTGGTGCGGTTTCAGTTTTAATTTGGTTACTTGATCAGCCCTACCTAAGAGGTAAACACAAGGCCATAAATGTGTTGAGTTTCCTTAAATTATAAGAGATATAGTATATGTCGATAGAGCAAGATATCACTGTAAGATTTTTTTAGTTCAAAGCTAACGCTTCTAAAAGTTTAGATATTTTGTGAAATAGACTATGTAAAGGTTCAAGTCGAAAGACACCTCTTATGTATGTATACTATATTTAATAAGAGAAATAAGAATGTCAAAGGAAAAGGATTGGAAGATTATGAAAATAGGGGAGGATTGTTGGATGTTTTTATTATCTAAAAGTATATAATAAATATATTATATGTTATCCATGTAACCAACAATTAATATTGGATCAGTTGGATAAAATAGAGGTGTTGATATTAAGGAAGGACTTGGGTTCAAGTCATGGCAACAACATTGTTATAATATTTTTTTAATAAAATTATAAAAGGTTCTGATGGTAATATTTCAATTGCCAACAACAGTAATAATGCCAACGGTAAAAAGGCTATACGACTTGAGTTTGGGACATCTCAACATCAGAATTGGGATACGACCAAAATTGAGTTGGGACCAAAGATACGACCAAAATTACAAAACAGATACCATGTTTGGATATCAACATAACTCTTTAAATGGGTGTTTGGAAACCTATAAATAGGTTACAAATCCACTTAAAATACTTACTTGAAAATCATTCAATCCTTTTCAAATTCTTAGAAAAATTATCATCTTAAATAATTTTTCTTATTATAATTTTCTTCTTTTATTTATAGTTTAGCACTAGTTTTGTTTCTACACAATAAATTCTAGTACAGATTAAAGTATGGGTCTGTCTTATCTTAGGAGACTAATTCGCAGTAACTCTATGTAGCAAAAGTAAGGGGCGAATATAGTCTTAAGGAAAGAGTGGTCAACCATTCGATTCAAGCAAAAATATTGTTGTTCTATATCTTACTACAAAGCAAGTTACAACAGAGAGGCCACACCTGAACCTTGTAGACACGTTTCAATAGTTGTAATAGGTCGAAAATAAGTTACACAAGCTAAAGAAACTAAGTCTAAACTGTTTTGAGCATTAGACTTGTTAAAAATCACATTTTAAGCCTAAAAGTGGACTGTTTTGTGAAATATTTAGTACCTGAACTTATAAGACTATAATGAACTCGTATAAAATTGTTAATGCATGCTATTAATGATTCCAAATCATTGTTATGACTAAAGCTAGTAAGAAGAATAAGTTAGGATCTATTTTTTAAGCCTAAAGTGAGCGTTGATATGTCAAAATTGCCTAGATGACTAAGTAAAGTGAGAGGATGATAAAAGTAATGTGACACCCCCAAACCCAGGTACTTCATTCCCACAGGATTTAGTTCTCACTAAATCAAACATTCATATCTAACTACCCATCATAATAAAAATGGATAAATAAAACCTTTCCCATTAAAGGGTTACATAATAAAAATCTCCCAGGTTATCTAACCTTTAAATACAATAATTCAAATGCAGAAAATTAATAAACTTCATTACAACCATTCAATTAAAATCTGAAAATCAAATATCAACATATTACAAGTCTTCAATACTTGTTCATCTTTCCTTGTCCCTTACTGGTGCTAGGTACATCAACCTTCTCATCTTTAACTATAATAGTTATATAAGCAAGAGTGAGCAAACAAAGCTCACTTGAAACAACAATAAATGAAAAATATTTACAACAACTGTCAAAGAAGAGGCTCGATAGAATTAAACAATATGATTTATCAACATTCTGAAGTATATAACTGAGGGTCCAAAGACCACGAACTATGTCCATAGTTATAAGTAATTTTTCAACTTAAACTTTAACAGTCATAAAGACTATAGGACTCCTCGTACTTAGGGGATCAACCTTTCAGTACAATGTATTGTGCACAAACATTTCAACGATAAGCGTAAGTTACCCCTAATAATAGGGTTGTTCATCTCAGTATTTAGAGTACAAGTCCGCACCAAAGTGAGTTTGGTTTGGATACATTTCAGGGTAATTTGGAATTCAACAAACATCAACTAAGGATTAGTTGAATAAAACCAATAACATCATACTATAGAATAATCGTAATTGAATCAACATGGTAAATTAAAGTCATGCTTTAGGAATAATCTAATAGCCTACAACTTGAATAACTATAACACACCTTGCTTGAACAATGTTAAGCCAAGGTTATTTAAAATCGAATACTAAGCATGCGTAGCAATTTGAACGATAAAATTGTTCAACATTAGTATGTATAATTGTGCATGCTAAACAACAAGTTAAGTACAAGAATAACTTGTTCAATATAAAAATCAAAGTTTAGAAAGCTTGCATCATTTATAAGGTAATCGAATTGGAAACGATAATTGGTTCAACAAGATAATGGATTAGAGAACTTGCCTTGCTCGTAGGATAAACCGAACAATTCGAATCTCAATACCCTATATATATATATATATATATATATATATATATATGTATGTCATCATGACATAGTTAGTCACTACCACTTTACAAATATAACTAAGTACATTCATCATGTAGGTTTGATTATTTAATCACATAATCAAGTTATAACATAAGTTAATCGTTAATAACATGTTCATTCTAGATATAAAAATATTAAAATCATAACTTAATGAAATTATTATTAACACATAACCATTCCTTTAGACTTTGAGTACAAAATTAACACACGTCGAGACAATTACGCTAACTTCATGGTGCATGCCTCATTTATAATATGGGTTTAAGGCCAGGCGCTTGATGATGGCATTGCAGTAGCGACAAATAAATAAGCTGAAACGGTTATCATGCGGTATAAGTATACAAGGCCACAAAGAAAAATGAATCATTGGTACATATGCTGTTATAAATGCATTCTTCTTAAGACAACTTTAATAACAAAGATGAACAAAAGCCAAATTTGGCCTACAAGCTCCTTTCTAACAGTCTAATTAGCATGTAATTCATACAGAGACCTCATATAAACATAATTCAAAGACTCTTAACATGTTTCTACCCATAAAGCAACATAAACAACAAATTTAAAACATCCAATTTCATTATTTTTTATAAAAACTCATTTTTTTTTATGTTTTCAATGAAAATAAACACTGTGAATTTTTTTTTCAACCAAAACAGTTAATTCAAAGCACTTTATCAATGTTTATACATACTATATCAAATTCAATGGTCAATTTATCAACTAAACAACTAATAAACCCTTAATTTCTACCTTAAACTAAACCATACTCATTCACATAAACTCCACATTCATAACATCAATTCATTGACTATAACTTATGAAAATAGTTTTACAACACTAGTTTATCATATAAAGCTACATACATAACAAATAATTCAATTTCTACAAAGCTTTTATGGAGAAAAATTGGGAGAGAGAATACAACTATAACTTTAAAAAGAACAAAAATAATAGAGTTTAGATGATACCTTGTTTGAAGAAGATGATAGTCAACCCTTTTGATTCTCAAGCTTCTTCTTCTCTCCAATTCCCTAGCCTTTCTTCCCCTCTTCTTTTCTCTTTGTAAACTCTCTTCTCCTCTCTATTCTAATTCTACGTCTTAGAAATATAACGTATAATAATAATAATATAGATTAATTATATAATATAAATACTAACTTAACTGACATCAGTTATGTTTTATTTGAAAATCAAAAGCCATAAGGCTTGTTTGGCTAACCACTAAAAAAAATAATCAATTAATCCTTATGCCTTGTTTGGTAAAACTCAATTAGAATAAAGACTTAATAGACATTAGGCCTTGTTTTGCAAAACTGAATTAAACTCCTTTAATTTATTTTAATAACTCCTTTATAAAAGGTTATTTGTGACACTTTTATTTAATTACTCTAACACATAAATCAATACCACAAAATTATAATTTTCGGTATAATTATAACTTTATTTAATCAACTAACACATCCTTTTAATTAAAAATTCAAATAAAAGAATAATAATTCAATTAATCAAAACTCTCTAACTTAATAATTAAATTAAATTAGCATATAATAATTAATATCCTTAATTATTTATTTAACAAATAATTAACCAAATCAGATCAAAATTGAAAAGTTACAAATTCAACCATAAACACATCCATTAAATACTTATATAATTCAATAAATATTTAATATAACAATTAAAAATTCTGGAATGTTACATCATTCCCTCCTTACAAGGATTCTGTCCTCAGAATCACAACTCAAACAACTCATTTGTCACATTCTCCCCTACTTACAAAGATTTTGTCCCCATAATCGAAGACACGGATTAAACATATAACTCAGGGTAATTCTTCATCATTTCAGCTTCGAGTTCCAACGTAGCCTCTTCGACATTGTGGTTCCTCCATATTACCTTCACAGAAGGTATCACTTTATTTCTGAGCACTTGTTCTTTCCCGTCAACTATCTGGATAGGAACCTCTTTATAGGACAAGTCTTTCTCAAACTGTAATGGCTCGTACTCGATTACGTGCTTGTAATCAGATTTATATGGTTGTAACACCGAAACGTGAAAAACATTATGAATGTTTTGCAATTCTGGAGGTAGAGCTACCTCGTAAGCCACCTCTCCAACTTTTCGTAGTACTTCGAAGGGTCCAATAAATCTCGGGCTTAGTTTCCCCTTTTTACCAAATCAAATTTTTTCTTTCCAAGGAGAAACTTTTAGGAAAACATAATTTCCTACATCGAATGCACGATCTTGTCTGTGTGGATCAACATATTTCTTTTGCCTGTCTTGAGCAGCTATCAATCTTGTCCTGATGAGTTTGGCAACCTCAGCACTTTGTTATACCAATTCTAGTCCTAACAGTTGACGTTCACCGACTTCATCCTAGCACAGTGGAGTTCTGCACCTCCTGCCGTATAATGCTTCGTAAGGCGGCATATCAATGCTTGCATGGACTGTTATTGTAGGCAAATTCCACCAACGATAATTGTTCATCCCAGCTTCCTTTGAAATCCATGACGCATGCTCTCATCATATCTTCCAATGTCTGAATCGTTTGTTCACTTTGGCCATCTATTTGCAGATGATATGTCGTACTCATTCGCAACTATGTTCCCATACATTCTTGTAGTCTCTTCCAGAAGTTTGATGTGAACCTCGGATCTCTATTTGACACAATTGAAACTGGAACTCCATGTCTCGTCACGATCTCTTTAACATATAACTTTGCCAGCTGATCAAGATTGAATCTAATCTTTATTGGCAAAAAGTGTGCAGATTTTGTCAATCTGTCCACTATAACCCATATCGCATCATATCCTTTCTGAGTCATTGGGAGACCTACCACAAAATCCATTGTGATATGTTCCCATTTCCATTCCAGTATCTCTAATGGTTGAAGTAATCCGCTTGGCCTTTGATGCTCGACCTTGACTCTCAGACATGTTAAGCACTTTGCAACGCATTCTGCAACGTCTCTTTTCATATTTGGCCACCAAAAATGTCATCGCAAATCTTGATACATCTTTGTACTTCCTGGATGAATCGAATATCTCGAGCTATGAGCTTCTGTCAAGATGTCTTCTTTAATATCTGGTACTGCTGGAACCCAGATTCGTCCCTCGAATCTCAGTATCCATCGGTATCAACCTTGTATTTCACTTCTTTTCCCTCGACCACACTTTCTCTTATTTTTCTGCATTCCTCATCCTGCAGTTGAGCGTTCTTCACTTTGTCCACCAAAGTTAGACTGGCTTCCATCTGGAATAATTTCTCATCGGATTCTTTTGGAAATTTGATTTCCAACTCTAACATTGACATTGCTGAAATAAGCTCCTCCTTATCAGTTAACAACATCAATTTTTCACTGCCTTTCCTACTCAAGGCATCTGCAACCATGTTTGCTTTGTCTGGATGATAAAAGATCTCACAATCATAATCCTTTATCAATTCCATCCATCTCCTTTGACACATGTTCAGGTCTTTCAGAGTGAAAATGTACTTCAGACTCTTATGGTCTGTGTAAATCTCACATTTCTCTCCATAGAGAAAGTGTCTCCATATTTTTAAAGCAAACACAACCACCGCCAACTCTAAATCATGAGCCGGATACCCTTTTTTGTAGTCCTTCAATTGCCTTGATGCATACGCGATGACTTTTCCATTCTATATAAGGACACATCATAATCCTTTGTGTGAAGCATCACTGTACACCACAAAATTTCTTGTATTATCTGGTAATGACGACTCAGGTGCCATACTTAGCTTCTTTTTCAATTCTTGAAAACTTCCTTCACATTTCTCCGTCCAAACAAATTTTCTGATTTCTCGTCAAATTTGTCAACGGAGTGGCAATCTTGGAGAAATCTGGATAAACCGTCTGTAATACCACCCCGCCCAATCCCAAGAAACTTCTTACTTGATGGAGTTCTTGGTTGTTCCCAATTTATCACAGCTTCGACCTTTGATGGATCCACTGAAATTCCATCCTTGTCAATTACGTGCCCAAGAAATTGTACACATTCCAACCAGATTTCACATTTAGAGAATTTCGCGTACAACTTTTCCTTTCTTAGCGTCTCCAACGTTAGACGTAAGTGTTCCACGTGTTCTTCTTGAGTTCTAGAGTACACCAGAATATCGTCAATAAACACCACCACAAACTTGTCTAAAAATGGTTTAAACACCCTATTCATCAAATCCATGAACGCTGCAGGGGCATTTGTCAAACCAAAAGACATCACCAAAAATTCGTAATGTCCATACTGAGTTCGGAATGCCATTTTCGGTACATCCTCCTTCCTTACTTTCAGTTGATGATACCCACTTCTTAAATCTATCTTTGAGAAATATCTAGCACCCTTCAATTGGTCAAACAAATCATCTATTCTCGGCAATGGGTATTTATTCTTAATAGTGACTTTGTTTAACTCCCTATAATCAATACAAAGACGCATTGACCCATCCTTCTTCTTTATGAATAACACCGGTGCTCCCCATGGTGACACACTTGGCTGAATATATTTATTGTCCAACAGCTCCTGTAGTTGTACCATAAGTTCCTTCATCTCTATCGGAGCCATTATGTACGGGGCTTTCGATATTGGAACATTTCCTGGCGCTAAGTCGATTACGAACTCAATTTCTCTGTCAGGTGGAAGTCCTGGAAAATCCTCCGAAAACACGTCCACAAATTCCCTAACCACTGGTATTTCTTTTAGTTTCGCACCCTTCTTCTGAGTATCAACTATGTAAGCTAAATAACCCACACAACCTTGACTCAATAACTTCTTGGCCTGCATAATCGTCAGACATCTCATTTGTCTAGGCGATTTGCTACCATTGAAAACTACATTTGACGGAGTCATAAGGTTTACACATTTCTTTTGGTAGTCAATTATTGATCCACAATTGAACAACCAATCCATTCCCAAAATAACATCAAACTCTCCAAGCCTAATCGAAATTAAATCTACCATCAAAATATTTCCCTTAATGTTCACCCTACAGTTCTTGTATACGAACCTAACAGGAATTACTTCCTTATTCGCAATTTCTATGTTTAAAGGGAAATTCAATTCTTCACTAGGCAATCCTAATCTCATAGCAAATTCATCGAGATATAAATGAGCAAGTAGCACCATCAAATAATACATAAGCATCAATATCATTGATTGGGATAATACGACACCACATCCTTTGATTGCATGCATCTTGCATGCAGTCATGTTAAAGGTTCGGTATTTGTGGGTTTGGTTGATGTCGTCGGTCCAGTAATGGCCCATGTACCTCTACTGCTACCTCCCTTCCTTCCCGCAAGTGTAGCAAACATTCTTCTTGGGTTGATTGCAGTTTGGGGTGATGTGACCCTCCTGGCCACAGTTAAAGCATACTCGTTTCCCCATCAAGCATACACCCTTGTGAAACTTCCCGCATGTAGTACATGCTTCAAACTTCTTATTTTGCTAATTACCTTGTTGATTCCCAGCACCCACATTTTCATTCCACTTTCTTTTCAGATTATTATTACCATTCCCACTACCACCAACTCCATTCTTAACCTCCACTTCATTCTTCTTCTTTTTCTGTTCCTGATTGAACTTGGTTGCCGCCTCGCCTCCACCTTCAGCGAGAATTGCTTTTTCCATTGTGGCTGCAAATGTCTTCAACTGAAACAAGGAAACCCTACTAAACAACCAGGGCTTCAGTCCTTGTTCAAACCTCTTCGCCTTACGTTCATCTGTACTAACTTGGTATGGTGAAAACCTCGCCAACTCGTTGAATTTCGCGGCATACTCCGACACCGTCATCGTTCCCTACTTTAGTCCTAAAAACTGTACTTCTAGCTAACTCTTCGAACTCTCTTGGAAATAGGTCTCGAAGAACATCTCCTTGAACCTATCCCAAGCCATAACCCCTGGTCCTCCTCGAGTTTTATTGGCCTACCACCAATAACTAGCCTCTGCTTTCAACATAAATGTTGCAAAAGCAGTCTTTTGATCTTCACCTACTCCCGCAACATCAAACACTTTCTCTATCTCCATGACCCAGTTCTATGCCTCAATCGGGTTCATGAACCCACGGAATTCTGGTGGTCCAACTGCCTTGAAGTCCTTAAATGTTGTAGCTTGATTTTGTGGTTGATTCTACGGTTATTTTTGCAGTGCACCTGTCAGTAACGTCACCAGCTGCTGAACAGGGTTAGCTTTAGCATTATCGTTGTTGGTTCCTTCAGTGGTTCTCTGTCGAGGTGGTTGATGTCTTGGAGGCATTTTCTATTAAAACCACACTCATTAGATTATTACTCAACTCTTTTCAAGTAATTTTTACTTAAATTGCCCCCATAAAAGTAATCACCACATAACACATAACACTTTGGATAAAAGAAGATAATAATTTTTTTATTCATTCTTAATTCTTTGAAAACATCATATCAATAGCATCACTGCTATTTACATTATTTTCCTGAACTACTAAAGTTTCAGGACATCATCACCATATCCAGAAGTTAAATAACACTTGGGATTTACATAATACTTATCATAACATAAATCATAAATCAAGTACACTTCCTATGATGTCCTACTAAGATACTGCATAGCCTTACGACTCTCTTCTTCCATAATTCGGAACATGGTTCGATGATCTAATATGTACGAGGGTAGAATCTCGAACTAAATTGGGTAACCCATGACCCAATCCTGAGCTCAATTAACCACGGTGTTGAACATGTTATTCATTTCCTACATCTTCATTCTCTTTGTTTGTGCTTCTCCCTCTACTATTTCGGCTCATTGATCAGCTTCCTCGTACGCATCTTCGACTCTTGCCCTTTTTTGCAGATTCTTCTCTCAACTTGCTCTTCAACTCTGCAATTTCTGTACTCAATTGCTCGTTCTCTTCTTCAGTGTGAATCAGCTTATCTTCAACATTGTTCAGTCGTTCCTCTCGATCCTGGATCTCGTCATCCTTCTGTGCCATCGAGGTCTGTTGCTCAGCTACTATCTCTTGCAATTCCTCGACAGTATCTTGAAGTTCCACGTTGTGGTCATGCACCTCATCGTATATACGGCCAACTATCGAGTTAAGTGGAATCTTTTCCTCCTCGTCCTCTTCATCCGTCTATGGCAGCTCCACGGAATCCTCCTCGTCTGTCTCTATCTCATCATCCTCATCAGGTACTCTCTCCTTCTCAACTATTGTGACCAACAGAACTGTTTCCCGTGGCAGTAATTGTTCCCAAACTACCTGAATATCTCGAGGCTCCTCCTCCCTAGCTTGACTGGATCCTCCTATATTAGTCATCCTGTCAACCAAAGTTTAAGTTTTAATGACTAATAATTACTACTCGACACTCACGAGCACATAAGTTGTAAGCACATAAGCAAATAAGTATTTTATTACTTCTTCCTTGAAACTCGATAAGAGTTTATCATCACTATCTTTTTGAAGGTTACTTCCTAAGGCTTTTCCCCACCTAAGGTTCATAACCTAAGGCTTTGATACCAACTTGTGACACCCCTAAACCCAGGTACTTCATTCCCACAGGATTTGGTGCTCACTAAATCAAACATTCATATCTAACTACCCATCACAATAAAACTGGATAAATAAAACCTTTCTCATTAAAGGGTTACATAATAAATATCTCCCAGGTTGTCTAACCTTTAAATACAATCATTCAAATGCGGAAAATTAATAAACTTCATTACAACCATTCAATTAAAATCTGAAAATCAAATATCAACATATTACAAGTCTTCAATACTTGTTCATCTTTCCTTTTCCCTTACTGGTGCTAGGTACATCAACCTTCTTATCTTTAACTATAATAGTTATATAAGCAAGAGTGAACAAACAAAGCTCACTTGAAACAACAATAAATGAAAAATCTTTACAACAACTGTCAAAGAAGAGGCTCGATAGAATTAAACAATATGATTTATCAACATTCTGAAGTATATAATTGAGGGTCCTAAGACCACGAACTATGTCCATAGTTATAAGTAATTTGTCAACTTAAACTTTAACAGTCATAAGACTATAGGGACTCCTTGTACTTAGGGGGATAAGCCCTTGAGTACAATATATTGTGCACAAACATTTCAACGTTAAGCGTAAGTTACCCCTAATATTAGGGTTGTTCATCTCAGTATTTCGAGTACAAGTCCGCACCAAAGTGAGTTTAGTTTGGATACATTTCAGGGTAATTTGGAATTCAACAAACATCAACTAAGGATTAGTTGAATAAAACCAATAACATCATACTATAGAATAATCGTAATTGAATCAACATGGTAAATTAAAGTCATGCTTTAGGAATAATCTAATAGCATACAACTTGAATAACTATAACACACCTTGCTAGAACAATGTTAAGCCAAGGTTATTTAAAATCGAATACTAAGCATGCGTAGCAATTTGAACGATAAAACTGTTCAACATTAGTATGTAAAATTGTGCATGCTAAACAACAAGTTAAATACAAGAATAACTTGTTCAATATAAAAATCAAAGTTTAGAAAGCTTGCATCATTTATAAGGTAATCAAATTGGAAACGATAATTGGTTCAACAGGATAATGGATTAGAGAACTTGCCTTGCTCGTAGGCTAAACCAAAACAATTCAATCTCAATACCCTATATATATATATATATATATATATATATATATATATATATATATATATATATATGTCATCATGAGTTAGTTAGTAACTACCACTTTATAAACATAACTAAGTACATTCATCATGTAGGTTTGATTATTTAATCACATAATCAAGCTATAACACAAGTTAATCGTTAATAACGTGTTCATTTTAGATATAGAAATATTAAAATCATAACTTAACAGTCCTATTATTAACACATAACCATTCCTTTAGACTTTGAGTACAAAATTAACACTTTGTCGACCATTACTTAAACTTCATGCTTGCAAGACCATAGTTTATAATGTGGGTCGGCGCTATGGCACGGTGATGGCGTTGCAGCGTGACAAATAAGCTACTACAAGTCACACATGGCGGTGTGTCTTGGCTGGCTTTGCGACATGTAAATGAATCATTTGGTCATGGTAGGACGCTAAATCGTAATGCAATCTTGGCAGACAACTTGATAATAACATGAACAAAAGTCAATTTTGGCCTTCAAGCTCCTTTCTAACAGTCTAATTAGCATGTAATTCATACAGAGACCTCATATAAACATAATTCAAAGACTCTTAACATGTTTCTACCCATAAAGTAACATAAACAACAAATTTAAAACATCCAATTTCACTGTTTTTTTTATAAAAACTCATTTTTTTTTATGTTTTTCATGAAAATAAATACTGTGAATTTGTTTTTCAACCAAAACAGTTAATTCAAAGCACTTTATCAATGTTTATACATACTCTATCAAATTCAATGGTCAATTTATCAACTAAACAACTAATAAACCCTTAATTTCTACCTTAAACTAAACCATACTCATTCACATAAACTCCACATTCATAACATCAATTCATTGACTATAACTTATGAAAATAGTTTTACAACACTAGTTTATCATATAAAGCCACATACATAACAAATAATTCAATATCTACAAAGCTTTTATGGAGAAAAATTGGGAGAGAGAAGACAACTATAACTTTGAAAAGAACAACAATAATATAGTTTAGATGATACCTTGTTTGAAGAACATGATGTCCAACCCTTTTGATTCTCAAGCTTCTTCTTCTCTCCAATTCCCTAGCCTTTCTTCCTCTCTTCTTTTCTCTTTGTAAACTCTCTTCTCCTCTCTATTCTAATTCTATGTCTTAGAAATATAACGTATAATAATAATATAGATTAATTATATAATATAAATAATAACTTATCTGACATCAGTTATGTTTTATTTGAAAATCAAAAGCCATAAGGCTTGTTTGGCTAACCACTAAAAAAAATAATCAATTAATCCTTATGCCTTGTTTGGTAAAACTCAATTAGAATAAAGACTTAATAGACATTAGGCCTTGTTTGGCAAAACTGAATTAAACTCCTTTAAGTTATTTTAATAATTCCTTTATAAAAGGTTATTTGTGACACTTTTATTTAATTACTCTAACACATAAATCAATACCACAAAATTATAATTTTTTGTATAATTATAACTTTATTTAATCAACTAACACATCCTTTTAATTACAAATTCAAATAAAAAGAATAATAATTTAATTAATCAAAACTCTCTAACTTAATAATTAAATTAAATTAGCATATAATAATTAATTTCCTTAATTATTTATTTAACAAATAATTAACTAAATCGAATCAAATTTGAAAAATTACAAATTCAACCATAAACACATCCATTAAGTACTTATATAATTCAACAAATATTTAATATAACAATTAAAAATTCTAGAATGTTACAAGTAACCTTAGGCAACTAAAATACACATTGTTAGGAATAAGCATGTGAATGATATTCCTATTTATGTATGATTTGATTATGATATAAATAAATGAATATGCAAGTATGCTTGCATTAAGAAAAGATGTAAAGTTATTTAATAAATAATAGGAACATATGTACAAGGATTTAGAATGAATTGATCAAATATGTTAGGTTGATCCTTTTATGCTGTGACCCTTTAGGTTCTCCATATTAAACTGGTTGTGAATAAATCAATTAGAACAATTCTAATCTTATTTAAATAAATAAATTAAACTATTAATTTATTTAAATAAATAATATTTATTCTATAATAGGGATAAGCCTCCCTAGCGATCAACGACTTTCCAGGTAATATAAATTTCAACATTAATCATAAAAGAACCTTCGAGTAAATAGTTAACGTACAATTCAATTATTCCACCATACAATGTCCCAATTAAATATAAGACATGGAATTACTGTCAAGTCTTATTTTGTTTAATTATATGTATTTCGACTCTTAAATGCACAACTCCAAATCATGCAAATTAGAAACTCCTTTCTAATTTCATTCTGCCTTGGCCAAGGACTACTGGGTTGTCATTTATCGAATCACATAGGACATTTCTCTTCTTTTACTAGAAGTGGTAAATTCTTTATTGATCATACATTATCTCCATGTACAACTTATTATACACAAACATACCCTTTGATATACCCTTAAGGGTCTTAAGGAACAAGTCAAAGTATAACTCATCATACACAAGATACTATGATGATCTCAAGTCCAAGGATCACTTGTACTACTATCACTATAGGAATTCCTATTGACAGGCAAGTAAAACTCCATTAGGTATTCCTTAGCGAGCCACGTTCAGTGAACTTATTCTCCAATAAGCACCTACATACATACTTTAGTGTCTCCACACAAATGATCATGAGATCAATCATCCTCATCCAATGAGCAAGCAACGTATGTACCAATCTATTCGGATTCACTAATCCCCAATTTAGTAATCCAATGATTGGGAACTATTTTAGTTTTAAACTTTCTAAAAATTTCGATCTCATTAAAATGATCATCATCATTATTCTAAAAGCATTGCTTAAAACTATGGGTTTATCACATATTATAAAACAGCATCATGTAGATAATTAAAAGCCTTTAATAAATTAATACTTTTTATTAATAAATGAATAAGATTGTTTCAAAGTATATGCTTTATCATCAAACATGACTGGTGTGACACCCCCAAAATAGGTATACATCACCCTTTCTGAGTTGTCAATACATGGTACAGAAACAACTACAACTTTATTATTACAACAGTAAAACTGTGAGTTTAAATACAGATATTGCCATCTAAACAATATCCACATACAAATAAATCCTCATCATAATTATAGATACATTATTTTACAAAAATGGTGAGGACTACTAAACAACTCTCTAAAACCATCATTCCATACCCAGACTGCATTTCTCATACATTCTCGCCTCCGAGAAGAAAAAATGGAACAAAAAGGAAAAGGGTGAGCTCAACTAGCCCAGTAAAGAATATTATGACTACGATAATACAGAACAAATTATCGTTAGTCTTCAACAGGAAAAAATTTAATAGAATACAATAGACAACAAGTTTTAAATCAATACTCGCAGTGAAAAATATTAATTCATAGAAGACTTACGTAGAAGATGAAATCTACTAATATTTATGAATTTAACAGTCCATCATCAATATTTTTATCCCTGTAACATCAATCAATATATATCTGGAATCATATATTCATCCTTGCACTACAGGCCAAGGATATTAACCAGTTGGTCATGTTCATCTAAACACATGTTCATCTTTGCACTACGGGCCAAAGATATTCATCAGAAATCATTCATCTTTGCACTACAGGCCAAAGATATTCATCAGAAATCCTTCATCTTTGCACTACAGGCCAAAGATATTCAATAATATCATCATTTAAGACTGAGGATGATGAAAAATATATATATTTTTTTTAAAAGAAAGGAATCCAGTGAAACAAAATGACAAGGATTAAGGATTAAGGATTCGTACTTCTTTTTATCCACGTCCAAAAATACCTCAAAAATAATCATAGTG
The DNA here is from genome assembly GCA_020205605.1 of Panax ginseng. Classification (NCBI taxonomy): domain Eukaryota; kingdom Viridiplantae; phylum Streptophyta; class Magnoliopsida; order Apiales; family Araliaceae; genus Panax; species Panax ginseng. The sequence continues at coordinate 96,015,539 of CM035129.1, forward strand.
GTGTAAAATTCAAGAATGATCAAAACATGGATACAATCAAAGCTAGTATCCACAATAGATATTTTGGACGAAAAGAAAAATTTTCATTTTCCTAAATGAATAGTCCGTATTAAGTGAATAGTACCATATCGTGAATAGTAACTCGACACCAAAAGTTCCAAATTTGATAAAAACTTCGGACCAATATTTCAAAGATAATGATATTGAAGAAATAATATCATTACGAAAAAAATAATATCTCTTACCTCGAAAGATCAGTACTTCTAACTGGAATACTGGATATAGGCTATAACTTGAACTTTCACCGTATAGCAATACTCAAAGTATACTCAAAATACTCACAAGAATACGCTCGATAATATAGAGAGAGAAAACTTGATTTACGGTGTGATTTTCAATTCTAACCTAAGCACCTATTTATAGGAAAATGCTTTAGAACACAAAGCGAAAAATTTAATAAATTAATATTATATTTTTCTAAATATCTCTACTTTTACCACCATCTGAATTCAGCCTCTTAACCACATGTTAAATGAGTTTAAAAATGAAAAAAAACGTTTTTGTAATTAAAAATATTTTAAACTTCCAAAAATCAATTATTTTAACTTGAACTTCAATAATTCATAATAAATAGCCCTTTTATCGAAAAATTCGAATCTTACGATCTATTATAGGAAATTCAATTCTCTACAACTTTGCGTAAGAAAGTTTTTCCAAATTCCAAATGTAAATTGACCAAAAATCTACAAACGAAGCGATTTTAGAAATTTATAATCAAATTTCATCGATAAATAGGGTCCACCAGACATGTTTAACATGTTTTAAATATTTATTGCAACAAAAATACTATTCCTCCTCGTATACTCATATATCCCACATTCGTTGTAAAAATATCACCATTATTATATTATTAAAATATAATAATATATATTTAAATGAATTATTTTATCGAAAAAGATAAAATTTCAATTTTCAACAATTGTCACATTAAAATTTTCTCCATCTATATCCACATAAAATCAATATTTTCCTCATCATATGAATCAATAATTAATTATTCACAAATAATATTACAGAATCACAATATTGACAACCGAGCGGTTCCAGGAAGAGAGGGGCTTTCGATAAGAATTTCTCCTTCTTGGCGCAATGATTAGGTGACCAAACCTCTCCTTAGATAGAACTTTCTAGACATTGCCAATAATGTTATCTAATAATATTATTCAGATAATATGAATTATTGCTTCGATAATGAAAAGTACTGTATAATGACAATTATTGAAACAACAGCAGTATAAAATATCAACGCAACAATTATTGAACGAATAAAATAAAATACTAAACAGTAATTACTATAACCATTATTGAGTAGTGCCTTCTTACGTAAGAGTCAATAATTGGTACAATACCGTGTGCTACTGTGCAACAACGCATATTACTGTGTTTTAACCACCGGGTATTCCAACAAATTAAAGCGGTAACAACTACTGTAGTTATTTTTAAACAACTTATATTTGTCATTTTCTTCCTCTAATCGCTTTTTCGTTATGGGGCCCACATATGGGCTACCTTGGCCGTCATTTAATATTCCCAAACGATTTAATATTCCCCGACAACAATGAATATTTTATAACCACTTGCTTATTTTGAAATATTTGCGTATTTTACCTATAACTATCCACATTAATCACATCAACCCTTACTATTTCAAAAATAATAATTAGAAAATTAAATTTCATTTATTAATTATTTGGGGTCTTACAACCTCCCTCCTTATGAAATTTAGGTCCTCGAAATTGACATACGTACACAGTGTTTCAAAAGGTGAGGATACCTTGCTTTCATTTCCGCTTTCCAACTCCCGTGTCATTTCTCTATAGCATGGTTCCTCCACAAGACTTTAACTTGTGGTATGACCTTCGTCGTAGGGACATGCTCCTTCCTATCCAAGATCTTGATGATACCTCCTCATACGTTAAGTCTTCGGCTATCTCGTCCGGTTTCTAACTCAATAACGTGGTTCGGTCTTTCACATATTTACGAAGTACAGATATGTGAAACACATTATGAACACGAGACATACTTGGAGGTAACGCGAGTCTATAGGCTACATTTCCTACTCGGTCAAGAATTTGAAATGGACCAATAAATCGTGGATTGAGCTTTCCTCTCTTCCCAAATCTTGTAACTCCCTTCCATGGAGCAACTCGCAACAATACATGATCCCCTATACTAAATTCCATGTCCTTTCGATGAAGATCCGCATAACTCTTTTGTCGATCTTGTTCCATTTGTATACGTTATTCGAATCATTTGGATCTTTTCGGTAGTCATATCGTATTAACTCGGGTCCCAAATAATGTTGCTTCACCCACCTCGTCCCAACATACCTGGAGAGCGACATTTTCGTCCATATAATGCTTGAATGGAGCCACACCTATACTTGCACGATAATCTTGTTGTTGTAGGAGAATTCCACTAATGGTAAATACTTATCCCAACCGCCTTGAAGTCTAGGACACGAGTCTTAATAAATCTTCAAGAGTTTGAATAGTCCTCTCTCGATTGTCCGTCTGCTTTGAGGATGGTATGCGAATCCTAATCGTAAAACCGCACCCATAGCTTTTTGCAAGCTAACCCAAAATCTTGAAGTGAATCTTGGGTCACGATCCGAAACTATAGATACTGGCATGCCATGCAACCTCACAATCTCATTTACATACATACTAGCAAGACGTTCAAGAGAATAAGTCTCCCGTATCGGCAAGAAATGTGCAGACTTGGTTAATCTATCAACAATAACCCAAATAACATTTATGCCTTGAGAAACCGTGGGAAGACCCGTAACGAAATCCATGGTAATGTGTTCCCACTTCCATTTCGGAATCTCAAGTGGTTGCAATGGTCCCTTAGGCACTTGATGCTCCGCCTTTACACGTTGACAAGTTAAACATGTTGAGATAAACTTTGCAATCTCTCTCTTCATATTGTTCCACCAAAATGTATGTCGAAGATCACGATACATTTTAGTACTTCCAAGATGGATTGCAAATGGTGTATTGTGTGCCTCCATCATGATCTTGTACTTCAAATTAGAATCGTTAGGAACACAAAGTCCAGAGTGGGCTCAAGTATTCCTTCTTCATCAATTCTCGCTCCTAATAGCACCTTTCTTGTACTTTCTTCTTCATATGCATCGGCTCGGCCTGGGTGGCTTGAGCAACCTTAACTTTTCTATTAAAGTTGGCTCTATGCGTATACTTGACATCATCGCACTCGCTCCTCGCATATGATCTTCTACTCAACGCGTCGGCTACCACGTTAAACTTTCCGGGATGGTATTGAATAGTGTGGTCGTAGTCTTCAATAGCTCGAGCCAACGTCATTGCCGTGATGTTAAGTTCTTTGAGTGAAGAAATATTTAAGACTTTTATGGTCTGAATATATCTCCACTTTCTCCCCATAAAGATAGTGCCTCCAGATCTTTAGTACGAAAACGACTGCTGCCAACTCTAGATCATGAGTAGGATAATTCCTCTCATATTCTTTAAGTTATCGCGAGGCATAGGCTATGACTTTCCCATGTTGCATGAGAACACATCCTAACCCTTTGCCCGAAGCATCGCTGTAGATAACAAATCCATCCGTACCATATGGTATTGTTAGAACAGGTGCCGAAATAAGTCTCCTCTTAAGCTCTTGAAAACTCTTCTCGCATTCCTCGTTCCATATGAATTTTGTATCCTTTCGAGTCAGATGAGTTAACGGAGTAGCGATTCGAGAAAACCCTTCCACGAATCTCCGATAATAACCAAATAAACCCAAAAAGCTACGATCACTTGACCACCGTCTTCGATTGCTCCCAACTTTGTATTGCTTCAATCTTCGCCGTCAATGATACTCCATGTTTTGACACTGATGCCCAAGAAATGCTACTTCCTCAAGCCGAACTCGCATTTCTTTAACTTAGCATATAGCTTGTTTTCACGGGCCTTTGTAGTACCGGCTTTCAAATGGTGCTCATGATCTTCACGACTTTTGGAATATATGAGGATGTCATCAATAAAGACAACAACGAACTGATCCAAATATTCCTTGAATACTCGGTTCATCATATCCATGAAAGCACAAGAGCATTAGTCAATCCAAAAGACATGACTAGGAATTCATAATGCCCGTACCGAGTTCTAAAGGCAGTCTTTGGAATATCCTCAGTTCTAATCTTCAGCAGATGATATCCAGAACGAAGATCGATTTTGAAAAGAATTGTGCTCCTTGCAACTGGTCAAACAAGTCATCAATACGAGGTAAAGGATACCTATTCTTGATGGTGACATGGTTCAATTCCCGATAGTCAATACAAGTCGCATACTCCCGCTCTTTCTTCTTTACGAATAAAAAACAGAGCACCCCAAGGAGATGTACTTGGATCGAATGAAACCGATGTCCAACAATTCCTGTAGTTGGACCTTTAACTCCTGAAGTTCAATAGGAGCCATTCGATATGGGGTTTTAGAAATGGGCTTTGTACCAGGTTCAAGGTCAATAAAGAATTCAACTTCACGTTCTGGGGGTAGACCGGGAAGTTCTTCAGGAAATACGTCAGGAAAGTTAATAACAACAGGAATATTATTCAATTTTGACGTGTCTTTATTCAAATCCATAACATGGGCTAAGAAATCTTGACATCCGTTTTTCAATAAACGAATCGTTTTATGATTAGATATGACAGTGATTGATTTTAATGGTTTAGTTGCCTGAATTCGAACAACAGGTTGATTAGGAATATGAAAACTAACAACCTTACGAAAACAATCAATTTTGGCATGATGAGTAGTTAACCAATCAATCCCTAAAATCACATCAAAAGCAAGTATCTTTAAAGAGATAAGGTCAACAGGTAAGATAAGGGTGCCAACTTGGATTAGACAAGATTTATAAACAGTGGATGTGATGAAAGTTTCTCCTAACGGAGTTTCCACAGATAGGTCAAAGTCTAATTTTTTCGGAGTCAGATTTAAACGTTGAGCACAAGCAGGAGAGATAAATGAATGGGTAGCACCGGTATCTAGTAAAGTATAAACTTCACAAGAATTTATAAATAGCTTACCCGTGATCACCTCGTTTGGGTTCCTCGCATTTTGACCAGTCACAACAAACGCTCTTCCAAGAACCGTTGACTTTGACTTTTCTGGGACAGTCTTTTGAATCACCGTCCCCGCTGAACTAGGTTTCGCTACCGTGCAATCTCGAGCGATATGTCCTTCCTTTCCACAATTATAGCATACCTGGAACTGTTGTGGGCAGTTTGGACTGATATGTCCCTCTTTCCCGCATTTATAGCATATGACCGGTGGTCGTTCTCCTCCCTTGGAACCAGTTTCTGCTGGCACTGTCGTCTTCACATGGTCGTTGTTGAATCTCCTCTTTTTAAAATCTCCTCCTGACTCGCTTCTTCTATTTTCATGGCCATGATTACCACCAGTGTGGTTACCATTTTTGTCCATCTTTTTCTTTCTCCACTTTGGTTATTGTTGTTTTGTTGATCGCTATCTCCTAGATGATCCTCGATTGTGGTACCTCGGTTGACCGTACTTTCGTTATCTCGCTCTAACAATTGAGCCACATTAACAACATCCTAATAGAGAGAAAATTTATGAGAGATGAGATATCTTGATGTATGCCGGGTTTCAAACCTCTCGTAAACATCTGCGTCATACGTTCCTCATTCTCCACCAAATGAGGTGCAAACTGGATAACTCCTGCAAACTTCGCCTCATCTTGAGACACCGCCATGTTGTTCGCTCCGGTCTAATAAACTCCACTTCCTTCATATAGACGGACACTTTCGTGAAAGTATTTGTCATTAAATAGTTTCTGAAACGTCTCCCAAGACATCTTTGAGTCGGTTTGGATGGGTACGCTTCACGAACTCCCACCAAGAGATCTGCCTCGCACGGAACATAAAGGTGGCGAATGGAACCTTCTGTTCCTCCATGCATCCCAAGACATCGAATATCTTGGTAATTTGCTTGACCCATGTTTCGCCCATGATCGGATCTGGCTTTCCCTTAAATTCGTGGTCCCAACTCTTTGAATCGCTTGTCATGACAACCCGTGAATTGCTATCATTTCCTCCTATGTTTTGAACACGAGTCTCCCTCGTCGATTTTGCATGAATCGCAAAAAAAAGCTTCTAAACATTGCGTCGTTCATCGTCGTCGGTGGTGTTGTTCACGGGAGGAACATTGCCCGACATGTTGCACGTTCTCCTCGTTAGTGAGTACAGCGTCTCCACGGTCTCATTTCCATTGTTAATATTCTCGATCGACATTCTCAAATATCATCATAAAAAAGGGTTAATTAAGGAAATCAATATATCACATAATATCCCTATATCTTGACCAACTATCAAATAAGCTTAGGTAGGACACACTAGCGAAGGATTTACTCGCCTCTCCTCTCTAGTTCTATTCCACGATCTCCGCCAGAGATCATATCCCTAAGCTCGATACCAATTGTGACACCCCCAAAATAGGTATACATCACCCATTCGAGTTGTCAATACACCAGTGTGTAAACAACTACAACTTTATTATTACAACAAAAAGCTGTGAGTTTAAATACGAGATATTGCCATCTAAACAATATCCACATACAAATAAATCCTCATCATAATTATTGATACATTATTTTACAAAATGGTGAGGACTACTAAACAACTCTCTAAAACCATCATTCCATACCCCACTAAGTAATCGCTACATTCTCGCCTCTCTCGAGAAAAAAAAATGGAACAAAAAGGAAAAGGGTTAGCTCAACTAGCCCAATAAAGAATATTATGACTAAGATAATACGAACAAATTATCGTTAGTCTTCAATAGGAAAAATTTAATAGAATACAATAGACAACAAGTTTTAAATCAATACTGCAAATGAAAATATTAATTCATAGAAGAGTTACGTGAGAGGATGAAATCTACTAATATCTATGAATTTAACAGATCCATCATCAATATTTTTATCCTCGTAACATCAATCAATATATATCTCGAATCATATATTCATCCTTGCACTACTGTGCCAAGGATATTCACCATTAATCATGTTCATCTAAACACTGCTCATCTTTTACACTACGGCCAAAGATATTCATCGAAATCATTCATCTTTGCACTACAAAGCAAAGATATTCATCGAAATCATTCATCTTTGCACTCTGAGGGCCAAAGATATTCAATAATATCATCATTTAAGACCGAGGATGATGAAAAATATATTTTTTAAAAAGAAAGCGAATCCATTGAAATAAAATGACAAGGATTAAGGATTAAGGATTAGTACTTCGTTTTATCCACGTCCAAAAATACCTCAAAAATAATCATAGTGGTGTAAAATTCAAGAATGATCAAAACATGGATACAATCAAAGCTAGTATCCACAATAGATATTTTAGACGAAAAGAAAAATTTTCATTTTTCGATGAATAAAGGCTGTATTCGTGAATAAAGATCAGATATCGTGAATAGTAACCCGACACCAAAAGTTCCAAATTTGATAAAAACTTGGACCAATATTTTAGCATAATGATATTGAAGAAATAATATCATTACGAAAAAAATAATATCCTTACCTCGAAAGATCAAGATTTAATCTGGAATCTTTTGGATATAAAGCTATAACTTGAACTTTCACCGTATAGCAATACTCAAAGTATACTCAAAATACTCACAAGAATACGCTTCGATAATATAGAGAGAAAACTTCATTTACGGTGTGATTTTCAATTCTAACCTAAGCACCTATTTATAGGAAAATGCTTGTAACACCAAAGCAGAAAATTTAATAAATTAATATTATATTTTTTTCTAAATATCTCTACGCACACTACCATCTGAATTCAGCCTCCTAACCACATGTTAAATGAGTTTCAAAAATGAAAAAAAAAAATTTGTAATTAAAAATATTTTATACTTCCAAAAATCAATTATTTCGGAACTTCGAAACTTCAATAATTCATAATAAATAGCCCTTTTATCAGAAAATTCGAATATCGCGAGTTATTATAGGAAATTTAATTCTCTACAACTTTGCAGAAGAAGGTTTTCCCAAATTCCAAACAGAAATTGACTGAAATCTACAAGCCAAGCGATTTTAGAGGCTATAATCAAATTTCAGTCAATAAATGGGGTCCACCGACATGTTTAACATGTTTTAAACATTTATTGCAACAAAAATACTCTTCCTCCTCGTATACTCATATATCCCACATTTATTGTAAAAATATCACCATTATTATATTATTAAAATATAATAATATATATATTTAAATTAATTATTTTATCAGAAAAAGATAAAATTTCAATTTTCAACAATTGTCACATTAAAAATTTTCTCCATCTATATCCACATAAAATCAATATTTTCCTCATCATATGAATTAATAATTAATTATTCACAAATAATATTACAGAATCACAATATTGATGACCCTATAGCCTCCTGGAAAGAGGGGCTTTCCATAAGAATTTCTCTTTCTTGGCGCCTGAATTAGGTGACCAAACCTCTCTTTAGACAGAACTTTCTAGACATTGCCAATAATGCTATCTAATAATATTATTCAGATAATATGAATTATTGCTTCGATAATGAAAAATCTACGTGTAATGACAATTATTGAACAATGCGAAGATAAAATATCAACGCAACAATTATTGAACCAATAAAATAAAATACCGAATAAAGAATTATTCAGAACCATTATTGAGTAGTGCCTTCTTATGTAAGAGTCAATAATTGGTGCGATCTTTGTGTCTTCTTGTGCTGCACAACGCCGTATTCGTGTTTTTAACCACCGGGTATTCCAACAAAGGAAAACGATAACAACTACGCCTGTTATTTTTAAACAACTTATATTTGTCGTTTTCTTCCTCCAATCGCTTTAAGTTATGGGGCCCACATATGGTCGCTTTTGCAGTCGTTTAATATTCCCAAAGACAATGCTGAATATTCCACGACCAAACGAATATTCTCCGACAACAATGAATATTTTATAACCACTTGCTTATTTTGAAATATTTGCGTATTTTACCCATAACTATCCACATTAATCACATCAACCCTTACTATTTCAAAATAATAATTAGAGGAAATTAAATTTCATTTATTAATTATTTGGGGTCTTACAATTGGCTTCTTTGAATCGTTCTTCTTTTTAGAAGATACTTTGGCCCCTACTAGTAAGACTTGGTCTTTCTTGGTTGGAAAATGACTCTCAGCTGTTTTTCAATATGTTAAGCAAATCAACGAAGCTGATATCTAGTTTGTTCATATGAAAAATTCACAACAATTGTGAAAGGAGTCTGGGAGTGAGTGCAAGATCAAATATTGGCTCAACTCTCCATCCATGACAAAACTTGTTGTCCTAATTGATAAATCAAATTGATTATGTTAAGGACTTTTATCTGTATTGTAGTGTCATCGGTCATTCTAGATCGGAAGAGCTCCATAGATATCTGATATCTATTAGTCCTACTTTCCTCACCATCAACTACTTGACGTGCAGGAGTATAGTAGAAGCATCCATAGTTTTATGCCGACGCTGAAGCTCGTTACTCATGTATGCGAGAATGATGCATTGAGCCAACTGTGCATCATCTTGTCATTTTTTAAAAATAGCAATCTCATCCTCAGAGGCATTGTCTGTGATGCCCCCAAATCCGGGTCCTCTAACCCCGGTTCGGTCATCACGATAAAATACAAACATCCACCTCTAAACAACATACGATAACTAAAATGTGGAATATAATAAACGTACGTCGTTCATTCAAAAGGTGTTACTAGTCCCAAGATACGATAATCTTAATATCATCTTTCAATCATACCCTAACATAAATATTAGTGTTCACATTACATAATCATAATTTAAACTAAGCTTAAGATAAATTCTGCTTCGCGTAATTATCCTACATCTTTCCTTTACCCTTGTCCTTTCCCGAGGTCTCGGGCTTAGCTACAATATAATTCATGATATAGCAAGGATGAGCAACAAGTTTTCTCAACAAGTTTAAATACAACAATAAGGATATATCATGATGAATGGAAAAATATCTGGCAATGGATTTAACAATATGAATATCTGAAGGATTCAACAATATGAATATTATAAGCAAAAATAATGATTGCTTTTAGAATAACTGATAGTCAAGTAGACTTTGAACTATAACACTCCAATGGAATCAATAGCTAATTGACTCTTTGGTTACTGGCTACAGAATAAGTACTTGAGGGGATCAGCCTCACGTACCCTATGTATATGAATAACATTTAAATCTGCTCTATTGTATCTTATATTAGATACCTGAGGTTCTCCCCTATCATAAGAGGGGTGTTCTTTCAGTCTAAGAATCCTTACCATCAATTGGTTTGGATAGCTTTTATAAAACTTTATACGTTTATGCGACCGAACAAAGGTTCGAGACTCTATCGATTTCTACGTTCAAGAGTTATTGAACTTTAATGATGTACAAGTCCAAGACTGTACGAACTCAAGTGCACTAAGTGCGAATATCAATAATATCGATGTGGGATAATTGTAAAGTAATTAAACCACTTACTAGCGTGCTTGGAGACAAGATTTCAAGCTTAAATGAATAACTTTCAATTCAACAATATCCTACTCAATTCAATATGAGAAGGATAGGAAAATTTTTACAAACTCAAAGTTGTGTGAGTTTGGAAACTTGCAACACAATAAATTCGGATACTTGCTCAATATAATTTAGGGTAAGTTTAGGGAAACTTGCTTAACAAAAGTAGGGTTCAAGGAACTTGAATAAACATATACCTGTTTGAACAAAATAAAGGTAGTGCATAAGGTTTAGATACTTGCATGTTTGCTCAGCTACAATATAATACTAGCTTTAACTAACTTGTTGAAACGACCTAATATTAACAAGTCGGTCTTTCAATTAGCATGTGTAAACTAATACGAGTCTACACTTAAAAGAATCAAGTCATCACATAACATGCTTCTCAACACATTACATGGAACATTGGTCATATATTACAAGATAAAGAGATCATGTAAGCATGCCTTAATACTTAAGACCAAAACCAGATCATCTTGGCAAGACTACGGGAGATGGTAGCAATTGCGCTACCGTCTAAACTTAGGGATGGCGCAATTACATTGTCTTGTCCCTTGGCCAGACCAAGGTTGAGCTTTTGCTCTCCTGAATTCAGTCCAACTCTAACATACCAATTACACATATATTTTAATATACGTACATGCTAGTGTTTCACACATAACACATGACCATACTTGAATTCATTACTTCAAGTTTAACTTACAAATTATATATCATTAAAACATAAAAGGTCATGTAATCATCATGATTTATAACTTGGTTATACACTACTCTGTAGTCATGCTTGTATATAGACAACACATAGTTTATATCCTAGAAATTTCCTTTTCTTTATGCTTATGCTTGCATAAGTGAAAACCATACATTAACCAAATGATGTTCATATTAATATGTCTATAGGCATAATGAATCCTAATACACATGCTTGAATGGTCATAACATACTTTACTCATTCCTTGATTATATTAGCTCCCTTAATCTAACTTCCTTTGAATTTAACACTAAGTCAACTTAGCATATACAAGGCATATTAGCATATAACTCATGCATTTACAAAATATATTAAAGCCACATATGCATGCTCAAATAGTTAGAACTTACTAGATAAAAGTCTTGGTAAGGTTCACTTTGCAAAGTCTTAAGTTTCTTATCTTTGAACTAGTCTACTCTTTCAATCATGTATGCTAGTGTGTTCAACCACTTTAGTCTTTCATTTCATATCAATATAAACCATATTAACATACTCATAAAGTCAGAATGCTCACATGATGTGTTCGTGACAAAGTTTACTTTTGAAATCATGAATCTCCTTTCAGGACCACAAGTATTGTGTCAATCATTGCTATACTTGTTCATCCTATATGCATGTGCTTATGTGTGCATATTAAAATAGTTTACAAGCTTGCTCTACCATGTACTAACAAGTTAGCATGAAACAAAAACAAAACAGAAAAAACATCGAGGTTTGGTGCGGAGATTGGCGCAATTTCTTATTTTCGCACCCTAGTATAATTAAGTAGCAATGCGGTATGTACCATGCCTGAGACAAAACTGAGTTTGGGTTATGGCGTAATTGCAACCTACCCTACAAATAAAATAAGGCGACTACATGGCGCTTATATCGAGAGAAGAAGAAACTCGTTTGCGGTTAAAGAACCCATCATGCAAAAATCTTTACAACATTGCTTCTAACATAACCCAACACACTTTTAAGCATGTATAACACTAAGAAACATATCCCAAATCAACTAACAACCAATTCATGCTTAATTCAAAGAATCCACCCATTAGACAATTTATCAAAAATTAATAATGGGTATGGAAGTTATACCTTTGTGACTCAATTCAGCTGCTCTCTATCAATCTACCCACTCTTAGCAAACTAATTCTCAGCAAATTGTAACAAGGAAGGTGAATTTCCTATTTATAGAAGATTGATTATCTATATAATGTTATTACCCCACAAATCAATCTATTGGCTTTCAAGAATGCACAATGGTTAGGAGAGAGTTGGTGAGAGTTGGTAATCTCAATCATGAATCTCACTCCCCATCTACTAATTGATCTAGATTGGTGAATTTAAGATGAAGAATAGAGTGGGATAGCTAGCTTGTTCACGTGGGAAGAAGTTGGACTCTTAATATGGGACAAGGAGCAAAACTCAACATTTTGCAAGAGAAATGAAATGCTACAATTGGCGTATACCATATATACACATAATATATACTTTGGTTATCAAATAGGTGTACAAAATTCATCTCATATAACATAGCTTATAATGATTTAAAGAATATACAATGTATTTCCTAATTACAAGGTATCTAGTAGTGCACATACATATAACAATATTATTATACAACTCACATGAATGCAAATAACTCTTACTATATAGTCTATATTTATATATATTATATAGACATATTAATGTGTCACCTTGTACTATATAAAATATACAATTAACTACCATATAATAAAGGTTTACTCTATTGCATGTTTGCACAAATCAACCAAGAAGATATATAATCACATGATACTCATTAATTATAATAATTATTAATTAACACATTATCAATTAATTACTCATAATTGCAATTAACCAATATGTTCAACTCTTGCCACCATATTCAAATAAATTGAATATTTAATTAATAATAATCTTATCAATTTCTTGATATTAAAATCTTAGGGTTAGTTCACTAATTTAAATAAACTATTAGTGTCTCCCTTTAATCATTTCATAAGTTCATATAACCACATAAGGTTTAAAATAAACTCACAAAACTAACTCATTAAAATTAAATCACATATTTAATTAATAAAGAGTTTAAAATTCACGGTCATTACATCCCTCCCCCCCCTTATAAAAATTTCGTCCTCGAAATTGTAAAAATAAGGTTACTCAAATAAAAACGGATAATTCGCTCTCATTTTCTCTTCTAGCTCCCACGTAGCTTCTTCTACTGCATGGTTCCTCCAAAGAATCTTAACGGAATGGATAATCTTATTCCTCAACTTACATTCCTTCCTATCTAGTATCTCGGGCGAGAACTTCCTCGTCTGATAAGTCTTTCTCGACTTCAATTGGTTCGTAGGAGATAACGTGATTGTAGTCCAGTTTATATGGTAAATATCTTGACACATGAAACATGTTGTGAATGTGCTCAAGTTCGGAGAATGTAACGCTACCTCGTCGCCACTTTCAGGCTACTCGCCTTAAAATCTCGAATACGATCCCTATGAACCTAGGGATCAACTTTCTCTTCTTCCCAAAACGAATCGTCCCTTTCCAGGGAGATAATTTCAGAAACGCATAGCTTCCTACTTCAAAATCTCTCTTCTTGCGATGCAAGTCTGCATACTTCTTCTGGCGATCTTGAGCTGCTACTAATTGTGCTCTTATCACCTTGATGATTTCTACCATCTATTGTACCAATTCTGGTCCCAATAGTCGACGTTCTCCAACTTCGTCCCAGCATAAGGGCGTTCTACATTTCCTCCCATACAGTGCTTTGTACGGTGGCATTCCAATACTGGCGTGATAACTATTGTTATACGCGAACTGTACTAATGGAAGGTAATTCTCCCAACAACCCTTGAAGTCCATCACACAAGCTCGGAGCATGTCTTCAAGTGTTTGAATTGTCCTCTCACTTTGCCCATCGGTCTGCGGATGATACGCGGTACTCATTCGTAGTTGTGTCTCCATTCTTTCTTGAAGACTCTTCCAGAAATTTGACGTGAATCACGGATCTCTATCTGATATAATAGATACCGGAACCCCATGCCTCGAGATAATTTCCTTGACATATAATTTGGCTAAATGGTCCAAACTATACTTAATCCTAATCGACAAAAAGTGAGCTGACTTAGTAAGACGATCTACAATCAACCATATGGCGTCGTGCCCTTTCTACGTTGCCGGAAGTCCCACCATAAAGTCCATTGTGATGTGCTCCCATTTCCATTCTAGAATTTCTAATAGTTGTAATAACCCGCTTGGTCGTTGGTGCTCTGCCTTGACTCTCTGACAAGTTAGGCATCTACTCACGCATTCTGCAACCTCTCTCTTCATGTTTGGCCACCAGAAATGGTGACGTAAATCTTGGTACATCTTCGTGCTTCCTGGGTGTATCGAGTATCTCGTATTGTGTGCTTCTTGCAAAATCTCCTATCTCAGTTCTGGTACTAGCGGTACCCAAATTCGTCCTTTAAATCTTAGTAGTCCAGTGCTATCAATCTTAAATTTCAATTCATCACCTTCAGTCACTCGCTTCTTGATGTTAATGCAATCTTTGTCCTTTTCTTGTGCTTCTTTAACCTTATCCAATATAGTCGGACTCGCTGTCATTGTAAATAATTGTTCGTTGGTCTCCATCGGATACTTAATCTCCAAGTCTAATCGTTCGAAATCTTTCACCAATTCTTCTTGAATAGTTAACTTTAATAACTTCTCTCTGCCTTTTCTGCTTAAGGCATCTGCCACTACATTTTCTTTGCCTGGATGGTACAGAATCTCATAATCATAATCTTTGATCAATTCTAACCATCGGCGTTGCCTCATGTTTAACTCTTTCTGCATGAAGATATACTTCAGACTCTTGTGGTCCGTATATATCTCACACTTCTCGCCATATAAATAATGCCTCCAAATCTTTAACGCAAAAACTATTGCTGCTAACTCCAGGTCATGAGTCGGATATCTCTTCTCATAATCTTTTAGCTGACGTAAAGCGTTCTCAATGACCCTGCCGTGTTGCATCAGTACACAGCCAAGTTCCTTGTGTGACGCATCACTATACACTATAAACCCTCCCGTGTTGTCCGGTAAAGCCAACACAGGTGCTTGATTAAGCCTCTTCTTCAATTCTAGGAAACTTTCTTCACACTTCTCCGTCCAATTGAACTTAATTATCTTTCTGGTAAGATTGGTCAACGGTGATTCTAATTTCGAAAAATCTCGAATGAATCTTCGATAGCATCCCTCCAATCCTAAGAAACTCCTAATTTCTGTCGGCATCTTCGGCTACTCCCAATTGATAACCGCTTCTACCTTCGCTGGATCCACCGAAACACCATTCTTGTCGATAACGTGTCCTAAAAATTGAACTATTTGCAACCAAAACTCATATTTGGAGAATTTTGCATACAGCTTCTCCCTCCTTAATGTCTCCAACACTATCTGAAGATGCTCGGCGTGTTCTTGCTCCGTTTCTGAATATACAAGAATGTCATCAATGAATACGACAACAAACTTATTCAAATACTGTTTGAACACTCTATTCATTAAATCCATAAATGCTGCTGGCGCATTCGTCAATCCAAAAGACATTACCAGAAACTCAAAGTG
The DNA here is from genome assembly GCA_020205605.1 of Panax ginseng. Taxonomy (NCBI): domain Eukaryota; kingdom Viridiplantae; phylum Streptophyta; class Magnoliopsida; order Apiales; family Araliaceae; genus Panax; species Panax ginseng. Next base: position 96,031,535 of record CM035129.1, read on the forward strand.
TCCATATCGAGTTCTGAATGCTATCTTTGGAATATCCTCTGGCCTCACTTTCAGTTGGTGATAACTGGTCCTCAAGTCAATCTTTGAAAAGTACTTTGCCCCCTTCAACTGATCAAACAAATCGTCTATCCTAGGCAACAGGTACTTGTTCTTAATAGTGACCTTGTTCAACTCTCGGTAGTCAATACAAAGTCTTAGTGACCCATCTTTCTTCTTTATGAATAAGACTGGTGCTCCCCACGGTGATATGTTTGGTCGAATGTATCCCTTATCTAATAACTCTTATAATTGAGCCATCAGTTCTTTCATCTCTATCGGTGCCATACGATATGACGCTTTGTATACTGGTGCTGTTCCTAGTGCCAAATCAATGACAAACTCAATCTCTCTATTCGGTGGCAATCCCGGAATCTCGTATGGGAAGACATCAATGAAATCCCTTACATTAGGTATCTAACTCAGTTCACCCTTGACTCGTTGAGTATCAACCACGTGAGCCAAATAACCTATACAACCCTTCCTAAGAAACCTTTGTGCTTGCACCATCGTTAGACAATGAGATTGTCTCGGCGATTTACTACCATAAAATACCACCTTTGACTTATTCGGAGTCTTAAGGTGCACGCACTTCTTCTTACAATCTATAACTGCTCCGTGAACCGATAACCAATCCATTCCAAGGATTACATCGAACTCCCCCAAACGAATCGGTATCAAATCCACTTTGAGCTTAAATCCTCGCAATTCGGTATAACAATTCCTATAAATGTATTCTACGGGGATAATTTCCTTATTCGCTACTTCTATGTTCATAGGGTGTTCTAATCTCTCATGGGGTAATCCTAACTGTTTAGCAAATTCTTCGGAAACAAAAGGGCAGGTAGCACCCGAATCAAATAACACGTATGCATCTATATCATTGATCAGAATGATACCTGACACCACATCCTTAGATTCCACCGCATCATGTACGGTCATGTTGAACGTTCGTGTCGTTGGTCCGTTAGCTTGACTGGATGGCCCTCCAATGTTCAGCCCATTGTTGTTTGGGTTGTCGCTAGCTGCATCGCCCTTTTTCTTCGGGCAGTCCTTAATTTGATGGTCTATGGCCCCACACGAGAAACAACCTCCTTTCTGCTTATTCAGACACTGAGGAGCCATGTGCCCCGGTTGTCCACAATGTTAACAAACACTCTTTCCCTTCATGCACTCTCCCAAGTGGTTCCTCCCACAGTTGTTGCACTTCATACTTTTCTTGGCCTCCCCTCCGGACTTATTACCTCCAGAGGATTGACTCTCCGTCCATTTACGCTTTTTGGGGTTGCTGCCTCTGCTGCTTCCCCCTTTTCTGCCCTTCCTGCCGGTCTTCTTTTCTTGTTTAAATCGAGCGATGGCTTCATTTCCTCCTTCGGCAAGGATAGCCCTTTCCAAAAGATCAGAGTAAGTCTTGATCTTCAACACAACCACTACCTTCTGCACCCATGGTTTCAGTCCTAGTTCGAACCTCCTTGCTTTTCTAGCCTCTGTGTCAACCTGATGCGGAGCGAATCGGGCTAACTCGTTAAATCTTGTCGCGTACTCTGCGACAGACATACTACCTTGCTTCAACTCCAGAAACTTAACTTCCATATCCTATTGGGTATTCTCCGAGAAGTAATTCTTGAGGAATAGCTCCTTAAATCTCTCCCAAGGAATAACTCCTTCGTCTGCTCAGCCCCTATTGGCTTTCCACCAATAGTTAGCTTCGCCCTTCATCATGAAAGTGACAAAACTCGTCTTCTATTCTTCGGCCACTCGTGCGACCTCAAACACCTTCTCCATTTCTTCTATCCATGTCTGGGCTTCAATTGGATCCAAGGTTCCCTGAAATTCCAGTGGTCCTACCAATTTGAAGTCCTTAAAGCTAGCCAAGTGTTGTCCTGGCTGCCCTGCTGCTGGCGGGGGTCTATTTTTCAATACCTCAGTTAATAGGTTAACGAAGTTCTACACTGGATCAACATTTTCCCCTCCACCATTGTTAGCGGATCCTTCCTCCCTCTGATTTAGTTGAACTCTCCTAGGCGGCATGATCTGAGAAAAGGAAGAAAATTATTAGGCTTTATGTGATATGCTATTCATGTTAGCATTAAGAAGTTTATGATGTCTATCAATCAATTTTGATTTAAATAAACAACTTCATTATCACAATAAAACTCGATGGATTTCCTCAACCAATCACTTACATACTCTACTTGAGTTTTCTACTAAGGTTATAACATAGGTTTCGCATTCCTAACATTTATAACCAACTACTTTGATACCAACCTGTGACCCCCCAAATCTGGGTCCTCTGACCCCGGTTTGGTCATCACGATAAAATACAAACATCAACCTCTAAACAACATACGATAACTAAAATGTGGAATATAATAAACATACGTCGTTCATTCAAAAGGTGTTACTAATCCCAAGATACGATAACCTTAATATCATCTTACAATCATACCCTAACATAAATATTAGGGTTCACATTACATAATCGTAATTTAAACTAAGCTTAAGATAAATTCTACTTCTCGCAATTATCCTACAACTTTCCTTTACCCTTGTCCTTTCCTAAGGTCTCGGGTTTAGCTGCAATATAATTCATGATATAGCAAGTATGAGCAACAAGTTTGCTCAACAAGTTTAAATACAACAATAAGGATATATCATGATGAATGGAAAAATATCTGACAATGGATTCAACAATATGAATATCTGAAGGATTCAACAATATGAATATTATAAGCAAAGACAATGATTGCTTTTAGAATAACTGATAGTCAAGTAGACTTTGAACTATAACACTCCAATGGAATCAATAGCTAATTGACCCTTTGGTTACTGGCTACAGAATAAGTACTTGAGGGGATCAGCCTCACGTACTCTATGTATATGCATAACATTTAAATCTGCTTTGTTGTATCTTATATTAGATACCTGGGGTTCTCCCCTATCATAAGAGGGGTGTTCTTTCAGTCTAAGAATCCTTACCATCAATTGGTTTGGATAGCTTTTATAAAACCTTATATGTTTGTTTGACCGAACAAAGGTTTAGACTCTATCTGACACAGTTCAAGAATTATTGAACTTTAATGGTGTACAAGTCCAAGAATGTACGAACTCAAGTGCACTAAGTGCGAATATCAATAATATCGATGTGGGATAATTGTAAAGTAATTAAACCACTTACTAGTGTGCTTGGAGACAAGATTTCAAGCTTAAATGAATAACTTTCAATTCAACAATATCCTACTCAATGCAATATGAGAAGGATAGGAAAACTTTCATAAACTCAAAGTTGTGTAAGTTTGGAAACTTGCAACACAATAAATTTGAATACTTGTTCAATATAATTTAGGGTAAGTTTAGGGAAAATTGCTTAACAAAAGTAGGGTTCAAGGAACTTGCATAAATATATACCTGTTTGCACAAAATAAAGGTAGTGCGTAAGGTTTAGATACTTGCCTGTTTGCTCAGCACAATATAATACTAGCTTTAACTAACTTGCGTTGAAACGACCTAATATTAACAAGTCGGTCTTTCAATTAGCTTGTGTAAACTAATACGAGTCTACACTTAAAAGAATCAAGTCATCACATAGCATACTTCTCAACACATTACATGGCACATTGGTCATATATTACAAGATAAAGAGATCATGTAAGTATGCCTTAATACTTTAGACCAAAAAAAGATCATCTTGGCAAGATCAATTGGATTTTGCCAGTAGCATTTCGCTTTAGTCTAGGATTAGGGATGGCGGCAATTTCTACATCACCTCAATTTAGTCTAATTCTCCACAGTGCAGTTAAGCTTTTGCTCTCCTGAATTCAGTCCAATTCTAACATCCCAATTACACATATATTTTAACATACGTACATGCTAGTGTTTCACACATAACACATGACCATACTTGAATTCATTACTTCAAGCTTAACTTATAAATTATATGTCATTAAAACATAAAAGGTTATGTAATCATCATGCTTTGTAACTTGGTTATGCACTACTTAGTAGTCATGCTTGTATATAGACAACACATGTATACTTTACTCACATAGTTCATATCCTAGAAATTTCCTTTTCTTTATGATTATGCGTGCATAAGTGAAAACCATACATTAACCAAATGATGTTCATGTCAATATGTCTATAGGCATAATGAATCCAAATACACATGCTTGAATGGTCAAAACATACTTTACTCATTCCTTGATGATATTAGCTCCCTTATTCTAACTTCCTTTGAATTTAAAACTAACTCAACTTAGCATATACAAGGCATATTAGCATATAACTCTCATGCATTTACAACATATATTAGAGCCACATATGCATGCTCAAATAGTCAGAACTTACTAGATAAAAGTCTTGGTAAGGTTCACTTTGCAAAGTCTTAAATTTGTTATCTTTGAACTAGTCTAATCTTTCAATCATGTATGCTAGTGTGTTCAACCACTTTAGTCTTTCATTTCATGTCAATATAAACCATATTAACATACTCATAAAGTCAAAATGCTCACATGATGTGTTCGTGATAAAGTTTACTTTTGAAATCATGAATCTACTTTCAAGACCACAAGTATTGTGTCAATCATTGCTATACTTGTTCATCCTATATGCATGTTCTTACGTGTGCATGTTAAAATACTTTACAAGCTTTCTCTACCATGTACTAACAAGTTAGCATGAAATAGAAACAAAAGCAAGAAAACATCGAGAGTGGTCAGGTAGATCGGTATAGCAATGTAAGGCTTTACCGCACCCTAAAATACAATTATTAGCATTTGCGCCATACACGAGACAAAAGCTGAGTTTGGGTTATAAATAGCAATGCGTTGCACCCTAGTACAAATAAGGCGCAGCTGCGCCGTGCCTACATCGTAGATGGCGAGACTACATTTACGATTCGACAACCCCATCATGCAAAAATCTTTACAACATTGCTTCTAACATAACCCAACACACTTATAAGCACAAATCAATCCATTCTTTACAAGATTATCTACATAATGTTATTACCCCACAAATCAATCCATTGGCTTTCAAGAATGCACAAAGGTTAAGAGAGAGTTGGTGAGAGTTGGTAAACTCAATCATGAATCCCACTCCCCATCTACTAATTGATCTAGATTGGTGAATTTGAGATGAAGAATAGAGTAGGATAGCAAGCTTGTTCACGTGGGAAGAAGTTGGACTCTTAATATGGGACAAGGAGCAAAACTCAGCATTTTGCAAGAGAAATGAGATGCTACAATTGGCTTATACCATATATACACATAATATAGACTTTGGTTATCAAATAGGTGTACACAATTCATCTCATATAACATAGGTTATAATGATTTAAAGAACATACAATGTATTTCCTAATTACAAGGTATCTAGTAGTGCACATACATATAACAATATTATTATACAACTCACATGAATGCAAATAACTCTTACTATATAGTCTATATTTATATATATTATATAGACATATTAATGTGTCACCTTGTACTATATAAAATATACAATTAACTACCATATAATAAAGGTTTACTCTATTGCATGTTTGCACAAATCAACCAAGAAGATATATAATCACATGATACTCATTAATTATAATAATTATTAATTAACACATTATCAATTAATTACTCATAATTGCAATTAACCAAGATGTTCAACTCTTGCCACCATATTCAAATAAATTGAATAATTAATTATTAATAATCTTATCAATTTCTTGATATTAAAATCTTAGGGTTAGTCCACTAATTTAAATAAACTATTAGTGACTCCCTTTAATCATTTCATAAGTTCATATAACCACATAAGGTTTAAAATAATTTACAAAACTAACTCATTAAAATTAAATCACATATTTAATTAATAAGGAGTTTAAAATTCACGGTCATTACATTGTCTACAACCATTGCAGGGATTGGCGTGTTAAGGACATAAGATAGCTTTTCAGCTATGAGAACTATTCTCAATTTCCTTAACCATATCGTTTAATTCGGTCCGATTAATTTAACATCTAATATGCTACGCAGTGATAGTAATTTTGGACATTGTAAAATTCTGTAAATGAATTTGTAGTTGACAACATTTTAGCATACATTCTTTTATTAATTACCAAAATAATTTAGGTCTTGTTTTAAATTGGTATCTCCCACTATTTTCTTCAAACTATATTACCCTCACTTATATAGTTCGGCAATATCTAATTAAAGATATGCTAGTGAGAATAAGGATCCCATTTCAAATGTATATAGCCTTGTGTGTGCATAATAAACTATATATAAATAAATAGGTAGACAACTCTTGTCAATTACATCAACTATGTAACTCCTTGTATTTTGCCTCATAGATCATAATGGTCAAGTGTGTGCACATCCGAACTAAAATGATCCAAGTTAAGTCATACCTAGCACTTCCATATATTTGAAAGAAAAACACTGTCCTTGTGTGTGCACAACAAAACAACATTGTTCAATCTATTTATAAGCATTAAATGTGATAAAACAACATCTTAAATATTTAATACATGCCTTGTGTGTGCACAACAAACTCATATTAAATATTTAATACTATATTATTTTACCATGCTAGAAGGCGACGTTCGATATTCCAAATAACTTTGAACGTTACAACTTAATATAAAATATTTGAGGGGTTTGTTATTAATTTGTCTCATCTTGTTTAGCGCGCATGCACATATGTGACGCCCCTAAAACAGGTATACATCACCCATCTTGGGTCGCCAGAAAATACATGGTACATAATACAAATACAACTTAATTATACAACAGTCGTGTAAAATACGACAAAACATAGCTGAGAGTTTAAACAAGAATATTGTCATCTAGACAATATCCACACTCAATGGAGTCCTCATTACAATTATTATCACACTATTATGGAATAGTGAGGACTACTAATGCTATTATCTGGACCGTCAATCCGTTTCCCGACTCGTCCCAGCTATATTCTCATTTCCTGAAGATAACAGTGAAAGAAAGGGTGAGCTCAACTAGCCCAGTATGAAATATTATGACTAAGATAATGTAGAATAAATTATCATTAGCCTTCAACAATGTTAAACTGATAAAATACAATAGACATCAAGATTAACTGCAACGGAATAAGCAATCCATTAGAAGAGTTAAGTAGAGCATGATATCTACTATCTTCTATGTTTTAAAATGTTTTCATCAATTTTTATCATTTGAGACTCGACAATAAATAAACCACATCATCGAATCATCCACGCACTCACGGGCCAAGGATATTCATTAAATCATCAATGGTCATGACTATCTGAATAATCCTGGTCATAATCATACCAAAAATTGTCCATCAATGCACTACAGGCCACTGAGGACTTTTACCACATCATTTATAACATTACAGGTCATGCTTATACCGAATGATCCCTGGTCATAATCATACCAAGTCTATCTATACACGTAAGCCAAAGATGACTTTCATCAAAATATAAGCATGAGGATGATGACAATGATATAAGCATTAATCAAATGAAAATAAGGATAAATATTAAAGACTTTAAATTTATCCAAATATTATCAATCACTTAATAAACTCATCATCTAATATTATTAATATTATAACAATATTTTAATCACTTCTTAAACTTATAAACAATTTATTTCAATTATTTACAGTTTACCAAATAATGCATTTAATCATTCAAAAATGTCATACTCATAAGATTTCATCACCAATGATCAAATCCCTCATAAAAATCTGCATATACCCTATATAGGATTCCCAAGCCATAAAATCCTATTTTTCAATTTTGTTACTTCACATAACATATTTAATTCATTTACTCATAACTAGTTCATTTTCATGAAAATACCAAATCAGATCCTAAAAATATTTCTTTTAAGGGATTTAGCGAATATAGTCCCATATTGAACATATATTTTCTAAAATTTTTTAAAATTCATTTACTATTTTTCATATGGCCAAAATCTTTGAATATTTAGACATTTATCATAAATTGTACTTTTGTCCAAAAATTCAAAAATTTACATGGTATACTTCTTTGTTATATAGATGTACTCCCAATAAAAATTTCACCAATTTTGGAGTTAACCACAAAGACTTATAAGGGTTTACTTTTAAAATAGTCTTTTCCCATAAAATCCATAACTCTTAATCTATACATCCAAAAATTTCCATTTTTGGACACAAACTAGAAAACTCATCAAATTATCATTTCCAATTTTTCCAGAATTTTTGAGGGTCAGAAAAATTACGAAACTGCCCCTGGCACAAACCCCTTTTGAATGAAAATACTATTCAGATGAATACAAAGGATCATTCACCATGCATGCGGTAATCCACATAGAGAGGTTATTCCAACAGAATAATAAAGAATGAAATAACAGAAGAATTCACCATGCATGCGATAGACCGCACAGACAGGTTATTCTCAATAGAATAATAAAGAATGGAACCGAATTAAATGCGTGGCCTTGCATGCATATGATATTCCAATAGAATAATAAATAATGGAACCAAACCGCACAGATAGGATATTCCAACAGAATAATAAAGAAATGAATAACAACAGAATTCACCAGGCATGTGATAGACCGCATAGACAGGTTATTCCAATAGAATATTAAAGAATGGAATAACAGAAGAATTTCACCATGAATGTGGTACTTCGCATAGACAGATTATTCCAACAGAATAATAAAGAATGGAATAACAACCCTTACGAGTACTGAAAGAAAATAACTCTCTTCGTGAATACGAAAGAATAATACCCCTTACTATAATAATAATATCACTTACCTTAGAAAGAAACTGGATACTGGAGTAGAGAGGTAGTAGACTTCTCTTCTTCTTTCTCTTTATAATTTCTTTCTATAATAATTGATCTAAAGCTTTAGTTAATTGGTGAGAAATGAAGGAAGAATGAGCTTCAATTTATAGGAAAATATAGTTTCGATAATTGCATATTTTGGGGCTCAAAATATTACAATACAATACCTCCAACTTTTTTTTCATTTTTAATTTAGTCCTGCAAGTATTATCAAACTTGCACCACCTCCCCTAATAATAAATAATGTGAATCAATAGTTTAATCATGTGAATCAATAGTTATAATCATGTGAATCAATAGTTATAATCATGTGAAAATACGAATTACAGTATAGTACCTCCATCTATATCTCTATTTTTAACTTAGTCATGCAAGTATTATCAATCTTGCACCAACTCCCCTAATAGTATAAGAATGTGATTTAATAGTACACACATGTTCACAAATAGTTATATAAACATGTGAATTAGTAGCAATTAATTACTCATTTATCCGATTAATTACCCGATTCATCAATATAACCCTTCGACATCAATTATCATCGGAATAAATGTCAATTTTCACTAACACTAATAATTCCAACACAATGGAACTATCAATTTCATATTTAATCAACACAATCTTATTCATCATTAATATTATAATTCACAATATTTAACAACCAGGTCGTTCCCAGGAAAGAGGGGGTTTTCCGATAAGTATTTCTCCTTATTGGCGCGCAATTAGGTGACCAAACCTCTCCTTGACAGAACTTCTAGACATTGTCAATATTACAAATAATAATATGAATAACTTTGCCATTTAAATTATTGATTTAATAATATAACATATTATGCAGATGATACTGTGACAATAATTGAATCAATAATATAAGAGATATGATGCAACAATTACTGTAGCAATAATTGAGTATAACTGAGTGATTTCTTACGTAAGCATCAATAATCAATACTGTGTGCTACTATGCAACCACACGTATTATTGTACTTTTACTACCGGGTAGTTCAACAGTTTTAACGATAACACTTTCGCCGTTATTTTTATAAAAAGATAATTATGTCGTTTTCTAACTACGACAATACTTCCGTTGTGGGGTCCACCAATGATTGTATCGTCATACGGATATTCCCCGACAAAAAGAATATTCCCCGACCAATCGAATATTATATAACCATTTGCTTACTTTGCAAAATTTGTAAATATTACCCACAACTATAACATTATATCAAATCCACACAATAATATTAAAAAAAATATTTCGAGAAATTTAAATCTTTATTCATAAAATTTGGGGTCTCACAATCTCCCCTCCTTATGAAATTTCTCCCTCGAAATTAATATATGTACCTAGTATGCCGAAGAGATGAGGATACCTTGCTTTCTTTTTGGATTGTACCTTCCCGGTTATTTCCTTTCTATCATGATTTTCTCATTTCTCATCTCCTGTATTTCAGATATCATTCTAGAATATAGTTTCAAAATAAGGGTCAATTGACATGCCACATATTATCTCTATACTCTGACCGACCAATTAAATACCAAATAAACTTAGGTAGGTCATACTAGCGAAGGAATTCCCCGTCTCTCCCCTCCCAGTTCTTATCTCACATCTCAGCCAGGGATCATATCCCCAAGCTTTGATACCAACTGTGACGCCCCCAAAACAGGTATACATCACCCATCTTGGGTCTCCAGAAAATACATGGTACATAATACAAATACAACTTAATTATACAACAGTCGTGTAAAATACGACAAAACATAGCTGAGAGTTTAAACAAGAATATTGTCATCTAGACAATATCCACACTCAATGGAGTCCTCATTACAAATATTATTACACTATTCCATAGAATAGTGAGGACTACTAATGCTATCATCTGGACTGTCAATCCGTTCCCCGACTCATCCCAGCTATATTCTCATTTCCTGAAGATAACAGTGAAAGAAAGGGTGAGCTCAACTAGCCCAGTATGAAATATTATGACTAAGATAATGTAGAATAAATTATCATTAGCCTTCAACAATGTTAAACTGATAAAATACAATAGACATCAAGATTAACTGCAACGGAATAAGCAATCCATTGGAAGAGTTAAGTAGAGCATGATATCTACTATCTTCTATGTTTTAAAATGTTTTCATCAATTTTTATCATTTGAGACTCAAACAATAAATAAACCACATCATCGAATCATCCACCGCACTACGGGCCAAGGATATTCATTAAATCATCAATAGTCATGACTATACCGAATAATCCTCGTCATAATCATACCAAAAATTGTCCATCAATGCACTTTCATGAGCCACCGAGGACTTTTACCACATCATTTATAACATTACAGGTCATGATTATACCGAATGATCCCTGGTCATAATCATACCAAGTCTATCTATACACGTAAGCCAAAGATGACTTTCATCATAATATAAGCATGAGGATGATGACAATGATATAAGCATTAATCAAACGAAAATAAGGATAAATATTAAAGACTTTAAATTTATCCAAATATTATCAATCACTTAATAAACTCATCATCTAATATTATTAATATTATAACAATATTTTAATCACTTCTTAAACTTATAAACAATTTATTTCAATTATTTACAGTTTACCAAATAATGCATTTAATCATTCAAAAATGTCATACTCATAAGATTTCATCACCAATGATCAAATCCCTCATAAAAATCTGCATATACCCTATATAGGATTCCCAAGCCATAAAATCCTATTTTTCAATTTTGTTACTTCACATAACATATTTAATTCATTTACTCATAACTAGTTTATTTTCATGAAAAATACCAAATCAGTCCCAAAAATATTTCTTTTCTGGGATTTGGCAGAATATAGTCCCATATTGAACATATATTTTTCTCGGAATTTTTTTAAAATTCATTTACTATTTTTCATATGGCCAAAGCTGAATATTTAGACATTTATCATAAATTGTACTTTTGTCCAAAAATTCCGAAATTTACATGGTATACTACTGTTATATAGATGTACTCCCAATAAAAATTTCACCAATTTTGGAGTTAACCACAAAGACTTATAAGGGTTTACTTTTAAAATAGTCTTTTCCCATAAAATCCATAACTCTTAATCTATACATCCAAAAATTTCCATTTTTGGACACAAACTAGAAAACTCATCAAATTATCATTTCCAATTTTTCCAGAATTTTTGAGGGTCAAAAAAATTACAAAACTGCCCCTGGCACAAACCCCTTTTGAATGAAAATACTATTCAGATGAATACAAAGGATCATTCACCATGCATGCGGTAATCCACATAGAGAGGTTATTCCAACAGAATAATAAAGAATGAAATAACAGAAGAATTCACCATGCATGCGATAGATAGCACTTACGCATGAGGTTATTCTCAATAGAATAATAAAGAATGGAACCAGGTCATGCGTAAACCGCACAGACATGATATTCCAATAGAATAATAAAGAATGGAACCAAGTCATGTGTAAACCGCACAGATAGGATATTCCAACAGAATAATAAAGAAAGGAATAACAACAGAATTCACCAGGCATGTGATAGACCGCATAGACAGGTTATTCCAATAGAATATTAAAGAATGGAATAATAGAAGAATTTCACCATGTATGTGGTACTTAGCATGTATGCAGTTATTCCAACGTAATAATAAAGAATGGAATAACAACTCTTCACAGTCTTGAAGAAAATAACTCTCTTCGTGAATACGAAAGAATAATACCCCTTACTATAATAATAATATAACTTACCTTAGAAAGAAACTGGATACTGGAGTAGAGAGGTAGTAGACTTCTCTTCTTCTTTCTCTTTATAATTTCTTTCTATAATAATTGATCTAAAGCTTTAGTGAATTGGTGAGAAATGAAGGAAGAATGAGCTTCAATTTATAGGAAAATATAGTTTCGATAATTGCATATTTTGGGGCTCAAAATATTACAATACAATACCTCCAACTTTTCTTTCATTTTTAATTTAGTCCTGCAAGTATTATCAAACTTGCACCACCTCCCCTAATAATAAATAATGTGAATCAATAGTTTAATCATGTGAATCAATAGTTATAATCATGTGAATCAATAGTTATAATTATGTGAAAATACGAATTACAGTATAGTACCTCCATCTATATCTCTATTTTTAACTTAGTCATGCAAGTATTATCAATCTTGCACCAACTCCCCTAATAGTACAAGAATGTGATTTAATAGTACACACATGTGCACAAATAGTTATATAAACATGTGAATTAGTAGCAATTAATTACTCATTTATCCGATTAATTACCCGATTCATCAATATAACCCTTCGACATCAATTATCATCGGAATAAATGTCAATTTTCACTAACACTAATAATTCCAACACAATGGAACTATCAATTTCATATTTAATCAACACAATCTTATTCATCATTAATATTATAATTCACAATATTTAACAACCAGGTCGTTCCCAGGAAAGAGGGGTTTTCAGATAAGTATTTCTCATTATTATTGCGGCATGATTAGGTGACCAAACCTCTCCTTGACAGAACTTCTAAACATTGTCAATATTACATATAATAATATGAATAACTTTGCCATTTAAATTATTGATTTAATAATATAACATATTATGCAGATGATACTGTGACGATAATTGAATCAATAATATAAGAGATATGATGCAACAATTACTGTAGCAATAATTGAGTATAACTGAGTGATTTCTTACGTAAGCATCAATAATCAATAGTGTGTGCTACTATGCAACCACACGTATTATTGTACTTTTACTACCGGGTAGTTCAATAGTTTTAACGATAACACTTTCGCCGTTATTTTTATAAAAAGATAATTCTGCCATTTTCTAACTACGACAATACTTCCGTTGTGGGGTCCACCAATGATTGTATCGTCGTACGGATATTCCCCGACAAAAAGAATATTCCCCGACCAATCGAATATTATATAACCATTTGCTTACTTTGCAAAATTTCTAAATATTACCCACAACTATAACATTATATCAAAATCACACAATAATATTAAAAAATTATTTCGAGAAATTTAAATCTTTATTCATAAAATTTGGGGTCTCACAATCTCCCCTCCTTATGAAATTTCTCCCTCGAAATTTACATATGTACCTAGTATGCCGAAGAGATGAGGATACCTTGCTTTCTTTTTGGATTGTACCTTCCCGGTTATTTCCTTTTTATCATGATTTTCCCATTTCTCATCTCCTGTATTTCAGATATCATTCTAGAATATAGTTTCAAAATAAGGGTCAATTGACAGGCCACATATTATCCCTATACTCTGACCGACCAATTAAATACCAAATAAACTTAGGTAGGTCATAATAGCGAAGGAATTCCACGTCTCTCCCCTCCTAGTTCTTGTCTCACATCTCAGCCAGGGATCATATCCCCAAGCTTTGATACCAACTGTGACGCCCCCAAAACAGGTATACATCACCCATCTTGGGTCGCCAGAAAATACATGGTACATAATACAAATACAATTTAATTATACAACAGTCGTGTAAAATACGACAAAACATAGCTGAGAGGTTAAACAAGAATATTGTCATCTAGACAATATCCACACTCAATGGAGTCCTCATTATAATTATTATCACACTATTCCATAGAATAGTGAGGACTACTAATGCTATCATCTGGACCGTCAATCCGTTTCCCGACTCGTCCCAGCTATATTCTCATTTCCTGAAGATAACAGTGAAAGAAAGGGTGAGCTCAACTAGCCCAGTAAGAAATATTATGACTAAGATAATGCAGAATAAATTATCATTAGCCTTCAACAATGTTAAGCCGATAAAATACAATAGACATCAAGTTTAAGCTGCGGTGGAATAAGCAATCCATTAGAAGAGTCAAGTAGAGCATGATATCTACTATCTTCATGTTTTAAAATGTTTTCATCAATTTTTATCGCCGAGACTCGACAATAAATAAACCACATCATCGAATCATCCACGCACTACGGGCCAAGGATATTCATTAAATCATCAATGGTCATGACTATACCGAATAATCTCTGGTCATAATCATACCAAAAATTGTCCATTAATATTACAAATAATAATATGAATAACTTTGTCGTCTCAATTATTGATTTAATAATATAACATATTATGCAGATGATACTGTGACAATAAGTAAATCAATAATATGAGAGATATATTGCGACAATTCTTTATGTAGCAATAGTTGAGTATAAGCGAGTGACTTCTTACGTAAGCATCAATAATCAATACCGGTATTATTACTATGCAACCACGCGTATTCTTTATACTTTTTCTACCGGTAGTTCAACACTTTTAACGGTAACACTTTCACCGATTATTTTTATAAAAAATAATTACATCATTTTTAACTACGACAATACTTTCGTTGTGGGGTCCACCAATTATTGTACCGGCGTACGGATATTCCCCGATAAAAAGAATATTCCCCGACCAATCGAATATTATATAACCATTTGCTTACTTTGCAAAATTTATAAATATTACCCACAACTATAACATTATATCAAATCCACACAATAATATTAAAAAAAATATTTCGAGAAATTTAAATCTTTATTAATAAAATTTGGGGTCTCATAATATATATATATATAAAATACGCGTCATATTAATTAACATGCGAAGCATGTTTGCATAATATATAATATATATATATATATATATAGTATAAGCAGGCACATATAGAATACTATATTCTACCTGGATTGATTATGGACTTTTATTCTAGTGTGGTTCACTAGAGCCACCAAGTGAATCAAAAGGTCAAACCCTAGGGGTGCAAGAATTAATATTTAAATATAACTATTACATTTAAACCCGGGCTCCATTACAAACGGGTCTTCAAGCGCTCCTTGCTCCTTGATCTCTAATTCTTCAAAATAATTCTCATTATTCCTATTACAAAACTATTTAAAATAAATAGAAACCTTGATCAGCAGTCAAGGGGAAGTAAATAGGAGGAAGATAGAATTTACATTAAGAAAAAATTAGAGAAGAAGAGGTACGCAGATCCCATTTAATAAAACATATACAATCATGCATCCAACTAAAATAAAATCCAATCACATTGGTCAATAGTCCATAATCAATACCATTTATTATCATACACATCACCATATGTATCAATAAATAATATTCATCTCATTAATAATAAACATTCAATATATATATTGATATCATTTAATGGACAAATTTAGTTAGTATAAAATCTAATTTTGAATCAAAATAAACTCCTTTATTTTAATCCAAATTTAAATCAAAATTAACTCTTTTATTTTAATTTATCCAATTTTGAATAAAATAAACTATTTTATTTTAATCAAATTCTTTAATCAAAATAAACTCCTTTATTTTAATTAATTATGAAATCAATTCCAAGTCAAAATAAACTCCTTTATTTTGGGAAATATGAAATTTTATTTCATATCTTAAATAAACTCTTTTATTTAGGGAAACACGGATTTTCTTTCCTATTCACAAATAAACTCCTTTATTTTGAATAATATGAAATCTTATTTCATATCTAAATAAACTCATTTATTTAAGGAAACATGGAATCCAATTTCAACTCTAATTAGTTATCATGAAATCCAATTCTAACTCTAATTAGTTAGCATGAAAATTAATTTTAAAATTAAAATAAACTTTTTTTATTTTAAGATTAAAATAAACCTTTTATTTTAAAATTAAATTAAACTTTTATTCTAATTATAAAATTATTAAGAATAATATATATATATATATATATATATATATATATATATATCCATATGATTAATATATAAATATGATAACGAAATCATATATATATATATATATATATATATATATATATATATATATATATATATATATATATATATATATTTTTTTTATACAACAATCATATAATATAATATATCATATAAAATATATTAGCCATCCTGATCATATGAATAGCCACACGTGATACAGGAAAAAAAAGCAACATGATACTTATGCATGTAATTCACGTTTTTTTTTGGAAAAACAAATTTATTCACCCATGTAAACATACTGAATCACCAGGATCACTAATTAGCGAAAATTCGATTTTCTAAAACAACTTCGCGAATTATTTTTTTTTTAATTTTATAAAACTAAATTATGCCCAATTAAATTGTTCTAAACACATATCAAATTAAAATAATTAATAATTCGCATAAAGATTTGGCTCTGATGCCACTATTACGTTTGTAATAATCATGATCGCAATCAAATTGCACAAAATAAGCGAAAGCATGAAAATCAAAGTTTTAAAATTTTATAAACCATATACCCGAATCACCCTTTATGCACAATTATTAATTAAACAAAATATGAAGAACAAGAATCATACACTTGAAGATTCGAGCTTCCTCGGGTATAAGTTCACCTCCAATCTTTTCGCATTCAACTTTAATCCACCGAGTTTGGTTCCTTCCTTTGATCAACGTTAGCCACCCAAGTGTTTGACCTCTAAAGGTGATCCACCAAGGAAGAAGAAATATTCAAGAAGAAGGGTGGTTGGCTAAACCCTAGTTTTTTATCTAGCTCTATAGAAAAGGAGTGTACTCTCCAACTATTGGAATCACGTCTGTTGTGAAAAAATCAACAACAACTCTACACCCATAATAAGACTCCTCTTATTTATAGATGTAAGCAACCCTCAACAATTAAGGAATTAAGTTTCATTTTAATTAATTAAACCACTTTAATTTATTAGGCTCCTAATCTTATTAGGAATAATTAATTAAACTTTTAATTAATTAGCCTCCTAATCTTATTAGGAATAAATGAGAGTATTTTTATTAATTAATTTCTAAACTCCTTTAGGAATTAAATAATAATAATAATAGTAATAATAATAATAAGACTCTTCTTATTAATTTATATTTAATATTTCCAAAATATTAAATACTAAATATTAAGATATTTAATTTATTCTATCACCATAGATTATTAAATATACTTAACTTATTATTACGATTATGCCATTAATTTCTTAAATAATTATTCTTCCTTTTATGGTGTGACCTTTTAGGTTCTCCATATTAAATCGGTTGTGAATAAATCAATTAGAACAATTCTAATCTTATTTAAATAAATAAATTAAACTATTAATTTATTTAAATAAATAATATTTATTCTACAATAGGGATAAGCCTCCCTAGCGATCAACAACTTTCCAGATAATATAGATTTCAACATTAATCATAAAAGAACCTTTGAGTAAATAGTTACCGTACAATTCAATCATTCCACCATACAATGTCCCAATTAAATATAAGACATAGAATTATTGTCAAGTCTTGTTTTATTTAATTATATATATTTTGACTCTTAAATGCACAACTCCAAATCATACAAATTAGAAACTCCTTTTTAATTTCATTCTGCCTTGGCCAAGGACTACTGGGTTGTCATTTATCGAATCACATATGACATTTCTCTTCTTTTACTAGAAGTGGTAGATTCTTTATTGATCAAAAATTATCTCCATGTACAACTTATTATATCCAAGCATACCCTTTGATATACCCTAAGGGTCTTAAGGAATAAGTCAAAGTATAACTTATCATACACAAGATACTATGATGATCTCAAGTCCAAGGATCACTTGTATTACTATCACTACAAGAATTCTTAGCGAGCCACGTTCAGTGAACTTATTCTCCAATAAGCACCTACATAATTGCTTTAGTGTCTCCACACAAATGATCATGAGATCAATCATCCTCATCTAATGAGCAAGCAACGTATGTACCAATCTATCCGGATTCACTAATCCCCAATTTAGTAATCCAACGATTGGGAACTATTTTAGTTTTAAACTTTCTAAGAATTTAGATCTCATTAGAATGATCATCATCATTATTCTAAAAGCATTGCTTAAAACCATGGATTTATCACATATTATAAAACAGCATCATGTAGATAATTAAAAGCCTTTAATAAATTAATATTTTTTATTAATAAATGAATAAGATTGTTTCAAAGTATATGTTTTATCATCAAACATGATTGGCTTGTGCGCATACTACTTTCACTTTAGTGTCTGAATCACTATCTGTCAGCTCCACCATTTCCGGATCTGGTACTATGTTTTCCAAAATGATCACCTCCTCAAGGTTACCTTCAATGTGAGCTTTTATTTCAGCTATTGGCTTGGTTATGGACATTGGCTCCTTTTTTACGATCTTAGGGTATCCTAATCCTTTTCCTCCTGATATCTACACACATAAATTATCCTGATTAGCATATAGTGTATACACATAACAAATAATAGTTTTATTTAAGTTATCTTTTATTTTTGTTTGGCGATGAATTTATTCGATTCATCTCCTTTTAAACTCTATATGAGTTATTTGTACTTTTAACAATTTCCTCTACTCTAAGGTTATAGCCTAAGGTCTACTCCCACCTATGGTTTCTAACCCTAAAGCTCTATTACCGACTTGTGATACCCCCAAATTCAGGTACTTGAAACCCGAACTCGGTGCTTCACGATACCATTTCTATGAGCGGAATAATACTAATAATAATAACAATAATATAAATATTAAACTTAATTTACATATCAGAGTCTGAATCCCAGGTACGCGACCTTTAAACATTCATTACATGATACTTAATAGTTATCATAGTCTTAATAAAGTTATACTATTACATAGAATACCATAAATCTTATTCTGTTTGCTTTCCTTTCCTTTATTTCTACATGAGCCTTCTGGTTGTTCACACATAGATGAAAACATTTAATTTAAGCAAGGATGAGTATTTGAGTGCCCAACAAATAATAAAAATTATAAATATTAGCTGAAAGGATTAAATATTTTCTTTGTACTACCCTTCTACAACAAATCAAAAGTTGTGAAGTAATCTGAACCGATAATAATAACATAACAACTCTCTATCAAATTTTTGAAACTACAGTAACTATAAATAGGGTTAAGGTTACATACTATGAACATTATTTTCAATTTTCAAATAGGTTTAACAGAACTTCATCCGCAAACCGTCATAACTTACGGGCACGGGGGGTGATCAGCCCGTTATGCCCTGTATTGATCAATACTACATGCAAGAACGATATTATCGTTCACTCTGTCCGCCTTGGGTGCATAAAAGTTTTCCCATATTCGGGATGTTCATACTTAGTCGGGAATCCGAACCAAAACAATTTGATTGGATACAAAAAGGTTTTATCATATTCAACAATATTTCTAAATCAGTGTCTAGGTTGGTCAAATAAATTAGACGACTTTTACTTATCAGATAAATCTTGGTGATCAATGGGTATGTATATATATATATATATATATATATATATATATATATATACATGTGATTAAATACAATGATTATCCAAGTGGGGACACTTGAATAACCAAATTAAGAAATTAACGAACAAAATATATATATATTTGAATTAATAATCAATGATCGGATATAACATATATAACAATAGGGTTAATAATCTGTTACAATAATAATATAATTCTGAAACTTTCTTACTCATGTCCATTGCATAAAGAAAATGCAAAGGTAGGATACTTGTCTGGTCTGCTGCTTACACAACTTAGTTCTATCCTTAATTCAACGACCTATCATTTATAAAATTGTTCTATTGATTAGAATAACATATCATAACACATCACACTGTTATTTACAGTTAATACATAACCTAATCACATTGTCACATAGTTATATCAATCATTAACACACAAACAAATACTTATACAGTCAAACTATATATGTTCGAATCAAATTCGGTAGCATTTTGGTGTACCGACGGCTTTATCGGATAATTTTCGAGTTTAAAACTCTAATCTGTATCTTAAATATTATTCTGGATAATTAAATATCAATAATATTATTTATAAATGACTTATAATAATTTATAATTAATTATTATAATTTATCATAATTTTTCAAACTCGAATCATTATTAAATGATTTAAATATTAAGTAATTCTATTATCATTAATATTTAAATAATATTAAAATATTTATACAACCCTTGCCAAAATATCAAAGTTATTTTATAATAACTCAAAATATTTTTAAAGTATTAATTATTACCCTTAAATGATTTTTAAAACATTTAAAATCATTTTAAACAATTACCATTAATATTTAAATATTAAGGTATTATTCACTAAAATATTAAAAGTCATTTATAATAACTTAAAATATTTTTAAACCACTTATATCCTTTTTAAATGATTTTTAATTCAATAAAATTATTTTTAATCTATTTATTTAATATTATTATTAAATAAATCTAATATCATTAATATTAAATAATTAATGAATTTTACCTTAAAATATTAAAAGTTATATTTTATAAATTAGAATATCTTTAAACTCTTTATTTTTATTTAAATGATTTTTATAATATTAAAATTATTTTAAAACTAATTTATTTAATATAATTATTAAATACATCTAATATCATTAATATTAAATAATTAATGAAATTTACATTAAAATATTGGAAGTTACATTTTATAACTTAAAATATTATTAAATACCTTATTATTATTTAAAATGATTTTTAATATAATAAAATCATTTTTAGTCAATTTATTTAATGCATTTATTAAATAAATTAAATATCAATAATATTCAAATACTTACTAATATTTATGGAAAATATGTCAAATTATTAAAAGTTAATTTTTATAACTTAAAATAATTTTTAAAACTGATTTTGTAATTTTTAGAATTTATTTACTATTTTTAAATGATTTTTAGAAATTTAATTAATTAAAATTAAAAAGTCTGTCAAGAAAGCCTTTAAATGATGAAGTCGTATTTTAGGAGTTCTTGAGGCTCAAGAACACTGATAGACAGTGATGAAGGTGTCATGTTTGACCACCTCTTATTCTCTGTATAAACATGATCTGAGCTAACTAAGACACTGACATTGTAGTATTTTTGTAACACTACAAGATCCAACTATCATCTAAGTTATAACACATTACAACAAGGAGATCTAGCCCATCAAACTCACTGTCAGAGCTTCCTGGGTTTTTTGGGTTACTCAGAAACCCAAATACCGACTTCGAGTAGCAGCGATTTGAGGCTTAATTTTCTTCGAGTTCAGTTAATTGTTAAAGCATTCTAATGGGTCAGGGTCGTAGTCCTCATGTCAGAGTACATATATCATTCATCGAGTTAGTCAAACAACATCGATTCATAAGATATCACACTTGGCCAAACCTTGTCGAGACAGCGTTCATCGATTTTACAGGTTACCCGAAAACCGAGTTCGTCTTTTCGCCCAGGTGGTTTCGACCAACCACCACTCTTAGTTAATTGATGATTTGAGTGATATAAAGGCATGGTTGTAGAGTCAATACTGCAGGCTACAAACTGGATACAACAACATCAACAAATAACATCAACCCTGACAGTTATTAGTCTTTGAAAATCTTGTCAGACTCGAATAATGAGTTTCTGGGTTACCCAGAAACTCCTTGGTCATGCTTGGTCAATGAGGTTTGACCATTAATTACACGAAATCTACACATGATCTAAGCATGATTTCAGGTCCAAATAAAAGTCCTTCTAGCATACTACATGTTCAAACATTTAAACAACAAAAATGATAACCAGATAAAGATCTATGTGGTCTGACATTCAGTTGTCAAACCACTTTTGAAATTTCCCAGATTTTGTAAAAACTTAAATTCGAGCATATAAATGTTATGGATCCACTATTTAGCAACCCAGATCACTGATTCACACCTTATATAAAATATTTAAACATCCATACATCAAATCTAACATAGCATACAAGTTTAAATTTTCTTGGCTTAGGGTTTACCATTCTTGAACAAGATCTTGAATCTGATTTCTGATCTGCTACAAGTGATAGTGGGGCTTGATTGGGGACTTGTCCAACACTAAATTTTGGATGTTTGAAGTTGAGAGGGTTTTGGTTGAGTGGTGTAAGTAAAATGAGCTAATTTATGCAACTTCTCTCTCCTTGATCTTATATAATACTTGAATCTAATGTACTTATGATGCAAGATGGCTGAGATTTTTGGTTTATCTGCACATGGCTAGGTTGAGTTGGTTTACCAACTAAAGTTATGGCAACCTATACAAGTTATCTATTAAATAATACAAGAAGGGCAATTTGGTCATTTTGTTTTTACTTTTAGTGGCAAAGTTGTCAATTCCTTTCTAACCCTTAGGGTTTGACCCTTAGGGTTTAACCCTAAGGTTTCCTAAGCTCAAAATCTAGGATTGTGTATTAAGGGCAAAATGGGAATCTTAGTTTCTAAAAATGTGAATTAGGGTTTCCTAATTGAATTAGGTATCCCAATCACTCTAGACTTGTAAAATAGGCTTTATAAAATACTAATTACCATTAAGCTTGCTAAATTAATAATTATAGTTTATAACTTAGCAATTAGGGTCTTGATCTAGTAATTAGGGTTTCTAAATACTAATTAGGGTTTACCTAACTAACAATAAATATAATAATGGTCATTAATTACATAACACATAACTTAACAAACCTTACAGTCATAGTTGACTCATGTACTATTGTTAGTTGATTTCACAATCAAAGTAAACGTGCAAGTATACACGGTCAACAAGTAATAGAGTGATAAGATAAAGTGTCGATCCCACATAGAAGTCTAATTAATAAATTCTAACTACTAGCACTATATCAATTCAATTTTATTTAAACAACCATAAATTGTGATTTTCCGAATTAAGAAAATTAAATTAAGCAATTAAAACAAATTAATCTAAAAGAAAGCAAATAAACAAAACTAAGATTTGATTGAATTCAGATAAATAAGGATTAAGACTCCAATATCCCCAATTATGAACTATAAATCAATTATCCAATTATCCCAATTATTATGCCTACTGAATTGTTAACAGGAATTCTCAAATGCCAAAAGTCCTTTTCCAAGTGATCAATTGCCTCCTATTTAATCCAGATTAATCTTGTTATATTCCTATGCAAAACAATTGAATTAAACTCTTTTCAATCCCAATTCCTTATGTGTTATATGCATTTGAATGATATTTTCATTCAATTCACAAACCTAATTATTCACTTTGCAAATAACTAAGTCACATGTCACCATGCCTAGTTCTAACCCTAGAATTCCTCTTTCAATTCCTTCTAGAGTAACAAGGTAATTATTGGCCAAATAATTAATCAATAAATGCAAGACAAGATGAACAATTCACTTCAACATAAATAATTAGAATAAATTGAATAACTAATTTAAAGCCATAAAAGGTTCAATTGGAATCTTAATTAAAGAAATTAGTTTATAGCAAAAATTAAAACCAACAATCTTTGAAAAATCATCCTTAATGAATTACACAAATTAAAAGAATAAAGAAGAAGAAGAACTCCTAGTGAAAATCTTAAAATCTCCCTCTTGCTCCTTGATCAGCCCCCAATTGTGTAGATTCCCCTTTTCTATTTCAATGTAAATACACCTTATATACTTCCCATCTTGTGCTACAATCCTTCTCCAAATCAACTTTGTTAAATAACCTCCCTTTAGCAAATCAATCGCCTGGTCCACGCACCTGCATTGGTCAACGCCAGCCAAGACCTAGCGCCCATACCGGGGATTAATCGTGAGAGAGAGCACCCGTACCGGAGTCCGAAATTTCCACAACTAGCCCTTGTTCAGCCCAAAATGCCCCTGTTGATCCTACAGCTCCCTCATCTGCGAAATAACACCTAAACATAGTAAAATAATTCTTAAATGACCCGAGAATTCACAAATTTAAGCTCAAATGTATCCGATTCATGGGTTTATCATCCAATCATCAAATACCCCCAAACTTAAATTGTTGCATGTCCTCAGGCAACAAGACACAAGACACAAAAGACAACTAAACAACCATGCATTATGCAAATTATCTATATGTACTTAATCCCAGCAATCCAATAACACAAATATATTCATTAGGCCTCAGAAAAATCACAAAAACATGTTAATACATCATGTTATTGCAGTTCAATAATATCCCAACAATCAATGAATCTAAATATGTTATTACTGATATTGTGAGTGTGTGTTCAACAACCATGCTAACCAATGAAAGGCAAAATATGAAAGATAATAAATTTCTTAATAAGCATCATACAGTTTCAACTCGAGAACTCATCAAATAAATTTGATTCAACTGAAATTAAACAATCACCAAAGTCTAGGGGTCAAAATGGAATACTTATGCTTGTTTTTGTTATATGGGGGCTTTTTGCACTTTTCCCGCTTTATTATATTATTATTTTTTTCTCATGACTATGCATTGTCTTATTCCCTTAGGCTTTTCAATTGTTACTAACGAGCTTTAATTAACGACTCCCAAGCCATTAAGACCTTCGGGCGCTAGGTGTAGAGACAATCCCCTCGGGCTTACTTACTCAAGTAACTAAGGCCACAAAACTAGACAAGCATGCCACGGTTTTTTTTTTCAAAGCTTATATACTCCAAATATTTTCCCCCAAACTTGAGTTTATATCTAAATTCAGTCTTCACTAGCTATTTAAATTGTTCCTTCATTTCACTAGCATTCATCCTTTAGAACTCTATTATCTATCTATTTAAACTATCACAGCCAACATGGTCATTTTTTAAAACGTTCTATCCTTATAATATCAGTGTCAATCAGATGAAGATTTAAATCATGTCAAGAAAATCATATCACTAGCTTAACAGTCCTTACTAGACTTGTTCATGAAATTTTAATTTCATCATTGGCCCCAAACATACGTACTATCAAAGCTGGAATTAACATGCAATCCTAAAATGCAACACTTAATCATAATCCAAATTTATTTATTTTTTTTAAAAAAAAAACATTAACAATCTAATAATTCAAAATAAAAATTAACTACCCCCAAACTTAACAAGAGCAATGTCCTCATGCGAAAGATAAAATAATATAAAACAGAGGACTTCCCTGACGAGCTTATTCCTCCTGGTGGAGCATCCTCATCCTCGCCATCTCTTGATCGGAAGGGGGAAACACAGCGAAATTGGGCGGTGGGAATCGGCTAAGAGTAACGCAAGTACAGGTTAAGGCGTGCATGGAATTTTGAGCAGTAAATTGGTCGACCATATATTTGTAGATGACATCTTGACATTCTGAAAGACGGACATTCTGAGATTCAATATTGTAAAACCATCCGTCTATTTCGCGTTGGACTGCTTCTAGAACCACACCGCGGTGAGCTGCGGAGGAAGGGCCATAAGTAGGTGGAGCTTGAGGTGGTGGAGCTTGAGAAGCTTCAACTTGGGGAATTATGAAACCCAATTCCCTAGGGTGGTTTGCCCCACCTGTCCACACTTTATACCTTCTTATCAACTTATGGTCCAAAACTGGCATAAGCGTTTGAATCATCTCGTCTGACTTCCATTTGACCTCGAACTTAGCACATAAAACACAAATTAACGATGGTTGGGGTAAACCTCCTATAGTTCCTCCTCGTGATGCTCTGAGAATAGACTGCTGAATAAGGTGGCCAACATCAATTTTAAGGCCTTGAATAATTGCATATAGCAAAACATCCCTCTCTTTGGTGACATGGCTCACATGTGTGCATGGCATGAGTTTAGCGCAAATGAAGGCATACCACGCCTTTCCATATAGACTGAGATTGGAGAGGGGAAAGGTCATGCTGCCCCGTTCATGCAATGTCCATGTGGTGCCCGATTAACAAAGCTCGCGAATTATCTTTTCATAGTCTGGCCCATCACTCACAAGTCTTTCATATTCATCGTTTAGTCCCTCTAATGGCAGTTGATAGCACCCGTTTATGTCTTCGTCGCCAATTTCAACAGTTTTGCCCCTCACAAACACCCCATAGTGGAAGTGTTCGGGCACATTGGCGTAGAACTCTTTAACTACGCATGCAATGATCTTGGGTCCAGTTGTTCTATGAGGGTGAACCAATTTCGCCAAATATCATAACCTTGCCATCGAACGAGAATTTTGTAATTAATTTTAATATTTATTGAATTAAATAAATATTTTTCGATGATTTAATTATTAGATTAAATAATTAATTGACGCAATTGTGGTAGATTAATTTAATTATATGTGTTACATTTATTAAATTAATGTAGAGAGTTTTTATTATCAAAGTATGTGATTATGTGAGCTTATCAGATTAAAAGAAATATTTAATAAGCATATTGGTATTTTAATTAATTTAATTATTAATTAGAGAATTAATAATTTGACATTATTTATTAATGAGAAAATTATTTATGTGACTATGTGAATTTATGAGAAATTATTATATTTTATTTAAAATATATTAAATAAAATATTGGATTTATTTTATAAGGAGTGTGACATTTTCAAACTATATGATAAAGCTTTATTAAATTAAATGACTTTGAATCAATTAAGGGTTGCCAAACAAGGCCCTAGTAGTGGTTGGATGCAGTTACCCATGTTTGGGTTAATCGACCATTACGCAGACGCTTCTCTTCTCTCCTCTATTATATTACGCCTTTTTATTATTATTATTCTAAGTCCGGAAAAGCGAGAGGCGAGAGAGTTTGAGAACTTTGAGAGAGATTATGCTAATACTGTGATTAAAGGTGAAGAAGTGTGAGAAATTGGGAATTGTTGTCACCCTCGTAATCTAAGCAGAGTATTCAAGGGTAATCCTTCTTCCCAAATTTTAAAGTTACGCCATTTAGTTTTTATAAAACGGCTTTCATATATTTTGTAAAATCTCCGTAATTGAAAAAGGGTTTGATTATGAGTTTATATATGGGTTAAGATATATCAAATCGTATTTGATTATATATATATATATGTGAATTATCATGTCATCGGGCCTATAATACTATGAATTGCTATTTCAAAATTTACAGAGTTTGGGTTTTGGCCATATGGCCTTATACGTGATATTTCATGTATCAACGATATTATCCCTAAATTTTACATTCGTATGTTGTTATGCATGTTGATACTGAAGAGACCAAAGTTTAAATAAACGGATTCTTGTTATAACGAATCCAGTAGTGACAATTTTCATTTTTTTTATTTTCAAAACCTTCAAGAACATCAAGAATAAGTGAAGTAAATGTGTTGATTTTGCAAATTATGTGTTATAACTTGTTAAAAATCATGCTAGATGGGTTAAGTAATGATTATATATGTATTACAATGATTGGGTAAGTCTAAATTGTAAAAATAACTAATTGGAAGTTATGGCCATATTCATGTATAATTTTACGTGTGATTGATTTTTGGCCTAATTTGGCCTTGTTATGTTCATGTTCACAGAATCCAGAATCAGAGAACCGCAGAAAATGAGCTCTGGTAACTCCTTAACTTCATACCATGCTACTAAACTACATTACCCCCCCCTAAATAAAAAAAAAAAAAAAAAATAAAAAAAAAATATAAAAAATAAATAAAATAAATAAATATTCGATGAAAATTATTATTAAAATATTTATAAAATAAATTAAATATTTTAATTGAGATATTATGGAATAAAATAAATATTTGATGAAAATTATTATTAAAATATTTATAAAATAAATTAAATATTTTAATTGAGATATTTATGGAATAAAATAAATATTCGATGAAAATTATTATTAAAATATTTATAAAATAAAGTAAATATTTTAATTGAGATGTTTATGGAATAAAATAAATATTCGATGGAAATTATTATGAAATAATTTATTCGAGTGTAATAATAGTAAGAGAATGAAAATATTCTAATTTAATTAAGTAATTAAATTAGAAGGGTAATGATTTGTTAAATAAAGTAGAGTTTATATTAAATAATTAAGTGAAAATGTAACTAATGAATGTCGTGAATACATATGGTATGTGTGTAGGATTTGTGGTGAACTAAGTAGTAATCGCTTAGCCTACGCATTACGAGGCAAGTTTCCTAACCCTACTTGTCATTATTGTTCAAGTTTATTATTTACCTCGAGTAAATTATCATTACTATTATTCAAGTTCAAATGTTATATTAAAGATTGATTATCTTTTCAAAGCATGATTCAGCTTATACAATAATTGTTCTATTGTATACTTCCTAGATTATTATTCAATTTGAATATCATTATTATTGAACCTTATTAGACTAATAACCCTTATTGATTCGACTAGTCCATAGTTGATGAGCGCTCTAAATTTCGTAACCCTCGATGAATTATCCAAACCAAACTTCCTTTCAAAGCGACTCGAATGTCAAATTGAGATGAACAACCCCGCAAAGGGATTTACTTATGTTAGCAAGAAAGATATTGTGCACAAGATGGTACTAAGGGTCGATCCCCTAAGTACGAGTAGAAAGGTCCATAGTCTTACGATCATTAAAGGTTTCAAGTATAACCCTTGATAACCTAGGACATAGTTCAAGGTCTTATGACCCTCGTAAATCTTTTGATTCTTGTTATTCATTCTTGATTCAAAAGTTGAGCTTTTATTCGATGTCTTTGATTCACTCGCATGTTATTATACCGTTATTTCATTGTTATACTTGTGGGCATTTGTGCTCACTCTTGCGTAATAATAACATTGCGCTTAAGAACGAAAAGAACCAATTTAACCTTCTACTAGTAAAGGCAAGGGCAAGGTTAACAAGTGATGAAGACTTGTTGTTTTATATGATGATGTATTTGTTTAAGACTTAAGTTAATGATGTTGTTTAAGACTTAATTGTTTATGATTCCAAGATGATGTTTAAGGTTAGAGTAACTCGGGATTGTATTTATTATGTAGTTGATGTAACCCCATAAGGGAGAGATTTATTATTATTTCTATCTATTGCATGGTTTGCATTTATTATGGGTAGATAGATAGATGATATTTGTATAAAGGAACACCAAATCCTGTGGAATTGAAGTACCCGGATTTGGGGTGTCACAAGTTGGTATCAAAGCTATAGGTTATGAACCTTAGGTGGGGGAACAACCTTAGGTAGTAGCCTTATAGAAAGAAGATAGTGATGGAAAACTCTTATCGAGTTATAAGAAATGAATTTATGTAATTCATTGAAGATAATAAAAGACCTTATGTGTTTATGTGTTAAAGTATGCGTTAGATGATACGACTTAGTAACTAAAACTTAAAATTTTGTTGTCAGGATGTCGAATGTTGGAGAAGCTAGTCAAGCTGGGGAGGAAGAACCCCGTGTACCTATAGTACCGACAGAGGAGGAGCCCCGAGACATTCATGTCGTTAGGGAGCAGCTGGTACAGAGGGAGTCATCTCCATTGATCACCGTTGTTGGTCAGGAGCATGAGCCCGAGACTGATCCTGAGGAGGATCCTGAGGAGGAATTTGTTGAGGAAGAGGAAGAGGAAGAAGAGGAGTTACCACGGTACACCGTTGATGCTGAGATGTATGACACGTTATACGACCGTAACGTGGAGTTACGAGACGAGGTCCAGATTTGACCGAAAGCGAGCTATTATTCAAAGATATTACTCTCAGAAAGCAGTAAGGAGAGGGAGATTTCGACTCTTCACTCTCGACTGGCAAATGTAGAATGGGATTTGGTCCATGAGAAGGGTCAAACTGAAGATAAGACCGAAGAGATAGAGAAACTGAAGAAGGAACTGAAGGAAACATCCGAAAGGCTGAACATAGCAGAGGAAGGCTGGGTAAGAGAATCGCGTCGAGCTGATCGTGCAGAGGATGATAGTCGTGCAAAGAAAGCGAAGATTGGGGAAACATACTCTACACTTAATCATGCAATGGATGAGGCCCAAGATCGAGTTTTGAGATACCCCATCCAGTTTGAAGGACTTCCACCGATATGTTGGATCGCAGGACGATGTCTCGTATCATGGATGAGGAGCGTGGCAAGGCTATTCAAAGACTCGATGCATAAAGGATAGAATTTGTTTAATTATGTGAAAGACTTAATTAGTTTTTATATGTAAATTCGACGTGTTTATGAACGAAAGAATATTTGAATGTTTTAAATCCGTGATTCTTTATTCCGTGATAGTTGATGTAAATAGCGCTATGCTATCGCTTAATGTTAAAACTTTGATTTGAATGCAAATATATCAAGTTGTTTGAGATGATGTGTTAAGATATATGTTAAATTGTTGAGTAATGCCTTAACTATTTAGAGAAATAAATAAAGTTCTAATAAAGCGCTTATTTAATGTAAAAAATGCCGCCAAGGAGAAGACAACAACGCCAACCGCCTGTGAAGAGTCAACCAATAATAACAATTATGCCAACAATAATCCCGCAAAGCAAGCTTGGTGAACTTACCGACCGGAGCCATGAATAACCAACCTCAAGCTCCACCAAACACAACGCTTATGGACTTCAAGGCTGGGGGACCGCCAGAGTTCAAAGGTTCCATGAACCCAATCGAGGCTCAAACGTGGGTTATGGAAATGGAGAAGGTTTTCACGTTGCTAGGGTTAGAGAAGACCGTAAGACCGCTTTTGCAACGCTTATGTCAAGTCCGAGGCTAGCTATCGTGGCAAGCAAACAAAGTGCGAGGAGGTGAAGGTGTAATTACGTGGAGAGATTTAAAGAGATGTTTTTCAAATGTATTTCCCAACTAGTTCACGTAACCGTATGGAGGTTCAATTTCTAGAGTCAAGCAGGAAATATGAGCGCGCTCGACTATGCGCTAAATTCAACGAGTTGGCAAGGTTCGCCCAGATCAAGTTCACACGGATGAGAGGAAGGCGAGATTTGGCTTGAGCAAGGACTAAAGCCTCGGGTGTACAAAGAAGGTATCAATGTTTCAAATTAAACACGCTTGGTTTGAGTATCGAAAAGGCCATCCTCACCGAAGGAGGAAGCGATGGTGACCAAGTACAATCAAGATCAAAAGAAGAAGAAGAGTGAAGGTGAAGGAAATAACAAGGTCAAGGGAAGTGGCACAGAGGTGGAAATTTCAATCAAGAAAAGGTGGAACGACAAACCATCATCTGGGAATCAAAGCAGGTAGTCAAAAAAAGAATCAAGCATGCCCGACTTATGGAAAGCCCATCCGGGAGTTTGTATGAAAGGAAAAGAGTGTGCTACAATTGTGGATAGAAGGCCACATAGCACCAAACCGCCCAAACCCAAAGAAGGGTGCTTGTTTTACTTGTGGTTCAAGGACCATCTGGCAAGAGATTGTCCCAAGAAGGGATCGGAGGGTCGATCGAGGAAACCGGGAAATAATAAAGGAAATGCCTTAACCATCACCGACCAACCGCAAATAAACCGACCGATCGCCTTTGACTTTCAATATGACGATGCAGATGCAATCCAATCTCGTGATGTGGTGTCGTATCATTCGATCAATGAAATTAATGCTTATGTTTTATTTGATTCGTGCTACTTGTTCCTTTATATCCAAGACTTTGCTAATAGTTTAGATTTGCTTATGGATGAGTTGAATATCCCATGAATATAGAAATTGTGAATAGGGAGATAATTCCATAAGTGTGTGTTTAAGAACTCAGAGAGTGGATATTAAGGGTAATATCATGAACGAGATCTTATCCCTATTCGACTTGGGGAATTTGACGTTATTTTGGGAATGGATCGTTATTCAATTACGGGGTCAGAATTGATTGCCAAAAGAAGCGATTAACCTTATGACTCCATCAAAGGTCAGGTTTTATGGTAGAAGTCGCCTAGACAAGCGAGTTGTCTGATCGACGATGATGCAGCCGTGAAGTTGTTAAGACAAGGTCGTGTAGGATACTTAGCTTACATAGTCGACAAATGAAAAGAGAATTCAAGGTAGAAGAAATACCGATTGTGAGGGACTTCACGACGATTTCCGCATTTATTTACCAGACTTCCACCGATAGAGAGGTAGATTTCAGAATCGATTCGCCTTTAATCGCCTCCAATATCGAAGGCACCATACCGAATGGCACCAAAGAGAGATGAAGGAATTAATGGTACAACTACAAGAATTGTTGGACAAGAAGTACATTCAACCGAAGCGTATCGCCGTGGGGAGCGCCGGTGTTGTTTGTGAAAAAGAAGGATGGATCGATGCGCGACTCGCATCGACTACGTAGAAACTCAATAAGGTCACGATTAAGAACAGATATCCATTACCGAGGATCGACGAACTGCTTGATCAATCAAAGGAGCGAGATACTTTTCCAAGATAGACTTGAGAAGCGGCTATCATCAATTGAAGGTGAGGCCGAGGATGTACCAAAGACTACGCTCGTAACACGATACTATTACTACTACGAATTTTTAGTAATGTCGTTTGGTCTTACGAATGCTCCCGCAAAGATTTATGGACTAATGAATGGTGTGTTCAAGCCGCTTTTGGACAAGTTCATAGTGGTATTTATAGATGACATTTTGGTCTATTCAAAACCCAAAGAAGAACACGAAGAGCATTTGAGATTAACGCTGAAGTATTGAGAAGGAAAAGTTGTATGCCAAGTTTTTGAAATGCAAATTTTGGATCGAACGAGTGCAATTTCTTGGGCACGTGATCGATAAAAATGGAATTTCTAGAGATCCATCCAAAGTCGAAGCCGTGATTAACTGGGATCAGCCGAGGACGCCATCAAAAGTACGAAGTTTTCTTGGATTGGTAGGATATTATAGAAGGTTCATACAAGACTTTTCCAAGATCGCAACTCCGTTAACGAATTTAACTCGAAAAGCTGTGAAATTTGTTT
This sequence comes from Panax ginseng, assembly GCA_020205605.1. Classification (NCBI taxonomy): domain Eukaryota; kingdom Viridiplantae; phylum Streptophyta; class Magnoliopsida; order Apiales; family Araliaceae; genus Panax; species Panax ginseng. Next base: position 96,065,132 of record CM035129.1, read on the forward strand.
GACTCGGATAAGTGTGAGGAAAGTTTTCAAGAATCAAGAAGAGGTTGAGTACGACCCGTGTTATCTCTTCCTGATGATACAGAAATTTTGTTGTTTATAGTGATGCATCGCATAAAGGACTTGGTACGTGGTCGATGCAAAACGGCAAAGTCATCAAGCGATGCATCACGACAATCAAAGGATTACGAGAAGGGATATCCACCCATGACTTGGAGTTAGTCGCAGCTTGTTTTTGCTTTGAAAATTTGGAGGCACTATCTCTACGGGAGAAGTGTGAAATATATACTGGACCATAAGAGTCTCAAATATATTTTCACGCAGTAGGACTTGAATATGCGCCAAAGAAGGTGGTTGGAGTTAATTAAGGACTACGATCGTGAGATTTTATACCATCCGGTAAGGCGAATGTCGCTTTTGATGCCTTAAGTAGAAAGGGTCGGGAGAAGTTGATGATGTTGATCGCTCAGACGAGCTAATTACGTAAATGGAGAAACCGAATTGGAAGTGAAGTATCCTATGGAGATTGATGAGAAAATATTTCGTATGCAACTGCATAACCCTACCGATAAAGTTAAGGAGGCTCAACCAGACGAAGAATGTAAAATGTGACAAAGAAGATATCTCAAGGAACCGAACCAAGATTTAAGATGGATAAGGAAGGAATACCGAGATTTGATAATAGAATTTGGGTACCGCCACCAAGAGATTAAGGAAGATATTTTAAGCGAGGCTCATAGTTCACGATATTCGATTCACCTTAGTAGTACCAAGATGTACCAAGATCTTAGACAACATTTCTTGTGGCCGAATTTGAAGCGTGATGTTGCGTAATGTGTTGCCAAGTGTCCGACCTGCCGAAAAGTGAAAGCGAACATCGTAGACCGAGTGGATTGCTACAACCGCTAGAGATCCCAGAGTGGAAATGGGAACATATTACAATGGACTTCGTGGTTAGCCTTCCGACGACTCGTAAAGGCTACGACGCAAAGATGGGTTATCGCTGACCGAATCGACAAAATCGCATACTTCCTTCCGATCAAAATAAGATTCAACTTAGATCACCAAGCGAGGCTATACGTAAAAGAGATTGTTTCGAGGCACGGAGTTCCGTATCAATTGTTTCAGATAGGATCCGCGCTCACATCAAATTTCTCGGAAACGCCTTCAGAATGCATGGGTACGCATCAAGCGAATGAGTATAACTTTACCACCCTCAAATGTATTTTGACAGAGAGAGAGAGAACGATTCGTATATTGTAAGATATGCTAAGAGCCCGTGTGATGGACTTTAAAGGAAATTGGGATGATCACCTACCATTAGTAGAGTTCTACCACAACAACAGCTACCACGCTAGTATAGGCATGCCGCCCACGGCGTTATATACACAGAAAGTGCGAACTCCGCTTTATCGGGATGAAGTTAGTGAAAGACAATTGCTAGGGCTAGAATTGGTACAAGAGACGCAGAAAATAGTCAAAGTGATCCGAGCACGACCGGTAGCGGCCAAGATCGACAGAAGAAATACGCCGATCCACATCGTAAAAATATCGAGTTTGAATCGTAGTTATGTTTTCTTGAAGGTCTCCCCGGAAGGAAAGATCGTGTTCGGAAAGAAAGGGAAATTGAGCCCAAGATTCATCGGACCCTTTCAAGAAGTCGGAGAAGAATCGGAGAAGTTACATTTAGGTAGCCTTACCTCCAAAGACTCGAGAATGTCCACAACGCCTTCCATGTTTCAGACATACGACCCTACAAGGCCGATTACAAGCATGTAATTGAATATGAACCCCTACATTTTGAGAAAGACTTATCTTACGTAAGAAATTCCTCATTCAAATTGTCGAATCGAAAAAGAACAAGTTCTCGTAAATAAAGTTATACCTTCCATTAAGGTAATTTGAGGAACCACAACGCCGACGGCTTACGTGGGAACTCGAAGAGAATATGATGAAAAATTACCCTCATTTATTTACTTAATTATGTGTAACCGATTCTGGGGACAGAATCTTTGTAAGGGGGGGAGAATGTAACGGGTCGAATTTATTGAGTCGTGATTCTGGGGACAGAATCCTTTTAAGGGGGGAAAGATGTGACGAACGAGAATTTTGTAATTAATTTTAATATTTATTGAATTAAATAAATATTTTTCGATGATTTAATTATTAGATTAAATAATTAATTGACGCAATTGTGGTAGATTAATTTAATTATATGTGTTACATTTATTAAATTAATGTAGAGAGTTTTTATTATCAAAGTATGTGATTATGTGAGCTTATTGTATTAAAAGAAATATTTAATAAGCATATTGGTATTTTAATTAATTTAATTATTAATTAGAGAATTAATAATTTGACATTATTTATTAATGAGAAAATTATTTATGTGACTATGTGAATTTATGAGAAATTATTATATTTTATTTAAAATATATTAAATAAAATATTGGATTTATTTTATAAGGAGTGTGACATTTTCAAACTATATGATAAAGCTTTATTAAATTAAATGACTTTGAATCAATTAAGGGTTGCCAAACAAGGCCCTAGTAGTGGTTGGATGCGCTACCCATGTTTGGGTTAATCGACCATTACGCCAGGATCATCGCCTTCTCTTCTCCTCTCCGTTATATTACGCCTTCTTTTATTATTATTATTCTAAGTCCGGAAAAGCAGAGAGGCGAGAGAGAGTTTGAGAACTTTGAGAGAGATTGCAATACTGTGATTAAAGGTGAAGAAGTGTGAGAAATTGGGAATTGTTGTCACCCTGTAATCTAAGCGAGTATTCAAGGGTAATCCTTCTTCCCAAATTTTAAAGTTACGTCATTTAGTTTTTATAAAAATGGCTTTCATATATTTTGTAAAATCTTTGTAATTGAAAAAGGGTTTGATTATGAGTTTATATATGGGTTAAGATATATCAAATCGTATTTGATTATATATATATTATGTGAATTATCATGTCATCAGTTTCATAATACTATGAATTGCTATTTCAAAATTTACAGAGTTTGGGTTTTGGGCTATATGGCCTTATACGTGATATTTCATGTATCGAACGATATTATCCCTAAATTTTACATTCAGATGTTGTTATATGCATGTTGATACTAAGAGACCAAAGTTTAAATAAACGGATTCTTGCAGGTTATAACTAATCCGTAGTGACAATTTTCATTTTTTTTTATTTTCAAAACCTTCAAGAACATCAAGAATAAAAGTGGAAGTAAATGTGTTGATTTTGCAAATTATGTGTTATAACTTGTTAAAATCATGCTAGATGGGTTAAGTAATGATTATATATGTATTACAATGATTGGGTAAGTCTAAATTGCAAAAAATAACTAATTGGAAGTTATGGCCATATTCATGTATAATTTTACGTGTGATTGATTTTTTTCGCCTAATTTGGCCTTGTTATGTTCATGAATCGCAGAATCATAATCGCAGAAAATGAGTTCTGTAACTTTCATTTCTACCAAGTGCTACTAAACTACATTACCTACCCTTTACTTGGCAAAAAAAAAAAAAAAAAAAAAAAAAAAAAAAATATTCAATGAAAATTATTATTAAAATGTTTATAAAATAAATTAAATATTTTAATTGAGATATATGGAATAAAATAAATATTCGATGAAAATTATTATTAAAATATTTATAAAATAAATTAAATATTTTAATTGAGATATTATGGAATAAAATAAATATTTGATGAAAATTATTATTAAAATATTTATAAAATAAATTAAATATTTTAATTGAGATATTTATGGAATAAAATAAATATTCGATGAAAATTATTATTAAAATATTTATAAAATAAAGTAAATATTTTAATTGAGATGTTTATGGAATAAAATAAATATTCGATGGAAATTATTATGAAATAATTTATTCGAGTGTAATAATAGTAAGAGAATGAAAATATTCTAATTTAATTAAGTAATTAAATTAGAAGGGTAATGATTTGTTAAATAAAGTAGAGTTTATATTAAATAATTAAGTGAAAATGTAACTAATGAATGTCGTGAATACATATGGTATGTGTGTAGGATTTATGGTGAACTAAGTAGTAATCGCTTAGCCTACGACGAGGCAAGTTTCCTAACCATACTTGTCATTATTGTTCAAGTTTATTATTTACCTCGAGTAAATTATCATTACTATTATTCAAGTTCAAATGTTATATTAAAGATTGATTATCTTTTCAAAGCATGATTCAGCTTATACAATAATTGTTCTATCAGATACTTCCCGAGATTATTATTCAATTTGAATATCATTATTATTGAACCTTATTAGACTAGCGAACCCTTATTGATTCGACTAGTCCATAGTTGATGAGCGCTCTAAATTTCGTAACCCTTGATGAATTATCCAAACCAAACTTCCTTTGGTGCGACTCGAATGTCAAATTGAGATGAACAACCTCGCAAAGGGATTTACTTATGCTAGCGTTAAAGATATTGTGCACAAGATGGTATACTAAGGGTCGATCCCCAAGTACGAGTAGAAAGGTCCATAGTCTTATGATCGTTAAAGGTTTCAAGTATAACCCTTGATAACCTAGGACATAGTTCAAGGTCTTATGACCTCTCGTAAACTTTTGATTCTTGTTATTCATTCTTGATTCAAAAGTCGAGCTTTTATTCGTATGTCTTTAATTCACTCGCATGTTATTATAATCGTTATTTCATTGTTATACTTTGGGCATTTGTGCTCACTCAAGGTAAATAATAACATTGCTCACTCTTGAACCGGCATAATTCTACTAGTAAAGGCAAACAAGGTTAATGATGAAGACTTGTTGTTTTATATGATGATGTATTTGTTTAAGACTTAAGTTAATGATGTTGTTTAAGACTTAATTGTTTATGATTCCGATGTATGTTTAAGGTTAGAGTAACCCGGATTGTATTTATTATGTAGTTGATGTAACCCCATAAGGGAGATTTATTATTATTTCTATCTATTGCATGGTTTGCATTTATTATGGTAGATAGATAGATGATATTTGTATGATGAACACCAAATCCGTGGAATTGAAGTACCCAGATTTGGGGTGTCACTGTGTATGTTGAGTATATTGTTGGGAGTGTGGCATGACACAAAATAGCATGAAAATGCATAATTGTACCGATTAGATTCATGTACTCTTCAACTTCTATAATTGGCAAAAGAAACACGCGATATACCCAAAAGATTTGTCGTGTACAGCAATATGATCCATGTATGCATCAATTTGGTTTAGTACCCTCCCACAATAGTGATTAATATGTGTGACAGTAGGCCTATACTATTGTGGTGGCAAGATGGCAAGTAAATACAGTGTGTGGATATGGTGATATGTGCAAATTTAACCATTAGCATTGAGTCAGGCAATTTATCGAACACATTATGGGCAAGTCATAAATTGCTTTAAATCACACTATTTTACTATCAATGCATACCTCTTATTATTCAATAATTAAATATGTATGAATTCTCCAATCAAAAGTGAGTCATCTATGGGCAATATTTGATCAGAAGAATTAAAATCCTTGCTCTAGATGTAGGAGAATGTAGATCAAGGTGAATATTAACTCACCAATTGCACCATCAACAAGGGTTTGTTTCACAATAATATGAATGTAATTCAAGACATACCTTTGACGATGAACGTGAGAGATGAAAATTACGGAACACAATGATCACAGACAACAAGAAATGAGTTATGCAGATATCCACTTCCCAAGTTTCGGTTACCTTATGAGAGTCTTAGAGACGTGCGAGAGAGTTTGTGAGAAGATGTGAGGACAATTGAAAAGAAAGAGATGTAACCGTTTAGTGTTTACATTCTTGTAGGAGTACTATTTTAAACCGTAGCGCTGGGGCGCTAGTTTTCTTCATGGTTGGACCCGTAGGGTCTTTGTAAATGTATAGAAATCCAAATGTCGTAGAACTATAAAAGTAGTATCGGCAATTATCCCACAGATCGGGCGCCGCTTCTAAAGGGTGAATACAATGGGCGCTATCCAATGAGAAACATGGCATGACCCTTCAGCACCGGGCGCTATGTTTGTGAGCAATTCAATCATTTGAAGGCCACATTATTATGGCCCTGCCCAATTAACCTCTTTGTTGCAATTTTCCTAGGAACAAAAATTTTATTTGTAAGGTCATGCAAAGGAATATACTTACCATGAAATTGAAAATGAAATAAATTGAAGTGTAACTAATTGGACTAAAGTAAATATAAATAAATTAAAACTCTCGGGGTTGCCTCCTCGAAGCGCTTGGTTTATAGTCTTCAGCCCGACTGTGCTGTGTTGTTCAATTGTCCACTGGTTCGGAGAGGTACACGGCTGTTGATTTTCAATCAATGGGTCCACTCCAGTAGTGTTGTCCACTCCAGTAGTGTTTAAGTCGTTGACCGTTCACCTTGAATGTGCATTTTGAATTTGGTTTCTCGACTTCGATGTTACTGTGTGGTGCAATAGATACAACTTTAAAAGGTCCTGACCAACGAGATTTCAGTTTTCCAGGGAATAAACACAATCGAGAGTTGAAAAGCAAGACTTGTTGTCCTGGTTAAAAAGTTCGATCGAGAATTTTCTTATCATGCCAGGCTTTGACTTTCTCCTTCTAGAGTTTTACGTTCTCATAGGCATTGAATCGAAATTCATGCATCTCGTTTAACTGCAGTAACCTTTTCTCACCAGCTGCTTGTAGATCAAAATTAAGTTTTTAAATGGCCTAGTGTGCACTGTGTTCTAGTTCAAGCAGGAGATGACACGCCTTTCCGTAAACCATTCGATAAGGTGACATGCCGATCGGATTCTTATATGCTGTTCGATATGCCCATTGAGCATAGTCAAGACGCAAAGACCAATCTTTTCGTGATGGGTTGACCACCTTTTCTAGAATTCGTTTGACCTCCCTATTAGAGACCTCCGCTTGACCATTGGTTTGGGGATGATACGCGGCTGCAATTTTATGACGAACCCCATACTTTACAAGCAATTTAGTGAACTGCTTATTACAGAAATGAGTTCCCTCATCACTTATTATCGCCCTTGGCGTCCCAAATCGTGTGAAGATGTTTTTCTTTACGAATTGGAGGACAACGTTGGCATCATTCGTGGGTAAAGCTGCGGCTTCTACCCATTTGGAAACATAATCGACCGCCAACAAAATGTATTGATTATTAAAGGAAGACGGGAATGGTCCCATAAAGTCGATTCCCCACACGTTGAATAGTTCAACCTCCAAAATTGTGTTGAGTGGAATTTCATTGCGCTTGGAGATATTACCTACTCGCTGGCACCGATCACACTTTAGCACATAAAGGTACGCATCTTTGAACAGAGAAGGCCAGAAAAATCCTGATTGTAACACTTTGGCCGCTGTTCGATCACCAGAATAATGGCCGCCGTAATCCGATGAGTGACAATGGCCTAGTATGCTATCCATCTCTTCATGTGGCACATAACGTCTAATCATTTGATCTGTGTAGGCGTTAAACAGAAATGGTTCGTCCCAATAGTATTGCTTCACGTCGTGGAGGAATTTCTTCCATTGTTGTGAGTTCAAATCCGGTGGTAATACCTTAGCAACCACGTAATTCACGTAATCTGCGTACCATGGTAATATTGTGGTTACTCGAAAAAGTTGTTCATCCAGAAATTTCTCATTGATCATTATGTTGTCTTTATTCTGAACCTCCATGTTTTCCAACAGAGAAAGATGATTTGCCACCTGATTTTTGGTACATTTTCTATCCCGGATCTCCAAATCAAATTCTTACAGCAACGATACCCATTGTATTAACCGCAGTTTAGCATCCTTCTTCTCAAAAAGGTATTTAATGGCAGAATGATCAGTATTAACGATTACCTTGGTCCCAATGAGATATGCTCTGAATTTGTCGAAGGCAAACACAACTGCAATTAATTCTTTTTCAGTGGTTGTGTAGTTCAATTGAGCATATGTCAACGTCTTGCTGGAGTAGTAGATTGTGTGAAAAATCTTGTCGTGACGTTGTCCCAATACTGCTCCAACTACGTAGTCGCTGGCGTCGCACATCAATTCGAATGGTAAAGACCAATCGGGCACCACAATAATTGGAGCAGAGACCAACTTCTTCTTTAATACCTCAAATGCCTCGATATATGACTGATCCATCTTGAAAGGCATGTCTTTCTCCAACAGGGAACATAAGGGTTTTGAAATTTTGGAGAAATCTTTAATGAAGCGTCTATAGAAACCCACATGTCCCAAGAAGCTCCGGATTCCCTTCACAGATGATGGAGGGGGTAATTTCTCAATTGTCTCAATCTTCACTTTGTCCACCTCTAACCCTGCTGCAGAAAACTTATGCCCCAAGATAATCCCTTCTTTCACCATGAAGTGACATTTTTCCCAGTTAAGGACCAGGTTAGTCTCCACTCATCGTTTCAACACTAAAATCAGATTTTTCAAAAATAAATCAAAGCTATCACCGAACACAGAAAAGTCATCCATAAATACCTCTAAATTCTGTTCGAACATATCAGAAAAGATCGCCATCATGCACCGTTGAAAGGTTGCCAGTGCATTACATAAACCAAAAGACATACACCGGAATGCAAATGTATCGTAGGGGCATGTGAATGTAGTTTTCTCTTGATCCTCCGATCCTATGGCAATTTGATTATACCCAGAATATCCATCCAAAAGACAGTAGAAATGATGCCCTGCTAGCCTATCCAACATCTGATCAATGAATGGCAAAGGGAAGTGATCCTTGTGTGTGGCTTTATTCATCTTGCAGTAGTCCATACATACTCTCCATCCTGTAACTGTTCTAGTAGGGATAAGCTCATTAGCTTCATTCTTCACCACTGTCATACCCCCTTTCTTTGGTACGCACTGTACAGGACTCACCCATGAACTGTCTAAAATTGGGTAAATAATGTTGGCATCCAACCATTTTTTGATCTCCTTTTTCACCACATCTTTCATAATGGTGTTTAGTCTTCTTTGCATCTCAATGGTTGGTTTTGCCCCCTCTTCCATTAAAATCTTGTGCATACAATATGATAGTCTAATTCCCCAAATATCCGCTATGGTCCACCCGATTAATGTTTTGAACTCACGCAGAACCCGTAGCAGTTTCTCCTTTTGTGTGTTAGTTAATTCTGTCGAAACAATTACTGGTAAGGTGGCATCTTGTCCCAAATAAGCATACTACAGATGAGAGGGTAGTGGCTTTAATTCCAACACCGGTGGCTCTTCTTTTGAGGGTTTGAACTTTTTACCTTCCGTTTCGGGCCTATCAAGGGTGTCAAATGATTGATTGCTTTTTCAAAAGGCAGATGTTGTATCTAACCATTTGGCATACTCAATGTCCTCTTCAATACCGCTGTCGTCTGTCCCGAGCAAAATGGATTCAAGCGGGTCCTCCGAATAATTTCCACTAAACTTGTGATTAACCAATTCCTCCATGATATCCACCCGCATACACTCACCTTTTTCTTTTGGGTAAGACATTGACTTGAATACATTAAAGGTGACCTGTTGATCTTCAACTCGCATTGTTAATTCGCCTTTTTGCACATCAATCAAAGTTCTCCCCGTTGCTAAGAATGGTCGCCCAAGAATAATTGGGATTTCGCTATCCACTTCACAATCCAAGATAAAGAAATCCGCGGGGAAGATGAATTTATCCACTTTAACTAAAACATCCTCAATAATACCTCATGGATATGTAATCGATCTATCCTCCAACTATAAACCGATATTTGCTTGATCAGTGGAGCTCAAGTCCAAACGGTTGTGAGCGGACAATGGCATCAAATTTATACTGGCCCCCAAATCACACAATGCTCGTCCCAAAAACTGATTTCCAATTTCACATGGAATATTAAAGCTACCTAGGTCCTTAAGCTTCGACAGTAACTTATTCTGAATGATCGCGCTGCATTCTTCGGTCAATGCCACTGTTTCTAACTCACCCAATTTCCTCTTTCTTGGCAAAACCTCTTTCATAAACTTAGCGTAACTCGGCATTTGTTCCAAGGCTTCGGCAAAGGGGATGTTGATATGCAGTTTTTGGAAGATATCCAAGAATCGTGAAAACTGCTTATCCAACTTGGATTTCTAAAACCTCTGCGGATACGGTATGGGAGGCATTGTGGTGGTTGGTTCCAGTTCTTTCTGCTCTAAGGTTTCATCTTGATGTTTTTCGGTGTCCAAAACTTCCTCTATTTCACTTGTTGCGTTGTCCCTCTTTTCCTTATCCTTGACTGTCTCCTGCAAATCCTTTCCACTTCATAGAGTTACAGCCTTACAATGCTCAACTCTGCCCGAATTTTTCTCTGTGTCACTCGGAAGTGTTCTAAGTGGTCGATTATTAAGTGCATGTGTTATCTGCCCCATTTGATTTTCCAGATTCATGATTGATGCACCTTGGCTTTTCATATTTAGCTCTAGTTGATTCAATACTTTATCTTGTTCCTTATTCTTTTTTTCAAAAGCTCTAATAAATTTCTCTAAGGTTTCTTCCAAACTTGATTTCCTCTCTGGTTGTTGTTGATTCTGATTTTGGAATCCAGATGTGTTTTGTTGTCTAGGTGCTTGAGCTTGAGCTTGATTGTTACTCCATGAAAACCCCGGATGATTCCTCCAACTCGGATTATTTGCGTTTTGATTTGGATAAGGTTAGGTAGATCATATAGCTCCCTACGAACTGAGCTGATTCAGAATTTATGGCACATTGATCCGTAGCATGACCCCCAACACATAATTCACAAACCATTGGTACTTGCTGTGTGGATTGTGGACTCCATGTTTCCACTTGCTTAGCTATTGCGGCCACTTGTTCTGCTAATGCTCTCATAGCATCTACGTCAAACTTTCCCAGTGTTTTCGGAGGGTTAGACCTCGTCATGGGCCACTGATAGTTGTTGGTGGCCATTGTCTCTAACAGCTGATATGCCTCATCAAAACTCTTAGACATGATCGCTCCCCACTATCTTGCATCAATATCGGCCTCGTGGACGCATGCAAACCATCACAAAATATCCATAACTGCATCCACTACGGAATTCCATGATGAGGGCACTTACGGAGCATATCCTTAAATCTCTCTCACGCCTCATATAACGATTCTGAGTCAAACTGTGCAAAGGTGTGAATATCGTTCCGTAGTTTTGCCGACTTAGCTGGTGGGAAAAACTTAGCTAGAAATTTTTGAGCCAAGTCGTCCCAAGTGGTGATTGAGCCAGGAGGCAACGAATGTAACCAACTTTGCGCTTTATCTTTCAAGGTAAACGGGAACATCCTCAGCCTTGTAGCATCTTCTGACACATTATTGAATTTGAAGGTGTCACAAACTTCTAAGAAACTTAAGCTATGCTCATTAGGATCATCTATCGAACTACCCCCAAACTGACATGTATTCTGTAACATCTGAATTGTTCCCGATTTAATCTCGAAACTGTTTGCATTTATCGTCGGCCTCCTAATACTCGACTGTATATCCGTGACATTCGGCATGGCATAGTCCCTAAGTGATTTCTGGTCATTCCCTGCCATGTTCACTGGAATTTCTTGTTCTGCCAGTTCTTCTTCCACAGGTGACACTGCACTAGTCGACTGTAATTTCTGGAACTTCCTTTCAATATCGTTCGTATAAGGAAAAAGTTCCTTTTTCGCCCTTGATCTAGTGTGCATACACTCGCAAAGAATTCTTGCAAATACAAGAAGAAAAATAAGTAACGTTTAAATTAAGACAAAATTGATTATAACTAATATGGAATTAATACTAATAAAGAATTATCCAGCAACGGCGCCAAAAACTTGTTGGTTGATTTCACAATCAAAGTAAACGTGCAAGTATACATGGTCAACAAGTAATAGAGTGATAAGATAAAGTGTCGATCCCACAGAGAATTCTAATTAATAAATTCCACCTACTAGCACTATATCAATTCAATTTTATTTAAACAACCATAAATTGTGATTTTCTGAATTAAGAAAATTAAATTAAGCAATTAAAATAAATTAATCTAAAAGAAAGCAAATAAACAAAACTAAGATTTTATTGAATTCAGCTAAATAAGGATTAAGACTCCAATATCCCCAATTATGAACTATAAATCAATTATCCAATTATCCCAATTATTATGCCTACTGAATTGTTTACAGGAATTCTCAAATGCCAAAAGTCCTTTTCCAAGTGATCAATTGCCTTCTATTTAATCTAGATTAATCTTGCTATATTCCTATGCAAAACAATTGAATTAAACTCTTTTCAATCCTAATTCCTTATGTGTTACATGCGGTGAACAGATATTTGCATTCAATTCACAAACCTAATTATTCACTTTGCAAATAACTAAGTCACATGTCACCATGTCCAGTTTTAACCCTAGAATTCCTCTTTCAATTCCTTCTAGAGTAACAAGGTAATTATTGGCCAGATAATTAATCAATAAATGCAAGACAAGATGAACAATTCACTTCAACATAAATAATTGGAATAATTGAATAACTAATTTAAAGCCATAAAAGGTTCAATTGGAATCTTAATTAAAGAATTTAGTTCATAGCAAAAATTAAAACCAACAATCTTTGAAAAATCATCCTTAATGAATTACACAAATTAAAAGAATAAAGAAGAAGAAGAACTCCAAGTGAAAATCTTCAAATCCCCGCTCTTGCTCCTTGATCAGCCCCCAATTGTGTAGATTCCCCTTTTCTATTTCAATGTAAATACACCTTATATACTTCCCATCTTGTGCTCCAATCCTTCTCCAAATCAACACTTTGGTCCACGCTACCGCATTGGTCAACGCTGCCACCAAGACCCAGCCAAGGCCGGTCTTAAGATTAGTCGAGAGAGCGCCGGCCTTGAGTCTAAATTTCCACAACTAGCCCTTGTTTAGCCCAAAATGCCCCTGTTGATCCTACAGCTCCCTCATCTGCGAAACAACTCCTAAACACAGTAAAATAATTCTTAAATGACCCGAGAATGCACAAATTTAAGCTCAAATGTATCTGATTCATGGGTTTATCACCCAATCATCAACTATAGCTTATCAGTAATGCTAGGGTTTTGCACTATTTTACTATAACTATTCCACACATTAACATTACACACATACCAGACATATTTATATTACTGAAATATGAATAATATTATATTAATATTCTCATTCCATATTCAAAATCCAGACTTAGGGTTTTGAATTCATATCTGACATAACCTTCATACATACCCTTATTAATTAAGTTAAAATAATTAACTTAACTAATATAATAAAATACATATTATAATAATCATATCATATATACAATAATCATATTTTCATGAAAAATAAATAATAAATATCTTTATTACCGAATTAATTTATTATAAGAATATAATATATAATGATCAATAATTCTTAAAAGAATTTATTTATAATTATTCATCTAATAATTTTATTTATCACATATATACATATACTTTACTATGCACATATTTCCATCCTTATATATATATATATATATATAAAATTATTCGCAAAATTTCTTATTGAAAATATTAGGTTATTACATTGACCAGATGCATTATATCGATGTCAAACCCTAATATTATATTAAGAATGTCAGCGTTCAGTTAGAAAACCATAATGATTGATAAGAAACCCTAATACCAGCTCTGGAAACCCTAATTTCAGCTTCCGGGAATTTGAAACCCTAATTCGGATTACGAAAACCCTAACTTGGGAATTCAAATTCTAGTATAAGGCTTAAGTGTATTAATTACAAACTTAATTAGGGAATAACCCTAATGGATTAATTAGAAAACCCTAATTGCAAAATTAGAAACCCTAATTTCTAATTGGAAATCCTAATTGCTAAATTAGGAACCCTAATTTCTAACTTAGCAAACTTTATGTTAATTTGTAAATTTTAAACTTAATTTCCAAGTTCAATGTGATTAGAAAACCTAATGTAATTAGAAAACCCTAAATTACATTTTTGAAAGCTTAAATTTCCATTTTTAGCCTAGTAATAAATTCTAGTAAATCAATTGTGAAACCTTAGGGTTAAACCCTAAGGGTTGGTTAAGATTACAAGTATGCCATTAAAATGTATAGCAAAAAGTCTAGAATAACCTTTTTGTATTCTTTATTTAGGTAGTGTACAAATCTTTCCAAAATAATGAGTTGGTGAACTAATATGTTGACCATGTGCTCTAAAACATCAGATATTTCAACCATCTTGCATACAAGTCCACTGAATCAAAATATATATAGATTGAAAGAGAGAAAAAGTTCATTTACTTTCCCTTTTGTGACCAAACTCTCCACCAACACTTTCTCTCTCTAGACCCACGAAAATAATAAGTGGATCAATCCTTATTATGATCCATAGCATCCCAAGATCAGATCATGATGATCAAATTCAAGATCAAAGCATCAAAGTGGTATAAATCCTAAATCTTAAAAATCTTATGATCTGATGTTAGATGTTGTTATTTGTTGGTTTGAAATGTGTCAAAGGGTGTTAAGAAGTGATCTGGGTTGTTAGATCATTGATCCATAACATCTAGATGCACGAAATCAAATTTTTGCTCGAGTCGCCAAATACATGGTACAGAAATAACGACAACATTATTAATACAATTGTCGTGCAAAATACGACAACAGATAAACTGTGAGTTTAAATACAAATATTGTCTTCTAGACAATATCCACACCCAAATAAAGTCCTCATTATAATTATTGATACACTATTTTACAAAATAGTGAGGACTACTAAAACAACTATCTTGAACCATCACTCCACACCCCGACTAGTTCCCGCTATATTCTCGCCTCCTGAGAAGAAAAATGGAACAAAAAGGAAAAGGGTGAGCTCAACTAGCCCAGTAAAGAATATTATGACTAAGATAATATAGAACAAATTATCGTTAGTCCTCAACAGGGAAAAAATATGATAGAATACAATAGACAACAAGTTTTAAATCAATATTCGCAACGAAAATAATAATTCATTAGAAGAGTTACGTAGAGAATGAAATCTACTTTCTTCTATGAATTTAAAAGTTTTTCATCAATATTTTATCCCTGTAACATCAATCAATAAACATCTTGAATCAAATATTCATCTTTGCACTACAGGCCAAAGATATTCATCACCGGTCATGTTCATCTCAACACTGTACATCTTTGCACTACGGGCCAAAGATATTTAACAGAAAATCATTAATCTTTGCACTACAGGCCAAAGATATTCAGTAATATCATCATTTAGGACTGAGGATGATGAAAAATATTTTAAAGAAAACGAATCCAGTGAAACAAAAGAACAAATATTAAGGATTCGTACTTTAAACAATCCAAGTTCAAAAATACTTCATAAATAATCATAGTGAAGTAAAATTCAAGAATGATCAAAACATGGATACAATCAAAGCTAGTATCCATAATAGATATTTTGGACAAAAAACAAAATTTAATATTTTTTGTGAATTGTGCCGTATACGTGAATAGTGTCGTATACGTGAATAGTAACCCCGACACTAAAAGACAAGAATTTCACAAGAAAAAATCTTACCAATATTCCGGCATAATGATATTAGAAGAAATAATATCATTTTTAAAAAAAATAACATCCTTACCTCGAAAAGAAAGTAAGTTTCGACCGAATATCGGATATAGTCTTTGAAGGAAACTTGCACCGTATAAAGCAACACTCAAAGTATCAAAATACTCACAAGAATACGCCGATAATATAGATATAGAGAGAGAAAACTTGTTTCGAGTGTGATTTTTAATTCTAACCTAAGCACCCTATTTATAGGAAAATGCTTAGAACACCAAAGCAGAAAATTTAATAAAATATTAATATATAATAAAATTTTCTTACGCCCACTAAGACTTCTAAATTCAACATGTTTACAACACTTGTGGGGCCCAACAAATGTAAGAAAAATGTTTTTATTAAAAAAATATTAAAAACTTCAAAAATCAATTATTCCGGAACTTCAATACCTCATAAAAAATAGCCCTTTTATCAGAAAAATTCGAATCTTCTGTCCATTCCAAAGGAAATTCAATTCTCTACAACTTTGTAAGTTTAAGTTTTTCCAAATTCTAAGCAGAAATTGACCGAAATCCACATACGGACGATTTTTACAAGCTATAATCAAATTTCAGTTAAGAAATGGGGTCCACAAACATGTTTAACATGTTTTTTAACATTTATTATAACAAAATACTCTTCCTCCTCATTTACTCATATATCACACATCCATTGTAAAAAATATCACCATTATTATATTATTATAATATAATAATATATTTAAATGAATTATTTTATCGTAAAAGATAAAATATCAATTTTTCAACAATTGTCACTTTAAAATTTTCTCCATCTATATCCACATAAAATGAATATTTTCCTTATCATATAAATCAATAATCAATTATTCACAAATAATATTACGTAATCACAATATCGACAACCGTAGCTCCTGTGAAAAGAGGGGGCTTTCCAATAAGGATTTCTCCTTATTGGCGCGCAATTAGATGACCAAAACTCTCCTTAGACAGAACTTTCTAGACATTGCCAATAATGCTATCTAATAATATTATTCAAATAATATGAATTATTGATCTGATAGTGGAAAATACTGTGAAATGACAATTATTGAAACAACAATAATATAAAATATCAACGTAGCAATTATTGAATCAATAAAATAAAATATTGAACAGTAATTACTGTAACAATTATTGAGTAGTGCCTTCTTACGTAAGAATCAATAATTGGTGCAATACCGTGTGCTACTGTGTTTTAACCAACCAATTAGTATTCCAACAAGATTAATTGAGAATAACTACGCCGTTATTTATAAACAACTTATACTTGTCATTTTCTTCATCCAATCGCTTTCCGTTATGGGGCCCACAAAAGGTCACTACCATCGCATTTAATATTCCCCGACAAAGAAGAATATTCCACGACCAAACCGAATATTCCCCAACAACAATGAATATTTTATAACCACTTGCTTATTTTGCAAAATTTACACATTTTACCCATAACTAACCACATTAATCAAATCAACCCTTTACTATTTCAAAATAATAAATAGAGAAAATTCCATTTTATTAAAAAAAAGTTGGGTCTTACAACCTCCCTCCTTATGAAATTTCGTCCTCTCTAAATTGACGTACGACGACTGGTGTGTTTCAAAAAGGTGAGGATACCTCGCTTTCATTTCCATTTCCAACTCCTGTGTCATTTCCTCAATAAGCATGGTTCCTCCACAAAACTTTGACTTGTGGTATAACCTTTGTCAAGTAGGACATGCTCCTTTCTATCCAAGATCTTGACCGGTACCTCCTCAGACGTTAAGTCTTCTGCTATCTCTCATCCGGTTCTAACTCAATAACGTGGTTCGGGTCTTTCACATATTTACGAAAGCATATATATGTGAAAAACATTATGAACACGAGACATACTTGGAGGTAACGCGAGTCTATAGGCCACATTTCCTACTCGGTCAAGAATCAAAATGGACCAATAAATCGTGGATTGAGCTTTCCTCTTTTCCCAAATCTTGTAACTCCTTCCATGGAGCCACACGCAACAATACATGATCCCCAATACTAAATTTCACGTCCTTTCGATGAAGATCCGTATAATTCTTTTGTCAATCTTGTGCCGTTTGTATACGTTGTCGAATCATTTGATCTTTTTCTCGTAGTAATACGTACTCAACTCTGGTCCCAACAATGTTGCTTCACCCACCTCATCCCAACATATCTTTGAGAGCGACACTTTCGCCCATATAATGCTTCAATGGAGCCACACCTATACTTGCTCGATAACTGCTTGTTGTAGGAGAATTCCACCAAAGGTAAATATTTATCCCAACTCCTTTGAAGTCTAGGACACAGAGTCTTAATAGATCTTCAAGAGTTTGAATAGTCCTCTCTGATTGTCCATCCGTTTGAGGATGGTATGCCGAACTAAATCGTAAATCCGTGCCCATAGCTTTTTGCAAGCTAACCCAAAATCGTGAAGTGAATCTTGGGTCACGATCCAAAACTATGGATACTGGCATGCCATGCAATCTCACAATCTCATTTACGTACATACGAGCAAGACGTTCAAGGGAATAAGTCTCCCGTATCGACAAGAAATGAGCAGACTTGGTTAATCTATCAACAATAACCCAAATAACATTTATGCCTTGAGAAACCGTGGGAAGACCCGTAACGAAATCCATGGTAATGTGTTCCCACTTCCATTTTGGAATCTCAAGTGGTTGCAATGGACCCTTTGGCATTTGATACTCGCCTTTACACGCTGACAAGTTAAACACCTCGAGATAAACTTCGCATGATCTCTCTCTTCATATTGTTCCACCAAAATGTATGTCAAGATCACGATACATTTTGGTACTTCCAGATGGATCGCAAATGGTGTATTGTGTGCCTCCATCATGATCTTGTACTTCAAATCGTGAGTCGTTAGGAACACAAAAAGTCCGGAGTGGACTCAAGTATTCCTTCTTCATCGATTCTTGCTTCTTTAATAAGACCTTCTTGTACTTTCTTCTTCATACCATCATCGCCTCCGGTCCGTGGCTTGAGCAACTTTAACTTTTTCGATTAAAGTCGGTTCTATATGCGTATACTTGACATCATCGCATGGGTCCCCGAGTCTTGAATTCTATCTTCATCTTTTGTAAATCACACAAAATGGGCCTTTGTGTTGACAACATCGCACTTTCGTTCAAGATATGATCTTCTACTCAACGCGTTAGCTACCACGTTTGCTTTTCCAGGATGGTATGATTAGAACATGTGCCGAAATGAGTCTCATCTTGAGTTCTTCGAAGCTCTTCCCATATTCCTTTCTCCATTCGAATTTTGTATCTCTACGAGTCAGCTGAGTTAATGGAGTAGCGATTCGAGAAAATCTTTCCACGAATCTCCGATAATAACCAATTAAACCTAGAAAGCTACGTATTTCGATTACTGACTTAGGTTTCTCTCCACTGTGACTCATATCCCAATCTTGGATAACACGTCACAATGGCACCTATCAGCTTACCACCACACGAATATGGCGTACCCTACGGAGAGTCTGGCTTCGGTGCATTCCACAAAGGAAGTCACCAGATAGAGGCTCGGGTACCAACTTCTACAGTTAGGTTTTTAACTCTTGAAGTTCAATAGGAGCCATTCGATATGAGATTTTAGAAGTGGGTTTTGTACCGGGTTCAAAGATGATACAAAATTCAATATCACGCTCTGGGAGTAGGCCAGGAAATTCTTCAGGAAATACGTCAGGAAATTTACTAACAACAAAAATATCATTCAAATCTGACGTATTTTTGTTCAAGTCCATGACATGGGCTAAGAAAACTTGACATCCGTTTTTCAATAAACGAATGACTTTATGGCTTGATATGAAAGTGTTTGACTTCAATGGTTTGGTTGCTTGAATTCGAATAACAGGTTGCTTAGGAATATGAAAACTAACAACCTTACGAAAGCAATCAATTTTGGCATGATGAGTAGTTAACCAATCAATCCCTAAAATCACATCAAAAGCAAGTATCTTTAAAGAGATAAGATCAACAGGTAATGTGATGGTGCCAACTTGGATCAAACAAGATTTATAAACAGTGGATGTAATGAAAGTTTCTCCTAATGGAGTCTCCACAGATAGGTCAAAGTCTAATTTTCTCCGGAGTCAAGTTTAAACGTTGAGCACAAGCAAGAGAGATAAATGAATGGGTCGAACCAGTATCTAATAAGGTATAAACTTCGCAAGAATTTATAATTAACTAATTCGTGATACCTTCGTTCGGGTTCCTCGCATTTTGGGTAGTCACGAAAAACGCTCTTCCAGGAACCGCTGACTTTGACTTGTCTGTATCTGCCTCTGGTACCACCGTCCCATCTGGACTTAACTTTGTTATAGAGTACATTCCACCCTTTATTGCTTCGTCACATTCCTGATCCATGATTTGAATCATTATTCTGCGATCCATATCGAATTGTGGTTGACCACTCTGCACAGGGTAGTTCCGAACTCGATGTTGGATTCTCCCAATTGCTGTCCAAAAAGCAAAATCCATTTCATCTCTTTTGGCCTTATTGGATCGGACGCGCTTTTTCATAATATCAACGCGTCGTATGGCTTTTTACCCACGCATCCTCCATTCTCATTCGTTTCGGTTGCTTCTTCTTTCATCGTAACTTTGATCATAGCATTCTCGATTCCAAATTTCTAATATCTTATACTCGCCAAAGAGTGCTTCGCTCAAGCATCGCACATCGGGTAATACAATTTTGAATTGTTGCATCTCTTTGCTCCACGCTTTCACCGCCGCTCTTCAAATTTTTCTTTTCTTCTAACTCATGAATACGATTTTGTAATTCTAAATTTCGATCATAAAATTCTTCTAATAAATTCTCCTCGTGTTCCTCTTCTTCCTCCTTCTCTCTCTCACTTTTACTCACCGCGATTCTAAATCGGGTGCCACTATTAGTTCTTCACTCACCACATGGATATCTCTAATTTCTTCTTCACCGACATCACGTTATCCTGTTGGTGATTAGAGGTGTCTCAACGGTCTCATTTACTCCATCGTTAACATTCTCACCGCCATTCTTAATTATCTACACACAAAAACAAGGGTTAATTAAAGAAATTGACATGCAACATAATAACCCTATACTTTGACCAACCAACAATTAAGCTTAGGTAGGACACACTAGCGAAGGATTTACTCGTCTCTCCCCTCCTAGTTCTATTCCCCGATCTCCTTCAGAGATCATATCCCTAAGCTCTGATACCAACTGTGATGCCCACAAAATAGGTCCAATCCACCCAACCTATTCTGAGTCGCGAAATACATGGTACGTAAACAACTACAACATTATTAATACAAATTGTCGTGCAAAATACGACACAACAGATAAAAGCATGAGTTTAAATACAAATATTGTCTTCTAGACAATATCCACACCCAAATAAAGTCCTCATTACAATTATTGATACACTATTTTACAAAATAGTGAGGACTACTAAAACAACTATCTTGAACCATCACTCCACACCCCGACTAGTTCCCGCTATATTCTCGCCTCCTGAGAAGAAAAATGGAACAAAAAGGAAAAGGGTGAGCTCAACTAGCCCAGTAAAGAATATTATGACTAAGATAATATAGAACAAATTATCGTTAGTCCTCAACAGGAAAAAAATCTGTTAGAGTACAATAGATAACAAGTTTTAAATCAATATTCATAAAAAATAATAATTCATTAAAGAGTTACGTAGAGAATGAAATCTACTTTCTTCTATGAATTTAAAAGTTTTCATCAATATTTTATCCTCAGTAACATCAATCAATAAACATCTTGAATCAAATATTCATCTTTGCACTACAAAATGCCAAAGATATTCATCATTGGTCATGTTCATCTCAACACTGTACATCTTTTGCACTACGGCCAAAGATATTTAATAAAAAATCATTAATCTTTGCACTACAGCCAAAGATATTCAAGAATATCATCATTTAGGACCGAGGATGATGAAAAATATTTTAAAGAAAACGAATCCAAAAAAACAAAAGAACAAATATTAAGGATTCAGACTTTAAACAATCCAAGTTCAAAAATACTTCATAAATAACCATAGTGAAGTAAAATTCAAGAATGATCAAAACATGGATACAATCAAAGCTAGTATCCATAATAGATATTTTGGACAAAAAAAAAAAATTTAATTTTTCTATGAATAAAGTCGTAATTCGTGAATATAATCGATACGAATAAAGTGCCATATATCGTGAATAGTAACCCCGACACTAAAAGACAAGAATTTCACAAGAAAAATCTTACCAATATTCCGGCATAATGATATTAGAAGAAATAATATCATTTTAAAAAAAATAACATCCCTTACCTCGAAAAGACAGTACTTCTGACTGGAATACTGGATATAGTGCTGAAGGAAACTTGCACCGTATAGCAACACTCAAAGTATCAAAATACTCACAAGAATACGCTCGATAATATAGAGAAAGAGAGAAAACTTGTTTCGTGTGATTTTCAATTCTAACCTAAGCACCTATTTATAGGAAAATGCTTAGAACACCAAAGCGTAAAATTTAATAAAATATTAATATATATTAAAAAATTTCCTACGCCCACTTAGACTTTTGAATTCAACATGTTTACAACACTTGTGGGGCCCACCAAATGTAAGAAAAAATGTTTTTTATTAAAAAATATTAAAACTTCAAAAATCAATTATTCCTAACTTCAATACCTCATAAAAAATAGCCTTTTATTATCGAAAAATTCAATCTTCTGTCCATTCCAAAGGAAATTCAATTCTCTACAACTTTGTAAGTTTAAGTTTTTCCAAATTCTAAGCAGAAATTGACCGAAATCCACATACGGACGATTTTACAAGCTATAATCAAATTTCAGTTAAGAAATGGGGTCCACCGATATGTTTAACATATTTTTTAACATTTATTGTAACAAAAATACTCTTCCTCCTCATTTACTCATATATCACACATCCATTGTAAAATATCACCATTATTATATTATTATAATATAATAATAATATATTAAATGAATTATTTTATCAAAAAATAAAATATCAATTTTTCAACAATTGTCACTTTAAAATTTTCTCCATCTATATCCACATAAAATGAATATTTTCCTTATCATATAAATCAATAATCAATTATTCACAAATAATATTACGTAATCACAATATTGATAACTGTAGCCGCCCAGAAAGAGGGGGGGCTTTCCAATAAGGATTTCTCCTTATCATGCGCATGCAATTAGGTGACCAAACCTCTCCTTAGATGTAACTTTCTAGACATTGCCAATAATGTTATCTAATAATATTATTCAAATAATATGAATTATTGATTGATATGATAATGGAAAATACTTGTGAAATGACAATTATTGAAACAACAATAATATAAAATATCAACGTAGCAATTATTGAATCAATAAAATAAAATATTGAATAAAGAATTACTATAACAATTATTGAGTAGTGCCTTCACGTAAGAATCAATAATCGTGCAATATTCGTTGTGCTACCGTTATTTATAAACAACTTATACTTTTTTTTACCACCTTTTCCGTCAAGTATTTTTAACAATATTAATTGATAAATAACTACGCCATTATTTATAAAACAACTTATACTTGTCGCTTTTTCATCCAATCACTTTCCATTATAGGGCCCAAAACTTAGTACTCGCATTACCGCCTATGCAGTTCTAGGTTTAATATTAGTACGAATTGTACTCCACCAAGCTTACAGATCCATTAGACCAATTAAATATTCCCAAATTCAACAATGAATATTTTATAACCACTTTTAATATTTTGCTTATTTTGCAAAATTTGCATTTGAAATTTTACCCATAACTAACCACATTAATCAAATCAACCCTTTCACTATTTATAAAATAATAAATAAATGTATTAAAATTCCATTTTATTAAAAATCATATAAATACGATATTAATGTTTGAAAAATCATGATAAATGATAATAATTATTTAAAAATTATTATGAGACTTGGAAAATTATTTTGACTGAATAATTAATTATTTAGGTAGAGTCTTGAGGAAATTAGGCTCGATAATTGTCCGACTAGGCAGTCGGGATGTCAAAATTGTGCCGGATTCAACTCAGACTACAAAAGTTTGACTTGATACTAAGTCTTATGTACTGTATAGACTGATAGGGTTATGTGTTATGTGTTTAGGTTATTCTATGTTTATATATAATAGTATTATACTGTGATGATATTATTCTAATATTTGAAGATCGGTATTATTTATATTAGGTATTCAGTCAAAGCTAAATAGGTTGCATAATGATAATCAACGGACCATGCAAGTTTTTCTTTAACTATTCTTTTAACTTGTGGTTAATCATTGCAGATTGCCATGTCTAAGAATTATTAAATCGTACTCTATGCATACTGCATGTATTCATCAGGTATGAAAGGTTGATTACCTTCATTACCATTTGGTCCAGATATAATTGATATGTTCATGTTTAATGTTCGTTCAGCTATGAAAATTTGTCCATGCTAGTTCACAATTATATTATTGAATGTTAGCCAGCTTTTATTCAAATTCTTTCAATCATGATATATCCTCAAATAAACTTTTACTTGCTGGGCAAACTTGTTGCTCACCCTTGCTATATCATGATAAAAATTGCAAAATAAGACGAATACGCTGGATACACGAAAAGATCAAGACAAGTTCAGCTTGGAATTATATGTGTAGCAAGAATTCTAATAGTAATGTATGATAATAACATTGTATGTTAGATAAGAAATTGATTCAGGTATTATGTGAAGGTTCTCAACCTTGGGGTTAGTGTGTAATATTTATTTTATAAATAATTTATGTTTATATCTTCCACAATAGTTATAGAAATAGTATACTAGATCCGTGGTGATTTGGGACCCGAATTTGGGGATGTCACAGAACATCCTTGGCCCGTAGTGCATGGATAATTCAGTGATGTGGATTAATTATTGAGCTGAGTCTCAGCGATGAAATGTTAATTCATGGATGTAATAATAATGAATATCATTGGCCCGTAGTGCATGGATAATTCATGGTCGTGATACTAATGAATATCCTTGGCCCGTAGTGCATGGATAATTCAGTGATGTGGATTAATTATTGAGCTGAGTCTCAGCGATGAAATATTAATTCATGGATGTGATAATAATGAATATCCTTGGCCCGTGGTACATGGATAATTCATGGATGTGATACTAACGAATATCTTTAGCTATAATGCAAAGATGAATTTATTAGTATGATTATGAATAGGAACTGTGATTTGGTATAACCAGAATTTTTGATGTTTAAGGTAAAGACAAGTGATGAAAATTGTCTTCATCCTGGATGAGCAGAGGAATTTAGAACTACAACTATGTTTATGAGTTATTCACATGATTGTGGACAAGAACTATTTATTGATGTTATAGGGTTAAAACATTGTTAGTGGACTTTTAACATGGAGAAGATAATAGACTTTATGGTCTATTTGACTCTTCTAATGGATTGCTCGTTCCGCTGCAACTATGGTTGAAAAGTTTTAACATCTACCATCTGTTCTAAATCTCTGATTCATTACTGATGAAGGCTATTGATAACTTAATTATCTTTAGTTGTAATATTCTTTATTGGGCTAATTGTGCTCACCCTTTTGCTTCATAATTCCTTTCAAGTAATAAGAGTGTAGCTGGGTCGAGCGAGGGTAACAGGGGAATAGAACGATGGTCTATAACTCTTGAGGTTTTCCCTAAAATAGTATTGAAATAATTTTATTAAGAATTTTAGATAAGTGTGTCATATTTTATACGTCATTTTAACCGTTGATTTTGGTGAACCGAATAGGGTGAGGTGAACCCAACTTTGGAGGGGTGTTTTGCCACTATCATACAAGATGTCTAACGACCTACGACTTCATGTTATCATAAGACAGGGTTGTGCACATCCACTTGCTAATTATATCTACGAGCACTACCTATATAATCTTGGAGTTTGGTTGAAATATAATTCTCAGTTGGAGACAATGAAGATAATTATATGTCAAGAGAAGACTCACCATTGGAAAGAACATGATAGCAATCTTCTCATTTTTCTTTGCGGTATATTGGGTCAACCAAGGATAATTCTCGAGTCATATGATATTTATTATAACTTAGATGCATGGCTTCATAGTACAACTGACACACAAAAATCTTGTTGTAAACTTTTCAATCATTCACTTGATCCTTCTCCATACTATAACCTTATCCGATCACGGGATAATCTCATCGTATATATTACGATTCATTTCTATACTATGATCGTTTTTTTATGATCTCCTATCCTGATAATTTTAGTCTTTTAGACTCTATCTATTCATCACTACTGTTCACTTTTATTATCAGAGTTAGGAAACTCTGTATCTTATAACTCGTCGAGATTCGTCTTTGAATGTTATCGACCAACTAACTCTATGTGAGTTAGATCTTATCCTAATCACTGCGGTCATTAGTCTAAGGTATCACTACCCTAGGTTTATAACCAACAGCTTTGATATCAACTGTAGCATCCCCAAATCCAGGTCCCAAATCAGCACGGATCTGGGGTACTATTTCTATAACTATTGCGGAAGATATAAACATAAATTGTTTATACATTAAACTTACATATATTTCCCCAAGGTCGAGAACCTTCACTTATTACACAATTCATACTTATTTGACTCACAATAACATTATTATCATAATATACTATTACAATTAAGCTGCACATAAAATCCTAAGCTGAACTTGGCTTTATCCTTTCTTATATCCGACGTATGCTTCTTAATCTGCAATGTTAATCATGATATAGCAAGGGTGAGCAATAAGTTTGCCCAGCAAGTTTAAGTTCAATAAATTAAGAATATATCATGATTGAAAGAATTGAACAAAAGCTGGCTACAGTTCTACAATATAATTGTGAACTAGCATAAACAAATTTTATATAGCTGAATGAACATTGAACATGAACATATATATATCTGGACCGAATGGTAATGAAGGTGATCAGCCTTTTATACCTGATGAATACATGTAGTATGCACAGAGTGCGATTTAAAAATTCTTAGACATGGCAATCAGAAATGATTAACCACAAGTATAATTGAATAATACAACTCGGGGTCGAGTTAAGAAAAACTTGCCTGAACAATTGATTACCGCTATGCAATTTAATAAGCTTTGTCTAAAGACCTAATATTAATAATATTTATTTCTAAGTTAGAATAATATCATCATAATATTTAAAAATAATCTAAACACATTAACACATAACCCTATCCGTCTATACAACACATAAAACCTAACCTCAAGTTAAACTTTTACAGTCTGAGTCGAGTTTGGCACAATTCTGACATCCCGACGGCTTAGTCGGATAAATATCGAGTTTGAGTTCAATTAAACTCTGTCTAACACTAAAAAATTATCAGTTAAAATATTTTTCATAAGCCCGTAATAATTTTCATATCATTATTATCATATATCATGATTTTTCAATCATTAAACTCGTATTTATATGAATTAAATACCACAAAATTCCTTTATCATTAATATTTATTTAATACCCATTATTAATGAAAATCATAACATAATATTATAATATATCAAAGTATTTTTAATACCTTAAAATCACATTTATATGATTTTAAACCTTTAATTTCATTATCCGATAATTTCTTTTAATAAAAAAATATTAATATTTTCATGACAAAATATCAAAAGTTATATTTTATAACTTAAAATATTTTTATAACACTTAAATCATTTTTATATGATTTTAAATCATTAACTCTATTTTTCCATAATTTATTTAATATATTAATTAAATAAATTAATTATCATTAATATTAATTAATTAACAAAATTCATCACAAAATATTAAAAGTCATCAAAAATAACTTAATATTTTCTTATACCATAATATAATTTTTTCATGCTTTTCAAGTATAAAAATCATTTTAACTAATTTATTTAATATTATAATTAAATAAATTAAATACCATTAATATTCCAAAATATTAAATATTTATGAATATACTCTAAATAATTAAAAACTAATTTTCTAACTTTAAAATAATTTTTAGAAATTTATTTTGTATTTTTAATAATTAATAACTATTTTTTTCTATTTAATAAATAAAATAATTAATTTTCCGAAATTATCTGACACTAAAGGGCCCTATAGCGACGAAACTGTCGCTATAGGTGTTCTTGAGCTGTTCTTGACCAAACCCAGAAACCCATGTCAAAGGCTAAGGTAGGATGTTTGACCGTATCCGACGTATGCTTCTTAATCTGCAATGTTAATCATGATATAGCAAGGGTGAGAAATAAGTTTGTCCAACAAGTTTAATTTAAATAAATTAAAAATATATCAAGATTGAAAGAATTGAACAAAAGCTGGCTACAGTTCTACAATATAATTGCGAACTAGCATAAACAAATTTTACATAGCTGAATGAACATTGAACATGAACATATATATATATCTGGACCGAATGGTAATGAAGGTGATCAACCTTTCATACCTGATGAATACATGCAGTATGCACAGAGTGCGATTTAAAAATTCTTAGACATGGCAATCAGAAATGATTAACCACAAGTATAATTGAATAATACAACTCGAGGTCGAGTTAAGAAAAACTTTTCTGAACCGTTGATTACCGCTATGCAATTTAATAAGCTTTGTCTAAAGACCTAATATTAATAATATTTATTTCTAAGATAGAATAATATCATCACAATATTTAAAAATAATCTAAATACACTAACACATAACCCTATCCGTCTATACAGCACATAAAACCTAACCTCAAGTTAAACTTTTACAGTCTGAGTCGAGTTTGGTACAATTCTGACATCCCGACGGCTTAGTAGGATAAATATCGAGTTTGAGTTCAATTAAACTCTGCCTAACACTTAACAATTATCTGAGATAATTTTCTTATCAGTCAAAATATTTTTCATAAGCTCGTAATAATTTTTAGATAATTATTATCATATATCATGATTTTTCAATCATTAAACTCGTATTTATATGAATTAAATACCACAAAATTCTTTTATCATTAATATTTATTTAATACCAAATATTAATAAAAATCATAACATAATATTATAATATATCAAAGTATTTTTAATACCTTAAAATCACATTTATATGATTTTAAACCTTTAATTTCATTATTCGATAATTTCTTTTAATATTAAAATATTAATATTTTCATGACAAAATATCAAAAGTTATATTTTATAACTTAAAATATTTTTATAACACTTAAATTATTTTTATATGATTTTAAATCAATAATTCTATTTTCCATAATTTATTTAATATATTTATTAAATAAATTAATTATCATTAATATTAATTAATTAACTAAATTCATCACAAAATATTAAAAGTCATCAAAATAAATTAAAATATTTTGTTATACCATAATATAATTTTTTCATAATTTTTCAAGTATAAAAATCATTTTAACTAATTTATTTAATATTATAATTAAATTAATTAAATACCATTAATATTCTAAAAATATTAAATATTTATGAAATATACTCTAAATAATTAAAAACTAATTTTTGGACTTTAAAATATTTTTTAGAAATTTATTTTGTATTTTTAATAATTAATAACCATTTTTTTCTATTTAATAAATAAAATAATTAATTTTCCAAAATTATCTGTCACTAAAGGGCCCTATAGCGATGAAACTGTAGCTATAGGTGTTCTTTAGCTGTTCTTGGCCAAACCCAGAAACCCATGTTAGAGGCTAAGTTAGGAGGTTTGACCGTAATTAGATCTAGGTTTCTGTTGATTTCTAGGCTTGTAAAAGTGTTAATGTTGTAGTACTAGTGTAGTACTACAACTCTACTCCAGTTCCATGGCCATTACACAACAAATCAGAGAGATCTAAAGTCCAGAAAGTCTTGTCAGAGCTGTTCTTCATTTCTGGGTTTTCCAGAAATGAAGAACAGTTGTTAGGCCTTACTTTGAGCACTCGAATCTAGGCTTTTCAGGTTTGATTAATGTGTTCTTAAGGTTCAATCTTGTATTCCTCATGTCAGGGTACAATAATATATCATCGTATCAATATAACAACAACACTAAATGAAGATTTGATCCGGTCAAATCACTTATCAGAAAACGGTTCTTGAAGATCTGGGTTTCCCAGAAACCTTCATCAGGAAAGTTGGTCAACGGTTATTTGACCACGATTAAGTTTCATTCTAGGCAAGATCTGGGTAATATAAGAGCATGGAGGTGTAGTCCTCATGTCAGGCTACAAGATTGAAGCACTAACATGGACTAAAACATAAACAGTAGCGAGATCAAAGGCCGTAAATATCTTGTCAGAGTTACTTGGGAATTTCTAGACTGCCCAAAAAACATTTTCGTGATCAGTCAACGTGTTTTGACTGCTCATATCTTGAGATCTAGACTTGTTATGACCATGATTCCAGTCCCATATTGAAGCCTACATTGCAAAGAACAAATCCATAACATAAAACACACATAACACCTAACACACACAAATCTAGAAGCCCTGACATATGGCTGTTAGACAACATTTTAGGGTTCAAAGTCAGTTTCTAAAAACTTGATTTTCGTGCCTCTAGATGTTATAGATCTATGATCTAACAACCCAGATCACTCAAAGACACTCTAATACACATCTTTAACCAATAACTTACAACATCTAACATCAAATACAAAGATTTTCAAGATTTAGGGTTTTATACCTTTTAGGCTTTGATCTTGATTCTGATCACCATGTTCTGATCTTGGGATGCTATGGATCATACTAATGACTGAATCACTAAGTAATTTCGTGGGTCTAGAGAGAGAAGGAGTTGATTGAGAGTTTGATAGCAAATTAGCAAAATATGTGAACTTTCTCTCTCTTCAATTATTTATAAACTTGGAAGCAATAATATGACTGTGATATATGGCTGATCTTTGGGTTTTTAAGGCACATGGGCATATCTTAGCTAGTCACCAATTACAAATAGGGCAATAATTACAAACTACCTTCAATAATGCACAAAGGGGTATTTTAGACTTTTAGCTTCCATTATTAAGGGCATTTTAGTAACTTGTACAAATCTTTAGGGTTTAACCCTTAGGGTTAAAACCTAAGGTTTTAACAATAAACTTTCTAGGATTTTTGATTTAGGTTTTAAAAATAGAAATTTAATATTTCTAAATTATAATTAGGATTCTGTAATTATATTTAGATTTCCTAATCATAAATTCAAGTTTGTTAATTAGGATTTATATTTCCCAATTAAAATTGCTAATTTAGCAATTAGGTTCATAATTGTACACTAGGGTTTATAATCCAAGAATTAGGGTTTCTAAATTATTAAAAAATCTAATTAATCATTAGGGTTATCCCTAATTAGGTTTGTAATAAAAATACATAAACCTTATACATAACATTTAAATTCCCAAATTAGGATTTTAATATCCGAATTAGGGCTTTAAATTCCCGGAACTAAAATTAGGGTTTTCAGAACCGGTTTCTAGGGTTTCTTATCAGTCGTTAGGGTTTTCTAACTGAATGTTGATGTTCTTAGTATAATAGTAGGGTTTGCCACTGATAAGGGTTATCTGGTCAACCCTTGACCCTCAACCACATACTATACACATAAATAACCATACATACAGAACATATACACTTATATACTTAATCCTGAATAATTCATCACAAAGATTTTTTGAAATCCATAAAACTTCTTTCCAAAAATGTCAAATCCATTCACTTATTTTCTGTCTAGGTTTATTATTTAACCTTTAATCTATCATTTAAGATTTAAATATTTTTTTCTAAATTCTCGGGTCGTCACAGGGAATATTCCTTTTATCAGGGAATATCCGTATGACGAAACTATCATTGGTGGACCCCACAACGGAATAACTATCGGAGTTAGAAAACGACAAAAATATCTTTTTATAAAAATAACGGCGAAAGTTTTACCGTTAAACTGTTGAAATACCCGGTGGTAAAAGTACAATCGATGCTGTGGTTGCATAAGAGCACTAAGATTGATTATTGATGCTTACGTATGAAGCCACTCATTTTATTCAATTATTACTACAGTAGTTGCTGCATAATATCTCTCATATTATTGATTCAATTATTTTCACAGTATCATCTGCATAATATTTTATATTATTACATCAATAATTAAGACGACAAAGTTATTCATATTATTATTTACAATATTGACGGTGTTTAGAAAAGTTCTGTCTAGGAGAGGTTTGGTCACCTAATTGCGCGCCAATAGGGAGAAATCCTTATCGAAAAGCCCCCTCTTTCCTAGGAATGATCTGGTTGTTAAATATCGTGAGTTGTAATATTAATGATGAATAATTGTTTATATATTAAAAATATGTTTTTTGAAGATAAGTAAATTACAAAAGTTAGAGGGGAATAATGTAAACTTGGAAAACTTTAAGGTACCAAATTGTAAGAAGTAAATTAATCTGGACCATTGATGGTGGTTTTAATATCAAATCAATCTGGACCATTGATGATTTTTTTAATAGTAAATCAATCTGGACCATTGATGGTGGTTTTAATAGTAAATCAATCTGAACCGTCGATGGTGGTTTTAATAAATCAATCTGGACCGTCAGTTGAGGTTTTAATAGTAAATCAATATGGACCGTCGGTTGTGGTTATAAAAACATTGTGGTATTTTTTTTACAATGTTTTTTAAAAAATGTTGTAGATATATATGTAAATATGTTATCTATTTAAAAGGGCATTTTTTTGGTTTTAACTAGATAACGTGTTTTTCAAAACGTTGTCTATGAACAAAAACACGGAGCTAAAAAAAAGCGATTAAATGAAAACTTTCCGCTCTCTCATTTGTCACTGAGTGTCTTCGTTTCTCATATCTCTGTTTAGCCTCTTTTCGTTCCATCTGAAAAACAAAAGCTAGGGTTTGCCTAGATTTGTTGAACCTCTCTAAGCTTGCATCTGATTTGGGGTGCTTCTTTGAAGGAGATGAAGCAAAAAGGACATACATCATTTTTCTCGGCAAGAAGATTTGGCATTATTGAGCTTCTCCCCTTCGTACTCTAAAGTCGCATGCCATTTCTTCTTTTAAAGAAGGAATAAGGTTCAAAACTTGACGAGGTATGCACAATTCCAGTGAGTTTTGCCTGCTTTCATACCTTCAACAACGACAAGGAACTGTGCACATAGAGACGATAGTCTCCATCGTCCTCGGCAATCGCTCTCCTCAGGCCCCGGGCACTCTCTACATCTCCTCCAAGTACTGCTCCCTCTCTCTCTCTCTGTTTGTACCTCTTTATAAATATACATGA
This sequence comes from Panax ginseng, assembly GCA_020205605.1. Taxonomy (NCBI): domain Eukaryota; kingdom Viridiplantae; phylum Streptophyta; class Magnoliopsida; order Apiales; family Araliaceae; genus Panax; species Panax ginseng. The sequence continues at coordinate 96,098,109 of CM035129.1, forward strand.
ATTTTCTGATATTTTGTGTTTTTATGTTTGAACAATTAATTTGGTTAGGCAACTGGTGTGGTTGAGTGATTCTGTTTGTGCCTCTTTATAAATATACATGATTATTCTTATATTTTGTCTTTTTATGTTTGAACAATTAATTTGGTTAGGCAACTGGTGTGGTTGAGTGATTCGGACATGTCGATATAGGAATTTGGCTTAATTTGCAGTCAATTTCATAATAGATAAAAAAATGGATCTTAATTTTGATATATCTCGCCAGGCAGGGTAGAGGGGTTATTCTTTTTGGTTGTTCAGGATTGCCTGTGTGTTTATGCTTACTAAAATATATGCTGATGCATTGCAATTTTTGTTTAACACCTGCTGCCTATTATTTCTTTTTGCTACTTGCTATATTGGTGAATGGAGTTTTGTGATCTTTGGTTTTTCATTGCAAATTGAGACTGGAGATGAGGATGATGAATCAGATAGCTCAGATTCAGAATCTAATGACACTTTAGACTTGTCAAAGATCACTGTGATGAGACTTGTGCCGTCAGATCCAACTCAATGTATTCATCGTTTCTAGTACATTAGACTTCCATAAAATACATTATTTTTGCTACTATAGTAAATCTGAGTTGTTATGTGATTGTTCTTAATGTTTTTTATTTTATTTTGTCCTTTTCACTATCAGTGGACACTTATATATTAAAGATGCAGCCAGCTAGCAAGCATATAGTAATAGTTGTTAGTAGGAGCTGGTATTCCAGAGTCCAACATAGGACAACTATGTTTTGATGTCTTTTGGGGTGTAAAACATGTTTACATTATTCAAAATTTTGAAATACTTACAATTCAGAAACTTGAAACATCCAATTTTTATTTATTTATTTGGGGAATCAACTTATATGATAATGCTTTCACGTTTCCAAATAGGAGCTATCCCGTAGGTTGACGCGGATCCCTTTCTAATTAAGGAACCCTTGGTGCTTTGCAAACATTTAATTTTTTCTTTTTTACAAGTTCATTTGTAAAGTGGTGGGTAAAGTTACCTATCTACCAAAAGGGGCTGGGGCTTCTTAGTTACCTTTCTTCATTTTTGCAACAGTCATAATAACTCATACATCTCTCTTCTTGGAGGAAGGAACTCGAGAATAAAAATAGTTTGTGATGAATTCATTGGTTAAGTTTATCATTTCAGTCAAAATCTTGAGTCATTGCCTTTTGTTTGTAATTATTTTCTGAACATTTGCACTGTTTCTCTGCTCCTATTAAACATTACGAAAAAGGTTGCAGGAGATAATGGAGTTGCTGTGGAGAAGAAAGAAACTGCTGCAGAGAAGAAGAAAGTGCCTGAAAAAGTAGCAGATGAGAAGGATAAAGAAGTTAGTGTTAGTTTACTGAAAATACGGGTTGGCCTTGTTCGCAAAGCATGGAAGCATCCATCTGCTGACAGGTACAATTATTTTTTTCCTTCTTCTGTTTTGCTAACTTTTCTCCCCCCTCCTTTGGTGCTTGTTTTTTTTCCAGTGACCTATTTTCCAGTCACCACATTGGGGTAAACCACAGGTTTCCAATATGTGACACTTTTTCAACAACGTATGTGGATTGTGTATGTCTGATATAACCTTTTTCATGTTCCTCAACATATACTGTAGTTTACTGGTTGAGGAGATAGATGTTGGAGAGGCTAAATTGCGGCAGGTGGTCAGTGGTCTGACCAAACATTGCAGTCCAGATCAGTTGACGGTATGAATATTTAGTTAGTTACTTATCATTTTCTTTAGTTTGGAGGCACAATTTTACTCTTGTAAACAGCCTCCTATTGTACATTCAGTTTATCACAATACCATGATCAGGATATATTACTTTATCAGTTGTTTTTGCTCTTATTTACCTTGCAGAACCGCCATGTGGTACTTATCACTAACGTTAAACCTGGAAAACTAAGAGATGTGATGTCAGAAGGATTGGTATGTTCTCCTGCATCTAATTTTCAGTTGGCTGTCTCATCTTACCTTTGATATCGGTTAATATTGCATTTCATGTTTGGTGCAGCTTAAGAGTTTTTTCCGAAATAGGTATACATCACCTTTATCTTATTAGTCCAATTCTCCAATGGCTTGGTCGATTAAACCTTAAATACATGGTAAATTTGAAAAAAGTACAAATACAAAATCTACTTAATTATACAAACGTGATAAATATCTTAATTTAAATACAAATATTGTGCTTTACTCTTCTTGTGACGCCCCCAAAATAGTAAATACGAAATACAAATACAACCTGTCACAAAAACATAAATTTGAGTTTAAATAGGAATATTGTCATCTAGACAATATCCACACTCAAATAGAGTCCTCATTACATTTATTGTCACACTATTTAACGTAATAGTGAGGACTACTAATGCTATCATCCGGACCATCACTCCGCTCCCCGACTCGTCCCAACTATATTCTCATTTCAAGAGAAACAATGAAAGAAAGGGTGAGCTCAACTAGCCCAAAGAAGAAATATTATGACTAAGATAATGCAGAATAAATTATCATTAGTCTTCAACAATGTTAAACCGATAAAATATAATAGACATCAAGTTTAATCTGCGGTGAATAAGCAATCCATTAGAAGAGTCATGTAGAGAATAAATGTCTACTATCTTCTATATTTTAAAAAATTTTCATCAATTTTTTTCATCGAGACTCGACTTTTAATAAATAAAACACATCATCGAATCATCCACGCACTACGAGCCAAGGATATTCATTAAATCATCAATGGTCATGACTATACCGAATAATCCCGTCATAATCATACCAAGTCCATCTCTCGTAAGCCAAAGATATACAATTCATTAACCAATCACATTCCATCTTTGACTATAAGCCAAATATATACAATAATCATAATAAATCCATCTTTGCACGTAAGCCAAAGATAACTTTCATCACCATATAAACATGAGGATGATGACAATGATATAAGCATTAATCAAACGAAAAACAAGGATAATTATTAAAGACTTTAAATTTATCCAAATATTATCAACCACTTAATAATCTAATCTAATATTATTAATATCATAACAATATTTTAATCACTTCTTAAACTTATAAACAATTTATTTCAATTGTTTACACTTTACCAAATAATGCATTTAATCATTCAAAAATGCCATACTCATAAGATTTCATCACCAATGATTAAATCCCTCATCAAAAATCTGCATATACCTTATATAGGATTTTCAAGCCATAAAATCCTATTTTCCAACTTTGTTACTTCACATAACATATTTAACTCATATGTTCGTAACTAAACTATTTTCATGAAAAATACCAAATCAGTCCCAAAAATATTTCTTTTCTGGGATTTAGCAGAATATAGTCCCATAATGAACATATATTTTTCTCAGAATTTTTAAAATTCATTTACTATTTTTCAAAAATCAATTTCTAATTAATTCCTTAAGAAATTAGCTACCTCAAGTTTAACTCTAGAAATTCCCAAATCTTGGCAAGATCTTACACAGGTTAATGTGTGCTTCCAGTTTAAATTTCATGGTCATCGGAGTTATAGAACTCCGATTATACCATTTTTCGTCGGAAAAACCTAAATATTGAAATGGTCATAACTTGCTCATTTTAAGTCAGAATTAGATCATTTTTGGACAGGAGGTACTTTATACCATATATTTTCATGTCCCAAAAGGCCAGAATTTTTCTCACAAATTAAGTGCCTGAAAATGCCCTTTTAAAAATATGGACAGTAGCTATTTTCCATTTTTCAGTTTTTCGTGCTTTGCTAAAATCAGTCCACACGAAAATCTACAACACCTTTTCCAGTGATTCCACTTGGATAAGTTAGAAAACTCATAGATCTAACTCTAGAACTTGACCACACTTAAAAATTCAAAATATAATAGGAGATATGGTCAATTGAATTTCATGTTCCATTTTCACCAAAATCGATTTTTCAACCCTTTGTGATTTCTAAGAAACTTTCATGTTTTCACATAATAACCAACATAACTCATCATGACAATGACATAATAATTCAATAAAACAAGTTCAAGAATAAATTTTAAAGATTTATAAGTTAATTTATCCTGAACTCAATAATGTCCAAATTGTCAACATGATACTTCTTTGTAGAGTAAAATTCAAGAATGCTCGTAAGAATATTTCCATGAAAAGATATTGATGAAGCGCAAATATCAAGGATATTCCACTAATTTCATGGAGTATAGAAGTCAAAACTTTAACCAATCGAGTATAATAGAATATATGAAATCGCAAATGGATTTTCGCCGCCATGCGATAATCCACGTGATACGATCATTTCCACAATTTAATAAGGAATGAATACAAAGGATCATTCACCATGCATGTGGTAATCCACATGTATGTGTTATTCCAACAAAATAATAAAGAATGGAATAACAAAAGGATTCACCATGCGTGTGATAGATCGCATATTCCAACGTGTTATTCCCAATGAATAATAAAGAATGGAACCAGTATACATGCGAAATAAATCGCGAAAACGCATGGATATTCCGATAATAATAAATAATAATGAACTAATTCAATGCAGAACGTATGCAGATGTGTGATATTCCAATGTAATAATAAAGAAATGTAATAATAAAGAATTTCATCATGTACGCCAGATTACTGATGATGAGATATTCCAACAGAATAATAAAGAATGGAATAACAACAATAAATCACCATATGGATGCGATGATAAACGCAGACAGATGCATGTTATTTCAATAATAATAATAATTAATGGAACCGTTCACCAGGCGTATAACGCATTTGCAAACAAAGTTATTCCAACAGAATAATAATAAAGAATGGAATAACATAAGAATTTCACCATGTATGCGATACTTAAGCATATACAAAGTTATTCCAACATAATAATAAAGAATGGAATAATGTAAGAATTTCACCAAGTATAGGGTAGCTCCGCGATACAAAAGTTATTCCAATAGAAATAATAAAGAATGGAATAATGTAAGTTCTCTTCATGAATACAAAAAAAATAATACCCCTTACGAGTACAACAAATAATATCCCTTACCTTATTAAAGAAGAGTATTCCTACTATGGTAGAGAGCGAGATATACTTGAAGAAAACTTACACTACGCTCAAAGCTTTCTTAAACTCTAAAGAAATACGCCAAGATTATAGAAGAAGAATTCTCTCTAGTAGAGTTTCAGTGAATTCATAAGAAATAATGAAGGAATGAACTTCTATTTATAGAAGAATGGATCAATAAGAACTAATCCATGAAACGGTCCAGTTGATTTATTTTAATTTAATCGGACGGTCCATATTTAATAAAAAAATCTTTTAAATAAAATATAATATATTCTATTTATAATCTAATAAAATGAATAACTTTATAAAAGTATTCTATATAAAAAGATTTTACTATGCAAAACACTATACATAGTATATGCATAATAAAATATAATATATTCTAATTATTGTCTAATAAAATAAATAACTTTATAAAAGTATTCTATTTTATAAAAAAGATTTTACTATGAAAATACTATGCATAATAGAATATAATATATTCTATTTATAGTCTAATAAAACGAATAACTTTATAAAAGTATTCTATTTTATATAAAAAAGCTTTTCTGCTTTTTTACGTTAATAATAATAATAATAAAAATGTAACTCATCATCATTATTACCATTCACATTATTAATCGACACAGGTCATTCCTGGAAAGAGGGGCTTTCCAATAAGGATTTCTCCTTATCATGCCAAGAATTATTAGGTGACCAAACCTCTCCTCGGTAGAACTTCTAGACATCGTTAATATTGCAAATAATAATATTAATAACTTTGTCATCTCAATTATTGATTTAATAATATATAAATATCGATATAATTGAATCAAATAACGTGAGATACTATGCAACAATTATCGTAGCAATAATTGAACAAAACCGAGTGACTTCTCACGTAAGCATCAATAATCAATACCGTGTGCTACTATGCAACCACACGTATTCATCAGTATTTTTACTACTACCGTAGTTCAACAAGATTAATCTAAAAAACTTCCGCCGTTATTTTCATAAAATATTTTTTTCGCTTTTCTCAATCCGACAATAATTCCGTTATGGGTCCACCAATGATTGTGCTGTTGTATTTAATATTCCCCTCGTTAAAACGAATATTCCCCACCAATCGAATATTATATAACAACTTGCATACTTTGCAAAATTTATAAATACTACCCACAACTATAACATTATCTCAAATCCACACCATAATATTAAAAAAAAATATTTTGAGAAAATTAAATCTTTATTCATAAAATTTGGGGTCTCACAATCTCCCTCCTTATGAAATTTCGCCCTCGAAATTTACGTACGTACCTGGTATGCCGAAGAGGTGAGGATACCTCGTCAGATTCTAACTCTTGAGGTATAACCTTTAAGCGTAGAATATATTCCAGATTTTTAACAGTACATCTTCATTCGTTAAATTATCCGCTATCTCGTCCGGCTTCTAAATCAATAATGTGTTTGGGTCGTCCACATATTTACGTAACATCATCGATACGTGAAAAATGTTATGAACACGCGACATTCTTGGTGGTAAACGAGTCTATAGGCCACAGCTCCTACTTAATCGAGGATTTCAAATGGGCCAATAAAATTGAGGGTTGAGATTTCCTTTCTTCATCGATTCTTGCTTCTAGAATAACGCCCTCTTGAACCTTCTTCTTCACATTCATCAGCTCTGAGTATGTAGCTTGAGCGGCTTTAACTTTATCGATTAAAGTCGATTCTACACGTATATTTGATATCACCACGTGGGTCTTAAGAGTGTTTAACTCTATCTTCATCATTTGTAATTTATATGAAATGGGTTTTGTACTGGGGTCAATACAAAATTTGATTTCATGCTCTAGGGGTAAGCTAAGAAGTCTTCAGGAATACATCTAGAAATTTATTAATAATAGAAATATCATTCAAAACTGTGACCATCATCCAAGACTTGGATAGCATGTCACATTGATACCTATCAACTTGCCACCGTTATTCACGACGTCCCCTACGGAAAAGTCCGCTTCTTCTCGCATTCCACACACAAGGAAGTCACCAGATAAAGGCTCGGGACTCTTTGCTTATGGCTTGATATGACAGTGATTGACTTTAGTGGTTTGGTTGCTTGAATTCGCATGACAGGTTGGTTAGGAATATAAAAGCTAACAACCTTACGAAAAGCATGATGATTAGTCAACCAATCGATTCCTAAAATCACATCAAAGGCAAGTATTTTCAAAGAGATAAGATCGACAGGTAACGTGAAAGTGTCGATTTTAATCAACAAGATTTATAAACAGTGGAGGTAACGAATGTTTCTCCTAACAGAGTTTCAACAGATAAGTCAAAGTCTAATTTCTCAAGAGTCAAATTTAAATGTTAAGCGCAAGCAAGAGAGATAAAATAATGGGTAGAACCGGTATCGAATAAGGTATAAACTTCGTAAGCGTTTATGATTAACTTACCCGTAATAACCTTGTTCGGGTTCCTCGACAAATGCTCTCACTTAAACTACTGGCTTTTGACTTGTCTGGGACATCCCTATTGGACTTAACTTTGCTGTAGAGTACATTCTACCCTTAATTGCTTTGTAACATTCCTAATCCATGATTCAAATCATTATTCTCCGATCCATATCGAATTGGGGTTGACCGCTCTGCACAGGGTAATTCCGAACTCGATGTTGGATTCTCCCAATTGCTGTCCAAAAAGCAAAATCCATTTCATTTATTTTGGCCTTATTAGATCGGACGCCTTTTTTCTACAATATCAACACGTCGTCATGCGGCTTTTTACCCATGCATCATCTATTCTCATTCGCTTCATTTGCTTCTTCTTTCATCGTAACTTTGATCATAGCATTCTCGATTCCAAATCTAATATCTTATACTCGCCAAAGAGTGTGCTGCTCAAGCATCGCACATCGGGTAACACAATTTTGAATTGTTGCATCTCTTTGCTCCACAACCGCCGCTTCATTTCTTGACTTCGCTTCTTCCAACTCATGAATACGATTTTGTAATTCTAAATTTTGATCATAAACTTCTTCTAACCAATTCTCCTCGTGTTCCTCTTCTTCTTCTTCTTCTTCTCACTCTCACCGCTACCTCTCGCAACTAGCTTCTGGTGCAACTATTAGTTCTTCACTTACCACGTAGATATCTCTAATTTCTTCTTCGTCTGACATCACATTAACCTGGTTAGTGATTAAAGGTGTCTCAATGGTCTCATTCACTCCATTGTTAACATTTTCAGCTGCCATTTTCAAACACTGCCACAAAACAAGAGTTAATTAACATATCACATATTATCCCTATACTCTGACCGACCAATTAAATACCAAATAAACTTAGGTAGGTCATACTAGCGAAAGAATTCCCCATCTCTCCCCTCCTAGTTCTTGTCTCACATCTCAGCCAGGGATCATATCCCTAAGCTTTGATACCAACTGTGATGCCCCCAAAATAGGTATACATCACCCATCTCGAGTCGCCAAATACACGGTACAAAATACAAATACAAACTTAATTATACAAACGTCGTGTAAAAATTACGACAAAACATAAATGATGAGAGTTTAATATAAAATATTGTCATCTAGACAATATCCACACTCAATGGAGTCCTCATTACATTTATTGTCACACTATTTAACGTAATAGTGAGGACTACTAATGCTATCATCTCGACCATCACTCCTTCCCCGACTCGTCCCAAATATATTCTCATTTCCTAAAGAGAACAAAGGAAAGAAAGGGTGAGCTCAACTAGCCCAAGAAGAAATATTATGACTAAGATAATGCAAAATAAATTATCATTAGTCTTCAACAATGTTAAACCGATAAAATACAATAGACATCAAGTTTAATCTGCAGCTGAACAAGCAATCCATTAGAAGAGTCAAGTAGAGAATAAAATCTACTATCTTCTATATGATTTAAAAAATGTTTTCATCAATTTTTTTATATCGAGAGACTCGACTTAATAAATAAAACACATCATCGAATCATCCCCGCACTACTAGCCAAGGATATTCATTAAATCATCAATGGTCATGACTATACCGAATAATCCACGGTCATAATCATACCAAGTCCATCTCTCGCACGTAAGCCAAGCATTTGAGATTTTTACCACATCATTCGTCACATTATATCAATGACTATACCAATAATCCTTGTCATAATCACACCAAGTCCATCTATGCACGTAAGCCAAAGATTACTTTTATCACCATATAAACATGAGGATGATGACAATGATATAAGCATTAATCAAACGAAAACAAGGATAAATATTAAAGACTTTAAATTTATCCAAATATTATCAATCACTTAATAAACTCATAATCTAATATTATTAATATTATAACAATATTTTAATCACTTCTTAAACTTATAAACAATTTATTTCAATTGTTTACACTTTACCAAATAATGCATTTAATCATTCAAAAATGTCATACTCATAAGATTTCATCACCAATGATTAAATCCTTTATCAAAAATCAGATATACCTTATATAGGATTTTCAAGCCATAAAATCCTATTTTCCAACTTTGTTACTTCACATAACATATTTAACTCATATGTTCGTAATTAAACTATTTTCATGAAAAATACCAAATCAGTCCCAAAAATATTTCTTTTCTGGGATTTAGCGAATATAGTCCCATAATGAACATATATTTTTTTCTAAATTTTAAAAATTCATTTACTATTTTTTAAAAATCAATTTCTAATTAATTCCTTAAGAAATTAGCTACCTCAAGTTTAACTCCAGAAATTCCCAAATCTTGGCAAGATCTTCTTACACATGTTAACGTGAGCTTCCAGTTTAAATTTCATGGTCATCGAGTTATAGAACTCACGGTTATATAGCATTTTTCAAATTTAAAAACCTAAATATTGAAATGGTCATAACTTGCTCATTTTAAGTCGAAATGAGCTCATTTTTGGACAGGAGGTACTTTATACCATATACTTTCATGTCCCAAAAGGCCAGAATTTTTCTCACAAATTAAGTGGCTGAAAATGCCTTTTTAAAAATATGGACAAGAGCATTTTTTCATTTTTTTTGACTTTTGACTCCTTTGCTAAAAAAGGTCCACACAAAAATCTACAATACCTTTTCTAGTGATTCCACTTGGATAAGTTAGAAAACTCATAGATCTAACTCTAGAACTTGACCACACTTAAAAATTCAAAATATAATAGGAGATATGGTCAATTGAATTTCATGTTCCATTTTTACCAAAATCTGATTTTCAACCCTTTGTGATTTCTAAGAAACTTTCATGTTTTCACATAATAACCAACATAACTCATCATGACAATGACATAATAATTCAATAAAATAAGTTCAAGAATAAATTTTAAAGATTTATAAGTTAATTTATCCTCGAACTCAATAATGTCCAAATTGTCAACATAATACTTCTTTGTAGAGTAAAATTCAAGAATGCTCGTAAGAATATTTCCATGAAAAGATATTTGGATGAAGCGCAAATATCAAGGATATTCCACTAATTTCATGGAGTATAGAAGTCAAAACTTTAACCAACCGAGTATAATAGAATATATGAAACTCGCAAATGGATTTTCGTCATATATGCGCGGAATCCACGATACAGATCATTTCCACAATTTAATAAGGAATGAATACAAAGGATCATTCACCATGCATGTGGTAATCCACATGTAAAAGTTATTCCAACAAAATAATAAAGAATGGAATAAATGAAAATAACCATGCGTATGCAAGATATTCCACCATGTAATAATAAAAAAATGGAACCAGTCATGCATGCGATAATTGCATGCATAAACATTATATTCTCACGAATAATAAATAATGGAACCAGTCATGCATAAACGCACATGCATGTATATTCCGACAAAATAATAAAGAACGGAACAATAGGTCAAATTCACGAAATTGCATTCATATATGATATTCCAAATGTAATAATAAAGAATGGAATAACAAATAAAAATCACCATGTCCGCGATAGAACGCACACAAACATGGATTATTCCAATGAATAATAATTAATGGAACCGTGTCAAAGAATTTCACCATGCATGCGGATATATTAAACAAGAATAATAAAGAATGGAATAACAATGAAGAATTTCACCATGTATGCGGTACTTTCAGATCGTAAACAAGTTATTCCAACATAATAATAAAGAATGGAATAATGTAAGAATTTCACCAAGTATAGGGTAGTCACGTATATAGAAAGTTATTCCAACAAAATAATAAAAAAATGGAATAACGTAAGTTCTCTTCATGAATACAAAAGAAATAATACCCCTTTACAGTACAACAAATAATATCCTTACCTTATAAAGAAGAGTATTCCTCAGATATATGAAACAAGAAAAAGCTTTTCTTAAACTCTAAAGAAATATGCCCAAGATTATAGAAGAAGAATTCTCTCTCTAGAGTTTCAGAGTTTAATTTCGTAAAAATAATGAAGGAATGAACTTCTATTTATAGAAGAATGGATCGAATAGTAACTAATTCATGAACGGTCCAGATTGATTTACTTTTAATCTGGTCCCTGATTGATTTACAAAATTTAATAAAAAAATCTTTTTAAATAAAATATAATATATTCTATTTATAATCTAATAAAATAAATAACTTTATAAAAGTATTCTATTTTATATAAAAAGATTTTACTATGCAAAACACTATGCATGCACTATGCAACACTATGCATAATAAAATATAATATATTTTAATTATTGTCTAATAAAACAAATAACTTTATAAAAGTATTCTGCTTTATATAAAAAAGATTTTACTATGCAAAACACTATGCATAATAGAATATTATATATTTCTATTTATAGTCTAATAAAACGAATAACTTTATAAAAGTATTTTGTTTTATATAAAAAGTTTTTCTGTTTTATTACATTAATAATACTAATAAAATAAAACTACTCATCATCATTATTACCATTCACATTATTAATCGACAGGTCGCTTCCAAGAAAAGAGGCTTTCCAATAAGGATTTCTCCCTATCATTGCGCAATTAAATTAGGTGACCAAACCTCTCCTCGAGAAAAACTTCTAGACATCGTTAATATTGCAAATAATAATATTAATAACTTGTCATCTCAATTATTAATTTAATAATATAAAAAATATCAACAATAATTGAATCAAATAATATACTATAAAACAATTATCATAATAATTGAACAAAACCGAGTGACTTCTCACGTAAGCATCAATAATCAATATCGTGCTGCTACTATGCAACCACACGTAGACATCGTATTTTTACTACCGGGTAGTTCAACAAGATTTTAACGATAAAACTTCCGCCGTTATTTTTATAAAATATTTTTTTCGTTTTTCTCAATTCAACAATAATTCCGTTGTGGGGTCCACCAATGATTGTGCCATTGTATTTAATATTCCCTGTTAAAACGAATATTCCCCACCAATCAATATTATATAACAACTTGCATACTTTGCAAAATTTATAAATACTACCCACAACTATAACATTATCTCAAATCCACACCATAATATTAAAAAATATTTTGAGAAAATTAAATCTTTATTCAAAAATTTGGGGTCTCACGATCCATGAGTGCAGAGAAATCTTTGTATCAGATCCGCAATCTATGATGATCTTGATTTGGTGAGTTTTCACGGTATGTTGATTATACCCTAGTTAGGCTCATCAAAGAGTAGAGTTTACTTTAATCAGGCAGTCTAACTGATAAAATACAATATAATATTTTGTGGATGTAGTAATGTGAAACTGTAAACGAATGGTATTTATTGGGATGTATTTTGAATGGTTGATACATTTTGGCTTTAAATTTAATTGAGAATTTAGACCTTTTAGCTATATATCATGGCATTAGCATATTGCAGGTGCATTGTTAATGTAGGTGAATCACAACTTTTTTTTTCTTTTTTTAATCTACAACATTTTAAAAACGTTGTGGAATCATACCTTCTACAACGTTTTTATCCAAAAAACGTTGTGGAATCATACCTTCTACAACGTTTTTATCCATCTGCTAATTTTTGAGAAACAAATCTACAACGTTTTTTTTTCCTAAAAAACGTTGTGTATTGTGCTTAATTACAACGTTTTAAAAACATTGTGTAAGGGTGTCAAATAGACAACACCCTTAACCACGACGTTTTTCTGACTGAAACCACAACGTTTTTTCTGCGTTATCTATTTATTGTTTTGTAGTAGTGGGACCATCTGTTTTAATAGTAAATCAATCTGGACCGTCCGTGAATTAGTTACTATTTAGTCCATTTTCCTAGAAATAGAAGCTTAATTCTTCTTTCATTCTCACGAATTCACTATTACTCACAAGAGAAGCTATAAAGAGAGAAACAATAAAGAAAAAGAAGAAGACTATTCTGCTACTTCACTATTGCAGTATCCAGTCTTCTACTAAGGTAAGAGATATTATTTGTTGTATTCGTAAGGGATATTATTTGTTGTATTCGTAAGAGGTATTATTTCTTTCGTATTCATAATGAATACTATTTTTTGTATTCATCCTTTAATATGTCAAAATAATCATCTCTGCGGATTACGTTACCACATAATGGTGAAAATCCATTTGCGCAGGTTTAAGTATATTATTTCTTTTCATATTCTTAAATCTAAATTTACTATGGTAAGTATTGCTTCTATAAACCCTGAAATTGGTGGAATATCCTTGAGTTTTGCGCTTCATCCAGTATCGTTTTATTGGAATATTGATCTGAACTTTTTTATTAAATATCAATATTGTCACCTGGGGTACTATTCACGGGTTACTATTCACTCGGTTACTATTCACTCAAATATTATTCACTCGGGTATTCGGGGTACTTTTCATGCCAGGGTACTATTCAAGAGTTACTATTCACGGGTTACTATTCACCCAGTTATTATTCACTCAGGTATTTGGGGTACTTTTCATGTCAGGGTACTATTCACGGGGTACTATTCCCGAAATACTATTCATAGGGTACTATTCACCAAAAAAATTTATTTTTTTTCTATCCAAATTATTTTTGATACATGGATATTATTCTTGAATTTTACTCTACAAAGCTGTATCATTTTGCCAATTTGGATATTTTAAACTCTAGATAAAGTTAAAGTCTTTAATATTTATCATTGATTTCATTTGATTAATGCATATCATTGTCATCATCCTTATGCTTATATTGTGATGAAAGTCATCTTTGGCTTACGTTCATAAATGGACTGTTGATTGGTATGATTGTGATCAGGGATCATTCGGTATAATCATGACCCATAATGTTACAAATGATTTGGTTAAAGTCCTCATTGGCCCGTAGTGCATTGATGGACAAATGTTGGTATGATTATGACCAGGGATTATTTGGTATACTCATAACCATTGGTGAAAACATGAATATCCTTTAGTCGTAGTGCATGGATAATTTGTAGTCATGATACTAATGAACATCCTTGGCCTGTAGTGCATGGATAATTTAGTGATGTGGATTAATTATTGAGCTGAGTCTCAGTGATGAAATATTAATTCATGGATGTGATAATAATGAATATCCTTGGCCCGTAGTGCATGGATAATTCATGGTCGTGATACTAATGAATATCATTGGCTCGTAGTACATGGATAATTCAGTGATATGGATTAATTACTGAGCTGAGTCTCAGCGATGAAATATTAATTCATGGATGTGATAAAAATGAATATCTTTGGCCCGTAGTGGATGGATAATTCATGGATGTGATACTAACGAATATCTTTGGTCGTAATGCAAAGATGAATTTATTAGTATGATTATGAACAGAAGATTTGATTTGGTATAACCATGATTTTTGATGTTTCAGGTAAAGACAGGTGATGAAAATTATCTTCGTCCTGGATGAGAAGAGGAATTTAGAACTATAACTATGATTACGAGTTATTCACATAATTGTGGCCAGGAACTGTTGATTGATGTTACAGGATTAAAACATTGTTGGTGGACTTTTAATATAGAGAAGATAATAGACTTTATGGTCTATTTGACCCTTCTAATGGATTACTCGTTCCGCTGCAACTATGGTTGAAAAGTCTTATCATCTACCATATGTTCTAAATCTCAGATTCATTACTGATGAAGGCTATTGATAATTTAATTATCTTTAGTCTTG
Source organism: Panax ginseng (assembly GCA_020205605.1). Lineage (NCBI taxonomy): Eukaryota > Viridiplantae > Streptophyta > Magnoliopsida > Apiales > Araliaceae > Panax > Panax ginseng. The sequence continues at coordinate 96,113,353 of CM035129.1, forward strand.
ATATTTTTTACTAGGCTAGTTGTGCTCACCCTTTTGCTTCACAATTCCTTTCAGGTAATAAGAGTGTAGCTGGGTCAAGCGAGGGTAATAGTGGAATAGAACGATGGTCTATAACTGTTGAGGTTTTCCCTAAAGTAGTATGGAAATAATTTTATTGAGATTATTAGATAAGTGTGTTGTATTTTATACATCATTTTAACTGTTGATTTTGGTGAACCGAATAGGGTGAGGTGAACCCAACTTTAGAGGGGTGTTTTGCCACTATCATACAAGATGTCTAACGACCTACGACTTCATGTTATCATAAGACAGGGTTGTTCACATCAACTTGCTGATTATATCTACGAGCACTACCTATATAATCTTGGAGTTTGGTTGAAATATAATTCTCAATTGGAGACAATGGAGATAATTATATGTCAAGAGAAGACTCACCATTGGAAAGAACATGATAGCAATCTTATCATCTTTCTTTGGGGTCTATTGGGTCAACCAAGGAAAATTCTCGAGTCATATGATATCTATTATAACTTAGATGCATGGCTTCCCATGTACGAAGGTTTCCTTGAGCATTTTCCAAAGATTTTAATTTCTAAAACAGTTATTGATTGTACCTTTATGTAAGGTACCATTGTAAGGTATCTGTAACGACCGAGAATACGTTCTAAGGCTTTAATCCATATGTAATTGGACTTGTGAGATTGTGTAGGAAATGTAAAGTCTAAGTGGGATTATTAAAACCCAAGTGTTGGTTAATGTAAAGTCCAAAGTAAATTAATGCAAGCCCAAAAGTATAAATTAAACTAATTGAATTAAAGCCCAAATTAGGATCCATTGGGTGAAGAAGATCCATGGGGCAACCCATGTGGGCCCCATGATCACATGGTTTATATTGGTGGCCAAGTAAATAATGTGATGAGCAAGCAAATAATGTGATAAGCAAGTTAACTTAATAAGTAAGTAATGAATAGTAAGGAGGTTGATTAAGGAGGTGGGATGTTTATTGACTAAACTACCCTAACCTAGCAATTCCTATAAATAGAGAGCTTTGGATTTCATTTGTTGATTGTTCAAATACACCAACAACTTAAGTGTTTATTTGGTAGAGAGAATAAGTAAGAAAAAGCTAGACTTTCATTAGTAGAAAAGAAGAAGAAAAGATTGATCATCAAGGGTAAGACTCTTATACCATTAATCTTCCAACTCTTCAATACTAGTTTGATAGAGAAGTGTGGATTAGTGAAATATGTATGCTAAGAAGTAAAGAAAATGGATAACCTAGGGACTTAAGTCCTAATAAGCTTGAATAAGCAACTTGTTCATATATAAGTTATGAACTAAGGAAGAACTTGTAACATGTTTACATGAAGGAAGTTTGTATGATAAAAATATGTAAGGATGATGGTTAGAAGACATACACTATAATAAGTCATGTGAAATGAAATCATAAGTAGTTTATACTTTTATAAGTTATAAACTCATGAAGAACAAGTAATAACTTATCATGTAAATAAGTTAATGAAATGTGTATGTTAAGATGTTAGTATGATGGATAGAATCCATTTTGAACGATAAACAAATCATAAGTAATGAAGTTATTCCGAAATTCACACAATTAGACGACAATCGTCAAATTCGTGAAATTCTCAGAATGGAAGTCAAATTTTGATATTGAGCTTGAAAACGTTAGTTTTCGATGGGAACAAGTCTTATTTGGCATTATAGAGTTGCGGACTCAAAAATGACCAAATTCTGACTTAGAACGAAGAAACGAGTGTTGAACGTTCACGAACGTTTATCGTTTTCGTTAAAAATGAACTAATAGGTGAATTTTGAGTTAACGAAGTCAAACATGTAAAATTCTTCCATGAACACGTAGAGTATATGATTTGTGAGCTAATGGCTTTTGAACGAGCCAATTCGGACTTAAAATGATCAAATTTGGAGTCCAGGAAGTTCGTTGTGTAAAATAAAATCATCGACTATCTGGTGCATGAGTCAAAATGGTAGCCACCAAAGACAAGCCCAAGGACAAAATGTGGTATTTGAATAGCAGCTGTGATCTGATGCCGATAGTCTTGAACTACTGTCATGCTACACCGCCAAGTCCGGTCCATAGACATCTGAGAGTGGCGCGATACATATAGCTGCAAGAGTAAGGAAACCATCTTTGAAACCCAACTTGCAACATATGAAGTTGTAAAAAGAATAGCTAAGCGCCATTCGCTTGACTTTAGGGATTGTACAAAGGAAGAAAGATTATGAAGATAGAAAGAAAAGCAGATAGTTAGTAATGAAGTACAACATTAAAGAACTTGAAGTAACATCCTTAAATGATGCTAAAGACCTTAAGCATTACAACCGAAGGTCGATGAAAGATTAATTGAACATAAGGACGATGTAAACTATAACGGCAAGCTGGAACCAATAGTAATAAATCTAATACATGATTAGATTGAGAATAAGGGTAAGATTTATTAGGAACCATTTATGTTTATTCATGACCTAATGTGTTACGTTATGTGATATATATTATAGAAACCTTAAAGACTTAAAGATAAGGTATAATAGTAGTAGCAGACGCTGAAGAAAAGTATTCTAACCCTTGTCTATGTTCAATATAGACAAGATTTGTGATTCATGTATTCTTACGCATGAATTGTTGTATGATGAAGTCAAAGCAAATTCTTTCGGCTAGACTTGAGATGTTCTGGATTTCTTATAATCTATCAAAGTATGGCCAATATTTTACCAAACTATTTTGGTGTGGTTTTCAAATGAAGACTGAGTATGCTAAACAAATGTTTTGTCGTCAAATGATAGGCACGTGAGGTTGCCACAACTTAAACGTATATACGTTTAAAGAATGTAGTGTTGATCAACATAGAGTACTATAAGTTGATCACCTAGATGTGCTCGTAAGTAATGACGGACTTACGGACTTAGTGTCAGGTTGTCCTTTTCAAAGAAAGTATGAAATGCTCAAGGTCTTGGATCGGAACTGATGTTTTACTGAATGGTGTCATTCTAAAACGTTTTAAAGAAAAGAGAAGTGCTATTTTGAATTATCGATAGTACTTCATAACTATTGTTCAGTTATTGAAGATATATGATTTGTATGTTTCAAGCATGTCGTTTAAATGGAATTGTTATACTTGCTGAGCTAGTTATGCTCACTCTTGCTTGAACCATATGAATGCAGCTAAGATCGAACGGACCAAAGGATCCGGTAAAGATAAAGGGAAGGCTAAGGCAGACCGTTGAACTATCTATGTAATAGTATAGGTTTAATGTTGTAATGTATTTGATATTATGACAAAGAACTCATATATTGGTTATAAAGAACCTGTGAAGGGAATATTGTTTGGAATATATATATAAGACATATTCGTTCTTTTGAGGCATTTCAATTGAATGTTTGTGTGAACTGTAGCACCGTGGAGCACCATATGTCAGGTTGAAAGATACCCAAATTTGGGGGCATCACAGGTTGGTATCAAAGAATTAGGTTATAAAACTTAAGGGGGAATTAAAACCTTAAGTTATAACCTTAAGAGAAGTCAAAAAAGTAAAAGATGAAATTAACCTTAAAAATGCATTATATATATGATATGTGTTTTTATAATCTACTGATGTGTATTAATCAAACTAAATTGTTTTGTTGAAGATGTCAGGAGGAAATGGAATGTATAGAGACGTTTATGTAGAAAGTGAAGAATCGGTTAATCAAATAGAGATTATACCGAACCCTTTAGCCGAAGAGCCAGAAGTGGTGGTAATTGAGTCTGGAGACTCGGAGAACTATGACTTAATGTCGGTGTTTGACGGCATGTCAGAAGAAGAGGTGGAGGTAGTGTCCTTCAACCCGGTAGCACTTGCTGAAGAGACGCCCCAGGGGGAGTCAATGATGTCACTGTTTATGATAGTGTTGGATAGAAACATCCATTACTCTCAGGAGGTGAAGGAGTTAAAAGAAGAGCTTTAGGCTGTCTTGGAAGATAAGATAGATATGGAGAATATGTAGGAGCAGGAGCATGATGAAAGAGTTATAGCCAAGGGCAAGGTCCATGAGCTAAAATAGGAGGTCTTTGAGCTCAGGGGGGAGCTAAAGACCAAGAAATAGAAGATAGGGAGAATGTCCTATATTCATAGGAGTTCTCATAAGGATTTCCAGTAACAAGTAGTTGGGTATCCAATAGAGGCAGGGCAGACTTGACATACTATCAGCCGTGATGTTATCGCCTATCTTGCCACAACGGATTTTGATAATTCCTTGCGGCAGATATAATCTAGTAGTAGCTAAAGTAGATTTAGATATGTAAATATTGTGTATCTAGTAGTGACGTAAAAGCCTCTTTTGTATAACAAAGGGTAGTCTTTTGTAAATCCCAATTTTTGGAAAGCAATTGCGGGATAGTCATGTAAGCAGCTTAGGTTGTGTAATGTAAATGATGTAGTATTATACTACAAGAAGCAAATCAATATAAGCCTTTTTATGAAACATATTGAGTAATGAATGTTGAAGTTGTTGTTTAATCTTGAATAATAAGTAAGTAATAAAGAAAAGAGTAATAATGATGTGTTGTTTATCTTAACAGCAAAAATGCCGCCGAGAAGGAGACAACATAATCAAGATTCTAATGTAAATCAACCAGAGGGAGTTCCAGTAAACCTAATGCAGGAATTCGTTAACTTGTTAATGGCAGCGTTTAATAAAAATGGGGCTAATATCCCTGTAAATCCTGGAGTAGTACGAGCTACTACTTTTAAGGATTTGAAGAGTGTCGGTCCGACAGAGTTCAAAGGAACTACGGACCCTATAGAAGACCAAACGTGGGTGAAAGAAATTGAAAAGGCATTTGTCATTGCAAATGTCGATGAGGGTCAGAAGGTTGCCTTTACAACCTATATGATGAAGGGGGAGGCTAACTTTTGGTGGGAGGCTAACCAGGCTAGGGCATTGAGAATCTAACGTGGGTAAGGTTCAAGGAGATTTTCTTCGAGAACTACTTTCCCACGAATATGCAGGGGAGGATGGAAATGCGGTTTATTGATTTGAAACAAGGGGAAATGACGGTTCCCCAATACGCTGCAAAGTTTAATGAACTGGCGAGGTTTGCTCCACACCAAGTGGACACTAAGGTTAGGAAAGCTAGACGATTTGAGCAAGACTTGAAACCCTGGCTCTATAATCGGATATCTATATTCCAAAGTACTTCCTTTGGGACTATACTAGAGAAGGCAATAATCACCGAAGGTGGGAATGAGGCTCTAAGCCAGTACCACAAGGACAAGAAGAATAAGTGAAAGGTCGATGGGGGAGTGAAAATCGAAGGAGCCAGCAGGAGTGGCGAAGGTCAGAAGAGGAAAGGGTTTAACTCTGGGAATACCGGAGTTAAACAAGGAGATCCGAAGAGGAGGATGGAGGCATGTAAAACCTATGGGAAGACTCACTTAGGAGTTTGCCTCAAGGGAAAGGCTGTATGCTATAACTGTGGGTAGGAAGGGCATATTTCGCCTAACTGTCCAAGTCTGAAGAAAAATCATGGATGCTTTGTGTGTGGATCAACAGACCACATAGCAAAGAACTGCCCGAAGAAGGGGACGGATAGAAATAAGGGCGCTAATAGCATTAAGTTAGCTATTGGTGGTCCAGCACAGCCGGGTAGGCCGATGGCCCGCACCTTTAACATGACGGTCCAAGATGCAGTTGCATCCGGGGACATAGTTGCATGTATTATTCCGATCAACGATATAAATGTTTACGTGCTATTTGATTCGGGTGCTACTCGTTCGTTTATAGCATGTGATTTTTCTAGAAGATTAGGATTACTTCCCGAAAAGTTGCCTATAACTTTAAATATTAAGGTAGCGAACAAAGAGATAATTCATGTTGAAGATATTTATAGGAGTTATTGCGTAGACATATGGGGTTGTAAATTATCGGTAGATTTGATAGCGATAAAGTTAGGAGAATTCGATGTAATTCTCAGAATGGATTGGTTGTTTAACCATGGGGCAATTATAGATTGTCATAAGAAATGTGTGAATATTAGAACATTGAGACAACCTCAGGTAATATTTTATGGTAATAGATCATCGGGGCATTCGTGATGTCTTACTATGATACAAACTAGGAAATTATTGAGGAAGGGATGTGTAGGTTATCTGTGCCATGTTGTTGATACCCAGAGAGTGGGAGCGACCATGGAACAAATACCTATAGTTAAAGAATTCACGGATGTATTTCCGAGTGAATTGTCTGGTCTTCCACCGGATAGGAAGACCGAGTTTGTAATAGACATTATGCCAGGAGCGGCACCCGTTTCCAGGGCACTGTATCCTATGGCACCAGTGGAAATGAAGCAGCTGATGGTTCAATTACAAGAGCTGTTGGATAGGAAGTATACAACCGAGTGTTTCGCCATGGGGAGCACTGATACTGTTTGTCAAGAAGAAGGATGGATCGTTAAGACTTTGTATCGTCTACAGAGAGTTGAACAAGTTAACAATAAAGAATAAATACCCATTGCCCAGGATCGATGATCATTTTGATCAGTTGAAAGGGGCAAAGTATTTTTCTAAAATAGATTTGAGGATGAGGTATCATCAGTTGAAGGTTAGGAAAAAGGATGTTCCAAAGACAACATTTAGGACTCGTTATGGTCATTACGAGTTTCTGCTGATGTCATTTGGGTTGACTAATGCACCAGCAGCATTTATGGATACGATGAATAAAGTGTTCAAACAATATTTGGACAAGTTCACTGTGGTGTTTATCGATGATATTATAGTCTATTCTAAGACTCCAGAAGATCATGCTGAACACCTAAGAATTATGTTAGAGACACTGAGGAAGGAGAAGTTATATGCGAAGTTCACTAAGTGTGAATTTTGGCTAGAAAGGGTATAGTTTTTAGGTCACGTTATTAACCATGAGGGGATTTCAGTAAATCCAGCAAAGGTGGAAGCCATGATGAATTGGGAACAACTGAAAACGCCGACAGAGGTGCAGAGTTTCCTAGGGTTAACGGGATACTATCGGAGATTCATCCAGGATTTTTTAAAGATAGCTACTCTGTTGACTAACTTGACAAGGAAGACGGTGAAATACGTGTGAACTGAGAAATACGAAGACATTTTTCAAGAACTGAAGAAGAGGTTGAGTGAAGCGCCTGTTTTGTCATTACCTGATGACACAGGAAATTTGTAGTTTATAGCGATGCTTTGCATAAGGGACTTGGTTGCGTGCTCATACAACATGGCAAGGTCATTGCGTATGCATCAAGGTAGTTGAAGGATTATGAGAAAGTTTACCCTACTCATGATCTGGAACTGGCCGCAATAGTTTTTGCCTTAAAGATATGGAGACATTATCTTTACGGAGAAAAATGTGAGATATACACGGACCACAAGAGTCTAAAATATATCTTCACACTGAAGGAGTTGAATATGAGACAAAGGAGATAGCTGGAGTTGATAAAGGATTATGACTGTGAAATCCTGTATCACCCTGAAAAAGCCAATGTATTTGCCGATACCTTAAGTAGAAAGGGTTGGGAGAAGTTGTCTATGTTAATGGCTCAAACTTAGTTAATAACAGAGAAGGCTAGGATGGAGATAGAGGTGAAGTTACCGAGTGAATCAGAGCAGAGACTGTTTGCGATAGAGATTCAATCTACCATTGTAGAGCTCAAAACTGATGAGTGTGATCGGATGAAAGAGCAGTTAACCAATGAAAAAGATTTAAAGTATAGCCTCGATAACGAGGGGTTATTGAGATTTGAAGGAAGAATTTGGGTTCCGAATGAGATGAAATTTAAGGAGCAAGTCTTATAAGAATCTCACAGTTCGAGGTACTCGATTCATCTTGGTAGTACTAAGATATATCAAGACCTTCGACAGAGTTTTTGGTGGTCGAACATAAAGAGAGAGATAGCCAAGTATATGAGTAGGTGCTTGACTTGTCAGAAAGTTAAGGCCGAACATCAATGACCAAGTGGCTTGTTACAGTCATTGGAGATTTCAGAGTGGAAGTGGGAGCATATCACGATAGACTTTGTGGTGGGACTTCCGATTACAACGAAAGGGTATGATGTGATTTGGGTAATAGTGGACTGGTTGACAAAGTCGGCTCACTTTTTGCCAATAAGGGTTAAGTATAACTTAGACCAAATAGCTAAACTTTATGTTAAGAAAGTTATTTCCAGACATAGAGTAATAGTTTTGATTGTGTCAGATCGTGACCCATGATTCACATCGAACTTTTGGAGGAGTTGGCAAGAGCAGTTGGGGACGCAATTGAAGTTGAGTACAACTTATCATCCACAAACAGATGGACAGAGTGAGAGGACAATTCAGACGTTAGAAGATATGTTAAGATCTTTCTTCATGGATTTTAAGGGTAGTTGGGATGATCATCTACCATTAGTAGAGTTTACGTATAACAATAGTTATCATGCAAGCATAGGTATGCTGTGACGCCCCCAAATCTGGGTATCTTCCAACACGACAGATGGTGCTAAATGGTACTACCATTCACCCATACATTCAATTGAAAAGCCTTAAAGAAACGAATATGTCTTCTATATATTCAAAATAATAATAACATTTTCCAAGTTCTTTATAACCGTTACATTTGTTCTTGTCATAATATCAAATATTAAGATTACAAACCTATATTATTACATAAGTATTCTACGGGTTCGTCTTCGCCTTGCCCTTATCCTTGTTGGAGCCTTCAGTCCGTTCGGTCTTAGCTACGTTCATATGGTTCAAGGAAGAGTGAGTATAACTAGCTCAGCAAGTAAAACAATTCTATTTAACAATATGCTTGAATCATATAAAACATATATCTCTAATACATGAACAATAGTTATAAAGTACTATTGATAATTCAAAAATAGCACAACTCTTTTCTTTAAAACATTTTACAATAACAATATTCAGTAAAACATCAATTTTGGTCCAAGACCTTGAGCATTTCATACTTTCTTTGAAAAGGACATCCCGACACAAAGTCCGTAAGTCCGACATTTCTTATGAGCACGTCTAGGTGATCAACCTATAGAACTCTATGTTGATTAACACTACATTCATTAAACATATGTACGTAAGTTGTGGCAACCTCACGTGCCTGTCGTTTGACAACAAAACATTTTTAGTATACTCAGTCTTCATTTGAAAACCACACCAATATAACTTGGTACAACATTAACCATACATTGATAGATTGTAAGAAATCCAACATATCATAAGTCTAGCCAAAAGAATTGGCTTTGACTTTATCATACAATAATTAATGCGTAAGAATACATGAACCACAAAGCTTGTCTAGATGGAACTGAAACAAGGTTTGGAATACTTGCCTTCAGCGTCTATTACGGTTATTACACGTTCATGTTAAGTCTTTAAGGTCTCTACAGTAGATGATCACATCACATAACACATTATGTTATGAATAAACATGCGTGGTTCCTAATGAATCTTACCCTTCTTCTCAATCTAAACAGATATTAGATTTATTACTATTGGTTCTGGCTTTCCGATATAGTTTACATTGTCATTACGTTCATGTTCAATTGACTATCATCAACCTTTAGTCATCATACATTAAGTGTCTAACAATGTCGTAATAATGTTATAATTAAGCTTTAGTTCATTGTTAGTTAATTAACATCCTTGCTCTACTTACAAACATTATTCATCGCTCAAAACCCTAGAAATTTGTGTAATGCATTTCACCCTTTCTTCTCTCTCCGTCATGGCTGCGGTAGCAGAGTTAGCGATGGTCGTGGTGCGGACTCGGTATTTGCCATGAGTCCTAGTTCATTATGCCGCGTTGTGGCGTAAAACATCGATGAGGTTATGGCATCAGATCCGGGCTGTGCGAGCGCCTACTATTTTGACTCAGTGGGCACCACGCCCGACTGCACCGTGAATAAAATGACAGTTTTTCTACTTTGCGAACTTCCCGGACTCCAAATTTGATCATTTTAAGTCCGAATTGGCTCGTTCAAAAGCCATTAGCTCACAAATCACATATTCTACGTGTTCATGCAAGAATTATATATTTTAGACTTTGTTTACTCAAAATTCACCTATTGGTTCATTTATAACGAAAACGATAAATGTTCGTGAACGTTCAACACTCGTTTCTTCGTTCTAATCGTAATTCAGCCATTTTTGAGTCAACAACTCTATAATGCTAAATAAGACTTGTCTCCATTGAAAACCAATGTTTCCGAGTTCAAACACAAAATCCAACTTCCATTCCGAGAATTTCACGAATTCGACGATTATCGTCCAATCGTGTGAATTTCGGCAAAACTTCGTTACTTAGGATTTGATCATCGTTCTAAATGAATTCAATTCATCCTATAGACATCTCAACCTACACATTACAACAACTTATTTTTAAGTTAGGTTATGGCTTATTCTTCATAAGTTTATAACTTAACAAATTATAAACTACAAAATTTCATTTCTTAGGACTTATTATTGATTCAAGTCCTTTAATCAACATTCTTACATCTTATTATCATATCAACTTTATTTATGTAAATATGATACAAGTTCAAATATATGATCATCATACGCTCACAACTTATTTAGGTTCAAATTACTTATTCATGACTTATACGGCTTAAGTCCATTGATTATCCAATCCTTATGTGTTCTTAGCATACATGTTCATTAAGCTACACTTCTCGTATCACCCTACAATGGTAGAGATGGAAGATATAAGATCATAAGACCATTTACCTTTGATGACTAGCTTTCTTCATCTTGAAAATCTAACATGGAAAGTTTGACTTATAAGTGCTTATTCTCTCTAACACTTAAGTTGCTTTGTAAAGGAAAGTTGTTGGATGACAAATAACAAGCTACAAATGAAATCCTAGCTTGGTATTTATAGGCTTTCTAAAGTTAGGGAACTTTGGTCAAAAAGCACGTCCCACCTCCTTAAACTAATCTCTTTATTATTCATTTCTTACTTACCAAGTTTACTTGCTAACCACAACACTTATCCAATACTTGTTCACCACATAAAATACTTGGCCATTACATAAATGTCTTGGTCACCAAGATTAACCACATTAACATGGGTTGCTCCATGGGTCACTTTAACCCATTGGATCCTAGCTTGGGCTTGGATTTTATCAATTTAACTTAGCTTTGGGCTTGCATTAATTAACTTGCTTGGATTTCTCTTTAACAACCCCTTGGGCTTGCACATTAATGCTATTGGACTTTCAATTTGCTAACAATCTTACAAGTCCAACTCAATTGGCTAAAAGCCTTATTACAAATTCTCTACATATTATTCTCGTATTCCCTCTCGTATATTAATTCATAATATACGATATCTCATCCTTCATACATACTCGTATCATACTTTGTATTCAATACCTCGTACAATACATACATATCATACGATCATTACATTAGCTCCTAACGCATTATTTTCCTTAACATTCTCTAATTACGCCCGCATGCAAAAAATTACGTTTTCCATACTTGAATTCTTATTACATAATCCAACTCACTGCAATATTATATCGTTACGTATTTCTCGGAAGTTCAAAAATAATTCCCGAGCAGAAATTGATGAATAGTGTTTTTCAGAAAATTTCTCGGAAAACTTTTATTTTCGTCTAAGAAATTCAAACACTTTAATTCTCCCACGTATTCAAAATACTAATAAGTTTCGACGTTTCTAGGTTATAGAACGACATTCATCTTACTATCACGCAATAATAACAAGGAATATAATTTTATTAAATAAAATTATTTTACAAAAGATCTGAATTTCTCAGTCGTTACATATGCCACCTTATGAAGCTTTGTACGGAAGGAAGTGCAAAACACCATTGTGTTGGGATGAAGTAGGAGAACGTCGAATGCTAGGACCAGAATTGGTGCAGCAGACAACGGATGTAGTGAAGTTGATACGAATGTGTCTCGTAGCAGCTCAAGACAAACAGAAAAAGTATGCTGACTCGCATCGAGAAAATAGGGAGTTTGAAGTAGGCTCCTACGTGTTTCTAAAGGTATCTCCCTGGAAAGGAAAAATACGCTTTGGAAAGAAGGGAAAGTTAAGTCCAAGGTTTATAGGACCTTTTGAAGTGTTAAAACGGGTAGGTGAGGTAGCTTATATGATAGCATTACCTCCAGACCTAGAATGAATACATAACGTGTTTCACGTATCTGTGTTACATCCTTATAAGCCGGATTATAAGCACGTAATAGAGTATGAGCCTATTCATATTGAGAAGGACTTAACATACGAAGAGATGCCGATTCAAATTATCGATAGAAAAGAGCAAGTTCTGCGAAATAAAGTTATACCTTCTGTAAAGGTGTTATAGAATAACCACGATGCCGAAGAAGCAACATGTCAATTAGAAGAAAAGATAAGGAAAGATTACCCTCAGTTGTTTGGGTAATGTGAGACAAGATTCTGGGGACAAAATCTTTATAAGAGGGGAAGAATGTAACGGTCGAGAAATTCAGATCTATTGTAAAATAATTTTATTTAATTAATTAATGAATAAAATTATATTATTTGTTATTATTATGTGTTAGTAAGATGAATATCGTTCTATAACCTAGAAACATCGGAATATCATAGTATTTCGACTATGTGAAGGAATTAAAGTGTTTGAATTTCCAAGACGAAAAAAAAGTTTTACGAGAATTTTTAAAAAAAATACTATTCACTGATTTCTGCTCGGGAATTATTTTTGAACTTCCGAGAAATATGTAACGATAGAATATCGAGGTGAGATGGATTATGTAATAATAATTCAAGTATGGAAAACGTAGTTTTTCACATGCGGACTTAATTCGTGAACGTTAGGAAAAATAAAGCGTTAACTAGTTAAAAAGATGATCGTATAATATGTAGGTATTATACAAGGTAATGAATACGAGTATTATACGAAGTATGATACGAGTATGTATGAATGATGGTATGTCATATATGTTGAATAAGTATACGAGTTAGAATACGAGATTAATACATATACAATACGTTCTAAGGATTTAATCCATATGTAATTGGACTTGTGAGATTGTGTTGGAAATGTAAAGTCTAAGTGGGATTGTTAAAACCCAAGTGTTGGTTAATGTAAAGTCCAAAGTAAATTAATGCAAGCCCAAAAGAATAAATTAAACTAATTGAATTAAAGTCCAAATTAAGATCCATTGGGTGAAGAAGATCTATGGGGCAACCCATGTGGGCCCCATGATCATATTGTTGATATTGGTGGCCAAGTAAATAATGTGATAAGCAAGTTAACTTAATAAGTAAGTAATGAATAGTAAGGAGGTTATTTAAGGATGTGGGATGTTTATTGACTAAACTACCCTAACCTAGCAATTCCTATAAATAGAGAGCTTTGGATTTCATTTGTTGATTCTTCAAATACACCAATAACTTAAGTGCTTATTTGGTAGAGAGAATAAGTAAGAAAAAGCTAGACTTTCATTAGTAGAAAAGAAGAAGAAAATCTTGATCATCAAGGGTAAGACTCTTATATCATTAATCTTCCAACTCAATACTAGTTTGATAGAGAAGGGTGGATTAGTGAAATATGTATGCTAAGAAATACAGAAAATGGATAACCTAAGGACTTAAGTCCTAATAAGCTTGAATAAGAAAGTTGTTCATATATAAGTTATGAACTAAGGAAGAACTTGTAACATGTTTACATGAAGGAAGTTTGTATGATAAAAAGATTTAAGGATGATGGTTAGAAGACTTACACTATAATAAGTCATGTGAAATGAAATCATAAGTAGTTTATACTTTTATAAGTTATAAACTCATGAAGAACAAGTAATAACTTATCATGTAAATAAGTTAATGAAATGTGTATGTTAAGATGTTAGTATGATGGATAGAATCCATTTGAAACGATGAACAAATCATAAGTAACGAAGTTATGTCAGAATTCACACGATTAAACGACAATCATCGAATTTGTGAAATTCTCAAAATGGAAGTCAAATTTTGATATCGAGCTCGGAAACGTTGGTTTTCGATGGGAACAAGTCTTATTTGGCATTATAGAGTTGTAAACTCAACAATGACCGAATTCCGACTTAGAATGAAGAAACAAGCGTTGAACGTTCACGAACGTTTATCGTTTTCGTTAAAAATGAACTAATAGGTGAATTTTTAGTTAACAAAGTCAAAAATGTAAAATTCTTGCATGAACACGTAGAGTATGTGATTTGTGACCTATTGGCTTTTGAACGAGCCAATTCGGACTTAAAATGATCAAATTTGGAGTCCGGGAAGTTCGTTGTGTAAAATAAAATTGTCAACTATTTGGTGCATATAGATTTGGCAACATCAAGTGCTGCACTAAAGCAAAATGTGGCAATCAAGAACGCTGCAAAGTGTGCAAAGGCCTGCACCTACTAAAGAGTCGCACCGTAGCGCGACAGTTAGTACTAGGACTCGCGTTGCAGCGTTGAGTCCAGATCATAGACACTTGAGAGTGGTGCAGCAGCGTGGGACAGAGAGGGAAGAGTGGCACAGCAGCGCCAAGAGTAAGGAAACCATACTGGAAACCCACACCACAGCGCGAGTTGTAGAGCAATAGCTGGTGCCACATTGCCAGCCTTAGGGATTGCACAGTGAAGAAATATTATGAAGATAGAAAGAAAAGCAGATAGTTAGTAATGAAGTACAACATTAAAGAACTTGAAGTAACATCCTTAAATGATGCTAAAGACCTTAAATATTACAACTGAAGTCGCCGAAAGATTAATTGAACGTAAGAATGATGTAAACTATAACGGAAAGCCGGAACCAATAGTAACAAATCTAATACATGATTAGATTGAGAAGAAGGGTAAGATTCATTAAGAACCGTATATGTTTATTCATGACCTAATGTGTTACGTTATGTGATATATATTGTAGAGACCTTAAAGACTTAAAGAGAAGGTATAATAGCAGTAGCAGATACTGAAGGCAAGTATTCTAACCCTTATCTATGTTCAATCTAGAAAAGCTTTGTGATTCATGTATTCTTACGCATGAATTGATGTATGATGAAGTCAAAGCCAATTCTTTCGGCTAGACTTAAGATGTTCTGAATTTCTTATAATCTATCACAGTATGGTCAATGTTTTACCAAACTATTTTTGTAACGCCCCAGAAAATCGGACCTTTGTAAATACTTTTAATAATGAATAAAATAATATTATTTATTATTATTACGTATGGATAAGATGAATGTCGTTCTATAACCTAGAAACGTTGGAATGTCGTAGTATTTTAACTTCGTGGGAGAATTAAAGTGTTTGAATTTCTAAGACGAAAATAAAAGCTTTCCGAGAAATTTTCTAAAAAACACTATTCATCGATTTCTGCTTGGGAATTTTTTTTGAACTTCTGAGAAATATGTAATGTTATAATATCAAGGTAAGATGGATTATGTAATAATAATCTAAGTATGGAAAATGTAATATTTCACATGCGGACTTAATTTGGGAACGTTAGGTTTATTAAGCGTTAAAGGAAGAAAGTTGTGATCGTATAATGTGTATACATTGTATGAAGTAATGAATGTAAGTATAATATGACGTATTATACTATTAAGAATGGAGAATGAAGTAATGTATATTACGAATTAATATATGAGTTAGCATATGAGAATTATACGTAGTGTATATATGTTAAGTTATTAATTAAAGGTAATGGACTTGTAGGATTATTAACCTAATAGTATAAGTCCAATAGAATGTGATAATCAAGTCCAAGTGTTTGATAAGTCATAAGTCCAAACTATGGTGGCACAAGTCCAACAAGAAAGTAGTTAAATTAATTAACAAAGTCCAATTAGAAGCCATGATCCATGGGGAAAACCAAGGGTGAAATGGGTAGACTTGATGGACAAACATTTTGTTTGGTGCCCAAGTGTTGTGATGAGCAAGAAAGGGAAGTGGCTAGCAAGTTAACTTAGTTGTAAGGTAATGAATAGTAAGGAGGTGGAATGAGGAGGTGGATTAAAGGAGGTGGGATGTTTAAAGTCCATAATGCCCTAGCTTTGGAATGCCTATAAATACAAGCCTCATTTCATAATTGTTGGTTGTTATTTCATCCAACACTTTTCTCTCAAGATAAGCTACTTATTTGGTAGAGAGAATAAGCCACTTAAGCACTTATAAGCCACTTCAACTTTTTCTAGATTTTCCAAAGTGAATTGAAGCCATAATCTTCAAGGGTAAGACTTATACTTTTTATCTTTATCTTTTCTATGATAGGATTGATAGAGAAGGGGAGTTGTTTGTTAAGAACATGTAATAAGTTATTAATGAATGAACTTAAGCCGAATAAGTTGAATAAGCAACTTGAACTCTAATAAGTAAAAAGAATCGTGAAGAACTTATCATATGTTTGTCATATGATGTTAGTATGTTGAATATAGTATGAGAACATTGATTGGTGGACTTAAGTTCATAGTAAGTCATAAGCATGGAAATTTGTAGTTCATAAGTTAAATAAGTCATTGACTTATAAGAATAAGTTAAAACCTACTTTGATTATAAGTTGGTGTAGTAAGTAAATTGTAATGATCATATGTTGGTTGAAATCCATTTAGAATCATTAAGAATGTAGTCTTGCCGGAATTCACACGATTGGACGATTATCGTCGAATTCATGAAATTCTCGGAATGAAAGTCGTATTTTGTGTTTGAAGTCAGAAACATTGGTTTTCGATGGAGACAATTTATATTTGGCATTATAGAGTTGCGGACTTGAAAATGACCGAATTCCGACTTAGAACGAAGAAACGAGCGTTGAACGTTCACGGACGTTTATCGTTTTCGTTAAAAATGATCTCATAGGTGAAATTTTAGCAAACGAAGTCAAATAGATAAAATTCTTGCATGAACGCATAGAGTATGTAATTTGTGAACCGTAGGCTTTTGAACGAGCCAATTCAGACTTATAATGAAGAATTTATGAGTCCGGGAGTTTCGTAAAATTTTCAAACTTTGCAAACTATCTGAGGCACAGTCATCATGCATGATGCGACTCACAACCTTAAAGCTCGTACCACAACATGAGGTTTCGAACCAAGCATACTGCTAACTCGCGCCACAGCATGAGATAAAGAACTTATTGTGGCGCCGCAACGCCATATCCGGAGGCCAGACACTGCTAACTCGCGTCGCAGCTCGAGATGAAGGGCAATGGGTGGCGCAGCAGGGCCAACCTTAGACCATGGACAGTAAATAATGTTTTCAAGTGTAGAATGAAAGGGAACTTTATAATAATGAACTAAGGTATAATCATGACATTGTTAAAGCATTGTAAGACACTTAATGTATGATGATTAGAGGTTAATAAACAATTGAATGTGAACGTAATGTGAATGACATAATGAAAAGCCAGAAACCATAATAACAGATCTAAGTCATGATTTAGATTGAGATGAAGGGTAAGATATATTAGTATACATACTTGATTATATATGACCTAATGTGGTAGGTTATATAATCATGTACTGTAGAAACGTAGAGACTTAAAGTGTACGTGTGTTAATCAGTAAGCAGATGCTGAAGGCAAGTATTCTAACCCTTATTCCAGTTCAGTCCAGACAAGCTTTGTAATTCATGTATTCTTTCGCATGAAGTTTTAACGATGAAGTCTAAAGCAAATTCTTTCAGCTAGACTTATATTATGATTCTATCAAGCATGATTTATGTTTACCGAGTTATATTTGTATGGTTTTCAATCGAAGACCAAGTATGCTAAAAATGTTTTTGTCGTTTAATGACATGCACGTGAGGTTGCCACAACTTAAACGTACACACATTTAATGAATGTAGTGTTGATCAACATATAGTACTATGGGCTGATCACCCAGAAGTGCTCGTAAGCTATGCCGGACTTACGGACTTAGTGTCGGGTTGTCCTTTTCAAAAGAAATTATGAACTGCTCATAGTCTTGAGCCTTCGCTGATATTCTACTGAATATTGTTGTTGGAAAATGTTTTGAATAAAAAGTAGTGCTATTTTGAATTATCGATAGTACTTCTTAACTATTGTTCAGTTACTGAAGATATATGAGTTCTATGTTTCAAGCATGTTGTTTATTAGAATTGTAGTACTTGCTGAGCAATCATGCTCACTCTTGCTTGAACCATATGAACACAACCAAGATCGAGCGGATCGAAGGCTCAGGCAAGGACAAGGGCAAGGCGAAGACGAACCCTTAGATTGCTTATGTAATAGAATAGTTGAATGTGTGTAATATATTGAATATTATGACAAGAACAAACGAATGGGTTACAAAGAACATGGGAAATGTAATATTATTTTGGATATATAGAAGTTATATTAGTCCTTTTGAGACTATTCAATTGAATGAATGAATGAATGGTAGTACCGTGTAGCACCATCTGTCGGGTTGGAAGAGACCCGAATTTGGGGGCGTCACAGGTTGGTATCAAAACATTAGGTTATAAAACTTAAGGGGGGATTAAAAACCTTAAGTCATAACCTTAAGAGAGGTCAAAGAAGTACAAGAAGAAAATAACCTTAAAAAATGCATTATGATTATGTTATGTGTTTTTATTATTCTACTGACGTGTACTAATCAACTTAAATATTTTGTGTAGATATCAGGAGTAAATGGAATGTTTGTAGATGGTCAAGCCATTAGTGAAGAATCGATGAACCAAGTAGAGGTTATCTAAACCCCATAGCAAGCGAGCTGAAGTTGTGATTATTGAGTATGGAGACTCAGATAATGCTGACTACATGTCAGTATTCGACGGGATGATAGAGGAGGAAGTAGAGACAATGTCCTTTAATCCAGTGGCTATAGCAGCGAAGATAGCTCCTGGGGGGTCGATGATGTCTCTTTTCATGTCAGTTTTGGATAGAAATATCAATTACTGTCAGGAAGTCAAGGAGCTGAAAGCAGAGCTCCAAATGGTTATAGAGGACAAGACTGATGTTGAGTCCATGTGGGAGCAGGAACATGACTAGAGGATTTTGGCTAAGGACAAAGTCCACGATTTAAAGCATGAGGTCTTTGAGCTCAAGGAGGAGCTAAAGACCAAGGTGAAGAAGATAGGGAGGATGTCCTATATCTATAGGAGTTCTCATACAGATTTCCAGCAACAGGTAGCTGGATATCCTGTGGAGGTAGGGTAAACACGGCATAGTATTAGCCGTGATATCATTGCCAGTCTTGCCAAGGCAGATTTCGAGAATGCCTTGAGGCAGATGTAGACTAGTAGTAGTTAGAGTAGTATGTAAATATTTTGTAAGTAGTAGTGACGTAAAGCCCTTTTTTTATAGTAAAGGGTAGTCTTTTGTAAATCTCATTTTTTGGAAAGTGATAGCGGGAAAGTAATGTAATCAGTTTAGGCTATGTATGTAACTAATGTAGTATTATACTAGGAAGAATGAATATAAGTCCTTTTTATGGAAAACAATGAGTTATGGATGTTGGAGTTATTGTTAATATTAATTATAACTAATAAAGAAAGGAATAATAACGAAATGTGTTTATTGTATCAGCAAAATGCCACCAAGAAGAGCGCAACGTAATCAAGGTGCGAGCGTAAATCAACCAGAGGGAGGTCTGGTTAATCTGATGCAGGAGTTTGTTAACCTGATAACAGCTGCCTTTAATAGAACAGGGGCTAATATCCCCATAAATCCAGGAGTAGCACGAGCTATTACCTTTAAGGATTTCAAGAGCGTGGGTCCGTCGGAGTTCAAAGGGGCTACGGACCCTATTGAAGCCCAAACGTGGATTAAGGAGATAGAGAAGGCATTTGTGATAGGAAATGTCGACGAAGCCCAAAAGGTTGCCTTTGCGTCCTATATGATGAAGGGAGAGGCCAAATTTTTGTGGGAAGCCAATCAAGCTAGGGTTGGGATAGCGAATCTGACATGAGAGAGGTTCAAGGAGATATTCTTCGAGAACTACTTTCCCACGAGCATGTAAGGGAGGATGGAGATGCTGTTTTTAGAGTTGAAGCAAGGGGACATGATGGTTCCCCAATACGCCACCAAGTTTAATGAACTGGCAAGGTTCGCTCCACATCAAGTGGATACTGAGGTGAGGAAGGCACGTCGATTCGAGCAAGGCTTGAAACCCTGGCTCTATAACCGCATATCGGTGTTCCAAAGTACTTCTTTTGGGACCGTTTTAGAGAAGGCGATAATCGCCGAAGGTGGTAGCGAGGCGTTGAGCTAGTACCACAAAGATAAGAAGAGTAAGGGGAAAGTAGACGGGAGAGTAAAGATTGAGGGAGCCAGTGGTAGTGGTGAGGGTCAGAAAAGGAAGGTATTTAGCTCTGGGAATACCGGAGTGAAGCAAGGAGACCGAAGAGAAGAATGGAGGCCTGCAAGACCTGTGGGAAGACTCACTTAGGAGTCTGTCTCAAGGGGAAGGCCTTCTGTTATAACTGTGGATAGGAGGGGCATATTGTGCCTAATTGTCCGAGTCCGAAAAAGAACCACGGATGCTTTGTGTGTGGATCAACTGAACACATGGCAAAGAATTACTCGAAGAAGGGGACGGACGGGAACCGGGGCACTAATAGCGGTAAGTTAGCTATTGGGGGTCCAGTGTAGCCCGGTAGGCCGATGGGTCATACCTTTAATATGACAGTCCAAGATGCAGTTACATCGGGGGATGTCATCGCAGGTATTATTCTGATCAACAATATCAATGCATACGTGCTATTTGATTCGGGTGCTACTTGTTCGTTTATAGCATGAGATTTTGCTAGACGATTAGGATTACTTCCCGAAAAGTTGCCTATACCTTTAAATATTAAGGTAGCAAACGAAGAAATAATTCATGTTGAAGATGTTCATAAGAGTTGTTGTGTAGATATACGGGGTTGTAAATTATCGGTAGATTTGTTACCGATAAAGTTAGGAGAATTAGATGTAATTCTCGGAATGGATTGGTTAGTAAACCATGGGGCAATTATAGATTGTCAAAATAAATGTGTGAACGTTAAGACGTTAGAACAACCTCAGGTAGTATTTTACGGTAATAGATCACTGGGACGTTTGTGTTGTCTAACCATGACACAAACTAGGAAATTACTGAGAAAGGGATGCGTAGGTTATCTATGTCATGTTGTTGATACCCAGAGAGTGGTAGCAACCATGGAACAAATACCTCTAGTGAGAGAATTGTTTGATGTATTTAGAGTGAATTCTAAAGGTCTTCCACGGATAGGGAGAGCGAGTTTGTGATAGACATTGTGCGAGGCGAGAAAGTTTCCGAGGCTTGCGTATCGTATGGCGCGCCAATGGAGATGAAGGAGTTGATGGTGCAATTGTAAGAAGCATTAAGGCAGAAGTACATTCAACCGAGTGTTTTCTTGTGGATAGCATCGATCTTGTTTGTCGAAGAAGAAGGACGGATCGTTAAGGCCGTGTATCAATTATCAAGAGTTGAACAAGTTAACAATAAAGAATAAATACCTATTGCCCAGGATCGATGATCTCTTTGATCAGTTGAAAGGGGCTAAATATTTTTCTAAAATAGATTTAAGAACGGGGTATCATCAGTTGAAGGATAGGAAGGAGGATGTGCCAAAGACAGCATTCAGGTCTCTTTATGGTCATTACGAGTTCCTGGTGATGTCGTTTGGATTGACAAATGCACCAGCTGCATTCGTGGATATGATGAACAGAGTGTTCAAACAATATTTGTACAAGTTCGTCGTGGTGTTTATAGATGATATTCTAGTCTATTTTAAGATGCCAGAAGATCATGTTGAACACCTTAGATTAGTATTGGAGACACTTAGGAAGGAGAAGTTGTATACGAAGTTCACTAAGTGTGAATTTTGGTTGGAGAAGGTGCAGTTTTTAGGTCATGTCATTGACCATGATGGAATTTCAGTAGATCCAGCGAAGGTGGAAGCCGTGATGAATTGGGAACAACCAAAAACGCCGACTGAGGTGCGGAGTTTCATAGGGTTAGCGGGTTACTATCGAAGATTCATCTAGGATTTTTTGAAGATAGCTACTCCGTTAACTAACTTAACAAGGGAGATGGTGAAATATGCTTGGACTGATAAGTGCGAGGACAATTTTCAAGAACTAAAGAAGAAGTTGAGTGAAGCGCCTGTTTTGTCATTGCCTGATGACATAGGAAATTTTGTAGTTTATAGCGATGCTTCGCATAGACGACTTGGTTGCGTGCTCATGTAGCATGGCAAGGTCATTACATATTCATCTAGGCAGTTGAAGGATTATGAGAAAGTATACCCTAGTCATGATCTGGAACTAGCCGTAGTAGTTTTTGCTCTAAAGATATGGAGACATTATCTTTATGGAGAAAAATGTGAGATATACATGGACCACAAGAGTCTAAAATATATCTTCACACAGAAGGAGTTGAATATGAGGCAGAGGAGATGGCTAGAGTTGATAAAGGATTACGACGGTGAAATCCTGTATCACCCTGGAAAAACCAATGTAGTTGCCGACGCCTTAAGTAAGAAGGGTCGAAAAAAGTTTTTTTTGTTGATGGCACAAACTAAGTTGATAACAGAGATGGCTAGGATGGAGTTGGAAGTGAAGCTGCCAAGTGAAGGTGGACAAATGCTATTTGCAACGGAGATGCAATCTACCATTGTAGAAAGTGTTAAGGAGATACAACTCAAAACTGATGAGTGTGACCGGATGAAGGAGCAGCTGGCCAATGAAAAAGATACTAAGTACAGTCTTGATAATGAGGGATTATTGAGATTTGAAGGAAGAATTTAGGTTTCGAATGAGACGGAATTAAAGGAGCAAATGTTGCAAGAGGCTCATAGTTCGAGGTTTTCAATTCATCCTGGTAGCACTAAGATGTATCAAGATCTTCGACAGAGTTTCTGGTGGCCGAACATGAAGAGAGGGATCGCCGAATATGTGAGTAGGTGCTTGACTTGTCAAAGAGTTAAGGCCGAACATCAGCGACCAAGTGGCTTGCTACAGTCATTAGAAATCCCGGAGTGGAAGTGGGAGAATATCACGATGGATTTTGTGGTAGGACTTCCGACTACTCAAAAGGGGTATGATGCGATCTGGGTAATAGTAGACCGATTGACGAAGTCAGCTCACTTTTTACCAATTAGGGTTAAGTATAACTTAGATCAGTTAGTTAGACTCTATATTAAGGAAATAATCTCTAGACATGGGGTGCCAGTATCGATTGTGTTAGATCGTGATCCACGATTCACGTCGAACTTTTGGAGGAGTCTACAAGAGCAGTTAGGAACGCAGTTGAATTTGAGTACAACGTATCATCCATGGTTCACGAATAATTATCGTTTTCGTTAAAACTGAACTAATAGGTAAATTTTGAGTTAACAAAGTTAAAAATGTAAAATTCTTGCATGAACACGTAGAGTATGTGATTTGTGAGCTAATGGCTTTTGAACGGGCCAATTCGGACTTAAAATGATCAAATTTGGAGTCCGGGAAGTTCATTGTGTAAAATAAAACTGTCAACTATCTGGTGTATAGAAAGTTGGCACTGCGGTCTCATTACAGACCAAAGGCCAAAATGTGGTATTACTGCGGTGCAGTGTCAGATCTTGAGACCCTCTTTGAAGAGTCGCATGCGCCATTGATACGACGATTAGTACTAGGACTCATGCCATGACAGCTTTGAGTCGGACCATAGACTCTTGGAGAGTGGCACGATGGCGTCCAGACGGAGAGGAAAGAGTGGCAAAAGACGTGAGAGTAAGGAAACCATCTTCGAAACCAAAGACCGCAAATATGAAGTTGTAGAAAGCAATAAATGGGTGCCACATTGCCAGCCTTAGGGATTGTACAGTGAAGAAATATTATGAAGATAGAAAGAAAAGCAGATAGTTAGTAATGAAGTACAACATTAAAGAACTTGAAGTAACATCCTTAAATGATGCTAAAGACCTTAAGTATTACAACTGAAGGTCGCCGAAAAATTAATTGAACGTAAGAATGATGTAAACTATAACGGAAAGTCGGAATCAATAGTAACAAATCTAATACATGGTTAGATTGAGAAGAAGGGTAAGATTCATTAGGAACCATGTATGTTTATTCATGACCTAATGTGTTACGTTATGTGATATAAATTATAGAGACCTTAAAGACTTAAAGAGAAGGTATAATAGCAGTAGCAGACACTGAAGGCAAGTATTCTAACCCTTATCTATGTTCAATCTAGAAAAGCTTTGTGATTCATGTATTCTTACGCATGAATTGATGTATGACGAAGTCAAAGCCAATTCTTTTGGCTAGACTTAAGATGTTCTGAATTTCTTATAATTTATCACAGTATGGTCAATGTTTTACCAAACTATTTTTGTAACGCCCCGAAAAATTGAACCTTTGTAAATACTTTTAATAATGAATAAAATATTATTATTTATTATTATTACGTATGGATAAGATGAATGTCGTTCTATAACCTAGAAATGTTGGAATGTCGTAGTATTTTAACTTCGTGGGAGAATTAAAGTGTTTGAATTTCCAAGACAAAAATAAAAGCTTTCCGAGAAATTTTCTGAAAAACACTATTCATCAATTTCCGCTCGGGAATTATTTTTGAACTTTCGAGAAATACGTAATGTTATAATATCAAGGTAAGATGGATTATGTAATAATAATCTAAGTGTACGTGTGTTAAATGATCATGTACTGTAGAAACGTAGAGACTTAAAGTGTACGTGTGTTAATTAGTAAGCAGATGCTGAAGGTAAGTATTCTAACCCTTGTTCCAGTTCAGTGTAGACAAGCTTTGTAATTCATGTATAATTTCGCATGAAGTTTTAACGATGAAGTCTAAAGCCAATTCTTTCGGCTAGACTTATATTATGATTCTATCAAGCATAATTTATGTTTACCAAGTTATATTGGTATGGTTTTTAATCAAAGACCAAGTATGCTAAAAATGTTTTTGTCGTTTAACGACAGGCATGTGAGGTTGCCATAACTTAAACGTATATATGTTTAATGAATGTAGTGTTGATCAACATAGAGTACTATGGACTGATCACCCAGAAGTGCTCGTAAGCTATGCCGGACTTACGGACTTAGTGTCGGGTTGTGCTTTTCAAAAGAAATTATGAACTGCTCATAGTCTTGAGCCTTAGCTGATATTTTACTGAATATTGTTGTTGGAAAACATTTTGAATGAAAAGAAGTGCTATTTTGAATTATTGATAGTACTTCGTAACTATTGTTCAGTTACTGAAGATATATGAGTTCTATGTTTCAAGCATGTTGTTTATTAGAATTGTAGTACTTGCTGAGCTAGTCATGCTCACTCTTGCTTGAAACATATGAACACAGCCAAGATCGAGTGGACCGAAGGCTCATGCAAGGACAAGGGCAAGGCGAAGATCAACCCTTAGATTGCTTATGTAATAGAATAGTTGAATGTCTGTAATATATTGAATATTATGACAAGAACAAACGAATGGGTTACAAAGAACATGGGAAATGTAATATTATTTTGGATATATAGAAGTTATATTATTCCTTTTGAGACTATTCAATTGAATGAATGAATGAATAGTAGTACCGTGTAGCACCATCTGTCGGGTTGGAAGAGACCCGGAATTGGGGGCGTCACAATTTTGGTGTGGTTTTTAAATGAAGACTGAGTATGCTAAACAATTGTTTTGTCGTTAAACGACAGGCACGTGAGGTTGCCACAACTTAAATGTACATGCCTTTAAAGAATGTGGTGTTGATCAACATAAAGTACTATAAGCTGATCACCTAGACGTGCTCGTAAGTAATGCCAGACTTACAGACTTAGTGTCGGGTTGTCCTTTTCAAAGAAAGTATGAAATGCTCAAGGACTTTGACCGGAACTGATGTTTTACTGAATGGTGTCATTGTAAAACATTTTAAAGAAAAGAGAAGTGATATTTTGAATTATCGATAATACTTCATAACTATTGTTCAGTTATTGAAGATATGTGATTTGTATGTTTCAAGCATGTCATTTAAATGGAATTGTTATACTTGTTGACCTAGTTATGCTCACTCTTGCTTGAACCATATGAATGTAGCTAAGATCGAACGGACCGAAGGATCCGGTAAAGATAAAGGGAAGGCTAAGGCAGACTGTTGAACTGTCTATGTAATAGTATAGGTTTAATGTTGTAATGTATTTGATATTATGACAAAGAACTCATGTATTGGTTATAAAGAACCTGGGAAGGGAATATTGTTTGGAATATATATATATATAAGACATATTCGTTCTTTTGAGGCATTTTAATTGAATGTTTGTGTGAACTATAGCACCGTGGAGCACCATATATCGGGTTGGAAGATACCCGGATTTGGGGGCGTCACAGTATCACTTTGAGGTACTATCCAAGTAAAGGGATGAGAGTCACAGTTAGTATCTACAACATATGTGTTGTCGTATTTTGCACGACAGTTGTATGAGGAAGTTTGTAGTCGAGGAACGGAGTGATGTTCCGAGATGGTTGTTATAGTAGTCCTCACTATTCTATGAAATAGTGTGATAATAAATGTAATGAGGACTCCATTTGAGTTTGAATATTGTCTAGAAGACAATATTCGTGTAAAAACTCTCAGCTACGCTTTTATCGTATTGTATAAAAGAAGTTTGTATTTGATTCTGTACCGTGTATCTGGCGACTCAGAATGGGTCGTGCAAACCTATTTTGGGGGCGTCACAAATGGTATCAGAGCTTAGGGATATGGTCTTT
Source organism: Panax ginseng (assembly GCA_020205605.1). NCBI lineage: Eukaryota > Viridiplantae > Streptophyta > Magnoliopsida > Apiales > Araliaceae > Panax > Panax ginseng. The sequence continues at coordinate 96,140,098 of CM035129.1, forward strand.
GGCGAAGATCCGGGATTAGAACTAGGAGGGGAGAAACGAGTAATATCCTTCGCTAGTGTGTGTCCTACCTAAGCTGAATTTTTTTACATAAGTTGATAAATTGTGATATGTCAATTAACCTTTGTTTTGAAGCTGTATTTTAGAATGATATCTGAAATACAGGAGATGAGCAATGGAGAAATCATGATGACAAGAAAAATGGAATCTGAAATAAAAGCAAGGTATTCTTAACTCTTTGAACTACCAGGTACGTAAATTTCGAGGACAAAATTTTATAAGGAGGGGAGATTGTAAGACCCCAAATTTTATGAAATGAAAGTATTCAATTTTCTTATAATTATTATTTTATTTAGTAAATGGTTAAATTGATAAAGGGTTAAAGTTAAGGGTGATATGTGAAATTTTTTCAAAGTAAGCACGTTGATATAAAATATTCGTTGTGTCGGGGAATATTTGTTTGGTCGGGAAATATTCTTTTTGTCAGAGAATATTTGTATGACAACACCATCATTGGTGCACCCCACAACGGAATAACTGTCAGAGTTAGAAAACGACAGAAATATATTTTTATAAAAATAACGGCGAAAGTTTTACCGTTAAACTGTTGAAATACCTGGTGGTAAAAGTATAGTAATACGCGTGGTTGCATAGTAGCACACGATATTGATTATTGATGCTTACGTAAGAAGCCACTCAGTTTATTCAATTATTACTACAGTAGTTGCTGCATAATATCTCTCATATTATTGATTCAATTATTATCACAGTATCATCTTCATAATATTTTATTTTATTAAATCGATAATTAAAACGACAAAGTTATTCATATTATTATTTGCAATATTGACGATGTCTAGAAAGTTCTGTCGAGGAGAGGTTTGGTCACCTAATTGCGCGCCAATAGGGAGAAATCCTTATCGGAAAGCCTCCTCTTTCCTGGAAATGATCTGGTTGTTAAATATTGTGAGTTGTAATATTAATGATGAATAATTGTTAATATATTCAAAATGTGTTTATTGACGATAAGTGAATTACAAAAGTTAGAGGAGAATACTGTAAACTTGGAAAACTTTAAGGTACCAAAGTGTAATAAGTAAATTAATATGGACCATTGATGGTGGTTTTAATAGCAAATCAATATGGACCATTAATGGTGATTTTAATAGTAAATCAATCTGGACCATTGATGGTGATTTTAATAGTAAATCAATCTAGACTGTCGGTGGTGGTTTTAATAATAAATCAATCTGGACCATCGGTGTTGGTTTTAATAGTAAATCAATATGGACCGTTGGTGGTGGTTTTAATAGTAAATCAATCTGGACCGTCGGTGGTGATTTTAATAGTAAATCAATCTAGACCGCAGGTGGTGGTTTTAATAAATCAAGCTAGACCGTCGATTGTGGTTTTAATAGTAAATCAATATGCACCATCGGTTGTGGTTTTAATAGTAATCAATATTGACCGTCCATTTTAATAGTAAATTAATCTGGACCATCCGTGAATTAGTTACTATTTAGTCCATTTTCCTATAAATAGAAGTTTAATTCTTCTTTCATTCTCACGAATTCACTAATACTCATAAGAGAAGCTATAGAAAGAGAAACAATAGAAAGAAAGAAGAAGAGTATTCTGCTACTTCACTACTGCAGTATCCAGTCTTCTACTAAGGTAAGGGATATTTAATTGTTGTATTCGTAAAGGATATTATTTGTTGTATTCGTAAGGGATATTATTTGTTGTATTCGTAAAGGGTATTATTTCTTTCGTATTCATAAGGAATACTATTTTTTGTATTTATCCTTTAATATGTCAGAATAATCTGTCTACGCGGATTACGTACCGCATTATAGGTAAAAATCCATTTATAGTTTCGTATATTATTTCTTTTCATAATCTTAAATCTAAATTTACTATAGTAAGTATTGCTTCTATAAACCCTAAAATTGGTGGAATATCCTTGAGTTTTGCGCTTCATCCAGTATCGTGTCATTGGAATATTGATCTAAACTTTTTTATTAAATATCAATATTGTCACCCGGGGTATTATTCATGAATTACTATTCACCCGATTACTATTCACTCGAATATTATTCACTCGGGTATTCGGGGTACTTTTCATGCCGGGGTAATATTCACGAGTTACTATTCAAAGATCAAGAGCTGCTGAAGTTACAGAATCGTTGAGTTATTGGAATGCTACTGTTGACTCTAAGAGTTTCACCAGAGCTAAACAGAACAAGTCTCAGTGACAGTGAGACTACAAAGATGGTCAAGCTTAAAGACATCTTAGTAGTAAGGCACCAATAACAAGTAGCCAAGGCCTGAGGGGTCCTTGTCCGGAGGGACTAAATGAAGTTCCAAGCCTGTTGGGCTTTAACAGTTCCTAGGGAACTAGAGGATTTCCAAGCCTGTTGAGCTTGAAGAGTTCTTAATGAACTGAAATTCCAAGGCTGGTGGCCTTGAAGGAATCTTAGAGATTCAGGGTGCTGCCCTTCCTTAATGGAAATCCTGCGAGTTAAAGCAGAAGAGTGGATTAGGAGCTTGAGTCTCTGAACCACTTAAAATCCCATGTGTCACTTACTTTATGTCATTTACATTATGTACCTAACTGCTATGTATGTATTAACTGCTTACAACTTAACTAACTCTAAGAACAATATATGTATGATTATGAATGTATCAATGAAGGGGATATTTTACTTATTCCACTGTGCTTGAAAAGATTATTAGGCTTGTCATATGTTAAATCATTAGCAATACAAAATAAATGAGAAAAGTATTTGAAAATTAAAAAGGATCTATTCAACCCCCCCCTTCTAGATCTATTATGTACCTACTGGGAACTAACACACATGCCTAGACTATCCAAGTAGCCAAAACTAGAGAAAAATGGTAAAGGGTTAAAAACAGTTTTTGCAAAAAGTAAGAAAACAGGCCAGTTTGAGCCCCTATTTTGGGAAGCGTAACTGACATGGATACGAAGCCTAAACCTTGAATAAAATACATTGATGTATGTTCTAGTAGTAGGGACAAATGGGCGAACCAAAAACGTAACCCAAAAATTCAAACAAATCACCAAACTAACCTTTAAAATCATCTAAACTGCATATTTCTGCAGTTTTCTAAAGTGAAATTTGAGATTTTGCTACTTTACATCAAAATCAGTTTTCACACTATAAATAAGTGAGTTAAAAGTATTCTAGACTATTACAAGTGATGGAATGTTAATACATACAAGAAAATGAGAAATTAGTATGTACAAGCTTGAAAAAGTTAGGTTTAGAGGGTCAAAGCCAAGTCTATGCACAACAAGGTTAAGAGAATGCTAAAACTAGTCCTAACTAGTTATAATTCAAGTGTTTCAATGAACCTAAGTGGCCAGAAATGAAATTGGCAAGAATTGGCCAAAGTTAGTAAAACTAAAAATTGTGGTGAACCACCTAGTTTGAGCATCAATTTCAAGAAGCTCGGAAAACATGATTGAGAACCTAAACCAATACAAAAATACTTCAGTGTATATTCTAAAAGTTGTCTATAATTCTTTTTCAAAAGCCTAATACAAAAATTCATAAAAATCATCAAAGTAGCTTTGAAAATCATAAAAACTATAGTTTTGGAAATGTGTAAAACAGCCCATTTGGGGCCTATTTTTTATTGCTTAAACTTAATAGTTTTAAAGACTTAAACCAAGAATAAAATACTTTGCTATGAGGTCTATAATATTGCACAAATGGGAGGTTCAAAAGGCTACTATAGAAATTACTAAAAATTCCCAAAAGTACCTCAAAAATCATATTTTTATGTTTTTGAGTTACGTTGCAATAGTAAAGTTTCAAGCTTGTAAATGTCTTAATATGAATAAATGAGATAATAAAGGTGTTTTATAATCTAAGATCTAAATAATGTTATGTTTGGACAGAAACTTGTATGTTTCAGAGATGTATGAAAGTTATATGTTTTATGTGTCTATGTGAACTAATTAAGTAAAAGTACTATATACATCCTAAGCTATGAAAATGTATTGTGACAAGCTAAGTGCCTATGTGTGCTTAATTGTATTCGCAAATAAAATTTATTTGTATGATTGTGTAATGTTAGTAAATAACATACTTGATCATTATTGAATATGATTTCAATAACCATAGTTGAGCTATGCGTATCAATAAATATAGACTTTGTGCTATAAGATCACTAAGTATGTGACAACCCGGAAAATCGGATTGTCCAGAATTTAAGTTTAAAGAATTAGTAATTAATAAAATAATTTTTTATTAAATATTATTCTGTGCTATGTGTTTATTAAACGTTCTAGAACCTAGAATGATTATTAATCGGGAGGATTCTGGCTACGAGCTAGACGGAACGAGTAAGAATTTTCAAGACGAAAATAAAAAAATTTCGGGAACAAAAATATTTCTGGGGAAAAAGACCAAATAGGCACTATTCACCCGATGAAACCTAAGGGTTAGGGTTTGAATAACCTAAGCTGTTCGGAGAGTTCGGTATGTCGAAATGACATTTCATTGAAAGATTGGACGATAGTATATCGTGAAAAGTTAATTAAGCCGGTAAAGTTTTTCTCAAAAAATGTGCAGAAATCGGACGAAATAAAAATGACAAAAAGTACTGTTATGTGCTTTTCACTTGTTTAGCTACGTTAGGGGAAAATGTGAAGGAAAACGCTTGACACCAAAAAGTGTTTTTCAGTTTTTCGGGAATCCGAAGAATGAGTAAAAGTTAATCGGTAAAGGAAAGATGAAATATCCAAAAATATTTGGATTCCGAGAATCGCAGTGTTTAAAACTGTCGGATGAAACCCGAAAGACGGAAGCACGAAGCTTCCAAGGGAAGCTACGTAAGGAGGTGGGACTGCCACTTGGCCACCAAGTAAACTTGGTGGCTAAGCCATGAATAGTAAAGAGGTTGGGGTGAAATGACTAAAATGACCTTAGCCTTGATTTTCTATATAAACAAGCCTTAAGCTCATTTGTTTGGTTAGAAAATTTCAACCAACACTTGAGAGATAGAGAGAGAGTTCAGATGGGAGAAGAAGAGGAAGAGGAAGAGGAATGAGGAAAAGCTAGCTTGATTGCACACTTTGTCCGACGGAAGGAGATTAAAGAAGAACGGTAATCTGAACCCTAGTTTCTTCTAATTTTCTTTAAGTTTAATATGTTCAAAAACATAACTTAATGAAGATAAGAAGTAGATGAAGTTAAGAATGATTTCATATAGTTGAAATCATGAGAAAACGAAGAAATAAGAATTAGGAATTTAGTTTATAAATTTCTTAAGGAAATATAAGATTCGTAAGGATTTTGAGCGATCTGAATGAATCTTATGAATGAGTAGGTGAAATAAGTAAGGAATGATGTTCTATAATATCAAATTCCAATAAAAAGTAAAATCGTAATCAAAATATCGATTTAACATGAAGAACGAACGAAGAACGCGAAGAACACGCGATGAACGCGAAGAATGTTGTTGATGGAAAAATTTAAAACCATCGTAGGATAATTATTGTTGATGGACAAGTTTAAAACCATCGTGTATAAGTTAGTTGCTTATTGCTTGGTTAGGAACGATAGAAACGTTCATGAAGAATGGATTAAAATTGAGCTATAACGAAGTTATGCAAAAATTTCATAAAAGAAGAATGAGAATTAGAAAGTTAGTAAATGAACTCGAATGTGTAGGGTTTCATAAGAATGTAAGAGAATGTATAAAACATGAGTCGTCGACTCAAGAATGAACGAGTTCTGAATTTGGATGACCGAATTACGGAGGAACGAACGAAGAACGTTAATAACGTAAAACGAACGAAAAGCGTAGATTAAGCCAATTGAATGGCATGTTAATGGATTCAGAATAAAGTTCTGTCCAAGGGTAATCGAAGTATGTAAGATAAGGAAGAGAATGGCTTTGGAACGTTCTCATTCAGAGTTATAAAGAATAAGATATGAGATTTCAAAGTCAGTGTCTCAAGCTTGTAAAAGACTTAGAAAATTTTTCTAGGTTTCATGCTTGGCACCGCAGGGCGAGTCATGCCTTGGGGGCCGGCGCCGCAGCGTGAGCTCGGGCCATTTGCTACTGCTAAGTGGAACCGCAACGCGAAAGAAAGGGAAGAACACGCAGCCAGCGATCTGGGTGTGTGAACAATGCCTGAAAATGAGATTTTCTTTGCTCCATTACTAGGGGATGTGCAAGAAAGAAATATGAACATATAGTTCAACTAATATAACATTTAATCAAGTGTATTAAACCTTTGATGAAGGTTGAACAAAAAGATTAAATGAAATTAAAAGATTAAGAATGTGAACGGGGGTTACGGAACCTATATCCGGGGACCGTATTCGCGATAAACGAACGTGAGGGATTGCTATGGTTGTGATTCCTTAGATGTTGAGTGACGAAAGTAATGTATAACATTTTGATGTTATGACATGGCTATGAGAGATGAATGGATAGTATGTTCTGTTTATACATGAACCGTTATTCTTAAGTCTGTGCTATTGATTCTAGCCAGACAGAATGTGTATGAAAGAGAGTAGAGAATGAAAGTATTTCAAAGTAAAGTGACTAATGTCTTAAAATGATAAGAATCGAGATTATTCCTATTATTCAAGCTGCTTCATAACCTTTGTTCGGTTATTGAAGTCTTAAAAGAATGTTTAAATTCTTGAAGTTGTTTGTTCAACTGCTTTGACTTGTTGGGCAATTGAATGCTCACACTTGCTTTAAATAAAACATTTTCAGCGAACGATGTTAGAAAGAACTAAAGGATCCCGTAAAGATCAAGCTGATCGGTATCCAGAAGAAGTGCCATTCATTATATGAATGTGCGTGAGGATTAAGCGAAGACTTGTAATATAGAATGATTGAATTAAACTATAGAATAGTTTAATAAACGATTATGTATCCTTGGTGGCGGATAAAAGTCACTTGTACAAGATGTAAAGAATAATGTAATTATCATTATTTGTAATGAAAGAGGTTTTAAGATTTTAGAACCTGGGATTTGAGGATGTATGTTGTTATATTTAGCTATATAATGATGTATATTTGGAAGAAGATGGGATCGTGACGTACGGAATTCGGAGGTGAAAATAGACCGGATTTCGGGGCGTTACAAAGTAAGCCAATATTTTATATATGTAGTCTACTCTTTGGCAAGTCACTATCATTAAAAGGTTTAATCGACGCGAGAGGCAAGTACATCAACCTTTCTTACTCAAATAAGTTTATGTTGCAAGTACTTAACTCGAAAGTTTATCTTTTCAAGCTATTCAAGTTATTGAACTGTAATACTTTAGATTCAACTATTATTATGATATTGAAAGTATGGCAATGACATTATTTCGGATAGAAAAATGTTGAGATATATTTATATTATTCATTCATGAAAATCTCATTTAATGCTCTCCAAACCATTTTGTTGTGGTGCGAACTCTTATATAATGTTGTGAACAAACAACCCTTTTTTTGAGGCATAAGATGTGACGCCCCCAAAATAGGTATACACAACCCATTATGAGTCGCCAAATACATGATACATAATTTAAATACAAACTTTATTAATACAATACGACAAACGTAAGCTATGAGTTTTAATACGAATATTGTCTCGTAGACAATATCCAAACTCAAATGAAGTCCTCATTACAATTATTATCATACTATTTTATAGAATAGTGAGGACTACTATAGCCACCATCTTGGACCATCACTCCATTCCCTGACTAGTCCCAGCTATATTCTCATTTCCTGAAGAGAACAATGAAAGAAAAGGGTGAGCTAAACTAGCCTAGTAAAGAATATTATTACTAAGATAATGTAGAATAAATTATCCTTAGCCTTCAACAATATAAAAACTGATAGAATACAATAGACAACAAGTTTAATTGCAGTGGAACAAGCAATCCATTACAAGAGTCAAGTAGAGCAAGATGTTTACTATCTTCTATGATTTAAAAGTTCATCATTAATATTTTATCTCTATAACACATCTCAGTAAATAATTCACATCACCGAATTATCCATGCACTACGGGCTAAGGATATTCATTAGTATCACATCCATGAATCATCCATGCACTATGGGCCAAGGATATTCGTTATTATCACCAGTGGTCATGATCATGCCAAACAACTGTTCATCAATGTATTACGGGCCAATGAAAACTTTTACCACATCATTTGTAACATTACAGGTCATGATTATATCGATACATAATTCCTGGTCATAATTATACCAATCAATAGTCCATCCATGCACTACGGGCCAAAGATGATTTTCATCACAACATAAGTATTAGGATGATGACAATGATATAAAAATTCAATCAAGTGAGATCAAGGATAAAAAATATTAAAGATTTATAATTTAATTTATCCATAATTTAAGAATGTCCAAATTGTCAACATGATAATTAGTTGTGGAGTAAAATTCAAGAATGATATTCATGTTTCAAAAATAATTTGGACAGAAAAGAAACCAATTTTGTCGTGAATAGTACCCCGGGTGAATAGTACTTCGTGAATAGTACCTCGTGAATAGTACCGTATGAATAGTACCGTATGTATGAATAGTATCGTATGTATAAATAGTACCCATAAATAGTACTCCGACATGAAAAGCTTAAAATTTAACAAGAAAGTTAAGAAAAATATTTATGTGAAACGATACTAGATGAAGTGCAAAATTCAAGGATATTCTTCTAATTTCAAAGAGTATAGAAATAATACTTATCAAAATAAGTGTAGAATTAGGAATATGAAACTAAATAATATTACTTACATACTACAGAGTATGGAAGAAAATATTATTTCTTACGATTATTGAACGAAGATAATATCCCTTACGAATATTGAACGAAAATAATATTCCTTACAAATATTGAATGAAGATAATATCCCTTACGAATATTGAACGAAAATAATATTCCTTACGAATATTGAACAAAAATAATATTTCATACGAATACGAAAAATAATCTCTTACGAATATGAAATAAATAATACCCCTTACCTTAAAAGGATAGTACTTCTAACTGGTATAGCGGGGATATTCTTGAAGAAAACTTGCACTATTTGCTACACTCAAAGTTTCCTTAAACTCAAAAGAAATACGCTCAATATTATAGAAGAAGAATTCTCTGATTCTGGTGTGGTTTTTATTTCTAAACTAAGCATCCTATTTATAGGAGAATGGTAGGATACTATTTAAGAAAAATAATCACGAGCACAGACAAATTTACGAATAATTTTCAGAATGAATTCATTTTACTTGCAAAGATGCAATTTTTTGGATATTTACTATACTGAAACACTATGCATTATGAAACACTATGCAATATTCTTTTATGCAATATAAAAAACAAAAAATTTGAGATAACTTTCTACCGCGATTTTTTCTAAAATGAATAAGTGGGGGTCCATGTAATAAGCCAAATTTATAATAAATACTTCATGACAAACCACTTTATTTATCACAAATCACTTGACTAAACACAGTTTTAATCTTTCAACAATTATTCATCATTAATATTATAACTCACAATATTATCAAGCAGATCATTCCCAGGAAAGAGGGAGCTTTCTAATTAGGACTTTTTTTATTGGCGCGCAATTAGATGACCTTACCCCTTTCATCGACAGAACTTTCTAGACATTATCAATAATGTAAATAATAATATGAATAACTTTGTCTTCTCATTTATTGATTTAATAATATAAAATATTGTGCAGCTGATATTGTGACAATAATTGAATCAATAACATGAGATACTATGCAATAACTACTATGGCAATTATTGAACAAAATAAAGTGACTTCTTAAGTAAGCATCAGTAATCAAAGATATTGTACAATATTGTGTGCTACTGTGCAACCACGTGTATTATTGTACTTTTATCACTAGGTATTTCAACAGTTAACGATAAAAGTTTTGCCGTTATTTTTATAAAAAGGTTATTTCTGTCGCTTTCTAAATCAGACAGTAATTCCATTGTGGGGTCCTCCAATGATTATGTTGTCGTACGGATATTCCCTAATAAAACAAATATTCTCTGACTCAACGAATATTTTATGACAACTTGCTTACTTTTCAAAATTTGTAAATTTTACCCACAACTATAACATTATATCAAATCCACACCTTATTATTCAAAATATTATTTAGAGAAAATTAAATCTTTATTCATAAAATTTGGGGTCTTATAACCTCCCCTTCTTATGAAATTTCGTCCTCAAAATTGATGTACGTACATGGTATGTCAAAGAGGTGAGGATACCTAGTTTTCATTTCAGATTCTAACTCCCAGGTCATTTCCTCAATATCGTGGTTTCTCCATAAAACTTTGACTTGAGGTATAACCTTTGAGCGTAGAATATGTTCCTTCTTATCTAAGATTTTAACAGGTACCTCTTCATACGTTAAATCTTCTGCTATCTCATCTGGTTCTAATTCAATAATGTGGTTCGAGTCTTCCATATATTTTTGTATCATAGATATGTGAAAAATGTTAGGAACACGAGACATACTTGGCGGTAAGGCGAGTTTATAGACCACAATTCCTACTCGATCGAGGATTCCAAATAGACCAATAAATTGAGTGTTTTGATTTTCTCTCTTCATCGACTCTTACTTCTGAAATAATAAATTCTTGTACTTTCTTCTTCATATTCATCAACTCTAGGTCTGTAGTCTGAGCGGCTTTAACTTTATCGATTAAAGTCGATTCTACTTGTATATTTGACATCATCACGTGGGTCCTTGGAGTCTTTAACTCTATCTCCATCATTTGTAAGTCATACAAAATGGATCTTTGTGTTAACAATATCGTAGGCGTAATCGCATACGATCTTCTACGTAACGCGTCAGCTACCATGTTCATTTTTCCAGGATGGTATTGAATGGTATGATCGTAATCTTTCAACAGCTTGAGCCAACATCTTTAACGCATGTTACGTTCATTTTGGGTAAATAAATATTTGAGGGTTTTGTACCGGGTTCAAGGTCGATACAAAATTCGATTTTACGCTCTAGGGTAGGCCATCAAGTCTTCAGGGAATATGTCAGGAGATTTATTAACAATAGAAATATCATTCAAATCTGATGTATTTTTGTTTAAATCTGTGGCATGGGCTAAGTAAGCTGTACATCCATTTTTCAATAAAGGAATGGCTTTATGGCTTGATATGACAGTAATTGACTTTAGTGGTTTGGTTGCTTGAATTTGCATAATAGTTTGGTTAGGAATATGAAAGCTAACAACCTTACAAAAATAATCAATTTTAGCATGATGAATAGTTAACTAGTCGATTCCTAAAATCACACCAAATGCAAGTATTTTCAAAGAGATGAGATCAACAGGAAATGTGATGGTATCGATTTGAATCAAACAAGATTTATAGATGGTGGATGTAACGAAGGTTTCTCCCAATGGAGTTTCAACCAATAAGTCAAAGTCTAATTTCTCCAGAGTCAAGTTTAAACGTTGAGCACAATTAGGTGAAATAAAAGAGTGGGTAGAACCGGTATCTAATAAGGTATAGACTTCGCAAGAGTTTATGATTAGCTTACTCATAATAACTTCGTTCAGGTTCCTCACTTTTTGGGATGTTACGACAAACGCTCTCCCTTAAACTACCGACTTTGACTTGTCTAGGACAGCCTTTGGTGTCTCCATCCCAGCTGGACTTGACTTCGCTGCATGACAAAATCGAGCTAAATGACCTTCCTTTCCATAATTGAAACACACTTTGGGTTGCTGCGTACAGTTTGGAAGGATGTGTCCCTCATGTCCGTATTTGTAGCATACGACTGGTGGTCGTTCTCCTTCCTTGAAAAAGGGTGCTGGTGCTGCTGTCGATGTCTTTCTGTCATTACTGAATCTTCTCTTCTTAAAGTTGTTCCCACTTAGTTCACCTTTCCTATTATCTTGGCCATGATTACCACCGAAGTGGTTACCATTTCTGGCATGATAATTTCATCCACAATGGTTATCATTGTTTCGATGGCCATTGCCACCGGTATGATTATTATCATGTTGTTGGTCGTTGTCTTTTGGTTGGGATGACTCATTATTGCGCTCCAATAACTGAGCCATATTCACAACATATGAATATAAACAAAGTTTGTGAGAAATGAGGTATTGACGAATTTTGGGCTTCAAACCTCGCAGAAACATTTGCGTCATATGCTCCTCATTATCTACCAAATGGGATGCAAACCGGGATAACTCCACAAACTTGGCCTCATATTGCGATACAGTCATGTTGTTCTACTCTAGTTTGATGAATTCCACCTCCTTCATGTGGTGAATATTTTCTGGAAAATACTTGTCGTTGAACAATTCTTGGAACTTCTCCCAAGACATCTTAAGTGCATAAAGATGAGTACATTTTATGGATTCCCACCAGTAATCTGCCTCTTCACGCAACATAAAGGTAGTGAAGGAAACATTTTGCTCTTCTGAGCATCCCAAGACATCAAATATCTTGGTGATCTTCTTAATCCATGCCTCTACCTTAAGTGGCTCTAGCTTTCCCAAAAACTCTGACGGTCCCAGCTCATTGAATTGATTAGCAGTGACCAGCCGTTAGTTGACATTGTTTCCACCTGCATTTTGAACAGGAGTCTCTCTCTTTTGGTGTTTCATGAATTCTAGAAAGCTCCTAAACATACCATCGTTCGTCATTTGGTCGGTGTTGTTATTTACATGAGTATTATTACCTTTCTGATGCACATTATCCTAGTTATTGATTGCTGGTGCCTCAATGGTCTCATGTGCTCCATTGCTTACCTCAAAATTTTCATATGCCATTTTCAAACACTGCCAGAAAACAAGGGTTAATTGATATGCCACATATTATCCCTATATTCTGACCGACCAATTAAATAATAAATAAGCTTAGGTAGGACACACTAACGAAGGATTTATTCGTCTCTCCCCTCCTAATTCTAGCCTCAGATATCCACCAAGGATCATATCCCTAAGCTTTGATACCAACTGTGAGGCCCCCAAAATAAGTATACACAACCCATTCTAAGTCACCAAATACATGGTACATAATTTAAATACAAACTTCATTAATACAATATGACAAACGTAAGCTGTGAGTTTTAATACGAATATTGTCTCGTAGACAATATCCAAACTCAAATGAAGTCCTCATTACAATTATTATCACACTATTTTATATAATAGTGAGGACAACTATAGCCACCATCTTGGACCATCACTCCATTCCCCGACTAGTCCCAACTATATTCTCATTTCCTGAAGAGAAAAGTGAAAGAAAAGGGTGAGCTCAACTAGCCTAGTAAAGAATATTATGACTAAGATAATGTAGAATAAATTATCCTTAGACTTCAATAGTATAAAAACTGATAGAATACAATAGACAACAAGTTTAACTGCAGCGGAAAAAGCAATCCATTAGAAGAGTCAAGTAGAGCATGATGTCAACTATCTTCTATGATTTAAAAGTTCATCATCAATATTTTATCTCTGTAACACATCTCAATAAATAATCCACATCACCGAATTATCCATGCACTACGGGCCAAGGATATTCATTAGTATTACATCCACGAATCATCCATGCACTACGGGCCAAAGATAGTCGTTATTATTACCAGTGGTCATGATCATGCCAAACAACTGTCCATCAATGCACTACGGGCCAATGAGGACTTTTACCACATTATTTGTAACATTACAGGTCATGGTTATACCGATACATAATTCCTGGTCATAATCATACCAGTCAATAGTCCATCTATGCACTACGATCCAAAGATGACTTTCACCACAATATAAGCATGAGGATGATGACAATGATATAAGAATTCAATCAAGTGAGATCAAGGATAAATATTAAAGATTTATAATTTAATTTATCCAGAGTTTAAGAATGTCCAAATTGTCAACATGATAATTAGTTGTGGAGTAAAATTCAAGAATGATATTCATGTATCAAAAATAATTTTGGACAGAAAAAGAAATTATTTTTGTCGTGAATAGTACCCCAATATAGTACTTTTATGAATAGTACCCATGAATAGTACTGAATGAATAATATCGTTATGAATAGTACCATATGTATGAATAATGTATTTAGTATAAATAGTGTCGTGATCTATAGATGTATGAATAGTACTCCAGCATGAAAAGCTTAAAATTTAACAAGAAAGTTAAGAAAAATATTTTTGTGAAATGATACTAGATGAAGCGTAAAATTCAAGGATATTCTTCTAATTTCAAGGAGTATAGAAGCAATAGTTATCAAAATAAGTGTAGAATTAGGAATATGAAATGAAATAATATTACTTACATACTATAGAGTATGAAAAAAAATATTATTTCTTACGATTATTGAATGAAAATAATATCCATTACGAATATTGAACGAAAATAATATTCCTTAGGAATATTGAACGAAGATAATATCCCTTACGAATATTGGTCGAAAATAATATTCCTTACGAATATTGAACGAAAATAATATTCCATACGAATACGAAAAATAATCTCTTACGAATATGAAATAAATAATACCCCTTACCTTAAAATGAGAGTACTTCTGACTGGTATAGCGAGGATATTCTTGAAGAAAACTTGCACTATTTGTTACACTCAAAGATTCCTTAAACTCAAAAGAAATACGCTCAATATTATAGAAGAAGAATTCTCTGATTCTGGTGTGATTTTCATTTCTAAACTAAGCATCCTATTTATAAGAAAATATCATGATACTATTTAAGAAAAATAATCACGGACGCACAATAATTTTTATTTTTAGATTTCATTCACGGGCATTATTTGATATTTTCTAAACACTATACTATGCAAGACTATGCAACACTATGCAATATAATATAAAAAAAATAAAGTAGATAACTTTCTATAAATATTTTTTGAAAAATGAGTAAGTGGGGTCCATGTAATAAATAAAATTTATAATAAATACTTCATGACAAACCACTTTATTTATCACAAATCACTTGACTAAACACATTTTTAATCTTTCAACAATTATTCATCATTAATATTATAACTCGCAATATTAACAACCAGATCATTCTCAGGAAAGAGGGGGCTTTCCAATAAAGACTTCTCCTTATTGGCGCACAATTAGATGACCTAACCCCTTTCCTTGACAGAACTTTTTAGACATTGTTAATAATGCAAATAATAATATGAATAACTTTGTCGTCTCATTTATTGATTTAATAATATAAAATATTGTGCAGATGATATTGTGACAATAATTGAATCAATAATATAAGATACTATGCAATAACTACTCTGGCAATTATTAAACAAAACTGAGTGACTTCTTAAGTAAGCATCAATAATTAAAGATACTGTACAATACCTTGTGCTACTGTGCAACCACACGTATTACTGTACTTTTATCACTAGGTATTTCAACAGTTGACGGTAAAAGTTTTGCCATTATTTTTATAAAAAGGTTATTTCTGTTCTTTCTAAATCTGATAGTAATTTCGTTGTGGGGTCCAACAATGATTGTGTCATCGTACAGATATATCCCTGATAAAATGAATATTCCCCGACCAAACGAATATTTTATGACAACTTGCTTACTTTGCAAAATTTGTAAATATTACCCACAACTATAACATTATATCAAATTCACACCTTATTATTTAAAATAACATTTAGAGAAAATTAAATCTTTATTCATAAAAGTTAGGGTCTTACATAAGATAGCGGATATATGATTTTGAATGACATGTAATGCGTCATTAGATTGTTATGTTGTGCACAATATAGGGTATTTGGGCTGATCACCTAAAGTACAAGTCTAGGGTCAGTTTTTAGTATATGTATAGTTCCATGGATTGCAGTTTTAGTACTGTCAATTCTAGTACAGAGTTCACTGGTCATTTGACCTTACAACATGTTAAGCATGATTTTTAAGCTCAAAGCTTTTGAAGAACTATTTTGCTCAGTATCTCATGATTTATATTTCCTTTATTATGTATATTTCAGTTCCACTATATTTAATTCTTTATTTCCTTATTGAGCAAGCATTTGCTCACCCTTGTGTTGAATATAATTTTTTCAGTTAAAACCGAGAACGTTGGTACGTCTGGAAAAGATAAAGGAAAAGGAAAAGTTGTGGAATAAATTATTATTAAGCGCATGTGCTTATATGAACTTAAAGAATTATTATAATAATTACCTTATTATTATTGTCTTGTAGTATTATTTGGTATTATAATATGTAAAGGTTTATTGAACCTGGGATTTAAATTAAGATTAATATGTAATCTAAGACAGGTTTAAATTAGTAATATGTTGGGATGTATGGATATGATAGTATCGTGAGCACTAAACCCGAGGTAAATGTAACATGGATTTGGGAGCGTCACAAGTTGGTATCAAAGCTGATAGGTTATAAACTTTAGGAATGTGGAAAAGCCTTAGGATTATAACCTTAAGAAAAGTGGGAAAAGGCCTTAGGATTATAACCTTAAGAAAAGTAGTTAAACTCATTTCGGGTATAAGAGATGAATTTTGTGAATTCATTTTTAAAGAAACTAAAACTTTTAACTTATGTGATATGTGATCATTTAGAAATGTTAAATAGAAACTATTAAGTTTGTTAATGTGGTTTTGTAGATGCCTGAGATGGGAGAGTCCAATAGGATAAAGGAAGAAGATTTCGAGGAGCAGCTGGGGGGTTTCCTCTGAAGAACCCCCTATGGAGGAAACAAATGCCCTCATGCATGGAGCTAACTTATAAGAATTGGGATTCAAAAGCTCAGGTCCAAGAGCTAGAAGAGGAAAAGTATGAACAGTAGGCATCCCTAGTGTTGTTTGAGTCATTAATGGTCCACACTATAGCGAAGAATGTGGAGTTGGGCCACGCTCTCTATAGCACTGTTTATTAGGGAGAGGCCCTCAAGTAGGAAAATATAGCTCTAAGGCAGGAAATAGAGATGTTGAGGGCTGAGAGAGAGACTATTTGAGCCCATTGGGAGGAGGTGAAAGCTGATAGAAGAAGGGTCGAATAGCAAAGAGACGGTGCATTCGGTAGAGCCCATGACCTGGAAGTTGAAGTTAGGGGCAGGAATGCCAAAATGGAAGTTGAAGTTAATTAATGTTAAAAAAACAATCCTAACATATTATTAATTAAAATTTAATTACCTCTTAAAACTAAAATCATGATCGTAACTTATTATTCTACAACAATTTGTTTTTTTTTATAAAATTTATTTAGTTAATTAATTATACACTTGAGTTTGATTTAAACAATACATTTAGGTTTTTAGGTTTCTACTCAACTTTGTCCTCTAAAAATACATATATAAATATGAGAGATTAAAATAAAAATTAATATTAAATTTAAAAATTAAATTAAAACTTAATATTAAATTAAAAATAACAAAAGAATCACATTAATAACACTCAATTTAAAATATTTAAAAAATTAGAAAATTTTAGAATCACATTAATTAATTTAGTTATTCAAGTTTTAAGTAAAATTTGTAGTTATTCTAAGTCAATTTGAAATTTAAAAAACATTTGTAGTTATTCTAAGTCAATTTGAAATTTAAAAAACAATCTCGATCACACGAGACACTTAGCTAGTTTGATTACTTTTGAAGGTATAGAAAATATGGTCTCTCTTTCTATTTTGCTCTGCCATGCTCTACGTATCCAGCCCCGAGTGAATTTTGAAGTGTGAAAAATACTGTCTAGTTCATTTTGAATAAAGAAACTAGTTCAAAAAATCCAATCTAGGTTAAGTATGTCTAAATTAATAATGATTTTTCTATCTATCTTTTTTTGTCTTTTTGAATTTTAAAATGGACGCAAAAAAATAATAGATGACCTATGTTCAATTTTGTTTTTACTAAATTCTTTAATGAACAAAAAAAGATAAAAAATACACTAAAAACTAGATCATTTTTCTTGTCAAAGTTATTGTTCAAAAATAAAAAAATCTAAACCAAAAACTAAATAAAATAAGTAAACCTTATATACTTCATATTATACCCTCGATCAACTTTACAAACACAATAAAATTAATATAAGGGTAAAATAGTAATCTAATATAAAATTTATGTTTTTTTTACTTTTTTTCAAAATTCAGTAACAACATTAAATAAAACTAATAAAAAATCTTTTATTCTTTTCGCTTTTATCTTAATTTAAGTTTGAATATGCTAGAGATTTTCTCTATGTATCTAAGTTATACACCATACTTTTATAATATGATTTTACCTTTATCTGTTAACAATTTATGGTATCTAAGTTATATACCATACTTTTATAATATGATTTTACATGGTATTGGACATAGCGGTATGATTAGCTACAAGGTCAAGAATTTGATTTTTAATGGCAATAAAAAGGGTGTGTGTTTAATTGTAATAAAAAGTAAAAAGGGTGTGTGTATCAATGTAGCAAAAAAATTATTATAACACCAAACTTTTATAAATTGATTTTACCTTCATTTGTTAACAATTTTAACTGAACACATGAAAAGATCATCTAAAAATATGAGATAATTTTAATTTTATTTAATTTGAGATTGTGTAGCACAATCATTATAACCTTATAAAATAATTGTATTTTTTAACAACTTAAATTTAATGAATTTTCATTAATATAAAGGGGTGGATATAAATCACTGTTGGAACTAGCAGTAGCAATAGCAGTGCAACAACAAGAGCAGTATTAACAAGACTAGGAAATCAGAAAAATTGGAACAACTTAGCTGGTATATGAAAGAAGCCGAGGCGTAGCAAAGTTACTGTCCTAAAAAGTGATTCCGCCCACACTGGTTATAAACCTTGGTACAGTTGAGCTCCACGGCGTTCACCCTCCAAGATTCAACGACAAAGCCTCAATTGCGTGTACTCGCAGAAGAAGGCTGTGGACTTGTCAATGTGGATTGTCCCCAATTTGGATTATGAGAATAACAGATTATGAAGATTATGAAGAAACTGTATATGTATATATTTCTGTGTTCCTCTTTTTCTACAGAACAGAGACAGTATATATAGAAGAAGAAGAAGAACGAACATTAGAAACTGAAACTGCAGAACGTTGGAAGTAAATAACTTGATCGTTGGAAGTAAATAATATTGGGAACGTTGAGAGAAATAAATAAGGTTTACGTTGTGGAAAAAAATTATGTAAATTAAAACAGCTAGGGTATTAACTCTATTTAGGGCTTGGTATTAAAAGATTAGGGATTTAAACAAAATAATTGGGCAACCTTGGAATTTGCCCAAGCAAGGCTCAATCGATCGGATCGGCACCCATTTGTCTTGGCGTATAAATCTTGCACACGCTCTAAGGTTTTCTAACCGAAAGTCCAAGAACCAAGCTTGGCCTCGCCCAATTCCTTAGCCGTCCTCATGTGCACGAGCCCATCCCTTTTACACAACCAAGTTACTAGACCCAAGCCAACATGTACTTATATACACATAGAAAGTTTTCAAAATAGATGATATGGGACTTTGAAAAAACCATAAGATTTTGGAGCATAACCAACAATCCCCCACATGATCCAAAATTATCAAAGAGAAAAAAATAAAAAGAAGTGAGAAGGGCAATGGATTTTAGATACATAATGTCGATACCTTGTGGGTATGAATCGACACTTAGTGGAACAAGCTAATGATTGTAAATTAAAGGTGAACTATATTCTTGAACCTATTATCTGTGATATAATCAATTGAACTTGCACACATATCTTAAATCCTGAATCCACACAAGTCCGCGGTTGGGCGCGTTCTAGGCCATGCGCCATATCCCAGATTTTCATAAAGGCTCTAGAGAGTTTGCCAAAGACTCTCATAGGAAGCGGCCTACACTTCCACCTTTATATAGGTGAACCCATCAAGTGTATACTAACATACACCACCCTTTAGGGCTATGAGTTTCATTAAGAATCTAAATGATTCATCCTATCACAATTTGTCAGTAAGCACCACATACACACAGGGAGAAATAATATAAATAATTGTAGTGCTTTAATTAAATAATTACATGACTTGCTGTTACCCATTGAACCCAATTCATGGGATCTCCAATCACATGGGTTGGGTTTCCATCATATATTATTTACTCAAGATGTTGGCAATAGTCCCATCCCTCTGGATGCTTCTTGCATTACCTTTTTACTCAATCCCTTAGTAAGCGGATCCGCTAGGTTCTTTTCAGACCTTACAAATTCCATAGAAATAACCCCATTACTGATCAGTCCTCATACAATGTTATGCCTCAAGCGAATATGTCTCTATTTTCCATTATAAACATGGTTCATTGCCCTGCTCATTGCTGCTTGAGAATCACAATGTAGAGAAATAGAAGGAATTGGCTTATACCACAATGGTATATCAGCCAATAAATTCCTTATCCACTCTGCTTCTGTACCTGCCAATTCTAAAGCAATAAATTCAGATTCCATAGTAGATCTAGCAGTACAAGTTTGTTTAGCAGATTTCCAAGAAATAGCTCCTCCACCTAAAGTAAACACATAACCACTAGTGGAGTTTATTTCATCATTATCAGATACCCAATTAGCATCACAATATCCTTCTAAAACACTAGGATGACCAGAGAAATGTACACCTACATTAACTTGCTCCTTTTAAATACCTCATTAGTCGTGACAATGCATTCCAATGTTCTTGTGAAGGATTATGTGTATATCTGCTAAGTCTACTAATGGCATATGCAATATCAGGTCGAGTACAGTTCATTAAATACATTACACTACCAATGATTCTAGCATATTCAACTTGTGCAATACCATTCCCTTTATTTTTCTTTAAATACACACTAGAGTCATAAGGGGTTCCTAATGGCTCTTCATTAAAGAAATTAAATTTCTTAAGCTTCCACATAATGAGATTGTGATAAAACTAAACCATTTGCATGTTTATTTATTTTCATGCCAAGAATCAAATCCGCTTCTCCTAAATCTTTCATGTCAAATTTAGAAGATAAAAACTCTTTAGTAGTTTTCACAACTTTCTCATCAATACCAAATATTATCAAGTCATCCACATATAAATAAATAATCACACCACAATTTCCATTGAATCAACTATCAGATTCATTTGTCACAAAATTATTAGACAAGAGAGTTTTATTAAATTTGTTATTCCATTGTTTTGGCGCTTGTTTCAAACCATACAAAGATTTTACAAGTCTACACAATTTATGTTCTTCACCTGGAACAACAAAACCTTCAGGTTGACACATATAAATTTATTCATTTAACTCTCCATTCAAAAAAGCAGTTTTAACGTCCATTTGGTGGATTATCAATTTATGAATAGAAACCAAAGAAATTAAAATTCTTATAGTTGCTAATTTAGTCACTGGTGAGTAAGTGTCAAAATAATCAAAAACCTTCCTTTTGAGTAAACCCTTTTGCTACAAGTCTTGCCTTAAATTTATCAATAGACCCATCAACTTTTAACTTCTTTTTAAATACCCATTTACATCCAATAGGTTTACTTCCTCTAGGCAAATTAACTAGTTCCCATGTATGGTTAGACATAATAGATTCTATTTCACTATTAATAGCATCCTTCCAAAAATTTGCATCAATTGATTTCATTACTTCTTCATAAGTTTTAGGGTCATCTTCAGTTATGAAAGCAGCTATAAAATTTGGACCAAAAGTTTTCTCAAAACGTTGCCTTTTACTTCTAGTAAATGCAGGTACAGGAACTTTATCTCTCCTTTTAAAAGGTTCACTAGAAGAAGGATTGCCCTCATCTCTAATTTTCATTAGAAATATATTTTCAAAAAATTATGCATCCTTTGTTTCCAAAATTGAATTATTTTGATAATTATTAGTTGCGTCTTTAATTACCAAAAATCTATAAGCAGCACTATTAGAAGCATACCCAATAAAAATGCAATCCATTGTTTTAGGTCCAATTTTATTCCTTTTAAACTCTAGTATAGCTACTTTAGCTAGACACCCCCACACTTTAAGATACCCCAAATTAGGTGCATGTTTCTTCCATAAATGATATGGTGTAGAGTCTATCTTTTTATGTGGAACTCTGTTTAAAATATGATTTGCAGAAAGGCAAGCTTCTCCCCACATATTAGAAGGTAAACCAGAACTGATTAACATAGCATTCATCATATCTTTAAGTGTTCTATTTTTTCTTTCGGCAACTCCATTGGACTGTGGAGAATAAGGAGGAGAAGTTTCATGTATTATTCCATTTAGTTCACAAAATTTTTTAAGACTTCCTGAATCATATTCACCTCCACGATCAGATCTAAGTCTTTTAATTTTTCTTTCTAACTGATTTTCAACTTCCGCTTTATATTTAATAAACATTTCTTCCACTTCATCTTTAGAGGAAAGTAGATAAATTTGAGTATATCTAGACATATCATCCACAAATGAAATATAATATTTCTTACCACCTCTACTCAAAGTATTTTTAAAATCAGCTAGATCACTGTGAATTAACTCAAGTAGTTCAGTTTGTCTTTCAACACTTTTAAAAGGTTTCTTAGCATGTTTTGCTTCTACACAAATTTCACATTTATTAAACTCGGTATTTGCAAGATTAGTTATAAGTTCAAGTTGTTTCAACTTTTTAATAGAAGCTACATTCACATGTCCTATTCTAGCATGCCACATATCCAAAGATTCAACAATATAAGCAAAAGAAGCATTCTTATTATTCAATTCAGCAGAAGCATCAAGTACAAATAAACCCCTATTACAAAAAACTTTCCCAACAAATTCCTCATTACGAGTAAGTACAAGTTTATCAGATTCAAACACAAGTTTAATCCCAACTTTATTCAACAAAGACCCGGACACTAGATTTCTATGAATATCGGGCACATGAAGAACATCTTGTAAAGCAATTGTTTTCCCATAAGTTAATTTTAGTAAGACTTTTCCTTTTCCCGCAACATTGGTGGCTCGAGAATCCCCCATAAAAACCTTTTCTCCATTAGTCACATTTTCGTAGTTGAGAATTACATCTCTATTCGCGGAAATGTGTCTAGTAGCCTCGGTATCTACTACCCATTCCGTGAAGTTGTCAACAAGGTTTACTTCCGAGACAACAACAACGATAACTGTTGGGTAAAATCTAATTACGCACAACACGCAAGTATACGTGGTCAACAAGTAATAAAGTGATGAGTAGAGTATCGTTCCCACAGAGATTAATTAGCAATAACCTTAACTTACAATTACCAATCTTCTATTAACCATAATTTTATTAAACAAATCAAACTCAATAATTTAAATTAACAAAACTGAAATTTAAATATAATTAAATTAACACAAAATAACCATGAATATCAAAATCTGAATTTTCAAACAATTAATGAAGAATTAGACTTATGATTTCACCCTAAGCTTCACTTTGATTTTAACACCTTTATCCCAATTTAATGCACTATCCCAGTTTATTAATCAAGAACACAAAAGTAGCATTAACCACCTCTCGATGCACTAATACCCTATTAACTTCAATCCACAATTAAGATAGAAATCTGTTAAACACCTTAATCAACTAACCCACTATATCTCTATGTGAATTACAATTGAAGAAGGTTGAAGAATAAGTTCTCTATCCGACATACAAAGTGATTGTTAAGCATATCTCTACCTTAACACTCATCAAGTTTAAGCTACTAACAAAATCATGAACACATGCTATATCAACTAGGTCTAGATTTGAATATCCTCTCTCGATTCCATCCAACTCCACAAAGAATTGTTGATCAGGTAATTCATAGATTCAAGCACAAATTAATATAGATAAACTGCAGATAGCTTACTAAATTAGAAATCAAAGTTTACAAAACCATCGAGTCACTTAAGGATCCATCACAAGCCTAAAAAGTGAATTAGTTCATAATAAACAAAATAAACACTGAATAAATCATAGAAATCATTCTTCCAATTACAATAAATAATCTAACATGAAGAATATTGGAAAATACCCTTCACGAAGACTAGAATTGCAACTGTCTTGAAAAACTCCTCGAAATACTCCTCCACACATGTTATCCAAAACTCAGCTTAGATCTTCGTAAATCTTCTCTCTCTTCTCTTCTTGTTGTTTTTGATAGAGTAATAGATATCTAGCATAAAACTCTAGCCGAATTTCCTATCCAATAGAGTTATATTGCCATGTAAATAGCTAAAATTCGTACCCAAGAGGAATTATAACCAAAACAGACACTGTGGGCTTCCACCCCTTCCTTTTGCCGGGTTTATATCTTATGGATGCCTTCACATGCTTTTGCCTTATGTCTTGCTCAGAGATGAGGACCCCTGCATCAGCTGGGTGTATATAATATATAATGCCCGCCTCACGAAAGCTATGTTCCTGCTAACTTGATTAGAAGACCCCACCTTGGCGAATTTATAAGTTGTACAATGCCTTTCTACGGGGTGTGTTCTGTTAATCGACTATCTTTGCTATGTCAATAACTTCCAAATATGCTTCATTTGATTCCAATCACACCGAATATCACAAATTGTACGTTAAATGCCATAACCACCAATCTAGACATGAAATAACATAAAACAAGTGAAATTGAACATGATCACAAGAAATTAGCAATAAATAGGCATGAATTGGATATTAAATCGTGTATATAAAATACATTTATCAAAATCCACCAAACTTAAACCGTGCTAGTCCTCGAGCACAAATCAACTACATGCAATGCAATGATATGAATACGAATTCACTTATATGCTATCAAATCCAACAATATCGCAGAATCAAAATTATCTTAACGGCCTCAGCGAAAATAAGCAATTATACAATATCAACCTTCAAAAACCAATCTTCAAATACTCTTTAATCCTCGAATCTCAAGCCATCATCACTGGTATATTGTGTGTGTGTAACATCTATGATAACCGATACTAACTCAAATTCAATACATAACCAGTCTCTTAGAAGGAATCATGCAGCACAAACTTAAAAATTTCAAAAATAGATAGTTCCAACTAAAATCAAGCAATCACAAATCTCAAGGGTTCACGCGGGGTACTTATGCTTTATTTTCATCAACGGGGGCTTTTTGCTCTTATTTCCCGTTTTATTCACTTTTTTTTATTTACACATAGCTATGCAATGTCTTATTCCCTTAGGATTTTCAATGCTACCTTAACGAGCTTTCGACCAATGACTCCCAGACCATTAAGACCTTAGGGCGCTAGGTGTAAAGACAATCCCCTCGGGCTTACTTGCTCAAGTAACAAAGGCCACAAAACTAGACAAGCACGCTACGGTGTTTATTCAAATTATTTTTTTGTATAGATGTGAATAACAAAATGCATGTGGATAACAAAATGCATTACACTATTATCTACTATGTAACTATGAATGCCTAAGCTATCATGCAATACTGAAAATAAAATGCAATACAGAAATTTAATTGACCAAAATTAAAAATGAATCCTAAAAGCTAGAATGCATGCAAACATGAATTTAAATCCCCCAAACTTAAACAATACAACGTCCTCATTGGATAATTGATCAAAATAAGTACGTGAGGACTTCCCTGTCAATGCTTAATCTTGAAGAGGTGGTTGTTGTTCTTCTTCATCTAATCACTTCGGTGGGAACCTTGGCATTGGACCAAAATTTGTTGATATGGAAATTGTGTTCTTAGGGTTGAAACTCTAAACAGTTTCTTTATAATCCTAATAAAAGAGCTCTAACTCATGCAAGCATACATGTGTCAACAAGTAATACAGTAGTAAGTAGAGTATCGATCCCACGGAGAAAGTTGTTAAATATAAACTATTATGCATCAATTAACTCACTTTATTTATATGCTTAAACTAATGACTAAAAGTGTTGAATTAGACTAATTGTGAATACAAACTAAAAATAAGAATACAAATGGAATAGATATAATCTGGAAGTAATGGGACCCTAACTTCATTTAATATTTCATCTAATCGCCACTATCATGCAAGAAGTGTTCACATTTCACAGGAAAATAGCCAAGAGCACAAATAGAGTTATAACCATTTTTCAATGCACTATAAACTATTTACACAGCATCTATAGATGTTAGACTCCATGTAATCACCAATACAACCAAAATCACTATATGTCTATGTGAAATTGCAATTATATTGATTTTAAGCTCAAGCCCTTATTCTAGCTCATACGGTGAAACAGTATATGTCTATCTGGTTCACAAAATACGCAAGCCATATACAACAGCCCCATATTCGCATGTTATCATGACTACAATCCATACCTATATGTTCATTGTCAATTCCATACAAATACTGAGATGAATGGTGATCAAGCATTCATGCATGTAAAACAATCATGACAGATATTCCATATGATATGCAAAACAACCCTAGCATTTAAATGTGCAACCAACTACATATTAAAATCCGTTAGAATCCCATAATGGAGTTTAGTTCATGACTGAACCAAAAGCCATTATGGGATCAACGCTAAACATGATCAATAAGCAACAATTGAAATAAGAAAGATAGAACGATCAAACCCAATCGCTGAATAAAAACCAATGATAAACGCTTAAATCCTCATAGAAATCCAGTAGCTAATAATGAAAATCCACAATGACAGAGAATCCCAAGAAGAATTGGAGAAGTAGACGTTTTGGCTTCGTTCTACGTTGGAATCTCTCCCAAGGTGTAAACCCTAGTTACTATGATGAAAATACGCTAAAAATTATCAAGTGTATGTCTGACACCCGTCATAATTGTTTTTAAAACCAATTACACATCCTTTAATTAAAATTAAAATAAAACAAAATCACAAAGATCAAGATCGCGCTGCGCTGCGAGACTTTACTAGAATGTCACGCCTAGCAAGATATGATGTCTCAAGCAAGCGCCGCAGACTTACGTATCTTGTCCGCCATGAAACTTTTAGTAAGTCATCATTGTCTCGTCTGGGTGCGCTGCTGCTTTCTCCGTGACTTGTCCCGCTTTCCATGGTCACAGAACTTGCAGAAGTCATCATCATTCTCCGGTCGGCACTTCATGCATGCTGCCAAGCTTTTCTAACTCATCATGCCACGCTGCCACGGCTCACACATCTGCACTTTGTTTCGGTTCACATGCCATTGCATTGCTACTACTTGTTCATTCATGCTTGATCTCCTTGCTCTATCAGACCTCTATGCCATGCATTCCCCGCTTATGCCTTGCCTTCATGCCTCCATTAGCCTTGTATCCTCTAATACCACCAAAATTAAGCCAATTCCTCGCACTTATTCACCAAAAGGAGTTTTAAGTAAATGCAATGCAAAATAACATGAAATGCAACTAAAACACAATAAATGTACTTGAGTTGGGCACACCAAGATGAATTGGTATTCAATAAGTAGGTAAAATACCACTTATCAAATACCCCAAAACTTGAACTGTTGTTTGCCCTCAAGCAATGCATACTAATGAACAATGAAAATGCAACTACAAAACTATGCAACTACTCTATGATGCAAACTAGCCTCACATAATCCCAACCTTAATGTAATTTTCAAATTTCAAATTACCTCAAAGAATCATCGAGATCCAAGAATATAATTTCAAACCAAACTATAGATATAACCTCATACACTCGATAATTCATATATGCTATAGAGATGTTGTGTGTGTGTGTGTGTTCACCAAAACTTGATCTAAGCAAAGAATACATATATACTACACTACTCCAAATGTAAAAATTATAGCCTAAAAATCAAGACTCATGTATACTCATGCAACATGCATCGCTTCAACATATCGACACAAACCGAGGTTCAACAATGGGTTTATTGCTTTATCATACTCACGAGGGCAATTTACGACTTTTCCGCTGTGTTTATTGCTATTTTTCTTTTCTTTCTCTTTTTTTTTTTTTTTCACACATGACTGCGCAATGTCTCAATCCATTAGGCACACTGCTACCCCTTAGCGAGCTTTCAACCAACGACTCCTGCACTATGAAAGACCTTAGGGCACTAGGTGTAGAGACAATCCCCTCATGCATTTCTACTCAAGTAGCCAGGGCCTAATTAAGACTAGCCACATTATTGTTATTTGATTTTTTTTATACATAGCATACCCATGTTTTCCCAAAATTTGCATGTCAATGTTTCATATAAATTAAGAGCACTTTCCACATGTTTCTCTTTTAAAACTACATGTTCTATCAAGTAAAGCAAACACATACTTCTTAAAACCTACAAGTGATTGTGAACACGCTTGTGCAAACCGAAAGCATTTAAACAAAGAATATGAATCTCATCGTATAAAACATTATATCTCAAATTTCATGTTATCCCAAATATTCTAAAATCCTTCACAATTCACTATCATCATCAATAGGCAAAATTTCTATTACAAGAATTTGTGTGAGACATGCAACTAAAACATACTAACACAATAATCAATAATGAATAAAATTAAAAAATTTCTCGCAAAAATTTATCTAACACATAAACATGCAAAATTAACTAAACACGCAACAATTAAATAAAACTAAACTACTATGCTA
The DNA here is from genome assembly GCA_020205605.1 of Panax ginseng. Lineage (NCBI taxonomy): Eukaryota > Viridiplantae > Streptophyta > Magnoliopsida > Apiales > Araliaceae > Panax > Panax ginseng. The sequence continues at coordinate 96,168,646 of CM035129.1, forward strand.
TAAACCCCCAATACCCCAAAACTTAAAATATTCAATGTCCCCATTGAATGAAGGTAAAGGGTATAGAAAACTCCCCAATGATTTGCTTGACCACCCTCCCTGTGGGTGAATGCAGTGGTGGATATGGCATCATGCTGCCCAAACCGAGGCCACTCTAGCATTGTTCCTCGTCATGCGTGAAGGCTTTTCACCAAGGCTCTTGTGAGTCCCATAGCAAACATTCCAAGATTGTCATACATGGCGTCGACTTTACGCCCAACCTTCTGAGTCATTGATCGCTAGAACCAGATATGTGCTCTCGGTGGATGGGCCCGCCATCTGTCTGAGGGGTCTACCATGGATGGCTCGGGAAGGTGGGCCGAGAATAAATCCTAATCCGCGTGGATGCGATTCACCCCCGTCCCAATCCTTGAACTTGGCAATTTTGGCAGGAGAGATGTCGTGGCTTGGATTTTACAATTGCTCGTCATTCCACGTTACTCCTTGTTGGGTACAAAGCATGGCTACCACAGAGGTATGCGAAATACTCCCATTCATGCTCCCCGGCCAATAACACAACATGTTCTAATGAATTAGGTGGCCGACGTCAATATACTTGCCTGTGATAATGCCCCATAAAATGATAGCTCTCTCAGAGGTACTTCATGCTTGTGAGCGACTAATTAACTTGGTGCATATGAATGTATTCCATGCTTGGGCATAACGATTCAAGGTGGACGCTGAAAAGATTTTGGCTTGGCCGTCCCTCGGTTTATAATTCCATTTGGTTCCCGGATGCACAAATCAAATCACTATGTCCAAGTCCGTCATCAAATGTGCACCAGAACCCAATTCGCAGCACTCCAAGAGGGTGGTGTATCGCTTATCCCAAACACCGCCTCCGATGGTCGGGGGCAAAAATCCACTTGTATTCGATTTAACTAACGTTATCCCTACTCAGATCTCCTCCTTCGCATTCACAGAGAACTCCCGAACAACCCCATGGAATAGGCGAGAGTTACGGCAAGGTTAACCCAAATTCTTTCGCGAGTAGCATATTCCATAGTTGGTCGCCTTTCTTGTCGTTTTAAACCCTCATTCTTTCACAAACGATTTAGTCTCTAGTGATAATATTCTTGCCTGGGCTTCCCAACCGAGAAATTTTTCTGCTCCATGATATCCTCGTCATGAAAGCACTAGATGATGAGTCCGATGATGAAGAGATGGAGATTGAACGTATTCTTTTTGGACCCATAATGTATGATAGATAGAGAGTGTAGATGCTCTCACATGTATGAGAGTACCTCAAACTTGCTTGTGCACAACCCACGCAAAATAAACCCTAGATTGAGGCCAATAAAGAAAGTTGTGGTATGAGCTTTGATGATAGCTGAGGAGTCTTATGATTATGGGAGAACAGAAGAATACTTTTATATTATGGCACATGAGAGACCAAGTAGACCACCACTTAGATTCTTAAACTTAAAAATTTTTCAACCCTCGTGTCGCAAGGCATACACACGCCACGGATTTTCTTATGGGCGATGCCATGCGTGGAGTGACTTTCTTCCCGGAATTATGAGCTATCGACTTTCAAAGGCCGTCAAGGCAAGGTCACACGATGTAACTTCATGAATCGCATAATCGTACGCCCAATTTATATATCAGTGATGAGTGCAATTGAAAACACCTACATGAACATGAATGCACCACACATTATTTATCAAGCATGGAATAGAATTGATTTAACTACTACTCTACTAAAGGAATGAAAAGAAAATAGGGGTAAAAATAATGGGTTGCCTCCCATCAAGTGCTAAGTTATAGTCAATTAGCTTGACTGCCTCTCAATCTCATGTCGACGAGAGAATCGAGGTGACGCTCGTCATCCACCTTGCCACCAAAGTAATGCTTCAATCGCTGACCATTTACCTTAAAAGGCTTGTCTGGAAACTGATCATATACTTCAATTGCACCATGCGAAAAGACAGTCTTCACTATAAATGGACCTAACCATCTCGATTTCAACTTTCTGGGAAAAAGTTTAAGTCTGGAATTATAGAGCAAAACCCTTTGTCCCGCTTCAAATGTCCTTTCTATGATCTTTCTATTATGCCATTTTCTTCACTTTCTCCTTGTACAACTTCTCAAATTCTCATATGCCCGTAATCTAAATTCATCTAACTCATCGAAATGAGTAGACGCTTTCTCCCCGCAGATGTCAAATCAAAATTGAGCTTCAGATTGCCCAAATATGCCTTATGCTTCTAGCTCCATAGGGAGGTGACAAGCTTTGCCATATACGAGTTGAAAAGGCGACATGCCTAATCTGAGTTTTGTATGTTTGCTCGATAAGCCCATACCGCATCATCTAACTTTAACGACTAGCCTTTCCACGTGGGATTCACAACTTTTTCCAGATTCTCTTTACTTCTCGATTCGACACTTCAACTTGCCCATTCGTTTGTGGGTGATAAGTCAGAAGCGATGCGATGGTTCACCCCATACTTAGCCAAAGAAGGTCAGAAACTTCCTCATTGCGTAAATGACCGCCTTCATCACTAATAATGATAGCCCTTGGGGTCCCAAACCTCGTGAAAATGCTTTTGTGTAGAAATCGAGTACGACCTTGGCATCATTAGCCTCAAGAGTCATAACTTCAACCCATTTTGAGACATAGTCCATCATGAAAGCAAGATGTAGAGATTTCCACAGAAGAAACGAAGGGTCCCATGAAATCAATCCCCATACATCGAAAAATTTCTACTTCAAGGATTGTATTCAAAGGCATTTCATTTCTTTTGGAGATGTTACCCACTCACGACATCTATCACAATCACCGACAAAACCAGATGCATCCTTGAAAAGTGTCACAAGAGAATCCCGCTTGTAATACTCTAGTTGTTGTTCTTTCACCACCATAAGGACCTCCATACACCGTAGAATGACACTCTTGCAAAATCCCCTGGTCTCGCTTATATGGAATACACCTTCTTATCACTTGATCGAGCACTCGCTTAAAACAAGTAAGGCTCATCCCATATATACCATTTAACATCATGCAAAAATTTTTTTCTTTTGATAGCCCACCAAGTCGGAAGGTACCATCTTACTTTACCGTGTAGTTCGCAGAGTCAAAAACCATGGCACTTCCCTTTCACCACAAAACAACCGCTCATCCGGAAAGGATTCATTGATCATAACGCTTGTCGCTTACTTCCCTTTCCTGGATTCTCGAGTCGAGATAAGTGGTCCGCCACTTGGTTTTCAGTCCCCTTTCTGTCCTTGATTTCCAAGTCAAATTCCTGCAATAATAAAATCCATCCGATCAAACGAGGTTTTGCATCCCTTCTTTGCCACTAAATGTCGAATTGTCGCATGATCCGTATACACTATCACCTTTGTGCCAATCGATATGCTCGAAACTTATCAAAGGCGATACCAACGCCAATAACTCTTTCTCGGAGTGGTGGTATAGTTCAATTGTGCATCCGTGAGGGTCTTGCCGGCATAATAGATCACATGAAATATCTTGTCCTTCCGCTCACGCCTCTAAAAAAAATTTCTCTACGGCATAATCATCATCAAGCATCACACATCAACTCAAACTAGCAGAGCCTAACTGCGCAAGAATCACCGGTGTCAAGGGTTAGCTTTCTTTAAGTGCTCAAATGTCGACATGCAAAGCGCCATCAAAACTAAATCGCGCATCCTTCTCCAATAGATTGCATAGTGGTTTAGTTATTTTGGAGAAGTCCTTGATGAATCATGATATAAAACCTCGCATTTGCCCCAAAAACTCGCGAACACCTTTTTATCGAGGTAGGTGGTGGCAAGTTCTCAATAGTATCCAAATTTTGCCCTATCCACCTCAAGTCCCTTTTTTTTTCAAACCTCAGTCCCAATATGATTCCTTCTTGACCATAAAATGGCATTTTCCCCAGCTTAAACCAAATTCGCCTCAACGCACCTCTTCAAAACCAAAACTAGATTCTCAAGGCATAAATCAAACGAGTCCCCAAGACCGAGAAGTCATCCATAAATACCTCCACATTCTCGCTCCACCATGTCCGAAAAATATAGCCATCATGCATCTCCTCGAAAAGTGGTCGGAGTATCAGACAACCCGAAAGACATCCTTCCGAAAGCAAAAGTGTCGACGCATGTGTGAAAGTAGTCTTTTCCTCGGTCTTCTCGAGCTATCATAATTTGATTAGAGTCCAATATCCGCTCAGAAGGCAATAGTACTCACGACCGCTAATCTATCCAACATCCGATCAATGAATGGGAGTGGGAAGTGATCTTTCCTCGTAGCTTTGTTTAGCTTATGAATCCATGCAAACTCTCCACCCTGCTATCGCTCGTGTTGGAATTAACTCATTATTCTCATTGGTCACGATCGCCATGCCACCCTTTTTTGGAACACACCGATCGGGCTCACCCATGAACCGTCTCGAGATCGGATAAATTATTCCCGCATCTAACCATTTCAAGACTTCTTTCTTAACCACTTCTTTCATTATCTGATTAAGCCTCCTTTGTTGCTTTCAACCGCTTCGCCATACCATCTTCCATCGATCTTGTGCATGCAATAAGAAGGGTGATCCTTTGATATCTCGCTATAGTCCATCCAATAGCCGATTTGAACTCTCAAGCACTCTCGTAGCAATTTTTCCTCCCGACAAGATGTTAGTGCAGTAATTAATAATCACAGTAATTTTGAATCTCAAACTTAAAAATGCATACCGAGATGTTCGGAAGTGGTTTTAACTCCAACTCGGAGGTGACTCAAGAGATGGCTTTAACTTTATCGAGGCTTCCCCAAATTGTTGTCAATGGCTCTCGCAGTGGTCTAAATCTCCCGAATTGTGAGGTTATATCCAGATATTGCACAAATTCATCAATTCCTCATCCTCCACATCTCAACTCTCATTAGTGATATTCTTCAAAGGTTCATAATCTGCAAGACTCGCACCTCATCCTTTACGATCCGATCCACCAAATCAACCGTAAAACATTCTTCTTCATCCGTTGGGAACTTCATGGCTTTGAAGACGCTGAAAGTGACCTCCCGATCCTCAACGCCAAGCATAGTGAGCTCCCTTTCGCACACATCTATCAAAGTCTTTCCCGTGGCTAAGAATGGTCTCCCTAGTATGATTGGTATGCTTTTGTCCTCCTCATAGTCTAGAATGATGAAGTCACCGGAAAATGAACTTGTCCACCTTTACCAACACATCTTCAACAATTCCCGTGGATACGTGATGGATCTATCATCAGTCAGAATGATATGTTTGTCGACTTTGGAGCCGTAAATCCCAACCGATTGAATACTGACAAGGGAATCAAGTTTATACTTGCCCGCAGATCACATAAACACTTACTAAAGTTCATCTTCCCAATTGTGCACGGAATTGTGAAGTTTCCCGGATCCTTCAGTTTTGGAGGTAATTTCTGTTGGAGCACTGCACTGCATTCCTCTGTCAAAGCCACTGTCTCAAACTCATCTAGTCTTCTCTTCCTTAACAATATACCCTTTAAAAACTTTCCATAGCTTGGCATTTGTTCCAATGCCTCGGCGAATGGTATATTAATCTGTAGCTTTTTGAATACCTCCGTAAACTTGTCAACTATTTGTCTTCCTTCTACTTAACTAACCTCTCTGATACGGAAACTTGAGGGTGAATTGGTTGTACCGACTCTTACCCTTCTCTTCTGAATTTGCCTTGTCTTTCTCTTCCTGCTGAGCCTCAAAATTTTCCATATTTTTTTCCTTGTCATTAACCGATTCACCTCATGGCACATGCGAGGCTTCCTTAAGATTATCAGCACGCATGCCGCAACTTGCGTAACTCACAAATCTTTCCCCGATCTCAATGTGATCGCTGACACCGCCTCCTTCCTTCCTCTTCTAGGATTTGTCTCTCGTGTTACTTGGCAATGAACCTTGGGGCCTATTGTTAAGCATGCTCACCATCCGCCCCATCCGAGTCTCAAGATTCTTGATAGCCACCGCTTGGCTTTTGATCACGACTTCAAGAGTTTGCCATGTATTTCAACATCATCTCCTCCATCTCTCGATTTCTTTTCCGGCCAGGAGCAACCGAGTGTGTGTTGTTGTTGTTGAGAGAAATCTTGTGGAAACGATGGTTTTGTGTAAACCGTGGGTCGAGATGATTGTGATCAAATTGATGATTCTACCGAAATCGACTTTTGTTGATTTCCTTGGTTATTCAACCAACTAAAGTTCGGATGATTTCTTGTTGTTGGGGTGGTATGTGTTCGAATTGACCTTGGTCTTTTCTCAGAAGTTACTCACATATTGTACCGACTCGAGCTGATAAAGACATCGATCCATGGAGTGTGACCCACATAAATCTCACAAACGAAGGCAACTGCTTTTCACTTTGCTATCCGCCAAAGTATCAATTTTCTTAGCCATAGTTTGCCATCTGTGCCAACAACCGAAGTAATCGTGATCTACCTCCAATACACCTCGCAACCTCAATGCATGGCATCCGAGTCAGGATTCTCGATAGTCATTTGCAACCATAGTCTCGATAAGCGATAGGCCTCGCCATATAGCTCTTTTGCCCATAATGCCCCTCTCACGCACAAAGATCCACAATCGGCCTCTCGATCGCCATCCCAAACCATTATAAAACGAGTTGATCACCATCCAACTGCATACCGTGATGCGACATTTTTGAGCATCTCTTTGTATCGCCCCATGCTTCATATAAGGACTCACCCTGTTGTTGCTCAAACCGAGAGATAGCCGCCCTCATCTTTGCAGTCTTCGCCATTGGAAAGAACTTGGCTAAGAATTTTTGTGCTAAGTCCTCCCATGTGGTTATTGACCCTGACGGCAAAGAATGTAGCCAACTCCTAGCCTTATCTCTCAATGAAAATGGAAATAACCATAGTCTAATGGCATCCTCCATCACACCATTGTACCTGAATGTATCACAAATTTCAATAAAGCTCAATAGGTGCTCATTCGAATCATCTCAGAAAGCAAAGACTCTAAATCAGACTGAAGTTCTGCACCATCCTAATAGTGCCCGCTTTGATCTCAAAGGTAATAGAGCTTCTATCGCCATCCGACTATGCTCGATTGTAGTCCATTTATGTTTGGCATGAATACTCCCTTAGAGCCCGATGCTCTTCTCTCTTTGCTCAAGTCTCTGCTTCTTCCGCCATTCTCGATGTTGTATCGTTCTAACTATGCTTGCAAAATTTCTTTTTGCACACTAGCCTTCCACCCTCTTCCGCTTATGTTGTCCTCGTCTTTGTGTTAGTTCCGAGTTGGATGATCGCGTGCATAAAAAATCTACAAGTACCAAACCAAAAACAAAACAAAAAAATAGAGATAAAACGACGATCGTAATTGTCTAAGTCATACAATATAACTTTAAACTAATGATAATTATTTAAATTAACGCCTTTTCCCTAAGAATATCTGACGCTTAAAACTTATTGCCTCTTTTATAATCCTAATAAAAGAGCTCTAACTCATGCAAGCATACATGTGTCAACAAGTAATACATAGTAAGTAGAGTATCGATCCCACAGAGAAAGTTGTTAAATTTAAACTATTATGCATCAATTAACTCACTTTATTTATATGCTTAGACTAATGACTAAAAGTGTTGAATTAGACTAATTGTGAATACAAACTAAAAATAAGAATACAAATGGAATAGATATAATCTGGAAGTAATGGGACCCTAACTTCATTTAATATTTCATCTAATCACCACTATCATGCAAGAAGTGTTCACATATCACAAGAAAATAGCCAAGAGCACAAATAGAGTTATAACCATTTTTCAATGCACTATAACCTACTTACACATCATCTACAGATGTTAGACTCCATGTAATCACCAATACAACCAAAATCACTATGTGTCTATGTGAAATTGCAATTATATTGATTTTAAGCTCAAGCCCTTATTCTAGCTCATACGATGAAACAATATATATGTCTATCCTGTTCACAAAATACGCAAGCCATATACAATGAATTTCCATATTCGCATGCTATCATGACTATAATCCATACCATATGTTCATTGTCAATTCCATACAAATACCGAGATGAATGGTGATCAAGCATTCATGCATGTAAAACAATCATGATGATATTCCATATGATATGCAAAACAACCCTAACATTTAAATGTGCAACCAACTACATATTAAAATTCGTTAGAATCCCATAATGGAGTTTAGTTCATTACTGAACCAAAAGCCATTATGGGATCAACGCTAAACATGATCAATAAGCAACAATTGAAATAAGAAAGATAGAACGATCAAACCCAATCACCAATAAAAACCAATGATAAACGCTTAAATCCTCATAGAAATCCAAAGAGCTAATAATGAAAATCCACAATGACAGAGAATCCCAAGAAGAATTGAGAAGTAGACGCTTTGGCTTCATTCTACGTTGAATCTCTCCCAAGGTGTAAACCCTAGTTACTATGATGAAAATACGCTAAAATTATCATGTACGTCCGACACCAAATGTAATCGCTTTTTAAAACCAATTACACATCATTTAATTAAAATTAAAATAAAACAAAATCACAAAGATCAAAGATCACGCATGCGCCAAGGCTTTTCTAGACATATGTCTCAAGGCGCGCGAGAGACTTACAAAATGTCCCCGCCTGTTCAAATGCCAGATCTCACGCGCTGCTGCCTCCTGAGACTTGTCCCGCTTGGCACGCCAAGAACTTGTAGTAAGTCATCATTGTCTGTCGGGCACTTTCATGCAAGCGCGTGTTTCCTAACTCATCATGCCGCATGGCATGGCCATGCTCACACATTGCACTTTTTGTTTCGGTTCATCATGCTATTGTCGCTACTACTTGTTCATTCATGCTTGATCTCCTCGCTCCTATTGCACCTCTATGCCATGCATTCCCCCGTTTATGCCTTGCCTTCATGCCTCTTTTAGCCTTGTATCCTCTAATACCACCAAAATTAAGCCAATTCCTGCACTTATTCACCAAAAGGAGTTTTAACTAAATGCAATGCAAAATAACATGAAATGCAACTAAAACACAATAAAATGTACTTGAGTTGGGCACAATTTGCATGAATTGGGATTCAATAAGTAGGTAAAAATACCACTTATCAAATACCCTCAAACTTGAACTGTTGCTTGCCCTCAAGAAATGCATACTAATGAACAATGAAAATGCAACTACAAAGCTATGCAACTACTCTATGATGCAAACTAGCCTCACATAATCCCAAATTTAATGAAATTTCAAATTAAATTGCCTCGAAGAATTATCGAGATCCAAGAATACAGTTTCAAACCAAACTATAGGCATAATGTTATACACTCGAATAATTCATATATGCTATAGAGATGTTGTGTGTGTGTGTGGTGTTCACCAAAACTTGATCTAAGCAAAGAATACATATGCTACACTGCTCCAAACAGAAAAATTATAGCCTAAATTAAGACTCATGTATACTCATGCAACATAAACTGTTTCAACATATTGACATAAATTGAGGTTCAACAATGGGTTTATTGCTTTATTACTACTCACGAGGGAGATTTACGCACTTTCCCGCGGTGTTTATTGCTATTTTTCTTTTCTTTCTCTATTTTTCTCTTTTTTTTCACACATGACTGTGCAATGTCTCAATCCATTAGGCACAGTGCTACCGCTTAGCGAGATTTCAACCACGACTCCTAGACCATGAAAGACCTTAGGGCGCTAGGTGTAGAGACAATCCCCTCGGGCGTACTTACTCAAGTAGCCAGGGGCCCGAATTAAGACTAGCCACGTTATTGTTATTTGATTTTTTTTTATACATAGCATACCCATGTTTTCCCAAAATTTGCATGTCAATGTTTCATACAATCTAAGAGCACTTTCCACATGTTTCTCTTTTTAAAACTACATGTTCTATCAAGTAGTGAAACACATACTTCTTAAACCTACAAGTGATTGTGAACACGTTTGTGCAAACCGAAAGCATTTAAACAAAGAACATGAATCTCATCGTATAAAACAAAGATATATCTCATTTCATGTTATCCCAAATATTCTAAAATCCTTCACAATTCACTATCATCATTGGCTAGGCAAAAATTTCTATTAAGCAAGAATTTGTGTGAGACATGCAACTAAAACATACTAACACAATCAATAATGAATAAAAATTAAAAATTTTCTGCAAAAATTTATCTAACACATAAACATGCAAAATTAACTAAACGTGCAACAATTAAATAAAACTAAACTACTAAGCTATAACCCCCAATACCCCTAAACTTAAAACATTCATTGTCTCCATTGAATGAAGGTAAAGGGTACAGAAAACTCCCCTAATGATCGGCTTGACCACCCTCCTCGGGTGGTGAATCTGGTGGTGGATATGGCACTGCGGTTCTAAACTGAGGCCACTCTAGCATTGTTCCTTCGTACGCGAAGGCTTCGGCCAACGCTCTTGTGAGGCCCGTAGCAAATATTCCAAGATTGTCATACATGGCATCGACTTTGCACTCCAACCTTCGGAGCTGTCGATCGCTAGGAATGGTATGTGCTTTCGGTGGATGGGCTGCCTCATCCATCCGTCTGAGAAATTTCTTTGGGATGGCTCAGGGAAGGTGGGCCAGAGAATAAATCCTAATCTGCGTGGATGCGGTTCACCCCCTATCCAATCCTTGAACTTGGCAATTGTGGCAAGAGTGATGTCGTGGCTCGGATTTTGTAATTGCTCGTCATTCCACGTTACTCCTTATTGGATACAAAGCATGGCTATCACAGAGGCATGCAGAATACTCCCATTCATGCTCCCCTGCCAATAACGCAACATGTTCTGATGAATTAGGTGGCCGACATCAATATACTTGCTTGTGATAATGCCCTATAAAATGATAGCTCTCTCGGTAGGTACTTCATGCTTGTGAGCGGACGAAATTAACTTGGTGCATATGAACAGATTCCATGCTTGGGCATAATGATTCAAGGTGAATGCTGAAAAAGATTTTGCCTCGATTAGTCCTCGGTTTATAATTCCATTTGGTTCCCGGGATGTACAAATCTGAAATCACCATGTCCAAGTCCGTCATTAAATGTGCACCTGTAACCCAAACACTGCTCTGATGGCTATGGGGCGAAAATCCACTTGTATTTGACGAACTAACATTATCCCTACTCATATCTCCTCCTCCGCATTTGCGTAGAACTCCCGAACAACCCCCATGGGAATAGGCGTAGGAGTTGCGGCAAGGTTAACCCAGCCTCTTTTGTGTATCATATTCCATAGTTGGTCATCTTTTTTGTCAGGTTTAAACCCTCGTTCTTTCACAAACGATTTAGTCTCTAGGAACAAGGTGCCCCCCTTTCGTCCTTTCGTCCATGACGTTCCCGGCTTTGTCAGCTCCATGATAATAACATCAAAATCTGGGTCAGAATTACGGAGATGCTCATATCGCGCGATGGCGAGGCACCATAGATTGGTAGTATGTGTTGATGGCGTCGGCACTGAATGGAACCAGATGTCCACGCACAAATGCTTGGAATGGTTCTTTGTCCACAACATTTGCGTAAAACTCCTTGATAATATTTACAACGGCTGGTTTCGGCTCCTCGGTAAATTTTGTCCATCCCTTTTGGTAAATTTGCAGCATCAGCTCCCCATCATTAGGATCCGATGCCAATCCCCTCTCCGGTGTAAGGGCTTTGGTAAGCATGTAGTCATACCGGTCGGCGGCGGTGGCACTTGTAAATTTTCGGCGATCGAAGGTGCGGGTTGGTTAGGATGGACGTGAACTCTCCCCCCTTTGGCGTTTAGACGATGATTGTGAAGCCATTTCTCTCTCAATTGCTAGTTTTGTTTTACTCTCCCCCAAACTCTGCACTATTATCTCTCTAGCTTACAACTTTACTCTCTTTTTCTTTATAGGAAGTGTGGTGGGAGAGTTGGTATTATATGTGGTGGTATTTATAGGTGGAGAGGGTAGTCTAGCATTGGTGGAGTGAGGAGATGGAGAGTTGGAGAAGAGTAATGAAGTCTTGGGAATGTGGGAAAAATAGGTGGTGGTTATGGAGTAGTGGGGAAGTGTAAAAGTGGGAGGTTATTGGGAAGGAGAGAAGCCCAACCAACTCGCACGTCTATCAAAATTCCAGGACCCCCGCCCCGGCGGGGGGTATTGAAGTAAAAAGGCCCGCCCCAGCGGGCTAGGTCACTGATATCTGAAGTCAAGGACCCCCGCCCCGGTGGGGGTGGTAGTGCTTTTAGGGCCCGCCCCGGTGGGCTTAGTTAATGTCAACATATTTGGAGATCCCCCGCCACGGCGGGCTTGGTTACTGCCAAGCTCTCTTGGTTTGCTTCAATGTAGCTCACATATACTCACTTGATAATCCTTTTTCAATCCCGCATGACATGAAACATGAGATTTAGTGCGTCGTTGATATCATGTTATGTTGTGGAGAGATTAACGAGATTTTTTTTTTATTCTTCTACCTAGTAATTTACTAAACTATGATTAAGCAAATATAAATGGAAAATATGATAAAGAACTAAAAATTGGGTTGCCTCCCAATGAGCGCTTGATTTTAAGTCGTTCAGCCTGACTACTTCCTGCTTAAGTTGTATCGGCCAATGTGAAGGCGATCACGCCAGTATTAGCTTCTCCACCCCAGTAATGCTTTAGACGGTGTCCGTTGACTTTGAATGTTTCGAGTGGATTGTGACTGTAAATTTCAACCGCACAGTGAGGGAATACCTGCTTGACCATAAATGGTCCCGACCATCTTGATTTAAGCTTTCCGGGGAATAAACGCAGCCTTGAGTTGAATAATAGTACAGATTGGCCTGGCTCGAATGTTCGACGCTAAATTTTCTGGTCGTGCCATATTTTAACTTTTTCTTTGTATAGTATGGCATTCTCATAGGCATGAAGGAGAAATTTGTCGAGTTCATTCAACTAAAGTAATCTCTTCTCTCCTATAGATTTTTGATCAAAATTGAGTTTTTGCACCGCCCAATATGCCTTATGTTGTAGTTCCACCAGTATATGACACGCTTTCCCGTACAATAGTTGATATGGTGACATCCGGATTGGCGTTTTATATACAGTCCGATAGGCCCATAAAGCATCGTCCAATCTAAGTGACCAATCTTTCCGACTCGGATTCACCACTTTCTCCAATATCTTTTTGACTTCTCTGTTCGATACCTCAGCTTGTCCACTGGTTTGAGGGTGATATCCTGTAGCTATCTTGTGGTTCACCCCATACTTTGCCAAAAGAGCAGTAAACGGTTTATTGCAAAAGTGACTACCTTCGTCACTTATAATTGCTCTTGGTGTGCCAAACCTAGTGAAGATGTTCTTTTGAAGGAATTTGAGGACCACCTTGGCATCGTTTGTTGGTAGAGCTGCAGCTTCAACCCACTTTGACACGTAGTCCACTGCGAGTAGAATGTATTGATTGTTCAAGGACGATGGAAATGGTCCCATGAAATCAATACCCCATACGTCAAAAATTTCCACTTCCAGAATCGTTTGTAATGGCATCTCATTACGTTTCGAAATGTTGTCCTCTCGCTGTTGTCCTCTCGCTCCCATAATGCCCGCAATACGCCGATGAGTGACACTCATGCAGAATATTCTTCACTTCGATATATGGGACGCACGGTTGAATCACCTTGTCGGTGCACTGCTTGAACAAATATGGATCATCCCACATGTACCATTTCACGTCGTGAAGAAATTTCTTTTTCTATTGCCATGTGAGGTCAGGTGGTAGAATGTTTCTCATAACAAAATTTGCATAATCACCATACCACGGAATCTCTGCTGAAATCCCAAATAGTTGCATATCTGGGAACGATTCGTTGATTTCACATTTGTCGTCTTTTTGTTTCCCGTGGTTTTCCAACCTAGACAAGTGGTCGGCTACCTGATTCTCCGTCCCCTTCCTATCCTTTATTTCTAAATCGAACTCTTGAAGTAGGAGAATCCACCGAATAAGGCGTGGCTTAGCATCCTTTTTCGCTATCAAGTATCGAATCGCTGCATGGTCCGTATATACTATTACCTTAGTCCCGATCAAGTAAGCCCGAAATTTGTCGAACGCATATACCACTGCAAGCAATTCCTTTTCTGTGGTTGTGTAGTTCATTTAAGTTTCTGTAAGTGTTTTGCTTACGTAGTATATAGCGTGAAACACTTTGTCTCTCCGCTGACCCAAAACAGCCCCAACCGCGAAGTCGCTTGCATCACACATAAGCTCGAATGGCATGCTCCAATCCGGTGCAACTATAACGGGGGCTGTAGTCAATTTCCTCTTTAATAAATCAAACGTTGTCTTGCATTCTTTATCAAATCTGAACGTTGCACCCTTCTCTAAAAGACTGCATAGGGATTTCGCAATTTTAGAGAAGTCCTTTATAAACTTCCTGTAGAACCCAGCGTGTCCTAAAAAACTCCTAATACCCTTCACTGAGGTCGGTGGAGGCAATTTTTCGATAGTTTCCAGCTTCGCTTTGTCAACTTCCAACCCTTGAGCCGATACCTTATGGCCCAAAATTATGCCATCTTCAACCATGAAGTGGCATTTCTCCCAATTTAGTACGAGATTAGTATCCTTACATCTTTGCAACACCATGACCAGATTCTTCAAGCAATTATCAAAACTGTCCCCATAAACTGAAAAGTCATCCATGAAGACCTCAACATTTTCTCCACCATATCTGAAAAAATTGCCATCATACACCGTTGGAAAGTTGTCGGTATGTTGCATAGCCCGAATGACATCTTCCTGAATGCAAATGTGCCATAAGGGCACGTGAATGTGGTCTTCTCTTGATCCTCCAGAGCGATGACTATTTGGTTGTAGCCCGAATACCCATCCAACAAACAGTAAAACTGGTGTCCCGCCAATCTATCTAACATTTGGTCAATAAAGGGCAGTGGGAAATGGTCTTTTCGGGTTGCCTTGTTCAATTTTCTATAATCCATGCAAACCCGCCAACCTGTCACTGTTCTAGTTGGGATTAACTCATTGTCGTCATTCTGCACCACCGTCATTCCTCCTTTTTTCGGTACACACTAGACTGAACTAACCCATTTGCTGTCGAAAATCGGGTAGATGATGCCTGCGTCTAACCATTTCAAAATTTCCTTCTTTACCACTTCCTTCATAATTGGATTGAATCGCCGCTGTTGTTTCACCATTGGTTTTGCTTCGTCTTCCATTAGGATCTTGTGCATGCAAAATGAAGGGTTGATTCCCTTTATGTCAGCAATTGTCCATCCAATAGCTGATTTGTGTTCCCGAAACAACCTCAGCAACTTTTCTTCCTGTAATTCGTTAAATGCAGCTGAAATAATAACAAGTAAAGAATTTAAATTGCCTAAATACGCATACCTGAGGTGCTTAGGAAGTGGCTTAAGTTCTAGCTTTGGTGGCTCTTTCAATGATGGTTTCAATTTTTTTGCGGTTACCTCCTCTGTGTGCAGTGGTTCAAATGGTGTTCTAAATCTTAGTACTCGTTGCAAGAGTCTAGCAATTTAAGGTAATCCACCAAATCCGGATCATCGATCTCTTCATCTCCCAATAATATTATTTCTAACGGATCGTTCACCAAAATTTTACTCATGTCATCACTAATGATTTGCTCAATTAGATCCATTCGAAAACATTCTTCCTCATCCGTAGGAAATTTCATGGCCTTAAACACATTGAATTTCACTTCTTGATCTTGGACCCTCATAGTGAGTTCTCCTTTTGTACATCTATGAGTGTTCTCCCTGTAGCCAAAAAAAATATCTCCCTAGGATAATTGGGATGTTCTTGTCCTCCTCAAAATCCAGAATGATAAAGTCCGCAGGGAATATAAACTTATCCACTTTCACTAAGATGTCCTCTACTATGCCTCTCGGATGCGTGACTGACCTATCCGCCAACTGTAAGGAGATGTTCGTAGGCCTTGGCTCGGGCAAACCCAATTCTAAATATACTGACAATGGCATAAGGTTTACACTCACCCCCAAATCACATAAACACTTGCTGAAATGAATCTCCCCGATCGTGCATGGAATAGTAAAGCTCCCTGGGTCCTTGAGTTTTGGTGGTAATTTCTGTTGTAATACCGCACTACACTCCTCTGTTAATGCCACAGTCTTAAAATCTTCCCATTTCTTTTTCCTTGATAAAATCCCATTCATAAATTTTGCGTAACTAGGCATTTGTTCTAGGGCCTCTGCAAATGGTATGTTAATTTGAAGTTTCTTGAACACTTCCAAAAATTTTGAGAATTGCTTGTGTAATTTCTATTTTTGAACTCTTTGCTGGAATGGTGGGGGAGGATAAATGGCTGGTTCGTTGACTGGTTTGTTCTTTTCCTTTTTTTTTCGTTCCCTTGCTTTACCTCACCCACTATATTTTCTGTCTCTAGATCAATCTCCTTTGTAACCGAAATTTCCGGCTCTTTACCAACAAGCTATTTTCCAGTTTTCAACATAATGGCTTGACACTGCTCGTGATTACCCATAGGATTTTTCTCTGTGTCACTTGGTAATGTCCCTTGTGGTCTATTATTCAATGCCAACACAATTTGACCCATCTGATTCTCTAGGTTCTTAATCGCCCTATCTTGTGCTTTTATACCCATGGCGTGCTCTTTTATAGCCAACTCGGTGGTAGTCATGAATTTTGCCAACACTTCCTCCAAATTGGGTTTTCTTTCTTGATATTGAACTGGTTGTTGCTGATTCTGGAAACCTGGAGGGTATGATTGTTGTGAAGCTTGATTTTGCTGGTTGTTGCTCCATGAAAATTTTTGATGATTCCTATACCCTTTATTATATGTGTTCTGATATGTGTTTTGAGGAATTCTGTTGTAATTGCCGATGAATTGCACAACTGCTGGATTAATTGCGCATTGCTCCGTTGGGTGCTCTCATGCGCACAACTCGCATATTATTGCCACTTCTTTGTATTTGTTTTTGTTGAGCTTGTCTTTGCTTGGCTTCATTGGCCCGACTCCAACTTCTTTGAAAGTGCAGATATCTGTGCCTGCATCGCTATCATACTATCTACTTCTAATACCCCAGCTGCCATCGCCTGTGTCATTCTTGCTGTTGGCCACTGGTAGTTATTAGCTGACATGGTTTCAATCAACTCGTAGGCTTCCTCGTAACTCTTAGCCATGAACGCTCTGCCCGATGCTGCATCGATACTTGTCCTGAGATTTCCATATAATCCATTGTAAAAGGTGTTCATTTGTAGTCACTGGGCAATCCATGATGTGGGCATTTTCTGAGCAGTTCTTTGTATCTTTCCCAGGCCTCATATAATGACTCCCCATGTTGCTGTTCAAACATTGTAATCTCATTCCTCATCTTCGCAGTTTTCTCCGATGGGAAGAATTTTTCGAGGAATTTCTGAGCTAAATCCTCCCATGTAGTTATCCAACCGGACAGTAGAGAATGTAACCAACTCTTCGCCTTATCCCGTAAAGAGAATGGGAACAATCGAAGTCTCACCGCCTCATCTGAAACCCCATTAAACATAAATGTATCGCACATTTCCAGAAAGCTGACTAGATGCTCATTCGGATCGTCATTTGCAAATCCCCCAAACTGAACTAAATTTTGAATCATTTGTATCATCCCAGGCTTAATTTCGAACGTATTTGCTGCTATTCCTGGCCTGGTGATGCTTAACTGCAGTTCAGTCACCTTGGGTGTTGCGAAGTCCCTCAACGCTTTCCGATCTTCGGCTGCCATTACTATTTCCTCTTCCTTGTCAGGTTTTTCAAATTCTTGCCTCGTTTCCTTGATCCATTTACTCAACCTCTAAAACCTTTTCTCAATGTCGTCCTCAAAAGGTAGCAAGTCTGGATTTTGGGACCGAGTTCGCATAAACTACATCAACACCTGAAATAAGAAGCACAATAAAAAAAAATGTCTAAGTAAAACTGGATTAATTAAACTGATATTGTAAAACACTTAAGATTTATGCTAAAAATGTCCCTGGCAACGGCGCCAAAAACTTGTTGGGTAAAATTTAATTACGCACAACACGCAAGTATACGTGGTCAACAAGTAATAAAGTGATGAGTAGAGTATCGTTCCCACAGAGATTAATTGCAATAACCTTAACTTACAATTACCAATCTTCTATTAACCCTAATTTTATTAAATAAATCAAACTCAATAATTTAAATTAACAAAACTGAAATTTATATATAATTAAATTAACACAAAATAACCACGAATATCAAAATCTGAATTTTTAAACAATTAATGGAGAATTAGACTTATGATTTTACCTTAAGCTTCACTTTGATTTGAACACCTTTATCCCAATTTAATGCACTATCCCAATTTATTAATAAAGAACACGAAAGTAGCATTAATCACCTCTCGATGCACTAATACCCTATTAACTTCAATCCACAATTAAGATAGAAATCCGTTAAACACCTTAATCAACTAACCCACTATATCTCTATGTGAATTACAATTGGAGAAGGTTGAAGAATAAGTTCTCTATCCGATTACATGCGGTGTCAAGCATATCTTTACCTTAACACTCATCAAGTTTAAGCTACTAACAAAATCCTGAACACATGCTATATCAACTAGGTCTAGATTTGAATATCCTCTCTCGATTCTATCCAACTCCACAAAGAATTGTTGATCAGGCAATTCATAGATTCAAGCACAAATTAATATAGATAAACTGGAGATAGCTTACTAAATTAGAAATCAAAGTTTACAAAACCATCGATTCACTTAAGGATCCATCACAAGCCTAAAAAGTGAATTAGTTCATAATAAACAAAATAAACATTGAATAAATCATAGAAATCATTCTTCCAATTACAATAAATAATCTAACACGGAGAATATTGGAAAACACCCTTCACGAAGACTAGAATTGCAACTGTCTTGAAAAACTCCTCAAAATACTCCTCCACACTTGCTATCCAAAACTCAGCTTAGATCTTCGTAAATCTTCTCTTTCTTCTCTTCTTGTTGTTTTTGACAGAGTAATAGATATCTAGCATAAAACTCTAGCCGAATTTCCTATCTAATAGAGTTATATTGCCATGCAAATAGCTAAAATTCGTACCCAAGAGGAATTATAACCAAACAGACACTCAATTTTCTACCTCACCCTTCCCGGTGGTTTATATATCTATGGATGTCCACCCCGTGCTGCTTGCATTCTGTCTTGCTTTCAGATGAGGACCCTGCCTTGGGTGTATAGATATATAATGTCACTTCATGCAAGCTTATGTTCTACTAACTTGATTGGAAGACCCCACCGTGCCGTGATTTATAAGTTGTTACCACCTTGCCGTGAAGTGTGTTCTCGTTAATCGACTATGTTGCTATGCTGAATTGCTTCCAAATATGCTCCATTTGATTCCAATCACACCGAATATCACAAATCGTACGTTGAATGCCACAACCACCAATCTACACATGAAATAACATAAAACAAGTGAAATTGAACATGATCACAAGAAATTAGCAACAAATAAGCATGAATTGGATATTAAATCGTGTATATAAAATACACTTATCAATAACATCATCGGATTCAACCAAGTTCAATTGGGGTCTAGGCTGAGAGTTATTATTTTTGTTATCTTGCCCCTTGCGAAAGTGACACTTCATAGCAATATGGCCAGGTCTGCCACATACGAAGCAAGGACCTTTAGTAAAAGGTTTCTTAATTTGATTTGAATTGTTGAACCTATTATCCTTTCTTCCCATTGATTTTTTATTTTTCCCTTTGTGGTTTTTGGACTGATAATTTTGGCTCTTCCATTATGGCTTTTGTTCTAAGAGATTAGCTTTGACAGTTTGACTTGGAACTACATCTCCTCTTTGTTTAGCCCTGTTTTATTCTTCAATATGGATGTGAGCTACTAATTCCTGCATAGTGAAATCTTTAGTTTCATGTTTAAGGTTCATCTTATAATCTTTCGACGAGGGTGGTAATTTTTTGATAAGTACAGCAACTTGGAAATTCTCACATATTTTCATTCCTTCTCCACTAACTTCCCCCATAATTGTTTGGTATGTATGAACTTGATCTATAACAGATTTTACATCTTGCATCTTAAAATCGAAAAATTTCCCCGCCACATATTTCTTAAGGCCAGAGTTTTCAACAACATATTTAGATTTTAAGGCTTCCCAAATTTTCTTAGCACTTTCATACGGATAATATATCTCAAACAATGAATTAGACAAGTAGTGAAATAAGTATCGACGACACGTATGATTATCCTTAACATAATCCCTTTTATCAGCATCTAAAATTTTAACAATTTCAATAGCAGCAGGAGTAACATCATTAACAGTAACAGCAGGAGCATCCACATACAACACATATTCTAAGTTCATGGTTTCCAAATAAAACAGTATGTCTTCAAACTATCGCTTAAAATTAGTACCATCAAAGAGTTCAATTTTAGACAAGTCTAAGGCAGATTTCATAATCTTGTTAATAACTGAATCACTTTTTAGATTGTTGGAACTAGCAGTAGCAATAGCAGTGCAACAACAAGAGCAGTATTAACAAGACTAGGAAATCAAAAAAATTGGAACAACTTATCTGGTATATGAAAGAAGCTGAGGCGTAGCAAAGCTATTATCTTAAAAAGTGATTCCGCCCTCACTGGTTATAAACCTTGGTATAGTTGAGCTCCACAGCGTTCACCCTCCAGGATTCAACGACAAAGCCTCAATTGCGTGTACTCGC
This sequence comes from Panax ginseng, assembly GCA_020205605.1. NCBI lineage: Eukaryota > Viridiplantae > Streptophyta > Magnoliopsida > Apiales > Araliaceae > Panax > Panax ginseng. Next base: position 96,189,399 of record CM035129.1, read on the forward strand.
GGAAGAAGGCTGTGGACTTGTCAATTTGGATTGCCCCCAATTTGGATTATGAGAATAACAGATTATGAAGATTATGAAGAAACTGTATATGTATATATTTCTGTGTTCCTCTTTTTCTACAGATCAGAGACAGTATATATAGAAGAAGAAGAAGAACGAACGTTAGAAACTGAAACTGCAGAACGTTGGAAGTAAATAACGCGATCGTTGGAAGAAAATAATATTGGGAACGTTGAGAGAAATAAATAAGGTTTACGTTGTGGAAAAAAATAACGTAAATTAAAATAGCTAGGGTATTAACTCTATTTAGGGCTTGGTATAAAAAGATTAGGGATTTAAGCAAAACAGTGGGCAACCTGGGTGCACCCGCAAGGCTCAATCGACCGGATCGGCACTTCACACAGGCAGGATCGTGTGAACACACCTGCGCACTAAGGTTTTCGTAGAAAGTCCAAGAACCAAGCTTGGCGTCGCCCAATTCCTTAGCCATCCTCATGTGCGCGAGCCCATCCCTTTTAGACAACCAAGTTACTAGACCCAAGCCAACATGTACTTATATACACATAGAAAGTTTTCAAAATAGATGATATGAGACTTTAAAAAAACCATAAGATTTTGGAGCATAACCAACAATCACCAAATCATATAAAAATTTATATGTTTAAATATTTTAGTGTGTATTTTTTATCTGTACAATTGAATTTATAAAAGTGTAGCAATTATCCTATTGACTGCGTGAAATGAAATTTACTAATTAGATAGCCTTTATGATATCTATCTTTCAAGTTTTTTTTTCATCCAAAACTCAAAAGGACAAATGGTTCAACTAAAGGCTCAAAATAAAGTTTCAAAAAGAAATTACATTAACACATGGGTATGAGTAAGGGACTAAGAGTGTAAACGAGTCGAATTGAACCGAATAGAGAATTGTTTAAATTTGACTTAAAACGTTAAATTCATATTCGAATTCGACTCAGATTCGAATTGTATTTGAAAAATTATACTCAAATTCGACTCAACTACTTATTATTTGAATTCGATCCAACTCAGATCGAATTATATTCAAACTACACGTGAGTTTCGAATTCATACTTCAAGTCTCCACATAATAACTAGTTTTATAATAAATATAATTATAAATTATATTTATTATTTTACTTAAAATGAGAAAATATATTTACTATTATACTTTACAAATATAAAATCATAATTAAAATTAAAAACAAAACAAAATAAAATAATAATTAATTATCCTAATTTATTTTAATTTTGCATATATTATACGAGAATGTACAGAGTATCTAATTAAATATATATCAATAGAGTATGTATCGAATCACAATTGAGAATTCGAGTAGTTTGAATTTTAAACGAGTCGAGTATAACCTTACTCAGAGTACCCGTATTTTTATTCAAACTATTTTTTATTCTCAGATTTGGATCATATTATTAGTGAATTCGGGTCTCGTTCGTATCTGTGATGACACCCCCAAATCTGGGTACTTTATTCCCACACGATTTGGTGATAACGTTCTAATCATACATTCCTAACTACCCAAACGTCATAAAATTTAAATAATAAAACTCCCCATTAAAGGCTTACATCATTAAATCCAACAAAATCCCAGGTCATCTAACCTTAAACATTCATTAAATTAAAAAATATATATACATTACATCACAGTAGTTAAAATAAAATCTGACATCATAAAAGTCAATAAATTTACAAGTCTTCAACACTTGTTCATTTTTCCTTTCCCTTTGCTAGTGGTAGGTTCATCGACCTTCTCAACCTTAGCTGCAATTGTTATATATGTAAGAGTGAGCAAAACAAATGCTCACTTGAATTTGGAAAAGAATAATAACAACATAATAACTGCCAATGAATAGGCTCAATAGAACTGAAGAATTTTCTCTATCAATGACAATCAAGAACTGAAAACATAATCTGAAAAGTATCTGAGGGTCACAAAACCATGAACTATGTCCAAGGTTATAAGTATTCTTTCAACTTAAACCTAAATAGTCATAAGACTGTAGGGACTCCCCGTACTTAGGGTCATCAGCCATTCGTACCATGTATTATGCACAAACATCTAAACGCTTCGCGTAAATAATCCCCTATAATAGGGTTGTTCTTCTCAGTTTTAGAGTACAAGTCCACACCAAAATAAGTTCGGTTTGGATAATCTTCAAGGGTAATTTAGGGTTTAACGATCATCAACTAAGGATTAGTTGAATCAATAAATTTTGATATCATTTCAAATGTTTGATAACAACATGATAACGAATAGTCATGAATCATAGGTTAATCAACATTATATATTGAAGTCATGCTTAGAAAAAAACTAGAAAGCATAAGCATTGAATAATATAATAAACCTTGCTTGAACAATATTAAGCTAAGGCTATAATCTTGTCTAATAAAAGAATTGAGTGATTGAATCTGCATAATTGATAACAAGTTGAGAAACAAAACTTGTTCATCATAAGAATAATGGAATTTATATATTTGCATAATAAGAAACAATTTTAAAGATAGGAAACCTTCTCAAAGTAAGAGTTAGGTAAAAGGGCTTGCATGAATATAACTAAGTTTATATAAGTAGGATAATAAACTTGCTTAATATGAAAGTAAGGATCAGAAACTTGCCTTGTGCGTAAGCTATTGTTCACCTAAAAATATTATTAGAATCACAACATCTATTAGGTATACCAACATTAACCTTACAAGTTAAATCCCATTTTAGTTGAACTTGTTATTTTCGTACAAGTTCCAATCACTAACACCACACACAATTCTGAAATCACAAGTTTTAGCATTATCACACTTAATCAGCATCTCTAGATTTTAATAAATCATAACGTAAAGTTTTTTTAGAACATACTAATTTACAACTTTGGAATTATAACATACACGTTACAAATCCGTTATAGCGTCTTTGTTACATACTCACCACTTTAACATTTTCATTAGACTAGGTTATATTGAGTTTCAAAGACTGAACAATCAATAGGGCATTATCGCCACTTGATTCGACTAGAAGGCAGCAATTGCTACGCTTATAGCTCTAGAACCCGGCAGTACCAAGCTACCAAGCTTTCGCTTTTTGTCACCAAAGACTCTGTTTGATGCGCAGATAAAAACTACGCAGACAGTTCATTGCATTGTTCAGACCTAAAAGTCACGAACCTCACCAATTAAGCATCAAATTACATACACCCAAATAATATAGGCTACATATAAATATTATACAACATATATATACTGATTTAAAATAACAAAACAACAACAACAATCGAATTAAGTCATTTGAATTCCATATTTTTGCCAAAACTTTATATTTGATATCTTTCACAAAAATCATCATTAAAACTTCGTTACTACACCAAATCAATCCATTCAAACTGTATTCTTTTTGTCTCTTAATGTATTAGCAATAACCACTTTCAATTTGCAGATTCTAGTATGATCAATTCACTGATTTTAACTCTAAACTAAGCCTTTTCATACTTATTTTAACAAACTCAACTTTTTTTTATAAAACATGATTCCATGAATTAAATACCTCAGAAACCTTTTACAAACCACATATAACAGATTATAAATTACCAATTAACAAATATAATCCACTAGTTCAACAATTAACCAATTACAGAGAATTAAAAATCAACTATTCATGCAAACTCAAGAACACAAAAAACTCTTCATATACATAAAACTAAAACTTTATAAATTAAAATTTTACCTTCAATTTTCTTGTAACGACCCCAAAATTTATACAATTTAATTCTCAACTTCGGTCATTAACAATACATTCAACCTCTAATTTTACCTTATTAAATGATAATACAGCCATTGAAATTTGTGGAATAATTAAAATTTTCTATTACAAACTATTCTCATTCCCAAAACTTTCAACCTTTACATCTAAATATCTCAAAATCATTTTAATACTACAAGAGTTTACATCACAAAACGATATTACAATTCAACATTAATACATTATTCGGAACATTACACATGGTTCAAATAATAATATCATAGCCAAAGTGTATAAATCTTAAAGTATCACATCTGATTCATGTCTTTGAAGTAACACATAACTTTACCTTGAATCATTAACCTGCAAAATGGGTTATTTCCAAGGTTGAGCTCGACAGCCCAGCAAAATCTAACAGTTTTCATCCATCATATAGCACATAATAACATGCTCAACATATAACATACACGCTGTAGTTCATATAACAAGTATAAAGATTGAGTTCCTTACTCAATCAGCATGCTTTAATCAATCAACGTAGTCATAAATTTACTTTAACATTTCATAATTTTAACATATATATATATAACACATCATGCTCTTTGCAATAAAGATTTAAAACAGTTAATCATCAAGTTCACATAGCAAATAGGAACTGAAAGACTTGCTTGATTTGTAGTTTATGAACTACGACTTAACTGCTTAACGCTTATCTGCACTTTGTGTATTCCTACACAGTTATATAATCATGGATTCACATCCATTAGTCGCACATTCATACATTCTTAATGAAATAATAATGTTATATTGTTCTCTATCTTGGTTTTTAAGACCTTCCCTTTGCTTTCTTAATAAACTCTTAGAATGGCTATGTATATATATAGTACATCTTAGATACACATGCTTCATATCAACATTCAAAAATCTTTATCACACATTTGACTTGCTATGTGTTCGACACATATTTAAAGTTTATAGATACGCGATCTACAACTTTCTTAGATTTTATAAACTTTAATAAAATTTAAAAACTCTGTGTTTTATATAACCATTACATGATCTCATGCTTAAACATCATCTATGTCAAGTATTATAGCTTTAGACATTCACTACACATATGCTTTAAGGTTCAGATCAAAGTTAAAATAATCAGGCATCATTGCTTCAGGCAATTGCTTAAATTAGGTTAGGCTTTGGGATGGGTAGCGATTCTTGTCATCCCTCGCCGGACTCAAAGTTAATTATTTTCTGGTTTCATCTTGGTTCTTAGCATGCATAACTGTTAACACATATCTTACCCACATGATATGAGGTCTTAGCCCAAGTTTGGTGCCTCTTGTATTTACCTTAAGTTGTTTTACACTTTATAGCTTTATTGCCATTTATTTCACAGCTAAGTAAGCTCATGCAACAAGAGTCTAACTATATGACCACTAACGAGATTAAACAACTATCAATACACATGTTTTCATATAATCATATGTCTAGTATGGTCTATCACTTGGAATCTTACTTTAAAGCATGCATAGTTCATAGTATGTCTATGTAGTAGGGTGCACATACCCATCATGCCTAGAGACATAAAAGTCCTATCATGCTTGCATATATAGGCCATGTTTAAAGACCAAAAAGTTATTAGTATGTTATCCTACAAATTCAAAAGTATAGACAACACAATGCTAATGAATAATATTTTCAAAACGTCTAAGTTTCTTTTCACAACACATACTAAGTCATGCTAATGCTTTATAATATGAGCAATTAAATCTTATATGTCATGTAGAATATCATGAATTTTCATGTTACATCACTTAGAATAACATATTCCATCGTCCGGAGCACTATACTTGCGTATGTGCTCGCTCGACGCCCTCTGATTGCCTCCAAATACGTAACAGTCACAACGATGACTATTGTGACCCTTCCTAATGACCTCAAATTAAAATTCTTAAAGAAAAAATGTTGTAGGTCTATTCGTCCTCGTTTCGGATCATCTTGAATCACCTCAATCGGAGTTCGTATAAAAAGGTTATGGCTATTTTACCAAAATAGGTCAAAGTAGTCACAGTTAGCACACATTGGGCACTACGCCCTTGCTCTCACCATTCCAAATCGTACTTTGTGCCATTTCCAGGTCCCAATTACACACAGACACGACGCAAGCCTCCCTGCAGTGTATGGCTTCATACATGATTCATGATTTTGACATAACTTTCTCATTTTAAGTCTGAATTAGTTGGTTTTCGATTCGTTGAGCTCGTTAAACTCTTAGCTACTCATCTGCAGAGTAATTATAACACTTCAAAAACATTAACTAACCCAAAACACATGTTCATACTCTATTTTCATGTTTTGACAATTTAGCGAATTCGTTCACTACGAATTCGTTTCTCAACCATTTCGATTCATTCAACTTTTGTTGTTCTCGTTTGTTCGCATACTAACATAATCCAACATCAATTTACAAATTATCACACATATTAAACATGAAATTTTGTACTTTCTAAAGCCATATCCTATAAACATAAACACTATTTTTGAAATCTTCTACTACAAACCTAATTTCATGTATTTAATCATCAAATAGCACTCAAATATGTTGATTAATAGATTATAAACCACATTCACATGCAAATATATCAATCCAACACAACTACCAATAGAAATTTCAAAGATAGAAGTTAATATTAGAGTATATTATACCTTGAATCTTTGTTTGTTGGGAAGAGAATTGTTTTTCCCTTGATACTCCAATTTCCTAGCAAAATCTACAGAGAATTTCTCACAAACTCTTACTCCCTTTCTCTGCTCTCTTTATATCTCTGTTAACTAGTCTTAGGCAAAGAAATAAAATGCGTAGAAATAAACTGATAACCCCTCTTTCTCACGTACATCAATTACAAAAACCTAATAAGCTGCGTCGATTCTAATAAACCAAAAGCCGTAAAAGGTCATTGTTACACACAATTTCCCCCATACTAGATTATTTTGATAATATTATATTATATAGTTTTTATTTGTTACACCTGTAACTAATTTACATAACTTACAATGATAATTACAATAATTATAATTTTTATTATGATTATTCTAATCATTAATAAATAATCATATATCTAATTTTATTAATAAATTAGACTTAACCATTGCTTTATTTAATATACTTATTTTCTTTAATATTAAATAACTCATTTAATTTAATTATTTATTAAATTAAATCTTTCAAATAAAAAGTACCATTACTAATTTAATGCACCACAATTCATCAATTACTTATTTATCTCAATAAATAAATAAATTAAAATATTTATTTAATTCAATAAATATTTAAAATTAATTACAAAATTCATTTAATTTCTTCAATAGTTAACTTAACTATTAAACCTCACTTTCCCAATATATGAATATATATTTCTCTTCACACCAGATCATATATTTCAAAATATATAGCACGTATATATACATACTCAAACTCAAAACATCTCATAATAAGAATTTTAATTATTAAATTCCTATTTTAATAACTTATAAAAATTCGGGTTGTCACATTGCTTGTTTAACCCACAAGAATGATTAGCTAGCTCTTTGATTTCTCAACCTTCTTCCTTCAAATTCACAGACTTATCTTTTTTTTTTCCCCTCTCTTTTCTCTCTTCTTTCACTTCTCTGTTTTCTCTTTTCTTTAGTCGTAGGCTTTAACCAAACTTAACATAAAAATAATTAGACGCATCTTAAAAATAAAATGTATAAAAGCTGTCATAATAATAACTCTACTAATTATGTATCAGTTTTTTTTTAAAATTCAAAAGCCATAAGGCCTTGTTTGGCAAAACACTTTTAAAAATAAAGACTTAATATTCCTTAAGCCTTGTTTGGTAAACTCATTTAAAACTCTTTTAATTTATCTTAATAACTCCTTTATAATATAGTTTATTGTCACACTTTATTCAATTAAATTCTCATATTCAAATTTAATTAAATTAAAATTAACAACAACTTATTAAATCGATTTGCCACTTAACCCAATTACCACAAAATTATAATTTTTATTATAATTTTTTATTTAATAAATTAACACATCACTTTAATTACTAAATAAAATAAAACAATATTATAACAATGTATTTAATCTTTATCAAATCTCTAATTTAATTATTAAATTAAATTAGAATATTATCTCATAATAAATATTTCATCACTCTTTTATCTTAATTAACTTCAAAATACCAAATTACCAATTATCAACTTAATTAAGTTAATTCTTTTAACTTTCGTGAATTATTTATTTATCTAATAAATAATCCCACAAATATTTACTTAACAACAAACACATCAATTAAAATACTTATTTAATTCCATAAATATTTGAAATTACAAATAAAATTCTGGATTGTTGCATCCTTCCCTCCTTACAAGGATTATGTTCCTAGAATCACAACTCAAAAAATTCATTTGTCACATTATTTCCTTCTTACAAGGGTTTTGTCCCCAGAATCGAAGACATAGATTAAACAAATAACTCAGGATAGTTCTTCATCATTTTATCTTCGAGTTCCCATGTAGCTTCTTCGGCATTGTGGTTCCTCCATATCACCTTCACGGAAGGCATCACCTTATTTCAGAGCACTTGTTATTTCCTGTCAACTTTCTGAATAGGAGTCTCCTCATAAGACAAGTCTTTATCGAATTGTAACGGTTCGTACTCAATCACATGTTTATAGTCGGGTTTGTACGGTCGTAGCACTGACACATGAAAAATGTTGTGAACATGTTCCAATTCTGGAGGAAGAGCTACCTCATAAGCCACTTCACCTACTCTTCACAGCACTTCAAAGGGTCCAATAAACCTTGGGCTTAGCTTTCCTTTCTTACCAAAATGAATATTTTCCTTCCAAGGAGAAACTTTTAGGAAAACAAAATTTCCTACGTCTAATTCGCGATCTTGTCTGTGTTGATCAGCATACTTCTTCTATCTGTCTTGAAAGATTACTACCTCTTGCCTCGATGAGTTTGACAACCTCAATGATCATTTGTACCGCTACGGTCCTAATAGTTGACGTTCACCGACTTCATCCCAGCACAGTGGAGTTCTGCACTTCTTTGCGTACAATGCTTCGTAAGGCATCATGCCAATGCTTGTGTGGTAACTATTGTTGTAGGCAAATTCTGCCAGTAGTAAATGTCACGCCCCGATATCCGGTCGTCTATCTTCACACCCGGATTCCGTGCATCATGAGTACATCTCCTTCCAAACATACATCATTATATATTCAATATAACAACATACATTCTCAAATCTCAGGTTCTATTACCTTATAACCTCGTTCATTACAAATAACGATAATTACATTATTCTTTACATCTTACAAGAGTGACTTTTATCAGCCACCAAGGATACATAACAGTTCATTAAACTATTCTATAGTTCAATTAAACTATTCTACATTACAAGTCTTCGCTTGATCTTCACGCACATTCATATAATGAATGGCACTTCTTCTGGATACCGATCAGCTTGATCTTTACAGGATCCTTAAGTTCTTCTAACATCGTTCGCTAAAAATATTTTTTTTATTTAAAGCAAGTGTGAGCATTCAATTGCTCAGCAAGTCATAGCAGTTGAACAAACAACTTCAAGAATTTAAACATTCTTTTAAGACTTCAATAACCGAACAAAGGTTATGAAGCAGCTTGAATAATAGGAATAAACTTTTATTCCTATCATCTTAAAACATCAATCACATTCACTTTGAAATACTTTCATTCTTCTACATTTTCCATATACATCCTGTCTGGCTAGAATCATTAGCACAGACTTAACAATAATGGTTTATGTATAAACAGAACATTCTCATATTGAACAGTTCAATCATAGAATAGTTTATCTCATAGAAACACCTAAGTGTTCAAGTTGTGGCATAAGGCCTCATACATACTACCACCTTGTACAAATATTGCACATTTGCACATAGAGAAGACTTCTCAAGTTCAACATCTGAGAAGTTTAAGAAACTAGCGTTCATGTAAAATATGAATAAAGTTAGGAAACATGCCTTACACACACCTAAGTGTTCAAGTTAGCATTCATTTGACTCGGAACGTTATCTAAGTTATAATTAGTAACTCAGCTTCTCAATGTTATACATCATTGTCTTTAATTTAGTTTCTTCACCTTCACAAGTTTAAACCTTACTCTTCATTACCTTACGGTCAAACCATACACGGAGTGTAGGTTCTACCCGTTCAATATTCGAGTACACTCTACCCTCATGTCGGCTAAAGTGTTTAACGCTTACTTTCATTCTATCCTTCTCTATCCGACTTATCCTCGAACTTTCCTTAATCTTGTTACCATTTGTTATGGCTTTCATGATACTACATATCTTACTTACTACCTTGGCCAACGTCTAAGTCATACAACCATTGTACACTTAAAACGTTCGTTCGACGCAAATACTATTCACGAAGATCGTTTACGTATTCTGCGTTCACGTTGCTCGTCTCTAAATCTCTCATTCAACCTTTACTCAAGGTTTTAATCGCTTTTAATCGTTATCCATCCCATGAACCCCATGTTCATTATTCTTTCTTAATGTCGAAGGCATACGATTTGTTGTATGCTCAGACCGACCGTTCATCACCACCGCGTTGTGTTTACATTCATTGTCTTTTAATCTTGTTCAATCATTTTGTTCAACCTTTACTAAAGGTTTAAATCACTTGTTTAAGTGTTACATTACATGAACTACATGTTCATTATCTACCCATATACTTCCCCCGGGATTTGAGCAATAAAAAGCTCATTTCTGGGCCTTGCCCTGCACCGGCGCTGCGGCGCCGGTTCCCTCTCTTCTTCTCGCGCTGTAGTGCCGCTAAGATGTATCTAATGGCCGGTTAGCATGCATTTGGCTGGCAAGTAACCTCCCAAGGCTTTTTGGTGTCATTGCGGCCAGTTTGATCGGTCTTGGAAATTGTTTGAGATGCTTACTTCAAAATCTCATAACTTCTTCGTTATAGCTCGGAACGAGGTCGTTCCAAAGCCATTCTCTTTTTTATCTTACGTACTTCAACTTCACTCAGAGAGAAATTTATTCTGAATCCATTAACATACCATTCAATTGGCTTAAATTCTACCCTTCGTTCGTTTTACGCTATTAACGTTCTTCGTTCGTTCGTCCGTAATTCGGTCATCCGAACTCAAAACTCATTCGTTCTTGAGTCTACGACTCATTTTTTTCTACGTTCTCTTACATTCTTATGAAACCCTACTCATTCGGGCTCATTTACATACTTTCTATTTCTCATTCGTCTTTTACTAAATTTTTGCCATAACTTCGTTATACCTAAGTTTAATCCGTTCTTCATGAACGTTTCTACCATTCCTAACCAAGTAATAAGCAATGAACTTATACACGATGGTTTTAAACTTGTCAATCAATAACAATTTATACTACGATGGTTTTAAATTTGTCCATCAACAATGTTCTTTGTGTTCTTTGCGCGTTCTTCGTTCGTTCTTCATTTTTTAATCGATATTTTGACTACGATTTCACTTTTTCTCGGAATTTAGTGTTATAAAACACCATTCCTTACTAATTTCACCGAATCATTCATATGATTCATTCAGATCATTCAAATTCATTACGAATCTTATACTTCCTTAAGAAATTAATAAACTAAACTTTAAATTCTTATTTCTTCATTTTCTCATGATTTCAACCATATGAAATCATTCTTAACATCTTGTACTTATTATTCTCATTAAGCTATGTTTTTAACATAGAAAACTTAAAGAAAATTTACTTAGGGTTAGGTTTCGAATTACCTTTCTTCTTTAATCTTCCCCCATTGGACAAAGCGTGCACTCAGGATAGCTTTTCCTCTTTCTCTTCCTCTTCATCCGAACTCTCTCTCTCTCTCTCAAGTGTTGGTGATTTTCAAAATCACCAACAAAATGAGTTAAGCTCCCCTTTTATAGAAAAACTAAGCTAAGGGAGTTTTAGTCATTTGACCAAACCGCCTTACTATTCACACCTCCTTACTCCACCTCCTTACTATTCACGAAGCTTCCCTTGGAAGCTTTGTGCTTCTGTCTTGCAAAATTCGTCCGACAGTTTTAAAAACTCTGATTCTCTAAATCCAAATATTTTTGGATATTTCATCTTTCCTCTACAGTTTAACTTTTACGCATTCTTCGAAACTCCGAAAAACTGAAAAACACTTTTTAATGTTAAGCATTTTCCTTCACATTTTCCCCTAATGTAGCTAAACAGATGAAAAGAACATAATAATACTTTTCATCGCTTTTATTTCGTTCGATTTCTGCATGTTTTTTGAGAAAAACTTTTATCGGCTTATTTAACTTTTCACGATATAATATCATCAAATCTTTCGACAGAATGTCATTTTGACATACCGAACTCTCAGAAAGGCTTAGGTTATTCAAACCCTAACCCTTAGGTTTCGTCGGGTGAATAGTGCCTATTTCGTCTTTTTCCCCAGAAATATTTTTGTTCCTGGAAAAATTTTATTTTGGTCTTAAAATTTCTTACTCATTCAGTCTAGCTCGTAGCCAGAATCCTCACATTTTATAATCATCCTAGGTTCTAGAACGATTAATAAACTCATAGCACAGTATAATATTAATAAAAATTCATTTTATTAATAACTAATTCTTTAAACTTAAATTCTGGACAATCTGATTTTCTGGGTTTTCACATTCTTCCCCCCTTATAAACATTTTGTCCTCAGAATTTCCTAAAACCACACCCATACCCAGGTGCCTACAACCTTTAGCAAAGGTTTAATCTCAATTCGTCCTTCTCACAAGGATCATGAAGTAGAAGAATTCATCCTCCTTCTCAATTCATCCTTCTTATCTTTCTAACATTCCCTAATCTTCATAACTTATCAAGAATCATGAAGTAGAAAGAAAAACGATGAACATAAAGATTCCTTCAAAACATTTCATACTTTTGCTGAGGGGTCAAATCGACCATGAACTCTTACTAGGTTTAACAATATTTCGTTGTAAACCCTTCTTTCATGGTCAGTTTATAATCACAAAAAAGTGAACTACCTCTTCCATACGTAGGTGATCAACCCATCGTATAACCCCATTTCGAGGTATGTTCACCTACAACTCATTCATCATATTCCGTACCAAAACAATTTGGCTTGGCATAACTTCTTCAAAGAAAGCTTGATTTTCTTTTAAATATGACATATCATTTGTTTTAGCCAAATCAAATAGTTTAGACCATACTAATAAATTAGACATCAACTTGAAACATTCGTCTAGTCAAATCAATTGAAATCGACTACTTCTTTAAATTCTTTTACAATACATCAAAATGTTTCATGACGTCATGATACCGTACTTTTCACAGTACGTTGAGGACTTCGTCATTATACATCATACCATAGTGGGTTGTTGATCATAAGATCAAATCCAACACGAGGTTTAATTGCATTAATAACTCCATCCTTTTACCATCTTTGCATCAAATGCATTGATGATATAAAATTCATTTTGATATTTTAAATCAACTTCTGTCTAGCTAAAACAATTAGCATAGACATACCAAGAATAGTTCTTTTAAAATCCATTGGTTCCAAAAGTTAAATCAATTCTTTCCTTTTCAAAATGCACATAAGCACGATTTCAATAAACTTCGAAATCTAGCATAGCTAGATGACTTGGAATATCCTTTTCTCCACCTTCCTTCATTGTCTTACTTGCGACAATACTTACTCTTCTCTAGCACCTTCGATGCTAAGCATACTGAAAATACTTTGTTTTCAGTCTAAATATTCCTATACCTTAGTATAGTCCATCAACTTACCACACTTTGTGTTTAGGAACTTTCCACAACCATATGTGTTTAAGAACTTATCTTCGCAATATGTAATCCAAGAAAAAATCAAGGACTATCCATATGCTTAGGGCTCAGAAACATAGCATATAACTATGAGTCACAAACTTTTTATAAGTATGAGTTTCAAGAACTCGCACCTTTCTTAACATTCTCTACCTATCAAATATATAAATGAGAAAAGATTTACCTTCTCGTCATATACATATTGATAGCGCGACATACTATTCCAATGATTATCATTGTAATAAGCTAAGCAGTTGTTACAACAAAGCACAAACCTCTACCCATAACAAAGGTTCATACAACTCAGCTTTTACATGAGTCCTCAATCGAAATCTTATAACTTCTTATTTTCTTTTTACTTAATACGAATTTTGTTTAATTCGTATACTATCCTTTACAACTCAATCTGAGTTCTTCTTACCATACTACTTTGTAGTACCATTCATTTATAGCATTAGCTATAAATCATCCATCATTTAACAGAACATCTGTTATTACAATTTAATATGATCAAGTGGTTATCATCTTCCTTAATCATTTAAGTCAACAATTTTCTTATCATTCTCTTTACGATTATAGTATTAGGTACTCATACCTAAGGTTTATAACCTATCAGCTCTGATACCAACTTGTTACGCCCCGAAATCCGGTCTATCTTCACACCCGGATTTCGTGCATCACGAGTACATCTCCTTCTAAACTTACATCATTATATATTCAATATAACAACATACATTCTCAAATTTGAGGTTCTATTACCTTATAACCTCGTTCATTACAAATAATGATAATTACATTATTCTTTACATCTTATAAGAGTGACTTTTATCCGCCACCAAGAATACATAATAGTTCATTAAACTATTCTATAGTTCAATTAAACTATTCTACATTACAAGTCTTCGCTTGATCTTCACGTACATTCATATAATGAATGGCACTTCTTCTGGATACCGATCAGCTTGATCTTTACAGGATCCTTAAGTTCTTCTAACATCGTTCGCTGAAAATATTTTTATTTATTTAAAGCAAGTGTGAGCATTCAATTTCCCAGCAAGTCATAGCAGTTGAACAAACAACTTCAAGAATTTAAACATTCTTTTAAGACTTCAATAATCGAACAAAGGTTATGAAGTAGCTTGAATAATAGGAATAAACTTTTATTCCTATCATCTTAAAACATCAATCACATTCACTTTGAAATACTTTCATTCTTCTACATTTTCCATATACATCCTGTCTGGCTAGAATCATTAGCACAGACTTAACAATAATGGTTTATGTATAAACAGAACATTCTCATATTGAACAGTTCAATCATAGAATAGTTCATCTCATAGAAACACCGAAGTGTTCAAGTTGTGGCACAGGCCTCATACATACTACGACCTTGTACAAATATCGGACATTTGCACATAGAGAAGACTTCTCAAGTTCAACATCTGAGAAGTTTAAGAAACTAGCATTCATGTAAAATATGAATGAAGTTAGGAAACTTGCCTTACGCACAGCTACAGCTTACACTAAACTGCTCATTCCAATCCCTATATAACACATAAGGAAATAGCACATACACCAATTAGTCATATACTTGACTTACGCATTGGTTTACTTAGCTTTACTTCTTAGGGTTCGCATTCTTGTAAATTAAGTTTACGCGACCAACTTCCTTTATCGTTTTATGCCGTTACGACATACGGAGATGTCTTACTCATATGATCATCATCTTTGATGATTTACATTCTTATCTTCTTCTTATAACCTTTCTAGGACTTAGCACACATCGCGTCTCTGCTAGTAGTCCATATGGTACTCTGAGTGGTTTCTCATAAACAACCAACAAATAAGTTACCATCTCGTCTACACTATCTTTCACAGTGTGTTAGATCAGTTTCCAGTTACGTATATACCTCCGCTCTCCGAAGGAATTGTTTAGCCCAGCTCCCATATGTCAACCATCAAAGATTACAATTGTACCACAACCTAAACTTTATCTTAACTTATCTGAACCATTAAACTATAATGTTCATTAATTTGCTTCCTCATCCTTATGGCTTTCTGGTAACTAAATGCCATACGTCAGGATTCATTTCTTATCGTCTAAGTCATACAGTCTTTTGTATACTCAGAATGATCATTCAATGTCAATACTATGCATACATAGCATCAAACATTTTACATTACCTTATTTATATCTTACAACATCCAGTTCATTCATCTCGGAACGTTATCCAAGTTATAATTAATAACTCAGCTTCTCAACGTTATACGTTATTGTCTTTAATTTAGTTTCTTCACCTTCACAAGTTTAAACCTTACTCTTCATTACCTTACGGTCAAACCATACACAGAGTCTAGGTTCTACCCGTTCAATATTTGCGTACACTCAACCCTCACGTCGGCTAAAGTGTTTAACGCTTACTTTCATTTTATCCTTCTCTATCCGACTTACCCTCGGACTTTCCTTAATCTTGTTACCGTTTGTTACGGCTTTCATGATACTTCATATCTTACTTACTACCTTCGCCAACGTCTAAGTCATACAACCATTGTACACTTAGGACGTTCGTTCGACGTGAATACGATTCACAAAGATCGTTTACGTATTCTACGTGTATGTTGCTCGTCTCTAAATCTCTCATTCAACCTTTACTCATGGTTTTAATCGCTTTCAATCATTATCCATCCCATGAACCCCATGTTCATTATTCTTTCTTAATGTCGAAGTTATACGGTTTGTTGTATGCTCAGACCGACCGTTCATCACCACCGCGTTGCGTTTACATTCTTTATCTTTTAATCTCGTTAAATCATTTCGTTCAACCTTTACTAAAGGTTTAAATCACTTGTTTAAGTGTTACATTACGTGAACTACATGTTCCTTATCTACCCGTATACTTCCCCCAGGATTTGAGCAATAAAAAGCTCATTTCTGGGCCTTGCCCTGCACCGGCATTGCGGCACCGGTTCCCTCTCTTCCTCTCGCGCTGCAGCACCACTAAACAGTACCTAATGACCTGGGTTGGTACTGTGCCACCGCCTCCTAAGGCTTGATTGGCACTGCGGCGCCAGGCTTAAAATCTCCAAAAATTTTCCAAGTCTTGGAAATTGTTTGAGATGCTTACTTCGAAATCTCATAACTTCTTCGTTATAGCTCGGAACGAGGTCATTCCAAAGTCATTCTCTTTCTTATCTTATGTACTTCAACTTTGCTCAGACATAAACTTATTCTGAATCTGTTAACATGCCATTTAATTGGCTTAAATTCTACCCTTCGTTCGTTTTACGCTATTAACGTTCTTCGTCCGTTCGTCCGTAATTCGGTTATCCGAACTCGAAACTCATTCGTTCTTGAGTCCACAACTCATGTTTTCTACATTCTCTTAACATTCTTATGAAATTGACTCATTCGGGTTCATTTACATAATTTCTATTTCTCATTCGTCTTTTACAAAATTTTCGTCACAACTTCGTTATAGCTAAGTTTAATCCATTCTTCATGAACATTTCTACCATTCCTTACCAAGCAATAAACAACTAACTTATACGCGATGGTTTTAAACTTGTCCATCAACAACAATTTATACTACGATAGTTTTAAATTTGTCCATCAACAACGTTCTTCGTGTTCTTCGCGCGTTCTTCGCGTTTTGTTTTTCATTTTTTAATCGATATTTTGTTTATGATTTCACTTTTCCTTGGAATTTGGTGTTATAAAACAAAATTCCTTACTAATTTCATGTAATCATTCATATGATTCATTCAGATCGTTCAAATTCATTACGAATCTTATACTTCCTTAAGAAATTTATAAACTAAACTTCAAATTCTTATTTCTACGTTTTTTCATGATTTCAACGATATGAAATCATTTTTAACATCTTTTACGCCTTATTCTCATTAAGCTATGTTTTTAACATAGAAAACTTAAAGAAAATTTACTTAGGGTTTGGTTTCAGATTACCTTTCTTCTTTAATCTTCCTCCGTTGGACAAAACATGCACTTGGGCTAGCTTTTCCTCTTTATTTTCCTCTTCACCTCTCTCTCTCTCTCTCTCTCTCTCAAGTGTTGGTGATTTTCAAAATCACTAACAAATGAGTTAAGATCTCCTTTTATAGAAAACCAAGCTAGGGGCATTTTAGTCATTTGGCCAAACGGCCTTACTATTCACACCTCCTTCCTCTACCTTCTTACTATTCACAAAGCTTCCCTTGGAAGCTGTAATAACCCGAGATTTTCTATATAAAATAATTAAGAAATTTTGCGTATAAATTTTTTATTTATTTATTTAATGACGAGAATAAGTGTCTAGTAATGTGAATGATAAATGCGAATATATTTATTACTTGAAAATTAGAAATAATTTTGGAATTATTAATTACGACAAATTATATTTTTATGGTAATTAATCTATGCAAGCCAAAATGTTTTTTTTATTAATTATTTTCCATGAAAACATGATTGGAAATAATATATGAAGTGATAATTGAAATTATATAATAAATATTTTATTATATGATTTGTTCGTAATAATTAAGTTAACTATTTTAACTTGATTCTCGATGTTGTGTAAGAAAGAGAAGTCGATATGAGATCCAAACCCCGAATTGGGATTGTGATCAAGAGATGAGAATAATAATATTATATTATTGTTATAATGATTTTACAAGACAATAATTATGTAATTGTGTATGTGTGACGAGATAATATTGAGCAATGATAACAATTAGGTCATAGCATATTACCTCATTGTGAAACCCTAATTATTAAACTTCGATTTTAGATATGACCGAGTAGTATTTGTGTATATATGAAGGTTATCGTGTATAAGATGCTTCAGTAATTAGAAGAAAACCCTAATTACTGTTGTATGTCGATAATTAGGACAAACCCTAATTATATTATTATTTAGTATTATTCAGCTTAAAGAAATGGTATCGTGGAGAACCGAGTTCGGGTTTCAAGTACCTGGATTTGGGGTCGCCACAGGTTGGTATCAAAGCTGTAGGTTATAAACGTTAGGAATGCGAAACCTAGGTTATAACCTTAGTAGAATGGATAACGAAAGTTAAGATAGATATTCAGTAGACGAAGAACTCTGGTGAAGAGTTATAACCTTAGTAGAATGGATAACGAAAGTTAAGATAAATATTCAATGGATGAAGAACTCTAGTGAAGAATTATAACCTTAGTAGAATGGAGGATGAAAGTAAGATAGATATTCAGTGAACCATGAGACGAAGTACTCTGGTGAGAAGTTATAGGATATGATGAGTTGAAGAGATTCATCAAGTTTTAGTGGTACTAAATAAAATATTACTTCATTTTAATGATGAATATATTTTATTTCAGTAATGATGTTGTCTCGTTTATTGTGGTCATAGGATGGATGACGAAAGTCAAAATAGTAATTCCTTGACCCAAGAGACGATGGACTCTAGCGAGGAGTACATAGACAGTGAGATGATAAGAGATTTGATAGTTAGAACGATTTACTTAAGGGTTAGAGTTTGAGGTGAGGTGCGAATCGTACTCTCCAGATTTTGGAACAAGAAGACAAGGACGCCGCTCACCGAACACGATGGAGTTAGCAGGAGATTACGAGGAGGTTGGAACAGAGGGAGATACTGAGATAGATACGATTGAAGGTTGAGATAGAAGCCAAAGACACCGTGATATATACCTTGGAGCGAGCTTTGACATCGCCTTCATACGATTCGATGCAGAGTGGATGGAGCGCCTTTTCGGCGAAAGATAGGCGTTGATGTGTTTATAGAGATGGATTGAATAAATTCATCGTCAAACAAAATAAGAGACAACGATATAAAACTCTTGATTGTCGTGTATATATATATATATATGCTAATCGGGTAACTTATGTATGTAGATGTCCGTGGAAAAGATATGTGGAATAAGAAGGATCGAGATCTATACCCCCAAGCTAATATCGAGGCCAACAGCTAAAATAGAAGCTCACCAGGAACACAAATCGGACGAGGTGGCTATCGTGGAAAACGTAGCATCAGATCTAGAAATGGTGGATTTGACAGATAGTGATTCAAACACTAAAGTTGAAGCTGCTCAAGCATCAACGAAAGTCTGGATCCGAGAGAACAAGGTTTCTTCACTAGAAAGGTTGTGGGAGATAGAAAAGTTGCTTAATATTCAACCGCAAAAAAGCATTAAAAGAAACAATGGAAGAGCAAGATAAGCTAAAGATCCAAATTGACGGATGGGAGCCTCAAACAACACATCGTGTGCATTTCCGAGAGGTAAAGGAAAAGAAAGATAAAAGACCACGAGGTAGGAAAACTGATAAGAAGAAAGGGAAGAAGATATGTTATGTTTAAGGACGTGAGGGACATACCTCTCATTATTGTCCTTATTTAGAACCCGTGTTCATGTTTTGTTTGTGGAGGAAAGGCCATCAAGCTTAAAAGATGTCCAAGAAAAGATTTAGGTTATGTTGAGTAGATGTAATGTGTGATGATAAGTGATGAACTATTTTCAACTTTTATGTTGGTCAAGATTTTAAATCCAGACTTTCGTAGTCACAAAGGATAGTGATGTTTAAAGCAATATGTGCTATGGTATGTTAAGTTCTATTAATGTGAGGTGCTATGGTTGGAAGTACCATGAGTGTCACAAGTTGGATTAATGAAGTAAGTTGTTATAAAAGTAGCAGATATTTATCTGAATATTGGTTAATATAGTAAACTAAGTTTCAAATCCAATATTTTGATTACATGATTAATTGAGTAGAAAATTTTGTGTTATATGTCGAACGTATACGATGAGGCTTAAAATGTAAGGAAATGAAGAATAATTTATGATTATGTCACCGAGACGAAAACGAAAACCAGCCATAGAAGATCAACCAGATAATCGAACGTCGAACGCCAAAGACTTTAAGGCAATCTTATTGCTAGGGTATAGAGGATTAAGTGACTCAGTAGAAGCGTTTATGATAGTTAGGATAACGGAAAGGGCAAAAGATAACTTTTATCACCTATACGATAAAAGGGAAATGAGATAAAGAGAAAGTTTGTGGGCAGAAGAGACATATCTCTTCCAATTGTCTCAATTCAAGAATGTATAACGAATGTTTTATTTGTGAATCAATGGAGTATAAGGTGAAAGATTATTCAAGAAGAGAAGTGAGATAAGAAATGTGAATGCGAGAAATGACAACAAGATATAAAGCGACAACGAAAACAATTTCAACAAACAACCCAACCGCAAGGGTCTACAACATGATTTTCCAGGATACGGTGGCAAATTGGAAATGAACTCAGTGCTATTTGAATAACTTATGTGTCTTATATGATTTTCATGTATATATACATATAGTAGATTTCTTTATTAAAGAAATTTTGAGGAAGGAATTTGAGTTCTTTTAGAAATCAAATTTCAGTTTATCAGAAAGACAATCGTTATGGAGAATAGTTAAAAGATCATTCGATCAAGTATTGATCGAGGTCTATGTCAAGGATTATATGCGTTATGTACTCTTCCGTATGAGTTTTAAAAGCGGTGATTCCGGGACGGAATCCTTATAAGGGAGGTGAATGTAATAACCCGAGATTTTCTATATAAAATAATTAAGAAATTTTATGATAAATTTTTATTTATTTATTTAATGATTTAGAATAAGTGTCTAGTAATGTGAATGATAAATGCTAATATATTTATTACTTGGAAAATTAGAAATAATTTTGGAATTATTAATTACTTACAAATTATATTTTATGGTAATTAATCTATGCAAGCCAAAATGTTTTTTTATTAATTATTTTCCATGAAAACATGATTGGAAATAATATATGAAGTGATAATTGAAATTATATAATAAATATTTTATTATATGATTTGTTCGTAATAATTAAGTTAACTATTTTAACTTGATTCTCGATGTTGTAAAGAAAGAGAAGTCGATATGAGATCCAAACCTCGAATTGGGATTGTGATCAAGAGATGAGAATAATAATATTATATTATTGTTATAATGATTTTACAAAGACATAATTATTATGTATCGTATGTATGTGACAGATAATATTGAAAGTAATGATACCAATTAGGTCATAGCATATTACCTATTTGTGAAACCCTAATTATTAAACTCGCCACAAGATATGACCGAGTAGTGACGTGTGTATATGAAGGTTACTGTGTATAAGATGCTCAGAATTGAAGAAAACCCTAATTATCGTTGTCAGATGTCATAATTAGACAAACCCTAATTATTACAACCCTAATCGGTTGAAGTTAGAGATCGTGAATTGATCGTGTTAGAACATACATGATAATTAGAGAACCCTAATGGTCAATTAGAAACCCTAATTGATGGCGCTATTTAAACCCTAATTAGAAAATCCTAATTTTCTATAAAAAACCCTAATTTAAAATTATCGGGTTTAATTACGATGTTAATGTATAAAAGTTTTAATTTACCAAAGGATAGAATTAATTGGTAAATGGTAAGAATTATAATCTAGTGATTAAATACTACATTTAATTGCTATGTACAAAAATGCCCATGAAATTATATGCGAATTACCAAAATGCCCTTTTTGGCTTATTAGTGTATTATTAGTGTATTATTGGAGGAATCTTGCTAGCAAAGCATGGCAAACATACTTACCCTACCAATTAAGCATCCAAGACTCAATTATGCGATTCAATCAACGATTGAGTAGCATCCAATGCATCTAACTTGGTTTATATATAGATCGGAGAGAGATAATATATTTTGTACACTAAAATTCATCCAACTCTCATCCTTAAGCTTCTCTCTCTAAAACCTACGAATTATTGTAGCATATCACCCCTAAACAAAGCCCAACCATCACAAACAACAAATCGTAAGCATCAAAGCCAAAAAAATCAAAAATCGAAGCTAGAAAAAGGTATGAAATTCCCTAATTTTGAAATCCTTCGATTCGATGTTAATTGATGCAATTGATTGTTTAAAGTAGTGTAATAGGGAGTCTATTAATGTTCTGGGTTGTAAAAACACAGACCCATAACATCAAAGTGCACGAATTTGAAGATTTAAACAAGTTGGAAAAACCGAATTCTGTGATTTTTCATCAAATGTCAGGGCTTATAACTCTTTGGTCGATCATGAGTTTTGTTATTTAAAAGTTGTTATATGTAGCCTGATATGTGCTCTTTAATCTCCAAAAGGAATAAATTTCATAGCTATTGTAGATCGGGATTTATAAGCGGTCAAAGTGGGTTGACCTATTTGACCTACCGCTCTTCAAACCCGTAAAATATTCTAAGTGTCCGTAAAATATTATTTTGGAAAATGTCGGCCTTATATCTCTTGCTATATCTTTAATGTTTTTTGTGTTCTAAAGGTTTTTATGTGTAGATTGTTATGTTGTATTTAACCTCCAAAAGAATCAGGTCCATATATATTATGGATTAAGAGTTATTTAAGGTCAAAGTGGGTTGACCAAGATTGACTGTAAAATTTCTGGGCACTGAGAATTTTCTAAGTGTTAATTTTTCCGACAAGGTTTGACCATACTTTAGATGCTTGATTTCTTGTTTTTATGATGATTTTAAGTGTTATAGTTGTAGTCCTACATGTTGTTCACACAATTGGAATTGATAGATCACATAAAAGTTACACGATCATCAAGTTATAGAGGTCCAAAGTAGGCACCTCGAATCGTTTCTTCGTGAAGAAACGACTTTGGTAGCTACTTTGATGGCTGATTTATCCCGGATCCGGTGTTTGTTTAGAGGTTATGATTGTTGGATCTTGTAGTCTTGTATTTCCTCTACAAGACCCAATTTATAGATTGTCCAAATTGCTAAGATGAGAGAGTTATTCACTGGTCAAAGTAGGCCACTTGCCTCGCCTTATGAAGATCTCAGGAGGCTCAAGAACACCTATAATGACATTCATCACTATAGGGGCCTTTAGCTTACGATTTTAATTATTTTAATTTCCGATTTTCCTAAATTAATTTAAAAATTAGAAAAATTAGTTTTAATTATTAAAAATACCAAATAAATTATGAAAAATTATTTTAAAGTCCTAAAAATAGTTTTAATTATTTTGAGTATATTTCAAAAATATTTAGTATTTTTGAAATATAAAGGTATTTATTTATTTAATTATAATATTAAATAAATTATTTAAAAATAGTTTTAATTCATGAAAAATCATGAAAAATTATATTATGGTATAAGAAAATATTTTAAGTTATTTCCCATGACTTTTAATATTTTGTGATGAATTTCATTAATTAATTATATATTAATGATATTAAGATAATATTAATGATATTTAGTTTATTTAATAATTATTATTAAATAAATAGTTTAAAAATGGTTTTATTTATTTAAAAATCATTTAAAGAGGATATTAAGGATTTAAAAATATTTTAAGTTATAATTAATGACTTTTAATATTTGATGAATAGTACATTAATATTTATATATTAATGGTGATTATTTAAAAATGATTTTAATTGTTTTAAAAATCATTTAAGGGTAATATAAATGTTTTAAAAATAGTTTGAGTTATTATAAATAACTTTTATATTTTGGCAATGGTTTCATTAATAGTTTAATATAAATTAATGGAATTGTTTAATGTTTAAATCATGTAATTATGATTCCGACGTTTGAAAGTTATATCCGGTCAAACTAGCTGACTTGAGAACCGATTATGAAGTCCAGGATTTGATGAAGAGCACCCATAGTAACATTTATGTCACTATAGGCCCGTTAGTGACAGATTTGAATTATTTTAAATTTTTCAATTTCTGGAAAATTCGAAAATGATTAAAAGTAAAATGTCTGATATTTACAGATGTTGAGGTATAGGATAAGAGTCTTAGACTCAGTATTTACCCGATAAAGTCGCTTATGATGCCGGCAAAATGTCGAATTCTATAATAGAAAGAAAAGGCTACCAGAAGAGCATGGATGAGATATTTGAAAAATGTATAAAAATATTTCAAGTATAGAATATGAACTAAAAGTATGATCACCGCGATTATGTGATGACGTGATTAGACTATGTCTTTAATTGTAATAGAATATGATTATTATGTGTTATGATATATTGTTCTAATCGAACGAATGATCTGATTATTGATAGGTTGTGATAAAGAGATAAAACCTAAGTTGAGAGTTGTAATCAGCGAATCAGGCAAGTATCTTACCTTTGCATTTCCTTTATGCAATGGACATGAGTAAGAAGTTTCAGAATTATTATATTCTACAGATTATGTATGCTTTGATTATCAACATGTTAGCTCAGATATATATTCTGTTAAGTTGATTTCTAAATGGTTATACAAGTGTCCCCACTTGGATAATCATGGCATTTATTCACATGTTGATATACCTTTGTCAATTACCCGTATACATATATGTTGAATTACATATTATTGTTGAGCAAGATTAAAAACCTTCGGGTTTGGAACCCGTGCATGTATGAACATCCCGATAATGAGAAAATTTTTATATGCTTGGCGGACAAAGGGTGAGCGATGAATTTCGCTCAAGTTATGTAGTATTGATCAATACAGGTACAATCGGCCGATCACACCTCCGTGCTGTAGTAAGTTATGACGGTTTGTGGATGAATTTCGCTAAACCTTTTCAAAATGAAAAACAATGTTCATAGTATGTTTCTTAAACCATATTCATGGGTGGAGCCTCATTTCAAGAATTTGAAAGAGAGTTGTTATGTGAATATTTTATCAGTACAGATGCATTACTTCACAACTTTCGATTCGTTGTAGAAGTGTTATGGAAAGAGAATACTTATATTCTTTCAGCTTATATATATAATTGCTATTACTTGTTGGGCACTCAAATGCTCATCCTTGCTTAAACTAAATGTTTTCAGTTACCTACGATCGACCAAGGCTCTCGCACGCGAACAAGGGAAAAGAAAAGCTGTTCGAATGAGAATTAGTACGAGTTAATGGTTATAGTTAGTAAGACAATGGAATCTATTGTCAGGTATTGTAAGGAATGTATTTGAAGGTCACGTACTTGGGAAAGTAAACTTTGATGTATGTAAATTAAGTTCGAATTATATTATTATTTAGTATTATTCAGCTTAAAGAAATGGTATCGTGGAGAACCGAGTTCGGGTTTCAAGTACCTGGATTTGGGGTCGCCACAGAAGCTTCATGCATTCGTCTTGCGAAAATCGTCTGACAGTTTTAAAAACTGCGATTTTCGAAATCTAAATATTTTTGGATATTTTCTCTTTTCTCTACAGTTTAACTTTTACGTATTCTTCGAAACTCCGAAAAACTGAAAACACTTTTTGATGTGAAGCGTTATCCTTCACGTTTTCTCCTAACGTAGCTAAATAGATGAAAAGTACATAACAATACTTTTCGTCATTTTGATTTTGTCTGATTTTTGCACATTTTTCGAGAAAAACTTTTATCGTCTTACTTAACTTTTCACGATATAATATCGTCAAATCTTTCGACAGAATGTCATTTCGACATATCGAACTCTCGGAAAGGCTTAGGTTATTCAAACCTTAACCCTTAGGTTTCGTCGGGTGAATAGTGCCTATTTCGTTTTTTTTCCCAAAAATATTTTTGTTCCCAAAAATATTTTATTTTCGTCTTAAAAATTCTTACTCGTTCAGTCTAGCTCGTAGCCAGAATCCTCCTATTTTATAATCATCCTAGGTTCTAGAATGATTAATAAACACATAGCACAGAATAGTATTAATAAAAATTCATTTTATTAATAACTAAATCTTTAAACTTAAATTCTGGACAATCCAATTTTCTGGGTTGTCGCAGTAAATGATTATCCCAGTTCTCTTTGAAATCCTTGATGAATGCTCTGAGCATATCTTCCAATGTCTAGATTGTTCGTTCGCTTTGGCCGTCTGTTTGAGGATGGTACGCCGTACTTATTCTCAATTGTGTTCGCATGCATTCTTGTAGTCTCTTCCAAAAATTTGACGTAAATCTCGGATCTCTGTTTGACACAATTGACACTGGAACTCTATATCTCGAAATGATCTCCTTGGCGTACCACTTTGCCAACTGATCAAGATTAAATCTAATCTTTATTGGCAAAAAGTGTGCTAATTTTGTCAGCCTATCCACTATCACCCAAATAGCATCGTATCCTCTCTGGGTAGTTGGAAGACCTTCCACAAAATCCAGTGTGATATGCTCCCACTTCCATTTCGGTATTTCCAATGGCTGGAGTAATCCGCTTGGTCTCTGATGCTCGGCTTTGCCTCTTTGACACGTCAAGCATTTCGCGACACATTCTGCAACATCTCTTTTCATAATTGGCCACCAAAAATGTCGTCGTAAATCTTGATACATATTCGTACTTCTATTGGGGTAAAATCTAATTACGCACAACATGCAAGTATACGTGGTCAACAAGTAATATAATAGTAAGTAGAATATCGTTCCCACAGAAAAAACATAGAAAGAATTTAAATTCACAATTATCAGTTTCTTATTAATCCTAATTTTATTAAACTATTCAAATCAATGATTAAAAATTATTAAAACCAAATTATTAAAAGTACTACGATCAAAAAACAATCACAAATATTAAAAACTAAAATTTCAAACAATTATTGGAGAATTAGGCTTACGACTTCACCCTAAGCTTCACTCTGATTTTAACACATTTATTCCAGTTCAATTCACTATCCCAGTTTATAAATCAAGAACACAAATGTAGCCCTAGCCACCTCTCGATGTACTAATACCGTATTAACTCAAATCCACAATTTAGATAGAAACAAGTTAAACACCTTAATCAACTAACTCACTATATCTCTATGTGAATTATAATTAAAGAAGGTTTAAGTTTAAGCCCTTTTTCGATTACATGCGATGTCAAGCATATCTCTACCTTAAAATTCATCAAGATTCTGTTCATTCACAAAATTCAAGAACACATGCTCTATTAACTAAGTCTAGAATCGTACTTCCTTTCTCGAATTCATACAAGTCCACAAAGAACTGTTGATCAGGCAATTCATAAATTCAAGCTCAAATTAATATAGATAAACTGGATAATATTTTATTAAACTGGAAATCAAAGTTACATAATCATCGTTTCACTTAAAGATCCGTCATAAGCCTAAAAAGTAAATTAGTTCATCATCACTGAAATAATAACTGAATAAATTAAAGATATCATCCTTTCAATTACAAATATATAACTGAACAAACAATAAATTAGAACACCCTTCACGTTAGCCTTAATCCGCAATCAATATGAACGTTCCTTCAAAATCTTCACTCCAATGCTCGATATGAAAATCTATAATTAATCTCTAATAATTGCCTTTCTCCTTTCTCTTGATCTTGTATTAGTGTTAATATACATGTACACAAGCAATCTCTGCTCAATTCCATGCCAACTAGAGTCCTAAAGCCATATAAGAACCAAAAACCAAGTCCGTGCAGTGTTTGAATCAAGATAGGATAGCTAGCATTCGGGACCCCCCGCCCCGGCGGGCTAGCCTTCTGCAAACTGACTTTGGTAATACTCCATACTTGCTCCAATATTGCTCCAAATGCCTCCTTCCTTCATAACTTTCCACACCAACCACCCTACACACAAAATAACAAGAAACAAGTAAAAACAAAAATCAAGGATTTAACAACAAATAAGCTTGAATTAGAAACCGATTCACGGATATAAAATCCACTTATCAAAATCCCCCAAACTTAAACTATGCTAGTCCTCGAGCACAAAACAAAATACTATGCTATACAATGCAATGAAATGAGATGAAATGCATCTAATCTACATGACTTTGAATCCAACAGTATCACAAAATCAAATTTATTCCTTCGGCCTCAAAAAAATCAAGCAAACACTTCAACACTTCATATCGAAATCACTCAATAATTTCTTATCAATCCTCGAATCTTAGACCGTATCATTGATATAGTGCGTGTGTGAGTAACATCTATGCTAAATGATTTTAATTCAAATTCAACACAATCAATTTCTTATTAGGAATCATACAAAATAACTCACAAATTTCAAAAACAGACGAGTTCCAACGAAAATCAAATATTTACCAAGATTAGGGGTCCAAATAGGGTATTTATGCTTCTTTTTTTTCATTGACGAGGGCTCTATGCCCTTATTTACAGTCCTTCTTCATTTTTCTTTTCTCTATTTTTTAATAAATGGTTGGTGAGTGCGTTTTACGCTCCATCTCACGCTCATGTTTATGGGGAGTATTTTTTCAACCCACCACAAGACTCAACTAGATAATATTTTCTCTTTTTCTCTTAAGCTTATATACCCTACCTACTCCCCCAAACTTATGTTCTTGCCTAATTCGTCGTCTTCACTGCCTATTCTTGTCATTCTATTATTTACACTAGCATTATCCTCTAGAAACTATTTATGTATCAATTGAAACTAATCATTCAACACAGATGTTATTATGTGCTACCCTTTTTATACTAGTTTTAAACAAGCACAAGATCCGAGTCATGATTCAAAACTACATCATAATTCTCATACTGGGTACTGTATTTGTTTACTTAATCCCAATCTCATCATTGGCCAAAATAAAATGACTACAACACTGCTGGATATATGCAAAATTAACACAATATTTAACTAATTTTTTTTTATATATATATGATAAACATATCATAACAAAATGCAGAAATAACAAAAATAATTAAACTATTTATGCGCCTAAGTTACTATGCAACTATATGATTACATGAATACAACATCACAAATCCTAAAATAACATGCAAAACTAAAGCGCAATAACAAATACAAACCTAACTAATGACATTATGCATGCAAACATGAAATGCAAAATAAAAACTAACTCCCCCAAACTTGATAACAACAATGTCCTCATTGTATGGATAACTCAATAAAAATTATGAGGACTTCCCTGTAAGCACGTTAAGCTTGGGGTGGTGGTGGTTTATCTTCTTCCTCAGAGTCACTCGGTGGAAACCTTGGCATTGGCATGAGCTGCTGGTAGGGGAATTAGGTAGTTGGATTGAAGCTCTGGAGCGTCGCATTCAATGAAGCGAAAGATGTATTCATAGCTTCAAACATGTGGTCTTGCCTCGTTGCGAGTCGCCGCATCTCCCGTCATGCTTCCTTGTTGTGCTTATCCATTTGGCGTTGAAATGCTAGAAACTGAAGGCTAGATATGGCGTTGGATGGTGGTTCTGCCTCTGCTCCTTGCTCTCTCATAGTCGCATCCTCATCCTCCGAGGTGTCTGCAGCGTCAACTTCGTCCTCCGAAGTTGATGGAAAAATAAAGCCTAAACCTCTAAGATGGGAATCACCTCCGGCCCACACCAAATACCGCGCGATCATTCTAGAATCTAGTAGCTGAAGTGGCATCTGAGTGGGTTCATCATCAGACCATCTAACACCTGCTTGGCAATACAACCCACAAATGAGTGATGGGTGTTGCAATCCGCCCAAAAAATTTCCTTGTAAACATCGGCGAATGGAAAAATAGATTATGGCCCCGACATCGATAATGAAATCTTGCACAATTGCATATAAAAGTAGTGCCTTTTCTTTGGTCACGTCCGATGTGTGTGGACCAAAACAATTTCACATATAATAAGGCATACCATATCTTACCATACTGACTAAGATCCTTGCTGTGAAAAATTGTGCCTCATTTCTGACCCTTAATCCATGTTGTTCCCGGCTTAGTCATTTCTTTGAGAATAGCCTCAAAGTCATGATCAAAATCACGTAAGTGAGCATATTGGCACTGTCTAGGCACTCGTAGATAATAATAAGTGTTGATGGCATCGGCACTGAACGGGACTAATCAACCCCGCACAAAAGCATTGAAGGGGGCTTTGTCCTCGGCGTTAGCATAAAACTCTTTGACCATGCTAACAATAGTGGCCTCGGGATCCTCAGTGAACTTTTTCCACCCTTTTATGATAAATTTGTTTCATCATTTCACCATCGACAGGATCCGGTGCCAACCCACGCTCCGGTGTAAGCGCTTTCATCACTATGTAGTCGTATCGGTCGGTGGCGGTGGCACTTACGAATTTGCGTCGGTCGAAGGTTCGTGATGGTGGTGTTGTTGTGGAACTCTCTCCCTGGTGCCTCTTTGATGTGGGTTTCGATGCCATTGAATTATGAAACCTTAACACAATATCTCCCCCCAAACTTGGTTCACACAAACTGTCAAACACTTCATGTGCACAGAGGTTTATCCACCCCCGCCCCCAACTTGAAAATTTTGCTTCTACTATGGTGCTAGCAAGGGAGGAAATAGAAAATAAGGCACTCAATCTCAATTGTTATATAATTACCTCAATGAAAACCCTAATTCGTAGCTGTAGCAGGTGGAGTTGGGAGTATGTAGCGAATTTATAGGAATTGTGTGAGGGAGAGAGTTGTGGGATGGAGTAATGGACTGAAGTAGGTGATTGTGTTAATGAAGTGGGAAGATGGAGTGTGAGTTATAAAATTGTGGGTAGATAATGGGGATTATGTATGGGAATGGGTAGTTTATGTGAGGGAGATGTGACGCCCCCAAATCCGGGTCTCTTCCAACCCAACAGATGGTGCTACACGGTACTACCATTCATACATACATTCAATTGAAATGCCTCAAAAGAACGAATATGTCTTCTATATATTAAAATAATATTTACATTCCCCATGTTCTTTATAACCCTTTCACTTGTTCTTGACATAATATTAAATATATTACAATCGTTCATCCTATACTATTACAAAAGTATTCTACGGGTTCGTCTTTGCCTTGCCCTTATCCTTGCCGGAACCTTCAGTCCGTTCGATCTTAGTTGTGTTCATATGGTTTAAGTAAGAGTGAGTATGACTAGCTCAACAAGTGTAACATTTTTAATAAACAACATGCTTGAAACATAGGAATCATATATCTTCAATAACTGAACAATAGTTACAAAGTACTATCGATAATTCAAAATAGCACTTCTTTTCCTTCAAAACGTTTTACAACAACAATATTCAGTAAAACATCAATTTCGGTCCAAGACCTTGACCATATCATAAGCTCTTTGAAAAGGACATCCCGGCACTAAGTCCGTAAGCCCGACATTTCTTACGAGCAGGTCTAGGTGATCAGCCTATAGTACTCTATGTTGATCAACACTACATTCATTAAACGTATGTACGTTTAAGTTGTGGCAACCTCACGTGCCTGTCGTTAAACGACAAAAACATTTTAGCATACTCAGTCTTCGTTTGAAAGCCACACCAATATAACTCAGTAAACATTGAACATGCTTGATAGAATCATAACATAATTCTAGCCGAAAGAATTGGCTTTGACTTCATGCGAAAGAATACATGAATTTCAAAGCTTCTCCAGATTGAACTGGAACAAGGGTTAGAATACTTGCCTTTAGCGTCTGCTTACTGTTTATCACATGTACACTTTAAGTCTCTAAGTCTCTACAATACATGATCATATAACATACCACATTAGGTCATATATAATCAAGTAGGTATACTACTATATCTTACCCTTCATCTCAATCTAATCATGACTTAGATTTGTTATTATTGGTTCTGGCTTTTCATCATGGTTCTTACATTCTCATTCCGTTCATATTCAATTGATTATCAACCTTTAATCATCATACATTAAGTACCTAACAACGCCTTAACAATGTTATAATTAAACCTTAGTTCCTTACTAATGAGTTACCATTCATATTACACTTGTAAACTTTCTTCTCTAACAAAATCCTAGGGTTGGCATTGCGGCGCCACCCTTCCCTCTCTGTGCCGTGCTGCGGCGCGAGTTAGCAGTGTACCATGTCTCGGCCTCGCGCTATAGGATGGGCCTTAAAGCTGGGAGTCACACTGCGGCGCCGACTCTATGCCTCATAAAATTTTTGTAGATTTTTAATTTTGTGAACTTCCCGGACGCATAACTTCTTCGTTATAAATCCGAATTGGCTCGTTCAAAAGCCTACGGTTCACAAATTCCATACTCTATGCGTTCATGTAAGAATTTTATCTATTTGACTTCGTTTGCTCAAAATTCACCTATTAGTTCAATTTTAACAAAAATGATAAACGTTCGTGAACGTTCAACGCTCGTTTCTTCGTTCTAAGTCGAAATTCGGTCATTTTCAAGTCCACAACTCTATAATGCCAAATATGACTTGTGTCCATCGAAAACCAAAGTTTCTAAGTTCAAACACAAAATACAACTTCTATTCCGAGAATTTCATGAATTCAACAATTATCGTCCAATCGCGTGAATTCCGGCGAAACCTCATTACTAACGATTTGATTATCATTCTAAATGGATTTTAATCATTATACCAACATTTTAAGTTACTTATTACACCAACTTATTATCAAAGTAAGTTTTGACTTATTCTCATAAGTTAATGACTTAATCAACTTATAAACTACGAATTCCATTTCTTATGACTTAATATGGACTTAAGTCATTTACTCAATGTTCTCATACCATATTGAACATACTAACATCATATGATAAGTTCTCATATTTTTTAGGTTCAAGTTGCTTATTCACAACTTATTCGGCTTAAGTCCATTCATTAATCACTTCTTCTATGTTCTTAGCATGCAATCATACTTCTCTCATCACCCTACAATGATAGAGATAAAAGATATATTAGACTAGAGTCTTACCCTTGAAGACTATTACTTCTCTTCTCTTTGGAAAATCTAGCAAAGGTTGAATGACTTATTCTTGACTTATTCTCTCTAACACTTAAGCACTTTATCTTTTGATAGAAGTTGAATGAAATTAAACAAGCAATAAATGAATTGTGAGCTCTCTATTTATAGGCTTGACAAGGTGAGGGTACTATGGTCATTATAACCTTTGCACCTCCTCAACTAATCTTCTTAATCCACCTCCTTACTATTCATTACTTTGTCTCTAAGTTAACTTGCTAGCCACATTAATTTCTTGATCACCACATAAAGTTCTTGCCCATCAAGTCTACCCATATTACTCTTGGTTTGCTCCATGGATCATGGCTAATCAATTGGGCTTACTTAATTAACCTAGCTTATTTCTTATTGGGCTTACATTACATTAGTTTGGACTCATGATTAACAAACACTTGGGCTTGCATATCATTTTCTATTGGACTTCTACCAATATGGTAATAATCTTACAAGTCCATTCCATTTAATTAAACACCTTGGCATATATACTATACGTATAATACTTCGTATCATACTTTCTTTCAATACCTCATATAATACTTACGTATCATATAATCAATACATTCTATTATTAACGCTTAATATTCCTAACGTTCTCAAAATAAGTCCGCATGCAAAATATTACATTTTCCATAACTAGATTATTATTACATAATCTATCTCACCTTGATATTATAACGTTACGTATTTTTCAGAAGTTCAAAAACAATCCCCGAGCGTAAATCGATGAATAGTATTTTTTAGAAAATTTCTCAGAAAACTTTTATTTTCATTTTAGAAATTCAAACACTTTAATTCTCCCACGTAGTTAAAATACTACGGCTTTCTGACGTTTCTAGGTTATAGATCGACATTCATCTTACTAACACATAATAATAATAAATAATATTATTTTATTCATTATTAAAAGTATTTACAAAATGTTCTATTTTCTGGGGCTTACACTTTCTCCCCTTATAAGGATTCTGTCCCCAGAATCTCGCTATATATAAAAAAAAATTACACAAAAAATTGAGGGTAATTCTTTTTCATCTTTTCTTCAAGTTCCCACGTTTCTTCTTCTACATCTTTATTCCGCATAACTTGTTCTTTTCTATCGACGATTTGAATCGGCAACTCTTCGTACGTTAAGTCCTTATCGATATGAATAGACTCATATTCTATCACGTGCTTATAATCCGGCTTATAAGGACGCAATACCGATACGTGAAACACGTTATGTATACGTTCTAGATCTGGAGGTAATGCTATCATATAAGCTACCTCACCTACCCATTTTAACACTTTGAAAGGTCTTATAAACCTCGGACTTAACTTCCCCTTCTTTCCAAAATGTATCTTTCCTTTCCAGGGAGATACCTTTAGAAATACGTAAGAACCTACTTCAAATTCTCTATTCTCTTGATGCGAATCAGTAAACTTCTTCTGTCTGTCTTGAGCTGCTACCAAACGCATCCGTATCAGTTTAACAATGTCCGCTATTTGCTGCACCAATTCAGGTCCTAGCATTCGGCATTCTCCCACTTCATCCCAATACAGTGGCGTTCTGCATTTCCTCCCATACAAAGCTTCGTAAGGCGGCATACCTATGCTTGCATGATAACTATTGTTATATGCAAACTCTACTAATGGTAGATGATTATCCCAACTACCCTTGAAATCCATGACGTAAGATCTTAACATATCTTCTAACGTCTGAATTATTCTCTCACTCTGCCCATCGGTCTGTGGATGATATATCATACTCAGCTTTAATTGCGTTCCCAACTGCTCTTGTAGACTCCTCCAAAAGTTCGATGTGAATCGGGGATCACGATCTGACACAATCGATATTGGTACTCCATGTCTGAAAATTATCTCCTTAACATAGAGTCTAGCTAACTGATCTAAGTTATACTTGACCCTAATTGGCAAAAATTGTGCTGACTGACACCCCCATTATACCTATTAGCTCATCGCGTCATCTGACACCCCATTATACCTAAAGGTGTCACAAATCTCCAGAAAGCTGATTGAATGTTCATTCAGATCATCATTTGCTAAACCCCTAAACTGAACTGAATTTTGAATCATTTGAATCATCCCAGGATTGATTTCAAATGTGTTCGCAGCTATAGCAGGCCTAGTGATACTCGACTGTAGCTCAATCACCTTGGGTGTAGCAAAATCCCTCAAAGCCTTCTGATCTTCGGCAGCCATTGCTTCTTCTTTTTTAGAGTTTTTGAATTCTTCTATTGTTTCCTTGATCCACTTACTTAGCCTTTGGAACTGTTTCTCAATGTCGTCCTCAAAAGGAAGCAAGTCTGGATTTTTAGCTCGTGTTTACATAAACCAACTTCAAAAACCTGAAATAAGATGAACAAAACAAAAATAAAAATGTTTAAGTAAAATTGGACTAATTAAACTGATATCGTAAAATATTAAAATCTATACTAAAATTGTCCCCGGCAACGGCGCCAAAAACTTGTTGGGTAAAATCTAATTATGCACAACACGCAAGTATACGTGGTCAACAAGTAATATAATAGTAAGTAGAGTATCGTTCCCACAGAGAAAACTTAGTAAGAATTTAACTTCACAATTATCAGTTTCTTATTAATTCTAATTTTATTAAACTATTCAAATCAATGATTAAAAATTATTAAAAATACTATGATCACAAAACAATCACAAATATTAAAAACTGAAATTTCAAACAATTATTGGAGAATTAGGCTTACGATTTCACCCTAAGCTTCACTCTGATTTTTACACCTTTATTCCAGTTCAATTCATTATCCCAGTTTATTAATCAAGAACACGAATGTAGCACTAGCCACCTCTCGATGTACTAATACCGTATTAACTCAAATCCATAATTTAGATAGAAACAAGTTAAACACCTTAATCAACTAACTCACTATATCTCTATGTGAATTATAATTAAAGAAGGTTTAAGCGTAAGCCCTTTATCCGATTACATGTGATGTCAAGCATATCTCTACCTTAACATTAATTAAGATTCTATTCATTCACAAAATTCAAGAACACATGTTATATTAACTAAGTCTAGACTCGTACTTCCTCTCTCGAATTCATACAAGTCCACAAATAATTGTTGATCAGGCAATTCATAAATTCAAGCTCAAATTAATATAGATAAACTGGATAATAATTTATTAAACTAGAAATCAAAGTTACATAATCATCATTTCACTTAAAGATCCGTCATAAGCCTAAAAAGTAAATTAGTTCATCATCACTGAAATAATAACTGAATAAATTAAAGATATCATCCTTTCAGTTACAAATATAAGACTGAACAAAGAATAAATTAGAATACCCTTCACGTTAGCCTTAATCCGCAATCAATATGAACGTTCCTTCCAAATCTTCACTCCAATGCTAGATATGAAAATATGTAATTAATCTCTGATAATTGCCTTTCTCCTTTCTCTTGATCATGTGTTAGTGTTAATATACGTGTACACAAGCAATCTCTGCTCAATTCCATTCCAACTAGAGTCCTAAAGCCATACAAGAACCAAAAACCAAGTCCCAGCAGTGTTTGAATCAGGATAGGATAGCTAGCATTCAGGACCCCCCTACCCGTGGTATACATATAGAAAATGCCTACTTCCAGGAAAGGCTCTTGACTTGCAGACTTGAAGACCCCCCTGCTATATAACGACCCCAAAATTCATACAATATAATTCTCAACTTTGGTCGTTAATGACACAACTACCTTCTGGTTTTTACATCATTAATCGATGTTAAACTTTATAAAATGCAGAATAATTAAAATTTTTATGTCTTCTTACTTTAAATCCTTGAATCAAAACCTTTATCATCTATGCATCTTTGAATCAATCTTATTTTAAGATTCGCTTTGTCACTATTATTATATAAAATTTTATGTTTTAATCCGATAACCTTTATATATCAGATAACTCTAACTTTAGCTTTACAACTCAACATAAAACTGTACATCATAAAACCTTTAGTACATCTCATGAATTATTACAACAAAACGACTATACAAAGTCTTACATCATAAATAGATATCCAAATACACCCGATAACAACTTACAATTCAACGCACATGTTACATTCAAAATATTAAATACTTTTCTCATAAAACATAAGAAATCTTCGCAAATATGGATTCTTATAATTCACTTAGCACATATCCTTACCTTGAAATTTTGACCTGCAAAAATGGTTATTTGCAAGGTTGAGCTCGACAGCCCAACAAAATCTAACAGTTTTCATGCATCACGTAGCATATAATAACATGCTCAACATATAACTCATAAACATTGGACTAACATAACATACATACTACAGTTCATATAACAAGTATAAAGATTGAGTTCCTTACTCAATCAGCATGCTTTACTCAATTAACGTAGTCATAAGTTGACTTTAACATTTCATACTTTCAACATATATATAACACATCATGCTCTTTGCAATAAAGATTTAAAATAGTTAACCATTATGTTCACATAGCAAGTAGGAACTAAAAGACTTGTCTGGTTCGTAGATTATCAATTACCGAAAAATAGCTTAAATTCTTTGCGTACATCCTACAACAGTTCAAAGGTTCATATTCACATGCATTAGTTACACATATAACGAAACCACAATAACTCTTAGTCTTAAAATAAAAATTTATAACTTGCGTCTCTTTGAAACTTAACACATATCTTCAGGTGTTTACTCCTCTCCGTATGACACTTATCATTACATAATCCCATTTTGTGTTTCTTTATACTTCTTTTGAAACCGACACTTAACGTTCATTAAAGTCATCATAGATTCCATTACCACATATTAGATGTATTACATTTGTTAAAAACAACTAGGTTATATAACCTCCGCATTATATCTCATTACACTTCTCTTACAATTGACAAAATAAGTCTTCTACCGCGTATTTACATCCTTTTAAACATATATTAGATTAACTAATCAAGTTATCATTCTAATCGTTCTTTTAACTTATATCTCTCTATAAACCAACATAAACCTTATCATTTATCTTTAACTTTTGAAAACATCTCATTTGGTTTCATTACATAACTTACTCAAGTGACAACTAAAATCTCTATATTTTGATATTATATCATACTAGAATCTGTTATTATAGTCCACATTATGTCTTAAACATCATTAGCATGCTTGCCAAACTAGATTAAGTCCATTAGTCATGTCCTACAAATAAAGACTTCTTTGTCTCTCGAATGTAGGGTATGGAGCAATTGCGCCATACTTAAGCACAGGACCAAAGCAGCAGGTTGTGCTTTTAAGTACGGCTTAACCTCAAGCCTTGTTGCCCAAAGGTACGTATGTAACCAGAAAGGCATGAACAGTAGCCGACTTTAGCCCAACTAACACGAATTTCACCCACCAAACAGTGAATTTAACACCAACAATTGATATAGAACTATCATAAACATGTTTGCCAACATATTCCTCAACATAGAACAATTTAACAACAATTATACTAGTTTAATTTCTCAATTTTCACATTTTCATATAAAACTCAATTTTTTGACATTCTTCCCAAAAATCAACACTGTGATTTCAATTCTTCACCAAATCACTTCGTTCAAACTACACTTTCTTTGTTTCTTAATGAACTAGCATAAACAAGCTTCAATTTACAGTTTATCATGCTAATTGACCATCATAATTGGTACTTTCCTAAGCCATATTAGAAAATATTCATAAAAACAAACATTGTAAACACTTTCTTCCTTTTTACCCGTAATTAGCATACAAGTCCTTGTTTAAACATAAACTCTAATCAACACAACCACATACAATCCCAAATAATAGGTTGTATAACATCAATCCAAAATTTTGAATTCGCAGAACATATAAATTATGCCGTGAACTATATATGTATATATATATATATATAATATTAAGGTTATGGGAAAAAAAATACCTTTTGTTGCTTTAAAATCCTTGCTAACCACTGAGAATCGCTTGAAACTCTTAGGTTTTCTCTCAATTCTCTGAACTTTTTCTTCTTTCTCCTATTAGGCTTAAGTCATATATTTTCGCGTAAGATAGAATAAAACTCCAGCCAACGCTCAAATTTTCAACGTCTATAACCGACGTCTACTAATTATCCCTATTAAATAATCAGTTATAAATATATATTTATATTATTTATTTTATTTGTTATAATAAAATTCATAAAATAAAAAAAATTCAAAAGCCATAAGGCTTTGTTTGGCAAAAAGTCTTTAAAATAAAGACTTAATATTTTAAGCCTTGTTTGAGTAAATCAATTTAAAAATTACTTTAATTTATTTCAATAAATAATTCAGGTTTATAATTTATACTCACATATTATTTATTTCGATTTTCCATATCCAACATTAATCAAATAAATTAATTTTACACACTATATTTAAATAAATATTCCACTTTAACAAATATCACAACATTATAATTTCATCATAATTTTATTTAATAATTTAATATACCACTTTAAATTATTAATCAACAATATAACATCTCATGTTATATTACAACTCTCTAAATTATAATTTAATTTAGAATATTATCTAGTCATAAATATTTACTAATAATAACCACATCAATAAAATATTTATTTCATTTAATAAATATTTTAAATTACAATTACTAAAATCTTGGATTGTCACATTCCCGGCGGGGGTGTAAAGCTTAATTATGCCCGCCCCGACGGGCTAGCCTTCTGCAAACTGACTTTGGTAATACTCCATACTTTCTCCAATATTGCTCTAAATGCCTCCTTCCTTCATAACTTGCCACACCAACCACCCTACACACAAAATAACAAGAAACAAGTAAAAACAAACATAAAATCAAGGATTTAACAACGAATAAGCTTGAATTAGAAACCGATTCACGGATATAAAATCCACTTATCAACTTCCCGGATGAATGGAATATCTTGAGTTATGAGCTTCAGTCAAGATTTCATCTTTAATATCTGGTATTGCTGGAACCCAAATTCGTCCCTCGAACCTTAGCAATCCCTTGGTATCAATCTTGTACTTTACCTCACTACCCTAGCCCACTCTTTCCTTGATTTTTCTGCATTATTCATCTTGTAGTTGAGCATTCTTCACTTTGTTCACTAAAGTTGGACTAGCTTCCATCTGGAACAATCTTTCATCGGATTCTTTTGGAAATTTATTTCCAACTCTAGCCTTGCCATTGCTGAAATGAGCTCCTCCTGGTTAGTTAACAGCATCAACTTTTCCCGATCCTTTTTGCTCAAGGCATCGATAACCACATTTGCTTTGCCCGGATGATAAAAGATCTCACAATCATAACCTTTTATCAATTCTAACCATCTCCTTTGACGCATATTTAGATCCTTCTGTGTGAAAATATATTTTAGACTTTTATTGTCTGTGTATATCTCACATTTCTCCCCATACAGATAATGTCTCCATATCTTCAAAGCAAACACCATCGCAGCCAACTCTAAATCATGAGTCGGGTATCCTTTCTCATAGTCCTTTAGTTGCCTTGATGCATACGCAATGACTTTGCCATTTTGCATAAGGACACAACCTAATCCTTTATGTGATCCATCGTGTTATACACCACAAAGTTTCCCGTATTATCCGATAATGACAACACAGGTGTCATGCTAAGCCTCTTTTTCAAATCACGGAAACTCTCTTCACACTTTTCCATTCAAACAAATATTTTAGATTTCCTTTTCAAATTTGTTAATGGAATGGCTATCTTGGAAAAGTCTTGAATAAACCATCTATAGTAACCTGCCAATCCCAAGAAATTCCTCACCTCTGATGGTGTCCTAGGTTTCTCCCAATTTATTACAGCTTCGACCTTTGATGGATCCACTGTAAGAACCATGAATTTCATGAATAACTAATTATTTTAATATAATAAGAAAATGAATATATATTTGAATATAAATATTGATGTGTTGTAAGATGAGTAATTCCATTAGTGTAAATTGAATTTATATGAGGATTGAGAATTTTGGAATGCCTTGTGTGGCATGAGAATGGAAGTTAAGTGAGTTAATTAAGAGATTAATAAATTAAAGTGAAGAGAATAATTAGTTAATATTATATTATTGTGGGGTTTCGACACATAAACGCAGCGAAAATAAAACAAATTTTCAAAGCAATTTCGAAACCCTAAAACAGGATCCTTGCGAAAATCATATTAATTCAGTGGTTAGAAATTTATACCGATTATTGAAGGTGAAATTGATGCGATCGAAACTCCAGCGCAATCCAAATGAACTGCGCCTCTACGGTATCCACACGAACGCCCCGCAAATCGTCGTACGATCTACAGTAAAAAGAACTTCGATACTAGCCACCAAGGATGAGGATTTTGAAACTTCTTCTCTCTAGTCTCTCTCTAAGAGCGGCTAGGGTTTTGGTTAATGATGTAATCCCTTAAATGGCTGATATATCTTATATATAGCAGTTAGAAGGAACTAATCAAAACCTAATCTAATTAAAATTCGAATTTATATATATATATATATATATATTAATTAAGTCCTACTTAATTAATATAAATATATATAAATTATCCTTTTTAATTTAAATTCGTGATTTAAATATTATCAATCATATTGATATATTTAAATCCTTACAATTTAAATTAATTCCCTTTTTAAATCACGTTCTATGTGTGTGGCCCTATAGGTTAGTATTACATTGTCAATAATTTTAAAATCATATTATAAAATTATAAACAGTGAGTGGCATCTAGTAATGCATCACTGCTACCCAAGTAATAATAAGATCGATGATTCGATGCAACCTTTTCGTGACCAATGTTTCAATATAATTTAATCCTCTTAACCTTGACATCCTAGATTAAACTCGAGTCATGGAATGTGTCATACTTTTCATAATTTAATCTGAGTTTTCTTGATCAATGAGTAGACTATATGAAACAAATCACTATTTGAGTATGGCCATGCATTTCATAGTCCTACTCAATCAATAGGCCCTATGGATATCACCCATAATATATAGGAGGGTTAAATTCCATCTAGATCACTCATATTCCTCACACGATTCATGATGTACCCAATAATCATCTTTATTGTCCACCCTATTAAAGGTGACTTTTGATGATATCAAAGTACATAAATTCCCGTGTAGTAATATAGTGATTTCAGGTCGGAGGATTATTACATCATTGTCACTATGAGAATCGCTAATGACACTTCGCATAATGTTCCACATAGAATTTTCATGGTGGGTATGTCCATTACATCGTTCTCTAACATGTTCCTATGAATTGACTTAATATCTCATATATTTATGACCAATGAGATTTGGTCATCAGTCAATCCACATACTAGTCTCAATGCATCATTGTTATCCCATCAACAATGATACTCGACTAGGGACATTTAAGAGCAATGATACTAATTGTAATTATATAATCTCATGTTTAAGTCACATACTTGATGTGACATCCCCAAATCTAGGTACTTCATTCCCACAAGACTTGGTGTTCACTTTCCATTCATTCATATCTATCTACCCAAATATAATAAAATATAAATCAAAAATCCTCCCTTAAAAAAATTACATCATTAATCAAAAAGTCTTCCCAGGTTGTCTAACCATAAACATCAATCCAGTGCTGAAATAAAATAATTATATCACATCATTAAATTTAAAGTCTATCATCATGACAATAAGTAAAATTACAAGTCTTCACCACTTGTACATTTTTCCCTTTCCTTTGCTAGTCGTAGGTTCATCGACCTTCTCAACTTTTTCTACAATGAGTGTATATATATGCAAAAGTGAGCAAAACAAATGCTCACAAGATATAACAATGAAACAACAATAATATAATAACTGCCAATGAATAGGCTCATCAAAACTGAATGGTACTCTATCAATGGTAACCAAAAACTGGAATCAAAATATGAAATATATCCGAGGGTCATAAGACCACGAACTACGTCCACGGTTACAAGTAATCTTTCAACTTTAACCTTAATAGTTATATTATAGGGACTTCACGTACTTAGGGGGATCAGCCCTTTGTACCATGTATTGTGCACAAACTTCTAAACGCATTGCGTACCCCCTATAATATGGTTGTTCTTCTCAGTTTTAGAGTACAAGTCCGCACCAAAGAAATCTTGGTTTGGATAACTTCAAGGGTAATTTAGAGTTCAAAGATCATCAGCTAAAGGATTAGTTGAATCAACAAGGTTTGATAACACTACAGTTGATCACTAACAACATAGTATGGAACAATGAATAATCATAGATGAACTATCTATTAATTAAACTTATGCTTGGAAATAACTAATACATAAGTATTGAATGAAACAGTAAACATTGCTCGAACAATAATAAGCTAAGGCTATGATATTATAAAATTCGAAATGAAATTACTGAACATACATTAACTGATAGCTAGCTGAAAACAAAACTTGCTCAATATGATAACAACTTGTGCAAAGTAATTTAAAATAAAACAGCTCAATAATAGAGACGAGAGTTCAAAAAGCTACATTCATTATAAAGGAATAGAACTTAAGAAACTTGCTTAACTATAAACAAGTTAGAGTGAATCAACCATAATTATAATTCCAATAAAATTAAGGTTAAAGCTTGCTCAAATGAAATTTAGGAACAAATGACTTGATCAATAACAGTTTAAGATAGGAAACTTGCTCAATGTAAAGAAATAAGGTTTTGAAAACTTGCCTCGTACGTAAGCTATAAATTTACCACTCACGTTCACCTACACATAGTATTAGAATTACCATATCTATTAGATATACTAACATCCACATTCCAAAATAACACTCACCTCTAGCTAAACTTGTTATTTTAGTACAAGTCTCACCTTACCATACACATTTCAGAATCACAAGTGTAATTTCATAACACTTATTCATTATTCACGAAGTTTCTTAATTCATAACATATCATTTTACAACATACTAATTTTACATTTTTAGAGTTACTAACCACATGATACTATTCTATTTTAACCTTTTCATTACAAGTTTCTTACATTAACACATCACTAAACAAGGTTACATTAAGGTTTCAAAGTCTGCAGAAATAACAGAATTCACTGGTTGCAGCGGACTATCTGGCGCTACCACTAGCCATGATTTTATTTAGATTCTCATGCCACATATGCATATAATACCTTCAAGTGACAAACCGAGATTTTGTAATTTAATTTTTAATATTTATTGGATTGAATAAATATTTTTCGATGAACTAATTATTAGATTAAATAATTAATTGGTGAAGTTATGGTAGATTAATTTAATTATATGTGTTATATGTATTAAATTAATGTGGAGAATTTTATTATTCGAAGTATGTGATTATGTGAGCTTCTTGTATTAAAAGAAATATTTAATAAGCTTAATGTTATTTTTTTATTAATTTAATTAATAATTAGGGATTTAAGAATTTGACATTGTTATCAAAGGAGAAATTTAATTATGTGACTATGTGAATTAATGAGAAATTATTATGTTTTATTTAAATAAATTAAATAA
This sequence comes from Panax ginseng, assembly GCA_020205605.1. Lineage (NCBI taxonomy): Eukaryota > Viridiplantae > Streptophyta > Magnoliopsida > Apiales > Araliaceae > Panax > Panax ginseng. Next base: position 96,234,303 of record CM035129.1, read on the forward strand.
GATTTTGATTTATTTTATAAAGGAGTGTGACATTATTTAAACTATATGATAAGGTTTTATTAAATTAAATGGTTTTTGAAACTTTTCTTGCTAGCCAAACATGGCACTAAGGGAGGTTATGGGCAGTTAACCCATGACTGGGTAACTGACCACCAACGCGTCAGTTCATTCTTTTATTTATACATCTTCTTTCTTTTTCATTATTTTGGCTAAGTTTGGTTAAGCACTTACACAGAGAGATACAGTGAGAGTTTGAGAAATTTGAGAGAGATTGTGAGTATTGTGATTGTAGTAGAGAGAATTGTCATCCTTGTTCATCTATGCTTGGGTAATCCTTCAACCCAATTCTTTTTACGTCTTTTAGTTTTATAAAATATGGCTCTCCATTTTCTATAAAATTCTTTGTGGTTGGAAAGTGTATTGAATGTGTGGTTATATACGTGATTTTATGTTATGGTAGCATATTAATATGTATTTTATATGACACCATATCACCAATTTTATAAAATTTCACAATACGTGATTACAGAGTATGTTATATAGCCAGATGGCCCTTATACATAATTTTAATATGTTAACCATAAATTGTTTTACAAAATTCACAATGGTATATGATTATGCATCCTAAAGCGAACAAAACGAAGTTTGAATGGTTGAATTTGGTTTTATAACGAATCTGTGGCGTTTAATGTTAGGATTTATGTTCAAAACTTCAAGAACATCAAGAACAGTACAATTTGTATGCTTTAATTATGTGATTATGTGTTTTAAGGGGTGAAAATCACTCCATAAATGTTAGGTATTGATTATATATGAATTCTAGCATGTGGGTATGTCTAAATTCGTGTAAAAATAAGTTGATTGGAAATTTTTAGCCATGTTCTGCAATTTTCGCGAATTGTAGAACTGGAACTAGAGTCTCTCATGTCATGGCGCCCAACTCCTGTATACAAATCCCACGCCATGACACCAAGAATAGGCTTATAAGTGGTATACAATACCACTTAGCAGCGTCGTCCGAAAAAATAATTTTTTAAGTGTTCAAGTATAGAAATGTGATAGCAACTTAGTCTAATGATTATAAAAACTTGTTAGACATATAATGAGGTGTTAGAATAAATTCTTAACATGTCCATAACACAATTACGTGTAAATTGAATGATCAAATGCATAGTTAGCTTATTGTCGTGAAGTCTTATTTTTTTTAGCAATAAGTGTAGTAATTGACTAAGTATAGTCATGAACTTGAGTTAGACAAAGAATAAACTTGTGATGTTTATTACGTGATAATTGATTGGTATTGTGAACATGAATGATATATAGGATTTTAATCAAAGAACGAGTTTTATAATGTGTAATCTACGCACGAGGCAAGTTTCCTAACCCTATTTGTTATCATTGAGCAAACTCTCATTATTATTGATTAAGTCTGTTTCGTATATTAAAGCTTATTAATCCTTCAAGCATGATGTTGTTATACAATAATTATTCTATTGTATACTTTTGAGATTTTATCCAAGTTAAATTATCAGTTATTGTTAAACCTTATTAGACTAGCGAACCCTTATTGATTCGACTAGTCCATAGTTGATGAGCGTTCTAAATTTGAACCCTTGATGAATTATCCAAACCAAACTTCCTTTAGTGCGGACTCGAATGTCGAATCGAGATGAACAACCTCAGATAGGGGATTACTTACGCGTTAGCGTTAAGATATTGTGCACGATATGGTACTAAGAGTGATCCCCTAAGTACGAGAAGAAGAGTCCATAGTCTTATGATCATTAAAGGTTTCAAGTATAAACACTTGACAACCTAGGACATAGTTCAAGGTCTTATGACCCTCAGAAGTTCTTTTGATTCTTGTTATTCATTCTTGATTCAAAAGTTAAGCTTTTATATCAGAAGTTGTTAATTCATTCGCATGTTATTATTAGTATTTGTTATATTGTTATACTTGTGGGCAATCGTGCTCACTCTTACGTAATAATAACATTGCAGTTAAGAACGAAAGAGCAGACGAACCTTCCACTAGTAAGGGCAAGGGAAAGATTAGCAAGTAATGAAGACTGATTATTTATGTGGTTATGTAATGTTATTTAGAATTGATGTATTTAAGACTTATTTGTTTATGTTTCCGCACAGATGATTTATGGTTAGAGTAACCTGGGATTTATTTATTATGCAGTTGATGTAACCCCATAAGGGGAGAGATTTATTATTTATTATTCTATCTATTTCATGGTTTGCATTTATTTATGGGTAGATAGATAGATGATGTTTGTACAGTGAACACCAAATCCTGTGGAAATGGAAGTACCGGATTTGGGGTTGTCACAGCCCGCACGGCAGCACTAGTTCCAGTTTTGCAGAACGTGATTTCGACACTGTTCTTAAGCCAACTAACATGAATTTCATCCACAAAACAGTAAATTAAGCATATGTAATTGGTATAAAACTAACACAAACATAATTTCTTACATATTCAACCATTTAACACAATTAAACAACAACTTCAACTAATTTAAATTCTTAAATTTCATGTTTTCATATAAAAACACCATTTTTTGACATTCTTCATAGAAATCATCACTATGATCACAATTCTTGTTCAAATTACTTCATTCAAACTGTGTTCTCTTTGTTTATTAATGGACTAGCATAATCAAGACTCAATTTACAGATTAACATACAAATTGACCACCATATTTGGTACTTTTACAAGCTATATGAAAAAAATATATATACTGTAATAGTTTTCTTCCTTTTTATCCGTAATTAGCATAACAATTTCATGTTTTCATACAAACTCAAATATCACCAACACGTATAATCACCACAATTCAACAGTATAGTAACTATTCAAAAAATGGAATTCCACGAGTTTGAAGCTTCATGTCGAGTTTGAAGCTTCATGTCGTAAAACTCATATATATATATATATATATATATATATATATATATATATATATATATATATATCAAAATTATACGAAATACCTTCTTATGCTTAAACAATCCTTGTTAACTAACTAATAATTGCTTCAAATCACGAGACTTCTCTCAATCTCTCTATTCTCTCAAGCTTCTCTAAAACTTCTCCTCTTTTTCTCTTCTTAGGCTTAAGCCATATGTTTTCACGTAAAGTAAAATACACCCAACGATAAAATCAAACGTATGAAACCGCTAGTATACTTTTTATTATAATAATTACATATCGATTATAAATATATTTTATATTATTTTATTTATTTATTTATTAAAATTAAAATTCAAAATTCAAAACCTATAAAGCTATGTTTGGCAAATATTAATTAAAATAAAGACTTAATATCTTTAAGCCTTTTTTGGTTAAATCAATTTAAAACTACTTTAATTTTATTTTAATAAACAATTCAATTTATAATTTATAATCACATATTATTTATTTGCCATACCCAACATTAAACAAATAAATTAATTACACATACCATATTTTAAATAATTTTTCCACTTAAACAAATATCACAAAATTATAATCTCATTATAATTTTATTTAATAATTTAACATACCATTTTAAATTATTAAATTTAAACAATAATATAACATCTCATGTTATCTTACAACTCTCTAAATTATAAATTAAATTAATTTAGAATATTATCTAATAAATTTAATTCATAAATATTTACTAACAACAACCACATCAACATCAATTAAAATATTTATTTAATTTAATAATTATTTTGAATTACAAATTATAAAATCTTGGATTGTTACACTTGAAACTATATAATTTGTATCCCTATTCTAAGAAATTTTATTATGTTAACATTTATATAACGCAGTAAATAAAACCATAATAAAATCATTCATTTATTCAATCAAATATAATATCAAAATGTTAAGCAATTATATCAAATAATTGGCCTCTAGGGCACTAACTCTAACAGTTATTAATTAATTGTTATTGTGAGTAGTAGAATATTATTGAATGGAGTAATTTACATAATTGTTTAGTATGGAAAGATAGTAAAAGAGGGTATTATCTATTAAGTGAAAGGGATTAATTAATTGAGAATAGGAATTTTGTAACAGTAACTAAGTTAAGTTAAAGAATTTTCTAGAGTAAGCGCAATTGCGCCACTCTTATCTTAACCAAATACAGATTCTACTGGCCGTAGCAAAGACTTGGAAAATAATTTCCACTAAGTGCATGAGTTATAAAGATGAGTTGTTAGTATTAGAAGAGAATAATAAGAATAATAGATCAAGTTACCATTATTATTATGTGAACATTATTATTAAATATTATTTCATGTTACTATGTGTAATATGGAAAATGTGGATAGTAGTATTATATAATTACCTATTGCTTAAGATTAAATGAGGTGTGGTATTTAATTGTGGTTAATGATATACAAAAATATATAGTAAAAGTAATTAAATCATAAAGTTGATTTAAATAGTTTTGTTATCTCATCTTGTGTGATGAGACAATTAAATGTGTACTCTAAAATATGGGAGTAAATAAATGTATGTTATTAAAATATTTATTTCAATACCGATGTGTAAGTAAATAGTAGAAGAAGATATTAGATTGTTAGTGACCAATTAAATTGAGTCCATACACGTTATAAATATTAAATTATGTGTACTAATGTACATGGATTATATGATGTGAGTACATAAATAATCCCTAATTTTTCTAATATAGTAACAATTGTACATTAAAATTACATTTTGGGAATTAAAGTAACTAAGCTAAGAAAACTAAACCCGTTGCTGAGAATTGAGAAGCTTAGTTGAACAAACAGTATTTGAACAGTAACCTACACTCTATTTACGTAACTTCCAAACTGTAATCATTGGCTATAGAAATGACTGATGGTGAGTGGTTGAACAACTCTTAGTTAACCAGTGTATTTTCCTTCTACACCATGGATGCAACCTTTGGTGTAAAGCCTTTAGCCAGTCCACCATTCCTCTATAAAATGGTAGCTATGTTACTAAATTCACGTTGCTGTGTTTTGTCTGTTGAAATTCTGAGAATTTGAGTTTGAGTGTTTGTTGTTTAAAGAAGAGTCTAGCAATCTCAAAAGGGAGAAACTAAGCATACTAAGCTTCAAAAGGTATAAAAATCCTAACTTTTGTTCTTAGTTGGGTTTTGTCAAATTCTTGAAATTTCTTAAAATTCTCTATCAATTGATATAAATTAGCATGTTATCATGTGGTTATGAAGTATGTTTACATATATAGAACCTTTAATGATGGATTTGAACATGTTTAAATCGAGAAGAATCAAAGTTAGATGATGCTCTGCAAACCAAAGTATGTTACTGGAGTTTGTCTAGGTAGGGCGCAGCTACGCCGAACCCAATATATGAATTTGATTTTTGTTCCCAATCTGGTTAATTCTAGCATACTAATATGACTTGAACATGCCTGAAAATAAATATAACATGTAGTACAAAGCTTTCTTATAAGATAGGTAATAAACAACATAATTTAGTAGAAGATTTATAACAAAATAAACTTTGATGGAACTTATGTTCTGCAAATTCTGAGCTTGATGATATATACGTGAAAGTTGTATGCACACAAGCCAATCATGTTTGATGATAAAGCATATACTTTGTAATAATCTTATTCATTTATTAATAAAAAGTATTAATTTATTAAAGGCTTTTAATTATCTACATGATGTTGATTTATAATATGTGATAAACCCATAGTTTTAAGCAATGCTTTTAGAATAATGATGATGATCATTCTAATGAGATCTAAATTCTTAGAAAGCTTAAAACTAAAATAGTTCCCAATCATTGGATTACTAAATTGGGGATTAGTGAATCCGGATAGATTGGTACATACGTTGCTTGCTCATTGGATGAGGATGATTGATCTTATGATCATTTGTGTGGAGACACTAAAGCAAGTGTGTAGGTGCTTATTAGAGAATAAGTTCACTAAACGTGGCTCGCTAAGGAATACCAAATGGAGTTTTACATGCCTGTCAATAGGAATTCCTATAGTGATAGTAGTACAAGTGATCCTTGGACTTGAGATCATCATAGTATCTTGTGTATGATGAGTTATACTTTGACTTATTCCTTAAGACCCTTAGGGTATATCAAAGGGTATGCTTGGGTATAATAAGTTGTACATGGAGATAATGTATGATCAATAAAGAATCTACCGCTTCTAGTAAAAGAAGAGAAATGTCATATGTGATTCGATAAATGATAACCCAGTAGTCCTTGGCCAAGGTAGAATGAAATTAGAAAGGAGTTTCTAATTTGCATTATTTGGAGTTGTGTATTTAAGGATCGAAATACATATAATTAAATAAAATAAGACTTGACAGTAATTCTATGTCTTATATTTAATTGGGACATTGTATGGTGGAATGATTAAATTGTACGGTAACTATTTACTCAAAGGTTCTTTTATGATTAATGTTGAAATCTATATTATCTGAAAAGTCGTTAATCGCTAGGGAGACTTATCCCTATTGATTGTAGAATAAATATTATTTATTTAAATAAATTATTATTTTAATTTATTTATTTAAATAAGATTTGAATTGTTTTAATTGATTTATTCACAACCGGTTTAATATGGAGAACCTAAAGGGTCACACCATAAAAGGAAGAATAATTATTTAAGAAATAAATGACATAATCATAATAATAAGTTAAGTATATTTAATTTAGTCTATGGTGATGGAATAAATTAAATAGCTTAATATTTTTATTTAATATTTTGAAAATATTAAATATAATTAATAAGAGGAGTCTTATTATTATTATTGCTATTATTATTATTTAATTCCTAATGGAGTTTGGAAATTAATTAATAAAAGTACTCTCATATATCCTAATGAGATTAGGATGCTAATTAATTAAAAGAGTTTAATTAATTATTCCTAATAAGATTAGGAGCCTAATTAATTAAAAGAATTTAATTAATTAAATAAAACTTAATTCCTTAATTGTTAAGGAAGGTTGCCTACATATATAAATAAGAGGAGCCTTATTATGGATGAGGTGGTTGACACTTTCACAAAAACACGTGAATACGTAATTCCAATAGTTAGAAGAGTACACCATTTTTTATGAGAGATAGAAAAACTAGGGTTTTGTCAAATACTCATCTTCATGAATTTTTCTTCTTCCTTGGTGGATCATCTCTAGAGGCCAAACACTTGGGTGCCTAATGTTGATCAAAGGAAGGAACAAAACCCGACGGATTCAAGTTAAACACGAAAAGGATTGGAGGTGAACTTGTACCTGAGGAAGCTCGAATTTTCATGGGTATGATTCTTGTTCTTTATCTTTTCGTTTAATTAATAATTGTGCATAAAGGATGATCCGGGTATATGTTTATAAAATTTTAAAACTCTAATTTTTATACTTCCGCTTATTTTGTGCAATTTGATTGCGTTCATGAATATTACAAACCTAACGGTGGCATCAAAGCCAAACCTTTATGTGAATTATTAATTATTTTAATTTGATATGTATATTAATATGTGTGTAGAATAATTTAATTGGGCATAATTTATTCTATAAAAGTATTATTTTATAAACAAAAAAATAACATTCACGAAACCATTTTTTGAAAAACGTTTTGTTTTATTTGGTTGAATCCGTAATCCGCATGGATGTTTTTCAAAAGCTGATGTGAACTTGCTAATTGTGACGCCCCCAAAACAGGTATACATCACCCATCTTGAGTCGCCAAATACATGGTACAAAATTTAAATACAACAGTAGTGTAAAATACAACAAAACATAATCTAAGAGTATTAATAAGAATATTGTCATCTAGATAATATCCACACTCAATGGAGTCCTCATTACATTTATTGTCACACTATTAAACAGAATAGTGAGGATTACTAATGCTATCATATGGACTGTCACTCCATTCTCCGACTAGACCCGGCTACGTTCTCATTTCCTGAAGAGAACAGTGAAGAAAGGGTGAGCTCAACTAGCCCAGTAAGAAATATTATGACTAAGATAATGCAGAATAAATTATCATTAGCCTTCAACAATGTTAAACCGATAAAATACAATAGACATCAAGTTTAACTGCAAGTATGAATAAGCAATCCATTAGAAGAGTCAAGTAGAGCATGATATCTACTATCTTCTATGATTTAAAATGTTTTCATCAATTTTTATCGCTGAGACTCAACTTAATAAATAAACCACATCATCGAATCTTTCCTGCACTACGGGCCAAGGATATTCATTAAATCATCAATGGTGATGACTATACCGAATAATCCGTGGTCATAATCATACCTAAAACTGTCCATCAATGCACTTTAGGCCACTGAGGACTTTCACCACATCATTCGTCACATTACGGTCATGATTATACCAAATAATCTCTGGTCATAATCATACCAAGTCCATCTATGCACGTAAGCCAAAGATGACTTTCATCACAGTATAAGCATGAGGATGATGACAATGATATAAGCATTAATCAAACGAAAATAAGGATAAATATTAAAGACTTTAAATTTATCCAAATATTATCAATCACTTAATAAACTCATAATCTAATATTATTAATATTATAACAATATTTTAATCACTTCTTAAACTTATAAACAATTTATTTCAATTGTTTACACTTTATAAAATAATGCATTTAATCATTCAAAAATGCCATACTCATAAGATTTCATCACCAATGATCAAATCCTCATCGAAAAATCAGATATACCCTATATATAGGATTCCCAAGCCATAAAATCCTATTTTTCAATTTTGTTACTTCACATAACATATTTAATTCATTTACTCATAACTAGTTCATTTTCATGAAAAATACCAAATCAGTCCCAAAAATATTTCTTTTCTGAAATTTAGCATAATATAGTCCCATATTGAACATTTATTTTTCTTGGAATTTTTAAAATTCATTTACTATTTTTCATATGGCCAAAACTGCAAAATATTTAGACATTTATCATAAATTGTACTTTTGGCCAAAAATTCCAAAATTCACAGGGTATACACCTGTTATATACATGTACTCCCAATATGCCACAGTTCCTACTCCATCGAGGATTTCAAATGGGCCAATTAAATCGAGGGTTGGGATAACGCCTTCTTGAACCTTCTTCTTCACATTCATCAGATTCGGGTGTGTAGCTTGAGCGGCTTTAACTTTATCGATTAAAGTCGATTCTACTCATATATTTGATATCACCACGTGGGTCCTTAGAGTCTTTAACTCTATCTTCATCATTTGTAAGTTATACGATATGGGTTTTGCACTGGGGTCAATAGAAAATTCGATTTCACGCTCTAGGGGTAAGCTAAGAAGTCTTCAGGAATACGTCAGGAAATTTATTGACAATAGAAATATCATTCAAAACTATGACCCTCATCCAAGACTTGGATAACACGTCACATTAATATCTATCAACTTACCACCGTTATTCACGACATCCCCTACGGATATTCTAGCTTCGGTGTATTCCAAGACTTGGAAGTCACCAACGAAAGGCTCAGGGCTCTTTACTTATGGCTTGATATGACAATGATTGACTTTAGTGGTTTGGTTTCTTGAATTCACATAACAGGTTGGTTAGGAATATGAAAGCTAACAACCTTATGAAAATAATCGATTTTAGCATGATGAGTAGTTAACCAATCAATCCCTAAAATCACATCAAATGCAAGAATTTTCAAAGAAATAAGATCTACAGGTAACGTGAAAGTGTCGATTTGAATTAAACAAGATTTATAAATAGTGGAGGTAATGAATGTTTCTCATAACAGAGTTTCAACAGATAAAAGAGCCAAGTTCAAACATTGAACACCATTAGGTGAAATAAAAGAGTGGGTAGAACTGGTATCGAATAAGGTATACACTTCGCAAGAGTTTATGATTAACTTACCCGTGATAACTTCATTCGGGTTCCTCGATAAATGCTCTCACTTAAACTACCGAGTTTGACTTGTCTAGGACATCCTTTGGCGTCACCATCCCAGTTGGACTTAAATTTGCTATAGAGTACATTCCACCCTTAATTGCTTCGCCACATTCCTGATCCATGATTTGAATCATTACTCTCCGATCCATATCGAATTGGGGTTGACCGTTCTGCACCGGGTAATTCCGAATTCGATGTTGGATTCTCCCAATTGCTGTCCAAAAAGCGAAATCTATTTCATTTATTTTGGCCTTATTAGATCGGACGTCTTTTTCTACAATATTAACGCGTCGTGCGGCTTTTACCTATGCATCATCTATTCTCATTCGGTCATTTGCTTCTTCTTTTATCAAAACCTTGATCATAGCATTCTCAGATTCTAGCTCTAATATCTTATACTCTGCCAAAGAGTGCTTCTATTCAAGCATCGCACATCGGGTAACACAATTTTGAATTATTGCATCCCTTTGCTCTACGACCGCCTGCCGTTCTTCAGCTTGCTCTTCTAACTCATGAATACAATTTTGTAATTCTAAATTTTGAACATAAAATTCTTCTAATAAATTCTCTTAATGTTCCTCTTCTTCCTCACTCTCAGCTGCTACCTCTGCGAATAGCTCGGGTACAGCTATTAGTTCTTCACTCACCACGTAGATATCTCTAATTTCTTCTTCGTTTGACATCACATTAACCTGGTTGGTGATTAAAGGTGTCTCAATGATCTCATGTGCTTCATTGTTGATCTCAACATTTTCAGATGCCATTTTCAAACACCGTCACAAAAAAAGGGTTTATTAACATATCACATATTATCCATATACTCTGACCGACCAATTAAATAACAAATAAACTTAGGTAGGTCATACTAGCGAAGGAATTCCTCGTCTCTCCCCTCCTAGTTCTTGTCTCACATCTCAGCCAAGGATCATATCCCTAAGCTTTGATACCAACTATGACGCCCCCAAAACAGGTATACCTCACCCATCTTGAGTCGCCAAATACATGGTACAAAATTCAAATACAACTTAATTATACAACAGTCATGTAAAATACGACAAAACATAATCTAAGAGTTTTAATAAGAATATTGTCATCTAGACAATATCCACACTCAATGGAGTTCTCATTGCATTTATTGTCACATTATTTAACAGAATACTGAGGACTACTAATGCTATCATCTAGATCGTCACTCCATTCCCCGACTAGTCCCAGCTACGTTCTCATTTCCTGAAGAGAACAGTAAAGAAAGGGTGAACTCAACTAGCCCAGTAAGAAATATTATAACTAAAATAATGCAGAATAAATTATCATTAGCCTTCAACAATGTTAAACTGATAAAATACAATAGACATCAAGTTTAATTACAACGGAATAAGAAATCCATTAGAAGAGTCAAGTAGAGCATGATATCTACTATCTTCTATGATTTAAAATGTTTTCATCAATTTTTATCATTTGACTCAAACAATAAATAAACCACATCATCGAATCTTCCCCGCGCTACTACTTTTGCCAAGGATATTCATTAAATCATCAATGGTCATGACTATACCAAATAATCCATGGTCATAATCATACCAAAAAAGCGTCCCATCAATGCACTTCAGGCCACTGAGGACTTTCACCACATCATTCGTCACATTACGGTCATGATTATACCAAATAATCCCTGGTCATAATCATACCAAGTCCATTTATGCACGTAAGCCAAAGATGACTTTCATCAAAATATAAGCATGAGGATGATGACAAAGATATAAGCATTAATCAAACAAAAATAAGGATAAATATTAAAGACTTTAAATTTATCCAAATATTATCAATCACTTAATAAACTCATAATCTAATATTATTAATATTATAACAATATTTTAATCACTTCTTAAACTTATAAACAATTTATTTCAATTATTTACACTTTATAAAATAATGCATTTAATCATTCAAAAATGCCATACTCATAAGATTTCATCACTAATGATCAAATCCCTCATCGAAAATCTCCATATACCCTATATAGGATTCCCAAGCCATAAAATCCTATTTTTCAATTTTGTTACTTCACATAACATATTTAATTCATTTACTCATAACTAGTTCATTTTCATGAAAAATACCAAATCAGTCACAAAAATATTTCTTTTCTAAAATTTAGCATAATATAGTCCCATATTGAACATATATTTTTCTCGGAATTTTTAAAATTCATTTACTATTTTGCATATGGCCAAAACTGCAAAATATTTAGACATTTATCATAAATTGTACTTTTGTCCAAAAATTCCGAAATTTATAGGGTATACTCCTGTTATATACATGTACTCCCAATAAAAATTTCACCAATTTTGGAGTTAACCACAAGGAGTTATAAGGGTTTACTTTTAAAATACTCTTTTCCCATAAAATCCATAACTCTTAATCTATACATCCAAAAATCGCCATCTTTGGACACAATATAGAAAACTCATGAAATTATCATTTCAAATATTTCAAGAATTTTTGAGGGTCAGAAAAATTACGAAACTGCAAATGGATTTTCACCCACCATGTGGTAATCCACGTAAACAGATCATTTCCATAATTTAATAAGGAATGAATACAAAGGATCATTCACCATGCATGTGGTAATCCACATAGACAGGTTATTCCAACATAATAATAAAGAATGGAATAACAGAAGAATTCACCATGCATGCGGTAGACCGCATAGACAAGTTATTCCCAACAGAATAATAAAGAATGGAACCAGGTCATGCGTAATCCGCACAGACAGGATATTCCAATAGAATAATAAAGAATGGAACAACAATAGAATTCACCAGGCATGCGAAGACCGCACAGACAGGTTATTCCAACAGAATAATAAAGAATGGAACCAGGTCATACGTAATCCACATAGACAGGATATTCCAACATAATAATAAAGAATAGAACAACAGAAGAATTTTACCATGTATACGGTAGTCCGCGTTTACAAGTTATTCCAACAGAATAATAAAGAATGGAATAACAATATCTCTCTTCATGAATATGAAAGAAATAATACCCCTTACCTTAGAAGAAATTGGATATTGGAATAGTGAGGTAGCAAACTTCTCTTCTTCTTTCTCTCTATAATTTCTCTCTATAATAATTTCTCTAAAGCTTTAGTGAATTGGTGAGAAATGAAGGAAGAATGAGCTTCTATTTATAGAAAAATATAGTTTCGATAATTGCACGTTTTGGGGCTCGAAATATTACAGTACAATACCATTAACTTTTCTTTCATTTTTAATTTAGTCCAACAAGTATTATCAAACTTGCACCACCTCCCCTAATAGTAAATAATGTGAATCAATAGTTCAATCATGTGAATCAATAGTTATAATCATGTGAAAATGCGAATTACAGTATAGTATCTCCATCTATACCTCCATTTTTAACTTAGTCATGCAAGTATTATCAATCTTGCACCAACTCCCCTAGTAGTACAAGAATGTGAATCAATAGTACACACATGTGAACAAATAGTTATAATCATGTGAATTAATAGCAGTTAATTGCTTATTTATCTGGTTAATTACCCGATTGGTCAATATAACCTCCAGACATCAATTATTATCGAAATAAATGTCGATTTCCACTAACACTAACAATCCCAACACAATGAAAATATTTTTCTCAAAAATTTTATTTTTGAAATTTCAAAGTTTGACTTTTTCTAAAAGAGTCAACTGTTGACTTTTTTGACCAAAAAGTCAACCCCGATAAATTTTGTGTTTATAGTCTATTTCTACTAATTTCATCGCTCCGGACTCAAATATCACGTCCGCGTCTCCAAATTCAACTCCAAACTCAAATTCGATTTTTAATAACATTCCTCATTAATATTATAACTCACAATATTTAACAACCAGGTTGTTCCCAGGAAATAGGGGGCTTTCCGATAAGGATTTCTCCTTATTGGCGCGAAATTAGATGACCAAACCTCTCCTTGACAGAACTTCTAGACATTGTAAATATTGCAATTTAATAATATAAATAACTTTGTCGTCTCAATTATTGATTTAATAATATAACATATTATGCAGATGATACTGTGATAATAATCGAATCAATAATATGAGAGATATGATGCAGCAATTACTGTAGAAATAATTGAGTATAACTGGGTGACTTCTCACGTAAGCATCAATAATCAATATTGTGTGCTACTATGCAACCACACGTATTCGTTTTTTTTTTACCGGGTAGTTCAACAGCTTTTAATGAAGAACACTTCCGCCGTTATTTTTATAAAAGATAATTATGTCGCTTTTCTAAATACGACAATACCTCCGTTATTAGGGTCCACTAATGATTGTGGACGTCGCATTTAATATTTCCCGATAAAAAGAATATTCCCCGACCAATCGAATATTATATAACAACTTGCATATTTTGCAAAATTTATAAATATTACCCACAACTATAACATTATACCAAATCCACACCATAATATTAAAAAAAATTATTTTGAGAAATTGAAATCTTTATTCATAAAATTTGGGGTCTCACACTAATCATACGGATATATATAATTACTTAATATTATATATATATATATATATATATATATATATATATATATATATATCATTCTTCAATATATGCATTCGTGATTGATTACATTCAAAAGTTAAAGGGATCAGGAGCTTGATTCACGTGAATCATTGATTCTTCCCCACGAGGTGGCCACACGAGAATTATATATATATATATATATATATATATATATATATATATAATAATTTTATAATTAAAATAAAAAGTTTATTTTAATCTTAAAATTGGATTTCATGCTAAGTAATTAGAGTTGAAATTGGATTACATGATAACTAATTACAGTTGAAATTGAATTCCATGTTTCCTTGGGTTAAATGTAAAGTCGACCACTGAACTTTTCTGATATTTGGGTATTGAGCCCCTTTCTTCCGGTCAACGCAAACTGAGCCTCATTCTATTCAAAAATTTGGACTTTGAACCCTTAGGCGCCACATGTGCGTTGACCTGCTGGCGCCTACGTGACAGGTCTGACGTGGTTTTTAATATTTTAATTTGACATGAGCATTGTTGACATGGCGGCTTCTTTTGATTTTTTCCAAAAATTTGCCTTTTCAAGAATTTGAACTCACAACCTCAAATTTGAAACTTTGGCTATATGACCATTAGAGCAACATAAACCAACTATTAATATTTTGCAAGAATTAATCTTTATATCAAAACATAAGATTTTCCCATCTTGCCTAGCATTAGAAGTTGTAGTACTAATAATTATAAAAACAATAACAATAATAATAATAATAATAATAATAATAATAATAATAACAATAATAATAATAATAATAAATAAATAAAAAATAAAATAAAATAAAATAAAATAGTCTTAAATTAAACATCACTTGAATAATAAAAAATAGTGTCAAATTAAGAATATTATATAGTCTTAAATTAAAAATTAATCTCTAATTTTGAATAATATATATGAAGAAAAAGATATATATATATATATATAGTGTCGACGTCGGGATTTTTAGTGTCCCTTTTCGTTACTTGTTCTTTGGTGTTCTCATGTTAATGTGAGATTTGTTTGAAAAAATAAATGAAAAAGGTCCGACATGTATAATTTTGACGATTTAACTTTAAGAGTCGCCAGTTGGTGTATTTAACTGGTTGCACCAACGCAACCGAAAAAGATTTGCACATTGACCCAGTGATATGACACTGCTAAACGGGTCTGTGAAACCGAGATTCATTTAGGTTTGGGGGCTTGATTATGCGGAGGGAAGGTGTTAGGCACCTCCCGACATCCGTGTTACCACGGTGACCGCTACTTTTCAAAGAAACTATTATATGAATGTGTGTGTGTGTGTATGTGTGGATCAATGTGCAATTATTTGGAAGTAGTGTTGTACCTCGTTCGCTCCTATATACATAGGGTTTGAATTTATGAAAAATTCAGTTTTAAACAGGATATAGCAATGAAATTTTGTAAAAAGAGGTTTTTCAAACCCTGTGCTCAATAGTAATTGAGGCCTTTGATACTTCCATTTTATTTTTAAATGTTCGGCTTGTTTATTTTTATTTTCAAGATGCGAAGCATCTTCGAGAAAATAATATACAGCAGTGCCGAACTCCTCATGGGCATGACAGCCATCCAAGGAAATTCAGACACTATAAAAATAATGTACAAGCTGCTCACAGCTGAAAAAGGTCCATCATGGGAATCGAATCTAGATTCAGTAAACTGAATTTGTGATCACATGATTCCTAGGCTCACATGATACTGCAGTTTGTATGGAAAGCAGTAAGCAATTATATATATAAAAGCTGTAAAAGTGGTAAATATATATATATATATATATATATGGACATGATCAACCACCACTAAGTAAACTCTAGGTGGGACGAAATATAAATAAAACTGTAAAAGCGATCAACTGCCACGAAGTAAACTCCAGGCAGGACGAAACGTAAATAAAAGTCAAAAAGGCCACAAGTAAACTCCGTGCTCGACATAAATGTAAATATATATATATATATATATATATATATATATATATATACAAAATATATATATATATATATATAAAAGTAGTAAACGATGGGATATAAATCCGGGCTCATCTGGATATGTCCGATAACAATTATATATATATATATATATATATATATATATATATATATATAGCGTAAATGTAGGATGTAAAATCCAGTGCTCATCGAGATATGTCCGATAATGATTATATATATATATATATATATATATATAAGCAAATAAACGCCCGACATAAAGTTCAGGCTCAATCGAGGCAAAACTCGATAATGTTAGTCCATATAGAAAATATATACACATATATAAATATATATATATATATAGACAGAAATGAAAACCACACACCGAAGTCCGGGCAAACGCACACTACAGGACTCTCAATGTGTATAACAGTGTGTGCTAATATAGAAAGAAGGCTTTATAGAATGTAAGAAGGCTTACAGTGGGCTGCCAAAGTAGACTTCTATGACTCTATGTGGATAAACACTTAGCTCCCGCCGGATAAAAGTGTAGCTATATGTGAGCTAACAGGTGTTTAAACTGAGGGAACACTCAATATGGGTGTATACAGAGTAAATTGGACAGGGCTTTCTCGCCTTTTCTCTCTCCTTCCTCTTCTCAAATGGCTGACCCGAAGGTTTATATTTATAGACTGATGACCGCAGGTACACCTGCGGCAGCCGCGGTTATACCTGCGGCTGGTCGTGGTGCATCCGAACCTCGCGGGTCCCGTTGTCTCGAAGTACGTGGACTCGTGCACTGTAATGTCCGCTCGAACTTGCAGAACTTCAATCTGAGCATCCGAACGAGGTATATGTGACCTTCTTCGGACCGCTTGTGTTGAGAGTTACACAATGATATGGATTAGAGGTTGTACGAAGTCAGGAAAAGGGGTCTATGCCCATGGTCTTCAAGCTTCAAATTCTATCCAAGGTACTGTTATGCGTAATAGTCACTCAGGATTGTAACTCCTCGGTTCTTGTGGGACATTGTTGGATGTATGTATGTATGAAGTGTTGAGACGACGCGCAAGTGTTGAAGGGGGCAAGATGACGTTTGACTCTTTGTTGGGGTTATCACCGGTTTGAGTTGAAAGAAGATGTTGCTCAGGGTTACATCTGAGATTGGACTACGTGTTGGTATACTGCGATATCATCTTGTGAGAGAGAACGTTGAGGTGGTAAGATGACATTTGACTCCTCAACGGGGTTATCGCCGGTTTGAGCTGAAAGTAGACATTGCTCAGGGTTACATCTGAGATTGGACTACTTGTTTGTAAGCTGCAATATCATCTGTGGGAGAACCTGTCTTCCCGGTGTTAGCTCTGGGTCTGAGGTATGATTGCCTCGACAGGATGTCTGAGCTTGAAGCTGATAGCATGCATTTGAAATAAGCATTTTCGAAGTTATCATCAGAACTGCAACAGCAGTCATTGGGGTTATCGCCAAGGACAAAACTCGGGGTTATCTCTGAGGTTGGAAATGATCCTTCCGGTGTGTGTTCTGGGGTTGGAAATGATGTTCCCAGTGTGTGTCCCGGGTTTTGAGCTTGAAATTCTGGTAGTATCCGGAATGGATGTAAGCTATCTTCCAGGGTTATCTCCGAAACACTGATCTGCCCTCCTCCAATGTCAGTAATAGGCGTGCAAAAAATTTCGAGTGTCTACAGATGTCCCTCTTTATCATATTCATGCAATTCAAAGCATGGATAGGATAAAGAATCCTAGACACTTGAAATGCAAGTAAGGTAAACATGATGCTATATGCAGCAACATGATGCAAATGTATGATGCATGATTGTTAGGTAATCCTGTTGGGATGACAATCAGTGATGGCTTGGATATGTGATCCAAGTCTTCAAGGATGTTGATGTTGGGGCTATCACCAAAGTCTAGAATCCTAGACATTGGCTTATATTCTATAGAGGTGCCTCTTATGTATAAGAGATCTGTGGGGACAAAGTTTTGTCTATTTGAGGATGTGTATAACATATTCCCTCATTCTATCTGAAATTCTTCGCCATGATGATCATCATTGTCGGGGTTGCTCGACCTTCGTTGATGTGTGTATCACCGGATAGATCCCTACTGGGTGCATTGTCAAGGTTTTTTGACCTTCATTGATGTATGTGTCAATGGTCGCATTGCGTTGTAACCCCCACCGGGGATACTTGGATAAACTGCTTCGATGGGTTTATTTGTCATCGGTTGACATGACGTCAAGGTTGCTTGACCTTCATTGATGTGTGTATCAATGGTTGCATTACGTTGTAACCCCCGCCGGGGATACTTGGATGATTGAAAGATTTGTGTTGTGACCCCCGTCGGGGATACACAATCATTTGATAACTTCGGCGTTGTAACCCTCGCCGAGGAGGTTTAGCATTTCGTGGCTTGGCGTTGTAACCCCCGCCGGGGAGGTTTAGGGTTGTGGCCTTGCAATGACGGCATCGGACCTTTGTGTGGTATTGTCGAGCATGATCTGTGAAAGCTGAGCTTATTGGTATAGTATACCCTACATTCAGGTGAATACCAATGAGATGGTGAGAATTTAATTCTGACCCATACGAAACCAGGATTCCAGGCTATTCCGCTCAATCGCGTAGCATTTTTATTCCTGATTTGGCCTTTTCAGCTTGTGAGACCTCCTTTGCAACTCTAATTGGAGGGTTGTCAATCTCTCAGAATGGATCATTGATTTCTGTATATCCCTACCATCTTTGGTGTCTTGGGACTGGTATCTTTATTGAAAAGTGGAGAGGAGGGTGGTTTTTCCTCTCTGAGATTGACTGCACCACAGATGGTCGCCAGTACTTCTATTTATGAGAAGCCTAGTTAATTCCATCTCTTATGGGTTGGTATTGCTCTTTGAGGCACAATCGCAGCTTAGATGGTCACCGAATCTTCTATTTGTGAGAAGAGGTTGGGTAATTCCATCCTTTTAATCTGAAACCGATGAAATGTGGTGAATTGAAGGTTGATCCCAGTACCGTGTGACAAGTATTTTTGTTCTGATAGGGGTTAGACTGAACCATGAATGGCTGCCCATGTACTCCTATTGAAGAGGAGATCAAGTATGCGTAGTTCAAAACTGGTGTAAGAGGTTCAACGCTGAATGCGAAAGGCAGATAGGTGTAGAAATGTTTTTGTTATTTTTGTGAAGAAAGGGTAGAAATGTTTTTGTTGTTTATTATGACCGGGCCATATAGAATATGGTTGCCTACATACTCCCAGGTATCAAGGAGATCAGGTCGACGTAGTTCGCCCCTCAGGACGAATCGCAGCCAAAAGAAGTGTAAATCCCATGTGCAGGCTATACTGCTGGGAGAAGAAAGTTTGATCCCATAATGGGAATAAATTGCAGGTGTGGAAAAAGTTTGATCCCATCTTCAGGACAAACTGCAAGTGTAGAAAAGTTTAATCCTGTCTTCAGGATAAACTGCAAGTGTGAAAGGTTCAATCCCGTCTTCAGGATAACCGAAATTGTATGAAAGGTTTGAAATGAAGTGAAACCAGACTGCTGGTTTGAAGTGTATGTTTCCCTGAGGGGCAGAAGAGTATGTAGAAAGGAAAGGGTTTAAAACTGGAATGACTGGTGATTTGATGATCAACACCAGGATGTTTGTTTGATGGTAACCTCAGACATAGTACCGTTTCATGTTGTCTGAGTTGATAAGCTGTGGAAATTCATCGTCATCCATTTCTTACAATCTGAGAGCACCTCCTGTCAATACCTCCTTGACAACAAATGGTCCTTCCCAGTTAGGAGTGAATTTTCCCTTAGAATGATCTTGGTTGTCAATGATCTTCTTCAAAACCAAGTCATGTTGTTTGAACTGTCGTAGTCGGACTTTTTTGTTGTAGGATCGTGCGATCCTTTGCTGATATAACTGACCATGGAAGATAGCTGTGTTTCGTCTTTCGTCTATTAGAGACAATTGGTGATACCTATCTTGTACCCATTGGTCTTCATCTAACTGAGCATCCATCAACACTCAGAGGGATTCCATTTCCACCTCTATGGGGAGCACTGCTTCCATCCCATAAGCTAATAAGTAGGGGGTTGCCCCAGTGGAAGTACACATAGCAGTTTTGTAGGCTAATAAAGTCAGAGGCAATAGGTCAGGCCATCCTTTGTGATTGGCGGACATTTTCTGCATGATCTTTTTGATGTTTTTATTAGCCGCTTCAACAGCACCATTCATCTTTGGACGGTAGATGACAGAGTTAAGGTGTTTGATGTGGAATTTTCTACATAACTCCTTCATCATTTTGTTGTTGAGGTTCTTAGCATTGTCTGACATAATGACCTCTGGTTGTCCATATCGACAGATGACATTGTTTCTGATGAAAGCAATGATGACTTCTTTGGTAACCCTGGGGAAGGATGTTGCTTTTACCCATTTGGTGAAGTAGTCGATCATGGTAAAGATGAATCGATGTCCATTACTGGCTTTGGGCTCGATGGGCCCGATCACGTCCATTCCCCACATTGAGAAGGGCCATGGCGAACTCATATTGTGGAGTTCCCTTGGAGGGGCGTGGATGGAATTTCCATGAATCTGGCATTGATAACACCTCTTGACGTGATCATCACAGTTAGCTTTGAGTGTAAGCCAATAATGCCCTATTCTGAGGATCTTCTTGACAAGTAGGGGTCCGCTCATGTGAGGGCCACATACTCCACCATGGATCTCATCTATGAGTCTTTGAGCTTGGTCTGTATCCAAACATCTGAGGAGACCTAATCATGTATCTCTTTTGTAGAGTGAATCTTCGCTCAGGTAGAATTTCATAGCCAATCGATGAATCCGCCTCTTCTCAGTTAGGCTCACCTCAGTGGGTGTAGATCCATCTCGCAGATACTCCTTGATGTGCTGATACCAAGGGTTGTGGATGGGAGTTAGTTCATCCGATACTTCTCCAACATAATTCCTATAGACTGGGTCTTTTTGCAGAGCAAACGTGATGTTTGGCATGTTTTCCTTGTCAGATATATGAACCAAGGAGGCCAACGTTGCTAATGCATCCGCAAAATCATTCCTATTACGAGCAATGTGTAGAAAGGAGATTTCTTCGAACTCCAAAGCCATCTGTAGAACTTGCCGATGGTAAGGCAGTAAATGTAATTCTTTGGTTTGATAAATTCCTGTGGATTGTCTGATTACCAATTTGGAATCCCCAAAGACAGTTAACCGCCTGACGCCCATTGAACGGGCAAGTTTTAGCCCCATGATACAACCTTCATACTCAGCTGTGTTGTTGGTGCTGACAAACTGCAATTTGACGACGACGGGATACTTCTCCCCCATATTGCATACTAGAACTGCTCCGCTCCAGAACCTTCTGTGTTAACAGCTCCATCAAAATACATTTTCCACATACGGCATGTATCGTACTGATGTTGTTGCTAAATTATCATTACCCCTTCATCAGGGAAGTATGTTTTCAAGGGTTTGTAGTCCCCTGCAGGTGCAGTGTCCAGTTGATCCGCAATTCCTTGACCTTTGACAGCCTTTTGCGTCACGTAAACGATGTCAAATTGCTATAGGATCAACTACTATCTGGACAGTCGACAATTCAGTATGGGCTTACTAAACATATACTTAAGAGGATCTATGCGGGATATGATATGGGTTGTGTGACCATGGAGGTAATGCTGTAACCTTATGGAAGCCCATGCTAAAGCACAACAAGTCTTTTCAATTAGAGTGTACTTGTGTTCACTGATGCTAAATCTTTTGCTGAGATAATAGATAGCTCGTTCTTGGCCTCTATCGTATTTTTGCCCCAGCATACAGCCCATGGCATTGTCATTAATGGATAGGTACAAGAACAGGGGAACATCATCCCTGGGAGGTACCAAAATAGGAGCGTTAATCAACTGCTCTTTAATGGTAAGGAAGGCTTTTTGACACTCATCGTTCCATTTCATGGGGGAGTTCTTCCTTAACGGCTTGAAGATTAGCTCACAGGTTGCTGTGAGTTGAGAAATGAACCTACTAATGAAGTTGATTCTTCCCAAAAATCCCCGTATTTCCTTCTCTGTCTGAGGAATGGGAATTTCCTTGATGGGCCGGATTTTGGTAGGATCCAGTTCAATCCCTTTGTGGCTGACTAGGAAACCTAGCAACTTGCCTGACTTAACACCAAAGGCGCACTTGGCTGGATTCAACTCCAAGTTGTACTTACGCAACCTGTTGAAAAGTTTTCTGAGATGCTCTAAGTGGTCATCCTCCTTTCGGGATTTGACAATGATGTCATCCACGTAGATCTCTATCTCTTTGTGCATTAAATCGTGGAAAAGAGCCATCATAGCTCACAGATAGGTTGCCCCGGCATTGATGAGGCCGAATGACAACCATTTGCAGCAAAAAGTTCCCCAAGGTGTGATGAAAGCAGTTTTCTCACGGTCCTCCTCAGCGACCATAATTTGATGGTACCCCGCAAAGCAATCAGCAAAGGAGTACATGCCGTATTGAGTAGTATTGTCAATAAGAATGTGGATAAATGGCACGGGAAAGCTATCTTTAAGGCAAGCTTTGTTCAAATCCCGGTAATCCACGCAGACTCGCACCTTTCCTCCTGGTTTAGGTATGGGAATAATGTTTGATATCCATTCCAGATATGTAGACACCATGATGATGCCAGCTTGAAATTATTTCACAATTTCTTCTTTAACCTTTAAACTCCACTCAGGTTTCAATTGCCTGAGTTTTTGCCTAACTGGCTTGAATCCTTCTTTAATGGGAAGGCGATGAAGAACAATATCAGTGGACAAACCCACCATGTCTTCATGAGACCATGCAAACACATCCTAGAATTGGGTTAATAGTGCAACCATGTCATTCCGTTGATTTGTGGTAAGGTCTAAACCAATTTGGATAAGCTTAGGGTTGTCTAAGGTTCCAAGATTGAAAGAAGTGTTTTGATCAAGATTGGGTTTGGGTTTTTCTGCGACCCATTCCTTAATCTCCTAAGGTGTCTCAATGTCCTCTTGGATGTCCATCAAGTCTGAGTCCAACTTTGCATCAAAGTTACAGCCCTTGTGGAGAGAAGGCACCTCATCAGCAAATACAGGCACATCTAAATTCAGAGTCCTGAAACAAAATATGTTTTCACTTAATATATGCAACTATTCGATCATACAAAAGTGTTAGCATGTACTTGATAAAATAACTGCTAGTACTGTAAAGGAAAGCAAGCAATTAAAGTTATCTACAGGGCAAATGGATTTTTCTACCCATTTTACCCTCATCGACCAATGCATGGACTGATGCTCCAATTGTCAAGGGCAAAGTCCTGATGGACTGCAGTGATGGAAGGATCATCATTGTCCTCCTTCTCCCGAATGATAACCATAACATCTGGACAATCATCTTCTGGGGTGTATCTGTTTGTATGTTCATCATGAAAAATGACGCGTATGCCTGACATCATCAAGGCAATGTCATGTTTACATTTCTATTCCTTTTCTTCCACTTCGGGATCAGGAATTAGCGCCTCTTTAGCTTTGATTGGCACTGGTTTAGGAAACAGCATGGCCACAACATGGGCTGGCACCTTTACTAGAGACTGTATTAGCTCATGGGGTAAATGTATAGAAAATTGTCGTGCGACGGAAGCTTAAGGAGCCTGTTTGTGCTTATGAGGATTCCTGTGACTGGAACTGGCAGAATAGCCTAGTCCGGCTGTTCCAATTTGGCTGAACACTTGGATAGGGTGCTTAATACCCTTCTTATCTTTACCAAGCCCTTGTCCAGGTTGATAACCCAATGACATCATTTCTTGAGTGGCCGATATAACCTCGGCAGAAATCTTGGGTATGGGAAGTGGCGCTCCAATAGAATGGTACTGCGTGGTACTCACTTCCAGAGTATGAAAACTGGACGGTTCAACCTCTGAATTGAAGCTGATGATTGGTAGAGTTTCTTGTTCAGGACATTTTATCTCAGCGTTGACAGTGACTAGACTGTTGGTAGCGTGGAGGGAACGACTCCAGCCATGTGTATCCATGGTCTCCCCAATAGCAGGTTGTATCCTGAATCTATCTTGAGGACGTGGAAGGATACATTGAATGTATTTGGACCAATCTCAATTGGCAATTCAATCTTTCTGACGGCATTTCGTCGGGATCCATCAAAAGCTCTGATAACCGTATGGTTGCTTTGGATCCGCTTGAGATTGACATTCATCTTCACCAAAGTGGCATAAGGACAGATATTTAGAGATGAGCCTCCATCTATCAAAACTCCAGCTAGCATGTACTCGAAAGACAAAATCGCAATGTGCAATGAATTGCAATGACCGGTCCCTTCGGGCGGTATGTCGTCATTAGTGAAGGATATCACATTGTTGTTGAAAATGTGATCAACCAAATGTTGAAATTTTTCCACATCCAC
This sequence comes from Panax ginseng, assembly GCA_020205605.1. Classification (NCBI taxonomy): domain Eukaryota; kingdom Viridiplantae; phylum Streptophyta; class Magnoliopsida; order Apiales; family Araliaceae; genus Panax; species Panax ginseng. The sequence goes on from CM035129.1 coordinate 96,259,224, forward strand.
TGATTTTGGTAAATAGGCTTCTTCCAAAACCTTCAATAAGATCTTCCGATGATCCTCAGAAGAGAAAACCAAGTCCAGTATAGATATCTGGTGTGGAGCTTCTCGCAAGCTTAAAACCACCTTGGCTTCATTGTGGCCATAGTGCGAAGGAGTTTTTCAATCTTATCCATGGGAATCTTCCTCTTTGCTTCGCAAGTAGGTTTCATAACCCGTTGAGGAAGATACAGTGGATTTTCCCTCGATACTATAACAGTAGTATGAGACATGGATCCTTTAGCATCTCCATAATTCCATGGAACTTTGTGTAAGCTGACAACAGGATGTTGTGGTCTGAAAGGTAAAGAAATTGGCTCTGGTGCGGCCACTTTCAAAGGATTGTCAGCTCCTTTGAGTTGAATTGATTGTATGGAAAATACTTTGATAGTCTCATCATCCACTTTGGATATAACTGCTACTGATCCCTTCTATTTGGTAGGATATGCATTCCCACCCTTGAGTTGCACAGTGTAATCATCTGCTATTTGCAGGACACCGCTATCAATAAGATTCTGAATGAGATGGCGGAGTGCCCAACATTCTTCTGTGCTGTGACCGCGAGAATTAAATGATATTAACACATTTCATCAGGATTGAAACGCCCTGGGCGGGGATTGATTGGAGGGAGAAGGAATGTAATTCTTCCTTCGTTGATCAACATTTGAAGTATCTCCTTCATAGATTGGCCCAAATAGGTGAATTCCCTCTGATTGGCAAAATCCCAATGGGCTTTAGCATTGGCTCTCTTTGTAACCTTATCCTCCATAGCTTCGCTTTCTGAAGGTGGTGATGGAGCATTCATAACAAAAGGAAGGAGATAGGCATGCTCCTCGCTTAATTAATTGGTGTGACTTGATCTTTGGTGGGTCACCGATTCGCCAATTGCTCAATTTGTTTGCAAAGAGCTTTCATCTTTCGTTCCATAGTGAACTGAAACTTTGCATAATCCCATCTGTCAACACCGTCTTTGAGGGTTTGGGATGATTCACCATTAGAATTAGAACTCTGTCCAATGCTCCAACTGATCATGTTAACATCTTGTTCTTTGTGTTGAGGAAGAGGGTTGTCTTGCACATGAGGTTGATCTGGTTTGGTGACAACGATCTGACCGTTGCCTATTAAATCTTGGATCCTGTGTTTTAAGGCCTAACAATCTTGAGTATCATGTCCAGGTGCTCCGGCATGATAAGCACATTTCTAAGTAGCATTAAAATCCCTCCCATTAGGGTTGGTTGGCGGAAGAAGATGTGTAATTTTCTTCTGAGTAGTCAGAAGAGCAAGAATATTCTCGAGCGAGTCCCCTAAGGGTGTGAATGTTAGAGGCAGCTTTACTTCTCCACCTTTAGGCAATGGAGGGTTTGAAGACTGTGCTCGAATAGGGGAGTAGTTTCTCCTCTGTAGAGGCACGCTTTGATTGCCTTTTTGACCTTGTAGTATCAAGGAAACATCCTCCTTTTTCTTTCTATGGACCCTCCGGGGGTTGTTTCCATAAGATCCGGACTGGATGTGCTCAGTAACAGCTTTAAGAGCGGCTAGGTCTTGAATTTTACCAGACTTCAATCCCATTTCAGCCATCTCTCCATGTTTGATCATTTTAGAGAATGGTTTGCCAATACCAGCTAAGACTCTCTCATAGAAAGGAGCTTCCTGTACATCTATGGACATCATAACCATTTCTCGATTCTGGTCATGAAGGAATAACTTGAAAGCAAAGCGCCTCCACCTTTGAGCATACTCTCTGAAAGACTCATTAGACTGCTTTCTTGACCTTGGTAATTTGGTGCCCACAGAGCCATCTGAGATTGAAAATTGTAATGTGTGAGGAAAGCGTGAGCCAGCTCTTCCCAGCTATGGATCTTTGAGTTGTCTAATCTGGTATACCATGAACGGGCTTCTCCAGTCAGACTCTTTTGAAACAGCTGCATTCTGAGCTTTTCATTTTCTGCGTAAGACCCAAGTTCTCCAATGAACACTTTCAAATGTGTATAAGGATCCCCTAATCAGTCATACTTTTCAAAATCAGGGGTTTTGAATTTCTCTGGATAATGAACACCATGAAATATGCAAAGGTCAGCATATGAAACACTTCCATGTGTTCCAATCCCTTGGAGAACACGGATAGTTTCCTCCATCTGGAGGACTTTCTTCCTGATGTCATCGGTGTCTGGATCTCCTTTGAGATGGGTATTTTCAGGGTCTTTGTTGGTCGTATCCAACGGAGGTTCTAGATTTGTTTTATCTAGACCTTGTGTTCCTCCTTGTGTAGAGGATTCTGTATGTGGAGGGATTTTTGTATCCTGATTGGACTGATGCAATTCTTTAAGCAGGACAGCCAAATTTGTGATTTGCTGACTTAATCCATCAAATTCTTCTTGAGAAACAAGATTAGATTGGTCAGACGAATATATGATTGGATGTAGGCTCGTGGCCTTTTTGGATTTTGAGCAGGTAACAGGCCCAATGATTTCCCTACAAAAGACTTATGTAGTTTAGTCTTAGGGTAATGTAAATGTTATCATAACATGTCTGTTTTAGGAATATGGTCCTATAAAATTGGGTGTTAATTGATAACATGCATGCACAGATAATCTTCATATTTTCCATTACATAAAGATGAACATGGAATAAAATTACAAGTAAATGCTTTTACAAGTAATTGAAAATGGAAAGCATGAAGAGACTTTCCTCCTTGTTTGGTTTATCAGAGGTTGACCTGTCTTAGGGTTTCTCTCGCACCTTTTTAGGATGAAGGTTCCCAGATCATCGCAATCTACTTGACGGGAAGTTAATCCGGTCTTTCAACTGGAGCGAATCTAGGTGGTGCCTTTCCTGAGCCCCATTGGAATTATTCTTCCTACGAGTCCAGTAATCAAACACCGACAGGATAGCCTCCTGATGGAGGAACCACACAACATACATTGACATACAACGTGTCTCACCGTTTATGCAAAATGATGACATGTGCGAAGCACTAATATCGCATATAGATATAGTATAGTGCAGTAAGTAAAAATGCATTCGTACACATTCATCATAAATATAAATGCAACATTCACACACAAGCATATAACAATTTTGAAAAGCTTGTAATAGCGGCTTAAGCCCTCTTACTGGAGTCCCCAGCAGAGTCGCCACCTACTATCGCGTCGGGATTTTAGTGTCCTTTTAGATTACTTGTTCTTTGGTGTTCTCATGTTAATGTGAGATTTGTTTGAAAAAACAAGTGAAAAAGGTCCGACATGTATAATGTTGACGATTTGACTTTAAGAGTCACCAGTTGGTGTATTTAACTGGTTGCACCAACGCAACCGAAAAAGGTTTGCGCATTGACCTAGTGATATGACACTGCTAAACGGATCTGTGAAACCGATATTCATTTAGGTTCGAGGGCTTGATTATGCGGAGGGAAGGTGTTAGGCACCCCCCGACATCCGTGTTACCATGGTGACCGCCACTTTTCAAAGAAACTGTTATATGAATGTGTGTGTGTGTGGATCAATGTGCAATTATTTGGAAGTAGTGTTGTACCTCGTTCACACCTATATACATAGGGTTTGAATTTATGAAAAATTCAGTTTTAAACAGGATATATCAATAAAGTTTTGTAAAAAGAGGTTTTTCAAACCCTGTGCTCAATAGTAATTGAGGCCTTTGATACTTCCATTTTATTATTAAATGTTCGGCTTATTTACTTTTATTTTCGAGATGCGAAGCATCTTTGAGAAAATAATATACAACAGTGCCAAACTCTTCATGTGCATGACAGCCCAAGGAAATTCAGACAGTATAAAAATAATGTACAAAGTCGCTCACATAATTGAAAAGGTCCATCATGGGAACCTAATCTAGATTCAATAAATCAATCAGCGATCACATGATTCCTAGGCTCACATGATCATCGTAGTTTGTATGGAAAGCGATGAAGAGTATATATATATAAAAGTCAGAATATATATATATATATATATATATATATATATACGATATGATCAACCACCACGAAGCAACTCCATGAGGGATCGAAATGTAAATATATAAAAGCGAATATATATATATATATATATGGATATGATCAACCACCACGAAGTAAACTCTAGGTGGGAAATGAAATGTAAATAAAGTTTAGAAAAGCGATCAAGCGCCACGCAAGTAAACTCCAGTGCGATTTAAACGTAAATAGATTTAAAAAGGCCAATGGCAAATCTCCAGCTGAAATGTAAATATATATATATATATACACACACAAATATATATATATATAAAAGTAGTAAAGGCACCGGATGTAAATTCAGGCTCACCGGATATGTCCGACAACAATTATATATATATATATATATAGACAGAAATGAAAACCACGGACTGAAGTCTGGGCAAACGCACACTACACGACTCTCAATGTGTATAACAGTGTGTGCTAATATATAAAGAAGGCTTTATAGAATGTAAGAAGGCTTACAGTGGGCTGCGAAAGTAGACTTCTATGACTTTATGTGGATAAACACTCAGCTCCCGCCGGATAAAAGTGTAGCTATATGTGAGCTAACATGTGTTTAAACTGAGGAAACACTCAATATGGGTGTATACAAAGTAAATTGGATAGGGCTTCCTCGCCTTTTCTCTCTCCTTCCTCTTCTCAAATGGCTGACCCCAAGGTCTATATTTATAGATCAATGATTCTGCAGAATGCGTGGTTATACTGCGGTGGTCGTCGGTGCATCCGGGCCTCACGTCCCGTCGTCTCAAAATCGTGCACTCGTGCCTTCGTAATGTCTCGCTTTCGAACTTGCAGAACTTCAATCCGAGCATCCGAACGAGGTATATGTGACCTTCTTCGGATCGCTTGTGTCGAGAGTTACACAATGACAAAGATTAGAGGTTGTACGAAGTCAGGAAGAGTGGTCTATGCCCATGGTCTTTAAGCTTCAAATTCTATCCAAGGTACTGTCATGCGTAATAGTCACTCGGGATTGTAATTCCTCGGTTCTTGTGGGACATTGTTGGATGTATGTATGTATGAAGTGTTGAGACGACGCGCAGGTGTTGAAGGGGGCAAGATGACGTTTGACTCTTTGCCGGGGTTATCGCCGGTTTGAGTTGAAAGAATACGTTGCTCAGGGTTACATCTGAGATTGGACTACTTGTTGGTATGTTGTGATATCATCTTGTGAGTGAGAACGTTGAGGCGGTAAGATGACATTTAACTCCTAACCGGGGTTATCGCCGGTTTGAGCTGAAAGCAGACATTGCTCAGGGTTACATCTGAGATTGGACTACATGTTTGTATGCCGTAATGTCATCTGTGGGAGAACCTGTCTTCCCGGTGTTAGCTCCGGGTCTGATGTATGAGTGTCTCGGCAGGATGTCTGAGCTTGAAACTGATAGCATGCATTTGAAATAAGCATTTTCGGAGTTATCGCCGGAACTGCAACAGCACTCCTTGGGGTTATCGCCAAGGACGAAACTCGGGGTTATCTCCGAAGTTGGAAATAATCCTTTCGGTGTCTGTTCCGGGGTTGGAAATGATGTTCTCGGTGTGTGTCCCGGGTTTCGAGCTTGAACTTCCTAGAGTATCTGGAATGGATGTAAGCTATCTTCCGGTGTTTATCTCTCGAAGATCGATCTCGCCTCTCCCGCAATGTTAATAATAAAGTCTTGAAGAAAATTTCGAGTGTCTACATATAGGATTAGAAAAATAGTAAGGTCTAAAATTGTACAAATTAATTTCAAAAAATTATTTTGGTGGAACAATTAGTATATATAATAATAAAATATAAGAGTTGATATTGTCAGAGTATTGAATTTGATTTAAAATATAAAGCCTTGTAAAAAATATTGTTGTTACGTATATACTTACATTCTGACAAGATAATTTCCCAAAATATATTCATTGTAAAATATGGTTTTAATTGCAGTTATGGAAATGGCACCGACTGAGTCACTTGAGAAGCCACAGGCAAGTTGATGAGAGCTGAAGTTTTCACGTTATGGACCACGTGTCACCCATAATAGATAAATAGATAAATAAATAAATAAATAATAATAAGAGTATCTTGCTTATTCCTTCGACTTTGGAAGACATACATGTTCGCCTCTACTCTAGAGTCACGTTGCCCATGGGACACACAGTACTGCATGCCACCTCATTTCCACGTCACAAACCTCCAAAAGTGTTTGGTCCGGACAAGCATATACACACTCTTTTTAAAAATAAAATTCTATTTATTTCTAATTAAAATTATTATTATTAATATTATTATTATTATTATTGTTATTATTATTACTATTTTATTTTATTTTATTTATTATTATTATTATTATTATTATTATTATTATTATTATTATTATTATTATTATTATTATTATTATTATTATTACTATTTTCTTTTCTTTTCTTTTCTTTTATTTTTATTTTTACTATTATTATTATTATTATTATTGTTATTTTTATTATTATTATTAGTACTACAACTGCTAATGTTAGGCAAGATGGGAAAATCTTATGTTTTGATATAATGATTAATTCTTGCAAAATGTTAACAGTTGGCTTATGTTGCTCCAGTGGTCATATGTCTAAAATTCCAAATATGAGGTTGTGAATTCAAATCCTTGCATAGGCAAATTTTTGGGAAAAAATCAAAAGAAGCCGCCACGTCAGCAATGCTCATGTCAAATTAAAATATTAAATACCACGTCGGACACCATTACGTGTTGTCATAGTCAGTAAGCGCCACGTGTAATATACGTCAAAGGTCAACGCACATGTGGTGCCTGGGGGTTCAAAGTCCAAATTTTTGAATAGAAAGGGGCTCAGTTTGCGTTGACCGGAAGAAAGGGGATCAATACTCAAATATCAAAAAAGTTTAGTGGTCGACTTTGCATTTAACCCATGTTTTCTTAAATAAAGGAGTTTATTTAGATATAAAATAAGATTTTATATTATTCAAAATAAATGAGTTTATTTGTAAATAGGAAAGAATAATCAGATTTCCTTAAATAAAGGAGTTTATTTAGATATGAAATAATATTTCATATTATTCAAAATAAAGGAGTTTATTGTGAATAAGAAATAGAATCCGTGTTTCCTTAAATAAAAGAGTTTATTTAGATATGTAATAAGATTTCATATTATCCAAAATAAAGGAGTTTATTTTGACTTGGAATTGGATTCCATAATTAATTAAAATAAATAGTTTATTTTGATTAAAGATTTTGATTAAAATAAAATAGTTTATTTTATTCAAAATTGGATAAATTAAAATAAAATAGGTTCATTTTGATTTAAATTTGGATTAAAAAAAAAGTTTATTTTGATTCAAAATTAGATTTTATACTAACTAAATTTGCCCATTAAATGATATCAATATATATATATATATATATATATATATATATATATATATATATATATATATTGAATGTTTATTATTCATGAGATGAATGTTATTTATTGATGCATATGGTTAGACACTCGCAAACAGCCCAAAGCTCATGGTAATTACCTACCTACCACTTAGTCAAAAAGCGGGCTTTGGGCCGCATCTTTTTGCCCACAAAATTCGGGCCTTTTCGGTCGGGCCCGTCCATGGCCCGACCCGTTCACTCTTGGGCCCAAAAAATGTCAAAAAAATAGGCATAAAACACTCTCTTATTGCTCATGAGTCGGCCAGTTCGCCAGTGAGCCCATGAGCTTTAATGATTTTTTTATCGCCCTAAAACTCGAGCTGCTTTGGCCCTACCAGTAAGTCTTACCACTACCGCCCATTGCCGGTGTACATATGGTGATGTGTATGATAATAAATGGGATTGATTATGGACTATTGACCAATGTGATTGAATTTTATTTTAGTTGGATGCATGAATGTATGAGTTTTATTAAATGGGGTCTGCGTACCTCGTCTTCTCTAATTTTTCTTAATGTAAATTCTAACTCCCTCCTATGTACTTCCCCTTGACTATTGATCAAGGTTTTTATTTATTTTAAATAGTTTTGTAATAGGAATAGTTAGAATTAATTTTGAAGAATTGAAGATCAAGGAGCAAGGAGCGCTTGAAGACTCATTTGTAATGGAGCCCGGGTTTAAATGTAATAGTTATATTTAAATATTTATTATTGCACCCCTAGGGTTTGACCTTTTGGTTCACTTGGTGGCTCTAGTGAACCAAACTAGAATAAAAGTTCATAATCAATCTGGGTAGAATATAGTATTCTATATGTGCATGCTTATACTATATATATTATATATTATGCAAACATGCTTCGCATGTTCATTAATATGAAGCGTATTTTATATATATATATGTGCATGCACGCTAAATAAGATGAGACAAATTAATAACAAACCCTTCAAAGATTTTATATTAAATCCTAAGCGTTCAAAGATATTTGGAATATCGAACGTCGCCTTCTAACATGATAAAAATAATAGAGTATCAATTAATTATTATAAGTTTGTTGTGTCACCACAAGGCTTATCTTAATTTTTTGAGATATTAATTTTATCACATTTGATGCTTATTGAGAAAATTGAACAATGTTGTTTTGTTGTGTCACCACAAGGACAATTTTTTTCTTTTTTGAATATATGGAAGTGCTAGGTTGGACTTAACTTAGATAATTTTGATTTGGGTGTGCCACCACTTGATCAAAATAATCTAAGAGGCAAAATACAAGGAGTTGCATAGTTGATGTAATTGACAAGAGTTGTCTACTTATTTATTTATATATAGTTTGTTGTGCACACACAAGGCTATATACATTTGAAATGAGATCCTTATTCTCACTAGCATATCTTTAATTAGATATCACCGAACTATATAAATTGAGGGTAATATAGTTTGAAGAAAATAGTGGGAGATACCAATTTAAAATAAGACCTAAATTATTTTGGTAATTAATAAAAGAATGTATGCTAAAATGTTGTTAATTACAAATTCATTTACAGAATTTTACAATGTCTAAAATTACTATCATTTATGAAGCATATTAGATGTTATTTAACCTAATAGAATTAAATGATTGGTAAAGGAATTTGAGAATAGTTCTCATGGCTGAAAAGCTATCTTATGTCCTTAATACGCATATCCCTGCAATGGTTACAGATAATGCCTCTGAGGAAGAGATTGCTACTTTTAGAAAGTGGCAAGATGATGCACAGTTGGCTCAATGCATCATGCTCGCATCCATGAGTAACGAGCTTCAGCGTTAACATGAAACTATGGATGCTCCTACTATTTTTCTGCACATCAAGTAGTTGATAGTGTGGAAAGTAGGACTGATAGATATTAGATATCTAAGGAGCTCTTCCGATCTAGAATGATCGATGCCACTACAGTACAAACAAAAGTCCATTATCAATTTGATTGAATAATTATGACAATGGGTTTTTTCATGGATGGGGAGTTGTGTCAAGATTTGATCTTACACTTACTCCTGGACTCCTTTCACAATTGTTGTGAATTTTTCATATGAACAAGCTAGATATCAGCTTCACTGATTTGCTTAACATGTTAAAAAAATGTTGAGAGTCACTTTTCAACCATGAAAGACCAAGTCTTACTGGTAGGGGCCAAAGGATCTTCTAAAAAGAATAACGATTCTATGAAGGTAAATAGAAAAGGCAAAAACAAAGGATAATAATAACAAAACTTATACGAATAGCAAAGGAGTTTGCTTCCACTGCAATAAGCCTAGACACTGGAAAAGAAACTGGGAGAAGCATCTTGCAGGACTAACCAGAAGAAGCTTAGTGAAGTTTCGGTTATAAATACAATTTTATTCATGATTTAAAATAAAATTTTCTTTAAGTTAAGGTTTTACTTGGGTATTGGATACCGACTTTGGTTATCATAAATATAGATTTATGAAGGGACCAAGCAAAAGTAGAAAGCTAAAAAAGGGATAAGTAATCCTATGTGTGGAAAATGAAGCAAATGTTGCTACATTAATTATAGGAACTTATTGTTTAGCATTGCCTACGGGCAAGTCTATTAAGTCAATAAGTTGTTATTGTATTCCAGTTCTCATTAGAAATAATATTTTCATTTTGTTGTTGGACAATGAAATCTTTAGTATTATATTTAAGAACAATTTTTATTCTATTTATAATAATAATGTTTTGTATAGAACTGGAATATTACTTAATAGATTTTGTATACTTGACTTACGTGAAAAATAATTTTGCATATTGAACAAATTAGTATAAGAAAAGGAGATGATCATTCAAAGAGTTGAATGTGTGTATTTGTTGAAATACAAGTGTGAATTATTTGAAAGGTTCAAAGAATTCAGAAGTGAAACAAATTGGAAAAGTATTAAGATTCTTTGATTAGATCAAGGAATAAATATTTGTGCAATAAGTTTATAGATCATCTCAAATGGTTTTCTCATAATGGACGCCTCCTGCTACGCAATGATTGATTAATGTATCTGAAAGGAAAAATCGTACCTTGTTGGACATGATGCGGTCTATAATGATTTTACCGACATTCTAGTATCCCTCTGGGGTCATGTCCTATAAATGGTTGTATATCTACGAAAAGGTAACCTCAAAATTCGACCCCAATACTCTATAAGAGTTATGGACAGGGAGGATTCCTAATCTTAAGTATGTTGATATAAAGGGTTGTTTAGCTTATGTGAAAAGGTTTCAAAGGATAAGCTTGGGACATGTACAGATTTGTGGGACATCCTAAAGTAAGTTTAGGGTATATGTTCTATAATCCTACTTAGCAAAAGGTGTTTGTTACGAAACACGCTACCTTCTAAGATAAAGGTTGAAATTCAAATAGGCACACTTAGAAGGGGGGGGTTGAATAAGTGTGAGAACAAACTATGACCAATTTTTATTTTTATTTTTATTTTTATTTTTTTGTTAAACTTTACTCAATTCAGCTTGTTGAATTAATAAGTTCTAGAGACTGAATTAATGAATTCAGTTTGCTGAATTAATAATCTTAAAATATTACACTATAAAATGTTTTTGGATTTCTTTAAGATGAATAAAATATGCAAGTAATACTTTTTAATTCAATTTAACTAATATCTTGTGTGTAAAGAAAATAAATGCAAGCAATCAAATGAACACCAAGATTTTTTATGTGGTTCAACTACTACCCTCTATAATAGTAGTCTACTCCACGTCCAATACCAACTAGTATTGGAGACTCACTTTATTTATTTCTTTCAATTACAATTCAACCCTTTTACAAAACAGATTCTTTCAACACTTGAATTATAAAATTCCCTTGAGCACTTTTGCTCCTTGTACACCTATGCACTCTCAAGCACCTATGCTTCCTTGAACCTGTTTGTAAAATTAACAACAATTCTCTAATCCACCTGGATTAAATACTTTAGACAAGACTTTGTCTACTTAAAATCAAATTAAAAACATAGAGGTCTATGATCAAAGCAAATAATCAATTAACAATGCAAGGCTCAACTATGAATGCAATGATCAAAGAGTAAGAGATATCACCAGTTTAAAGCTCACAAAAATAAGTTGTAAGAATATTTGCTTGAGTACACTGCAGCTATCTTAATTACACAAGAATAATACAATAGCTTGTTGTTTCAATATTTTGTGTAATCTGTAAAAATCGTGTGTTTCTTTAATCAATATGAGTACCCTTTTTATACACTGAATTATTACCGTTGCAACCCAACAAATATTTTATATTCGTTGCAAATCAGTCTTATCAAAGTATTTTACTTCTGTTAAAGGATATGGCCTGATAAATCCGGAATATCAATAACCCAGTCAACTATTAATCCTACTCTTAAAAGATATATCTCCAAGAATATTTATAATTGTTAAACAATTTGAGAGAATAATTGAAAGAGAAAAAATCGGATAATGTAGATTAAGTCAAAGAGGGATTTTTGCGTAATCATTACGATTTAAAAACAATCTGTTATCATGATCATTATCACCTACTTTCAAGGCAACAGTAAAGCTATATCACATATATATAATAAATACTGAGGTTCCCAAAGATATTGCACTTACTAATCATGATAACTCTTTACTTACTATCACACGTAATCATCATCATCATCATATATATATATATATATATATATATATATATATATATATATATATATATATATATGATGGCACCCAAATTTTTCTTAATGGGTCTTGTTACATTAATGAGTCTTAAAATAGCACATTTTATTATGACCCACTTACTTTAATATAAAACCATTTGATTAAAATGAACTAATAGAAATCAGTTTTTCATTTTAATTTAAAACATCTACTTAATTATTTTATCATATTAAATGCACATAAATGTCCTAGAGCCTTGATTGAAAATGGATTAATGCAAATGACCATACATTAATTTCCTAGGACCCAAAATCTTCAACTCTTGAACATGCCATCAAGTATTCTTTTATCAATTTCCTGAAATATCACAGTAAAGAATTTAGTACAACATATAAATCATCATCAAAACATAAGGTAAGAATATTAACAAGTCAACATTCTCCCCCTTTTTAATGATGACAATATTAAAATTTAAAGCTCCCCCTAAATTCATGCATATACTCAAAATATCATATTTCAGGAAAAAAAATATTTTCAAAATTTGCAAAACTAACATAATAAATTACCCATCATGTTTCTGTTTAGAATTAATAAGAACCTGCAGACATGTTAGTTCTAACATTCCAGCAACTTAATATATACCAATATCAAACCATATTAAAACATATTATCCCATAATTAAGTAGTTTCCAGAAATTAATCAAAACATAATCAAAAACTAATCATAACCCTTTAGTCTTAAAGAAGAAACCATCATAAACCATAAAGTCTTAAACCAGCCAAAATCGCCAAAATCAAATCAAAATCAGTAGTTGTCTCCCCCTTTGGCATCCATCAAAAAGGGCATGAGATCAGTCCAGTTAAACCACCTGAGCATTATTTGCAACACAACGAGTGAAATAGGGGCGATGATGTACTCGATGAATACGTTCTTCTATTGTAAAATTTTTAGCTAGACAGGGAGGATGAGGGATAAATGTTCCTGCAGGTAGTGGCACATCCAAGAAATCACCAACATAATCAGCCATCCAATTGCAGTGGGGCCACTCAGTAACAGTCGAATGACGTCGTGGAAAATGCAGTTTTTGTGCCACATCATTCATCCTATTTGCAGTGAAATCTGCAAACTCACCCACCTGATTGCTCACAAATTTTAGCTCTTGGCTAAGTTGGCAAGAATTCCTATTAAGTTTCCTGCTAAAAGCTTCTACCATAGAAGTGGTATGGATCTCAAAACTACCCTGTAAATCTATAAACTCATCCTCAACATGATGATATAACTGTTTTAACTCATCAGCCCCTATGGGCAGTTTTCCTTTTTCAAACTTTCTTAGTGTGAAGAATGTTAGTCAACAAACCAATGATCTCAGGAGAAGAATTAGTGTTTGGCAGAGTAGAGGAAGATGATTGATGAGAAGATAAAATAGGAGGAGGATTAGGAACAGTTCGAACAAAGTTTCCATTTACCAAAGACAAATGAGAAATTTTCAAATTTCCAGAATCAATAGAATCATATAGAGGTACTGAGATTTCACCATCAAGAGAAATTTTAAAATACAGAAACAGTTTTGTCAAACAACCACCATAAGGAAGATATTTTTTTAGCATTACGCAGACAACTCATCATGTGCTGTAACATCATAAGAGAGAAGTTAAAAGATAGCCCTTTGAGAATCATAGCTACCAGTACCAAATCCTGATATGTAAAATCTGCACCTCCACCAATGTGGGGCAACAAATTATAACGTACCAATTTATGTAAAACACAAGCAGTTGGTGACACATCAACTGTTTTTGGAGTAAAAACATCAGTCAAAGCAAGATTATCCATCACGGCCTGAAGTTGTTCAAGAGGTGAAAATAGAGTATTTATGGACCTTTTAAAGTAAAAGGACACGGTCCAAAGAGAAGAAATATTAAGAACATGTCCAAAACTTTCAACAAAGAAAAGACAAAGATTTTCCCTTGACAAAAGATGTGTAAGAGTCACCAGAACACTCAAGATTAGTGAAAAATTGTTGAATCAGACGAGGATAAGCAACTAATGGGGGAAAAACCATAGATGACATACCACAAGACTCAAAAATCTTTTTTAGAGAGGAATCATGATAATAATTTGATCAATTGATTTTTCATAAACATACTATTTATGAACAATATTTGTTTTGAAACGAGTCTCATACACATTACTACGGAATTTTTTTTTAGGAATATCAAAAGAGGAATTGGAAGGGTTTACCAGAGGTGACGATGAAGCTGGCTGTGGTGTAGAACCCTTTGGACTATTCGACTTCCTTTTGGCTGTGGTGTTCGATTCATCCGATGAGGAATGGTGATCTGACACCGAGTGCACAGAAATTGCCTTTTTTAGCCTCTTTTGCTTCCTTGATGTGGTTGGAGGGGTTTGATCATCATTTGAATCGATGATTGCTCGTCTATTCGTACGAGTCCTCATGGTTTCTGATAGTCGAAGGTAAGGAGAAGACGAACAAGGGTTTTATGAAAGGGAGAAAGTTGGGTCTGATTTGAGAGAAAGAAACGATGACAAAAAAGGGTTTTGTGTGGCAGGGAACTGAAGAGGTTTATGTGTATTGGGGAACTGAAGAGATTTAATTTGATAAGACGTCTGATGAAGAAAGGGAGAAGACGTATATTAAACGTCTGTCTTTTGAACGCGGCTTCCCAAGATAAAGATGACACGGTTGGCTTTTCAAATCTCAAAATAATAATGACCGGATATATTGCATGTAGAATAATCCAGTTTCCTGGAGTATTAGGATTTAAATTAGATTCAGCTTATAAATATAATGCAGATAAAAATTTAATATGCATGAAACACTAAAAAATATTATAATAAAATTATACCATGCATATTCCAAGTTCCCTTCTTAAAGTGCAAAATCTTTCTTCACTTAAAGGTTTTGTAAAAATATCTGCTAATTGATTTTCTGTAGGAATGAAAATTGTAACATTCCAGAATTTTTAATTATTTTATTAAATATTTATGGAATTATTTAAGTATTTAATGGGTGTGTTTATTGTTAAATAAATAATTGTTCAAATTTGATTCAATTTGGTTAGCTATTTGTTAAATAAATAATTAAGGAAATTGTTATATTTGCTAATTTAATTTAATTATTAAGTTAGAGAGTTTTGATTAATTGAATTATTATTCTTTTCATTTGAATTTTGTAATTAAAAGGATGTGTTAGTTGGTTAAATAAAGTTATAATTATATAGAAAATTATAATTTTGTGGTATTGATTTATGTGTTAATGTAATTTAATATATTGTTATTAAGATTAATTTAATTTATTAAAAGTGTGGCAAATAACATTTTATAAAGTAGTTATTAAGATAACTTAAAGGAGTTTTAATTCAGTTTTGCCAAACAATGGCTAATGCCTATTAAGTCTTTATTCTAATTGTGTTTTACCAAACAATGCATAAGGATTAATTGGTTATTTTTTTAGTGACTAGCCAAACAAGCCTTATGGCTTTTGGTTTCAAAACTTAGATAACTGATATCAGTTATATCTATATTTATATTATATAATTAATATAAATTATATCCTATATACGTTATATTGTTAGTACGTAGTTAGAGTTAGGAAGAAAAGAAAAACTCAATGGAAGAAGAAGAAGAAGAAGAAGAAGAAGAAGAAGAAGAAGAAAAGTGAGAGAGAAAAGAAGAGATGAAGAAAGGCTAGGGAATTGGTGAGAAGAAAAGCTTGAGAATCAAAAAAAAGGGAATAGCCATCATCATCTTCTTCAAGGTATTATCCTATTCTTTTTAGTTTTAAAGGTTTAGTTTTTTCTCTTCCCTAATTCTCTGTAAAATCCTTGTGTAAGGATAAATTTTTTGTTATGTATGTGATTTTATATGATAATCTAGTGAGTTAAACTATTTTCTTAAGCTATGATTGAGAATAGTCCATGAATTTATATTATGTATATGTTTATGAAGAAAAGTATTTTTACAGAGAGTTTTTGTGATTATATATTGTTTAGTTAAAATAGAAATTAAGGGTAATTAGTTGTTTAATTGATAAATTGACTGTTGAGTTTGATAGAGTATGTACAAACATTGATAAAATTCTTTGAATTAACTGTTTTGGTTGAAAAACAAAATCACAGTGTTTATTTTCATCAAAAACATCAAAAAGTTAGTTTTTATCAAAAATAGTGAAATTGTATGTGTTAAATTTGTTGTTTATATTGTTTTATGAGTAGAAACATGTTTACAATCTTTGAATTATGTTTACATGAAGTCTTTGTATGAATTGCATGTGAATTAATCTGTTAGAAAGGAACTTTTAGGCCAAAATTAGCTTTTTCTTATCTTTGTTGTTTAGGCAAGATTAATCTCACTATGCTACCAGAAGACGGGCAATGACATGTATGTAGCATTTGTTAAGTGTTATTCTCGTGCCGCATCGCCATCTCCGCCATGTGCATGATACGCACCACAAATATAAAGCTGTGGCGTCCAGAAAGACTGAAGTTAGCGAGAATGGTCTAACGAAAGGTACTTTTTGTACTCAAAATTTTAAAGAATTGTTATGTGATGATAGTAGGATTGTAAAAGGTTGATTTTAGTATTTCTATACTATGAATAAGTATGTTATTAACGACTAACTTGTGTTATAACTTGATTATATGATTAAATAATCAAACCTATATGATGTATGTAGTTAGTTAAATTTGTAAAGTAGTAGTGACTAACTATGTCATGATGACACACACACACACACACACACATATATATATATATATATATATATATATATAGGGTATTGTGATCCAAATTGATTCGGTTTAGCCTACGAGCAAGGCAAGTTTTCTAATTCTTTATCTTGTTGAACTATTTATTGTTTCAATTTGATTACCTTATAAATGATGTAAGCTTTCTAAACTTTGGTTTGATGTTGACAAGTTATTCTTGTATTTAACTTGTTGTTTAGCATGCATAACTATTTATACTAATGTCGAACAATTTTATCGTTCAAACTACTATGCATGCTTAGTACTCAATTCTAATTAACCTTGACTTAATGTTGTTCAAGCAAGGCATGTTATAGTTATTCAAAGTATATGCTATTAGATTATTCCTAAAGCATGATTTTGGTTTACCATGTTAATTCAATTACGATTATTCTATAGTACGATGTTATTGGTTTTATTCAACTAATCCTTAGTTGATGTTCGTTGAATTCTAAATTACCCTGAAATGTATCCAAACCAAACTCACTTTGGTGCGAACTTGTACTCTAAATACTGAGATGAACAACCCTATTATTAGGGGTAACTTACGCTTAGCGTTGAAATATTTGTGCACAATACATTGTACGAAGGGCTGATCCCCCTAAGTACGAGGAGTCCCTATAGTCTTATGACTATTAAAGTTTAAGTTAAAACATTACTTATAACTATGGACATAGTTCGTGGTCTTAGGACCCTCAGTTATTTACTTCAGATTGTTGACAAATCGTAATTGTTTAAATCTATTAAGCCACTTATTTAACATTTGTTGTAAAGGTTTTTCATTCATTATTGTATCAAGTGAGCTTTGTTTTCTCACTCTTGCTTATATAATTATTACAGTTAAGAATGAGAAGGATGTACCTAGCACCAGTAAGGGAAAAGGAAAGATGAACAAGTATTGAAGACTTGTAATTTGATGATATTTTATTATCAGTTTTTAATGGAATGGTTGTAATAAAGATTATTTATTTTCCGTATTTGAATGATTGTGTTTAAAGGTTAGACAACCTGGGAGATTTTTTTATGTAACCCTTTAATGGGGAAGGTTTTATTTATCCAGTTTTATTGTGATTAGGTAGTTAGATATGAATGTTTGATTAAGTGAACACCAAATCCTGTGGAAATGAAGTACCTGGGTTTGGGGGTGTCACAAGTTGGTATCAAAGCCTTAGGTTATGAACCTTAGGTGGGGAAAAAGCCTTAGGAAGTAACCTTCGAGAAGATAGTGATGATAAACTCTTATCGAGTTTTAAGGAAGAAGTAATAAAACACTTATGTGCTTATGTGTTTATAACTTATGTGCTCGTGAGAGTCGAGTAGTAATGATTAGTAATTAAAACTTAAACTTTGGTTGACAGGATGTCTAATATAGGAGGATCCAGTCAAGCTAGGGAGGAGGAGCCTCGAGATATTCAAGTAGTTTGGGAACAATTACTGCCACGGGAAACAGTTTCGTTGGTCACAGTAGTTGAGCATGAGAGGGTACATGATGAGGATGATGAGATAGAGACAGACGATGAGGAAGATCTCGTGGAGCTGCCACAGACTGATGAAGACGACAAAGAGGAAATGATTTCACTTAACTCGATAGCTGGTCGTATGTACGATGAGGTGCATGACCGCAACGTGGAACTTCAAGATACTATCGAGGAATTGCAAGAGATAGTAGCTGAGCAACAGGCCTCGATGGCACAGAAGGACGATGAGATCCAGTATCGATAAGAACGACTGAACAATGTTGAAGAGAAGTTGGTTCACACTGAAGAAGAGAACGACCAAATGAGAGCAGAGATTGCAGAGTTGAAGAGCAAGTTGAGAGAAGAGTTTGCAAAAAGGGCAAGAGCCGAAGACGCGTATGAGGAAGCTGATCAACGGGCCGAAATAGCAGAGGGAGACGCACAAGCAAAGAGAAGGAAGATGGAAGAGATGGATAATGTGTTCAACATCGCAATCAATCGAGCTCAAGACCGGGTCATGGGTTATCCAATTCAGTTCGAGACGCTACCCTCGTACATACTAGATCGTCGAACCATGTTCCGAATTATGGAAGAAGAGCGTCGTAAGGCTTTGCAGTATCTTAATAGGACATCGTAGGAAGTGTATTTGATTTATGATTTATGTTATGATAAGTATTATATAAATCCCAAGTGTTATGCAACTTATGGGATATGATGATGATGTCCTGAAACTTTAGTAGTTCAGGAAAATAATGTAAGTAGCAGTGATGTTATTAATATGATGTTTTCAAAGAATTAAGTATGAATAAAAGTTATTATCTTTTTTTATCCAAAGTGTTATGTGTTATGTGTTGATTATTTTGGGGGTAAATTAAGTAGAAACTACCTGAAAAGAGTTGAGTAATAGTCTAATGAGTGTATTTTTTAACATAAAATGCCTCCAAGACGTCAACCACCCCGTCAGAGAACCACCGAAGGAACAAACAACGATAATCTCTTGAACTCTAACTCAAATTCGTTGGGTGACGGCGTTCTTGTGCAATGCCTTAAATCAACCAACCCGAATCAACCTCAGAACCAAGGAGCTATGTTTAAGGACTTCAAGGCGGTTGGACCACCAAAATTCCGTGGATCCATGAATCCAGTTGAAGCACAGACCTGGATCATGGAAATTGAGAAGGTTTTGATGTGTCTAGGGTAGAGGATAACGAAGATCGCTTTGCAACATTCATGTTGAAAGCGGAGAGCTAGTTATTAGTGGCGAGCCAATAAAACTTCGGGAAGGACCAGAATTATGACTTGAGAAAGGTTTAAGGAGATTTTCTTGAGACCTATTTCCCGAGAGAGTTAAAAAGCCGGTTAGAAGTGCGATTTTAGAACTTAAGCGAGGACGATGACGGTGTCGAGTATGCCACGAAATTCAACAAGTTGGTGAGGTTTAATTTATACCAAGTCAAAGACAGAGATGAGCGTAAGGCAAAGAGATTTGAACAGGACCCAAGCCTTGGTTGTTTAGTAGGGTTTCTTTGTTCCAATCAAGGCGTTTGCGGTAAGTGATGGAAAAGGCAATTCTCACCAAGAAGGTGGAGGCGAAATTCAGACCAAGTTCAACCAGGAATAGAAAAAGAAGAAGAATGAAGTGGAGGTTAAGAATGGAAGTGGTGGTAGTTGAAATAATAATCTGAAAAGAAAGTGGAATGAAAATGTGGGTGCTGGGAATCAACAAGGTAGCCAACAGAATAAGAAGTTTGAAGCATGTACTACATGCGGGAAGTTTCACAAGGGTGTATGCTTAATGGGGAAACGTGTATGCTTTAACTGTGGCCAGGAGGGTCACATCGCCCCAAATTGCAATCAACCCAAGAAGAATGTATGCTACACTTGCGGGTCCAAGGATCACTTTGCTCATGAGTGCCTCAAGAAGAAAGCTGGAGAAGCAACGGGAAACAAGGGAGGTAGCAGTGGAGGTGCATGGGCCATTACTGGACCGACAACATCAACCAAACCCACAGCCAGAACCTTTAACATGACTGTGTAAGATGTTGTGCAATCAAAGGATGTTGTGTCAGGTATTATCCCAATCAATGATATTGATACTTATGTATTATTTGATTCGGGTGCTACTTGCTCATTTATATCGATGAATTTTACGTGAGATTAGGATTGCTTAGTGAAGAATTGAATTTCCTCTGAACATAGAAATCGCAAAATAGGAAGTAATTCTGTTAGGTTCATTATACAAGAACCGAGGGTGAATATTAAGGAAATATTTTGATGGTAGATTTAATTACGATTAGGCTTGGAGAGTTTGATGTTATTTTGGGAATGGATTGGTTGTTCAATTGTGGAGGCGATAATTGACCGCCAAAAGAAATGTAATAAAACTTATGACTTCAAATCGAAGGTAGTTTTCAATGGTAGTAAATCGCCTAGATACAAATGAGATGTCCGGCGATTATGCGAGCGCAAGAAGTTGTTGAGTCAAGAGGTGTGTGGGTTATTTAGCTTACATAGTCGATACTCAAAAGAAGGGTGGGAAACTGGAAGAAATACCAGTGGTTAGGGAATTTGTGGACGTGTTTTCGGAGGATTTACCAAGACTTACACCTGACAGAGAAATTAAGTTCGTGATCAACTTAATGCCAGGAACCGCTCCGATATCGAAAGCCCCGTACAGAATGGCTCTGGTAGAGATAAAGGAACTGATGGTACAACTACATGAGGCATTGTTGACAAAAATACATTCAAATAGAGTGTGTCACCGTAGGGGAACCTTTGGTGTTATCGTAAAGAAGAAGGATGGGTCAATGCGTCTTTGCATTGATTATAGGGAGTTGAACAAAGTCACTATTAAGAATAAGTATCCATTACCGAGAATAGATGACTTTTTTGATCAATTGAAGGGTGCTAGATATTTCTCAAAAGTAGATTTGAGATGTGGGTATCACCAACTGAAAGTAAAGAAGGAAAATGTACCGAAGACGGTATTCTGAACTCGGTATGGACATTACGAGTTTTTGGTGATGTCTTTTGGTTTGACAAACGCCCCTGCAGCATTCATGGATTTGATGAATAGGGTGTTTAAACCATTTTTAGACAAGTTTGTGGTGGGGTTTATTGACGATATTCTTGTGTACTCTAGAACTCAAGAAGAACACGTGGAACACTTACATCTAACGCTGGAGACGCTAAGAAAGGAAAAGTTGTACGAAATTCTCAAAATGTGAATTACGGTTTAGAACGCGTGTACAATTTCTTTGTACGTAATTGACAAGGATGGAATCTCGATAGATCCATCAAAGGTTGAAGTTTGTGATAAATTGGGAATAACCAAGAACTCCGTTAGAAGTAAGAAGTTTCTTGGGATTGGCGGGGTATTTCAGAAGGTTTATCGAGATTTCTCAAGATTGCCACTCGCTGACAAATTTGGCGAGGAAATCAGAAAATTTGTTTGGACGGAGAAATGTGAAGGAAGTTTTGAGAATTAAAAAAGAAGCTAAGTATGGCACCTGTGTTGTCATTACCAAATAGTACGGGAAATTTTGTGGTGTACAGTGATGCTTCACACAAGGGATTAGGATGTGTCCTTATGCAGAACGGAAAAGTTATCGCGTATGCATCAAGGCAATTGAAAGACTACGAAAAAGGGTATCCGACTCATGATTTAGAGTTGGCGGCGGTTGTGTTTGCTTTAAAAATATGGAGACACTATCTCTATGGAGAAAAATGTGAGATCTACAACAGAACATAAAAGTCTGAAGTACATTTTCACTCAGAAGGACCTGAACATGCGTCAAAGGATATGGATGGAATTGATAAAGGATTACGATTGTGAGATCTTTTATCATCCAGGCAAGGAAAATGTGGTTGCAGATGCCTTGAGTAGGAAAGGCAGAGAAAAGTTGATGATGTTAACTGATAAGGAGGAGCTTATTACAGCAATGTCAAGGTTAGAGTTGGATATCAAATTTCCAAAAGAATCCGATGGAAAATTATACCAGATGGAAGCCAGTCTATCTTTGGTGGACAAAGTGAAGAACGCTCAACTGCAAGATGAGGAATGCAGAAAAATAAGAGAAAGTGTGGTCGAGGGAAAAGAAGTAAAATACAAGGTTGATATTGATGGAATGCTGAGATTCGAGGGACGAATCTGGGTTCTTGCAGTACCAGATATTAAAGAGGACATCTTGATAGAAGCTCATAACTCGAGATATTCGATTCATCCGGGAAGTACGAAGATGTATCAAGATTTGCGGCGATATTTTTGGTGGCCAAATATGAAGAGAGACGTTGTAGAATGCATTGCAATGTGTTTGACATGTCAGAGAGTTAAGGCCGAGCATCAAAGACCAAGCGGGTTACTTCAACCGTTGGAGATATCAGAATGGAAATGGGAACATATCACAATGGATTTTGTGATAGGTCTCCCAACGACTAAGAAAGGATACGATGCGATTTGGGTGATAGTGGACAGATTGACAAAATCTGCACATTTTTTGCCAATAAAGATTAAATTCAATCTTGATCAGCTGGCAAAACTATATGTTAAAGAAATCGTGACGAGACATGGAGTTCCAGTGTCGATTGTGTCAGATAGAGATCCGAGGTTCACATCAAATTTCTGGAAGAGACTACAAGAATGTATGGGAACACAATTGCGAATGAGTATGGCATATCATCCACAAACAGATAGAAAAAGCGAACGAACGATTCAGACATTAGAAGATATGCTGAGAGCATGCGTCATGGATTTCAAAGGAAGCTGGGATGAACAATTACCATTCGTGGAATTTGCCTACAATAACAGTTACCACGCTAGCATCGGCATGCCTTTACGAAGCATTATGCGGCGAGGTGCGAGAACTCCATTTGTCTTTGGGATGAAGTCGGAACGTCAATTTGTTAGGACCAGAACTGGTACAACAAACTACTGAGGTTGTCAAACTCATCAGAACAAGATTGATAGCTGCTCAAGACAGACAAAAGAAATATGCTGATCAACACAGACAAGATCGTGCATTCAATGTAGGAAATTACGTTTTCATAAAAGTTTCACCTTGGAAGGGAAAAATGTGATTTGGTAAAAAAGGGAAAATTAAGCCCGAGGTTTATTGGACCCTTTGAAGTGCTGTGAAAAGTTGGAGAGGTGGCTTACGAGGTAGCTCTACCTCCAGAATTGCAAAACATTCATAATGTTTTTCAAGTTTCGGTGTTACGACCATATAAATCTGATTACAAGCATGTGATCGAGTACGAACCATTGCAGTTTGAGAAAGACTTGTCCTATGAAGAGATTCCTATCCAGATTGTTGACATGAAAGAACAAGTGCTCAAAAATAAAGTGATACCTTTTGGGAAGGTAATATGGAGGAACCACAATGTCGAAGAGGCTACGTGGGAACTCGAAGCTGAAATGATGAAGAATTACCCTGAGTTATTTGTTTAATCTATGTCTTCGATTTCGGGGACAAAATCTTTGTAAGTAGGGGAGAATGTGATGAATGAATTGTTTGAATTGTGATCCTGAGGACAGAATCCTTGTAAGGAGGGAATGATGTAACATTCCAGAATTTTTAATTATTTTATTAAATATTTATTAAATTATTTAAGTATTTAATGGATGTGTTTATTGTTAAATAAATAATTGTTCAAATTTGATTCAATTTGGTTAGCTATTTGTTAAATAAATAATTAAGGAAATTATTATATTTGCTAATTTAATTTAATTATTAAGTTAGAGAGTTTTGATTAATTGAATTATTATTCTTTTTATTTGAATTTTGTAATTAAAAGGATGTGTTAGTTGGTTAAATAAAGTTATAATTATATAGAAAATTATAATTTTGTGGTATTGATTTATGTGTTAAAGTAATTTAATATATTGTTATTAAGATTAATTTAATTTATTAAAAGTGTGACAAATAACCTTTTATAAAGTAGCTATTAAAATAACTTAAAGGAGTTTTAATTCAGTTTTGCCAAACAATGCCTAATGCCTATTAAGTCTTTATTCTAATTGTGTTTTACCAAACAAGGCATAAGGATTAATTGGTTATTTTTTTTAGTGACTAGCCAAACAAGCCTTATGGCTTTTGGTTTTCAAAACATAGATAATCGATATCGCTTATATCTATATTTATATTATATAATTAATATAAATTATATCCTATATACGTTATATTGTTAGTACGTAGTTAGAGTTAGGAAGAAAAGTGAAAACTCAGAGGAAGAAGAAGAAGAAGAAGAAGAAGAAGAAGAAGAAGAAGAAGAGCAGAAGAAGAAAAGTGAGAGAGAAAAGAAGAGACGAAGAAAGGCTAGGGAATTGGTGAGAAGAAAAGCTTGAGAATCAAAAAAAAAGGGAATAGCCATCATCATCTTCTTCAAGGTATTATCCTATTCTTTTTAGTTTTAAAGGTTTAGTTTTTTCTCTTCCCTAATTCTCTGTAAAATCCTTGTGTTAGGATAATTTTTTTGTTATGTATGTGATTTTATATGATAATCTAGCGAGTTAAACTATTTTCTTAAGCTATGATTGAGAATAGTCCATGAATTTATATTATGTATATGTTTATGAAGAAAAGTATTTTTACAGAGAGTTTTTGTGATTATATATTGTTTACTTAAAATAGAAATTAAGGGTAATAGTTGTTTAATTGATAAATTGACTGTTGAGTTTGATAGAGTATGTATAAACATTGATAAAATGCTTTGAATTAACTGTTTTTGTTGAAAAACAAAATCACAGTGTTTATTTTCATCAAAAATATTAAAAAGTGAGTTTTTATCAAAAACAGTGAAATTGTATGTGTTAAATTTTTTGTTTATATTTTTTTATGAGTAGAAACATGTTTACAATCTTTGAATTATGTTTACATGAAGTCTTTGTATGAATTGCATGTGAATTAGGCTGTTAGAAAGGAACTTTTAGGCCAAAATTGGCTTTTTCTTATACTATTACTTGGAAGTCGTCGACAGCTATGATTTCATTATATATGTGACATAGCGATATAATCTCATGTACATGGCCTGCTTACAGTATCATGCCATACCACCTTGTAGCGTTATTCTCGTGTTGCTTATACCATATCAAAATGCTTCACCACTCATTATAAGCTGTGGCCCAAGCATGTGAGATTAAGCGAGAATGGTCTGACGATTACTACTTTTGTACTCAAAATTTTAAAGAATTGTTATGTGATGATAGTAGGACTGTAAAATGTTGATTTTAGTATTTCTATACTATGAATAAGTATGTTATTAACCACTAACTTGTGTTATAACTTGATTATATGATTAAATAATCAAACCTATATGATGTATGTAGTTAGTTAAATTTTTAAAGTAGTAGTGACTAACTATGTCATGATGACATATATATATATATATATATATATATATATATATATAGTATTTTCATCCGAATTGATTCGGTTTAGCCTACGAGCAAGGCAAGTTTTCTAATTCTTTATCTTGTTAAACTATTTATTGTTTCAATTCGATTACCTTATAAATGATGTAAGCTTTCTAAACTTTGGTTTGATGTTGACAAGTTATTCTTGTATTTAACTTGTTGTTTAGCATGCACAACTATTTATACTAATGTCGAACAATTTTATCATTCAAACTACTATGCATACTTAGTACTCAATTCTAATTAACCTTGACTTAATGTTGTTCAAGCAAGGCATGTTATAGTTATTCAAAGTATATTCTATTAGATTATTCCTAAAGCATGATTTTGGTTTACCATGTTGATTCAATTACGATTATTCTATAGTACAATGTTATTGGTTTTATTCAACTAATCCTTAGTTGATGTTCATTGAATTCTAAATTACCCTGAAATGTGTCCAAACCAAACTCACTTTGGTGCGGACTTGTACTCTAAATATTGAGATGAACAACCCTATTATTAGGGGTAACTTACGCTTAGCATTGAAATATTTGTGCACAATACATTGTATGCGAAGAAAATTGATCCCCTAAGTACAAGAGAGTCCCTATAGTCTTATATTTATTAAAGTTTAAGTTGAAACATTACTTATAACTATGGACATAGTTCATGGTCTTAGGACCCTCAGTTATTTACTTCAGATTGTTGACAAATCGTAATTGTTTAAATCTATTGAGCCTCTTATTTAACATTTGTTGTAAAGGTTTTTCATTCATTATTGTATCAAGTGAGCTTTGTTTGCTCACTCTTGCTTATATAATTATTACAGTTAAGGATGAGAAGGTTGATGTACCTAGCACCAGTAAGGGAAAAGGAAAGATGAACAAGTATTGAACAAGTATTTATTTTCCGCATTTGAATGATTGTGTTTTAAGGTTAGACAACCTGGGAGATTTTTTTATGTAACCCTTTAATGGGGAAGGTTTTATTTATCTAGTTTTATTGTGATTGGGTAGTTAGATATGAATGTTTGATTAAGTGAACACCAAATCCTGTGGAAATGAAGTACCTGGGTTTGGGGGTGTCACAAAAATTAATTTAATTAAACCTTTTGAAACATTATCCCTTAAAAAATGATGCCTTACCTTAATGTGTTTTGTTCGTGAATGCAAAACTGGATTTTTTGATATATCTATTGTACTTGTATTATCACAATATGTGGGAATGCAATCACATAAAATATCAAAATCACATAAGGTTTGTCTCATCCATAATATCTGAGAACAACAACTTCCTGCAGCTAAATATTCACCCTCAGTGGTTGATAGAGCAACTTAGGTTTGCTTTTTACTATGCCATGTAACAAGACTATGTCCCAAAAATGTACAAGCACCGCTTGTACTTTTTCTATCAATTTGACAACCTGCATAGTCAACATCTGAATAACCCTTTAGTTCAAAATGATTACTAATTGGATAAAATAACCCTAAATTTACAGTACCACTGAAATATTTAAAAATCCTTTTAACTGCTTGTAAATGGGATTCTTTGGGTTTTGCTTGAAATCTAGCACAAAGACATACACTGTACATTATATTAGGTCTAGATGCAGTTAAATATAATAAACAGCCAATCATACCTCGGTATTTAGTTAATTCTACATCTATACCTTTTTCATCAGATGTAAGCTTTATTGATGTACTCATTGGTGTAGCCTTTGGGTTGGATCCTTCAAAACCAAATATTTTAAGTAGCTCTTTTGTGTACTTGGTTTGATGAATATAGATCCCTTCCTTTGTTTGCTTGATTTGAAGTCCCAAAAAGTAATTTAGTTCTCCCATTAAGCTCATATCGATCTCCTTATGCATACACTTTGAAAACCACTCACCAAGAAAATCATTAGTATCACCAAATATTATATCATTTACATATATTTGAACAATGATTATTTCTTATTTTTCATGTTTAATAAATAATGTAGAATCTATTTTACCTCTAGTAAAACCACTTGAAAGAAGATACTTACTTAACCTCTCGTACCAAGCTCTTGGAGCTTGTTTGAGACCATAGAGAGCTTTCTTTAACTTATAAACATGATTTGGATGCTTCACATGTTCGAATTCGGGAGGTTGTTTGACGTATACTTCTTCATTGATATATCCATTGAGGAATATGATTTTTACGTCCATTTGATAAAGTTTGAACCTTTTGTAACATGCAAAAGCCAATAGTAACCGAATCGACTCTAGCCTTGCGACTGGAGCAAAAGTCTCTTTGTAGTCGATTCCTTCTTGTTGGTTATATCCTTGAGCTACTAATCTAGCCTTATTGTGAGTGATTGTTCCATGCTCATCAAGCTTGTTTTTAAATACCCATTTCGTTCCAATGATGGAAACACCTTTTGGAGGAGGCATTAGTTCCCATACTTGGCATCTTTCAAACTGTTGTAATTCCTCTTGCATTGCCAATAACCAGTTTTCATCAAGAACAGCTTCTTTAGCATTTTTTGGCTCAACTTGTGATAAAAATGCAAAGAATGCACAAAGATTTTGTGCCTTTCTTCGTGTAGTGACTCCTTTATTTATATCTCCAATAATATTCTCCGGAGGATGATTCTTGAGATATCTTGCTGTTTTTGGCATTCGAATATCATGGATTGTCTCCTCTTGTTGATTTGAATAATCTAAAGTTGATTCATCAGCATCATGTGATGGTTCTTAACCTTGTTCATGCTGATCGTCCAATTCGGTTTGCTAATTTTGATCATTCGGTTTACTGTTTTGTACTATTCGATTTGCTATATTTGTGGCAGTCTCCAAATTTTCTGCATCATCATCTCTTTCTTTTGGAAGATCATTGTTAGTCTCATTAAATGTAATATGAACAGTTTCTTCAACACATAACTTTTAATATTGAATATACGACATGCTTTACTATTTTGAGAATAACCAATAAATATTCCTTCATAAGATTTAGCATCAAATTTTCCCAAATTATCACTAGTATTAAGAATAAATCATTTAGATCCAAAAACTTTAAAATAACTTATATTCGAAATTTTATTATTTAACAATTCATAAGGTGTTTTCAAAATAATTGGACGAATGAGTACTCTATTTAAAACATAACATGATGTGCTTACTGCCTCGGCCCAAAATTTCTTTGGGAGCTTACTCACTTGCAACAATGTTCTAGCAGTTTCTTGTAATGTTCTATTCTTCCTTTCCACTACTCCATTCTGCTGAGGAGTTCTTGGAGCTGAAAACTCATGGCTTATTCCTTTTTGATCACAAAATATAATAAAGTCCTTTTGAAATTAGGTACCATGATCACTCTGAATTTTTATAAGTTTGAGACTATACTTAGTCTCTAAATTTCTTATCAATGTCTCAAATTCTTTAAATGCTTCATCTTTGGTTCTAAAAAATAATGCCTATGTATATCTAGAAAAATCATCAACTATTATAAATGCATAGAATTTACCATTAATACTAGCATGTCTTTCAGGGCCAAATAAATCAAGATGAAGTAATTGCAAGGGAGAAGAAGTTGATACCATGTTCTTTGCAGTAAACGATGTTCTTACTTGTTTTCCAAGTTGACAAGGAACACATACTCCTTTCTTTTCAAACTTTATTTTTGGCAATCCTTTGACGAGATTTTTAGAGGATAATTTCTTGATTAAATCCTTGTGAACATGTCCCATCCGTTTATGCCATAGGTTAGCCTCATCTTGCATTGTGGCAAGACATAGTTCTTCATCTTGTTGCTCAAAATCAATAGTATATATATTTCCTTCCCTTTGTGCAACTAGAATAACATTGCTAGTACCATGAGATATTGTGCATTTATTTTTCTCAAAATTTACTTGATGACCATTATCCATCAATTGACTAACACTTATAAGATTAAATTCAAGACCATTAACAAAATGAACATTATCGATATTAACCTTACCATTACCGATTTTACCTTTTTCAATTATTTCACAGGTTCGATTATCTCCAAATGTGAATTTTCCATTTTTCTTCTTTATATCAACAAACTTGGATTTATCACCGGTCATGTGACGAGAGCATCCGCTATCAAGAATCCATTTTTGAGATGGAACCTTTGCCTTGAAGCAAACCTGTTAAGAAAAAAATAATTCATCCTTTTGGTACCCATATCTTTTTGGGTCCACTTGTGTTAGTTACAGGCAAATCTCCCTTTTTAATCCATATTGTTTTAATCTTGTTTTTCTTCTTAAAACAATTTACCTCTAAGTGACCTTTAATACCACAGTTTTTACATGTCGTAAAAGGTGAACAATAATTCAATTTAAAAAGTGATTTGGATTTTAACATTTTTACATCTCTTTTCATATGAGTGTAATTATAACCAATTCCTTGTTTTTCATAACTATGTCTTTTTTTACCCAACATAGATGCTAAGTTTTCTTCTCCTTGAACGAATTTAGCTAATTATAACTTTAATGACTTTATTTCTTTTTGAAGCTCATTTGTTGAAAAATTCTTATCATGAGATTCATTACCAAAAGCATCGATACATACATCTCTCATTTTTATCTCATTAGTCAATTTTTCAACTTCATTATTTAAATGAGTCACCTTATTAAAAAGTATTTTATTATAATTTTCTAAATAACTATTTTTAGCAATCAATACTTTTTTTTCTTTACATGTTGTATCTTTCTCAATTTCTTTCTTTTCATCTATGAGTGAATCAACCTCATCCATTAGTGTACTCACTAAATCTTTTAAATATGCATTCTTTTCTTTTAACTTTTCATTTTCTTTTTTTAAAAGATTAAATTCAGAAAGAGATACCTCATTAGATTCACCTTCAATTCTCACGAAGCACACTTGAGCTATTTCGTCTTCAGCATCGATTTCTACTTCGGGTTCATCATCATCATCCCATGTAAGAAAGGCTTTGTTCTTCTTATTGTCCTTGTAGCTTGTCTTTCCTTTG
Source organism: Panax ginseng (assembly GCA_020205605.1). Lineage (NCBI taxonomy): Eukaryota > Viridiplantae > Streptophyta > Magnoliopsida > Apiales > Araliaceae > Panax > Panax ginseng. The sequence continues at coordinate 96,289,901 of CM035129.1, forward strand.
TTCTTTAATTGAAAGCAATCCTTCTTGAAGTGCCTGGACGTCCGCATTCAAAGCATGTTTCTTCGTTTTGCTTTCCTTTGAACTTATTTGAATTGAATGCATTCTTCCTTTTGTTCTTCCTTTGTAGTAGCCCTTTGAGTCTTCTTGACATCATGGCTATTTCTTCATCCGAGTCATCTTCAAGCTCCTCTTTATTTCCTGCATTAAGAGCTAAGACTTTTCTTCGAGGAGTTTCCTCTTCATCATCATATCTCTTTAATTGATGTTCATATTCTTCTAATTCACCAAAAAGAGTTAAAGTATTCATAGTAGAAATAGTGGCAGAATCTTGAAGAGTAGTGATTTTAGATGCAAACCTTTTGGGCATAGCCCGAAGTAACTTACGGTTAATCTCACTTTGTGGAATTGATTTATCAAGTAGCTTCAAGGAATTTATAAGGATTAGGAACCTTACTTGAGCCATTTTTATAGTTTCCTCTTTTTCAAGTTTGAACATTTCATAATCATGCATAAGCATGCTTAGCTTGACTTCTCGAACTTTAGAGGTACCTTCATGACTCACCACTAGAGTATCCCATATCTCCTTAGCTGTGTTGCATGAAGAAACTTTATCTATCTCGCATTGTAGCATGCCGCTAAGAAGTGTATTCATAGCCCTTGAATCATATGACACCATGTAGGTCTTGGTTGAGTCCATCTCTAACAAAGTCTTTGGAGACCCATCATCTTTCCTTGGTATAACTGGTCCATTTTCCACGACCCACCATTCCCAAGGATCTCTTTTAAGGTAGATCCTCATTCGGAACTTCCAAAAATTGTAGTTTCCGGTTCCATGCAGTAGTGGAGGTCGATCAGTTGATTGTCCTTCTTGATAGTTGTTCCCGAATTGTGTCATGCTAGGATCTTTCCCTACAAGTAACCTTAAAGACCAAGATAAGTAGAGCCAAGCTCTGATACCAAATGAAATTCAAATAGGCACACTTAGAAGGGGGGGTTGAATAAGTGTGAGAACAAACTATGACCAATTTTTTTTTTGTTAAACTTTACTCAATTCAGCTTGTTGAATTAATAAGTTCTAGAGATTGAATTAATGAATGCAGTTTGCTGAATTAACAATCTTAAAATATTACACTATAAAATGTTTTTGGATTTCTTTAAGATGAATAAAATATGCAAGTAATACTTTTTAATTCAATTTAACTAATATCTTGTGTGTAAAGAAAATAAATGCAAGCGATCGAATGAACACCAAGATTTTTTCACGTGGTTCAACTACTACCCTCTATAACGATGATACGCTCCCACGTCCAATACCAACTAGTATTGGAGACTCACTTTATTTATTTCTATCAATTACAATTCAACCCTTTTACAAAACAGATTCTTTCAACACTTGAATTATAAAATTCCCTTGAGCACTTTTGCTCCTTGTGCACCTATGCACTCTCAAGCACCTATGCTTCCTTGAACCTGTTTGTAAAATTAACAACAATTCTCTAATCCACTTGGATTAAATACTTTAGACAACACTTTGTCTACTTAATATCAAATTAAAAATATAGAGGTCTATGATCAAAACAAATAATCAATTAACAATACAAGGCTCAACTATGAATGCAATGATCAAAGAGTAAGAGATATCACCAGTTTAAAGCTCACAAAAATAAGCTGTAAGAATATTTGCTTGAGTATACTGCAGCTGTCTTAATTATACAAGAATAATATAATAGCTTGTTGTTTCAATATTTTGTGTAATCTGTAAAAATCATGTGTTTCTTTAGTCAATAGGAGTACCCTTTTTATACACTGAATTATTACCGTTGCAACCCAACAAATATTTTATATCCATTGCAAATCAGTCTTATCAAAGTATTTTACTTCTGTTAAAAGGATATGGCCTGATAAATCCGGAATATCAATAACTTAGTCAACTATTAATCCTATTCTTTAAAGATATATCTCCAAGAATATTTATAACTGTTAAACAATTTGAGAGAATATCTGAAAGAGAAAAATCGAATAATGTAGATTAAGTCAAAGAGGGATTTTTGCGTAATCATTATGATTTAAAAACAATCTGTTATCATGATCATTTTCACCTACTTTCAAGGCAACAGTAAAGCTATATCACACATGATAACTCTTTACTTACTATCACACGTAATTATCATACATACGGCACATATATATATGATGGCAGCACCCAACTTTTTCTTAACAGTCTTGTTACTTAATGAGTCTTAAAATAGCACATTTTATTATGACCCAGTTACTTTAATATAAAACCATTTGATTAAAATGAACTAATAGAAATCACTTTTTCATTTTAATTTAAAACATCTACTTAATTATTTTATCATATTAAATGCACATAAATGTCCTAGAGCCTTAATTGAAATTCATTAATGCAAATGATCTTACATTAATTTCCTAGGACCCAAAATCTTCAACTCTTGAACATGCCATCAAGTATTCTTTTATCAATTTCCTGAAATGTCACAGTAAAGAATTTAGTACAACATATAAATCATCATCAAAACATAAGGTAATAATATTAACAAGTCAACAAAGGTGTTTATCATTGAAGGGGCTAGTGGGAGGATAAGAGGAACCACAAAACACTATAAGTCAAATAAGAGGAACCTGTAGATAGACCTATTGTACCACAACAAATACGTAAATAACGGAATAATCTTGAAGATACACAGGAGGTATGGATTCATCATAGATGATGATGATGAGGTACGCATCATAGAAGATGATGATCCAGTTATATACGATGAGGTAAGGGTTGTAGAAACTCAGAGAAATGGATTGAAGCAAGTTTCTCAAAAATAGAACATTTGTTTTGATGAAACAAATTAAAAGAGTTTGATTTTATCACAAATAAAAATGAACCTAGTGTGTACAAAAGTGTCACTAGGAGCGTCGTGACATTACTAATATTATATGTTGATATACTATTGATAAAGAATGACATACTAATGCTACAATCAGTAAAGATAAAGTTGTCGAAACATTCCTCCATGAATGATTTGGGAAGAGTATCGTAATTGGGGATAAAAATCTATATAAATAGATTTAAAAGGATGCTCGGCTTAACCCAAGGAACGTATATTTATTTAATGTTAAAGTTGTTTAGCATGGAAAACTCCAAGAGATGTCTCATGTTGATGAGCTCTAGAGTGTATCTCTCTTAATAGTCCCTAAAGACTCCTAAAAGAGAGATCACATGAGTGACAATCATGTATACAATAAAATATACGAGACCTGATGTTGATCGGTCATATTCTGGAGAAGATCACTGTAAAACAGTGAAAAACATCTTAAATTACTTAACTGGCACTAAGGATGTGATTAAAATTTATGGTGGGTCTAAATTAAAACTAGAGGGCTTAACAGACTCAAGTTTTTTTTCAGACAGACCAAGAAGACAGAAAATCCACTTTAAGGTAAAGGATTACCTTGAATAGTGGTGCAGTGAATTGAAAAGGTTTCAAATAGCAAAAAGTTACTGGATTAAGACAAAGTATATAGCTATAAATGAAGCCGCAAGTTGATTGTTTAGATGAAAAGTTCATAACAAAACTAGGAATAGTTCTTAAGTCTCATCTTAGATCTAAACATGTGTTGTGGCACTTTCATTTGATTATAGAAATCATTGAAAGATGAAAAATTACTATAGAGATAGTGGACTCTCAAGAACAACATTACATATCCATTAACTAAATGAGACGCCCCCAAATCCGTGTAACATCGATTACAGGACACAGTGCTCATGATACACATACATAACCATCTAACTACATAAACTACAGAAATAATAATAATAATAATATCTATTACATATCTATTCAAATAAAATCCCAATTCTTTACAACCTTAAATAATCTAAAACTTTAACTTAGTGTTTATCGCTACATTACATCATATGCGGAAATATAACTTATTACATAAATAACTCTCATCATTTCATCTTAGACTTTCCTTGTCCTTTGCCTCGAGAGCCCTCAAATAAGCATATCAAATTATAGCTGAAAGGTTTAAGCAAGAATGAGCACAAATTGCCCAAAGAAGTATATAAAGTAGTTTGAGAACATACATCAGAAGTAAAAGCATTAGTATGAATATTTCTCAACAGTTGAAATAATTATCAAGAGATAAACTGGAATATCAAGATAAGAGTTTTGGAATTCTTAATAGCATACTAAGGGGTGTTAGATACCCTGAACATTACTTTTTTTCATCGAAAACCATCAGACGGTTTAACAATCAAATAGATTGTAAACAGTCTCTGTAAGTACTCCAGGTGATCAGCCTATCGTACCCTACATTGTGCACAAGTATAAAGTTTAACTGCATAAGCATAAATGAGACTATATGCCCGACATTTGTTTGCCCGATTATTTGGGTTGTTCATCTTAGTATTCATGCGGGACCTCGCCAAAGCAATTTGGATTGGTAAACATTAAATAGCTTTAAAGGATTTGAATTGTTTAAATGTAATATCATTTATCATGAATAATATATAGCCGAAACAAAAAGCCAGAAAACATCCTTGGAAATAGTTCGTTAAAGAAGTAGAACTTTAAAGTATATCAGTTATAATAATAACTGAGTAATTATCAATAACGCTTGCAAAGAAATTGCTGTTATATAACTTTACGACAAAGGAACTTGTACGAAAAAGTAAATAGCACAAGTCCATTACTAACCCTCACTGCAATAACAATGAGTAAGGATTGAATAATTGCTCAATAGAACTTAGGGTTAGGAAACATGCTTGATACGTCTTCTACAATTTACCGCTATCTACTAGCCCTTCACGTAACATATTCACACGTGTCATGTTAAGCAATTTGGTTCTCGAACACCACTTCGAAGTGTAATGGTTCCCTTTTATTTTAATAAAATGATTAAACTCGCACGTATTCAAATACAATTCAATTACATAATATGTTGCTACGTATAGGCCACGTGGTTAAATAAAAGAATCTGGGAAAAATAAATTTCTGACATTTTATGGACCAAAACCTCCATCAAAAATCTGCATAAAACATGCTTAGAGATCTCAAGTCGGAAAACCTTATTTTCCTTATTTTTAACATCACATAATTAATTAAACTCATTTATCCATATAACATCATTTATATGAAAAATACCAAATCAGTCTCACAAATATTTCTTTTCTGGGATTTTGTAGAATATAGTCCCACATTGAACATATATTTTTTCCAGAATTTTTAAAATCCATCTACTATTTTTAAATAGTCCATAATAGCCAAATATTCTCAGATTTTTCATAAATCGAGATTAGCTCCAAAAATTCTAAAATTTTAAGGGTTAGCTCCTGTTATATACATGTACTTCCAGTACAAATTTTGTAATATTTGGACTTATACCCAGAGAGTTATTCGGGTATCTTTTCAAATAGTGTTCTTAGCCGTAAAATTCATAACTCTCAAACCGTATGGCCAAAAAATCTCAAATTTTTACAGGACCTTCATATCTTCTTATATTAACACTCCAATGTTTTTCAGAATTTTTAAAGTACAAAAAAGGTGGACAAAAATGCCCCCGAGACAGACTGATCCAAAATAGTCCCAAGAAAGACATCAAATTTTCATTTCTTGCAGCCACTTTTGCGATTTTATTCCCGCTAATCTACAGATGATATGACTAAGATACTTGGACACAATAAACTTCATACATTAAGGTGTTTTACAAAAATATAACATTCATGAAATTAAAATAATAAGACCACAAACCGGATGCCTAGAAAAGCGTTCCAGCACTGGTTCTATACTTGGAGAAATTCTGGAAATTTCCAGAATTCTGCAGATTTTTATTTCCAACATGCATGCTTACGATTTTCATAACTTGCTCAATTTAACTCCTTTTCTTATGAAATTTGGACATGTTGTACCTCATGCTACATACTATTTTATAAAATTATTACATACACTAATTGGGTCATAGAAACCATAAATCTAAGGCTCCGAAAAACCCGAAATCACATATTACACTTTTTAACCAACTTTGACAAAAATCATGATTTTGATTCTAGCATGCATGGATTCGATTCCTACTATCTAGATCATCTACTCTCACATGTTTTCACATTTCACAACATCAAACTTCAACAAATTTCCACTTTTTTGATTAATTTAGCATCTTAGAGGCATTTTATCAAATGTAGAGCATGCATTGCTTAATTCATTGATTTTCTGTGAATTTGATGCATGATTAACCCAGAACTTTTGTTGTTAACGATTTATAATCATCAAACAACAATAACATGGCAACACAAAGACACAACAAATCATTTACCAATTCTGTATGCATTTTCTTCTCATTTTTCTTATATAAAAAAAATGAGTTCATGGATTACCTTTTGATGAATTCCTTCTTAGTTTAATCTGATGCTCCTTCTCTTCGCTTGTTAAATCCTCAGTAATCCTCCAGAAATCGTACTAACTCTCTTAAGCTCACAAATTTCTATCGGTTAAGAAGTTTTTTAGCAAAAAGGAATGGTGTTTTGAGTTTGGAGTACTTATAGAAATTACTAACATATGAACCCCCACCCTTTCAATCCCAAGTCATCAATTGCATCCAATTTAATCCCATTCATAAGTTTCATCACTTAATAAAAAGAAAGTGGGAGTTGAGAAAATGAAGAGATTTTGGGTTTAAAGAAAATGAAATACTCCTTCTTCTTCAATTTGGTAATACACGTAATATACTCCTCCATTTTGTCCCAAATTAATAGTCTCATGGGTCTCATCAGTATTTCAAATTGAAGAAAAGGGAGTATTTCATTTTCTTTAAACCCAAAATCTCTTCATTTTCTCAACTCCCACTTTCTTTTTATTAAGTGATGAAACTTATGAATGGGATTAAATTGGATGCAATTTATGACTTGGGGATTGAAAGGGTGGGGGTTCATATGTTAGTAATTTCTATAAGTACTCCCACTCAAAACACCATTCCTTTTTTCTAAAAAACTTCTTAACCAATAGAAAATTGTGAGCTTAAGAGAGTTAGTACGATTTCTGGAGGATTACTGAGGATTTGACAAGCAAAGAGAAGGAGCATCAGATTAAACCAAGAAGGAATTCATCAAAAGGTAATCCATGAATCCATTTTTTTATATAAGAAAAATGAGAAGAAAATGCATATAGAATTGGTAAATGATTTGTTGTGGCTTTGTGTTGCCATGTTACTGTTGTTTGATGATTATAGATCGTTAACAACAAAAGTTATGGGTCAATCATGCATCAAATTCACAAAAATTAAAGAATTAAGCAATGTATGCTCTACGTTTGATAAAATGCCTCTAAGATGCTAAATTAATCAAAAAGTGGAAATTTGCTGAAGTTTGATATTGTGAAATATGAAAACATGTGAGAGTGGATGATCTAGATAGGAATCGAATTCATGCATGCTAGAATCAAAATCATGATTTTGTCAAAGTTGGTTAAAAGTGTAATCTGTGATTTTTGATTTTTCTTGAGCCTTAGATTCACTAGCTTTCTATGACCCGATTAGTGTATGTAATAATTTTATAAAATAAAGATGTAGTATGAGGTACAACCTGTTCAAATTTCATAAGAAAAGAAGTTAAATTGAGCAAGTTATGAAAATCGTAAGCATGCATGTTGGAAATAAAAATCTACAGAATTCTAAAAATTTCCAGAATTTCTCTTAGTATAGAACCAGTGATGGCACGCTTTTTTAGGCATCCGATTTGTGGTCTTATTATGTTAATTTCATGAATGTTATATTTTTGTAAAATACCTTGCTGTATAAAGTTTATTGTGTCCAAGTATCATTTCGTGGTTAACCCGAGTATTTCATACAATAATATTCTCCTTCTCGATCGTTAACAATACAACTTTAATCTATCTTTACATCATTATTCGATATTAAAATCACTAAAAATGCATAATATTTAAAACTTTTATACATTTCCTTTTGTATTGCCCTAAATCACAACCTTTACATTACACCTCTTCGATTCAAATTTATATCATGAATCGTTACAACAAAATGACTATACAAAGTCTTACATCATAAATAGATATTCATATACACCGGATAGTTCAACAACAACATGTTACATTCAAAATATTAAATACATTTCTCATAAAACATAAGTAATCTTCGTGAATATGGATCTCTATAATTCACTTAACATATATCCTTACCTTGAAATCTTGACCTACAAAAATTATTATTTGCAAGAGTGAGCTCGACAGCTCAGCAAGCTCTAACAGTTTTCATGCATCACATAACACATAATAATATGCCCAACATACATATCCTAATAATTACTGTAACATAGCATACATACTTTAATTCATATAGCAAATATAAAGATTGAGTTCCTTACTCAATCATCATTATTTAACCAAAACAATGTAATCATAAATTGACTTTAATATTTCATGATTACAACATGTATAACATATCATGCTCGCTTACAACACATATAACATATCATGCAATTTAAAACAGTTCATCAAGTCCACGTAGAAAATAGGAACTTAAAGACTTGCCTTGATCGTTGTTTACCAATAACAGATTAATAGCTTACATCTATCTGCACTTCACGTACCCTACACAATTATATAATCATACACATCAACTATTAGTCACATAACAACACATAGTAATTATAATATAAACTCTACTCCACATCTCATAATCCTTCCTGTTAATTAGCACACAATGTTCAATTCAAGTGTTGAAGTCTTGCTAGGAATACTTATGGGTTTTATATTAAACCCATTCCATATCTTATAATGTTCATTAATACTTATCACAGCGTTTCGACGTTCATTCGTCACACACCCGAATCGTCTCTCTTGTGTATGCTTAGTGTGCTTACATAACTTATCTAATACATCATTTATGAATGTTGATCATCATTATATTTACTAACATTCATGTTTTATAACTTAGGACACCATCTTTTATCATCAGAAGCACTACACTTGCATACGTGCATGCCCGACGTCCTCCGATTGCCTCCTAATACATATTAGTCCCGTAAATGACCATTTTGACCCCTGTTCCCGACCTCAAATTGAAAACCTTAAAGAACAAAAGGTGTAGGTCTATTCGTCCATGTTTCAGATCATCTTGAATCACCTTAATCGGAGTTCGTATGAAAATGTTATGGCCGCTTTTACTGTGGAGGTCAAAACCGTTAAGTGTGTCAACTATTCCAACCTTCATAAATACTAAATAGCCTTGGGGGCATACTAAAGACCCTTAGCAAGATATGTATCATTTTTTGTTCTCCGGCCACTGCGTTTTACAATTTTTGCCCTTTCTCCTTCCAACCTTCATAACTTGACTTATACACACCCAAATCAGTCTATTTTCGACTCTATGGATTCGAAATTAATAGAACTACAACATACTAGACTTATAACAATTTATAAAAACACTATCTAGCCTAAATCTTGACCCAAAACTCATGTTCATACTAAAATTTCATGTTTTAACATATTTAGCGAATTCATTCACTACGAATTCGTTTCTTAACCAAATATATTCATTCAACTTGCGTTCTTTTCATTTCTTATCGTATTAACACAATCCATCACCAATTTTACAATTATACTATGAATTAATCATCAATTTGATAGTTTCAAAAGCCATTTTTTAGAAATTAATTCACAAAAAATCATTATGAACAAAATTCCTCTGGTTTATCAAAATTACATGGATTGAATTGCTAGAACAACCATATAACTCATAATATATCATAATATAACCCATATTACACATAACGCATGCTCACATCAAAGATTTAAGAATAATTTTCAACATAACTTCATAATCAAACACTATGAACATGATTTCATCATGTTCATCATATCTTTGTGAATTGAAACTTTTGAACAACTATAAAAATCTCATGTAAGCATATATATATATATATATATATATATATATATACACACACACACACACACACATCCCATTCACATATCAAAATTATGAAGTTTCACCAAAATATTTTTACATAGAACTCTAAAACTATAAAAACATAGAAGAACATGATTTTAAAACTTGTTTTTACAACAATTGTATTGTGAAAATCCTTTCATGACATACAATCACATATGAACACCATATATACATATAAATTCATAATCATAAAAACCTAATTTTACAAAGATTAAATACAAAACATCTTAATTTAGTATATGGGTTAGTTTGATACCTTTCTAGGTTGAATTAGGAGAAAAGATGGAGATGATGAAAGCTTTTCTTTTGTTTTCTCAAGGTTTCCTTCTTCTTCTTCTTCTTCTTCTTCTTCTTCTTCTTCTTCCTCTTCTTCTTCTCTGTATTCTCTCTTCTTCTCTTTGTTCTTAGTTTAGACTTACGTTTAGAAATCTAACGTAACTTAGTGTATATACAATATACATATAATACATATAATTATAGAATATGTAACTCCCAATATAATTACATATACTAATTATCAATTTAATATATAAGTTACAAAATTAGAATTTTAAAAGCCCTAAGGCTTGTTTGGCAAAACCATATTATTTTAAAATCAGGTTTTAATAGTTAAGGTCTTGTTTGGGTAAAACATGTTTAAAACAAAAGTAAGGTCTTGTTTGGGAAAACGGTTTTAAAAACTCTTTTAACTCTTTTAATAGATCCTATAACACATATTCTTCATGTTATCCTTTAATTAATTAAATCTTAACATTAATTTAATTAATTAAAAGTTTAACATCAATTAATCATATAAAATTATCACATTATAATTAATCGCTAATTATAACTTCATGTAACAATTACCACATCACTACATTATCTCAATTAAATTAGAACTATAACATAAAATCATTATATATTAATTAAATATTAAATAATCATTTAATTAATATAATACACTTAATTATATTACTCCATATTAATCACATAATCTCAATAAATAATTCAATTAAAATAATTATTTACTTCAATAAATATTAAATTAACATTTAAATTCTCTTCACACCAATTCACATATTTCACAATATATAACACATATATACATACTCGTACTTAAACATCTTAAAATAAGAATTTTATTTATTAAATTCTCATTTATTAATTCTTAAAAATCCAGGATGTCACATCCTTCCCTCCTTATAAGGATTCCGTCCTCGGAATTAACGAAACTTCCTTACTTGGTTTTTGCAAAATCTCTTTCACAATTATCGTTGAATAACTTCAACACGTTAACTTAGCAAAAACTTTTACATATATATATACTTCATTCATTTCTTCAATAACTTTTAGGTTTTATTACATAACCTTCAATTAAACACAGTCATATATCAAATATTATATATTCTTTAACCCATTCATTTTCTTTTCTAAGGATCTTTATCATAGACACTCGGGTTAACAATATGTAATAAATGAAATCACACAAGAGTTTCACATAAGTTCGTTTATTGATAATTATTAAATTATATAGAAAATCTCGGATATTACATTCACCCTCCCTTATAAGGATTCCGTCCCCGGAGTCATTACTCATCAAACAAAAATATTAGGGTAGTTTTTCATCATTTTCTCCTCGAGTTCCCACGTAGCCTCTTCGGCGTTGTGATTCCTCCACACTACCTTAACAGAAGGTATTATCTTATTTCTTAACACTTGTATTTTTCTATCAATTATCTGTACTGGAACCTCTTCATAGGTTAAGTCCTTCTCAAATTGAATAGGTCCATACTCTATGACATGCTTGTAGTCTTGCTTATAGGGTCATAGGACCGAAACATGGAACACGTTGTGTATATGTTCTAACTCCGGAGGTAAAGCTATTTCATAAGCTACCTCCCCGACTCGCCTCAACACTTTAAAGGGTCATATGAATCTGGGACTAAGTTTTCCTTTCTTCCCAAACCTCATTTTCCCTTTCCAAGGTGACACTTTCAAAAACACATAAGTCTTGAAGCGTCGAAGTTTTCGTTGTTCTTGATGTTGATCAAAGATATTTCTTTTTAATCGATCTTGAGCCGTCACTAGCCTCGTTCGTATTATTTCGATCACATCTGCAGTTTGATGCACCAATTCTGGTCCTAGAAATTGTCGTTCTCGCACTTCATCCCATAACAATGGCATTCTGCATTTCCTTCCATATAAAGCTTCATAAGGTGGCATACCGATGCTCGCGTGATAACTGTTGTTGTATGCAAATTCCACCAACAGTAGGTGGTCATCCCAACTCCCTTTAAAATCCATAACACATGCTCTTAGCATGTCCTCTAACGTTTGAATAATTCTCTCACTCTGCCCATCTGTTTGAGGATGATATGTGGTGCTCAACCTCACTTGCATTCCCATGCTTTCTTGAAAACATTTCCAGAAATTTTTTGTAAATCACGGATCGCGATCCGACATAATTGATATAGGTACTCCATGCCTTGAAACGATCTCTTTGATGTAAAGTTTTGCCAATTGATCTAAGGTATATCTGACCTTGATTGGCAAAAAATGCGCTGACTTGGTCAATTGATCAACGATCACCCATACTGCATCGTAACCATTCTGTGTAGTTGGAAGTCCTACCACGAAGTCCATCGTGATATTCTCCTACTTCCATTGTGACGCTCCCAAATTCAGGTACTTGAAACCCAAACTCGGTGCTTCACGATACCATTTCTATGAGCGGAATAATACTAATAATAATAATAATAATATAAATACCAAAATTAATTTACATATCAGATTCTATTCCCAAGTACGCAACCTTTAAACATTCATTACAATACATGATAGATAATATATATCATCCTTATCTTAATAGGGTCAAACTATTACATAATATAACATAGAACTTATTTGGTCAGCTTTCCTTTGCCTTTATCCTTAATTAGTAGAACCTTCAGGTCTTTCATGCTTAGCTGAAAACATTTAAATTAAGCAAGAATGAGCATTTAGGTGCCTAGCAAGTAATAGCAACAATAAAATTAAATGTTTTCTATGAATAACACTTCTACAACGAATCAACAGTTGTAAAGTAAGCTGAACTAATAATAACAACATATCAATTCTATATCAAATTTTTGAAACTACGTCTTCGACTATAATCGGAGATCAAATTGATGACTATGAACATTATTTTCTATTTTCGAAAAGGTTAAACAGAACTTCATCTGTAAACCGTCATAATTTATAGGCACAAGGGGTGATCGGCCCGTTATGCCTTGTATTGATAATTACTACATGCAAGAACGATATTATCGTTCATCTGATCCGCCTTTGGCGCACAAAAATTTTCCAATGTACGGGATGTTCATACTTAGTCGGGAATCCGAACCAAAAAAATTCGGTTGGATAACAATAAAGTTCTATCTTGTTCTACAATATTTCTAAGTTTGTGTCTAGCCAAAACAAATAGCTTAGACAGCTTTGAAGTCAATGTATACATACTGGAAATTAATAAGTATGTATCAACATGTGATTAAATACAATGATTATCGAAGTGAGGACACTTGTATAACCATATTTAGAAATTAACGAACAGAATAAATATATGGATTATGCAATAATACTATATTGATAAACAATGATCGGATAATTTAAGAACTTGTATGAATATGAATGATTGGATACATAATCGATAACAATAGAGTTAATAATCTGACATAATAATATGATTCTGAAACTTTCTTACTCATGTCCATTACATAAAGTAAATGCAAAGGTAGGATACTTGCCTGGTTTGCTGCTTACAATATGCAACTTAGTTTTATCTTTTATATATCAACCTATCATTAATAAGATCATTTTACCGATTAGAATAACATATCGTAACACATAATACTGCTTATTGCAGTTAGCACATAACCTAATCACATTGTCACATATGTTTAACAGCCATTGGATCACACATAGACACATATATAGTCAAACTATCTAAGTCTAGATCAATTTCTGAAACATGTCGTTATACCGACGGCTTTATTGAGTAATTAACGAGTTTAAAACTCTATTCTGTATCCTTAATATTATTTTAGATAATTTAAATATCAGTCATACTATTTTTCATAGCCTTATAATAATTTTTAAATAATTATTATAATTTATCATGATTTTTCAAACATTGGAATCATTATTAAATAATTTAAATATTAAATAATTCTACTATCATTAATATTTAATTAATATTAAATTATTATTGAAACCATTGGCAAAATCTTAAAGTTATTTATAATAACTTAAAATATTTTTAAAGTACTAATATTACCCTTAAATGATTTTTAAAACATTTAAAATAATTTTTAATTTTATTACCATTAATATTTAAATATTATTATACTATTTATCCAAATATTAAAAGTCATTTATTATAAATTAAAATATTTTTAATTCATTTATATCCTTTTAAATGATTTTTTAATTAATAAAACCATTTTTAATTTATTTATTAATTAAAACAAATATCATTTAATATTAAATGATTAATAAAATTTATCTTTAAATTGAAAGTTATATTTTCTAACTTAGAATATTTTAAACACCTTAGTTTCATTTAAAATAATTTTTATAATATTAAAATTATTTTTAAACTAATTTATTTAATATAATTATTAAATAATTCTAATATCGTTAATAGTAAATAATTAATGAAATTTACCTTTAAATATTGAAAGTTATATTTTATAACTTAAATTAATTTTAAACTCTTTATTTTCATTTAAAATGATTTTTCTAATATTAAAATCATTTTTAAATTAATTAATTTAATATAATTATTAAATAAATCTAATATCATTAATATTAAATAATTAATTAATTTTGCTTTAAAAATATTAAAAGTTATATTTTATAACTTAAAAATATTTTTAAATACCTTATTATCATTTAAAATGATTTTTAATATAATAAAATCATTTTTAATTAATTTATTGAATGCATTTATTAAATATTAATAATATTCAAATAAATACTAATATTTATAAAAATATGTCAAATTATTAAAAGTTAATTTTATAACTTAAAATAAATTTTAAAATAATTTTTGGAATTTTCAGAAATTAATTTCTATTTTTAAATGATTTTTGAAAAATAAATTAAATTAAATTATTAAATTTGTCGCTATAGCCTTTAGCGACAAAAATCGTCGCCTAAAGTGTTCTTGAGTACCAAGAACACTGACAGTCAGTGTTCAAGGGTCTCACTTAATTTGACCAAGTTTAATTCAGTGTCTATTGTGTTTTTGGGCTAGCTATGACTTTGATCTTGTAGTGTTAATGTAACACTACATGTAACAACAACTAACAAGGTCAAACAACATCACAAATGCAAGTTATAAAATTTAGCAAAGTGGTCATCGACCCTCCCGGGTTTCCTACGGGTTACCCGAAACCTAAGCGATGGCTTGATAGCTACTTTGTGCCTTGATTTAATCGAGTTCGGTTTGATGTTATGGTGTTCTAACGGTTCAAGCTTGTAGTCCACATGTCAATGTACAACTATCATACATCAGAGCAATCAAACTACATTAGAATCACTAGATATCATACGGTCAAACCATGTCAAAAGTGGTGTTCTTGAGTTTTCTGGAATTTCCAGAAAACAGATTTCGTGAACGAGTAGGCTAGTTTGACCTTCCACTGTGTTCAATCTATTTGTGATTTAAGGGATCTAAAAGCATGTGTCCATAGTACACATAACAAACTATAACTTAGATATAACAACATAGACAAAAGACTCAAAATCTGACAGATTCATGCTTTGCAAAACCTTGTCAGACACTGATAAGGACTTTCTAGGTTACCCAGATTTGAAAAGTTATGGTCGGTCAACGACCTTTAACCATGAATAACTTACAATCTGTTCATGCTCTGACTTTAATTCAAGTTCTAGATCAAAGATCTCATAGCATACTACAACTTCAAACATTTAAACAACCAAAAACATAAACAGAGAAAGATCTACAGGGTCTGACATTCGGCTGTCAGACACAAATTTCCAGTTTTCCAGATTTTGAAAAACACTAGATCTAAGCCTATAGATGTTATGGATCCAACATCTATCAACCTAGATTATCTAGTTACACACCATACAACATGTTTAACACAAAAAAAACTAACATCTAACAAAGGATCAAAGATCAGATTTTAGGTTTAGGGTTTTATACCTTTCTTGATAAATCTTGATTCTGGCTTTCTGATTTGCTATAGGTGTTAGTGGGGCTTTGTTTGGGACTGATCTAGCACTAGAATTTCGTGGGTTTTGAGTTGAGAGAGATTGGTTGAGTGTTTTTGCAAAAATAAGCTAACAAATGAAATTTTCTCTCTCCCAATCTATATATAAGTCTTAGATGAAATGTATTGGCTAGCTATTGACTGATTGCTGGAGATTTTTACGTCAAAAGAGTAGATAGAGTTGTTGAGCGACTAAAGTTTTGGCCATTTTGACAAGTTAGCTTAATAAAATATGCACAAGGATAGTTTGGTCAATTTTCCTGTGATTTTAATGGTAGTTTTATAATATTGGCTAACCCTTAGGGTTTATGTAGCACCCCCAAATCCGGGTCCTAAATCACCATGGATCTGGTACACTAGTTCTAACTATTGCGGAAGATATAAACATAAATTATGTATACATTAAACATTATACACTAATCCCAAGGTCGAGTAACCATAACTTGTACACAAATCATTATCCTATCTGACATACAAAGATTTTATCATACATTATTGTTACCAATCTATCTGTACATGTAAACTAAAGCTAGAACTGTCCTTAGCCTTTCCTTGTATCAAACACATTCGCCTTAATCTGCAATGTTTTATCATGATATAGCAAGGGTGAGCATGAAGGTTCGGGAAATTTCTTTCAATGAACACTTAGAGTTTTCATAAACATTAGTCTAGCTGAATCTAATAGCATAGACTCATATCAATAATTCAATTCAATCAAATTATTTACGTGTAGCCAATCCCCGTTGGCAAATTAAATTCTTGAAAATATTTTTGGAGAATGACGTCATGATGTCGTCTCAGTATTATGAATTCGCTTTGAGGATGTCGCTCATTGTATGACTTCGTCATAACACATCATACAATAGTGGAACAATGATTTTAGATCGAATTCACACTATGTATTCCTCGTATTTATAACTCTATCAACTTTTTATCATCTCTTTTGTTATACATGGTACATGGTGATAAATAAAATATATTTTGATATTTCAAATCATTTAAGCTCTAGCCAAAATAAGTAGCATAGACTATACTTTAAACCGTTCTAAAAATGATTACGAGTCTATATTTTAATTTTTTTTAAAAGCACATAGTGCGTATTTAGCTTGATGTCAAAATTTCGAAGTCTAGCATAGCTATGAGTATTGGAAAACTTATATATCCACTAATAATCATTTTCCTAAACAGTCTATTTATTCCCATTATCCTCAATACTCCATTCACACATAGTTCTACCCAGTTCGTCAAACTTACCATACTTATGAGTTCAGGAACTTTCCACAATCATATGATTTTAAGAACTTGTCCTAGTCAGTCCTTTGACGTCCATTCGCTAAGGGGTTCATAAACATTTCATATAACCATGAGTCACGAACGTAACATAAGTATGAGTTTTAAGGACTCGTACTTAACCTTATATTCTCTACCTATAACCTATCTATTTGTTATACACATGAGAAAGGAATCACCCTTTTAACATGCATATATCAAATAACGCGACACAAACAATCCCACTTAATCCTGACTCCATTCTCAATACGAATTTCATTTAACTCGTATTAATAATCCTTTCCTAAATCTGTACTAATTCATAGTACAACTTATACACAGGAATCTTGTTGTAAATCTTTTCAATCATTTGTTTGATCCTTCTCCAAACTATAACCTTATCAGATCACGTGGTGATCTCATTGTATATCTTACGATTCATTTCTATACTATAATCGTTTTGTTTTACGATCTCCTATCCCTATACTTTTAGTCTTTTAGACTCTATCTATTCACCACTATTGTTCACCTTTATTATCAGAGTTAGGGAACTCTGTATCTTTATAACTCGCCGAGATTCATCTTTGAATCTTACCGACACACTAACTCTATGTGAATTAGATCTTATCTGAATCACTAAGGTTATTAGTCTAAGGTAACTCTACCCTAGGTTTATAACCAACAGCTTTGATACCAAATGTAGCGCCCCCAAATCCGGGTCCTAAATCACCATGGATCTGGTACACTAGTTCTAACTATTGTGGAAGATATAAACATAAATTGTTTATACATTAAACATTATAAACTAATCCCAAGGTCGAGTAACCATAACTTGTACACAATTCATTATCCTATCTCTGGGTCGTCACTCTGTTCCCCGACTAGTCCCAGCTACGTTCTCATTTCCTGAAGAGGACAATGAAAGCAAAAGGTGAGCTCAACTAGCCCAAAGAAGAAATATTATGACTAAGATAATACGTAATAATTTATCGTTAGCCTTCAATGTTGTTAAACCGATAAAATATAACAAACATTAAGTTTAATCTGCAATGAACAAGCAATCCATTAGAAGAGTCAAGTAGAGAATAAAATCTACTATCTTCTATGATTTAAAAGGTTTTTCATCACTTTATCGCTGAGACTTAGCTTAATAAATAATCCACATCATTGAATCACCCCAGCACTACGGCCAAGGATATCCTTTAGTATCACGACCACAAATTATCCATGCACTACGGCCAAGGATATTCGTGTATTTATCAATGGTCATGATCATGCCAACAACTGTCCATCAATGCACTACGGGCCAATGAGGACTTTTACCACATCATTTGTAACATTACGATCATGATTATACCAATAATCCTGGTCATAATCATACCAAGTCCATCTATGCACTACAAAGTCATGTATGACTTTCAAATGTAATATAAACATGAGGATAATGACAATGATATAGGAATTCAATAAAACAAGTTCAAGAATAAATTTTAAAGATTTATAATCTAATTTATCCGTAAATCAATAACGTCAAAATTGTTTATTACGATCTTCGCTTTGTGGAGTAAAATTCAAGAATAATATTGTACCAAAAATAATTTGGACCGAAAACAAATCAATTTTATCATGAATAGTACTACGGGTGAATAGTACCCCATGAATAGTACTTCAAGAATAGTAACCCGAATGAATAGTACTCTAAGATGAAAAGTTAAAACTTATCAAGAATGCTCAGAAAAACATTTCCATGAAAAGTTACTGGATGAAGCGCAAATATCAAGGATATTCTACTAATTTCATGGAGTATAGAAGCCAAAATTTTAACAAACGAGTATAGAATTCGAAATCTGAAACGAAATAATATTACTTACATACTACGTAGTATGGAAGAAAATATTATTTCAAGCGAATATCGAACAAAAATAACATCCCTTACCTTGAAAAGAAGAGTATTCCAACCGGTATGGTGGGGATATTCTTGAAGAAAATTTTCAACGCTTTTCTACGCTTCAAAGCTTTCTAAAACTCGAAAAGAAATACGCCAATATTATAGAAGAAGAATTCTACGATTACGTGTGATTTTCAATTCTAACTTAAGCGCCTATTTATAGGAAAATGCTAGAACGCCATAGGAGACTAAAATAATAAAATAATATTATTATTATTATTATTTCCAATCTTTACGCCACCCACCAAATGAGCAGCCAACTTGGAACAAGAATTCAGCCCACAAAAGTGGGTCCCACCCATTTTTAATAAAAAAATATTTTATTTTCTGAAACTTCAGTAATTAATAATAAATAGCCCTTTTATTAGAAAAATACGAATTTTATGTCCATTCCACACGAAATCTAATTCTCTACAACTTTGTAGCTTTAAGTTTTTTCAAATTCCAGACAGAAAATATCCGAAATCCACAAACGGATGATTTTTAACACCTTTTAAAAATCATAACAAATCATACGCTAATTTTTAACAGTTCAAAATTTATGGACATATACTCAACTTATATATGTATAACATATCCAAAAATCACAACGATCCAATGGTCGGATCAAAATTATAACTCACGCAATAGAGCTTTAAGAACACCGATTTGATTTTTAATACCTCCCTTCCAACAAAAATACTTATAAAACACCTCGACATTAATTCCTTCATTTATAACCACATAAAATAAATATTTTCCTATCTATCATTTATGTCCACATAAAATAAAAATTTTCTTATCATATAAATCAATAAATAATTATTCACAAATAATATTACAAAATCACAATAATGACAACCAGGCCGTTCCCAGGAAAGAGGGGGCTTTCCGATAAGGATTTCTTCTTATTGGCGCACAATTAAGTGACCAAACCTCTCCTTGACAGAACTTTCTAGACATTGCCAATAATGCTATCTAATAATATTATTCAAACAATATGAATTATTTATTTGATAAAGGGAAATATTGTGCAGTGACAATTATTGAAATAACAATAATATAAAATATCAACGCAGCAATTATTGAATCAATAAAATAAAATATTGAATAAGAATTCATCGTAATAATTATCGAGTAGTGCCTTCTTACTTAAGAATCAATAATTCAAAAATACTCAGCAATATTGTGTGCTACCGCAAGCAACAACGCCAGACATCAGATTTTAACCACCGGGTATTCTAACAGTTAACGGTAAAACTTTACCCGTTATTTTATTTTTGTCGTTTTCTCAATCCGACAATAATTTCGTTGTGGGAACCACCAATGATTGTGCCGTCGTACGAATATTCCCTAGTAAAACGAATATTTTGCAACCAATCGAATATTATATAACAACTTGCGTACCAAAATTTATAAATATTACCCACAACTATAATATTATATCAAATTTACTCCATAATATTCAAAATGATATTTATAGAAAATTCATCTTTATTCAAAAAGTTGGGGTCTTACAAAGTTTGTATTTGATTTCTGTACCATGTATTTAGCGACTCAGAATGGGTGATGTATACCTATTTTGGGGGCATCACAAAAACTGTCATAATAATAAACTCTACTAATTATGTATCAGTTATATTTTTTTAAAATTCAAAAGTCATAAGGCCTTGTTTGGCAAAACACTTTTAAAAATAAAGACATAATATTCCTTAAGCCTTGTTTGGTAAACTCATTTAAAACTCTTTTAATTTATCTTAATATCTCCTTTATAATATAGTTTATTGTCACACTTTATTCAATTAAATTTTCATATTCAAATTTAATTAAATTAAAACTAACAACAACTTTTTAAACCAATTTGCCACTTAACCCAGTTACCACAAAATTATAATTTTCATTATAATTTTTTATTTAATAAATTAACACATCAGTTTAATTACTAAATCAAATAAAATAATATTATAACAATTTATTAATCCTTATCAACTCTCTAATTTAATTATTAAATTAAATTAGAATATTATCTCATAATAAATATTTCATCACTCTTTTATCTTAATTAACTTCAAAATACCAAATTACTAATTATCAACTTAATTAACATATTACCTTACTTAAGTTAATTCCTACAACTCATGAACTATTTTTTTAACTAATAAATAATCCCACAAATATTTACTTTACAACAAACATATCAATTAAAATATTTATTTAATTCCATAAATATTTAAAATTACAAATAAAATTCTGGATTATTACAATATCTTTCGAGTCGAACCCAAATGGAGTTCGAATTATTTGGTTGGATTTGGATCCTTACCATGAGGAATCTTAAAAGGAAACTGATAAATCTAGAATAAAAAATAATATTTTAACATGAAAATTGTCGTTATAGATCCAATAGCGTTATACATCTATAACAACATTTTTTAGGTAAAAATAAAAAATGATGTAAAAAAATCAATTTTCATCTTAAAATCTATTAACAATTAATGAGCTAAGGTGATGACAGAGATTTAAAAAAAAAAAAAAACATTGTGATTAGTGACGCATAGACATTATAAAAGTATATCCTCTAATAAAGCCCCAAAACTACAAAAGGCAAAAAACAAATAAAAATCGATAAACTGTTATAAAACTTTAGCAAAGTGTAGAAAGATACTCTTATAATTGTTGCATAAATTTAGAGAGAATAAGTAAGAGATAAAGAGAGAGAAACCTTCAGAGAAGTTCTTATTATTTCCTTCAGTATCATTTCCTTTATATAGGAAAAGCTGAGGTTCATTCAGAAGAGAAGTAGGAAAAGGAAAGCAGAATCCTAGAGGAGGAGGGAATCATTATTATAATACTTCCCCTGATTTCCTACGATAGAAGATTATATCTCATTAAAAACCTTGTTAAGAAAACCCAGTGGGAAAAACTTAACGAAGGGAAAAAGAGTACATATCTTTTACATAAATATCTTAATTGACTGCCTCGTTAAAACCTTGTCAGGAAAAACCTATTGGGATAAAAACCGTGACTAAGGAAAAAGAGTACAGTATTCCCCTTAAAAGGAATTCATTACTTCTTGATGAAATGTTGTCATAAGTCTTTCAGTCGACACATTCCGATCTTTTTCCGAAGTTTTACAAATGTTGCATTTGGTAGCGACTTTGTGAATAAGTCGGCTAGATTATCACATGATCGAATTTGATGCACATCTATATCACCCTTCTTTTGTAGCTCATGTGTAAAGAAGAATTTAGGTGAAATGTATTTTGTTCTATCTCCCTTGATGTACCCTCCTCTAAGTTGAGCAATGCATGCAAAGATTATGCTCATACGTAATCAGTAGGAATGTCTTTGATTGATGGTAATCCACATGATTTTTGAATATGTCAATAATTGATCTCAACCAAACACACTCTCTGCTTGCTTCATGTATAGCGAGAATCTCGGAGTGATTTGAAGATGTAGCTGTCATAGTTTACTTTGTGGATTTCCAGGATATAGTAGTATCACAATATGTAAATACATAACCTGTTTGTGATCTTCCGTTGTGTGGATCTGATAAGTATCCTGCATCGGCATATCCATCCAATCGCGACGTTGAATCTCTTGGATAAAATAACCCAAGATCTATACTTCCATGGAGGTATCTCAAAATGTGTTTAATCCCATCCCAATGTCTCTTAGTCGGAGAAGAACTGTATCTTGTTAACAAGTTGACAGCAAAAGTAATATCAGGTCGTGTACAGTTTGCAAGATACATAAGAGCACCTATTGCACTTAGGTATGGAACTTTAAGTCCAAGAACTTCTTCCATTGCACTTAGGTATGGAACTTCAGGTCGAAGAACTTCTTCTCTACTTTCTAGAGGCCGAAATGGATCTTTATCAACTTCTAAAGATCGAACAACCATCGGGGTAGTCAAAGGATGAACTTTATCCATATGAAAATGACTGAGAATCTTTTTATTTTAAATTCATCTTTTAAATAAGTAGCAGTTCTTGTGAGTTCTTTAGGAGTACCTACAAAATTCAAATCATCCACATATACAACAATGATGGAAAATCTACTTTGTGATTTCTTAATAAAAACACATGGACATACATGATCATTTATATATTCATCTTTTATTAAATAATCACTAAGTCGATTATACAATATACAACCAGACTATTTCAAAACATATAATAAGCGTTGTAACTTGATTGAATATATGTGACTAGGCCTTTGTGATTCAGCCATTTTCAATCCTTCAGGGATTCTCATGTAAATCTCACTATCAAGTGAGCCATATAGGTATGTTGTTAGCACATCCATTAGACATGTTTCCAAACCTTCCATGGTTGCCATACCTATCAGAAAATGAAAAGTGACTCCATCCATTACGTAATGGAGAGTCTGTATCCTGATAATCAATACCAGGTTTTTGTGAAAACCCTTGAGCTACAAGTCGGGCTTTATATCTCACAATTTCATTTTTCTCATTTCGCTTTCGTACAAATACCCATTTGTTTCCAACCGGGATTACACCCAGCGGTGTTTGAACTACTGGTCCAAATACTTCTCTTTTCAATAGAGATTGTAGCTCAATTTGAATAACATCTTTCCATTTTAGCCAATCTTTTCTTTTCCGACATTCTTCCACGTTTTGTGGTTTAGGATCCGTGTCAGGAATCAAAGTAATATCTGATGCTATAGAGAAAGGAAATATATCATCAATCATGACTTTTCTTCGATCCCATATTTTCTCATCATGTACATAATTTATTGAGATCTCTTGGTGTTCATCTCTTATCCCTTCACTGAGATTTTGAACCTCTTCTGGGGTTATTCCCACACTTGGAATAAGTGCTACTTCTGGAGCGGTTTGTACCTCTTCTGGGGCTATTCCCATTCTTGGAATAAGTGCTACTTCTGGAGCGGGTATTCCTTCTGGGATTCTCTTATTGGCTTTTGATTTTTGTGGTACAGTGTCTTTTGCACCAATCGGTCTTCCACACTTCTAGCGTGGTTTAGATTCTTCTATTACCTTATTCGTCAATTCTCCAGGAATTGATTTTTCAATAGGTATTTCTATCCTTGCTGGAGTATTCACTGCAGGTGTATGTGACTCTAGCATCATTAAATGCATCTGGCATTTGATTTGCAATATTTTATAAATAAATAATTCTTCGAACTTCAATTTCACATTGTCCTGTACGAGGATCAAGCGAATTTAAT
The DNA here is from genome assembly GCA_020205605.1 of Panax ginseng. NCBI lineage: Eukaryota > Viridiplantae > Streptophyta > Magnoliopsida > Apiales > Araliaceae > Panax > Panax ginseng. Next base: position 96,314,546 of record CM035129.1, read on the forward strand.
TCTGATGCATTCCATAATATGTCAGAGGGTTTTTTATTTAAAACTTTCCCTCCTTCTAATGGTGAAAATACAAATTCATCAAAATGACAATCTACATAACATGCAATAAAAACATCTCCAGTTAAAAGGCTTAAGATATCTGATAATAGAAGGAGAACCAAAACCAACATAAATACCTATTCTTCGTTGGGCTCCCATCTTAGTTCTTTGTGGAGGTGCAATTAGAACATATACTGCACTTCCAAAAACTCGAAAGTGTGATACGTTGGGTATCTATCTGTTGCCTCTTTTACAGTCCTAATAAAAGAGCTCTAACTCATGCAAGCATACATGCGTCAAGAAGTAATACAGAGTAAGTAGAGTATCGATCCCACAGGGAAAGTTGTTAAATTTAAACTATTATGCATCAATTAACTCACTGTATTTATATGCTTAAACTAATAACTAGAATTGTTGAATTGAACTAATTGTACTAACAACTAAAAATAAGAATAATAATGGAATAAATATAAACTGGAAATAATGGGACCCTAACTTCATTTAATATTTCATCTCATCGCCACTATCATGCAAGAAGTGTTCATATATCATAGGAAAATAGCCAAGAGAACGAATAGAGTTATAACCATTTTTCAATGCACTATAACCTACTTACACAGCATCCACGGATGATAGACTCTATGTAATCATCAACACAACCAAAATCACTATATGTCTATGTGAAATTGCAATTATATTGATTTTAAGCATAAGCCCTTACTCTAGCTCATACGGTGAAACAGTATATGTCTATCTGGTTCACAAAATACGCAAGCCATATATAACAGCCCCATATTCGTGTAGGGTTTCGACATAAAAACGCACAGCGTAAATAGAATAATTTAAAGCAATTTCCGAAACCCTAAACAAGATCCATGCGAAAATAATTAATTCAGTGGTTAGAAATTATACCGAATATGAAAATGCTTCTGAAATTGATGCGCTCGAATCTCCAACGCAATCCAAACAAATCGCGCCTCTCTACAGATCCACACTAACGCCTCAAGAAACCGTCAGCGATCTCCGCAGAAAACTGAATCTGACAGTTTAGCCACCAAAAGGAATGGATTTTAGAATTGTTTCTCTCTAGTCTCTCTCTAAGAGCGGCTAGGGTTATGATGTTATGATATAACCCTAAGTGACTACTATATCATATATATAGTAGTTAAAAAGAGGATTAATCAAAACCTAATTTCATAAAATCCTAAATTTATATATATATATATATATATATATATATATATATATATCTTAATTAAGTCTTACTTAATTAATATACATATATACAAATTATCCTTTTAATTTAAATTAAATGATTTAAATACTATTAATCATATTAATATATTTAAATCCTTAAATTTTAAATTAATTCCATTTTAAATTACGCTCTACGTGTGTGACCTATAGATTATTATTACGTTAGCAATAATTTTAAAATCATATTATAAAATTATAAATAGTGAGCGGCATCTAGTAATGCATCACTTTACTACCCAAGTAATAATAAGATCGATGATTCGATGCAACTTTTTCGTGACCAATGTTTCAATGCAATTTAATCCTTTTAACCTTAATATCCTAGATTAAACTTGAGTCATGGAATGTGTCATACTCTTCATAATTTAATCTGAGTTTTCTTGATCAATGAGTAGACTATATGAAACAAATCACTATTTGAGCATGGCCATGCATTTCATAGTCCTACTCAATCAAGAGGCCTATGGATATCACCCCTAATATATAGGAGGGTTAAATTTCATCTAGATCACTCATATTCCTCACATAATTCATGATGTACCCAATAATCACCTTTATAGTCCACCCTATTAAAGGTGACATTTGATGATATCAAAGTACATAAATTCCCGTGTAGTAATATAGTGATTTCAGGTCGGAGGACCATTACATCATTATCACTATGAGAATTTCTAATGATACTTCGCATAATGCTCCACATAGAATTCTCATGGGTGGGTCCGTCCGAGACATCGTTTTTCAATATGTACCTATGCATCGACTTTAATATCTCATATATTTATGACCAATGAGATTTGGTCATCATCAATCCACATACTAGTCTCAATGCATCAATGTTGTCCCATCAACAATGATACTTTCTACTAGGGACATTTAAGAAAAATGATACTAATTGTAATTATATAATCTCATGTTCAAGTCACATACTTGAAACCATATAATTTGTATCACTATTCTAAGGAATTTTATTATGTTAACAATTATATAACGCAGTAAATAAAATCATAATAAAATCATTCATTTATTTAATCAAATATAATATCAAAACGTTAAGCAATTATATCAAATAATTGGCCTCTAGGGCATAAACTCTAACAATTCGTATGCTATCATGATTATAATCCATACTTGCATGTTCATTGTCAATTCCATACAAATACTGAGACGAATGGTGATCAAACATTCATACATGTAAAACAATCACGATAGAATTCCCATATAATATGCAAAACAACCCTAGCATTTAAGCGTGCAACTAAACTACATATTAAAATCCATTAGAATCCCATAATGGAGTTTAGTTCATGTCTGAACCAAAAGCCATTATGGGATCAACGCTAAACATGATCAATAAGCAAACAATTGAAATATGAAAGATAGAATGATCAAACCCAATTGTTGAATAAAAACCAATGATCAACGATTAAATCCTCATAGAAATCCAGTAAACAATAATAAAAATCCACAATGACAAAGAATCCCAAGAAGAATTGGAGAAGTAGACGTTTTGGCTCTGTTCTACGTTGGAATATCTCCCAAGGTATAAACCCTAGTTATGATGTGTAAAATACGCTAAAAGTATCAATCCCCCTTTTCTGACACCCGTCAGAATCGTTTTAAAAACCAATTACAACTCATTTAATTAAAATTAAAATAAAACAAAATCACAAATTTCAAGATCACGCTACCGCACGCTTCCTTCTTCGGTATGTTCTCGCTACATAGCGAGACTTGCAGAAAGTTTGCCCTGTCCAACCGAATTCTCGCGTGGGCGCGTGCTCCCCCGAGCTTTTTGTCAGCCACGACCGCCGCCGACCTTTAGTCTATAAGTTCGGTTACGGTTCTATCACATGTCATCTGCCTTTACTACTTGCTCTTTCATGCTTGATCTTCTTCCATGCTTGGTCTTCATGCTTCATTGTACCTCCATGCCATGCATTATCACCGCCAGGCCTCGCCTTCACGCATCCCTTAGCCTCGTGCCCTCTAATATCACCAAAATTAAGTCGATTCCTGCACTTATTCATAAAAAGGAGTTTTAAGTAAATGCAATGCAAAATAACATGAAATGCAACTAAAACACAATAAAATGTACTTGAGAAGGACACAATTCGCATAAATTGGTATTCAATAAGTAGGTAAAAATACCACTTATCAAATACCCCAGACTTGAACTGTTGTTTGCCCTCAAGCAATGCATACTAATGAAAAATAAAAATGCAACTACAAAACTATGCAACTACTTCTATGATGCAAACTAGTCTCACATAATCCCGGCCATGCATAATGTAAATTCAAATTTCAAATTACCTCGGTGAATTATCGAGATCCAAGAATACAATTTCAAACCAAACTATAGGCATAATGTCATACACTCAAATAATTCATATATGCTATGGAGATGTTGTGTGTGTGTGTGTGGTGTTTACCAAAACTTGATCTAAGCAAAGAATACGTATGCTACATTGCTCCAAATAGAAAATTATAGACTAAATCAAGGCTCATGTATAATCATGCGACATAGACTGTTTCAACATATCAACACAGAATAAGGTTCAACAATGGGTTTATTGCTTTATTGCTACTCACGAGGGCAGTTTTCGCACTTTCCCGCGGTGTTTATTGCTATTTTTCTTTTCCTTTTCTATTTTTCTCTTCTTCTTTTTTTTCACATAACTGTGCAATGTCTCAATCCATTAGGCACACTGCTACCCCTTAGCGAGCTTTCAACCAACGACTCCCAAACCATGAAAGACCTTAGGGCGCTAGGTGTAGAGACAATCCCCTCGGGCATACTTACTCAAGTAGTCAGGGCCCCGAATTAAGACTAGCCACGTTATTGTTATTTGATTTTTTTTTATATACATAGCATACCCATGTTTTCCCAAAATTTTGCATGTCAATGTTTCATACAGTCTAAGAGCACTTTCCACATGTTTCTCTTTTTAAAACTACATGTTCTATCGAGCAATACAACATACATTTCTTAAACCTACAAGTGATTGTGAACACGTTCGTGCAAACCTAAAGCATTTAAACAAAGAATATGAATCTCATCGTAAAACATTATATCTCAAATTTCATGTTATCCAACATACTCTAAAATCCTTCACAATTCACTATCATCATTGGCTAGACAAGAATTTCTATAAAGCAAGAATTTGTGTGAGACATGCAACTAAAACATACTAACACAATCAATAAATGAATAAAAATTAAAAAAAAATCTGCAAAATTTTATCTAACACGTAAACATGCAAAATTAAACTAAATATGCAACAATTAAATAAAATTAAACTACTATGCTATAACCCCCAATACCCCCAAACTTATAATATTCAATGTCCCCATTGAATGAAGGTAAAGGGTACAGAAAACTCCCCTAATGATCGACTTGACCACCCTCCTCGGGTGGTGAATCTGGTGGTGGATATGGCACTGTGGTTCCAAACTGAGGCCACTCTAGCATTGTTCCTTGATGCGCGAAGGCTTCGGCCAAGGCCCTTGTGAGTCCCGTAGCAAACGTTCCAAAATTGTCATACATGGCGTCGACTTTGCGCTCCAACCTTCGGAGCTGGCGATCGCTAGGAACGGTGTGTGCTCCGGTGGATGGGCCTGCTTCATCTGTCTGAGGGGGCTGCTGTGATGGCTCTGGGAATGTGGGCCAGAGAATAAAACCCAATCCTCGTGGATGCGGTTCACCCCCCGTCCAATCCTTGAACTTGGCAATTATGGCAGGAGTGATGTCGTGGCTCGGATTTTGTAATTGCTCGTCATTCCACGTGACTCCTTGTTGGGTACAAAGCATGGCTGCCACAGAGGCATGCGGAATACTCCCATTCATGCTCCCCCGCCAATAACGCAGCATGTTCTGATGAATTAGGTGGCCGACGTCAATATACTTGCCTGTGATAATCCCCCATAAAATGATAGCTCTCTCGGTAGGTACTTCATGCTTGTGGAGCTTGATTTTAATTAATTTGGTGCATATGAACAGATTCCACGCTTGGGCATAACGATTCAAGGTGGATGCTGGAAAAGATTTTGGCTCGGTCGTCCCTGGTTTAGAATTCCATTTTGTTCCCAGGATGCACAAATCCAAAATCACTATGTCCAAGTCCGTCATCAAATGTGCACCTGTAACCCAATTTGCAGACCCAGTAGGTGGTGTATCAGTTATCCCAAGCACTGCTCTGATGGCTTGGGGCGAAAATCTACCTGTATTTGTCGAACTAGCGTTATCCCGACTCGTATCTCCTCCTTCGCATTCGCGTAGAACTCCCGAACAACCCCCATGGGAATAGGCGTAGGAGTTGCGGCTAAGCTAACCCAGCCTCTTTCGCGTAGCATATTCCATAGTTGGCCTTCTTTCTTGTCAGGTTTAAACCCCCGTTCCTTCACAAATGATTTAGTCTCGAGGTGATAATATTCTTGCTGGGCTTCCCAACTGAGAAATTTTCTGTGTTCCATGATATCCTCGTCGCGATCACTGGATGATGAGTCTGATGATGAAGAGATAGAGATTGAAGGTATTCTTTTTGGACCCATAGCAGATGATAGATAGAGAGTGTAGATGCTCTGCTACAGATGAGAGTACCCTCAAACTTGCTTGTGCACAACCCACGCAAAATAAACCCTAGATTGAGGCCAATGAAGAGAGTTGTGGGATGAGCTTTGATGGGTGGTGAGGAGTCTTCTTATTATGGGAGAATAGAGAAATACGCTTATAATAGGTCACGTAAGAAGCCAAGTAGACCACGGATCGGATTTTTAAACATAAAAAAAACTACTTTGGCGTCATGGCATACATGTAGGATGGGATCTAGAGAGGACTTCTTGATAGCGCTACGCAGACGATAAAAGTTATTGACATTCAAGCAGTCGCGCGATTCCTTATGTTGGGTCATGTGCGATCGCGCGATGTGCTTTCTGTACTGCAAAATTTTGAACTCCCAAACATCAAATTGTGATGAGTGCCCTTGAAAATACCTACATGGACATGAAGGCACACATGTTAGTTGTCATGCATGAAATAGAAATGATCTGACTATTACTCGACTAAAGAAATTAAAAGAAAATATAGGTAAAAATAAAGGGTTGCCTCCCATCGAGCGCTAAGTTATAGTCAGTTAGCTTGACTATCTCTGAATCTCATGTCGACGAGAGAATTGAGGTGACATTCTGCCTGTCCACTTCGCCACCAAAGTAATGTTTCAATCGCTGGCCATTTACCTTAAAAGGCTTGTCTAGAAACTGATCATATACTTCAATTGCACCATGCAGAAAGATAGTCTTCACTGTAAATGGACCTGACCATCTCGATTTCAGCTTTCTGGGAAAAAGTTTAAGTCTGGAATTATATAGCAAAGCCCTTTGCCCCGGTTCAAATGTCCTTTCTATGATCTTTCGGTCATGCCATTTCTTCACTTTCTCCTTGTACAACTTCGAATTCTCATATGCCTGTAATCGAAATTCATCTAACTCATTGAGCTGGAGTAGACGTTTCTCCCCTACAGATGTTAAATCAAAATTGAGCTTCTGTATTGCCCAATATTCCTTATGTTCTAGCTCCATAGGGAGGTGACAGGCTTTGCCATACACGAGTTGAAAAGGCGACATGCCTAACGGAGTTTTGTATGCTGTTCGATAAGCCCATACTGCATCATCTAACTTTAACGACCAGTCTTTCCGTGTGGGATTCACAACTTTTTCCAGGATTCTCTTTACTTCTCGATTCAACACTTCAGCTTGACCATTCGTTTGCGGGTGATAAGCTGTAGAGATGCGATGGTTCACCCCATACTTAGCCAGCAAGGCTGTAAACTGCCTATTGCAGAAATGACTGCCTTCGTCACTAATGATAGCCCTTGGGGTCCCAAACCTCATAAAAATGCTTTTGTGTAGAAATCTGAGTACAACCTTGGCATCATTAGTCGGAAGAGCTGCAGCTTCAACCCATTTTGAGACATAGTCCATCATGAAAGCAAGATGTAGAGATTTCCACAGGGAAGAAACGAAGGGTCCCATGAAATCAATCCCCCATACATCAAAAATTTCTACTTCAAGGATTGTATTCAAAGGCATTTCATTTCTTTTGGAGATGTTACCCACTCGTTGACATCTATCACACCGCTGGACAAAACTATATGCATCCTTAAAAAGTGTTGGCCAGTAGAATCCCGCTTGTAGTACTCTAGCTGTTGTTCTTTCACCACCATAGTGACCTCCATACACCGTAGAATGACACTCTTGCAAAATCCCTTGGTCTCGCTTATATGGAATACACCTTCTTATCACTTGATCGAGACCTTCGTTTAAACAAGTAAGGCTCATCCCATATATACCATTTAAAATCATGCAGAAATTTTTCTTTTGATAGCCCACCAAGTCAGAAGGTACCATCTTACTTACCAGGTAGTTCGCGTAGTCAGCGAACCATGGCACTTCCCCTTTCACCACAAACAACTGCTCATCCGGGAAGGATTCGTTGATTATAACGTTGTCGTTTACTTCCCTTTCCGGATTCTCGAGTCGAGATAAGTGGTCCACCACTTGGTTTTCAGTCCCCTTTCTGTCCTTAATTTCCAAATCAAATTTCTGCAATAATAAAATCCATCTGATCAAACGAGGTTTTGCATCCTTCTTTGCCACTAAATGTCGAATTACCGCGTGATCCGTATACACTATCACCTTTGTGCCAATCAGATATGCTCAAAACTTATCAAAGGCGTATACCACTGCCAATAACTCTTTCTCTGTGGTGGTATAGTTCAATTGTGCATCCGTGACGGTCTTGCTGGCATAATAGATCACATGAAATATCTTGTCCTTTCGCTGCCCCAAAACAGCCCCTACGGCATAATCACTGGCGTCACAGATCAACTCAAACGACAGAGTCCAATCTGGTGCAGTAATCATTGGTGCTGAAGTTAGCTTTCTCTTTAAGTGCTTAAATGCTGACACGCAGGCGTCATCAAAACTAAACTGTGCATCCTTCTCCAATAAACTGCATAGTGGTTTGGTGATTTTGGAGAAGTCCTTGATAAATCTGCGATAGAACCCTGCATGTCCCAAAAAACTGCGAACACCTTTTACTGAAGTAAGTGGTGGCAAGTTCTCAATAGTCTCCAGCTTAGCCCTATCCACCTCAAGTCCCTTTTTCGAAACCTTGTGTCCCAATATGATTCCTTCTTAGACCATAAAATGGCATTTTTCCCAGTTCAGCACTAAATTCGTTTCAACGCACCTCTTGAAAACCATAACTAGATTCTCAAGGCATAAATCAAATGAGTCCCCGAAGACTGAGAAGTCATCCATAAATACCTCCACATTCTGTTCCACCATGTCTGAAAATATAGCCATCATGCATCTCTGAAACGTGGCTGGAGCATTGCACAACCCGAAAGACATCCTTCTGAAAGCAAAAGTGTCGTACGGACATGTGAAGGTAGTTTTTTCCTGATCTTCTAGAGCTATCATAATTTTATTGTAGCCCGAATATCCGTCCAAAAGGCAATAGTACTCATGACCTGCTAATCTATCCAACATCTAATCAATGAATGGGAGTGGGAAATGATCTTTCCTCGTAGATTTGTTGAGCTTGCGGTAATCCATGCAAACTCTCCACCCTGTTATTGTTCGTGTTGGAATTAACTCATTATTCTCATTAGTCACGACTGTCATGCCACCCTTTTTCAGAACACACTGTACTGGGCTCACCCATGAGCTGTCTGAGATCGGATAAATTATTCCTACATCTAACCATTTCAGTACCTCTTTCTTAACCACTTCTTTCATTATTGGATTAAGCTTCCTTTGTTTCTCAACTGTCGGCTTGCTACCATCTTCCATCAGGATCTTGTGCATGCAATATGAAGGGCTGATCCCTTTGATATCTGCTATGGTCCATCCAATAGCTGATTTGAACTCTCGAAGCACTCATAGCAATTTTTCTTCCTAACAAGATGTTAGTGCAGAAGCAATAATCACAGGTAATTTCGAATCTGAACTTAAAAATGCATACCTGAGATGTTCTGGAAGTGGTTTTAACTCCAACTATGGAGGTGTCTCAAGAGATGGCTTTAACTTTATTGGGGCTTCCCCAACTTTTGTCAATGGCTCTGCAGGTGGTCTAAATCTCCTGAATTGTGGAGTGGTATCCAGATATTGCACAAATTAGTCAAATTCCTCATCTTCTAAATCTGAGTTCTCATCAGTGATATTCCTCAAAGGTTCATAATCCACTAGACTCTGTATGTCATCATTTAGAACCCGATTCACCCAATCAACTAAGAAACAGTCCTCTTCATCTGTTGGGAATTTCATGGCCTTGAAGACATTGAAGATAACCTCTTGATCATGAACGCGCATCGTGAGCTCCCCTTTTTACACATCAATCAGAGTCCTTCTTGTGGCTAAAAATGGTCTCCCCAGTATTATTGGTATACTCTTGTCCTCTTCAAAATCTAGGATGATAAAGTCAGCTGGAAAAATGAACTTGTCTACCTTAACCAACACATCTTCAACAATTCTCCATGGATATGTGATGGATCCGCTCAACTAAATTTTGTAGGGATATGTTCGCTCGACCTTGGCCAAGCGGTCCCAACCGATTGAACAACCCATAGGGCATCAAGTTTATACTTTCCCCCAAATCACATAAACACTTACTAAATTTCATATTCCAAATTGTGCACGGAATTGTGAAGCTGCCCGGATCTTTCACCTTTGGAGGTAGTTTGCGTTGGAGCACTGCACTGCATTCCTCGGTCAAGGCTACCATTTCAAACTCATTTAATCTTCTCTTCCTTAACAATATACCTTTCATGAACTTTGGGTAGCTTGGCATTTGTTCCAATGCCTCGGCGAAAGGTATATTGATCTGCAGCTTTTTGAATACATCCAGAAACTTGATGAACTGTTTGTCTTCTTTCAACTTAACTAACCTCTGCGGATATGGTACTTGAGGGTGAATTGGTTGTACTGGACTCTTGACCTTCTTTTCTGAATTTGCTTTGTCTTTCTCATCCAAATTTAACCTCGAATTTTCAGTTTTTCTTCCTCTTGGTCCACCGCTCTGCCTTCGTGCGATACCGTGTGGCCTCCTTAGTACTATCGGTAGCGGTATGGCGACTTCATAAAGATGTGACGCCCCCAAAATAGGTATACATCACCCATTCTGAGTTGTCAATACATGATACAGAAATAACTACAACTTTATTATTACAACAAGAAATCGTGAGTTTGAATACAAATATTATCTTCTGCACAATATCTATACTCAAATAAATCCTCATCACATTTATTGATACATTATTTTACAAAAATGGTGAGGACTACTAAACAACTCTCTAGAACCTTCATTCCATACCCCACTAAGTACTTTCGCTATATTCTCGCCTCCCGAGAAGAAAAATGGAACAAAAAGGAAAAGGGTGAGCTCAACTAGCCCAAGAAAGAATATTATGACTAAGATAATATACAACAAATTATCATTAGTCTTCAACAGGAAAAAAATCTAATAGAATACAATAGACAACAAGTTTTAAATCAATATTCGCAATGAAATAATAATTCATTAGAAGAGTTAAGTAGATAATGCAAACTACTATCTTACATGTATGAATTTAAAAGTTCATCGTCTATCTCTTATCCCCGTAACATCAATCAATATATATCTGGAATCAAATATTCATCTTTGCACTACAGGCCAAAGATATTCATCAGTTGGTCATGTTCATCTAGACACCTATTCATCTTTGCACTACGGGCCAAAGATATTCATCAGAAATCATTCATCTTTACACTATAGGCCAAAGATATTCAATAATATCATCATTTAAGACTGAGGATGATGAAAAATATTTTTAAAGAAACGAATCCAAAGGAAACAAAATGACAAGGATTAAGGATTAAGGATTCGTACTTTGTTTTATCCATGTCCAAAAATACCTCAAAAATAATCATAGTGGTGTAAAAATTCAAGAATGATCAAAACATGGATACAATCAAAGCTAGTATCCACAATAGATATTTTGAACGAAAAGGAAAATTTTCATTTTTGATGAATAGTCTACAGTATTAAGAATAAGATCAGATATCGTGAATAGTCTACCGTATCGTGAATAAGAATCTCGACACCAAAAGTTCCAAATTTGATAAAAACTTCGGATCAATATTTGAAAGATAATGATATTGAAGAAATAATATCATTACGAAAAAAAAAAATATCCCTTACCTCGAAAGATCAAGACTTTTAAATTTGAAACACCTGATATAGGCTATGACTTGAACTTGCCCAGTATAGCGATTACTCAAAATATACTCAAAATACTCACAAGAATACGCTCGATAATATAGAGAGAAAAACTTGATTCGCGGTGTATTTTCAATTCTAACCTAAGCACCCTATTTATAGGAAAATGCTTAGAACACCAAAGTAGAAAATTTAATTTAATAATATTATTATTTTTTTCCACAACTTCCTATGCACCAAGAATCTGAATTGACTCCTTCCACACACATGTTAAACACACCAAAATAAAAAAAAACGTTTTTGTTACTTAAAATATTTTAAACTTCCAAAAATTAATTATTTCGGAGCTTCGGAACTTCAATAATTCATAATAAATAGCCCTTTTATCAGAAAATTCGAATCTCGCGATTTTTTATAGGAAATTCAATTCTCTACAACTTTACAGAAGAAAGTTTTTCCAAATTCCAAATAAAAATTGGCCAAAATCCACAAACGTGCGATTTCAATTCTCTATAGTGCCTTCTTACGTAAGAATCAATAATTGGTGCAATACCGTGTGCTACTGTGTTTTAACCACCGAGTATTTTAACAAAGATTATTGATAACAACTACTGCAGATTATTTTAAACAACTTATATTTGTCGCTTTCTTCATCCAATCGCTTTCCGTTATGGGGCCCACATATGGTCATGACGTCGCATTTAATATTCCCCGACAAAGACAAATATTCCACGACCAAACGAATATTCTATAACCACTTGCTTATTTGAAATATTTGCGTATTTTACCCATAACTATCTACATTAATCAAATCAACCCTTACTATTTCAAAATAATAAATAGAGGAAATTAAATTTCATTTATAATAAGTTGGGGTCTTACAACCTCCCCTCCTTATGAAATTTCATCCTCGAAATTGACGTCACGTGATTCGTGTGTTTCAAAAGGTGAGGATACCTACGCTTTCATTTTCGCTTCCAACTCCTGTGTCATTTCTTCAATAACATGGTTCCTCCACAAAACTTTAACTTGTGGTATGACCTTCGTCGTAGGGACATGCTCCTTTCTATCCAAGATCTTAACAGTACCTCCTCATACGTTAAGTCTTGGCTCTCGTCCGGCTTCTAACTCAATAACGTGGTTCGGGTCTTTCACATATTTACGAAGTATGAGATATGTGAAACACATTATGAACACGAGACATACTCGGAGGTAACGCGAGTCTATAGGCTACATTTCCTACTCGGTCCAAGAATTTGAAATGGACCAATAAATCGTGGATTGAGCTTTCCTCTCTTCCCAAATCTTGTAACTCCTTCCATGGAGCAACTCTCAACAATACATGATCCCCATACTAAATTCCACGTCCTTTCGATGAAGATCCGCATAACTCTTTTGTCGATCTTGTCTTGGCTTTGTATCGTTGTCGAATCATTTGGATCTTTTCGGTGATCATAATGCATTTAACTTGGGTCCCAACAATGTTGCTTCACCCACCTCATCCCAACATATTGGAGAGCGAAACTTTCGTCCATATAATGCTTCAAATGGAGCCACACCTATACTTACCTGATAACTATTGTTGTAGGAGAATTCCACCAATGGTAAATACTTATCCCAACTACCCTTGAAGTCTAGGACACGAGTCTTAATAAATCTTCAAGAGTTTGAATAGTCCTCTCGATTGTGCATCCGTCTGCTTTGAGGATAGTATGCGAAATCAGATCGTAAATGCGTGCCCATAGCTTTTTGCAAGCTAACCCAAAATCTTGAAGTGAATCTTGGGTCACGATCCAAACTATGGATCTTGGCATGCCATACAACCTCACAATCTCATCTACATATATACTAGCAAGACGTTCAAGGAATAAGTCTCCGTATCGGCAAGAAATAAGCGAGACTTGGTTAATCTATCAACAATAACCCAAATAGCATTGATGCCTTGAAAACCGTAGGAAGACCCGTGAAACGAAATCCATGGTAATGTGTTCCCACTTCCATTTGAATCTCAAGTGGTTGCAACGGACCCTTTAGGTACTAGATGCTCTGCCTTTACACGTTGACAAGTTAAACACATCAAGATAAACTTTGCAATCTCTCTCTTCATATTGTTCCACCAAAATGTATGTCGAAGATCACGATACATTTTAGTACTTCCGAGGATGGATTGCAAATGGTGTATTGTGTGCCTCCATCATAATCTTGTACTTCAAATCGTCAGTCGTTAGGAACACAAAGTCTAGAGTGGACTCAAGTATTCCTTCTTCATCAATTCTCGCTTAGGAATAGCACCTTCTTGTACTTTCTTCTTCTTCATACGCATCATTTCGGGGTGATTGGCTTGAAAGCAACCTTAACTTTTTTCTATTAAAGTTGGCTCTATGCGTATACTTGACATCATCGCACTCATTCCTCGCATATGATTTTCTACTCAACGCGTCGGCTACCACGCTAAACTTTTCCGGGATGGTATTGAATAGTGTGGTCATAATCTTTCAACAACTCGAACCAACGTCGTTCTTGCGTATTGAGTTCCTTTTGCGTGAAGAAATATTTGAGGCTTTTATGGTGCGAATATATCTCCACTTTCTCCCCATATAGATAGTGCCTCCGGATCTTTAGCACGAAAACGCATTCTTTTGAACTCTAGATCATGAGTAGGATAATTCCTCTAATACTCTTTAAATTCGTCATGCGAGGCATAGGCTATGACTTTCCCACGTTGCATGAGAACACATCCTAACCCTTTGCCTAAAGCATCGCTGTAGATAACAAATCCATCCGTACCAAATGGTATTGTTAGAACAGGTGCCGAAATGAGTCTCCTCTTAAGCTCTTGGAAACTCTTCTCGCATTCTTCGCTCCAAACGAATTTGGTATCCTTCCGAGTTAAATTTGGGTTAATGGAGTAGCGATTAGAAAACCCTTCCACGAATCTCCGATAATAACCAAATTTAAGCCCAAAAACTACGTGCTTCATTCAAACTTGGTTGCTCCCAACTTTGTATTGCTTCAATCTTGGCGGATCAGCAGATACTCCATGTTTAAACACCACGTGCCCAAGGAATGCTACTTCTCGAGCCGAACTTCGCATTTCTTCAACTTGGCATAAAGCTTGTTTTCACGAAGCCTTTGGAGTACAAGCTTCAAATGGTGCTCATGATCTTCACGACTTTTGGAATATATGAGGATGTCATCAATAAAGACAACAATGAATTGATCCAAATATTCCTTGAATACTCGATTCATCATATCCATGAAAGCCGTAGGAGCATTAGTCAATCTGAAAGACATGACTAAGAATTCATAATGCCCGTACCGAGTTCTAAAGGCAGTCTGTGGAATATCCTCAGTTCTAATCTTCAGCTGATGATATCCAGAACGAAGATCGATCTTTGAAAAAAATTGTGCCCCTTGCAACTGGTCAAACAAGTCATCAATACGAGGTAGAGGATACCTATTCTTGATAGTGACATGGTTCAATTCCCGATAGTCAATACAAAGTCGCATACTCCCGTCTTTCTTCTTTACGAATAAAACAGGAGCACCCCAAGGAGATGTACTAGATCAATGAAACCGATGTCCAACAACTCCTGCGGTTGGACCTTTAACTCCTAAAGTTCAATAGAGCCATTCGATATGGGGTTTTAGAAATGGGCTTTGTACCAGGGTTCAAGATCAATAAAGAATTCAACTTCACGCTTTTGGGGTAGAGCCGGAAGTTCTTGAAAATCGTCGAGAAAATCAATAACAACGAGAATATTATTCAAATTTGACGTGTCTTTATTCAAATCCATAACATGGGCTAAGAAAGCTTGACATCCATTTTTCAATAAACGAATAGCTTTATGATTAGATATAACAGTGATTGATTTTAATGGTTTAGTTGCTTGAATTCGTACAACAGGTTGGTTAGGAATATGAAAACTAACAACCTTACGAAAACAATCAATTTTGGCATGATTAGTAGTTAACCAATCAATCCCTAAAATCACATCAAAAGCAAGTATCTTTAAAAAGATAAGGTCAATAGGTAAGGTGATGGTGCCAACTTGAATCAAACAAGATTTATAAACAGTGGATGCGATGAAAGTTTCTCCCAACGGAGTTTCCACAGATAAGTCAAAGTCTAATTTCTCCCGGTCAAGTTTAAACGTTGAGCACAAGCGGGAGAGATAAATGAATGGGTATACTTGGTATCAAGTAAGGTATAAACTTCACAAGAATTTATAAATAGCTTACCCGTGATCACCTCGTTTGGGTTCCTCGCATTTTGACCGATCCACAACAAACGCTCTTCCAGAATCATTGACTTTGACTTTTACGGACGATCTTTTTGAGTCACCGCCCCCATTGAACTAGGTTTCGCTACCGTACAATCTCGAGCGATATGTCCTTCCTTTCCATAATTATAGCATACCTTGAACTGTTGTGGGCAGTTTGGACTGATATGTCCCTCTTTCCCGCATTTATAGCATATGATCGGTGGTCGTTCTCCTCCCTTAGAACCCGATTCTTTTAAAAGACATCGTCTTCACATAGTCGTTGTTAAATCTCCTCTTTTTAAAATCTCCTCCTGAATCGCTTCTTCTATTTTCATGGCCATGATTACCACCAGAGTGGTTACCATTTTTGTCCGTCTTTTTCTTTCTTCACTGGTTATCATTGTTTTGTTGACTGCTATCTCCGGTATGATCCTGATTGTGGTCCCTCAGTTGGCCGTACTTGTTATCTCGCTTTCTAATAATTGAGCCTGCTTACAACATCCGAATAGAGAGAAAATTTATGAGAAATGAGATATTTTCGTGATATATGGGGTTTCAAACCTCTCGAAACATCCGCGTCATACGCTTCCTCATTCTCCACCAAATGAGGTGCCAACACGGATAACTCTGCAAACTTTGCCTCGTCTTTGAGACATCGTCATGTTGTTTTGTTCTAATCGATGAACTCCACTTCCTTCATATGACGAACACTTTCGGAAAGTATTTGTCATTAAATAGTTTCAAACGTTTCCCAAGACATCTTTGAGTGCGGTTTGGATGGAGTGCACTTCACGACTCCCACCATGAGTCTACCTCGCCACTTTTAACATAAAGGTGGCGAATGGAACTTTCTGTTCCTCAAGTGCATCCCAAGACATCGAATATCTTGGTAATTTGCTTGACCCATGTTTCCGCCATGATTGGATCTGGCTTTCCCTTAAATTATGGTGGTCCCAACTCTTTGAACTGCTTGGCTGTGACAACCCGTGAATTGCTATCATTTCCTCCTGTATTTTGAACACGAGACTCCCTCGTCTGATTTTGCATGAACTGCAAAAAAAAGCTAAACATCCCCTTCGCTCATCATCTCGGTGGTGTTGTTCACAGGAGGAACATTACCACTGTTGCACGTCTCTCTCTCGTTGGTGAGTCAGAGCGTCTCCACGGTCTCATTTTCACTTTGTTAATATTCTCAGTCGACATTCTCAAATACTGTCATAAAACAAGGGTTAATTAAGGAAATCAATATATCACATAATATCCCTATATACTGACCAACTAACAAATAAGCTTAGGTAGGACACACTAGCGAAGGATTTACTCGTCTCTCCCCTCCTAGTTCTATTCCCCGATCTCCGCCAGAGATCATATCCTAAGCTCTGATACCAACTGTGACGCCCCCAAAATAGGTATACATCACCCATTCTGAGTTGTCAATACATGGTACAAAAATAACTACAACTTTATTATTACAACAAGAAAAGCGTGAGTTTGAATACAAATATTATCTTCTGATAATATCTATACTCAAATAAATCCTCATCACATTTATTGATACATTATTTTACAAAATGGTGAGGACTACTAAACAACTCTCTCTAGAACCTTCATTCCATACCCCAGACTCATACTCGCTTATATTCTAGCCTCCCGAGAAGAAAAATGGAACAAAAAGGAAAAGGGTGAGCTCAACTAGCCCAAGATAAAGAATATTATGACTAAGATAATATACAACAAATTATCATTAGTCTTCAACAGGAAAAAATCTAATAGAATACAATAGACAACAAGTTTTAAATCAATATTCGCAATGAAATAATAATTCATTAGAAGAGTTAAGTAGATAATGCAAACTACTATCTTCTATGTATGAATTTAAAAGTTCATCGTCTATCTCTTATCCTGTAACATCAATCAATATATATCTCGGAATCAAATATTCATCTTTGCACTACGAGGCCAAAGATATTCATCGATTAATCATGTTCATCTAAACACACTGTTCATCTTTGCACTACGGACCAAAGATATTCATCGAAAATCATTCATCTTTTCTTCTACGGCCAAAGATATTCAATAATATCATCATTTAAGATCGAGGATGATGAAAAATATTTTTAAAGAAAGCGAATCCAATGAAACAAAATGATAAGGATTAAGGATTAAGGATTCGTACTTTGTTTTATCCATGTCCAAAAATACCTCAAAAATAATCATAGTGGTGTAAAATTCAAGAATGATCAAAACATGGATACAATCAAAGCTAGTATCCACATAGATATTTTGGACGAAAAGGAAAATTTTCATTTTTGATGAATAGTGTAAATATTCGTGAATAGTACCATATCGTGAATAGTCTGCAGTATCGTGAATAAGTAACTCAGACACCAAAGTTTCAAATTTCATAAAACTTGGATCAATATTTGACATAATGATATTGAAGAAATAATATCATTACAAAAAAAAATATCCACACTTACCTCGAAGATCGGTACTTTTAGTTGAAACAGGATATAAAGCTATGACTTGAACTTGCACCGTATAGCAATACTCAAAATACTCACAAGAATACGCTCGATAATATAGAGAAAAAACTTGATTTACGGTGTGATTTTCAATTCTAACCTAAAGACCTATTTATGGGAAAATCTTAGAACACCAAAAGCGAAAATTTAATTTAATAATATTATTTTTTTTCCACAACTTCCTACGCACCAAGAATCTGAATTCACTCCTTCCACACACATGTGAAACACACCAAAAAAAAAAAAAAGCGTTTTTGTTACTTCAAATATTTTAAACTTCCAAAATTAATTATTTTGAGCTTGAACTTCAATAATTCATAATAAATAGCCTTTTATCGAGAAAATTCGAATCTTACGAGTTTTATAGGAAATTCAATTCTCTACAACTTTACTGGAAGAAAGTTTTTCCAAATTCCAAGCAGAAATTGCACGAAATCCACAAGCAGACGATTTTACTGTTTATAATCAAATTCGATCGAGAAATGGGGTCCACCAAACACATAAAACATGCTTTAAATATTTTTGGTAACAAAAATACTCCTCCTCTACATATACTCATATATCCCACATTTATCGTAAAAAATATCATCATTATTATATTATTAAAATATAATAATACATTTAAATAAATTATTTTATCGAGAAAAAGATAAAATTTTAATTTTCAACAATTGTCACATTAAAAATTTTCTCCATATATATCCATAAAATCAATATTTTTCTCATCATATGAATCAATAATTAATTATTCACAAATAATATTACGAATCACAATATTGATGAACCAGGCGGGTTCTAGGAAAGAGGGGGATTTCAATAAAATTTCTCTCATCTTGCGCCGCAATTAGGTGACCAAACCTCTTCTTAGAGGCAGAACTTTCTAGACATTGCCAATAGTGTTATATAATAATATTATTTAGATAATATGAATTATTGCTTCGATAATGAAAAATATTGTGTAATGACAATTATTGAAACAACAGCAATATAAATATCAACGCAGCAATTATTAAATCAATAAAATAAAATACTGAACAGTAATTACTGTAACCATTATTGAGTAGTGCCTTCTTATGTAAGAATCAATAATTGGTGCAATACCGTGTTCTACTGTGTTTTAACCACCGAGTATTTTAACAGTATGAACGGTAACAACTACGCCGTTATTTTTAAACAACTTATATTTGTCGTTTTCTTCATCCAATCGCTTTCCGTTATGGGGCCCACACATGGTTCTTGTGCGGTAAATGCGAATATTCCTCGACGATCATGAATATTCCACGACCAAACGAATATTCTATAACCACTTGCTTATTTGAAATATTTGCGTATTTTACCCATAATTATCCACATTAATCAAATCAACCCTTACTATTTCAAAATAATAAATAGAGGAAATTAAATTTCATTTATAATAAGTTGGGGTCTTACACAGTACCTGTCAAATCTTTTCCTGATCTCAATGTGATCGCTTGACACTGCTCCTTCCCGTCTCTTCTAGGATTTGTCTTTGTGTTACTTGGCAATGAACCTTGGGGTCTATTATTAAGCATGCTTGCCATTTGCCCCATTTGAGTCTCCAAATTCTTAATAGCCACTGCTTGGCTTTTGATCATAACCTCAGTATTTGCCATGTATTTCAACATCATTTCCTCCATCTCTGATTTCTTTTCTGGATGTGGTGCAGCTTGAGTATGATGTTGTTGTTGATGAGAGAATCCTGGTGGAAACTGTGGTTTTAATGTAAGCTGTGCATTTGAGATATTTGTGATCGAAATTGATGATTAATTTGGCTGGTTCTGTTGTTGTCCTTGATTGTTCGACCAACTAAAGTTCGGATGATTTCGGTTGTTGGGGTGGTATGTGTTCTGGAATTAACCTTGGTCTTTTCCAGTAGTTACTCACATATTGTCTGACTCGAAGCTAATAGCACATTGATCCGTGAGTGTGACCCACAAAATCTCACAAACGAAGGCAATTTGTTTTCATTTTGCTCTCTGCCAAAGTATTTATCTTCTTAGCCATAAATTTGCCATCCAATGCTTGAACAAGCGTGTAATCGCATCTACCTCAACACACACCGCAACCTTGGGTCATGGCATCCGAAATGTGGGATTACGATAGTCATTTGCGGCCGTAGTCTCGATAAGTGTATAGGCCTCATCATAGCTCTTTGCCCATAATGCCCCTCCTGCTTTGCATCCACAATCTCGGTCTCATTGCCATCCCAAACCATTATAGAAGGAGTTGATCACCATCCAATCGGCATCTGCGTGATCACGGACATTTCTGAGCATCTCTTTGTATCGCTCCCATGCCTCATATAAGGACTCCGCCTACTATTGTTGCTCGAACTGAGAGATAGTCATCCTCATCTTTGCAGTCTTAAGCCAACTTCTAGCCTTATCTCTCAATGAAAATGGAAATAGCCTTAGTCTAATGGCATCCTCCGTTACACCATTGTATCTCGAATGTATCACAAAATCTCGATGAAGCTCGATAAGTGTTCATTGGGATCATCCGTAGTGACACCCCCAAGCCGAATCAGGTTTTGCACCATCATCCTAATAGTGCGGTTTAATCTCAAAGGTATTAATCACTATCATTTGGTTTGACTATGCTCGATTGTAGTCCATTTATGTTTGGCATAGAGTACTCCCTTATAGCCCGATGCTCTTCTCTTTGCTCAAGTCTTTGTTCTTCCATCATTTTGGATGTTGTCTTATCTAAGCGAGCTTGCAAATTTCTCCTTTTCTCGCTTTCCAACCTCTTAGTTTATGTTATCTTGCTTACTTGGTGTTAGTTAAAGTTGGATGATCGCGTGTGCATAAAAATCCACAAATACCTAGAAATGAGAAACGATCAAAATTCTCTAAGTCATACAATATAGCTTTAAACTAATGATAATTATTTAAATTCAACGCCTTTCCCAAGCGGGCGCCAAAAAACTTGTTGCCTCTTTTACGGTCCTAATAAAAAGAGCTCTAACTCATGCAACATACATCGTCAAGAAGTAATCTGAGTAAGTAGATGTCGATCCCACGAGGAAAGTTGTTAAATTTAAACTATTATGCATCAATTAACATTTTG
Organism: Panax ginseng; assembly: GCA_020205605.1. Classification (NCBI taxonomy): domain Eukaryota; kingdom Viridiplantae; phylum Streptophyta; class Magnoliopsida; order Apiales; family Araliaceae; genus Panax; species Panax ginseng. The sequence goes on from CM035129.1 coordinate 96,335,977, forward strand.
TATTTATATGCTTAAACTAATAACTAGAATTGTTGAATTGAACTAATTGTACTAAACAACTAAAAATAAGAATAATAATGGAATAAATATAAACTGGAAATAATGGGACCCTAACTTCATTTAATATTTCATCTCATCGCCACTATCATGCAAGAAGTGTTCATATATCATAGGAAAATAGCCAAGAGAACGAATAGAGTTATAACCATTTTTCAATGCACTATAACCTACTTCTTACACAAAGATCCACAGATGATAGACTCTATGTAATCATCAACACAACCAAAATCACTATATGTCTATGTGAAATTGCAATTATATTGATTTTAAGCATAAGCCCTTACTCTAGCTCATACGGTGAAACAGTATATGTCTATCTGGTTCACAAAATACGCATAAAGCCATATATAATGACCCCATATTAAGTATGCTATCATGATTCTGATCCATACTTGCATATTCATTGTCAATTCCATACAAATACTGAGACGAATGGTGATCAAGCATTCATACATGTAAAACGATCACGATAAAATTCCCATATAATATGCAAAACAACCTTAGCATTTAAGCGTGCAACCAAACTACATATTAAAATCCGTTAGAATCCCATAATGGAGTTTAGTTAATGTCTGAACCAAAAGCCATTATGGGATCAACGCTAAACATAATCAATAATCAAACAATTGAAATATGAAAGATAGAACGATCAAACCCAATTGCTGAATAAAAACCAATGATCAACGATTAAATCCTCATAGAAATCTAGTAAACAATAATAAAAATCCACGATGACGGAGAATCCCAAGAAGAATCCCAGATGAGCGTTTTTGGCTCGTTACTGTTGGAATCTCTCCCAAAGTGTAAACCCTAGTTATGATGTGTAAAATATGCTAAAAGTATCAATCCCCCTTTTCTAACACCCGTCAGAATCGTTTTAAAAACCAATTACAACTCATTTAATTAAAATTAAAATTAAACAAAATCACGACTTGAAAGATCGGCATGCGTGGCAAGGTATTCCTTGATATGTCCCTGCGTCTTGCGGCGCAAGACTTGCGAGAGAAGTTTGCCTGTCTAGCAGGGTTCTCGCGTGAGGCGCGCTCCCCAGTTTTTCTTCGCCCATGTGCATATGACCTTGATCTACAAGTTACGGTTACGGTTACTATCAACGTGATCTTTAGCTGCTGCTACTACTTGCTCTTTCATGCTTGATCTTCTTCCATGCTTGGTCTCCATGCTTCATTGTACCTCCATGCCATGCACATCTCCGCTTGTGCCTCACCTTCACGCATCCCTTAGCCTCGTGCCCTCTAATATCACCAAAATTAAGCTGATTCCTGCACTTATTCATAAAAAGGAGTTTTAAGTAAATACAATGTAAAATAACATGAAATGCAACTAAAACACAATAAAATGTACTTGAGAAGGACACAATTCGCATGAATTGGTATTCAATAAGTAGGTAAAAATACCACTTATCACTATCCAAGAACTAACTGTAGAGGAGAAAATTTATGAAGAGCCGTTGGTCTTACTCGAATGATGGCTGTAGCATAAAGAATTGCATGACCCCAAACTGAGGTAGGTAAGTTATCCCTTAACATTAATGGTCATGCAATTAGTTGAAGTCCTTTTTATTAAAGATTCAGCTAAACCATTTTGTGTATGAATATGAGGAACAGAATGCTCAATGGAGATTCAATAGTCATACAAAAATCATTAAAAGTCATTGGTGAAAATTCAGCTGCGTTATCAAGTCGAATTGACTTGATTGGATGGTTCGAGAACTAAGCCCGTAACTTGATTATTTGAGCAAGAAGTTTTGAGAAGGCAAAATTTCGAGAAGAGAGAAAACAAACATGAGACCATCTAGTTGAAGCATCTATTAAAACCATGAAATATCGAAATGGGCCAGACAATGGGTGAATGGGTCCACAAATGTCTCCTTGAATTCTCTCTTAGAATTTTGGGCCTTCTTTATAAACTTTTACTGGTGATGGTCGAACAATTAATTTTCCTCGAGAACACGCAGCACAAGGAAATTCACTACTAAAAAAAACTTTCTTATTTTTGAGAGGATGACCAAAAGAATTTTCAATAATGCAACACATCATAGAAGTACGGATGATAAGTCTTTCATGCCAAAGCATAAAGGATTTGGGATCTAGGATTTTGGAATCATAACGATTATGAGACTCAATTGCTCTAATTTTCATAGTATTTAATCCAGAAAAAATTGAATGAAGTTTTTCTAGGATATTCTATTTTTTCAGAAATAGTAGAAGTAATGAGAAGATATTCATTAAAGATGGTCTGACACATGTAAAAATATAAATAAGAAAAGTTACATTTCATATATAATTTTATTCATGATAAACACATACCGCGTATAGAATGAAAACTAATAATATTATACATGCAGGATGTTTAATTAAAACAAAAATTAAACGTTATCCCAAAAGATACTTTCAGAAGGTCCAGTAATATCAACAACTTTTTTCTCATTGTTGGTCATTGGTGGATCATCAACAATATTCAATTGATGATCAATAAAGTTTGTTTCTGCCTCCATTACTTTGTTCTTTTGAGACTCCTGGAATAAATTAGCGGATGCCTCTTCGTCTGACGGCTGTGCACTGCGATCAATGCCCTTTCATCCCACACCTAAAACAAACATCTGGTTTGTTCTTTATTGGTGTTGCATTTTCTTTAATTTTACCCGACCCAAACACTTGCCACTTTTGGTGGCCTGAATTGTCACGGTTCTGGAATTTGTTGTTATGATGACCTCGTTAATTCTTTCGTCCCCAAGGCTTCTTTTTATATGACCATCTATTGTCACGTTTATTCTACTGGAATGACGTGCTGTTAATACCTGGCAATGGGGTAGCACCCGTTGGCCGTACTTGATAGTTTTTCAACAACAATTCATTATTCTTTTACTGCGCAACAAGGAGGATGAGACAATAAGTCACTTGAATTTTGTGAACTTACTCTGTCTATATTGTTGCTGCGTAATCATGTTGGTGGGATAAAAAAGTTGAGAGCGTTTTCTCTAACATTTGGGATTGAAAATGGATCTCCGCACAAAGCCAAAGTAGATGTTACTCTATAAACATTGGAACTATATTCCGTAATTGATTTGTAATCTTGTAGCCTTAAATTAAGCCACTCAAATTTGGCATTAGGAGAATAACTAATTTTTGGTGGTCAAATCTTTCCTTCGATTGTGTCCATAAAGACAAAAGGATCTTTGATTATTAAATACTACGATCTTTAATCCTTCATCAATATGGCGACGAAGAAAAAATTATAGCTTTTGCATTTTGTGCGAAGTTTCACGTATTTCTGATTGAATGGTCTTTTCTAACTCGTTTGCACTAAGGTGCAATTCTGCATCAAGTGCCCAAGCCAGATAGTTGTCTCCAGAGATTTTCAAAATAGAAAAATCTATTTTTGCCAAATTTGCCATCTATTCTGGGTTAAAACATAATTATTATTTATTAAAACAATAAATGCTTGCATGTATGAAATAGGAAAAATAAACTATACCACAACCTCAAGTGGTGATAAAATGTAAATATAAATATTCTTATATTTACGTTATTAGCATATTATTTTAATAAAAAGAATATGCAAATGTTAATGTATATATAAAAATGCAAATGGATCTTCACCCGGCATGCGGAAGTTTGCATAGACAGATTATTCCAACAGAATAATAAAGAATGGAATAAATAAAAGAATTTCACCAGGCATGCGATAGACCGCACAAATAGGTTATTCCAACAGAATAATAAATAATGGAACCAGGTCATGCGTAATCCGCACAGACAGGATATTCCAACAAAATAACAAAGAATGGAACCAGGTCATGCGTAATCCGCACAAACAGGATATTCCAACAGAATAATAAAGAATGAAATAACATAAGAATTTCACCATGCATGCGGTATTTCGCATATACAGGTTATTCCCACAAATTAATAAGAAATGAATACAAAGGATTATTCACCAGGTATACGGTATTTCACATATACAGGTTATTCCCATAATTTAATAAGCGGTAAAAAGGTTCCCACCAAGTCTTGTAAGATCAACAAGGATAGGTGGTACCATTGTAAATAACAGAACTTAAAGATGGGCAATAAAACATAAATATAACTTGACAGTTAATATAATAGGCGGCAAAGCCAAGCCAATTGTAAGAATAACATTATACTATTGGTGGCATAACCAAACTGGTAGTATAATGATAAATTACAAGAATTTAAAGGCAATTATAAGAATAAAATTATATTATTGGTGACATAGCCAAACCGGTAATATAATAATAAATTGCAAGAATTTAATTTTATCGTCTCAGTTGGTTAGAGCTTCGTGTTGATAACGTGTTATAAAATTTTAGCAAAGTGTAGAAAGATACTCTTATAATTGTTGCATAAATTTAGAGAGAATAAGTAAGAGATAAAGAGAGAGAAACCTTCAGATCATTTCCTTTATATAGGAAAAGTTGAGGTTCATTCAGAAGAAAAATAGGAAAAGGAAAGCAGAATCCTAGAGGAGGAGGGAATCATTATTATAATGGGTTAAATACACTTTTTCCCACTCTACTAAGGGTCGATTTACAAATGCATTATCGAACTGATTTTTTTTACGGTCAACTCATTGAACTATATATTATTTACAAAAAGTGATTTTGCCGTCTATGTCCATTAATCATTTAACAGAATAATGATGTGGCAATACGTGGCAGGAGAGAGAAGCTGAGTTGGATAACTATTAAATTAAATTATACTTAATTCTATAACAAATAGTTAAACAAAATATAAATCAAATTAATATACATAACAAATAATTAAATTAAATTAATTAATTAATAATAAAATAAATTAATGAATATTTTTACAAATATATTTATATAAATTAAAAAATATAAATCAAATTAATATATATAACAAATAATTAAATTAATTAATTAATAATAAAATAAATTAATAAATAATTTTTACAAATATATTTATATAAATTAATTATTTCATATTTTTTTAAAAAATTTTAAAAATTTTAATTTTATTTTAAAAATATAAAATTATCTAATATTTTAAAAGTGAGGGATTATTATTATTATTATTATTATTATTATTATTATTATTATTATTATTATTATTCTCCTTCTTCTTATTCTTATTATTATTATTCTCTTCTTCTTCTTCGAACCAGACTTCTCCCAACTCGTCGGCGACTTTTGATTCTCGACGACGATGACGATTCAAACGGGCGGGTGGTTGAATTGTGTTGCTCAGAAGATGAAATCGAAAGAAGAAGAAGATGGTTTTAAGTTTTTAAGGTTATTTAACAGAGAAAGAAGATGAAATCGAAAGAAGAAGAAGATGGTTTCAGATCTGGTTCGGGAGATTTGACAGAGAAAGAAGAAGATGGTTTTAAATTGTTAATGTTTTGGGATATGGTAATTTTTGAAGAAGTTGAAGAGGGTTTGAAGATTGAGCAATGAGCAAGAAAGAATTTATGGATATTTCGGATATGATAATTTTTGAAGAAGTCGTCTTTGTATTTTTTTGGTGCTGTTTTTTAATACTATTATTTTTGTGCAAATTACATTCATGTTCAGGGTGATAATTTTAGGAAAATATATATTGTTTGTTTATGGTACTAATTAGGCTAAGCAACATTTTACATGCTTTTAATAGAAATTTTTTCTGGGTTTTGTTTTAGTTCTTCATATTTGCATATTAAGTGAGTTTGGTTTGATATGTACCAATTTTGGGTTTTGTTTTGACGTAATGAATGAATTTTTGGGTTTTTAGTTTGGTTTTATTTGTACAAATTTTGAGTTTTGATTCTTGATATGAACGAAATGGGTTCCATTAGATGTGCAAGGTGAAGCAGAGGAACAAGATGAAGATGAAGATGAAGATGAAGATGAAGATGACTGTTCCATTTTAGTTGGTTTATTTTTCAAGGAATTTTTAGTTTAGTTGGAGTTTAACTAAGAAAATGTATGTGGATATGAATAATATATTACTAATGAGTTTTAGAAGAAAAAAAATTAGCAAAAAAAAGAAAGAAAGAATTTTGGGTTATTTTTCTCACTTCATATCTAATGGTTTGGAATTTTTTAAAAAAAAATAATTGATGTTTGAAGTGTTTTAATATTTTTTTATTGTATATTTAAGCCTAAATTTAATGATTTTACAATATAAATAATAATTATATAAACTTTCAAAAATATAAATAATAATTAATTTTCAAAATTTAATTATATTTTGTAATTTGAATTTTTTTTTTGATTTAAAATTTAAATTTGTGTTTATTATGAAAGTATTTATGAATAATTTTAAAGACATTACTAAAATTCAAAATTTATCCAAATTTTCTTATTTTAATAATATATGTAATATATTTGAATACAATAAAAGATAAATTTATCAAAGAAAAAAATATTAATAATTTTCATTATTAATGTTGAGATATTATGATAAAATTAATTTTATATGTTCTATTACTAATTTTAGTTTTATCTTAAGAGAGTTAATAAAATTAATGAATTTAATGAGTTATTTAAATTAAAAGAAAATTACTTATTTATCTGCAATTTATATAATTTATTTAAAATTGTACCATACTGAAAAAAAAAGATTTTTTTGTATGTTATAATATCAAAGTTTTATCATACCAAACAAATATTAATGATTAAAATAAATTTAAATTTTTTTATTTTTATTGTACTTTTATTTTGAATAGATTATTTTATTTATTTGATTTTGATTAATTTAGCATTAAATTTATAAGAGTTTCCATCTAGGCATGCCAGAAAGAAAAATGTGTGACACGTAAGTTTTCTATCTCCCACGTGACATCTTATGTATTTTTTCCATCCAAAGTCAAATAATTTAATGGAATTAGTAACGGTTTGTTAAAAAATTGTACTGGATCTCTTAGTTGTTGAGAAGGTTGCCCAAAAGCGGTATATAAGGCGTACCCGGTAAAATTTACAAGTAAACTAGATATAAAGATGGCGACTAAGATTGCTGTTTCCATTATTATTGGGGTTATCCTGCACTCGGGAGAAGGAGTAGAAAAAAGAATAAATATAGTGATAATTTGATTCTTCGTCGCCGTAATAAATAGGAGAGAAAATAGGATTTATTTCTTCGTCTTTACAAAAAAAATAGGAGTACTTCAGTGAGTCGAATGTAAAAATCAGTTTGATGATGCATTTGTAAACCCTAGTAGAACGAGAAAAAATGTATTTAACCCTTATTGTAATATATAAACTGAAATTTACCAGCAAACAAGAAATGCGACGTCACCGGCGGCAGCCCACGGCGGAGGAATCGGAAGAAGATTCCGACATAGACAACGGTACGACGATGAAGTGCGTGTCTTGCAAGGAGGAGTACGGCTCATGTGACGCCGGCACGTGCAGGGAGTGCTACGAGGAAGCAAGCGAGACAGAGGAAGAGCTGAAGCGCGAGATCGAAGAACTCAAAGCCAAGGTTAATTTCCTCCGATTCTGGACCTCACTTGATCACCCCTTGCTGCTTCAGCGATCGGCCACTCCTTGCTTCACCGACGTCGTTTTGGTTGCTTCCGGCGAGGAGAACGGGAAGCCGGCGGTCGACCCAGTTCCGGTACCGGCACACAAGACCGTTTTGGTCAGTACCCATTTCATCAAAGTGCATTGCATTGTTTGTTAATTATGTATTAGCTGATTTTGCTGGATGTCTTGCATATTAGAAAATTGTAGAAAGAAGAGTTATACGGATAGATATTCAATTGATTTGGTTTTGTTGAATACCATTTAGTTGAATACTTTAATCTTGTTGTATTTTGGTACTATACAAATTTTACCAAATTTCTCATATGTAGGTAGGTGTAACTGTAGTTTTTAGAATCTACAAGGAAGGTCAAATTCTGAAGTGCTCAACACTGTTAGACTATAGTCTCTGTGTCTAATGGTTGAACCTCTATGGGTTATTCATGGTGCTCGGAGTCTTTGATGTCACCTATTTTAAGTGTTGAGACTTCTGTCTCCATGGGCCATGGCTAGAAATGATCAAAAATAGTCCATGGATTAAATAATGGACTAATTATGGGATAAAATAGTTGAGAATGCTAATAAATTACTACAAAATAGTCTTATCCTACCGACTATCTTACAAACTAACATAGCCTAAGTGTCTAATGATCGAACCTTCATTGGTTTTCCATGATGCTCTGGCTTTTAAATTCCAAACCACTAGTGAAACATAGATTCAGTGCCTAACTTTCCAAGATCTCTTAGAAATTGCTTTTGATGCAGGTTTATCTAGGTATTTAGTGCCTGCCGAAAGTGATTGATATTTTATTTATAAATAGGACTTGGGAGTTATTTGTGGTTTGATTTTTTCTTGGTAATTTTACTACTGACTAAGCAACAAAAAGAAATAGTTCTAGTCTGTTTAAAAGAAAAAAAATAAAATGCTTAAACTTGTTGAGACTTGAGTAATCCAAAGAATGAGAGGGAAGAAATAAGCATTGCTGATGCAGCATTCAGTGTGTTTGTCAACTGGAAGGGTATACAAAAATATTACTAAGAGAGGGTTTTAGTGCCATCCCCCACCATATATTTTCAGAGAAGAAAAATATTGTAATTATTAGTGGTCACTTATTGTAGGATAGGGTCAGTTTTCTTGCCTCTTTGTGGGCTTCGATCATTGGTGCTAATGGGGTTTTTATATCTGATTTGCATGGGGATAGAGGGAAGTCTTGAACATCCTACTTTCCTTCTTTTTATGTTTGGAGGATGTCTCCTCCTTGACTTATTTAGTGTCTTCTTTCTAATAAACAGATCTTGCTTTATCCAAAAACTATTGTAATGTGTATTACGTGAGTTAAGTTTGACACTTGAGTAAGAAAATTTAGCACATTGAAGTATTGAACTCACTCATTGTATCCTCTTGGGCTTGTGGTGCTTGGAGGAGAAGAAAAATATTGTAATTCTTAGTGGTCGTCCTTTGTCTTTTCATTTGTTGCGCAATAGGGTCACTTTTCTTGCCTCTTGTGGGCTTCAGCCATTGGTGCAAATGGGGTTTTTAATATCTGGTTTGCATAGGGATAGAGGGAAGTCTTGAACTTAAAAACTGTGTTTCTTTCCTTTAATGTTTGGAGGGTGTCTCCTACTCCTTGACTTTATTTACTGCCTTATTTAAACAGATCTTGCTTTATACAAATATATTATTGTAACATATTAGTACGTGATTGACTTTGGCACTTGACTCGAGTAAGACATTGAGGACACATTGAACTCACTGATTGTATCCTCTTGGGATTGGGGCGCTTGAAGTGTTTTGAGGCATCTCAGTCTAATGAATTGATCTCACCTATGTTTGAAGTGTTGAGGTTTTTGAGTTCTGTCTCCATAGCTAGTACAAAATACCAGTTGTTTGTGTTTTTCTTTCATTGTGTTCTGTTTATAAGTATATCTTTATATGAAACTAGTCATCCTTTGCCTTGTTATTTGGATATATGCTCATGTACAAAATTTCCATATTAAGCATATATAAAGGACGGTCCAAATTGTACATAATTTTGTTAAATCATATTTTATGACAAGGAAGAAGGTGCACATTTGTAGTTGTTGGTCAGCTTTAAATTCTGATAACTCGAGGCCAGTAGAAGCAGTTTGAGAGAATTTGAGTAGGCTTGGTGAAACATTTCTACTATAAAACTGGAATGAATTGACAATGACAAGCTACCACTGATGTACTATGTCATATGCAAGCATTATAGTCTCAAACTAGTGTTGAGCACAAAATAGAAAAGCACAATGACAGTAGACAACCAATATTATAAAACCTAGTTACATCTTTTACATTTAAGTTAAAACCCAAAAACATTTAGAGCACTAACTGCAAAATTCAAACCAATAGTTCAATGACTTTTACTTTTATACTTGTACTTGCACAAAAGATTATATATACATGTATACAGTTATGTGCTATATGTAGGTTTGTCAATGGGGTGGGTATGGTCCAGATGACCCTTCCACATACCCATCCACCAAAGTGTACCTTCCTCGCATACTCGCCCCACCCCCGAAAATAAATATTTTATACCCACTCTGCCCTGCTCCCCCAAATTGTTTCCCTTTTTCTCAAATTAAATTCCTCCAAAAAAATTATATTACTTTTGTACAACTATTTTTAATTCAAAATCAAACAACATGCAACATTTCTATTACCAACAATGCCTTGTATTAGAAATGTTATGAATTTTTATAAAATAACCAAATAGATACATAATTATATAAATACAAAAAATTAATTTCAGGGGTGGGTATATCCCATACCCGACCCTAACTCGGTTCACATTAAGGTCGGAATCGATTGTATCGTTTAGTTTGGACGACAAAATTGCTAGGCCTACCTATAGGCATGCTATATATTCATATAGAGAGAGCATAGTTGTTATGGCGACGCCTAGGCGTCCCGCGATGCAGAGGAGTACACGGTATGTCGACTTAAGGCAGAGCTGCTAAGGCGGGCGCCTAGGCAGCTCTCTGGCCCAACTTAGATTTTTAACCCATGGGCATTAACCCATCAAATAAAAAAGGAGAAAGGTTGAAATTGATTAAAAGAAAACCCATATCTGCAGACAAAAGAAGACATATTCGCATCTTCGACCCATCGCGACTCGCGAGACTCGATCGAGACTTCACAGCCACTTCGCAGCGACGACGACTTGATCGCAGCTCCGCCGACTCTCACACAGGTTCTTCTTCTTCTTGCTTTGCCTTGACCTTCTTTCTCTGCTTCTCTGCTTCTCTGCTTCTTGACTTCCTTGTTAGTTTGTTACTCTGTTTCTATGTTACCTTCTATGTTACGACTTTGTTTCTCTATTTCTTTTTTTTCGTAGTTCTTCTCTGTTTCTCTTTTCTTTGTTGACTTCTCTATTTCTTTCTCTGGACTGATATCTGTTATTAGGAGATAACTAATATAATGTCATACATACATATGAATGCCAAGTGCCACTACAATTTTCCATTTGTTATGCATATACATATGAGTCAGATTCCAGCCAAGTGTCAATTTTCCACTGTAATATCATTAAGTCTCTGATGTATGTATTTTAGGAATATATTTTATACATTCATTTATTTATATGTGTCATACATATCTCTGATAATAACAAGCTGATTTTAGGAATATATTTTAAGATAATGACTTAGAATTTAGGAATATATTTTATCCTTGCCAATACATAAAGCTTAATTAAATATAGCTTAATTAAATATATTTAGTGTGAAACAGAATTGTTAGCCATTTAAAGTTTAAAATGTACCTTTAATTATGTGTTTTATTTATTGTTTAATCTTTTTTTGGTATATAAAATTCACATAAAAAAATAAAAATATGTCAATGACTCAATTGTATCTTATATTTTTTATTTGATTGTGTAGAAATTAGAAAACAAAATGACAGAAAGTTCGGGAGTCGATGGTTATGATATAACCAAGGACCCGAAAAGAAAGGCTAAATCAAACGATCCGGGTTGGAAATATGGGTATTGGCCGGATATGAGTAATAAGGATATAGTGCAATGTATCCTTTGTGGGAAGTAATGTCATTCGGGAATTAAAAGGCTGAAGCAATATCTAACAGGAAATTTTGGAGATGTAATCAAGTGCCCCAAAACAACAACAGAAATTATGAGGGAGATGCAAGCGGCTTTGAATAGTAGAAAGATGAACAAGCCACTTGAGCTAGATGATGATGATGTAGTAGAAGTTCAAAAAGAACAATCATCTATTTGTCCAACCATGGCTTCCAATACTTCTTTTAACACTATCCCAAGTTCTGGGACGACTTCTAAAAGGAAGAAAGCTGTATTTCAATTCCAAAGCCACAACCAAAAGCTCTAACAAAGACGGTTGAAGCACTTAAAGACTCTCAAAGAAGTTGTAAAGGAGAGACATAGCAAGTGTTTGAGCCAAACGAGTATTGAAAATCGTTTGAGCCAAACGAGTAAAGGAGAGAGTCCATATGCACATTGCCGACTTTTCTACGAATGTGGCATACTATTCAATGCTGCAAATTCAAGGAGATTTGAAGTAATGATCGAGTCCATAGGGCAATATGGGTCGGGTGTCATGAGTTGAGGGTTCCTTTACTTGAGAAGGCCAAAGATGAAAACCGATGAATTAAAGAAGAAACATGAAGTTGCTTGGAAGGAATATAGCTGCACACTCATGTCGGATGGTTGGACAGATAAGAGGGGAAGACACTTGTTGAATTTTCTTGTTAATAGTCCGGAGGGGACTTATTTCATGGGTTCTGGCTGATGCCTCCGATCGATCCATGAAGATGCCACAATGCTGACAAATCTACTTGATAGCAAGATCGAGGAAATTAGCCCCGAGTATGTTGTTCAGGTGGTCACAGACAATGCTTCTAATTACAAGGCGTTAGGCGTATATACTAATGGAGAGGAGGCCTACAATGTTTTGGACACCTTGTCAGGCCGCTTAACGCCTTGACCTTATGCTTTGAGAGGACATAAGCAAGTTAAAGCAATTCCAGTCCACAATCACAAATGCAAGAAGAATCACAACATTCATTTATAGGCATGGTTGTCTTCTTAATGCGATGAACGACAAAACAAATGGGAGGGATCTTATGAGACCCGCAGTTACTAGATTTGCTACAGCTTTCCTCACCTTGCAGAGTTTGTACAAGTATAAAGATGCATTAAGGCATTTGTTCATGGCGAGAATTGATCAAAATCATAGTTGTTTGCGACTCTTCAAGCGGGGAAGAAAGTATGTGATCTTGATTATTTTAAACAACATTTTAGCATCATGTTGAGGATTGCATTAGAGGCGTCACAACCACTTCTTATAGTCTTGAGGATTGTTGATAATGATGAAAAACTGCTTATGCGAGAAGTTAATGTTGCGATGGAATGCGAAGAAAAAAAATCAAAGATGCATTTGATAACAAACAAGGACTGTATAAGAAGGTGATTAAAATTGTTGAGCGGCGATGAGAAAGTCAAATGGAGCAAAAATTATATGGGGTTGCGTTGTTTCTCAATCCAGATAAGTACTTTGATATCAAAGAGGAATGTCGATTGTTTGCTAGTACTTTACGAGATGACTTCAATGACATTCTTGCAAAGATGGTGCCCGAGGTAGATTTGCTAGAGAAGATAAGCAATCTAGACGAAAACTATGATGCTTCTCGAGATATTTTTGCAAGAGACGAAAAATAAAGAATCCTTGTAAGTATATTAAAATATATATAAAGATATAAAAGCTAAATGGCTAAATACACTTCTGTCCCTCGAAGTATGACCCCTTTTACACTTATGACCCTAATATTTAAAACTTTACATTAACATACTCCAAGTACACTTAAGTAAACAAAAGTAACCCCAAAAATTTTTCCAGACCAAAAATACCCCTAAATGCTATTTAATACGGTTTAAATGTATATACTTTTACAATATACGGAATTAATTACTTAATACAACTGAAATACAAGGAAGGCGGTTTACTTTACTCACTTTAACATATACGGTTGAAGCAAGGTTTTTGAAAACAGAGTTCGGTAAAAGTTAGGGTTGAGTTTGCCGTCACAGTTGAACAATCGGCAACGATAGTGTCAAATTGGAGGCAATTTGTGGCTTGCAGAGCTCTGAAGAAGGTCTTCGAGGTTCGAAATCAGTATTTGGGAGGTTGCAATGGTGTGGGTGGTGAGAAATCGAGATTTGGGAGGCATACAAACGCCAAAATATGGAGGTAAAGTAAATTTAATGACATGGGTACTTTTACTGTTATGGTGGTTGGGAAAGTTATGATATAGGTGTGTGTATATAAATATCAGTTAGTAATGGTTGTTGAGAAAGTGATTGTGCATTTCTCCTCTTTATTTCTTCATTCTTTAACAATTGTGTGGTCCCTTCTTTGGGTCCCAAAATATTATTTATGTCCTTTTTTGTTTTTTAACTGATTATGCTTGGAAGTAGTGTTAAATAATTAGTCTTTTTTGTTGTTGGTGTATTTATTATACTTTTGTTGATTGCAGATTTGCATGATGATATCTTATTTTCTATAAGATTGCATTATGGTGGTGAGTTTGTAGATAGGGGGTAAGAGGTGGGTAGATATCAGTATTTTGACTATTGTGAACTTAATCAGTTAACCCCAAAAGAGTTAGTTGGTTACTATGGCAATGGAGTTTGGTCTTTGTGGGTTAATATTATTTTACCATTTTAGTACAGTTGGGGGATACAAGGAACTGGACTCGGTTGATGATATTAGGCAGTTGAAGCCATTTATTTTGAAGTCTACAGAGGTGGATATATTAGTGATAAGTCACCAGCCCTTACAAATCCAGTCTCCATTGAAGATATTTGATGATGAGGAGGAAGACAACCCGGGTTCCTCGATAATGAAGAATGTCAAATTGGTGGTGATGAGGAAGACATCCATGTACGTGTGGTGATGAGGAAGACATCAGTACACCTATTTGTGATGAGGAAGATATCTACCTTAGTGATGATGATAGTGAAGATACCTCATTCAATGAACAATTCTATAATAGTTCATATGAGGAAGATGACATTGCATTCACTGCTAAAGTGGACAGTGGCTTAGAAGACATATATGGTCCAAATGATACAAAGCAAGAAGAAGTAGGGGTCTCAAGTAGACAGAAAGAGAGGGTGACTTCAAAAGGGAAGGAGAAGGTGACTTCAAAAGGGAAGGAGAAGGTCACTGAAATTGATGATGATGAGGATCTTATACAAGAAAGAATTCCTAAAATGACTGTAAATGAAGATGGACCAAAATGGCCAGAGTTTGATCCTGAAACTATGATGGATGATCCTGCATTTGAAAAGGTCATGTTGCTCGAGGACAACAAGGTATTTAAGAAGGCAGTTAGAGCTCACTCAGTCAAGTATGGAAGAAATCCAGTAATATACAAGAATGAAGCTTTCAGTTGGTTATAAATGCAGTCCTCCTTGTCCATGGAAAATATGTGCTAGTAAGTTGCAGAGGGAGAATACACTGCAAGTGAAGAAGTTATATGGCCCCCATACTTGTTCGAGAGATGCTAGAAATAAGCATATTAACTCTGGGTGGCTTGCAGAGAAGTATGTTCATGAATTCAAAAAAAATCCAAAGACAAGTGCTACCACCTTTGTAGAAACTGTTTGGAAGGAAGATATTGTGAAGATATCAGAGGCTCAAGCTTATAGAGCTAGGGTCAAAGCAATGAAGATGATCCAAGGCAGCATTAATGAACAATATGTGTTGCTATGGCAGTATGATGAAAAGTTGAAGAGGCTAAATCCAGGTAGTACAGTTGAGTTGGTTACTGAAGAGGGTACACTAGCAAGAAGACAACCAATGTTTAAATAAATTTATATCTGTTTGGGAGGACTAAAGGAAGGCTTCAGTCATTGTAGGCCTGTCATAGGGGTTGATGGTACTCACCTAAAGAGTACAAATGGAGGAGTTCTTTTAAGCAGTAGGTATTGATCCTAACAACAATATGTTTCCCTTGGCATATGTAGTTGTGGAAAGTGAGACAAGGGCTACATGGACATGGTTTTTAGAAATTTTAAAGGATAATATAGGGATTGAGAATGAATATGGGTGGACATTTATGTTTGACAAACAGAAAGGGCTGATTACAATGATATAGTCCCTAATGCTGAGAGAAGGTTTTGTTTCCAGCACTTGCACCAGAAATTTGCTAATGTTGGGCATAGAGGTATGCAACTAAGGGAATTATTGTGGAATTGTGCAAGGGCCAGTAATAGGATGAAGTTTAAGCACTCAACGGAGGAACTGAAAAAGGTTGATCCTAATGCAATCGAGTGGCTAGCTGACAAGCCACCCCACCAATGGTCAAAATCACATTTCAGTCCATATCCAAAGTGTGATATTTTGACTAACAATTTATGTGAGAGCTTCAATGGGATGATCAAGTTGGCAAGAGAGAAGCCTATCCTAAGTATGCTCGAGCATATTAGGGACTTGTTGATGAAAAGGATGGCCTTTAATCGAGATGTATGCAAGAGATGGTATGGGTACCTTTGTCCTAATGCACTAGAAAGGTTAGAGACTGGTAAAAAATTAGTAGGAGAGTCGATCCCTACAGTTGCTAGTGAATTTAGATACCAAGTAAGGACAATGTATGGAGAGCAACTCAGTAGATTTGGAGACAAAGGGCTGCAGTTGTAGGCGATGGGACATCACTGGCATACCATGTAGTCATGCCATTGCATATATGTCTTTCAAGAACCTGGATCCTAGTACATATGTGAATGATCTCAACAAGATTAGTACCTATCAGTTAGTTTATGCACCAGTCATTGCTCCAATGGGAAGTTCAGATATGTGGGAAGTTGAGGTTTAAGGTAGGCCAACAATGATACCTCCAACATAAAACAAACTTTCTGGTAGGCCAAATAAGTTAAGTAAAATGAATAGAGATGAACCAAAGCCAGAAGGGGATAGCAGTCATGGGAATTTTGGAAAAAATTTTCAGAACTCTCTTAGATGCTGAGTTTGCTGGCAGTATGGACATAATTCAAGATTTCACAAGAAGCAAAAAGGGAACCAACTTGCTAATGAAGGTGCAGTCAACCAAGAGGAAATACATTTAACACCACCAGTTGCAACTCAGCAATCTCAAACAAGATCAAAACTACCAGTAAGTAATATACCAATATATCCTTTCTTTGGTTACTGTAGGCAACATATTAATCTTTTTTTTTCTATTTTATTTCAGTTCATGAGGAACTTAACATCTCAAGGAGGAGGAGGTGAGTAAGGAACAAATGCTGGCAATACTAGTGTAAGTATTCATTTGGTTCACATATATATTCAGTCTTTTAAGATTACAGTGTTTAGTTTGAATGAGGATCACTCGTGTATTGCCTTTCTTAGGTTCAAAGTGGCATAAGTGGAATGAAGAATAATGTACCTGATAGGAACTGGCTTTGTGATGGAGTACCTCAAACACAATCATCTTATAAAGGGACACCAATCATTGTCAAAGAGGGGAAGAATTATGTTACTTTGAAGAACATGACATCTTTTGTGCAGGGGTCTAGTTCTGGGAACTAGGAGGTTAAGACTGGGACTAGTAATTTACATAGGGTATATATATTTTTGGGGCTGCTACTTGATATTTTTGTTGTGCTTGCTAGTTGATATAGTTGTTGGGGCATATAGTAGTGATTGCAGCATATTTTTTGTGGCTACTACTTCAAATATTAGGATGTGTCATTACTACATATATAATTTGATGTGACACTTTGCAAACTTAGGAACACATGTTAAGAGTTTGCAAAGTTTCAATGGTGATGTGCTATATCACAAACATATGTTAAGTTGTGAATGGTGATTGATGAATATAATATTTCAATTTGAATTTGGGTGTGTTTTCATAGTGCTATGAATGGTGAATTGTGAATGGTGTAGTCTGTTAATGGTTGAGGATATTATGGTACTGGTATGATTTTGAATACTACAATATGATAATGGTGAAGGTTTTGGACTCTGTAATTGCTAAACTAGTGTACTCTGTTTTGTACATGTGATTGAACTCTGTTTTTTCTTTTAAATGGTGTAGTCTGTTAATGTTAAATGGTGTTCAGCTGTGATTGAACTCTAATTTTCATTCATAATTCATAACTACATGGATAGTCAATAACATCATGAACTATGAGTTTCAATACTTTTCATTGCATACTAGAAACATCATTTTCCATAATTTTCATACACATTACAATAATGTAATGTCAATAACAATACTATTATTCCTCTATAAATTTTCTCTCTTCTTTGTAGCTTTGTTACTTCTTCTTCACTCGCATAAATCCTTCTAAGGAGGCCAGGAATAACTTAGACTGCTCTTGTTTGCATTGGAGGATCATGCCAGTAAAAGAAACCACATCCTTGACCTCCAATAGTTTGGCAAAAAAAAAAATCTCCTTCCTAGATTTCTATCAGTCCAAGATGTCCTCAGTTCAGCTGGAGAAGATGACAGTGACACAAAATTGAAGCCATAACATTTCCAAGTATGTTTCTTCTATGCACTTCTCTTTTTCCTTCTCTTCAATTCTTCTACTCCTTTTTCTTTTTCCACCATGAGAGAGCTGAGCTGATATATAGGGGATGGTCAACACTCTGTTGGACAGAAATTGATGGAGGGAAATAAGCAGTACTGGATTTGGAGGGAAAAAATGATCTCAATTGGAGGGAAACACATACATGGACTTATTTGTTTTAAATGACAAAATACACTGCAAATACACTTTAAATTACAAATACAGTGAAATACATAGTTGTTTGAGTGTCACGTCAACATTCAGGGGTATTTTTGGTCCGAAAAAGTTTTTTGGGGTTACTTTTGTTTACTTAAGTATACTTGGAGTATGCTAATGTAAAGTTTTAAATATTAGGGTCATAAATGTAAAAGGGGTCATACTTCGAGGGACAGAGTGTATTTAGCCCAAAGCTAAATTATAATTATAAGTTATATACATTCTTCCTTTCCTCCCTTTAAAAATATTTATATTTCTTTTAAATGTTTATTAGTTGATTGGTGGAATGTTTTTGGAGGGCGGGCTATTGAGCTATTGATGGGGACTCCAAGTCAGGAATAAATTTTTTATATTTATTATTTAGAGTTTGTATTATGTTTAATATAAAAGTAGTTGATGTGATTTATATATTTTATTTATTAGTGGGGATTTAGGACATCAATTAGTGAATAAGAACTATTAATAAGGACATTTTAGTCGTTTAGTACTTTTATTATTTTCCAAGTAATATTAGGGTTTTGAGTCTCTTTAAATAGTGATGTAATCCTCAGAAGTCTTTTAGACTACATAATATTGATATTGTATTAGGGTTTTGATTATTTCATTCATACCGTAGAGGTATTTATTCATCTTGGTGTCAATATGTGGAGTTGATACATTTGAGAGATCCTAGTGGTTTAAACGTGGAGTTTACATGCTAGTTTATTTTTCGTTAATTCTCCATCCCTGCATCAGAGCTTAAGGTTTCTCCATTAATTTTTCAATTTTTAGGAGAACTTGGGTTCAAAAAAAATCACAACTTGGAAATATTGTTCATTACTTAAGAAGTAGTGTTCATCACGGAGTTACTGTTCATCGTCGAAGTACTATTCATCGTGGTAGTTCACTGGGAAAATAAAAAGAGAAGGTTGTTAGAAAGGCTGCTTTGCCTTGTTGCTACTACTGCTGCTCTTGTTTAGGGAACAAAAGGAGAGCAACTCTAATATCTAATTTATAAATATTGTCAAAATTACAGTTTATACCCCATAGTTTTCTTACCTTTTAATTTTAGCCCCGTAGTTTGTACACTTTTCACTTATACCCTTTCATCCTTTCTAAATCAAACCATACACTTTCTGAATTCATGCTATAGCCCTTGTTTTTTGTATTTTCTTTTCAGTTAGGCCCTTAAGTTGTAAAAAAGGGTTTTATTTTATTTATTTTATAACCCATTGTCCCAAACACCCAATGTCACTAGAGAATTGATTGCCGAATCAAAAGAGTATATTAGGTTTCTTGACGGTGAAAGTGACCAAATATACTATCTTATTAATGCATGTGGTCATAGATATTTGAAACACAAGCATGAAGAGCTTAGATGGGACATGGTTGATGCACAAGATTACCTTGGAAAATTGGAACGTCTATATCAAGATGAAAAAAAAAAAGTGAATCAAGGAAAAGTCAACAAGCTGAAGTAAGGAAACGTCAACAAGCTAAAGCAAGAGAACTTCAAAAGGCTACTCAAAGAGTGATTTCTATATGTTTTTCTATAAAAGGCCTTGTTGACTTACGGGCACATCTTCAAGCACAACAAGAGAAAGAAAAAGAGGATGCTCCAAATTTTGGGGCTACAGAAAGTTGTGACGTGTCTATGGAAATTCTTGAAGTTCCAAAAGTTCAACTAGAGATTATGTATAAGGAACAAATTGAGGAAATATCTAACGTTGCTTTTGAGTTGTTCATTACCAAAGAAAGGACGATTTGAGAAGTTGATCCAATCCAAGTTGACATTGTTAACTTCGTTGTTCCAGAAAGCTTATTTTCAGCACTTTTGAATACGAAAGCGATGCTCTCATCAATTCTCTTTTCAAAAAATTTTGAGCTTTACCGTGTGATGATGTTGTCAAAGGTGTTTCAAGATGTTCTTCCGTTGCCGAGGAGTTCATTGCTTATTCTTTCATATTATAGAACTCGAGGTTGAGTTTTCTCCAACAAGAGGAGAATGATGGGGACTCCAAGTCAATAACGAAGAAGAGATTTTTTATATTTATTATTTAGAGTTTTTATTATGTTTAATATAAAAGTAGTTGATGTGATTTATATATTTTATTTATTAGTGGGGATTTAGGACATTAATTAGTGAATAGGAATTATTAATAAGGACATTTTAGTCGTTTAGTACTTTTATTATTTCCCAAGTAATATTAGGGTTTTGAGTCTCTTTAAATAGTGATGCAATCCCCACAAGTCTTTTAGACTACATAATATTGATATTGAAATTGATTATTTTATTCATATTGTAGAGGTATCATACGGTCGAGGTATTTATTCATCTTGGTGTTGATACACTTGAGAGATCCTAGTGGTTTAAATGTGGAGTTTAGACCCTAGTTTATTTTCCGTTAATTCTCCATCTTAAATCTGTCCTGCATCAGCTATCCTCGTTTGCAGAAAGAATTCTAGGCCTTTGTTGTTCTTCTCCGGTTGTGGCCTTGATTGAGTACATTTAAGTTTGTAAGTACTTTCTATTGTTAGTTCAAATTTCAAAAGTAATAAGTCATTTTCTACTAAAATTATTTTTTATATAATTAAAATTTTATCATTAATATTATTATTTTTTATTCTATTTATTTTAGATTCATACGAAGAAGAGGAATAGATTGGAACACAAACGATTGAGTGACTTGGTCTATGTCCAATACAATCGAAAGATCGTCTCAAGGTTCCAAAAGAGGCGTGAATTTGGAAATAATTTTGATCCATTAGCCATTGATGACTCTGAATTGGGTAATGAATGGATCCATAATGAGGCCGTTGTTGTTCATCCAGGGGAGGATCTTACATGAATGATGTGGATGGAGCAACCGGTGCATCCAACACGCTTGATCTTTCAAGGAGGGCTGATGCTAATATTAATGATAATCTCATAACGTACTCTCGACGTGGTGGTGGTTCAACTTCAAGGGAATCAAGGTTGATGGATTCCGACTCCGATAATTAAGTTGATGAAGGAGAATTTCAAATAATGATGAAGATGTGGAGGATGATTTTGGAGAAAGACCTTTGAATGAGAGTAATTCTCGTGGAAGAGATGGAGATGACCTTTTCCTTAATGATTTTGCTTGAACGATGTTTTTAGACTAGTGTACAGAGTCTAGACATTATTTTTGGCTTGTTATGTGGTGTTTTATTTGTTATTAGACTATATATTTGTGATGGTTGGTTGCAACTTTATTTTTTATGTGGTTGTTTGTTGAATTCTTCATTTCTTTTACTAATTTTTAATTTTTAATATCAAATGTTTTGTTTTTGTATTGTTATTGCTAGGTATTTACATAATTATGCCTTTAATGTTATTCCATAGTATTATGTTTTGAGTTTTAATGTATAAGAAATTTTATTGTCAATATACTTGTTAAGTAAAATAAATAATATATAAATTGCACATTGTAAACAACTTGTCGCCATGCGGACCATGGCGGTCATCTTGTCGCCTAGGCGCCCGTGCGTCTCTCATCGAATGACTCGCATCATGGCGCCATGGCAACAACTATGAGAGATAGATTGATGGCTGGTGGTCCTAAAGTGAAGTCACTACAGGATTACATTGATAAATTTTCCCCGTCTAAAGTCCAAAGGATGAAATCATCAGGGCAAGCTTAAGAGCCGACTTCATGAGCGTGGAATGTATGATGGTGCTCACTTTTCTAAACCTGTGTGTTTGCGTCTCCACTTTGTCACTGCTTCGGAGCTAAGAAAATGTATAAATCGTTTTTGTAGATTAGATATTTGCAAACTTTCCTTTAAGATCTTTTTACATTATGAGTAGTTAGACCTATTTTAAAAGCGATTCTTGCATACAATTAGAGAGGAATAATTGCTAGTTATTAAATAATTAAGCAAATGAAGAAATCCATGCATGTGCCTCGTAGATGATTAGTTTATGAACCAATTAAGAATTTAAGAACAGTGCAATTAAATTTACTTAAAACTTTTTAGAACTCTTTTCCTTGTATTGATTGTTTGGTAGATAACCCCTTTTTGCATATTTGTCCCGATAGTATCTCACTCAGAATTTACAAATTAGAATAGGTAATGTTGAACGAAAGATAGGTATTCTATATGGTGGCAATAAGGATAGATGAGTTACATAAGTATGATTTATGGGTTTTATATCGACTTAAATACTAGAATTTCACCATTATTATAACTCATTACGAAGGCATTAATATGCACTTCTTTCAAATAATCTCTTATTGTTTGCCTGCTGCCTTGATTATTTCACTATTTTTTCCACCAAAGCAAGCATTATGCAATTTTGTGAACTAATAAGACTGATATGTTATATAATTGACCTAAAAGTACTACTGTTATTTCATTTGTTTTAGTTCTGGCTGGTCCTACTTTAGTTTGAAGTGTTCACAACTGTACATAGTATCAAGGACTCGAGCTAATTTACTGGTACTTCATTACATGTGTAGGTGTCAGTATTCTTGTATTATGTCCTTAACTCCTTGCTAGGCATCAAAGGTTTAGCTCTTTTTTATTCCCTGTTTCCATTCAGTCACTCTTTGTGAGGGGGAAATTACATTTTGAATTGGTGCACAACATCTCCTAAACAATGTGTTACATGTTAACTATCTCCATGTTCTGTAGGTCATAGATGGCTAGTCATTTATACTGGCATTGTGGGTTTGGCACGCCCCATTTTGCAGAAAACAATGGATTTTTGGAAATCAACAAGAAAATTTCCTTTTTCTTGGAACTTTCATGCTAAGGGGGTTTGCACTCCACCTTTAATTGGATTTTTTTAATCTCTAGGTATGTTTTGCACTGGAAATAGGAGTCCTTTTGTATTTCAGTTATCTCCTTAACAGATGTAATTTTTCGTCAACAGGCCAGCCGTTCTCCAGTGTTCAGGGCCATGCTTGAAAATGAGATGGAGGAGAGCCTTAGTGGTACCATCAAGATCAGTGATGTATCATACGATGCGCTTCGCTCCTTTGTCAATTATTTGTACACTGCTGAAGCATGCCTGGACGAACAAATGGCATGTGACCTTTTAGTCTTGGCTGAAAAATACCAAGTGAAACATCTTAAGACCTACTGCGAGAAGTTCATGATTTCCAAACTGAACTGGGAAAATTCACTCTTGAACTTTGCCTTTTCGCACCAGCACAATGCAAAAAGCTTACTCGATGCATCTCAATCATTGATCATGGACAACATGGACAAGCTGAGTAAGAGTGAGGAGTACAAGGAACTCGTGGAGAAAGATCCTCGGCTTGTCGTAGAAATCTATGAAGCTTACCTCTCGAAACAGGTTAATACTGCTGCACTTAAAGATTGCTCTACAAAGCCATAACAGATACAGTAACTTCTCATTTGTTCTTAAGTTGATTTTTTAGAATTCACATTTGGTATCCCTGCTAAGGCCAGTATTATCCTCCATCACGGGTTTCAAGCTGTTTATTGAATGCAATTATTGTGTGTTCTATTTGTTCTGACCGGGGAAAACATGATATTTAAATGTGCATTTTTTTTGGGGTTTCATTGAAGATACCAAAGAAGCAACTTGTGTGTTAAATTTGTTCCGACTGGGGAAAACATTATTGTAAATGAATATGCCTCTTTTTGTTATCAGTTAAAGATACCAAATAATCCATATAAGTTTAGATAAAATAATTAATGGTCTGTTTGTGAGTTACAATTTGGAAGGGAAGGGAAATTTCTTTCTTCCAAGTTTTTTTTTTTATGGAAAGAAAAATATTCTCTTTCCATCCTTTCCCTTCTCCCCCAAATTACAATTTACAAGCGGGCCATTAATGAAGCAAACCCCCCACAGTTGCACATACATTTTGGACATTGTAAGAAGTAATTTGGTCATTTGACCTCAACCATCATGCGTTGGGCAACCGCAAATATTTTTCTTTCGCTAGGGATAAATACAAATTATGTTAATATATTAATATCAAATAATTTGGAAAATAATATATATTACATAAGTATTCGTCAATTTTTAATTGTCAATTACTTGTAAATATTAATGTTAACTTTTTTGAAGAGATATATAATAAGTGTGGTTTTCTTACAATTCATACAAATTTCATGTATTAATAAATTTCTAATTGTAATTCAACATAAATTTATTGTAATACATAACAGAACTAAAATAATTTTTACAGTCATATGATAGACATTTAATAATTTTACACAAAAATATTAAAAAGACAAGTGACATTGTTTAATACTATAATTCTATTTGATAGATCATATTTTAGAAAACAATTGCTTCATTGTCAATGCTTATTCAATAAATAAATAAATAAGGAATAAGAAGCACATTGTCGTTTGTAACTTGTAAATTTGAATGTATGTAGTAGATAAGCATCACAAATCAATACATACACATATACATGCATCCCATAGGAATACAAAGAGGAGATAAATACAATGAAAGTAAAATAAGCTTCTATTAAGTTTTATGATCTGTCCAAATTCAATCTCTAGCCAGAAACAGAGAAAGTTCAATTAGAACTGACAATCCGTGTCTTTGCTACTTTACTAGCAAGATTGAAAGTTTCTCCTTTTCCCTCACAAATCAGTATAAACTAATTTGTATGTACAATTTAGAACACATTATGGACTTAAAAGCTACATAAAATTATAGGAATGCCATATACTTCAAACAAGATTTTCAAAATTTATTGCACCCGACCCTGGTATGGCAAATGCTAATGGGAACAGAGAAACCCTACCTTACCACCCAACGTGAAAGGATAATGTTAGGAACCTCAATTTTTTGTCACTAAAAGTATCTCAAATGATGTGTCATTATTACATTGGTTAACTAAATCTCTTGTGATTAGCTATACCAAAAAATATCATTAAAATATTCAATGATACATCATTTGAGACCCATTTCATCATTTGAGACACAGTTCAAACCAAGTTTGAGACCCCTAACATTATCCCAAATGGAAACAAACCTCCAGCTTGCCTATTGATGCAAGACCATACATGTAGAACATTCCCTCAAGGGATTCTAAAAATGGGATGTAATAATAACAGAGGCAATATCATTTATATGTGAAGTATAAGTCGTACATGGCTAAAGTAGCTAGTCAGAATAACTCGATATTTAATCCCCAATATTTTAGATAAACATGGCTACTGTGTTAACTAAGAGTTCATTACTGATTTTTCTAATGTACAAAAACATAAATTACATTTGTTTCTAGTATGACTTGGGGATTGGGAGAGGGAATATGTGGCTAAAGGTAAGAGGACAAGACAACAAGGAACTAAGTTTCCTGTTCTTAACTGAAAGTAATAACACAAGTATTTCGACAAGCAGGGCAAACAGTTCAAGCATGTCATAAACGTTTCTCACAGTTCAAAAGCTTCCAGCTTGCATGGGGACCCTCACCAGTGTCAAATAAAAATGTCACCCATCCCATGGCATTTGCAATTTCTCGAAGCTCATTGATAACAGATACAGAGTCACGTATATAAACACGCCCACCTGGTCTCAGAATTGATCCATCTCAAGCATTATAGTTGTGATATTACATCTGCTGGAACATAAACTACGATTGTAAAGACGTGACAAACAGCGAAAAGATGACAGACAAAAGAGAGCAGAAACCGTACCTTTTTTGCTCCACTGAGAAGAGACCTGCTGCATTCAGTAGGTCATATGTTCTTGGGTAAGTGTCAAATGGCTCGCACCTGGAACACATTTTCAAGCATCAACAGATTAGTAACACAAAACCAACATAATTTGAGAAACTTCAAACATTTGAATATTATGAAATGCTTTTCCAAAAAGATGCTATTAGATGGAAATGATTCAAACTCATTATGCTTGCCGCTTGGTGTTCTCAGATTTATATTTTGAAGATCTGTTAACTGATGGGGTTATTTGTTAATATAGGTCAAATGGGTACAAGATATCTTTTTCTCGGAAAAGATAAACTTTTATGGGAGCCAGCATCTTTTTTTGGTAAGTTGTATTCAAATTATTTCAAAATCTTGTAATATCCTTTGGAGACTTGTTTTGTTAATAGATTAGACTTCTTTTAAGCTCTGATGAAGATAAACAAGCAGAATCAGATGTTTCTCATTGAATATTCTAAGGGTACCAAATTAAAATGTCGTTCTTACATTGGTCAATCATATCATGGTGATTGATTATGTAATAAATGTGACTTATTAAACAATTAATGTAATATTGACATAACTGATACCACATTTGGTACTTCTAACATTAATCTTTTTCATTTGAGTCAAGAAAAGATACGGTTTTCTTTTGATTACAGCTAAGGATTTTAGAAGAAATGAGATTAGTAGATTACTATTTACGGCACAGTGAACCAAGCCACCAAACATGTGGGTGGTAATTCAGGATCCATTCTTATGGTTTACAATTTCTGTTCGTATTTTTCCTGTCGATACTGTATTTCTACAAAAATCAATTGTATTCATTTTGCCTAAGCAAATTAAACCATTTTATGTTCTAATGTTTTTGAAAATATTATGTAGATTCTACATACTAAAGTTCAGCAGGTCCAAAAATTCGTTACCTATCATATGACAGCTTCCACGCTCGAGACAAATTAGGGTAAGAGATCAAGAAATGCAACATTTATTCGTTTTTGGCCTTATAGCAGACGTTTAACATTTTTACCTTTGGATTTGTGCTTTGATTATGTATTTCTAAGACTTTCCTATTTAACAAAATTGTAATGCTATCTAACTCATTATATAACACATTTTCAAGCATCACTCGGTTACCTGATGAAGATAAACAAGCAGAATAAGCTGTAACTCCTATATAACTTTTAGAAAAGTATATAGTGCTAGACACATTCATTATTGACAGAGTGGCAAAGGCACAAGGCCGATTCTTAATATTAAAACATGCTATGGATCTTCCAATTTAATGGACTAAAAAATGTCTGGTCAGGCACTTACGGATTCCATGTGAAAGTACGTCGTTTCTATAACAAATTGATCTGATGACAATGAACTAGTTTGAAAAATAATACAACTATCAGTTAAGTGGACCTTGCAGTAACAAATATGGTCCCAGGCAATCTAAGCACATCGGATCAAGTGAAGCAAATTTAAAAACCATAAGAGGAACAGTACTAAGTCCACTACCAGTCCATACTACAAGTCCACGGTCATATATTACAGGCAAGGTGTTCATAACAACATTCATAACCCAACAATCAACACCAAAATCATGTAAGGCTGCTGCAAATCTGCCATAAGCAAAATCACCAGCAACATAAACTATTAAATTTCTATCAAATTTAAAGAGCATTTTGCAGTAAAAACTTCATCTGTCTGAAAAATAAAAATGGAGTGGAAAAAACGCAAAAGGGATATAAAGAAGATACCCTCCATATCCAGCCCTCATGTCCAATACATTTCGTACATTTAGTCCCTTTAAATGAAAAACACCAACATAGCCACTAACAATGTCATTCCAATACTTAGACTCTGCTTTGTAGATATCCTTCCTAGATATGTAGGCATCCATTTCTATACTAAAGACCCTGTCTGGTGGATAATGAAGGCGTGTAGGCCACGTAGTAACATTAGCTCCATAACCGTTATCGGGTAACCGAGTGATGCATGCTTTGAGTCCGACATACCTGAGAGAAAATATGACTATAGTCATGCTTTTAATAATTTTGTCGTAGACCTTGATTTTTTTTCATAAGGTTAGTAGGCCTTACTGAGCCCTTATTGGGTCAAAAAACCTAGGAACGAAAAGAAAAGGATGGTAACCCACTCAATTATTTCCTTTTTTTGATAAGTATGGAACATACTCAGATATGCCCATCTGAATTTTCTTGGCCAATTCAATATGCAAGCAAAGACTAAAAAAAGCAAAGAAAAGACGGTCACAACTCTGCAAGATAATCTTATCTAAAAGTTCTTTTCTGATTCAATAAGCAAGCAAAGACTTGAAGAGCCAAAGAAATGAGAATAAAGATACTCCATTCCAAAATTAGAGACACATTTTTTTTTATGTTCCAAAATTAGTGATACATTTCTATTTTAGAATATCAAGTGTCATGAAGATCCCAAGTCTTAACATGCCACTACTTATATTCTTACTTGGTTGAGTATTATCATGCCACCACTACTACATTTCTAGTCAATGTTAGGGATAAGTTTGGGAAAATAAGGTTTTACTTACAAGTTTTCATTTTACAAATGTATCTCTATTTTTAACCGAGGGAGTATACGAGAGTCATGAACAAACTATATTTACTTTCCACGGATTTTCTAAGGTTACATCCCTACATGTTAACATAATGATTTGTTCATTCTGCTGAAACTTCTATACTTGGCAAGGACTAAAAACACACACTAGGATATGAATAATTTCTCAAGAACCTATACCGCAACTTTAGTAGTATCATGGGTGATTAATCAGGAAAATAATGGATCTTTGTTGAATAGAAACTAGGATGCGAGTAAATCTAAATAGTTTCATAGGTGATCAATCGACATAAGATTGATCTTCTGTTGAATAGAAGCCTTATATTCATCAGATTTAGCTGCCTTTTTTCCTCTTTCTTTTTCTGCATGATCAGCGTTCCTATAGATCCCTCTTGCAGTCATATTGCCTTTGTGCACCGTCCTTTTGGCCTTATTTCTAGCCACAAAAGGGTTCACAAAACTCTGGTTCTCTCTCTCTGCCCCTTTGTTTCAGCAACTCAGTCACATCCACGATTTAATCCATTTTTCTATCCGTCATTTGCAGCTTGTTATTGGTAAATTTCCTATAGCTTATGAACTATAGATGCAGAAGATTGCAATGGCTAGTTATAGAGGATCCAGCCATGCATCCAAATAGATCTATAGTCACATAATTGAGGAAGGCATTTTGAAACTTCGAAGAAATTAAGTTTCAGAGTTGACTAAATGAAACAGGCAGTCTCAGTTTGTCAGCACTACTTGATTAGAGAGTAAGTGAGCATAAGTAGGTACTTATGTTGCCACTTGGATTGAAAGAATAAAATGAGACATGAATGGAATGGATGTTGGAATGGAATAGAGATAGGCATGATTGGTTGGATTCACAAATGAAACTAAGAATGGAATAGAAAAACTAAATGACCCAAATACCCCTCACTAAAAGAAAAATACCAAAATAACACTTGCCAAAAAAATGTGGTGGTGGTGGTGGTGGTGGTGTTAGTGGTGGTGGGTGGTGACGACAATGGCGATGGTGGTGGTGGCAGATGGTTGGAGGGTACAATTGGAGTTGTAATAGGAGGACATAACTATCACATCCATCCATTGTGCTGGAATGGATCCCATTCCACCCGCCCAGCCCATGAAAAAATATATATTGTTAGACCAAACCAATATTATTTTTAACCAGTATCCAATTATTATTTATCACGCTCATGCCTATTTTATTCAAGAATGACGAAAATATTAGATTTTCCATGCAACTATAGCCATTAGAAGCATGTAGTTTTAAATTCCTAAAAGGTTGGTTTGGACCAAAGGAAATTCAAAAACGTCAAGAACTTTCTGCTTAATGATAAAACTTAAAGCGGTAGAGCTGGAAATACCAAACATTGTCTGGATCATCATCAATATCACATACTGGAGGTTGTGCACTAGCATCGCGACTTAGATAACAGCTGTTGTTTAAAGGCTTCCGCCATATAGCAATGTATCCTTCCTTTTTTACAAGTTCCCAACAAATGCGACCAGTAAGATCCTCCATTTCTGTGCATAAGGTCAAGATGAAACAGAATATAATTGCAAATTAATAAGAAAAAAATATGGATTAAGAGAGAGAGTGAGAGATAGACAAGCACAGTTTGTTAAGACTATTTTGAGGATTATCTTTTTGACCTTTTTGCTTCTTTTGCTATATTGGATTATAAAAACATATAAGCAGAAGATGCTTAAGGAAAATGTTAGATAATTCATATAACCATATTAGAGTGCTACTCCACAATATTTTGAAGTAACATTAGAGTTGTGTTTGATTATAGATTGACCCCTATTGCTGGATACCCCTTAAATCCACATCTAGATCTTGTTGAAAATATAAACATGATTTAATATAAAGGATAATCCGTGTTAGTACATGAATGGGTGTGAATTAATCTAAGTTCATGGTACATGTATGTACATGAATGTATTTAGAAGTGTCTTGAAAAATGAATGGCTAGGTTCATGTACATATAATTGGTCAAGTAGTCATTATTAGAGTGACTCTGGAAGAATTTTAAGAGTCCTATAAATAGTTTTGCGAGTCATTTTATGCAAGTGGGAGATAAGTGAAACAATTCTTCCTATATCTCCATTTCCTCTCTAAATTATATTCTCTTTCATATTTTCCAACAAATTGGTATCAGGGCTAAGGTTTAGACAAGTTGTCCAAGGTGACGACAAGGGAGAGTTGACGACCAAATTAAGGTAGCTTGGTACTATCAAATTGTTCTGTTGGGCAAGTGCAAAGCGTTAGAGCTCTGAAAGTGATCTAGTGAATGTGCTAATTGAGAAGAAATTTGAAGAAATTCTTTGAGAATTGAAGCACGTCCACAAAAGTCGCCATTAGTGGCGTTTTTTTGGAAAGGTAGAATATAAAAATAAAATAAAATAAAATAAATGTTGCCTCCTATGTTTTCCAACAAATTAGTGTTTACAAATTACAATGTTTCAAGCATCTGGACTTTGACATATCTTGGAGCTTGTAATGTATGGCGGGATGTCATTGCAAATCCAGAAAAGTGTATTTCAACAAAAGTTCGAAAAATGAAAGAACAAAAAGCAAGGGAGATTTTGCAACCAGCAATGCATGAAGAAGTTTGGAAGTATGTTGACAATATTAAATCTCTTCCTCAGTTATGGAAAGATTTAGAAATAATTTCTTTCAATTACAAAGGTTCAACTTTACCTAAAGAGCGTTAGGTACAAAATTAAGATGAAGCTGAGATACCTTTTGAAGTAATTAATGAAGTTGAGGAAGAAGAAAGTGAAAAAGAAAATTTTGAAAACATCTCGAAAGAGGAAGACGAATAGATTTATTTTGATGAAAGCGTGAAAGTTGAAGATAAAATAGAGAAATGAAAAGAAAGATTTTTAAGAGTACTCAAGTTGATGAAGAAGAAAAGCATGAAAAAGAAAGTAATGAACTTGAAGAGACAACAATTGAAGCATCTTTCAAAGAAGAAGAAAAAGAAAAATGAAGAGAAAAAAATACATATGAAGAGATGATCAAAGAAATCAAAATATTTGATGAAGTTGTCAAAGTTAGAGGACATGTCAAATTTGAGAAAGTGGAAGAAGAGATTTTTGATGAAGACTATTGAGTCCAAAATTTCAGTTGAGAATTTGTTGGAGTATGAGAAAACTAATTTGTATGTCGATGATGATTTTGAATTTGAAGCGTTGAATTTTGTTCAAAATATGGAATGGGTAAAGATTGAGAAATACTTTGATTAAAAGGAGTTTGCAAATAGTAAAATGGAGAAGCAATGCAAGATATGAGAAGCTAGATCTTAAGATCAAGAAGAACAAAGTGCAAATGCAAGCATGTGTGATAAAGAAATGTGGAGGTACACAAGTGAAGAAAAGAAAGAAGATTCTTATGTCCATGGAGATTGAAAGGTTAATGACTCAAGCTTTTAATTCAAGAATATTCAAGTTCAAATCAACATTCAAGCCATTTACATCAAAGGAGATTGCAAAAGAGACTCTTGCAATTGAAGGCATCAGAAGATCGGTTGGTTCACGACATGTGAAGAATTTTGAGAAGGCCCCTCAATTTTGGTGTTTCCAAATTTATGGATTAAATCTAGTTTAAGAGGGGGTGTTGTAAATATAAACATAATTTAATATTATTGGCAATTTGCATTAGTACATGAATAGGTGTGAATTAATCTAAGTTTATAATACATGTATGTACATGTACATGAATGTATTTAGAAGTATCTTGAAAAATGTACGGCTAGGTTCATGTACATATATTTGGTCAAGTAGTCATTATTAGAGTGACTCACCATAGTATTGTAAGTGAGTCATTTTATGCAAGTGGGTGACAAGTGAAATATAAGTTGAAGTGAAACAATTCTTCCTATATCTCCATTTCCTCTCTAAACTATATCCTCTTCCATATTTTTCAACAGATCTGACCAATGAATTGAAATAAGATTAGCGCACTAAAGTACCTTTCCAGTGTTCTTGTAGGTTTTCTTCATGTTTGTAAACAGGTTGTGCTGCCCAAACAAAGTATCCTCCTGCTCTTAGCATCCTGTTCACCTCCAGAAGCAAAATTCCATCTTCACCAAAGAGCAAAGAAAGATATGAAAGAATTGATGCCAAGAACTAATGTCATCAAGTAACATGAGGAAAAGTGTAAATCTTAAAGAAAACCTTCTACTGCTAATTGTAAAGAGGACAATATTAAAGCTTAAAACATCTAATAAACACCATTGAGAGATCAAACTTATAAAGTACTACGTCCATCTCATTATTTGAGTATGTGTGACCAACATTTCAAGACGTTACAAAAACCAAATTATATTGTATATTTAAGATATGTTCTATGCTCTCGAGCTATTCATGTCATACGTTGACAACATTAAAAATTCATAATATTAAGTATGTATTTGGTATGTCTCAAGACCATGCTCCACAGACTTTAAAAAAAAGGGACAGCTACAACATGCTAGATTATTAATGTACTATACAGTCAACTTGATGTGGTACACATACAAAATTGAATTCATATAGCAAATATA
Organism: Panax ginseng; assembly: GCA_020205605.1. Taxonomy (NCBI): domain Eukaryota; kingdom Viridiplantae; phylum Streptophyta; class Magnoliopsida; order Apiales; family Araliaceae; genus Panax; species Panax ginseng. The sequence continues at coordinate 96,369,102 of CM035129.1, forward strand.
TAAATTCGGGCTAAAATTGCATATGCTAAATGTTAATATGATGAATAATCATTTGGGTGCCCAGATAAAAAAGGGACAGCTACAACAAGACAGAGATTATTAATGTGCCATACGGGGCTTGATGTGATACACATAAAAAAACTGGATACATATAGCAAATATATAAATTTGGGTTTGGAACTGCATATGCTAAATGTTCATATGATGAATAATTATTTGGGTGCCCAAATAAGCCCCCCAAGTTACTTTTAAAATACCTTATTAGAAATAAGGTTTAAACCATCCAGCTCATAAGGTCAGTTTAATGACTCTATTGAGGGTTCAACATGTCATTAAGACCCAGATCTCAACACCCTCCTTTATACTTGACTCACTCTCACATGTTGAGAGACAGACACATATAAGCACAACTTGAATATATCAAAAACTTGTCAACATGACCCGTGAACAAAGATAACAAAAGAACTTTAACTAAAACCTTACCCCAAAAAGAACTTTAACTTGTCAATTGCTCAATAAAGCGTTTTGTTAGAGGTTCAATTAAATAAGAATTTCAAAGACTAACAGCCAAATTCATCCGAGTGCAAAGAATTTTTCCCTACTCACTTTCAAACTTAACTGTTAATAAGAACACAAAAAGTTAAAAGGAAATAAGTCAGAAAACTTCATGAAATATAAGAGTTGTACCATCACGAGTCCAGTTGATTCTACATCTCGAACAATGTATCAAGTCAAATGCCTGGCTTGGATACATCAAACGATGTGTTGCAAATACTGCTATCATGGCAGGCACACCACGCTCTAGAGCAAATTGAATCTGGTTCTCATGAACATCTTTTGGTGCAATTGACAAAGTGGTCACATTGCGGTCTAGCAAGAAGGCACCAAAACATGCTACTCCACAACCAACATCCAAAGCAACTCGGACATGTTGGCCAAATGCAATTTCAGGAATCATCTGTATGCAAAATCAAACGGTAGATAAACATCAATAAGATGTGAGATATAATCCACTGGGAAATGTCAGGTCAGCTAACCTCAGAAATCTGATCCAGGTATTTATTTGCCCCATGGATAAACTGTGTTCCACCTCCCGGAAATATAAATTTATCCTTGTTTCTTGAAATCCAATTTTGCCCTCCTTTGTCTTCAACCAAGCGTGTATGAGGGACATTATCAAACCACACCTGCAATTACATCACAACTTTAGTCCAACTGATCTTCATTTGTATTGATTCAACAATTAAGGGATGTCACCAAAGATCTGAATCTTTTTCGTCTTCTTAAAGAACACTTGTCATAATTACTAAGCAGCAGTATGTTGGTAGCAAATAAGATGTAAACCACAAAATAGACTAGGAAGCAGATCTAGGAGAAATGTTTAGGAGGAGAATAAAGATGAAAAATGTATTAAAAGGATCAGGACACATCCAATAAAAGACCCATGTCTTAGAAAAAGATTAACAAAGCCCATCTTCAAAAATCATATAATCATTTGAAGGGAAATACTTCAAAGAAACTGTCAGAAACTTGCATCATTAGGGTCAAGTCACTAGCAACTGTTACACCAAACCAAAACTTTGGTGGATAACTATTATCTTAAATCATACTCCTCCGTCCTAGGATAAAAGTTCTCCATTGAATTTTATGGTCAAATTGACTATTTTTCAGATCAATATATCTTATTATTCTTTTATATATATGCAAAAGCCTATAAACATCATAAACTACATACATATTAGTACTTATCTCAATGTTTGCCTTTTTGAAAATCTAAATATTTATGTTTAATTATTAATTTAAAAATTGTCAATTTGACCAAAAAAGTCAATGAAAGACTTTTATTTTGGGACGAAAGAAGTATAATAAAAGAAAAAGAAATTATCAAACTCATTCTTAGAACAATCAAAAATTCTATTTCTGTGTTATTTTTGAATTTACTGGAATGAAGGATTTGTAGTTGAGATAACTACCAGGAAGAAAGAGATTTCTTGCCAAGATACAGATGTTAAGCTAGAAACATCATAAACTACATACATATTAGTACTTATCTCAATGTTTGCCTTTTTGAAAATCTAAATATTTATGTTTAATTATTAATTTAAAAATTGTCAATTTGACCAAAAAAGTCAATGAAAGACTTTTATCTTGGGATGGAAGAAGTATAATAAAAGGAAAAGAAATTATCAAACTCATTCTTAGAACAATCAAAAATTATATTTGTGTTATTTTTGAATTTACTGGAATGAAGGATTTGTAGTTGAGATAACTACCAGGAAGAAAGAGATTTCTTGCCAAGACACAGATGTTAAGCTAGAAATGTGGTAAAAATAATCAAAGCTATAACATGAAATGAAGGATTGGATGGTAATTCTTAGAGAAGATGAAGACCGTGTTAACTTGGGTGAAGACAGAAAAGAAGGATATATTAACTTGTTGTTAATAGAATACTGCCTTGTACGGAGCATAATAGTGATACAAGATTCATGTAGTCAACCACAAGTAGTTGGAGAAGGGCTTCATTGAGTAGAAAATACAGGGAATTTTATTGAGGCTAAACTTTGTCAAAAAAATTGTTGCTCCTTTATCACAAAAAATATTGAAACTTCACCATAACAAGACTTTAAGCATTGTAAATTGACAACCCAAATTAAACAAACTCTAACCTATTCTGAACACACTACATTCTACTAGTGCTTGAGTTCTAAAAATTACAAGCAGTTAAAGATTTCCAGGAGTTATTATTGAGCTTCATAATTGTTGATTTGCCTAACATATAAAAATGAGTGGAATGAAAACATACTGTAACATAATTATTAAAATTTGCACAATCCTTGTCTTTATTTAACTAGATATATTTGCTTGTCATTATCAATTAGAAAGTAATTATTTAACATTTTTTTGTGACATGAGGATAATGCAAATCTGCAAGTCAAATGATATATAGTCCGTTATAACGTAAAATTGTTAGTTAGAATTATAAAAGCAATATCCCGAAGACAAGCAGGTCATAAATTGCACATTCCCGCATGAGCTCTAAAATACTGAACGCTGAACAAGAGTCCTATGAGCCATGGTTTAGGTAGCTAATGTACCATGTCTCCTCTGCCACGTTTTCCATAAAATATAAAGAACCAGAAATAAACTATAACATAATTTCTAACTTTTGCATATTCCTCGATTCTATTCATTAGGCTATATCTTTCTGCAAAATAAATAAAAGCAGATTAATAGCATTATTATCTGGAAAGAAGAGAACAAAAAAAAAAGTAAGCAATACCAGAATATCTTTTTAATTGAAATTATCAGAGCAACATATTGAAGACATGTGCATGACATGAGTCTTCAATCGTACTGTAGCATAATTGTTAACCTTTCACATACAGTTTGCAGAATACAGACAAATTAAGGTTCATGACTTTACCACACGGCTAGTAATGAACTATGCTCATATGCTTCCTAAGTACTACTATCAGGTAAGATTAAATATTCCTTAATATTTAGTTGTACACCGAACATCTCAGACTTACGGTTGTTGATATGTCAAGTAGCATTTTTCCCATTAATTACACTAGCAATTTTTTAAAAAAAATATATATTTTCCTGAAGTAAAGAGTGGGAGTAATATTACTGCAATGATTATTTTGAGGCGTTCATCTATAACAAGAAATGATAGAAATCCTCTAATATTAACAGATTTCAAGACCGCTTCTAGTGATCACATTTGTGTACAAATATTACCGGTTCTTGCATACCTGTCTTTTACTTTTCGACAAGTAAAATAATGATTTATATATTAGCATATGCTCTATCTCAGTAACGAATTGACTTGATCAAAATCTCTTAATACTTCATACTTAGAAAAGCCAAGTTGTGATTGTCCTCTTACGAGTTATGGTAAGAACGCTGCTAAAATTACAGGAATGCAAAAGTAAAGCACATTGCTCTTTTAGCAGAAGTTGTCAACCTCTCTTTAAACATTACTAATAGGATCAGTTCTATCAATTGATATAAAATCTGAGAATTACAAAGTTAAAAGAAGAGATAAGAAGATCACTACAAAGGGAGCTAACCTCCAAAAACCTTATGGCAAATCTATTCTCATTCCACATTCCTTGTCATATGTCATCTAAACTTATACAGCCAGGCACCATATCATTATAAAATGGAACTTCCAAAATCATAGGCAAAAACTAAGTCTAATTACTACCCATAATTACAACATAACTATAGCTGATTACCCACCAATTATTGTTGAAATAAATAACTATAATATGAAGTAGGCATATTCAGACAATCAGAACACAAAGTAAACACCCACTCTAATTTTTACCCAAATCCCAACTAATAACTACAAGTCTACATACAATATATAAATATATAGGTGAGCTTATGGAGGAATAAAATTTTATATTACATTTTACCAAAATAAACCAGTAAAGTTACTCTTTAAACTAATCTTCAAGCACAATAAAAAAGATACAAGCTTTAGAAATTTGAATGAAAATATACCTCATTTCTACTCTTTGGCCATGGTATGTGAAGCTTATACCCCTTAGGCCAAGGCACCAAACAATTCAATCCTCTCCCTTTTTCTGGACAATGCCGCTCATAATTCTCCCCCCTCTCTGTCCAATTCAACCTCGAAATCACATCAACATTGTCCAAACACGGTATATACTCCCTCAAACTCTCATCACAAATCCTAAACTTCTCAATCCCAGCCCTAGAAAAATTCGAATTCCCCCTCTTGCTATCATCATCAATTCCCCTCCCCTTCTCCAAACTCACATTCACCACACTCTCAATTGCTCCGGGATCAAATTCCCCAACCACGAAATCCTCCGTCATTGCTCCCTTCTCATCCACAATTCCCGTCCTCTCCACAGCCTCCACCGGCGGCGGAGGGGAAGGATACGGCGGAGGATTGGCGGGGGAATTGGCGGTGGAAATGGCGGAATCGGAGGGGAAGAAGGGAATGGTTGGGCGGAGGAGGTGTCGTAGAAGTGTTTGACGGCGAAAAAAAGAGAAAGGGTGAGGAGAGAGAGCCGTGAATTTGATGAGTATTGGTGGTGAGAAGTATGTGGAAATGGCTTTCATTGTGTGTTTTAGTGTGTGAGAGAGAAACAGAGAAATACCGAGTTCTTGGCTATGGTTTAGCTACTGAATTGCAGCTGCTATACAGAGAATAACTTTTAGAGAGAGAAACGTATAAATGTTTATATATGTATATGCATAGGGGAGAAAAGAGAGGAACGGTCCGGTCCGGTCCGTAAACGGTAAGGTACAAGGAGGAGACTGCAGAGTATCATGCGAGATGATTGAAGTTGAAGCCGATCATTTTGGGGGAATTGATTTCTCACTTGGGCAGAGTGGGGTCCATTTTAAATTTTACCAAAATTAATGAATAATTGGAATCAACAAAAATAAGGTTTACCCTATTTTAGATTGACGTATTAAATTTTTAAAGAGATTCCTCCTTATAATTTTTTAAAATGATGTACTTTTTTCTATCTCATTTAAAGAAATTATATTGAGTATATTTTTTTTTTTATTTATAAAAATATCAGAATCGGATCAATAAATTACTTTTTTAATAAGAATGAACCTCCAAAACGTTACTCGTTTTTATAAAGAGATGGAGGGACTAAAAATTAATGAATAAAAAATCAACTTCTTAATCATTTACCCTATTTTAAGTGACACACTTCTACGCAATAATTTGTTGTACTTTATAAAATTATAATTCCTCGATTGTACTAATTAATATTTTGAAAAAAAAAATCTATATGAAAATTGAATATGGATGAGTATTTTACAATTTCACATATTTCATGTCCAATTAACTCATTGTGAAACTATGTTATTCTACCAAATGAATCAAACTTCGTCTATTTACCCTACATGGCTGTTTTAAAAATAATAATGACATGTTAAAAAAAATGCAAGTCAAATATTCCATGGCCTGAGAGCATGTCATGCACGTGTGGGAAAAATAGCTTGAATCGGAGAACCATTGAAGATATGGAACGAAACTGAGGAACAAAGAGTTCTTTTGATTTCATGAAATTGGAGAACCATTAAATTTAATTTTGTGAAAAAAAATAAAGGTTATTTCTGTGTTTAATCTTCTCGTTGTATTAGGAGCTTGAGGGTAATAATGGATAATGTTTTCTTATCCTTTCCTTATGGATTTGGAACTTTACGCTCTGTTTCTGAGTTTTAAAATGGACAGAAAAGAAAATAAATAAACGGAAAATTTAAGTTTTCTTTCCAATTCTTATGTTTCGAGTTTTTAATAAACGAAAAAAAAAAATGGATAGAAAACATACTTTTCCTCGCAGTAAAGTTTTTCGTCCAAAATTGGCATGATTTGGATTTTAAAAGAAATTGAATAAAGTAATATTTTTATAATTCTCATATTATCCTCAACTTTTAATATAATAAATTTTAAATTACAACGCGTATTCTCAATTTTAAATTTTCTATCATTTTCCATTAAAAAACTCAGAAAGAAGCAAAAGTGAAAAACTTTAAGTTTTCTATTCTTTTCTTTTCTGCTTAAATTTAAATTTTCTATTCTTTTTTTTTTTACATTGGCTCAAAACTCGCGAAATTTAGCTGTAGTTTAGTTGGAATCAAGCATGCACAAACAGTTCTTTGGCCCTAGCCTGGTCTAGGCCTTTAAGGCTTTAAATGTTGACCACGTCTGGACGAATTATGACCAAGAAATCGGTGTGCATGCTTAAAGCCTACTAATTAGGCCAGGACAAGCTTGGTCTAGGCTTAGGCTGTGCCTCACCCTTTTTTTTCTTTTCAATTTTTAATTTTAAAATATTAAACGATAAAAATATAAAACTAAAAACTATAAAATTTATAAATTATGGAAGTGGAAAGTGAAGGATATAAATTTCTCAACCAGACCCAGGCAAAGGACGTTGTTCTTGTTGGCGTCCTGCTGCTGAGACGTAGGGACTGACATGCAACTGCTTGGGTGCTAGCGCGCTCACGCATGGGCTTAGGATGTTGCCTCGCGTGCCTAGGTTGGTTATTGTCGCTGGGGCACTAGCTTGCAGTTACTTAGTCTTTGGTTGTTGTGAGGGAAATTGGTCAGGCCAGACTAGGCCTTGTCATTGACCAAGTCAGGTCAGGCTAATAACTAAGCCAGGCCGGACTGTTAAGTAAAAATTGTGACCTTTTTTCAATCTTCAGACGAGCCTTGATCAGCTTAGGCTTTTTTAAGACTAGGGTTTGGTCAGACAAGGCCAGACTCCAAGGCTCAAACTCTTTGTGCATCTATAGTTAAAATAGATGATTAGTCAATAGTCATAATAGTCTATTTTGTTACTTAAGTTACCCTTAAGTCTAGGCATGCACAACATGCCGGCCTGGCCTGAGCCTGCCAGACCTTGGGTTTTGACCAGGCCAGGTCAGGCCGTTGACTTTTGGCCTTCAAACCAGACCAGGTCAGGCCTTGATCGCTAGGTTATGGTCTGGCAGGCTCAGGCGCCAGTGCTGCACTCACCAAAGGCAGGCTAGCCTGACCCAAGGTCAAGTCGGTGCCATGACCAAGGCCTGACCCAGTGCAGTCCCTTTTTTTAATATTACATATTAAATATTAAAAATATAAATAATAAAATATAAATAAATAAATTTTGTAAAAATGATGCAAGATTTTTGAGATTTATTTTATATTAACATTCTACTACACACCGATATAAGTTGAATTATTAGAACAAAAATAAATATATTCATCTTAAATTATAAAAAAAATATAATTTATATGTAACTGGAATATAAAACAAATTAATTTCTTAAATATATGTTGAATTGTCTACTACGCACTTCGTAGAAAATATTGTAGATTACTTAAATACTGTAGATTATACTTTTATTTTTTGAATATAAAGTTAGTTTCAATTTTATTTTCTTATATTACGTACTAGGATTGGTTGGACATATATTTTGTAAAGTTTAAACACACATATATCTTTTTATTTATGATCATTAAACTCTTACATAGTTATATCTCAAGTATAAATTCCAATTAATTTTCTAATTACTTTATGGGATTTTTATTTAAATTGGTACAATGAGATACCTAAAAATAACCAAAATCATAAATCCCCAAAAATTTAGCATATCCAAATTAATGAAGAACTTGAGTATTTACAAAAACTACCTTATTATTAATATTTAATATTAAAATTAGTTTATTGATGTATTAATTAATGTTAATATTTAACATTAAAGTAACAAAGAATATTAATAAAATTTTATTGTTAAATATTAGTAATTTAGTATTTACAATAAATTAACTTATTATTAATATTTAATCAACTAAGTAACTAACTTGTTATTAATATTAAATATACTAACTAGTTATATTCATTGAAGATGTATATTAATTAAATGTATCAACAAGAAATCAAGAATGAATAATTAAAATTTTAAATTTTATTGATGTATTAATTAAAACTAATGTATTATAATTTATAAATTATAATAATGAATAAGTAAAAATTTATACTTTATTGATGAATAATTATAAATTTAAAGTCCAAAAATTACAAATAATTGGATAAAAAATCATGTAAAGTCTCAAGCCAGGCCAGGCCTCATGTCAGGCCAGACCCCAGGCCAGGGCAGGCCTTATGCCAGACCTAGCCAAGTCAGACCAGACCCCAGACGGCCAGACCAGGCCAGGCCAGGACAGATTTTTGTCTAAAAAAACAGCCTTTTCAAGCCTTTCAGGCCAGGCTTGACCGGGCCAGGCCTTGACCAGGCCAGGCTTGACCGGGCCAGGCCTTGATCAGGCCAGGCTTTGACCAGGCCAGGCCGCAGGCCTCGGGCCTTTTGTGCATCCCTACCCTTAACAAACAAAATTTTTAATTCTTCATAATGGATAGTGGGGAGGATTGCTGAAATTGTAGATGAAATCAAAAGGCTACTAAGAAAAGATAAGATTTACATAGCTATCATACTTGTAACATGGATTATCATGTTGTAACTGTAGTAGTGACTGAATTTATATATTCGCAATCAAATGTAGTTGAATGAATTAAAAGTTTGATTGTTCTGTATCTCTGCAAATTCTATAGCAACATGAGCAAAACAAAGTTTGTCTTTTCCTAAAAACAGAGCATATAAAAACATAATCCAAGCTCCCTATATAAAAAAAAGGAAAGTAATAATTAAAAATAGAGGAAAAACAAACCCACATTAAAATATGACCAAAACAAAGCATGACTATTAAAACACACAACTCTGCGGAAAACCAATAAACCACAAAGTTGCCCAAAGAAATTCACACATGCACACACACCCATAATAAAAATCAGTTCCATTCTATTGCCTAAAAACACAAATTTCAGTTGGACTGTGACACCCCCAAATTCGGGTTACCTGACCCCCGAGTTTGGTGCTCACGATCCATAATATAATAAGCATCTAACTACCAATTCATTGATGAATAGAATATTACACCACATTAACTTATAAAGTTAATACATTAGTCCCAGGTTCTCTAACCTTAACATTACAAACATACCCTTTAGATATATACAAAAAGGGTTTACAAACATAACATAATAATAATATTATTCATAACTAATTTATAACTATGCCTTTTCCTTTGTCCTTCACAGCACTTCCTGCCACTTCGTCCCTAGCTGAAAAGTTTTATTTAGCAAGGGTGAGCAACAAATTTGCCCCGCAAGTTAAGACATACAGTAAATGTATAAGAATCAATAAGAACAGACTATCTAATTTGATAGAATAACACCAAAGTGTAGGGAACTTTGAAATAGCTGAACAAGGCTTTAATCACTAACAAGTCTTCTCGCATTCTATGCAACAGAATAATCTGATAATGAAAGAGTACAACGCTTTCAAAGTTTCTACGATATTCTAATGAATAATCAAGAATCAATTCTATGCAATAACAAAGTGGAATATTTTCCAGATTTATGCTGAGCGATCCATTGGATCTTGAACTTCTCTTCTCGAGTAACTATTAAAGATTGGACTTTGATATACCTAGGTGTATCAGATAACCATAAAGATTAAATTATACCCCTCTGCAAGTACTTAGAGCGGCCAAATCCTTGTACCCTATATTATGCATAATACTTACACGCGCGCAAAGGCCGAATATACAACCAATAAAATGTTTCCTTTGTATAAAAGGTTGTTCTTCTCAGTCTTAGAATCAGAATTTGATTTAACAACGAAATACTATGATTTCAATATATAATCACTTTCTCAATCTAGCCAAAATAATTGGCATCGATCTATCAATAATAATTAAATTCTCTTCTCAAATCTATCAAGTTTTAACAAATGTTCGTCTAGCCAGAATAATTAGCTAAGACATATCTCAACACAATTTGATAATAAACAGGAATTATCTGTGCTGTCAATAATAGCTTCTACAGATGTAAATATCTAATAACAATTATTTTTTAAGTATATTCTTAGAATCATTGATTTAGTTTGAATTAATAAACATGCACTAACTGCGAATAATCAACAATAAATTCTTGGACGTGGTCTAATTAACAATAATTAACCACCATAGTAATTAAACAGATATAACTCAAGGTTGAGTTAAGGAAACTTGCCTTTCGCGTTGATTACTGCTACACAATATATTTATCTGCGTGTTCTATACAAAACGGTATTATTATAAATAGAACAACAATTGTTCTTAATTATAATACCAAAGATTTCATTGTCCAACAATAAAATAGAAATAATGTTTCTAATAAGAACTGGAATACAATAACAACTTATTGACTTAATAGATTTGCCTGTAGGCCAAATTGCTAAACTATAAGTTTCTATGGCTAATGTGGCAACCTTTGCTTCATTTCCCACACATAAGATTACTTATATTTGTTTAGCTTTCTACTTCTGCTTGGTCCCTTCATAAATCTATATTTATGATAACCAAAGTCGATATCCAATACCCAAGTAGAACCTTGACTTAAAAAAAAATTTATTTTAAATCATGAACAAATTTGTATTTGTAACCGAAACTTCACTAAGCTTCTTTGGTTAGCCTTGTAATTCAATTAATATGTGCACACCTAGAGGGGGGGGGGGGTGAATAGGCGTTTAAGCTTAAAGTGATAAATAGTGAAAACCTTTTGAAATTTTCTGCTACAGGTATAATTCAGACAGCTATACATGTCTGCTTTAGTGTCTATTTTAGCTTATGTTCTTCGTTTCTTATTATCGGGCGACTAGACACATGCTCGCTTTTAGTGTCTGGATAGTGGCGTGAATAACAAGAAGTGCAGAACGTGAATGACAGTTAAAGAGATAAACAGAAGTAAAAATCACACCAAGATTTTTACGTGGTTCAGTCACTATCCTCTAATCTAGTGGCCTAATCCACATCCAATCCCAACTAGGATTGGAGACTCTTTTTATTTCAATTTAACTTAATTAAATATAAAATAACTCCCTGTTTTGAGAAAGCTTTCCGTTGGACACGACCGCCTTCTTCTTGCACCTCTCGCAATCCTTCTCACCATCGAGACCTCCGCACTTCATCGCAGACTTTGAAAGGTTGTCTACAAACATCCTATCAACTCTAGATAGACCAAGCCGATACACGGCTTAAACTAAGAACAAGGATATTGATTCTGAATTATCAAGTTTCCAAGATAATACAATTTAAGAACAATACAAAAGGGTTCTTTGGAAAGAAACTTCGTAATCGCTATTGAATAAAACGTATGAGACTAATTAAAGCTTTTCCAAGTTACATCTTCCAATAGGCGAAAGGGAGAGATATATATAGAAGAGCTTCCAACTGGCTATGAGAGGATGATTCCATGAAATCCTCAAATACAAGAAATCGAAAGACCAAATCAATAGATATATTGTTTCCTTGATAAGCTCAACCGAAAAGATATGATATCAATCATCTAATATAAAGGGATACGAAAGATATGGTTTGTTAACAATATACTATATTTAGAGCATATACCTTTTGAAGCTTCTAGATCAAATTTGAATCAACTAATCAGTTGACCTGTCAATCAATTGAGATTACAGCAAACATGCAATATAGATTTATATGGACTGCTATATGTTACCATAATGTCCACCCACAATCCATGCATATAATATAATATTATATACTACCAATATTCATGCATATTATATTATCATAGTTACAACTATAATCTATGCATATTAATTATAATATTATAACAAACCATGAACCATGCACATGTCTAATATACTTAAATTAGTCATCATTCAAAACATCATAAAATCAAAAACCAACAAGCCTCTGCAAGATGCTTCTCACAGTTTCTTTCCAGTGTTCAGGCTTATTGCAGTGGAAGCAAACTCCTTTGCTATCCGTATCAGTTTTGTTCTTATTATCCTTTATTTTTGCCTTTCTATTTACCTTCTTTGAATTGTTCTTCTTTTCAGAAGATCCTTTGGCCCCTACCAGTAAGACATGGTCTTTCTTGGTTGGAAAGTGACTCTCAATATTTTTCAACATGTTAAGCAAATCAGCGAGGCTGATATCTAGCTTGCTCATATGAAAAATTCACAATAATTGTGAAAAGGAGTCCAGAGTGACTACAAGATCAAATATTGGCTCAACTCTCCATCCATGACAAAACCCGTTGTCCTTATTATTCAATCAAATTGATCATGTTTAGGACATGTGTCTGTACTATAGTGCCTTCGATCATTCTAGATCGGAAGAGCTCCTTAGATATCTGATATCTTTCAGTCCTACTTTCCTCACCATCAACTACTTGACGTGCAGGAGTATAGTAGGAGCATCCATAGTTTCATGTTGACGCTGAAGCTCATTACTCATAGATGCGAGCATGATGCATTGAGCCAACTGTTCATCATCTTGCCACTTTCTAAAAGTAACAATCTTTTCCTCAGAGGCATTGTCTGCAACCATTGTAGGGATAGGCGTATTAAGGACATAAGATAGCTTTTCAGCCGTGAGAACTATTCTCAATTTCCTTAACCAATCCGTTTAATTCGGTCTGGTTAAATAGCATCTAATATGCTTCGCAATGATAGTAATTTAGACATTGTAAAATTATGTAAATGAATTTGTAATTAACAACATTTTAGCATACATTCTTTTATTAATTACCGAAATAAATTAGGTCTTGTTTTAAATTGGTATCCCTCACTATTTTTATCAAACTATATTACCCTCACTTATATAGTTCGACAAAATCTAATTAAAGATATGCTAGTGAGAATAAGGATCCCATTTCAAATGTATATAGCCTTATGGTGACACACCAAACTATATATAAATAAATAGGTAGACAACTCTTGTCAATTACATCAACTATGTAACTCCTTGTATTTTGCCTCTTAAATCATAATGGTCAAGTGTGTGCACATCCGAACTAAAATGATTTAAGTTAAGTCCAACCTAGCACTCCATATATTCAAAAAAGAAAAATATTTTCCTTGTGGTGACACAACAAAACAATATTGTTCAATTTTCTTTATAAGCATCAAATGTGATAAAATTAACATCTCAAAGAATTAAGATAAGCCTTGTGGTGACACAACAAACTTATAATAATTAATTGATACTCTATTATTTTTATCATGTTAGAAGGCGACGTTCGATATTACAAATATCTTTGAACGCTTAGGACTTAATATAAAAAATTTGAGGGGTTTGCATGTAATTAATTTGTCTCATCTTGTTTAGCGCGCGCGCGCGCGCACACACACACACACACACACACACACACACACACACATATATATATATATATATATATATATATATATAAAATACGCATCATATTAATGAACATGTGAAGCATATTTGCATAATATATAATATATATAGTATAAGCATGCACATATAGAATACTATATTCTACCTAGATTGATTATGAACTTTTATTCTATTTTGGTTCACTAGAACCACCAAGTGAACCAAAAGGTCAAACCCTAGGGGTGCAAAAATTAATATTTAAATATAACTATTACATTTAAACCCGGGCTCCATTACAAACGGGTCTTCAAGCGCTCCATTAATTCTAACTATTCCTATTACAAAACTATTTAAAATAAATAGAAACCTTGATCAGCAGTCAAGGGGAAGTATATAGGAGGAAGATAGAATTTACATTAAGAAAAAATTAGAGAAGAAGAGGTACGCAGACCCCATTTAATAAAACTCAAACATTCATGCATCCAACTAAAATAAAATTCAATCACATTGGTCAATAGTCCATAATCAATCCCATTTATTATCATACACATCACCATATGCATCAATAAATAACATTCATCTCATGAATAATAAACATTCAATATATATATTGATATCATTTAATGGACAATTTTAGTTAGTATAAAATCTAATTTTGAATCAAAATAAACTCTTTTATTTTAATCTAAATTTAAATCAAAATAAACCTCTTTTATTTTAATTTATCTAATTTTAAATAAAATAAACTATTTTATTTTAATCAAAATCTTTAATCAAAATAAACTCATTTATTTTAATTAATTATGGAATCCAATTCCAAGTAAAAAAAAAATTCTTTTATTAAGGAAATACGGATTCTCTTTCCTATTCATAAATAAACTCCTTTATTTTGAATAATATGAAATCTTATTCCATATCTAAATAAACTCCTTTATTTAAGGAAATTAGGATTCTCTCTCCTATTCACAAATAAACTCTTTTATTTTGAATAATATAAAATCTTATTTCATATCTAAATAAACTCCTTTATTTAAGGAAACATGGAATCCAATTTGAACTCTAATTAGTTAGCATGAAATTTAATTTTAAAATTAAAATAAACCTTTTTATTTTAATATTAAAATAAACCTTTTATTTTAAGATTAAAATAAACTTTTATTTTAATTATATAAAAAATTAAGAATAATATATATTATAATATATATATATATATATATATATATATATATATATATATATATATATATATATAGAAATCATTCTGCAAGATGATAATATATAAATATACATATTAAAGATTCCTTATTAAATATTATATATATATATATATATATATATATATATATAATATTATATATCACCTGCAGATCTAATCAAAAGGAATCATGATTAGGATTAGTATTTGAAAACTAAAGTCACCCACGGATTCAGGAAGGAAAAATAAAGTTTTTCGAAAACAGTTTTCGGCAAAAATAAATTTTTTTTTAATATATTTTATACAAAAAAATTATGCCCAATTGAATTTGTTCTAAACACATATCAATATACATATCAATTTAAAACAATTAATAATTTACATAAAGGTTTGGCTATGATGCCACTGTTGGGTTTGTAATTATACTTGGACGCAATCAAATTGCACAAATAAAGCGAAAACGTGAAAATTAGAGTTTTAAAATTTTACAAACCATATACCCGGATCATCTTTTATGCACAATTATTAATTAAACAAAAAAGATAAAGAATAAGAATCATACCCTTGAAGATCCGAGCTTTCTCAGGTACAAGTTCACCTCCAATCTTTTCGCGTTCAACTTGAATCCACCGGGTTTGGTTCCTTCCTTTGATTAACGTTAGCCACCCAAGTGTTTGGCCTCTAGAGATGATCCACCAAAGAAGAAGAAAGATTCAAGAAGATGGGTGTTTGGCAAAACCCTAGTTTTCTATCTCTCATAGAAAAGGAGCGTACTCTCCAATAATTGGAATCAGTCTGTTGTGAAAAAGTCTACAAGAACCTCACCCATAATAAGACTCCTCTTATTTATAGATGTGGTCAACACTTCAAGAAGATGAGAGTACTAATATTAAATTAATTTCAAACTCTTTAGAAATTAAAATAATAATAATTGTAATAATATTAATAAGACCCCTATTATTAATTTATATATTTAATATTTTCAAAATATTAAATAATAAATATTAAGCTATTTAATTTATTTTATCATCATAGATTAAATTAAATACACTTAACATATTATTACGATTATGTCATTAACTTCTTAAATAATTATTCTTCCTTTTATGCTGTGACCCTTTAGGTTCTCCATATTAAACCGGTTGTGAATAAATCAATTAGAACAATTCTAATCTTATTTAAATAAATAAATTAAATTATTAATTTATTTAAATAAATAATATTTATTCTACAATAGGGATAAGCCTCCCTAGCGATTAACGACTTTCCAGATAATATAGATTTCAACAATAATCATAAAAGAACCTTTTAGTAAATAGTTACCGTACAATTCAATTCTTCCACCATACAATGTCCCAATTAAATATAAAATATGGAATTACTGTTAAGTCTTATTTTATTTAATTATATGTATTTTGACTCTTAAATGCACAACTCCAAATAATGCAAATTAGAAACTCCTTTCTAATTTCATATTGCCTTGGTCAAGGACTACTTGGTTGTCATTAAGTCTACTTGATTCGAGTTTATTAAGACACTTTTTTTATTTTTTGGGTACTAACGTCGAACTACATACCTATAATAATAAGCTAACATTTTCCGTACCCGATTTGTTGAGTCTGCGGCTATACCCAGTTCATCAGCCCCCATCCCATCCCATCCCATCCCATCCCATCCCATGTTTCAAAATAAGAATATATTCATATCAAATTCTAAAAACTATTACTACATTTTACAGGTAAGCACGTAAGCAGAAGCGGATCTAGAAATTTTGCCCAACAATGACGGATTTTAATTAATTTTTTTGTTAAAGTTAAATAAAAAAATTTGAACTAATCATAAATATTCATAATACGAACTAAAAAAAGAATTCCAAATAAAAAAATATTTAAATATAATTTAGAAACTTATTTCGGTTACTTGTCATAGTTTAATAATGATTCTTCAAATGGTCAAAGTCTCAAACCAATTTTTTTTTCTATATTCAAACAAAACCATGAATTAATTTCAAAGCATAAACTAGTTTTGGTTTCTTTTTATAAGTTTTACTTATATTTAAAATTAGTTTATAAATTTTTTTTGCCACTATAAATTTAACTTTTTTTTATTAATCTTCCCTTTAAATTTATTAATTTACATATTTGACCATTTGCTAGATCCGCCGGTGCGCTTAAGGCACATTTAGGGAGAGAGATTATTTGACAAATCTCTATTAATTTACCTTTCTAATTTTTTTTTTAATATTTTATGGAACTAAATTTTTTCCATAATACAGTATTTTGGGTGTGATTTGGATACATATAACAAAATATGTATGTACAGTCTGTACATATATACGAAAAGTCCTGATAGAACCGGATCCTATATATATATATATATATATATATATATATATATATATATATATATATAAATGTAGTGGGGCCCATGTATGGATAATGATTTTGGTGGGAGGAAAAAATGTCGGGGAGGAAAAATGATGGGGGGGGGGGTAATGGCGTGGAAAGGAGGGAGTACATATAATATATATATATATATATATATTTATTTATATTATAATAAATTTTGTTTTATATAAAAAATAGAATATATTATATTTTATTATGCATAGTGTTTGCATAGTGTCTGCATAGTGCTTGCATAGTAAAACTTGTGAATTCGATTTTGGCGCCCGTGAATTCGTCTGATTTTCATACTGTGCGTCCGTGAAAATTCTAAATAGTATCCTTCCATTCTCCTATAAATAGGATACTTAGTTAGAATTGAAAATCACACCAGAATCAAAGAATTCTTCTTCTATAATATTGAACATATTTGTTTTGAGTTAAGAAGCTTTGAGCGTAGAAAATAATGAAAGTTTTCTTCAAGAATATCCCCGCTATACCAGTTGGAATACTCTCCCTTTTAAGGTAAGGAATATTATTTTTGTTCAATATTCGTATAAAATAATATTTTCTTCCATACTCTGTAGTGTGTAAGTAATATTATTTCATTTCAGATTCAGAATTCTACACTCATTTTATTATGTTTTGGCTTCTATACTCCATGAAATTAGTAGAATATCCTTGGATTTTGTGCTTCATCCAGTATCTTTTCATGGAAATATTATTCTGATCATTCTTAACAAGTTTTAATATTTTCATGCCGGAGTACTATTCACAGATTACTATTCACTCGAGTACTATTCATGACAAAAATTGATTTCTTTTCGGTTCAAATCATTTTTGATACAATATTATTCTTGAATTTTACTCCACAAAGCAGTATCATATTGACAATTTGGACGTTTTTGAATTCTGGATAAATTAAATTATAAATCTTTAAAATTTATTTTTTGCTTTCATTTAATTGAATTCTTATATCATTGTTATCATCCTCATGCTTATATTGTTATGAAAGTCATCTTTGGCCCGTAGTGCATAGATGGACTGTTGATCGGTATGATTATGACTAGAGATCATTCGGTATAATCATGACTTATAATGTTACAAATGATGTGGTAAAAGTCCTCATTGGCCCGTAGTGCATTGATGGGCAGTTGTTGGCATGATCATGACCATTGATGATTATACGAATATCCTTGGCCCGTAGTGCATGGATAATTTGTGGACGTGATACTAATGAATATCCATGGCCCGTAGTGCAAGGATGATTCGATGATGTGGATTATTTATGTAATACCAAAAAAAAAATTTAAATAATAATAATAAAAAAATATTAAATAATAAAAAAAATTATTTTGTTTTAAAACATATTAATTGGACTTTGTATTTTAGTTGGGTCAAGTGGTCATTTAATTTATATGGGCTAATAAATAATAATAAGTGATGGGTAAATTAATTTGATAAAATTGGGCCTTAAAACTAATTGAGTTTAATTTATAGGGGTAATATTAAATCCTTTTATAATTATAAGAATTTATAAAACTTGTTAGTAAATAAAACCTAACTACTTACACTGCATCTCATACCAACCGAGAGGAAGAAAAAAAAATTGGCGTGAGGCGACAGGAGGCGAGAGAGAAAAAAAGTGGAGAATTAATTAATCTAGGTATGTATCCAATAGTTGAAAATTAGAATCAATTAATTGCAAGAGCAACCACATATTCTATTGATTTTAAAATTCACATACATGGAATCCACGTATATTGCCTGTGCACATGAAATTGATTAGGTGTTGTAAACATAAAGTGGATTGTATATATATCATATGTATATATAATATATACAATAGAATGAATAAGTTTCATGTAATCTGGTATGCTATATTGTATATTATATATATATATATATATATATATATATATATATATATATAATATTATGGAATGAAAGTCGTTGGGTGTAAATATTTGGATTCATGAATGCAATATGAATTTAGTTTTGAAAAGAATCATGTGTATGATGACGTATTATTTGTAATAATAATAATAATAATAATAATAATAATAATAATAATAATAATAATAATAATAATGTCATGAAGGTTTTAGTTATCATGATTGATTACGGACACGTACTAGCCACTTACATTGAATATATATATATATATATATATATATATATATATATATATATATATATATATATATGTAAGATAATAATAATAATGTCACAAAATGTAGTAACATATAATAATAAGATAATTGAATTGACTAATTAAAATATGGGAGTAGTAACAATGAGATGTTATACATGATTTCGGAAGTTTAGTAGTAAAATAAAATAAATTATAAAGGTTAATTGGTGTTAAATTTAATATTATATAACTATTAAATTTATAAATTATTTATTTGTTTTGATTAGTTTGAACGGAAGGAGTTTAACGAAGTATATTGGGATTATAATTTTGGGTATTACATTGCTTAATCCAGGTATGGATTCCGTACTTATTCAGCGATACTCTTTAATTTTAGTTTGTTCGTTTTGCTTCTCGTTTTGATTTCGAATATTGTCTCGATACCTTGATTTTAGTGAAGTTCATATGATAGTTTATTTTGATCTTTAGAATAGCATAACTTGTACTCTTTGAACTCGTTTATCATGCTTAATATTTATTTCGATTTTCGTAGTGATGTGCATGTTAGTATATTTTTGGAGACATGTGTTGGTGATTCGTTCGATTTAGCATGTACACATTAGAATCCCTTTGTGTTGATATTGTGTTGCATGTGTTGTGACATGGTATTTTTTTTAGGATATACCGTAGGGTATACCTGAGCTATAACCACCTGTGGGGGTACCACATGCATGTCCTCTTGGCACCGAGGTATGACACCTTCCGTGACGGTGTGATCAGTCCACGACGTCTCCATTTTGTGCTCCGGTGGGAGTTAGCCATTTGGTGTTTTGTTGTGGGAGGCGTATGGGTCGACCCTAGTTTTCTGTTCTGTTCTGTTCTGCAGATTGGTGATGTTTGTGCCAAACATGCCTTCTAATTTTACATGCATTGGATTCATGGTCCAACGTGTATGACTTGCCTGTGTGGCATTATTTGACTTGCCTGTGTGGCAAGGTATATTTCTGTTTTGTTCTGAGCTCGCTATGAAATAACACCCAACCATTTGATTTAGCCTATTATTTTGTTGTGTTAGTTTTATTTTTTTCGTTTCAGTTCGTTTCGTCTCATTTCATTTAATTGAGTTAGTTATTTCGGTTCATTATTTGTATCTATATCTGTACTGGGCATTTAGCTAAGCTGTGTTTTTCTTCTGGCAGGTAATCAGTGGGATCAAGGGCAAGTGTGACGAGAGATGTGACAACCCGAATTTTCATAAGTTATTAAAATAAGAATTTAATAATTGAAATTCTTATTACGATGTGATTAATGTAACAATCTAGAATTTTAATTATAATTATAAATATTTATTGAATTATATAAATATTTAATGGATGTGTTTATTGTTGAATAAATATTTGTTTGTTGTTGAATAAATATTTGTTTAATTTGGTTTGATTTGATTTGGTTAATTATTTGTTTAATAAATAATTAATGGGTTAAGAAATTAATTGTTATGAGATAATATTCTAATTTAATTTAATAATTAAGTTAGAGAGTTTATAATGATTAAATGATTTATTCAATAAATTGTTATTAGAATTAATTAAATTAAGTATGAAAACTTAATTAAAATAAAGTGATAAATGAGTTATTAAAATAAATTAAAGGAGTTTAATTTAGTTTTACCAAACAAGGCTTAAATATATTAATTCTTTTTGAAATTTAAAGGGTTTTACCAAACAAGCCTTATGGCTTTTGGGATTTCTAATTGTTGAATTTAAATAAAATAAATAAAATAAATTAAAATAATAAATATAATATATTTATAGTATATATATATATACGTTAGTTAGTAACTGATATGGCAATTAGTAATAGTATTAAGATTTATCAGTTTTTTTTCTTGCGCTTAAGTGCTAGCTAGACTACGTAACTTGGTATTTGGCTATACTGAGAAGAGAGAAGAGAAGAGAGCTTGACAGAGAGAATTGAGATAGGAGCTTGAGAGAATTTGAGAGAATTGTCTGCAATTGCGAGGAATTATCACGCTAATTGAAGGTATGATCACAAACTCAGTATTATATATATATATATATATATATATATATATATATATATATATATATACATGTGTGCCTATATGTGTTTCACGGAAAAATTTTATATACTCTGTGAATTTCATATTTTGAATTGTTGCTAAACAAATGAATGGTTGTAATTATTCATGATTGGTGATGTTTTAGTTGTATATAAACAGGAAATTGCATGCTAATTACAGTTAAAAAGTAGAAATTTTTGACAGTATATGTATTTCTTATGGGGCTTATGTAAGTAGAAATTATGATGATCAATTAGTGTGTGAAATTTAACGGTGACTATGTTAGTTAGTTTGTTAAGAATTACAAAGAACTTAGTTCAAAAGAATCAAATTGGTGTATCATTATGATTATAGTGTTCACTGTGTCAAGAAATATCAAAATGAAGTTTTTTGGTTTTAAAATATGCTATTCCAGTATTTAATTTTTCTAGAATTATGGTTTAAGTTGTGTTAATTTAGTATTTGTATGCTTGGTGAAGTTTATGTGTAATTTGCATAAGTTATACATGTTAATTGGTGTTATAAATTAAGACATAGCTTTGTTCTGTGTTTTATTTTGGGGTGTTCTGTAATTCAGAGCCTCTGCGCCCTAGCTTTGAACTTCGCGCCCCAGCGCTGGAAAAAGTGGTCTGGGTCGGACAGTTTTGACCTCCTGTAGTAAAATGGCCATAACGTTTTCATGCGAACTCCGGAACGAGGACGAATAGACCTAAAACTTTCATTCTTTAAGTTTTTCAATTTGAAATCGGGAACAGGGGTCAAAATGGTCATTTGTGGGACTAATATATATTAGGAGGCAATCAGAGGGCGTCGGGAATGCACATATGCAAATGTAGTGCTCCTGACGATAAAATATGTTTTCCTAAGTTATAAAACATGAATATTAGTAAATATAATGATGCTTAACATTAATAAATGATGTATTAGATAAGTTGTATAAGCATACTAAGCACACACATGAGAGATGAATTGGGCGTGTGACAAATGAACGTCGAAACGCCGTGCCAAGTGTAAATAAACTTAAAAAGTGTTTCAATTCAATTGAAATGAATATTATAAGATATGTAATGGATTTAATATAAAACCAATAAGTAAACCTAGCAAGACTTAAGCACTTGAATGAACTTCGAATATGAAATATAGTGAGTTATAAGTCTAAAGTTAACACAATCAAATTGAACATTGTGTACTGATTAATAGAAAGAGTTATAGGATGTAGATTAAAGTTTACATTATAACTACTATGCGTTGCTATATGACTAATAGTTGATGTGAATGATTATATAATTGTGTAGGGCACATGAAGTGTAGATATCTGTAAGCTGTTAAACTGTTATTGGTAAACAACGATCAAGGCAAGTCTTTCAGTTCCTATTTGCTATGTGAACTTGATGATTAACTGTTTTAAATCTTTATTACAAAGAGCATGATGTGTTATATATATGTTGAAAGTATGAAATGTTAAAGTCAATTTATGATTATGTTGATTGACTAAAGCATGCTGATTGAGTAAGGACTTAATCTTTATACCTGTTATATGAACTGTATCATGTATGTTATATGTTGAGCATGTTATTATGTGCTATGTGATGCATAAAAACTGTTAGATTTTGCTGGGCTGTCGAGCTCAACCTTGCAAATAACCACTTTTACAGGTTAAAGATTTAAGGTAAAGTATGTGCTACTTGAAAGATATGAATCAGATGTGATACTTGAAGAATTATATACTTTGGCTGAGTTATGATTATTTGAACCATGTTTAAGGTTTCAAACAATGTATAAATGTTGAATTGTAATAACGTTTTGCGATGTAAACTATTGTAGTATTAAAATGACTCTGAGATGTTTAGATGTAAAGGTTGAAGGTTTTGGGAACGAGGATAGTTTTTAATAGAAAATTTTAATTATTCCGCAAATTTCAATGGTTGTATTATTGTTTAATGATGTAAACTTAGAGGTTGAATGTATTATTAACGACCAAAGTCGAGAATTAAATTGTATGAATTTTGGGGTCGTTACAAGAGCTTCCTTTTGTCCAAATGGTTTAGATATTTTGTTTAAGTTGTTATCCAATAGTTTGTTTGGAGTTGTAATAATGATTTTAGTCATTTTGTAATTTATTATGGTTGACTTGTGGTATTAATCAGATATTAAGACTATTCTTTTGTGGCTTTGAGCCTTGCTATTGAATTCGTTAGTTTTGTTGAGTTTTGTATAACCTCTCTTTCTATTTTGGAAAGGGGGTGTTACAATTTATTAAGCTGAGTCTCAGAGATAAAATTGATGATAAACTTTTTAAATCATAGAAGATAATAGATATCATGCTCTACTTGACTCTTTTAATGGATTGCTTGTTCTGCTGCAGTTAAACTTGATGTTTATTGTATTTGATCAGTTTAAAACTGTTGAAGGCTAACGATAATTTATTCTGCATTATCTTAGTCATAATATTTCTTATTGGGCTAATTGAGCTCACCCTTTTGCTTTCATTGTTCTCTTCAAGAAATAAGAACGTAGTCGGGACTAGTCGGGGAATGGAGTGACGGTTCGAGATGGTTTTTTTAGTAGTCCTCACTATTTAGTGTGATAATAAATGTAATGAGGCTTGAATTTAAGTTTGGATACTGTCTATGAGAAAATATTTGTGTAAAAACTCATCTATGTTTTGTCGTATTTTACACAACAATTGTATAATTAAGTTTGTATTTAAGTTCTTTACCATGTATTTGGCGACTCAGAATGGGTGATGTATTCCTATTTTGGGGGCGTCACAGTTGGTATCAAAGCTTAGGGATAAGATCCCTGGCTAAGATGTGAGACTAAAACTAGGGGGAGAGACGGGGAAATCCTTCGCTAGTATGACCTACATAAGCTTATTTGTTATTTAATTGGTCGGTCAGAATATAAGGATAATATGTGGCATGTCAATTAACCCTTGTTTTGTGGCAATGTTTGAAAATGACATCCGAGAATGTTGAGAATATCAATGGAGCACAGGAGTCCGTTGAGTCACCACAGATCAATAACCAGGATAATGTGCATCAGGAAGGCAATAATCCTTAGGAAAATAACAACACCGACCAAATAATGAACGATGGGATATTCAGAGGCTTTATGCAATTCATGCAACATCAGGCGAGAATGACTCTTATTCAAAATGCAGGTGGAAACATTGGAAACTCTCAGATGGTCACCGCTAAGCAGTTCAAGGAGCTGGGACCACCAGAGTTTTTGGGAGAGCCAAAACCACTTAAGGCAGAGACGTGGATAAAGCAGAACACCAAGATATTTGATGTCTTGGGATGCTCCGAGGAGCAAAAGGTTCCCTTTGCCACCTTCATGTTGCGAGAAGAGGCAGATTACTGGTGGGAATCTGTAAAGCGTACTCAGCCTGCCGTACTGGAGATGTCTTGGGAAAAGTTCCAAGAACAGTACGACAAGTACTTTCCCGAAAGTATTCGTCACATGAAAGAGGTGGAGTTCATCAAGCTAAAGCAAAATAATATGAACGTGTCACAGTACGAAGCTAAGTTTGCCGAGTTGTCCTGGTTTACGTCCCACTTGGTTGATAATGAGGAGAGAATGACGCGAATATTTCTGCGAGGTTTGAAACCTAAAATACGTTAATATCTCATGACAAACTGTGTTTGTATTCAGATGTTCTAAATAGGGCTCAGTTATTGGAGCGTGATAATGAGTCAACCCAACCAAGAGAGAGCAGCCGACCAAACGATAATAGCAGTGCTAACAGTCATCGAAGCGATGACAACAAACGAGAAGGATATCAACATGCCAGACATGGTAACCACTTCGGTGGTAATTCTGGCCAAGATAATAAAAGTGGAAATTTTAAGAAGAGGATATTCAACAATGATGTAAAGACGTCGGCACCGGCACCCGTTGTTAAAGAAGGAGAACGATCATCGATTGTATGCTACAAATGCGGAGGGGAGGGACACATCAGTCTAAACTGTACGCAGCATTCCAAAACGTGTTACAATTATGGAAGAGAAGGTCACCTAGATCAATTTTGTAGTGCAGTAAAGCCAAGTCTAGCTGGGATGGAGGCACCAAAGGCTGTCCCAGAGAAGTCAAAGCCGGTAGTTCAAGGGAGAGTGTTTGTTGTGACCTCCCAAAAAATGAGGAACCCGAACAAGGTCATCATGGGTAAGCTAATCATATACTCTAGCGAAGTCTATACCTTATTTGATACTGGTTCTACCCATTCTTTTATTTCTCATACTTGTGCTCAACGTTTAAATTTAACTCCGAAGAAATAAGACTTTGAATTATCTGTTAAAACTCCGTTGGGAGAAACCTTCATTACATCCACTGTTTATAAGTCTTGTTTGATTCAAATCGGAAACCGCACATTACCTGTCGATCTTATTTCTTTAAAAATACTTGAATTTGATGTGATTTTAGGAATTGATTGGTTAACTACTCATCATGCTAAAATTGATTTTTTTCGTAAGATTGTTAGCTTTCATATTCCTAACCAACCTATTATACGAAATAAAGCAACCAAACCACTAAAGTTAATCACTGTCATATCAAGCCATAAAGCTATTCGTTTATTGAAAAATGGATGTCAAGCTTTCTTAGCCCATGTAACAGATTTAAATAAAAATACGTCTGATTTGAATGATATTTCTATTGTTAATAATTTTCCTGACGTATTCCCTGAAGAACTTCCTGGCCTACCCCCAGAGTGTGAAATCAAATTTTGTATCGACCTTGAACCTGGTATAAAATCCATTTCCAAAGCCCCATATCGAATGGCTCTTATTGAACTTCAGGAGTTAAAAACCCAAGTGCAGGAATTGTTAGACATCGGTTTTATTCGACCTAGTACGTCTCCTTGGGGTGCTCCTGTTCTATTTGTGATGAAGAAAGATGGAAGTATGCGACTTTGTATTGACAATCGGGAGTTGAATCATGTCACCATCAAAAATAGGTACCCGTTGCCACACATTGATGACCTATTTGACCAGTTGCAAGGAGCTGAATTATTTTCAAAGATCGAT
Organism: Panax ginseng; assembly: GCA_020205605.1. Classification (NCBI taxonomy): domain Eukaryota; kingdom Viridiplantae; phylum Streptophyta; class Magnoliopsida; order Apiales; family Araliaceae; genus Panax; species Panax ginseng. Next base: position 96,395,660 of record CM035129.1, read on the forward strand.
CTTCAATTAAAGATTAAAACCGATGACATCCCAAAGACTGCTTTCAGAACTCGGTACGGGCATTACGAATTCCTAGTCATGTCTTTTGGAGACATCCCAAAGACTGCTTTCAGAACTCGGTACGGGCATTACGAATTCCTAGTCATGTCTTTTGGATTGACTAATACTCCTACTTCCTTCATGGATATGATGAACCGAGTATTCAAGGAATATTTGGATCACTTTATGGTCGTCTTTATTGATGACATCCTCATATACTCCAAAAGTCGTGAAGATCATGAGCAACACCTGCGGCTGATACTCCAAAAGCTTCGTGAGAATAAGTTATATGCCAAGTTAAAGATATGCGAGTTCTGGCTTGAGGAAGTAGCATTCCTTGGGCACGTGATATCAAATAACAGAATATCTGTTGACCCGGCAAAGATTGAAGCAATTCAAAGTTTGGGGCAACAACCTAAGTTAATGTAGAAGTCACGTAGCTTTCTGGGCTTAGCTAGTTATTATCGGAGATTCGTGGAAGGATTTTCTCGAATCGTTACTCCACTAACTCAGCTGACTAGAAAAGATACAAAATTCGGTTGGAGCGAGGAATGTGAGAAGAGTTTTCAAGAACTTAAGAGGAGATTTATTTCAACACTTGTTCTGATAATACTATCTGGTTCGGAGGGATTTGTCATCTACAGCGATGCTTCGGGCAGAGGGTTAGGATATGTTCTCATGTAACATGGGAAAGTCATAGCCTATGCCTCACGACAACTCAAAGAATATGAAAGGAATTATCCTACTCATGATCTAGAGTTTGCAGCAGTCGTTTTTGAGCTTAAAATCTGGAGGCATTACCTGTATGGTGAGAAAGTGGAGATATTTACGGATCATAAAAGCCACAAATATTTCTTCATCCAAAAGGAACTCAACATGCGACAACGACGTTGGCTCAAGCTGTTGAAAGATTACGAGCATACCATTCAATACCATCCTGGAAAAGCGAACGTGGTAGCTGAGGCGTTGAGTAGAAGATCATATGCGGGTACGAGTGCAATATTGTCAATGCAAAGGCCCATTTTGTATGACTTGCAAAGGATGGAGATAGAGTTAAAGACTCCAGTGACCCACATGATGATGTCAAATATACGAGTAGAACCGACTTTAATCGATAAAGTTAAAGATGCTCAAGCTACAGACCTAGAGCTGATGCGTATGAAGAAAAAAGTACAAGAAGGTGTTATTCCGGAAGTAAGAATCGATGAAGAAGGAATACTTCGAGTCAACTCCAGACTTTATGTTCCTAACGACCCTGATTTGAAGTATAAGATCATGATGGAGGCGCACAACACATCTTTTATAATCCATCCTGGAAGTACCAAAATGTATCGTGATCTTCGACATATATTTTGGCAAAGCAATATGAAAAGAGAGATCGCAGAGTTTATCTCAAGGTGTTTAACATGTCAACGTGTCAAGGCGGAGCATCAAGTGCCAAAAGGACCATTGCAACCACTTGAAATTCCAAAATGGAAGTGTGAGCACATTACCATGGATTTTGTTACTGGTCTTCCCAAGGTTTCTCAAGGCATAGATACAATTTGGATCGTTGTCGATAGATTGACCAAGTTTGCTCATTTATTACCTATACGAGAAACTTATTCACTTGAACGTCTTGCTCGTATGTACATAAATAAGATTATAAGACTGCATGGTATGCTAGTATCCATAGTTTCTGATCGAGACCCAAAATTCACTTCACAATTTTAGGTTAATTTATAAAAAGCTATGGGCACGGATTTACGATTTAGTTCGGCATATCATCCTTAAACGGACGGGAAGTCAGAGGGGACTATTCAAACTCTTGAAGATTTATTAAGACTCTGTGTCCTTGACTTCAAGGGAAGTTGGGACAAGTTCTTGCCATTGGTGGAATTCTCCTACAACAACAATTATCAAGCAAGTATTGGCATGGCTCCGTGCGAGGCGTTGTATGGACGCAAGTGTCGTTCTCCAGTATGCTGGGATGAGGTGGGTGAAGCAACTTTTTTGGGATCAGAATTGGTACGTATGACTACGGAGAAGATTTAAATGATCCGAAAACGTATAAAAACCTCACAAGATCGACAAAAGAGTTATGCTGATCTTCATCGAAAGGACGTGGAATTCAATGTTGGTGATCATGTGTTGTTACGTGTTGCACCATGAAAAGGAGTTTCGAGATTTGGAAAGAGAGGAAAACTCAATCCTTGATTCATTGGCCCATTTAAAATCCTTGACCGAGTAGGAACTGTGGCCTATAGACTCGCTTTACCGCCATGTATGTCTCGCGTTCATAACGTTTTTCACATATCCATGTTACGTAAATATGTGGAAGACCCAAACCACATTATTGAGTTAGAACCGGACGAAATAGCTGAAGATTTAACGTATGAAGATGTACCTGTTAAAATCTTGGATAAGAAGGAACATATTCTACGCTCCAAGGTTATACCTCAAGTCAAAGTTTTGTGGAGAAACCACGATGTTGAGAAAATTACCTGGGAGTTAGAATCTGAAATGAAATCAAGGTATCCTCACCTCTTTGACATACCAGGTACGTACCCTAATTTCGAGGACGAAATTTCATAAGAAGGGGAGGTTGTAAGACCCCAATTTTTATATATAAAGATTAATTTTTCTCGAAATATCATTTTTAATATTATGGTGTGAATTTGATATAATGTTATAGTTGTGGACAGTATTTATAAATTTTGCAAAGTATGCAAGTTATTATAAAACATTCGATTGGTCGGAGAATATTCATTTTAACAGGAAATATTTGTGACAACCCGAATTTTTATAAGTTATTAAAATAGGTATTTAATAATTAAAATTATTATTATGAGATGTTTTGAGTTTGAGTATGTATATATATGTGCTATATATTTTGAAATATGTGATCTGGTGTGAAAAGAAATGCATATTCATATATTGGGAAAGTGAGGTTTAATAGTTGAGTTAAATATTGAAGGAATTACATGAATTTTGTAATTAATCTTAAATATTTATTGAATTGAATAAATATTTTAAATATTTTATTTTTTTGAGAAAAATAAATAATTTATAAAATTGTGGTATAATAATTTAGTTACATGTGTATGTTAATTAAGTTAAAAAAAAAAATTTTATTCTTTGAAGATTTAATTTAATGAAATAATTAAATTAAATGAATTGTTTAATATTAAAAAGAAATAAATAAATTAAATAAAGTGATATGTCTAATTTATTTATTAAATTAGATATATAATTATTTATTATTCATAAATATAATTATAATAGAAATTATTTCACAATCAAAGCAAACGTGCAAGTATACACGGTCAACAAGTAATAGAGTGATAAGATAGAGTGTCGATCCCATAGAGAATTCTAATTAATAAATTCCAACTACTAGCACTATATCAATTCAATTTTATTTAAACAACCAATAATTGTGATTTTTCGACTTAAGAAAACTAAATTAAAACAACTAAAAGATATTATTCTAAAATAAAGCAAATAAACAAAACTAAAATTTGATTGAATTCAGATAAATAAGGATTAAGACTCCAATATCCCCAATTATGATCTATAAATCAATTATCCAACTATCCCAATTATTATGTCTACTGAATTGTTAACAGGAATTCTCAAGTGCCCAAAAGTCCTTTTCCAAGTGATCAATTGCCTTCTATTTAACCCAAATTAATCTTGTTATATTCCTATGCAAAACAATTGAATTAAACTCTTTTCAATCCCAATTCCTTATGTGTTACATGCGGCGAACATATATTTCCATTCTATTCACAAACCGTATTATTCACTGTGTAAATAACTAAGTCACATGTCACCATGCCCAGTTCTAACCCTAGAATTCCTCTTTCAATTCCTCCTAGAGTAACAAGGTAATTATTGGCCAGATAATTAATCAATAAATGCAAGGTAAGATGAACAATTCACTTCAACATAAATAATTGGAATAAATCAAATAATTAATTCATAATCATAAAAGGTTCAATTGTAATCTTAATTAAAGAAATTAGTTCGTAACGGAAATTAAAACCAACAATCTTTTGCAAATCATCTTTAATGAATTACACCAATTGGAAGAATAAAGAAGAAGAAAAAACTCTAAGTAAACTCTGCAAAATTCTCCTCTTGAATCTTTGATCAGCCTCCAATTGTGTAGAATCCCCCCTACTCCAATAGAAATAATCCTTATATACTTCACTTGTCCAACCACAATCCCTTTTCAACTCAAATTGCCAAATAACTACCACTTTAATGCAAGCCATCCGCCTAGTCAACGCACACGCCTTGGTCAACTAAATTTCACCCCATTATTTGGGATTAATCTTGGTTATAAGCGCCGGTCTTTGGTATCTGATGACTATTATGCCCTTTTTCAAATTTCAAATTCTCCCAAGTGTTCTTACAGCACCCAAATCTGCAATATAACAACTAAACACAGTAAAAACAAATCTAAATGCTTTGAGAATACAATAAATTAAGTCCAAATATATCCAATTCATGAGTATATTACCCAATCATCAAATACCCCAAACTTAAGTCATTGCTTGTCCTCAAGCAACACAACACAACACAAAATAATACGACAAACTAAACACCATGCAAATGCAAACTATCTATACGTTCTTAATTCCAGCAATCTACTAGCACATATTCATAGGCCTCAAAAAAATCACAAAAACATGCTAATACACCATGTGTAGGTAGGTCAATAATATCCCAACAATCAATGAATCTAAATCTGTTAATACTAATACCGTAAGTGTGTGTTCAACAACCATGCTAACCAATGAAAAGCAACTTATGAAAGATAATAAATTTCTTAGTAGGCATCATACAGTTTAAACTCGAGAACTCATCAAATAAACTTGATTCAACTGAAATTAAACAATCACCAAAGTCTAGGGGTCAAAATGGAATACTTATGCTTTTATTTTTTATACGGGGGCTTTTTTTTTCATAACTATGCAATGTCTTATTCCCTTAGGCTTTTCAGTGCTACCTTAACGAGCTTTCAACCAACGACTCCCAAGCCATTAAGACCTTAGGGCGCTAGGTGTAAAGACAATCCCCTCGGGCTTACTTACTCAAGTAACAAAGGCCACAAAACTTGACAAGCATGCCATGGTTTTTTTTTCCAAAGCTTATATATTCCAAATATTTTTCCCCCAAGCTTGAGTTTATGTCTAAATTCAGTCTTCACTAGCTATCCAAATTGTTCCTTCATTTCACTAGCATTCATCCTCTAGAACTCTATTATCTATCCATTTAAACTATCATAGCCAACATGGTCATTTTTCAAAATGTGCTATCCTTATAATATCAGTGTCAAACAGATAAAGATTTAAATCATGTCAAGAAAATCATATCACTAGCTTTACAATCCTTACTAGACTTGTTCATGCAATTTTAATTTCATCATTGGCCCCAAACATACTTACTATCAAAGGCTGGAATTAACATGCAATCCTAAAATGCAACACTTAATCACAATAATAAAGATCCAAATTAAAAACATTAACAATCTAATAATTCAAAATAAAAAGTAAATACCCCCAAACTGAACAAAAGCAATGTCCTCATGCGAAAGATAAAACAATATAAAACATAGGACTTCCCTGACGAGCTTATTCTTTTGGTGGAGCATCCACATCCTCGCTCATCTCTTAATCAGAAGGGGGAAACACATGCAGAATTGGAGCAGTAGGGAACTGGCTAAGAGTAACGCCTGGGTACAGTTAGGCATGCATGGCATTTTGAGCAGCAAATTGGTCGACCATATATTTGTAGATGACATCTTGACGTTCTGAAAGACGGACATTCTGAGATTCAATATTGTAAAACCATCCGTCTATTTCGCGCTGGACTGCTTTAGGAACCACACCACGTTGAGCTGCGGAGGAAGGACCATAAGTAGGTGGAGCTTGAGAAGCTTCAACTTGGGGAATTATGAAACCCAATCCCCTCAGGTGGTTTGCTCCACCTATCCACACTTTATATCTGTTGATCAACTTGTGGTTCAAAATGGGCATTGGCGTTTGAATCATCTCATCTGATTTCCATTTGACCCCAAACTTAGCACACAAAACGCAGATAAGAGACGGATGAGGTAAGCCTCCTGTGGTCCCTCCTCGTGATGCTCGGAGGATGGACTGCTGGATAAGGTGGCCGACATCAATTTTGAAGCCTTTGATTATGGAATATAATAGCACCGCTCGCTCCCTAGTGACATGACTCACATCTGTGCATGGCATGAGTTTGGCGCAGATAAAAGTGTACCATGCCTTCCCATATAAACTCAGGTTAGAAAGCGGGAAAGTCATGCTACCACGTTCATGCACTGTCCATGTGGTGCTCGGTTGACAAAGTTCGCGAATTATCTTTTCATAGTCCGGCCCGTCACTCACAAGACTTGCATACTCATCGTGCAGTCCCTCTAGTGGTAGTTGATAGCACCCGTTTATGTCCTCGTCGCCAATTTCAACAATTTTGCCCCTCACAAACACCCCATAGTGGAAATGCTCAGGCACGTTGGCGTAGAACTCTTTAACTACTGCAATTACTGCTGGGTCTGGTTGTTCGGTGAGGGTGAACCAATTCCGCTCAGCTATCATAATTGCCATTTCTCCATCCTTTGATTGATCGGGTCTCAAACTGTGTTCGGGGACCATTGAGCAAGTAGCCATGCGGTTGTAGGGTTCTTGAGCCGCGACACTGACAAAACGCCGACTGTCAAATTTTGGGGGTGGGGTCGAAGCGGTCCCTGAACCTTCGCCACGTTGACGCTTGGAAGCCATGTATAGAATTCTACAAGTAAAGACATACACATGTATTAGCATTAGACAGAATTCTAGTTAGGAGACACGTATTCATGGTACTACCCCCAAACTTCAAAATATATGTGTACGTTGAGTACAGTGTTGGGGGTGTGGCATGACACATAATAACATGAAACTACACAATTGTACTGATTAGGCTCATGCATTCTTCAACTTCTATAACCGGCAAAAGACACACAAAATATGCCCAACAGATTTGTCATGTAAAGCAAGATGATCCATGTATGCAACAATTCGATCAAGCACTCTCCCACAATAGTGATTAATAGGTGTGACAGTAGGCTTATACTATTGTGGTGGCAAGATGGCAAGTAAATACAGTGTGAGGATATGGAGATATGTGCAAATTTAACCGTTAGCATTGATTCAGGCAATGTATTGAACACGTTATGGGCGACTCATAAATTGCTTTGAATCACTCTAGTTTTCTATCAAATCCCCTTCCTGGTATTCAATCATCATTGACACACAACATATGCCTACCAATTGAAAGTGTTTCACACACATGCAAGAAAATATAGCCATATAGATTGATGATATACATCCACACCATGACATCCTTTTAGCACTTACCGGTATGCAATTGAGATTGGTTGTAACAGAACTGAACATTAAATTCGTGCATACCTTGTATATGAGAATAGATGATGGGAATTACTGACCAAATTTGAGGAGAAAGAATCGCAACTGAAACTGTGGCACAAGTTTTTTTTTTTTGCTATATCAATATAATCAAGATTCAATTATTATGTGAAAGCTTTGGTGTTTATGAGATAAAACGTGGTGGGAAGTTAAGGAGAAAAAAAAAGAAATGGAACCGAACAGCTGCAGAAACCGCTCTTGATGTAACCGCTCCCCAGCCGAGTCTTTGGGTTATATAAATTTGATAACGTTGGTATTTGTGGATCGAAATCGGGAAAAGGCTTAGCGCCGGGGCGTTGTATTTGTTCATGAATGGAGCACCGGGTATTGTTAAGCGAGTGTTTCGACAATGAACACTAGCGCCACTGGCGGCCGTATATCTAATTGACAAGGAGTGTCGGTGACCGAGGATCGAGAATGTGGCGGAGGTGTCTAAATACAAGGGCCCTGGATCCTTCTTGTTTGCAAGCGCCGGGGCGCTAACCTTAAAACTCCGTATGTCCCTTAATGATCATCCTGCAACTGTTATGGGTGTAGAACAGGTAGATGTTATGCATATTTTCAAATGAAACGAATAAATTAAAAAAAACAAAATAAATGAAAGTAGTAATAAAATAAAATAAAATAACATGGGGCTGCCTCCCTATAGCACTTGGTTTACAGTCGTCAGCCCGACTTTGCAGTGTTGTTCAATTGGCCATTGGTTCAGAAAGGTACATGACCGTGGATTGGCATTCGATGGGTCCACTCCAGTAATGTTTCAAACGTTGGCCGTTAACCTTGAATTTTCGTTTTGAGTTCGGTTCTTTGACTTTGATGTTTCCGTGTGGAGCGACAGATATAATCACGAATGGCCCGAACCTCTGGGATTTTAATTTCCCAGGAAATAAACGCAGTCGAGAGTTGAAAAGCAAGACTTGTTGGCCCGGTTCGAATGTCCGATCAAGAATTTTCTTATCATGCCAGGCTTTGACTTTCTCCTTGTATAGTTTTGCGTTTTCATATTCATTGAACCGAAATTCGTCCATTTCGTTTAATTGCAGTAACCTTTTCTCACCCGCTGCTTGTAAATCAAAATTAAGTTTCCGAATGGCCCAATGTGCACTGTGCTCTAGCTCAATCGGGAGATGACACGCCTTTCTGTAGACCATCCGATAAGGTGACATGCCGATCGTATTCTTATATGCTGTTCGATATGCCCATAGAGCATCGTCAAGACGCAATGACCAATCTTTTCGTGACAGATTGACCACCTTTTCTAGAATTCGCTTGACCTCCCTATTCGAAACCTCCGCTTGACCATTGGTTTGGGGATGATATGCGGTTGCAATTTTATGACAAACCCCATACTTTACAAGCAATTTAGTGAATTACTTATTATAGAAATGAGTTCCCTCATCACTTATTATCGCCCTTGGCGTCCCAAATCGTGTGAAGATGTTTTTCTTCAAAAATCAGAGGACAATGTTGGCATCATTGGTGGGTAAAGCTGTGGCTTCTACCCATTTGGAAACATAATCGACTGCCAACAGAATGTACTGATTATTGAATGAGGATGGGAAAGGTCCCATAAAATCGATTCCCCATACGTCAAAAAATTCTACCTCCAAAATTGAGTTGAGTGGCATTTCATTGCGCTTGGAGATATTACCTACGCATTGGCATCGATCACACTTCAACACATAGAGATACGCATCCTTGAATAGCAAAGGCTAGAAAAATCCTGATTCTAACACCTTGGCTGCTGTTCGATCACCGGAATAATGGCCTCCATAATCTGATGAGTGGCAATGACCCAGTATGCTGTCCATCTCTTCATGTGGCACACAACGTCTAATCATTTGATCTACGCAGGCCTTAAACAGAAATGGTTCATCCCAATAATACTGTTTCACGTTGTGGAGGAACTTCTTACGTTGTTGTGAGTTCAAATCCGGTGGTAATACCTTAGCAACCACGTAATTCACGTAATCTGCGTACCATGGTAATATTGGGGTTACTCAGAGAAGTTGTTCATCCAAAAATTTCTCATTGATCACGATGTTGTCTTTTTGCTGGATGTCTGCATTCTCCAACCGAGAAAGATGATCAGCCACTTGATTTTCTGTACCTTTTCTATCCCGGATCTCCAAATCAAACTCTTGCAGCAACAACACCCACCGTATTAACCTTGGTTTAGTGTCCTTCTTCTCAATCAGATAGTTAATGGTAGAATGATCCGTATAGACAATTACCTTGGTCCCAATCAGATATGCTCTGAATTTGTCGAAGGCAAACACAACTGCAAGTAATTCTTTCTCGGTGGTTGTGTAGTTCAATTGAACATCTGTCAACGTCTTGCTGGAATAGTAGATAGTGTGAAAAATCTTGTCGTGACGTTGTCCCAATACTGCTCCAACTGCGTAGTCGCTGGCGTCGCATATCAATTCGAACTGTAAAGACCAATCAGGCGCCACAATAATTGGAGCAAAGACCAACATCTTCTTTAAGACCTCAAATGCCTTGATACATGACTGATCCATCTTGAAAGGCACGTCTTTCTACAACAGGGAACATAAGGGTTTTGAAATCTTGGAAAAATCTTTAATGAAGAGTCTGTAGAAACCCGCATGTCCCAAGAAGCTCCGGATTCCCTTCACAGATGATGGAAGGGGTAGTTTCTCAATTGTCTCAATCTTCGCTTTGTCCACCTCTAACCCTGCTGCAGAAACCTTATGTCCCAAAATAATCCCTTATTTCACCATAAAGTGACATTTTTCCTAGTTAAGAACCAAATTAGTCTCCACGCATCACTTCAACACTAAAATCAGATTTTTCAAACATAAATCAAAACTATCACCGAACACAGAAAAATTGTCCATAAATACCTCCAAATTCTACTCTACCATGTCGGAGAAGATCGCCATCATGCACCGTTGAAAGGTTACCGGTGCATTACATAACCCAAAAGACATGCGCCGGAATGCAAATGTACCGTAGGGGCATGTGAATGTAGTTTTCTCTTGATCCTCGGTGCTATGGCAATTTGATTATACCCAGATTATCCATCCAAAAGACAGTAGATCTGATGTCCTGCGGGCCTATCCAACATTTGATTAATGAATGACAAGGGGAAGTGATCCTTGCGTGTGGCTTTATTCAGCTTGCGGTATTCCATGCATACTCTCCATCCTGTAACAGTTCTAGTAGGGATGAGCTCATTAGCCTCATTCTTCACCACTGTCATGCCCCCTTTCTTTGGTACACACTGTACAGGACTCACCCATGAACTGTCCGAGATTGGGTAAATAATGCCGGCATCCAACCATTTTATGATCTCCTTTTTTACCACATCCTTCATAATGGGGTTTAGCCTTCTTTGCATCTCAATGGTTGGTTTTGCCCCCTCTTCCATTAAAATCTTGTGCATACAATAAGATGGACTAATTCCCCGAATATCTGCTATAGACCACCCAATTGCTGTTTTGAACTCTCGCATGACCCGTAGCAGTTTCTCCTTTTGCGTGTCAGTTAACTCCGTCGAAACAATAACTGGTAGGGTAGCGTCTTTTCCCAGATAAGCATACTGCAGATGAGATGGTAGTGGCTTTAATTCCAACACCGGTGGCTCTTCTATCGAGGGTTTGAACTTTTTACCTTCCATTTCGGGCCTCTCAAGGGTGTCGAATAATTGATTGCTTTTTCGGAAGACTGATGATGTATCTAGCCATTTGACATATTCAATATCCTCTTCAATGCCGCAATTGTCTGTTCCAAGCAAAATGGATTCAAGCGGGTCCTCTGAATAATTTCCACTAAACTTGTGATTAACCAATTCCTCCATGATATCAACCCGCAAACATTCACCTTTTTCTTTCGGGTAAGACATTGACTTAAAAACATTAAAGGTGGCCTGTTGATCTTCAACTCTTATCGTCAATTCACCTTTTTGCACATCAATCAAAGTTCTACCCGTTGCTAAGAATGGTCACCCAAGAATTATTGGAATTTCGCTGTCCACTTCACAATCCAAAATAAAGAAGTCCGCAGGGAAGATGAATTTATCCACTTTAACTAAAACATCCTCAACAATACCTCGTGGATATGTAACCGATCTATCCGCTAACTGGAAACTGATATTTATTGGTCGTGGATCCTGAAGCCCAAACTGGTTGTAGACGGACAATGACATCAAATTTATACTGGCCCCCAAATCACACAATGCTCGACCCGAAAACTAATTTCCAATTTCACATGGAATATTAAAGCTACCTGGGTCCTTAAGCTTCGGTGGTAACTTATTTTGAATGATCGCGTTGCATTCTTCGGTCAATGCCACTGTTTCGAACTCACCCAATTTCCTTTTTCTTGACAAAACCTCCTTCATAAACTTGGCATAACTCGGCATTTGTTCCAAGGCTTCGGCAAAGGGAATGTTGATATGCAGCTTTTTGAAGATATCCAAGAATCGTGAAAATTGCTTGTCCAACTTGGCTTTCTGAAACCTCTGTGGATACGGTATGGGAGGCATTACGCTGGTTGGTTCCGGTTCTTTCTGCTCTAAGGTCTCATCTTAATGTTTTCCGGTGTCCAGAACTTCCTCTATTGTACTTGTTGCGTTATCCTTCTCTTCCTTATCCTTGACTGTCTCTTGCAATTCCTTTCCACTTCGTAGAGTTACGGCCTTACAATGCTCATCTCTGCCTGGATTTTTCTTTGTGTCACTCGGAAGTGTTCTAAGTGGTCGGTTATTCAGCGCATGTGCTATCTGCCCCACTTAATTTTCCAGATTCTTGATCGACGCACTTTGGCTTTGCATATTCAGCTCTATTTGATTAATTTTTTTCTCATTTGCCTCGTTCATTTTTTCAGACGCTTTAACAAATCTATCCAAGGCTTCTTCCCAACTTGCTTTCCGCTCTGGTTGTTGTGTCTGATTTTGAAATCCGGATGTGTTTTGTTGTCTTGGTGCTTGAGCTTGAGCTTGATTGTTACTCCATGAAAACCCTGGATGATTTCTCCAACCTGGATTATATGCGTTTTGATTTGGGTAAGGTTGGGTAGATCGATTATAGCTCCCTACGAACTAAACTGATTTAGAATTTATGGCACATTGATCTATAGCATGACCCCCAGCACATAATTCACAAACTATTGCTACCTGCTGTGTGGATTGTGGACGCCATGTTTCCATCTGCTTAGCCATTGCGGCCACTTGTGCTGTTAATGCTGTCATCGCATCTACGTCAAACTTTCCCGGTGTTCTCGGAGGGTTATACCTAGTCATGGGCCACTAATAGTTGTTGGTGGCCATTACCTCTAACAGCTGATATGCCTCATCAAAACTCTTAGACATGATCGCTCCCCCTGCTGCAACATCAATACTGGCCCTCGTGGACGCATGCAAACCATCACAAAATATCCCTAATTGCATCCACTGCGGAATTTCGTGGTGTGGGCACTTACGGAGCATATCCTTAAATCTTTCCCACGCCTCATATAACGATTCTGAGTCAAACTGTGCGAAGGTGTGAATATCGTTCCGTAGTTTTGCCAACTTCGCTGGTGGGAAAAACTTTGCTATAAATTTTTGAGCTAAGTCGTCCCAAGTGGTGATTGAGCCAGGAGGCAAAGAGTGTAGCCAACTTCGCGCTTTATCTTTCAAGGTAAACGGGAACATCCTCAACCTTGTAGCATCTTCCGATACATTCTTGAATTTGAAGGTGTCGCAAACTTCCAAGAAACTTAAGATGTGCTCATTAGGATCATCTATCGAACTACCCCCAAACTGACATGTATTCTTTAGCATCTGAATTGTTCTCGGTTTAATCTCAAAACTGTTTGCATTGATCGCCGGCCTCCTAATACTCGACTGTATATCCGTGACATTCGGCATGGCATAGTCCCTAAGTGATTTCTTGTCGTTCCCTGCCATGTTTGCTGGAATTTCTTGTTCTGCCAGTTCTTCTTCCACAGGTGACACTGCACTAGTCAACTGCAATTTCTGGAACTTCCTTTCAATATCGTCTGTATAAGGAAAAAGTTCCTTTTTTGCCCTTGATCTAGTGTGCATACACTCGCAATAACGTTTAAATTAAGACTGAATTGATTATAACTAATATGGAATTAATACTAATAAAGAAGTCCCCAATAATGGATACAAAAACTTGTTGGTTGATTTCACAATCAGAGAAAACGTGCAAGTATACACGGTCAACAAGTAATAGAGTGATAAGATAGAGTGTCGATCCCACAAAGAATTCTAATTAATAAATTCCAACTACTAGCACTATATCAATTCAATTTTATTTAAACAACCAATAATTGTGATTTTTCGACTTAAGAAAACGAAATTAAAACAACTAAAAGATATTATTCTAAAATAAAGCAAATAAACAAAACAAAAATTTGATTGAATTCAGATAAATAAGGATTATTACTCCAATATCCCCAATTATGATCTATAAATCAATTATCCAACTATCCCAATTATTATGTCTACTGAATTGTTAACATGAATTCTTAAGTGCCCAAAAGTCCTTTTCCAAGTGATCAATTGCCTTCTATTTAACCCAAATTAATCTTGCTATATTCCTATGCAAAACAATTGAATTAAACTCTTTTCAATCTCAATTCCTTATGTGTTACATGCGGCAAACATATATTTCCATTCTATTCACAAACCTAATTATTCACTGTGCAAATAACTAAGTCACATGTCACCATGCCCAGTTCTAACCCTAGAATTCCTCTTTCAATTCCTTCTAGAGTAAAAAGGTAATTATTGGCCAGATAATTAATCAATAAATTCATGGCAAGATGAACAATTCACTTCACCATAAATAATTGGAATAAATCAAATAATTAATTCATAATCATAAAAGGTTCAATTGGAATCTTAATTAAAGAAATTAGTTCATAACGGAAATTAAAACCAATAATCTTTTGCAAATCATCTTTAATGAATTACACCAATTGGAAGAATAAAGAAGAAGGAAAAACTCTAAGTAAACTCTGCAAAATTCTCCTCTTGAATCTTTGATCAGCCTCCAATTGTGTAGAATCCCCCCTACTCCAATAGAAATAATCCTTATATACTTCACTTGTCCAACCACAATCCCTTTCCAACTCAAATTGCCAAATAACCACCACTTTAATGCAAGTCATCTGCCTAGTCAACGCACGCGCCTTGGTCAACTAAATTTCCTCCCAGTAGCTTTGGCTACCGATTAGTATCTTAAGTTATAAGCGCCCATTACCGGTATGCAAAAAGTGACTATTATGCCCCTTTTCAGCTCAAATTCTCCCAAGTGTTCTTACAACACCCAAATCTGCAATATAACAACTAAACACGGTAAAAACAAATCTAAATGCTTTGAGAATACAATAAATTAAGTCCAAATATATCCAATTCATGGGTATATTACCCAATCATCACTATGTAATAAACATAGTTTAACAATTTTAATTTATATCACCCTAATTGTTTATTTAGGGTTTCTATTTCCAATCTTATGGAATTTAATTAATATACATGTAACTTTAACCTATAACCTAATTAGGTTTGCTTTAATTAGATTTAAAATTAGTAATCACTTGAAATAGTCCAAATTAATCTATTAGGTTAGTATAACTTTTAAATACTAACATTTCCTCAATACCATAACCCTTAGGTTATTTAATTACCACACCTAATATATATATTAGGTTGCATAACTTAATTCTTAATTCACTTGAATTAATTCTATGACCACTAAATAAAAGTAGCCCTTTAGGTCATTTAAATCTCATGCCATATTTAAATAACTTATTTAAGTTATACAATTTATATTGTATAATTAAATTAAATTTCCTCTTCCTCTTCATAAATTATTTTTAAACAATTTATTTATATATAAATATATAATTTAATATTTTCAATCATTTATTCAAATATGAATTTAATTTATTAACTACTTGATACCAATATTCATATTTACATATTGGATCTCATCTCATATTTTTTGCTTTTCTCCTTTGGTATAATATTATATATTATACCATTATTCAAATAACATATTTCACTTCTCACACTAATTTTGACTTTTCTCTATAAAAAGTCAATCGTTAACCTCGACTTAAGTCAACCTTTACACATTTTGTGTTTCTTGTCCATTCTCGACTAATCTTGGTGTTCCTTTGACCTTGGCGAAAGCGTCCATGCTTCAAAATTATATCTATAAATCAAATTTTGAGTTTTAAATTACTCCCTTCTTATTGCAAATCGTATTAACTAATGACTTTATACTTATTCAAATTCTTATTTGCCAGTCAAGGCCAACGTTCAAGCTATGTTAATTACTAACAAAGTTTTATCTTGATCCTTATATCATTAACTTAATTCATCACTCCTCTTGCTAAAATATATATAACACCTTACTAAGTATATATATTTCTATACATATACTCATCTTCGTGTAACCTCATAGCATCTCTTCATGTGAAATCTTATTTCCTTAATAAAATTTCCATATGTACTTATATAACATTTCTTAGACTATTCAGTTCACATCGAATTTATAGGTATCGTAATACCTTATTCTTGATATTCGTTGAAGTACATATTAATTCATATCTAGGGTTTAGAAATTTTATAACCTATATTTTCTCTATTCTCATTCGAATAGCAAACCATATAGGTTTTACTTGAAAATTTTAAATAAATCCTCAAATTCTCATCTAGGTTTCATTCTTTAACCGTTATTCTAATCATTCAAGATTTTATGAATTTTCAGGTTATCACATTCACCCCTTCTTCTAAGAATTTCGTCCTCGAAATTAAAGCATACTAATCTCTGCTTATTCTCTTGATCAAAACTAGGTTGTTAACTTAACCTTTACAATTTCCTCCTTTGAGGATTTCTCATCTATTATCATACTTCACCATAACTACTCACTAGGAGTTTACATCCTCTACACATTCATCAAAACTAGGTTGTCATAATAACCTTTATTCAATCATCTCAAATTCTACTCGTACACAACGAGTTCACACTATTTCATATCCATCATCATATTCTACAACAACATTACTCTAAAGAGTTTAAAATATTTTCATATCTCATGCGAGGGATCACAAAACTATGAACTTTGAGGTTTAGGGGTATTTCTACTCGCTACCTCTTTCAATTCTGAAAGAAAGGTACTCTATCTCTTAAACATTTCTTTAATAGGTATGTTTACAATCACGAAGAAGGTAAGCTGCCGTCAGGTACTTTAGATGATCACTATTGTACCTTAGTAATCTGAAACGATTATATGCATTCTTAGATTGGAATATTTTATCCAATTAGTATATCCCCATTTTCGGGGTTGTTCACCTTCGGACTTATCATAAGATTCCTCACCAAAACAATTTGGTTCTAAGATAAGCTTTCAAAGAATACTTTGAATTTCATAAACATTTGTCTAGTCAATCAAATAGCTTAGACGCATATCAATAATTCAAATTTCAATCGAAACATTTCTATCCAAATTCAGTTGACAATAAATTATCTTTAAAATTCTAAAAATCATTTTGACGTCATGATACCGCACTGTATTTACAGTCCGTTTGAGGATTTCGTCATTTTGTGAGTTTGCCATACTACATCATTCTATAGTGGGTTGACGATCCTTAGATCACATCCGACACTAAGTAATTCTGCATTGAAAACTCCGTCATTTTTATCATTCTGCATTAGGTTCCATGATACATTGATGATATAAAAATACATTTTGATAATTCAAATCATTTTCGTCTAGCCGAAACAAGTAGCATAGACTATTCTTTAAATCGTTCAAAAATCTTTACAAATTAGTTTTATAATCTCAACAGGTAACGAGGTGTCGGTGGCCCAAAGTCCACACATACACAAGGGTCACCAAAGGTTGAGAATAAAAATTCATTTTTTCAAAAGCACATAGTGCGTATTTAGCTTGATGTCAAAAACTTTGAAGTCTAGCATAGCTAGAAGATTTGGAATACCTATGCTTCCACCATCAACTTCACTTTCTCTACTGATCCATTGCTTAATAATTCTATCTATTCATATAATCCTCAATGCTCCATTCACAACTTTTCTATACCCCAGTCCATCAAACTTACCACACATTAAGTGTCCAGGAACTTTCCACAATCATATGAGTTTAAGAACTTATCCTAGTCAGACTATAGGCGTCCATTCGCTAAGGGGTTCAAAACATACCATATGATTATGAGTCATGAACTTACCATAAGTATGAGTTTTAAGAACAAGCAACTTAACCTTATATCCTCTACCTATTCGTTATACACATGAGAAAAGAATCACCTTATCAACATGCATATAGCAAATAGCGCGACACATACATTTCAATGATTATCAATGTAAGAAACTAAGTGGCCATCAAACCAAACTCGACCACTAATCAATATAGGAAGCTAAGCGGACAATTCTCCGCCCATACAAAGAATTGGTCAACCTAACCACTATATCAACCAGGAAGCTAAGTGATTCTAAAACCAAGTACAAATTCCCCGCCCATACAAGAAATCATACAACTCAGCTACTGACATGAGTCCTCAATTGAAATCCCACATAAACTTAGCTATCTCTTTTCTTAATACGAATTTTCTTTAATCCGTATATAAACATTTATCACTCTTTTCTGAGTTTACATCGTACCATTTCATAGTACCTTATCTTTATAGCGTCAAGCTATATTATTCCAATCACTTAACATATCATATGTTATTTAATAATTTAACCTGATCACGTAGTGATCTTATTTCGTAATCATTTCTCCTTATACTTACGATCGTTTTTATATTACGATCTTGTTATTCTTCTCTTTAATCATATTATATTATGATTTTATTTACACTTTTCATCTTATAGACATCGTCTATTTAGTATCATCTTTCATCTCTATTACTGGAGTCAGGTAACTCCGGATTCTTATCCTTATATCTCTTTAAGATTCTTCTTTGAATCTTCTTTATCTTTCTCTTTACTTTAATGATGAATTTCTTAAATTCATATCCTATCCCTTAAACTCGATCTGAGTTTATTCCTTATCATCGTCTACGCGGTTATAGCCTAAGGTACCCCTACCTAAGGTTTATAACCTACGGCTTTGATACCAACCTGTGACGTCCCCAAATCCGGGTACTTTTTACCTCAGATCTGGTACATTACGATACATCATTTCTATAACTACTGCGGAAGATATAAACATAAATTATTTATACAATAAACTTTTACAACATAATCCACAAGGTCTACAACCTTAACTTAATACATACCTTCAATAACTTAAAAGGTTTATAATGTTATTTGCATCAAATAACTTAATAGTTAAACTTGGAATTCACCTTTACCACTGTCGTTCTTCGAGCCTTCGTTTTAATCTGAAATTTGTTATCATGATATAGTAAGGATGAGCAACTATTTCACTACTACAAAACAGTAAATAGATAACGCGAAAAAAACGTTGTGGTTTCAGTCAGAAAAACGTCGTGGTTAAGGGTGTTATCTATTTGACACCCTTACACAACGTTTTTAAAACGTTGTAGTTAAGCACATTACACAATGTTTTTAAGAAAAAAACGTTTTAAATTTGTTATCCATAAATTAACAGATGCTTAAAAACGTTGTAGAAGGTATGATTCCACAACGTTTTCTGGATAAAAACGTTGTAAAAAGTATAATTACACAACGTTTTTAAAATGTTGTAGATTAAAGAAAAAAGAAAAAAAAAATTGGTTCACCTACATTACCAATGCACGTGCAATATGCTAATGCCATGATATATAGCTAAAAGGTCTAAATTCTTATTTAAATTTAAAGCCAAAATGTATCAACCATTCGAAATACATTCCAATAATACCATTCGTGTAATTCAAATTACTACATCCACAAAATATATACCAAACTATCATATATGCTCTACATGTAGCTGCTCACATACGTTGCCCGCTCATCCCGTACTTCGTCAAAATATCATATATGCCTTCAATACTATCATCTTTCATGCAAATCAGGAAGCAGCTACTCAACTGCCAAGAATAGCAAGAGAGCTATATCAGCAGGCTGTTAAAAATTATATCATATCAGTCCATGAACCACATAAGACAGTAAGGCAGAAAAACTCAAGGGAGTAGACACTTCCTTTCGGCCAACATCATAAACCAAGAATCTCACAGATCAACAGACAAATTGGGTAGAGTAGTAGCGTAGAGCGTACAATATAACCTCGTGCACATACCCATATATAGAAAGAAAGGAAGTATGCCAATTAATTAATAATCAACGAAGATCACCTCCTAATCATCTCATCCACAGAAAGACAGGGATACCAGCCAAATAATGATCATATGAAAACTTACAGCGACTCCAAGACAAGTGCTTGTGGAGAACAGGTAAAAGAAATCCAGAAAGATGCCAACAACTGCCCAGCCATTAAACTCTAACTGACTGGCCTGACCTGCAGTGTGCACTGTATCGGTTGATGAAAAGATGGTTCCAATACCTAGGGATTAAGACAAAAATCACAAAAATACATAATGTTGCTGCTTTTAGCACATTTTGAGTTAATTATTGACAAAAGCTATCACGAATAAGGCCATTGCTTGTTTTATCCATTCTTATCCACTAAGGGGTTAACATTGTTATCATATCTGTTGGCAGATTTTGTTCAGCTCCAGACTTGGGCGAAGCCTCAAACTCAACCTATAACATTGCAGAGAAATTAAGTTATCATCAAAGCTCATTGCCTTCTATCTATGGCAATATGAAGTAGCTGCAGATATGCAGAAGATGGTCTAGAATGACTCTACATATACAGATATAGTACAAGTTTTGTGCAACAGAAAACCAGATATAGATATAGGTGTAACTTGCAGAAAATCATTGTCACCGAGTATTTCAGTTGACAATATCCTTACCACTCAACAACTAGGCAAATTCTCAGTCGTGAAATGCAGTCTATTGAGAAAATTTAAAGCTCGATGAAAATGAAAACTTCAAAGCAAAAATTAGCACCCAAAAAAAAAATCAAAGCAAGACAAAATAGAATTGAAAAGAAGACCATCAAAGAAGTTACAAGTTTGCGACGCTGAGTTTGAGATGGGACATAGATTAAATTAATATCAATAAACACCAAACTCCATCCACATCACATTCTATAAAATTAATAATTCCATGAAGAGAGAGTAACACACTAAACATCGGGCATGTCATTGTAACAGACATTTTAAGCAAACTGCATAATGTCTCTATTCGGGTCAAAGAATTATTAGAAAATGCAGCACTTGCATTGCAACAACTGAAAGATGTCCATTTTTGAAAATTTTTGTATAATTTTGAGTTAAATTTTTGCCTATTCTTAAGTCTATTCAAGAAAATAAGTTACTAAAGCATAGCAATGTTTGAATAATTGCAATCTATGATAAGATAGACTGCAAAAAGATACTGCCAAGCAGTGATTACAGTGATAATTAATGGAACCAGTGTTACCTAAAACCCAATGTTTGAATAATTGCAATCTATGATAAGATAGACTGCAAAAAGATACTGCCAAGCAGTGATTACAGTGATAATTAATGGAACCAGTGTTACCTAAAACCTGGAACCCTTCATGATTCATGCATTTTCAAGTTTGGGTTGTTTAGAAACACGATAATCATAGCAAAAAGAACCATCGAGTAGTTTCAATATATCACCAGGCACATCCTTGAACTGAATACGAATTGCTGCAAGCTACTAGTAATGGTATCTACTAGAACATTATAACATTATCAAACCTCAATCATTCAGCCAGTAAAAAAAAACCATATTCCAAAACACTGAACAATTTTAGACCATCATTATAATAAAATTAGTATTAGACTCTAGGTGTCGCAGAAGCACAAACTTTTCCAAAGACACAAGGAAAAGAATAAATTTGATCATTCATTCTTGCATCTGAAGCACTTGCATAAATAAATAACGTATGGTAGAGGAAACAAAATCAGGCAATCATATAGTTCTAAGAAAACAAAGTAAAAAGAATTACTGTAAAGTGGCAACGGTTCATAGACATTTTCAACTTTAAGTGAAGGGGTTTGAAACCTCATAATACATAAAATAACAGGTAAAAGAAAAGGAATAAGTAAACATAGCAAAAGAAAGAAAGGGACGAAAAAAAAGAAATATGAAAATAAAAGAAGTCATCAAGATAAAAGTAAATATTTGCTAGAAACTCCAACCTTGTGTATTTCTTTTAGTCTACCAAACAAACATCAGCTCATGTCTGACACATTGTGAAACAATACCAATCAAACTAATTATAAAGTAGCTATGGAGCATGGACTTTTACAATATTAAATGGTGGGGTATGAAACCATCAACAATCATAAATAGAAAGAAAAGAACAGAAATACATAAACAGAGAAAAGAAACGAAGGAAGAAGAAAGTTTGAAAATAAAAGAAGTCGGCAAGAAAGGATATAACATTTCTATAAACTCCCAACTGTGTTACAATGTCTTTTAGTCTATCAAACATCATAGCTCACATGTACATAATGGTGAAACAATACCACCCACAAAATCAAACACAGAAAATATGTTTTGACATGCTGCATTAACACATTGATCGTATGCTGAAATTTCCAGAAGATTACTTGAAGCATTCCCCTTGAGCATATATATAGGCAACTAAATGTAAAGTTAGTCAATGACATAACCCAGATCAGATAGTCTAGAGTCAAAACTAATGTCAATTATTCAGTTACCTTTTTAGCATTCAACTCGATTCAACTCGAATTAAATAATTTGATTACTCCTTATTCACCAAGTCATCATTTACCTCCATTTCCTCAACCTTGCTGTTAAGTCGATCAAAACTTCATGATGGCACACCTTAATGATGGCACACCTTACAGATAGTATCAAAGCCAACATTAGCTTCAACAAACTGGTTTTTGAGATCTCCATTCAATGTAACAGGAACACCAACCCCCTGCAGATTCCAAACCTATATATAAACATTCTTACACGAATTATGTCTAGCACATAGCCATATTTTTAGAACTTATAACACAATGATGATTGTCTTAATAGACTGCCCCAAAACCATTTTAGCAATGGCTCATACAGTGTACATCTATATACAAAACCTAAAAAAAGATTTGTAACTTTATCAACATAATCTCACTTTTTTCTTATTAAACTTCTTCATTTTATCTTAAAGAAACAAACTTAATCAGCAAATTTCTGAACCTCCCACTCTATGGAAGGAAACAATATGAAAAATAATAAAAAAAGAATTTTTTTTTTGAGCTGTATGCTTTAACATGGTCACACAGTTCGATTAGAGCAATATGACTGCTTCAAATTTTGTTAATAAAGTACTTTTCCTAATCTTCTCAAGTATATTTACGGGTCAAAATCTAGTAGAAAAAACATAAGATTCAAACAATTTCATTTAAGTGAATCGTAGTGTGCATATCTATTGAAATTTTTTCAAACAAAACAAAATTAACCTGAAAAACTAGTTCACAAATCCGTATAGTAAATAACATGAAGGATGGTTTCAAAGTTAGAGGTTTGAAAATCTATTACAAATAAAAAATAAATAACACAAAAAATCTAGTACCGATCTTCTTCCGGCGAAGACTCTGCCACGCCGTCGACAGCGGCTGCATCCGCCGCTTTCTTCGCAGCTTCGAACAGCTCAATGAGACAGCGCCGCCGTCGGCTAGGCCAGTTCTATATAAACAAGATCTGAGATGAAGTTGATGGACCTGGAGGGCTTGAGAGGGCTAGGGCTTCGATTGAGAGGTATGATAAGGTATGAAATCACACTAGGACTTCGATTGAGAGGTATGATAAGTTTTCGCAGTTCGATTGAGAGAAGGAATAAGGTCTGAGTATAGGAAGCAAGTGACCGAAACCCTCGTTTAAGTCTAACCCATCGTTTTAATTTCAAATTTTTGCTTCCGTCTTTTTATTTTTGTGCTCCGTGTTTTTTTTATAGACAACGTTTTAAAAAAAAAAACGTTTTCTATTTAAAATTTAAAAATTGCCTTTATAAATAGATAACGTTTTTTCATACTTATCTACAACGTTTTATTAAAAAATATTGTAAAAAAAAATACCATAAAAACATTATGGTTTAAGTGTTGTCTATTTAGTATTTTGTAGTAGTGTTTTTCCCAACAAGTTTAAGTACAATGAAGATATAAGGAATAAACTTTCAAGTTTTCAACAATGTAATATAATTGAGGAAGAACATGAATCAAACTTCAATAACTGAAAAACTGAATAATTATGTTGAGTGGTCAACAATGACCATGAACAAATTTAACTGAACCTTATGGTAATGAAGGTGATCGTACCTTTCATACCGATGAACATATCTGACATGCACTTTAAGTGCGAATCAATAATCAAATATGTGGAATAATTATCAATAATTAATCCACTAGCATGTTTGAAACATAATAACTCGAATTTGAGTTAGGAGACTTGCCATAATGCGAATATTCAATAATAATATTAGATGTGGAATAATCAACAACAATTATCCACTAACATGCTTCGAAAAGTAATAACTCGAGTTTGAGTTAGAGAACTTGCCTGTTTGACGAGCTACGACTAATTAGCTTTAATTAAAACTCTTTGAATGATCTAGCATTGACAATGTTGGTCTATTAATTAGTACTGCATATAATTGTACGTCTATAGGCTTACTTTTGCTATTATCCAGCAAATAATTCAATTACAATGTACACATAGTATAATGTACCATCATTAACCCTATAAGATAATTAATAAATCTTAGGTTAATGATTTTATAAATTTATAAGGTCTTTCTTAAATAATAAACACTTATTAGATCCTTAAATAATTATTTATAATTGTTTAATTAATGAATCATTTAAATAATCTTTATTTATCTTCATTTAATTACCTTTTAATATTAGTTAAATCGTAATTAATTAATTACCTTTAGTTATTATTTAATAAATAATAGCTAATTACATCTACTTATTATTTAATGTTAATTAAATATTGAATAATTAACATTATTTGTCATTAATTATTCTTTCTTATTAACTTAAGAATAATTATCATTTATCCTATTTATTATATAATCTTAATTAAATAATCAATAATTACTTTATTAATACTAACTCTACTTAATTATCACCCAATACTACTTAGATAATAATTAAATAGTTAATTACATTCAAATTCATGTAATTAGTTTAATAATCCATTAATTACATTAAAAGTTATAAATTAGTAAGTTTTAAATGATTTTAAATGAGTTTAAACCACTAATTACTAAATAATTAGCTAAATGCCCAGAAAAATTTTGAATTAAATATATTAATATTTTCAGAATTTTATAAAAAATTTGGATCCAAGAACCACCATCGGGCCCTACTTGAAGTGGCCAAACCGTTCATAGGAATGTTCCGTAGGATTGATTCACCCAAACCTAGCAGAGCTTTTTAAGATTTTTGATTTTTTTTTCTAGATTTGGGGTCCTTCACTAAAACTTGAATAAAATGAAACCTATAACTCCGATTTGGGTCCAATTGGACTCGTTGGATTCGTATCTTCCCGAAATACAGTTTCCATTCATCAAACATCAAATATGGATCTGTTTTGGTCCCGGAAATTGGTCCGTAAGTATCAAGTTTATTGCACATGAGTTCTTTAGTTGAGGTGTTCTAGTAATAAATCCATATCTCACTCATTTTTAACATTTTACATGCTTCCAAAGGGTTTTACTCTTAACTCATAGCTCTAGCATACCAAGAAACAAAATCACAAAAACCATTTGTAGATTTCAAAATGAAAAGCATAGATCACCCCTTTAAATTAGGTTTTTCCCAAAAACTACTTTAGCTTCCTTTCTTTCAAAATTTTCCAACATAAACTATATAGATGGATATGTTAAACATATTATACTCAAGATTTAACATTCATATAAGACTCTAGCCAATTAAAACTTGCATTTTCATGAATCTCTCACAAGATCACATAGAACATACAAAACATAGAAACTAGGATTTGATTTCTTACCTTGTCTTGTGGGATGCTCTCCTTCTCTTTTCAAAGTAGGTTAGGAACTTGGGATACATGATCAATATACTCCTCCCCTCTTACTAAGAACCAAACCTCTCTCTCTCTTTTCATCTCTTTGTGTTCTTGGCTAATTGAGAGAAAAATAGAAGAAGAAGAAGAAGAATGGTGGAGAATGAAATGAAGTTGTAATGTTGGTGATTAACTAATATCTCCCATGTTCTTTTTGTCCCTTGGATAAAAGGGTTAGCCTTATCTCTTCCCAATCATGCCTAATCATGCCATTAAGGTTACTAATTAGCTTTTCCACCAATGGTGGCATGACACACTTGTCCTTATGTGTAAGACTTCCTACTTTTGGAACTTGATTAGCTTACTTACTTTGACTTAAAAAGCCTAATATGGCTGGATCTATATGCCCAATAACCCATCCATTTTGCCTTTATTTTAATGCACAAATTAGATTAATCAAAGGTTTAAAATACTCTTAATAAAGTGAGCTAAATGTGGGCTTGTATTTTATTTCTTTTGGGCTTCTCCTTTAATTGTTTTGGGCTATGTAATAAATATAGTTTAACAATTTTAATTTATATCACCCTAATTGTTTAGTTAGGATTTCTATTTCCAATATTATGGAATTTAATTAATATACATGTAACTTTAACTCATAACCTAATTAGGTTTGCTTTAATTAGATTTAAAATTATTAATCACTTGAAATAGACCAAATTAATCTATTAGGTTAGTATAACTTTTAAATACTAACATTTCCTCAATACCATAACCCTTAGGTTATTTAATTACCATACCTAATATATATATATATTAGGTTACATAACTTAATTCTTAATTCACTTGAATTAATTCTATGACCACTAAATAAAAGTAGCCCTCTGGTCATTTAAATCTCATACCATATTTAAATAACTTATTTAAGTTATACAATTTATATTGTATAATTAAATTAAATTTCCTCTTCCTCTTCATAAATTATTTTAAAATAATTTATTTATATATAAATATATAATTTAATATTTTCAATCATTTATTCAAATATGAATTTAATTTATTAATCGCTTTCGATACCAATATTCATATTTACATATTGGATCTCATCTCATATTTTTGCTTTACCTCCTTTGGTATAATATTATATATATATACCATTATTCAAATAACATATTTCACTTCTCACACTAATTTTGACTTTTTTCCATAAAAGTCAATCATTAACTTTGACGATAAGTCAACCTTTACACATTTTGTGTTTCTTCATCCATTCTCGACTAATCTTGGCTCCTAGGACGCAACCGAAGCGATCCATGCTTCAAAATTATATCTCTAACTCAAATTTTAAATTTTAAATTACTCCCTTCTTATTGCTATTCGTATTAACTAACGACTTTATACTTATTCAAATTCTTATTTGTCAGTCAAGGCTAACGTTCAAGCTATGTTAATTACTAACATAGTTTTATCTTGATCCTTATATCATTAACTTAATTCATCACTCCTCTTGCTAAAATATATATAGCACCTTACTAAGTATATATATTTCTATACATATACTCATCTTCGTGTAACCTCATAGCATCTCTTCATGTGAAATCTTATTTTCTTAAAAAAATTTCCATATGTACTTATATACCATTTCTTAGACTATTTAGTTCACATCGAATTTACAGGTATCGTAATACCTTATTCTTGATATACCTTCAAGTACATATTAATTCATTTCTAGGGTTTAGAAATTTTATAACCCATATTTTCTCTATTCTCATTCGAATAACAACCCATATAGGTTTTACTTGAAAATTTTAAATAAATTCTCAAATTCTCATCTAGGTTTCATTCTTTAACCTTTATTCTAATCATTCAAGATTTTATGAATTTTTGGGTTATCACATTCACCCATTCTTCTAAGAATTTCGTCCTTGAAATTAAAGCATACTAATCTCTGCTTATTCTCTTGATCAAAACTAGGTTGTTAACTTAACCTTTACAATTTCCTCATTTGAGGATTTCTCATTTATTATCATATTTCAGTATAACTACTCACTAGGAGTTTACATCCTCTAGACATTCATCAAAACTAGGTTGTCATAATAACCTTTATTCAATCATCTCAGATTCTACTCGTACACAACGAGTTCACACTATTTCATATCCACCATCATCACATTCTACAACAACATTACTCTAAAGAGTTTAAAATATTTTCATATCATGCGAGGGATCACAAAAACTATGAACTTTGAGGTTTAGGGGTATTTCTACTTCTTACCTCTTTCAATTCTGAAAGAAAGGTACTCTACCTCTGAAACATTTCTTTAATAGGTATGTTTACAATCACAAAAAGAGGTAAAGCTAGATGTACTTTAGATGTAGTGGGGCCCATGTATGGATAATGATTTTGGTGGGAGGGAAAAAAATGTCAGGAGGAAAAATGATGGGGGGGAGGGTAATGGCGTGGAAGGGAGGGAGTACATATAATATATATATATATATATATATATATATATATAATAAGTTTTGTTTTATATGAAAAATAAAATATATTATATTTTATTATGCATAATATTTGCATTGTGTGTATAGTGCTTGCATAGTAAAACTTGTGAATTCAATTTCGGCGCCCGTGAATTTGTCTGATTTTCATACTGTGCGTCCGTGAAAATTCTATATAGTATCCTTCCATTCTCCTATAAATAGGATGCTTAGTTAGAATTGAAAATCACACTAGAATAAGAGAATTCTTCTTCTATAATATTGAGCGTATTTCTTTAGAGTTTTAAGAAGCTTTGAGCGTAGAAAACAGTAAAAGTTTTCTTCTAGAATATCCCCACTATACCAGTTGGAATACTCTCCTTTTTAAGGTAAGGGATATTATTTTTGTTCAATATTCGTTTAAAATAATATTTTCTTCCATACTCTGTAGTATGTAAGTAATATTATTTCGTTTCAGATTCAGAATTCTACAATCATTTTGTTATGTTTTGGCTTCTATACTCCATGAAATATTATTCTGAACATTCTTGATAAGTTTTAACATTTTCATGCCGGAGTACTATTCACAGGGTACTATTCTCGAATTATTATTCATGGGGTACTATTCACTCGAGCACTATTCACCCGGGGTACTATTCATGACAAAAATTATTTTTTTTTTCGGTTCAAATTATTTTTGATACAATATTATTCTTGAATTTTACTCCACAAAGCAGTATCATGTTGACAATTTGGACGTTTTTGAATTCTGGTTAAATTAAATTATAAATCTTTAAAATTTATCCTTTGCTTTCATTTAATTGAATTCTTATATCATTGTTATCATCCTCATGCTTACATTGTTATGAATGTAATCTTTAACCCGTAGTGCATAGATGGACTGTTGATCGGTATGATTATGACTAGAGATCATTCGGTATAATCATGACCTGTAATGTTACAAATGATGTGGTAAAAGTCCTCATTGGTCCGTAGTGCATTGATGAATAGTTGTTGGCATGATCATGACCATTGATGATTACACGAATATCCTTGGCCCGTAGTGTGACGCCCCCAAAATTGGTATACATCACCCATCTTGAGTCGCCAAATACATGGTACAAAATTCGAATACAACTTAATTATACAACAGTCGTGTAAAATACGACAAAACATAATCTAAGAGTTTTAATATGTATATTGTCATCTAGACAGTATACAAACTCAATGAAGTCCTCATTACATTTATTATCACACTATTTATCAGAATAGTGAGGACCTCTAATGCTATCATCCGGATCGCTACTCCTTTCCCCAGGCTAAATCATGGCTATATTCTCATTTCACGAAGAAACGAAAAGAAAGGGTGAGCTCAACTAGCCCGGTAAAAAATATTATGACTAAGATAATGCGAAATAAATTATCATCGGTCTTCAACAATGTTAAGCCGATAAAATACAATAGACATCAAGTTTAACTGCAGCGAAATAAGCAATCCATTAGAAGAGTCAAGTAGAGAATAAAACCTACTATCTTCTATGATTTAAAAATGTTTTCATCAACTTTTATCGCTGAGACTCAGCTTAATAAATAAATCACATCATCGAATCATCCCTGCACTATGGGCCAAGGATATTCATTAAATCATCAATGGTCATGACTATACCGAATAATCCCTGGTCATAATCATACCAAGTTCATCTCTGCACGTAAGCCAAAGATATATAACTATAAAATCAATAATCAACAGTCCATCTTTGAACGTAAGCCAAATATATACAATTCAATAATCAATAGTCCATCTTTGCACGTAAGCCAAAGATAACTTTCATCATCATATAAGCATAAGGATGATGACAATGATATAAGCATTAATCAAACAAAAATAAGGATAAATATTAAAGACTTTAAATTTATACAAATATTATCAATCATATAATAAATTCATAATCTAATATTATTAATATCATAACAATATTTTAATCACTTCCTAAACTTATAAATAATTTATTTCAATTGTTTACACTTTACCAAATAATGCATTTAATCATTCAAAAATTGCCATACTCATAAGATTTCATACTAATGATCAAATCCCTCATCAAAAATCTACATATACCTTATATAGGATTTCCAAGCCATAAAATCCTATTTTTCAACTTTGTTACTTCACATAACATATTTAACTCATATGTTCGTAACTAAACCATTTTTATGAAAAATACCAAATCAGTCCCAAAAATATTTTTTTTCTGGAATTTAGCAGAATATAGTCCCATAATGAACATATATTTTTCTTGGAATTTTTATAATTCATTTACTATTTTTCAAAAATTAATTTCTAATTAATTACTTAAGAAATTAGCTACCTCAAGGTTAACTCCAGAAATTCCCAAATCTTAGCAGGATCTTACACATGTTAGTGTGAGCTTCCAGTTTAAATTTCATGGTCATCGGAGTTATAGAGGGTTATATCATTTTTCGTCGGAAAAACCTAAATATTGAAATGGTCATAACTTGCTCATTTTAAGTCGGAATGAGCTCAATTTTGGACAGGAGGTACCTTCTACCATATACTTTCATGTCCCAAAAGGCCAGAATTTTTCTCACAAATTAAGTGGCCGAAACAACCCCTTCCAATTTATGGGCAGTAACTTTTTTTCTATTTCCAAATTTTTCATCCTTTACTAAAATCAGTCCACACAAAAATCTACAACACCTTTTCTAGTGATTTCACTTGGATAAGTTACGAAACTCATAGATCTAACTCTAGAACTTGACCAAACTCAAAAATTCGAAATATAATAGGAGATATGGTCAGTTGAATTTCATGTTCCATTTTTACCAAAATCTAATTTTCAACCCTTTGTGATTTCTAAGAAACTTTCATGTTTTCACATAATAACCAACATAACTCATCATGACAATGACATAATAATTAAATAAAACAAGTTCAAGAATAAATTTTAAAGATTTATAAGTTAATTTATCCTGAACTCAATAATGTCCAAATTGTCAACTGATGCGAAAAATTAGCACATCTCCTCATGGAATAATATTGTACCCAAAAATGATTTGGACCGAAAAGAAATATATTTTGTTCAGGTGAATAGTATCCCGTGAATAGTAATTCGTGAATAGTAACTCATGAATAGTAATTCGTGAATAGTAACTCGTGAATAGAAACTCATGAATAGTAACTCGTGAATAGTAACTCGTAAATAGTACTCCGACACAAAAAGTGCCCTGAATACCCGATTGAACAATATAACCTCCAGACATAAATTATTATCGAAATAAATGTCGACTTTCACTAACACCAATAATCCCAACACAATGGAACAATCAAATTCATCTTTAATTAACACGAACTTATTCATCATTAATATTATAACTCACAATATTTAACAACCAGGTTGTTCCCAGGAAAGAGGGGGCTTTCTAATAAGGATTTCTCCCCATCGGTAGCGCATGATTAGGTGACCAAACCTCTCCTTGATGAACTTCTGACATTGTAAATATTGCAATTTAATAATATGAACAACTTTGTCGTCTCAATTATTGATTTAATAGTATATCATACAACGCCGGTAATCTTGTGACAATAATCGAATCAATAATATGAGAGATATGATGCGCAATTATCGTTAGTAATAATTAAATATAACCGAAAGTGACTTATCACGTAAGCATCAATAACCAATACTGTGTGCTATTATGCAACCACGCCAGACATTACTATACTTTACTATCGAGTAGTTCAACAATTTTAACGGTAAAACTTCTAGCCGTTATTTTCATAAAAATATTTTTTATCGTTTTCTCAATTCGATGATAATTCCGCTATTAGGGTCCACTAATGATTGTCTTGCCGTCGTCTAATATTCCCCGTTAAAATGAATATTCCCACCAATCGAATCTTATATAACAACTTGCGTACTTTGTAAAATTTATAAATATTACCCACAATTATAACGTTATCTTAAACCCACATCAAAATATTGAAAAAATATTTTTGAGAGAAAATTAAATCTTTATTAAGTAAAATCTGGGTCTCACATTTAATCATTCAAAATTACCATACTCGGAAGATTTCATCACTAATGATCAAATCCTCATCAAAAATCTACATATACCTTATATAGGATTTTCAAGCCATAAAATCCTATTTTCCAACTTTGTTACTTCACATAACATATTTAACTCATATGTTCAGAAACTAAACTAATTTAATGAAAAATACCAAATCAGAGTCCCAAAAATATTTCTTTTACGGGATTTAGCGAGAATATAGTCCCATAATGAACATATATTTTTCTTGGAATTTTTATAATTCATTTACTATTTTTCAAAAATCAATTTCTAATTAATTCCTTAAGAAATTAGCTACCTCAAGGTTAACTCCGAAAATTCTCAAATCTTGGCGGATCTTACGGATGTTAGTGTGAGCTTCGGTTTAAATTTCATGGTCATCGGAGTTATAGAACTCAGATTATAGCATTTTCGTTCAAAAAAACTTAAATATTGAAATGGTCATAACTTGCTCATTTTAAGTCGGAATGAGCTCATTTTTGGACAGAGGTACCTTATACCATATACTTTCATGTCCCAAAAGGCGAAATTTTTCTCACAAATTAAGTGGTAAAACAACCCCTTCAAATTTATGGGTAGTTTCCTTTTTTTATTTCGAGATATTTCATCCTTTACTAAAATCACCCCATACGAAAATCTACAACACCTTTTCGGTGATTTCACTTGGATAAGTTAGGAAACTCATAGATCTAATTCTAGAACTTGATCACACTCATAGATCTAAGTCATTTGAATTTCATGTTCCATTTTCACCAAAATCTAATTTCCAACCCTTTGTGATTTCTAAGAAACTTTCATGTTTTCACATAATAACCAACATAACTCATCATGACAATGACATAATAATTAAATAAAACAAGTTCAAGAATAAATTTTAAAGATTTATAAGTTAATTTATCACGAACTCAATAATGTCCAAATTGTCAACTGATTCGAAAAATTAAGCAAATCTCCTCATGGAATAATATTGTACCCAAAAAATGATTTGGGCCGAAAAGAAATATATTTTGTTCGTGTGAATAGTATCCGTGAATAGTAACTCGTGAATAGTAACTTTCGTGAATAGTAACTCATGAATAGTAACTTCGTGAATAGTAACTCATAAATAGTAACTCGTAAATAGTACTACTCGGAGCACAAAAAGTGCCACTGAATACCCGATTGAACAATATAACCTCCAGACATAAATTATTATCGAAATAAATGTCGACTTCCACTAACACCAATAATCCCAACACAATGGAACTATCAAATTCATCTTTAATCAACACGAACTTATTCATCATTAATATTATAACTCACAATATTTAACAACGGTTGTTCCTGTGAAAGAGGGGCTTTCAATAAGGATTTCTCCCAATCGGCACGCAATTAGGTGACCAAATCTCTCCTTGACAGAACTTCTAGACATTGTAAATATTGCAATTTAATAATATGAACAACTTTGTCATCTCAATTATTGATTTAATAGTATATCATATAACGCCAGGTAATCTTTGTGACAATAATCGAATCAATAATATGAGAGATATGATGCAACAATTCTCTGAGTGATAATTGAATATAACTGAGTGACTTATCACGTAAGCATCAATAACCAATACCGTGTGCTACTATGCAACCACGCGTATTACTATACTTTTACTACCGAGTAGTTCAACAGTTTTAACGGTAAAACTTCCGTCGTTATTTTCATAAAAATATTTTTGTCGTTTTCTCAATCCGATGATAATTTCGTTAATGGGGTCCACCAATGATTGTCTTGTGTCATTTAATATTCCCTGTTAAAACGAATATTGCCCGAACAATCGAATATTATATAACAACTTGCGTACTTTGTAAAATTTATAAATATTACCCACAATTATAACGTTATCTTAAACCCACACCAAAATTTTGA
Source organism: Panax ginseng (assembly GCA_020205605.1). Classification (NCBI taxonomy): domain Eukaryota; kingdom Viridiplantae; phylum Streptophyta; class Magnoliopsida; order Apiales; family Araliaceae; genus Panax; species Panax ginseng. The sequence goes on from CM035129.1 coordinate 96,429,709, forward strand.
AAAAATATTTCGAGAAAATTAAATCTTTATTCGTAAAATCTAGGGTCTCACATTTAATCATTCAAAAATTGCCATACTCAGAAGATTTCATCACTAATGATCAAATCCCTCATCAAAAATCTACATATACCTTATATAAGATTTCCAAGCCATAAAATCCTATTTTCCAACTTTGTTATTTCACATAACATATTTAACTCATATGTTCGTAACTAAACTAATTTAATGAAAAATACCAAATCAGTCCCAAAAATATTTCTTTTCTGGGATTTAGCAGAATATAGTCCCATAATGAACATATATTTTTCTTGGAATTTTTATAATTCATTTACTATTTTTCAAAAATCAATTTCTAATTAATTCCTTAAGAAATTAGCTACCTCAAGGTTAACTCCAGAAATTCTCAAATCTTGGCAGGATCTTACAGATGTTAGTGTGAGCTTCGGTTTTAAATTTCATGGTCATCGAGTTATAGAACTCTCAGATTATAGCATTTTTCGTCCTAAAAACTTAAATATTGAAATGGTCATAACTTGCTCATTTTAAGTCGGAATGAGCTCATTTTGGACAGGAGGTACCTTATACCATATACTTTCATGTCCCAAAAAGGCCAGAATTTTTCTCACAAATTAAGTGGTAAAAACAACCCCTTCAAATTTATGGGTAGTTTCACTTTTTATTTCCAGATATTTCATCCTTTACTAAAATCAAATTAACACCTAAAATCTACAACACCTTTTCCAAAGATTTCACTTGGATAAGTTAGGAAACTCATAGATCTAATTCTAGAACTTGATCACACTCATAGATCTAAGTCAGGTTGAATTTCATGTTCCATTTTCACCAAAATCTAATTTTCAACCCTTTGTGATTTCTAAGAAACTTTCATGTTTTCACATAATAACCAACATAACTCATCATGACAATGACATAATAATTAAATAAAACAAGTTCAAGAATAAATTTTAAAGATTTATAAGTTAATTTATCCTGAACTCAATAATGTCCAAATTGTCAATTGATGCGAAAAAAATTAAGACATCTCCTCGTGGAATAATATTGTACCCAAAAACGATTTGGGCCAGAAAAGAAATATATTTTGTTCGGTGAATAGTATCCGTGAATAGTAACTTGTGAATAGTAACTTCGTGAATAGTAACTTTCGTAAATAGTACTCAAAACACAAAAAGTGCCCCGAATACTGGAATTGAACAATATAACCTCCAGGACATAAATTATTATCGAAATAAATGTCGAACTTCCACTAACACCAATAATCCCAACCTGATGGAACTATCAAATTCATCTTTAATCAACACGAACTTATTCATCATTAATATTATAACTCACAATATTTAACAACGGAGGTTGTTCCCGAGAAAGAGGGCTTTCAATAAGGATTTCTCCTATCGGTAGCCTTGATTAGGTGACCAAATCTCTCCTTGTGAAACTTTTAGACATTGTAAATATTGCAATTTAATAATATGAACAACTTTGTCGTCTCAATTATTGATTTAATAGTATATCATATAACGCCAGGTAATCTTCGTGACAATAATCGAATCATAATATGAGAGATATGATGCATCAATTCTTTATAGTGAATAATTGAATATAAGCGGAGTGACTTATCACGTAAGCATCGATAACCAATACTGGTGTGCTACTTATGCAACCCGCGTATTATATACTTTTACTACTTAGAGTAGTTCAACGGTTTTAACGGTAAAACTTAGTCGTTATTTTCATAAAAATATTTTTGTCGTTTTCTCGATCCATGCAATAATAATTTCGTTAGTGGGGTCCACTTAATGATTGTCTTAGTCGTCATTTAATATTCCTGTTAAAGCGAATATTCCCGACCAATCGAATATTATATAACAACTTGCGTACTTTGTAAAATTTATAAATATTACCCACAATTATAACGTTATCTTAAACCCACACCAAAATTTTGAAAAAATATTTCGAGAAAATTAAATCTTTATTCGTAAAATCTGGGGTCTCACATTTAATCATTCAAAAATTGCCATACTCAGAAGATTTCATCACTAATGATCAAATCCCTCATCAAAAATCTACATATACCTTATATAAGATTTCCAAGCCATAAAATCCTATTTTCCAACTTTGTTACTTCACATAACATATTTAACTCATATGTTCGTAACTAAACTAATTTAATGAAAAATACCAAATCAGTCCCAAAAATATTTCTTTTCTGGGATTTAGCAGAATATAGTCCCATAATGAACATATATTTTTCTTGGAATTTTTATAATTCATTTACTATTTTTCAAAAATCAATTTCTAATTAATTCCTTAAGAAATTAGCTACCTCAAGGTTAACTCCAGAAATTCTAAAATCTTGGCAGGATCTTACAGATGTTAGTGTGAGCTTCCAGTTTAAATTTCATGGTCATCGGAGTTATAGAACTCCGGGTTATTGTATTTTCGTTCGAAAAACTTAAATATTGAAATGGTCATAACTTGCTCATTTTAAGTCGGAATAAGCTCATTTTTAGACAGGAGGTACCTTATACCATATAATTTAATGTCCCAAAAGTCTAGAATTTTTTTCACAAATTAAGTGGCCGAAACAACCCCTTCAAATTTATAAAGCTTTTTTTAGCTATTTCCAGATTTTTCATCCTTTAGTAAAATCAGTCCACACGAAAATCTACAACACCTTTTCCAGTGATTTCACTTGGATAAGTTAGGAAACTTATAGATCTAATTCTAGAACTTGATCACACTCATAGATCTAAGTCATTTGAATTTCATGTTCCATTTTCACTAAAATTTAATTTTCAACCCTTTGTGATTTCTAAGAAACTTTCATGTTTTCACATAATAACCAACATAACTCATCATGACAATGACATAATAATTAAATAAAACAAGTTCAAGAATAAATTTTAAAGATTTATAAGTTAATTTATCCTGAACTCAATAATGTCCAAATTGTCAACGGTCTGAAAAAATTAGCACATCTCCTCATGGAATAATATTGTACCCAAAAATGATTTGGACCGAAAAGAAATATATTTTGTTCAGGTGAATAGTATCTCGTGAATAGTAACCCGTGAATAGTAACTCGTGATAGTAACTCGTGATTAGTAATTCGTGAATAGTAACTCGTGAATAGTAACTCGTAAATAGTACTCCGACACAAAAAGTGCCTTGAATACCCAATTGAACAATATAACCTCTAGACATAAATTATTATCGAAATAAATGTCGACTTCCACTAACACCAATAATCCCAACACAATGGAACTATCAAATTCATCTTTAATCAACACGAACTTATTCATCATTAATATTATAACTCACAATATTTAACAACCAGGTTGTTCCCAGGAAAGAGGGGGCTTTCCAACAAGGATTTCTCCCTATCGGCGCGCAATTAGGTGACCAAATCTCTCCTTGACAGAACTTCTAGACATTGTAAATATTGCAATTTAATAATATGAACAACTTTGTCGTCTCAATTATTGATTTAATAGTATATCATATATACGTATGGTAATCTTTGTGACAATAATCGAATCAATAATATAGAGAGATATGATCACGATTCATCTTGTAGCAATAATTGAATATAACCGGGTGACTTATCACGTAAGCATCAATAACCAATCTGTGTGCTACTATGCAACCCGCCAGCGTATTATACTACTTTACTACCGAGTAGTTCAACAATTTTAACGGTAAAACTTCCGCTAGTTATTTTCATAAAAATATTTTTGTCGTTTTCTCAATCCAGAAAATAATTTCGTTGTGGGGTCCACTAATGATTGTGTAAATCAATCTGAATATTCCTGTTAAAATGAATATTCCCAGACCAATCGAATATTATATAACAACTTATGTACTTTGTAAAATTTATAAATATTACCCACAATTATAACGTTATCTTAAACCCATCAAAATATTGAAAAAATATTTCGAGAAAATTAAATCTTTATTAAGTAAAATCACAGGGTCTCACATTTAATCATTCAAAATTGCCATACTCGGAAGATTTCATCACTAATGATCAAATCCTCATCAAAATCTATATATACCTTATATAAGATTTCCAAGCCATAAAATCCTATTTTCCAACTTTGTTACTTCACATAACATATTTAACTCATATGTTCGTAACTAAACTAATTTAATGAAAAATACCAAATCAGTCCCAAAAATATTTCTTTTCTGGGATTTAGCAGAATATAGTCCCATAATGAACATATATTTTTCTTGGAATTTTTATAATTCATTTACTATTTTTCAAAAATCAATTTCTAATTAATTCCTTAAGAAATTAGCTACCTCAAGGTTAACTCCAGAAATTCTAAAATCTTGGCAGGATCTTACAGATGTTAGTGTGAGCTTCCAGTTTAAATTTCATGGTCATCGGAGTTATAGAACTCCGGTTATTGTATTTTTCGTCGGAAAAACTTAAATATTGAAATGGTCATAACTTGCTCATTTTAAGTCGGAATAAGCTCATTTTTAGACAGGAGGTACCTTATACCATATACTTTAATGTCCCAAAAGTCCAGAATTTTTTTCACAAATTAAGTGGCCGAAACAACCCCTTCAAATTTATGGGCAGTTTCCTTTTAGCTATTTCCAGATTTTTCATCCTTTACTAAAATCACCACACGAAAAATCTACAACACCTTTTCGGTGATTTCACTTGGATAAGTTAGGAAACTTATAGATCTAATTCTAGAACTTGATCACACTCATAGATCTAAGTCATTTGAATTTCATGTTCCATTTTCACTAAAATTTAATTTTCAACCCTTTGTGATTTCTAAGAAACTTTCATGTTTTCACATAATAACCAACATAACTCATCATGACAATGACATAATAATTAAATAAAACAAGTTCAAGAATAAATTTTAAAGATTTATAAGTTAATTTATCCTGAACTCAATAATGTCCAAATTGTCAATGATGCGAAAAAAAATTAGCACATCTCCTCATGGAATAATATTGTACCCAAAAATGATTTGACCAAAAAGAAAAATATATTTTGTTAAATTGAATAGTATCTCGTGAATAGTAACTTGTGAATAGTAACTTCGTGAATAGTAACTCGTGAATAGTAACTTTCGTGAATAGTAACTCGTAAATAGTACTCAGGCCACAAAAAGTGCCACTGAATACTTGGATTGAACAATATAACCTCCGACATAAATTATTATCGAAATAAATGTCGACATCCACTAACACCAATAATCCCAACACAATGGAACTATCAAATTCATCTTTAATCAACACGAACTTATTCATCATTAGTATTATAACTCACAATATTTAACAACGAGGTTGTTCCGGAAAGAGGGGCTTTCCGATAAGGATTTCTCCTATCGGTAGCCTTGATTAGGTGACCAAATCTCTCCTCATGATGTAACTTCTAGACATTGTAAATATTGTAATTTAATAATATGAACAACTTTGTCGTCTCAATTATTGATTTAATAGTATATCATATAACGCCAGGTAATCTTGTGACAATAATCGAATCAATAATATGAGAGATATGATCGTGCCATTCTTTAGCAATAATTGAATATAACCGGGTGACTTATCACGTAAGCATCGATAACCAATCTGGTGTTTTACTATGCAACCACGCGTATTACTATACTTTTACTACTGAGTAGTTCAGCAGTTTTTAACGGTAAAACTTCCGCCAGTTATTTTCATAAAAATATTTTTTATCGTTTTCTCAATCCGACATAATTTTAGTTAATAAGGTCCACCAATGATTGTGCCGTCGTACGAATATTCCCTGTTAAAACGAATATTCCCCGACCAATCGAATATTATATAACAACTTGCGTACTTTGTAAAATTTATAAATATTACCCACAATTATAACGTTATCTTAAACCCACACCAAAATTTTGAAAAAATATTTCGAGAAAATTAAATCTTTATTCGTAAAATCTGGGGTCTCACATTTAATCATTCAAAAATTGCCATACTCAGAAGATTTCATCACTAATGATCAAATCCCTCATCAAAAATCTACATATACCTTATATAAGATTTTCAAGCCATAAAATCCTATTTTCCAACTTTGTTACTTCACATAACATATTTAACTCATATGTTCGTAACTAAACTAATTTAATGAAAAATACCAAATCAGTCCCAAAAATATTTCTTTTCTGGGATTTAGCAGGATATAGTCCCATAATGAACATATATTTTTCTTGGAATTTTTATAATTCATTTACTATTTTTCAAAAATTAATTTCTAATTAATTTCTTAAGAAATTAGCTACCTCAAGGTTAACTCCAGAAATTCTCAAATCTTGGCAGGATCTTACAGATGTTAGTGTGAGCTTCCAGTTTAAATTTCATGGTCATCGGAGTTATAGAACTCCGATTATAGCATTTTTCGTCGGAAAAAACTTAAATATTGAAATGGTCATAACTTGCTCATTTTAAGTCGGAATGAGCTCATTTTTGGACAGGAGGTACCTTATACCATATACTTTCATGTCCCAAAAGGCCAGAATTTTTCTCACAAATTAAGTGGCCGAAACAACCCCTTCAAATTTATGGGTAGTTTCCTTTTTGCTATTTCCAGATTTTTCATCCTTTACTAAAATCAGTCCACACGAAAATCTACAACACCTTTTCCAGTGATTTCACTTGGATAAGTTAGGAAACTCATAGATCTAATTCTAGAACTTGATCACACTCATAGATCTAAGTCAGTTGAATTTCATGTTCCATTTTCACCAAAATCTAATTTTCAACCCTTTGTGATTTCTAAGAAACTTTCATGTTTTCACATAATAACCAACATAACTCATCATGACAATGACATAATAATTAAATAAAACAAGTTCAAGAAATAAATTTTAAAGATTTATAAGTTAATTTATCCTGAACTCAATAATGTCCAAATTGTCAACGGTCTGAAAAAATTAGCACATCTCCTCATGGAATAATATTGTACCCAAAAATGATTTGGACCGAAAAGAAATATATTTTGTTCAGGTGAATAGTATCTCGTGAATAGTAACTCGTGAATAGTAACTCTTGAATAGTAACTCATGAATATTAACTCGTGAATAGTATCTCGTGAATAGTAACTCGTGAATAGTAACTCGTAAATAGTACTCCGACACAAAAAGTGCTTTGAATACCCAATTGAACAATATAACCTCAAGACATAAATTATTATCGAAATAAATGTCGACTTCCACTAACACCAATAATCCCAACACAATGGAACTATCAAATTCATCTTTAATCAACACGAACTTATTCATCATTAATATTATAACTCACAATATTTAACAACGGGTTGTTCCCGTGAAAGAGGGGGCTTTCGATAAGGATTTCTCCCTATCGGTAGCCTTGATTAGGTGACCAAATCTCTCCTTGATGAACTTTTAGACATTGTAAATATTGCAATTTAATAATATGAACAACTTTGTCGTCTCAATTATTGATTTAGTAGTATATCATATAACGCAGGTAATCTTGTGACAATAATCGAATCAATAATATGAGAGATATGCGATCAAGAAATTATGTAGCAATAATTGAATATAATTGGTGACTTATCACGTAAGCATCAATAACCAATACCGTAATGCTACTATGCAACCAATGCGTATTACTATACTTTTACTACTGAGGTAGTTCAGCGGTTTTAACGGTAAAAACTTTTCGTAGTTATTTTCATAAAAAATATTTTTATCGTTTTCTCGATCCGACAATAATTTCGTTATATGGGGTCCACCGATGATTGTCTTGAGTAAATACGAATATTCCTGTTAAAATGAATATTCCCCACCAATCGAATATTATATAACAACTTATGTACTTTGTAAAATTTATAAATATTACCCACAATTATAACGTTATCTTAAACCCACACCAAAATTTTGAAAAATATTTGAGAAAATTAAATCTTTATTAAGTAAAATCAGGGGTCTCACATTTAATCATTCAAAATTGCCATACTCGGAAGATTTCATCACTAATGATCAAATCCCTCATCAAAATCTACATATACCTTATATAAGATTTCCAAGCCATAAAATCCTATTTTCCAACTTTGTTACTTCACATAACATATTTAACTCATATGTTCGTAACTAAACTAATTTAATGAAAAATACCAAATTAGTCCCAAAAATATTTCTTTTCTGGGATTTAGCAGAATATAGTCCCATAATGAACATATATTTTTCTCGGAATTTTTATAATTCATTTACTATTTTTTAAAAATCAATTTCTAATTAATTCCTTAAGAAATTAGCTACCTCAAGGTTAACTCCAGAAATTCTCAAATCTTGGCAGGATCTTACAGATGTTAGTGTGAGCTTTCAGTTTAAATTTCTTGGTCATCGGAGATATAGAACTCCTAAGTTATAGCATTTTTTCGAAAAAAACTTAAATATTGAAATGGTCATAACTTGCTCATTTTTAAGTCGGAATGAGCTCATTTTTTGGACAGAGGTACCTTATACCATATACTTTCATGTCCCAAAAGGCTTAATTTTTCTCACAAATTAAGTGGTAAAACAACCCCTTCAAATTTATGGGTAGTTTCTTTTTGCTATTTCGGATATTTCATCCTTTACTAAAATCGGTCCACGAAAAAATCTACAACGCTTTTCCAAAGGTGATTTCACTTGGATAAGTTAGGAAACTCATAGATCTAATTCTAGAACTTGATCACACTCATAGATCTAAGTCAATTGAATTTCATGTTTCATTTTCACCAAAATCTAATTTTTAACCCTTTGTGATTTCTAAGAAACTTTCATGTTTTCACATAATAACCAACATAATTCATCATGACAATGACATAATAATTAAATAAAACAAGTTCAAGAATAAATTTTAAAGATTTATAAGTTAATTTATCCTGAACTCAATAATGTCCAAATTGTCAACGGTCTGAAAAATTAGCACATCTCCTCATGGAATAATATTGTACCCAAAAACGATTTGGACCGAAAAGAAATATATTTTGTTCAGGTGAATAGTATCCCGTGAATAGTAACTCGTGAATAGTAAATCGTGAATAATAACTCGTGAATAGTAACTCGTAAATAGTAACTCGTAAATAGTACTCCGACACAAAAAGTGCCCTGAATACCCGATTGAACAATATAACCTCCAGACATAAATTATTATCGAAATAAATGTCGACTTCCACTAACACCAATAATCCCAACACAATGGAACTATCAAATTCATCTTTAATCAACACGAACTTATTCATCATTAATATTATAACTCACAATATTTAACAACCAGGTTGTTCCGGGAAGGGGGCTTTCCAATAAGGATTTCTCCTGTCGGCATGATTAGGTGACCAAATCTCTCCTTGACAGAACTTTTAGACATTGTAAATATTGCAATTTAATAATATGAACAACTTTGTCGTCTCAATTATTGATTTAATAGTATATCATATAACGCCGATGATACTGTGACAATAATCGAATCAATAATATGAGAGATATGATCGACAATTCTTTGTAGCATAATTGAATATAAGCGAGTGACTTATCACGTAAGCATCAATAACCAATACTGGTATTGCTACTTATGCAACCACGCCATATTACTATACTTTACTACCGAGTAGTTCAACAGTTTTAACGGTAAAACTTTCGCCGTTATTTTCATAAAAATATTTTTGTCGTTTTCTCGATCCGTGATAATTTTAGATTATAGGGTCCACCAATGATTGTCTTGTCGTCTAATATTCCTGTTAAAATGAATATTCCCCACCAATCGAATATTATATAACAACTTAGCGTACTTTTGTAAAATTTATAAATATTACCCACAATTATAACGTTATCTTAAACCCACACCAAAATTTTGAAAAAATATTTCGAGAAAATTAAATCTTTATTAAATAAAATCTGGGGTCTCACATTTAATCATTCAAAATTGCCATACTCGGAAGATTTTATCACTAATGATCAAATCCTCATCAAAAATCTACATATACCTTATATAAGATTTTCAAGCCATAAAATCCTATTTTCCAACTTTGTTACTTCACATAACATATTTAACTCATATGTTCGTAACTAAACTATTTTCATGAAAAATACCAAATCAGTCCCAAAAATATTTCTTTTCTGGGATTTAGCAGAATATAGTCCCATAATGAACATATATTTTTCTTGGAATTTTTATAATTCATTTACTATTTTTCAAAAATCAATTTCTAATTAATTCCTTAAGAAATTAGCTACCTCAAGGTTAACTCCAGAAATTCCCAAATCTTGGCAGGATCTTACAGATGTTAGTGTGAGCTTCCATTTTAAATTTCATGGTCATCGGAGTTATAGAACTCCGGTTATAGCATTTTTCGTCGGAAAAATTTAAATATTGAAATGGTCATAACTTGCTCATTTTAAGTCGGAATGAGCTCATTTTTGGACAGGAGGTACCTTATACCATATACTTTCATGTCCCAAAAGGCCAGAATTTTTCTCATAAATTAAGTGGCAAAAGCTTGCCCTTCAAATTTATGGGCGAGTTTCCTTTTTACTATTTCGATTTTTCATCCTTAAATAAAATCGATTCCACGAAAATCTACAACACCTTTTCTAGTGATTTCACTTGGATAAGTTATGAAACTCATAGATCTAATTCTAGAACTTGATCACACTCATAGATCTAAGTCAGTTGAATTTCATGTTCCATTTTCACCAAAATCTAATTTTCAACCCTTTGTGATTTCTAAGAAACTTTCATGTTTTCACATAATAACCAACATAACTCATCATGACAATGACATAATAATTAAATAAAACAAGTTTAAGAATAAATTTTAAAGAATTATAAGTTAATTTATCCTGAACTCAATAATGTCTAAATTATCAACGGTCTGAAAAATTAGCACATCTCCTCATGGAATAATATTGTATCCAAAAACGATTTGGACCGAAAAGAAATATATTTTGTTCAGGTGAATAGTATCCCGTGAATAGTAACTCGTGAATAATAAATCGTGAATAGTAACTCGTGAATAGTAACTCGTAAATAGTAACTCGTAAATAGTACTCCGACACAAAAAGTGCCCTAAATACCCGATTGAACAATATAACCTCCAGACATAAATTATTATCGAAATAAATGTCGACTTCCACTAACACCAATAATCCCAACACAATGGAACTATCAAATTCATCTTTAATCAACACGAACTTATTCATCATTAATATTATAACTCACAATATTTAACAACCGGAGTTTGTTCCCGGAAAGAGGGGCTTTCGATAAGGATTTCTCCTGTCGGTAGCCTTGATTAGGTGACCAAATCTCTCCTTGTGAACTTTTAGACATTGTAAATATTGCAATTTAATAATATGAACAACTTTGTGCGTCTCAATTATTGATTTAATAGTATATCATATAACGTCGATGATCTTGTGATAATAATCGAATCAATAATATGAGAGATATGATGCGACAATTATTGTAGCAATAATTGAATATAACTGAGTGACTTATCACGTAAGCATCAATAACCAATACTGTATACTCTTATGCAACTGGCGTATTACTTATACTTTTACTCTGAGTAGTTCAACGGTTTTAACGGTAAAACTTCCGCCGTTATTTTCATAAAAATATTTTTGTCGTTTTCTCAATCCGATGATAATTTCGTTAGTAGGTCCACTTAATGATTGTCTTGGTCGCATTTGAATATTCCCCTGTTAAAACGAATATTCCCAAAGCCAATCGAATATTATATAACAACTTATGCGTGCTTTGTAAAATTTATAAATATTACCCACAATTATAACGTTATCTTAAACCCACACCATAATTTTGAAAAATATTTCGAGAAAATTAAATCTTTATTCGTAAAATCTGGGGTCTCACATTTAATCATTCAAAAATTGCCATACTCAGAAGATTTCATCACTAATGATCAAATCCCTCATCAAAAATCTACATATACCTTATATAAGATTTCCAAGCCATAAAATACTATTTTCCAACTTTGTTACTTCACATAACATATTTAACTCATATGTTCGTAACTAAACCATTTTCATGAAAAATACCAAATCAGTCCCAAAAATATTTCTTTTCTGGGATTTAGCAGAATATAGTCCCATAATGAACATATATTTTTCTTGGAATTTTTATAATTCATTTACTATTTTTCAAAAATCAATTTCTAATTAATTCCTTAAGAAATTAGCTACCTCAAGGTTAACTCCAGAAATTCTCAAATCTTGGCAGGATCTTACAGATGTTAGTGTGAGCTTCCAGTTTAAATTTCATGGTCATCGGAGTTATAGAACTCCGATTATAGCATTTTTCGTTTAAAAATTTAAATATTGAAATAATCATAACTTGCTCATTTTAAGTCGGAATGAGCTCATTTTTGAATGAGGAGGTACCTTATACCATATACTTTCATGTCCCAAAAGGCGAATTTTTCTCACAAATTAAGTGGTAAAAAAATTTCTTCAAATTTATGGGCAGTTTCCTTTTTACTATTTCTAGATTTTTCATACTTAAATAAAATCAGTCCACACGAAAATCTACAACACCTTTTCTAGTGATTTCACTTGGATAAGTTATGAAACTCATAGATCTAATTCTAGAACTTGATCACACTCATAGATCTAAGTCAGTTGAATTTCATGTTCCATTTTCACCAAAATCTAATTTTCAACCCTTTGTGATTTCTAAGAAACTTTCATGTTTTCACATAATAACCAACATAACTCATCATGACAATGACATAATAATTAAATAAAACAAGTTCAAGAATAAATTTTAAAGATTTATAAGTTAATTTATCCTGAACTCAATAATGTCCAAATTGTCAACGGTCTGAAAAAATTAGCACATCTCCTCATGGAATAATATTGTACCCAAAAACGATTTGGACCGAAAAGAAATATATTTTGTTCAGGTGAATAGTATCCCGTGAATAGTAACTTGTGAATAGTAACTCGTGAATAGTAACTCGTAAATAGTACTCCGACACAAAAAGTGCCCTGAATACCCGATTGAACAATATAACCTCCAGACATAAATTATTATCGAAATAAATGTCGACTTCCACTAACACCAATAATCCCAACACAATGGAACTATCAAATTCATCTTTAATCAACACGAACTTATTCATCATTAATATTATAACTCACAATATTTAACAACGGGTTGTTCCCGTGAAAGAGGGGGCTTTCGATAAGGATTCTCTCCTATCGTTAGCATGATTAGGTGACCAAATCTCTCCTTGATGTAACTTTTAGACATTGTAAATATTGCAATTTAATAATATGAACAACTTTGTCGTCTCAATTATTGATTTAATAGTATATCATATAACAGCCGATAATCTTGTGACAATAATCGAATCAATAATATGAGAGATATGATCGCGAATTCTTCGAAGCAATAATTGAATATAATCGAAGCTGACTTATCACGTAAGCATCAATAACCAATACAGGTATTACTACTATATCAACCACGCATATTACTATACTTTTACTACTGAGTAGTTCAACAGTTTTAACGGTAAAACTTCCGCCATTATTTTCATAAAAAATATTTTTGTCGTTTTCTCAATCCGACAATAATTTCGTTATGGGGTCCACTAATGATTGTCTTGCGTCGTCTAATATTCCTGTTAAAGCGAATATTCCCAGGACCAATCGAATATTATATAACAACTTGCGTTACTTTGTAAATTTATAAATATTACCCACAATTATAACGTTATCTTAAACCCACACCAAAATTTTGAAAAAATATTTCGAGAAAATTAAATCTTTATTCGTAAAATCTGGGGTCTCACATTTAATCATTCAAAAATTGCCATACTCAGAAGATTTCATCACTAATGATCAAATCCCTCATCAAAAATCTACATATACTTTATATAAGATTTCCAAGCCATAAAATCCTATTTTCCAACTTTGTTACTTCACATAACATATTTAACTCATATGTTCGTAACTAAACCATTTTCATGAAAAATACCAAATCAGTCCCAAAAATATTTCTTTTCTGGGATTTAGCAGAATATAGTCCCATAATGAACATATATTTTTCTTGGAATTTTTATAATTCATTTACTATTTTTCAAAAATCAATATCTAATTAATTCCTTAAGAAATTAGCTACCTCAAGGTTAACTCCAGAAATTCTCAAATCTTGGCAGGATCTTACAGATGTTAGTGTGAGCTTCCAGTTTAAATTTCATGGTCATCAGAGTTATAGAACTCCTGGTTATAGCATTTTAAATCGGAAAAACTTAAATATTGAAATGGTCATAACTTGCTCATTTTAAGTCTAATGAGCTCATTTTTGGACAGAGGTACCTTATACCATATACTTTCATGTCCCAAAAGTCCGTAATTTTCTCACAAATTAAGTGGCCTTAAACAGCCCCTTCAAATTTATAGGCGCTTTCTTTTTATTTCAGTTTTTTCATCCTTAAATAAAATCACCCACCACGAAAATCTACAACACCTTTTCTAGTGATTTCACGTGGATAAGTTATGAAACTCATAGATCTAATTCTAGAACTTGATCACACTCATAGATCTAAGTCGATTTGAATTTCATGTTCCATTTTCACCAAAATCTAATTTTCAACCCTTTGTGATTTCTAAGAAACTTTCATGTTTTCACATAATAACCAACATAACTCATCATGACAATGACATAATAATTAAATAAAACAAGTTCAAGAATAAATTTTAAAGATTTATAAGTTAATTTATCCTGAACTCAATAATGTCTAAATTATCAACTATTCAAAAAATTAGCGAGATCTCCTCATGGAATAATATTGTACCCAAAAATGATTTGGACCGAAAAGAAATATATTTTGTTCAGGTGAATAGTATCTCGTGAATAGTAACTCGTGAATAGTAACTTCTGAATAGTAACTCGTGAATAGTAACTCGTGAATAGTAACTCGTAAATAGTACTCCGACACAAAAAGTGCCCTGAATACCCGATTGAACAATATAACCTCCAGACATAAATTATTATCGAAATAAATGTCGACATCCACTAACACCAATAATCCCAACACAATGGAACTATCAAATTCATCTTTAATCAACACGAACTTATTCATCATTAGTATTATAACTCACAATATTTAACAACCAGGTTGTTCCCAGGAAAGAGGGGGCTTTCCAATAAGGATTTCTCCCTATCGGCGCGCAATTAGGTGACCAAATCTCTCCTTGACAGAACTTTTAGACATTGTAAATATTGCAATTTAATAATATGAACAACTTTGTCATCTCAATTATTGATTTAATAGTATATCATATAACAGGTGATCTTTGTGACAATAATCGAATCAATAATATGAGAGATATGATCGTGATTATTGTAGCAATAATTGAATATAACTGAGTGACTAATCACGTAAGCATCAATAACCAATACCGTGTGCTAGTATGCAACCACGCGTATTACTCTACTTTTATTATCGAGTAGTTCAACAATTTTAACGGTAAAACTTCCGCCGTTATTTTCATAAAAATATTTTTGTCGTTTTCTCGATCCGATGAATAATTCCGTTAGGGGTCCACTAATGATTGTGCCGTAAATCACGAATATTCCTGTTAAAAACGAATATTCCCCGACCAATCGAATATTATATAACAACTTGCGTACTTTGTAAAATTTATAAATATTACCCACAATTATAACGTTATCTTAAACCCACATCAAAATATTGAAAAAATATTTCGAGAAAATTAAATCTTTATTCGTAAAATCTGGGGTCTCACATTTAATCATTCAAAAATTGTCATACTCAGAAGATTTCATCACTAATGATCAAATCTCTCATCAAAAATCTACATATACCTTATATAAGATTTCAAAGCCATAAAATCCTATTTTCTAACTTTGTTACTTCACATAACATATTTAACTCATATGTTCGTAACTAAACCATTTTCATTAAAAATACCAAATCAGCCCCAAAAATATTTCTTTTCTGGGATTTAGCAAAATATAGTCCCATAATGAACATATATTTTTCTTGGAATTTTTATAATTCATTTACTATTTTTCAAAAATCAATATCTAATTAATTCCTTAAGAAATTAGCTACCTCAAGGTTAACTACAGAAATTCTTAAATCTTGGCAGGATCTTACAGATGTTAGTGTGAGCTTCCAGTTTAAATTTCATGGTCATCGAAGTTATAGAACTCCGGTTATAGCATTTTTCGTCGGAAAAACTTAAATATTGAAATGGTCATAACTTGCTCATTTTAAATCGGAATGAGCTCATTTTTGGACAGGAGGTACCTTATACCATATACTTTCATGTCCCAAAAGTCCACAATTTTTCTCACAAATTAAGTGGCCGAAACAGCCCCTTCAAATTTATGGGCAGTTTCCTTTTTGCTATTTCCAGATTTTTCATCCTTAAATAAAATCAGTCCACACGAAAATCTACAACACCTTTTCTAGTGATTTCACTTGGATAAGTTATGAAACTCATAGATCTAATTCTAGAACTTGATCACACTCATAGATCTAAGTCAGTTGAATTTCATGTTCCATTTTCACCAAAATCTAATTTTTAAACCCTTTGTGATTTCTAAGAAACTTTCATGTTTTCACATAATAACCAACATAACTCATCATGACAATGACATAATAATTAAATAAAACAATTTCAAGAATAAATTTTAAAGATTTATAAGTTAATTTATCCTGAACTCAATAATGTCTAAATTATCAACGGTCTGAAAAATTAACACATCTCCTCATGGAATAATATTGTACCCAAAAATGATTTGGACCGAAAAGAAATATATTTTGTTCAGGTGAATAGTATCTCGTGAATAGTAACCCGTGAATAGTAACTCGTGAATAGTAACTCGTAAATAGTACTCCGACACAAAAAGTGCCCTGAATACCCGATTGAACAATATAACCTCCAGACGTAAATTATTATCGAAATAATTCCACTAACACCAATAATTCCAACACAATGGAACTATCAAATTCATCTTTAATCAACACGAACTTATTCATCATTAATATTATAACTCACAATATTTAACAACCAGGTTGTTCCCAGGAAAGAGGGGGCTTTCCAATAAGGATTTCTCCTGTCGGTAGCCGATTAGGTGTGACCAAATCTCTCCTCGATGAACTTTTAGACATTGTAAATATTACAATTTAATAATATGAATAACTTTGTCGTCTCAATTATTGATTTAATAGTATATCATATAACGCCGGTAATCTTTGTGACAATAATCGAATCAATAATATGAGAGAGATATGATCAAGTGATTCTTTATGTAATAATTGAATATAACCGGGTGACTTATCACATAAGCATCAATGACCAATCACCGCAATTGCTACTATGCAACCACGCCAGACACTATACTTTTACTACCGAGTAGTTCAACAATTTTAACGTAAAACTTCCGTACCGTTATTTTCATAAAAATATTTTTGTCGTTTTCTCGATCCGACAATAATTCCGTTATGGGGTCCACTAATGATTGTCCGTAAATATTTAATATTCCCCGTTAAAATGAATATTCCCCACCAATCGAATATTATATAACAACTTGCGTGCTTTGTAAAATTTATAAATATTACCCACAATTATAACGTTATCTTAAACCCACATCAAAATATTGAAAAATATTTCGAGAAAATTAAATCTTTATTAAAAAATCTGGGGTATCACATTTAATCATTCAAAATTGCCATACTCGGAAGATTTCATCACTAATGATCAAATCCTCATCAAAATCTACATATATACCTTTTATATAGGATTTCCAAGCCATAAAATCTTATTTTCCAACTTTGTTACTTCACATAACATATTTAACTCATATGTTCAGTAACTAAACTAATTTAATGAAAAATACCAAATCAGTCCCAAAATATTTCTTTTACGGGATTTAGCGAGAATATAGTCCCATAATGAAAATATATTTTTCTCGGATTTTTATAATTCATTTACTATTTTCAAAAATCAATTTCTAATTAATTCCTTAAGAAATTAGCTACCTCAAGGTTAACTCCAGAAATTCTCAAATCTTGGCGAGGATCTTCTGAGATGTTAGTGTGAGCTTCAGTTTAAATTTCATGGTCATCGGAGATATAGAACTCCTAAGATAGCATTTTCGTTCGGAAAAACTTAAATATTGAAATGGTCATAACTTGCTCATTTTAAGTCGAAATGAGCTCATTTTTGGACAGGAGGTACCTTATACCATATACTTTCATGTCCCAAAAGGCCAGAATTTTTTTCACAAATTAAGTGGCCGAAACAGCCCCTTCAAATTTATGGGCAGTTTCCTTTTAGCTATTTCCAGATTTTTCATCCTTTACTAAAATCAGTCCACACGAAAATCTACAACACCTTTTCCAGTGATTTCACTTGGATAAGTTAGGAAACTCATAGATCTAATTCTAGAATTTGATCACACTCATAGATCTAAGTCAATAGAATTTCATGTTTCATTTTCACCAAAATCTAATTTTCAACCCTTTGTGATTTCTAAGAAACTTTCATGTTTTCACAAAATAACCAACATAATTCATCATGACAATGACATAATAATTAAATAAAACAAGTTCAAGAATAAATTTTAAAGATTTATAAGTTAATTTATTCTCAACTCAATAATCCAAATTGTCAACGGTTTTGAAAAATTAGCACATCTCCTCAAATGGAATAATATTGTACCCAAAAAGCGATTTGGATGAAAAAGAAATATATTTTGTTCGGTGAATAGTATCCGTGAATAGTAACTCGTGAATAGTAACTCGTAAATAGTACTCCAACACAAAAGTGCCACGAATACTGGATTGAACAATATAACCTCCGGACATAAATTATTATCGAAATAAATGTTTACTTCCACTAACACCAATAATCCCAAATACAATGGAACTATCAAATTCATCTTTAATCAACACGAACTTATTCATCATTAATATTATAACTCACAATATTTAACAACCAGGTTGTTCTTGGAAAGAGGGGCTTTCAATAAGGATTTCTCCTATCGACGCCGATTAGGTGACCAAATCTCTCCTTGATGTAACTTTTAGACATTGTAAATATTTCAATTTAATAATATGAACAACTTTGTCGTCTCAATTATTGATTTAATAGTATATCATATAACGCCAGGTAATCTTTGTGACAATAATCGAATCAATAATATGAGAGATATGATCACGTGAATTCATCAGAAAGTAATAATTGAATATAACCGAAGCGACTTATCACGTAAAGATCAATAACCAATCTGTATTGCTACTATGTAACCACGCATATTACTATACTTTTACTACGGAGTAGTTCAACGGTTTTAACGGTAAAACTTCCGCCAATTATTTTCATAAAAATATTTTTGTCGCGTTTCTCAATCCAACAATAATTTAGTTGTGGGGTCCACTAATGATTGTGCCATTCATCTGCGAATATTCCCTGTTAAAACGAATATTCCCCGACCAATCGAATATTATATAACAACTTGCGTACTTTGTAAAATTTATAAATATTACCCACAATTATAACGTTATCTTAAACCCACACCAAAATTTTGAAAAAATATTTCGAGAAAATTAAATCTTTATTCGTAAAATCTGGGGTCTCACATTTAATCATTCAAAAATTGCCATACTCGGAAGATTTCATCACTAATGATCAAATCCTCATCAAAATCTACATATACCTTATATAAGATTTCCAAGCCATAAAATCCTATTTTCCAACTTTGTTACTTCACATAACATATTTAACTCATATGTTGCATGACTAAACCATTTTCATGAAAAATACAAAATCGATCCCAAAAATATTTCTTTTACGGGATTTAGCGAATATAGTCCCATAATGAACATATATTTTTCTTGGAATTTTATAATTCATTTACTATTTTTCAAAATCAATTTCTAATTAATTCCTTAAGAAATTAGCTACCTCAAGGTTAACTCCAGAAATTCTCAAATCTTGGCAGGATCTTACAGATGTTAGTGTGAGCTTCCAGTTTAAATTTCATGGTCATCGGAGTTATAGAACTCCGGTTATAGCATTTTTCGTCGAAAAAACTTAAATATTGAAATGGTCATAACTTGCTCATTTTAAGTCGGAATGAGCTCATTTTTGGACAGGAGGTACCTTATACCATATACTTTC
Source organism: Panax ginseng (assembly GCA_020205605.1). Taxonomy (NCBI): domain Eukaryota; kingdom Viridiplantae; phylum Streptophyta; class Magnoliopsida; order Apiales; family Araliaceae; genus Panax; species Panax ginseng. The sequence goes on from CM035129.1 coordinate 96,449,913, forward strand.
ATGTCCCAAAAGGCCAGAATATTTCTCACAAATTAAGTGGCCGAAACAGCCCCTTCAAATTTATGGGCAGTTTCCTTTTAGCTATTTCCAGATTTTTCATCCTTTACTAAAATCAGTCCACACGAAAATCTACAACACCTTTTCCAGTGATTTCACTTGGATAAGTTAGGAAACTCATAGATCTAATTCTACAACTTGATCACACTCATAGATCTAAGTCAATTGAATTTCATGTTTCATTTTCACCAAAATCTAATTTTCAACCCTTTGTGATTTCTAAGAAACTTTCATGTTTTCACATAATAACCAACATAACTCATCATGACAATGACATAATAATTAAATAAAAAAGTTCAAGAATAAATTTTAAAGATTTATAAGTTAATTTATCCTCGAACTCAATAATGTCCAAATTGTCAACTGATTCGAAAAAATTAAAGACATCTCCTCATGGAATAATATTGTACCCAAAAACGATTTGGACCGAAAAGAAATATATTTTGTTCAGGTGAATAGTATCCTGTGAATAGTAACTTGTGAATAGTAACTCGTGAATATTAACTCGTAAATAGTACTCCGACACAAAAAGTGCCCTGAATACCCAATTGAACAATATAACCTCCAGACATAAATTTTAAAGATTTATAAGTTAATTTATTCTGAACTCAATAATGTCCAAATTGTCAATGGTTTGAAAAATTAGCACATCTCCTCATGGAATAATATTGTACCCAAAAACGATTTGGACCGAAAAGAAATATATTTTGTTCAGGTGAATAGTATCCCGTGAATAGTAACTCGTGAATAGTAAATTGTGAATAGTAACTCGTGAATAGTAACTTGTAAATAGTACTCCGACACAAAAAGTGCCCTGAATACCCGATTGAACAATATAACCTCCAGACATAAATTATTATCGAAATAAATGTCGACTTCCACTAACACCAATAATCCCAACACAATGGAACTATCAAATTCATCTTTAATCAACACGAACTTATTCATCATTAATATTATAACTCACAATATTTAACAACGAGTTGTTCCTGGAAAGAGGGGGCTTTCCAATAAGGATTTCTCCTATCGGTAGCCGAAATTAGGTGACCAAATCTCTCCTCGATGTAACTTTTAGACATTGTAAATATTGCAATTTAATAATATGAACAACTTTGTCGTCTCAATTATTGATTTAATAGTATATCATATAACGCAGCAGATAATCGTGACAATAATCTAATCAATAATATAGAGAGATATGATCGTGAATTATCGTAGCAATAATTGAATATATCCGGTGACTTATCACGTAAGCATCAATAACCAATACCGTGTGCTACTATGCAACCACAGCGTATTACTATACTTTTACTAATGAGTAGTTCAACAGTTTTAACAGTGAAACTTCCGCAAGTATTTTCATAAAAATATTTTTGTCGTTTTCTCAATCCGACAATAATTTTCATTGTGGGGTCCACTTAATGATTGTGCTGCCGCATTTAATATTCCTCTTAAAACGAATATTCCCCACCAATCGAATATTATATAACAACTTGCTTATGATTTTGTAAAATTTATAAATATTACCCACAATTATAACGTTATCTTAAACCTTTCCAAAATTTTGAAAAAATATTTGAGAAAATTAAATCTTTATTCAGAAAAATCTGGGTCTCACATTTAATCATTCAAAAATTGCCATACTCGTAAGATTTCATCACTAATGATCAAATCCTCATCAAAATCTACATATACCTTATATAAGATTTTCAAGCCATAAAATCCTATTTTCCAACTTTGTTACTTCACATAACATATTTAACTCATATGTTCGTAACTTAAACTAATTTAATGAAAAATACCAAATCAGTCCCAAAAATATTTCTTTCTCGGGATTTAGCAGATATAGTCCCATAATGAACATATATTTTTCTTGGAATTTTTATAATTCATTTACTATTTTTCAAAAATCAATTTCTAATTAATTTCTTAAGAAATTAGCTACCTCAAGGTTAACTCCGCAAATTCTCAAAAATCTGGCGGATCTTACAGATGTTAGTGTGAGCTTCAGTTTAAATTTCATGGTCATCTGAGTTATAGAACTCCGATTATAGCATTTTTCGCCGGAAAAACTTAAATATTGAAATGGTCATAACTTGCTCATTTTAAGTCGGAATGAGCTCATTTTTGGACAGGAGGTACCTTATACCATATACTTTCATGTTCCAAAAGTCCAGAATTTTTCTCACAAATTAAGTGGCCGAAACAACCCCTTCAAATTTATGGGCAGTTTCCTTTTAGCTATTTCCAGATTTTTCATCCTTTACTAAAATCAGTCCACACGAAAATCTACAACACCTTTTCCAGTGATTTCACTTGGATAAGTTAGGAAACTTATAGATCTAATTCTAGAACTTGATCACACTCATAGATCTAAGTCATTTGAATTTCATGTTCCATTTTCACCAAAATCTAATTTTCAACCCTTTGGGATTTCTAAGAAACTTTCATGTTTTCACATAATAACCAACATAACTCATCATGACAATGATGTAATAATTAAATAAAACAAGTTCAAGAATAAATTTTAAAGATTTATAAGTTAATTTATCCTGAACTCAATAATGTCCAAATTGTCAACGGTCTGAAAAAATTAGCACATCTCCTCATGGAATAATATTGTACCCAAAAATGATTCTGACCGAAAAGAAATATATTTTGTTCAGGTGAATAGTATCTCGTGAATAGTAACTCGTGAATAGTAACTTCTGAATAGTAACTCGTGAATAGTAACTCGTGAATAGTAACTTGTGAATAATAACTCGTAAATAGTACTCCGACACAAAAAGTGCCCTGAATACCCGATTGAACAATATAACCTCCAGACAAAAATTATTATCGAAATAAATGTCGACTTCCACTAACACCAATAATCCCAACACAATGGAACTATCAAATTCATCTTTAATCAACACGAACTTATTCATCATTAATATTATAACTCACAATATTTAACAACTGTGGTGTTCCTTGTGAAAGAGGGGCTTTCCAACAAGGATTTCTCCCTATCTAGGCCAAGTGATTAGGTGACCAAATCTCTCCTTGACAGAACTTTTAGACATTGTAAATATTGTAATTTAATAATATGAACAACTTTGTCGTCTCAATTATTGATTTAATAGTATATCATATAACGCAGATGATACTGTGACAATAATCGAATCAATAATATGAGAGATATGATGCATCAATTACTGTAGCAATAATTGAATATAACCGGTGACTTATCACGTAAAGCATCAATAACCAATACCAAAAGCTACTATGCAACCACGCGTAGACTATACTTTTACTACCGAGTAGTTCAACAATTTTAACGGTAAAACTTCCGCCGTTATTTTCATAAAAATATTTTTGTCGTTTTCTCAATCCGAAAATAATTTCGTTAGGGGGTCCACCAATGATTGTCAGTCGTCGCATCTAATATTCCCCGTTAAAATGAATATTCCCTCACCCAATCGAATATTATATAACAACTGCATGTACTTTGTAAAATTTATAAATATTACCCACAATTATAACGTTATCTTAAACCCACATCAAAATATTGAAAAAATATTTCGAGAAAATTAAATCTTTATTCGTAAAATCTGGGGTCTCACATTTAATCATTCAAAAATTGCCATACTCAGAAGATTTCATCACTAATGATCAAATCCCTCATCAAAAATCTACATATACCTTATATAAGATTTCCAAGCCATAAAATCCTATTTTCCAACTTTGTTACTTCACATAACATATTTAACTCACATGTTCGTAACTAAACCATTTTCATGAAAATTACCAAATCAGTCAAAAAAAAATTTCTTTTCTGGGATTTAGCAGAATATAGTCCCATAATGAACATATATTTTTCTCGAAATTTTTATAATTCGTTTACTATTTTTTAAAAATCAATTTCTAATTAATTCCTTAAGAAATTAGCTACCTCAAGGTTAACTCCAGAAATTCTCAAATCTTGGCAGGATCTTACAGATGTTAGTGTGAGCTTCCAGTTTAAATTTCATGGTCATCGGAGATATAGAACTCCGGTTATAGCATTTTTCGTCGGAAAAAACTTAAATATTGAAATGGTCATAACTTGCTCATTTTAAGTAGGAATGAGCTCATTTTTGGACAGGAGGTACCTTATACCATATACTTTCATGTCCCAAAAGGCCAAATTTTTTTCACAAATTAAGTGGCCGAAAAATTTCTTCAAATTTATGGGCGCTTCCTTTAGCTATTTCCATTTTTCATCCTTTACTAAAATCATTCAATACGAAAATCTACAAAGACTTTTCCAAAGGATTTCACTTGGATAAGTTAGGAAACTCATAGATCTAATTCTAGAACTTGATCACACTCATAGATCTAAGTCAGTTGAATTTCATGTTCTATTTTCACCAAAATCTAATTTTCAACCCTTTGTGATTTCTAAGAAACTTTCATGTTTTCACATAATAACCAACACAAATCATCATGACAATGACATAATAATTAAATAAAACAAGTTCAAGAATAAATTTTAATGATTTATAAGTTAATTTATCCTGAACTCAATAATGTCCAAATTGTCAACGGTCTGAAAAATTAGCACATCTCCTCATGGAATAATATTGTACCCAAAAATGATTTGGACCGAAAAGAAATATATTTTGTTCAGGTGAATAGTATCCCGTGAATAGTAACCCGTGAATAGTAACTCGTGAATAGTAACTCGTGAATAGTAACTCGTAAATAGTAACTCGTAAATAGTCCTCCGACACAAAAAGTGCCCTGAATACCCGATTGAACAATATAACCTCCAGACATAAATTATTATCGAAATAAATGTCGACATCCACTAACACCAATAATCCCAACACAATGGAACTATCAAATTCATCTTTAATCAACACGAACTTATTCATCATTAATATTATAACTCACAATATTTAACAACCCCAGTTGTTCCTGTGAAAGAGGGGCTTTCAATAAGGATTTCTCCCTATCGACGCCAATTAGGTGACCAAATCTCTCCTCGATGTAACTTTTAGACATTGTAAATATTGCAATTTAATAATATGAACAACTTTGTCGCCTCAATTATTGATTTAATAGTATATCATATAACGCCGATGATAATCTTTGGACAATAATCGAATCAATAATATGAGAGATATGATGCGGCCAATTCATCGTAGCAATAATTGAATATAACCGAGTGACTTATCACGTAAGCATCAATAACCAATACCGTGGTGCTACTATGCAACCACGCCAGTATTACTATACTTTTACTAAGGTAGTTCAACGCTTTTACGGAAAAACTTCCATGTTATTTTCATAAAAATATTTTTGTCATTTTCAATCCGACAATAATTTCGCTAGGGGTCCACTTAATGATTGTGCCGCGTCGTCTTAATATTCCTATTAAAACGAATATTCCCAGACCAATCGAATATTATATAACAACTTCATGTACTTTGTAAAATTTATAAATATTACCCACAATTATAACGTTATCTTAAACCCACACCAAAATTTTGAAAAAATATTTCGAGAAAATTAAATCTTTATTCGTAAAATCTGGGGTCTCACATTTAATCATTCAAAAATTGCCATACTCAGAAGATTTCATCACTAATGATCAAATCCCTCATCAAAAATCTACATATACCTTATATAAGATTTCCAAGCCATAAAATCCTATTTTCCAACTTTGTTACTTCACATAACATATTTAACTCATATGTTCGTAACTAAACCATTTTCATGAAAAATACCAAATCAGTCCCAAAAATATTTCTTTTCTGGGATTTTAGCAGAATATAGTCCCATAATGAACATATATTTTTCTCGAATTTTTATAATTCATTTACTATTTTTTAAAAATCAATTTCTAATTAATTCCTTAAGAAATTAGTTACCTCAAGGTTAACTCCAGAAATTATCAAATCTTGGCAGGATCTTACAGATGTTAGTGTGAGCTTCCAGTTTAAATTTCATGGTCATCGGAGATATAGAACTCCGGTTATAGTATTTTTAGTCGGAAAAAACTTAAATATTGAAATGGTCATAACTTGCTCATTTTAAGTCGGAATGAGCTCATTTTTGGACAGGAGGTACCTTATACCATATACTTTCATGTCCCAAAAGGATAGAATTTTTTTCACAAATTAAGTGGTAAACAAAATTTCATCAAATTTATGGGCAGTTTCATTTTATCTATTTCCAGATTTTTCATCCGTTACTAAAATCAGTCAACACGAAAATCTACAACACCTTTTCTAGTGATTTCACTAGGATAAGTTAGGAAACTCATAGATCTAATTCTAGAACTTCATCACACTCATAGATCTAAGTCAGTTGAATTTCATGTTCCATTTTGACCAAAATCTAATTTTCAACCCTTTGTGATTTCTAAGAAACTTTCATGTTTTCACATAATAACCAACATAACTCATCATGACAATGACATAATAATTAAATAAAACAAGTTCAAGAATAAATTTTAAAGATTTATAAGTTAATTTATCCTGAACTCAATAATGTCCAAATTGTCAATGGTCTGAAAAATTAGCACATCTCCTCATGGAATAATATTGTACCCAAAAATGATTTGGACCGAAAAGAAATATATTTTGTTCAGGTGAATAGTATCCCGTGAATAGTAACTCGTGAATAGTAACTCGTGAATAGTAACTCGTGAATAGTACTCCGACACAAAAAGTGCCCTGAATACCCGATTGAACAATATAACCTCCAGACGTAAATTATTATCGAAATAATTCCACTAACACCAATAATTCCAACACAATGGAACTATCAAATTCATCTTTAATCAACACGAACTTATTCATCATTAATATTATAACTCACAATATTTAACAACCAGGTTGTTCCCAGGAAAGAGGGGGCTTTCCAATAAGGATTTCTCCCTATCGGCGCGCAATTAGGTGACCAAATCTCTCCTTGACAGAACTTTTAGACATTGTAAATATTGCAATTTAATAATATGAACAACTTTGTCGTCTCAATTATTGATTTAATAGTATATCATATAACGCCGATGATACTGTGACAATAATCAAATCAATAATATGAGAGATATGATGCAGCAATTACTGTAGCAATAATTGAATATAACTGAGCGACTTATCACGTAAGCATCAATAACCAATACCGTGTGCTACTATGCAACCACGCGTATTACTATACTTTTACTACCGAGTAGTTCAACAGTTTTAACGGTAAAACTTCCGCCGTTATTTTCATAAAAATATTTTTGTCGCTTTTTCTCAATCCGATGAATAATTTCGTTAGGGGTCCAATAATGATTGTGCCGTAAATACGAATATTCCTGTTTAAACGAATATTCTCCGACCAATTGAATATTATATAACAACTTGCGTACTTTGTAAAATTTATAAATATTACCCACAATTATAACGTTATCTTAAACCCACACCAAAATTTTGAAAAAATATTTCGAGAAAATTAAATCTTTATTCGTAAAATCTGGGGTCTCACATTTAATCATTCAAAAATTGCCATACTCAGAAGATTTCATCACTAATGATCAAATCCCTCATCAAAAATCTACATATACCTTATATAAGATTTCCAAGCCATAAAATCCTATTTTCCAACTTTGTTACTTCACATAACATATTTAACTCATATGTTCGTAACTAAACCATTTTCATGAAAAATACCAAATCAGTACCAAAAATATTTCTTTTCTGGGATTTAGCAGAATATAGTCCCATAATGAACATATATTTTTCTTGGATTTTTTATAATTCATTTACTATTTTTCAAAAATCAATTTCTAATTAATTCCTTGAGAAATTAGCTACCTCAAGGTTAACTCCAGAAATTCTCAAATCTTGGCAGGATCTTACAGATGTTAGTGTGAGCTTCCAGTTTAAATTTCATGGTCATCGGAGTTATAGAACTCCGGTTATAGCATTTTTCGTCGAAAAAACTTAAATATTGAAATGGTCATAACTTGCTCATTTTAAGTCGGAATGAGCTCATTTTTGGACAGGAGGTACCTTATACCATATACTTTCATGTCCCAAAAGGCCAGAATTTTTCTCACAAATTAAGTGGTAAACTTGCCCTTCAAATTTATAGGCGCTTCCTTTTTAGCTATTTCAGATTTTTCATCCTTTACTAAAATCACCCACACTTTAAAATCTACAACACCTTTTCGGTGATTTCACTTGGATAAGTTAGGAAACTCATAGATCTAATTCTAGAACTTGATCACACTCATAGATCTAAGTCAATTGAATTTCATGTTTCATTTTCACCAAAATCTAATTTTCAACCCTTTGTGATTTCTAAGAAACTTTCATGTTTTCACATAATAACCAACATAACTCATCATGACAATGACATAATAATTAAATAAAACAAGTTCAAGAATAAATTTTAAAGATTTATAAGTTAATTTATCCCTGAACTCAATAATGTCCAAATTGTCAACGATGCAAAAAATTAAGCACATCTCCTCATGGAATAATATTGTACCCAAAAAATTTGAATGAAAAAGAAATATATTTTGTTCGGTGAATAGTATCCCGTGAATAGTAACTTGTGAATAGTAACTCGTGAATAGTACTCCGACACAAAAAGTGCCCTGAATACTCGATTGAACAATATAACCTCCAGACATAAATTATTATCGAAATAATTCCAATAACACCAATAATTCCAACACAATGGAACTATCAAATTCATCTTTAATCAACACGAACTTATTCATCATTAATATTATAACTCACAATATTTAACAACCAGGTTGTTCCCGTGAAAGAGGGGCTTTCAATAAGGATTTCTCCTCATCGGTAACAATTAAGTGACCAAATCTCTCCTTGACAGAACTTTTAGACATTGTAAATATTGCAATTTAATAATATGAACAACTTTGTCGTCTCAATTATTGATTTAATAGTATATCATATAACGCCGATGATACTGTGACAATAATCGAATCAATAATATGAGAGATATGATGCAGTAACTACTGTAGCAATAATTGAATATAACTGAGTGACTTATCACGTAAGCATCAATAACCAATACCGTGTGCTACTATCCAACCACGCGTATTACTATACTTTTACTACCGAGTAGTTCAACAGTTTTAACGGTAAAACTTCCGCCGTTATTTTCATAAAAATATTTTTGTCGTTTTCTCAATCCGACAATAATTTTGTTAATAGGGGTCCACTGATGATTGTCTTGCCGTCATTTAATATTCCCCTGCTTAAACGAATATTCTCCACCAATTGAATATTATATAACAACTTGCGTGCTTTGTAAAATTTATAAATATTACCCACAATTATAACGTTATCTTAAACCCACACCAAAATTTTGAAAAATATTTCGAGAAAATTAAATCTTTATTCAGTAAAATCGGGTCTCACATTTAATCATTCAAAATTGCCATACTCGTAAGATTTCATCACTAATGATCAAATCCTCATCAAAATCTACATATACCTTATATAAGATTTCCAAGCCATAAAATCCTATTTTCCAACTTTGTTACTTAACATAACATATTTAACTCATATGTTCAGTAATTAAACCATTTTCATGAAAAATACCAAATCAAAGTACCAAAATATTTCTTTTCGGGATTTAGCGAATATAGTCCCATAATGAACATATATTTTTCTTGGATTTTTATAATTCATTTACTATTTTTCAAAATCAATTTCTAATTAATTCCTTAAGAAATTAGCTACCTCAAGGTTAACTCCGAAAATTCTCAAATCTTGGCGGGATCTTACGGATGTTAGTGTGAGCTTCAGTTTAAATTTCATGGTAATCGGAGTTATAGAACTCCTACTATAGCATTTTTCGTCGAAAAAACTTAAATATTGAAATGGTCATAACTTGCTCATTTTAAGTCTGAATGAGCTCATTTTTTGGACAGAGGTACCTTATACCATATACTTTCATGTCCCAAAAGGCCGAATTTTTCTCACAAATTAAGTGGTAAAATGTTTCTTCAAATTTATGGGCGCTTTCTTTTTAGCTATTTCCAGATTTTTCATCCTTTACTAAAATCAGTCCACACGAAAATCTACAACACCTTTTCCAGTGATTTCACTTGGATAAGTTAGGAAACTCATAGATCTAATTCTAGAACTTGATCACACTCATAGATCTAAGTCAATTGAATTTCATGTTTCATTTTCACCAAAATCTAATTTTCAACCCTTTGTGATTTCTAAGAAACTTTCATGTTTTCACATAATAACCAACATAACTCATCATGACAATGACATAATAATTAAATAAAACAAGTTCAAGAATAAATTTTAAAGATTTATAAGTTAATTTATCCTGAACTCAATAATGTCCAAATTGTCAACGGTTTGAAAAATTAGCACATCTCCTCATGGAATAATATTGTACCCAAAAACGATTTGGACCGAAAAGAAATATATTTTGTTCAGGTGAATAGTATCCCGTGAATAGTAACTTGTGAATAGTAACTCGTGAATAGTACTCCGACACAAAAAGTGCCCTGAATACTCGATTGAACAATATAACCTCCAGACATAAATTATTATCGAAATAATTCCACTAACACCAATAATTCCAACACAATGGAACTATCAAATTCATCTTTAATCAACACGAACTTATTCATCATTAATATTATAACTCACAATATTTAACAACCAGGTTGTTCCCAGGAAAGAGGGGGCTTTCCAATAAGGATTTCTCCCTATCGGCGCGCAATTAAGTGACCAAATCTCTCCTTGACAGAACTTTTAGACATTGTAAATATTGCAATTTAATAATATGAACAACTTTGTCGTCTCAATTATTGATTTAATAAGATATCATATAACGCAGATAATCTTTGTGACAATAATCTAATCAATAATATGAGAGATATGATGCAAGAACTCATGTAGCAATAATTGAATATAACCGAGTGACTTATCACGTAAAGAGATCAATAACCAATACTGGTGTGCTACTATCCAACCACGCCAGACATTACTATACTTTTACTACAAGAGTAGTTCAACAGGTTTTAACGGTAAAATTTCCGCCGTTATTTTCATAAAAATATTTTTGTCGCTTTTCTCAATCCGACAATAATTTTGTTAATGGGGTCCACTAATGATTGTGTTGTCGCATTTAATATTCATTGTTAAAACCAATATTCCCCACCAATCGAATATTATATAACAACTTGCATGCACTTTGTAAAATTTATAAATATTACCTACAATTATAACGTTATCTTAAACCCACACCAAAATTTTGAAAAATATTTCGAGAAAATTAAATCTTTATTCGTAAAATCTGGGTCTCACATTTAATCATTCAAAATTGCCATACTCGTAAGATTTCATCACTAATGATCAAATCCTCATCAAAAATCTACATATACCTTATATAAGATTTCCAAGCCATAAAATCCTATTTTCCAACTTTGTTACTTCACGTAACATATTTAACTCATATGTTCAAGTAATTAAACCATTTTCATGAAAAATACCAAATCACCAAAAAATATTTCTTTTCTGGGATTTAGCAGAATATAGTCCCATAATGAACATATATTTTTCTTGGAATTTTTATAATTCATTTACTATTTTTCAAAAATCAATTTCTAATTAATTCCTTAAGAAATTAGCTACCTCAAGGTTAACTCCAGAAATTCTCAAATCTTGGCAGGATCTTACAGATGTTAGTGTGAGCTTCCAGTTTAAATTTCATGGTCATCGGAGCTATAGAACTCCGGTTATAGCATTTTTTGTCGGAAAAACTTAAATATTGAAATGGTCATAACTTGCTCATTTTAAGTCGGAATGAGCTCATTTTTGGACAGGAGGTACCTTATACCATATACTTTCATGTCCCAAAAGGCCAGAATTTTTCTCACAAATTAAGTGGCCGAAACAGCCCCTTCAAATTTATGGGCAGTTTCCTTTTAGCTATTTCTAGATTTTTCATCCTTTACTAAAATCACCATCCATTTAAAATCTACAACACCTTTTCCAGTGATTTCACTTGGATAAGTTAGGAAACTCATAGATCTAATTCTAGAACTTGATCACACTCATAGATCTAAGTCAATTTAATTTCATGTTTCATTTTCACCAAAATCTAATTTTCAACCCTTTGTGATTTCTAAGAAATTTTCATGTTTTCACATAATAACCAACATAACTCATCATGACAATGACATAATAATTAAATAAAACAAGTTCAAGAATAAATTTTAAAGATTTATAAGTTAATTTATCCAGAACTCAATAATGTCCAAATTGTCAACGGTTTGAAAAATTAGCACATCTCCTCATGGAATAATATTGTACCCAAAAACGATTTGGACCGGAAAGAAATATATTTTGTTCAGGTGAATAGTATCCCGTGAATAGTAACTCATGAATAGTAACTCGTAAATAGTAACTCGTAAATAGTACTCCGACACAAAAAGTGCCCTGAATACTCGATTGAAGAATATAACCTCCAGACATAAATTATTATCGAAATAAATGTCGACTTCCACTAACACCAATAATTCCAACACAATGGAACTATCAAATTCATCTTTAATCAACACTTAACTTATTCATCATTAATATTATAACTCACAATATTTAACAACCGGGTTGTTCCTGTGAAAGAGGAGCTTCCAATAAGGATTTCTCCCTATCGGCGCGCAATTAGGTGACCAAATCTCTCCTTGATAGAACTTTTAGACATTGTAAATATTGCAATTTAATAATATGAACAACTTTGTCGTCTCAATTATTGATTTAATAGTATATCATATAACGGTATGATGTGGACAATAATCGAATCAATAATATGAGAGATATGATCACGGCCAATTATCGTAGCAATAATTGAATATAACTGAGTGACTTATCACGTAAGCATCAATAACCAATACCGTGTGCTACTATGCAACCACGTGTATTACTATACTTTTACTACCGAGTAGTTCAACAGTTTTAACGGTAAAACTTCCGCCGTTATTTTCATAAAATGTTTTTGTCGCTTTCTCGATCCGAAATAATAATTTCGTTAGGGGGTCCACTAATGATTGTGCCACCGCATTTAATATTCCCCGCTAAAACGAATATTCCCACCAATCTAATATTATATAACAACTTCATGCATTTTGTAAAATTTATAAATATTACGCACAATTATAACGTTATCTTAAATCCACATTAAAATATAGAAAAAATATTTCGAGAAAATTAAATCTTTATTCGTACAATCTGGGGTCTCACATTTAATCATTCAAAAATTGCCATACTCAGAAGATTTCATCACTAATGATCAAATCCCTCATCAAAAATCTACATATACCTTATATAAGATTTCCAAGCCATAAAATCCTATTTTCCAACTTTGTTACTTCACATAACATATTTAACTCATATGTTCGTAACTAAACCATTTTCATGAAAAATACAAAATCAGTCCCAAAAATATTTCTTTTCTGGGATTTAGCAGAATATAGTCCCATAATAAACATATATTTTTCTTGGAATTTTTATAATTCATTTACTATTTTTCAAAAATCAATTTCTAATTAATTCCTTAAGAAATTAGCTACCTCAAGGTTAACTCCAGAAATTCTCAAATCTTGGCAGGATCTTACAGATGTTAGTGTGAGCTTCCAGTTTAAATTTCATGGTCATCGGAGTTATAGAACTCCGGTTATTACATTTTTCGTCGGAAAAACTTAAATATTGAAAGGGTCATAACTTGCTCATTTTAAGTCGGAATGAGATCATTTTTGGACAGGAGGTACCTTATACCATATACTTTCATGTCCCAAAAGGCCAGAATTTTTTTCACAAATTAAGTGGTCAAACAGCCTTCAAATTTATGGGCGCTTTCTTTTTTTGCTATTTCCATTTTTCATCCTTTACTAAAATCACCATCCTTAAAATCTACAACACCTTTTCCAAAGGATTTCACTTGGATAAGTTAGGAAACTCATAGATCTAATTCTAGAACTTGATCACACTCATAGATCTAAGTCAGTTGAATTTCATGTTCCATTTTCACCAAAATCTAATTTTCAACCCTTTGTGATTTCTAAGAAACTTTCATGTTTTCACATAATAACCAACATAACTCATCATGAAAATGACATAATAATTAAATAAAACAAGTTCGAGAATAAATTTTAAAGATTTATAAGTTAATTTATCTTGAACTCAATAATGTCCAAATTGTCAACGGTCTGAAAAATTATCACATCTCCTCATGGAATAATATTGTACCCAAAAATGATTTGGACCGAAAAGAAATATATTTTGTTTAGGTGAATAGTATCCCCAGAATAGTAACTCGTGAATAGTAACTCATGAATAGTAACTCATGAATAGTAACTCGTGAATAGTAACTCGTGAATAGTAACTCCTGAATAGTAACTCGTGAATAGTAACTCGTAAATAGTACTCCGACACAAAAAGTGCCCTGAATACCCGATTGAACAATATAACCTCCAGACATAAATTATTATCGAAATAAATGTCGACTTCCACTAACACCAATAATTCCAACACAATGGAACTATCAAATTCATCTTTAATCAACACGAACTTATTCATCATTAATATTATAACTCACAATATTTAACAACCAGGTTGTTCCCAGGAAAGAGGGAGCTTTCTAATAAGGATTTCTCCCTATCGGCGCACAATTAGGTGACCAAATCTCTCCTTGATAGAACTTTTAGACATTGTAAATATTGCAATTTAATAATATGAACAACTTTGTCGTCTCAATTATTGATTTAATAGTATATCATATAACGCAGGCGATAATCTTTGTGACAATAATCGAATCAATAATATGAGAGATATGATGCGTTAATTCATGTAGTAATAATTGAATATAATCGAGTGACTTATCACGTAAGCATCAATAACCAATACCGTAATGCTACTATGCAACCACGCGTAGACACTATACTTTACTAATGAGTAGTTCAACAGTTTTAACGGTAAAACTTCCGCCGTTATTTTCATAAAAATATTTTTTTCGTTTTCTCAATCCGACAATAATTTCGTAGTGGGGTCCACCAATGATTGTGCCGTTGTACGAATATTCCCTGCTAAAACGAATATTCCCCGACCAATCGAATATTATATAACAACTTGCGTACTTTGTAAAATTTATAAATATTACCCACAATTATAACGTTATCTTAAACCCACATCAAAATATTGAAAAAATATTCCGAGAAAATTAAATCTTTATTCGTACAATCTGGGGTCTCACATTTAATCATTCAAAAATTGCCATACTCAGTAGATTTCATCACTAATGATCAAATCCCTCATCAAAAATCTACATATACCTTATATAAGATTTCCAAGCCATAAAATCCTATTTTCCAACTTAGTTACTTCACATAACATATTTAACTCATATGTTCGTAACTAAACCATTTTCATATAAAAATACCAAATCAGTCCCAAAATATTTCTTTTCCGGGATTTAGCGAGAATATAGTCCCATAATGAACATATATTTTTCTTGAAATTTTATAATTCATTTACTATTTTTCAAAAATCAATTTCTAATTAATTCCTTAAGAAATTAGCTACCTCAAGGTTAACTCCAAATTCTCAAATCTTGGCGTGGATCTTACAGATGTTAGTGTGAGCTTCAGCTTTAAATTTCATGGTCATCTGAGTTATAGAACTCCTGCTTATAACATTTTTGTCTGGAAAAACTTAAATATTGAAATGGTCATAACATGCTCATTTTAAGTCTGGAATGAGCTCATTTTTGGATGTGGAGGTACCTTATACCATATACTTTCATGTCCCAAAAGGCCAGAATTTTTCTCACAAATTAAGTGGCCAAACTGACCCTTCAAATTCATGGGCGCTTTCTTTTTTGCTATTTCATTTTTCATCCTTTACTAAAATCACCACACGAAAATCTACAACACTTTTTCCAGTGATTTCACTTGGATAAGTTAGGAAACTCATAGATCTAATTCTAGAACTTGATCACACTCATAGATCTAAGTCAGTTGAATTTCATGTTCCATTTTCACCAAAATCTAATTTTCAACCCTTTGTGATTTCTAAGAAACTTTCATGTTTTCACATAATAACCAACATAACTCATCATGACAATGACATAATAATTAAATAAAACAAGTTCAAGAATAAATTTTAAAGATTTATAAGTTAATTTATCCTGAACTCAATAATGTCTAAATTATCAAAGGTCTGAAAAATTAGCACATCTCCTCATGGAATAATATTGTACCCAAAAATGATTTGGATCGAAAAGAAATATATTTTGTTCAGGTGAATAGTATCTCATGAATAGTAACTCGTGAATAGTAACTCGTGAATAGTAACTCATGAATAGTAACTCGTGAATAGTAACTCGTAAATAGTAACTCGTAAATAGTACTCCGACACAAAAAGTGCCTTGAATACCCGATTGAACAATATAACCTCCAGACATAAATTATTATCGAAATAAATGTCGACTTCCACTAACACCAATAATCTCAACACAATGGAACTATCAAATTCATCTTTAATCAACACGAACTTATTCATAATTAATATTATAACTCACAATATTTAACAACCAGTTATTCCTGGAAAGTGGGGCTTTCAATAAGGATTTCTCCTATCGGTAGCGATTAGGTGACCAAATCTCTTCTTGATAGAACTTTTTAGACATTGTAAATATTGCAATTTAATAATATGAATAACTTTGTCGTCTCAATTATTGATTTAATAGTATATCATATAACGTCGGTGATACTGCGGACAATAATCGAATCAATAATATGAGAGATATGATCGCGTTAATTATCAGTAGTAATAATTGAATATAATCGAAAGTGACTTATCACGTAAGCATCAATAACCAATACCGTAAGCTTACTATGCAACAACGCGACATTACTATACTTTTACTACTAGAGAGTAGTTCAACAGTTTTAATTGGTAAAACTTCCGCCGTTATTTTCATAAAAATATTTTTTCGCTTTTCTCAATCCGAAATAATAATTTTAGCTGTGGGGTCCACTTATGATTGTCTTGGTCGTATTTAATATTCCCCGTTAAAATGAATATTCCCCGACCAATCGAATATTATATAACAACTTGCGTACTTTATAAAATTTATAAATATTACCCACAATTATAACGTTATCTTAAACCCACATCAAAATATTGAAAAAATATTTCGAGAAAATTAAATCTTTATTCTTAAAATCTGGGGTCTCACATTTAATCATTCAAAAATTGCCATGCTCAGAAGATTTCATCACTAATGATCAAATCCCTCATCAAAAATCTACATATACGTTATATAGGATTTTCAAGCCATAAAATCCTATTTTCCAACTTTGTTACTTCACATAACATATTTAACTCATATGTTCGTAACTAAACCATTTTCATGAAAAATACCAAATCAGTCCCAAAAATATTTCTTTTAAGGATTTAGCGAATATTGTCCCATAATGAACATATATTTTCTTGAATTTTTATAATTCATTTACTATTTTTCAAAATCAATTTCTAATTAATTCCTTAAGAAATTAGCTACCTCAAGGTTAACTCCAAATTTTCAAATCTTGGCGGATCTTACAGATATTAGTGTGAGCTTCAGCTTAAAATTTCATGGTCATCGAGATATAGAACTCCTGCCTAGCATTTTTCGCTCGGAAAAACTTAAATATTGAAATGGTCATAACTTTCTCATTTTAAGTCGGAATGAGCTCATTTTTGGACAGAGGTACCTTATACCATATACTTTCATGTCCCAAAAGGCCAAATTTTTTTCACAATTAAGTGGCCCAAACATTTCCTTCAAATTTATGGGCGCTTCCTTTAGCTATTTCAGATTTTTCATCCTTTACTAAAATCACCCACACGAAAATCTACAACACCTTTTCCAAAGATTTCACTTGGATAAGTTAGAAACTCATAGATCTAATTCTAGAACTTGATCACACTCATAGATCTAAGTCAGTTGAATTTCATGTTCCATTTTCACCAAAATCTAATTTTTAACCCTTTGTGATTTCTAAGAAACTTTCATGTTTTCACATAATAACCAACATAACTCATCATGGCAATGACATAATAATTAAATAAAACAAGTTTAAGAATAAATTTTAAAGATTTATAAGTTAATTTATCCTGAACTCAATAATGTCCAAATTGTCAACGGTCTGAAAAATTAACACATCTCCTCATGGAATAATATTGTACCCAAAAATGATTTGGACCGAAAAGAAATATATTTTGTTCAGGTGAATAGTATCTCGTGAATAGTAACTCGTGAATAGTAACTCGTAAATAGTACTCCGACATAAAAAGTGCCCTGAATACCCGATTGAACAATATAACCTCCAGACATAAATTATTATCTAAATAAATGTCGACTTCCACTAACACCAATAATCCCAACACAATGGAACTATCAAATTCATCTTTAATCAACACGAACTTATTCAACATTAATATTATAACTCACAATATTTAACAACCTGGTTGTTCCCAGGAAAGAGGGGGATTTCTAATAAAGATTTCTCCCTATCGGCGCGCAATTAGGTGACCAAATCTCTCCTTGACAGAACTTCTAGATATTGTAAATATTGCAATTTAATAATATGAACAACTTTGTCGTCTCAATTATTGATTTAATAGTATATCATATAACGCAGATGATACTGTGACAATAATCGAATCAATAATATGAGAGATATGATGCCGAGAATTCTTTGTAGCAATAATTGAATATAAACTGGTGACTTATCACATAAGCATCAATAACCAATACCGTATTACTACTATGCAACCACGCGTGACATTATACTTTACTACCGAGTAGTTCAACAGCTTTAACGGTAAAACTTCCACCGTTATTTTCATAAAATATTTTTTGTCGTTTTCTCAATCCGATAATAATTTCGTTAGGGGGTCCACCAATGATTGTCTTGTCGTCATTTAATATTCTCTTAAAATGAATATTCCACGACCAATCGAATATTATATAACAACTTCATGTATTTTGTAAAATTTATAAATATTACCCACAATTATAACGTTATCTTAAACCCACACCAAAATTTTGAAAAAATATTTCAAGAAAATTAAATCTTTATTCGTAAAATCACTGGGTCTCACATTTAATCATTCAAAATTTCCATACTCGAAAGATTTCATCACTAATGATCAAATCCTCATCAAAAATCTACATATACCTTATATAAGATTTCCAAGCCATAAAATCCTATTTTCCAACTTTGTTACTTAACATAACATATTTAACTCATATGTTCAGTAATTAAACCATTTTCATGAAAATACCAAATCAGGTCCCAAAAATATTTCTTTTCGGGATTTAGCGTAATATAGTCCCATAATGAACATATATTTTTCTAATTTTATAATTCATTTACTATTTTTCAAAAATCAATTTCTAATTAATTCCTTAAGAAATTAGCTACCTCAAGGTTAACTCGTAAAATTCTCAATCTTGGCAGGATCTTACATATGTTAGTGTGAGCTTCCAGTTTAAATTTCATGGTCATCGGAGTTATAGAACTCCGATTATAGCATTTTTCATCGAAAAAACTTAAATATTGAAATGGTCATAACTTGCTCATTTTAAGTCGGAATGAGATCATTTTTGGACAGGAGGTACCTTATACCATAAACTTTCATGTCCCAAAAGGCCAGAATTTTCTCATAAATTAAGTGGTCAAACAACCCTTCAAATTTATGGGCGCTTCCTTTTTGCTATTTCCATTTTTTATCCTTTACTAAAATCACCACACGAAAATCTACAACACCTTTTCCAGTGATTTCACTTGGATAAGTTAGGAAACTCATAGATCTAATTCTAGAACTTGATCACACTCATAGATCTAAGTCAGTTGAATTTCATGTTCCATTTTCACCAAAATCTAATTTTCAACCCTTTGTGATTTCTAAGAAACTTTCATGTTTTCACATAATAACCAACATAACTCATCATGAAAATGACATAATAATTAAATAAAACAAGTTCGAGAATAAATTTTAAAGATTTATAAGTTAATTTATCTTGAACTCAATAATATCCAAATTGTCAACGGTCTGAAAAATTATCACATCTCCTCATGGAATAATATTGTACCCAAAAATGATTTGGATGAAAAAAAAGAAATATATTTTGTTTAGTGAATAGTATCCCCGAATAGTAACTCGTGAATAGTAACTCATGAATAGTAACTCATGAATAGTAACTCGTGAATAGTAACTCGTGAATAGTAACTCCTGAATAGTAACTCGTGAATAGTAACTCGTAAATAGTACTCCGACACAAAAAGTGCCCTGAATACCCGATTGAACAATATAACCTCCAGACATAAATTATTATCGAAATAAATGTCGACTTCCACTAACACCAATAATCCCAACACAATGGAACTATCAAATTCATCTTTAATCAACACGAACTTATTCATAATTAATATTATAACTCACAATATTTAACAACCAGGTTATTCCCAGGAAAGTGGGGGCTTTCCAATAAGGATTTCTCCCTATCGGCGCGCAATTAGGTGACCAAATCTCTTCTTGATAGAACTTTTAGACATTGTAAATATTGCAATTTAATAATATGAACAACTTTGTCGTCTCAATTATTGATTTAATAGTATATCATATAACGCCGATGATACTGTGACAATAATCGAATCAATAATATGAGAGATATGATGCAGCAATTACTGTAGCAATAATTGAATATAACTGAGTGACTTATCACGTAAGCATCAATAACCAATACCGTGTGCTACTATGCAACCACGCGTATTACTATACTTTTACTACCGAGTAGTTCAACAGTTTTAACGGTAAAACTTCCGCCGTTATTTTCATAAAAATATTTTTGTCGTTTTCTCAATCCGACAATAATTTCGTTTAATGGGGTCCACTGAATGATCTGCTGCCGTCGCATCGAATATTCCTGTTAAAATGAATATTCCCAGACCAATCGAATATTATATAACAACTTCATGCACTTTGTAAAATTTATAAATATTACCCACAATTATAACGTTATCTTAAACCCACATCAAAATATTGAAAAATATTTTGAGAAAATTAAATCTTTATTCTTAAAATCTGGGTCTCACATTTAATCATTCAAAATTGCCATGCTCGGAAGATTTCATCACTAATGATCAAATCCTCATCAAAATCTACATATATCGTTATATAGGATTTTCAAGCCATAAAATCCTATTTTCCAACTTTGTTACTTCACATAACATATTTAACTCATATGTTCAGTAATTAAACCATTTTCATGAAAATACCAAATCAGGTCCCAAAAATATTTCTTTTACGGGATTTAGCGAATATAGTCCCATAATGAACATATATTTTTCTCGGAATTTTTATAATTCATTTACTATTTTTCAAAAATCAATTTTTAATTAATTCCTTAAGAAATTAGCTACCTCAAGGTTAACTCCAGAAATTCTCAATCTTGGCAGGATCTTACATATGTTAGTGTGAGCTTCCAGTTTAAATTTCATGGTCATCGGAGTTATAGAACTCCGATTATAGCATTTTTCATCGAAAAAACTTAAATATTGAAATGGTCATAACTTGCTCATTTTAAGTCGGAATGAGATCATTTTTGGACAGGAGGTACCTTATACCATATACTTTTATGTCCCAAAAGGCTAGAATTTTTCTCACAAATTAAGTGGCCGAAACAGCTCCTTCAAATTTATGGACAGTTTCCTTTTTGCTATTTCCAGATTTTTCATCCTTTACTAAAATCAGTCCACACGAAAATCTACAACACCTTTTCCAGTAATTTCACTTGGATAAGTTAGGAAACTCATAGATCTAATTCTAGAACTTGATTACACTCATAGATCTAAGTCAGTTGAATTTCATGTTCCATTTTCACCAAAATCTAATTTTCAACCCTTTGTGATTTCTAAGAAACTTTCATGTTTTCACATAATAACCAACATAACTCATCATGACAATGACATAATAATTAAATAAAACAAGTTCAAGAATCAATTTTAAAGATTTATAACTTAATTTATCCTGAACTCAATAATGTCCAAATTGTCAACATGATACTTCTTTGTAGAGTAAAATTCAAGAATTCTCAGAAGAATATTTCCATGAAAAGATACTAGATGAAGCGCAAATATCAAGAATATTCCACAAATTTCATGGAGTATAGAAGTCAAAACTTTAACCAACTGAGTATAATAAAGAATATATGAAACTGCAAATGGATTTTCACCCGCCATGCGGTAATCCGACGATCTGAGATCATTTCCACGATTTAATAAGGAATGAATACAAATGATCAGTCACCATGCATGTGGTAATCCACACAGGCAGGTTATTCCAACAGAATAATAAAAAATGAAATACCAGAAGGATTCACCATGCATGCGATAGAGACCGCATGCATACGAAGTTATTCCCAACGTAATAATAAATAATGGAACCGGTCAAAGCGAAATTACATCCTAAGGATATTCCAACAGAATAATAAATGCGAAAAAATAAATAATGGAACCAGGTCCGGCGTAAAACGCACAGACAGGATATTCCGACAGAATAATAAATGCGGAATAATAAATAATGGAACCAAGTTCGGCGTAAAATGCACAGACAAGATATTCCAACAGAATAATAAATGCGGAATAATAAAAGAATTTCACCATGTATACGGTGCTTCAGAAAGCAAGTTATTCCAACATAATAATAAAGAATGGAATAATGTAAGAATTTCACCATGTATGCGGCACTTGATATGAAAGTTATTCCAATGAATAATAAAGAATGGAATAACAGAAGTTCTCTTCATGAATAAGAAAGAAATAATACCCTTACGAGTACAACAAATAATATCCCTTACCTTAGAAAGAAACTGGATACTGGAGTAGTGAGGTAGCAGACTTCTCTTCTTCTTTCTCTCCATAGATTTTCTCCCTATAATTTCTCTCTCTAGAGTTTTAGTGAATTCGTAAGAAATAATGAAGGAATGAGATTCTATTTATAGGAGAATGGACTGAATAGTAACTAATTCATGAACGGTCCAGATTGATTTACTTTTAAATGGATGGTCCATATTAAAACTTAAAGCAACGGTCCATACTGATTCACTATTAAAACTTTAAAACAACGGTCCATACTAATTGACTATTAAAACTTTAAAACAACGGTCTATACTGATTCACTATTAAACTTTAAAACAACGGTCCATACTGATTCACTATTAAACTTTAAAACAACGGTCCATACTGATTTATTAATATAATTTCAACTAACGGTCTGAAAAATTAGCACATCTCCTCATGAAATAATATTGTACCCAAAAATGATTTGGACCGAAAAGAAATATATTTTGTTCGGGTGAATAGTATCCCATGAATAGTAACTCGTGAATAGTAACTCATGAATAGTACCTCGTGAATAGTAACTCATTAATAGTAACTCGTGAATAGTAACTCATGAATAGTAACTCGTGAATAGTAACTCGTGAATATTACTCAAAACGAAAAGTGCCTCAATAATTCGATTGAATAATATAACCTCCAGACATCAATTATTATCGAAATAAATGTCGATTTCTACTAACACAAATAATCTCAACACAATGGAACTATCAAATTTATCTTTAATCAACACTTAACTTATTCATCATTAATATTATAACTCACAATATTTAACAACCAAAGTTGTTCCCGAGAAAAGAAAAGGGCTTTCCAATAAGGATTTCTCCCTATCATAGCGCCGCAATTAGGTGACCAAACCTCTCCTTGTGTAACTTCTAGACATTGTAAATATTGTAATTTAATAATATGAATAACTTTGTCGTCTCAATTATTGATTTAATAATATAACATATTGTGCGAGGATGATCTTTGTGTGAATAATCGAATCAATAATATGAGAGATATGATGCAACAATTATCAAGCAATAATTGAGTATAACCGAGTGACTTCTCACGTAAGCATCAATAATCAATACCGTGTGTTACTATGCAACCCGCAGCCATACACCTGCACTTTTACTACCGAGTAGTTCAACAGTTTTAACGGTAACACTTCCGTTATTATTTTCATAAAATAATTCTGTCGTTTTATTACTACAACAATACTTCCGTTGTGGGGTCCACCAATAATTTTGCCGTCGTACGAATATTCTCCGACTAATCGAATATTATATAACCACTTGCTTACTTTGCAAAATTTGGAAATATCACCCACATCTATAACATTATATCAAATCCACACCATAATATTAAAAAAAAATATTTCGAGAAATTTAAATCTTTATTCATAAAATCTGGGGTCTCACAATCTTCCCTCCTTATGAAATTTTGCCCTCGAAATTTACTTACATACCTGGTATGCTGAACAGATGTGGATACCTTGACTTCATTTCAGATTCTAACTCTTGAGGTATAACCTTTGAGTGTTGAATATGACCCTTCTTATTCAAGATTTTAACACGTATTTCCTCATACGTTAAATCTTTCGCTATCTCGTCTAGTTCTAATTCAATAATGTGGTTCGGGTTGTCCACATATTTACAGAACATCGATACGTGATAAGCGTTATGAACACGCAACATATTTGGCGGTAAAACGAGTCTATAGGCCACAGTTCCTACTCGATCAAGGATTTCAAATGGGCCAATAAAATCGAGGGTTGAGATTTCCTCTCTTCATCGATTCTTGCTTCTAGAATAACGCCCTCTTGAACCTTCTTCTTCACATTCATCAGCTCTGAGTATGTAGCTTGCACGGCTTTAACTTTATCGATTAAAGTCGATTCTACTCGTATATTTGATATCACCACGTGGGTCTTTAGAGTCTTTAACTCTATCTTCATCATTTGTAAGTTACACAAAATGGGTTTTTGTGTTAACAACATCGCACTCGTAAACGCATACGATCTTCTACTCAACGCGTCAGCTACCACGTTCTCTTTTCCACAATGATATTGAATGGTACGATCGTAATCTTCAACAGCTTGAGCCAACGTCTTTGACATATTATACGATCGTTTTAGATACAAAAATATTTGAGGGTTTTGTACTGGGGTCAATACAAAATTCGATTTCACGCTCTAGAGGTAGGCTAAGAAGTCTTCAAGAATATGTCAGGAAATTTATTAACAATAGAAATATCATTCAAAACTGTGACCCTCATCCAAGACTTAGATACACACATGTAATGAAGGTTTCTCCTAATGGAGTTTCAACCGATAGGTCAAAGTCTAACTTCTCTAGAGTCAAATTTAAACGTTGAACGCAAGCAAGAGAGATAAAAGAATGGGTAGAACCGGTATCTAATAAGGTATAGACTTCACAAGAATTTATAATTAACTAACCCGTGCTAACTTCGTTCGAGTTACTCGCTTTTTGAGAAGTCACGAAAAACGCTCTTCCTAAAACCACTGACTTTATTTTGTCCGTATCCGCCTTTGGTGCCACCGTCCCAGCTGGACTTGACTTTGGTGCACGATAAAATCGAGCTAAATGACATTCTCTTCTTGAAATTTCCATTTCTATTATCTTGGCCATGATTACCACCGAAATGGTTACCATTATTGGCATGATAATTTCCCTCACGATGGTTATCATTGTTCCGATGGATTTAATGTGACGCCCCCAAAAATAGGTATTCATCACTCATCTTGAGTCGCCAAATACATGGTACAAAATTCAAATACAACTTAATAATACAACTGTCATGTAAAATACGACAAAACATAATCTGAGAGTTTTAATACGTATATTATCATCTAGACAGTATACAAACTCAAAGGAGTCTTCATTACATTTATTGTCACACTATTTAATCAGAATAGTGAGGACTACTAATGCTATCATTTGGACCGTCACTCCTTTCCCCGACTCGTCCCAGCTATATTCTCATTTCCTGAAGAGAACAGTGAAAGAAAGGGTGAGCTCAACTAGCCCAGTAAGAAATATTATGACTAAGATAATACAGAATAAATTATCAATAGTCTTCAATAATGTTAAACTGATAAAATACAATAGACATCAAGTTTAACTGCAGCAGAATAAGCAATCCATTAGAAGTGTCAAGTAGAAAATAAAACCTACTATCTTCTATGATTTAAAAAAATATTTTCATCAACTTTTATCACTGAGACTCAGCTTAATAAATAAACCACATCTTCTAATCATCCCTGTACTACGGGCCAAGGATATTCATTAAATCATCAATGGTCATGACTATATCGAAAAATCCCTAGTCATAATCATACCAAGTCCATCTCTGCACGTAAGCCAAAGATATACAACTATAAAACCAACAACCAACAGTCCATCTTTGCACGTAAGCCAAAGTTATACAATTCAATAATCCACAGTCCATCTTTGCACGTAAGCCAAGATAACTTTTATTACCATATAAGCATGAGGATGATGAAAATGATATAAACATTAATCAAACGAAGACAAGGATAAATATTAAAGACTTTAAATTTATCCAAATATTATCAATCACTTAATAAACTCATAATCTAATATTATTAATATTATAACAATATTTTAATCACCTCTTAAACTTATAAACAATTTTTTTCAATTGTTTACACTTTATCAAATAATGCATTTGATCATTCAAAAATGCCATACTCATAAGATTTCATCACCAATGATCAAATCCCTTATCAAAAATCTGCATATACCTTATATAGGATTCCCAAGCCATAAAATCCTATTTTTCAACTTTGTTACTTCACATAACACATTTAACTCATATACTCATAACTGGTGCATTTTCATGAAAAATACCAAATCAGTCCCAAAAATATTTCTTTTCTGGGATTTAGCAGAATATAGTCCCATATTGAACATATATTTTTCTCGGAATTTTTAAAATTCATTTACTATTTTTCAAAAATCAATTTCTAATTAATTCCGCAAGAAATTAGCTACCTCAAGTTTAACTCCAGAAATTCCCAAATCTTGGCAGGATCTTACACATGTTAACGTGATCTTCCAGTTTAAATTTCATGGTTATTGGAGTTATAGAACTCTGGTTATAGCGTTTTTCGTCGAAAAAACCTAAATATTGAAATGATCATAACTTGCTCATTTGAAGCCGGAATGAGTTCATTTTTGGACAGGAGGTACCTTATACCATATACTTTCATGTCCCAAAATGCCAGAATTTTTCTCACAAATTAAGTGGCCGAAACATCCCTTCTAAAAATCTGGACAGTAGCATTTCGGTAATTTAGCTTTTGACTCCTTTGCTAAAATCAGTCCACACAAAAATCTACAACACCTTTTCCAGTGATTCCACTTGGAGATGCTACAAAACTCATAGATCTAACTCTAGAACTTGATCACACTCAAAAATTCAAAATATAATAGGAGATATGGTCAATTGAATTTCATGTTCCATTTTCTCCAAAATCTGATTTTCAACCCTTTGTGATTTCTAAGAAACTTTCATGTTTTCACATAATAATCAACATAACTCATCATAACACTTACTAATACTTCATATACCCATGATTTTCATCAGTCCAATGTTTTTATTATGACTCTCATCATAATCAACGTAACCAGATCATTTCCACAATTTAATAAGGAATGAATATAAAAGATCATTCACCATGCATGTGGTAATCCACATCGACAGGTTATTCCAACAGAATAATAAGGAATGGAATAACAGAAGGATTCACCATGCATGCGATAAAGACCGCACAGACAGGTTTTCCCAACAGAATAATAAATAATGGAACCAGGTCCAGCGTAAACGCACAGACAGGATATTCCGATAGAATAATAAATGCGGAATAATAAATAATGGAACCAGGTCCGGCGTAAAATGCACAGACAGGATATTTCGACAAAATAATAAATGTGGAATAATAAATAATGGAACCAGGTCCGGCGTAAAAGCGTCTGACGTGGATATTAAAGCGTAATAATAAATGCGAAATAATAAATAATGGAACCGAGTCGAGGCAAAATTACTTGCAAGCAGGATATTCCAACAGAATAATAAAGAATGGAATAATAGAAGAATTTCACCATGTATGCGGTACTTCGCATAAATAGGTTATTCCAACATAATAATAAGGAATGGAATAATAGAAGAATATCACCATGTATGCAGTACTTCGCATAAACAGGTTATTCCAACATAATAATAAGGAATGGAATAATAGAATAATTTCACCATGTATGCGATTACTTGCGATGTATGAGTTATTCCAACATAATAATAAGGAATGGAATAATAGAAGAATTTCACCATGTATGCAGTACTTCGCATAAACATGTCATTCCAACATAATAATAAAGAATGTAATAATAGAAGAATTTCACCAAGTATAGGGTAGTCCACGATATCAAAAGTTATTCAATGAGAATAATAAAGAATGGAATAATATAAGTTCTCTTCATGAATATGAAAAAAATAATACCCCTTACCTTAGAAGAAACTGGATATTGGAATAGAAAGGTAGCAGACTTCTCTTCTTCTTTCTCTCTATAGATTTTCTCTCTATAATTTCTCTCTATAATTTTTCTTGTGCAGATGATACTGTGACAATAATCGAATCAATAATATGAGAGATATGATGCAAAAATTACTGAAGCAATAATTAAGTATAACTGAGTGACTTCTCATGTAAGCATCAATAATCAATACCGTGTGTTGCTATGCAACCACACGTATTACTGTACTTTGCTACCGGGTAGTTCAACAGTTTTAACGATAACACTTCCGCCGTTATTTTCATAAAATAATTCTGTCGTTTTATTATTACGACAATATACTTTCGTTGTGGGGTCCACCAATGATTGTGCTGTCATATGAATATTCCCTGTTAAAACGAATATTCCTCGACCAATCGAATATTATATAACCACTTGCTTACTTTGCAAAATTTGTAAATATCACCCACAACTATAACATTATATCAAATCCATACCATAATATTAAAAAAAAAAATTTCGAGAAATTTAATTCTTTATTCATAAAATCTGGGGTTTCACACGTAGTGCATTGATAATTCGTGGACGTGATACTAATGAATATCCTTGGCCCGTAGTGCAAGGATGATTCGATGAAGTGGATTATTTATTAAGCTGAGTCTCAGAGATAAAATTGATGATAAACTTTTTAAATCATAGAAGATAGTAGATATCATGCTCTACTTGACTCTTCTAATGGATTGCTTGTTCCGCTGCAGTTAAACTTGATGTTTATTGTATTTGATCAGTTTAACACTGTTGAAGGCTAACGATAATTTATTCTGCATTATCTTAGTCATAATATTTCTTACTAGGCTAGTTGAGCTCACCCTTTTACTTTCATTGTTCTCTTCAGGAAATGAGAACGTAGCCGAGACTAGTCGGGGAATGGAGTGACGGTTCAAGATGGTTGTTTTAGTAGTACTCACTATTTAGTGTGAGAATAAATGTAATGAGGATTGAAATTGAGTTTGGATACTGTCTATGAGACAATATTCGTATAAAAACTCAGCTATGTTTTGTCTTATTTTACACGATAGTTGTATAATTAAGTTTGTATTTAAGTTCTGTACCATGTATTTGGTGACTCATAATGGATGATGTATACCTATTTTGGGGGCATCACATGATCTATTTTGAAATGTAATAGATAGGACTCAACAGAATCGTAGTCTGTCAAGACAGCCGAGAGATTGCAGAAGCCAAGGAAGAGTCGTGGAGTATTGAAAAAGTTGCTTCAGAATTGTAGTCTATCTTGGAAGCCACACTTATAATCGTGAAGATAGTCCGAGTGCCTGCCGAGCCAAGTCAAGAATCACAGTCAGCTCTCGAAATCGTGGAGTCTGCAAAACAAGTAAGTAGATATCATAGTCTATCAGAGCTTAAGAGAAATCGTAGTGTTCTCTTCGATCAAGGCTAAATCATGTAAGACCCCAACTTTTTATGAATAAAGATTTAATTTTCTCTAAATATTATTTTGAATAATAAGGTTTTGATTTGATATACTGTTATAGTTGTGGGTAATATTTATAAATTTTGCAAAATAAGTAAGTTGTCATAAAATATTCGTTTGGTCGGGGAATATTCGTTTTATCAGGGAATATTCGTACGACGACACAATCATTGGTGGACACCACAACGAAATTACTGTCGGATTTAGAAAGCGACAGAAATAACCTTTTTATAAAAATAACAACAAAACTTTTACCGTTAACTATTGAAATACCCATTGATAAAAGTACAGTAATACGCGTGGTTGCACAGTAGCACACGGTATTGTACAGTATCTCTTATTATTAATTTTTACGTGAGAAGTCACTCAGTTAGTTTAATAATTGCCACAGTTCTTGCTGCATTGTATTTCATAATATTGATTCAATTATTGTCATAGTAGCATCTGCACAATATTTTATATTATTAAATAGATAATTGAAACGACAAAGTTATTCATATTATTATATGCATTATTGACAATGTTTAGAAAGTTCTATCGAGGAAAGATGATAGGTCATCTAATTGCGCGCCAATAAGGAGAAATCCTTATTGGAATTCCCCCTCTTTCCTGGGAATGATCTGGTTGTTAATATTGTGAGTTATAATATTAATGATGAATAAATGTTAAAAGATTAAAAATGTGTTTATTAAAGACAAGTGATTTGTGATAAATAGAGGGGTTTTTTATGAAGTATTTGTTGTAAGTTTGGCTTATTACATGGACCCCCACTTACTCATTTTTCAAAATCGCCGGTAGAAAGTTATCTTAGCTTTTATTTTATTATTATTATAATAGTAATAAAATAGAAAACTTTTTATATAAATCAGAATAATTTTTATATTATATATAGTTATTCATTTTATTAGATTATAAATAGAATATATTATATTTTATATAAAGTTTTCGTTTTATTAGAATATTTTATTGCATAGTGCTGCATAGTAAAATCAAAATTTTTCGTCAAATTTCGCCCGTGAAGTCGCCCGTGATTTTTCCTTACTGTGCATCCGTGATTATTCTTAAATAGTTCCCTGCCATTCTCCTATAAATAAGATGCTTAGTTTAGAAATGAAAATCACACCAGAATTAGATAATTCTTCTTCTATAATATTGAACGTATTTCTTTTGAGTTTAAGGAAACTTTGAGTGTAGCAAATAGTGCAAGTTTTTTTCAAGAATATCCCCGTTATACCAGTCAGAATTACTCTCCTTTTAAGGTAAGAGATATTATTTTCATTCAATATTCGTAAGAAATAATATTTTCTTCCATACTCTGTAGTATGTAAGTAATATTATTTCGTTTTATATTCCAAAATCTACACTTATTTTGATAAGTATTGCTTCTACTCCTTGAAATTAGTAGAATATCCTTGAAATTTGCACTTCATCTAGTATCGTTTTACTGAAATATTTTTTTGAACATTCTTGTTAAAATTTTAATCTTTTCATGCCGGGGTACTATTCATGGGGTACTTGTGACAACCCGGAAAATTTGATTGTTCAGAAGTTAAGATTTAAAGAATTAGTTATTAATAAAATGAATTTTTATTAATACTACTATGTGTTTATTAATCATTCTAGAACCTAGGATGATTATTAATCGGGAGGATTCTGGCTACGAGCTAGACTGAACGGGTAAGAATTTTCAAGACGAAAATAAAATATTACAGGAACAAAAATATTTTCGGGGAAAAAGACGAAATAGACACTATTCACCCGACAAAACCTAAGGGTTAGGGTTTGAATAACCTAAACCTTTCCGAGAGTTCGGTATGTCAAAATGACATTCCGTCAAAAGATTTGATGATAATATACCTTGAAAAGTTAAGTAAGCCGATAAAAGTTTTTATCGAAAAACGTGCAAAAATCGCACGAAATAAAAATGATGAAAAGTACTGTTATGTACTTTTCATTCGTTTAACTACGTTAGGGGAAAATGTGAAGGAAAACACTTAATGTGGAAAAGTATTTTTTAGTTTTTCAGAAATTCGAAGAATACGTAAAAGTTAATCGGTAAAGGAAAGATGAAATATCCAAAAATATTTAGATTCCGAGAATCGCAGTTTTTAAAACTATCGGACAAAACCCAAAAGACGAAACCATGAAACTTACAGGCTAAGTTTCGTGAATAGTTAGGAGGTTAACTAAGGAGGTGGAAATAGTAAACATAAGGGCTAAGTAAACTTAAGGAGTAAGTAAACTTAGTGCTTAAGTCATGAATAGTAAGGGGATTTGGGGGGCAAAATGACTAAAATACCCCTAGCCTTGGTTTTCTATAAATAGGAAGCTTAAATCATTTGTTTAGGATTTTGAAAATCCTAAAACTTTTGAGAGAGAGAGAGATAGAGAGAGAGAGATTTCGGATGAGAAAGAGAAGGAAAAGGAAGAGGAAAAGCTTGCCCGAGTGCACGCTTTGTCCAACGGAGGAAGATTAAAGAAGAGAGGTAATCTGAAAACCTAACTTCTAGATAATTTTCTTTAAGTTTATATGTTAAAAACATAGATTAATGAGAATAAGAAGTAAATGATGTTAGGAATGATTTCATATGGTTGAAATCATGAGAAAAGAAGAAATAAAAAAGTAGAAATTTAGTTTATAAATTTCTTAAGGAAGTATAAGATTTGTAATGAATTTGAACGATCCGAATGAATCATATGAACGATTCGGTGAAATAAGTAAGGAATGGTGTTTTATAACATCAAATTCCAAGAAAAGTAAAATCGTAATCAAAATGTCGATTAAAAATGAAGAACGAACGAAGAACGCGAAGAACACGCGAAGAACTTGTTGATGGACAAATTTAAAACCATCGTAGGATAATTGTTATTGATGGACAAGTTTAAAACCATCGCGTATAAGTTAGTTGCTTATTTCTTGGTTAGGAACGTTAGAAACGTTGATGAAGAACGGATTAAATGGAGCTATAACGAAGTTATGGTAAAAATTTCGTAAAAGACAAACGAGAATTAGAAAGTTAGTAAATGAACCCGAATGTGTAGGGTTTCATAAGAATGTAAGAGAACATAGAAAACATGAGTCATGGACTCAAGAATGAACGAGTTTCGAGTTCGGATGACCGAATTACGGACGAACGAACGAAGAACGTTAATAACGTAAAATGAACGAAGGGTGAAGATTAAGCCAATTGAATGGCATGTTAACGGATTCAGAATGAAATTCTGTCCATGGGTAATCGAAGTACGTAGGATAAGGAAGGGAATGACTTTAGAACGACCTCATTCCGAGTTATAACGAATTAGTTATGGAATCGAGAAGTAAGCGTCTTAAAGCAATTTCTAAGACTTAAAAATTTTTTCTAGGTTTTGTGCTCGGCGCCGCAGCGTCAATCAAGCCTTGGGAGGCGACACTGCAGCGAGAGGCCCAGGCCATCAGCTATTGTTGAGTGGCACTGCGGCGCGAGAGATAGAGAAGATAGTGGCACCGCAGCGCCAGCCTCGGCAGTTTGACACTGCAGAGTGGCACTGCAGCGTGAGGTAAAGGAAGGGGCCTGGTGCCACAACGCCGGTGCAGGGAAAAAGCCAGCGAAGAGCTTTTAAGTGCTCAATTACTGGGGGATGTGCAAGAAATAATTATGAACATGTAGTTCACCAAATGTAACACTTAATCAAGTGTTTTAAACCTTTAATGAAGGTTGAACAGAAAGATTAAACGATATTAAAAGAATGTGAACGCGGGTTACATAACTGATATCTGGGGACCGTAGTCACGATAAACGAACGTGGGGGATTGCTATGATTGTGATTCCTTAGACGTTGAGTAACGAGGGTAATGTATAACATTTCAATGTTATGACATGGTAATGAGAGATGAATGTAAAGTGTATAAACGCTGTGAACGTAACGCTGTTGCGATGAGTGATCGGTCTTAGCATACAACGAATCGTATGGCTTCGACATTAAGAAAGAATAATGAACATGGGGTTCAAGTGATGACTAATGAATAAAAGCGATTAAAACCTTAGGAAAAGGTTGAATGAGTATAGTATTCACGTCGGGCGAACGTTCCAAGTATACATTGGTTGTATGACTTAGACATTGACGAAGGTAGTAAGTAAGATATGATTTATTAAGAAAGCTATAGTGAACGATAATAAGAGTAATGAAGGCCTAATGTGAGTCGGTTAGAGAATGCTAGAATGAAATGTAGGCGTTAAACACTTTAACCAATGTGAAGATTAAGTGTACGCGAATATTAAATGGGTAGAACCTACACCCCGTGTATGGTTTGACTGTAAGGTAATGAAGATCAATGATTAAATCCGTGAATGGTGAAGAAGCTGAATTAAGGACAAGTACGTATAATGTAAAGAAGCCGAGTTAATGTTTATAACTTGGATGATGATCCGAGTCAAATGGACCGGACGTTGTAAGATAAAAATAAGGTAACGTAAAATGCTTAACGCTATAAATGCGTAGGATGAATATTGAATGATTGTTATGAGTATACAAAAGATTGTATGACTTAGACGATAGAGAATGAATCCTGAGGTATGGCATTTAGTTGCCATAAAGCCATAAGGAATGAGAAATTGACTTAAAAAATGTTATAGTTTTATGGTTCGGATAAGTTAAGATGAATTTAGGTTGTAGTACAATCGTAACCTTTGATGGTTGATATATGGGAGTTGGGCTAAACAATTATTTCAGAGAGCGAAGGTATATACGAAACTGGCAACCGATCTAACTCACTGTGTGGGCAGTGTAGATGAGACGGGAACTTGTTTGTTGGTTGTTTGTGGGAAACCACTCAGAGTACCATATGGACTACTAGCAGAGATACGATGTGTGCTGAATCCTAGGAGAGTTATAAGAAGAAGATAAGAATGTAAATCATCAAAGATGATGAATGTATTGAGTAAGACATCTCCGTATGTCATGAAACCGTTAACCGGTAAAGGAAGTTGGTCGCGTAAACTTAGTTTGTAAGAACGTGAACCCTAAGAAGTAAAGTTTAGTAAACCAATGCATAAAGTCAAGTATATGACTAATTGGTGTATGTGTTATTTCCTTATGTGCTACATAGGAATTGGAATGAGTAGTTCAGCGTAAATTATAAGCTATAGCTGTGCGTAAGGCAAATTTCCTAACTTCATTCATATTTTAAGTGAATGCTAGTTTCTAAAACTTCTCAGATGTTGAACTTGAGAAGTTCTGTCTATATGAGAATATGTGATATTGGTACAAGGTGGTAGAATGTATGAGGCCTTGTGCCACAATGTGAACACTTTGGTGTTTCTATGAGATAAACTATTTTGTGATTGAACTGTTCAATAAAAGAATGTTCTGTTTGTACATGAACCGTTATCGTTAAGTCTATGCTATTGATTCTAGCCAGACAGAATGTGTATGAAAGAGAGTAGAGAATGAAATTATGTCAAAGTAAATGTGACTAATGTTTTAAAATGATAGGAATCGAGATTATTCCTATTATTCAAGCTGCTTCATAACCTTTGTTCGGTTATTGAAGTCTTAAAAGAATGTTTGAATTCTTAAAGTTGTTTGTTCAACTGCTATGACTTGCTGAGAAATTGAATGCTCACACTTGCTTTAAATAAAAACATTTTCAGTGAACAATGTTAGAAGAACTTAAGGATTCTGTAGAGATCAAGCTGATCGGTATCCAGAAGAAGTGCCATTCATTATATGAATGAGCGTGAAGATCAAGCGAAGACTTGTAATATAGAATGATAGAATTAAACTATAGAATAGTTTAATGAACGATTATGTATCCTTGGTAGCGGATAAAAGTCACTCGTGTAAGATGTAAAGAATAATGTAATTATCATTATTTGTAATGAAAGAGATTATAAGGTTTTAGAACCTGGGATTTAAGAATGTATGTTGTTATATTTAACTTTATAATGATGTATGTTTGGCAAGAGATGAGATCGTGACGTACGGAATCCGGGTGTAAAAATAGACCGGATTTTGGGGCATTACAGTACTATTCATACGGTACTATTCATACATACAATACTATTCAAGGCAAATAAATTGGTTTCTTTTCTGTCCAAATTATTTTTGATACATGAATATCATTCTTGAATTTTACTCCACAATTAATTATCATGTTAACAATTTGGACATTTTTAAACTCTGGATAAATTGAATTATAAATCTTTAATATTTATCCTTGATCTCACTTGATTGATTTCTTATATCATTGTCATCATCATCATGCTTATATTGTGATGAAAGTCATCTTTGACCCGTAATGCATAGATGTACTATTGATTGGTATGATTATGACCAGAAATTATGTATCGGTATAATCATGACCTATAATGT
Organism: Panax ginseng; assembly: GCA_020205605.1. Lineage (NCBI taxonomy): Eukaryota > Viridiplantae > Streptophyta > Magnoliopsida > Apiales > Araliaceae > Panax > Panax ginseng. The sequence goes on from CM035129.1 coordinate 96,486,316, forward strand.
TACAGACAAATGATGTGGTAAAAGTCCTCATTGGCCCGTAATGCATTGATGGACAGTTGTTTGGCATGATCATAACCACTGGTGATACTAACGAATATCCTTGGCCCGTAGTGCATAGATAATTCAGTGATGTGGATTATTTATTGAGATGTGTTACAGAGATAAAATATGGATGATAAACTTTTAAATCATAGAAGATAGTAGACATCATACTCTACTTAACTCTTCTAATGGATTACTTGTTTCGATGCAGTTACACTTGTTATCTGTTGTATTCTATCAGTTTTTATATTGTTGAAGACTAAGGATAATTTATTCTATATTATCTTAGTCATAATATTCTTTACTGAGCTAGTTGAGCTCACCCTTTTCTTTCATTGTTCTCTTCAGGAAATGAGAATATAGCTGGGACTAGTTGGGAAACGAAGTGATGGTCCAAGATGGTGGCTATAGTTGTCCTCACTATTCTATAAAATAGTATGATAATAATTATAATGAGTACTTTATTTGAGTTTGGATATTATCTACGAGATAATATTCGTGTTAAAACTCTCAGCTTATGTTTTGTCGTATTCTGCACGACAATTAATAATTGTGTAAATTAAGTTTATAACGCCCCAAAATCCAGTCTATCTTAACACCCGGATTCCGTGCATCACGAGTACATCTCTTTCCAAACATACATCATTATATGTTAAATATAAAAATATACATTCTCAAATCCTAGGTTCTATTACCTTATAACCTCGTTCATTACAAATAATGATAATTACATTATTCTTTCCATCTTACATGTGACGCCCCCAAAATAGGTATACATCACCCATCTTGGGTCGCCAAATACATGGTACTGAATACAAATACAAACTTAATTATACAACATGAGCTGAAAGTTTTTACACGAATATTGTCATCTAGACAATATCAAAACTCAAATAGAGTCCTCATTACATTTATTGGCACACTATTTTATAGAATAGTGAGGACTACTATAACACCATCTCGGGCCATCACTCCGTTCCCCGACTAGTTCCGGCTACGTTCTCATTTCCTGAAGAGAACACTAGAAGTAAAATGGTGAGCTCAACTAGCCCAGTAAGAAATATTATGACTAAGAAAATGCAGAATAAGTTATCATTAGCCTTCAACAATGTTAAATTGATAGAATATAATAGACAACATGTTTAACTGCAGCGGAACAAACAATCCATTAGAAGAGTCAAGTAGAGCATGATATCTACTATCTTCTATGATTTAAAAAGTTTATCATTAACTTTATTGCTGGGACTCGGCTTAATAAATAGATCACATTATCGAATCATCCCTGCACTACGGGCCAAGGATATTCATTAGTATCACGTCCACAAATTATTGTTACACTACGGGCCAAGAATTATTCGTGTAATCATCAATGGTTAGGACTATATCGAATTATCCCTGGTCATAATCATACCAATCAACAATCCATCTATTCACGTAAGCCAAAGATGACTTTCATCACAATATAAGCATGAGGATGATGACAATGATATAAGAATTCAATTAAAAGAAAGTAAATGATAAATTTTTAAAGATTTATAATTTAATTTATCCAGAATTCAATAATGTCCAAATTTTCAACATGATACTGCTTTGTGGAGTAAAATTCAAGAATAATATCCATGTATCAAAAATAATTTGGACAGAAAAGAAATAAATTTTTCGATGAATAGTACCCTGTGAATAGTACCATGTGAATAGTACTTCAGGAATAGTACCCTATGAATAGTATCCCAACATGAAAAGTGCCCCAAATACCCGAGTGAACAATATTTGAGTGAATAGTAATTAGGTGAATAGTAACCCATGAATAGTAACTCATGAATAGTACCTCAACATGAAAAGTGCCCCAAATACCCGAGTGAATAATATTATAATGAATAATAGCTGGGTGAATAGTAACCCATGAATAATAACTCGTGAATAGTACTTCGGTGAAAATATTGATATTTAATAAGAAAGTTCATATCAATATTCCAATAAAATGATACTGGATGAAGCGCAAAACTCACGGATATTCCACTAATTTCAAGGATTATAGAAGCAATACTTACCATAGTAAGTTTAGATTTAAGAATATGAAAAGAATTTACATACGAAAACTACAAATGGATTTTTACCTGTCATACGGTACGTAATCCGCGTAGACAGGTTATTCCGACATACTGAAGGATGAATATGAAAAATAGTATTCCTTATGAATACGAAAGAAATAATACCCCTTACCTTAGTAGAAAGCTGGATACTGCAAAAGTGAAGTAGCCGAATACTCTTCTTCTTGCTCTCTATAGTTTTTCTATCTATAGTGTCTCTTATGAATCTCAGTGAATTGGTGAGAATGAAAGAAGAATTAAACTTTTATTTATAGGAGAATGGACTAAATAGTAACTAATTTATGAACGGTCCAGATTGATTCACTATTAGAACGGACGGTCCATATTGATTACTATTAAAACCACCACCGACGATCCAGATTGATTTACTTTTAAAACCACCACCAATGGTCCAGATTGATTTACTTTTAAAACCACCACCGACGATCCAGATTGATTTACTTTTAAAACCACCATCAATGGTCCAGATTGATTTACTATTAAAACCACCATCAATGGTCCAGATTAATTTACTATTAAAACCACCATCAATGCTTCAGATTGATTTACTATTAAAACCACCATCAATGATCCAGATTGATTTAACTTATTACACTTTATTACCCCTAAAGTTTTCCAAGTTTGCATTATTCCCCTCTAACTTTTGTAATTCAATTCTCTTCAATAAACACATTCTTAATACTTCAACAATTATTCATCATTAATATTATAACTCACAATATTTAACAACCAGATCGTTCCCAGGAAAGAGGGGGCTTTCCAATAAGGATTTCTCCTTATTGGCGTGCAATTAGGTGACCAAACCTCTCATCGACAAAACTTTCTAGACATTGTCAATATTTCAAATAATAATATGAATAACTTTGTTGTCTAAATTATTGATTTAATAATATAAAATATTATGCAGATGATAATGTGACAATAATTGAATCAAATAACGTGAGATACTATACAACAATTGTTGTAGCAATAATTGAGTATAACTGAGTGACTTCTCACGTAAGCATCAATAATCAATATCGTGTGCTACTATGCAACCACGCGTATTACTGTACTTTTACCACCGGGTAGTTCAGTAGTTTAATGGTAAAACTTCTGCTGTTATTTTTATAAAAAGATATTTCTGTCATTTTCTAACTACGACAATACTTCCGTTGTGGAGTCCACCAATGATTGTGTCGTCGTATGAATATTCCCTGTTAAAACGAATATTCCCCGACCAATCGAATATTCACTGACACAACTAATATTTTATATCAACTTGCTTACTTTGCAAAATTTTCCAAATATTACCCACAACTATAACATTATATCATATCCACACCATAATATTCAAAAATATATTTCAAGAAAAATTATTCTTTATTCAAAAAAGTTGGGGTCTTACATTACAAGAGTGACTTTCATCCGCGACCAAGGATACATAATAGTTCATTAACTAGTCTACATTACAAGTCTTGGCTTGGTCTTCACGCTCATTCATATACTGAATGACACTTCTTCTGGATACCAGTCAGCTTAATCTTTACGAGATCCTTAAGTTCTTTCTAACATCGTTCGCTAAAAATGTTTTTCATTTAAAGTAAGTGTGAGCATTCAACTGCCCAACAAGTCATAGCAGTTGAATAAACAACTTCAAGAATTTAAACATTCTTTTAAAACTTCAATAATCGAACAAAGGTTATGAAGCAGCTCGAATAATAGGAATAATTTCTGATTCCTATCATTTTAAAACATTAGTCACATTTACTTTGAAATACTTTCTTTCTTCTACCTTTTCATACACATTCTGTCTGGATAGAATTAATAGCACATACTTAACAATAACGATTCACGTATAAACAGAACATTATCTTATTTAACAATTTAATCACTGAACAGTTCATCTCATAGAAACACCGAAGTGTTAAAATTGTGGCACAAGGCCTCATACATTCTACCACCTTGTACAAATATCACACATTTTCACATAAGTAAAACTTCTCATGTTCAACATCTGAGAAGTTTAAGAAACTAGCATTCATTTAAAATATGAATGAAGTTAGGAAACTTGCCTTACACACATCTGCAACTTATAGTTTACACTGAACTGCTCATTCCAATCCCTATTTAACACATAAGGAAATAGTATGTACCAATTAGTCATATACTTGACTTACGCATTGGTTTAAACTTAACTTTACTTCTTAGGGTTCACGTTCTTGCAATCTAAGTTTATGCTACCAACTTTCTTTACTGTTTTACGGCATTACGACATACGAAGATGTCTTAACTTATACGATCATTATCTTTGATGATTTACATTCTTATCTTCTTCTTATAACTCTTTTAGGACTCAGCACACATCTCGTCTCTACTAGTAGTCTATATGGTACTCTGAGTGGTTTCCCACAAACAAGCAACAAACTAGTTTCCCGTCTCATCTACACTGTCTTTCACAGCGAGTTAGATCGGTTTCCAGTTTCGTATATACCTCCTCTCTCTGAAGGAATTGTTTAGCTCAGCTCCCATATGTTAACCATAAAAGATTATGATTGTACCACAACCTAAAATTAACTTAACTTATCCGAACCATTAAAACTATAATGTTCGTTAAGTCAATTTTTCTTTTCTTATGGCTTTCTGGCAACTAAATGCCATACCTCAGGATTCATTCCTTATCGTCTAAGTCATACAGTCTTTTGTATACTTATCATGATCATTCAATGTTAATGTTATGCGTTCATAGCATTAAGCATTTTACATTACCTTATTCATATCTTATAATGTCCGGTTTATTCGACACAGGACGTTATCCAAGTTATTATTACTAACTCGTTTTCTTAACGTTATACGTCATTGTCTTTAATTCAGTTTCTTCATCGTTCATAGGTTTAATCATCATTCTTTATTACCTTACGGTCAAAGCATACACGGCGTGTAGGTTCTTCCCTTTTAATATTCGTATACACTCAACCCTTACGTCAGCTAAAGGGTTTAACGCTTACATTCATTCTAACATTCTCTATCCGACTCCTATTCAGACTTTCATTAATCTTATTACTGTTCGTTACAGCTTTCTTGATGATTCATATCTTACTTACTATGTTCATCAACGTCTAAGTCATACAACCAATTATACTTATAACGTTTGTCCAACGCGAATACGATTCACGAGGATCGTTTACGTATTCTGCGTTCACATTGATCATCTCATCATCTCTCGTTCAACCTTTACTCAAGATTTTAATCTCTTTCATTCGTTATCCATTACATGAACTCCACGTTCATCATTCTTTCTTAATGTTGAAGCCATACGGTTCGTTGTATGCTAAGATCGATCATTCGTCGAAACTACATTGCGTTTACCTTCTTTGTCTTTTAATTTTGTTCAATCTTTACCATCAACCTTTAATAAAGGTTTAAATCACTTAATTAAGTGTTACATTATGTGAACTATATGTTCTTTATCTTTCCTTAGATTTCCCTCAAGAGTTGAGCATTTAAAAGCTCTCCTCTGGGTCTTGCTCTGCACCGGCGCTGCGGTGCCGGTTCCTTCTCTATTTCTCGCTATGCAGTGCCACTTACCAGTACCTTTCTCCCAGGGCTGGCGCTACGACACTGCCTCCTTAGGCATTACTGGCGCTGTGGTGCCAGTTCTAAAACTCAATTTTTTTTTCTAAGTGTTGAATATGTTTGAGACGCTTACTTCACAATCTCATAACTTCTTCGTTATAACTCGGAACGGGGTCATTCCAAAGCCATTTTCTTACTCTCATTATGTACTTCAACTTCCATCAGATAGAAATTCATTCTAAATCCATTAACATGCCATTCAATTGGCTTATATTTCATCCTTTATTCATTTTACGTTATTAATGTTCTTTGTTCGTTCATCCGTAATTCGGTCATACGAACTCGGAATTCGTTCTTTCTTGAGTCCACGACTCATATTTTCTACATTTTCTTACATTCTTATGAAACCCTACTCCTTCGAGTTCATTTACATACTTTTTACTTCTCGTTTGTCTTTTATAAAATTTTTGCCATAGCTTCGTTATAACTAAGTTCAATCCATTCTTCATGAACATCTCTATCGTTCCTAACCAAGCAATAAGCATCTAACTTATATGCGATGGTTTTAAACTTGTCCATCTACAACAAGTTATAACTACGATGGTTTTAAATTTGTCCATCAACAACGTTCTTCACGTTTTTCGCGTGTTTTTCACGTTCTTTGTTTGTTCTTCATTTTTAATTGATATTTTGATTACGATTTCACTTTTTCTTGGAATTTGGTGCTATAAAACACCATTCCTTACTTATTTCACTGAATCATTTATATGATTCATTTAGATCGTTTAAATTCATTACAAAACTCATACTTCCTTAAGAAATTTATAAACTAAACTTCTAATTCTTATTTCTTCATTTTCTCATGATTTCAACCATATGAAATCATTCTTCACATCTTCTTCTCTTATTTTCATTAAGCTATGTATATTGACATAGAAAACTTAAAGAAAATTTTGATTAGAATAGATTTTGGATTACCTTTTGTTAGTTCCCAAAGGCACAATAGTTATCTAGAAGGGGGGTTGAATAGATATTTTTAAACTTCTTTTAAACAAAATGCTTATTAGTTTTGATAATGATTTAAACACAGCGGAATTAAGATTTATTTGTTTTCCCTTCAAGATATAATAAATTAATAGGACTAAAGCAGTTATGGCCGTTATAGCAGTTATGACAAGAATATAGGGGACACAGAGATTTTAAGTGGTTCAGAGCATTCAAAGCTCCTAGTCCACTCTTCTACTCCTTGAGTAGGAAATCCACTAAGGATTTCTTTACAACTTCTGAATCTCACAGATTCCTTCAAGACTAGCAGTCTTGGAACTTTTTAGTTCACTATTGAACTCTTCAAGTCCTGTAACGACCCCAAAATAGGTCCATTCAATCCAACCCATTCTGAGTCGCCAAATACATGGTACAGAATACAATTACAACTTTATTACAACAATTGTCGTGCAAAATACAACAACACATATCTTTGTGAGTTTGGATACAAATATATACCAAATGTGACACATGTCCCAACCGTGGACAACACCTCCTCACGATGACACCTTACATAAAGGTATAGTCAAAGACATTTTAGAAACTAAAATCTTTGGGAAGTGCTCAAAAAAACCTTACGTACATGGGGAGCCCATGCGTCTAGGTTATGATAGATATCATATGTCCGAGAGAATTATCCTTGGTTGACCTAATAGACCCCAAAGAAAAAAGCGAGAAGATTACTATCATATTCTTCCCAATGGTGAGTCTTCTCTTGATTTATCATTATCTCCACTATCTCAAATTGAGAATTATACTTCAAACAAACACCAAGATTATATAGGTAGTGCTCGTATATATATACTCGGCAAGTGGATGAGCACATCCACATCTTATGATGATCGTGGTTGTATGTCATTAGACATCTTGTATGATAGTGACAAAACACCCTTCCAGCGTTGGGTTCTCCTCACCTATTAGATTCACCAAATATAACTACTAAGCGATGACCATATTCTATTCCCTATTACCCCAGCTCGACCCGACTACACTCTTTATTACACAGAAAGGAATTGTAAAGCAAAAGGGTGAGCACTGACTAGCTTCGATAAAGAATATCATGACTAAAGATAATTAAATTATCAATAGCCTCCATCGATAATAAATCGATTTAGAACATATGGTAGATGATAAAAATTTCAACCATAGTTGCGTGAACGAAGCGATCCATTAGAAGAGTCGAATAGACTATAAAGTCTATTATCTTCTCCATGTTAAAAATCCACCAACAATGTTTTATCCACCTGTAACATCAATCAACAATTACGGTCCACAATCATATGAATAACTCATAATCATAATTGTAGTTCTAAATTCCTCTTCTCATCCGGGACGAAGATAATTTTCATCACCTATCTTTACAGATCATGGTTATACATCAAAGATCATGGTTACACCAAATCACATTTCTTGTTCATAATCATACTAATAATTTCATCTTTGCACTTTTCTGACGAAAGATATTCATTTATATCACCCGTTGGTCATATTCATCTCAACACATATTCATCTTTGCACTCTTTGGCCAAAGATATTCAACAACATGTCATCTTTGCCTTCTGACGAAGATATTCATCAATAATTCATCTTTGCACTTTCTGGGCCAAAGATATTCATCAATAATTCATCTTTGCTTTCTGAGGCCAAAGATATTCCTCAACGATTCATATTTGCCTTATAGGCCAAATATATTATTATCTCGAAAAAATATATAATCATTTGAAATTTATATAAACAATAATTATAACCATGTTGATCATTTCACCTTTGCACTTAAGCTAAAGATATTGATTATATATTCATGAATTCATGATCATACCGGTCAACGATTCAACTTTGCCTCTTGGCGAAGAGAGACCCTAGTCGCGATCGTACCAATAATTTACCCATCTTTATACTCAAGTCGAAGAAAATTTCAACACTAGAATTATAAAAATGTTATATATGATAATAAAAATAATATTATCAAAACATGGATTCAATCAAAGATAGTAACCATAATTGTCATCTTTAACAAAAAGGAAAATTTCATTTTTTATTGAATAGTGTAAATGATTAAGTGAATAGTAACCCCGAAACACAAAGAGATAAAATTTCACAATAAAATCCATATCAATATTTATAACACCTTAATCAAAATGTTATAAATCACTTAATAATATCAAAATCTTAATATTCTTAACATTACAACAATATTTAATAATTTCTTAAACTTATAAACAATTTATTTAAATTGTTTACACTTTACTAATTAATGCATTTAATCATCATAAAATGCCAAACACATAAGATTTCATCACCAATAACCAAAATCCTCATCAAAAATCTGCATATACCTCATATATGATTCTCAAAACCCATAAAATCATATTTTCCAATTTTCTTCATTCATATAACATATTTAATTCATTTACTCATAACTAGAACATTTTCATGAAAAATACCAAATCAGGTTTCAAAAATATTTCTTTTAAGGGATTTAGCACAATATAATCCCATATTGAACATATATTTTTCTCGAATTTTTTAAAAAGTCATTTACTATTTTTCATATGACCAAAACCACCGAATATTTAAACATTTATCATAAATTGTACTTTTATCCAAAAATTCTGAAATTTACAGAATATACTCATATTATATACATGTACTCCCAATAAAAATTTTACTAATTTTGGAGTTAACCACAAGGAGTTATAAGGGTTTTCTTTTAAAATAGTCTTTTCCCATAAAATTCATAACTCATAATCTATACATCCAAAAATCGCCATTTTGGACACAATCAATAAAACTCATCAAATTATCATTTCAAATTTTTCGAAATTTTTAAAGGTCTGAAAAGTTCTGAAACATGAAAAACATCACAACCATTAAAATCCACTTACCTCGAAAAGCGGTATTTACATTTGGAATAACTTATTTGAACGAACTTGCACCGTATATAGCAACACTCAAGATACAAGAATACACTTGATAATATAGAGAGAAATAGAGAAAACTTGAGTTTACGGTGTGATTTTCAATTCTAACTTAAGCTTATTTATAGGAAAATCTTTAGAACATGAAAGGAGACTAAAATAATAAAATATTATTTTTCTTTTCTACACAACCATCCAAGACCAGCCATCCAAGCATGCCAATTACGAAAAAATATAGCGACCCACATGTTATTAACACCAACCAAAGTGGGTCCCACCATATAATTTAATAAAAATCATTTTATTTTACGAAACTTCAATAATTCATAGAAAATAGCCCGTTTATCGAGAAAATTGAAACTCGCGACTTTCCATGGGAAATTCCATTCTCTACAACTTTGCGGAAGAAAAATTTTTCCAAATTCCAAGCGAAAATTGGCCAAAATCAACAAAACGGCGATTTTACGATCATAATCAATTTTGATCAAATTGTGTCCACAACACCCAAAACATATATTAAATATTTAATGCCACAAAATACTCTTCCTCCTCATATACTCATATATCCCACATTCATTGTAAAAATATTACTGTTAATATATTATTAAAATAATATATTTAAATGAATTATTTTATCGAGAAAAATAAAATATTAATTTTCAATAGTTGTCACATTAAAATTTTCTCCATCTATATCCACAATAAATATTTTCTTTATCATAATAATCAATAATTAATTATTCACAAATAATATTACTGGACTCACGATCTTGACAACGAGTAGGTTCCCGGGATAGAGGCTTTCGATAAGGATTTCTCTCTTCTTGGCGGCATGATTAGGTGACCAAACCTCTCCTTAGAGCGAGAACTTTCTAGACATTGCCAATAATGTTATCGATAATATTATTCAAATAATTTGAATTATTGATCGATAATAGAAAATCTTGTCTTGATGACAATTATTGAAACAATAATAATATATAATATCAGCCTGACAATTATTGAATCAATAAAATAAAATATTGAGCGATAATTCTTTAAACAAATTATTGAGTAGTGCCTTCTTACGTAAGAATCAATAATTCAAAAATCTTTGTGTAATCTGGTGTCTTCTTTGTGCAACAACGCGTATTATTATATTTTAACCACGGGGTATTCAACGATGTTAGCGGTAAAAAACTTCTGTAGTTATTTATAAAAACTTAATTTTGTCGTTTTCTTCATCAAATGATTATTACGTTATGGGGCCCTGAAATGGCTATATAGCAAATAAATGCGGATATTCCCGCAAAAAAAAAGAATATTCCACGACCAAGCGAATATTCTCAAACAACAATGAATATTTTATAGCCACTTGTGTGTTTTGTAAAATTTGCATATTTCACCCATAACTTTAAACTTTTATCAATTTTAACATTTCTTGAATAATAATTATAAGAAAAATTGAATAATTTTATTTCATAAAATTAGGGGTCTTACAATCTCCCTCCTTATGAAATTTAGTCCCCGAAATTTACGTGCACGAATATTTCAAAGAGTTGAGAATACCTTGCTTTCATTTGAGTCCATCTTTCTGTCCTCATGATTTCTCCATTGCTCATCTCACACATGTATTTGGATATCATTCTAGAATACCGCTTCAAAACAAGGGTTAATTGAATAAATTAACATATCACATAATATCCAGATATTATATGACCCGACCAACAAATAAGCTTAGGTAGGACACCTTAGCGAAGGATTTACTCATCTCTCCCTCTGTCTATTCCCGATCTCATGGAGATCATATCCTAAGCTACGATACCAAATGTATACGACCCCAAAATAGGTCCATTCAATCCAACCCATTACGAGTACATGAAATACATGAGTGCAGAATACAACTACAACTTTATTACAACAATTGTCGTGCAAAATACAACAACACATATCTTTGTGAGTTTGGATACAAATATATACCAAATGTGACACATGTCCCAACCGTGGACAACACCTCACGATGACACCTTACATAAAGGTATAGTCGAAAAAAGCATTTTAGAAACTAAAATCTTTGGGAAGTGCTCGAGAAACCTTACGTACATGGGAGGCCATGCGTCTACAGGTTATGATAGATATCATATGTCCGGAAATTATCCTTGGTTGACCTAATAGACCCCAAAAAAAAAGCGAGAAGATTACTATCATATTCTTCCCGATGGTGAGTCTTCTCTTGATTTATCATTATCTCCACTATCTCAAATTGAAATTATACTTCAAACAAACACCAAGATTATATAGGTAGTGCTTTCGTATATATATACTCGGCAGAGTGGATGAGCACATCCACATCTTATGATGATGATCGTGGTTGTATGTCATTAGACATCTTGTATGATAGTGACAAAACACCCTTCCAGCGTTGGGTTTACTTTCACCTATTAGATTCACCAAATATAACTACTAAAGCGATGATGACCATAGATTCTGTTCCTGTTACCCCAGCTCGACCCGGCTACACTCTTTATTACACGAAAGGAATTGTAAAAGCAAAGGGTGAGCACAACTAGCTCGATAAAGAATATCATGACTAAAGATAATTAAATTATCAATAGCCTCCATCGATAATAAATCGAGATTTAGAACATATGGTAGATGATAAAAATTTCAACCATAGTTGCGGTGAACGAAGCGATCCATTAGAAGAGTCGAATAGACTATAAAGTCTATTATCTTCTCCATGTTAAAAATCCACCAACAATGTTTTATCCTGTAACATCAATCAACAATTACGGTCCACAATCATATGAATAACTCATAATCATAATTGTAGTTCTAAATTCCTCTTCTCATCCGGAATGAAGATAATTTTCATCACTATCTTTACGAAACATCAAAGATCATGGTTACACCAAATCACATTTCTTGTTCATAATCATACTAATAATTTCATCTTTTTGCACTTTCTGACGAAGATATTCATTTATATCACCGGTTGGTCATGTTCATCTCAACACATATTCATCTTTTTGCACTCTTGGCCAAAGATATTCAACAACATGTCATCTTTGCACTTCTGACGAAGATATTCATCAATAATTCATCTTTGCACTTTCTGAGCCAAAGATATTCATCAATAATTCATCTTTTTGCTCTGAGGCCAAAGATATTCCTCAACAGTTCATATTTGCCTTATAGGCCAAATATATTATTATCTCGAAAAAATATATAATCATTTGAATTTATATAAACAATAATTATAACCATGTTGATCATTTCACCTTTTGCACTTAAGCTAAAGATATTGATTATATATTCAATGGTCATGATCATACCGATCGACGATTCAACTTTGCCTCTTGGCGAAGAAACCCTAGTCGCGATCGTACCATAATTTACCCATCTTTATACTCAAGTCGAAGAAATTTCAACACTAAAATTATAAAAATGTTATATATGATAATAAAAATAATATTATCAAAACATGGATTCAATCGAAAGATAGTAACCATAATTGTCATCTTTAACAAAAAAAGGAAAATTTCATTTTTAGGTGAATAGTGTAATAAATGATTAAATGAATAGTAACCCAAAACACAAAGAGATAAAATTTCACAATAAAATCCATATCAATATTTATAACACCTTAATCAAAATGTTATAAATCACTTAATAATATCAAAATCTTAATATTCTTAACATTACAACAATATTTAATAATTTCTTAAACTTATAAACAATTTATTTAAATTGTTTACACTTTACTAATTAATGCATTTAATCATCATAAAATGCCAAACACATAAGATTTCATCACCAATAACAAAAATCCTCATCAAAATCTGCATATACCTCATATATGATTCTCGAAACCATAAAATCATATTTTCCAATTTTCTTCATTCATATAACATATTTAATTCATTTACTCATAACTAGAACATTTTCATGAAAAATACCAAATCAGTTTCAAAAATATTTCTTTTTTGGGATTTAGCACAATATAATCCCATATTGAACATATATTTTTCTCGAAATTTTTAAAAAAGTCATTTACTATTTTCATATGACCAAAACCACGAATATTTAAACATTTATCATAAATTGTACTTTTATCCAAAAATTCTGAAATTTACAGAGAATATACTCATGTTATATACATGTACTCCCAATAAAAATTTTACTAATTTTGGAGTTAACCACAAGGAGTTATAAGGGTTTTCTTTTAAAATAGTCTTTTCCCATAAAATTCATAACTCATAATCTATACATCCAAAAATCGCCATTTTGGACACAATCAATAAAACTCATCAAATTATCATTTCAAATTTTTCCAGAATTTTTAAAGGTCTGAAAAGTTCTGAAACATGAAAAACATCACAACCCTTAAAATCCACTTACCTCGAAAAGAAGCGGTATTTACATTTGGAATAACAATTTGAAACGAACTTGCACCATATATAGCAACACTCAAGATACAAGAATACACTTGATAATATAGAGAGAAATAGAGAAAACTTGAGTTTACGGTGTGATTTTCAATTCTAACTTAAGCTTATTTATAGGAAAATCTTTAGAAACATGCAAGAAGACTAAAATAATAAAATATTATTTTTCTTTTCTACACACCAACCATCCAAGACCAGACCATCCAAGCATGCCAATTACGAAAAAATATAGCGACCCACATGTTATTAACACCAACCAAAGTGGGTCCCACCATATAATTTAATAAAAATCATTTTATTTTACGAAACTTCAATAATTCATAGAAAATAGCCCGTTTATCGAGAAAAATTGAAACTTCGCGACTTTCCATGGGAAATTCCATTCTCTACAACTTTGCGAAGAAAATTTTTCCAAATTCCAAGCAGAAATTGGCCAAAATCAACAAGCGAAGCGATTTTACGATCATAATCAATTTTAGGTCGAAATTGTGTCCCAAACACCCAAAACATATATTAAATATTTAATGCCACAAAAATACTCTTCCTCCTCATATACTCATATATCCCACATTCATTGTAAAAATATTACAGTTAATATATTATTAAAATAATATATTTAAATGAATTATTTTATCGAGAAAAAGATAAAATATTAATTTTCAATAGTTGTCACATTAAAAATTTTCTCCATCTATATCCACAATAAATATTTTCTTTATCATAATAATCAATAATTAATTATTCACAAATAATATTACTGAGACTCACGATCTTGACAACCCAGGCGGTAGTTCGGGATAGAGGGGCTTTCGATAAGGATTTCTCTCTTCTTGGCGGCATGATTAGGTGACCAAACCTCTCCTTGAGCGAACTTTCTAGACATTGCCAATAATGTTATCGATAATATTATTCAAATAATTTGAATTATTGATCGATAATAGAAAATCTTGTCTTGATGACAATTATTGAAACAATAATAATATATAATATCAATATGACAATTATTGAATCGATAAAATAAAATATTGAGCGATAATTCTTTGTAACAATTATTGAGTAGTGCCTTCTTACGTAAGAATCAATAATTCAAAATCTTGTGTAATCTGGTAATATCTTCTTGTGCAACAATAGCGTATTATTGTATTTTAACCACGGGTATTCCAACGATGTTAGCGGTAAAAACTTCAAACTTATCGTTTTCTTCATCAAAACTTAGTTATTAGTTATGGGGCCCTGAAATGATTTAACTTCATACGTTCGGATATTCCGACATAATGGGGCCCCTAAAAATGAATATTCCACGACGAAAATTTGAATATTCACCAAAAATGATGAATATATTATAGCAAGTGACATGTGTTTTTTATAGCCATTGATGGTAGTTGAGTTCTTTGGTGCTAAATTTGTAAAATTTGCATATTTCACCCATAACTTTAAACTTTTATCAATTTTAACATTTCTTGAATAATAATTATAAGAAAAATTGAAAATTTTATTTCATAAAATTGGACGAAATCTATGACTTGGAGAGTCCCTTCAAAGCAGAAACACTACGATCCTTGATGCTCTACGACTTATGCCTTGGCTTCTACAATCTTTTGACCAGCTTGATAGGCTACGATTCATTTGAATCCTATCTATTACATTTCAAGACATAGATCAACCTAACAACTTTGATCTTTTCTTCTATACATTCATTTACAGAATGATAAACATTAAAGACCAGATCAACCTAACAGGTTTGATCTATCACTAAGTCCTTGTACATGTATTCTTTTAAGGAATTTATATCTAATCATGAATATTTACTTTCAACATCAAATTTTAAGTATGTAATATCCCAACAATCTCCCCTTATTTGATGTTGACATAATCAAGGAGATTTGTATCATGATTATTAATTTCTAGATGTAGTTGCTAGAAAGTAAATATGACATTGTTTTTCAGTGAGCAACTGAAACCTCTAGAGAATAAGCATGAATTTATTGATGTTTGTAAAGACAGATATTGCAATTAAGTTTAGTTACATCAATAAGAAATGAGTTTCAACTTATCTCTATTTCTTCTGCCTTTTGTTCCTTGGAGGATTTGCATACTCTTGAGCTCTTCTTCTCCTACTGACTTCGTCTCTCCATGCTATATCTTCCATCTCGCTTTGACTTAGCCTTTCCAAATGATCATGTCTATTCATGAATGCAAGATCTCTAATTAGCATTCTTAGGCCTGTGGCGGTCACCTCTTGTGAGCTTGGAGAAGGCCTTTGACTCCTTAGTGGTTGTGTAATGAGAATTTACTGCTGTTCAGGTCATGGAGTCTGATGGCGAGACTGTCTTGCAGGAGAACTTGTGGGAGAACTTCTTAAGAAGTGAGCAATTTTACCTTTTCCTTTGCCTCCTTTGCCTTTTCCTTTGTCGCCTCCTTCCCCTTTATTCTTCCCCTTTATGTCAGCATTAAGGGTTCGAATATTTTCAGATAGGCGAGTCATGCCTTGGACTAGTTTGTTGAGTTGAGTCTGGGATTGAACAATGTCTGCACGATTTTCCTGAATCAGAGAGTCAGTTCAAGCTTCTCTCTTTTGCAGAATGGCCAAGACATTTTCTATTTGTTGCATTGACCCATGGAGAATGCTTGGAATTCTTTCATTTGGGTCTTTAGACTCGTGAGATTTTCCATCAGAAGTTGATTTTGGGATTCTTGAGTATTTTGTAAAATACGAACAACATCCTTGTGCTTCTTGGCAGCTAGAAAGTAGATTTGATCCCTTTCATTGATACTCTGGATCATCTCTTTTATTATCTCCCTAAGATTCTTTGTCAGTTCAGAACTTAGGTTGCTTGGGAGAGTATTGGAAACATCAATCAAATGAGTCAGCCTCATATGAACAAGTTTGGAGTGAACTTCAAGATCTTCTTATATGTCCTTGGTCACTTTCTTAGTTGCTTCTGACAACTCCGTTTTGGTAGGGAGATCAGTTATAAGTTCAAGGAGTTGCAGATTATTTGGAGAAGAGGCCCTGGTGTATTGATCTTGCATACTATGGAGAGCAAGATCAAGATTGAAAAACTCATTTGTGGATGAGGAAGGGATATCGGTTGGAGGGGCTGGTGTGGGTGTTTGATCTTCAGGAGGGGGTAACTCTACATTTTGAGCAGGTGACTCTACGATTGGATGTGGATCAATAATCGTAGAGTAAGAGATGATAAGAGATTGGATCAATACAAAGGTAGGCATGTTTGGTTCATCAGTTATAGAATGTTGGGATTCTGTAACTGGAAATTGATTGAGTGGATGAAGTATCACTTCCAACCATCTTGTTAATACATAGAATTGGTTGAAAAATTATGGTGGACAGTGATTTACCCTAAAAGAGATGGGAATAGTTTGTACCTCATGCCCATTTTCTGAAGAGAAGGTTGTTAAGTGATCGACTTTCGGGCAAAGTTGAGTTTGCACAGGAATCCATGAGCTAATCCGAGATTCTTTGGATAGGCTTTGAAGGTCCAGAACATGTGATCCCAGGAGTTGAGGATTTGGGCTCTATGAAATGACATCATAGGTAGAGGTGGCAAGCAGGGCGGTACCGGCCGGTAAATTTGGTAAGGCGAGGAAGTTAACTGACGAGCAGACAGCCAAAAATCTCGGGTTTTAGCGGGGCTAAAATGTGAGGCCCATGGCACAGGTTGGTTCGGCAACCAAGCCCATTAATGAAACTCTTCCCTATTTTTTTTGCAAAATTTTGCTACACCAAAAATAGTAATAATAATAAATATTAAAAATAATAAAATAATTTATAATAAACAATAATTCTAATACATAGAAACATTGTCCGCTTAATATAAACAATAATTCTACTTATTCATAACTTCATATAAACATTCACAATATATCTTTTTTCATATTTCATTCAAATTCTTAATACATATGTCACCTCGAAGGGTTTGAACTCTTATTTATTTATTTAAAAGTTTTGTGTTCAAGCCTCATAACCCACAAGTATCAAAATTTTATATAAAAAAAAATAAAAATAATTAAGTGGGTCATGAGTAGGAGCCTTTACTGGTAGACCAAAATGCCTTGATTTTCATGGGCTAAACAATCTGCCCAACGCCTTGACCCATAATGGTAGGGTTGGCCCGGCCAGCGGGCTGGGCCTCTTTCCGTGTCTAATCATAGGTAGATAGGAGAACAACTGATTGTAGTTGGCTTTCCTATATCCATCCCAGCCCACTGCAATAAACTCAACTTCATCATCCTCTTCTTTATCTTCATTTGAAGTTTCCACTACATCAATCATCTCCACTTCTCTACGTTGCTCTTCTGCTCTCTCATCCTCCATAGCTTCAATCCTTTCTATTTCTGTAATTTCTAAAGCTAGAATCTCTTAAGGGACTGAGGAAGGTTCATGATGGTCTCTTGGCAATTTCTCTTTAGCTGTAGGCTTTTCTAACATATGGACTTCGTGAGGCTCCCCCTCAACTCGATCTTCCATTTGAACTTCAAGCAGCTCCCCCTCAGTTGGGGCATTCTTTAGTATAGGGACTTTAGGAAGCTCCCCTTCAGCTGGAGCATTCTCTAGTGAAAGGACTTCAGGAAGCTCTCCCTCAACTTGAGCTGTATTCTCCTTATTAGCTTCGGGTAGTCCTTTGTCAGTAGCTATCCTTTTCTCTTCCTCTTTTAACACCTTTTAATTGACAAGGATGTACTTCTTGACCAGTTTTCTCTTTGACCTTTTAGGCTGAGCTACAACTATAGTACTTTTTCTAGCTCTAGCTCTGAACGGTTGATCTGACTGAGACGCTGGTTTAGTATCTTCTTCCAGAGTGGTGTCAAGTCTGGATTCTATGATCAGTAGGGACTCTACGATCGAAGGGAAAGAGGGCTTCTTTGACTTGTGACTCCGCTTTCCTTTCTTGAGCAACTAAGAGATAGTAGCTCTGTCTTTTTCTTCCTCAGATTGTTGTTTTTGACTTTTTAGTTTCTTTAGAGTTTTAGTACCTGAACTCTCTTGAGGTGCCTCAGTAGTTGATCCTTGAGGCTCCTCTTCCATTGAACCCTTCATTTTTCTCTTACCCTTGCTTTTTCTAATTAAAGCAATGGGTTCTTCCTTGTTGATTTCTTCTTCTTCTTCTTCAATTTTCTTTACAACGGACATGTTTCCTGGTACTCCGGACTCCTTCGCATCACTAGTTCTTCCACTAAATTCAAATATCATCCTGACATTTTCAGCTGGATTTCTTTTCCAGTTTTTAAGCAGTTGTTGAGTCATCCTCCTGTTGGGATTGATGGAATCTCCTTCATTATCCCCAATTTTGTCACCTAGTGCAGATTATAGGATGATGCTTATAAAGTGCCCGTAGAGCATCTTGTCAGAGCTCTTTGATTTCTTCAAACAGAGTATTTATTTTCCAATCTAGTCGATGAGTAGGGCCCCATAGTTGAGTTGAATCCCAAAGCAGATTGCTGTCATGAGTTTAAGTTGTATTTCGTTCACAGGGTCATGCCCAGAGCTCTTACAGCATATGCATTTCCCAACAATGTCAGCCAAAAACTCATACTTTTGGGGAAACTCCTTCTTCTTGTATCCCTTGACGGTCTGATTCTTTTTATGATGCATCTTCTTTAGTCCTTCATGGAAGTCGATGACCTATATCGATAGAAGTCCCTTTGATTTGAAACCTAGGGCTAGGTTTATGTCTTCAGCCTTAAGTTTAATTTGTACTCCCTTGACCCTTGTGGTGATGATGTCGTTCTTAAAAACTCCATTGCTGTAGAACTCCTTTACTAGCTTTGGGTAGATCCATGTGCTGGTGCCCAGAGCCTTTTTAAGACCAGCTTTCTTTACTAAAGATAAAACTTTATGAAATTTAGGGTCAACTCTCTTGAACTCATCAAAACAGAGTCGGTAACTAGTGATAACACTTGAAGCAGCCATTGATTTTCTTGCACTGAGGTTGGTTGAGTGTTTCTGATAGTTAGGGTTTCTGCTTGTAGAGAGAGAGGAATAAGCTTTTTGAACTTCTCATTTCAAAAAGATATTTTCAAACTGTACTTATAACTTCCCTCCTCTCGATTTGCTTAGTGGGGCATGTGTCAAATTCTGCTTGGCTCCACGATTTTTAACTTGTGTGGAAAATACTAATTTGCCCTTAGCTCCTCCTGAGCTAGTGTAGTCTTTGGGAGGACTACGATCATCGAGGTAGCACTACGGTCGTTGAGGTTGTCATTGTGATTGTTGAGTCCACTACTGAATTTGCTCTACGAACATTATCTGCTCTGTTCCTTGTGATGAACTTTTAACTTAGCATTTCTTCCGAGTTAAGGTAGCTCAGGAAGGGCCAACCTTTTAGAATGAACTAAGGATTAGGTTTGTCTCTGAGGCACTTGACAAAGAGATTGCTTGGATTTGTTGGAACTTTTGTCATCACAAGATGCTTCTTTGTCATGTTGAGGAAGCTCTACGATCGTGGTCTTTTATGTCATTACAACTCTACGATCGTGGACTTTCTTTGGTCATGTCTACGATTTTGAACATAGCCTTTATATCTGCATGGTTAGCACAAACTAGAGCATAAATTTTATGGTTGTAGATTTAGCATGCCTAGCTCACTTATTAATTTATTAAATCTGAATTCATCTAGAGGCTTTGTAAAGACATCAGCAAGTTGATTTTTAGTAGGGATGTATTGTAAAGATATGGTTCCATTTTTGAATATGATCCCTAATAAAATGATATCTTATTTCTATATGCTTAGTCCTAGAATGCATGACAGGATTGTGTGTTATTGCTATGGCACTTGTGTTATCACAATGAACAGGTATAGATTTGAAATCAAACCCATAATCTGCTAGTTGATTTTTCATCCATAAGATTTGAGCACAACAAATTTGCCAACAACAATATATTAAACCTTCTGCATTGATGAGATAATCTTGAGTTTTGCTTCTTGCTAAAGCAGGACACAAGTCTGTTTCCCAACAGCTGACAGGTGCCACTAGTACTTTTTCTGTCTATTTTGTAGCCTGTAGAATCAGCATCTATATATCCTGTCAGTTCAAAAGTGGACTCCTTGGGATACCAAAGCCCCAAGTGAGGTGTGCCTTTGAGGTACCTAAAAATCCTTTTTACAGCAGTTAAGTGTGATTCCTTAGGATTAGCTTGAAATCTAGCACATATGCATGTTGCAAACATTATGTCTGGTCTACTGGCAGTTAGATATAGAAGAGAGCCTATCATACCTCTGTATTGAGTTATATCAATACTTTTACCTTTTTAATCTTTGTTAAGCTTGGTTGCTGGAGCAATTGGGGTTTTCATGGGAGAGGATGATTCCATGTCATACTTTTTAAGTAAGTCTTTAATGTACTTGGCTTGGTTTATGAAGATTTCTTCATCAGTCTGCTTTACTTGCAATCCAAGAAAGAAGTTCAGCTCACCCATCATGCTCATTTCGATCTTGCTCTGCATAAGCTTAGAAAATCTCTTACCCAATTTTTCATCAGTAGAGCCAAAGATAATGTCATCAACATATATTTGAACTAATAAGACTTTGTCTTTATGCTTTCTAAGAAATAATGTGGTATATACTCTACCTCTAGTGAACCCATTTTCAATAAGAAAATTAGTTAATGTTTCATACCATGCTCTAGGTGCTTGTTTAAGACCATATAAGGCTTTATCTAATCTATAGACATAATTGGAGAGAGTTGGATTGATGACACCAGGAGGTTGTTCCACATATACTTCTTTTTGAAGTTCACCATTCAGGAATGCACTTTTGACATCCATCTGAAGGACTTTGAATTTCATGTGAGCAGTAAAGGCAAAAAATATTCTAATGGCTTCTAATCTGGCAACAGGTGCAAAGGTCTCATCGTAGTCAATGCCTTCTTCTTGAGAGTAAGCTTTGGCCACTAGTCTTGCCTTATTCCTTGTTATTACTCCATCTTCATCCATCTTGTTTCTAAAGACCCACTTAGTGCCAATGATAGGATGACTCTTTGGTCTTGGAACTAATCTCTATACTTTGCTTCTTTCAAACTGATTTAGTTCTTCCTCCATGGCTTCTATCTAGCTGGAGTCTTCTATAACATCTTCTATCTTCTTGGGTTCCTTTTGTGACAGAAAGCTCAGATAAAAACACTCATTTTGGGTGATGACTCTTGCATTTGGGTCTCCAATGATTAAGTCTTGAGTGTGATCTCTTTCCCATCTATTTCCTGTTGGAATATCTGTCCTGATGCCTTCTTGTTTGAGACCTTCAAGATCAATTTTAGCTTCTCGATGTGGAGGTTCGTTATCTTGCGTAGTTCTCTCTACGATCTCTTCTTCTTGCTCGATGGTTTCATTTTTTGGAACTACAATCGTGGTGTTGAGCTCGACAATTTCATCTGAATTGTCGTTTGTTGTGTCTTGAGGCACTGTTTTGCCCAAGTCTGTTTCATCAAAAATGATATGGATCGAGACTTCAACACTCAGTGTCTTTTTGTTGAACACTCTATAAGCCTTACTGTCTGTGGCATATCCGAGAAAGATTCCTTTGTCTAACTTAGGTTGGAAATTTGTCAGATACTGCTTCCCATTGTTGAGAATGTAGCATGCACAACCGAATACATGGAAGTAGCTGACATTTGGCTTTCTTCCTTTCCACAGTTCGTAGGGAGTCTTCTTAATCGTAGAGTGTATAAGAAATATGTTCTGAGTGTAGTATGCAGTGTTGACAGCTTCTGCCCAAAAGTATTCAGGCAGATGGGTTGCTGCTTGTAGAGTTCTTCCAGCCTCTATCAACGTTCTATTCTTTCTCTCGGCTACTCTATTTTGTTGAGGGGTTCATGGAGCTGAGAAGTGGTGACTGATGCCATTGTCTGTGCATAATTTGTCCATCTCAGAGAAGTCAAATTCTCTGTCATGATCACTCCTTATAGCCTTGATTTTCTCCCCTTTCTCATTCATCACTAGTCTGAATTGAATATTTTGATTAATTGGGAGCTAGTTTCATCTTTTGAGTTTAGAAAGAACACCCATGTGAATCTGGTGTAGTCATCCACTACGACTAGTGAGTATCTCTTCCCTCGAAGGCTCGTTGTTGGAATTGGCCCAAATAGATCCATGTGAAGTAGCTGCAGAGGTTTGTCAATTGAGTTGACAATTTTTCTCTTAAATTAGCTTCTAATCTATTTTCCAAGTTGACAGGCATTGCATAGCCTTTCTTTGATGAAGCTGAACTTGGGTAAGCCTGCTACTAGATCCTTGGAGGCCAGTTTAGACATGCTTTTGAAGTTGAGATGAGACAATCTTCTATGCCATAACCAGCTCATTTCTTTAGATGATTTAGCCAGAAAGCATATCGCCTCGTCCGAGCTTAGTTGATCAAGATTGACAGTATATACATTTCCTTCTCTAGTTCTAGTCAGCTTTATAGAGGATGTCTTCAGGTCTCTGACTTGACATTGATTGTTGAGAAAAGTGACTTGATGACATTTGTCGTAGATTTGGCTTATACTCAGAAGATTGTGTCGTAAACCTTCCACATAGGCTACTTTACTAAAAGATACTGCACCATTCCCAGCTGAGCCATATCCTCTTGTCTTGCCAGAGCTATTGTCTCCGAAGATGATTGACGGACCTTCCTTCTCTATGTAATTAGACAGAAGGGCTTTGTTCCCTGTCATGTGCCTTGAGCATCCACTGTCCAGATACCAGGTTGTGATTGTGGAGCTTGGTTCCTGTGGTAAGGTAAAACTCTCATTTTGGTACCCATACTTGCATGGGTCCTACTTTGTTAGTACCCTTGGGAACCCAAATTTGCTTAATTATGGGTTTCACATACATAGGACTTATGTGAAACATGTGTCCTTGTGTTTCATGACTTGTGAAGAGTGGGGCTCAACTCTTCTGTTCCTTCCTAGTTGGTTCGTGGAGTCAATTTTACTCGACTCTACGACCTTTCGAGGTTGGAGAGTAGAGACTGAGTTACTCTTCTCTTTTCTGAAACCTAGGCCAGCATACGATCATTTATTCCTTGGAGCATAGGGTAGATCTGAAGAGGAGGGTTGGACTGGTTCTTCCTTCTGTGAGGATTTCACAAATGTAATGCTTCTACTAAAATTTGAAACATTACTAGAACTACATCCTTCCATACATAGGTGATCAACCCATCGTATAACCCTATTTCGGGGTATGTTCACCTCAGACTTAATCATTAGATTCCGCACCAAAACAATTTGGCTTAGCATAACTTTTTCAAAGAAAGCTCGATTTTCTTATAAAATGACATACCATTTGTCTATCCAAATCAAATAGCCTAGACCATACCAATAAATTAGACATAAACTTGAAACATTCGTCTAGTCAAATCAATTGACATCGACTACTTCTTTAAATTATTTCACAATACATCAAACGTTTCATGAAATCATGATACCATACTTTTCACAGTACATTGAGGACTTTGTCAGTTTATGACTTCATCATTATACATCATGCCATAGCGGGTTGTTAATCATGAGATCAAATCCAACACTAGGTTTAATTGCATTAATAACTTCATCCTTTTACCATCCTTGCATCAAATGCACTGATGATATAAAATTCATTTTGATATTTCAATCAACTTTTGTCTAGCCAAAATTATTAGCATAGACATATAAAGAATAGCTCTTTTTTAAAATCCATTAGTTCCAAAAGTTGAACCAAGTCTTTCCTTTTTAAAACACGCACGTAAGCACGATTTCAATAAACTTCAAAATCTAGCATAGCTAGATGACTTGGAATATCCTATTTCTCCATCTTCCTTCATTGTCTTACTTGCGACAATACTTAATCTTCTCTAGCACCTTCAATGCTAAGTCTACTAAAAATACTCATTTTCAGTCTAAACCTTCCTATACCTTAGTATAGTCCATCAACTTACCACACTTTATGTGTTTAGGAACTTTCCACAACCATATGTGTTTAAGAACTTATCTTCGCAATATGTAATCCAAAAACAAATCAAGGACTATCCATACACTTAGGGCTCATAAACATAGCATATAACTATGAGTCACAAACTTTTCATAAGTATGAGTTTCAAGAACTCACACCTATTTTATCATTCTCTACCTATCAAATATATACATGAGAAAAGATTCACCTTCTCACCATATACATAATGATAGCGCGACCTACTATTCTAATGATTAACACTACCAGAAGCTAAGTGATTGTTAAACCAAACACAATTCCCTTCCCATACAAAGAATTGGTCAACTCAGCTACTAATCGATATAGGAAGCTAAGCGGTTGTTACACCAAGGACAATTCTTCGCCTATACAAAGAATTGTTCAACTTAACAAGTATATCGAATAAGAAGTTAAGTGGTTCTAAAACCACATACAAATTCCCCGCCCATACAACGAATCATACAACTCAGTTGCTGATATGAGTCCCCAATTAAAATCTTAAAACTTCTTACTTTCTCTTTACTTAATACGAATTTTCTTTAATTCATATGCTAACCTTTATAACTCAATCTGAGTTCTTCTTCCTGTACTTAATTTGTAGTACCATTCATATATAACATTAGCTATAAATTATCCATCGTTTAACAGAACAACTGTTATTAGGATTTACTATGATCACATGGTGATCTTCTTCCTTAATCGTTTAACTCAACGATTTTCTTATCCTTCTCTCTACGATTATAGTCTTAGGTACTCATAACTAACATTTATAACCTATTAGCTCTTATACCACTCTGTAACGCCCCAAAATCCGGTCTATTTTCACACCTGAATTCCATACGTTACGATTCCATCTCTTTCCAAACATACATCATTATATAGTTAAATATAATAACATACATTCTCAAATCGCAGGTTCCAATACCTTATAGCCTGTGACGCCCCCAAATTTGAGTCCTTGAAACCCGTACTTGGTGCTCCACGATAACATTCATTCAACTACTTAATGTATTAATTTAAAAAAATTATTATATCAAGTTATGTACCTTCCCAGTCTCGTGAAACTTTATGTCTTACATTACATGATAAACATTATATTATCTTACTACAAACAGTCATAACAACATAATTTAACCTACTTCTTCAGCTTCCCTTTCCCTTTGTTCTTGCTGGAACCTTCAGGTCGTGCTAGCTTAGCTGAAAACATTTAAATTTAAAGCAAAAATGAGCATTTGAGTGCCCAGCAAGTAATAGCAATGAATAAAGACTATCTGAAAGATTTAAATGTTTTCTTTAGACGACACTTCTACAACGAAGTAAATGTTGTGAAGTAAAATGAAACAATACTGAACGACATATTAATTCTATTTCATTTTAGAAACTATGTACTGACTATAAATTTGGAAATAATTTAACAAACTATAAAATTTTATTTTTAATTTTCAAAAAGGTTAAACATAACTTCATCTGAAAACTGACATGTCTTACGGACACGGAGGGTGATCAGCCCGTTATGCCCTGTATTTGATCAACACTACTTGTTTGAATGATAAATCGTTCAGCTGGTCCGCCTTTGGCGCATAAAAGTTTTTCCCTGTTCGGGATGTTCATAATTAATCTGAAAGCTGAATTAGAATAATTCAACTTAGTAACAATAATATTCTATTCTGGTCAACGATATTTTTAAATAACATACACATATTTGAAAACTAGTAGGTATATGTCAACATGTCATTAAATACAATCATTATCCAAGTGAAGGCACTTGAATAATCTAACTTAACTATCTATCAACAGAGTATATATTGATCATACATTATTAAGGTAATGGTAAACGAATAGGGTTTGAGAACTGACATGAATGTTAATGTTGAAATACATGACAATAACTTATATAACAGGAGTAAAATTTGATAACTTACTTATACAGGAGTATTGCATAAGTAGATACAAAGAGTAAGGATACTTGCCTGATCTGCTGCTTACACAACTTAGTTTTATCTTTTATACTGAAACCTATCATTCATAAGATTATTCTTTTGATCAGAATAATTTATCATAACATATAACGCTGTTATTTACAGTCATCATATAGCTTAAACACATTGTCACATAGTTATAATAGTTATTCTAACATAAATAATTACTTATCAGGTCAATCTATATAAGTCTTGGTCAACTTCGTATTCATTTCGGTGTACCGACGATTTTATTGGATAATAATCGAGTTTATATTTACTTAAACTCTATTCTGTAACTTTAATAAATTAAAATATTAATCATATTATTTTTCAAGGTCTTATAATAATTTTTAAATAATTATTATAATTTTTCATAATTTTTCAAACACTGAAATCATTTTTAAATGATTTAAATACAGAATAATTCCATTATCATTAATATTTAAATAATATAAAAATATTAATGAAATACTTGATAAAATATTAAAGTTATTAATAATAACTCAAAATATTTTTAAAACATTTAAAATCATTTTTAAATGATCACCATTAATATTTAAATATTAATGTATTATTCATAATATTAAAAGTCATTTATTATAACTTCAAATATTTTTAAATCCTTTATATCCTTTTTAAATGATTTTAAAATCATTAAACCATTTTAAACTATTTATTTAATATAAATATTAAATAAACTTATTATCATTAATATTAAATTATTAATGAAAATTACCTTAAAATATTAAAAGTCATGATTTATAACTTAAAATATTTTTAAACCTCTTATTATCATTTAAAATAATTTTTATAATATAAAAATCATTTTTAACTCGTTTATTTAATACATTTATTAAATAAATTTAATACATTTATTAAATAAATTTAATATCATTAATATTCCAATAAATAGTAATATTAATGAAAAATATGTCAATTTATCAAAAGTTAATTTTTATAACTTAAAATAATTTTTAAAAGCTGATTTTATAATTTTTAGGAATTTATTTCTATTTTTAAATGTATTTTTCGTAAATTATAAAACAAAAATAATTAAATCCGTCATTAAAGGCTTTAGCGACAGCTTTCTTCATGATGACGTGTTCTTGAGGCTCAAGAACAACGACGATCGATGTTCATGGTGCCTACTTTGACCGTCTCAGTAACTTCTTTGGTCGAGTTGTTTCAAGCAAGGTGGTCCGTAATGGTCATGTAGTATACATGTACCACTACATGAATCAAGCATTCACTAAGTCATATAATCACACAACATGAAGATCTGGCCATTCAAAGTTATTGTCAGAACTTTCTGGGTTTTCCAAAAACCCAGTCAGATTCAAAGGTCCATTTTGACGCTTAAATTTTTATAGGTTCTGGTCATTGTTAATGTGTTCTAATGGTTTGGGTTGTAGTATACATGACATAGTACAACCATCATTCATCACATCGGCTTAACTACATCAGATCCATGAGATATCATTCGGTCAAAGGTTGTCAGAAATAACGTTCTTAAGTTTTCTGGGTTTTCCAGAAAACCAAGTTCATGTTCAAGTAGGCTAGTTTGACCATCAATTACTTTAATTCTGTTGGTTAACTACGTTATATAGGAGCATGGATATGTAGTACACATACAAGAGTATAGTCTAGATACATTAACACAAATAAAACATCAAACACATGCAAGATCTGGGACCTTGAACATCTTGTCAGACAATGAAAATCAAATTCTGGGTTACCCAGAAAATAAAAGTCAATGCCGAGTAGGCTACTTTGACCATCCACTACTTACAATCTATTGATTATTTGAAAGATTTAAAGGCATGGATCTAGAGTATAACTAACAGGCTACAAACTAGATACAATAACATCAACAAAACACTTAACACCTGACAGATATGAGCCTTGGAAAGTCTTGTCAGACACTGGTTTTGAGTTTCTGGGCAGCCTAGAAACTCTTGGTCATGCTCAGTCAACTGAGTTTGACCATGAATAACTTCCATTCTGGACATGATCTAAGCATACAACAAACTACAAGTCCAGATGAAAGTCCATACAGCAAACTACAAGTCTAAAGCATTAAACACACAAAATCATTAACAGGCTCAGATCTATGGACTCTGACATTCGGTTGTCAGGCCATAAATCTAGGGTTCTTAGCCAGTTTTGAAAAGTTAATTTTTGAGCACTTTGATGCTACAGATCTATGATGTAACGTCATAGATCATTATATAACATCTTCTAACACAAATAAACACATAAACACTAACTTTAATTAAACATACAAGATCTAGGATGAGTTTAGGGTTATACCTCTTTCTTAACAAGCTTTGAATCCTTGCTTCCTAATATGTTTGTGATGTTCTAGAGGGTTGTTTGGGGACTGAAATATTTAGAGATTTCGTGGGGTTGGGACAGAGAAGACTTGGTTGGTGAGAAATAGCAAATGAGCCTTTTCTTTTGATTTTCTCTCTCTTTAAATCTATATACTTTAATACATTGAACCTAATCTTGCAAGGTGGCAAAAAAGATAAGATTTGGCTGAAATTTTAGCACATGGGATAAGCACACTTGATGAGTCATGCAATTCTAGAACAATCTCTTAACTTAAGTTTTAAGTAAAGGGTAATTTGCTCATTTTACACACTAAATGGTATTTTGGTCTTTTCCACTTAAATTTTAAGGGTAGTTTGGTAATTTCATATAATTCCCATAACTTTTAATCTTAAGATTTGCTAAATACCATTAGGCTTGCTAATCACCAATTAGGGTTTTAAAAGTTTAGGGTTTCTGAAAAATCTAATTAGGGTTTCTAATTTAGCATTTAGGGTTTCTTGATAATCGTTAGGGTTTTTCCTAATTAGATTCATCATCACTAACATATCTCCTTGATCACATGTATCTGATTAACAATCAGTCTCAGTTTCCTATTTAAGGTTTGAATTAGGGTTTTTGGTTTAAACTTAAGGTTTTCTACTGCTCTGCTATCTTTGATCAACACTGAACAATACACACATATAATACATACATATCACATTGAAATATAATTATTATATATTAATATTTTCATTCCTTGTTCATAATCCATGAATTAGGGTTTTGGACCATCTCCGACTTAACTTTCATTATCAGTCAACTTAAAAATTTAAATTGACTATTCTGCTAAATCCATATTGTATATATTCAAAATATTATTATATAAAAAAATTTATTCGTAAAAATACAGGAATAATTATTCAAAAATTTTCCGGGTCTTTATATTCTCCCCTCCTTATAAGATTCGTACTACGAATCCGGAACTCAAATTCCTCCTTCAAAAATCCTTTTATTAGTGATTTATTATATTATTATATCAAATTTATGACACGAGAATAGGTTAAATTCGAATTAGGTGTATATATTAATATTATTTATCGTGTTTATACCTGGAACTCCATTTCTGGCTTCAACCGTATCTTGAACTGTCATATTGAAGGTCCTTACGGTCAATTTGGTTGGCTGGCTTGGTGGA
Source organism: Panax ginseng (assembly GCA_020205605.1). Classification (NCBI taxonomy): domain Eukaryota; kingdom Viridiplantae; phylum Streptophyta; class Magnoliopsida; order Apiales; family Araliaceae; genus Panax; species Panax ginseng. The sequence continues at coordinate 96,516,824 of CM035129.1, forward strand.
GTTAGACCAATTATTGCTAGCGTCCCACTACTCTTCCCTGTATTCAGATTTCCCCCATCTGCTCTCCTTTTCTGACATTCCCTCACCCTATGTTCTGTTGACCCACAAATAAAACAACCACTATTCATCCTAGGATTAGGACAGTTGGGAGAGATATGTCCCTCCTGCCCACACTTAAAACACACAGACTTTCCCTTCAAGCACTCTCCAAAATGGTTCTTCCCATAGTTTCCACATTGCACAACTTGCTTCTTCACACCCTCCTGCTTAATTTGAATATTTCCTAAATTGTCCTCTTTTCTCTTTCCCGTCTTACTTCCACTACTCCCCTCCACTTTGACAACTCTCTCAACCTTACCTTTATTCTTCCTCTCCTTATTGTAAAGAGTCATGGCTTCACTTCCCTCTTCGGCTATGATAGCCTTGTCCAATAATGTTGCAAACGTACCAATCTGTAATACCGCCACCTTGTTGTAGAGCCAGGGTTTTAAGCCCAGCTCAAACCTTCGTGCCTTCCTTACTTCCGTGTCCACTTGGTGTGGAGCGAACCTAGCTAATTAATTAAATTTTGAGGCATACTCGGCAACTGACATGTCCCCTTGCTTCAACTCTGGAAATTTCACCTCCATCCTAGCCTGCATACTAGTCAAAAAATAATTTTCAAAGAACAGTGTTTTGAACCTAGTCCATGTCACCTCTCATACTCCAGCTTTAGTTTGATTTGTCTCCCACCAGAAATTTACCTCCCCTTTCATCATATAAGTGGCAAAAGTTATCTTTTGCCCCTCCGCTACCCTAGCTATTATAATAGCCTTCTCTATCTCCTTTATCCAATTCTGAGCTTCTACCGGGTCAGTTGTCCCTCTAAACTCTGGTGGTCCTACTACTTTGAAATCTTTAAAGTTTGCCAATTGATTACCAGGTTGGTTTTCTCCGGCTGATATCGCATTTTGCATAGCTTAAGCTATCATGTTTGCAAAATTTTGTATTGGGTCTTGTTGTTGTCCTTCCACATTGTTAACAGATTCCTCTGCCATTTAGTTTTGATTGTCTTCTTGGCGGCATTATGTGATAAAACCATAATTTATTCTTACATTCTATGCCTTATCGTGTAATTTCAAACTCAAATAATCATATACTCAAAATATTAAATTTTGAAAACTTGGTTTACTGGATTATCAAATTATCAGAAAAGACATAAAAACTTATTTCATTAAACATATATTCACATTCCTTCATAGTACTTTACATCGGATAACACATATTGTTATAAGCATCCGCTATCCCTTTTTTTAACCACAAAAGTCGGGATTTGCTATTACAACTTATACCAAAAGTTAAAAATATTACATTACACATTCATACATATCATATCATTAAACATACATATTCAAATATTAATCCTACTTATTTCTGTAACGCCCCAGAAAATTTGGATTTTTGAGAATTAAATTTTTTATTTAATTATGTGGATTAAATAAATTTAATCCATTATTTATGGGAGTAAGCTATTCGAGGGTCGTTATATGACCTAGACATATCGGAACGTCGTAGTATTTTGGCTACGTGGTATAATTAAAGTGTTTGAATTTCCAAGACGAAAATAAAAACTTTCCGAGAAATTTTTCGAAAAATACTATTCACGCATTTCTGCTCGGGAATTATTTTCGAACTTCCGAGAAATACGTAATGATAAAATATCGAGGTGAGATGGAATATCCAATAATATTTCAGTTATGACAAACGCAGTTTTTCGGCTGTGGACTTAAAACCTAACGATTAAGGAAAGTGAATTCCGAGAAGGAATTTTAATGCGTGTAATGAATTAAAGTAATGATTGTATAATACGTAGGTATTGTACGAAGTAATGAATATGAGTATGATATAAGGTGTTATACGAGTATGAATGAAGCATAGTATGTCATATATGAATAAGTATACGAGTGGGAATACGAGATGAATACGCAAATTATACGTTATAAGGCTTTAAGTTAAATGAATTTAATTTATAGGATTGTGTAGAACATTGTAAAGTCCAATGAGAATTGATAAGGCGCAAGTGTAGAAATGGGTAAGTCTAATAGGAATTAATGTGTAATCCCAATGCAAGCTAATGGTAAAGCCCAAAGAATTGTTAATGCAAGCCCAAGTATAAGTTAAGCTAAAAGCCCAAAGTATGAACTTATGGGTTATTTGATGGTTTAAACCCATGGGTGATCCAAAGTAATGAGCAAGTAATTAATGTGATAAGCAAGTAAAGTGCTTATGTGTGGTGAAAAAGTAAAACTTGTGATCAACAAGCAAAGGATAAGCTAGGTGATTAACAAGTAAACTTCAAGGCTAAGTTATGTGATTAGCAAGTATACTTAATGGTTAAGTATATGTGATGCCAAAGTATTGGATAGATGTTGTGATGGCCAAGCAAAGAGTGTGGTGGCCAAGTTAACTTAGTACTTAAGCTAGGAATAGTAAGGAGGTGATTAAGGAGGTGAGATTGGCTTTGGACTAAAATGCCCTAACTTTGGGTTGCCTATAAATAGAGAGCTCTCAATTCATTTGATGGCTTGATTAAAATTTCTCCCAACTCCTCTCAAGTTAAGCAACTTATTGGTCAGAGAGAATAAGCACTTATAAGTTAAACTTCCATTATGAGATTTTCAAGAAGCAAGAAGGAGATTAAAGCTTAGTCAAGTGATATTCAAGGGTAAGAAATTAAACCATGAATGTCTTTCTCTTCCATTGGTAGGGAGATGGGTAGTGGTAGAACATGTATGCTAAGGAATGATAGGAATGAGTAATCAAAGAGCTTAAGTCTTAATAAGCCGTATAAGTTATGAATAAGCTATTCGTAATCATATAAGTCATGAAACAAGGAAGAACTTGTAGGAACTTGTTTTATGTTGAAATAATAAGGTTGTATGATAATAAGAAGTAAGGATGATGGTTAAAAGATTTAAGCTATGATAAGTCATGCAAAGTGAATTCATAAGTAGTTCATACTTTTACAAGTTATAGACTAATGAAGAACAAGTAATAACTTATCCTGTCAATAAGTTAATGAAGTATGTATGTCAAGATGTTAATATGATGGATCGAATCCATTTAAAACGATGAACAAATTATAAGAAATGAAGTTAAGGCAAAATTTACGAGTTTGGACTATAATCGTCGAATTCGTGAAATTCTCGGAATGGAAGTCAAATTTTGATATTGAGCTTGGAAACATTGGTTTTCAATGGAGACAAGTCATATTTGGAATTATAGAGTTACAGACTCGAAAATGACCGGATTCCGACTTAGAACGAAGAAAAGAGCGTTGAACGTTCACGAACGTATATCGTTTTCGTTAAAAATGAACTAATAGGTGAATTTTTAGCAAACAAAGTCAAATAGATAAAATTCTTGTATGAACATGTAAAGTATGTAATTTGTGAACCGTAGGCTTTTGAACGAGCCAATTCGGACTTATAACGAAGAAGTTATGAGTCCGGGAGTTTCGTAAAATTTTCAAATTTTGCAAACTAGCTGAGGCACAGAGTTGGCGCCGCGGCGCCAACCCAAGGCCAAATGGGTGGAGCAAAGAATACTACATGTTGTCGTGAAAATTGCTAACTTTCATACCAAGGGCGATGAAGAGCTAAGTAATGGCACCGCCATTGCCAAATCCCAGTTTTGACAGACAAGAATGTTTACAAGTATAGAAGGAAAGATAACTCATTAGTAATGAAATAAGGTGTTAATATAACATTGCTAAGGCATTGTTAGACACTTAATGTATGATGATTAAAGGTTGATAACCAATTGAATGTGAACGTAATGAGAACAACGTAATGTGCTGTTTCATCGTAGAAATTTGTTGACTTGTTGATTATGAATCCAATGGTTTGCAATACCAGTATGGATTATGTAATTACTTAATGAACATGATAAGACCTTTCCTAAATCACTGTTATAGTGATGACTTTAGGAATTTAATGTTGTTTAATGAGTAGTTAAACGAGGAATGTAAAGTATAATGAACGTGAACTATATTCAATAATGATAAGGCCTATAACGTTAAGAGTTACAACTAAAAGTTGTTAACGTAAACGGTATGCAATAAAGTGTACTTAACAAATGACGATTGAGTTTCGATTAATAATGTAAGGATGTTAGTAAGCTGTGAGGAAGGATGATTAACTCAAAACGAGTTGGATTAATGAAGTAAATCTACGTAAGACATAAAAGAGAAAGAAGTTGGTAAGAATAATATAAAATATAATGGCAAGCCGGAACCAATAGTAACAAATCTAATATATGATTAGATTGAGATGAAGGGTAAGATTCATTAGGAACCATGTATGTTCACATGACCTAATGTGGTATGTTATGTGGTTATGTGTTGTAGAAACCGTAAGGACTGAAAGGAAACATTATTTATACTGTAGCAGACGCTGAAGGCAAGTTTTTCTTAAACGTTTGTTTAACCTTCGTGTTAGCCATGTTTTCTGTGATTCATGCTATGAGATGCATGACGTTTTTTACTAAAAGGGTCGATGCTAGTTTTATCTCGACTAGACTAATCTTGAAAAGTTGATTGATTTATTTACAAGTCTTTTAATATAGAATTGTTAACGCTATCCTATGCCAATTGTTTGGTACGGATTCAAGGTAAGCCTGCGTATGAATAAACAAATGTATTTTTCATCGATTACTCGATGGGCACGCGAGGTTGCCAAAACTTAAACGTACATACGTTTAATGAATGGAGTGTGTTGATCAACATAGAGTACTATGGGCTGATCACCCAGAAGTGCTCGTAAGATATACCAGACTTACGGACTTAGTGCTGGGTTGTCCTTTTCAAAGAAAATATGAAATGCTCATGGTCTTGAGCCAGAATTGATGTTTTACTGAATGTTGTTATTGTAAAACATTTTGAAGGAAAAGAAGTGCTATTTTGAATTATCGGTAGTACTTCGTAACTATTATTCAGTTACTGAAGATATACGATTCCTATGTTTCAAGCATGTTGTTTAAAAGAAATTGTTGTACTTGCTGAGCTTGTTATGCCCACTCTTGCTTGAACCATATGAATGCAGCTAGGACCGAACGAATCGAAGGATCTGACAAGGATAAAGGCAAGACAAAGATGAGCGATTAGTTTACCTTGTAATAAACTAGTAAGTTGTGTATATCATAGTATGACGAACAAAGAATGTAATGGTTTTAGAACCTGGGAACGGGATGTAATATTATTAATATAATAAGAATGTCGTTGATTCACCCACCGTTGACCGAACTGCTTGATGAACAATCTGGAAAACCCAGATTTGTTCTTGAGCATGTACCTGACATGTACTTTGAACAGCCATGATTTCTTTTATATGTTGTTGTTAGACCAACCTGTTGATATATTATGGTACCCTGACATGAGATCTACACGATGAAACCTTTAAATCACACTAACCAAACTGGGAAAGTGTAGATTCAATCGACTAAAGTATTTATTTTCGAATCGTTCTTCATTTCTAGAAAACCTGTAAATGAAGAATGTGTCCTATACATGTGATTCTCAGTAGCTTAGATCTTGCAGGTTGTTCATGTTTTGGCCATGTAATTTGCTTAGGGTTGTAGTACTACATTACTACTACAACATTACTACATTCTAGAGCCCAGAAAACCTCAAGAACATGAATCTATTGATGGTCAAACCACCTATCTCGAACACTGAAATGGTGTTCTAGGTTTGTTGAAGAACAGCACAAGAACACCATTAGCGACGGATTCGTCGCCTAATGTCCCTATAGCGACAATTTATTTTAAAAATTAATTATTTTAATTAATAAATAGATAAAAATGGTTTATAATTATTAAAAATACATAATAAATTATGAAAAATTATTTTAAAGTCCGAAAAATAGTTTTTAATTATTTTGAGTATATTTCAAAAATATTTAATATTTTTGAATATAAAAAAGTATTTATTTATTTAATTATAATATTAAATAAATTATTTAAAATGGTTTTAATTCATGAAAAATCATGAAAAATTATATTATGATATTAGAAAATATTTTAAGTTATTTTTGATGACTTTTAATATTTTGTGATTAATTTCTTAAATAATTTGATATTAATGATAATTAATTTATTTAATAAATATATTAAATAAATTATGGAAAATTAGAATTTATGATTTAAAAATCATATAAAAATGATTTAAGTGTTATAAAAATATTTTAAGTTATAAAATATAACTTTTGATATTTTGACATAAAAATATTAATCTTTTAATATTAAAAGCAATTATCGGATAATGAATGTAAGTGTTTAAAAAATCATATAATTATGATTTTAAGGTATTAAAATACTTTGATATATTATAATTATATTATAATATTATGTTATGATTTTCATTAATAATAAATATTGATGATTAAGGAATTATGTGGTATTTAATTCATTTAAATACGGTTTTAATGATTGAAAAATGTTGATAAATGATATTAATTATTTGAAAATTATTACAAGTCTATGAAAATTGTTTTGACTGATAATATGATTATCGAAGATATTGTTTAGTGTTTAGGTAGTGTTTAATTGAACTTAAACTCGACGATTGTCCGACTTGACCGTCGGGATGTTAGAATTTTGTCGGGTTCAACTCAGACTTAAATAGTCTGACTTGATGTTAAGTCTTATGTGTATTGTGGATCGATAGATTATGTATTATGTATTTAGGTTATTCTATGTATATATATATATATATATAATATTATATTGTGATGATATTATTCTAATATTGAGATCTATATTACTAATATTAGGTCTTCTTGATAAAGCGTTATAAATTGCGTGTAGCTTAAATCAACTCTTCGAGTGCAAGTTTTACTTAACTCTACTAAGAGTTGTTTTATTCAGATATGCTTATGGTTAATCATTCTTTGGTTGCCATGTGGAATTATACTCGTACATATTGCATGTATAAGTCGTGTATGAAAGGTCGATCACCTTCATTACCAAGTTGGTCCGTATATATTTGTTCATGTTCAATACTTGTTCACCAAAAATTTGTTCGTTAGTTCTCAATTATATTGATGAATAAAATAGGTCCATTCAATCCAACCCATTCTCGAGTCGCCAAATACATGGGTATGTAATACAACTACAACTTTATTACAACAATTGTCGCAAAAAATACAACAACACATATAATGTGAGTTTGATACAAATATATACCAAATGTGACACATGTCCCAACCGTGGACAACACCTCACAAAGGACACCTTACATAAAGGTATAGTCAAAGACCGCTTTTAGAAACTAAAATCTTTGGGAAGTGCTCAAGAAACCTTCGTATACGGGAGGCCATGCGCCCAGGTTATGATAGATATCATATGTCCAGAGAATTATCCTTGTCAATTTAATAGACCCCTAAAGAAAAAAACGAGAAGATTACTATCATATTCTTCCCAATGGTGAGTCTTCTCGATTTATCATTATCTCCACTATCTCAAATTGAGAATTATACTTCAAACAAACACCAAGATTATATAGTAGTAGTGCTCAGATATATACTCAAAGAAGTGGATGAGCACATCCCCTGCCTTTTATGATGATACGTGGTCAGTATGTCATTAGACATCTTGTATGATAAAGGACAAAACACCTTCCAACGCTGGGTTCGCCACCCTATTAGATTCACCAAATATAACTACTAAACGATGACCACCGCTCTATTCCCTCATACTCCCCGCCGACCCAAATTTACACTTTTATTACCCGAAAGGAATTGAAAAGCAAAAGGGTGAGACAACTAACTAGCAAAGAAGAATATCATGACTAAAGATAATTAAATTATCAATAGCCTCCATCAATAATAAATCGTAGATTTAGAACATACGGTAGATGATAAAAATTTCAACCATAGTCATAATGAACGAGCAATCCATTAAAGAGTCAAATAGACTATAAAGTCTATTATCTTCCATGTTAAAAATCCACCAACAATGTTTTATCCCCGTAACATCAATCAACAATTCGTCCACAATCATATGAATAACTCATAATCATAATTGTAGTTCTAAATTCTCTTCTCATCCAGACGTAAGATAATTTTCATCACCTATCTTTACCCTCAAACATCAAAGATCATGGTTACACCAAATCACATCACATTTCTTACTCATAATCATACTAATAATTTCATCTTTGCACTACTACCCAAAGATATTCATTTGTATCACCAAATGGGTCATGTTCATCTCAACACATGTTCATCTTTGCACCATCGCCAAAGATATTCAATAACATGTCATCTTTGCACTACTACCAAAGATATTCATCAATAATTCATCTTTGCACTACAGCCAAAGATATTCATCAATAATTCATCTTTGCACTACAGCCCAAAGATATTCCTCAACAGCTCATATTTGCACTATAGGCCAAAATATATTATTATCTCAAAGAAATATATAATCATTTCGTAATTTATATAAACAATAATTATAACCATGTCGATCATTTCACCTTTGCACTTAAGCTAAAGATATTCAAGATATATTCAATTGGTCATGATCATACCACCAACGATTCAACTTTGCACCATCGCCAAAGAGAACCCCTAGTCACGATCATACCAATAATTTACCCATCTTTATACTCAAGTCAAAGAGAAATTTCAACACTAGAATTATAAAATGTTATATATGATAATAAAATAATATTATCAAAACATGGATTCAATCAAAGATAGTAACTATAATTGTCATCTTTAACAAAAAGGAAAATTTCATTTTTCTATGAATAAAGGTCGTATTCGTGAATAAGAACCCCACAAAAAGAGATAAAATTTCACAATAAAATCCATATCAATATTTATAACACCTTAATCAAAATGTTATAAATCACTTAATAATATCAAAATCTTAATATTCTTAACATTACAACAATATTTAATAATTTCTTAAACTTATAAACAATTTATTTAAATTGTTTACACTTTACTAATTAATGCATTTAATCATCATAAAATGCCAAACACATAAGATTTCATCACCAATAACCAAAATCCTCATCAAAAATCAGATATACCTCATATATGATTCTCAAGCCATAAAATCATATTTTCCAATTTTCTTCATTCATATAACATATTTAATTCATTTACTCATAACTAGAACATTTTCATGAAAAATACCAAATCAGTTTCAAAAAATATTTCTTTTCTGGATTTAGCACAATATAATCCCATGTTGAATATATATTTTTCTCTAATTTTAAAAAGTCATTTACTATTTTTCATATGACCAAAACCAATTTAATATTTAAACATTTATCATAAATTGTACTTTTATCCAAAAATTCTGAAATTTACAGAATATACTCATGTTATATACATGTACTCCCAATAAAAATTTTACTAATTTTGGAGTTAACCACAAGGAGTTATAAGGGTTTTTTTTAAAATAGTCTTTTTCCCATAAAATTCATAACTCATATCTATACATCCAAAAATCGCCATTTTTGGACACAATCAATAAAACTCATCAAATTATCATTTCAAATTTTTCCAGAATTTTTAAAGGTCTGAAAAGTTACGAAACATGAAAAACATCACAACCCTTAAAATCCCTTTACCTCAAAAGAGAGCAAAGATTTCGACCGAATAACGCCGAATCTAACTTGCAATCAGATAGCAACACTCAAGATACAAGAATACACTTGATAATATAGAGAGAGAAATAGAGAGAAAACTTCAGCTTCGTGTGATTTTCAATTCTAACTTAAGCTTCTATTTATAGAAAATGCTAACGCCAAAAGGAGACTAAAATAATAAAATATTATTTTTTTTTTTCTACACACCAACCATCCAAGACCAGCCATCCAAGCATGCCAATTTGAAAAAATATAGCAGCCCACATGTTATTAACACCAACCAAAGTGGGTCCCACCATATAATTTAATAAAAAAATCATTTTATTTTCTCAAACTTCAATAATTCATAGAAAATAGCCCGCTTATCGTAAAAATTCAAACTCACGATTTTCCATGGGAAATTCCATTCTCTACATTTGCGTAAGAAAATTTTTCCAAATTCCAAATGTAAATTGACCAAATCAACAAACGAAATGATTTTACGCCTATAATCAATTTTCTATTAAGAATCAGTGTCCACCGACACCCAAAACATATGTTAAATATTTAATGCCACAAAAATACTCTTCCTCCTCATATACTCATATATCCCACATTCATTGTAAAATATTACCAAGCTAATATATTATTAAAATAATATATTTAAATGAATTATTTTATCGTAAAAGATAAAATATTAATTTTCAATAGTTGTCACATTAAAAATTTTCTCCATCTATATCCACAATAAATATTTTTTTATCATAATAATCAATAATTAATTATTCACAAATAATATTACAGACTCACAAAGATCGACAACCAAAGCAGCTCCTCAAGATAGTAGGGGCTTTCCAATAAGGATTTCTCCTCATCTACGCCAATTAAAGACCAAACCTCTCCTTAGATGTAACTTTCTAGACATTGCCAATAATGTTATCTCGATAATATTATTCAAATAATTTGAATTATTGATCCGATAATAGAAAATATCAGCAAAGGACAATTATCAAAACAATAATAATATATAATATCAACGCAAAGAATTATCAATCAATAAAATAAAATATCGAATAAGAATTATCGTAATAATTATCGAGTAAAGGCCTTCACGTAAGAATCAATAATTCAAAAATACCGTGTAATACCGCAGCTATCGCGCAAACAACGCCAGACATTTTATTTTTTAACCACCCGTATTCCAACAAAGGTTAATTCAGAAAACGCCTCAAACTTGTTTTGTCGCTTTTCTTCATCCGACAAATATTCCGCATGGGGCCCACAAATGATCAACTGTTGCATTTGATATTCCCGACAAAAAGAATATTCCACGACCAAACGAATATTCTCCGACAACAATGAATATTTTATAACCACTCATGTGTTTTGTAAAATTTGCATATTTCACCCATAACTTTAAACTTTTATCAATTTTAACATTTACCTAATAATAATTATAAGAAAATTGAATAATTTTATTTCATAAAATTCGGTCTTACAATCTCCTCCTTATGAAATTTCGTCCCCAAATTTACGCACTGGTATTTCAAAGAGTCGAGAATACCTTGCTTTCATTTCAGAGTCCATCTTTCCTCGCCCTCATGATTTCTCCATCGCTCATCTCCTCGTATTTCGGATATCATTCTAGAATACCGCTTCAAAACAAGGGTTAATTGAATAAATTAATATATCACATAATATCCCGATATTACGACCAACCAACAAATAAGCTAGTAGTAGACACACTAACGAGATTTACTCATCTCTCCTCCTAGTTCTATTCCCCGATCTCCGCCAGAGATCATATCCCTAAGCTCGATACCAAATGTAACGACCCCAAAATAGGTCCATTCAATCCAACCCATTCTCGAGTCGCCAAATACATGGTACGTAATACAACTACAACTTTATTACAACAATTGTCGTGCAAAATACAACAACACATATATAATGAGTTTGATACAAATATATACCAAATGTGACACATGTCCCAACCGTGGACAACACCTCACAAAGGACACCTTACATAAAGGTATAGTCAAAGACCTGCTTTTAGAAACTAAAATCTTTGGGAAGTGCTCAAGAAAACTTCGTATACGGGAGGCCATGCCCAGGTTATGATAGATATCATATGTCCAGAGAGAATTATCCTCGTCAATTTAATAGACCCCAAAGAAAAACGAGAAGATTACTATCATATTCTTCCCAATGGTGAGTCTTCTCTTGATTTATCATTATCTCCACTATCTCAAATCGAGAATTATACTTCAAACAAACACCAAGATTATATAGTAAAGCTCAGATATATATCAAAGCAAGTGGATGAAACATCCCCCTCTTTTATGATGATACGGGTCAGATGTCATTAGACATCTTGTATGATAGTGACAAAACACCCTTCCAACGTTGGTTCGCCTCACCCTATTAGATTCACCAAATATAACTACTAAACGATGACCACCGCTCTATTCCCTCATACTCCCGGCCGACCCAAATTACACACTTTTATTACCCCGAAAGGAATTGTAAAGCAAAAGGGTGAGCACAACTAGCTCAAGAAAGAATATCATGACTAAAGATAATTAAATTATCAATAGCCTCCATCAATAATAAATCGTAGATTTAGAACATATGGTAGATGATAAAAATTTCAACCATAGTTGCAAATGAACGAACGAGCAATCCATTAAAGAGTCAAATAGACTATAAAGTCTATTATCTTCCATGTTAAAAATCCACCAACAATGTTTTATCCTCAGAACATCAATCAACAATTTCGTCCACAATCATATGAATAACTCATAATCATAATTGTAGTTCTAAATTCTCTTCTCATCCAGACGAAAGATAATTTTCATCACCTATCTTTACCAAACATCAAAGATCATGGTTACACCAAATCACATTTCTTGTTCATAATCATACTAATAATTTCATCTTCATCACTACTACCAAAGATATTCATTTGTATCACCAAATGGTCATGTTCATCTCAACACATGTTCATCTTCAGACCATCGCCAAAGATATTCAACAACATGTCATCTTCAGACTACTACCAAAGATATTCATCAATAATTCATCTTTGCACTACAAAGCCAAAGATATTCATCAATAATTCATCTTTGCACTACAGCCAAAGATATTCCTCAATAGCTCATATTTGCACTATAGGCCAAATATATTATTATCTCAAAGAAATATATAATCATTTCGTAATTTATATAAACAATAATTATAACCATGTCGATCATTTCACCTTTGCACTTAAGCTAAAGATATTCAAGAGATATTCAATGGTCATGATCATACCAAATAACGATTCAACTTTGCACCATCGCCAAAGAGAAACCCTAGTCACGATCATACCAATAATTTACCCATCTTTATACTCAAGTCAAAGAGAAATTTCAACACTAGAATTATAAAATGTTATATATGATAATAAAATAATATTATCAAAACATGGATTCAATCAAAGATAGTAACTATAATTGTCATCTTTAACAAAAAGGAAAATTTCATTTTTCTATGAATAAAGGTCGTATTCGTGAATAAGAACCCCACACAAAAAGAGATAAAATTTCACAATAAAATCCATATCAATATTTATAACACCTTAATCAAAATGTTATAAATCACTTAATAATATCAAAATCTTAATATTCTTAACATTACAAATAATATTTAATAATTTCTTAAACTTATAAACAATTTATTTAAATTGTTTACACTTTACTAATTAATGCATTTAATCATCATAAAATGCCAAACACATAAGATTTCATCACCAATAACCAAAATCCTCATCAAAAATCAGATATACCTCATATATATGATTCTCAAGCCATAAAATCATATTTTCCAATTTTCTTCATTCATATAACATATTTAATTCATTTACTCATAACTAGAACATTTTCATGAAAAATACCAAATCAGTTTCAAAAATATTTCTTTTCTGGGATTTAGCACAATATAATCCCATGTTGAATATATATTTTTCTCGAATTTTAAAAAGTCATTTACTATTTTTCATATGACCAAAACCACCGAATATTTAAACATTTATCATAAATTGTACTTTTATCCAAAAATTCTGAAATTTACAGAATATACTCATGTTATATATATATATACTCCCAATAAAAATTTTACTAATTTTGAGTTAACCACAAGGAGTTATAAGGGTTTTTTTTTAAAATAGTCTTTTCCCATAAAATTCATAACTCATATCTATACATCCAAAATCGCCATTTTTGGACACAATCAATAAAACTCATCAAATTATCATTTCAAATTTTTCCAGAATTTTTAAAGGTCTGAAAAGTTACGAAAACATGAAAAACATCACAACCCTTAAAATCCCTTTACCTCAAAAGAGCAAAGATTTCGATCGAATAACGCCGAATCTAACTTGCACCAGATAGCAACACTCAAGATACAAGAATACACTTGATAATATAGAGAGAGAAATAGAGAGAAAACTTCAGCTTCGTGTGATTTTCAATTCTAACTTAAGCTTCTATTTATAGAAAAATGCTAGAACGCTTAAAGGAGACTAAAATAATAAAATATTATTTTTCTTTTCTACACACCAACCATCCAAGACCAAATGCATCCAAGCATGCCAATTTCAAAAAATATAGCAAATTTCACATGTTATTAACACCAACCAAAGTGGGTCCCACCATATAATTTAATAAAAATCATTTTATTTTCTCAAACTTCAATAATTCATAGAAAAATAGCCCGCTTATCGTAAAAATTTGAAACTCATGATTTTCCATGGGAAATTCCATTCTCACAACTTTGCGTAAGAAAAAAATTTTTCCAAATTCCAAATGTAAATTGACCAAATCAACAAACGAAATGATTTTACACCTATAATCAATTTTCTATTAAGAATCAGGTCCACCGACACCCAAAACATATATGTTAAATATTTAATGCCACAAAATACTCTTCCTCCTCATATACTCATATATCCCACATTCATTGTAAAATATTACAAGTAATATATTATTAAAATAATATATTTAAATGAATTATTTTATCGTAAAAGATAAAATATTAATTTTCAATAGTTGTCACATTAAAAATTTTCTCCATCTATATCCACAATAAATATTTTCTTTATCATAATAATCAATAATTAATTATTCACAAATAATATTACAGACTCACAAGATCGACAACCGTGCGCTCCTCAGATATAGTAGGGGCTTCCAATAAGGATTTCTCCTTATCTGCAAAGCAATTAGTGACCAAACCTCTCCTTATGTAACTTTCTAGACATTGCCAATAATGTTATCTCGATAATATTATTCAAATAATTTGAATTATCGATCCGATAATAGAAAATATCAGCGCAAAGGACAATTATCAAAACAATAATAATATATAATATCAACGCAAAGAATTATTGAATCAATAAAATAAAATATCGAATAAGAATTATCAGAATAATTATCGAGTAAGGCCTTTCACGTAAGAATCAATAATTCAAAAAATACTGTAATACCGCACCGTGCTATCGCGGCAACAACGCCAGATTATTGTATTTTTACCAACCGTATTCCAACAAAGGTTAATTCTGAAAAACTCAAACTTGTCGCTTTTTCATCCTCCGACAGCTTATTCCAAGCATGGGCCCACAAATGATCATACCATCGTATTTGATATATTCCCGACAAAAAAGAATATTCCACGACCAAACGTAATATTCTCCGACAACAATGAATATTTTATAGCCACTGTGTTTTTGTAAAATTTGCATATTTCACCCATAACTTTAAACTTTTATCAATTTTAACATTTACCTAATAATAATTATAAGAAAATTGAATAATTTTATTTCGGTCTTACACAAAGCATGAAGATCCGCAATTCAAAGTTGTTATCATAACTTTATTTTCAAATCTCACGATTCTTTAAATTTTTATAGGTTCTGGTCATTGTTAATGTGTTCTAATGGTTTAGGGTTGTAGTATACATGACATAGTACAACTATCATTCATCACATCGACTTAACTACATCAGATCCATAAGATATCATTCGGTCAAAGGTTGTAAGAAATAATGTTCTTGAATTTTCTGGGTTTTCCAGAAAACTGAGTTCATGTTCAAGTAGGCTAGTTTGACCATCAATTACTTTAATTCTGTTAGTCAACTAAGTTATATAGGAGCATGAATATGTAGTACACATACAAGAATATAGTCTAGATACAATAACACAAACAATACATCAAACACATGCAAGATCTGGGACCTTGAACATCTTGTCAGACAATGAAAATCAAATTCTGGTTTACCCAAAAAATAAAAGTCAATGCCGAGTAGGCTACTTTTACCATCCATTACTTATAATCTGTTGATTATTTGAGTGATTTAAAGGCATGTATCTAGAGTATAACTAACATGCTACAAACTAGATACAATAACATCAACAAAACACTTAACACCTGACAGATATGAGCCTTAGAAAGTCTTGTCAGACACTGGTTTTGAGTTTCTGGGCTGCCCCAAAACTCTTGGTCATGCTCAGTCAACTGAGTTTGACCATGAATAACTTTCATTCTGGACATGATTTAAGCATGATTTCAAGTCCAGATGAAATTCTATACAGCAAACTACAAGTCTAAAGCATCAAATATACAAAATCATTAACAAGCTCAGATCTATGGACTTTGACATTCGGTTGTCAGGCCATAAATCTAGGGTTCTTAGACAGTTTTGAAAAGTTAATTTTTGAGCACTTTGATGCTATAGATCTATGATGTAACATCATAGATCATTATATAACATCTTCTACAACTTAAATAAACACATAAACACTAACTTTAATTAAGCATACAAGATCTAGGATGAGTTTAGGGTTATACCTCTTTCTTAATAAGCTTTGAATCCTTGCTTCCTAATCTGTTTGTGATGTTCTAGAGGGTTGTTTGGGGACTAAAATACTTAGAGATCTCGTGGGTTTGGGACAGTGAAGACTTGGTTGGTGAGAGATAACAAATGAGCCTTTTCTTTTGATTTTCTCTCTCTTTAAATCTATATACTTTGATGCATTGAACCTAATCTTGTAAGGTGGCAAAAGAGATAAGATTTGGCTGAGATTTTAGCACATGGGATAAGCACAAGTGATGAGTCATACAATTCTAGAACAATCTCTTAACTTAAGTTTTATGTAAAGGTATTTTGGTCTTTTCCATTTGAATTTTAAGGGTAGTTTGGTAATTTCATATATTTCCCATAACTTTTAATCTTAAGATTTTCTAAATACCATTAGGCTTGCTAATCACCAATTAGGGTTTTAAAATTAGGTTTATTAGGGTTTTTCGAAAATCAAATTAGGGTTTCTAACTTAACATTTAGGGTTTCTTGATAATCGTCAGGGTTTCCCCTAATTAGATTCATCATCACTAACATATCTCCTTGATCACATGTATCTGATTAACAATCAGTCTCAGTTTCCTATTTAAGGTTTGAATGAGGGTTTTTGGTTTAAACTCAGGATTTTCTACTACTCTGCTATCTCTGATCAATATTGAACAATACACACATATAATACATACATATCACATTGAAATATAATTATTATATATTAATATTCTCATTCCCTATTTATAATCCATGAATTAGGGTTTTGGACCATCTCTGACTTAACTTTCATTATCAGTCAACTTCAAATTTTAAATTGACTATTCTACTAAATCCATATCGTATATATCCAAAATATTATTATATAAAAAAATTT
Source organism: Panax ginseng (assembly GCA_020205605.1). NCBI lineage: Eukaryota > Viridiplantae > Streptophyta > Magnoliopsida > Apiales > Araliaceae > Panax > Panax ginseng. Next base: position 96,534,205 of record CM035129.1, read on the forward strand.
ATTCTTAAAAATATAGGTATAATTATTCGAAATTTTTTTGGGTGTTTACATAACCTCGTTCATTACAAATAATGATAATTACATTATTCTTTACATCTTTCAAGAGTGACTTTTATCCGCCACCAAGGATACATAACAGTTCATTAAACTAATGTACAGTTTAATTAAACTATTCTACATTACAAGTCTTCGCTGATCTTTAAGCACATTCACATAATTGAATGACACTTCATCCGGATACCAAATTGCCTTGATCTTTAATCGGATCCTTAAGTTCTTTCTAACATCGTCATTAAAAAATGTTTTTTTTAAAGCAAGTGTGAGCATTCAATTGCTCAGCAAGTCATAACAGTTGAACAAACAACTTCAAGAATTGAAACATTCTTTTAAGACTTCAATAACTAAACAAAGGTTATAAAGTAGCTTGAACAATAGGAATAATCCTGATTCCTATCATTTTAAAACATTCGTCACATACTCTTTGAACTACTTTCATTCTTCTACCTTTTTCAATACATATCATGTCTGGCTAGAATCATTAGTACAGACTTAACAATAACGGTTCATGTATAAACAGAACATACTCATATTGAACAGTTCAATCACAGAACAGTTCATCTCAAAGAAACTTGAAGTGTTCAAATTGTGGCACAAGGCCTCATACATACTACCACCTTGTACATATACACATAGATAAAACTTCTCAAGTTCAACATCTGAGAAGTTTAAGAAACTAGCATTTATGTACTATGAATGAAGTTAGGAAACTTGCCTTACGCACAGTTATAGCTTACGCTGAACTGCTCATTCCAATCCCTAAATATCACATAAGGAAAACAACACATACACCAATTAGTCATATACTTGACTTACACGTTGGTTTACTTAACTTTACTTCTTAAGGTTCGCATTCTTGCAATCTAAGTTTACGTGACCAACTTTCTTTACCGGTTTATGGCTTCATGACATACGAAGATGTCTTACTCATACGATCATCATCTTTGATGATTTATATTCTTATCTTCTTCTTATAACCATTGTAGGACTCGGCACGCATAACGTCTCTGCTAGTAGTCCATATGGTACTCTGAGTGGTTTCCCATAAACAACCAACAAACAAGTTCCTGTCTCGTCTACACTGTCTTTAATAGTGAGTTAGATTGGTTGCCAGTTTTGTATATACCTCAGCTTTCTGAAGGAATTATTTAGCCCAGCTCCTATATGTCAACCATCAAAGATTATGATTGTGCTATAACCTAAATTTATCTTAACCTATTCGAACCATTAAACTATAATGTTTGTTAAGTCAATTTCTTATTCCTTTTGGCCTTTTTGGCAACTAAATGACATACCTCATGATTAATTCTTTATCGTCCAAGTCATATATGTTAGTTCCCGAAGGAACAATAATTATCTAGAAGGGGGGGGGGGGGGGTTGAATAGATATTAAAATCTTTTCTTTGTTTAAAGACTATTTTGATAAAGCTTTGTAGCACATCAGAATTATTGTTTCTTTGAAATTCCTTTTAGATAGCAAGTTAAAGAGAGAAAGGCAGTTATAGCAGTTATAACAGTTATAAATAGACACAGTTGTTTTTATGTGGTTCGGAGCATTCAAAGCTCCTAGTCCACTCTTCTACTCCTTGAGTAGGAAATCCATTAAGGATGTCTTTTACACTTTCTGAATCTCACAGATTCCTTCTAGACCAGCAATCTAGGCACTTCAAAGTTCACTCTTGAACTCTTCAAGTCTTTCTAACTTGGAACTTCTTACTTCAGTAGATTGATAGTTGTTGAGTTGTGATTGAGGCTACTCAGTTGCAGTTAAGCATTTGTTCGAAAGAACTAAGTAGCTGAACAAGCTTCCTCTTTTTCTCAGATCTTAGAGTTGAGCGTTGAGTGTTTTTGTGCTTTTAGTTCAATACTTTCTTTTTCTCTCATATGTCTGCATTCTATATATATGTGATCTTTGAAATCTATCCGTTGAAGTCATCTGATGAAGCATTAAATCCGTTTGACATTTTTGAGCTTTGATGGAGACATTTCTGCACATCTTCTGAATTGTATTCTGGCTCACTGACACGGCAGAATGCTTTCTCACCTAACACCTAAAAAGGTGTTTTCCTCTGCCCAATGGTCCTTTTCTTATCTTCTTGAACACGTTCCTTTTGATGAATACTAAGGATATCTTTTGTACCGTTGGGACTGGTGAGTTCTTCAACGTTTGAAACCCATTCCTCATTTGTTGAAATTTATCTCCAAATAGAAGATAGAGCTCGATGCTTCTAACACAAGAGAGATGAGACTCTACGATCCATATTGTGGTGTCTTGTCATTATTTGTGCTTGGTCTGAACACTACGATTCCTTTCAAGAATTTGCACACTACGTTCTTTGCTTGCTCGTCTTGTCGACTCTACGTTTCTGAAAGCACACTATGATCTCTAAGTTAGCTTCGGCAAACGTCTGGATTACTCTACGAATCGTGAACTTCAAGGCAGATACACTACGATCTGCAAAGCTTTACGATCCTGCCTTAGCTTTTGCAAACTATTGGACAACTTGATAGACTCCGATTCTTGTTGAAAGCCTATCTATTCATTACAAGTCATAGATCAACCTAACATCTTTGATCTTTTTATCTATACATTTGATTATAGAATGATGAACATTAAAAGCTAAGATTAACTTAACAAATTTGATCTATCACTAAGCCCTTGTACATATATTCCTTGAAGGGCTTTTAAATATAATCATGAGTATTTGCTTTAAACATCAAATTAAGATATGCATTCTTCCAACAATCTCCCCCTATTTGATGTTGACATAACCAAGGAGATTTGTTGTCATGATTATCAAATTTTATATGCAGTTGTAGCAAAGTAAATATGACTTACTATTTCAGTGAGCAGCTAAAATTTCTAGAGAATAAGCATGAATTTATTGATGTATGAAGATAGATGTTACATTTAAATATGACTACATCAATAAGAATTAAAATTTAACTTATCTTTATTTCTTCGTCCTTTTGCTTCTCGGAGGGTTTGCATATTTCTCAGCTCTCCTTTTTCTGCTGACTTCATCCCTTCTGGCTAAGTCTTCCAGTTCACTTGGGCTTAGTCTAGGATTGTGATCATGCCTATTCATGAATACAGGATCTCCAATTAGCATTCTTAGGCCTGTTGTTGTTACCTCATGAGAGCTGGTCGTTGGCCCTAAACTCCTTAAAGGTTGAGCCATTAAACGACTTGATCGATCGCTGAGTCGATGGTCGGATCGTGGAGTCTCGCTTGGTGGATTTACCTTCCAGGAGGATTCTCAAGAGTGAGGTTGAATTGACCAACGCTTTTTCCTTGCCTCCTCGATCTCCTTTCCTTTATTCTCCCCCTTTATGTCAGCATCAAGGGTTCGAATGTCTTCTGAGATACGAGTGACTCCTTGGACAAGCTCGTTGAGTTGACTCTGAGTTTGAGCAATGTCCTCATGATTCTCTTGGATCAAAGTATCAGAACGAGTTTCACGTCGTTGAAGAATGTCGAGGATAGTTTCAGTCTGCTTCATTTGACCCATGGAGAAGTCTTGAAACTCTTTGACTGCAGTTTGAAGACTTTTGATGCTCTGTATCACTAGATTGTTCTGAGATTCTTGTGTTTTTTGTAATATCAAGACAACATCCCAATGCTTTTTAGCTATAAGAAAGTGAATATTGTCCCTGTCTTTTATGCTTTGAAGCATTTCTTTGATGATCTCTTTGAGCGTTTTAGAAAGCTCAGAGCTTAGGGAGCTTGGGAGATTGTTTGCAACATTGATCATTGATGTCAATCTCAGCTGTATAAGTGCAGTCTGATCTTCAAGACTCTCATCGAGTTCCTTAATCACTTTCTCAGACATTGCTGACAAATCAGCCTTTGTGGATAGTTCTGACAGGAGTTCATTTTGATGGGGAATTTGTGAGGGAGGTGATGTGCTCTTGAATTGATCTTGCAATAAGTAGAGGGCAAGTTCAAGATTGAAATATTCATTATTGAATGAGGAGGGAATATCTGACGTAGGGGCCTAGGTTTGGAGGTTCAAGGTTGGTGACTCTACGATCGGAGGTGGAGACTCTACCACGGGGCTAGAGTCAGTGATCGTAGAGATGGGATGTGAGAGCATTAGGGAGTTGATCTTATTTGGTTTCTTAGTAACAGAATTTTGGGATTCTGAAACTGGAAATTGGTTTTGTGGATGAAGAATTACTTCCAACCATCGTGGGAAATCATAAAACTGATTAAATGAAGATGATGGCTAGTGATTGACTCTAAATAGAGTTGGAATAGACAGTACCTCAGATTTATTCTGTAAGGAAGATTTGTTTGTAAGTAACTTTTTGGAAAAGTTGAATCTTCCTAGAAATCCATGAGCTAGCACTGAGATGGCCGGATACTCTTTGAAGCTCTAGAACATGTGATCCCAAGAGTTCAGAATTTGAGCTTGGTGGAAAGGCATCATGGGAAGATATGCAAACAGTTGCTCATAGTTGGCTCTTCTGTGCCCATCAATGCCTACAGCTATGATCTTGACCTCATCATCTTCTTCTCTGTTTTCACTGGAGGATTCCATTATGTCAATGGCCTCACGATGTTCTTGCACTGGTTCTTCATCCTCTCTTGCAGGAGTCTCTTTTTCTGCCATGGAGGTGTCATGATCCTCCCCCTTGGCTTGATAATATTTTTGTACGATCAACAGCTCCCCCTCAGCTGGAGCATCCTCTAACATGAGATCTTCAGGCATCTCCCCCTCAGCAGTAGCCATGACTTCTTGTCTTTCATTTGTTGGTTCCTTTTTAGCACCCAATTCTTTGGCTTCCCTCTTTAGCACTTCTTCATTGACAAGAATGTTTTTCTTGACCAATTTTCTTCTTGGCTTCCTAGGCTGAGCCACAACCTCAGGACTTCCTTAAGTTTTATTCTTTTGATCGGCCAAAATGTTTGTTGCAGCTACTCCCTTGTTTGGTCTAGTCTCTACGATTAGCTAAGACTCTACGATTGAAGAGATTGATGGCCTTTTGGTCTTGTGGCTGGTTTTATTCTTCTTCAGCAGCTGAGATTTGGTTGCTCTATCTTCTTCTGCCTCAGCCTGTTGTTCCTTCCTTCTTAGGATCCTTAGAGTCTCAATGTCTGATGACTCTGCAGGCTTTTTGGTAGTGGATCCCTGAGGTTCTTCGGTACTTCTGGCTTTCAATTTTATTTTACCCTTGCTTTTTTGACCAAAATAAAGGGTTCTTCCTTGTTAGCTTCTTCTTCTTCTTCCTCAGTTTCTCTGACAACAGACATATTTCCTGGCACTCCTGATCCCTTTATCTCACCAGTTCTACCACTGGATTCAGACATCATCTTCACATTTTCAGCTGGATTCCTTTTCCAGTTTTCAAACAATTGCTGGGTCATTCGTCGATTTGGATTGATGGCTTCTCCTTCATCATCCTCAATTAGGTCACCAAGAGCAGCCTGTAGGATGATGCTTATAAATCGTCCATAGAGCATCTTCTGTGAGCTCTTTGTTTTCTTTGAGCTGATTAACCACTTCCCAATCCATTCAAGTAATAGAGCCCCATAGTTAAGTTGTATTTTATAACATATGGCAGTCATGAGTTTGAGTTGCACCTCATTCATAGAGTCATGACCTGAGCTCTTACAACATATACTTTTTCCAACAATATCAGCTAGAAACTCATACCTCTGTGGAAACTCCTTCTTCTTGTATCCTTTGACAGAGGGTGATTTTTTGTGATGCATCTTCTTGAGACCCTTATGGAAGTTTATGCCCTCTAAGGACGGATACCTTTCAAATTTGAGACCTAGGGCTAGATTGATGTCCTCAGCTTTTACTCTGATTTGGACGTTCCTGACTTTCGTAGTGATGGTGTTGTTTTCAAATACCCCATTATTGTAGAACTCTTTTACCCGCTTTGGGTAGATCAATGTGTCCATACCAAAGGCTTCTTCGAGACCTGCTTTCTTCAGAAGCGACAACATCTTGTGAAATTGGGGTTCAGCTGATTTAAACTCGTCAAAACAAAGTCTGTAGCCGGAGATAACACTAGAAGCCGCCATTATTTTGCAGGAAGTGTGGTTTACTGAGCTTTCTAGACAGCTTAGGGTTTCTTCTTGTAGAGATGAAGAGAGGGAAAAGCTTTTGAACTTCTGATTTTAAAAGGGCGCCTTTAAATGGTACAAGTAGCTTCCCTCTCTCCATTTTGCTTAGTGGGACAGGTGTCGAATTCTACTTGGCTCTACGAATTTGACAGAGAGGGATTGTACTAAATTACCCTTGACTTTTTCTGGGGTAATATGTTCTTAGTGTAGGACTACGATCGTTGAGATGGTCCTTGGAATCGTCGAGTCTGTTCTACCATTATTGAGTCTGTGTAGCGATGTCGTGTCCGAGTATAGAAACGTAGAGTCCTAACAATGATCATTGAGTCTGATTAGAAATCATAGAGTCTGATCCAGTCCTTGTGATGAACTTTTTGACCTAGCATTCTTCTTAGTTTAAGGTAGAACAGGAAGGGTCAATCTCATTGATTGAATCAAGGGTTAGTTTTGTCCTTGAGATACTTATCAGAGAGGTTACTTTGACTTATGCTTGATCATCATAAGATGCTCCTTTGGTTTTGTTGATTAGCTTTGCTATCGTTGAGTCTGCACCACGATCGTTGAGTCTTTACTGTGATCGTTGTCATTTTGTGAGACTTTGGTTCTACGATTGTGGACTTCCTTTGATTATGTTTATCATTTCGAGCATAGCATTTAAACCTGTATGGTTAGTACATATTAGAGCGTATTTTTCGTGGTTGTAAGTTAAGCATGCCTAGCTCATTTATTAACTTGTTAAATCTGGATTCATCTAAAGGTTTTGTAAAGACATCAACAAGTTGATTCTCAGTAGGGATATATTGTAAAGATATAGTTCCATTTTTCACATGATCCCTAATGAAGTGATACCTTATTTCTATATTCTTAGTCCTAGAATGCATGATAGGATTATGAGTTATAGCAATTGCACTTGTGTTATCACAGTGAATAGGTATGGATTTGAATTCAAACCTATAATTAGCTAGTTTATTTTTCATCCATAAGATCTCGAAAGACAAAGAATCGCCAAAGAAGAATGTATTCAACTTCTGCAGTTGAAGTAGAGATCTTGAATTTTGTTTCTTGCTAAACCAGACACAAGTCTGCTTCTAGCAATCGACAAAAAGCCATCGGTACTTTTTCTATCAATTTTGCAACTCGCAAAATCAAAGATCTCTGGTATCCTATTAGCTCAACTGAGGACTCCTCGGGATACCAAAGCCCCAAGTGGGGTGTACCTTTGAGATACCTGAAAATCCTCTTTACAGCAGTTAAATGGGATTCTTTAGGACTAGCTTGAAATCTAGCACAAATGCATGTTGCAAGCATTATATTTGGTCTACTGGCAATTAAATATAAAAGAGAACCTATCATACCTCTGTATTGAGTTATATCAATACTTTTACCTTTTTCATCTTTGTCAAGCTTGGTTGTAGGAGCAATTGGGGTTTTCATGGGAGAGGCTGACTCCATGCCATACTTCTTAAGTAGGTCTTTAATGTACTTGGCTTGGTTGATGAAGATTCCTTTATCAGTCTGCTTTACTTGAAGTCCAAGGAAGAAGTTCAGCTCACCCATCACACTCATTTCAAACTTGCTCTGCATAAGCTTGGAGAATCTCTTGCATAACTTTTCATCAGTAGACCCAAAGATAATATCATCAACATAAATTTGAACTAATAGGACTTTATCTTTATGCTTTCTAAGAAATAGTGTGGTATCTACTCTATCTCTAGTGAATCCATTTTTAATAAGAAAGTTAGTTAATGTTTCATACCATGCTCTAGGTGCTTGTTTAAGACCATATAAGGCTTTGTCTAATCTGAAGACATAATTAGAATGAGATGGATTGATGAAACCCGGAGGTCGTTTCTACATGTACTTCTTCTTGAAGTTCTCCATTCAAAAATGCACTCTTGACATCCATCTGAAAGACCTTAAATTTCATGTGAGCAGCAAAGGCAAGAAATATTCTGATGGCTTTCAGTCTGGCAAAAGGTGCAAATGTCTCATTGTAGTCAACGCCTTCTTCCTGAGAGTAGCCCTTGGCCACTAGTCTTGCCTTATTCCTAGTGATGACTCCATCTTCATCCATCTTGTTTCTGAAAACCCACTTGGTTCCAATAACAGGATGATTTTTTGGTCTTGGAACCAATGTCCATACTTTTTTTCTTTTGAACTGATTAAGTTCTTCTTGCATGGCTTCTATCCAGCTGGAGTCTTCCATAGCATCCTCTATCTTCTTTGGTTCTATTTGAGATAAGAAGCTTAGACAGAAGCATTCATTTTGAGTAGCAGCTCTTGTTTTGACTCTTGCATTCGGATCTCCAATGATTAGATATTGAGTGTGATCTCTTGCCCATCTGCTTTCTGTTGGGACATTAGTTCTTATGCCTTCTTGTCTCAGATCTTTAAGATCTATTTCTTCTTCTTGATGTATAGGTTCATTATCTGGCATATGCCTCTCCACGATCTCATTCCCTTACTCAACGATTTCATTGTCAGGCACTACGATCGCAGTATTGGGCTCGACGACCTCGTTAGTAGTGTCTGAACTGTTAGTTGTAGTGTCTTGAGGCATTGTTTTGTCTAGGTCTGTTTCATCAAAGATGATGTGAATCGAGACATCAACGCTCAGTGTCTTCTTGTTGAACACTCTGTATGCCTTTCTGTCTGTGGCATATCAAAGAAAGATTCCTTCGTCTGATTTCAGTTGAAACTTTGTCAAGTATTGCTTTCCATTGTTGAAAATGTAGCATGCACAACGGAAGACATGAAAGTAGTTGACACTAGGCTTTCTTCCTTTCCACAGTTCATAGGGAGTCTTTTTGATCGTAGAGTATATGAGTGATCTATTCTGAGTATAACATGCAGTGTTGACTGCTTCTGCCCAGAAGTACTCAGGCAGATGAGCCGCTGCTAGTAGAGTCCTTCCATCCTCTATTAATGTCCTGTTCTTTCTCTCAGCAACTCCATTTTATTGAGGGGTTCGTGGAGCTGAGAAGTTGTGACTAATTCCATTGTCTGTGCAGAATTGATCCATTTCTGAGAAGTCGAATTCTCTACCATGATCACTCCTTATAGCCTTGATTTTCTCCCCTTTCTCGTTCATCACAAGCTTAAACATTTTGATCAGCTGAGAACTTGTTTCATCTTTCGAGGTTAGAAAGAACACCCATGTAAATCTGGTGAAGTCATTGACTACGATCAGAGATTATCTCTTTCCTCGGAGGCTCATTGTTGGAATGGGCCCAAAAACATCCATGTGTAACAGCTGCAATGGCTTGTCAATTGAGTTGAAAGATTTGTTCTTGAATGTGCTTCTAGTCTACTTTCCAAGTTGGCAGGCATTGCACGGCCTTTCTTTAACGAAGTTGAACTTGGGTAGGCCTGTTGCTAGATCTTTTGAAGATAATTTGGACATGCTTTTGAAGTTGAGATGAGATAGTCTTCGATGCCATAGCCAGCTCATTTCTTCAGATGCCTTAGCCAGAAAGCATATTGTCTCTTTTGAGCTCAGTTTTCCAAGATTTACTGTGTAGACATTTCCTTCTCTTGTTCCGGTTAGCTTCACAGCAGATGTCTTCAGGTCTCAGACATGACATTGATTGTTGAGAAATGTTACTTGATGGCCCTTATCTCAGAGTTGGATAATGCTTAGAAGATTGTGTTATAGTCCTTCCACATAAGCCACCTTGCTAAAGGATACCGCACCATTTCCAGCTGAGCCATAGCCTCTTGTCTTGCCAGAGCCATTATCTCCAAAGATGACCGAGGGACCCTCCTTCTCTATGTAATTAGATAGAAGAGCTTTGTTCCCAGTCATGTGTCTTGAACATCCACTATCCAGATACCAGGTTGTGTTCGTGGAGATCTTTTCCTGAGGTAACATTAAACCTTCATTTTGGTACCCATACTTGCATGGGTCCTACTATGTTAGTACCCTTGGGGACCCAAATCTGCTTGATTTTGGGTCTCACATGCATGGAATTATAATGACACTTTGTAGCCTTGTGGCAAACTCTGTAGCACACAAAACATTTGATATGATGCATGTTAGTGTGTGTGTGTGTGTGTGTGTGTGAAAGTTCTTCCTCCATTTAGACTTTTGTGGGTTATTGGTCATCCTCCTGCTAGGCTGATATTCCCTTTTCCATGTGTTTTCTTGTTGCATTATTTGTGAGGAGTTTATCTTAATTCTACTGTATCTTCCTGGTTGGTTCGTAGAGTTGATTTTATTGGACTCTACGATCCTTTGAGGTTGATGAGTAGTAGCTAGATTACTCTTCTCTTTTCTGAAACCTAGACCAGCATGAGATCCATTACTCCTGGGAATATGAATTGAATCAGCTGGGCAGGGTTTGACAGGCTTATCCTTTTGTGAGGATTTAACAAATATAATGCCTCCATTGAAACCTGAGATATTACCAGTGCTAGTTTCCTTTGCTTTTTCCACACATGACTCTAAGGTAGATTCCCCAAAGCCTAACCCTGTTCTATCAGAGACACTTCTCTGATTAGAGATTAAGGAGTCCATGGATGAAGAGGATTATTCCATGTAGAGACTGTTTTTTCTAGATCCTCAATCTTAGAGGTTAGACTAGACTCTCTTTGAGCACTGAGCTCATTTGCCTGTCTCAAGAGCTTATTCTCAGCTTCAAACTTGGAGAGAGATTCAATACTGAGAAGGGCTGTTTACAGTTCCTCTTGAGCCTTTTCTTTCTCCTTTTGAAGAAGTGAATAGTCTTTAGACAAAACTCTAAACCACTTCATGTATTGGTACAGATCAGATGTTATGCCATGTAATGCAGTTCTAAGGTCATCAATATCTACATCAGGAGAATTGAAGTCAAATACCTCATCGATACTTACTTCATGTATGTTGGAGTTCTGTTTGTCCCTTGCATTTTTGGCCATCAGGTAGAGATTAGCCATTTGAGGATCTTCGTCGTCTCCAGATTTTGGAGTTGAGTCATTATCAAAGTCACTCCACGATCCTCCGGCTACAAGGCCTTTGTCTTTCTTTACTGGCCTTTTGTTGCCTTTGTATTCCTTCTTTGCATGTGATTTCTTCTTGAGTTCTTCTCTGAGAGGTTTGTTGCAGTTGGCAATGAAGTGACCAGGTTTCTTGCAGTTGTAGCATAGGTCATTCATTTGCTCCTGGCTGTTATAGTTACTAACTTTCTTTGGCTTGCTAGTTTTGCCTTGCCGCATGAATCTTCTTAGTCTTTTAACCAACATTGCAAAGTCCTCATCATCATCTTCATCGTAGTCAGAATCAACTTCAGTGTTGACTTTGGAGATGTTTTTGGTTACTTTGAGAGCAACACTTTTATCCTTCTTTCTTCCTTCAGACAATGTTTCTGCTCGTTGTGTCAGCTCCAGTTCGTACGTGAGGAGGTTGCCATATAACTATTGAACAGTCATTTCATGTAGATTCTTTGATTCTCTAATGGCAGTGGTTTTGGCATCCCACTTACTTGGTAGAGCTCTCATGAACTTTATGATCAGATCTTTGTTTGGATAGATCTTTCCATAGGCTCGTAGAGAGTTGAGTAGAATATTGAATCTCTCGTATGTGGCAGTGACGTTCTCTCCTTGAATGTGAACAAACATCTCATATTGTTGAGTCAAGAGAGATTGTTTATTTTCTCTAACTTCTTCTGTTCCTTCATGCATAATAAGAAGTGCTTCCCAAATCTCCTTTGTTGTTTTGCAGTTGACCACGTTTTCAAATAGATCATCTTCTAATGATTAAAATAGGATGTTCTTGGCCTTTTTGTCAAGCTAGACAACTCTTTTCTCGTTCTCTGTCCATTCTCCTTTGACCTTGATCTGTACTCTGTTTGGGTCCTCTGTAGTTGGTGCAATCTTTGTAGGAACGTAGGGCCCATTTTGAACAGTGTCAAATAGATCTTCATCTATTGAATCCATGTAAGCTTGCATCCTAACCTTCCAATTAGCGAATTTATCTTTATTGCACATAGGTGGCTTCACGCCTCCTCTAGTCTTTTTTGATTCACTTGGTAAGTGTGCCATTGGATTTACTCAAGCTTTGTAGGTCAGATTATAGAACACCTGCTTGATACCAATTGTTAGTTCCCAAGGCACAATAGTTATCTAGAAGGGGGGGGGTGAATAGATATTAAAATCTTTTCTTTGTTTAAAGACTGCTTTTGATAAAGCTTTGTAGCACAACGGAATTATTGTTTCTTTGAAATCCCTTTAGATATAGCAAGTTAAAGAGAGAAAGGCGCTTATAAAAAGCGCTTATAAATAGACAAAGTTGTTTTTAAGTGGTTCAGAGCACTCAAAGCTCCTATTCCACTCTTTTACTCTTTGAGTAGGAAATCCACTAAGGATGTCTTTTACACTTTCTGAATCTCACAGATTCCTTCTATACCAGCAGTCTAGGCACTTCTAATTTCACTCTTGAACTCTTCAAGTCCAGCAGACTTAGCTCTTCACAGTTCACTTAGAACTCTTCAAGGCTTTTTAACTTGGAACTTCTTACTTCAGTAGATTGATAGTTGTTGAGTTGTGATTGAGGCTACTCAGTTGCAGTTAAGCATTTGTTCGAAAGAACTGAGTAGCTGAGCAAGCTTCCTCTTTTTCTCAGACCGTAGAGTTGAGCGTTGAGTGTTTTTGTGCATTTAGTTCAATACTTGTTTTTTTTTTTCTCTCATATGTCTGTATTCTGTATATATGTGATCTTTGAAATATATCCGTTGAAGTCATCTGATGAAGCATTAAATGCGTTTGACATTTTTGAGCTTTGATGGAGACATTTCTGCACATCTTCTGAATTGCATTCTGGCTCACTAACACGGCAGACTGCTTTCTCACCTAACACCTGAAAAGGTGTTTTCCTCTTCCCAATGGTCCTTTTCTTATCTTCTTGAACACGTTCCTTTTGATGAATACTAAGGATATCTTTTGTAGCATTGGGACTGGTGAGTTCTTCAATGTTTGAAACCCATTCCTCATTTGTTGAAGTTTATCTCCAAACAGAAGATAGAGCTTGATGCTTCTGACACAAGAGAGATGAGACTCTACGATTCCTTTCAAGAATTTGCACACTACATTCTTTGCTTGCTTGTCTTGCCAACTTTACGTTTCCGAAAGCACACTACGATCTCTGAGTTAGCTTCGGCAAATGTTTGGATTACTCTACGAATCCTGAAGAGGCCCTTCAAGGAAGTTACACTACGATCTGCAAAGCTTTACAATCCTACCTTAGCTTTTGCAAACTATTGGACAACTTGATAGACTCCGATTCTTGTTGAAAGCCTATCTATTCATTACAAGTCATAGATCAACCTAACATCTTTGATCTTTTTATCTATACATTTGATTACAGAATGATGAACATTAAAAGCTAAGATTAACTTAACAAATTTGATCTATCACTAAGCCCTTGTACATATATTCTTTGAAGGGCTTTACATATAATCATGAGTATTTGCTTTAAACATCAAATCAAGATATGCATTCTTCCAACAATATAGTCTTTTGTATACTCAGAACGGTCATTCAATGTCAATACTATTAGGTCATAGCGTTAAACATTTTATATTAACTTATTCATATCTTACAATGTCCGGTTCATTCGACTTGGAACGTTATCCAAGTTATAACTACTAACTCGGCTTCTTAACGTTATACGTCATTATATTTAATTCCATTTCTTCCTTCTTCATTACCTTACGGTAAAACCATACACGGAGTATAGGTCCTGCCCGTTTAATATTCTCTTACACTCAACCCTCACGTCGGCTAAAGTGTTTAACGCTTACTTCATTCTAACATTCTCTATCCGACTCACCCTCGAACTTTCATTGATGTCATTACCATTCGTTACGACTTTCCTTGATAAATCATATCTTACTTACTACCTTCATCAACATCTAAGTCATACAACCATTGTACACTTAGAATGTTCGTCCGACGCGAATAGGATTCACGAGGATCGTTTACGTATTCAGCGTTCACGTTGCTTGTCTCTTAATCTCTCATTCAACCTTTACTCAAGGTTTTAATCACTTTCCATAGTTATCCATCCCATGAACCCCATGTTCATTATTCTTTCTTAATGTCGAAGCCATACAGTTAGTTGTATGCTAAGACCGATCGTTCATCTCAACTGCATTGCCTTTACTTTCATTACATTCTCTATCTTTTAATCTCGTTAAATCTTTCCGTTTAACCTTTAATAAAGGCTTAAATGACTTGCTTAAGTGTTACATTACGTTCACTATTCTTTCCTGCACATCCCCCAGTAATTAAGCAACAAAAAACTCCTCACTAGGATTCACTCTGGACCGGCGTTGCGGCGCTGCGACATCGGGTCCCTTTGTTCCTCTCATGCTTGCCATGAGCCTCACGCCACCTTCTCTCCGATGCAGCGTCAACGGACGCCAAACTCCTCACTATCTCTCACACTGTGGCGCCACTCCACAGTGATTGGATGCCTGGGTTGGCGCTACGGCGCCGCCTCTCATGGATTACCTGGCGCTACAGCGCCAAGCATAAACCTTCGAATTTTTTTTTCTAAGTCTTTAACTAGTTTGAGATGCTTACTTTGAAATCTCATAACTTATTTGTTATAACTCGGAACAAGATCGTTCCAAAACCATTCTCTCCTTTATCTTATGTACTTCAACTTCCCCCAGACAGAAATTTATTCTGAACCCGTTAACATGCCATCCAATTGGCTTAAATTTCCTTACTCGTTCGTTTTACGCTATTAACGTTCTTCGTCCGCTCGTCCGTAATTCGGTCATCCGAACTCAAAACTCATTCGTTTTTGAGTCCACAACTCACATTTTCTACGTTCTCTTATTTACTTATGAAACTCTAATCATTCGGGTTCATCTACGTGCTTTCTATTTCTCGTTCGTCTTTTACGAAAATTTCGCCAAAACTTCGTTATAGCTAAGTTCAATCCGTTCTTTATGAACGTTTCTACCGTTGTTAAACAAGCAATAAGCAACTAACTTATACGCGATGGTTTTAAACTTGTCCATCAATAACAATTTATATCTACGACGGTTTTAAATTTGTCCATCAACAATGTTCTTCGTGTTCTTCGCATTCTTCGCTCGTTCTTCAATTTTAATTGATATTTTGATTATGATTTCACTTTTCCTTGGAATTTGATGTTATAAAACACCATTCCTTACTAATATCTCCGAATCGTTCATATGATACATTTAGATCGTTCAAATTCATTACGAATCTTATACTTTCTTAAGAAATTTATAAACTAAGCTTCTAATTCTTATTTCTTTGTTTTTTCATGATTTCAACCATATGAAATTATTCTTAATATCTCCTACTTCTTATTCTCATTAAGCTATGTTTTAACATAGAAAACTTAAAGAAAATTTAATTAGAAGTTAGGTTGTTGGATTACCTCTCTTCTTTAATCTTCCTCCATTAGACAAAGCGTGCACTCGGGATAGCTTTTCCTCATTCTCTCCCTCTTCATCCAAGCTCTCTCTGTAAGACCCCAACTTTTATGAATAAAGAATAATTTTCTCGAAATATATTTTTGAATATTATGGTGTGGATTTGATATAATGTTATAGTTGTGGGTAATATTTATAAATTTTGCAAAGTAAGCAAGTGGTTATATAATATTCTATTGGTCGGGGAATATTCGTTTTAACTGGGAATATTCGTACGATGGAACAATCATTGGTGGACCCCACAATGGAAGTATTATCGTAGTTAGAAAATGACATAATTATCTTTTATAAAATAACGGTGGAAGTTTTACCGTTAAACCGCTTGAACTACCCTAGTAGTAAAAGTACGATGAATACGTGGTTGTATAGTAGCACACAGTATTGATTATTGATGATTACGTGAGAAGTCACTCAGTTATACTCAATTATTGCTACAATGAATTCTTTGTGATCATATCTCTCATATTATTGATTCGATTATTGTCACAGTATCATCTGCATAATATGATATATTATTAAAACAATAATTGAGACGACAAAGTTATTCATATTATTAAATTGCAATAATTATAATGTCTAGAAGTTTTGTCAATGAGAGGTTTGGTCACCTAATTGCATGCCAATAGGGAGAAATCCTTATTGGAAAGCCTCCTCTTTCCTGGGAACGACCTGGTTGTAAAATATTGTGAGTTATAATATTAATGATGAATAAGTTTGTGTTGATTAAAGATGAAATTAATAGTTCCATTGTGTTGGAATTATTAGTGTTAGTGGAAATTGACATTTATTTTGATATTAATTGATGTCTGGAAGTTATACTGACCAGTCGGGTAATTAACCGGATAAATGAGCAATTAATTGCTATTAATTCACATGATTATAACTATTTGTTCACATATGTGTACTATTGATTCACATTCTTGTACTATTAGGGGAGTTGGTGCAAGATTGATAATACTTGCATGACTAAGTTAAAAATGGAGGTATAGATGGAGGTACTATATTGTAATTCATATTTTCACATGATTATAACTATTGATTCACATGATTGAACTATTGATTCACATTATTTACTATTAGGGGAGGTGGTGCAAGTTTGATAATACTTGCAGGACTAAATTAAAAATAAAAGAAAAGTTGAAGGTATTGTACTGTAATATTTCGAGCCCCAAAACGTGCAATTATCGAAACTATATTTTTCTATAAATAGAAGTTCATTCTTCCTTCATTTCTCACCAATTCACTAAAGCTATAGTGCAATTATTATAGAGAGAAATTATAGAGAGAAAGAAGAAGAGAAGTCTGCTACCTCTCTACTCTAGTATCCAGTTTATTTCTAAGGTAAGGGGTATTATTTCTTTCGTATTCATGAAGAGAGCTTCTGTTATTCCATTCTTTATTATTATGTTGGAATATCCTGTCTATGCGGATTACGCTAGACCTGGTTCCATTCTTTATTATTCTATTGGAATAACCTGTCTGTGCGATCTATCGCATGTATGGTGAATTCTTTATTATTCAATTCTTTATTATTTTGTTGGAATATCCTGTCTGTGCAAATTATGCTAGACCTGGTTCCATTCTTTATTATTCTGTTGGAATAACCTGTCTGTGCGGTCTATCGCATTCATGGTGAATTCTTCTGTTATTCCATTCTTTATTATTCTGTTAGAATATCCTGTCTGTGCGGATTATGTATGACCTGGTTCCATTCTTTATTATTATGTTGGAATAACCTATCTATGTGGATTAACACATGCATGGTGAATGATCCTTCATATTCATTCCTTATTAAATTGTGGAAATGATCTGTCTACGTAGATTACCGCATGGCGGGTGAAAATCCATTTGCAGTTTCATATATTCTATGATACTCATTTGGTTAAAGTTTTGGCTTCTATACTCCATGAAATTAGTAGAATATCCTGGATATTTGTGTTTCATCCGGTATCTTTTCATGAAAATGAGCATTCTTGAATTTTACTCCACAAAGAAGTATCATGTTGACAATTTAGACGTAATTAATTTCAAGATAAATTAACTTATAAATCTTTAAAATTTATTCTTGAACTTGTTTTATTGAATTATTATGTCATTGTCATCATCATCATGCTTATATTGTGATGAAAGTCATATTTGGCTTGCGTGCATAGATGGACTTGGTATGATTATGACCAGGGATTATTCGATATAATCATGACCTGTAATGTTATAAATGATGTTATAAAAGTCCTCAAGAGCTTTGTGAAAAGCATTGATGGACGCTTTTTGGTATGATTATGACCGAGGATTATTCGGTATAGTCACGACCATTGATGATTCAATGAATATCCTTGGCCCGTAGTGCGAGGATGACTCGATGATGTGGTTTATTTATTGTCGAGTCTCAAATGATAAAAATTGATGAAAACATTTTAAATCATAGAAGATAGTAGATATCATGCTCTACTTGAGTCTTCTAATTGATTGCTTATTCCGCTGCAGTTAAACTTGATGTCTATTGTATTTTATCAGTTTAACATTATTGAAGACTAATGATAATTTATTCTTCATTATCATAGTCATAATATTTCTTACTAGGCTAGTTGAGATCACCCTTTCTTTCATTGTTTTCTTCAGGAAATGAGAATATAAATTTGCTTTAGCTTCGGGAAACAAGAGTGATTCGGGTCGGATGATAGCATTAGTAGTCCTCACTATTCTGTTAAATAGTGTGACAATAAATGTAATGAGTACTCCTTTGAGTGTGGATATTGTCTAGATGACAATATTCTTATTAAAACTCTCAGTTTATGTTTTGTCGTATTTTACACGACAGTTGTATTTGAATTTTGTACCATGTATTTGGCGACTCAAGATGGGTGATGTATACCTATTTTGGGGGCATCATACTCTCTCTCTCTCTCTCAAGTGTTGGTTGAAATTTCTAACCAAATAAATGAGCTTAAGGCTTGTTTATATAGAAAACCAAGGCTAGGGGCATTTTAGTCATTTTGCCCCAAACCTCATTACTATTCACATCTCCTTACTCCACCTCCTTACTATTCATGAAGCTTCTATTGGAAGCTTCGTGCTTCCGTCTTGCGGAATTCATCCAACAGTTTTAAAAACTACGATTCTCGGAATCCAAATATTTTTGGATATTTTTCTTTTCCTCTACAGTCTAACTTTTACGCATTCTTCGGAACTCTGAAAAACTGAAAAACACCTTTTGACATTTTCCTTCACTTTTTCCCCTAACGTAGTTAAACGAATGAAAAGTACATAACAATACTTTTCGTCATTTTTATTTCGTCCGATTTCTGGATGTTTTTTGAGAAAATCTTTTATCTGTTTACTTAACTTTTCACGATATTATCATCAAATCTTTCGACGGAATGTCATTTCGACATACCAAACTCTCAAAAAGGCTTAGGTTATTCAAACCCTAACCCTTAGGTTTTGTCTGGTGAATAGTGCTTATTTCGTCTTTTTCCCCAAAATATTTTATTTTCATCTTGAAAATTCTTACTGGTTCAGTCTAGCTCGTAGTCAAAATCCTCTCGACTTATAATCATCCTAGGTTCTAGAACGATTAATAAACACATAACACATAATAGTATTAATAAAAATTCACTTTATTAATAACTAATCCTTTAAACTTAAATTCTTGACAATCCGGTTTTACTCGGGTTGTCATACTTCCCTCCTTTTAAAAATTTCGTCCTCGAAATTTCTTTTGTCGGGTGAATAGTGCCTATTTCGTCTTTTTCCCCAGAAATATTTTTATTCCCAAAAATATTTTATTTTCATCTTAAAAATTCTTACTCGTTCAGTCTAGCTCGTAGCCAGAATCCTCCCGACTTATAATCATCCTAGGTTCTAGAACGATTAATAAACACATAGCCATAATAGTATTAATAAAAATTCACTTTATTAATAACTAATCCTTTAAACTTAAATTATGGAAAATTCGGTTTTACTTGGGTTGTCACACATCCTTCATTATAAAAATTCCGTCCTCGGAATTTCTTAAAACAACACCCATACCCGGGTCCTCAGATTCTCCCCTTCTTCATAGAATTTCGTCCTCAAAATTTTAACTTACTCTTCTTCTCAACTTCTCTTCAAAGAAGTTCTTATCTTTCAAACATTCCCTCACCTCCATAACTTATCAAGAATTACGAAGTATAATGAATAACGAAGAACATAAGAATTCCTTTAAAATATTTTATATTTTTGTTGAGGGGTCACATCGACCATGAACTCTTACTAGGTTTAACAACATTTCACCGTAAACCCTTCTTCCATGGTCAGTCTACAATCACCAAGAAGGTAAACTACCTCTTCCATATGTATGCGATCAACCCATCGTACAACCCCATTTCGGGGTATGTTCACCTCAGACTTGATCATTAGATTTCGCACCAAAACAATTTGGCTTGGCATAACTTTTTCAAAGAAAGCTCGATTTTCTTATAACATGACATACCATTTGTCTAGCCAAATCAAATATCCTAGACCATGTCAATAAATTGGACATCAACTTGAAACATTCGTCTAGTCAAATCAATTGACATCGACTACTTCTTTAAATTCTTTCACAATACATCAAAACGTTTCATGACGTCATGATACCATACTTTTCACAGTATATTGAGGACTTCGTCAGTTTATGACTTCATCATTATACATCATACCATAGCGGGTTATTGATCATGAGATCAATCCAACACTAGGTTTAATTGCATTAATAATTCCATCCTTTTACCATCATTGCATCAAATGCACTGATGATATAAAATTCATTTTTATATTTCAATCAACTTATGTCTAGCCGAAACAATTAGCATAGACATATAAAGAATAGCTCTTTTTTAAAATCCATTAGTTCAAAAAGTTGAACCAAGTCTTTCCTTTTTAAAACACGCACGTAAGCACGATTTTAATAAACTTCGAAATCTAGCATAGCTAGATGACTTGGAATATCCTATTTCTCCATCTTCCTTCATTGTCTTACTTGCGATAATACTTAATCTTCTCTAGCACCTTCAATGCTAAGTCTACTGAAAATACTCATTTTCAGTTTAAACCTTCCTATACCTTAGTATAGTCCATCAACTTACCACACTTTATGTGTTTAGGAACATTCCACAACCATATGTGTTTAAGAACTTATCTTCGCAATATGTAATCCAAGAACATATCAAGGACTATCCATACGCTTAGGGCTCAGAAACATAACATATAACTATGAGTCACAAACTTTTCATAAGTATGAGTTTCAAGAACTCGCACCTATCTTATCATTCTCTACCTATCAAATATATACATGAGAAAAGATTCACCTTCTCACCATATACATAATGATAGCGTGACTTACTATTCCAATGATTCTCACTACCAGAAGCTAAGTGATTATCGAACCAAACACAATTGCCTTCCCATACAAAGAATTAATCAACTCAGCTACTAATCGATATAGGAAGCTAAGCGGTTGTTACACCAAGGATAATTCTCCGCCCATACAAAGAATTGTTCAACTTAACAACTATATCGAATAAGAAGCTAAGTGGTTCTAAAACCACGTACAAATTCCCCGCCTATACAAGGAATCATACAACTCAGTTGCTGATATGAGTCGTCAATTGAAATCTTAAAACTTCTTACTTTCTATTTACTTAATGCTATTTTTCTTTAATTCGCATGCTAACCTTTATAACTAAATCTGAGTTCTTCTTCCTGTACTTACTTCGTAGTACCATTCAACTGTAGAATTAGCTATAAATCATCCATCGTTTAACAGAACAACTGTTATTACGATTTATTATGATCACGTGGTGATCTTCTTCCTTAATCGTTTAACTTAACGATTTTCTTATCCTTCTCTCTATGATTATAGTCTTAGGAACTCGTACCTAAGATTTATAACCTATCAGCTCTGATACTACTCTGAAACTCCCCAAAATCCGATCTATTTTCACACCCGAATTCCGTACGTCACGATTCCATCTCTTTCCAAACATACGTCATTATATAGTTAAATCTAACAACATACATTCTCAAATCCCAGGTTCTAATAGCTTATAACCTCGTTCATTACAAATAATGATAATTACATTATTCTTTACATCTTTTAAGAGTGATTTTTATCCGCCACCAAGGATACATAACAGTTCATTAAACAAATCTATAGTTTAATTAAACTATTCTACATTACAAGTCTTCGCTTGATCTTCACGCACATTCACATACTGAATGGCACTTCATTTGGATACCAATCAACTTGATCTTTACGGGATCCTTAAGTTCTTTCTAACATTGTTCGCTGAAAATATTTTTATTTAAAGCAAGAGTGAGCATTCAATTACCCAGCAAGTTATAGCAGTTGAACAAAAAACTTCAAGAATTTAAACATTCTTTTAAGACTTCAATAACCAAACAAAGGTTATGAAGTAGCTTGAACAATAGGAATAATCCCGATTCCTATCATTTCAAAACATTCGTCACATACTCTTTGAACTACTTTCATTCTTCTACCTTTTTCAATACATATCATGTCTGGCTAGAATCATTAGTACAGTCTTAACAATAATGGTTCATGTATAAACAGAACATACTCATATTGAACAGTTCAATCACAGAACAGTTCATCTCAAAGAAATACCGAAGTTTTCAAATTGTGGCATAAGGCCTTATGCATACTACCACCTTGTACATATGCACATAGACAAAACTTCTCAAGTTCAACATCTGAGAAGTTTAAGAAACTAGCATTCATGTACTATGAATGAAGTTAGGAAACTTGCCTTACGCAAGCTACAGCTTACGCTGAACTGCTCATTCCAATCCCTATATATCACATAAGGAAAATATCACATACACCAATTAGTCCTGCCCGTTTAATATTCGCTTACACTCAACCCTCACGTTGGCTAAAGTGTTTTACGATTACTTCATTCTAACATTCTCTATCCGACTCACCCTCGAACTTTTATTGATCTCATTACCATTCGTTACGACTTTCCTTTATAAATCATATCTTACTTACTACCTTCATCAACGTCTAAGTCATACAACCATTGTACACTTAGAATGTTCTTCCGACGCGAATAGGATTCACGAGGATCGTTTACGTATCCAGCGTTCACGTTGCTCGTCTCTTAATCTCTCATTCAACCTTTACTCAAGGTTTTAATCATTTTCCATCGTTATCCATCCCATGAACACCATGTTCATTATTCTTTCTTAATGTCGAAGCCATACGGTTCGTTATATGCTAAAACCGATCGTTCATCTCAACTGCATTGCCTTTACTTTCATTACATTCTCTATCTTTTAATCTCGTTAAATCTTTCGGTTTAACCTTTGCTAAAGGTTTAAATCACTTGCTTAAGTGTTACATTACGTTCACTATTCTTTCTTCCACATCCCCTAGTAATTAAGCAACAAAAAGCTCCTCACTGGGTTGCTCGCTGCCTTGCCGTGCCATGCATGGCCACGGGTCCTTTGTTCCTCTCATTGCGTGGCGCGAGCCTCACGCTACCTTTCTCCCCCTTGGCCCGCAATCTGTGGTGCCAAACTCCTCACAATCTCTCATGATGCGGTGCCACTCCATAGTGGTTGGATGCCCGGGTTGGCGCTACGGCGCCAATCATAAACCTTCAAAAAAAAATTCTAAGTCTTTAACTGGTTTGGGATGCTTACTTTGAAATCTCATAACTTATTCGTTATAACTCGGAACGAGATCTTTCCAAAGCCATTTCTCCCTTATCTTACGTACCTCAACTTCCCCATGACAGAAATTTATTCTGAACCCGTTAACATGCCATCCAATTGGCTTAAATTTCCTTACTTATTCATTTTACGTTATTAACATTCTTCGTCCGTTCGTCCATAATTCGGTCATCCGAACTCAGAACTCGTTCGTTCTTTAGTCCACGACTCACGTTTTCTACGTCTATTACTTTCTTATGAAACCCTACTCATTCAGGTTCATCTAAGTGCTTTCTATTTCTCGTTCATCTTTTACAAAAATTTAGCCATAACTTCGTTATAGCTAAGTTCAATCCGTTCTTTATGAACGTTTCTACCGTTCCTAACCAAGCAATAAGCAACTAACTTATACGCGATGGTTTTAAACTTGTCCATCAATAACAATTTATATCTACGATGGTTTTAAATTTGTCCATCAACAACGTTCTTCATGTTCTTCGCGTTCTTCGCTCGTTCTTCATTTTTAATCGATATTTTGATTATGATTTCACTTTTTCGTAGAATTTGATGTCATAAAACACCATTCCTTACTAATATCACCGAATTATTCATATGATACATTCGGATCGTTCAAATTCATTACAAATCTTATACTTTCTTAAGAAATTTATAAACTAAACTTCTAATTCTTATTTCTTCGTTTTCTCATGATTTCAACCATATGAAATCATTCTTAACATCTTATACTTCTTATTCTCATTAAGCTATGTTTTAACATAGAAAACTTAAAGAAAATTTAATTAGAAGTTAGGTTTTCGAATTACCTCTCTTATTTAATCTTCCTCCATTGGACAAAGCGTGCACTCGGGCTAGCTTTTCCTCATTCTCTCCCTCTTCATCTGAACTCTCTCTCTCTCTCTCTCAAGTGTTGGTTGAAATTTCTAACCAAACAAGTGAGCTTAAGGCTTGTTTATATAGAAAACTAAGGCTAGGGGCGTTTTAGTCTTGAAACAAATGAGCTTAAGGCTTGTTTATATATATTTTATTTTTGTCTTAAAAATTCTTACTCGTTCAGTCTAGCTCGTAGCCAGAATCCTCCCGACTTATAATCTTCCTAGGTTCTAGAATGATTAATAAACATATAGCACATAATAGTATTAATAAAAATTCACTTTATTAATAACTAATCCTTTAAACTTAAATTCTGGACAATCCGGTTTTACTCGGGTTGTCACAACAACATCTATTAGTTATACTAACATTAACTTTATACGTTCAATTTCACCATCTTAGTTAAGTTTAACCTTTAACTTAACAAGAATCTTTAACTCTACAACACGAATTTATTGATCAACTATATTGATCAACCACATAACACGAATCAGAAACTCACTAACATATAATGTGAAGCTATAACATTCAATTCTCGTCTCTAACTTTTACGAACATTGAGTTTCAATCGTTTTATAACTTGTTAATTAAAACTTTTAAAAAAATCTTCATACTTCGTATTAAAATGCATCTACAATCTTATTACATCATAGCATATAATTAACGTCCTTTTTATGTTCATAAGACTAAGTTACGATTGCATGCTAGGGACTGAAATAAAAAATAAACAAAATAGTTTCGCTGGGGTTGGCGCGCATGCGCTCTTGTATGCAATCTGGATTACATCTGATACGATAGATAGCATAGAGCTCAACTTGGCTTACAAGCACCATTCTAACAACCAATTTTCATATATATAAGTTACATAAAATTCACAGAAACAAAATTTAAGGTTTCTAACATGTTTTTAACTATATAACAACCTAAACATCAAAATTACAGCCTTTAATTTCACTATTTTTTATTATTTCTTCTTCTTTTGACATTCATAGCGAAATTCAACACTGTGAATTCGTTTTACAACTAAAACAACTAATTTAACTCATAATATTTTCGTTTCCTCATGTATTTTCACAATCCACAACCAATTCACAGTTCAACATATGAATTAAACATCAATTTTAAGTCTAAACTAAGCCATATCATGTGTGTATATATATATATATATATATATATATATATATATATATCACTGTAATTCAATTCTTCCATACTACACATATTTTCATGAAATTGACTACTCTAAATCATGAATGAATGATATAAAACAGTTTATAATCATCTATTAACACATAACACTCATAATTTCCACAATTATACTCAAAAATCAATTATAGATAACTTTTCATATATAAAAACTAAAACTTTAGAAAAATAAGAGTATACCTTTTCTTTTGATTAGGTTAACTAGAGGATGATTACAGAACTTTTGATTACTACTCCTTGTTCTTGCAAAACTTCTTCTCACAAATTTCTCTCTCAAACTCTCTCTAGAACACTCTCTTTTCTCTCTTTTTTCTCTTCCTTTTCTCTCTGTTTTTTTTCTGTTCTTTCTTAGGCTTAAGCCAAAACTTAACGTAAAACTAAAACAGGCGCTAACGTAAAATAAAACTGACGTATAATAATAAGGTTACTAAATACATATCAGTTATTTTTATTTTAAATTTAAAAGCCATAAGGCCTTGTTTGGCAAAACTAATTAAATATAATGACTTAAAATCCTTATGCCTTGTTTGGTAAAACCCATTTAAAATGAGGACTTAACATTCATGAAGCCTTGTTTGGCAAAACTGAATTAAACTCTTTTAATTTATTTTAATAACTTATTTATATTATAGTTTATTGTCCCATTTTATTTAATTAAATTCTCATATTCAAATTTAATTAAATTAAAAATAACAACAATTTATTAAATTAATTTGCCACATAATCCAATACAACAAAATTATAATTTTTTATTATAATTTTATTTAATAACTTAACACATCACTTTAATTACTAAATCAAATTAAAATAATAGTATAACAATTCATTTAATCCTTATTAACTCTCTAATTTAATTATTAAATTAAATTAGAATATTATCTTATAATAATTAATTCACCACTCTTTTATTTAATTAACTTCAAAATATCAAATTACCAATTATCACTTAAATAACAAATTAAGCTAATTCCCTCAACTCATAAATTATTTATTTAACTAATAAATATTTAGATTAAACAAATATTTACTTAACAACCAACACATCAACTAAATATTTATTTAATCCAATAAATATTTGAAATTACAATTAAAATTCTGTATTGTAACAGTAAAACTTAATCCGTGTAAATCTCTTAGATAAGTCAGGTATCTTACTCCTTCAAAACCAATCCATTTGAATAAATTGAGAATAAGCATAACACTTTGTACACACTGTCGTCACAAGCTATCAAAACAACTTCCAATATTTAATCATCTATGAGATATGCACAACACAACAAATCTGATGCTCATTAAAACACCTTACATGTGTATCATGCTAACTTATAGAATTAGGACTATCTTTGATAACAGAGAGATAGCAACATATGATATTATCAAGATTTTAGCATATATGGCAGTATCCAACTAATTTTGCAAATAACGGATTTATCAAAATTTTATTTCATTTTAAGCATGCATAAAATACATATCTTATTAAATGCACACAAAATAACCTAAAGACTTGAATTGAACAATCAAATATTTGTAATGACCTTAATTAAATCCTAGGACACAAATGTCTTCAAATTCTTTGAATAAATCATCAAGAATCCTTTTATCAAGTTCCTGAAATTTCATAGTAAACAATTTAGTACAACAATCAAGTCATCATCAAAGAAATAAGGTTAGAATATGAACAAGCCAATATAGACTGACATGAGAATGTTGATGATTGAGAATCCCAATATACTCTCACCAACATCCTTGATCTAAATCGAAGAACCTAAAGAAAGCATAAAGGTAACTCCTAACCAGTCTGACTGAAAGTGACTTCACAGAAGTGCTAGGTAAGAAATCAGATTGTTGTGTCAGTCAAGTCAAAAAAAGTTGTTGTCACATCAACCAAACATGTCTACATCAAAGTCCTCAGAATCCCTGTAGCATTAAATGCTTCAGAGAAAGCTCTTCAACGAAAGACGTCCAATGGCCATGTTCTAATGGGAAGATAATAGATGAATCTATAAAAATCTGAAGCTTCAAAGAAGAAGTTGTTGTTGACTTAAGATGAAGCAAGTCATATAGAGCTTAACAGAGAAAAGGACTCCGTGAGAGTGAGACCACCATAGAAGAGTGAAGAACAACTAATGAGAGTCGTACAGTGAAAAAGCTTCACTCTATACAAAGGAGTATGACAATGAAGTGGCATCTGCATTGAGAGGCGAAAGGCCAAGAAGACAATAACTTAAGTGGCAGATCAAAAAGCAAAATACTTGAGCTACTCTACATCTCACCATGAATACAAGCATCAACAATAAAGAACATCAGCACCAAAGGATGAGTTAGACTACTAAGTACCAACAAGATATCAAGTTGAACATACATCTTAGCAGTCCGTTAGATGTTATCAAACACCAATGATGAATGCCCTATGATCACAAGAAGCTGCTAAGTATTAGAAGGTGAACAAGCTAAATGTCATCTTAGCAGCTCAACAACAACAAACAATAAACAAAGAACCAAACAACCAGGGCTTGCAAGGTCCTTGTCTTAGTGACTAGACCAAAGTCAAGTCTGTTGGGCTTGCTGAGTACCAGAGGGTATAAGAGATTCTAAGTCTGACGGGCTTAGTCTATAGTTTCCAAGGATACTGGTCATGAAGAGTTCTTAGTGAACTAGTGTTCTAAGGCTGTTGATCTTGAAGGAATCTTAGTGATTCAAAGTTAATTAAATCCTTAGTGGAATCCCTGCTTGTTGAAGCAGAAGAGTGGATTAGGAGCATTTAGTGTCTGAACCACTTAAAACCTCTGGTGTCATTTACTTTATGTCATTTACATTAAGTACTATAACTGTTATATCCACTTACAACTAATCTATCATTAGAACTGTGTTTAATATTATATTCTTGAAGGAGATCTTAATCTATTCCCATGTGCATGAATTGATTCTTCTATTCATTATCTGGTTATCACTTAACTAGACAAAAGAGAAAAGAAAGTTTTAAAGGATCTATTCGACCCCCTTCTAGATCTATTGTGTGCCCCCGTGAACTAACAAAAGTAATATACAATACTTTAGCTTAGGTTAAAATAACTTTTAAAAGAAAACTTGGATGTGTTGTAAACTAATACTATGAGCATGGTGTTGTGTACATTCTAAACTTAGAGCATGTATGATTAATACTCCCTATGTGACCACACATAACACATATGCATGTCCATCTTGGTTAGAAACAATGAAAGTTAGTCAAGCATGAGTTACAGATGTTTTAAAGCAATAAATGATACTAGTCATGCGTATATGATGAAGACCTTTTTGAGCATGCATACTAATTGATTGCATGACTACCTCATGTGGATACATGGCGAACATAGGAGCCCTTGTGATTTCATGACCTTAATTGGCCTTAACTCATTAGAGATCCCAAACTAAAATAATAACATAGAAAATTGAACTCGGTTGGACCTTAAAAGTATGCAGATTCTTTAATATGTGTTTATATTATGTGTTGATATCCATGTATGATAAGGATGAGATAACACAGAAAGATGCAAAGCTCAACTCTAGTCTGGCCAGGGGATAACGCAGCTGCGCCATCCCTAAGCCTAACTAGGGCACAGCTTCCCCCTCCAGCATTCTTGTCTGACTTAATCTGATTGTAATCTGAAACTTGATGCATGCATGTATGGATATTTTTAAGTTATAATACATGACTCAAGTAATGTTTTAAGTATGCTATATATGTTGACTATATGTTTGATAAGTGTTTTCAAAAGCTAAGCTAACAGGGGTTATAAAGCTAAGTAGTTGGCTATATGGTAGTGTGTAATCTGAGTATGTAACTAAGTTAGAACCTAATATATATTCTTAAAGTACATATCATGTATGTGTATTTGATTTATGTAACTAATGAATATACACATACCCGTAACAATGTTACAATAGGATTTCAAAGTGTTGATAAGCTATAAATTGGTAAACTAAGCTTGAGGCAAATTCTCCAACTTCATTTAATTTTCATATTGAAGTTCCCTAAACTCTTTACGCTTTACATATTGTATAATTCCGAATTATTACCATATCGACCATATTTACATCGAGCAAATATTTATTACTATTCGGAAATCGAGTTATATGTTGATGTTATTGCAAGCATTGAACATACATTCCTAAATTCATTATAAAGGTTGTCTAAGACATTGATTTGGTTAAACTATTATCATGTGTTAAAAAGCTATCCAAACCAATTGACTTAGTGCAGACTCTTGTAAATCTACTGAGATGAACAAACCTCAGTGAAGGAGAAATTATATAACTATCAGGGGACCGACGTGCGCACATACTAGCATGCTTAAATATTATGCATAACGTAGGGTATTTAGGCTGATCACCTGTTGTACTCATTTTATTGAATTTTTAGTGTAATACTGTTAATTCTAGTTGGAGTTCTTATTTATTAGTGACTACTCAGTGTTCATTATTCTTGAACCTTAATATGATTAACTCTTTGAATCTTATTGATATCTTTCAGTCCATAGGGACACTTATTGAGAATTTTTGATAATTCCTTAACTATTATTCAATGTCATAACCTTGAGATTGAACTTATAATTGTTCACCCTTATTGCTATGTTACTTGCTGGGTAAATTTGTTACTCATTCTTACTTTCCTTAAAACTTTCAATTAAGGCAGAACGTGGTGAACCTTCAAGCAAGGACAAGGGTTAGGGCAAGGCTACAGAATAGCTTTATTCCTTGCGCTAGGAATTTATTATTATCATGTTGTATTAAGACTTATATATTATGATGCAATAAGTTAGGTTAAAGTTAAGTTATGCAATGTTGTAGTAACGGTTCGAGACTTTGGGATGAGAATAATTATGTTATGATAATGTAGATTATTTTATTTTTCGTTATGTGTGATTTTAATTTATTATTAGAATTAGTAAATGATGTACCAAATTTGAGATACGAGTGACTGAATTTGGGGGCGTCATGGGTTGGTGTCAGAACCTTAGGTTATAAACCTTAGAAGCGAGAATCCTTAAACTATAACCTTAGAAGAACTTCGAAGATAACATGAGATAAAACTCATATAGAGTTTTCTTAGAGATTTAGTGTAATTATGAAATATACTTTCATTCTATGTAATGACTTTATGTTTGATTTTGACATTCTAATGGAGTTTGTTGTTTGTTATCTGGTGTTTGTGGTTGTAGGATGTCGGACTTAGGAGGACCCAGTCGAGTGGTAGAGGAGGAGCCACGTGACATACACGTAGAGTATGAGGTACCTCTGATAGCAGAGCCCATTTCAGCAGTAGCCCCTATAGATGATGGGGATGAGGAGGATGAGATGGAGCCATTTCCCGTAGAATTGGACCCCGAGGAAGAACCCATAGAGGATGAGCCCGTGGAAGATTCCGACGAGGCTATATTTGAGACTGGATGTTGGGGGAATATGAGGAGTAGATTTTTGAATTGGAATGCCGAGTTGATGAGGAACTAGAGACCCAAGCGCAGGAGAAAGAAATCGAGATGTAAAAGCTGAAAGATGAAGACCATAGGAGGAAACTGAAGATGTAGGAGTTTGAGGTAGAACTTGCATATGGAAAGGAAGCAGGCGTATAGATGGGAACCCTTTTTCATCGATCGATAGTCAGGAATGTAGAATTGGCAGGTAAGCTAGAAGAGTCTGAGCAAAGGGTGCTAAGTGAGAAAGCTGAGAAGGAGGTTTTTTGTGTACAACTAGAGATGGAGGTTATGGAGAGGATCCACTTCGAGGAGAAGTAGGAAGAATTCAATGATAGGGTAGGAGAACTGGAAGATGAGGTGAGGTGTAAGAGGGGGAAGATGAAACAAATGAGCTATGCTTTTTGCACAGCTGTGGAGAGGTTGATTGATGGTATGTACCATTATCCGACAGATTAAAGGCAGACCTGTCACACTTTGAGTAGAGAAGTGATGTCTCACATGATGGAGGTTGAGTACAAGAGCGCAATAGAGCGCGAAATGTTGGGATAACTTATCGGTTATGTGTTTAGTAGTATAGGTATGATGTGTATATTTTATATGTAATCCCAATCTTTTATGTGAGATATGGGCTAGTTATGTAAACCCCGAATATATTCATGTTAGAGGTGTAGTATATTAGTGTTCCCCATCTTTTACGACATTAAGGGACAAATGTTAACATTTATAGAAGTATGCTAGGAATGATCATATGAATGTAATGATTTGGTATATGAATATAAATGTTCTTATTTCAGAGAATGTGTCATAAAATTGTTTTCCTTTTTCAATGAAGAAATACTTAAGGAATATAATTACATAATATAAATGAAATTTTGTGATGTAGAAAATGCCGCCCAGACATAGACTAACAACACAGGAAGAATCGGTCAATAACGAGAGAGAACAAGTAGACCCTATCCAAAGGCTAGTAGATTTTCTAGGAGAGGCCCTGCGGGGAAGAAACAACGAACCAGCACAACCCAATCCCCAAGCGATTCCAGTTATGAACTTTAAAGACTTTAGGAGAGTAGGACCTCCATAATTTGTGGGTACTACCGATCCTATCGTAGCTCAGACATGGATCAAAGAGAAGGAGAAAGCCTTTGCCATTTCTCACGTGGGTGAAGCAAACTACTAGTAGGAAGAAAATTAACAAAGAGCGGGAGAAGGGACTATAACCTAGGAAAGGTTTAAGATTTTGTTCTTCGAGAATTACTTCCCGGAGAGCATGAAGGATAGGATGGAAGTAAAGTTCCTAGAACTAAAATAAGGAGAGATGACAGTGGCGTAGTATGCGGTCAAGTTCAACGAGCTCAGACAATTTGCAACGCACCAATTAACACTAAAGAAAGGAAAGCTAGACACTTCGAAGTAGGATTGAAATCTTGGTTGTTCAACAAGGTGTTGGTCCTTCAAATCGACTCATTCGCCATGTTGTTGGAGAAGGCAATCATTGCTGAGGGAGGTAGCGAGACTTTGAGCCAATACAACAAGGAAAAGAAGAATAAGAATACTGGGGGAGAAACTCATGGAGGGAGTAGCAGTAGTGGAAGTAATATAGGAAAAAGAAAATGAGATAATAACAACAAAAACAATAATCAAGCAGGAAGTTTTCATGGAGGATTTAAGAAGAGAGCAGAGGGATGCTCAAAATGTGGGAAGAACCACCAAGGAGAATTCTGGAAGGGGAGTATTGTTTACTACAACTACGGTTAAGAAGGGCATGTTTCGCAAAACTGCCCAAAGTTGAAGAAGATCAAGGGATGTTTCTCTTATGGCTCCACTGAGCACCAGATCAAGGACTGTCCTAAGAAGGGGAGCAACGGAGGAAGTGGCCATCAGGGAGGAAGCAGCAAGCTTATGATCGATGGACCAGCACAATCCAACCGACCAACTGCCAGAACCTTTAACATAACTGTCCAGGATACGGTAGCTTCAAAGGACGTGGTGTCAGGTATTATCCCAATCAATAATATAAATGCATATGTATTATTTGATTCGGGTGTTACCTGCTGATTTGTGTCTAAAGAATTTACTAGTCGATTAAACTTACCCCAAGAATGCTTAGAAAATTTGTTGAACATAGAGATTGCAAATAAGGAGGTAATTTCTGTATAGTTCGTTTACTGAAACTATTGTGCAAACATTAGAGGTCATGATCTAACTGTAGATTTGACTCCTATAAGACTGGGAGAGTTAAATGTGATATTAGGAATGGAATTATTATCCAGCCACACTGCGATAATCAATTGTTAAAAGAAAAGTGTAACCCTTCAGACCTCAAATCGGTCTAAGGTAGTTTTTTATGGTAGCTCATCGCTTAAGCAATCATGTTGCCTTATGATGATGCATGCCAAGAAATTATTAAAGAAATGATGTGTAGGTTATTTAGCCTATATAGTTGGTACTCAAAAGAAAGGAGTAGAAATTAAAGATATATCGGTAATCAGAGATTTCAAGATGTATTTCCAGATGATCTGCCTGGTCTCCCACCAGACAGAGAAATTTAATTCATAATAGACTTAGCACCGGGAACTACACCAATTTCAAAAGCTCCCTATCGTGTGTCGCCAGTAGAAATAAAGGAATTGATGATATAATTACAAGAGTTACTAGATAAGGGTTATATTCGACCAAGTGTGTCTCCTTAGGGAGCACCAATGTTGTTTGTAAAGAAGAAGGATGGATCGATGAGGCTCTGTATCGACTATCGAGAATTGAATCGAGAGAAGATTAAGAATAGATATATGTTACCATGAATAGATGACCTTTTCGATCAACTAAAGGGAACGAAGTGTTTTTCCAAGATAGATTTACGAACGGGATATCATCAGTTGAAAGTGCGAAAGAAGGACATACTAAAGACGACGTTTCGAACCTGCTATAGATATTTCAAATTTCTAGTGATGTCATTCGGGTTGACAAATGCCCCGGCAACATTCATGGACTTGATGAATCGAGTCTTCAAGCCATACTTAGACAAGTTCATAGTAGTATTTATTGATGACATTTTGATTTATTCAAGAACCAAGGAAGAACACGCCGAACATCCGAAGATGGTATTGGAAGCGTTGAGAAAGGGAAAAGATGTACGCAAAATTTTTGAAGTGTGGATTTGTAACATTCCAGAATTTTTAATTATT
Source organism: Panax ginseng (assembly GCA_020205605.1). Classification (NCBI taxonomy): domain Eukaryota; kingdom Viridiplantae; phylum Streptophyta; class Magnoliopsida; order Apiales; family Araliaceae; genus Panax; species Panax ginseng. The sequence goes on from CM035129.1 coordinate 96,568,217, forward strand.
TTATTAAATATTTATTGAATTATTTAAGTATTTAATGGATGTGTTTATTGTTAAATAAATAATTGTTCAAATTTGATTCAATTTGATTAGCTATTTGTTGAATAAATAATTAAGGAAATTAATTATTTTATGCTAATTTAATTTAATTATTAAGTTAGAGAGTTTTGATTAATTGAACTACTATTCTTTTTATTGGAATTTGTAATTAAAAAGGAGTGTTAGTTGATTAAATAAAGTTATAATTATATAGAAAATTATAATTTTGTGGTATTAATTTATGTGATGTAGTAATTTAATAAATTGTTATTAAGATTAATTTAATTTAGTAAATGTGTGACAAATAACCTTTTATAAAGGAGTTATTAAAATAACTTAAAGGAGTTTTAATTCAGTTTTTCCAAACAAGGCCTAATGCCTATTAAGTCTTTAATCTAATTGTGTTTTACCAAACAAGGCGTAAGGATTAATTGATTAGTTTTTGTTAGTGGTTAGCCAAACAAGCCTTATGGATTTTGGTTTTCAAAATAAAATAACTGATGTCAGTTAAATTAGAGTTATAATATATAATTAATATATATTATATCCTATATACGTTAGATTGTTAGTACGTAGTTAGAGTTAGGAAGAAAAGAGAAAAACTCAGAGGAAGAAGAAGAAGAAAAGAAGAAAAGAAGAAAGAAAGAAAGGCTAGGACATTGGAGAAAGAAGCTTGAGAATTAAAGATATAGCCATCATCATCATCATCTTCAAGGTATTAACCTATTCTTTTAGTTTTAAAAATTTAGTTTCTCTTTTCCCAAATTCTCTGTAGAATCCTTGTGTAAGGGTAAATTAGTTGTTATGTATGTGATTTTATATGATAATCTAGTGAGTTAAGCTATTTTCTTAAGCTATGATTGAGAATAGTCCATGAATTTATATTATGTATATGTTTGTGAAGAAAAGTATTTTTACAGAGAGTTTTTGTGATTATATATTGTTTAGTTAAAATAGAAATTATGGGTTGTTTAGTTGTTTTATTGATAAATTGGCTATTCAATTTGTTAGAGTATGTATATACTTTGATAAAATGCTTTAAATTAACTGTTTTGGTTGGAAAAAAAAATCACAGTATTGATTTTCATCAAAAACATCAAAGTAATTTTTTTTTTTTTATCAAAAATAGTGAAATTGGATGTTTTAAACTTGTTGTTTATGTTGTTGTATGGATAGAAACATGTTAGGAATTCTTGAATTAGGTTTACATTAAGTCTTTGTATGATTTGCATGTGAATTAGGCTGTTAGAAGCCAAAATTGGCTTTTTCTTATACTGTTGCCGAAGCTGTCAGTCAAAACTGTAGTGCGCCACGATCATATTGTTTTGCTCAAGCTTGATGAACTCTACCTCATTCATGTGACGAATACTTTCAGGAAAGTACTTGTCGTTGAACAGCTCTTGGAACTTCTCCCAAGACATCTTCAATGCGGCAGGTTGAGTATGCTTTACAGATTCCCACCAGTAATCTGCCTCTGCACGCAACATGAAGGTGGCAAAGGGAACCTTTTGCTCCTCGGAGCATCCCAGGACATCAAATATCTTGTTGATCTACTTTATCCATGTCTCCGCCTTAAGTGGTTTTGGCTCTCCAAAAAACTCTGGTGGTCCCAGCTCCTTGAACTGCTTAGCGGTGACCGTCCGAGAGTTGTCAGTGTTTCCACCTGTAATTTGGACAAGAGCCGCTTTCGCCTGATGTTGCATGAATTGCATAAAGCCTCTAACAATCCCATCGTTCACTATTTCATCGGTGTTATTGTTTTCATGAGGATTATTGTCTTCCTGCTGCAGACACTCGAGCATTGATCGTTGGTGACTCAACGGTCTCACGTGCTTCACAAAACAAGGGTTAATTAACAAAATAGGTATACCTCACCTTAGGTAGGTCTTAGAGTTTCTTGCCTCCTCCTAAATACATGGTATATCCCAAGCTTTGAATAACAAAAATACAAACTTAATTATACAATACAAACACAAACTTAATTATACAACCGTAAATATACGACAATACATAAACTGAGAGTTTTAATAGGAATATTGTCATCTAGACAATATCCACACTCAAAGGAGTCCTCATTACATTTATTGTCACACTATTTAACAGAATAGTGAGGACTACTAATGCTATCATCTGGACCGTCACTCCTTTCCCGACTCATCCCAACTATATTCTCATTTCCTGAAGAGAACAGTGAAAGAAAGGGTGAGCTCAACTAGCCCAGTAAGAAATATTATGACTAAGATAATGCAGAATAAATTATCAATAGTCTTCAACAATGTTAAACTGATAAAATACAATAGACATCAAGTTTAACTGCAGCGGAACAAGCAATCCATTAGAAGAGTCAAGTAGAGAATAAAATCTACTATCTTCTATGGTATAAAATGTTTTCATCAATTTTTATCATTTGAGACTCGACAATAAATAAAACACATCATCTAATCATCCATATACTACGGGCCAAGGATATTCATTAAATCATCAATGGTCATGACTATACCCAAGAATAATCCACGGTCATAATCATACCAAAAATTCTCCATCAATGCATTACGTGCCATTTGAGGACTTTTACCATATCATTTATAACATTACACAGGTCATGATTATACCGAATGATCCTCGTCATAATCATACTAAGTCCATCTATGCACGTAAGCCAAAGATGACTTTCATTACAATATAAGCATGAGGATGATGACAATGACATAATAATTCAATAAAACAAGTTCAAGAATTAATTTATCCGAACTCAATAACGTCCAAATTGTCAACATGATCTTTGCTTTGTGGAGTAAAATTCAAGAATGCTCGGAAGAATATTTCCATGAAAAGATCTTTGGATGAAGCGCAAATATCCGGGATATTCTACTAATTTCATGGAGTATAGAAGCCAAAACTTTAACCAACTGAGTATAACAAGAATATATGAAATTGCAAATGGATTTTCACCCGCCATGCAGTAATCCACGTATACAGATCATTTCCACAATTTAATAAGGAATGAATACAAAGGATCATTCACCATGCATGTGGTAATCCATATAGACAGGTTATTCCAATAGAATAATAAAGAATGGAATAACAGAAGGATTCACCATGCGTGCGATAGACTGCACAGACATGTTATTCCCAACAGAATAATAAATAATGGAACCAGGTCATGCGTAAATAAAATGCACAGATGAGGATATTCAGACGAATAATAAATAATGGAACCAGTCCCAAAATGCAGATAGGATATTCCAACATAATAATAAATAATGGAACCAGAATCCCAAAGCGAACGCATGTAATACGGATATTAACAGAATAATAATAAAAAATAATAAAGAATAATAGAAGAATTTCACCATGTATGCGTACTTACATATAAAATAAGTTATTCAACATAATAATAAAGAATGGAATAATAGAAGAATTTCACCATGTATGCGGTACTTCACATAAATAGGTTATTCAATATAATAATGAAGAATGGAATAACGAAAGAATTTCACCATGTATGCGGTACTTAGCAAAGCAAGTTATTCCACATAATAATGAAGAATGGAATAACAACTCTTACGAGTATTGAAAGAAAATAATTCTCTTCATGAATACGAAAAGAATAATACCCTTACCTTTAGAAAAAGCTGGATATTGGAAAAGTGAAGTAGCAGAATACTTTTCTTCTTTCTCTCTATAGTTTCTCTCTAGAGAGTTTGATGAATTAAAGAAATAATGAATGAATGAGCTTCTATTTATAGAAGAACTGAAAGTGGCTCTTAGTCTTATCGAAGGGTCAAAATGACTCTTGGTAATATTGAAGAGACAACTACTATTTGCGAAGGGACAATTAACTCTTGAAACACCGAAGAGGCAAATAACTCTTGAAAAACAGAAGGGACAAATAACTCTTGAAAAACTGAAGGGAAAAGTTATTATTAAAACTTTAAATCAACGATCCTTATTGATTTACTATTATAATTTCAACCAATCGGTATGAAAAATTAACACATCTCCTCATGGAATAATATTGTACCCAAAAATGATTTGGACCGAAAAGAAATATATTTTTTGGGTGAATAGTACCCCGTGAATAGTAACTCATGAATAGTAACTCATGAATAGTAACTCATGAATAGTAACTCATGAATAGTACTCATGAATGAAAAGTGCTCGAATAAGTGCCCCAATACCCGATTGAACAATATAACCTCCAGACATCAATTATTATCGAAATAAATGTCGATTTCCACTAACACAAATAATTTCAACACAATGGAACTATCAAATTCATCTTTAATCAACACGAACTTATTCATCATTGATATTATAACTCACAATATTTAACAACCAGGTCGTTCCCAGGAAAGAGGGGGCTTTCCAATAAGGATTTCTCCCTATTGGCGCGCAATTAGGTGACCAAACCTCTCCTTGACAGAACTTCTAGACATTGTAAATATTGTAATTTAATAATATGAACAACTTTGTCGTCTCAATTATTGATTTAATAATATATCATATTATGAAGATGATATTGTGACAATAATCGAATCAATAATATGAGAGATATGATGCGTGAATTCTTGTAGCAATAATTGAGTATAAGCGAGTGACTTCTCACGTAAGCATCAATAACCAATACCGTGTGCTGCTACTATGCAACCACGCCGTATTCTTTGTACTTTTTTACTACTGGGTAGTTCAATAGTTTTAACGGTAACACTTCATTAGTTATTTTTAATAAAAGATAATTATGTCATTTTCTTACTACGACAATACTTCTGTTGTGGGGTCCACCAATGATTGTGCCGTCGTACGAATATTCCCTGTTAAAACGAATATTCCCCGACCAATCAAATATTATATAACCACTTGCTTACTTTGCAAATTTTGTAAATATTACCCACAACTATAACATTATATCATATCCACACCATAATATTCAAAAATATATTTCGAGAGAAATTAATCTTTATTCATAAAAGTTGGGGTCTTACAACCTCCCCTTCTTATGAAATTTCATCCTCGAAATTAGGGTGCGTGCACGTATATATCGAAGAGGTGAGGATATCTTGACTTCATCTCAGATTCTAACTCCCAGGTCATTTCTTCCACATCGTGGTTTCTCCACAAAACTTTGACTTGAGGTATAACCTTGGAGCGTAGAATATGATCCTTCTTATCCAAGATTTTAACAGGTAACTCTTCATATGTTAAATCTTCCTCTATCTCATCCGGTTCTAATTCAATAATGTGGTTCGGGTCTTTCACATATTTACGTAACATAGATATGTGAAAAACATTATGAACACGAGACATACTTGGCGGTAAGGCGAGTCTATAGGCCACAGTTCCTACTCGTTCGAGGATTATAAATGGGCCAATGAATCGAGGATTGAGCTTTCCTCTCTTTCCAAATATTGTAACTCCTTTCTATGGAGCAACACATAACAAGACATGAACTCCAATATCGAATTCCACGTTCTTTCGATGAAGATCAACATAACTCTTTTATCGATCTTGTGAGGTTTTTATACGTTGTCGGATCGTTTGAATCTTTTCCGTAGTCATACATACCAAATCTGGTCCCAACAACGTTGCTTCACCCACCTCATCTCAGCATACTGGTGAACGACACTTTCTTCCATACAACACCTCAAATGGAGCCATGCCAATACTTGCTTGATAACTATTGTTGTAAGAAAACTCCACCAATGCTAAGAACTTGTCCCAACTTCCCTTGAAGTCAAGGACACAAAGTCTTAATAATTCTTCAAGAGTTTGAATAGTCCTTTCCGACTGTCCATCCATTTGAGGATGATATGCCGAACTAAATCGTAAATTCATTCCCATAGCTTTTTGCAAACTAACCCAAAATCTTGAAGTGAATCTTGGGTCTCGATCAGAAACTATGGATACTAGCATACCATGCAATCTTACAATCTCGTTTATATACATACTAGCAAGACATTCAAGTGTATAAGTTTCTCGTATTGGTAAGAAATGAGCAGACTTGGTCAATCTATCAACAATGACCCAAATCGCATTTATGCCTTGAGAAACCTTGGGAAGACCAGTAACCAAATCCATGGTAATGTGCTCCCACTTCCATTCTGGAATTTCAAGTGGTTGCAATGGACCTTTTGGCACTTGATGCTCCGCCTTGACTCGTTGACAAGTTAGACACCTTGAGATAAACCCCGTTATCTCTCTCTTCATATTGCTCCACCAAAATGTAAGTCGAAGATCATGATACATTTTGGTACTCCTAGGATGGATTGCAAACGGTGTGTTGTGCGCCTCCATCATGATTTTATACTTTAGGTCCGAATCTTTATGAACACAAAGTCTGGAGTTGACTCGAAGTATTCCTTCTTCATCTATTCTTGCTTCCGGAATAGCACCTTCTTCCACTTTCTTCTTCATATGCATCAGCTCCAGGTCTGTAGCTTGAGCAGCTTTAACTTTATCGATTAAAGTCGGTTCTACTCGTATATTCGCCATCATAATATGGGTCCCTGGAGTCTTTAACTCTATCTCCATTCTTGGTAAGTCATACATAATGGACCTTTACGTTGACAATATCGCACTCGTACCCGCATATGATCTTCTACTCAATGCGTCGACTACTACGTTAAGCTTTTCGGGATGGTATTGAATGGTATGATCATAATCTTTCAACAGCTCAAGCCAACGTCGTTGCCATATGTTGAGTTCTTTTTGAGTGAAAAAATATTTGAGGCTTTTATGATCCGTATAGATTTCCACCTTCTCTCCATATAGGTAATGCCTCTAAATCTTAAGCGCAAAAATGACAACGGCCAACTCTAGATCATGAGTAGGATAATTCCTTTCATATTCTTTGAGTTATCGTGAGGCATAGGCTATGACTTTCCCATGTTGCATGAGAACACATCCTAACCCTTTTCCTGAAGCATCACTATAAATGACAAATCCTCCGTGCGGATGGTATTTTCGAGCAGTCTTTGAAATGAGTCTACTCTTGAGTTCTTGAAAACTCTTCTCACATTCCTCGCTCCAACCGAATTTTGTATCTTTTTTGAGTCAATTTGCGTTAATGGAGTAGCGATTCGAAAAACCCTTCTATAAATCTCCGATAATAACCAAATTAAGCCGAGAAAGCTACGTGCTTGATCATTTGACTTAGGTTGCTCCCAGCTTTGAATTGCTTCAATCTTTGTCGGGTCAACAGATATTCCATGATTTGATATCACGTGCCCAAGGAATGCAACTTCCTCAAGCCAGAACTCACATTTCTTCAACTTGGCATATAGCTTGTTTTCACGAAGCTTTTGAAGTATCAGCCTCAAGTGTTGCTCATGGTCTTCACGGGTTTTGGAGTATATGAGGATGTCATCAATAAAGACGACCACAAAGTGATCCAAATATTCCTTGAATACTCGGTTCATCATGTCCATGAAGGCAGCAGGAGCATTAGTCAATCCAAAAGACATGACTAGGAATTCATAATGCCCGTCTGGGAGTTACGAAAGCGATCTTTGGAATGTCATCGGTTTTAATCTTCAACTGATGATATCCGAGCGAAGATCGATCTTTGAAAAGAATTTGGCGCCTTGCAAGCGGTCAAACAGATCATCAATACGAGGTAATTGGTACCTATTTTTTGATGGTGACATGATTCAACTCCGATAATCAATACAAAGTCGCATACTTCCATCTTTCTTCTTCACGAATAGAAACAGGGAGCACCCCAAGGAGACGTACTTTAGGATGATGAAACCTATGTCTAACAATTCTGTAGTTGGGTTTTAACTCCTAATGTTCAATAAGAGCCATTCGATATGGGGCTTTGGAAATGGGTTTTGTCTTCGGATTCAAGGTCGATACAAAATTCAATTTCACGCTCTGGGGTAGGCCAAGAAGTTCTTGAGGAATATGTCGGAAATTTATTAACAATAAAAATATCATTCAAATCGGCGTATTTTTATTCAAATCCGTGATATGGGCTAAGAAAGCTTGACATCCGTTTTTCAATAAACGAATAGCTTTATGGCTTGATATGACGATGTGATTGATTTTAGTGGTTTGGTTTGCTTGAATTAAGTATAATAGGTTGGTTAGGAATATGAAAGCTAACAACCTTACGAAAAACAATCAATTTTAGCATGATGAGTAGTTAACCAATCAATCCCTAAAATCACATCAAATGCAAGTATTTTCAAAGAAATAAGATCGACGAGTAACGTCTGATTCTGATTTGAAATCAAACAAGACTTATAAACCATGGATGTAATGAAGGTTTCTCCCAAAGGAGTTTCAACAGATAAATCAAAGTCTAATTTCTCCGGAGTCAAATTTAAACGTTGAGCGCAAGTAAGAGAAATAAAGGAATGGGTAGACTCGATATCAAATAAAGTTTAAACTTCGCTAGAGTTTATGGTTAACTTACCTATGATAACCTCGTTCGGATTCCTCGCTTTTTGAGAGGTTACGACAAACGCACTCCCTTGAACTACCAGTTTTGTCTTGTCTGGGACACCCTTTGATGCCTCCATTCCAGCTGGACTTGACTTTGGTACACGACAAAATCGGGCTAGGTGGCCTTCTTTTCCATAATTATAACATGCTTTGGACTGCATCATGCAATTTGGACTTATGTGTCCTTCCACTCTACATTTGTAATATACAACTGGCGGTCGTTCTCCTTCCTTAACAACGGGTGCTGGTGCTGACATTTTTCCATCTTTAGTGAACCTTCTCTTCTTGAACATTCCACTCCTATTGTCTTGGCCATGATTACCACCGAAGTGGTTATCATTTCTGGCATGTTAAATCCCTCCACGTTTGTTGTCACCGCTTCAATGACTGCTACCACTGGTATTATCGACTTGTCATTTTTCTCTCTCTTGGTTGGGTTGACTCATTATCGCTCAATAATCGAGCCCTATTCACAACATCTGAATACAAACACAGTTTATGAGAGATAAGGTATTGACATATCTCGGGTTTCAAACCTCTTAGAAACATCCGCGTCATTCTTTCCTCATTATCAACTAAGTGGGATGCAAATAGAGACAACTCGGCAAACTTAGCTTCGTACTGCGCCACGGTCATATTGTTTTGCTCAAGCTTGATGAACTCTACCTCCTTCATATGACGAATACTTTCGGAAAGTACTTGTCGTTGAAACGACTCTTGGAACTTCTCCCAAGACATCTTCATCTGGCGAGTTGAGTACGCTTTACAAATTCCCACCAATGAATCCTCTCTGCACGCAACATGAAGGTGGCAAAGGGAACCTTTTGCTCCTCGGAGCATCCCAAGACATCAAATATCTTGTTGATCTGCTTTATCCACGTCTCCATCTTAAGTGGTTTTGGCTCTCCAAAAAACTCTGGTGGTCCTAGCTCCTTGAACTGCTTAGCGGTGATAGGAGAGTTGTCGTTGTTTCCACACGCATTTTGGACAGAGAATTTCATGAATTTCATAAAGCCTCTAACCATCACATCGTTCACCATTTCATCGGTGTTAGTATTTTCATGAGGATTATTGTCTTCCTATTCCACATTACCCTGAGCATTGATCGTTGGTGACTTAACGATCTCACATGCTTCATTGCTTATCTCAACATTTTCGGATGCCATTTTCAAATACTGAAACAAAACAAGGGTTAATTAACATATCACATATTATCCCTATACTCTAACCAATCAATTAAATACCAAATAAACTTAGGTAGGTCATACTAGCGAAGAATTCCCGTCTCTCCCCTCCTAGTTCTTGCGTCTCACATCTCAATTGATCATATCCCTAAGCTTTGATACCAACCGTGACGCCCCAAAATAGGTATACCTCACCCATCTTGAGTCACCAAAACATGGTACAAAATATACAAATACAAACTTAATTATACAACCGTAAGTGTAATATCGACAATACATAAACTGAGAGTTTTAATAGGAATATTGTCATCTAGACAATATCCACACTCAAAGGAGTCCTCATTACATTTATTGTCACACTATTTAACAGAATAGTGAGGACTACTAATGCTATCATCTGGACCATCACTCCTTTCCCCGACTCATCCCAGCTATATTCTCATTTCCTAAAGAGAACAATGAAAGAAAGGGTGAGCTCAACTAGCCCAGTAAAAAATATTATGACTAAGATAATGCAGAATAAATTATCAATAGTCTTCAACAATGTTAAACTGATAAAATACAATAGACATCAAGTTTAACTGCAGCGGAACAAGCAATCCATTAGAAGAGTCAAGTAGAGAATAAAATCTACTATCTTCTATGGTATAAAATGTTTTCATCAATTTTATCATTTGAGACTCGACTTAATAAATAAAACACATCATCTAATCATCCATGTACTACGGGCCAAGGATATTCATTAAATCATCAATGGTCATGACTATACCGAACAATCCCTGGTCATAATCATACCAAAAACTGTCCATCAATGCATTACAGGCCATTAAGGACTTTTACCATATCATTTATAACATTACAGGTCATGATTATACCGAATGATCCCTGGTCATAATCATACTAAGTCCATCTATGCACGTAAGCCAAAGATGACTTTCATTACAATATAAGCATGAGGATGATGACAATGACATAATAATTCAATAAAACAAGTTCAAGAATTAATTTATCCAGAACTCAATAACGTCCAAATTGTCAACATGATACTACTTTGTGGAGTAAAATTCAAGAATGCTCAAAAGAATATTTCCATGAAAAGATACTGGATGAAGCGCAAATATCCAGGATATTCTACTAATTTCATGGAGTATAGAAGCCAAAACTTTAACCAACTGAGTATAACAGAATATATGAAACTGCAAATGGATTTTCACCCGCCATGTGGTAATGCATGTATAGAGATCATTTCCACAATTTAATAAGGAATGAATACAAAGGATCATTCACCATGCATGTGGTAATCCACATAGACATGTTATTCCAATAGAATAATAAAGAATGGAATAACAGAAGGATTCACCATGCGTGCGATAGACTGCACAGACAAGTTATTCCCAAAAGAATAATAAATAATGGAACCAGGTCATGCGTAAATGCAGAACGTATTAAACGTGAATATATTAATGGAACGAGTCCGTAATAATAAATATTAGTGGAACCAATAAATAATGGAACGCACAAACATAAGCACGCAGGATATATTCAACATAATAATAAAGAATAGAATAATAGAAGAATTTCACCATGTATGTGGTACTTCGCAATAACATGTTATTCCTACATAATAATAAAGAATTGAATAACATAAGAATTTCACCATGTATGCGGTACTTTGCATAAACAAGGTATTCCAACATAATAATGAAGAATGGAATAACAGAAGAATTTCACCATGTATGCGGTACTTCACATAAACAGGTTATTCCAACATAATAATGAAGAATGGAATAACAACTCTTGCGAGTATTGAAAGAAAATAATTCTCTTCATGAATACGAAAGAATAATACCCCTTACCTTAGAAGAAACTGGATATTGAAAAAGTGAAGTAGCAGAATACTTTTCTTCTTTCTCTCTATAGTTTCTCTTTCTAGAGTTTCAGTGAATTTGTAAGAAATAATGAAGGAATGAGCTTCTATTTATAGAAGAACTGAAAGTGGCTCTTGGTCTTAACGAAGGGTCAAAATGACTCTTGATAATATTGAAGAGACAACTACTATTTGCGAAGGGGCAATTAATTAACTCTTGAAACAAATAACTCAAGAAAATTGAAATAACTCTTGGAAAAGCGAAGGACAAATAACTCTTGAAAAAGCTGAAGGGACAAGTTACTATTAAAACTTTAAATCAACGATCCATATTGATTTACTATTATAATTTCAATCAACGGTCTGAAAAATTAGCACATCTCCTCATGGAATAATATTGTACCCAAAAATGATTTGGACCTAAAAAGAAATATATTTTTTCGGTGAATAGTACCCGTGAATAGTAACTCATGATAGGATGAATATAAGTCGGGAGGATTACGCTACGAGCTAGACCGAACGAGTAATAATTTTCAAGACAAAAATGAAAATTTTCTGGGAACAAAAATATTTCCAGGGAAAAAGACGAAATAGTCACTAATCACCCGACGAAACCTAAGGATTAAGGTTTGATAACCTAAGCCGTCTGAGAGTTCGGTATGTCGAAATGATATTCCGTCGAAAGATTTGATGATAATATATCTTGAAAAGTTAAGTAAGCTGATAAAAGTTTTTCTCGAAAAACGTACAGAAATTGGACGAAATAAAAATGACGAAAAGTACTGTTGTGTACTTTTCACTCGTTTAACTACGTTAGGGTAAAACGTGAAGGAAAACGCTTAACGCCAAAAAGTGTTTTTTAGTTTTTCAGAAATCTGAAGAATACATAAAAGTTAATCGGTAAAGGAAAGACGAAATATCCAAAATATTTGGATTTCGAGAATCATAGTTTTTAAAATTGTCGGACGAAAACCCGAAAGACGGAACCACGTAACTTAAAGGCTAAGTAGACTTAAGGGCTAAGTTAACTTAACACCTAAGCCATGAATAGTAAGGAGGATAGGGGTGAAATGACTATTTTTCCCTAGCTTTCGAAATTCTATAAATAGGAAGCTTATTTCATTTAAATGGGATTTTGAAAATCCTACAATCTAGGGAGAGAGAGAGAGTGGATCGGATGAAGAGGGAGAAGGAAGAGCATGAGTTGAATGTTCGTATCAAAAGTGTTCGTGAATATTGTTTTAAGATGATAGGAATCGAGAATATTCCTATTATTCAAGCTGCTTCATAACCTTTGTTCGGTTATTGAAGTCATAAAAGAATGTTTGAATTCTTGAAGATGTTTGTTCAACTGTTATGACTTGCTAGGTAATTGAATGCTCACACTTGCTTTAAATGAAAAACATTTTTAGCGAACAATGTTAGAAGAACTTAAGGATCTCATAAAGATCAAGTTGACGGTATCCAGATGAAGTGCCATTCAGAATGTGGATGAGCGAGAAGATCAAGTGAAGACTTGTAATATAAAATAAGTTAAATGAACTTTAGATTAGTTTAATGAACTGTTATGTATCCTTAGTGGCAGATGAAAGTCACTCTTGTAAGATGGAATGAATAATGTATTTATCATTTTTTATAATGAAAAAGGTTATATGGTTTTTATAACTTGGGATTTGAGAGTGTATGTTGTTATATTTCAGTATATAATGATGTATGTTTGGAAGAAGATGGGATCGTGACATACGTAATCTGGGTGTGAAGATAGACCAGATTTTGGGGCGTTACAGATTGGTATCAGAGCTTATAGGTTATAAATCTTAGGTAAGAGTATCTAAGACTATAATCGTAGAGAGAGGGATAAGAAGATCACCATGTGATCATAGTGAATCATAGTAACAGATGAGCTGTCAAACGATGAATGATTTATAGTACTACGAAGTAGTACAGGAAGAAGAACTCAGATTGAGTTATGAAGGATAGTATATGAATTAAAGAAAATTCGTATTAAGTTAAGAGAGATTTAGGAGTTGTAAAATTTCAATTGAGGACTCATGTGATAGCTGAGTTGCCTTTGTTGTGGGCAGAGGTTTGTGCTTGGTGTAACAACTGCTTAGCTTATTACAGTGATAATCATTGGAATTGGTCGCGATGTCAAGATGTATATGACTAGAAGGTGAATCTTTTCTCATGTATAGGTAGAGAATGATAAGGTATGTTCGAGTTCTTGAAACTCATACTTATGGTACGTTCGTGACTCATAATGATATTGTAGGTTTTTGAACTTCTCAGCGAATGGACGATTATGGTCTGTCTGAGATAGTTCTTAAACTCATATTATTGTGGAAAGTTCCTGAACTCATAATATATGGTAAGTTGATGGACTGTACTAAGGTATAAGGATGTTTAGACTGACAACAAGTTGTTTTCAGTAGGCTTAATATTGAAGGTGCTAGAAGATTAAGTATATTGCAGTAAGACAATGAATGAAAATGGAGAATAGGATATTCCAAGTCATCTAGCTATGCTAGATTTCGAAGTTTATTAAAATCGTGCTTATGTGTTCGTATTTTAAAAATGAAAGAATTGGTTTAACTTTTGGAACCAATAGATTTTTAAAAGAACTATTCTTGGTATGTCTATGTTAATTGTTTTAGCTAGACAGAAATTGATTTAAAATATCAAAATGAATTTTATATCATCAGTGCATTTGATGCAAGGATGGTAAAAGGATGGAGTTATTAATACAATTGAACATAGTGTTGGATGTGATCTTAGGATCAACAAACCACTGTCGTATGATGTATAATGACGAAGTCACAAACTGACGAAGTCCTCAATGTACTGTGAAAAGTACGGTATCATGACGTCATAAAACGTTTTGATGTATTGCGAAAAGAATTTAAAGAAGTATTCGATGTCAATTGAGTTGACTAGACGAAAGTTTCATGTTGATATCAAATTTATTGGTATGGTCTAAGCTACTTGACTCGGCTAGACAAATGGTATGTCATCGAGCTTTCTTTGAAGAAGTTGTGCCAAACCAAATTATTTTGGTGCAGAATCTAATGATTTAGTCTGAGGTGAACATATCCCGAAATGGGGTATACGATGGGTAAGAGGTAGTTTGCTTTCTTTGTGATTGTAAACTGACCGTGGAAGAAAGGTTACGGCGTTATGCTATTAAACCGAGTAAGAGTTCATGGTCGATTTGACCCCTCAGCAAAAGTATGAAACTTTTTAAAAGGAAATTTTATATTCCTCGTTATTCCTATTACTTCATGATTCTTGTTAGGTTATGGAGGTTAGGAATGATGAAAAGATAAGAACTTCTTTGAAGAACAGTTTAGAAGAGGGGTAGGCTAAAATTTCGAGGACGAAATTATGTGAAGAAGGGGTGAATGTGATGACCTGGGTAAAGGTGTGGTTTTAAGAAATTCCGAGGATGGAATTTTTATAAGAGGGGAAGAATGTAACGCCCCAAAAATTTGGATCGTCCAGAATTTAAGTTTAAAGAATTAGTTATTAATAAAATGAATTTTTATTAATAATATTATGTGCTATGTGTTTATTAATCATTCTAGAACCTAGGATGATTATAAGTCCGGAGGATCCTAGCTACGAGCTAGACTGAACGAGTTATAATTTTCAAGACAAAAATGAAAAATTTCTGGGAACAAAAATATTTCCGGGGAAAAAGACAAAATAGGCACTATTCACTCGACGAAACCTAAGGATTAGGGTTTGAATAACCTAAGCCGTTCTAAGAGTTCGGTACGTCGAAATGACATTCCGTCGAAAGATTTGACGATAATATATCTTGAAAAGTTAAGTAAGCCGATAAAAGTTTTTCTCAAAAAACGTGCAGAAATCGAACGAAATAAAAACGACGAAAAGTACTGTTGTGTACTTTTCACTCGTTTAACTTCGTTAGGGTCAAACGTGAAGGAAAATGCTTAACGCCAAAAAGTGTTTTTTAGTTTTTCAGAAATCTGAAGAATACATAAAAGTTAATCGGTAAAGGAAAGACGAAATATCCAAAATATTTGGATTCCGAGAATCGCACTTTTAAAAGCGCTTGACTTGAAAGATGGAACCACGTAACTTAAAGGCTAAGTAGACTTAAGGGCTAAGTTACCTTAACACCTAAGTCATGAATAGTAAGGAGGTATGAATAGTAAGGAGGTTAGGGGTGAAATGACTATTTTGCCCTAGCCTTGGAAATTCTATAAATAGGAAGCTTATTTCATTTAAATGGGATTTTGAAAATCCTACAATCTAGAGAGAGAGAGAGAGGGTCGGATGAAGAGGGAAAAGGAAGAGCATGAGCATGAATGTTCGGATCGAAAGTGTTCGTGAAATAGAAAAGCTAGTAAATCGTCGGTTTTGTCTAGCGAAAGAAAAATAAAGAGGAAAGATATTAAAACCTAACTCCTAAGTTAACATTTATTAAGTTTTTATGTTCAAAACATAGATTAATATGAATAAGAAGTAAATGATGTTAGAAATGATTTCATATGGTTGAAATCGTAAGAAAATAAAGAAATAAGAATTAAAAGTTTAGTTTATAAATTTCATAAGGAAGTATAAGATTCGTAATGAATTAGAACGATCCGAGTGGATTATATCAATAAGTAGGTGTAATAAGTAAGGAATGATGATGTATAATATCAAATTCCAATAAAAAGTGAAATCATAATCCAAAATGTCGATTAAAATGAAGAACGAACGAAGAACACGCGAAGAACGCGAAGAACGTTGTTGATGGACAAATTTAAAACCATCGTAGGATATTTGTTGTTGATGGACAAGTTTAAAACCATCACGTATAAGTTAGATGCGTAGTGCTTGGTTAGGAACGGTAGAAACATTTATGAAGAACGGATTAAAACTTAGCTATAGCGAAGTTGTGGCGAAAATTTCGTAAAAGACGAACATAAATTAGAAATTTAGTAAATGAACCCGAACGTGTAGGGTTTCATAAGAATGTAAGAGAACATAGAAAATGTGAGTCGTGGACTCAAGAACGAACAAATTCCGCATTCAGATGACCGAATTACGGACGAACGAACGAAGAGCATTAAAAACGTAAAACGAATGAAGGGTGAAGATCAAGCTAATTGAATGGCACGTTAATGGATTCAGAACGAAGTTGTGTCTAGGGGGTATTGAAGTACGTAAGATAAGGAAGAAAATGGCTTTGGAATGACTTCATTCCGAGTTATAATGAAGGAGTTATGAGATCGGGAAGTAGCGTCTTAAAAATGAAGTTAACACTTAGAAGAAATTTTCAAGAATTAGGGCTTGGCGCCACGGCGCCAACCATGCCTTGTAAGGTGGCACTGCGATTGCAGAGACCGAGGCCGGTACTCGCAAACTCACGATGCGGCGTGAGAGATAGAAGGAGAGAACCTGGCACTGCACCTTGCCATGTAGGGAAAAAAGCCGGAGAAAGAGCTTTTAACTGCTCAACTCTTGGGGGAAATGTAAGGGAAGATAAAGAACATAATGTTCAACTAATATAACACTTAAACAAGTGAATTAAACCTTTAATGAAGGTCAATGAAAAGATTGAATGAGAGTAAAAGAGAAAGAATGTAAGCAGCAGACATTCACGGGCCGATGTCAAGGGATTTGTAGTTACGATAAAACGAACGTGGAGGATTGCTATGGTTGTGATTCCTTAAACGTTGAGCGACGAGGGTAATGAATAACATTTTGATGTTATGTCATGATAGTGAGAGATAAGTGTAAAGCATATAGACACTACAAATGCAATGCTGTTGAGATAAACGAGCGGTATTAGCATATAACGAACGGTATGGCTTGGACATTAAGAATGAATAATGAACACGGGGTTCAAGTAATGGATAACGAAAGTAATAAGTAAGATATGAATGGTATTAAGAAGCCGTAATGAACGGTAATAAGATTAATGGAAGACGAATGTGAGTCGGATGAGAACATTAGAATAAAATGTATGCGTTGAACACTTTAACCGACGTGAAGGTTGAGGGTATGCAAATATTAAACGGATAGAACCTACACCCCATGTATGGTTTGACCGTAAGATGATGAAGATAAATGATTAAACCGTGAACGGTAAAGAAGTTGAATTAAAGATAATAACGTTTAACGTAATGAAGCCGAGTTATGGATTAAAGGGAATGATCGCTCTAAGTATACAAAAGACTGTATGACTTAGACGATAAAGAGTGAATACTGAGGTGTGGCATTTAGTTGCCAGGAAGCCATAAGGAATGAGAAATTAACCTAACGATCATATAGTTTAATAGTTCGTATAAGTTAAGATAAGTTAAGTTGTAGTACAATCGTAACCTTTGATGGTTGACATATGGGAGCTAGGCTAAACAATTCCTTCAGAGAGCGAAGGTATATACAAAACTGGCAACCGATCTAACTCACTGTTATGGGCAGTATAGACGAGACGGGAACTTGTTTGTTGGTTGTTTGTGGGAAACCACTTAAAGTACCATATGGACTACTAGCAGAGAAGCGATGTGTGCTGAGTCTTAGAGAAGTAATAAGAAGAAGATAAGAAGTAAAACATCAAAGATGATGAGCGTAAAAAAGTAAGACATCTCAAGTATGTCATGAAGCCATGAAACGGTAATAAAAGTGGTCGCGTAAACTTAGGTTACAAGAACGCGAACACTAAGAAGTAAAGTTAAGCAAACTAATGTATAAGTCAAATATACATGACTAATTAGTGTATGTGTTGTTTTTCTTATGGGCTACATAGGAACAGGAATGAGCATTTCAACGTAAGTTGTAGCTGTGCGTAAGGCATGTTTCCTAACTTCATTCATATTTCAAATGAATGCTAGTTTCTTAAACTTCTCGGATGTTGAACTTGAGAAGTTACGCTACTATGTACAATGTGCGATATTTGTGTAAAGTGGTAGAACATATGAGGCCTTTTTCCACAATGTGAACACTTCGGTGTTTCTATGAGATGAACTGTTCTGTGATTTCACTGTTCAATAAGAGAATGCTCTGTTCATACATGATCCGTTATTGTTAAGTCTGTGCTAATGATTCTAGCCAGACATAATGTGTATGAAAAAGGTAGAAGAATGAAAGTATTTAAAAATTAAAGTGAATATTGTTTTAAGATGATAGGAATCGAGAATATTCCTATTATTCAAGCTGCTTCATAACCTTTGTTCGGTTATTGAAGT
The DNA here is from genome assembly GCA_020205605.1 of Panax ginseng. Taxonomy (NCBI): domain Eukaryota; kingdom Viridiplantae; phylum Streptophyta; class Magnoliopsida; order Apiales; family Araliaceae; genus Panax; species Panax ginseng. Next base: position 96,586,951 of record CM035129.1, read on the forward strand.
CATAAAAGAATGTTTGAATTCTTGAAGATGTTTGTTCAACTGTTATGACTTGCTAGGTAATTGAATGCTCACACTTGCTTTAAATGAAAAACATTTTTAGTGAACAATGTTAGAAGAACTTAAGGATCTCGTAAAGATCAAGTTGATGATATCCAGATGAAGTGCCATTCAGAATGTGGATGAGCGAGAAGATCAAGTGAAGACTTGTAATATAAAATAAGTTAAATGAACTTTAGATTAGTTTAATGAACTGTTATGTATCCTTAGTGGCGGATGAAAGTCACTCTTGTAAGATGGAATGAATAATGTATTTATCATTATTTATAATGAAAAAGGTTATATGGTTTTTAGAACTTGGGATTTGAGAGTGTATGTTGTTATATTTTAGTATATAATGATGTATGTTTGGAAGAAGATGGGATCGTGACATACGGAATCCAGGTGTGAAGATAGACCGACTTTCGGGGCGTTACATTAACTTTGGTCTATAATCAGGAATTGGGTTTGATCGTTTCTATCCTTCATCTTTCAATTGTTTGCTTATTAACCATGTTTAGCTTTGATCTCATAATGGCTTTTGGTTCAATCATGAACTAAATTCCATTATGGGATTCTAACGGATTTTAATATGTAGTTTAGTTGCATGCTTGATTGTTGGGACTGATTTACATATCATATGGAAATTCTATTATGATTATTTTGCATGTATGAATGCTTGATCACCATTCGTTTCAGTACTTGTATGGAATTGACAATGAACATGCAAGTATATATTGTAATAATGATAGCATACGTATATGGGGCTGTTTTATATGGCTTGCGTATTTCGTGAACCTGATAGACATATATTGTTTCACCGTATGAGTTAAAATAAGGGCTTGTGCTTAAATTTAGTATGATTACAACTTCACATAGACATATAGTGATTTTGGTTATATTGATGATTACATGGAGTCTATCATTTGTGGATGTTGTGTAATTAGGTCTTAGTGCATTGAAAAATGGCTATGACTCTATTAGTGCTCTTGGCTACTTTCCTGTGATATGTGAACAATTCTTGCATGATAGTGGTAATTGGATGAAGTATTAAATGAAGTTAGGATCCCATTATTTCCAGACTTGGTTTACTTTATTATTATTCCTGTTTTAGTTGTTATATGCAATTAGAGTAATTCACCAATTATAGTCATTAGTTTAAGCATATAAGTATAGTGATTTAATTGATGCATAGTAGTTTAAATTTGACAACTTTCTGTGTGGGATCGATACTCTACTTACTCTGTATTACTTGTTGACACATGTATGCTTGTATGAGTTAGAGCTCTTTTATCAGACCTGGAAAAGAGGCAACAAATAGTACCCCATGAATAGTAACTCGTGAATAGTAACTCGTTAATAGTACTCCGACACAAAAAGTGCCCCGAATACCCGATTGAACAATATAACCTCCAGACATCAATTATTATCGAAATAAATGTCGATTTCCACTAACACAAATAATTTCAACACAATGGAACTATCAAATTCATCTTTAATCAACACGAACTTATTCATCATTGATATTATAACTCACAATATTTAACAACCACGCTGTTCCTGGAAGAGGGGCTTTCGAATAAGGATTTCTCCCTATTGGCGCAAATTAGGTGACCAAACCTCTCCTTGATGTAACTTCTAGACATTATAAATATTGCAATTTAATAATATGAACAACTTTGTCGTCTCAATTATTGATTTAATAATATATCATATTATCGCGGATGATCTTGTGAAAATAATCGAATCAATAATATAAGAGATATGATCACGTAATTCTCGTAAGTAATAATTGAGTATAATGAGTGACTTCTCGCATAAGCATCAATAATCAATCTGTGTGCTACTATGCAACCACAGCGTTATTCTTTGTACTTTACTACTAGGTAGTTCAACAGTTTTAACGGTAATACTTCCACATTTATTTTTAATAAAAGATAATTACGCTGCTTTTTCTTATTACGACAATACTTAGTTATGGGGTCCACTAATGATTGTGTCGTCGTAAATGAATATTCCTATTAAAATGAATATTCCCCGACCAATCGAATATTATATAAACACTTGCTTACTTTGCAAATTTTGTAAATATTACCCACAACTATAACATTATATCATATCCACACCATAATATTCAAAAATATATTTCGAGAGAAATTAATCTTTATTCATAAAAGTTGGGGTCTTACAGCCGGTGTTATTTGTTAAGAAGAAGGATGGATGAATGCGGCTCTACATTTATTACAGGGAATTGAATAAGGTCACGATTAAAAATAAATATCCTTTACCAAGAATCGATGACTTGTTCGACCAACTGAAGGGAGCTTGGTACTTTTCGAAGATAGATTTAAGAAGTGTATAGCATCACTTGAAGGTAATAAAGGGGGATGTACCGAAAACGACATTCATAACTTGGTTTGATCATTATGAGTTTTTAGTTATGTCATTTGGTTTAACCAATGCACCTGCAACTTTTAGGGATTTGATGAACATGGTGTTTAAACCTTTCTTAGATAAATTTGTAGTTGTGTTTATTGATGATATATTGGTGTACTCTAAAACCAAGGAGGAACATGTTGAACACTTAAGGGTGACGTTGGAGACATTAAGAAGAGAGAAGTTAAACACTAAATTTTTGAAATGTGAGTTTTGGTTAGAGTGTGTGCAATTTCTTGGGCACGTTATTGACAAGGACGGAATCTTGGTAGATCCATTAAAAGTTAAAGCTGTAATAAACTAGGATCATCCAAAGACACCGTCAGAAGTAAGAAGTTTCATGGGATTGGAAGGATACTATAGGTGATTTATTCAAGATTTTTCCAATATCGCAACTCCGTTGACAAATTTGACTAGGAAGGAAGTTAAGTTTGTTTGGACAGAAAAGTGTGAGGAAAGTTTTCAAGAATTAAAGAAGAGATTGAGCTCAGCACCTGTGTTGTCATTGCCTGATGATACAGGGAATTTTGTGGTATATAGTGACGCATCGCATAATGGACTAGGTTGTGTGCTTATGGAAAATGACAGGGTCATTGCATATGCATCACGTCAATTGAAGGATTATGAGAAAGGGTATTCGACTCATGATTTGGAGTTAGCTGTGGTGGTGTTTTCTCTAAAGATTTGGAGGCACTATCTTTAAGGAGAGAGATGTGAGATATATACAGACCATAAAAGTCTAAAGTATATATTTACATAGAAGGATTTGAATATGCGATAGAGAAGATGGCTGGAGCTGATTAAAGAATATGAATGTGAGATTCTTTATCATCCTAGAAAGGCGAATGTTGTAAGACCCCAACTTTTATGAATAAAGATTTAATTTTTTCTAAATATCATTTTGATTAATAAGGTTTGGATTTGATATAATGTTATAGTTGTAGGTAATATTTACAAATTTTGCAAAGTAAGCAAGTTGTCATAAAATATTCGTTTGGTCGGGAAATATTCATTCTATCAGTGAATATTCGTATGATGGCACAATCATTGGTGGACCCCACAACAAAATTCTTCATTAGAGTTGGAAAACTTGTAAATAACTTTTTATAAAATAAGCAAAGAAGACTTTTACATCGTTAAATTGTTGAAATACCCGATGATAAAAATACGATGTCTGGCGTGGTTGTACATATAGCCTGCATGTTATACGGTATCTCTACGAATTATTGATGCTTATGTGAGAAGTCACTCAGTTTATTCAATTATTGCAATAGTAGTTGATGCATAGTATCTCACATTGTTGATTCAATTATTGTCACAGTATCATTTGCACAATATTTTATATTATTAAATCAATAATTGAGATGACACAGTTATTTATATTATTATTTGCATTATTGACAATGTCTAGAAAGTTCTGTTGAGGAAAGGGGTTTGGTCACCTAATTGCGCTTGTTGGTCGTTTTACTGATCAATATATGCGTGCAAGTATATACGGTCAACAAGTAATAAAGAGTAAGTAGAGTATCGTTCCCACGGAGAATTAACTAATAAAGTTCACCAAGCACTAGCTCATAACCATTTCAGTCTTATTTAAACGAATGACTTAATATAGTGATTAAAACTATGAAATTAACTAATACTAAATAACCCTAGAATAAAATTAGATAATGAAGACTTGAGATTATAATTTCACCTATTGAATCATTTAAATCAATACACTTCCTGTTAAGCCAAATTAATTATGCCAGATTGTTAGTCGAGAACACGAAAATGAAACATGGCCATCTTTCGATGTACCAAATCCATATCACATATAATCCATAATTGATAGAATACACATGAACACCCACATTACATAAACCACTATATGTCTATGTGATTTACAAATAAATAGGGTTTAAGCCTAAGTCCTCAATTGATTATGAGTGGTGCTTCGATATATGTCTATCCTAAGCACGAATCATACATTCAATCACCATGCAGAACATACAAACACAAGCTATCAAGATCAGATCTAAACTCATACTTCGTCTTTCAAGTTCATATGGATTATCATTGTAATCGATGGCCAATCAACTAAGGAAATAAGCACGAATCTTAATAGACAATCTCATAACAATCAATAAGACTAACAATGAAGTATATCAAAGCAAACTACACAATAAGATCCATAGTAATCTCAAAATAGAGTTTAATTTATGATTGTACTAAAATCCATGATCCACAATTGAATATACATTGAAACATACAAATACAAGTAAAGAAAATTAGGGATTAAGAATATCAAATCTGAGTTTCTTCTCTTGTTTCACTTCTAAAGTTCCAATGATCTTCAATTGCTTTAATCCCCAAATCTTAGCTAATCTAGGATTCTAATCTAATCTAATCTAATAAGGAAATTAAAAAAGAAAAGAAAAGAGCATATGTAATGTAAAATGATCCCCAAGGGTGAAATCCCCTTTTACATACTGATATATCTTCTATATATAAGCCCTGATTGAACCCTCCTCCAAGTTACGCTCCAATTGCACTATTTAGTGAAAAAGTCAGCTCTGGACAACTTCTGAAGTGGCGCGGTCACGCTGGGAATGGCCTGGAGTTGGGCACGCCCACGCTCAAGTAGCAGATGGCATTTTTTTGGTCGAGGGACTGGCACGGCCGCGCCCAAAATACACTAGAAAACCGTGCGCCCACGCCATAGGTTTTCTATTGCAGTATCCTCTAGTAAAACTGCCATAACTTTTGATCCGGGAGGAGTTACGAGGCCTACCACATATGAAAACGAATCTATCGACGAGATCTAAAACTTTCTTTCTTTAAGAATTGAAAAATAATGACGGATGAAGGTCAAAATTGGGTTGAAAGTGACTTCTATGCAAATGGCCACCCAAACCATTGAAGTTCAACGTCCGTTGGTACAAAGGTCATAACTCTTGCATCCGAATTCCGATTGGAATGATTCAAGATGTTCTGTAAAACTAAAAAGAAACTCTACAACATAATCCAAGTTTCAAGCCAAGAACATAAAATGAACATGAAAGCCCAAACGATGTCCGAATTGCTTTTTCTTGCGTTTTCATACCAATAGTCACTCATATAGCTCCCAAGCATAAAATCTACAAAATAAACACAAAATACATGAAAAGTAGCTAAGAAACATAATTATAAGCAACTAATTTAAGTAACAAATACTGGATAAGTAGGTATAAAACCTACTTATCAACGCGCCAATAAGGAGAAGTCCTTATCGGAAAACCCCCTCTTTCTTGGGAATGATCTGGTTGTTAATATTGAGAGTTATAATATTAATGATAAATAAATATTATTAAAAATGTGTTTAGTGAAGCCAAGTGAATTGAGATAGATAAAAATGTTTTTTATGAAGTATTTGTTATAAGTTTGGCTTATTACATAGACCCCCACTTACCCATTTTTCAAAATTGTCGGTAGAAAGTTATCTCCATTTTATTTTATTGCTTATATATATATATATATAATGGATGAGTGTGTGTGTGTGTGTGTGTGTGTGAATGGGATATATATATATATAGGTTTTGTTTTTTTATGTAAAATAGAATATATTATATTTTATTATTTACATAATATTTGCGTAGTCTTGACATTGTCTTTGCATATTAAAATTAAATTTTTTTTCCAAATTAACGCCCTTGAATTAAATCGAATCTTCTTTGTCTGCAAATCAAGTGATTATTTTTCTCAAATAGTATCATGCCATTCTCCTATAAATAGGATGCTTAGTTTACGAATAAAAATCCCACAACAATAAGAGAATTCTTTTTCTATAATATTGAGTGTATTTTTTTTGAGTCAAGAAAACTTTGAGTGTAGCAAATAGTGTAAGTTTTTTTTTCAAGAATATCTCCGCTATACCAGCCAGAAGTACTCTCTTTTTACGGTAATGTGTATTATTTAATTCATATTCACTTACAATATTATTTTTCGTATTCGTAAGGAATTGTATTTTCGTGCAATATTCGTAAGAAATATTATTTTGGTTCAATATTCGTAAAGAATATTATCTTCGTTCAATATTTGAAAGGAATATTATTTTCGTTCAATAGCTGTAATGGATATTATTTTTGTTCAATACTCGTAAGAAATAATATTTTCTTTCATACTCTTTAGTATGTAAGTAATATTATTTTGTTTTGTACTCCTAATTCTACACTCATGTTGAGAAGTATTTGCTTTTATACTCCTTGAAATTAGTAGAATATCATTGAAATTTGCGCTTCATCTAATACCGTTTCACAATGATATTTTTCTTAACATTCTTGTTAAATTTTAATCTTTTCATGATAGGGCACTATTCACAAAATAATATTCATGGGGTACTATTCACCCGAGGTACTATTCATGTCAAAAATTAATTTTTTTTCTGTCCAAATTATTTTTGATACATGAATATTATTTTTGAATTTTACTCCATAAAGCAGTTATCATGTTGACAATTTGGACATTTTAAAATTCTAGATAAATAAAAAATCTTTAATATTTATCCTTGATTTCGTTTGATTGATATTGTCATCATCTTCATGCTTATACTGTGATGAAAGTCAACTTTGGCCCGTAGTGCATAGATAGACTGTTGATTGTTATGATTATGACCAGAAATTATGTATCGGTATAATCATGACCTATAATATTACAAATGATGAGGTAAAAGTCCTTATTGGCCCGTAATGCATTGATGGACAGTTGTTTGGCATGATCATGACCACTAGTGATACTAACGAATATCCTTGGCCCGTAGTGCATGGATAATTCGTGGATGTGATAATAATGAATATCATTGGACCGTAGTGCATGGATAATTCGTGGATGTGATAATAATGAATATCTTTGGCCCGTAGTGCATGGATAATTCATGGATGTGATACTAACGAATATCCTTGGTCCGTAGTGCTAGATAATTTGATGATGTGGATTATTTATTGAGCTTTGTTACAGCGATAAAATATTGATAATAAACTTTTAAATCATAGAAGATAGTAAATATCATGCTCTATTTGACTCTTCTAATGAATTATTTATTCCACTGCAGTTAAACTTGTTGTCTACTTTATTCTATTAGTTTAACACTGTTGAAGGCTAACGATAATTTATTCTGCATTATCTTAGTCATAATATTATTTACTGGGCTAGTTAAGCTCACACTTTGTAATGCCCCAGAAAAATCGGATTTTGGAGAATTAAATTTTTATTTGATTATGTGGATTAAATGAATTTAATTAATTAATTATGGGAGTAAGCTATTTGAAGGTCGTTCTATGACCTAGACATATTGGAATGTCGTAGTATTTTAGCTATGTGGTAGAATTAAAGTGTTTGAAATTCCAAGACGAAAATAAAAGCTTTCTGAGAAATTTTTTGAAAACATTATTCACGCATTTCTTCTCGGGAATTATTTTTGAACTTCCGAGAAATACGTAATGATAGAATTCTAAGACGAGATGGAATATCCAATAATATTTCTGTTATGGCAAACACAAATTTTTGCCTGCGGACTTAAAACCTAACGATTAGGGAAAATGAATTCCGAGAAGGAATTTAAATGCGTATAATTAATTAAAGCAATGATTTTATGATACATAAGTATTGTACGAGGTAATGAATGCGAGTATAATACGAGGTATTATACGAGCATGTATGAATGATGGAATGTTGTATATTAAATAAGTATACGAGTTAGAATACGTGATGAATACATAAATTATACGTTATAAAACTTTAAGCTAATTGTATTGGACTTATAGGATTATGTAGAACATTGTAAAGTCCAATGAGAATTGCTAAGGTCCAAAGGTAGGAATGGATGAGTCTAATTGGAATTAAAGTTAAGGTCCAAGGTTGTTTAATTGCAAGCCCAAGTATAAGTTAAGATAAAAGCCCAAAGTAAGAACTTATGGGTTATTGGATGGTTTAAACCCATTGGGCAAACCATAGATGATCCAAAGTAGTGAGCAAGTAAACTTAATGACTAAGTAAGGGTGGTGAACAAGAAGACTTAATGACCAAGTGTTGTGGGGAACAAGTTAACTTGGTGATTAAGAATGGAATAGTAAGGAGGTGGCTTAAGGATGTGGAATTAAGGAGGTGGGATTGGATTATTGACCATTATGCCCTAACCTAGCAACTCCTATAAATAGTAAGCTTTGGAATTCATTTATTCCTTGTTCAAAAACACCAATAACTTATAGCTTATTGGTTGGAGAGAATAAGTGAGAATAAGCTAGTCTTTCATATTTCAAGAAGCAAGAAGAAGATCAAAGATTAACCAAGTGATATTAAAGGGTAAGCAATCTTAAACCATGAATCTATTTCTCTTCAATTGTTAGAGAGATGGGTAGTGGTAGAACATGTATGCTATGGAATGATAAAAATGATTAATTAATAGACTTAAGCCGTATAAGTCATCAATAAGCTATTCGTAATCATATAAAATATGAACTAGAGAAAAACTTGTAAGAACTTGTAATATGTTTACAATAATGAAATTTATATGATTAGAAGATGAGTGAATGATGGTTAAAAGATTTAGACCATGTTAAGTCAAGTAAAGTAAAATCATAAGTAGTTTATACTTTTATAAGTTATAAACTCATGAAGAATAAGTAATAACTTATCATATAAATAAGTTAATGTAATATATATGTTAAGATGTTAATTCGATGGATTGAATTCATTTGAAACGATGAATAAATCATAAGTAATGAAGTTATGCCGGAATTTACACGATTAGACGATACTCGTCGAATTCGTGAAATTCTCGGAATGGAAGTTGAATTTTGATATTAAGCTTGGAAACATTGGTTTTCAATGGAGACAAGTCTTATTTGGCTCTATAGAGTTGCGGACTCAAGAATGACCGAATTTCAACTTAGAACGAAGAAACGAACGTTGAACGTTCACGAACGTTTATCGTTTTCGTTAAAAATGGACTAATAGGTGAATTTTTATCAAACGAAGTCAAATAGATAAAATTCTTACATGAACGCATAAAGTATGTAATTTATGAACTTTAGGCTTTTGAACGAGCCAATTCAGACTTATAACGAAGAAGTTATGCGTCCGAGAATTTCGCAAAATTAAAAGTTTGTAAAATTTTTCTAAGGCACAAAGCGCGGCTCCAACCCAAGGCCAATTGGTGGTATTGCGGCTTGCAAAGCTCAGTCATCACGACTTCTCATCGAAGTTTCTTAAGTTCATAAGCGTGTGCATATAATATGAGGACTCGCATGCATAACGCCGAGTCCGAAACCTTGACCACTGATGTTTCACGTTGCGGTATCGGCTTAGAGAGAACAAGTCAAGGCGCATGATGCTAGTCCTAAATTAAAGATAGTCATGAAAGCCTGTAGGTATAAAATGAATGTAAAGTGATTAATTCAAGTTAATTTACTTTAAAGAAATTGAAGAAATATCCTTAGAAGATGTTAAAGACCTTAAGTATTATCACTGAAGGTCGACGAAAGATTAATTGGAGGTAAGAACAACATAATGTGTTAAGCCGGCTATAGAAATTTGTTGACCAAGTTGATTATGAATCCAATGGTTTGCAATATAAGTATGGGTCATGTAATTACTTAATGAACATGAGAAGACCTTTCCTAAATCACTGTTATAGTAATGACTTTAGGAATTTAATGTTGTTTAATGAGTAGTTAAATCACTCTCTGTGGGATCGATCCTTACTATTGTGCTAATTGTTTGAATTTGTAAAGTGAAGGTGAGGTTAATTTAGGAGTGTAAATGACAACTCCCAGTACAATGTATTTGGCGACTCAGAATGGGTTATGTATACCTATTTTGGGGGCGTCACTGTTGGTATCAAAGCTTAGGGATATGATCCCTGGCTGAGAATTAAGGCTAGAACTAGGAGGGGAGAGACGGGTAAATCCTTCGCTAGTGTGTCATACCTAAGCTTATTTGTTATTTAATTGGTCGGTCGAAATATAGGGATAATATGTGGCATGTCAATTAACCATTTTTTTATGGCAGTGTTTGAAAATGATAAGCAATGGAGCACATGAGACCGTTGAGTCACCGCCGATCAATAACCAGGATAATGTGCATCAGGAAGGAAATAATCCTCGTGTAAACAACCACACCAACCAAATGACGAACGATGGTATGTTTAGGAGCTTTTTAGAATTTATGCAACACCAAACGAGAGAGATTCCTATTCAAAATGCAGGTGGAATCAATGGCAACTAACGGCTGGTCACCGCTAAGAAATTGAAGGAGCTTGGACCACCAGAGTTTTTGGGAATGCCAGAGCCACTAAAGGCAAATACATGGATTAAGCAGATCACCAAGATATTTTATGTCTTAGGATGCTCAAAGGAGCAAAAGGTTCCCTTTGCCACCTTCATGTTGCGAGGAGAGGCAGATTACTGGTGGGAATCTGTAAAACGTACTCATCTTTCGGCACTAAAAATGTTTTGGGAGAAGTTCCAAGAATTGTTCAATGACAAGTACAATCTAGATAATATTCGTCACACGGAGGATGTGGAATTCATCAAGCTGGAGCAAAAAAATATGACCACATCGGAATACAAGGCTAAATTTGCGGAGTTATCCCGGTTTCACTCGTACAAAACCATAAAAAGACAACACTTAAAATATGACATTTTTATAAAAACTGTTGTGGTATTTTTTTTACAGCATTTTTTAACAAAATGTTATAGATACATATGAAAAAAAGTTATGTATTTATAAGGGGCAATTTTAGGTTTTACTTGAAACCCGAACTCAAAGCTTTCACGATACCATTTCTATAAGTTGAATAATACAATAGTAATATTACATTCAAACTTAATTTACATACATCAAAGTTTACTTCCTGTGCTGAGACCTTCAAATACATTCCTTACAATACTTGAATAGATACCAATGCAACTATAACCATTAACTCATAATACACACTTATTCGATCGATTTTCCTTTTCCTTTGATCGTGCTCGAGCCTTCAAAGTTGCTCATACATAACTGAAAACATTTAATTTAAGCAAGGATGAGCATTTGAGTGCCCAGCAAGTAATAGCAATTATATATATAAGCTGAAAGAATATAAGTATGCTCTTTCCATAACACTTCTACAATGAATCGAAAGTTGTGAAGTAATCTGTACTGATAAAAAATTCACATAACAATTCTCTTTCAATTTCTTGAAATTAGGCTCCACCCATGAATAGGGTTTAAGAAACATACTATGAACATTGTTTTTCATTTTCGAAAAGGTTTAGCAGAAATTCATCCGTAAACCGTCATAACTTACGGGCACGGAGGGTGATCAGCCCCGTTGTACCCTGTATTGATCAATACTACATAACTTGAACGAAATTCATCGCTCACCCTTTGTCCGCCGAAGCGCATAAAAATTTTCCCATATAGGGATGTTCATACATGCCTAGTTCCAAACCCGAAGGTTTTTAATCTTGCTCACAATAATATGTAATTCAACATATATGTATACGGGTAATTGACAAAGGTATATCAACATGTGAATAAATGCCATGATTATCCAAGTGGGGACACTTGTATAACCATTTAGAAATCAACTTAACAGAATATATATCTGAGCTAACATGTTGATAATCAAAGCATACAAAATCATGCACAGAATAGAATAAATCAAAACTTCTTACTCATGTCCATTGCATAAAGGAAATGCAAAGGTAGGATACTCTTTGATTTTGATTACAAATCTCAACTTAGGTCTTATCTCTTTATCACAACCTATCAATAAGCGGTCATTCGTTCGATTAGAACAATATATCATAACACATAGTAATCTTGTCAATTACTTGGCCAAGACATAGTCTAATCACGCCATCACATAATCGCAAAGTGATCATACTTTCTATTCTATACTTTTATACATTCTTCAAATATCTCACCCATGCTCTTACGTAAGTCTTTTTTTTTCTATTATAGAATTCGACAGGTTGTTGCATGCATCTTGAAAGCTGACTTTTAGGGTAAAATACTTGAGTCTAAGACTCTTATTCTATACCTCCACATCTCAGTAAATATGAGACATTTTACTTTTAATCATTTTCAATTTTCCGTAAATTGAAAAATTTAAAATAAATCAAATCATCACTCAAGGGCTTATAGTGATATAACTTTATACTATGGGTGCTCTTCATCAAATCTCGACTTCATAACCTGCTTCAAGTCAAATTAGTTTAGTTTGGCCTTATAACTTTCAAACATCTAATCATAATTAAATGATTTAAACATTAAACAATTCCATTAATTTATATTAAACTATTAATGAAACCATTGCAAAAATATAAAAGTTATTTATAATAACTCAAACTATTTTTAAAACATTTATATTATCCTTAAATGATTTTTAAAACAATTAAAATCATTTTTAAATAATCACCATTAATATATAAATATTAATGTACTATTCATACAAATATTAAAAGTCATTAATTATAACTTAAAATATTTTTAAATCCTTAATATCCTCTTTAAATGATTTTTAAATAAATAAAACCATTTTTAAACTATTTATTTAATAATAATTATTAAATAAACTAAATATCATTAATATTATCTTAATATCATTAATATTAAATTATTAATAAAATTATCCTTTAAATATTAAAAGTTATATTTTATAACTTCAAATATTTTTAAATACCTTAATTTCATTTAAAATGATTTTTATAATATTAAAATCATTTTTAAACTAAATTATTTAATATAATCATTCAATAACTTTAATATCATTAATATATAATTAATTAATGAAATTCATCACAAAATATTAAAAGTCATGGAAAATAACTTAAAATATTTTCTTATACCATAAAATAATTTTTCATGATTTTTCATGAATTAAAACTATTTTAAATAATTTATTTAATATTATAATTAAATAAATAAATACCTTTTATATTCCAAAAATACTAAATTTTTTGAAATATACTTAAAAATAGTTAAAAACTATTTTTCGGACTTTAAAATAATTTTTCATAATTTATTTGGTATTTTTAATAATTAAAAACTAATTTTTCTAATTTTTAAATTAATTTTCTAAAATCGAAATTAAAATAATTAAAACGTCACACTAAAAAGGCCCCTATAGTGACAGTAACTGTCATATAGGTGTTCTTGAGCCTACCCAGATCTTCATAAGGCAGAACCGAATGGGCTACTTTGACCGTGTATAACTCTCTCATCTTAACGAATTTGGACAATCTATAAATTGGGTCTTGTAGAGGAAATACTAGTCTACAATTACCAACAATCATAACGTTTAAACAACATCAGATCTGGGAGAAATAATCTATCAAAGTAGCTTCCAAAGCTGTTCTTCACAAAGAACAGTTCGAAGTGCCTACTTTGGACCTCTATAACTTGATGATCGTGCAACGTTTACGTGATCTATCAATTCCAGTGTGTAGACAACATGTAGGACTACAATTCTAACACTTAACATCATCATAAAAACAAGAAATCAAGCAGATAAAGTAGTATGGTCAAACCTTGTCGGAAAAATCAACACTTAGAAAATTCCGGGTTGCCTGTAATTTTTCCGGTCGATAATCTTGGCCAACCAACTTTGACCTTAAATAACTCTTAATCCGTAATATATATGGACTGATTCTTTTTTTGGAGGTTAAATACCACATAACAAGCTACACATAACAACCTTTAGAACACAAAACACATTAAAGATAACAAGATATATAAGGCTCGACATTTTCCAAAAAATATTTTACGTTACTTAGAATATTTTCGGGTTTGAAGAATAACAAATGGCCAATGCTTGGCCAACCCACTTTGACCGCTTATAAATCCCGATCTACAATATCTATGAACTTGATTCCTTTTGGAGATTATAGACCACATATCAGGCTACGTAAAACAACTTTTAAACAACAAACCTTGTGATCGACCAAAGAGTTATAGCCTCTGACATTTGTTATCAGAACACAGAAATGAAAATTTCCAGATTTTGAAGATCTTCAAATCCGAGCTTCTGAATGTTATGGAATCAACATCAAGCAACCCAGATCATCCTTAGACACTATAATCAACATGTTTTAACATTTAAACATAACATCTAACACCAAAAAGTTTAAGAAAAATCAAGCTAGGGTTTATACCTTTTTAAGCTTTGATTCTGATTTTTGGCTACTGATTTGTTATTGGTGTGAATGGGGCTTGTTTATAGACTGATATGTTAAGAGAATTTCGTAGGTTTAAGCTTGGGAGAATGAAGCCAAGTGCTTGTGAATAAATAGGCCAAAAATGGTGCATTTCTCTCTCTGATCCATAAAATAATGCATGAAATGATTATAATGGTGATTGATGGTAATACTACGTATTTATAGGTGATTTCTACATGGGTTGGCCGGATTTTGTGGACAAGTGGTAGCAATAAGACATAAATAATGCATTTTCCCTTTTCTTTAATTTATAAATTTTTTTTTAAATACATTGGATGCTAAAGTGGGATGATTCCCTGTTTGATAGTTGATAGCATGTAGGTAAGCATGTTGGGCATCCTTGTTGCAAGATCCCATCAACAATGTAAGTAATAATACACTAAAAATGACAAAATGGTATTTTGGTCATTTCACATATAATTCCAAGGCATTTTGTAAAAGGCCATTAAATGTAATATTTAACCATTAGATTATAATTCTTACCATTTACCAATTAATTTCTATCATTTGGTAATTTAAAACATTTATATAATAACATCGTAATTAAATCCGATAATTTTAAATTAGGGTTTTCTATAGAAAATTAGGTTTTCTAATTAGGGTTTCTTAACGTTATCAATTAGGGTTTCCTAATTGACCATTAGGGTTTTCTAATTATCCATATGATCTAACACACCATTACGATCTCTAACTTCAACCGATTAGGGTTGTAATAATTAGGGTTTGTCCTAGTTATCGCCGTAAAATAGTAATTAGGGTTTTTCTTATAATTACCGACATTCGTACACAAGAATTTCATATACACAAAACTTCATATACTACTCACCATTTCTCATAACCGAGTTTAATAATTAGGGTTTCAAAAGACGCGGTAATATGCTTTGTGACCTAATTGATAAATCATTGCTCAATATTACCTATCACAGACATACACAGTACATAATTATTGTACTGTAAAATTATTATAACAATAATATAATATTATTATTCTCATCTCTTGATCACAATCCCAATTCAGGGTTTGGATCTCATATCTGACTTCTCTTTCTTACACAGCATCAATAATCAAGTTAAAATAATTAACTTAAATATTCTCATAAATCATATAATAAAATATTTATTATATAATTCTAATTATCACTTCATATATTATTTCCAATCATGTTATAATGGAAAAATAATTAATAAAAAATATTTCGCCTTCTGAAATTAATTACCATAAAATATAATTTGTAGTAATTAATAATTCCAAAATTATTTCTAATTTTTCAAGTAATAAATATATTCATATTTATCGTCATATTACTCGACACTTATTCTCGCTATTAAATAAAAAAAAATTATACGCAAAATTTCTTAATTATTTTATTTAGGAAATCTTTGGTTATTACATTACCCTCCACTTATAAGGATTCCGTCCCCGGAATCACCGCTTTAAAAACTCATATGCTCTATGGAAGGTACATAGCATATAATCAATGTACGTAGATCTCGATCATACTTGATCGAATCGATCTTTTAACTATTCTCCATAACGCTTGTCTATTCGATAAGCGTAAATTTGATTTCTAAAAGAACTCAAATTCCTTCCTCAAAATTTCTTTAATAAAGTAATCTACTATATGTATATATATAGGAAAATCATATAAGACACATAAGTTATTCAAATAACACCTGGAGTTCTGTTTCCAGCTGCCACCGTATCCTGGACCGTCATGTTGTAGACCCTCGTAGTTGGGTTGTTTGTTGAAATTGGTTTCGTTGTCGCCTATATCTTGCTGTCATTTCTCGTATTTGCATTCCTTATCTCACTTCTCCTTCTTGAATAATCTTTCACCTTATACTCCATTGATTCACAAATAAAACATTACATTATACATTCTTGAATTGGGACAATTGGAAGAGATATGTCTCTTTTGCCCACAAACTTTCTCTTTATCTCATTTCCCTTTTATCGTATAGGTGATAAAAGTTATATTTTGCCCTTTTCGTTATCCTAACTATCATAAACGCTTCTACTGAGTCACTTAATCCTCTATACCCTAGAAATAGGATTGCCTTAAAGTCTTTGGCGTTCGACGTTCGATTATCTGGTTGATCTTCCGCGGCTGGTTTTCGTTTTCGTCTCGGTGACATAATCATAAATTATTCTTCATTTCCTTACATTCTAAGCCTCATCGTATACGTTCGACATATAACACAAAATTTTCTACTCAAATAATCATGTAATCAAAATATTGGATTTGAAACTTGGTTTACTATATTAACCAATATTCAGATAAATATCTGCTACTTTTATAACAACTTACTTCATTAATCCAACTTGTGACACTCATGGTACTTCCAACCATAGCACCTCACATTAATAGAACTTAACATACCATAGCACATATTGCTTTAAACATCAGCTATCCCTTTGTGACTACAACAGTCGGGATTTAAAATCTTGACCAACATAAAAGTTGAAAATAGTTCATTACTTATCACACATATTACATAACATAACCCATACTACTTATCTACCAAGCCTTTCTTCTCGGACATTCATTAAGCTCGATGTCCTTCCATTCCACAATTAAAACATCCACCTTTCTTATAGTTGGGGCAACGATGAGAGGTATGTCCCTCATGACCACAAATATAACATATCTTCTTCCCTTTCTTCTTATCAGGTTTTCCTAAGTCAGGATCTTCTACCTTTATTTTTCCCTTACCTCTCGGAGCTGAACACGATGTGTTTCTTGAGGCTCCTATCTGGTCAATTTGGATTTTGAGCTTATCTTGCTCTTCCATTGTTTCTTTTAATGCTTTTCGCAGTTGAATATTAAGCAACTTTTCTATCTCCCACAACCTTTCTAGTGAAGAAACCTTGTTCTCCAAATCCTGCACTTTCGTTGATGCTTGAGCAGCTTCAACTTTAGTGTTTGAATCACTATCTGTCAAATCCACCATTTCTGGATCTGATGCTACGTTTTCCACGATAGCCACCTCGTCCGATTTGGGTTCCTGGTGAGCTTCTATTTCAGCTGTTGGCCTCGATATTAGCTTGGGGATATGGATCTGATCCTTCTTATTCCACATATCTTTTCCACCAGACATCTACATACATAAGTTACCCTGATTAGCATATAGTATATATACACAGCAATCAAGAGTTTTATATACGTTGTCTCTTATTTTGTTTGACGATAAATTTATTCAATTATCATCGACGCCTATCTCTCTGCCGAAAGGCAGCTCCATCCACTCTGCATCGAATCGTATGAAGGCGATGTCTAAAGCCTGCTCCAAGGTATATATCCTGGTGTCTTTGGCTTCTATCTCAACCTTCAACTGTCCTATCTGTATCTCCCTATGTTCCAACCTCCCTCGTAACTCTGTTAACTCCATCTGTGTTCGGTGAGCAGCGTCCTTGTACTGCTGTTCCAAAATCTAGAGAGTATGATTCTGTACCTCTGCCTGCTTAGCTCTAGCCTTTAAGTCGTCGTTCCTAACTAACAAATCTCTTATCATCTCACTGTCTGTGTACTCCTCGCTAGAGTCCATCGTCTCTTGGGTCAAGGAATTACTATTTTGACTTTCGTCATCCATCCTATGACCACAATAAACGAGACAACATCATTACTGAAATAAAATATATTCATCATTACAATGAAGTAATATTTTATTTAGTACCACTAAAACTCGATGAATCTCGTCAACTCATCATATCCTATAACTTCTCGCCAGAGTACTTCGTCTCCTGGTTCACTGAATATTTATCTTAACTTTCGTCCTCCATTCTACTAAGGTTATAACCTAGGTTTCGCACTCCTAACGTTTATAACCTACAGCTTTGATACCAACCTGTGACATCCCCAAATCCGGGTACTTGAAACCCGAACTCAGTGCTTCACGATACCATTTCTATAAAATTTAATAATACAATAGTAATATTACATTCAAACTTAATTTACATACATCAAAGTTTACTTCCTGTGCACGAGACCTTCAAATACATTCCTTACAATACTTGAATAGATACCAATGCAACTATAACCATTAACTCATAATACACACTTATTCCGATCGACTTTCCTTTTCCTTTGATCGTGCTGAGCCTTCAGTTGCTCATACATAAGCTTGAAAACATTTAATTTAAGCAAGGATGAGCATTTGAGTGCCCAAAGAAGTAATAGCAATTATATATATAAAATTTGAAAAGAATATAAGTATTCTCTTTCCATAACACTTCTACAACGAATCGAAAGTTGTGAAGTAATCAGACTTGATAAAAATTCACATAACAATTCTCTTTCAATTTCTTGAAATTAGGCTCCACCCATGAATAGGGTTTAAGAAACATACTATGAACATTGTTTTCATTTTCGAAAAGGTTTAGCGTAAATTCATCCATAAAATCCAAGGCATAACTTACGACACGGAGGGTGATCACCCAGATTGTACCTGTATTGATCAATACTACATAACTTGAACGAAATTCATCGCCCACCCTTTGTCCGGGCCAAGCGCGTAAAAATTTTCCCATATAGGGATGTTCATACATGCCTAGTTCCAAAACCGAAGGTTTTTAATCTTGCTCACAATAATATGTAATTCAACATATATGTATACGGGTAATTGACAAAGGTATATCAACATGTGAATAAATGCCATGATTATCCAAGTGGGGACACTTGTATAACCATTTAGAAATCAACTTAACAGAATATATATCTGAGCTAACATGTTGATAATCAAAGCATACAAAATCATGCAGAATAGAATAATTACTCAAACTTCTTACTCATGTCCATTGCATAAAGGAAATGCAAAGGTAGGATACTTTTCGATTCTTTGATTACAAATCTCAACTTAGGTCTTATCTCTTTATCACAACCTATCAATAAGCGGTCATTCGTTCGATTAGAACAATATATCATAACACATAAGTCTCGCCAATTCACGGTCACGAAGACATAGTCTAATCACGTCATCACATAATCACAAAGATCATACTTTCTATTCTATACCTTTATACATTTTCAAATATCTCACCCATGCTCTTCTGTAAGTCTTTTCTTTCTATTATAGAGATTACGACAGGTTGTTGCGACGTCTGCAAACTTTTTTATTAGGGTAAATCTTGAGTCTAAGACTCTTATTCTATACCTCCACATCTAAATATCGGACATTTTACTTTTAATCATTTTCGAATTTTCCGAAAAATTAAAAATTTAAAATAAATCAAATCATCACTCAAGGGCTTATAGTGATATAAGCTGTTACTATGGGTGCTCTTCATCAAATCTCGGCTTCATAACTTAGGTTCTCAAGTCACTAGTTTGGTAAATTATAACTTTCAAACATCTAATCATAATTAAATGATTTAAACATTAAACAATTCCATTAATTTATATTAAACTATTAATGAAACCATTGCCAAAATATAAAAGTTATTTATAATAACTCAAACTATTTTTAAAACATTTATATTATCCTTAAATGATTTTTAAAACAATTAAAATCATTTTAAATAATCACCATTAATATATAAATATTAATGTACTATTCATCCAAATATTAAAAGTCATTAATTATAACTTAAAATATTTTAAATCCTTAATATCCTCTTTAAACGATTTTTAAATAAATAAAACCATTTTTAAACTATTTATTTAATAATAATTATTAAATAAACTAAATATCATTAATAATATCTTAATATCATTAATATTAAATTATTAATGAAATTATCCTTTAAATATTAAAAGTTATATTTTATAACTTAAAATATTTTAAATACCTTAATTTCATTTAAAATGATTTTTATAATATTAAAATCATTTTTAAACTAAATTATTTAATATAATCATTAAATAACTTTAATATCATTAATATATAATTAATTAATGAAATTCATCACAAAATATTAAAAGTCATGGAAAATAACTTAAAATATTTTCTTATACCATAAAATATTTTTTCATGATTTTCATGAATTAAAACTATTTTTAAATAATTTATTTAATATTATAATTAAATAAATAAATACCTTTTATATTCCAAAAATACTAAATATTTTTGAAATATACTCAAAATAGTTAAAACTATTTTTTCGGACTTTAAAATAATTTTTCATAATTTATTTGGTATTTTAATAATTAAAAACTAATTTTTCTAATTTTTAAATTAATTTCTCGAAAATCGAAATTAAAATAATTAAAATCGTCAGCTAAAGGCCCCTATAGTGACGTAACTGTCGCTTATAGGTGTTCTTGAGCCTACCTGAGATCTTCATAAAAGTAAAGGCAAGGTGGGCTACTTTGACCGTGAATAACTCTCTCATCTTAACGAATTTGGACAATCTATAAATTGGGTCTTGTAGAGGAAATACCAGACTACAATTACCAACAATCATAACGTTTAAACAACATCAGATCTGGGAGAAATAATCTATCAAAGTAGCTTTCAAAGCTGTTCTTCACAAAGAACAGTTCGAAGTGCCAACTTTGGACCTCTATAACTTGATGATCGTGCAACTTTTACGTGATCTATCAATTCCAGTGTGTAGACAACATGTAGGACTACAATTCTAACACTTAACATCATCATAAAAACAAGAAATCAAGCAGATAAAGAATGGTCAAACCTTGTCAGAAAAATCAACACTTGGAAAATTCTGGGCTGCCCAGAATTTTTCCGGTCAATGCCGGTCAACCAACTTTGACCTTAAATAACTCTTAATCTGTAATATATATGGACCTGATTCTTTTTGGAGGTTAAATACCACATAACAAGCTACACATAACAACCTTTAGAACACAAAACACATTAAAGATAACCGAGGTATAAGGCCTGACATTTTCCAAAAAATATTTTACGGACACTTAGAATATTTTACGGGTTTGAAGAACAATAGGTCAATGCTTACGGTCAACCCACTTTGACCGCTTATAAATCCCGATCTACAATATCTATGAACTTGATTCCTTTTGGAGATTAAAGACCACATATCAAAGCTACGATAACAACTTTTAAACAACAAACCTCGTGATCGACCAAAAGAGTTATAGCCTCGACATTTATTGTCGTAACACGTAAATGAAATTTTCAGATTTTGAAGATCTTCAAATCAGAGCTTACGAATGTTATGGAATCAACATCAAGCAACCCGGATCATCCTTAGACACTATAATCAACATGTTTTAACATTTAAACATAACATCTAACACCAAAAGTTTAAGAAAAATCAAGCTTTAGGGTTTATACCTTTTTAAGCTTTGATTCTCGATTTTTTTTCTCTTGATTTGTTATTGGTGTGAATGGGGCTTGTTTATAGTACCCGATATGTTAAGAGAATTTACGTAGGTTTAAGCTTGGGAGAATGAAGCTAAGTGCTTGTGAATAAATAGGCCAAAAATGGTGCATTTCTCTCTCTTGGATCCATAAAATAATGCATGAAATGATTATAATGGCTGATTGATGGTAATACTACGTCTTTATAGGTGATTTCTAGATGGATTGGCCGGATTTTGTGGACAAGTGGTAGCAATAAGACATAAATAATGCATTTTCCCTTTTCTTTAATTTATAAATTTTTTTTTTAAATACATTGGATGCTAAAGTGGGATTATTCCCTTGTTTGATAGTTGATAGCATAATTAATATGCTATGACCTAATTGACCGTCATTGCTCAATAATATCTGTCCGCACATACACAGTACATCATTATTGTACTATAAAATCATTATAACAATAATATAATATTATTATTCTCATCTCTTGATCACAATCCCAATTCAGGGGTTTGGATCTCATATCCGACTTCTCTTCTTACACGTAATCAATAATCAAGTTAAAATAATTAACTTAAATATTACAACAAATCATATAATAAAATATTTATTATATAATTCTAATTATCACTTCATATATTATTTCTAATCATGTTATCATGAAAAATAATTAATAAAAATATTTACCTTCATGTAAATTAATTACCATAAAATATAATTTGTAGTAATTAATAATTCCAAAATTATTTCTAATTTTTAAAGAAATAAATATATTCGTATTTATCGTTCACTTATTCTCGTCATTAAATAAAAAAAATTATACGCAAATTTTCTTATTTATTTTATTTAGGAAATCTCGGGTTATTACACTCTCCCTCTCTCTCAACTCCATGACTTCCCCAACTCTTTCTCAAATCCATGACTTCTTTCTCCTTCTTTGAAGCTTAATAGGAATTTTTTTACTACTTCCCCAACTATGGATTTATATTTTTCTAATTTAATCCTTTTTGGGCTTTACAGACAAATGTTATATACTATAGAGGAGCCATGGTGCCCTTGGTGTCGGCGGTCACCTACGCCATTCGCAAGGCTTTGAATTCACCCGTGGAGTTCATGTAACTTAAAAACGCGAACAATGAAGAATCAGGACTATAAACCAAAGCAAATACGACACTTGCAACTCAAAAACGCGCAGTGTTTCCCCCTCTTCCTGAATCATAAGGATTATCATAATTGTTATTCATTTTCTCATATTCATATGGGGTTTTAATTTGTTACTATCATCAAATCTTCATTTAGTTTTTTCAATTTCACTGTTCAGAATTTTGAATTCGACGATATAGGGTTTAAGGAACTGGTATTCTTACTTTTTTAGGGTCTTCAATTTGTATGAGGCTTTAGGTTTTAGTAATCTATTAAATTCGTAGTTTTTAATCGTTTCGGTGATTCATGAAGGTTATGTCATCGGATAAGATGGAGAAGGAAACGAAGGTAGCTACTGAAGACCCAAAGATTGATTTATTTGAAGATGATGACGAGTTTGAAGCATTTGAGATCAATAAAGATAATTATTCTGGGCTCTTTTTCTGTGCGCTTTTCTTTATTTTTGAATTCTATTACTGTATGACTTTATGCACCTTGTAAAAAAAATAATCTTGGATTTGCTATTGTTAATATTATTTATTTATGTGGTATTTATATTTATATTTGAAGTATCGGTTTGTTTCTCGGATTAAGAGTTAAACTTGTGAATCACTTTGTAACTTGCGTAATTCTAATTAGTCATAGTACTACAATATTGCATTCTGCATTACCAATATTTGTTTGTGTCTATAAGTATTGAAGTTAAAGAAATCACTAAAGCTATGCTTGTTTCTGGAGAAGCTGGGTTCAGTACTCTTTCTTCTTCTTCTTCTTCTTCTTTGTGATAAAGAGCTTGTTCTGCATTACAAAAGTTACATCTTTTGTTTGTAAATGAATAGTAGGTTTTATACCTATGAATCCAATATTATTAAACTTAATAATTGTTATCTTTAATTGTTTTTTAGTATCTTTTTATGTGTTTTGTGTTTATTTCTTGTAGGATGGAGCTGGAGGGACAAATTGGTCATTTGGGAGAAGAAAAAGGTCAAAAATCATTAAAATTAGAGCTGAGTGGCATTTTTGTAATTACGCGATCCTGGTCAAGCTCCTAGGCGCTTGGAAATGGCCTGGGTTGAGCGCCTAGGCGCTCATGTGCGGCTAAAGATGGATTTTTCTACTTCTAAGTGGGTTCTTAAAGCCAAGAAGGAATCTAAAATAGGGCTGAGACTAATACAAATAGGAGAAGACTTTAGAAAAAATGTATCACTCAATTTTTCAAGAGATTTACAGAGAGAACAACGAAGGAAAACAAGAAGGAGAATTGCAAGGGCTGAAGATCAAAGAGAGAGTATTGGAGCAAATTCAGAGTATCTTCTTCTCTTCTCTAGTTTTATCTTTTGTAATTATCTTGGATGTTTGGATTATTAATCTAGATGATGTTTTTCTTTATTATTATTATGAACTAAATTTTTATTAAGATTGGAACGGAACTTGGTATGTACTTTAAATTGAACTTTCCCATTGAATGAAAGTTGGTTTTTATTGAATTATTTATTATATCTTTTGCTTATTGATTAATTGTTTGGCCAACAATTACTGTGATAATCTATATAAAATTGGAAGATGGAGTATAGATTGAGATCTGGATATGATAACATTTGTTCATATAATCTGATTGGGGTTAATATGATTAACATGTAAGATAGGAATATACATATGTGTCTTTTGTATCCATTGAAAGAATTTGTGCGTAAAACTCTAATTAACTTGATTCACATAGGAATATAGTGAGTTGATTAACTGGGGTATTCTTTGTAATTTTGCGTCTTAAAGATCGGATTTAGGAGGATTTGTTCACGTGTCTTTGGAAGAAGTGCGTGAATTTTATAAAGCATTCTTGGATAATGATTCATATTAAGTAATTTATTTAAATGGGAAGTAAATAGGTTTAAATGAAATACTAAGAGAAGTTGTAATCTTAACCTATTAAATCTGCAGTTAATCTTAACAATATTTCGTAGTTTAAAATAGGATTAATTGCATTAGAATTAGTAATTGATAAATATTAGTCTATTTCCTCGTCAGAACGATATCCTTGCTTGCTGAATATTACAATTGAACGCGTATGCTTGCGTGTTAAAATGCTATTAAGAAATTAGGCAACAAGTTTTTGGTGCCGTTGCCGGGGAAATTAGTTTAATATTTTGTCAATATTAATTTTGGTAGAGTTAATCTTAATTTAAACATTTTTCTTTTCTGTTCTATTCATGTATTCTTAACTATTGTATGCAAACGCGATCGAAGAAGCCATATTTATTACCTTACGAGGAAGACATCGAAAAAATGTTTCAACGATTGCGTAAGTGGGTTAAAGAAACCAAAGAGGCACCTGATAAGAAAGATACTATGGTTGAAGAAGAGCAAAAAGCACTGCGGGATTATGCTATGCCACGGGTTACTGAAATTCAGTCAAGTATTATGAGGCATGTCATTACTTCTACAAGTTTTGAGATAAAACCGGGGACAATACAGATGATTCAAAATTCATGTCAGTTTGGAGGGTTACTGAATGATGATCCGAATGATCACATAGTCAGCTTTATAGAAATTTGCGATACTTTTAAATACAATAGTGTGTCAGAGGATGCAATAAGGCTAAGGCTGTTTCCATTTACTCTTAGAGATAAGGCTAAGAGTTGGCTCCATTCACTACCACCAGGCTCGATTACTACATGGAACGACCTAGCCCAGAAATTTCTTGCAAAGTTACGGAATGATATCTTCTCTTTCATTCAGCATGATTCAGAATCACTATATGAATCATGGGAGAGATTCAAAGACTCATTGCGAAAATGTCCACACCATGGGATTCCTAAATGGCTTCAGGTGCAAACTTTTTACAACGGTTTATTCAGTACAATGAGATAGAGTATATATAGATGCTGCAGCGGGAGGAGCCATTATGGCCAAGAATTGTGATGAGGGGTATCAGTTGCTTGAAACCATGGCAGCTAATAATTATCGATGTGCCAACAAAGAAGAACGGCTCACCTAAGAGACGATCGGGGTTTATGAAGTGGATGCGATGACACATTATCACTTCAGTGACAATGACTGATTTACGCTCTTAAAAAGAAGATAGATGCACTTGGGGTTCAACCAGTTCAGAAAATGGAAACGATTTATGAAATATGTGCAGGTAGCCACTCAAGTGATCAATGTGCAATAAATCCTGAGTCAGTCTAGTTTGTTTCCAGTTATAACAGGTAGCAGGGTAGTTATCCAAACAATTACACCCCAGGAGTGAGAAACCACCCGAATTTTTCTTGGGGTAATAATCAGTCACATGCTCAAGCACAAGCTCCAAGGTAATTATATCCACCTAGATTTCAGCCACATTAACAATCTCAACAACACCCACAACCTCAACAACCTGATAAGCTATCACAAATGGAAGAATTGTTGGCAAGATTGGCAACTTAGTTTGAAGCCACAACGAAAAACTAATCAGCTGCAATAAAGAACCTTGAGAACCAAGTTGGGCAGATAGTTAGTGCTTTGAATACTAGAACTCCAAGTTCTTTACCTAGTGATACGGAGAAAAATCCAAGGAATGATGGAAATGAACAATGTAAGGCAGTTACACTCAGAAGTGGGAAGGAGTTGACTACAGATTTAGATGGATAAAAGAAAATAATTTTGTTGAGGATGGTGAAAAAGAGAGTGGAAATTCGGAAAGTAAATCTGGGGAAAAATTTGTGAAAAAATAACAAGAAGATAAGCAAACAGTAGTCGTACCACCTGTGCCATTTCCTCAAAGATTGCAAAAGCAGAAATTAAATAGACAGTTTTCGAAATTTTTAGAAGTGTTCAAAAAGCTGCAAATCAACATTGCATTTGCATATGCTTTAGAACAAATGCCTAGCTATACGAAATTCATGAAAGATATTTTAGCAAGAAAGCAGAAGCTAGGGGAGTTCGAAACTATAGCATTGACAGAAGAATGTAGCGCAATTCTGCAAAGAAAGTTACCACCAAAGTTGAAGGATCCGGGTAGCTTCACCATACCGTGCACGATTAGACCCCAATTCTTTAACAGATGTTTGTGTGATTTGGGTGCGAGTATTAACTTGATGCCACTTTCGATCTACACTCAGTTAGGACTACCAGCACCAAAGCCAACAAATATATATTTACAACTCGCAGATAGATCAATGACATACCCTAGGGGCATTGTGGAAGACATGTTAGTGAAGGTGGATAAATTCATATTTCCAGCCGACTTCATTATGTTGGACTATGAAGAGGATAAATACATACCCATTATCCTTGGAAGACCATTTTTAGCCACTAGAAGGACATTAATTGATGTACAAAAGGGAGAGTTAACAATGAGAGTCCAAGATGAAGAAGTAACTTTTAATGTTTTCAAGGCTATGAAATTTTTGAAGGGAGAGGAAGAGTGCTTTAGAGTTGATCTGATTGAAGAAGCAACTAGAGAGGTATTTAGTTAATCTATGAATGAAGACCCTCTTGAAACCGCATTGGTTAATGAAAATTTATTTGATGATTCAACTGTGCTAGAATGGGTTCAAATGTTAGACTCAGCTCCGAAGTTCACACGATGTTTGCAAAAAATTGAACCTCTGGATTATTAGGGAAAGCCAGATGAAAAGGTGAAATCATCCTTAGAAGAACCGCCTACCTTGGAACTTAAACCATTGCCTAACCATCTACGGTATGCCTATTGTGAGACTGCGAATTTTATGAAATGAAAGTATTCAATTTTCTTATAATTATTATGTTATTTAGTAAATGGTTAAATTGATAAAGGGTTAAAGTTAAGAGTGATATTTGAAAATTTTACAAAGTAAGCAAGTTGTTATTCGTTGAAATTTTACAAAGGGTTAAAGTTGTTATTCGTTGAAATTTTACAAAGTAAGCAAGTTGTTAATTTTATAAAGGGTTAAAGTTAAGGGTGATATTCGATTGGTCGGGGAATAATCGTACGATGGCATAATCATTGGTGGACCCCACAACGGAAGTTTTGTCGTAGTTAGAAAATGACAGAATTATCATTTTATAAACGGCAAATGTGTTACCGTTAAAACTGTTGAACTACCCGGTAGTAAAAGTACAGTAATACACGTGGTTGCATAGTAGCACACGGTATTGATTATTGATGCTTACGTAAGAAGTCACTCAGTTATACTCAATTATTGGTACATTAATGACTGCATCATATCTCTCATATTATTGATTCAATTATTGTCACAATATCATATGTATAATATGTTATATTATTAAATCAATAATTGAGACTACAAAGTTATTCATATTAATATTTGCAATATTGACAATGTCTAGAAGTTCTGTCAAGGAGAGATTTGGTCACCTAATTGCGCGCCAATAAGGAGAAATCCTTATTGGAAAGCCCCCTCTTTCTTGGGAATGACCTGGTTTTTAAATATTGTGAATTATAATATTAATGATGAATAAGTTCGTGTTGATTAAAGATGAAATTGATAGTTCCATTGTGTTGGAATTATTAGTGTTAATGGAAATTGACATTTATTTCGATATTAATTGATGTCTGGAAGTTATACTGATCAATCGGGTAATTAACCGAATAAATGAGAAATTGATTGCTATTAATTCACATGATTATAACTATTTGTTCACATGTGTGTACTATTGATTCAAACTCATTTACTATTAGGGGAGTTGATGCAAGATTGATAATACTTGCATGACTAAGTTAAAAATGGAGGTATAGATGGAGGTACTATACTGTAATTCGTATTTTCACATGTCTAGAACTATTGAGTCACATGATTTACTATTGATTCACATGATTTACTATTAGGGGAGGTGGTGCAAGTTTGATAATACTTGCAGGACTAAATTAAAAAGGAACAAAAAGAGGAAGGTATTATACTATAATATTTTGAGCCCCAACATGCGCAATTATTGAAACTATATTTTCCTATAAATAAAAGCTCATTCTTCCTTCATTTCTCACCAATTCACTAAAGCTATAAAACAATTATTATAGAGAAAAATTATAGAGAGAAAGAAGAAGAGAAGTCTGCTACCTATCTACTCCAGTATCCAGTTTCTTTCTAAGGCAAGGGATATTATTATTATAGTAAGGGGTATTATTTCTTTCGTATTCATGAAGAGAGCTTCTGTTATTCCATTCTTTATTATTATGTTGGAATAACTAGTCTATGCGAAGTACCGCATACATGGTGAAATTCTTCTGTTATTTCATTCTTTATTATTATGTTGGAATAACATGTCTATGCGAAGTATCGCATACATGGTGAAATTCTTCTGTTATTCCATTCTTTATTATTATGTTAGAATAACATTTCTATGTGAAGTACCATATACATGGTGTGTAAGACCCAAACTTTTATGAATAAGAAATTATTTTCTCGAAATATATTTTTGAATATTATGGTGTGGATTTAATATAATGTTATAGTTGTTGGTAATATTTACAAATTTTGCAAAGTAAGCAAGTTGTTATATAATATTCGATTGGTCGGGGAATATTCGTTTTAACAGGAAATATTCGTACGACGACACAATCATTGGTGGACCCCACAACGGAAGTATTGTCGTAATTAGAAAACGACATAATTATTTTTTTATAAAAATAACGGCAGAAGTTTTACCGTTAAACTGTTGAACTACCTGGTAGTAAAAGTACAGTAATACGCGTGGTTCCATAGTAGCACACGGTATTGATTATTGATGCTTACGAGAGAAGTCACTCAGTTATACTCAATTATTGCTACAGTAATTGCTGCATCATATCTCTCATATTATTGATTCAATTATTATCAAAGTATCATCTGCATAATATGTTATATTATTAAATCAATAATTGAGACGACAAAGTTCTTCATATTATTAAATTGCAATATTTATAATATCTAGAAGTTCTGTCAAGGAGAGGTTTGGTCATCTAATTGCGCGCCAATAAGGAGAAATCCTTATCGGAAAGCCCTCTTCCTTGGAGCATTCGGGTTGTTAAATATAGTGAGTTATATTATTAATGATGAATAAGTTCGTGTTAATTAAAGATGAAATTCATAGTTCCGTTGTGTTGGAATTATTAATGTTAGTGGAAATAAACATTTATTTCGATATTAATTGATGTCTGGAAGTTTTACTGACTAGTCGGGTAATTAATCGGATAAATGAACAATTAATTGCTATTAATTCACATGATTATAACTATTTGTTCACATGTGTGTACTATTGATTCACATTCTTGTACTATTAGGGGAGTTGGTGCAAGATTGATAATACTTGCATGACTAAGTTAAAAATGGAGGTATAGATGGAGGTATTATACTGTAATTCGTATTTTCAAATGATTATAACTATTGATTCATATGATTGAATTATTGATACACATTATTTACTATTAGGGGAGGTAGTGCAATTATTGATACTGTAATTCTGTAAAGCGTACTCAACCTGCCGCACTCAAAATGTCTTGGGATAAGTTCCAAGAGCTGTTCAATGACAAGTACTTTCCTGAAAGTATTCGTCACATGAAGGAGGTAGATTTCATCAAGCTTGAGCAAAACAATATGACCGTGGCGCAGTACGAAGCTAAGTTTGCCGAGTTGTCTCAGTTTGTATCCCACTTGGTTGATAATGAGGAGAGAATGACACGGATATTTTTAAGAGGTTTGAAACCCGAGATACGTTAATACCTAATTCCTCACAAACTGTGTTTGTATTCAGATGTTGTGGATAGGGCTCAATTATTGGAGAGCGATAATGAGTCAACCCAACCAAGAGAGAGCAACTGACAAGTCGATAATACGAGTGGTAGCAGTCATCGAAGCGGTGCCAACAAACATGGAGGGAATCAACATGCCAGAAATGATAATCAATTCGGTGGTAATCATGGCCATGACAATAAGAGTGGACATTTCAAGAAGAGGAGACTCAACAAGGATAGAAAGACGTCAGCACCAGCACCTGTTGTTAAGAAAGGAGAACGACCACCGGTCGTATGTTACAAATGTGGAGGGGAAGGACACATAAGTCCAAACTGCATGATGCAGTCCAAAGCGTGTTATAATTATGGAAAAGAAGGTCACCTAGCCCGATTTTGTCATGCACTAAACTCAAGTCCAGCTGGGATGAAGGCATCAAAGGGTGTCCCAGACAAGACAAAACCGGTAGTTCAAGGGAGAGCGTTTGTCGTAACCTCACAAAAAGTGAGGAATCCGAACGAGATGATCACAGGTAAGCTAATCATAAACTTTAGCGAAGTTTATACTTTATTTGATACCGGTTCTACCCATTCCTTTATTTCTCCTACTTGTGCTCAACGTTTAAATTTGACTTCAGAGAAATTAAACTTTGACTTATCTGTTGAAACTCCGTTGCGAGAAACCTTCATTACATCCACGATTTATAAGTCTTGTTTGATTTAAATCGGTAACTGCACGTCACCTGTCGATCTTATTTCTTTGAAAATACTTTCATTTGATGTGATTTTAGGGATTAATTGGTTAACTACTCATCATGCTAAAATCGATTATTTTCTTAAGGTTGTTAGCTTTCATATTCCTAACCAACCTATTATATGAATTCAAGTAACCAAACCACTAAAATCAATCACTGCCATATCAAGTCATAAAGTTATTCGTTTATTGAAAAATGGATGTCAAGCTTTCTTAGCCCATGTCACGGATTTAAATAAAGATACGTCAGATTTGAATGATATTTCTATTGTTAATAAATTTCATGACGTATTCCCTGAAGAACTTCCTAGCCTACCCCTAGAGTGTGAAATTGAATTTTATATCGACCTTGAATCTGGTACAAAACCCATTTCCAAAGCCCCATATCGAATGGCTCCTACTGAACTTCAGGAGTTAAAAACACAACTATAGTAATTGTTAGACATCGGTTTCATTCATCCTAGTACGTCTCCTTGGGGTGCTCCTATTCTATTCGTAAAGAAGAAAGATGGAAGTATGCGACTTTGTATTGATTATCGGGAGTTGAATCATGTCACCATCAAAAATAAAATACCGTTGCCTCGCATTGATGACTGTTTGACCAGTTGCAAGGAGCAAAATTCTTTTCGATTGATCTTCGTTCCGGATATCATCAGTTGAAGATTAAAACTGATGACATTCTAAAGAATTCTTTCAGAACTCGGTGCGGGCATTATGAATTCCTAGTCATGTCTTTTGGATTGACTAATGCTCCTGCTACCTTCATGGATATGATGAAACGAGTATTCAAGGAATATTTGGATCACTTTGTTGTCGTCTTTATTGATGACATCCTCATATACTCTAAAACCCACGAAGACTATGAGCAACACTTGAGGTTGATACTTCAAAAGCTTCGTGAAAACAAGCTTTATGTCAAGTTAAAGAAATCTGTGTTCTGGATTGAGGAAGTTGCATTCCGATATCAAATCATGGAATATCTGTTGACCTAACAAAGAATGAAGCAATTCAAAGCTGGGAGCAACCTAAGTCAGTTACCAAAGTATGTAGCTTTTTCGGCTTAGCTGGTTATTATCGGAGATTCGTGGAAGGATTTTCTCGAATCGCTACACCATTAACTCAGCTGACTCGAAAAGATACAAAATTCAGTTGGAGTGAGGAATGTGAGAAGAGTTTTCAAGAACTTTAGAGAAGACTCATTTCAACACCTGTTCTGACAATACCATCTGGCTCGGAGGGATTTGTCATCTACAGTGATGCTTCAGGCAAAGGGTTAGGATGTGTTCTCATGTAACATGGGAAAGTCATAGCCTATGCCTCTCGACAACTCAAAGAATATGATAGGAATTATCCTACTCATGATCTAGAGTTAGCGGCGATCGTTTTTAACGCTTAAGATTTGGAGGCATTACCTGTATGGAGAGAAGGTGGAGATCTATACGGATCATAAAAGCCTCAAATATTTCTTCACTCAAAAGGAAATCAACATGCGGCAATGATGATGGCTTGAGTTTTTGAAAAATTATGATCATACCATCCAATACCATCCTGGAAAAGCGAATGTAGTAGCTGACGCATTGAGTAGACGATCATATGTGGGTATGAGTGCAATATTGTCAGCGCAAAAACCCATTTTGTATGACTTACGAAGGATGGAGATAGAGTTAAAGACTCCAGGGACCCATGTGATGATGGCGAATATACCAGTAGAACTGACTTTAATCGATAAAGTTAAAGTTGCTCAAACTACAGACCTGGAGCTGATGCGTATAAAGAAGAAAGTGCAAGAAGGTGCTATTCTGGAAGAAAGAATCGATGAAGAAGGAATACTTCGAGTCAACTCCAGACTTTGTGTTCCTAACGATTCTGACTTGAAGTATAAAATCATGATGAGGGCGCACAACACACCGTTTGTAATCCATCTTGGGAGTACCAAAATGTATCGTGATCTTCGACATACATTTTGGTGGAGCAATATGAAGATAGAGATAGCGGGATTTATCTCAAGGTGTCTAACTTGTCAACGAGTCATGGCGGAGCATCAAGTGCTAAAAGGTCCATTGTAACCACTTGAAATTCTAGAATGGAAGTGGGAGCACTTTACCATGGATTTTGTTACTGGTCTTCCCAAGGTTTCTCAAGGCATAGATGCGATTTGGCTCATTGTTGATAGATTGACCAAGTCTACTCATTTCTTACCAATACGAGAAACTTTTACACTTGAACGTCTTGCTAGTATGTACATAAACGAGATCGTAAGATTGTATGGTATGCCAGTTTCCATAGTTTTTGATCGAGACCCAAGATTCACTTCAATATTTTGGGTTAGTTTGCAAAAAGCTATGGGCGCAGTTCTGATTTAGTTCGGCATATCATCCTCAAATGGATGGGCGTTGGAAAGGACTATTCAAACTCTTGAATATTTATTAAGACTACGTGTCCTTGAATTCAAGGAAGTTGGGACAAGTTCTTACCATTGGTGGAGTTTTCCTACAACAATAGTTATCAAGCAAGTATTGGCATGGCTCCATTTGAGGCGTTGTATGAAGACCCCAACTTTTATGAATAAAGAATAATTTTCTCGAAAAATATATTTTTTGAATATTATGGTGTGGATTTGATATAATGTTATAGTTGTGGGTAATATTTACAAATTTTGCAAAGTAAGCAAGTGGTTATATAATATTTAGATTGGTGGGGAATATTCGTTTTAACGGGGAATATTAAATACGGCGACACAATCATTAGTGGACCCCTGAGCGAAGTATTATGTAAGTAGTTAAAAATGACATAATTATCTTTTTATAAAAATAACGGCGGAAGTTTTACTGAGTTAAAAGCTGTTGAACTACCGGTAGTAAAAAAATGCGATGTCTGGCGTGGTTGCATAGTAGCACACGGTATTGATTATTGATGCTTTACGTGAAAGTCACTCGGTTATACTCAATTATTACTACGATAATTCTTTGCATCATATCTCTATATTATTGATTCGATTATTGTCACGATTATCATACGCATAATATGATATATTATTAAATCAATAATTGAGGCGACAAAGTTATTCATATTATTAAATTGCAATATTTACAATGTCTAGAAGTTACATCGAGGAGAGGTTTGGTCATCTAATTGCTTGCGCATGATAAGGAGAAATCCTTATCGGAAAAGCCCCTCTCTTTCACAGGAGCGACACGGTTGTTAAATATTGTGAGTTATAATATTAATGATGAATAAGTTAAGTGTTGATTAAAGATGAAATTGATAGTTCCATTGTGTTGGAATTATTAGTGTTAGTGGAAATCGACATTTATTTGATATTAATTGATGTCTGGAAGTTATCTTGACCCGATCGGGGTAATTAATCGGATAAATGAGCAATTAATTGCTATTAATTCACATGATTATAACTATTTGTTCACATGTGTGTACTATTGATTCACATTCTTGTACTATTAGGGGAGTTGGTGCAAGATTGATAATACTTGCATGACTAAGTTAAAAATGGAGGTATAGATGGAGTCTTATCTTTGTAATTATATTTTCACATGATTATAACTATTGATTCACATGATTGAACTATTGATTCACATTATTTACTATTAGGGGAGGTGGTGCAAGTTTGATAATACTTGCGGGACTAAATTAAAAATGAAAGAAAAGTTGAAGGTATTGTCTTTGTAATATTTTGAGCCCCAAAGCGTGCAATTATCGAAACTATATTTTCCTATAAATAGAAGCTCATTCTTCCTTCATTTCTCACCAATTCACTAAAGCTATAGAGCAATTATTATAGAGAGAAATTATAGAGAGAAAAAGAAGAAATACTACTCTACTATTCCGATATCCGGTTTCTTTCTAAGGTAAGGGGTATTATTTCTTTTTCGTATTCATGAAGAGCTTACATTCATTCCATTCTTTATTATTATGTTGGAATAACTTTTGTCTATCTGAATCTGCATACATGGTGAAATTCTTACATTATTCCATTCTTTATTATTACATTTGGAATATCACATTATGCTTCTGATGATGCTATGCATTCCATTCTTTTATTAGACATTGGAATACATTTGGATTCCATTCTTTATTATTACATTGGAATATCACATGCATGTATGGATTCGGATTATTTCTTTGTTATTCCATTCTTTATTATTACATTTGGAATATCTTATTACATGTGGTGAATTCTTTGTTTATTATTTATTATTACATTGGAATATCACATGCATGCATTCTGGAACACATTCCATTCTTTATTATTACATTGGAATAACATATGCATGCGGTCTGCGTGTGCATGGTGAATTCTTACATTATTCCATTCTTTTCTTATTACATTTGGAATATCACATGCATGCGGATTCGCATGACACAGTTCCATTCTTTTATTATTACATTGGAATAACTTTTATACATGTGGATTATCACATGCATGGTGAATGATCCTTATTATTCATTCCTTATTAAATTGTGGAAATGATGCATCTCGTGGATTACTGCATGGCGGGTGAAAATCCATTTGCGATTTCATATATTCTATGATACTCATTTGGTTAAAGTTTTGGCTTCTATACTCCATGAAATTAGTAGAATATCACGGATATTTGCGCTTCATCCGGTATCTTTTCATGGAAATATTCTTACGAGCATTCTTGAATTTTACTCCTGAAAGCGATATCATGTTGACAATTTGGGCGTAATTGATTTCAAGATAAATTAACTTATAAATCTTTAAAATTTATTCTTGAACTTGTTTTATTGAATTATTATGTCATTGTCATCATCCTCATGCTTATATTGTGATGAAAGTCATCTTTGGCTTACGTGCGTAGAGATGGACTTGGTATGATTATGACCGAGGATTATTCGGTATAATCATGACTGTAATGTTATAAATGATGTGGTAAAAGTCCTCGATGGCACATAGTGCATTGATGGGCGGTTTTTGGTATGATTATGACCGAGGATTATTAGGTATAGTCATGACCATTGATGATTTAATGAATATCCTTGGCCCGTAGTGCGAGGGATGACTCGATGATGTGGTTTATTTATTAAAATTTGAGTCTCGGCGATAAAAATTGATGAAAACATTTTAAATCATAGAAGATAGTAGATATCATGCTCTACTTGACTCTTACAATGGATTGCTTATTCATTGCAGTTAAACTTGATGTCTATTGTATTTTATCGGTTTAACATTGTTGAAGACTAATGATAATTTATTACGCATTATCTTAGTCATAATATTTCTTCTTGGGCTAGTTGAGCTCACCCTTTCTTTCCTTTGTTCTCTTGAGGAAATGAGAGCGTGGCAAGGACTAGTCGGGGAGCGGAGTGATGGTCGGATGATAGCATTAGTAGTCCTCACTATTACATTAAATAGTGTGACAATAAATGTAATGAGGACTCCATTGAGTGTGGATATTGTCTAGATGACAATATTCTTATTAAAACTCTTAGATTATGTTTTGTAATATTTTACATTTTTTGTATAATTAAGTTGTATTTGAATTTTTTGTACCATGTATTTGGCGACTCAAGATGGGTGATGTATACCTATTTTGGGGGCGTCACGTTAATATATCAAAGCTTAGGGATATGATCCACAGGTGAGATGTGAGACAAGAACTAGGAGGGAGAGGCAGGGGAATTCCTTAGCTAGTATGACCTACCTAAGTTTATTTGGTATTTAATTGGTGGATTCGAGTATAGGGATAATATGTGATATGTTAATTAACCCTTGTTTTGTGGCGATATTTGAAAATGGCATCAAAAAAATGTTGAGATAAACAATGAAGCACATGAGGCCGTTGAGTCACCACAGATTAATGCCGGGATAATGTGCAGGAGAAGACAATAATCCTCATATAAACAATAACATGCGATGAAATGGTGAGCGATGGGATGTTCGGAGGCTTTATGCAATTCATGCACGACATCGGTAAAAGCGGCTCTGTCCAAAATGCGGTGGAAACAACGACAACTCTCGGACGGTCACCATTAAGCGATTCGAGGCTGGGACCACCGGGAGTTTTTGGAGAGCCAAAACCACTTAAAGGCGGAGGCGTGGATAAAGCAGATCAACAAGATATTTGATGTCTTGGGATGCTCAGAGAGCAAAAGGTTCCTTTGCCACCTTCGTGTTGCGACGCGGATTCTTTCTTGGTGGGAATCATAAAAAGCGTACTCAACTGCCGCACTCAAAATGTCTTGGGAGAAGTTCGAAGAGCTGTTCAATGACAAGTACTTTCACGAAAGTATTAAATCATGAAGAAGGAGGTAGAGTTCATCAAGCTTGAGCAAAAAAATATGGCCAGGTGGCGCGATCTGAAGCTAAGTTTGCGAGTTGTCTCGGTTTGCGTCCCACTTGGTTGATAATGAGGAGAGAATGGCGGGATGTTTCTAAGAGGTTTGAAACACGAGATATCGTCGATACCTAATTTCTCATAAAGCTGTGTTTGTATTAGGATGTTGTGAATAGGGCTCGATTATTGGAAGCGCGATAATGAGTCAACCCAACCAAGAGAAACAACCAAACAAGTCGATAATACCCGATGGTAGCGATCATCGAAGCGGTGACAACAAGCGTGGAGGAATCAACATGCGAAATGATAATCACTTGATGGTAATCATGGCCATGACAATAAGAGTGGACATTTCAAGAAGAGAGATTCAACAAGGATGGAAAGGCGTCGGCACCGGCACACTTTGTTAAGGAAGGAGAGCGACCACCGGTCGTATATTTACAAATGTGGAGGGAAGGACACATAAGTCCAAAGCTGCGATCACGATCAAAGCGTGTTATAATTGTGGAAAAGAAGGTCACTAGCCCGATTTTGTGTAGTGCACCAAAAGTCGAAGTCCGGTTTGGGATGGAGGCATCAAAGGGTGTCCCAGACAAGACAAAATCGGTAGTTCAAGGAGAGGCGTTTGTCGTAACCTCCCAAAAGCGAGGAATCGAGCGAGGTGATCACGGGTAAGCTAATCATAAACTCTAGCGAAGTTTATACTTTATTTGATCTGGGTTCTACCCATTCCTTTATTTCTCCTACTTGCGCTCAACGTTTAAATTTGACTCGGGAGAAATTAGACTTTAACTTATCTGTTGAAACTCAGTTGGGAGAAACCTTCATTACATCCACGGTTTATAAGTTTTGTTTGATTCAAATCGGTAACCACTTACGTTACTGTCGATCTTATTTCTTTGAAAATACTTGCATTTGATGTGATTTTAGGGGTTGATTGGTTAACTACTCATCATGCTAAAATCGATTATTTTAAATAAGGTTGTTAGCTTTCATATTCTAACCAACCTATTATGCGAATTCAAACAACAAACCACTAAAATCAATCAACATCATATCAAGTCATAAAGCTATTCGTTTATTGAAAAATGGATGTCAAGCTTTCTTAGCCCATATCACGGATTTAAATAAAAATACGTCGATTTGAATGATATTTCTATTGTTAATAAATTTCTGACGTATTCCACGAAGAACTTCTGGCCTACCCCCGGGCGTGAAATTGAATTTTGTATCGACCTTGAATCGATTACAAAACCCATTTCCAAAGCCCCATGTCGAATGGCTCTATTGAACTTGAGGAGTTAAAAACCCAACTACGAGGAATTGTTAGACATCGGTTTCATTAGTCTAAATCGTCTCCTCCTTGGGGTGCTCTGTTACTATTAAATGAAGAAGAAAGATGGAAGTATCGACTTTGTATTGATTATCGGGAGTTGAATCATGTCACCATCAAAAATAGTACCCGTTGCCTCGCATTGATGACTGTTTGACCCGATTGCAAGGAGCCAAATTCTTTTCAAAGATTGATCTTCGTTAGGATATCATCGATTGAAGATTAAAAGCGATGACATTCAAAAGCTTCTTTTAGAACTTCGATGCGGGCATTATGAATTCCTAGTCATGTCTTTTGGATTGACTAATGCTCCTATTTGCCTTCATGGATATGATGAGCCAGTATTCAAGGAATATTTGGATCACTTTGTGGTCGTCTTTATTGATGACATCCTCATATACTCAAAACCGTGAAGACCATGAAAACAACACTTGAAAATTGATACTCCAAAAGCTTCGTGAAAACAAGCTTTATGCCAAGTTGAAGAAATGTGAGTTACGGCTTGAGGAAGTTGCATTCCTTGGGCGCGTGATATCAAATCATGGAATATCTGTTGACGACAAAAGATTGAAGCAATTCAAAGTTTGGGAGCAACCTAAGTCGATGGCCAAAATCGTAGCTTTCTCGGCTTATTTGGTTATTATCGGAGATTTAATGAAGGGTTTTCTCGAATCGCTACTCCATTAACTTTCGGTGACTCGAAAAGATACAAAATTTGGTTGGAGGCGAGGAATGTGAAAAGAGTTTTCAAGAACTTCGAGAGAGACTCATTTATTTTTGTTACGACAATACCATCGGCTCGGAGGATTTTGTCATCTCTGATGATGATGCTTGAGGCAAAGGTTAGGATGTGTTCTCATGCAACATGGGAAAGTCATAGCCTATGCCTCTCTCGACTCTCAAAGAATATGAGAGGAATTATCCTACTCATGATCTAGAGTTAGCGGCGATCGTTTTTTAAGCTTAAGATTTGGAGGCATTACACATATGGAGAGAAGGTGGAGATCTATCTGGATCATAAAAAGCCTCAAATATTTCTTCACTCAAAAGGAACTCAACATGCGGCAATGAGCGATGGCTTGAGTTGTTGAAAGATTATGATCATACCATCGATACCATCTGGGAAAAGCGAGCGTAGTAGTAGGCGCATTGAGTAGAAGATCATATCTTGATGCACGAGTGCAATATTGTCAATATGAAGACCCATTTTGTATGACTTGGAAAGGATGGAAATAGAGTTAAAGACTCGAGGGACCCATGTGATGATGGCGAATATCTGAGTGGAACCAGACTTTAATCGATAAAGTTAAAAGCTGCTCAAACTACGGACACAGGGTGATCGTATGAAGAAGAAAGTGCAAGAAGGTGCTATTAGGAAGCAAGAATCGATGAAGAAGGAATACTTGAGTCGACTCCGGACTTTGTGTTCTAACGATTACGACTTGAAGTATAAAATCATGATGGGCGCGCACAACACACCATTTGCAATCCATCTTGGGAGTACCAAAATGTATCGTGATCTTGACATACATTTTGGTGGAAGCAATATGAAGAGAGAGATAGCGGGGTTTATCTCAAGGTGTCTAACTTGTCAGCGAGTCAAGCGGAGCATCAAGTGCCAAAAGGTCCATTGCAACCACTTGAAATTCTAGAATGGAAGTGGGAGCACATTACCATGGATTTAATTCTTGGTCTTCCCAAGGTTTCTCAAGGCATAGATGCGATTTGGGTCATTGTTGATAGATTGACCAAGTCTGCTCATTTCTTCTGCGTCTGAGAAACTTTTACACTTGAGCGTCTTGCTAGTATGTACATAAGCGAGATTGTAAGATTGCATGGTATGCGGTATCCATAGTTTACGATCGAGACCCAAGATTCACTTCAAGATTTTGGGTTGGTTTTGCAAAAAGCTATGGGCGCAGTTTACGATTTAGTTAGGCATATCATCCTCAAGCGGATGGGCGATCGGAAAGGACTATTCAAACTCTTGAAGATTTATTAAGACTACGTGTCCTTGACTTCAAGGGAAGTTGGGACAAGTTCTTACCATTGGTGGAGTTTTCTACAATAATAGTTATCAAGCAAGTATTGGCATGGCTCCATTTGAG
Organism: Panax ginseng; assembly: GCA_020205605.1. Lineage (NCBI taxonomy): Eukaryota > Viridiplantae > Streptophyta > Magnoliopsida > Apiales > Araliaceae > Panax > Panax ginseng. Next base: position 96,628,255 of record CM035129.1, read on the forward strand.
GCGTTGTATGGAAGAAAGTGTCGTTCTCGATATCTTTGGGATGAGGTGGGTGAAACAACGTTGTTGGGACCGGAATTTGATACGTATGACTACGGAAAAGATTCAAATGATCCGACAGCGTATAAAAACCTCACAAGATCGACAAAAGAGTTATCTTGATCTTCATCGAAAAAGGCGTGGAATTCATATTGGAGATCATGTGTTTGTTACGTGTTGCTCCATGGAAAGGAGTTACAAGATTTGGAAAGAGAGAAAAGCTCGATCCTCGATTCATTGGCCCATTTTAATCCTCGATCGGTAGGAGCGTAGCTATAGACTACGCCTTACTGCTTGAGTATGTCTCTACGTGTTCATAACGTTTTTCACATATCTATATTACGTAAATATGTGAAAGACCCGAACCATATTATTGAATTAGAACCGAGAGAGATGAGATAGGAGATTTTTAACGTATGAAGAGTTACTGTTAAAATCTTGGATAAGAAGGATCATATTCTACGCTCTAAAGTTATACCTCAAATCAAAGTTTTGTGGAGAAACCACGATGTGGAGGAAATGACACAGGAGTTAGAATGCGAGATGAAATCAAGGTATCCTCACCTCTTGACATACAGTCGTACCCCTAATTTTGAGGATGAAATTTCATAAGAAGGGAGGTTGTAAGACCCCAACTTTTATGAATAAAGAATAATTTTCTCGAAATATATTTTTGAATATTATGGTGTGGATTTGATATAATGTTATAGTTGTGGGTAATATTTACAAATTTTGCAAAAAGTAAGCAAGTGGTTATATAATATTAGATTGGTGGGGAAATATTCGTTTTAACGGGGAATATTAAATGCGACAGACACAATCATTAGTGGACCCCTAGCGGAAGTATTATAAGTAGTTAGAAAATGACATAATTATCTTTTTATAAAAATAACGGTGGAAGTTTTACTGAGTTAAAGCTGTTGAACTACCCGGTAGTAAAAAATGCGATGTCTGGCGTGGTTGCGTAGTAGCACACGGTATTGATTATTGATGCTTACGTGAGAAGTCACTTTCGGTTATACTCAATTATTACTCTCGATAATTGTTTGCATCATATCTCTCATATTATTGATTCGATTATTGTCACGATATCATCTGCATAATATGATATATTATTAAATCAATAATTGAGGCGACAAAGTTATTCATATTATTAAATTGCAATATTTACAATGTCTAGAAGTTACATCGAGGAGAGGTTTGGTCATCTAATTGCGGCGCGATAAGGAGAAATCCTTATCGGAAAGCCCCCTCTTTCACAGGAGCGACACGGTTGTTAAATATTGTGAGTTATAATATTAATGATGAATAAGTTAATGTTGATTAAAGATGAAATTGATAGTTCCATTGTGTTGGAATTATTAGTGTTAGTGGAAATCGACATTTATTTGATATTAATTGATGTCTGGAAGTTATCTTGACCCGATCGGGTAATTAATCGGATAAATGAGCAATTAATTGCTATTAATTCACATGATTATAACTATTTGTTCACATGTGTGTACTATTGATTCACATTCTTGTACTATTAGGGGAGTTGGTGCAAGATTGATAATACTTGCATGACTAAGTTAAAAATGGAGGTATAGATGGAGGTACTATCTTTTGTAATTCATATTTTCACATGATTATAACTATTGATTCACATGATTGAACTATTGATTCACATTATTTACTATTAGGGGAGGTGGTGCAAGTTTGATAATACTTGCGGGACTAAATTAAAAATGAAAGAAAAGTTGAAGGTATTGTCTTTGTAATATTTGAGCCCCAAAAGCGTGCAATTATCGAAACTATATTTTCCTATAAATAGAAGCTCATTCTTCCTTCATTTCTCACCAATTCACTAAAGCTATAGAGCAATTATTATAGAGAGAAATTATAGAGAGAAAGAGAAGAAATACGCTACCTCTCTCTACTCTCCGATATCCGGTTTCTTTCTAAGGTAAGGGTATTATTTCTTTCGTATTCATGAAGAGATTATCTTTCTTTATACTTATTCCATTCTTTATTATTATGTTGGAATAACTTTTCTCATCTGTCTACCGCATACATGGTGAAATTCTTACATTATTCCATTCTTTATTATTATGTTGGAATAACTTTTATGCATGCGATCTGTCATCGCATACGTGGTGAAATTCTTACATTATTCCATTCTTTATTATTATTGGAATATCACATGCATGCGGATATCACCATTCTTTATTATTACATTGGAATATCACATGCATGACATTATGCATGGTCCATTCTTTGTTATTCCATTCTTTATTATTACATTGGAATATCACATGCATGCATGATTTTCTGTGACACAGTTCCATTCTTTATTATTACATTGGAATAACACATGCATGCGTGATCTATCGCATGCATGGTGAATTCTTACATTATTCCATTCTTTATTATTACATTGGAATATCACATGCATGCGGATTACGCGTGACACAGTTCCATTCTTTATTATTATTACATTGGAATAACACATACATGTGGATTATCACATGCATGGTGAATGATCCTTATATTCATTCCTTATTAAATTGTGGAAATGATGCATCTCGTGGATTCTGCATGGCGGGTGAAAATCCATTTGCGATTTCATATATTCTATGATACTCATTTGGTTAAAGTTTTGGCTTCTATACTCCATGAAATTAGTAGAATATCACGGATATTTAAGCTTCATCCGAGTATCTTTTCATGGAAATATTCTTACGAGCATTCTTGAATTTTACTCCTGAAAAGCGATGTATCATGTTGACAATTTGGGCGTAATTGATTTCAAGATAAATTAACTTATAAATCTTTAAAATTTATTCTTGAACTTGTTTTATTGAATTATTATGTCATTGTCATCATCCTCATTACTTATATTGTGATGAAAGTCATCTTTGGCTTCGTGCGTAGATGGACTTGGTATGATTATGACCGAGGATTATTCGGTATAATCATGACTGTAATATTATAAATGATGTGGTAAAAGTCCTCGATAGCTTTGTAGTGCATTGATGGATAGTTTTTGGTATGATTATGACCGAGGATTATTCGGTATAGTCATGACCATTGATGATTTAATGAATATCCTTGGCGTAGTGCGAGGGATGACTTCGATGATGTGGTTTATTTATTAAAATTTGAGTCTCGGCGATAAAAATTGATGAAAACATTTTAAATCATAGAAGATAGTAGATATCATGCTCTCTACTGACTCTTCTAATGGATTGCTTATTCATTTGCGATTAAACTTGATGTCTATTGTATTTTATCGGTTTAACATTGTTGAAGACTAATGATAATTTATTACGCATTATCTTAGTCATAATATTTCTTCTTGGGCTAGTTGAGCTCACCCTTTCTTTCACTTGTTCTCTTGAGAGAAATGAGAATGTGGCGGGACTAGTCGGGGAGCGGAGTGATGGTCGAGATGATAGCATTAGTAGTCCTCACTATTACATTAAATAGTGTGACAATAAATGTAATGAGGACTCCATTGAGTGTGGATATTGTCTAGATGACAATATTCTTATTAAAACTCTTAGATTATGTTTTGTCATTATTTTACATTGTTGTATTTAAGTTGTATAATTTTGTACCATAAGTTGTATTTGAATTTTGTACCATGTATTTGGCGACTCAAGATGGGTGATGTATACCTATTTTGGGATCCTTTGTATTCATTCTTTATTAAATTGTGGAAATGATCTGCATCTACGTGGATTATCGCATGGCGGTGAAAATCCATTTGCGCTTTCATAATTTTTCTGACCCTAAAAAATTCTGGAAAAATTTAAAATGATAATTTGATGAGTTTTCTAGATTATGTCCAAAATGGCAATTTTTGGATGTATAGATTAAGAGTTATGAATTTTTTAGGAAAAAACTATTTTAAAAGTAAACCCTTATAACTCCTTGTGGTTAACTCCAAAATTGGTGAAATTTTTATTGGGAGTACATGTATATAACAGGAGTATACCCTGTAAATTTTGGAATTTTTGGACAAAAGTACAATTTATGATAAATGTCTAAATATTTGGCAGTTTTGTCCATATGAAAAATAGTAAATGAATTTTAAAAATTTTGAGAAAAATATATGTTCAATATGGGACTATATTCTGCTAAATCCCAGAAATGAATAATTTTTGGGACTGATTTGGTATTTTTCATGAAAATGGTTTAGTTACGAACATATGAATTAAACATGTTATGTGAAGTTGAAAAATTGGTAAATAAGAGTTTATGGCTTGGAAATCCTATATAAGGTATATGCAGATTTTTGATGAGTGATTTGATCATTGGTGATGAAATCTTATGAGTATGGCATTTTTGAATGATTAAATGCATTATTTGGTAAAGTGTAAACAATTAAAATAAATTGTTTATAAATTTAAGAAGTGATTAAAATATTATTATAATATTAATAATATTAGATTATGAATTTATTAAGTGATTGATAATATTTGGATAAATTTAAAGTCTTTAATATTTATCCTTGATTTCGTTTGATTAATGCTTATATCATTGTCATCATCCTCATGCTTATATTTTGATGAAAGTCATCTTTGGCTTACGTGCATAGATGGACTGTTTATTATTGGTTTTATAGTTGTATATCTTTGGCGTACGTGCAGAGATGGACTGTTGATTATTGGTTTTACAATTGTATATCTTTGGCTTACGTGCAAAGATGGACTATTGATTATTGGTTTTACAGTTGTATATCTTTGGCTTACGTGCAAAGATGAACTATTGATTGATGAGTATCTTTGGCTTATGTGCATAGATGAATTGTTTATTGGTATGATTATGACCAGGGATCAGTCGGTATAATCATGACCCGTAATGTTATAGATGATGTAATAAAAGTCCTCATTGGCCCGTAGTGCATTGATGGAAAATTATTGGTATGATTATAACCAGGTATTATTCGGTATAATCATGACCATTGACGATTACATGAATATTGATTATACACTTTTAATTCATAAAGGATAGTAGATATCATGCTCTACTTGACTCTTTTAAAATACAGTTGTATGTCTTTGGTCTGTAGTGCAAAGATGAATTGTTAATGAATATCTTGGTCGTAGTGCAAAGATGAATTTATTAGTATGACTATGAGCAGAAATTGTGATTTGGTATAACCATGATTTTTGATGTTTCAGGTGAAGATAGGTGATGAAAATTATCTTCGTCCTGGGTGCGAAGAGGAATTTAGAACCACAATTATTCTTATGAGTTATTCATATGATTGTGGACATGAACTTTTGATTGATGTTACAAGGATAAAAAATTGTTGGTGGACTTTTAACATGGAGAAGATAATAGACCTTATGGTCTATTTGACTCTTTTAATGGATTGCTCGTTCCGCTGCAACTATGGTTGAAAAGTTTTATCATCTACCATATGTTCTAAATCTCTGATTTATTATTGATGAAAGCTATTGATAATTTAATTATCTTTAGTCATGATATTCTTTACTGGGCTAGTTGTGCTCACCCTTTTACTTCACAATTCCTTTCAGGTAATAAGAGTGTTGCCGGATCGAGCGGGGATAACAGGGGAATAGAACGGTGGTCTATAACTGTTGAGGTTCTCCCTAAATAGTATGGAAATAATTTTATTGAGAACTTTAGATAAGTGTGTCGTATTGTATCGTCATTTGATATTTAATTTTGGTGAACCGAATAGGGTGAGGTGAACCCAACTTTGGAAGGTGTGTTTGCCACTATCATACAAGATGTCTAATGACATACAACCTCGTGTTATCATAAGGCGAGGTTGTGCACATCCACTTCTTTGAGTATATCTACGAGCACTACCTATATAATCTTGGAGTTTATTTGAAATATAATTTTCACACGGAGACAATGGAGATAATTATATGTCAAGAGAAGACTCACCATTGGAAAGAAGATGATAGTAATCTTCTCATTTTTCTTTGGGGTCTATTGGGTCAACCAAGGATAATTGCGTGGACATATGATATCTATCATAACCTGCACGCATGGCCTCCCATGTACGAAGGTTTCTTTGAGCACTTCCCAAAGATTTTAATTTCTAAAATAATTATTTTGGCGTACTTTTATGTAAAGTACCATTATAAGGTTGTGGTCGAGGTACCATGAGAGTTACATACATTTGTATTAAAACTCACAGTTTAACTGTGGTCGATATTCTCATTTACAGCTCAACAGTTTAACTGTGGTTGTATTCTGGCGACTCAGAATGGGTCGTGTGGACCTATTTTTTGGGCTTCTCACCTACCTTGGTTCTTCTTCCTCCTTTCCAGTTATTATTTCTGCACCACTTGATAAGGTTCAAGAAGAAAAGCTACTAAGGGTACTTCGACAATACAAGACTACTCTTGGGTGGACTCTTGCAGATATCAAGGGGATAAGCCCATCAATTTGCATGCATAAGATTTTGTTGGAAGATGAAGTGAAACCGACTATTGAACAACAACGAAGACTCAATCCCATCATGAAGGTAGTTGTCAAAAAGGAAATCATTAAATGGTTGGATGCGGGAATTATCTACCCTATCTTAGATAGTTCATGGGTAAGTCCGGTTCAATGTGTGCCAATGAAAGGGGGAATGACAGTAGTTGCAAATGAGCATAATGAATTGATCCCGACTTCGAGCGATTCTTTGGTTGGTGGGTGTGTATGGATTACAAAAAATTGAACAAGGCCACTCGTAAGGACCATTTTCCTCTACCATTCATAGATCAAATGTTGGATGTGGCTTGCGGGCATGAGTATTATTGTCTCTTGGATGGATACTCGTGTTATAACTTGATTGCCATCACACCACGATCGAGAGAAGACACATCCATGCCCATATGGTACCTTTGCTTTTCGCAGAATGTCTTTTGGATTATGTAATGCGCCGGCGACATTTCAACGGTGTATGATGGCTTATTTTTCCGATATGGTCGACTAAAATCTCGAGGTATTTATGGATGATTTTTCAGTTTTTGGGGATTCGTTTGATTATTGTTTGGAAAATCTTACTCTCGTGCTCAAACGATGTATGGAAATGAATTTGGTTTTAAACTGGGAGAAATGTCATTTTATGGTGCAAGAGGGAATAATCTTGGGTCATCGAGTGTCATCAAAAGGAATTGAGTTGATAGAGCTAAGATCGAAACCATTGAGAGCCTGCCACCACCTATTTCAGTAAAGGGTATTCGAAGTTTTTTGGGACACGCTGGTTTCTATGGACGAGTTATAAAAGACTTCTCCAAAATCGCGAAACCACTTTGCAATCTTTTGGAGAAGGATGTCCCATTCAACTTTGATCAAGCTTGTCTGGAAGCTTTTGATGTGTTGAAAAAGAAACTAGTTACTGCACCTGTAATCATAGCGCTAGATTGGAGTATCCCGTTCGAATTAATGTGTGATGCTAGCGATTTTGCGATTGGAGCAGTTCTTGACCAACGAAAGGATAAAATTTTCATGCTATATACTATGCTAGTAAGACGTTAACGGATGCCCAACTGAATTATACCACGACCGAGAAGGAGCCATTAGCAATTGTTTATGCAATTGATAAATTTTGCTCATATTTGATTGGGACAAAAGTGATCGTGTTTACGGATCATTCGACAATTAAGTACTTAATAGCAAAGAAGGATGCAAACCGCGATTAATTTGATGGGTATTATTGCTACAAGAGTTTAACTTGGAGATCCGGGACCGAAAAGGGACGTAAATCAGGTTGCTGATCATTTATCACGATTAGAGAATGCAGAACTGAAAAAAATGCCACAACAATGATCAATGAATTTTTCTCGGATGAACAACTGTTTGCGGTAAGGATGGATACACCATGGTATGTAGATTATGTAAATTTCATTGTGAGTAAGGTGTTTCTGCCAGATTTGACAAGTCAGCAGAAGAAGAAATTTCTCCATAATGTAAAACAGTATTTATGGGATGAGCCATTTTTATTTAAACAGTGTGGAGATCAAATAATAAGAAGGTGCGTTCCGGAAGTTGAAATGGAGAATATTCTATACTAATGTCATGCATCTGACTATGGTGGACATTTTGGGGGAGAAAGAACGGCAGCTAAGGTGCTTCAATGTGGATTCTTTTGGCCAACACTCTTTAAGGATGCCCATGCATTTTCATTGAAATGTGATAGATGCCAAAGAGTTGGTAATATATCAAAGCGACAAGAGATGCCACTAAACATGATCCTAGAAGTTGAATTATTTGATGTTTGGGGCATCGACTTCATGGGACCATTTCCATCATCTTTTAGCAACTCCTATATACTTCTAGCGGTGGACTACATTTCGAAACAGGTTGAAGCTATAGCATCGCCCACAAATGATGCTAAGGTTGTGGTTAAGTTCATCCGGAAGAATATTTTCTCTAGATTCGACACTCCTCGTGCAATCATTAGTGATGAAGGCACGCACTTCTGTAATAAGCAGTTCTCAGCTATTCTCGCTAAGTACGGAGTCACTCATAAGGACTACTAAAACAACTCTCTAGAACCATCATTCCACACCCCGACTAGAACTCACTACATTCTCGCCTCCTGAGAAGAAAAATGGAACAAAAAGGAAAAGGGTGAGCTCAACTAGCCTAGTAAAGAATATTATGACTAAGATAATATAGAACAAATTATCGTTAGTCTTCAACAGGGGAAAATCTGATAAAATACAATAGACAACAAGTTTCAGATCAATATTTGCAGCGGAAATAATAATTCATAGATGAGTTACGTGGAGAATGAAATCTACTATAATCTATGAATTTAAAAGTCCATCATCAATATTTTATCCCTGTAACATCAATCAATATACATCTTGAATCAAATATTCATCTTTGCACTACAAAAGCCAAAGATATTCATCACCGGTCATGTTCATCTCAATAATTGTACATCTTTGCACTACGCCAAAGATATTCATAAGAAAATCAACCATCTTTTCACTACATGTGCCAAAGATATTCAAAGAATATCATCATTTAGAGTGAGGATGATGAAAAATATTTTAAAGAAAACGAATCCAAAGAAACAAAAGAACAAATAATAAGGATTCGTACTTTAAATAGTCCAAGTTCAAATATACTTCATAAATAACCATAGTGAAGTAAAATTCAAATGAATGATCAAAACATGGATACAATCAAAGCTAGTATCCATAATAGATATTTTGGACAAAAACAAAATTTTAATTTTTTGTGAATAATGCCGTATTCGTGAATAAGTCAGATACGTGAATAGTGGCCGATACATGAATAGTAACCTCGACAATCGAAAAGACAAGAATTTCACAAGAAAATCTTCCAATATTCCATCATAATGATATTGAAGGAAATAATATCATTTATAAAAAAAAATATCCCTTACCTCAAAAAGAATAATACTTCTAGCTGGAATATCAGATATAACGTTGAAGGAACTTGCACCGTATAGCAACACTCAAAGTATCAAAATACTCACAAGAATACGCTCGATAATATATAGAGAGAAAACTTCAGTTGCTGGTGTGATTTTCAATTCTAACTTAAGTACCCTATTTATAAGAAAATGCTTAGAACACAAAAGCAGAAAATTTAATATAATAATATTATTTTTAATCAAAATTCCTACGCACACCTTGAATCTAATTTCAACAATTTAACATATTTATATCACATGCGGGACACTCACCAAAAACATTTTTCTTTAAAAAAATAATTAAAACTTCAAAAATTAATTATTCTGGAACTTCAGAACTTCAATAATTTATAAAAATTAGCCCTTTTATCAGAAAAATTCAAACCTTATGTCCTTTCCATAGGAAATTCCATTCTCTACAACTTTACAGAAGAAAGGTTTTCCAAATTTTAAACAGAAATTGACCGAAATCCACAAACGGACGATTTTACATGCTATAATCAAATTTCAGTTAAGAAATAGGGTCCACAAACATGTTTAACATGTTTTGAACAATTTTTTGTAACAAAAATACTCCTCCTCCTCATTTATTCATATATCCCACATTCATTGTAAAAATATCACCATTATTATATTAATAAAATATAATAATATATTTAAATGAATTATTTTATCGAAAAGATAAAATATCAATTTTCAACAATTATCACATTAAAAATTTCTCCATCTATATCCACATAAAATGAATATTTTCCTTATTATAATAATCAATAATTAATTATTCACAAATAATATTACGTAATCACAATAATCTGGCTAACCAGTGCCTCCTGTGAAAGAGGGGCTTTCCAATAAGGATTTCTCCTTCATGGCCGCAATTATTAGGTGACCAAACCTCTCCTTATGTAACTTTCTACACATTGCCAATAATGTTATCTAATAATATTATTCAAATAATATGAATTATTTCTCCGATAAAGGAAAATACCGTATGTAGTGACAATTATTGAAACAACAATAATATAAAATATCAACGTAGCAATTATTGAATCAATAAAATAAAATATTGAATAAGAATTATCGTAACAATTATTGAGTAGTGCCTTCACGTAAGAATCAATAATTGGTGCAATATCATGTGGTACTATGTTTTTAACCACCGAGTATTTCAACAGTATTAACGGTAACAACTACGCCGTTATTTAAAAATAACTTGTATTTGTCGTTTTCTTCATTCAATCGTTTTCCGTTATGGGGCCCACACAAGGTCGCTTAGCACCATTGCATTTAATATTCTTTTGTAAGAAGAATATTCCATGACCAAACGAATATTCCCCGACAACAATGAATATTTTATAACCACTTGCTTATTTGAAATATTTGCGCATTTTACCCATAACTAACCACATTAATTAAATCAACCCTTACTATAATAAATAGAGGAAATTCGATTTCATTTAATAATAAGTTGGGGTCTTACAACCTTCCTTCCTTATGAAATTTCGTCCTCGAAATTGACGTACGTACCTGGTGTTTCGAAAAGGTGAGGATACCTCGCTTTCATTCCTGTTTCCAACTCCCAGGTCATTTCCTCTATAGCATGATTCCTCCACAAAACTTTGACTTGTGGTATAACCTTTGTGCGTAGGACATGCTCCTTCCTATCCAAGATCGTGACAGGTACCTCCTTGTACGTTAAGTCTTCGGCTATCTCGTCCGGTTCTAACTGAATAACGTGGTTAGGGTCTTTCACATATTTATGAAGCACAAATATGTGAAAAACATTATGAACACGAAACATACTTAGAGGTAACACGAGTCTATAGGCCACATTTCCTACCCAGTCAAGAATCTGAAATGGACCAATAAATCGTGGATTGAGCTTTCCTCTTTTCCCAAATATTGTAACTCCCTTCCATGGAGCAACACGCAACAATACATGATCCCCAATACTAAATTCCACGTCCTTTCGATGAAGATCCGCATAACTCTTTTGTCGATCCTGTGCCGTTTGTATATGTTATCGAATCATTTGGATCTTTTCCATAGTCATACGTACCAACTCGGGTGCTAACGATGTTGCTTCACCCACCTCATCACAACATATTGGAGAGCGACACTTTCGTCCATACAATGCTTCGAATGGAGCCACACCTATACTTGCCTGATAACTGTTGTTGTAGGAGAATTCCACCAATGGTAAATACTTATCCCAACTCCCCTTGAAGTCTAGGACACAGAGTCTTAATAGATCTTCAAGAGTTGGAATAGTCCTCTCCGATTGTCCGTCCGTTTGAGGATGGTATGCCAAACTGAATCGTAAATCCGTGCCCATAGCTTTTTGCAAGCTAACCCAAAATCGTGAAGTGAATCTTGGGTCACGATCCGAAACTATGGATATTGGCATGCCATGCAATCTCACAATCTCATTTACATACATATGAGCAAGACGTTCAAGGGAATAAGTCTCCCGTATCGGCAAGAAATGAGCAGACTTGGTTAATCTATCAACAATAACTCAAATAGCATTTATGCCTTAAGAAACCGTGGGAAGACCCGTAACGAAATCCATGGTAATGTGTTCCCACTTCCATTTCGGAATCTCAAGTGGTTGCAATGAACCCTTTGGCACTTGATGCTCCGCCTTTACACGTTCACAAGTTAAACACCTCGAGATAAACTTTACAATCTCTCTCTTCATATTGTTCCACCAAAATGTATGTCGAAGATCACGATACATTTTGGTACTTCCAGGATGGATTGCAAATGGTGTATTGTGTGCCTGCATCATGATCTTGTTCTTCAAATAAGAATCGTTAGGAACACAAATTCTGGAGTGGACTCGAAGTATTCCTTCTTCATCGATTCTTGCCTCTGGGATAACACCTTCTTGTACTTTATTCTTCATACGCATCAGCTCTGGATCTGTGGCTTGAGCAACTTTAACTTTATCGATTAAAGTTGGTTCTATGCGTATACTTGACATCATCGCTCTCGTTCCTGCATATAATCTTCTACTCAACGCGTCAGCTACCACGTTTGCTTTTCCAGGATGGTATTGAATGGTGTGGTCATAATCTTTTAACAACTTGAGCCAACGTCGTTGCCGCATGTTGAGTTCCTTTTGGGTGAAGAAATATTTGAGGCTTTTATGGTCTGAATATATCTCCACTTTCTCCCCATATAGATAGTGCCTCCAGATCTTTAGCGCAAAAACGACTGCTGCCAACTCTAGATCATGAGTAGGATAATTCCTCTCATATTCTTTAAGTTATTGCGAGGCATAGGCTATGACTTTCCCATGTTGTATAAGAACACACCCTAACCCTTTGCCTGAAGCATCGTTGTATATAAAAAATCCATCCAAACCAGATGGTATTATCAGAACAGGTGCCGAAATGAATCTTCTCTTAAGCTCTTGGAAACTCTTATCACATTCCTCGCTCCATACGAATTTTATATCTTTCCGAGTCAGCTGAGTTAATGGAGTAGCGATTCGAGAAAATACTTCCACTTAATCTCCGATAATAACCAAATAAGCCTTCAAAGCTACGCACTTCATCCACAGACTTTTGTTGCTCTAACTTTGTATTGCTTCAATCTTCACCGGGTCAATGATACTCCATGTTTTGACACCACGTGCCCAAGGAATGCTACTTCCTCAAGCCGTAACACGATTTCTTCAACTTAGCATATAGCTTGTTTTCACGAAGCCTTTGGAGTACCAGCTTCAAATGGTGCTCATGATCTTCATGACTTTTGGAATATATAAGGATGTCATCAATAAAGACAACAATGAATTGATCTAAATATTCCTTGAATACTCGGTTCATCATATCCATGAAAGCCGCGGGAGCATTAGTCAATCCAAAAGACATGACTAAGAATTCATAATGCCCATACCGAGTTCTGAAGGCAGTCTTTAGAATATCCTCAGTTCTAATCTTCAGCTGATGATATCTAGAACGAAGATCAATTTTTGAAAAGAATTGTGCTCCTTGCAACTGGTCAAATAGGTCATCAATGCGAGGTAGTGGATACCTATTCTTGATAGTGACATGGTTCAATTCTTGGTAGTCAATACAAAGTCGCATACTCCCGTCTTTCTTCTTTACGAATAAAACAGGAGCACCCCAAGGAGATGTACTAGGACGAATGAAACCGATTTCCAACAACTCCTGTAGTTGAACCTTTACCTTCTGAAGTTCAATAGGAGCCATTCGATATAGGGTTTTAGAAATGGGCTTTATACCAGGTTCAAGATCAATAAAGAATTCAACTTCACGTTCTGGGGGTAGACCGGGAAGTTCTTCAGGAAATACGTCAGGAAAGTTAATAACAACAGGAATATTATTCAAATCTAACGTGTCTTTATTCAAATCCATAACATGGGCTAAGAAAGCTTGACATCCATTTTTTAATAAACGAATGACTTTATGGCTTGATATAACAGTGATTGATTTTAATGGTTTAGTTTCTTGAATTCGAATAACAGGTTGATTAGGAATATGAAAACTAACAACCTTACGAAAACAATCAATTTTGGCATGATGAGTAGTTAACCAATCAATCCCTAAAATCACGTTATATGCAAGTATCTTTAAAGAGATAAGGTCAACAGGTAATGTGATGGTGCCAACTTGGATCAAACAAGATTTATAAACAGTGGATGTGATGAAAGTTTCTCCTAACGGAGTCTCCATAGATAGGTCAAAGTCTAATTTCTCCGGAGTCAAGTTTAAACGTTGAGCACAAGCAGGAGAGATAAATGAATGGGTAGCATCGGTATCTAGTAATGTATAAACTTTGTAAGAATTTATGATTAGCTTACCCGTGATCACCTCGTTTGGGTTCCCCGCATTTTGACCAGTCACGACAAACGCTCTTCCAGGAACTGTTAACTTTGACTTTTCTGGGACAGCCTTTTGAGTCACCATCCCCGCTGGACTTGGTTTCACTACCGCATAACTCTCGAAGCGATATATGTCCTTCCTTTCTACAATTATAGCATACCTTGAACTATTGTGGATAGTTTGGGGTGATATGTCCCTCTTTCCGCATTTATAGATATACGATGGGTGGTCGTTCTCCTCCTTAGAACCGGGTTGTTCTTTGGTCTTTGATGTCTTCGCATTGTCATTGTTGAATCTCCTCTTTTTAAAATCTCCCCCCGACTCACTTCTTCTATTCTCATGGCCATGATTACCACTAGAGTGGTTATCGCTTTTGTCCGTATTTTTCTTTCTCCGCTGGTTATCATTGTTCTGATGACTGCTGTCACCCAGATGATCCTGGTTGTGGTCCCTCGGTTGAATCTACTCAAGTTATCTCGCTTCTAATAATTGAGCCTCACGACAACATCTGAATAGAGAAAATTTATGAGAAATGAGATATTGACGTATGTCGGGTTTCAAACCTCTCAGAAACATCCGCGTCATACGTTCCTCATTCTCCATCAAATGAGGTGCAAACCTGGATAACTCTGCAAACTTTGCCTCGTACTGGGACACCATCATGTTGTTTTGTTCTAGTCTAATAAACTCCACTTCCTTCATATAATGAATACTTTCAGGAAAGTACTTGTCATTGAACAATTTCTGAAATGTCTCCCAAGACATGTTGAGTGCGGCTGGATGGGTACGCTTCACAGATTCCCACTAGTAATCTGCCTCATTACGGAACATAAAGGTGGCGAATGGAACCTTCTGTTCCTCTGTGCATCCCAAGACATCGAATATCTTGGTAATTTTCTTGACCCACGTCTCCGCCTTAATCGAATCCGGCTTTCCCCAGGATTCTGGTGGTCCCAACTTTTTGAACTGCTTGGCTATGACAAACCGTGAATTGCTATCATTTCCTCCTATATTTTGAACACGAGTCTCCCTCGTCTGATTTTTCATGAACTACAAAAAGCTTCTAAACATCCCATCATTCATCGTCTGATCAGTGGTGTTGTTTATAGGAGGAACATTGCCAGCCTGTTGCACGTTCTCCTCGTTGGTGAGTAAAGGTGTCTCCATGGTCTCATTTGTTCCACTGTTAACATTCTTAGTTGCCATTCTTAAATACTGCCATAAAACAAGGGTTAATTGAAGAAATTAACATATCACATAATATCCCTATATTCTAACCAACCAACAAATCATCCGGTCAAGCTCGGTCAACGTTGTTTGACCACGAATAAAATGAAATCTAGACATCCAATGATTGTGATTCCACTTCTAGATGAAAGACCTCATATCAAATTACAAATTTAAAACATAAAACATCAAAAAGCATGAATATATAAAGATCTACCGCCACTGACATTTCTTGTCAGACCACTATGAATGCTCAAGAACAATTTTGAAAATTTTCCCTTTTTACCCACTTAGATGCTATGGATCTATGTTATAACAACATAGATCACCATAAAACATCTTTTAACACAAAACTAAATACATAAACACAAACTTAAACATAGCATACAAGATCAAAATGAAGTAGGGTTTTATACCTTTCTCTTGTTCAATCTTTGATCCTTGCTCTCCAAATATGATCTAGGTGTTCTAAGAGCTGTTAATGGGACTGAAATACTTGATATTTTTGGATATGTAGAGAGAGAAGGAGTTGGTTGTGAGCTAGAGAGAAAATGAGCATATACATGAACTTTCTCTCTTTTTAATCTTTTATAACCAAGTGGTGTAATGAATTTTGCTGGCATAGCTGATGATATAAACTGATTTGTTGGAGTTGTAGGTTATGCTAAGTCAATAGTTGGTGAACAACTAAAGGTGTTAGCCAATTTTATAAGTTACTTACTAAAAAATGTGAAAAGGGCATTTCGGTTATTCTGCTTATATTTTTAATGGCATACTTGACATTTTCTAAACCCTTAGGGTTTAACACTTAGGGTTTAACCCTAATGTTCCAACCCTTAGGTTTTATAACTTTAAATTTCTAGAATTTTCTATTTAGGGGTTTAAAATAGAAAATTAAGATTTTAAAACTATAATTAGGGTTTACTAATTATATTAAGGTTTTCTAATCACATTAAAGTTTAATATTCACATTAGGGCTTACTAATTAAGATTAGGGTTTCCTAATTGGGGCTTAGGATTCCCAAATTTTAAATTAGGGTTTCCCGGCTTACAATTAAGGCTCCTAACTGTGCATTAGGGTTTCTAATTCTGAGATTAGGGTTTCTAATCCCTTATTAGGGTTTATAAATTTTAAACCCTATCCAGTCAATCATTGGTCATTAACTCAATACAGTACAAACACGTACTCATAGATACATTTATTATAAATGTGATTTTTGTCGAATCCCTATCTGAACTTAGGGTTAGGGTTTTAAATTCTCGATTAAGCACAACTTTACTCTTATTTTCTCAGTCAATACACAAATTGACTAATTTTCAAAACTTGTATCACATATACATAGCACAATATTGATAATCAATATCAATATTAATTAGAATAAATAATAAAAAAAAAATTATTCGTAAAATTCGGATTATTTGAAATCCCGGGTTATTACATTCACCACTCCTTAAAAGGATTCCATCCTCGGAATCACTGCTTTCTTATTTTCTACAATCTTTTAAAGTTGTATCATCAATTCTTTTTATATCAACAGAATACTAATTTGTGTCTCATATTCTAACCTGTGATTTGGATCTATAAAAGAAAACAATTCACAACAATATCTAACTTATAATACTCGCGTAATAAAATTTCTAAACGAAATCGTTACCTGTTGCCACCTCCTGAGTAGCCACTACATCTTGCGCCATCATGTTGAATGTATGGGCTGTTGATCTTCCTAGCTGTGTAGATCCTCGAATCGCTAAGGTTTCACTACCAAATCCCTTATTGACACTTTCCTTCTCCCCATTCCTATTAAGACAGTTTCGAACCAGATGATCAGTTGATCCGCACGCAAAACAACCTTGAATCTTCTTCGGACTGGGATAATTGGGTGACAGGTGTCCCTCTTGACCATAGTTATAGCAAACTCCCTTCTTCTTCAAACAAACTCCCGAATGGTTCTTTCCACATGTCGCACATGGCTCCCTCCCTTTCTTATTACCTTCTATCTTATTACCTGACTGGGTATTCTCGCTCCACTTCCTTTTGTTCGAATTACTTCCACCACTACTAATTCCATCATTTGTCTTCTTCTTCTTATCCTGATGAAATCGAGATGTAGCTTCACTCCCTCCTTCAGCAATTAACACTTTCTCCAACAAAGCCGCGAACGTATTGATCTACAACACAACTATTTTGTTGTATATCCCTGGCTTCAATCCATTCTCAAATCTTCTCGCCTTTCTTGCTTTTGTGTCCACCTGATGAGGTGCAAATCTCGCTAATTCGTTGAATTTGGTAGCATACTCAGAAAACGACATATTCTCCTGCTTTAGTTCTAGAAACTTAACTTCCATCCGAGCTTGCATACTCGACGAAAAATAGTTCTCAAATAACAACTCCTTGAATCTTGTCCAAGTTACCACTGCTGTACCAGCTCTCGCCTGATTTGTCTCCCACAAGTAATTGGCTTCTCCCTTCATCAAATATGTTGCAAAAGCTGTCTTTTGCTCTTCCGCTACTCTGGCGATAACGAATGCTTTCTCCATCTCCTTTACCCAAGTTTGGGCTTCAATTGGATCCATGGTCCCCTTGAATTCAGGCAGTCCTACCGCTTTAAAGTCTTTAAAATTTGCCAATCTATCAGCTGGTTGATTTCTCGCTCTTCCTGCTGGAGATCTATTCCCCATTTCTTCGGCTATCATATTTGTAAAGTTTTGCATCGGGTCAGCTTGACTTCCTTCATTATTCATCGATTGCTCTTCTCTTTGATTTCGATTCTGTCGTCTAGGCGGCATGATCTGATTTAAATAAAAATCTGTATTCCATAATAAATAGTATTATTTAATATATATAGATATAATAATAAAAAGTTAAGCAAAACAGAAACAAATTATAAAATGAAAAAACATATAAATCCGAGTCCTTTGAATTCACAAAGTCTCCTTAAAGCAAATTTATTCCCTCACTAGTGCTAAGGATTAAATGAATAATTGCTTCCCAAGATAAAACGGATTTCCAGTTCTTAATTAGAAACACTTCAAAATTAAGAACACTTTGATCACAATTCAATGTTATGTACTGAACTGAATGAATACTTATGATGCATGCATAAAGAAAAACTGAGAAAACTTACTGCACAGTTAACACTTTGGCAGAGAACGGGATTTTGCAGAAATAGGAAACGGGAAGTCACACTTTGGCAAAGAACATAATTTTGCAGAAACGGAGAACGGGAAACGGGAAGAGACAGAACGGGAAAAATTACATATATTTTTAATCGCACCCATATAGATTAATTTATAGAATAATTACGCGGTTTATCAGTTGAGATATTACTGTTGGCACGTAAACCGTTTGTCAAAACTACGTAGTATTGATAATAACTTAAACAAAATTTGATAATATATTAAACAGTTTTTGTCCAAAAAATTATATATCATGACCAATTCGGCTCCGGTCATTCGCTCGAAACCCTGGCTGGCTTTGGCCCGGACCGACCGGACGGACAGACGGACGGACGGACGACGACGGCGGCGGTACAAGACGCGCGTGTGGGTTTGAACCAAGCCTTGGATAGGTCCTCTTCCTTCCACAAAAGTGGGGTGCCCCTTGGGGCCCTTCCCATTGAGCAAACATCCCATATATATGTTAGGTTTGTAATATTCATGAACGCAATCAAATTGCATAAAATAAGTGGAAACGAGGAAAATTAGAGTTTTAAAATTTTACAAACCATATACCCGGATCATCCTTTATTCATAATTAATAATTAAATGAAAAAGATAAAGAATAAGAATCATACCCTTGAAGATTCGAGCTTCCTCAGGTACAAGTTCACCTCCAATCCTTTTCGCGTTCAACTTGAATCCACCTGGTTTGGTTCCTTCCTTTGATCAATGTTAGCCACCCAAGTGTTTGGTCTCTAGAGGTGATTCACCAAGGAAGAATAAAGATTCAAGAAGATGGGTGTTTGGTAAAACCCTAGCTTTTCTATCTCTCATAGAAAAGGCATACTCTCCAACAATTAGAATCACGTCTGTTGTGAAAAAGTCAACAACCCACCACACCCATAATAAGACTCCTCTTATTTATAGATGTGGGCAACCCTCCTTAACAATTAAGGAATTGGGTTTCATTTTAATTAATTAAAATCCTTTAATTAATTAGCCTCCTAATCTTATTAGGAATAAATGAGAGTACTAATATTAAATTAATTTCCAACTCTTTAGAAATTAAAATAATAATAATTGTAATAATATTAATAAGACTCCTCCTATTAATTTATATATTTAATATTTCCAAAATATTAAATAATAAATAGTAAGCCATTTAATTTATTCTATCACCATAGATTAAATTAAATACACTTAACATATTATTACGATTATGCCATTAACTTCTTAAATAATTATTCTTCCTTTTATAGTGTGACCCTTTAGGTTCTCCATATTAAATCGATTGTGAATAAATCAATTAGAACAATTCTAATCTTATTTAAATAAATAAATTAAACTATTTATTTATTTAAATAAATAATATTTATTCTACAATAGGGATAAGCCTCCTTAGCGATCAACGACTTTCCAGATAATATAGATTTCAACATTAATCATAAAAGAACCTTTAAGTAAATAGTTACAGTAAAATTCAATCCTTCCACCATACAATATCCCAATTAAATATAAGACATGTATTTTATTTTATTATATGTATCCCAATTAAATATAAGACATGTATTTTAGTTACAGTAAATAGTCTTATTTTATTTAATTATATGTATTTTGATCTTTAAATGCACAACTCCAAATAATATAAATTAGAAACTCCTTTCTAATTTCATTATGCCTTGGCCAAGGACTACTGGGTTGTCATATATCCAATCACATAGGACATTTCTCTTCTTTTACTAGAAGCGGTAGATTCTTTATTGATCATACATTATCTCCATGTACAACTTATTATACCCAAGCATACCCTTTGATATACCCTAAGGGTCTTAAGGAATAAGTCAAAGTATAACTCATCAAACACAAGATACTATGATGATCTCAAGTCCAAGGATCACTTGTACTACTATCACTACAGGAATTCCTATTGACAGGCAAGTAAAACTACATTAGGTATTCTTTAGTGTGCCACGTTCAGTGAACTTATTATCTAATAAGCACCTACATACTTGCTTTAGTGTCTCCACACAAATGATCATGAGATCAATCATCCTCATCCAATGAGCAAGCAACGTATGTACCAATCTATCCGGATTCATCAATCCCCAATTTAGTAATCCAACGATTGGGAACTATTTTAGTTTTAAGCTTTCTAAGAATTTAGATCTCATTAGAATGATCATCATCATTATTCTAAAAGCATTGCTTAAAACTATGGGTTTATCACATATTATAAAACAACATCATGTAGATAATTAAAAGCCTTTAATAAATTAATACTTTTCATTAATAAATGAATAAGATTGTTACAAAGTATATGTTTTATCAGCAAACATGATTGGCTTGTGTGCATACTACTTTCAATCTCCCACTTGTACTAAAGCCAATCGCCATGGTATCTCATACCCTTCTTGTGACGCCCCCAAAATAGGTATTCATCACCCATCTTGAGTTGCCAAATACATGGTACAAAATATAAATACAAACTTAATTATACAACCGTCGTGTAATAAACGACAATACATAAACTGAGAGTTTTAATAGGAATATTGTCATCTAGACAATATCCACACTCAAAGGAGTCCTCATTACATTTATTTTCACACTATTTAACAGAATAGTGAGGACTACTAATGCTATCATCTGGACCGTCACTCCTTTCCCCGACTCGTCCCAGCTATATTCTCATTTCCTGAAGAGAACAGTTAAAGAAAGGGTGAGCTCAACTAGCCCAGTAAGAAATATTATGACTAAGATAATGCAGAATAAATTATCATTAGTCTTGTTAAACCTTTTGTAAGTGGATCCGCAATATTATCTTTTAACTTTACACAGTCAATTGAAATAATTCCATTTGAGAGCAATTGTCTAACGGTATTATGTCTTCGTCGTATATGGCGTGACTTACCGTTATATAAATGACGCTGTGCTCTTCCAATTGTTGATTGCCTATCACAGTGTATACATATAGCTGGCACAGGTCTTGACTAATTTGGAATATCCTCTAAGAAATTATAAAGCCACTTTACTTCTTCTCCAGCTTTATCTAACGCAATGAATTCTGATTCCATTGTAGACCTTGCAATACATGTTTATTTTGAGGATTTTCAAGATACCGCTGCACCTCCAAGGGTAAAGACATATCTACTTGTGGATTTGGAGTCTTTATTATCATATATCCAATTAGCATCACTATATCCTTCCAATACTGCTGGATATCTTGTATAGTGCAGTCCATAATTTTGAGTATGTTTTAAATATCCCAAAACTCTCAAAATAGCTTTCGATGATCTTTACTGATTACTCAGATATCTGAGACTTAGCTTACTTACCGAATAAGCTATATCTGGTCTAGTAGAGTTCATGACATACATTAAACTGCCTATTATACTAGAATTTTCTAGTTGAGATATGATATCACCTTCATTTTTGGATAAATGAAGATTTATATCAACTGGGGTCTTATTTAGAATTATATTATATTTATTAAAATTTTCAAGTATTTTTTCAATGTAATGAGTTTGAGATAATATAATTCCATCAGAGGTTCTGGAAATCTTGATTCCTAATATTATGTCAGCAACCCCCAAGTCTTTCATATCAAATCTATTTGACAACATACGTTTGGTAGAGTTGATAACTTCATTGTTGCTACCCATGATTAACATATCATCCACATAAAGACAAACAATAACATATTCCTTATGAGTGCTTTTGACATAAGCACATTTATCACACTCATTGATTTTAAATCCATTTGTTAACATAACATTATCAAATTTCTCATGCCATTGTTTTGGTGCTTGTTTCAATCTATACAAGGATTTAACAAATTTTCATATTTTCCTCTCTTGTCCAGGAGCAATGAAACCTTCAGGTTGTTCCATATATATTTCTTCATCTAATCAACCATTTAAAAATGCAGTTTTTACATCCATTTGATGTATTTCAAGTCTATTTAATGATGCTATTGCTATTAGCATATGAATAGATGTAATTCTTGGAACTGGTGAATAATGTCGAAATAATCCAATCCTTCCTTTTGTCTATAGCCTTTAACAACAAGCCTTGCTTTATATTTATCAATTGAACCATCAACTTTCATCTTCTTTTTGAAGATCCATTTATACCCTAAGGGTTTGGAACTAGGTGGAAGGTCCACCAATTCCCATGTATGAATTTACATAATGGACTCAATTTCACTATTAATTACTTCTTTCTAATGAGAAGCATCTAGAGAGGATATTGCTTCCTTGTACGTTTGATGATCGTTTTCTAACAAAAATGTTAGAAAATCCGGACCAAAAGACTTTGAAGTCCTTGCTCTTTTGCTACGTTTAGGTTCATCCACTACAGACTCTTTGTCTATATTTTCGAGATTATTACTAGTACCATTCAAAGGTCTTTTGTTTGAATTTGAATCTTTATTTATATTATATGGAAACATATTCTCAAAGAACGATGCATCTCTTGATTCAATAAAAGTATTAACATGAATATCAAGAATTTCAGATTTATGAATAAGAAAGCGATAAGCACTGCTGTTATTTGCATAACCAATGAATACACAGTCAATTATTTTTGGTCCTATCTTAACCTTTTTAGGTTTAGGAACAATTACCTTTGCTAGACACCCCCACACTCATAAGTATTTATAACAAGGTCTATGACCTTTCCATAATTCATAAGGTATTTTTTGAGTTTTCTTATGAGGCACTTTGTTAAGAATATAATTGGCAGAAAGCAAAGCTTCCTCCCACAAATTCTGGGGTGCTCCAGAACTATTTAACATAGCATTCAACATTTCTTTCAATGTTCGATTCTTGCGTTCAACAATACCATTAGATTGTGGTGAATAAGGAGTGGTAGTTTGGTGAATAATACCATGAGTAAAGCAAATCTCTTCAAATGGTGATTCATATTCACCACCTCTATCGCTTCTTATTGCTTTAATCTTTTTGCTAAGTTGATTTTCAACTTCATTTTTATAAAGTTGAAACATTTCTATAGCCTTATCTTTGCTTCTCAACAAATATACATAACAATATCTTGTGCAATCATCAATAAAGGTAATGAAATATTTTTTCCCACCTCTTGTTTGCACAAACTTTAAGTCACATATATCAGTGTGAATTAAATCTAGAGGTTCGCTTTTCCTTTCAATGTAATGAAAAGGTAATCTTGTCATTTTGATTCCACACAAATTTCACATTTATGTTTTTGATTAATATCAAATTTAGGCAAGAATTCTAAATTAATTAATCTACGCAAAGTATCATAATTAACATGTCCTAATCTAGCATGCCATATATTTGAATATTCTAACAAGTAAGCAGAAGAATTAATTTTATTATTATCAATAGACTTCGATACAACAGTCATAACATTCATCTTAAAGAGCCCATCAGTCATATAGCCCTTTCCCACAAACATATCATTTTTAGTAAGTACAAATTTATCAGATACAAACACCAACTTGAAGCCATTCTTGCTAAGTAGTGACCCAGAAACTAGATTTTTGCGGATATCTGGCACATGAAGCACTTCGTTCAAAGTCAGTTCTTTGTCAGATGTCATTTTCAGTATAATCTTTCCACGTCCTTGAACCTTTGAACTTGAGGAGTTTCCCATGAAGAGTTGATCATCATTTTCTACTGGTTTGTAGGTAGAAAACATCCATTTGTTGGAATAAATGTGGCAAGTAGCCCCAGTGTCCACCCACCATTCTTTGGGCTTTCCTACAAAGTTACACTCAGATACAACTGCAGAGAGATTAATGTCTGAAACATTTTCAGAAAGCTTTTCCAGTTCTATCACATTTGCTTGAGCCTTTTGTTCTTTCTTGAATTTCTTTGGCTTTCAACATTCATTTGATTTATGTCCTGGAATGCCACAGTTGAAGCATTTGCCTTTGAATTTTTTCTTAGCCTCGAAAGTATCTTTGCTTTCACGCT
Organism: Panax ginseng; assembly: GCA_020205605.1. Classification (NCBI taxonomy): domain Eukaryota; kingdom Viridiplantae; phylum Streptophyta; class Magnoliopsida; order Apiales; family Araliaceae; genus Panax; species Panax ginseng. The sequence goes on from CM035129.1 coordinate 96,652,890, forward strand.
TCCTTTTGTTGTTATTGTTTGGCCTTTGTTCTACCACATTAGCCTTTGCTTCAATGAAAATTTTCCCAATCTTCTTCTCAGATCCTCGATTGTCCTCTTCAATCCTAAGTCACACAATTAGTTCTTCAAGATTCATCTCTTTGCGTTTATGCTTCAGATAATTCTTGAAATCTTTCCATGATGGTGGAAGTTTCTCAATCATTGCTGCAACTTGGAATGAGTCACTTAATGACATTCCTTTAGAATGAATATCATGTAGAATTACTTGTAATTCTTAAACTTGAGTGATGACTGCTTTAGAATCTATAATTTTATAATCAAGAAATATACCAAATATGAATTTTTTTCATGCCAGCATCTTCAGTTTTAAATTTCTTGTCTAAAGATTCCCAAAGTTCCTTTCCAGTTTAAATTGTATAATACACATTATATAGTGTATTGTCTAATCCATTCATCACATAATTTCTGCAAAGGAAATCTGCATGTTTCCATGCATCAACCGCAACCACTTTTTCCTTGTCAGTTTCTCCTTCAACAAGAGTAGGACAGTCCTCTTTTAGAAACCTTGCCAAATTTAATGTTGTGAGATAGAAGAGCATCTTTTGTTGCCAACGCTTGAAATCAGTTCCATTGAACTTTTTAGGCTTTTCTCCATGAGACATATTCACGGCAGGAATGGTGCTAGTAGATGCCATTTCTGTTATACAAAGAATAAAACTATGAATAAACAGAAATAAATTTCTATTGTACAAAATTTAACAGAATTTAAACAACAAATTTTGTTTGTAAAATTCAAACAACAAATTTTGTTTACATAATTTCTGTTGTAAAAAATGTGTTCACAAATTCTGTTTACAAATTTTTTTTGCAAAGAATTCTGTTTACAGAATTTCTGTTAACAAATTATGTTTACAACTTTAGTTTACAAACTTCTTTTGTAGACAAATCTGTTTACAAATTTGTTGTAAACAAAAGTTGAACACGTTTTATTAAAGTTCAATACAATGCTCAAATTAATATATATATATATATATATATATATATATATATATATATATATATATATATAATAATAACGTAATCCTATGTATTAACATGCAATAAAACTTCATTCTTATCGTATTAATATATTAACATATAATACTGTATTAATATTCATTAAAATACTAATTCTACAAAGATAGTATATGTATAGAAAATTTGTTTTAAAAACCCAATTTTTGTTCACATAAATAAGCAACATTAAATAATACTATAATTACAGAATGTATAAATTTGCTTTAAGATTGTATTCCGTAATAAATAATATTATTTAATATATCTAGATATAATAATAAAAAGTTAAGCAAAACAGAAATAAATTATAAAATGAAAAAACATATAAATTTGAGTCCTTTGAATTCACAAAGTCTCCTTAAAACAAATTTATTCCCTCACTGGTGCTAAGAATTAAATGAATAATTGCTTCCCAAGATAAAACGGATTTCCAGTTCTTAATTAGAAGCACTTCAAAATTAAGAACACTTTGAACACAATTCAATGTTATGTACTGAACTGAATGAATAGTTATGATGCATGCATAAAGAAAAACTGAGAAAACTTACTGCACAGTTAACACTTTGGCAGAGAACGAGATTTTGCAGAAATAGGAAACGGGAAGTAACACTTTGGCAAAGAACATAATTTTGCAGAAATAGGGAACGGGAAACGGGAAGAGATAAAACGGGAAAAATTACTCCATTAGGTATTCCTTAGCGTGCCACGTTCAGTGAACTTATTCTCTAATAAGCACCTACATACTTGATTTAGTGTCTTCACACAAATGATCATGAGATCAATCATCCTCATCCAATGAGCAAGCAACGTATGTACCAATCTTTCCGGATTCACCAATCCCCAATTTAGTAATCCAACGATTGGGAACTATTTTAGTTTTAAGCTTTCTAAGAATTTAGATCTCATTAGAATGGTCATCATCATTATTCTAAAAGCATTGCTTAAAACTATGCGTTTATCACATATTATAAAATAATATCATGTAGATAATTAAAAGCCTTTAATAAATTAATACTTTTCATTAATAAATGAATAAGATTGCTACAAATTATATGCTTTATCATCAAACATGATTGGCTTGTGTGCATACTACTTTCAATATAAACTCTTCATTTTTCCCACTAATGCCCTATGTGGGACTTTTGCAATTTTCAACATTTCAAGTAGGTGACTTTGGAGTCAATTTTCTCATTCAATTCTTAATGGTTTTGAACACATAAATATACCACGTTATACTCCTCGTGGAGAAAAACGCATTAGTGCATGGACCCGACATTTCAGGAGTGTGGGTCACACATTAAATTAAGCCTCAAAGTGCTTAAATATTTATTTTTTCCAAACCCATTTCCAACAAAATCTTACATTAATTTTCTTTTTCTACATAAATTCTTAACACAATAAGAATTCAACACATAGTTCTCTTATAATCTCATATTTATTCAAATAGCACATAGTACATTTAGTAATTAACATATACAACTATCCCTTTTTAATCAAATATTAGGATTAACAACACAACTTTAAACAAAAAGTTACAATTCTCCATTCACACATAGCTATTTCCAGTTCGTCAAACTTGCCACACTTATGAGTTCATGAACTTGCCGCAATTATATGAGTGTATGAACTTATCCTAGTCAGACCATTGGCGTCCATTCGCTAAGGTGTTCAGAAACATTTCTATAATTATGAGTCATGAACTTATCATAAATATGAGTTTTAAGAACACACAACTTAATTTTAACTTATATTCATATAGAAAATAAAGATTTCATTCATACAAACATATATATTTACATATGTTCACACATCGTTCTGGATATTACAAGCTTTAATATCATAACCTACTACCAAAAGATACTAACGTTCAAACTTAAATTATCTACTGTCCACTCCCTTCACCAGTCTTCTTCTTATTGGGACACTTGTTGAATCCGTGACCCGTTCTCCTATATGAGAAAACACTTCCTCATATAAGGCTTAGGACAATGTAGGGAAATATGTCCTTTCTGCTTATAATTGAAGTACACGTTCTTCCACATCATGCATTCTCCCACGTGAGTCTTTCCACACTTGCTACAGGCTTGCTTCTTCTTCGGGTTTGAATTTTCAGAATTATTGCTGTCGTTGTCCCTCTTTCTCTTATTCTTGCCTTTATTGATTGTTCCTTTAGACGATCCACCACCTTCAGTCTTCATCCTTTCCACCTGCGCCTTCAGCTCCTTCTATTCTTCAGTTATTTCGCGTAACGCTCGCTCCATCTTCCACAATTCCTCCAAGAGAAATACTTTACTCCGGAGTTCCTCGACTTCTGCAGATACTTGATCTTGTTCTCAAACTTTAGTCTTACCTTTTCTCCACCTTAGCTTCTTCAGACTCCGCCTCCTCATCACCACTCAGATACATCTCAGGATAATCATTATGATCACTCCCTAGATTGATCATAGGTTTATCCTTTCCAACCTCCTTAACTAACTCGCTTTGCGCTTCTTCCTCGACCATCACGCAATCAAAAGCGACAAATTACCGGAATCTCCGTACTCATCTCATTTTCTCCCGACATCCTATAATCAGTTTAAACAACTTGATTAGTACTTCACCAGTACAAAATTCTCATAGTATGTGTCAACCTATCTCACTATTGTTGCACTTCGACAATCCCTCACTTAGTACTCTAAATAAGTATTCTCTATCTCGCTTATGGTTTTAATCCTATGGTTTTCCCCACCCCACTTAAGGCTTATAACCTACAGCTCTGATACCAGCCTGTGACACCCCCAAATCCAGGTTACCTGACCCCCGAGTTTGGTGCTCACGATCCACAATATAATAAGCATCTAACTACCCATTCATTGATGAATAGAATATTACACCACATTAACTTATAAAGTTAATACATTAGTCTCAGGTTCTCTAACCTTAACATTACAAACATGCCCTTTAGATATACAAAAAGGGTTTACAAACATAACATAATAATAATATTATTCATAACTAATTTATAACTATGCCTTTTCCTTTGTCCTTCACAGCACCTCCTGCCACTTCGTCCCTAGCTGAAAAGTTTTATTTAGAAAGGGTGAGCAACAAATTTGCCCCGCAAGTTAAGACATACATTAAATGTATAAGAATCAATAAGAACAAACTATCTAATTTGATAGAATAACACCAAAGTGTAGGGAACTTTGAAATAGCTGAACAAGGCTTTTAATAAGTCTTCTCGCATTCTATGTAACAGAATAATCTGATAATGAAAGAGTACAACACTTTCAAAGTTTTTACGATATTCTAATGAATAATCAAGAATCAATTCTACGCAATAACAAAGTGGAATGTTTTCCAGATTTATGCTAAGCGATCCATTAGATCTTGAACTTCTCTTCTCGAGTAACTATCAAAGATTGGACTTTGATATACCCAGGTGTATCAGATAACCATAAAGATTAAATTATACCCCTCTGCAAGTACTTAGAGTGGCCAACTCCTTGTACCCTATATTATGCATAATACTTACACGTGCGCAAAGGCCGTATATACGACTAATAAAAAATTCCCTTTGTATAAAAGGTTGTTCTTCTCAGTCTTAGAATCAGAATTTGATTTAACAATGAAATACTATGATTTCAATATATAATCACTTTCTCGATCTAGCCGAAATAATTGGCATCGATCTATCAATAATAATTGAATTCTCTTCTGGAATCTATCAAGTTCTAACAAATGTTCATCTAGCCAGAATAATTAGCTAAGACATATCTCAACACAATTTGAAAATAAACAGGAATTATCTGTACTGTCAATAATAGCTTCTACGGATGTAAATATCCAATAACAGTTATTTTTTAAGTATATTCTTAGAATCATTGATTCAGTTTGAGTTAATAAACATGAACTAACTGCGAATAATCAACAATAAATTCTTGGACGTGGTCTAATTAACAATAATTAACCACCATAGTAATTAAACAGATATAACTCAAGGTTGAGTTAAGGAAACTTGCCTTTCGCGTTGATTACTGCTACACAATATATTTATCTGCGTTCGTAAGACCTATAATTAACAATATTGGTCTCACAATTAGCACAATAATTTATAACATACCATACTATAATTTACAGTCAATCATTCTCCTAGACACATTACCACATAGTCACATCAGTGTTTATAACCTATATAAACACTCATCAAGTCTAACTAGTTCAGTCTGGTTGGACTTCGGTCTATTTTCGGTGTACTGATTACCCTATCCGATAATTAACATATTTATTGTCTATTAAACTTGATCTTAAAGCTTCAATATTATATTAGATAACTCAAATATTATTTATAATATTTTTCGGAAGCTTTTAATGATTTTCTAACAATTATTATAATTTATAATAATTTTTCAAACACCGAAAAAATGATTTAAATACGGTTTAATTCCATCATCATTAATATTTAATAATATTAAAATATTAATGATATATTTGTAAAAAAATATTAAAGTTATTAATAATAACTTAAAATATTTTTAAATCACCAATATTCTACTTAAATGATTTTTAAAGTAATTAAAATTATTTTTAAATCATCACCATTAATATTTAAATATTAATAAAATATTTACCAATATATTAAAAGTCTTTAATTATAACTTAAAATATTTTTAAATCATTTTATCATTTTAATTTAATGTTTAAATTAATAAAATCATTTTAATTCATTTATTTAATATTATAATTAAATAAATCTAATATCATTAATATTAAATTATTAATGAAAATTCTCCAAAAATATTAAAAGTTACATTTTATAACTCAAAATATTTTTAAACACTTTATTCTCATTTAAAATGATTTTATAATATTAAAATCATTTTCTCTAATTTATTTAATATACTAATTAAATGCCATTAATATTTAAATAATTATAAATATTAATGAAAAATATTTCAAATAGTCAAAATTATTTTTATAATTTTAAATAATTTTAAAACCATTTTTAATAATTTTTAGAATTTATTTCTATTTTTTTAAATATTTTCTGGAAATTCAGAAAATAAAAATATTTAAAAGCGTCGTTGTTGCCTATAGCGACACTTTTCTGTCATGTTAGGTATTCTTGAGCTCAAGAACACTGACAACTCAGTGTTCAAGAGGTCTAGTTTGACCGCTTCTAATTCTCTGTTTAATGCGTTTCTGGGAAAACTTAAGCATCAATCTTGTAGTGTTTATGTAACACTACACGTATCAACTATCAACAAAGTCATAACACAACTCAGATGCAAGATCCGAGCCCTCAAACTCACTGTTAGAGTGTTCCTGGGTAACCCAGAAACCCAAGGCAGTTCGAGTGTCTCCTTTCGAGCTCAATTAGCTAAGTGTTCTGGTCATTATTTTGGTGATTTCTTGGTTCATACTCATAGTATACATGACAAGGAACAACACTACAACAACATGTCAATTAAACAACAACAAAATCACCAGTTACAGCTCGGTCAAAGGCTGTCAGAAATGGTGTTCATACGGTTTCTGGAAATTCCAGAAACTTGACTTCGTGATCAAGTTGCTCAGTTTGACCACCCACTACTACCAACATATGTGTTGTTTAAGAGATCTAATAGCATGGATCTATAGTCCAGACAACAGGCTACACATTGATTACAACAACATCAACAAACAACATCATAACTGACAGATCTGGATGTTACAAAAGCTTTTCAGACCCAGTTACATGATTTCTGGGTTACCCAGAAATCAGCCGGTCAAGCTCGGTCAACGGTGTTTGACCATGAATAAAATGAAATCTAGACATCCACTGACTGTGATTCCACTTCTAGATGAAAGACCTCATATCAAATTACAAACCTAAAACATAAAACATCAAAAAGCATGAATATATAAAGATCTACGACCACTGACATTTCTTGTCAGACCACTATGAATGCTCAAGAACAGTTTTGAAAATTTTCACTTTTTACCCACTAAGATGCTATGGATCTATGTTATAACAACATAGATCACCATAAAACATCTTTTAACACAAAACTAAACGCATAAACACAAACTTGAACATAGCATACAAGATCAAAATAAAGTAGGGTTTATACCTTTCTCTTGTTCAATCTTTGATCCTTGCTCTCCAATTCTGATCTAGGTGTTCTAAGAGCTGTTAATCGGACTGAAATACTTGATATTTTTGGATATGTAGAGAGAGAAGGAGTTGGTTGTGAGCTAGAGTGCAAATGAGCAAATACATGAACTTTCTCTCTCTTTAATCTTTTATAACCAAGTGGTGCAATGGATTTTGCTGGCATAGTTGATGATATAGACTGATTTGTTGGAGTTGTAGGTTATGCTAAGTCAATAGTTGGTGAACAACTAAAGGTCTTGGCCAATTTTACAAGTTACTTACTAAAAATGTGAAAAGGGCAGTTTTTTCATTCTCCTTTTATTTTTAATGGCATACTTGACATTTTCTAAACCCTTAGGGTTTAACCCAAAGGTTTTAACCCTTAGGTTTTACTACTTTAAATTTCTAGAATTTTCTATTTAGGGGTTTAAAATAAAAAATTAAGATTTTAAAACTATAATTAGGGTTTACTAATTATATTAAGGTTTTCTAATCACATTAAAGTTTAATATTCACAGTAGAGCTTACTAATTAGGATTAGGGTTTCCTAATTAGGGCTTAGGATTCCTAAATTTTAAATTAGGATTTCCCGGCTTACAATTAAGGTTCCTAACTGTGCGTTAGGGTTTCTAATCCCTTATTAGGGTTTACAAATTTTAAACCCTATCCAGTCAATCATTGGTCATTAACTCAATACAGCACAAACACGTATTCATAGATACATTTATTATAACTGTGATTTCTGTCGAATCCCTATTTGAACCTAGGGTTACGGTTTTAAATTCTCGGTTAAGCACAACTCTACTCTTATTTTCTCAGTCAATACACAAATTGACTAATTTTCAAAACTTGTATCACAGATACACAACGCAATATTTATAATCAATATTAATATTAATTAGAATAAATAATAATAATAAAAAATTTATTCATAAAATTAAGATTATTCGAAATCCCGGGTTATTACATTTGTGGTTTGCGCTTCATCTAATATCATTTCACTTGAATAATTTATTACCTAAACTTTCTTATTAAATTTTAAATGCCAAAGTAATTTTCACGCCGGGGTACTATTCACGTCGATGTACTATTAACACTGGAGTACTATTCACGACAAAATTTAGTTTTTTTGTCCAAATTATCTTTGAAATATGAATTTTAAATATCATTCTTAAATTTTACTCCAGAATTGGTTATCATGTTGACAATTTTGACATTCTTGAACTCTGGATAAATTAAATTATAAATCTCTAATATTTATCATTGATCTCACTTTTATTCATCCTTTATATCATTGTTATAATTCTCAGACTTAAATCGTGGTGAAAAGTTATCTTTGGCCCGTAGTGCAAAGATGAATGGTTGATTGGTATGATTATGACCAGAAACTGTGTATTGGTATAATCATGACTTTTAATGTTAAAGGCAAAGACTTGTGGTTCTTTGGCCCATAGTGCAAAGATGGACTGTTGTTGGCATGATCAGGACCACTGGTGATATAAATGAATATTTTTGACCCGTAGTGCAAAGATAAACTATTGATTTGCATAATTATGAGCATGGACTGGTAATTGGTGTTACAATGATAAAATATTGATGATAGATTTTTAATTATAGAAGATAGTAGACATCATATTCTACTTGACACTTCTAATAGATTGTTTTTTCCACTGCAATTGTTGATCTAAAACTTATTGTCTATTATATTATATCTGAATTATCATTGTTGAAGGCTAAAGATAATTTATTCTTCATTATCCTAGTCATGATATTCTTTACTATGCTAGTTGAGCTCACCTTTTTTCTTTCATTGTTCTCCTTAGGAAATGAGAGTATAACTCGGACTAGTAGGGGAATGGAGTAATGGTCCGAGATAGTTTCTAAAGAAGTCTTCACTATGTTGTAAAATAGTGTGTCAATAACTGTAATGAAGACTTAATTTGAGTGTGGATATTGTCGTATTTTTATACGGTTCAATATTTGTATTGAAACTCATAGCATGTGTGTGGTTTTATTTTGCATGACAGTTTAATAGTTGTATATAGGAAAATTTGTATTTGAATTCTATAGTGTGTATTTGGTGACTCAGAATGGATTGTGTAGACCTATTTTAGGGGAGTCACAGTTGGTATTAGAGATTAGGGATATGATCTCTGGTGCATATCTGTGATTAGAACTAGGAGGGGAGAGATGAGTAAAATCCTTCGCTAATGTGTCCTACCTAAGCTAATTTTGTTGGTTAATTAGTTGGTTCGATTATAGAGACAAAAAGTGACATATTATAGTCTTTAACTCACCTTTGTTTTGTAATCACATTTAAGAATGGAATCTAAAAATCAAGAAATGAACTATGAGACAATTGTGGCTGAGAATCAGGAAGCTACAAATAATATTGAGAATCAGGAAGCTACAAATAATATAACAGCAAACTCGGAAAATCATGTTGCTAACAAGATGAGGAATGATGATATTTTAGGAACTTTATGCAATTCTTGCAGAACCAGGCGAAAGAAACTACTGCTCATAATACCGGTAGAAATATAGGTAACTCATGGAATGTCACTGCCAAGCAGTTCAAGGAGTTAGGACCACCTGAATTTCACTGAAAGCCGGACCTAATCAAGGCTGAGGCATGGCTCAAACAAATGACGAAGATATTTGATGTACTGCATTGCGCTGATGATCAAAAAGTTCCCTTCGACACCTTTATGTTCTAATTGCATTTCCAACTTAATCATCTTTGCCTCACTTTGCCCAATATATTTTGACAACTCCTCCTCTATTAATAAATATTTCGGTTCCTGCTGAAAAACATATTGCCCTTGACTTTGCTTGTTATTCCATCCTTGATCACAATTGTTGAGATTATGATTGCTTTGCTTATTATATTCTATAATGTATTGCACAAACTTAACACTAATAGCACACTATTTCTTCACATAATTTTCAGCACAAATATCACATACCATTGCTACATTTCGTATAAGTTGAGCTCCAAAAGAATCTATTTTCTTTGCTATTGATGCTACTTATTCCACCAATATACATTCTGCATTCACGTTCTTGACTTAGCTATTCTATCTTGTGTTCACTCTATGATTTGATATTCACTATACAATCTAGAGTGAACTCTACATTCTAACTTCACTATATGTTCTTGACTTAACTCTGCTATCTTCTGTTCACTCTGTGATCTGATCTTCACTATACAACAACCTGGAGTGAACTTTGTGATGATAATGTAGGCTTTGAGATCGAACGCTTAATGTTCTACGAAGATATAGCTTACTCTGCGATTACCATAAATTCTACGAATATGCATAGTAGCTTTACGATCATTTAACAATACAATATGATCATTTTGATCCCATCTATACAACATATTAGCTCTTAAGATCAACCTAATAAATTTAATCTTTTCTATTCTTAGTCCTTGTACATTATGATCTTATTAAGAACTTTACAAAAGTTATTGGTACAAATATGCATTAATCATATCATCATCAAATTTATCATGCAGACTCTAATAGTCTTCCTCCTCTTCTCCACCATCAGAATCATAGTCATTTGTTTTCCTCGGTTCCCTCGAAGTCGAAACACCACGACGTGAAAATGCACTGACAACTCTATCAACACCCTCTCTTGTAAGATCATCTCCACAATGAACTACATCTTGCTCGGGCATTATCCATTCATTACCCCAATTGAAATCATCTAAGACTAGTGGGATCAAAGTTTCTTCCTAGTTCACACCTCTTTGGGAACCTTAAAACAATTCTGTGATTGTATTGCACATACACTAAATCATTTAACCGTTGATACTCCAACGTATTTCTCTTCTTCATATGAATATGAAATTTTTTTAAAAAAAAATATTAAGCAAAAGAATATATAAAATAATTATAGGTTATAGTTAGGTACTAATTAATATTAAATACAAGATACTTAATTACTATATACTTTCAAACTCAAAAGTGCTCCAATTGCATTCACAATCGGAAGAACAACAACAAAGGTCGAGGATTTGTTTTGAAAACTTTACAAGCTCAATAACACAACCACTAAAACATTCTACTAATCAACTAGAATAAATGTAAAGAAAAGAATAAAATCAAATATGGTCTAAAATATAAAACATAAGATAAAATTTATAATTAATTTAATATACTTATTAGGATTTTTTGACTTTCGTTCTCTAACTTGCATGTCTCTAGAAAAGTCATCATGAGAAGAATCATAAATATTAGCTAGGTTGTTTATCTTGTCAGACAAAACTTGGTCAGAAACCATTTAAAAAAAAATAATTGAAGTTGCCACGTAACCTGAAAGCCAAATCAGATTCTTTTTCTTTGATGTCAAAATACTTTTTATGATTGAGAAATAATGTTGCCTCTGTTGGTCGATTTTTCAATCAATAAACACACACAAGTATACGTGGTCTAACAAGTAATATAATGAAAAGTAGAGTGTCAAACCCACGAGAAATTATTACTAATATTTACCAAATACCGACTTTGTATCGCTTAAGTCTTATTTAAATAGTTAAATAAAAGATGTGTAATTAATCTAGTTAAATATAATTATCAAAGCAAGTAAATGGATAATGATTGGTATCTAAGGCACTACAAGCTAAGATCATAACTTCACCCACACTAGCATTTTGTCAAACACATGGTGTGCTATGTCTCATCAAACGTCCTAACTTTCTCTTTTTGGTCTTTGTGGTCACGACGGATTGTCGACCTAGAACACACACGTGCTCATACACCTCTTCTGAGGTATGTATAAACCTATCCTCTCTAGATCCACCCGATAGGGAATAGAACATAAAAGAACATCCAACAAGCTAGGTAATAATCCTACACATTCCTATATGAATTAACCATATCAAGGAATTTAAAGCATAGGTTCTCAATTAGGTCACACATGACACACATGTATATTCCTATCCTATACACAAATTATGCAGTCGAATCAAGTAGACAAATCATAATCACATGCCAATATATCAAGGTATAAATCTACAATCCATTTTCCAATTTCTTATAGATTACCAAAATTATCACTAATTCCTTAGCAAGAATCATTAAGCATAAATATATTGATACAAACTATATGATGTTAACCAAAGAGATAAGATATTCAATTCAAATTAACAAAGGGTTCCATTATAAACTTAGAGCCAATAATTAGTTCATAGCTCTTAAACTAAACATAAGTAGTAATATAAATAACATTTATGGATTATAAAATCAAAGGAAATAAATAGAGAAGAATAAACTCTGTTAAAGCTTCTTTAGTCTCCAAGAATTCCAATCCTTTCAAGCTTTTCAATCCATGTTGCTAAGTGCTTTTGAGCTCAATAAAATCCCAATCATCTCCCTAATCTACCTAAACTATATGTACAATCTTTAACAAAATAAAAGAGAAGCTAAACTAAGATGGTTTAAAGGGAGAGAGAGTATCAGAGAGGAGAGCTTCAAAAGGAGGCTACCCAATATATATATATATATATATATATATATATCATTTTACTTCAGCAGCTAGGTCATTTGGCCTTCCTGTCTGTCTGGGAACTAGAGGTGGCGCTGCAGCGCCAGGATTAAGCCTGGAAGAGGCGCTATAGTGCCAGGTCAACATCTTTGGACAATAAATGGCATTGTAGCACCAGATTTTGAAGGAACTAGGGCATTGTAGCGCTACATGATGTCAAGGAAGGGGCACTGCAGCGACATGATTAAGCTTGGAAGAGGCGCTGCAGCGCCAGTGCAAGGAAATTGACCTTTTTGCCCTGAAAGCTGGAAATGACATAATAAGCCCTGCAAAACATATATTAAGCATAATAATAATAAAATACTATATAATCGATATAAAATACGATGAACAAGCAACTTCTTAAGCATTAAAGGATCTGATTCGCGGGTATAAATCTCACTCATCAAATACCTCCAAACTTAAGCCTTTGCTTGTCCTCAAGCAAAATTATCTAAACAAAATCATCAAAGTAAAATATAAATGCGAATCTATTTAAATACTCTACACCTGCATCATGGCTTCTAAGCTTAGAAAAACTACTCTCGGAGAATAAGAAAAACACATTTATGAGTAAGGGTTCAATTAATCTCAAGCTTAAGACTGTATTCGATCCATTCTATATGTGTGTGTGTGTGTGAATACCAACTATCCTAACTAATCATAGCTCAAAATAAGCTCACACAATCGATTGCAATATAGATGCTAACTCTACAAACTCAAACAACATCAAGCTTGAAGAACAAGACACATATATAAGAAATGATCAAAAGGTAATAACATGAAGACATCAAAATTTGACTTGTGCAATGCTTAATTACCTTAGGCTATTCAAAGTTACTCACGCAATAAGCTTTCAATCAATGACTCCCAAGCCAGATGGCTTTAGGGCACTAGGTGTAGAACACCCCTATGGATCTAATAACTCGAGCAACAAAGTCCACGTAATCAAACTTAAGCCAAATTAGACTTTTATTCTATACATTTTAACAATCAAAACCTTTAGGATGACCGTGCAATACTTAATTACAGTAAGCTATTCAGAGTTAACAAAGCCAGATGGCTTTAGGGCACTAGGTGTAGAACACCCCTAAGGATCTAATAACTCGAGAAACAAAGGTCACGTAATCAGGGTTAGTCAACTAAGGTTCTTGTTATTCTTCTTTTCATTTTTCTTGTAATTTTTCTCTTTTTTCTTTTTTTAATAACATAAAAACATGCCAGAATCCAAGATCCGAATTTGCGTAAGAGTTTAAGTCTTTTATTACGTTGTATTCATTTAAGTTCAATAGAGTTAACGCATTTTCAAAACAATAACCACACAAACTATATCAGAAATATAACTAGCTATAACAGTTGGTCGATGTTCACTAAGAAGAACGGATCGATAACAGTCTCAACATATCAACATAAATATCCCCTCATCCATACATGCTAGACATAAACTCTTTGAAATTTCCATAAAACCAACATGTTTATCATTAACTACAATCAAAAATCTATAATCACTATAGCCTATTCCCATCATATAAACAGTTTTAGACAGGGTTAGTAAAGCCATATCATTGCACAAAAAGATATAAGCCAAAGCATGTCACAAAAAATGGATATCATCAAGAATGATCTAAATATAGCAATCTATATAATCGCAACTGAAAAAGCCCCAAAAATGGCTATAATCCATACTTAACAAAAACATGATAATAATATGCAGTCATACATACTAAATTGCAATCCAAACATATAATCTATGATTGCAATACAAAATAAATCCATGCAGCCCAAAATACTGCTAAAAACATAGAAATAAAGCAGAAATAGTAAAGTGCTACTAATGACATCCTAACATTGGCATAAGACAGAAAAGTTGCTTTGATAATTATATTTAACTAGATTAATTATCCTAATAGTTATAAATATTAGTGAAAAATATCCCAAATAATTAAAAGTTATTTTTCATAATTTAAAATAATTTTTAAAACATTTTTTGTAATTTTTAGAATTTATTTTCTATTTTTAATCATTTTTCAGAAATTCAGAGAATAAAAATAATAGAAACCGTCGCTATAGGCTATAGCGACACATTTCTGTCGTGCTAGGTGTTCTTGGCTCAAGAACACTAACAAGTCAGTGTTCAAGGGTCAAGGTTTGACCTCTTTTAATTCGCAGCATAAACATGTTCTGGGCCTTGTAAAACATTGATCATGTAGCGATTATGTAGCACTACATAGATCAATCATCATCCAAGCCATACAATATCATAGCTTCACAATCCGGAGCTTCAAAGTGGTCATCGAGAAGCTTTACGGGTTTTCTCGGGTTACCCGAAACCCGGGCATACTTCGACCGCCTACTTTCTGATTCGATTTTCACCCTGTTTTGGCAATCCTTTAAATGTTTTCTTGGTTCATACTTATAGTGCACATGACAAGGAACAACTAATTATCAAGATCGCAGTCCAAAGTTAACAGAATTACAAGTTATGGTTCAGTCAAACCCTATCAGAGGGCTCGATCTAACAATTTTTGGAATTTCCAGAAAACAGCTTCGTGACCGGATGTCCTAGTTTGACCATCCATTAAATCCAACATGTTTGTTGTTTAAGAGATCTAAAAGTATAAATATAAAGTCCATATATGAGGCTACAAATATATATAAGCATTTCAAAACGTTGTCAGACACTGCTATTTGATTTCTGGGTTACCCATAAATCAGTCGGTCAAGCTCGGTCAACGATGTTTGACCATGAATAACTTTCAATCTACAACTGATCTGGCTTTGAATCAAGTTCCATATGAAAGATCACATAACAAACTACATGTTTAAACATTTAAACAACAAAAACATATAACCGATTGAGATCTACAAGGTCTGACATTCGTTGTCAGACCCCAAAAAAAAAATTCCCATATTTTTGAAAACACCAATTTCGTATATTTAAATGTTATGGATCTATCAAATACCAACCCAGATCACTTAGTTACACATCATACAACATATTAAAACACAAAATCATAACATCTAACATGGTAAACAAGATCAGATTTTTGATTAGGGTTTATACCTTTAAATGAGCAAATCTGATTTCTTGGCTACTAGATCTGTTATGGTGATAGTAGGGCTTGATTTTGTGACTGATCTAGCAAAAGATTTTGTGGGTTTTGAGTGGAGAGAAAATGATTGTGTGTTTGTGCATGAATGAGCTTAAATGTGACACTTTCTCTCTCCAATCCTATATATATATATATATATTATGTAGATGCAATGAACTTGTATAATATAATGGCTGATATGGTAGATTTCAGTCACATGAAAAAGTCAAGGTGGTTCACCAACTAAAGTGTTGGCTAATAATGCAAGTTAGCTTCAATTATGCAAGAGGGGAAATTTGGTCTTTTGGCTTGAGAATTTAATGGCACAATTGTAATCTTGATAAACCCTTAATTAGGGTTTGACACTTAGGGTTTAACCCTAAGTTTTTTTCAAAAATGAATTTCTAGGTTTTCTTTTAGGTTTTAAAATAAAAATAAAAATTAGTTTCTAAAAAAAATGAAATTTAGGGTTTCTTAATCATGATTAGGTTTTCTAATTACATAGAACATGGTAATTAGGGTTAAGTTTTACTAAATAGCATTTATCTTTCCAATTTAGCAATTAGGGTTTATAATTTACAAATTAAGATTTATAATTTAAATATTAGGGTTTTTAGAAATTAAGATTTCTAAATATTACTTAGGGTTTACCTAATTAATCATAAAATTATATAATACACAACATACATTATATAAACAGTTATATAATAGTCTCAAACTCATAATTGAGTTTCAAAGTAGGATTTCTAATTAATTAGGGTCCACAAATATTAATTAGGGTTCGTAATAATTAGGGTTTCTAGTATTAGGGTTTTAATTACTAATTAGGGTTTCCATAATTAGCGTTAAACCGACAATACAAATTATATGCCATATAACACAGTGACATAACAGATTTTGAAGTCTCATTTGACTCCGAAACTAGGGTTTATCAGTTTATAATGAAACTGCTCCCCAGATTAACCTTACACACATAACATATATATTTATAGCACTGAAAAATCAAAATATAATTAATATTATATTATTATTCTCGTTCCTTGATCAAAATCCAAAATTAGGGTTTGGATTCCATATCTGATTTATCTGTCATACATAACATTATTAATTAAGTTAAATAATTAGCCTAATTAATCTGAAATAAATTCATATAATAAAATAGTTATTATAATAATTCTAATAATCATTTCATATATTATTTAAATAATATATAAACATATTTTCATGAAAAATAATTAATAAAAACATTTCTACTATAAAATTAATTATAAAATTATAATTTATAATGATAAATTATTTGAAATTATCCATGTAATAAATAAATAAATTTTATTTATCACATATATACATATACACATTATCTGTACACATTCTTATCTAAAAAAAAAATTATACGCAAAATTTCTTATTTAATTATATAGAAAATATCGGGTTATTACATTCACCATCCCTTATAAAGATTTCGTCCCCGGAATCACCGTTTTAAAACCTATACCTACCAGGGTACATAGCATACACAATCATTGCAAGTAGATCTCGATCATAATTAATCGAACTGTTCATTAACTATTCAGCAAAAAGCTTGTCAATCTGATTACACTGAAATTTGATTTCTAAAAGAACTCAAATTCCTCCTTCAAAATAATTTATAAAATAATTTACTATATATATATATATATAAGAAAATCATATATAAGAAAATAAAATTTGTTTGAATAATACCTGGAGTTGCATTCCCGCCTGCTACCGAATCCTGAAAAGTCATGTTGAAGACTCCGTCGGTTGATTCTGTTGGTTTGTTTGTTGAAGTTGGTCCCGTTGTCGCCAATGTCCTGATGCCTTTCCTCGTATTCGCATTCCTTTCCTCCCTTCTCCATCTTGGACAGTCTTTCACCTTATGCTCCATTGATTCACAAATAATACACCTGCTATACATTTGGGCAGTTGGGAGAGACATGTCCCTTCTGCCCATACTTATAGCACACAAACTTTCCTTTTAAACACACTCTCTCGAGTGATTCTATCCGCAATTCCCACCTTGCACAACATGTTTCTTTCCATGTGACACCCCCAAATCTAGGTACTTCATTCCACAAGATTTGGTGCTCACTAACCATACATTCATACTATCTACCCAAATAAATAATATTTAAATCATAAATCCTTCCCTTAATTAGGGTTACATTAATAAATTCAAAAATAATCCCAGGTTATCTAACCTTTAAACATCATTCAAGTGCGGAAAATAAAATTTATTACATCACATCATTATTAAAAAGTCTAAGATCATTATAATAAATAAAAGTACAAATCAGCATCACTTGTACAATTTTCCCTTTCCTTTGCTAGTTGAAGGTTCATCTACCTTCTCCACTTTAGCTGCAATGAGTTTATAAATATGCAAGATTGAGCAAAACAATCGCTCACTGGATATAATAATGAATCAACATGAGAATAACAATAATAACTGCCAACGAATAAGCTCATCAAACCAGAATAGTACTGTAACGATGATATTCAGGAACTGGAATCCAAAATATGAGGCAATATAACTGAGGGTCGTAAGACCATGAACTATGTCCACAGTTTCGAGTAATCTTTCAACTCCAACTTTAACAATCATAAGACTATAAGGACTCATCATACTTAGGGGGATCAGCCTTTCGTACAATTTATTGTGCACAAACATTTTAACGCTACTTGTAAGTTATCCCCTAATAATAATAGGGTTGTTCATCTCAGTATTTAGAGTACAAGTCTGCACCAAAGAAAGTTTGGTTTGGATAAGCTTTCAAAGGTAATTTGAAGTTTAACGAACATCAACTAGAGGACTAGTTGAATCAATAGTGTTTGATAATCACAACAAATGTTTAATAACAATATAACATAGAATAATTGAGAATCATAAATGAACTAATTATACATATTAAACTCATGCTTGAAATAACTATAAAGCATAAGTATTCAATAAAATGAATAAAATGGTTAACCTTTGCTTGAACAATAAATAAGCTAAGGTCAGAGTCTTATAACATTAGAATTGAAATTATTGAACGTACATTAACTGATAGCAAGTTGGAAACTAAAAACTTGCCCAACAACTCATGCAAACAAATAAAATAGTTCAATAATAGAGACGAGAGTTCAAACTGTGTTCATTATGCAGGAATGTAACTTAAGAAACTTGCTTAACTATAAACAAGTTAGAATGAATCAACCAAATGAAAATTTCAAATAACATTAGAGTTAAAGTTTGCTCGAATGAATTTTAGGGACAATTGACTTGTTCAATCAACAGTTAAAATAGAAATCTTGCTCAATCAAAGAATAAAGCTACACAATGTAATAATGGAACTAGCTCAACGAAAGTATAGAGTTAGGAAACTTTCTCAATGTAAAAGATAGAGTTTAGAAACTTACCTTGAGCGTAAACTATAAAATTAAACTCACGATCACCTACACATAATTTTAAAACCACAATACCTATTAGATATGCTAACATACCAAAACATGAACACTTCCATCTAAACTTATCATTGAAGCACAAGTCCTTCATTAACATTTACATTTCAGAAAATCCAAGTGTTTTACTTCGCAACACTTGTCTAACGCTCATTATGTATACTAAGTTGCCCCATAACGTGTTCTCGATTTACTAACCATTTTTGCAACTTTGAACTTACTAACCCCAATTCACTATGTTATGTTAACCTTAACATTACACATTTAACATGATAACATAATTTCAGACCATGTTGTGATGTTAATCCAAGACTGCAGCAACAATAGAAAATCAGAATCTCAAACCGATGTGTATGGTAGCGCGCTGCTTATACAAAACTTTGGGACCGAAGCCTTAATCTAGCCATTTTTTACCTTAACACCTAAACAAGCGCATTTCTGGCGGTGTTGAGACATGAGAACGCAAAAGAAGGCTAATGAATGATGAGCTCAATTTTAGCCCAACAAACACAAATTTCACCCACCAAACAGTGATAATAACACGTAAAATAAATATGCAACTATCATAAACATGATTGCTAACATATTCAACCACTTAGCACAATTTAACAACAACTAAAACTACTTTAATTTCTCAATTTTCATGTTTTTCATATAAAACTCCATTTTTGATACTCATCCCAAAAATCATCACTGTGAATTCATTGTTTGGCCAAATGTTGTGTAAAATCTATATACGCACAACACGCAAGTATACGTGATTAACAAGTAATAGAGTGATGAGTAGAGTATCGTTCCCACAGAGACTAATTAGCAATAACCTTAACTCACAATTACCAATTTCCTATTAACCCTAATTTTATTAAACAAATCAACTCAATAATTGAAATTAAAGATACTAAAATTAAAAATAATTAAACTAACATAGAACAAAATACGAATATCAAATCTGGAATTTTAAACAATTAATGGAGAATTAGACTTATGATTTCACCCTAAGCTTCACTCTAATTTTAACACCTTTATTCCAATTCGATGCACTATCCCAGTTTATTAATCAAGAACACGAACATAGCATTAACCACCTCTCGATGCACTAATACCGTATTAACGTCAATCCACAATTAAGATAGAAATCCGTTAAACACCTTAATCAACTAACCCACTATATCTCTATGTGAATTACAATTAAAGAAGGTTTAAGAATAAGTTCTCTATCCGATTACATGCGATGTCAAGCATATCTCTACCTTAACATTAATCAAGATTAAGCTATTCACAAAATCATGAACACATGCTATACTAACTAGGTCTAGAATTGAATATCCTCTCTCGATCCCATCCAATTCCATAAAGAATTGTTGATCAGGCAATTCATAGATTCAAGCACAAATCAATATAGATAAACTGGAAATAGCTTATTAAATTGGAATTCAAAGTTTACAAAATCATTGATTCACTCAAGGATCCATCACAAGCCTAAAAAGTGAATTAGTTCATGTCAAACGAAATAAAACTGAATAAATCATAGAAATCATTCTTCTGATTACAAATAATAATCTAACACAAAGAATATTGAAAAACACCCTTCACGTAGACTACAATTGCAATCGTCTCAAATATCCCTTCGAAATACTCCTCCACGCTTCCTCTCCAAAAACTCAGTTTTGATCCACGTAATATCTCTTGTGTCTCCTTCCAGTTATTGATAATAATGTATTAGATATCTAGCATACAAGCTCCAGCCGCAATTTCCTTCAATTAGAGTTCCATTGTCATACAAGTTGCTAGAAATCATGCCCAATAAGAAATTTAATCAAAACAGGACACAACCAGATTTTCCACCCCCCGCCTCTACGGGCTCCCTTTCTGTATAGCTCAACTTAAGACCCCCCGCCCCGGCGGGGGTACACAGTATAATTGGCCCACCCCGACGGGCATCCCTTCTGTTAACTGAGATCAAGACCCCCCGCCCCAGCGGGGGTGTATAGTGCAAATTAGCTCGCCCCGGTGGGCTTGTCTTTTGCTGCCTGACATGTTGAATTTCATAAGTTTTTCTAATTTTTGCTCCAATTGACTTCAACTCACACCAAATAGTTCCAAACGTACGTTGAATTCCACAACCACCATTTTACACATGAAATAACATAAAACAAGTAAAAATGAACATGACCACAAGAATTTAACAACAAATAAGCATGAAATGAATATTGAATCACGTATATAAAATCCACTTATCAAAATCCCCCAAACTTAAACCGTGCTAGTCCTCGAGCACAAAATAACTACATGCAATGAAATACAATGATATGAACACTACCTAACTTATATGCTTTCGAATCCAACAATATCGCAGAATCAAAATTATCTTAACGACCTCAACAAAAATAAGCAACTATACAATATCAACCATCTAAAACCAATCTACAATTCCGTTTTAATCCAAGAATCTCAACCCCATCATTACTGGTACAATGTATGTGTGCAACATCCATTATAACCGATACAGACTCAAATTCAATACATAATCAATTTCTTAGAAGGAATCACGCAGCGTAAACTTAAAACTTCAAAAATAAATAGTTCCAACCAAAATTAAGCAATCACTAATCTCAAGGGTTCAAGCGGGGTACGTATACTTTATTCATACATAATTTTTTTATATATATATACGGGGGCTTCTTGCTCTTATTTCCCATTTTTTTATACACATAGCTATGCAATGTCTTATTCCCTTAGGCTTTTCAATGCTACCTTAACGAGCTTTCGACCAACGACTCCCAGACCATTAAGACCTTAGGGCGCTAGGTGTAAAGACAATCCCCTCGGGCTTACTTACTCAAGTAACAAAGGCCACAAAACTAGACAAGCATGCCACGATGTTTATTCATATATATATATATATATATATATATATATATATATATAAAAGCTTATATACCCCACTTATCATCCCCCAAACTTAGGTTCTTACCTAACTTTGGTGTTTACTATCTATCCTTGTCATTTTGACATTTACTCTAGCATTATCCTTTAGAGACCATTTAGGTATCAATTTGAACTTGACCAATCAACACAGATGTTTGTTAAACGAGCTAACCTTTTATACCAACTCAAACAAGCTCAAGATTCGATTCATAGCAGAAATTGTATCATTGTTCTAATACTCAATACTGTATTTGCTACTTATTGTCAATCATATCATTGGCCCACAAACAATATAAAACACAACATTGATGGACTTACGCAACACAATATTTACTAATGTAATTTTTCTTATATAAGGATAACGAAATGCATTACAAGATTATCTACTATGCACTGACAAAAATTAACCTAAGCTACTATGGATGCACCTAAATTATCATGCAATACTAAAAGTAGAATGCAAAATGCAAAAATTTAAATGACAACAATTCAATATGCAACCTAAATGCTAAATGCATGCAAACATGTATTTAAATCCCCCAAACTTAAATTAAACAATGTCCTCATTGGTAGAATAATCGAATTAAGTACGTGAGGACTTCCATGCTTTCATTTAAGCCCGAGGAGGTGGTTGTTGGTTTTCTTCATCGGAATCACTTGGTGGGAACCTTGGCATCGGTTCGGGCTGTTGGTACGAAAATTATGCCGCCGGGTTGAAGCTATGAAGTGTTGTGTTCAAAGAGGCGAAAGATGCGTTCATAGCATCGAACATATGATCTTGCCTCATTGCCAATCGTCTTATTTCCCGACGAGTTTCCTTGGTATGCGCATTCATTTGATTTTGGAGCGCAAGGAACTGAGAACTAGATATGGCCTCGGCCTACGGTACCTGCTCAGCCCCTTGATTACCCATTGGTTCATCGTCATCCCCCGATGTCTCAGTAGCATCAATGTCATCGTCCGAATCCGACGGAAAAATGATACCCACACCACGTAGATGTGACTTACCTCCTGCCCATACAGAGTACCGCGCTATCATTCTCAAATCAAGCAATGCAAGCGGCAATTATGTGGGCTCGTCGTCGAACCATCTAACCTCGGCATTGCGACACAACCCACAAATGAGTAATGGGTGTGGCAAGTGATAAGTGGATTTTATATCCACTTATCCGGTATCTTTTACTTGAATTAGTTGCTTATATTAATGTGTCTTAGTTACTTTTTATGCATTGTGTGTTCATTTTGTAGGGTATACGTTTGGAAGCGGTGTGAGCGACTATTGGTAAGGAAAATGCAAAGAAAAGCAATCCGGACATCATTTGGGCTTTCATGTTCATTTCATGTTCTTGGCTTGGAACTTGTACTATATTGTAGAGCTTCTTCTTAATTAAATCATTCCAATCGGAGTTCGGATGCAAGAGTTATGATATTTGTACCAACGAACGTTGAATTTCACTGTTTTGGGTGGTCATTTGCATAACAGTCACTTCCAGTCCAATTTCGACCTTCATCCGTTCGTTATTTCTCAAAAACTCAAAGAATAAAAGTTGTAGAGCTCAAATCGATAGCTTCAATTTGATAGGTGGTAGGCCCATAACTCCTCTGGATCAAAAGTTATGGCCATTTTACCAGAGGACAACTGCTGCGAGAAAAAAAATAATTAGCGACTTGCACCCAAGTCGGGGCTTGCTCTTTTATGCCTTATACCCAAAGCCGGGCTTGGGGTCTGAGTGAAAAAATCGGTAGCATAGCAAGCCGGGGCTTGCCCTCCAGGAGTAAAACCCAAAATTTGGGGCTTGGGTACAGCAGTGAAAAAGTAGATTTTATCCGAATTTGAGTTCGATAAGGATTGATTCGAGCTGTTTGACTCAAGGACTCCCAAGAGGACTTAAAGACATATAAAGAGGCATATAAAAGGAGGAGAATTATAAGGATTAGAGAGAAGTTTTTGGAAGAATTCCATTAGATTAGATTAGAGTAGATTGGCAAAAACTCTAGTTCTTATTAGATTTGGAGATTGAAACAACTTGGAGACCATTGAAGATTCAAAGTAGGAGCAAGGAGAGAGCATCAAATCTACAGACAATAGATTCTATCTTCTCATCTTCTTCTATATTTGTCTTTTATTGTTTATTCAAGTGTGGATTCTTAGTTTTAATTCAATAATCATGAACTAATTCTTTGTTTGAGATTACAATAGATCTTATTGTGTAGTTTATTTTAATATGCTTCGCTATTAATTATTATATTCTATCGTGAGGATTGTCTATTGTGATTTGAACTTAATTGCTTAATTGGTTGGCCATCAATTACCATGATAATCTATATGAACTCGAGAGATGA
The DNA here is from genome assembly GCA_020205605.1 of Panax ginseng. NCBI lineage: Eukaryota > Viridiplantae > Streptophyta > Magnoliopsida > Apiales > Araliaceae > Panax > Panax ginseng. The sequence goes on from CM035129.1 coordinate 96,677,418, forward strand.
AGTATTGATTTAGATCGATCATGATAGCATATGTTTGTGATTTACTGCATAGATGGAATTCATGATTAGGTGTTTAGGATAGAGATATGCCTTTCGCCATATATGTAATCTTATAGAGAACTTGTGCTTTAAATCCTTTTTAATTGTAATTCACATAGAGATATAGTGGATTAGTTAATTAGGGTGTCTTGCTTAATTCTATCATCTGTGGATGCAAGTGAGTATGGGTATTATGCATCGAGAGGTGGTTTTATATGCTTTAGTGTTCTTGATTAACAATTCAGGATAGAAAATAATTGATGAGAAGTGTGTTAGCTTAAATGAAGCAATAAGTGAAGTTGTGATCTTAAATCTCCATAATCGATTTTTAATTAGTGGTAATTAGAATTAGTTTAGTTAAATATTTTAATTTATAACATTAAATTCATTCGTTTAAATAAGATTGAGTTGGTTCTGGGGTTAGTACTTGGTGATTTTATTAAACTAATTCTCTATGGGAGCGATACTCGACTTATCACTTTATTACTTGTTGACCACATATACTTGCGTGTTGTGCGTAATTAGATTTTACCCAACAAGTTTTTGGGCGCCGTTCTTGGGGACTTAGTTTAATATCTCTTTGCCATATATTAATTTCAATCAAATTAGTCTTAATTTAAACATTTTTATTTTTATTTTTAATTCTCTTCCTATATTTCTCTCTTTTTCGGTACATGGATGACTTTGCGTATCAATGGCCATACGAACATGACTCGACCAAGGAAGCGAGGATTGATGGACTTAATGCATTTTACGCAATATCGGCCTGATTGAAGAACTTTCGAGGAAGTTGGACGTTATTGCGACCCAAAAGAGTCGAAGGATGGCGATTATATGTGACTATTGTCTTTGGTAATCACCCGAGTAATCAATGCACCATCAAACTTGGGCCGGTACAGTATGGTGGTAACCACCTCAATTAGTATACATATGATAATTATCATCAAGTTTGGGGGTATCAACTGGATTCTTCATGGAGCTATACTTATGAAGACCAATACTTTACTCTAAATCCAACATACACGACAAAATTCTCATATCCACCTCGATGCGACAAGAAGACAATTGAGTTTAAGGAATTCATGTTAAGGATTATAGCGAAAAGAAGAGATGATAATGAGTCGGGGAGTTATCGAGCCAAAATCTTAATAGATGGATGGAACAACTCATCACTACCTCAACCAATGGTCCTCAATACATGGCTTCCAGACTGCGAGAGCGGATAATTCAAGGATGGAGGAATTGTGGTCCAAGTCAAATGAGGAGAGGAGGATTAATCAAGAGCGGTCAATTCAGAATCAAGAGATATCAAGTTAAAATCTGCAGAATAAGATAGATCAAATAACCAAAGCCATAAACAACCTTCCTCCAAACACTTGGCTTTATGACATGGATGACGAAATTGGCGGAGAACCCAACCAAATCTACAAGCTGGATGAGCCTCGAGATGTTGAAAAAGAGGAGACAAGTGGGGATAATGAAAACAAAATTCGGTGAAGAGCTAACTATGAGTACTAATGAGGATGAGCCGATGTTATTAATGCCTCAAGTGCCTTCTCCACCATAGTTCAAGAATCGGTTAGATTTGCAAAACCTTGTCCATTAGGGTAGTCATGTCGTCGGCAATACTCCTTGTGGCGTAAAAGCGAGTACAACTTGAAGCCATGGTGCACTGAGCTAGAGAAGATAGAAGAAGAGATTATTGTGTCTGACAAGCCTCAATGCCAGAATCTATTCAAAGACACAATGGAGAAAACACCTAGATTTTGGACGTTCTTGAATGTGATATTATCAAAACAAAGCATGCTAGGTGACTTTAATACAATGGCTATCATAAATGGGAACCTACCAAAAGCTACATTATTTTCGATGGATGGAGGGTTCCTCAATTTTCGAAGAGGAATTAGATAGCGTTGACCAGACAAAGTTAGGCTGAAAGACTGTAAATCAAGCGCTAACTGGGAGGCAACCCCGGAATTTTTATATTTATATGCTTTATTAGTTTATTTAGTAGATATGAATTAATTTGCTTATTAAGCTCGCTTATAATCTAATCCATGTTGTCTCTCTTCATTGCAGGTATTGGAGGTTCAATGGATAGGAAAATGATCATCGCCGCCATCACCACCATCATTTCACGCTTAGCTGATTACAAGGAAGTTCTCTTCTACTTACCGCTATATTCTTACAATGAGGACATTGTAATTGCTAAGTTTGGGGGAATTTAGTTTAGTTCATTATTACATGTTTAGTTTCATGTTTATGTTATGTTATTTTGCATATGTTGTTAATTTAGTTTAGGTTCATTATGTTTGCATTCATGTAGTACAACTGCATAAGTAGTTGCATAGTAGTATAGTTTGAATAACATTATATTCAGTTTATTGTGGAAAAAAAATTCAAAAATAATAGTTAGTTACTATGTTCATCTTGCATGAGTCCAGCTGTTTGATAGTTTAAGTTTATTTTGGCCAATGAGGAAAATGGAATTGAGTAGGCAAGTATAGTACTGACTATTAGAGCTTTGATGTGATTTCTTGTTATGAATTGAATCTTTTTCTATTTGAAACTAGTATAATAAGGATAACACAGTAAAAACAACTTGTGATTGATTGAGTTTAAAATGATACATAATGGGACTCTAAAGGATAATGCTAGTTTAAATGAAAGAATGACAAGAACAATTAGTGAAGGCTAAAGTTAAACAAGAACCTAAGTTTGGGAAAATATGTGAGATATATAAGCTATTGAAAATAAAAAGAAAAAAAAAGAATAAAAAACACTGTGGCGTGCTTGTCTAGTTTTGTTGCCTTTGTTACTTGAGTAAGTAAGCCCGAGGGGATTGTCTCTACACCTAGCGCCCTAAGGTCTTAATGGTCTAGGAGTCGTTGGTCGAAAGCTCGTTAAGGTAGCATTCAAAAGCCTAAGGGAATAAGACATTGCATAGCTATGTGTATATAAACCAAAAGAAAAAAAGAGAGAATAAAACAGGAAATAAGAGCCAAAAGCCCCTGTAGATGAAAAATAAAACATAAGTATCCCATGTTGACCCTCGATATTGGTAATTGTTTGATTTTAGTTGGATCTAGCTTGTTTTTGGATTTCTTGAGTTTACACTGTATGATGCCTTCAAAGAGACTTGTTATGTGTTAAATTTGATTTTATATAAGTTAACATTGTTGTGGAGCACACACACACTATACCAGTAATAACAGTTTAAGACTTGATAATTGACCAGGAAATTGTTGATTGGTTTTGATATGAAGTATTGTTATGTTTGCTTGATTGCTCTAAGGACGAGTGAATATATTTGATTTTATCAATATTGCTGGATTCGTAGGCATATAGATTAGTTGTATTTCATTGCATTGCATTGCATTATGTTGTGTTGCTTGGGGACAAACAACGGTTTAAGTTTGGGGGTATTTGTTAAGTGGATTTTATATCCATTTATCTGGTATCTTTTACTTGAATTAGTTGCTTATATTTATATGTCTTAGTTACTTTTCATGCATTGTGTGTTCATTTTGTAGGTTATACGTTTGGAAGCGGTGTGAGTTACTATTGGTAAGGAAAATGCAAAGAAAAATAATCCAGACATCGTTTGGGCTTTCATGTTCTTGGCTTGGAACTTGTACTATATTTTAGAGCTTCTTCTTAGCTTTCCAGAACATCTTGAATCATTCCAATCGGAGTTCGGATGCAAGAGTTATGACATTTGTACCAACGAACGTTGAATTTCGCTATTTTGGGTGGTCATTTGCATAGCAGTCACTTCCAGTCCAATTTCGACCTTCATCCATTCGCTATTTCTCAAATCTCAAAGAATGAAAGTTGTAGAGCACATCGATAGCTTCGATTTGATTGGTTTCAGGCTCCATAACCCCTCCCAGATCAAAAGTTATGGCCATTTTACGAAAGAACACTACAGTAGAAAAAATAATTAGCAGCTTGCACCCAAGCCGGGGCTTGGGGTCCTGAGTGAAAAATCAATAGCATAGAAAGCCGGGGCTTGCCCTCTAAGGAGTAAAACCCAAGCTGGGGCTTAGGTACGCGCAAAAAGAGTAAATTTTGTCCGAATTTGAGTCCGATAAGGATTGATTCGAGCTGTTTGACTCAAGGACTCCCAAGAGCACTTAAAGACATATAAAGAGGCATATAAAAGCAGGAGAATTACAAGGATTAAAGAGAAGTTTTTGGAAGAATTCCATTAGATTAGATTAGAGTAGATTGGGAAAAACCCTAGTTCTTATTAGATTTGGAGATTGAAGCAACTTGGAGACCATTGAAGATTCAAAGTAGGAGCAAGGAGAGAGCATCAAATCTACAGACAACAGATTCTATCTTCTCATGTTCTTCTATCTTTATCTTTTATTGTTTATTCAGGTGTGGATTCTTAGTTTTAATTCAATAATCATGAACTAATTCTTTGTTTGAGATTACAATGGATCTTATTGTGTAGTTTATTTTAATATGCTTCGCTATCAATTTTTATATTCTATCGTGAGGATTGTCTATTGTGATTTGAACTTAATTGCTTAATTTCCTGGCCATTAATTACCGTGATAATCTATATGAACTCGAGAGATGAAATATTGATTTAGATCTGATCATGATAGCATATGTTTTTGATTTCTGCATAGATGGAATTCATGATTCGTGTGTAAGATAGAGATATACCTTTATGCCATATGTAATCTTATAGAGAACTTGTGCTTTAAATCCTTTTTAATTGTAATTCACATAGAGATATAGTGGATTAGTTAATTAGGGTGTCTTGCTTAATTCTATCAGCTGTGGATGCAAGTGAGTATGGGTATTATGCATCGAGAGGTGGTTTTATCTGCTTTAGTGTTCTTGATTAACAATTTAGGATAGAAAATAATTGATGAGAAGTGTGTTAACTTAAATGAAGCAATAAGTGAAGTTATGATCTTAAATCTCCATAATTTGATTTCAAATTAGTGGTAATTAGAATTAGTTTAGTTAAATATTTTAATTTATTACATTAAATTCATTCGTTTAAATAAGATTGAGTGGGTTACGGGTTAGTACTTGGTGATTTGTATTAACTAATTCTCTGTGGGAACGATACTCAACTTATCACTTTATTACTTGTTGACCACGTATACTTGCGTGTTGTGCGTAATTAGATTTTACCCAACAGCAAGCCTCTAGAAAAATTCCCACGTATGTACCGACGGATTGATGAACAGATTATTGCCCCGACGTCAATGATAAAATCTTGTAAAGAAAGATGCGCCTTCTCTTTGGTGACGTCCGAGGTATGTTGGGACGTAAGTAATTTTGCGCATAAGAATGCATACCAGATTTTCCCATATCTACTAAGGTCCTTACTATAAAACACGGTGCCTCCCTTTCGACCCTTGATCCACGATGTTCCCGGCTTTGTCATCTCCGTGATAATGGCATCAAAATCTGGGTCAAAATTACGGAGATGATCATACTGGCAGTGGCGAGGAACCCTTAATTGGTAGTAAGTATTTATGGCGTCGACACTGAATGGAACCAACCGTCCTTGCACAAATACGTGGAATGGTTCTTTGTCCTCAGCATTTGCGTAGAATTCTTTGACGATGTTTACAACGGCTGGTTCCGGCTCCTCGGTGAATTTGGTATATCCCTTTTGGTAAATTTGAGGTATAAGCTCCCCATCGTTAGGATCCGGTGCTAACCCCCTCTTCAGTGTAAGGGCTTTGGTGAGCATGTAGTCATACTTAAATTAATTGCATGCAAGACTTAAATTCTCGCGATCGAAGGTGCGGGTTGGTTGAGATGGCCGTGAACTCTCCCCCCTTTGGCATTTTGATGATGATTGTGAAGCCATGTTCTTAATCTAGTGCTTTCCCCCAAACTTTGCAAATTCCTTCTCTCTACTCTCAAGTATTCTATATGTTTGCTTTATATCAAGTGTGGTGAAAGAGTTTGTATGAGATGTGGTGATATTTATAGAGGGAGAAAGATGGCTACCATTGGTGGATTAAAGAGGTGGAGAGGAGTAATGGAGTATTGGGAATAGTGGAGTAGAAGTAATGGTAGTAGGTGGTGGTTATGAGGTTATGAAGTAGTGGGGAAGTGGGAAAGTGGTAAGTTATTGGGAAGTGAAGAAATATGTAACTGCCCAAAGTCTGTTGCATTTTAGGACCCCCGCCCTGGCTGGGGGTATTGTACTAGGAGGGCCCGCCCCGGTGGGTTATGCCACTTTCTTCTAAAATAGCAGACCCCTTCCCAGTGAAGTTGTAATACTAAAAGGCACCTTGGGCCGTGGCTTTGCCACTATTAACCAATCTTGCAGACCTTCACTTGGTACGGGGTTATAATAGTAGGGGCCATCTGGCAAGGCTGCATGTTACTCAAAAGTCTTTTTTCCTGCTTCATGTAGTTCTCTTAATGCTATATTTTTCCATCCTGCAAGATTCAACACATGAAAGTTAGTGAGTTTTTGATAACAAACCATAATGTGGAGATGTTAACGAAACTTTGATTATTCCTCTACCTAGTAATTTCATGAAAACTATGTGTAACAAATATAAATTGAAAATATGATAAATAAACTAAAGATTGGGTTGCCTCCCAATTAGCGGTTGATTTTAAGTCGTTCAGCCTGACTACTTCCTGCTTATGTTGTGTCGGTCAGTGTGATGGCGATCACGTCGGTGTTGGCTTCTCCACCCTAATAATGCTTTAAATAGTGTCCATTGACTTTGAATGTTTCTAGTGTATTGAGATTGTAGATTTTGACTACACCATGAGGAAATACCCGCTTGATTGTGAATGGTCCCGACCATCTCGATTTTAGCTTTCTGGGGAATAATCGCAGTCGTGAATTAAACAAGAGTACTGATTGGCCTGGCTCAAATGTTGGACACAAAATTTTTTGGTCGTGCCATCTTTTGACTTTTTCTTTGTATAGTTTGGCATTCTCATAGGCGTGAAGGCAGAATTCGTTGAGTTTATTTAATTGAAGTAGTCTCTTCTCACCAACAGCTATTTGATCAAAATTGAGTTTTTGCATAGCCCAATATGCCTTATCTTTGTGCTCTAATTTGGTAAATGACATGCTTTCCCGTCGATGAATGGTATGGTGACATTACGATTGGTGTCTTGTATGCCATCTCCGTAGGCCCATAATGCGTCGTCGATCGAAGTGACCAATCTTTCCTGCTAGGATTCACCACTTTCTCTAGTATCTTCTTAACTTCTCTGTTAGACACCTCAGCCTGTCCACTGGTTTGAGGGTGATATACTGTAGCTACGTTGTGATTGACCCCATACTTGGACAAAAGAGCAGTAAAGGACTTATTGCAGAAGTGACTACTTTCGTCACTGATTATTGCTCTTGGTGTGCCAAATCTTGTGAAGATGTTCTTTTGTAAGAATTTGAGGACCACCTTGGCATCTTTTGATGGTAATGCTGCAGCTTCAACCCACTTTGATACGTAATCCACTGCGAGGAAAATATACTGATTGTTCAAGGATGAAGGGAATGGTCCCATGAAATCGATACCCCATACGTCAAAAATTTCCACGTCCAGAATCGTTTGTAAGGGCATCTCATTACGTTTCGAAATGTTGCCCACCCTTTGACACCTATCGCATTTTTTGACAAACTGGTGAGCATCTTTGAATAATGTGGGCCAATAAAAACCACATTGCAACACCTTCGCTGCTGTCCTCTCACTCCCATAATGCCCACCATACGCTAATGAGTGACAATCATGCAAAATATTCTTCACCTCACTACATGGGATGCACCATCGAATCATTTTGTCGGCGCACTGCTTGAACAAATATGGTTCATCCCACATATACCATTTCACGTCGTGAAGAAATTTCCTTTTCTGTTGTCTTGTGAGGTTAGGTGGTAGAATGTTGCTCACAACGAAATTTACATAATCGCCATACCATGGAATCTCTGCTGAAATCCCAAATAGTTGCTCATCTGGGAATGACTCATTAATCTCACATCTGTCGTCTTTTGCTTTTCCGTGGTTTTCCAACCTAAATAAGTGATCGGCTACTTGATTCTCCATCCCCTTTCTGTCCTTTATTTCTAAGTCAAACTCTTGACGTAGGAGAATCCACCGGATAAGACGTGGTTTAGCATCCTTTTTCGCTATCAAGTACTGAATCGCTGCATGGTCTGTATAAACTATTACCTTAGTCCCAATCAAGTATGCCCAAAATTTGTCAAACGCATACACCACTGCAAGCAATTCCTTTTCTGTGGTTGTGTAGTTCATTTGAGTTTCTGTAAGTGTCTTGCTTGCGTAGTATATGGCGTGAAACACCTTGTATCTACGTTGGCCCAAAACAGCCCCAACCGTGAAGTTGCTCGCATCACACATAAGATCGAATGGCATGCTCCAATCCGGTGCGACTATAACGGGGGCTGTTGTCAATTTCCTCTTTAATAAGTCAAAAGCCGTCTTGCACTCTTCATCAAAGCTGAACGTCACATCCTTCTCTAAAAGACTGCATAGTGGTTTCGCAATTTTAGAGAAGTCTTTTATAAACCTCCTGTAGAACCTAGCGTTACCTAAGAAACTCCTAATACCCTTCACTGAGTTTGGTGGAGGCAACTTTTCAATAGTTTCCAGCTTTACTTTGTCAACTTCCAATCCTTGAGCCGATACCTTATGGCCCAAAATTATGCCCTCTTCAACCATGAAGTGGCAATTTTCTCAATTTAGTACGAGATTCGTGTCCTTACATCATGCAACACCATAACCAGATTCTGTAAGCAAGTATCGAAGCTGTCCCCATAGACCGAAAAGTCATCCATGAAGACCTCAACATTTTTCTCCACCATATCTGAAAAAATGGCCATCATACACTGTTGGAAAGTTGCAGGTGCATTGCATAGCCCAAACGACATCCTCATGAATGCAAATGTGTCGTAAAGGCATGTGAATGTGGTCTTCTCTTGATCCTCTGGAGTGATGACTATTTGGTTGTAGCCCGAGTACCCATCCAATAAATAGTAATATTGGTGTCCCGCCAACCTATCTAACATTTGATCAATAAAGGGCAGCGGGAAATGGTCTTTGCAGGTTGCCTTGTTCAATTTTCTATAATCCATGCAAACCCTCCAACTTTACCGTTTCTAGTTTCGGATCAATTCATTGTCCTCATTCTGCACCACTGTCATTCCTCCTTTCTTCGGCACGCACTGCACTAGACTAACCCATTTGATGTCGGAAATCGGGTAGATGATGCCGGCATCTAACCACTTTAAAATTTCCTTCTTCACAACTTCCTTCATAATTGGATTGAGTCGCCACTGTTGCTCCACCGTTGGTTTTGCCTCATCTTCCATTAGAATCTTGTGCATGCAAAATGAAGGGCTGATTCCCTTTATATCCGCGATTGTCCACCCTATTGCTGACTTATATTCCTTAAGCACCCTCAACAACTTTTCTTCCTGTAATTCGTTAAGTGCAGCAGAAATAATAACAGGTAAAGAATTTGAATTGCCTAAGTATGCATACCTGAGGTGTTAAGGGAGTGGTTTAAGTTCCAGCTTTGGTGGCTCTTCCAATGATGGTTTCAGTTTTTCTGCGGTTACCTCCTCCATGTGCAACGGTTTAAACGATGTTCTAAATCTGGAAACTCGTGGCAATGAATCTGGCATTTGTAGGTAATCCACCAATTTTGGATCGTCAACCTCTTCATCCCCCAATAACGTTGCTTCTAGTGGATCGTTTACCAGACTCTTGCTCATGTCATCACTAATGATTTCCTCAATTAAATCCATTCAAAAACATTCTAAAACACACTGAATTTTACTTCTTGATTTTGGACCCTCATCGTGAGTTCTCCCTTTTACACATCTATGAGTGTCCTTCTTGTAGCCAAAAATGGTCTCCCTAGGATAATTGGGATGTTCTTGTCCTCCTCAAAATCCAGAATGATAAAGTCCGCAGGGAATATAAACTTATCTACTTTCAATAAGATGTCCTCTACTATGCCTCTCGGATATGTGACTGACCTATCCGCCAATTGTAAGGAGATGTTCGTAGGCCTTGGTTCAGGCAAACCCAATTCTAAGTATACTGACAATGGCATAAGGTTTACACTCGCCCCCCAAATCACATAAACTCTTGCGGAAATGCATATTCCCGATCGTGCATGGAATAGTGAAGCTCCCTGGTCCTTGAGTTTTGGTGGTAATTTACTGTCATCGCACTACACTCCTCTGTTAGTGCCACAGTTTCAAAATCGTCCCATTTCTTCTTTCTTGACAGAATCTCTTTTATAAATTTTGCGTAGCTCGACATTTATTTTAGGGCCTCTGCAAACGGAATATTAATCTGAAGTTTCTTGAAAATTTCTAAAAACTTGGTAAATTGCTTGTCTAATTTCTGTTTTTGGACCCTCTGCTGAAATGGTGGAGGTGGATAAAAAATTGGCTTATTGTTTAGCTTTGTTTCCTTACCTTGCTTATCCTCACCTTTGCTTTCTACACTCACGTCCCTCTCATCAACTTTTTCATCCGGAGTTGCTGAATTTTCTGCATTAGTACCTTCGAGATGTTTTCCACTCTGCAATGTAATTGCCTGACACTGTTCATGGTTACCCTTCGGATTTCTCTTTGTGTCACTTGGTAATGTCCCTTGTAGTCTATTATTCAATTCCAACGCAATTTGTCCTATCTGATTCTCTAGATTCTTGATCGCCATCTCTTGTGATTTCATAGACATCTCATATGATTTCATAGTCATTGCTTGATTTTTCATAGCCTCATCATTACTAGTCATGTATTTTGTCAACATCTCCTCTAGATCTTATTTCCTTTCTTGATATTGAGTTGGTTGTTGCTGGTTCTAAAAACGTGGGGCATAAGATTGTCGTGGAGCTTGCTTTTGCTGGTTGTTGCTCCATGAGAAATTCGGATGATTCCTATTTCCTTGATTGTATGTGTTCTAGTATGTGTTCTGCGGAATTCTGTTGTAATTGCCGATGAACTGCACAGATGCTGGATTAATCGCGCATTGATCTGTTGGGTGCTCTCCTGCTCACAACTCGCATATTATTGCCACTTGTTTTGCTGTGCTTGTGCTTGCACAACTGTCACCGATTCCAACTTCTTTGAAAGCGCAAAAATCTGTTCGTGCATAGTTGTCATACTATCTACTTCTAACACCCCTGCTGCCTTCGCCTCTGTCATTCTCATTGTGGGCCACTAGTAGTTATTAGCCGTCATGGTTTCAATCAACTCATAGGCTTCCTCGTAACTCTTAGCCATGAATGCTCCGCCCGACACTGCATCAATACTTGTCCTGAGATTCCCATGTAGTCCGTTGTAAAAGGTGTTCATTTGTAGCCACTTGGGCAATCCATGATGTGGGCATTTTCTGAGAAATTCTTTGTATCTCTCCCATGCCTCATATAATGACTCCCCATGTTGTTGTTCAAACATCGTTATCTCTTTCCTCATCTTTGCAGTTTTTGCCGGTGGAGAGAATTTTGCAAGGAATTTCTGAGCTAAATCCTCCCATATAGTTATCGAACTGGACGGTAGAGAATGCAACTAACTCTTCGCCTTGTCCCAGTAAAGAGAATGGGAACAATCGAGTCTCAACGCCTCATCCGAAACCCCATTGAACCTAAAGGTGTCGACAATAATTAAAAAAAGCGACTAGATGCTCGTTCGGATCGTCATTTGCAAATCCCCAAATGGAATCAATTACGAATCATTTTATCATCCTCGGCTTAATTTCAAATGTATTCATTTGCTATTGTTTGGCCTAGTGATGCTTGATTGCGCTTCGGTCACCCTTGGTGTTGCGAAGTCCCTTAACGCTTTCAGATCTTCTACCGCCATTTCCTCTTCTTTCTCGTGTGTTTCAAATTCTTGTCTCGCTTCCTTGATCCACTTACTCAACCTCTGAACCTTTTTTTTCAATGTCATCCTCAAAAGGCGAAGAAGTCCGGATTTGGGGACCGAGTTTTAATAAACTGCATTATCAACACCAAATAAGAAGCAAATAAAACAAAAATAAAAATGTCTAAGTAAAATCGGATTAATTAAACTGATATTGTAAAAGTATTAAGAATTATACTAAATGCAGGTCCCAAACAATGGCGCCAAAAACTTGTTGGGTAAAATCTATATACGCACAACACGCAAGTATACGTGGTCAACAAGTAATAGAGTGATGAGTAGAGTATCGTTCCCACAGAGACTAATTAGCAATAACCTTAACTCCCAATTACAAATTTCCTATTAACCCTAATTTTATTAAACAAATCAACTCAATAATTGAAATTAAATATACTAAAATTAAAAATAATTAAACTAACACAGAACAAAGTATGAATAACAAAATCAGGAATTTCAAACAATTAATGGAGAATTAGACTTATGATTTCACCCTAAGCTTCACTCTGATTTTAACACCTTTATTCCAATTCAATGCACTATCTCAGTTTATTAATCAAGAACATGAACGTAGTATTAACCACCTCTCGATGCACTAATACTGTATTAACGTCAATCCACAGTTAAGATAGAAATCCGTTAAACACCTTAATCAACTAACCAACTATATCTCTATATGAATTACAATTAAAGAAGGTTTAAGAATAAGTTCTCTATCCGATTACATGTGATGTCAAGCATATCTCTACCTTAACATTCATCAAGATTAAGCTATTCACAAAATCATGAACACATGTTATACTAACTAGGTCTAGAATTGAATATCCTCTCTCGATTCCATCCAATTCCACAAAGAATTGTTGATTAGGCAATTCATAGATTCAAGCACAAATCAATATAGACAAATGGAAATAGCTTATTAAATTGGAATTCAAAGTTTACAAAATCATTGATTCACTCAAGGATCCATCATAAGCCTAAAAAGTGAATTAGTTCATGTCAAACGAAATAAAACTGAATAAATCATAGAAATCATTCTTCTGATTACAAATAATAATCTAACACAAAGAATATTGAAAAACACCCTTCACGTAAACTACAATTGCAATCGTCTCGAAAATCCCTTCGATACTCCTCCACGCTTGCTCTCCAAAAACTCAGCTTTGATCCTCGTAATATCTCTTGTGTCTCCTTCCAGTTGTTGATAATAAAGTATTAGATATCTAGCATACAAGCTCCAGCCGTAATTTCCTTCAATTAGAGTTACATTGTCATAAAAGTTGCTAGAAATCATGCCCAATAAGAAGTTTAATCAAAACACGACACAACCAGATTTTCCACCCCCCGCCCCGACGGGGGTTCATGCACTAATTAGGCCCGCCCTGGAGGGCTCCCTTTTTGTATAGCTCGACTTAAGACCCCTTGTTGGGTAGTACCTGATATAAAATTGGCCCGCCTTTGGGCATCCTTTCTGATAATCGAGATTAAGACCCCTTCGTGTATAAGTGTATAATCTAAATTAGCTTTACGTGACGTTTTGTCATTCTATTTGCTGACATGTTGAATTTCATAAGTTTTTCCAATTTTTGCTCTAATTGACTTCAACTCACACCAAATAGTTCCAAACGTATGTTGAATGCCACAACCACCATTCTACACATGAAATAACATAAAACAAGTAAAAATGAACATGACCACAAGAATTTAACAACAAATAAGCATGAAATGGATATTGAATCGCGTATATAAAATCCACTTATCACCAAATCACTCCATTCAAATTACGTTGTGCTCGTATCTCAAAGAACTAACATGTATACGCTTCAATTTATAATTTCATATACTAATTGGCCACTAAAATTGATACTTTTCATGAACATATGAAAAAATACATATACTGTCAAAAATTTCTACTGATATCCGAAATTAGCATGAATTTCTTGTTTAAGCACAACCTCTAGTCATCATATACTCATATAATCACAAGTAATCCCATTGTATAGCAACAATTAAACAATTTGAAATTCACAGATTATATAAAAGTTTTGCCGTAATACTCATAAACATATATAATATCAAAGTTGTAGAACATACCTTCAATTGTTAGGATAATTCTTGTTAAACTACTGAAACTGCTTGGTAATTCTTAGGCTTTCTCTCAATTTCTCTAAACTCTCAATTCTCTGAATTCTCAGACTTAGCCAAGTATGCATAAAGAAAAACTGATATGGCGAAACGTAAGAACAAAACTGCTAATTTTTAATACGCTTACTAATTGTAATAATAGTTAAAACATAAACATATACAATATAAATATATTATATTTATTATTTTATTTATTTTATTTAAATTTAAAAATTAGAAATTCAAAAGCCATAAGGCTTGTTTGGCAAAAACCCTTTAAATTTTAAAGAATTAATATATTAAGCCTTATTTGGCAAAAATTAATTTAAATCCTTTTTAATTTATTTTAATAAACACTTTAGTTTATAATTATAATCACATACTATATTTTAATTAAATATAGCCTTTTAGCAAATATCACAAAATTATAATTTCATATTATAATTTTATTTGATAATTTAATATACCATACCATATTAAATTATTAGTCACAATATAACACCTCATGTTATTTTACAGCTCTCTAAATTATAAATTAATTTAATTTAGAAAAATTCTCTAATAAATTTAGATTTATCAACCATCACATCAATAAAATATTTATTCAATAATAAACACCTCAAATAAATATTTATATAATCCAACAAAATTCTGCATAGCTTGAGCGTCCATATTCGCAAAATTCTGTGTCGGGTCTGGTTGTTCTCCACCTTTCTTGACAGGTTGTTCTTCCCTTTGGTTTCGTTTTCGTCTCGGCGGCATTATCATAAATTATTCTTTATTAACTTACGTTCTAAGCTTTATCATATACGTTTAACATGTAACGCAAAATCTTCTACTCAAGTAATCATGTATTCAAAATATTAAATTTTTGAAAACTTTGGTTTACCGTATTAACCAGTGCTTAGATAAATAATTACTATTTTTATACCTAACTTATTTCATTAACCCAACATATATTCAAATTCATACCACTTGACATACCATAGCACATACTGCTTTAAAAATACGCTATCCCTTTGTGACTCAAAAGTCGGGAATCGCTGTCACAACTTATACAAAAGTTATGAGTATTACATTACACAGACATACCTATCATTTACACCACATAAAATTATACCTATTCAAGTAATACTAATAATACTTATCTTCTACACATTCGCTAATGATCAATTGCTTAGTATTCTATATATATTCCTGTTATCCTCGATAATCCATTCACACATAACTATACTAGTCCTCCTTGTAGCCATTTGGTACTCATTTGATTATTAAGTTTCTAGAGGTCAAGGGTTCAAGGACTGGTGAGAAAATGGAGTAGTAATTCAATAATGATATGAGGTATTCTAAAATACTTCCCTTCACTACAAGAAAAAGGTTTATCAACGATCAAGATCATTTGTCAGAGATAACTATCGGCTGACCGATCATGGTCATTAATAGTCATCGCATAAAATCTGGTCGTTGGGGTGCACATCAGCGACCAAAATGAAAAATTCGGTCGCTAAGCTGAGTTAGCATGGTCCAGGGCCAAAGCTAACGTGGTCCACGTGGCAGCGACTGCTATCAGCGACCGCCTGCGGTCGCTGATACCATCAAATGGTAAGCCAACGCTAATAGGTATCAGCGACCGCATGCGGTCGCTAATCTGAAAAAACTAAAAACTAGATTTTTGTTGTTTTGCAGAATTCCCAAAAACTTGTACCTGTTTTGTACCTGCTTTATCCCAACACAAATACACAACAAGATAAACAACATGCACAACAATATAAACATCCATCGTCCACCAACACATACACCAAACTTATGAGACCCCAAATTTTATGAATAAAGATATAAATTTCTCGAAATATTTTTTTGAATATTATGGTGTGGATTTGACATAATGTTATAGTTGTCGGTAATATTAACAAATTTTGCAAAGTAAGCAAGTGGTTATATAATATTCGATTGGTTAGGGAATATTCGTTTTAACGGGGAATATTAAATGCAGCGACCACACAATCATTAGTGGACCCCACAAATGAAGTATTATGCGTAGTAAGAAAATGACGAGTTATGTTTTATTAAAAATAAAGCGAAAGTGTTATCGTTAAAACCGTTGAACTACCCGGTTGTAAAAGTAATGATGTCTGGCATGGTTGCATAGTAGCAGCACGGTATTGATTATTGATGCTTATGTGAGAAGTCACTCGCTTATACTCAATTATTGCTACGATGAATTGCTACATCATATCTCTCATATTATTGATTCGATTATTGTCACAGTATCATCTGCATAATATTTGATATATTATTAAATCAATAATTGATACGACAAAGTTATTCATATTATTAAATTACAATATTTACAATGTCTAGAAGTTACACGAGGAGAGGTTTGGTCATCTAATACAATTCTTGCCAATAATAAGGAGAAATCCTTATCGAAAATCCCCCTCTTTCCTGAGAACGACCTGGTTGATAAATATTGTGAGTTATAATATTAACGATGAATAAGTTCGTGTTGATTAAAGATGAATTTGATAGTTCTATTGTGTTGGGATTATTAGTGTTAGTGGAAATCGACATCTATTCCGATGATAATTGATGTATGGGGGTTATATTGATAAATCGGGTAATTAATCGGATAAATGAACAATTAATTTCTACTAATTCACATGTTTATATAACTATTTGTTCAATGTGTGTATATTGAATCACATTCTAGTACTATTAGGGGAGTTGGTGCAAGATTGATAATACTTGCATGACTAAGTTAAAAATGGAGGTATAGATGGGGGTACTATACTGTAATTCGTATTTTTCACATGATTATAACTATTGATTCACATTATTTACTATTAGGGAAGGTGGTGCAAGTTTGATAATACTTGCAGGACTAAATTAAAAATGAAAGAAAAGTTGGAGGTATTGTACTATAATATTTCGAGCACCAAAACGTGCAATTATCGAAACTATATTTTCCTATAAATAAAAGCTCATTCTTCCTTCATTTCTCACCAATTCACTAAAGTTTTAGAGCAATTATTATAGAGAGAAATTATAGAGAGAAAGAAGAAGAAAGTCTGCTACCTTCTTATTCCAAAGATCCAGGTCTTCTTTTGAGGTAAGGGGTATTATTTCTTTTGTATTCATGAAGAGAGCTATTGTTATTCCATTCCTTATTATTATGTTGGAATAACCTGTCTATACGAAGTATTGAATACATGGTGAAATTCTTCTATTATTCCATTCTTTATTATTACATTGGAATATCCTGGCATGCATGCGGATTTCGATTTCATGACACAGTTCCATTCTTATTATTACATTTGGAATATCCCATCTATGCGGATTACGCATGACACAGTTCCATTCTTTATTATTCTATTTGAATAACTCTTATGTGCGATCTATCGCATGCACAGTTAATTACATTTGTTATTCCATTCTTTATTATTTTGTTGGAATATCCTCGTGCATGCGGATTCTGCATGACACAGTTCCATTATTTATTATTACATTTGGGAATAACTTTTATCTGTAATGCGGTCTATCGTATGCATGGTGAATTCTTCATTATTCTATTCTTTATTATTACATTGGAATAACTTTTGTCTATGTGGATTACTGCATGCATGGTGAATGATCCTTTGTATTCATTC
The DNA here is from genome assembly GCA_020205605.1 of Panax ginseng. NCBI lineage: Eukaryota > Viridiplantae > Streptophyta > Magnoliopsida > Apiales > Araliaceae > Panax > Panax ginseng. The sequence continues at coordinate 96,695,133 of CM035129.1, forward strand.
CTTATTAAATTGTAGAAATGATCTGTCTACGTGGATTACCGCATAGTGGGTGAAAACTCCATTTGCAGTTTTGTAATTTTTCTGACCCTCAAAAATTCTGGAAAAATTTGAAATGATAATTTGATGAGTTTTCTAGATTATGTCCAAAAATGGCAATTTGTGGATGTATAGATTAAGAGTTATGGATTTTATGGGAAAAAGCTATTTTAAAAGTAAACACTTATAACTCTTTGTGGTTAACTCCAAAATTAGTGAAATTTTTATTGGGAGTACATGTATATAACAAAGAGATACCACAGAAATTTTGAAATTTTTAGACAAAAGTACAATTTATGATAAATGTCTAAATATTCGCGATTTTGACCATATGAAAAATAGTAAATGAATTTTAAAAATTACGAGAAAAATATATGCTCAATATGGGACTATATTACGCTAAATCTCGGAAAAGAAATATTTTGGGACTCGATTTGGTATTTTTCATAAAAATAAACTAGTTATGAGTAAATGAATTAAATATGTTATGTGAAGTAACAAAATTGAAAAATAAGATTTTATGGCTTGGGAATCCTATATAGGGTATATCTGATTTTTGATGAGGATTTGATCATTGGTGATGAAATCTTATGAGTATGGCATTTTTGAATGATTAAATGCATTATTTGGTAAAGTGTAAACAATTGAAATAAATTGTTTATAAGTTTAAGAAGTGATTAAAATATTGTTATAATATTAATAATATTAGATGATGAGTTTATTAAGTGATTGATAATATTTGGATAAATTTAAAGTCTTTAATATTTATCCTTGTTTTCGTTTGATTAATGTTTATATCATTGTCATCATCCTCATGCTTATATTGTGATTAAAGTCATCTTTGGATTATGTGCATAGATGGACTAGGTATGATTATGGCTAGGGATCATTCGGTATAATCATGACCTGTAATGTTATAAATGATGTGGTAAAAGTCCTCAGTGGCCTGTAGTGCATTGATGGACAATTTTCGGTATGATTATGACCAGGGATTATTCGGTATAGTCATGACCATTGATGATTTAATGAATATCCTTGATGCAGTAGAGTGCGAGGATGACTTCGATGATGTGGTTTATTTATTAAAAAATTTGAGTCTCGATGATAAAAATTGATGAAAATATTTTAAATCATAGAAGATAGTAGATATCATGCTCTCTACTTGACTCTTCAATGGATTGCTTATTTATTCTTGTTAAACTTAATGTCTATTGTATTTTATCAGTTTAACATTGTTGAAGACTAATGATAATTTATTCTGCATTATCTTAGTCATAATATATCTTATTGGGCTAGTTGAGCTCTCCCTTTCTTTCACTGTTCTCTTCAGGAAATGAGAATATATCTCGGATGAGTCGGGGAACGGAGTGACGGTCTAGATGATAGTATTAGTAGTCCTCACTATTCTATTAAATGGTGTGATAATAAATATAATGAGAACTCCATTGAGTGTGGATATTGTCTAGATGACAATATTTGTATTAAAACTCATAGCATATGTTTTGTCGTATATTACACGACGTTTGTATAATTAAGTTTGTATTTGTATTCTATACCATGTATTTGGCGACTCAACATGGGTGATGTATACCTGTTTTGGGGGCGTCACAGTTGGTATCAAAGCTTAGGGATATGATCCCTGGCTGAGATGTGAGACAAGAACTAGGAAGGGAGAGACGGGGAATTCCTTCGCTAGTATGACCTACCTAAGTTTATTTGGTATTTAATTGGTCATTCAGATTATATGGATAATATGTGATATGTTAATTAACCCTTGTTTTATGACAGTGTTTGAAAATGGCATCTGAAAATGTTGAGATCAGCAATGAAGCACATGAGACCATTGAGTCACCAACGATCAATACCCAGGATAATGTTCAACAGGAAGATAATAATCCTCAGGTAAATAATAACACCGATGAAATGGTGAACGATGGGATGTTCAAAGGCTTTATACAATTCATGCAACATCAGGCGAAAGCAGCTCCTATCCAAAATGCAGGTGGAAACACTGACCACTCTCAGACGGTCACCACTAAGCTGTTCAAGGAGCTAGGACCACCGGAGTTTTTTGGAGAGCCAAAACCAATTAAGGCGGAGACTTGGATAAAGTAGATCTGCAAGATATTTGATGTCTTGGAATGTTCCGAGTAGCAAAAGGTTCCCTTTGTGACCTTCATGTTGCGAGTAGAGGCAGATTACTTGTGGGAATCTATAAAGCGTACTCAACCTGCCGCACTGAAGATGACTTGGGAAAAGTTCCAAGAATTGTTCAATGACAAGTACTTTCCCAAAAGTATTCGTTATATGAAAGAAGTAGATTTCATCAAGCTGGAGCAAAACAACATGGCCGTGTCGCAAAGACGGAGCCAAGTTTGCTTTAGTTATCCCGTTTATGTCCCATTTGGTTGATAATGAGGAGAGAATGACGCGAATGTTTCTAAGAGGTCTGAAACCTGAGATACGTCAATATCTTATCTCTCATAAACTATGTTTGTATTCAGATGTTGTTAATAGGGCTCAGTTATTGGAGCGCGATAATGAGTCAACCCAACCAAAAGAGAGCAGCCGGTAAAATGATAATACTAGTGATAGCAGTCATCGAAGCGGTTACAATAAGCGTGAAGGGAATCAACATTCCAGAAATGGTAACCACTTTGGTGGGAATCATGGCCAAAATAATAAGAATGGACATTTCAAGAAGAGGAGATTCAACAATGATGGAAAGACGTCAGTATCAGCACCTATTGTTAAGGAAGGAGAACGAACACCGGTCGTATGTTACAAATGTGGAGGGGAAGGACACATAAGTCCAAACTGCACGATGCAGTCCAAAGCATGTTACAATTGTGGAAAAGAAGGTCACCTAGCCCGATTTTGTCGTGCACCAAAGTCAAGTCCAGCTGGGACGGTGGCACCAAAAGCGGATACGAACAAAACAAAGTCGGTGGTTTCAGGATGAGCGTTTTTCATGACTTCTCAAAAAGAGAGTCCCGAACAAAGCTAGCACGGGTTAGTTAATTATAAATTTTTACGAAGTCTATACCTTATTAGATACCGGTTCTACCCATTCTTTTATCTCTCTTCCTTGCGCTCAACGTTTAAATTTGACTCCGGAGAGATTAAACTTTGACTTATCGATTAAAACTTCGTTAGGAGAAACCTTCGTTACCTCCACTGTTTATAAATCTTGTTTGATTCAAATCGACACTTTCACGTTACATGTCGATCTTATCTCTTTGAAAATACTTGCATTTGATGTGATTTCAGGGATTGATTGGTTAACTACTCATCAAGCTTTTTATAAGGTTGTTAGCTTTTATATTCCTAACCAACTTGTTATGCGAATTCAAGCAACCAAACCACTAAAGTCAATCACTGTCATATCAAGCCATAAGTAAAGAGCCCTGAGCCTTTCGCTGGTGACTTCCTTGTGTGGAAGGCACCAAAGCCAGACTATCTATAGGGGACGTTGTGAATGACGATGGCAAGTTGATAGGTATCAATGTGACGTACTATCCAAGTCTTGGATGATAGTCACAATTTTGAATGATATTTCTATCGTTAATAAATTTCCTGACGTATTCTTGAAGAACTTCCTGGCCTACCCTAGAGCGTGAAATCGAATTTTGTATTGACCCCAGTACAAAACCCATTTCTAAAACCCTTAAATATTTCTTCAACCAAAATGAACGTATAATGTGCCAAAGACATTGGCTCGAACTGTTGAAGATTACGATCATACCATTCAATATCATTGTGGAAGAGAGAACGTGGTAGCTAACGCGTTAAGTAGAAGATAGTATGTGTTTACGAGTGCGATGTTGTTAATACAAAAACCCATTTCGTATAACTTACAAATGATGAAGATAAAGTTAAAGACTCTAAGGACCCACGTGGTGATATCAAATATACGAGTAGAATCAACTTTAATCGATAAAGTTAAAGTTGCTCAAGCTACACACCCGAATTTGATGAATGCGAAGAAGAATGTTCAAGAAGGCGTTATCTCAACCCTCGATTTAATTGGCCCATTTGAAATCCTCGATCGGTAGAAATCGTGGCACGTAGACTCGCGTTTACCACCAAGTATGTCGGCGTGTTCATAACATTTTTCACGTATCGATGTTACATAAATATATGGACGACCCGAACCACATTATTTAATTGGAACTAGACGAGATAGCAAAAGATTTAATGTATGAGGAGATACATGTTAAAATCTTGGATAAAAAGGATCTTATTCGACACTCAAAGGTTATACCTCAAGAGTTAGAATCTGAAATGAAGTCAAGGTATCCTCACCTTTTCGGCATACCAGGTACGTACGCAAATTTCGAGGGCAAAATTTCACAAGGATGGGAGATTGTGAGACCCCAAATTTTATGAATAAAGATTTAAATTTCTCGAAATATTTTTTTGAATATTATGGTGTGGATTTGAAATAATGTTATAGTTGTGGGTAATATTTACAAATTTTTCAAAGTAAACAAGTGGTTATATAATATTCGATTAGTCGGGGAATATTCGTTTTAACAGGGAATATTCATACGACGGCACAATCATTGGTGGACCCCACAACGGAAGTATTGTCATAGTAAGAAAATGACAGAGTTATCTTTTATTAAAAATAACGGCAAAAGTGTTACCGTTAAAACTGTTGAACTACCCTTAGTAGTAAAAATGTATGAATACGCTGTGGTTGCATAAGTAACACCTGCAGTATTGATTATTGATGCTTATGTGAGAAGTCACTCAGTTATACTCAATTATTGCTACAATTATTGTTGCATCATATCTCTCATATTATTGATTCGATTATTGTCACAGTATCATCTGCATAATATTTGATATATTATTAAATCAATAATTGAGACGACAAAGTTATTCATATTATTGAATTATAATATTTATAAGCCCCCTCTTTCTTGGGAATGACCTGGTTGATAAATATTGTGAGTTATAATATTAACAATGAATAAGTTCGTGTTGATTAAAGATGAATTTGATAGTTCCATTGTGTTGGAATTATTAGTGTTAGTGGAAATCGACATTTATTCCGATGATAATTGATGTCTGGGGGTTATATTGATAAATCAGGTAATTAATCGGATAAATGAGCAATTATTTGCTACTAATTCACATACTTATATAACTATTTGTTCACATTGTGTACTATTGAATCACATTCTTGTACTATTAGGGGAGTCGGTGCAAGATTGATAATACTTGCATGACTAAGTTTAAAATAGAGGTATAGATGGGGGGTACTATACTGTAATTCATATTTTCACATGATTATAACTATTGATTCATATGATTGAACTATTGATTCACATTATTTACTATTATGGGAGGTGGTGCCAGTTTGATAATACTTGCAGGACTAAATTAAAAATGAAATAAAAGTTGGAGGTATTGTACTGTAATATTTCGAGCCCCAAAATGTGAAATTATCGAAACAATATTTTCCTATAAATAGAAGCTCATTTTTCCTTCATTTCTCACCAATTCACTAAAGCTTTAGAGCAATTATTATATAGAGAAATTATAGAGAGAAAGAAGAAGAGAAGTCTGCTACCTCACTATTCTAGTATCCAGTCTTCTTTTGAGGTAATGGGTATTATTTCTTTCGTATTCATGAAGAGAGCTATTGTTATTCCATTCCTTATTATTATGTTGGAATAACTTTTGTCTATCTGCAATCTTTGCATACATGGTGAAATTCTTCTATTATTCCATTCTTTATTATTCATTAGAATATCTTATTCTGCATGCGGATTCTGTGACACCGTTCCATTCTTTATTATTCTGTTGGAATATCCTGTCCATACGAATTACTCATAACCTGGTTCCGTTCTTTATTATTCTGTTGGAATAACCTGTCTGTGTGATCTATCGCATGCCTGGTGAATTCTGTTGTTATTCCATTCTTTATTATTTTGTTGGAATATTCTGTCTGTGCGGATTACTCATGACCTGGTTCCATTATTTATTTTTCTGTTGGGAATAACCTGTCTGTGCGGTCTATCGCATGCATGGTGAATTCTCCTTTTATTCCATTCTTTATTATTCTGTTAGAATAACCTGTCTATGTAGATTACCGTATGCATGATGAATGATCCTTTGTATTCATTCCTTATTAAATTATAGAAATGATCTGTCTACGTGGATTACCGCATGGCGGGTAAAAAATCCATTTGCAGTTTTGTAATTTTTCTGACCCTCAAAAATTCTGGAAAAATTTGAGAAGGTAATTTGATGAGTTTTCTAGATTGTGTCCAAAAATGGCTATTTTTGGATGTATAGATTAAGAATTGTGAATTTAATGGGAAAATACTATTTTAAAAGTAAACCCTTATAACTCTTTGTGGTAACTCCAATATTGGTGAAAGTTTTATTGGGAGTACATGTATATAACATGAGTATACCCTGTAAATTTTAGAATTTTTGGACAAAAGTACAATTTATGATAAATGTCTAAATATTCGACAGTTTTGGCCATATGAAAAATAGTAAATGAATTTTAAAAATTTTAAGAAAAATATATGTTCAATATGGGACTATATTCTGCTAAATCCCAGAAAAGAAATATTTTTGGGACTGATTTGGTATTTTTCATAAAAATAAACTAGTTATGAGTAAATGAATTAAATATGTTATGTGAAGTAACAAAATTGAAAAATAGGATTTTATGGCTTGGGAATCCTATATAGGGTATATGCAGATTTTTGATGAGGGATTTGATCATTGGTGATGAAATCTTATGAGTATGGCATTTTTGAATGATTAAATGCATTATTTGGTAAAGTGTAAACAATTGAAATAAATTGTTTATAAGTTTAAGAAGTGATTAAAATATTGTTATAATATTAATAATATTAGATGATGAGTTTATTAAGTGATTGATAATATTTGGATAAATTTAAAGTCTTTAATATTTATCCTTGTTTTCGTTTGATTAATGCTTATATCATTGTCATCATCCTCATGCTTATATTGTGATGAAAGTCATCATTGGCTTACGTTCATAGGTGGACTTGGTATGATTATGACCAGGGATCATTCGGTATAATCATGACCTGTAATGTTATAAATGATGTGGTAAAAGTCCTCAGTTACCTGTAGTGCATTGGTGGACAATTTTTGGTATGATTATGACTAGAGATTATTCGGTATAGTCATGACCATTAATGATTTAATGAATATCCTTGGCCCGTAGTGCAGGGATGACTCGATGATGTAGTTTATTTATTAAGCTGAGTCTCAATGATAAAAATTGATGAAAACATTTTAAATCATAGAAGATAGGAGATAATGCTCTACTTGACTCTTCTAATGGATTGCTTATTCCGTTGCAGTTAAACTTGATGTCTATTGTATTTTATCAGTTTAACATTGTTGAAGACTAATGATAATTTATTATGCATTATCTTAGTCATAATATTTCTTACTGGGCTAGTTGAGGTCACCCTTTCTTTCACTGTTCTCTTCAGGAAATGAGAATATATCTGAGACGAGTCAGGGAACGGAGTGATGGTCCAGATGATAGCATTTGTAGTCCTCACTATTTTGTTAAATAGTGTGATAATAAATGTAATGAGGACTCCATTGAGTGTGGATATTGTCTAGATGACAATATTTATATTAAAACTCATAGCATATGTTTTGTCGTATATTACACGACGTTTGTATAATTAAGTTTGTATTTGTATTCTGTACCATGTATTTGGCGACTCAAGATGGGTGATGTATACCTGTTTTGGGGGCGTCACAAAACTAGTATATAAACTATATAAACCTTTAAAAACCAATATGAATTGAATAAATATAAACAAATCTAATATTTTTTAAGTAACATACAGAAAACCATTATGAATTGAATGAATATACAAGTACAAGTTTATCAAATAACTACAAAACTGATCTAAATCAGGTACATCAAGCATCATCGCCTCTTTGATCACCCTATAATTAACAAAATAATAAAACAAGTTACATGTTATAGTAACTATGTTGATACTAGTATATATTATGATAATATATACAACAAATTGATTTTATACCTCGTCGCCATCCCCATGCTGTCCTACTGCTGTTGTCGCTACTGCTTCAGCTAACTCCTCATGACTCAGAGCCCCCAGATGCCCGCCCAGTATCTTCAGAAGATCTCGATCTCGACATATAGCTCTCACACAGTCAGCCGGAGTATGAACAGCTAGATGGCTCGATGACTATGAAGACTGGGTAGAAGAGCAGCCTGAGCCACTGAAGGATGGGCGTCATCATTATCCTTGGCCTTTAATGTAGTTCTTCTTCACAACAGACGCCCTCTCCCACAATTCTTGATCAATAGGAGGACGTGGAGTGCCTTCAGGATAGCGCTCATTCAATAAACGCTTATAAGTATCCTGTCATCATGTTAACAATTCAATAGTTAAAAATAAATTCTGTAAGCATTGATAACCAAGATCAAGTTGTTAAAACCTATTACCGCTATCTAGCTAGCATCAGGCAGACCATCACGGGTGGCCACGTACACATCTAGCCAATGGATAGGTTGACCTTGAGACTGAGACTCCTATACAAAAAATAGCACAATATTACTAAGTAAAAATGTGATATATTTTCTATAATTCATGATTGTAAACATATTAAAACTTATAAATACGTACCCTGGTTGTGTTATGTTGCAACTGTGAAATACTGCCGCCCTTGTATGTCCCTTTAGCCTTTTTTAGCCATCTGCACACCCGAGATCTGCATTAGTGGTGATGATCTTTTCATCTTTTCACCCACTCTCGACTCTCCATTGGGCACATCTCAAATTATATGGATCGGTGCACCACCAGGGCTATGCTCAGTGCATGTAATCCTCTCCACGGCCCGGATGGTCAATCTCAAAGATTATGAAGGGCTTTTTATCTTTCTTTGTTCAAATTATCCTTGGTGTGGATGGCGATCTCCGCGTAATAATGTCTAAATCACTTTGAAGCTTCACAAGTCCTCCCATCTATACCTTTTAGAAAATAAAACAACAATAATAACATTACTAAACAATTATCCTTAATTAGAATATTATATTATCTCATTATAATTAAAAAAAACATACACGAATTCAAATTTTAAACAACATCCTTGTGGGCGATATAGTGTGCTCGCCAATGTAATCACGGTGTAGGCCATTTCGTAAACACAACAAAGATATGCACTTGATGATCTTATTATCTGAAAAATCACTATAGTATAGAACAATTTACATCAACGATAAGTAGATATATTAACGCAATTTACATCTAAAATGAAATCTAAAATGCTTATATATAAATGATACAGGACGTACGTGCTATTCGGAGGAGGGCGAATCTGAATAAGAATCCGATCATCCAAATTAGTAGGGGCCTTTGGCACATGATTAGGTCCCCTACCCAAGCCGCGCTTTTTCTGCGCTGCTTCATAAGCCATCTGTATATTATAAATTTCAAGATTTATATTTGAGTTATATTTGATTACATGTATATATGAATATATAAAATTACAATAAACATGACAGTGATATAAACATGTATATATATGAATATAAAATGACAATAAATAAAAATTGCATTTAAATAGTTAAGTACATAAACATGACAATGATATAAAAAAACATGTAATGCTAAACATACATTTCATTTGTTCAAGTGTTAATGTCTGATTCAGAATCATCTTGTATACGTGTTGCAGATTCATAACCATCATCTGCTTCAGATTCAGTGTCAGATTCAATTAATAACTCTTCCTCCTCAGTATCAATGTCATCACATGCCAACATGAGTACAGAACAGCTGAGTGGCCAAACGGATTGAAACCATCGGTGGACAATCCATTTTCTTACAAAAGTAATAGTTACTAGGTAATTTCTCACCGTCAGGCAACATACTCTTAATGGCCTTCAAGAGCAACTCAAAACACTCATGGCTCATGTTGTGATCAGCCTTGATGTTAAGTAATGTCGTCAATCTAGCAGACAATGTAATTGTGTTTGGTGCAACCATGCCACAATGGCTCGCTACCCTTGTCTAACAACTTAAAGAAGTCTTTGGCATCAGAATTCATAGGTTGCTCCCTGTCTTGTTCCCAATCAAAATCAGCCCCGCAATATCATGAACCATTTCATTCATTCGATGAGTACTAACGCCTCAATTGTGTACTACAGATGCCACCATCTCTTCTCTCGCATTATGTGCCCACCAAAGATTCTTCGTAATTTTTTCATGAACCCGTAAACAAGTAAATGATAGTTTACCACATCTCTGTCCATATAATTTACATTCTTACACTTCAAACATGGACATCGTATCTGCGACTTACCATTCATACATTTCGGGTGACTATACGCATACTCCAAAAATACTTGGCAACCAGCTCTAAATTCAGTTTTAGCACCTATCTGGGCACTTGACTTTCGTCGTGCCATCTAACTACGGTCTGAATAGAGGTCCATGATTCCACGGTACCTACTACAGACAACAGTATAAATGTTAACATATGACTTGAGCATACTTGTAACCATATGACTTGAGCATACCTGTAAGCATGCATGTGATTAACATTTAAGCATACTTGTAAGCATATGACTTGAGAGCATACTTGTAATCATATGACTTGAGTATACTTGTAAGCATATGATTAACATTTAAGCATACTTAATGTTAACGAATGAATGCAAATTAAAGTAGTATGAGAAACTTTTAATGTTATTAAATTTAGTATGAGAAACTAAGTAAATGCTACTTAGTTTAATAGTTATATTATATCATGTTATTTTATTTTAATTTGTTTTAAATTTGTTTTTATTGTTTATCGTAAGTGAATACGTAAGGTATTTCATTCATGCTAGCTTTATATCAGAGTTTGCTAACTCATTTATACAACTTTTGAGTATCTTGGAGATTCATTCATATCAACTAGTGTGCTAAGGCGCCTAACATGTTTTAAGATTATACCCCTCATGGTCCCATTCTATAATCTTTTATGTTTTGGGACGGTCACAACTTGGTTGAGCAATTTATAGCTTTTATAACATTTTGTAGCTTTATTCTTGTATACATAAGTTTTAATTACCCTTGTTTTTCTATTATAGCCAAAACAGTCTCTTTATTGACCAAGTGTGTCTAGTTACCTTCTCTGTTGCACTAACAGTTCCCTAGCACTATCTATTTTGGCTTAATAGCCCCCTAACAACCAAGCTTGGCTTGGCCCCGTGAGGCTTGGCTAAGCTTGGCGTGGCCTCGTGGCCCCAAGCCCAGCTCATCAGCTCCAACATCCCCTTAATAGGCTCTAGTTGATCACCAATAGGCTCGTTAATAGTATAAATGCTCATAACTACCCGAATTAATAAAATTTTTTTGCGAGTCTTCCCCAGTAATATGGATCGCCACATGCATGCTGACATGTATATAAGGTCATTTCTAGGCACCCAAGATACAAACCAAGAGTCCACATAGACGATCTTGCATAAGTATAAGTAATATGAAAAAAAAGCCTAACTATTACCCATAGACGATCTTGCATAAGTATAATTCTCATATAGGCATAGATTTGACTATAATTTCATAAACAGTCCACATGTAGGCAAAAGAAACCTTTAGTCATTCAAATAACTTTAAAATCATGATAATAAAAGGTACTTTAGGCACAATTAAGTACTAAATTATACTAACAGTTCATACAAGGTACTTTAGGCATGATTAAGTACTAAATTATACTAACAGTCCCCAAGCCTTCCATTATAAATATTATTACATCAAATAATTGCTATATGCTTTGTATTCATGGTTTTCATGATTTTGACCAAAACATCCCCTTTGTATTTCTTCAATGCTCTTAAATCAACATGCTTATGTCTTTTTTCAATATCTAAGCAATATATAAAATTAATCAATACTTATAATATGATGGCTATACAAACTTACTGGCGTAGAGTCTCAGTGATGAATTGTTGTGTCGAGGATACACTTTTTTGAAAGCCCCCTTTCCTAGAACCTCTTTATACTGCAAATTACATCATCAAATAAATCAGATTGAGGAAAAAGTAATAATGCAGTAAACTCAACTCAAAAGCAATGAACACATAATGATAATATCAGAAATGATAATAATTAAAAAGTTTCATTGAACAATACCATGAGATTCCTAATCGCTAAAATATCCCCAATGCTTCCTTCCAATATCTATTTGAACAATACCCTGAAATCAAACTATTCCTATCTAGCATACATATCAATAAAAACATTACCAATATACAAATTACTTTAACCAATGAGACCCATATAAGCTAATTTCTATATATAGGAGCAAATAACGCAATTAACAGAACCAATTCCATAACATCCTATTCAATTTCCAACTGATTAATTAGAGCAACCCCAGTTCATATCTAAGTCAAACAAACCAAAAGTTCAAGCACCAATAATAATAAAAATGAAAAAAAAAAGAGTTAGGGTTTGTCTAAACCACATTCAATTAACAAATTAACAACAGATTCAAGGTTTCTAGTGGATTTCAAGTGAGTTACCTTTGTAGAGGCGGTTGCAGATGGGTGGCAGGTGGGTGGTAGTGGCGGCATGAACTTCTTCTCCTTCTTCTCTTCTCCCCCCTTTCTCCCTCTTCTCTCTATTTCGATCGGACCTCCCTCTTTTTTTTCCCTTCTTTATTCTGTGTCGAGCAAACTAGTTACTGATAACATTTAGTTTGATCTGCGATCGCTATCGGCCGATACAATGGTCATTGATTTTTAATGACATGGACTTTTCAAATGATTTGCGTCACGGTTCTTTGATTGTAAATCAATCGAAAAAACCTCTGCGCCAACATTTCCTGCCAAATTTTGGGAGGGAAATTTGTTCTAGCGATCGATCTGCGACCGCATGCGGTCGCAGATATAAAATAGCGACTAGATTAAATGATGGTCGTAGATATCGGTCGTTATTATGAATACCAGCGACCGAATATTTGGTCGTTGATATTATTGGTCGTTGTTAGGCCTTTTTCTTGTAGTGCTTTTTCTTACCACACATTATGAGTTTAAGAACTCACCATAAACATAAGAGTTTAAGAACTCGAGTTTAAGAACTCGAGCTTAATCTTATATTCTTTAACTATACTCTACCTATCTGTTATACTATCGTTTCTGGGTCCAGTACTACATTTTCCAAAATAACCACCTTATTGAGGTAGCTTTCAATGTGAGCCTCTATTTTAGATATTGGATTTGATATTGACTCGGTTATGGAGGTTGGCTCCTTCTTTACAATCTGAGGGTATCCTAATCCTTTCTATGTAACATTTATACACATAAATTATCCTGATTAGCAAACAATATATACACACAACAAATAATAGTTTTTTTTATATCAGTTATCTTTTATTTTGCTTTACGATGAATTTATTCAATTCATCTCCTTTTTAAACTCTATATGAGTTATTTGTATTTTCAACGCTTCCCTCTGTCCTTAAGGTTATAGCCTAAGGTCTATCCCACCTAAGATTTCTAACCCTAAAGCTCTGATACCATATTGTAAAGCCCCCAAATTCAGGTACTTGAAACCCGAACTCGGTGCTTCACGATACCATTTCTATGAGCGGAATAATTCTAATAATAATAACAATAATATAAATATCAAACTTAATTTACATATATCAGAGTCTAATCCCAAGTATGCAACCTTTACTATAATTCTTTACATGATAGATAATACATATCATAGTTTTAATACAGTCTAACTATTACAAAAGATACCATTACACGTATTCTGTTTGCTTTCCTTTTCACTTGTTTTTGTCTGAACCTTCAGGTTAATCACACTTAGCTAAAAATATTTAAATTTAAAGCAAGAATGAGCATTTGGGTGCCCAACAAGTAATAACAACTATAAATATAATTAGCTGAAAGAATTAAATATTTTCTTTGTACATCACTTCTACAACAAAATAATAGTTGTGAAGTAAACTAAACCGATAATAATAACATAACAATTCTATACCAAAATTTTGAAACTACGTATTGGCTATAAATAGGGTTAAGTTGACATACTATGAACATTATTTTAAATTTTCGAATAAGTTTAGCAGAACTTCATCCTCAAACCGTCATAACTTATGGGAGCGAGGGTGATCATCCCAATGTGCCATGTATTGATTAATACTATGTACAAGAACGATATTATCGTTCACTCATTGTCATTTGGTAGCGTAAAAGTTTTCCTTGATCGGGATGTTCATACTTAGTCTGGAATCCGAACCAAAAAAATTTGATTGGATACAAAAAGGTTTTATCATATTCAACGATATTTCTAAATCTGTGTGTAGCTGGTCAAATAGCTTAGACGACTTTTACTTAATGTATACATACAAAGGGATCAATAGGTATATATATATATATATATATATCAACATGTGTTTAAATACAATTATTATCTAAGTGAGGACACTTGTATAACCATATTTCGAAATTAACGAACAGAATATATATACGAGTTATATAATATAATATCATGTTGATAAACAATGATCAAATATAATATATATAACAATAAGGTTAATAATCTTGTACAATAATAATATAAATCTGAAACTTTCTTACTCATGTCCATTGCATAAAGGAAATGCAAAGGTAGGATACTTGCCTGGTCTGCTACTTACAATACGCAACTTAGTTTTATCTTTTATATCAAGACCTATCATTAATAAGATCATTCGTTCGATTAGAATAACATACTATAACACATAGTACTACCTATTGCAGTCAGCACATAACCTAATCACCTTGTCACACATATTTAACAGTCATTGAATCACAATCTCGGATCAATTTCTAAAACATGTCGGTGTACCGACGGCTTTATCCGGTAATTATCGAGTCTAAGACTTTATAATAAAATTCAATATCTGTAAGTATCAGCCATATTATTTTCAAATGACTTATAATAATTTTTAAACATTTTGTAGACACTCGAAATTTTCTGCACTCCTATTACTAACATTGCAGGAGGGTAGATTCGTCTTTTGGAGATAACTCTGAAAGACAGCTTACATCCATCCTGGATACCACCGGAAGTTCAGTTCCAACCCGGAACACAAACCGAGAACGTCATCTTAAACCCGGAACACACACCGAGAATGTCATTTCCAATCTCGGAGATAACCCCGAGATATGCAGATCAAAAGACCGGCAACAACACCGGAAAGGACAGTTCTGTCTCGACGATAACACCGTGGCCGCTCGGTTCGATCCCCAGAGACAACATCGAGTAGCAACCCCATCCTTGGTGATAGCCCCAAGAGATGCCATTGCAGTTCCGGCGATAACCCCAGAAATGCTTGTTTCAAACATGCGATCAGCTTCCATCCAGATGACAGTGAGGCATACAAAAAAGCAGCCCAATCTTAGATGTAACCTTGAAAAATGTCTGCTTTCCGCTTAAACCGGCGATAACCCTGGTGAGGGGTCACAACATCATCTTACCACGTCAACAAGATGATATCGCGGCATACCAACAAGTAGTCCAATCTTAGCTGTAACCCTGAGAAATGTCTACTTTCAACTTAAACCGGCGATAACCCCGGCGAGGAGTCAAATGTCATCTTGGTCCTTCAACAAATGGCACGTCGTCTCAACACTTCATACATACATCCATCCAACAATGTCCCACAAGAGCCGAGGATTGACAATCCCAAGTGACTATTACGTGTGGTAGTACTTTGGATAGAATTTGAAGCTTAAAGACCATGGGCATATACCCCTCTTCCTGACTTCGTACAACCTCTAATCCATGTCATTGCGTAACTCTCGACACAAGCGATCCAAAGAAGGTCAGATATACCTCGTTCGGATGCTCGGATTGAAGTTCTGCAAGTTCAAGCGGACATTACAGTGTATGAGTGCACGTCTTATACGAGACAGCGGGACCCATGAGGCTCGGATCCACCACGACCGTAGTAGGTACAAGTTGCGATCATACTGCTGCGTGTATACTGCAACCATCCGTCTATATATACAAGGCTTGGGTCAGCCATTTGAAAGGAGGGAGAGAAGGAAAAAGGCGAGGAAGCCCTGTCCATTTTACTCTGCATATACATCTTTTGAGTGTTTCCTCTTCTTTAAACACTAGTTAGCTCACATATAGCTATCTTTTATCCGGCGGGAGCTGAGTGTTTATCCATTTAAAGTCATAAAAGTCTACTTTGGTAGCTCACTGTAAGCCTTCTTACATTTTATAAAGCCTTCTTCTCATATAGCACACACTGTTATACACATTGAGAGTCGTATTGTGTGCGTTTGCCCGGACTTCGATCCGTGGTTTTCATTTTTTCTGTATATTATATACTAATATATGTATATATTTCATATATATGGACTAACATTATCGAGTTATGCCTTGATTGAGCCTGAGACTTGATGCAGAGCGTTTAATTGCTCATATATATATATATATATATATAAATTTGTGGTCGAACTACATCGATGAGCTGATTTTACATCCAAGGCATTTAAATAAACTTATATATATATATATATATATATATATATATATATCATTATCGACATATTTCGATGAGCACATGTAAGACCCCTAATTTTATGAAATAAAAGTATTCAATTTTTCTTATAATTACAATTCAAGAAATGGTTAAATTGATAAAAGTTAAAGTTAAGGGTGATATATGAAATTTTTTCAAAAATACGCAAGTGGCTATAAAATATTCATTGTTGTCGGAGAATATTCGTTTGTCGTAGAATATTCTTTTTATTTGGAATATCCGTCGTGGCCAGCGACCTTATGTGTGGGCCCCATAACTGAAAGCGATTGGATGAAGAAAACGACAAATATAAGTTGTTTATAAATGATTACAGAAGTTATTACAGAATTAATCTTGTTAAAATACTCGGTGGTTAAAACACGAGAGAACCGCGGTATTGCACCAATTATTGATTCTTACGTAAGAAGGCACTACTCAATAATTGTTACGATGAAATTCTTATTCAATATTTTATTTTGATTCAATAATTGATGCGTTGATATTTTATAATAGTCACTTACTACACATTTTTTTCATTAATTATCGGATCAATAATTTATATTATTTGAATAATATTATTAGATAGCATTATTGACAATGTCTAGAAAGTTCGTCAAGGAGAGGTTTGGTCACCTAATTGCTTGCCAAGAAGAAAAATTCTTATTGAAAGCCCCTCTTTCCTGAACTGCACTGGTTATCAATAATGTGTTTACGTAATATTATTTGTGAATAATTAATTATTGATTTATATGATAAAAAAATATTGATTTTATGAGGATATAGATGGAGAAAATTTTTAATGTGACAATTGTTGAAAATTAATATTTTATTTTTTTCTGATAAAATAATTCAATTAAATATATTATTTTAATAATATATTAATGATAATATTTTTACGATGAATGTGGGATATATGAGTATATGTGGAGGAGGAGTATTTTGTTACCAAAAATATTTAAAGCATGTTTTATGTGTTTGGTGGACCCCATTTCTTGATGAAATTTGATTATAGCACAATAAAACGCTCATTTGTGGATTTCGGTCAATTTTTGTTTGGAATTTGGAAAAACTTTTCTTACGCAAAGTTGTAGAGAATTGAATTTCCTATAAAAACTCGCGAGATTCGAATTTTTTAATAAAAGGGCTATTTATTATGAATTATTGAAGCTTCGGATTAATTAATTATCATTTTTTTGGAGTTTTTAATTAATTAATTAAGAAAAAACGTTTTTGACATGTTTGGGGGCATCTTTAACATGTGTTTGATGGCTGAAAATTTGATTCTAGGCATGCGTAGAAAATTATATATATATATATATATATTAATATTTTAATAAATTTTCTGCTTTGGTGTTCTAAGCAATTTTCTATAAATAGGGTGCTTAGGTTATAATTGAAAATCACACCAGAAACTGAAGTTTTCTCTCTCTATATTATAGAGCGTATTCTTGTGAGTATTTTGAGTATACTTTGAGTGTTACTATACGGTGCAAGTTTGTTCAAATTTATTCGATCAAGTCTTTGCTCTTTTGAGGTAAGGGATAATAAGGGATTTTAAGGGTTATTATTTGAAATTCTTCGAACCTTCAAAACTTCTGGAAAAATTTGAAATGATAATTTGATGAGTTTTGTTGATTGTGTCCAAAAATGGCGATTTTTGGATGTTCAAATTAGGAGTTATGGATTTTATGAGAAAAGACTATTTTAAAAGTATCTGCTTATAACTCCTTGTGATTAACTCCAAAAATTAATGAAATTTTTATTGTGAGTACATCTATATAATATCAAAGATATCGTGTAAATTTCAAAATTTTTGGATAAAAGTACAATTTATGATAAATGGCTGAATATTCTATTGGTTTTGGCCATGTGAAAAATAGTAAATGAATTTTAAAATTTTGAGAAAAATATATATTCAATATAGGAATATATTCTTCTAAATCCCGAAAAGAAATATTTTAAAAGCGATTTGGTATTTTTCATGAAAATGTTCTAGTTATGAGTAAATGAATTAAATATGTTATGTGAATTAAGAAAATTGGAAAATATGATTTTATGGCTTGAGAATTATATATATAGATATATATACATTTTTGATGAGGGTTTTGGCTATTGGTGATGAGATCTTATGAGGTTGGCATTTTAAGATGATTAAATGCATTTATTAGTAAAGTGTAAACAATTAAAATAAATTGTTTATCGGTTTAAGAAATGATTAAAATATTGTGGTAGTATTAATAATATTAGATTATGAGATTATTAAGTGATTTATAACATTTTGATTAAGTTGTTATGAAATCATTGATTTATTAATCTTACTCTTGAGATTAAATCTATATGTTGATTATATTGTTTTTATATAACATTCTTATAACCCTAATGATGATATTTCTCTTTGACTTGAGTGTAAAGATGGATAGATTATTGGTATGATCGTGACTATAGGTTCTCTTTGGCCAGTAGTGCAAAGTTGAATTGTTGACTGGTATGATCATGACCATTGAATTTATAATTGAAAATCTTTAGCTTAAGTGCAAGGTGAATTGATCAACATATATGGTTATAATTATGGTTTATATAAATTCGAAAATGATTATGTATTTCTTTGAGATATGAATATCTTTGGCTCCGTAGTGCAAAGATGAATTGTTGATGAATATCTTTGGGTCAGTAGTCAAAGATGACACGTAGTTGAATATCTTTGGCACATGTAGTAGTGCAAAGATGAATCTGTTGATGAATATCTTTGGCCCATAGTGCAAAGATGAACTGTTGATGAATATCTTTGGCCCGTGGTGCAAAGATGAATTTATTAGTATGATTATGAGCAGAACTGTGATTTGGTATAACCATGATCTTTGATATTTCGGGTAAAGACAAGTGATGAAAATTATCTTACGTCACGAATGAGAAAAGGAATTTAGAACAACAATTACGATTATGAGTTATACATGTGATTGTGGGCGGGAATTGTTGATTGATGTTACGAGGATAAAACATTGTTGGTGGACTTTTAACATGGAGAAGATAATAGACTTTATACTCTATTTGACTCTTCTAATGGATTGCTTTCGTTCATTTGCAACTATGGTTGAAATTTTTTATCATCTACCATATGTTCTAAATCTACGATTTATTATTGATGAAGGCTATTGATAATTTAATTATCGTTAGTCATGATATTTTTTTTGAGCTAGTTGTACTCACCCTTTTGCTTCACAATTCCTTTCGTAATAAAAGTGTAAATTTTGGGACAAGCGAGGAATAACGAGGGGAATAGAAACGATGGTCTATAGATGTTGAGGTGAGGTGAATTCAACTTTGGAAGGGTGTTTTGTCACTATTATACAAGATGTTTAATGACATACAACCTAGAGTCATCATAAGACAAGATTGTGCTCATCCACTTGCTGAGTATATCTACCAGCACTACCTATATAATCTTGGTGTTTGTTTGGAGTATAATACCCAATTAGAGACAGTGGAGATAATGATATGTCAAGAGAAGACTCACCATTAGGAAGAATATGATAGTAATCTTCTCGTTTATCTTTGGGGTCTATTGGGTCAACCAAGGATAATTTTGTGGCCATATGATATCTATCATAACCTAGAAGAATGGCCTCCCATGTACGAAGGTTTCCTTGAGCACTTCCCAAAGATTCTAATTTCTTAAACAGGTTTTCGACTTATACCTTTATGTAAGGTGTCATTATGAGGTCTTGTCCACGGTTGGGACATGAGTCACGATTGATATATATTTGTATCCAAATTCACAAAGATATATGTGTTGTTGTATTTTGCCGCGACAATTGTTGTAATAAAGTTGTAGTTGTTTTCACGTACCATGTATTTGGCGACTCGGAATGGGTGGGATGGAATGGACCTATTTTGGGGTCGTTACATTTGGTATCGAGCTATAAGTAAAGAGCCCCGAGCCTCTCATTTGGTGACTTCTGTTGATGGGGAATGCACCGGACTCTCTCCGTAGGGGATCTTGAATTCTGTGATTGTGGCAAACCGATAGGTATCAATGTGAGGTTTGACACAAGTTCGTGTCTAAAAGTTACATTTGGTATCGAGCTTAGGATATGATCTCTCCGGCGGAGATCGGGATTAGAACTAAGAGGGAGAGATGAGTAAATCCTTCGCTAGTGTGTCCCTACCTAAGCTTATTTGTTGGTCAGTCATAATATCGGGATATTATGTGATATGTTAATTTGTTCAATTAACCCTTGTTTTGAAGCTGTATTCTAGATATCTTAAATACAAGAGATGAGCATTGGAGAAATTATGATGACATGGAAGATGGAATCTGAGATGAAATCAAGGTATTCTCAACTCTTCGAAATACTAGGTACGTAAATTTCGAGGACGAAATTTCATAAGAAGGGGAGATTGTAAGACCTCGACTTTTATGAAATAAAAGTATTCAATTTTTCTTATAATTACAATTCAGTAAATGGTTAAATTGATAAAAAGTTAAAGTTAAGGGTGATATATGAAATTTTTTTCAAAAATACATGATAAGTAGCTATAAAATATTCATTGTTGTTTGAGAATATTCGTTTGGTCGTAGAATATTCTTTTTTGTTAAGAATATCCGTGCACTGACAGCTGTGAAATTGTGTGGGCCCTATAACGGAAAACGATTGGATGAAGAAAACGACAAATATAAGTTTTTTATAAATGACGGCGTAGTTGTTACCGTTAATACTGTTAAAATACTCGGTGGTTAAAACACAGTAGGACACGGTATTGCACCAATTATTGATTCTTACGTAAGAAGGCACTACTCAATAATTGTTACGATGAATTATTGCTTCAATATTTTATTTTTGATTCAATAATTGCTTTGCGTTGATATTTTATAATTGTCACTACGGTATTTTTCATTAATTATCGAGATCAATAATTTATATTATTTGAATAATATTATTAGATAGCATTATTGGCAATGTCTAGAAAGTTCTGTCTAAGGAGAAGTTTGGTCACCTAATTGCGCGCCAAGATGGAGAAATTCTTATTGGAAAGCCCCCTCTTCCCGGGAACCTGCACAGTTATCAATAATGTGTTTTCGTAATATTATTTATGAATAATTAATTATTGATTTATATGATGAGGAAAATATTGATTTTATGAGGATATAGATGGAGAAAATTTTAATGTGACAATTGTTGAAAATTAATATTTTATCTTTTTTCTCGATAAAATAATTTAATTAAATATATTATTTTAATAATATATTAATGATAATATTTTTACGATGAATGTGGGATATATGAGTATATGTGGAGGAGGAGTATTTTGTTACCAAAAATATTTAAAGCATGTTTTATGTGTTTGGTGGACCCCATTTCTTGATTTGAAATTGATTATAGCTTGTAAAATCGCTCATTTGTGGATTTCGGTCAATTTTTGTTTGAAATTTGGAAAAACTTTCTTCGCAAAGTTGTAGAAAATTGAATTTCCTATAAAAACTCATGAGATTCAAATTTTTGATAAAAGGACTATTTATTATGAATTATTGAAGTTTGGATTAATTAATTATCATTTTTTGGAGTTTTAATTAATTAATTAAGAAAAACGCTTTTGACATGTTTGGGGCATCTTTAACATGTGTTTGATGGCTTTGAAAATTTGATTCTAGGCATGCGTAGAAGATTATATATATATATATATATATATATATATATATATAAATATTTTAATAAATTTTACGCTTTGGTGTTCTAAGCAATTTCTATAAATAGGTGCTTAGGTTATAATTGAAAATCACACCAGAAACTGAAGTTTTCTCTCTCTATATTATAGAGCGTATTTTTGTGAGTATTTTGAGTATACTTTGAGTGTTACTATACGGTGCAAGTTTGTTCAGCGTTATTCCAGGTCGTAAATCTTGCTTTTTTTGAGGTAAGGATAATAAGGGATTTTAAGGGTTATTATTTCGAAATTCTTCTGAACCTTCAAAACTTCTGGAAAAATTTGAAATGATAATTTGATGAGTTTTGTTGATTGTGTCCAAAAATGGCAATTTTTGGATGTACAGATTAGGAGTTATGGATTTTATGAGAAAAGACTATTTTAAAAGTAACTGCTTATAACTCCTTGTGATTAACTCCAAAAATTAATGAAATTTTTATTGTGAGTACATCTATATAATATCAGTATACCGTGTAAATTTCAGAATTTTTGGATAAAAGTACAATTTATGATAAATGGCTGAATATTCGGTGGTTTTGGCCATATGAAAAATAGTAAATGAATTTTAACAATTTTGAGAAAAATATATATTCAATATGGGAATATATTCTTCTAAATCCCAGAAAAGAAATATTTTTAAAACTGATTTGGTATTTTTCATGAAAATGTTCTAGTTATGAGTAAATGAATTAAATATGTTATGTGAATTAAGAAAATAGGAAAATATGATTTTATGGCTTGAGAATTATATATGAGATATATGCAGATTTTTTGTAATAACCGTGAATCTTAAGTCACCATGTATGTATGTACATTTTTTTTTTAAACTTTGTGTTATATATGGATACATACATTTATGGATTTCATTAAAAATGAAAGCCTTGTGACCTAATTATACATTAGGTAAGGATATTAAATAACCTAAGGGTTATGGTAACACGAAAAAGTTAGTATTTTATATGTATACTAACTTAAGTAGGTAAACTTAGTATTTCAAGTGACTAATAATTTTAAACCTAATTCTTGTAAATCTAATTAGGTTATGAGATAAAATCATATGTATAAGTAATTAAACTTCATATGATTGGAGATGAAAGCCCTAAATTATCAAATTGGGTAACATTATTAAAATTGTTGGACTATGTTTTATCTAGCCTAAATCAATTAAAAGAAAATCCCAAGGAAAATAAATTGTAATCCAATACTCAAATTTACTTGATTGGGGGTATTCTAGACATTTGATTAATCAAAATTGAGCATTTAAAATAAAAGCTAAATGGTGGATATTATGAGGATCCTAAGTGGAATAATTAATCTAGCTTGTCCATTAGTAGACATGAATAAACATAAGGATAATGTGGTAAGGCTCCCATTGGTTGCCACTCCATTATGCACATTTAATCATGTTTAACCTAAGGTAAGTAATAATACAAAGTTTTTACCTAATGGGCAACAAAATAATTGTGGGAGAATTATTAATGAATTGGCCATTTTATTTTGTAAACACAATTCATTCTTCCAACATCTCATTCTTCCAACATTTCATTTTCTCTCCATCTTCTTCTTCTACCTCTTGCTCCCAAGCTAGCCAACTTCAAAGAGAGAAAAGAAAGAGAGAATTTCAGCCATAGGAAGAAGAATTATAGGAGTTCTAGTGGTTTATGCCCCCTAAGTTTATTAGTTACTTTGGAAAATCAAGGAAGGTAGCCACTAAGTCAAGGTATAATGTACCTTCATCTTCCTCTCTTACCTTGTTTTGATAGCTTGAGTTTTGATGGGGTTATGTACAACTACTCAAGATACACTAGTTATACATACCATCATGCATGGAACTAAGTATCTTGAGTGTTAGATCAAAGACTTAGAGGAAGAAAATGAGCATATGTTCTCCAAGGTGAAAACTCTTGTTTTCTTCCACTAAATCTTGTGTAACTCAAGTTCTACAACTTGGAATTATGATCCGTCGAAGGGGGGTGCTAGATACATGAGTTATCTAGTAAACCCAAGTGGTAGATCACAAATCTAGCATGTTTTGAAACCTTTGAGATTTTTTTTACAAAAAAACAGTCCACTTTATATGCTAAAAGCCTTGAAATCCAAAATCAGCTACTGACTTGTTTTTCATGAGGCTGTTTCAGCTAGTTCCTTGTCTTGTAAAAATCTGGAAAAATATTACAGAGGTACCTTATGAAGTTATCTACGCGTAGAGGAAAAAAGAACGGACACGTTTGAGTTATATATTGTGCGTAATGACTATTTCCGTAAAGGACTCCATAAATATTATCCTACGAATATCTCACTGTGTATACACTGGAAAATTCCAAAATTTTTACAGCAGCTTCATATACGTTAAGAGAGCATACCCTGAAAATATCAGATTTTTCTGAGTAAAACTCAATTTTTTAAAAATAGAGCAAGATCTGAGTGTTTTGAGCACTTTAAAAATAGTAAATCATTTTCTAAAATTCTAGAAAAATTAGAGGATCATTGTTGGTTCATATTCTGTTAAAATCCAGAAGCTGAGAATTTTTGGAATCAGTTTGCTATTTTTCCTAAAAATGATTAGGTTGTAAATAAAAGGAAATAAATAGTTAAATGATGTCTTTAATGAGAAAAATATGATTTTTACGCTTGAATGCTCATAATATATTATATCATGACTATCTTAGGGCATTTTGGTAATTTATAATAATAAATATTACTTATGACTTTTATGGATATTAAATAAGAGGTTATTAAAGGATGAACAATTAGAATAAATTGTTTATTAATTTAATAAATCATTGGAATATTATTATAATACTAATAATATTATAATATGATGTTGTTATGTAAATAAAATATTAGATTAGAGTATTATTATTAAATAATAATATTCGAGATTAAATAAAATATTATTAAATGATTAATAATATTAGTAAGTGAATAAAATATTATTAAATGATTAATAATATTAGTAAAGGGATAAAATATTATTAAATGATTAATAATATTAGTAAGTGAATAAAATGTTGGTAAATGATTTAAAGTATTATTAGTGAACCAATAATACTAGAAGGTGAATTAATATTATCTAAGTTAATAATATTATGTGAATTAAAGGTAGTCGTTAATAACACTATCTAGACATGATAATGTTTATAAGAACTTATTGTAATGTATGTTATCTATGTGATTACATAATGCGATGTTATGCAATGACTAATTGAAAGGCTAATTATAGGTCTCTCAAAGGAAGATAATTTAACTACATAGTTGATAGAAATTTATTTAAGTAGGCTGTAACCTCTGATCGAGGCAAGTTTCCTAACTCAACTTGAGTTATTATTTTCAAAGCATATTAGTGAATAATTATTGATGATTATTCACGTCTTTATTGATTATTGAAATTCGCACTTTGTGCAATTGAATTCCGTTCTACTGCTATTGAACTGTGAATTAAATTAAAGTTCTTCATTTATGAACTGTTTATGGGATAGATCTATGCTAATTGTATCAGCTAGATCAAGCATGTCTAAATTTGTTAAATCAAATGGATTTTAAATAACTGTTCTTATTAATTGATATTGTAAGAACTCTTGATCGAGAAATGAACAAATTTGATTAAGGCATGATATCAATGTCGGATTATTAAGTGTTTATGCATAAATCACGGGGTATGAAAGGTTGATCCTTGAATACCAAAACTTATTAAAAGGTCGATTTAAATCACTTTGAGCACCTTGGCAAATGTTCATGGTTATTCAAAACCACTCGGTTCATGTTATTCAATTATCGAATATTCAATTGTTGATTATTAATTCATGTTCCTTCACAATCTTATATTATTGTTGAACATTGAAGGCAATATTTCTTTCTAAGTCATGATATATCTCCTTTGTCTTTTTAAACTTGTGAAGCAAATTAGTTGCTTACTCTTGCTATATCATGACCTCTATTTTCGATTAAGCTAGAAGGATCTAATGCGAAGGACAAGGGCAAGGGCAAGATCCGGGAGTAATTTTAGAATGAATGTTAAATTAGTTATTATCTAATGGAATTTCTTGAGTAAACTATTTGTATTATAAATGGTGTATTTAAAGTTAAGGTTAGAGACCTTGGGACCATGTTTTGAGACTTTTGTATAATGAACAATGTATGTTTATTATTTGAAATAGTTATAGAATGCTTATGATGATGATAGGATCGTGAGCCTTTGAATCTGAGGTTAGAGAACACCGGATTTGAGGCGTCACATTTTGATGAGGGTTTTGGCTATTGGTGATGAGATCTTATGAGGTTGGCATTTTAAGATGATTAAATGCATTTATTAGTAAAGTGTAAACAATTAAAATAAATTGTTTATAAGTTTAAGAAATGATTAAAATATTGTGGTAGTATTAATAATATTAGATTATAGAGATTATTAAGTGATTTATAACATTTTGATTAAGTTGTATGAAATCATTGATTTATGAATCTTACTCTTGAGATTAAATCTATATGTTGATTATATTGTTTTTATATAACATTCTTATAACCCTAATGATGATATTTCTCTTTGACTTGAGTGTAAAGATGGATAGATTATTGGTATGATCGTGACTATAGGTTCTCTTTGGCCGAGAGTGCAAAGTTGAATTGTTGGTGGTATATGATCATGACCATTGAATTTATAATTGAAAATCTTTAGCTTAAGTGCAAAGGTGAATTGATCAACATATATGGTTATAATTATGGTTTATATAAATTACGAAATGATTATGTATTTCTTTGAGATATGAATATCTTTGGCACAGTAGTGCAAAGATGAATTGTTGATGAATATCTTTGGGTGCGTAGTGCAAAGATGACTGTAGTTGAATATCTTTGGCTGTAGTGCAAAAAGATGAATGTTGATGAATATCTTTGGCTGTAGTGCAAAGATGAATCTGTTGATGAATATCTTTGGCCCGTAGTGCAAAGATGAATTTATTAGTATGATTATGAGCGAGGAACTGTGATTTGGTATAACCATGATCTTTGATATTTCGTAAAGACAAGTGATGAAAATTATCTTACGTCTGAATGAGAAAAGGAATTTAGAACAACAATTACGATTATGAGTTATACATGTGATTGTGGGCGAGAATTGTTGATTGATGTTACTGAGGATAAAACATTGTTGGTGGACTTTTAACATGGAGAAGATAATAGACTTTATACTCTATTTGACTCTTCTAATGGATTGCTCGTTCATTTAAACTATGGTTGAAATTTTTTATCATCTACCATATGTTCTAAATCTACGATTTATTATTGATGAAGGCTATTGATAATTTAATTATCGTTAGTCATGATATTTTTATCTTGAGCTAGTTGTACTCACCCTTTTGCTTCACAATTCCTTTCGGGTAATAAAAGTGTAGGCATTTGGGACAAGCGAGGGAATAACGGGGAATAGAACAGTGGTCTATAGATGTTGAGGGTGAGGTGAATTCAACTTTGGAAGGGTGTTTTGTCACTATTATACAAGATGTTTAATGACATACAATCTTGAGTCATCATAAGACAGGATTGTGCTCATCCACTTGTTGAGTATATCTACCAGCACTACCTATATAATCTTGGTGTTGTTTGGAGTATAATACCCAATTAGAGACAGTGGAGATAATGATATGTCAAGAGAAGACTCACCATTAGGAAGAATATGAAAGTAATCTTCTCGTTTTTCTTTGGGGTCTATTGGGTCAACCAAGGATAATTCTGCGGCCATATGATATCTATCATACCATGGAAGCATGGCCTCCCATGTACGAAGGTTTCCTTGAGCACTTCCCAAAGATTCTAATTTCTAAAACAGTTTTCGACTATACCTTTATGTAAGGTGTCATTATGAGGTGTCTTGTCCACAGTTGGGACATGAGTCACATTGATATATATTTGTATCCAAATTCACAGCATATGTGTTGTTGTATTTTGCACGACAATTGTTGTAATAAAGTTGTAGTTGTTTTCTGTACCATGTATTTGACGACTCAGAATGGGTCGGATGGAATGGACCTATTTTGGGGTCGTTACATTTGGTATCGAGCTATAAGTAAAGAGCCCCAGCCTCTCATTGGTGACTTCTGTTGATGGGGAATGCAAGAAGCCGGACTCTCCGTGGGGATGCCGGATTCTGCGGTGTAAACCGATAGGTATCAATGTGAGTCTTGACACAAGTTAGTGTCTAAAGTTACATTTGGTATCGAGCTTAGGGATATGATCTCAAGTAGGAGATCGGGATTAGAACTAAGAGGGGAGAGATGAGTAAATCCTTCGCTAGTGTGTCCTACCTAAGCTTATTTGTTGGTCAGTCATAATATCGGGATATTATGTGATATGTTAATTTGTTCAATTAACCCTTGTTTTGAAGCTGTATTCTAGAATGATATCTGAAATACAAGAGATGAGCATTGGAGAAATTATGATGACATGGAAGATGGAATCTGAAATGAAATCAAGGTATTCTCAACTCTTCGAAATACCAGGTACGTAAATTTCGGGGACGAAATTTCATAAGGAGGGGAGATTGTAAGACCTCGAATTTTATGAAATAAAAGTATTCAATTTTTCTTATAATTACAATTCAGTAAATGGTTAAATTGATAAAAAGTTAAAGTTAAGGGTGATATATGAAATTTTTTTCAAAAATACGCAAGTAGCTATAAAATATTCATTGTTGTCGGAGAATATTCGTTTGGTCGTAGAATATTCTTTTTGTCGGGAATATCCGTATGACGGCCAAGAAATTATTGTGTGGCCCTATAACGGAAAAAAACGATTGGATGAAGAAAAACGACAAATATAAGTTTTTTATAAATGGCCGGCGTAGTTATTCACCAATTATCTTTGTTAAAATACTTTCTGGTTAAAACACGGTGGGACACTTGTATTGCACCAATTATTGATTCTTACGTAAAGAAGGCACTACTCAATAATTGTTACGATAATTATTGCTCAATATTTTATTTTGATTCAATAATTCTTTGCGTTGATATTTTATAATTGTCACTACACGATATTTTTCATTAATTATCGGATCAATAATTTATATTATTTGAATAATATTATTAGATAGCATTATTGGCAATGTCTAGAAAGTTACATCTAAGGAGAAGTTTGGTCACCTAATTGCGGCGCCCAAGAAGGAGAAATTCTTATTGAAAGCCCCTCTTCCTGAGGCCTCAGGTTATCAATAATGTGTTTACGTAATATTATTTATGAATAATTAATTATTGATTTATATGATGAGGAAAATATTGATTTTATGAGGATATAGATGGAGAAAATTTTTAATGTGACAATTGTTGAAAATTAATATTTTATCTTTTTCTGATAAAATAATTTAATTAAATATATTATTTTAATAATATATTAATGATAATATTTTTACGATGAATGTGGGATATATGAGTATATGTGGAGGAGGAGTATTTTGTTACCAAAAATATTTAAAGCATGTTTTATGTGTCGGTGGACCCCATTTCTTGACTGAAATTTGATTATAGCTTGTAAAATCGCTCATTTGTGGATTTCGGTCAAATTTTGTTTGGAATTTGGAAAAAACTTTCTTCTGCAAAGTTGTAGAGAATTGAATTTCCTATAAAAACTCGCGAGATTCGAATTTTTTGATAAAAGGGCTATTTATTATGAATTATTGAAGCTTCGGATTAATTAATTATCATTTTTTGGAGTTTTTAATTAATTAATTAAGAAAAAACGTTTTTGACATGTTTGGTGTAATAACCCGAGATTTCCTAAATAAAATAAATAAGAAAATTTGCGTATAATTTTTTTTTTTTTTGATTTAATAGCGAGAATAAATGTCTACAGTAATATGAATGATAAATGCGAATATATTTATTACTTGAAAAATTAGAAATAATTTTGGAATTATTAATTACTATAAATTATATTTTTATGGTAATTAATTTACTATAAGAAAATGTTTTTATTAATTATTTTCCATGAAAACATGATTGGAAATAATATATGAAGTGATAATTAGAATTTATAATAATATATTTTTATTATATGAATTGTTCGAATATTTAAATCAAGTATTTTAACTTGATATGCGAAAGAAGAAAGTCGAGATATGAGATCCAAACCTGAATTGGGATTGTGATCAAGAGATGAGAATAATAATATTATATTATTGTTATAATGATTTTACATTACAATAATTATGTCTTGTGTATGTGTGAGACGAGATAATATTGAAAGCGATGATGCGATTCGATTAGGTCATAAAGCATATTACCGTCTTTGTGAAACCCTAATTATTAAACTTAGTTATGAGAAATGGTAGAGTAATGATTTATGTATATGAAGTTTCTTTGTGTATATGAAGGTTCTTGTGTATAAGATGTCGGTAATTAGAAAACCCTAATTACTATTGTTTGTTGATATAATTAGGACAAACCACAATTATTACAACCCTAATCGGTTGAAGTTAGAGATCGTAATGACTGTGTTAGAACATACACGGATAATTAGAGAACCTAATGGTCAATTAGAAACCCTAATTGATGGCGTTAAGAAACCACAATTAGAAAATCCTAATTTTACATAGAAAACCCTAATTTAAAATTATCGGGTTTAATTACGATGTTATTGTATAAATGTTTTAATTTACCAAAGGATAGAAAGTAATTGGTAAATGATAAGAATTACCATCTAGTGATTAAATACTACATTTAATTGCTATGTACAAAAATGCCCATGAAACTATATGTGAAATTACCAAAATACCCTTTTAGTGTATTATTAGTTATATTATTTATGGAATTTTAAAATCTAAAGTGATAAACCCTAATGGTTATGGATAATGTCTATAATGCCCTTCATGGTAGACATGAGAAGTCTAAACTACCCTTGTGCATTATTAAAGGAAGAAACCAATTATTAGAGTGGAAATGACTAAAATGCCCTTTTTGTCCATTTAGTGTATTATTAGTGTATTATTGCTAGCAATCTTGCAAAATCTGGACATCTAACTTTATTCTAGAATTTACCATGACACTATAACATTACTACCACCAATAATCGACCATTACATGATTGCATACATGATTTACATAATTTAAGAGAGAAATGTACATTATTTAGCCTATTTATTCACAAACACTTGGCCATATCTCTCCCAACCTCTAACCAACGAAATTATCTTGCCCATAAGCTCCTAATCAAAGCCCAAATATCACAAACAACAAATCGAAGCATCAAAGCCAAAAAAATCAAAAATCGAAGCTAGAAAAGGTATGAAATTCCCTATTTTGAAATCCTTCGATTCGATGTTAATTGATGCAATTGATTGTTTAAAGTAGTGTAATAGGAGTCTATTAATGTTACGGGTTGTAAAATCATGAACCCATAACATCAAAGTGCACGCAATTTGAAGATTTGAG
Source organism: Panax ginseng (assembly GCA_020205605.1). Lineage (NCBI taxonomy): Eukaryota > Viridiplantae > Streptophyta > Magnoliopsida > Apiales > Araliaceae > Panax > Panax ginseng. The sequence goes on from CM035129.1 coordinate 96,726,848, forward strand.
CAAGTTGGAAAAACCGAATTACTGTGATTTTTTGGGCAAATGTCAAGACTTATATCTCTGTGATTATTTACTTGTTTGTGTTGTTTAAAAGTTGTTAGGTGTAGCTTGTTATGTGGTCTTTAAACTCCAAAAGGAATCAGGTCTATATCTATTTTAGATCGGGATTTATAAGCGGTCAAAATGGGTTGGCCAAGCATTGACCATACTTGCTTTTCAAACCCGAAAAATATTCTAAGTGTCCGAAAAATATTATTTTGGAAAATGTCAGGCCTTATATCTCGGTTATCTTAAATGTGTTTTGTGTTCTAAAGGTTGATATGTGTATCTTTTTATGTGTTATTTAACCTCCAAAAAGAATCAGGTCCATATATATTACGGATTAAGAGTTATTTAAGGTCAAAGTGGGTTGTGGGCATTGACGAAAAATTACAAATGACCCGAATTTTTAAAGTGTTAATTTTTCCGACAAGGTTTGACCATACTTTAGATGCTTTATTTCTTGTTTTTATGATGATGTTAAGTGTTATAGTTGTAGTCCTACATGTTGTCTACACAATTGGAATTGATAGATCACATAAAAGTTACGATCATCAAGTTATAGAGGTCCAAAGTAGGCACCTCTAATCGTTCTTCGTGAAGAACGACTTTGGTAACTACTTTGATGGTGATTTATCCCGGATCTAATGTTTGTTTAGAGGTTATGATTGTTGGATCTTATATTCTTGTATTTCCTCTACAAGACCCAATTTATAGATTGTCCAAATTAAATTAAGATGAGAGAGTTATTCACGGTCAAAGTAGGCCACCTTCGGTTACGCCTTATGAAGATCTCAGGTAGGCTCAAGAACACCTATAGCGACATTACTTCATCACTATAGGGGCCTTTAGCAACGATTTTAATTATTTTAATTTACGATTTTCTCAAAAATGATTTAAAAATTAGAAAAATTAGATTTTAATTATTAAAAATACCAAATAAATTATGAAAAATTATTTTAAAGTCTAAAAAATAGTTTTTAATTATTTTGAGTATATTTCATAAATATTTAATATTTTTAGAATATAAAAGGTATTTATTTATTTAATTATAATATTAAATAAATTATTTAAAAATAGTTTTAATTCATGAAAAATCATGAAAAATTATATTATGGTATAAGAAAATATTTTAAGTTATTTCCCATGACTTTTAATATTTTGTGATGAATTTCATTAATTAATTATATATTAATGATATTAAAGTTATTTAATGATTATATTAAATAATTTAGTTTAAAAATGATTTTAATATTATAAAAATCATTTTAAATGAAATTAAGGTATTTAAAAATATTTTAAGTTATAAAATATAACTTTTAATATTTAAAGGATAATTTCATTAATAATTTAATATTAATGATATTAAGATAATATTAATGATATTTAGTTTATTTAATAATTATTATTAAATAAATAGTTTAAAAATGGTTTTATTTATTTAAAAATCATTTAAAGAGGATATTAAGGATTTAAAATATTTTAAGTTATAATTAATGACTTTTAATATTTGGATGAATAGTACATTAATATTTATATATTAATGGTGATTATTTAAAAATAATTTTAATTGTTTTAAAAATCATTTAAGGGTAATATAAATATTTTTAAAATAGTTTGAGTTATTATAAATAACTTTTATATTTTGGCAATGGTTTCATTAATAGTTTAATATAAATTAATTATTAATGATAATGGAATTGTTTAATGTTTAAATCATTTAATTATGATTAGATGTTTGAAAGTTATAAATTTACCAAACTAGTGACTTGAGAACCGATTATGAAGTTATGAAGTTTTGAGGAACACCTATAGTATGAGATTATATCACTATAGGCCGGTGGTAATGATTTGAATTATTTTAAATTTTTCAATTTACGGAAAATTCGAAAATGATTAAAAATAAAATGTTTGATATTCTGAGATGTTGAGGTATAGGATAAGAGTCTTAGACTCGGATTATTTACCGATAAAGTCAGGCGTGCGATGCAGCAAACAAATGTCGGACTCTATAATAGAAAGAAAAGACTTACGTAAGAGCATGGATGAGATATTTGAAAAATGTATAAAAATATTTCAAGTATAGAATATGAACTAAAAGTATGATCACTTGCGATTATGTGATGGCGTGATTAGACTATGTCTTGTTGTAATAGATGTACTATGTGTTATGATATATTGTTCTAATCGAGCGAATGATCCGATTATTGATAGGTTGTGATAAAGAGATAAAACCTAAGTTGAGAGTTGTAATCGTTGAATCGGTAAGTATCTTACCTTTGCATTTCCTTTATGCAATGGACATGAGTAAGAAGTTTGAATTATTATATTCTGTCTGCAGTTATATGCGCTTTGATTATCAACATGTTAGCTCGGATATATATTACATTAAGTTGATTTCTAAATGGTTATACAAGTGTCCCCACTTGGATAATCATAGCATTTATTCACATGTTGATATACCTTTGTCAATTACCCGTATACATATATGTTGAATTACATATTATTGTTGAGCAAGATTAAAAACCTTGGGGTTTGGAACCGAGGCATGTATGAACATCCAGATAATGGGAAAATTTTTATGCGCTTGGCGAACAAAGGGTGAAAGCGATGAATTTCGTTCAAGTTATGTAGTATTGATCAATCTGAGGTACAATGAAATGATCACCCTCCGTGCACAGTAAGTTATATGACGGTTTCTTGGATGAATTTTGCTAAACCTTTTGAAAAATGAAAAAAACCATGTTCATAGTATGTTTCTTAAACCCTATTCATGGGTGGAGCCTAATTTCAAGAAATTGAAAGAGAGTTGTTATGTGAATCTTTTATCGATATAGATTACTTCACAACTTTTGATTCGTTGTTGAAGTGTTATGTAAAGAGAATACTTATATTCTTTCGACTTATATATATAATTGCTATTACTTACTTTGGGCACTCAAATGCTCATCCTTGCTTAAATTAAATGTTTTCGATTATGTATGAGCAATCTGAAGGCTCGAGAACGCGAACAAAAGGGAAAGGAAAGGCATTGAATGAGTTTATATTATGAGTTAATGGTTATAGTTAGTAAGACAATGGAATCTATTGTCGGTATTGTAAGGAATGTATTTGAAGGTCACGTGCACAGGGAAGTAAACTTTGATGTATGTAAATTAAGTTCGAATGTATTATTATTTAGTATTATTAGACAAAGAAATGGTATCGTGGAGAAGCAGGTTCGGGTTTCAAGTACTGGATTTGGGGTCGCCACATTTGGGGGCATCTTTAACATGTGTTTGATGGTGAAAATTTGATTCTAGGCATGCGTAGAAGATTATATATATATATATATATATATATATATATATATATTAATATTTTAATAAATTTTACGCTTTGGTGTTCTAAGCAATTTCCTATAAATAGGTGCTTAGGTTATAATTGAAAATCACACCGTAAATCAAGTTTTCTCTCTATATTATAGAGTGTATTCTTGTGAGTATTTTGAGTATACTTTGAGTGTTACTATACTTGCAAGTTTGTTCGGTGTTATTCCAATCGAAATCTTTGCTTCTTTTGAGGTAAGGGATAATAAGGGATTTTAAGGGTTATTATTTCAAATTCTTCTAAACCTTCAAAACTTACGGAAAAATTTGAAATGATAATTTGATGAGTTTTGTTGATTGTGTCCAAAATGGCGATTTTTGGATGTACAGATTAGGAGTTATGGATTTTATGAGAAAAGACTATTTTAAAAGTAACTCGCTTATAACTCCTTGTGATTAACTCCAAAATTAATGAAATGTTTATTGTGAGTACATCTATATAATATCGTTATACCGTAAAATTTGAAATTTTTGGATAAAAAGTACAATTTATGATAAATGGTTTGAATATTCTAATTGGTTTTGGCCATGTGAAAATAGTAAATGAATTTTAACAATTTTAAGAAAAATATATATTCAATATGGGAATATATTCTTCTAAATCCCAGAAAAGAAATATTTTTTAAAAGCTGATTTGGTATTTTTCATGAAAATGTTCTAGTTATGAGTAAATGAATTAAATATGTTATGTGAATTAAGAAAATTGGAAAATATGATTTTATGGCTTGAGAATTATATATGAGATATATGCAGATTTTTGATGAGGGTTTTGGCTATTGGTGATGAGATCTTATGAGGTTGGCATTTTAAGATGATTAAATGCATTTATTAGTAAAGTGTAAACAATTAAAATAAATTGTTTATAAGTTTAAGAAATAATTAAAATATTGTGGTAGTATTAATAATATTAGATTATGAGATTATTAAGTAATTTATAACATTTTGATTAAGTTGTTATGAAATCATTGATTTATGAATCTTACTCTTGAGATTAAATCTATATGTTGATTATATTGTTTTTATATAACATTCTTATAACCCTAATGATGATATTTCTCTTTGACTTGAGTGTAAAGATGGATAGATTATTGGTATGATCGTGACTATAGGTTCTCTTTGGCCAAGATGGTGCAAAGTTGAATTGTTGGTGGTATGATCATGACCATTGAATTTATAATTGAATATCTTTAGCTTAAGTGCAAAGGTGAATTGATCAACATATATGGTTATAATTATGGTTTATATAAATTACGAAATGATTATGTATTTCTTTGAGATATGAATATCTTTGGCTGTAGTGCAAAGATGAATTGTTGATGAATATCTTTGGGTGCGTAGTGCAAAGATGACACAGTAGTTGAATATCTTTGGCTGTGGTGCAAAGATGAATGTTGATGAATATCTTTGGCCCGTAGTGCAAAGATGGATTTATTAGTATGATTATGAGCAGAGGCTGTGATTTGGTATAACCATGATCTTTGATATTTCAGGTAAAGACAAGTGATGAAAATTATCTTCGTCCTGAATGAGAAAAGGAATTTAGAACAACAATTACGATTATGAGTTATACATGTGATTGTGGACAGGAATTGTTGATTGATGTTACAGGGATAAAACATTGTTGGTGGACTTTTAACATGGAGAAGATAATAGACTTTATACTCTATTTGACTCTTCTAATAGATTGCTCGTTCCGCTGCAACTATGGTTGAAATTTTTTAATCATCTACCATATATTCTAAATCTCTGATTTATTATTGATGAAGGCTATTGATAATTTAATTATCGTTAGTCATGATATTTTTACTGAGCTAGTTGTACTCACCCTTTTGCTTCACAATTCCTTTCAGGTAATAAAAGTGTAGTTGGGACAAGCGGGGAATAACATGGGAATAGAACGGTAGTCTATAGATGTTGAGGGTGAGGTGAATTCAACTTTGGAAGGGTATTTTGTCACTATTATACAAGATGTTTAATGACATACAACCTCGAGTCATCATAAGACAGGATTGTGCTCATCCACTTGCTGAGTATATCTACCAGCACTACCTATATAATCTTGGTGTTTGTTTGGAGTATAATACCCAATTAGAGACAGTGGAGATAATGATATGTCAAGAGAAGACTCACCATTGGGAAGAATATGATAGTAATCTTCTCGTTTTTCTTTGGGGTCTATTAGGTTAACTAAGGATAATTACGTGGCCATATGATATCTATCATAACCTGAAGCATGGCCTCCAATGTACGAAGGTTTCTTGAGCACTTCCCAAAGATTCTAATTTCTAAAAGCGTTTTTGACTATACCTTTATGTAAGGTGTCATTATGAGGTCTTGTCACTATTGGGACATGAGTCACAGATTGATATATATTTGTATCCAAATTCACAGCATATGTGTTGTTGTATTTTGCACGACAATTGTTGTAATAAAGTTGTAGTTGTTTTCTGTACCATGTATTTGGCGACTCAGAATGGGTCGGATGGAATGGACCTATTTTGGGGTCGTTACATTTGGTATCAGAGCTATAAGTAAAGAGCCCCGAGCCTCTCGCTGGTGACTTCCTGTTGATGGGGAATGCACCGAAGCCAGACTCTCCGTAGGGGACGCCGTTCTGCGGTGGCAAACTGATAGGTATCAATGTGAGGTGCTGACACAAGTTGGTGTCTAAAGTTACATTTGGTATCAGAGCTTAGGGATATGATCTCTGGCGGAGATCGAGATTAGAACTAAGAGGGGAGAGATGAGTAAATCCTTCGCTAGTGTGTCCTACCTAAGCTTATTTGTTGGTCAGTCATAATATCGGGATATTATGTGATATGTTAATTTGTTCAATTAACCCTTGTTTTGAAGCTGTATTCTAGAATGATATCTGAAATACAAGAGATGAGCATTGGAGAAATTATGATGACATGGAAGATGGAATCTGAAATGAAATCAAGGTATTCTCAACTCTTCGAAATACTGTGTGCACGTAAATTTAGGGGACGAAATTTCATAAGGAGGGGAGATTGTAAGACCCCGAATTTTATGAAATAAAAGTATTCAATTTTTCTTATAATTACAATTCAGTAAATGGTTAAATTGATAAAAAGTTAAAGTTAAGGGTGATATATGAATTTTTTTCAAAAATACGCAAGTAGCTATAAAATATTCATTGTTGTCGGAGAATATTCGTTTGGTCGTAGAATATTCTTTTTGTCGGGAATATCCGTACGACGACGCAGCCTTGTGTGGGCCCTATAACGGAAAGCGATTGAATGAAGAAAACGACAAATATAAGTTGTTTATAAATGACGTACAGTAGTTATTCTGAGATTATCTTGTTAAAATACTAAATGGGTTAAAACACAGTAGGACATGGTATTGCACCAATTATTGATTCTTACGTAAGAAGGCACTACTCAATAATTGTTACAGTAATTACTGTTCAATATTTTATTTTTGATTCAATAATTGCTGCGTTGATATTTTATAATTGTCACTACACAGTATTTTTCATTAATTATCAGATCAATAATTTATATTATTTGAATAATATTATTAGATAGCATTATTGGCAATGTCTAGAAAGTTACATCTAAGGAGAAGTTTGGTCACCTAATTGCTTGGCGCCAAGAAGGAGAAATTCTTATTGAAAGCCCCTCTTTCCGGAATCACTCGTTTGTCAATAATGTGTTTACGTAATATTATTTGTGAATAATTAATTATTGATTTATATGATGAGAAAAATATTGATTTTATGAGGATATAGATGGAGAAAATTTTTAATGTGACAATTGTTGAAAAATAATATTTTATCTTTTTCTGATAAAATAATTCAATTAAATATATTATTTTAATAATATATTAATGATAATATTTTTACGATGAATGTGGGATATATTAGTATATGTGGAGGAGGAGTATTTTGTTACCAAAAATATTTAAAGCATGTTTTATGTGTCGGTGGACCCCATTTCTTGACTGAAATTTGATTATAGCTTGTAAAATCGCTCATTTGTGGATTTCGGTCAATTTTTGTTTGGAATTTGGAAAACCTTTCTTCTGCAAAGTTGTAGAGAATTGTATTTCCTATAAAAACTCGCGAGATTCGAATTATTTGATAAAAGGGCTATTTATTATGAATTATTGAAGTTTTGGATTAATTAATTATCATTTTTTTGGAGTTTTTAATTAATTAATTAAGAAAAAACGTTTTTGACATGTTTGGGGGCATCTTTAACATGTGTTTGATGGCTGAAAATTTGATTCTAGGCATGCGTAGAAGATTATATATATATATATATATATATATATTAATATATATATATATATATTAATATTTTAATAAATTTTCCGCTTTGGTGTTCTAAGCAATTTCCTATAAATAGGGTGCTTAGGTTATAATTGAAAATCACACCAGAAATTGAAGTTTTCTCTCTCTATATTATCGAGCGTATTCTTGTGAGTATTTTGAGTATACTTTGAGTGTTACTATACGGTGCAAGTTTGTTCAAATATTATTTCGAATCAAATCTTTTTCTTTTTGAGGTAAGGGATAATAAGGGATTTTAAGGGTTATTATTTAAAAATTCTTTTGAACCTTCAAAACTTCTAGAAAAATTTGAAATGATAATTTGATGAGTTTTGTTGATTGTGTCCAAAAATGGCGATTTTTGGATGTACAGATTAGGAGTTATGGATTTTATGAGAAAAGACTATTTTAAAAGTAACTGCTTATAACTCCTTGTGATTAACTCCAAAATTAATGATATTTTTATTGTGAGTACATCTATATAATATCAGTATACCGTGTAAATTTCAGAATTTTTGGATAAAAGTACAATTTATGATAAATGGCTGAATATTCGGTGGTTTTGGCCATGTGAAAAATAGTAAATGAATTTTAACAATTTTAAGAAAAATATATATTCAATATGGGAATATATTCTTCTAAATCCCAGAAAAGAAATATTTTTAAAACTGATTTGGTATTTTTCATGAAAATGTTCTAGTTATGAGTAAATGAATTAAATATGTTATGTGAATTAAGAAAATTGGAAAATATGATTTTATTGCTTGAGAATTATATATGAGATATATGCAAATTTTTGATGAGGGTTTTGGCTATTGGTGATGAGATCTTATGAGGTTGGCATTTTAAGATGATTAAATGCATTTATTAGTAAAGTGTAAACAATTAAAATAAATTGTTTATAAGTTTAAGAAATGATTAAAATATTGTGGTAGTATTAATAATATTAGATTATGAGATTATTAAGTGATTTATAACATTTTGATTAAGTTGTTATGAAATCATTGATTTATGAATCTTACTCTTGAGATTAAATCTATATGTTGATTAAATTGTTTTTATATAACATTCTTATAACCCTAATGATGCTATATCTCTTTGACTTGAGTGTAAAGATGGATAGATTATTGGTATGATCGTGACTATAGGTTCTCTTTGGCCAGTAGTGCAAAGTTGAATTATTGACTGGTATGATCATGACCATTGAATTTATAATTGAATATCTTTAGCTTAAGTACAAAGGTGAATTGATCAACATATATGGTTATAATTATGGTTTATATAAATTCTGAAATGATTATGTATTTCTTTGAGATATGAATATCTTTGGCCTGTAGTGCAAAGATGAATTGTTGATGAATATCTTTGGGTCGTAGTGCAAAGATGACCTGTAGTTGAATATCTTTGGCCTGTAGTGCAAAGATGAACTGTTGATGAATATCTTTGACATGTAGTGCAAAGATGAACTGTTGATGAATATCTTTGGCCCGTAGTGAAAAGATGAATTTATTAGTATGATTATGAACAAGAACTGTGATTTGGTATAACCATGATCTTTGATATTTCAGGTAAAGACAAGTGATGAAAATTATCTTCGTCCTGAATGAGAAAAGGAATTTAGAACAACAATTACGATTATGAGTTATACATCTGATTGTGGACAGGAAATTGTTGATTGATGTTACAGGGATAAAACATTGTTGGTGGACTTTTAACATGGAGAAGATAATAGACTTTATAGTCTATTTGACTCTTCTAATGGATTGCTCGTTCCCTGCAACTATGGTTGAAATTTTTTTATCATCTACCATATGTTCTAAAACTCTGATTTATTATTGATGAAGGCTATTGATAATTTAATTATCTTTAGTCATGATATTTTCTTGAGCTAGTTGTGCTCACCCTTTTGCTTCACAATTCCTTTCGAGTAATAAAAGTGTAGCCGGACAAGCGAGGAATAACGGGGAATAGAACGGTGGTCTATAGATGTTGAGGGTGAGATGAATTCAACTTTGGAAGGGTGTTTTGTCACTATTATACAAGATGTTTAATGACATATAACCTCGAGTCATCATAAGACAGGATTGTGCTCATCCACTTGCCGAGTATATCTCTACCAAAGACTACCTATATAATCTTGGTGTTTGTTTGGAGTATAATACCCAATTAGAGACAGTGGAGATAATGATATGTCAAGAGAAGACTCACCATTGGGAAGAATATGATAGTAATCTTCTCGTTTTTCTTTGGGGTCTATTGTGTCAACCAAGGATAATTCTGTGGCCATATGATATCTATCATAACCTAGAAGCATGGCCTCCCATGTACGAAGGTTTCCTTGAGCACTTCTCAAAGATTCTAATTTCTAAAACAGTTTTCGACTATACCTTTATGTAAGGTGTCATTATGAGGTGCTGTCCACGGTTGGGACATGAGTCACAATTGATATATATTTGTATCCAAATTCACAGCATATGTGTTATTGTATTTTGCACGACAATTGTTGTAATAAAGTTGTAGTTGTTTTCTATACCATATATTTGGCGACTCAGAATGGGTCAGATGGAATGGACCTATTTTGGGGTCGTTACAGCCTGGATTTACATCCGGTGCGTTTACTCGCTTATATATATATATAATTGCTGTCAGACATATCCGATGAGCTTGGATTTACATCCAGTGCATTTACTGCTTTTATATATATATTTGTACATATATATATATATATATATATATATATATATATATATATTTACATTCTGCCCAAGTTCGGAGTTTACTTACGTGGTAGTTGATTGCTTTTACAACTTTATTTACATTTCGTCTCGCCTGGAGTTTACTTGAGACGGTTGATCATGTCCATATATATATATATATATATTTACCGCTTTTATATATTTATATTTCCGATCCCCGTGGAGTTGCTTTCAGGTGGTTGATCATGTCTATATATATATATATATATATATATATATTTACAACTTTTATATATATATAATCGCTTATTGCATTCCATACAAATTGCAATATCATGTGAGCTTTAGGAATCATGTGATCACGAGTTCGATTCTTGAATCTAGATTCGAGTTCCCATGATGGACATTTTTTAGTATGTGACTTGTACATTATTTTTACAATTAATACGAATTTCCTTGGATGATATGTCATGCCTATGAGGAGTTCGACGCTCAACAGATATTATTTTCTCGAAATGCTTCGCATCTCGAAAATAAAAGCAAACAAGTTTTAACATTTAATAATAACATGGAAGTATAAAAGGTCTCAATTCCTATTGAGCACAGGGTTTGAAAAACCTCTTTTATAAAATGTCATTGCTATATCTTGGTTAAAATTGAATTTTCCTATAAAATTCAAACCTTGTGTATATAGGTGCGAACGAGGCCTTGCACTACTTTCAAATAATTGCACATTGATCCACACACACACACACATTCATATAACAATTTCTTTGAAAAGTGGCGGTCACCGTAGTAACACCGCGGATGTCGAAAGTGCCTAACACCTTCCTCCGCATAATCAAGCCCCTTTACCCAAAATGAATCTCTGGTTTCTGATCTGCTTTAGCACAGCTTAAATCACTAGGTCAATGTGCAAGCCTTTTCCGGTTGCGTTGGTGCAACCCGATTAAATACACCAACCCAAGCGACTCTTAAAGTCCAATCGTCGACCTTATATACATGTCGGACCTTTTCACTTATTTTTTCAAACAAATCTCACATTATCATGAGAACACCAAAAAACAAGTAACGAAAAGGGACACTCAAAAATCCCGATGTCGACAGGTGGCGACTCTACTGGGGACTCCAGTAAGAGGGCTTAAGCCGCTATTACAAGCTTTTCAAAATTGTTATATGCTTGTGTGTGAATGTTGCATTTACATTTCTGATGAATGTGTACGAATGTATTTTTAATTACTGAACATTGCACATACATTTCATGCATTATACATTTCTAATTTATCGAGTTACATTATACAACATGCATGTGCTATCACATATCACATATAAATTGAGTTCCATAACCCAATTAACTTGGTCATATTTTGACTTTAACAATTCATAAAGCATGGTATGTAACTCACCACATAATCACATTTAATCCACAAACATAATAGAACTGAAAAACTTGCCTTGGATGTTGTTTAATGTTTATAACTTATTTGCGCTGTGATGATCCCGAAAATATGAATTCCACAAACTGAATACGTAATCGACCAAAATTTAACTAAGAAGATCTTTATAAAAAAATCCTCCCACAACAAAGCTTTTCTCAAAAGTGGAGGCCTTATTGTTGGTGAATGAAACAAAGGACCAAGCCCTTCTATTTATAGGTTTAGCAAAGGGTAAATTTCTCAATTTAGTTGATGTGGGACTTGGTTTATACTAATTCTAATTTATTTATACTAATTTTCCTATTTTCAACATGCTAAGTGTATTCATTCATCACGAATTCGTTTCTTAACCAATTTGATCTGTTCAAGTTGCGTTGTTTTCATTTTATAGAGGAAAACAACAATCATCCATCAATTTCAAGTTTCCATCACGAATTCATCATCAACTTTAGTCCCAAAGTACACCAAAACACACATTACAATCAAAACCCAAATTCCTCTTCTTTAGTATAAATACATGAATTTGATTTCTGAAAATTTGTTTCTAGATGACCACTATCAAATTATAAATATCTAATAACATATATAACATCGTAACCCACAAATTCATTAACCAAAAGTCCAATTTTAAAAGAAACTCAAGAACACATAAACTAGAAATATAAACTAGATTATGTACATTTAATTTCTTAAGAAATAAAATTAACCTTATCAGTAAAATTATAATTTCTATTAAACTATTATAATCATAACATTATTTAACAAATTCACCTCTCTAATTTAATTATTTAATTAAATTAGAATATCATTAATTATACTCAAGCGTAATAAAATACGTATAAATCTCATCTATTTTATCACACTTAAATAAACTATCCCATAACAATTTTCATCAAATATTTATTTAATATCATAAGTATTCATTTTATTCCATAAAGTTTCCAACTAAAATATTTAATGTACTTAATAAATATTTTACTCGCATTATACTAACATTTATATTTTCATGCAATATATTACCTTCTCACTTTATTAAATCAATTATACTTGTATTAATTCACTATTTTAATTAAGTGAATTATTCACACTATTTATGAAACTTAACTCATAATAATTTTCATTGCCCACAAGGCATAATAATTAAAATTATATTATCTCATAACATAATCTCAACTTAATTAAATTAACTAATATTATTTAATTTTTTTAATAGTTTAATTAACTATTAAATCTCACATTCTCCAACATATGAATATATAATTCTCTTCACACCAAATCATATAATTCAAAATATATACACCTCATAATAAGAATTTTAATTATTAAATTCTTATTTTAATAACTTATGAAAATTCGGGTTGTCACATCCTTCCCTCCTTATAAGGATTTCGTCCTCGGAATTAAAGATACCTCCCTTACTCGGTTTTCACCGAATCTCTTTTCAAAATTTACTCGGGATATTATAGGCGCTTTGCTGCTCAAGTTATTCCTTCCATGACAGAATCAGAAATGGTCATGACTTTTATAGATGTACAGGAAGCTCCTTTCTATGAGAAAGTTCTAGCTAGTATTGTCAAACCATTTTCTGAAATGATCAAACACATCGAGATGGCTGAAATGGGATTGAAGTCCGGTAAAATTCAAGACCTAGCCGCTCTTAAAGCTGTTGTTGAGCATATCCAATCCGGATCTTATGGAAACAAACCTCGGAGGGTCCATAAAAGGAAAGAGGAGGATGTTTTGCGATCCTCTTTCTTTCCTTTTTCATCATTTATGATTTGATTTATGCTTTTAATCTAACAGAATTTGTCTATTCATCATTATTTATCTTGGCTATTGGAGTTAGGTAACTCCCATTTTTATCTTTATATCTCTTCAAGATTCTTCTTTAAATTTTCTTGTTTATATAACAATTCTTCCTTTAAGAATTTCCAACTTCATTTATATTGCTCTAAATTTCATTCGAGTTCCACATTTTCATCATACGTATCTATTTTCTACACTTAGTACACATCGAGTCTCTAATAGTTTCAATATAGTACGTTGAGTGGTTTCCCATAAACAACCAATAAACTAGGTTCTAAGTTGCTAGTTCGTATATACCTCCGCTCTATGAAGGAATCGTTTAGCCCAGATACCATACATCAACTATTAAAGAGTACGATTGTACCATACTTAAATATAACCTTTTATTCTTAACTTTACATCCTTATTATTGGAGTTGGGTAACCCCACATTCATATTCCTTATAACTTTGCGAGATTCTTCTTTGAATCCTCTCACGCATGTTTTAATCCCTTCTTTATAAATTTCTTAAATTACTTCTTATTATTCAAACTCTACTTGAGCTTATTCCTTCATTATCTTCACCTTCCTTCTCTAAGGTTATAGCCTACGGTACTCCTACCTAAGGTTTATAACCTACGGCTTTAATACCAACTGTAACGATCCCAAAAATTCATACAATTTAATTCTCGACTTCGGTCGTTAATAATACATTCAACCTCTAATTTTACATCATTAAACGATAATACAACCATTAAAATTTGCGGAATAATTAAAATTTTCTATTACAAACTATCCTCGTTCCCAAAACCTTCAACCTTTACATCTAAATATTTCAGAATCATTTTAATACTACAATAGTTTACATTCGCAAAACGATATTATAATTCAACATTAATACATTATTCGAAACCTTAAACATGGTTCAAATAATAATAACACAACCAAAGTATATAAATCTTCAAGTATCACATCTGATTCATGTCTTTCAAGTAACACATAACTTTATCTTGAATCTTGAACCTGCAAAAGTGGTTATTTGCAAGGTTGAGCTCGACAGCCCAACAAATTTAACACTCTATCATGTTTCACATAACACACAATTCATGCATTATACATTTCTAATTTATCGAGTTACATTATACAACATGCATGTGTTATCACATATCACATATAAATTGAGTACCATAACCCAATTAACTTGGTCATATTTTAACTTTAACAATTCATAAAGCATGGTATGTAACTCACCGCATAATCACATTTAATCCACAAACATAATAGAACTGAAAAACTTGCCTTAGATGTTGTTTAATGTTTATAACTTATATGCGCTGTGATGATCCCGAAAATATGAATTCCACAAACTGAATACGTACTAGACCAAAATTAAACTAAGAAGATCTTTATAAAAAAATCCTCCCACAACAAAGCCTTTCTCAAAAGTGGAGGCCTTTTGTTGGTGAATGAAACAAAGGATCAAGCCCTTCTATTTATAGGTTTAGCAAAGGGTAAATTTCTCAATTTAGTTGATGTGGGACTTGGTTTATACTAATTCTAATTTGTTTATACTAATTTTCCCTATTTTCAACATGCTGAGTGTATTCATTCATCACGAATTCGTTTCTTAACCAATTCGATCCGTTCAAGTTGCGTTGTTTTCATTTTATAGAGGAGAACAACAATCATCCATCAATTTAAAGTTTCCATCACGAATTCATCATTAACTTTAGTCCCAAAGTACACCAAAACACACATTATAATCAAAACCCAAATTCCTCTTCTTTAGTATAAATACATGAATTTGATTTCTGAAAATTTGTTTCTAGATGACCACTATCAATTATAAATATCTAATAACATATATAACATCGTAACCCACAAATTCATTAACCAAAAGTCCAATTTTAAAAGAAACTCAAGAACACATAAACTAGAAATATAAACTAGATTATGTACATTTAATTTCTTAAGAAATAAAATTAACCTTATCAGTAAAATTATAATTTCTATTCAACCATTATAATCATAACATTATTTAACAAATTCTCACTCCTCTAATTTAATTATTTAATTAAATTAGAATATCACAATTATACTCGCGTAATAAAATACGTATAAATCTCATCTATTTTATCACACTTAAATAAACTATCCCATAACAATTTTCATCAAATATTTATTTAATATAATAAGTATTCATTTTATTCCATAAAGTTTTCAACTAAAATATTTAATGTACTTAATAAATATTTTACTCGCATTATACTAACATTTATATTTTCATGCAATATATTACCTTCTCACTTTATTAAATCAATTATACTTGTATTCATTCACTATTTTAATTAAGTGAATTATTCACACTATTTATGAAACTTAACTCATAATAATTTCCATTGCCCACAAGGCATAATAATTAAAAATTATATTATCTCATAACATAATCTCAACTTAATTAAATTAACTAATATTATTTAATTTTTTTAATAGTTTAATTAACTATTAAATCTCACATTCTCCAACATATGAATATATAATTCTCTTCACACCAAATCATATAATTCAAAATATATACACCTCATAATAAGAATTTTAATTATTAAATTCTTATTTTAATAACTTATGAAAATTCGGGTTGTCACATCCTTCCCTCCTTATAAGGATTTCGTCCTCGGAATTAAAGAAACCTCCTTTACTCGGTTTTCACCAAATCTCTTTTCAAAATTTACTCGGGATATTATAGGCGCCTTGCTGCTCAAGTTATTCCTTCCATGACAGAATCAGAAATGGTCATGACTTTTATAGATGTACAGGAAGCTCCTTTTTATGAGAAAGTTCTAGCTAGTATTGTCAAACCATTTTCTAAAATGATCAAACACAGCGAGATGGCTGAAATGGGATTGAAGTCTGGTAAAATTCAAGACCTAGCCGCTCTTAAAGCTGTTACTGAGCATATCCAATCCGGATCTTATAGAAACAAACCTCGGAGGGTCCATAAAAGGAAAGAGGAGGATGTTTCCTTGATACTACAAGGACAAAATGGCAATCCAAGCATACCTATGCAGAGGAGAAATTACTCCCCTTTTCCAGCACAATCTTCAAACCCTCCATTGCCTAAAAGTGGAGAAGTAAAGCGACCTCGGATGTTCACACCCTTAGGGGATTCGCTCGAGAACATTCTTGCTCTTCTGACTGTTCAGAAGAACATTACACATCTTCTTCCACCAGCCAACCCTAATGGCAGGGGTTTTAATGTTACTCGAAAGTGTGCTTATCATGCTGGGGCACCCCGTCATGATACTCAAGATTGTTGGGCCTTGAAACATAAGATTCAGGATCTGATAGACAACGGTGAGATTGTAGTCACCAAACCAGATCAACCTTATGTGCAAGACAACCCTCTTCCTCAACACAAAGAAGAAGAGGTCAACATGATCAGTTAGAGCACTATACAAGGTTCCAATGGCGAATCATCCCAACCCATCAAAGATGGTGTTGACAAATGGGATTACGCAAAGTTTCAGTTTACCATGGAACGAAAGATGAAAGCTCTTTGCAAACAAATAGAGCAATTGGCAGAACTGGTGACCCATCAGCATCAAGTCACACGCCAATTAATTAGGCAGGAGCATGCCTATCTCCTTCCATTTGTTATAAATTCTCCATCAACACCTTCAGAAAGCGAAGCTATGGAGGATAAGGTTGCAAAGAGAGCAAGTGCTAAAGCCCGTCGGGATTTTGCCAATCAAAGGGAATTCACCTATCTGGGCCAATCTATAGAGGAGATACTTTAAATGTTGATCAATGAAGGAAGAATCACATTCCTTCTCCCTCCAATCAATCCCCGCTTAGGGCGGTTCAATCCGGATGAAATGTGTCAATATCATTCATATTCTCGCGGTCATATCATAGAAGAATGCTGGGCACTCCGCCATTTCATTCAGAATCTTATTGATAGCGGTGTCCTACAAATAGCAGATGATTACACTGTGCAGCTCAAGGGTGGGAATTCATGTCCTACCAAATGGAAGGAATCAGCAGCAGTTATCTTCGAAGTGGATGATGAAACTGTCAAAGTATTTTCCATACAACCAATTCTACTCAAAGGAGTTGACAATCCTTTGAAAGTGGCCGCACCAGAGCTAATTCCTTTACCTTTCAGACCACAACATCCTGTTGTCAGCTTGCACAAAGTTCCATGGAATTATGGAGAAGCTGAAGGATCCATGTCTCATACTACTGCTACAGTGTTGAAAGAAAATCCACTGTACCTTCCTCAACGGGTTATCAAACCTACTTGCGAAGTAAAGGGGAAATTTCCCATAGAGAAGATTGAAAAATTCCTCCGTACTATGGGTCATAATGAAGCCAAAGTGGTTTTAAGCTTGCGAGAAGCTCCACACTAGATTTCAATACTAGATTTGGTTTTCTCTTCTGAGGATCATTGGAAGATCTTGTTGAAGGTTTTAGAAGAAGCCTACTTGCCAAAATCAGTGGATGTGGAAAATTTTCAACATTTGGTTGATCATATTTTCAACAACAATGTGATATCCTTTACTAATGACGACATACCTCCCGAAGGGACCGGTCATTGCAAGCCATTGCACATAGTAGTGTTGTCTTTTGGGTACATGCTAGCAGGAGTATTGATAGATGGAGGCTCATCTCTAAATATCTGTCCTTATGCCACCTTGGTAAAAATGAATATCAATCTCAAGCGGATCCAAAGCAGCTATACGGTCATCTGAGCTTTTGATGGATCCAGACGAAATGCCATCGGAAAGATTGAATTACCAATTGAGATCGGTCCAAATACATTCAATGTATCCTTCCACGTCCTCAAGATAGATTCAGGATACAACCTGCTATTGGGGAGACCATAGATACACATGGCTGGAGCTGTTCCATCCACATTACATCAACAACTCAAATACATTATCAACAACAGTCTAGTCATTGTCAACGCTGAGCCGGATTGTCCTGAACAAGGAATTCTACCAATTATCAGCTTCAATTCAGAAGTTGAACTGGCCAGTTTCCATACTTTGGAAGTGAGTAACACGCAATACCATTCTATTGGGGCGCCACTTCCCGTACCCAAGATTTCTGCCAAGGTTATGTCGGCCACTCAAGAAATGATGTTATTGTCTCATCCCTTCTTAGGATAATCTCTTGGAAGATGGTCCTTTGATCCACATGTAAAGCATGAACCCTTCTTTGGGTTCGGACAGTTTGGTGCTATGTGGCCTTCCTGACCACAATTGTAGCACACTCGCTTCCCCTTCAGGCAAACTCCCAAAAGCATTTTCCCGCAGGTTGGGCACGGTTCAATCTTCTTCTTCTGCCCTCCCTGTTGACTTCCGGCCGACGAATTTTCAGACCACTTCCTCTTCTGATTGTGATTACCCCAAGTGCTACTCCCACCAGTCTTGTTATTACCTTCCTTCTCACTCTTCTTCTTCTTCTTCTGCTCCTGATTATACTTCGTTACTGCATCACTTCCACCCTTAGCAAGTATGGCCTTCTCTAACACTCCAGCAAAAGTGTTCAATTGGAACATTGACACTTTGCTATACAACCAGGGCTTCAGTCCCTGCTCAAATTGTCTCGCCTTCCTCTCATCGGTATGTACTTGGTACGTGGCAAACCTAGCCAACTCATTAAACCTTGCCGCATAATCAGCTACTGACATATTCCCTTGTTTTAACTCTAGAAACTGAACCTCCATCTGATTTGGCGAACTAGTCAGAAAATACATCTCGAAGAACATCTCTTTGAATCTTTCCAAGGATATTACACCTTCACCTCCTCTCACTTTGTTTTCCTGCCACCAATAGCTGGCTTTGGACATCAGCATAAACGTTGTATGAGCAGTCTTCTGATCTTCCCTTACCCTAGCAACATCGAACACCTTCTCCATCTCCATTACCCAGGTCTGAGCTTCGATTGGGTTTATGGAACCCTTAAACTCTGCCGGTCCCACTGCCTTGAAGTCCTTAAACAAAGTATTTGGTGGAGCTTGGGGTTGATTATTAAGTGCTCCAGCTAAAAGGTTTACCAATTGCTGAACGGAGTTAGCATTGGCGTTATTGTTATTGTTTGTTAACCCTTCCTGGGCTTGTTGACGATTTTGTCTTTTAGGCGGCATATTTATGTTAAGAATATACGCTTATTAGGTTTTTATTCAATCTCTTAAACATTTCAGACTTAACTAAAACGTTTAATCACAACTCACTTAACACATCAATTCAAATAAACTTTGACATTCTCATTAAATTCAAAAGTTTTAACACCATAAGACAGCGTCACTGCTATTTACATCAACTATCCCAAGATAAGGAATCTACAGGATTTAAAACATCAACATATTCCTTTATTTATGAACATATCGGAATTTACATCATTAACTATCAAATAGTTTTCACATATTTAAACTAATACTATCACTGTCTGTTAAGGCGCTGGATGGACTTGCTACGTTCCTCCTCCATGATGTGGCACATCGTTCTGAGATCTAGCATATATGATGGTAGATCCTCAAACTGGATTGGATACTTCCTAACTTGATCTTGGATCGCATCCATTGTATTTTGTAGTGTAGAGTACGTCTCCTCAAGTTTAGCCTTCTTCGCACGGCGATCATCTTCTGCATGATCAACACGGCGTGACTCGCATCTACATTGACCCTCCTCTACTATGGCAAGCCTCTCTGAGCTCTCCTTCAGATCCTTCTTTAACTTCTCTATTTTTGCAGACTTATCCTCGGTCTGACCCTTCTCGTGAACCATATCCCACTCCACGTTTCCTAAACGTGTGTGAAGAGTCAAAATCTCTCTATCCCTTTGCTCAATAGTAATCTGCTGAATAACCGCCTGCTCAGTCAGATCCGGAAAAGTATCCTACAACTCTACGTTATGATCATAGAGTGAATCATACAGCTCTACATTAATGGAGTTCGGTGGGAACTCCTCTTCTTCCTCTTCTTCTTCCTCTTCCTCAGGATCCTCCTCTGGATCTGTCTCCGGCTCATGCTCCTGACCAGCAACAGTGAGCAATGGAGATGGCTCTCTCTGTACAAGTTGTTTCCCGACGACATGAATGTCTTGGGGCTCCTCCTCTATAGGTAATCGGGGTTCCTCCTCCCCATCTCGACTAGCTCCTCCAACATCCGATATCCTGACAACAAAATTTTATGTTTTAGTTACTAATTCGTGCTAGAAAACACATAGATTAACACATAAACACATAATTTTTTTTATTATCTTCAATGAATTCAAAAATTCAATTCTTAGAACTCGATAAGAGTTTACCATCACTATGTTCTCAATCTCCTACAAGGCTACTACCTAAGGTTGTTCCCCCCACCTAAGGTTCATAACCTTACGGCTCTGATACCAACCTGTGACACCCCCAAATCCGGTACTTCCATTTCCACAGGATTTGGTGTTCACTGTACAAACATCATCTATCTATCTACCCATAAATAAAATGCAAACCATGCAATAAAATAAATAAATAATAAATCTCTCCCCTTATGGGGTTACATCAACTGAATAAAAATAAATCCCAGGTTACTCTAACCTTAAAACATCTGTGTGAAAAACATAAAAAAAGAAGTCTTAAGTAACATCAGGTCTAATTATCATTACATAATCACATAAATAATCAGTCTTCATTACTTGCTAAGCTTGCCCTTGCCCTTACTAGAGGAAGGTTCGTCTGGTCTTTCGTTCTTAACTACAATGTTATTATTATGCAAGAGTGAGCACGATTGCCCACAAGTATAACAATATAACAATGAATAATAACATGCGAGAGAAATAATAACTTCTGATATAAAGCTCAACTTTTGAATCAAGAATGGATAACAAGAATCAAAAGAAATTCTGAGGGTCATAAGACATTGAACTATGTCCTAGGTTGTCAAGTGTTTTTACTTGAAACCTTTAACAGACATAAGACTATGGACTCTTCTTCTCGTATTTAGGGGGATCAGCACTTAGTACCATACTGTGCACAATATCTTAACGCTAAAGCGTAAATAAACCCCTATACAGGGTTGTTCATCTCATTTTGACATTCAAGTCCGCACCAAAGGAAGTTTGGTTTGGATAATTCATCAAGGGATTCTGAAATTTAGAACGCTCATCAACTATGGACTAGTCGAATCAATAAGGGTTCTCTAGTCTAATAATGTTTAACAGTAAATGAATATTTAACTTGAATAACATCTCAAAAGGTATACAATAGAATAATTATTGTATAACAACATCATGTTTGAAGATTAATAAACTTTAATATCCAAGACAGGCTTGATCAATAATAATGAGAACTTGCTCAATATCGAAAGAGGAATTAATCAATTTATATAACGATAACAAGTAAAGTTAGGAAACTTGCTCAATGAAAGTTTAGGGTAAGAAACTTGCTCAACATAAATGTAGAGTTAGAAAACTTGCTCAATGTAACAAGATAAGGTTTAGAAACTTGCCTCGTGCGTAGATTACACTTAAACAAACTCGTTCTTTGAATTAAATCCTACATATCAATTACGTTCACAATACCAATCAATAATAATGTACTAAACATCAGAAGTTTATTCTTTGTCTAACTCGAGTTTATGACTATACTTAGTCAATTACTACACTTATTGTCAAAAATTAAGACTTCACAAACAATAAGGTAACTATGCATTTGATCATTCAGTTCACACGTAATTGTGTTATGTACATGTTAAGAATTTATTTTAACATCTCATTATAGGTCTAACAAGTTTTTATATTCATTAGACTAAGTTACCAACACATTCCTATACTTGAACACTTTAAAAAAACATTTTCTGGACATTCTGCTAAGTGGTATTTGTGGCGCCACTTTTATCGGGTTTGAGTCATGGCGCCATGGCGCTGCTTATTGGACACTATTATTCTGTAAATATGGCATTCTAAGACGAAAAATGGGAGTTGGGAGTTGCGCATGAGAGACTCCAGATTCAGATTATAATTCGCGAAAATTGCAGAACACGACTAAAAATTTCCAATCAACTTATTTTTACACGAATTTAGACATACTCACATGCTAGAATTCTTAAATAATCAATACTTAACATCTATGGAGTGATTTTCACCCATTAAAACACATAATCACAGAATTAAAGCATGCAAATTGGATTGTTCTTGATGTTCTTGAACAAAAACATGGATTTTAATTCTATGAATTCGTTATAAAGCCAAATCCAACCATTCAAGTTTTATTTTCTTCATTTTAACATGCATAATCATATCAATGTGTGAGTTTTGCAAAATAAATTATATTTGACATATAAAAATCACGTATAAGGCCATATGGCCATATAACATACTCTGAAATCTTTTACTGTATAATTCCATGAAACTAAAGCTATGGAAACCCATATAATATATATTAAAACATGATATACTACTCGAATCATTACACATATCCCTATAACAACACCCTTTCCCAATTTACAGAGAATTACAGAATAAATGAAAGCCATATTCATGAAAACTTTAAAAGACGTAAAATAGGAATTTGGGTTGGAGAGAATTACCCAAAGCGTAGAATATAACTTACTAGGAAGTGAATTCCTCCTCCACAAAACTCTGAATTCTTAACTCTCTCTTTGTATCTTTCTCTGAAACTCTCTTTGACACTTTCTAGACTTAGGAAAATTAATGAAGAAAAGGAAGGGGAAAGCGTATAAAAGAAGACGTCTGACGAGTTGTGGTTAGTTACCCAGTCATGGGTAACTGCCCTCAACTCCCTCTAAGGCCTTGTTTGACTAGTTAGAATAGGTTTTAAAAATCATTTAATTTAATAAAGCTTTATTATATAGTTTAAGTAATGTCACATCCATATAAAATAAATCTAATATCTTATTTAATTTACTTTAAATAAAATATAATAATTTCTCATTAATACACATAGTCACATAATTCAAATTCTCTTTGATTAATAGTGTCAAATTATTAAATCTCTAATTAATAATTAAATTAATTAAAATACTATCAGGCTTATTAAATATTTCTTTTAATACAATAAGCTTACATAATGACATACTTCGAATAATAAAAATTCTCCACATTAATTTAATAAATATAACACATATAATTAAATTAATCTACCACCATTTCATCAATTAATCATTTAATCTAATAATTAATTCATCAAAAAAAATATTTATTTAATCCAATAAATATTTAAATTAAATTACAAAATCTCGGTTGTCACAGTCCCAAGTCAGTTGCCCAAATAGTGCCTTATGTCCCCTTTACGTGAATTGTATATCTTGGAACAGTGACTACAAGCTAGGTGATGATGGCTATGAAAATGGTTGAGGGAGAGTGGTTGGCCAACTCCTCTTTAACCATTGTCTTCTTCTTCTATCCCATGGATTCCAACCTTAATGTAAACCCATTAACTAGAAAACCATTGTTTTATAAAAGGCAGTCTTCTTCTTCATTTCTTATTGTTGTGATTTGTATGAGAAATTCTAAGTTGAGAGTGAGAGTTTCTTTGTTGATTAAGGAGTCTAGAATTGCAGAGGGAAGAAACTATGCTTCTTAGAAGGTAAAATTTTGTTTTAAGTTTTAATTCCAAACTTGGCAAATTATAGAAATTCTCATAAATTCTTTTGAATTTAGTTTGGAAATTGCTATCAAGGTGTTTATGATGTTTATATGCATGTATGGAACCTCTGAGAATAGGTTTAAGCATGTTAGAATGAAGAATAACTGATGTTGGATTGATCTCTACCGAAGTAGAGGCCCTTCTGGACTATCCAGGGTAGGGCGCAGCTGCGCGCTCCCTGCAGTTCAACATGGCGCAACTGCGCCGTGCACCATTCTGGATTTTTGGTCTTATGATGTTATGTTGTAGTTCTATCATAATAAAATAACTTAGACATGCATGAAAAACAGACCTGATTTGTGAACTTAAGTTCCTTTGCATATCATGAGAACCTTAACTTGCTTTAGTAAGTGTTTTCTAATAAAGACTTGAAGTTTAAAAGATGAACTTTGATGAAATTAGTATTGTTTTAGTTCTAACTTTGCGAGTATGTGTATATAGTCCAGCTATGCATGAAATGTGATTTTAAGATGCTTCATATGTACTAAATTGCTTTGACTTGGTTTAAAAAGATTTCTAAAGACGAACTCGGACATTTTGCAAGCTAAGTATTATGAACATTGTCTTGGTTAGATTCTAAACGTATACGATTGCATACTAATACCCTAAAACATGACCCATAGGTGCATTCATCTAGTATGACATGATGTAAGATCATTCAAGCATGATATTATACCAGTTTTCAAAGTATGGACAACACTAAACATATGTACACAATGAGAACCTTTGTGAGCATGCATACTAACTGATTTCATGATTTCCTTACATGGATGCATGGTAAACATAGTAGTCCTCATGATTTCATGTCCTTAACTGGCCTTTATTCATAAGAGATACTAACTTAAAACTATAATATGTAAAGTCGAACCTAAATGGACCTTAAAAGCATGCAAGATTCTTTAACATGTGTATACGCTATGTGTCGATATCTATGTATGCTTAGAATTAGACTAACCCAAGAAGAGAAAATCTCAACTTTGGTCTGGTCAGGAGACAACGCAGCTGCACCGCCCCTAAGCCTAACCAGGGCGCAGCTGCGCCCTCCTGTAGTTTGGTCTGATGGTTTATTGGTAATCTATAAAGTTGTAACATGTATTGTATATTATTTTCAGTCCTAATACATAATTACCATGATGTTTAAAGAGTTCTAGCACCTAATAGCGATGAGAAACCAAGAATCTAAGGTTTTTACAAACTTTCGTATTTCTTTTATACAAGCTATATAGATGATGGTTATATATCTACTTGGTGTGATAGCATGTTAATGTGATATTCCATTTATGTTGCTAAGATAAAAATGGTTGTGTGTCATTGACTTATGTGATAGAACATATATAAGATTAATGACTTATAGAATTGTGTAACTAATGGTGACATTGTATTCATAAACTACGATACAATAGGATTTCAAAGTGTTGATAAGCTATATAGTTGGTAAACTACGCTCGAGGAAAGTTCTCTAACTTCAGTTGATTTTCATATTGAAATCAAGTTTCCTAAACTCTTTACACTTTATATATTGTATAATTCCGAATTATTGCTATATCAATCATACTTACATTGAGCAAATATCTATTACTATTTGGAAATAGATTTTATATCTTGATGTTGTTGAAAGCATTGAATTTATCGTTCTTAAATGCATTATAAACGTTGTCTAAGTCATTGATTTGACTAGACTATTATCATGTGTAAGAAAGCTATCCAAACCAATTGACTTGGTGCAGACTCTTGTAAATCTACTGAGATGAACACCCCTCACTGAAGGGGAAATTATATAATTGTCGGGGAACCGACGTGCGCACATACTAGCATGTTTAAATGTTATGCATAACGTAGGGTACTTAGGCTGATCACCTGTTGTACTCATTTTTATTGGATTTTCATTGTAATACTGTTAATTCCAGTCTGAGTTCTTAGTCCCTAGTGACTGCTTAGTGTTCATTATTCTTGAACATTAACGTGATTAACTCTTTGAATCTTGTTGATATTTTTCAGTCCATAGCGACCTTTATTGAGAATTCTTGATAATTCCTAAGCTATTACTCATTGTCATACCCTTAAGATTTAAACTTTATAAATGTTCACCCTTATTGCGATAGTACTTGCTGGGAAAATTTGTTGCTCATCCTTGCTTTCCTTAAAACTTTCAGTTAAGGAAAAATGTGGTGAACCCTCATGCAAGGACAAGGTTAAAGATAAAGCTTCGGAGTAGCTTTGTTTCTTAGTACTAGGAATTTGTTATTCTTATGTTGTATGAAGACTTAAGTATTATGATGTAATAAGATATGTTAAATTAAGATGTTGTAGTAACTGTTCGAGACCATGGGACAAGAATAATTATGTTATGACAATATAAATTATTCTATTTTCTATTGTGTGAGACTTTGATTTATTATTAGAGATAGTACGTGACGAACCAATTTCGAGATATGAGTGTCTGAAATTGGGGGGAGTCATAGGTTGGTATCAAAACATTAAGTTACAAACCTTAGGAGCGAGCATCCATATGCTATAACCTTAAAATAAATTAGAAGATAGAGGGAGATAAAACTCATATAGAGTTTTCCTAGAGATTTAGTGGCATTATAAAATATATTTTCATTTCATACAATGAAATTATGTTTGATTTTGATGTTCTAATGGAGTTTGTTGTTGTCTTATGTTTGCGGTTGTAAGATGTCCAACTTGGGAGGACCCAATAGAGAGGTAGAGGAGGAGCCACGTAACATACACGTAGTGTATGAGGAACCTCTAACAGCGGAGCCCATTTCGGCAGTAGCCCCTATAGATGATGAGGATGAGGAGGAGGAGATGGAGTCGGCTCAAGAGGAGGAACCCATGGAGGACGAGCCCGCAGAAGATCCCAATGAGACCACATTCGATGATCAGATGTTGGGTGAGTACGAGGAGCAGATTCTGGAGTTAGGATGCAGAGTCGAGGAATTAGAGGCCGGGGCTCAAAAGATTCAGATGGAGATGTAAAATCTAAAGGCTGAGGCTCATGAGAGACAACTGAAGATGCAGGAGTTGGAGGTAGAACTTGCATATCGCAAGGAAGCAGGAGTACAGATGGGAACCCTTTTTAATCGATCGATAGCCAGGAATGTAGAATTAGCAGGTAAGCTAGAGAAGTCTGAGCGGAGGGAGCTAAGTGAGAAAGCTGAGAAGGAGGTTCTTCGTACACAGCTAGAGATGGAGGTTATGGATAGGATCCACTTCGAGGAGAAGTGGGAAGAAGTCAATGATAGGGTAGGTGTAAAACCCCAACTTATTATAAATGAAATTGAATTTCCTCTATTTATTATTTTGAAATAGTAAGGGTTGATTTGATTAATGTGGTTAGTTATGGGTAAAATGCGCAAATATCTTAAATAAGCAAGTGGTTATAAAATATTCATTGTTGTCGGGGAATATTCGTTTGGTCATGGAATATTCTTACCGCTTCGGGGAATATTAAATGCGACCGTAGCGACCTTGTGTGTGGGCCCAATAATGGAAAGCGATTAGATGAAGAAAACGACAAATATAAGTTTTTTTTAAATAACGACGTAGTTGTTACCGTTAACACTGTTGGAATAACCGGTGGTTAAAACACAGTAATACGCGGTGTTGCACAGTAGCACACGGTATTGCACCAATTATTGATTCTTACGTAAGAAGGCACTACTCAATAATTGTTACAGTAATTACTGTTCAATATTTTATTGATTCAATAATTGCTACGTTGAAATTTATATTATTGTTATTTCAATAATTGTCATTGCACAGTATTTCCATTATCAGATCAATAATTCATATTATTTGAATAATATTATAGGATGGTGACTCAAAAGGTTGTCCCAGAAAAGTCAAAGTCAGTGGTTCCTGGAAGAGCATTTGTCGTGACTGGCCAAAATACGAGGAACCCGAACGAGGTGATCACGGGTAAGCTAATCATAAACTCTTGTGAAGTTTATACCTTACTAGATATCGGTTCTACCCATTCATTTATCTCTCCTGTTTGTGCTCAATGTTTAAACTTGACTCCAGAAAAATTAGACTTTGACTTATCTGTGGAGACTCCATTAGGAGAAACTTTTATTGCATCCACTATTTATAAATCTTGTTTGATCCAAGTTGGCACCATCACATTACCTGTTGATCTTATCTCTTTAAAGATACTTGCTTTTGATGTGATTTTAGGTATTGGTTGGTTAACTACTCATCAAGCCAAAATTGATTATTTTTGTAAGGTTGTTAGTTTTCATATTCCTAACCAACCTGTTATGAAAATTCAAGCAACTAAAACCACTAAAATCAATCACTGTCATATCAAGCCATATAGCCATTCATTTATTGAAAAATGGATGTCAAGCTTTCTTAGCCCATGTTATGGATTTGAATAAAGACACGTCAGATTTGAATAATATTTCTGTTGTTAGTGAATTTCCTGATGTATTTCCTGAAGAACTTCTCGGCTACCCCCAAAACGTGAAGTTGAATTCTTTATTGACCTTGAACCTGGTACAAAGCCCATTTCTAAAACCCCATATCGAATGGCTCTTATTGAACTTCAGGAGTTAAAGGTCCAACTACAGGAGTTGTTGGACATCGGTTTCATTCATCCTAGTACATCTCCTTAGGGTGCTCCTGTTTTATTTGTAAAGAAGAATGACGGGAGTATGCGACTTTATATTGACTACTGGGAATTTAACCATGTCACCATCAAGAATAGGTATCCGCTACCTCGTATTGATGACCTATTTGACCAGTTACAAGGAGCACAATTCTTTTCAAAGATCATTCTTCATTCTGGATATCATTAGTTGAAGATTAGAACTGAGGATATTCCGAAGACTGCCTTCAGAACTCGGTACGGGCATTATGAATTTTTAGTCATGTCTTTTGGATTGACTAATGCTCATGCGGCTTTCATGGATATGATGAATCTAGTATTCAAGGAATATTTGGATCAGTTCGTTGTTATCTTTATTAATGACATCCTCATATATTCCAAAAGTCGTTAAGATCATCAGCACCATTTGAAGCTGGTACTTCAAAGGCTTCGTGAAAACAAGCTATATACCAAGCTAAAGAAATGCGAGTTCTAGCTTGAGGAAGTAGCATTCCTTGGGCACGTGGTGTCAAAACATGGAGTATTTGTTGACCCAGCGAAGATTGAAGCAATACAAAGTTGGGAGCAACCTAAGACAGTAACCGAAGTCCATAGCTTTCTAGGCTTAGCTTGTTATTATCGGAGATTTATGGAAGGATTTTCTCGAATCGCTACTCCGTTAACTCAACTGACTCGGAAAGATACAAAATTCGTATGGAGCGAGGAATGCAAGAAGAGTTTTCAAGAGCTTAAGAAGAGACTTATTTCGGCACCTGTTCTGACAATACCATCTGATTCGGATGGATTTGTTATCTACAATGATGCTTCAGGAAAAGGGTTAGGATGTGTTCTCATGCAACATTTGGGAAAAGAGGAAAGCTCAATCCATGATTTATTGGTCCATTTCAGATTATTGACCGAGTAGGAAATGTGGCCTATAAACTCGCGTTACCTCCAAGTATGTCTCATGTTCATAATGTTTTTCACATATCTGTGCTTCGTAAATATGTGAAAGACCCGAACCACGTTATTGAGTTAGAACCAGATAAAATAGCCAAAAGATTTAACGTACGAGTAGGTGTCTGTCAAGATCTTGGATAGGAAGAAGCATGTTCTACGCACAAAGGTCATACCACAAGTCAAAGTTTTGTGGAGGAACCATGCTATTGAGGAAATGACCTGGGAGTTGGAAATGGAAATGAAAGCGAGGTATCCTCACCTTTTCAAAACACCAGGTACGTACGTAAATTTTAAGGACAACATTTCATAAGGAGGGGAGGTTGTAAGACCCCAACTTATTATAAATGAAATTGAATTTCCTCTATTTATTATTTTGAAATAGTAAGGGTCGATTTGATTAATGCGGTTAGTTATGGGTAAAATGCGCAAATATCTTAAATAAGCAAGTGGTTATAAAATATTCATTGTTGTCGGGGAATATTCGTTTGGTCATGGAATATTTTTACTATCGGGGATTATTCGTACGACAGTGCGATTGGATGAAAAAAATGACAAGTATAAGTTTTTTTATAAATAACGGCGTAGTTGTTACTGTTAACACTTTTGGAATAACCAGTGATTAAAACACAAGATGTCTGGCGCCAGTTGCATGAAGAAGACGCCAGGTATTGCACCAATTATTGATTCTTACGTAAGAAGGCACTACTCAATAATTGTTACAGTAATTACTGTTCAATATTTTATTGATTCAATAATTGCTACGTTGATATTTATATTATTGTTATTTCAATAATTGTCATTGCACAGTATTTCCATTATCAGATCAATAATTCATATTATTTGAATAATATTATTAGATAATATTATTGGAAATGTCTAAGGAAGTTTTGTCTAAGGAGAGGTTTGGTCACCTAATTGCGCGCTAGTAAGAGAAATCCTTATCGGAAAGCCCCCTCTTTCCTAGGAACGACCTGGTTGTCATTATTGTGATTCTGTAATATTATTTGTGAATAATTAATTATTGATTTATATGATAAGAAAAATATTTATTTATGTGGATATAACTAGAGGAATTTTTAGAAAAGTGACAATTGTTGAAAATTGATATTTTATCTTTTTCTGATAAAATAATTCATTTAAATATATTATTATATTTTAATAATATAATAATTGTGATATTTTTACAATGAATGTGTGATATATGAATAAATGAGGAGAAAAAGTATTTTGTTACAATAAATGTTAAAAACATGTTAAACATGTTGGTGGGCCCCATTTTGTGACTGAAATTGGAATATAGCCCGTAAAATCGTCCGTATGTTGATTTATGTCATGTTCTGCTTGTAATTTGGAAAAACTTAAACTTATAAAGTTGTAGAGAATTGAATTTCCTATGGAATGAACATAAGATTCGAATTTTTCTGATAAAAGGGCTATTTATTATGAATTATTGAAGTTCCAGAATAATTGATTTTTGAAGTTTTAAATATTTCTTTAAAGAAAAGCATTTTTTTCATTTTGGTGGGCCCCACTTGCATGTATTAATTGCTGAAATCAGATGGTAAGGTGTGTGTAGGAAAATTAAATAAAAATATTAATATTTTATTAAATGTTTTTCTTTGGTGTTCTAAGTAATTTTCTATAAATAGGGTGCTTAGGTTAGAATTGAAAATCACACCAGAAACTGAAGTTTTCTCTCTCTATATTATCGAGCGTATTCTTGTAAGTATTTTGATATTTGAGTGTTGCTATACAAGTTTCCTTCAACACGATATCTGGTATTCCAGTCAGACGTACTGTCCTTTTGAGGTAAGAGATGCTATTTTTTTATGATATTATTTCTTTCAATATCATTATGTCGGAATATTGGTAAGATTTTTCTTATGAAATTCTTGTCTTTTTTTGTCGGGGTTACTATTCACGTATACGTCACTATTCACGAATACGACACTATTCACAGAAAAATTAAATTTTCGTTCTTTGTCCCAGATGTCTATTTTTGTTACTATCTTTGATTGTATCCATGTTTTGATCATTATTCTTGAATTTTACTCCACCATAGTATATTATGGGGTGTTTTTGAACATGGATAAACCGAAGTACGAATTCCTAATATTTGTTCTTTTTTCATACTGGATTCGTTTTCTTTAAAATATTTTTCATCATCCTCAGTCCTAAATGATTATATAACAGAATATCTTTGCCCTGTAGTGCAAAGATGAATGATTTCCTTATGAACATCTTTGGCCCGTAGTGCAAAGATGAACAAGTGTTGAGATGAACATGACCAACTGATGAATATCTTTGGCCTATAGTGCAAAGATGAATATTTGATTCAAAATGTATATTGATTGATTTTACAGGGATAAAATATTGACGATGGACTTTTAAATTCATAGATGATAGTAGATTTCAGTCTCTACGTAACTCTTCTAATGAATTGTTATTTTCGCTACGAATATTGATCTGAAACTTGTTTTCTATTATATTCTATCAGATTTTTCCCTGTTGAGGACTAACGTTAATTTGTTCTATATTATCTTAGTCATAATATTCTTTACTAGGCTAGTTGAGCTCACCCTTTTCCTTTTTGTTCCATTTTTCTTCTCAGGAGGTGAGAATGTAGCGAGTACTAGTCGGGGTATGAAATGATGGTTCTAGAAAGTTGTTTTAGTAGTCCTCACTATTTTTGTAATATAATGTATCAATAATTGTAATGAGGACTTATGTGAGTATGGATATTGTCTAGAAGACAATATTTGTATTTAAACTCACAGTTTATGTGTTGTCATATTTTGCTCGATAATTGTATTAATAAAGTTATAGTTGTTTCTGTACCATGTTTTTGGTGACTCAGAATGGGTGATGTATACCTATTTTGGGGGCGTCACAGTAGGAGACCTGGAAGAGGAAGTGAGATGTAAGAGGAGGAAGATGAACAAGATGTGCTATGCTTTTCACACAGCTATGGAGAGGTTGATTGATGGTATGTACCACTATTCGGCAAAACAAGGGCAGACCCGTCACACTTTGAGCAAGGAAATGATGGCTCACATGACCCAGGTCAAGTACAAGAGTGTAGTGGAGCGCGAAATATTGGGATAGCTTGTTGGTTAGGTGTCTAGTAGTATAGGCATGATATGTATATTTTATATGTAATTCCAATCTTTTGTGTGAGATTTGTGATAGTTATGTAAACCCTGAGTAGGTTCTTGTTAGAGGGGTAGTATATTGGTGTTTCCCTATGTTTTGCGATATTAGGGGATAAATGTTAACGTTTATAGAAGTATGCTAGGAATGATCATATCGATGTAATGATTTGGCGTATGAATATAAATGTTCTTATTTTAGAGAATGTGTCGTAAAATTGTTTCATTTTTCAATAAATAAATACTTAAGTAATATAATTGGATAAAAAATGAAATTTTGTGATGCAAAAAATGCCGCCCAGACGTAGATTAACAACACCGGAAGAATCGGTCAATAACGAGAGAGAACAAGTAGATCATATCCAACGGCTAGTAGATTTGTTAGGAGATGCCCTGCAGGGAAGAAATAATGAACAAATACCACCCAACACACAAGCGGTTCCAGTTATGAACTTTAAGGACTTTAAAAGCATAGGACCTCAGGAGTTTGTTGGTACTACCGATCCTTTCGTGGCTCAAACGTGGATCAAAGAAATAGAGAAAGCCTTTGCCATTGCTCGGGGTGAAGAGCAGAAAATCGTGTTCGCTACGTAGATGATGAGAGGTGAAGCAAACTACTGGTGGGAAGCCAATTAACATAGAGCGGGAGAGGGGATTATAACCTAGGAAAGGTTTAAGGCTTTGTTTTTTGAGAATTACTTTCCGAAAAGCATGAAGGATAGGATGGAGGTGAAGTTTCTAGAACTAAAACAAAGGGATATGATGGTGGCGTAGTATGCGGCCAAGTTTAACGAGCTTGGGCAATTATTAAGTCGGCACTAAAGAGGGTAAAGCTAGACACTTCGAACTAGGACTAAAACCTTAGTTGTTTAACAAGGTGTCGGTCCTTTAAATTGACTCGTTCGCCATGTTGTTGGAGAAGGCAATCATTGCTAAAGGAGGTAGCTAGGCATTAAGCCAATACAACAAGGAAAAGAAGAATAAGAATGTTGGGGGAGAAACTTGTGGAGGAAATAATAATAGTGGAGGAAGAAATCTAGGGAAAAGAAAATGGGATAACAACAATAGAAACAACCATCAAGTAGGAAGTTTTCATGGAGGGTTTAAGAAGAGAGCGGAATGATGCTCGGAATGTGGAAAGAACCACCAAGGAGAGTGCTGAAAGAGGCGTAGTGTTTGTTACAACTGCGGCCAAGAATGGCATATTTCACCAAACTGGCCAAAGCTGAAGAAGATCAAGGGATGTTTCGCTTATGGCTCAATTGAGCACCAGATCAAAGACTGTTCAAAGAAGGGAGGCAGCGAAGGAAATGACCATCAGGGAGGAAGCAACAAGCTTATGATCAGCGGACCGGCACAATCCAGCTGACCCACTGCTAGAACGTTTAACATGAATGTCTAGGATGCAGTAACTGCGAAGGACGTGGTGTCAGGTATTATCCCAATCAATAATATAAATGCCTATGTATTATTTGATTCGGGTGCTACCTGTTCATTTGTGTCTAAATAATTTACTAGTTGGCTAAACATACCCCATGAACGCTTAGAGAATTCGTTTAATATAGAAGTTGCGAATAAGGAAGTAATTCCAGTAGAGTTCGTTTACCAAAACTGTGGTGCATACATTAGAGGTCACGAACCTACCGTAGACTTAATTATGATTAGATTGGGAGAATTTGATGTGATACTAGGAATGAATTGGTTATCCAACCACGCTGCGATAATCGATTGTTAAAAGAAAAGTGTGAGCCTTCAGACTCCAAATCGATCTAAGGTAGTGTTTTATGGTAGCTCATTGCGTAAGAAATCGTGTTTCCTTACGATGATGCAGGCCAATAAATTGTTAAAGAGAGGATGTGTAGGTTATTTAGCCTATATAGTGGATACTCAGAAGAAGGGAGTAGAAATGAAAAATATATCGGTAGTCAGAGATTTCCAAGACGTATTTCTAGGTGATCTGTCTGGTCTTCCACCAGACAGAGAAATCAAACTCGTAATAGACTTAGCACCAAAAACTGCACTGATTTTGAAAGCCCTATATCGTATGGTGCTGGTAGAAATGAAGGAATTGATGATACAATTACAAGAGTTACTAGATAAGTGTTATATTCAGCCGAGTGTGTCTCCTTGGGGAGCATCAGTGTTGTTTGTAAAGAAGAAGGATGGATTGATGAGGCTCTGTATCGACTATCGAGAGTTGAACCGAGTAACGATTAAGAATGGATATCTGTTGCCAAGAATAGATGACCTTTTCGACCAATTGAAGTGAGTGAAGTGTTTTTCCAAGATAGATTTACGAACTGGATATCATCAGTTGAAGGTACGAGAAGAGGACATACCAAAGACGACGTTCTGAACTTGTTATGGTCATTATAAATTTTTAGTGATATCATTCGGGTTGACAAATGCTCTGACAACATTTATGGACTAGATGAACTGAGTTTTCAAGTCATACTTAGATATGTTCGTAATAATATTTATCAACGACATTTTGATTTATTCGAAAACCAAGGAAGAACACGCCGAGGATTTGAAGATGGTATTGGAAGCATTAAGAAGGAAAAGATGTACGCAAAGTTTTCAAAGTGTGAATTTTGGATGGAGAAGGTTCAATTTTTAGGACACGTGATAGACCAAAGTGGAATTTCTGTGGATCCTGTGAAAGAGGAAGTGGTAAGCAGCTGGGAACAATCGAAGATGCCAACAGAAGTAAGAATTTTCTTAGGGTTAGCTGGATACTATCCAAGATTTATCCAAGATTTTTCTAAGATAGCAACCCCGTTGACCAACCTAACTAGGAAGACGGTGAATTTTGTTTGGACGAAAAAATGCGAAGAGAGTTTCCAAAAATTGAAGAGGTTAAGCGAGGCACCTGTGTTATCATTACCAGATGATACGGGAGGATTCATGGTGTATAGTGATGCATCGTACAAGAGACTTGGATGTGTGCTAATGCAACATGGCAATGTCATTGATTATTCATCATGACAATTAAAGGATTACGAAAAACGATACCCTACCCATGACTTGGAGTTAGCGGCAGTAGTTTTTGCGTTAAAGATTTGGAGACACTATTTGTACGAAAAAAAATGTGAGATATACACGGACCACAATAGTCTGAAATATATCTTTACACAGAAGGTGTAACACCTTAGTCCCACATGGAAAGATAGGGGAAAAATTTATCTACATATAAGGAAATAAGTTACTACCAATAGTACCTTCAAGTTATGACCTTTTGAGTGAGCCTGTGGTGGGCTAAAATGACCCAAGAAGATACTATTGGGCCAGTGGTTTGAGGCTTTATTTTGATGGATTTGATTATATTCGGACTTAAAATTTGACACGAGATTTGTTCCGGACTCGATATTTTACCCGGGTTGTTTCATATGGTATCAGAGCCGAATCTCGAAAGCTCGGGACGGGTTATCCGATTGGGCTGCCGGAGGTGGGGACACGAAGGCTAGTGGTATTATCCCACAATGGAGAGATGAAGGTCCAGAGGTGGGGACATGAAGCCAGTCGGTATTATCCCATAATGGCTAGAAAGGGAAAGATCTTTGGGTCGTGTGTGTGATCAGTTCTGACGGGGACGTCAGATATTTAAGTGGGGGAGTTTGTTGTTAGGTTTGTAAGATTTATGAACGCAATCAAATTTCACAAAATAAGCAGAAGCATGGAAAATCAGAGTTATTAAAATTTTACAAACCATATACCCGGATCATCCTTTATGCACAATTATTAATTAAACGAAAATATGAAGAACAAGAATTATACCCTTGAAGTTTCGAGCTTCCTTAGGTACAAGTTCACCTCCAATCTTTTCGCGTTTAACTTGAATCCACCGGGTTTGGTTCCTTCCTTTGATCAATGTTAGCCACCCAAGTGTTTGGCCTCTAGAGGTGATCCACCGAGGAAGAAGAAAGATTCAAGAAAATGGGTGTTTGGCAAAACCCTAGTTTTTCTATCTCTTATAGAAAAAATGTACTCTCCAACAATTAGAATCACGTCTATAGATGTCTGATATAAGACTCCTCTTATAAAGATATTAGTTAACCCTTCTAATCTAATTAGAAAATAGGGTATTATTTATTTAATTAAATTTCGTTAATTAATTAAGCTCATTAATCTTATTAGGGATAATTAATTAAACCTTTTAAATTAATTTAACCTTCTAATCTTATTAGGAATATATGAGAGTACTTTTATTAATTAATTCCCAAACTCCTTTAGGAATTAAGTAATAATAATAGTAATAATAATAAGACTCCTCTTATTAATTTATATTTAATATTTCCAAAGTATTAAATAATAAATATTAAGCTATTTAATTTATTCTATCACCATAGATTAAATTAAATATACTTAACTTATTATTACGATTATGTCATTAACTTCTTAAATAATTTTCTTCCTTTTATGGTGTGACCCTTTAGGTTCTCCATATTAAACTGGTTGTGAATAAATCAATTAGAACAATTCTAATCATATTTAAATAAATTAATTAATTAAATAATTAATTTATTTAAATAAATAATATTTATTCTACAATAGGGATAAGTCTCCATAGCGATTAACGACTTTTCAGATAATATAGATTTTAACATTCATCATAAAAGAACCTTTGAGTAAATAGTTACTGTGCAATTCAATCCTTCTACCATACAATGTCCCAATTAAATATAAGACATGGAATTACTGTCAAGACTTATTTTATTTAATTATATGTATTTCGATTCTTAAATGCACAACTCCAAATAATACAAATTAGAAACTCCTTTCTAATTTCATTCTGCCTTGGCCAAGGACTACTTGGTTATCATTTATCGAATCACATAGGACATTTCTCTTCTTTTACTAGAAGTGGTAGATTTTTTATTGATCATACATTATCTCCATGTACAACTTAATATACCCAAGCATACCCTTTGATATACCTTAAGGGTCATGACTTGAAGGAATAAGTCAACGTATGTAACAATCTATCCGGATTCACTAATCCCCAATTTAGCAATCCAACGATTGAGAACTATTTTAGTTTTAAGCTTTCTAAGAATTTAGATCTCATTAGAATGATCATCATCATTATTCTAAAAGCATTGTTTAAAACTATGGGTTTATCACATATTATAAAGCAGCATCATGTAGATAATTAAAAGCCTTTAATAAATTAATACTTTTTATTAATAGATGAATAAGATTGTTACAAACTATATGCTTTATCATCAAACATGATTGGCTTGTGTGCATACTACTTTCATTTGTAACACCCCAGTCCCACATCGAAAGATAAGAGAAAAAATTGTCTGCATATAAGGAAATAACATACTACCAATAGTACCTTCAAGTCATGACCTTTTGGGCGAGCCTGTTGTGGGCTAAGATGACCCAAGAAGATACTATTGGGCCAGTGGTTTGAGGCCTTATTTTGATGGATTTTATTCGATTCGAACTTGGAATTTGACCCGAGATTTGTTTCGGACTCGGGATTTGATGTAAGACCCCAATTTTTTATAAATAAAATTGAATTTTCTCTATTTATTATTTTGAAATAGTAAAGGGTTGATTTGATTAATATGGTTAGTTATGGGTAAAATGCGCAAATATTTTAAATAAGCAAGTGGTTAAAAATATTCATTGTTGTCGAGGAATATTCGTTTGGTCGTGGAATATTCTTGTTGTCGAGGAATATTTGTACGATGGCGCAGCCATTTGTGGGCCCCGTAATGGAAAACTGTCGGATGAAGAAAAGGACACGAATGAGTTTTTATAAATTACGGCATAGTAGTTACCGTTAACACTGTTGGAATACCCGGTGGTTAAAGTAAAGTAATACGCGGTGTTGCACAGTAGCACACGGTATTGCACAATAATTCTAATTATTGATTCTTACATAAGAAGTCACTACTCAATAATTGGTACAGTAATTACTGTTCAATATTTTATTTTATTGATTCAATAATTGATGCGTTAATATTTTATATTATTGATTCAATAATTGTCACTGCACAGTATTTCTCATCATCAGATCAATAATACATATTATTTGAATAATATTATTAGATAACATTATTGGCAATGTCTAATGAATTTCTGTCTAGGAAAGGGGTTTGGTCACCTAATTACGCGCCAGTAAGGAAAAATCCTTATCAGAAAGCCCCATCTTTCCTAGGAACGACCTGTTTGTCATTATTGTGATTCTGTAATATTATTTGTGAATAATTAATTATTGATAAAATTGATAAGAAAATATTTATTTAATGGAATTTTTTTTAAAGAGACAATTATTAAGAGTTGATATTTTATCTTCGATAAAATAATTCATTCAAATATATTATTGTAATATTACATTATAAGTGTATGATGTAATAATATAATAATATAATAACGGTGATATTTTTACAATGAATGCACGATATATGAATAAATGTGGAGGAAGAGAGCAAATTGGGTCCGGAGTATTTTTGTTACAAAAAACA
Organism: Panax ginseng; assembly: GCA_020205605.1. Lineage (NCBI taxonomy): Eukaryota > Viridiplantae > Streptophyta > Magnoliopsida > Apiales > Araliaceae > Panax > Panax ginseng. The sequence goes on from CM035129.1 coordinate 96,766,304, forward strand.
TGTTAAATATGTTGGTGAGCCTCATTTTTGATTGAAATTTGATTATATCTTGCAAGATCATTCGTGTGTGGATTTCGGTCATTTTTCGTTCGGAATTTAGAAAAACTTTCTTCTAAATAGTTGTAGAGAATTAAATTTCCTATGGAATGGACATAAAATTCGTATTTTTCTGATAAAATGGTTGTTTATTATGAATTATTGAAGTTCTGAAATAATTATTTTTTGGAGTTATAAATATTTTTTTAAGGAAAACATTTTTTGTGAGTTGGTGGGCCCCACTTGTTGTTGTAAATACTGAAATCAGATTTTCAAAGTGGGAGTAAGAAATTTTTTTAAAAATAATAATATTTTATTAAATTTTCTGCTTTGGTGTTCTAAGTATTTTCCTATAAATAGGGTGCTTAGGTTAGAATTGAAAATCACACCAGAATCATAAGTTTTCTCTCTCTATAATATCGAGCGTATTTTTGTTAGTATTTTGATACTTTGAGTGTTTCTATACGGTGCAAGTTTCCTTCAGCATTATATCTGATATTCTAGTCAAAAGTACTATTCTTTTGAGGTAAGGGATGTTATTTTTTTTTATAAATGATGTTATTTCTTTCAATATCATTATACCGAAATATTGATATGAATTTTATTATGAAATTCTTACCTTTTTATGTCGAGGTTACTATTCACGTATACATCACTATTCACGTATACGGTACTATTCATGAGTACTATTCACGAAGTATAATTTTTCTTGTAAAATTTTTACCTTTTCGTGTCGGGGTTACTATTCACGTATATGGCACTATTCACGTATACGACAGTATTCACAGAAAAATTAAATTTTCTTTTCTTTGTCTAAGTTACCTATTATGGTTATTATCTTTGATTGTATCCATGTTTTGATCTTCATTCAATATTTTATCTGATTTATTGAAGGCTAACGATAATTTATTTTTCATTATATTAGTCATAATATTCTTTACTGGGCTAGTTGAGCTCACCCTTTTCATTTTTGTTCCATTTTTCTTCTTAGGAGGCGAGAATATAGCGGGAACTAGTCGGGGTGTGGAGTGATGTTTAAAGACAGTTGTTTTAGCAATCCTCACAATTTTGTAAAATATTGTATCAATAATTTTAATGAGGACCTATTTGAGTTTGGATATTGTCTAGGAGATAATATTTGTATTTAAACTCACAATATACGTGTTGTCGTATTTTGCATGACAATTGTAATAATGAAGTTTGTAGTTGTTTCTATACCATGTAATTGGCGACTTAGAATGGGTTGTGTGGACCTATTTTGGGGGCATCACATTTGACCCGGGTTGTTTCAGAAGGAGTTGAACATGCGACAAAGGAGGTGGTTGGAATTAATCAAGGACTATGATTGCGAGATTCTTTATCACCTGGGAAATAGCCGACGCTTTAAGTAAGAAAGGGAAGGAAGAAATTGTTCAAGTTAACAACTTAAGAGGAGTTAATAAGAGAAATGGAGAAATTAGAAATAGAAGTGAAGGAACCAAGAGAATCGGAGGGAAAATTGTTTGTGATGGAAGCTCATCCAACATTATTGGATAGAATAAAGGAATAACAAGAGAAAGATGACGAATGCAAAATGATAAGGAAGAGAATAGTAGAAAATGAGGAATAAAAGTTCAAGGTGGATACAGACGGTATATTAAGATTTGAAGGTCTAGTGTGGGTGCTATCTGTAACCGAACTAAGAGAAGAGATATTGCACAAAGCACACAATACGACGTATTCTGTTCATTTAGGAGGCACGAAGATGTACTGAGATCTTCGACAACACTTTTGGTGGCCCAATTTGGAACAAGAAGTTATGGAGTACGTTAGTAGATGTCTTACTTGTCAATGAGTTAAAGCAGAGCACCAACGACCGAGTGGTCTACTTCAACCATTAGAAATACCGAAGTGGAAATGGGAGCAAATTATAATGGACTTCGTGGTGGGACTTCCAGTCACGCAGAAAGGTTATGATACCATTTGGGTTATCATGGATCGACTAACGAAGTCAGCTCATTTTCTACCGATAAAGATTCATTTCGACTTGAATCAATTGGAAAAGTTGTATGTAAAGGAGATTGTTTCGCGACATGGAGTGCCGGTATTGATTGTCTCTGATCAAGATCCGTGCTTCACGTCAAATTTCTAGAAAAGTTTGCAAGAGAGAATGGGGACACAGTTAAGGTTAAGTACCGCTTATCATCTTGTTGGTCATTTTTATGATCAATAAAACACGCGCAAGTATACACGGTCAACGAGTAATATAATGAAAATTAGAGTGTCGTACCCACGAGGACAAAGTGTTAAAGCTAGTCAAATACTAAAATTGGATCAATACAGTCTTATCTAAACAAGTGATTAAGGAAGGTGTGTTGAAAACTATATGCTTAAAAAATAGTAAATTAAGAGATTGAGTTGCACAAGTAAGTCAAGTTAGGATTAAAAATCCCCTAATGTGTCGCCTAATCTCCTAACTCTCCATTTTACTAACAAATCGTAGGAATGGCCAACCAAGAGCAGTAAGTACACATAAGCCTCTTTCGACGGTTAAGTGCACATCCCTTAGCTAGATAAATCACAATATTTCTATGGTGAAAATAACTAGACTAGGGTCATTAAGCTCAATCTCAAGGGTTATACAAGGAAAATAGAGATATGTCTATTCTATTATGCAAAATAGGCTCACATTCCCATAGGCATGGTCATAACAAGTGTTATTGTATTTTAAGGTTAGATATTAACATCCATTTTCAATATCCATTAATACCTATATCAATTCCTTTGTTAAACAATCAACAAATAAGCATGAAATACAACAACCCATTCCAAAATGATTAATTATTATAAATAGGAGAGAAATTCAATAAAGCTAATCATTAGGTTACATTGCAATCCTAGAAATGTAATTAGTTCATAACTATGGGACAAATTAACATTTTCAAAGTGTTCAACATGCTCAAAAATACACAAATAAATGAAAGATTTGGATAAAGAAAACTCCTTTTGTGAAGTTTTATGGCTCTAAGTCTTCTCCTCTTCGTGTAGAGTCCGAGCTATGAAGGATGCAATAAGCTTTGATTCCTTGAAGACCAACTTATTTCTCTTCTAAGCTAAAAAAATTTAAAAACTACTACTAATCTCTCTCCACTATTCTTGGAGGCTGCTTCTGATGAATCATTGATTTCTTAGCTTTTTAGGCCATTAAGACCTAATCTACCGCTTATTTCTGGAGGTGGCTGTAATAAATACCAACTTTAAGCCTTAAACGACAACTGCAGTGACTGAGTCATCACGCTCAATCGATGAGGTGGTACACTGCAATACTAGTTTGTAAAGGAACTGGGCGCCGCAGTTGCTTAGCCGATGTCATCGCTGGTTGGTGTGGCATTGCGGTACCAAGTTTAAGCCTTATGCTATTCGACTGCCGCAACGCCGATATGAGAAATTTTGACCTTTTTATCCCTTAAAGCTGGAAATGGCCTAATAAGCCCTGTAACACATAGATTAAGCAAAAAAATAACAAAATGATATAAAAGCTATATAAATTATGAAGGACAAGCAACTTCTTAAGAAATAAAGGATCCGATTCACGGGTATAATCCCACTCATCAAATACCCCTACACTTAAGCATTTGTTTGTCCTCAAGCAAACTATCTGAACACCCACATCGAAAGTAATGTAAGAACATGAATTAAGAATAAAACTATATACTAGCATCATGACTTCTAAGCTCAATCATAACTACTCTCAGAGATAAGGACAAACACAAATATGAATAAGGGTTCAATCAATATCAAGCACAAGACTATATTCGATCCATTCTATGTGTGTGTGTGTGTGAAGACCAACCATCCTAACTTATCATAGCTCAAAATAAGCTCGCACAATCAATTGTTATAACCAATATGTTAACTCTGCAACTCAAGAAATCAACAAGCATTAAGAACAAGATGCAGATGCAAGAAAGGATCAAAAGGCACTAGCATGAAGATATTAAAATCTGACTTGTACAGTGCTTAATTACCTTAGGGTATTCAGAGCTACCCATTAATGAGCTTTTGATCAATGACTCCCATGCCAGATGGCTTTAGGTCACAAGGTGTAGAACACCCCTATGGATCTAATAACTCGAGCAACAAAGGCCACGTAATCAACTTAAGCCAAATTAGACTTTTATTCTATGCATTTTAACAATCAAAACCTTTAGGATGACCGTGCAATGCTTAATTACCTTAGGCTATTCAGAGCTACTCATTAATAAGCTTTTGATCAATGACTCCTATGCCAGATGGTTTTAGGGCACTAGGTGTAGAACACCCCAATGGATCTAATAACTTGATCAACAAAGTTCATGTAATCAAACTAAGTCAAATAAGGCTCTCTTTTTTTTTATATGAAAACATGCCAGAATCAAGATCTGAAATTGTATAAGTGTCTAAGTCTTTTATTACCTTGTAATCATGAAAGTTTAACAGAGTACATTTTCAAAATAATAAACATGCAAACTATATCAGAAATATAACTAGTTATAACAGTTGGTCAGTGCTCGCTAAGAAGAACGAATCAATAACAGTCTCAACTTATTAACTAAACTAACCCCCCATCCACACATGCTTGACATAAACTCTTAGGACTAGTCATAATCACCTAGCGCTTATCATTAGTCAAAATAAAAAAAATTATAATCTATAAAATCCATACCCAGCATATCAATAGTTAAAGATAGGGAGATAGGGTTAATCATAAATTATGGCATGATAAGATAAAAGATAAAGTAAACCCTTGCACTAATACCAGCTAAAAATAGGGTAAAGCCATAATGTTGCATCAAGTATACCAATCTACGCAAATCCCAAAAGATGACTATAAATAAAACATACATGCTGATAATCATAAAAGCATCCATACATAATAACAAAAAAATGTTCATGTATCTATCCATAATAAAACCAAAACATAATAAGTCTAAGGCTACTCAAGCCCAAAAGATGCCAAAATGCAGTTCATACATAACAGCTCATATATAATAATTAAATGAAATGAAAAAACTCCCCCTGGACTTAAATTAGCCAATGCCCTTATTGGCCAGATATGTTGTAGAGCTCAGTCAGTGCCATCACCCTTTTTCACCCTCCCCATGGCCCTCATCTTTGGCTGGGGATGGTGGTGGATATGGAGTGAAGGTAGGAGGCTCAGGAAATTAGAATGGTATAGAGTCCGCCTCTTCCCCACCATGTGTTGCATAGATGCTCGTGATCGTGTTGGCGAACTCGGTATAGTACTGCACGAACTGGTTCTACCGCTGGGCAATAGTATCCATTTTCCTATGTAGGAAGTTCATGTTTGCCATCAATTCTTCTAGGACCCCGGGTGGAGCAGACACAGACTTTTGTGCCTGGGTAGACGGTCTGACCTCTGATGAAGGCGACGGTTGTGGAGACGGTATATAACCCTCTCCTCGAGGTGAGACTGTGCTGAAAGTAGTATGCATACAATCCAATCATGTTTGACGATAACGCATATACCTTGTAATCAATCTTATTTATTTATTAATGAAAGAATTATTTATTAAAGGCATTTATTATCTACATGGTGTTGTTTTAATAATATGTGATAAACCCATAGTTTTAAGCAATGCTTTTAGAATCATGATGAGATCATGCTAATGAGATCTAAGTTCTTAGATATCTTAAAACTAAAATGTTCCCAATCAATGGATTACTAAAAAGGGGATTAGTGATTCCGGATAGATTGGTACGTACGTTGCTTGCTCATTAGATGAGCATGATTAATCTCATGATCATTTGTGTGGAGACACTAAAGCAAGTATGTAGGTTCTTATTAGAGAATAAGTTCACTGAACGTGACTCGCTAAGGAATAACTAATGGAGTTTTACTTGCCTGTCAATAGGAATTCCTCTAGTGATAGTAGTACAAATAATCCTTAGACTTGAGATCATCATAGTATCTTGTATATAATGATTTACACTTTGACTTATTCCTTAAGACCTTTAGGGTATATCAAAGGGTATGCTTGGGTGTAATAAGTTATATATGGAGATAATGAATGATCAATAAAGAATCTTCCACTTCTAGTAAAAGAAGTGAAATGTCCTATGTGATTCGATAAATGACAACCCAGGAATCCTTGGCCAAGGTGGAATGAAATTAGAAAGTAGTTTCTAATTTGTATTCATTAGGAGTTGTGCATTTGGGAATCAAAATACATATAATTAAATAAAATAAGACTTGACAGTAATTCCATGTCTTATATTTAATTGGGATATTGCATGGTGGAAGGATTGAATTGTACGGTAACTATTAACTTAAAGGTTCTTTTATGATTAATGTTGAAATCTATATTATATAGAAAGTCGTTGATCGCTAGGGAGGCTTATCCCTATTGTAGAATAAATATTATTTATTAAAATAAATTATTCGTTTAATTTATTTATTTAAATAAGATTAGAATTGTTCTAATTGATTTATTCACAATAGGTTTAATATGGAGAACCTAAAGGGTCACACTATAAAAGGAAGAATAATTATTTAAGAAGTTAATGGCATAATCATAATAATATGTTAAGTATATTTAATTTAATCTATGGTGATAGAATAAATTAAATAGTTTAATATTTATTATTTAATATTTTAGAAATATTAAATATAAATTAATAAGAGGAATCTTATTAATATTATTACAATTATTATTATTTAAATTTCTAAAATGGTTTAGGAATTAATTTAATATAAGTACTCTCATTTATTCCTAATAGGATTAGGAGGAAAATTAGTTAAAGGAGTTTAATTAATTATCCCTAATAAGATTAGGGAGCCCATTTAATTAAAAGAGTTTAATTAAATAAATGATACCTTATTTTAATTAAATAGGGTTACCTGATATCTTTATAAGAAGAGTCTTATATCAGATATCAAGATATACATAATTTCAATAGTTGGAGAGTACGCCCCCTTTTTCTATAGAGATAGGAAAAATTAGGGTTTGAGTCAATACTCCATTCTTCTTGAAAATTTCTCTTCCTTGGTGGATCACCTCTAGAGGTCATACACTTGGGTGGCTAATATTGATCAAAAGAAAGAATCTACCCGGAGATTCAAGGAGATTGCGGAGAAGTAAGAGGTGAACTCGTACCTGAGGAAGCTCGTTTCTACAAGGGTATGATTTCATAACTTCTTATTCTTAGTTTAATTAATAATATGCATAAAGGATGATCCGGGTAATTAGTTTGTGAAAACTTTTAAAATCTGATTTTATTTAACTTTCGCTATTTTTGCAATTTGATTGCTACTTTGATTTTCACAAAACATTATAGTGGTAACAAGAGCCAAACTTTATGCTAATTATTAATTGTTTTGATTGCATATATGTATGGGTATGTATTTTGAATAATTTATTGGGCATAATTTTGCTGTATAAAATTTATTTTTTTTAAAAAAACTGTTATCAAAATTCGCAATATCCATTGTTTCGTGAATTCCGTGATTTGGTGGCAAATTATATTATATATATATATATGATATTAAGTAAAGTAATCATTCGCCTGATATCAAGTCAATAGATTTGCTTTTTCTAAAAACGTGCCCTAGTGTATTATTATGATTATATATATTATAATATTATAATAATTTTATAATTAAAATAAAGAGTTTATTTTAATCTTGAAATTGGATTTCATGCAACATAAACTTGTCCATTAAATGATATTCATACTTATATGGAATGGTGTTATTTATTGATACGTATGATGATATGCATGATAATAAATGGGATTGATTATGGATTATTGACCAATGTGATTGGATTTATTTTGGTTGGATGTTTGAATGAATGGGTTTTATTAAATTGGGTCTGCGCACCTCGTCTTTTATGGTTTTCTTCTTGATGTAAATTCTATATCTCTCTTATGTACTTCCCCTTGACTGCTGATCAAGGTTTCTATTTAAATTAAATAGTTTAATTGTATAGGATTAGTTAAAAATTTTCGAAGAACTAGATATCAGGGAGAAAAGAGCGCTCGAAGACCCGTTTGTAATGGAGCCCGGGTTTAAATGTAATAGTTATATTTAAATGTTTATTCTTGTACCCTAGGATTTGACCTTTTGGTTCACTTGTTGGCTCTAGTGAACCAAACTGGAATAAAAGTCCATAATCAATCCGGGTAGAATATAGTATTCTATATGTGCATGCTAGTATTATATATATTATATATTATGCAAACATGCTTCACATGTTTAATAATATGATGCGATTTTATATATATATTTGCATGCTGCTAAAACAAGATGAGACTAATAATAACAAACCCTCAATGAAATTATATTAAGTTGTAACGTTCAAAGATATTTGGAATATCGAACATCGCCTTTTAGCATGATAAAAATAATAGAGCATTGAATATTTAATATGAGTTTGTTGTGCACACACAAGGCGAGTATTAAATATTTGAGATGTTATTTTTATTACATTTGATGTTTATAAGGAATTAAACATTACCGCTTTGTTGTGCACACACAAGGGCTGTAGTTTTCTCTTCACTTATATGAAATTTCTGGGTATTACTTAACTTAAATCATTTTAGTTCAGATGTGCACACACTTGACCATTATGATTTAAGAAGCAAAATATAAGGAGTTACATGATGATGTAATTGAAAAGAGTTGTCTACCTATTTATTTATATATAGTTTGTTGTGCACACACAAGGTTATATACATTTGAAATGGGATCCTTATTCTCACTAGCAAATCTATAATTAGATATTGCCGAACTATATTCATGAGGGTAATATAGTTTGAATAAAATAGTGGGAGATACCAATATAAAATAAGACCTAATTTATTTTGGTAATTAATTAAATGAATGTTTGCTAAAATATTATCTTTTTACATGCAGAATTTTGAAAATGTCACATTCACTAATTTCAATGCGTAGCATACTTGATGCTAACAAACTAACCGGACCGAATTACATGGCTTGGATAAGGAATCTAAGAATTGTTCTCACTGTTGAAAAGATTTCTTATGTCCTAAATTCGCATGTACCTACAAAAGTTACAGAAACAGCCTCCGAGGAAGAGATTGCTACTTTTAAATAGTGGCAAAATGATGCATCAGTGGCTCAATGCATCATGCTCGCATCCATGAGTAACGAGCTTTAGCGTCAGCATGAAAACATGGATGCTCCTACTATGCTACTGCACCTTCAAGAGTTGTACGGTGAGAAAAGTAGGACTGTTAGATATAAGATATCTAAGGAGCTCTTCCGATCTTGGATGGCCGAAGGCACTATCATTGAGACTCATGTCTTAAAGATGATCAATCTGATTGAATGTCTTGGACAGCTTTGGTTCATCATGGATGGGGAGTTGAGTTAAGATTTAGTCTTGCAATCACTCCCAGACACCTTCTCACAATTTGTTGTGAATTTTCACATGAATAAGTTAGATGTCGCCTTACCTGAATTACTTAACATGTTGAAAACTGCTGAAGGTCACTTCCCATCCAAGAAGAACCATGTCTTACTGGTGGATGATTCTTCAAAGAAAAGGAAGAGGCCCAAGGTATCTTCTAAAAAGAAGAAATCCAAGAAGGCTAAGGGAAAGACGAAAGTGAAGGATCAAAAGAAACCTGATCCAACTAGCAAAGGAATTTGCTTCCATTGCAACAAGCCGGGTCACTGGAAGAGGAACTACAAGGATTATCTTGCAGAACAAAAGCAGAAGAAGCTTGGAGGAGCTTCAAATCCTAATCAAGGTTTGTTTATATTTGAAATTAATTTTTCTAAAAGTTAATCTTCTACTTGGGTATTGGATACCGGCTGTGGTTCTCACATATGTAATAATATACAGGGACTGGTCAGAAGTAGAAAGCTGGGCAAGGATGAGGTTGTCCTACGAGTGGGAAATAGAGCAAATGTTGTTGCATTAGTTGTAGGGACTTATTGTTTAGCAGTGCCTACCGACAAATCATTAGTTTAAATAATTGTTATTTTGTTCCGTCACTTATTAGAAACATTATTTCAATATCTGTATTGGATATGGATGGTTTTGACATTATAATAAAGAACAATAGTTGTTCTATTTATAATAATAATGTTTTATATGGTGTTGGTAATTTATGAAATGGACTTTACATTCTTGACTTACATGAAAATATACTTCAAATTGAACAAACTAAGAAAAGGAAAAGAGATGATGTTAATTATACCTATATGTGGCATTGTAGACTCGGTCATATTAATGAAATAAGATTATCCAAGTTGCATAAAGATGGGCTCCTAGAGCTATAGGATTATGAATCATATCCAACTTGTGAATCTTGTCTCATGGGAAAAATGACTAAATCTCCTTTTAGTGGAACAGGAGAAAGAGTTACAGAGTTGTTAGCGTTGATACGCACGGATGTATGTGGAACTATAACAACGAATGCACAAGGAGGGTATTCTTATCTTATTACATTCACGGATGATCACTCAAGATTTGGATATGCGTATTTAATGAAATACAAATCTGAATCATTTGAAAAGTTCAAAGAGTTCAGAAGTGAAGTAGAGAAACAAACGGGCAAAAGTATTAAGATTCTTCGATCAGATCGAGGTGGTGAATACTTAAGTAGTAAATTTCTCAATTGTCTCAAAGGAAATGGTATAATCTCACAATGGACTCCATCATGGATGCCACAGCTGAATGGTGTGTCTAAAAGGATAAATTGAACACTGTTGGATATGGTTCATTCCATGATGAGTTTTACCGATCTTTCGGTATCATTTTGGGGATATGCCCTAGAAGCAACTAAATATCTACTAAATAAGGTTCCCTCGAAATACATCCCTAAGACTCCATATAAGATGTGGATAGGGAGGAAACCTAGTCTTAAGCATGTTAAGATTTGGGGATGTCCAGCTTATGTGAGAAGGTTTCAGAATGATAAGCTTGAGACAATATCTGATAAGTGTACTTTTGTGGGATATCCTAAAGAAAGTTTAGGATATTATTTCTACAATCCTACTGAACAAAAGGTGTTTATTGCCAAACATGCTGCCCTCTTGGAAAAGGAGTTTATCCTTGAATGGGTCAGTGGGAGGAAAATAGATCTTGAAGAAATTCAAGAACCACAAACCACTACAGATCAAATGGATGAACCTGTCCAAGTAGAGATTCCTTCTGTACCACACCCTATTCGTAAATCTGGAAGAGTACCAAAGATACCTAATAAGTATGGACTTATCATAGAAGATGACGATGAGGTACGCATCATAGATGATGATGATCCATTGAATTACAAATAGGCTATGAGTAGTAAAGACTTTGAGAAGTGGCAAGAAGCCATGAAATCCGAGATGGACTCCATTTATGAGAACCAAGTATGGACTTTGGTTTCACCACCTAAAGGCATTAAGCCTATTGGGTGTAAATGGGTCTTTAAAAGAAAGACCAAGGCGACGATTAATGTAGAGACCTATAAGGCCCGACTGGTCGCAAAAGGTTTCAAACAAAGACAAGGAGTTGACTATGACGAACCTTCTCACTAGTAGCAATGCTCAAGTCCATTCAAATTTTTCTTGCGATGGCGGCTTACCATGACTACGAAATCTGGCAAATGGACGTGAAAACGGCCTTCCTCAATGGGAAACTTGAGGAGGATGTGTATATGATATAGCCAGAGGGATTTGTTTCAAAGTTTGGAACAAATCAAGTCTGTAAGCTACAACGATCCATTTATGGATTGAAGCAAGCTTCTCGTAGGTGGAACATCCGTTTTGATGAGATAATCAAAGAGTTTGATTTTATCAAAAATGAGGATGAACCATGTGTGTACAAGAAGGTTAGTGGGAGCGCTGTTTTATTCCTCGTATTATATGTTGATGATATATTACTGATATGGAATGATATTCCTATGCTACAATCAATTAAAATCTGGTTATCTAAACACTTCTCCATAAAGGACTTGGGAGAAGCATCCTATATTTTAGGGATAAAGATCTATAGAGATAGATCTAACAGGATGCTTGGCTTGTCCCAAGGAACGTACATTGAATCGATGCTAAAGAGGTTTAGCATGGAAGATTCCAAAAGAGGTCTCATGTCGATGAGTTATGTAATACACCTCCCTAAGAAACAGGCCCCAAAGACACCTAAAGAGAGAGACCGTATGATTAAGATTCCTTATACTTCAGCAATAGGATCTATCATGTACGGTATGATATGTACTAGAACAGATGTCGCTCATGCACTTAGTGTAACAAGAAGATATCAGTCGAATCCAGGAGAAGAACACTAGAAGGCAGTGAAAAATATCTTAAAGTACTTGAGAAGAACTAAGGATGTATTTGTTGTCTACGGTGGATCTGAATTGAAACTAGAGGGCTTCACAGACTCAAGTTTTCAAACAGACCAAGATGACAGTAAATCCATTTCGAGGTATGTGTTTACCTTAAACGGTGGCGTAGTGAGTTGGAAGAGTTCCAAACAGCAAACAGTTGCTAATTCAGTGACAGAGGCAGAGTACATAGCTGCAAGTGAAGCTGCAAAGGAAGTTGTTTGGATGAAGAAGTTCATTACTGAACTTGGTGTGGTTCCTAGCATTATAGGACCAGTGCCTTTATTCTGTGACAACACTGGAGCTTTTACACAGGCTAAGGAACCCAGGTCTCATCAGAAATCTAAACACGTGTTGCGGCGATTTCATTTGATCAGAGAGATCATTGAAAGAGGAGACGTCACCCTGGAGCGTGTGGACTCTCAAGACAATATTGCAGATCCATTTACTAAAGCGTTAACACAACAGCAGTTTGATCGTCACTTAGAGAAGATGGGTATGAGATACCACGATGATTGGCTTTAGTGCAAGTGGGAGATTGAAAGTAGTATGCATACAAGCCAATCATATATGATGATAAAGCATATACTTTGTATTCAATCTCATTAATTTATTAATGAAAGAATTATTTATTAAAGGCATTTATTATCTACATGGTGCTGTTTTAATAATATGTGATAAACTCATAGTTTTAAGCAATGCTTTTAGAATCATGATGAGATCATGCTAATGAGATCTAAATTCTTAGATAGCTTAAAACTAAAATGTTCCCAATCAATGGATTACTAAAAAGGGGATTAGTTAATCCGGATAGATTGGTACGTACGTTGCTTGCTCATTGGATGAGGATGATTGATCTCATGATCATTTGTGTGGAGACACTAAAGCAAGTATGTAGGTGCTTATTAGAGAATAAGTTCACTAAACATGACTCGCTAAGGAATACCTAATGGAGTTTTACTTACCTGTCAATAGGAATTCCTCTAGTAATAGTAGTACAAATAATCCTTAAACTTAAGATCATCATAGTATCTTGTATATAATGATTTACAGTTTGACTTATTCTTTAAGACCTTTAGCGTATATCAAAGGGTATGCTTGGGTGTAATAAGTTATATATTGAGATAATGAATGATCAATGAAGAATCTACCACTTCTAGTAAAAGAAGTGAAATGTCCTATGTGATTCGATAAATGACAACCCAGGAATCCTTGGCCAAGGTGGAATGAAATTAGAAAGTAGTTTCTAATTTACATTCATTAGTTGTTGTGCATTTGGGAATCGAAATACATATAATTAAATAAAATAAGACTTGACAGTAATTCCATGTCTTATATTTAATTGGGACATTGTATGGTGAAAGGATTGAATTGTACGGTAACTATTAACTCAAAGGTTCTTTTATGATTAATGTTGAAATTAATATTATCTAGAAAGTGGTTGATCGCTAGGGTGGCTTATCCCTATTGTAGAATAAATATTATTTATTTAAATAAATTATTCGTTTAATTTATTTATTTAAATAAGATTAGAATTGTTCTAATTGATTTATTCACAACCAGTTTAATATAGAGAACCTAAAGGGTCACACTATAAAAGGAAGAATAATTATTTAAGAAGTTAATGGCATAATCGTAATAATATGTTAAGTATATTTAATTTAATCTATGGTGATAGAATAAATTAAATAGCTTAATATTTATTATTTAATATTTTAGAAATATTAAATATAAATTAATAAGAGGGGTCTTATTTATTATTACAATTATTATTATTTTAATTTCTAAAAGGGTTTAGGAATTAATTTAATATAAGTACTCTCATTTATTCCTAATAGGATTAGGAGAAAAAATTAGTTAAAGAAGTTTAATTAATTATCCCTAATAAGATTAGGGAGCCCATTTAATTAAAAGAGTTTAATTAAATAAATGATACCTTATTTTAATTAAATAGGGTTACCTGATATCTTTATAAGAGGAGTCTTATATCAGATATCAAAATATACGTAATTCCAATAGTTGGAGAGTACGCCCCCTTTTTCTATAGAGATAGGAAAATTTAGAGTTTGAGCCTATACACCATTCTTCTTGAAAATTCTTCTTCCTTGGTGGATCACCTCTAGAGGCCATACACTTGGGTGGCTAATATTGATCAAAGGAAGGAATCTACCCGGAGATTCAAGGAGATCGCGGAGAAGTAGGAGGTGAACTCGTACTTGAGGAAGCTCGTTTCTACAAGGGTATGATTTCATAACTTCTTATTCTTCGTTTAATTAATAATATGCACAAAGGATGATCCGGGTAATTAGTTTGTGAAATTTTTTTAAATTTTATTTTATTTTGCTTCCGCTATTTTTGCAATTTGATTGCTACTTTGATTTTCACAAAACCTTACATGTGCTCCCTCCTACACACCGAATCACGATATGACATGGTGATCTATAAATGCCATGGCCGGTTGAGTGATGTCATCATTTTTCCATTGAACGCCCGCCCATTTACAAAGGCGGGTGATCAGCGAAGGGCGAGGGAGCCCTAAAATCGTGTTGCTTTTAATTGCCTTCTTAATGGAATCCTGAATTATTACCCCCATGTCCACCTTCAAACCCGCGACAATGGCGAATAACAAGACAACCCTCTCTCTAGTGACGTCGCTTATGTGGCGGGTAGGCATGATGTTGGAACATATGAAGGCGTACCACGCCTTGCCATAGCGACTCAATGCATGCTGTGGAAAACTTGTTTTCTCGCCATGGAATTCGTTCATCTTCCATACGGTGTCGGGCTTACAAATCTGCACTATAATCTCATCCGGGTTGTAGCTTCTAAGTCCGGGCTCCATGTAGTCTTTGCCATCAAAATTAGTCATCCCGAACAAGTTGTTGATGGTTTAGCTATCGTAGAGATCCATTTCCCTCCAAACTGAAACCACAGCTGGCCCATCTGCATTTACATTCGCATAAAACTCCCGGACTACAGAAATGATGGCTGAATCATGATGCTTCATAAAGTGAACCCACTATTGCTCAATTATCATTTTCATGAGTTCACCATCTTTCTTGTCATCGGGCCTTAAACCACTCTCAGGCACTAAGTTCCACTTGGCAAAAGTTTTGGTATATCGCTTCTAGGCTTCCTCGCTTATGAATTTTGAAGTATCCCACCTTGGTGCCATTGATGAAGGACCACTGCTAGTGCGCAGACGTTTGGACGCTATAGCAAAAGATTAGAACTAAGTTGTTGCTATGCCCAACACTAACAGAATCAAAATTGCCCGCAATTGAAATATGTTAGAGTGCACCTTAGCCTAAGTAATCACAAACCCAAACAATAACAGTTGCCAAAGCACTTTCTCTTAAGCAATTAGCCGAACAGTTGGCGTGTAAAGTTTAAAACTAGGGTTTATATAACTAACCTAGATTCTTGCTGACCACAATTGGCTCAAATAAAGACTCAAAATATTGCCAGTAGTAAGCCAAATCAACGAACAACCAAGACCCAACAATAATAGTAACAAGCCCAATTTTAGAAGAGAAACTTGCAAAATTATCTCCGAGTGAATTGAGAAGAATACCTTGTACGAATCCTCAATAATTGATGTGGATGAAGCTGAATTCCAAGGAGGATGGGTTAGGGCTAGTAGTACAGACGCTTGCTAATTTACTAATGAGTTGGGAGGGAAGGGTTTGTCAAAAGCCAAGGGAGAAATGGGAAAAGAAATCAAGACCAGTCCTATTTAATTACCTGAAATGCACTAATGGCACTATAGCGCGAGAATTTCTTTATTTTTTGGTGCTGCAACGCGAGATAAAGATTGGAGAAATGAACTTGGTCGCAGTACGAGGCGAAAGGGTAATTGTTGTTTGCTTCTTGTCATGAAGTTTCCAAAGTGAGTTGAAGGAGTATTAGCGCCAAGAAGACGAATTGAAGTACAAATTCTCATATTTAAGAAGAAAATTTCCGATGGGTTGCGAGAATTTGGTGGAGTCAGCAGTACAGCTTGAAGTAATAAATTATACTACATCAAGAGCCATGACTTTCCAATGGGTTGCGAGAATTTTGTGTATACCGCAATATGGCTTTGAAGTACAAATTCTTCTGTCATAGTCATGACCTTGCATAAAAGTTTTCTAGCTGGTTCCTGCACATGCCAAGTCCAAGATGAGCTATTACAACTTTCAAATCACACAAAAACTATTAAAACCCACATAATAACTAGTTTAACTCTAACTACTATATACACATTAACAACATACTAGATAAACATGTTACCAACATACTATATACACATTAACATGCATACTAGATAAAACACTACAGTAATAAAAATACTGAAACTTATGTTAACAAACTAAAGAGAAAAGATGCAATGTAAAAATAGACAGAAGCAAAGAGAAACAGAAAATTTGATACTGAGATGGGGTTGCCTCCCCACTAAGCGCTTGATTTAAAGTCATCGGCTTGACATTTCCCCCCGTCTTACACCGGGTCACCCAGTGTAATGGAAGTGTTCTGACAATCTACCTCGCCGCCCCAGCAGTGTTTAAGGCATTGGCCATTCACCTTGAAAGTTTTGTCAGAGTTAGGGTCTTCAACCTCAATTGCACCATGAGGATATACCTTGGCTATTAAAAACGGCCCCGACCATCGGGACTTCAACTTCATGAGAAACAATTTCAATCGAGAGTTGAAGAGCAGTACTTTATGTCCCGGTTCAAAATCTCTTTCCACTATCTTTTTATCATGCCATCTCTTTGTCTTCTCTGTGACACCCCCAAATCTAGGTACTTCATTTTCACAAGATTTGGTACTCACTATCCATATATTTATACTATTTACCCAAATAAAGTAACATTTAAACCATAAATCCTCCCTTTAAATAGGGTTACATCATTAAATAAAAATCTTCCCGGGTTATCTAACCTTAAACATCATTCAAGTGCGGAAATAAAATTATTACATCACATCATTAAGTAAAAGTCTATCATCAAAGTAAACAGTCTAACATCATATCAATAATCAAAATTACAAGTCTTCATCACTTGTACATTTTTCCCTTTCCTTTGCTAGTTGAAGGCTCATCTACCTTCTCAACTTTAGCTGCAATGAGTGTATAAATATGCAAGAGTGAACAAAACAATTGCTCACTGAATATAACAATGAATCAATAGAAGAATAATAATATTAACTGCCAACAATAGGCTCATCAAAACTGAATAGTACTCTTAACAATGATAATCAAAAACTGGAATCCAAAATATGGAATATATCTAACTGAGGGTCATAAGACCATGAACTATGTCCACAGTTGCGAGTAATCTTTCAACTCCAACTTTAACAGTCATAAGACTATAAGGACTCCTCGTACTAAGGGGGATCAGCCCTTCGTACAATGTATTGAGTACAAACATGTCAACACTAAGCGTAAATTATCCCTTAATAATAATAGGGTTGTTTATCTCAGTATTTAGAGTACAAGTCCGCACCAAAGAAAGTTTGGTTTGGATAAGCTTTTAAGGAAATTTGAAGTTTAACGAACATCAACTAGAGGAGTAGTTAAATCAATAGTGTGAAATAACACAACAGTTGATCAATATTAACATAATATGGAACAATGAACAAGTGTAAACGAACTAACTATATCATGAACTCATGCTTAGAAACAACTACAATGCATAAGTATTGAACGACAATAAAACTTGCTTGAATAATATTAAGCTAGGACTATGAATTATTGAATAGACATTAAGCAATAGCAAGCTGGAAATAAAGCTTGCTCATTATAAGAATGGCTTGTTCTCAAGTACATGAACTAAGATAATTCAACATCAGAAATTAGAATTCAAAAAAACTGCATTTATAGTACATGAAAGACAATAAAGAAACTTGTCTAACAATAAACAAGTTAAAACACATCAATAAATATTGGAATTCAAAAACTTGTTCTAATAAAACTTAGGTCATAGCTAGCTTGTTCAACTAATGATTAAGAATACAAGAATTCGCTTAATGAAAGTTTAAAGTAAGAAACTTGCTCAACGTAAATGTAGAATTAGAAAATTTGCTCAAAAAAAGTTTAAGCACTTGCACAATTATAAAAGTAGAGTTAGAGAACTTGCCTTGTGCGCAGGTTAAACACTTACTACTCACGTTCACCACAAGTCCTACACATACCATATGTATTGACAATACACTTTAGTTACACTAACATTAGTTTAATATAGCTCACTAACAAAATCGCATCTTTTCATGAACATCACTATTTAGCTTTATTACAACTACTTAGTGATCATGTCATTGCACCACATACACATTAAAAACTTGATACAACATCTTATTATATGTCTAACATGTTTTCATTAGGTTATATTAATACACAAAGGATTGCACTTGCATTCGCGCATCCCGACGCCCTTCGATTGGCTCCAAATACACAACAGTCCTAAAGATGTCCATTTTGACCATTCATAACGATTTCAAATTGAAAACCTTAAAGAATAATGGTTATAGGCCTATTCGTCCTCGTTCTGAATCATCTTGAATCACATCAATCGGAGTTCATATGAAGACGTTATGCCCATTTTAGTAAACTATGTTCTGTCAATTTTTTTAAAAAAAAATAGTTTGGAAGTCTACCCGTAGGTAAAACTTTTTACATGGGGGGCCGTAGAGGCGGGTCCCTTATGAGAATTGCGAATTTATGCTATGTAACTCTACGGAAAGCCAAATTAGAGCTCCAAGCTCCTTTCTAACAACCATACCACCCTATCTAAGGTGTAATAGGTTAACAGAAACATAATCTAATATTTTCTAACGCATTTCTAGCCATCTAAACAACATAACATCCAAATTACAACCATTAATTTTCACTATTTTTGCTAAAACTTAACTTTTGACATTTTCAGTTAAAATCATCACTGTGATTGTGTTTTTCAACCAAAGTAGTTAATTCAAAATACCTTGTTTATGTTTATTCATCCTCTTTCAAATTCAATAGTTAATTTATAAATTAAATAACTAATTAAACCTTAATTTAACTTTAAACTAAGTGATATTCATATATATATATATATATAAACTCACTAAAATAAGGTTTTCTTTACAAATTACATACATAACATGAATTCATTGTAATCACATACTATATTTTAATTAAATATAACCTTTTAGAAACTAATTTAAACCCTTTTAATTTATTTTAATAAACACTTTAGTTTGTAATTATAATCACATACTATATTTTAATTAAATATAGCCTTTTAGAAAAAATCACAAAATTATAATTTCCATTATAACTTTATTTAATAATTTAATATACCATCTAAATTATTAAATCAACAATATAACATCTCATGTTATTTTACAGCTCTATAAATTATAAATTAATTTAATTTAGAAAATTCTCTAATAAATTTAGATTCATCAATTCAACAATAGACACACCAAATAATTATTTATATTATTCAATAAATATTTAATATTACACTTTGAAATTTCGGATCGTTATATCCTTCCCTCCTTACAAGGATTCTGTTCCCAGAATCAAAATTCAAACAAATCATTCGTCACATTCTTCCCTACTTATAAAGATTCTATCCCCAGAATCGAAGACATAGATTAAACAAATAACTCAAGATAATTTTTCATCATTTCAGCTTCGAGTTCCCACGTTGCCTCTTCGACATTGTGGTTTCTCCAAATCACCTTCACAGAAGGTATCACCTTATTTTTGAGCACTTGTTCTTTCCTATCGACTATCTGGATAGGAATCTCTTCATAAGACAAATCTTTATCGAATTGCAATGGTTCGTACTCGATCACGTGCTTGTAATCGGGTTTATACAGTCGTAACACCAAAATGTGAAAAATATTATGAATGTTTTCCAACTCTGGAGGTAGAGCTACCTCATAAGCCACTTCCCCCACTCTTCGTAGTATCTCGAACGGTCCAATACATCTTGGGCTGAGCTTTCCTTTCTTTCCAAAACGAATTTTCCCCTTCCAAGGAGAAACTTTTAGGAAAACAAAATTTCCTACTTCAAATTCACGACTTTGCTTGTGTTGATTAGCATACTTTTTCTGTCGACCTTGAGCAGCTACCAATCTTGTTCTGATGAGTTTGACTACTTCAACGGTCTGCTGAACCAGTTCTAGGCCTAACAGTTGACGTTCTCCAACTTCATCCCAGCATAGTGGAGTTTTGCACTTTCTGCCGTATAATGCCTCATATGGCGGCATACCAATGCTTGTGTGGTAACTGTTGTTGTATGCAAATTCCACCAATGGTAGATGATCATCCCAATTCCCTTTGAAATCCATGATGCACGCTCTAAGCATGTCTTCAAGCGTCTGGATCGTTCTTTCGCTTTGCCCATCGGTTTGCGGATGATACGCTGTGCTCATCTTCAATTGCGTTCCCATGCATTCTTGTAATCTCTTCCAGAAATTTGATGTGAACCTCGGATCTCTGTCTGATACAATTGATACTAGAACTCCAAGTCTTGAGACGATCTCTTTAATGTATAATTTTGGCAGCTGATCAAGATTAAATCTAATCTTTATTGGCAAAGAGTGTGCAGATTTTGTCAATCTGTCCACTATCACCCATATCGCGTTGTATCCTTTCTGAGTCGTTGGAAGACCTACCACAAAATCCATTGTGATATGCTCCCACTTCCATTCCGGTATTTCCAACGGTTGAAGTAATCTGCTTGGTCGTTGATGCTCGACCTTCACTTTCTGACATGTCAAACACTTTGCAACGTACCCTGCAACATCTCTTTTCATGTTCGGCCACCAGAAATGATGCCGCAAATCTTGATACATTTTCGTACTTCCTGGATGAATCGAGTATCTTGAGCTATGAGCTTCTGTCAAGATGTCTTCTTTAATATCTTGTACTGCTGGAACCGAAATTCGTCCCTCAAATCTTAGCATTCCCTCAGTATCGACCTTGTGCTTCACTTCTTTACCCTCAACCACACTTTCATTTATTTTTCTGCATTCTTCATCCTGTAGTTGTGCGTTCTTCACTTTGTCCACCAAAGTTGGACTAGCTTCTATCTGGAATAATTTTTCACCGAATTCTTCTGGAAATTTGATTTCTAACTCTAGCCTTGCCATTGCTGAAATGAGCTCCTCCTTATCAGTTAATAACATCAAATTTTCTCAGCCTTTCTTACTCAAGGCATCTGTAACCACGTTAGCTTTGCCCGGATGATAAAAGATCTCACAATCATAATCCTTTATCAATTCCATCCATCTCCTTTTCCGCATGTTCAGATCTTTCTGTGTGAAAATATACTTCAAACTTTTATGGTCTGTGTAGATCTCACATTTTTCCCCATAGAGATAGTGTCTCCATATCTTCAGAGCAAATACTACTGCCGCCAACTCTAAATCATGAGTCGGATACCCTTTCTCGTAGTCTTTCAGTTGCCTTGATGCATACACAATAACCTTGTCGTTCTGCATAAGGACACAACCCAATCCTTTGTGTTAAGCATCACAATACACCACAAAGTTTCCTGTATTATCTGGTAATGACAACACAGGTGCCACACTTAGCTTCTTTTTTAGTTCTTGAAAACTTTCTTCACACTTCTCCGTCCAAACAAATTTTACAGACTTTCTCGTCAAATTCGTCAACGGAGTGGCAGTCTTGGAAAAATCCTGAATAAACCGTCTATAATAGCCTGCCAAACCAGAGAAACTTGTCACTTCTAATGGAGTTCTTGGTTGTTCCCAATTTATCACAGCTTTAACTTTTGATGGATATATTGAAATCCCATCCTTATTGATTACATGACCAAGAAATTGTACACGTTCCAGCCAAAATTCACATTTAGAGAATTTCGCATACAACTTTTCTTTTCTTAGCGTCTCTAGCGTCAGACGTAAGTGTTCCACGTGTTCCTCTTGAGTTTTAGAGTATACCAGAATATCATCGATAAATACCACCACAAACTTGTCTAAAAATGGGTTAAACACCCTGTTCATCAAATCCATGAACACTGTAGGGGCGTTTGTCAAACCAAATGACATTACTAAAAATTCATAATGTCCATACCGAGTTCGGAATGATGTATTCGGTACATCCTCCTTCCTTACTTTCAATTGGTGATACCCACTTCTCAAATTTATTTTCGAAAAATATCTAGCACCCTTTAATTGATCAAACAAGTCATCTATTCTTGGCAATGGATATTTGTTTTTAATAGTGACTTTGTTTAATTCTCTATAATCAATGCAAAGACGCATTGACCCATCCTTCTTCTTCACGAATAACACTGGTGCACCCCACGGTGATACGCTTGGCTGAATGTACTTCTTATATAACAGTTCTTGCACTTGTACCATCAGTTCCTTCATCTCAACTGGAGCCATTCTGTATGGGGCCTTCGATATCGGAACAGTCCCTAGGGCTAAGTCGATCACGAATTCAATCTCTCGGTCAGGCAGAAGTCCTGGCAAATCTTCGAGAAACACGTCTATGAATTATCTAACCACTGGTATTTCCTCCAACTTCATACCCTTCTCCTTTTTAGTATCAACTATGTAAGCTAAGTACCCTACACAGCCTTTACTCAATAACTTCTTGGCCTGCATCATCATCAGACATCTCATTTGTCTTGGCAATTTGCTACTATAAAAAACTACCTTTGACGGAGTCATAAGGTTTACACACTTCTTTTGGCAATCAATTATTGCTCCATAATTGAATAACCAATCCATTCCCAATATAACATCAAACTCTCCAAGCTTTATCGGGATTAAATCTACTTTCATAACATTCCCCTTAATGTTCACCCTACAGTTCTTGTATATGAACCTAACAGGAACCACTTCCCTATTAGCAATTTCTATATTTAAAGGGAATTCCAACTTTATACAAGGTATTTCTAATTTCTTAGCAAAATCATCATATATAAAGGAGCAAGTAGCACACGAATCAAATAATACATATGCATTTATATCATTGATTGGGATAATACCTGACACGACATCTTTTGATTGCACCGCGTCTTGCACCGTCATATTAAAGGTTCTGGTTGTGGGCTTATTTGTTGTTGTAGGTCTAGCAATAGCTAGCGCACCTCCACTAGAATTTCCATTGCTCCCATTTGTCTCACCAGATCTCTTCTTAGGGCATTCACGAGCAAAGTGATCCTTGGACCCGCATGTGAAACACACATTCTTCTTAGCTTGAGTGCAATTTGGGGCGATGTGACCCTCCTGGCCACAATTGAAGCATACTCGTTTCCCCATCAAGCACACACCCTTATGAAACTTTCCGCATATAGCACATGCTTTGAACTTCTTATTTTGATGGTTTCTTTGCTGATTTCCAGCTCCCCTATTCGCATTCCACCTCCTCTTCAGGTCGTTGTTGCCATTTCCGCCGTTACTACCACCACTCTTAGCTTCACCTTCAGTTTTCTTCTTCCTTTGCTCCTGGTTATGTTTTGTTACTGCCTCACCTCCACTTTCAGCGAGAATCACCTTCTCCATTACGGCTGCAAATGTCTTCAATTGGAACAGGAAAACCCTACTATACAACCAAGGTTTCAGTCCCTGCTCGAACCTCTTCGCCTTGCGTTCGTCTGTACTAACTTGATATGGTGCAAACCTCACCAACTCATTGAATTTTGCGGCATACTAAGACACCGACATCGTTCCCTACTTTAGTTCCAAAAACTGAACCTCTAGTTGACTCTTCGAACTCTCTTGGAAATAGGTCTCGAAGAATAGCTCCTTAAACCTATCCCAGGTCATCACTCCTGGTCCTTCCCGAGTTTTGTTGGCCTGCCACCAATAGCTAGCCTCCTCTTTCAATATAAACGTTGCTTTAATCTAAGTCTATGCTTCAACTGGATTCATGGACCCTCAGAATTCTGGTGGTCCAACTACCTTGAAGTCCTTAAATATAGTACCTTGATTCTGCAAAGCACCCATCAGTAACGTCACCAGCTGCTGAACTGGGTTTCCTTCCTCATTGTTATTGTTGTTTTCCTCAGTGGTTCTCCGTCGTGGTGGTTGACGTCTTGAGGCCATTTCTGTAAAAAACACACCCATCAAATTCTATTCAATCTCTTAAGTATTATATACTTAAGTCGCATATCATAACAGTTTATCACGTAAAACTTAACACTTTGAATAAAACAATAACTTTTATTCATTCATCATAAAAAAACATCAAAACAATAGCTCACTGCTATTTACATTACTTTCCTGAACTATAACAGTTGTAGGACGACATCATCATCATCTATCCCATTGGTTATCATACCCGGGATTTACATTTCATTTATTTTCAAAATCACCTATCAATTACAATCTTTACAATGTCCTACTAAGATACTGCGTAGCCTTACGACGCTCTTCCTCCATAATTCGGAACATTGTTAGGCGATCCAATACGTATGATGGTAGCATCTCAAACTGAATCGGATAACTCATGACTCGATCTTGAGCTCGATTGAACACGTTATTGAATACGTTGTTCATTTCTTCCATCTTCCTCCTCTTTGCTTGTGTGTCCCTCTCTGCTATTCCGGCTCATTGATAAACTTCACTGTACACGTCTTCGGCTCTTTCCCTTTTGGTAGATTCCTCCTTCAGCTTATTCTCCAGTTCTCCAATCTTCTCCATCATTCGCTCGTTCTCTCCTTCAGTGTGGACCAGCTTCTCTTCAACGTTGTTCAGTCGTTCTTCCGGATCCTGGATCTCATCGTCTTTCTGTGCCATCGAGGTCTGTTGTTCAGATACTATCTCTTGTAACTCCTCAACATTATCTTGAAGTTCCACATTGCGGTCATACACCTCGTTGTACATACGGGCAACAATCGAATTAAGTGGAAGCTCTTCCTCCTCTTCCTCCTCATCCCCCGACTGTGGTAGCTCAACAGGGTCCTCCTCATTCATCTCTATCTCATCCTCATCATCAGGTACTCTCTCCTGCTCAATTACTGTGACCGACGGAACTGTTTCCCGTGGCAGTAGTTGTTCCCAAATCACCTGAATATCTTGAGGCTCCTCCTCTCTACCCTGACTGGATCCTCCTACATTAGCCATCTTGTCAACCAAAGTTTAAGTTTTAATTACTAATCATTACTACTAGACACTCACGAGCACATAAGTTGTAATCACATAAGCACATAAGTGTTTTATTACTTTCTCTCCTTAAAATTGATAAGAGTTTATCATCACTATCTTTTCAAAGGTTACTTCCTAAGGCTTTTCCCCCACCTAAGGTTCATAACCTAAGTCTTTGATACCAACCTGTGACACCCCTAAATCTAGGTACTTCATTCCTAAAAGATTTGGTGCTCGCTATCCATACATTTATACTATTTACCTAAATAAAGTAACATTTAAACCATAAATCCTCCCTTTAAATAGGGTTACATCATTTAATAAAAATCTTCCCAGGTTATCTAACCTTAAACATCATTCAAGTGCGAAAATAAAATTATTACATCATATCATTAAGTAAAAGTCTATCATCAAAGTAAAAAGTCTAACATCATATCAATAATCAAAATTACAAGTCTTCATCACTTGTACATTTTTCCCTTTCCTTTGTTAGTTGAAGGCTCATCTACCTTCTCAACTTTAGCTGCAATGAGTGTATACATATGCAAGAGTGAGCAAAACAATTGCTCACTGAATATAACAATGAATCAACAGAATAATAATAATATTAACTGCCAACAATAGGCTCATCAAAACTGAATAGTATTCTTAACAATGATAATCAGAAACTGGAATCCAAAATATGGAATATATCTAACTGAGGGTCATAAGACCATGAACTATGTCCATGCCAGGTGAGTAATCTTTCAACTCCAACTTTAACAAATATAAGACTATAAGGACTCCTCGTGACTTAGGGGGATCAAATTTCTTACGTACAATGTATTGTGTACAAACATTTCAACGCTAAGCGTAAATTATCCCCTAATAATAATAGGGTTGTTCATCTCAGTATTTAGAGTACAAGTTCGCACCAAAGAAAGTTTGGTTAGGATAAGCTTTCAAGGAAATTTAAAGTTTAACGAACATCAACTAGAGGAGTAGTTGAATCAATAGTGTGAAATAACACAACAGTTGATCAATATTAACATAATATGGAACAATGAACAAGTGTAAACGAACTAACTATATCATGAACTCATGCTTAGAAATAACTACAAAGCATAAGTATTGAATGACAATAAATCTTGCTTGAATAATATTAAGCTAGGACTATGAATTATTGAATAGACATTAAGCAATAACAAGCTGGAAATAAAGCTTGCTCATTATAAGAATGGCTTGTTGTCAAGTACATGAAATAAGATAATTCAACATTAGAAATTAGAATTCAAAAAAAAACTGCATTTATAGTACATGAAAGACAATAAAGAAATTTGTCTAACAATAAACAAGTTAGAACACATCAATAAATATTGGAATTCAAAAACTTGTTTGAAATAAGCTTAGGTCATAGCTAGCTTGTTCAAATAATGATTAAGAATACAAGAATTCGCTTAATGAAAGTTTAAAGTAAGAAACTTGCTCAACGTAAATGTAGAATTAGAAAATTTGCTCAAAGAAAGTTTAAGCACTTGCACAATTATAAAAGTAGAGTTAGAGAACTTGCCTCGTGCGTAGGTTAAACAATTACTACTCAAGTTCACCACAAGTCCTACACATACCATATGTATTGACAATACACTTTAGTTACACTAACATTATTTTCATATAGCTCACTAACAAAATCGCATCTTTTCATGAACATCACTATTTAGCTTTATTAAAACTACTTAAGTGATCATGTCATTGCACCACATACACATTAACAACTTGATACAACATCCTATTATAAGTCTAACATGTTATCATTAGGTTATACTAATACACAATGGATTGCACTTGCATTCGCACATCCCGACGCCATCCGATTGGCTCCAAATACATAACAGTCCTAAAGATGGCCATTTTGACCCTTCATAACGATTTCAAATTGAAAACCTTAAAGAATAAAAGTTATAAACCTATTTGTCCTCGTTCCGAATCATCTTGAATCGCATCAATCAAAGTTCGTATGAAGACGTTATGCCCATTTTAGTAAACTATGTTCTGTCAGTTTTATTTTTCAAAAATCGATTTGGCATCCTACCTTCGCCAGTAAGGTGGGTTTTACACTTGGGGGCCATATGGGATCCCTTCTGCAAATTGAAAATTCATGCACTGTAACTCTACGGAAAGCCAAATTAGGCCTCCAAGCTCCTTTCTAACAACCATACCACCCTATCTAAGGTGTAATAGGTTAACAGAAACATAATCTAATGTTTTCTAACGTGTTTCTAGCCATCTAAACAACATAAACATCCAAATTACAACCATTAATTTTCACTATTTTTGCTAAAACTTCACTTTTGACATTTTCAGTGAAAATCATCACGTGATTGTGTTTTTCAACCCAAGTAGTTAATTCAAAGTACCTTGTTTATGTTTATTCATCCTCTTTCAAATTCAATAGTCAATTTATAAATTAAATAACTAATTAAACCTTAATTTAACTTTAAACTAAGCTATATTCATATATATATATATATAAACTCACTAAAATAAGGTTTTCTTCACAAATTACATACATAACATGAATTCATTGACTATACTCAAAGCTTGGTAACTTTTCCTTTGATCAACAATCTTCTTTTCCCCAATTCTTCTCTCAAAGCTTCTCTAGAATTCTCTCAAGTTTTCTCTCAAGTTCTCAATTGTCTCTAATGCCTAGTACAACTAGAATGAAACTCTGATAGCTAGAATGCGTAACATAAAATAACACAAACTGATATGGCCTTAATAGCCATCATCAGTTATCAAAATAACGTCTATAACATAAATACATTATATTTATTATTTATTTTATTTTATTTATATTATTTATTTTAAATTTCAAAAATTAGAAATATCAAAAGCCCTAAGGCTTGTTTGGCAAACAATTTAAATTCTAAAGAATTAAAATACTTTTAAGCCTTGTTTGACAAAACTAATTTAAACCCTTTTTAATTTATTTTAATAAATACTTTAGTTTATAATTATAATCACATACTATATTTTAATTAAATATAGCCTTTTAGCAAAAATCACAAAATTATAATTTCCATTATAACTTTATTTAATAATTTAATATACCATCTAAATTATTAAATCAACAATATAACATCTCATGTTATTTTACATTTCAAGAAATTATAAATTAATTTAATTTAAAAATTCTCTAATAAATTTAGATTCATCAATTCAACAATAGACACACCAAATAAATATTTATATTATTCAATAAATATTTAATATTACACTTTAAAATTTTAGATCGTTACATTCTCTTTGTTCAACTTTGCGTTTTCATACGCTTGGAACCGAAACTCATCTAATTCATTCAGTTGTAACAATCTCTTCTCACCCGCTATATCCAAATAGAAGTTGTGCTTTTAAATTGCCCAATAAGCAATGTGCTCCAATTCGACCAGAAGATGGTGTGACACCCCCAAAATAGGTCTACACAACCCATTTTGAGTCGCTAAATACATGGTACATAATTTAAATACAAACTTCATTAATACAATACGACAAACTTAATCTAAGAGTTTTAACACGAATATTGTCTCGTAGACAATATCCAAACTCAAATGGATTCCTCATTACAATTATTATCACACTATTTTATAAAATAGTGAAGACTACAATAGCCACCATCTTGGACCATCACTCCATTCCTCGACTAGTCCCAGCTATATTCTCATTTTCTGAAGAGAACAATGAAAGAAAAGGGTGAGCTCAACTATCCCACTAAAGAATATTATGACTAAGATAATGTAGAATAAATTATCCTTAGTCTTCAACAGTATAAAAACTGATAGAATACAATACACAACAAGTTTAACTATAGCGGAACAAGCAATCCATTAGAAGAGTCCAGTAGAGCATGATGTCTACTATCTTCTATGATTTAAAAGTTCATAATCAATATTTTATCTCTGTAAAAAATCTCAATAAATAATCCACATTACTAAATTATCCATGAACTACGGGCCAAAGATATTTATTAGTATCACATCCACGAATCATTCATGCACTACGGGCCAAGGATATTCGTTATTATCACCAGTGGTCATGATCATGCCAAACAACTGTCCATCAATGCACTGCGGGCCAATGAGGACTTTTACCACATCATTTGTAACGTTACAGGTCATGATTATACCGATACATAATTTCTGGTCATAATCATACCAACCAACAGTCCATCTATGAACTACAGGCCAAATATGACTTTCATCACAATATAATCATGAGGATGATGACAATGATATAAGAATTCAATTAAGTGAGATCAAGGATAAATTTTAAAGATTTATAATTCAATTTGTCCAGAGTTTAAGAATGTCTAAATTGTCAACATGATAACTGCTTTGTGGAGTAAAATTCAAGAATAATATTTATGTATCAAAAATAATTTGGATAGAAAAGAAATCAATTTTTTGTCGTGAATAGTACCTCGGGTGAATAGTACTCGAGTGAATAGTACCCCATGAATAGTGTTTCGTGACTAGTACCCCATGAATAGTACCGTATATATGAATAGTTTCGTGTGTATGAATAGTACTCCAGCATGAAAAGCTTTAAAATTTAACAAGAATGTCCAAAAAAATATTTTAGTGAAAAGATACTAGATGAAGCACCAATTTCAAGGAGTATAGAAGCAATACTTATCAAAATAAGTGTAGAATTAGGAATATGAAATGAAATAATATTACTTACATACTACAGAGTATGAAAGAAAATATTATTTCTTACGAATATTGAATGAAAATAATATCTCTTACCTTAAAAGGAGAGTACTTCTAACTGGTATAGCAGAGATATTCTTGAAGAAAACTTGCACTATTTGCAACACTCAAAGTTTCCTTAAACTCAAAAGAAATATGCTTAATATTATAGAAGAAGAATTCTCTGATTCTGGTGTGATTTTCATTTCTAAACTAAGCATCCTATTTATAGGAGAATGGCTGGATACTATTTAGGAAAAAAATCACGAACTTCAGAGTAAATTTCAGACGATTTCATGGGCGAAAATTCTGATTTCACATGTTTTTTACTATGTAGCACTATGTTGCACTATACAGCATTATACTGTACTATGCAAACACTATGCAGTACTATGCAATAAAATAAAATAAAATAAATTCTATTTATAAAAAGTATTATTTTTTATATAAAAAGTTTTCTATTTTATTACTATTATAATAATAATAAAACAAAAACTGAGATAACTTTCTACCGATGATTTTGAAAAATGAGTAAATGGGGTCTATGTAATAAGCCAAACTTACAACAAATACTTCATAAAAAACCCCTCTATTTATCACAAATCACTTGACTTCTCTAAGCACATTTTTAATAACATTTATTCATCATTAATATTATAACTCGCAATATTAACAACCAGATCATTCCTAGGAAAGAGGGGCTTTCCGATAAGGACTTCTCCTTATTGGCGTGCAATTAAATGACCAAACCCTTTTCCTCGACAAAACTTTCTAGACATTGTCAATAATGCAAATAATAATATGAATAACTGTGTCGTCTCAATTATTGATTTTATAATATAAAATATTATACAGATGATACTGTGACAATAATTGAATCAATAATATGAGATACTTTGCACCAACTACTGTTGCAATAATTAAATAAAATTGAGTGACTTCTCACGTAAGCATCAATAATCAAATATACTGTACAATACCGTGTGCTACTGTGAAACTACGCGTATTATTGTACTTTTATCACCGGGTATTTCAACAGTTTACGATAAAAGCATTGCCATTATTTTTTATAAAAAGGTTATTTCTGTCACTTTCCATATCCGACAGTAATTCTGTTGTGGTGTCCACCAATGATTGTGCCGTCGTACGAATATTCCCTGATAAAACGAATATTCCCCGACCAAACAAATATTTTATGACAACTTTCTTACTTTGCAAAATTTATAAATATTACCAACAACTATAACATTATATCAAATCCACACCTTATTATTCAAAATAACATTTAGAGAAAATTAAATCTTTATTCATAAAAGTTGGGGCTTTACAACCTCCCGTTCTTATGAAATTTTATCCTCGAAATTGGTGTACGTACCTGGTATGTCAAAGAGGTGAGGATACCTTATTTTCATTTCAAATTCTAACTCCCAGGTCATTTCCTCAATATCGTGATTTCTCCACAAAACTTTGACTTGAGGTATAACCTTTGAGCGTAGAATATGTTCCTTCTTATCCAAGATTTTAACAGGTACCTCTTCATACGTTAAATCTTCCGCTATCTCATCTGGTTCTAATTTAATAATATGATTCGGGTCTTCCACATATTTACTTAACATAGATATGTAAAAAACTTTATGAACACGAGACATTCAAAGCAGTAAGGCGAGTCTATAGGCCATAGCTCCTACTCGATCGAGGATTTCAAATGGGTCAATGAATCGAGGATTGAGCTTTCCTCTCTTTCCAAATCTCATAACTCCTTTCCATGTAGCAACACGTAATAATACATGATCTCCAACATTAAATTCCACGTCCCTTCGATGAAAATCAGCATAACTCTTTTGTCGATCTTGTGAGGTTTGTATACATTGTCGGATCATTTAAATCTTTTCCGTAGTCATGCATACTAATTCTGGTCCCAACAATGTTGCTTCATCCACCTCATCCCACCATATTGGAGAATGACACTTGCGTCCGTACAACGCCTCAAATGGAGCCATGCCTATACTTGTTTAATAACTGTTGTTGTAAGAGAATTCCACTAATGACAAAAACTTGTCCCAACTTCCTTTGAAGTCTAGGATATATAGTCTTAATATATCTTCAAGAGTTTAAATAGTCATCTCCGACTGCCCGTCCGTCTAAGGATGATATGCAGAACTGAATCATAAATTTGTGCCTATAGCTTTCTGCAAACTGACCCAAAATTGTGAAGTGAATCTTGGGTCTAGATCAGAAACTATGGATACTGGCATACCATGCAGTCTTACAATCTCATTTATGTATATACGAGCAAGACGTTCAAGTGAATAAGTTTCTCGTATAGGTAAGAAATGAGCAGACTTGGATAATCTATCGACAATGACCCAAATTGCATCTATGCCTTGAGAAATCTTGGAAAGACTAATAACAAAATCCATTTAATATGTTCTCACTTCCATTCTGGAATTTCAAGTGGTTGCAATGGACCTTTTGGCACTTGATGCTCCGCCTTGACACGTTGACAAGTTAAACACCTTGAGATAACCTCTGTTATCTCTCTTTCTTCATATTGCTCCACCAAAATATATGTCGAAGATCGCAATACATTTTGGTACTTCTAGGATGGATTGCAAATGGTGTGTTGTGTGCCTTCGTCATGATTTTATACTTCAAACCAGAGTCATTAGGAACACAAAGTCTGGAGTTAACTTGAAGTATTCCTTCTTCATCGATTCTTGCTTATGGAATAGCATTTTCTTCTTCATACGTATCATCTCTGGGTCTATAGCTTAAGTAGCTTTAACTTTATCGATTAAAGTCGGTTCTACTCGTATATTTGACATCATAACGTGGGTCCCCAAAGTCTTTAACTCTATCTCCATCCTTTGTAAATTATACAAAATGGGCTTTTACGTTAATAGTATCGCACTCATACCCGTATATGATCTTATACTCAACGTGTCAGCTACCACGTTCGCTTTTCCAAGACAGTATTGAATGGTATGATTGTAATCATTCAACAGCTTGAGCCAACGTCGTTGCCGCATGTTGAGTTCTTTTTGGGTGAAGAAATATTTAAGGATTTTATGATCTGTATAGATCTCCAATTTCTCACCATACAAGTAATGTCTCCATATCTTTAGCGCTAAAACGACTGCTGCCAACTCTAGATCATGAGTAGGATAATTCCTCTCATATTCTTTGAGTTGTCATGAGGCATAGGCTATAACTTTCCCATGTTGCATGAGAACACATCCTAAACCTTTGCCTGAAGCATCGATGTAAATAAAAAATCCCTCCGAACCTGATGGTATTGTCAGAACAGGTGCTGAAATGAGTCTATTTTTGAGTTCTTGAAAACTCTTCTCACATTCCTCACTCCAACCGAATTTTGTATCTTTTCGAGTTAGCTGAGTTAACAGAGTAGCGATTCGAGAAAATCCTTCCATGAATCTCCAATAATAACCAGCTAAGCCCAAAAAGCTACGTACTTCGGTTATTGACTTAGGTTGCTCCCTGCTTTGTATTGCTTCAATCTTCGCCGGGTCAACAGATATTCCATGATTTGATATCACGTGCCCAAGGAATGCTACTTCCTCAATCCAGAACTTGCATTTCTTCAACTTGGCATATAGCTTGTTTTCACGCAGTTTTTGGAGTATCAGCCTCAAGTGTTGCTCATGATCTTCACGGCTTTTGGAGTAAATGAGGATGTCATCAATAAAGATAACCATAAAATAATCCAAATATTCCTTGAATACTCGGTTCATCACATCCATGAAGGCAGCAGGAGCATTAGTCAATCCAAAAGACATGACTAGGAATTCGTAATGCCCGTACCGAGTTCTAAAAGCAGTCTTTGGAATATCATCAATTTTAATCTTTAACTAATGATATCCGAAATGAATATCGATTTTTGAAAAGAATTTGGCATCTTGCAACTGGTCAAACAGGTTATTAATGAGGTAACAGGTACCTATTTTTGATGGTGACATGATTCAACTCCCGATAGTCAATACAAAGTCGCATACTTCCATCTTTCTTCTTTATAAATAGATCAGGAGCACCCCAAGGAGATGTACTATGACGAATGAAACTGATGTCTAACAGTTCCTACAATTGGGTTTTTAACTCCTGAAGTTCAATAGGAGCCATTCGATATTGGGTTTTGGAAATGGGTTTTGTCTTAGGGTTTAACCAAAATAGGTATACATCACCTATTCTCGAGTCGCCAAATACATGGTACATAATACAAATACAATCTTAAATATACAATATGAGTCGTGAGTTTTAATACAAATATTGTCTTCTGCATGATGATTCAAACTCAAAATAAGTCCTCAATACATTTATTAACACACTATTTCATAGAATAGTGAGGACTACTAATGCTATCATCCTCGACCGCCACCCGCTCCCGACTAGTCCCCTCGCTACGCTCTCATTTCCTCAAGAGAACAATGAAAGTAAAAGGGTGAGCTCAACTAGCCCAAAGAAGAAATATTATGACTAAGATAATGCGTAATAAATTATCGTTAGCCTTCAACAATGTTTAAACCGATACAATATAACAAACATCAAGTTTAATCACAAAGCTTAATAAGCAATCCATTAAAAGAGTCAAGTAGAGAATAAAATCTACTATCTTCTATGATTTAAAAGGTTTTTTCATCACTTTTATCACCGAGACTCAAATTTAATAAATAATCCACATCATCCCCGCACTACTACCAAGGATATTCATTAAGATCACAACCACAAATTATCCATGCACTACGGGCCAAGGATATTCGTGGTATTCATCAATGGTCATGATCATGCCAACAACTCGCCCATCAATGCACTACGGGCCAATGAGGACTTTTACCACATCATTTGTAATATTACTACTATGATTATACCGAATAATCCTCGGTCATAATCATACCAAGTCCATCTATGCACCACAAAAGCCACATATGACTTTCAACATAATATAAACATGAGATGATGATGACAATGATATAAGAATTCAATAAAACAAGTTCAAGAATTAATTTATCCAGAACCAATAACGCCCAAATTGTCAACATGATATCGCTTTTGTAGTAAAATTCAAGAATGCTCGTAAGAATATTTCCATGAAAAGATATCGATGAAGCGCAAATATCAAAGATATTCCACTAATTTCATGGAGTATAAAAGCCAAAACTTTAACCAACCGAGTATAATAAAGAATGGAATAACAAAAGAAATCACCAGCATGCGATAATCGCATGCATAATAAATAAAAGTTTCAAAATGTAATAATAAATAATGGAACCAATAAATGCACCACGCATGTAATACATATGATATTATTCCAATGTAATAATAAATAATGGAACCAAATGTCACCACGCGCAAACGCATGCATGCATGTGATATTCCAATGTAATAATAAATAATGGAACCAAAATGTGTCACATGTAACGCATGTCCAATGCATGTGATGTTCCAAATGTAATAATAAAGAATGGAATAATGTAAGAATTTCACCATGTATGCGGTATGATTGCATGATGACAAAGTATTCCAACATAATAATAAAGAATGGAATAATGTAAGAATTTCACCAAGTATGCGTATTCATGATACATAAAGTTATTCCAACATAATAATAAAGAATGGAATAATGTAAGAATTTCACCAAGATGTAGTAGTAGCAGATAGACAAAGTTATTCCAACATAATAATAAAAAATGGAATAATGTAAGAATTTCACCAAGTAATAGAATGTTATTCCAACATAATAATAAAGAATGGAATAAATAAGAATTCACCAAGTATAGGTAGTTCACATACAAAGTTATTCCAATGAATAATAAAGAAAGAATAATAATAATGTAAGTTCTCTTCTCTTCATGAATACAAAAGAAATAATACCCTTACCTTAGAAGAAACCGGATATAGAGTAAGTAGAAGTAAAGAAGTATATTTTTTTTCTTTTTCTCTCTATAGTTTCTCTCTCTAGAGTTTCAAAGAATTCGTAAGAAATAATGAAGGAATGAGCTTCTATTTATAGAGAATGGACCTAATAAGAATTAATTCATGAACTATCCAGATTGATTTACTTTTAAACTGACGGTCCATATTAATTTACTATGCAAAGATTAATAAAATATTCTAATAAAACAAAATCTTTTAAATAAAATATAATATATTCTATTTATAATCTAATAAAAAGTATTCGAATAACTTTATAAAAGTATTCTGCTTTTATATAAAAAGATTTTACTATGCAAAATACTATAACTTTATAAAACTATGCAAATACTATGCATATATATGCATAATATTATATATATATTCTATTTATAGTCTAATAAAACAAATAACTTTATAAAAGTATTCTATTTTATATAAAAATTTTTACTATGCAAACACTATGCAGTACTATGCAAACACTATGCATAATAAAATATTATATATTCTATTTATAATCTAATAAAACAAATAACTTTATAAAAGTATTCTGCTTTATATAAAAAGTTTTCTTCGCTTTTTTATTATTATATTTATAATAATAATAAAACAAAACTTATCACCTTTATTATAATTCACAATATTAATCGACACAATATTGTCGTTCCTGTGAAAGAGGGGGCTTTCCAATAAGGATTTCTCCCTATCATGCAAATTAGGTGACCAAACCTCTCCTCGCGTAACTTCTAGACATCGTTAATATTGCAAATAATAATATTAATAACTTTGTTATCTCAATTATTGATTTAATAATATATAAAATATCGACAATAATTGAATCAAATAACGTGAGATACTATGCAACAATTATCTATAGCAATAATTGAACAAAACCGAGTGACTTCTCACGTAAGATCAATAATCAATACCGTGCTACTACTATGCAACCACGCCAGACATCATCATTTTTTTAACACCGGTGTTTCAACAGCTTTTAATCTGTAAAACTTCCGCCGTTATTTTCATAAAATATTTTTGTCGCTTTCAATCCGACAATAATTCCATTAGGGGGTCCACTAATGATTGTGTCATCAGATTTATATATTCCCCGCTAAAAACGTAATATTCCCCACCAATCTAATATTATATAACAACTCATGCATACTTTTGCAAAATTTATAAATATTACCCACAACTATAACATTATATCAAATCCACACCATAATATTAAAAAAATATTTCGAGAAATTTAAATCTTTATTCATAAAATTTGGGGTCTCACAATCTCCCCCTCCTTATGAAATTTCTCACCTCAAAATTTACGTACGCACTGGTATGCCAAAGAGATGAGGATACCTCACTTCATTTCGCATTCTAACTCTTGAGGTATAACCTTTGAGTGTTGAATACGATCCTTCTTATCCAAGATTTTAACACGATCTCCTCATACGCTAAATCTTCCGCTATCTCGCCTAGTTCTAATTCAATAATGTGGTTCGGTCATCCACATATTTACGTAACATCGATACGTGAAAAACGCTATGAACACGCCGACATACTTTTGGCGTAAAAACGAGTCTATAGGCCACAGCCCTACTCGATCGAGGATTTCAAATGGGCCAATTAAATCGAGGGTTGAGATTTCTCTCTTCATCGATTCTTGCTTCTAGAATAACGCCTCTCTTGACCTTCTTCTTCACATTCATCACCTCCGAGTATGTAGCTTGAGCGATTTTAACTTTATCGATTAAAGTCGATTCTACTCAGATATTCGCTATCTTCACGGGGTCCCTAGAGTCTTTAACTCTATCTTCATCATTTGTAAGTTATACTTAAATGGGTTTTTGTGTTAACAACATCGCACTCAGAAACGATACGATCTTCTACTCAACGCTACCCTACCACGCTCGCTCGCTTCCACGATGATATATGAATGGTATAGTCGTAATCTTCAATAAATTTCGAGCCAACGCCTTTGGCGCATTATACGCTCATTTTGGTTGAAGAAATATTTAAGGGTTTTAGAAATGGGTTTTGTATCGGGGTCAATACAAAATTCGATTTCACGCCTAGGGGGTAGGCTAAGAAGTCTTCAAGAATACGCCAAGAAATTTATTAACAATAGAAATATCATTCAAAATCGCGACTTCATCCAAGACTTGATAAGACGTCACATTGATACCTATCAACTTGCCATCGCTATTCACGACGCCCCCCACGTAAAGTCCGGCTTTTGCATTCCACACAAGGAAGTCACCAACGAAAGGCTCGGGCTCTTTACTTATGGCTTGATATAACAAAGATTAACTTTAGTGGTTTGTTGTTTTGAATTCGCATAACAGTTGGTTAGAATATGAAAGCTAACAACCTTAAAATAAAAGTTAGCATGATGAGTAGTTAACCAATCGATTCCTAAAATCACATCAAAGGCAAGTATTTTCAAAGAGATAAGATCGACAGTAACGTGAAAGTGTCGATTTGAATCAAACAAGATTTATAAATAGTGGAGGTAACGAAGGTTTCTACCTAACGGAGTTTCAACCAATAAGTCAAAGTCTAATTTCTCCGAGTCAAATTTAAACGCTGAGCGCAAGCAAGAGAGAGATAAAAGAATGGGTAGAACCGTATCTAATAAGGTATAGACTTCAAAGAATTTATGATTAACTTACCCGTGATAACTTCGCTCGTTTCCCTCGACAAACGCCTCACTTAAACTACCGGCTTTTGATTTGTCTCGAGACATCCTTTGGCATCACTTATCCCAAATTGACTTGACTTTCACTACACGACAAAATCGAGCTAGGTGACCTTCTTCTTCCACAATTGAAACACGCTTTTGATTGTCACAGATACTTTGACTCGATGTCCCTCCCTCCCCTCCGATTTGAAACATACGACCGGTGGTCGCTTTTTCTTCCTTTGAAACGGGTGTGTCGGTGTCATTGCCTTTCCATCATTATTGAACCTTCTTCTTGAAATTTCCACTTCTATTATCTTGGCCATGATTACCACCGGTGGTTACCATTCTCGGCATGATAATTTCCCCCACGATGGTTATCATTGTTCATGGTGGCTGCTACACCGGTGATTATTATTATCGTGTTGTTGGTCGTTACCTTTTGGTTGTGTGCCGACTCATTATCGCGCCCCAATAATCGAGCCCTATTCACAACATCCTAATATAAACAAAGTTTGTGAGAAATGAGGTATCGACGATATCGGGTTTCAAACCTCTTAGAAACATTCGCGCCATTCTCCTCCTCATTATCAACCAAATGGGATGCAAACCGATAACTCCAAAACTTAGCCTCAGATCATGATACTACCATATTGTTTTGCTCCAACTTGATAAACTCCACCTCCTTCATGTGACGAAATACTTTCGAAAAAGTACTTGTCGCTGAACAATTCTTGAAACTTCTCCCAAGACATCTTCGAAAAAGGCCAGTCGGGTACGCTTTTACGATTCCCACCAAGAATCTTCCTTTCACGCAACATAAAGGTGGCAAAGGAACCTTTTGCTCCTCTGAGCATCCCAAGACATCAAATATCTTGGTGATCTCGCTTTAACCACGCCTCCGCCTTTAAGTGGTTCTCGCTTTCCCAAAAACTCCTCGGTGGTCCCAAGCTCCTTGAATCGCTTAGCGTGACCACCGTGGGTTGCCATTATTTCCACCTATATTTTGAACAGAGTCTCTTACCGATGTCGCATGAATTGCATAAAGCCTCCTAAACATCCCATCGCTCATCATTTGATCAAGGTTGTTATTTACCCGAGGATTATTGCCTTCCCGCATGCACATTATCCTCGGTATCGATCTGCAGTGACTCAACTGCCTCATGTGCTTCATTGCTATCTCAACATTTTCGATGCCATTTTCAAACACCGCCACAAAACAAGGGTTAATTAACATATCACATATTATCCCTATACTCGACCGACCAATTAAATACCAAATAAACTTAGGTAGGTCATACTAGCGAAGGAATTCCCCTCCTCTCCCTCCTAGTTCTTGTCTCACATCTCACCAGGATCAT
The DNA here is from genome assembly GCA_020205605.1 of Panax ginseng. Taxonomy (NCBI): domain Eukaryota; kingdom Viridiplantae; phylum Streptophyta; class Magnoliopsida; order Apiales; family Araliaceae; genus Panax; species Panax ginseng. The sequence continues at coordinate 96,806,446 of CM035129.1, forward strand.
ATCCCTAAGCTTTGATACTAACCGTGACGCCCCCAAAATAGGTATACATCACCTATTCTCGAGTCGCCAAATACATGGTACAAAATACAAATACAATCTTAAATATACAACATGAAATCCGTGAGTTTTAATACAAATATTGTCTTCTGCAGATAAAGATTCAAACTCAAAATAAGTCCTCAATACATTTATTAACACACTATTTCATGTAATAGTGAGGACTACTAATGCTATCATCCTCGACCGCCACCCGCTCCCCGACTAGTCCCCTCGCTACGCTCTCATTTCCTCAAGAGAACAATGAAAGTAAAAGGGTGAGCTCAACTAGCCCAAAGAAGAAATATTATGACTAAGATAATGCGTAATAAATTATCGTTAGCCTTCAACAAAGTTAAACCGATACAATATAACAAACATCAAGTTTAATCAAGAAAATAATAAGCAATCCATTAAAAGAGTCAAGAGAGAATAAAATCTACTATCTTCTATGATTTAAAAGGTTTTTCATCACTTTTATCACGAGACTCAAATTAATAAATAATCCACATCATCCCCGCACTACTACTACCAAGGATATTCATTAAGATCACAACCACAAATTATCCACGCACTACGGGCCAAGGATATTCGTGGTATTCATCAATGGTCATGATCATGCCAACAACTCGGCCCATCAATGCACTACGGCCAATGAGGACTTTTACCACATCATTTGTAACATTACTACCATGATTATACCGAATAATCCTCGGTCATAATCATACCAAGTCCATCTATGCACTACATGTGCCACATATGACTTTCAACATAATATAAACATGAGATGATGATGACAATGATATAAGAATTCAATAAAACAAGTTCAAGAATTAATTTATCCAGAACCAATAACGCCCAAATTGTCAACATGATACTTTTTGAGGAGTAAAAAAATTCAAGAATGCTCGTAAGAATATTTCCATGAAAAGATATCGATGAAGCGCAAATATCAAAGATATTCCACTAATTTCATGGAGTATAAAAGCCAAAACTTTAACCAACCGAGTATAATAAAGAATGGAATAACAAAAGAAATCACCAGTGCACGCGATGATAATCGCATGCATGTGTTATATTCCAAATGTAATAATAAATAATAAAAAGGATCAGTCATGCAGCGCATTCCACGTATGATATGATATTCCAATGTAATAATAAATAATGGAATAAGTGTCATGTAAAAACGCATATACATATGTGATGATATTCCAATGTAATAATAAATAATGGAACCAGTCATGCCAGAACGCATGCATGTGATGTTCCAATAATAATAATAAAAATGGAATAATGTAAGAATTTCACCATGTATGCATTTTGATGTATAAAGTTATTCCAACATAATAATAAAGAATGGAATAATGTAAGAATTTCACCAAGTATAGGTAGTCCATGATATATAAAAGTTATTCCAACATAATAATAAAGAATGGAATAATGTAAGAATTTCACCAAGTATGCGTATATGATAGATACAAAGTTATTCCAACATAATAATAAAGAATGGAATAATGTAAGAATTTCACCAAGTATAGGTAGTTCATGAGATACATAAAGTTATTCCAACATAATAATAAAGAATGGAATAATGTAAGAATTTCACCATGTATGCATGTATTGATTATTGATAGATAAAAGTTATTCCAACATAATAATAAAGAATGGAATAATGTAAGAATTTCACCAAGTATAGGTAGTTCACAGATACAAAAGTTATTCCAATGTAATAATAAAGAATGGAATAATGTAAGTTCTCTTCATGAATACAAAAGAAATAATACCCTAATACCTTAGAAGAAACCGGATATAGAGTAGTGAAGTAGCATAATACTTTTCTTCTTTCTCTCTATAGTTTCTCTCTGTAGAGTTTCAAAGAAATTCGTAAGAAATAATGAAGGAATGAGCTTCTATTTATAGAGAATGGACCTAATAAGAATTAATTCATGAACTATCCAGATTGATTTACTTTTTAAACTGATTTTATCCATATTAATTTACTATGCAAAGATTAATAAAATATTCTAATAAAACAAAATCTTTTAAATAAAATATAATATATTCTATTTATAATCTAATAAAACGAATAACTTTATAAAAGTATTCTGCTTTTTTATATAAAAAGATTTTACTATGCAAACACTATGCAGTACTATGCAAAATACTATGCATAATAGAATATTATATATTCTATTTATAGTCTAATAAAACAAATAACTTTATAAAAGTATTCTGCTTTTATATAAAAAGATTTTACTATGCAAACTATACTATGCATAATACTATACAAAATACTACATATATAACTATATATAATATAACAAATAACTTTATATATTCTATTTATATAAAAATAATAAAAAAGTAAAAACTTTATAAAAGTATTCTTTATTATATAAAAAGTTTTCTATTTTATTACATTTATAATAATAATAAAATAAAAAACTTATCATTTACCTTTATTATAATTCACAATATTAATCGACTGTGTCGCTCCTGTGAAAGAGGGGCTTTCCAATAAGGATTTCTCCCTATCATTAGCGCAAAATTAGTGACCAAACCTCTCCTCGCGTAACTTCTAGACATCGTTAATATTGCAAATAATAATATTAATAACTTTGTTATCTCAATTATTGATTTAATAATATATAAAATATCGACAATAATTGAATCAAATAACGTGAGATACTATGCAACAATTATCAGATAGCAATAATTGAACAAAAAACCCGAGTGACTTCTCACGTAAGATCAATAATCAATACCGTGCTACTATGCAACCACGCCAGACATCGCATTTTTTAACACCGGTGTTTCAACAGCTTTAAATTATATCTGTAAAAAACTTCCGCCGTTATTTTCATAAAAATATTTTTTGTCGCTTTCAATCCGACAATAATTCCAGGGGTCCACTAATGATTGTGCCGCATTTAATATTCCCCGTTAAAAATGAATATATTCCCCACCAAATCAATATTATATAAAAATTGCATACTTTTGCAAAAATTTATAAATATTACCCACAACTATAACATTATATCAAATCCACACCATAATATTAAAAAAATATTTCGAGAAATTTAAATCTTTATTCATAAAATTTGGGAATATTCATGTATCAAAAATAATTTGAATGTAAAAGAAATCATTTTTTTGTCGTGAATAGTACCCCGGGTGAATAGTACCTGAGTGAATAGTGTTTCATGAATAGTACCCCGTGAATAGTACCGTATATATGAATAGTGTCGTATGTATGAATAATACCCATGAATAGTACTCCGACATGAAAAGCTTTAAAATTTAACAAGAATATCTAGAAAAATATTTCAGTGAAACAATACTATATGAAGCACAAATTTCAAGGATATTCTACTAATTTCAAGGAATATAGATGCAATAATTATCAAAATAAGTGTAGAATTAGGAATATGAAATGAAATAATATTACCTACATACTACAGAGTATGGAAGAAAATATTATTTCTTACGAATATTGAATGAAAATAATATCCCTTACCTTAAAAGGAGAGTACTTCTAACTGGTATATCGAGGATATTCTTGAAGAAAACTTGCACTATTTGCAACACTCAAAGTTTACTTAAACTCAAAAGAAATACGCTCAATATTATAGAAGAAGAATTCTCTGATTCTGGTGTGATTTTCATTTCTAAACTAAGATTCTTATTTCTAGGAGAATGGCGGGATACTATTTAGGGGAAAAAATCACGAACTGCACAGTAAATTTCAGACGATTTTGCGGGCGAGAATTATGATTTCACATGATTTTTACTATGCAGCACTATACTGCACTATGCAGTACTATGCAAATACTATGCAGTAGTATGCAATAAAATAAAATATAATATATTCTATTTATAAAAAGTATTATATTTTATATAAAAAGTTTTCTATTTTATTACTATTATAATAATAATAAAATCAAAACAGAGATAACTTTCTACCGACGATTTTTAAAAATGAGTAAGTGGGGGTCCATGTAATAAGCTAAACTTACAACAAATACTTCATAAAAAAACCCTCTATTTATCACAAATCATCTGACTTCTCTAAATATATTTTTAATAACATTTATTGATCATTAATATTATAACTCGCAATATTAACAACCAGATCATTCCCAAGAAAGAGGGGGCTTTACGATAAGGACTTCTCTTTATTGGCGCGCAATTAGATTACCAAACCTTTTTCCTCGACAGAACTTTCTAGACATTGTCAATAATACAAATAATAATATGAATAATTGTGTCGTCTCAATTATTAATTTAATAATATAAATATTATGCAGATGGTATTGTGATAATAATTGAATCAATAATATGAGATACTATGCACCAACTACTGTTGTAATAATTAATTAAAACTGAGTGACTTCTCACGTAAGCATTAATAATCAAAGATATTGTACAATCACCGTAAATAACTTCGTAACCACGCGTACATCGTACTTTTATCATCACCGGTATTTCAAAAGTTAACGATAAAAGCCTTGCCGTTATTTTTTATAAAAAGGTTATTTCTGTCGCTTTCTATATTCGACAGTAATTCCGTTGTGGGGTCCACTAATAATTGTGTCATCATACGTATATTCCCTGATAAAATGAATATTCTCCGACCAAATGAATATTTTATGACAAATTTCTTACTTTACAAAATTTGTAAATATTACCCACAACTATAACATTATATAAAATCCACACCTTATTATTCAAAATAACATTTAGAGAAAATTAAATATTTATTCATAAAAGTCGGGGACATTTCGATAGGCATCTTGTAGGCAGTACGATATGCCCACAAGGCATCATCCAGCTTTTAAGACCAATCCTTCCTGTTAGGGTTCACGATCTTCTCTAGAATGTGCTTGACTTCCCTATTTGATACCTCCGTTTGTCCACTTGTTTGCGGATAATAGGCAGTGGCAATTTTATGGGATACCCCATATTTAGCGAGAAGGGCTTCCAAGTACTTATTGCAGAAATGTAAGTCCTCATCACTAATAATTGCCCGACGTGTGCCAAATCGGGTAAATATATTCTTTCTCAAGAAATTCAGCACAACCTTTGCATCATTAGTAGGCAAGGTAACGGCTTCCACCCACTTAGAGACATTGTCCACAGTGACTAATATATAGAGATTGTTGTACGTGGACAGAAACGGGCCCATGAAGTCTATGCCCCAAACATAGAACAATTCTACCTCCAAAATATTTTGTAGAGGCATTTCATGCCTCTTTGAAATGGTTCCTACTCTTTAGCAATTATCACAACGCAATACATAAAGATGAACATCCTTAAACAAATTTAGCCAGTAGAAACCAGATTGGATCACCTTTGCTACTATTCTTTGCCCACCAAAATGCCCTCCATACTTCGAGGAATGATAGTAATAGAGCACACCCTCAATTTGGCCTGCATATTGTTTGAATAGGAATGGCTCGTCCCACAGATAATGTTTCACATCATTAAGGAATTTCTTCCTCTGTTGATAGCTCATGTTAGGGGGTAACACATTACAAGCAATAAAATTTGTGAAGTCTGCATACCATGGTGTTATGCTTTGAACAACATACAACTGCTCATCCGGGAAAAAGTCATTGATATCTGTCTCACCATCCCCCGAATGAGTTGGGTTTTCCAATCTCGATAAGTGATCTGCAACTTGGTTTTCAGTTCCTTTTTGAATCTCCAAGTAGGAGAAGAACCCATCTAATCAACCTTGGCTTAACATATTTCTAAGAGATAAGATATTTGATTGTCAAATGGTCAGTATACATGATAACCTTGGTTCCGATGAGATATGATAGAACTTATCAAAGGCATATAGTACTGTCAGAAGCTCTTTCTCAGTTGTTGTGTAGTTCAGCTGAGCATCTGTCAAGGTTTTACTGGCATAGTATATCGTGTGAAACACCTTATCCCTACGTTGTCCCAACACGTCTCCAATATTAATGTCATTGGCATTGCACATAAGTTCAAACGAAAAGGTCCAATGAGGAGCCACTACTATAGGAGCTGAGACAAGTTTTTCCTTTAACAATTTAAATGCATCTAGGCAGGCTTCATCAAACTTGAAAGACACGTGCTTTTCCAATAAGCTACATAACAGCTTGGTAATTTTCGAGAAGTCTTGGATGAACTTTCTGTAAAATCCCGCGTGCCCCAGAAAACTTCTTACTCCTTTCATTGATGATGGCGGTGGTAGATTATCAATAACATTGATTTTTGCTCTGTCTACTTCAATCCCGCAAGCAGATATCCTTTGCCCCAAAATAATGCCCTCACTCACTATAAAGTGGCATTTCTCCCAATTCAACACTAGGTTTGTCTCTACACATCTTTTCAGAATGGCAGTCACATTTTTTAGACAATCTTCAAAAGAACTCCCAAAAACAGAAAATTATCTATGGAAACCTCGAGGGTCTATTCCACCATATCAGAAAAGATGGACATTATGCAACGCTGAAACGTTGTAGGAGCATTATATTGCCCGAAAGACATTTTTCAGAAGGCAAAGGTCCCATAAAGACATGTAAATATTGTTTTCTCCTGATCTTCGGTTGCTATAGCAATTTGATTGTAGCCAGAGTATCCGTCAAGGAGATAATAGAATTCATGCCCGGTGAGTCTATCGAGCATTTGGTCAATGAAGGGCAGAGGGAAGTGATCCTTCTGAGTGGACTTGTTCAGCTTCCTATAGTCCATACATACCCTCCATCCAGTAACCTTCCTTGTGGGAATAAGCTCATTATTCTCGTTTGACACTACTGTCATGCTGCCCTTCTTTGGTACGCATTGGATATGACTAACCCAAGGAATGTCTGAGATCAGGTAGATAATGCCCGCGTCCAGGAACTTGATTTTTTCTTTACAGACCACCTCCTTCATAATGGGGTTAAATCACCTCTGATGTTCAATAGAAGGCTTAGACCCCTCCCCGAGTAGGATTTTGTGCATACAGAAAGATGGACTGATTCCTTTAATATCTATGATAGACCACCCCAAGGTTGTTTTATATTGTCTGAGAACTTGAAGTAGTTTCTCTTCCTGAGCATCATCTAAAGATGCAAAAATAATAACTGGCAAGGTGGATGACTCCCCTAGATAGGTATACCGCAAATGGCTTGGCAAAGGCTTGAGATCAAGGATAGGCGGTTCTATAATTGAGGGTTTTGACTTGGAAGTGGATGTTTTTTGATCATTCAGAGATTTGAACTGTTGTTGTAACGGTTTCGATCTCTGGGTGCATCCAACCACTTAGCACACTCAAGATGAGTAGGTTGGTCCATATTACTAGCACCTGTTAAAGTAGCCTCAAGGGAGTTAGAAATGCAGTTTTTAGAAAATACTTCCAACACTAATTTGTCAATCACATTAATTTGGAAGCAACCTTCAGAGGCACTGGGATACTTCATAGACCTGAAAACATTGAATGTTATCTCCTAGTCCTGTACTCTCATCGTCAATTCCCCCTTCTGCACATCTATTAGTGTCCTTCCCATTGCCAGGAATGGTCTTCCTAGGATAATCGGAACCTCCCTATCCTCCTCAAAGTCACAGATAATAAAATCCGCGGGTAAAATGAATTTGTCCACCTTGACAAGTAGATCTTCTACGATCCTCTTTTGGTAAGTAAGATATCTGTCAGCCAGTTATAGGGTCACACTAGTAGGCTTGACCTCATTTGACCCCAACTTCTTATAGATTGATAGAGGCATCAGATTAATACTAGTTCACAAATCATAGGGCTTTGCCGATGAATTGATCCCCTATTATACATGGTATAATGAAACTCCCAGGATCCTTCAACTTTGGTGGAAGCTTATTCTGTAAGATTGCACTACATTCCTCTGTTAGTGCCACTATCTCGTAATCCCTCATCTTCCTCTTTTTGGACAAGATGTCCTTCATAAATTTTACATAGCTAGGCATTTGCTCCAACGCCTCTGCAAATGGAATATTGATAGAAAGCTTCTTAAAAACTTCTAAAAACTTTGAAAATTGTTTATCGAGCTTCTGTTTCTGTAGGCATTGGGGAAATGGTAACTGTTGGATAGAAGAACTAGACTTGTTAATTGTAGGGGTAAGTTTTGTAGGTTCATCCTGTGCATTCTCTTCTCCCCAGACTTATCAAAAATTAACTCCACAATTGGCTCCTCTTCAACCAGTTTCTCTTGCATTGTTGAAGTCTCTCCACCAGTTTCATTTGTCCTTCCACTCTGGAGTGTGACTGCTTTGCATTGCTCCTTGCCATCCCGTTTTGGGTTGAGATCAGTGTCACTTGGCAACATGCCTGGAGGTCAACTATTTAAGGCAGTTGCCAATTGTCCCATTTAGACTTCTAAGTTTCGGATGGATGCCTCTTGATTATTGCTCCTTGTTTCATTCGGAGCTTTATATCTTAAGAAGAGATCTTCCAAGCTGGGCTTCCTGTCCTGTGGAGGTGGGGGTTGGTAAGAACTTTATGGATGCGGTTAGTATTGATTCTAAGTTTGAAAACCAGGAGGATTTGAATATGTTGGTCTGGTGGTAGATGGTTATGCTTGGTTGTTATTAGTGTTGCTCCATGAGAAATTCAGATGATTTCTCAGTCCAGGATGGTAGTGATGAGTAGGTTATATACCTACGAATTGGGTTCCTATTAGGACTTAAACAGTGTTTAATCCAGTTATTTTTGTATAGATTTACGTGTTTATATTTCTTTTGTTTGTAGGTTGCATTACGTGTTAGCTTTGGTACAATGGTGGCACTATGGTGGGAAGCAGCATAGAAGAGCAAAAGAAGACAACAACTATAGTATAGTACCCCACTGGGGCGGGTAAATAATAAAGCAATTACCCCACCGGGGAGGGGGTATATATAGCAGGAAAATTAGCACCCCGCCGGGGTGGGGGTTTCATAGGCTTAAATACCCGTCGGGGCGGGGGTGCACAGAAGGAGAGTTTTGATGCAATTTAAATGTTGTAGTGGCATGAACAGAATGAAATTGGCTTCGATTGGGATTGGAATGGAAACATTTTTATCAGCTTTATAGTGACTTATGCCAAGAGATACAAAAATCAATCAACCATCAATTGCAACTTTTGAAGCCCTAATTTCAGAGAAGATTACAGAGGAACAAAGCAAGGGAGAAAGATCACGAAGATTTAAGAACTTAGTGCAAAGAAGGGTGGTTCTATACTATTCTTGTACTTTAAATTCAGTTTTTGTAAATTGGGATGATGAATTCTTTTATCTATTTAGTTTTTAATTCATTAGTTATAAACTAAATTTCTTATTAAGCTTGCAATGTATCTTTAAAGTGGAACAATGATTATCATACTTTGATTTTAGTTTAACAAAGCTATCTTTTTAGTTCATCTATTATGATTTGTGCATAACTTATGAATTGTTTGATCACCAATTCTATGTTGATTTGTATGGATTTGAGAGATGAGATATGAATCTAGACTTAGTCATAATAGCATGTGTTCATGATTTTTGCATTTTAATGGAATTCTTGATGTATGTTTAGGATAGAAATATACCTAATGTCGCATGTAATTGTGTAAGAATTTGGGATTTAAACCTTCTATAATTGTAATTCACATAGAGATATAGTGAATTAATTAATTAGGGTGTTTAACTTAATTCTATCAATTGTGGATTTAAGTTAATATGGTGTTAGTCCATTGAGAGATGGCTAATTCTATTATCGTGTTCTTGATTAATGAGTTGGGATAGTTAATTAAATTGAAAAGAAGTGTGATAATCTGAGTGAAGCTTAAAGTGAAGTTGTAGGCTTAATTCTCCATTATCTGATTAGAATTTGCGGTAATTAGTTGTGTTGAATTGTTTTGATTTTTAGTTTATTAGTTTTTCAATATTTTTAATCATTAATTCGATTAGTTTAATAAAATTGAAATAATACAAAATTGGTAATTGTTTGATTAGAATTATATTTATCTTTGTGGGAACGATACTCAACTTATCATTGTATTACTTGTTAATCATTGTATTACTTGTTAACGGAAGAATGCAGTGCAATTCTGCAGAAAAAGCTTCCCCCTAAGTTGAAAGATCCGGGGAGCTTTACTATTCCTTGTGCAATTGGTAATCAAGATGTGGGAAGAGCTCTATGTGATCTAGGAGCAAGTATAAATCTTATGCCACTATCCAAATACAGAAAGTTGGGTTTAAAGGAAGCAAAGCCAACAAACATCAGTCTACAACTTGTAGATAGATCAATAACTTATCCATTGGGGATAGTAGAAGATGTGTTAGTAAAAGTTGACACATTGATTTTTCCAGCTGATTTTATGGTGTTAGATTTCGAAGATAAGAATATCCCAATCATCTTGGGGCGACCATTCATTGCAACGGGACGAACATTAATTAACATGCCTAATTGAGAATTAATCATGAAAGTGTTCGATCAGGTAGTGAAAGTGAAAGTGTTCAAAGAAATGCCAATTCCTACTAACAAGGAGGAGAGTGATTCACTACAAAAAATGGGGATTTTTCAACAAACAGTTTTCATTGCTTAATGTGCAAAATTTCGTTGCCAAATACCATTTGCAATGATTTTTTGGTCGTTGGACATTTCGTTGCGCAATGAGCATTGCTAATTGTCTAGCAACAAATTTTTTTTTCATTGCAGAAAGTAATATATTTCGCAACGAAATTTTGTTTTCGTGTAAAATCATAAATCATTTAGCAACGAAATATTTTGTAGCAAATTTATTAAGAAATTTTTACTGAAAAACAATTTTTCGTTGCAAAATACGCCTAATTGGCAACGAAAAGAATCTTTTTATTTTCCAACGAAGATAAAATTCGTTGCATTTGATATACATTTGCCAACGAAGTTTGCCATTACTGAATAATATAAAAATTGTTGCCTTAATTGGTTTTCGTTGCTAATTGTGTAATTTTTGGTAACGATGTTTTGTTGCTAAATGTATAAAATAATCTAGTTATATATTAATTTGCAACAAAATTTTGCGTTGCCGTTGATTTTTTTATGGATAATTATGATGAATTAGTAACGATACTATTTGAAGGTGATTGTTTTTAAAAAGCAACAAAAGTTATTGTCAATTAGCAACGACTCTATACGTTATCGTTTACTTTTCATGTGCAACGAAATTTGTTATGATTTACAACGATATAAATATTGTCTTTTGTTTTGTTATGTAACGAATGTCATAATTATTTTATAAACAAAAATAAATTATGTCTCAATAACCCCATAACAAATTATGAGAGAAATACAAAATAAAATAAAATATTATTAATTAAATAAAATCATCCATTACATGATCATTCATCATCTTTACAATCAAACTTCATACAACTGAAAACTACAAAGCCCGTCTTAGTTGACACTATTTGCCATCAAGAGGTTGACACTAGTTCCATATATAAAAAAAATCAAGAAAGAAATGTTTATAATAGGAAATAATACTTGAGCTTACACAAGAGTTTCAACCACGGTTCATCCTCCAGGTATTCTGCCAATATTAAAATAGCATCACCCACACACCAATAAAGAGGTTCATTAAGGAATTTAAAGACCTTTGAAAATCTCTTGTCCGTCTCACAATCAAGTCCTGGGTGTGCATTTTGTAAGGTCATCAGCAGCACCTACAAAAGTAGTACAAAATGGAAAATAGTTGAATAATCTTGTGCAAAAAACAATATTATGTTTACTTCTATAATAAATTAGATGGTTCACAATGGTGAATCTATGATTAACCTTCATTGGAGAATACTTGGAGAATGGTGCATGGCCATGAGCAGGTTCTAGTGTTGTTATTCCAAATGACCAGATGTCCACTCTGTTTACAAAAAATATATCATCTAAGAATGCAGTATTATATATACATAATAATATAATATATATCCATACATCAATGAAATAACAGAAAAAATAGAGAAGCAGAGAAACATTGATCCTAAAAGTCACCCACTCACTTGAAGTCATATCCATGCAATTGCTACATAACTTCAGGAATAATACTGAGAAAAAACATTGTAACATTAGCGAACAACACCTTGAAGTCAACAACGAAATCCATTTGTTACAAATGGTGACAGATATTAAGATCTCAAATATGCAAATATCAAGGACCTAGAGAGGAAAACATACCAGTAAAGAGTTCCAACAAAAGTATTAATCAAAACACGTTATTTTTAACAAAAGTATTAATCAAAACACGTTAATCAAAACACGTTATTTTTCTATTTATTGTGGTAATTTTGGATGTAGCCATCTAATAGTTTTCTCTACAAAATCTCTTCTTTTTATTGGTATTGCAGAAAGGCATTGCCTACATGGACAGACCAAGTGAGAATATGTTCTGATAATGGTATAAAAGGTTCCAGTGATGATGGCTTTAGTTGGAGGAAGTATCATCAGAAAGACATTTTAGGTGCTAAATATCCTAGGTAAGAGATCCACTATGTTAATGTAAATGAAAGAAGAGTACTTCTTTTGATAGTCAGCATGATGATAAACAAATACCAGTAGAATACAAGTCTTCTGATAACAATGCAAGTAGGGACGTATAGTTACATCAATAATCCAAAAGTAAAAACTAATTTTAATGTGAGTATATTTTCATTTAAATAAATAAAAAATTAATGGTACCTTGTTCATTTATGTAGAAGCTATTATAGATGCACATATCGTAACACTCAAACCTGCTAGGCTACAAAGCAAGTGCAAAGATCAGATGAGGACCCTGCTTTATTTGAAATCACATACACCAAGCTAGCCATGCAATTGCACCACCGACATCACCAGAAAAGCAAGAACAAAAGCATAAGAACCGTTACAATAATCATCAACAGCAGCAGCATCCAGATGAGAACCTTTTTAACCTTCGAGCAAACCTAAGAGTCAAATCAGAGGACTTGAACAAGAAAGATATGTATGATCCTTTCTCTTTTCCTTCTGCATTTGGATGCCTGACAAGTGAAAGCCAACTTTCATTTTCAACACCGATTAATAACAATCTGACGGGTAGTTTCTCTTCGTTTATCTCTCCGGCCATATTTGGATCACCATTTATCTCTCCGGCCACATCTGGTTCAAGCTACTTCTCAGTTTCACCCTAACAAATAAACAACTTTGGAAAGGTTTCAGAGTCTGATTATATAGATATAATCTCAGCCAATACAACAACCACCAATTCCCCAATTATGGACTTGGATTTCTCCCTTGATTAAGTTGATCTCGATCAAAATTTTCCATTTAACACCATAGGATTTTTTGTAAGACCCCAACTTTTTGAATAAAGAGGAATTTTCTATAAATATTATTTTGAATATTATGGAGTGAATTTGATATAATATTATAGTTGTGGATAATATTTATAAATTTGGCAAAGTATGCAAGTTATTATATAATATTCGATTGGTCGGCGAATATTCGTTTTAACAGGGAATATTCGTAGGATGACACAATCATTGGTGGACCCCACAACAGAATTATTATCGGATTGAGAAAACGACAAAAATAAAATAACGGCAAAAGTTTTACCGTTAATTGTTAGAATACCTGGTGGTTAAAATACTGTAATACGCGTTGTTGCACAGTAGCACACGGTATTGCACAATATTTTTGAATTATTGATTCTTACGTGCGAAGGTACTACTCAATAATTGTTACAGTAGTTACTATTCAATATTTTATTTTATTGATTCAATAATTGATGAGTTGATATTTTATATTATTGTTATTTCAATAATTGTCAACGCACAAGATTTCCCATTATCAAATCAATAATTCATATTATTTGAATAATATTATTAGATAAAGATTATTGGCAATGTCTAGAAAGTTCTCACAAGGAGAGGTTTGGTCACCTAATTGCGCTAAAAGTAAGGAGAAATCCTTATCTAAAGCCCCCTTTCCTCGAACTACCGTTGTCATTATTATTGTGATTCTCAGAATATTATTTGTGAATAATTATTTATTGATTTATATGATAAGAAAATATTTATTTTATGTGGACATAAATGATAGATAGGAAAATATTTTTTTATGTGGTTATAAATGAAGGAATTAATGTTGGGGTGTTTTATCAAGATTTTTGCTCAAGGAGTTATTTAAAATCAAATCCAAGTGTTCTTAAAGCTCTATCATGTGAGTTATAATTTTGATCGAATCACTGGATCGTTGTGATTTTTGGATATGTTATACATATATTAGTTAAGTATATGTCCATAAATTTTGAACCGTTAAAAATTAGTGTATGCTTTGTTATGATTTTTAAAAGGTGTTAAAAATCATCCGTTTGTGGATTTCGAATATTTTCTGTCTAGAATTTGGAAAAACATAAAGCTACAAAGTTGTAGAGAATTCGATTTCGTGTGGAATGGACATAAAATTCGTATTTTTCTGATAAAAAGGAAATTTATTATGAATTACTAAAGTTTCAGAAAATAAAATATTTTTTTATTAAAAATGGGTGGGACCCACTTTTGTTTTTCAAACTTGTGGGTCAAATTTTTGTTCAAAGTTGATTGCTCATTTGGTGGTGGCATAAAGATTGAAATAATAATAATAATAATAATAATAATAATATTTTATTATTTTAGTCTCCTATGACGTTTCTAAAGATTTTTCTATAAATAAAGCGCTTAAGTTAGAATTGAAAATCACACCGTAATCGAGAATTTTTCTTCTATAATATTGAGCATATTTTCTTTCGAAGTTTTAGAAAGCTTTGAGCGTAGAAAAATAAAGGAAAGTTTTTTCAAGAATATCCCCGCCATACCAGTTGGAATATTCTTCTTTTCAAGGTAAGGGATGTTATTTTTGTTCAATATTCGCTTGAAATAATATTTTCTTCTATACTCTGTAGTATGTAAGTAAAATTATTTTGTTTTAGATTTCAAATTTTATACTCGTTTGTTAAAATTTTGGTTTCTATACTCCATTAAATTAGTAGAATATCCTTGATATTTGTGCTTCATCCAGTATCTTTTCATGGAAATGTTATTCTGAGCATTCTTGATAAGTTTTAACTTTTTCGTACCGGAGTACTATTCACGGGGTTACTATTCCTGAAGTACTATTCACGGGGTACTATTCACTCGAGTACTATTCACCCAGAGTACTATTCATGATAAAATTGATTCGTTTTCGGTCCAAATTATTTTTGGTATAATATTATTCTTGAATTTTACTTCACAAAGCAAAGATCATGTCGATAATTTGACGTTATTGATTTCTCGATAAATTAGATTATAAATCTTTAAAAATTTATTCTTGAACTTATTTTATTGAATTCTATATCATTGTCATCATCCTCATGTTTATATTCTCATTAAAAGTCATCTGTGGGCCTCAGTAAGTGCATAGATGGACTTGGTATGATTATGACCAGTGATTAATCGGATAATCATGACCGTAATGTTACAAATGATGTGGTAAAAGTCATCATTGGCCTGTAGTGCATCGATGGATGCTTATTGGCATGATCATGACCATCGATGAATACACTAATATCCTCGCCGTAGTAGTGTATGGATAATTTGTGGTCGTGATACTAAATAATATCCTCGGGCGTAGTGTGGGTGATTCATTCATGATGTGGAATATTTATTGTCGAGTCTCATCGATAAAAGTGATGAAAACCTTTTAAATCATGTAAGATAGTAGATTTTATTCTCTACTTGACTTCTTCTAATGGATTGCTTTATTCCACCGCAGCTTAAACTTGATGTTTGTTATATTTTATAAGTTTAACACTGTCAAGGCTAACGATAAATTATTCTCGCATTATCTTAGTCATAATATTTCTTATCGGGCTAGTTGAGCTCACCCTTTTGCTTTCATTGTCCTCTTCGTGAAATGAGAACGTAGTGGGACTAGTCGGGGAAACCGAGTGACTATCCGTATGATAGAATTAGTAGTCCTCACTATTCTATGAAATAGTGTGATAATAAATGTATTGAGGACTCTATTTGAGAGTGGATATTGTCTAGAAGCCAATATTCTTGTTTAAACTCTCAATTATGTTTTGTCGTATTTTTTTACGATAGTTGTATTATTAAGTTGGATTTGAATTTTGTACCATGTATTTGGCACTCAAGATGGGTGATGTATACCTATTTTGGGGGCGTCACAACTTGGTATCAAAGCTTAGGGATATGATCCCCGGCCGAGATGTGAGACAAGAACTAGGAGGGAGAGATGGTGAATTGTTCGCTAGTATGACCTACCTAAGTTTATTTGGTATTTAATTGGCTCACGTGAGTATAGGGATAATATATGGCATGTCAATTAACCCTTATTTTGTGGCAAGATTTGAAAATGACATCCGAGAATGTTGAGAATAAAGAATGGAGCACAGAGAGACCGCTGAGTCTCCACAGAGCAACAATCAGGATAATGTGCATCAGGAAGGCAACAATCCTCAGGCAAACAACAACACTTACCAAATGATGAACGATGGAATGTTCAGAGGCTTTTTGCAATTCATGCAAAATCAGGTAAGAGAGAATCCTATCCGAAATGCAGGTGGAAACACTGGCAACTCTTGAATGGTCACTGCTAAACAGTTCAAGGAGCTGGGACCAACAGAGTTTTTTGGAGAGCCAAAACCACTTAAGGCGGAGACGTTGATAAAGCAGATCAACAAGATATTTGATGTCTTGGGATGCTCCGAGGAGCAAAAGGTTCTCTTTGCCACCTTCATGTTGCGAGCAGAGGCAGATTACTGGTGGGAATCTGTAAAGAGTACTCAACCTGCCGCACTGAAGATGTCTTGGGAGAAGTTCCAAGAACTGTTCAATAACAAGTACTTTTCTGAAATTATTCATCATATGAAAGAGGTAGAGTTCATTAAACTAGAGTAAAACAACATAACCGTGTCGTAGTACGAAGCCAAGTTTGCCGAGTTGTCCCGGTTTGCGTCCCATTTGGTTGATAATGAGGAGAGAATGACGCAAATGTTTCTAAAAGGTTTGAAACCCGAGTTACGTCAATACCTTATCTCTCATAAACTGTGTTTGTATTCAGATGTTGTGAATAGGGCTCAGTTATTGGAGCGCGATAATGAGTCAACCCAACCAATAGAGAGCAACCGGCAAAATGATAATACTAGTGGTAGCAGTCATCGAAGCAGTGACAACAAGCGTGGAGGGAATCAACAGGCCAGAAATGGTAACCACTTCAGTGGTAATCATGGCCAAGATAATAAGAATGGAAATTTCAAGAAGAGGAGATTCAACAATGATGGAAAGACGTCAGCACCAGCACCTGTTGTTAAGGAAGGAGAACAACCACCTATCATATGCTTCAAATGCAGGGGGAGGGACACATCACCCAAACTCACGCGATGCCATCTAAAGCATGATATAATTGTGGAAGAGAAGGTCACCTAGCCCGATTTTGTCATCATTCAAAGACAAGTCCAAATGGGATGGAGGCACCAAAGGCCGCCCCGTAAAAGTTAAAGCCGAGAGTTCAAGGAGAGCATTTGTCGTGACCTCCCGAAAGTAAGGAACCCGAACGAGGTCATCACGTAAGCTTATCATAAACTCTAAATAAGTCTATACCTTATTTGATACCGGCCTACCCATTCTTTTATTTCTCCTACTTGCGCTCAACGCTTAAATTTGACTCAGAGAAATTAAACTTTGACTTATCTCTCATTGAAACTCCGCTGAGAGAAACCTTCATTACATCCACTGTTTATAAGTCTTGTTTGGTTCAAATCGGTACCCTCACATTACTTGTCAATCTTATTTCATTGAAAATACTTGCATTTGACGTAATTCTAGGGATTGATTGGTTAACTACTCATTATGCAAAAATTGATTGTTTTTGTAAGGTTGTTAGCTTTCATATTCCTAACCAACCTATTATGCGAATTCAAGCAACCAAACAATTAAAATCAATCACTGTCATCTCAAGCCATAAAGTTATTTGTTTATAGAAAAAATGGATGTCAATCTTTTATAGCTCATGTCACAAATTTAAGCAAGAATACGTCAGTTTTGAATGATATTTCTATTATTAATAAATTTCCTGACGTATTCCCTGAAGAACTTCCTGGCCTACCCCCAGAGCGTGAAATTGAATTTTGTATCGACCTTGAACCTGGTACAAAACCCATTTCCAAATCCCCATATAGAATTGCTCCTATTGAACTTCAGGAGTTAAAGACCCAATTATAGGAATCGTTAGACATCGGTTTCATTCATCCTAGTACGTCTCCTTGGGGTGCTCCTGTTCTATTCTTGAAGAAGAAAGATGGGAGTATGCGACTTTGTATTGATTATCGGGAGTCGAATCATGTCACCATCAAAAATAGGTACCCATTGCCACGTATTGATGACCTGTTTGACCAGTTATAAGGCACCAAATTCTTTTCAAAGATCAATCTTCATTTCAGATGTCATCAGTTAAAGATTAGAACCAATGAAATTCCAAAGACGACTTTCAGAACTCGGTACAGGCATTATGAATTCCTAGTCATGTCTTTTGGATTTACTAATGCTCCTGTTGCCTTCATGGATATGATGAACCGAGTATTCAAGGAATATTTGGATCACTTTGTGGTCGCCTTTTATTGATGACATCCTCATATATTCCTAAAGCCGTGAAGATCATGAGCAACACTTGAGGTCGATACTCCAAAAGCTTCGTGGAAAACAAGCTTTATGCAAAGTCAAGAAATACGAGTTCGCTTGAGGAAGTAGCATTCCTCGGGCACGTAGTATCAAGTCATCGAATATCTGTTGACCTTTGACAAAGATTGGAACTATTCAAAGTCGAGAACCTAAATCAAGGACCAAAATACGTAGCTTTCTGCTTAATTGGGTTATTATCGGAGATTCGTAGAAGGGTTTTCTCTAATCACTACTCCATTAACTCAACCGACTCGTAAAAGATACAAAATTTGGTTAGAGCGTGGAATGTGAGAAGAGTTTTCAAGAACTCAAGAGGAGACTCATTTAAGCACTGCTCGACAATACCATCCGCTCTTGAGGGATTTGCCATCTACGTGATGCTTCTTGCAAAGGGTTAGGATGTGTTCTCATGCAACATGGGAAAGTCATAGCCTATGCCTCTCGACAACTCAAAGAATATGAGAGGAATTATCCTACTCATGATCTAGAGTTGGCAGCTGTTGTCTTTGCACTTAAAATTTGGAGGCATTACCTGTATGGAGAGAAAGTGGAGATCTTTACGGATCATAAAAGCCTCAAATATTTCTTCACTCAAAAGGAACTCAACATGCGACAATGACTTTGGATTGAACTGTTGAAAGATTATGATTATACCATCCAATACCATCCTAGAAAAGCGAACGTGGTAGCTGACGCATTGAGTAGAAGATCATATGCGGGTACAAGTGTGATATTGTCAACGCAAAGGCCCATTTTGTATGACTTGCAAAGGATGGAGATAGAGTTAAAGACTCCAGGGACCCATGTGATTATGGCAAATATACGAGTAGAACCGACTTTGATCGATAAAGTTAAAGCTGCTCAAGCTACAGACCTGGAGCTGATGCATATGAGGAAGAAAGTGCACAAAGGTGTTATGCCGGAAGCAAGAATTAATGAAGAAGGAATACTTCGAGTCAACTCCAGACTTTGTGTTTCTAATGACCCTGATTTAAAGTATAAAATCGTGATGGAGGCGCACAACACACCGTTTGCAATCCATCCTAGGAGTACCAAAATGTATCATGATCTTCGACATACATTTTGGTGGAGCAATAGGAAGAGAGAGATAACAGAGTTTATCTCAAGGTGTTTAACTTGTCAACGAGTCAAGGAGGAACATCAAGTACCAAAAGGTCCATTACAACTACTTGAAATTCTAGAATGGAAGTGGGAGAACATTACCATGGATTTTGTTACCGGTCTTCCCAGGGTTTCTCAAGGCATAGATGCGATTTGGGTCATTGTTGATAGATTGACCAAGTCGGCTCATTTCTTACCTATACGTGAAACTTATACACTTGAACGTCTTGCTTGTATGTACATAAATGAGATTGTAAGACTGCATGGTATGCCAGTATCCATAGTTTTTGATCGAGACCCTAGATTCACTTCACGATTTTAGGTTAGTTTGCAGAAAGCTATGGGCACGGATTTACGATTTAGCTCAGCATATAATCCTCAAATGGACGGGCAGTCGGAGAGGACTATTCAAACTCTTGAAGATCTATTAAGACTCTGTGTCCTTGACTTCAAGGGAAGTTGGGACAAGTTCTTACCATTGGTGGAGTTTTCCTAAAACAACAGTTATCAAGCAAGTATTGACATGGCTCCATTCGAGGCGTTGTATGGAAGAAAGTGTCATTCTCCAGTATGTTGGGATGAGGTGGGTGAAACAACGTTGTTGGGACCGGAGTTGGTACATATGACTACGAAAAAGATTCAAACGATCCGACAAAGTATAAAAACCTCACAAGATCGACAAAAGAGTTATGCTGATCTCCATCGAAAGGACGTGAAATTCAATATTGGAGAACATGTGTTGTTACGTGTTGCTCCATGGAAAGGAGTTACGAGATTTGGAAAGAGAGGAAAGCACAATCCTCGATTCATTGGCCCATTTTTAATCCTCGAACGAGTAGGAACTGTGGCCTATAGACTTGCCTTACCGCCAAGTATGTCTCGTGTTCATAATGTTTTTCATATATATATGTTACGAAAATATGTGAAAGACCCGAACCACATTATTGAGTTAGAACCAGATGAAATAGCGGAAGATTTAACGTATGTAGAGGTTCCCGTTAAAATCTTGGATAAGAAGGAGCATATTTTACGCTCCAAGGTTATACCTCAAGTCAAAGTTTTGTGGAGAAACCACGATGTTGAGGAAATGACCTGGGAGTTAGAATCAAATGAAATCAAGGTATCCTTACCTCTTCGACATACCGTATATGCACCCTAATTTTGAGGGCGAAATTTCATAAGAAGGGGAGGTTGTAAGACCCCAACTTTTTGAATAAAGATGAATTTTCAATAAATATCATTTTGAATATTATGGAGTGAATTTGATATAATATTATAGTTGTGGATAATATTTATAAATTTGGCAAAGTACGCAAGTTGTTATATAATATTCGATCGGCTCTGAGAATATTCGCTTTAACAGGAATATTAGTACGACGGCAGACAATCATCATTGGTGGACCCCACAAATGTAATTATTGTTTGATTGAGAAAACGACAAAAATAAAATAACATAATGAAAGTTTTACGCTTAATCGTTAGAATACACGTGGTTAAAATAAAGTAATACGCTGTTGTTACACAAGCAAGACACTATTGTATAAAAGATTTTTGAATTATTGATTCTTACGTAAGAAGGCACTACTCAATAATTGTTACAAAGAATTACTGCTCAATATTTTATTTTATTGATTCAATAATTGTTGCGTTGATATTTTATATTATTGTTATTTCAATAATTGTCACCGCACAAGATTTCCCATTATCAAATCAATAATTCATATTATTTGAATAATATTATTAGATAGCATTATTGGCAATGTCTAGAAAGTTCATCAAGGAGAGGTTTGGTCAACTAATTGCGCTACCAAGAAGGAGAAATCCTTATCTGAAAGCCCCTCTTCCTGAGAACTACCGTTGTCATTATTATGATTCTGTAATATTATTTGTGAATAATTATTTATTAATTTATATGATAAGAAAATAATTATTTTATGTGGACATAAATGATAGATAGGAAAATATTTATTTTATATGGTTATAAATGAAGGAATTAATGTTGGGGTGTTTTAACAGTCTTTTTGTCAGAATGGGGGTATTAAAAATCAAATCGGTGTTCTTAAAGCTCTATTGCGTGAGTTATAATTTTAATCCGACCGTTGGATCGTTGTGATTTTTGGATATGTTATACATATATAAGTTGAGTATATGTCCTTAAATTTTGAACCGTTAAAAATTAGCGTATGATTTGTTATGATTTTTAAAAGGTGTTAAAAATCATTCGTTTGTGGATTTTAGATATTTTCTGTCTGGAATTTGGAAAAACTTAAAATTACAAAGTTGTAGAGAATTCGATTTCGTGTGGAATGGACATAAAATTCGTATTTTTCTGATAAAAGGGATATTTATTATGAATTACTGAAGTTTCAAAAAATAAAATATTTTTTTATTAAAAATGGGTGGGACCCAGTTTTATTTTTTAAACTTGTGGGCTGACTTCTTGTTTCAAGTTGGCTGCTCATTTGGTGGGTTCCGTAAAGATTGGAAATAATAATAATAATAATAATAATAATAATAATAATAATAATAATAATAATAATAACAATAATAATTTATTATTTTAGTCTCCTATGGCGTTCTAGCATTTTCCTATAAATAGGCGCTTAAGTTAGAATTGAAAATCACACCAGAATCAGAGAATTCTTCTTCTATAATATTGAGCTTATTTCTTTCGAGTTTTAGAAAGCTTTGAGCGTAGAAAACAGTGAAAGTTTTCTTCAAGAATATCCTCGCCATACTAGTTGGAATACTCTTCTTTTCAAGGTAAGGGATGTTATTTTTGTTCAATATTCGCTTGAAATAATATTTTCTTCCATACTCTATAGTATGTAAGTAATATTATTTCATTTTAGATTTTGAATTCTATACTCGTTTGTTAAAATTTTGGCTTCTATACTCCATGAAATTAGTAGAATATGCTTGATATTTGCGCTTCATCCAGTATCTTTTCATGGAAATGTTATTCTGAGCATTCTTGATAAGTTTTAACTTTTTCATTCCGGAGTACTATTCACGGGGTTACTATTCCCGAAGTACTATTCATGGGGTACTATTCACTTGAGTACTATTCACCCGGAGTACTATTCATGATAAAATTGATTCATTTTCGGTCAAAATTATTTTTGGTATAATATTATTCTTGAATTTTACTCCATAAAGCAGTATCATGTTGACAATTTGGACGTTATTGATTTCTGGATAAATTAGATTATAAATCTTTCTAAACTTATTCTTGAACTTGTTTTATTGAATTCCTATATCATTGTCATCATCCTCATGTTTATATTCTGTTGAAAGTTATTTGTGGCCTGTAGTGCATAGATGGACTTGGTATAATTATGACCAAGGATTATTCGGTGTAATCATGATCGTAATGTTACAAATGATGTGGTAAAAGTCCTCATTGGCCCGTAGTTCATTGATGGATAGTTGTTGGCATGATCATGACCATTGATGAATACACGAATATCCTTGGCCATAGTGCATGGATAATTTGTGGTCATGATACTAAAGAATATCCTTGGTCGTAGTGCAGGGGTGATTCAATGATGTGGATTATTTATTAAGCTGAGTCTCAGTGATAAAAGTGATGAAAAACCTATTAAATTATAGAAGATAGTAGATTTTATTCTCTACTTGACTCTTCTAATGGATTGCTTGTTCCGCTGCAGTTAAACTTGATGTTTGTTATATTTTATCAGTTTAACACTGTTGAAGGCTAACGATAAATTATTCTGCATTATCTTAGTCATAATATTTCTTACTGGGCTAATTGAGCTCACCCTTTTGCTTTCATTGTCCTCTTCAGGAAATGAGAACTTAGCTGGGACTAGTCGGGGAATGGAGTGATGGTCTAGATGATAGCATTAGTAGTCCTCACTATTCTATGAAATAGTGTGATAATAAATGTATTGAGGACTCTATTTGAGAGTGGATATTGTCTAGAAGGCAATATTCTTGTTTAAACTCTCATTTATGTTTTGTCGTATTTTACACGACAGTTGTATTATTAAGTTGTATTTGAATTTTGTACCATGTATTTGGCGACTCAAGATGGGTGATGTATACCTATTTTGAGGGTGTCACATTTTTCACAATATTCCTCAAAAATTTCAAGAGACGGTAGAGAAACAAGTTTTGTACAAAGCTACAAAATAACATAACTTCAATATGCTAGCCAAGGGTTTTAGACTAGTATAGTAGTAACTATAATATCTTTATCCACTTTAATATAGATGTAATATCTTCTAGTGTACTTAAGAATTTCTTTGAGAATGAAAACATTGTAGCAACACCCCAAATGCCAAACTGGCTAATGAATATTTTAACCTCGGTAATTCAACAATGCAACAGTCATCAATTTGGGCTAGAGGACTGATATTAGATAAGCTAATGAAGCTTTTTCTAGACAAACATCCCTGATCCCACAAGAATGTTTAGGTATTCAATCCCAAAATTAAAAAACATCAAATCTGAGCTCTTATTTTAAAAGCCTGGAAATACAATACACAACTTAAAGAAAGAAACAGAATTCCCTGCCATTAATCAAAAATTCATCATACACACCATCATCCATCATATCAAGTAAAAGAAAAAGGAAGATTTCAATCCCCAATAAACACATAAGGCAGCACGAAAATTCAATATTGAATTATAATCTAGAAAGTTAATTTCAAGATAATTATTAGAATTATAATCTAGAAAGTTAATTTCAAGCTAATAATTTCAAGCTAATTATTAGACTTCAATATTGAATTATAATCTAGAAAGTTAATTTGAAGCTAATTAATTTCAAGCCATTCTGCCGCTCAGGGTTTTGCTGATTTGTCTATTAATCAAAAAGTTCAATTTGCAATGTCATTATTAGTGTCCAAATTGGAAAGCCTTAAAGCACAAGAAGTCAATCAGTGATGTATATTTGAAGAGGCAATCACTTACGATGCCTCATTGAGCTATTAGCTCCTGCATTCTTCTTTACCTGATAGCTTCGAGCTCCGGATCAGCCTGAAATGCAACAATAAATGGTTCGAATGCAAGCTCCCATTAATGTGTGACGCCCCCAAAATAGGTATACATCACCCATCTTGAGTCACCAAATACATGGTACAAAATTCGAATACAACTTAATAATACAACTGTCGTGTAAAATATGACAAAACATAATTGAGAGTTTAAACAAGGATATTGCCTTCTAGACAATATCCACTCTCAAATAGAGTCCTCAATACATTTATTATCACACTATTTCATAGAATAGTGAGGACTACTAATTCTATCATCTGGACCGTCACTCGTTCCCCGACTAGTCCCAGCCTACGTTCTCATTTCCTGAGAGGGACAATGAAAGCAAAAGGGTGGCTCAACTAGCCCAAAGGAGAAATATTATGACTAAGATAATGCAGAATAATTTATCGTTTGCCTTCAACAGTGTTAAACTGATAAAATATAACAAACATCAAGTTTAACTGCAGCGGAACAAGCAATCCATTAGAAGAGTCAAGTAGAGAATAAAATCTACTATCTTCTATGATTTAAAAGGTTTTTCATCACTTTTATCGATGAGACTCAGCTTAATAAATATTCCACATCACTGAATCACCCATGCACTACGCCTAAGGATATTCTTTAGTATCACGACCATAAATTATCCATGCACTACGGCCAAGGATATTCGTGTATTCATCAATGGTCATGATCATGCCAACAACTGTCCATCAATGCACTACGGGCAAATGATTACTTTTACCACATCATTTGTAACATTACGGTCATGATTATACCGAATAATCCCTGGTCATAATCATACCAAGTCCATCTATGCACTAAAGGCCACAGATGACTTTTAATAGAATATAAACATGAGGATGATGACAATGATATAGGAATTCAATAAAACAAGTTCAAGAATAAATTTTTAAAGATTTATAATCTAATTTATCCAGAAATCAATAACGTCCAAATTGTCAACATGATACTGCTTTGTGAAGTAAAATTCAAGAATAATATTGTACCAAAAATAATTTGGACCGAAAACGAATCAGTTTTATCATGAATAGTACTTCGGGTGAATAGTACCCCATGAATAGTACTTCAGGAATAGTAACCCCGTGAATAGTACTAAGGATATTCTACTAATTTTATGGAGTATAGAAGCCAAAATTTTAACAAACGAGTATAAAATTCGAAATCTGAAGCGAAATAATATTACTTACATACTACAGAGTATGGAAGAAAATATTATTTCAAGCGAATATTGAACAAAAATGACATCCCTTACCTTGAAAATAAGAGTATTCCAACTGGTATGGCGGGGATATTCTTGAAAAAAACTTACACTATTTTCTTAGCTCAAAACTTTCTAAAACTCGAAAGAAATACGCTCAATATTATAGAAGAAAAAATTCTCTTATTCTGGTGTGATTTTCAATTCTAACTTAAGCGCCTATTTATAGGAAAATGCTAGAACGCCATAGGAAACTAAAATAATAAAATATTATTATTATTATTATTATTTCCAATCTTTATGCCACCCACCAAATGAGCAGTCAACTTGGAACAAGAATTCAGCCCACAAGTTTGAAAAACAAAAGTGGGTCCCACCCATTTTTAATTAAAAAATATTTTATTTTCTGAAACTTCAGTAATTCATAATAAATTTCCCTTTTATCAGAAAAATACGAATTTTATGTCCATTCTACACGAAATCAAATTCTCTACAGCTTTGTAGCTTTATGTTTTTCCAAATTCTAGACAGAAAATATTCGAAATCCACAAACGGATGATTTTTAACACCTTTTAAAAATTATAACAAAGCATACACTAATTTTTAACGGTTCAAAATATACTCAACTAATATATGTATAACATATCCAAAAATCACAATGATCTAACGGTCGGATCAAAATTCTAACACACGCAATAGAGCTTTAAGAACACCGATTTGATTTTTAATAACTCCCTTCCGACAAAAATACTGATAAAACACCTCAACATTAATTCCTTCATTTATAACCACATAAAAAAATATTTTCCTATCTATCATTTATGTCCACATAAAATAAATATTTCCTTATCATATAAATCAATAAATAATTATTCACAAATAATATTACAGAATCACAATAATGACAACCAGGCCGTTCCCAGGAAAGAGGGGGCTTTCCGATAAAGATTTCTCCTTACTTGCGCGCAATTAGGTGACCAAACCTCTCCTTCACAGGACTTTCTAGACATTGCCAATAATGCTATCTAATAATATTATTTAAATAATATGAATTATTGATTTGATAATGGGAAATACTGTGCAGTGACAATTATTGAAATAATAATAATATAAAATATCAACGCATCAATTATTGAATCAATAAAATAAAATATTGAACAGTAACTACTGTAACAATTATTGAGTAGTGCCTTCGCACGTAAGAATTAATAATTCAAAAATATTGTGCAATACTGCGTGCTTCTTGTCGGCAACAACGCCAGACATACAGATTTTTAACCACTAGGTATTCTAACGATTAACGGTAAAACTTTCGTTATTTATTTTATTTTTAATCGTTTTCTCAATCGACAATAATAATTTCGTTTGGGGGTCCATTAATGATTGTGTCGTCGTATTTAATATTCCCTCCTGTTAAAGCGTATATTCCCCGACCAATCGAATATTATATAACAACTTGCGTACTTTGCCAAATTTATAAATATTATCCACAACTATAATATTATATCAAATTCACTCCATAATATTCAAAATGATATTTATAAAAAATTCATCTTTATTTAAAAAGTTGGGGTCTTACAACCTCCCCTTCTTATAAAATTTTGCCCTCGAAATTAGGGTACGTACCTGGTATGTCAAAGAGGTAAAGATACCTTGATTTCATTTCAAATTCTAACTCCCAGGTCATTTCCTCAACATCGTGGTTTCTCCACAAAACTTTGACTTGAGGTATAACCTTGGAGCGTAAAATATGCTCATTCTTATCCAAGATTTTAACAAGAACCTCTTCATACGTTAAATCTTCCGCTATTTCATCCGGTTCTAACTCAATAATGTGGTTCGGGTCTTTCACATATTTTCGTAACATAGATATGTGAAAAACATTATAAACATAAGACATACTTGGCGGTAAGGCTAGTCTATAGGCCACAGTTCCTACTCGTTCGAGGATTAAAAATGGGCCAATGAATCGAGGATTGTGCTTTCCTCTCTTTCCAAATCTCGTAACTCCTTTCCATGGAGCAACACATAACAACACATGTTCTCCAATATTGAATTCCACGTCCTTTCGATGAAGATCAACATAACTCTTTTGTCGATCTTGTGAGGTTTTTATACGTTGTCGGATCGTTTGAATCTTTTTCGTAGTCATACATACCAACTCTGGTCCCAACAACGTTGTTTCACCCACCTCATCCCAGCATACTGGAGAATGACACTTTCTTCCATACAACGCCTCGAATGGAGCCATGCCAATACTTGCTTGATAACTGTTGTTTTAGGAAAACTCCACCAATGGTAAGAACTTGTCCCAACTTCTCTTGAAGTCAAGGACACAGAGTCTTAATAGATCTTCAAGAGTTTGAATAGTCCTCTCCGACTTCCCGTCCCTCTGAGGATGATATGCCGAGCTAAATCATAAATCTGTGCCCATAGCTTTCTACAAACTAACCCAAAATCGTGAAGTGAATCTTGGGTCTCGATCAAAAATATGGATACTGGTATACCATGCAGTCTTACAATCTCATTTATGTACATACGAGCAAGACGTTCATGTGTATAAGTTTCTCGTATAGGTAAGAAATGAGCCGACTTGGTCAATCTATCAACAATGACCCAAATCGCATCTATGCCTTGAGAAACCCTGGGAAGACCGGTAACGAAATCCATGGTAATGTGCTCCCACTTCCATTCTTGAATTTCAACTGCCTCCAATGGACCTTTTGGTACTTGATGCTCCGCCTTGACTCGTTGACAAGTTAAACACCTTGAGATAAACTCTGTTATCTCTCTCTTCATATTGCTCCACCAAAATGTATGTCGAAAATCATGATACATTCTGGTACTCCCAGGATGGATTGCAAACGTTGTGTTGTGCGCCTCCATCATGATTTTATACTTTAAATCAGGGTCGTTAGGAACACAAAGTCTGGAGTTGACTCGAAGTATTCTGTCTTCATCGATTCTTGCTACCGACATAGAACCTTCTTGCACTTTCTTCCTCATACGCATCAACTCCAGGTCTGTAGCTTGAGCAACTTTAACTTTATCGATCAAAGTCGGTTCTACTCGTATATTTGCCATCATCACATGGGTCCCTAGATTCTTTAACTCTATCTCCATCCTTTGCAAGTCATACAAAATGGGCCTTTGCGTTGACAATAATGCACTTGTACACGCATATGATCTTCTACTCAATGCGTCAGCTAACACGTTCGCTTTTCCAAGATGGTATTGGATGGTATGATCATAATCTTTCAACAGTTCAAGCCAACGTCGTTGTCGCATGTTGAGTTCCTTTTGAGTGAAGAAATATTTGAGGCTTTTATGATCCGTAAAGATCTCCACTTTCTATCCATACAGGTAATTCCTCCAAATTTTAAGTGCAAAGACAACAGCTACAAACTCTAGATCATGAGTAGGATAATTCCTCTCATATTCTTTGAGTTGCCGAGAGGCATAGGCTATGACTTTCCCATATTGCATGAGAACACATCCTAACCCTTTGCCCAAAGCATCACTGTAGATGACAAATCCCTCCGAGCTAGATGGTATTGTCAGAACAGGTGCTGAAATGAGTCTCCTCTTGAGTTCTTGAAAACTCTTCTCACATTCCACGCTCCAACTGAATTTTGTATCTTTTAGAGTAAGCTGAGTTAATGGAGTAGCGATTCAAGAAAACCCTTCTACGAATCTCCGATAATAACCAGCTAAGCCGAGAAAGCTACGTACTTCGGTCACTGATTTAGGTTGCTCCCAGCTTTGAATAGCTTCAATCTTTGCCGGGTCAACAGATATTCCATGAATTGATACTACATGCCCGAGGAATGCTACTTCCTCAAGCCAGAACTCGCATTTCTTTAACTTGGCATAAAGCTTGTTTTCACGAAGCTTTTGGAGTATCAACCTCAAGTGTTGCTCATAATCTTCATAGCTTTTGGAATATATGAGGATGTCATCAATAAAGACGACCACAAAGTGATCCAAATATTCCTTGAATACCCGGTTCATCATATCCATGAAGGCAGCTAGAGCATTAGTCAATCCAAAAGACATGACTAGGAATTCGTAATGCCCGTATCGAGTTCTGAAAGCCATCTTTGGAATGTCATCGGTTCTAATCTTTTACTGATGATATTCGAAATGAAGATCGATCTTTGAAAAGAATTTGGCGCCTTGTAACTGGTCAAACAGGTCATTAATACGTGGCAATGGGTACCTGTTTTTGATGGTGACATGATTCAACTCCCGATAATCAATACAAAGTTGCATACTCCCATGTTTCTTCTTCACGAATAGAACAGGAGAATCCCAAGGAGATGTACTAGGACGAATGAAATCGATGTCTAACAATTCCTGTAATTGGGTCTTTAACTCTTGAAGTTCAATAGGAGCCATTCGATATGGGAATTTGGAAATGGGTTTTGTACCGGGTTCAAGGTCGATACAAAATTCAATTTCACGCTCTGGGGGTAGGCCAGTAAGTTTTTCAGGGAATACGTCATGAAATTTATATTTATTAATAATAGAAATATCATTCAAAATTGACGTATTCTTGTTTAAATCCGTGACATGAGCTAAGTAAGCTTGACATCCGTTTTTCAATAAACGAATAGCTTTATGGCTTGAGATGACAGTGATTGATTTTAATGGTTTGGTTGCTTGAATATGCATAATAGGTTGGTTAGGAATATTTAAGATAACAACCTTACGAAAATAATAAATTTTTGCATGATGAGTAGTTAACCAATCAATCACTAGAATTACGTCAAATGCAAGTATTTTTAATGAAATAAGAATGACAGGTAATGTGAGGGTACCGATTTGAACTAAACAAGACTTATAAACAGTGGATATAATGAAGGTTTCTCCCAACGGAGTTTCAACAGATAAGTCAAAGTCTAATTTCTCCGGAGTCAAATTTAAACGTTGAGCGCAAGTAGGAGAAATAAAAGAATAGGTAGAACCGGTATCAAATAAGGTATAGACTTCGCTAGAGTTTTTGACAAGTTTACCCGTGATGACCTCGTTTGGGTTCTTTACTTTCTGGGAGGTCACGTTAAACGCTCTCCCTTGAACTACCGTCTTTGACTTTTCTGGGATGGCCTTTGGTGCCTCCATCCCAGCTGGACTTGTCTTCGGTGAACAACAAAATCGGTCTAGGTGACCTTCTCTTCCACAATTATAACATGTTTTGGAAGACATCACGCAGTTTGGACTGATGTGTCCCTCCCCTCGCATTTGAAGCATATGATAGGTGGTCGTTCTCCTTCCTTAATAACATATGCTGGTGCTGACGTCTTTCCATCATTGTTGAATCTCGTCTTCTTGAAATGTCCATTCTTATTGTCTTGGCCATGATTACCACCGAAGTGGTTACCATTTCTGGCCTGTTGATTCCCTCCACGCTTGTTGGCACCGCTTCGATGACTGCTACCACTAGTATTATCATTTTGTCGGTTGCTCTCTCTTGGTTGGGTTGACTCATTATCGCGCTCCAATAACTGAGCCCTATTCACAACATTTGAATACAAACACAGTTTATGAGAGATAAGGTATTGACGTATCTCGGGTTTTAAACCTCTTAGAAACATTAGCGTCATTCTCTCCTCATTATCAATCATATGGGACGCAAACCGGGATAAATCATAAAACTTGGCTTCGTACTGCGACACGGTCATGTTGTTTTGCTCCATTTTAATGAACTCTACCTCTTTCATGTGACGAATACTTTTGGGAAAGTACTTATCGTTGAACAGTTCTTGGAACTTCTCCCAAGACATCTTCAAGCGGCAGTTGAGTTGAGCGCTTCTGATTCCCACCGCTTATCCGCTTTGCCCATGAATATAAAGGTGGCAAAGGGAACCTTTTGCTCCTCGAAGCATCCCAAGATATCAAATACCTTGTTGATCTGCTTTATCCATGTCTCCGCCTTAAGTGGTTTTGGCTCTCCAAAAAACTCCGGTGGTCCCAGCTCCTTGAACTGTTTAGCAGTGACAGGAGTCTCTCTTGCCTGATTTTGCATGAATTGCAGAAAGCCTCTGAACATTCCATCGTTCGTCATTTGGTTAGTGTTGTTGTTTGCCTGAGGATTGTTGCCTTCCTGATGCACATTATCCTGATTGTTTGTCTGTGGAGACTCAACGGTCTCCTGTGCTCCATTGCTATTCTCAACATTCTCAAATGTCATTTTTAAATAATGCCACAAAACAAAGGTTAATTGACATGCCATATATTATCCCTATACTCTGACCAACCCATTAAATACCAAATAAACTTAGGTAGGTCATACTAGCGAAGGAATTCCCCGTCTCTCCCCTCCTAGTTCTTATCTCACATCTCAGCCAGGGATCATATCCCTAAGCTTTGATACCAACTGTGACGCCCCCAAAATAGGTATACATCACCCATCTTGAGACGCCAAATACATGGTACAAAATTCATATACAACTTAATAATACAACTGTCGTGTAAAATACGACAAAACATAATTGAGAGTTTAAACAAGAATATTATCTTCTAGACAATATCCACTCTCAAATAGAGTCCTCAATACATTTATTATCACACTATTTCTGTAAGACCCCAACTTATTATAAATAAAATTGAATTTTTCCTCTATTCATTATTCTAAATTAAAAAGGTGTTAATTTGATATAATGCTTTGGTTATGGGTGAAATGTGCAAATTTTGCAAAATAAGCAAGTGGTTATAAAATATTCATTTCTGTCGGGGAATATTCATTTGGTCCTGGAATATTCTTGTTGTCGGGGAATATTCGTACGACGGCGCAGCCATTCGTGGGCCCCATAATAGGATAATTATCGGATGAAGAAAACGACAAAGTATGAGTTTTTATAAATAACAACGTAATTGTTACCGTTAACACTGTTAGAATACCTGATGGTTAAAATACAAGATACGCTACGGCGTTGCGCTGCAGTATTGCATTATTGTTGTTGAATTATTGATTCTTACGTAAGAAGGCACTAATCAATAATTGTTACAGTAGTTACTGTTCAATATTTTATTTTATAGATACAATAATTGTTGCGTTGATAGTTTATATTATTGTTGTTTCAATAATTGTCACTGCACAGTATTTCCCATTATCAAATCAATAATTCATATTATTTAAATAATATTATTAGATAAGCATTATTGGCAATGTCTAGAAAGTTCATCAAGGAGAGGTTTGGTCACCTAATTGCGCAAGTAAGTAAGAGAAATCCTTATTGAAAGCCCCTCTTTCACTGAAGCTACTGGTTGTCATAATTATGATTACGTAATATTATTTATAAATAATTAGTTATTGATTTATATGATAAGGAAATATTTATTTGATATGAATATAAATGATGAATTTATTTATTTTATGTGGTTATTAATGAAGGAATTAATGCTGAGGTGTTTTATCAGTATTTTGTCGGAGTGGAGATATTAAAAATCATCCGTTTGTGGGTTTCAGATATTTTCTGTTTGGAATTTAGAAAAACTCAAAGCTATGAAGTTGTAGAGAATTTGATTTCGTGTAGAATGGACATAAAATTCGTATTTTTCTGATAAACGGGCTATTTTCTATGAATTACTGAAGTTTTGGAAAATAAAATGATTTTTATTAAATTATGGGTGGGACCCACTTGTGTTATAAACATGTGGGCTGCTGGGATTTTTCAAGAATGGCATGCTTGGATTTTTCAAATGGTGGGTGGCGTAGAAAATTGAAAAGAAATAATATTATTTTATTATTTTAGTCTCCTATAACGTTCTAGCATTTTCCTATAAATAGATGTTTAGGTTAGAATTGAAAATCACACCAGAAACAAGTTTTCTTTCTCTCTAGATTATCGAGCGTATTTTTGTGAGTATTTAGATACTTTGAGAGTTGTTGTTCGGTACAAGCTTCCTTCGGCTTTATATCCGATATTCCGATCAGAAGTACCGTTATTTTGAGATAAGGGATGTTATTTTTTTTCGTAATGATGTTATTCTTTCAATATCATTATACTGAAATATTGGTATGGATTTTATTATGGAATTTCTACCTTTTTGTGTCGGAGTTACTATTCACGTATACGGCACTATTCACGAATACGACACTATTCATCGAAAAATAAAAATTTTCCTTTTTGTTCAAGATGTCTATTATGGTTACTATCTTTGATTGTATCTATGTTTTGATCTTTATTTTTGAATTTTGCTTCATAATTGGTTATTATGAAGTATTATTGATCTTGGATAAACTGTAATACGAATCCTTGATATTTGTTCTTCTGTCTCACTGGATTCGTTCTCTTTAAAATATTTTTCATCATCCTCCGTTTTAAATGATGATATTACTGAATATCTTTGGCCAGTAGTGCAAAGATTAATGATTAACTAATGAATATCTTTGGCCCATAGTGCAAAGATGAACAGGTGTTGAGATGAACATGACCAATTGGTGATATAAATGAATATCTTTGGCATGTAGTGCAAAGATGAATATTTGATGCAAGATGTATATTGATTGTTGTTACAGGGATAAAATTTTGATGATTGACTTTTAAATCTTAGAAGATAGTAGAACTCATTCTCTACGTGACTCTTCAAATGGATTGCTGTTTCCGTGCATTTGTTGATCTAAAATTTGTTGTCTATTATATTTTATCAGAGTTTTTCCTATTGAAGACTAATGATAATTTGTTTTATATTATCTTATTCATAATATTCTTTACTGGGCTAGTTGAGCTCACCCTTTTCTTTTTTGTTCCATTTTTCTTCTCAGGAGGTGAGAAAATAGCAAGATCGAGTCGGGGTATGGAGTGATTGTTCTAAAAAGATGTTTTAGAAGTCCTCACTATTTCTGTAAAATAGTGTATGAATAATTGTAATGAGGACTTATTTGAGTGTGGATATTGTCTAGAAGATAATATTTGTATTTAAACTCACAATATGTGTTGTCGTATTTTGCACGACAATTGTATTATCGAAGTTGTAGTTTGCTTTCTGTACCATGTATTTGGCGACTTAGAATGGGTGTTGTATACCTATTTTGGGGGGGTCATAGTTGATATCAAAGCTTAGGGATATGGTCTCTAGCGGAGATCGAGGAATAGAACTAGGAGGGGAGAGATGAGTAAATCTTTCGCTAGTGTTTCCTATCTAAGCTTATTTGTTGGTCGGTCATAATATAGGGATATTATGTGATATTTTAATTTGTTTAATTAACCCTTGTTTTATGGTAGTATTTAAGAATGGCTGCTGAGAACATTCATAATAGAGTGTATGAGACTGTGGAACAACCTTTAGTCACAAACCAGGAGAACGTGCAACAGGAAGGCAATATTTCTCCTGTAAACAACGCTACCGAGCAAACGATGAATGATGGAATGTTTAGGAGATTTTTGCAGTTCATGCAAAATCAGACGAGAGAGACTCGTGTACAAAATACGAGTGGAAGTGATAGCAACGCACGGTCTGTCACAGCCAAGCAGTTCAAGGAGTTGGGACCACCAGATTTCTGGGGAATGCCCGATCCGATTAAGGCGGAAACGTGGGTCAAGCAAATTACCAAGATTTTTGATGTCTTGGGATGCACGGAGGAATAGAAGGTTCCATTCGCCACCTTTATGTTCCGTGGAGAGGCAGATTACTGGTGGGAATCTGTGAAACGTACCCATCCAGCCGCACTCAACATGTCTTGGGAAAGATTTCAAAAATTATTCAATGACAAGTACTTTCCTGAAAGTTTTCGTCATATGAAGGATGTAGAGTTTATTAGACTAAAATAGAACAACATGACGCTGTCTCAGTACGAGGCGAAGTTCGTGGAGTTATCCAGGTTTGCACCTCATTTGGTAGAAAATGAGGAACGTATGACGTGGATGTTTCTGAGAGGTCTAAAACCCGAGATTCGTTAATACCTTATCTCTCATAAATTTTCTCTGTATTCTGATGTTGTCAATAGGGCTCAATTATTAGAGCGAGATAATGAGTATACTCAACCGAGGGATCACAACCAGGGTCATACCGGTGACAGCAGTCATCGGAGCGATGATAACAAGCGAGGAGGGAAGAATACGGACAAAAGCGGTAACCACTCGGGTGGTAATCGTGGCCATAATAATAGAAGAGGTGAGTCTAGTGGAAATTTCAAAAAGAGAAGATTCAACAATGACGGGAAGACATCAGCAGCAACACCAGCATCAACTGTTGCTAGAGGAGGAGAACGACCACCGGTTGTGTGTTATAAATGCGGGAAAGAGGGACATATCAGCCTAAACTGCCCACAACAATCCAAGGTATGTTATAACTGTGGAAATATATAGCTCGGGAGTATTCTGTAGCAAAACCAAGTTCAGCGGGGATGGTGACTCCAAAGGCTGTCCCGGATAAGTCAAAATCAGCGGTTCCTGAAAGAGCGTTTGTTGTGACTGGCCAAAATGTGAGGAACCCGAACAAGGTGATCACGGGTAAGCTAATCAGAAACTCTTACGAAGTTTATACCTTACTAGATAACAATTCTACCCATTCTTTTATCTCTCCTACTTGTGCTCAACGTTTAAACTTGACTCCGGAGAAATTGGACTTTAACTTATCTGTTGAAACTCCGTTGGGTGAAACCTTCGTT
This sequence comes from Panax ginseng, assembly GCA_020205605.1. Classification (NCBI taxonomy): domain Eukaryota; kingdom Viridiplantae; phylum Streptophyta; class Magnoliopsida; order Apiales; family Araliaceae; genus Panax; species Panax ginseng. Next base: position 96,843,087 of record CM035129.1, read on the forward strand.
ACATCTATAGTTTATAAATCTTGCTTGATCCAAGTTGGCACTATCACATTACCTGTTGATCTTATCTCTTTAAAGATACTTGCTTTTGATATGATTTTAGGAATTGATTGGTTAACCACTCATCATGCCAAAATTGATTATTTTCATAAGGTTGTTAGTTTTATATTCCTAACCAACCCACATTATGCTAATTCAAGCAACTAAATGACTAAAATCGATCATCGTCATATCAAGCCACAAAGCTATTCGCTTATTAAAAAAGCGGATGTCAAGCTTTCTTAGCCCATGTTATGGATTTGAACAGAGACAAGTCAGATTTGGATAATATTTCTGTTGTTAGAGAATTTCCTGATGTATTTCTTGAAGAACTTCCTGGTATACCCCCAGAACGTGATGTTGAATTCTTTATTGACCTTGAACTAGGTACAAAACCCATTTTTAAAACCCCATATCGAATGGCTCCTATTGAACTTCAGGAGTTAAAAGTCCAACTACAGGAGTTATTAGACATCGGTTTCATTCGTCCTAGTACATCTCCTTGGGGTGCTCCTATTTTATTCGTAAAGAAGAAGGACGGGAGTATGGAACTTTGTATTGACTACCGAGAATTGAACCATATCACCATCAAGAATAGGTATCCGTTACCTCGCATTGATGACCTATTCGACCAGTTGCAAGGAGCACAATTCTTTTCAAAGATCGACCTTCGTTCTGGATATCACAGCTAAAGATTAAAATTGAGGATATTCCAAAGACTGCCTTCAGAACTCGGTACGGGCATTATGAATTCTTAGTCATGTCTTTTGGATTGACTAATGCTCCTGCTGCTTTCATGGATATGATGAACCGTGTATTCAAGGAATATTTGGATCAGTTTGTTGTTGTCTTTATTGATGACATCCTCATCTATTCCAAAAGTCGTGAAGATACCATTTAAAGCTTATACTTGAAAGGCTTCGTGAAAACAAGCTTTATACCAAGCTAAAGAAATGTGAGTTCTGGCTTGAGGAAGTAGCATTCCTTGGGCACGTGGTGTCAAAACATGGAGTATCTATTGACCCGTCGAAGATTAAAGCAATACAAAGTTGGAGCAACAACAAAGTCGGTGGCCAAAGTATCACGACTTTACGGGCTTATTTGGTTATTATCGGAGATTCGTGAAAGGATTTTCTCGAATCGCTACTCTGTTAACTCAGTTGACTCGGAAAGATACAAAATTCGTATGGAGCGAGGAATGCGAGAAAAGTTTCCAAGATCTCAAGATGAGACTCATTTCGGCACCTGTTCTGGAAATACCATCTGGTTCGGATGGATTTGTTATCTACAGCAATGCTTCAGGCAAAGGGTTAGGATGTGTTCTGATGCAACATAGGAAAGTCATAGCCTATGCCTCGCGACAACTCAAAGAATATGAGAAGAATTATCCTACTCATGATCTGGAGTTGGCAGAAGTCGTATTCGCGTTAAAAATTTGGAGACACTACTTATATGGGGAGAAAATGGAGATTTATACGGACCATAAAAGCCTCAAATATTTCTTCACCCAAAAAGAACTCAACATGCGGCAACGACGTTGGCTTGAGCTGTTGAAAGATTACGATCACACTATTCAATATCATCATTGAAAGGCGAACGTAGTAGCTGACGCATTGAGTAGAAGATCATATGTGAGTACGAGTGCGATATTGTCAACGCAAAGGCCCATTTTGTATGACTTGCAAAGGATGGAGATAGAATTAAAGACTCTAGGGACCCACGTGATGATGGCGAATATACGAGTACAACCAACTTTAATCGATAAAGGTAAAGCTGCTCACGCTACGGACCTGGGGCTGATGCGTATGAAGAAGAAAGTGCAAGAAGGTGCTATTCCAGAAGCAAGAATCGATTAAGAAGGAATACTTCGAGTCAACTCTAGACTTTGCGTTCCTAACACTTTTAACTTGAAGCATAGAATCATGATGTAGGCACACAACACCCCGTTTGCAATCAATCCTGGGAGTACCAAAATGTATCATGATCTTTGACATACATTTTGGCAGAACAATATGAAGAGATAGATCACAGAGTTTATCTCGATGTGTTTAACTTGTCAATGTGTAAAGGCAGAGCATCAAGTGCCAAAGGGTCCATTGAAACCACTTGAGATTCTGAAATGGAAGTGGGAACACATCACCATAGATTTCGTTACAGGTCTTCCCAAAGTTTCTCAAGGCATAGATGCGATTTGGGTTATTGTTGATAGATTAACCAAGTCTGCTCATTTCTTGCCGATATGTGAGACTTATTCCCTTGAACATCTTACTCGTATGTACGTGAATGAGATTGTGAGATTATATGGCATGCCAGTATCCATAGTTTCGGATCGTGACCCAAGATTCATTTCATGATTTTGGGTTAGCTTGCAGAAAGCTATGGGCACGGATTTACGATTCAGTTCAGCATACCATCCTCAAACGGACGGGCAATCGAAATGGACTATTCAAACCCTTAAAGATCTATTAAGACTTTGTGTCCTAGACTTGAAAGGGAGTTGGGATAAGTACTTGCCACTGGTGGAATTCTATTACAATAACAGTTATCAAGCAAGTATAGGCATTGCTCCATTCGAGGCGTTGTATGGACAAAAGTGTCATTCTCCAGTATGTTGGGACGAGGTGGGAGAAGCAACGTTGTTGGGACCAGAATTAGTACGCATGACTACAGAAAAGATCCAAATGATTCGATAACGTATTCAAACCTCACAAGATCGACAAAAGAGTTTTGCTGATCTTCATCAAAAGTATGTGGAATTTAATATTGGAGATCATGTACTGTTACGTATTGCTCCATGGAAGGGAGTTACAAGATTTGGGAAGAGAGGAAAGCTCAATCCACGATTTGTTGGTCCATTTTAGATTCTTGACCGAATAGGAAATGTGACCTATAGACTCGCATTACCTCCAAGTATGTCTCGTGTACACAATGTTTTCCACATATCTATTCTTCGTAAATATGTGAAAGACCCAAACCATATTATTGAGTTAGAACTAGACGAGATAGCCAAAGATTTAACGTACGAGGAGGTACCTATTAAGATCTTGGATAAGAAATAGCATGTCAAATGCACCAAGGTTATACCACAAGTTAAGGTTTTGTGGAGGAACCATGCTATTGAAGAAATGACCTGGGAGTTGGAATCGAAAATGAAAGCGAGGTACCCTCACATTTTCGATACACCAAGTATGTACGTCAATTTCGAGGATGAAATTTTATAAGGAGGGGAGGTTGTAAGACCCCAACTTATTATAAATAAAATTAAATTTTTCCTCTATTCATTATTCTAAATTAATAAGGTGTTAATTTTATTTAATGTTTTGGTTATGGGTGAAATGTACAAATTTTGCAAAATAAGCAAGTGGTTATAAAATATTCATTTCTGTCGGGAATATTCGTTTGGTCGTGGAATATTCTTTTTGTCGGGGAATATTCGTACGATGGCGCAGCCATTCGTGGGCCCCATAACAAGATAATTGTCGGATGAAGAAAATGACAAAGTATGAGTTTTTATAAATAACGGCGTAATTGTTACCGTTAACACTGTTGGAATACCTAGTGGTTAAAATACAGTAATACACGTGGTTGCACACGGTATTGCACAGTATTGTTGAATTATTGATTCTTACGTAAGAAGACGGTACTCAATAATTGTTACAGTAGTTACCGTTCAATATTTTATTTTATTGATACAATAATTGCTGCGTTGATAGTTTATATTATTGTTGTTTCAATAATTGTCACTGCACAATGTTTCCCATTATCAGATCAATAATTCATATTATTTGAATAATATTATTAGATAAGCATTATTGGCAATGTCTAGAAAAGTTCTGTCAAGGAGAGGTTTGGTCACCTAATTGCGCGCAAGTAAGGAGAAATCCTTATTGGAAAGCCCCCTCTTTCCTGGGAACGGCCTGGTTGTCATAATTATGATTCTGTAATATTATTTATAAATAATTAGTTATTGATTTATATGATAAGGAAATATTTATTTTATGTAAATATAAATGATAGATTTATTTATTTTATGTGGTTATTAATGAAGAAATTAATACTGAGGTGTTTTATCAGTATTTTGTCGGAGTGGAGGTATTAAAAATCACTCGTTTGTGGGTTTCAGATATTTTCTGTTTGAAATTTGGAAAAACTCAAAGCTACAAAGTTGTAGAGAATTTGATTTCGTGTGAAATGGACATAAAATTTGTATTTTTCTGATAAACGGGCTATTTTCTATGAATTACTGAAGTTTCAGAAAATAAAATGATTTTTATTAAATTATGGGTGAGACCCACTTGTGTTATAAACATTTGGGTTGCTTGGATTTTTCAAATGTGGGTGGTGTAGAAAATTGAAAATAAATAATATTATTTTATTATTTTAGTCTCCTATGACGTTCTAGCATTTTCTTATAAATAGACGCTTAGGGTAGAATTGAAAATCACACTAAAAACAAGTTTTCTTTCTTCTATATTATCGAGCGTATTTTTGTGAGTATTTAGATACTTTGAGAGTTGATGTTCGGTACAAGCTTCATTCGACTATATATCCGATATTCCGATCAGAAGTACCGTTATTTTGAGGTAAGAGATGTTATTTTTTTTCGTAATGATGTTATTCTTTTAATATCATTATACCGAAATATTGGTATGGATTTTATTGTAGAATTTCTAACTTTTTGTGTTGGGGTCACTATTCACGTATACGACACAATTCACGTATACGACACTATTCACGAATACAACACTTTTCACCGAAAAATGAAAATTTTCCTTTTTGTCCAAGATGTCTATTATAGTTACTATCTTTGATTGTATCCATGTTTTGATCTTTATTTTTGAATTTTGCTTCACAATTGGTTATTATGAAGTATTATTGATCTTGGATAAACTGTAATACGAATCCTTGATATTTGTTCTTCTGTCTCACTGGATTCGTTTTCTTTAAAATATTTGTCATCATCCTCAATATTAAATGATGATGTTACTTAATATCTTTGGCCTGTAGTGCAAAGATGAATGCTTAACTAATGAATATCTTTGGCCCGTAGTGCAAAGATAAACAGGTGTTGAGATGAACATGACCAACTGGTGATATAAATGAATATCTTTGGCCTGTAGTGCAAAGATGAATATTTGAGGCAAGATGTACAATGATTGTTGTTACAGGGATAAAATATTTATGATGGACTTTTAAATCTTAGAAGATAGTAGAACTCATTCTCTACGTGACTCTTCTAATGGATTGTTGTTTCCGCTGCATTTGTTGATCTAAAACTTGTTGTCTATTATATTTTATCAGATTTTTCCCTGTTGAAGACTAATGATAATTTGCTGTGTATTATCTTAGACATAATATTCTTTATTGGGCTAGTTGAGCTCACCATTTTCCTTTTTGTTCCATTTTTCTTCTCAGGAGGTGAGAACATAGCAGGATCAAGTCGGGGTATGGAGTGATGGTTTTAGAAAGCTGTTTTAGCAGTCCTCACTATTTCTATAAAATAGTGTATGAATAATTGTAATGAGGACTTATTTGAGTGTGGATATTGTCTAGAAGACAATATTTGTATTTAAACTCACAGTATTTGTTGTCGTATTTTGCATGACAATTATATTATTGAAGTTGTAGTTTGCTTTCTGTACCATGAATTTGGCGACTCATAATGGGTGTTGTATACCTATTTTGGGGGCGTCACAGTTGGTATCAAAGCTTAGGGATATGGTCTCTAGGAGGGGAGAGATGAGTAAATCCTTCGCTAGTGTGTCCTATCTAAGCTTATTTGTTGGTCAGTCATAATATAGGGATATTATGTGATATGTTAATTTGTTTAATCAACCCTTGTTTTATGGCAGCTGTTGATGTCGGGATTTTTGAGTGTCCCTTTTTGTTACTTATTCTTTGGTGTTCTCATGTTAATGTGAGATTTGTTTGAAAAAACAAGTGAAAAAGGTCTGACATGTATAATGTCGACGATTTGACTTTAAGAGTCGCCAGTTGGTGTATTTAACTGGTTGTACCAACGCAACCGAAAAGGTTTGCACATTGACCCAGTGATTTGACGCTGCTAGACAGGTCTATGAAACCGAGATTCATTTTGGATCCAGGGGCTTGATTATGCGGAGGGAAGGTGTTAGGCACCCCTCGACATCCGTGTTACCACGGTGACCGCCACTTTTTAAAGAAACTGTTATATGAATGTGTGTGTGTGTGTGTGTGTGTGGATCAATGTGCAATTATTTGGAAATAGTGCAGTACCTCGTTCGTACCTATATACATAGGGTTTGAATTTATAGAAAAATTCAGTTTTAAACACGATATAACAATGTCGTTCTGTAAAAGTGGTTTTTCAAACCACGTGCTCAATAGTAATTGAGGCCTTTGATGCTTCCATTTTATTATAAAATGTTCGGCTTGTTTGCTTTTATTTTTGAGATGCGAAGCATTCTTGAGAAAATAATATACAGCAGTGTCGAACTTGTCATGGGCATGACAGCCATCCAAGGAAATTCAGACACTGTAAAAATAATGTACAAGCTGCTTACAGCTGAAAAATGTCCATCATGGGAACCGAATCTAGATTCAGTAGACTGAATCTGTGATCACATGATTCATAGGCTCACATGATACTTCAATTTGTATGGAAAGCAGTAAGCAATTATATATATAAAAGCTGTAAATATATATATACAGACATGATCAACCACCACGAAGCAACTCCATGGGGGATCAGAAATATAAATATATAAAAGCGGTAAATATATATATATGGACATGATCAACAACCACGAAGTAAACTCCAGGTGGGACGAAATGTAAATAAAGATGTAAAAGCGATCAATTGCCACAAAGTAAACTTCAGGCAGGACAAAAATGTAAATAAAGCTATAAAAAGGCCATGAAGTAAACTCCAAGCCTGACAGAAATGTAAATATATATATATATATATATATATGTACAGATATATATGTATATATATATATATATACTTATATATATATATATCATTATCGATATATCCGATGAGCACTCGGATTCACATCCGATCGATCTTTATCGCTTATATATATATATATATATATATATATATAAAAGCATAACTCGATCGAGGCATAACTCGATAATGTTAGTCCATATATAAAATATATACATATGTATAAGTATATATATACGATTGATGAATGAAAACCACTTGATCAAGTCCGGAAACGCACATAACACAACTCTCAATGTGTATAATAGTGTGTGCTAATATGAGAAAAAGGCTTTATATAATGTAAGAAGGCTTACAGTGGGCTGCCAATGTAGACTTCTATGACTTTAAATGGATAAACACTCAGCTCCCGCTGGATAAAAGATAGCTATATATGAGCTAACAAGTGCTTAAAGATGAGGAAACACTCAAAAGATGTGTATGCAGAGTAAAATGTATAGGGCTTCCTTGCCTTTTCTTTTCTCTCTCCCTCCCATATGGAAGACCTCAAGGTCTATATTTATAGAGTAATGGCCACAGGTGTACCTGCGGCAGCCTCTGATACACCTGCGGCTGGTCGTGGTGCATTCGGGCCTCGCAGGTCCCGTTGTCTCGAAGTACGTGCACTCGTGTAATGTAATGTCCGCTCAAACTTGCAGAACTTCAATCCGAGCATCCGAACGAGGTGTACAAGACCATCTTCAGACTGCTTTTGTTGAGAGTTACGCAATGACATGGGATTTTCCCTTTTTGATTCCAGGAAGATGGGTTCATGACTGAAATAGCATTCCCGGGTTCCCGTCAGGCAATTCGGTGAGCTGTTTCGCGTAGTTTTCGCTATGAAGTTAAGATATGAGTCTTGTGGGACTAATTTTGAATCAATTTGAGTTGACATGAATGTATTTGATTTGAAGTGAAGTTAAGTTGGAAAAATGACCATTTTGCCCCTCCCGGGGTTATCTCCGGTTTTCGCACAGTTGTAGTAGGTTTTTCCCAGGGTTATATCTGAGATGGTCATGTTGTTGACTCTGAATGTACTCAGGGTTATCTCTGAGGTTGGAATTGATGTTGTGGTCCTCCAGGATTACCTCTGGAGTGTGAAAAAGATGTTTTTTCCCTCTTGCACAGTTAGTTACAAGAAAAGAAAATTTCGCGTGTCTATAGATGCCCCTCTTTATCATGTTCATGCAATGCAATGGAATGGACATGATAAAGATTAGTAGACACTTGAAACATGACAATGTATTTTTAATGATAAAGATCGCAATGTAGTGAATGTGATGATGAATGTTTAAAATGTTTTCGCAAATTGCACATCGCATTTCGCAATTCGCATTTCGCTTTTGGCTAATCACACTTTGCAACTCGCACATCGTATTTCACATATCGCAAATCGCAAATCGCAATGTAATGAATGTTATGATGCATGTTTAAAATGTTTTTGCAAATCGCTTTACCTTTACCGGGGATTGTTGATGCCTATGCTGATGTTGACTACAATGGCTTGGCTTTTTGTCGGTGTCGCTAATTCCTATTTGATGAAGAGAAATTGAGATGTCACCGATGCATACGCTGGTAGTTTACAATGGTGCCTACCCTGATGGTAGTTTGATAACAGATCCTACCCTACTGTTATTTGACATCACCCAACTGTTTTGGTTCCCACTCAAATGGTAGTATACAAAGCTTTCATTGCTGGACTGTCTTGATGTTGCACTGAAATGATATCAATGGTTTTGAATACCGGATCTCCCAATACCTTCGCTGAAGTAAGATTCAAAGGTTTGCTTCACCAGACTTTGCCTGATGTGACGCTTGATAGAGATATATGTTGATGTAGCGCATTTGCACACGTGCAGATCATGCATGATTGATGATCTAGATTTTCTTAGGAGCCTATTGTCCTAGATTGATGCAGATTGTAATTTGTATAGAGTAGAATTTTTTTCTCACCTTTTTTAAGGTGATTTGGAGTTTCCTTTCGCTGTTGGGTGCTTGTGCCCCATTTCCTTGATCATTTGATTTGCAACCCAAATTTGAACCCGATGACCAAAGGTCACCGATATCCCTGGAGAGTGTCGTCTGTACTTTCGCTATCGAACTTTGAACTTTAGTGTAGAGGCCTCAGCTTATGACGATTTGGCACAAATTGATGGTGTAGATTTCATTCTCCAGACCCTTTGTCGTTGGCCTTGAGTTAAGAACTTTTTGAGAATTTTCTATTTCTTTCGTAGGGGCAAGCTAATGTCGCCATGACTCTTTTCAGGAGTTTTCCTTCTTTTGATGAGAGGCTTGATCCCGCTTTAAAATCCTTTGCTTTCCTGGAATCGGAAAATGCCCCAGTCCTTTCGCATACTGATGTCGGGGATTCATACAAAAAACTCTCTTTGTTGATGAAATTGCAAGTGAGTAATATCCAAATCGCTAGTGAGCCGATGTGAGGGAAGCTTTGATGATGATGGACCATGCTGATGGTGTTGACTGGTGCATTTTCCTCTTTAGGATGTTTGATAAATGCCCCAATGTTGAGTTGTCGCTGTTTCTGAGATTTCCCCAATCTTGTTATAAGGGTCCCAATATCAAGTTATCGCCAATTTTGAAATTGCCCCAGCCTTGCTTGTTATCTAGGATAGTTGCTTTGCCAGATGAGCTGATAAGATGTCGAAATCGTAAGAGGCTTTTGCTTCTATACCAGATGATGAACAAGTTTTGGATTTGGGCTTTGATGCCCTCAATCATTATTCCTGACTTGTTTGCACAATTGGCCTAGACGGTTTTCTTCTGATTTGATGAAGACTTGTGATTAAGGGTGTCGAATCTTTGAAGGTCCTCGCTGCTGGTTGTCTTGGCATATCGCTGTTTCTTCTTTTCTGGGATTTGTGCCAGATTTAATGGAATGACATTGCAGTGTTGTTGGGTCTTCTCCACATAGTTCGCTAACTTAGAGTTCTTGGGATCGACGTTTGGATTTGGACGTTTCTGTTGAGGGTCAGACCGCACGCTGGTGGTTTCTTACGTACTCCTGTGAGTGTGGGAGATCAGGTCTGCATAGTTCCTACTTGATAAGATAAACGTCTTGACAAGTGTTTGTTTGAGAAGCGTTTGTTTGAGAAGTGTTTGTTTAAGAAGTGTTTGGTTTGGGTTTTTTGGGTTTTTGTTTGGTTTGACCGCACCATAAATGGTTGCCTACGTACTCCCATTAAAGAGGGGAGATCAGGTCTTTCGTAGTTTAGGCTTGATGAGCTGAAACCTGAATGACTTGATTTTTGATTTTTGATTTTTGATTTTTGATTTTTTTTTGATTTTTTGATTTTTTTTTTTTTTTTTTTTTTTTTGTTTTTTTGTTTTGTTTTTTTTTCTTATTATTTTTTTATTTTATTTTAATTTTCTATACATGCATGGAAAATAAAAAGCATACTACAAAGGAAGTGATACCGTCCCAACATCTTCTCGGAACTCACAACTTTATCCCCTGGATCTACATCTTTTTGGCTAGTTGAGGCCTGATAGTCCAGTTGCCAGAGGTTGTGTTGCCTTCAAGGCTCGCGACAGAGGTTACTTCTTGGTTTTGAATGTCTTCACTTATGGCCATAACTTGATCGCTTCCTGGTTCAGTACATTCCTCAGGGATGCTTGAGCTGGACCCATCGCAAAAAGGTATGAAATCATGATTCTTTGATGGGTTGGTTTCCCTGACAACCTCGCTACCTTTTCCTTCATCTGTTCCTTCACACTTTTCCTGGGCTTGAGAGGATTCCACCATGAAATCTCCCTCGAACTGCTGTCGCATTTCTTGCAAGGAACTTTCCCTTTTTGCTTTTTCTTCCTTGGAAAGGATCAGTATTTCCTCTGCATCATCCAAGGTTATAAGATCTGGACTGTGGTTGTCATCTCTGGACCACATGATGTTGGAGGTTGGCGGAGGAATCTCTTTTGGGGATTCTCTTGTCTCTTCTATCATTTCTTGCATTAGGATCGCTCCATCTTGTGTTCTGCCAGGATTATCACTCATAGCCTTCACCTTATTTGAACTACCTGTCTCGAGTGGATATCTTAAGCTTTTTATTGCCTTCTCGCCTTTTTTGGTCATGGGAAATTCTATCTCCAGCTCTCCACTTTCAATTAGATCCTGGATTTTATGTCGCAAAGACCAGCATTCCTCAGTTGTATGTCCAAGTGAGTTAGAATGGTAGAGACATATCTTGGTGGAATCATAACTCTTTATCTTGGGATTTATAGGAGGCAGCAACTCAGTAATCCTTCCTTCGTTTATCAGAAAGTGTAGCATTTTTTCATTGGATTTGCTTAGAGGGCTGAATTTTTGGACTCTTGTGGAGGTTGCTTGATCTTTCTTCTTTGAGAGTTCGCATTCCCCCAAGCGATTTTTCCATTGGCGAGGTCTGCTAGCAATTTTATCATCCCCCTTTTCTTGGCCTTCTGAGAGTTGAGTGAAGAAATGCCTCGTATCCTGATGTTAGCGCACTATCAGCTTAGCTAGCAGATTGACTTGATTCTGGATAGTCTCTAACTTTTGCATTACTATCATACCCTCCTCCGAGTTTTCCCATTTTAGGACATATGCTCTGTGCCTTTGGGGGTAGTCCTCTATCCTTTGTATGCACTTACGAAATGGATATATTTTAGCATTTCTCGACCCGATCATGTTTACTTCCCTTGTATCTTGTTGCAATTGAAGGTTGTTGTTGACATTTTGTTGATCAGGCTGTTGGACTATAATACTGCCACTTTCGATCAGATTTTGAATTTTATACTTTAAAGACCAACAATCTTGTGTATTGTGTCCTGGAGACCCCGAGTGGTAAGCACATTTTTGGCTTGGATTGTATCTTTTGCTCCCTGGTTCTAGAGGTGGAGCCAGTTCGGTAATTTTCTTGTGATCCATTAATATTGCCAATACATTTTCAAGGGAAATCTCCTAGTGGAGTGAACACCCGATTTTCCTTTCTTTAAAATTTTCTTTTCCTATATGGGTATAAGTTGAACGCAGCCTGTTGTTGAGATGGCATATTGTCTTGTATTTTTCGAATGGGGGGACTGTAGGTTGGTCTCCTAACTTGCCCCTGTACAACAAGGGATACATCTTCATTGCCTTTATCAGGTACACCCTTGGGATCGCTCGCATACTTGCCAATCTGTATATGCTTGGCGACTGCTTCCAAGGTAGTGAAGTCTTTAATCTTGCCAGCCTTCAGGCCCATCTCTGCCATTTTGTCGTGTTTGATCATTTCTGAGAACGGCTTTCCTATGCCTGCTAGGATCCTCTCGTAGTACGGAGCCTCTTGGATATTAATAAACGTCATTACCATATCAGTTTTTGTCATTGATGGAATGACTTGCGCTGCTAGATGTCTCAACCTTTGGGCATATTCTCAGAAAGATTCAGTACTTTGCTTTTTGACTTTAGTCACTTGGTATCGATCAGGTGCCATTTGTGGATCGAAAAACTGTCTTGATTTAGAAAGGCGTGGGCCAATTCTTCCCAGTTGTGAATTTTGGCATTGTCAAGTCGGGCATACCAGGCTTTAGCCACTCCAGTGAGACTCTTTTGAAAAAGTTGCATTCTGAGGCTTTCATCTTCAACATAAGACCCTAGTTCGCCAATATACACTTTCAGGTGCATATAGGGATCGCCTTCCCCATTGTACTTTTCAAACTTTGGGACTTTGAATTTGGTAGGATATCGAGCCCTTGGGAATATGTAGATATCTGAATAGGTGACACTCCCATAATTTCCAGTCCCTTTGATTGACCGGATGGTCTCCTCCATTTGTTGGACTTTCTTTCTTAGATCCCCAGTTTCTCGATCATCCCTGAGATTTGTGATTTCTTTATTGGAATGAGGTTTAGGTATCTGGGTTTCCATCTTTTTGTAAATACCCTGACTACCCCCTGGTATGAATGACTCGGATTGAGTAGGCATTCTTTGGCTCTGGGTTCCTCCATGTGCAGGGGATTCTGTGTGGATGGGTATTTGTGGACCCTGAGTAGATTGGTGTAGTTCCTTGAATATAACAGCCAACTCTGTAATTTGATAGCTTAATCTTTCGAACTCTTCGCGAGAGACAGGGGTAGGATCAGGTTGGGCACTTTAACCATGTTTGACTATGGGCTTAATGCCCTTTTGGACTTTGAACGGGAAATAGGATCAATTGCTTCCCTACAAAAACTTATGTAGTTTAATCTTTGGGAGATGTATAAAAATTTTACATGCTATCATAATGTGTCCATTTTAGGAATATTATCCTGCAAATTGGGTGTCATTTGATAGCATGTCAAGCCTTAATATGCATTTACACATTTTCTTCATATTTTCCATTACATTGAGATTGAAAAGTAATTGAAATTACAAGTAATTTAAAATGGGAAAGTATGAAGAGACTTCCCTTCGCGTTTGGTTTATCAGAGGCTGACCTATCTTAGGGTTACTCTCGTGGCTTTTTGGAATGAAGGTTCCCAGATCATCGCAATCTACTTGACGGGAAGTTAATCCGGTCGTTCAACTAGAGAGAATCTGAGTGGTGCCTTTCCTGAGTCCCAGGGAATTATTCTTCCCACGAGTCCAAAGAATCAAACACCGATGATAGCCTCCTCAGTGGAGGACCACACAACATACATTCACATACAACGTGTCTCACCGTTTATGCAAAATAATGACATGTGTGAAGCACTAATATCGCAGATAGATATTTAGCAGTGCAGTAATTAAGATGCATTCGTACACATTCATCATAAATGTAAATGCAACATTCACACACAAGCATATAACAATTTTGAAAAATTTGTAATAGCAGTTTAAACCCTCTTACTGGAGTCTCCAGCAGAGTCGCCACCTGTCGACGTCGGGATTTTTGAGTGTCCCTTTTCGTTACTTGTTCTTTGGTGTTCTCATGTTAATGTGAGATTTGTTTGAATTGGCATCCGGAGTCTCAATTGGCAACTAATAAAGTCAGTAGATGAAGCAGACTTTTAAAAGTGATCTGATTTCAACAAGTTAGCAAGTCCAAAAATTCCACCAAGAAGGCATGTGGTCCCATCATCATTACCAAAAGGAATAAGACTGCAGACTCATTTTGTGAAATTGTAAACAAGTAATATTGTGATATTGACTTGGGAGGTTTTTCAAGTGGGCCTTATAACAAAGCTGACGAATTGCATGGCTAGCTTTCAAAGCTGGTGATCCAATAATCACTTTGTACGGATTGTAAAGGAATTGCATTGACAGTTTTTCAAATTACATATCCAGCATCCGATCAGCCTCATCCAACACAAAGTATTTTTTCTGTTTATTTTTTTAAAAAAAAGCAACGGGGTGATGGCAAATTCAAACAATCTAGTCTCTCTTATTACTCGCTTTAACGGAGAAGACTTTGATTATTGGAGCCATAATATAAAAGTATTATTGAAGTCCTTCAAGTTGTGGAGTTTTGTTGAAGATGGCTATGAAGAACCAGAAAATGAAGAGGGTTTGTCACAAGCCCAGAAAAATAGCCTGGATGATAAAAGGGAGAAGGATAACAAGGCACTCTTCCAAATTTATCAAGCAATTGAAAGGCCAATTTTTGATAGAATTTCGAAGGCAGAAACTTGAAAAGAAGCTTGGGATATTTTGCAATCAATATATAAAGGTGAAGAAAAGGTAAAAAAAGGTACGACTCCAATCTCTGCGTTTAGAATTTGAGAAGTTACAAATGCAAGAAAATGAGATTATTGTTGATTATTTTTCAAAAGCTACTTCAATTGTTAACCAAATGGCAACTAATGGAGAAGTTTTGCAAGATCAAAAAGTTGTTGAGAAAATTCTTTGAAGCTTACCACAAAAGTTTGATTTTATCGTGGTAGCTATCGAAGAGTCCAAAGATGTGTCAAAATTGTCTTTGGAAGATTTGCAGGCTTCTTTAAAGGCACATGAGTTTCGTGTTAATCAAAGAAATCCACCTTCTAATGATCAAGCTCTCAAGTCTAAAATTACGGGAGGCCGAGGTGCTCCCCGTGGTCGCGGCCGTGGAGGAGGGCGTGGACGTGGAAGAGGTGGCTTCCAAGGAAACAGAGGTAGAGGCTCTAATTTTTGTGGCAATGGAAGAGGATCACAAGGTAACAATAATAATTTTAAGGAAGAGTCATTTGAGTATTCAAACAATTCTCAAAGAGGAAGAGGTCGTGTTATTAATCAAAGAGGGAGAAAAGGATATATTGAATGTTTTCATTGTCATAGGCCTGGTCATAAAATCAGTGAATGTTGGTTTGCACCATCTAATAAAAAAGAATCAGGATTGGTGCATGAAAATGAATCAGTTGAGAAAGATTGTTCAGAGTCATTATTAATTGCTTGTCAAGAAAATAATAATCATGTTTGGTATTTGGATAGTGGTGCCAGCAAACATATGACAGGGAATAAGGATTTATTTTCTACCCTGGTGAAGTCAAATTTTGGGCAAATAAAAATTGGTGATGCTAGAGCCTATACAATTAAAGGAGTTGGAGAAGTCACTTTCAAAACAAAATCTGGAAAATTTGAAAAAATGTCAGATGTTTATTTTGTTCCAGGCATCAAAAGCAATTTGCTATGTACTGGACAACTTTTGCGAAAAGGGTTTGATATATTCTTTCATGATAAATTATGTACTCTGTCAAAAAATAATCAGGTTGTGGCAAAGATTAGCTTGGCGGAGAATAATATATTTCCACTTCCTCTCAAAGTGGAAAATTTTCATTGTTTCGCTGGTTTTAATGAAGGAGTTTCCAAGTTGTGGCATAACAGGTATGGTCACTTGAATTTCGATAGCCTAAAATTGTTAGCAGTGAAAGGAATGGTTAATGGATTACCCCAGATTAATAAAACAGAGGAGATTTGTGAAGCATGCCAGTTGGGAAAGTTGCACCTTAATCCATTCCCTTCAAAATCTTCTTGGGGTGCAAAGCAACCACTTGAACTTGTTCATTCAGACCTGTGTGGACCTATGACAGTGTCATCTTTTGGAGGTAATAGATACTTCATTTCTTTTATTGATGATTATACAAGAAAAGTGTGGACTTATTTTCTTCATGAAAAATCAGAAAGTTTTCAAGCTTTTAAAAATTTTAAAGCAGAAGTTAAAAAATTTTCTGGTTGTCACATAAAGACTTTGAGAATAGATCGAGGGTCGGAGTATCTTTCAAATGATTTTCGGCATTTTTGTAAAGATAATGGCATAAGGCATGAATTGACAGTTCGCTATACACCGCAACAAAATGGTGTTTGCGAAAGGAAAAATCGTACAATCATGGACATGGTTAGATGCATGCTGAAAAGAAAAAGGTTGCCATGCCAATTTTGGGCAGAAGTTATTTCTTGTGTGGTTTACTTGATCAACAGGTCACCAACAAAAAGTTTAAAAAATTGTACTCCTCATGAAGCTTGGTATGGGAGAAAACCAAGTGTCCAACATTTGAAGATTTTTGGAAGTGTAGCTTTTGCTCATGTACAAAATGCAATAAGGACAAAACTTGATGACAAGGCAGAAAAATGTATTTTTGTTGGATACAGTGAAAGGTCAAAAGCCTACAAGCTGTATAATCCAAGAACAAAGAAAATTGTCATTAGCAGGGATGTAAACTTTGATGAAAAATCTTTTTTCAATGATGCTGACATAAACACTGCAGATGAAGTACCATTGCTCGTGTAGGATTTGGAAGGTTGTAGCAGTATGCCAAGTGAAGATGATCCATCCTTGAACCCAATTGATGTTCCATCATCCTCAATAAGAGCGTCTTCTGATAGCAGCCCTAAAGCATTCAAGACAAGAACTTTGCAGGAGATGTATGATACTACGGAGCCAGTAGATGCAGGAGCTATTTTCTTTGCTTTCTATGCAGGAGAAGATCCAATCTCCCACGAAGATGCAGTAAAAGAAGAAAAATGGAAACAATCCATGAAGGAAGAAATTATGGCTATCGAAAGGAATGACACATGGGAGCTCGTCAGTTTACCACAAAACAAAAGACCCATTGAAGTTAAATGGATTTTTAAGACAAAGTTAAATTCAGATGGCTCCGTTAATAAGTACAAAGCGAGGCTCGTTGCAAAGGGGTATGCACAAAAGGAAGGAGAAGACTTTAATGAGGTATTTGCACCTGTTTCAAGACTTGATCATCGTTTCGCTTAATTATATCACTTCTTTTCTCAAAATAATTGGAAGTTATTCCAAATGGATGTTAAATCGGCATTTCTAAATGGGTTTCTTGAGGAAGAAATTTATGTTGATCAGCCACCCGGTTTCGTGAAGAAGGGTGAAGAAGAGAAAGTTTACAAGTAATTAAAGAAGGCTTTATATGGTTTGAGGCAGTCACCAAGGGCTTGTTATAGTCGCATTAATTCTTACTTTGAGAAGAATGGTTTTCAAAAATGTCCTCAGGAGCATACTTTATACACCAAAATTGATCCTTCAAAAGGAAGATTTATGGTGGTAAGTCTCTATGTTGATGATCTCATTTTTACTGGAAATGATATGGAGATGCTTAATGGTTTCAAAGCTTCAATGAAACAAGAGTTTGACATCACTGATTTGGGAGAGTTACATCATTTTTTGGGCATTGAAGTTAGTCAGTCCAATAAGGGTATTTTTATTTCTCAAGGAAGATATGCAAGGGAAATTTTGAAAAAGTTCAAGATGGAGAATGCTAATTCTGCTTCAACTCCATGTGTTAGTGGGCTTAAGTTAAGCAAGAAAAGTGAAGGAAAGCTTATGGATTCAACTATTTATAGGAGTTTAGTTGGAAATTTGATGTATTTAACTGCCACAAGACCAGATTTAATGTTTGTTGTTAGTATGATTAGCAGGTTCATAGAGAAACCTCGCTCAGAACATTGGGAGGCAGCAAAACGAATTTTGAGATATGTGAAAGGTACAGTTGATTATGGGATTTTTTATGAAGCTGGTGTTCCAGTTAGTCTTACTGGATTCACAGATAGTGATTTTGGAGGTAGCATTGATGATAGCAAAAGTACTTCAGGTTATGTTTTTAATATAGGAAGCAGAGCTATTTCCTGGAGTTCAAAGAAACAACCAATTGTTGTTCTTTCAACAACTGAAGCTGAATATATTGCGGTTGTACATGCTGGATGTCATCTAGTTTGGTTAGAAGGAATTTTGAAGTATCTCAAGCAAAAACAAGAAGCTGATCCAAGTTTGTTTTGTGATAATAGTTCAACAATTTCAGTTACCAAAAATCCAGTTCTTCATGGAAAAACAAAGAATATTCGCATTCGATATCATTTCTTAAGGGAACTTGTGAATGATGGAATTATTAATATCAAGTATTGTAAATCGAGGAGCGGTGGTAGGCACGCTTTACAAAGCTTCTGTTTCTACGGAGAAGTATTCAAGAAGCAAATCGCTAAGCTCGGAGTGAAGAATAAATTTGGTTTACGGGAGGCCTTGTTAACTAAACCAAATATATTCTAGATTATTCAAGAAATATCTTAATTAATATTAGTACATGAATTGGTGATATCTAAGTACATGAATGTATTTGAATTATCTTGGAACATGTAATGGTTAGGTTCATGTACATGAATGTGGTCATGTAGTAATTATTAATGTGGTTCTAGAAGTGTCCTATGAGTCCTATAAATAGCTTGTACTTGAATCATTTTAATCAAGTGAAATCAAAGTATTCTTATATTCTCCAAAGTTACATTTCACTTCCTCCCCAAAATATACTCTTCCTAATTATCCATCAATAACAAGTGTAGTTGACTTCTTATGCAAATTATTAGCATGTATATATTTTTTACTGATTGGGATGGGGAAGTTTTTTGTGAAGAAAGACGTGGAGAAGTTAGAAAATGAACCTGAATTCTCAGATGCCATTGGGTCCCAAGATTTCACAAGCTAAAGAGGAGAACTTTCTTCATCCATGTTGGCAAAGATTGCAAAATTTAGAATCTATGGTAACTTAGCTGGTCCATAAACCTACGAATACCTCCAGAGAAAGATGGCATACTTCTTGACTCACTGAAATGCATAAAATCCATCGAGTATGACTTGTAGAATGTTGGAAATTTATGGAAGATGATAAATTATAAAAGAAGTGAAATATAACTTTGAAGAACACTTAAGAATACTTTAATTTCACTTGATTAAAATGATCCAAGTACAAGACTATTTATAGGACTCATAGGACACTTCTAGATCCACAATAATAATTACTACATGACCACATTCATGTACATGAACCTAACTATTACATGTTCCAAGACAATTCAAATACATTCATGTACTTAGATATCACCAATTCATGTACTAATATTAATTAAGATATTTCTTGAATAATCTAGAATATATTTGGTTTAGTTGCTAACAAGGCCTCCCGTAAACCAAATCTATTCTTCATAATGTCATAAAACATTTTGATCTTCCGATTCCTTCAAATGCAAGAAACTCTTTTGTCATCTCCATTGATGTATATGACACAAATGCTTGAAGTTTCCATTTGTTCTTCTTGATTTTGCTTATAACTAGCTTCTCAAATTTTACATGCTTGTATTTCTTCTCCATTTCATTATTTCTGAACTCATTTTGATCAAAATACTTCTCCATATTAACCCGTTCAATACCTTCCACAACTTGAGTTTCTTTTTTCTTGGTCTTTGCATTTTCGACCTTTGGTTTGCACTCTGCTTCCAACTTGGACTTTGTATATGATGTTTTTTTAGCAGTTTTTGTGACTTGAACCTTTTTGGCAACCTTCTTCCTTGTAAAAGTTCTGACAACAGCAGGATTAGATGATGTGACGTCCAATTGACTAGTAACTTCTGAGTGTGCACTCTTTTCTTCAACATCCTTATCCTCCAGCTCATTATTCAAATTTGTCACATTCTTTTCTTCCATCGCTTCACTCTCAGGTTCTTCTTTCTCAAAAGATGCTTTAATTATTGTGTCTTCAAATTCTTTATTTTCGACATGATCTATTTCCTTTTCTTCCCGACATATGTCTTCAAAGTCTTCATTTTTCTTTTCTTCTTCTTCTTCTTCAACTTCATCAATTTCTTCTACAAGTTTCTCATCCTCTTCCAAAAGTCAAGACTCTTTAGGTAATGATGAACCTTTATAATTCTTGCAAATCAATTCAAGCTCATTCCATAACTGAAATAGAGAATCAAAACTCGCAACACACATCCAGACTTCTTCATGCATTACTCCTTGCAAAATCTTCCTTCTTCTTTTTTCTTTCATTTCTCGAACTTTTTTTGAAATACACTTTCCTGGATTTGCAATGACATCTTGACATAAATTACATTCTCCAAGAAATACTCAAATCCTTATACTCCAAACATTGTAACTTGTGAACACTAATTTGGCACCAAACCTAGGATATTTGCTAGATTGCAATTAACCTTAGCTTTGATACCACTTGTTGGATAATTAGGAAGAGAATATAATTTAGGGAGGAAGTAAAACTTTGGAGAATATAAGAACACTTTATTTCACTTGATTAAAATGATCCAAGTACAAGACTATTTATAGGACTCATAGGACACTTCTAGATCCACAATAATAATTACTACATGGCCACATTCATGTATATGAACCTAACCATTACATGTTCAAAGACAATTCAAATACATTCATGTACTTAGATATCACCAATTCATGTACTAATATTAATTAAGATATTTCTTGAATAATCTAGAATATATTTGGTTTAGTTGCTAAAACTAAAACTTAGATTGCATCTTCTTTCTTGATTGTCTGCAACTGATAGTGGAACTAAACACAGGTGTAACTTGTTGGGAAAAAATCACCTCCCAAATACTGTTGTCTTTGATAAGTTAGACGGATAAAATATCAGCACATGCCAAACTGATTAAATTTGCAGTTCCACCAAAATAATAACCATGCAGGAAAAAATGAGTAAACATATCCAACCACGAGACACCAAGATTTTTATGTGGAAAACCCTCTAAAACTAAGAGGTAAAAACCACGGGACAAGCTCCGAATAATTCACTATAATAAACTGAGAAAATACAAAGATATCTTATTTTGAGTACAAACTCAAATTACTTCACCATAATAACTATGTGATGGAACCCAAATAAAACACCCTTTTATTTAAACTATCTTTCTCTCTCTCTCTATTTTTCTAAAGCTTCACAAAAGCTTCTCTCTTTCTCTCCTTAAACTCTCGGATGAGAGTATATGATTTTTGGTGGTATATTCATTTGCAGCATTACTACCTTTTTATAGCCAAAGAAAGGAAAAGAGGAGTAAATGAGGTTGGCATGAAAATCAACGGGCAGGGACGGGAGAAAAATCAATGGGCTGGTCATTAAATGGAACGAGGACCTTGACCAACAATCTCTCCCTCCGAACTCATTAGAGGGGGTAATCTCCGTGACCCCGTCACTTGGAGTCCATCCTGGCCAATTCCTTGCAAAATTTTTGTTTGTCGCTAGTGACAACTTTTGTCAATATGTCTGAGGGGTTCTCGTTGGTATGCATTTTCTTCACTTTCATAAATTCTTTTTCCATCGCTTCTCGTAACCAGTGATAACGAATATCAATGTGCTTGGTCTGATTATGATATGTGGAGTTCTTGGTTAAGTCAATTGCACTCTGACTATCACAATAAACCACGTACTCATCTTGTTTCAAATCTAACTCTTGAAGAAACCATTTTAACCACAACATCTCGTTTCCTGCTTCAGTAGTAGCGATGTATTCTTACTCAATTGTAGACAAAGTAACACACTTTTGCAACTTGGACTGCCATGATACTGCTCCCCCCTGCAAAAGTAAACAAATACTCCGAAGTAGACTTCTTCTCTTCAGAACCTGCCATGTCTGCATCTGTAAAACCCTCCAAGATTGGACTTGTACTACCAAAACCCTAACACAAACTGGAAGTAGCTTTCATGTATCTGAGAATCCACTTAACTGCTTTCCAATGTTCTATACCAGGATTTGACAAATACCTTCTCACAACGCTAACTGCATGAGCAATATCTGGCCGCGTACAAACCATTGCATACATAAGACTCACTACAGCAGAGGAGTAGGAAACTGCTGCCATATCATCTCTCCCTTCCTTGATAGAAGGACACATGCACTTTGTCAACTTAATATGACTAGCCAATGGTGTGCTAACTGGTTTAGCATCACTCATGTTGAACCTTGCAAGCACCCGCACACATACTTCTCTTGTGACAACCACAACCTCTTGGCTTTCCTGTCATGAACAATCTTCATACCCAAAATCTATTTAGCTGGACCTAAGTCCCTCATATCAAAGGACCGAATCATATCAGCTTCCTGCCCAACTATAAACATATAATCTACATATAGCAACATAATAACGAAGTTACCATCCGAAAACCTTTTAACATACACATAATAATCTGCAACAGTTCTACTGTAACCTTGATCAACCATAAATGAATTAAATTTCATGTACCACTGCCTTGGGGCTTGTTTCAGGCAGTACAAACTTTTCTCCAACTAGTAAACCAAGTGTTCTTTCCCTTTAACTTTAAATCCCTCTGGTTGTTCCATGTAGATTTCTTCCTTCAAATCACCACGAAGAAAAGTAGTCTTCACATCCAACTACTCAAGCTCAAGATCCATAATAGCTACTAACCCCAACACTACTCGAATAGAAGTCATCTTCAGAACTGGAGAAAAAATCTCATCCAAGTCAATACCTTGCTTTTGAGTAAAATCCTTGACGATTAATCAAGCCTTGTACTTCACTAGTTTTTCACCATCCATCTTAAGCTTAAACAACCATTTGTTCTTCAATGTTTTCCTGCCCGCCCTTCTAAAGTGTAGTCAACTCATATGTGTGATTCTTGTGCAAAGAATCCACTCATCCTGTATAGCTCTCAGCCAATTGCCCTTCTCCTTATGACTCTTGACTTCCTCAAAATCCTCTGGCTCCCCCTCCTCAGCAACTAAAAGATATTCAGAAGAAGGATATCTAACTGATGGCACACGTTCTCTAGTAGATCTTCTTAGTTGAGGTTCTTCAATGTCAGGTTGCTCCCCCTGATCAACACTCTCTGCATCTGACCCATCACCATCGTGAAAATCTATATCAGTCATATCTTCATTCTGACCTCCTTCTCCAACTGTGGCATTTATCTCTAGGTTATGTAGCATTATCAAAATGCTCATAATTCTGGTGCTCATGAAACACCACATCTCTGCTCCTGAATAATTTCTTTTGCATTGGATCCCATAACCGGTATCCAAACTCTGCATCTCCATAGCCAACAAACACACATGGAGTAGACTTGTCATCAAGTTTCGATCATTGTTCCTTGGGGATATGTGCAAAAGCCTTGTACCCAAATACCCTCAAATAAGAATAAGACAAATCCTTACCACTCCAAATCTTTTCTGGAATCCGAAAATCCAACGGTGCTGATGGAGATCTATTAATCAGGTAACAAGCAGTATGAACAACTTCACCCCAGAATGACTTAGGCAGTTTAGCCATTCTCAACATGTATCACACTCTCTCAATAATAGTGTGGTTCATTCTCTCAGCCACACCATTATGCTGTGGGGTATTAGGAACAGTCTACTCATGTCGAAAGCCATGCTTACTGCAATATTTAGCAAATTCCTTAGAAGTATATTCCCCTCCGTTGTCGCTACGAAGACACTTCAACGATTTTCCAGTCTCCCTTTCAACCATAACATGAAAACTCTGAAAATGTAGGAATACCTGGTCTTTTGTTCTCAACAAAAATACCCACACCTTCCGCGAAGCATCATCAATAAAGGTAACAAAATACCTATTTCCACCAAAAGACTCAACCTCAATGGGTCCACATATGACTCCCCCAAAATAGGTATACATCACCCATCTTGAGTCGCCAAATACGTGATACAAAATTCAAATACAACTTAATTATACAACAGTCATGTAAAATACGACAAAACATAATCTAAGAGTTTTAATAAGAATATTGTCATCTAGACAATATCCACACTCAATGGAGTCCTCATTACATTTATTGTCACACTATTTAACAAAATAGTGAGGAATACTAATGTTATCATCTGGACCGTCACTCCGTTCCCCAACTAGTCCCGACTATGTTCTCATTTCCTGAAGAGAACAGTGAAAGAAAGGGTGAGCTCAACTAGCCCAGTAAGAAATATTATGACTAAGATAATGTAGAATAACTTATCATTAGTCTTCAACAATGTTAAACTGATAAAATACAATAGACATCAAGTTTAACTGCAGCGGAATAAGTAATCCATTAGAAGAGTCAAGTAGAGCATGATATCTACTATCTTCTATGATTTAAAATGTTTTCATCAATTTTTATCATTTGAGACTCGACAATAAATAAACCACATCATCGAGTCATCCATGTAGTACGCAGCGAGGATATTCATTAAATCATCAATGGTCATGACTATACCGAATAATCCTCGGTCATAATCATACCAAAAAGCGTCCCATCAATGCACTACAGAAGCTCGAGGACTTTTACCATATCATTTATAACATTACAGGTCATGATTATACCGAATAATCCATGGTCATAACCATACCAAGTCCATCTATGCATGTAAGCCAAAGACGACTTTCATCACAATATAAGCATGAGGATGATGACAATGACATAATAATTCAACAAAACAAGTTCAAGAATAAACTTTAAAGATTTATAAGTTAATTTATCTTGAAATCAATTACGTCCAAATTGTCAACATGATACTGCTTTGTGGAGTAAAATTAAAGAATGCTCAGAAGAATATTTCCATGAAAAGGTAGGATGAAGCGCAAATATCCAGGATATTCTACTAATTTCATGGAGTATAGAAGCCAAAACTTTAACCAAATGAGTATCATAGAATATATGAAACTACAAATGGATTTTCACCCGCCATGCGGTAATCGAACTAGACAGATCATTTCCACAATTTAATAAGGAATGAATACGAAGGATCATTCACCATGCATGTGGTAATCCACATAGACATGTTATTCCAACATAATAATAAAGAATGGAACTAGGTCATGCGTAATCCGCACAGACAGGATATTCCAATAAAATAACAAGGAATGGAATAACAGAAGAATTCACCATGCATGCGATAGACCGCACAGACAAGTTATTCCAATAGAATAATAAAGAATGGAACCAGGTCTAGCGTAATCCGCACAGACAGGATATTCCAACAAAATAATAAAGAATGGAATAACAAAGAATTCACCATGCATTTGATAGACCGCACAGACAGGTTATTCCAATAGAATAATAAAGAATGGAACCAGGTCTAGCGTAATCGCCTGAATGTGGATATTCCAACGAATAATAAAGAATGGAATAATGAAGAATTTCACCATGTATGCGATGATTAGCATAGACAAAGTTATTCCAACATAATAATAAAGAATGAAATAACAGAAGCTCTCTTCATAAATACGGAAGAAATAATACCCCTTACCTTAGAAAGAAACTGGATACTGGAGTAGAGAGGTAGCAAACTTCTCTTCTTCTTTCTCTCTATAATTTCTCTCTATAATAATTGCTCTAAAGCTTTAGTGAATTGGTGAGAAATGAAGGAAGAATGAGCTTCTTTTTATAGGAAAATTTATTTTCGATAATTGCACGTTTTGGGGCTCAAAATATTACAGTACAATACCTTCAACTTTTCTTCAATTTTTAATTTAGTCCTGCAAGTATTATCAATCTTGCACCAACTCCCCTAATAGTACAAGAATGTGAATCAATAGTACACAAATGTGAACAAATAGTTATAATCATGTGAATTAATAGCAATTAATTGGCTCATTTATCCGATTAATTACCCGATAACTTCCAGACATCAATTATTATCGAAATAAATGTCGATTTCCACTAACACTAATAATTCCAACACAATGGAACTATCAATTTCATCTTTAATCAACACGAACTTATTCATCATTAATATCATAACTCACAATATTTAACAACCAGGTCCTTCCAAGGAAAGAGGGGGCTTTCCGATAAGGATTTCTCCTTATTGGCGCGCAATTAGATGACCAAACCTCTCCTTGACAAAACTTCTAGACATTGTAAATATTGCAATTTAATAATATGAATAACTTTGTCGTCTCAATTATTGATTTAATAATATATCATATTATGCAGATGATACTATGACAATAATCGAATCAATAATATGAGAGATATGATGCATCAATTATTATAGCAATAATTGAGTATAACTGAGTGACTTCCCACGTAAGCATCAATAATCAATACTGTGTACTACTACTATAAACCACGCCATTCATCGTACTTTTTACTACTAGGGTAGTTCAACGGTTTAACGGTAAAACTTCCGCCGTTATTTTTAAAAAGATAATTATGACATTTTCTAACTACGACAATACTTCCGTTGTGGGGTCCACCAATGATTGTGTCGTCGTACGAATATTCCCTGTTAAAACGAATATTCCCCGACCAATCAAATAGTATATAACCACTTAGTTACTTTGCAAAATTTGTTAATATTACCCATAACTATAACATTATATCAAATCCACACCATAATATTCAAAAACATATTTCGAGAAAATTATTCTTTATTCATAAAAGTTGGGGTCTTACAACCTCCCCTTCTTATGAAATTTTATCCTCGAAATTAGGGTGCGTACCTGGTATGTCGAAGAGGTGAGGATACCTTGATTTTATTTCAGATTCTAACTCACAGGTCATTTCCTCAACATTATGGTTTCTCCATAAAACTTTGACTTGAGGTATAACTTTAGAGCGTAGAATATGATCCTTCTTATCCAAGATTTTAATAGGTAACTCTTCATACGTTAAATCTTTTTCTATCTCGTCTGGTTCTAATTCAATAATATGGTTCGGATCTTTCACATATTTACGTAACATAGATATGTGAAAAATGTTATGAACACGAGACATACTTGTCGGTAAGGCGAGTCTATAGGCCACAGCTTCCTACTCGATCGAGGATTAAAAATGGCCAATGAATCGAGGATTGAGCTTTCCTCTCTTTCCAAATCTTGTAACTCCTTTCCATGGAGCAACACGTAACAACACATGATCTCCAATATTGAATTCCACGTTCTTTCGATGAAGATCAGCATAACTCTTTTGTCGATCTTGTGAGGTTTTTTATACGTTATCGGATCATTTGAATCTTTTCCGTAGTCATACGTACCAAATCTGGTCCCAACAACGTTGCTTCACCCACCTCATCCCAGCATACTAGAGAACGACACTTTCTTCCATACAACGCCTCAAATGGAGCCATGCCAATACTTGCTTGATAACTGTTGTTGTAGGAAAACTCCACCAATGGTAAGAACTTGTCCCAACTTCCCTTGAAGTCAAGGACACAGAGTCTTAAGAAATCTTCAAGAGTTTGAATAGTCCTTTCCGACTGCCCATCCATTTGAGGATGATATGCAGAACTAAATCGTAAATCCGTACCCATAGCTTTTTGCAAACTAACCCAAAATCTTGAAGTGAATCTTGGGTCTCGATCAGAAACTATAGATACTGGCATACCATGCAATATTAAAATCTCGTTTATGTACATACTAGCAAGACGTTCAAGTGTAAAAGTTTCTCGTATCGATAAGAAATGAGCAGACTTGGTCAATCTATCAACAATGACCCAAATCGCATCTATGCCTTGAGAAACATTGGGAAGACCAGTAACGAAATCCATGGTAATGTTCTCCCACTTCCATTCTGGAATTTCAAGTGGTTGCAATGGACCTTTTGGCACTTGATGCTCCGCCTTAACTCGTTGACAAGTTAGACACCTTGAGATAAACCCCGCTATCTCTCTCTTCATATTACTCCACCAAAATGTATGTTGAAGATCACGATACATTTTTGTACTCCTAGGATGGATTGCAAACGGTGTGTTGTGCGCCTCCATCATGTTTTTGTACTTCAAGTCAGAATCGTTCGGAACACAAAGTTTGGAGTTGACTCGAAGTATTCCTTCTTTATCGATTCTTGCTTCTGGAATAGCACCTTCTTGCACTTTCTTTTTCATACACATCAGCTCCAGGTCTGTAATTTGAGAAGCTTTAACTTTATTGATTAAAGTCGGTTCCACTCGTATATTCGTCATCATCACATGGTTCCCTAGAGTCTTTAACTCTATTTCCATCCTTTTCAAGTCATACAAAATGGGTCTTTGCATTGACAATATTGCACTCGTACTCGCATATGATCTTCTACTCAATGCGTCAGCTACTACATTCGCTTTTCCAGGATGGTATTGGATTATATGATCATAATCTTTCAGCAACTCAAGCCATCGTCGTTGCCGCATGTTGAGTTCTTTTTGAGTGAAGAAATATTTGAGGCTTTTATGATCCGTATAGATCTCCACCTTCTCTCCATACAGGTAATGCCTCCAAATCTTATGTGCAAAAATGACTACTGCCAACTCTAGATCATGAGTAGAATAATTCCTCTCATATTCTTTGAGTTGTCGAGAGGCATAGGCTATGACTTTCCCATGTTACATGAGAACACATCCTAACCCTTTGCCTGAAGCATCACTGTAGATGACAAATCCCTCCGAGCCAGATGGTATTGTCAAAACAGGTGCTGAAATGAGTCTTCTCTTGAGTTCTTGAAAACTCTTTTCACATTCCTCGCTCCAACCGAATTTTGTATCTTTTCGAGTCAGCTGAGTTAATGGAGTAGCGATTCAAGAAAATCCTTCCACGAATCTCCGATAATAACCAGCTAACCCGAGAAAGCTACATACTTTGGTCACTGACTTAGGTTACCCCCAGCTTTGAATTGCTTCAATCTTTGCCGGGTCAACAGATATTCCATGATTTGATATCACGTGCCCAAGGAATGCAACTTCCTCAAGCTAGAACTCACATTTCTTTAACTTGGCATAAAGCTTGTTTTCACGAAGCTTTTGAAGTATATGAGGATGTCATCAATAAAGACGACCACAAAGTGATCCAAATATTCCTTGAATACTCGGTTCATCATGTCCATGAAGGCGTGAAGAGCATTAGTCAATCCAAAAGACATGACTAGGAATTCATAATGCTCGTACCGAGTTCTAAAAGCGATCTTTGGAATGTCATCGCTTTTAATCTTCAACTGATGATATTCAAACGAAGATCAATCTTTGAAAAGAATTTGGCTCCTTGCAATCGGGTCAAACAGTCATCAATGCGAGGTAATGCTGCACCTATTTTTGATGGTGACATGATTCAACTCCCGATAATCAATACAAAGTCGCATACTTCCATCTTTCTTCTTTACGAATAGAACAGAGCACCCCAAGGAGACGTACTAGGACGAATGAAACCGATGTCTAACAATTCCTGTAGTTGGGTTTTTAACTCCTGAAGTTCAATAGGAGCTATTCGATATGGGGCTTTGGAAATGGGTTTTGTACCAGATTCAAGGTCGATACAAAATTCAATTTCACACTCTGGGGGTAGGCCAGGAAGTTCTTCAAGGAATACGTCAGGAAATTTATTAACAATAGAAATATCATTCAAATCTTATATATTTTTATTTAAATCCGTGACATGGGCTAAGAAAGCTTGACATCCGTTTTTCAATAAACGAATAGCTTTATGACTTGATATGACAGTGATTGATTTTAGTGGTTTGGTTGCTTGAATTCGCATAATAGGTTGGTTAGGAATATGAAAGCTAACAACCTTACAAAAACAATCAATTTTAGCATGATGAGTAGTTAACCAATCAACCCCTAAAATCACATCAAATGCAAGTATTTTCAAAGAAATAAGATCGACAGGTAACGTGCGGTTACCGATTTGAATCAAACAAGACTTATAAACCGTGGATGTAATGAAGGTTTCTCCCAACGTAGTTTCAACAGATAAGTCAAAGTCTAATTTCTCCGGAGTCAAATTTAAATGTTGAGCACAAGTAGGAGAAATAAAGGAATGGGTAGAACCGGTATCAAATAAAGTATAAACTTCGCTAGATTTTATGATTAGCTTACCCGTGATCACGTCGTTCGAATTCCTCACTTTTTGGGAGGTTACGACAAACGCTCTCCCTTGAACTACTGATTTTGTCTTTTCTGGGACACCCTTTGATGCCTCCATCCCAACTGGACTTGACTTAGGTACACGGCAAAATTGGGCTAGGTGACCTTCTTTTCCACAAGTATAACACGCTTTGGACTGCATCGTGCAGTTTGGACTTATGTGTCCTTCCCCTCCACATTTGTAACATACGACCGGTGGTTGTTCTCCTTCCTTAACAACAGGTGATGGTGCTGACGTCTTTCCATCCTTGTTGAATCTCCTCTTATTGAAATGTCCACTCTTATTGTCATGGCCATGATTACCACCGAAGTGATTATCATTTCTGGCATGTTGATTCCCTCCACGTTTGTTGTCACCGCTTCGATGACTGCTACAACTAGTATTATAGACTTGCCGGCTGCTTTCTCTTGGTTGGGTTGAATCATTATCGCACTCTAATAACTGAGCCCTATTCACAACATCTGAATACAAACACAGTTTATGAGAGATAAGGTATTGATGTATCTCGGGTTTCAAACCTCTTAGAAACATCCGTGTCATTCTCTCCTCATTATCAACCATGTGGGACACAAACCGAGATAACTCGGCAAACTTAGCTTCGTACTGCGCTACGGTCATATTGTTTTGCTCAAGCTTGATGAACTCTACCTCCTTCATGTGACGAATACTTTCAGGAAAGTACTTGTCATTGAACAGTTCTTGGAACTTCTCTCAAGACATCTTCAGTGCGGCAGGTTGAGTACGCTTTTTACGATTCCCACCAAGAATGTCGCCTCTGCTGCATAACATGAAGGTGGCAATGGAACCTTTTGCTCCTCGGAGCATCCCAAGGAATCAAATATCTTGTTGATCTGCTTTATCCACGTCTCCGCCTTAAGTGGTTTTGGCTCTCCAAAAAACTCAGGTGGTCCCAACTCCTTGAACTACTTAGCGGTGACCGTCCGAGAGTTGTCAGTGTTTCCACCTGCATTTTGGACAGGAGCCGCTTTCGCCTGATGTTGCATGAATTGCATAAAGCCTCTGAACATCCCATCATTTACCATTTCATCGGTGTTATTGTTTACATGAGAATTATTGTCTTCCTCTTGCACATTATCTTGGGCATTAATATGTGGTGACTCAACGGTCTCATGTGCTTCATTGCTTATCTCAATATTTTCGGATGCCATTTTCAAATACTGCCACAAAACAAGGGTTAATTAACATATCACATATTATCCCTATACCAAATAAACTTAGGTAGGTCATACTAGCGAAGGAATTCTCCGTCTCTCCCCTCCAAGTTCTTGTCTCACATCTCAGCCAAGGATCATATCCCAAAGCTTTGATACCAACTATGACGCCCCCAAAATAGGTATACATCACCCATCTTGAGTCGCCAAATACATGGTACAAAATTCAAATACAACTTAATTATACAACAATAGTGTAAAATACGACAAAACATAATCTAAGAGTTTTAATAAGAATATTGTCATCTAGACAATATCCACACTCAATGGAGTCCTCATTACATTTATTGTCACACTATTTAACAGAATAGTGAGGACTACTAATGTTATCATCTGGACCGTCACTCTGTTCCCCGACTAGTCTCGACTACATTCTCATTTCCTGAAGACAACAGTGAAAGAAAGGGTGAGCTCAACTAGCCCAGTAAGAAATATTATAACTAAGATAATGTAGAATAAATTATCATTAGTCTTCAACAATGTTAAACTGATAAAATACAATAGACATCAAGTTTAATCTGCGGTGGAATAAGCAATCCATTAGAGGAGTCAAGTAGAGCATGATATCTACTATCTTCTATGATTTAAAATGTTTTCATCAATTTTATCATTTGAGACTCGACAAATAAATAAACCACATCATCGAGTCATCCATGCAATGACGCGCCAAGGATATTCATTAAATCATCAATGGTCATGACTATACCGAATAATCCCCGGTGTCATAATCATACCAAAAAATCCCATCAATGCATTACAAACTCTCGAGGACTTTTACCACATCATTTATAACATTACAAAGTCATGATTATACCGAATAATCCTCGGTCATAATCATACCAAGTCCATCTATGCACGTAAGCCAAAGATGACTTTCATCACAATATAAGCATGAGGATGATGACAATGACATAATAATTCAATAAAACAAGTTCAAGAATAAATTTTAAAGATTTATAAGTTAATTTATCTTGAAATGAATTACGTCCAAATTGTCAACATGATACTGCTTTATGGAGTAAAATTGAAGAATGCTCAAAAGAATATTTCCATGAAAAGATACCGGATGAAGCGCAAATATCCAGGATATTCTACTAATTTCATGGAGTATAGAAGCCAAAACTTTAACCAAATGAGTATCATAGAATATATGAAACTACAAATGGATTTTCACCCGCCATGCGGTAATCCACGTAGACAGATCATTTCCACAATTTAATAAGGAATGAATATGAAGGATCATTCACCATGCATGTGATAATCCACATAGACAGGTTATTCCAACAAAATAATAAAGAATGGAACCAGGTCATGCGTAATCCGCACAGAGAGGATATTCCAACAAAATACTAAGGAATGGAATAACAGAAGAATTCACCATGCATGCGATAGACCGCACAGACAGGTTATTCCAATAGAATAATAAAGAATGGAACCAGTCCAAAGATAATCCGCATGATGTGATATTCCAACAGAATAATAAAGAATGGAATAACAATGAATTCACCAGGCATGCGATAGACCGCACAGACAGGTTATTCCAACAGAATAATAAAAAATGGAATAACAAAGAATTCACCATACATGCGATAAACCGCATGCATAAAGAGTTATTCCAATGAATAATAAAGAATGGAACCGTGTCTAGTGTAATCTGCATGCATGTGATATTCAACAGTAATAATAAAGAATGGAATAACAGAAGAATTTCACCATGTATGCGGTACTTCGTATAGACAAGTTATTCCAACATAATAATAAAGAATGGAATAACGGAAGCTCTCTTCATGATACGAAAGAAATAATACCCCTTACCTTAGAAAGAAACTGGTTACTGGAGTAGAGAGGTAGCAAACTTCTCTTCTTCTTTTTCTCTATAATATCTCTCTATAATAGTTGCTCTAAAGCTTTAGTGAATTGGTGAGAAATGAAGGAAGAATGAGCTTCTTTTTATAGGAAAATTTAGTTTCAATAATTGCACATTTTGGGGCTCAAAATATTACAGTACAATACCTTCAACTTTTCTTCAATTTTTAATTTAGTCTTGCAAGTATTATCAATCTTGCACCAACTCCCCTAATAGTACAAGAATGTGAATCAATAGTACACACATGTGAACAAATAGTTATAATCATGTGAATTAATAGCAATTAATTGGCTCATTTATCCGATTAATTACCCGATAACTTCTAGACATCAATTATTATCGAAATAAATGTCGATTTCCACTAACACTAATAATTCCAACACAATGGAACTATCAATTTCATCTTTAATCAACACGAACTTATTCATCATTAATATCATAACTCACAATATTTAACAATCAGGTCCTTCCCATGAAAGAGGGGGCTTTCCGATAAGGATTTCTCCTTATTGGCGCGCAATTAGATGACTAAACCTCTCCTTGACAGAACTTCTAGACATTGTAAATATTACAATTTAATAATATGAATAACTTTGTCGTCTCAATTATTGATTTAATAATATATCATATTATGCGATGATAACCTTGACAATAATCGAATCAATAATATGAGAGATATGATGCATCAATTACTATAGCAATAATTGAGTATAACTGAGTGACTTCTCACGTAAGCATCAATAATCAATACCATGTGCTACTATGCAACCACGCGTATTACTGTACTTTTACTACCGGGTAGTTCAACAGTTTAACGGTAAAACTTTTGTCGTTATTTTTATAAAAAGATAATTATGTCGTTTTCTAACTACGACAATACTTCATTAGGGGTCCACCAATGATTGTCTGAGTCGTCATTTAATATTCCTGTTAAAACGAATATTCCCCGACCAATCAAATATTATATAACCACTTTCTTACTTTGCAAAATTTGTAAATATTATCCATAACTATAACATTATATCAAATCCACAGTATAATATTCAAAAATATATTTCGAGAAAATTATTCTTTATTCATAAAAGTTGGGGTCTTACACCACATACATCAAAATATATTCTCTCTAGTAACTCTGATTTTCTTTTAGCAGAACTACTAACCGAAACTCTATGTTGTTTCCCAAACAAACAATAATCACAAGGACTTAAAACAATACCTTTAGCAAAAGGAATGAGTGACCTTTTTGCTAATAACTGCAACCCTTTCTCACTCATGTGGTCAAGCCTCTTATGCCATAAGTTTGGTGAAGATTCATCCTCAATTGCATTCAAATCACTAGAACACACTTTCACATGAGTCTTATACAATGAACAACAAGCAACTCCTCTTGCAATCACCATACCTTGGTAAGCTTCCACTTTCCACTGCCGAAGTGATTTTCATAGCCTTCTCTGTCCAAGGCCATGCCAGAAATTAACTTAAGACGTAAATCAGGAATGTGTCTAACATCCCTCAAGGTAACAGTGCAACCAACACCTTTCTGGATGCAAACATCACCAATTCCAATAATCTTGGACTGATCAGTATTTCCCATTCTAACGTACCCAAAGTCTGCAGCTTTGTAAGTTATGAAAAATTCTCTCTTAGGTGTAGCATGATACGAGGCACCAATATCAACCACCCAATCAACTTTCTGATCATCAATATGCAAACATTCTTCTTCCCCAAATGAAAGAATCACAACATCTTCGGTGATTGTGGCTGCAATGTTCTTCTCCTCAACCTTTCCCTGCTCACCATTTTTCTGCTTGTCTAACCAGATTCTATAATTTTGTTTGTAATGACCTTCCTTATTACAGTGGAAGTATCGATATGTTTCATCTAGTTTGGTCTTTGACTTGCTCCTATGATTTTTGCTTTTGTTGCGACTTGTATCTCCTTTGTGAGATCCCCTAAAATTGCTTCTGCCCCTGTTCTTTGTGGCAAGAGCACGTGTCTCAAAATTTATGCCTTGCTCCTTTCGCCTTGTCT
The DNA here is from genome assembly GCA_020205605.1 of Panax ginseng. Classification (NCBI taxonomy): domain Eukaryota; kingdom Viridiplantae; phylum Streptophyta; class Magnoliopsida; order Apiales; family Araliaceae; genus Panax; species Panax ginseng. The sequence goes on from CM035129.1 coordinate 96,878,283, forward strand.
CCTCATTATGAAGTCTGTCCTTGACCATCTGCATAGTCATTTTTCCTTCTGGAGCTGAATTGCTTAGAGACACAACTAAAGTCTCCCAGCTATTTGGCAACGAAATGAGAAGCAAAAGAGCCTGAATCTCATTATCAAGATTCAACTTCATAGTGGACAACTGGTTCACTAAACCTTGGAACTCATTCATATGCTCCGACACACTGGTCTCATCCTTGTACTTTAAATTCATAATTTTCCGAATGATAAAAGTTTTATTTTGTGCATTCTTCTTCTCGTACATAGACTCTAGTGTTGTCCATAAATTGTGAGCATCCGTCTCCTGCAAACATGGTGGAACACACTTTGATCAATCCATTGTCGGATGTGACCAGTAGTCTTCCTATTCATTTTATACCAATCAGCCTCAGACTTATCCGCGGGCTTCTTTCCCTTGAGCACCAATGGATCATACAGATCCTTGCAATAAGGATATCCTCCATTCTAGGCTTCCAGATCGAAAAATTTGAAGAGGTTAATTTAATCATGGCTCCGACTGATTCTTCCATAAAATTTATCAACAACAACCGAGCAAATAACCTTAGCTCTGATACCAGTTGTTGGGAAAAAATCACCTCCCAAATACTGTTGTCTTTGATAAGTTAGACGGATAAAATATCAGCACATACCAAACTGATTAAATTTGCAGTTCCACCAAAATAATAACCATGCATGAAATAATGAGTAAAAATATCCAACCATGAGACACCAAGATTTTTACGTGGAAAAACCTCTAAAACTAAGAGGTAAAAACCACGGGACAAACTCCGAATAATTCACTATAATAAACTGAGAGAATACAAAGATATCTTAATTTGAGTAAAAACTCAAATTACTTCACCACAATAACTATGTGATGGAACCCAAATAAAACGCCCTTTTATTTAAACTATCTTTCTCTCTCTCTCTCTATTTTTCTAAAGCTTCACAAAAGCTTCTCTCTTTCTCTCCTTAAACTCTCGGATGAGAGTATATGATTTTTTGTGGTATATTCCTTTGCAACATTACTGCCTTTTTATAGCCAAAGAAAGGAAAAGAAGAGTAAATGAGGAAGGCATGAAAATCAACGGGCAGGGACGGGAGAAAAATCAATGGGATGATCATTAAATGGAGTGAGGACCTTGACCAACATTACTTGCAACGACATCAAAACAAATAGAACTTGCCGAGTCAATGGAAACTTTAAGAGAGAATAATGTAAATATAAGTACCTAATGCTTTTACAAGAACCAACTAATAATCTTTTGTCAACCATTCTTGTCTACAAAATAAAATACGAAGAATGATAATCTAATTTGGTTCCTCAATAAGAAAATTTAAGTGTTAAGCATGCAATAAATATAATAATGGGAGAACACTGCTCATGCTACAGAAAACTAATTGGAATATTTCATAAGCACATAATTAATGATGTGCAACCAGTATGATAATTGTGAATAAAGAACAAGTTTAATGCATATTGCACATTAACAAACATTCATAAACTTAATACACTACCAACTACCAAGCCTTCTTTAGCAACAAAACATTAAAGAAACACAAAGAACATGTCAAAATTTACAAAAAGAGAGGAGATAATCTCTTGCACCTGTCTAAAGTCAACTTCAACAACCCACCAATTAAGAACCATAAACTACTAATTGATTGGTAGTACAAAATTAATTTTGATATTGATTAATACAGTGTCTATACCTTTGCCAGATAAACAATAATTGGTAATCTAAATTAAAAATAAGCATATGAATAAAAGACCAACCATCCAAAAAGCAATTGACCCGAAAGATCAAATAAGATAAAAGATTAGCCAAACAAAAAAAAATAAAGTAACTTTAGCAGCCCTAAGAAATAATCAAATTATTAACACGTGCCTTTTACCTTATATTTTGAAATTTAGGGAGTATAATATATACTTCCATTACGGTGGATTGCAGGTTCGAAGCAGTAAACAGTGTGATAAGGACATGGCATGCGTGGACTCTAACAAGACTAAAGGGACGTGGGGATCGAGCAAGGCTAGAACAAAGAGGCTCAAACAAAGTCTCAATGGATTGATCTAAGATGTTTGGACTGAAGCTAACTCAAGAAAACCCAAAGAGAAGGATGAGACACAAGTTTGGATTAATTTGATACAAGCCCAAATTAAACTCCAATCTCACAACCACGGACAAATCAATTCAACAGCTTGAATGGGAAGCATAAATTAAAAGATGTGGGTCGGGATTAATTCAAATACTTAACATTTATATGGGTTATTATATTATAGTAAGTGGAATTGGTATCACGTGGGCTGCACTTTTTTTTCAAGTTATCAGACTTAACATGTTGGATATATAGATGATATTGGAAAGTATTAATAGCTGATCTCGACAAGCGTGCCACTAGCTGATCTCAGACTTAACATGTTGGATATATAGGTCAGGATAGAGAAGATGGCAATTTGGATAGTATAAAAATGAAGATTCCAGCTTTCCAAGGCACGGGTGATCCCGAGGCTTATTTAGATTGGGTAACAAAGATGGAGCGAATCTTTAATTGTCACAATTATTCAAACCTTAATAAAGTCAAACTGGCTGTTACGAAGTTTTCTGGATATGCATTGATATGATGGGATCAGTTGACAGCTAATCGGAGAAGGTGTGAAGAGCGGCCGATTATTGGGTGGATATGAAGGTTATCATGAAAAAGAGGTTTGTACCAGCATACTATCAACAGGAGATCATTCGTAGTTTGCAAACTCTTAAATAAGGAAGTCAGAGTGTGGATGAATATTATAGGGAGATGGAAATGTTGAAGGATCGGGCTAATTTGATGGAGGATAATGAAACAGCAATGGGGAGGTTCTCGACAGGATTGAACTGGGAGATTGCAGACTTGGTTGAACGACAACATTATTTGGAGTTAGAAAAACCGGTACATATGGCTACTAAGATAGAGAAACAACTCAAGAGGCGAGGAGGACATCGAGGACAATCTAATGCTAGTTCATCATGGAGACCTAATTTGGCAAAGCGAGAGGAAAGGACAGTTGTGATCAAACCAAAGGTGGAACCTAAGCAAGGATTGACTAGCCGAGATATATAAGGTAAAAATGAACAACCTTCTTTTGGTCGTAATCGGGATATTGTATGCTTTAAGTGTCAAGGCAGGGGACATATTTCTAGCCAATGTCCAAATCAGAGGAAAATGTTGTTACTTGACAATGGAGATGTGGAGACCAAGGGGGAAGAGAGCAAAATTGATTCTATGCCACCATTAGAGGAGATAGGTGAGGATGCGATACATTGTGAAATTTTGGTTAGAAGAAGAGTACTTAGTATGCAGGTTAAGGAGGAGAGCAGTGAACAGCGGGAAAATCTATTCTATACTCGATGTCTTATGAATGGGAAAATATGTTGTGTAGTCATAAATGGAGGTAGCTGTACAAATGTGGCAAGCACTACGATGGTGGAGAAATTGGGGTTATCTACTACCAAACATCCACAGCCGCATCGTTTGCAGTGGCTCAATGATAATGCATGCATTAAAGTAACCAAACAGGTGTTAGTTCCATTTGCTATTGGTCGGTATGTTGATGAGGTATTGTGTGATGTGGTGCCTTTGCAGGCGGGGCATATGTTATTGGGTAGACCATGGCAGTTTGATAGGAAGGTTCAACATGATGGGTTTACCAACATATATTCCTTTGTTTACGACAAGAAGAAAATCACTTTGTGTCCTTTGTCACCACAACAAGTACACGAGGATCAAATTCATTTGCAGAAAGATTATGTACAAAGAAAAGAGAGTGAAGAAAAGAAAAATCAAGAAGAAAAAATGAGAGAAAAAGAAAGGGAGAAAAACAAATATACTAGGAAAAAAGAGTGATGTGAGAAGAGCTTTGATTTCTAAACAGCCTATGATTTTACTTTGGTATAAAGAGGCGCTTTTGAATACTAACACTAATGAATCTTTGCCTAGTGTTGTTTCATCTCTCTTATAGGAATTCAAAGATGTATTTCCCGAAGATCTTCCTCATGGACTACCACCTATTCGGGGAATTGAGCATCAAATTGATTTTGTTCCCAGTGTGACGATTCCAAACAGCCCAGCTTATCAGAGTAATCCCGAGGAGACGAAGGAGTTACAAAGACAAGTTGACGAGCTGATGGGGAAAGGATTCCTGAGAGAAAGTATGAGCTCGTGTGTAGTTCTGGTGATTCTAGTGCCGAAAAAGGATGGAAAATGGAGGATGTGCATCGATAATCGAGCGGTAAATAACATTACGGTAAAATATCGACATTTGATTCCTCGTTTAGATGACATGTTAGATGAATTACATGGGTCTTGCATATTTTCAAAAATAGATTTAAAAGTGGTTATCATCAAATTAGATTGTAAGAGGGTGATGAATGGAAAACAGCGTTTAAAACTAAATATGGTCTTTATGAGTGGTTGGTATTACATTTTGGGTTAACTAATGCACCCAACACTTTCAAGAGATTAATGAACCACGTTTTGCTTCCATTCATTGGAAAGTTTGTCGTATTTTATTTTGATGATATCTTGATTTATAGCAAAAACTTAGAAGATCATTCATTGCATTTAAAATCAATTTTAGATGTACTTAGGAAAGAAAAGTTATTTGCTAATATGGAAAAATGCACGTTTTGTTCGGATAGATTTGTTTTTCTTGGCTTTTTTATGAGTTCACAGGGAGTCCAAGTTGATGAGGAAAAAGTACGTGCGATCTGGGATTGGCCGAGTCCAACCAATGTGAGTCAAGTATGAAGCTTTCATGGACTCGCAAGTTTCTACCGACGTTTTGTTCAGAATTTCAGTGAGATTATAGCACCATTAACCGAGGTCATCAAGAATAGTGTGGGCTTTAAGTGGGGTGATGAACAGGAAAAAGCATTTAACTTGATAAAGGATAAACTAACAAATTCTCCTTTACTTATTTTGCCTAACTTTGCTAAAACTTTTGAGGTTGAGTGTGATGCTTCAGGTTTAGGGATTGGAGCTGTGTTGATGCAAGAAGGGAAACCAAGTATGCGTATTTCGAAGAAAAGTTGAGTGAGACAGCTTTGAACTATCCTACATATGACAAAGAGATGTACGCTTTGGTTAGAGCTTTGGAGACATGGCAACATTACTTGTGGTCTAAGGAGTTTTTGATCCACACTGATCATGAATCATTGAAATATTTGAAGGGTCATCACAAGTTAAACAAAAGGCATGCATGATGGATGGAATTTATCGAGACATTTCCATATGTTATTCAATATAAGCAAGGTAAGGAGAACGTCATTGCAGATGCTTTGTCTTGCATGTATGTTTTGTTAAATACTCTTGATACGAAATTGCTTGGGTTTGAACGAATTAAAGAGTTATATGATAATGACCTTGATTTTGGTGAAGAGTTTAAAACTTGTGAAAAGAATGTTGTGGGTAAATACTTTAGAATTGATGGATTCTTGTTTCGTGAAAATAAATTATGTATACCTGCATGTTCTTTGCATGAGTTGTTGGTTAGGGAATCACATGGGGGTGGTTTAATGGGACATTTTGGTGTTGATAAAACTTTTGCTATTTTGAAAGAACATTTTTATTGGCCTCATATGAAATGAGATGTGGAAAGAATATGTGATAGATGTATTCCTTATCGTCAAGTTAAATCTCGTGTTCAACCCCATAGATTATATACACAATTGCCTATTCCTAATGAACCTTGGATTGATTTGTCTATGGACTTTGTGTTGGGTTTACCTAGGTCTAAGCATGGTCATGGATAGATTTTCAAAAATGGCACATTTTATTCCATGTCATAAAACTGATGATGCATCTCATGTTGGTGATTTATTATTTAAGGAGATTGTGTGTTTGCATGGTATGCCAAAAACTATTGTTTCTGATAGAGATATAAATTTCTTAAGTTACTTTTGGAAGATATTGTGGTGTAAATTAGGTACTAAACTATTATTTTCAACTACTTGTCATCCAAAAACTGACGGTCAAACTAAAGTAGTAAATAGGACTTTGTCAGCATTATTATGGGATATCATTAAAAAGAATATCAAGCAATGGGAAGAATGTTTACCACATGTTGAGTTTGCATATAACCGTTCTGTTCATTTTTCTACTAATTTTTCTCCATTTGAAATTGTATATGGTTTAAATCCTTTGACATCGTTGGATTTATCACCATTACCTGTTTCTGAATATACTAACATGGATGGAAAGAAAAAGGTTGATCTTGTTAAACAGATTCATGAAAAAGTCAGACTAAACATTGAAAGAAGGACGAAACAGTACATTAAGCACGCGAACAAGGAACGACATCAAGTGATCTTTGAGCCTAGAGATTGGGTGTGGTTACATATGCGGAAAGAAAGATTTCCCGTTCAAAGACGTTCGAAATTGCTTCCAAGGGGAGATGGTCCATTTCAAGTTCTCGAGCGTATCAATGACAATGCCTATAAATTGGAATGATGAGGACATGACATGCGTGGACTCAAACAAGACTAAAGGGATGTGGGATCAAGCAATGCTAGAACAAAGAGGTTCAAACAAAGTCTCAATGGATTGATCCAAGATGTTTGGACTGAAGCTAATGCAAGAAAACACAAAGAGAAGGATGAGACACAAGTTTTGATAAATTTGATACAAGCCCAAATTAAAGTCCAATCTCGTAACCATGTACAAATCAATTCAGCAGCTTGAATGGGAAGCATAAATTAAAAGATGTGGGCCTGGATTAATTCTAATACTTATCATTCATATGGGTTATTATATTACAGTAAGTGGAATTGGTATCACGTGGGCCGCACTTTTTTTTCAAGTTATCAGACTTAACATGTTGGATATATAGATGATATTGACAAGTATTAATAGCTGATCTCGACAAGCGTGTCACTAGCCCATTATTTCATGATCTGATTCACGTGGCAAATCTTATTTCAATTTACCAGCTTAGTCACGCGGCAGAGATTTTATATTCACGCGGCAGAAATTTTCTTTTACACGACAATTGAAGAATTTTTAGATTTTTATAATTCTATTGTAATTATGATTTCTTTTATTAGAATTTATTTTCAAGTTAACTTCTATTTCCTTATAGAAATTAGGGTTATAGTTTATAAATTCCTTTTAGGATTTTGATTGTTTTGGGTTGTATAAATAGAGGTCCAAATTGATGTAATCAAACACATTATACATTATTCATTATTCAATAAACTTGTGAGGTTATTCTCTACTTTTGGTTCTTTGAAGAATTCCTAAGAATAAGTAAGTCTTAGTTATTTCTTTGAGATTCAATTTGACTTATCATACAACAATTCATAGTTGTGTGTGGCGTCTTTTACCGCATCAATCGCCGATTGTACCGAGATTACCGCTTCAATATAAGCGAGGGGTCAAGGTGTCGTTAGTGTCTATTCAACACAGATTCCGAACGCGTGAAATTGTACCAAGATTACCGTCTAAAGTATAGACGAGGGGTTAAGGTGTTGCAAGCAATTCACCCAACAACTGTGCTAGAAACGATCCGAGCGACGACCACGTCACGCAAGTGTGTCGTGGAGTCTATCATAGTGCGTTAGAATCATCCTTTCACACAATATATTATGAACACACTGTAGTACAGATCATGCCATCATTGGGTGAAGAATAAAAAAAAACATGGTGTCGAAGGCAATAAATTTTATTTTGTTAACATTTGTTGTTACAAATGGAATTTCCACTCATTTATAGGCAGGATATCGGCTTTTATAAGTGCTCTCTATTATGCTCTATGAACAATTAAGATTGAAGACTGGTATGATTTTACAATCCCTATTATTTATCATCTACTAAATTTTACCAGCGTAGAGGCAAAATAATTACCTTTTAGAAGCGCCCAATCTTTTTTGTAACCAATTGTACAATGACTTCCTTGTGACCTTTAACCATAGTAAATCTGTGGGTCTCCTGGTTGGCGATTCTAACAGTGTTGACAACCCAAACCGGATGAGGATCTGAAAGTAGTATGCACACAAGCCAATCATGTTTGATGATAAAGCATATACTTTGTAACAATCTTATTCATTTATTAATAAAAAGTATTAATTTATTAAAGGGTTTTAATTATCTACATGATGCTGTTTTATAATATGTGATAAACCCATAGTTTTAAGCAATGCTTTTAGAATAATGATGATGATCATTCTACTGAGATCTAAATTCTTAAAAAACTTAAAACTAAAATAGTTCCCAATCGTTGGATTACTAAATTGTGGAGACACTAAAGCAAGTATGTAGGTGCTTATTAGAGAATAAGTTCACTGAACGTGGCTCGCTAAGGAATACCTAATGGAGTTTTACTTGTCTGTCAATAGGAATTCCTGTAGTGATAGTAGTACAAGTGATCATTGGACTTGAGATCATCATATTATCTTGTGTATGATGAGTTATACTTTGACTTATTCCTTAAGACCCTTAGGGTATATCAAAGGGTATGCTTGGGTACAATAAGTTGTACATAGAGATAATGTATTATCAATAAAGAATCTACCGCTTCTAGTAAAAGAAGAGAAATATCCTATGTGATTCGATAAATGGCAACTCAGTAGTCCTTGGCCAAGGCAAAATGAAATTAGAAAGGAGTTTCTAATTTGCATTATTTTGTGTTGTGCATTTAAGGATCAAAATACATATAATTAAATAATATAAGACTTGACAGTAATTCCATGTCTTATATTTAATTGGAACATTGTATGGTGGAAGGATTGAATTGTACGGTAACTATTTACTCAAAGGTTCTTTTATGATTAATGTTGAAATCTATATTATCTGGAAAGTCGTTAATCGCTAGGGAGGCTTATCCCTATTGTAGAATGAATATTATTTATTTAAATAAATTAATATTTTATTTATTTATTTAAATAAGATTAGAATTATTCTAATTGATTTATTCACAACCGATTTAATATGGAGAACCTAAAGGGTCACATCATAAAAGGAAGAATAATTATTTAAGAAGTTAATGGCATAATCGTAATAATAAGTTAAGTATATTTAATTTAATCTATGGTGATAGAATAAATTAAATAGCTTAATATTTATTATTTAATATTTTAGAAATATTAAATATATATTAATAAGAAGAGTCTTATTATTATTATTACTATTATTATTATTTAATTCCTAAAGGAGTTTGGGAATTAATTAATAAAAGTATTCTCATTTATTCCTAATAAGATTAGGAGGCAAATTAATTAAAAGAATTTAATTAATTAAAATAAATCCCAATTCCTTAATTGTTAAGGAGGGTTGCCCACATCTATAAATAAGAGGAGTCTTATTATGGTCTTATTATGGGTGTAGAGTTGTTGTTGACATTTTCACAATATACGTGATTCCAATAGTTGGAGAGTACGCTCCTTTTCTATGAGAGATAGAAAAATTAGGGTTTTGTCAAACACTCATCTTCTTGAATCTTTCTTCTTCCTTGGTGGATCACCTCTAGAGGCCAAACACTTGGATGACTAACGTTGATCAAAGGAAGGAACCAAACCCGGTGGATTCAAGTTGAACACGGAAGGATTTGGAGGTGAACTTGTATTTGAGGAAGCTCGAATCTTCAAGGGTATGGTTCTTGTTCTTTATCTTTTCGTTTAATTAATAATTATGCATAAAGGATGATCCGGGTATATGGTTTGTAAAATTTTTAAAATTCTGATTTTCCACGTTTCCGCTTACTTTGTGCAATTTGATTGCGTTCATGAATATTACAAACCTTACAGTGGTATCAAAGCCAAAACTTTATGCGAATTATTAATTATTTTAATTTGATATGTATATTGATATGTGTTAGGAATAATTTAATTGGGCATAATTTTGTTATATGAAATTTAAAAATAAATAAATTGGAATCACGTTTTTTTTCAAAAGTTAATCCTAAATCACGGTCACATGAATGACGTATTCTGTAGTAGTAATCATATATGTATATTACCAAAGTACTGCTAGGTGATTCACCGATAATGGAAAATGATTACCAAAGTAATCACATGAATTAAATGATTCAGGTGATTCACGGTGTATGATTATATATATAATATTATCGTAATATATATATATATATATATAATATATATATTTTAATAATTTTATAATTAAAATAAAAAATTTATTTTAATCTTAAAATAAAAGGTTTATTTTAATTTTAAAATTAGATTTCATGCTAACTAATTAGAGTTGGAATTGGATTCCATGATAACTAATTGGAGTTGAAATTGAATTTCATATTTCCTTAAATAAATGAGTTTATTTAGATATGAAATAAGATTTCATATTATTCAAAATAAAAGAGTTTATTTGTGAATAGGAAAAAGAATCAGTGTTTCCTTAAATAAGGAGTTTATTTAGATATGAAATAAGATTTCATATTATTCAAAATAAATGAGTTTATTTGTGAATAGGAAAGAGAATCCGTGTCTCCCTCCTATGTACTTCCCCTTGAGTGCTGATCAAGGTTTCTATTTATTTTAAATAGTTTTGTAATAGAAATAGTTAGAATTAATTTTGAAGAATTGGAGATCAAGGATCAAGGAGTGTTTGAAAACCCGTTTGTAATGGAGCCCTGATTTAAATGTAATAGTTATATTTAAATATTAATTCTTGCACCCCTAGGGTTTGACCTTTTGGTTCACTTGATGGCTCTAGTGAACCAAACTAGAATAAAAGTCCATAATTAATCCAGGTAGAATATAGTATTCTATATGTGCATGCTTATACTATATATATATATATGTGTGTGTGTGTGTGTGCGCGCGCGCGCATGCGCGCTAAACAAGATGAGACAAATTAATTACATGCAAACCCCTCAAAATGTTTATATTAAGTCCTAAGCATTCAAAGATATTTGAAATATCGAACGTCGCCTTCTAGCATGATAAAAAAAATAATAGAGTATCAATTAATTATTATAAGTTTGTTGTGTCACCACAAGGCTTATCTTAATTCTTTGAGATGTTCATTTATCACATTTGATGCTTATAAAAAAAATTAAACAATGTTGTTTTGTTGTGTCACCACAAGAACAATATTTTTCTTTTTTGAATATATGGAGTGCTAGGTTGGACTTAACTTGGATAATTTTGATTCGGATGTGCCACCACTTGATCAAAATAATCTAAGAGACAAAATACAAGGAGTTGCATAGTTGATGTAGTTGACAAGAGTTGTCTACCTATTTATTTATATATAGTTTGTTGTGTCACCACAAGGCTATATACATTTGAAATGGGATCCTTATTCTCACTAGCAAATCTTTAATTAGATTTTGCCGAACTATATAAGTGAGGGTAATATAGTTTGATGAAAATAGTGGGAGATACCAATTTAAAACACGACCTAATTTATTTTGGTAATTAATAAAAGAATGTATGCTAAATTGTTGTTAATTATAAATTCATTTACAGAATTTTACAATGTCTAAATTACTATCATTGCGTAGTATATTAGATGCTAAATTAAGCGAACCGAATTAAATGGATTGGTTAAGGAATTTTTGAATAGTTCTCATGGCTGAAAAGCTATCTTATGTCCTTAATATGCCTATCCCTGCAATGGTTGCAGATAATGCCTTTGAGGAAGAGATTGCTACTTTTAGAAAGTGGCAAGATGATGCACAGTTGGCTCAATGCATCATGCTCGCATCCATGAGTAACGAGCTTTAGCGTCAGCATGAAACTATGGATGCTCTTACTATATTCCTGCACATCAAGTAGTTGATGGTGAGGAAAGTAGGACAGATAGATATCAGATATATAAGGAGCTCTTCTGATCTAGAATGACCGATGACACTACAGTACAGACAAAAGTCCTTAACATGATTAATTTGATTGAACAATTAGGACAACAGGTTTTGTCATGGATGGAGAGTTGAGTCAAGATTTGATCTTGCACTCACTCCCGGGCTCCTTCTCACAATTGTTTTGAATTTTTCATATGAACAAGTTAGATATCAGCTTCGCTGATTTGCTTAACATGTTGAAAAATATTGTGAGTCACTTTCCAACCAAGAAAGACCAAGTCTTACTAGTAGGGTTCAAAAAAAATTCTTCTAAAAAGAAGAATGATTCAAAGAAGGTAAATAGAAAGGCAAAAACAAAGGATAATAAGAACAAAACTGATACGGATAACAAAGGAGTTTGCTTCCACTGCAATAAGCCAGGACACTAGAAAAGAAACTGCGAGAAGTATCTTGCAGAGCTAACCAGAAGAAGCTTAGTGAAGTTTCAGTTATAAATATAATTTTGTTCATGATTTAAGATAAATTTTTCTTTAAGTCAAGATTCTACTTGGTATTGGATACCGACTTTGGTTATCATAAATATAGATTTATGAAGGGACCAAGCAGAAGTGGAAAACTAAACACAGATAAGTAGTCCTATGTGTGGAAAATGAAGCAAATGTTGCTACATTAGCCATAGAAACTTAGAGTTTAGCAATGCCTACAAGCAAATCTATTAAGTCAATAAGTTGTTATTATATTCTAGTTCTTGTTAGAAACATTATTTCCATTTTATTGTTGGACAATGAAATCTTTTGTATTATATTTAAGAACAATTGTTGTTCTATTTATAATAATAATATTTTGTATAGAACTGGAATATTACTTAATGGATTTAGTATACTTGACTTACGTGAAAATAATTTTGCATATTGAATAAATTAGTATAATTAGTATAAGAAAAGGAGGTGATAATTCAAAGAGTTGAATGTGTGTATTTGCTGAAATACAAGTGTGAATTATTTGAAAGGTTCAAAGAATTCAGAAGTGAAACAAATTGGCAAAGTATTAAGATTCTTTGATTAGATCAAGGAATAAATACTTGTGCAATAAGTTTCTAGATCATCTCAAATGGTTTTCTCACAAAGGACACCTCCTGATACGCAATAATTGATTGATGTATCTGAAAGGAAAAATTATACCTTGTTGGACATGGTGCGGTCCATAATAATTTTACCGACATTCCAGTATGTCAAGATAAGGGGTTGTCCAACTTATGTGAAAAAGGTTTTAAAGGATAAACTTAGGACAAGATTTGACAAGTACAAATTTGTGGGACACCCTAAAATAAGTTTAGGGTATATGTTCTATAATCCTACTTAGCAAAAGGTATTTGTTGCGAAACACACTGCCTTCTAAGATAAAGATGTTTATCATTGAAGGGGATATTGGGAGGATAATAGATCTTGAAGAGTTCAAGAACCACAAAACACTATAAGTCAAATAAGAGGAACCTGTAGATAGACCTATTGTACCACAACCGAATCGTAAATCTAGAATAGTACCGAAAATACCTAGGATGTATGGATTCATCATGGATGATGATGATGAGGTACACATCATAGAAGATGATGATCCAGTTACATACGATGGGGTAAGAGTTGTAGACACTCAGAGAAATGGATTGAAGCAAGCTTCTCAAAAATGGAACATTCATTTTGATAAAACAAATCAAATAAGTTTGATTTTATCACAAATAAGAATGAACCTAATGTGTATAAAAGGGTCAGTGGGAGCACCGTGACATTTCTAATATTATATATTGATATACTATGGATAAGGAATAACATACCAATGCTACAATCAGTAAAGATAAAGTTGTCTAAACATTCCTCCATGAATGATTTGGGAAGAGTATCTTAATTGGGGATACAAATCTATATAGATAGATTTAAGAGGATGCTCGACTTAACCTATGGAACGTATATTCATTTGATGCTAAAGTCGTTTAGCATGGAAAACTCCAAGAGATGTCTCATGTTGATGAGCCATGGAGTGTATCTCTCTTAATAGTCCCCAAAGACTACAAAAAGAGAGATCGCATGAGTAACTATCATGTATGCAATGAAATGTACGAGACCTGATGTTGATCAGTCATATTCTGGAGAAGTTCACTATGAGTCAGTGAAAAACATCTTAAAGTACTTAACCGACACTAAGGATATGATCATATTCTTGGTGGGTCTGAATTAAAACTAGAGGGCTTAACAGACTCGAGTTTTTTTAGATAAACCAAGACGAAAGAAAATACACTTTAAGGTAAAACGTTACCTTGAACGGTGGTCCAGTGAATTGGAAAGGTTTCAAATAGCAAAGATTTGCTAGTTTAGTGATAAAGAAAAAGTCTATAACTATAAATGAAGCTACAAGTTGATTGTTTGGATGAAAAGTTCATTACAGAACTAGGAATAGTTCCTAAGTCTCATCTTGGATCTAAACATGTGTTATGGCACTTTCATTTCATTATGGAATCATTAAAAAATGGGAAATCACTATAGAGATAGTGGATTCTCAAGAGCAACATTACATATCCATTAACTAAAGCTTATCCAACAGTAGGATAATCGTCACTTAGAGAAGAAGGGTATGAGATACCATGGTGATTGGCTTTAGTGCAAGTGGGAGATTGAAAGTAATATGCACACAAGCCAATCATGTTTGATGATAAAGCATATACTTTGTAACAATCTTATTCATTTATTAATAAAAAGTATTAATTTATTAAATGATGTTGTTTAATAATATGTGATAAACCCATAGTTTAAGCAATGGTTTTAGAATAATGATGATGATCATTCTAATGAGATCTAAATTCTTAGAAAGCTTAAAACTAAAATAGTTCCCAATCATTGGATTACTAAATTGGGGATTAGTGAATCCGGATAGATTGGTACATATGTTGCTTGCACATTGGGTGAGGATGATTGATCTCATGATCATTTGTGTGGAGACACTAAAGCAAGTATGTAGTTGCTTATTAGAGAATAAGTTCACTGAACGTGGCTTGCTAAGGAATACCTAATGGAGTTTTACTTGTCTGTCAATAGGAATTCCTATAGTGATAGTAGTACAAGTGATCCTTAGACTTGAGATCATCATAGTATCTTGTGTATGATGAGTTATACTTTGACTTATTCTTTAAGACCCTTAGGGTATATCAAAGGCTATGCTTGAGTATAATAAGTTGTACATGGAGATAATGTATGATCAATAAAAAATCTACCACGTCTAGTAAAAGAAGAGAAATGTCCTATGTGATTTGATAAATGACAACCCAATAGTCCTTGTCCAAGGCAAAATGAAATTAGAAAGGAGTTTTTAATTTGCATTATTTTGTGTTGTGCATTTAAGGATCGAAATACATATAATTAAATAAAATAAGATTTGACAATAATTCCATGTCTTATATTTAATTAGGACATTGTATGGTGGAAGGATTGAATTGTACGGTAACTATTTACTCAAAGGTTCTTTTATGATTAATGTTGAAATCTATATTATGTGAAAAGTCGTTAATCGCTAGGGAGGCTTATCCCTATTGTAGGATGAATATTATTTATTTAAGTAAATTAATATTTTAATTTATTTATTTAAATAAGATTAGAATTATTCTAATTGATTTATTCACAACCGGTTTAATACGGAGAACCTAAAGGGTCACATCATAAAAGGAAGAATAATTATTTAAGAAGTTAATGACATAATCGTAATAATAAGTTAAGTATATTTAATTTAATCTATGGTGATAGAATAAATTAAATAGCTTAATATTTATTATTTAATATTTTAGAAATATTAAATATAAATTAATAAGAGGAGTCTTATTATTATTATTATTATTACTATTATTATTATTTAATTCCTAAATGAATTTGGGAATTAATTAATAAAAGTACTCTCATTTATTCCTAATAAGATTAGGAAGCAAATTAATTAAAAAAATTTAATTAATTAAAATAAAGCCCAATTCCTTAATTGTTAAGGAGGGTTGCCTACATCTATAAATAAGAGGAGTCTTATTATGGGTGTAGAGTTGTTGTTGACATTTTCACAACATACGTGATTCCAATAGTTGGAGAGTACGCTCCTTTTCTATGAGAGATAGAAAAACTAGAGTTTTTCCAAACACCCATCTTCTTGAATATTTCTTTTTCCTTGGTGGATCACCTCTAGAGGCCAAACACTTGGATGGCTGATCGAAGGAAGGATCCAAACCCGGTGAATTCAAGTTGAACGCGAAAGGATTTGGAGGTGAACTTGTACCTGAGGAAGCTCGAATCTTCAAGGGTATGATTCTTGTTCTTTATCTTTTCGTTTAATTAATAATTATGCATAAAGGATGATCTGGGTATATGGTTTGTAAAATTTTTAAAACTCTGATTTTCCACGTTTCCGCTTACTCTGTGCAATTTGATTGCGTTCATGAATATTACAAACCTAACATGATCGAGAGAAAAGAGTCGAAGAAGTTGCAGCAAAAGAAAAGAAGACGAGAAGAAATTAAGAAAATGAGGAGGACTCACCAGAGAAAAAATATTCAGACTTCCGATTCTGAGTTCAAGATCTGGATTCTGGGTTTGGGATGAGAGATTTAGATTGAGACTTCAGACTTGAGAGTTCGACTTCAGAGTTCAGAGTCTGGGCTAGGGCTAGTAATGCGCTGAGTAGTAAGTGTTGAGTCATTAGTATTAGTCATATTATTATTTTAAGTGATGTGTGCAACCAAAACTCGAAACTAACTGAAATCCGTATATAATTTAAGATATAATCAAAATGTTAAAAATAATCGAATTATCATAAAATTTTAGTTAAATTATTTCGATTCGGTTCGACAATTTGGTTATACCTATTTTTTGCTCAGTCCTAACTGATAGTATTATAATTTAATTTTATAATATATTTGGAAAAAAGGTAAAAGGAGAACTATGAATAGCTAGGGGTATACCATTACTATTCTTCTTTTTATGTTTTATTTTTGGACTTAAAAATATGTTCATGATTTAAGTTACCCCCCCCCCCCCCCGCATCTAAGAATAAAAGTTCTTATTATTTTATATAATCTCAAGTTAAATATTTACTTATATTAAATAATTTTTTTATAATAATTTGTGCGTAATATCCTTAGTATTAAATGTCATATTTTTATTACTTATAAATATTTATATAGTATCACTAGTCATGTATAGAAAAATATGCAATTAGATAAGAATTTAAATATGAATAATTTTATCATTTGACATTTTTTTTAAATTCGCATAAATCAATCATCACTTTCATTCTCGGAGTGAGGGAATACTTGTTAGTATATCTTACTTCTATCTAAAAATAGAAAATATTGGGAAGCATAGATATAATAATCAGGTTTGATGAGGTTGGGTTTATTTGGGTCGGAAGCCCGTAACTAACATGCTTGACAATCGTTTGTCACGGGTACTATTTCAACAACCATAATATATACCGTTGATCACAATAATTGATGGCACGGATTGAAATGAATTTCCCCCTGCCGCTACAAGCTGTAGCGACATGAGAAATTACTTATTTGCTCATGTGCTACACTGTCTACCGCTACAAGTTATGGCGGTAGTTTAGTTAACTAATAAATTAGAATGGCTTAGTGGTAGCCTAATGGCCAATAACCTATAGGTCTTAGGTTCAAAACATAGCTATGAAATTTTTGCTTCTTATGTTATATTTTTTGTGTATGAGATAAATTCTATTATCATATATATATATATATATATATATATATATATATATATATATATATATATATATATATTATATCTTAAATCTCCACATTAAACTAAATATATATAAAATAACTATGAATATTTATATAACGTAACTATGAATATTTTAATATATATATATATATATATATATATAATTTATCTCTAAATATTCATATAAATATTTATAAATAAATATTCATATAAATTTATCTTTAAAATTTATAAACAAATATTTATTTATAAATTTATAAATATTTCATCTAAAATTTATAAAATTCGTATATGAATATTTTTTATATATATTTATATGAATATTTAGAGAAAATTTTATAAATATTTATATGAATATTTGTTTACATATATATTTATATATAAAAATATTCATAGTTACTTTATATATATTTAGTTTAATGTTGAGATTTGTTTAGTATTTTATTTAGTTTGACAAGAAATTTTGAAAAAAATGTGTGTGTGTGTGTGTGTGTGTGTGTGTATATATATATATATATATATATATATATATATATATATAGTAAAATTTATCTATTACATAAAAAATATAGCACATGAAACATGAAAAATTTAATAATGACTTATAAGTCAAAAAAAAGTTAAAATTTAAGTTATTGTCAAACACTAAATAATAACAAATGACTTATAACTTAGTTTGACCAACTTATAAGTTATTGTCAAACATCCTCTAATTCAAGATATAAAGAGAAATTAATATTTGATTATAAAAAAATTTATAAGTCAAGAAAAAGGAGAATTTGAAAAAGGGGAGCTAAAAAAGAACTTACACGCCATTGGTGCAACTTAATTGGTCTATGTCGGAACCATTGGCGCGACTTAATCCAAGGCAGGTTTAGTGGAGTTTTTTGGTGCAATTTCGGGAGCGATTTCGATTCCTTGCCCATCCCTTGTCAAAAAGTATATATGTAAAATAACGAGTTACAAGAAAAATTCATATAAATTATTTTAGAAATTAATTATATTTTTTTCAAAATTATAAGTGTAATTTAATATGATCATTATAAACTACATCCAATTAACTACAAACTTTAATTTTTGCAAATTAGAAAATATATCTATATGATGAATATTTTAATTTCAAAAATTATAACTTCCAAAAAAATAAAATTGGGCATTTATTTTGAGGCGAACGGAGTGAAACATTTCACTGTATAAAATTGTGTTCAAATAAATAAATAATTTTAAATGAAAAATGATGCATTTTGGGGGAAAAAAGAGAGGCATGCTTATTGGGTTTGTCTTAATTTTGGGCAACAATTTACTAGTCGTTGCCAAAAAAAAATGTATTAAATACGCAACAAAAATAAATTATTGTCAATGAATGTGGCCTATATTAGGCAACGAAATATAGCAACAAAAAAGTTTTCATTGCCGACGATGAGGAGAAATCTCATCGGAAACAAAAAATTAAATGGTGGTGTTTTTTTTTCCCGCCAATGATTTGGAAACGAATTTTTGCAACGACTTCTGAATTTCGTTACGAAAAATGAAAGCCTTTCATAAACTGCAACGAATGAAAAAATTCGTTACTAAACATGTATTTTTGGCAATGAATTTATAAGTCGTTGCCCAAAAAATTGTTGCCAAACGTCTATTTTTTTGTAGTGATTTGATTGAGGAATCTACAAGTGTCAAACACAAGGATTGTAGAGAGATTGGTGGTCTAAAGGTGCTGGTCGTTTTCATGATCACTAAACACGCGCAAGTATACACAGTCAATAAGTAATATAATGATAAGAGAGTTGTCGAACCCACGAGGAATTATCTCTAATGTTTAACCAAGTACTAACTTTATATCGCCTCAATCTTATTTAAATAGTTAATTTAAACGATAAATTATGATTACAATTAATCAAAATAACAGAAAAACAAAACATAGATAGATAGATAAAGAACTAAGAACAAAATATTCACACACAAGCATTTTGTCAAACACTTGGCGGGCATCACTTGATTCAAATCTCTTAACTCTCTTTATAATCATGGCGGCCACTATGAATTGACAATACATAAAATATGCATAACACAATCACATGCCTTTATATTTTTGGTCTAAATCCACAATTCATTTTCCAATTTCAAATAGATTACCAAACTAATTACCAATTCTTTAGCAATTAAACATTAAGCATGAAATATAAAGAACCAATTCGTACGACACCAGTCAAAAGGAAAGCAAATTAGAAGTTTAATTAATAACAAATAAATCAAAGTATTCCAAATATTAGGTAATCACTCATGGATAATACAATTATCAAATAAAAGTTAGAAACTTAATTCAATTCCTTGCCTCCATTAATGTTACAAGTGTTTATGCACTAGATCCCCAAGCATGAGTTTGAGCCGCTAGATGAAGAAGAAAGAAAAGGAATGGCTCACCCTTTGTTTTTAGATAAAGCCCACCATTGAAGAACTTCCAATCTTGTTGAACAACCATGGCACAAGGCCATGGCCTTCCTTCTCCAAGCTCTTCCACCTCCTCTCTCTTTTCTCCCTCTAGGTTGCAAGTTAGAATGAAAGATAAATTCATTGGGTCATTAGGTTGACTATTTAATAGCTGAAATCTATCAAAAATTCGTGTTTGGCGTTGTAGCGCCTTGATTTGTCTTTAACGGGGTGCTACAACGCTTAAAAGGGGCCGAAACTCTTGCTTTGGGGGCAAATCGCAGTACCGTAAATACACTAGCAAAAGGGCACCGCAGTGTATGAGTAGTACATTCGCTTCGACATCGATTGGGAAAATGGTTATAACTTCTTCATATGAACTCCGATTTGAATGATTTAAGATGATTCAGAAATAGAAGATGTAGATCTACAACTTTCATTCTTTGAGTTCTTTGAAATAATGGCTGGAGAAATGCTCGTATTGGCTTTGAAGTGACTGCTATGCAAATGGCAATTGGTAGTTTCTAGATTTGACACCCGTTGGGAAAATGGTCATAACTCTCGTATCCAAACTCCGATTGAGGCTTTTCAAGATGATCCGGAAAGAAGAGACGTTGATATACAACTTTCATTCTTGGAGTTTTGACATATAATGGCTGGATCATGGCCAAAACTGGGGTTCACGGGACTACTATGTCAATGGCAAACCGAAAATGCGAATTTTGCGATTCCAACCATCGACGCAAATGACATTCCATCCAATTCCTACAAAACAAAGTAAAAACACATAAAACTAATACAAAAACACTTAAAAAGCAATTAATAAGTGGAAATCCTCTTGAGAATGGCCTACGCAAACATCGCCGAATTGAAAAGCTGATTATGGCACCGATATCAATGTCAAAGTCCTTCACTATAGCATAGAGTAACACCTTTTCCTTGGTAACTTCACTGGTATGCGTCGAAGGAAATAGATTCACACACAGATACTAATAAGTGGATTTTATATCCACAAATCGATGTTCATTTCAAGCTTAATAATTGTTAATTCTTTGTTTTCATGTTCATTTGTATTTGTTTATTTGTTATTTTTATGTGTAGGATCGTTGGTTGGCAAGTAACAAAAGAAGGGAGTCATTTGAAGCAATTATGGAAGCAAGCATGAAGCTCAAACAAGTCAAGAAGAAGATTACACCCTCATTTGAAGCAAGCAGAGCCTATTTTGCTCTTTCACCTACTTGGGGTAGGGGGTCTTCAATAGTGTTTAGCAGAAGCCATGCCCGCCAGGGTGGGCCTTTTCTATGTATATACCCCCGTCGGGGCGGGGGGTGCCAGATCCTGACTCTCCTAGCTTGTTGCAAACTCTGCTGGAATGATGATTTTGAGCATTTGGATATCATTTGGACTCTAATTGACATGGGACTTCGACCAAAACGTGTGTGTTGGATAAATATTGAGCAACAAACATCATAATCATCATCATACAGAGCAATTATCAAAGATTAATTACAGAAATTCATAGTGATCATTGAAGGAAGATTTTGAAGAACGTTCATAGCAATTGCAGATTAAGGCTAACATGAAGGGTGTTCTGGATTATTCTTCTTCTTAGTCTTATATTTGTAATTGAAAGGATGTTATCTTTATTTTATTCAGTTATTATTTTATTTATTATGAACTAATTTACTTTTTAGGCTTATATTGCCTAAGTGGTTGCAGATGAACATATTTTACAACGGATTGAATGGAAATCTCAGAACTAGTATTGATGCAGCTTCGGGTGGAGCGTTTATGGCTAAAAGTTATGAGGAGGCTTACGAATTGATAGAGACCATGGTAGCTAACAATTATCAGTGGCCCACGACAAGAATGACACGGGCAAAGGCAGCTAGAGTGTTAAAAGTAGATGGTGTGACGGCAATACAAGTGCAAATTTCAGCACTTTCAAAGAAGTTGGATGCTATGACAGGGGCACATGTACAGCAGGTTACAGTTATTTGTGAATTATGCGCAGGTGAGCATCCTACAGATCAATGCGCAATCAACCCAGCGTCAGTACAATTTGTGGGTAGCTACAACAGAATTCCACAGAATACATACCAGAATGCTTACAATCAGGGGAATAAGAATCATCCAAACTTTTCATGGAGTAATAATTAGCATCAACAAGCTCCAAGACCATCATATCCCCCAGGATTCTAGAATCATCAACAACCAGTGCAACATCAAGATAGGAAATCAGATTTATAGGAGTTGTTGACAAAGTACATAATAAGCAATGAGGTGGCTATGAAAAATCAAGCAATGACAATACAATCGCAAGAGATAGCCATTAAGAATCTAGAGAATCAGATGGGACAAATTGCTTTAGCATTGAACAATAGACCACATGGGACTCTACCAAGTGATATCGAAAGAAATCTGAAGGGAAATCATGAACAGTGTCAGGCAATCACCTTGAGAAGTGGAAAACATTTGGATGGGAAAGGTGCAGAAAATTCAGCTATATCGGATAAAAAAATTGATGAAAATAAAGTGGTTGAAGAAAAATAGGGTGAGGATAATCAAATTGAGAAAACAAGGTTAGATGACAAGCCAATTGTGTATTCTCCATCGCCGTTTCAGCAGAGAGTCCAAAAGCAGAAAATAGATAAGCAGTTTGCAAAATTTTTGGACGTTTTTAAGAAACTTCAGATTAATATCCCATTCGCAGAAACCCTAGAGCAAATGCCAAGTTATGTGAAATTCATGAAAGGGATTTTGTCCAGGAAAAAGAAGTTGGAAGATTTTGAGACACTGGCATTAACAGAGGAGTGTAGCGCGGTTTTACAGTGAAAGTTGCCACCAAAGTTGAAAGATCCAGGGAGTTTCAATATTCTGTGCACGATTGGGAATATGGAGTTCAACAAATGTTTGTGTGATCTGGGGGCAAGTGTGAACCTTATGCCGTTATTAGTTTATATAGAGTTGGGTTTGCCAGCTCCAAAGCCTACGAACATCTCATTACAGTTGGCGGATAGGTCAGTCACGTACCCAAGAGGCATTGTGGATGACATATTGGTAAAGGTTAACAAGTTTATATTCCCCACGAATTTCATTATTCTGGATTTTGAGGAAGATAAGAACATCCTAATCATCCTAGGGAGACCTTTCTTGGCTACAGGTAGGACACTCATCGACGTACAAAAAGGTGAACTTACTATGAGGGTCCAAGATCAAGAAATAAAATTTAATGTATTCAAGTCCATGAAATTTCCTATGGATGAAGAAGAATGTTTTTGGATGGATATCATTGACCAGATAATTAGCGAAGACATGAACACGAGTTTGGTTAACGATCCATTGGAAACGAAATTATTGGTGGATGGAGAGTTAGATGATCCAGAATTTGTGGACTATTTGCAGATGATAGACTCCTTGCCATGAGTTAGCAGATTTAAAATACCCTTTGAACCATTGCACACGGAGGAGAGAGCCACAACAAAGATGAAACTGTCATTGGAGGAGCCACCGACTCTTGAACTTAAGCCACTCCCTAAACACCTCAGGTATGCGTATTTAGGCAATTCTACTTCTTTACCTGTTATTATTTCTGCTGCACTTAACGAATTGCAGGAAGAGAAGTTGCTGAGAGTGCTAAAGGACCACAAATCGGCTATAGGATGGACAATCATAGATATCAATGGAATTAGGCCATCCTTTTGTATGCACAAAATTCTGATGGAAGACGATGCAAAACCGACAGTGGAACAACAAAGATGGCTCAACCCTATCATGAAAGAAGTAGTCAAGAAGGAAATACTGAAATGGTTGGATGTGGGTATCATCTACCCGATTTAAGACAGTAAGTGGTTAGTCTGGTGCAATGTGTGCCGAAAAAGGGAGGAATGATCGTGGTACAAAATGAAGTCAATGAGCTAATTTTGACAAAGACAATGACTAGTTAGAGGGTTTGCATGGATTACAGGAAGTTGAATAAGGCGACCCGCAAAGATCACTTTCCTTTGCCCTTTATCGATTAGATGTTGGACAGATTAGTGAGACATGACTATTACTGCTTATTAGATGGATATTCAGGTTATAATCAGATCGTCATCGCTCCTGAAGATCAAGAGAAGACTACATTTACATGCTCATACAACACATTCGCATTCAAGAGAATGTCGTTCGGTTTGTGTAATGCACCCGCTACCTTCCAGCGGTGTATAATGGCAATATTCTCGGATATGGTTGAGAAAAACGTGGAAGTCTTCATGGACAACATCTCTATTTATGAGGATGATTTTGATGCGTGCTTGGAGAATTTGGTATTGGTCCTACAAAGATGCATAGACACGAATTTGGTCCTGGACTGGGAAAAGTGCCACTTTATGGTTGAAGAAGGTATAATTTTGGGGCACAAGGTTTTGGCTCACGGACTAGAGGTGGATAAGGCAAAGATGGAAACGATTGAAAAACTTCCTCCACCAAGTTCAATTAAAGGAATTCGGAGTTTCTTACGACATGCCAGGTTTTACAAAAGATTCATTAAAGACTTCTCTAAAATTGCAAAACCTTTATGCAGTCTTTTAGAGAAGGATTCGGTTTTCAAGTTTGATGAGGAGTGTAAAGTGGCATTCGAGCTATTGAAGAAGAAATTGATAACAACTCCCGTAATTGTCGCACCAGATTGGAATATCCCTTTCGAGCTAATGTGTGATGCAAACGACTATGCAGTTGGGGCTGTTTTGGGTCAACACCGAGAGAAGGTATTTCATGCCATATATTATGCAAGTAAGACATTCACAGAGACTTAATTGAACTACACAACTACGGAAAAAGAATTACTTGCAGTAGTATATACGTTCGATAAATTCTGAGCATACTTGATCGACACAAAGGTGGTAGTTTATACAGATCACTCGGCCATTCGGTACTTGATTTCAAAATAAGATGCTAAGACACGCCTTATCAGATGGATTCTCTTTTTACAAGAGTTTTATTTAGAAATCAAGGATAGAAAAAGGATAGAGAACCAAGTTGCCGATCATTTGTCTAGGCTGGAAAATCAAGATAAAAAGGAAGAGGACAAGTGTGTAATCAACAAGTCATTCCCGGATGACCAACTGTTTAGGATAAATACTGAATTTCCATGGTACGCGGACTTCGATAATTATCTAGTAAGAAACATTCTTCCTCCCAGTCTTTCAAGACAGCAGCAAAAGAAATTTCTTCGTGACGCTAAATGGTATATGTGGGATGAGCCTTACTTATTCAAACAGTGCGCCGACAAGATGATCAGAAGATGTGTGCCCCATAGTGAAGTAAAGAACATATTGCATGAGTGTCATTCGTCTGCGTATAGGGGACATTACAGTGGTAAAAGAACAGCGACAAAGGTGCTTCAAGCTGGGTTTTATTGGCCTACATTGTTCAAGGACGCCCACCAGTTTGTTAAAAGTTGTGATAGATGTCAACGGGTGGGTAACATATCAAAAAGGAATGAGATGTCGCTACAAACAATTTTGGAAGTTGAAATTTTTGACATTTGGGGCATGGATTTTATGGGGCCATTTCCATCATCATTCGGTAATCAGTACATTTTGCTTGCGGTGGACTATGTCTCAAAGTGTGTTGAAGTAGTAGCACTCCCGACTAACGATGCCAAAGTAATTCTCAAATTCTTGTAGAAGAACATTTTTTGAGGTTTGACACGCCGAGAGCTATTATAAGTGATGAAGGTAGTCACTTCTGCAACAAATCGTTTACAGCTTTATTGGCAAAGTATGGGGTCAACCATAAGGTAGCTACATCTTATCATCCCTAAACCAGTGGGCAAGCTGAGGTTTCGAACAGGGAAGTAAAGAGAATCTTGGAAAAGGTTGTAAACCCGAATCGAAAGGATTGGTCACTCAGGTTAGATGATGCACTATGGGCTCACCGAATCACAGAGACAAAACACACAATTGGTATGTCACCATATCAATTGGTCTATGGTAAAGCATGCCACCTAACGGCCGAAGCTACAACACAAGGCTTATCAAGATTCGTAAAACTTAACTTCGATCAAGCAAAGTGGTGTGGGGAAAAGCGACTACTTCAATTAAACGAGCTCGATTTAATTTTCGACTTCAAGCCTACGAGAACTCTAAGCTATACAAAGAAAAGGTCAAGAAATGGCACGACCAGAAAATCATGCATAGAACATTCAAGATGGGGAAATCAGTCCTATTGTTCAACTCACGGTTAAGGTTGTTCCCATGCAAGCTTAAGTCAAGATGGTCGAGACCATTCACCATCAAAAGAGTTTTCTCTCATGGCGCCGTTGAACTCTACAGTAGGAATCCATTGGAAACGTTCAAGGTCAACGATCAACGGTTGAAGCATTATTGGGGTGGCAAATCCAACTCGGATGCCATCAAAATCACATTATCTGACGTACTATAAATAGGGAGTAGTCAGGCTGAAAGACTTAAAATCAAGCGCTAATTGGGAGGCAACCCAATCGTACTTTTATTTTTCCTATTTTCATTCATAACCGTCAAATTAAAGTTTAGCATAATTAGTAATATATAATGAGTTCATTAAGTAGTTATTATATTGTATGATTCTTGATAATCTATCAACCATGCTTGAAATAATTAACAATCATCTAACTTTTATGTTTCATGACTTGCAGGATGTTAAAATGTCCATTAAGTGAAGAAACATGAAAGAAAAGAAGAGTACATAGCTTCGAGTTAGTAGTGTATGTATGCCATAGGGGTGGGCCTCTAAAGCCTTATTCCCCCTACTCAGGGCGGGTCTCCAAATTAGTTAACAAGATGCATGCATGCATTGGCGGCAAAGCTAACAAGCTTATTAACCCCCGCTGGGTCAGGGGTCTTGGATTTGAAGTGGTTGCTCGGCAGCTATATGAAATTCTCACCCTTATTACTTCTTCCTCAAATAAAGTTCCACATCCCTTCCATTACACCCACTTCTCACCCACAATTCTAGAAACCTCCATTACATATTCTCCCATCAACCCAATACTTAACTCCATCAATCCACTATTCTTATCTCTCTCCATCACACCATCTCTATATAAACACACCCCCTCAACCCAAGTTCACCACATCCTTCCATCTCCATCCCCAAAAGCTACGAATTATTCAAATTATTGAGTCAAGTGTATAGCAATTGAGTGTGCGGCACGATTCTACAAGTTCTTCATCTTATTTCACCATAATTGCCACATAAATCACCAACAAAAAGGGGAAGAAATCAGTGTGCACACCAACTGTTCGGCAAAGTGTGTGAACCAAGTTTGGGGGGGAAATAGTTGTGTTACGGACCACTCAATTCCATGGCGTCTCAACCCACATCAAAACGATAAAGGGGAGAAAGTTCAAGGCCCGCACAACCGACACGGACCTTTGATCGCCATAGATTCGTAAGTGTCGCCACCGCCGACCGATATGACTATATGGTGACAAAACCTCTTACACCGGAGCGGGGGTTGGCACCGGTTCATGTCGACAGTGAAATGATGCAACAAATTTATCAGAAAGGGTGGAACAAGTTCACTGAGGAACCTGATCCCGCTGTTGTCAACATAGTCAAGGAGTTTTATTCGAACGCCGAGGACAAAGCCCCCTTCAACGCTTATGTGCGGGGTCGACTAGTCCCATTCAGTGTCGATGCCATCAACACCTATTATCAGTTATGAGTGCCTCGACAGTGCCAATATGCCCACCTACGTGATTTCAATCCTGACTATGAGGCTATACTCAAAGAAATGACTAAACTAGGAACAACATGGATCAAGGGGCGGAAAGGAGGCACGGTTTTTCATAGCAAAGATCTTAGTCGGTATGGTAAAATATGGTATGCCTTCTTATGTGCAAAATTGTATCCGTCCCAACACACATCGAACGTGACCAAAGAGAAGGCACTACTTTTATATGCGATTGTACAAGATTTCATCATTGATGTCGGGGCCATAATCAGTTTCTCCATTCGCCGATGCTTACGAGGAAACTTTTCAGGCGGCTTGCCACACCCATCACTCATATGTCGATTGTGTCGCCAAGCGGGTGTTAGATGGTCCGATGATGAACCCACTCAGATGCCGCTCCAGCTACTCGATTCTAGAATGATCGCACGGTATTTAGTGTGGGCCGGGGGCAATTCCCATCCTAGAGGTCTAGGCTTTATTTTTCCATCGGCTTCAGAGGACGAAGTTGACGCTGCAGACACCTCAGAGGATGAGAATGCGATTATGGGAGATCAAGGAACAAAGCAGGTACCACAGTCCGAGGCAATATCTAGTCCTTAGTTCCTAAATTTTTAGCGCCAAGTGGATGAGCACAACAAGCAAGCATGACGAGAGATGAGGCGGCTCACTGCTAGGCAGGACCATATGTTTGAAGCAATGAACCTCTCATTCGCATCATTGAACACGACACTACAAAGTTTCAATCCTAATACTTAATTTCCATATCAGCAACCGGCCCCACTGCCACGATTTCCACCGAGTGACTCCGAGGAAGAAGATCAACCACCACCACCCCAGGCTTAACGTGCTTACAGGGAAGTCCTCATAATTTTTTTTATTGAGTTATCCACATAATGAGGGCATTGTAATTCTTAAGTTTGGGGGATTTACTTTCATGTTTGCATGCATAATGTCATTAGTTAGGTTTGCATTTGTTATTGCACTATAGTTCTACATGTTATTTGCATTTATGTAATCATATAGTTGCATAGTAGCTTAGGTGCATACATAGTTTAATTATTGTTGTTATTTCTGCATTTTGTTATGTTAAACACATATATCTAAAAAAAATATTTAGTTAAATATTGTGTTTGCATATGTCCAGCAGTGTTGTAGTTCATTTTATTTTGGGCCAATGATGAGATTGATATTAAGTCGATAAATACAGCATTGATTATTATAACCTTGATGTAGTTTTGAATTATGACTCAGATCTTGTGCTTGTTTGAAACTGGTATAAAAAGTGTAGCACGTAATAATTTTTGTGTTTACTGATTAGTTTAAATTGATACATAAATGGTTTCTAAAGGATAATGCTAGTGTAAATCATAAAATGACAAGAATATGTAGTGAAGACGACGAATTAAGCAAGAACTTAAGTTTGGGGGAAAAGGTAGGGTATATAAGCTTCAGAAAAAAAAGAGAAAATTATATCTAGTTGAGTCTTGTGGTGGGTTGAGAAAAAAATATACTCCCCATAAACGCGAGCGTGAGATGGAGCGTAAAACGCACTCACCAACCATCTATCTAAAAAAATTAAGAAAAGACGGGAAATAAGATCAAAGAGCCCCCGTCAATGAAAAAAAGAGAGAAATAAAAGAAAGCATGAATACCCTATTTGGACCCCTAATCTTGGTAAATGTTTGATTTTAGTTGGAACTTGTCTATTTTCAAAATTTTTGAGCTATTCTATATGATTCCTAATAAGAAATTGATTATGTGTTAAATTTGAACTAGAATCAGTCAGCATAAATGTTGCTCACACACGCACTATATCAGTGATGACGGTCTAAGATGCGAGAAGTGATAAGAAACTTTTGATTAGTTTTCGATATGAGGTGTTGTAGTGTTTGCTTGATCTTTCTGAGGCCGAAGGAATAAAAGCTGAGTCTGTAATACTGTTGGATTCATAGACATATAGTTAGATACATTACATTGTATTGCATTGCATAGCATGAAGTTTGATTTGTGCTCAAGGACTAGCACGGTTTAAGTTTGGGGGATTTTGATATGTGGATTTTATATCCACGAATCGTTGTTCATTTCAAGCTTAATAATTGTTAATTCTTTGTTTTCATGTTCATTTTTATTTTTTTATTTGTTATTTTTATGTGTAGGATGGTTGGTTGGCAAGTAACAAAAGAAGGGAGTCATTTGAAGCAATTATGGAAGCAAGCATGAAGCTCAAACAAGTCAAGAAGCAGATTACACCTCTGCCGGGGCGGGCCTATTTTGCTCTTACACCCCCGCCGGGCCGGGGGGTCTTCAATAGTGTTTAGCAGAAGCCATGCCCGCCAGGGTGGGCCTTTTCTATGTATATACCCCACGGGCTAAAAGTGCTTGAATCTGACTCTCCTAGCTTGTTGCAAACTCTGCTAGAATGATGATTTTGAGCATTTGGATAGCATTTGGACTCTAATTGACATGGGACTTCGACCAAAACGTGTGTGTTGGATAAATATTGAGCAACAAACATCATAATCATCATCATACAGAGCAATTATCAGAGATTAATTATAGAAATTCATAGTGATCATTGAAGGAAGATTTTGAAGAACGTTCATAGCAATTGCAGATTAAGGCTAATGTGAAGGGTGTTCTGAATTATTCTTCTTCTCAATTTTATATTTGTAATTAAAAGGATGTTATCTTTAATTTATTCAGTTATTATTTCATTTATTATGAACTAATTTACTTTTTAGGCTTATGATGGAACTTTAAGTGAAACGATGGTTTTGAAACTTTGATTTCCAGTTTAATAAGCTATTATCCAGTTTATCTAAATTAATTTGAGCTTTAATTTATGAATTTCCATATCAAAAGTTCTTTATGGACTTCTATGAATTCGAGAGAGGAAGTATGAGTCTAGACTTAGTTAATATAACATGTGTTCTTGAATTTTGTGAATGAATAGAATCTTGATGAATGTTAAGGTAGAGATATGCTTGACATCACATGTAATCTGATGGAGAACTTAATCTTAAACCTTCTTTAATTATAATTCACATAGAAATATAGTGAGTTAGTTGATTAAGGTGTTTAACTTGTTTCTATCTAATTTGTGGATTTGAGTTAATACGGTATTAATGCATCGAGAAGTGGCTAGTGCTATTCGTGTTCTTGATTAATAAACTGGGATATTGATTTGAATTGGAATAAAGGTGTAAAAATCAGAGTGAAACTTATGGTGAAATCGTAAGCCTATTTCTCTAATATTTGATTCAAATTTCAATTTTTAAAATTTGTGATTGTTTTGTGATCATATATTTATTAATAATTTAGTTTTTATAATTTTAATCATTGATTTGGATAGTTTAATAAAATTAGAATTAATAGGAAACTGATAATTGTGAGGTTAAATTCTTACTTAATTGTCTCTATGGGAACGATACTTTACTTACTAGTATATTACTTGTTGACCACGTATACTTACGTGTTGTGCGTAATTAGATTTTACCCAATAGGTAAACATACCACATCTTCCATATAGGCTCAGATTCCTTGCTCATGAAAAGGAAGTTGGACATATTGACACACCACTGGGGATCCGGTCGAAGTTGGGATTACTGTCACGAAGTTGGACATATTGACACACCACTGGGGCTCGTACACTATAATACTCATTTATCACCTCGGGACTGAAAGACACTTGTTTTTCGCGCACAAATTCCACAAATGGCGCTTTCTCTTCAGCATTGGCATATAATTCTTTCACAACAGTTACCACTGCAAGGTCCGGTTCATCAGTGAAAACTTCCCAACCCTGTTCATGAATTTGTCTCTGCATTTGGCCATCGAATGCATCCGTCCTCAAACCCCTCTTTGATGTCAGTGCCTTGGGCGTGAGATAATTATACTTGTCCGCCGTATTTTCACTCACGAACTTGCGCTTGCCATAACTTCAGGCCGATGGCGATGAACCTTCACCACGTTGGCGTTTCATAGGTGTTTTCGGTGCCATTCCATAGTACTTTGGTGACTACTCCCCCAAACTTTTCTTTTAAGCTGTGACAACCCGATAATTTGGACAATTTATTAAAATCTTAAATGATGGATTTAAGGTCAAAGAATAGACCTAGACAGAAAATAAGTGTATGAGTTTGATGTTTTTGGGAAGGAATTTTGAGGATTTCAAAATTCTGTGAAGGATTTTGGAGAATTATTCAGGATTAAGTGTATATGTGTATATGTTCTGTGTATATGGTTGTATATGTGTTCAGAATGTGGTTAAGAGTTAAGGTTTGACCAGATAAATTTTATCAGTGTCACACCCTAGGTATATATTAAGAACGTCAATGTTCACTTAGAAAACCCTAACGTCTAATAAGAAACCCTAGAAACCGGTTCTGAAAACCCTAATTTCAGTTCTGGGAATCCGAAACTCTAATTCGGAAATTTAAAACCCTAGATTGGGAATGCAAATGCTGGTATAAGGTTAAACGTTATTAATTATAACTTAATTAGGGAAAACCCTAATGATTCACTGGAAACCCTAATTTCAAATTTTTGAACCCTAATTATTCCGTCAGAAACACTATTGTACAATTGTGGATTTAATAGCTAAATTAGCAATGTTAATTAGGAAATATTAATCTTAATTAGCAAACTTGAATTATGATTAAGAAAATCTTAATATAATTAGGAAACTCTAATTATAATTTAAGAATGTTAATTTTTCATTTTTGAAAACCCTAATCTGGAGATCCTAGAAATGTGATTTTTGTAAACCTTAGGTTTTAACCCTAAGGGTCAAATCCTAAGGGTTAAACCCTAAGGGTTTGATCAAATGACAATTCTAAAAATAAAATGGTTTGGAAATGACTATAATGCCCTTTTGTATTTTTTATGAAGTTGGTGTGTAGGTTTTGACTCTAGGTGAGTTGTTCACCAAACCTAGCTATATCATGTGACTTATATCACATTATATCAACCCTTTAGCCTATCCAAGTTCATTGCATCAAAGAGATATTAAGGATTAAGTGAGAGAAAGCTCACTTTAGTTTTTAAAATAGCAAAGTCCCTTCTCTCTATATATTTTCGAATCTTAGAGTGAGAAAGTGTGAGAAACAAAGCCAAGATCATGTAATAACAAGCCAAGATCAAATCATCAAGGATCAGTTCTTGAATCAAACCCTAAAAGGTATAAAAACCCTAAATTTTGAAATCCTTATATCTGATGTTTGATGTTGTGATTTGTTGCTTAGAAATGTGTAATAAGGTGTCATTTAGTGATCTGGGTTGTTAAATCTCAGATCCATAACATCGAAGTGCACAAATGTCAGAGAACTTAAATCTTTATGTGTTAGATGTTTTGTGTGTTTTATGTTTTGGATATGTTCTATGCCATGTAGGCTTTTATTTGGAGATTGAATCAAGGTTGAATCATGTCTAGATTTACTGTTAGAAGCAGTCAACTGCGTTGACCAGTCACGAAAATGGGTTTCTGGGCAACCCAGAAACCCAGATCTAGTCTGACAGTGATTTTGTAAGGCTTTGATCTTGCTGCTGTTATATGTTTTGGCCAAGTTATTGTGTTGTTGTTGTAGGCGGACATGAATACTACATGGTAAAGGCATAAGATCACTCATATCCGTAACCAAATCTTATAAATTTGTGGTCAAACGTAGTTAACCGAACTGCTTGAAGAACAATCTGGAAAACCCAGATTTGTTCATGAACATGTTCCTGACCTCTTCTTTGACCAGCCAAAATTGTTAACACATGATGTTGTTATGTTGATCTATTGATGTATTATTATTCCTTGACATCTCGACTACCAGTTCGAAGCTTTAGATCACACAAAACAGACCTAGAGTTCAAGATATAAAGATCTATATATAGCACCAAGAGCTGTTCTTCATTTTCTGGAAAACCTAGAAATGAAGAACAGCGTTGTCACACTTTTTGAAGGCTAATAACTCACTGATATGATGTTGTTTAGCCATGATGTTTGTTTTTAAGTGTGATATTACATGCATACTACAACACTGATGCGATAGACTGCCCAGAAAACCTTATAATCACAAATCAAAGTGTGGTCAAAGTTGCTAACTTGTTAGTTGACATGAGTTTCTAAAAAAGCTCAAGAACACTCAAGAACACCTATAGAGACGGTTCTGTCGCTATAGGGCTCTTTAGTGACAGTTTATTTAGAAAATTAATTATTTAATTAAATAAATTGACATAAATAGTTTTAAATTATTAGAAATACATAATAAATTATGAACAATTATTTTAAAGCCTGAAACATAGTTTTAAATTATTTTGAGTATATTTCAAAAATATTTAATATTTTTGGAATATAAAAGGTATTTATTTATTTAATTATAATATTAAATAAATTATTTAAAATGGTTTTAATTCATGAAAATCATGAAAATTTATATTATGATATTAGAAAATATTATAAGTTATTTTTGATGACTTTTAATATTTTGTGATGAATTTCATTAATAATATATTATTAATGGTAATTAATTTATTTAATAAATATATTAAATAAATTATTGAAAAATAAAATTAATTTTTTAAAATCATATAAAAAGATTTAAGTATAAAAAATATTTTAAGTTATAAAATATAACTTTTGATATATTGACATAAAAATATTAATATTTTCATATTAATATCAATTATTGGATAATGGATTTAATTGTTTAAAAATCATATAAATATGATTTTAAAGTATTAAAAATACTTAGATATATTATAATATTATGTTATGATTTTTATTAATAATTAATATTAATTAATATTAATACGATATATATGATTGAAAAATTATGATAAATGATCTTAATTATCTGAAAATTATTACAAGCCTATGAAAATTATTTTGACTGATAATATGATTATCTAGGATATTGTTTAGGGTTTAGGCAGAGTTTAATTGAACTTAAACTCGATATTTGTCCGATTAGACCATCGGGATGATAGAATTGTATCGGTTTCAAGTCAGACTGAAATAGTTTGACCCGATACCAAGTTTTATGTATGTTGTTGACTGATAGGGTTATGTGTAAGACCCCAACTTTTATGAATAAAAATGAATTTTCTATAAATATCATTTTTGAATATTATGGAATAAATTTGATATAATGTTATAGTTGTGGTAATATTTATAAATTTTGCAAAGTACGCAAGTTGTTATATATTATTCGATTGGTCGGGGAATATTCGTTTTAAACAGGGAATATTCGTACAACGGCACAACGACAAAAATATTTTTATGAAAATAAAGGCAAAAGTTTTACCGTTAAAACACCCGGTGTTAAAAGTACAGGAATACGCGTGGATGCATAGTAGTACACGGTATTGATTATTGATGGTTGTGTGAGAAGTCACTCAGTTTTGTTAAATTATTGTTTTAATAATTGTTGCATAGTATCTCACGTTAATTGATCCAATTATTGTCAATATTTTTTATATTACTAAATTAATAATTGAGACGACGAAGTTATTAATATTATTATTTGCAATACTAATGATGCCTAGAAGTTCTGCCAAGGAGATGTTTGGTGACCTAATTACGCGCCAATAGGGAGAAATCCTTATTGGAAAGCCCCCTCTTTCCTGAGAACGACCTGGTCGATTAATATTGTGAATTATAATAATGATGATAAATGTTGTTAAAAATATTGAGTGAATATTTTTATGAAGTATTTGTTGTAGGAACCCCCACTTTCTCATTTTTCAAAATCGTCGGGAGAAAGTCATCTCGGTTTTGTTTTATTACTTATATATATATATATAAGATTTATATATATATATATATATATATATATATATTTATAAGGTAAGTATTTATATTATATATATATATGTAAAGTTGTCAAGTTGTCAAATTTGGGTGGGGGGGATTTGGTTGTTATAGGGAGGTAGTACAATTATTATCATTATATATATATATATATATTATATTTTATTTAAAAGATTTTATTTTATTAGAATATTTTATAGTAAACTAATCTGGACCGTCCGTTTAAAAGTAAATCAATCTGGACCTTTCAGGAATTAGTTACTATTCAATCCATTCATCTATAAATAGAAGCTCATTCCTTCATTATTTCTTACGAATTCACTGAAACTCCAGAGAGAGAAAATTATAGAGAGAAAGAAGAAGAAAAGTTTTCTGCTACTTCTATATCCAGTTCTTCTAAGGTAAGGGATATTATTTGTTGTACTCGTAAGGGGTATTATTCCTTTTGTATTCATGAAGAGAACTTCTGTTATTCCATTATTTATTATTTTGTTGGAATAACCTGTATACGCGGGCTACCCTATACTTGGTGAAATTCTTCTGTTATTCCATTCTTTATTATTCTGTTGGAATATCATGTCTGTGCGTTTTACGCCGGACCTGGTTCCGTCTTTATTATTCTGTTGGAATATCCTGTTTGTGCGTTTTACGCCGGACCTGGTTCCGTCTTTATTATTCTGTTGGAATATCCTCATCATGCATGCGTTTACGCCGGACTGGTTTCGCGTCTTTTACTATTCATTTGAATATCCCGTCGGTGCGTATTACGCTGACACGTTTCGTTATTTATTATTCATTGGAATAACTTTGCCTCATCTAAGTACCGCATGCATGGTGATTTCTTTTGTTATTCCATTCTTTATTATACTCAGTTGGTTAAAGTTTTGACTTCTATACTCCATGAAATTAGTGGAATATCCTTGATATTTGCGCTTCATCCAGTATCTTTTCATGGAAATATTCTTCTGAGCATTCTTAAATTTTACTTTACAAAGAAGTATCATGTTGACAATTTGGACGTTATTAGTTCCTGGATAAATTAATTCTTGAACTTGTTTTATTGAATTCTTATATCATTGTCATCATCCTCATGTTTATATTTTGTTGAAAGTCATTTGTGGCCTGTAGTGCATAGATGGACTTGGTATGATTATGACCAGGGATTATTCGGTGTAATCATGACCGTAATGTTACAAATGATGTGGTAAAAGTCCTCATTGGCCCGTAGTGCATTGATGGACAGTTGTTGGCATGATCATGACCATTGATGAATACACGAATATACTTGGCCCATAGTGCATGGAAATTTGTGATTGTGATACTAATGAATATCCTTGGCCGTAGTGCAGGGATGATGTGGATTATTTCTTAAGCCGAGTCCCAGCGATAAAAGTGATGAAAAACCTTTTAAATCATAAAAGATAGTAGATTTTATTCTCTACTTGACTCTTTTAATGGATTGCTTGTTCCGCTGCAATTAAACTTGATGTCTATTGTATTTTATCAATTTAACATTGTTGAAGGCTATTGATAATTTATTCTGCATTATAGAAGTCATAATATTTCTTACTGGGCTAGTTGAGCTCACCCTTTCTTTCACTGTTCTCTTCAGGAAATGAGAACGTAATGGGACTAGTCGTGGGACGGAGAGTGAGCCGTCCGTATGATAGTAGATCGATAGTCCTCACTATTCTCATTAAATAGTGTGATAATAAATGTAATGAGGACTTATTCGAGAGTGGATATTGTCTGAAGATGCGATTTTGTATTAAAACTCATAGCTCTCTTGTTGTATATTAAAGATTGTATTTGTATTCTGTACCATGTATTTGGTGACACAGAATAGGTGATGTATACCTATTTTGGGGGCGTCACATTATGTCTTATGTGTTTAGGTTATTCTATGTATATATATATAACAATATTATATTGTGATGATATTATTCTAATATTGGAGATCTATATTACTAATATTAGGTCTTCGGATAAAGAAATATAGAATGCGTAACGGTAATCAATGGTTCAGGCAAGTTTTTCTTAACTCTACTAAGAGTTGTTTCATTCGGATATGATTATGTTTAATCATTGTTGATTGCCATGTAGAATTGTACTCTGTACATATTGCACGTATAAGTCAGGTATGAAAGGCTGATCACCTTCATTACCGTTTCGTGTAGATAAATTTGTTCATGTTTAATACTTGTTCAGTCAAAAGTTTGTTCGTGCTAGTTCTCAACTATATTCATGAATTATAGCCAGCTTATTATTCAGACTCTTTCATTCAGGATATATCCTTAAATAAATTTAAACTTGCTGGGCAACTTTCATGCTCACCCTTGCTATATCATGATAAACATTGCAGATAAGGCGAATGCATTCGGATACAGGAAAAGGTTAATGCCAAGTTCAACTTGGGATAAAATGTGCAGCTAATTTGTAATAGTATAGTTTGATAATAATGTTATGTGTTAGATAGTTTACAAATTGTGTATAAGTTAAGGTTACTCGATTTTGGGGAAATAGTGTGTAAAGTGTATTGTATAAATAATTTATGTTTATATCTTCCGCAATAGTTATAGAATGATTGTACCAGATCCATGGTGATTTGGGATCCGGATTTGGGGCAATCACAGTTGATATCAAAGCTATTGGTTATGAACCTTAGGTAGGAATACCTGAGACCAATAACCGCAGTGATTAGGATAAGATCTAACTCACATAGAGTTAGTTGGTCGGTAAGATTTAAAGACGAATCTCAGCGAGTTATAAAGACACAGAGTTCCCTAACTCTGATAATAAAGTTGAACAGTAGTGGTGAATAGATAGAGTAAAAGACTAAAAGTGCAGTGATAGGAGATCGTAAAACAAAACGATCAAGATATATAAATGATCGTAATATATACGATGAGATCACCCCGTGATCTGATAAGGTGATAGTATGGGAAAAGAATTAATCTAATGATTGGAAATTTTATAGCAAGATTGCTGTGTGAATTGGTATATATATATATATATATATTATAATAAGTTTTGTTTTTTTATGAAAAATAGAATATATTATATTTTATTATGCATAGTATTTGCATAGTGCCTACATAGTATTTGCATAGTAAAATCAAAAATAATTTCGTTGAATTCGGCCGAAGGAATTCGGTGTCTGTGATTTCTAAATACTGTGCGTCCGTAAGAAATTCAAATAGTATCCCTTCCATTCTCCTATAAATAGGATGCTTAGTTAGAAATGAAAATCACACCAGAATTAGAGAATTTTTCTTCTATAATATTGAGCGTATTTCTTTAGAGTTTAAGGAAGCTTTGACCGTAGATATTATTTTTGTTCAGTATTCGTATGAAATAATATTTTCTTCCATACTCTGTAGTATGTAAGTAATAATAATAATAATAATAATAATAATAATAATAATAATAATAATAATAATAATAATAATAATAATAATAATAATAATAATAATAATAATAATAATAATAATAATAATAATAGTATTAAACTACCGCCATAACTTGTAGCGGTAGACAGTGTAGCACATGAGCAAATGAGGGGCAAATGAGTGATTTCTGATGTCGCTACAACTTTATAATGACGAGGTAAAAATCCATTTCAATCCGTGCCATCCAATGTTGCGATCAACGGTATAGATTATGGTTGTTAAAATAGTACCCGTGACAATCGATTGTCAAGAATGGTAAGGTCTCTAAGGTTTCCCTATCTCTGACGGCGGAAGGGGCTATTCAAATAGATTTGTTAATGACAAATTTGTAGTGTGTAAGTTGGCGTTTTCTGAATTATGCAATTTACCTTTATTAGATGTGGCATTAGTTATTATGATTTATGACGCTTGATTTGAAAATTACCGAGTTGTTTCTCTTGTTGAGCACAATTTCTCCACCTCTATATGCTTGACTATTGAAAATAAGTTTATTTATCTATATGTATTTCTATAGTATAATATTTTTGTGTCCAAAGTTATCGAACTGGAGTAGAGCAACCTCTAGTCAGTTGGTCTATTATCAAGTTGGATCTTTATTTTAAAAAGTTATTGGAGTTGAATATGTGACAAATTTTTACTGCGAGCATACACATTAATTAATTACTCATATATTTGTATTGATGTACACTCCAAGTTATTATATGTCAACTTGCAATAAAATTTTTTGATAACTTTTTATGTACTTCTTGGAAAAACAAGCCCCATGACAAGGTCAATTAGAATTATCATTCTGAGTATTGTATTTTGACATGCTTGCTTCAGCAGTCTCTACAAGTTTACGATTTCCAAATGTGTATGCAGGGGGAGTTGCAGTGTCTAAGATTGTTTCCAAGACAGTCCATGATGTAAAATTTGAGAATCATAAAGATTAAGCGATAATGGCTGCGCAAGCAAAGATGGGTGGATCAGAGCAAAACTATTGTGGATTTAGGAAATCTCCTGAGCAAAACAAAGATGCACAAGCAGGATGTTGAGAAGCATTATATTCAGACTGATTTGATCATTCGTGAAATCTGAAGCGGAAAGAAGCATAAGTAGAAGGCAGTATCAATGTGAATACAGTAAGATGAAGTCTGTCATGTCTTAATAGTGCAAACCAACATCAATATGAATATGTGAGATGCAGTACATGGCCATAGCTTTTAGTGCTAATGTTTTAATCTGCGTTAGTTTTATTAAATAACACTTGTGTTGGATGTAATGCTGCGGATTGAAATTTTAGTTTTGTTATTTAGATTAAGAGCAACTTTAAGATATATACTTTTGGAATCTGGTTTTAGAGTTGACAACAAAGGAAAGTCTAGTAAAATAGGTAGGAGCATCATTAAAACTGTTGAACACAGGTATAAGCATTATAAATTCAGTGGTTGGTCATTTTTTCATTGTATATTGGCAAAATTTGTAAGGGTCGTTTTATTATATAAAATCAATTTGATAGAGGCAGATGCTACAACACCTGCACACTATTTATTTTGCCTTTAGCTAAGTCTATCTCATCGAAGTTGACGTCGATAATAGTTTTTTGATCGTCTGCTGTGCAGCCTGGTCATTTTCAAGGTCATGTGGTCGACATAGTATCTGCTCTACAGGTATGCATATAATTTGCTTTTCAATAGTCATTATGCTGAACGAGTTATTGTAGTGTGCATGATTGAATTAAGTATTTCATATGGATTTTCCTTTTGTGACTTGCACTCTCCACTTATGGTTGAATTATTTTACTCAAAGAGAATTCATGCCTTTTGTGGTCTACTAGATTTTGTTTGCATTTATTTTACCGTAGTAATTAATAAAGTCAACCAAAAAGCGATGTACAAAATGTATACAAAAGACATTGAAACAACAAGCGCCCATGCTTCAATTAAAATAATTCATCATTTCATTGTTTATTATGTTAAGATTCCGCAACATAAATGTAGCTTCTTTTTATGGTCAAATATGTATCAAATTGGGATGTTCAACTGATTGGTTTGACATAAGGGAGAGTGGTAATTAGGTGAAACTTTAGCCTCTTGCCAACAAATATTGACCATCGCCTAGATGAACCTCTTAACGTGTTCAAATATATTGGTACTATTATGGTTATTTGCGAAGAA
Organism: Panax ginseng; assembly: GCA_020205605.1. Lineage (NCBI taxonomy): Eukaryota > Viridiplantae > Streptophyta > Magnoliopsida > Apiales > Araliaceae > Panax > Panax ginseng. The sequence goes on from CM035129.1 coordinate 96,919,389, forward strand.
TGTTGACCAGCTTGGAATTAGATTCGATTTTTCGAATTCGATCACTGCAAGCGGCTTTTGATTTTGAGGCAGTCGACATAATCCTTATATATTCTTAGGTTTGCAGATGGAGAGATGTTTATATAATGAACATGCAACACAGGTCCAACAAGACAATTATATATGACCAGCAATGCTCTCTGAGTTTAGCAATATTCTTGTTGTATTGGTTGAAAATTGCATTTTGTTTGTCCAGATTTAGTAATTTTGAGTTTGTCAAAATAAAAATCAAGGACCGTGTAAATAGGCATACAAAATTGTGTGCCAAGTGTAATAGAAGATTTTTTTTTTCACATAACAGTTACTTCAAAGTTGGACACATAAAGCAAGTGTATCTTTGTCATAGTTGTTGTAATCATATACATGCACATTGCACATGGTACCATCTTGTGTATGTTTGTCAAACTAGTATGTACTTCATGTTATCTTGTTTAAGGCATTTTATTTAGTCAGTTGAAGGACTCTAGAATCTTTCTATATGCTCAACCATTTAATAAATATTGTGGATAGTCTGTTGGTTTAATAATATTAGTACCACGTAGCAACTCTATTGTCTTTGTGTATTAATTTTGGCATTAAGTGCCTCTGGTGACTTATTTGCTTCATTTTCCTGACTTGTTATTATTTTTAAATATGTGCAGGAAGACTGCTTTTACGACCTGCCATACAATACTAGGTATCAAATTTTTGTGCTACGTTTACGGAAGACAATGGATGAAATTATGAAGTGTACTCTCTCTATATATGTAGATATATACTTTGATTGAAGAACTGTGGTAGCTTTAGATGGTTAATTGTAAAGATAATGAATGATTATGTAGTGGATGATTTTATTAAGTTAATAATATTTTAATTTTTTGTATTTTTGCCATTATTTGCTATGGGATATTGAGCCAGTCAGGTACACAAAAAGAATGTCAAATTTTGATTTGGTAACAATACAATTCGTTACCAAAGTATTGAACAAGTTTTAATATAGCAACAAATTTTTATATATTTAGCAATAAATTTTTGTTGCTAATGGCATTAAAAATATAATATTTGGCAACGAAAAATTAACCTAATAACAACGGAGAGGATATTGTTGCTAATACTAATATAAAAGGCAACATTTGTTATCGTTGCAAATCATATTAACTTTCGTTGCACATATAAAGAAACGACAACATATAATGTCGCTTGCTTAATCGATTTACTTTTTGTTGCTATTGAAAATAACCAAAGAACAAACATTTTTGTTGTTGATTCAAAGATAATGTCGTTGCCAAATAATATAATTAGCAACGAAAATTGTTGCTAAAAAGTTTACATTCCGCAACGAAAGCAAGCTTAGGCAACAACTTTTATAATTTACTGCAACGAAAAATATCGTTGCAAAATGGTGTCAATTGCAACGAAAATGCATGGTCATTGCAAAAAAAAGAGTTCATTTCGTTGCCAATTAGCAGGCTTTTGCAACAAAATGGGGTTTTTAGCAACGAAATTTTAATTATTCTCCAACAATACATTTTGTTGCTAAAGGATCGATATCTCTGTATAAAAGCCAAATTTTGTTGCAAAATGTATTACTTTTGGCAACGAAAAAAAAAACGTTCGTTGCGGAACAATTAGCAACGTTCATTGCGCAACGAAAGACGCAACGACATTAAAGTCGTTGCCAAAACCCTTTTGCAACGAAATTTGGCACCTTTAGCAATGAAAATTGGTTGTTGCTGAAGCCCCATTTTTTTGTAGTGGGTGTAAACAGTATGGTGTAAGGTGTAAGGTGAATTTCGGGGACGAAATTCTTAGAAGAAGGGGAAAATGTGACAACCCGAGAATTTGGATAATTTATTAAAATCTTAAATGATGGATTTAAGGTCAAAGAATAGACCTAGACAGAAAATAAGTGTATGCGTTTGATGTTTTTGGGAAGGAATTTTGAGGATTTCAAAATTCTGTGAAGGATTTTGGAGAATTATTCAGGATTAAGTGTATATGGTTGTATATGTGTTCAGAATGTGGTTAAGGGTTAAGGTTTGACCAGATAAATTTTATCAGTGTCAAACCCTAGGTATATATTAAGAACGTCAACATTCAGTTAGAAAACCCTAACGTCTGATAAGAAACCCTAGAAACCGGTTCTGAAAACCCTAATTTCAGTTTCGGGAATCCGAAATTCTAATTCGAAAATTTAAAACCCTAGATTGGGAATGCAAATGCTGGTATAAGGTTAAACGTTATTAATTATAACTTTATTAGGGAAATCCCTAATGATTCACTTGAAACCCTAATTTCAAAATTTTGAACCCTAATTGTTCCGTCAGAAACCCTATTGTACAATTGTTGATTTAATTGCTAAATTAGCAATATTAATTAGGAAATATTAATCCTAATTAGCAAACTTAAATTATGATTAAGGAAATCTTAATATAATTAGGAAACTCTAATTATAATTTAAGAATGTTAATTTTTCATTTTTGAAAACCCTAATCTAGAGATCCTAGAAATGTTATTTTTGTAAACCTTAGGTTTTAACCCTAAGGGTTAAATCCTAAGGGTTAAACCCTAAGGGTTTGATCAAATGATAATTCTAGAAATAAAATGGTATGGAAATGACTATAATGCCCTTTTGTATTTTTTATGAAGTTGGTGTGTAGGTTTTGACTCTAGGTGAGTTGTTCACCAAACCTAGCTATAACATGTGACTTATATCACATTATATCAACCATTTAGCCTATCCAAGTTCATTGCATCAAAGAGATATTAAGGATTAAGCGAGAGAAAGCTCACTTTAGTTTTCAAAATAGCCAAGTTCCTTCTCTCTCTATATTTTCGGATCTTAGAGTGAGAAAGTGTGAGAAACAAAGCCAAGATCATGTAATAAAAAGCCAAGATCAGATCATCAAGGATCAGTTCTTGAATCAAAGCCTAAAAGGTATAAAAACCTTAAATTTTGAAATCCTTAGATCTGATGTTTGATGTTGTGATTTGTTGTATAGAAATGTGTAATAAGGTGTCATTTAGTGATCTGGGTTGTTAAATCCCAGATCCATAACGTCAAAGTGCACGAAATAGCATTTTTTTGAAATCTGGAAAAAAATTAGAAAGTGGCCTGACAGTCGAATGTCAGAGGCCTTAAATCTTTATGTGTTAGATGTTTTGTGTGTTTTATGTTTTGGATATGTTCTATGCCATGTAGGCTTTTATTTGGAACTTGAATCAAGGTTGAATCATGTTTAGATTTCCTGTTAGAAGCAGTCAAACTACGTTGACCAGTCACGAAAATTGGTTTCTGGGCAACCCAGAAACCCATATCTTGTCTGACAGTGGTTTTGTAAGGCATTGATCTTGCCGCTGTTATATGTTTTGGCCATGTTATTGTGTTGTTGTTATAGGCTGACATGAATACTACATGTTAAAGGCATAAGATCACTCATATTCGTAACCAAATCTTATAAATTTGTGGTCAAACGTAGTTGACTGAACTGCTTGAAGAACAATCTGGAAAACCCCGATTTGTTCATGAACATATTCCTGACCAGCCAAAATTGTTAACACATGATGTTGTTATGTTGATCTGTTGATGTATTTTTATTCCTTGACATCTCGACTACCAGTTCGAAGCTTTAGATCACACAAAACAGATCTAGAGTTCAAGATATAAAGATCTATATATAGCACCACGAGCTGTTCTTCATTTTCTGGAAAACCCAAAAATGAAGAACAACGTTGTTAGACTTTTTGAAGGCTAATAACTCACTGATATGATGTTTTTTAGCCATGATGTTTGTTTCTAAGTGTAGTATTACATGCATACTACAACACTGATGCCTTAGACTGCCCAGAAAACCTTATAATCACAAATCAAAGTGTGGTCAAAGTTGTTAACTTGTTAACTGACATGAGTTTCTGGAAAAGCTCAAGAACACTCAAGAACACCTATAACGACAGTTCTGTCGCTATAGGGCTCTTTAATGACAGTTTATTTAGAAAATTAATTATTTAATTAAATAAATTGACATAAATAGTTTTAAATTATTAGAAATACATAATAAATTATGAACAATTATTTTAAAGCCTGAAACATAGTTTTAAATTATTTTGACTATATTTCAAAAATATTTAATATTTTTGAAATATAAAAGGTATTTATTTATTGAATTATAATATTAAATAAATTATTTAAAAATTGTTTTAACTCATAAAAAATCATGAAAAATTATATTATGATATTAGAAAATATTTGAAGTTATTTTGATGACTTTTAATATTTTGTGATGAATTTCATTAATAATATATTATTAATGGTAATTAATTTGCTTAATAAATATATTAAATAAATTATTGAAAAATAGAATTAATGTTTTAAAAATCATATAAAAAAGATTTAAGTGTTATAAAAATATTTTAAGTTATAAAATATAATTTTTTTATATATTGACATGAAAATATTAATATTTTAATATTAATATCAATTATCGGATAATGGATTTAATTGTTTAAAATAATATAAATGTGATTTTAAAGTATTAAAATACTTAGATATATTATAACTATATTATAATATTATGTTATGATTTTCATTAATAATTAATATTAAATTAATATTAATGATATTAGAATATTGTGGTATTTATATTATATAAATACGATATAAATGATTGAAAAATTATGATAAATGATATTAATTATCTAAAAATTATTACAAGCCTATGAAAATTATTTTGACTGATAATATGATTATCTAGGATATTTTTAAGTGTTTAGGTAGAGTTTAATTGAACTTAAACTCAATATTTATCCGACTAGACCATCGGGATGATAGAATTGTGTTGGTTTCAAGTTAGATTGAAATAGTTTGACCTGATACCAAGTCTTATGTGTGTGTTGTATACTGATATGGTTATGTGTTATGTGTTTAGGTTATTCTATGTATATATATAACATTATTATATTGTGATGATATTATTCTAATATTGAAGATCTATATTACTAATATTAGGTCTTCGGATAAAGCGATATAGAATGCGTAACGATAATCAACGGTTCAGGCAAGTTTTTCTTAACTCTACTAAGAGTTGTTTCATTCGGATATGCTTATGGTTAATCATTGCTGATTGTCATGTAGAATTGTACTCTGTACATATTGCATGTATAAGTCAAGTATAAAAGGCTGATCACCTTCATTACCGTTTGGTCCAGATAAATTTGTTCATGTTTAATACTTATTCAGTCAAAAGTTTGTTCGTGCTAGTTCTCAACTATATTCATGAATTATAGCCAGCTTATTATTCAGACTCTTTCATTCATGATATATCCTTAAATAAATTTAAACTTGCTGGGAAACTTTCATGCTCACCCTTGCTATATCATGATAAACATTGCAGATAAGGCGAATGCATTCGGATACAGGAAAAGGTTAATGCCAAGTTCAGCTTGGGATAAAATGTACAGCTAATTTGTAATAGTATATTTGATAATAATGTTATGTGTTAGATAGTTTATGAATTGTGTATAAGTTAAGGTTACTCGATTTTGGGGAAATAGTGTGTAAAGTGTATTGTATAAATAATTTATGTTTATATCTTTCACAATAGTTATAGAATGATTATACCAAATCCGTGGTGATTTGGGATCCAAATTTGGGGCTGTCACATAAGCAATCCTTCAAACACTTTGTATGCACCACAACTCACAAAAACCCAAAGTTGCAAATTGAAATCCAATGTTTGTGAAAAAGTAATAACAATAGCTTACCACACTGAATTGCCCCAATTGATAATGATTTTGAAGTAATGGGTAACCAAATTGTTGAATTCTCCCTTCCTTTCTTGCTGCAAACCCGAAAATGGATGAACCCTGGGTTTTAGTAACTATAATTTTGAGAAAATGATGTATAATGAGTGTTTATGTGGTGAATAATGGATGGAATTTGGAGTTAGGGTTATATAGGATTGATATAGTGAACAGAATTGATGGAGATTGGGGTTTATGGAGAGATTTCGTTGGTACTTGGAGTGATTGGGTTCGGTTATAGGAGATGAAATGGGAAAAGCCACGTTCTGTAGCTCTTTTTTTATTTCTAGATTCTCCGAACCCCGCACGGTAAATGGTCATTTTACCCTACAAAGCACTTCTGGCCGGTATATACAGAGAACCTCCGCCGTAAGTGTGTGTAAGGTCAGAAAAATGCCACGATTTAGGGTCGATTCTTGCAGAACTTCAATTTTTTTAGCAACTTGGACTCGCGTGCTTGTACAAATTCATCCTTAGTACCAAAAAACCAATAATATAAGATAATTTCATGGAGTTTGAGCAAACATATTTGAAATTTACTGAAAACAACTAACTAACTACCTAAGAATTGTACATACTTGAACTATGTAATACTAAATTTATTAATTAAGCTACGAATTTAGCAAAATGAAACTAAAATTGTGAGATCCTGAATTTTATGAAATAAAAGTATTCAATTTTTCTATTTTGGTAAATAGTTAAATTGATAAAAGTTTAAAGTTAAGGGTCATATTTGAATTTTTTTTCAAAGTAAGCAAGTTGTCATAAAATAACCGGTAGTAAAAGTACAGTAATACGCGTGGTTGCATAGTAGCACACGATATTGATTATTGATGCTTATGTGAGAAGTCACTCAGTTATACTCAATTATTGCTATAGTAATTGTTGCATCATATCTCTCATATTATTGATTCAATTAGTGTCACAGTATCATCTGTATAATATGTTATATTATTAAATCAATAATTGAGACAACAAAATTATTCATATTATTAATTACAATATTGACAATGTCTAGAAGTTCTGTCAAGGAGAGGTTTGGTCATCTAATTGTGCGCCAATAAGGAGAAATCCTTATCGGAAAGCCCCCTCTATCCTAAGAACGATCTGGTTGTTAAATATTGTGAATTATAATATTAATGATGAATAAGTTCGTGTTGATTAAAGATGAAATTGATAGTTCCATTGTGTTGGAATTATTAGTGTTAGTGGAAATCGACATTTGTTTCGATATTAATTGATGTCTGGAAGTTATACTGACCAGTCGGGTAATTAACCGGATAAATGAGCAATTAATTGCTATTAATTCACATGATTATAACTATTTATTCACATGTGTGTACTATTGATTCACATTCTTGTACTATTAGGGGAGTTGATGCAAGATTGATAATACTTGCATGACTAAGTTAAAAATAGAGGTATAGATGGAGGTACTATACTGTAATTCATATTTTCAAATGATTATAACCATTGAGTCACATGATTATACTATTAATTCACATGATTTACTATTAGGGGAGGTGGTGCAAGTTTGATAATACTTGCAAGACTAAATTAAAAATGAAAGAAAAGTTGAAGGTATTGTATTGTAATATTTTGAGCCCCAAAATGTGCAATTATTGAAACTATATTTTTCTATAAATAGAAGCTCATTCTTCCTTCATTTCTCACCAATTCACTAAAGCTATAGAGCAATTATTATAGAGAGAAATTATAGAGAGAAAGAAGAAGAGAAGTCTGTTACCTCACTATTCTAGTATCCAGTTTTTTCTAAGGTAAGGGGTATTATTCTTCCGTATTCATGAAGAAAGTTATTTTCTTTCAATACTCGTAAGGATTGTTATTCCATTCTTTATTATTTTGTTGGAATAACCTGTCCATGCGAAGTACCGCATACATGGTGAAATTCTTCTGTTATTCCATTCTTTATTATTCTATTGGAATAACCGATTTGTGTGGTCTATCGCATGCTTGGTGAATTCTGTTGTTATTTCATTCTTTATTATTCTGTTAGAATATTCTGTCTGTGTAGATTACGCATGGCCTGGTTCCATTCTTTATTATTCTGTTGGAATATCCTGTCTGTGCGAATTACGTATGACTTGGTTCCATTCTTTATTATTCTGTTGGGAATAACATACGTCTCATGCGCTATTCTATCGCATGCATGGTGAATTCTTCTGTTATTCCATTCTTTATTATTCTGTTGGAATAACCTGTCTATGTGGATTTGCGCATGCATGGTGAGTGATCCTTTGTATTCATTCCTTATTAAATTATGGAAATGATCTGTCTATATGGATTACCGCATGGCGGGCGAAAATCCATTTGCAGTTTCGTAATTCTTTTGACCCTCAAAAATTATGGAAAAATTTGAAATGATTATTTGATGAGTTTTCTAGATTGTATCCAAAAATGGAGATTTTTGGATGTATATATTAGGAGTTATGAATTTTATGGGAAAAAACTATTTTAAAAGTAAACCTTTATAACTCCTTGTGGTTAACTCCAAAATTGGTGAAATTTTTATTGGGAGTACATGTATATAACAGGAGTATACCCTATAAATTTCGGAATTTTTGGATAAAAGTACAATTGATGATAAATGTCTAAATATTCGTCAGTTTTGGCCATATGAAAAATAGTAAATGAATTTTAAAAATTCTCTTAGAAAATATATGTTCAATATTGGACTATATTCTCGCTAAATCCTTAAAAGAAATATTTTAGGACCGATTTGGTATTTTTCATGAAAATGAACTAGTTATGAGTAAATGAATTAAATATGTTATGTGAAGTAACAAAATTGGAAAATAGGATTTTATGGCTTGGGAATCCTATATAGGGTATATGCAGATTTTTGATGAGGGATTTGATGATTGGTGATGAAATCTTATGAGTATGGCATTTTTGAATGATTAAATGCATTATTTGGTAAAGTTTAAATAATTGAAATAAATTGTTTATAAGTTTAAGAAGTGATTAAAATATTGTTATAATATTAATAATATTAGATTATGAGTTTATTAAGTGATTGATAATGTTTGGATAAATTTAAAGTCTTTAATATTTATCCTTGTTTTCGCTTATATCATTGTCATCATCCTCATACTTATATTGTGATGAAAGTCATCTTTGGCTTACGTGCAAAGATGGACTGTTGATTATTGGTTTTTACAGTTGTATATCTTTGGCTTATGTGCAAAGATGGACTGATGATTATTGGTATTACAGTTGTATATCTTTGGCTTACGTGCAATGATGAACTATTAATTGATGAGTATCTTTGGCTTATGTGCATAGATGAAGTGTTTATTGGTATGATTATGACCAGGGATCATTCGATATAGTCATGACCCGTAATGTTATAGATGATGTGGTAAAATTCCTCATTGGCTCGTAGTGCATTGATGGATAGTTATTAGTATGATTATAACCAGGGATTATTTGGTAGAATCATGACCATTGATGATTACATGAATATCCTTGGCCATAGTGCAGGGATGATTCGATGATGTGAATTATTTATTAAGCTGAGTCTCAGCGATAAAATATTGATTATACACTTTTAATTCATAAAAGATAGTAGATATCATGCTCTACTTGACTCTTCTAATATATAGTTGTATGTCTTTAGCCTGTAGTGCAAAGATGAATTGTTAATGAATATCTTTGGCCGTAGTGAAAAGATGAATTTATTAGTATGATTATGAGCAGGAATTGTGATTTGGTATAACCATGATTTTTGATTTTTCAGGTGAAGATAGGTGATGAAAATTATCTTCGTCCTGGGTGCGAAGAGGAATTTAGAATCACAATTATGATTATGAGTTATTCACATGATTGTGGACATGAATTGTTGATTGATGTTACAGGGATAAAACATTGTTGGTGAACTTTTAACATGGAGAAGATAATAGACCCTATGGTCTATTTGACTCTTCTAATGGATTGCTTGCGTCAACCGCAATTATGGTTGAAAAGTTTTATCATCTACCATATGTTCTAAATCTCTGATTTATTACCGATGAAGGCTATTGATAATTTAATTATCTTTAGTCATGATATTCTTTATCGGGCTAGTGTTTGCTTTCACCCTTTTTGCTTCACAATTCCTTTCGTGCAATAAGAGTGTAAGTAGGGTCGAAATGCGAGGATAACAGGAAATAGTGTGATGGTCCGAGATCGTCAAGTTTCTCAATACATTATAAAACGGCATGACATGTAACAAATAATTATATTGAGGACCTAAGATGTGTGTGTCGATTTTTTATACGCCACTTAATAATTGATTTTGGCGAACAACAATAGGGTGATGAGAACCCGACTTTGAAAGCGCCAAAAGTGCACGCGTATTAGAATGAATATGATAATAATCTTCTCGTTCTTCTTTGGGGTCTTAAAATATTTGTCAGATTTTATATTATATGGCATTGTAACAATTTGAGTTTGGATACTTGCTTACTACGAGATAATATTATATTAAAACTCACAGCTTTAACTGTGGTCGATTACGCACGCATTTACGCTCAACAGTTGTATAAATGAAGTTTGTATTTGATTTTTATAGTGCGTCACACGGCGACTCAGAATGGGTCGTGTGGACCTATTTTGGGGGCGTCACAAAAATACTATAAATGAAAAGAAAATTGGGTTGCCTCCCAATAGGCGCTTATTTTTGAGTCGTTCAGTCTGAATTGACCTGTGTCTAGCCTAGATCGGTTGGGATATTTTTAGCAAACTGTTTGTTTATCTCATAACACCAATAATGCTTTTTTGCATGTCCGTTCGACTGCGTTTCTGGGATTGAAGTTGACTTCATATTATTAATTAGCGCCTTTTGATGAGTGTATTCTATATACACAAATTAGGTACCTTTAAGTTTGCTAATTTGTAAATCCTAAGCTAGTTTGTTTGATTTTTATATGTTTTTATCGTATTTTTGTGTAATGCTTTTAATTGCTTTTAAGTGTTTTTGTATTAGTTTTATGTTTTTTTACTTTTTTTTTATAGGAATTGGATGGAATGTCATTTGGGTCGATGGTTGGAATCGCCAAATTTGCATTTTTGGTTTGCCATTGACATAGCAGGCCCGTGAAGCCCAGTTTTGGCCATGATCTGGCCATTATATGTCCCAACTCCAAGGATGAAAGTTGTAGATCAACATCTCCTCTTTCTTGATCATCTTGAATCACCTCAATCATAGTTCGGATGCAGGAGTTATGTCCATTTTCCCAACGGGTGTCAAATCTGGAAACTACCAATTTCCATTTGCATAGCAGTCACTTCAAGGCCACTTTGAGAATTTCCCCAGCAATTATTTCGAAGAACTAAAAGAATGAAAGTTGTAGATCTGCGTCTCCTTTTTCCGGATTATCTTGAATCATTCAAATCGGAATTTGTATAAAGACTTTATGGCCATTTTCCCAACAGATGTTGAAGCGTAAATTATCCCAAGGCCACAACGCCCTTGCTAGTATATTTTCTAAGGTCAAGAAAGGTTCCCCAAGCGTGAGTTCAAATCTTTTAAGCTCTCTGTAAATCCGTGCTCAAGCCAAATCAAGGCGCTCTGGTAATACAGAACACAAATGTTTGATAGATTTTAGCTATTAAATACTCAACCTAATGACCCAATGAATTTATCTTTGATTCTAACTTGCAACCTAGAGGGAGAAAAGATAGAGGAGGTGGAAGAGCTTGGAGAAGGAAGGCTATGGCCTTGTGCCATGGTTGTTCAACAAGATTGGAAGTGCTTCAATGGTGGGCTTTATCTAAAAACCAAGGGTGAGCCATTCCTTTTCTTTCTTCTTCCTCTAGCGGCTAGAACTCATGCTTGGGGATCTAGTGCACAAACACTTGTAACACCAATGGAGGCAAGGAATTGAATTAAGTTTCTAACTTTTCTTTGATACTTATATTATTCATAAGTGATTACCTAATATTTGGAATAGTTTGATTTATTTGTTATGAATTAAACTTCTAATTTGCTTTCCTTTTGATTGGTGTCGTACAAATTGGTTTTTTATATTTCATGCTTAATGTTTAATTGCTAAGGAATTAGTAATTAGTTTGGTAATCTATTTGAAATTGGAAAATGAATTATGGATTTAGACCAAAAATATAAGGGCATGTGATTGTGTTATGCATAATTTATGTATTGTCAATTCATAGTGGCCGCCATGATCATAAAGCGAGTTAAGAGATTTTAATCAAGTGATCACGCCAAGTGTTTGACAAAATGCTTGTGTGTGGATATTGTGTTCTTAACTCTATCTATCTATATATGTTTTGTTTTTCTATTATTTTGATTAATTGTAATCATAATTTATCGTTTTAATCAACTGTTTAAATAAGACTGAGGTTGTATAAAGTTAGTACTTGGTTAATCATTAAAGATAATTCCTCGTGCAGAAGCCAAAATATTATTTCTTACGAGTATTGAAAATAATATCCCTTACCTTAAAAAGAAGAGTATTCCAACTAGTATAGTGGGGAAATTCTTGAAGAAAACTTTTACTGTTTTCTACGCTCAAAGCTTCTTAAAACTCTAAAGAAATACGCTCAATATTAGAGAAGAATTCTCTGATTCTGGTGTGATTTTCAATTCTAAACTAAGCATTCTATTTATATGAGAATGGAAGGGGTACTATTTAGAAATAATCACGGACGCATAATGTAAACTTTTCACGGGCGCCGAATCGTCTGAAATAGTTTTCTAAATTCACTATGTAAATACTATGCAGACACTATGCAAATACTATGCATAATAAAATATAATATATTATATTTTTCATAAAAATAAAACTTATTATAATATATATTATATAATATTAATAATACTCCCTCCATTACACGCTTACTCCCCCACCCACATGTCACTTTCACACACACACACACACATTATATATATATATATATATATATATATATATATATATATATATATATCTTGAATAATTTTATACCGATTATTTTGAAAAATGGGTAAATGGGGTCCAAATAATAAGCAAAATTTATAACAACTACTTCATAAAAAAATCCCCTCAATATTTTTAACAACATTTATTCATCATTATTATAACTCGCAATATTAACAACCAGATCGTTCCCAGGAAAGAGGGGGCTTTCCGATAAGGATTCCTCCCTATTGGCGTGCAATTAGATGACCAAACCCATTTCCTCGATAGAACTTTCTAGACATTGTTAATTATACAAATAATAATATGAATAACTTGTCATCTCAATTATTGATTTAATAATATAAAATATTAACAATAATTAAATCAGATAATGTGAGATACTATGCAATAATAACTGTAGCAATAATTGAGTATACCTGAGTGACTTCTCATGTAAGCATCAAAAATTAATACCGTGTGCTACTATGCAACCACACGTATTACTATACTTTTATCACCGGGTATTTCAATAGTTAATGGTAAAAATTTCGTCGTTATTTTCATAAAAAGATATTTCTGTCATTTTCTAACTCCGACAATAATTTTATTGTGGGGTCCACCAATGATTGTGCTGTCGTACGAATATTTCCTGTTCAAATGAATATTCCCCGACCAATCGAATATTTTATAACAACTTGCATACTTTGCAATATTTTTAAATATTACCCATAATTATAACATTATATCAAATCCACACCATAATATTCAAAAATATATTTCAAGAAAAATTAATCTTTATTCATGAAAGTTGGGGTCTTACAACCTCTCCTTTTTATGAAATTTCGTCCTTGAAATTGGGGTACATACCTGGTATGTCGAAGAGGTGAGGATACCTTGATTTTATTTCAGATTCTAACTCCCAGGTCATTTCCTCAACATCGTGGTTTCTCCATAAAACTCTGACTTGAGGTATAACCTTGGAGCGTAGAATATGTTCCTTCTTATCCAAGATTGTAACAGGTACCTCTTCATACGTTAAATCTTTCGCTATTTCATCCGGTTCTAACTTAATAATGTGGTTTGGGTCTTCCACATATTTACGTAACATAGATAAGCCACGAGACATACTTGGCGGTAAGGCGAGTCTATAAGCCACAATTCCTACTCGATCGATGTTTTCGAATGGGCTAATGAATCGAGGATTAAGCTTTTCTCTCTTTCCAAATATCGTAACTCCTTTCCATGGAGCAACACGTAACAACACATGATCACTAACATTAAATTCTACGTCCCTTCGATGAAGATCAACATAACTCTTTTGTCGATCTTGTGAGGTTTTTATACGTTGTTGGATCATTTGAATCTTCTTCGTAGTCATACGTACCAATTCCAATCCCAACAACGTTTCTTCCCCCACCTCATCCCAGCATACTGGGGAACGACACTTGCGTCCATACAACACCTCGAATGGAGTCATGCCAATACTTGCTTGATAATTGTTGTTGTAGAAGAATTCCACCAATGGCAAGAACTTGTCCCAACTTCCTTTGAAGTCAAGGACAAAGAGTCTTAATAGATCTTCAAGACTTTAAATAGTCCTCTCTAACTACCCATTCGTTTGAGGATGATCTGCTGAACTAAATCGTAAATATGTGCCCATAGCTTTTTGCAAACTAACCCAAAATCGTGAAGTGAATCTTGGGTCTCGATTAAAAACTATCGATACTGGCATACCATGCAGTCTTACAATCTTATTTATATATATACGAGCAAGACATTCAAGTGAATAAGTTTCTCGTATAGGTAAGAAATGAGCAGACTTGGTCAATCTATCAACAATGACCCAAATTGCATCTATGCCTTGAGCAACCTTGGGAAGACCAGTAACGAAATCCATGATAATGTGCTCCTACTTCCATTCTAGAATTTCAAGTGGTTACAATGGACCTTTTGGCACTTGATGCTCCGCTTTAACTCGTTGACAAGTTAGACACCTTGAGATAAACTCTGCTATCTCTCTCTTCATATTGCTCCACCAAAATGTATGTCGAAGATCACGATACATTTTGGTACTCCCAGGATAGATTTCAAACGGTGTGTTGTGCACCTCCATCATGATTTTATACTTTAAATCAGGGTCGTTAGGAACACAAAGTCTGGAGTTGACTCAAAGTATTCCTTCTTTTTCGATTCTTGTTTCCAGAATAGTACCTTCTTGCACTTTCTTCTTCATAGGCATCAACATCAGCTCCAGGTTTGTAGCTTGAGCATCTTTAACTTTATCGATTAAAGTTGGTTCTACTTGTATATTTGCCATCATCACGTGGGTCCCTGGAGTCTTTAACTCTATCTCCATCCTTTGTATGTCATATAAAATGGGTCTTTGCGTTGATAATATCGCACTCGTACCCACATATGATCTTCTACTCAATGCGTCAACTACCACGTTTGCTTTTCTAGGATGGTATTGAATGGTATTGAATGGTATGATCATAATCTTTCAACAGCTCGAGCCAACGTCGTTGTCGCATGTTGAGTTCCTTTTGGGTGAAGAAATATTTGAGGCTTTTATGATCTGTATAGATCTCCATTTTCTCCCCATACAGGTAATGCCTCCAAATTTTAAGTGCGAAAATGACAACTGCCAACTCTAGATCATGAGTAGGATAATTCCTCTCATATTCTTTGAGTTTTCGTGAGGTATAGGCTATGACTTTCCCATGTTGCATGAGAACACATCCTAACCCTCTGCTTGAAGCATCGATGTAGATGAAAAATCCCTCCGAACCAGATGGTATTGTCAGAACATGTGCTGAAATGAGTCTCCTCTTGAGTTCTTGAAAACTCTTCTCACATTCCTCGCTCCAACCAAATTTTGTATCTTTTCGAGTTAACTGAGTTAATGGAGTAGCGATTCGAGAAAATCCTTCCACGAATCTCCGATTATAACCAGCCAAGCCAAGAAAGCTACGTACTTCGGTCACTGACTTAGGTTGCTCCCAGCTTTGTATTACTTCAATCTTTGTCGTCAATGTATATTCTCGTGATTTGATATCACGCACTCAAGGAATGCTACTTCCTCAAGCCAGAACTCGCATTTCTTCAACTTGGCATATAGCTTATTTTCACGAAGCTTTTGGAGTATCAGCCTCAAGTGTTGCTCATGATCTTCACAACTTTTGGAGTATATGACGATGTCATCAATAAAGACAACAACAAAATGTTCTAAATATTTCTTGAATACTCGGTTCATCATATCCATGAAGGCAGCAGGAGCATTAGTCAATCCAAAAGACATGACTAGGAATTCATAATGCCCGTACCGAGTTCTGAAAGCAGTCTTTGGAATGTCATCAGTTTTAATCTTTAAGTGATGATATCCGGAACGAAGATCCATCTTTGAAAAGAATTTGACACCTTGCAACTGGTCAAATAGGTCATCAATGCAAGGTAACGGATTCCTATTTTTGATGGTGACATGATTCAACTCCCGATAGTCAATACAAAGTCGCATACTTCTATCTTTCTTCTTTACGAATAAAACAGGAGCACCCCAAAGAGACGTACTAGGACGAATGAAACTGATGTCTAACAATTCCTGCAGTTGGGTTTTTAACTACTGAAGTTCAATAGGAGCCATTCGATATGGGGCTTTGGAAATGGGTTTTGTACCTAATTCAAGGTCGATACAAAATTCGATTTCACGCTCTAGGGGTAGGCCAGGAAGTTCTTCAGGGAATACGTCAGGAAATTTATTAACAATAGAAATATCATTCAAATCTGAAGTATTTTTGTTTAAATCCGTGACAAGGGCTAAGAAAGCTTGACATCCGTTTTTCAATAAACGAATAGCTTTATGGCTTGATATTATAGTGATTGACTTTAGTGGTTTGGTTGCTTGAATTCGCATAATAGGTTGGTTAGGAATATGAAAGCTAACAATCTTATGAAAATAATCAATTTTAGCATGATGAGTGGTTAACCAATCAATCCCTAAAATCATATCAAATGCAAGTATTTTCAAAGAGATAAGATCAACAGGTAACGTACGGTTGCCGATTTGAATCAAACAAGACTTATAAACAGTGGATGTAATGAAGGTTTCTCCCAACGGAGTTTCAACAGATAAGTCAAAGTCTAATTTCATTGGAGTTAAATTTAAACATTGAGCACAAGTAGGAGAAATAAAAGAATGAGTAAAATCGGTATCAAATAAGGTATAAACTTCGCTAGAGTTTATGATTAGCTTACCCGTGACAACCTCATTCGGGTTCCTTACTTTTTGTGAGGTCATAACAAACGCTCTCCCTTGAAATATCAGCTTTGACTTCTTTGGGATGGACTTTGGTCCCTCCATCCCAGCTTGACTTGACTTCACTGCACGATAAAATTGGGCTAGATGATTGATAAGTAGATTTTATACCTACTTATCCGGTATCTTTTACTTGAATTAGTTGCTTATATTCATGTGTCTTAGTTACTTTTCATGCATTTTGTGTTCATTTTGTAGGTTATATGTTTGGGAGCGGTGTGAGCGACTATTGGTAAGGAAAAGCAAGGAAATCGCAAAGAATTGGTAGGAAAACGTAAAGAAAAGCAATACAGACATCATTTGGGATTTCATGTTCATTTCATATTCTTGGCGTGAAACTTGGACTATATTGTAGAGCTTCTTCTTAGCATTCTGGAACATCTTGAATCATTTCAATCGGAGTTCGGATGCAAGATTTATGACATTTGTACCAACGGACGTTGAACTTCACTATTTTGGATGGCCATTTTGCATAGCAGTCACTTACAGTCTAATTTCGACCTTCATCCCTTCGTTATTTCTCTAAACTCAAAGAATGAAAGTTGTAGAGCTCGTCGAAAGTTTCGATTTGATAGGTGGCATGCCCCGTAACTCCTCCCGGACCAAAAGTTATGACCATTTTATTAGAGGACACTGCAGTAGAAAAAACAATTAGCAGCTTGCACCCAAGTCGGGGCTTGCTCTTTTAAGCCTTATACCCAAGCCGGGGCTTGGGGTCCTAAGTTCAAAATCAGAAGCATAGAAAGCCGGGGCTTGCTATTTACAAGGCAATACCCAAGCCGGGGCTTGGGTACACGCAGAAAAGGCAATTTTAACTAGAATTTGAGTTCAAGAAGGATTGATTCGAGTTGTTTGATTCAAGGACTTCCAAGAGGACTTAAAAACATATAAGGAGGCTTATAAAAGGAGGAGATTTACAAGGATTAGAGGAAGTTTTGGGAAGAGGATTCCATTAACTTAGATTAGATTAGGATCAAAACCCTAGTTATTATTAGTTTTGGAGATTGATGCAACTTGGAGACCATTCAAGATCAAGAGCAAGACGGAGGATGAATTTGCCGACAACAGATTCACTTCTTTTCCTTAATCTTAATCTTATCCTTTAATGTTTATTGAAGTGTGGATTCTTAATTTTAATTCAATGAACTAATTCTTTGTTTGGGATTACAATGGATCTTATTGTGTAGTTTATTTTAATATGCTTCGCTATCAATTATTATAATCTAATGTGAGGATTGTCTATTGTGATTTGGAATTAATTGTTTAATTGATTGGCCATTAATTACCGTGATAATCTATATGAACTCGAGAGATGAAGTATAGATTTAGATCTAATCATGATAACATGTGTTTATGATTTCTGCATAGATGGAATTCATGATTCGTGTTTAGGATACAGATATGTCTTTACGCCATATGTAATCTTATAGAGAACTTGTGCTTTAAATCCTTTTTAATTGTAATTCACATAGAGATATAGTGGATTAGTTAATTAAGATGTCTTGCTTAATTCTATCAATTGTGGATTTAAGTGAGTATGAGTATTATGCATCAAGAGGTAGTTTTATCTGCTTTAGTGTTCTTGATTAACAATTCAGGATAGAAAAAAAGTGAAGTTGTGATCTTAAATCTCCATAATCTGATTTGTAACTAGTGGTAATTAGAATTAGTTTAATTAAGAAATTTACTTTATAACATTAAATTGATTGTTTAAATAAAATTAGTTTGATTAAGGGCTAGTACTTGGTAATTTGTATTAATAATTCCTCGTGGGAACGATACTCTACTTTCACTGTATTACTTGTTGACCACGTAAACTTGCGTGTTGTGCGTAACTCGATTTTACCCAACAGTGACCTTCTCTTCCGCAATTATAACATATTTTGACCGTCAAGCATACTTTTGATTGATGTGTCCCTCCCTCCAAGATTTGTTGTGACGCCCCCAAAATAGGTATACATCACCCATCTTGGGTCGCCAGATACATGGTACAAAATTCAAAATACAAACTTAATTATACAACAGTCGTGTAAAATACGATAAAACATAATCTAAGAGTTTCAATAAGAATATTGTCATCTAGACAATATCCACACTCAATGGAGTCCTCATTACATTTATTGTCACACTATTTTATAGAATAATGAGGACTACTAAAACAACCATCCTGGACCTTCAATCCATTCCCCGACTCGTCCCAAATTATATTCTCATTTCAAGAGAGAACAAAGGAAAGAAAGGGTGAGCTCAACTAGCCCAAAGAAGAAATATTATGACTAAGATAATGTAGAATAAATTATCCTTAGCCTTCAACAAAGATAACAACTGATAAAATACAATAGACAACAAGTTTTAGATCAACAACTGCAGCGGGATAAGCAATCCATTAGAAGAGTCAAGTATAGAATAAAATCTACTATCTTCTATGATTTAAAAAGTTTTTCATCAACTTTATCACGAGACTCGACTTTTATTAAATAAACCACGCCATCCCCCGCACTACTGACAAGAATATTCATTAGTATCACGACCATGAATTATCCATGAACTACGGGCCAAGGATATTCGTGTTTTCATCAATGGTCATGATCATGCCAACAACTGTCCATCCATGCACTACGGGCCAATGAGGACTTTTACCACATCATTTGTAACATTACGGTCATGACTATACCGAATAATCCATGGTCATAATCATACCAAGTCCATCTATGCACTACAGGCCACATATGATTTTCAACATATTATAAACATGAGGATGATGACAATGACATAATAATTCATTAAAACAAGTTCAAGAATTAAATTTTAAAGATTTATTAGTTAATTTATCCTGAACTCAAAAACGTCCAAATTGTCAACATGATACTGCTTTGTGGAGTAAAATTCAAGAATGGTCAGAAGAATATTTCCATTAAAAGATACTGGATGAAGCGCAAATATGAAGGATATTCTACTAATTTCATGGAGTATAGAAGCCAAAACTTTAACCAACTGAGTATAACAGAATTTATGAAACTACAAATGGATTTTTTCCCGCCATACGGTAATCCACGTAGATAGATCATTTCCACAATTTAATAAGGAATGAATATAGAGGATCATTCACCATGCATGTGGTAATCCACATGTATGTGTTATTCCAATGTAATAATAAAGAATGGAATATCGTAAGAATTCACCATGCATACGATAGATCGCATGCATGCACGAGTTATTCCCAATGTAATAATAAAGAATGGAACCAGTCATGCAAAATCCGCATGCATGCATGATATATTCCAACAGAATAATAAAGAATGGAATAACAATAGAATTCACTCAGTGCATGCGATAGACCGCTTGCATACAAGTTATTCTAATAGAATAATAAATAATGGAACCAGGTCATACGTACATACGCATTGCATGTGATATTCCAACAGAATAATAAAGAATGGAATAATAGAAGAATTTCACCATGTATGCGGTACTTCACATAGACAAGTTATTCCAATAGAATAATAAATAGTGGAACTAGGTCATGCGTAATAATGCATGCATGTGATATTCCAACATGTAATAATAAAGAATGGAATAACAGAAGAATTTCACCATGTATGCGGTACTTCACATAGATAGGTTATTCCAACATAATAATAAGGAGTGAAATAACAATAGCTCTCTTCATGAAAATGAAAGAAATAATACCCCTTACCTTAGAATAAAGCTGGATACTAGAATAGAAAGGTAACAGACTTCTCTTCTTCTTTCTCTCTATAATTTCTCTCTATAATAATTGCTCTATAGCTTTAGTGAATTTGTGAGAAATGAAGGAAGAATGAGCTTCTATTTATAGAAAAATATAGTTTCGATAATTGCACGTTTTGGAGCTCGAAAAATTACAGTACAATACCTCCAACTTTTCTTTCATTTTTAATTTAGTCCTGCAAGTATTATCAAACTTGCACCACCTCCCCTAATAGTAAATGATGTGAATCAATAGTTCAATCATGTGAATAAATAGTTATAATCATGTGAAAATATGAATTACAGTATAATACCTCCATTTTTAACTTAGTCATGCAAGTATTATCAATCTTGCACCAACTCCCCTAATAGTATAAGAATGTGAATCAATAGTACACACATGTGAACAAATAGTTATAATCATGTGAATTAATAGCAATTAATTCCTCATTTATCCAATTAATTACCCGATAACTTCCAGACATCAATTATTATCGAAATAAATGTCGATTTTCACTAACACTAATAATTCCAACACAATGGAACTATCAATATCATCTTTAATCAACACGAACTTATTCATCATTAATATTATAATTCACAATATTTAACAACCAGGTCATTCCCAGGAAAGAAGGGACTTTTCGATAAGGATTTCTCCTTATTGGCGCACAATTAGATGACCAAACCTCTCCTCGATGTAACTTCTAGACATTGTAAATATTGAAATTTAATAATATGAATAACTTTGTCGTCTCAATTATTGATTTAATAATATATCATATTATACAGATGATACTGTGACAATAATCGAATCAATAATATGAGAGATATGATGCAGCAATTACTGTAGCAATAACTGAGTATTACTTGGTGACTTCTTATGTAAGCATCAATAATCAATACCGTGTGCTTCTATGCAACTACGCGTATTACTGTATTTTTACTACCTAGTAGTTCAACAGTTTTAACGGTAACACCTTCGCCGTTATTTTTATAAAAAGATAATTCTGTCATTTTCTTACTACGACAATACTTTTGTTGTGGGGTCCACCAATGATTGTGCCGTCGTACAAATATTCCCTGTTAAAATGAATATTCCCCGACCAATCGAATATTATATAACCACTTGTTTACTTTGCAAAATTTGTAAATATTACCCAGAACTATAACATTATATCAAATCCACACCATATATTCAAAAATAATATTTCGAGAAATTAAATCATTATTCATAAAATTTGGGGTCTTACAATCTCCCCTCCTTATGAAATTTCACCCTCGAAATTTATTTACATACCTGGTATGCCGAAAAGGTGTGGATACCTTGACTTCATTTCAGATTCTAACTCTTAAGGTATAACCTTTGAGTGTCGAATATAATCCTTCTTATCCAAGATTTTAACACGTATCTTCTCATACGTTAAATCTTCTGCTATCTCATCTAATTCTAATTCAATAATGTGGTTCGGGTCGTCCACATATTTACGTAACATCGATACGTGAAAAATGTTATGAACACGCGACATACTTGGTAGAAAAACGAGTCTATAGGCCACAGTTCATACTCAATCGAGGATTTCAAATGGGCCAATTAAATCGAGGGTTGATATTTCCTCTTTTCATCGACTCTTGCTTCTAGAATAACGCCTTCTTGAACCTTCTTCTTCATTTTAATCAGCTCCAGGTGTGTAGTTTGAGCGACTTTAACTTTATTGATTAAAGTCGATTCTACTCGTATAGTTGATATCACCACGTGGGTCCCTAGAGTCTTTAACTCTATCTTCATCATTTGTAAGTTATACGAGATGGGTTTTTGTGTTAACAACATCGTACTAATAAATACATACGATCTTCTACTCAATGCATCAGCTACCACGTTCGCTTTTTCCACAATGATATTAAATGGTACGATCGTAATCTTCAATAACTCGAGCCAACGTCTTTGGCACATAATACGTTCGTTCTAGGTGAAGAAATATTTAAGGGTTTTTTGAAATGGGTTTTGTACTAGGGTCAATACATAATTCGATTTCACGCTCTAGAGTTAGGCTAAGAAGTCTTCAAGAATACGCCAGGAAATTTATTAATAATAGATATATCATTCAAAACTGTGACTCTCATCCAAGACTTGGATAGTACGTCATATTGATACCTATCAACTTGCCACCATCATTCACAGCGTCGCCTACGGAAGGTCTAGCTTCGGTACATTCCACACAAGGAAGTCACCAGATAAAGGCTCAGGACTCTTTACTTATGGCTTGATATGACAGTGATTGACTTTAGGGTCTGGTTGCTTGAATTCGCATAATAGGTTGGTTAGGAATATGAAAGCTAACAACCTTACAAAAAGCATGATGAGTAGTTAACCAATCGATTCCTAAAATCCCATCAAAGGCAAGTATTTTCAAAGAGATAAGATCAACGGGTAAAGTGAAAGTGTCGATTTGAATCAACAAGATTTATAAACAGTGGAGGTAACGAAGGTTTCTACTAACGAAGTTTCAACCAAAATGTCAAAGTCTAACTTCTCTAGAGTTAAATTTAAACGTTGAGCGCAAGCAAGAGAGATAAAAGAATGGGTAGAACCGATATCTAATAAGGTATAGACTTCACAAGAATTTATAATTAACTAACTCGTGCTAACTTCGTACGGGTTACTCGCTTTTTGAGAAGTCACGAAAAACGCTCTTCTTGAAACCACTGACTTTGTTTTGTTCGTCCGCCTTTGGTGCCATCGTCCCAGCTGGACTTGATTTCGCTACAGGACAAAATCGAGATATGTGACCATCTTTTCCATAACTAAAACATACCTTGGAAGGCTGTGAACAGTTTGGACTTATGTGTCCCTCCTCTCCGCATCTATAGCATCTAACTAGCGGTCATTCTCCTCCCCTAGAATTTGTTGCTGGTGTTGGTTCTGCTGCAGACGTCTTCCCATCATCGTTAAATCTTCTCTTCTTGAATTTTCCACTTCTATTATCTTGGCCATGATTACCACCGAAGTGGTTACCATTCTTGGCATGATAATTTACCCCACGATGGTTATCATTGTTTCGATGGCCGTTGCCACCAGTACGATTATTATCGTGTTGTTGCTCGTTACCTTTTGGTTGTACTGACTCATTATCGCGCTCCAATAACTGAGCTATTCACAACATCTGAATATACACAAAGTTTGTGAGAAATGAGGTATTGACGTATATCAGGTTTCAAACCTCTTAGAAACATTCGCATCATTCGCTCCTCATTATCGACCAAATGGGATGCAAACCGGGATAACTCCGCAAATTTAGCTTCGTATTGCGACACGGACATATTGTTTTGCTCCAACTTAATGAATTCCACCTCCTTCACGTGACGAATACTTTCGGGAAAGTACTTGTCGTTGAACAGCTCTTGGAACTTCTCCCAAGACATCTTGAGTGCGTCAGGCTGGGTATGTTTTACAGATTTCCACTAGTAATCTGCCTCTTCACACAACATAAAGGTGGCAAAGGGAACCTTTTGCTCCTCGGAGCATCCCAAGACATCAAATATCTTGGTGATCTTCTTTAACCACTTCTCTGCCTTAAGTGGTTCTGGCTTTCCCAAAAACTCCGGTGGTCCCAGCTCCTTGAACTGCTTAGAGGTGACTGACCGTGGGTTGCCATTATTTCCACCTATATTTTGAACAAGAGTCTCTCTTACCTGATGTTGTATGAATTGCATAAAGCCTCTGAACATCCCATCATTCATCATTTGATCGGTGTTGTTATTTACCTGAGGATTATTGTCTTCCTGTTGTACATTATCCTGGATATTGATCGTTGGTGACTCAACGGTCTCATGTGCTTCATTGCTGATCTCAACATTTTCAGATGCCATTTTCAAACACTATCACAAAACAAGGGTTAATTAACATATCACATATTATCCCTATACTCTGACCGACCAATTAAATACAAAATAAACTTATGTAGGTCATACTAGCGAAGGAATTCCATGTCTCTCCCCTCCTAGTTCTTGTCTCACATCTCAGCCAGGGATCATATCCCTAAGCTTTGATACCAACAGTGACGCCCCCAAAACAAGTATACATCACCCATCTTGGGTCGCCAGATACATGGTATAAAATTCAAAATACAAACTTAATTATACAACAGTCGTGTAAAATACGATAAAACATAATTTAAGAGTTTCAGAAAGAATATTGTCATCTAGACAATATCCACACTCAATGGAGTCCTCATTACATTTATTGTCACACTATTTTATAGAATAATGAGGACTACTAAAACAACCATCTGGACCGTCAATCCGCTTCCCCGACTCGTCCCAAATTGTATTCTCATTTCAAGAGAACAAAGGAAAGAAAGGGTGAGCTCAAGAGCTCAAAGAAGAAATATTATGACTAAGATAATGTAGAATAAATTATCCTTAGCCTTCAACAAAGATAACAACCGATAGAATACAATAGACAACAAGTTTTAGATCAACAACTGCAGCGGAATAAGCAATCCATTAGAAGAGTCAAGTATAGAATAAAATCTACTATCTTCTATGATTTAAAAAGTTTTTCATCAACTTTATCGCTGAGACTCAGCTTATTAAATAAACCACGTCATCCCTGCACTACGGTCAAGAATATTCATTAGTATCACGACCATGAATTATCCATGACCTACGGGCCAAGGATATTCGTGTTTTCATCAATGGTCATGATCATGCCAACAACTGTCCATCAATGCACTACGGGCCAATGAGGACTTTTACCACATCATTTGTAACATTACGGTCATGACTATACCGAATAATCCATGGTCATAATCATACCAAGTCCATCTATGCACTACAGGCCACATATGATTTTCAACATATTATAAACATGAGGATGATGACAATGACATAATAACTCAATAAAACAAGTTCAAGAATTAAATTTTAAAGATTTATTAGTTAATTTATCCTGAACTCAAAAACGTCCAAATTGTCAACATGATACTGCTTTGTGGAGTAAAATTCAAGAATGGTCAGAAGAATATTTCCATTAAAAGATACTGGATGAAGCGCAAATATGCAGGATATTTTACTAATTTCATGGAGTATAGAAGCCAAAATATTAACCAATTGAGTATAATAGAATATATGAAATTGCAAATGGATTTTTGCCCGCCATGCGGTAATCCACATATACAGATCATTTCCACAATTTAATAAGGAATGAATACAAAGGATCATTCACCATACATGTGGTAATCCACAAAGACAGGTTATTCCAACAGAATAATAAAGAATGGAATATCAGAAGAATTCACCATGCATGCGATAGACCGCACATACAGGTTATTCCCAATTGAATAAAAAAGAATGGAACCAGGTCATGCGAAATCCGTACAGACATGATATTTCAACAGAATATTAAAGAATGGAATAACAACAGAATTCACACTGTGCATGCGATAGACCGCATGCATGATAAAAGTTATTTCAATGTAATAATAAATAATAGAACTAGGTCATGCGTAATACGCATGCATGTGATATTCCAACGAGTAATAATAAAGAATGGAATAACAAAAGAATTTCACCACGTATGCGATTTCGCGATGAGGCAGTTATTCCAACGAGAATAATAAATAATGGAACCAGGTCATGCATAATACACACAGACAAGATATTCCAACAGAATAATAAAGAATAGAATAACAGAAGAATTTCACCATGTATGCGGTACTTCGCATAGACAGGTTATTCCAACATAATAATAAGGAATGGAATAAAAATAGCTCTGTTCATGAAAATGAAAGAAATAATACCCCTTACCTTAGAATAAAGCTGGATACTAGAATAGAGAGGTAGCATGTGAGACTCTGAATTTTATGAAATAAAAGTATTCAATTTTTCTATTTTGGTAAATAGTTAAATTGATAAAAGTTTAAAGTTAAGGGTCATATTTGAAAAATTTTCAAAGTAAGCTAGTTGTCATAAAATAACCGGTAGTAAAAGTACAGTAATACGCGTGGTTACATAGTAGCACACGGTATTGATTATTGATGCTTACGTGAGAAGTCACTCAGTTATACTCAATTATTGCTACAGTAATTGTTTATCATCATATCTCATATTATTGATTCGATTATTGTCACAGTATCATCTGTATAATATGTTATATTATTAAATCAATAATTGAGACGACAAAGTTATTTAATATTATGAAATTGCAATATTTATAATGTCTAGAAGTTCTGTAAAGGAGAGATTTGGTCATATAATTGCGCGCCAATAAGGAGAAATCCTTATCGGAAAGCCCCCTCTTTCCTGGGAACGACCTGGTTGTTAAATATTGTGAGTTATAATATTAATGATGAATGTTATTAAAAATAGAATTTGAGTTCAGAGTTGAATTTGGAGACGCGGACATGATATTTTAATCCGAAACGATGAAATTAGTAGAAATAGACTACAAACACAAAATTTGTTGGGATTGACTTTTTGGTCAAAAAAGTCAATAGTTGACTTTTTCAAAAAAAGTCAAACTTTGAAATTTCAAAAATAAAATTTTTTGAGAAAAATATTTCCATTGTGTTGGGATTGTTAGTGTTAGTGGAAATCGACAGTTATTTCGATAATAATTGATGTCTGGAGGTTATATTGACCAATCGGGTAATTCACCAGATAAATGAGCAATTAATTGCTATTAATTAACATGATTATAACTATTTATTCACATGTGTGTACTATTGATTCACATTCTTGTACTATTAGGGGAGTTGGTGCAAGATTGATAATACTTGCATGACTAAGTTAAAGATGGAGGTACTATACTGTTATTCGTATTTTCACATGATTATAACTATTGAATCACATGATTGAACTATTGATTCACATTATTTACTATTAGGGGAGGTGGTGCAAGTTTGATAATACTAGCAGGACTAAATTAAAAATGAATGAAAAGTTGGAGGTATTGTACTGTAATTTTTTGAGCCCCAATACGTGCAATTATCGAAACTATATTTTTCTATAAATAGAAGCTCATTCTTCCTTCGTTTCTCACCAATTCACAAAAGCTATATAACAATTATTATAGAGAGAAATTATAGAGAGAAAGAATCAGAGAAGTCTGCTACCTCTCTATTCTAGTATCGAGCTTTATTCTAAGGTAATGGGTATTATTTCTTTAATTTTCATGAAGAGAGCTATTGTTATTCCATTCCTTATTATTATGTTAGAATAACCTGTCTATGCGAATTATCGCATACATGGTGAAATTCCTCTGTTATTCCATTCTTTATTATTCTGTTGGAATATCATGTCTGTGCGTATTACGCATGACCTGGTTCCATTATTTATTATTCTATTGGAATAACCTGTCTATGTGGTCTATCGCATGCCTGGTGAATTATTTTGTTATTCCATTCTTTATTGTTCTGTTGGAATATCCTGTCTGTGCATTTACGCATGACCTGGTTCCATTATTTATTATTCTGTTGGAATAACTTGTCTGTGCGGTCTATCGCATGCTTGTGAAGTCTTCTATTATTCCATTCTTTATTATTCTGTTGGAATATCCTATCTGTGCGTTTACGCATGACCTGATTCCATTATCTATTATTCTATTAGAATAACCTATCTGTGTGGACTACCGCATGCATGGTGAATGATCCTTCGTATTCATTCTTTATTAAATTGTGGTAATGATCTGTTTACGTGGATTACCACATGGCGGGTTAAAATCCATTTGCAGTTTTGTAATTTTTCGAACATTCAAAAATTTTGAAAAAATTTGGGAGGATATTATGATAAGTTTTCTAACATCACCAAGTGGAATCACTGAAAGAGGAGTTGTAGATTTTTGTATGGACTATTTTTAACAAAGCACAAAAAAGTGAAAAGGGAGAAAAAAGTACTGCCCAAAATTTTGTAAGGGCTGTTTCGGCCACTTAATTTGTGAGAAAAATTCCAGCCTTTTGGGACATGGAAATATATGGTATAAAGTATCTCCTGTCCAAAAATGAGCTCATTCCGACTTCAAATGAGCAAGTTATGACTATTTCAATATTTAAATTTTTCTGACAAAAAATGCTATAACCGGAGTTCAATAACTCCGATGACCATGAAATTTAAACTGGAAGCTCACGTTAACATATGTAAGATCCTGCCAAGATTTGGGAATTTCGAGTTAAACTTGAGGTAGCTAATTTCTTAAGGAATTAATTAGAAATTGATTTTTGAAAAATACTTATGGAGTTGAAAAATTATAAAAAAATACTTGTTGTATATGAAATATATGTATATATGTTTGGACAAAGGATAGAAAAATAATAAGTTGATTTGGTAATTTTTCATGAAAATGGTTTAGTTACGAACATATGAGTTAAATCTGTTATGTGAAGTTGAAAAATTGATAAATAGGATTTTATAGCTTGAAAATCCTATATAAGGTATATGCAGATTTTTGACGAGAGATTTGATCATTGGTGATGAAATCTTATGAGTATGACATTTTTGAATGATTAAATGCATTATTTGGTAAAGTGTAAATAATTAAAATAAATTATTTACAAGTTTAAGAAATGATTAAAATATTGTTATAATATTAATGATATTAGATTATGAGATTATTAAGTGATTGATAACATTGGGATATTCTTGAACCCTGGATAAATTATATTATAAATGTTTAATTTTTATCCTTTATCTCATTTGATTGATTCTTTATATCATTGTCATGATCCTAATGCTTATATCTCATTTAGTATGATTATGACCGGGGATTATTCGGTATAATCATGACCGTAATGTTACAAATGATGTGGTAAAAGTCATCTTTGACCCGTAGTGCATAGATGGACTTGGTATGATTATGACCAAGGATTATTCGGTATAATCATGACCATAATTGAAAACACGAATATCCTTGGCCCGTAGTGCATGGATAATTCGTTGTCGTAATACTAATGAATATCCTTGGCCATAGTACAGGGATGATTCGATGATGTGGATTAATTATTAAGTTGAGTCTCAGCGATAACATATTGATAATACACTTTTAATTCTTAGAAGATAATAGATATCATGCTCTACTTGACTCTTCTATAATACAGTTGTATGTCTTTGGCCTGTAGAGCAAAGATAAATTGTTAATGAATATCTTTGGCTCGTAGTACAAAGATGAATTTATTAGTATGATTATGAACAAGAATTGTGATTTGGTATAACCATGATTTTTGATGTTTCAGGTAGAGACAGATGATGAAAATTATCTTCGTCCTGGGTGCGAAGAGGAATTTAGAATCACAATTATGATTATGAGTTATTCATATGATTGTGGACATGAATTGTTGATTGATGTTACAGGGATAAAACATTATTGGTGGACTTTTAACATGGAGAAGATATTAGACCTGATGGTCTATTTGACTTTTCTAATGGATTGCTCGTTCCGCTGCAACTATGGTTGAAAAGTTTTATCATCTACCATATGTTCTAAATCTCTGATTTATTATTGGCAAAGGGTATTGATAATTTAATTATCTTTAGTCATGATATTCTTTACTAGGCTATTTGTGCTCACCCTTTGCTTCATAATTCTTTTCAGGTAATAAGAGTATAGCTGGGTCGAGCGGGGATAACAGGGAAATAGTGTGATGGTCTGAGATTGTCGAAGTTTCTCAATCCATTATAAAACGGCATGACATGCAACAGATAATTGTATTGAGGACCTAAGATGTGTGTGTCATTTTTTATACGTCACTTAATAATTGATTTTGGTGAACAACAATAGGGTGATGAGAACTCGACATTGAAAGAGTCAAAAGTGCACCTCATTAGAATGAATATGATAGTAATCTTCTCGTTCTTCTTTGGAGTCTTAAAATATTTGCTGCTGTATTTTATATGGCATTGTAATAATTTGAGTTTGGATACTATCTACGAGACAATATTGTATTAAAACTCATAGCTTATGTGTTGTCGTACTCTGCACGACAGTTCAATAGTTGTATAAATGAAGTTTGTATTTGATTTTTATAGAGTGATATCAGGCATCTCAGAATGGGTCGGGTGGATCTATTTTTGGGGCATCACATAGCAGACTTCTCTTCTTCTTTCTCTCTATAATAATTGCTCTATAGCTTTAGTGAATTGGTGAGAAATGAAGGAAGAATGAGCTTCTATTTATAGAAAAATATAGTTTCGATAATTGCACGTTTTTGGGCTCGAAAAATTATAGTACAATACCTCTAACTTTTCTTTCATTTTTAATTTAGTCCTTCAAGTATTATCAAACTTGCACCACCTCCCCTAATAGTAAATAATGTAAATCAATAGTTCAATCATGCGAATCAATAGTTATAATCATGTAAAAATACGAATTACAGTATAGTACCTCCATCTATACCTCCATTTTTAACTTAGTCATGCAAGTATTATCAATCTTGCACCAACTCCCCTAATAGTACAAGAATGTGATGATGTCTTTCCATCATTATTGAATCTCCTCTTCTTGAAATTTCCAATCTTATTGTCTTGACCATGATTACCACCGAAGTGGTTACCATTTCTGGCATGTTGACTTCCTCCACATTTGTTGTCACCGCTTCGATGACTGCTTCCACTGGTAGTATCGCTTTTCCGGCTACTATCTCTTGGTTGGGTTGACTCATTATCACGTCCCAATAACTGAGCCCTATTTACAACATCTGAATACAAACACAATTTGTTATTAATGACGTATTGATGTGTTTCGGGTTTCAAACCTCGTACAAACATTCGCGTCATTCTCTCCTCATTATCAACCAAGTGGGATGCAAACCGGAATAACTCGGCAAATTTAGCCTCGTATTGCGACACGGTCATACTATTTTGCTCTGGTTTGATAAACTCCACCTCCTTCATGTGACGAATACTTTCGGGAAAGTACTTGTCATTGAATAGTTCTTGGAACTTCTCCCAAGACATCTTAAGTGCGGCAGGCTGAGTACGTTTTAAAAATTCCCACCAATAATCTACCTCTCCTCGCAACATGAAGGTGACATATAGAACATTTTGCTCCTCGAAGCATCCCAAGACATCAAATATCTTGGTGATCTGCTTTATCCATGTCTCTGCCTTATGTGGTTCTGTCTTTCCCAAAAACTCCGATGGTCCTAGCTCCTTAAACTGCTTAGCGGTGACCGTTCGAGAGTTGCCGGTGTTTCCACCTACATTTTGAACACGAGTCTCTCTTGCCTGATGTTGTACGAATTGCAAAAATCTCCTAAACATTCCGTCGTTCGTCATTTGGTCGGTGTTGTTGTTCACCTCAGGATTATTGCCATCTTGATGCACATTATCCTGGGTATTGATCAGTGGTGACTTAACGGTCTCATGTGCTCCATTGCTTAACTCGACATTTTCATATGCCATTTTCAAACACTACTACAAAACAAGGATTAATTGACAGGCCACATATTATCCCTATATTTTGACCGACCAATTAAATAACAAATAAACTTAGGTAGGTCATACTAGCGAAGGATTTCCCCGTCTCTCCCCCTAGTTCTAGTCTCACATCTTAGCCAAGGATCATATCCCTAAGTTTTGATACCAGCTGTGACGCCCCCAAAATAGGTATACATCACCCAACTTGAGTTTCCAAATACATGGTACATAATTCAAATACAAACTTAATTATAAAACTGTCGTGTAAAATATGACAAAACATAGCTGAGAGGTTTAACATGAATATTGTCTTCTAGACAATATCCAAACTCAAATTCAATCCTCATTACATTTATTATCACACTAAATAGTGAGGACTACTAAAACAACCATCTCGGACCATCACTCCATTCCTCGACTAGTCCTGGCTACGTTCTCATTTTCTGAAGAAAACAATGAAAGCAAAAGGGTGAGCTCAACTAGCCCAGTAAGAAATATTATGACTAAGATAATGCAGAATAAATTATCGTTAGCCTTCAACAGTGTTAAACTGATAAAATATAATAAACATCAAGTTTAAGAAGAGTCAAGTAGAGCATGATATCTACTATCTTCTATGATTTAAGAAGTTTATCATCAATTTTATCACTGAATTATCCATGCACTACGGGCCAAGGATATTCGTGTTATCACCAATGGTCATGATCATGCCAACAACTGTTCATCAATGCACTACGGGCCAATGAGGACATTTACCAAATTATTTGTAACATTACAGGTCATGATTACACTGAATGATCCCTGGTCATAATCATACCGATCAACAGTCCATCTATGCACTACGGGCCAAAGATGACTTTCATAACAATATAAGCATGAGATTATAACAATGATATAAGAATTCAATTAAATGAATGTAAAGGATAAATTTTAAAGATTTATAATTTAATTTATCTAGAAAAAATGTCCAAATTGTCAACATGATACTGCTTTGTGGAGTAAACTTCAAGAATAATATTGTACCAAAAATGATTTGGACCGAAAAGAAATCAATTTTTATCATGAATAGTACTCCGAGTGAATAGTACCTGAGTGAATATTACCCCATGAATAGTACTTCGAGAATAGTACCCCATAAATAATACTTCAACATGAAAAAGTTAAAACTTATCAAGAATGCTCAGAATAATATTTTCATGAAAAAAAATATTGAATGAAGCGCAAATTTCAAGATATTCTACTAATTTCATGGAGTCTAGAAGCTAAAACTTAACAAAATGAGTGTAGAATTCGAAATCTGAAACAAAATAATATTACTTACATACTACAGAGTATGGGAAAAAATATTATTTCTTACGAGTATTGAACAAAAATAATATCCCTTACCTTAAAAGAAGAGTATTCCAACTGGTATAGCTGGGATATTCTTGAAGAAAACTTTCACTGTTTTCAATGCTCAAAGCTTCTTAAAACTCTAAAGAATTACGCTCAATATTATAGAAGAAGAATTCTCTGATTCTGGTGTGATTCTCAATTCTAAACTAAGCATCCTATTTATAGAAGAATGGAAGGGATACTATTTAGAAATAATCACGAACGCACGGTGTAAGACCCCAACTTTTTTGAATAAAGATGAATTTTCTATAATTATCATTTTTGAATATTATGGAATGAATTTGATATAATGTTATAGTTGTGGGTAATAGTTATAAATTTTGCAAAGTACGCAAGTTGTTATATAATATTCGATTGGTCGAGGAATATTCGTTTTAACAGGGAATATTCGTACGACGGCACAATCATTGGTGGACCACACAACGGAATTATTGTCGAATTGAGAAAACGACAAAAATATTTTATGAAAATAACGGCGAAAGTTTTATCGTTAACTGTTGAAACACCCGGTGTTAAAAGTACAAGAATACACGTGGTTGCATAGTAGCACACGGTATTGATTATTAATGCTTACGTGAGAAGTCATTAAGTTTTGTTCAATCATTGCTTCAGTAATTGTTGCATAGTATCTCACGTTAATTGATTCAATTATTGTCGATATTTTATATATTATTAAATCAATAATTAAGACGACGAAGTTATTAATAATATTATTTGCAATATTAACGATGTCTAGAAGTTACGCCAAGGAGAGGTTTGGTCACCTAATTACGCTACCAATAGGAGAAATCCTTATTGAAAGCCCTCTTTCCTGAGGAGCGACACAGTTAGATTAATAGTGTGAATTATAATAATGATGATGAAGTTTTGTTTTATTAGTATTATTAATGTAATAAAAGCAGAAAAAGCTTTTATATAAAATAGAATACTTTTATAAAGTTATTCGTTTTATTAGACTATAAATAGAATATATTATATTCTATTATGCATAGTTTTTAGCATAGTAAAAAATTTTTATATATAAAATGAATACTTTTATAAAGTTATTCGTTTTATTAGACTATAAATAGAATATATTATATTTTATTATGCATAGTGTTTGCATAGTATTTTGCATAGTAAAATCTTTTTTATATAAAAAATGTAATACTTTTATAAAGTTATTCGTTTTATTAGACTATAAATAGAATATATAATATTTTATTATGCATAGTGCCTTTATAGTGTTTTTGTATAGTAAAATCTTTTTTATATAAAATAAAATACTTTTATAAAGTTATTCGTTTTATTAGATTATAAATAGAATATATTATATTTTATTTAAAAGATTTTATTTTATTAGAATATTTTATTGTAAACAATACTGACCATCCGCTTAAAAGTAAATCAATCGGACCGCTTAGAATTAGTTACTATTCAGGTCCATTCTCCTATAAATAGAAGCTCATTCCTTCATTATTTCTTACGAATTCACTAAAACTCTAGAGAGAGAAACTATAGAGAGAAAGAAGAAAAGTATTTTGCTACTTCACTACTCCTATATCCAGTTATTTTAAGGTAAGGGGTATTATTTCTTTCGTATTCATGAAGAGAACTTCTATTATTCTATTTTTTTATTTTGTTGGAATAACCTGTATACGCGGTCTACCCTATACTTAGTGAAATTCTTCTGTTATTCCATTCTTTATCATTATGTTGGAATAACCTGTCTATGCGAAGTACCGCATACATGGTGAAATTCTTCTGTTATTCCATTCTATATTATTCTGTTGGAACATCCTGTCTATGCGTTTACGCATGACCTGGTTCCGTTATTTATTATTCTGTTGGAACATCCTGTCGTTGCGAATTTTGCCTGACTTAGTTCCGTTATTTATTATTCTGTTGGAATATCCTGTCTGTGCGTTTATGCATAACCTGGTTCCGTTATTTATTATTCTGTTGGAATAACTTTGTTTGTCTTGTCTATCGCATGCCTGGTGATTTCTTTTGTTATTCCATTCTTTATTATACTCAGTTGGTTAAAGTTTTGACTTCTATACTCCATGAAATTAGTGTAATATCCTTGATATTTGCGCTTCATCCAGTATCTTTTCATGGAAATATTCTTCTAAGCATTCTTGAATTTTACTCTACAAAGAAGTATCATGTTGACAATTTGGACGATATTAGTTCCTCGATAAATTAATTCGTGAACTTGTTTTATTGAATTCTTATATCATTGTCATCATCCTCATGTTTATATTATGTTGAAAGTCATATGTGGCCTGTAGTGCGTGAATAATTTGTGGTTGTGATACTAATGAATATCCTTGGCCGTAGTGCAAGGATGATGTGGATTATTTATTAAGCTGAGTCCCAACTATAAAAGTGATGAAAAACCTTTTAAATCATAAAAGATAGTAGATTTTATTCTCTACTTGTCTCTTTTAATGGATTGCTTGTTCTAACTGCAGCTTAAACTTGATGTTTGTTATATTGTATCGCTTTTAACAATTTTTGTTGAAGGCTAATGATAATTTATTTTGTATTATCTTAGTCATAATATTTCTTACTGGGCTAGTTGAGCTCATCCTTTTACTTTCATTGTTCTCTTCAGGAAATGAGAACGTAGCAAGGACTAATCGGGGAATGGAGTGACGGTCTAGATAATAGCATTAGTAGTCCTCACTATTCTGTTAAATAGTGTGATAATAAATGTAATGGGGACTCAATTGAGTGTGGATATTGTCTAGATGACAATATTTGTATTAAAACTCACAGCTTATGTTTTGTCGTATTTTACACGACTGTTGTATAATTAAGTTGTATTTTAATTTTGTACCATGTATTTGGTGACTCAAGATAGGTGATGTATACCTATTTTGGAGGCGTCACATTTGGTATCAAAGCTTAGGGATATGATCCCTGGCTAAGATGTGAGACAAGAACTAGGAGGGGAGAGATGGGGAATTCCTTCGCTAGTATGACCTACCTAAATTTATTTGGTATTTAATTTGTTGGTCAGAGTATAGGGATAATATGTGATATGTTAATTAATCCTTGTTTTGTGGCAGTATTTGAAAATGGCATCCGAGAATGTTGAGATTAGCAATGGAGCACAAGAGACCGTTGAGTCTCCCCAGATCAATAATCTGGATAATGTGCATCAGGAAGGCGACAATCCTCAGGCAAACAATAACACTGACCAAATGATGAACGATGGAATGTTCAGAGGCTTTATGCAATTAATGCAACATCAGGAAAGAGCGGCTCCTATACAAAATGCAGGTGGAAACACTGGCAACTCTCAGACAATCACCGCTAAGAAGTTCAAGGAACTGGGACCACCAGAGTTTTTTGGAGAGCCAAAACCACTTAAGGCGGAGACGTGGATAAAGCAG
Source organism: Panax ginseng (assembly GCA_020205605.1). Taxonomy (NCBI): domain Eukaryota; kingdom Viridiplantae; phylum Streptophyta; class Magnoliopsida; order Apiales; family Araliaceae; genus Panax; species Panax ginseng. The sequence goes on from CM035129.1 coordinate 96,956,336, forward strand.
ATCTGCAAGATATTTGATGTCTTGGGATGCTCTGAGGAGCAAAAGGTTCCCTTTGCCACCTTCATGTTGCGTGCAGAGGCGATTCTTTGGTGGGAATCTATAAAATGTACTCAACCTCACATGACCAAGATGACTTGGGAGAAGTTCCAAGAATTGTTCAACGACAAGTACTTTCCCCAAAGTATTCGTCACATGAAAGAGGTAGAGTTCATCAAGCTAGAGCAAAACAACATGACCGTCGTCGCAAAGACGGGATCAAGTTTGCCGAGTTATCCTGGTTTCGTCCCATTTGGTTGATAATGAGGAGATAATGACGCAAATGTTTCTAAGAGGTTTGAAACCCAGATACGTCATTATCTTATCTCTCATAAACCGTGTTTGTATTCGGATGTTGTTAATAGGGCTCGCTTATTGGGCGATATAATGAGTCAACCTAACCAAAAGAGAGCAACAGGCAAAATGATAATACTAGTGATAACAGTCATCGAAGCGGTGACAATAAGCGTGGAGGGAATCAACATGCCAGAAATGGTAACCACTTCAGTGGTAATCATGGCCAAAATAATAAGAATGGACATTTCAAGAAGAGGAGATTCAACAATAATGGAAAGACGCGTCGACAAAGAGACCAAGCATGTTAAGGAAGGAGAACGACCACCTATCATATGCTTCAAATGCGGAGGGGAGGGACACATTAGTCCAAACTGCACGATGCCGTCCAAAGCATGTTATAATTATGGAAGAGAAGGTCACCTAGCCCGATTTTGTCATTCACCGAAGACAAGTTCAGCTAGGATGGAGGCACCAAAGGACGTCCCAGAAAAGTCAAAGGCGTAGTCTGAGGGAGAAAGTCATCGTGACCTCCCGAAAAGAAAGGAACCCGAACGAGGTCATCACGGGTAAGCTTATCATAAACTCTAGCGAAGTATATACCTTATTTGATACCGGTTCTACCCATTCTTTTATTTCTCCTTCTTGCGCTCAACATTTAAATTTTTCTCCGGAGAAATTGGACTTTGACTTATCTGTTGAAACTTCGTTGGGAGAAACCTTCATTACATCCATTGTTTATAAGTCTTGTTTGGTTCAAATTGGTACCCTTACATTACCTGTCGATCTTATTTCATTGAAAATACTTGCATTTGATGTAATTCTAGGGATTGATTGGTTAGCTACTCATCATGCAAAAATTGATTATTTTCGTAAGGTTGTTAGCTTTCATATTCCTAACCAACCTATTATGCGAATTCAAGCAACCAAACTATTAAAATCAATCACTGTCATCTCAAGCCATAAAGCTATTCGTTTATTAAATAATGGATGTCAATCTTTCTTAGCTCATGTCACGGATCTAAACAAAAAATACGCCGCTTTTGAATGATATTTCTATTGTTAATGAATTTCCTAACGTATTCCACTCAAGAACTTCCGGCCTACCCCAGAGCGTGAAATTGAATTTTGTATCGACCTTGAACCCTTGCAGACAAAACCTATTTCAAAGCCCCATATCGAATGGCTCCTATTGAACTTCGTGAGTTAAAGACCCAACTGCAGGAATTGTTGACATCGGTTTCATTCGTCCTAGTATCGTCTCCTTGGGGTGCTCCTGTTCTATTCGTGAAAAAGAAAGAGGCGGGAGTATGCGACTTTGTATTGATTATCGGGAGTTGAATCATGTCACCATCAAAAATAGGTACCCATTGCAACGTATTGATGACCTGTTTGACCAGTTGCAAGGCGCCAAATTCTTTTCAAAGATTGATCTTCGTTTCGGATATCACCAATTGGAGATTAGAACCGATGACATTCCAAAGACGGCTTTCAGAACTCGATACGGGCATTATGAATTCCTAGTCATGTCTTTTGGATTTACTAATGCTCCTGCTGCCTTCATGGATATGATGAACCAAGTATTCAAGGAATATTTGGATCACTTTGTGGTCGTCTTTATTGATGACATCCTTATTTATTCCAAAAGCCGTGAAGATCATGAGCAACACTTGAGGCTGATACTTAAAAAGCTTCGTGAATATAAGCTTTATGCCAAGTTAAAGAAATGCGAGTTCTGGCTTAAGGAAGTAGCATTCCTTGGGCATGTGGTATCAAGTTATGGAATATCTGTTGACCTAGCAAAGATTGAAGCTATTCAAAGCTGGGAGCAACCTAAATCAATGATAGAAGTATGTAGCTTTCTCAGCTTAGTTGCTTATTATCAGAGATTCGTAGAAGGGTTTTCTTGAATCGCTACTCCCTTAACTCAGCTGACTCGAAGAGATACAAAATTCGGTTGGAATAAGGAATGTGAGAAGAGTTTTCAAGAACTCAAGAGGAGACTCATTTCAGCACCTGTTCTGACAATACCATCTGGCTCGGAGGGATTTGTCATCTACAATGATGCTTTAGGCACAAGGTTAGGATGTGTTCTCATGCAACATGGGAAAGTCATAGCCTATGCCTCTCGATAACTCAAAGAATATGAGAGGAATTATCATACTCATGATCTAGAGTTGGCAGCTGTTGTTTTTGCACTAAAGATTTGGAGGCATTACTTGTATGGGGAAAAAGTGGAGATATTTACGGATCATAAAAGCCTCAAATATTTCTTCACTCAAAAGGAACTCAACATGCGACAGTGACGTTGTCTTGAACTATTGAAAGATTATGATCATACCATCCAATACCATCTTGGAAAAGCAAACGTGGTAGCTGACGCATTGAGTAGAAGATCATATGCGAGTATGAATGTGATATTGTCAACGCAGAGGCCCGTTTTGTATGACTTGCAAAGGATGGAGATAGAGATAAAGACTTCAGGGACCCACGTGATGATGGCAAATATACGATTAGAACCGACATTAATCGATAAAGTTAAAGCTGCTCAAGCTACAGACCTGGAGCTGATGCATATGAGGAAGAAAGTACAAGAAGGTGTTATGCCGGAAGCAAGAATCGATGAAGAAGGAATACTTCGAGTCAACTCCAGACTTTGTGTTCCTAATGATCCTGAGTTAAAGTATAAAATCATGATGGAGGCGCACAACACACCGTTTCCAATCCATCCTGGGAGTACTAAAATGTATCATGATCTTCGACAAATATTTTGGTGGGGCAATATGAAGAGAGAGATAGCGCTGTTTATCTCAAGGTGTTTAACTTGTCAACGAGTCAAGGCAGAGCATCAAGTACCAAAAGGTCCATTGCAACCACTTGAAATTCCAAAATGGAAGTGGGAGCACATTACCATGGATTTCATTCTTCGGTCTTCCCAAGGTTTCTCAAGGCATAGATGCAATTTGGGTCATTGTTGATAGATTGACCAAGTCTCCGCTCATTTCTTACCTATACGAAAACTTATACACTTGAACGCCTTTCTCGTATGTACATAAACGAGGGTTGTAAGATTGCATGGTATGCCAAGATCCATAGTTTCGATCAAGACCCAAGATTCACTTCAAGATTTTGGGTTAGTTTGTAAAAAGCTATGGGCACAGATTTACGATTTAGCTCGGCATATCATCCTCAGATGGATGGGCAGTAGGAAAGGACTATTCAAACTCTTGAAGATTTATTAAGACTCTATGTCCTTGATTTCAAGGGAAGTTGGGACAAGTTCTTACCATTGGTGGAGTTTTTCTCAACAACAGGTTATCAAGCAAGTATTGGCATGGCTCCATTTGAGGCGTTGTATGGAAGAAAGTGTCGTTCTTCAGTATGTTGGGATGAGGTGGGTGAAGCAATGTTGTTGGGACCAGAGTTGGTACGTATAACTACGTAAAAGATTCAAATGATCCGACACGTATAAAATCTCTCACAAGATCGACAAAAGCAAGTTATGTTGATCTTCATCGAAAAGACGTGGAATTCAATATTGAGATCATGTGTTGTTACGTGTTGCTCCATAGAAAGGAGTTACTGAGATTTGGAAAGAGAGGAAAGCTCAATCCTCGATTCATTGGCCCATTTTAATCCTCAATCGAGTAGGATCTGTGGCCTATAAACTTATTTTACCGCCAAGTATGTCTCGTGTTCATAACATTTTCACATATCCATGTTACGTAAATATGTGGAAGACCCGAACCACATTATTGAGTTAGAACCGGACGAAATAGCGGAAGATTTAACGTATGAAGAGATTCCTATTAAAATCTTGGATAAGAAGGATCATGTTCTATGCTCCAAGGTTATACCTAAAGTAAAAGTTTTATGGAGAAACCACGATGTTGAGGAAATGACCTGGGAGTTAGAATCTGAAATGAAATCAAGGTATCCTCACCTCTTCGACATACCAGGTATGTACCCTAATTTGAAGGGCGAAATTTCATAAGAATTGGAGGTTGTAAGACCCCAACTTTTATGAATAAAGATGAATTTTTCTATAAATATCATTTTTGAATATTAAGATATGATTTTGAAATAATGTTATAGTTGGGGGTAATATTTATAAATTTTGCAAAGTACGCAAGTTGTTATATAATATTCGATTGGTCGGGGAATATTTGTTTTAACGAGAATATTCAATGCACTGGCACAATCATTAGTGAACCCTACAACTAATTATTGTCGAATTGAGAAAACGAAAAAAATATTTTTATGAAAATAACGGCGGAAGTTTTATCGTTAACTATTGAAACACCCGGTGTTAAAAGTACAATAATACGCGTGGTTGCATAGTAGCACATAGTATTGATTATTGATGCTTACGTGAGAAGTCACTCAGTTTTGTTTAATTATTGCTACAGTAATTGTTGCATAGTATCTCACTTTAATTGATTCAATTATTGTCGATATTTTATATATTATTAAATCAATAATTGAGATGACAAAGTTATTAATATTATTATTTGCAATATTGACGATGTCTAGAAGTTCTGTCAAGGAGAGGTTTGGTCACCTAATTACGCGCCAATAGGGAAAAATCCTTATCGAAAGCCCTTCTTTCTTAGGGAACGACACAGGTCATTAAATATTGTTAAAAATATTGAGGTAATTTTTATGAAGTAGTTGATGTAATTTTGTGTATTATTTGGGTCCCCACTTAACCATTTTTCAAAATAGTCAAGAGAAAGTTATCTCGGTTTATATATATATATATATGTATAAAAAATGGGGGAAGTATGGCGTGGGAAGAGGGAGGTACTTTTATATATATGTGGTTAATGGGTTTTGGTTGAGGGAGTAGTCACATGATGGAGTACTATATCATTAGTATTATATATATATAGGGGTTCCATCCACAACAACCAGTTGCTGTGGAGCAACCCCTTTTTAGTCTTGTGTTGTAGCAGCTGGAGCAATAAAAAAAAATGCACATAAGGCTAAAAAAGGTGTTGCTCCACAGCAACCGGTTGCTGTGGATGGAGCCCCATATATATATATATGTATACATATATATATATATATGTATATATATATAATGTAACATTTGTTTGATGGAGTAGTGATATCACGAGGATTGAATCCAGTGAATTTAAGAAATGAGCATGTGTTATATATATAATATAATATATATATATATATATATATATATATATATATTATATTTTATCTAAAAGTTTTTGTTTTATTAGAATATTTTATTGCATAGTGTTGCATAATAAAATCAAAATTTTCAAACAAAATTCTTGATGGAATTCATTTAGTGACTCTTTCCCTATTGTGCATCCAAATAGTATTCTTTCCATTCTCCTATAAATAGGATGCCTATTTTGAATTGAAAATCACACCAGAATCAGAGAATTCTTTTTCTATAATATTGAGCGTATTTCTTTAGAGTTTTAGAAAGCTTTGAGCGTAGAAAGCGGTGAAAGTTTTCTTCAAGAATATCCCCATATACCAGCTTGGAATACTCTTCTTTTTTCAAGGTAAGGGATGTTATTTTTGTTCAATATTTGCTTGAAATAATATTTTCTTCCATACTATGTAATATGTAAGTAATATTATTTCGCTTTTAGATTTCAAATTCTATACTCATTTTGTTAAAGTTTTTGGCTTCTAAACTCTATGAAATTAGTTGAATATCCTTGATATTTGCGCTTCATGCAAGATCTTTTCATGGAAATATTATTCGAGCATTCTTGATAAGTTTTAACTTTTCATATTGAGTACTATTCACTTGGTTACTATTCCTCAAGTACTATTCACTTCGGGTACTATTCACTTTCGAGTACTATTCACCTGTGGTACTATTCATGATAAAAATTGATTCGTTTTCTATTCTAAATTATTTTTGGTGCAATATTATTCTTGAATTTTACTCCACAAAGCAGTATCATATTGACAATTTGGACGTTATTGATTTCTGGATAAATTATATTATAAATCTTTAAAAATTTGTCCTTGAACTTGTTTTATTGAATTCTTATATCATTGTCATCATCCTCATGTTTATATTATATTGAAAGTCATTTGTGGCCTGTAGTGCATAGATGGACTTGGTATAATTATCACCAGGGATTATTCGGTATAATCATGATCATAATGTTACAAATGATGAGGTAAAAGTCCTTATTGGCCCGTAGTGCATTGATGGACAGTTGTTGGCATGATCATGACCATTGATGAAAACACAAAATATCCTTGGCCCGTAGTGCATGGATAATTTGTGGTCGTGATACTAATGAATATCCTTGGCCGTAGTGCAGGGATGATGTGGATTATTTATTAAGCTAAGTCTCAGCGATAAAAGTGATGAGAAACCTTTTAAATCATAGAAGATAGTAGATTTTATTCTCTACATGACTCTTCTAATGGATTGCTTGTTCCGCTGCAGTTAAACTTGATGTTGTTATATTTTATCAGTTTAACACTGTTGAAGACTAACGATAATTTATTCTGCATTATCTTAGTCATAATATTTCTTACTGGGCTAGTTGAGCTCACCCTTTTGCTTTCATTGTTCACTTCAGGAAATGAGAACCTAGCAGGGACTAATCGGGGAATGGAGTGACGGTCCAGATGTTTGCATTAGTAGTCCTCACTATTCTATGAAATAGTGTGATAATAAATGTATTGAGGACTCCCTTTAAGTTTGAATACTGTCTAGAAGACAATATTCGTATTAAAACTCTCAGTTTATGTTTTGTCGTATTTTACACGACAGTGGTATTATTAAGTTGTAATTAAATTTTGTACCATGTATTTGGCAACTCAAGATGGGTGATGTATACCTATTTTGGGGGCGTCACAATGAATGCAAGTTTCATAACTATGTTTACCTTTTTTTGTCAAGCAAGCTTTCTAATCTCCAATATTGAGCTTTCATATTTCATTTAATTTGCACAAGTTAATATTATGACGATCAAGCTTTGTTTCCAGCTTGTTATTAGTTAAATGCATGTTCAGCAATTCAATTTCTAATTTGACAAGATCATGGCCCTAGCTTATTATTTTTCAAGCAAAGGTTTATCATTTTATTCAATGCTTATGCTTTCTAGTTATTTCCAAGCATAAGTTTAATATATAGTTGGTTCACCTATGATTCTCAATTATTCTACATTATGTTGTTATCGATCAACCGTAGTGTTATCAAACTTGATTGATTCAACTAATCCTTTTGTTGATGATCGTGAAACTATAAATTACCCTTGAAGTTTATCCAAACCAAACTTTCTTTGGTGCGGACTTGTACTCTAAAACTGAGAAGAATAACCCTATTATAGGGGTACGCGATGCATTTAGATGTTTGTGCACAATACATGGTACGAAGGTCTGATCCCCCCTAAGTACGTGAAGTCCCTACAGTATAACTGTTTAGGTTAAAGTTGAAAGATTACTTGTAACCGTGGACATAGTTCGTGGTCTTATGACCCTCTGTTATATTTCATATTTTGATTCCATTTTTGGGTTATCATTGATAGAGTATTATTCAGTTCTGATGACCCTATTCATTGGCAGTTATTATTCTCTTGTTGTTCATTGCTATATCTAGTGAGCATTTGTTTTGCTCACTCTTGCATAAATATAATTATTGCAGCTAAGGTAGAGAAGGTCGATGAACCTACTACAAACAAAGGAAAAAGAAAAATGTACAAGTGATGAAGACTTATAATTTATTGGCTTTTATGTTAATAAACTTTATTTAAATGATGTGATGTAACTATTTTTATTTTCGCACTTGATTTATGTTGAAGGTTAGATAACCTGGGAGACTTTTTGTTTTAATGATGTAACCCTTTAATGAGAGGATTTATGGTTTAAATATTATCATATTTGGGTAGATAGTATGAATGTATGGAAAGTGAACACCAAGTCTTAGGGGAATGAAGTACCCAGATTTGGGGGTGTAACACCAATTATAGTTCAGATTGGCTTATGGAACCATATTACCTTATGAAAGAAATAAACTTCAAAAACTACATGCTTAACACATCACTCATCGCAATTGTAGACAAATAAAACATTCCTAAAATTTGAGATCAAAGGACTCTTAGGTGAGTACATTTTATGCTCTATCTTACCCTAAATACGCTTTTATGGGCGAGTGCATTTTACGCTCCATCTCAACCCATCGTAAGATTTTCGATATATTTTTATTTCTTTCTTCTTTTTTTATAGGTGAGTACGTTTTACACTCTATCTCCCCTAGGTATGTGTTTATGAGTGAGTGCATTTTACGCATTCGAGGCGTTGTATGGAAGAAAGTGTCGTTCTCCAGTATGCTGGGATGAGGTGTGTGAAGAAACGTTGTTGGGACCGGAGTTGGTACGTATGACTACGGAAAAGATTCAAACGATCCAAGACCGACAAAAGAGTTATGCTGATCTTCATCGAAAGGACGTGGAATTCGATATTGGAGATCATGTGTTGTTACGTGTTGCTCCATGGTAAGGATCCTCGATTCATTGGCCCATTTTTAATCCTCGATCTAGTAGGGACTATAGCCTATAGACTCGCTTTACCGCCAAGTATGTCTCGTGTTCATAATGTTTTTCATATATCCATGTTACGTAAATATGTGAAAGACCCGAACCATATTATTGAGTTAGAACCGGATGAAATAGCGGAAGATTTAACGTATGAAGAGGTTCCTGGTCAAATCTTGGATAAGAAGGATCATGTTCTACGCTCCAAGGTTATACCTCAAGTCAAAGTTTTATGGAGGAACCACGATGTTGATGAAATGACCTAGGAGTTAGAATCTGAAATGAAATCAAGGTATCCTTACCCCTTCGACATACCAGGTACGTACCCTAATTTCTAATAGTATCTCATGTTAATTGATTCAATTATTGTCGATATTTTATATATTATTAAATCAATAATTGAGACGACGAAGTTATTAATATTATTATTTGTAATATTAACGATGTTTAGAAGTTCTGCCAAGGAGAGGTTTGGTCACCTAATTGCGCGCTAATAGGGAGAAATCATTATTGGAAAGCTCCCTCTTTCCTAGGAACGACCTGGTGGATTAATAGTGTGAATTATAATAATGATGATGAAGTTTTGTTTTATTAGTATTATTAATGTAATAAAATGCAGAAAAGATTTTTATATAAAATAGAATACTTTTATAAAGTTATTCATTTTATTAGACTATAAATAGAATATATTATATTCTATTATGCATAGTATTTTGCATAGTAAAATCTTTTTTATATAAAAATGCAGAATACTTTTATAAAGTTATTCATTTTATTAGACTATAAATAGAATATATTATATTTTATTATGCATAGTGTTTGCATAATGCTTGTATAGTATTTAGCATAGTAAAATCTTTTTATATAAATCAATACTTTTATAAAGTTATTCATTTTATTAGATTATAAATAAAATATATTATATTTTATTTAAAAGATTTTGTTTTATTAGAATATTTTATTGTAAACCAATGCTGACCGAGTCCGCTTTAAAAGTAAATCAATTTGGACCATTCAAGAATTAGTTACTATTCAGTCCATTCTCCGATAAATAGAAGCTCATTCCTTCATTATTTCTTACGAATTCACTAAAACTCTAGAGAGAGAAACTGTAGAGAGAAAGAAGAAAAGTATTCTACTACTTCACTACTCCTATATCCAGTTGTTTTAAGGTAAGGGGTATTGTTTCTTTCTTATTCATGAAGAGAACTTTTGTTATTCCATTTTTTTTATTCTGTTGAAATAACCTGTATACGCGGTCTACCCTATACTTGGTGAAATTCTTCCATTATTCCATTCTTTATCATTGTGTTGGAATAACTCGCTCATGCTCTGAGTACCATACATGGTGAAATTCTTCATTATTCCATTCTTTATTATTACTTGTTGAAACATCACGTACTGCCGGTTTACACATGACACCGTTTCCGTTATTTATTATTCTGTTGGTACATCCTCGCTTGCATTTAATTTTGCACGACTTGGTTCCGTTATTTATTTATTATTCGTTGGAATATCCTGTGCATGCATTTACACATGACGACCGGTTCCGTTATTTATTATTTTGTTGGAATAACCTGTCTATGCTGTCTATCGCATGCCTAGTGATTTCTTTTGTTATTCCATTCTTTATTATACTCAGTTGGTTAAAGTTTTGACTTCTATACTCCATGAAATTAGTGGAATATCCTTGATATTTACGCTTCATCAAGTATCTTTTCATGAAAATATTCTTCTGAGCATTCTTGAATTTTACTCTACAAAGAAGTATCATGTTGACAATTTGGACGTTATTAGTTCCTGGATAAATTTATTCTTGAACTTGTTTTATTGAATTCTTATATCATTGTCATCATCCTCATGTTTATATTATGTTGAAAGTCATCTGTGGCCTGTAGTGCATAGATGGACTTTGTATGATTATGATTAGGGATTAATCGGTATAATAATGACCGTAATGTTACAAATGATGTGGTAAAAGTCCTCATTGGCCCGTAGTGCATTGATGGACAGTTGTTGGCATGATCATGACCATTGATGAATACACGAATATCCATAGCCCGTAGTGCATGGATAATTTGTGGTTGTGATACTAATGAATATCATTAGCCGTAGTGCAGGGATGATGTGGATTATTTATTAAGCTCAGTCCCAGCGATAAAAGTGATGAAAAACCTTTTAAATCATAAAAGATAGTAGATTATTCTCTACTTGACTCTTTTAATGGATTGCTTGTTCCGCTGCAGTTAAACTTGATGTTTGTTATATTGTATCAGTTTAACATTGTTGAAGGCTAACGATAATTTATTACCGTATTATCTTAGTCATAATATTTCTTCTTGGGCTAGTTGAGCTCACCTTTTTACTTTCATTGTTCTCTTGAGAAATGAGAACGTAGCGAGGACTAGTCGGGGAATGGAGTGACGGTCCGTATAATAACATTAGTAGTCCTCACTATATTCATTAAATAGTGTGATAATAAATGTAATGAGGACTCAATTGAGTGTGGATATTGTCTAGATGACAATATTTGTATTAAAACTCACAACATATGTTTTGTCGTATTTTACACGACCATTGTATAATTATGTTGTATTTGAATTTTGTATCATGTATTTGGCAACTCAAGATAGGTGATGTATACCTATTTTGGGGGCGTCACACACGGTGCAAACCTGTCACGAGTGCCGAATCGTTTGAAATAATTTTTTGAATTCCCTATGCAAACACTATGCATAATAAAATATAATATATTCTATTTTTCATAAAAAAACAAAATTTATTATAATATATATTATATAATATTAATAATACTCCCTCCATTACATGTTCTCTCCCCCCACCCCATTTTCATTTTTCATCCCACATGTGGGCCCCACCCCACATGTCACTTTAACATATATATATATATATATATATATATATACCCAATAATTTTATACTGATTATTTTGATAAATGGGTAAATGGGGTCCAAATAATAAGCAAAATTTACAACAATTACTTCATAAAAAAATCCTCTCAATATTTTTAACAACATTTATTCATTATTATTATAACTCGCAATATTAACAACCAGATCGCTCCCAGGAAAGATGGAGTTTTCTGATAAGGATTTCTCCCTATTGGCGCGCAATTAGGTGACCAAACTCCTTTCCTCGATAGAACTTTCTAGACATTTTTAATTATGAAAATAATAATATGAATAACTTGTCATCTCAATTATTGATTTAATAATATAAAATATTGACAATAATTGAATCAAATAATGTGAGATACTATGCAGCAATTACTGTAGCAATAATTGAGTATAACTGAGTGACTTCTCCCGTAAGCATCAAAAATCAATATCGTATGCTACTATGCAACCATACGTATTACTGTACTTTTATCACAGGGTATTTCAACAATTAACGGTAAAACTTCCGCTGTTATTTTTATAAAAAGATATTTTTGTCATTTTCTGTTGTGGGGTCCACCAATGATTGTGCCGTCGTACAAATATTTTCTGTTAAAACGAATATTCTCCGACCAATTGAATATTTTATAACAACTTGCATACTTTGAAAAAATTATAAATATTACCGACAATTATAACATTATATCAAATCCACACCATAATATTCAAAAATATATTTCGAGAAAAATTAATCTTTATTCATGAAAGTTGGGGTCTTACAATGACGATTAGCACAGCCTCAGGGAAGTCCTCTGTTTTAATTTTATTTATCTTTACATTGAGGACAATGTTTGTCTTAAGTTTGGGGGTACTCATGATATTCTTGGTACTTGAGTTAGTATTATATTATTATGTAAGTTATTTTGATGTTATTATGTTTAGTTATGCATATTAGTTAATAATTTGTGTCTGGCGCTGCATAGGCGACAACTAATAAATGATCACGAAAGTCCTTTTCATTGAATTCTTTTATTGCATTTAGTAAAGACATTGTCAATTTCAAGTTTGAGGGTCTTCTACGTTTTGTTTTGATATGTTTTGTTTTATTGTGTTTTTTTTTCGGTTGAACTGCATTTCTAGTATAGGTTGTGTCTCTTGAGCATTGATTTAATTTGAATTGAGCTATAATTTATGATCAGGCAAATGATTGTTAAGGTTATAACTCATGAAAAATGGATAAATATTGCTTAGTTTGGGTGATTGACTTATTGTTTGTTATTGCTTTGCTTATGACTCCTACTTTTGAGCACTCATTCATTTGAAATGAACTACTTGTATACTTAGAGAAGGCTTATATGACCGAATGCTTGTGGGAGATATTAATAAGCTCTAGAACTCGTTTAAACATCACTCGAAGCAATATACTTAAGTTTGATTAATTGGTCATGTGGTGGGTTGAGATGGAGCGTAAAATGCACTCACTCATAAACACATACCTAGGGGAGATAGAGTGTAAAACGTACTCACCTATAAAAAAAAGAAGAAAGAAATAAAAATATATCGAAAATCTTACGATGGGTTGAGATGGAGCGTAAAATGCACTCGCCCATAAAAGCGTATTTAGGGTAAGATAGAGCATAAAATGCACTCACCTAAGAGTCCTTTGATCTCAAATTTTAGGAATGTTTTATTTGTCTACAATTGCGATGAGTGATGTGTTAAGCATGTAGTTTTTGAAGTTTATTTCTTTCATAAGGTAATATGGTTCCATAAGCCAATCTGAACTATAATTGGTGTTACACCCCCAAATCTGGGTACTTCATTCCCCTAAGACTTGGTGTTCACTTTCCATACATTCATACTATCTACCCAAATATGATAATATTTAAACCATAAATCCTCTCATTAAAGGGTTACATCATTAAAACAAAAGTCTCCCAGGTTATCTAACCTTCAACATAAATCAAGTGCGGAAATAAAAATAGTTACATCACATCATTTAAATAAAGTTTATTAACATAAAAGCCAATAAATTATAAGTCTTCATCACTTGTACATTTTTCTTTTTCCTTTGTTTGTAGTAGGTTCATCGACCTTCTCTACCTTAGCTGCAATAATTATATTTATGCAAGAGTGAGCAAAACAAATGCTCACTAGATATAGCAATGAACAACAAGAGAATAATAATCGCCAATGAATAGGGTCATCGAATCCAATAATACTCTATCAATGATAACCCAAAATGGAATCAAAATATGAAATATAACGGAGGGTCATAAGACCACTTAACTATGTCCACTACAAGTAATCTTTCAACTTTAACCTAAAATGCTTATAATTGTAGGGACTTCACGTGCATTTAGGGGGATCGGACCTTCGTACCATGTATTGTGCACAAACATCTAAATGCATCGCAGTACCCTCATAATAGGGTTATTCTTCCCGCTTTTAGAGTACAAGTCCGCACTAAAAGAAAGTTTGGTTTGGATAAACTTCAAGGGTAATTTATAGTTTCACGATCATCAACAAAAGGATTAGTTGAATCAATCAAGTTTGATAACACTACGGTTGATCGATAACAACATAATGTAGAATAATTGAGAATCATAGGTGAACCAACTATATATTAAACTTATGCTTGGAAATAACTAGAAAGCATAAGCATTGAATAAAATGATAAACCTTTGCTTGAAAAATAATAAGCTAGGGCCATGATCTTGTCAAATTAGAAATTGAATTGCTGAACATGCATTTAACTAATAACAAGCTGGAAACAAAGCTTGATCGTCATAATATTAACTTGTGCAAATTAAATGAAATATGAAAGCTCAATATTGGAGATTAGAAAGCTTGCTTGACAAAAAAAGGTAAACATAGTTATGAAACTTGCATTCATTGTGACGCCCCCAAAATAGGTATACATCACCCATCTTGAGTTGCCAAATACATGGTACAAAATTTAATTACAACTTAATAATACCAATCATGTAAAATAAATACACAAAACATAAATCGAGAGTTTTAATACGAATATTGTCTTCTAGACAGTATTCAAACTTAAAGGGAGTCCTCAATACATTTATTATCACACTATTTCATAGAATAGTGAGGACTACTAATGCAAACATCTGGACCGTCACTCCATTCCCCGATTAGTCCCTGCTAGGTTCTCATTTCCTGAAGTGAACAATGAAAGCAAAAGGGTGAGCTCAACTAGCCCAGTAAGAAATATTATGACTAAGATAATGCAGAATAAATTATCGTTAGTCTTCAACAGTGTTAAACTGATAAAATATAACAACATCAAGTTTAACTGCAGCGGAACAAGCAATCCATTAGAAGAGTCATGTAGAGAATAAAATCTACTATCTTCTATGATTTAAAAGGTTTCTCATCACTTTTATCGCTGAGACTTAGCTTAATAAATAATCCACATCATCCCTGCACTACGGCCAAGGATATTCATTAGTATCACGACCACAAATTATCCATGCACTACGGGCCAAGGATATTTTGTGTTTTCATCAATGGTCATGATCATGCCAACAACTGTCCATCAATGCACTACGGGCCAATAAGGACTTTTACCTCATCATTTGTAACATTATGATCATGATTATACCGAATAATCCCTGGTGATAATTATACCAAGTCCATCTATGCACTACAGGCCACAAATGACTTTCAATATAATATAAACATGAGGATGATGACAATGATATAAGAATTCAATAAAACAAGTTCAAGGACAAATTTTTAAAGATTTATAATATAATTTATCCAGAAATCAATAACGTCCAAATTGTCAATATGATACTGCTTTGTGGAGTAAAATTCAAGAATAATATTGCACCAAAAATAATTTAGACCGAAAACGAATCAATTTTTATCATGAATAGTACCCTGGGTGAATAGTACTCGAGTGAATAGTACCCCGTGAATAGTACTTCAGGAATAGTAACCCCGTGAATAGTACTCCAATATGAAAAAGTTAAAACTTATCAAGAATGCTCAGAATAATATTTCCATGAAAAGATACTGCATGAAGCGCAAATATCAAGGATATTCAACTAATTTCATAGAGTTTAGAAGCCAAAACTTTAACAAAATGAGTATAGAATTTGAAATCTAAAACGAAATAATATTACTTACATATTACATAGTATGGAAGAAAATATTATTTCAAGCAAATATTGAACAAAAATAACATCCCTTACCTTGAAAAGAAGAGTATTCCAACTGGTATATCGGGGATATTCTTGAAGAAAACTTTCACTGCTTTCTACGCTCAAAGCTTTCTAAAACTCTAAAGAAATACGCTCAATATTATAGAAAAAGAATTCTCTGATTCTGGTGTGATTTTCAATTCAAAATAGGCATCCTATTTATAGGAGAATGGAAAGAATACTATTTGGATGCACAGTAGGGAAAGAGTCACGGGCGTAATCGACCGAATTTTTGTTTGAAAATTTTGATTTTATTATGCAACACTATGCAATAAAATATTCTAATAAAACAAAAACTTTTAGATAAAATATAATATATATATATATATATATATATATATATATATATATATATATATATATATATATAACACATGCTCGTTTTTAAATTCACTTGGATTCAATCCTGATATCACCTAACCCATCAAACAAATGTTACATTATATATATATACATATATATATATATATATATATATATATATATATATACATATATATATATATGGGGCTCCATCCATCTTACAAGAATTAGGTTCTTTGTGGAGCAACACCTTTTTAGCCTTGTGTGCATTTTTTTTTATTGCTCCAGCTGCTACAACACAAGACTAAAAAAGGGGTTGCTCCACGGCAACTGGTTGTTGTGGATGGAACCCCTATATATATATAATACTAATGATATAGTACTCCATCATGTGACTACTCCCTCAACCAAAACCCATTAACCACATATATATAAAAGTACCTCCCTCTTTCCCACGCCACTTCCCCATTTTTTATACATATATATATATATATAAACTGAGATAACTTTCTCTTGACTATTTTGAAAAATGGTTAAGTGGGGACCCAAATAATACACAAAATTACATCAACTACTTCATAAAAATTACCTCAATATTTTTAACAATATTTAATGACCAGGTCGTTCCCAAGAAAGAAGGGGCTTTCCAATAAGGATTTTTCCCTATTGGCGCGTAATTAGGTGACCAAACCTCTCCTTGACAGAACTTCTAGACATCGTCAATATTGCAAATAATAATATTAATAACTTTGTCATCTCAATTATTGATTTAATAATATATAAAATATCGACAATAATTGAATCAATTAAAGTGAGATACTATGCAACAATTCATCGTAGTAATAATTAAACAAAACTCGAGTGACTTCTCACGTAAGCATCAATAATCAATACTATGTGCTACTATGCAACCACGCCAGATTATTGTACTTTTTAACACCGGTGTTTCAATAGTTAACGATAAAACTTCCGCCGTTATTTTCATAAAAATATTTTTTCGTTTTCTCAATTCGACAATAATTCCGTTGTGGGGTTCACTAATGATTGTGTCATTGTCGTGCGAATATTCCCGTTAAAACAAATATTCCCCACCAATCGAATATTATATAACAACTTGCGTATTTTGCAAAATTTATAAATATTACCCCAACTATAACATTATTTCAAAATCATATCTTAATATTCAAAATGATATTTATAGAAAAATTCATCTTTATTCATAAAAGTTGGGGTCTTACAACCTCCAATTCTTATGAAATTTCGCCCTTCAAATTAGGGTACATACCTGGTATGTCGAAGAGGTGAGGATACCTTGATTTCATTTCAGATTCTAACTCCCAGGTCATTTCCTCAACATCGTGGTTTCTCCATAAAACTTTTACTTTAGGTATAACCTTGGAGCATAGAACATGATCCTTCTTATCCAAGATTTTAATAGGAATCTCTTCATACGTTAAATCTTCCGCTATTTCGTCCGGTTCTAACTCAATAATGTGGTTCGGGTCTTCCACATATTTACGTAACATGGATATGTGAAAAATGTTATGAACACGAGACATACTTGGCGGTAAAATAAGTTTATAGGCCACAGTTCCTACTCGATTGAGGATTAAAAATGGGCCAATGAATCGAGGATTGAGCTTTCCTCTCTTTCCAAATCTCGTAACTCCTTTCTATGGAGCAACACGTAACAACACATGATCTCCAATATTGAATTCCACGTCTTTTCGATGAAGATCAACATAACTGTTTTGTCGATCTTGTGAGATTTTTATACGTTGTCGGATCATTTGAATCTTTTCTGTAGTTATACGTACCAACTCTGGTCCCAACAACATTGCTTCACCCACCTCATCCCAACATACTGAAGAACGACACTTTCTTCCATACAACGCCTCAAATGGAGCCATGCCAATACTTGCTTGATAACTGTTGTTGTAGAAAAACTCCACCAATGGTAAGAACTTGTCCCAACTTCCCTTGAAATCAAGGACATAGAGTCTTAATAAATCTTCAAGAGTTTGAATAGTCCTTTCCTACTGCCCATCCATCTGAGGATGATATGCCGAGCTAAATCGTAAATCTGTGCCCATAGCTTTTTACAAACTAACCCAAAATCTTGAAGTGAATCTTGGGTCTTGATCAGAAACTATGGATACTGGCATACCATGCAATCTTACAACCTCGTTTATGTACATACGAGAAAGACGTTCAAGTGTATAAGTTTCTCGTATAGGTAAGAAATGAGCAGACTTGGTCAATCTATCAACAATGACCCAAATTGCATCTATGCCTTGAGAAACCTTGGGAAGACCAGTAACGAAATCCATGGTAATGTGCTCCCACTTCCATTTTGGAATTTCAAGTGGTTGCAATGGACCTTTTGGTACTTGATGCTCTGCCTTGACTCGTTGACAAGTTAAACACCTTGAGATAAACAGCGCTATCTCTCTCTTCATATTGCCCCACCAAAATATTTGTCGAAGATCATGATACATTTTAAGACTCGGGATGGATTGGAAACGGTGTGTTGTGCGCCCCATCATGATTTTATACTTTAACTCAGGATCATTAGGAACACAAAGTCCGGAGTTGACTCGAAGTATTCCTTCTTCATCGATTCTTGCTTCCGGCATAACACCTTCTTGTACTTTCTTCCTCATATGCATCAACTCCAGTGTCCAGCTTGCAGCGACTTTTAACTTTATCGATTAATGTCGGTTCTAATCGTATATTTGCCATCATCACGTGGGTCCCTGAAGTCTTTATCTCTATCTCCATCCTTTGCAAGTCATACAAAATGGGCCTCTGCGTTGACAATATCACATTCATACTCGCATATGATCTTCTACTCAATGCGTCAGCTACCACGTTTGCTTTTCCAAGATGGTATTGGATGGTATGATCATAATCTTTCAATAGTTCAAGACAACGTCACTGTCGCATGTTGAGTTCCTTTTGAGTGAAGAAATATTTGAGGCTTTTATGATCCGTAAATATCTCCACTTTTTCCCCATACAAGTAATGCCTCCAAATCTTTAATGCAAAAACAACAGCTGCCAACTCTAGATCATGAGTATGATAATTCCTCTCATATTCTTTGAGTTATCGAGAGGCATAGGCTATGACTTTCCCATGTTGCATGAGAACACATCCTAACCTTGTGCCTAAAGCATCATTGTAGATGACAAATCCCTCCGAGCCAGATGGTATTGTCCAAACAGGTGCTGAAATGAGTCTCCTCTTGAGTCTCCGAGCCCTGAAGTCTTTATCTGTATCTCCATCCTTTGCAAGTCATACAAAATGGGCCTTTGCGTTGACAATAACACACTCATACCTGCGTATGATCTTCTACTCAATGCGTCAGCTACCACGTTCGCTTTTCCAAGGTGGTATTGGATGGTATGATCATAATCTTTCAACAGTTCAAGCCTACGTCGTTGTCGCATGTTGAGTTCATTTTGAGTGAAGAATTATTTGAGGCTTTTATGATCAGTATAGATCTCCACCTTCTCTCTATACAGGTAATGCCTCCAGATCTTTAGTGCAAAAACGACTGCTGCCAACTCTAGATCATGAGTAGGATAATTCCTCTCATATTCTTTGAGTAGTCGAGAGGCATAGGCTATGACTTTCCCATGTTGCATGAGAACACATCCTAACCCTTTGCCCGAAGCATCACTATAGATGACAAATCCCTCTGAGCTAGATGGTATTGTCCAAACAGGTGCTGAAATGAGTCTCCTATTGAGTTCTTCAAAACTCTTCTCACATTCCTCGCTCCAACTGAATTTTGTATCTTTCCGAGTCAGCTGAGTTAATGGAGTAGTGATTCGAGAAAACCCTTCTACGAATCTCTGAGAATAACCAGCTAAGCCGAGAAAGCTACGTACTTCGGTCAATGATTTAGGTTGCTCCCAGCTTTGAATAGCTTCAATCTTTGTCAGGTCAACAGATATTCCATGACTTGATATCACGTGCCCAAGGAATGCTACCTCCTAAAGCCAAAACTCACATTTCTTCAACTTGGCATAAAACTTGTTTTTCACGAAGCTTTTGGAGTATCAACCTCAACTGTTGCTCATGATCTTCACGACTTTTGGAATATATGAGGATGTCATCAATAAAGACGACCACAAAGTAATCCAAATATTCCTTGAATACTCGGTTCATCATATCCATGAAGGCGGCCAGGAGCATTAGTCAATCCAAAAGACATGACTAGGAATTCATAATGCTGTCTCGAAGTTCCGAAAAGCCGCTTTGGAATGTCCTCGCTTTTAATCTTTAATCGATGATATCCTAACGAAGATCGATCTTTGAAAAGAATTTGGCGCCTTGCAACTGGTCAAACAGGTCATCAATACGTGGCAATGAGTACCTATTTTTGATGGTGACATGATTCAACTCCCGATAATTAATACAAAGTCACATACTCCCATCTTTCTTTTTCACGAACAGAACAGGAGCACCCCAAGGAGAAGTACTAGGACAAATGAAACTGATGTCTAACAATTCCTTTAGTTGGGTCTTTAACTCCTGAAGTTTAATAGGAGCCATTCGATATGGGGCTTTGGAAATGGGTTTTGTACCAGGTTCAAGGTCGATACAAAATTCAATTTCACGCTCTGGGGTAGGCCACGAAGTTCTTCAGGGAATACGTCATGAAATTTATTAACAATAGAAATATCATTCAAAACTGACATATTTTTATTTAAATCCGTGACATGAGCTAAGAAAGCTTGACATCCTTTTTTTAATAAACGAATAGCTTTATGACGTGAGATGACAGTGATTGATTTTAATGGTTTGGTTGCTTTAATTCGCATAATAGATTGGTTAGGAATATGAAAGCTAACAACCTTACGAAAATAATCAATTTTTGCATGATGAGTAGTTAACCAATCAATCTATAGAATTACGTCAAATGCAATTATTTTCAATGAAATAAGATCGACAGGTAATTTGAGGGTACCGATTTGAAGCAAACAAGACTTATAAACAACGGATGTAATGAAGGTTTCTCCCAACTGAGTTTCAACAAATAAGTCAAAGTCTAATTTCTCTGGACTCAAATTTAAACGTTGAGCGCAAGTAGGAGAAATAAAAGAATGGGTAGAACCGGTATCAAATAAGGTATAGACTTCGCTAGAGTTTATGATAAGCTTACCCGTGATGACCTCGTTTGGGTTCCTTGCTTTCTGGGAAGTCACGACAAACGCTCTCCCTTGAACTACTGGTTTTGACTTTTTTGGAACGTCCTTTTGTGCCTCCATCCCAGCTGGACTTGGCTTCCCTGAATGATAAAATCAAGATAGGTGACCTTCTCTTCCACAATTGTAACACGTTTTGGAGTGTTGCGCACAGTTTGGACTAATATGTCCCTTCCCTCCGCATTTGAAGCATATGATAGGTGGTCGTTCTCCTTCCTTAACAACGGGTGCTGATGCTGACATCTTTCCATCATTGTCGAATCTCCTTTTCTTGAAATATCCATTCTTATTGTCTTGGCCATGATTACCACCAAAGTGGTTACCATTTCTGGCATGTTGATTCCCTCCACATTTGTTGTCACCGCTTCGATGACTGCTACCACTGGTATTATCATTTTGCCGGCTGCTCT
The DNA here is from genome assembly GCA_020205605.1 of Panax ginseng. Lineage (NCBI taxonomy): Eukaryota > Viridiplantae > Streptophyta > Magnoliopsida > Apiales > Araliaceae > Panax > Panax ginseng. Next base: position 96,978,247 of record CM035129.1, read on the forward strand.
CTCTTGGTTAAGTTGACTCATTATCGCGCTCCAATAATTGAGCCCTATTAAAAACATCTGAATACAAGCACAGTTTATGAGAGATAAGGTATTGACGTATCTCGGGTTTTAAACATCTTAGAAACATTCACGTCATTCTCTCCTCATTATCAACTAAGTGGGACGCAAACCGGGACAACTCGGCAAACTTGGCTTTGTACTGCGACGCAGTCATATTGTTTTGCTCCAGCTTGATGAACTCTACCTCTTTCATGTGATGAATACTTTCGTGAAAGTACTTGTCATTGAATAATTCTTGGAACTTCTCCCAAGTCATCTTCAGTGCGGCAGGTTGAGTACGCTTTACAGATTCCCACCAGTAATCTGTCTCTTCTTGCAACATGAAGGTGGAAAAGGGAACCTTTTGCTCCTCGGAGCAACCCAAGACATCAAATATCTTGCAGATATGCTTTATCCACGTCTCCACCTTAAGTGGTTTTGGCTCTCCAAAAAACTCCGATGGTCCCATCTCCTTGAACTATTTAGCTGTGACCGTCCGAGAGTTACCAGTGTTTCCACCTGCATTCCATCGTTTATCATTTAGTCAGTGTTATCGTTTGCATGAGGATTGTCGCCTTCCTGATGCACATTATCCTGATTATTGATCTGTGGAGACTCAACGGTCTCCTATGCTCCATTGCTATTCTCAACATTCTCCGATGTCATTTTCAAATACTGCCACAAAATAAGGGTTAATTAACATGTCACATATTATCCCTATACTCTGACCGACCAATTAAATACCAAATAATTTAGGTAGGTCATACTAGTGAAGGAATTTCACGTCTCCCCCCTCCTAGTTCTTGTCTCACATCTTAGCCAGGGATCATATCCCTAAGCTTTGATACCAACTGTGACGCCCCCAAAATAGGTATACATCACCCATCTTAAGTCGCCAAATACATGGTACAAAATTCAAATACAACTTAATAATACCACTGTCGTGTAAAATACGACAAAACATAAACTGAGAGTTTTAATATGAATATTGTCTTCTAGACAGTATTCAAACTCAAAGGGAGTCCTCAATACATTTATTATCACACTATTTCATAGAATAGTGAGGACTACTAATGCAAACATCTGGACCGTCACTCCATTCCCCGATTAGTCCCTGCTAGGTTCTCATTTCCTGAAGTGAACAATGAAAGCAAAAGGGTGAGCTCAACTAGCCCAGTAAGAAATATTATGACTAAGATAATGCAGAATAAATTATCGTTAATCTTCAACAGTGTTAAACTGATAAAATATAACAACATCAAGTTTAACTGCAGCGGAACAAGCAATCCATTATAAGAGTCAAGTAGAGAATAAAATCTACTATCTTCTATGATTTAAAAGGTTTTTCATCACTTTTATTCACGAGACTCGACAATAAATAATCCACATCATCCACCACTTACTGACCAGGATATTCATTAGTATCACGAACACAAATTATCCATGCACTACGGGCCAAGGATATTCGTGCTTTCATCAATGGTCATGATCATGCCATCAACTGTCCATCAATGCACTACGGGCCAATAAGTACTTTTACCACATCATTTGTAACATCACGGTTATGATTATACCGAATAATCCCTGATCATAATCATACCAAGTGCATCTATGCACTACAGGCTACAGATGACTTTCAATTTTATATAAACATGAGGATGATGACAATGATATAAGAATTCAATAAAATAAGTTCAAGGACAAATTTTTAAAGATTTATAATTTAATTTATCCAGAAATCATTAACGTCCAAATTGTCAACATGATACTGCTTTGTGGAGTAAAATTCAAGAATAATATTGTACCAAAAATAATTTGGACCGAAAATGAATCAATTTTTATCATGAATAGTACCCCGGGTGAATAGTACTTGAGTGAATAGTACCCCATGAATAGTACTTCAGGAATAGTAACTCTGTGAATAGTACTCCGGTATGAAAAAGTTAAAACTCATCAAAAATGCTCAGAATAATATTTTCATGCAAAGATACTGGATGAAGTGCAAATATCAAGGATATTCAACTAATTTCATGGAGTTTAGAAGCCAAAACTTTAACAAAATGAGTATAGAATTTGAAATCTGAAACGAAATAATATTACTTACATACTACAGAGTATGGAAGAAAATATTATTTTAAGCGAATATTGAACAAAAATAACATCCCTTACCTTGAAAAGAAGAGTATTCCAACTGGTATAGTGGGGATATTCTTGAAGAAAACTTTCACTACTATCTACGCTCAAAGCTTTCTAAAACTCTAAAGAAATACGCTCAATATTATAGAAGAAGAATTCTCTAATTCTGGTGTGATTTTCAATTGTAAATAAGCATCATATTTATAGGAGAATGGAAAGAATACTATTTGGATATACGTGAGGAAAAGAGTCACGCAGGCGTGTCACTAAATTTTTGTTTGAAAATTTTGATTTTACTATACGCAAAGACTATGCAATAAAATATTCTAATAAAACAAAAACTTTTAAATAAAATATAATATATATATATATATATATATATTATATTATATATATATATAACACATGCTCCTTTCTTAAATTCACGGGATTCAATCCCGTGATATCACCTGCTCCATCAAACAAATGTTACATTATATATATATATATATATATATATAATAATAATAATAATAATAATAATAATAATAATAATAATAATAATAATAATAATAATAATAATAATAATAATGATATAGTGCTCCATCATGTGACTACTCCCTCCACCAAAACCCATTAACCACATATATATAAAAAGTACTTCCTCCTTCCCACGCCACTTTTTTTTTTCGTATATATATATATATATATATATATATATATATATATATATATATATATATATATATATATATATATATAAACCGAGATAACTTTCTCTTGACTATTTTGAAAAATGGTTTAGTGGGGATCCAAATAATACACAAAATTACACCAACTACTTCATAAAAATTACCTCAATATTTTTAATAACATTTATCATCTTTATTATAATTCGCAATATTTAATGACCAGGTCGTTCCCAGGAAATAGGGGACTTTTCAATAAGGATTTCTTCCTATTGGCGCGCAATTAGTTGACCAAACCTCTCTTTGACAGAACTTCTAGACATCGTCAATATCACGCATAATAATATTAATAACTTTGTCATCTCAATTATTGATTTAATAATATATAAAATATAGACAATAATTAAATCAATTAACGTGAGATACTATGCAGCAATTACTGTAGCAATAATTAAACAAAACTGACTGACTTCTCATGTAAGCATCAATAATCAATATCGTGTGCTACTATGCAATCACGCGTATTACTGTACTTTTAACACCGAGTGTTTCAACAATTAACGGTAAAACTTTCGCCGTTATTTTCATAAAAATATTTTTGTCGTTTTCTCAATCCGCCAATAATTCCGTTGTGGGGTCCACTTAATGATTGTGTTATCAGATTTAATATTCCCACCAATCGAGTATTATATAACAACTTGCGTACTTTGCAAAATTTATAAATATTACCCACAACTATAACATTATTTCAAAATCATATCTTAATATTCAAAAATGATATTTATAGAAAAATTCATCTTTATTCATAAAAGTTGGGGTCTTACATTCATTATAAAGAGAATGAAGTTAGGAAACTTGCCTCATGCGTAAGCTACACAATTATTACAAACGTTCGCCAATTATCCTATATATACCATTAAAATCACAATACCAATTAGTTATACTAGAAATAACTTCATGGGTTTACTTCTTATTCTAGTCAAGTCTATAATCTCTAGCTTAAGACTTGGTTATCCTACTTATTCACATACCATGGATCTGAACTCCTAATTATATCACAGTACTCGACATGGTGATTACATAACAACACTAATTCTCATACAATCACATACGGACTTTCACAACATACTAATTCATAATCTTTTAGTTCCAACATTATGATTATTATATGATATTACGTCTTATAGCATGCATTAAGCCCTTTTATAATCACTAAATTATGTTAAGTTAACATTCTCCAGACTATGCTGATAACAGTTCTTCACTAGGTCTCGATCGACTCATCGGCGCGTACCGCCATAATTACTACCTTAGAGTCCATACCGCCGCTTCTAAGACCAATACCGATTTTTGTAGAACACGAGTGTCGACTTTGTTCTTTCTTTTTAACCATAATTAGCATACCAATTCTTGTTTAAACACTAGTTCTAATCATCACAAACACATACAATCACAAGTAATCAGTTGTTTAACAACAATTCAAAAAAAATGAATTCACAGAACTTGAAATTCATGTCGTAGAACATACATACATATATATATATATATATATATATATATATATATATATATATATTAAATTCGCAAAACTTGAAATTCATGCCATAAAACATACATATATATATAATATTAAAGTTATAAAAAATACCTTCAATTGCTCGGTAATAATCTTTGATAAACTCAGAGAATTGCTTGGGAAATCTCAGAAATCCTCTCTTAACTCTCTCAAATTTTCTCTGCAACTTCCATCTTTCTTCTCTTAGTATGATCAGTACAGGCTAACTATCACTATACGTAAAAATAAAACTGATAGCCAAGTCATTATGCGCACACTTAAGATATCAGTTACAAAACTTAAACGTACATCAGTTAAAATATATTTTATTTATTATTTTGAATTATTTCATTTATTATAATTCAAATTCAAAATTTAAAAGTCATAAGGCTATGTTTGGATAAAACTAATTAAAATAAAGACTTAATATTTTAAGCCTTGTTTGGTAACCAATTTAAAACTCCTTTAATTTATTTTAATAAATAATTTAGTTTATAATTTATAATCACATATTATTTGTAATCACATATTATTTATTTAGATTTCCATATCCAATAAATACACTAAATAAATTTTCCACTTAATTCAATTATCACAAAATTATAATCTCATTATAATTTTATTTAATAAATTAACATACGATTTTAAACTATTAAATTAAAACTGCAATATAGCATTTCATGTTATCTTTAACAACTCTCTAACTATGAAATTAAATTAGAGTATTATCTAATAAATTTATTTCACTAATATCCATAAACAATCAACTACATCAATATCCACAACAATTTATTTCACTAATATCCACAAACAAACAACTACATCAATATAATAATTATTTAATTTAATAAATATTTTAAATTACAAATAAAATCTTTGATTGTTACATCCTTCCCTCCTTACAAGGATTCTGTCCCCAGAATCACAACTCAAACAATACATTCATCACATTCTTCCCTCCTTACAAAGATTCTGTCCCCAGAATCGAAGACACAGATTAAACAAATAACTCAGGGTAGTTCTTCATCATTTCATCTTCGAGTTCCCACGTAGCCTCTTTGACATTGTGGTTTCTCCATATCACCTTCACAGAAAACATCACCTTATTCCCGAGCACTTGTTCTTTCCTGTCTACTATTTGGATAGGAACCTCTTCATAAGACAAATCTTTACTAAACTGCAACGGTTCATACTCGATCACATGTTTGTAATCGGGTTTATACGGTCGCAACACCGACACGTGAAAAATGTCGGGCACATGTTCTAATTCTGGAGGTAAAGCTACCTCGTAAGCTACTTCTCCCACTCTTCGAAAGGTCTAATAAACCATGGGCTTAGCTTTTCTTTCTTGCTAAAAAGAATTTTCCCCTTCCAAGGAGAAACTTTCAGGAAAACGAAATTTCCTATGTCAAATTTACGATCTTGTTTATGTTGATCAGCATACTTCTTCTGTCTATCTTGAGCAGCTACCAGTCTTACTCTGATAAGCTTGATAACTTCTGCGGTCTGTTGCATCAGTTTTGGTCCTAACAGTTGACGTTCACTAACTTTATCCCAGCATAGTGGAGTTTTGCATTCCCTACCGTATAATGCCTCGTATGGCGGTATGCCAATGCTTGCGTGGTAACTGTTGTTGTATACAAATTTCACCAACGGTAGATCATCATCCCAATTTCCTTTGAAATCCATAATGCACGCTCTAAGCATATCCTCTAACGTCTGGATTATTCATTCGCTTTGACCATCAGTTTATGGATGGTATGCCATACTCATCTTCAATTGTGTTCCCATGCATTCTTGTAGTTTCTTCCAGAAGTTTGATGTGAACCTCGGATCTCTGTCTAATATAATTCATATTGGAACTCCATGTCTTGAGATGATCTCCTTGACGTACAGTTTTGCCAGCTAATCGAGATTAAATCTAATCTTTATTGGTAAAAAGTGTACTGATTTTGTTAATCTATCCACTATCACCCATATCGCATCGAATCCTTTCTGAGTCGTTGGAAGACCTACCACAAAATCCATTATGATATGCTCCCACTTCCATTCCGGTATTTCCAATGGTTGAAGTAATTCGCGTGGCCTTTGATGTTCTGCTTTTACTCTCTAACACGTCATGCATTTCGCAACACATTCTACAATGTCTCTTTTCATATTTGGCCACCAAATGTGCCGACACAAATCTTGATACATTTTTGTACTTCAAGGATGAATCAAATATCTTGAATTATGAGACTCTGTCAAGATTTCTTATTTAATATCCAGTACTGTTAAAACCCAATTTCATCCCTCGAATCTTAGCACTCCTTCGTTATCAACCTTGTACTTCACCTCACTACCCTCGACCATTTTTCTGCGTTCTTCATCTTGTAGTTGAGCATTCTTTACCTTGTCCACCAAACTTGGACTAGCTTCTATCTGGAATAGTCGTTCATCGGATTCCTTTGGAAATTTTATTTCCAGCTCTAATCTTGCCATTGCTAAAATGTGCTCCTCCTAGTTGGTTAATAATATCTATTTCTCACGACCCTTCCTACTCAAGGCATCTGCAACCACGTTTGCTTTGCCCGGATGATAAAAGATCTCATAATCATAATCTTTTATTAATTCCATCCATCTCCTTTGACGCATTTTCAGGTCCTTCTGTGTGAAAATATACTTTAGACTCTTATGGTTTGTGTAGATCTCACACTTCTCTCCGTAGAGATAATGTCTCCATATCTTCAGAGCAAATACTATTGTCGCCAACTCTAAATCATGAGTTGGATACCCTTTCTCGTAGTCTTTTAATTGTCTTGATGTATACGCAATGACTTTGACGTTCTGCATAAGGACACAACCCAATCCTTTACATGAATCATCACTTTACACCCATCTCTGGTTGATCTAGCCTTGTCTCTCTCTAATAGAGCTGCGTCTCTCCCATCAAGAGCTGTCAACATCGAGGCCCTAGCCTGATCTCTCTCATAGGTCATCAGATGTAGACTCTGCTCCAAATACTGTGCTGAATGCTGAATCACAGTAGCACTCATAGTGGGAGAATCCATCACAAATGCTGGAAACCCAACAATCAAATCCTCCTCGATGGGAATATCAGCTGTAAGACCCTAACTTTTATGAATAAAGAATAATTTTTTCGAAATATATTTTTGAATATTATGGTGTGGATTTGATATAATGTTATAGTTGTGGGTAATATTTACAAATTTTCCAAAGTAAGCAAGTGGTTATATAATATTCAATTGGTCGGGGAATATTCGTTTTAACAGGGAATATTCATACGACGTCACAATCATTGGTGGACCCCACAACGGAAGTATTGTCGTAGTTAGAAAATGACATAATTATCTTTTTAAAAATAACAGCGAAAGTTTTACCGTTAAATTGTTGAACTACCCGGTAGTAAAAGTACAGTAATATGCGTGGTTGCATAGTAGCAAACGGTATTGATTATCGATGCTTACGTGAGAAGTCACTCAGTTATACTCAATTATTGCTATAGTAATTGCTGCATCATATCTCTCATATTATTGATTCGCTTATTGTCACAGTATCATCTGCATAATATGATATATTATTAAATCAATAATTGAGACGACAAAGTTATTCATATTATTAAATTGTAATATTTAAAATGTCTAGAAGTTCTATCAAGGAGAGGTTTGATCATCTAATTGCGCGCCAATAAGGAGAAATCCTTATCGGAAAGTGGGGACCTGGTTGTTAAATATTGTGAGTTGTAATATTAATGATGAATAAGTTCATGTTGATTAAAGATGAAATTGATAGTTCCACTGTGTTGGAATTATTAGTGTTAGTGGAAATCTACATTTATTTCGATATTAATTGATGTCTGGAAGTTTTACTGACCAGTCGGGTAATTAATCGGATAAATAAGCAATTAATTGCTATTAATTCACATGATTATAACCATTTATTCACATGTGTGTACCACCAAAGACAAAGTACCTAATAGACAACACTTAAACCACAACGTTTTTTAAAAAAACGTTGTGGTTTTTTTTTAACAACGTTTTTAAAAAAAACGTTGTAGATATATATGCAAAAACGTTATCTATTTAAAAGGGCATTTTTTTGATTTTAAATAGATAACGTTTTTTTAAAAAATGTTATCTATCTACAAAAACACGGAGCAAAAAATAGGAACAGGAAGCCAAAATTTGAAATTAAAATAAGACTACTTTCTCACTTATCTTTGTACTTTCTCTCTCTACGACCAAAGGAAGTGGGTGCCCTTCTCTCCAACATCCAGACGGAGAAGATCTTGAGCATTTTCAAAACTGTAGAAGCACGAATCAGAAGTTCTTAGGTTAAACTTCTCTCTTGATTATCTCACGGTGGAAGCCAAATCGATCGACTTCTCCCCTCAAATCAGTCGAACGGAGGATTAATCTAAGAAAACACTAATTGGTATGTCATCGATTTTGAACTCTTGCAATATTTTTTTGTTATATTTGTGGGAATCACATGTGTTATCTTCTTTGGGTAACTTTTTTTTGCCCTAAGAATCTGGTATAACCCCGATGACCGTCCCTTCTATATCCTCCGAAACCCTAATGACTGTCGAGTCGGATTCGTCCTACGGTGCAGAAGCAAAGCAACCCAAAACATCTATTCTCTGCAGGTATGAATGAGCTGTCACAGCACGACTTAGAGCTACTATGGAAACAACTGAAATAAGAGCATGTATGAATTGAAGTCTTCCAATACCAGATTAACATTAATTTTATATTATTTATTGCATTAAATATCATTTGCTGTATTTTTCCTATTTCCATTTCGATTTCTTTTGGTTCCATATGAACAAAGTAATCCTGTAAACCAAAAGATCTGTTTTGAAGCAAAAATGTCACTTGTCATGTGTTCTAAAATTGGGGACCTATTTTGTTTGACGAGCAATGAGCAGTTGAGAATTTTTCAATGTCTGGAACTAAGTTATAATATATCTGTTTTGATTGCTTTGATTGCTTTGGAAGCCCATGCCTTAACCCACGAGACAACATTTGTTATTCTAGACATTGTTAAGGCTAATATTCATGATAAGGAAGGTATGTTCATGCTATTTGCGCCAATTTCATGAGCTCTTTCTATTTCTCTCCCCTATCCAATGGTGCAAACTCCTATATAGATAGTTGATTATTATCTTTGTTAATTTCATTTTTAGGCAGACACCAATCTATTCTTTGAGAGACCTTGGCGAGTTCCTCATGTTATCGACTTGCGGTGTTAACTGATTAGCAATCAAGGTTAGTAGTTGTTTCCTTTGGTTGCTTTACTTTTGTCATTTACTTGCTTTATAGCTACTTTGTCTACAAAGTAGCCATCATCAAATTGAATTGGAGCAACGGGTTTATAATTGTATGAGCAGTTGCAGTTGTAAATATGAATAATTGAATGCTTAATAGAGGTTATCTTAACAACCTTTTTCAAGTGTTTTCTTAATATGCTTATGTTGTGAGCAATTTGTTGTGGGAACCAACATAGTTGGATGCGCATTTGAAAGAGATTGTATTGGATGCATCTTAAATTAACTGCAAACAAGATTTATAATAACTGTGACAATGTCTTAGTGTGATTTCGGTTCTTCATTCACTTAGAAAAATAGTGGAATGGCTATCATGTGAGATGCTTTTGTTACAAAACGAACCTGCATTCTTACACCTATAGCCCTAGATACATCGATTCTTTTGACTAATCTGAGAAAAGTCTTGCTTATGATCTCGGTTGTATTGATTTTATGCTAACATTATATATGATAATTTTATTCTTTTTCAAATACATTTATTGTTTTAGGGAGATTGTGGATCGAGCATAAGGCTCGGATTTTCGTGGAGCAAAGATCTCCTTCGCATATATTTAGAAGAGTATTTTACCTTGCCTCTTTGGGTGCCTACCATGGAGCTTTCATGGTCTTTCTAAATCAGTTTGTCATTGGGAATAGTGGTTTAAATTTTTAAGTTCTTTATCTCTAGTATTTTGTCTTCTTTATGCTCCACTAAGGTTGACATCTTTCCCCCCTCTTGTACATTCTCTCTTCTATTAGTAGAATTTTCTTCTTTATTAATTATAGGAGAAACATTTATTGTTTATTTGGTGCTTTATCTATTTGTTGTGGATTTGAATGACATACAGTCAGCGGAGAAGATCGTGCACAGTTCCTTCACAACCAAAGTACTACACATTTTGAATGTCTTCACGAAGGACATGTAAGATATGGGGATTCTAGAAATTCATATTGTTAAGGTTTAATTTGTTTCTCCTTTTGATTCTCATTTAGCTGATATAGTTATATACTCTCCTAGATGATTGAGTGTGATTGTTTTTATGATAAAGATTTAAATGACCAAGTGTTTGTTTAGTGTTTACAAATTCCATCTAGAGCTTCTTCTCTTTCATTGGTAGTTGAAATGCTAAAGAATCAGTCTGTTTATTCTCTTTCCTATGGTTCAATTTGTGATGTATTTCTGTCAATGTTGCAAAAATTTCTATTGCTGAATGTCATTTATTGTTCATGCTAGATAGATAGATGTATTTCTGTAATTTTTGATTGACAGCTAGATAGATTGATGGACTGCAATTACAGTATATAACTGGCTTTATAAATTTCATAATAGAAAGTCGAGAGATTAATTTTCAGTCACATGTAGGAGGTGTAATAGTGGTACGCTATCTATTTTCTTTTCTTTCCTGTATGAATTTGTGATAACCATGGTTATGGTTGGTTCGGATTGGAGGATGTCAGCAAATTCCAACTTGGATTATGGGTTATGCAGTTGATTGATTTTTGAATGATAAGGGAAAGGTCAAAGTCTAAGGTACTTTCTCAGTTGATTGTGGGTTCAATTTTTGATTGATTATGGGTTGCACCTATCATGAATCCTAGCATATTCCTTTCTTGCCATAACATGTAGATTACAGTGTTGAGGCAAAAAGAGAAAATAAGCCTTGAGCTTTGTTATAAGGTATTACTGCTATTAGTAGCTGATTGACTGTTATTCCTTAACTCTTATAAGTATTCTCACTTGAAATATATGGCAATCTTATTGGCATGTTTGAGTTGAATAACCTGTAAGTATGACATTATTAACCTTTTATACATTATTTTACTAGTTGTTATGTATGTTGACCTCATAATTTATCAGCTATCATTAGCTATTTTCTACAGTTGCATGGAATATAGTAACTGCATTATTTGTTATTCAGATGTTTACTTGTTGAATTGGATTATTTGTTAAATTGGTTGTTATTGTTTGTCAGTTGTTGGCATCCCAAATTGGAGTATGGTACAGAACTTGTCAGTATATACCATTTTTAATAACATTGAGAATTTGGTGGCCCTTGTTAATGTCTGTAGATAATTTTCTAAGAATGTATTCGTTCATATTATTAAGTTTTTCAGTTTTTTCCGTTGGATTACTGACAAAGGAATCTCATCTATGCCCACCAACTTAGTTTATTAAGTTTTCTTGGCACCACTTTATGTTATATGTTGTAGCTAAGGTGTTTGTATTTAACTACAACACAGATTTTGACTAAAAATGTGTCTGCATTTTACTTAAAAGGTACTCAACGGATTACGTAATGTTTCACTTCGCATAGTTGATAATTTAAGCATGATTGGAGGGAGGGTTCTAAAGGTTCATTGAGTAATGCTTTGCATCGTAGCGTACGTAAAAAAATTAAAGCGACTTTTTTACAACAATGTTACAATGATAACAATGTTATCATGTTATCATAAGAAAGTATCTTATCTTGTGTTTTACAAATATTTATGTTTATTTGGATATATAAATTTGGTTAGGAATTATGGGATTAGTAGCAGTTATCTTGTGTTTTACAATGTTACAATGTTATCATAAGAATTATGTTTATTTGGATATATAAATTTGGTTACAATGTTACAAATATTTATGGGATCAGATTTGGTTACAACCACATCCTTTTTTTTCTTTTTCTTTTTTATCTATAACATTTAAAAAACGTTGTCTGATATACTAAACAACAACATTTTTATCAAAAAAACATTGTGGAATCATACCTTCTACAACGTTTTTAAGCATCTGCTAATTTTTGGAAAACAAATCTACAACATTTTTTTCTAAAAAACGTTGTGTATTGTGCTTAACTACAACGTTTTAAAAACGTTGTGTAAGGGTGTCAAATAGATAACACCCTTAACTACGACGTTTTTCTGATTGAAACCACAACATTTTTTCCGAGTTGTCTATTTACTATTTTGTAGTAGAAATTAAAATGAAAGAAAAGTTGAAGGTATTGTACTATAATATTTTGAGCCCCAAAACGCGTGCAATTATCGAAACTATATTTTCCTATAAATAGAAGCTCATTCTTCCTTCATTTCTCACCAATTCACTAAAGCTTTAGAGCAATTATTATAGAGAAAATTATAGAGAAAAAAAGAAGAAGCCTGCTACCTCTCTACTCCAAAGATCCAGCTTTCTAAGGTAAGGGGTATTATTTCTTTCAGTATTCATGAAGAGAGCTTATGTTATTCCATTCTTTATTATTATGTTGGAATAACTTGTCTATCTGGCACCGCATACATGGTGAAATTCTTCATTATTCCATTCTTTACTATTCTCGTTGGAATATCCCATGCATGCGCCGATTACGCTAGACCGGTTCCATTCTTTATTATTCTGTTGGAATAACTTTATGCAAGCGATGTATCGCATGCATAGTGACTTCTTTGTTATTCCATTCTTTATTATTCTCATTGAATATCCTCGTGCTGCATTTGGATTACGCTAGACCTAGTTCTATTCTATATTATTCGCTTGGAATAACTCCGTCTGCATGCGGTCTATCGCATGCATGGTGAATTCTTTGTTATTCCATTCTTTATTATTCATTTGGAATATCACATGCGTGCGGATTACGCTTAGACTTCGGTTCCATTCTTTATTATTTCGTTGGAATAACTCCGTCTGCAATGCCTATCGCATGCATGGTGAATTCTTCTCATTATTCCATTCTTTATTATTCATTTGGAATATCCCCGTCTGCGGCGTACACGCATGACACAAGTTCCATTCTTTATTATTCTATTGGAATAACCCGTCTATGTGGATTATCACATGCATGATGAATGACCGTCGTATTCATTCCTTATTAAATTATGGAAATGATCTGTCTACGTGGATTACAGCATGGCGGGTGAAAATCCATTTACAGTTTCATATATTCTATGATACTCATTTGGTTAAAGTTTTGGCTTCTATACTCCATGAAATTAATTAAATATCCTTGATATTTGCACTTCATCTGATATCTTTTCATGGAAATATTCTTCTGAGCATTCTTAAATTTTACTCCACAAAGCAGTATCATGTTGACAATTTGGACGTAATTGATTTCAAGATAAATTAACTTATAAATATTTAAAATTTATTCTTGAACTTGTTTTATTGAATTATTAAGTCATTGTCATCATCCTCATGCTTATATTGTGATGAAAGTCATCTTTGGCTTACGTGCATAGATGGACTTGGTATGATTATGACCAGGGATTATTCTGTATAATCATGACTTATAATGTTATAAATGATGTGGTAAAAGTCCTCAGTAGCCTGTAGTGCATTGATGGACAGTTTTTGGTATGATTATGACTAGGGATTATTCGGTATAGTCATGACCATTGATGATTTAATGAATATCCTTAGCCCGTAGTGCAGGGATGACTCGATGATGTGGTTAATTAATTATTAAGCTGAGTCTCAGCGATAAAAATTGATGAAAACATTTTAAATCATAGAAGATAGTAGATATCATGCTCGACTTGACTCTTCTAATGGATTGCTTATTCTGCCAGCAGCTTAAACTTGATGTCTATTGTATTTTATCGGTTTAACATTGTTGAAGACTAATGATAATTTATCCCAATTATCTTAGTCATAATATTTCTTCTTGGGATAGTTGAGCTCACCTTTCTTTCAACTTTTCTCTTTAGAAAATGAGAACGTAGCCGGACTAGTCGGGGAACCGGAGTGATCATCCGGATGATAGCATTAGTAGTTCTCACTATTCTGCGTTAAATAGTGTGACAATAAATGTAATGAGGACTCCATTGAGTGTGGATATTGTCTAGATGACAATATTCTTATTAAAACTCTTAGATTATGTTTTATCGTATTTTACACATTAATCGTTGTATAATTAAGTTGTATTTGAATTTTGTACCATGCATTTGGCGACTCAAGATGGGTGATGTATACCTATTTTGGGGGCGTCACAGTTGGTATCAAAGCTTAGGGATATGATCCTTGACTGAGATGTGAGACAAGAACTAGGAGGGGAGAGACGGGGAATTCCTTCGCTAGTATGACCTACCTAAGTTTATTTGGTATTTAATTGGTCTCACGTAGTATAGGGATAATATGTGATATGTTAATTAACCCTTGTTTTGTGGCAGTATTTGAAAATGGCATCCGAAAATGTTGAGATAAACAATGAAGCACATGAGCCCGTTGAGTCACCACAGAAACAATAATCCTCATGTAAACAATAACACCGATGAAATGGTGAACGATGGGATGTTCAGAGCTTTATGCAATTCATGCAACATCAGGCGAAAGCGGCTCCTGTCTAAAATGCAGGTGGAAACACTGACAACTCTTGGACGGTCACCGCTAAGCAGTTCAAGGAGCTGGGACCACCGGAATTTTTTGGAGAGCCAAAACCACTTAAGGAGGAGACGTGGATAAAGTAGATCAACACGATATTTGATGTCTTGGGATGCTTCGAGGAGCAAAAGGTTCCCTTTGCCACCTTCATGTTGCGAGCAGAGGCAGATTACTGGTGGGAATCTATAAAGAGTACTCAACCTGCCGCACTTAAAATGTCTTGGGAGAAGTTCCAAGAGCTGTTCAACGACAGTTACATTCCTGAAAGTATTCGTCACACGAAGGAGGTAGAGTTCATCAAGCTTGAGCAAAATAATATGACCGTGGCGCAGTACGAAGCTAAGTTTGCCAAGTTGTCTTGGTTTGTGTCCCACTTGGTTGATAATGAGGAGAGAATGACGCGGATGTTTCTAAGAGGTTTAAAACCCGAGATAAGTCAATATCTTATCTCTCATAAACTGTGTTTGTATTTAGATGTTGTGAATAGGGCTCAATTATTAAAGCGCAATAATGAGTCAACCCAACCAAGAGAGAGCAACCGGCAAGTCGATAATACCAGTGGTAGCAGTTATCGAAGCGGTGACAATAAACGTGAAGGGAATTAACATGCCATAAATGATAATCACTTCGGTAGTAATCATGGCCATGACAATAAGATTTTACATTTCAAGAAGAGGAGATTCAACAAGGATGGAAAGACGTTAGCACCAGCACCTGTTGTTAAGAAAGGAGAACGACCACCGGCGGTATGTTACAAATGTGGAGGGGAAGGACACATAAGTCCAAACTGCACGATACAGTCCAAAGCGTGTTATAATTGTGGAAAAGAAGGTCACCTAGCCCGATTTTGTCGTGCACCTAAGTCAAGTCCAGCTGGGATGGAGGCATCAAAGGGTGTCCCAGACAAGACAAAATCGGTAGTTCAAGGGAGAGCGTTTGTCGTAACCTCCCAAAAAGCGAGGAATCCGAACGAGGTGATCACGCGTAAGCTAATCATAAACTCTAGCGAAGTTTATACTTTATTTGATTCCGATTCTACCCATTCCTTTATTTCTCCTACTTGCGCTCAACATTTAAATTTGACTCCGGAGAAATTAGACTTTGACTTATCTCGTTGAAACTCCGTTGGGAGAAACCTTCATTACATCCACTATTTATAAGTCTTATTTGATTCAAATCGGTATAAGCTGCGTTACTCCGTCGATCTTATTTCTTTGAAAATACTTGCATTTGATGTTATTTTAGGGGTTGATTGCTTAACTACTCATCATGCTAAAATCGATTATTTTTGTAAGGTTGTTAGCTTTCATATTCCTAACCAACCTATTATGCGAATTCAAGCAACCAAACCACTAAAATCAATCACTGTCATATCAAGTCATAAAGCTATTCGTTTATTTAAAAACGGATGTCAAGCTTTCTTTGCCCATGTCACAGATTTAAATAAAGATACGTCATATTTGAATGATATTTCTATTGTTAATAAATTTCCTGACGTATTCCCTGAAGAACTTCCTGGCCTACCCCCAGATCGTGAAATTAAATTTTGTATCGACCTTGAATCCGGTACAAAACCTATTTCCAAAGCCCCATATCGAATGACTACTATTGAACTTCAGAAGTTAAAAACCCAACTACAGGAATTGTTAGACATCGGTTTCATTCATCCTAGTATGTCTCCTTGGGGTGCTCCTTTTCTATTCGTAAAGAAGAAAGATGGAAGTATGGGACTTTGTATTGATTATCTGGAGTTAAATCATGTCACCATCAAAAATAGGTACCCGTTGCCTCGCATTAATGACTTGTTTGACCAGTTGCAAGGAGCCAAATTCTTTTCAAAGATTGATCTTCATTCCGGATATCATCAGTTGAAGATTAAAATTGATGACATTCCAAAGACTACTTTCAGAACTCGGTATGGGAATTATGAATTCCTAGTCATGTCTTTGGATTGACTAATGCTCATGCTGCCTTCATGGATATGATGAACCGAGTATTCAAGGAATATTTGGATCACTTTGTGGTCGTCTTTATTGATGACATCCTCATATACTCAAAAAATCGCGAAGACCATGAGCAACACTTAAGGCTGATACTCCAAAAGCTTTGTGAAAACAAGCTTTATGCCAAGTTGAACAAATGCAAGTTCTGGCTTGAGGAAGTTGCATTCCTTGGGCACGTGATATCAAATCATGGAATATCTGTTGACCCAGCAAAGACTGAAGCAATTCAAAGCTGGGAGCAACTTAAGTTAGTGACCGAAGTACGTAGCTTTTTCGGCTTAGCTGGTTATTCTCGGAGATTCGTAGAAGGGTTTTCTCGAATCGCTACTCCATTAACTCAGCTGACTCAAAAAGATACAAAATTCGGTTGGAGCGAGGAATGTGAAAAGAGTTTTCAAGAACTCAAGAGGAGACTAATTTCAGCACCTGTTCTGACAATACCATCTGGCTCGGAGGGATTTGTCATCTACAGTGATGCTTCAGGAAAAGGGTTAGGATGTGTTCTCATGCAACATGGGAAAGTCATAGCTTATGCCTCTCGACAACTCAAAGAATATGAGAGGAATTATCCTACTCATGATCTAGAGTTGGCGTGATCGTTCTAAGCTTAAGATTTGGAGGCATTACCTGTATGGAGAGAAGGTGGAGATCTATACGGATCATAAAAGCCTCAAATATTTCTTCACTCAAAAAGAACTCAACATGTGGCAACGACGATGGCTTGAGTTGTTGAAAGATTATGATCATACCATCCAATACCATCTTGGAAATACAAACTTAGTAGCTGATGTATTGAGTAGAAGATCATATGCGGGTACGAGTGCAATATGTCAATGCAAAGACCCATTTTGTATGACTTGGAAAGGATGGAAATAGAGTTAAAGACTCTAGGGACCCATGTGATGATGGAAAATATACGAGTGGAACCGACTTTAATCGATAAAGTTAAAGTCGCCAAACTACGCACTGGAGTCGATGCGTATGAAGAAGAAAGTGCAAGAAGGTTCTATTCTGGAAGCAAGAATCGATGAAGAAGGAATACTTCGAGTCAACTTCAGACTTCATGTTCCTAAGGATTCTGACTTGAAGTATAAAATCATGATGGAGGCGCACAACACACCGTTTGCAATCCATCATGGGAGTACCAAAATGTATCGTGATCTTTGACATACATTTTGGTGGAGCAATATGAAGAGAGAGATAGCGGGTTTATCTCAAGGTGTCTAACTTGTCAACGAAGTCAAGCGAGAGCATCAAGTGCCAAAAGGTCCATTGCAACCACTTGAAATTCCGAATGGAAGTGGGAGCACATTACCATGGATTTCAAGCATCGGTCTTCCCAACGTTTCTCAAGGCATAGATGCGATTTGGGTCATTGTTGATAGATTGACCAAGTTCTCTCATTTCTTACCGATACGAGAAACTTTTACACTTGAACGTCTTGCTAGTATGTACATAAATGAGATCGTAAGATTACATGGTATGGCAGTATCCATAGTTTCTAATCGAGACCCAAGATTCACTTCAAGATATTGCGTTAGTTTGCAAAAAGTTATGGGCTTGAATTTATGATTTAGTTCGGCATATCATCCTCAAACGGATGGCCAGTCGTAAAGGACTATTCAAACTCTTGAAGATTTATTAAAACTCTGTGTCCTTGACTTCAAGGGAAGTTGGGACAACTTCTTACCATTGGTGGAGTTTTCCTACAACAACAGTTATCAAGCAAGTATTGGCATGGCTCCATTTGAGGCGTTGTATGGAAGAAAGTGTCGTTCTCCAGTATGCTGGGATGAGGTAGG
This sequence comes from Panax ginseng, assembly GCA_020205605.1. Taxonomy (NCBI): domain Eukaryota; kingdom Viridiplantae; phylum Streptophyta; class Magnoliopsida; order Apiales; family Araliaceae; genus Panax; species Panax ginseng. The sequence goes on from CM035129.1 coordinate 96,997,117, forward strand.
TGAAGCAATGTTGTTGGGACCGAATTTGGTATGTATGACTACAAAAAAGATTCAAACGATCCGACAACGTATAAAAACCTCACAAGATCGACAAAAGTGTTATGCTGATCTTCATTGAAAGGACGTGGAATTCAATATTGGAGATCATGTGTTGTTACGTGTTGCTCCATGGAAAGGAGTTACAAGATTTGGAAAGGGAGGAAAGCTCAATCCTTGATTCATTGACCCATTTTTAATCCTCGATCAAGTAGGAACTGTGGCCTATAGACTCGCCTTACCGCCAAGTATGTCTCTTATTCATAACATTTTTCACATATCTATGTTACGTATATATGTGAAAGACCCGAACCATATTATTGAATTAGAAAAAGACTAGATAGAGGAAGATTTAACGTATGAAGAGGTACCTATTAAAATCTTAGATAAGAAGGATCATATTCTACGCTCTAAAGTTATACCTCAAGTCAAAGTTTTGTGGAGAAACCACGATGTTGAGGAAATGACTTGGGAGTTAGAATCTGAAATGAAATCAAGGTATCCTCACCTCTTCAATATACCAGGTATGCACCCTAATTTCGAGGACGAAATTTCATAAGAAGGGGAAGTTGTAAGACCCCAACTTTTATGAATAAAGAATAATTTTCTCGAAATATATTTTTTGAATATTATGGTGTGGATTTGATATAATGTTATAGTTGTGGGTAATATTTACAAATTTTGCAAAGTAAGCAAGTGGTTATAAAATATTCAATTGGTCGGGGAATATTCGTTTTAACAGGGAATATTCATACGACGACACAATCATTGGTGGACCCCACAACGGAAGTATTGTCGTAGTTAGAAAATGACATAATTATCTTTTTAAAAATAACGGCAAAAGTTTTACTGATTAAATTGTTGAACTACCCTAGTAGTAAAAAATGCGATAATATGGGTGGTTGCATAAGCAAACCAGTATTGATTATCGATGCTTTACGTGAGAAGTCACTCGATTATACTCAATTATTGCTACAAGAATTGTCGCATCATATCTCTCATATTATTGATTCGCTTATTGTCACAAAGATCATCCTAATAATATGATATATTATTAAATCAATAATTGAGAGGACAAAGTTATTCATATTATTAAATTGCAATATTTACAATGTCTAGAAGTTACATCAAGGAGAGGTTTGGTCATCTAATCATGCGGCGCCAATAAGGAGAAATCCTTATTGAAAGCCCCTCTTCCCGAACGACACGGTTGTTAAATATTGTGCGTTATAATATTAATGATGAATAAGTTCGTGTTGATTAAAGATGAAATTGATAGTTCTATTGTGTTGGAATTATTAGTGTTAGTGGAAATCTATATTTATTTCGATATTAATTGATGTCTGGAAGTTTTACTGACTAGTCGGGTAATTAATCGGATAAATGAGCAATTAATTGCTATTAATTCACATGATTATAACTATTTATTCACATGTGTGTACTATTGATTCACATTCTTGTACTATTAGGGGAGTTGGTGCAAGATTGATAATACTTGCATAACTAAGTTAAAATGGAGGTATAGATGGAGGTACAATTACTGTAATTTGTATTTTCACATGATTATAACTATTGATTCACATGATTGAACTATTGATTCACATTATTTACTATTAGGGGAGGTGGTGCAAGTTTGATAATACTTGCAGGACTAAATTAAAAATGAAAGAAAACTTAAAGGTATTGTACTGTAATATTTCGAGCCCCAAAACGTGCAATTATCGAAACTATATTTTCCTATAAATAGAAGCTCATTCTTCCTTCATTTCTCACCAATTCACTAAAGCTTTAGAGCAATGTCGACGTCGGGATTTTTGAGTGTCCCTTTTCGTTACTTGTTTTTTGGTATTCTCATGTTAATGTGAGATTTGTTTAAAGAAACAAGTGAAAAAGGTCCGACATGTATAATGTCGACGATTTGACTTTAAGAGTCGCCAGTTGGTGTATTTAACCAGTTGCACCAACGCAACCAAAAAGGTTTTCACATTGACCCAGTATTTTGACACTGCTAAACGAGTTTGTGAAATCGAGATTCATTTTAGGTCCGGGGGCTTGGTTATGCGGAGGGAAGGTGTTAGGCACCCCCCGACATCCGTGTTACCACGGTGACCGCCACTTCTCAAAGAAATTGTTATATGAATGTGTGTGTTTGTGTGTGTGTGTGGATCAATGTGCAATTATTTGAAAGTAGTGTGAGGCCTCGTTTGCACCTATACACACAAGGTTTGAATTTTATAGTAAAATTCAGTTTTAACCAAGATATATCAATGAAGTTTTGTAAAAGAGGTTTTTCAAACCCTGTGCTCAATAGGACTTGAGACCTTTTCATACTTCCATTTTATTATTAAATGTTCTACTTTTGTTTGCTTTTATTTTCTAGATACGAAGCATTCTAGAAAATAATATCTGACAATCTTCAACTCCTCATGGGCATGACAACCATCCAAGGAAATTCGTACATCATAAAATACTCGCATGTCGCTTAAAGCTAAAAATGTCCATCATGGGAACCGAATCTAGATTCAATGAACCGAACTCTGTGATCACATGATTCCTAGGCTCACATGATCTTTGCAATTTGTATGGAAAGCGATAGCGCTTATATATATAAAGCTATAAATATATATATACAAACATGATCACCACCACGAAGCAACTCCATGGGGATCGAAATGTAAATATATAAAAGTAGTATATATATATATATATATATATATATATATATATATATATATATATATATATATATATATATATATATATATATATGGACATGATCAATCGCCATTTAAGTAAACTCCATGAGGATGAAATGTAAATAAAGTTGTAAAGCGATCAATCGCCACGAAGTAAACTCCAGTGCAGACAAAATGTAAATAAAAAGCGTAAAAAGGCCACGTAAGTAAACTCTGTGCCCCGACAGAAATGTAAAGATATAAATATGTACAAATATATATATAAGCAAAGCACGACTGGAGGTAAATCCGTGCTCATCGGATATGTCCGACAAAGAATTATATATATATATATATATATATATATATATATATATATATATATATATATATATATATATATTAATAAACGCATTGGGATGTAAAATCCAGGCTCATCGGATATGTCCGACTGCAATTATATATATAAGTATATATATATATATAATCAATTTAAACGCTCCAGACCGAAGTCTACGCTCAATCGAGGCATAACTCGATAATGTTAGTCCATATATATGAAATATATACATATATTAGTATATATATACAGACAGAAATGAAAACCAAGGACCAAAGTCTGGGCAAACGCACACAACACGACTCTCAATGTGTATAACAGTGTGCTATATGAGAAGAAGGTTTTATAAAATATAAGAAGGCTTACAGTGGGCTGCCAAAGTAGACTTCTATGACTTTAAATGGATAAACACTCAGCTTCCGCCGGATAAAATATAGCTATATGTGAGCTAACTAGTGTTTAAAGAAGAAGAAACACTCAAAAGATGTGTATGTAGAGTAAAATGGACAAGGCTTCCCCGCCTTTTTCATTCTCTCCTCTCTCTAAAATGGCTGACCCAAGCCTTGTATATATAGACGGATGGCCACAGGTACACCTGTGGTAGCCGCAGTTGTACCTGTGACTGGTCGTGGTGGATTCGAGCCTCGCGGGTCCAGTCATCTCGTAGTACGTGCAGTCGTGCACTGTAATGTCCACTCAAACTTGCAGAACTTCAATCCGAGCATCTGAATGAGGTATATCTGACCTTCTTCAGACCGCTTGTGTCAAGAGTTACATAATGACATGGATTAGAGGTTGTACGAAGTCAGGAAGAGGGGTCTATGCCCATGGTCTTCAAGCTACAAATTCTATCCAAAGTACTGCCACACGCAATAGTCACTCGGGATTATCAATCCTCGGTTCTTGTGGGACATTGTTGGATGTATGTATGATGTGTTGAGACGACGTGCCATTTGTCGAAGGAACAAGATGACGTTTGACTCCTTGCTGGGGTTAATGCTGGTTTGAGTTGAAAGTAGACGTTGCTCAGGGTTACAGCTGGGATTGGACTACTTTTTGGTATGTCGCGATATCATCTTGTTGACGTGGTAAGATGACGTTGTGACTCCTCACCGGGGTTATCGCCGGTTTAAGCGGAAAGTAGACGTTGCTCAGGGTTACATCTGAGATTGGACTACTGCTTGTTTGTATGTCTCACTATCATCTGTGGATGTTCCTGTCTACCCGTTGTTATCTCCGGGTCTGAGGTGTGTGTTCCTTGACAGGATGTTGGTGGTTGAAGTTGATTGCATATGTTTGAAACAAGCATTTCCGGGGTTACTGCCAGAACTGCAATGGCATCTCTTGGGGCTATCACCAAGGATGGGGTTGCTACTACCATTGTTTCTCTAGGACTGGAACTGAGCGTCGCGATGTTATCGCCGAGACAGAACTGTCCTCTCTGGTGTTGTTGTCGATCTTTTGATCTGCATATCTCGGGGTTATCTCCGAGATTGGAAATGACATTCCCGGTGTGTGTTTCGGGTTTTGAGATGACGTTCCTGGGTTGTGTTCTGGGTTGGAACTGAACTTCTGGTAGTATCCGGAATGGATGTAATCTGTCTTTCAGGGTTATCTCTAAAAGACGAATCTACCCTCCTGCAATGTTAGTAATAGGAGTGCAAAAAAAATTGAGTGTACAGATGCCACTCTTTATTATATTCGTGCAATGCAAGGCATGGATAAGATAAAGAATACTAGACACTTGAAATGCAAGCAAGATAAACATGATGATACATGCAGCAACATGATGCAAATGCATGTAGAATGCATGAGTGATTGTTAGGTAATCCTGCTAGGATGACAATCAGTGATGGCTTGGACATGCGATCCAAGTTTCCAAGGATGTTGACGTTGGGGATATCACCAAAGACTTGAATCCTAGACACTGGCTTATACTCCATAGAGGTACCTCTTATATGGAAGTGATCTGTGGGGATAAAGGCTTTGTCTGTTTGAGGAAGTGTATAACATGTTCCCTCATACTGTCGGAGTTACTACCAACAGTGTTGTCGGTGCCAGGGTTGTCTGACCTTTGTTGATGTGTGTATCACAGGATAGATCCCTGTTGGGTGCATTGTCAAGGCTGCTTGACCTTCATTGATGTATGTGTCAATGGTAGCATTGTGTTGTAGCCCATGCTGGGTAAGGTTACGTCGATGGGTTTATTTGCCCTCGGCTGATATGACATCAAGGCTTCTTGACCTTCATTAATGTGTGTATCAATGGTTACATTGCATTGTGACCCCCACCGGGGACACGTAGATGTTTGAAGGATGTGCGTTGTGAACCCCGCCGGGGATATATAGATGCTTGATAACTTCGGCATTGTAACCCCCGCCAGGGAGGTTTGATATTTCATGGTTTTTGCGTTGTAACCCCCGCCGGGGATACGTCAGGGTTACCTGACACTCATTGACGGCATCGGACCTTTGTGGGGTATTACCGACATGATCTATGAAAGCTGAGCTCATTGGTATAGTATAACTTGCATTCAGGTGAATACCTTTGAGATGACGGGAGTTTAACTCTGACCGACGAAAACCAGGATTTCAGGCTATTCTGCTCAATCGCATAACATTTTTATTCCTGATTTGGCCTTTTCAGCTTGTGAGACCTCCTTTGCAACTCTAACTGGAGCGAGCCATAGGTGTGGGACCCATGTAGGGGGATGCAGGTGTACCTGCAGGAGGCCATGAGTTAGCTTCTGACCACCGTGCATGTATAGGTGGCTGGTTGCTTTCATAAGTCATTTGCAAGTTGCGCAACGAAGGAAATCCGAGAGCTCTTCTTCAGATCTGCTGAGTTCGGGCAACTTTTTGCATATTCTGTCATAGTACAAGCGTTCTTCACTGTACTGGTAACACATGCATGTATTTTTTTTTCCAATTTTTGTCCGTTAGAAAATGACTTATCGCATGAAATGCATTTAGACACATAGTAGAAAATATGCATGCTGATATGACTTGATAAAAAATATTCAACATAGCAAATGTTAGTATTAAAACATGCTGAACATAATGATGTGAAAAAGTTTGACTTTTGAAACAGTCAAATTGGCACCTTTTACTATCATTTCTTATCCTATCTGAGGACAAATGAGTAAAGGTAAACAAGCAAAATAATTCTGGTAATTAGACTACACTTACAAATTTTTTCTTCACGCAATGTATTGATGCATCACAGGGATGTATATGATTACATGCAGTGTGCTTCTTGAATGGCCACTTAGTCATGCCTATGTTCATGTGGATAGTCCCATGTACAAAGGGGCTATGGCAAATTTTTCCCAAAATGTAGGTATTGGATAGTCATGCATTTTTAACTCTACTATAAATGTATGTTAAAGCAATGCATGCATGCATGTAATCATAAAATGCATTTTGAAAAGACTCTAGGTAAGAAATTACCACACCCTTTCTAAGGTGATTTGGAGACTCGTTGTCCAGATATTATAGATCCAGACCAGCCAAGTAGTTCCCGCGGGACCACTTCTGGTGTACGGAGGAGGGCTTTTGAAGAGCCTCAACGCCATTCTATTAGACAGCCTCGTCTTTTGGCGGAGGCGGTGATTCGACCTATTCGGTTTGAGGTGCCAAATGTCGAGGACGAGGAGGAGGATGCACCGATCGAGGTTCCTGCTCCTGCTATACGTGTTCCCCATAGGGAATTTCCAGGTATTCAAGTGGCGAACCCAGACCTTCTGGGTGACTTGAGTAGGCATCCTTCAGTATACCTGCACACAAATGAGGTATGAAGTTAGATCTTTAATCTTCCTTATTTCTTATTGATGAGGAGTCAAGGAGTCTGATGTTGATCTTCATTTGATGTAGGTTCCCAGCTTCACACAGCCTCGAGGGAACTAGTTTAGCATCCACTCTATGTATTAGGCCTTGTATGATGACTACAGAGCGATCGTCCATGGTTGGGGATTCAGGAGGTTCTTCTCCATTCTACCCAATCGCTATCCCTGGGGTTACCTCAGGGCATTGTCTGAGCGATGGTTTCACCAGACTCAGTCACTCCATTTGCTGGACTGTGAGGTGATGATGACGCCGATGGATTTGCGGTTTATCACATGTATGGAGTTTGGAGGGGATCCAGTGCCTTGCATGACGGATATCACCCCTACTACCGTCAGATCCTTGTTGGGAGTTCGACAGAGAGGCGCTAAGGGCGGGGACTGTCAGACAGTCCTTTGAGCGTAGATGCTATAAGCGGGTTGTTGAGTGAGCCTATACCCGATGATGTGAGAGTTAGGGATCGCATTCTTCGGCGATTGTTCCTAATGATCATTAGGGGCTGCTTCATAGAAAATAACTCTTCTACGGTGTCCTTCGCTTTGATCAGCGCCACTTGACACGTGGACCGTATAGGAGAGTATGATTGGGGTTCCTAGACCTTTGCTTACTTCCTCAGGGGAATGCGCATGCGATCGCAGGACTTGACCGAGGCATGGTTAGGATTCTACCCATTTCTACTGGTGAGTGTTTCTCTTGTCTTTTCCCATGTATGGGTTAAGAGTGTTGACCGACGGCAGATGTTTGCCTTTGTGTTGGCGCTTTGGGCCTATGATGGACTTCCTTGTTTAAGTCACCGCGAGTGTGTTTAGGTTTAGACACCTATCCACGAGGGCGGAGATGGAATTATTCCATCTTGGCGGAGGTCCCTGTTCTTTGAGGGTTTCACTCATTATCGCTTTCTGATTTGGAGCTATTGACGGATGTAATGTAATCACATGGATTCCCTACTCGGAGAGCATTAGGAGTTGGTTTTGAGGATGGGTACCATTTGGGTAGAGTATGTCATTTCCACCCGCAGGATTCCTCTCTTCACAGATGGAGGATGGGAGCTCTATTTAGGAGAGTGGGCTATTAGGAGCACTATATGAGAGATTCGTATACCGATCTTGCCTCCTGCCAGGCGTTATTGACTTGTTTCGCAGTCACCCGTCATTGACATCCCACTGATGAGGATTAACGGTTTTACATTGTTAGAGGGCCCCTGTTCTCAGGAGATGTTCCAGTATTAGTGGATCCCTCGTACGATTGGAGCTCAGACCCGCGCCACACAGTTTATGGGGGATATGGTTCCAGGATCCGTGATGATGACGGATTGGCTAGCTTGTATCAAAGATCCGACTCATGTGACACAGATTGACAGATTAACTCGGCAGCTGGACCGGTCACATCTTTTCATTTGGCATTTGGGCAGAGTTCCTGCAGAGGTAGATACTTTTGATCCTTCCAGCTCTGGCATTGGTCCCTCAGGTGACCCATATGGTTTTGTTGGCGCAGATCCTCCCTTGTATCGGCCTGACATCCCTGTAGATAGAGATCTAGTGACTCAGGAGGAGTTACATCAGGTGGACAAGATCAATTATGTAGACATCGACACTCTTGACTTTTTCTGATGTATTTCTTGCTATCTCTTTTGATAGGCCTCTGTTGTATGTTGGGTAGCTTCGCCCCATTTCCCTGTATTTTAGATGTACAGAGATGTATTAGATGATGATATACTTAGGAATGTATGTACAGTTTTCCATTCCCTATATCATATTGCCATCTATTGTATTATACATGTTATTATGTTATGCATATGTATGTATGTCCAGAGATATTCAGCATTGACCCCTGGATGGTCATATAACACGTCTCGTACAGATGTCTTCTTTGACAGTTAGCCGTATTGATCATACCCCACCATTTGTGGTGGTAGCTGGTATGCGATCATGGTATGATAGTATATCACCATCATACATGGTGATCGTAAATGATTTGCTGCAGCATACTATGACCCTATTGATGTTTCAGGTTCCTCCAGGATTTGTAGAGGGCATGCTAGAGCACTGGGTACCGGATAGACATGTTTTCTGATTTGGGACCCGTGAGTTGACTCCTACTTTGGAGGAGTATGCACGGTTAACGATGCTGCTTCTGGATAGACCTTGCGTGCATATGGCTATTGGAGACATGAGCAGACAGTTCATGACCCTCACCGGATTGAGACGTAGAGTGGTCCAGGACAAGATTACATCCGACCACGTGATATCCCAACATTTCTTGTTTGATAGGTTTGGCTCTGAGGACACCTATGCACGACATTCTGGGGATTTCACCACACTGGAGGACCATTGGCGTTCAGCCAGAGTAGATGTATTGCTTCTATGAGTATTGTCATACGTCTACATGTCGCGGTACATGGATGAGCTGGATATCGGCGTCATTATGGCAGTGAGAGCTCTCAGGGAGGGTCGTACCATTGTACCGATGATTATCATAGAGACCTTGAGGTCAGCTACATACTACTGCACTTATCCGCCGTGGAGTGTTTACGAGTAGCTAGTGTCATCTTGCCAGATGTGTGGTTTATGTCACACTTGAGACCGATTGGCACATTTAGACATCATGGATTTTGTTTCACCCATGACATAGCCATGACGTATTCCTTCCAGCCTGCGGAATGTACGGATGCTGCATCGTTGTCCGCTTTCCTGGTAGGGCTTAGAGATCCATTTGATATATTGTCGTTTTCAGGGCTCAGCTCACCCTACAGCTTCATTACTCATGCTCCAGGCATGGATTATCTCCCTCTGGCTGGATTGAGGGGCATGATCACTTACCACCCACTGGCCATGATGTGTCAGTTTGACCAGTTTTAGGATTTCCATCCGTATGAGAGGGTAGTGAGTCAGCGCTTTGCGTCACACCGTTTGTCAGCGGAGGATAGATCCAGGTTGTATGCCTGTTGGGATCAGTGAGAGCTGGCTAATTTTTCTGTCAGTCATCCAGATGGTTCTGCAGAGTATTCTGCATGGATGGAGACAAAGACTGCATCGGCTGCGGCAGTATCCACGGTGTAGGGGACTGATTATGACGATGAGGAGCCTATAGAGTGGGCTATTATTCCCACCGATGATTTAACTGCTGGGCTGCCAGCATTTGTGATGGATTCTCCCACCCCGAGTGCTATTGTTACCCAGTATTCGGCACAACATTTGGAGTTGAGCTTACATCTGATGACCTATGATAGAGATCAGGCTAGGGCCGCAATGTTGACAACTCTTGATGAGAGAGATACTGCTCTGTTGGAGAGGGATGAGGCTAGATCAGCCAGGGATGCATTGATTGGGGAGCGGGATGTCGCCTTATCTACTAGGGATGTGGCCATTGCAGATAGTACTTCCGTTAGATCCCAGATGGCTGTCAATCTGACTGACATGAGTGCTTACATTGATGAGCATTATGCAACCATGCAGTTAGCCTCTGATCTACTAGCTCATGTAGATACCCTTGGGCAAGAGCTTGCAGTGCTTCCTTCGTCTTCAGAGAGGGATGCTATGTTAGATCTGATAGTTCGCATGTATACAGATCTGTAGATAGCTTTGTATTTTCCTGCACAGACTAGCTTAGCCATTTTGTCATGTATAGCACAGATGTATATATCAAACAGTATTATGTATGGCAGGAAAATATATTTTGATTCACTTCCCTTTTAGTTATGCCTTGATACTTGCTTGATGTTTGCATGTTTCTCTAGGGCCTTATGATCTTGATGCATTCTGAACTTATCCTTGATAGATGGACATTGAGACGTCGCAAGATCTCTCAGAACGGATCGTTGATTTTTGTAAATCCCTACCATCTTTGGTGTATTGGGACTGGTATCTGTATGGAATGTGGAGAGGAGGGTGGTTTCTTCCTCTCTGAGATTGACCGCACCACAGATGGTCGCCAGTACTTCTATTTGTGAGAAGCCTAGTTAATTCCATCTCTTATGGGTTGGTATTGCTCTTTGAGGCACGATCGCGACTTAGATGGTCACCGAATCTTCTATTTGTGAGAAGAGGTTGATAATTCCATCCCTTTGATCTGGCCCGATGAAATGGGGCGAATTAAAGATTGATCCCGATCAGGTGTGACAAGTACGTTGTTCGGGTAGGGGTTAGATCGCATCATGAATGGTCGCCACGTACGTCTCTATTGAAGAGGAGATCAAGTCTACGTGAGTTCAAACCTAGTGTGGGAGCTTCAACGAATGCGGAAAGCGTAAGGGTGTAGAAGTATTTTGTTGTTTTGTTGTTTTGTAAAGAAAGGTAGAAATGTTTTGTTGTTTTTCTTTATTGCGGCCAAGACCATATAGCATATGGTTTCCTCGTACCCGGGGTGTCAGGGAGATCAGGTTGACGTAGTTCGCCCCTCAGGACGAATTGAAGGCGAAGAGAAGTGTGAATCCCATGTGCAGGCTATACTACAGGGAGAAGAAAGTTTAATCCCATAATGGGGACAAACTGCAAGTTTGTAAAAAGTTTGATCCCGTCCTCAGGACAAACTACAGGCATGGAAAAGTTTAATCCCGTCTTCAGGATAAACTGCAGGTGTGAAAGGTTCAATCCCGTCTTCAGGATAACCTAAATTGAGAAAGGTTTAATCCCATCTTCAGGATAACCGAAACTGTATGGAAGGTTTGGAATGAAGTAAAACCAGGTTGCTGGCTTGAAATGTATGTTTCCCTAAGGGGCAGAAGAGCATGTAAAAAGGGTGAAAGGGTTCAAAACCGGAATGACTGGTGATTTGGTGACCAAAACCAGGATGTTTGTTTGATGGTAACTTCAGACATAGTACCGTTTTATGGTGTCCGAGTTAATAAGCTATGGAAATTCATCGCCATCCATTTCCTGCAATCTGAGAGCACCTCCTGTCAATACTTCTTTGACAACAAATGGGCCTTCCCAGCTAGGAGCGAATTTTCCCTTAGACTGATCTTGGTTGTTAATGATCTTCTTCAAAACAAAGTCATGTTGTTTAAATTGCCGTAGTCGAACATTTCTGTTGTAGGATCATGCAATCCTTTGTTGATATAACTGACCATAGAAGATTGTCGCGGTTCTCCTTTGGTCTATCAGAGACAATTGGTGATACCTGTCTTGTACCCATAGGTCATCATCCAACTGAGCATCCATCAATACTCTGAGGGATTCCATTTCCACTTCTATGGGGAGCGCTGCTTCCATCCCATAGACTAATGAGTAGGGGGTTGCCCCAGTGGAAGTTCGCATGGAAGTTTTGTACGCTAATAAAGTCAGATGCAAACGGTCAGGCCATCCTTTGTGATTAGCGGACATTTTCTGCATGATCTTTTTTTTATGTTTTTATTAGTCGCTTCAACAGCACCATTCATCTTTGGACGGTAGATGACAGAGTTGAGGTGTTTGATGTGGAATTTTTTGCATAACTCCTCCATCATTTTGTTGTTGAGGTTCTTAGCATTGTCTGACATAATAACCTCTGGTTGTCCATATCGACACATGACATTGTTTCTAATGAAAGCAATGATAACTTCTTTAGTAACCCTGGGGAGGATGCTACTTCTACCCATTTAGTGAAGTAATCGATCATGGTGAATATGAATCGATGTCCATTACTGGCTTTGGGCTCGATGGGCCCGATCACGTCCATTCCCCACATTGAGAAGGGCCATGGCGAACTCATATTGTGGAGTTCCTTGGAGGGCGTGGATAGCATTCCCATGAATCGGCATTGATAGCACCTCTTGACGTGATCATCACGATCGACTTTGAGTGTAAGCCAATAATGTCCTGCTCGAGAATTTTCTTGACAAGTAAGGGTCTACTTTCATGTGAGGGTCAGTATACTCCACCATGGATCTCATCCATGAGTCATTGAAGCTTGGTCTTTGTCCGGACATCTAAGGAGACCTAATCCGCATCTCTTTTGTAGAGTGCATCTCCGCTCAAGTAGAATTTCATAGCAAGTCGATGAATCTGCCTCTTCGCAGTTAAGCTCGCCTCAGCTGGTGTAGATCCATCTCGTAGATATTCCTTGATGTGCTGATACCAAGGATTTTGGATGGGAGGTAGCTCATCCGATACTTCTCCAACGTAATTCCCATAGGCTGGGGCTTTTTGGAGAGCAAACGTGATGCTTGGCATGTTTTCCTTGTCAGGTATGTAAACCAAGGAGGCCAACGTTGCTAATGCATCTGCAAAATCATTCCTATTATGAGGAATGGTAGAAAGGAGATTTCTTCGAACTCCAAAGCCATCTGTAAAACTTGCCGATGGTAAGGCAGCAAATGCAATTCTTTGGTTTGATAGATTCCTATGGATTGCTTGATTACCAATTTGGAATCCCCAAAGACAGTTAACCGCCTGATGCCCATTGAACGGGCAAGTTTTAGACCCATGATACAACCTTCATACTCAGCTGTGTTATTGGTGCTGACAAACTGCAATTTGATGGCGACGATATCGCCTCTCCCGTCATCGGATATTAGGACCGCTTCGGCCCGAGAGCCTTCAGATTAATGACTCCATCAAAATACATTCTCCACGTTCGGCATGTATTGTACTAATGTTGTAGCTGAATTGTCATTACTCCTTCATCAGGGAAGTAAGTTTCTAAGGGTTTGTAATCCCCTGTAGGTGCGGCGGCCAGTTGATCCGCAATTCCTTCACCTTTGACAGACTTTTTCATCACATAAACGATGTCAAATTGCTGTAGGATCAACTGCCATCTGGACAATCGACAATTTAGTATGGGTTTGCTGAACATATACTTGAGAGGATCCACGCGGGATATGAGATGGGTTGTGTGACCATGGAGTTAATGTTGTAACCTCATGGAAGCCCATGCTAAAGCACAACAAGTCTTCTCGATTAGAGTGTACTTGTTTTCACTGATGCTGAATCTTTTGCTAAGGTAATAGATAGCTCGTTCTTGGCCTCTATTTTCTTTTTGCCCCAGTATGCATCCCATAGCATTGCCATTTATGGACAGGTACATGAACAGAGGAACATCATCCCTGGGAGGTACCAAAACAGGAGCGTTAATCAATTGCTCTTTGATTGTGAGGAAGGCTTTCTGACACTCATCCTTCCATTTCATAGAGGAGTTCTTCCTTAACAGCTTGAAGATTGGGTCACAGGTTGCTGTGAGTTAAGAAATGAATCTGTTAATGAAGTTGATCCTTCCCAAAAATCCCCATATTTCCTTCTCTGTCTGAGGAATGGGCATTTCTTTGATGGCCTGGATTTTGGTAGGATCCAGTTCAATCCCTTTGTGGCTGACTAGGAAACCTAGCAACTTGCCTGACTTAACACCAAAGGCGCACTTGGCGGGATTCAACTTCAAGTTGTACTTATGCAACCTGTTGAAAAGTTTTGTGAGATGGTCTAAGAGGTCCTCCTCCTTCCGGGATTTGACAATGATGTCATCCACGTAGATCTCTATCTCTTTGTGCATTAAATCGTGGAAAAGAGCCATCATAGCTCGCTAATAGGTTTCCCCAGTGTTGATGAGGCCAAATGACAACCGTCTGTAACAAAAGGTTCCCCAAGGACGGATGAAAGCAGTTTTCTCATGATCTTCCTCATCGACCATAATTTGATGGTACCCCGCAAAGCAATCAACAAAGGAGTACATGTCGTATTGAGCAGTATTGTCAATAAGAATGTGGATAAAGGGCACCGGAAAGCTATCTTTAAGGAAAGCTTTGTTCAAATCCCGATAATCCACGCAAACTCGCACCTTTCCCCCTGGTTTAGGCACGGGAACAGTGTTGGATATCCACTCCGGATATGTAGACACCATGATGATGCCAGCTTGAAATTGTTTCACAATTTCTTTTTTAACTTTTAAACTCCATTCAGGTTTCAATCGCCTGAGTTTTTGTATAACTGGCTTGAATCCTTCTTTAATGGGAAGGCGATGAAGAACAATGTCAGTGGATAAACCCACCATGTCTTCATGAGACCATGCAAACACATCCTGGAATTGGGTTAATAGTGCAACCATCTCATTCCATTGATTTATGGTAAGGTGTGAACCAATCTGGATTAGCTTAGGGTTGTCTAAGGTTCCGAGATTGAAAGGAGTGGTTTGATCAAGATTGGGTTTGGATTTATCTACGACCCATTCCTTAATCTCTTGAGGTGACTCAATGTCCTCTTGGATGTCCATCAAGTCTGAGTCTAACTTTACATCAAAGTTATAGCCCTTGTGGAGAGAAGGCACCTCATCAGCAAGTACATGCACATCTAAATTAAGAGTCCTGAAACAAAAGATGTTTTCACTTAATATATGCAACTGTTCGATCATACAAAAGTGTTAGCATGTACGTGATAAAATAACTGCTAGTGTTGTAAAGGAAAGCAAGCAATTAAAGTTATCTACAGGGCAGAGGGATTTTCTTCCCATTTTACCCTCGTCGACCAATGCATGGAGTGCTGCTCCAATTGTCGAGGGCAAAGTCCTGAAGGACTGCAATGATAGAAGGATCGTCATTGTCCTCCTTCTCCCGAATGATAACCATGACATCTGGGCAATCATCGTCTGGGGTGTATCTGTTGGTATGTTCATCATGAACAATGATGCGAATGCCTGCCATCATTAAGGCAATGTCATGTTTACATTTCCATTTGTTTTCTTCTGTCTCGGGATCAGGAATCAGCACCTCTTTTGCTTCGATTGGCACTGGTTTTGGAAACAGCATAGTCGCAACATGGGCTAACACCTTTATTGGAGATTGCATTAACTCATGAGGTAAAGGTATAGAAAATCGTCGTGAGACGTAAGTTTGAGGAACCTGCTTGTGCTTATGAGGATTCCTGTGACTGGAACTAGCAGAATAGCCTAGTACGGTTGTTTCAATTTGACTGGACATTTGAATAGGGTGCATAATACCCTGCTTATCTTTACCGAGCCCTTGTCCAGGTTGATGACCCAATGACATTATTTCTTGAGTGGCCGACATAACCTCAGCAGAAATCTTGGGTACGGGAAGTGGCGCTCCAATAGAATGGTATTGCGTATTACTCACTTCCAAAGTATGGAAACTGGCAGGTTCAACTTCTGAATTAAAGCTGATAATTGGTAGAATTTCTTGTTCAAGATAATCCAGCTCAGCGTTGACAATGACTAGACTGTTGTTGATGATTTATTTGAGTTGTTGATGTAGTGTGGATGGAACAGCTCCAACCATGTGTATCCATGGTCTCCCCAATAGCAGGTTGTATCCTGAATCTATCTTAAGGATGTGGAAGGATACATTGAATGTATTTGGACCAATCTCAATTGGCAATTCAATATTTCCGACGATATTTCGTCGGGATCCATTAAAAGCTCGGATGACCGTATGGCTGCTTTGGATCCGCTTGAGATTGATATTCATTTTTACCAAGGTGGAATAAGGACAAATATTTAGAGATGAGCCTCCATCTATTAATACTCCTGCTAGCATATACCCGAAAGATAACACTGCGATGTGCAACGGCTTGCAATGATCGGTCCCTTCGGGAGGTATATCGTCATTAGTGAAGGATATCACATTGCTGCTGAAAATGTGATCAACCAAATGTTGAAATTTTTCCACGTCCACTGATTTTGGCAAGTAGGCTTCTTCTAAAACCTTCAACAAGATCTTCCGATGATTCTCAGAAGAGAAAACTAAATCCAGTATTGAAATATGGTGTGGAGCTTCTTGCAAGCTTAAAACCACTTTGACTTCATTATGACCCATAGTACGGAGGAATTTTTCAATCTTCTCCATGGGCGATTTCCCCTTTGCTTCACAAGTAGGTTTGATAACCCGTTGAGGAAGGTACATTGGATTTTCTTTCTAACCTTTGTAGCGATAGTATGAGACGTGGATCCTTGACTTCTCCATAATTCCATGGAACTTTGTGCAAGGTGATAACGAGATGTTAATGATGCTGCAAGGTAAAGGAATTGGCTTGGGTGCGGCCACTTTCAAAGGATTGTCAGCTCCTTTGAGTTGAATTGGTTGTATGGGAAATACTTTGACAGTCTCATCATTCACTTCAGAGATAACTGCTACTGATCCCTTCCATTGGATAGGGCATGCATTCCCACCCTTGAGTTGCACAGTGTAATTATCTGCTATTTGCAGGACACCGCTATCAATAAGATTCTGAATAAGATGGCGGAGTGCCCAAATTCTTCTTCGTCTTTATTCTGGCGAGAATGTGAATGATATTGACACATTTTATCAGGATTGAACCGCCCTGAGCGGGGATTGATGGGAGGGAGAAGGAATGTGATTCTTCCTTCATTGATCAACATTTGAAGTATCTCTTCTATAGACTGGCCCAGATAGGTGAATTCCCTTTGATTGGAAAAATCCCGATGGGCTTTAGCATTTTCTCGCTTTGCAACCTTATCCTCCATAGCTTCACTTTCTGAAGGTGTTGATGGAGCATTTATAACAAATGGAAGGAGATGTGCATGCTCATGCTTGATTAATTGGCGTGTGACTTGATGCTGATGGGTCACCAGTTCTGTCAATTGCTCAATTTGTTTGGAAAGAGCTTTAATCTTTCGTTCCATAGTAAATTGAAACTTTGCATAATCCCATTTGTCAACACCGTCTTTGATGGGTTGGGACGATTCTCCATTGGAACCTTGTACAGTGCTCCAACTGATCATGTTGACCTCTTTTTCTTTGTGCTGGGGAAGAGGGTTGTCTTGCACATGAGGTTGATCTGGTTTGGTGACTACAATCTCACTGTTATCTATTAGATCCCGAATCTTATGTTTCAAGGCCCAATAATCTTGAGTATCATGTCCGGGTGCCCCGGCATGATAAGCACACTTCCGAGTAGCATTAAAACCCCTGCCATTAGGGTTGGCTGGTGGAAGAAGATGTGTAATTTTCTTCTGAGCAGTCAGAAGAGCAAGAATGTTCTCGAGCGAATCCCCTAAGGGTGTGAATGTTCGAGGTCACTTTATTTCTCAACTTTTAGGCAATGGAGGGTTTGAAGATTGTGCTGGAAAAAGGGAGTAGTTTCTCCTCTGCATAGGCATGTTTGGATTGCCTTTTTGTCCTTGTAGTATCAAGGAAACATCCTCCTCTTTCTTTTTATGGACCCTCCGGGGGTTGTTTCCATAAGATCCGGACTGGATGTGCTCAAAGAATGACTTTAAGAGCGGCTATGTCTTGAATTTTACCGGGACTTGAATCCCATCTCACCATCTCATGGTGTTTGATCATTTCAAAAAATGGTTTGCCAATACCAGCTAGAACTCTCTCATAGAAAGGAACTTCCTGTACATCTATGAAAGTCATGACCATTTTTGACTCTGTTATGGAAGGAATAACTTGAGCAGCAAGGCGCCTCGCCCTTTGAGCATATTCTCTAAATGACTCGTTAGATTGTTTTTCTTGACCTTGGTAATTTAAATACCGGCCAGAGCCATCCGAGATTGAAAAATGTATTGAGTGAGGAAGGCGTGAGCCGACTCTTCCAACTATGGATCTTAGAGTTGTCTAATCTGGTATACCATGAACGGGCTTCTCCAGTTAGACTTTTCTGAAACAGCTGCATTCTGAGCTTTTCATTCTCCGCATAAGATCCAAGTTCTCCAATAAACACCTTTAAATGTGTGTAAGGATCCCCTAATCCATCATACTTTTCAAAATTAGGGGTCTTAAATTTCTCTAGATAATGCACACCAGGAAATATACAAAGGTCTGCATATGAAACACTACCATGTGTTCCAATCCCTTTGAGAACGCGAATGGTTTCCTCCATTTGAAGGACCTTCTTTCTGATGTCATCGGTGTCTGGATCTCCTTTGAGATGGGTGCCTTGGGGTCTTTGTTGGTTGTATCCAACTAATGTTCGGAATTGTTTTTTCCGCACCTTGAACTCCCCTTGTGTAGAGGATTACAGATGTGTAGGTATCTTCGCACTCAGAGTAGTACGGTGTAATTCTTTTTAGTAGAAACGGCCAAAGTCTGTGATTTGTTTACTCAACTGTCAAATTCTTCTCGTGAAACGAGATTAGGCTGTTTTAAGAGGACATGATTGGTTGTAGGCTCGCAGCCTTTTTGGATTTTGACCAGGTAACAGGCCCAATTGCTTCCCTACAAAAGACTTACGTAGTTTAGTCTTAGGGTAATATAAATGTTATCATAACATGTCCGTTTTGGGAATTTGTCCTACAAAACCGGTTTGTTAATTGATAACATGTCATGCATGCATAGATATTCTTCAAATTTTCCATTACATATGGATGGACATGGAATAAAATTACAAGTAAATGCTTTTACAAGTAATTGAAAATGGAAAACATGAAGAAACTTTCCTCCGCATTTGGTTTATCAGAGGTTGACCTATCCTAGGGTTTCTCTCGCGGCTTTTCGGCATGAAGGTTCCCAGATCATCGCAATCTACTTGACGGGAAGTTAATCCGGTCGTTCAACTGGAGCGAATCTGAGTGGTGCCTTTCCTGAGCCCCGGGGAATCATTCTTCCCACGAGTCCAGTAATCAAACACCGACAGGATAGCCTCCTGGTGGAGGGACCACACAACATACATTCACATACAACGTGTCTCACCATTTATGCAAAATGATGACATGTGCAAAGCACTAATATCATAAATAGATATTTAGCAGTGCAGTAATAAAAATGCATTCGTACACATTCATCAGAAATGTAAATGCAACATTCACACACAAGCATATAACAATTTTGAAAAGCATGTAATAGCGGCTTAAGCCCTCTTACTGGAATCCCCAGCGGAGTCGCCACCTGTCGACGTCGGGATTTTTGAGTGTCCCTTTTCGTTATTTGATCTTTGGTGTTCTCATGTTAATGTGAGATTTGTTTGAAAAAATAAGTGAAAAAGGTCCGACATGTATAATATCGACGATTTGACTTTAAGAGTCGCCAGTTGGTGTATTTAACTGGTTGCACCAACGCAACCGAAAAGGTTTGCACATTGACCCAGTGTTTTGACACTGCTAAACGGGTCTGTGAAACCGAGATTCATTTTAGGTCCGGGGGCTTGGTTATGCGGAGGGAAGGTGTTAGGCACCCCCTGACATCCTTGTTACCACGGTGACCGCCACTTCTCAAAGAATTTGTTATATGAATGTGTGTGTTTGTGTGTGTGTGTGTGGATCAATGTGCAATTATTTGAAAGTAATGCGAGGCCTCGTTCGCACCTATATACACAAGGTTTGAATTTTATAGAAAAATTCAGTTTTAACCAAGATATATCAATGAAGTTTTGTAAAAGAGGTTTTTCAAACCCTATGCTCAATAGGAATTGAGACCTTTTCATACTTCCATTTTATGGCAAAAAGCACTTTTACACCACTTGTGGTTATAGTGTTTTAAGCAATTAACCATTATGCTTTTAAAATATTCAATTAGCCCACTGTACTTTTTAAAAATGTTCAATCAGGCTATTCCGTCCAATTTCTTGGACAGACATCAAATAATTACACACGTGGCATTGAAAAAAAAAATCAAAAAATCATTATTTCCTACGTGGCAAGCTAGTCAGCCAAATTCTTTTTACTATTGAGCCACTGCACTTTAAAAAAAAATGCAATTGCCCATCGTGGGTTTAAAAATAAAAATATTTTATATTTTATTTTCTTTCTTTTCTTTACCTAAATATTTATAATATTAATAAAATTAATATTATAATATTTATAATTAATATGTATGATTTATTTTTAAAATAAAAATAAAAATACTTTTATGCTTTAAAATACTTATAAAATTTTTAAATCAAAAATATTTTTATGTTTTATTTTATTTCTTTTTTTACCTAAATATTTATAATATTAATAAAAATTAATATTATAATATTTATAATTAATATGTATGTTTTATTTTAAAATAAAAATAAAATACTTTTATGTTTTAAAATACTTATAAAAGTTTTAAAATCAAAAATATATTTATGTTTTATTTTATTTCTTTTTGTAAGTAAATATTTATAATATTAATAAAAATTAATATTATAATATTTAGGATGTGTTTTATTCTAAGCAAGATTCAGACTTTTTAGCCTCAACACATTTTGAATCAACACTATCACCACTCTCCACATTAGTTTTGGGTTGAGAGAGGATGAAGATTCGGCCGGAGCAAGAACTGGTGGTGAAGAAATTGGGGTGGGTATAATTGGGGAATCTATTGTGCCTTTAGGGGATTTGTCTGTATAATCTTCTTCTGGTGTGTTTATAGATGCTAGTGTCGCTTTCTTCCTCTTCTCAAAATCCATTCTTGATGGTCTCTACTTTCTCCCATGAACAGGAAGCGATCGGTGGGTTTGTTAGGGGTTTACTAATTTAAGTGGTTGAAAGCAACTTTCGAGCTCAATTCGTGGCGAGCCGGAGAGTAACCCATTTTAGAGGAGAGAGACATAGGTGGAATTAAGGGAATCGAGAAGAGAAATGAAGAAACCATGGTTGGCTGAGAGATCGGTGGAACCAAATGAGTTGCGATCTTATGCCGGGGTTCGTGAAGCCATTTGAGCTCAATTTTTTCAGAGAGACAAACTAGCGATAGAAATTGGGAATGCAATTGAGATCTGTGAGGGAACACCAACATTTGACCCTTTTAGAATGTGTATGGGTCGGGTTGACCCGACTGAGGAAGAAGATGAGCCACATCAGCATTTACATGTCATTTCTTTAATTTTTATTTTACTTTTGAACTGCCACATAGGATAATTTTTAACGTCTGTCTGCAAAATTGGACGGAATGGGTTAATTGCACATTTTTAAATAGTATAGTGGGCTAACTGAATAAATTAAAAGCACAGTGGCTAATTAGTTAAAACACTATAACCATAGTGGTGAAAAAGTTCTTTTTGCCTCCATTTTATTATTAAATGTTCGGCTTGTTTGCTTTTATTTTCGAGATGTGAAGCATTCTCGAGAAAATAATATAAGCGATCTTAGAACTCCTCATCAAACATGACAAATGACCATCCAAGGAAATTCAGACATTTTAAAATAATGTACAAGCTGCTTACACCTAAAAAATGTCCATCATGGGAACCGAATCTAGATTCATGAATCAAACTCAGTGATCACATGATTCCTAGGCTCACATGATCTTTGTAATTTGTATGGAAAAGCGATGGCGCTATATATATAAAAGTTATAAATATATATATACAGACATGATCAGCCACCACGAAGCAACTCCATGGGGGATCGAAAAAGTAAATATATAAAAGCGGTAAATATATATATATATATATATGGACATGATCAACCGCCGCGAAGTAAACTCCAGGCGGGACGAAATATAAATAAAGCTGTAAAAGCGATCAACTGCCATGAAGTAAACTCCAGGTAGGACAAAATGTAAATAAAACTGTAAAAGGCCACGAAGTAAACTCCAGGTCTGACAGGAATGTAAATATATATATGTACAAATATATATATAAGCAGTAAATGCACCGGAGGTAAATCCAGGCTCATCGGATATGTCTGAAAACAATTATATATATATATATATATATAAGCGAATAAACGCACCGGATGTAAAATTAAGGCTCATCGGATATGTTCGACAACAATTATATATATATATATATATAAGCGAATAAACGCACCGGATGTAAAATCCAGGCTCATCGGATTTGT
This sequence comes from Panax ginseng, assembly GCA_020205605.1. Taxonomy (NCBI): domain Eukaryota; kingdom Viridiplantae; phylum Streptophyta; class Magnoliopsida; order Apiales; family Araliaceae; genus Panax; species Panax ginseng. Next base: position 97,019,646 of record CM035129.1, read on the forward strand.
CCGACAGCAATTATATATATAAGTATATATATATATATATAAAAGTAATTTAAACGCTCCAGACCGAAGTCTAGGCTCAATCGAAGCATAACTCGATAATGTTAGTCCATATTTATGAAATATATACATATATTAGTATATATATATATACAGACAGAAATGAAAACCACAGACCGAAGTCTGGGCAAACGCACACAACGTGACTCTCAATGTGTATAACAATGTGTGCTATATGAGAAGAAGGCTTTATAAAATATAAGAAGGCTTAAGTGGACTGCCAAAGTAGACTTCTATGACTTTAAATGGATAAAAACTCAGCTCCCGCTGGATAAAATATACCTATATGTGAGCTAACTAGTGTTTAAAGAAGCGGAAACACTCAAAAGATGTGTATGCAGAATAAAATGGACAGGGCTTCCTCGCCTTTTTCCTTCTCTCCTCTCTCTCAAATGGCTGACCCAAGCCTTGTATATATAGAGACGGATGGTCAGCGGTACACTCGCGGCAGATCGCAGCTTGTACTGCTATCGGTCGTGGTGGATCTGAGCCTTGCGGGTCCCGTCGTCTCGTAGTACATGTAGTCATGCACTGTAATGTCCACTCGAACTTGCAGAACTTCAATCCGAGCATCCGAATGAGGTATATCTGACCTTCTTCAGACCACTTGTGTCGAGAGTTACGTAATGACATGGATTAGAGGTTGTACGAAGTCAGGAAGAGGGGTTTATCCCCATGGTCTTCAATCTTCAAATTCTATCCAAAGTACTGCCACATATAATAGTCACTCGGGATTGTCACTCCTCGGTTCTTGTGGGACATTATTGGATGTATGTATGATGTGTTGAGACGACGTGCCATTTGTCGAAGGAAAAAGATGACGTTTGACTCCTTGCTGGGGTTATTGCCGGTTTGAGTTGAAAATAGACGTTGCTCAGGGATACAGCTGAGATTGGACTGCTTTTTGGTATGCCGCGATATCATCTTGTTGATGTGGTAAGATGACGTTGTGACTCCTCACCGGGGTTATCGCCGGTTTAAGCGGAAAGCAGACATTGTTCAGGGTTACATCTGAGATTGGACTACTTCGTGTTTGTATGTCTCACTGTCATCTGTGGATGTTCCTGTCTAGCCGTTGTTATCTCCGGGTCTGAGGTGTGTGTGCCTTGACATGATGTTGGTGGTTGAAGCTGATTGCATATGTTTGAAACAAGCATTTCTGGGGTTACCATCAAAACTGCAATGGCATCTCTTGGGGCTATCACCAAGGATGGGGTTGCTACTCCCAGTGTTTCTCTGGGACTGGAACTGAGCGTCGTAGTGTTATCGCTGAGACAAAACTGTCATATCCGGTGTTGTTGTTGGTCTTTTAATCTGCATATCTCGGGGTTATCTCCGAGATTGGAAATGACATTCCCGGTGTGTGTTCCGGGTTTTGAGATGACGTTCCCGGGTTGTGTTCCGGGTTGAACCCAACTTCCTAGAGTATCCGAGAATGGATGTAATCATCTTTCGAGGTTATCTCCAAAGATTTAATCTACCCTCCTATAATGTTAGTAATAGGAGTGCAGAAAATTTTGAGTGTCTACAAGCAATTATTATATGGAGAAATTATAGAGATAAAGAAGAAGAGAAGTCTACTACCTCTCTACTCCAGTATCCATTTTGTTTCTAAGGTAAGGGGTATTATTTCTTTTGTATTCATGAAGAGAGATTTTGTTATTCCATTCTTTATTATTATGTTGGAATAACCTGTCTATGCGAAGTACCGCATACATGGTGAAATTCTTCTATTATTCCATTCTTTACTATCCTATTGAAATATCCTGTCTGTGCGGATTACGCTAGACCTGGTTCCATTCTTTATTATTCTGTTGGAATAACCTGTCTGTGCAGTCTATCACATGCATGATGAATTCTTTGTTATTCCATTCTTTATTATTCTGTTGGAATATCATGTATGTGCGGATTACGCTATACCTAGTTCCATTCTTTATTATTCTGTTGGAATAACCTGTCTGTGCGGTCTATCGCATGCATGATGAATTCTTTGTTATTCCATTCTTTATTATTATGTTGGAATATCATATCTGTGCGGATTACGCTAGACCTGGTTCCATTCTTTATTATTCTGTTGGAATAACTTGTCTGTGCGGTCTATCGCATGCATGGTGAATTCTTCTGTTATTCCATTCTTTATTATTCTGTTAGAATATCCTGTCTGTGCGGATTACGCATGACCTGGTTCAATTCTTTATTATTCTGTTGGAATAACCTGTCTATGTGGATTATCACATGCATGGTGAATGACCTTCGTATTCATTCCTTATTAAATTGTGGAAATGATCTGTCTACGTGGATTACCGCATTGCGGGTGAAAATCCATTTGCAGTTTCATATATTCTATGATACTCATTTGGTTAAAGTTTTGGCTTCTATACTCCATGAAATTATTAGAATATCCTGGATATTTGCGCTTCATCCGGTATCTTTTCATGGAAATATTCTTCTGAGCATTCTTAAATTTTACTCCACAAAACAGCATCATGTTGACAATTTAGACGTAATTGATTTCAAGATAAATTAACTTATAAATCTTTAAAATTTATTCTTGAACTTGTTTTATTGAATTATTATGTCATTGTCATCATCATCATGCTTATATTGTGATGAAAGTTATCTTTGGCTTACGTACATAGATGGACTTGGTATGATTATGACTAGGGATTATTCGGTATAATCATGACCTATAATGTTATAAATGATGTGGTAAAAGTCCTCGGTTACTCAGAGTGCATTGATGGGCGCTTTTTGGTATGATTATGACCGGGATTATTTGGTATAGTCATGAACATTGATGATTTAATGAATATCCTTGGCCCAGTAGTGCAAGGATGACTCGATGATGTGGTTTATTTATTAAGATGAGTCTCAAATGATAAAATTGATGAAAACATTTTAAATCATAGAAGATAGTAGATATCATGCTCTACTTGACTCTTCTAATGGATTGCTTATTCACTTCGCAGCTTAAACTTGATGTCTATTGTATTTTATCAGTTTAACATTGTTGAAGGCTAATGATAATTTATTCTGCATTATCTTAGTCATAATATTTCTTACTGGGATAGTTGAGCTCACCCTTTCTTTCACTGTTCTCTTCAGGAAATGAGAACGTAGTCGGGACTACTCGGGGAATGGAGTGACGGTCCATATGATAGCATTAGTAGTCCTCACTATTCTGTTAAATAGTTTGACAATAAATGTAATGAGGACTCCATTGAGTGTGGATATTGTCTAGATGACAATATTCTTATTAAAACTCTTAGATTATGTTTTGTCGTATTTTACACGACTGTTGTATAATTAAGTTGTATTTGAATTTTGTACCATGTATTTAGCGACTCAAGATGGGTGATGTATACCTATTTTGGGGGCGTCACATCAGCCTCCTCCATAGGCTCCTCATCATCGGAATCAGTCCCCTGCATTGTGGATACTACCTCAGTGGATGCAGTCTCTATCTCCATCCATGCGAAATACTCTACAAAACAACCCGGATGGATGACAAAAAACTCATCTAGCTCTTGATGATCCCAACAGGCAAACAACCTGGATCTATCCTCTGCTGATAAATGGCATGAAGCGAAGCGCTAACTCGATGCCCCCTCAAAAGGATGGATGTCTTGAAACTGGTCAAACTAACACATCACGGCCAGCGGGTGGTAAGTAATCATGCCTCTCAAATCAACCAGAGGAAGATAATCCATGCCCGAAGCATGAGTAATGAAGCTGTAGGGTGAACTAAGCCTTGCACATGACAATATAGTGAACGGATCTCTGATCCCTGCCAGGAAATCTGACCAAGATGCAACATCTACACACTCCGCAGGCTGAAAGGAGTATGACATGGCTATATCATGGGTGAAACAATACCCATGCCGTCTGAAAGTGCCAATCGGTCTCAAGTGTGACATAAACCACACGTATAGCCTGACCGAGCTACCTTTAAACACTCCTACTGGATAAGTGCAGCAGTATGTAGCTAACCTCAGAGTCTCTGCGATGATCATTGGTATGATGGTGTGACCCTCCCTGAGAGCTCTCACTGCCATAATGACGTTAATGTTCAACTCATCCATCTATCGTGGCATGTAAATATACGACAGTATGCACAATAACAGTACATCCACTCTGGCCAGACGCCAATGATCCTCCGGTGTGGTGAAATCCCCGGAATGTCGTACATAACTATCCTCAGAGCCAAATCTGTCAAACAGAAAATGCTGGGATATAATGTGGCCAGATGTGAGCTCATCTTGTACCACTCTATGCCTCAATCCAGTGAGGGTCATGAACTGCCTACTCATGTCTCCAATCGTCATATGCACGCAATGTCTGTCCAGTGGAAGCATTGTTAAACATGCATACTCCTCCTGAGTAGGAGTCAACTCCTGGGTCCCAAATCGGAAAACCTGCCTCTCCAATACCCAGTGCTCCAGCATGCCCTCAACGAATCTTGTGGGAACCTGAAACATCAGAAGGGTCATAGTATGCTACAACAAATGATCTACAGTCACCCTGTCTGATAGTGACATGCTATCATACCATGATCACATATCAGATACCACCAGAAATGGTGGGGTATGATCAATCTGACTAATCGTCAAGAAGACATCTAGACGGGGTGTAATATAAGACCATCCAGGTCAATCTTTGAATATCTCTGGACATACATACATATTCATAACATAATAACATGCATGAGACAATAGATGGCAATATGATATAGGGAATGGAAAACTGTACATACATTCCTAAGTATATCATCATCTAAAACATCTCTGTACAACTAAAATACAGGGAAATGGGGCAAAACTGCCCTACATCTAACAGAGACCTATTACCTGTGGCTCCCCTACATGGGTCCCACACCTCCAGCTCAGTTCAGTTTGAGTTGCAAAGGAGGTCTCACAAGCTGAAAAGGCCAAATCAGGAATAAAAATTCTACACGATTGAGCGGAATAGCCTGGAATCCTTGTTTTCACGGGCCAAACTATGGCTCGGCACATCACTCATTGGTATTCGCCTGAATGCAAGGTATACTATACCGATGAGCTCAGCTTTTGCAAATCATGCTCGACAATGCCTCACACAGGTCCGATGTCGCCAAACACAGGGTTGTAACTCTAAAAGACGTGTTCCCCGACGGGGGTTACAACGCCGAAGTCAAACATTGATAAAGTATCCCTAGCAGGGGTTACAACGCCAAAGTCAGACATTGGTAAAGTATCCCAGCGGGGGTCACAACGTAAACTTTCAATCATCCACATATCCCCGGCGGGGGTTACAAAGCAATTCAACCATTGATGTACGTATCAGTGAAAGTCAAGCAACCTTGATGTCATTTTAATCGATGGCAAGTAAACCCATCGAAGCATCGGAAGCCATTTGATGATCTCATCCATCAGTGCACTTATCCACAACCTTCCCCGACGAGGGTCACAACCCAATTCAGCCATTGATATATGCATCAATGAAGGTCAAGCAGCCTTGACATACTCCCCAACAAGGGTCCCAACACGATGCAATCATTGATACACACATCAATGAATGTCAAGCAGCCTTGACAGCTTGCCCAACAGGGACCTATCCGGTGATACACACATCAGCGAGGGTCAGGCAGCCTTGACAATACACACTGTTGGCAGTAACTCTAACAGGATCATGGTATATACTGGTGACACAAACCAGAGAAGACCATCCTCATCGGAGAGGACCGATGGTGGAATATGTTATACACATCCTAAAACAGACAAAGCTTTATCCCCACAGATCTCTTGTACACGAGAGACACCTCTATAGAGTAAATGTCTGTATCAAGGATCCAGGACTTTGGTGATAGCCCCAACGTCAACATCCTTGAAGACTTGGATCACATGTCCAAGACATTACTGATTGTCATCCCCGGTAGTATTAACAGGGAACCGACAATCATTCATTCATGCATCAAACATTTGCATCATGTTGCTGCACATAGCATCATGTTTATCTTATTACATTTCAAGTGTCTAGGATTCTTTATCCTATCCATGCCTTGCATTGCATGAATATGATAAAGGGGGGGCATCTGTGAGACACTCAAAATTTTTGCACACTTTATTACTAACATTGCAGAGGCGATTCATCTTTTGGAGATAACCCTGGAAGATAGCTCACATCCATTCCAGATACTACCGGAAGTTCAGTCTTAACCCCGGACCACACACCGAGAGTATCAATTCCAACCTCATAGATAACCCCGAGTTTCGTCCTTAGGGATAACCCCAAGGAATGCTATTGCAGTTCCGACGATAACTCTAAAAATGTTTGTTTCAAATGCATGCTATCAGCTTCAATCTCAGACCTCCTACCGAGATACTTATTCCAAAGACCCAGAGATAACACCGGAAAGATAGGCACACTTACAGATGACCTTGCGGAATTCAAACACTTGTAGCAGTCCAATCTCAGATGTAACCCTGAGAAACGTCTGCTATCAGCCAAAACCGGAGATAACCTTGGTGAGGAGTGAAATCGTCATCTTGCCACCTCAACCCCAGCGCGCCGGCTCAATATTTCATACATACATTTCTACACAACAATGTCCCACAAGAGCCAAGGAGTTCCAATCCTGAGTGACTATTACGCATGGCAGCACACCGAATAGAATTTGAAGCTTGAAGACTATGGGCATCGTCCCCTCTTCCTGACTTCGTAAAACCTCTAATCCCATGTCATTGCATAACTCTCGAAAAAAGCGGTCCAAAGAAGGTCTTGTACACCTCGTTCGGATGCTTGAATTGAAGTTCTGCAAGTTTGAGCGGACATCACAGTGCACGTACTTTGAGACAGCAGGACCCACGAAGCCCAGGCACCTCGGGCAGCCGCATGTGCATCTGCAACATCCACCTCAAAACAACATCCACCTCTAAACAACATCGATAACTAAAATGCGGAATATAATAAACATACGTTGTTCATTCAAAAGGTGTTACTAGTCCCAAGATACGATAACCTTAATATCATCTTACAATCATACCTTAAAATAAATATTAGGGTTCACATTACATAATTATAATTTAAACTAAGCATAAGATAAATTCTGCTTCTCGCAATTATCCTACATCTTCCCTTTACCCTTGTCCTTTTTTGAGGTCTCGGGCTTAGCTGCAATATAATTCATGATATAGCAAGGATGAGCAACAAGTTTGCTCAACAAGTTTAAATACAACCATAAGGATATATCATGATGAATGGAAAAATATTTGGCAATGCATTCAACAATATGAATATCTGAAGGATTCAACAATATGAATATCATAAGCAAAGATAATGATTGCTTTTAGAATAACTGCTAGTCAAGTAAACTTTGAACAATAATACTCCAATGGAATCAATAGCTAATTGACCCTTTGGTTACTGGCAACAGAATAAGTACTTGAGGGGATTAACCTCACGTACTCTATGTATATGCATAACATTTAAATCTGCTCTTTGTATCTTTATACTAGATACCTGGGGTACTCCCCTATCATAGAAGGGGTGTTCTTTCAGTCTAAGAATCCTTACCATCAATTTGTTTGGATAGCTTTTATAAAAATTCATACGCTTGTCTGACCGAACAAAGGTTTAGACTCTATCTCACCTAGTTCAAGAATTATTTGAACTTTAAATGATGTACAAGTCCAAGACTGTACGATCTCAAGTGCACTAAGTGCGAATATCAATAACATCGATGTGGAATAATTGTAAAGTAATTAAACCACTTAATAGCATGCTTGGAAATAAGATTCAAGCTTAAATGAATAACTTTCAATTCAACAATAACCTACTCAATACAATATGAGAAGGATAAGAAACTTTCATGACAAATAAAGTTGTGTAAGTTAGGAAACTTGCACACAATAAAATAGTGTTCGGATACTTGCTCAATATACATTTGAGTAAGAATTAAAGAACTTGCTCAATAAAAGTATGATTCAAGGAACTTGCACAATCAAGGAGTGAAGTTCAAAGAAAACTTGCTCAATAATAATTGGAGTAAGTTTAGGGAACTTGCCTGTTTGCTCAGCTATAATATAATACTGACTTTAACTACTTGCGTTGAAATGACCTAACATTAACAAGTCTGTCATCTCAATTAGTATGTGTAACTAATACAAGTCTACACTTAAAAGAATCAAGTTATCACATAGCATGCTTCTCAACACATTATATGACTTATTGGTCACATATTACAAGATAAAGAGATCATGTAAGCATGACTTAAATTTCAGAACCAAAAATAGAATCTGTTTTGTGATCGCAGGATAAGCATATACGCCTCGGTTCAGCTTAGGACTAGATTCATGCATGCATCCCTTGGCGCACTCAAGGTTGAGCTTTTGCACTTCCTGACTTCAGTCTAACTCTAACACACTAATTATACATGTATTTTAACATACATACATGCTAGATTTTCACATATAACACATGACCCTACTTGTCTTCACTATCACAAGTTTACTTACAATTTATATGTCATTAATACATAACAAGGTCACGATGCCATTTGGATGATTGTCGATTGACTGACGAAGTAGGCACACTTTTTGCCAGTGAAGATTCGATTTACACTAGATCGGTTAGCAAAACCTGTATGTGAAGGAAATTGTTTCAAGGCATGGTGTACCTGTGTCCATTGTATCAGACAGAGATCCACGTTTCACATCTAATTTCTGGAAATGACTACAAGAATGTTTAGGAACACAGCTAAGAATGAGCACAGCGTACCATCCTCAGACCGACGGACAGAGTGAGAGAACCATCCAAACACTGGAAGATATGCTCAGAGCAGGTATCATGGATTTCAAGGGAAATTGGGATGATCATCTGCCATTGGTGGAATTTTCCTATAATAATAGTTATCACGCGAGTATTGGCATGTCGCCTTATGAAGCGTTATACTGGCGAAATGCGTAAACTCCGTTATGTTGGGAAGAGGTAGGTGAACGCCGCCTATTGGGTCCGTAATTGGTACAACAATTCGCCGAGATCATCAAACTAATTCGAGCAAGATTGAATGCAAAGACAAGATGAGCGGAAGAAATATCTCGATCAACATCGACAAAATCGGGAATTCGATGCTCGGTAGTTATGTTTTCTGAAAGTGTCTCCTCGGAAGGGAAAAATTCGATTTGGCAAGAAGGAAAAATTGAGCCCTAGATTTATAGGACCTTTTGAAGTGCTTCACCGAGAGTTGGTGAAGTGGGCGTCTGAAATAAGCTTTACCTCCGGAGTTGGAGCATATTCATAATATTTTCCATGTATCAGTATTGAGGCCATATAAGCCTGATTATAAGCATGTTATAGAATATGAGCCCTTACAGTTTGAGAAAGATTTTTCGTATGAAGAAGTCCCTGTTCAAATTGTTGACAAAAAAGAGCAAGTACTGAGGAATAAAGTGATACCTTCTGTTAAGGTAATCTAGAGGAACCACAATGCTGAAGAAGCTATGTGGGAGATTAAAAGTGTTATGATGAAGAATTATCCTCAGTTGTTTGCTTGATTTTGTATAGTGATTCTGGGGACAGAATCTTGTTAAGGAGTGAAGAATGTAACGAATAAATTTTTCGAGTTGTGATTCTGGGGACAGAATCCTTTTAAGGAGGGAAGGATGTAACAATCGAGAAATTTGTAATTTAATTTAAATATTTATTAAATAAAATAAATATTTTAAATAATTTATTTATTGAGGAAAATAAATAATTGATGAATTGTGGTGAATTAATTTAGTAACTAAATTAATTAATGTTAATTGAATTGAATAATGATAATTTTATCTAAAGGAATTTTATTTGAAGATTTAATTTAAGGAAATAATTAAATTAAATCAATTGCTTAATATTTAAGAAAATAATTAAATTAAGTGAATTGTTTAATATTAAATGAATATATTAAATAATGTGTTGTTTCTAATTTATTAATTAAATTGGATATATATAATTATTTAATTATTTATTATAAACATAATTATAATAAGAATATAATAATTATAATTATAAATTATAAGTTATTTAATGGGTTGCAAGTGTGACCATTGGAAACTATATAATATAAATAATATAATAATAATTTGATTTGGGGGAGTTTTGGTTAGCCAAACAGGGCCTTGTGGCCTTTGCCATTATTTCAACTGATGCTACCTTTTTGTTTTTCAACCTGATGTACGTGCGGAAAACGGAGTTAGTGTATATTATGTGTATTATTTTCTAAGGCTTTCTAGATAGCAGAGAAAGAGAGAATTGTAGAGTGTAGAGAGTGGGGGAATTGAGAGGGTAATCTCTGAGATTTCAGGTGGAAGGAGAGGATTGCTAAACCTTGCTATCATCGTTTGGCTAGCATATAATCAAGGATTAAAGGTATACTCTATTTCTATTGTTCATGCTTTGAGTTTCAAGAATGAATTTTTTGTAAATTTTAAATCACGTGGATTGATATATATACATGTATGTAAGGTATGTAATCTATTTATCATTACATGTGAGTGTGGTTTGAGGATTAAAATACATGAGAAATTGAATTGAAAGAAGAAAATGAATAGCAGTGTTTATGTTATTATTATATGGCTTAGAAAGTACAACAATGGATGCTCAATATGTGTAATAACCTATAGTTTATTGATGGATTATGTTAATATGTTAAGAAATGAAAACAACGAAGTTTAAATCATGTAAAGTGATTAAGAAACGAGTTCGTGGCAATCAAATTCATTAAAAGTGTAAAAATGAAGAAAATTTGGAAAAACTATGGTCTTGATTCCTCAAATGGTGTATATGTAATGTTTTGTATATAGAATGGTGTTTAGCATGTATAACTACAATATGTCAAAGTTTTAGATGTTGAATTTGGGGGAATTCTGTTGAATTGGGATTTTTGGCCTTTAGCAGTGTGTTAGTTCGCATCTATAAAAGTGAAGTCAATGGTGCATCGCGTGGTCAGCTTCTCTCGCTGTGCAAGATTGTTGTCGCATAGGCCAAGAACATTTGGGCACGGGCGCACGGTGTCGCTCGATAGCCCATTATATTACTTTCATGCAGTTGTGACATGAGTAAGTGGCTCGTCATGAGCAAAGAAGTCTCGCTTAATTGCGCAGTTGTGTGTAGCGGGCTTGGGTTAGTTTAACATGCTTGTAAAGGATACTAAAACATTAAGGGAATTACAATAATAGAAGGTAATGTGTTGTAATGCAAAGTGTAAAGATTTGAAATAATTATTTAAATAAGTTATAAAATGAAATCAAATGTGATGTTTTCAAAGGTTAGAGATGAATGATTAAGTTATGTTGGCTTGTAATGAGATTTTAGATTCGTTAAGTATATTAACCTACGTGGTTAGGTGCTAGGTTAGGGTTATTACCTAAGTGATGGTTTAAACCCTAAAGTTAATATTCATGTGATTAATTGTTGTTGCGATTTCAATGATATATGTAGGATAATTGGAGATTATTTTACGCATGTGTAGCTTACAAACAAGGCAAGTTCTCTAACTCTACTTTTATAATTGTGCAAGTTCCTAAACTTTAACTCTTTACAATTGAGCAAGCTTTCTAACTTCATTCTTTTCATATCGAATGCAAGTTTCCATTCTTATATTATTATTGTTCAAGTTCTTTAAAACTAAGCAAGCCTAATCTATCTTGAATATGTTTGTACAAGCTCTTATAACCCAATTCGTTATATCAAGCGAGTTTTACTTTCCTAATTATTATTCAAAACACATATTGTTCTAATACATCGATTCAAATGAGATTGTCCTAACTCCTTTGAATATAGCATTTTTCATGTATATCATGTTTATTCAATTATGTATATTGTTGATATTCGATCTTTGACTTTGATAGCCTTGTACAGTTACACATTCTTGTGTTAAACCTTTATTGATGGAAATTGAATAGTGTTCTAAAATTCCAGAAACACTGATAAGCTAGTTCCAAACTAAACTTTCTTTAGTGCGGAAATTATAAATTCAAACTGAGAGGAACAACCCTAATATATGGGATTTTTGTACGTGTAACATTTAGATGTTTGTGCACAATACATGGTACAAAGGGTTGATCCCCCTAAGTACGCTAAGAAGGGTCTCATGCAGTCTAATGATCATTATTAAGGTTAAGGTAATAATACCTATATACCGGAGACATAGTTCGTGGTCTTAAGACCCTCAGACATTGATTTCGAACTTGTGTTCTGTTCTTAATTCTCAGAACAAGTTCAATATTGTTCAGCATTCGTTGTTCACTCTTATATTGTTATCGTTATTACTTTCTATAGTAGTGAGCAATTGTTTGCTCACTCTTGCAATTAACACTGCAGCTAAGGTTGAAAGAGTCGATGAGCCATCTACCAGCAAAGGGAAGGCCAAGATGCCTAAGAGCTGAAGAATTAATGAAGTTAATTTAAATGTTTCATGTTATAAGACTTGTTTTATTATATGATATATTCCGTAAACTTATGTAATAATTTTAAGGTTAGATTACCTGGGATTTATCTTGAGATTTTAATGTAACCCTTTAATGGGAAAGATGATTGTTTAAGTTATTCAAATTAAGTCCTTATCCTTTGATTATGGGTGGTTAGATGTAATAGTTTTGATAAGTGAGCACCAAATCATGTGGGAATGAAGTACCTGGATTTGGGGGTGTCACAAACATGGTTATACTTGTTCATACTACATGCACATGCTTACATATGCGTGTCAAAATAGTTTACAAGCTTGTTCTAATAATGTACTAACAAGTTAGCACATCAGATACAAAACAGAAAACATCGAAATTGGTGTGTAGATCATGCGTAGGCGTAAGGCCCTCCACCCTAGTACAATTAAGTAAATTAATTGCGCCATGCTAAAACAAAATCGAAGTTTGGGTTATGGCCAATGCTACTGCACCCTCAGACAAATAGGGTGCAATTTGCACTGTCTTCGGATCGAGAGACGATGAAGCGCACTCATTTGTAGAGCCTTAACCACTTTGATCCTTTTTAGTTTAAACATGCTTCAATCCATCAATTAAGAGTTCAAACATGTAGACATATATCATAAACATATCATGGCATGATAATTCACATTGATTAACATATGGATTCAAGAAATTCTCAATAACTAACAAGACCCATTTCAAGAATTTAATTAGAACTTATACCTTCTTAGCTTGAATTGGACCTCCTACAATCTGAAAATGATTCTACAATGCTCAGCAACTTAGGACTCTCTAACTAAGACTTAACAACCAACAAAAACTGAATTTGAAGCTTGTATTTATAGAAGAAACATGGACTAGACATTGTCATTACACAAGTGTTGGAGCTCATGGTTCAAAGGAAGAACACAATGGTTGCTAAGGAGTGGTTCACCAACTAATTTCTAGCCATCATCCCTACACAACTCTAGACTTTTTTGGAAAATATGTAAGTTAGCTTCATTCTACTATTCATGTACTTGGTGACAATCATTTTGGGACAAGAAAGAAAAACTCAGCATACTTGATCAACTAAGGCTTGGTTTGGACACTATAATTCCCATAATGTAATATAAATGTGTAAATGCTACTACACAATGAAATTTGGAGATTATTTATGTACCCGCATTATATAACCCATATACATTAAATACACGCAGTAAAATAATGCAGTTAGGTATATTAACCGGGTATCTCCATAATTATATTTTACTACACACATAAACACATAATAACATTATTTAATATTATATATCCAGTGTTCACACATAACTTCTTTTCCAATTTCTGGAATACACAGACATTCCTTTATTTCTGTTTAACAATCACTTATGATTTTATTGCACTACTTGATACTCCATATCATTAGAATATATTCTTATTATATGATTCTATGCATGTCACACATTACACTAATGTTCCAGTTCATTTCCTATAGCAGAACTTAACTGTCTCGGGCCCATCGACACTAGCCAGCATTGCGCCATTTTGTCTTCTTTGGGAGGCACAATGAGCTTGGTCCTGGCAAAGCCAAAATGGGTTAGCTTCAAGCCAGTTCAAATATCTATCACCACATAAGTCCTATATGAGGTAATTTAACTTCTTCAATGGTGATATATCCATACTTGACATAAATCAATATGTTCAACTCTCGCCACTATATTCAAATAAATTGAATAATTAATCATTAAGAATCCTATCAATTTCTTGATATTAAACTCTTAGGGTTAGCCCACTAATTTTAATAACTATTAGTGACTCCCTTTAATCATTTCATAAATTCCTATAACCACATAAGGTTTAACTAATCTCACAAAACTAACTCGTTAAAATTAAATCACATATTTAATTAATAAGAAGTTTCAAATTCGTGGACGTTACAGGCTCCCCCCTCTATAAATAGAGGACTTAGGGTGGCCATATTTAAGAGAAAAAGGCGAGGAAACCCTGTCCAATTTGCTCTGTACACACTCCATATTGAGTGCTTTCTCATTTTAAATGCTTGTTAGCTCACATATAGCTATATTTTACCGTGGGAGCTGAGTGTTTATCTATCTAGAGTCATAGAAGCCTTCCTTGGCAGCCCACTGTAAGCCTTCTCACACTCTATAAAGCCTTTCTCTTCATCATTGCACACACTATTCTTCACATTGAGAGTAGTGTTGTGTGTGTATGCTCAGACTTCGGTTCGTGGTTTTCATTTCTATCTGTATATATACTTATATATGTATATATTTATATATGGACTAACATTATCGATTTATGTCTCGTTGAGCCTAGACTTATGTCTGGAGCGTTTACTTGCTTATATATATATATATATATATATATATATATAAACTGATATATATATATATATATATATTTATATTTCATCAAATTGGGAGTTTATCATGAGGCCTTTTACTGCTTTATTTACATTTAGTCCCGCCTGGAGTTTACTTCGTGGCGGTTGATCATCTTTTACAACTTTATTTACTTTTCTGATCCCCCATGGAGGTGCTTTGTGGTGGTTGATCATGTCTATATATATATATATTTACCACCTTTATATATTTATATTTCCGATCCCCCACGGAGGTGCTTCATGGTGGTTGATCATGTCTGTATATATATATTTATAGCTTTTATATATATAACTGCTTATTGCTTTTCATATAAACTGCGGCATCATGTGAGCCTAGGAATCATGTGATCACAGATTCAGTCTACTGAATCTAGATTCATTTCCCGTGATGGACATTTTTCAGCTGTAAGCAGCTTGTACATTATTTACGATGTTTGAATTTCCTTAGATGGCTATCATTCCCATGAGGAGTTCGACACTGCTGTATATTATTTTCTAAAAAGATGCCTCCCATCTCGAAAATAAAAGCAAACAAGCCGAACATTTAATAATAAAATGGAAGTATGAAAAGGTCTCAATTACTATTGAGCACAAGGTTTGAAAAACCTCTTTTACAAAACTTCATTGCTATATCCTGTCTAAAATTGAATTTTTCTACAAATTCAAACCCTTTGTATATAGGTGCGAACGAGGCCTCGCACTACTTCCAAATAAATTGCACATTGATCCACACACATACACACATTCATATAACAATTTCTTGAAAAGTGGTGGTCACCGTAGCAATACGGATGTCGGGGGGTTCCTAACACCTTCGCTCCGCATAATCAAGCCCCCAAACCCAAATGAATCTCAGTTTCACAGACCCGTTTAGCAGTGGAACATCACTAGGTCAATGTGCAAACCTTTTCTCGGTTACATTGGTGCAACTAGTTAAAAACACCAACTGTCGACTCTTACAGTCAAATCGTCGACATTCACATGTCGGACCTTTTTCACTTGTTTTTTCAAACAAATCTCACCTAACATGAGAACACCAAATAACAAGTAACGAAAAGGGACAAATAAAAATCCTGACGTCGACAATGGGCTGAACGGAAATCTTTGTACTAGTATTGATGCAACATCTGGGGGAGCTTTTATGGCTAAAAGTTTTGAGGAAGCACATCATCTGATCGAGACGATGGTAGCTAACAACTACCAGTGGCCCATGACATGAATGTCACAGCCTAAGGCAGCTGGAGTGTTAGAAGTAGATTGAGCAACAGCTCTAGCGGCTCAGATTTTAGCGTTGTCAAAGAAGATGGATGCCGCCACAGGTGCATAGGTTCAACAGGTGGAATATGTTTTGTGAATTGTGTGCGGGGGAATATCCGACACAACAATGTTCTACTAATCCAGCTGTGGTTTAGTTTGTAGGTAGCTATAATAGAATTCCTCAGAATCCTTATCAGAATGCCTACAATCTGGCGGCAAGAAACCATCCAAATTTTTAATGGAGTAATAACCAAAATCAACAGGCTCCACGACAATCTTATCCCTAAGGTTTCCAAAATCAGCATCAACAGTCAGCTCAGCAACAAGAGAAAAAGTCATATTTGGAGGAGTTATGGTTGATATACATATCCAGTAATGAGACAACGATGAAAACGTAAGCGGCGTCGATTAAGAATTTGGAAAATCAGATGGGACAACTTGCGTTGGCATTGAATAATAGGTCGCAAGGGACATTGTTGAGTGATATTGAAAAGAACCCTAGAGGAAATTATGAGCAGTTTAATGCTATCACACTTAGGAGTGGTAAAGCATTAGTTTCTGACTGTGATAGGAAGGCAATCAAAGATGAGGATTGTGAAAATGATGGGATCGATTTGGCAAAGAAAACTAAGGAAAAAGTTGTGGAAAAGCCGAATGAAGACAAACTGAATGGAGTCATGCCACCTGTGTCTTTTCCCCAACGGTTGGAAAGTCAAAAGCTAAAGGATCAGTTTTTTAAGTTTATGGACATATTCAAGCAGTTGCACATTAACATTCCATTTGCCGAAGCACTAGAGCAGATGCCTCGCTATGTTAAGTTCATGAAAGAGATTCTTTCAAAGAAACGCAAGCTCAAGGAATTTGAAACACTGGCTTTAACGGAAGAATGCAGTGCAATTTTGCATAAAAACTTCCCCCTAAGTTGAAAGATCTAGGGAGCTTTACTATTCCTTGTACAATTGGTAATCAAGATTTTGGAAGAGCTCTATGTGATCTAGGAGTAAGTATAAATCTTATGCCACTATCTATATACAGAAAGTTATGTTTAAAGGAAGCAAAGCCAACAAACATCAGTCTACAACTTGTAGATAGATCAATAACTTATCCATTGGGGATAGTAGAAGATGTGTTGGTAAAAGTTGACACATTAATTTTTCCAGCTGATTTTGTGGTGTTAGATTTCGAAGAAGATAAGAATATCCCTATCATCTTGGGATGACCATTCCTTGCAACGGGAAAAATATTAATTAACGTTTCTAATGGAGAATTAATCATGAAAGTGTTCGATCAGGTAGTAAAAGTGAAAGTGTTCAAAGAAATGACAATTCCTACTAACAAGGAGGAGAGTGATTTTATCGAGGAATCTACACGTGTCAAACACAAGGATTGTAGAGAGATTGGTGGTCTAAAGGCGCTAATCGAGAATATAAAATCAACTTCAATCCTAGAAACGCAGTCGAACGGACAGGCAATAAAGAATTTTTAGTGTTGTGCGATAAACAAATAGCCTATTGAAAATATCCCAACCGATCCAGGATAGACACGGGGAAAGTTAGGCTAAAAGACTCAAAAACAAGAGCTCATTGGGAGGCAACCCAATTTTCTTTTCATTTAGAGTATTTTAGTTTCATTTTGCTCAATTCGTAGTTTAATTAATAACTATTAGTATTATATAGTTCAAGTATGTACAATTCTTAGGTAGTTTGTTAGTTGTTTTCAGTAAATTTCAAACATGCTTGCACAAACTCCATGAAATTATCTTATATTATTGGTTTTATTGGGTTTCAGGTACTAAGGATGAAGTTATACAAGCACGTGAGTCGAAGTTGCTGAAAAAATTGATGTTCTGAGGAATCGAACCCTTCTCGTCGCATTTTTTTCCCAACTTGACGCACTTTTGCTTTCCGTGGGGGTTCTTCATGTTTATGCCCCGGCCGGTACATGTGAAGCCAAATCACCCCGCCGGTAGAAATACTGGAGTCCGTAAATAAAAAGAGAGGCATAGAACGTGGCTTTTCCCACTTCATCTCCCATAATCGAACCCCATCACTCCAAGTACCCACAAAATCTCTCCATAAACCCCAATCTCCATCAATTTCATTCACTATATCAATCCTATATAACCCTAACTCCAAATTCCATCCATTATTCACCATATAAACACCCATTATACATCACTTTCTCCAAATTATAGTTACCAAAACCTAGGGTTCATCCATTTTCGTGTTTGTAGCAAGAAAGGAAGGGTGAATTCAATAATTTGGTCACCCATTACTTCAAAATCATCATCAATCGGGGAAATTCAGTGTGGTAAGCTATTGTTATCAGTTTTTCAAAAACTTTGGATTTTAATTTGCAATTTTGGGTTTTTGTGAGTTGTGGTGCATACAAAGTGTTTGAAGTATTGCTTAAGAGAAAAGTTTGGGGGAGTAGTCACTAAAGTACTGTGCAATGGCACAAAAAACACCTGTGAAATGCCAACGTGGTGAAGGTTCATCGCCACTGGCCCAAGGTTATAGCAAATGCAAGTTTGTGAGTGCTAATGCGGCGGACAAGTATGATTACCTCATGTCCAAGGCACTGACACCGGAGAGGGGTTTGAGGCCGAATGCATTCAGTAGCCAAATGTAGAGACAGATTCATGAACATGATTGGGAGGTTTTCATTGATGAACCAGAGCCTGCAGTGGTAAATGTTGTGAAAGAATTATATGTCAACGCTGAAGATAAAGTGTCATTTATAGCATTTATGGGGGGAAAACAAGTGCCTTTCAGTCTTTAGGTGATAAATGAGTATTAAGTGCGAGCCCCAGCAGTGTGTCAATATGTCCAACTTTATGACAATATTCCCAACTTTGACCAGATCCTCACAGAAATTTCAAAACTTGGCACTGTATGGTCGAAAGGGAAGAAGGGTGGCACCCTTCTCATGAGCAAAGATCTGAGCCTATATGGGAAGATATGGTATGTATTCCTATGTCCGAAGCTATTTCCTTCGACGCATACCAGTGAAGTTACCAAGGAAAAGGTGCTACTCCTCTATGCTATAGTGAAGGACTTTGACAATGATATCAGTGCCATAATCAGCTTTTCAATTCGACGATGCTTGCATGGGCCATTCTCAGGAGGATTGCCACACCCCACTTATATGTGGGTTGTGTAGACAGTCCGGGGTTAGATGGTCAGGTGATGAGCCCGTGCAGTAACCTCTCTAGCTTCTTGATTCTAGGACGATTGCTCGATATTCCGTTTGGGCTGGAGGGGAGTCGCATCCTCGAGGTTTAGGTTTTGTATTTCCTGATGCTCCCAAGGAGGAGGAAGTAGAGGATACCTTGAAGGATGATGAATTCAAAGTTGATGAGGTGCCTGGTGAGGAGGAAGCTGCGAGGGGTAGTAGGTCTACAAAGTACATGTTTAGTACCCAATTCCGCAGTTTGTAGAGGCATATGGACATGAGGGATAGAGAAGCAGATAGAAAGATGAAAAGAATTACAACAAGGCAAGATCATATGTTTAACACAATGAATAATTCCCTTGCTTCATTGAATGAGGCATTGGAAAGACTGAATCAAGCCGTTGCAGACCAATTTTAGTTTCTAGTTCAATTTTAGTTTCCAGTTCCAGAGCCATTGCCACATTATCCACTATCTGACTCTGATGTGGAGGAGTTTTCAATCTCATACCCACAGCTACCACCACCACCACCACCACCACCACAGGCTTAGCATGCTATAGGAAAGTCTTCTTTTACTTTAAGGCAATATTTTTATAATGAGGACATTGAGTATGTTAAGTTTGGAGGAGTTAGTTAGTTTTAGTTATTTGTTTAATATTTTAGTTTCTATTTTGTTCAGTATATTTAGTTTGAATGTGTTTGTTTTGCATTTAGTTAGTCATATCAGTTTATGTTTGCATTCATGTAGTTGCATTGTTAGTAGTATAGTTATGTTTTATGTAGTTAAGTAGTTTAGTATTGTAAATAGTTTTCTATTTCTGTTCTTATGAGTTATATTTATATATATATATATAAAAATTGAAAATTGAAAAATCTAAAAAATATTAGTTAGTTTACTGTTTTTATATTGCATTTAGTTCATATTTGAATTATTCCAACCGTTAGATGGGTTCAAGTCTGTTTTGGCCAATGATGAGATTGGAATTGCATAGATAAGTATAATATTGATTGTTAAGGCTTTGATGTGATTTCTTATCATGAATTAGATATTTGTCTATTTGAAACTGGTATAATCAGGATAACACATTAAGAAACAACTATGTTCACTGATTGGGTATAAATTGATACATAATGTAATTCTTAAGGATAATGCTAGTTTGAATGAAAGAAAGTCATGAATAGTGATGGCTAAGATTAGACAGGAACCTAAGTTTGGGGGAAAATTTGGGATATAAGCTATATAAAAAAAAAAGAAAATAAATAATAATAATAATAATAATAATAAAATATGAATAAACACTGTGGCTAGTCTAGTTCTGTGGCCTTTGTTACTTGAGTAAGTACGTCCGAGGGGATGTCTCTACACCTAGTGCCCTAAAGAAAGACGGGTTGGGAGTCGTTGGTTGAAAGCTCGCTAAGTGGTAGCATTGAAAAGTCTAAGAGGACTAGACATTGCACAACTATGAGAAAAATAAAATGTAAAAAATAGGAAAAAGAGCGAAAAGCCCCCATATATTTATAAATAAAGCAAAAGTATCCCATTTTGACCTGTGAATTTGGTAACTATTTAATGTTAGTCGGATCTTGCTTAATTTTGGATTTCTTGACTTTTAGTTGTATGCTTCCTTTAAAGAGGTCTATTATGTGTTTTATTTAACTTTACATCAGTTAACATGGTTGTTGAGCACACACACACTATATCAGTTATAACAGGTTAAGATTTGGTGATTGATTGAGAAGTTATTAATTTGTCTTGGTATGATGTATTATCACGTCTATTGTGATTTCTCCAAGGCCATGTGAATAGATTTTGTTCTATGTACTACTGCATTCGTAGGCATGTAGTTACTTGCATTGCATTGCATATTGTTGTGCTCGAGGACTAGCATGGTTTAAGTTTGGGGGAGTTTAAATAGTAGGTTTTATACCTATGAATCGGGTTCCTATTTGGACTTAAATAGTGTTTAATCTAGTTATTTTTGTATAGTTTGACGTGTTTATGTTTGTTTTGTTTGTAGGTTGCATTACGTGTTAGCTTTGGTACAATGGTGGCACTGTGGTGGGAAGCAGCATGGAAAAGAAAAAGAAAACAGCAACTACAGTATAGTACCCCACCGGGGCGAGCAAATAACAAAGCAATTACCCCGCCGAGGCAGGGGTATACGTGGAAAGAAAATCAGAACCCCGCTATGGCGGGGATTTTATAGGCTTAAATACCCGCCAGGGAGGGTGTGTGCGGATAGAAGGAGAGTTTTGATGCAATTTAAATACTGCAATGGCGTGGTCATAATGAAATTGTCTTATATTGGGGTTAGAATGGGAACATTTTTATCAACTTTTATATTGACTTATGCCAAGAGATACAAAAATTAATCAACCATCAATTGCAACTTTTGAAGCCCTAATTTCAGAGAAGATTGTGGAGGATTAGAGCAAGGAAGCAAGATCACGAAGATTTCATAACTGAGTGAAAAGAAGGGTGGTTCTATACTATTCTTGTACTTTAAATTCAGTTTTTATAAATTGGGATGATGAATTCGTTTATCTATTCCGTTTTTAATTCATTAGTTATGAACTAAATTTCTTATTAAACTTGTAATGGAACTTTAAAGTAGAACAATGATTATCATACTTTGATTTCAGTTTAATAAAGTTATTTGTTCAGTTCATCTATTGTGATTTGTGCATAACTTATGAATTTTTGGATCACCAATTCTATGTGGATTTGTATGGATTCGAGAGATGAGATATGAATCTAGACTTAGTTATAATAGCATGTGTTCATGATTTCTGCATTTTGATATAATTCTTAATGTCTGTTTAGGATAGAGATATACCTAACATCGCATGTAATCGTGTAAGAACTTGGGATTTAAACCTTCTTTAATTGTAATTCACATAGAGATATAGTGAATTAGTTAATTAGGGTGTTTGGCTTAATTCTATCAATTGTGGATTTAAGCTAATATGGTGTTAGTGCATTGATAAATGGTTAATTCTATTGTCGTGTTCTTGATTAATGAACTGGGATAGTTAATTGAATTAAAAAGAAGTGTGATAATCTGAGTGAAGCTTAAAGTGAAGTTGTAGGCTTAATTCTCCATTATCTGATTAGAATTTGTGGTAATTAGTTGTGTTGAATTGTTTTGATTTTTAGTTTATTAGTTTTTCATTATTTTTAATCATTAATTCGATTAGTTTAATAAAATTGAAATATAACAAAACTGGTAATTGTTTGATTAGAATTAATACTTGTCTCTGTGGGAACGATACTCAACTTATCATTATATTACTTGTTGATCATGTATACTTGCGTGTTGTGCTTAATTAGATTTACACCCAACAAGTAGTGAATGGGAAGATTGGAATTTTGTTGTCGCTCGTAGTTTGTAACAAACTGAATGGATTCAGAGCTAATGGTGCACTGATCAATTGGGTGGCTCCCTATACACAGTTCACATGGCACCGCAACACTTTTCATGTTTTGCACTAATTGCACTCCCATGGTGTCGTGTCTTTTGGTAAGAGCTGTAACCTGAGTAGCTGCTGTCGTGACTGAATCAACCTCATACACCCCTGCCACTCTCCTAGGTTTTTGCCTATCATTGGGCCACTGGTAAGTATTGGCAGCTATTATCTCCACCAAGTCATATCCTTCTGCATGATGTTTTGGCATGAAGGCCCCGCCAGATGCGGATCTATACTCGAACGAGTAGAACCAGATAAACCATTACAAAAGGTCTGAATGGGAAGCTATTCTGGCAATCCATGGTGTGGTCATCTTCTCAATAAATCCTTAAATCATTCCCACGAGTTGTACAGAGACTCAAATTCAAATTGGACGAAGGATGTGATGTCATATCTGAGCCTGTCTGTTTTTGTGGGCGAAAAGAAATTCGCCACTAATTTTTGAGCCAAGTCAGCCCATGTGGTTATGGAGCCTGGTGGAAGTGAATTCAACCAACTCTTGGCCTTGTCCCGCAGAGTGAATCGAAACAGTCAGAGTCTGATAGCATCATCGGATACTCCGTTGCATTTAAATGTATCACAAATTTCCAAGAAATTTATCAAATGATAGTTTGGGTCATCATTTGGCAATCCTCCGAACTGAACATTATTTTGTATCATTTAAATGGTGCTCGGTTTGATCTCAAAGTTGTTAGTTTGAATCGCGGGCATTAGAAATCTCGCTTATAAATATGTGATATAGTGAATGGCATACTCCTTTAAAGATTTATGAATTTCCTCAGCCATTATAACAAGAGTAGGTATGTCCCGAGCTCTTTCTTTTATCAGTTGTCTATATATTCTGTCTACCTCGGGATCAAGAGGTATTATATTCTGAATCCTTCGAGGTGGCATACACAGTCTAGACTACCTGAGAAGGAGATTAAACAGATATATCAGTTCAAATGAAGATCTTATTGAATTAGTACTAACATTGATAAACAAATAGTACTAAGTCCCCGGCAACGACGCCAAAAACTTGTTGGTCATTTTCAAAATCAATAAAACATGCGCAAGTATACGCGGTCAACAAGTAATATAATGAAAAGTAGAGTGTCGTACCCACGAGGACAAAGTGTTAAAGCTAGTCAAATACTAAAATTGGATCAATACAGTCTTATCTAAACAACTGAATAAGGAAGGTGTGTTAAAAACTATATGCTTAAAAAATAATAAATTAAGAGATTGAGTTGCACAAGTAAGTCAAGCTAGGATTACAACTCCCCTAATGCGTCGCCTAATCTCCTAACTATCCATTTTACTAATAAATCATAGGAATGGCTAACCGAGAACAGTAAGTTCACATAAGCTGTAAGATCCCGAATTTTATGAAATGAGAGTATTCAATTTTATTATAATTATTATTCTATTTAGTAAATGGTTCAATTGATAAAAGGTTAAAGTTAAGGGTGATATATGAAAATTTTACAAAATAAGCAAGTTATCATAAAATATTCGTTTGGTCGGGGAATATTTTTTTTATCAGGGAATATCTGTACGACAGCACAATCATTGGTGGACCCCACAATGGAATAACTATCAGATTTAGAAAGCGGCAGAAATAACCTTTTTATAAAAATAACGGCAAAACTTTTACCGTTAAACTATTGAAATACCCGGTGATAAAAATACAGTAATACGCTTGGTTGTATAGTAGCAAATGGTATTTTACAGTATCTTTGATTATTGATGCTTACGTGAGAAGTCACTTAGTTTTATTCAATTATTATCATAATATCTTATATTATTACATCAATAATTGAGACGATATAGTTATTCATATTATTATTTATATTATTGACAATGTCTATAAAGTTCTATCGAGGAAAGGGGTTTGGTCACCTAATTGCGTGCCAATAAGGAGAAGGCTTTATCGAAAAACTCCATCTTTCCTGGGAATGATCTGGTTGTTAATATTGTGAGTTATAATATTAATGATGAATAAATGTTATTAAAAATGTGTTTAGTGAAGCCAAGTGAATTGAGATAAATAGAGGGGTTTTTTATGAAGTATTTGTTATAAGTTTGGCTTATTACATGGACCCCACTTACTAATTTTTCAAAATAAATCGATAGAAAGTTATCTCAATTTTGTTTTATTACTTATATATATATATATATATATATATATATATATATATATATATATATATAAAATGTGGGTGAGTGGGTGTGTGCATGTGTGTGACGGAATATATATATATATACACACACACACACACACACATATATATATATATACATTACACAAGTTTTATTTTTTTATATAAAATAAAATATATTATATTTTATTATATGCATAGTACTGCATAGTGCAACATAGTGCTGCATAGTAAAATCAAAAACATTCAGTTGATGCGCCCGTGAATTCGTTCAAAAATTTTACTGTGCAGTCTGTGATTATTTTTCTTAAATAATATCCTGCCATTCTCCTATAAATAGGATGCTCAGTTTAGAAATGAAAATCACACCAGAATCAGAGAATTCTTCTTCTATAATATTGAGCGTATTTCTTTTTAGTTAAGGAAACTTTGAGTGTAGCAAATAGTGCAAGTTTTTCTTCACGAATATCTCCGCTATACGAGTCAGAAGTACTCTTTTTTTAAGGTAAGGGGTATTATTTATTCCATATTCGCTTATGATAATATTTTTCGTATTCGTAGGGAATATTATTTTCGTTCAATATTCGTAAGGAATATTATTTTCATTCAATATTCTAAGGAATATTATCTTCATTCAATATTCGTAAGGAATATTATTTTTGTTCAAAAATTGTAAGGGATTTTATGTTTGTTCAATATTCGTAAGAAATAATATTTTCTTCCATACTCTGTAGTATGTAAGTAATATTTTCATATTCCTAATTCTACACTTATTTTGATAAGTATGACTTTTATAATCCTTGAAATTAGTAGAATATCCTTGAAATTTACGCTTCATCTAGTATTGTTTCACTGAAATATTTTTCTACACATTCTTGTTAAATTTTAATCTTTTCATGCTGAAGTACTATTCATGGGTACAATTCATTTATACGACACTATTCATACGTACGGCGCTATTCATACGTACGATACTATTCGCGAAGTACTGTTCATGGGGTACTATTTATGAAGTACTATTCATGAGATACTATTCACCCAGGGTACTATTCACGACAAAAATTGATTTCTTTTCTGTTCAAATTATTTTTGATACATGAATATTATTCTTGAATTTTACTCCACAGAGTAGTATCATGTTGACAATTTGGAAATTCTTGAACTCTGGATAAATTGAATAATAAATCTTTAAAATTTATCCTTGTTGTCACTTAATTAAATTCTTATATCATTGTCATCCTCATGCTTATACTATGATGAAAGTCATCTTTGGCCAATAGTGCATAAATTTACTGTTGATTAGTATGATTATGACCAAAAATTATGTATCGGTATAATCATGACCTGTAATATTATAAATAATGTGGTACAAGTCCTCATT
Source organism: Panax ginseng (assembly GCA_020205605.1). Lineage (NCBI taxonomy): Eukaryota > Viridiplantae > Streptophyta > Magnoliopsida > Apiales > Araliaceae > Panax > Panax ginseng. Next base: position 97,045,950 of record CM035129.1, read on the forward strand.
AGCCCGTAATGCATTGGTGGACAAGTGTATGACATGATCATGACCACTGGTGATACTAACAAATATCCTTGGCCCGTAGTGCATGGATAATTCGATGATGTGTTTGGCAGGATCATGACCATTTGTCTTACAGTTGAATGTCTTTGGTCATAGTGCACTGACAGACAATTTATTGGTATGATCATGACCATTGGTTTTATAGTTGAATATCTTTGGCCTGTGGTGCAAAGATAGACAACTGATTGGTATGGTCATTGTTATTATATTTGAATGTCTTTAGCCTTTGGGGTAAGGATATTGAGTGAACATTCTATTAAGCCTTTGTGGCAAGGAGAAATTGTTGATTTACATGATTGTAAACATGAATTATGAATTTAACTATAATCTTTGGTGGTTCAGGTGAAGACAGGTGATTAAATTTCTCTTTGTCTTGGGTACAAAAAAGAACTATTGATGGGTATTACAGTAATGAACTATTAACGATGGACTTTTAATTTAGAGGAGATAGTATACATTATGTTCTACTTGACTCTTCTAATGGATTGTTGATTCCGCTGCAATTATGGTTGAAAACTTTTATTATCTACCATATGTTCTAAATATCTGATTTAGTACTGATGAAGGCTATTGATAAATTAATTATCTTAGTCATAATATTCTTTACTGGGCTATTTGTGCTCACCCTTTTGCTTCATAATTCCTTTTAGGTATTAAGAGTGTAGCTGGGTCGAGCTGGGATAACAGGAGAATAGTGTGATGGTCCGAGACTGTGGAAGTTTCTCAATACATTATAAAACTGTATGACATGCAATATATAATTGTATTGAGGACCTAAGATGGGTGTGTCGTATATTATATGTCACTTAATAATTGATTTTGGTGAACAACAAAAGGGTGATGAGAACCCAACTTTGAAAGCGTCAAAATGCACTTCATTAGAATAAGAAGAACAAAAATCTTCTCGTGCTCCTTTGGAGACTTGAAATATTTGCTACTGTATTTTATAGGGCATTGTAATAATTTGAGTATGAATATTATCATATTATATATGTAACAATATTTGTATTGAAACTCACAGTATATGTGTTGTCGTATTTTGCATGACAGTTGTATAAATAAAGTTTGTATTTGAATTCTGTACCGTGTATCTGGCTACTCAGAATGGGTTGTGTACACCTATTTTGGGGGCGTCACAAATGGTATCAGAGCTTAGGGATATGATCTTTGGCGGAGATCCGGGATTAGAATTACGAGGGGAGAGACGAGTAATATCCTTCGCTAGTGTGTGTCCTACCTAAGTTGAATTTTCTTACTTAAGTTGACAAATTTTGATATGTCAATTAAACTTTGTTTAGAAGATGTATTCTAGAATGATATCTGAAATATAGGAGATAAACAATGGGAAAATCATGATACAGAGGAAATAACCGGGAAGGTACAATCCGAAAAGAAAGCAAGGTATTCTCATCTCTTCGAACTACTAGGTACGTAAATTTCGAGGACAAAATTTCATAAGAAGAGGAGATTGTAAGACCCCGAATTTTATGAAATGAAAGTATTTAATTTTCTTATAATTATTATATTCTATTTAATAAATGGTTAAATTGATAAATGGTTAAACTTAAGGGTGATATGTAAAATTTTTACAAAGTAAGCAAGTTATCATAAAATATTCGTTTGGTCGGGGAATATCCGTATGACGGCATATCATTGGTGGACCCCACAATGGAATAACTGCCAGATTTAGAAAATGACATAAATAACCTTTTTATAAAAATAACGGGAAGACTTTTACTGTTAAACTGTTAAAATACCTGGTGATAAAAATACAGTAATACGCATGATTACATAGTAGCACATGGTATTGTACAGTATCTTTAATTATTGATGCTTACGTGAGAAGTCACTCTGTTTTATTCAATTATTGTCACAATATTTTATATTATTACATCAATAATTGAGACGACAAAGTTATTCATATTATTATTTGCATTATTGACAATGTCTAGAAATTTATGTCGAGAAAAGGGGTTTGGTCACCTAATTGCGCGCCAATAAGGAGAATTCCTTATCAAAAAGTCCCCTCTTTCCTGGGAATGATCTGGTTGTTAATATTGTGAGTTATAATATTAATGATGAATAAATGTTATTAAAAATGTGTTTAGTGAAGCCAAGTGAATTGAGATAAATAGAGGGGTTTTTTATGAAGTATTTATTATAAGTTTTGCTTATTACATGGACCCCCACTTACTCATTTTTTCAAAATAAATCGGTGAAAAAGTTATCTCAGTTTTGTTTTATTACTTATATATATATATATATATATATATATATATATATATATATATATTATATAAGTTTTGTTTTTATATAAAATAAAATATATTATATTTTATTATATGCATAGTCTTTGCATAGTAAAATCAAAATATTTCAAATTTTAATTACTAGTAAATTCGTTCGAAATTTTTACTGTGCAATCCATGATTATTTTTCTTAAATAGTATCATGTTATTCTCCTATAAATAGGATGCTTAGTTTAGAAATGAAAATCACACCAGAATCAGAGAATTCTTCTTCTATAATATTGAGCGTATTTCTTTTGAGTTAAGGAAACTTTGAGTGTAGCAAATAGTGCAAGTTTTTCTTCAATAATATCTCCGCTATACCAGTTAGAAGTACTCTCTTTTTAAGGTAAGGGGTATTATTTATTTCATATTCGCTTACAATATTATTTTTCGTATTCATAAGGAATTTTATTTTCGTTCAATATTCATAAGGAATATTATTTTCATTCAATATTCGTAAGGAATATTATCTTCGTTCAATATTCGTAAGGAATATTATTTTCATTCAACATTTGTAAGGTATATTATTTTTGTTCAATATTCGTAAGAAATAATATTTTCTTTCATACTCTGTAGTATGTATGTAATATTATTTCGTTTCATATTCCTAATTCTACATTTATTTTGATAAGTATGGCTGCTTCTGTTCTCCTTGAAATTAATAGAATATCCATGAAATTTGCATTTCATCTAGTATCGTTTCACTAAAATATTTTTCTGGACATTCTTGTTAAATTTTAATCTTTTCATGCCAGAGTACTATTTATGGGTACTATTCAAACATATTGCACTATTCATACGTACGGCGTTATTCATACATGTTAGAAGAATGCATATTTTGATTTGATGTTTAAAGTAAATACTCATGATTATATGTAAAGCCCTTCAAGGAATATATATATACAATGGCTTAGTGATAGATCAAATTTGTTAGGTTGATCTTGCTTTAAATGTTCATCATTCCATAAATGAATATATAGATAAAGAAATCAAAGATGATAGGTTGATCCACGACTTAAAGAGTATAGATAGGCTTCATCAAGAATCATAGTCTATCAAACTGATCAACAAATTGCAGAAACTAAGGCAGGATCGTAGTACTGATATGATCATAGTGTATCTGCCTTGAAGGGCCTCTCCAGAAATCATAGAGTGGTCCAGACGTTTGCCAAAGCCATCTCAGAGATCATAGTGTGCTTTCAGAAACGTAGAGTCGGCAAGACGAGCAAGCAAAGAACTTAGTATTCAAAGATCGTAGTATGCAAATTCTTGAAAGGAATCTTAGTGTTCAGACCAAGCACAAATATGACAAGACACCATGACATGGATCGTAGAGTCTCATCTCTATTGTGTCAGAAGCATCGAGCTCTATCTTCTGTTTGGAGATAAATTCAAACAAAGGAGGAATGAGTTTCAAACGTTGAAGCGCTCGCCAGTCCCAATGGTACAAAAGATATCCTTAGTATTCATCAAAAAGAATGTGTTCAAGAAGATAAGAAAAGGACCATTGGGCAGAGGAAAACAGCTTTTCAGGTGTTAGGTGAGAAAGCAGTCTGCCCTGTAAGTGGGCCAGAATGTAATTTAGAAGATGTGCAGAAATGTCTCCATCAAAGCTCAGAAATGTCAAACGCATTTAATGCTTCATCAGATGACTTCAACGGATAGATTTCAAAAGTCTCATATATACAGAATACAGACACATGAGAGAAGAAAGCAAGCACTGAACAAAAAAACGCACAAGAACACTTAACGCTAAACTTTACGATCTGAGAAAAAGAGGAAGCTCGCTCAGCTACTCAGTTCTTTCAACAAATGCTTAATCGCAAATCGAGTAGCCTCAATCACAACTCAACAACTATCAATCTCTTTCAAGTAAGAAGTTCCAAGTCGGAAGGACTTGAAGAGTTCTAAGTGTCTTTGTGAAGAGCCAAGTCTGCTTTGGACTTGAAGAGTTCAAGAGTGAACTTAGAAGTGCCTGAGCTAACTGTCTAGAAGGAATCATGGGATTCGAGAAGTGTAAAAGATATCCTTAGTGGATTTCCTACTCAAGGAGTAGAAGAGGGGACTAGGAGCTTTGAGTGCTCTGAACCACTTAAAAACAATTGTGTCTATTTATAACTGCTATAACTGCGTTTCTCTCCTTAACTTGCTATCTAAAAGGGATTTCAAAGAAACAATAATTCCGTTGTGCTTAAAAGCTTTATCAAAACAGTCTTTAAACAAAAAAAAGTTTTTAATATCTATTCAACCCCCCTTCTAGATAACTATTGTGCCTCTGGGAACTAACAATTGGTATCAAATCAGGTTCTATAATACAGCCTACAAAGCTTAAGTAGATCCAATGGCACACTTACCAAGCGAATCAAAGACTGGAGGAGGCAGCAAGCCACCTATGTACAACAAAGATAAATTTGCTATTGGAAGGTTAGGATGCAAGCTTACATGGATTCAATAGATGAAGATCTATTTGAAACTATTCAAAATGGGCCCTGTGTTCCAACAAAGCTTGCACAAACTATAGATGACCCAAATAGAGTACAGATTAAGGTCAAAGGAAAATGGACAGAGAACGAGAAGAGAGCTATCCAACTCGATAAAAAGGCCAAAAATATTTTATTCTAATCCTTAGAAGATGATCTATTTGAAAACGTGGTTAACAGCAAAACAGCAAATGAGGTTTGGGAAGCACTACTCATTATGCATGAAGGAATAGAAGAAGTCAGAGAAAACAAACAATCTCTCCTGACTCAACAATATGAGATGTTTGCTCACGTTCAAGGAGAGAACGTCACTGCCACATATGAGAGATTCAACATTTTGCTCAACTCTCTTCGAGCCTATGGAAAGATCTATCCAAACAAAGATCTGATCATAAAGTTCATGAGAGCCTTACCAAGCAAGTGGGATGCCAAAACCACTGCCATAAGAGAATCAAAGAATCTAATAAAATTACTGTTCAACAGTTATATGGAAACCTCCTCACGTATGAACTGGAGCTGACACAACGAGCAGAAAAGTTGTCTGAAGAAAGAAAGTAGGATAAAGGTGTTGCTCTCAAAGTAACCGAAAACATCTCTAAAGTCAACACTGATGTTGATTCTGACTATGATGAAGATGATGATGAGGACTTTGCAATGCTGGTTAAAAGACTACGAAGATTTATGCTACAAGGCAAAACCAGCAAGCCAAAGAAAGTTAGCAACTACAACAGCCAGGAGCAAATGAATGACCTATGCTACAACTACAAGAAACCTGGTCACTTCATTGCCAACTGCAACAAACCTCTTTAGAGAAGAACTCAAGAAGAAATCACATACAAAGAAGGAATATAAAGGCAACAAAAGGCCACAGAAGAAAGACAAAGGCCTTGTAGTTGGAGGATCGTGGAGTGACTCTGAAAATGACTCAACTCCAGAAACTGGAGACGATGAAGATCCTCAAATGGCTAATCTCTGCCTGATGGACAAAAATGCAAGGGACAAACAGAACTCCAACATACTTGAAGTAAGTATCGATGAGGTATTTGACTTCAACTCTCCTGATGTAGATATTGATGACCTTAGAACTACATTACACGGCATAACATCTGATCTGCATCAATACATGAAGTGGTTTAGAGTTCTGTCTAAAGACTATTCAGTTCTTCAAAAGGAGAAAGAAAAAGTTCAAGAGGAACTGGAAACAGCCCTTCTCAGTACTGACTCTCTCTCCAAGTTTGAAGCTGAGAATAAGCTCTTGAGATAGGCAAATGAGCTCAGTGCACAACGAGAGTCTAGTCTAACCTCTAAGATTGAGGATCTAGAAAAGACCGTCTCTACATGGAATAAATCCTCTTCATCCATGGACTCCTTAATCTCTAACTAGAGAAATGTCTCTGATAGAATAGCGTTAGGCTTTGGGGAATCTACCTCAGAGTCATGTGTGGAAAAAGCAAAGGAAACTAGCACTAGTAATGCTTCAAGTTTCAGTAGAGGCATTATATTTGTGAAATTCTCACAGAAGGATAAACCTATCAAACCCTGCCTAGCTGATTCAATTCATATTCCCAGAAGTAAGGGATCTCATGTTGGTCTAGATTTCAGAAAAGAGAAGAGTAATCTAGCTACTACTCATCAACCTCGAAGGATCGTAGAGTCCAATAAATCAACTCTACGAACCAACCAGGAAGATACAGTAAAAGTAAGATACACTCCTCACAAATAATGAAACAAGAGAACACATGGAAGAGGGAATATCAGCCTAGCAGGAGGATGACCAATAACCCACAAAAGTCTAAATGGAGGAAGAACTTTCACACACACACACACATGCTTCATATCAAATGTTTTGTATGCTACAGAGTTGGCCACAAGGCTTATTATAATAATTCCATGCATATGAGACCCAAAATCAAGCAGATTTGGGTCCCCAAGTACTAACATAGTAGGACCCATGCAAGTATAGGTACCAAAATGAAGGTTTAATGTTGCCTCAGGAAAAGAGCTCCACAAACTCAACCTGGTATCTGGATAGTGGATGTTCAAGACACATGACTGGGAACAAAGCCCTTCTATCTAACTACATAGAGAAGGAGGGTCCCTCGGTCATCTTTGGAGATAATGGCTCTGGCAAGACAAGAGGCTATGGCTCAGCTGGAAATGGTGCAGTATCCTTTAGCAAAGTGGCCTATGTGGAAGGACTACAAAACAACCTTCTAAGCATTAGCCAAATCTGCGACAAGGGTCATCAAGTAACATTCCTCAACAATCAATGTCAAGTCCGAGACCTGAAGACATCTGCAGTAAAGCTAACCGGAACAAGAGAAGGAAATGTCTACACAATAAATCTTGGAAAACTAAGCTCAGACGAGACAATATGCTTTTTGGCTAAAGCATCTAAAGAAATGAGCTGTCTATGGCACCGAAGATTATCTCATCTCAACTTCAAGAGCATGTCCAAATTAGCTTCAAAAGATCTAGTGGCAGGCCTACCCAAATTCAACTTCGTTAAAGAAAGGCCCTGCAATGCCTGTCAACTTGGGAAACAGACCAGAAGCTTATTCAAGAGCAAAACCATCAACTCAATTGACAAGCCTTTGCAATTACTAAATATGGATCTTTTTGGACCAATTCTAACAACGAGCCTTGGGGGAAAGAGATACTCACTAGTCGTAGTCGACGACTACACCAGATTTACATGGGTATTCTTTCTAACCTCAAAAGATGAAATAAGCTCCCAACTGATCAAGATGTTCAAGCTGGTGATGAACAAGAAAGGAGAAAAAATCAAGGCCATAAGAAGTGATCATGGCAGAGAATTCGATTTCTCAGAAATGGATCAGTTCTGCACAGACAATGGGATTAGTCACAATTCTCAGTTCCATGAACTCCCCAACAAAATGGAGTTACTGAAAGAAAGAACAACACATTAATAGAGTTTGGAAGGACTCTACTAGCTGCAGCTCATCTAACAGAGTTTTTCTGGGCAGAAGCGGTCAACACTGTAAGCTATACTCAGAACCCAGATCACTCATACATTCTACGATTAAGAAGACTCTTTATGAACTTTGGAAAGGAAGAAAGCCAAGTGTCAGCTACTTTCATTTGTTCGGCTGTGCATGTTACTTACTCAAAAATGGAAAGCAGTACTTGACAAAGTTTCAACCAAAAATCGACGAATGAAGGAATTTTCTTGGGTATGCCATGAGGGCAAAGAAGGCCTCACAGTGTTTAATAAGAAGACACTAAGTGTAGAAGTCTTGATTCACATCATCTTTGATGAAACAAACTTGGACAAAATAATGTCTCAAGATACTGCGACTAACAGTTCAGACACTATGAGCGAGGTCGTCGAGCTCAACACTACGATTGCAGTACCAGACAGTGAAATCGTTGAGCAAGAAAATGAGATCGTAGAGAGGCCTATACCAGACAACGAACCTCCACATCAAGAAGAAGAAATAGATCTTGAAGATCTAAGATAAGAAAGCATAAGAACTGATGTCCCAACAGGAAGCAGATGGGCAAGAGATCACACTCAAGATCTAATCATTGGAGATCCGAATGTAAGAGTTAAAATAAGAGCTGTTACTCAAAATGAATGCTTCTATCTAAACTTCCTATCTCAAATAGAACCGAAGAAGATAGAGGATGCTATGGAAGACTCCAGCTGGATAGAGGCCATGCAGGAAGAACTTAATCAGTTCGAGAGAAGTAAAGTATGGAGATTGGTTCCAAGACCAAAGAATCATCCTGTAATTAGAACCAAGTGGGTCTTTAGAAACAAGATGGATGGAGATGGGGTGATAACCAGGAATAAGGCTAGACTAGTGGCCAAGGGCTACTCTCGGGAAGAAGGCATTGACTATGATGAGACATTTGCACCTGTTGCCAAACTAGAAGCCATCAGAATATTCCTTGCCTTTGCTGCTCACATGAAGTTCAAAGTCTTTCAGATGGATGTCAAAAGTGCATTCTTAAATGGTGAACTTCAAGAAGATGTCTATGTAGAGCAGCCTCCAGGTTTCATCAATCCATCTCTTTCTAATTATGTCTTTAGATTAGACAAAGCCTTATATGGTCTTAAACAAGCACCTAGAGCATGGTATGAAACACTCACTAACTTTCTTATTGAAAATGGATTCACTAGAGGTAGAGTAGATACCACACTGTTTCTTAGAAAGAATATAGATAAGGTCATATTAGTTCAAATCTATGTTGATGATATTATCTTTGGTTCAACTGATGAAAAGTTATGCAAGAGATTCTCCAAGCTTATGCGAGCAAATTCAAAATGAGCATGATGGGTGAATTGAGCTTCTTTCTTGACTGCAAGTAAAGTAAAAGCGGTGATAAAGGAATTTTCATAAACCAAGCCAAGTACATTAAAGACTTACTCAAAAAGTATGGCATGGAATCAGCCTCTCCCATGAAAATCCCAATTGCTCCTGTAACCAAGCTTGACAAAGATGAAAAAGGTAAAAGTATTGATATAACTCAATACAGAGGTATGATAGGCTCTCTTTTATATCTTACTGCCAGTAGACCAGATATAATGTTTGCAACATGCATTTGTGCTAGATTTCAGGCTTGTCCTAAAGAATCTCATTTAACTGTTGTAAAAAGGATTTTCAGGTACCTCAAGGGTGCACCCCACTTGGGGCTTTGGTATCCCAAGGAATTCTCATTTAAGCTAACAAGATGCACAGATGCTAATTTTGCAGGCTACAAAATAGATAGAAAAAGTACCAGTGACACTTGTCAACTACTAGGTAACAGACTTGTGTCCTGGTTTAGCAAGAAGCAAAACTCAGTATCTACCTCAACTGCAGAAGTTTTGAATACATTCTTTGCCGGCGATTCTTTGTGCTTTCGAGATCCTTTGGATGAAAAATCAGCTAGCAGATTATGGGTTTGAATTCAAATCCATACCTATTCATTGTGATAACATGAGTGCAATTGCTATAACTCATAATCCTGTCATGAATTCTAGGACTAAGCATATAGAAATAAGGTATCACTTCATTAGGGATCATGTACAAAATGGAACTATATCTTTACAATATATCCCTACTAAAAATCAACTTGCTGATGTTTTTACAAAGCCACTAGATGAATCCAGATTCAACAAATTGATAAGTGAGCTAGGCATGCTTAAATTGCAAACATGAAAAATTGTGCTTTAGTTTGTGATAACCATACAGATTTAAGGGCTATGTTCGAAATCAAAGACATGATCAAAGGAAGTCCACGATCGTAGAGTCAAAGTGGCATAAAACTCAACGAACGCTGAACAAAATCAACGATCATAGTCCAGACTCAACGACAGCAAAGGTACATCAATAAAACCAAAGGAGCACCTTATGATGATCAAGCATAAATCAAAGCAATCTCTCTAATAAGCACCTCAGGGACAAACCTGACCCTTGATCCAATCAATGAGGTTATCCCTTCCTGAACTACCTTAATCTAAGAAGAATGCTTAGTCAAAAAGTTCATCACAAGGACTTAATCAGACTCTACGATTGCTAGTCAGACTCAATGATAGCAGTTCAGACTCTATGTTTACAGTTCAGGCACGACGAATGCTACACAGACTCAATGATGGTAGAACAGACTTGACGATTCCAAGGACCATCTCAATGATCGTAGTCCCACTGAAGAATACATTAGCTCAGAAGGAGTTAAGGGAAATTCAGTACTATCCTTCTCTGTCAAAATTTGTAGAGCCAAGAAAAATTCGACACCTGTCCCACTAAGCAAAATAGAGTGAGGGAAATTACAAGTACAAATTAAAATTGTCTTTTTGAAATCTAAAGTTCAAAAGATCATCTCTCTCTTCCACTCTAAAGCAGAAACCCTAAATCAGTAGCAAGCTCAGTCAGTCTCACTTCTTGCAAAGAAATCAATGGCAGCTTCCAGTGTTATCTCCAGCTACAGACTCTGTTTTGACGAGTTTAAATCAGCTAAACCTCAATTTCACAAGACGTTGTCGCTACTAAAGAAGGCAGGCCTTGAAGAAGCCCTAGGTACGGACACATTGATCTACCCAAAGCTGGTAAAAGAATTCTACAATAACGGAGTATTTGAAAACAACACCATCACTGCGAAACTCAGGAACGTCCAAATCAGACTAAAGGCTAAGGACATCAATTTAGCCCTAGGCCTCAAATCTGAAGGGTATCCGTCCTTAGATGGCATAGACTTCCATAAAGGTCTCAAGAAGATGCATCACAAGAAATCACCCTTTGTCAAAGGATACAAAAAGAAGGAGTTTCCATAGAGGTATGAGTTTCTAGCTGATATTGTTGGAAAATGTATATGTTGTAAGAGCTCAGGTCATGACACTGTGAATGAGGTACAACTCAAACTCATGACTGCCATATGTTATAAAATACAACTTAACTATGAGGCTCTGTTACTTGAATGGATTGGGAAGTGGTTGATCAGCCCAAAGAAAACAAAGAGCTCACAGAAGATGCTCTACGGACGATTTATAAGCATTATCCTGCTGTGTTTGCTCTTGGTGACTTAATCGAGGATGATGAAGGAGAAGCCATCAATCCAAATCGACGAATGACCCAGCAATTATTTGAAAACTGGAAAAGGAATCCAGCTAAAAATGTGAAGATGATGTCTGAATCCAGTGGAAGAACTGTTGAAATAAAGGAATCAGGAGTGCCAGGGAACACGTCAGTTGTCAAAGAAACTGAAGAAGAAGAAGAAGAAGAAGAAGAAGAAGAAGAAGCTAACCAGGAAGAACCAATTACTTTAATCAGAAAAAGAAAAGGGAAAAGGAAGCTGAAAATCAAAACTACAGAAGAACCTCAAGGATCCACTACCAATAAGCCCATAGAGTCCTCAGACATTGAGACTCTACAGATCCTAAGAAGGAAACAACAATAGGCTGAGGCAGAAGAAGATAGAGCAACCATATCTCAGCTGCTGAAAAAGAATAAAATCAGCCACAAGACCAAAAGGCCATCAATCTCTTCGATCGTAGAGTCTCTGCCGATTGTAGAGACCAGACCAAATAAGGAAGTAGCTGCAACAAACATTTTGGCTGATCAGAAGTATAAAACTGAAGAAAGTCCTGAGGCTGTGGCTCAACCTAAAAATCCAAGAAGAAAACTGGTCAAGAAATATATTCTTGTCAATGAGAAAGCACTAAAGAAGGAAGAAAAGGAATTTCCTGCTGAAAAGGAACCAGCAAATGAAAGCTAAACAGTCAAAGCCCCAACTGAGGGGGAGATACCTGAGGATCTGATGATAGAAGATACACCTATTGAGGGGGAGATGATAAAAAGTGCTCCAACTGAGGGGGAGCTGCTAATTGACCAAGTGGATGATCACACTGAAGGGGAGGCTCATAATATCCCCATGACAGAAGAAGAGGTTTCTGCAGACAAAGAAGGATACTAGTACAAGAGCATCCTGATGCCATTGATATAATGGAATCCTCAAACGAGAATAGAGAAGCGGAGGAAGACGATGAGGTCGAGATCATAGTCGTGGGCATTGATGGGCACATAAGAGCCAACTATGAGCAATTATTTGCATATCTTCCTATGATGCCTTTCCACTAAGCTCAAATTCTGAACTTTTGGGATCACATGTTCTGGAGTTTCAAAGAGTATCCGACTATCTTAGTACTAGCCAATGGATTCTCAGGGAGATTCAATTTTGCAAAGAAGCTTGTCACCAACAGTTCTTCCTCAAAGAACAAGCTTGAGGTACTATCTATCCCAACTCTCTTCAGAGTTAATCACTTGCCATCATCGTCATTTAATCAATTTTATGAATTCCCACAATGGTTAGAAGAGATTCTTCATCCACTGAATCAATTTCCAGTTGCAGAATCCCAAAATTCTGTAACTGAGGAACCAAATAAGATCGACTCCCTAATGCTCCCATAGCCTACCAACTCTACGATCACTGACTTTAGCCCCTCGGTAGAGTATCCACCTCAAATCGTAGAGTCACCAAGCTTCAACATCCAAACCCAGGCCCCTCCATCAGATATTCCCTCTTCGTCTAGAAATGAATGTTTCAATCTTAATCTTGTCCTCTTCTCATTGCAAGATAAATTAAAAAGCAAACCTCATCCCTTCTAAAAATTTTCCACACTAGACGAAATTCTGTCAGAGCTACCCACCAAAACTGATTTATCAGAAATATTTAAGAAAGTGGTCAAAGAACTTGATGAAAATCTTGAGGATCACACTGCCCTCATTCAGCTAAGATTAGCATTCATGATCAATGCTGCAAATAATTTCCTAAGCTCTCTGAGCTCTGAGCTCTCTAAAACACTCAAAGAGATCCTCAAAGAAATGCTTCAGAGCATAAAAGACAGGGATGATATTAACTTTCAGGCAGCCAAGAACCACAAAGAAGCTATCCTAATCCTACAGGCCAACCAAGAGACTCAAAATCAATGCATGATTGAAAGCTTCCTCAATCTACAGACTGGTGTCAAAGAATTTCAACAATTCTATGTCAGCAATGGCCAGAAAACAGACAACATTCTATCCATCCTTCAGCAACGGGAAGCTAGGTCTGAAGCTCTGATCGAAGAAAATAGAGAGGACATTGCTTAGACCAAGAGTCAGCTCAACGAGCTTGTTCAAGGACTGAATCGTCTTTTAGATGACATTCAAACCCTTGATGCTGACATAAAGGGGGAGAATAAAGGTAAAGAAGGAGATTAGGGAGGCAAAGGCAAAGGCAAAGGTCAATTCCAACCTCAATCCTCAAGGAATCCTCCTGCAAGGCAAATCCACTAGCAGACTCCATGATCCAGCCATCAGACTCAACGATCTGATCAGCAGGAAGTTTTAATGGGTCAACCTTTAAGGAGTCTAGGAAAAGCCACCAGCTCTCATACAGTGACAACAACATGCCTAAGAATGCCAATTGGAGATCCTGCATTCATGAATAGGCATGATCAAAATCCAAGGCTAAGCCCAAGTGAGCTGGAAGATCTAGCCAGGAGAGACGAAGTAAGCATGAAAAGGAGAGCTGAGGAATATCCAAATCCTCTAAGGAGCAAAAGGCTAAAGAAAAAGAGATAAGTTGAATTTCAATTCTTATTGATGTAGTCAAACTTAAATGTAATATCTATCCTCATACATCAATAAATTCATGCTTATTCTCTAAGAAATTTCAGCTGCTCACTGAAATACTAAGTCATATTTACTCTGCTGCAACTGCATATAGGATTTGATAATCATGACAACAAATCTCCTTGGTTATGTCAACATCAAATAGGGGGAGATTGTTGGAAGAATGCATATTTTGATTTGATGTTTAAAGTAAATACTCATGATTATATGTAAAGCCCTTCAAGGAATATATGTATAAGGGCTTAGTGATAGATAAAATTTGTTAGGTTGATCTTTGCTTTAAATGTTCATCATTCCATAAATGAATGTATAGATAAAGAAATCAAAGATGTTAGGTTGATCCATGACTTGAAGAGTATAGATAGGCTTCATCAAGAATCGTAGTCTATCAAACTGATCAACAAATTACAAAAGCTAAGGCAGGATCATAGTACTGAGATGATCGTAGTGTATCTGCCTTGAAGGGCCTCTCCAAAAATCGTAGAGTGGTTCAGACATTTACCGAAGCCAACTTAGAGATCATAGTGTGCTTTCGGAAATGTAGAGTTGGCAAGACGAGCAAGCAAAGAACATAGTATTCAAAGATCATAGTATGCAAATTCTTGAAAGGAATCGTAGTGTTCACACCAAGCACAAATATGACAAGACACCACGACATGGATCGTAAAGTCTCATCTCTATTGTGTCAGAAGCATCGAGCTCTATCTTCTGTTTGAAGATAAATTCAAACAAATGAGGAATGAGTTTCAAACGTTGAAGAGCTCACCAGTCCCAACGGTACAAAAGATATCCTTAGTATTCATCAAAAGGAACGTGTTCAAGAAGATAAGAAAAGGACCATTAGGCAGAGGAAAACACCTTTTCAGGTGTTAGATGAGAAAGCAGTCTGTCGTGTCAGTGGGCCATAATGTAATTTAGAAGATGTGCAGAAATGTCTCCATCAAAGCTCAGAAATGTCAAACGCATTTAATGCTTCATCAGATGACTTCAACGGATAGATTTCAAAGATCTCATATATATAGAATACAGACACATGAGAGAAGAAAGCAAGCAGTAAACAAAAAAATGCACAAGAACACTCAACGCTCAACTTTATGATCTGAGAAAAATAGGAAGCTTGCTCAGCTACTCAGTTCTTTCGAACAAATGCTTAACTACAACTGAGTAGCCTCAATCACAACTCAACAACTATCAATCTACTGAAGTAAGAAGTTCCAAGTCAAAAGGACTTGAAGAGTTCTAAGTGAACTGTGAAGAGCCAAGTCTGCTGGACTTGAAGAGTTCAAGAGTGAACTTAGAAGTGCCTAGACTGCTGGTCTAGAAGCAATCTGTGGGATTCAGAAAGTGTAAAAGATATCCTTAGTGGATTTCCTACTCAAGGAGCACTACAAGAAAATCACTATTGCCGATAAGCAAACCGCCATCGCTTATGATAATCGATCGTCATTTGCATTGAGGTCATCATGACGGACAACGCCTACTACAGTGTCGTCGCCAAGCCCAGGCGCCGCCACCGCTTCAGCATCATTGTCATTACCGACAAGGAGCATTGGCGATGGCAGAATATCAATACCGACGGCGATATTGACGACAAGACCGTCGGCAAAGACCCCATAGACTTTTTGAGGGATTGAGGTCATTGGCAACGGCATAGCCGTCGCCCTTACCCCCGTCGGCAAAGACTTCATAAATTTTGAATTTTTTTTTACATTTCAAAATTTCCCTATTCATTTACAAATATAGACCTGTTATAAACTAATAACAACCATCAAATCACAACTATACCTGTTATAAACTAGTAACCCAAATCAAATATATAGATAAAAAATATAATGGTTGTCAATAACTCTCAAAAAGCTGTATAAATACATACATGAAACTTCGAGAATATAACATAAACTAAACTAACTACAACCCGTCACTTTGTCTCCATGTCATCTAGTTTGGTGGTCATCACCTGACTTTGGAGGAGGTCATTGTCAAATCGACGGTCCATCGCCTCAGTCTTTGAGGAGGTCGCCAAGCGTCATCGGCCTCGACGGTCATCATCAGTGCCTCCACCTCCACCTCCATGAGTCTCATCAACAAGACCCTACAAAATTAAAATATTAATAACAAAATCAAAATGAAAACATATTTACATTATTTTAGTTTGTGTTCTTCAAGTTAAGCGGACAGGACTCGAACTCGGGCTCTGTATATATCGAAATCGAGTCCCGTCAGTTGTAACGCGTGTCTATTGCCTATACGGTACTATTTCCTATGTCCGCGTGTCAACTATACGGTCGGGGCTGGTTTTGAGCTCTTTTTTGGCTTTTTGACCAAGTTTTGGCGAGTTTTGCAAACTGGGCGATAACTCTGATTTCATATGTCGAAATCGAGTCCCGTAAGTTCTAACGCGTGTCTAATACCTACTCGGTGGTATATGTGTGTTTGTGTGGCGTTTGGGCGACCGAAACACATTTTGACCTATTTTTGGCTTTTTGACCAAGTGTTGGCGAGTTTTGCAAACTGGGTGATAACTCATATTTCATATGTCAGAATCGAGTTCCGTAAGTTCTAACGCATGTCTAATACCTACTCGATGCTATGTGTGTGTTTGTGTGGCGTTCGGGCTACAGAAGCGCGTTTTGACCTATTTTTCGGCTTTTTGACCAAGTGTTGGCGAGTTTTGCAAACTGAGCGATAACTCGGATTTCGTTTTTTGGAATTGAGTCCCGTAAGTTCTAACACGTGTCTAATACCTACTAGGTGCTATGTGTGAGTTTGTGTGGCGTTTGGGCGACCGAAGTGCGTTTTGACCTATTTTTCGGCTTTTCGCCCAAGTGTTGGCGAGTTTTGCAAACTGAGCGATAACTCGGATTTCGTATGTCGGAATCGAGTCTCATAAGTTCTAACACATGTCTAATACCTACTCGATGCTATGTGTGTATTTGTGTGGCATTCGGGCGATCGAAACACGTTTTGACCTATTTTTTGACTTTTCGCCCAAGTGTTGGTGAGTTTTGCAAACTGGGCGATAAATCGGATTTCGCGCATAGTACACCTGTGTTGTTTGACTTGCTAGAATAAAAGGCTCATCCATACCACTCATCAGTCTTAGTTTTGAATGAACATTAACAATCACCTGTCCTAATTTTTTATCTACTTTAACTCCATTCTCAACATCAAACCAATGACAATTGAAGCAAACTAATTCTTTATGACCCCAATACTTGAGCACGACAACTTCTAGCAATCGTCCATACCAGTCATCCCAAATGTTATCGTAGCAGCTACCTTTCATCACAACACCGTAATCGTGCAGGTTTACTTACCCAATATCGCAACACTTAAATCAGAATCAGATTGACAATGCAAAGATGTATAAGTATCTACAGATCTTTTAGGGCCATCGGCTATAAGCTTTAGCCGATTGTCAGCTAACTCATCTGTGAGGACCTAATGTACATTAACACAACATTGAAAAAATGTTAATTACGCCATAAGAATAAATCTATGATGGTAGATTCATTGAACTTGTAAAGGTTAGACGTACATGATCTTTAAACCATTGCACAAATTCTTCATTTCTCAAATTTTGCAAATCCTCGTTCGATATACTCAGATTCGCTTCACGTACTTCAGCATCATATTGACTGTAACACAGTTATATACTCAATGTGTTTGTAAAGGAACTTGACACAGTTACACCAGACATATATAGTTATGACTACTTACTTAATGTATGGCGCTACTTAATTCATGTTGACAAGTGCATACAATGTGGCAGCTGCATACTCACTATCGGTTATGAATCGCCTTTTTTTTACCGCCGAATGGGCGAACAGGATGACTAAAGGCCGCAAGTTCCTCCATAACATAACTTTCAGCAATCGACCCCTCTACACGGGCTCTATTCTTCACCTTTTTCTTTAGACGTCGCATATACCTATGTGATATATAGATTAGCCAGAAAAAATGAACATTTTACCGTATTAAACACATTAATGTCATTACCTCTCGAATGGATACATCCATCTATATTGTTCTTGAAGTGTAAAAACTTAGTCACGGCAGATAAGACGGTGTACTTTTCGTGCCCGTCATACAGTGGCGTCGCTGCTTCATGCAATAACTCATAGAAACCCTTAGCCCCATCATTCGGCTCTTGCTCGACGCCATCGCCATCCCTCGTCAGATTCCATCGGAAGTATGAACCAAGATACTTGACTATTATGTTAGTATGACCAAAGGTTTCATCACCTCCGGATTCCGTTTCTGATTCATGTTCATCCAACCAGGTTTCCCCAAGATAGATCCATGTCGTATAACCCTGCTTGAACCCATACGCAAATAAGTCCCACATGACATCACTCCTTTGCTTCCATATTTCATTCACACACCTCTTACAAGGACATCCGATCTCATCGCCACGATTTTTGCTCAAACGGGAAGTTGAGAAATCTGCTCAACCCCACTACGATACTCGTGCTAAGCCCACTCCTATCAAAGTGGCTACCCTACGCTCCATCCAACTTCGATCAATGTATATCTCGGACAACTGTCTTCTATATATATATGGAAAGTTAGACAAATACAATCATGTCTCCAAGTTAATGTATATGCAATCTTATGAGTTTCCTAACTTCATCTCCCACTCTAACGGGCCAGGCTTCTATCCCATTCCCGGATGTGTCGCCTCACTAATGCCAACAACTTGAACACATTGCTTTAAAATTTTCAGAAATTTCGGCAGCACCTCCCCATGGTCTTCAAGTACACGAAATAGACTAACACATCGTAGTCTAAATATGCACCCGAAGAACATGTAGAGATATATACTGACCGAAAATTCAAAAAATATAAAGACGTGCTCAAGTCGTTAACACCGACCTATATAAGTGAGATCGAAACATATAAGAATAGTCCCAAAACGGGGACTATTTGAGATTCGCTCCTACTAAGTGAATCTCAAACGGGTTACTAAGCTTCCTAAACTATATGAAAATATGAACGTATGAAATTGAACTCTTTCCTAAAACAAAAGGAATACTATCTTGAGAATGAATTATGAACCACAATAAAAGAAATTAATTCATCGATTCTCATGAGTATACAAAATAAAAGACAACATATTAAATAATCCTCTAGAACATACGTGCTTGAAATTAGTCATGAGGTATATCTTGCTTGAAATTATGCATTCAGCATTGGGAGTATTCGGACTCTTGTATATAGTAGGTTGAGCGAATACGAGAAAGGAAACATTAATTCTTTTTTAAAGAATGAATTGAAGAAAAAAGACCAATGTGTAGGAGTTGTCATTAAAAATCAATAATGAATAAAAAGAAACTTGAATAATGAAATGGCAAAACTTATAACAAGAATGTGTGCAGGCAATTCAGAATAAAAAAGTAAATATCCGTAAATAAGTAAACCTCTTTAATTCGATCTCAATAGTCAATAACACTTTAAGTTAGCAAAAACTCAAGTAACATAGTAAACAAAATCTAATCTTTTAACGGTACATAACATGATAACATTTGTAAACACTAAAAATAATCCAAAACCTTTAAAAGGGATTATAGCATTCACAGGGACATAACATTACTAACATTCATACACTTGAAAATACTCACTCAATACGCACATACATAGACTACGAGAATGATTAAAGAGACTTACCCTCTATGTTTTTTTTAATTCTAATTTCATGTGTACAACTGCTCTATTGAGTGATAAAAGGGTTCTTTCAAGTTTGTATATGAGATCTAAAGTTCTGAACCAATGCAATTCCAGTACTGAATTCTTCCTCCCACAATTTAATTATCGTACATACATAACTTATCAGGTAAAACTAGTGCAAATGAAAACTTTGAGGAATACAATTTTGCTTTTTTCCTAATATGGTATCATAGTTGTTACAAAAAGATCAAAGATGCCAAACATGTTAATATTTGTGTATGCCCAAGAAGCAAATATTACATAATGATGTAGATGGAATATCCATTACTCACATTACTCACATTCATAGAACCAAACAGTACTGAAATTACAGACCCCTAAACTCACATTACTCACATTACTCACATTCAGAAAATGAATAGCACATGAATATAAAAAATTACATACCCCTAAAAATAGCAGAGACCCCCAAAAATATTCAAAACATATATTTTTCATTAATTAAAACTGAATCAAACACATTTGATAAGCTAACAATTTATACTGCACAGAAAATGAAATCTCTGCAACACAAATTAATACATACCTTTTTGGACTTAGTCCAAGAGTTGTGTTATATCAATACCTGAAGAGAAACGAAGCCCTTTTACTGTCAAAATCCTAGCTCCTGATGCATGTTGTGTGTGTGGCGTGTAAATGCCAGTGAAGAGAAAGAAGAACAGTAGCAAGGAAAAGGGAAAATGAAGAGGGAGAAGTAACCTATTGAATGTGAGGGGAGACGGACGAGGAGGGCGGAAAAGGAACAAGCAGCAGGGGATGAACGAAATGGGTGAACTGGGCAAAATAAGAGAAATCAATTGAGCAAAATAGAGAATCAATTGAGCGAAATGGGCGAATTAGGAGCGAAATTCGAATTGAGAAGGAAGGAAAAAAAATCAGAAAGAGGGAACAAATGGAGTCGTTGCCGTCGCGAATTGGGCGTAAAATATAAGACTCATTACCGACGGCATAGCCGTCGATACATCCCCGTCGCTATTAGGTCATTATCGACGGCCTTACCGTCGCCTTGAACATTACCTCCGTCGCCAATGAATTTTCCCTCCACCACCAACTTTTCGCTCCAAAATTTCTCCTGGGAAAATGTCATTATCGACGACCCACATTATCGATGGCATACCCATCAGTATTAATGTCATTTGCGACGAGAAAACCGCCGTCGCCCATAACCCCGTCGCCAATGACCCTTTTTCTTGTAGTGTAGTAGAAGAGTGGACTAGGAGCTTTGAGTGCTCCAAACCACTTAAAAACAACTGTGTCTATTTATAACTGCTATAACTGCTATAACTACCTTTCTCTCTTTAATTTGCTATCTAAAAGGGATTTCAAACAAACAATAATTCTGCTATGCTTAAAAGCTTTATCAAAACAGTCTTTAAATAAAGAAAAGTTTTTAATATCTATTCAACCCCCCCCCCCTTCTAGATAACTATTGTGCCTCCGGGAACTAACAATACATACGATACTATTCATACGTACGACACTATTCATGGGATACTATTCACAAAGTACTATTCACGGGGTACTATTCACGACAAAAATTAATTTTTTTTTTGACTAAATTATTTTTGATACATGAATATTTTTCTTGAATTTTACTCCACAAAGTAGTATCATGTTGACAATTTGGACATTCTTGAACTCTGGATAAATTAAATTATAAATCTTTAAAATTTATCCTTGTTCTCACTTAATTGAATTCTAATATCATTGTCATCATCCTCATGCTTATATTGTGATGAAAGTCATCTTTGGCCCGTAGTGCATAGATGGACTATTGATTGGTATGATTATGACCAGGAATTAAGTATTGGTATAATCATGACCTGTAATGTTACAAATGATGTGGTAAAAGTCTTTATTGGCCCGTAGTGCATTGATGGGCAGGTGTATGACATGATCATGACCACTGGTGATACTAACGAATATTTTTGGCCCGTAGTGCATGGGTAATTCAATGATGTGTACTTTCTTCCTCGTCTATCCTTGCTTTTAGAATAGCACCTTCTTGTACTTTCTTCTTCATATGCATCAGCTCTGGGTCTATAGCTTGAGCAACTTTAACTTTATCGATTAAAGTCAGTTCTACTCGTATATTTGACATTTTTATGTGGGTCCCTGGAGTTTTTAACTCTATCTCCATCCTTTGTAAGCCATTCAAAATGGGCATTTGTGTTGACAATATCGCACTCGTATCCGCATATGATCTTCTACTCAACGCGTCAACTACCACATTCGCTTTTACTGAATGGTATTGAATGGTATGGTCGTAATCTTTCAACAGCTCGAGTCAACGTCGTTGCCGTAAGTTGAGTTCCTTTTGGGTGAAGAAATACTTGAGGCTTTTATGATCTACATAGATCTCCACTTTCTCCCCATACAGGTAATGTCTCAAGATCTTTAGGGCGAAAACGACTGCTGCCAACTCTAGATCATGAGTAGGATAATTCCTCTCATATTCTTTGAGTTGTCGTGA
Organism: Panax ginseng; assembly: GCA_020205605.1. NCBI lineage: Eukaryota > Viridiplantae > Streptophyta > Magnoliopsida > Apiales > Araliaceae > Panax > Panax ginseng. Next base: position 97,068,097 of record CM035129.1, read on the forward strand.
GGCATAGGCTATGACTTTTCCATGTTGCATGAGAACACATCCTAAACCTCTGCCTAAAGCATCACTGTAGATGACAAATCCCTCCGAACCTGATGGTATTGTCAGAACAGGTGTTGAAATGAGTCTCTTCTTGAGTTCTTGGAAAATCTTCTCACATTCCTCGCTCCATCCGAATTTTGTATCTTTTTGAGTCAGCTGAGTTAATGGAGTGGAGATTTGAGAAAATCCTTCCACGAATCTCTGATAATAACCAGTTAAGCCAAGAAAGCTACGTACTTCGGTTACTGACTTAGGTTGCTCCCAACTTTGTATTGCTTCAATCTTCGCAGGATTAACTGATATTCCATGTTTCAATATCACGTGCCCAAGGAATGCTACTTCCTCAAGCCAGAAATAGCATTTCTTCAACTTGGCATATAGCTTGTTTTCACGAAGCTTTTGGAGTATCAGTGTAACGACCGAGAAAATCGGATAAATTATAAAATAATTTTATTTAATTAAATAATGAATAAAATTATATTATGTGTTAGTAAGATGAAGGTTGTTCTATAACCTAAATGTATAAGAATATCGTAGTATTCTGGCTACGTGAAGGAATTAAAGTGTTTGAATTTCCAAGATGAAAAAATACAGTTTTTCGCCTGCGTACTAAGTTTAAGAATGTTAAGGAAAGTAAAGATTGATAATGATAATCGTATAATAGCAAGTATTATACGAAGCAATGAATACGAGTATGATACGATGTATTATACTAGTATATATGAAAGGTAGTATAACTTGTATGATTATACGAACTAGTATATGTAAAGAGTACGAGGATTATACGTTAAACGCTTTAATCCTATTGCAAGGGAGTTGTAGTATTTGTGTAGAAATTGTGCAAGCCCAATTGGTATTATGTTAAAGCCCAATGATGTGAAAGGTAAGCCCAACTTTAGGCCCAAGGTAATTAAACCTAAAGCCCAAACCAAGAACCGGATTCGTGGATCGAACCGATGGGTAAACGAGTAAGAAAACCCATGGGGGCAACCCATGTGGGCCTCATAGGTGAGTCATGGTTGACCAAGTGTGGTGACCAAGCAATGGATATGTTGTGTGATGACCAAGGAAGGAATAGTAAGGAGGTGGGATGGCCTTTTGACTAAAAAGCCCTCACTTTGCAATTCCTATAAATAGAAGCTTTGGATTTTCATTTGTTGCTTGTTCAAAATTCACCAACACCTTATCATATATTGAGAGAGAAAAGTAAGAGCTAAAACTTGTCTTATCAAGAAGAAAAAAGAGGAACCAAGCTTGATTATCAAGGGTAAGAACCTCTAGATTATTATTCTTCCATCTCTTCATTTGTAGTGATAGAGAAGTGTTGATTAGTGGAGCATGTATCATAGGAAGTGATAAGGATGGCTAATTAGAGAACTTAAACTTTAATAAACCATGTTGTAAGATAAACATAATCATGGAAGTGATGAACTAATGAAAGAACATATATTAAACTATCATTTCGTGGTTGAAATATGTTTGGTTAGGATGTTAGAGATATGAAATGAATCCATTTTGAACGATGTAAAAATCTCAAGTAACGAAGTTATGGCAAAATTTACGAGATTAGACGATACTCGTCGAAATCGTTAAATTCTCGGAATGAAAGTCAAAAGTTAACCTTGAACTCGGAAACATTGGTTTTCGATGGAGAATAGTCTCAATGTGCATTCTAGAGTTGTAGACTCAAAAATGGTCAAATTCTGACTTAGAACAAAGAAACGAGCTTTGAACGTTCATGAACGTTTAACATTTTCGTAATAATGAACTAATTGGTGAATTCCGAGTTAAAAGATTCAAAAATGAAATATGTTCTAATGAAATAATAGAGCATGTGAATTGTGAACTAATGACTTTTGAACGAGACAATTCAGACTTAGGATGAACAAGTTATGAGCTCGGGAATTTCACAGAAGAAAGTAATCTGTGAAATTTTTCTCTGAGGCAGGGTCAGCGCCGCAGCGCGGGCCAAGTAGGTGAAGTCGACGTCGCAGCGCCAGGGCAGACCCTCAGACACTGAAGAGTGGCACCGCAACGCGGACCATAGCAAGGGGATTAGCGCCTCAGCGTCGAGATCGAGCATCACCTACTGACGAGTCGCGCCGTAGCGCGATCTCTATATAGAAAGTTGGCGTCGCAGCGCTAGCACTAGAAAAGGGACAGTAACAAATGGAAATGTATGTAATGCATGTAAGGGTTGATTAAAGGTGAGTTATAACCTTAACTTAACTTGAAATAACATCCTTAAGGATGATTATAACCTTAAGATTACAACTAAATGTTGGCGAACGATTACGTAAACGTAAATACAATATAATACGATAAATCGTAATGAATGTTAAACAATCTAAGGCATGATTAGATTGAGAAGAAGGGTAAGATATATTAGTAACCATATTTGATTATATACGACCTAATGTGGTATGTTATGTGATCATGTATTGTAGAAACCTTAAAGACTCACAAGGAAAGTGTGTTAAGTATAGAAGACGATGAAGGCAAGTATTCTGACCCTTGTCTATATTCTTTTGGACAAGCATTGTAATTCATGTACCTTATGCATGAATTGATGTATAATGAAGTCGAAGCCCATTCCTTCGGCTAGACTTAAGATGTTCTATGGATTTCTTTATAAATATATCAAATCATTGTACATGTTGTTATCTTTTGCCAAACTATTTTTGGTATTGATTTCAAAGAAAGACTGAGTATGATAAACAAATGTTTTGTCATCAAACGACAGGCACGTGAGGTTGTCAAACCTTAAACGTACATACGTTTAAAGAAAGTAGTGTTGTACAACATAGATTACTATAGGCTGATCACCTAGACGTGTTCGTAAGATATATCGGACTTACGGACTTGGTGCCGGGTTGTCCTTTTCAAAGAAAGAATGAAATGCTCAATGTCTTTGATCGAAATTTATGTTTAACTTATGTTGTTCATTGTTAAACGTTTTAAGGAAAAGAGAAGTTCTATTTTGCATTATTAATAGTACTTTATAACTATTGCTTCAATTATTGAAGATATACGATTTATATGATTCAAGCCTCTTGTTTAAATGAAATAGTCATACTTGTTGAGCTAGTTATGCTCACTCTTGCTTGAACCATATGAATGCAGTTAAGATCGAACGGACTGAAGGATCCAGTAAAGATAAAGGGAAGGCTAAGGCGAACCAATAGGTTGCCTTTGTAATAGTATAGGATGAATGTTGTTATTATTTATTATGATAACGAATCCATGTGATGGTTATAAAGAACCTGGGAATGGGAATATTATTTTGGAATATATAGAAGACATTTTCACTCTTTTGAGGTATTTCAATTGAATGAATGTGTGAACTGTAGCACCGTGTAGCACTATCTGTCGAGTTGGAAGATACCCGAATTTGGGGGCATCACAATCAGCCTCAAGTGTTGGTCATAATCTTCACAGATTTTGGAATATATGAGGATGTCATCAATAAAGATAACCACAAAATGATCCAAATATTCGTTGAATACTTGATTCATCATATCCATGAAGGCAGCAGGAGCATTAGTTAATCCAAAAGACATGACTAGGAATTCATAATGCCCATACCGAGTTCTGAAAGCAGTCTTTAGAATGTTATCAGTTTTAATCTTTAACTGATGATATCCGGAATAAAGATCGATCTTTGAAAACAATTTAGCACCTTGCAACTGGTCAAATAGGTCATCAATGTGAGGTATTGGGTACCTATTTTTGATGGTGACATGATTCAACTCCCGATAGTCAATGCAAAGTCGCATCAATTCCAAGGAAAATAGTTACCATCAAAAATGAAACCTATGTCTAACAATTCCTACAGTTAGGTTTTTAACTCCTGAGTTCAATATGAGCCATTCGATATGGGGTTTTGGAAATGGATTTTGTACCAGATTCAAGGTCAATAAAAAATTGGATTTCACGCTTTGGGGGTAAGCCAGGAAGTTCTTCGGGAAATACGTCAGGAAATTTATTAACAACAAAAATATCATTTAAATCTGGCGTATTTTTGTTTAAATCGGTGACATGGGCTAAGAAAGCTTGACATTCATTTTTCAATAAGCGAATGACTTTATGGCTTGATATGACAGTGATTGACTTTAGTGATTTGGTTGCTTAAATTTGCATAATAGGTTGGTTAGGAATGTGACAACCCGATATTTTTTATATAAATAAATCATAAATTTTGCGTATAATTTTTTTTTTATTAAAATAAATATAGGTGATATGTGCCAAGATAATATGTATATATTTATGGGTGTGATAAATAAAAATTTATTTATTACATTGATTATTACAGATAATTTTATTTTAGAATTATTGATTATTATCAATTATATGCTTATAATAATTAATTCCATATTGGAAATGTTTTTATCAATTCTTTTTATGAAAATATAATCTTATATTATTTAAATAATATATGATATGATTTTAGAATAATTATAATAATTATTTTATTATATAAATTTTGTTCAGGATATTAAGCTAATTATTTTAACTTAATTAATAAGATTAATTACGACAGATAAATCAGATATGGAATCCAAACCCTAATTCTGGGTTTTGATCAATGAATGAGAATAATATTATAATATTAAATATATTTTAATTTTTCAGTGCTATAAATATGTACTGTATGTACGTACTGTTGATGGTTGGTCAATTATGGTGTATATTGACCAAACCCTAGCATTAATTTGTTTAACCCTATTTTTCAATTTAAATGGGAAATTTAAGACTTTTATATAAATGTGTTATATGATTTATGTTATGTGTTACTTAATGATATGTTAATTAGGAAACCCTAATTATAACTTTAAAACCCTAGTTTATATTTGAATTTCTAATAATTAGAAACCCTAATTTGAAACCTAAACTAGAGTTTGTGATCAGTCAAAAATTGTGTTACTGTGATTAATAACATGTATGATAGATTTTAATTTCTAATTAAGGTAAATCTAATTAGTAATTTAAAACCCTTATACCAAGAACCCTAATTTAATTATTAGAAACCCTAATTGTGTATTAGTAACCCTAATTATCATAATCCTAATTGCTATATTAGCAAAGTTAATTATGATTAGTAGTACTAAACCCTAATGTTCCTGTATAATATAATTATTAACCTAATCTAATTAACAAACCTTAATTTTTAAATTTTAGAAATTAAAATTATTTTAGTTTTTGTACAAACCCTAGTTGCTATTTTCTACAAATGCTACATGCTAAACCTTAGGGTTAAACCCTAAGGGTTTGACAAGTTATAATAATGCCATTAAAATGATTTGCCAAAAGACCATTTTGCCCCTAGTTGCATTATTATGGCTCACTAATAGGTTTTGACATTTAGGTGAGTTGATGACTAACTCTAACAACTCCACATGCTCCATAACACCAGCATTCAGCCTCTAGCTCAGCCAATTCATTCATCTTATACTTCTATTTATAGATTGAAAGAGAGAGAAAGTCATTTTGCTAGCTTAATTTGAACAAAGCACTCAAACCTTTTCTCTCAATCCAAACCCACGACAACTTCAAGGCATTTCAGTCACATATTGAAGCCCCACGAAGCACTTAACAAATCAGAAACCCTAAATCAAGAAATTATCCAAGAAAGGTATAAAAACCCTATCTTGAATCCGCTCAAAAATATGTTGTTAGATGTTAGATTTAAGTGTTAGAATATGTTGTTTCTAGTTTGTTATGATGATCTGGGTTGGTTTTAGGTAGATCCATATCATCTAAATCTTTAAATTTAAGTTTTTGAAAAATCTGGAAAATTTTTATTGTTGTCTGACAAACAAATGTCAGGCCTCTTTAATCTTTCTCTGTTATATGTTTTAGTCGTTTAAAGTTTTGATCTTATAGCTTGTTATGTTCTCTGTAATCTAGAACTTTTAGCTAGCTCAGATCGTGCTCAAAATGAAAGTTATGGGCGGTCAAACCTCATTGACCGACCATGACTTTCAATTTCTGGAAAAACCCAGATCATGCCCAGAAGGCTCTGACAAGATCTTCGTGGGCTTAGATCTGATTGTGTTTTGATGTTACGTAATGATCTTTGTATCTAGGTTATAGTCTATTGTTTGGATTACAATATTATAACACTATATCACTAAAATATTGAACAGGTAGATCTCAGTGGGCGATCAAACTAGGCCGGACGTTCATGAAATGCATTTTCTGGGTAACCCAGAAAACGCATGATCATGACGTCTGACAAGGTTTGACAGGTCCCGATCTGTCGATTGTGTTGTGATTTTGTTGATGTTTTGGGATAGATATACTCTCTTACATGTCAAGCTACACAATCGCATCCATTACATCACTTAAATGTTACACGTGTTGCAAGTTGTGGAAGCCCAGTAGAGGCGATTTGAGGCGTTTCTTCATTTCGGGCAAACCCGTAAATGAAGAATGACTCTAATGTACCCACTTTGAAGGCTTATATATTTTGATTGTGATGTTGTTTGCTAATGTTTCTTGTTAGCTCTTGTAGTGTTACATTTATACTACATTATTTGACCAAAAACATACACTCAAACATCATGATTCGATCAGAAATCATGGTCAAACCTGTTCACTCGGTTTCTGTCGATGAAGAACTGGGTTGCATGAAGAACACGAAGACCTATAGCGACGGTTCTGTCGCTATAGGTGATCTTTAGCGACAGTTTTGCATAAAAATTAATTATTTTTATTAAATAAATAGAAAAAATTAGTTTTTAATTATTAAAAATACAAATTAAATTAGTAAAAATTATTTAAAAGTCCAAAAATTATATTTTAATTATTTTGAGTATATTTCATAAATATTTCATATTTTTGGCATATTAAAAGTATTTAATTATATTATTAAATAAATTATTTAAAAATAATTTTAATACATGAAAAATCATTAAAATGATATTATGATATAAGAAAATATTTGAAGTTATATTTAATGACTTTTAATATTTTATGATAAATTTCATTAATAAATTAATATTAATGATAATTAAGTTATTTAATAAATGAATTAAATAAATAATTTAAAAATGATTTTATTAAAAATCATTTTAAATAATAATAACGTATTTAAAAATATTTGAAGTTATAAAATATAACTTTTAATATTTAAAGGTAAAATTCATTAATTAATTATTATTAATGATATTAAAACATTTAATAATTATATTAAATAAATTAGTTTAAAAATTATTTTGAATATTATAAAATCATTTTAAATGAAAATAAAGTGTTTAAAGATAGTTTAAGTTATAAAATATAACTTTTAATATTTAACGAATAATTTCATTAATAATTTAATATTAATGTTGTTAATTTAATATTAATGATATTAAATTTATTTAATAATCATATTAAATAAATGGTTTTAAAATGGTTTTATTGATTTAAAAATCTTTTAAAAAGGATATAAATGAATTAAAAATATTTTAAGTTATACTTAATGACTTTTAATATTTTAAGGAATACTACATTAATATTTTAATATTAATGGTAATTATTTAAAAATGATTTTAATGGTTTTAAAAATCATTTAAAGGTAAAATAAATACTTTAAAAATATTTTAAGTTATTTTAAATAACTTAATTTTTTTTTTGCAATGGTTTCATTAATAATTTAATATTAATTGAATATTAATGATAATAGAATTATTTAATATTTAAATCATTTAATTATGATTCCGGTGTTTAAAAATTCATAATAAATTATAATAAATGTTTAAAAATTATATTAAGTCATTTAAAAATAATATGACTGATACTTACGGATGTTGAACTTCGGGATAGAGTCATAGACTCGATAATTACTCGATAAAGTCGCTTGGTGAGACCGACGTATTTCGTAAATTGATCTGAACTTAGATAGATTGATTTGATAAATGTTTATTTGTGATTCAATGATTGTTAAACTTACATGACGATGTGATTACGTTATGTGCTGACTGCAAATAGCAGTACAATATGATATGATATGTTATTCTAATCAAACAAATGATCTATTTAATGATAGGGCTTGATATAAAAGATAAATCTAAGTTGTGTAAACAACAGACAAGGCAAGTATCTAACCCTTTGCATTTACTTTATGCAACGGACATGCGTAAGATAATATCTGAACTATTCTTTTCAATTGTTCAAATATTTCAACCTTTGTATATACTTATGCAATGATTCTGTACAAGTAAGTTATTAAATTATAATTGTTGTACAAGTTCCTTTATTCTGTTATTATTGATCAATGTATATATTTTGTTCGTTAATTTCTAAAACATGGTTATACAAGTGTCCTCACTTGGATAATCATTATGTTTTATCACATGTTGATACATACTTATCGGTGTCCAGTATGTATATGTTGAATTAAAAGTTGTGAGACCCCGAATTTTATGAAATGAAAGTATTCAATTTCCTTATAATTATTCTTTTTAGTAAATGGTTAAATTGATAAAGGTTAAAGTTAAGGGTGATAATTTTGCAAAGTAAGCAAGTTGTTATAAAATAACCGGTAGTAAAAGTACAGTAATACACGTGGTTGCATAGTAGCACATGGTATTGATTATTGATGTTTACGTGACAAGTCACTCAGTTATACTCAATTATTACTACAGTAATTGTTGCATCATATCTCTCGTATTATTAATTTGATTTTTTTGTCACAGTATCATCTACATAATATGTTATTTTATTAAATCAATAATTGAGACGACAAAGTTATTCATATTATTAAATTGCAATATTTACAATGTCTAGAAGTTGTGTCAAGGAGAAGTTAGATAATCTAATTGCGCGCCAATAGGGAGAAATCCTTATCGGAAAGCCCCCTCTTTCCTGGGAACAACCTGGTTACTAAATATTGTGAGTTATAATATTAATGATGAATAAGTTCGTGTTGATTAAAGATGAATTTGATAGTTTCATTATATTGGGATTATTTGTGTTAGTAGAAATCGACATCTATTCCGATGATAATTGATGTCTGGAGGTTATAGTGTTCAATCGGGTATTCGGGGCACTTTTCGTGTCGGAGTACTATTCATGAGTTACTATTCACGAGTTACTATTCATGAGTTACCATTCACGAGTTACTATTCATGAGTTACTATTCACGAGTTACTATTCATGAGTTACTATTCACGAGTTACTATTCATGAGTTACTATTCACCCGATTACTATTCATTCTAGTATTATGCATTCGGGTATTTGGGTACAATATTATTCCATGAGGAGATGTACTAATTTTTCAGACCGTTGGTTGAAGTTATATTAGTGAATCAATATGACCCGTGGAAAAGTTATAATAGTGAATCAATATGGATCATTTGGTTTAAAGTTTTAATAAGAAATCAAGATGGACCGTTGCTTTAAGTTTTAATAGTAAATTGATCTGGATCGTTCGTTTAAAAGTAAATCGATCTAGACCGTTCATGAATTAGTTACTATTCAATCCATTCTTCTATAAATAGAAGCTCATTCCTTCATTATTTCTTACGAATTCACTAGAACTCTAGAGAGAGAAATTATAGAGAGAAAGAAGAAGAGTATTCTGCTACTTCACTATTCTAGTATCCAGTTCTTCTAAGGTAAGGGATATTATTTGTTATACCTGTAAGGGGTGTTACTCTTTCTTATTCATGAAGAGAACTTCTGTTATTCCATTCTTTATTATTCTGTTGGAATAACCTGTAAAAGTGGCATACCCTATACATAACATGTATACGCGGCATACCCTATACTTGGTGAAATCCTTATGTTATTCCATTCCTATTTATTCTGTTGGAATAACCTGTATACGTGGCATACCCTATACTTGGTGAAATACTTATGTTATTCCATTCTTTATTATTCTGTTGGAATAACCTGTATGCGCGGTTTACCCTATACTTAGTGAAATGACCTGTATATGCGGTTTACCCAATACTTGGTGATCTTCTTCTGTTATTACATTCTTTATTATTATGTTGGAATAACCTGTTTATGCGAAGTACCACATACTTGGTGAAATTCTTTTATTATTCCGTTCTTTATTATTCTGTTAGAATATCCTGTCGGTGTAAATTTCACCTAACATGGATCCATTATTTATTATTCTGCATTTATTATTCTATTGAGAATAACCTGTCGGTGCGATCTATCGCATGCATGGTGATTTCTTCTATCATTCCATTCTTTATTATTCTGTCGAGATAACCTATCTATGTGGAGTACCACATGCATGGTGAATGATCCCTTGTATTCATTCCTTATTAAATTGTGGAAATAATCTGTATACGTGGATTACCGCATGGCGGACGAAAATCCATTTGCAGTTTCATATATTCTCTTACACTCAGTTGATTAAAGCTTTAACTTCTATACTCCATGAAATTAGTAGAATATCCTTGATAATTGCACTTTATCCAGTATATTTTCATGGAAATATTCTTCTGAGCATTCTTGAATTTTACTTTACAAAGAAGTATCATGTTGACAACTTGGATATTATTAGTTCTTGGTTAAATTAATTCTTAAACTTGTTTTATTGAATTCTTATATCATTGTCATCATGCTCATGTTTATATTTTTTTTTGAAAGTCATATGTGGCCTGTAGTGCATAGATGGACTTGGTATGGTTATGACCAGGGGTTATTCGGTGTAATCATGACCGTAATGTTACAAATGATGTGGTAAAAGTCCTCATTGGCTGTGTAGTGCATTGATGGAGAGTTGTTGGCATGATCATGACCATTGATGAATACAGAATATCCTTGGCCCGTAGTGCATGGATAATTTGTGGTCGTGACCCTAATTAATATCCTCGGTCGTAAAGGTGGATGATGTGGATTATTTATTGTCGAGTCTCAAATATAAAAGTGATGAAAAACTTTTTAAATCATAAAAGATAGTAGATTTTATTCTCTACTTGACTCTTTTAATGGATTGCTTATTCCGCTGCAGTTAAACTTGTTGTCTATTGTATTTTATCGCTTTAACATTGTTGAAGGCTAATGATAATTTATCCCGGATTATCTTAGTCATAATATTTCTTCTTTAGGCTAGTTGAGCTCACCCTTTCTTTCACTGTTCTCTTCAGGAAATGAGAACGTAGCAGGGACTAGTCGGGGGATGGAGTGATGGTCCAGATGATAGCATTAGTAGTCCTCACTATTCTATGAAATAGTGTGATAATAATTGTAATGAGGACTTATTTTGAGAGTGGTTATTGTCTAGAAGACAATATTTGTATTAAAACTCACAGCTCTTGTTGTATATTTAAGATTGTATTTGTATTCTATATCATGTATTTGGCGACTCAAGATGGGTGATGTATACCTAATTTTGGGGGCGTCACAAAAGCCGTCTAAGCTATTTGATCCGGCTAGACACAAATTTAAAATTGTTGTTGAACAAGATAAACTTTACTGTTATCCAACTGGATTGTTGTGGTTCGGATTCTAGACTTTTATGAACATCCCAAATATGGGAAATTTTTATGCGCTAAGGCGGACAAAGGATGAACGATAATATCATTCTAGCAATGTAGTATTGATCAATACAGGCATAATTCGGGCCGATCACCCCGTGTTCTCGTAAGTTATGACGGTTTACAGATGAAGTTCTGTTTAACCTATTCAAAAATAGAAAACAATGTTCATAGTCTGTCAACTGATCCTCATATATAGTCAATACGTAGTTTCAAAAGTTTGAAATCGAAATGACATGTTGTTTATTAATGGTTCAGCTTACTTCACAACTGTTGATTCGTTGTAGAAGTATCGTTCAAAGAAAACATTTAATCCTTTCAGCTAATTGTTATTATTTGTTACTACTTGTTGGGTACTCAAATGCTCATCCTTGCTTAATTTAAATGTTTTCAGCTAAGTGTGAACAACCTGAAGGATCTGCCAAGAACAAGGGAAAAGGGAAGGTCGTAAAATAAAAGTTTATGCTATCTTATTGTAATAGTTTGACTTTAGGTTAAGGATGATTATCATGTAACGAATGTTTAAAGGTTTCGTAATTGGGAACTAAACTCTAATAATATGTAAATTAAATTTGATAATGTATATTATTATTATTATTAGTATTATTCTGCTCATAGAAATGGTATCGTGAAGCACTGAGTTCGGGTTTCAAGTACCCGGATTTGGGGGCTTTACATCATGGTATCAGAGCTATAGGGTTAGAAACCTTAGGTGGGATAAACCTTAGGCTATAACCTTAGAACAGAGGGAAACGTTAAAAATATAAATAACTCATATAGAGTTTAAAAAGAGATGAATCAGATAAATTCATCGTCAAACATAATAAAAGATAACTTATATAAAATTCTTATTTGCTATTTGTATATACTATATGCTAATCAGGATAATTTATGTGTGTAGATGTCAGGTGAAAAAGGATTAGGATACCCTCAGATCGTAAAGAAGGAGCCGATATCAAAGCCAATAGCTGAAATAGAGGCTCAAAGTGAAAGCAACCTCGATGAGGTAGTTATTATGGAAAATGTCGTACCAGATCCGGAAAAGGTGGAACTAACCAATAGTGATTCAGACACTGAAGTTGGAGCTGATCAAGCATCAACCGAAGTGCAGAATCTGCAGGACCAGGTTTCTTCTTTGGAACAGTTGTGGGAAATAGAAAGGCTGCTAAATCGCCAATTGCGAAAAGCATTAATAGAAACAATGGAAGAACAAGATAAGCTTATCCAAATTGACCAAATGGGAGCTAAAAGCAACAAGTAGGGTGCAGCTCCGAGCAAGAAGGGAAAAAGAAAAATGAAAGATCGTGATCCTGATATCAACCAAGGAAAAATTAACCGAATAGAAAGGTGTGCAAACTGTGACAGGAAACATGAAGGCGTGTACAGAAAAGGGGAAAATGTTTGCTACAATTGTGGACATAAGGGACATTTCTCTCCTCATTGTCCCAATCCAAAGCAATGTGTCTATTTTATTTGTGGGATAGAAGGTCATCAGGCAAAAGGTTGTCCAAGATCAAGAAAAAGGCGTAGTGAATAAGTAATATAGGCTATGTGGTGTAGATCTGTTTAATATAATATGTGTGAAAACTATGACTGTGTAATGTAATATTCTTAACTTTTGTGTTGGTCAAAGCTGTAAATCCTGACTTTTGTGGTCACAAAGGGATATCAGTATGTGCTATGTTATGTAAATTACTTTGAATTAATGAAAACGAACATACGTTTGAGTTATGAAACAATTTTAATATATTAAACTTATGTGATAAGGTTTAGAATGTAAGTAAAATTATTTTTATTTAATCAGATAATGACGCCAAGACGTCAAACTAGAAATCAAAGGGCAGAAGAATCTGTCAATAACGCTGGGGGACAACAATCAGATCTAATGCAACAATTCGCAAACATGGTAGCTCAGGTCATGCAACAAGGAATACCAGCCGCAGGGAACCAGCAGGACAACCACTTGGAAAACTTTAAGTTCATCTAGCTCAGGCCACTTGGAAAACTATTTTTCATCTAGTATGCAAGCTAGGATGGAGGTAAAATTTCTTGAATTAAAACAGGAGAATATGACTCATATGAATATGCCACAAAATTTAATGAGTCATTTAGGTTTGCCCAGCATCAAGTTGATACGAGGCTAGAAAAGCGAGAAGGTTTGAGCCGGGATTAAAACCTCGGCTCTACAACAAGGTGGCAAGGTTGCAAATCCCACATTTGCAAAAAGACTCATGGAGAAAGCAATTATTGCCTTGAGGAGGAAGTGAGGCCATGAGCCTTTATAACAAAGAAAGAAGGAACAAGGGTAAAGTTGAGGGAACTGGAAAGATGGAAACAAATAAGGGGAATAGGAGTGAAAAGAGGAAGGGGAACAACTTTGGGGGTGTGCTGGTAAAACAAGAAGGTGCAAAGAAGAAGCCAATGGTGCAATGTGGGAATTATGGGAAGAACCATTTGGGGGAATGTCTGAAAGGTAAATTTGCATGTTTCAAGTGCGGGCAGGAGGGCCATATCTCTCCCAACTGTCCCAATCCTAGGACGATTAGTGGGTGTTTTCTGTGCAGATCGAAGGAGCATAAGGTGAAAGACTGTCCGAAAAGGAGAACAGAGACAGAAAGCGTGAACATGGGAAAAAGTGTCGGAAATTTGGCAATCACAGGACCAACTTCATCCAGCAAGCCGACAAAATCTACTGCACGGGTCTTCAACATGATAGTCTAGGATTCAGTGGCAGCTGGCAATGGAACTCCAGGTACTTTTCGTATAACTTTTATTTTCTTATATATGATTTTCCTATAAATAATAAATTATTTTATAAAGAAATTTTGAAGGAGGAATTTGAGTTCTTCTAGAAATCAAATTTTTGATTTAATCAGAAAGATAAGCTTTATGTGAATAGTTAAAGATCAGTCCGATCAAAGTGATCGAGATCTACCTGCAATGATTGTGTATGCTATGTACCCTGGTATGTATAGGTTTTAAAACGGTGATTCCTGGGACTAATCTTTATAAGGGAGGTGAATGTGACAACCCGATATTTTCTATATAAATAAATCATAAATTTTATGTATAATTTTTTTTTTTTATTTATTAAAATAAATATGGGTGATACGTGCAAGATAATATGTATATATTTATGGGTGTGATAAATAAAAATTTATTTATTACATTAATTATTACAGATAATTTTATTTTAGAATTATTGATTATTATCAATTATATGCTTATAATAATTAATTGCATATTGGAAATGTTTTTATCAATTCTTTTTCATGAAAATATAATCTTATATTATTTAAATAATATATGATATGATTTTTAGAATAATTATAATAATTATTTTATTATATAAATTTTGTTCAAAGTTATTAAGCTAATTATTTTAACTTAATTAATAAGGTTAATTACTTACAGATAAATCAGATATGGAATCCAAACCCTAATTCGGTTTTGATCAATGAATGGAATAATATTATAATATTAAATATATTTTAATTTTTCAATCTTTATAAATATGTACTCAGATATACGTCTTTGTTGATGGTTGGTCAATTATGGTGTATATCACCAAACCCTAAAGATTAATTTGTTTAACCCTATTTTTCAATTTAAATGGGAAATTTAAGACTGTTATATAACTGTGTTATATGATTTATGTTATGTGTTACTTAATGATATGCTAATTAGGAAACCCTAATTGTAAATTTAAAACCCTAGTTTATATTTGAATTTCTAATAATTAGAAACCCTAATTTGAAACCTAAACTAGAGTTTGTGATCAGTCAGAAATTATGTTACGGTGACTAATAACATGTATGATAGATTTTAATTGCTAATTAAGGTAAATCTAATTAGTAATTTAAAACCCTAATACCAAGAACCCTAATTTAATTATTAGAAACCCTAATTGCGTATTAGTAACCCTAATTATCATAATCCTAAATCCTAATTGCTATATTAGCAAAGTTAATTATGATTAGTAGTACTAAACCCTAATGTTCCTGTATAATATAATTATTAACCTAATCTAATTAACAAACCTTAATTTTTAAATTTTAGAAATTAAAATTATTTTAGTTTTTGTACAAACCCTAGTTGCTATTTTCTACAAATGCTACATGCTAAACCTTAGGGTTAAACCTTAGGGGTTTGACAAGTTATAATAATGCCATTAAAATGATTTGCCAAAAGACCATTTTGCCCCTAGTTGCATTATTTTGGCTAACTAATAGGTTTTGACATTTAGGTGAGTTGGTGACTAACTCTAACAACTCCACACCATAACACCAGCATTCAGCCTCTAGCTCAACCAATTCATGCATCTTATACTTCTATTTATAGATTGAAAGAGAGAGAAAGTCATTTTACTAGCTTAATTTGAACAAAGCACTCAAACATTTTCTCTCAACCCAAACCCAAGAAAATTTCAAGGCATTTCAGTCACATATTGAAGCCCCACGAAGCATTTAACAAATCAGAAACCCTAAATCAAGAAATTGTCCAAGAAAGGTATAAAAACCCTAGCTTGAATCCGCTCAAAAATCTGTTGTTAGATGTTAGATTTAAGTGTTAGAATATGTTGTTTCTAGTTTGTTATGATGATCTGGGTTGGTTTTAGGTAGATCCATATCATCTAAATCTTTAAATTTAAGTTTTTGAAAAATCTGGAAAATTTTTATTGTTGTCTGACAAACAAATGTCAGGCCTCTTTAATCTTTCTCTGTTATATGTTTTAGTCGTTTAAAGCTTTGATCTTGTAGCCTGTTATGTTCTCTGTAATCTGGAACTTTTAGCTAGCTCAGATCGTGCTCAAAATGAAAGTTATGGGCTGCCAAACCTCATTGACCGACCATGACTTTCAATTTCTAGCCCAGATCATGCCCAGAAGGCTCTAACAAGATCTTCGTGGGCTTAGATTTGACTGTGTTTTGATGTTATGTAATGATTTTTGTATCTAGGTTATAGTCTATTGTTTGGATTACAATATTATAACACTATATCACTAAAATATTGAACAGGTAGATCTCAGTGGGCGGTCAAACTAGGCCGGACGTTCATGAAATACATTTTCTGGGTAACCTAGAAAACGCATGATCATGACGTCTGACAAGGTTTGACCGGTCCCGATCTGTCGATTGTGTTGTGATTTTTTTGATGTTTTGGGATAGATATACTCTCTTACATGTCAAGCACACATCGCATCCATTACATCACTTAAATGTTACACGACATTTCTAAGTTGTGGAAGCCCAAAGTAGAGTTGAATCGTTTTTCATTTCGGGCAAACCTGAAATGAAGAAATGTCTCCGACAACCACTTTGAAGGCTTATATCTTTTGATTGTGATGTTGTTTGCTAATGTTTCTTGTTAGGTCTTGTAGTGTTACATTTATACTACATTATTTGACCAAAACCATACACTCAAACATCGTGATCCGATTAGAAATCATGGTCAAACCTGTTCACTCGGTTTCTGTCAATGAAGAACTGGGTTGGATGAAGAACACGAAGAACACCTATAGCGACGGTTCTGTCGCTATAGGTGATCTTTAGCGACAGTTTTGCATAAAAATTAATTATTTTTATTAAATAAATAGAAAAAATTAGTTTTTAATTATTAAAAATATAAATTAAATTAGTAAAAATTATTTAAAAGTCCAAAAATTATATTTTAATTATTTTGAGTATATTTCATAAATATTTCATAATTTTGTCATATTAAAAGTATTTAATTATATTATTAAATAAATTATTTAAAAATAATTTTAATACATGAAAATCATTAAAAATGATATTATGATATAAAAAAATATTTGAAGTTATTTTAATGACTTTTAATATTTTGTGATAAATTTCATTAATAAATTAATATTAATGATAATTAAGTTATTTAATAAATGAATTAAATAAATAATTTAAAAAATAATTTTATTAAAAATCATTTTAAATAATAATAAGGTATTTAAAAATATTTGAAGTTATAAAATATAACTTTTAATATTTAAAGGTAAAATTCATTAATTAATTATTATTAATGATATTAAAAACATTTAATAATTATATTAAATAAATTAGTTTAAAAATTATTTTGAATATTATAAAATCATTTTAAATGAAAATAAAGTATTTAAAGATATTTTAAGTTATAAAATATAACTTTTAATATTTAAAGAATAATTTCATTAATAATTTAATATTAATGTTGTTAATTTAATATTAATGATATTAAATTTATTTAATAATTATATTAAATAAATGGTTTAAAAATGGTTTTATTGATTTAAAATATTTTAAAAAGGATATAAATGAATTTAAAATATTTTAAGTTATACTTAATGACTTTTAATATTTTAAGGAATAGTACATTAATATTTTAATATTAATGGTAATTATTTAAAAATGATTATAATGGTTTTAAAAATCATTTAAAGGTAAAATAAATACTTTAAAAATATTTTAAGTTATTTTAAATAACTTAATATTTTTTTTTTGCAATGGTTTTATTAATAATTTAATATTAATTGAATATTAATGATAATAGAATTGTTTAATATTTAAATCATTTAATTATGATTCCGGTGTTTGAAAATTCTTAATTATAATAAATGTTTAAAAATTATATTAAGTCATTTAAAAATAATATGACTGATATTTACGGATGTTGAACTTCGGGATAGAGTCATAGACTCGATAATTACTCGATAAAGCTGTCGGTAGACCGACATGTTTCAGAAATTGATCTGGACTTAGATAGATTGATTTGATAAATGTTTATTTGTGATTCAATGATTGTTAAACTTACATGACGATGTGATTAGGTTATGTGTTAACTGCAAATAGCAGTACAATATGATATAATATGTTATTCTAATCAAACAAATGATCTATTTAATGATAGGGCTTGATATAAAAGATAAATCTAAGTTATGTAAGCAACAGACAAGGCAAGTATCTAACCCTTTGTATTTACTTTATGCAATGTATACGTGTAAGATAATATCCTAACTATTCTTTTAATTGTTCAAATATTTCAACCTTTGTATATACGTATGCAACGATTCTCAGTATAAGTAAGTTATTAAATTATAATTGTTGTACAAGTTCCTTTATTCTCATTATTATTGATTAAGATATATATTCGTCTCATTAATTTCTAAAACATGGTTATACAAGTGTCCTCACTGGATAATCATTATATTTTATCACATGTTGATACATACTTATCGTTGTCCAAAGATGTGTATATGTTGAATTAAAAGCCGTCTAAGCTATTTGATCCGGCTAGACACAAATTTAAAATTGTTGTTGAACAAGATAAAACTTTACTGTTATCCAACTGGATTATTTTGGTTCGGATTCTAGACTTTTATGAACATCCTAAATATGGGAAATTTTTATGCGCTAAGGCGGACAAAGGATGAACGATAATATCGTTCTAGTAATGTAGTATTGATCAATATAGGACATAACGGGCTGATCAACCTCGTGCCCGTAAGTTATGACGGTTTACAGATGAAGTTCTGTTTAACCTTTTCGAAAATAGAAAACAATGTTCATAGTCTGTCAACTGATCCTCATATATAGTCAATACGTAGTTTCAAAAGTTTGAAATTGAAATGACATGTTGTTTATTAATGGTTCAGCTTACTTCACAACTGTTGATTCGTTGTAGAAGTATAGTTCAAAGAAAAAAATTAATCCTTTCAGCTAATTGTTATTATTGCTATTACTTGCTGGGCACTCAAATGCTCATTCTTGCTTAATTTAAATGTTTTCAGCTAAGTGTGACCAACCTGAAGGATCTGCCAAGAACAAGGGAAAAGGGAAGGTCGTAGAATAAAAGTTTATGCTATCTTATTGTAATAGTTTGACTTTAGGTTAAGGATGATTATCATGTAACGAATGTTTAAAGGTTTCGTACTTGGGAACTAAACTCTGATAATATGTAAATTAAATTTGATAATGTATATTATTATTAGTATTATTAGTATTATTCCGCTCATAGAAATGGTATCGTGAAGCACTGAGTTCGGGTTTCAAGTACCCAAATTTGGGGGCTTTACAAGGAATATGAAAACTAACAACCTTACGAAAATACTCAATTTTAGCATGATTAATAATTAACCAATCAATCCCTAAAATCACATCAAATGCAAGTATTTTCAAAGAGATGAGATCAATAGGTAATGTGAAAGTGTCGATTTGACTCAAAAAAGATTTATAAATAGTGGATGTAATGAAGGTTTCTCCCAACAGAGTTTCAACAGATAAGTCAGAGTCTAATTTCTCTAGAGTCAAATTTAAATGTTGAGCACAAACAGGTGAAAAAAAGAATGGGTAGATCCGGTATCTAATAAGGTATATGTAACGCCCCAAAATTCGGTCTATTTCCACACTCAGATTTCGTACGTCAAGATTCCATCTCCTTCCAAACATACCTCATTATATAGCTAAATATAACAGCATACATTCTCAAATCCCAGGTTCTAATACCTTATAACCTCGTTCATTACAAATAATGATAATTACATTACTCTTTACATCTTTCAAGACTGACCTTTATCCGCCACCAAGGATACATAATAGTTCATTAAACTAGTCTATAGTTTAATTAAACTATTCTACATTACAAGTCTTCACTTGATCTTCACGCACATTCACATACTGAATGACACTTCGTCTGGATACCGATCATCTTGATCTTTACGGGATCCTTAAGTTCATTCTAACATCGTTCACTGAAAATGTTTTTATTTAAAGCAAGAGTGAGCATTCAATTGTCCAGCAAGTCATAGCAATTGAATTAACAACTTTAAGAATTTGAACATTCTTTTAAGACTTCAATAACCGAACAAAGCTTATGAAGCAACTTGAACAATAGGAATAATCTCTATTCCTATCATTTAAAAACATTAGTCACATTTACTTTCAAATACTTTCTTACTTCCACCTTTTTCATACACATCATGTCTGGCTAGAATCATTAGCACAGACTTAACAATAACAGTTCATGTATAAACAGAACATGCTCGTATTGAATAGTTCAATCACAGAACATTTCATCTCATAGAAACACCAAAGTATTCAAATTATGGCACAAGGCCTCATACATACTACCACCATGTACATATATTGCGCATATGCACATAGACAAACCTTCTCAAGTTCAACATCTTAGAAGTTTAAAAAACTAGCATTCATGTAATATAAATGAAGTTAAGAAGCTTGCCTTACGCACAGCTACTACTTACGCTGAACTGCTCATTCCAATCCCTATATATCACATAAGGAAAGTAGCACATACACCAATTAGTCATATACTTGACTTACGCATTGGTTTACTTAACTTTACTTCTTAAGGTTTGCGTTATTGTAATTTAAATTTATGCGACTAACTTTCTTTACCGATTTACGACTTCATGACATACGGAGATGTCTTATTTATGCGTTCATCATCTTTGATAATTTACATTCTTATCTTCTTCTTATAACCTTTCTAGGACTCAGCACACATCGTGTATCTGCTAGTAGTCCATATGTTACTCTAAGTGGTTTCCCATAAACAACCAATAAATAAGTTCCCATCTCGTCTACACTGTCTTTCACAGTAAGTTAGATCGGTTGCCAATTTCGTATATACCTCTGCTCTCTTAAGGAATTGTTTAGCCCAACTCCCATATGTCAACCATCAAAGATTTACGATTGCACTACAACCTAACTTAATCTTAACCTATCTAAACCATTAAACTATAATGTTCGTTAAGTAAATTTATTATTCCTTATAGCTTTCTGGCAACTAAATGCCATACCTTAGGATTCATTCTTTATCTTCTAAGTCTTACAGTCTTTTGTATACCCAGAACGATCATTCCATGTCAATACTATGAGGTCATAGCATTAAAAAGTTTATATTAACTTATTCATATCTTACAACATCCGGTTCATTCGACTCGGAACGTTATCCAAGTTATCATTACTAACTCGACTTCTTTACGTTATACGTTATTATCTTTAATTTAGTTTCTTCACTGTTCATGGTTAATCAACATTCTTCATTACCTTACGGTCAAACCATACACGGAGTGTAGGTTTTGCCAATTTAATATTCGCGTACACTCAACCCTCACGTCGGCTAAAGTGTTTAATGCTTACTTCATTCTAACATTCTCTATCCGACTTAGATTCGGACTTTCATTAATCTCATTACCGTTCATTACGGCTTTCTTGATAATTCCTATCTTACTTACTACCTTCATCAACGTCTAAGTCATACAACCATTGTACACTTAGAACGTTCGTCCGACGCGAATACGATTCACGATGATCGTTTATGTATTCAGTGTTCACGTTACTAGTCTCTTAATCTCTCATTCAACCTTTACCCACGGTTTTAATCACTTTCCCTCGTTATCCATCCCTTGAACCCCATCTTCATTATTCTTTCTTAATGTCGAAGTCATATGGTTCATTGTATGCTAAGACCGATCGTTCATCGCAACTGCATTACGTTTACGTTCCTTAATTTCTCTGTCTTTTAATCTCGTTAAATCTTTTCGTTTAACCTTTACTAATGGTTTAAATCACTTGTTTAAGTGTTACATTAGGTGAAATACATGTTCATTCTCTATCCGTACACTTCCCCCAGGAATTGAGTAATAAAAATCTCATTTCTGAGCATTGCCATGCACCCAAGATCATGGCACGGGTCCTTCCCTTTCCTTAAGCTCTGCAAGCGCGCCACTCAAGAAAGATTCGATTGCTCGAGCTCATACTGCAGCCGACTTTTCTCAAGGCACAAAATTTGCACTAACAAAAGCATGTAATTTCTAAAAATTCTTCTAAGTCATGCACTGATTTGAGATGCTTACTTTATGATCTCATATCTTCTTCGTTATAGCTCGGAACAAGGTCGTTCCAAGGCCATTCTCTTCCTTATCTTACGTACTTTAACTTCCCTTAGACAGGAATCAATTCTGAATTTGTTAACATGTCATTCAATTGGTTACGTACTTGGGAACTAGACTCTGATAATTGTGTAAATTAAGTTTGATATTTATATTATTGTTATTATTATTAGTATTATTCTGCTCATAGAAATTGTATCGTGAAGCACCGAGTTCGAGTTTTAAGTACCTGAATTTGGGGGCATCACACCATGCACTAGCGCTACGGTGTCAGGTCTTTCCCTTTCCTTCGCTTCAGAGCGCCACTTAGCGAAAGAGTGATTGCGTTCAGTCATGTTCTGCAACCACCGCCTCCCAAAACCACAATTTGTACCGTGGTATGCCGAGCATGTAATTTCTAAAAATTCTTCTAATTCTTGCACTGATTTGAGATGCTTACTTTACGATCTCATATCTTCTTCGTTATAGCTCGAAACGAGGTTGTTCCAAAGCCATTATCTTCCTTATCTTACATACTTCAACTTCCCTCAGATAGAAATCAATTCTGAATCTATTAATATGTCATTCAATTAGCTTAATCTTCCTCATTCGTTCGTTTTTCGTTATTATCGTTCTTTGTCCGCTCGTTTGTAATTCGGTCATCCGAACTCGGAACTCGTTCGTTCTTGAGTTTACGACTCACGTTTTCTACATTCTATTACATTCTTATGAAATCTTAAATATTCGGTTTCATTTACATACTTTTTATTTCTCGTTCATCTTTTATGAAATTTTCGCCATAACTTCGTTATAGCTAAAGTTTAATCCGTTCTTCATGAACGTTTCTAACATTCTTAACCAAGCAATAAGCAACTAACTTATACGCGATGGTTTTAAACTTGTCCATTAACAACAATTTATATCTATGATGGTTTTAAATTTGTCCATCAATAACGTTCTTCGTGTTCTTCGCGTTCTTCATTTGTTCTTCCTTTTTAATCGATATTTTGATTACGATTTCATTTTTCCTTGGAATTTGATGTTATAAAACACAATTTCTTACTAATATCACCGAATCGTTCATATGATTCATTCGTATTATTCAAATTCATTACGAATCTTATACTTCCTTAAGAAATTTATAAACTAAACTTCTAATTCTTATTTCTTCGTTTTCTTATGATTTCAACCATATGAAATCATTCTTAACATCATTTACTTCTCATTCTCATTAAGCTATGTTTTAAACATATAAAACTTAAAGAAAATTTACTTAGGGTTAGGTTTCAGATTACCTTTCTTCTTTAATCTTCCTTCGTTGGACAAAGCGTGCACTCGGGCTAGCTTTTCCTCTTCCTCTTACTCTTCATCCGAACTCTATCTCTCTCTCTCTCTCTCAAGTGTGGGATAATTTTTCATTAACCACAAATGAGCTTAAGCTCTCTTGTTATAGATTTTCAAGGCTAGGGGCATTTTGGTCATTTGGCCAAATCACCTTACTATTCACGTAGCTTCCCTTGGAAGCTTCGTGCTTCCATCTTGCGGAATTCGTTTGACAGTTTTAAAAACTGCGATTCTCGGAATCCAAATACTTTTGGATATTTCGTCTTTCCTCTACAGTCTTAACTTTTATGCATTCTTCAGAACTCCAAAAAACTGACAAACACTTTTTGACATTAAGCATTTTCCTTCACGTTTTTCCCTAACATAGCTAAATGAATGAAAAGTACATAACAATACTTTTCGTCATTTTTATTTCGTTCGATTTCTGCACGTTTTTCGGGAAAAATTTTTATCGGCTTACATAACTTTCCACGATATATTATCAACAAATCTTTTGACGGAATGTCATTTCGACATACCAAACTCTCAGAAAGGCTTAGGTTATTCAAACAATAACCCTTAGGTTTTGTCGGGTGAATAGTACATATTTCGTCTTTTTTCCGAGAAATATTTTTGTTCCGGGAAAATTTTTATTTTCGTCTTAAAAATTCTTACTCGTTCAGTCTAGCTCTCTTCTGACTTATAATCATCCTAGGTTCTAGAATGATTGATAAACACATAGCACAGAATAGTATTAATAAAAATTCATTTTATTAATAACTAATTCTTTAAACTTTAATTCTGGACAATTTGAATTTCTGGGTTGTCACATTTTTCCCTCCTTATAAAAATTCTGTCCTTGGAATTTCTTAAAACCACACCCATACCCGGGTCCTTTCATTCTCCTTTTCTTCACAGAATTTCATCCTTGAAATTTTAACTTACTCTTCTTCTCAACTTCTCTTCAAAGAAGTTCTTATCTTTCAAACATTCTCTAATCTCCATAACTTATCAAGAATCATGAAGTAGAAGGAATAACGAGGATCATAAAGATTCCTTTAAAACATTTCATACTTTTGCTGAGGAGTCAAATCGACCATGAACTCTTACTAGGATTAACAACATTTCGCCGTAAACCATTCTACCACGGTTAGTTTACAATCACCAAGAAGGTATACTACCTCTTCCATACGTAGGCGATCAACCCATCGTATAACCCCATTTCGGGGTATGTTCACCTCAGACTTAATCATTAGATTCTGCACCAAAACAATTTGGCTTGGCATAACTTTTTCAAAGAAAACTCTATTTTCTTATAATTTGACATACCATTTGTCTAGCCAATTCAAATAGCTTAGACCATACCAATAAATTGGACATCAACTTGAAACATTCGTCTAGTCAAATCAATTGACATCGACTAGTTCTTTAAATTCTTTTACAATACATCAAAACATTTCATGACGTCATGATACCGTACTTCTCACAGTACATTCAGGACTTCATCAGTTTATGACTTCATCATTATACATCATACCATAGCAGGTAGTTGATCACAAGATCAAATCCAACAATAGGTTTAATTGTATTAATAACTCCATTCATTTACCATCTTTACATCAAATGCATTGATGATATAAAATTCATTTTGATATTTCAAATCAACTTCTGTCTAGCTGAAACAATTAGCATAGACATATAAAGAACAACTCTTTTAAAATTCGTTGGTTTCAAAAATTGAACCAAGTCTTTCCTTTTTAAAACGTACATATAAGCACGATTTTAATAAACTTCAAAATCTAGTATTGCTAGATGACCTGGAATATCCTATTTATCCATCTTTCTTCATTGTCTTACATGTGACAATACTTAATTTTCTCTAGCACCTTCAATGCTAAGTCTAATGAAAATACTCATTTCCAGTCTAAACATTCCTAAACCCTAGTATAGTCCATCAACTTACCACACTTTATGAGTTTAGGAACTTTCCACAACCATATGTGTTTAAGAACTTATCTTCACAATCTGTAATCCAAGAACAAATCAAGGACTATCCATATGCTTAGGGCTCAAAAACATAGCATATAACTATGAGTCACAAACTTTTCATAAGTACGAGTTTCAAGAACTCGCACTTATCTTAACATTCTCTACCTATCACACATATACATGAGAAAAGATTCACCTTCTCACCATATACATATTGATAGCGCGACCTACTATTCCAATGATTATCACTTCCAGAAGCTAAGTGATTGTCGAACCAAACACAATTCCTGCCCATACAAAGAATTGGTCAAGTCAGCTACTAATCGATATAGGAAGCTAAGAGGTTGTTACACCAAGGACAATTCTCTGCCCATACAAAGAATTGTTCAACTTAACAACTATATTGAAGAAGAAGCTAAGTTGTTCTAAAACCAAGTACAAATTCCCCGCCCATACAAGGAATCATACAACTCAGCTGCTGATATAAGTCCTCAATTGAAATATTAAACTTCTTATTTTCTCTTTACTTAATACGAATTTTCTTTAATTCGTATGCTAAACTTTATAACTTAATCTGAGTTCTTCTTCATGTACTTACTTTGTAGTACTATTCATCTATAACATTAGCTATAAATCATCCATCGTTTAACAGAACAACTGTTATTACGATTCAATATGATCACGTGGTGATCTTCTTCGTTAATCGTTTAACTCAACAATTTTCTTATCCTCCTCTCTACGATTATAGTCTTAGGTACTCATACCTAAGGTTTATAACCTATCAGCCTTGATACCACTCAGCATGCCTCAAATTCAAATATATCTACACACAGAGTTAAATGCGTCACGATTCCATCTCCTTCAAAACATACTTCATTATATAGCTAAATATAATAACATACATTCTCAAATCCCAGGTTCTAATACCTTATAACCTCGTTCATTACAAATAATGATAATTATATTATTCTTTACATCTTTCAAGACTGACCTTTATCCACCACCAAGGATATATAACAGTTCATTAAAATAGTCTATAGTTTAATTAAACTATTCTACATTACAAGTCTTCGCTTGATCTTTACACACATTCACATACTAAGTGGCACTTCGTCTGGATACCGATTGGCTTAATCTTTACGGGATCCTTAAGTTCTTTCTAACATCGTTCGATGAAAATGTTTTTATTTAAAGCAAGAGTGAGCATTCAATTGCCCATCAAGTCATAGCAGTTGAATAAATAACTTTAAGAATTTGAACATTCTTTTAAGACTTCAATAACCGAACAAAGGTTATGAAGCAGCTTGAACAATAGGAATAATCTCGATTCCTATCATTTTAAAATATTAGTCACATTCACTTTCAAATACTTTCTTACTTCCACCTTTTTCATACACATCCTGTCTGGCTAGAATCATTAGCACAGACTTAACAATAACGATTCATGTATAAACAGAATATGCTCGTATTGAACAGTTCAATCACAGAATAGTTCATCTCATAGAAACACCAAAGTGTTCAAATTGTGGCATAAGGCCTCATACATACTACCACCTTGTACATATATTGTACATATGCACATAAACAAACCTTCTCAAGTTAAACATCTGAGAAACTTAAGAAACTAACATTCATGTAATATGAATGAAGTTAGGAAACTTTCCTTACGCACAGCTACATCTTACGCTGAACTGCTCATTCCAATCCCTATATATCACATAAGGAAAGTAGTACATACACCAATTAGTCATATACTTGAATTACGCATTGGTTTACTTAACTTTACTTCTTAAGGTTTGTGTTCTTGTAATTTAAGTTTACGCGACTAACTTTCTTTACCGGTTTACGGCTTTATGACATACGGAGATATCTTATTTATATGTTAATCATCTTTGATGATTTACATTCTTATCTTCTTCTTATAACCTTTCTAGGACTCAGCACACATCGTGTCTCTGCTAGTAGTCCATATAGTACTCTGAGTGGTTTCCCAAAAATAACCAACTAACAAGTTCCCGTCTCGTCTACACTGTCTTTCACAGTGAGTTAGATCGGTTGCCAGTTTCGTATATACCTCCGCTCTCTGAAGGAATTGTTTAGCCTAGCTCCCATATGTCAACCATCAAAGTTTTACGATTGTAATGCAACCTAACTTAATCTTAACAAATCTGAACCATTAAACTATAATGTTCGTTATGTAAATTTCTTATTCCTTATGGCTTTCTGGCAACTAAATGCCATAACTCAAGATTCATTCTTTATCGTCTAAGTCATACAGTCTTTTGTATACTCAGAACGATCATTCCATGTCAATATTATGAGGTCATAGTTTTAAACATTTTATATTAACTTATTCATATCTTACAACGTCTGGTTTATTCGACTTGGAACGTTATCCAAGTTATCATTACTAACTCCGGTTCTTTACATTGTACGTTATTATCTTTAATTCAGTTTCTTCACCGTTCACGGTTAATCAATATTCTTCATTACCTTATGTTTAAACCATACACGGGGTGTAGGCTCTGCCCGTTTAATATTCGCGTACACTTAACCCTCGCGTCAACTAAAGTGTTTAATGCTTACTTCATTCTAACATTCTCTATCCGAATTACATTAAGACTTTCATTAATCTCATTACAGTTCGTTATGGCTTTCTTGATAATTCCTATCTTACTTACTACCTTCATCAACGTCTAATCCATACAACCATTGTACACTTAGAACGTTCGCCCGATGCGAATACGATTCATGAAGATCGTTTACATATTCAGCGTTCACGTTACTCGTCTCTTAATCTCTCAATCAACCTTTACCCAAGGTTTTAATCACTTTCCCTCATTATCCATCCCATGAACCCCATGTTCCCCATGTTCATTATTCTTTCTTAATGTCGAAGTCATACAGTTTGTTGTATGCTAAGACCGATCGTTCATCGCAACTGCGTTACGTTTACGTTCATTGCATTCTCTATCTTTTAATCTCATTAAATCTTTATGTTTAACCTTTACAAAAGGTTTTAATCACTTGTTTAAGTGTTACATTAGGTGAACTACATGTTTATTCTCTATCCGTACACTTCCCCCAAGAATTGAGTAATAAAAATCTTATTTCTGGGCATTGCCATGTGTAATAACCCAAGATTTTCTATATAAATAAATCAGAAATTTTGTGTATAATTTTTTTTTATTTATAAAGGTGGAAATATGTGCTAGGAAAATGTATGTGATAAATAAAAATTTATTTATTACATTAATTATTGGAAATAATTTTATTTTAAATTATTGGTTATTATAAATTATATTCTTATAATAACAAATTTTATAGTAGAAATGTTTTTATTAATTATTTTCCATGAAAATATAATTATATATTATTTAAATAATATATGAAATGATTTTAGAATTATTATAATAATTATTTAATTATATGAATTTATTAATTATTTTTAACTTAATTAATAATGTTAAATATGTAAGATAAATCGAGATATGGAATCCAAACCCTAATTTTGGATTTTAATCAAGAATGAGAATAATAATATAATATTAA
Organism: Panax ginseng; assembly: GCA_020205605.1. Classification (NCBI taxonomy): domain Eukaryota; kingdom Viridiplantae; phylum Streptophyta; class Magnoliopsida; order Apiales; family Araliaceae; genus Panax; species Panax ginseng. The sequence goes on from CM035129.1 coordinate 97,097,366, forward strand.
TTATATTTTAATTTTCCAATGCTATAAATATGTATTGTATGTACGTATTGTTAATAGTTGGTCAATTATGGTGTATAATGTCAAAATCCTAGCATAAATTTGTTAAACCCTATTTTGAAATATTCAAATAATAGTTCATGATTGTGTAGTGATTTTTGTTATATGATTTTTATTGCGTATTATAAAATTAATTAGAGAAACCCTAATGTGAAACTTAAACCGGAGTTTATGATCAGTCAGATATTGTGTTAATGTGATTAATATCTTGTATGGTAGATTTTATTGCTAATTAGGGAAAACCTAATTAGTAATTTAAAACACTAATGACTAGAACCCTAATTTAGTAATTAGAAACCCTAATTTAGTAATTAGAAACCCTAATTATGATTTGGTAACCCTAATTATCAAAATTATAAACCCTAATTGCTAATTAGCAAGATTAATTATAATTAGTAAAATAATACCCTAATGTTCATGTATAATGTAATTAGAAACCTAATCTAATTAAGGAAACCCTAATTACAAATTTTAGAAACTAAAATTTTTATTTTTGTACAAACCCTAATTGGAAATCCTACAAATTCTATATGTTAAACCTTAGGGTTAAACCCTAAGGGTCAAACCCTAAGGGTCAAACCCTAAGAGTTTGTCAAGATTGCATTGTATGCCAGTATCCATAGTTTCTGATCGAGACCCAAGATTCACTTCAAGATTTTGGGTTAGTTTGCAAAAAGCTATGGGCACGGATTTACGATTTAGTTCGGCGTATCATCCTCAAACCAGACGGACAATCGAGAGGACTATTCAAACTTTTGAGGATTTATTAAGACTCTGTGTCCTTGACTTCAAGGGAAGTTGGGACAAGTTCTTACCATTGGTGGAGTTTTCCTACAACAATAGTTATCAAGCAAATATTGGCATGGCTCCATTTGAGGCGTTGTATGGAAGAAAGTGTCGTTCTTCAGTATGCTGGGTTGAGGTGGGTAAAACAACGTTGTTGAGACCAGATTTAGTACGTATGACTACGGAAAAGATTCAAACGATCCGACAATGTATAAAAACCTCACAAGATCGACAAAAGAGTTATGCTGATCTTCATCGAAAGAACATGGAATTCGATATTGGAGATCATGTGTTGTTACGTGTTGCTCCATGGAAAAGAGTTACATGATTTGGAAAGAGAGGAAAGCTCAATTCTCGATTCATTGGCCCATTTTTAATCATCGATCGAGTAGGAACTGTGGCCTATAAACTCGCCTTACCGCCAAGTATGTCTCGTGTTCATAATATTTTTCACATATCTATGTTACATAAATATGTGAAAGGCCCGAACCACATTATTGAATTAGAACCGAACGAGATAGCAGAAGATTTAACGTATGAAGAGGTACCTGTAAAAATCTTGGATAAGAAGGATCATATTCTACGCTCTAAAGTTATACCTCAAGTCAAAGTTTTGTGGAGAAACCATGATGTTGAGGAAATGACCTGGGAGTTAGAATCTGAAATGAAATCAAGGTATTCTCACCTCTTCGACATACCAGGTACACACCCTAATTTTAAGGATGAAATTTCATAAGAAGGGGAGGTTGTAAGACCCCAACTTTTATGAATAAAGATTAATTTCTCTCGAAATATATTTTTTAATATTATGGTGTGGATATAATATAATGTTATAGTTATGGGTAATATTTACAAATTTTGAAAAGTAAGCAAGTGGTTATATAATATTCGATTGGTCGGGGAATATTCGTTTTAACATGGAATATTCGTACGATGGCACAATCATTGATGGATCCCACAACGGAAGTATTGTCGTAGTAAGAAAATGACAGAATTATCTTTTTATAAAAATAACGGCGGAAGTGTTACCGTTAAAACTGTTGAACTACCTAGTAGTAAAAGTACAGTAATATGCGTGGTTGCATAGTAGCACACAGTATTGGTTATTGATGCTTACATGAGAAGTCACTCAGTTATACTCAATTATTGCTACAATAATTGCTGCATCATATCTCTCATATTATTGATTCGATTATTGTCACAATATCATCTGTATAATATGATATATTATTAAATCGATAATTGAGACGACAAAGTTATTCATATTATTAAATTACAATATTTACAATGTCTAGAAGTTCTGTCAAGGAGAGGTTTGGTCATCTAATTGCGCGCCAATAAGGAGAAATCCTTATCGGAAAACCCCATCTTTCCTGGGAATGACCTAGTTGTTAAATATTGTGAGTTATAATATTAATGATGAATAAGTTCGTGTTGATTAAAGATGAAATTGATAGTTCCATTGTGTTGGAATTATTAGTGTTAGTGAAAATCGACATTTATTTCAATAATAATTGATGTCTGGAAGTTATCGGGTAATTAATCGGATAAATGAGGAATTACTTGCTATTAATTCACATGATTATAACTATTTGTTCACATGTGTGTACTATTGATTCATATTCATGTACTATTAGGGGAGTTGGTGCAAGATTGATAATATTTGCATACCTAAGTTAAAGATAAAGGTATTATACTGTTATTCGTATTTTCACATGATTATAACTATTGAATCACATGATTTAACTATTGATTCACATTATTTACTATTAGGGGATGTGGTGCAAGTTTGATAATACTTGCAGGACTAAATTAAAAATGAAAGAAAAGTTGGAGGTATTATACTGTAATTTTTTGAGCCCTAAAATGTGCAATTATCGAAACTATATTTTTCTATAAATAGAAGCTCATTCTTCCTTCATTTCTCACCAATTCACTAAAGCTATAGAGCAATTATTATAGAGAAAAATTATAGAGAGAAAAAAGAAGAGAAGTCTGTTACATCTCTATTCTAGTATCCATGTTTATTCTGAGGTAATGGGTATTATTTCTTTCATTTTCATGAAGAGAGCTATTGTTATTCCATTCCTTATTATTATGTTGGAATAACCTGTCTATGCGACGTACCGCATACATGGTGAAATTCTTCTATTATTCCATTCTTTATTATTCTGTTGGAATATCCTGTCTGTGCAGATTTTGCATGACCTGGTTCCATTCTTTATTATTACATTGGGAATAACTTTTTCCCATCTGCGCGGTCTATCGCATGCATGGTGAATTCTTCTGTTATTCAATTCTTTATTATTCTGTTGGAATAACATGTCTATGTGGATTACCACATGTATGGTGAATGATCATTTATATTCATTCCTTATTAAATTGTGGAAATGATCTGTCTACGTGGATTACCGCATGGCGGACGAAAATCCATTTGCAGTTTCATATATTCTATTATACTCAGTTGGGTAAAGTTTTGGCTTCTATACTCCATGAAATTAGTAGAATATCCTGGATATTTGCGCTTCATCCAGTATCTTTTCATGGAAATATTCTTCTGAGCATTCTTGAATTTTACTCCACAAAGCAGTATCATGTTGACAATTTGGACGTTTTTGAGTTCAGGATAAATTAACAAATAAATCTTTAAAATTTAATTCTTGAACTTGTTTTAATGAATTATTATGTCATTGTCATCATCCTCATGTTTATATTATGTTGAAAGTCATCTGTGGCCTGTAGTGCATAGATGGACTTGGTATGATTATGACCAGGGATTATTCGGTATAGTCATGACCGTAATGTTACAAATGATGTGGTTAAAGTTCTCATTGGTCCGTAGTGCATTGATGGACAGTTGTTGGCATGATCGTGACCATTGATGAAAACACGAATATCCTTGGCCCGTAGTGCATGGATAATTTGTGGTCGTGATACTAATGAATATCCTTGGCCGTAGTGCAGGGATGACGTGGTTTATTTAATAAGCTGAGTCTCAGCGATAAAAGTGATGAAAAACCTTTTAAATCATAGAAGATAGTAGATTTTATTCTCTACTTGACTCTTCTAATGGATTGCTTATTCCGCTGCAGTTAAACTTGATGTTTGTTATATTGTATCAGTTTAACACTGTTGAAGGCTAACGATAATTTATTTTGCATTATCTTAGCCATAATATTTCTTACTGGGCTAGTTGAGCTCACCCTTTTGCTTTCATTGTTCTCTTCAGGAAATGAGAACGTGGCAGGGACTAGTCGGGGAACGGAGTGACGGTCCAGATGATAACATTAGTACTCCTCACTATTCTATGAAATAGTGTGATAATAAATGTATTGAGGACTTATTTTGAGTTTGAATACTGTCTAGAAGACAATATTTGTATTAAAACTCACAGCTCATGTTGTATATTTAAGATTGTATTTGTATTATGTACCATGTATTTGGCGACTCAGAATAGGTGATGTATACCTATTTTGGTGGCATCACAGTTGGTATCAAAGCTTAGGGATATGATCACTGGCTGAGATGTGAGACAAGAACTAGGAGGGGAGAGACGGGGAATTCATTCGCTAGTACGACCTACCTAAGTTTATTTGGTATTTAACTGGTCGGTCAGAGTATAGGGATAATATGTGATATGTTAATTAACCCTTGTTTTATGGCAGTATTTGAAAATGGCATCCGAGAATGTTGAAAATAGCAATGGAGCACAGGAGACCGTTGAGTCTCCACAGATCAATTATCAGGATAATGTGCATCAGGAAGGCGACAATCCTCATGCAAACGACAACACTGACCAAATGATGAACGATGGAATGTTTAGAGGCTTTATGCAATTCATGCAACATCAGGCGAGAGCGGCACCTGTCCAAAATGCAGGCGGAAACACTGGAAACACTCGGACGGTCATTGCTAAACAGTTCAAGGAGCTGGGACCATCAGAGTTTTTTGGAGAGCCAAAACTACTTAAGGTGGAGACGTAAATAAAGCAGATCAACAAGATATTTGATGTCTTGGGATACTCCGAGGAGCAAAAGGTTCCCTTTGCCACCTTCATGTTGCGGGCAGAGGCAGATTATTGGTGGGAATCTGTAAAGCGTACTCAACCTGCCGCACTGAAGATGTCTTGGGAGAAGTTCCAAGAACTGTTCAATGACAAGTACTTTCCCGAAAGTATTCATCACATGAAAGAGGTAGAGTTCATTAAACTGGAGCAAAACAACATGATCGTGTCGCAGTACGAAGCTAAGTTTGCCGAGTTGTCCCGGTTTGCGTCCCATTTGGTTGATAATGAGGAGAGAATGACGCGAATGTTTCTAAGAGGTTTGAAACCCAAGATACGTCAATATCTTATCTCTCATAAACTGTGTTTGTATTCAGATGTTGTTAATAGGGCTCAGTTATTGGAGCGCGATAATGAGTCAACACAACCAAAAGAGAGCAGTCGGCAAAATGATAATACCAGTGATAGCAGTCATCAAAGCGTTGACAATAAGCGTGGAGGGAATCAACATGCCAGAAATGGTAACCACTTTGGTGGTAATCATGGCCAAAACAATAAGAATGGACATTTCAAGAAGAGGAGATTGAACAATGATGGAAAGACGTCGACGATCAAAGACCGTTGTTAAGGAAGGAGAACGACCACCTATCATATGCTTCAAATGCGGAGGGGAGGGACATATCAGTCCAAACTGTACGCAGCATTCCAAAACCTTTTACAATTGTGGAAGAGAAGGTCAGCTAACTCGATTTTTTCGTTCAGGGAAGGCAAGTTCAGCTGCGATGTAGGCACCAAAGGCCGTCCCAGAAAAGTCAAAGCTGGTATTTCAAGGGAGAGCGTTTGTTGTGACCTCCCGAAAGCAAGGAACTCGAAAAAGGTCATCACGGGTAAGCTTATCATAAACTCTAAAAGTCTCTATACCTTATTTGATACCTGGTTCTACTATTCTTTTATTTCTCCTACTTGCGCTCAACGTTTAAATTTGACTCCGGAGAAATTGGACTTTGACTTATCTGTTGAAACCCCGTTGCGAGAAACCTTCATTACGTCCACGGTTTATAAGTCTTGATTGATTTAAATCGGTACCCGCACATTACCGGTTGATCTTATTTCTTTGAAAATACTTGCATTTGATGTGATTTTAGGGATTGATTGGTTAACTACTCATCATGCAAAAATTGATTATTTTCGTAAGGTTGTTAGCTTTCATATTCCTAACCAACCTATTATGCGAATTCAAGAAACCAAACCATTAAAATCAATCATTGTCATCTCAAGCCATAAAGTTATTCGTTTATTAAAAAATGGATGTCAAGCTTTCTTAGCTCATGTCACGGATTTAAACAAAAATACGTCAGTTTTGAATGATATTTTATTGTTAATAAATTTCCTGACGTATTCCATGAAGAACTTCGGCCTACCCCAGGCGTGAAATTGAATTTTATATCGACCTTGAACCCGGTACAAAACCCATTTCCAAAGCCCCATATCGAATGGCTCCTATTGAACTTCAGGAGTTAAAGACCCAACTGCAGGAATTGTTAGACATCGGTTTCATTCATCCTAGTACGTCTCCTTGGGGTGCTCCTGTTCTATTCGTGAAGAAGAAAGATGGGAGTATGCGACTTTGTATTGATTATCGGGACTTGAACCATGTCACTATCAAAAATAGATATACATTGCCTCATATTGATGATTTGTTTGACCAGTTGTAAGGTGCCAAAATCTTTTCGAAGATTGATCTTCGTTCCGGATATCACCAATTGAAGATTAAAACCGATAACATTCCAAAGACGGCTTTCAGAACTCGGTACGGGCATTATGAATTCCTAGTCGTGTCTTTTGGATTGACTAATGCTCCTGCTGCCTTCATGGACATGATGAACCGAGTATTCAAGGAATATTTGGATCACTTTGTGGTCGTCTTTGTTGATGACATCCTCATATATTCCAAAAGTCGTGAAGATCATGAGCAACACTTGAGGCTGATACTCCAAAAGCTTCATGAAAACAAGCTTTGTGCCAAGTTGAAGAAATGCGAGTTCTGGCTTGAGGAAGTAGCATTCCTTGGCCACGTAGTATCAAGTCATGGAATAACTGTTGACCCAACAAAGATTAAAGCTATTCAAAGCTGGGAGCAACCTAAATTAGTGACCGAAGTACGTAGCTTTCTCGGCTTAGCTAGTTATTATCGGAGATTCGTAGAAGGGTTTTCTCGAATCGCTACTCCATTAACTCAGCTGACTCGGAAAGATACAAAAGTTCTATTGGAGGAAAGAATGTGAGAAGAGTTTTCAAGAACTCAAGAGAAGACTTATTTCAAAGACTGTTCGACAATACCATCCGCCTCGGAGGGATTTGTCATCTCTATGATGATGCTTCGGCAAAGGGTTAGGATGTGTTCTCATGCAATATGGGAAAGTCATAGCCTATGCCTCTCGGCAACTCAAAGAATATGAGAGGAATTATCCTACTCATGATTTAGAGTTGGCCGCTGTCATTTTTGCGCTTAAGATTTGGAGGCATTACCTATATGGAGAGGAGGTGGAGATCTATACGGATCATAAAAGCCTCAAATATTTCTTCACTCAAAAGGAACACAACAAGCGGAAACGATGTTGGCTTGAGTTGTTGAAAGATTATGATCATACCATCCAATACCATCCTGGAAAAGCGAACATAGTAGCTGACGCATTGAGTAGAAGATCATATACGGGCACGGGTGCATTATTGTCAACGTAAAGGCCCATTGTGTATTACTTGGAAAGGATGGAAATAGAGTTAAAGACTCCAGGGACCCATATGATGATGGCGAATATATGAGTGGAACCAACTTTAATCGATAAAGTTAAAGCTGCTCAAGCTAAAGACCTGGAGCTGATACGTATGAGGAAGAAAGTACAAGAAGGTGTTATTCTAGAAGCAAGAATCGATGAAGTAGGAATACTTCGAGTTAACTCCAGACTTTGTATTCCTAACGATTCTGACTTGAAGTATAAAATCATGATCTTCAACACACTGTTTGCAATCCATTCTGGGAGTACCAAAATGTATCGTGATCTTCAACATACATTTTGGTGGAGCAATATGAAGAGAGAGATAGCGGGGTTTATCTCAAGGTGTCTAACTTGTCAACGAGTCAAGGCAGAGCATCAAGTGCCAAAAGGTCCATTACAACCACTTGAAATTCCAGAATGGAAGTGGGAGCACATTACCATGGATTTACATTCTTTGGTCTTCCCAAGGTTTCTCAAGGCATAGATGCGATTTGGGTCATTGTTGATAGATTGACCAAGTCTGCGCTCATTTCTTCTGCGAAATCGAGAAACTTATACACTGAACGTATTGCTAGTATGTACATAAACGAGATTGTAAGATTTCATGGTATGCCAGTATCCATAGTTTTTGATCGAGACCCAAGATTCATTTCAAGATTTTGGGTTAGTTTGCAAAAAGCTATGGGCACGGATTTACAATTTAGTTCGGTGTATCATCCTCAAACGGACGGACAATCAGAGAGGACTATTCAAACTCTTGAGGATTTATTAAGACTCTGTGTCCTTGACTTCAAGGGAAGTTGGGACAAGTTCTTACCATTGGTGGAGTTTTCCTACAACAATAGTTATCAAGCAAGTATTGACATGGCTTCATTTGAGGCATTGTATGGAAGAAAGTGTCGTTCTCCAGTATGCTGGGATGAGGTGGGTGAAGTAATGTTGTTAGGACCAAATTTGGTACGATCCGACAACGTATAAAAACCTCACAAGATTGATAAAAGAGTTATGCTGATCTTCATCGAAAGGACATGGAATTCGATATTGGAGATCATGTGTTGTTACGTGTTGCTCCATGGAAAGGAGTTACAAGATTTGGAAAGAGAGGAAAGCTCAATCCTCGATTCATTGGCTAATTTTTAATCCTTGATCGAGTAGGAACTGTGGCCTATAAACTCGCCTTACCACCAAGTATGTCTCGTGTTCATAACGGTTTTCATATATCTATGTTATGTAAATATGTGAAAGACCAGAACCACATTATTGAATTAGAACCGGACGAGATAGCAAAAGATTTAACGTATGAAGAGGTACCTGTTAAAATCTTGGATAAGAAGGATCATATTCTACGCTCTAAAGTTATACCTCAAGTCAAAGTTTTTTGGAGAAACCATGATGTTGAGGAAATGACATGGGAGTTAGAATCTGAAATGAAATCAAGGTATCCTCACCTCTTCGACATACCAGGTACGCACCCTAATTTCGAGGAAGAAATTTCATAAGAAGGGGAGGTTGTAAGACCCCAACTTTTTTGAATAAAGATTAATTTCTCTCGAAATATATTTGGTAATATTATGGTGTGGATATAATATAATGTTATAGTTATGAGTAATATTTACATATTTTACAAAGTAAGCGAGTGGTTATATAATATTCGATTGGTCAGGGAATATTCGTTTTAACATGGAATATTCGTATGACGACACAATCATTGGTGGACCCCACAACGGAAGTATTGTCTTAGTAAGAAAATGATGAAATTATCTTTTATAAAAATAACTTGGCGAAGCTATTCTGGTTAAAACATTGAACTACCCAGTAGTAAAAGTCGTGTATCTACGCATATGGTTGCATAGTAGTACACGGTATTGGTTATTGATGCTTACGTGAGAAGTCACTCGGTTATACTCAATTATTGCTTTCTACGATTATTCTTTGCATCATATCTCTCATATTATTGATTCAATTATTGTCACAGTATCATCCATCTAATATGATATATTATTAAATCGATAATTGAGACGACAAAGTTATTCATATTATTAAATTGCAATATTTACAATGTCTAGAAGTTCTGTCAAGGAGAGGTTTGGTCATCTAATTGCGCGCTAATATGGAGAAATCCTTATCGGAAAGCCCCATCTTTCCTGGGAACGACTTGGTTGTTAAATATTGTGAGTTATAATATTAATGATGAATAAGTTTGTGCTGATTAAAGATGAAATTGATAGTTCCATTGTGTTGGAATTATTAGTGTTAGTGAAAATCGACATTTATTTCGATAATAATTGATGTCTGGAAGTTATCGGGTAATTAATCGGATAAATGAGAAATTAATTGCTATTAATTCATATGATTATAACTATTTGTTCACATGTGTGTACTATTGATTCACATTCATGTACTATTAGGGGAGTTGGTGCAAGATTGGTAATACTTGCATGACTAAGTTAAAGATGGGGGTATAGATGGAGGTACTATATTGTTATTCGTATTTTCACATGATTATAACTATTCAATCACATGATTGAACTATTGATTCACATTATTTACTATTAGGGTAGGTGGTGCAAGTTTGATAATACTTGCAGGACTAAATTAAAAATGAAAGAAAAGTTGGAGGTATTGTACTATAATTTTTTGAGCCCCAAAACGTGCAATTCTCAAAACTATATTTTTCTATAAATAGAAGCTCATTCTTCCTTCATTTCTCACTAATTCACTAAAGCTATAGAGCAATTATAATATAGAGAAATTATAGAGTGAAAGAAGAAGAGAAGTCTGCTACATCTCTATTCCAGTATCCAGCTTTATTCTAAAGTAAGGGATATTATTTCTTTCATTTTCATGAACAGAGCTATTGTTATTCCATTCCTTATTATTATATTGGAATAACCTGTCTATGCGAAGTACCACATACATGGTGAAATTCTTCTGTTATTCCATTCTTTATTATTACATTGGAATATCACATGCATGCAAATTTCGCATGACACAGTTCCATTCTTTATTATCCTGTTGGGAATAACCTGTCTGTGTGGTCTATCGCATGCATGGTGAATTCTTCTGTTATTCCATTCCTTATTATTTTGTTGGAATAACCTGTCTATGTGGATTACCACATGTATGATGAATGATCCTTTGTATTCATTCCTTATTAAATTGTGGAAATGATCTGTCTACGTGGATTACCGCATGGCGGGCGAAAATCCATTTGCAGTTTCATATATTCTATTATACTCAATTGGTTAAAGTTTTGGCTTCTATACTCCATGAAATTAGTAGAATATCCCGGATATTTTAAACTTCATCCAAATCTTTTCATGGAAATATTCTTCCGAGCATTCTTGAATTTTACTCCACAAAGCGATTATCATGTTGAAAATTTGGGCGTTTTGAGTTCGGGATAAATTAACATATAAATCTTTAAAATTTAATTCTTGAACTTGTTTTATTGAATTATTATGTCATTGTCATCGTCCTCATGTTTATATTATGTTGAAAGTCATCTCATGGCACATGGTGTATAGATGGACTTGGTATGATTATGACCGAGGGATTATTCGGTATAGTCATGACCGTAATGTTACAAATGATGTGGTAAAAGTCCTCATTGGCCCGTAGTGCATTGATGGATAGTTGTTGGCATGATCATGACCATTGATGAAAACACGAATATCCTTGGCCCGTAGTGCATGGATAATTTATGGTCGTGATACTAATGAATATCCTTGGCCGTAGTGCAGGGATGATGTGGTTTATTTAATAAGCTGAGTCTCAGTGATAAAAGTGATGAAAAACCTTTTAAATCATAGAAGATAGTAGATTTTATTCTCTACTTGACTCTTCTAATGGATTGCTTGTTCAGCTGCAGATTAAACTTGATATACATTATATTGTATCGGTTTAAAAGCTGTTGAAGGCTAACGATAATTTATTACGCATTATCTTAGCAATAATATTCCTTACTAGGCTAGTTGAGCTCACCCTTTTTGCTTTCACCGCTTCTCTTGAGAAATGAGCGTGCGCGGGGACTAGTCGAGGAGCGGAGTGACCGTCCAGATGATAGCATTAGTAGTCCTCACTGTTCTATGAAATAGTGTGATAATAAATGTATTGAGGACTTATTTTGAGTTTGAATACTGTCTAGAAGACAATATTTGTATTAAAACTCACAGCTCATGTTGTATATTTAAGATTGTATTTGTATTTTGTACCATGTATTTGGCGACTCAGAATAGGTGATGTATACCTATTTTGGGGGCGTCACATTGGTGACCTAAAATATTGACTTAGCATGACCTAAATCTCCAGAACATTAGTATATGCTCAGCCAATTCATGCATCTAACACTTGTATATATATTGGGAGAGAGAGAATGTCATTTGTTAGTCATTTTTGCACAAACACTCAACCTATCTCTCTGAACTCAAAACCCACGAATTCTTATAGCTTTTCAGTCCCAAAAACCAGCCCCACCAATACATATAACCAAATCAGTGGCCTTGAATTAGAATTTGATCATAGAAGGTATAAACCCTAACTGGAAAATCTGACTTTTGATGCTATGTTAAATGTTATGATTGAATGTTAAAATATGTTGTTAGTAGTGTATAATGATGATCTGGGTTGATAGATGTTAGATCCATAACATCTATAGGCTCAGATCTAACATTTTACAAAATCTGGAATTTTTTTATGATGTCTGACAACGAATGTCAGGCCTTCTAGATCTCATTCTATTTATGTAATTTGATGTTTAAATGTTTTAACATGTAGTATGTTGTGAGATCTTTTGTCTGGAACTGGAAATAGGGTCATACGATGCACATATTTCATGTTATTAATGGTCAAAGACCGTTGATCGGCCATGACCAACTAAGTTTCTGGGTAGCCCAGAAACCTAGAAAGCCTTTGACAATGTTTTTCACGCCTTTGATCATTCTGTTGTTGGATATTTTGGTTATGTTGTTAATTGAATGTTGTAGTCTAACATATATACTACATATTAAAGCCTTTAGACAAACTAGATGCTTAATGGGATCCAAGTTATGCAAGGTCAAAAGTGGGTTGACCGTCTACTATGAACATATCTGGGTTTTCTAGAAATGTTCAAGAACAGTTTCTAGGGACCACTTTGACCGGCCTTGATTTCTTAAATGTGTTGATGTTAGATCTATATTATGTTATGTAATTGCTCTTTGACATGTATTCTACATGATTGAATCTTCATATAACACAGACCCAACCCAGAACGCTAGATTCAAAGCCTGCAAAATAGGTACCTTGGCTGTTCTTCTTTTCTGGGTAACCCAGAAAATGAAGAACATGCCTGACAATGTTTTTGAGGTCCCAGATCTCACTTGTTTTATCCTGTTTCGCCATGTTTCTTGTTAGATCATGTAGTATTGCACTAGCATTACAAGATCTGATGTTTAGCTTTTCCAGAAACATCATGAGTTACGAATTATTGATGGTCAAACTGGTACCCTTTGTGACTGACATGCATTTCAGCTAATATTTATAATTGATATTACTTGCTGGGCACTCAAATGCTCATCCTTGCTTAATTTAAATGTTTTTAGCTAAGTGTGAACAACCAGAAGGCTCGGCTAAGAACAAAGGGAAAGGGAAGGTTGAAGAATAAGTTGGTGCTATTTTATGTAATAGTTTTACTTTATTATGATAAGGATGATATATATTATTATTATCATGTAATGAATGTTTAAAGGTTATGTACTTGGGAACTAGACTTTGATAATTATGTAAATTAATTTGATATTTATATTATTGTTATTATTATTAGTATTATTCGGTTCATAGAAATGGTATCGTGAAGCACCGAGTTCGGGTTTTAAGTACATGAATTTGGGGGCATCACATTATGGTAACAAAGCTATAAGCATGAATTTGCGAAGAGCCCCGAGCCTCTCTCTGGTGACTTCCTTGTGTGGAATGCACCGAAGCCAGACTCTCCGTAGGGGACGCCGAGCCAGTCGGTGGCAAGCTGATAGGTACCCTTGTAAGGTGTTATAGTTGGAAGCACCATGAAAGTTACAATATGGTATCAGAGCTTTAGGTTTAGAAACCTTAGGTGGGTTAGACCTTAGGCTATAACCTTAGAACGGAGGGAAATGTTGAAAATACAAATAACTCATATAGAGTTTATAAGGAGATGAATTGAATAAGTTCATCGTCAAACAAAATAAAAGATAACTTATATAAAACAATTATTTGTTGTGTGTATATTCTATATGCTAATCAGGATAATTTATGTGTGTAGATGTCTTGTGGAAAAGGCTTGTTATATGCTTATAGCATGGAAAAGGATCAAATCCATACACTCGAGCTAATATCGAAGCCAATAGCTGAAATAGAGGCTCACAATGAAACCAACTCGGATGAGATTTTTATTTTGGAAAATGTAGTACCAGATCGAAAATGGTGGAACTGTCAGATAGTGATTCGGACACCAAAGTTGGAGCTGATCAAGTATCAATGGAGGTGCAGAATCTGAAGGACAAGGTTTCTTCTCTGGAAAAGCTGTGGGAAATAGAAAAGATGCTAAATAGTCAACTGCGTCAGGCGTTAATAGAAACAATGGAAGAACAAGATAAGCTTAAAATCTAAATTGATCAGATGGGAGCCACAAGCAACACATCGTGTGCAGCTCCGAGCAATAAGGGAAAAAGAAAGATAGAAGACCACGACTTAGGAAAATTTGATAAGAAGAAATGGAAAAGGATATGTTACATTTGCGGCTATGAGGGACATACTACTCTTTATTGTCCCGACTATAAACCAGGTGCATATTTTATTTGTGGATTGGAAGGTCATCAGGCGAAAGGTTGTCCAAGAAAAAGGCGTAGGGAATAGGTAATATAGGTTCTGTTGTGTAGGTCTATTTAATGTAATGTATATGAATAGTATGCATGTGTAATGTAATATTCTAAAACTTTTGTACAAGTGGTGAAGCAAATCCTGACTTTTGTAGTCACAAAGGGATAACTAATGCTTAAAGCAGTATATGTTGTGCTATGTAAAGTATTTTGAAATCTTTAAATGAATATGAATCTATGTTTGAGAAAAGTTTAATATATTAAACTTATATGATAAGGTTTAGAATGTAAGTTAATAACGAATAAATTATGTTTAATTTAATCAGATAATGCCGCCAAGACGACAAACTCGAAATCAAAGGGCTGAAGAATCTGTCAACAACGCTGAGGGACAACAACAAGCAGACCCAATGCAACACTTTGCAAACATGGTAGCACATGTTATGCAACAAGGAATGACAACCGTAGGGAACCAGCCGGATAATTGTTGGGCAAACTTTAAAGATTTTAAGGCAGTAGGACCACCCGAATTCAAAGGGACAACTGACCTTGTTGAAGCCCAAACTTGGGTTAAAGAAATTGAAAAGGCGTTTGTAATAGCTAGGGTAGATGAGGGGCAAAAGACCGTATTTACCACCTACATGATGAAAGGGGATGCAAACTTTTGGTGGGAAGCAAATTAGGCGAGGGCAGGAGAAGGTGTAGTTACATGGCCTAGGTTGAAGACTTTGTTTTTTGAAAACTATTTTTCATCTAGTATGCAGGCTAGGATGGAGATGAAATTTTTAAGAGTTGAAGCACGAGAATATGACGGTGTCAGAATACGCCACAAAATTTAATGAGTTGACTAGGTTTGCTCCGCATCAAGTTGATACGGAGGCTAGGAAAGCAAGAAGGTTTGAGCTGGGATTAAAACCTTGGCTCTACAACAAGGTGGTGGTGTTGCAGATCCCTACATTTGCAGCACTCATGGAGAAAGCTATTATTCTTTGAGGAGGAATGAGGAACTCGTAATAACCTTATACAAGATTTTCTTTTAGAAATCAAATTTTTCGTATAAATAAATCAAAATTTTGCAATGTTGTGTATGCTATAAATTTTTTTTTATCTTTATTTATAAAGGTGGAAATATTTATAAAGTGGAAATATGTGCTAGAAAAGTATATATATATATATATGTATGATAAATAAAAATTTATTTATTACATTAATTATTGCAAATAATTTTATTTTAGAATTATTGATTATTATAAATTATATTCTTATAATAACAAATTTTATAGTAGAAATGTTTTTATTAATTATTTTCCATGAAAATATAATTATATATTATTTAAATAATATATGAAATGATTTTTAGAATTATTATAATAATTGTTTAATTATATGAATTTATTAATTATTTTTAACTTAATTAATAATGTTAAATATGTAAGATAAATCAGGTATGGAATCCAAACCTTAATTTTGGATTTTGATCAAGGAATGAAAATAATAATATAATGTTAATTATATTTTGATTTTTTAGTGCTATAAATATGTATTGTATGTACGTATTGTTAATGGTTGGTCAATTATGGTGTATAATATCAAAATCTTAGCATAAATTTGTTAACCCTATTTTGAAATTCAAATAATAGTTCATGACTGTGTAGTGATTTTTGTTATATGATTTTTATTGTGTATTATAAAATTAATTAGAGAAACCCTAATGTGAAACTTAAACCGGAGTTTATGATCAGTCAGAAATTGTGTTAATGTGATTAATATCATGTATGGTAGATTTTATTGCTAATTAGGGAAAACCTAATTAGTAATTTAAAACCCTAATGACTAGAACCCTAATTTACTAATTAGAAACCTTAATTATGATTAGGTAACCCTAATTATCAAAATTATAAACCCTAATTGGTAAATTAGCAAGGTTCATTATAATTAGTAAATAATACCCTAATGTTCATGTATAATGTAATTAGAAACCTAATCTAATTAAGAAAACCCTAATTGCAAATTTTAGAAACTAAAATTTTTATTTTTGTAAAAACCCTAATTGGAAATCCTATAAATTCTATATGTTAAACCTTAGGGTTAAACCCTAAGGGTTAAACTCTAAGGGTCAAACCCTAAGGGTTTGTCAATATTATAATTTGGCCATTAAAATTGTAAGGTTATTGTCTAAAATGCCCCTTTGTATTCTTTCGTAAGCTTGCTTGTGTATCTAGCCAAAATTGGAGTTGGTGACCTAAAATCTTGACTTAGCATGACCTAAATCTCCAGCACATTAGTCTATGCTCAGGAAATTCATGCATCTAACACTTGTATATATAGATTGGGAGAGAGAGAATGTCATTTGTTAGTCATTTTTGCACAAACACTCAACCTATCTCTCTCAACTCAAAACCCACGAATTCTTATAGCTTTTCAGTCCCAAAAACCAGCCCCACCAATACATATAACCAAATCAGTGGCCTTGAATCAGAATTTGATCATAGAAGGTATAAACCCTAACTTGAAAATCTGACTTTTGATGCTATGTTAAATGTTATGATTGAGTGTTAAAATATGTTGTTAGTAGTGTATAATGATGATCTGGGTTGATAGATGTTAGATCCATAACATCTATAGGCTCAGATCTAACATTTTACAAAATCTGGAAATTTTTTTATGATGTCTGACAACGAATGTCAGGCCTTCTAGATCTCATTCTATTTATGTAATTTGTTGTTTAAATGTTTTAACATGTTGTATGTTGTGAGGTCTTTAGTCTGGAACTGGAAATAGGGTCATACGATGCACATATTTCATGTTATTAATGGTCATAGACCGTTGATTTACCATGACCAACCGAGTTTCTGGGTAGCCTGAAAACCCGAAAAGCCTCTCGCAATGTTTTTCACGCCTTTGATCATTCTGTTGTTGGATATTTTGGTTATGTTGTTAATTGGATGTTGTAGTCTAACATATATACTACATATTAAAGCCTTTAGACAAACTAGATGCTTAATGGGATCCAAGTTATGCAAGGTCAAAAGTGGGTTGGCCAAATGCGCTTTATGAACATTTATGGGTTTTCCAGAAATGTTCAAGAACAGTTTCTAGGGACCACTTTGACCGGCCTTGATTTCTTAAATGTGTTGATGTTAGATCTAAATTATGTTATGTAATTGCTCTTTGACATGTATTCTACATGATTGAATCTTCATATTTCACAGACCCAGCCAAGAACGCTAGATTCAAAGCCTGCAAAATAGGTACCTTGGTTGTTCTTCATTTCTGGGTAACCTAGAAAATGAAGAACAGGCCTGACAATGTTTTTGAGGTCCCAGATCTCACTTGTTTTATGCTGTTTCGCCATGTTTCTTGTTAGATCATGTAGTATTGCACTAGCATTACAAGATCTGATGTTTAGCTTTTCCAGAAACATCATGAGTTACGAATTATTGATGGTCAAACTGGTACCCTTTTGTGACTGACATGTATTTCTGGGTTTGGGTGAAGAACATGAAGAACACCTATAATGACGGCCTTTGTCGCTATAAAGCGTCTTTAATGATACTTTATTTCTAAAATTAATTATTTTATTTAATAATTAGAGAAAATTAGTTTTTAATTATTAAAATACAAAATTAATTACTAAAAAATTATTTAAAGTCTAAAATTTAGTTTTTAATAATTTTTAATATATTTCATAAATATTTAATATTTTTGAAATATTAAAGGTATTTAATTTATTTAATTATTATATTAAATAAATTATTTAAAAATTTTAATACTTGAAAAATCATTTAAAATTATATTATGATATAAGAAAATATTTTAAGTTATTTTTAATGACTTTTAATATTTTTTGATAAATTTCATTAATAAATTAATATTAATGATAATTAAGTTATTTAATAAATGTATTAAATAAATTAATTAAAAATGATTTTATTATATTAAAATCATTTTAAATAATAATAAGGTATTTAAAAATATTTTAAGTTATAAAATATAACTTTTAATATTTAAAAGATAATTTCATTAATAATTTAATATTAATGATATTAAATTTATTTAAGAATTATATTAAATAAATAGTTTTAAAATGATTTTATTGATTTAAAAATCATTTAAAAGGATATAAATGAATTAAAAATATTTTAAGTTATAATTAATGACTTTTAATATTTTGATAAATAGTACATTAATATTTAAATATTAATGGTAATTATTTAAAAATGATTTTAAATGTTTTAAAAATTATTTAAGGGTAATATTAATACTTTAAAATATTCTAAATTATTATAAATAACTTTAATATTTTGGCAATGATTTCATTAATAGTTTAATATTAATTAAATATTAATGATAATAGAATTATTTAATATTTAAATCATTTAATAATGATTCTGGTGTTTAAAAAATCATGATAAATTATAATAATTATTAAAAATTATTATAAGTCAATTAAAAATAATATGACTGATATTTTCAGTTATTGAACTACAGGATAGAGTCTTAGACTCGATAAGTACCTGATAAAGTCATCGGTACACCGACATATTTTAGAAATTGATCTGGACTTAGATAATTTGACTTGATAAGTGTTTGTTTGTGATTCAATGACTGTTAAACATATGTGAAAATGTGCTTAGGTTATGTGATGACTGCAAAATGTAGTACTATGTGTTATAGTATATTGTTCTAATCAAATGAATGATCTTATTAATGATAGGTCGTGATATAAAAGATAAAACTAAGTTGCATATTGTAAGCAGCAGACCAGGCAAGTATCCTACCTTTGCATTTCCTTTATGCAATGGACATAAGTAAGAAAGTCTCAGAATTATATTATTATTGTATCAGATTATTAACCCTATTGTTATATATATATTATATCCGATCATTGATTATCAACATGGTATTATATTGTAATTCAGATATATATTTTGTTCGTTAATTTTATATATATGGTTATATATATGTCCCCTGATAATCACTTAGATAATCATTACACTTTAATCACATGTTGATACATATATATTATATTTCATATATATATATATATGTTGAATTATAAATTAAATTATTGAACAAGATAAAACCTTACTATTATCCCAATCGAATTGTTTTGGTTTGGAATCACGACTAAATGAACATCCCGTATATGGGAAAACTTTTTGTCTTAAAGGCGGATAGATGAACGATAATATAGTTCTTGCATGTAGTATTGATCAATATAGGGCATAACAGCCGATCACCCCCGTGCCCATAAGTTATAACGGTTAGCGAGATGAAGTTCTATTTAACCTTTTCAAAATAAAAACAATGTTCATAGTCACATCGACTAATCCCGTGATTATAGTTAGTCGTAGTTTCAAAAATTTGATATAGAATTAATATATTGTTATGGGTTCAGTTTACTTCACAACTATTGATTCGTTGTAGAAGGGTAGTACAAAGAAAATATTTAATCCTTTCAGCTAATATTTATAATTGCTATTACTTGTTGGGCACTCAAATGCTCATCCTTGCTTAATTTAAATGTTTTCACTAAAGTGTGAACAACTGTAAGGCTCGGCTAAGAACAAAGGGAAAGGGAAGGTTGGTTCAAGTTGGTGCTATAATGTAATAGTTTAACTTTATTATGATATGGATGATATATTTAACTTTATTATGATAAGGATGATATATATATATTATTATTATCATGTAATGAATGTTTAAAGGTTACGTACTTGGGAACTAGACTCGATAATTATGTAAATTAAGTTTGATATTTATATTATTATTATTATTATTATTATTATTATTCCGCAATCGAGTTCGGTTTTAAGACACAATTTGTATACCGAATCGTTCATATGATTCATTCAGTATTATTCAAATTCATTACGAATCTTATACTTCCTTAAGAAATTTATAAACTAAACTTCTAATTCTTATTTCTTCGTTTTCTTATGATTTCAACCATATGAAATCATTCTTAACATCATTTACTTCTCATTCTTATTAAGCTATGTTTTAAACATATAAAACTTAAAGAAAATTTACTTAGGGTTAGGTTTTGAATTACCTTTCTTCTTTAATCTTCCTCCATTGGACAAAGCGTGCACTCGGGCTAGCTTTTCCTATTCCTCTTACTATTTATCTGAACTCTCTCTCTCTCTCTCAAGTGTGGGATAATTTTTCATTAACCACAAATGAGCTTAAGCTCTCCTTTTATAAATTTTCAAGGCTAGGGGAATTTTGGTCATTTGGCCAAACCGCCTTACTCTTCACACCTCCTTACTATTCCACCTCCTTACTATTCATGTAGCTTCTCTTGGAAGCTTCGTGCTTCTGTCTTGTGGAATTCGTCCAACAGTTTTAAAAAATGTGATTCTCGGAATCCAAATATTATTGGATATTTCGTCTTTCCTCTACAGTCTAACTTTTATGCATTCTTCAAAACTCCAAAAAACTGAAAAACGCTTTTTGACGTTAAGCGTTTTCCTTCACGTTTTCCCCTAACGTAGCTAAACGAATGAAAAGTACATAACAATACTTTTCGTCATTTTTATTTCGTCTGATTTCTACACGTTTTTTGAGAAAAACTTTTATCGGCTTAGTTAACTTTTCATGATATATTATCATCAAATCTTTCGACGGAATTTCATTTTGACATACCGAACTCTCGAAAAGGCTTAGGTTATTCAAACCCCAACCCTTAGGTTTCGTTGGGTGAATAGTGTCTATTTTATCTTTTTCCCTAGAAATATTTTTGTTCCCAAAAATTTTTTATTTTCGTCTTAAAAATTCTTACTCGTTCAGTGTACCTCGTAACCAGAATCCTACCAACTTATAATCATCCATGGCTCTAGAACGATTAATAAACACATATCACATAATAGTATTAATAAAAATTCATTTTATTAATAACTAATTCTTTAAACTTAAATTCTATACAATCCAAATTTTCAGGTTGTCACATTCTTCCCTCCTTATAAAAATTTCATCCTCAGAATTTCTTAAAACCACCCCCATACCCGGGTCCTCTCATTCTCCCCTTCTTCACAGAATTTTGTCCTCAAAATTTTAACTTACTCTTCTTCTCAACTTCTCTTCAAAGAAGTTCTTATCTTTCAAACATTCCTTAATCTCCTTAACTTATCAAGAATCACGAAGTAGAAGGAATAACGAGGAACATAAAGATTCCTTTAAAACATTTCATACTTTTGCTGAGGGGTCAAATTGACCATGAACTCTTATTAGGTTTAACATCATTTCACCGTAAACCATTCTACCATGGTCAGTTTACAATCACCAAGAAGGTAAACTACATCTTCCATACATAGGCGATTAACCCATCGTATAACCCCATTTCGGGGTATGTTCACCTCAGACTTAATCATTAGATTCCGCACCAAAATAATTTGGCTTAGCATAACTTTTTCAAAGAAAACTCAATTTTCTTATAACTTGACATACCATTTGTCTAGCCAATTCAAATAGCTTAGACCATACCAATAAATTGGACATTAAATTAAAATATTCGTCTAGTTAAATCAATTGACATCGACTACTTCTTTAAATTCTTTTACAATACATCAAAAAGTTTCTTGACGTCATGATACCGTACTTCTCACAGTACGTTGAGGACTTCATCAGTTTATGACTTCATCATTATACATCATACCATAGCGGGTAGTTGATCACAAGATCAAATCCAACACTAGGTTTAATTGTATTAATAACTCCATCCGTTTACCATCTTTGCATCAAATGCATTGATGATATAAAATTCATTTTGATATTTCAAATCAACTTCTGTCAAGCCGAAACAATTAACATAGACATATAAAAAATAGCTATTTTAAAATCCGTTGGTTCCAAAATTGAA
Organism: Panax ginseng; assembly: GCA_020205605.1. Classification (NCBI taxonomy): domain Eukaryota; kingdom Viridiplantae; phylum Streptophyta; class Magnoliopsida; order Apiales; family Araliaceae; genus Panax; species Panax ginseng. The sequence goes on from CM035129.1 coordinate 97,119,689, forward strand.
CCAAGTCTTTCCTTTTTAAAACGTACATATAAGCACGATTTCAATAAAACTTCAAAATCTAAAATAGTTAGATGACTTGGAATATCCTATTTCTCCATCTTCCTTCATTATCTTACTTGTGACAATACTTAATCTTCTCTAGCACCTTCAATGCTAAGTCTATTGAAAATACTCATTTCCAGTCAAAACATTCCTATACCCTAGTATAGTCCATCAACTTACCACAATTTATGTGTTTAGGAACTTTCCACAACCATATGTGTTTAAGAACTTATCTTCGCAATATGTAATCCAAGAACAAATCAAGGACTATCCATATGCTTAGGGCTCAGAAACATAGCATATAACTATGAGTTGCAAACTTTTCATATGTATGAGTTTCAAGAACTCGCACCTATCTTAACATTCTCTACCTATCACACATATATGTGACGCCCCCAAAATAGGTATACATCACCCATCTTGGGTCGCCAAATACATGGTACAGAATACAAATACAAACTTAATTATACAGCCGTCGTGTAATATACGACAATACATAAACTGAGGGTTTAATAGGAATATTATCATATGGACAATATCCACACTCAATGGAGTCCTCGTTACATTTATTGTCACACTATTTAACAGAATAGTGAGGACTACTAATGCTATCATCTTGACCATCACTCCTTTCCCCGACTCGTCCCAGCTATATTCTCATTTTACGAAGAAACGGTGAAAGAAAGGGTGAGCTCAACTAGCCCATGAAATATTATGACTAAGATAATGCGTAATAAATTATCAATAGTCTTCAACAATGTTAAACTGATAAAATATAATAGACATCAAGTTTAACTACAGCGGAATAAGAAATCCATTAGAAGAGTCAAGTAGAGAATAAAACCTACTATCTTTTATGATTTAAAAATGTTTTCATCAATTTTTATCGCTGAGACTCAGCTTAATAAATAAACAACATCATCGAATCATCCCTGTACTACGGGCCAAGGATATTCATTAAATCATCAATGGTCATAACTATACCAAATAATCCCTGGTCATAATCATACCAAGTCCATCTCTGCACGTAAGCCAAAGATATACAACTATAAAACCAATAATCAACAGTCCATCTTTGCACGTAAGCCAAAGATATACAATTCAATAATCAACATTCCATCTTTGCACGTAAGCCAAAGATAACTTTCATCATCATATAAGCATGAGGATGATGACAATGATATAAGCATTAATCAAACGAAAACAAGGATAAATATTAAAGACTTTAAATTTATCCAAATATTATCAATCACATAATAAATTCATAATCTAATATTATTAATATCATAACAATATTTTAATCACTTCTTAAACTTATAAACAATTTATTTCAATTGTTTACACTTTACCAAATAATGCATTCAATCATTCAAAAATGCCATACTCATAAGATTTAATCACCAATGATCATATCCCTTGTAATAACCCGAGAATTTCTATATAAAATAAATAAGAAAATTTGCGTATAATTTTTTTTTTTATTTAATGACGAGACTAAGTGTCAAGTAAAGTGAACGATAAATGCGAATACATTTATTACTTGAAAAATTAGAAATAATTTTGGAATTATTAATTACCACAAATTATATGGTAATAAATTTCAGAAGTTTAAATGTTTTTATTAATTATTTTCCATGAAAACATGATTGGAAATAATATATGAAGTGATAATTAGATTTATATAATAAATATTTTATTATATGAATTGTTCGTAATATTTAAGTTAATTATTTTAACTTGATTATTGATCTTTATGTACTGAAGAATAAGTCGGATATGAGATCCAAACCACTGGATTGGGATTGTGATCAAGAGATGAGAATAATAATATTATATTATTTATATAATGATTTTACAATTACCATAATTATGTAATTTGGGTATGTGTGACAGAATAATATTGAAAGTGACGACGGTCCAATTAGGTCATAGCATATTACCGCGTCTTTGTGAAAACCCTAATTATTAAACTTCGGTTATGGGGTATTTACGAGTAGTAATCGTGTATATGAAGTTCTTGTGAATAAGAATATCGATAATTAGAAGAAACCCTAATTATTGTTGTATGCGTCGATAATTAGGACAAACCCTAATTATTATAACCCTAATCGGTTGAAATTAGTAACCAGAATGACTGTGTTAGTAACATACACAAATAATTAAAGAACCACTAATGGTCAATTAGAAACCCTAATTGATGACGTTGAGAAACCCTAATTTTAATTACCGGGTTTAATTTCGATGTTATTGTATAAGTGTTTTAATTTACCAAAGGATAGAAGTTAATTGGTAAATTATAAGAATTAAATCTAGTGATTAAATATTACATTTAATTGCCTTGTACAAGATTGCCCATACACTCTTAAACAAAGCCCAACCATCACCCATAACAAATCGTAAGCAAGAATCAAAATTTTTTTACGGCAAAAGGGGTATAAGAATACTAAACCTAGAAATCCTTTGATTCGATGTTATTTGATGCAATTGATTGTTTAAAGTTGTGTAATAGAATGTTAATTGATGATATGGGTTGATAAATCAAAGACCCATAACATCAAAGTGCACTAAATTGAAGATTTAAGCAAGTTGGAAAAACCAATTACATTATTTTTTCACCAAATGTCGAGGCCATAACTCTTTGCTCGATCATGAGTTTTGTTCTTCAAAAGTTGTTATGTGTAGCACGATATGTGGTCTTTAATGCAAAAAGAATCAAGTCCATATCATGTATAGATTAGAAGTTATAGATGGTCAAACATGGTTGGCCGATCATGATAAACTATTTTTGGACAATTGTAATGGGGCATTCTCATCCACTTTTGTGCTTTAAAAGGTCTGGGATTTTGATATGTTGTAGTGCATTTGAGTTAGGAAGCCATAGGCTTTGGAATGACCTCATTCCGACCTCGGATGAGGAATTACTACGGTGATTGGAAGGAAATGTGTCAAATTTCTCAAAAGCGAAAGTCAGCAGCGGGATGTGCTATTCGGGACACTGTTTCGATTAGTTAATGTTTTCAAAACCTTCTGGGCTTTTGGTATGTTATAGTACACCTAATAAGCTTTCCATAGACTCTAAAGCGGACTAAATCCGATATCGGAGGAGAGAGTTATGACATTTCAAAGTAGTAGTGTCAAAACTTCCCAACAAGTGCGGTGCAGTCCATTTGAACGGAATTTACTGGGCTGATGTGTTCGAAATTTGGAAATGATCAAAGAATAAAAGTTGTAGTCCCAGTTAGCTTCGCTTGGGCTCAAGAATCGCTCAAAATGTTTTAAAATGAAAGAGTTATGACTGTTTTAGCGAAAGAGGTAAAAGCTGAAACGAGATTGAAAAGCTGTTATGAACGTCCAATTTTGACACCTGTTTGGGCTACCTAATGAACCCAATTGGGTAATTCGTATTTTTAAAAATAGTCTTACATACCATGTATAACATATCCAAAAATCAGATTAATTGGAGCTATGAGCAATGCGTTAGAAAATCGCAAAGTGAGCTATTGAAAAATTAGTATAAACCAAGTCCCACATCGACTAAATTGAGAACTTCACCATTTTCTAAACCTATAAATAGAAGGGCTTGGCCTTTGTTTCATTCACCAACAATAAGGCCTCAATTTTTGAAAAAGGCTTTGTTGTGGGAGAACTTTTATAAAGATCTCCTTAGTTAAATTTTGGCGTGAAAGTCGTATTCAATTTGCGGAATTAGTATTTCCTGTATGTTTCTTATTTAATTTTTGTAATGTTATTATTTTTTAATTGTTAGTTAAAGTTTGAATTTTTGAAGTTTAGTTAGTGTTGTTAATAAACTAGTTAGTTTACTATGTTTATTTTGGCTTGGAATTGATTATGTAAATGAGTTATTTGTGATGACTTTTAATATTTTGTGATGAATTTCATTAATTAATAATTATTAATGATATTAAAGTTATTTAATGATTATATTAAATAATTTAGTTTAAAAATGATTTTAGTATTACAAAAATCATTTTAAATGAAAATAAGGTATTTAAAAATATTTTAAGTTATAAAATATAACTTTTAATATTTAAATGATAATTTCATTAATAATTAAATATTAATGATATTAAGATAATATTAATGATATTTAGTTTATTTAATGATTAATATTAAATAAATAGTTTAAACATGGTTTTACTTATTTAAAACCATTTAAAGAGGATATTAAGGATTTAAAATATTTGAAGTTATAATTAATGACTTTTAATATTTGGATAAATAGTACATTAATATTTAAATATTAATGGTAATTATTTGGGTAATATAAATGTTTTAAAATAGTTTGAGTTATTATAAATAACTTTTATATTTTGTGATGGTTTCATTAATAGTTTAGTATTAATTAAACTATTAATGATAATGGAATTGTTTAATGTTTAAATCATTTAATTATGATTCCGATATTTGAAAGTTATAAATTTTTACCAAACTAAATGACTTGATAACCCGATTATGAAGTTCGAATTTGAAGAAGAACACCTATAGTAATGATTATATCACTATAGGCCCTTTAGTGATGATTTGAATTATTTTAAATTTTTCAATTTAAAATTGCGAAAATGATTAAAAATAAGATGTCGATATTTATAGATGTTGAGGTATAGAATAAGAGTCTTAGACTCGAGATTACCCGATAAAGTCATCGATACCGACAAATGTCGAATTCTTATAAAAGAAAGAAAGACTATCGTAAGAGCATGGATGAGATATTTGAAAAATGTATAAAAATATTTCAAGTATAGAACAGGGAAACTAAAAGTATGATCACTTTGTGATTATGTGATTAGACTATGTGTTTGTAATAATAATAGACAATTACTATGTGTTAAGATATATTGTTCTAATCGAGCAATGATCCGATTATTGATAGGTTGTGATAAAGAGATAAAACCTAAGTTGAGATTTGTAATCAATAATCAAAATATCCTACCTTTGCACTTCCTTTATGCAATGGACATGAGTAAGTTTTAGAATTATTCTATCCTGTCATGATTATGTACTCTTTGATTATCGACATGTTAGCTCAGATATATATTTTGTTCATTGATTTCTATAAATGGTTATACAAGTGTCCCCACTTGGATAATCATGGCATTTGTTCACATGTTGATACACCTTTGTCAATTACCCGTATATATATGTTGAATTACATATTATTGTTGAGCAAGATTAAAACCTTCTGTTTGGAACCAGTATGTATGAACATCCCTATATGGGAAGATTTTTGCGCAAGGCGGATAGAGTGAGCGATGAATTTCGTTCAAGTTATGTAGTATTGATCAATACAGGGTACAATGGGGTGATCACCCTCCATGTGTGCCGTAAGTTATAGACAGTTTGAGGATAGAATTCTGCTAAACCTTTTCGAAAATAAAATAATGTTCATAGTATGTTTCTTAAACCCTATTCAAGGGTAGAGCGAGCCAAATTTAAAGAATTTGAAAGAGAGTTGTTATGTGAATTTTTATCAATATAGATTACTTCACAACTTTCAATTCGTTGTAGAAGTGTTATGTAAAGAGAATACTTATATTCTTTCAGCTTATATATAATTGCTATTACTTGCTGGGCACTTAAATGCTCATCCTTGCTTAAATTAAATATTTTCAGTTATGTGTATGAGCAACCTGAAGGCTCAGGCACCGAACAAAGGAAAAGGAAAGCTGATTGAATAAGTGTGTATTATGAGTTAATGGTTATAGTTGTATTGGTATCTATTCAAGTATTGTAAGGAATGTATTTGAAGGTCACGTACCTGGGGAAGTAAACTTTGATGTATGTAAATTAAGTTCGAATGTATTATTATTTAGTATTATTCAGCTTAAATAAATGGTATCGTGGAGAACCGAGTTTGGGTTTCAAGTACCTGGATTTGGGGTCGTCACATCCCTCATCAAAAATCTGCATATACTTTATATAGGATTTCCAAGCCATAAAATCCTATTTTCAAACTTTGTTACTTCACATAACATATTTAACTCATATGTTCGTAACTAAACCATTTTCATGAAAAATACCAAATCAGTCCCAAAATATTTCTTTTAAAGGATTTAGCGAATATAGTCCCAGAATGAACATATATTTTTCTCAGAATTTTTAAAATTCATTTACTATTTTTCAAAAATTAATTTCTAATCAATTCCTTAAGAAATTAGCTACCTCAAGGTTAACTCCAGAAATTTTGAAATCTTGGCAGGATCTTACACATGTTAATGTGAGCTTCCAGTTTAAATTTCATGGTCGTCGGAGTTATAGAACTCCGGTTATAGCGTTTTTCGTCAGAAAAACCTAAATATTGAAATGGTCATAACTTGCTCATTTTAAGTCAGAATGAGCTCATTTTTGGACAGGAGGTACCTTATACCATATACTTTCACGTCCCAAAAGGTTGGAATTTTTCTCACAAACTAAGTGGCCGAAAATGCCCTTTTAAAAATCTGGACAGTATCTATTTTCCATTTTTCAGTTTTTCGTGCTTTGCTAAAATCAGTCCACGCGAAAATCTAGAGCACCTTTTCTAGTGATTCCACTTGGATAAGTTAGGAAACTCATAGATCTAACTCTAGAAATTAACCACACTCAAAAATTTAAAATATAATAGGAGATATGATCAATTGAATTTCATGCTCCATTTTCTCCAAAATCTGATTTTCAATCCTTTGTGATTTCTAAGAAACTTTCATATTTTCACATAATAACCAACATAACTCATCATGACAATGATATAATAATTCAATAAAACAAGTTCAAGAATAAATTTTAAAGATTTATAAGTTAATTTATCCTGAACTCAATAATGTCGAAATTGTCAATATGATACTTCTTTGTAGAGTAAAATTCAAGAATGCTCAGAAGAATATTTCCATGAAAGGATACTGGATGAAGCGCAAATATCAAGGATATGCCACTAATTTCATGAAGTATAGAAGTCAAAACTTTAACCAACTAAGTATAATAAAGAATATATGAAACTGCAAATGGATTTTCACCTGTCATGTGGTAATCCACTTATACAGATCATTTCCACAATTCAATAAGGAATGAATACAAAGGATCATTCACCATGCATGTGGTAATCAACATAGACAGGATATTCCAACAGAATAATAAAGAATGAAATAACAGAAGGATTCACCAAGCATGCGATAGAGACCGCACAGATAAGTTATTCCCAACAGAATAATAAATAATGGAACTAGGTCTGGCGTAAATGCACAGACGGGATATTCCGACAGAATAATAAATACTGAATAATAAATAATGGAACCAGGTCTGGCGTAAATGCACGGACATGATATTCTGACAGAATAATAAATACGGAATAATAAATAATGGAACCAGGTCCGGCGTAAACGCACAAACATGATATTCTGACAGAATAATAAAGAATAGAATAACAACATAATTTCACCATGTATGAGGTACTTTGCATAAACATGTTATTCCAACAGAATAATAAAGAATTAACCGAGATAAAGTAAATTCACTAAGCGGGATATTCCAACAGAATAATAAAGAATGGAATAATAGAAGAATTTCACCATGTATGCGGTACTTCGTATAAACAGGTTATTCCAACATAATAATACAGAATGGAATAACAGAAGAATTCCACCATGTATGCGGTACTTCGCATAAACAAGTTATTCCAACAGAATAATAAAGAATGTAATAACAGAAGTTCTCTTCATGAATAAGAAAGAAATAATACCCCTTACCTTAGAAGAAACTGGATATTGGAAAAGTGAAGTAGCAGAATACTTTTCTTCTTTCTCACTATAGATTCTCTCTCAAGAGTTTCAGTGAATTCGTAAGAAATAATGAAGGAGTGAGCTTCTATTTATAGGAGAATGGACTGAATAGTAACTAATTCATGAATGGTTTAGATTTATTTACTTTTAAACGGACGGTCCATAGTGATTTACTATTAAAACTTTAAACCAACGGTCCACACTGATTCACTATTAAACTTTAAACCAACGGTCCATACTGATTCACTATTAGACTTTAAACCAACGATCCATATTTATTTACTATTATAATTTCAACCAACGGTCTGAAAAATTAGCACATCTCCTCAGGGAATAATATTGTACCCAAAAATGATTTGGACCGAAAAGAAATATATTTTGTTTGGGTGAATAGTATCCCGTGAATAGTAACTCATGAATAGTAACTCATGAATAGTAACTCGTGAATAGTAACTCATTAATAGTAACTCATAAATAGTAACTCATGAATAGTAATTCGTGAATAGTAACTTATGAATAGTAACTCATAAATAGTAACTCGTGAATAGTACTCCAACACGAAAAGTGTCCTGAATACCCGATTGGACAATATAACCTCCAGACATCAATTATCATCGGAATAGATGTCGATTCTACTAACACAAATAATCCCAACACAATGAAACTATCAAATTCATCTTTAATCAACACAAGCTTATTCATCATTAATATTATAACTCACAATATTTAACAACCAGGTCGTTCCCAGGAAAGATAGGGCTTTCCAAAAAGGATTTCTCCCTATTGGCACGCAATTAGGTGACCAAACCTCTCCTTGACAAAACTTCTAGACATTGTAAATATTGCAATTTAATAATATAAATAAATTTGTCATCTCAATTATTGATTTAATAATATATCATATAATGCAGATGATACTGTGGCAATAATCGAATCAATAATATGAGAGATATGATGCGAAAGAATTCTTGTAGTAATAATTGAGTATAACCGGTGACTTATCACGTAAGCATCAATAACCAATACCGTATTGCTATTATGCAACCACAGCGACATTCTTTTACTTTACTACCGAGTAGTTCAACGGTTTTAACGGTGAAACTTCCGTTAGTTATTTTCATAAAAATAATTACGCCATTTTATTACTACGACAATACTTCCATTGTGGGTTCACTAATGATTGTCTTGTCGTGCGGGATATTCTCGATAAAAAGAATATTCCCCGACCAAACGAATATTTTATAACAACTTGCATACTTTGCAAAATTTATAAACACTACCCATAACTATAACATTATCTCAAATCCATACCATAATAATAATAAAAAAATATTTCGAGAAATTTAAATCTTTAGTCATTAAATTTGGTGTCTCACAATCTCCCGTCCTTATGAAATTTCGCCCTCGAAATTTACGTACGTACCTGATATGCCGAATAGGTGAGGATACCTTGACTTCATTTCAGATTCTAACTCTTGAGGTATAACCTTTAAGTGTCGAATATGATCCTTCTTATTCAAGATTTTAACACGTATCTCCTCATACGTTAAATCTTCTGCTATCTCATCTAATTCTAATTCAATAACGTGGTCCGGGTCATCCACATATTTACGTAACATCGATACGTGAAAAACGTTATGAACACGCGACATACTTGGTGGTAAAATGATTCTATAGGCCACAGTTCCTTCTCGATCAAGGATTTCAAATGGGCCAATAAAATTGAGGGTTGAGATTTCCTCTCTTCATCGACTCTTGCTTCTAGAATAACGCCTCTTGAACCTTCTTCTTCATTCATTCATTTCTGGTATGTAGCTTGTACGACTTTAACTTTATCGATTAAAGTCGATTCTACTCGTATATTTGATATCACCACGTGGGTCCTTAGAGTCTTTAACTCTATCTTCATCATTTATACGAAATGGGTCTTTGTGTTAACAACATCGCACTCGTAAACACATATGACCTTCTACTCAACGCGTCAGCTACCACATTCTCTCTTCCACGATGATATTGAATGGTATGATCGTAATCTTCAACAGCTCGAGCCAACATTTTTGGCGCATGTTACGTTCATTTTAGTTGAAGAAAATATTTGAAGGTTTAAGAAATGGGTTTTGTACTGGGGTCAATACAAAATTCGATTTCACGCTATAGGGGTAGGCTAAGAAGTCTTAAAGAATACGTCAGGAAATTTATTAACAATAGAAATATCATTCAAAACTGTGACTCTCATCCAAGACTTGGATAACACATGAAATGAAGGTTTCTCCTAATAGAGTTTCAACAGATAAGTCAAAGTCTAACTTCTCTAGAGTTAAATTTAAACGTTGAACGCAAGCAAGAGAGATAAAATAATGGTTAGAACCGGTATCTAATAAGGCACAGACTGCGCAAGAATTTATAATTAACTAACCTGTGCTAACTTCGTTCTATTTACTCGTTTTTTGAGAAGTCACAAAAAATGTTCTTCCTGAAACCACCGACTTTGTTTTGTCCGTATCCGCCTTTGGTGCCACCGTCCCAGCTGGACTTGACTTCACTATACGACAAAATCGAGCTAAATGACCTTCTCTTCTTGAAATTTCCACTTCTATTATCTTGTCCATGATTACCACTTAAGTGGTTACCATTCTTGGCATGATAATTTCCCCCACGATGGTCATCATTGTTCCGATGGTCATTGCCACCGGTACGATTATTATCGTGTTGTTGGTCGTAACCTTTTGGTTGTGCTAACTCATTATCGCGCTCCAATAACTGAGTCCTATTCACAACATCTGAATATAAACAAAGTTTATGAGAAATGAGGTATTGACGTATATCGGGTTTCAAACCTCTTAGAAATATTCGCGTCATTCGCTCCTTATTATCGACCAAATGGGATACAAACCGGGATAACTCCGCAAACTTAGCCTCGTACTGCGATACGGTCATATTATTTTGCTCCATTGCTTATCTCAACATTTTTAGATGCCATTTTCAAACACTATCACAAAACAAGGGTTAATTGACATATCATATATTATCCTTATACTCTGACCGACCAATTAAATACCAAATAAACTTAGGTAGGTCATACTAGCGAAGGAATTCCCCGTCTCTCCCTCCTAGTTCTTGTCTCACATCTCGGCCGGGGATCATATCCTAAGCTTTGATACTAAATCGTTACATACCACCAAAATAGGTATACATCACCCATCTTGGGTCGCCAAATACATAGTGCGTAATACAAATACAAACTTAATTATACAAACCAGTAGGTGTAATATATGACAATACATAAACTAAGAGTTTAATATGAATATTGTCATCTAGACAATATCCACACTCAAAGGAGTCCTCATTACATTTATTGTCACACTATTTAACAGAATAGCGAGGACTACTAATGCTATCATCTGGACCATCACTCCTTTCCCCGACTCGTCCCAGCTATATTCTCATTTCCTGAAGAGAACAGTTAAAGAAAGGGTGAGCTCAACTAGCCCAGTAAGAAATATTATGACTAAGATAATGCAGAATAAATTATCAATAGTCTTCAATAATGTTAAACTGATAAAATACAATAGACATCAAGTTTAATTGCAGCGGAATAAGCAATCCATTAGAAGAGTCAAGTAGAAAATACAACCTACTATCTTCTATGATTTAAAAATATTTTCATCAATCTTTATCGCTGAGACTCAGCTTAATAAATAAACCACATCATCGAATCATCTCTGTACAACGGGCCAAGGATATTCATTAAATCATCAATGGTCATGACTATACAGAATAATCCCTGGTTATAATCATAACAAGTCCATCTCTGCACATAAGCCAAAGATATACAACTATAAAACCAATAATCAACAGTCCATCTTTGCACGTAAGCCAAAGATATATAATTCAATAATCAACATTCTATCTTTGCACGTAAGCCAAAGATTACTTTCATCATCATATAAGCATGAGGATGATGACAATGATATAAGCATTCAAACGAAAACAAGGATAAATATTAAAATCTTTAAATTTATCCAAATATAATCAATCACATAATAAATTCATAATCTAATATTATTAATATCATAACAATATTTTAATCACTTCTTAAACTTATAAACAATTTATTTCAATTGTTTACACTTTACCAAATAATGTATTTAATCATTCAAAAATGCCATACTCATAAGATTTCATCACCAATGATCAAATCCCTCATCAAAAATCTGCATATACCTTATATAGGATTTCCAAGCCATAAAATCCTATTTTCCAACTTTGTAACTTCACATAACATATTTAACTCATATGTTTGTAACTAAACCATTTTAATGAAAAATACCAACTCAGTCCCAAAAATATTTCTTTTCTGGGATTTAGCAGAATATAGTCCCATACTGAACATATATTTTTCTCTGAATTTTTAAAATTCATTTACTATTTTTCAAAAATTAATTTCTAATTAATTCCTTAAGAAATTAGCTACCTCAAGGTTAACTCCAGAAATTTCCAAATCTTGGCAGGATCTTACACATGTTAATGTGAGCTTCCAGTTTAAATTTCATGGTCATCGGAGTTATAGAACTCCGATTATAGCGTTTTTCGTCAAAAAAACCTAAATATTGAAATGGTCATAACTTGCTCATTTTAAGTCGGAATGAGCTCATTTTTGGACATGAGGTACCTTATACCATATACTTTCATGTCCCAAAAGGTCGGAATTTTTCTCACAAAATAAGTGGCCGAAAATTCCCTTTTAAAAATCTGGACAGTAGCTATTTTCCATTTTTTAGTTTTTCGTGCTTTGCTAAAATCAGTCCACACGAAAATCTAGAACACCTTTTCCAGTGATTCCACTTGGATAAGTTAGGAAACAAATAGATCTAACTCTAAAAATTGACCACACTCAAAAATTCGAAATATAATAGGAGATATGATCAATTGAATTTCATGCTCCATTTTCTCCAAAATCTGATTTTCAATCCTTTGTGATTTCAAATAAACATTCATGTTTTCACATAATAACCAACATAACTCATCATGACAATGACATAATAATTCAATAAAATAAGTTCAAGAATAAATTTTAAAGATTTATAAGTTAATTTATCCTGAACTCAATAATGTCCAAATTGTCAACATGATACTTCTTTGTAGAGTAAAATTCAAGAATGCTCAGAAGAATATTTCCATGAAAGGATACTGGATGAAGCGCAAATATCAAGGATATGCCACTAATTTCATGGAGTATAGAAGTCAAAACTATAACCAACTGAGTATAATAAAGAATATATGAAACTACAAATTGATTTTCACCCGCCATGCGGTAATCCACTTATACAGATCATTTCCACAATTTAATAAGGAATGAATACAAAGGATCATTCACCATGCATGTGGTAATCCATGAGGCGAGTTATTCCAACAGAATAATAAAGAATGAAATAACAGAAGGATTCACCATGCATGCGATAAAGACCGCACAAACAGGTTATTCCCTACAGAATAATAAATAATGGAACCAGGTCCGGCGTAAACGCACAGACAGGATATTCCTACAGAATAATAAATATGGAATAATAAATAATGGAACCAGGTCTGGCGTAAACGCATAGACAGGATATTCCGACAGAATAATAAATACAGAATAATAAATAATGGAACCAGGTCCGGCGTAAACGCACAGACATGATATTCTGACAGAATAATAAGAAAGAAATAATACCCCTTACCTTAGAAGAAACTGGATATTGAAAAAGTGAAGTAGCAGAATACTTTTCTTCTTTCTCTCTATAGATTCTCTCTCAAGAGTTTTAGTGAATTCGTAAGAAATAATGAAGGAATGAGCTTCTATTTATAGGAGAATGGACTGAATAATAACTAATTCATGAACGGTCCAGATTGATTTACTTTTAAACGGACGGTTCATATTGATTTACTATTAAAACTTTAAACCAACGGTCCATACTGATTCACTATTAAACTTTAAACCAACGGTCCATACTGAGTCACTATTAAACATTAAACTAACGGTTCATACTGATTCACTATTAAACTTTAAACCAACGGTCCATACTGATTCACTATTAAACTTTAAACCAACGATCCATATTGATTTACTATTATACTTTCAACGAACGGTCTGAAAAATTAGCACATCTCCTCATGGAATAATATTGTACCCAAGAATAATTTAGACCGAAAAGAAATATATTTTGTTTGGGTGAATAGTATCCCGTGAATAGTAACTCGTGAATAGTAACTCGTGAATAGTAACTCGTGAATAGTAACTCATGAATAGTAACTTATAAATAGTAACTCATGAATAGTACTCCAACACGAAAAGTGTCCCGAATACCCGATTGGACGATATAACCTCCAGACATCAATTATCATCAGAATAGATGTCGATTCTACTAACACAAATAATCCCAACACAATGAAACTATCAAATTCATATTTAATCAGCACGAGCTTATTCATTATTAATATTATAACTCACAATATTTAACAACCAGTCGTTCCCAGGAAAGAGGGGGCTTTCCAATAAGGATTTCTCCCTATTGGCACACAATTAGGTGACCAAACCTCTCCTTGACAAAACTTCTAGACATTGTAAATATTGCAATTTAATAATATGAATAACTTTGTCATCTCAATTATTGATTTAATAATATATCATATAATGCAGATGATACTGTGGCAATAATCGAATCAATAATATGAGAGATATGATGCAACAATTACTGTAGCAATAATTGAGTATAACTGAGTGACTTATCGCGTAAGCATCAATAACCAATATCGTGTGCTACTATGCAACCAAGCGTATTACTGTACTTTTACTACCGAGTAGTTCAACAGTTTTAACGGTTAAACTTCCGCCGTTATTTTCATAAAAATAATTATATCGTTTTATTACTACGAAAATACTTCCATTGTGGGTTCACCAATGATTGTGTCGTCGTATGGATATTCCCGACAAAAAGAATATTCCCCGACCAAACGAATATTTTATAACAACTTGCATACTTTGTAAAATTTATAAACATTACCCACAACTATAACATTATCTCAAATCCATACCATAATAATAATAAAAAAATATTTTGAGAAATTTGAATCTTTATTCATAAAATTTGGGGTCTCACATATACATGAGAAAAGATTCACCATATCACCATATACATATTGATAGCGCGACCTACTATTCCAATGATTATCACTACCAGAACCTAAGTGATTTTCGAACCAAACACAATTCCCTGCCCATATAAAGAATTGGTCAACTCAGCTACTAATCGATATAGGAAGCTAAGCGGTTGTCACAGCAAGGACAATTTTCCGCCCATACAAAGAATTGTTCAACTTAAAAACTATATCGAATAAGAAGCTAAGTGGTTCTGAAACAAAGTACAAATTCCCCGCCCATACAAGGAATCATACAACTCAGCTGTTGATATGAGTCCTCAACTGAAATCTTAAAACTTCTTATTTTCTCTTTACTTAATATGTGTTTTCTTTAATTCGTATGCTAACCTTTATAACTTAATCTGAGTTCTTCTTCATGTACTTACTTCGTAGTACCATTCATCTATAACATTAGCTATAAATCATCCATCGTTTAACAGAACAACTATTATTACGATTCAATATGATCACGTGGTGATCTTCTTCCTTAATCGTTTAACTCAACGATTTTCTTATCCTTCGCTCTATGATTATAGTCTTAGGTACTCATACCTAAGGTTTATAACCTATCAGCTTTGATACCACTCTATAATGCCCCGAAATCCATTCTATTTCCACACACGGATTTTGTACGTCATGATTCCATCTCCTTCCAAACATACTTCATTATATAGCTAAATATAATAACATACATTCTCAAATCCTAGGTTCTAATACCTTATAACCTCGTTCATTACAAGTAATGATAATTACATTATTCTTTACATCTTTCAAGAGTGACCTTTATTTTTTTTATAGAAATAATGAGCTTGAGTTATATGTAACTCCAGTAAATAAGATAAATGAGCCTTGTGTGGTCTGAGTATTAAAGTTAAACAAGACTGAAGGTTTAACCGAAATTATTAAAAGAGAATTAATGATTAATAATTATCATTATTATATTTATGTGTAATATGAAATAAATGGGTTAAAAGTACTCAACTAAATTATATTTAGCCAAATTAAAATATTATTTGGACTAGCAAATGTACATGGGACATAAGATTATATTGGTGTATATTTAAAATATAAGTATACTTCCTATATGTAGGTGGGAACATATATATGTGTGTATATGTACCCATAACTTAATTTAATGTAGTAATGTTAAGTCCTCATAATTTACTTAAGGAACCCCAAAAAAGAAATAACCTTGGTATATTGAATGGCCTTGTTGCTAATATACTAAGCTAAATAGCTTGTCCCAATTTCTTAGTCCCAAATTATTTTCAGTCGTGTATAGGTCATTGGCCTACCTCTCTAGTCGCTTAAGCTCAATGATGGTGATGATGGCCAAAGGTGTGGGTTGATGGGAGTGGTTGGAAACTTTCCACCAACTCCTTCTTATATAATGGATCCTTCTTCCTTCCACTAGTTTGATTTCTAGGGCAAAGACCAAAATTGGGTAATGGTTTGGCTATATATATAGAGAGAGCTTGCCTTTCAATTTCCATTTGCTCATTTGTCTGATAACTTACATATAGAGTAAGTAGTGTTGTAATTGAGTAAGGTTGCTTAATTTGTGCTATATTGAGAAGTCTAAGGGACAATGTTGAGTCATTTGAGCTTCATAGAGGTATAATTCTTAAACTATGTTCTAAAGTTTAAATTTGATAAATTCTTCAGAATTAGAATGAACTCTTGATAATTGGTTTGTGAATTGTTATCATGATGTTGTATGAGTTGGTATGTATGTTATGGACAATGCATAGCTGGGTTGAGCATGCTAAATGAGTATTGGTTGGTTGGTCTAGAATCTGCTTGAAGCGAGAGGCCATGTGTGCAGGCTTACCCAGAAGTGGCACTACCAGCGCCACTTCCCAAGACAATCCCGGTATGCGGTACGCGCCATGACCGATCTTGAATTCCAGTTTTGTTGCTTTCTGGTATTCCAAGCATGTTATCTTGACTTATCTAAGTATGTAAAGGGACCTAGCATGTAAATTAAGGTTGCTTTGCAATAATGAGTTGTATTAGTTGGATATAATGATTTTAAAATAGAAAACTTGAAGTTTTGTAAAAAAAAAAACATGATGGACCTTATATCGTTTAAGTTCTGACCTTTCAAGTATGTATGCTAGGGTATCTTACGCTTCTAGAAATGATGGATAGGATCACCATGTAACTAAGCATGATTTTAACTTTTCAAGCATGTTTTATGATGAGATTTCAAGTATTAGACTATTCAACCTTGGTGTAAATGAGTAGTATACATATGAGCATGCATATATGGCTTAGTTAAATGTACAAATGAGTATAAGTTATGATTCAAAGTTACCTTGTATACTAATTGGGTTAGCATGAGCTTTTAAAAGAAAACTTGAAGTGTTGAAAATGAAAATTTATAAACTATATATAGACTTTGAGTTAAGAACTTGTGAAGTATGCTTATAAAGTCTAACATGTATATATAAGAGTATGAGGTATGGTACGAAAAGTGATTTTGCATGATTGGTAGCTTAATATGAAGTTTTCAAAGGAAACCTTGAAGATTAGTTGTCAATAACTACATTACAAGTATTCTAGGATCTATTATCATGATTAAGTGTGTCATGCATGTAGACATGATTGACAAGCATGCTAGCTAGTCATATGTATTGTGAAATAGTTGAGCATGGAATACAATAAGTTAAAATGATGACTTCATACTTGAAATGCATGATATAAGATTCAAAGTTATTTCTTATGTGTTGGATTGCCTTGAATTGGTTTTAAATGATTTCAAATGCAAACTCGAATATTTTGCAAACTAAGTTTTATATACATCGAGTGATTATATTTTAACCTTGTAAGCATATGTAGAATAATGTACAAACAGATAAGACATGTGAGTTGAATTTGCTTTGCATGATTTAGACTATATGAACTCATCTTGCATGCTTAAAAGAATCTTACTAGTTGGATTAATGATTTTCCAAAGGAAGTTTTGCAAAAACAAAGCATTATGCTCATTGTGTCTTTAAGTTTTGATCGTGAGTATATTCACGTATGATTATGTAAGTGTTATCTGAATCGTGATCGGATGTGCAAGTCTGGCCTAGCTTATATATAGCAGTCTTGTTTTTGCACTGCAGAGTAAGCGGTAGCGCCCACTCCTCGATATAAACCAAACTGCACCATGCCCTCCTGAAGCTTGTAGTGAAATCTGTTTTCTGTAAATGGTTTGAAGTTGTTTGAATGCTTGTGTTGTTACTCTAACAAGTATTATATGACCAGAACAAATCTGATGTGTTAAAGAGAATGCTAGGTGATAGGATTGAATGTTTAAAGAGGTTATTATAGACTTTCAAATGATAAGTCCAAAATGTATTTATAAACTGTAAAGTAATGATTAGAGACTATGATTTTTTGAATTTATGGTGACTTATAATCTGATTTGTGCTATGAGTATGTAGGATATATGATGAAAGTTTACAACTAAGTTAGACGTTTATGTGTAACGTTTGAACTTACCTATATGAATTTTAAATGTGTCAAACACTTAGCGAGTCAAGTGCGTGATAGCTATATATGAATGTTGATGTCAAGTGCTAGTGGTTAAGGTATACCTATACGTACCTATCTATTCCGAGAATATGATGAGAAAGTGGAATGTAGGTTTTACGAACCTAGTTAGGAAATAATGTAACATTGTTATTACATTGAGAATGCATTAAATATGTTACTGATGGATATGAATCCATGATTATATAATTGTGTAGGAACACACGCAGTGCAAATAAGCTTTAAGCAGTTCTACGAATCAGGCAAGTCTTTTAGTTCTTATGTGTTATATGAATTCGATAACTGTTAGTTATATTATGCCATGAGAATGTTAATGTATATATATGAAATGCATATGAGATATGTATGAAATGTGAAAGTTGATTTTTGATGATATGCTTGTGATATAAACCTCTATGCCTGTTATGTGAGAAGTAACATGTGTAGTAAATATTGATCGATTATGAATGCATGAACTGGATATGTTATTATATGCTACGTGCTGCATGAAAACTATTAGAATTGTTGGGCTGTCGAGCTCACCCTTGCAAATAACCACTTTTGCAGGTTAAGGATTCACGGTAAAGATTACGTGCTACTTGATTGATAGAGTTCAATAGTAATTGAAGGAGATCGGTTTATATGTTTAAATATATAATCTTGAACCACGTTTATGTTCTAGGAGTCGTACAAAATAATAGTTTATGAGGTGCAATACATGTTGCGTTGTAAAGTTGTATTATGTGATACATAGAGAAATTCGAATTGAGATGTAAATATTTATACAGTAATTGAATAGAATGAATCATAGCATAATTTGATTCAGGGATTTGTAATTGATTCAAGTTAAGAAATCAATAAAAGATTATTTTTCCAAGGAGATTGAAAAAGTTTAAATTATTCCGCATATTTATATAACATCGAATATGATGTAAAACAGGAATGGTAAATGACCAATATTTGAAACTTATAATAGCTGGGGGTCATTATACATAGATCCTGGAAATGGAAGGAATTTATATTCTAAATTGTAATAAGTGAAGTTATATTCATTTAACTTGTGAATAAAAGATATAATAGTTTGACGATAGTAGTATCGTGGCGGACCAGATTCGAGGTTTGAAGAGACCTGGATTTGGGGGCGTCACAGGTTGGTATCAAAGCTATAGGTTATAAACTTTACGTAAGTGTACCTTAGGCTATAACCTGAGAGAGAGAAAGATAAAGATTAAAATATATAAGTGAAGATTCAAAGAAGAATCTTGAAATATCCAAAAGAATGAGAATTCAGGAGTTTCCTAACTCCGGTAATAAAAATGTTAAGATGGTGTCTATATGACAAAGAGAATAATGATGAACTCGAGTGAATTTTTGTTGAAAATATGGAAAAAACCCTAAGGTAAATTGATGATCACGAAGTGATCGGATTGGGCTATGAAGTGATAAATAGTCTGTAACGACTAAGTGTGTATAGCTTGATTTTATAGGAGAATGTACTATGAAATGGTACGATATGAACTCATGAGGAGTTGTATGTGATGAGATACGAAGAATTCATATCAAGTAAAGTGTAAGATAGAGTTAAGTGGGATTTCAATTGAGGACCCATGTCAGCAGCTGAGTTGTATGATTCCTTGTGTGGGCGGGGAATTGTGCGTGGTGTAAAAAACCACTTAGTTCTGGCACTGATAATCATTGAAATATTTGTGTTGCGCTATATGTTATATACTTGTTGAGAAGGTGATTCTTTTCTCATGTGTATAACGGATAAATAGGTCATAGTTAGAGAATATAAGGTTAAGTTGCGAGTTCTTAAAACTCATACTATGGTACGTTCGTGACTCATAATTATATGAAATGTTTTTGAACCCCTCAGCGAATGGACGCCTGTGGTCTGATTAAGGTAAGTTCTTAAACTCATATTATGATGGCAAGTCATGAATTTCCAAAGTGTGGTAAGTTTGATGAACTATATCGGGTATATATATGTTATGAAGTTAGAAATTTTGGTACAGTAAGCATTGATGGTGTTAGAGATTGATAGAATGAAGTAAACAATAAAGTTGATGGAGAAACATGGATTTTCTAAATCTTCTAGCTATGCTAGATTTTCAAAATTTATTGAATTCGTGCTGAAGTTTGCACCTCTGTTTTCTTGAAAAACATTGGATCATGTGATTGAACCAATGATGTTTAAAAACAATACCTTTATTCTTATGTCTATGCTAATTGTTTCGGGTAAGACAAAAATGATTTAAAAATTTTCAAAATGTATTTCTGACCATTTACATCATTTGGTATGGTGTAGAAATGGTAAACGATGGAGTCATCAATGCGATTGAACCTAGTGTTGGTTGTGATCGATCGAAAGATCGTCAGCCAATTTTGGTACGATGTAGTGTGACGAAGCCACATAATGGCAGAATCCTCAACGTACTACTAATCTAGTACGATATCATGACGTCATAAAAGAATTTTTGGTTTTCTATTATGAAGAAGGTCAATTAAGTTGGCCAAATTATTTCGATTGATGTCTTAATTGTTGATAAAAGTCTAAGCTATTTGATTCGGCTAGACGACTGTTGAAAAATATTTGCGGAATTCAAGCGTTCTTGAGTAATTATGCCAAACCAGATTGCTCTTGTGCGGATTCAGATGTGGAAAAGTTGAGTTGAACAACCCTATAAGGGGACATGTTTTCGGGGATAATGGTTCCGAACGTAACGCATGTAGTCGTTACAAAATACTACATTGAGGCCCAACATAGTGGTACAATATGCTGGTCACCTAGCGTACGTGTGGAGGGTGTTTTCAGTCTTCGTGATAGATAAACACTCTGGTTTGTAGTGCGAAGGATTGTGATGAAGCACTGGTTCATGGTCTAGTGCGACCCCTCAGCATAAATTGGAATCTGAGTTATTCATACTACTTCCCGATTATTGAAAAATCGTGGAATTCTTCTGTGTGATGAATGTAGTGAGTAGAGTGTTCCTTAGAAAGGAGAATGTGGTAGAATGCAAGTGAGCAAGTTATAATGAAACTTCTAAAAAGAGAATGAATAAAAATTATTCAAAAGAATATATATTATTAGAAATAGCACCGAGTAGAGTAGGACATGCTCAGAACCGATGGGCAAAGCGAGAGAACGATTCAAACGCTTGAAGACATGCTCAGAGCTTGTGTGATGGACTTCAAGGGTAGCTGGGAGGATCATCTTCCATTAGTAGAGTTCGCATACAACAATAGCTATCACGCCAGCATAGGAATGCCGCCGTATGAAGCACTGTATGGAAGGAAATGTAGAATGCCCGTATGCTGGGATGAAGTGGGTGAACGTCGTCTGTTGGGACCAGAATTGGTGCAAAAAGCAGGTATGAGATCATCAAGGTGATAAGAGCCCGACCGGTAGCAACTCAAGATCGCCGGAAAGAAGTATCTGCACTTACATGACACGGAGTTAGCGGCAGATGGTTTTGCCTTGAATATTTGGAGGCATTATTTGTATGGCGAGAAGTGTGAGATATATCTGGATCATAAGAGTTTGAAGTATATCTTTCTGTGAAGGAGCTAAATATGAGGTAGTCTTGGATGGCTAGAATTGATCAAGGATTATGATTGTGAGATTACGTACCATCCGAACAAAGCAAATGTAGTGGCGAGATGCCACGAGTAGAAAAGCGGAGAGAATTCTTTGAAGTTGACCATTCAAGAGGAATTGGTGAAAGATTTCGAATGACTTGACTTAGAGGTTAAGTATCCGATGGAGGCCAATGAGAGATTATTTACAGTGGCAGCGAGCCTGACTTTATTAGATAAGGTTAAAGAGGCTCAAGAGAAGGACGAAGATTGCGACAACATCAAGAAGCGGTTAACTGAAGGGGATGAATTGAAATACAAAATTGATGGCACCGGACTACTGAGATTCGAAGGACGAATTTGGGTATCGTTAGTGCCAGAGCTAAGAGAAGAAATTTTGCAAGAAGCGCACAGTATGAGGTACTCGATATACCCAGGAAGCACAAAGATGTATCAAGATTTACGTCAACACTTTTGGTGGCCAAATATGAAGAGAGAGGTTGCAAAATGCGTCAGCAGATGTCTAACTTGTCAGAGAGTCAAGGCAGAGCATCAATGACCGAGTGGATTACTACAGCCTTTAGAGATTCCAGAGTGGAAATGGGAGCACATCACGATGGATTTTGTGGTGGGACTTCCAGCAACGCAAAAAGGGCACGACGCCATATTGGTGATTGTAGATTGTCTTACGAAGTCGGCTCACTTTTTGCTGATCAAGATCAGGTATAGTCTGGACCAGCTAGCCAAATTATATATCAAATAAATTATCTCAAGACATGGCGTACCAGTATCTATTGTGTTGGATAGAGATCCGCAATTCACGTCAAACTTCTGGAAGAGTCTTCAAGAAAGAATGGGGATACAACTACGGATGAGCACCGCGTATCATCCTCAGACCGATGGGCAAAGCGAAAGAACGATTTAAACGCTTGAAGACATGCTCAGAGCTTGTGTGATGGACTTCAAGGGTAGCTGGGAGGATCATCTTCCATTAGTAGAGTTTCCATACAATAATAGCTATCACGCTAGCATCAGAATGCCGTCGTACGAAGCACTGTATTGAAGGAAATATAGAACGCCCGTATGCTGGGATGAAGTGAGTGAACGTCGTCTGTTGGGACCAGAACTGGTGCAGCAGACTGTAGAGATCATCAAGGTGATAAGAGCCCGACTGGTAGTATCTCAAGATCGCTATAAGAAGTATGCAGACTTACATCGCCAGAAGAGATATTTTGAAGTGGGAAGCTATGCAATTTTGAAAGTATCTCCCTGGAAAGGGAAGATAAGGTTTGGAAAGAAAGGTAAATTGAGTCCGAGATTTATTGGACCCTTTGAGATTTTGAAGAAGATAGGCGAAGTGGTGTACGAGGTAGCTCTACCTCCAGAACTAGAACATATTCATAATGTGTTTCATGTGTCAGTGCTACGACCATATAAGCCTGATTACAAGCACGTGATATCGTACAAGCCAATTCAGGTCAAAAAGGATTTGTCCTACGAGGAAATTCCGGTTGAAATTTTAGATAAAAAAGAACAAAAATTTCGAAATAAGGTTATACATTCTGTAAAAGTTCTTTGGAGGAACCACAATGCTGAAGAAGCTACGTGGGAACTCGAAGAAAAGATGAAGGAAAATTATCCACATCTTTTTGAGTAACCCTATAGGTAATTCCGGGGACGGAATTCTTATAAGGGGGGAGGATGTAATAACCGTGAATTTTAAGTCACTATAGATGTATGTACATTATTGGTATTTAAAACTTTGTGTTATGCAGTATGACACCCTATGTGAAGTGGTGCATGGGTCAATTAACATATATGCTATAGTTATGGATATATACATTTATAGATTTCATAAAAAATAAAAGCTTCGTAACCTAATTATACATTAAGTGAGACAATTAAATAACCTAAGGGTTATGGTAATAAGGAAAAGTTAGTATTTAATATGTATACTAACTTAAGTGGGTAGACTTATTATTTCAAGTGACTAATAATTTTAAACCTAATTTTTGTAAGTCTAATTAGGTTATGAGTTAAAGTCACATGTTTAAGTAATTAAATTTCATAATATTAGGAATGAAAACCCTAAATCATCAAATTAGGTAACATATACTAAAATTGCTAGACTATGTTTAGTACATAGCCCAAAATAATTAAAGAGGGAGCCCAAATGAAGTAACATTCAAACCAATACTTAGCCCACTTAATTAAGGGTATTTTAGACTTTTGATAAATCTAATTTGTGCAATAAACTAAAAGCAAAATGGGGGAGAATTGGGGGCTAAAGGAACCGGCCATTTAGGCCTTTTTATGGCAAGATGGTTATGCTAATCAAGTCTCTTATTTCGTAACTCTTACACACAAGTACATGTGTGTCAAGCCCTCATTGGTTGCAATCTATTAAGCACTCTTAATTACAAGTTTAAGCTAATTGAAAAGATTAGGCAAAGCCTTTATCCATGGGTCAATAAAAGTATGGGGGTTATTAGTGAATTACCCATTTCATTTTGTAGACACATTTCATTCTTCCAACATCTCATTTTCTCTTCATCTTCTTCTTCTATCTTTTGCTCCCAAGCTAGCCAAATTCAAAAGAGAGAGAAGAGAGAGAAGGTTTCGGCCATAGAGAGAGAGAGAAGAGTGCTTGTTTTTTTATACATCCTAAGTTTAGAAACTACTTTGGAAAATCAAGAAAGGTAACAACTAAATCAACGTATAACCTACCTTCATCTTCTTCTTTTAACTTGTTTTTCTAGCTTGAGTTTTGTTGGGGTTATATTCAAATACTCAAGATACCCTAGTCCTACATATCATCATGTATGGAACTAAGCATCTTGAGTGTTAGATCAAAGGCTTAGAGGAAGAAATGAGCATATGTTCTCCAAGGGTGAAAACTCTTGTTTTTCTTCCACTAAATCTTGTGTAACTAAAGTTTTACAACTTGGATTTGTGATCCGTCAAAGGGTGGTGCTAGATGCATGAGTTACCTAGTAAACCCAAGTGATAAAACACAAATCTAGCAAGTTTTGAAACCTTTGGGACTGTTTTCCGCAAAACAGTCCACTTTGTATGTTCAGGCTTTGAAAACCCTAAAATAGCTACTGATCCATTTTTCATGAGGCTGTTTCGGTCAGTGTTTTGTCCTTTAAAAATCCGGGAAAAATCACAGAGGTACCATAAGAAGTTAAATTCATGTAGGAAAAAGAATGGACGCGTTTCGATGTATAGGTTGTGCGTAATGGCCATTTCCGTAAAGGACTCCGAAATATTAACCTTCGAATATCTCACTGTGTATACATTGGAAAATTCCGAAATACTTACAGTAGGTTCAGGTATGTCAGGAGAGCATACCCTAACAATTTCATATTTTTCTGAGGAAAACTCAATTTATGAAAAATAGAGCAAAATCCGAGTGTTTTGGGCACTTTAAAAATAGTAAATCATTTTCTAAAATTCTAAGAAAATTTGGGGATCATTGTAGATTCAAATCCTATCAAAATCCAGAAGTTGAGAAATTTTGGAGTCAGTTTACTATTTTTCCTAAAAATAATTAAGTTATGAATAAAAGGAACTAAATAGTTAAATGATGTCTTTAATGAGAAAAATGTGATTTTTATGCTTGATTACTCATAATATATTATATCATGACTATCCTAGAGCATTTTGGTAATTTATAATAATAAATATTATTTATGACCTTTTATGGATATTAAATAAGAGGTTAATAAAGGATGTACAATTAGAATAAATTGTTTATTAATTTAATAAATCATTGAAATATTATAAAGTTAATAATATTATAATATGATATTGTTAATTAAATAAAAATATTAAGATTAAAATATTATTAAATAATTAATAATATTAGATTAAGATATTAATCTTAGATTAAAATATTATTAAAAGATTAATAATATTAAATTAAAGTATTATTAAATGATTAATAATATTGGGTTAAAATATTAATCTTAGATTAAAATATTCTTAAAAGATTAATAATATTAGATTAAAGTATTATTATTAAATAATTAAAATATTATTAAATAATAATATTAGAGATTAAATAAAATGTTATTAAATGTAATAACATTAGTAAAGAAATAAAATATTATTAAATGATTAATAATATTAGTAAGTGAATAAAATATTAGTTAATGATTGAAAGTATTATTAATTTATTAACGATGCTAAAGCATAAGTAAGATATTATTAAGTTAATAATATTAATGCATGATTAAAATATTATTAAGATGATTAATAATATTAGTAAGGTATTGAAATATTATTAAGATGTTAATAATATTAGTAAGCGAATGAAAGTATTATTAGGGAACTAATAATACTAAGAGGTGAATTAAATATTATCAAGATTAATAATATTAAGTGAATTAAAGGTAGTTGTTAATTAATAGTACCATTATCAAGGCAGGATAATGTTTATAAGAACTAAAGGTAATGTATCTATGTGATTATATAATCTAAGGATATACTATGACTAATTGAAAGATTAATTATAGGTCTCTCATTGGAAAATAAGTTAACTGCATAGTGGATATAAATTAATTGCGTAGTTGTAATCTACAGACGAGGCAAGTTTCCTAACTCAAACTCGAGTTATTATTTTCAAAGAATGTTAGTGAATAATTATTGATGATTATTCATATCTATATTGATTATTGAAATTCGCACTTTGTGCAATTGAATTCCTGTTCTACTATTATTGAACTGTGAATAAAATAAAGTTCTTTCATTCATGAACTGTTTATGAGATAAATCTATGCTAATTGTATCAGCTAGATCAAGCATGTCTAAATTTGTTAAAATCAAATGTATTTTAAATAGCCGTTCTTATTAAATTGATATGATAAGAACTCTTGACTGAGAAAAGGACGAATTTGATTAAAGCATGATATCAATGCCGAGTTATTAAGTGTTTATGCATAAATCACGAGGTATGAAAATTTGATCCCTTGAATACCAAAACTTATTAAGAGGTCCAGTTTAAATAACTGAGCACCTTGGCAAATGTTCATGGTTATTTCAAAACCACTCAGTTCATGTTATTCAATTATTGAATATTCTATTGTTGATTATTAATTCATGTTCCTTCACAATCTTATACTATTGTTGAACATTGAACGCAATATTTCTTACTAAGTCATGATATATCTCCCCTGTATATAAACTTGTGAAGCAAATTAGTTGCTTACCCTTGCTATATCATGTCATCTATTTCAGTTAAGCCCGAAGGATCCAACACGAAGGACAAGGGCAAGGGCAAGATCCAGGAGTAGTTTAGAATGAATGTTAATTTAATTATTATTCTGACGGAATTTCTTAAGTAAACTTTTTGTATATTGAATGGTGTGTTTAAAGTTAAGGTTATAAAGACTTTGGGACCATGTTATGAGACTTTATTATAATGAACAATGTATGTTTATTATTTCGTAATAGTTATAGAATGCTTATGATGATGATAGATCGTGAGCACGGAATCTAAGGTTAGAGAACCTGGATTTGGGGGCGTCACATGTGGTATTGTGTTACATAGGGTATTATGCGCTATGTAATAATTGAGGTTGTGTTTAATAAATATATATATATATATATATCATTATTATATATTTATTATGAATTGTAGAGGTGAATTAGTAAGAAGATGGATGAGATTTATCTATTGATATTAAATAATTTATGTGAAATTATTTTATTATGGTAAGTTGGTGACATTAAAATATCTTTTATAATCACCAATTTCTTGAGTATATGTACGAGTGAATATCAAGTCTAAGGTAGTGCAATCTTACTCTTTAATGGTTGACATATGGGTGTAATAACCCAAAATTTTAAATAAGAAATTTTGCGAATAATTTTTTTAATATAGATAAGGGTGGGAATATGTGCAAAGTAAAGTATATGTATATACCTGATAAATAAAATTATTTATTAGATGTAACTAAGTTCTTTTTCGAATTATTGATCATAGTAGATTATATTTTTATAATAAATTAATTTTGTAATAAAATATTTATTATTTATTTTCCATGAAGATATGATTATTGTATATATGATATGGATATTATGATATGTATTTATTATATTAATTAAGTTAATTATTTCAACTTAATTAATAATGGTATCTATGAAGGTTATGTGGATATGAATTCAAAACCTAAGTCTGGATTTTGAATAAGGGATGAGAATAATAATATAATATTATTTATATTTCAGTAATATAAACATGTCTTATATGTGTGTAATGTTAATGTGTGGAACAGTTATAGTAAAAAGCAATACAAATCCAAAGATTCTTGATAAACTATAGTATAGAGTCAAATATGACTGCAATGTTTGTTAAGTTATGTGTTATGTAAATAATGACCATTATTATGTTTAATGTTAATTAGGTAAACCCTAGTTAATGTTTAGAAACCCTAATTACTAGATCAAGACCCTAATTGCTAAGTTATAAACCCTAATTACTAATTTAGCAAGCTTAATGGTAATTAGTATTTTACAAAGCCTATTTTGCAAGTCTAAAGTGATTAGGAAACCCTAATTCACATTTTTAGAAACTAAGATTCCCATTTTGCCCTTAATACATAATTCTAGATTTAGAGCTTAGGAAACCTTAGGGTTAAATCCTAAGGGTCAAACCCTAGAGGTTAGAAAGGAATTGACAACTTTGCCACTAAAAGTAAAAGTCAAATGACCAAATTACCCTTCTTGCATTATTTAATAGATAACTTGTAAAACTTGCCATAACTTTAGTTGGTGACCAACTCTAGCTAGCCATGTGGTCTAGTAATAGCCTTTAATCAATAAAAATCTTCTAGACATGATCAACCATGAGCATTACACCATGTTATATAAGATCAAAGAGAGACCAACACTCAACCAAGACTCTCTCAACTTCAAACCTCCGAAATTACCTTGCTAGACCAGTCCCTAATCAAGCCCCACTATCACTTCTAGCAGATTAGAAAGCCAGAATCAAGGATTGGTTCATAGAAACGTATAAAAACCCTTAACTTAGAAATCCTTATGATTCATGTTAATCTTGGTGTTTAGATGTTTAAAGTAGTGTAATAGGATGTTATTGAGTGATCTGAGTTGTTATAACTCAGATCTATAACACTTAGATACTCGAATTTAAGATTTTACAAAATCTGGGAAATTTTCAAAAGTGGCTGACAACCGAATGTCATACCACATAGATCTTTATCTAGTTATCATTTTTGTTGTTTAAGTATTTAATCTTGTAGTATGACATGTGGTCTGTATTCTGGAACTTGAATCTAGCTCAGGTCGTGCACAAAATAAAAGTTATGGGTGGTCAAACCCCATTGACCGACCATGACTTTCGATTTTCTGGGTAACCCAGATTAGCCCAGAAGCGTCTGACAATGACTTTGTGTCCTCGGATCTTGCTTGTTGTTGTTTGTTTGTTATTTTTGTTGCATCTAAGTTGTAGCTGGTTATGTGTACTATGGATACATGCTTTTAGATCACTAATTTATCAAGTTGATTGAACTCAGTGGCCGGTCAAACTAGCCAAGTCGAGCATGTTCTCTGTTTTCTAGGTAACCGATAAACATATGAACATGTCGACTGACATGGTTTGACCGGGTTCTAACTGTTGATTCTGTTGATGTTTTGTTGATGTTTTGTAATAGGTCTGTAGTACTACATGTTGTCTACAACCTAGAACTCTCAAATAACAAAAAACATTGCATGGACAGAAAGCAGTGGAAGCCTAAAAGTGATCAAAATGTTGTTCTTCATTTCGGGTAACCTGAGAAATGAAGAACGAATCTGATAACCCACTTTACATGCTTAGATCTCTTTTGTGTTATGATATTTGGCCATGTTTGTTGTTGAATGATGTAGTGTTACATTAGTTCTACAAGTTGTGATCAATAGTTAGCCCAGAAACACATTACACAGTGAATGATCATTGGTCAAAGTAGGTCACTCGATTACTGCTTAAGCTTGTTCTTTGATATTTTGGTAAGGGTTGTATTAATACTTTAATATTATTTAAATTTTAATAATAATAGAATTATTTAATATTTAAATCATTTAATAATGATTCCACAGTTTAAAAAATTATGATAAATTATAATAATTGATTAAAAATTATTATAAGTCCTATGATTGATATTTGAAGTATCCAGAATAATATTTAAGATATAGGTTAGAGTTTTAAACTCGATAATTTTTTGATAAAGTTGTCGGTACACCGAAATGTACCGAAGTTAATCCAAACCTATATAGTTTGACTGTATAAGTGTTTGTTTGTGTCTTAATGACTGATATAACTATGTGATAATGTGATTAGGTTATGTATTGACTGTAAATAACAGTATGATATGTTATTCTAATCAATAGAACCATCTTATAAATGATAGGTCATTGAATTAAAGGTAGAACTAAGTTGTGTAAACAGCAGACCAAGCAAGTTTCCTATACTTACTCCAATTATTATTGAGCAAGTATCTTTACCTTTGCATTTTCTTTATGCAATGGACATGAGTAAGAAAGTTTCAGAATTATATTATTATTGTATCAGATTATTAACCTTATTGTTATATATGTTATTTCCGATCATTGATTATCAACATGGTATTATATTGTAACTCAGATATATATATTATGTTCATTAATGTCTAAACATGGTTATTCAAGTATCCCCACTTGGATAATTATTGTATTTAATCACATGTTGATATATATATATATATATATATATATATATATATATATATATATATATATATATATATATATATATACTATCGACCCCAATATATATAATGATATCAAAGAGTCGTCTAAGCTATTTGACCCATTAGACACGATTTAGAAATGTTGTTGAATATGATAAAACCTTTTGTATCCAATCAAATTGTTTTGGTTCGGATTCCAGACTAAGTATGAACATCCCGATCAAGGGAAAACTTTTATGTGCCCAAGGCGGACAGAGTGAACGATAATATCGTTCTTGCATGTAGTATTGATCAATCTGAGGTACAACGAGAATTGATCACCCCGTGCGTAAGTTATGACGGTTTTGCGGATGAAGTTACGCTAAACCTATTCAAAATTGAGAATAATGTTCATAGTATGTCACCTTAACCCTATTTATAGTCAGTACGTAGTTTCAAAAATTTGATAGAGAGTTGTTATGTTATTATTATCGGTTCAGATTACTTCATAACTTTTGATTTGTTGTAGAAGGGTAGTACAAAGAAAACATTTAATCATTTTAGCTAATATTTATAATTGTTATTTCTTGCTGGGCACTTAAATGCTCATCCTTGCTTAAATTAAATGTTTTCAGTTAAGTATGAACAACCAGAGGGCTCTGCCAGGAATAAAGGGAAAGGAAAGCTTTCAGATTAAGTTTGTGTTATCTTATGTAATAGCTAGACTTAAATAAGACGATGATATTTATTATATATCATGTAATGAAATGTTTTAAGGTCACGTACCTGGGATTTAGAAAACTCTGATTTATAAATTAAGTTTGATATTTATGACATTATTATTATTATTATTATTATTATTATTATTATTATTATTATTATTATTATTACGCTCAAAGAAATGGTATCGTGAAGCACTGAATTCGGATTTTAAGTACCTGAATTTGGGGGCGTCACAATGGGAGTTGGGCTAAAAGATTCCTTCAGAGAGCGGAGGTATATACGAATTATTGACCGATCTAACTCACTGTGAAAACAGTGTAGACGAGATGAAAACTAATTTGTTGGTTGTTTGTGGGAAACCACTCAGTGTACTATATTGAATACTATTAAAGACTCGATGTGTGCTAGGTTTAGACTTGTATATATGTACTAGTAACTTGTATGATGTAATATGAGTTTTAGTTAGTGCTTAAGCTATCCATGGATAGATTGAGATAGTAAAGCATAAATTAGTTAATTACAAGAATTAACTAACAAGTTTAAATATTGGTTAATTTATATTAAATTAGAAGTTATATTATAGAATAATATAATTTGAATATTAAAGCCTTAATTGAGTATGGTGATGTAGTAAGGGTTTGAAGAATCATTTAACTAAATAGTGAGTTAATACACGTGTGGAATATGTGATTATATTAGGTGCCTTTGTAAATATTACTTGTCATGGTATTATTTTGAATAGAAAGGATTAATTCACTTACAAAAGATGATGAATTAATATATGTGTTTAGCATAAGAGGAGGAAAGAAATATATTAATTATTAATTTGATATTTTAAAAATATTACATAGTATTGTAATATTTGAAAGATAAGTGATTAATAAAAGAAAATACCAATATAGTTATAAATGAATATTAGTTAGAGATGGAGGTATTAGATTAACACTTAAGGTGTGGCTGATTGTAAAGATTGAGAAAGTTGTCTTAGGACGATCGAATAATTATACGCATAGTGTATAATTTAAATAATTAATAGAGTGAATATTAATTATTCTATGTGTAAAGGATGTACATATTATATGTATGTAATTATTTAAGTAAGCTAAGTAATTTAGCATTATGATAAAGTGTGACATAAACTTTATATTAAATAAATAATAAAATAATATGGAATGGGGGGAAAAAGCCAAACGTGGCCTAGACCCGTAATATTTTATTATAGAAATAATAAGCTTGAGTTATATGTAACTCCAGTAAATAAGATAAATGAGCCTTGTGTGGTCTAAGTATTAAAGTTAAACTAGACTGAAGGTTTAACTGAAATTATTAAAAGAGAATTAATGATTAATAATTATCATTATTATATTTATGTGTAATATGAAATAAATGGGTTAAAAGTACCCAACTAAATTATATTTAGCCAAATTAAAATATTATTTGGACTAGCCAATTTACATGAGACATAAGATTATATTGGTGTATATTTAAAATATAAGTATACTTCCTATATATAGGTGGGAACATATATATGTGTGTATATGTACCCATAACTTAATTTAATGTAGTAATGTTAAGTCCTCATAATTTACTTAAGGAACCCCAAAAAGGAAATAACCTTGGTATATTGAGTGGCCTTGTTGCTAATATACGAAGCTAAATAGCTTGTCCCAATTTTTTAGTCCCAAATTATTTTCAGCCGTGTATAGGCCATTGGCCTACCTCTTTATTTTCTTAATCTCAATGATGGTGATGATGGCCAAAGGTGTGGGTTGATGGGAGTGGTAGGAAACTTTCCACCAACTCCTTCTTGTCTAATGGATTTTTCTTCCTTCCACTAGTTTGATTTCTAGGGCAAAGACCAAAATTGGGTAATGGTTTGTCTATATATATAGAGAGCTTGCCTTCAATTTCCATTTGCTCATTTGTCTGATAACTTGAATATAGAGTAAGTAATGTTGTAATTGAGTAAGGTTGCTGAATTTGTGCTATAATCAGAAGTCTAAGGGACAATGTTGAGTCATTTGAGCTTCATAGAGGTATAATTCTTAAACCATGTTCTAAAGTTTAAATTTGATAAATTCTTGAGAATTAGAATGAACTCTTGATAATTGGTTTGAGAATTATAATTGGTTTTTTATCATGATGTTGTATGAGTTGGTATGTATGTTATGGACAATGCATAGCTGGGTTGAGCATGCTAAAAGAAAGTGTATTGGTTGGTTGGTCTAGAATCTGCAGAAGCAGAGGCCATGTCTGGGCTTGCATCGAAAGTGGCGGCTGCGCCTTCCCAAAGATAATCCCATCAGCGCTTGGTAGCGCCATGAGACCGATCTTGAATTCCAGTTTTGTTTCTTTCTGGTATTCCAAGCATGTTAGTTTGACTTAACTAAGTATGTAAAGGGACCTAGCATGTAAATTAAGGTTGCTTTGCAATAATGAGTTGTATTTGTTGGATATAATGATTTTAAAATAGAAAACTTGACGTTTTGTAAAACAAAACATGATGGACCTTATATCGTTTAAGTTCTGACCTTTCAAGCATGTATGCTAGGGTATCTTACGCTTCTAGAAATGATGGATAGGATCACCATGTAACTAAGCATGATTTTAACTTTTCAAGCATGTTTTATGATGAGATTTCAAGTGTTAGACTATTTAACCTTGGTGTAAATGAGTAGTATACATATGAGCATGCATATATGGCTTGGTTAAATGTACAAATGAGTATAAGCTATGATTCAAAGTTACTTTGTATACTAATTGGGCTAGCATGAGCTTTTAAAAGAAAACTTGAAGTGTTGAAAATGAAAATTGATAAACTATATATAGACTTTTAGTTATGAACTTGCGAAGTATGCTTATAAAGTCTAACATGTATATATGAGAGTATGAGGTATGGTACGAAAAGTGATTATGCAAGACTGGTAGCTTAATATGAAGTTTTCAAAGGAAACCTTGAAGATTAGTTGTCAATAACTACATTACAAGTATTCTAGCATCTATTATCATGATTAAGTGTGTCATGCATGTAGACATGATTGACAAGCATGCTAGCTAGTCATATGTATTGTGAAATAGTTGAGCATGGAATACGATAAGTTAAAAATGATGGCTTCATACTTGAAATGCATGATATAAGATTCAAAGTTATTTCGTATGTGTTGGATTGCCTTGAATTGGTTTAAAACGATTTCAAATGCAAACTCGAATATTTTGCAAACAAAGTTTTATATATATGGAGTGATTATATTTTAACCTTGTAAGCGAATGTAGAAACATGTACAAACAGATAAGACATGTTAGTTGAAGTTGCTTTGCATGATTTAGACTATGTGAACTCATCTTGCATGCTTAAAAGAATCTTACTAGTTGGATTAATGATTTTCCAAAGGAAGTTTTGCAAAAACAAAGCATTATGCTCATTGTGTCTTTAAGTTTTGATCGTGAGTATATTCACGTATGATTATGTAAGTGTTATCCAAATCGTAATCGGATGTGCAAGTCTGGCCTAGCTTATATATAGTAGTCTTAGTTTGCACCAGGAGTAGCGCGCCAGCGCCCATTCCTCAAGATATGAACCAAGCGCTCGATCCATGACTTGCTTAAAGAAATCTATTTTCGTTTTAGTTTGAAGGTGTTTGCATGCTTGTTTTGTTACTCTAACATGTATTATATGACCAGTACAAATCTGATGTGTTAAAGAGCATGATAGGTGATAGGATTGAATGTTTAAAGAGGTGATTATAGACTTTCAAATGATAAGTCCAAAAGGTATTTATAGACCGTAAAGTAATGATTAGAGACTATGATTTTTGAATTTATGGTGACTTATAATCCTGATTTGTATTAAGTATGAGTATGTGGATATATGATGAAAGTTTACAACTAAGTTAGACGTTTATGTGTAACGTTTGAACTTACCTATATGAGTTTTAAATGTGTCAAACACTTAGCGAGTCAAGCGCGTGATAGCTATATATGAATTTTGATGTCAAGTACGAGTGGTTAAGGTATACCTATACGTACCTATCTATTCCGAGAATATGATGAGAAAGTGGAATGTAGGTTTTACAAACCTAGTTAAGAAACAATGTAACATTGTTATTACATTGAGAATGCATGAAATATGTTACTGATGGATATGAATCCATGATTATGTAATTGTGTAGGAACACACGCAGTGCAGATAAGCTTTAAGCAGTTAAGTCGTAGTTAATAACCTACGAATCAGGTAAGTCTTTCAGTTCCTATGTGTTATATGAATTCGATAACTGTTAGTTATATTATGCCATGAGAATGTTGATGTATATATATGAAATGCATATGAGATATGTATGAAATGTGAAAGTTGATCTTTGATGATATGCTTGTGATATAAACCTCTATGCCTGTTATGTGAGAAGTAACATGCGTAGTAAATATTGATCGATTATGAATGCATGAACTGGATATGTTATTATATGCTACGTGCTACATGAAAATTGTTAGAATTGCTGGGCTGTCGAGCTCACCCTTGGAAATAACCACTTTTGTAGGATAAGGATTCACGGTAAAGATTACGTTCTACTTGATTGATAGAGTTCAATAGTAATTGAAGGAGGTAGGTTTATATGTTTAAATATATACTCTTGAACCGCGTTTATGTTCTAGGAGTCGTACAAGATAGTAGCTTACGAGGTGCAATACAGGTTGCGTTGTAAAGTTGTATTATGTGATACATAGAGAAATTCGAATTGAGATGTAAATATTTATATAGTAATTAGATAGAATGAATCATAACATAATTTGATTCAGGGATTTGTAATTGATTCAAGTTAAGAAATCAATAAAATATTATTTTTCCAAGGAGATTGAAAAAGTTTAAATTATTCCGCATATTTATATAACATCGAATATGATGTAAAACAGAAATGGCAAATGACCAATATTTGAAACTTATAATAGTTGGGGTCATTATACATAGATCCTGGAAATGGAAGTAATTTATATTCTAAATTGTAATAAGTGAAGTTATATTCATTAAGTTATGAATAAAAGATATAATAGTTTGACGATAGTAGTATCGTGGCGGACCAGATTCGAGGTTCGAAGGGACCTAGATTTGGGGGCGTCACACCCAAATTCGGGTTACCTAACCCCCGATTTTGGTGTTCACGATCCAAAATATAATAACATCTAACTACCCATTCATATAGAAATAGTAATACATATCACATTAACATATGTTGTTAATACATTAGTCCCAGGTCCACTAATCTTAACATTACAAACATACCCCTTAGATATACAAAAAGGGTTTACAATACAACATAATAGTAATAATGTTCATTATATTAATTTATCATTATGCCTTTTCCTTTGTTCTTCTTCATAGCACCTTCTGCAACTTCATCCCTAGCTGAAAGGTTTTATTTAGCAAAGGGTGAGCAACAAGTTTACCCCGCAAGTTAAGACATACAGTAAATGTATAGGAACAGATAATCTGAATATGAAAGAGTACAACACTTTCAAGGTTTTCTACGATATTCAAATGAATAATCAAGAATTAATTCTATGAAATAACAAAGTGGAATGTTTTCCAGATTTATGTTGAGCGATCCATTGGATCTTGAACTTCTCTTCTCGAGTAACTATCAAAGATTTGATTTTGATATACCCAGGTGTATCAGATAACAACAAAGATTAAATCATACCCCTCTGCAAGTATATAAAGTGATCAGCTTTATTATACCTTATATTATGTATAATACTTAATCATGCACAAAGGCCGAATATACGACCAATAAAATATTCCCTTTATATAAAAGATTGTTCTTCTCAGTCTCAGAATCAAGATTTTGATTTAACAGCGAAATACTGTGATTTCAATTTCTAATTACTTCTCGTTCTAGCCGAAATAATTGGTATCGATCTGTCAATAATAATTGATTTCTCTTCTCGAACTTATCAAGTTTTAACAAATGTTCATCTAGCCAGAATAATTGGCTAAGACATTTCTCAACATAATTCGATAATAAACAGGAATTATATGTACTGTCAATACTAGCTTCTACGGATATGAATATCCAACAACAGTTATTCTACGAATGTAGATTTTTTGAATCAGCAATTCAATTTGAATTATTAAACATGCACTAACTGCGAATAATCAACAATAAATTCTTGGACGTGATATAATTAACAATAATCAACCACTATAATATTTACACAATATTAACTCAAGGTTGATTTAGGAAACTTGCCTTCTCCGCTGATTACAACTACACAAAATACTTTTCTGCGTTCGTAAGACCTATAACCATCGGTCTCACAATTAGCACAATAATTTATAACACACAACACTGTATTCTACAGTCAAACTTCTCCTAGGCACATTATAACATAGTCACATCAGTGTTTATAACCTATATAAACACTTCTCAAGCGTAACTAATTCAGTCTGGTTGGACTTCGGTATGTTCTCGGTGTTTTGGTCACCCTATCCGCCAATTAACACATTTATTGTCAAGTAAACTCAGTCTCTAAGCTTCAATATTATTTTAAATAAGTCAATTATTGTTTTATAATACTTTTCGGATGCTTTTAATAATATTTAAACAATTATTATAATTTATAATAATTTTTCAAACACCGGAATCATTTTTAAAATGATTTAATCATCAAATAATCTTACCATCATTAATAATTAATAATATAAAAATATTAATAACATACATGTCAAAATATTAAATTTATTATCAATAACTTAAAATATTTTTAAATCATCAATATTCTACTTAAATGATTTTTAAAATAATTAAAATCATTTTTAAAAGCATCACCATTAATATTTAAATATTAATGAAATTATCATTCAAATATTAAAAGTCATTAATTATAACTTAAAATATTTTTAAATCATTTTTCTCATTTTAAATGATTTTTAAAATTTGGTGTTCACGATCCAAATATAAATAACATTTAACTACCCATAATATATAGATAGTAACTTACGTAAGTTTTTATCGTAGTTTAATAATACATTACCTGTGTTCACTAACCTTAACTTACACAAACATACCCTTTAGATATACAAAAGGGTTTACAATACAACATATTAAATATGTTTAATATAACTAATTTATAACTACGCTTTTGCCTTTTTTTCTCGCTTCACAAAGACTCTCCTCGCAACTTCGCCCCTAATTAAAAAATGTTTTATTTAGCAAGGGTGAGCAACAAATTTGCCCCTCAAGTTAATACATACAATAAATGTATAAGTATTCAAATCACCGTATCTATCTATTTTGATAGAATGAAACCAAAGTTCGGGAACTTTGAAATAATCAACAAATCGTTATTCAATAACAAGTCTTCTCGCTTTTCTATACAACATAATAATTCAATGATGAAAGAGTACAACGCTTTCAAAGTTTCTACGATATTCTAATGAATAATCAAGAATCAATTCTACGAAATATCAAAGTGGAATGTTTTCCAGATTTATAATCGAAATGCATCCATCGATCTTGAACTTCTTCTCGAGTAACTATCAAAGTTATACTTTAATATACCTGTGTGTATCGATAACCGTAAAGATTAAATCATACCCTCCGCAAGTATAACAAGTGATCACTTTTATTATACCCTATATTATGCATAATATTTAAGTCACAAGCAATGATCGAATATACGATTTAATGATATTCCCTTTTATAAAAGGTTGTTCTTCTCGCCTCTAATCAAGATTTTGATTTAACAACGAAATACCGTGATTTCAAATTTATTTACTTCGATCTTAGCCGAAATAATTGGCATCGATCTATCAATAATAATTGAATTCTCTCTCGAACTTATCAAGTTCTAACTAATATTCGCTCAGCCGTAATAATTAGCTAAGACATTTCTCAAAGATAATTTGACAATAAACAAGAATTATCTCAGATCATCACAATTCTAACTTCTACGTATATGAAATATCCAACAACAAGAATTCAACTAATATATATATTCTAATTCAATAATTTAATTTCAACAATAACTCCTCGGACGTGGCATAATTAGCAATAATTATCCACCAATAGTAATTGAATGAAATAACTCAAGGTCGAAAGTTAGAACTTGCCTCTTCCACCGATTACACCTACACAAAAATACTTATCTCTTTCAAAGACCTATAACCAATAATATCTCTGGCCTTACACAATTAAAGACAATTATTCATAACACGTAACACCGTAGTTCACAAATAAACTTCTCCTAGTACATTACCACATAGCCACATCAAGTTTATAACCTATATAAACACATAACAAGTCTAACTATATCACCGTTGACTTCTATTCATTCTCTGTTTTTGGTCACCCTATCCGACAATTAACACATTGATCATCCAATAAACTTGGTCTCTAAGCTTCAATATTAATTTAGATAAGTCAATTATCAATTATAATATTTTTCTAAGCTTTTAATAATTATCAAGCAATTATTATAATTTATAATAATTTTTCAAACATCGAATCATTTTTAAATGATTTAATTCTCAAATAATCTTATCATTATTAATATTTAATAATATTAAAATATTAATAATATACTTGTCAAAATATTAAAGTTATTATCAATAACTTAAAATATTTTTAAATCAACAATATTCCACTTAAAATGATTTTTAAAGTAATTAAAATCATTTTTAAATCACCACCATTAATATATAAATTTTAATGAAATTATCATCTAAATATTAAAAGTCATTAATTATAACTTAAAATATTTTTAAACTATTTTTCTCATTGTTAAATGATTTTTAAATCAATAAAATCATTTTTAATTCATTATTTAATATCATAATTAAATAAATCAAATATCATTAATATTAATTTATTAATGAAAATTCTCCAAAAATATTGAAAATTATATTTTATAATTTAAAATATTTTTTAACACTTTATTCTCAATAACAATGATTTTTAAATCATTTAAATCATTTTTTATCTTATTTATTTAATTTAATAATCAAATAAATCTAATATCATTAATATTAAATTATTAATGAAAATTCTCCAAAAATATTAAAAGTTACATTTTATAACTCAAAATATTTTTAAATACATTTTTCTTATTTAAAATGATTTTTCATAATATTAAATCACTTTTCTCTAATTTATTTAATACACTAATTAAATAAATTAAATACCTTTTAATATTTAAATAATTATAAATATTAAAGAAAAATATTCCAATTGGTCGTAAATTATTTTTCATAATTTAAAATAATTTTTAAAACCATTTTTGGTAATTTTTAGAATTTATTTCTATTTTTTATTAATTTCCTAATATTCGTAAAATAAAATAAATTAAACTGTCATTAAAAGCTTATAAATGACACTTTCTCGTCGCTATAGGTGTTCTTGAGCTTCAAGCCCAGAAATCACCAAAGCAATGAAATCATTTTGTTTCAATCGCTGATTTAACTGTGGTTCCTCTTACTTTCCGATCTCAGATTGCTTTCATGTCAGTAGTATAAATGTAATACTACAACTACATAACAAGTTTCATCACTAAACAACAATGATCATAGAGATCTAAGTCTCCAAAAAGTCCGACAAACGTGTTCTTCATTTTTCCGGGGTTTACTGTAACCCAAGGTACCCACTTTCGTCCTTATAACTTTCATTCTGTGGTTCGATTTATGTGATATATCAACTCCAGTTTGTAGAAAACATGTAGTACTACAACTATCAAGAATAATAACACAAAACCATCACAAAGATGAACAAGATATGGCCGGCAAAAGTAGAGTCGAATCGTTTCTCGACGAATTCGGGTTTTCCAATTCTTTCAAAATGCATTTGGCCAACGCTAGTTCGACCGCAGTATAACTTTTGATCTACAAATGATCC
Organism: Panax ginseng; assembly: GCA_020205605.1. Lineage (NCBI taxonomy): Eukaryota > Viridiplantae > Streptophyta > Magnoliopsida > Apiales > Araliaceae > Panax > Panax ginseng. The sequence goes on from CM035129.1 coordinate 97,161,095, forward strand.
GCTTTCATTCTTTTTTGCAACTTAAAGTACATATATAAGGATACAATTTACAAGTTTTAAACATCAAAAACACTTACTAAACACTTGAGTTATAAGATCTCGACATTCGACCGAAAATCACAGATTTCCGTATTTCCGATTTTGAAAAACTTTAAATTCATGCACTTTGATGTTATGGGTTCATGATTTATCAACCCGTAACTTCAATTGACACCTTATTACATATCTTTGAACAATCAATTACAACATTTAACGAGGAATCAAGGATTTCAAAATTTAGGTTTTATACCTTTTATGCTTGATTTTCAATTCTCACTTTTGATTCCCGTGCTCGGGTGATCTAAGGTCAGATAAATGACCGATCTACTATAATATTTCTGAGCTTTGAGATAGAGAGAGAGTTGGTAAGAGTAAGTTAGCAATATGGCTAATTTTTATGAAATTTCTCTCTAAATCTTATATATATTGCTTGATGTTGCTTGGATTTGATGTATTTCTACCGGGAGCCGAATTTGGTTGTTTTTAGAGTCACAAAGTCAAGAGAGTTGGTGACCTAATAAAGTGATAGCCATTTTTGCAAGCAATCTTATAAAAATCCCATAAAGGGCATTTTGGTCATTTCCTTAAATTTCTAGATTTTCTCATTTGATGAAACCCTTAGGGTTTAGGGTTCGAGCATACTAAAATTTAGGGTTTGACAACTTTAGGGTTTAGGTTTTAACCCTCACATATTTAGCAATCTTGAATTTCAAAAATTTTCTAATTAAATTTTAAAATAGAAAATTTTGATTTCTAAATTATAATTAGGGCTTCCTAATTATTTTGTAATTTCCCAACCATGAATCATTATTTGCTAATTAGGACTATTTTATCCTAATTAAAATTGCTAATTTAGCACTTAGGGTCAAATTTGTACATTATAATTTATAACCCAAAAATTAGGGTTTTAAATAGAAAAATAATATTTCAATTTTTAGAAATTAGATTTCCCAATTAGATTAGGGTTTCTACTAACTTGATAATTAGGATTTATATTTCCCATTAATATTGCAATTATAGCAATTAAATCCACCAATCGCATAATTAGGGTTCAAATGGTCATTGTGGTTTTCAACCCACAAATTAGGGTTTCTAAAATAGAAAGTTACCATATAAAAATATAATTAGAGATTTCTAACCATATTTAAGTTTAATGAATACTTTAGGCATGCTATTAAAAATTAGGGGTTGCCTAATTAGGGTTTAAAATTCCTGCTTTTGAAATTAGGGTTTCCTTGCCAGCATAATTAGGGTTTTAATTGTACAATTTATTTTCTAAATTTCAGATTAGGGTTTTAAATCCCTTATTAAGGTTTATTAATATTAAACCTTATCCAATCAACCATCGATCAACATTTCTATACAAATTCAAACATACAAAATAATACAATTATTTTAATTGTATTTTCACCTAATCCCTATCCAAAATTAGGGTTAGGGTTTTCTAAAGTTGTTAAGCACAACTCTACTCTAATTTCTCACCAAAACATATATCGACTAATTTCTAGACTTGTCTCACTAATTCTCAAAGACACTATTAATAAATATTATTAAATAAAAAAAAAAAAATTTATTCGTAAAATTTTGATTATTCAAATCCCAAGTTATCACATTCACCCTCCTTAAAAGGATTCCGCCCTAATCACCGCTTTCTTATTCTCTACAATCTTTTAAAGTTGTATCATCAATTCATTTTTATCAACACAATATTAAATTGTGTCTTAATTTCTAACCCGAGACTCAATCTATAAAAGAAAACAATTCTCACTATATATTAAACTAATATTACTCACAGAATTAAATATTAAGCAAAATCATTACCCGTCACTACCTCCTGAGTAGCCACCGCCCAAATACCATCATGTTAAATGTACGGGCCATTGATCTTCCCGGTCAGCAGTGTCCTCTGATTGCCAAGGTTCCACTACCGTCCCTTATCGCGCTTTCCTTCTCAAAGATTTCTCTTCTGACAGCTTCTTACTCGATGGTCAACATCCACAGCAAAACAACCTCAGATTTCTTTGGGTCAGGGACAATTGGGTGACATGTGGCCCTCTTGTCCGCAATTATAACAAACCCCTTCCTCTTCGCATACAAACACCAAATAAGGGTTCTTTCCACAATTCGCATAAGGCTCGCCCCCTTCCTATTCCCTTCAATTTTACTACCCGATCAGTATTCTCGCCCACTTCCTCTTGTTTGGGTTATCGCCACCGGCGCTTCCACCCTCATTGGTCTTCTTCTTCTTCTCCCGATAAAACGAGATGCAGCCTCGCTTCTCCTTCAAAGAATTAACGCTTTCTCCAAGAGAGCCGCAAACGTGTTGATCTCGCAATACCGCTACCTTGTTGAATATTCCCGGTTTCAAATTGCTTCTCGAATCTTCTTGCTTTTCGCGCTCAGATCCACCGATGAGGTGCAAATCGCGCCAATTCGCTGAATTTAGCAAAGACTTCAAAATGTATATATTCTCCTCGCTTAAGTTCCAAGAACTTAACTTCCATCCGAGCTTGAGATACTTCTACATGAGAAGTAATTCTCAAAGAACAACTCCTTAACTGGTCCATGCTATCATCACCGCATCACCTCGCTTGATTCGCCTCCCACCAATAATTGGCTTCTCCTTCATTAGATATGTTGCAAACGCCGCCTTTTTGCTCTTCCGCCACACGCCAAATGATGAACGCTTTCTCATTTCCTTCACCCAAGTCTGGGCTTCAATCGGATCCGTAGTCCCTTGAATTCGCCGTCCCACAAATTTAAAATCTTTGAAATTAGCCAACTGGCTTACCGGCCGATTCCTTACTCTTCCCTCGCAAATTAGAGTTCTGCTTTCCATAGCTTCGCCATCATATTTGCAAAATTTTGCATCGTCACTTTGACCTCCTTCATTATTTACAGATTGCTTTTCTTTTGTTCCGATTCTCGTTGCCTAGGCAGCATGATCCGATTTAAATGAAAATCTTATATTAATATTCTTTCTATATACCAATTCTTAACACAATAAGAATTCAACACATAGTTCTCATTTAATCGCATATTTATTCAAATAGCACATAGTACTTATAGTACCTAACACATTTACTATCCTCGTTAAAATATTTTAGATTAACGCTCACAACTTTACAAAAGTTGCAATTCTCCAACTTTACACAAAAAAGTCGACATTCTCCATTTTCAAATTACCATTTCCAGCTTCATCAAACTTACCACACTTATGAGTTCATTAACTTGCCACAATTATATTAGTGTATGAACTTATCCTAGTTAGACCTTTCAAGGCCCATTCACGAGGGGTTCAAAATATTTCATATAATTATGAGTCATTAATTTATCATAAGTATGAGTTTTAAGAACTCACAAATTTATCTTAATCTTATATTCATATAGAAAATAAAGATTTTATTCATTACAAACATATATTTACATATGTTTACACATTGTTCTCGATATTACAACGCTTAATATCAAAAAGCTTCTACCGTAAGATACTACACTTATATCTTAATTATCTATCGACCAACGCTTTCTCCCGCCTTCTTCTTGCCGGGGACACTTGTTAAATCCGCGTCTGCTTGCTTGCCCACAGAAAAAACATTTCCTCAAATTTGCTTAGACAATGCAGAGAAATATGTCCTTCCCGCTTGCAGCTTGAAGCATACATTCTTCCACATCATGCATTCTCCAAATGTGAGTCTTTCCACACTTGATACAAGCTTGCTTCTTCTTCTTCGTTTGAATTTCCGTAGTTGTCACCGCCTTTTGTTCCTCTTCCTTTCTTTCTTGTCTTTCTTGTCGGGTTCCTTCGCATTTATCCTCTACCTTCAAATTTCATCTTTCCACTCGCGCTTTCAGCTCATTCCGCTTCTTCACTATTTCACGTAATGCCCGCCTCCGCCTTCCACAACTCCTCCAAGAGAAATACCTTTTGCTTCGAGTTCCCGGACTTCCACAGATAGTCGATCTTGTTCACCAACCTTGATCTTATTCTTCGCCCCACCTTAATCGCCTCAGATCCGCCTCCTCATCACCACTTAGATACATCTCAGATAATCGCCATGATCACTCCCAAGATTGATCATTGGTTCATCTTTCCCCACTTCTTCAACAGACTCACTATGTGTCGGCACCTCTGCCATCGGCACTGGTGCAACAAATACCGGCATCTCCGCACTCCATTTCGCCTTTTTTCCACATCCTACAATCGCTTTAAATAACTTGATTAGTACTTCACCAAGACAAACTTCTCACACTATGTGTCCACTTTTCTCACTATCGTCAGACTTTGGCAATCTCTCACTTAGTACTCTATTTGAGTATTCTCTATCTCGCTTTTGGTTATAATCCTAGGGTTTTTCCCCACCCCACTTAAGGTTTATAACCTCCATACCGATACTAACTCAACTGACACCCCCCAATCCGTTACCTCGAATTTTAGTTTGGTGTTCACGATCCAAATATAAATAACATTTAACTACCCATAATATATAGATAGTAACTTACAAAGTTTTTATCGTAGTTTAATAATACATTACCTGTGTTCTCTAACCTTAACATTACAAACATACCCTTTAGATATACAAAAAAGGTTTACAATACAACATATTAAATATGTTTAACATAACTAATTTATAACTACGCCTTTGCTTTTGTTCTCGCTTCACAAAGACTCTCCTACAACTTCGCCCCCTAAATTAAATGTTTTATTTAGCAAGGGTGAGCAACAAATTTGCCTCAAGCAAGTTAATACATACAATAAATGTATAAGTATTCAAATCACCGACTATCTATTTTGATAGAATGAAACCAAAGTTCGGGAACTTTGAAATAATCAACAAATCGTTATTCAATAACAAGTCTTCTCGCTTCTATAATCAACATAATAATTCAATGATGAAAGAGTACAACGCTTTCAAAGTTTCTACGATATTCTAATGAATAATCAAGAATCAATTCTACGAAATATCAAAGTGGAATGTTTTCCAGATTTATAATCGAAATCCATCGATCTTGAACTTCTTCTCGAGTAACTATCAAAGTTATACTTTAATATACCCAGTGTGTATCGATAACCGTAAAGATTAAATCATACCCTCTCGCAAGTATAACAAGTGATCACTTTTATTATACCCTATATTATGCATAATATTTAAGTCACAAGAAAGAATGATCGAATATACGATTTAATGATATTCCCTTTTATAAAAGGTTGTTCTTCTCACCTCGTAATCAAGATTTTGATTTAACAACGAAATACTCGTGATTTCAAATTTATTTACTTCTCGATCTTAGCCAAATAATTGGCATCGATCTATCAATAATAATTGAATTCTCTTCTCGAACTTATCAAGTTCTAACTAATATTCGCTCAGCCGTAATAATTAGCTAAGACATTTCTCAAAGATAATTTGACAATAAACAAGAATTATCTCAGATCATTAATTCTAACTTCTACAGTATATGAATATCCAACAACAAGAATTCAACTAATATATATATTCTAATTCAATAATTTAATTTCAACAATAAATCCTCGGACGTGGCATAATTAGCAATAATTATCCACCAATAGTAATTGAATGAAATAACTCAAGGTCGAAGTTAGGAACTTGCCTCTTCTCAACATTACATACCTACACAAAATACTTATCTCGCTTTCAAAAGACCTATAACCAATAATATCTGGCCTTACAATTAGACAATTATTCATAACACGTAACAATCGTAGTTCACAAATAAACTTCTCCTAGGCACATTACCATTATAGCCACATCGTTGTTTATAACCTATATAAACACATAACAAGTCTAACTATATCACCGTTGGACTTCTCATCCATTCTCTGTTTTGGTCACCCTATCCGACAATTAACACATTGATTGTCCAATAAACTTGGTCTCTAAGCTTCAATATTAATTTAGATAAGTCAATTATCAATTATAATATTTTTCTAAGCTTTTAATAATTATCAAGCAATTATTATAATTTATAATAATTTTTCAAACATTGAATCATTTTTAAATGATTTAATTCTCAAATAATCTTATCATTATTAATATTTAATAATATTAAAATATTAATAATATACTTGTCAAAATATTAAAGTTATTATCAATAACTTAAAATATTTTTAAATCAACAATATTCCACTTAAATGATTTTTAAAGTAATTAAAATCATTTTTAAATCACCACCATTAATATATAAATTTTAATGAAATTATCATCTAAATATTAAAAGTCATTAATTATAACTTAAAATATTTTTAAACTATTTTTCTCATTGTTAAATGATTTTTTAAATCAATAAAATCATTTTTAATTCATTATTTAATATCATAATTAAATAAATCAAATATCATTAATATTAATTTATTAATGAAAATTCTCCAAAATATTGAAAATTATATTTTATAATTTAAAATATTTTTAACACTTTATTCTCAATAACAATGATTTTTAAATCATTTAAATCATTTTTTATCTTATTTATTTAATTTAATAATCAAATAAATCTAATATCATTAATATTAAATTATTAATGAAAATTCTCCAAAAATATTAAAAGTTACATTTTATAACTCAAAATATTTTTAAATACATTTTTCTTATTTAAAATGATTTTTCATAATATTAAATCACTTTTCTCTAATTTATTTAATACACTAATTAAATAAATTAAATACCTTTAATATTTAAATAATTATAAATATTAAAGAAAAATATTCCAATTGGTCGTAAATTATTTTTCATAATTTAAAATAATTTTTAAAACCATTTTTGGTAATTTTTAGAATTTATTTCTATTTTTTATTAATTTCCTAATATTCGTAAAATAAAATAAATTAAACTGTCATTAGTAGCCTTCCATAATATACACTTTCTCGTCGCTATAGGTGTTCTTGAGCTTCAAGCCCAGAAATCACCAAAGAAGCCGAAATCATTTGTTTCGATCGCTGATTTAATCAGGTTCCTCTTACTTTCTCGATCTCAGAATTGCTTTCATGTTGTAGTATAAATGTAATACTACAACTAAATAACAAGTTTCATCACTAAACAACAACAGCATCATAGAGATCTAAGTCTCCAAAAAGTCCGACAAACGTGTTCTTCATTTTTCCGGGTTTACTGTAACCCAAGGTACCCACTTTGGGTCCTTATAACTTTCATTCTCAGGTTCGATTTATGTGATATATCAACTCCAGTTTGTAGAAAACATGTAGTACTACAACTATCAAGAATAATAACACAAAACCATCACAAAGATGAACAAGATATGGCCAATAAAGTAGAGAGTCGAATCGTTTTCGACTAATTCGGTTTTCCGTAATTCTTCAAAATGCATTTCACCAACGCTAGTTCGACCGCAGTATAACTTTTGATCTACAAATGATCCGCTTTCATTCTTTTTGCAACTTAAAGTACACATATAAGGATACAATTTACAAGTTTTAAACATCAAAAACACTTACTAAACACTTGAGTTATAAGATCTCGACATTTGACCGAAAATCACATTTCCGTATTTCCATTTTGAAAAACTTTAAATTCATGCACTTTGATGTTATGGGTTCATGATTTATCAACCCGTAACTTCAATTGACACCTTATTACATATCTTTGAACAATCAATTACAACATTTAACGAGGAATCAAGGATTTCAAAATTTAGGGTTTTATACCTTTTATGCTTGATTTTCAATTCGACTTTTGATTCCTCGCTTCGGGGATTCTAAGGTCAGATAAATGACCGATCTACTATAATATTTCTAGCTTTGAGATAGAGAGAGAGTTGGTAAGAGTAAGTTAGCAATATGGCTAATTTTTATGAAATTTCTCTCTAAATCTTATATATATTGCTTGATGTTGCTTGATTTGATGTATTTCTACCGGGAGCCGATTTGGTCGAGTTTTAGAGTCACAAAGTCAAGAGAGTTGGTGACCTAATAAAGTGATAGCCATTTTTGCAAGCAATCTTATAAAAATCCCATAAAGGGCATTTTGGTCATTTCCTTAAATTTCTAGATTTTCTCATTTGATGAAACCCTTAGGGTTTAGGGTTTGAGCATACTAAAATTTAGGGTTTGGACAACTTTAGGGTTTAGGTTTTTAACCCTCACATATTTAGCAACTTGAATTTCAAAAATTTTCTAATTAAATTTTAAAATAGAAAATTTTGATTTCTAAATTATAATTAGGGCTTCCTAATTATTTTGTAATTTCCCAACCATGAATCATTATTTGCTAATTAGGACTATTTTATCCTAATTAAAATTGCTAATTTAGCACTTTAGGGTCAAATTTGTACATTATAATTTATAACCCAAAAATTAGGGTTTTAAATAGAAAAATAATATTTCAATTTTTAGAAATTAGATTTCCCAATTAGATTAGGGTTTCTACTAACTTGATAATTAGGATTTATATTTCCTGATTAACATTGCAATTATAGCAATTAAATCCACCACCGCATAATTAGGGTTCAAAATGGTCATTGTGGTTTTCAACCCACAAATTAGGGTTTCTAAAATAGAAAGTTACCATATAAAAATATAATTAGAGATTTCTAACCATATTTAAGTTTAATGAATACTTTAGGCATGCTATTAAAAATTAGGGTTGCCTAATTAGGGTTTAAAATTCCCGCTTTTGAAATTAGGGTTTCCTGCTGCATAATTAGGGTTTTAATTGTACAATTTATTTTCTAAATTTCATATTAGGGTTTTAAATCCCTTATTAAGGTTTATTAATATTAAACCTTATCCAAATAAACCATTGATCAACATTTCTATACAAATTCAAACATTACAAATAATAATACAATTATTTTAATTGTATTTTCTACCTAATCCCTATCCCAAAATTAGGGTTAGGGTTTTCTAAAGTCTGTTAAGCACAACTCTACTTGTCTAATTTCTCACCAAAAAATATATTTACTAATTCTCTAGACTCCTGGTCTCACTAATTCTCAAAGACACTATTAATACTACTAATATCTATAAAAAAAAAAAAAATTTATTCAGAAAATTTTGATTATCTCAAATCCCATTGTTAGAGTTCACATATCAGTCTATAATCTAGATACAAACATATCATTAAACAACATAAAATCTGACAGATCAAAGCCTCCCAAAACAAGGTCAGACGATGATCATGGCTTTCTGGGTTACCTAGATTTGGCCTGGTCATGCCCGATCAACTGGTTTTGACCGTTAATAACTACAAATCTAGACGTCAAATGACACTGATTCCACTTGCAGATTAAAGACCACATGAAAAGCTATATATAACAACTTTAACACATCAAGGACCATAAACGAACAATAATCTGTGGCTCCTGACATTAGCTTGTCAGACCACAAATTTTGTTCTTGGACAGTTTTGAAAATCTTTACTTTTAAAGCATTTTGATGATATGGATCCATGATGGATCAACATAGATCATCTAAAAACATCATATAACATAAGATAAACACTTAAACACAAAATTTTTCTTAGCAACTTGGATCAAAAATCAAATTAGGTTTATACCTTCTAGCTTCAAATCCTTGATCTTAATCCTCCTAACTAATCTTGGTTGATAAAAGGGTTGTTTTTCGGACTGATCTACCTTAGAATTTCGGAGGTTTAAGTGAGAGAAAGAGTTGGTGAGAGCAAGATAGAAAAATGGCTAGTTTTTGTGATTTTCTCTCTCCCAAATCTATATATAATATGATAGGTTGCTTAGATATGAGATAAAAACTGATATTACTAGAGAATTTGAGTTACTAAGTCAACATAGGTTACCAACTAAAGTTGTTGGCAAATATGGCAAGTTATCTAATAAAAATCCAAAAAGGGCATTTTTGTCATTTGCAACATAGTTTTAATGGTATTCTTGACATTTGCACAAACCCTTAGGTTTTACAACATTAGTTTCTAAAATTTCAAATTAGGATTTTAATTAGAAATATTAAAATTTCTAAATTATAATTAGGGTTTCCTAATTAAATTAGGGTTTCCTAATCCCACCAACGTTTAATAAACACATTAAGCTTGCCAAATAGGATTAGGGTTTCCTAATTAGGGTTTAGGAATCCCGGATATGAAATTAAGATTTTCCGTCATACAATTAGGGTTTCTAACTGCGCGTAAGGGTTTCTAATCCCGAGATTAGGGTTTTTAATATCTTATTAGGGTTTATTAATTTCAAACCTTTTCCGATCAATCATTTATCAAAATTCCTATACAGTACAAACACGTACTCATCAGTACAATTATTTTAATTTCATTTTCTATCGAACCCCTTTCCAGAAATTAGGGTTAGGGTTTCTAAAGCTGTTAAGCACAACTCCACTCTATTTTCTCAATCAATACACAAATTGACCAATTCTCGAGACTCGTATCACAGATGCGCAATACAATATTAACAGTCAATATTATTAAAAAAAAAATTATTCGTAAATTTTGGATTATTCAAAATCCTGGGTTATTACATTCACCCCTCCTAAAAGGATTCCGTCCTCGGAATCACCACTTTCTTATTCTCTACAATCTTTTAAAGTTGTACCATCAATTCATTTTTTCTCAACACAATATTAATTTGTGTTTCAAATTCTAACCTGTGACTTGAATCTATAAAAGAAAACAGTTCACAGAAATATCTAACTCATATTACTCGCATAATTTAAGTATTAAGCGAAATCATTACCTGTTGCCACCTCCTGAGTAGCCACTGCCTCCTACGCCGTCATGTTGAATGTACGGGCGGTTGATCTTCCTGGCTGTGTAGGTCCTCGAATTGCTAAGGTTCCACCACCGGGTCCCTTGTTAACACTTTCCTTCTCAGCATTCCTCTTTGGACAGTTCCGTACCATAAGATCAGTCGATCCGCACGCAAAACAACCTTGAATTTTCTTCGGGCTGGGGCAATTGGGTGACATATTCCCCTCTTGCCCGCAGTTATAGAAGACTCCTTTCTTCTTTAGACAAACACCTGCATGACTCTTTCCACAGTTCACACAAGGCTCTCCTCCTTTCTTATTCCCTTCCGTCTTGCTACCCGATTGGGTATTCTCACTCCACTTTCTTTTATTTGCATTACTTCCACCACTACTACCTACGTCATTGGTCTTCTTCTTCTTCTCCTGATGAAATTGAGATGCAGCTTCGCTCCCTCCTTAAGCAATTAGTGCTTTCTCCAATAAAGCCATGAACGTATTGATCTGCAATACTGCTACCTTATTGAATATCCCTGGCTTCAGTCCATTCTCAAATCTTCTTGCTTTTCGTAATTCCGTGTCCACCTGATGAGGTGCAAATCTCGCTAATTCGTTGAATTTGGCAGAAATATCTGAAACTGACTTATTTTCCTGCTTCAGTTCCAAGAACTTAACTTCCATCCGAGCTTGAATACTTGGTGAGAAGTAGTTCTCAAAGAACAATTCCTTGAATCTTGTCTAAGTCACTATAGTTGTTCCAGCTCTCGCCTGATTAGTCTCCCACCAGTAATTAGCTTCTCCCTTCATTAAGTATGTTGCAAAAGCCGTCTTTTGCTCTTCCGCTACTCTGGCGATAACGAATGCTTTCTCCATCCCTATTACCCAAGTTTGGGCTTCAATCGGATCCGTTGTCCCTTTGAATTCAGGCGGTCCTACCACTTTAAAGTCTTTGAAATTAGCCAATCTGTCGGGTGGCTGTCCTCTCGCTCTTCCTTTTCCTGGAGCTCTATTTTCTATAGCTTCGGCTATCATATTTTCAAAGTTTTGCATTGGGTCCACTTGACCTCTTTCATTATTCACTAACTGTTCTTCTCTTTGATTTCGATTCTGTCGTCTAGGCGCCATGATCTAATTTAAATAAAAAATCTTACATTAATTCCCTTTCTTTACACACATTCTTAACATAATAAGAATTCAACACATAGTTCTCATATAATCGCATATTTATTCAAATAGCACATAGTACATATAGTACTTAACACATATTACTATCCCTTTTTAAAATAATTTTAGGATTAACATACTCAACTTTACAAAAAGTTGCAATTCTCCAACTTTACACAAAAAGACATAGCTATTCCTAGTTCGTCAAACTTACCACACTTATGAGTTCAGTAACTTGACACAATTATATGAGTGTATGAACTTATCCTAGCCAGAACATTAGCGTCCATTCGCTGAGGGGTTCAAAACATCTCATATAATTATGAGTCATGAACTTACCATAAGTATGAGTTTTAAGAACTCACAAATTTATCTTAATCTTATATTTATATAGAAAATAAAGATTTCATTCATATAAACATATATATATTTACATATGTTTACAAATCCTTCTCGATATTACAACACTTAATATCATAATCTTCTACCAAAAGATACTAACGCTTAAACTTAAACTATCTACTGTCCACTCCCCTCACCAGTCTTCTTCTTGTTGGGACACTTGTTGAATCTGTGACCCATTCTACCACATGAAAAACACTTCCTCATATTCGGCTTAGGACAATGTAAAGAAATATGTTGTTCCTGCTTACAATTGAAGCACACGTTCTTCCACATCATGCATTCTCCCACGTGAGTCTTTCCACACTTGCTACAGACTTGCTTCTTCTTCGGGTTTGAATTTTCAGAGTTGTCGCTGTCTTTTTCCCTCTTTCTCTTATTCTTGCCCTTCTTGTTGGTTCCTTCAGACGATCCACCACCTTCAGTCTTCATCCTCTCCACCTGCGCCTTCAAATTTCGTTTCATTCTTGATCATTTCAGCACGCTTCGCTTCCGCCTTCCACAACTCCTCCAAGGGAAATACTTTACTCTGGAGCTCCTGGATTTCTGCAGATAATTGATCTTGTTCTTCAGCTTTAGTCTTATTCCCTATCTCCCGCTTAGCTTTTTCAGACTCCGCCTCCTCATCACTACTCAGATACATCTCACGATAATCATCATGATCACTCTCGAGATTAACCATGGGTTCATCTTTTCGCACTTCTTCCACTGATTCGCTGTGTGCTGGCACCTCAGCTACTAGTGTGACGCCCCCAAAATATAGGTATACATCACCCATCTTGATTCGCCAAATACATAGTACATAAATCAAATACAACTTAATTATACAACTGTCGTGTAAAATACGACAAAACATAAACTGAGAGTTTAATCAAGAATATTGCCTTCTAGACAATATCCACTCTCAATGGAGTCCTCATAGACAGTATACAAACTCAAATTCAATCCTCATTACATCTATTATCACATTATTTAACAGAATAGTGAGGACTACTAATGCTATCATCTGGACTGTCACTCCGTTTCTCGACTCGTCCCAGCTATATTCTCATTTCCTGAAGAGAACAGTGAAAGAAAGGGTGAGCTCAACTAGCCCAGTAAGAAATATTATGACTAAGATAATGCATAATAAATTATCATTAGTCTTCAACAATGTTAAACTGATAAAATACAATAGACATCAAGTTTAACTGCAGCAGAATAAGCAATCCATTAGAAGAGTCAAGTAGAGCATGATATCTACTAACTTCTATGATTTAAAATGTTTTCATCAATTTTTATCGCTAAGACTCGGCTTAATAAATAAACCACATCATCGAATCATCCCTGCTCTACGGGCCAAGGATATTCATTAAATCATCAATGGTCATGACTATACCGAATAATCCCTGGTCATAATCATACCAAAAACTGTCCATCAATGTACTACAGGCCACTGAGGATTTTTACCACATCATTCGTCACATTACGATTCTGATTACACTGAATAATCCCTGGTCTTAATGAAATTTTGCCCTTGAAATTTACGTACGTACCTGGTATGATGAGGATACCTTGACTTCATTTTAGATTCTAACTCTTGAGGTATAACCTTTGAGTGTTGAATACGATCATTCTTATCAAAGATTTTAACACGTATCTCCTCATACGTTAAATCTTCTATTATCTCGTCTAGTTTTAATTGAATAATGTGGTTCGGATCATCCACTTATTTACGTAACATCGATACGTGAAAAAAAAATTATGAACACGCGACATATTTGGCGGTGAAATGAGTCTATATGCCACAGTTCCTACTCGATCGAGGATTTCAAATGGGCCAATTAAATCGAGGGTTGAGATAACGCCTTCTTGAACCTTCTTCAACAGCTCGAGCCAACGTCCTTGGCACAGTATACGTTCGTTCTAGGTGAAGAAAATATTTGAGGGTTTAAAAACGGGTTTTGTATTGGGGTCAATACAAAATTCAATTTCACGCTCTAGGGGTAGGCTAAGAAGTCTTCCATAATACATCAAGAAATTTATTAACGATAGAACTATCATTCAAAACTGTGACTCTTATCCAAGACTTGGATAGTACGTCACATTGATACTTATTAACCTGCCACCATTATTCACGCGTCCGCTACAGAAAGTCTGGCTTCGGTGTATTCCACACAAGGAAGTCAACAACGAATGGATCGGGGCTCTTTACTTATGGCTTGATATGACAATGATCGACTTTAGTGGTTTGGTTACTTGAATTCGCATAACAGGTTGGTTAGGAATATGAAAGCTAATAACTTTACGAAAAGCATGATGAGTAGTTAACCAATCGATTCCTAAAATCACATCAAATGTAAGTATTTTTAAAAGAGATAAGATCGACAGGTAACGTGAAAGTGTTGATTTGAATCAAACAAGATTTATAAATAGTGGAGGTAACGAAGGTTTCTCTTAACAGAGTTTCAACAGATAAATCAAAGTCTAGTTTCTCCGGAGTCAAATTTAAACATTGAGTGCAAGTAGGAGAAATAAAAGAGTGGGTAGAACTGGTATCTAATAAGGTATAAACTTTGCAAGAGTTTATCATTAACTTACCCGTAATAACTTCGTTCGGGTTCCTCGACAAACGCTCTCACTTAAACTACCGGATTTGACTTTGCTATAGGCTACATTCCACCCTTAAGTGCTTCTTCACATTCCTGGTCCATGATTTGAATCATTATTCTCCGATCCATATCGAATTGGGGTTGACCGCTCTGCACAGGGTAATTCCGAATTCGATTTTGGATTCTCCTAATTGTTGTCCAAAAAGCAAAATCCATTTCATCTATTTTGGCCTTATTGGATCGGACATCTTTTTCTACAATATCTACGTGTCGTATGCGCTTTTACCCATGCATCATCTATTCTCCTTCGCTTCGCTTGTTTCTTCTTTCATCGAACTTTGATTATAGCATTCTCGATTCCAAACTCTAATATCTTATATTCTCGAAAAGAGTGCTTCTGTTCAAGCATCGCACATTGGGTAACACAATTTTGAATTGTTACATCTCTTTGCTCCACGGCCGCCTGTCGTTCTTCAGTCTGCTCTTCTAACTCATGAATACGATTTTGTAATTCTAAATTTTGATCATAAAATTCTTCTAATAAATTATCCTTGGGTTCCTCTTCTTCCTCACTCTCAGCTGCTACCTCTACAACTAGCTCGGGTGCAACTATTAGCTCTTCACTCTAATTTCTTCTTCGTTTGACACCACATTAACCTGATTAGTGATTAAAGGTGTCTCAATGGTCTCATTCACTCCATTGTGAACATTTTAATTAAAAAAATTAAAATTTCTAAATTACAATTAGGGTTTCCTAATTAAATTAGGGTTTCCTAATCACACCAATGTTTAATAAACAAATTAAGCTTGCCAAATACTATTAGGATTTCCTAATTAGGGTTTAGGAATCCTGGATATGAAATTAGGGTTTCCTGTCATACAATTAGGGTTTCTAACTGCGCGTTAGGGTTTCTAATCTTGAGATTAGGGTTTCTAATCTCTTATTAGGGTTTATTAATTTCAAACCTTATCCGATCAATCATTGATAAAAATTCCTATACAGTACAAACACGTACTCATCAGTACAATTATTTTAATTGCATTTTCTATCGAACCCCTTTCCAGAAATTAGGGTTAGGGTTTCTAAAGCTGTTAAGCACAACTCTACTCTATTTTCTCAGTCAATACACTAATTGACCAATTCTCGAGACTCGTATCACAGATACATAATAAAATATTAACAGTTAATGTCAATATTATTAAAAAAAAATTCATAAATTTTGGATTATTCGAAATCACGGGTTATTACAATTGCTCAATAATTGGGAAGCGATATGAATAACAGGAATTTAAAAGATTCCAAATCATGCTGAGGGTCATAAGACCTTAAACTACGTCCACGGTTATAAGTACTCTTTCAACTTAAACCTTAACAGTCATTAGACTATAGGGACTATCGTACTTAGGGTGTTAAGCCCTTCGTATGATGTATTGTGCACTCTGTCCACGATTATAAGTACTCTTTCAACTTAATCCTTAACATTCATTAGACTATAGGGACTCCCGTACTTAGGGTGATCAGCCCTTTGTACCATGTATTGTGCACAAACATCTAAATGCTTCTGCGTAATCCCCTATAAAAGGGTTGTTCATCTCAGCTTTTCAACATCTGAATCCGCACCAAAATAATTTGGTTTGGCATAACTTCTCAAGAAACACTTGAATTTTATGTTCATCTTTCAATATTCGTTTAGCTGAATCAAATAGCATAGACTTCTACAATAATTCGAACATCAATCGAAATATATATATATATATATATATATATATATATATATATCTCATATCTTAAAGAAATCTCAAAGATCCTTTTATGGCGTCATGATTATGATGTTGTCATACTACATCTCACCATAGTGGGCTGACGATCATATGATCACATCAAACACCAGGTTCCATTGCATTGATGACTTCATCGTTTATCATATCACCCGATACATATAGTTAAAATATATTTTGAAAATTAAGAAAAAATCATTTTTTCTAAGCCAAAACAAAAAAGCATAGATACTGTGAATAATAACACTTGTTTTAAAAAATTCTTTTGGTTCACTAGTATGATCCAACATTTTCAAAAATTAAAAGTATAACCATCGACATTTAAGTCAATAAATTTCAAAAATTTAGCAAAAGCTAGAAAATTTGGAATATCTAATTTTCTCATCAATTTCAATCTTTACACTAAATATTCTTGTATTTCAACTTACGGTCATCCTATATCCCCAAAGATAGTTCATCAAACTTACACGCACATTGGAAGTTCAGAACTTGCCACAATAATATGAGTTTAAGAACTTATCCTAGTGTAATTATATGTCGTCCATTCACCGAGGGGTTCAAAACATACCATATTATTATGAGTCACTTAACTTACCATATGCTTTAGTTTTAAGAACCGCACCTAATCCTAATAATATCTGACTAATCTTAATAGTTTCTAACCATCAAATATACACATGAGAAAAGAATCACCTTTTCACCCCATATACATTGATAGCGCGACACCGACATTCCAATGATTATCAATGTGATAAACTGAGTGCAACCACAAAACCCTCGCCCATACCAAGGTTTGTACAACTCAGCCATCACCTGAGTCCTTAATTGAAATCCCACCTAACTCTATCTTGCTCATAACTTGCTCTTAACTTGCTCAATACAAATTCCTCGTATCACATTATCTATAACTCCTCGTGAGTTTATCTCGTACTATATCATAGTACATTAACTTCATAGGATCAAGCTATAATTATTCAAACATTACAGACCATCTTTCTTTTATAACTTAAACTGATCACACCGTGATTTATTCTATAATCATCTCCCTTAAATTTTTTTCTTAACTCGTGATCGTTTTGTTTTACAATCCTCTTTCTTTCTTTTTTCATCATTTACGATTTCGTTTATGCTTTTAATCTTCCAGACTTTGTCTATTCATCATTATTCGTTATCTTGGCTATTGGAGTTAGGCAACTCCCATATCTTATCTTTATATCTCTTCAAGATTCTTCTTTGAATTTTCTTGTTTATATAACAATTCTTCCTTTAAGAATTTCTAACTTCATTTACATTGCTCAACATTTCATTTAAGTTCAACATTTTCATCATACGTATCCATTTCTATACTTGGTACACATCGAGACTCTAATAGTTTTAATATGGTACACTGAGTGGTTTCCCACAAACAACCAACAAACTAGGTTTCGAGTTGCTAGTTCGTATATACCTTCGCTCTATGAAGGAATCCTTTAGCCCAGATACCATACATCAAATATTAAAGAGTACAATTGTACCATACTTAAATATAACTTTTTGATTCTTAACTTCTTTATCATCTTCTCCTTTATTCTCTAAGGTTATAGCCTAGGGTACTCTAACCTAAGGTTTATAACCTACAACTTTGATACCAACTGTAACGACCCCAAAATTCATATAATTTAATTCTCGACTTCGGTCCTTAATAATAAATTCAACCTCTAATTTTACATCATTAAACGATAATACAACCATTGAAATTTGCGGAATAATTAAAATTTTCTATTACAAACTATCCTCGTTCCCAAAACCTTTAACCTTTACATCTAAATATCTCAGAATCATTTTAATACTACAATAGTTTACATCGCAAAACGATATTACAATTCAACATTAATACATTATGCGGAACCTTAAACATGGTTCAAATAATAATAACACAACCAAAGTGTATAAATCTTCAAGTATCACATCTGGTTCATGTCTTTCAAGTAACACATAACTTTACCTTAAATCATGAACCTGCAAAAGGGGTTATTTGCAAGGTTGAGCTCGACAGCCCAGCAAAATCTAACAGTTTTCATGCATCATATAGCACATAATAACATGCTCAACATATAACATACATGTTACAGTTCATATAACAAGTATAAAGATTGAGTCCTTACTCAATCATCATGCTTTAATCAATCAACATAGTCATTACTTTCAATATATATATAACACATCATGCTTTTTGCAATAAAGATTTAAAACAGTTAATCATCAAGTTCACATAGCAAATAGGAACTGAAAGACTTGCCTGATTCGTAGTTTATGAACTACAACTTAACTACTTAACGCTTATCTGCACTTCGTGTATTTCTACATAGTTATATAATCATGGATTCACATCCATTAGTCATATATTTCATACATTCTTAATATAATAGTAACGTTATATTATTTCCTAACTAGGTTTGTAAAACCTTCATTTCACTTTCTCATCATACTCTTAGAATAGCTAGGCATGTATAAGTATACCTTAACCATCCGTACTTGACATCAAATAGGTTGTGATCTATTTTCAAGTTCACATTCAAATTACTTAGCTCCATAATGATTTATTTCAATCAATAAGGCTTAACAACTTTCTTTAACAAGATTTGATGTTATAAGCTTTTAAACCATATATTTGTACTAATAAGCCTCTAATAGCATGCTCACATGTATCTATCTCATTTACATGGACATAGCATAGTTCATACTTTTAAAACATGCTTAATAACTTATGTCATGTTTGACTAGTTGAGTGCACATATCATTCATGTTTTAAAACTTAGTTTACAAAAGATAATGGAGTTTATCTTTGAAATCCTTTTATCATTAATGATGTAGTATAGCACATAAAGACAACTTTTAAAAACTCTTATCATAAGTAACTAAGTCATGATAACGTCTTCTCAAGTTCAAAACCTACCTCATGTAGCATTTATGCACCTTAGTTCTATTATATCAAGTTTCTCTTGAAAATTTTTCTAACACAAGGTCTAACAAGTTTTATCATGAACAAGACACTATAAACACCATATCATGCTCATTTATATTTTAACTCAATCATGTATATAAACCACTAAGTTCAGAACTTATAGAACATAAGTTTCTACAAGGTTTTTTTTTTCAAAATCTTTAAGTTTCTTTTCAAAACACATACTAAGTCATGCTAATGCTTTCTATTATGAGCAAGGAAATTTTATATGTCATGTATTTTATCATGCATTTCATGTTACATCACTTAGAATAACATATTACATCGTCGTGAGCACTATACTTGCGTATGTGCTCAATCGACGCCCTCCGATCGCCTCCGAATACGTAATAGTCACAAATATGACTATTTTTACCCTTCCTAAAGAACTCAAATTAAACCCCTTAAAGCACAAAAGTTGTAGATGTAAAGTCCCCGAATCCGGATACTTGAAACCCAAACTCGGTACTTCACGATACCATTTCTATGAGCGGAATAATACTAATAATATTAACAATAATATAGATTTTCAAATTTTATTTATATATTATCAGAGTTTAGTTCCTAAGTACGAAACCTTTAAACATTTGTTACATGATAATAATAATAATAGTACTTATCATCCTTATCATAAAGTTAGACTATTACATAGAATAGCTTAAACATTCATTCAAAGAACTTTCCTTTTCCCTTGTTCTTGGCGGATCCTTCTAAGTTGTTCACACTTAGTCGAAAACATTTAAATTAAGCAAGAATGAGCATTTGAGTGCCCAAAGAAGTAATATCAACAATATCGCTTAATTTGAAGGATTAAATGTTTTCTTTGAATCGAAACTTCTACAACGGATCAATAGTTGTGAAGTAAATCGGATCAATAATCAATAACATGTCATTTAAATTTCAAATTTTGAAACTACGTGACAGATTATAAATGATGATCATTTGACGGGCTATGAACATTGTTTTATATTTTTGAAAAGGTTTAAAACAGAACTTCATCTCAGAAACCGTCATTACTTACTTCTGCACGCAGGTGATCACCTGATTATGCCTGTATTGATCAATACTACATTGCTAGAACGATATTATCGTTCATCCTTTGTCCGTCAGAAGCGCATAAAATTTCCCATGATTGGGATGTTCATAATGATCTTGAATCCATACCAAAACAATTCGGTTGGATAAGTTTTATCTTGTTCAACAACAACTTTAAATATATGTCTAATGGATCAAATAGCTTAGATTTAATTTTATTTTAAGGTATACATACTAAGCAACTATAAGTATGTATCAACATGTGATAAAATATAATGATTATCCAAGTGGGGACACTTGTATAACCATGTTATAGAAATTAACGAACAAAATAAATAACTTGATCACTATTAATGTATAATAAAGGAAATTGTACAACAATTATTGTTTAATAGCTTACTTATACGTAATCATTGCATAAGTATATACAAAGGTTGAAATATTTGAACAATTGAAATGAATAGTTTAGATATTATCTTACGCATGTCCTTAGCATAAAGTAAATGCAAAGGTTTAGATACTTGCCTTGTCTCTTCAACGCTTACCACAACTTAGATATATCTTTTCTATCAAGTCCTATCATTAAATAGATCATTGTGCGATTAGAATAATATGTCAAATCATATAATCTTTGCTTATTGCGGTCAAAGACATCCCTAATCACATTGTCACATAATTTTAACACCATTGAATCACAAATAATTCACTTATCAAGTCAATCTATCTAAATCCAGATCAATTTCTGAAATATGTCGGTCTACCGACAACTTTATCGGGTAATTATCGAGTCAAAGACTCTAAACAGTTGTTCAATATTCATTTGGATAACTTAAACACCCGTCGCACTATTTTTCATGGCCTTATAATAATTTTTAAACAATTATTACCATTTATCAAAATTTTGAAATATCAGAATCATTATTAAATGATTTAAATAATAAAAAATTCTATTATTATTAATATTTAATTAATATTAAGCTATTAATGAAACCATTGCCAAAATATTAAGTTATTTAAAATAACTTAAATTATTTTTAAAACATTTATTTTACCTTTAAATGATTTTTAAAACATTTAAAATCATAATTACCATTAATATATAAATATTAATGAACTATTTATTAAAAGTAATTAATTATAACTAAAAAATATTTTTAATTTATTTTATCCCTTTTAAATGATTTTTAAATTAATAAAACCATTTTTAAACTATTTATTTAATATAATTATTAAATAAATTTAATATCATTAACTATTAATTAAATATCATTAATATTAAATTATTAATGAAATTATTCTTTAAATATTAAAAGTTATATTTTATAACTTAAAATATTTTTAAACACTTTATTTTTATTTAAAATGATTTTTAAAATATTAAAATCATTTTAAAACTAAATTATTTAATATAATTATTAAATAACTTAAATATCATTAATCATAATTAATTAATGAAATTAACCATTAAATATTAAAAGTTATATTCTATAACTTAAAATATTCTTAAATACCTTATTATTATTTAAAATGATTTTTAATATAATAAAATTATTTTAATTTATTTATTTAATTCATTTACTAAATAACTTGATCATCATTAATATTAATTTATTAATGAAAATTATCATAAAATATTAAAAGTCATTGTAGATAACTTAAAATATTTTCATATATTATAATATAATTTTAACGATTTTTTCATGTATTTAAATCATTTTTAAATAATTTATTTAATATTATAATTAAATACTTTTAATATTCCAAAAATATTAAATATTTATGAAATATTATTAAAATAATTAAAATATAATTTTAGGACTTTAAAATAATTTTTAATAATTTATTTTTTATTTTTCGTAATTAAAACCAATTAATAATAATTATTTAATAAAAATAATTATTTTTCATAAAACCGTCATTTGAAGATCGCTTTATAATGACGAGCGAACTGTCGCTATAGGTGTTCTTCATGTTCTTGATGAAACCCAGATTTTCATAGCGATCAACAAGGTATCGAGTTTGACTAAGATTTCCTATCATATCCTCGATGTTAATGAAAGCGTTATATTATTCCGATATTGAAGTACTAATGCACGACTACAAGTTACAACAACTAAAATGACCAAACAACCTATAACAAAGTAGATCTCGAGCCACGAACAAGTCGTCGGAGTCGTTTTTCATTTTCCGGTTACCCAAAAATGAAGAACAGTTCGACTGGCTCGTTTTGGGCTTCCACAACTTGCAAGATATGATATGCTTTAGTGATTTCAAAACTGCAGAATATAAACCACATGTAACACTATAGATCCATCACAAAATATCACTAAAACAACAATACAATAGCCAGATTCAACTCGGTCAAACCATGTCAGATGACATGTTCAAGTGTTTTCTGGGTTACCCAGAAAATAGCTTTTCATGTTCGTCTGGCCTGGTTTGACCATAGATTACTAATTTTCTGCCTGATTAAAAGGAGATTTTAAGGCATAAAAATGTATTGTATATACCAGACTACAACATAGATCCAACAAATTTACAAAACAATTAACAACAAGCAGGATCTGAGCCATTGAACTTCCTGTCAGATGAATCTGGCAAGTTCTTGATCGCCTGTAAAGTTCCGTCAATCTTGCCGGTTAACGATTTTGACCGTGAATAACTTGCAATATAATACGGATTTATGCATGATTCTTGACCTAAATTAAAGAGGACATACCAGACTACAAGTACAAAGCTTTAAACAACAAAAATAGTTAACATACAAAGATTAAAGAGGCCTGACATTTGCTTGTCGTTGACAACAAAATTTTCCAGATTTTCAAAACTCAAATCAAGATTTTGATGATATGGATCTATCTAAAACCAACCCAGATCGTCAAAATAACTTATAAACAACATGTTTTAACAATAAATTCTAACATCAAACAACAAAATTTTGGACAGATTCAAGCTAAGGTTTTTATACCTTTGATGTCCAAAATCTGATTTTATGTTGCTGTTTTAGTTATGGTTGATGGTGGGGCTTGGATTGGGGACTGAAATGCTAGAGATTTTCATTGGCTTTAGAGAGAGAGAGGTCAAGTATGATCTTAGTGAATATTTGGGCAACAAAATAACATTTTCTCTCTCTCAATCCTTAAATAGACAACATAGATGCATGAATGGCTGATATAATGGCTGGTTTGCTGTCAATTTTGGGCAGGTAGAGTTGTTAGGGTTAGCCAACAACTCATAACAATTGTCAAAACCTAGTCTAGTACTTAATAATTTAATTAGGGGCAAAAAGGTCATTTAATAATTCAATTTAATGGCATTTTGGTAACTTTGTCAAACCCTTAGGGTTTAACCCTTAGGGTTTAACCCTAAGGTTTAACATATAGCAAAAAAATAAAATTTAGCAACTAGGGTTTGTACAATTATAAATTTTAGTTTCTAAAATTCACAATTTAGGATTTCTAAATTATTTTATGTTTCCTAATCACATATACTTAATAATTATGTTTAAGGATTTACTAATTATAATTAAGATCACTAATTAGCAATTAAGGTACCAATTTGGTAATTAGGGTTAACAATTTACTAATTAGATTTAACAATTTGTAATTAGGGTTTACAACTTGTAATTAGGGTTTCTAATTACATTAATCATGATTATTAGAGTTTAATAACATAATTAACCTTGCCACCTAAGTAATTAGGGTTTTAATCATTATGGTTTTAAATCACTAATTAGGTTTATTTATTAAGTGATATAAAACATATTATACATGACTTTTAATCACAGTAACACAATTCTTGACAAATCAAACCTCCGGGCTAGGTTTCCGGATTAGGGTTTATTAGAAATTCAGATATAATTAGGGTTTTAATTTAATAATTAGGGTTTCCTAATTATCATATCTTGAAGTAACACATAACATATATCATATAACCCAGATATTTAATAAATGTAAGTTTCCCATTTAAATTGATAAATGAGTTAAATCAATTAATGCTAGGGTTTAGTCAATATACCATAATTGACTCAACCATCAATGATAGATAATTTTTTTTACAAAGACATTATTATAGCAATCGAAAAATCAAAATATTATAATATTATAATATTATTATCATTCCTTGATCAAAACCCAAAAATTAGGGTTTGGATTCCATATCTGATTTATCTCATTATCATTAAGTTAAAATAATTAACTTAATATTCTCGAACAAATTTATATAATGAAATAATTATTATAATTATTCTAAAATCATTTCATATATTATTTGAATAATATAAACATATAATTTCATGGAAAATAATTAATAAAACATTTCTAATATAGAATTAATTACTATAAAAATATCATTTATAATAACCAATATTTCTAAAATAGATTTATTTACAATTAATAATGTAATAATTAAATTTTTATTTATCAAACATATAATTATAATTACATATTACCTTGGCACATATCATTCATATTTATTTTAATAAATAAAAAAATTTATCATGCAAAATTTATGATTTATTTATATAGAAAATATCGGGTTGTCACAGTAGATCTATTCGTCCTCGTTCCGGATCATCTTGAATCACCTCAATCGGAGTTCGTATGAAAATGTTATGGCTATTTTAGTAAAACATGTCCTGTCAGATTTTTTTCAAAAATTGGCTAGGCAGACTACCCCCCCCCCCCCCAATTGGGGCGGGGCCTTCCAGGGCGGGGGTCCCTTCTGCTAACTCACGAATTTTGATCCCAAACACTACAGAAAGCCAAATTAGGCCTACAAACTCCTTTCTAATCATCATAACATGAGTTATACTCATCCAAATGAGTTCATTTTAGATTCTATGGGTTTGTAACTCATTAAACTACAATATATCAAATACCCAACAATTAACATAAACATTAAGTAACCCAAATAAGAATTTAAAGCTCATGTTCATACTAATTTTCATGTTTTGACAATTTAGCGAATTCGTCCACTACGAATTCATTTCTCAACCATTTCGATTCATTCAACTTTCGTTGTTTTCTTTTCTTCACATACTAACATAATCCAACATCAATTTATAGATTATAACACATATTAGACATAAAATTTTGTACTTTCTTAAGCCATTTTCATACATAACCACTGTTATTTCAATTTCTTCCTACAAACCAATTTCTTGTAACCTAATCATCAAATAGCACTCACAAATGATGATTAACAGATTATAAACCACATACATACATGTATAACTCCCATGTGATAAGTAATTTACAGAAGATGATCATAAGAATTCAAACTGTAAACATTAGAAGTAAAGTATACCTTCAAACCCTAGTTGTAGGCTTAGCAAGAGATGGTGAACTTTCCTTCCTCTTGGCAAAATCACAGAAAACTCTCTCTCTTTCTTTCTCTCTCTCTCTCTCTCTCTCTCTCTCTCTCTCTCTCTCTCTCTCAAAACCTCTGTATTTCCTCTCTTCCTCACCAAGCTCAGTACTAGCCTTAGGAAAAAGAACGTGTAACATATAATCGACTCCTCCCCCCCAACGTACGCCAGGTGAAGAAAATAAAAAGGTGTCAGCTACAATAAACCAAAAGCCATAAGTCTGCGTTTGGTTACACACAATATCTCCCATACTAGATTATTTTAATAATATTATATTATATAGTTTTTATTTGCTACACATGTAACCAATTTACATTACTTACAATGATAATTATAATAATTATAATTTTTATTATAATTCTTCTTATGATTAATAAATAATCATATATCTAATTTAATTAATAAATTAGACTTAAACATCGCTTTATTTAATTTACTTATTTTCTTTAATATTAAACAACTCATTTAATTTAATTAATTTATTAAATTAAATCTTCAAAGAATAAAATTTATCTTTGCTTTAACTTAATTATCATACACGCGTAACTAAATTATTATACCACAATTTCATAAAATATTTATTTTTCTCAATAAATAAATTATTTAAAATATTTATTCAATTCAATAAATATTTAAGATTAATTACAAAATTCATTTAATTCCTTCAATAGTTAACACAACTATTAAACCTCACTTTCCCAATATATGAATATATATTTCTCTTTACACGAGATCACATATTTCAAAATATATAGCACGTATATATACATACTCAAACTCAAAATATCTCATAACAAAAATTTTAATTATTAAATTCCTATTTTAATAACTTATAAAAATTCAGATTTTTTCAAGTTCTTTCTAACATCGTTCCCTGAAAATATTTTTATTTAAAGCAAGAGTGAGCATTCAATTGCCCAGTAAGTCATAGCAGTTGAATAAACAACTTTAAGAATTTGAACATTCTTTTAAGACTTCAATAACCGAACAAAGGTTATGAAGCCGCTTGAACAATAGGAATAATCTCAATTCCTATCATTTTAAAACATTAGTCACATTCACTTTCAAATACTTTCTTACTTCCACCTTTTTCATACACATCTTGTCTGGCTAGAATCATTAGCACAGACTTAACAATAACGGTTCATGTATAAATAGAACATGCTCGTATTGAACAGTTCAATCATAGAATAGTTCATCTCATAGAAACACCGAAGTGTTCAAATTATGGCACAAGGCCTCATACATACTACCACCTTGTACATATGTTGCACATATGCACATAGACAAACCTTCTCAAGTTCAACATCTGAGAAATTTAAGAAACTAGCATTCATGTAATATGAATAAAGTTAGGAAACTTGCCTTACGCACAGCTACAACTTACGCTGAACTGCTCACTCCAATACTTATATATCACATAAGGAAAGTAACACACACACCAATTAGTCATATACTTGACTTACGCATTGGTTTACTTAACTTTACTTCTTAAGGTTTGTGTTCTTGTAATTTAAGTTTACGCGACTAACTTTCTTTACCGGTTTACGGCTTTATGACATACGGAGATGTCTTATTTATACGTTCATCATCTTTGATGATTTACATTCTTATCTTCTTCTTATAACCTTTCTAGGACTCAAGACACATCGTGTCTCTCGCCATAGTAGACATACGGTATGGTACTCGAGTGGTTTCCCACAAATAACCAACAAACAAGTTCCGCCTCGCCTACACCGCCTTTTTCACAAAGAGTTAGATCGGTTTCCAGTTTTGTATATACCTCTGCTCTCTGAAGGAATTGTTTAGCCCAACTCCCATATGTCAACCATCAAAGATTTACGATTGTACTACAACCTAACTTAATCTTAACCTATCCGAACCATTAAACTATAATATTCGTTATGTAAATTTCTTATTCCTTATGGCTTTCTGGCAACTAAATGTCATACCTCAGGATTCATTCTTTATCGTCTAAGTAATACAGTCTTTTGTATACTCAGAACGATCATTCCATGTCAATACTATGAGGTCATAGCGTTAAACATTTTATATTAACTTATTCATATCTTACAACATCCAATTCATTCAACTCGGAACGTTATCCAAGTTATCATTACTAACTCGGCTTCTTTACATTATACATTATTATCTTTAATTCAGTTTCTTCACCATTCATGGTTAATCAATATTCTTCATTACCTTACGTTCAAACCATACACGGAGTGTAGGTTCTGCCCATTTAATATTCGCGTACACTCAACCCTCATGTCGGCTAAAGTGTTTAACGCTTACTTCATTCTAACATTCTCTATCGGACTTACATTCGGACAGTCATTAATCTAATTATAATTTGTTATGGCTTTCTTGATAATTCCTATCTTACTTACTACCTTCATCAACGTCTAATTCATACAACCATTGTACACTAAGAACGTTCACCCGACGCGAATACGATTCACGAGGATCGTTTACATATTCAACGTTCACGTTACTCGTCTCTTAATCTCTCAATCAACCTTTACCCAAGGTTTTAATCACTTTCTCTTGTTATCCATCCCATGAACCCCATGTTTATTATTCTTTCTTAATGTTGAAGCCATACGGTTCGTTGTATGCTAAGACCGATCGTTCATCCCAACTATGTTACGTT
The DNA here is from genome assembly GCA_020205605.1 of Panax ginseng. Taxonomy (NCBI): domain Eukaryota; kingdom Viridiplantae; phylum Streptophyta; class Magnoliopsida; order Apiales; family Araliaceae; genus Panax; species Panax ginseng. Next base: position 97,189,808 of record CM035129.1, read on the forward strand.
TACATTCCTTACATTCTCTATCTTTTAATCTCGTTAAATCTTTTCGTTTAACCTTTACTAAATGTTTAAATCACTTGTTTAAGTGTTACATTAGGTGAACTACATGTTCATTCTCTATCCGTACACTTCCCCCAGGAATTGAGCAATAAAAATCTCATTTCTGGGCATTGTCCTACACCCAAGACAAGAAGACTGGTCCTTACATTTTCCTTCGTATTTGCATATTTCCACTCAAGAGTAGGTGATGGCGAGCTCGTGTTACTGGTCTTGCCTCCCAAAAGCACAAAATGGCTGACTGCTTACGAGCCTGTAATTTCTAAAAATTCTTCTAAGTCTTGCACTGATTTAAGATGCTTACTTTACGATCTCATATCTTCTTCGTTATAGCTCGAAACGAGGTCATTCCAAATCCATTCTCTTCTTTATCTTATGTACTTCAACTTCCCTCAGACAGAAATCAATTCTGAATACGTTAATATGCCATTCAATTGGCTTAATCTTCCTTATTCGTTCATTTTTCGTTATTAACGTTCTTCGTCCGCTCGTCCGTAATTCGGTCATCCGAACTCGAAACTCGTTCGTTCTTGAGTCTACGACTCACGTTTTCTACGTTCTCTTACATTCTTATGAAACCTTACACGTTCGGGTTCATTTATATACTTTCTATTTCTTGTTCGTCTTTTACAAAATTTTTGCCATAATTTCGTTATAGCTAAGTTTAATCCGTTCTTCATGAAGTTTCTAACGTTCCTAACCAAGAAATAAGCAACTAACTTATACGCGATGGTTTTATACTTGTCCATCAACAACAATTTATATCTACGATGGTTTTAAATTTGTCCATCAACAACGTTCTTCGTGTTCTTCGCGTTCTTCGATGGTTCTTCGTTTTTAATCGATATTTTGATTACGATTTCACTTTTCCTTGGAATTTGATGTTATAAAACACCATTCCTTACTAATATGACCAAATCGTTCATATGATTCATTCTCATCTTTTAAATTCATTACGAATCTTATACTTTCTTAAGAAATTTATAAACTAAACTTCTAATTCTTATTTCTTCATTTTCTCATGATTTAAACCATATGAAATCATTCTTAACAAATTTTACTTCTCATTCTCATTAAGCTATGTTTTAAACATATAAAACTTAAAGAAAATTTACTTAGGGTTAGGTTTTGGATGACCTTTCTTCTTTAATCTTCCTCCGTTGGACAAAGCGTGCACTCGGGCTAGCTTTTCCTCTTATTCTTACTCTTACTCTTCATCTGAACTCTCTCTCTCTCTCTTTCAATTGTGGGATAATTTTTTCATTAACCACAAATGAGCTTAAGCTCTCCCTTTATAGATTTTCAAGGCTAAGGGTGTTTTGGTCATTTGGCCAAACCACCATACTATTCACACCTCCTTACTATTCACGTAACTTCCCTTGCAAGCTTCGTGCTTCCATCTTGCAGAATTCGTCCAACAGTTTTAAAAACTGCGATTCTCGAAATACAAATATTTAGGATATTTCTTCTTTCCTCTATAGTAACTTTTATGCATTCTTCGAAACTCCAAAAAACTGAAAAACACTTTTTGACATTAAGCGTTTTCCTTTACATTTTCCCCTAACGTAGCTAAACGAATGAAAAGTACATAACAATACTTTTCGTCGTTTTTATTTCGTCTGATTTTTGCACGTTTTTTGAGAAAAACTTTTATCGACTTATTTAACTTTTCACGATATATTATTGTCAAATCTTTCGAGGAAATGTCATTTCGACATACCGAACTCTTGGAAAGGCTTAGGTTATTTAAATCCTAACCCTTAGATTTTGTCGGGTGAATAGTGACTATTTCGTCTTTTTCCCTAGAAATATTTTTGTTCTCGAAAAAAATTTATTTTCGTCTTGAAAATTCTTACTTGTTCTGTGACAACCCAAATTTTTATAAATTATTAAAATAAGAATTTAATAATTAAATTTTTTATTATGAGATGTTTTGAGTTTGAGTATGTATATATACATGCTATATATGTTGAAATTTGATCGGGTGTGAAGAGAGATATATATATTCATATATTGGGGAAAGTGAGGTTTAATAGTTGAGTTCACTATTGAAGGAATTAAATGAATTTGGTAATTAATTTTAAATATTTATTGAATTAAATAAATATTTTAAATATTTTATTTATTGAGAAATATAAATAATTTATGAAATTGTGGTATAATAATTTAGTTACGTGTGTATGATAATTAAATAAAGTAAAGATAAATTGTATTCTTTGAAGATTTAATTTAATGAATTAATTAAATTAAATGAGTTATTTAATATTAAAGAAAATAAGTAAATTAAATAAAGTGATGTGTAAGTCTAATTTATTAATTAAATTAGATATATGATTATTTATTAATCATAAGAAGAATTATAATAAAAATTATAATTATTATTGTAAGTTGTGAGAATTGATTACAGGTGTAACAAATAAAAACTATATAATATAATATTATTAAAATAAACTAGTGGGGGGTAATTGTGCGTAGCCAAACAAGGCCTTGTGGCCTTTGGCTTATTGTAACTGAAGTAGACGTATTATTTTGCTAACGGAAGGATACGTGAGTGAAAGCCATATCAGTTATTCTTTGCGACTTATTTCTAAGGCTAAAGAGCAGAGAGAGAGAGAGAGATTGATGAGGAAGAGAGAAAATACAGTGGTTTGAGAGAGGGTTTTCTGAGATTGTCAAAAAGAGAAAGAAGGATTGCTAAAGCTCTTGTGACCATCTTGTAAAGAAATTAAGCATTGAAGGTATGAAAACCTAAGTTTATGTTTTAAATTTTTAATATTGGATTGTGTGAATTCGATATTATAATTGTTAAAATTAGTTTATGTAATCAATTGGTTGTTATCTATACATGATTGTAGTAAGAGAGTTCATGGAAAATGGTTTTGACTAAGAGAAGTGAATATTAGTGTGTATTCATATGTTATGGCTTAAGAAAGTGTGAAATTTTATGTCTAATATGTGTTATAAACTGTAAATTGATAATGGAAGTTGTTAGTATGTTGAGAAACGAAAAGAACGAAAGTTAAACGGACCAATTTGGTTGAGAAACGAGTTCGTATTGAATGAATTCGCTAAATGTGTTTAAAACATGAAAATATAACATGAACACTGAATTGGAACCCTTAAAATGATTTGTTAATATGTTTGAAGTGTTATAATTATTCTCTAGATGAGTAGCTACGAGTTTAACGAGTCCAACGAATCGAAAATCGACTAATTCAGACTTAAAACGAAAAAGATATGTCCAAAACTATTTCTATGCGAGGTCGTTAGGAAGGGTCAAAACAGTCATCTTTGTGACTGTTACATAATCGGAGGCAATTGGAGGGAGTCGGGCATGCACGTATGCTAGTGTAGTACTCTTGACGATAAAAGACGTTGTTCTAAATTATAAAACATGAATGTTAGTAAATATAATGATGCTTAACATTAATATAATAATGTATTAGATAAGTTATAGAAGCATAGTAAGCATGCACAAGAGAGGCAAATCCAAGGCAGGATTTAATAAACGTCGAAACGTCGTGATACGTGTTAATGAACGTAAAAAGTGATTTAAGTCAAATGAAATAGATATTATAAAATATGAAATGGGTTTAATATAAAACCAATAATGATTCCTAGTAAGATTTAAACACTTGAATGAATTTCGAATATTATATAAGTCAAAAACTTAACACAATCTAATTGAACATTGTACGCTAACTAATAGGAAAGATTATGAGATGTGGAGTAGAGTTTACATTACAATTACTATGTGTTGTTATGTGACTAATAATTGATGTGTATGATTATGTAATTGTGTACGGCACGTGAAGTGTAGCTAACTGTAAGCTGTTAAACGTTTATTGGTAAGCAACGATCAAGGCAAGTCTTTCAGTTCCTATTTGCTATGTGAACTTGGTGATTAACTATTTTAAATCTTTATTGAAAAGAGCATGATGTGTTATATATATGTTGAATGTATGAAATGTTAAAGTCAACTTATGACTACGTTGATTGAGTAAAGCATGTTGATTGAGTAAGGAACTCAATCTTTATACTTGTTATATGAACTGTAACATGTATATTATAATAGTCCAATGTTTATGAGATATATGTTGAGCATGTTATTATGTGTTACGTGATGCATGAAAACTATTAGATTTTGCTAGGCTGTCGAGCTCAACCTTGCAAATAACCATTTTTGTAGGTTAAGGATTGAAGGTAGACACTATGTGCTACTTGAATGACGTGGATCAGAAATAATACACGAAGATTAATATTTTAGCTAAAGTTGTTATTTCTTTATACCATAATTAAGATTCATGAGATGTACTAAATGTTTTATGATGTATAGTTTTATGTTGAGTTGTAAAGCTAATGTTAGAGTTATCGATATGTAAAAGTTATCGGATTGAAATGTAAAATTTTATATAATAACAAGTGATAAAGTGAATCATAAAATAAGATTGATTCAAAGACATGTAGATGATAAAGGTTTTGATTCAGGGAATTAAAGTAATAAAACATTAAAGTTTAAATTATTTCGCATTATATAAAGTTTAACATCGAATGATGAGGTAAAATCAGAAGGTAGATGTGTTATTAACGACCGAAGTTAATAATTAAATTGTATGAATTTTGGGGTCGTTACACGTTCATTCTAGCTCGTAGCCAGAATCCTCCAGACTTATAATCTTCTTAGGTTCTAGAACGATTAATAAACACATAGCACATAATAGTATTAATAAAAATTCATTTTATTAATAACTAATTCTTTAAACTTAAATTCTGGACAATCCGAATTTCTGGGTTATCACAGTATAGACTTCGCAAGAGTTTATGATTAGCTTACCCGTGATACTTCTTTCGGGTTCCTTGCTTTTTGGAAAGTCACGACAAACGCTCTCCCCTGAACTACTGGCTTTGACTTGTCCGAGACAACCTTTGGTGTAACCGTCCTAGCTGGACTTGACTTCATTACATGACAAAATCGAGCTAAATGACCTTCCTTTCAGCAATTGAAACACACTTTGGGTTGTTGCGTACAGTTTGAACTGATGTGTCCCTCCTGTTCGCATTTGTAGCATACGACCGATGGATGTTCTCCTTCCTTAAAAATGGGTGCTGGTGCCGATGTCTTTCCATCATTGTTGAATCTTCTCTTTTTGAAATTTCCACTTGACTTATTTCTTTTATATCTTGGTCAGGATTACCACCGAAGTAATTACCATTTCTGGCATGATAATTTCCTCCACGTTTGTTATCACCGCTTCGATGACTGTTTCTACTAGTATGACCATTATCATTTTGTTGACTGTTATCTTTTGGTTAGGCTGACTCATTATTGTGCTCCAATAACTGAGCCATATTCACTACATCTGAATATAAACAAAGTTTGTGAGAAATGAGGTATTGACGAATTTTGGGCTTCAAACCTCGTAGAAACATTCGCATTATACGCTTCTCATTATCTACCAAATGGGATGCAAGCCGGGATAACTTCGCAAACTTTTCCTCGTATTGCGATACAGTCATATTATTTTATTCAAGCTTGATGAATTCCAGCTCCATGTGACGAATACTTTTTGGAAAATACTTGTCGTTGAACAATTCCTGGAACTTCTCCCAAGACATCTTCAATGCAAAAAGATTAGTACGTTTTATAGATTCACATCAGTAATCCGCCTCTCCTCGCAACATAAAGGTGGCGAAGGGAACCTTTTGCTCCTCTGAGCATCCTAGGGCATCAAATATCTTGGTGATCTGCTTAATACACACCTCTGCCTTAAGTGGCTCTTGCAAGACCCAAATTTTTTTTATGAATAAAGATTTAATTTTCTCTAAATGTTATTTTGAATAATAAGTTGTGGATTTGATATAATGCTATAGTTATGGGTGATATGTGCAAATTTTGCAAAGTAAGCAATTTGTTATAAAATATTCGTTTAGTCGGGGAATATTCTTTTTGTCGGGGAATATTCGTACGACGGCACAATCATTGCTGGACCCCACAACGAAATTACTATCGGATATAAAAACGACATAAATAACCTTTTTATAAAAATAACGGCAAAATTCTTACCGTACCACACGATATTATAAAGTATCTCTAATTATTGATTCTTACGTAAGAAGTCACTCAGTTCATTTAATAATTTCCACAGTACTTGCTGCATAGTATCTCACATTATTGATTCAATTATTGTCATAGTATCATCTGCACAATATTTTATATTATTAAATCAATAATTGAGACGACACAGTTATTCATATTATTATTTACATTATTGACAATGTCTAGAAAGTTCTGTCGAGAAAAGGGGTTTGGTTATTTAATTACGCGCCAATAAGGAGAAATCCTTAGCGAGAAGCCCTCTTTCCTGGGAACGATCTGATTGTCAATAGTATGAGTTATAATATTAATAATGAATAATTGTTGAAAGATTGTGTTGATTAAAGATAAGAATAATATTTGATGAGTGATAGAAGTTTGTTAATTATCTTTTTAAATTGGTATTTGTTCTATTTGATTTTTGAAATATGAATTGATTTACAAAGTGGGTGGCCCTCAATTACCTTCAAATAAGGTCATTTGTTTTATTTGACAAGTTATGAAATTATTTTCAAAGATTGAAACTTATTGGCCAAACCTTTCAATTATGCAATTACTATTTGATAACTTGTGAATTAAGGTACTTCATCATTGATCAGTGCCTCTAAATTGGTACTGATAGTCTTTCCTCATTGGCCAAAACTTTTAAAATAGAATACTGATAAGTTAACACCCGTGAACTTCCTTTGAAAAATTTTCTGTGCATTCGTGATTTTCTTAAATAGTGCCCTGCCATTCTTTTAAAAATAGGATGCTTAGTTAAGAAATGAAAATCACACCAGAATCAGAGAATTCTTCTTCTATAATATTGTGCGTATTTCTTTCTAGTATAAGTATACTTTGAGTGTAGCTAATAGTGAAAGATTTCCTCAAGAATATCTCTGATATACCAGTCAGAATTACTCTCCTACTAAGGTAAAAGATATTATTTTTTTTGTAAGGAATATTATTTTTGTTCAATATTCGTAAGAAATATTATTTTCTTCCATACTCTATAGTATGTAAGTAATATTATTTCGTTTCATATTCCTAAATCTACACTTTTTTTGATAAGTATTGCATCTATACTCCTTGAAATTAGTAGAATATCCTTGAATTTTTCGCATCAACTAGTATCGTTTCACGAAAATATTTTTTTGAACTTTCTTATTAAATTTTAATCTTTTCATGTCGGGGTACTATTCACGAGGTACTATTCACTGAAGTACTATTCACGGGATACTATTCACTCAGGTACTATTCACCCTAGGTACTATTCATGATAAAATTAGTTTCTTTTCTATCCAAATTATTTTTTAATACATGAATATCATTCTTGAATTTTACTCCACAATTAGTTATCATGTTGATAATTTGGACATTCTTAAACTCTGGATAAATGAAATGATAAATCTTTAATATTTATCCTAGATCTCACTTGATTGATTTCTTATATCATTGTCATCATCCTCATGCTTATATTGTGGTGAAAGTTATCTTTGGTCTGTAGTGCATAGATGGTGTGAGCCCCCAAAATAGGTATACATCACCTATCTTGAGTCGCCAAATACATGGTACAAAATTCAAATACAACTTAATTATACAACAGTCGTGTAAAATACGACAAAACATATGTTGTGAGTTTGAATACAAACATTGTCATCTAGACAATATTCACACTCAATTGAGTCCTCATTACATTTATTATCACACTATTTAACAGAATAGTGCGGACTACTAATGCTATTATCTGGACTGTCACTCCGTTCCCCGACTAGTCCCTGATACGTTATCATTTCCTGAAGAGAACAATGAAAGTAAAAGGGTGAGCTCAACTAATCCAGTAAGAAATATTATGACTAAGATCATACAGAATAAATTATCGTTAGCCTTCAACAGTGTTAAATTGATACAATATAACAAACATCAAGTTTAACTCCAGCGGAACAAGCAATCCATTAAAAGAGTCAAGTAGAGAATAAAATCTACTATCTTTTATGATTTAAAAGGTTTTTCATCACTTTTATCGCTGGGACTCAGCTTAATAAATAATCCACATCATCACTGCACTATGGCCAAGGATATTCATTAGTATCACAACCACAAATTATCCATGCACTACGGGCCAAAGATATTCGTGTATTCATCAATGGTCATGATCATGCCAACAACTGTCCATCAATGCACTACGGGCCAATGATGACTTTTACCACATCATTTGTAACATTACGGTCATGATTATACTGATTAATCCCTGGTCATAATCATACCAAGTCCATCTATGCACCACAAAAGCACAGATGACTTTCAACATAATATAAACATGAGGATGATGACAATGATATAAGAATTCAATAAAACAAGTTCAAGAATTAATTTATCCAGAACTAATAACGTCCAAATTGTCAACATGATACTTCTTTGTAGAGTAAAATTCAAGAATGCTCGTAAGAATATTTCCATGAAAAGATACTGGATGAAGCGCAAATATCAAGGATATTCCACTAATTTCATTGAGTATAGAAGTTAAAACTTTAACCAACTGAGTATAATAAAGAATGGAATAACAAAAGAAATCACCAAGCATGCGATAGACCGCATGCATGTGTTATTCAAACAAAATAATAAATAATCGGAATTCAGTCATGCGTAAACGCATGTATGTAATATTCCAATGTATAATAAATAATGGAACCGTGTCAAAGTAAATTCGCACCGGCAGTGATGTTCCAATGTAATAATAAATAATTAATTCAGTCGCAAAATAAACGCACGTATAGGATGTTCCAAATGTAATAATAAAGAATGGAATAATGTAAGAATTTCACCATGTATGCGGTATTTAGCATGATGGTGTTATTCCAATATAATGATAAAGAATTGAATAATGTAAGAATTTCACCAAGTATAGGGTAGATCACAGATACAAAGTTATTCCAATGTAATAAAAAATGGAATAATGTAAGTTCTCTTCATGAATACGAAAAGAAATAATACCCTTACCTTAGAACAACTAGATATAGGAGTAGTGAAGAAGTAGCAGAATACTTTTCTTCTTTCTCTCTATAGTTTCTCTCTCTAGAGTTTCAAAGAATTCGTAAGAAATAATGAAGGAATGAGCTTCTATTTATAGGAGAATGGACCTAATAATAACTAATTCTGAATCGGTCCAGATTAATTTACTTTTAAACTAGACGGTCTGCAGATTGGTTTACTATAAAATATTCTAATAAAACAAAATCTTTTAAATAAAATATAATATATTCTATTTATAATCTAATAAAACGAATAACTTTATAAAAGTATTCTTTTTTATATAAAAAAAGATTTTACTATGAAAAACACTATGCACATTACACTATGCAAACACTATGCATAATAAAATATAATATATTCTATTTATAGTCTAATAAAACGAATAACTTTATAAAAGTATTCTGTTTTATATAAAAAGATTTTACTATGCAAAATACTATGCATAATAGAATATAATATATTCTATTTATAGTCTAATAAAACGAATAACTTTATAAAAGTATTTTATTTTATATAAAAAGCTTTTCTATTTTATTACATTAATAATACTAATAAAAAAAAAATTCATCATCATTATTATAATTCACACTATTAATCGACCAGGTCGTTCCCAGGAAAAAGAGGGCTTTCTAATAAGGATTTCTCCCTATTAGCGCGCAATTAGGTGACCAAACATCTCCTTAGCAGAACTTCTAGACATCGTTAATATTGAAAACAATAATATTAATAACTTCGTCGTCCAATTATTGATTTAATAATATATAAAATATCGACAATAATTGAATCAATTAACGTGAGATACTATGCAACAATTACTGAAGCAATAATTGAACAAAACTGAGTGACTTCTCACGTAAGCATCAATAATCAATACTGCAGCTACTATGCAACCACGCATATTCCCTGTACTTTTAACACCGGGTGTTTCAACGAGCTAAAAGATAAAACTTTCGCCGTTATTTTCATAAAATATTTTTGTCGCTTTTCTCAATTCGACAATAATTACGCTAGGGATCCAACAATGATTGTGTCGTCGCATTTAATATTCCCTCGTTAAAACGAATATTCCCCACCAATCGAATATTATATAACAACTTCATGTACTTTGCAAAATTTATAACTATTACCCACAACTATAACATTATATCAAATTCATTCTATAATATTCAAAAATAATAATTATAGAAAATTCATCTTTATTCATAAAAGTTGGGGTCTTACAGATGGACTGTTGATTGGTATGATTATGAATAGGAATTGTGTATTGGTATAATCATGAGCTGTAATGTTACAGACAAATGATGTGGTAAAAATTCCTCTGTAGCCCGTAGTGCATAGATGGACAGTTGTTTGGCATGATCATGACCACTGGTGATACTAACTAATAAATGTGGCCCGTAGTGCATCGATAATTCGGTTATGTGGATTATTTATTGAGTTCTGTTATAAAGATAAAATATTGATGATGAATTTTGAAATCATAGAAGATAGTAGACATCATGCTCTACTTGACTCTTCTAATGGATTTCTTGTTCCGTTACAGTTGTTGATCTAAACTTGTTGTCTATTGTATTCTATCAGTTTTTACACTGTTGAGGACTAAGGATAATTTATTCTACATTATCTTAGTCATAATATTCTTTACTGGGCTAGTTGAGCTCACCCTTTTCTTTCATTGTTCTCTTTAGGAAATGAGAATATAGCTGGGACTAGTCGGGGAATGGAGTGATGGTCCAAGATGGTGGCTATAGTAGTCATCGATATTCTATAAAATAGTGTGATATTAATTGTAATGAGGACTTATTTTGAGTTTGGATATTATCTACGAGACAATATTTGTATTAAAACTCACAACTTACATTTTGTCGTATTTTACACGACAGTTGATAATTGTATAAATTAAGTTTGTATTTGAATTTTGTACCATGTATTTGGCGACTCAGAATGGGTTGTATAGACCTATTTTGGGTGCGTCATAGTTGGTATCAAAGCTTAGGGATATGATCTCTAGCGGATATCTGAGGCTAGAACTAGGATGGGAGAGACGAGTAAATCATTCGCTAGTTTATCCTACATAAGTTTATTTGTTATTTAATTGGTCAGTCGGAATATAGGGATAATATGTGGCATGTCAAGTAACCCTTGTTTTGTGGTAGTGTTTGAAAATGGCATCAGAAAATTTTGAGATAAGCAATGAGCACATGAGACCGTTGAGACACCACAAATCAATAACCAGGATAATGTGCATCAGGAAGGCAATAATCCTCATGTAAACAACAACACCGACCAAATGATGAACGATGAGATGTTTAGGAGTTTTCTACAATTCATGTAACACCAAACAAGAGAGATTCCTGTTCAAAATGCAGGTGGAATCAATGGAAACTCACGGCTGGTCACTGCTAAGCAATTCAAGGAGCTGGGACCGCCGGAGTTTTTAGGAAAGCTAGAGCCACTTAAGGTAGAGACGTGGATTAAGCAGATCACCAAGATATTTGATGTCTTGAGATGCTCATAGGAGCAAAAGGTTCCCTTCGCCACATTTATGTTGCGAGGAGAGGCAGATTACTAGTGGGAATCTGTAAAACATACTCATCTTTTCGTACTAAAGATGTCTTGGGAGAAGTTCTAGGAATTGTTCAATGACAAGTACTTTCCAGAAAGTATTCGTCACATGAAGGATGTGGAATTCATCAAGCTGGAACAAAAAAATATGACCATATCGCAATACGAGAAAAAGTTTGCGGAGTTATCCAGGTTTGCATCCCATTTGGTAGATAATGAGAAGCGTATAACGCAAATGTTTCTGCGAGGTTTGAAGCCCAAAATTTGTCAATATCTCATTTCTCACAAAGTTTATTTATATTCAGATGTTGTGAATATGGCTCAGCTATTGGAGCGCGATAATAAGTCAGCCCAACCAAAAGATAACAGCCAACAAAACGATAATGGTCATACTAGTGCAAATAGACATCGAAGCGGTGATAACAAACGTGGAGGAAATTATCATGCCAGAAATGGTAACCACTTCGGTGGTAATTCTGGCCAAGATAATAGAAGAAATGAGTCAAGTGGAAATTTCAAAAAGAGAAGGTTCAATAATGATGGAAAGATAACAGCACCAACACCCATTTTTAAGGAAAGAGAACGACCACTAGTCGTATGCTACAAATGCGGAGAGGAGAGACACATTAGTCCAAACTGTACACAGCAACCTGAAGTATGTTTCAATTACGGAAAATAAGGTCACCTAGCTCAATTTTTTCATACAGCGAAGTCAAGTCCAGCTGGGATGGTGACACCAAAGGTCATCCCCAGATAAGTCAAAGCTCAGAGTTCAAGGAGAGCGTTTGTCGTGACTTCCCAAAAAGCGAAGAAAGAACCCGAACGGGTTATCACGGTAAAGCTAATCATAAACTCTCATAAGTCTATACCTTATTAGATACCGGTTCTACCCATTCTTTTATTTCACCTGCTTGTGCTCAACGTTTAAATTTGACTCCATTGGGAGAAACCTTCATTACATCCACTATTTATAAATCTTGTTTGATTTAAATTGACACATTCACATTACCTATTGATCTCATCTCTTTGAAAATACTTGCATTTGATGTGATTTTAGGGATTGATTGGTTAACTACTCATCATGCTAAAATTAATTATTTTCGTAATGTTGTTAGCTTTCATATTCCTAACCAACCTATTATGTGAATTCAAGAAACCAAACCACTAAAGTCAATCACTATCATATCAAGACATAAAGCCATTCGTTTATTAAAAAATGGATGTCAAGCTTTCTTAGCCCATGTCATGGATTTAAACAAAAATACGTCAGATTTGAATGATATTTCTATTGCTAATAAATTTCCTGACGTATTCCCTAAAGAACTTCCTGGCCTACCCCAGAATGTGAAATCGAAGTTTGTATTAACCTTGAACCCGGTACAAAACCCATTTCCAAAACCCCATATCAAATGGCTTTTATTGAAATTCAGGAGTTAAAAATCCAACTACAGGAATTGTTAGACATCAGTTTCATTCGTCCTAGTACATTTCCTTGGGGTGTTCCTGTTTTATTTGTAAAGAAGAAAGATGGGAGTATGTGACTTTGCATTGACTATCGAGAGTTGAATCATGCCACCATCAAAAATAGGTACCCGTTACCTCGCGTTGATGACCTATTTGACCAGTTGCAAGGTGCTAAATTCTTTTCAAAGATCGATCTTCATTCCAGATATCATCAGTTAAAGATTAAAACTGATGACATTCCAAAGACTGCTTTCAGAACTCGGTATGGGCATTACGAATTCCTAGTCATGTCTTTTGGATTGAGTAATGCTCCTACTACCTTCATGGATATGATGAACCGAGTATTCAAGGAATATTTAGATCATTTGGTGGTTGTCTTTATTGATGACATCCTCATATACTCCAAAAGTTGTGAAGATCATGAGCAACACTTGAGGCTGATACTCCAAAAGCTTCGTGAAAGCAGGCTATATGCCAAGTTGAAGAAATGTGATTTCTGACTTGAGGAAGTAGCATTCCTTGGACACATGATATCAAATTATGGAATATCAGTTGATCTGTTGAAGATTGAAGCAATACAAAGTTGGGAGCAACCTAAGTCTGTAACCAAAGTACGTAGCTTTCTAGGCTTAGCTGTTTATTATCGGAGATTCGTGGAAGGATTTTCTTGAATCGCCACTCCATTAATTCAGTTGACTTGAAAAGATACTAAATTCGAATAGAGCGAGGAATGTGAGAAGAGTTTCCAAAAACTCAAGAGGAGACTCATTTCAACACCTGTTCTAACAATACCATCAGGTTCGGAGGGATTTGTCATCTACAACGATGCTTCAGGCAGAGGTTTAGGATGTGTTCTCATGCAACATGGAAAAGTCATAGCCTATGCCTCACGACAACTCAAAGAATATAAGAGGAATTATCCTACTCATGATCTAGAGTTGGCAACAGTCGTTTTCGCGCTAAAGATTTGAAGACATTACCTGTATGGGGAGAAAGTGGAGATCTATACAGATCATAAAAGCTTTAAATATTTCTTCACCCAAAAGGAACTTAAGATGGGGCAACGACGTTGGCTCGAGCTATTGAAAGATTACGACCATACCATTCAATATCATCCTGAAAAAGCGAACATGGTAGCTAACGCGTTGAGTAGAGGATCATATGTGGGTACGAGTGCGATATTGTCAACACAAAGGCCCATTTTGTATGAATTACAAAGGATGGAGATAGAGTTAAAGACTTCAGGGACCCATGTGATGATGTCAAATATACGAGTAGAACCGACTTTAATCGATAAAGTTAAAGCTGCTCAAGCTACAAACCCGGAGCTGATGCGTATTGATGAGTGAGTTTTATACATATGAATTGAGTGTGTTTGAGCTTAATATTTTGGATGTTTTTAAGTGTTTGTGTCTATTCATGTATGTTTTACGTTGTTTTATAGGAATTGGGATAAAAGTTACTTGGATCGACGTTCGGGGTGGCTAGATTCGCATTTTTGGCTTGCTATTTACACAGCAGTAACTTCAGAGCCAATTTGAGTATTTCTCCGGACCTTATTTCGAAACCCTCAAAGAATGAAAATTGTAGATCTATGTCTCCTCTTTCCGGAACATCTTGAATCATCAAAATTGGAGTTTCTACGAAGACGTTATGGCCATTTTTCAAAATGGCGCTGAAGCAGAAAAATTTCCGGAAAAAGTGGCCAAAGACCGGGTGCCCATTTCAGCCTATACCCAATTTGGGGTGCTAGAGGGCGTTGTTCCAAGACCATGCCCAAAGGATTTAGACATCGGGAAGAGTTTGGTAAGGCTTGAACGCATTTTGGGGTGAATTTTGACAGTTTTTTGACTCCAAATTGGATTGGGTTTGTTCCTAAGCTAAAAATTGGACTTGTAACCTATAAATACATGATGTAAGGCATAAAATAGAGAGATTACATAGATTAGACTAGATAAAACACTCTGTTAGATTAGAATATAAACCCTATTTCTTAATTAGCCATTTGAGATTGAAGCAAATTGAAGAATACTAGAGATCCAAGAGCAGAGCTCAGCAAGAGGGAGCATCGATTTTTCGACAACAATTCTATTCTTCTCTCTCTTATCATACTTTTATCTTTTAATGTCTATTCAGTTGTGGATTCTTGGTTTTAATTCATTAATTATGAACTAACTATTTTATTAAGACTACCAATTGAACCTTTTATGTCTATAAATTAGTTATTCAATTTATTCCAATTATTTATGTCAAAGTGAATTGTTTATCTTATCTTGAGCTAATTGATTAATTATCTGATCAGTAATTACCTTGTTACTCTGAAGGAATTGAAAGAGGAATTCTAGGGTTAGAATCGGGCATGATAACATGTGACTTAGTTATTTGCATTTACTAATAATTAGGTTCGTGAATTGAATGGAAATATATGTTCACCGTATGTAACACATAAGGAATTAGAATCAAGGAGTTTAATTCAAATTGTTTTGCATAGAATATAGCAAGATTAATCTGGATTAAATAGAAGTCAATTGATCACTTGAAAAGGACTTTTGGCATTTGAGAATTCTGTTAACAATTCAAGAGGGCATAATAATTGGGATAATTGGATAATTGATTTATAGTTCATAATCGGGGATATTGAAGTCTTAATCTTTATTTATTTGAATTCATTTATAAAGCAATTCGCTTTAATTAGTTAATTTAGTTTTCTTAATTAGAAAAATCACAATTTGCAATTGTTTAAATAAAATTGATTTGGTTAAGAGTTAGTACTTGGTAATTTTTATTAAATAATTCCTCGTGGGAACGATACTTTACTTTCACTTTATTACTTGTCGACCGTATATTTTTGCACGTATTCATTGATTGCGAAATCGACCAACAAGTTTTTGCGCGCTCATGGGGAATTAGTTTAATATTTTTTACCAATATTAATTTCAATCAAATTAGTCTTAATTTAAACATTTTTATTTTTATTTTTTTTTAATTATCTTCCTATATTTCTCTCTTTTCAGTACCATGGATGACTTTATGTATCAATGGCCATACACTAACATGACTCAACCAAGGGAAACATGGATTGATGGACTTAATACATTTTCTCAGAGAGCCAATACAAATTGAGGCAAATTCAAGACGTTGGAGGTTATCGCAATTTCAACAGAGTCGAAGGATGGCAAACATTACTCAACCAATGGAAACAGAGATTGACGGACTCGCGACACTTTCTGCATTGTCAGCACAAATTGAGACACTTTCGAGGAGGTTAGACGCTTTTGAAGCACAACGTCATCATAGTGTAGCGGTTACTTGTGATTATTGTTCTGGAAATCATATGAGTCATCAATGCGCCATCAGTTTTGAGCCGGTACAGTATGGTGGTGATTACCCCAACAATTATGTCTATCCCAACAACTATTATAAGGATTGGGGGTATCACCCGGATTTTTCATGGAGCCATACTCATCAAGATCAATTTTATGCTCCAAGTCCAACATACCCACCGGATTTCTCGTGTCCACCTCCACTACAACATGAAGAACATTCAAATTGGGAGGAAGCTTTGTCCAAGTTCATAGCTTTAGGTGAGGAGTGGAGGATTAATTGAGAGATATTGAGTTAGAATTTTATGAACCAAATGAAACAACTAACCAATGCCTCAAACATTTGTCCTCAATACACTTGGCCCTATGACATGGATTCCGAGACTGATGGAGAGCCCGAACAAAATCTGCAACTAGATGAGCCACAAGATGTTGAAAGAGAGAAAACAATTGAGAACCAAGAAAAGGAGATCGACGAAGATTAACTGTAATATTCAACGAAGATGAACCGATTTCATTAGTATCCCATGTGCCTCCTCCACCAAAGTTCAATAATCCGGGCAATTTTGTAAAACCATGCCCAATCGGCGCTTATGTAAATGCGCTCAAGAAAAAGCTCTTTGTGACATAAGAGCTAGTACAAAATAGGAGTCATGGTGGGATGAAAAGGAGAAGATAGAGGAAGATTCCATTATGTTTATTAAGCTTCAATGCCCTAATCTGGTAATCGACATAATGGAGGAAACACCTAGTTTTTGGACGTTCTTAATGGGGAACATATATACAAAGTGCATGCTAGGTGACTTTCATTCAAGGGTCATTACTAATGGGAACATCCCAAAAGAGACATTGTTACTGATGGATGGAGGGTTCCTCAATTTTCAAGAGGGAATTGATAGAGAATTGAAGAAGTCAAATAAGACTATAAAACAAGCGCTTATCGGGGAGGCAAACCCAAGTTTAATTTTTATTTTTAGGTTTTATTAGGTTTTATATTAGTAGTTTTGAATTTACATTTATTTAGAATTTAATAAAATTATGTCTATCATGGTTTATAGGTTATTCAAGTCAAATTCAAGTGAGATGCCCAATTTGTTCCATGTGCTTAGCATATTCTCCAAACTTAGTGGACAAGGAGGAAGATTGTTATATTTTCGTGGAAGTCCTCTACTCTACTTTTTTTCTATTTCAAGTTTCGAGGACAATGTCTAGTTTAAGTTTGGGGGCACTTTAGTGTCAGATCGCATATAGTTAGTTATCCGCATGGTAGTTCATTTTTTTATGTGTTAGCATTGTGTTTTTTTTTAGGTTGCATATAATACATGGTAGTTATTTCCATATTCATATATGTGTTGCATTAGTATGTGTTCATGTAGTATAATTGCATTTTTTTTACATGAATCTGTGTGATCGGTTGGTGTGGTCTTAGCTCGGCCTATGATAAGATTGATTTTTAATTGTTAACTTGAACAATGTTGATAATTGATGATGAGTTCTAATTTTAATCATGATGATAATCTTAGCCTGTCTGAAACTTATGTAACTAGATAGCACTTAAAGTTTAACTGTTTTGATCCACTTGGTTCAAGGGTTTCATAATTTGTTAAAATTTAAGGAAATTAGTGAACTGGCGGTAAAGGTTGGAATGACGTAAAAGCTTGAATTTGGGGGAATCTATGGGGTATATATATACAAAATGAAAATGAAAAAAGAAGAAGAAAGAAATGATAAAAAGAAAAAAAAATAGAAAATCCAGAAAAAAAAAAAAAGAGAGAATAAACACCGTGGCATGCTTGTCTAGTTTTGTGGCCTTTGTTACTTGAGTAAGTAAGCCCGGGGGATTATCTTTACACCTAGCGCCTCTAAGGTCTTAAATGGCTTGGGAGTCGTTGGGTCGAAAGCTCATTAAGGTAGCAATCGAAAAGCCTAAGAGAATAAGACATTGCACACAACCATTAGAGAAAAAATAAAAAAATGAATAAAACACGAGAAAGAGCAAAAATGCCCTCATGATTGAATAAAAGTAGAAATAAATCTCAGATTTACCCTTAGACTTGGTAATTGCTTAGTTTTAACCGGAGTTGTCATGTTCACAAAAGTAATTGAATTGAACCAAATTTTTCTTCTAAGAAGTTTGTTATGTGATTATCTTGAACTGTGGTCAAGAATGGTTAACAAGCACACACACACAACATGGGTGATGACCGGTTTGATTGACTAATCGGTTAGAAAGTTATGGATTTTGACTTGATTGATATATTGTTTGAGTACCAATGGTATCTTTGAGGCATGTTGCTATATATTTTACTGATTTATTACTGGGTTCGTAGGTATATTAGGAAGTAGATCATGCATATGCATTCATGTAGTTGAGTTTGGTTGTTTCTTTTTTAGTTCTTTTGTGTTTTTGCTTGAGGACAAGCAAATGTTTAAGTTTGGGGGTATTTGATGAGTGAGTTTTATACACATGAATTGAGTGCGTTTGAGCTTAATCTTTTTGATGTTTTCAAGTGTTTGTGTCTATTCATGCATGTTTTACGTTATTTTGTATGAATTGGGACAAAAGTTACTTGGATCGACGTTCGGGGTGGCTAGATTCGCGTTTTTGGCTTGTCATTTACACATCCGTCACTTCAAAGCCAATTTGAGTATTTCTCTGGACCTTATTTCGTAAAACTCAAAGAATAAAAGTTGTAGATCTACGTCTCCTCTTTCCAGAACATCTTGAATCATCGAAATCGGAGTTCGAACTAAGACGTTATGGCAATTTTCCCAAAGGACGCCGAGCAGTAAAATTTCCAAAAAGTGGCCAAAACGCCGGGCGCCCATTTCAAGCCTATGCCCAACGCGTGAGGTGCTAGGGGCGTTGTTCCAGTTGCCATGCCCAAAGTCACAGTGTCGGGAAGAGTTTGGTCAAGCTTGGACGCTGCTTTTGGGGCTTAATTTTGACACTTTTTTGACTCCAAATTGGATTGGGCTTGTTCCTAAGCTAAAAATTAGACTTGTAACCTATAAATACATGATGTAAGGCATAAAATAGAGAGATTACATAGATTAGACTAGATAAAACACTCTATTAGATTAGAATGTAAATCCTAGTTCTTAATTAGCCATTGGAGATTGAAGCAAATTGAAGAACACTGGAGATCAAGAGCAAGAGCTTCGAGGGAAGCATCGAGATTTGGTTACAAATGATTTATTCTCTCTCTTATCATACTTTTATCTTTTAATGTCTATTCAGTTGTGGATTCTTGATTTTAATTCATTAATTATGAACTAACTATTTTATTAAGACTACCAATTGAACCTTTTATATCTATAAATTAGTTATTCAATTTATTCCAATTATTTATGTCAAAGTGAATTGTTTATTTAGTCTTGAGCTTATTGATTAATTATCTGATCAGTAATTACCTTGTTACTCTATAAGGAATTGAAAGAGGAATTCTAGGGTTAAAACTGGGCATGATAACATATGACTTAGTTATTTGCATGATGAATAATTAGGTTCGTGAATTGAATGGAAATATCTGTTCATCGCATGTAACACATAAGGAATTGGAATTGAAGGAGTTTAATTCAAATGTTTTGCATAGGAATATAGCAAGATTAATCTGGATTAAATAGAAGTCAATTAATCACTTGGAAAAGGACTTTTGGCATTTGAGAATTCATGTTAGCAATTCAGTAGGCATAATAATTGGGATAATTGGATAATTGATTTATAGTTCATAATTTGGGATATTGAAGTCTTAATCTTTATTTATTTGAATTCATTTATAAAAGAAATTCTGTTTAATTAGTTAATTTAGTTTTCTTAATTAGAAAAATCACAATTTGCAGTTGTTTAAATAAAATTGATTTGGTTAAGAGTTAGTACTTGGTAATTTTTATTAAATAATTCCTCGTGGGAACGATACTGTACTTTTACTTTATTACTTGTTGACCGTGTATACTTGCACGTATTCATTGATTGCGAAATCGACTAACACGTATGAAGAAGAAAGTACAAGAAGGTGTTATTCCAGACGTAAGAATAGACGAAGAAGGAATACTTTGAGTCAACTCTAGACTTTGTGTTCCTAACAACTCTGATTTAAAGTATAAAATCATGATGGAGTCACACAACACACCGTTTGCAATCCATCCTGGGAGTACCAAAATGTATCGTGATCTTCGACATACATTTTGGTGGTGCAATATGAAGAGAGAGATAGCGGAGTTTATCTCAAGGTGTTTATCATGTCAACATGTCAAGGTGGAGCATCAAGTATCAAAAAGTCCATTGCAACCACTTGAAATTCTAGAATGGAAGTGGGAGCACATTAAGATGGATTTTCTTACTGGTCTTTCCAAGGTTTCTCAAGGCATAGATGCAATTTGGGTCATTATCGATAGATTAAACAAGTCTTCTCATTTCTTACCTATACAAGAAACTTATTCACTTGAACATCTTGCTCCTATATACATAAATGAGATTGTAAGACTGCATGGTATGCCAATATCCATAGTTTCTGATCGAGACACAAGATTCACTTCACGATTTTGGGTCATTTTGTAGAAAGTTGTGGGCACGGATTTATTTATCTGGGTCAGATATCATCCTCGTATTTTGACGGAGCGTTGGAGAGGACTATTAAAACTCTTGAAGATCTATTAATACTATGTGTCCTAGACTTCAAAGGAAGTTGGGACAAATACTTGCCATTAGTAGAATTCTCCTACAATAATAGTTATCAAGCAAGTATAAGCATGGTTCCATTCGAGACATTATATGGATGAAAGTATCGTTCTCCAGTATGTTGGGACGAGGTGGGTGAAGCAACATTGTTGGGACCAAAATTGGTACGCAAGACTACGAAAAAGACTCAAATGATCCAGCAACGTATACAAACCTCACAAGATCGACAAAAGAGTTATGTTGATCTTCATCGAAGGGACGTGGAATTTAATGTTGGAGATTATATATTGTTATGTGTTGCTCCATGGAAAGGAGTTACGAGATTTAGAAAAAGAGGAAAGCTCAATCCTTGATTTATTGGTCCATTTGAAATCCTCGACCGAGTAGGAACTATGTCCTATAGACTCGCCTTACCACCAAGTATGTCTCATGTTCATAACGTTTTTCACATATCTATGTTACGTAAATATGTGGAAGACCCGGACCACATTATTGAATTAGAAATAGACAAGATAGCAGAAGATTTAACGTATGAAGAGGTACTTGTTAAAATCTTGGATAAGAAGGAACATATTCTTAAAGGTTATACCTCAAGTCAAAGTTTTATGAAAAAATCACGATATTGAGGAAATGACCTGGGAGTTAGAATCTGAAATAAAAACAAGGTATCCTTACCTCTTCGACATACCAGGTACGTACACCAATTTCAAGGACGAAATTTTATAAGAAAGGGAGGTTGTAAGACCCCAACTTTTTTATGAATAAAGATTTAATTTTCTCTAAATGTTATTTTGAATAATAAGGTGTGGATTTGATATACTGTTATAGTTATAAGTGATATACGCAAATTTTGCAAAGTAAGCAAGTTGTTATAAAATATTAGTTTAGTTGGGGAATATTCTTTTTGTTGGAAAATATTCGTACGACGACACAATCTTTGGTGGACCCCACAACGAAATTACTGTCGTATATAGAAAATGACAGAAATAACCTTTTTATAAAAATAACGGCAAAACTTTTACCTTTAACTGTTGAAATCCCCGGTGATAAAGGTACAGTAATACTCATTGTTGCACAGTAGCACACGGTATTGTACAATATCTCTAATTATTTATTCTTACATAAGAAGTCACTCAGTTCATTTAATATTTACAACAGTAGTTGATGCATAGTATCTCATATTATTGATTCAATTATTGTCACAGTATCATCTGCACAATATTTTATATTATTAAATCAATAATTGAGACGACACAGTTATTCATATTATTATTTGCATTATTGACAATGTCTAGAAAGTTCTGTCGAGAAAAGGGGTTTGGTTATTTAATTACGCGCCAATAAGGAGAAATCCTTATCGGAAAGCCCTCTTTCTTGGGAACGATTTGGTTGTCAATATTGTGAGTTATAATATTAATAATGAATAATTGTTGAAAGATTGTGTTGATTAAAGATAAGAATAATAATTGATGAGTGGTAGATGTTTGTTCAATTATCTTTATAAATTGGTATTTGTTCTATTTGATTTTTGAAATATGTGAATTGATTTACAAAGGGGTGGCCCTCAATTACCTTCAAATAAGGTCATCTGTTTTATTTGATAGGTTATGAAATTATTTTCAAAGATTGAACCTTATTGGCCAAACCTTTCAATTATGCAATTACTATTTGATAACTTGTGAATTAGGGTACTTCCTCATTGGTCAATGCCTCCAAATTGGTACTGATAGTCTTTCCTCATTGGCCAAAACTTTCAAAATAGAATACTGATAAGTTGAAACCTGTGAACTTCATTCAAAAAATTTTCTATGCATCCGTGATTTTCTTAAATAGTGCCCTGTCATTCTCTTATAAATAGGATGCTTAGTTAAGAAATGTAAAACACACTAGAATCAGAGAATTCTTCTTCTATAATATTGTGCGTATTTCTTTCTAGTATAAGTATACTTTGAGTGTAGCTAATAGTGAAAGATTTCCTCAAGAATATCTCCGATATAACAGTCAGACTTACTCTCCTACTAAGGTAAAGGATATTATTTTTATAAGGAATATTATTTTTGTTCAATATTCGTAAGAAATATTATTTTCTTCCATACTCTATAGTAAGCTGTGAAGTAAGCTGAAGCAACAATAAACAACATATCATTTTGATTTTAAAATTTTAAAACTATATACTGACTATAAATGGGGATCAGTCGACAGACTATGAACATTTTTTTCTATTTTCGAAAAGGTTAAACAGAACTTCATATGTAAATCGTCATAACTTACAAGCACGGGGGTGATCAGCCCGTTATGCCCTGTATTGATCAATACTACATGTTCGAACGATATTTTTATCTAGCATATCTGCCTTAGGCACATAAAAGTTTTTCAGATTCGGGATGTTCATATTAGTCTAGAATCCAAACCAAAATAATTCGGTTGGATATAATAAAGTTCTATCTCTTTCAACAATATTTTTAAATCTATGCCTAGCTGAATCAAATAGCTTAGACGGCTTTTAAGTTAATGTATACATACTGGAAACCAATAAGTATGTATCAACATGTGATAAAATATAATGATTATCCAAGTGAGGTCACTTGTATGACCATGCTTAGAAATTAACGAACATAATATATATCTTGATTTATAATAACAGATTTAAAGAACTTGTACAATAGATTATAATTTAATAACTTACTTATACAAAATCATTGCATAAGTATATACAAGGTTATGATATTTGAACAATGAAAAAGAATAGTTCAGATATTAGCTTATACGTGTCCATTGCATAAAGTAAATGCAAGGTTAAGATACTTGCCTGATCTGCTGCTTATACAACTTAGTTTTATCTTTTATATCAAGACCTATCATTAATAAGATCATTCTATCGATTAGAATAAGAAAACATAACATATAGTACTGCTATATGCAATCAGCACATAACCTAATCACATTGTCACATATATTTAGCAGTAATTGGATCACAAACAAACACTTATCAAGTCAACCTATCTAAGTCAAGATCAATTTCTGAAATATTTCAGGGTACCGACGGCTTTATCGGTTAATTATCGAGTCTAAAACTCTATCCTGTAGTTCAATATCCATTTAGACTATTTAAATAACAGTCTTATTATTTTTGAATGACTTATAATAATTTTTAAACAATTATTATAATTTATCATGATTTTTCAAACACCGGAATCATTATAAAATGATTTAAATATTAAATAATTCTATTATCATAAATATTTAATTAATATTAAAATATTAATGAAACCATTGCCAAAATACTAAAGTTATTTATAATAACTTAAAATACTTTTAAAGTATTAATATTACCCTTATATGATTTTTAAAACATTTAAAATCACTTTTAATTAATTACCATTAATATTTAAATATTAATATATTATTTATCAAAATATTAAAAGTCATTTATTATAACTTAAAATATTTTAATTCATTTATATCCTTTTAAATGATTATTAAATTAATAAAACTATTTTAAAACTATTTATTTAATATAATTATTAAATAAATTTAATATCATTAATATTAAATTATTAATAAAATTTACCCTTAAATATTAAAAGTTATATTTTATAACTTAAAATATTTTAAACACTTTATGTTTTATTTAAAATGATTTTTATACTATTAAAAAATTTTTAAACTAATTTATTTAATATAATTATTAAATAAATCTAATATCATTAATATTAAATAATTAATGAAATTTATTTTAAAATATTAAAATTTATGTTTTATAACTTGAAATATTTTTAAATACTTTATTATCATTTAAAATGATTTTAATATAATAAAATCATTTTTAATTAATTTATTTAATGTATTTATTAAATAAATTAACTATCAATAATATTCAAATAAATACTAATATTTATGGAAAATATGTGAAATTATTAAAAGTTAATTTTTATAACTTCAAATAATTTTTTAAATACTTTTTATAATTTTCAGAAATTATTTTCTATTTTTAAATAATTTTTGGAAGATTAATTAATTAAAATTAATAAGTCTGTCGCTAAAGCTTTTAGCGACAGAAAGTGTAGTCTTAGGTGTTCTTAAGCCTCAAGAACATTCATAGATAGTGATAAAGGTACCTACTTTGACCACGAATATATGTCCCCAAATTTTATGAAATGAAAGTATTCAATTTTCTTATAATTATTATTTTATTTAGTAAATGGTTAAATTGATAAAGGTTAAAGTTAAGGGTGATATTTGAAAATTTTGCAAAGTAAGCAAAGTTGATATAAAATATTCGTCTGTGGTCGGGGAATATTCGATTGGTCAGGAATATTCGCTTTTAATAGGAATATTCGCTTTAATAGACATACGACGACAATAATCATTGGTGGACCCCACAACGGAAGTATTGTCGAGTTAGAAAAAATGATAAAAATATCTTTTATAAAAATAACTATGCTAAAGTTTTACCGTTAAACCGCTGAACTACCCTAGTAGTAAAAGTACAAAGAATACGCGTGGGTCGCATAAGAGTTAGACACACATTGATTATTGATGCTTACGTGAGAAGTCACCATTTATACTCAATTATTGCTATAAGAATTGTTGATAATATCTCTCATATTATTGATTCAATTATTGTCACAAAGATCATCTCGTGATAATATTTATATTATTAAATCAATAATTGAGACGACAAAGTTATTCATATTATTATTTGCAATATTGACGATGTCTAGAAAGTTCTCGCCGAGGAGAGGTTTGGTCACCTAATCATGCGCCAATAGGGAGAAATCCTTATCTGAAAGCCCCCTCTTTCCGGGAATGATCCGTTGTTAAATATCAGAGTTATAATATTAATGATGAATAAGTTCGTGTTGATTAAAGATGAAATTGATATTTCCATTGTGTTGGGATTATTAGTGTTAGTGGAAATCGACATCTATTCCGATAATAATTGATGTCCTGGAGGTTATATCGACCAATCGGGTAATTAATCTGATAAATGAGCAATTAATTGCTATTAATTCACATGCTTATAACTATTTGTTCACATGTGTACTATTGATTCACATGCATGTACTATTAGGGGAGGTGGTGCAAGATTGATAATACTTGCATGACTAAATTAAAAATGGAGGTATAGATGAAGGTACTATACTCGTAATTATTTTTTTCACATGTATAGAACTATCGAGTCACATGATTGTACTATTGATTCACATGATGTACTATTAGGGAGGTGGTGCAAGTTTGATAATACTTGCAGGACTAAATTAAAAATGAAGGAAAAGATGAAGGTATTATACTCGTAATATTTTCGAGCCCCAAAACGCAAAATTATCGAAACTATATTTTCCTATAAATAAAGCTCATTCTTCCTTCATTCTCACCAATTCACTAAGACTCACAAGAGCAATTATAGAGAGAGAGAAGCTATAGAGAGAGAAGAAGAGAGAAGAAGAAGAGAAGTCTCGCTACTTCACTATTCCAAAGATCCATTTCTTCCGAGGTAAGGGGTATTATTTATTTCATATTCTCAAAGAGATATTATTTTTCAGATTCGTATGAATATTATTTTCGCTCAATATTCGTAAGAAATATCATCTTCGCTCAATATTCGTAGGATATTATTATTTTCGCTCAACAAATGTAGTGGGTATTATTTCTTTCAGATTCATGAAGAGAGTTATTTTCTTCAATACTGTAAGGGGGTTATTATTCCATTCTTTATTATTCTCGTTGAATAACTCGCTCACGCGACTACCGCATGCATACGGGTGAAATTCTTCATTTATTCCATTCTTTATTATTCGCTGAATAACTCTGCTACACGCGACTACCGCATGCATGGTGAAATTCTTCCGTTATTCCATTCTTTATTATTCTGTTGAATAACTCTCGCCTACGCGATTACCGCATTGCATGGTGAATGACCCTTCATATTCATTCTTTATTAAATTGTGGAAATGATCTCTCACGTGATTTACCGCATCATGGATGAAAATCCATTTGCAGCTTTTCAGATATTCTATTATACCAGTATGAGATATCCTTTTTTTTTTACTCATATGGAATATCGCTTTTCTATTTTCCTATTTTACTTTTATGAGTACTATTCATATATACTATTCACTATTACTATTCATAAAGTACTATTCATTCAAAGTACTATTCACTAAGTATTCATATACTATTCACAAAGTACTATTCATAAAGTACTATTCATAAAGTACTATTCATCAAAGTACTATTCACTTGGTACTATTCACCGGTACTATTCACTATTCATTCACCTCAGAGTACTATTCATGATAAAAAATTGATTTCTTTTCATTCAAATCATTTTTGATATAATATCATTCTTGAATTTTACTCCACAAAGCAAAGATCATGTTGATAATTTGATATTTTTAAACTCGATAAATTTAAAGTCTTTAATATTTATCCTTGATTTCGCTTTGATTAATGCTTATATCATTGTCATCATCCCTCATGCTTATATTGTGATGAAAGTCATCTTCGCTTACGCATGCATAGATGGATCGTTGATTGGTATGATTATGACCAGGATCATTCGGTATAATCATGACCCGTAATGTTACAAATGATGTGGTAAAAGTCCTCATCGGCCCGTAGTAGGTATCGATGGACAATTATGTTGGTATGATTATGACCAGTGATTATTCTAGATAATCATGACCATCGATGATTACATGAATATCCTCGCCCAGTAGCAAGTGGGATGATTCGATGATGTGGTTTATTTATTGTCGAGTCTCAAATGATAAAGTTGATGAAAAACTTTTTAAATCATAGTAGATAGTAGATATCATGCTCTACTCGACTCTTCTAATGGATTGCTTATTCCACCGCAGCTTGTTGATCTAAAACTTGTTGTCTATTGTATTCTATCGCTTGTTATATCGTCAAGGCTAAGGATAATTTATTCTCGCATTATCTTAGTCATAATATTTCATCGGGCTAGTTGAGCTCACCCTTTTCTTTCATCGTTCTCTCTCGTGAAATGAGAATATAGCCGGACCTAGCTCTGGGAACCATGGAGTGATGGTCCGATGGTTGTTTTTTAGTAGTCCTCACTATTCTATGAAATAGTGTGATAATAATTGTAATGAGGACTCCATTGAGAGTGGATATTGTCTAGAAGACAATATTCTTGTTTAAACTCTCAACTATGTTTTGTCGTATATTACACGACAAAGCTTTGTATAATTAAGTTTGTATTTGATTTATGTACCATGTATTTGGCGACTCAAGATGGGTGATGTATACCTATTTTGGGGGCGCACAATTGGTATCAAAGCTTAGGATATGATCCCCGGCCGAGATGTGAGACAAGAACTAGGAGGGGAGAGACGGGAATTCTTTCGCTAGTATGACCTACCCTAAGTTTATTTGGTATTTAATTGGCTCACGTAGTATAGGATAATATGTGATATGTCAATTAACCCTTGTTTTGTGGCAAAGTTTGAAAATGGCATCCTAAAATGTCGAGATAAGAATGAAGCACATGAGACCGCTGAGTCACCAACGATCAATACCCAGGATAATGTGCATCAGGAAGACAATAATCCTCAGGTAAACAACAACACCGATCGATGATGAACGATGGGATGTTCAGAGGCTTTATGCAATTCATGCAACATCAGACGAGAGAGACTCCTGTTCAAAATGCAGTGTGGAAACACCGGCAACTCTCTGATGGTCACCGCTAAGCAGCTTCAAGGAGCTGGGACCACCGTAGTTTTGGGAGAGCCAAAACCACTTAAGGCGAGACGTGATAAAGCAGTATCACCAAGATATTTGATGTCTTGGGATGCTCCGAGGAGCAAAAGGTTCCTTTGCCACCTTCATGTTGCGAGGAGAGGCAGACATCGGTGGGAATCAAGAAACGACTCACCGCCGCAGACCAAGATGTCTTGGGAGAAGTTCCAAGAACTGCTCAACGACAAGTACTTTCCCAAAGTATTCATCACATGAAGGAGGTAGAGTTCATCAAGTCGAGCAAAACAATACGACCGTGTCGCAAAGACGGGCTAAGTTTGCCGAGTTGTCCCGCTTTATCCCCCACTTGGTTGATAATGAGGAGAGAATGACGCGATGTTTCTAAGAGGTTTGAAACCCGAGATACGCCAATACCTCATTTCTCACAAACTTTGTTTATATTCGATGTTGTGAATAGGGCTCAGCTTATTGAGCGCCGATAATGAGCCAAAATTTCCCAACCAAAAGATAATGACCAACAACACGATAATAATCGCATCAAAGCAGGCAACGACCATCTAACAACGATAACCATCGTGAAGGAAATTATCAGCAAGAAATGGTAACCACTTCTATGGTAATCATGGCCAAGATAATAGAAGAAATGATTCAAGTGGAAAATTCAAGAAGAGAAGATTTAACGATGATGGAAGACGCTTAAGAGAAAACCAAAGACCAAAGAACAAATTCTAGGGGAGGAGAACGACCGCCAGCTTAGATGCTACAGATGCGAGAGAGGGACACATAAGTCCAAACTGCTCACAAATTTCCAAGGTATGTTTTAGTTGTGGAAAAGATGGTCACATAGCTCAATTTTGTCTCAGAGCAAAATCAAATCCAAATTGGACTATGGCACCAAAGGCGACATACACAACAAAACAAAGTCTGGTGGTTTCAGAAGAACGCATTTTTTGACTTCTCAAAAAGCGAGTAACCCAAACGGTTATCACTAAGTTAGTTAATCATAAACTCTAGCAAAGTCTATACCTTATTAGATACCGGCTCTACCCATTCTTTTATTTCTCCTACTTGCGCTCAACGCTTAAATTTAACTCCGAGAGAAATTAGACTTTGACTTATCTCGCTGAAACTCCGTTAGAGAAACCTTCATTACATGTGCTATCCAAGTCTTGGATGAGAGTCACGCTTTTAAATGATATTTCTATCATTAATAAATTTCCGACGATTCTCTAAAGACTTCCTCGCCTACCCCCAGAGCATGAAATCAAATTTTGTATCAATTCCAAAGACAAAACCCATTTCTAAAACCTTAA
The DNA here is from genome assembly GCA_020205605.1 of Panax ginseng. Lineage (NCBI taxonomy): Eukaryota > Viridiplantae > Streptophyta > Magnoliopsida > Apiales > Araliaceae > Panax > Panax ginseng. The sequence goes on from CM035129.1 coordinate 97,220,048, forward strand.
ATATTTCTTCACCCAAAATGAACGATAATGCGCCAAAGACGCTGGCTCGAGTCATTGAAGATTACGACCATACCATTCAATATTATCATGGAAAAAGCGAACGTGGTAGCCGATGCATCGAGTAAGAGATCGATGCATTTATTTATTGTAACGTTGTTAACACAAAGACCCATTTCATATGACTTACAAAATGATAAAGATAGAGTTAAAGACTCTAAGGACCCACGTGATGATGTCAAATAATACGAGTAGAATCGACGTTAATCGATAAAGTTAAAACCGCCAAGCTACACACCCGGAGCTGATGAATGTGAAGAAGAAGGTTCAAGAGGGCGTTATTCTAGAAGCAAGAATCGACGAAGAGAGTAAATCTCAACCCTCGATTTAATTGGGCCATTCAAAATCCTCGATCGAGTAGGAACTGTGGCCTATAGACTCGCTTTTACATCGCCAAGTATGTCACGTGTTCATAACGCTTTTTCACGATCGATGTTACGTAAATATGTGGACGAATTCAACCACATTATTGAATTAGAACTAGACGAGATAGCGTAAGATTTAACGATGAGAGATACCTGTTAAAATGTTGGATAAGAATGAATATATTCTACGCTCAAAGGTTATACCTCAAGAGTTAGAATCTGACGAGGTATCATCATCTCTTCGACATACCAGGTACGTACGTAAATTTCGAGGGCAAAATTTCATAAGGAGGGAGATTGTAAGACCCCAAATTTTATGAAATGAAAGTATTCAATTTTCTTATAATTATTATTTTATTTAGTAAATGGTTAAATTGATAAAGGTTAAAGTTAAGGGTGATATTTGAAAATTTTTGCAAAGTAAGCAAGTTGATATAAAATATTCATTGTGTCGGGGAATATTCGATTTTATCAGGGAATATTCATTTTAACAGGAATATTCATACGACGACATAATCATCGGTGGACCCCACAATGGAAAGTATTGTTGTAGTAGTTAGAAAATGACAAAATATATCTTTTATAAAAATAACTAACTATTAAAAGTTTTACCGTTAAACCGCTGAACTACCCTAGAGTAAAAGTACAAAGAATACGCGCGGGTTGCATAAGAAGACACCTGATTGATTATTGATGCTTACGTGAGAAGTCACCATTTATACTCAATTATTGCTACAAGAATTGTCGTGATAATATCTCTCATATTATTGATTCAATTATTGTCACAAGATCATCCGCATAATATTTTATTATTATTAAATCAATAATTGAGACGACAAAGTTATTCATATTATTATTTGCAATATCGACGATGTCTAGAAAGTTCTCACGAGGAGAGGTTTGGTCACCTAATCAAGCGCTACCAATAGGAGAAATCTTTATCTAAAAGCCCCTCTTCCTCGAATGATCCGTTGTTAAATATTGTGAGTTATAATATTAATGATGAATAAGTTCGTGTTGATTAAAGATGAAATTGATATTTCCATCAGGTCGGGATTATTAGTGTTAGTGGAAATCGACATCTATTCCGATAATAATTGATGTCCGGAGGTTATATCGACCAATCGGTAATTAATCGATAAATGAGCAATTAATTGCTATTAATTCACATGCTTATAACTATTTGTTCACATGTGTGTACTATTGATTCACATGCATGTACTATTAGGGGAGGTGGTGCAAGATTGATAATACTTGCATGACTAAATTAAAAATGGAGGTATAGATGAAGGTACTATACTATAATTATTTTTTCACATGTATAGAACTATTGAGTCACATGATTGTACTATTGATTCACATGATGTACTATTAGGGAGGTGGTGTAAGTTTGATAATACTTGCAGGACTAAATTAAAAATGAAGGAAAAGATGAAGGTATTATACTCATAATATTTCGAGCCCCAAAATGTAAATTATCAAAACTATATTTTCCTATAAATAAAGCTCATTCTTCCTTCATTCTCACCAATTCACTAAGACTCACAAGAGCAATTATAGAGAGAGAAGCTATAGAGAGAGAGAGAAGAAGAAGAAGAATAGAAGTCCGCTACTTCACTATTCCAAAGATCCAAATTTTTTTCTAAGAGGTAAGGGGTATTATTTATTTCATATTCTCAAGAGATATTATTTTTCAGATTCGTATGAATATTATTTTCGCTCAATATTCGTAAGGAATATCATCTTCGCTCAATATTCGTAGGAATATTATTTTCGCTCAACAAATGTAAGGGGTATTATTTCTTTCAGATTCATAAAGAGAGTTATTTTAAGGGGTTGTTATTCCATACTGTAACCTTTGTTATTCCATGGTCCAATTCTTTTCCATTCTTTATTATTCGTTGAATAACCTCGCTCACGCGACTACCGCATATATGGTGAAATTCTTTTTTATTCCATTCTTTATTATTCTCGTTGAATAACCTCGCTCACGCGACTACCGCATGCACGGTGAATGACCCTTCAGATTCATTCTTTATTAAATTATGGAAATGATCTATCTTACACGTGATTACCGTATCATTGCGATGAAAATCCATTTGCACTTTCAGATATTCTATTATACTCGTATGAGATATTCTTTCTTTGTACTCATCATGGAATATCGCTTTTCTTTTTGTATTTTCTTTTTACTGTACTACTATGTACTATACTATTCATATACTAGTACTATTCACAAAGTACTATTCATGAAGTACTATTCATAAAAAGTACTATTCATAAAGTACTATTCATTACTATTCACTATTCACCCGGTACTATTCACCCTGAGTACTATTCATGATAAAATTTGATTTCTTTTCGGTCAAATCATTTTTGATACAATATCATTCTTGAATTTTACTCCACAAAGCAAAGATCATGTTGATAATTTGATATTTTTAAACTCGATAAATTTAAAGTCTTTAATATTTATCCTTGATTTCGCTTTTAATTAATGCTTATATCATTGTCATCATCCTCATGCTTATATTGTGATGAAAGTCATCTTCGCTTTACGTGCATAGATGGACCGTTGATTGGTATGATTATGACCAGGATCATTCGGATAATCATGACCCGTAATGTTACAAATGATGTGGTAAAAGTCCTCATTGGCCCGTAGAAAGGTATTGATGGATATGACCAGGGGTATAATCATTATACTCATTGATGATTACATGAATATCCTTGGCTCGTAGTGTGACGCCCCCAAAATAGGTATACATCACCTATTCTGAGTCGCCAAATACATGGTACAAAATACAAATACCATCTTAAATATACAACATGATCTGAGTTTTAATACAAATATTGTCTTCTAGACTGTATTCAAACTCAAAATAAGTCATCAATACATTTATTAACACACTATTTCATAGAATAGTGAGGACTACTAATGATATCATCTGGACCGTCACTCCGTTCCCCAACTAGTCCCTGCTACGTTCTCATTTCCTGAAAAGAACAATGAAAGCAAAAGGCTGAGCTCAACTAGCCCAGCAAGAAATATTATGACTAAGATAATGTTGAATAAATTATCGTTAGCCTTCAACAGTGTTAAACTGATACAATATAACAAACATCAAGTTTAATTGCAGCAGAATAAGCAATCCATTAAAAGAGTCAAGTAGAAAATAAATTTACTATCTTTTATGATTTAAAAGGTTTTTCATCACTTTTATTGCTGAGACTCAGCTTAATAAATAAACCACATCATCCATACACTACGGCTAAGGATATTCATTAGTATCACAACCACAAATTATCCATGCACTACGGGCCAAGGATATTTGTGTATTCATCAATGGTCATGATCATGCCAACAATTGTCCATCAATGCACTATGGGCCAATGAGGAGTTTTACCACATCATTTGTAACATTACGGTCATGATTATACCAAATAATCCCTGGTCATAATCATACCAAGTCCATCTATGTACTACAGGCCACAGATGACTTTCAACATAATATAAGCATGTGGATGATGACAATGACATAATAATTCAATATTTAAGTTCAAGGATAAATTTTAAAGATTTAAAATTTTAGTTTATCCAGAAATCAATAATGTCCAAATTGTCAACATGATACTTCTTTGTGGAGTAAAATTCAAGAATGCTCAGAAGAATATTTCCATGAAAAGATACTGGATGAAGCGCAAATATCCGTGATATTCTACTAATTTCATGGAGTATAAAGCCAAAACTTTAACCAACCGAGTATAATAGAATATATGAAACCGCAAATGGATTTTCGCCGCCATGCAGTAATCCACGCCGATGCATCATTTCCACAATTTAATAAGGAATGAATACAAAGGATCATTCACCATGCATGTGGTAATCCACATACACAAAAGTTATTCCAATAGAATAATAAAGAATGGAACTGTGTCATGCGTAATCCGCATGCATGTGATATTCTAAATGTATAATAAAGCATGGAATAACAACAGAATTCACTGTGCATGCGATAGACCCGCATATACAAAGTTATTCCAATAGAATAATAAATAACGGAATTGTGTCATGCGAACGCATGCATAAAGATATTCCAATGTAATAATAAATAATGGAATTCAAATACAGAACGCATTACGCATGTGATATTCCAATGTAATAATAAATAATGGAACTAGTCATGCGTAAACGCACGCATGTGATGTTCCAATGTAATAATAAAGAATGGAATAACAGTAAGAATTTCACCATGTATGTGGTACTTATGACGTGTTATTCCAACATAATAATAAAGAATGGAATAATGTAAGAATTTCACCAAGTATAGGTAGTCATGCGTACAAAGGTTATTCCAACAAAATAATAAAGATTGGAATAATATAAGTTCTCTTCATTAATACAAAAGAAATAATACCCTTACCTTAGAAGAAATTGGATATAGGAGTAGTGAAGTAGCGTAATACTTTTCTTCTTTCTCTATAGTTTCTCTCTAGAGTTTCAAAGTGAATTAAATAAGAAATAATGAAGGAATGAGCTTCTATTTATAGGAGAATGGACTGAACAGTAACTAATTCATGAACGGTCCAGATTGATTTACTTTTAAACGGATTGGTTATGATTAGTAGTCTAGGTTAAGTGTTTGTGTATGAATGAGGCTTGAATGCCACTTTTCTCTCTCTTGATCTATAAATAATATGGTGCAATGCATTTGGCTGAACTAAAAGGTTGATTACTAGAATTAATTTAAGTCACATGGAGTTGTTAGAGTTGGTGAACAACTCAAATTTTATCAAGATTTGCAAGCAACATAATAAAGAATTGAAAAATGGCTTTTTGGACATTTGGCTTTCAAATTAAATGGCTATTTGGTAATCCTTGACAAACCCTTAGGGTTTAACCCTAAGGTTTGGCACATAAGTATTGTAGGATTTCTAATTAGATCTAAAATAAAATTTAAAGTTTCTAAAAATACAAATTAAGGTTCCCTAATTAGATTAGTTTTCTTAATGATCTAGACTTACAAATTAGGTTTAAAGAGTTACTAACTAGCATTAAGATAACTAAATTAGCAATTAGGATTTCTAATTTAATAATTAGGGTTTCTAATAATTAGGGTTCTTAAATAATAATTAGGGTTTCTAAATATTAATAAGGGTTTTCCCTAATTTAGATTATAATTCTATCACTTGTTATTAATCACATTAACATAATTTCTGACTGATCTTAAACTCCGGCTTAAGTTTTAAATTAAGGTTTAACAGAGTATTGCTAGGGTTTGGTCATGATACAACATAATTGACCAACCATTATCGGTACACACATACAGTACATATTTATAGCACTGAAATATAATTAATATAATATTATTATTCTCATTCCTTAGTCAAAATCTAGAATTAAGGTTTGGATTCCATATTTGATTTTTCTTACATATATAGTATTATTAATTAAGTTAAATAATTAACTTAATAATCTAAAATAAAATTCATATAATAAAATAATTATTATAATAATTCTAATAATCATTCCATATATTATTAAATAATATAATAATCATATTTTCATAGAAAATAAATAATAAAAATATTTTTACTACCAAATTAATTATAAAAAATATAATTTATAATGGTCAATAATTCTAAAAATATTATTTAAAATTATTCATATAATAAATAAATTTTATCACATAAATACAGAAGCTTTACCTTATACATAAATACAGAAGCTTTACATTTCCCCGTGTTCACGCTTCCTGCCTCCATTCTTTTTTTTGGACAGTCCTTATCCTTATGTTCCATCGACCCACACAGAAATCACCCACTGTTCATCCTAGAATTGGGGCAGTTGGGAGAGATATGTCCCTGCTGCCCAAACTTATAACAAACAAACTTTCCTTTCAAACATTCCCTTGATTGATTCTTCCCGCAATTCTCGCATTGTATCGCCTGCTTTTTTACACCTTCTTGCTTGACCTGTATGTTCCCAAAGTTGTTCCCTTTTCTTTTCACATTCTTACTCCCACTATTAGTTTCCACCTTCACAGCTCCCTCGACTTTGCCTTTGTTCTTTTTCTCCTTATTATAGAGGCTCATGGCATCACTCCCTTCCTCTGCTATAATAGTTTTTTTCTAAAAGTGCTGCAAAGGTATTAATCTGCAACACCACCACCTTGTTATAGAGCCAAGGTTTTAATCCCAACTCAAACCTTCTTGCCTTTCTTGCTTCCGTATCAACTTGATGCGGAGCGAACCTAGCTAATTCATTGAACTTTGCAGCATACTCCGCAATAATCATGTTCTCCTGCTTCAACTCCAGAAACTTAACCTCTATCCTAGCCTGCATACTAGACGAGAAATAATTCTCGAAAAACAAAGTCTTAAACCTAGCCCAAGTTACCACACCTTCTCCTGCCCTCACCTGATTTGCCTCCCACCAAATATTCGCCTCTCCTTTCACCATATAGGTGGAAAAGGCTTTCTTTTACCCCTCAGCTACCCTAGCTATCACAAACTCTTTTATAATTTCTTTAACCCAAGTTTGGGCTTCTACAGGGTCAGTTGTACCTCTAAATTCTGGCGGTCCTACAGCTATAAAATCTTTGAAGTTTGCCAAACGATTGTTTGGTTGATTCCCTGCGGTTGGCATTCCCTGCAGCATAGCCTGAGCTACCATGTTTGCAAAGTTCTGCATCGGGTCTAGTTGTTGTCCCCCAGTGTTATTGACAGATTATTCTACCCTTTGATTTCGAGTTTGACGTCTTAGCGGCATTATCTGGTTAAATAAGACAATAAATTATTCTTTACATTCTAAACCTTATATAAGTTTCACGTATCAAACTTATTTCATTAATCAAACATAGATTCATATTCATTCAACTATTTCATAGTACTTTATATAACATAGCACATACTGTTATCCCTTTGCGACCATAAAAGATAGGATTTGATGCTTTAACTTATACAAAAGTTGAGAATATTACATTACACAGACATACTTATCACATATATTACATCAAACACACCTACTTAACAGTATCTATACTACCTATTCACTACGCCTTTTTTTATCTTGGACAACCTTTCGCCTGATGACCTTCTATCCCACAAATAAAACAGACACCTTGCTTTAGATTGGGACAATGAGGAAAAATATGTCCCTCATGTCCACAATTGTAGCAAACATTTTCCCCTTCCCTGCATCAACCTTCATGTTTCTTAGGTTCTATCCGTTTAATATTTGCGTACCCTCAACCTTCACGTCGGTTAAAGTGTTCAACGCTGACATTTTATTCTAACGTTCTCATCTGACTCACATTCGGCTTCCATTAATCTTTTTACCATTCATTACGGCTTTCTTGTTACCATTTTTATCTTACTTAATACTTTCGTTATCCATTACTTGAACCCCATGTTCATTAGTCATTCTTAATGACCAAGCCATACCGCTTTGTTGTATAAGCTAAGATCGTCAGATATCGCAAACAACATCATTGCGTTTGCGCTGGCCTCTATACTCTTTACACTTATCTCTCACTATCATGACATAACATCAAAAGGTTATTCATTACCCTCGCCACTCAACGCTTAAGGAATCACAACCATAGCAATCCTCCACGCTCGCTTATCGTAATTCACGATCCCTGATATCGGCCCGTAATCCGCATTTATATTCTTTCTCTTTTACTCTCATATAATCTTTTCGCTCGACCTTCATTAAAGGTTTAATTCACTAAATTAAGTGTTACATTTGACTTAATCTTATGTTCTTTATCTTCCCATACGCTTTCTCCAAGAGTTGAAAGCGCTTAAAAGCTCTTCTCCGGTTTTTCCCTACACTAGTATCATGCATACCACTCTCCCTTCTATTTCTCGCACGCAAGACGAGTTTATAGTACCTTTCTCTCGGTCCGGGCGTAGAACCACCACTTTTACATAGCATGGTTGAAATAGCATGCCAAGCCCTAATTCTTGATAATTTCTTCTAAGTGTTAACTTCATTTTGAGACGTTACTTCCCGATCTCATAACTCCTTCGTTATAACTCGGAATGAGGTCATTCCAAAGCCATTCTCTTCCTTATCTTATGTACTTCAATCCCCCTTGGATAGAACTTCATTCTGCATCCATTAACGTGCCATTCGATTGGCTTGATCTTCACCCTTCATTAATTTTACGTTTTTAACGCTCTTTGTTTGTTCGTTCGTAATTTGGTCATCCAAACTCGGAATTTATTCATTCTTGAGTCCACGACTCACATTTTCTATGTTCTCTTACATTCTTATGAAACCTTACACGCTAGAGTTCATTTATTAACTTTCTAATTATCGTTTGTCTTTTACGAAATTTTCGCCATAACTTCGTTATAGCTAAGTTTTAATCTGTTCTTCATGAACGTTTCTATCGTTCCTAACCAAGCAATATGCATCTAACTTATACGTGATGGTATTAAACTTGTCCATCAACAACAATTATCCTACGATGGTTTTAAATTTGTCCATCAACAACGTTCTTCGTGTTCTTCGTTCGTTCTTCATTTTAATCGATATTTTGGATTACAATTTCACTTTTTATTAGAATTTGATGTTATAGAACATTATTCCTTACTTATTTCATCTACTTATTGATATAATCAACTCAGATTGTTCTAATTCATTACAAAACCTATACTTCCTTAAGAAATTTATTTACTAAACTTCAAATTCTTATTTTTCTTATTTCTCATGATTTCAACCATATGAAATCATCCCTAACATTATCTACCTTTTATTCTCATTAAGTTATGTTTAAAACATATAAAACTTAAAGAAAATCTAACATAGAAGTTAGGTTTTAATACCTTTCCTCTTTATTTTTCTTCCGCTAGCCAAAACTGGCGATTTGCTAGCTTTTCTATTTCATGAACATTTTTGATCCGATCAATCATGCTCATGCTCTTCCTGCTCTCTCTCTCCATCCGAATCCTCTCTCTCTCTCTCTAGTGTAGGATTTTCCAAATCCCATTTAAATGAAATCTAGCTTCCTATTTATAGATTTTCCAAAGCTAGGGCAAAATAGTCATTTCACCCCTAACCTCCTTACTATTCACACCTCCTTACTATTCATTACTTAAATGTTAAGTTAACTTAGCCCTTAAGTCTACTTAGCCTTTAAGTTACGTGATTCCGTCTTTCGGGTTTTCGTCCGACAGTTCTTGTCCGACCAATTAAATACCAAATAAACTTAGGTAACTAGCGAAGGAATTCCCCGTCTCTCCCCTCCTAGTTCTTGTCTCACATCTCGATCAGGATCATATCTCTAAGCTTTGATATTAAATCGTGACGCCCCCAAAATAGGTATACATCACCCATCTTGGGTCGCCAAATACATGGTATGTAATACAAATACAAACTTAATTATACAACCGCTATGTAATATACGCAATAATACATAAATCGAGAGTTTAATAGGAATATTGTCATCTAGACAATATCCACACTCAATGGAGTCCTCATTACATTTATTGTCACACTATTTAACAGAATAGTGAAGACTACTAATGCTATCATCTGGACCATCACTCCTTTTCCCCGACTCGTCCCAGCTATATTCTTATTTCCTGAAGAGAACAGTAAAAGAAAGGGAGAGCTCAACTAGCCCAGTAAAAAATATTATGACTAAGATAATGCAGAATAAATTATCAATAGTCTTTAATAATGTTAAAATGAAAAAATACAATAGACATCAAGTTTAACTGCAGCGGAATAAGAAATCCATTAGAAGAGTCAAGTAGAGAATAAAACCTACTATCTTCTATGATTTAAAAATGTTTTCATCAATTTTTATCGCTGAGACTCAACTTAATAAATAAACCACATCATCGAATCATCCCTGCACTACGGGCCGAAGATATTCAATAAATCATCAATGGTCATGACTATACCGAATAATCCCTGGTCATAATCATACCAAGTCCATCTCTGCACGTAAGCCAAAGATATACAACTATAAAACCAATAATCAACATTTCATCTTTGCACGTAAGCCAAAGATAACTTTTATCATCATATAAACATGAGGATGATGACAATGATATAAGCATTAATCAAACGAAAACAAGGATAAATATTAAAGACTTTAAATTTATCCAAATATTATCAATCACATAATAAATTCATAATCTAATATTATTAATATCATAACAATATTTTAATCACTTCTTAAACTTATAAATAATTTATTTCAATTGTTTACACTTTACCAAATAATGCATTTAATCATTCAAAATGCCATACTCATAAGATTTTATCACCAATGATCAAATCCTCATCAAAAATCAGATATACCTTATATAGGATTTCCAAGCCATAAAATTCTATTTTCCAACTTTGTTACTTCACATAACATATTTAACTCATATGTTCAGAATTAAACTATTTTCATGAAAATACCAAATCAAATCCCAAAATATTTCTTTTCCGGGATTTAGCATAATATAGTCCCATAATGAATATATATTTTTCTCAGAATTTTTAAAATTCATTTACTATTTTTCAAAAATTAATTTCTAATTAATTCCTTAAGAAATTAGCTACCTCAAGTTTAACTCCAAAAATTCCCAACTTTTGGCAGAATCTTACATATGTTAACGTGAGCTTCCAGTTTAAATTCCATGGTCATCAGAGTTATAGAACTCCGATTATAGCGTTTTTCGTCGGAAAAAGCTAAATATTGAAATGGTCATAACTTGCTCGTTTTAAGTCATAATGAGCTCATTTTTGGACAGTAGGTACCTCATACCATATATTTTCATGTCCCAAAAGGCCAGAGTTTTTCTCATAATTTAAGTGGCCGAAAATGCCCTTTTAAAATTTTGGACAGTAGCCTTTTTGGAAATTTCGATTTTTGACTCCTTTGCTAAAATCAGTCCACACGAAAATCTACAACACCTTTTCCAGTGATTCCACTTGGATAAGTTAGGAAACTCATAGATCTAACTCTAGAACTTGACCACACTCAAAAATTCGAAATGTAATAGGAGATATGGTCAATTGAATTTCATGTTCCATTTTCACCAAAATCTGATTTTTCAACCCTTTGTGATTTCTAAGAAACTTTCATGTTTTCACATAATAACCAACATAACTCATCATAACACTTACTAATACCACATATACCCATGATTTTCATCAAATCCAATGCTTTTATTATGACTTTCATCATAATCCACATAAATGATCATTTCCACAATTTAATAAGGAATGAATACAACGGATCATTCACCACGCACGTGGTAATCCATATATAAAAGTTATTCCAATGTAATAATAAAGAATGGAATAATAGAAGGATTCACCATGCATGCGATAGAGACCGCATGCATGTTATATTCCCAACAGAATAATAAATAATGGAACCAGTCCCACAGAATGCACAAAAACAGGATATTCCGGCGTATAATAAATACTAATAATAAATAATGGAACTCAGTCCCACAGAACGCACATACAAGAGGATATTCGACGTAATAATAAATATGGAATAATAAATAATGGAACCAGTCCCAACAGAAATCGCATTGCATGTGATATTCCGGATGCATAATAATAAATATGGAATAATAAATAATGGAACCAGTCCCACAGAACGCGCGTACGCATGTGATATTCCGGCGTAATAATAAAGAATGGAATAACAATGAAATTTCACCATGTATGCGGTTATTAGATAAACAAGTTATTCCAATGTAATAATAAAGATCGGAACCAGTGTCAAAGTAAATTACAATCGACAGGATATTCCAATGTAATAATAAAGAATGGAATAATAGAAGAATTTCACCATGTATGCAGATTGCCATAAACAAAGTTATTCCAACATAATAATACATAATGGAATAATGTAAGAATTTCACCATGTATGCGATTTGATAAACAAAGTTATTCTAACATAATAATACGAGAATGGAATAATGTAAGAATTTCACCATATATGCGGATTTCAGATAAACAAAGTTATTCCAATGTAATAATAAAGAATGGAATAATGTGTTCTCTTCATGAATAAGAAAGAAATAATACCTTACCTTAGAAGAAACTGGATATTGGAAAAGTGAAGTAGCGTAATATTTTCTCTCTCTATAGATTCTCTCTCAAGAGTTTCAAAGGAATTCGTAAGAAATAATGAAGGAATGAGCTTATTTATAGGAGAATGGACCTAATAGTAAATAATTCATGAACGGTCCAGATTAATTTACTTTTAAATGTAGATTTTATCCATATTGATTTACTATTAAAACTTTAAATCGACGGTCCATACTAATTCACTATTAAACTTTAAACCAACGGTCCATACTGATTCACTATTAAACTTTAAACCAACGGTCCATATTGATTCACTATTAAACTTTAAACCAACGGTCCATACTGATTCACTATTAAACTTTAAACCAGCGATCCATATTGATTATTATTATAATTTTAACCAACGGTCTGAAAAATTAGCACATCTTCTTATGGAATAATATTGTACCCAAAAATGATTTGGACCGAAAAGAAATATATTTTTTTGGGTGAATAGTATCCCGTGAATAGTAACTCGTGAATAGTAACTCATGAATAGTACTCCAACACAAAAAGTGTCCCGAATACACGATTGGACAATATAACCTCCAGACATCAATTATCATCGGAATAAATGTCGATTCTACTAACACAAATAATCCCAACACAATGAAACTATCAAATTCATCTTTAATCAACATGAGCTTATTCATCATTAATATTATAACTCACAATATTTAACAACCAGGTCGTTCCCAGGAAAGATGGGGGTTTCCAATAAGGATTTCTCCCTATTAGCGCGCAATTAGGTGACCAAACCTCTCCTTGACAGAACTTCTAGATATTGTAAATATTATAATTTAATAATATGAATAACTTTATCGTCTCAATTATTGATTTAATAATATATCATATAATGCGTATGATACGTGGCAATAATCTAATCAATAATATGAGAGATATGATGCAAAGAATTATCGTAGCAATAATTGAGTATAATCGAGTGACTTATCACGTAAGCATCAATAATCAATACCGTGTGCTACTACGCAACCACGCCAGATTATTGTACTTTTTTACTACCGAGTAGTTCAACAGCTTTTAACGGTAAAACTTCCGCCGTTATTTTCATAAAAATAATTTCATCATTTTATTACTACGATAATACTTCCATTGTGGGTTCACTAATGATTGTGCCAGTCGCATGTATATTCCCTATAAAAAGAATATTCCCCGACCAAACGAATATTTTATAACAACTTGCATACTTTGCAAAATTTATAAACACTACCCACAACTATAACATTATCTCAAATCAATACCATAATAATAATAAAAAATATTTCGAGAAATTTAAATCTTTATTCATAAAATTTGGGGTCGCACATACATCACCCATCTTGAGTCGCCAAATACATGGTACAAAATTCAAATACAACTTAATTATACAACAAATGATAAAAATACAACAAAACATAATCTAAGAGTTTTAATAAGAATATTGTCATCTAGACAATATCCACACTCAATGGAGTCCTCATTACATTTATTGTCACACTATTTAATGTAATAGTGAGGACTACTAATGCTATCATCCGACCGTCACTCCAATCCCCGACTAGTCCCGCCACATTCTCATTTCAAGAGAACAAAGTGAAAGAAAGGGTGAGCTCAACTAGCCCAAATAAATATTATGACTAAGATAATGCGTAATAAATTATCATTAGTCTTCAACAATATTAAACCGATAAAATACAATAAACATCAAGTTTAATCAGCAATGGAATAAGCAATCCATTAGAAGAGTCAAGTAGAGCATGATATCTACTATCTTCTATGATTTAAAATGTTTTCATCAATTTTTATCGCTGAGACTCAGCTTAATAAATAAACCACATCATCGAGTCATCCCTGCACTACGGGCCAAGGATTAATCATTAAATCATCAATGGTCATGACTATATCGAATAATCCCTGGTCATAATCATACCAAAAACTGTCCATCAATGCACTATAGGTTACTGAGGACTTTTATTACATCATTTATAACATTACAGGTCATGATTATACTGAATAATCCCTGGTCATAATCATACCAAGTCCATCTATGCACGTAAGCCAAAGATGACTTTCATCACAATATAAGCATGAGAATGATGACAATGACATAATAATTCAATAAAATAAGTTCAAGAATAAATTTTAAAGATTTATAAGTTAATTTATCTTGAAATCAATTACGTCCAAATTGTCAACATGATACTGCTTTGTGGAGTAAAATTCAAGAATGCACAGAAGAATATTTCCATGAAAAGATACCGATGAAGCGCAAAATATCCGTGATATTCTACTAATTTCATGGAGTATAGAAGCCAAAACTTTAACAAAATGAGTATCATAGAATATATGAAACCGCAAATATATTTTCACTCGCTTGTCACGTGAACCACGTAGATGCATTATTTCCACAATTTAATAAGGAATGAATACGGAAGGATCATTCACCATGCATGTGATAATACACATGTACAAAAAGTTATTCCAACATAATAATAAAGAATGGAACTGTGTCATGCCAGTAATCCGCATGCATGTGATATTCCAAATGTAATAATAAAGAATAGAATAATGTAAGAATTCACCATGCATGCGATAGATCGCATGCATGTGTTATTCCAATGTAATAATAAAGAATGGAACCAGTGTCTAAATCGTAATCCGCATGCATGTGATATTCCAAATGTAATAATAAAGAATAGAATAATGTAAGAATATTCCAATGTAAGAATTTTACCATGATGCAGATACTTAGCATGTATAAAGTTTATTCCAACATAATAATAAAGAATGGAATAATGTAAGAATTTCACCATGTATGCGGTACTTGATGTACAAAGTTATTCCAACATAATAATAAAGAATGGAATAATGTAGCACTCCATGAATACGAAAAGAAATAATACCCTTTACCTTAGAAGAAACTAGATATTGGAATAAAGGAGGTAAAGCAGATTTCTTTCTTCTTTCTCTCTATAATTTCTCTCTATAATAATTGTTCTAAAGCTTTAGTGAATTGGTGAGAAATGAAGGAAGAATGAGCTTCTATTTATAGGAAAATATATTTTCGATAATTGCACATTTTTTGGGCTCAAATATTACAAAGACAATACCTTCAACTTTTCTTTCATTTTTAATTTAGTCCTCGCAAGTATTATCAAACTTGCACCACCTCCCCTAATAGTAAATAATGTGAATCAATAGTTCAATCATGTGAATCAATAGTTATAATCATGTGAAAATATGAATTTCAAAGATAGTACCTCCATCTATACCTCCATTTTAACTTAGTCATGCAAGTATTATTAATCTTGCACCAACTCCCCTAATAGTACAAGAATGTGAATCAATAGTACATACATGTGAACAAATAGTTATAATCATGTGAATTAATAGCAATTAATTGCTCATTTATCCGATTAATTACCCGATCGTCAAGAAAAACTTCCAGACATCAATTAATATCTAATAAATGTCGATTTCCACTAACACTAATAATTCCAACACAATGGAACTATCAATTTCATCTTTAATCAACACGAACTTATTCATCATTAATATTATAACTCACAATATTTAACAACCAGGTCGTTCCAAAGAAAGAGGGGCTTTCCGATAAGGATTTCTCCTTATCATGCCAAGTAATTAGATGACCAAACCTCTCCTCGACAAAACTTCTGACATTGTAAATATTACAATTTAATAATATGAATAATTTTGTCGCCTCAATTCATCGATTTAATAATATATCATATTATGCAGATTATACTGTGATAATAATCGAATCAATAATATGAGAGATATGATGCAAAGAATTATCGTAGCAATAATTGAGTATAACCGAGTGACTTATCACGTAAGCATCAATAATCAATACCGTGCTACTACTATGCAACCACGCAGACATCAGATTTTTACTACCGGGTAGTTCAACAAATTAACTAGTTAAACTTCCGCCGATATTTTATAAAAGATAATTATGTCATTTTCTAACTACGACAATACTTCTGTTATGGGGTCCACCAATGATTGTGTCGTCGTAAGAATATTCCCTATTAAAATGAATATTTCTCGACCAATCAAATATTATATAACCACTTGTTTACTTTGCAAAATTTGTAAATATTACCCACAACCATAATATTATATCAAATCCACACCATAATATTCAAAAATATATTTCGAGAAAATTATTCTTTATTCATAAAAGTTGGGGTCTTACACATAAGACAGGTTTGTGCACATCCACTTCCTGATTATATCTACGAGCACTACCTATATAATCTTGGAGTTTGGTTGAAATATAATTCTCAATTGGAGACAATGGAGATAATTATATGTCAAGAGAAGACTCACTATTGGAAAGAACATGATAGCAATCTTCTCATTTTTCTTTGGGGTGTATTGGGTCAACCAAGGATAATTCTCGAGTCATATGATATCTATTACAACTTAGATGTCTGGCCTCCCATGTACGAAGGTTTTCCTTGAGCATTTTCTAAAAATTTTAATTTCTAAAACAATTATTGACTGTACCTTTATGTAATGTATCAATGTGAGGTGCTATCCAAGTAAAGGGATGCGAGTCACAGTTGGTATTAAAACTCACAGTATATATGTTGTCGTATTTTGCACGACAATTGTAATAATGAAGTTGTAGTTGTTTTCTGTACCATGTATTTGGCGACTCAGAATGGGTTGGGTGGATTGGATCTATTTTGGGGGCGTCATATATAATCATTACCCAACCTTTCTAGCATGATTTTAACAAGTTAAAACATACAATTACTTGAATCAAATCATGTAATTTCATTGCTCTTGGTGTTTTTGAAAGTTTTGAAGATAAAACATGAAAATTGACATTACGGGTTCGTTATAACACCGAATCTGTCTGTTTAAAGTTTGTTTTCTTCGTTTTGACATGTGATATCATAATCTACTATTGAATCTCAAGTTAAACAACAATTCGTGGCATACCATTGCTCATAAGGGCTATAATATGCAACTTTTGTACTCTGTACTTTTAAAAATTTAATTACAACATATTTATATGCAATTGATATTTTGAAAACATACATAAATAGTAGAAAACATGTTATGATTATGTCTTATCACATAAATCATCAATGCATGCATTGATCACACAATTTTTGTTTTACAGAGAACTTAGAGATAGTTTTTCACAAAAATATAAGAACATAAATAAGGTTTGGGTTAAAGAGATTACCCTGCTAATGACTATAGATTAGTAGGAGATGAAATTCCTTTCAAATTCTTCTTCAATCTCACAATTTCCCTCAAAACTTTTCTCTGAATTCTCTCTAAAATTCTCTAAGTTAAACTCATAATGAAATATGTAACAAAATAGACTGATTAATGCGCACAGTTATGGTCAGTTAATTCCCTTCGTGGGTTAACTGCCCAACTCCTATTAGGGCCTTGTTTGGCTAGCATTTATAAGACTTTTTCCATTTAATTTAATTAATCCTTTATATATAGTTTAATAATGTCACACCCATTTAAGTAATTGATCAAATATCTTATTTTATTTAATTTAAATAAAATATATTAATTTCTCATTAATTCACATAGTCACATAATTAAATTCTCATTTATTAATTATGTCAAATCATTAAATCTCTAATTAATTATAAAATTAATTAAAATAACATTATGCTTATCAAATTATTTATTTAATCAAATAAGATTAATTAAATACATACCTTGAATAATAAAATTCTCCACATTAATTTAATCAATATAACACATATAATTAAATTAATCTACCACAAATTCCACAATTAATTATTTAACCCAATAATTAAATCATCAAAAAATATTTATTTAATTCAATAAATATTCAAATTAAATTACAAAATCTCGTTCGTCATAGTACATAATTCAAATACAACTTTATTTATACAACTATTAATTATCGTGTAAAATACGACAAAACATAAACTATGAGTTTCAATACAAATATTATCTAGTAGACTATATCCAAACTCAAAATAAGTCCTCATTACAATTATTGTCACACTATTTTTCAAAATAGTGAGGATTACTAAAATAACCATCTTGGACCATTACTCCACTCTCCGACTAGTCCCAACTATATTCTCGCCTCCTGAGAAGAACAATGGAACCAATAGGAAAAGGGTGAGCTCAACTAGCCCAGTAAAAAATATTATGACTAAGATAATGTAGAACAAATTATCATTAGTCCTCAACAGGGAAAAATCTGATAGAATACATTAGACAATAAGTTTTAGATCAATAACTGCAGCGAAAATAGCAATCCATTAGAAGAGTCAAGTAGATCATGATGTCTATTATCTTCTATGATTTAAAAGTACATCATCAATATTTTATCCATGTAACACCAATAAATAAATATTTCAAATCAACGAATTATCCATGCACTACGAGCCAAGGATATTCGTCAGTATCACCAGTGGTCATGATCATGCCAAACAACTGTCCATCTATGCAGTACAGGCCAAAGAGGTCTTTCACCATAACATTTGTCTGTAACATTACAGGTCATGATTATACCAATACACAATTGTAACGCCCGAGAAATTGAATTTATATGAGAATTAAATTTTTATTTGATTATGTGAATTAAATGAATTTAATTGATTCTTTATGTGAGTAAGCTATGTGAAGATCGTTCTATGACCTAGAATGTGCGGATGTGGTTAGGATTCTGGCTATGTGCTAGAATTAATTGTTTTAAATTTCTAAGACGAAAATAAAAGTTTTCTGAGAAATTTTCGTAAAAACACTATTCATCCGTTTCTGCTCAGGAACTAAGTTTGAAATTCTGAGAACGCGTAATGATAGAATACAAAGATGAGATGGAATATCCAATAATATTTTAGTTATGGCAAACAAAGTTTTCGCCTGCGGACTTAAAACTTAAGGGTTAGAAAAAGTGATTCCCGAGAAGGAAAAGAAATAAGTATAATGATTAAGATTATTATACATACAATATACGAGAATGATACTATTTAGTATACGAGTATAGTACGAAGATTTAATATGACGTACATTATGAATGTCGTACGAATACTATACGAAGAGAATACGTGAGTTATACGCGTAGAATACGATTGATTCTTAATGAAATTTGAGTTTAGGGACTTTGTATAATCCAATTGGACTTGGATTATATCAAGCCCAATGAATTATGTAAACAAGCCCAATTTAAGGCCCGATGCTAAGTTTAATTAAGCCCAATCCAAGAAACCAAACTGCGGATCGAACCGATGGGTCACCGAATGGGTAAAATCCATGGGGCAACCCATGGGGATGACCCATGGACCTTGTGAGCTGATCACTTGGCCACTAATTAAAGTGATTACTTGGTGGCTAAGACTTGAATAGTAAGGAGGTTGGCGAGGATGACCATTATGCCCTCCATTTGGTTTTCCTATAAAAGAAAGCTTAGGTTGTTCATTAGTTGTTTTACAAAATTTGTCCAACTTATATTGAGAGAGAAAAAGAGCTAGAAACAAGTAATCAAGCTACTTTGAAGTAAAACATAAGGAGTTTTACCAAGAACGTGAAGAATGAAGAGGTAAAATTTCATAAACATTAACTTTCAATCTTTTCGATTCCTTTTTCGTAGAGAATTGTAGATTGGTGGAGCATGCCTCTTATGGAGGAATAATGATGGCTTTTATTGATTAAAACATTGATAAGTCATGTCTAAGTAGAAATCGTAAGGGTTTACGTAGATTTAAACCATAGAAACCATTGAACATTAACTTGGTTGTTGATGGACAAATTGAAAACCATCGTTGATAGGGTATGTGCATCTTGCTTGGTTAAGATGTAGATAAGAAATCAATGGAGTTGTTTCATTTGATTTTGCATATAAAACACGAGTAACGAAGTTATGGCGAATTTTACGGAATTAGACATTAAACGTCGAAAACTTAGAAATCTCGGATTAGTAGTCAAAATTTTTCATGTGACTTGGAAACGTTGGTTTTCAATGTCAACACGTGAGATAAGGTATTGAAGAGTTGTGGACTCAAGAATTGTCGAATTCTGACTTAGAACGAAGAAACGAGTATTGAACGCTCATCAATGATAAACGAACGCTCGATAATGAACTTTAAAGTGAATTCTAAGTTAACGAGTTCAAAAATATAAAATTCTTGCATGAACACTTAGAGTATGTAAAATTCGAGCTAAGGGCTTTTGAATAGACCAATTTAGACTCATAAAGAAGAAGTTATGAGCCCAGGAAGTTCATTGAAAATTTTACTGTTAAAAATTTACGATCATGCATGCAGCCGCCATACATGGCCAGACAGAGAGTTATACATGCCACGCCGCAGTGCCATGTATAGTATGGGTAGTCACTAAAGAGTGGCGTCATGCATACACTTATATATAGTAGTCTCATGTAATATGTGCAACAGACGAGGGTTTTGCCACTATGAATCGCGTCATGCCGCCATTTGTTGCAAAGGATAGCCATACCATGACACCGTGATAAGAAGAGGGAATTGGTTGACCAAGTTGGTTTTGTAATTCCAATTTATTGGTAATGAATAGTAGAATGTATATGTACTTAATATACATGTAAAAGCTCAGTCTTAAATCATTTATAGAGTGATAACGTTAGAAAATTAAGTACGATTTAATAGAAATTAAACTAAGAACGAAAGTGGAAGTAAGTAAACTGTAAACGGTGTTCGACATTGGTACTTCACCAATAATGATCGAGTCTCGGTTAATAACATAAGAACGTTAACAAGCCATGATGTAGTAAGTCGAATTGACATTGTTAGTGAAATAATTTCAATTAAGAAATAGAAGAGAAAGAAGTTGGTAATAACAATGTGATGAGATTGTTTAGTAGCTAATTATAGTGTGCTATGTGAATATATCATGTAGATAATGTAAAGACTGAGAACTGTTGAATATTTTATTCGAAGACGCTTAAAGGCAAGTTTTCTTCACGCTTGTCTAACCTTCGTGTTAGCCGAGTTTTCTGTGATTCATGTGATGAGTTGCATGAATGATTTTATAGAAAGGGTCAATGCCAGTTTTAACTCGGCTAGACTATTCTTAAGAGTTAGATTGATTTATGTACATGTCTTTCTATATAGAAATGATAACGCTATCCTATGCCAAGTATTTGGTACGGATTCAAAGTTAAGTTTGTCTATGAACAAACAAAAGTATTTTTCATCGTTTATTTGATGGGCACGCGAGTTTGCCAAATCTTAAACGTAAATATGCTTAACGGATGAATGTTGATCAACATAGAGTACTATAGGCTAATCACCTAGAAGTGCTCATAAGAAATGTTGGATGTACGGCCTTAGTGCTGTGATGTCCTTTTCATGTATGAAAATGGAAAGAGTATGTTCATGGTCTTTCGACCGGTTCAGAATTCCTAAGCTATTATATACTTTGGAATTGATGTTATAAATTGATTGATAAGTACTAGTCAATGTTTCATAGTACTTAATGACTATTTGTTCAGTTATGGAAGATAATCATATAATTCTCGAATGTGGTATTGATATTATCCTTTGTTAAACTTGTTGAGCTAGTTATGCTCACTTCTTGCTTGAATTATATGATTGCAGCTAAAGTCGAACGTATTGAGAGTTCTAAGAGAGATAAAGGCAAGGCTAAGATGGATAGTTAAATATCTTGTAATAGACTAATATGGTTGTATGTATTATACTTATGAACAACAAATGATGTAATCGGTTTATGAACCTAGGAAAGGATTTTATTATGATTGTAATAAGATTATAGTTAATTCATTCATTGTGTTGTGGTTTCAATGGAATGATTGTATAATTATAAGTATCGTGTAGCACCATATGTTGGGTTGGAAGATACCCGAATTTGGGGGCGTCACAGGTTGGTATCAAAGCGTTAGGTTATAAAACTTAAGGGGGGGAAGAACCTTAGGCTAATAACCTCGTAAGGAAGGTAAAGTCCGAAGGAAGTAAAATTTGAGTCTAATGAGTTAATAAGGTATTGAGTAAACTTAGTACTGAAAGATTTAAAAGATGGAAATTAATCCTAAATAAATTAAATGGGATTTGTGCTTATACTATTGTGTATTATGTATTAATCAACATGTTATATGTTATTGTAGATGTCGAACGATAGCTTGATGTATAGAGACATACATGTGGTGAGCGAAGAGTCTGTGAACAGAGTAGAGCTTGTACCTATGCCGGTGGCGGAGGTATTATTAGTGATTCAGGAAGATTCGGATCCAGAGGAGTACATTTTCGAGGAGGATTACTCCGAGGAAACTATGGGAATAGCATCATACCTTGATATGATGATAGACGTTGTGACGCCCCCAAAATTGGTATACATCTCCCATCTTGAGTTGCCAAATACATGGTACAAAATTCGAATACAACTTAATTATATGACAGTCGTGTAAAATATGACAAAACATAATCTAAGAGTTTTAACATGTATATTGTCATCTAGACAGTATACAAACTCAATGAAGTCCTCATTACATTTATTATCACACTATTTATCAGAATAGTGAGGACCACTAATGCTATCATCTGGACCGTCACTCCTTTCCCCGAATCGTCACAGCTATATTCTCATTTCCTGGAGAGAACAGTGAAAGAAAGGGTGAGCTCAACTAGCCCAGTAAGAAATATTATGACTAAAATAATACAGAATAAATTATCATTAGTATTCAACAATGTTAAACTGATAAAATACAATAGACATCAAGATTAACTGCAGCGAAATAAGAAATCCATTAGAAGAGTCAAGTAGAGAATAAAACCTACTATCTTCTATGATTTAAAAATGTTTTCATCAACTTTTATCGCTGAGACTCAGCTTAATAAATAAATCACATCATCGAATCATCCCTGCACTACGGGCCAAGGATATTCATTAAATCATCAATGGTCATGACTATACTGAATAATCCCTGGTCATAATCGTACCAAGTCCATCTCTGCACGTAAGCCAAAGATATACAACTATAAAATCAATAATCAATAGTCCATCTTTGCATGTAAGCCAAAGATATACAATTAAATAATCAACAGTCCATCTTTGCACGTAAGCCAAAGATAACTTTCATCATCATATAAGCATGAGGATGATGACAATGATATAAGCATTAATCAAACAAAAACAAGGATAAATATTAAAGACTTTAAATTTATCCAAATATTATCAATCACATAATAAATTCATAATCTAATATTATTAATATAATAACAATATTTTAATCACTTTTTAAACTTATAAAAAATTTATTTCAATTGTTTACACTTTACCAAATAATGCATTTAATCATTCAAAAATTTCCATATATATAAAATTTCATTACTAATGATCAAATCCCTCATCAAAAATCTACATATACCTTATATAGGATTTCCAAGCCATAAAATTCTATTTTCCAACTTTGTTACTTCACATAACATATTTAACTCATATGTTCGTAACTAAACTATTTTCATGAAAAATACCAAATCAGTCCCAAAAATATTTCTTTTCTGGGATTTAGCGTAATATAGTCCCATAATGAACATATATTTTTCTCGAATTTTATATAATTCATTTACTATTTTTCAAAAATCAATTTCTAATTAATTCCTTAAGAAATTAGCTACCTCAAGGTTAACTCCAGAAATTCCCAAATTTTGGCAGGATCTTACACATGTTAATGTGAGCTTCCAGATTTAAATTTCATGGTCATCGAGTTATAGAACTCCTGCTATTGCATTTTTCATCAGAAAAACCTAAATATTGAAATGGTCATAACTTGCTAATTTTAAGTCGGAATGAGCTCATTTTTGGACAGGAGGTACCTTATACCATATAATTTCATGTCCCAAAAGGCCATAATATTTCTCACAAATTAAGTGGCCGAAACAGCCCCTTCAAATTTATGGGCAGTAGCCTTTTTGCTATTTCCAGATTTTTTATCCTTTACTAAAATCAATCCACACGAAAATCTACAACACCTTTTCCAGTGATTTCACTTGGATAAGTTAGGAAACTCATAGATCTAACTCTAGAACTTGACCACACTCAAAAATTTGAAATATAATAGGAGATATGGTCAGTTGAATTTCATGTTCCATTTTCACCAAAATATGATTTTCAACCCTTTGTGATTTCTAAGAAACTTTCATGTTTTCACATAATAACTAACATAACTTATCATGACAATGATATAATAATTCAATAAAACAAGTTCAAGAATAAATTTTAAAGATTTATAAGTTAATTTATCCTGAACTCAATAATATCCAAATTGTCAACATGATACTTCTTTGTAGAGTAAAATTCAAGAATGCTCAGAAGAATATTTTTATGAAAAGATACTAGATGAAGCGCAAATATCAAGGATATTCCACAAATTTCATGGAGTATAGAAGTCAAAACTTTAACCAACTGAGTATAATAAAGAATATATGAAACTGCAAATGGATTTTCACCCGCCATGCGGTAATCCACGTATACAGATCATTTCAACGATTTAATAAGGAATGAATACAAAGGATCATTCACCATGCATGTGGTAATCCACACAGTCGATTATACTTGTATATTTGATATCATCACGTAGGTCCTTAGAGTTTAACTCTATCTTCATCATTTATACGAAATGGGTCTTTGTGTTAACAACATCGCACTCGTAAACACATATGATCTTCTACTCAACGCGTCAGCTACCACGTTCGCTCTTCCATAATGATATTGAATGGTACTATCGTAATCTTCAACAGCTCGAGCCAACATCTTTGGCGCATGTTACGTTCATTTTAGTTGAAGAAAATATTTGAGGGTTTAAGAAATGGGTTTTGTACTGGGGTAAATACAAAATTCGATTTCACGCTCTAGGGGTAGGCTAAGAAGTCTTCAAGAATACGTCAGGAAATTTATTAACAATAGAAATATCATTCAAAACTGTGACTCTCATCCAAGACTTAGATAGCACATGAAATGAAGGTTTCTCCTAACGGAGTTTCAACAGATAAGTCAAAGTCTAACTTCTCTAGAGTTAAATTTAAACGTTGAACGCAAGCAAGAGAGATAAAATAATGGGTAGAACCGGTATCTAATAAGGCATAGACTTCGTAAGAATTTATAATTAACTAACCCGTGCTAACTTCGTTCGGTTTACTCGCTTTTTGAGAAGTCACGAAAAATGTTCTTCCTGAAACCACCGACTTTGTATTGTCTGTATCCGCCTTTGGTGCCACCGTCCCAGCTGGACTTGACTTCACTAGACGACAAAATCGAGCTAAATGACCTCCTCTTCTTGAAATTTCCACTTCTATTATCTTGTCTATGATTACCACTAAAATGGTTACCATTCTTGGCATGATAATTTCCCCCACGATGGTCATCATTGTTCCGATGGTCGTTGCCACCGGTACGATTATTATCGTGTTGTTGGTCGTTACCTTTTGGTTGTGCTAACTCATTATCGCGCTCTAATAACTGAGCCCTATTCACAACATCTGAATATAAACAAAGTTTATGAGAAATGAGGTATTGACGTATATCGAGTTTCAAACCTCTTAGAAACATTCGCGTCATTTGCTCCTTATTATCGACCAAATAGGATGCAAACCGGGATAACTCCGCAAACTTAGCCTCGTACTGCGATACGGTCAAATTATTTTGCTCCATTGCTTATCTCAACATTTTCAGATGCCATTTTCAAACACTGTCACAAAACAAGGGTTAATTGACATATCACATATTATCCCTATACTCTGACCGACCAATTAAATACCAAATAAACTTAGGTAACTAGCGAAGGAATTTCCCATCTCTCCCCTCCTAGTTCTTGTCTCACATCTCAGTCAGGGATCATATCCCTAAGCTTTGATACCAACTGTGACGCCCCCAAAATAGGTATACATCACCCATCTTGGGTCGCCAAATACATGGTACAGAATACAAATACAAACTTAATTATACAACCGTCATGTAATATACGACAATACATAAACTGAGAGTTTAATAGGAATATTGTCATCTAGACAATATCCACACTCAATGGAGTCCTCATTACATTTATTGTCACACTATTTAACAGAATAGTGAAGACTACTAATGCTATCATCTGGACCATCACTCCTTTTCCCCGACTCGTCCCAGCTATATTCTTATTTCCTGAAGAGAACAGTGAAAGAAAGGGTGAGCTCAACTAGCCCAGTAAAAAATATTATGACTAAGATAATGCAGAACTATTTTTCAAAAATTAATTTCTAATTAATTCCTTAAGAAATTAGCTACCTCAAGTTTAACTCCAAAAATTCCCAACTTTTGGCAGAATCTTACACATGTTAACGTGAGCTTCCAGTTTAAATTCCATGGTCATCAGAGTTATAGAACTCCGGTTATAGCGTTTTTCGTCGAAAAAATCTAAATATTGAAATGGTCATAACTTGCTCATTTTAAGTCATAATGAGCTCATTTTTGGACAGTAGGTACCTCATACCATATATTTTCATGTCCCAAAAGGCCAGAGTTTTTCTCATAATTTAAGTGGCCGAAAATGCCCTTTTAAAATTTTGGACAGTAGCCTTTTTGGAAATTTCGATTTTTAACTCTTTTGCTAAAATCAGTCCACACGAAAATCTACAACACCTTTTCCAGTGATTCCACTTGGATAAGTTAGGAAACTCATAGATCTAACTCTAGAACTTGACCACACTCAAAAATTCGAAATGTAATAGGAGATATGGTCAATTGAATTTCATGTTCCATTTTCACCAAAATCTAATTTTTCAACCCTTTGTGATTTCTAAGAAACTTTCATGTTTTCACATAATAACCAACATAACTCATCATAACACTTACTAATACCACATATACCCATGATTTTCATCAGTCCAATGCTTTTATTATGACTTTCGTCATAATCCACATAAACAGATCATTTCCATAATTTAATAAGGAATGAATACAACGGATCATTCACCATGCATGTGGTAATCCACATAGACAGGTTATTCCAACAGAATAATAAAGAATGGAATAACAGAAGGATTCACCATGCATGTGATAGAGACCGCACAGATAGGTTATTCCCAACAGAATAATAAATAATGGAACCAGGTTAGGCGAAATTCGCACCGACAGGATATTCCAATAGAATAATAAATGCGGAATAATAAATAATGGAACCAGGTCCGGTGTAAAACGTACAGCTAGGATATTCCGACAGAATAATAAATGCGGAATAATAAAAGAATTTCACCATGTATGCGGTACTTCGCATAAACAGGTTATTCCATCATAATAATAAAGAATGGAATAACAGAAGAATTTCACCATGAATGCGGTATTGGCATAACAAAAGTTATTCCAACGAGTAATAATAAAGAATGGAATAACAGAAGTTCTCTTCATGAATAAGAAAGAAATAATACCCCTTACGAGTACAACAAATAATATCCCTTACCTTAGAAAGAAAATGGTTACTGGAGTAGTGAGGTAGCAGACTTCTCTTCTTCTTTCTCTCTATAGATTTTCTCTCTATAGATTTTCTCTATAATTTCTCTCTATAATTTCTCTCTCTAGAGTTTCAGTGAATTCGTAAGAAATAATGAAGGAATGAGCTTCTATTTATAGGAGAATGAACTGAATAGTAACTAATTCATTAACGGTCCAGATTGATTTACTTTTAAACGGACGGTCCATATTGATTTACTATTAAAACTTTAAACCAATGATTCATACTGATGCACTATTAAACTTTAAACCAACGGTCCATACTGATTCACTATTAAACTTTAAACCAACGATCCATATTGATTTACTATTATAATTTAAACCAACGGTCTGAAAAATTAGCACATCTCCTCATGGAATAATATTGTACCCAAAAATGACTTGGACTGAAAAGAAATATATTTTGTTCGGGTGAATAGTATCCCGTGAATAGTAACTTATGAATAGTAACTCATGAATAGTAACTCATGAATAGTGACTCGTGAATAGTACTCTAACACGAAAAGTGCCCTGAATACCCGATTGAACAATATAACCTCCAGACATCAATTATTATCGAAATAAATGTCAATTTCTACTGACACACTTAATCCCAACACAATGGAACTATCAAATTCATCTTTAATCAACACGAACTTATTTATCATTAATATTATAACTCACAATATTTAGCAACCAGGTTGTTCCCAGGAAAGAGGGGGCTTTCCAATAAGGATTTCTCCCTATTGGTACGCAATTAGGTGACCAAACCTCTCCTTGACAGAACTTCTAGACATTGTAAATATTGCAATTTAATAATATGAATAACTTTGTCATCTCAATTATGATTTAATAATATAGCATATTATGCAGATGCTATTATGATAATAATCGAATCAATAATATGAGAGATATGATGCAGCAATTACTGTAATAATAATTGAGTATAACTAAGTGACTTATCACGTAAGCATCAATAACCAATACCGTGTGTTACAATGCAACCACGCGTATTACTGTACTTTTACTACCGGGTAGTTCAACAGTTTTAACGGTAACACTTCCGCCGTTATTTTCATAAAATAATTATGTCGTTTTATTACTACGACAATACTTTCGTTGTGGGGTCCACCAATGATTGTGCCATCGTACGAATATT
Organism: Panax ginseng; assembly: GCA_020205605.1. NCBI lineage: Eukaryota > Viridiplantae > Streptophyta > Magnoliopsida > Apiales > Araliaceae > Panax > Panax ginseng. The sequence continues at coordinate 97,249,218 of CM035129.1, forward strand.
CCCTGTTAAAACGAATATTCCCCGACCAATTGAATATTATATAACCACTTGCTTACTTTGCAAAATTTGTAAATATCACCCACAACTATAACATTATATCAAATCCACACCATAATATTCAAAAAAATATTTTGAGAAATTTAAATCTTTACTCATAAAATTTGGGGTTTTACAGACGTGAAAGAGGATATGGAGGTAACATCAATTAATACAGTGGTACCTACTCAGGAGTCAACACCTCCAGATGCAATGAGATCATTGTATCTGGCGAAGGTTTGATAGGAATGTGCAAATCGCCCACATGGAAAGCGCATACACGTAATGAAGAGATTATCGCTTCTTTATGAGGCGAAGGAGTCTGCAGGAGCAGATTTTGAGTCAGAGCACGATGAGAAGGTGCTTATGATGGATAAGGCTAGGGATTATAAGGAAGAGATCATAGAGCTTCGAAAGAAACTGGTTGAAAAATACCAGAAGATAGCACGGATGTCTTACATCCATAATCGTGCTTCATGAGGATTTCAAGTCAAAAATTGCTTATTATTCTATTGAGTTAGGCGGACTCTTACATACGATTAGTCGAGATATTGTTTCAATTTTAGAAAATCGAAAAACATGAGAATGCTTAGTAAGGCGTGTGTTAGGGAGATCGATGAGATCTTTTTGTATAAGTGTAGTGACGTAAAATCCTCTTTTGTATAATTAAAGGGTAGTCTTTTTAAATCCCAATTTTGTAGAAGTCAATCATGGATAGTAATAATGTAATAGCTTTTGGCTATGGAAGCAAAGTGTAAATAGTTTTGAACTATGAAAAGCATATTAATATAATGAAGTTTTTATTAAATGTGTTTATTGTGGTATGAGTTGTTATTGTGGAACGATAACTAAGTAAATAGATAATAATAAAACTTTATTTATTTAATCAGCATAATGCCGCCAAGAAAAAGACAATGTAATCAAGAGGCTGAGTCACATAATGATAACTAGGGGGTCCAAATAACCCTATGCAAGAGTTCATTAATTTATTAATGGCAGCATTTAACCAAGCTGGGGGTAGAGCTCCCGCAGCACCTAGGGTAGCTAGAACGACTACCTTTTAAGAATTTAAAAGTGTTGGTCCGCCGGAGTTCAAAGGAACGACGGACCCATTGGAGGCACAGACATGGCTGAAAGAGATAGAGAAAGCGTTTGTTATCACAAACGTAGGTGAGGCGCAAAAGACTTCTTTTGCGACTTACATGATGAAAGGGGAAGCCAACTATTGGTGGGAGGCTCACCAGGGTGGGGCTAGAATGGAGGCGGTTACGTGGGAACAGTTTAAGAAGGTATTCTTCGAGAACTACTTTCCTACGAGCATACAAGGGCGGATGGAGATTAAGTTCTTAGAACTTAAGCAAGGGGACATGATTTGCTTCCCAAGACGCAGCACTGCAGGACGCCCCAAATCCGTGTCTCTTTCAACCCGACAGATGGTGCTACACGGTACTACCATTCATTCATTCATTCAATTGAATAGTCTCAAAAGGACTAATATAACTTCTATATATCCAAAATAATATTACATTTCCCAGGTTCTTTGTAACCCATTCGTTTGTTCTTGTCATAATATTCAATATATTACAGACATTCAACTATTCTATTACATAAGAAATCTAAGGGTTCGTCTTCGCCTTGCCCTTGTCCTTGCCTAAGCCTTCGGTCCGCTCGATCTTAGCTGTGTTCATATGGTTCAAGCAAGAGTGAACATGACTAGCTCAGCAAGTACTACAATTCTAATAAACAACATGCTTGAAACATAGAACTTATATATCTTCAGTAACTGAACAATAGTTACGAAATACTATCGATAATTTAAAATAGTACTTCTTTTCATTCAAAATGTTTTCCAACAACAATATTCAGTAGAATATCAACTAAGGCTCAAAACTATGAGCAGTTCATAATTTCTTTTGAAAAAGACAACCCGGCACTAAGTCTGTAAGTCCGGCATATCTTACAAGCACTTCTAAGTGATTAGCCCATAGTACTCTATGTTGATCAACACTATATTCATTAAACGTGTATACGTTTAAGTTGTGGCAACCTCACATGCCTGTCGTTAAACGACAAAAACATTTTAGCATACTTGGTCTTCGATTGAAAACCATACCAATATAACTCGGTAAACATAAATCATGCTTGACAAAATCATAATATAAGTCTAGCTGAAGGAGTTGGCTTTAGACTTCATCATTCAAGACTTCATGTGAAAGAATACATGAATTACAAAACTCGTCCAGACTGAACTGGAACAAGGGTTAGAATACTTGCCTTCAGCGTCTGCTTACTGATTATAACACGTACACTTTAAGTCTTTAAGTCTCTACAGTAATGACAATATCACATAACACATTAGGTCATGAATGAACATACATAAACCCTAATATATCTTACCCTTCTTCTCAACGTAAATCCTGACTTAGATCTACTATTATGGGTTTCCGGCTTTCATTACGTCATTCACATTTCGTTCATCTTCGATTGATTATTAACTCTTAATCAACATACGTAAGTGTCTAACAATGTCCTAACAAAGTCATGTTTATACCTTAGTTCATTACTATAAAGTTCCCTTTCATTTTGTACTTGTAATTATTCTTTACTGTCCATTGCCTAGGGTTGGCACTGCGGCGCCACCCATTACTCTTCATCTCGCTTCTGTACGAGTTAGCGATACTGCATCCGGACATGGCGGCTGCCACCACACTTAACCCCATCATCTCGCTGGCCGTGGCGCGAAAGTTAGCGATAATCTTTCGAAAGAATCACATTACGGTATTAAGCAGTCACCACTCATTGGGTTGGTCAGCCCATGGCTGAACTCAGTACTCTCGAGTAGTTTACAATTTTTGAAAATTTTACGAAACTCTTGGACTCATAACTTCTTCGTTATAAATCCGAATTGGCTTGTTATACTCTATGCGTTCATGCAAGAATTTTATCTATTTGACTTTGTTTGCTAAAATTTCACCTATTAGTTCATTTTTAACGAAATAATAAACGTCCGTGAACATTCAACGCTCGTTTCTTCGTTCTAAGTCGAAATTCGGTCATTTTCGAGTCCGCAACTCTATAATGCCAAATATGACTTGTCTCCATCGAAAACCAACGTTTCCGACTTCAAACACAAATACGACTTCCATTCCGAGAATTTCACGAATTCGACGATTATCTTCCAATCGTGTGAATTCCGGCAAAACTACATTCTTAAAAATTCTAAATGGATTTTAACCAACATATGATCATTACAAGTTACTTATTACACCAACTTATAATCAAAGTAGGTTTTGACTTACTCTCATAAGTCAATGACTTATTTAACTTATGAACTACAATTACTCATGCTTATGACTTACTATGAACTTAAGTCCATCAATCAATGTTCTTATACTAAACAAACATATGCTAAGTTCTTCATGATTCTATCAACTTATTATGGTTCAAGTTGCTTATTCAACTTATTCGGCTTAAGTTCATTCATTAATAACTTATTACATGTTCTTAACAAACAATCCCCCTTCTCTATCAATCCTATCATAGAAGAGATAAAGATAAAAAGTATGAGTCTTACCCTTGAAGACTATTACTTCACTTCACTTTGGAAAATCTAGCAAAATTTGAAGTGGCTTATAAGTGCTTAAGTGGCTTATTCTCTCTACCAAATAAGTTGCTTATCTTTGAGAGAGAAATGTTGGATGAAATAACAACCAACAAAAATAAATGAGGCTTGTATTTATAAACAATCAAAAGCTAGGGTAGAATGGTCTTTAAACCATCCACCTCCTTACTATTCATAACTTAACCTCCAAGTCTACTTGCTAACCACTTCTAATACTTGATCATCACACATATTATTTGCCCATCAAGTTTACCCAATTTACACTTGGATTGACCCATGGATCATGGCTTCTCATTAGGCTTGTTAATTAAATCTAACTAATTCCTTATTGGGCTTGTACTACCATAGTTTGGACTCATAACTTATCAAACACTTGGGCTTGATTGTCACATTCTATTGGACTCCTTCCATTAGGCTAATAATCCTACAAGTCCATTACCTCTTATTAACCAACTTAACATATATACATCACGTATAATCCTCGTATGCTAGCTCATATATTAATTCGTAATATACGTTATTTCATTCTTCATACATATTAGTACAATACGTAGTATTATACTTACGTTCATTACCTTCATATAATGAATACACATTATACGATCACAACTTTCTTCCTTTAACGCTTAATAAACCTAACGTTCCCAAATTAAGTCCGCATGTGAAATATTACATTTTCCATACTTAGGTTATTATTACATAATCCATATCACCTTTATATTATAACATTACGTATTTCTCGGAAGTTCAAAAATAATTCCTGAGCTGAAATCTATGAATAGTATTTTTCGAAAAATTTCTCGGAAAGCTTTTATTTTCGTCTTAGAAATTCAAACACTTTAATTCTCCCACGTAGTTAAAATACTACGACATTCCAACATTTCTAGGTTATAGAACGACATTCATCTTACGAATACTTAAATAATATTATTTTATTCATTATTAAAAATATTTACAAAGATTCGATTTTCTGGGGCGTTACACTCTCTCCCCCTTATAGATACCTATAGTTCAAGAGTTCGCGGATGTATTTCCGGAGGAAGTACCGGGTATTCCGCCGAATAGGGAGGTTGAATTTGAGATTGATCTATTGCCGGGTACTGCACTAGTTTCAAGGGCACCATATAGGATGGCGCCAGTTGAGATGAAGGAGTTAATAGTTCAATTACAAGAAGTACATTTAACCTAGTGTGTCTCCTTGGGGAGCACCAGTATTGTTTGTAAAGAAGAAGGATGGGTCGTTACGACTTTGTATCGACTATCGAGAGTTTAACAAGTTAACGATTAAGAATAAATACTCGTTGCCCAGGATCGATTGTGACGCCCCCAAATAGGTATACATCACCTATTCTGAGTCGCCAAATATATGGTACAGAATACAAATACAATCTTAAATATACAACATGAAATGTGAGTTTTAATACAAATATTGTCTTCTGGCGGTGATTCAAACTCAAAATAAGTCCTCAATACATTTATTAACACACTATTTCATAGAATAGTGAGGATCGCTAATGCTATCATCTGGGCCCGCTCACTCCGCTTTCCGATTAGTCCTCGCTACGTTCTCATTTCCTGAAGAGAACAATGAAAGTAAAAGGGTGAGCTCAACTAGCCCAGTAAGAAATATTATGACTAAGATAATGCAGAATAAATTATCGTTAGCCTTCAACAGTGTTAAACTAATACAATATAACAAACATCAAGTTTAACTGCAGCGGAATAAGCAATCCATTAAAAGAGTCAAGTACAAAATAAAATCTACTATCTTCTATGATTTAAAAGGTTTTTCATCACTTTTATTGCTAAGACTCAGCTTAATAAATAAACCACATCATCCCTGCATTACGGCCAAGGATATTCATTAGTATCACATCCACAAATTATCCATGCACTACGGGCCAAGGATATTCGTGTATTCATCAATGGTCATGATCATACCAACAACTGTCCATCAATGCACTATGGGCCAATGAGGACTTTTACCACATCATTTGTAACATTACGGTCATGATTATACCGATTAATCCTCGGTCATAATCATACCAAGTCCATCTATGCACTCTGTGCCTCGGATGACTTGCAACATAATATAAACATGAGGATGATGACAATGATATAAGAATTCAATAAAACAAGTTCAAGAATTAATTTATCCGAGAACTAATAACGTCCAAATTGTCAACATGATACTTCTTTGTAGAGTAAACTTCAAGAATGCTCGTAAGAATATTTCCATGAAAAGATCTTTGGATGAAGCGCAAATATCAAGGATATTCCACTAATTTCATGGAGTATAGAAGTCAAAACTTTAACCAACCGAGTATAATAAAGAATGGAATAACAAAAGAAATCACCAGGCATGCGATGATCAGTATGATAAAGTTATTCTAACGAATAATAAATAACAAAACCAATTCATGCGTAAATGCACGATAGGATATTCCAATAGAATAATAAATAATGGAACCAGGTCATGTAAACGCACGACATGTGATATTCCAAAAGAATAATAAATAATGGAACCAGTCATGCGTAAATGCACGTATGGGATATTCCAAATGAATAATAAATAAAGGAACCGTGTCAAATGCGTAAACGCATGCATGTGATATTCCAACGTAATAATAAAGAATGAAATAACGTAAGAATTTCACAATGTATGTAGTATCTTATGCATGACAAAGTTATTCCAACATAATAATAAAGAATGGAATAATGTAAGAATTTCACCAAGTATGTGGTACTTGGCATAGGCAGTTTATTCCAACATAATAATAAAGAATGGAATAATGTAAGAATTTCACCAAGTATAGGGTAGTCCGCATGATACAAAGTTATTCCAATGTAATAATAAAGAATGGAATAATAGAAGTTCTCTTCATGAATACAAAAGAAATAATACCCCTTACGATACAACAAATAATATCCCTTACCTTAGAAGAAACTGGATATAGGAGTAGTGAAGTAGCAGAATACTTTTCTTCTTTCTCTCTATAGTTTCTCTCTCTAGAGTTTCAGTGAATTCGTAAGAAATAATGAAGGAATGAGCTTCTATTTATAAGATAATGGACTGAATAGTAACTAATTCATGAACGATCCAGATTGATTTACTTTTAAACGGACGGTCCATATTAATTTACTATGCAAAGATTAATAAAAAATATTCTAATAAAACAAAATCTTTTAAATAAAATATAATATATTCTATTTATAATCTAATAAAACGAATAACTTTATAAAAGTATTCTGTTTTATATAAAAAAGATTTTACTATGCAAACACTATGCAGACACTATGCAAACACTATGCATAATAGAATATTATATATTCTATTTATAGTCTAATAAAATGAAGAACTTTATAAAAGTATTCTGTTTTATATAAAAATTTCTGTTTTATTACATTTATAATAATAATAAAATAAAACTTATCACATTTATTATAATTCACAATATTAATCGACCAGGTTGTTCCCAGGAAAGAGGGTTCTTTCCAATAAAGATTTTTCCCTATTGGCGCGCAATTAGGTGACCAAACCTCTCCTTGGCAGAACTTCTAGACATTGTTAATATTGCAAATAATAATATTAATAACTTCGTCGTCTCAATTATTGATTTAATAATATATAAAGTATTAACAATAATTGAATCAAATAACGTGAGATACTATGCAGCAATTACTATAGCAATAATTAAACAAAACTGAGTGACTTCTCACGTAAGCATCAATAATGAATACCGTGTGCTACTATGCAACCACGCGTATTACTGTACTTTTACTATCGAGTAGTTCAACAGATTTAATGGTAAAACTTCCGCCGTTATTTTCATAAAAATATTTTTATTATTTTCTCAATCCGACAATAATTCTGTTGTGGGGTCCACCAATGATTGTGGAATTGGCAGCGGTAGTTTTTGCCTTAAAAATATGGAGACATTATTTATTCAGGGAGAAGTGTGAGATATACACGTACCATAAAAATCTGAAATATATTTTCACACAGAAAGAGTTGAATATGAGGCAGAGAAGGTGGTTAGAACTAATAAAAGATTATGATTGTGATAATTTATATCATCCGGGGAAAGCAAATGTAGTAGTCGATGCGCTAAGTAGGAAGGGTAGAGAAAAACTGTCAATGTTAACGACTCAGAATGAGTTAGTAATAGATATGGCAAGAATGGAGTTAGAAGTTAAATCACCAGATGAAGCAGTGGAGATGTTATTCTCAATGGAGACTCAACCGACCATAGAGGAACGGGTTAAGGAAGTGCAATTAAGAAACGAGGAATGTGAATATATGTGATAACTCGGGAATTCGAATAATCCGAATTTTATGAATAATTTTTTTTTTATTTAATATTGATATTGATTATTAATATTGTGTTGTGTATCTGTGATACGAGTTTTGAGAAGTGGTTAATTTGTGTATTGACTGAAAAATAAGAGTAGAGTTGTGCTTAACAGCTTTAGAAACCCTAACCCTAATTCTGAATGAGGATTCGATAGAAAATACAATTAAAAATTATTATATTGATGAGTACCTGTTTGTACTGTACAGGGTTATTGATCAATGATGGATCGGATAAGGTTTAAAAATTTGTAAACCCTAATAAGTGATTAGAAACCATAATCTCAGGTTTAGAAACCCTAACATATAGTTAGAAACCCTAAACGAAAGTCGAGAAAACCTAATTTCATACCCAGAAATCATAAACCCTAAATAGGAAACCCTAATCCTAATTAGTAAGCTCTAATGTAATTGGTAACCTAAAGTATAATTAGGAAACACTAATTATATTTTTGTTATCTTAATTTTTTATTTAAAAAAAAACCTAATTTGAAATTTTTTGGAAACTAAAGTTGTAAAACCTAAGGGTTAGAACCGTAGGGTTAAACCCTAAGGGTTAGATCAATTATCAAGAATGCCATTAAAATAAAAATGCAAATGACAAAATTACCCTTTTTCATTCTTTAATGAGCTAACTTGTAAAAATTGCCAAGACCTTTTGTTGGTGACCAACTAAGTTGACAATGTGACTAAATATATCAGCAAATCAGCCTCTAAATGACAGCAACATCAGATCATTCATTGCAGCATGAAATATATATAAATTTGAGAGAGAGAAAGTTAATAACTTGGCTCATTTTTCTTACAAGCTCTCACCAACTCCTTATCTCTCTAAACCTCCGAAATTTCTAAGTACTTCAATCGCTAACCAAGCCCCTAGATCAGCCAAGATTAGTTAGAAAGATCAAGATCAAGGATTAAACTAGAAGGTATAAAACCCTAAGTTATATTTTGATCGTGTATGCTAAGATAGAGTTCGTGTTTTGTGTTTATATAAGTGTTATATAATGTTTTTAGGTGATCTATGATTATCTATCATGGATCTATAGCATCAAAAGGCTTTAAAATGAAGTTTTCAAAAACTGTCCATGAAACCTAGAAAATGGTCTGACAAGCTAATGTCAATGGCCGTAGATCTCTGTATGTTTGTGATTTTTCTTGTTTTATGTTTTGGATCTGTTGTCTGACATGAGGACTGTAATCTGGAAGTGAAATCACAGCCATTACATGTCTAGATTTCATGTTATTCTTGGTAAAAGTGAGTTAACCGAGCTTGACCAGAACTTTCTCGGTAACCCAGAAAGTGTAAATCAGCGTCTGATAACATTTTTTAAAGCCAATATCTGTCAGACGTTAGATGATATATTGATGTTATAATATCTAGATTATATCCTGTTATATGGAATCTTGATCCATGCTTTTAGAACATTAAAACAGTCAACAGATCGAACGTAACAGGTGGTCAAAGTACGTAGGCCACTCGCACTGATTTTGTGTTTCTCGAAAACCCAAAAACTTGATGAACAAAATTTTTGAAAAGGTTTGACCGAGTCATAACTTGTGATTGTGTTGAAGTTGGACTGATCTGTTGTTATAGTAATGTTCCTTGACATAAGGACTACATATTTGAACTATTAGATCACATGAAACATGACTAGAACCTAGATTAATTTGGCCTGGAAAGTACCTAGTCAAACTGCCTGGGTTTCCAAAAAACCCAGGAACACTCTGACAGTGAGTTTGAGGGCTCGGATCTTGCATCTGAGTTGTTGTATGACCAAGTTAGTGGTTGATTATTGTAGTACTATATGTATACTACAAGATCGATGCACAAGGTAGCCCAGAAACATAATGGATTGAAAATTATGAACTGTCAAAGTAAGACCCTTGCTATCTGACTGTCAGTGTTCTTGAGCCTCAAGAACACCTACAGCGAAAGAAAGCGTCGTTATAGGCTATAATGACGGCTTATTTAATTTCTATTTTCTGATTTTCCAGAAATTAATTAAAAATAAAAATAAATTCTAAAAAAATTACAAAAATGGTTTTAAAAATTATTTTAAATTATGAAAAATAACTTTTGACTATTTGGGATATTTTTTATTAATATTTATAATTATTTGAATATTAATGGTATTTAATTTATTTAATTAATATATTAAATAAATTAGAGAAAATGATTTTAATATTATAAAAATTATTTTAAATAAGAATAAAGTGTTTAAAAATATTTTGAGTTATAAAATGTAACTTTTAATATCTTTAGAGAATTTTCATTAATAATTTAATATTAATGATATTAGATTTATTTAATTATTATATTAAATAAATGAATTAAAATGGTTTTATTGATTTAAAAATCATTTAAAAATGAGAAACATGATTTAAAAATATTTTAAGTTATAGTTAATGATTTTTAATATTTCGATAAGAATTTAATTAATATTTAAATATTAATGGTGACGACTTAAAATGAATTTAACTATTTTAAAAATTATTTAAGTAGAATATTGATGATTTAAAAATATTTTAACTTATTAATAATAACTTTAATATTTTTACAAGTATGTCATTAATATTTTTATATTATTAAATATTAATGATGATAAGATTATTTGATATTTAAATCATTTAAAAATGATTCCAGTGTTTGAAAAATTATTATAAATTATAATAATTGTTTATAAATTATTAAAAGCTTTCGAAAAATATTATTAATGATAATTGACTTATCTAATATAATATTGAAGCTTTGAGACCGAGTTTAATAAATAATAAGTGTGTTAATTGTCGGATAGGGTGACCAGTACACCAAGAATAGACCGAAGTTCAAACAGACCGAACTAGTTAGACTTGATAAGTGTTTATATAGGTTATAAACACTGATGTGGCTATGTGGTGATGTGTCTAAGGGAAGTATTGATTGTAAATTATCGTGTTACGTGTTATAAATTATTATGCTAATTGTAAGACTGATATTGTTGATTATAGATCTTACGAACGCAGATAAGTATATTGTGTAGCAGTAATCAACGCGAAAGGTAAGTTTTCTAACTCAACTTGAGTTACTATTTTTCAAGCATGGTAGTGAATAATTATTGATAGTTATTAACATCTATAATGATTGTTGTAATTCGTATATAGTGCAATTGATTCTTGTTCTATTATTTGAACTATTTATAAATCATGTCTCAGCTAATTGTTTTGGCGAGACTAATATTTCTTAAAGCATGAAATGTTTTATTTATTATGAACTGAATTATTATTGGAAGATCTATGCCATTGGTTTCGACTAGATTAGTATTGTTATTAATTATTGAAATCATAGTATTTCTTTGAAAGTAATCCAAACCATATTGATGTGGTATGAACTCATGAAGTAAGACTGAGATGAACAAATTTTAATGTTGTAAATCGACATATGCTCTATTATTGAGTATTATGCATAATATAGGGTACAAAGGAGTTGGCCGCTCCAAGTACTTGCAGAAGAGTATAGTTTAGTTTTTATAACTAATTTATATTGTTGTGGTAATTTAGTTTTAATAACTAAATGATTCCTCTATTAGTTCATGATCCTTTGTGATCACTCAGCATGAAATCTGGGTATATCCCACTTTATTGAATATTGTTGCAGTATTGTTAATTCTTCTTATTTAATTGAATATTATTGAATCTTTGAAAGAATTTTACTCTTTCATCTCTGATATGTTATTCAGTATGAAATGGGAGAAAGTTTTGTTATTGAGATTGAATTATTATTCCGTTACTTTGAAATCGTTTGATTGTTGCTGAAGTTCTTTATAAGCTAGACTCTTCTATTCGTGATATATATCATTTATTGTATATTTTAACTTGTTGATCAAACTCGTTGCTCACCCTTGCTTAAATAAAATATTTCAGCTAATGCCAATGTAGCAGAAGGTTCTAACATGGACAAAGGCAAAGTCAAGGCTCAGGAGTAGTTATTGTCAACTTCTAATGGATATGTTTTATTATATAATTTGCGTATAATAATAGTTTTCACGCTAGTATAGGCATGCCGCATTACGAAGCGTTGTATGGGAGGAAGTGCAGAACTCCACTATGTTGGGATGAAGTAGGTGAACGTCGGATGTTGGGACCTGAGATGGTACAATAGACGGAAAACATGGTAAAACTAGTACATACTCGATTGATAGCGGCTCAAGATAGGCAGAAGAAGTATGTTGATCCTCACCGAGAGAAGAGGGAATTTGAAGTAGGGTCTTATGTTTTTCTGAAAGTATCGCCTTGGAAAGGGAAGATACGTTTTGGGAAGAAAGGGAAGTTAAGTCCAAGGTTTATATGACCTTTTGAAATTTTAAGAAGGGTAGGAGAGGTAGCTTATGAAGTAGCTTTACCTCCAGAAATGGAACGTATACACAATGTTTTTCACGTGTATGTGTTGCGTCCCTATAAACCGAACTATAAACACGTAATAGATTATGAATCTATTCAGATAGAGAAAGATTTAACGTATGAAGAGCTTATAGTTCAAATTATTGATAGGAAGGAACAAGTTTTGAGAAATAAGATAATACCTTCGATGAAGGTGATTTGGAGAAACAACATTGCTGAAGAAGTAACGTGGGAACTCAAAAGTAAAATAAAGAAAAATTTTCTTCATTTGTTTATGTAATTATAGCGAGATTCTGGGGACAGAATCCTTATAAGGGGGGAAAATGTAACGCCCGAGAAAATTGGATTGATATGAGAATTAAATTTTTATTTGATTATGTGAATTAAATGAATTTAATTGATTCTTTATGTGAGTAAGCTATGTGAAGGTCGTTCTATGACCTAGAATGTACGGATGTGGTTAGAATTCTGGCTATGTTCTAGAATTAATTATTTTGAATTTCAAAGACGAAAATAAAAGTTTTCTGAGAAATTTCTGTAAAAACACTATTCATTCATTTCTGCTCGAGAAGTAAGTTTGAAATTCTGAGAAATGCATAATGATAGAATACGAAGATGAGATGGAATATCCAATAATATTTCAGTTATGGCAAACGAAGTTTTTGCCTACGGACTTAAAACCTAAGGGTTAGGAAAAGTGATTCCCGAGAAGGAAATGAAATAAGTATAATGATTAAAATTATTATACGTATAATATACAAGTATGATACTATTTAGTATACGAGATAGTACAAAGATTTAATACGACGTACAATACGAATGTCGTACGAATACTATACGAAGAGAATACATGAGTTATACGCGTAGAATACGATTGATTCTTAATGAACTTTGAGTTTAGGGACTTTGTATAATCCAATTGGACTTGGATTATATCAAGCCCAATGAATTATGTAATCAAGCCCAATTTAAGTCCCGATGTTAAGTTTAATTAAGCCCGATCCAAGAAACCTAACTGCGGATCGAACCGATGGGTCACCGGATAGGTAAAACCCATGGAGCAACCCATGGGGATGACCCATGGACCTTGTGGGCCGGCCACTTGGCCACCAAGTAAAGTGATTACTTGGTGGCTAAGACTTGAATAGTAAGGAGGTTGGGGAGGATGACCATTATGCCCTCCATTTGGTTTTCCTATAAAAGAAAGCTTAGGTTGTTCATTAGTTATTTTACAAAAATTGTCCAACTTATATTGAGAGAGAGAAAGAGCTAGAAACAAGTAATCAAGCTACTTTGAAGCAAAACATAAGGAGTTTTACCAAGAACGTGAAGAACAAAGAGTTAAAATTTCATAAACATTAACTTTCAATCTTTTCGATTCCTTTTTTGTAGAGAATCGTAGATTGGTGGAGCATGCCTCTTATGGAGGAATAAGGATGTCTTTTATTGATTAAAACATTGATAAGTCATATCTAAGTAGAAATCGTAAGGGTTTACGTAGATTTAAACCGTAGAAACCATTGAACATTAACTTGGTTGTTGATGGACAAATTGAAAACCATCGTTGATAGGATATGTGCATCTTACTTGGTTAGGATTTAGATAAGAAATCATTGGAGTTATTCCATTTGATTTGGCATATAGAACATGAGTAACAAAGTTATGGCAAATTTTACAGAATTAGACGTTAAACGTCGAAAACGTAAAAATCTAGAATTAGTAGTCAAAAGTTGTCGTGTGAGTTGGAAATGTTGGTTTTCAATGTCAACAAGTGAGATAAGGTATTCAAGAGTTTTGGACTCAAGAATCGTTGTATTCTGACTTAGAACGAAGAAAATGAGTATTGAACGCTCGTGAACGATAAACGAACGCTCGATAATGAACTTAAAAGTGGATTCTAAGTTAACGGATTTTGAAATGTAAAATTCTTGCATGAACACTTAGAGTATGTAAAATGGGAGCTAAGGGCTTTTGAACAGAACAATTCGGACTCATAACGAAGAAGTTATGAGCTCGGGAAGTTCATTGAAAATTTTACAGTCAAAAATTTTCTAGGACTGAGGTCTGGCGCCGCAACGCCATGTATAGTATGGGTAGTCACTGAAGAGTGGCGCCGCAGCGCCACTCATACATTGTAGTCTCGCGCCTCGGTGGCAATGAGACGAGGTTTTACCATTGTGAATGGTATACTTGCACACCATTGTTGCAAAAAGATAGCCGTATTCTTGCGTACCGGTAGTAGGAATTAGTTGACCAAGTTGGTTTTGTAATTCTAATTTATTAGTAATAAGTAGTAGAATGTATATGTACTTAATATACATGTAAAAGCTCAGTCTTAAATCACTTATAGAGTGATAACGTTAGAAAATTAAGTACGGTTTAATAGAAATTAAACTAAGAACGCAAAGTGGAAGTAAGTAAACTGTAAATGGTGTTCGACATTGTTACTTCACCAATAATGATCGAGTCTCGGTTAATAACGTAAGAACATTAACAAGCCGTGATGAAAGGGTAGTAAGTCGAATTGACATTGTTAATGAAATAATTTTAATTCATAAATAGAAGAGAAAGAAGTTGGTAATAATAATGTGATGAGATTGCTTAATAGCTAATTATAGTGTGCTATGTGAATATATCATGTAGATACTGTAAAGACTAAGAACTGCTGAATATTTTATTCGAAGACTCTTGAAGGCAAGGTTTCTTAACGCTTGTCTAACCTTCGTGTTAGCCGAGTTTTCTGTGATTCATGTGATGAGTTGCATGAATGATTTTAAAGAAAGGGTCAATGCCAATTTTAACTCAGCTAGACTATTCTTAAGAGTTAGATTGATTTGTGTGCATATCTTTTTATATAGAAATGATAATGTTATCATATGCCAAGTATTTGGTAAGGATTCAAAGTTAAGTTTGTCTATGAACAAACAAAAGTATTTTTCATTGTTTTTTCGATGGGAACACGAGTTTGCCAAATCTTAAACATAAATAAGTTTAACATATGAATGTTGATCAACATAGAATATTATAGGCTGATCACCTAAAAGTGCTCGTAAGAAATGTCGGATGTACGACCTTAGTGTTGTGATGTCCTTTTCATGTATGAAAACGGAAAGAGTATGTTCATGGTCTTTCGACCGGTTCAGAATTCCTGAGCTATTATATACTTTGGAATTGATGTTATAAATTGATAAGTACTAGTCAATGTTTCGTAGTACTTCATGACTATTTTTTCAGTTATGGAAGATAATCATATAATTCTCGAATGTGGTATTGATATTATCCTTTGTTAAACTTGTTGAGCTAGTTATGCTCACTTCTTGCTTGAATTATATGATTGCAGCTAAAGTCGAACGTATTGAGAGTTCTAAGAGAGATAAAGGAAAGGCTAAGATGGATAGTTAAATATCTTGTAATAGACTAATATAGTTGTATGTATTATACTTATGAACCTGGGAAAGGATTTTACTATGATTGTAATGAGAATATAGTTAATTCATTCATTGTGTTGTGGTTTCAATGGAATGATTGTATGATTATGAGTACCGTATAGCACCATATGTCGGGTTGGAAGATACCCGAATTTGGGGGCGTCACAACAATTTCTGGTCATAATCATACCAATCAATAGTCCATCTATGCACTACAGGCCTAAGATGACTTTCACCACAATATAAGCATGAGGATGATTACAATGATATAAGGAATCAATCAAGTGAGATCAAGGATAAATATTAGAGATTTATAATTTAATTTATTCAGAGTTCAAGAATGTCCAAATTGTCAACATGATAATTAATTGTGGAGTAAAATTCAAGAATGGAATTTATGTATCAAAAATAATTTGGATATAAAAGAACCCAATTTTATCGTGAATATTACCTTGAGTGAATAGTACTCCATGAATAATACCCCGAATGAAAATATTAAAATTTAACAAGAAGGCTCAGACAAATATTTTAGTGAAACGATAATAGATGAAGTGCAAAACTCAATGATATTCTACTAACTTCAAGGATTATAGAAGCAATATTTATCAAAGTAAGTGTAGATTTAGGAATATGAAACGAAATAATATCACGTGCATACTATAGAGTATGGAAGAAAATAATATTCCTTATGAATATTGAACAAAAATAATATCTCTTTCCTTAGTAGGAGAGTAAATCTGACTGGTATAGCAGATATATTCTTGAGGAAATCTTTCACTATTAGCTACACTCAAAGTATACTTAAACTAGAAAGAAATACGCACAATATTATAGAAGAAGAATTCTCTGATTCTGGTGTGATTTTTATTTCTTAACTAAGCATCCTATTTATAGGAGAATGGCAAATCACTATTAAAGAAAATCACGGATGCACAGGGAAAAAAATCGCGGGCGAAGTCAGGAACGAATTCGGCAAAAATTTGATTTTACTATTCATCACTATGCAATAAAATATTATAATAAAACAAAAACTTTATATAAAATATAATATATTCTAATTATAATCTAATAAAACAAATAACTTTATATATAATATAAAAAGTATTTTGTTTTATATAAAAAGTTTTCCTATTTTATTACTATTATAATAATAATAAAACAAAACTGAGACAACTTTCTACCGGCGATTTTGAAAAATGAGTAAGTGGGGGTCCATGTAATAAGCCAAACTTACAACAAACACTTCATAACAAAACCCCTCTATTTATATCAAAAATTGAATAAATATTTACTAACACATTTTATCAAAAATGTGTTTATCTTTAATAAACACATTTTAATCTTTCAACAACTATTCATCATTAATATTATAACTCACAATATTGACAACCAGATCATTCTTAGGAAAGAGGGGGATTTCCGATAAGGATTTCTCCTTATTGGCGCGCAATTAGATAACCTAACCCCTTTCCTCGACAGAACTTTCTAGACATTGTCAATAATGCAAATAATAATATGAATAACTGTGCCGTCTCAATTATTGATTTGATAATATAAAATATTGTGCAGATGATAATGTGACAATAATTGAATCAATAATATGAGATACTATACAGCAACTACTGTGACAATTATTAAATGAACTGAGTGACTTCTTACTTAAGCATCAATAATCAGAGATATTGAGCAATACTGTGTGCTACTGTGCAACCACGCGTATTACTGTTATTTTATCACTGGGTATTTCAACAGTTTAACGATAAACGTCTTGCCGTTATTTTTATAAAAAGGTTATTTCTATCGCTTTCTATATTCGACAGTCATTCCGTTGTGGGGTCCACCAATGATTGTGTCATCGTACGATTATTCCCTGACAAAAAGAATATTCTCCGACCAAATGAATATTTTATGACAACTTGCTTACTTGCAAAATTTGCACATATCACCCATAACTATAGCATTATATCAAATCAAACCTTATTATTCAAAATAATATTTAGAGAAAAGTAAATCTTTATTCATAAAAAGTTGGGGTCTTACATTTTAATACAGAAAGAATTAATTATTTGTGCATCTCAGAAATTCGAAAAGAAGTTGAATGTTAGAAAAATAGACATTTAATATGGAATATTGTTATAATATCGAAGTATGTGTACTAATAATATTTATGGAGAATACCCGATTAATAATACCTAACTGTAATATTTTATCTGCATTAAATATTAAATTATGTAGACCCAATGTACATGGAGTATATGATTTGAGTACAAAAATAATCCCTAACTTTCTTTATGTAGTAACATTAGTACATTAAAATCACATAAGGGAACCAAAGAGGAATTAAACTAACTATAATTGGAAACCAAATGCTGGGTTTTATAAACTTTGTCCCAAATTACTTGCCCAAATAGTGCCCTATGTCTCCTTTACGTGAACTACAGATCTTGGAACAGTAACTACAAGCTAGGTGATGATGACTATGAAAATGGCTGAGGGAGAGTGGTTGGCCAACTCCTCTTTAACCATTGTCTTCTTCTTTTATCCCATGGATTCCAACCTTAATATAAAACCATTAACCAGACAACCATTGTTCTATAAAAGGCAGTCTTCTTCTTCATTTCTTATTGATCTGATTTGTCTGAGAAATTCTATATTGAGAGTGAGAGTTGCTCGAATTGTATAGGGAAGAAACTAAGCTTCTTAGATGGTAAAATTTTGTTTTAAGTTCTTAGTTCCAAACTTGGCAAATTATAGATATTCTCATCAATTCTTATGAATTTGGCTTAGAAATTGCTATCAAGGTGTTTATGAAGTTTATATGCATGTATGGAACCTCTGAGAATAGGTTTAAGCATGTTAGAATGAAGAAAAATTGATGTTCAACATGGCACAGCTGCGTCGTGCACCATTCTAGATTTTTGGACTTCTGATGTTATGTGGTAGTTCTATCATACTAAAACAACTTAGACATGTATGAAAAATAGACCTAATTTGTGAACTTAAGTTCCTTTGCATATCATGAGAACCTTAACTTGCTTTAGTAAGTGTTTTCTAACAAAGACTTGGAGTTTAAAAGATTAACTTTGATGAAATTAGTAATGTCTCAGTTCTAACTTTGTGAGTGTGTGTATATAGTCTAGTTATGCATGAAATGTGATTCTAAGATGCTTCGTATGTACTAAATTACTTTGACTTGATTTAAAAAGATTTCTAAAGACGAACTCGGACATTTTGCAAGCTAAGTATTATGAATGTTGTCTTGGTTAGATTTTGAACGTATACGATTGCATACTAATACCCTAAAACATGACCCATAGGTGCATTCATCTAGTATGACATGATGTAAGATCATTCAAGCATGATATTATACCAGTTTTCAAAGGATGGACAACACTAAACATATGTATAAAATGAGAACCTTTGTGAGCATGCATATTAATTGATGTCATGATTTCCTTACATGGATGCATGGTAAACATAGTAGTCCTCATGATTTCATGTCCTTGAATGGCCTTTATTCATAAAAGATACTAACTTAAAACTATAATGTGTAAAGTCGAACCTAAATGGACCTTAAAAGCATGCAAGATTCTTTAACATGTGTACGTTATATGTCGATATATATGTATGCTTAGAATTAGACTGACCTAGGAAGAGTAAATCTCAACTCTGGCCTGGCCAGTGGACAGCGTAGCTGCGCCATTCCTAAGCCTAACTAGGGCACAAATGCGCCCTCCTACAGTTTGGTCTGATGGTTTGTTGGTAATCTGTAAAGTTGTAACATGTATTGTATACTGTTTTCAGTCCTAATACATAATTGTCATGATGTTTAAAGAGTTCTAGCACCTAATAGCTATGAGAAACCAAGAATCTAAGGTTTTTAAAAACTTTCGTATTTCTTTTATACAAGCTATATAGATGATGGTTATATAGCTACATGGTGTGAATCATGTTAATGTGATATTCCATTTATGTTGCTAAGATAGAAATAGATGTGTGTCATTGACTTATGTGATCGAATATATATAAGATTATTGACTTATAGAATTGTGTAACTAATGGAGACGTTGTATTCATAAACTACGATACAATAGGATTTCAAAGTGTTGATATGCGATATATAGTTGGTAAACTACGCTTGAGGTAAGTCTCTAACTTCATTTGATTTTCATATTGAATGCAAGTTTCCTAAACTCTTTACACTTTATATATTGTATAATTTCAAATTATTATATCAATCATACTTACATCGAGCAAATATCTATTACTATTCAGAAATCAATTTTATATCTTGATGTTGTTGAAAGCATTGAACTTATCGTTCTTAAATGCATTATAAAAGTTGTCTAAGCCATTAATTCGGCTAAACTATTATCATGTCTAAGAAAGCTATCCAAACCAATTGACTTGGTACGGACTCTTGTAAATTTACTGAGATGAACAACCCTCACTGAAGGGGAAATTATATAATTGTCGAGGAACCGATGTGCGCACATACTAGCATGTTTAAATGTTATGTATAACGTAGGGTACTTAGGCTGATCACTTGTTGTACTCATTTTTATTGGATTTTTAGTGTAATACAGTTAATTCTAGCATGAGTTCTTAGTCCCTAGTGACTGCTCAGTGTTCATTATTCTTAAACTTTGACATGATTAACTCTTTGAATCTTGTTGATATCTTTAAGTCCATAGCGACCTTTATTGAGAATTGTTGATAATTCATAAACTATTATTCATTGTCATACCCTTGATATTTGAACTTTATAACTGTTCACCCTTATTGCGATAGTACTTGCTGGGCAAATTTGTTGTTCATCCTTGATTTCCTTAAAACTTTCAAATAAGGCAGAATGTGGTGAACTCTCAAGCAAGGACAAGGGTAAAGATAAAGCTTCGGAGTAGCTTTGTTTCTTAGTACTAGGAATTTACTATTATTATGTTGTATGAAGAATTATGTATTATGATGTAATAAGTTATGCTACATTAAGATGTTGTAGTAACGGTTAGAGACCTTGGGACAAGAATAATTATATTATGACAATATAAATTATTCTACTTTTCGTTATGTGAGACTTTAATTTATTATTAGAGATAGTACGTGACGAACCAATTTTGAGATATGAGTGTCTGAAATTGGGGGGCGTCACAGTTATCCCTTGAAATAGATGAGTTATCCCCTGAAGAGGATCAGCCATCTGAAAATAACGAGATCTCAATACATTATGCACATTCAGGAGAAGTATTGGATAGAAATAAAATTGTTGTCGATAATATATTTTCATACAAAGTTGTTCTCGATATCACCAGAAGTGATGATCATGAATATGAACCACAAATCGTTGATGAATGTCAAAGAAGAAATGATTGGCTAATGTGAAAAGAGGCATTTCAAGCAGAATTAAATTCACTATGTAAACGTGAAGTTTTTGGACCAATAGTTCCAACACCTAAAGGTGTAATGCCTGTTAGATATAAATGGGTATTCGTACATAAACGAAATAAGAAAAATAAAATTACAATGTACAAAGCGCGACTTGTAGCACAAGGTTTCTCGTAAAGACGCAGTATTGATTATGAAGAAACATATGCTCCTATAATGGACGCAATTAGATTCAAATTTTTAGTTAGATTTATAGCAAAAGAAATTTTGGATATGCGATTAATGGATGTTGTTACAGCATATATGTATGGATCATTAGATAATGATATCAACATGAGAATCCCTGAAGGATATAAAATGACTGAAGCATATAATTCTACATCTCGAAGTATGTATTCTATCAAGCTACAAATATCCTTATATGGGTTAAAATAATCTGGACGCATGTGGTATAATCGCCTCATTGAATATCTTTTGAAAGAAGGATTTAAAAATAATCTAATTTGTCCATGTGTTTTTATCAAGAAATCAGAATCCAAATTTGCTATTGTTACAGTATATGTTGATGATATAAATCTTATAGGGACTCCAGAAGAGTTAACAAAAATAGCAAATTATTTAAAAAATGAATTTGAGATGAAAGATCTTGGTAGGACAAAATTCTGTCTTGGCCTGCAAATTGAACATCTTCTGAATGGAATTCTTGTTCATCAATCAACATACACATAAAAAGTTCTACACAATTTTACATGGATAAAACCCATCCTTTGAGCACTCCAATGGTTGGTCGGTCACTTGATGTTGAGAAATATTCGTTTCGACCACAAGAAAATGATGAAGAAACTCCTGGTCCTGAAGTACCATATCTTAGTGCAATTGGTGCTTTGATGTATCTTGCAAATTTCACACGACCTGATATAGCATTTCCAGTTAACTTACTAGCAAGGTATAGTTCTGCACCAACTCGGAGACATTGGAATGAAATTAAGCATATTTTTTGATATCTTCGTGAGACTACTAATTTTGGATTATTTTATCCAAATGGATCAAATTCACAGTTAGTTGGATATGCTGATGCAGGTTACCTTTCTGATCCACACAAAGGCCAATCACAAACAGGATATTTATTTACTTATGGAAATACTGCTATTTCATGGAGATTTGTTAAGCAAACAATTTCTGCTACTTCCTCAAATCATGCAGAGTTTATTGCAATTCATGAAGCGAGTCGTGAATGTGTTTGCTTAAGATCGGTAATTCAGCATATTCGTGAGAACTGTGGATTATCAACAATCATGAATAGTCCAACAATAGTATATGAGGATAATGCCACTTGTATCACTCAAATTAGGGGAGACTATATCAAAGGTGATAGAACCAAACATATTGCACCAAAATTCTTTTATACACATGAGCTCTAGAAGAGTGGAGATATTGATGTAAAGCATATACGATCATGTGATAATTTGGCTGATATGTTCATTAAGCCATTACCATCTACGACTTTTAAGAAGATGATGCATAGTATTGGCATGCGTCAACTTAAGAATATTTTTATGATGAACATTGGTACTCATGAGGGGGAGTAAATTTTCTAAATAATATGTGCTGATTGTACTCTTTTTCCTTCGCTAAGGTTTTTTCCCATTGGGTTTTTCTTTGCAAGGTTTTAATGAGGTAATTCTATGGCACTAGAAGTTATACAAGAATATTGTACTCTTTTCCTCAGCCAAATCTTTTCCCACAGGGTTTTTCTTTGGTAAGGTTTTTAACAAGGCATATTCTTAAGAAGTGATCATCTAAGAGGGAGTGTTAGAAATGAATTAATTAAAGTAACCACCAAAATAAATGGTGGAAACTTAAGCCTTTAAGTTACTTTAATGTAACTTAAAGTTATTGTAATGTAAATGTTAGTTTGTGTTATTGATAAGTAGGTTTTAGACCTACTTATTGGTTATCAACTTGCTAGAATTATGCTTAAACTTAAGTATTTTTAGTATTATTTGAGTTCTTTTATAATTGTTTTTGCAGGTTGTATCAAGGAAACTCCAAAGGCATGGCAATGGCATGGAAGTGGCATGGCATGGTGAGCTTGTGCTGGAATGAAAATTAAAGCTGAGCAAGAGCATAAGGAAAGGGCATCTGAGAGGTCAAGTGAATGATGAAGGCACGTGAAGGATGAGGAAGGCAAGTAAAGAAAGAAGAAGAAGGAATCAGTGACATTCAAGCCAATGAAACACCAAATGAGTTAGTTAGCGAGAGTGCGTGAAGACATTGGCAGCACAAGACCAACCCGTAGTTAACTCCAGTAGCGCCCTTGCAGGAGAATCCTGTAGACACAGTGCTTGGTGCTAATCCTTATCACGTTTTCATGAGGCAGCGCCCGATCGAGGCCATTAAAAATTCTAACTTTTCATTTAAGACTTATGTAGCGAGATTACCATAAAAGGGTGTATTTGCTTGTTACGAGATATCACCTATCAGTTTTATTTTGCTATTTTAGGTTTTCATAGAGCTAGAGAGATTCCATAGCTACTACTACTATTTTGCTTCTCTCTTTAGATCTATTAGCTTGTTATTATTAGAATTTTTCTTTGGATTGATGATGGATCTGAACTGAGTTGGAAGCTGACTTTGAGCAAGAGTTTAATCAGATTTGCATTTTCTTTTCTCTTTAATCTTCTTGTTTTCATTGAATCTTCTTATGCTTGGTTTATATCCCATAATGGTTGTTGATTCAGAGATGAACTAACCAACATTATGGGATTCTAATGTAGCTTATTGTGTAGTTCAAATTATATGCCTTATTGTGATGCTTGAATGATTATAGTTGAATTACCTAACTTGGTTGTGCCTAATGCATAGATGCTTGATCACCATCTACCCTAATAACTTGTATGGAATTGAAAAGGGAAATATAAGTTCATATATGAACTTGTTAGCATATGTTCATGATATTTACAGGTGTTGGATTTCGTGATTCGTAGTCCGGATAGACATATAACGGCTTACCATGTGTATTCGCGGAGAGAGCTTGCACTTAAATTGATATTGCTTGTAATTCACATAGACATATAGTGGGTAGGTAATATTGATGTTCATATGAATTCTATCTATTTGTGGATTTTATGTGATATGGAGATAGTGTATTGAAAAATAATCATGTTTCACTTTTGTGCTCTCGACTAGCAGTCCATGTTAATTAATCAAGTTAAACAAGAGGTGTATAATCTAGATAAAGCATTAAGTGACATTAGGGTCCCATATCTCTCCATTTTGAATCTCTTCGCTTATTAATTAGTTATTTTGTGTTGATAATCATTTTAGTTTGTGATTCGCTTTTATTTGATCGTTTTAGCAGCCAGAAATAGCTATAAAGTTGTTGCATGATAGATTAGTAATAATTACCTTTCTCCGTGGGAACGATACTTAACTTACTCTATATTACTTGTTGATCGTGTATACTTGCACGTGTTAGTGTCTGTTTTGTTAAACCCGAAACAAGCCAACAAGTTTTTGGCGCCGTTATCAGGGAGTATGTAAGACCCCAACTTTTTATAAATAAAATTGA
Source organism: Panax ginseng (assembly GCA_020205605.1). Lineage (NCBI taxonomy): Eukaryota > Viridiplantae > Streptophyta > Magnoliopsida > Apiales > Araliaceae > Panax > Panax ginseng. Next base: position 97,273,988 of record CM035129.1, read on the forward strand.
ACTTCCTCTATTTATAATTTTGAAATAGTAAGGGGTTGATTTGATTAATGTGGTTGGTTTTGGGTAAAATGCGCAAATATTTTAAATAAGCAAATGGTTATAAAATATTCATTGTTGTCAGGGAATATTTGTTTGGTCGTGGAATATTCTTGTTGTCGGGGAATATTCGTACGACGGTGCAGCCATTTATGGACCTTATAACGGAAAATTGTCGGATGAAAAAAACGACATGAATGAGTTTTTTTAAATAACGGCATAGTTATTACCGTTAACACTGTTGGAATACCCGGTGGTTAAAATACAGTAATACACGGTGTTGCACAGTAGCACACGGTATTGCACAAATTATTAATTCTTACGTAAGAAGTCACTACTCAATAATTGTTACAGTAATTACTGTTCAATATTTTATTTTATTGATTCAATAATTGTCACTGCATAGTATTTTTCATTATCAGATTAATTATTCATATTATTTGAATAATATTATTAGATAGCATTATTGGCAATGTCTAAGAAAGTTCTGTCTAGGAAAGGGGTTTGGTCACCTAATTGCGCTCCAGTAAGGAGAAATCCTTATCGAAAAGCCCCCTCTTTCCTGGGAACGACCTGGTTGTCATTATTGTGATTCTGTAATATTATTTGTGAATAATTCATTATTGATAAAATTGATAAGAAAATATTTATTTAATGGAGAAATTTTTAAAGAAACAGTTATTAAGAGTTGATATTTTATCTTCTTCGATAAAATAATTCATTTAAATATATTATTATAATATTACATTATAAGTGTATGATGTAATATATAATAATATAATAACGGTGATATTTTTATAATGAATGCACGATATATGAATAAATGAGGAGGAAGAGAGCAAATTGGGTCTGGAGTATTTTTGTTCCAAAAAAACATGTTAAATATGTTGGTGGGCTCCATTTTTAATTGAAATTTGATTATATCCTGCAAGATCATCCGTATGTGGATTTCGATCATTTTTCGTTTAAAATTTGGAAAAACTTTCTTCTACAAAGTTGTAGAGAATTAAATTTCTTATGGAATGGAAATAAGATTAGAATTTTTCTGATAAAAGGGCTATTTATTATGAATTATTGAAGTTCCAGAATAATTGATTTTTAGAGTTATAAATATTTTTTTAAGAAAAACGCTTTTTTATGTTGGTGGGCCTTACTAGTGTGCTGAAATCTGATTTTCAAGGTGGGCATGAATTCTTTTTATAAATATTAATATTTTATTAAATTTTCTGCTTTGGTGTTCTAAGCATTTTCCTATAAATAGGGTGCTTAGGTTAGAATTGAAAATCACACCAGAATCAGAAGTTTTCTTTTTCTATAATATCGAGCGTATTTTTGTGAGTATTTAGATACTTTGAGATTTGATAAGCAATGCAAGTTTTCTTTAGCATTATATCCGATATTCTAGTCAGAAGTACTGTTCTTTTTAGGTAATGGGTGATAAGGGATGGTAAGGGATGTTATTTTTTTCGTAAATGATGTTATTCTTTTAATATCATTATACCGAAATATTGGTATGAATTTTATTATGAAATTCTTACCTTTTCATGTTGAGGTTACTATTCACGTATACGACACTATTCATGAATACGGTACTATTCACGAAGTATGATTTTTCTTATGAATTTTTTACCTTTTTGTGTCGGGGTTACTATTCACGTATCGACCTTATTCACGTTATCTGACACTTTCATTCACGAATCTGAGACTAGTCACAGAAAAATTAAATTTTCTTTTCTTTGTCCAAGTTGTCTATTATGGTTACTACTATCTTTGATTGTATCCATGTTTTGATCTTTATTCTTGAATTTTGCTCCACAATTGATTATTATGGAGTATTTTTGAACTTGGATAAACTAAAGTACGAATCCCTAATCTTTGTCCTTTTATCTCTCTGGATTCGTTTTCTTGAAAATATTTTTATCATCCTCAGTCCTAAATGGTGATATAACTGAATATATTTGGCCTGTAGTGCAAAGATGAATGATTACCTGATGAATATCTTTGGCTCGTAGTGCAAAGATGGACAGGTGTTGAGATGAACATGACCAACTGGTGATACAAATGAATATCTTTGGCCCGTAGTGCAAAGATGAATATTTGATTCAAGATATATATTTATTGATGTTATAGGGATAAAATATTGATGATGAACTTTTAAATCATAGAAGATAGTAGACTTCATTCTCTACTTAACGCTTCTAATGAATTGTTATTTTTACTGCGAATATTGATCTAAACTTGTTGTCCATTATATTTTATCTAATTTATTGAAGGCTAACGATAATTTGTTTTTCATTATCTTAGTCATAATATTCTTTACTGGGCTAGTTGAGCTCATCCTTTTTTTTGTTCCATTTTTCTTCTCAGGAGGCGAGAATATAGCAAGAACTAGTCGGGGTGTGGAGTGATATTTCAAGACGGTTGTTTTAGCAGTTCTCACTATTTTGTAAAATAGTGTATCTATAATTGTAATGAGGACTTATTTGAGTTTGGATATTGTCTAGAAGACAATATGTATATTTAAACTCACAGCATATGTGTTATCGTATTTTACACGACAATTGTAATAATGAAGTTGTAGTTATTTTCTGTACCATGTATTTAGCGACTCAGAATGGGTTGTGTGGACCTATTTTGGGGGCGTCACAGAATAGGTTTTTATTTTTATTACTATCATCATCAACTTAAGTTAAATTTGTCTGACTTAAACAATTCTTATCTTATCTTATTTCTATTTTACTTTTCTTTGCGTTTCAGGTACTTGTGGATAGTATATGCGTACTCAATCTTCAAATTCTGAGTTGGTACCTAGGCAAGACAATATTAACGGGAAAGCTTGGAGAGTGAGTGTACATAATTATACTACATAAGAGAACATTGAAACTTCAACAAAAATGGTAGAAGAACACAGGGCTTTAAGGGACTATTCTATGCCAAAAATAAATGAGCTACAGTCTAGCATAGTTAGGCCAGCCATAGCAGCAAACACCTTAGAGATTAAGCCGGGAACAATACAGATGGTAAAACATTTGGCTCAATTTGGGGGTTCTACTACTGATGACCCTAACGAGCACTTGCTAAGTTTTATTGAGATATATGACACATTCAAGTATAATGGTGTGTCAGATGACGCAGTGTGGCTTAGACTGTTTCCTTTTACTTTGAGGTATAAGACAAGAAGTTAGCTCTATTCACTGCCATCAGGGTCAATAACCACGTGGGAGGACTTAGCACAAAAATTCCTAGACAAATTCTTTCATATGGCTAAGACAGCAAAGATGAGGACTGTTATATCTCAGTTTGAGCAGCAACAAGGAGAATCGTTGTATGAGGCCTAGTAATGTTATAAAGAGATGCTAAGAAAATGCCCTCACTATGGGATGCCTGACTGAATGGTCATCAATACTTTCTACAATGGGTTGGGTTGGCAGTCTAAGCCAATCATTGATGCCGTTGCAGGAGGAGCTTTGTGGGCTAAGAGCTATGAAGAAGCTTATGAGCCTATTGAGACCATGGCGGCGAATGATTTTCAGAATCCAACAGCTAGAATGCCTCAACCAAAAGTTGCTGGGTTATTAGAGGTGGATTCCATCATAGCGTTATAAGCCCAAATGGCAGCTATGGCAAAGAAAATTGATTCTTTGGCCGAGAACAAAGTTAAGTAAGTTGCCTATGTCTACGAGATTTGTGCAGGGTCACACCAAACAGAACAATGTGCTATCACAGCAGAATCGTTATAATTCGTCAGCAACTACCAAAAGCAACAGAATCAGTTTCAAAATTCCTACCATCCCAACAACAGAAACCATTCTAATTTTAGTTAGAGCAATAATCAGAATGTTCAACAACACCAACCACAACAACAATATCAACCTCAATAACAACAGTATCAACCACAACAATCTCACCAGCAGTATGCACCTAAACCTCCTTACCCTCTTGGATTTCAGCAACAACAACACCAACATCATCCACCTCCTGCCCCTCAACCAGAAAAGAAGTCAGAGATGGAAGAAATGATGTTGAAATACGTGGCAAACACTGAAGTGATGATAAAGAGCCAAGCGGTGGCTATTAAGAATTTGGAGACTAAAATGGGCTAGATGGCCAACATGTTGAACAATAGACCACAAGGGGCTCTACCAAGTAATACTGAAGCAAATCCAAGAAGGGAAGGGAATGAGAAATGTTAGGCCATTACATTGAGGTCAAGAAAACAAACTGCAAAGTTGGACACTGGCGCGCCCGCACCTAATATTGAAGGAGACTCGGTGCACCCGTGCTAAGTTGCAGTTGACTCAGAGCAAGGCTTGTCAGATGGGGGTGTTGGGCAGAGGGTAGTTGAGACAGATCATAAGGAGATGGATGAGAAAGCCACACCACCACTTGTATACCCTCATGTTCCTTACCCACAGAGACTTCAAAAACAAAGAGAAGATAAACAGTTTGCTAATTTCTTAGAGGTCTTTAAGAAACTGCAAATCAACATACCATTCGCAAAGGCTTTAGAGCAAATACCAAACTGCGCGAAGTTTATGAAAGGCATTCTATCAAGGAAGAAGAGATTAGAGGATTATGAGACAGTTTCCCTAATAGAAGAGTGCAGTGCAGTGTTGCAGCGTAAGCTACCTCCAAAGCTTAAAGATCCGGGAAGTTTTACAATACCATGCTCCATTGGAAAGCTTTCTTTCAACAAATGCTTATGTGAGTTGGGGGCAAGCATAAACTTCATGCCTCTATTGGTATTCACATAGTTGGGATTGCCAGCTCCAAAGCCGACAAATATATCATTACAGCTTGTCGATAGATCCATCACATACCCAAGAGGTATTGTAGAAGATGTCTTGGTTAAAGTAGACAAGTTTATCTTCCCAGCCGACTTCATCATTTTGGACTATAAAGAGGACAGAGACATACCGATCATCCTTGGGAGACCTTTTCTAGCCACGAGGTGAACACTCATAGATGTATAGAAAGGAGACTTGACCATGAGGGTCCAAGACCAAGAGGTCACCTTTAATGTCTTTAAAGCTATGAAGTTCCCCACTGACGAAGAAGAGTGCTTTCGGATCGATGTAGTCGACAGAGTGTTAAATAAAGAGGCTGGAAATTTGATTGACATTGAGCCATTGGAGAGTGCTATTCTGGGAGAATCTGATATGGAGGATACTGAGGTTATAGAGTGTGTACAAATTCTGGACATAGCACCACATATACGAAAATTAAAAATTCCCATTGAACCACTCAGACTTACTGGGGAGACATCAGAATGACTCAAGCCTTCTCTTGAGATGCCTCCAGATCTTGACCTTAAACCCCTTCCAAATCATCTAAGGTACGCATTTTTAATTGAATCTTCAAAGTTTCCTGTTATAATTGATGTTGCACTAACATCTTGCCAAGAAGATAAATTGTTGCGAGTGTTGCGAGTGTTTAAATCAGCGATTGGATGGACTATAGCGGACATCAAGGGGATCAACCCCTCATTTTGCATGCACAAAATCCTTCTGAAAGATGATAGTAAGCCATCAGTAGAGCAACGGAGAAGGTTAAATCCTATCATGAAGGAAGTGGTTAAGAAAGAGATCTTGAATTTGTTAGATGCATGGATCATTTATCCTATTTTAGATAGCTCTTGGGTGATCCCGGTGCATTGCATGACGAAGAAAGGGTGTATGATAGTGGTATCCATTGAAAACAATGAGTTAATACCTACCAGAATAGTTACGGGTTGTAGGAATTGCATGGACTACCGCAGACTAAACAAAGCTACAAAGAAAGATCATTTTCCTCTCCCATTTATTGATCAAATGCTAGATAGGTTAGCAGGTCATGAGTACTACTACCTTCTGGATGGTTACTCAGGATACAATCAAATAGTGATAGCCCCGGAAGACCAAGAGAAGACTACCTTCACTTGTCCATATGGTACATTTGCTTTCAGAAGGATATCTTTCGGTCTATGCAATTCCCCAGCTACATTCCAGAGGTGCATGATGGCCATTTTCTCTGATATGGTTGAGCAAAACATTGAAGTCTTCATAGATGATTTCTCAGTATTTGGAGACTCTTTTGACTTGTGTATGGAGAATTTGGTAATGGTGCTGAAAAGGTGTGTTGAAACAAATCTAGTACTGAACTGGGAGAAGTGCCATTTTATGGTACAAGAAAGTATTATTTTGGGACATAAAGTTTCAAGGAAAGGGTTAGAGGTGGATAGAGCAAAAATAGAAACTATCGATAACTTACCTCCACCTATTTCTGTGAAAGGGGTCCGTAGCTTCTTGGGACATACAGGCTTTTATCATCGATTTATAAAGGACTTCTCCAAGATTACTAAGTCGATGTGCAGTTTATTAGAGAAAGATGTCCAGTTTAGATTCGATGAGGAATGTCTGGATACTTTTGAGCATTTAAAAAAGAAGTTGACTAGGGCACCCGTGATTACAACTCCAGATTGGGCTCTTCCATTCAAGTTAATGTGTGATGCAAGCAATTTTGTTGTGGGATCTATATTGGGCCAGTGTAGGGACAAGGTCTTTCATGTTATTTATTATGCTAGCAAGACCTTGACTGACGCCCAGTTAAACTACACTACCACAGAAAAAGAGCTTCTAGCAGTGGTATACGCATTCGACAAATTTCGTGCTTATCTGATTGGGACAAGAGTGATTGTATACACTGACCATGTTGCAATCCGATACTTGATAGCCAAGAAAGATGCAAAACCCCGTCTGATCAGGTGGAATCTTCTTCTTCAGGAGTTTAACTTAGAGATCAAAGACAAAAAAGGGACTGAGAACCAAGTGGCTGACCACTTATCTCGATTGGAGAATCCAGGAAGGGATATGAATGACAAAATGATGATCAATTAATCCTTTCCAGATGAACAATTATTTATGGTGAAAGGCGAAGTGCCATGGTTCGCAGACTATGCAAACTTTCTAGTAAGCAATATCATTCCCTCTGATTTGACTGGACAACAAAAGAAGAAGTTTCTCCACGATGTTAAATGGTATATTTGGGATGAGCCGTACTTGTTCAAGCGGTGTGATGATAGAATGATTAGAAGGTGCATTCCATATAGTGAGACGGAGAGTATATTATAGGATTGCCACGCATCAGTTTATGGAGGTCATTACGGGGGAGAAAGAACAGCAGCCAAGGTTTTGCAGGCAAGTTTTTATTGGCCGACTCTCTTCAAGGATGCTTACAGCTTTGTGCAGAGATGTGACAGATGTCAGAGGGTAGGGAATATATCAAAACAAAATGAAATGCCTTTGAATACAATCCTCGAAGTTGAGATCTCTGATGTATGGGGCATAGATTTCATGGGGCCTTTTGTTCCATCATGTGGAAACTTATGCATCCTTGCAATTGATTATGTGTCCAAATGGGTGGAAGTGATAGCCCTTCCTACAAATGATACTAGGGTAGTTCTAAGGTTCCTTCACAAGAACATATTCACGAGATATAGGACTCCCCGAGCAATCATAAGCGATGAGGGTACCCATTTCTGCAATTGCAAATTTACAGCATTGTTGGCCAAATATGGGGTGAATCATCGAGTAGCTACAGCTTACCACCCCCAGACGAATAGCCAAGAAGAGGTGTCAAACCGTGAGGTGAAGAGAATATTAGAAAAGATTGTGAACCCTACAAGAAAATAATTGTCTCTTAAGCTGGACGATGCAATATGGGCATATAGGACTGCTTACAAAACACCACTGGGTATGTCGTCCTTTCAGCTAGTGTATGGGAAGGCTTGTCACCTTCCCATGGAACTTGAACATAAGGCTTATTAGGCGATCAAGAAGCTGAACTTTGACTTGAAGGCTGCAAGGGAGAAACGACTTCTTTAACTAAATGAGTTAGATGAATTTCGATTGTAGGCCTATAAAAATTCCAAGTTGTATAAAGAGAAAGTGAAAAGGTGTCATGATCACAGAATCATGAAAAGAACATTTGAGCCAGGACAAGCAGTACTGCTATTCAATTCTAGAATTAGACTTTTCCCAGGAAAGCTTAAATCGAGGTGGTCAGGACCTTTCACATTAAGGATTGTATTTCCATATGGTGCAATTGAGATTTTTGACAAATACTCAGACAAACCATTCAAGGTAAATGGACAGAGACTGAAGCATTATTATGGTGGTGAGGTCGATAGATAGAAGGTCGCCTCAATCTTTTCAACAACATGACCAATGCAGAGATAGTCAAGCTAATGGACTATAAACAAGCGCTCGATGGGAGGCACCTTATCATCTCTCTTCTCCCTCATGTTTAATTTTGCATGCATCATGTCTACTTCTCTCTCTTGTTTAATTCTAACTAATCATGTCTATTTCTCCCTACTGTTTAATTCTCTAAGTTACAAATGTCTTTACTTCTTCCTATTGTTTAATTCTGTTGGCATATCATTCTTATTTCCCCCCCCCCCATGTTTAATTCTTAGACTCATGAAAATTTTGATACCAATTTTGAATAGATCTTAATGCACATATCTTTTTGGTAGAAATTTCATATATATAGCATTTTTGGATATACAATTATACATACATGTTACACAGTGCAATTTTGATATGGGAATCAGTATCAGTATATCTCATTTTTGTTAATGCTATGTGTGCAGGTTAGTTAATGAATATCAATTTGCTGCTTATTTCCTTCTTTGTGCAAAGCAGAATCAGTCTTGGGCTCAGGGCAGCGCGGCCACGCCAACACCATACACAAACCTAGCGCTACATGCGTACACATCCATAATCGAGTAAACTTCAAGCGTCCATACCGAAGTTCGGGTCTGATAGCTTCAAATACTTAAAAACATAACCCGTTTCATTATAACTTCTTTCTTCAATTGAGATTCCATAGAATTCCCATACGCAACCCAAAAGCCCTTCTCCTAGCCAACTACAACCTCTCGTTTCCTCTTCTATTGGGTCTATACAAATCACTTTATATTACCGCATTCAGAAGAGTTTCATCCTTACATGAGCAAACAAGTTTGGGGGTTCTTCTTCAGTCTGTTTAGAGTTTGTTCATAGCATACAAGGGCTGATTTGGGGTTGGTTCAGTTTATGCATACAAGAGTACCAGTTTGGGGGTGATTTTTCTTCTGCGATCACAGTTAGGGTTTGCAAGAAACTTCTCTATCAACACTCATGGCACCAAAAAGAGCACGCTCACGCACTCCTGAGTCTTCTTCCAGTAAAAATCAGGAAAAAGACATTGTGAACCTTACCAAATTTGTCAGTCTTGAGGCTCAAACAGAATACTACAAAATCGTATCAAAAACTATTGTGAAGGAAAGGGGATTCAAGCCAGGAAAGCAGGATGGGCAGCTGTGGGAAATGATTAGAGAAAGTTGTTGGCCGGGGGTTGTGGCTAATCCTATGCCGGCACTAATGGCCATTATGCGCGAATTCTATGTGAATGCCAAAGAAACGCAGAGTGTTATATCCTTTGTCAGAGGCATTCATGTTGATTATCGCCCATAGGTGATTCGTGAATTGTTTAACCTGCCCGGCCCTCCGACTGGCCAAGAAAATTGGGTGGAAGTCGCACGATTTAAGACTAACTTGGATAGGGTGATCGAGGACTTGTGTGTGTCAGGCACCAAATGGAACTACAAGCAAGGCACAAACACGCCCACTAACTTTCCCAGTTCAGCGCTAAACCGTTAGGTGAAGGCATGGAACCTGTTCATCTGTGCTAAATTGATGTCATCTACGCACCAACACGATATCCCAGCTGAGAGGGCAATAATATTATGGGGCATTATCACAGGGAAGTACATTGAAGTGGGCCACCTCCTCCACCAGAATATGCTACGTTATATGAGGGGCAGCACCACTGGCAGTATCCCTCATGCCTCTGTCGTAGCCCATTTATGTGCCAAAGTTGGAGTGAACTAGGATGATGAGCAATTACAAATGCCTAGCCAGGATATCACACAACTATTCAGAAGTTCGATGACTGGGTTGGCGGCACAGGACACCCTCGGGGAAAAGGCTTCATTTTGTCAGCTCCATCACCAGTGCCATCTCCATAGCCAGTTGAGGCAGCTGCCACCCCTCCTGCCACTTCAGAGACTAATGATCGTAAGATAAGGCAATTAGAGAGGAAGGTGGATGCGCTGCACGACAATTTCTCAACGTTCGCGAATGGAATGTCTAGAGCTTTGGCCGAAGCATTTGCTCAGCAAGGGACGCTAGTGGAGTGGCCAATCTTTAGTTCTGTCGTGCCCTACCCGCCTCTAGATTTTCCACCCGAGGAGGGTGGCTATGCCGACTTATAGGGGGGAGTTTCCTTACCATTTACCTTCATTGTGGACAATGAATATTATAAGTTTGGGGGTATTGGGTCTAATCAGTAGTTTAGAGCATGTAGTATAATTGCATCATATAGAGTAATTTCATGTTGCATATAGTGAATTTCATGTTAGTAGTTATTAGTTTAATTTTGCAGTAAATTTTTTTCTTTTTGTTTGCTTATTATCTATTTAGTTTCATGGCATAACATAATTCCAGGTTTTTAGTATATTGAATTCTAGTTTGGCCAATAATGACATAGAAATTTGATAGATGTTTGAACTTGATTGATAACTTTAGCTTAGTTATAATTTTATACATGATATAATCCATGCCTGTTGTTTTGATGTATCGGGTAGCACGATAGTGTTCCTAATTGCTTGTTGGTTAAGATTAGCATGCTTGTCTTCTGAGAGAAAAACGTTGTTTTTAATGATAGAATCGTGTAGGAAGTGAGTAATGACTACAAGACACTGAAACTCAAGTTTTGGGAACACATTGGGAATACTTGCTATCTTCATATAAAAAAACAAAATAAAAACGAATAAACTCCATGACTAGTCTTGTTTCATGGCCTTTTTTATCTTGAGTCAGTACGCCCGAGGTGATGTCTTTACACCTAGCGCCCTAAGACCTGTACGATTTGGGAGTCGTTGGTTGAAAGCTCGCTAAGGTAGCATTGAAAAGCCTAAGGGAATGAGACATTGCACAGCCATGGGAAATATAAAAAATCAATAAACATCGCGGAAAAGTGTGAAAATCACCCTCATGAGTAAAAATAAAGCAGAATAAACCCTTTGTTGAACCTTAGTTGTACTGATGTGTTGGAGTAGTTGTTGTTTCATTTTTGTGCATAGTTCTTGATTTGAAACCTCAGTTTTCTTAAGTAGTATAGCATGTGGTATCTTCACCTTTGTCAAGCTTATCTATGAACACAACACACACACAACATCTCTATAGCAGGTTGTGATTATCTAATTGTATGTTTGTAAAACCCCAACTTTTATGAATAAAGATTAATTTTCTCAAAATATATTTTTGAATATTATGGTATGAATTTGATATAATGTAATAGTTGTGGGTAATATTTATAAATTTTACAAAGTAAGCAAGTTGTTATAAAATATTTGATTGGTCAGGTAATATTCATTTTAACATGGAATATTCGTACGACGGCACAATCATTGGTGGACCCCACAACGGAATTATTGTCGAAGTTAGAAAACGACAGAAATACCTTTTTATAAAAATAACGGCGAAAGTTGTACCGTTAACTGTTGAAATACCCTGTGATAAAAGTACATTAATACGCGTGGTTGTATAGTAGCACACGGTATTGATTATTGATGCTTACGTGAGAAGTCACTCAGTTATACTCAATTATTGCTACAGTAATTGCTGCATAGTATCTCACGTTATTGATTCAATTATTGTCACAATATTTTATATTATTAAATCAATCATTGAGATGACAAGTTATTCATATTATTATTTGTATTATTGACAATGTCTAGAAATTTCTGTCGAAGAAAGGGTTTTGGTCACCTAATTGTGCGCCAATAGGGAAAAATTCTTATCGAAAAGCCCCCTCTTTCCTGGGAATGATCTAGTTGTTAATATTGCAAGTTATATTATTGATGATAAATGTTGTTAAAAATATTGAGGGGATTTTTATGAAGTATTTGTTGTAAATTTGGCTTATTATTTGGACTCCCACTTACCCATTTTTTAAAATAGTCGGGAGAAAGTTATCTCGATTTGTTTTATATATATATATATATATATATATATATATATATATATATATATATAGTATAATTTTTTTTTTTTTTATGAAAAATAGAATATATTACATTTTATTATCCATAGTATTTGCATAGTGTCTGCATAGTATTTGCATAGTAAAATCAAAAAAAAAATCGATTAAACAAAATTACTTAGACACTTTTCTTTTCACATGCAATCCGTGATTTCTAAATTCAAATAGTATCCTCCCATTCTCCTATAAATAGTTTACTTAGTTTAGAATTGAAAATCACACCAGAATCAGAGAATTCTTCTTCTATAATATTGAGCCTATTTCTTTAGAGTTTAAAGAAGCTTTGAGTGTAGAAAATAGTTCAAGTTTTCTTCAAGAATATCACCGCCCTACCAGTCAGAAATACTTTTCTTTTAAGGTAAGGGATATTATTTTTGTTCAATATTCGTAAGAAATGATATTTTCTTTCATACTCTATAGTATGTAAGTAATATTATTTCGTTTCAGATTCTGAATTCTACACTCATTTTGTTAAAGTATGGCTTCTATACTCCTTGAAATTAGTAGAATGTCCTTGAAATTTGTGCTTCATCTAGTATCTTTTCATGAAAATATTATTCTGAGCATTCTTGATAATTTTTAATCTTTTCATGTCGGGGTACTATTCCCAAAGTACTATTCACGGGGTACTATTTATGACAAAAATTGATTTCTTTTCCGTTCAAATCATTTTTGATACAATATTATTCTTGAATTTTACTCTACAAAGCATTATCATGTTGATAATTTGGACATTATTGAATTCTGGATAATTTAAATTATAAATATTTAAAATTTATCCTTGCTCTTATTTAATTGAATTCTTATATCATTGTCATCATCCTCATGCTTATATTATGATGAAAGTCATCTTTGGCTCATAGTGCATAGATGGACTGTTGATTGGTATGATTATGACTAGGGATTGTTCGGTATAATCCTAACCTGTAATGTTACAAATATTGTGGTAAAAGTCCTCATTGGCCCGTAGTGTATTGATGGACAGTTGTTGGCATATTCATGACCATTGGTGATAACATGTATATCCTTGACCCGTAGTGCATGGATAATTCGTGAATGCGATACTAATGAATATCCTTGGCCCGTAGTGCATGGATAATTCAGTAATGTGGATTATTTATTGAGCTGAGTCTCACCAATAAAATTGATGATAAACTTTTAAATCATAGAAGATAGTAGATATCATTCTCTACTTAACTCTTCTAATAGATTGCTTGTTCCGCTGTAGTTAAACTTGATGTTTATTGTATTTTATCAATTTAACACTATTGAAGGCTAACGATAATTTATTATGCATTATCTTAGTCATAATATTTCTTACTGGGCTAGTTGAGCTCACCCTTTTGCATTCATTGTTCTCTTCAGGAAATGAGAACGTAGCCGGGACTAGTCGAGGAAGGGAGTGACGGTCCGAGATGGTGGCTGTAGTAGTTCTCACTATTTTATAAAATAGTGTGATAATAATTATAATGAGGACTTTATTTGAGTTTGGATATTGTCTACGAGACAATATCTGTGTTAAAATTTTTAGCTATGTTTTGTCGTATTGTATAAATGAAGTTTGTATTTAATTTATGTACCATGTATTTGGCGACCCAAGATGGGTGATGTATACCCATTTTAGGGGAGTCACAGTTGGTATCAAAGCTTAGGGGTATGATCTCTGGCTGAGATGTGAGAACAAAACTAGGAGGAGAGAGATAGGTAATTCCTTCGCTAGTATGACCTACCTAAGCTTATTTGTTATTTAATTGGTCGGATAGAATATAGGGATAATATGTGGCATGTCAATTAATCCTTGTTTTGTGGCAGTGTTTGAAAATGACATCCGAGAATGTTAAGATAAGCAATGGAGCACATGAGACCGTTGAGTCACCAATGATTAATACCCAGGATAATGTGCATCAGGAAGGCAATAATCCTCAGGTAAACAACAATACCGACCAAATAATGAATGATGGTATGTTCAGAGGCTTTATGCAATTCATGCAACATCGGGCGAGGGCGACTCTTGTTCAAAATTCAGGTGGAAACACTAGCAACTCACGGATGGTTACCGCTAAGCAGTTCAAGGAGCTGGGACCACTGAAGTTTTTGGGAAAGCTAGAATCACTTAAGGCAGAGACGTGGATAAAGCAGATCACCAAGATATTTGATGTCTTGGGATGCTCCGAGGACCAAAAGGTTCCCTTTGCCACCTTCATGTTGCGAGGAGAGGCAGATTGCTGGTGGAATCTGTAAAACGTACTCAACCTGCCGCACTAAAGATGTCTTGGGAGAAGTTCCAAGAACTGTTCAACGACAAGTACTTTTCTGAAAGTATTCATCACATGAAGGAGGGGGAATTTATCAAGTTGGAACAAAACAATATAACCGTGTCGCAGTACGAGGCTAAGTTTGCGGAGTTATCCCGGTTTACATCCCATTTGGTAGATAATGAGGAGTGTATGACACGAATATTTCTAAGAGGCTTGAAACCCGAAATACGTTAATACCTCATTTCTCACAAACTTTGCTTGTATTCAGATGTTGTGAATAGGGATCAGTTATTGGAGCGCGATAATGAGTCAACTCAACCAAGAGAGAGCAGCCAGGAAAACGATAATACCAGTGGTAGCAGTCATCGAAGCGGTGACAACAAACATGGAGGGAATCAACATGCCAGAAATAGTAACCACTTCAGTGGTAATCATGGCCAAGATAATAGAAGTGGAAATTTTAAGAAGAGAAGATTCAACAATGATGGAAAAACAGCAGCACCAGCACCCGTTTTTAAGGAAGGAGAACGACCACCGATCGTATGCTTCAAATGCGGAGGGGAGGGACACATCAGTCTAAATTGCATGATGCAGTCCAAAGCATGTTATAATTGCGGAAGAGAAGTTCACCTAGCCCAATTTTGTCATGCAGTGAAGTCAAGTCCAGCTGGGATGGAGGCACCAAAGGTCTTCCCAAACAAGTCAAATTCGGTAGTTCAAGGTAGAGCGTTTGTCGTGACCTCCCAAAAAGCGAGGAACCCGAATGAATTTATCATGGGTAAGCTAATTATAAACTCTTGCGAAGTCTATACCTTATTTGATACCGGTTCTACCCATTCTTTTATTTCTCCTATATACGCTCAACGTTTAAATTTAACTCCGGAAAAATTAGACTTTGACTTATCTGTTGAAACTTCGTTAGGAGAAATCTTCATTACATCCACTATTTATAAATCTTGTTTGATTCAAATCGGCAACTACACATTACCTGTCAATTTTATCTCTTTGAAAATACTTGCATTTGATGTAATTCTAGAGATTGATTGGTTAACTACTCATTATGTTAAAATTGATTGTTTTTGTAAGGTTGTTAGCTTTCATATTTCTAACCAACCTATTATGTGAATTCAAGCAACCAAACCACTAAAGTCAATCACTGTCATATCAAGCCATAAAGCTATTCGTTTATTGAAAAACGGATGTCAAGCTTTCTTAGCCCATGTCACAGATTTAAACAAAAATACGTCAGATTTGAATGATATTTTTATTGTTATTAAATTTCCTGAACGTATTTCCTGAAGAACTTCTTGGCCTACCCCCAGAACGTGAAATCGAATTTTGTATCGACCTTGAACCCGATACAAAACCCATTTCCAAAGCCCCATATCGAATGGCTCCTATTGAACTTCAGGAGTTAAAAACCTAACTACAGGAGTTGTTAGACATCGATTTCATTCGTCCTAGTACGTCTCCTTGGGGTGCTTTTGTTCTATTCGTAAAGAAGAAAGATCGAAGTATGCGACTTTGCATTAACTATCGGGAGTTGAATCACGTCACCAACAAAAATAGGTACCTATTGCCTCGGATTGATGACATGTTTGACTAGTTGCAAGAAGCTAAATTATTTTCAAAGATCGATCTTCGTTTCGAATATCATCAGTTAAAGATTAAAACTAATGACATTCCAAAGACTGCTTTCAGAACTCGGTACGGGCATTACGAATTCATAGTCATGTCTTTTGGATTGATTAATGCTCCTGCTGCCTTCATGGATATGACGAACAGAGTATTCAAGGAATATATGGATCATTTTGTGGTTGTCTTTATTGATGACATCTTCATTTACTCCAAAAGTCGTGAAGATCATGAACAACACTTGAAGCTGATACTCCAAAAGTTTCTTGAAAACAAGTTATATTCCAAGTTGAAGAAATGCGAGTTCTGGCTTGAGAAAGTAGCATTCCTTGGGCACGTGATATCAAATCACGGAATATCTGTTGACCTTGCGAAGATTAAAGCAATACAAAGCTGGGAGCAACCTAAGTCGGTGACCAAATTACGTAGCTTTCTGGCTTAGTTGGTTATTATCGGAGATTCGTGGAAGGATTTTCTCTAATCGCTACTCCATTAACTCAGCTGACTCAGAAAGATATAAAATTCGGTTGGAGCGAGAAATGTGAGAACAGTTTTTAAGAACTCAATAAGAGACTTATTTCAGCACATGTTCTGACAATACCGTCTGGTTCGGAGGGATTTGTCATCTACAGCGATGCTTCAGGCAGAGGGTTAGGATGTGTTCTCATGCAACATGGGAAAGTCATAGCCTATGCCTTACGACAACTCAAAGAATATGAGAGAAATTATCCTCATTGTGATCCAGAGTTGGCAGCAGTCGTTTTTGCATTAAAGATATGGAGGCATTACCTATATGGGGAGAAGGTGGAAATCTATACAGATCATAAAAGCCTCAAATATTTCTTCACCTAAAAGGAACTCAACATGCGACAACGAGGTTGGCTTGAGCTGTTGAAAGATTACGATCATACCATTCAATACCATCTTGGAAAAGTGAACGTGGTAGCTGACGCGTTGAGTAAAAGATCATATGCGGGTATGAGTGTGATATTGTCAACGCAAAGGCCCATTTTGTATGACTTGCAAAGGATGGAGATAGAGTTAAAGACTCCAAGGACCCACGTGATAATGACAAATATACGAGTAGAACAAACTTTAATCGATAAAGTTAAAGCTGCTCAAGCTACAGACCTGGAGATGATGTGTATGAGGAAGAAAGTATAAGAAGTCGTTATTCCGAAAGCAAGAATCGATGAAGAAGGAATACTTCAAGTTAACTCCAGACTTTGTGTTCCTAACAACTCTGACTTGAAGTATAAAATCATGATGGAGGCGCACAACACACCGTTTGCAATCCATCTTGGGAGTACCAAAATGTATCGTGATCTTCGACATACATTTTGGTGGAGCAATATGAAAAGAGAGATCGCAAAGTTTATCTCAAGGTGTTTAACTTGTCAACGTGTCAAGGCAGAGCATCAAGTGCCAAAAGGTTCATTGCAACCACTTGAAATTCCAAAATGGAAGTAGAAGTACATTACCATGGATTTCGTTACTGGTATTCCCAAGGTTTGTCAAGGCATATATGCAATTTGGGTCATTGTTGATAGATTGACCAAGTCTGCTCATTTCTTACCTATACAAGAAACGTATACACTTGAACGTCTTTCTCGTATATACATAAATGAGATTGTAAGTGAAAGTAGTATGCACATAAGCCAATCATGTTTGATGATAAAGCATATACTTTTTAACAATCTTATTCATTTATTAATAAAAAGTATTAATTTATTAAAGACTTTTAATTATCTACATGATGCTGCTTTATAATATGTGATAAACCCATAGTTTTAAGCAATGCTTTTAGAATAATGATGATGATCATTCTAATGAGATTTAAATTCTTAGAAAGCTTAAAACTAAAATAGTTCCCAATCGTTGGATTACTAAATTGGGGATTACTGAATTGGGATAGATTGGTACATACGTTACTTGCTCATTAGATGAGGATGATTGATCTTATAATCATTTATGTGGAGACATTAAAACAAGTATGTAGGTGCTTATTAGAGAATAAGTTCACTGAATGTGGCTCGCTAAGGAATACCTAATGGAGTTTTACTTGCCTGTCAATAGGAATTCCTATAGTGATAGTAGTACAAAGTGATCCTTGGACTTGAGATCATCATAGTGTCTTGTGTATGATGAATTATACTTTGACTTATTCCTTAAGACTCTTAGGGTATATCAAAGAGTATGCTTGGGTATAATAAGTCGTACATGGAGATAATGTATGATCAATAAAGAATCTACCGCTTCTAGTAAAAGAAGAGAAATGTCCTATGTGATTCGATAAATGACAACCCAAGAGTCCTCTTGTTAGGTAGAATGAAATTAGAAAGGAGTTTCTAATTTGCATTATTTGGAGTCGTGCATTTAAGAGTCAAAATACATATAATTAAATAAAATAAGACTTGAAAATAATTCCATGTCTTATATTTAATTGGGGCATTGTATGGTGGAAGGATTGAATTGTATGGTAACTATTTACTCAAAGGTTCTTTTATGATTAATGTTGAAATCTATATTATCTGAAAATTCGTTAATCGTTAGGGAGACTTATCCCTATTGTAGAATAAATATTATTTATTTGAATAAATTAATAGTTTAATTTATTTATTTAAATAAGATTAGAATTGTTTTAATTGATTTATTCACAACCAGTTTAATATGGAAAACCTAAAGGGTCACACCATAAAATGACGAATAATTATTTAAGAAGTTAATGGCATAATCGTAATAATAAGTTAAGTAAATTTAATTTAATCTATGGTGATAGAATAAATTAAATAGCTTAATATTTATTATTTAATATTTTAAAAATATTAAATATAAATTAATAAGAGGAGTCTTATTATTATTATTACTATTATTATTATTTAATTCCTAAAGGAGTTTGTGAATTAATTAATAAAAGTACTCTCATATATTCCTAATAGTATTAGGAGGTTAATTAATTAAAAGAGTTTAATTAATTATTCCTACTAAGATTAGGAGCCTAATTAATTAAAAGAGTTTAATTAATTAAAATAAAACTGAATTCCTTAATGGTTAAAGAGGGTTGCCTACATCTATAAATAAAATGAGTCTTATTATGGGTGATGGTTGTTGACTTTTTCATAACAGACATAATTTCAATAGTTGGTAAAGTACACCTTTTTCTATGAGAGATAGAAAAATTAGAGTTTTGCCCAACACCCATCTTCTTGAATCTTTCTTCTTCCTTGGTAGATCACCTTTAGAGGCCAAACACTTGGATGGCTAACGTTGATCAAAGAAAGGAACCAAACCCGGTGGATTCAAGTTGAACGCGAAAAGGATTTGGAGGTGAACTTTTACCTGAGGAAGCTCGAATCTTCAAGGGTATGATTCTTGTTATTTATCTTTTCATTTAATTAATAATTGTACATAAAGGATGATCCGGGTATATGGTTTGTAAAATTTTAAAACTCTATTTTTTCACGTTTTCGCTTACTTTGTGCAATTTGATTGCGTCCATGAATCTTACAAACCTAACAGTGGCATCAGAGCCAAACCTTTATATGAATTATAATTATTTTAATTTGATATGTATATTAATATGTGTTTAGAATAATTTAATTGGACATAATTTTGTTGTATAAAATTAAAAAAGAAAAAGCATCTTAAGGCATATTAACATTTTATCCGTGGTTGAATCTCGTTGCTTCACGAAAAGGTTAATATATATATATATATATATATATATATATATATATATATATATATATATATAAAATTAGCGTATATATATATGAATCTGTGAAAGCTCATTATTATATATATATATTATGGTTAACTGATTATACAACACACGTGAATCTCCATGCCTTGTTATATATATATATATATATCATATTAGTTAAGAGGATTCTTCCCACGTGGTGGGTTAGTATATTAATATATTAATATATATATATATATATATATATAATATTCTTAATTATTTTATAATTAAAATAAAAGTTTATTTTAATATTAAAATAAAAAAATTATTTTAATTTAAAATTAGAATTTCATGCTAACTAATTAGAGTTGAAATTGGATTCTATGATAACTAATTGGAGTTAAAATTGGATTTCATGTTTCCTTAAATAAAGGAGTTTATTTAGATATGAAATAAGATTTCATATTATTCAAAATAAAGGAGTTTATTTGTGAATAGAAAAAAGAATCTGTGTTTCCTTAAATAAATGAGTTTATTTAGATATGAAATAAGATTTCATATTATTCAAAATAAAAGAGTTTATTTGTGAATAGGAAAGAGAATCTGTGTTTCCTTTAATAAAGGAGTTTTTTTTACTTGGAATTAGATTCCATAATTAATTAAAATAAATGAGTTGATTTTGATTAAAATAAAATAGTTTATTTTATTCAAAATTGGATAAATTAAAATAAAAGATGTTTATTTTGATTTAAATTTGGATTAAAATAAAGGTGTTTATTTTGATTCAAAATTAGATTTTATGCTAACTAAATTTGCCCATTAAATGATATCAATATATATTGAATGTTTATAATTCATGAGATGAATGTTATTTATTGATGCATATGGTGATATGTATGATAACAACTGGGATTGATTATGGACTATTGACCAATGTGATTGAATTTTATTTTAGTTGGATGCGTGAATGCATGGGTTTTATTAAATGGGGTCTGCGTACCTTGTCTTCTCTAATTTTTCTTAATGTAAATTCTATCTCCCTCCTATGTACTTCCCCTTGACTGCTGATCAAGGTTTCTATTTATTTTAAATAGTTTTGTTATATGAATAGTTAGAATTAATTTTGAAGAATCGGAGATCAAGGAGCACTTGAAAACTTGTTTGTAATGGAGCCTGGGATTTAAATGTAATAGTTATATTTAAATTTAATTCTTGCACCCTAGGTTTGACCTTTTGGTTCACTTGGTGGCTCTAGTGAACCAAACTAGAATAAAGTTCATAATCAATCCAGGTAGAATATAGTATTCTATATGTGCATGCTTATACTATATATATATATATATTATATATTATGCCAACATGCTTCGCATGTTAATTAATATGACGCGTATTTTATATATATGTGTGCATGCGCGCTAAACAAGATGACACAAATTAATAACAAACCCCTCAAAGTTTTTTATATTAAGTTATAACGTTCAATGATATTTGGAATATCGAACGTCGCCTTCTAGCATGGTAAAATAATAGAGTATTAAATATTTAATATGAGTTTGTTGTGCACACACAAGGCAAGTATTAAATATTTAAGATGTTGCTTTATCACATTTAATGCTTATAAATAAACTAAACAATGATGTTTTGTTGTGCACACACAAGGACAGTATTTTTTTTTTGAATATATGAAAGTGCTACGTATGACTTAACTTAGATCATTTTAGTTCGGATGTGCACACACTTGACCATTATAATCTAAGAGGCAAAATACAAGGAGTTGCATAGTTGATGTAATTGACAAGAGTTGTCTACCTATTTATTTATATATAGTTTGTTGTGCAAACACAAGGATATATACATTTGAAATGGGAGATACCAATTGAGGGTAATATAGTTTGAAGAAAATAGTGGGAGATAACAATTTAAAACAAGACCTAATTTATTTTGGTAATTAATAAAAGAATGTATGCTAAAATGTTATTAAGAACAAATTCATTAACAGAATTTTACAATGTCTAAATTACTATCACTGCGAAACATATTAGATGTTAATTAGTCGGACTGAATTATTCGGATTGGTTAAGAAATTTGAGAATAGTTCTCATGGCTGAAAGTTATCTTATGTCCTTAATACGCCTAACCCTGCAATAGTTGCAGACAATGCTTTTGAAGAAGAGATTTCTACTTTTAGAAAGTGACAAGATGATGCACAGTTGGCTCAATGCATCATGCTCGCATCCATGAATAACAAGCTTCAGCGTCAGCATGAAACTATGGATGCTCTTATTATATTCCTGCACATCAAGTAGTTGATAGTGAGGAAAGTAGGACTGATAGATATTAGATATCTAAGGAGCTCTTCTGATCTAGAATGACCGATGACACTACAATACAGACAAAAGTCCATTATCAATTTGATTGAACAATTAGGACAACATGTTTTGTCATGGATGGAGAGTTGAGCCAAGATTTGATCTTGCACTCACTTCCGGACTCCTTTCACAATTGTTGTGAATTTTTCATATAAACAAGCTAGATATCAGCTTTGCTGATTTGCTTAACATGTTGAAAAATAGCTGAGAGTCACTTTACAACCAAGAAAGACAAAGTCTTACTAGTAGGGGCCAAAGAATCTTCTAAAAAGAAGAACAATTCAAAGAAGGTAAATAGAAAGGCATAAACAAAGGATAATAAGAACAAAACTGATACGGATAGCAAAGGAGTTTGCTTCCACTGCAATAAGCCTGGACACTATAAAGAAACTGCAAGAAACATCTTACAGATGCTAACCAAAAGCAGTTTAGTGAAGTTTCGGTTATAAATATTATGACGCCCCCAAAATAGGTTTACATGACCCATTCTGAGTCACCGGATACACGGTATAGAATCAAATACAAACTTCTTTTATACAATACGACGAAAGCGTAGCTGAGAGTTTTTACACGAATATTGTCTTCTAGACAGTATTCAAACTCAAATAGAGTCCTCATTACATTTATTATCACACTATTTCATTGAATAGTGAGGACTACTATAACAATCATCTCGGACCATCACTCTGTTCCCCGACTATAAACTTCCTCATACAACTGTCGTGTAAAATACGATAACACATATGTTGCTGATACCAACTGTGACTCTCATCCCTTTACTTGGATAGTACCTCACAGTGATACCTTACAGTGGTACCTTACATAAAGGTACAGTTAATAATTGTTTTAGAAATTAAAATATTTAGAAAATACTCAAGGAAACCTTCATACATTGGAAGCCATGCATCTAAGTTATAATAGATATCATATGACTCGAGAATTATCCTTGGTTGACCCAATAGACCCCAAAGAAAAAAAAAAGATTACTATCATGTTCTTTCCAATGGTGAGTCTTTTCTTGACATATAATTATCTCCATTGTCTCCAATTGAGAATTATATTTCAACCAAACTCCAAGATTATATAGTTAGTGCTCGTAGATATAATCAGCAAGTGGATGTGCACAATCCTGTCTTATTATAACATGAAGTTGTAGGTCGTTAAATATCTTGTATGATAGTGGCAAAACACCCATCCAAAGTTGTGTTCACCTCACCCTGAAAGGAATTGTGAAACGAAAGGGTGAGCACAACTAGCCCAGTAAAGAATATCATGACTAAAGATAATTAAATTATCAGTAGCCTTCATCAGTAATGAATCAGAGATTTAGAACATATGGTAGATGATAAAACTTTTCAACCATAGTTGCAGCGGAACGAGCAATCCATTAGAAGAGTCAAATAGACCATAAAGTCTATTATCTTCTCCATGCTAAAAGTCCACCAACAATGTTTTAACCCTGTAACATCAATCAACAGTTCCTGTCCACAAGCATGTGAATAACTCATAATCATAATTGTAGTTCTAAATTCTTTTTCCCATCCAGGACGAAGACAATTTTCATCACCTGTCTTTACCTTAGTAGAAGACTGGATACTGCAATAGTGAAGTAGTAGAATACTCTTCTTCTTGCTCTCTATAGTTTCTCTCTCTATAATTTCCCTTGTGAGTCTCAGTGAATTGGTGAGAATGAAAGAAGAATTAATCTTCTATTTATAAGAAAATGGACTAAATAATAACTAATTCACGGACGATCCAGACTGATTTACTATTAAAACGGACGGTCCATATTGATTACTATTAAAACCACAACCGACGATCCATATTGATTTACTATTAAAATCACAACCGACGATCCAGATTGATTTATTAAAACCACCACCTGCGGTCCAGATTGATTTACTATTAAAACCACCACCGACGGTCCTGATTGATTTACTATTAAAACCACCACCGACGGTCCTGATTGATTTACTTATTACACTTTGGTACCCTAAAGTTTTCTAAGTTTACATTATTCCCCTCTAACTTCTGTAATTCACTTATCTTCAATAAACATATTTTTAATATATTAACAATTATTCATCATTAATATTACAACTCACAATATTTAACAACCAGATCATTCCCAGGAAAGAGGGGGCTTTCCGATAAGGATTTCTCCCTATTGACGCGCAATTAGGTGACCAAACCTCTCATCGATAGAACTTTCTAGACATCGTCAATATTTCAAATAATAATATGAATAACTTTTTCGTCTTAATTATTGATTTAATAATAATAAATATTATGTAGATGATACTATGATAATAATTGAATCAATAATATGATAGATATTATGCAGCAACTACTGTAGCAATAATTGAATAAACTGAGTGGCTTCTTACGTAAGCATCAATAATCAATACCGTGTACTACTATGCAACTACGCGTATTACTGTACTTTTACCACCGAGTATTTCAACAGTTTAACGGTAAAACTTTCGTCGTTATTTTTATAAAAAGATATTTCTGTCGTTTTCTAACTCTGACAGTTATTCCATTGTGGGGTCCACAAATGATGGTGTCGTCGTACGAATATTCCCTGACAAAAAGAATATTCCCCGACCAAACGAATATTTCCAAACACAACAAATATTTTATATCAACTTGCTTACTTTGAAAAATTTTCACATATCACCATTAACTTTAACCCTTTATCAATTTAACCATTTACTAAATAAAATAATAATTATAAGAAAATTGAATACTTTCATTTCATAAAATTCGGGGTCTTACAATCTCCCCTCCGTATAAAATTTCGCCCTCGAAATTTACGTACCTAGTAGTTCGAAGAGTTGAGAATACCTTGCTTTTATTTCAAATTCCATCTTTCCTGTCATCATGATTTCTCCATTGCTCATCTCCTGTATTTCAGATATCATTATAGAATACAGCTTCAAAACAAAAGTTAATTGACATATCACAATTTATCAACTTAAGTAAGAAAATTCAGCTTAGGTAGAACACACACTAGCGAAGGATATTACACATCTCTCCCCTCCTAGTTTTAATCCCAGATCTCCGTTAAAGACCATATCCCAAGCTCTGATACCATTTGTGACGCTCCCAAAATAGGTTTATACGACCCATTCTGAGTCGCCAGATACACGATACAGAATCAAATACAAACTTCTTTTATACAATACGACAAAAGCGTAGCTGGGAGTTTTTACACGAATATTGTCTTCTAGATAGTATTCAAACTTAAATGGAGTCCACATTACACTTATTATCACACTATTTCATAGAATAGTGAGGACTACTATAACAACCATCTCGGTCCATCACTCCATTCCCTGACTACAAACTTCCTCATACAACTGTCATGCAAAATACGACAACACATATGATATGGATACCAACTTTGACTCCCATCCCTTTACTTGGATAGTACCTCACAGTGATACCTTACAGTTGTACCTTACATAAAGGTACGGTCAATAACTGTTGTAGAAATTAAAATTTTTGGAAAATGCTCAAGGAAACCTTCGTACATGGGAAGCCATGCATCTAAGTTATAATAGATATCATATGACTCGAGAATTATCCTTCGTTGACCCAATAAACCCCAAAGAAAAATGAAAAGATTGCTATCATGTTCTTTCCAATGGTGAGTCTTCTCTTGACATATAATTATCTCCATTGTCTCCAATTGAGAATTATATTTCAACCAAACACCAAGATTATATAGGTAGTGCTCGTAGATATAATCAACAAGTGGATGTGTGTAAGACCCCAACTTTTATGAATAAAGATTAATTTCTCTCGAAATATATTTTTTAATATTATAGTGTGGATATAATATAATGTTATAGTTATGGGTAATATTTACAAATTTTGCAAAATAAACAAGTGGTTATATAATATTCGATTGTTCGGGGAATATTCGTTTTAACAGAGAATATTCGTATGCGGCGACAAGACAATCATTAGTGAACCCCATGACGGCGTTATTAAGTAGTAGTAAGAAAGCAACAAATTATCTTTTTATAAAAATAACAACGAAAGTGTTACCATTAAAACTGTTGAACTACCCGGTAGTAAAAGTACAGTAATATGCGTGGTTACATAGTAGCACACGGTATTGGTTATTGATGCTTACATGAGAAGTCACTCATTTATACTCAATTATTGCTACAGTAATTGTTATATCATATCTCTCATATTATTGATTCAATTTTTGTCACAGTATCATCTGTATAATATGATATATTATTAAATCGATAATTGAGACGACAAAGTTATTCATATTATTAAATTGTAATATTTGCAATGTCTAGAAGTTCTGTCAAGGAGAGGTTTGGTCATCTAATTGCGCGCCAATAAGGAGAAATCCTTATCTAAAGCCCCTCTTTCACA
This sequence comes from Panax ginseng, assembly GCA_020205605.1. Taxonomy (NCBI): domain Eukaryota; kingdom Viridiplantae; phylum Streptophyta; class Magnoliopsida; order Apiales; family Araliaceae; genus Panax; species Panax ginseng. Next base: position 97,300,501 of record CM035129.1, read on the forward strand.
GGAACGACACGGTTATTAAATATTGTGAGTTATAATATTAATGATGAATAAGTTCGTGTTGATTAAAGATAAAATTGATAGTTCCATTGTGTTGGAATTATTAGTGTTGGTGAAAATTGACATTTATTTCGATAATAATTGATGTCTGGAAGTTATCGGGTAATTAATTGGATAAATAAGGAATTAATTGCTATTAATTCACATGATTATAACTATTTGTTCACATGTGTATACTATTGATTCACATTCATGTACTATTAGAGGAGTTGGTGCAAGATTGATAATACTTGCATGACTAAGTTAAAGATGAAGGTACTATATTGTTATTCGTATTTTTACATGATTATAACTATTGAATCACATGATTGAACTATTGATTAAGATTATTTACTATTAGGGGAGGTGGTGCAAGTTTGATAATACTTGCAGGACTAAATTAAAAATGAAAGAAAAGTTGGAGGTATTGTACTGTAATTTTTTGAGCCCCAAAATGTACAATTATCGAACCTATATTTTTCTATAAATAGAAGCTGATTCTTTCTTTATTTCTCACCAATTCACTAAAGCTATAGAGCAATTATTATAGAGAGAAATTATAGATAGAAAGAAGAAGAGAAGTCTGCTACCTCTCTATTCCAGTATCCAGCTTTATTCTAAGGTAAGGGGTATTATTTCTTTCATTTTCATGAAGAGAGCTATTGTTATTCCATTCCTTATTATTATGTTAGAATAACTTTTGTCTATGCGAAGTCGCGCATACATGGTGAAATTCTTCATTATTCCATTCTTTATTATTACATTTGGAATATCATATGCATGCGTATTCATGCATGACACAGTTCCACTATTTATTATTCTCGGTGGAATAACTTTGTCTATCTGAAGTACCGCATACATGGTGAAATTTTACATTATTCCATTCTTTATTATTCTATTGGAATATCACATGCGTGCGTATTATTATGCAAGACACAGTTCCATTATTTATTATTCTATTGGAATAACTTTTGTGCTGTGCGGTCTATCGCATGCTGGTGAATTCATTGTTATTCCATTTTTATTATTACATTGGAATATCCTCGCGTGTGAGGATTTCATATGACTGGTTCCATTCATTATTATTACATTTGGGAATAACTTTGTCTGCATACGTGCGTCTATCGCATGCATGGTGAATTCTTCTGTTATTCCATTCTTTATTATTCTGTTGGAATAACCTTTCTATGTGGATTACCACATGTATGGTGAATGATCCTTTTTATTCATTTCTTAGTAAATTGTGGAAATGATCTGTCTACGTGGATTACCGCATAGCGGACGAAAATACATTTGCAATTTCATATATTCTATTATACTTAGTTGGTTAAAGTTTTGGCTTCTATACTCCATGAAATTAGTAGAATATCCTGAATATTTGCGCTTCATCCAGTATCTTTTCATGGAAATATTCTTCTGAGCATTCTTGAATTTTACTCCACAAAGCAGTATCATGTTGACAATTTGGACGTTTTTGAGTTCAGGATAAATTAACTTATAAATCTTTAAATTTTAATTCTTGAACTTGTTTTATTGAATTATTATGTCATTGTCATCATCCTCATGTTTATATTATGTTGAAAGTCATCTGTGGCCTGTAGTGCATAGATGGACTTGGTATGATTATGACAAGGGATTATTCGGTATAGTCATGACCATAATGTTACAAATGATGTGGTAAAAGTCCTCATTGGCCCGTAGTGCATTGATGGACAGTTGTTGGTATGATCATGACCATTGATGAATACACGAATATCCTTGGCCCGTAGTGCATGGATAATTTGTGGATGTAATACTAATGAATATCCTTGGCCGTAGTGCAGGGATGATGTGGTTTATTTATTAAGCTGAGTTTTAGCAATAAAAGTGATGAAAAACCTTATAAATCATAGAAGATAGTAGATTTTATTCTCTACTTGACTCTTTTAATGGATTGCTTATTCCGCTGCAGTTAAACTTGATGTTTGTTATATAGTATCAGTTTAACACTATTTAAGGCTAACGATAATTTATTCTGCATTATCTTAGCCATAATATTTCTTACTGGGCTAGTTGAGCTCACCCTTTTGTTTTCATTGTTCTCTTTAGGAAATGAGAACGTGGCAGGGACTAGTTGGGGAACGGAGTGACGGTCCAGATAGTAGCATTAGTAGTCCTCACTATTCTATGAAATAGTGTGATAATAAATGTATTAAGGACTTATTTTGAGTTTGAATACTGTCTAGAAGACAATATTTGTATTAAAACTCACAGCTCATATTGTATATTTAAGATTGTATTTGTATTCTGTACCATGTATTTGGCGTCTCAGAATAGGTGATGTATACCTATTTTAGGGGCGTCACAATGTGCACAACCCCTATCTTAAGATAACATGAAGTCATAGGTCGTTAGACATCTTATATGATAGTGGCAAAATACCCCTCCAAAGTTGGGTTCACCTCACCCTGAAAGGAATTGTGAAGCAAAAGGCTGAGCACAACTAGCCCAGTAAAGAATTTTACGACTAAAGATAATTAAATTATTAATAACCTTCATTAGTAATGAATCAGAGATTTAGAACATATGGTAGATGATAAAACTTTTCAACCATAGTTGCAGCGGAACGAGTAATCCATTAGAAGAGTCAATAGACCATAAAGTCTATTATCTTCTCCATGTTAAAAGTCCACCAACAATGTTTTAACCATATAACATCAATTACGTCCAAATTGTCAACATGATACTGCTTTGTGGAGTAAAATTCAAGAATGCTCAGAAGAATATTTCCTTGAAAAGATACCGGATGAAGCGCAAATATCCAGGATATTCTACTAATTTCATAGAGTATAGAAGCCAAAACTTTAACCAAATGAGTATCATAGAATATATGAAACTGCAAATGGATTTTCACCCGCCATGCGGTAATCCACGTAGACAAATCATTTCCACAATTTAATAAGGAATTAATACGAAGGATCATTCACCATGCATGTGATAATCCACATAGACAGGTTATTCCAACAGAATAATAAAGAATGGAACCAGGTCATGTGTAATCCGCATGCATGGATATTCCAACATAATAATAAAGAATGGAACCGTGTCTAGCGTAATTACGCATGCAGGTGATATTCCAAATGTAATAATAAAGAATGGAATAACTGAAGAATTTCACCATGTATGCGGTACTTCGCATAGACATGTTATTCTAACAAAATAATAAAGAATGGAATAACAGAAGCTCTCTTCATGAATACAAAAGAAATAATACCCCTTACCTTAGAAAAAACTTGATACTGGAATAGTGAGGCAGCAGGCTTCTCTTCTTCTTTCTCTCTATAATTTCTCTCTTTAATAATTGCTCTATAACTTTTGTGAATTGGTGAAAAATGAAGGAAGAATGAGCTTCTATTTATAGGAAAATATAGTTTCGATAATTGCACGTTTTGGGGCTCAAAATATTACAATACGATACCTTCAACTTTTCTTTCATTTTTAATTTAGTCCTGCAAGTATTATCAAACTTGCACCCCTAATAGTAAATAATGTGAATCAATGGTTCAATCATGTGAATCAATAGTTATAATCATGTGAAAATATGAATTACAGTATAGTACCTCCATCTATACCTCCATTTTTAACTTAGTCATGCAAGTATTATCAATCTTGCACCAACTCCCCTAATAGTACAAGAATGTGAATCAATAGTACACACATGTGAACAAATAGTTATAATCATGTGAATTAATAACAATTAATTGCTCATTTATCCGATTAATTACCCGACTAGTCAGTAAAACTTCCAGACATCAATTAATATCGAAATAAATATAGATTTCCACTAACACTAATAATTCCAACACAATGGAACTATCAATTTCATCTTTAATCAATACGAACTTATTCATCATTAATATTATAACTCACAATATTTAACAACCAAATCGCTCCTCAGGAAAGAGGGGGCTTTTCGATAAAGGATTTCTCCTTATTGGCGCGCAATTAGATGACCAAACCTCTCCTCGATGAAACTTCTGACATTATAAATATTGCAATTTAATAATATGAATAACTTTGTCGTCTCAATTATTGATTTAATAATATATCATATTATGCGTAGATGATCTTCGTGACAATAATCGAATCAATAATATGAGAGATATGATGCGTTAAATTACTATAGCAATAATTGAGTATAACCGAGTGACTTCTCACGTAAGCATCAATAATCAATAATGTGTGCTACTATGCAACCAATGCCAGATTCTGTCAGACTTTTACTATCGGGTAGTTCAACAATTTAACGGTAAAACTTCCGTCGTTATTTTTAAAAAGATAATTATGTCGTTTTTCTAACTACGACAATATATTAAGATTGTATTTGTACTCTGTACCATGTATTTCGCGTCTCAGAATAGGTGATGTATACCTATTTTAGGGGCGTCACAATGTGCACAACCCTATCTTAAGATAACATGAAGTCATAGGTCGTTAGACATCTTGTATGATAGTGGCAAAATACCCCTCCAAAGTTGGGTTCACCTCACCCCGAAAGGAATTGTGAAGCAAAAGGCTGAGCACAACTAGCCCAGTAAAGAATTTTACGACTAAAGATAATTAAATTATCAATAACCTTCATTAGTAATGAATCAGAGATTTAGAACATATGGTAGATGATAAAACTTTTCAACCATAGTTGCAGCGGAATGAGTAATCCATTAGAAGAGTCAAATAGACCATAAAGTCTATTATCTTCTCCATGTTAAAAGTCCACCAACAATGTTTTAACCCTATAACATCAATCAACAGTTCCTGTCCACAATTACGTGAATAACTCATAATCATAATTGTAGTTCTAAATTCCTCTTCTCATCTAGAACAAAGACAATTTTCATCACCTGTCTTTACCTTAGTAGAAGACTGGATACTGCAATAGTGAAGTAGCATAATACTCTTCTTCTTGCTCTCTATAGTTTCTTTCTCTATAGTTTCTCTTGTGAGTCTCAATGAATTGGTGAGAATGAAATAAGAATTAATCTTCTATTTATAGGAAAATGGACTAAATAATAACTAATTCACGGACGGTCCAGATTGATTTACTATTAAAACGGACGATCCATATTGATTACTATTAAAACCACAACCGACGGTACATATTGATTTACTATTAAAACCACAACTGACGATCCAGATTGATTTATTAAAACCACCACTTGCGGTCCAGATTGATTTACTATTAAAACCACCACCGACGGTCCAGATTGATTTACTATTAAAACCACCACCGACGGTACAGATTGATTTACTATTGAAACCACCATCAATGGTCCAGATTAATTTACTTATTACACTTTGGTACCCTAAAGTTTTCCAAGTTTACATTATTCCCCTCTAACTTTTGTAATTCACTTATCTTCAATAAACACATTTTTAATATATTAACAATTATTCATCATTAATATTACAACTCACAATATTTAACAACCAAATCATTCCCAGGAAATAGGGGGCTTTCCGATAAGGATTTCTCTCTATTGGCGCGCAATTAGGTGACCAAACCTCTCCTCGACAGAACTTTCTAGACATCGTCAATATTGCAAATAATAATATGAATAACTTTGTCGTCTTAATTATTGATTTAATAATAATAAATATTATGCATATGATACTGTGGCAATAATTGAATCAATAATATGAGAGATATTATGCAGCAACTACTGTAGCAATAATTGAATAAACTGAGTGGCTTTTTATGTAAGCATCAATAATCAATATCGTGTGCTACTATGCAACTACATGTATTATTGTACTTTTACCACCGGGTATTTCAACAGTTTAACGGTTAAACTTTTGTCGTTATTTTTATAAAAAGATATTTTTGTCGTTTTTTAACTCTGACAGTTATTCCGTTGTGGGATCCCCCAATGATGGTGTCGTCGTACGGATATTCCCTAACAAAAATAATATTCTCCGACCAAACGAATATTCCCCAACACAACTAATATTTTATATCAACTTGCTTACTTTAAAAAAATTTCACATATCACCCTTAACTTTAACCCTTTATCAATTTAACCATTTACTAAATAAAATAATAATTATAAGAAAATTGAATACTTTCATTTCATAAAATTTGGGGTCTTACAAATATAGTTTTTGTTCATGATTGAAATAAAATTTTCTTTAAGTCAAGGTTCTACTTGGGTATTGGATACCGGCTTTGGTTATCATAAATATAGATTTATGAAGGAACCAAGTAGAAGTATAAAGCTAAACAAAGATAAGTAATCCTATGTGTGAAAAATGAAGCAAAAGTTACTGCATTAACCATAGGAACTTATTGTTTAGTATTGCCTACGGGCAAGTCTATTAAGTTAATAAGTTGTTATTGTATTCCAGTTCTCATTGGAAACATTATTTCCATTTTATTGTTGGACAATGAAATCTTTGGTATTATAATTAAGAACAATTGTTGTTCTATTTATAATAATAATAATATTTTGTAAAGAACTGAAATATTACTTAATAGATTTTGTGTACTTAACTTACGTGAAAATATATTTTGCAAATTGAACAAACTAGTATAAGAAAAGGAGATGACCATTCAAAGAGTTGAATGTGTGTATTTACTGAAATACATGTGTGAATTATTTGAAAGGTTCAAAGAATTCAGAAGTGAAACAAATTGGCTAAGTATTAGGATTCCTTGATCTGATCAAGGAAGGAATACTTGTGCAATGAGTTTCTAGATCATCTCAAATGGTTTTCTCACAAAGGACACCTCCTGATATGCAATAATTGATTGATGTATCTGAAAGGAAAAATAGTACCTTGTTGGACATGGTGTTGTCCATAATGATTTTACCAACATTTCAGTATCCTTCTAGGGTCATGCCCTAGAATTGGCTGCATATCTACGGAAAGGTAACCTCCAATTCCGGCCCTAAGACTCTATAAGAGTTATGGACAAGGAGGATTCCTAATCTTAAGAATGTTAAGATAAGGGATTGTTCATCTTATGTGAAAAAGGTTTCAAAAGGATAAGTTTGGGACAAGATTTGACAAGTACAGATTTTTGGGACATCCTAAAGTAAGTTTAGGGTATATGTTCTATAATCTTACTTAGCAAAAGGTGTTTGTTGCGAAGCACGCTACCTTCTAAGATAAAGGTGTTTATCATTAAAGGGGCTAGTGGGAGGATAATAGATCTTGAAGAGTTCAAGAACCACAAAACACTATAAGTCAAATAAGAGGAACCTGTAGATAGAACTATTGGACCACAGCTGAATCGTAAATCTGGAATAGTACCAAAGATACCTGGGAGGTATGGATTCATCATGGATGATGATGATGAGGTACGTATCATAGAAGATGATGATCCAATTACATACGATGAGGTAAGAGTTGTAGACACTCAGAAAAATGGATTGAAACAAGTTTCTCAAAAATGGAACATTCGTTTTGATGAGACGCCCCAAAATAGGTATACATCACCCATCTTGAGTCGCGCAAATACATGGTACAAAATTCAAATACAACTTAATTATACAACGATTAATGTGTAAAATACGACAAAACATAATCTAAGAGTTTTAATAAGAATATTGTCATCTAGACAATATCCACACTCAATGGAGCCCTCATTACATTTATTGTCACACTATTTAACAGAATAGTGAGGACTACTAATGTTATCATCTGGATCTTCACTCCGTTCCCCGACTAGTCCCGACAACGTTCTCATTTCCTGAAGAGAACAGTGAAAGAAAAGGTGAGCTCAACTAGCCCAGTAATAAATATTATGACTAAGATATTAATGCAGAATAAATTATCATTAGTCTTCAACAATGTTAAACTGATAAAATCCAATAGACATCAAGTTTAACTGCAGTGGAATAAGTAATCCATTAGAAGAGTCAAGTAGAGCATGATATCTACTATCTTCTATGATTTAAAATGTTTTCATCAATTTTATCGTTGAGACTCGACAATAAATAAACCACATCATCGAGTCATCCCTCACACTTCGGGCGAGGATATTCATTAAATCATCAATGGTCATGACTATACCTAGAATAATCCACAGTCATAATCATACCAAAAAGCGTCCATCAATGCACTACAAAGACTCTCTGAGGACTTTTACCACATCATTTATAACATTACGGTCATGATTATACTTAAATAATCACGGTCATAATCATACCAAGTCCATCTATCTACGTAAGCCAAAGATGACTTTCATCACAATATAAGCATGAGGATGATGACAATGACATAATAATTCAATAAAACAAGTTCAAGAATAAATTTTAAAGATTTATAAGTTAATTTATCTTGAAATCAATTACGTCAAATTGTCGAACATGATCTTTGCTTTGTGGAGTAAAATTCAAGAATGCTCGGAAGAATATTTCCATGAAAAGATCTTGGATGAAGCGCAAATATCCGAGGATATTCTACTAATTTCATGGAGTATAGAAGCCAAAACTTTAACCAAATGAGTATCATAGAATATATGAAAGCGCAAATGGATTTTCACCACGCCATGCGGTAATCCACGTAAACGAGATCATTTCCATAATTTAATAAGGAATGAATACGAAGGATCATTCACCATGCATGTGATAATCCACATAGGCGAGGTTATTCAATGAATAATAAAGAATGGAATAACGGTTATAATCCCATGCGTAATAATAAAGAATAAGAACCGAATAACGAATAATATTTAAATAATAAAGAATGATAAATGCGTAATCCGCAGAATAATAAAGAATGGAACCAGTGTAATATTCCACGAGGATATTCAACGAAATAATAAAGAATGGAATAACCAAAAATCTCAGCGTAATTACATGCATAGACCGCAGGGATATTCCAACGAATAATAAAGAATGGAATAACGAAGAATTTCACCATGTATGCGGTACTTAGCATAGAAGGTTATTCAACAAAATAATAAAGAATGGAATATGAGAAGAATAATCTCTTCATGAATCTGAAAAAGAAATAATACCCCTTACCTTAGAAAAAAAATTGGATCTTTGGAATAGTGAGGTAGCGAACTTTCTCTTCTTCTTTCTCTCTATAATTTCTCTCTATAATAATTGCTCTATAACTTTAGTGAATTGGTGAGAAATGAAGGAAGAATGAGCTTATTTTATAGGAAAATATAGTTTCGATAATTGCACGTTTTGGGGCTCAAAATATTACAATACTGATACCTTCAACTTTTCTTTCATTTTAATTTAGTCCTGCAAGTATTATCAAACTTGCACCACCTCCTAATAGTAAATAATGTGAATCAATGGTTCAATCATGTGAATCAATAGTTATAATCATGTGAAAATATGAATTACGATATAGTACCTCCATCTATACCTCCATTTTTAACTTAGTCATTACAAGTATTATCAATCTTGCACCAACTCCCCTAATAGTACAAGAATGTGAATCAATAGTACACACATGTGAACAAATAGTTATAATCATGTGAATTAATAGCAATTAATTGCTCATTTATCCGATTAATTACCCGACTGGTCAATATAACTTCCAGACATCAATTAATATCGAAATAAATGTCGATTTCCACTAACACTAATAATTCCAACACAATGGAACTATCAATTTCATCTTTAATCAACACGAACTTATTCATCATTAATATTATAACTCACAATATTTAACAACCAGGTCGTTCCCAGGAAAGAGGGGGTTTTTCGATAAGGATTTCTCCTTATTGGCGCGCAATTAGATGACCAAACCTCTCCTTGACAGAACTTCTAGACATTGTAAATATTGCAATTTAATAATATGAATAACTTTGTCGTCTCAATTATTGATTTAATAATATATATATATTATGCAGATGATACTGTGACAATAATCGAATCAATAATATGAGAGATATGATGCAAAGAAATTACTATAGCAATAATTGAGTATAAGCGGTGACTTCTCACGTAAGCATCAATAATCAATATCGTGTGCTACTATGCAACCACGCGTATTACTGTACTTTTACTACCGGGTAGTTCAACAGTTTAACGGTAAAACTTCCGCCGTTATTTTTATAAAAAGATAATTATGTCGTTTTCTAACTACGACAATACTTCCGTTGTGGGGTCCACCAATGATTGTGTCGTCGTACGAATATTCCCTGTTAAAATGAATATTCCCCGACCAATCGAATATTATATAACCACTTGCTTACTTTGCAAAATTTGTAAATATTACCCACAACTATAACATTATATTATATCCACACCATAATATTCAAAAATATATTTAGAGAAAATTAATCTTTATTCATAAAAGTTGGGGTCTTACAACCTCCCTTCTTATGAAATTTCATCCTCGAAATTTGGGTGCGTACACAGGTATATCGAAGAGGTGAGGATACCTTGATTTCATCTCGATTCTAACTCCGGGTCATTTCCTCCACATCGTGGTTTCTCTCACAAAACTTTGACTTGAGGTATAACTTTAGGCGTAGAATATGATCCTTCTTATCCAAGATTTTAACGGTAACTCTTCATACGTTAAATCTTCCTCTATCTCGTCTGGTTCTAATTCAATAATATGGTTGGGTCTTTCACATATTTATTAACATAGATATGTGAAAAAGCGTTATGAACACGAGACATACTTGGCGGTAAAAGCGAGTCTATAGGCCACAGATTCTACTCGATCGAGGATTAAAAATGGGCGATGAATCGAGGATTGAGCTTTCCTCTCTTTCCAAATCTTGTAACTCCTTTCCATGGAGCAACACGTAACAACACATGATCTCGATATTGAATTCCACGTCTTTTCGATGAAGATCGGCATAACTCTTTTATCGATCTTGTGAGGTTTTTTATACGTTGTCGGATCGTTTGAATCTTTTTCGTAGTCATACGTACCAAATCCGGTCCCAACAACGTTGCTTCACCCACCTCATCCCGACATCTTTGAAAACGACACTTTCTTCCATACTGGCGCCTCAAATGGAGCCATGCCAATACTTGCTTGATAACTATTGTTGTGGAAAAACTCCACCAATGGTAAGAACTTGTCCCAACTTCCCTTGAAGTCAAGGACACGAGTCTTAATAAATCTTCAAGAGTTTGAATAGTCCTTTTGATTGCCCATCCGTTTGAGGATGATATGCGAAAACTAAATCATAAATCAGTGCCCATAGCTTTTTTGCAAACTAACCCAAAATCTTGAAGTGAATCTTGGGTCTCGATCGAAACTACTATGGATCTTGGCATACCATGCAATCTTACAATCTCGTTTATGTACATACTAGCAAGGCGTTCAAGTGTAAAAGTTTCTCGTATCGGTAAAAAATGAAGCGGACTTGGTCAATCTATCAACAATGACCCAAATCGCATCTATGCCTTGAGAAACCTTGGGAAGACCAGTAACAAAATCCATGGTAATGTGCTCCCACTTCCATTCTGGAATTTCAAGTGGTTGCAATGGACCTTTTGGCACTTGATGCTCCGCCTTGACTCGTTGACAAGTTAGACACCTTGAGATAAACCCATTATCTCTCTCTTTCATATTGCTCCACCAAAATGTATGTGAAGATCACGATACATTTTGGTACTCCCGAGATGGATTGCAAATGGTGTGTTGTGCGCCTCCATCATAATTTTATACTTCAAGTCAGAATCGTTAGGAACACAAAGTCTGGAGTTGACTCAAAGTATTCCTTCTTCATCGATTCTTGCTTCCGGAATAGCACCTTCTTGCACTTTCTTCTTCATACGCATCGACTCCGGTGCGTAGTTTGAGCGACTTTAACTTTATCGATTAAAAGTTTGTTCCACTCGTATATTACGCCATCATCACATGGGTCCTGAGTCTTTAACTCTATTTCCATCCTTTCCAAGTCATACAAAATGGGTCTTTGCGTTGACAATATTGCACTTTCGTACCGCGTATGATCTTCTTACTCTTTCGATCGTCGACTACTACGTTAAGCTTTTCGAGGATGGTATTGGATGGTATGATCATAATCTTTCAACAACTCAAGCCATCGTCGTTGCCGCATGTTGAGTTCCTTTTGAGTGAAGAAATATTTGAGGCTTTTATGATCCATATAGATCTCCACCTTCTCTCCATCTGACGGTAATGCCTCCAAATCTTAAGCGCAAAAAAAGCATTGCGCCAACTCTAGATCATGAGTAGGATAATTCCTCTCATATTCTTTGAGTTGTCGAGAGGCATAGGCTATGACTTTCCCATGTTGCATGAGAACACATCCTAACCCTTTGCACGAAGCATCATCTGTAGATGACAAATCCCTCAAGAGCAGGATGGTATTGTCGAGCAGGTCTTTGAAATGAGTCTCTCTTGAGTTCTTGAAAACTCTTTTCACATTCCTCGCTCCAACCCGAATTTTGTATCTTTTGAGTCAAATTTGAGTTAATGGAGTAGCGATTCGAAAAAACCCTTCTACGAATCTCAGATAATAACCATAAGCCGAAAAGCTACGTACTTGATCATTTGACTTAGGTTGCTCCCGACTTTGAATTGCTTCAATCTTTGCTTGGGTCAACGGATATTCCATGATTTGATATCACGTGCCCAAGGAATGCAACTTCCTCGAAGCCGAAACTCACATTTCTTCAACTTGGCATAAAGCTTGTTTTCACGAAGCTTTTGAAGTGTCGACCTCAAGTGTTGCTCATGGTCTTCACGGGTTTTGGAGTATATGAGGATGTCATCAATAAAACGACCACAAAGTGATCCAAATATTCCTTGAATACTCGGTTCATCATATCCATGAAGGCGGCGGGAGCATTAGTCGATCAAAAGACATGACTAGGAATTCATAATGCCGTCTTAGGGAGTTACGAAAGCGATCTTTGGAATGTCATCGGTTTTAATCTTCAATGATGATATCCGAATGAAGATCGATCTTTGAAAAGAATTTGGCTCCTTGCAACTGGTCAAATTAGGTCATCAATGCGAGGCAATTTTACCTATTTTTGATGGTGACATGATTCACTCCAGATAATCAATACAAAGTCGCATACTTCCATCTTTCTTCTTCACGAATAGAGCAGGGGAGCACCCCAAGGAGGCGTCTTAGGATGAATGAAACCAGATGTCTAACAATTCACGTAGTTGGGTTTTAACTCCACGAAGTTCAATAGAGCCATTCGATATGGGGCTTTGGAAATGGGTTTTATCTGGGATTCAAGGTCGATACAAAATTCAATTTCACGCTCTGAGGGTAGGCGGGAAGTTCTTGAGGGAATACGTCGGAAATTTATTAACAATAGAAATATCATTCAAATCGGCGTATTTTATTTAAATCCGTGACATGGGCTAAGAAAGCTTGACATCCATTTTTTAATAAGCGAATAGCTTTATGACTTGATATGATAGCGGTGATTGATTTTAGTGGTTTGGTTGCTTGAATTAGCATAATAGGTTGGTTAGGAATATGAAAGCTAACAACCTTACGAAAATAATCGATTTTAGCATGATGAGTAGTTAACCAATCAATCCTAAAATCACATCAAATGCAAGTATTTTCAAAGAAATAAGATCGACGGAGTAACGTCATGCGGTTCTGGATTTGAATCAAACAAGACTTATAAACCGTGGATGTAATGAAGGTTTCTCCCAATGGAGTTTCAACGAGATAAGTCAAAGTCTAATTTCTCGGAGTCAAATTTAAGCGTTGGCGCAAGTAGGAGAAATAAAGGAATGGGTAGAACTGGTATCAAATAAAGTATAAACTTCGCTAGAGTTTATGATTAGCTTACCCGTGATCACCTCGTTCGGATTCCTCGCTTTTTGGGAGGTTACGACAAACGCTCTCCCTTGAACTACCGGTTTTGTCTTGTCTGGGACACCCTTTGATGCCTCCATCCAAGCTGGACTTGACTTTGGTGCATGACAAAATCGGGCTAGGTGACCTTCTTTTCCACAATTATAACACGCTTTGGACTGCATCGTGCGGTTTGGACTTATGTGTCCTTCCCTCCACATTTGTAACATATGACCGGTGGTCGTTCTCCTTCCTTAACAACGGTCTTTGGTCTTGGCGTCTTTCCATCCTTGTTGAATCTCCTCTTCTTGAAATGTCCACTCTTATTGTCATGGCCATGATTACCACCGAAGTGATTATCATTTATGGCATGTTGATTCCTCTCCGTTTGTTGTCACCGCTTGATGACTACTACCCTTTGGTATTATCGACTTGTCGGTTGCTCTCTCTTTGGTTGGGTTGACTCATTATCGCGCTCCATAAGCGAGCCCTATTCACAACATCTGAATACAAACACGGTTTGTGAGAAATTAGGTATTGGCGTATCTCGGGTTTCAAACCTCTTAGAAACATCCGCGTCATTCTCTCCTCATTATCAACCAAGTGGGGCCTTGGCAAGAGACAACTTCGGCAAACTTAGCTTCGTCTTTGCGCCACGGTCATATTGTTTTTGCTCAAGCTTGATGAACTCTACCTCCTTCATGTGACGAATACTTTCGGAAAAGTACTTGTCGTTGAACAATTCTTGGAACTTCTCCCAAGACATCTTGAGTCTGGCGGAGTTGAGTACGCTTTCTGATTCCCACCAATAATCTGCCTCTGCTTTCATAACATGAAGGTGGCAAAGGAACCTTTTGCTCCTCGGAGCATCCCAAGACATCAAATATCTTGTTGATCTATTTTATCCACGTCTCGCTTAGTGGTTTTGGCTCTCCAAAAAACTCGGTGGTCCCGGCTCCTTGAAGCTATAGCGGTGACCATCCAAGAGTTGTCGATGTTTCCACACGCATTTTGGAATGAGGCCGCTTTTACTTTGATGTTGCATGAATTGCATAAAGCCTCTGAACATCCCATCGTTCACCATTTCATCGGTGTTATTGTTTACATGAGGATTATTGTCTTCTGTTGCACATTATCACAGGCATTAATCTGTGGTGACTCAACGGTCTCATGTGCTTCATTGTTTATCTCAACATTTTGGGGATGCCATTTTCAAATCTTGCCACAAAACAAGGGTTAATTAACATATCACATATTATCCCTATACTCGATGAGACCAATTAAATACCAAATAAACTTAGGTAGGTCATACTAGCGAAGGAATTCTCGTCTCTCCCTGAGTTCTTGTCTCACATCTCGGCCGGGGATCATATCCTAAGCTTTGATACCAACTCGGCGCCCCCAAAATAGGTATACATCACCCATCTTGAGTCGCCAAATACATGGTACAAAATTAAAATACAACTTAATTATACAACAGTCGTGTAAAATACGACAAAACATAATCTAAGAGTTTTAATAAGAATATTGTCATCTAGACAATATCCACACTCAATGGAGTCCTCATTACATTTATTGTCACACTATTTAATAGAATAGTGAGGACTACTAATGCTATCATCTGGATCTTCACTCCGTTTCCCAGACTAGTCCCGATTACGTTCTCATTTCACGAAGAGAACAATGAAAGAAAGGGTGAGCTCAACTAGCCCGATAAAAATATTATGACTAAGATAATAATGAATAAAATTATCATTAGTCTTCAACAATGTTAAAGCGATAAAATACAATAGACATCAAGTTTAAGCTGCGGTGGAATAAGTAATCCATTAGAAGAGTCAAGTAGAGCATGATATCTACTATCTTACATGATTTAAAATGTTTTCATCAATTTTATCGTTGAGACTCGACAATAAATAAACCACATCATCGAGTCATCCACGCACTACGGGCCAAGGGATATTCATTAAATCATCAATGGTCATGACTATACCGAATAATCCTGGTCATAATCATACCAAAAAAGCATCCATCAATGCACTACAGAGCTCTTGAGGACTTTTACCACATCATTTATAACATTACGGTCATGATTATCTTAAATAATCCTGGTCATAATCATACCAAGTCCATCTATGCACGTAAAGCCAAAGATGACTTTCATCACAATATAAGCATGAGGATGATGACAATGACATAATAATTCAATAAAACAAGTTCAAGAATAAATTTTAAAGATTTATAAGTTAATTTATCTTGAAATCAATTAAATCAAATTGTCGACATGATCTTTGCTTTGTGGAGTAAAATTCAAGAATGCTCGAGAAGAATATTTCCATGAAAGATCTTGGATGAAGCGCAAATATCCAGGATATTCTACTAATTTCATGGAGTATAGAAGCCAAAACTTTAACCAAATGAGTATCATAGAATATATGAAACTGCAAATGGATTTTCACCCGCCATGCGGTAATCCACGTAGACAGATCATTTCCATAATTTAATAAGGAATGAATACGAAGGATCATTCACCATGCATGTGATAATCCACATAGACAGGTTATTCCAACAGAATAATAAAAAAATGGAACCCGAATTCACCATAATCCGATAATCCGCACAGATGGGATATTCCAGCAGAATAATAAAGAAATAAATGAATGGAACCGAGTCTATCGTGTATAATTCGGGATATTCAGAAATAATAAATGGATATTCAAAATCTAATAATAATAAAATAAAGAATGGAATAATAGAAGAATTTCACCATGTATGCGGTACTTGCGCATAGAAAGGTTATTCAACAAAATAATAAAGAATGGAATAATAAAAGCTCTCTTCATGAATCTGAAAAAGAAATAATACCCTTACCTTAGAAAAAACTTGATCTTTGGAATAGTGAGGTAGTAGACTTCTCTTCTTCTTTTTCTCTCTATAATTTCTCTCTATAATAATTGCTCTATAACTTTAGTGAATTGGTGAGAAATGAAGGAAGAATGAGCTTCTATTTATAGGAAAATATAGTTTCGATAATTGCACGTTTTGGGGCTCAAAATATTTCAATACTGATACCTTCACTTTTTTTTTCATTTTTAATTTAGTCCTGCAAGTATTATCAAACTTGCACCCCTCCCTAATAGTAAATAATGTGAATCAATGGTTCAATCATGTGAATCAATAGTTATAATCATGTGAAAATATGAATTACGATATATAGTACCTCCATCTATACCTCCATTTTTAACTTAGTCATGCAAGTATTATCAATCTTGCACCAACTCCCCTAATAGTACAAGAATGTGAATCAATAGTACACACATGTGAACAAATAGTTATAATCATGTGAATTAATAGCAATTAATTGCTCATTTATCCGATTAATTATCCGACTGGTTAGTATAACTTCCAGACATCAATTAATATCGAAATAAATGTCGATTTCCACTAACACTAATAATTCCAACACAATGGAACTATCAATTTCATCTTTAATCAACACGAACTTATTCATCATTAATATTATAACTCACAATATTTAACAACTAGGTCGTTCCCAGGAAAGAGGGGGCTTTCCGATAAGGATTTCTCCTTATTGGCGCGCAATTAGATGACCAAACCTCTCCTTGACAGAACTTCTAGACATTGTAAATATTGCAATTTAATAATATGAATAACTTTGTCGTCTCAATTATTGATTTAATAATATATCATATTATCGCGATGATCTTGTGACAATAATCGAATCAATAATATGAGAGATATGATGCGTGAATTACTATAGAAATAATTGAGTATAAGCTGGTGACTTCTCTCGTAAAGCATCAATAATCAATACCGTGTGTATTTACTATGCAACCACGTATTCTTTACTTTTTTACTACTTAGGGTAGTTCAACGGTTTAACGGTAAAACTTCCGTAGTTATTTTTATAAAAGATAATTATGTCGTTTTTTCTAACTACGACAATACTTAGTTTGTAGGGTCCACCAATGATTGTGCCAGTTATCGAATATTCCTGTTAAAAGCGAATATTCCCCGACCAATCAAATATTATAAAACCACTTGCTTACTTTATAAAATTTATAAATATTACCCACAACTATAACATTATATTATATCCACACCATAATATTCAAAAATATATTTCGAGAGAAATTAATCTTTATTCATAAAAGTTGGGGTCTTAAGTGATAAAGACAAAGTATATTGCTGTGAATGAAGCTGCAAGTTGATTATTTGGATGAAAAGTTCATTACAGAACTAAGAATAGTTCCTAAGTCTCATCTTGGATCTAAACATGTGTTGCAACACTTTCATTTGATTAAAGGAATCATTGAAAGATGGGAAATCACTATAGAGATAGTGGATTCTTAAGAACAACATTACATATCCATTAACTAAAGCTTATCCAACAGCAGGATAATCGTCACTTAGAGAAGAAGGGTATGAGATACCATGACGATTGGCTTTAGTGCAAGTGGAAGATTGAAAGTAGTATGCACACAAGCCAATCATGTTTGATGATAAAACATATACTTTTTAACAATCTTATTCATTTATTAATAAAAAGTATTAATTTATTAAAAGCTTTTAATTATTTGCATGATGTTGCTTTATAATATGTGATAAACCCATAGTTTTAAGCAATTTTTTTAGAATAATGATGATGATCATTCTAATGAGATCTAAATTCTCAAAAAGCTTAAAACTAAAATAGCTCCCAATCGTTGGATTACTAAATTGGGGATTAGTGAATCCGGATAGATTAGTACATACGTTACTTGCTCATTGGATGAGGATGATTGATCTCATGATCATTTGTGTGGAGACACTAAAGCAAGTATGTATGTGCTTATTAGAGAATAAGTTCACTGAACATGGCTCGCTAAGGAATACCTAATGGAGTTTTACTTGTCCGTCAATAGGAATTCCTGTAGTGATAGTAGTACAAGTGATCCTTGGACTTGAGATCATCATAATATCTTGTGTATGATGAATTATACTTTGACTTATTCCTTAAGACCCTTAGGGTATATCAAAGGGTATGCTTAGGTATAATAAGTCGTACATGGAGATAATGTATGATCAATAAAGAATCTACCACTTCTAGTAAAAGAAGAGAAATGTCCTGTGTGATTCGATAAATGACAACCTAGTAGTTCTTGGCCAAGGCAGAATGAAATTAGAAAGGAGTTTCTAATTTGCATTATTTGGAGTCGTGCATTTAAGAGTCGAAATACATATAATTAAATAAAATAAGACTTGATCATGTCTTATATTTAATTGGGACATTGTATGGTGGAAGGATTGAATTGTACGGTAATTATTTACTCAAAGGTTCTTTTATGATTAATGTTGAAATCTATATTATCTGGAAAATCGTTAATCGCTAGGGAGGCTTATCCCTATTGTAGAATAAATATTATTTATTTGAATAAATTAATAGTTTAATTTATTTATTTAAATAAGATTAGAATTGTTCTAGTTGATTTATTCACAACCGGTTTAATATGGAGAACCTAAAGGGTCACACCATAAAAGGACGAATAATTATTTAAGAAGTTAATGACATAATTGTAATAATAAGTTAAGTATATTTAATTTAATCTATGGTGATAGAATAAATTAAATAGCTTAATATTTATTATTTAATATTTTGAAAATATTAAATATAAATTAATAAGAGGAGTCTTATTATTATTATTATTATTATTATTATTACTATTATTATTATTTAATTCCTAAAGGAGTTTGTGAATTAATTAATAAAAGTATTCTCATATATTCTTAATAGTATTAGGAGGTTAATTAATTAAAAGAGTTTAATTAATTATTCCTACTAAGATTAGGAGCCTAATTAATTAAAAGAGTTTAATTAATTAAAATAAAACACAATTCCTTAATTGTTAAGGAGAGTTGCCTACTTCTATAAATAAGAGGAGTGTTATTATGGATGATGGTTGTTGACTTTTTCATAACAGACGTAATTTCAATAGTTGGGAGAGTACACATTTTTCTATGAGAGATAGAAAAACTAGGGTTTTGCCATACACCCATCTTCTTGAATCTTTCTTCTTCCTTGGTGGATCACCTCTAGAGGCCAAACACTTGGGTGGCTAACGTTGATCAAAGGAAGGAACCAAACTCGGTGGATTCAAGTTGAACGCGAAAAGGATTTGGAGGTGAACTTATACCCGAGGAAGCTCGAATCTTCAAGGGTATAATTCTTGTTCTTTATCTTTTCGTTTAATTAATAATTGTGCATAAAGGATGATCCGAGTATATGGTTGATAAAATTTTAAAACTCTATTTTATCACATTTCCGCGTAGTTTGTGCAATTTGATTGCGTCCATGAATCTTACAAACCTAACAGTAAGACTGCATGGTATGCCAATATCCATAATTTCTGATCGAGACCCAAGATTCACTTCACGATTTTGGGTTAGTTTGCAGAAAGCTATGGGCACTGATTTACGATTCAGTTTGGCATATCACCCTCAGACAGACGGACAGTCGGAGAGGACTATTCAAACTCTTGAGGATCTATTAAAACTTTGTGTCCTTGAGATGTTTTAAATTTCTTATAATCTATCAAAGTATTGTCAATGTTTTGCCAAACTATTTTGGTATGGTTTTTAAATGAAGACTGAGTATGTTAAATAAATGTTTTTTCGTCAAACGACAGGTATGTGAGGTTGCCACAACTTAAACGTATATACGTTTAAAGAATGTAGTGTTATATCAACATAGAGTACTATAAATTTGATCACCTAGACGTACTCGTAAAAGTAATCTTAGGACTTCTGGACTTAGTGTCGGGTTGTCCTTTTCAAAGAAAGTATGAAATGCTCAAGGTCTTGGACCAAAATTGATGTTTTACTGAATGTTGTCATTGTAAAACGTTTTAAAGAAAAGAGAAGTGCTATTTTGAATTATTGATAGTACTTCATACCTATTGTTCAATTATTGAAGATATATGATTTGTATGATTCAAGCATGTCGTTTAAATGGAATTGTTGTACTAGCTGAGCTAGTTATGCTCACTCTTGCTTGAACCATATGAATGCATCTAAGACCAAACGGACCGAAGGATCCAGTAAAGATAAAGGGAAGGCTAAGGCAGACCGTTGAACTGTCTATGTAATAGTATAGGTTTAATGTTGTAATGTATTTGATATTATACCAAAGAACTTATGTATTGGTTATAAAGAACCTGGGAAGGGAATATTATTTGGAATATATATAAGACATATTCATTCTTTTGAGGCATTTCAATTGAATGTATGTGTGAACTGTAGCACCATGTATCATCATATGTCGGGTTGGAAGATACCCGGATTTGGGGGCGTCAGAGGTTGGTATCAAAGCATTAGGTTATAAAACTTAAGGGGGGAATTAAAACCTTAAGTCATAACCTTAAGACAAGTCAAAGAAGTAAAAGATGAAATTAACCTTAAAAATGCATTATATATATGATATGTGTTTTTATTATTCTACTGACGTGTACTAATCAAACTAAATTGTTTTATTTTAGATGTCAGGAGAAAATGGAATGTATAGAGATGTACAGGTAGAAAGTGAAGAATCGGTTAATCAAATAGAGATTATACCGAATTCATTAGCAGAAGAGCCAGAAGTGGTAGTAATTGAGTCTGGAGACTCGGAGAACCATGACCTTATATCGATGTTCGACGGCATGTCGGAAGAAGAGGTGGAGGTAGTGTCCTTTAACCCAGTAGCACTTGCGGAAGAGACGCCCCAGGGGGAGTCAATGATGTAACTGTTTATGACAGTGTTGAAAAGAAACCTCCATTACTGTTAGGAAGTGAAAGAGCTAAAGGCAGAGCTCCATGCTGTCTTGGAAGATAAGACAGATGTGGAGTCTATGTGGGAGCAGGAGCATGATGAAAGAGTTTTAGCAAAGGACAAGGTTCACGAGCTAAAACAGGAGGTCTTTGAGCTCAGGGAGGAGCTAAAGACCAAGAAACAGAAGATAGGGAAGATGTCCTATATTCATAGGAGTTCTCATAAGGATTTCCAACAACAAGTAGTTGGGTATCCGATAGAGGCAGGGCAGACTGGCATACTATCAGCCATGGTGTGATCGCTGATCTTGCCACCGCAAATTTTGATAATGCCTTACGGCAGATGTAATCTAGTATTAGCTAGAGTAGAGTTAGATATGTGAATAATGTGTATCTAATAGTGACGTAAAACCCTCTTTTGTATAACAAAGGGTAGTCTTTTGTAAATCCCAATTTTTAGAAAGCAATTGCGGGATAGTAATGTAATCAGCTTAGGCTGTGTAATGTAAACGATGTAGTATTATACTACAATAAGCAAATCAATATAAGCCTTTTTATGGAACATATTGAGTAATGAATGTTGAAGTTATTGTTTAATCTTGAATAATAACTAAGTAATAAGAAAAGAGTAATAATGATGTGTTGTTTATCTTAACAGCAAAATGCCGCCGAGAAGGAGACACCGTAATCAAGATGCTAATGTAAATCAACCGGAGGGAGGTCCAGTAAATCCAATGCAAGAATTCGTTAACTTGTTAACGGCAGCGTTTAATAGAAATGGGGCTAATATCCCCATAAATCCCGGAGTAGTACGAGATACTACTTTTAAGGATTTTAAGATTGTCGGTCCACCGAAGTTCAAAGGAACTACGGACCCCATAGAAGCCCAAACGTGGGTAAAAGAAATCGAGAAGGCATTTGTTATTACAAATGTTGGTAAGGGTCAGAAGGTTGCTTTTGCAACCTATATGATGAAGGGAGAGGCCAACTTTTGGTGGGAGGCTAACCAGGCTAGAGCTGGTATTGAGAACTTAACGTGGGTAAGGTTCAAGGAAATTTTCTTTGAGAACTACTTTCCCACGAGTATGCAGGGGAGGATGGAAATGTGGTTTCTTGATTTGAAACAAAGGGAGATGACGGTTCCCCAATACGCTGCCAAGTTCAACGAACTGGCAAGGTTTGATCCACACCAGGTGGACATTGAGGTTAGGAAAGCTAGAAGGTTCGAGCAGGGCTTGAAACCCTGGCTCTATAACCGGATATCTATTTTCCAAAGTACTTCGTTTGGGACTATACTAGAGAAGGTGATAATCGCCGAAGGTGGGAATGAGGCTCTAAGTCAGTACCACAAGGACAAAAAGAATAAGGGTAAGGTGGATGGGGGAGTGAAAATTGAAGGAGCCAGCGGGAGTGGCGAAGGACAGAAGAGGAAAGGGTTTAACTCTGGGAATACCGGAATGAAACAAGGAGATCCGAAGAGAAGGATGGAGGCATGCAAAACCTGTGGGAAGACTCACTTAGGAGTCTGTCTCAAGGGGAAAGCGGTATGCTACAACTGTGGACAGGAAGGGCATATTTTGCATAACTGTCCAAGTCCGAAGAAGAATCACGGATGCTTTGTATGTGGGTCAACTGACCACATAGCAAAGAATTGCCCAAAAAAGGGGACGAACGAGAATAAGGGCGCTAATAGCGGTAAGTTAGCTATTGGTGGTCCAGCGCAACCGGGTAGGCCGATGGCCCGTACCTTTAACATGACGGTCCAAGATGCAGTTGCATTAGGGGACGTAGTTGCAGGTATTATTCCGATCAATGACATAAATGCTTACGTGCTATTTGATTCGGGTGCTACTTGTTCGTTTATAGCATGTGATTTTGCTATACGATTAGGATTATTTCCCAAAAAGTTGCCTATTCCTTTAAATATTAAGGTAGCAAACGAAGAAATAATTCTTGTTGAAGATATTCATAGGAGTTGTTGCGTAGATATACAAGGTTGTAAATTATCGGTAGATTTGATACCAATAAAGTTAGGAGAATTTGATGTAATTCTCGGAATGGATTGGTTGTTTAACCATGGGGCAATTATAGATTGTCAGAAGAAGTGTGTTAATATTAGAACGTTGAGACAACCTCAGGTAGTATTTTACGGTAATAGATCGCCGGGGCATTCGTGTTGTCTTACCATGACACAAACTAGGAAATTATTAAGGAAGGGATGTGTAGGTTATCTGTGCCATGTTGTTGATACCCAGAGAATGGGAGCGACCATGGAATAAATACCTATAGTTAAAGAATTCACGAATGTATTTCCAAGTGAATTGTCGGGTCTTCCACCGGATAGGGAGACCGAGTTTTTAATAGACATTGTGTCAGGAGCGGCACAGATTTCGAGCACCATTGTATCGTATAATGCGCCAATGGAGATGAGGGGAGTTAATGAATACAGATTACAAGAACCGTACTTGTTGGACGAAGGATGGATCGTTAAGATATATCAACCGAGTGTTTCACAAGTTAAGGGATAAAGAATAAATACCCATCCCAGGATCGATGATCTTTTTGATCGTTAAAAAAAAAGATCTAAACTAGATTTAAGGACGGCGTATCACCAGTTGAAGGTTAGAAAGGAGGATGTACCAAAGACGGCATTCAGAACTCATTATGGTCATTACGAGTTTCTGGTGATGTCATTTGGGTGGACTAATGCACCAACTGCATTTATGGATATGATGAAGAGTGTTCAAACAATATTTGGACAAGTTCATCGTGGTGTTTATCGATGATATTCTAGTATATTCTAAGATGCCAGAAGATCATGCTGAACACTTAAGAATAGTGTTAGAGACACTGAGAAAGGAGAAGTTATATGCGAAGTTCACTAAGTGTGAATTTTGGCTAGAAAGGGTACAGTTTTTAGGTCATGTCATTGACTAGGAGGGGATTTTAGTAGATCTAGTGAAGGTGGAAGCCGTGATGAATTGGGAACAACCGAAAATGCCGACTGAGGTACGGAGTTTCCTAGGTTTAGTGGGATACTATCGGAGATTCATCTAGGAGTTTTCAAAGATAGCTACTCCATTGACTAACTTAACAAGGAAGATGGTGAAATACGTGTGGACTGAGAAATGCGAGGACAATTTTCAATAACTGAAGAAGAGGTTAAGTGAAGCGCTTGTTTTTTCATTACCCGATGACACAAGAAATTTTGTAGTTTATAGCGATGCTTCACATAGAGGACTTGGTTGCGTGCTCATGCAGCATGACAAGGTCATTGCGTATGCATCAAGGCAGTTGAAGGATTATGAGAAAGTTTACCCTACTCATGATCTGGAACTGGCCGTAGTAGTTTTTGCCTTAAAGATATAGAGACATTATCTTTATGGAGAAAAATGTGAGATATACACGGACCATAAGAGTCTAAAATATATCTTCACACAGAAGGAGTTGAATATGAGATAAAGGAGATGGCTGGACTTGATAAAGGATTACGACTGTGAAATCTTGTATCACCCTGGAAAAGCCAATATAGTGGTCGATGCCTTAAGTTTTAAGGGTCGGGAAAAGTTATCTATGTTAACGGCTCAAACTGAGTTAATAACAGAGATGGCTAGGATAGAGTTAGAGGTGAAGTTGCCAAGTGAATCGGGATAAAGACTGTTTATGACTGAGATTCAATCTACCATTTTAGAGTCAAGGAGGTACAGCTCAAAACTGATGAGTGTGACCGGATAAAGGAGCGGTTAACCAATGAAAAAGATTTAAAGTATAGTCTCGATAACGAGGGGTTATTGAGATTTGAAGGAAGAATTTGGGTTCCGAATGAGACGAAATTAAAGGAGCAGGTGTTATAAGAAACTCATAGTTCGAGGTACTCGATTCTTCCTGGTAGTACTAAGATGTATCAAGACCTTCGACAGAGTTTTTAGTGGCCAAACATGAAGAGAGAGATAGCCGAGTATGTGAATAGGTGCTTGACTTATCAGAAAGTTAAGGCCGAACATCAACGACCAAGTGGCTTGTTACAGTCATTGGAGATTCCGGAGTGGAAGTGGGAGTATATCACGATGGATTTTGTGGTGGGACTTCCGATTACTCAGAAGGGATATGATGCGATTTGGGTAATAGTGGACCGGTTAACGAAGTCAGCTCACTTTTTGCCAATAAGGGTTAAGTATAACTTAGACCAGTTAGCAAGCTTTATGTTAAGGAAGTTATTTCTAGACATGGAGTACCAGTTTCGATTGTGTCAGATCGTGACCCACGATTCACATCAAACTTTTGGAAGAGTCTGCAAGAGCAGCTGGGGAAGCAATTGAAGTTGAGTACGGCTTATCATCCACAAACCGAGGGACAGAGCGAGGGGATAATTCAAACATTAGAAGATATGTTAAGATCTTGTGTCATGGATTTTAAGGGTAGTTGGGATGATCATCTACCATTAATAGAGTTTGCGTATAACAATAGTTATCATGCAAGCATAGGTATGCCGCCTTACGAAGCTTTATACAGAAGGAAGTGCAGAACACCATTGTGTTGGGACGAAGTGGGAGAACGCCGAATGCTAGGGCCAGAATTGGTGCAGCAAACAACGGATGTAGTGAAGTTGATACGGATGCGTCTTGTAGCAGCTCAAGATAAACAGAAAAAGTATGTCGATTCGCATCGAGTAAATAGGGAG
This sequence comes from Panax ginseng, assembly GCA_020205605.1. Classification (NCBI taxonomy): domain Eukaryota; kingdom Viridiplantae; phylum Streptophyta; class Magnoliopsida; order Apiales; family Araliaceae; genus Panax; species Panax ginseng. Next base: position 97,326,786 of record CM035129.1, read on the forward strand.
TTTGAAGTAGGCTCCTACGTGTTTCTAAAGGTATCTCCCTAGAAAGGAAAGATAGGCTTTGGAAAGAAGGGAAAGTTAAGTCCAATGTTTATAAGACCTTTTAAAGTGTTAAAACAGGTAGGTGAAGTAGCTTATATGATAGCATTACCTCCAGACCTAGAATGAATACATAACGTGTTTAACGTATATGTGTTACGTCCTTATAAGCCGGATTATAAACACGTAATAGAGTATGAGCCTATTCATATCGAGAAGGACTTAACGTATGAAGAGATGCTGATTCAAATTATCGATAGAAAGGAGCAAGTTATGCGGAACAAAGTTATACCTTCTGTAAAGGTGTTATGGAAGAACCACGATGCCGAAGAAGCAACGTGGGAATTGGAAGAAAAGATGAGGAAGGAGTATCCTTAGTTATTTGTATAATGTGAGACGAGATTCTGGGGATAGAATCTTTATAAGGGGGGAAGAATGTAACGACCGAGAAATTCAGATCTATTGTAAAATAATTTTATTTAATTAAATAATGGATAAAATTATATTATTTGTTATTATTATGTGTTAATAAGATGATTGTCGTTCTATAACCTAGAAACGTTGGAATGTCGTAGTATTTCAACTACGTGAAGGAATTAAAGTGTTTGAATTTTCAAGATGAAAATAAAAGTTTTCCGATAAAGTTTCTGAAAAACACTATTCACTAATTTCTGCTCGGGAATTATTTTGAACTTCCGAAAAATACGTAACGATAGAATATCGAGGTGAGATGGATTATGTAATAATAATTCAAGTATGGAAAACGTATTTTTTCGCATGCGAACTTAATTCGAGAATGTTAGGAAAAGTAAAGCGTTAACTAGTTAAAGAGATGATCGTATAATACGTAGGTATTGTACGAGGTAATGAATACGAGTATGATACGAAGTATTATACGAGTATGTACGAATGATGGTATGTCATATATATTGAATAAGTATACGAGTTAGAATACAAGATTAATATGTAGACAATACGTTCTAAGGCTTTAAGCTATATGTAATGAACTTGTAGGATTGTATAGGAAATGTAAAGTCTAAGTGGGATTATGATTAAGCCCAATGTAAACTAATGTTAAAGCCCAAGTGTTTGTTAATGTAAATTCAAAAGTGGATTAATGCAAGCCCAAAAGCATAAGTTAAGCTAATTGAATTAAAGCCCAAATTAAGATCCAATGGGTAAAGAAGATCCATGGGGCAACCCATGTGGGCCCCATGATCACATGGGTGATCTTGGTGGCCAATAATAGGAAGTGATGAGCAAGAAATAGTTGTGAGGGCCAAGTTAACTTAATAGTTAAGTAATGAATAGTAAGGAGGTTTGTTTAAGGAGGTGCGATGTTTATTGACCATTATGCCCTAACCTAGCAATTCCTATAAATAGAGAGCCTTGGATTTCATTTGTTGATTGTTCAAAATACACCAACAACTTAAGTGCTTATTTGTTAGAGAGAATAAGTAAGAAAAAGCTAGACTCTCATTAGTAGAAAAGAAGAAGAACAAGCTTGATCATCAAGGGTAAGACTTCTATATCATTAATCTTCTAACTCTTCAATACTAGTTTGATAGAGAAGTGTTGATTAGTGAAGTATGTATGCTAAGAAGTAAAGAGAATGATTAATTAATGGACTTAAACCTTAATAAGCCTTGAATAAGCAATTCGTTCATACATAAGTTATGAACTAATGAAGAACTTGTAAGAACTTGTAATATGTTTACCTTAATGAAGTTTGTATGATAAGAAGAAGTAAGGATGGTGGTTAGAAGACTAAAACCATGATAAATCATATGAAATGAAATCATAAGTAGTTTATACTTTTATAAGTTATAACCTCATGAAGAACAAGTAATAACTTATCATGTAAATAAGTTAATGAAATATGTATGTTAAGATGTTAATATGATGGATAGAATCCATTTGAAATAATGAACAAATCATAAGTAACAAAGTTATGGCGAAATTCACGAGTTTGGACGATAATTGTCGAAACCGTGAAATTCTCATAATGGAAGTCGAATTTTGACATTGAGCTTGAAAACATTGGTTTTCGATGGGAATAAGTCATATTTGGCATTATAGAGTTTCAGACTCGAAAATGACCGAATTTTGACTTAGAACGAAGAAACGAGCGTTGAACGTTCACGAACGTTTATCGTTTTCGTTAAAAATGGATTAATAGGTGAATTTTGAGTTAACGAAGTCAAAAATGTAAATTCTTGCATGAACACGTAGAGTATGTGATTTGTGAGCTAATGGCTTTTAAACGAGTCAATTCGGACTTAAAATGATCAAATTTGGAGTCCGAGAAGTTTGTTAAAATTTGTAAAAATTTTCTATCTCTCGAAATCAGTGCCTGCACGAAATGGCCAAGGCAGCCCAGTGGCAAAAAGTGCCGCGGCTATGCCTAAAATGTGGTAATGTCCATCACCCATCATTTTTAGGACTGTCGGCCAGAAGGCCGCCAAATGAATTAGGACTCAGTACGCCTGTAAGGAAGAGAGTGGACCTTGACCATCGTTAACTCACATCTGAAACCCGCAACAACAGCGTGCAAAAGGAGAAGAAATAGGTGGCACCATGACTGACCTAGATCATGCATGCACAGTAAAGAAAGTTTATAAGTAAAGAAAGAAAGTTAATTGATTAGTAATGAACTACAACTTAATGTAACATTGTTTAAGACATTGTTAAACCTTAAGTATGATCACTAAAGGTTGAAGATAATCAATCGAACATGAACGTAAGAATGATGTAAATTATAACGGCAAGCCGGAACCAATAGTAACAAATCTAATACATGATTAGATTAAGAAGAAGGGTAAGATTCATTAGGAATCATGTATGTTTATTCATGACCTAATGTGTTACGTTATGTGATATATATTGTAGAGACCTTAAAGACTTAAAGAGAAAGTGTAATAATAGTGGCGCAGATCGAAAAAGCAGAGTGTTCTAACCCTTGTCTATGTTCAATCTAGACAAGTTTTGTGATTCATGTATTCTTACGCATGAATTGATGTATGATGAAGTCAAAGCCAATTCTTTCAGCTAGACTTAAGATGTTTTAGATTTCTTATAATCTATCAAAGTATTGTCAATGTTTTGCCAAACTATTTTGGTATGGTTTTTAAATGAAGACTGAGTATGTTAAATAAATGTTTTGTCGTCAAACGATAGGTATGTGAGGTTGCCACAACTTAAACGTACATACGTTTAAAGAATGTAGTGTTGTACAACATAGAGTACTATAGGCTGATCACCTAGACATACTCGTAAGTAATGCCGGACTTACAGATTTAGTGTCAGGTTGTCCTTTTCAAAGAAAGTATGAAATGCTCAAGGTCTTGGACCGAAATTGATGTTTTACTGAATGTTGTCATTGTAAAACGTTTTAAAGAAAAGAGAAGTGCTATTTTGAATTATCGATAGTACTTCATAACTATTGTTCAATTATTGAAGATATATGATTTGTATGATTCAAGCATGTCGTTTAAAAGGAATTGTTGTACTAGCTGAGCTAGTTATGCTCACTCTTGCTTGAACCATATGAATGCAACTAAGACCGAACGGACCGAAGGATCCGGTAAAGATAAAGGGAAGGCTAAGACAGACCGTTGAACTATCTATGTAATAGTATAGGTTTAATGTTGTAATGTATTTGATATTATAACAAAGAACTTGTGTATTGGTTATAAAGAACCTGGGAAGGGAATATTGTTTGGAATATATATAAGACATATTCATTCTTTTGAGGCATTTCAATTGAATGTATGTGTGAACTGTAGCACCATGTATCATCATATGTCGGGTTGGAAGATACACGGATTTGGGGGCGTCACAGGTACTATTCCCGAAGTACTATTCACGGGGTACTATTCACTCAGGTACTATTCACCCGAGGTACTATTCATGACAAAAATTAATTTCTTTTCCGTCCAAATCATTTTTGATACAATATTATTCTTGAATTTTACTCCACGAAGCAGTATCATGTTGACAATTTGGACATTATTGAATTCTGGATAAATTGAATTATAAATCTTTAAAATTTATCCTTGCTCTCATTTAATTGAATTCTTATATCATTGTCATCATCCTCATGCTTATATTGTGATGAAAGTCATCTTTGGTCCGTAGTGCAAAGATGGACTATTGATTGGTATGATTATGACCAGGGATTGTTCAGTATAATCATGACCTATAATGTTACAAATGTTGTGGTAAAAGTCTTCATTGGCCCGTAGTGCATTGATGGACAGTTGTTGGCATGATCATGACCATTGGTGATAACATGAATATCCTTAGCCTATGTGCATGGATAATTCATGGATGTGATACTAATGAATATCCTTGGCCCGTAGTGCATGGATAATTCAGTGATGTGGATTATTTATTGAGCTGAGTCTCAACGATAAAATTGATGATAAACTTTTAAATCATAGAAGATAGTAGATATCATGCTCTACTTGACTCTTCTAATGGATTGCTTGTTCTGCTGTAGTTAAACTTGATGTTTATTGTATTTTATCAGTTTAACACTGTTGAAGGCTAACGATAGTTTATTCGGCATTATCTTAGTCATAATATTTCTTATTAGGCTAGTTGAGCTCACCCTTTTGCTTTCATTGTTCTCTTCGGGAAATGAGAACGTAGCCAGGACTAGTCAGAGAATGGAGTGACGGTCCGAGATTGTGGTTGTAATAGTCCTCACTATTTTATAAAATAATGTGATAATAATTGTAATGGGGACTTTATTTGAGTTTGGATACTGTCTACGAGACAATATCTGTGTTAAAACTCTCAGCTACGTTTTGTCGTATTGTATAAATGAAGTTTGTATTTAAGTTATGTACCATGTATTTGGCGACCCAAGATGGGTGATGTATACCTATTTCGGGGTCGTCACAATGTCATTATGCCTTTAGCTTAGTTTGATGCTTTGTTCATAGATCTTGATATTTCTCTGAGGCGTATCTTATTGGAATTCTTGACATGACTGAAAATCTTGGGATTCATTTACATGATAGTGTAATTGCATAGCATGTAGTTTGCATTTCTTAGTTCGTATTTGTGTTTATTGCTTTGAGGGCAAGAAATAGTTCAAGTTTGGGGGTATTTGATAAGTAGGTTTTAGACCTACTTATTGGCTATCAACTTGCTAGAATTATACTTAAACTTAAGTATTTTTAGTATTGTTTGAGTGATTTTATGTTTGTTTTTGCAGGTTGCATCAAGGAAACTCCAAAGGCATGACAATGGCATGGAAGTGGCATGGCATGGTGAGCTTGTGCTAGAATGAAAATTGAAGCTAAGCAAGAGCATAAGGAAAGGGCATCTGAGAGGTCAAGTGAAGAATGATGAAGGCAAGTGAAGGATGAGGAAGGCAAGTGAAGAAAGAAGAAGAAGGAATCAGCAGTATTCAAGCCAAATGATGTTCAAGCCAATGAAAACACTAGTAACAAGTTAGCGGCGAGGGTGCGATGAAACACCGTAAGCAAGCGACCGCGTTAACCAGAAAGCGTTATCCAGTACATGCGCACTTTGAGAGAATCCTGAGAAGCGGACCCGGCGCCGCCGCCTTCTAATCCTTATACGTGCATGGCGGTACCGAGCCAGTCAATGCTATTAAAAATGCTGACTTTTCATTTAAGACTTCTATAACGAGATTACCATAAAAGGGTGTATTTGCTTATTACGAGATATCATTACTATCAGTTTTATTTTGCTATTTTAGGGTTTCATAGAGCTAGAGAGATTCCATAGCTACTACTACTATTTTGCTTCTCTCTTTAGATCTATTAGATTGTTATTATTAGAATTTTGCTTTGGAATGATGATGGATCTGAATTTAGTTGGAAGTTGACTTTAAGCAAGAGTTCAATAAGATTTGCATTCTCTTTTCTCTTTAATCTTCTTGTTTTCATTGAATTTTCTTATGCTTGGTTTATATCCCATAATGGTTGTTGATTCAGAGATGAACTAACAACCATTATGGGATTCTAATGTAGCTTATTGTGTAGTTCAGATTTATATGCCTTGTTGTGATGCTTGAATGATTATAGTTAGATTGCCTAACTTGGTTGTGCCTAATGCATAGATGCTTGATCACCATCTACCCTAATAACTTGTATGGAATTGAAAAAAGAAATATAAGTTCAGATTTGACCTAGTTAGCATATGTTCATGAGATTTACAGGTGTTGGATTTTGTGATTCGTAGTCCGAATAGACATATATCGGCTTACCATGTGTAGTCGCGGAGAGAGCTTGCACTTAAATTGATATCGCTTGTAATTCACATAAACATATAGTAGGTCAGGTAATATTGATGTTCATATGAATTCTATCTATTTGTGGATTTTATGTGATATGGATATGGTGTATTGAAAAATAATCATGTTTCACTTTCGTGCTCTCGACTAGCAGTCCATGTTAATTAATCAAGTTAAACAAGAGGTGTATAATCTGGATAAAGCATAATTAAGTGACATTAGGGTCCCATATCTCTCTAATTTGAATCTCTTCGCTTATTAATTAGTTATTTTGTGTTGATAATCATTTTAGTTTGTAATTCGCTTTTATTTAATTGTTTAAGCAGCTAGAAATAACTATAAAGTTGTTGCATGATAGATTAGTAATAATTACCTTTCTCCGTGGGAATGATACTTAACTTACTCTATATTACTTGTTGACCGTGTATACTTGCATGTGTTAGTGTCTGTTTTGTTAAACCCGAAACAAGCCAACAGTTATATATATATATATATATGTATATATATATGGTATAGAGAGAGCAGTAGTGATAAGTTTGGGCAGAAATACCACATTTGAGAGAAATTGATTTGATATCAAAAGAATTGTGGATGACCACTTGAATGAAAGAGATTATATATATATATATATATATATATATATATATATATATATATATTGTTCTCTTCTTAATTTATTTTATCTCTCATTTCACAACATGTTTTGATTTATTATCTTTCTAAAATATATTTGCAGCTTGTTCGGGAATGACTTATTTTTCTACTTATAAGTTGAGCTTTAAGTCAAAAAAATAAGTATTTGTAATTTATTTTAAAATAACTTATAAGTCATTTTAAAATAAGTTAGTTTCACAAAATGTAATATCTATTTTGCCCCTCTTTTTATTAATGTCATTTTTAGTAATCTTTATATTTATTTTAACTTATAAGTCATTATGAGCCGAACGCTTTCATAACTTTTTTAACTTAGTTTTTGTCTTATAAATCAAATTGATGTCGAACACTTTTAGTTATAAGTCACAACTTAAAATAACTTATAAGTTAACTTATAAATCATTTAAAACAAGTCATTTCCGAGCATGATTTACTTTGATGTCAGTAATAAAAAAAGAAAAAGAAAATAAGATTTTCACAATTTAAAAACACCTCAAATTAGTTAGCTTTAATTAAAAGTTTTTCTTTGATCTTTTTTGAAATGCCATCTATTTAATTGAAAAAAAATCAAAATTAACAAGTTTTACGATTAAAAAACAGACATATTTTCTTTTTGGGATGAAGAAATAAAAGAAAAAAAAGTAATAAACACGGTCATTCACTCCTTTGTAATTAGACATGGTAAATTTTGCCAAGCCCGAGTCGACCCGTCCGTCAAAAAGCGAGCTTTGGGCATCATTTTTTTAGTCCACAAAAATCTGGATAATTTTGATCCGGCCCGACAATGGCCCGACCCATTTGAGCTAGGCAAAAAAAATGTCAAAAATTAATCATAAATCAATTTAGACTCGCGAACCGATCCGGGCCGCACGTCAAAAACCGGGTTTAACTTTTTTAGCCGGCCAAAATTGGGCAGTTTTGGCCCGACCGGTTTGCCCGGTCTATTTGTAATACTAAAGAAGATAGAAAGTCCTCGGGAGTAGCAAAAGTTCAGTTCACTTGATTTCGTCATCCATTCATTACATTTCTCAGATATCAACTTGCCCTAGTTCAACTGATTGTTGATTTGTGGAGTGATGGAGGTGGAGGTGAGAGTAGTAGCAGGGATAGAGAGCTGCTTTGTCTCACTCCCACTCTACTTAATCCAAACCCTAGAATCAACTCGCTCTGGTTCTGGCCCTCTCCCTCCATTTCTTGCCCTCGAGCTCCATTCTCGCGATAGCGATCAGCTCTGGCACGTCTCTTGGTCTGGCTCTGCCTCTGCCTCTGATTCTTCTGCCATAGAGGTACTTATCAATTTCCCCAATTTCAGCTTTAATTTACTTGAATTGATTGATTTTGTTTTTCGGTGAAGCTTGGCTAGTTCGGGTTTTTTGATCATTTACATAAATGGGTCAGCTATTAAGTTTTATGATAGTGTTTGTGTGAATTTGACAAGATGAACCTTGGCAAATTCGTTTCATGAGGATTCTGTATAACTGAGCTAGCCAAATTTATCATTTGTTACTCCCTTCGTCCCACCAAAGAGTTCCATTTGCAATTTTTTTTGTTTGATGATAGTATAAAATGAGGCAATGTCCTTAAATTTAACCTCACAATTTCACTATCATGCCACCACTACTAAGCTAAAACACTCACTCTATTTAAGGATAAACATGGAAGAAAAATATATGCTTAAAGGTTGCAAATTTTGCAAATGGACTCTTTTTATGGAATGGAGGGAGTATTATATATCTGTTCCTGTATGCTGGTCCTGTAATGTTCATGTCCAAGTGTGAAAGGTGCAATTATATGAAAATAGGCTTAGCTATTATACCTTTACTGTAAGAACCCGAATTTTCAGAAAATATTAAAATAAGAATTTAGTAAATAAAATTTTTAAGGCATGAGAAGGGTTCGAATAAGAATATTATATATATATGCGTTGTAAGGTATGTGGTATGGTGTTGCATCTATAAACTATGCAATAAGTGTTTTCTGTGTTTAATAAATATATTATTATTATATATTTGTTATTTATTGAAGATGCGAGTTATTTGAAGTAAAGAAGATGGATAAAAATTTATCTATCGATATTAAATAATTTATGTGAAATTATTTTATCATAGTAAGTTGGTGACATTAAATATCTTTGATAATCACCAATTTCTTGAGTATATGTACGAGTAAGTATCAAGTATAAGACAGTGCAACCGTACCTTTAATGGTGGATATATAGGAGCTGGCTAAACGATTCCTTTAGAGAGCGGAAGTATATACGAATTAGTAACTGATCTAACTCACTGTGAAAACAGTGTAGACGAGACGGAAACTAATTTGTTGGTTGTTTGTGGGAAACCATTCAGTGTACTATATTGAATACTATTAAAGACTTGATGTGTGCTAGGTTTAGACCGGTATATATGTACGTTGTGGACGATAAAAGAAAATCGATATATCTTTAGATAAATATTGGTTAGAGATTTATTGATTAATATTGAGATATGGTTAAATGTATAGATTAAAGAAATTGTGTTGAGACAATCTATAGAAAGGAAAGAGAAATAATTATAGTATATTTCTAATAAAGGATATTAAAATAAATTCTAGCATTTGATTATTTTAATAAAAGGGGGGAATATTATTTTGATATTACCTTGTATAGCTTTGTACGAGGTAATGTGTGTGATTAAGTAATATGGTAAATATATTAAAACATATTTGCTATATAAGTTGATGGAAACAATTTATCATAATAGGAAATAAACTTATTTTATATATATAGTGTGTACGTGTGTCGTGCATGTAAATATTTTAATAATACATAGGTATTATATTAAGAATAATATCTTGAGAAAATGAGTAAATCGTTTTATTATGATTAGTTCATATATTTAGAGAAAACATGATAAAAACATCTTATGTTATGTTATGGCGCTATACATAATTTTGATTATAGTAATGTATTTCCAAGAGGGTTAAAGTTATAAAAGAAAACTAAGTTATTTTAATTTACTAAATAACTTGAGTTATTATATTACCGCGAATGTTATAAAGAATATTTACATATTTCCATTCACGTTATAATTATATATGTGAATCTTGTGATATAATAGTTCGATGTAAATTGAACATGTTATATATAATAATGTGGTGGCAAATGAATAAGTAATGAGAATGAGAATAAGCTTAATGTAAGCTTGTGAGATATGCCTAGTGTGACAAAGTGATGGAATAAGCATTCATTAAATAATTTAATGAATGAATAATTGAAGGAATTAAATTGTATGTGCAATGATTATATATTATATAGTAGCTACATCTATATGATATGAAATGAAGTGGGACACTTCAAAGGTAACTATATAATATAGGAAACTATATGGCAAAGTGGAATGAGTCGCATGAGTTACATAAATGGACCTCTGTGACAATGTGTTATGTGTGGTACATTAATGTGTACTTTATGAAGGATATTAAATTAAACTAAATAAATAATTATTGTTACTAATTATTTCATGAATTAAGTATAATTGAAATAATAAAGTTCATGATAATGTGGTGTGACATTACTCAATTAAAATATATTCGATACTGTCAAATGTACATGGGATATAAGATTATATAGGGGTCCATATTTAAAATATAAGTATACTTCCTATATGAGGGTAGGTACATATATATGTGTATATATGTGCCCATAACTTAAATTACTGTAGTAATACTAAGTCATTATAATTGACCTAAGGAGCCCCAAAAAGAAATAACCTTGGTACATTAAGTGGCCTTGTTGCTAAAACAGTAAGCTAAAAAGCTTTGTCCCAATTTCTCAGTCATTTTCCTTACTCACGTGACTAAGCCATTAGCCTAGTCTATTTCTCCATGCTCAAAACTAAGAAATCAAAAGGCTAGAGGATGGTGATGATGGCTACGGAAATGGTGGGGAGGGAGTGGTTAGCCACTTTCCACCAACTCCTTGTCTAATGGATTCTTCTTCCTTCCACTAGTTTGATTTCTAGGGCAAAGACCAAAATCGGGTAATGATTTGGCTATATATAGAGAGCTTGCCTTTCAATTTCCAGTTGCTAGTTTTCTGTTAGCTCAATATATGGAGTGAAATGGCTGAATAGAGAGTGAGTGCTCTGGAATTGAGTGAGCAAACTGATTGGAAGGAATTTAGCAAATTCAAGCTTTGAAGAGGTAATGTCCTCATATGTGTTCTTACTTTCAAGAATGATAGCTTTCTAAAATTTTCATGAAATTACTTATGAATTGGTTGTAAATTGATATTATGATATTATCTGAGTTATATGGAATCATGATAGTTGTTCAGAGTATGTTAAAGAAATGGTTTTGGGTTTGGTAGTAATATATTGCTTTGGTTTGAATTGGAGTCAAAATTTGTGGCAAAGTCACTCTGTAAATGGTAAAATTTATGATGGATTATGTTAGCCCTCTGAGAAAAGAAAAGAATGCAAGTTAAATGAATCAATTTGGTTGAGAAACGAATTCGTACTGAATGAATTCGCTAAATATGTTTAAAACATGAAAATATAGCATGAACACTGAATTGGAACCCTTAAAATGATTTGTTATTGTTTTTGAAGTGTTATAATTATTTTGTAAATGAGCAGCTAAGAGTTTAACGAGTTCAACGAATCGAAAACCCAACTCATTCTGACTTAAAATGAAGAAGTTATGAAGATTTAAAGTAAAAACATTGAGAAAACTGTAATCTGGCAAAGTCAAGTCAAGTCCTTGCCAGCCTTGCACTTGAGGCGTTGGCCAAGCAGTAGGTATTTAGTAAATATGCATGCAGTATGACGTCTTGATGGTGAAGAAAATTAATGCGCCACGCATGAAAGTGTGTTAGGTGTCACTGCTTTGACCTGTTTTGATAAAACAACCATAACTTTTTCATACGAACTCCGATTGAGGCGATTCAAGATGATTCGGAACGAGGACGAATAGGCCTACAACTTTTGTTCTTTAAGTTTTTCAATTTGAGATCATTAGAAGGGGTCAAAATAGTCATCTTTAGGACTGATGTGTAATAGGAGGCAATCGGATGGCGTCGGGCATGCACGTATGCAAGTGTAGTGCTCCCGACGATAAAATATGTTATTCTAAGTGATAAAACTTAAATATGCATAATAATAGATATGTTATATAACTAAGATTACTTTACTCATAATGGAATTCTTTAACATGATTTTCTAAAAGAGAACTTACAGTTTTTGAGAAACGGAAGTTGATGAATTTGGTGTCATTTGAGTTCTGACCTTGGACCCTATGTACGCATATCAACATGCATGAAACGTAGTTTTAAAGTTACCTTGCATATACTAGATTGATATAGCTTGGTTTAAAATGTTTTGAAAGAAAACTCGAAAGTTTTGAGAACTAATAGTTTCAAATATTGTGTAAAGTATAGCATTTCTAGCATGCATACTAAGATGCCTTATGCCTCTAGACATGACGAATATGTTCATCATCTAGCTAAGCATGAATTGGACCTTTCAAGTGGTTTAAAATAAGTTTTCAAATAATGAACTATGCTATGTCTATGGAAATAAGATATATACATGTAAGCATACTATTATAGGCTTATTAGTACCAATATATGGTTTAAAAGCTTATAACATCGAATCTTGTTAAAGAAAGTTGTTAAGCCTTATTAATTGAAATAAATCATTATGGAGTTAAGTAGTTGAATATGAACTTGAAAATAGATCACAACCTACTTGATGTATGTTTACAGTACGTATCAGAATATATGTTATGCTAGAAATTATATTGGGCTATAAAAAGCCTAAGTCCAGTTACGGCAGGGGTAAGCGCCGGCGCCACTCTCAAGCTTAAATCTGTATGCCATGCCATTGCCATTCTGCAGAGTGACCAAGAGTAGTTTGTTAATTGCATGGTCTTAAGTTATGGTTATATGTTGTCCTTAAGAACTACAAGATATGAAACAAGATTGTTTAGATAAATTTGATAGTAGAATGAGCTAGTCTCATGGTTATCCTAAGTTCAAGTAAAAAATGAAACCAAGTTAGGAAACAATATTTGTTCTTATATTAAGAGCGTATGAAATGTATGACTGATGGGTATGAATCCATGATTATATAACTGTGTAAGAATACACGCAGTGCAGATAAGCTTTAAGCAGTTAAGTCGTAGTTGATAAACTACAAATCTGACAAGTCTTTCAGTTCTTATTTGATATATGAATTCGATAACTATTAGTTGAGCTATATTATGCTATGAGAATGTTGATGTATATATATGAAATGCATATGAGATATGTATGAAATTTGAAAGTTGATCTTTGATGATATGTTTGTGAAGTAAATATATATGCCTGTTATATGAGAAGTAACATGCGTAGTAAATATTAATGGATTATGAATGTATGAGCTGAGTATGCTATTATATGCTATGTGCTGCATGAAAACTGTTAGAATTGCTGGGTTGTCGAGCTCACCCTTGCAAATAACAACTTTTGCATGTTAAGGACTCACGGTAAAGATTACGTGCTACTTGATTGATAGAGTTCAATAGTATCGAAGGAGATTGATTTATTTATTTAAATATATGTCCTTGAACGATGTTTAGGTTCTAGGAGATGTACATGATAGTAGTTTACAATGTGTAATACATGTTGAGTTGTAAAGTTGTACTATGTGATGTATAGAAGAATTAGAATTGATATGTAAAAATTTATACAATAATTCGAATCGAATGAATCATAACATAATTTGATTCAAGGATATGTAATTGATTCAAGTTAAGAAATCAATAAAAGATTTTTCAAAGGAGATATTGAAAAAGTTTAAATTATTCCGCATATTATTATAACATCGAATATGATGTAAGACAGGAATGACAAATGACCAAGATTTGAAACTTATAAAAGTTTGGGGTCATTATACAGATCCTGAAAATGGAAAGAATTTATATTCTAAATTGTAATAAGCAAAGTTATATTCATTAAGTTATGAATAAAAGATAAAAATAGTTTGACGATAATAGTATCGTGGCGGACCGGATCCGAGGTTCGAAGGGACCCGAATTTGGGGGCGTCACATTTACTATTCATTATTTTTGATGGAATCAATTGTTAATGAAGAGTGGAAAATTGGCAATTACATTTAAGTGTGCATGTATGCACTTAGTACATGGATTTTCAATTATCTTAATATGACTGTTGTCCATCTTTACTTGTTCGCTTACTTGGATTATGTGTGGGCATGTGGCACACATTAGAAGGGTTACAGCATTTGTATAATACTCCATATAGGATCAAGTTTAACTTTTCAAAGTCAATTTGAGATATTCTTAAATTTAAAATTGGCGTGATTTATTTAACTCTTGAAAATATTGTGTCTTGTAATTAGCAGTAGTATTTCGGTAATTTAAAATATTCATAATTATATTGTCTAAAACTAGATAAATCCATATCAATTTTGAATTTGAAAATATTTAAATTGACATCAAAAAGTCAATATTGATCCTATCTTTTAAAATGAGTTCACATTCTATATTCCATTCGTTTGGAAATAACCTGATTTCTACTTTTTTTTTTTGTTGATATTATTTTTGTCTCTTATTTGAAGGTTTGTATAGGCCACGCTTAGACATAATGATTTTAATATTATTTTTAATAATAATTTTTAGTCTTTTGTTTGATTAAAAAAAACATGCAGAAAAATTATTTCTAAGCGTGATTTATACAAACCTTAATATTGGGGGAAAAAGTCTGAAAAAGTAGGACTCTTTTAACAGAGTATTTCAGATATGTTAATAATTTATGAAAAATATATTCTATTAATACGTTTCAACACGCCTGTATGACCTGGCACTCATACTTGAGAGAAAGGGACAAGTAAAGTCTAGCATATGTAAAACTATAAAAGTCTAGCATATGTAAAACTATAACTTTGTTGATGAATTTCAATCATTTTCTAGTGTATAACTTTTATCCTGACGATTCACCGACATGTCATCTTTGTAGAAAAAAATTCACCAATTTCTTCGTCTATTGTCACTTGTAGATTGCTCAACAATTTGCAGAGTGCATTTACCTGTCAGATCATACAATTGTGCAAGTACGAGCTGTTCCTAATCTGCCAAAAGCGACTCTTGTGACGATAGAACCCCATACTGAGGATGATTGGGAAGTTTTGGAGCTTAACGCAGAGCTTGCGGAGGCATCTATACTAAAGCAGGTGCATTGTTGATCTCCAGTAATTGTTTTATTTTTCTTTACTGCTAGTGACTCACTCCCCTCTTCAGTTATACCTTGATTGGACAAGGTCTTACATATAAATTCGCCCCTCTTAATTTTTTCCTCCACATTTCAACCTCTTGACATCTAAGAATGCTAAAAAAAGACGAGGGTAAAATACGAAGAATTGTAGGAGTGTTACCTTTTCCAATGTTTATGGACATTACTAGTTTTAACATGAACTTTTCCTATCGGATGTTTTTTTTTGATTATGAGACCTATCTATACTATACCTCCTATGTTCCAAAATATAGGATTAAGTTTGACTTTTCAAAGTCAGTTTGAGATATTTTCAATTCCAAAAAATGATGCGATTCATTTAACTTTTAAAATTGTTTAGATAGTTTATAATTTTCATAATTATAATGTCTAAAACTAAACTAATTTATATCAATTTTAAATATTTCCATTTGACTTCAAAAAATCATTTTGAAGTATTTTATATGAGAAGAGAATAACTTATGTTTGATGTTTCCCGTGCATTCAAGGAGCTAACTTTATAAACTGTTCAATCATCCTTATCACCATTTGATTCCTATCCACTCACTTGATTCTTGGGGTTTGGAAGGCAGCAATCGCATTCTTCTACGAAACATCACAATTCACTACCTCTGCATTGATGAAACCAATCATGAATGAGGAGGTGAACCTCAATTTTGATAATGGCTCACAACTAGACTTAAGAGATCAGTGATTTTTCAAGATTTAAGAAATAAAACTGAAGAGGTAATCCTTTGAAGTGTGGGCTTTGTAACCAAATGACACCAGAGCCTTCGCCCCTGATTCCCAATCCAGAATAAGATTAATGAAAAGTATCGATCCCATATGATTTCTAAAAGCATTTTCCTAATTTAGTTTGCAGGTGTTGTTTTTGTTACTTATCCAATACCAAAGTCGTTGGCTAGCATAATTACTATCATAGGAAAGCTTATCCCTGTCACCTTTATCTTGACAATCGCATAGTACTGCACGGTCTTTATCTCAAACATCCCATTGCAACCCTTCGTATAAGAACTCAAAGGACAAGCATAACACCTTCCTTTCACTTATTTAATCTCCAGTGTATTAGTGATACCTGTAATGTATGACTTTTAAAAAGGAAAAGAGAAAAAGAAAAAGAAATTTATTTAATAATCAAAATTTCAAGTTTTGTCAAGTGGCTGCCATTCCTTACAAAGTTCTTAATATCTTTGTCTCTGAACACCTCTGGAAAGTGTCTATAGCCTCCCACTGTAATCGTATGGTCCCTCTAGTGTGCACATGGTTTTTTACTTTCCTTCTCTTTCTTTTTGGAGGGGGTGGGTAGGGAGGGGAAGAGAGGAGAGAGAGATCATCTCTTCTGTCCAAATATTGCTAAATACATGTTAATTAATGCAGGTGGGGCTTGTCCATGAAGGAATGAGATTCCCTTTGTGGTTGCGTGGTCGAACAATCATTACGTTCCTCGTTGTCTCAACCTCCCCCAAGAACCATATAGGTAAGATAATACCCCACAATCATTATGCTTTTTCTTTGTTGTTTGTTGTTATCTGCTGCTCAATCATGTTGCTTAGCTGAATAGCTTGCTATAAGCAATTGTTGTCATCATCATTTTTGTAATCCCCCCTTCAAATTAGAGGGTCATGGTCAGCATGGGTGTGTAATTTAATGTTTTTTGGACTAATTTGTTCTTTTTATACCCACTCTGTACGTATGTGACACCCACATATTTATATCACTATTCTTTAAAAGTCAATACTGCTCATTTATGTTATAGTTGCATTAGTTTTGTGTATGGCACAAAGATCTTGGGACATCCCACAGAGAAAGCATGGCAGTCAATTCAGCATGGAGGAATTATTACTGTTACTGCTAATTATTGCCAATTGATCACCTGCATCACAACATGCAATGAGAGTTTGTTTTTAACAAAATAAATGTTTACGAACAAATCATACAGGATTCCATTCTTTCTTTTCTATATAAACACCGTCAAACTCAATAATAATCATACTTACTATTGGCCACATTAAACGGCAGGCATGGACATTTTTATTATTCACTTTTAGGATCTCATGAGTTTGAATTTAGATAATGATCTACTTAATAAGAAATGCTCATTATGAATTTATATCTGACTTTTGAATATTGGCAGTGCAACTTAAACCGGGAACTGAAGTTGCAGTTGCTCCAAAGAGGCGCAAAACAAATGTTAACTCTTCTGGAGATTCCTCTGTACCATCTGAGGACAAAAACCATCTCACTACAAAGGCACTTCTGCGTATCCAGGATCCAGATAGTAGATTTATTCACAACTGTGAGATCAATGGTCTTGAAATGGGAGTGGTGATCACTTCTGCCGTCTTTATCCATCCAGAAACAGCTACAAATTATTCATTCGATTCACTTCAGTTTGTAATTATTGAGCCTAGATTGGCACCAAAGGAAAGCAAGACGAATCATGAGACAGATAAACAAAAAGTAAGGAGCTCCATTGCAAAGGAAGTTAACCATGGAGTTCCAATTGGCAAGCAGGATTACCGCCATACTGTTGTTCGTCTTTTAATTTCAGGGTCAGTGGCTAAAGGCCATATAATGCTTTCTCGGTCGCTTCGTCTTTATTTAAGAGCAAGTCGACACTCATGTATGTTAATTTTTCCTTAAAGTGAATACTATCTTCAGTGAACCGTCATTTTCTTTTCTTCTAAACACATTTTAAAAAAGGTTCAACCACTTTAATTGATCAAATGAAAATGATGACTAAGTGCATTCAGATTTTCTTTTAGAAATATCTAGTCAAGGATTATTGCAATTTTGAATTTTAGTCCGACATATATTTCAGCATTGAAAGTAAAAGGTGCTACATACTAGCAGCTGTTTGTTTCATAAGGACTAGTATTATTTTGGCAGTTGCATAAAATCACGTACTCATACTATTATTTGTACTCCATCCATCCTATAAAAGGAGTCCTTTTTTTGGGGACGTAATTTTCGGTATTAAGGTTTGAATAGAACACACTTTGATTTATTTTGATTATCAAGGTTTTGAATTGAATGCACTTCGACATATTTTTTTTCTAATAATTTTCCAATAATAAATTTTTAGTCTTCAAAATTTAATATTGTTAAAGCTAATTGAAAAAAATTTAGATCTAAGTTCGTCATATGTATACCTTAGTATTAAAAAAAAAGCCAACAAAAGAATTAGGACTCTTTTCTAGGACGGAGGGGGAATTCAATCATCATTTTGACTCTAGATACACTATTGATTTGTGTGAATTCTATTTGTTGCAGTTGAATTCGAGTGTTACCCATCCATGGCCTTTGTGGCATTTGTTAACCTTTACTTTAATTTGGTGTCTCCTCAATGCCTTAATTTTGCTTAGTTGTAATTTCTGCTTATTGTCAGGCACAAAAATGCCCATCTTGTGCTTTTAGATTTTTTTCCTCTAAAAAAAATAATTTACATGTTTCACAACATTTATAGGTTTCTTTTATTTTTTTGTTCCCTCTTTTTATAGACTAAATAAAATTTGCAATTTCATGAGCTGGTTACCTCTTATAGTTTTACCTTGGTGTTCATATTTTAAACAGGCAATGGATCATTCTTAACTATCTACTTTTTGATAAAGGGAAATTTTGTTATTGCCTCGCTCAAACTGGCTAGCTAAGTAGGTTGTATTGAATATATTGGGTAAGCTCTTATATGTTAGGATCCCTCCTGGTAGACGACCAGTGTGGGATCTTACATGGCCCCTGTTACTTCCCTGACATCCTTGCTAGACAATTCATTGCATTATGTTCAAATTTATTCATTTGGCACACTGATCAATTTTTAACCCCCGCTGGAAGGGTCTGCTATCAGCAAATTTGGTTGAACCCATGTGACCCAGATTACCTCCAAGTGGGATAGTCGAGACATCGCCATAAAATTGAGCTTACGTGGGAATGATCTCTTTCCCACACTTCCAATGTGGGATTTTTTTGGAGTCTTACAATTTTATGAACTTATTATCTGATCTTTTAGATTATTTTGGGGTTCTTTTGGTTTTGTTTCTAATACAATGAACCGTAAAAAAGTTTTTTAAATGAGCTCTTCTGCTTTCAGGGATTTATTTAAAGAGATGCGATCTTAATTTGAAGAAAGATATTCCTTCATTTTCCCTTTCACCTTGCCAATTTAAGATGTTCAGAAAGGAGGCCACTGAGAACAATGATTTAGAAGTTTTGGGTAGCCATAAGAATCGTCATAGTGAACATGACAAAACCTACTCTGATACTGATATGGGTATAACTGATTGGTCAGCCCATGAAAGAGTTGTTGCAGCTCTTTCTTATGAATCCCTTGGTAATGAGAATGAGGAATCTGCTACAAGACCGAACAGTAAAAAGGGTATACTAAGCCTTCTGCACGCGTGGTGTTTAGCTCAACTTGATGCCATTGTTTCAAATGCAGGAGTGGATGTTACTTCACTGATTTTTGGAAATAAAACATTGCTTCACTTTGAAATGAAGAATCATGAGTTTGCAAAGCATGAAAAGCTAGCAGTATCATGTAATGGTTCTTCGGGAATCAGAAATAGAACTAGAGAAGCATCAGTTGAAATCCTGTATGTTCTGTCTATTTCCGAGGAATTTCTGGGTGGAGAAAAATTTAATGCATATGAACTTGCATTTACTGAAGAAAACAGGGAGAACAATCAACAGAGAAGCTTGGAATTGTTGGTAGCAAAGCTGAATGTGAGTGAAGGTGTCTCTTTTGATTCTGTTAAGGAAAGAACCTCTGATAAATACTTGCACTCAGCTATTTCTTCCTTGAGCTGGATGGGTACAGCTGCTTCTGATGTGACCAATAGTAGGTACTTCTCTTTATGTCTGCTTTGAGCTATTATGAGCTAACTTATAACTGCTATTCTCAGACAACCATGTTTGTTTTATGTTGCCGCTTTTACTTGCATGATCCATACACAAATCTAGAAAAGTATTGTTTTAGAAGCAGCTATCCAATATTTTGGAGATTGCGAAAGATAGGTTGATGATGCTCGTAGCACAAATAAGTTAAAACATGCAAATTCCATGCTAGATGGAGGATTTTTGGTCCTATATATATGCATAATGACTATCCATAGGATTTTGTACTCTCTTCTGAACTTATACATGAAAATATGTCAAATTTGACAATATTTGTTGGTTCAATTAGAGTTTTGTTGGAATAAATTTTTCCTCATCTCAAACATCTGTTCATCTCTATCTTATTCATTAACATTAGCTTGATCATTTCTCCAATTTAAAATATCCTATTCCTCGAAAACTTTCTTTTACTAAAGTTGCCGATAGTGTAATTTTTTGTCATCAGGTATTTAATTCTTCTTTATAGAATGTATATTACCTGATATAGTAGGATTTGCAGACAATTAAATATTCCTGATATAGTAGGATTAGAAACAAAATAAGAGAATAAATTATACAAGGATGACATGCAAAACTAGTGTTCTGCACCATCCAATAGCAAATACCATGTAGGTAATTTAAGAGAAAAACAGGGGAAACTGCCATGTAGGTAATTTAAGAGAAAAATAGGGGATTTCAAATCTAGTATGATTAGTTTTGCATGCCATCCTTATATAATTTATTCTACAAATTTTTACTATTTGCAATAGAGAGGAGTCACGGAGAAACAGTAGATAAATTGCTGACATAACTGTTTCCTATTTATCACTGAAGATATGTTGATCTGGTGTTACCTTGAATGTGAAATGATTTAGGACATTAGTCCAGAACTGAATGTGAATTAAAAATATGGTTTGGTAGGATGAGGAACACGTGTAAACTGACACGGTCATTATGGTAATGGGTAGGGCTGTAAACGGATATATACGGATCCGGATATCAGTGCATCCGTATCCGTATCCGAAAAAATTAATCCGCATCCGTATTCGTATCAGGTATCCGGCGGATTTCAAAAATATTATCCGTATCCGGTATTCGGAATAATATCCGAATACAGATAATATATGTTTTCCTGTCTGGCAAATTTAAAAATCAAGTTTTTTGTGTGTGCTAAATTACTAAGATTTTATTTAATTACGAGATTTTAATGAATGTAAAGTTATACTAATGAATGTAAGCTTTTAATGAATGTAAATTATTAATTAATGAACGTAAGTTATTAATATATATGTAACAGGCTAACAGTTATAGTTTTGTAAGTTAATATATATATATATATATGTGTGTGTGTGTGTGTGTGTGTGTGTGTAAGTTATTAATATATATGTAACAGGCTAATAACTATAGTTTTGTAAGTTAATATATTTATATATATATATATATATATATATATATTGCATACATCTCTTAAATAACATACATTTATTAAAACTATATATGTCATTTTGGAAATTCTTTTAAAAAACAAAATAATATTAAAAAATAGTGGTCTCACTTACTTTTTTTTAATTTACAAAAATGCCACCCCGGAGTCCACTTGTTTTTTAAAAGAATATTCAAAATGACGTAGTTTTAAATTTTTAATAAAGATATGTTATTTAAGAGAGATATACTTTAGATTCATCCTATATGTATATATACTAGTTGTGTCCCGTGCCTCCGGCACTACATGGACGGTGGAATTTATCCCAAACTTTGGACGGCCAAGATGATTTATTAGGGTGAGTGGGAAATTCAAAATCAATTGTATTTTATTAGATAGATATGTATATATATATATATATATATATATATATATATATATATATATATATAAGTTATTAATTAATGAATGTAAGTTATTAATATATATGGAACAAACTAATAGATATATTTCTGTAAGTTACTCCTCCATCCCATTATATCTGATGTTTTAGAGTATTTTTTTCTTCCCAAAATATTTGACGTTCTACACTACCAAGAATATTTTGCCTATTTGTTTTCCTTCTCTACCCTTCCTTCTCCAGCCTTCTCCACCACCATTAATGGCTATTTTCTCTGTGACAGTTCCCGTGTCTTACTCCGGTCAGATCCCGTGTTTTACTCCGGTCAGACTCCGGTCAGATCCCATGTTTTACTCCGGTCAGATCTCGTGTTTTACTAACTTTGCTGAAACAGATCCCGTGTTTTGTTCCGGTCAGATCTCACCAAAAATTAATAGACACAAATATATAGAAATATGGATATAGTTAATGGAGTACAAAATGATGGGTTTATCAGAAGTGATTTTGACGAATATAGAAAGAATTAGTGTTATGTATTTTGTTTGCTGCGATTTTTACTATGTACTCCATTAATGGTGTTCTTGGATATAGTTAATGGAGTAAATAATGATGGGTTTATAGTTAAGTGATGGGTTTATCAGAAGTGATTTTTTACAATGGTCAAAAATGGCCGATGCTGATGAAGAGATGAAGAAGAAGAGTTGGGAGTATGTATGTAGACTGAAGAAAAAGAAATGAAGAGATCCGACCAATGAGGAGATGGAGAAGAAGAGTTGGGAATATGAGATCAAAGTATTAATTAAGGGTAAAATAGTGAAATTGCATCTATTCTTAATCTGTGTGAAAATATATAGAACGTCAGATATAATGGGATGGAGGGAGTAATATATATATATATAATATGTAAGTTATTAATATATATCTATATGAGAAAGGATTAAGAGCATTTCCCTTATCTAGCATTCCTCCTTAAATATCATTCCTTTATTAAAACTACGTCGTTTTGGAGTTTCTTTTAAAAAACAAGTGGGGCCGCGGGTGACATTTTTGTAAATAAAAGGAAAAAAAGTGGGACCACTCTCTTTAAAAATCTTCAAACGCACGTAATTTTAATAAAGGAATGTTATTTAAAGAGGAATGCTAGATAAGGGGGAATGCTCTTGATCCTTGCTCATATATATATATATAATATGTAAGTTATTAATATATATATATATATATATATATATATATATACAGAACGGATCTAAAGTATAACTCTTAAATAACATACCTCTCTTAAATAACATACCTTTATTAAAACTACGTCGTTTTGAAAATTCTTTTAAAAACAAGTGGGGCCGCGGGTGGCATTTTTGTAAATAAAAGGAAAACAAGTGGGACCACATTCTTTTAATATTATTTTATTTTTTAAAAAAATCTCTAAAACGACGTAGCTTTAATAAAGGTATGTTATTTAAGAGAGGTATGCTATTTAAGAGGTATGCTTTAGATCCACCCTCTCTCTATATATATAATTTATTATATATATATAATTAATAACTTAAAATATATATTTATATAAATAATATAAGTATATATATTAATAACTTATATATATATATATATATGTAATTAACTATATATATATATATATAAGTTATTCGGATACGGATTCTAGATATCCGCTATCCGTCGGATATATTTACGGTCGGATGTTAAACAAATGCGAATGTGCCTATATCCGTATTCGTATCCGTTTATTCGCGGATACTTTTAAACCGAATACGGATATATCCGTTTTTTTTCCAATACAGATGCGGACGAATACAAATTTTTCGTTTACCATTTACAACCCTAGTAATGGGAGTGAGTTCTTTCAAATGAAAGATGATTATGTACACTTTTTATGAAATACAATTTGTCTTGGATATAAGAAAATTGAGAAATAATTAAATTTTGGATAGCTTATTTAGTTATTGCAATGGAATGTGTTTGAAACATGCATTCTACACTCTACAGTGCTAAGTGTTTCTTGTACTGTGGGTCCTGATTATGAACTTAATTTTTTTGTTTTATTACCCCCTTAGATTTGCAATATCAGTAAGTAGAAATTCTTGGGAAAACCTTAATGTACGAAAAATTGAGCCCAACTCCCCAATCTCCAACTCCCCAAAATGGAGATTTATTACATTTTTTGAGGGGAATTCTTTTAATAAAGAAAGATATTTGTCATGGAGCATTGATAGTTGTTGAGGATGTAAAGGATACTATGGGAAGAAAAGGAAAAAAAAACATGGGGTGTAAAGGAATGGAATATATTTTTCATACACAAAGTAAAAGGGGTCTAGAAGCTGAAGATTTAGTTAAAAAATATTTCACCATATTATAATGCATGTTCCATGTCTTCAACAAAAGCTTTCTTCTTTTAGCTAAAAAATAATGGTACTTACTAAATTCCAAATACAAAGACTGAACAATTCAATTGTTAAGATAATTATCATTATTGTATATATAATCTTTTATATGTTTAAGACATTCTACTTTAGTTCAAATCTAGTTTGGTTCCTTATTTTTAAAAGAATTAACTCGAGAATTGAACGAACTTGTTTCGTTTTTGAACCTGAAACCAAACCAACAATGAAAATAACGAACAGAAGTTGGATTTTGGCTGATTCTTGTCTTTCAGGTCCAAGGATACCCTTGGTGCCTAAATGTGGAAATACTGATTCATCTAGATCAGAGTTCTACGTTCCTTGAATATAAGAGTTCTGAAAATAATCTTCCAGAGCACAAAGCTCTTGCAGAAAAAGGATTAAAAAACTGTTCGTGACATCCCATTCTACATTCTTCATTTAATTCCAGTTTACCAAATGAAAACATTGATATTTCAAGTGAATAGGAAAAAAGGAATTTTCCTAAAATATATTTGTTGATATTTTTTTTAGTGGATGGATACATGCATTCTAGGTTAAAAAGTGGTATCTGGGGTTGTTGTGCATGTTAGATATTCAGAAACTTACAATTATATGATGTGGCTGTTATTGTATTTGCCTGATTGGATGGAGATGGGAACATGTGGTAGGATTGGATAGAATTTTGTACTTCAATGAGGGTCTTCATTCAGTTTGACTTCCATCCATGTTCTGGGAGTTTAGGCAAGTATACCAATTAGTGTGTCTTCTCTTCATTTGTCAATATGGAAGACCTGAGTCCACGAATTGAGAAGGCCACAAAGGCAGGTGGGTGGATTTTCTTTCTTAGATAGGAAAAGTAGATTTTATTGATAGAGAAGAAAAAATTGAATAGAGAGGGGACAAGGAGTCCATCATAAGAGAAATAAGTGGAAACATACCAAAAACTAAGCACTCAAAAGAGTGTAGCTCTCCACTCACTATAAGTCTGAAACTAAGAAACTAAGTAAGACGCCTATTGCAGAAAACGAGAGGGTAGCTAAAGTAGTAACCCTATTCCTCAGTTAGGAGAAATGAAGATATTGGTCTTTAAAGATCTTTGCATTATGCTAGAGCCAAATATCCCATAAAATTGTAAAAAAATCATACCTCCAAATCACTGTAGCGTTATTTCTTCCATACCCAGAAATCACTCAATAGTAACTCAACCCAAAGGAGAACGGCATGCCCAAGCCTCTCAAAGTGTATTAATAATAGAATTCCATTAATCTCAAGCAGCAGGGCAATGAAAAAAATTGGTGGGTATGGGTCTAACTGCTTTGCTTACACATTATCTAGGACATCCTGTGTTCAATTCCCACGAGAGACAAAGCGCTGGGCCTTAACCGATACGTGGTTTGTGGGATTAGTCTAATAAAAAAGGCATGGGGATTATCCAGAGGAACCAAAAGAATTATTGAATAAAGTTCTGAACTTCTGATGATTGGTTAAATCTTACTTGAGTTTAGCTTAATCTCAACTCTGGGAAAACACAACTTAATCCAAAATAAAAAATCTTGGAAAAAAGACTAGAGCATTTTGTAGCTTTTTTTGGGGAATTTGGCTTGGGTTCTAGGTATTTCTTTAGGCTCCTTGTATAGGGTGGATTTTGGTTTTTGATGGGCATAGAAGTGCCTTTTTTTAACTACCTATGCTCTTGTATTCTGCACATGTACTTAAGTTATCCCCTTTTTGAGCATATAGCATAAATAAACTACTAATATCGAAAAGAAACTACTAGTATCGAAAAGTTTCAAGAAATTTGTTGGAAATTTAGCTAATTATAAATCAGCATTTTGAGTTTCTATTCGTTGCAAATAATAAATTTTTGTTTTGCTATTTATTTTATTTTATTTTCATTAATTGCTATGAGATTAAGTATGAAGTTGACTGTAATACACTGAGACTAAGAAATTGCGGAGTGGTTTAAATGGAAATGGAAAATGTGATATGTGATTGGATGTATCCAAGTGTTTTCTCCTATCTAGACTAATACACGAAGGAAGGACCTTTCAAGCGCACATCTCACTTGGTCTTGGATATTTATACAATCTTTGGATGACAAACTTCCGTTAGAGCGTAATATACACTCTTAGGCTGATTCTCTAACAGCTTGGGCTTTTGAATCAACTAATAGTTTAATATGGTAACATGATCTGGTTCCATACAAGGTCTTTAATTTAAGTCCCCATTATTACATTTGTCCCACTCACGTAGTATATCAAGTATATTCTATTTGTGTAACACATTTTTTCTCTATGGAAAATGAAATTGATAAAGAACTAGGAGATATAGGAGAAAGGAGGACTAAAGTTCACCTAACTGAAAAAGACAAAATGAAGAAAAAAGAACTACTCAATCTTGGAGGTTTTTAGTCCCTATAAATAAATGACACCACCTTTGAAAGCTCTCATAGCTGGGGCCCATATTGAGACGGGAAGAATTATTGTACCCGCCTGAAAATGAAGAGGAGAGAAATGATCCTAATCCTTGCATTTCTCTCACCAAATACCCTAAATGATATCAAAAATACCACATACTTCATGAATTTGAGGCTTTTTTCTACAAAACCACGAAATTTGGTTTTAAGAAAATTCTCCCTCAAAGATCTCAAACAATAAATTCTGAAGCTTCCAAAATTTGAGTGTGCAAGAATAAATGAGCATGAGATTCACTAGCATGCTTACACATGACATAAATACAAGTTATAAGAGACATCGACACAAATATTAGGGAGAAGAGATTTATGAGATTTTGAACCTGCGATAAATAATTGATATTAAGCCCATTAAGGAATTTGAGACCAAATTCTGTTTGTGTTTTTGTTTCTCCAGTTATAGAAGAGAAATCACTAGTCAGGTCAAATGCTCTTAAAATTGATTAGAGCTATGAGCGTCTGGAGTTTAGCTTTCTAGCTTGCTATTGTTCTGCATTGTTGGTGTAGTTTGCACTCTATTTTGGTTGTATACTTGGCAGACCTTACTTTGTTTTATCCATGAATAACTTGGGTTTTTTTTTGGCTGGGGAAGAGTTGGGGGGGGAGAACTAAGGGAGTATAGCAAAACTGAGAGTTTTCTTTTCAACAATCTTAAATTTCCCAAGTTTTATAGAGCCACCTTAAAAGTTAATTTTGTGGCACATATCATAAAAATTAAAATTCGACTGCTTTTGTTTTTGTTAATTGGAATGAGATAACTGTGTAGGGCAGTGTAACTCATGATTGTCAAAGTTCTTACCCAAATGATCAAACATTATTGATCCAAAGTCTTGCACTATGCCCATTAATAATATACTCAGGTGCTTGCAACTCGTACTAAGAGATAATTCTATGCACAACAAATATTATTCAAGTACATGACTTCTGCATGTTTTGATCTGGCGTACATAGCTGAGAAATTGCTTTATTTTGGATATTCTCAAACTCCTCTTTTTCATTGCTATAAGGATTACTTTTCTTCATATAACTGCTGTACCTTTTTATGTTTAATCATATTATTGATACTAAGAAAATCCATTCCTGTTATGTGACAGAAACCTTAACACTCCTGACATACATTCTTCTTACACCTGCAGGGTTAACAGTATTATTATCTCCTAGTTCTGCGAAGTTGTTCAGTTCTTACAATCTTACTTTTCCTGGGCATGTTCTGATATATGGACCTCCAGTGAGTTCTTCTCTTCAAGTTTTATATTTATCATTTTGGTGATGCCTTGATTGATTGGGAGAGGCTGCTCTTTGTGAGTCCATGTACAAATTAGGGTTCACACATACGACCTAAAGAATTGAATGACAAACAGAAAAGCCGGAAATAAAGAAGCAAAACCTGAGAGAATCTTCCACGTGTCCCGAGGCAGAAGACACGTGGAGGCGACTCATTTTTGGGAATTGATTGAGGGATTAGATTGGTGGCAGGGCAATATGGGCATTACTCTGATGATTAAAGGGTATTTCTGGAATTTTCCTGAAAGCATGTGCCTGGCACATGACCACTTTTCAGAAAACCCTATAAATACCCCTTCCATTCCATTGGGAAGGGGACTTCTCTTCAGACTCAGGACTTGGACCTTTTGGAAGACTAGGAGACTTGGAGATTCTCTCTCAACCCAAAGACTCAAGAAGGCTTTCTGAATCCTTGCTACCCTAACAAGGTTCTTGGATTCTAAGAGTTCTGCCACGTGTCGTTGGAGTAATTGCTCACCTGTTCTTCTCCCCTCTTCAATCAATCAATCAATTCCGTACTTTTCGTGGATTTCTCTCCTCCTCAGCCAACACGAAACCCTAACCCTAGCAAGGTACGATTTCCTTGCCCACATTTCTTTGGAGACTCTGCTGGGTAGGTGTAGAATTCGTAAATGGTATGCCCATAACTCGAAGTGGGAGAACTACAGGAAGAGCTACTTCACCAACAAATAGCATTACCTCACCGGATCCAGTTCCAAGGCAAGCCACTCAAGCTTTCCAAGGCGAAAACCTGGATTTTGATCAACCACTTATTGAAGACGCTTCAGAAGGGAGCTCAACATCGCCACATATGGCCAATCAACAACACACAAGCGTAGGAAGGCAAGGCGAGGATGCAAGCGGAGAGCAGACCAATGTTGTGCAATTGGAGATGCTTAAGGCATTAAAGGAAGCACGGGAAGGACAAGGGATGATGATGGCTATGATGCTGGAAATGCACAAAGGAAGCAAGAGGAAATGAGGAATTTCCGCCAGCAGTTGATGCAAATTCCCACCTTCAAAGCCATGTTCCTAGGAAGTTCGCAGGGGGAACAAGCAGGGGTGGAAGACAACAACAATGGCAGCAACAACAAAGAGAACCAGATTGTATCTCCATTGACGGAAAGTCAATCGGTTCCAATAATTAACTTGGAGCCCCAGGACAGTGGTGACATGACACAACCAAGGTCAAGCAAAGCCAACCTCGCATAAACATCATCCCAACCGCTTCTCCAAAGATTTTCACAGTGCGAGATGCCAACCGTCCCCAATCTATGTCCAAATGAGTGAGCCAAAGAATCGCCACCAAGTGCGGTTTTGCCGCGATCTGAGTGTGCATCAACCATACACACCGCCGATGCGACAAGAAGTATATCACAACACCCCAGAGAGTTCATGCCACGAGCCAGTACGTGACGAAGGATGATATGATCGATGTGATCAATCAACTTCGCAGACAGACATCCCGACCCTCGGAGTTGGACTTTACTCCACCTTACCCGACACATATCCGGAGGCAACCTTATCCGACAGGGTATATTGAGCATCCCCCGCAGTTTCCAAAATACAACGGGGAGAAAGGAAATGCCAGGGAACATATTGTCAGGTTTGTAGAGTCAATGTCTCCGTGGCTCGGATATGATGAAGTGAAGAACCACAACTTGTTGATGCGGGAATTCAACAAGACTTTGTGGATAAAGTGCCTTTAGTTGGTACTACACTTGGAGAAGGGTCACCCATGATTGGGATGACCTAAAATTACAATTTTTTAAGAAATTTTTCTATGTGCAGAAACAGGTAACCATTGTAGAGCTCATGCGGTTCAAGCAGAAGCCGAATGAAGAGTTGTCAGATTATGTTGACAGTTCGAGGCCCAGCACGAAGTCGCCAGCAGATTGATTGAAAAAAGAACTTAGTCGATTTGCAACAATGGTGCCTTAGATTCCTTCAAGCCCCACCTCATCACCAAGGCTTGTGATTCCTTCGCGACTCTCTCATACTAGGATTTCCCTTGCACAAACAATGAAGCGGAATATGAGACGTTCATACTAGGATTGTTGGCGGCTCAAGAATTGGGAGCCAAACATCTTAAAGTAAAGGGAGATTCAAACCTCATAAGTCAAATGTATAAGAGGCCAATTCGGAGTGAAGGAACCTATCTTGGCGCCATATCGAATCAGAAAGACAAAAGGTGATGGAGGCTTTCAAGAAGGTGGTGATTGAATATGTGCGAAGAGGATGAATAAACAACCCGATGCACTAGCAATGTGATGGCGTCTCGAGTCTATGTCCAAAGAGAGGATTTGGATGTAAAGGTAATGAAGAGAACCCTCCCAACCACGGTGCTAAACTTGTTCCCCAAAGACATGATAGATGATTAGCGACATGACATCTTCCATCAGTTGTAAACAAAGGAGGGAACAATACCTATCGTGAAGTTACAGAAGTACAACATCATCAAAGGTGTCTTGTATCACAAAGAAGCAAACGGTGTATTGACACGATGCTTGGGGAGGCAGGAAGCAAATAGAGTCTTGCATCAGGTGCATGACGAGAATCATGGATCGCGGACACATAGGCTGTGTCGTGAGGCTGCAACGCCAAGGGTATTATTGGCCTGAAATGAAGAAGGAAGCAGATGCCCTACAACGCCAATGTGTTTCATGCCAAGAATACCCTGGGGAGGATAAATGGTAGACTCCTTCTGGGGAGGATGGACATCAGCAATAGTTTCAGAAGGATTCCCCCTCGAGGAGGTAAGAGCCTCATCAGCATATTTAGGCCCATCATGTGGAGAAGTCATAGGAAGGATTGAGGAAATCGATGTATCACCCACAACAGGACTTGGGCTTACATTGGATAAAGTGTCTTTAGCATCAAGGCTAACACAATCATTATGCAGAGAAGACGACTCGACACCAATAAGGATAGGTTGAGGAGGCTCCCGACTGGCAGAAGCCGCTGCAGCTACCTCAGTTGTAGTACTAGAAATAAACCCAAGAGGAACATCATCATCTTCTTCATTAACCTCTGTAATCTGAAAATCAAGAAAATAAATACATAAGGAAACACGAAAGCAACTATACGAGGGATAAAAAAAATGGAAATGTCGCAAAAAATTTACCAAATTTCTACGTTGCTTCTTGACCGAATCCTCGGCTGCCGGCATAATAGAACCAACATCGTCAAGAGGACGTTTCGATGATGACTTTAAGCGAAGCCTAATAACGGGACGACTAACCGGAACCACGATAGAAGTAATAGGAGGATCCACCTCAGAATCAGTAGTGGTAGATGCTTTCGCTTTAGAACGAGTGATTCTCATTTCCTCGACACTGAGAGGATCCTCGGGAGGAACCAAGGAGGTATCTCATGATAGAGATGCATGAGACGAATCCCGCGGTGGAAGACTCCTGGAGGTAGTAGGGGCATGTGCCGGAAGAATATTTGGGTCACTTCGAGGACGAATGTCTACTGATTGAGGATGAAAAGACTTAGGCATCAAAGCTTCACGCTCAATGAGCCGACTACTGGTTGACCAACGTTCTGAACGGACATTGGTCTTAGGAGAACATAGCAACCTGACCCATTGGAGATGTTCAGGAATAGAAACTGGTAGAGAACAAATTAAAGTATCATCTTCCCACCTTTTAAGATTAACTTGCCAATAATTACGCTCTCTGGTAGTATATCGCCCAATCCGAGAATCATTTGGTATGACAAAAGGAAGGGATTTATGAGGAGCATTTGGAGGCCTTGGAAATGCCCATGTAAAAGAGGGAGAGGTAGAGACGAAGTTGAGAAGGGCAGTCTCACAAGTCTCCCGACAAATGTGGCCAAAGGGACGCTCTTGGTCAAATCCAAACTGCCTCATGACCCTGTGAGGAGAATAAAGCACAGTGCCAAAACTATTATCTTCGACGAAATAAGGAAGCTCCGCAGCCCGAAGGAAGACGAACCAAGACAACGAAGAACCACTCAATTCGTTGATATCTGAGTAGGAGTGAAAGTTATGCCTATAGAAGTGGGACAGACGACCGCCACTTTCTGAAACAATAGTGTATGGACGAGCTGTAAAGCATGAAGAATCATCGATAAAATGCCGTAAATCTGAACTAGATCGGTGATCAATCCAGTGAGCTGTGCGGGGGACAATGTTGGACAATGAAGAAGGATTTGAATACTTCTTTTTCTTCTTAGAAAGATGTGTAGGAGTAGAATATCTCAAAAAGTGCTCGAAGAGAAAGATTTGAAGAAAGGAGCAGGGAATGAAGCAATTTACGTCATACCTAAGTAAATGAATAAAAAGATTGATAAGAAAAAATGCAGTGTGAAAGACAGTTAATAAAAATACGAAAATGAGTACCTCCCAACAGATTCCTTTATAGCGAGAATGGTTTCGTCCAAACGATGATACAATGTTTCTAAGAAGAGAGGAGCAAGAGGAACATTTAGACCTCGAGATTACATAGAAGCTAAACCAAACATGCAAGTCGAAGGACCATCTACAGGAGACTCGGGAAAAATGAAGCGGGATAACCACATAGCCAAATAAGCAGCTAGGGGAAAAGGGCAAGGCTCCTCATGGAGAGCGAGGACAGACTTGTTATAGTCAGAACTATTTCTGTGGCCGGGCCGGTAATCCCTAAAGAAGTAGCGCATCCAAGATAACTAGGAATTCTTTTGCCGGTTAGAGGTCTCAAAGTTTGGAAGGAGCGTGTCACCCTGAAATCGCGAGATATAATTGGGAGCCCGCTTGAAAGCTTCCGTCAAGTAAGTAATGCACTCAACATCTCTAGGAGACAAGCAAGATATGCTACAGGAAGTCGAGGCAACAACAGGAAGGCTACAATATATAATCCAGAATGAGTTCATAATCTTCAAAAAAAAAAAAAAAAAAAAAGAAAAAGAGAATGAACGAAATTGAAAAAAAAAGGGATTACTGGTAAATGGCATAAACGTCCTCTAGAGTTGGGGTGAACTCCCCCCAAGCAGTGACAAATGTATATGTGGAAGAACACCAGCGTGAAATCAAGACGGTAAGAGCATCATGGTCTTGTTGGATACGAAGATCCCTGCATAGCTGAATGCAACGCAGAATGTCGGCCCTCTTCAGTATATCCACATAATTAGAATTTGTGAGAACCTCGTCGGTCCAATGTTGCCACCCCTGAAGACGATTGGATGAGTCGGGTATGAAAAGAATGGGGACCGTAGGGGTACTCTGTTTTCTATACACATACGGGAATGCGAAGCGAAAGCGGAAAGTCAGCCTAAGCTTGCAAGCCGTAACATATAAAATAAACACCTTTCTCGGGAGGAGGAAAGGTCAGTCACGACCATAATTCTTCCTTCGCTCCCGTAAAACGTCAGAAGACCCATAAAAGGGAGCCTTTCCCCAGTCGCTGATGAAAGGAACTTCCTTAGTAGTTTTCGGGTCTGTGGAACGTTCACTGGAATTGGCCTGCAACAAGAAAACTTAACATGAGAATTCTGGAAACAAGGAAAGAAAGTGAATGAGCATTTGAAATTAAGTGCTTACCATAACAAGAGAGAAGGTATGAAACTTAAATAAGAAGATTGGATTCGGGAAAGAAGGATCACGGACACCTGAAAGAAGAAAAAGAGCACAAGCATTAGGAACCATTCAAATAAAAATAGGGTAAAGGAAAAATGAGAAAATGTGAAAGAGGAGGCCATTAGGTCGGTTCCCCTAAGGGTTGGCCCGTAGGGTTTAGCCACCTAAGGAGCTCTTCCCTCTTACATTTAACTTCTCCTTACTCGTTGAATCAACTGATTGGAATAAATGCTACTTTACCGGAATATCCAAGCTGGCTCGGAATAAATTCTTCCTCCTTGCGGTGTCGTCTTTTCTTTCAGAATATCCGAGCCAAGGACTTTGTTAAGGTGAAATGGCTCGGAATAAATTCTTCCTCCTTGCAGTGTTGTCCTTTCTTTCAGAATATCTGAGCCAAGGACCTTATTAATGTGAAATGGCTCGGAATTAATTTTTCCTCCTTGCGGTGTTGTCTTTTCTTTCAGAATATCCGAGCCAAGGACCTTGTTAAGGTGAAATGACTCGGAATAAATCCTTCCTCCGTGCGGTGTCGCTTTCTCTTTGAAAATATCCGAGCCAAGATCCTGTTAAGGTGAAATGGCCCGGAAAAGAAAAAACTGCAATCACCTGAAAAGAGAAATCGATGAAACAATCAAAATAAATAAAATAAATTAATCAATTCGAAAAAATTCAGTGGCGTGAATCCGAAAGATCAATATGCAAGGAATTGCTTTCATGTCTTGTTGCAATTCTATTTGCATAGCTTTCATGTCCTGTTGCATCCGTTTCAAATTGTGCAAATTGTGCACAAAATTATCATATAAAAAAAAAAATTCCGCTCCGATTTTAAAATATCTGTAGAAGCTCCTTGTTTTTTTTTGTTCTATTTATTCAGGCACAGCGGTGGACCCTTCCAACCGCGTTAGG
Organism: Panax ginseng; assembly: GCA_020205605.1. NCBI lineage: Eukaryota > Viridiplantae > Streptophyta > Magnoliopsida > Apiales > Araliaceae > Panax > Panax ginseng. The sequence goes on from CM035129.1 coordinate 97,361,342, forward strand.
AGCAAAAATTATCACGGCTCTGCCTAATAATTGCATCGGCCGGGAACATCAAATATATCAAGAAAAGTTCAAAGCAAAGCATTACTTTTGTCAGAATATTCAGACACAAAATTCAAAATAATAGTAATAATATAAAATAAATAAAAAATCAAATCAAATCAAACTCATACTGCAGTGTTCTAGTACTAATGAATGATGCTAGCTAGTAATGATGATAACTTTTCGTGTTATAATATATCTGCTGTATAGCTAGTAATGATTATATATATATATATATATAATCACTACTTTTCATATATATATATATATATATATTATAACACTGCATATATTACCTTTACTTCACATTCAACACAATTCCATGTGACGCTCATATATATTATAAGTAATACGAGTCTTACCCCTTGATGTTAGAAGAGAATAAAATTGGCGAAGTCCGGAACATGAATGTCAATGGCTTTAGCTTGCTGCGTCACGCTCCATAAAAAATTGATATTCCAAAGAAAATTAGAAATTAGGGCATTCCCTATTAAAATATCTCTATTAAGCTAAAGATAAGGATAATTATATATTATTACAATCTTCAATCTATGGGTCAAATATGAAACATATCTAATTTTTTTTTATTACTGTCAATCATTAGTTGGTGTAAGATATACATATATGTATAAAAAATAATAAATAATAATAATAATAATAAATTATTAAAAAAAATTAATAAATAAATAAAAAATATATATATATATTATGGAATCAAATACTCTGTTTCTAAATAGAAATAATTTGATCTTGTTTCCAAAATAAGGCAAATGTTTTGATTTTACATAAAGAAAGACTTTATTTTATTTTTCAAAATAAAATAAGATTTTATTTACATATATATATATGTATATTTATTTGGAAACAAAGATTGTGCAGGATTTGGAGAAGATTTTTAATATTTCGTGGGTGAGCTCTCCTAAGGGGTCCCCTCTCCAAGAATTTTTTGTTTTCAGGACTTGCAAGATCGAGCTCCGCACATATATTGTTCAAAAATTTGAAACAGGACTCAAAGACTCGAAGAAATTTGCATGATCGCCACTCCGAAGGTGTGACTCACGTGCAGGGGGCAAATGTGAGTCCATGTACAAATTAGGGTTCACACATACGACCTAAAGAATTGAATGACTAACAGAAAAACCGGAAATAAAGAAGCAAGACCTGAGAGAATCTTCCACATGTCCCGAGGCAGAAGACACATGGAAGCGACTCATTTTTGGGAATTGATTGAGGGATTGGATTGGTGACTAGAAGAACAGAGCAATATGGGCATTACTCTGATGATTAAAGGGTATTTCTGGAATTTTCCTGAAAGCATGTGCCTGGCACATGATCACTTTTCAGAAAACCCTATAAATACCCCTTCCATTCCATTGGGAAGGGGACTTCTCTTCAGACTCAGGACTTGGACCTTTTGGAAGACTAGGAGACTTGAAGATTCTCTCTCAACTCAAAGACTCAAGAAGGCTCTCTGAATCCTTGCTACCCTAACAAGGTTCTTGGATTCTAAGAGTTCTGTCACGTGTCGTTGGAGTAATTGCTCACCTGTTCTTCTCCTCTCTTCAATCAATCAATCAATTCCGTACTTTTCGTGGATTTCTCTTCTCTAGATACTTTGGGACTTTTCTAGTTATTTTTTCTTTCCCTTCTTTTTACATCTGGAAACAAAAGTTAAGAACTTATTAAGAATGGTGACTGGAAAATATTTTGAGGTTGACTAGTTTTGTTGTCTAAAATCGCTGATGAGCAAGGAGAGAGGTTGGAAAAGATGTTAAATCAAGGATGTGATTGCCATATTGTTGTATACCTATCAAATCAAAAGGAGTCCTTTCTTTGCCCCCCTCCTCCTCTCCCAGCTTCTTCGTGAACTTCTGATAAGTTGAAATCTACTATGATCCTGACATTTCTATCTAATATTATTTTCTTTGGTCCTAAAAATAAATCATTAATATGGAATTTAAGTCTTCATAGGTAAATGCAAGGCTTTTTCAGCATTGGCAATCCTTGATAGTTGATGCGAAACAGAAGAAGAGGATCAAAAGATTTCTTAATTATTAGTTTATATTATTATTCAGGGTTAAATATTTTGGTGATTAATATAATTATTTATTACTTATTAAGTAGGATATTATAGATTTTTTTTTTTAAATTGTAGTAGTAGATTTTAATTAGGAGATTAGTTTTAATTATAGTAGTAAATTATAATTAGGATATTAGTGTTTATTATAGTAGTAGATTTTAATTAGGAATTTAGTTTTGATTATAATAGTAGATTTTAATTAAGATATTGTTTCATTTTTAATTAGGGTTTTTACTTAGTTGTAAGTCCAGGTTCTCTATATAGAGCATTGTAGTCTTTATTTATTTTCAGATCATTGAATATATTAATTTGAGATTCAAGTTTCGTGCTTTTGTGTGTTTTTCAGATTATTGAATATATCAAGTTTGAGATCAAATCGTTTTCGTGTCTCATCATCTTCAAGCTGTATAATTACTCATGTTGGATCATATACAAATATTTCTTAGCCTCATAGGTATACTTTTTGAAAATAAGGATGCTCTTTTTTAGCTAAATTTGAAAATAAAGATTCTCACATAGTAATTATCAGTGCACCTATTTCTTTATCTACAATGTTGAGTAGAAATGGATGACAATCAGGAAACTTGCTATTCAAGATTGATACTGAAAAATCTTCCAAAAATAGGTTTGACACTGAAAAGAAAAGTACTTTCCTATATCTTTGGGTCGTGCTACATAATAATTTTTGTAGCTTTAAATAAGAATGAATCAAAATTCAGTTTGGTGGGTTTTTTTTGTTGTTGTTGTTTCTTGTGTTAGGGTTCTGGAAAAACATTATTAGCCACAGCTGTTTCAAAATCCGTTGCAGAACATGAGGACATCTTGGCACACATGTATGAATTTATTTATTACCTTCATATTTTTCCTCTTTTTACAACCTCAACTGTTTTCCAATTCATCCTTAATTTTATAATTTTTATTAATGTCGTGAAGTTTTTTTACAATTGTAATGACATGGAGTTGTGATAATAAAATCTTCATATATCATTGTAATGGAGGTTCTTTTTTTTTGCAGAGTGTTTGTATGTTGTTCTAGACTTGCTTCAGAAAAATCTCCAACTATTCGTCAAATTCTTTCTGGCTACATATCTGAAGCATTGGAACATGCACCTTCTGTTGTCATTTTTGATGATCTTGATAGCATTTTAGCATCTTCCTCTGACTCAGAAGGATCCCACCAACCTTCATTGTCCCTTATGGCACTTAAAGAATTCCTCACAGATATTATGGACGAATATGAGGTAATGATTTTGAAGTTAATTTATTCAATCCATGCCTTGTTTTAGATGTCAGAAATAAATTATTATCGAGTAACCCACGTTGAATTTTAGTTTGATATGTGAGAGTTTGAATGCTATTTATGTAGATCTTCTTATGTAAAAAAAAGTCTTTCTTCTCTCTCTCCCCCTTTTATCTTACTGTGGCTGAATGATAGGAACAGAAGGGGGGATCCTGACCTACAAGATTAAGCCTCCATTAGGGAGGAGAGTCCCTTGCAACTTGAACACACTTGATTCTTACTTAAAATCTTCTTTTGTTGGGTAAAACTCCCACTCAAAGAGTCAAAACCATGTACATGTGACTATACATAGAATGTTGTGGTGAAGAAAATTCAGTCAGTAGGTTTATACAAAGCTGATAATGATACATGAGAAGATATCAAGAATTAGACGAGATTCAAGGGTGTTCCTTGCATTTCATTTCAATATAAAGATCAGATTCTCTCCTAATTTCAGTTTAGGTTTTCCAAGGAAGAACATACTAAATAATGCAGGATTTACCCAGGTTTCCTGAATTCTATGGCTGATCTACGAGGGAAATGTTGTGGTTGATGACATTATGATACAGGGAATGATGGGTTATAAAATTCTGAATTTAAGCTTTGAGATACCGCAGTAGGTCATAAATATGGCAATGCACATTTCTCTAAAATATAGACTTTATCAAGCATGAAATTGAATTATATAGAGTGGAGATGAAAACGTGTAGAGTGAAGTAGTATTTTATGTAGAGGTTTGTTAGAGATGCATGTCCAAATAAACTGATGCTTGTTATAACCAATTTATGTTCCATGAGAAGCACTTTAATCTTCTAAAAATTAATCCGATTTCTAAATTAATCAAATAAAACTAAATTGTAGCATTACTTATTTGAGTGACGTGCATTAGACAGTAGATATTTTTTCTTTCAGCATGGAGAAAGTCTTTGATCTGTCATTGTATTTAGGGCTTGTATAGCACTATAGAATCTTTCGGGAAGGAAGTGAGAAACTGTGTTTGTGAAGCTTGTTGTCAAAGGAGGAAAGAGAAAAGAGGATTGGAGTCATCACTACATGTACTCTTAGATGTACACACACTAATATTCATTCACGGTACATACATTGTGCATATACTTTTTTAGATGGATCTGAGTGCATATAAAATCTTTGTCCATTGCTATAACCTACTTCACTTGAAGTACGATAACATTGTCTGTCAATTTTTTGGGTAAAAACATTTGGCTATGACACCAAACCATTTTTATTTGTAGTAGGTCAACAAAAAAGAAGTGCATATTTTCAGAGTTATGCTCGTCTTTAATTTGCATTTGATTCTTGCAACAGCAGTCTTTTCTCCATCCAGAATAATGATTTGTTTTCAGAACAGAACTATATTCCTTCTATCCCACATTGCTTGCCACACTTTTAGTGTGTCTAGCACGGATTTTATGATGTACCAAAAGTGCATTTGAGTACTATTTTTTTTAATATATTTGTAATATAGTTACTTATCAAAGAAATTATTTGTAATGTAGTTAAAATATATAACATTTGCATATATTAAAATATATGAATATGAATAGCTATATAATATTTAAATATGCTTTTGGCACTTCTTAAATCCGTTCCGCACACTAAGAAAAGTGTTACAAACAATGTGGGATGGAGTCTAAAATAAAGGTAGAATTTTGCAGTTGTACTGTGTCATTTATTTTAATACTGGTGACTCTGACATGGAAAATTTGTCAGGCATGTGACCTTTTCTGGATGGTGTTTAATGAAATTAGCAGATTTACTCTCCAAAAGTTTCTTCATATGGGGACGCTTCCACTGCTGCTTAGCTAAATTCAAGCTCTGCCATGTTAAAAAAGTGATTTTCTTGTATGCTTTTCAGGAAAAGCGAAGGAGTTCATGTGGAATTGGACCCATTGCATTCATAGCTACTGCGCAGTCCCTTACTAGTGTACCTCAAACTTTGAGCTCTTCTGGTTAGTTGCTCTGCATGTAAATGAAGTTCAATTTAATTTATTTTTTCCTTATAGTTTCATATGCTTAACTGATGTTTTAAACTCCACGATTAAATCACTAGGGTCTCTCAAGCGTATCAACTCTACGAATCAACACTAAAGATGGATAAAATATCTCTACGGTAGGAATGATAATAATTAACTTCAATATCAATAGTGTAATCTACTAGACTTGTGGGAATTACATCACTATTTAAAGAGAGTAAAGACCTTAATATTACTTGGGGAACAATAAAATAACTAATTGACTAATATACCCTTACTAAACATTAAAAATTCATAATTCCTAATTAATGTCCTAAATCCCCACTAATTAATAAATTACATCAATTACTCTTACATTAAACGTAGTAAAAACTCTAAATAATAAATACAAGAATTCTTTGTTAAAGTCTTGACTTATGATTCTTATCATTAATCCTATAAATATAATTTTTAATTCAACTCAGGGAGGCTTGACTTTCATGTGCAACTACCAGCTCCTGGTGCCGCAGAACGTAGCGCTTTACTGAAACATGAAATTCAGAGGCGTTCCTTGCAATGTTCTGACGACATCTTGCTAGATATAGCTTCAAAATGTGATGGTTATGATGCGTATGATTTGGTATTCTTCCAATCCTTATCTGCTTTGAAAATGATTTCTTAGCTCAAGTATTCGTTATCATGATTTTAGTTTCACCCAGGGTCAGTTGCACACTAGGGCAAATGGGGGATGGGGGATGGGGGAGGGGGGCAAGTGCTTCCTCTTTTTTTTGTAATTTTTTGTTAGTATAGGGGTATTTAGGTAAAGTTCTCCTCTTAAAAAATGGAAAAAAAATATTTAGTAGCTTAAAAAATAGTTTAGAATAATTTTTATGTCACCTCCGTTCTAAAATATGATCATAATTGACCTTTTGAAGTTAATTTGAGATATTTTTAAAATCCAATTTAGCATAGATTGATTTAATTTTAGTCAATGCAATGATAAATATTATAAATTATAAACTATCTAAAAAGTAACTCCCTCCGTCCCAAAATAAACGTCCTAATTAGTTTCGGCACGCTGATTAATAATATAGTTTTTACCTAAATTGCCCTTTTGAATTACTTATTAATTGAAGTATATCTCCACTTTTTCTATGAAGTATTACTTCTTTCCATGTGAATTAATTCTCTAGATCATTCTTTTTGTTATTCCCAATAAGTACTAAAAGCTAGAATGAATAGAGAAAAAGAGTTTAGAGAGCCATTATTGAAAGCCTGTTAAGGGGAGACATAATTTGGTCGCAAGGCCGGGAAACTCCTTTTTATAAAAAAAAATGTTTTACTGGTTATATGAGAGAGAAAGTGGTATAATAATTCATCAGTTCCTAATGTAAATTTTTTCTCATTTCTTTAATTTTCAACGAAAGTTGAGTAAAAAGAATACGAGGGTATAAGTGGAAAAATAGGATAAAAGTAGTTACAAATATAGAAATAGGACATTTATTGTAGAACATCCTAAAAAAGAAATTAGGACGTTTAATACGGGACAGAGGAGTACTACTTATAAGATTTATTATTTTTTAATTCTCAATGAATCTAGTTAATTTTAAGTTTGAAAATGTTTGAAATTGACTTTTAAAATTCAAAATTAATGAAATAAAGTAGAATGAAGTATTTCTTTTCAATTCTATATTTGATGAATTTTACAATTCCCTCTATTTCACAATAAAAAAGTTTAATTTGTGAATTTTTCCCACAAAAAGATTTCATTTTTTAAATTGCTAGAAGTACAAAATGACACAATATCTTTAAATTTGTTATCATAATTTTAGTACACTACTCTTAAGCTAACAACTCAATATTTTTAATTGTAAATATGAAATTAAAATAGGTCATTAATATTTGCATATATTACAAATGACTCTTTTTGTTTAGTGGAGAGAGTGCTTTTATTACTCCCGTCCCAGGATAAAAGAGACTTTTTGCGGATATCAAGAAATGGGATAAATTGACAAAATTGTTCATATTTAAATTATCATTTAATTGTCTAATTTTCTGCACATGACTAGTGATGTTCCATAAATATGCATAGATAATAGAAATAGGACAACTAATATTAAGGTATTATAGACAAATTATTGTAAAAAATAGATTATTTAAGATAAGTACACATTTAACTTGAGACTACCTAAAATAGTAATAAGGACTTTTATCCTAAGACGGAGGGAGTACTTTTTTTATTTATTATTTCTAGTTAATTATAAGTGTGCCCCCTCTTGATAAAATTTCTGCGTCCGCCCCTTGTTCCACCTTTATTTGTTATTGTGCTTTATGGATATTTGATTTATTTATTTGTTGTTTGGGTTGGGTTGGGTTGGGTTGGGTTGGGTTGGGGGGGGGGGGGGTTCATCTGACTGACATCATGTTTCTTTGTTATTCCAACCCAGAAAGTTGGAAATTTATTCCTAGAAATTCTAGTAAGTAGATCCAACAGTTAATGATAGTCCAGCAAAAGCTTTGGTTGATTTCTACCTCAAATGGTAAGAGTATTCTTATAGAAAACACCGACCATGTACAATATACTTGATAACGAAAAAGGCCCAAACTGATTAATATACTTTTACTTGTTTAAAAAAGAAATGGACCAAACTGTCTTCCTATTCGAGTTCTTGGGAAGCCGCTGGTTATATTTAGGTGGAAATGAAGTTCTCTTGTGGGTGGTATTGTTAGGACTGGAGGCGCAAGCTTCTTTGTGGCATTTGGATGAGCGGTATTAGTAATTGTGAAAGGAACACATGTACCAGATCTTACGTTATATAGAGGACAAGATGTCATGTAACCAAGATTCAGAAGGATATTCAAGACTTCAAGCTTGCGTCCATGGACTTTTTGTATAAGCCTGCTCTATGAGGTATCTGGTGTTGAAAATGGTTCTTTGAGATGCATAGGTCATGGGAGTTGTATCACTTACAGGTCCTGAGACGCTGTTATTTGAGGCAGCTACTAGATTTGATGACTTGCTTTACGTGGGCTGCAGCTCAAGGAGGTATCTTGATGGTTGATATTGAGGAGATGGAAGGTTTTGGAGAATTGGTGTGCATTAGTAAGAGAGATGAGCGATCATTGAACATCAAACAGTTTTTCTATCCACTGCAATATTGCTAGGTGGCTTATACATCTACGTTGAAATTTTCTCTGCAACACTTTTTCATGTTGAGTTTATTTATTTCTTAAGTTAAACGAGTAATGTTTTCTTCTTCTGCATTAAAAGATTGCTGGATGAACTTCTATTAATGAGTTTGTTTTTCTTTCTGCTTCTCTAATATCAAGTTTATTCTAGTTAACATATCAGCATTATTCCACCTGGAATTGGTAAATGTTCAACATGTTATATTTATGTTTTAATATTTGATATATCTGTGTAAATGTCTGATTAGCTATTAACTCTTTGGTAAAGGGAATTTGTGAGTCTGGCCAATTGTAGTTATGACTTACTTGGCCCTGAAACACTGAACAATTTAATTGTTTCAGGAAATACTGGTTGATAGGTCCGTTCATGCTGCCATTTGCCGGTTTGTGTCATGCGATTTGGATTCTGGAGAGCAGAAGAAACCAATGCTAGTCAGGGATGATTTTTTGCAAGCAATGCACGAGTTTCTTCCAGTTGCCATGCGTGATATTACTAAGGCTTCTTCAGAAGGTCGCCGTGGTTGGGAGGACGTTGGTGGTCTTATTGACATCCGGAATGCTATCAAAGAGGTACAGATTTTACCTGTTGACTGCACCAATTTAATCATTCAAAGTTTCTGAGATCATGATATGGTGAGCATCAAGTCACTGGTTATTTTACCCTCGATCTATGAAGAACATTTTCAATAACCCATTTTACGTTGTTTGTCATCTCAGGTGTTGCCTTAGCAGACCCTAAAGGAGTTCTTTTTCATCTTTTCTTATTACCTAGTAGCTACTTTAGCTATTTTGTATCACTGTTCTAAAAATCCCCGCCTAGGCTAGGCCCCCCCTTGGCGCCCCCCTAGACGCTAGGCCCCCTTGGCGCCTCGCCTAGACGCTAGGCCTCCCAGGCGCCTCACCTAAGTCCAAGGCGCCAAAAAAATCCCTCCAAGAAATTAGGTGGGGCCTAGGCGGGGTCTATGCAAAGAGATTTTTTTATTTTAATAACTACCCAAACCAGATCTTGATATATATATATATATATATTTTTAATGATTTACTATATTCATAAAACAGGTTGTAGCATATCAAATCATAACAACGAGTGAACAATAATAAGTCAAAATGGATAATTTTATTATAGTTGTAATTTTTTGAACTTGAACCAACTTCAAATTATATAAATGATGATATATTTGTAATATTTAGTTTAATTCAATATAATTCTTAAATTTATGTTTAGTTTCTTAAGTCATAGTTTCTTAAGTTTTAATATGGAATTAAATTCTTGAAATTTTAAATTTTATTATTTAATAGCAATCTTGTTTATAAATTTATAAATAAAACTAATACGTTAAAAATATGTTTGAACTTTGAACAATTGCATGTTTGTTTTTGAACTTTGACATTAGCAACAATATGGATGTGTTTGAACTTTAAGCAAATTCTTTTATTATCTTTATTATAGATTGTTTTACTATATATTATTTTATTTGGATAAATGTAAGTTAAAATATTAAAATTGGCTTAAAATAAAAAATCCTGCCTAGGCCCCCCCGGCCTCCCGCCTCCCGCCTTTTAGAACATTGTTTTGTATAACGGATTGTGAATAGTATGGCCTCAATCTTGGTGTTCAACTTTAGAATTACTGATGTAACTGCTATTGGGCTGCTTTAATGAAATAGATTCTACTAATGGCCTTTCATATATCCTACATACATGTAAATGTTCAAGTAAAGACTCACCTGTGTGTATTCTTGTAAGTTTTTCTATATCTTCGTAAAACAACTGCACAGATGAATCTGCAACTCATCAAATTGGGGTTGCTGTAGGACCTTGGTTGTCATTATTATTAGGCATTCTGATTTTGAGAATTTATATAGTCAGCAAAGTCTCGCTAGCACTTATGGGCCAGTTTGATCCATTCTTCTAATGTAGTAGAAGCATAAGTGGAGGCTCGGAAAAAGATGAATTAATAATTAGGTGAAGCATCACAGAAAAATGCATGTATTGCTGCCATATTTGTTGAACAGATTTAGGTTATAATTTTGACTTGTTATACAAACGTATGATCATTTCTTTCAGCTGCATTTTTTTTCTCAGATTACTTTATTGTATTATATATGTAAAAGTTTTATTGCTTCAGTGAATTCAATTGGGATTGAACTTTCATATCCTTTATTTATATACAATGAGAGTCTAAATTTTACAAATCACAATAATCGAGTAATTTACTGTACTATTTCAACCTGAAATTCCATGTAATTTGTTATTACTTTGTACTCATTCTTTGTTGTGCATATTGTGGTTGTCCTTATGTCAGATGATTGAGTTACCTTCAAGGTTCCCGAATATCTTTTCACAAGCACCTTTAAGGATGCGGTCAAATGTTCTTCTATATGGACCTCCTGGTTGTGGCAAAACACATATTGTTGGTGCTGCTGCTGCTGCCTGTTCACTTCGATTTATCTCGGTCAAAGGGCCTGAGCTACTTAATAAATACATTGGCGCTTCTGAGCAAGCTGTAAGAAGAAAATGCAGCCTTATTATGATTCTTAATGTCATTTTAAAAAAATATTGTCTTTGATAATGGCCATAACAATTATTTGCAAGAACTTTATTTCCACCCATGTGAGACTGACAATTTTTCCAACGATAATCTCACATAAATGGGGGACATTTTAATATATTCATATTTGGTTTGGTGTATAATTGAGAACTTTTCACTTGCTTATCTCGACGTATCCCTCGGTGGTAATACTAGCTCCATTACATTTGGGGACGAAGTTATTTTTTAGCTTGATAGATGAAAAAAAGCATCTTTCTCTCCAGGAGTAGGATACTTCAATTCAGTCTTAGTATTCCTCTTTACCACTCGCATCTTTTTAAGATCCTGATTAGTTTTGCAGATTCTTAGAGAAGATTATGAGATATTTCTTTGGTTTGGGGCAGGAATGAGAGAAGGATTATTTGGTGGAAAGGTAACTTTGGGAGAAGAAGTGCTCTCTTGTGTATGTTGAAGTAAGAGAGAGAAATGGCGTAGGTCTAAAAATTGTCACGTTGGTTGGTAAGTAGATCTGGAGTTTTCCCTTGGAATCTATTTTCTTTTGGGTGGGGGTCATCAGGAACAAGTTTGACATTCAAATGAATGGATGAAATGCTAACCTGGGACTCATGTTACTCATGCGAGCCTTGGAAATTCATTTCCCAAGGTTCTCCCACTTTTGGGCCTCATTTGAGATATGCAGTTGGGGTAGAGCATCATATCCATTTTTGGAGTGACATGGGAGGGTCAGGTTTAATTTTCTGGAGTTTTAATCTTCTTTTTCACATATTCACTATGTGTAATACTCGCGTTGTAATTTTATTGTTTGTGATGCGATTCAGTGTCTTGGGACTTCGATTTGTTGAGAATCTCATTGATTATTAGGATTCCAATTATTTGTCGTCAATGATTAATTTACTGAATTCGAGACAGATTCGTCTCTATTGACAAACGAGTTTGAATTCCAATCTCTTCTGGTAGCTTTTCTTGCAAGAGTTATTTCTCTTTCTTGACTCATTCTCATGCACTAGTTTAGCTTCCTCTGGCTTTAGCGGTATTTGTCTGTCTATTCTTTTAAAGAATGGAGAGCTGCCCTCCTTTTAGTGTTATTTTCCATTGGTACGACTACAACCACTTGCGTAGAACAATTCAAACTGCCATCCAAATCTAAAATAAAATAAAATCTCGAGTCTTCCTGGTTGTGTGTATTTAATCCACAAGAATTATTGCTGAGAAATATTCAAATTTGACTTATATATATATATATATAGGTGGGGAGGGATGCCACATTTGCATCTCTTAAAATTGGAGCCTCTGCCCGGTTACTTTTGTGAACCAAACCATCTCTATTTTCTGGGAGTTACAATTTTAAAATGGGTTGTTGGGATACTAAAGGACTAGTCTTTTTTTTTCTTTCTGTTAGACTTCAAGTTATCGTTTATTGAGTCTCTTTATTTGGATTATTGTGATACATATAAGTTAAGAGTTTGCGGTTTTAATTCTAGGAATATTTGGATCCTTCTATCATACATTTGGCACACTGCTGAAAAATTGTCTTGTATCAGGTTCGGGATATATTCTCAAAAGCAGCAGCTGCAGCTCCATGCCTTCTCTTTTTTGATGAATTTGATTCCATTGCACCAAAGAGAGGGCATGATAATACTGGAGTAACTGATCGAGTTGTTAATCAAGTTAGTTTCTTGTTCAGTTGTCCTGTCTTCTTGATGCATTATTTCCTGGTGAATCTTATATCATCTTTGCAATCAACATTTCTTTTCATTTATCTTTGTAGTTTCTAACCGAGTTAGATGGTGTTGAAGTCTTGACTGGTGTATTTGTTTTTGCTGCCACCAGGTGAGCTCCTCGAAACAATGTTTACGTCTTCTTTCTTTTGTATGTAAAATCTTCTCTTGTTGTCGATTTTGGTGTTAATAAACATTATGTTATATCTTTAACCATCTATTATTTATCATAGAACTTATTATTGACCAGTAAGTGAAGTAAATTGCCGTCTGTGATGGTGCTGGAGTTTCAACAGAGGTGTGCTGAATATTTTTTGGAAAGCAAGTAGTTAAGATTTCTAGTGTTAGATTGAAGTTCCTTTAATAGGAAGATGTAAATGTTAGTGATTTTAATAATGAAATTGTATTTTTTGTAATTTTAATCTGAAAGTCGTATCTATGAGAAGAAACCAATGAAAAGACAGAATAAGATCCTGTGAATTTTATCCAGGCTTCACCCTCATTAGGTATGGGAACATCATAAATTCATAATGAAATGATTTTGCATTGTAATTTCTTCTCTTTTTCTCTACAAAATCTTCTTTAATTGTCTATGAAAAAAAAAATATCTAATGAGTTTTCAATTACACCAAAAAGGGAAGAGAAAAATTATGCTCAGATAGTTTATCTTTCTTCATGTTACTGAAATGGTTTTATATAATTATAGACATATGAAGCTGTCAATTTGATATTATTGGTTTCTGTTTTGCTCTATTATCTCTTAAATTCAAAGTTGTGTAAATAAATGAATCTGGTAATGCTTACTCGAGTACAAGTATTCTAGCCCAAGTATTCTAGCCCACAAAACTTGTAGTACAATAATTTCTTATCTTGAAGAAATTTAAATTTTTTTCCCTAATGATAGGATTCCACCCTCCCCCACCAAAAAAAGAAAAAGGCCCATGAATGGGGATTTGAACCAACATGAAGAATGTAGTTTTTAAGACATTATATATAATAGTCTTCCATTTGTTTTTCACACCTTGTGAAATCCCCTTCGTTATTGTCACAGATTTTCATTTTTAATTTTTAATTCAACCTTGTATCAATATCAACATTGGATGGATGACCTTGCTTCATGAAACTGAAAGTGTTTGTGCTTCTATGCTTAATGAGACCATTCTGAGTTCTATTGTCATAAAATGCTCTTCTCACAAGTTATTGATCTCAGCTTGAAAAAATTACGACATCTTTTCTTGCAGATCTCTTTCTTTATTTTATTGCTCGAGTGAACTTTAATACTCTTCAATTTCTTATTCAAGCAGTAGACCAGATTTGCTTGATGCTGCACTGTTACGCCCTGGCAGGCTAGATCGGCTTATGTTCTGTGATTTCCCATCACAACATGAGAGGTTGGATATTCTTACTGTTCTTTCTAAACAGGTTAGCATTTATTTCTTAGATGAAAAGACATTTTTAAGTTTCACTTTGTTATGGATATTATTTGCATTACTTATATGAGTTGGAACCTGATAATGATATTCTTTAACGGGTAAACTGTCATTTTAGTTTCTTCACTATACTGAAATTAGTTGTGCACGAATATTATCACATGACACAGTGACGTCTAATTATGTTTCCATTATCTGTTCCCTTGTTTAACATGTTGTCTGTGTTACCTATTTATTTAACTTGTTTAGAAAGAGAGAATTATATGAGATATTCATTTAAAATAATCTTATATCAAGGTTGGGACTTGGGAGAAGGGTAGTAAGATAATTTGTTAATTGTGATATAAATTTCTACATACAATTTATATTACACATTCTTGGTGGATTGGTTGGTTGTACTAGGGGGAGTTAATGTGGATAACCCAATACCCTTATGTTAGACTGCACTGGAGGTCTTCAAGAGGCCAAAACTAAGAGAGAAGATATAATTGGCCGTGTAGATGCCACAGTTGACAATGTGTATTAATATCATGCCCTTGCCATTCGGGGACTGTTCTTGAATGGCTCTTCTAGTTAGCGTATATAGGTTTGCTTTATGTATCATCTTCTTGTGGCAGGTTTCTCATACATATATATATAATACCTTTTGTAGTCATAGTTCCAGAGCTTCATCGGTTTCATCCTCCAACTTTCTTTAGTGAGATCAATGGAGCCTGTTTGTACTCCAAGTGTACCAGGGGCATTCCCCCAATAATTCTTAAGGGGGTTCAAAACAGAAGAAATGCCATCAACAAGGAACATTCTCAACTTAACTTGTAGAAACTTTGGTAAAATAATTATTGGCTTAAGGAAGAAAACTTGAATCTATTAGGTTAATTGATGGTATTTAAACAGTTTTGCGAAATTGTGATTGATGTGTGTTAGAAACTATTAAACTAAAAAGTTTCCCTCTTCAGTTATTCTGTTGCTACCCCCCACAAAAAAACAAACAAACCCAAACACGCAAAATAAAAATTCCTCGTCCATTTTTTTGATGTATTTTCTTGTTAGCTTCCATCCTGAGGGAGAAATATATTCCTGAGGGAGAAATATAATTAAATAACCTCCTATTGCTGCGTAAGGGTTTAGTGGTACTCTTCAGTTCTCCTAACTGGCTTCGCATGTCAAACTTACTGCAGTTACCGCTGACCAGTGATGTTGATTTAGATGTCATTGCTCGTATGACTGAAGGATTTAGTGGAGCCGACCTCCAGGCCCTTCTCTCAGATGCTCAACTTGAAGCAGTTCATGACGTTCTAAGCTGTGCAGATAGCAACATGCCTGCAAAAACGCCAGTCATCACTGATTCACTCTTAAAATCTATTGCTTCCAAGGCAAGGTCCTCTGTTTCAGAAGCTGAGAAAAGGCGATTATACACCATTTACAGCCAATTCTTGGATTCTAAGAAATCTTCTGCTTCACAGGTATCTCTCCCTCCACAGCTCCATGCACACATAGGATTAGGAAAGACTAAAATACAGTTTGTACCCCAAAGTTTGTAAGGTTGTTAAGATTTACACCTCCAATTTTTAAAATGTATCTAAGCACACCCCCAAGACTTTTTTGCTAAACAAAATGCACCCTCAGATGTTTAAACTGAAAGTTCTTTTCTGCTAAACAAAATGCATCCTCACTTTTGAACAGTTAAAACTTTGAAAAGAACTTTGGGTTGCATTTAGATACGTTTTAAACATTGAGGTCCAAACCTGAAAAACCCTACCATTTTTGGGGTTCAAACTGTAATTTAGCCTATAGTACATTACTTTTTTAGTTTACTAGATAGTAAATGTTAAAAGATACATTACTTATCTACAGTCGAGAGATGCGAAAGGCAAAAGAGCAACCCTGGCGTAACGATCACCAATAACTTGCAGTCGAAGGGATTTGAAAAGCAAATGGAAAACGTAGCATCATTAGGACAGCTGCCATTGCACTGAAGTGGTTATATTTTATTTCAGTTTACCTTATTTACACTGTTATTTTTTTTAGTAATTCACCCTATTCTTCTTATTGGGTCAATTTTGTACACATTTTATACGTACTTCAGCATGTAATATGCCACTTAGTTAGCCAAAGTCACTTGGAAAGCTTACATAGTTGTGTAGCCTTTCCTTTTTTAAGAAAATAATTAAATAAATCTTTTTTATTCTCTTTTTATCCCATGTAAATTGTTTCTAGTAGTTTAAAGGAGAGTGGTGGTTGAAGAAATTGAAGTGCTCTATGAATTATATCCTGCAGTTCACTTTGATCCTAATGATTATTGACCATTTCTCAATAGTTTTTCTTGTGAATTATGTTATGCTCCTGTTGTGAAAATAGAATTGTTTAGCGAGTAGAGAATCTTATAGTGGTTGTATGTATTAAAAAAAATAGTCCCTCCGTTTCAAAAGATGTCATAAATATTGACTTTTGAAGTTAAGTTGAGATATTTTTTTAATTTAAAATATATGAATTTATTTAATTTTAGACTACAATTATAAATTATAAGATACAAAAGTATTACCAATCACTTTAGGGTAAAAGTTGGTAGTTTCAAGTTAAATGATTATTTATTTTAAATAATTTATCTTTTATAATAATTTATTTATAATAATTTTAGAATTATTTGTCATATTTATATTCTTTATGCATATTTATGGAGTATGTGCAAAAAATTATACAATTAAATGAATCAAATATTTTTTTAAGATTTTAAAAATGTTATACTCCATTTGACTTTAAAAAATTCGACCTTAATTTTTATTTTAAAATGAAAGAAATATATGTTTAAATAAATCAATATTTATTCTTGCTCTTTGACTGCTATCTAATTTGAATTCTTTGTTACAATTCCCTTGCTATCACCGTTGATGCCAATTATTGTCGATTTCAACTCCATAAACTTTATCTTCTTCAGTTCTCTTTGAATTAACAGATATTACAACTTCTTGGACTAACTACGAGTAGCCCCTTCTTGCCCGAACATGTACTTCTTCAGACAACTCTTCTACACTCCTAATCTAAAATGCTGCTATATACCGAAATTAGTTTCAGATTTTTTTCCACAACTGTGATTTTCTCAAGCTCTCTTTCCCTTTTAGCCGAACCAAATGAATTCTTAGGAAATTATGGACTTAGTTTTGGTCCGGATGCTACTAATAATCGAACACTGAGGAGATTTGACAAGCTATTGAGTTTAAGGAACTTAGTACACGGAGACATAAGAGAGAATAGAATGTTTTTTTTTTTTTTTAAAACGAAATGGAAGGGCAAGGAGGTTTAGAAGGAACAAAGAAGGCACAGCTCATGCTTGCATTGATTAGCTTAGTGTCCCTATTATTGTCTAACTAATATACACCTTATGTTTAGCTTACTGATTCATCAGATGGTTTTTTTTTTAAATAACTTAGCTCATCCACATATATTCCCACATCTTTCATATACATCACACTGTACTTCCAAATATATACATAATGCATACTACATACATATATATTCTATGCATTGATGTATTATATTACTACATTTTCGTACACATAATATTACATTATTCTTATACATTTTAATTCATATACTATAATATTATACATTTCAATTATTAATCTACTTAAATAATTATATATAAAATCATCTAACTAATTATGAAATTAATCCATAATAAAGTTAACACTTTTAGTGTTACTTAATTAACTATTTAAATAATCAACATTCACCCTATTATCTAATTTAAATAACTTATTAAAATTATACAATCTATATTGTATAATTAAATTTAATTTCTCCATCT
Organism: Panax ginseng; assembly: GCA_020205605.1. Taxonomy (NCBI): domain Eukaryota; kingdom Viridiplantae; phylum Streptophyta; class Magnoliopsida; order Apiales; family Araliaceae; genus Panax; species Panax ginseng. The sequence goes on from CM035129.1 coordinate 97,379,403, forward strand.
CACAATAAATTATTTTCAAATAATTTATTTATCTATTAAATATATAATTTAATATATTCAAATATGAATTTAATTTACTAACTAGTTGATACCAATATACATATTTTATATATTGGATCTCATCTCATATTTTTACTTTATATCATTTGGTATAATATTTAATATTACACCATTATCCATGTAACATAATATCATATATCCAATTATTTTCTTTCCTTTCTATAAATTGTCTTTAATAATTTATTTAATCAGTAGTAAATATATTAATATATTCACTACATTAAATATATGCATACATTACACTCAATAATGTATTATTATTACATATTTTTTCAATAAAATGGAGGTTATACATTAAATATATTTAATGCCACCAATTTACTATATTAAAATAATTTAATATTATAAATTATTTTAATTTACTTATCATTATTTTTTTACTCATCTCATTTCCTCTTATAAATCGTTCCTACAATTTATTTACATATAATAATAATATACTTATTATTCATAATTTATTTATTAAAAATCACATATTGTATAGCACATATTCACTTATGCAATACAATATCATATAACACATTATCTAATAAGAATTATATTTATTAAATTCTTATTTTAATATTTCTTGAAAATTTAGGTTGTCACAACTGCTATTTACATCATTTATCATGTAAATTCCAGTATTACATCATCATTATCTTATCCCATTATTTATTTCAAAAACTGAGATTTACATCTTATTAATTCTAATAGTTATTTATATATCATACTATCCTTCTTTCCACATCGCACAGCTTCATTGCGCTCCTGCTCTATGATATGAATCATCGTCCTGCAATCCATTGTAACAAATGTGAATATTTTTAAATAATTAAAAATATTTATCGAATAAAATAAATATTTTAGTGGAGATATTTATTAAGTGAAATAAATATTTGAAGGATATTATTGTGGAATAATTTATTTAAGATTGACAATATTAATTAAATTATGCTAAATAATTTTATAAGTCGTGCGTATTCTATTATGCTAATATGTTGGTGATATCCTAATTTAATTAGTAATTAAATTAAAGGATTATTAATGAAAATATTCTAATTTAATTAAATAATTAAATTAGAGGGTTGATAATTTGTTAAATAAAAAGATATTTATAATATCTAAATAGAAATTATAATTATATTGATAAGGTGTAATTTGATTTATTAATGAATTAAGATTAATATAATCTAATTGGCTAATAGGTGTGACAAGTGAACCATATGATAAGTGGAAAATAAAAATAAATTAAAAAGGAGTTTTTGGGTGCTAGCCAAACATGGCTTAGTGACCCTTTGTTTTTTAACTGATGAGGATCTTTGTTTTTTTTAACTAAAGGCTTGATTATGCGTAAACCCCTTTTATCAATTTTTATTCTTACATATATTTTCCTAAGTCTAAGAAAACAAAGAAGAAGAGAAGAAGAGAGGAAATACGAAAATAATGCGTTTTATGTTGTCTATAATTGGTTTTTCAATAATCAAATCCACGTAAACATGTTAAACAAGAAGAAATTGAGTTTTATTGATATATGTACATTATGGCTTGTTTTGGAGTCAAAATTGATGGTTAATTCATGTTGTAATCTGTAAATTGATGATAGATGTTAATACGTTGAAATACGAAAATAATGTAAGTTGAATGAATCAATTTGGTTGAGAAACGAATTCGTAGTGAAGAAATTCGCTAAATATGTTGAAATATGAAAACTAGTATGAACTTTGATTTTTGAGGCTCTAAATTGGCGATTTAAAATTGTTTATGTTGTTATAATCAATTTATATATGTTGAGTTTTGTTTTTACAAAGTTTATATCATCTGGGTGTGATTAAATTGTTGTTTGGGTGAAAAATTGGGTTTTTTGGCTTTGAAACTGTGCTGCTCGCGAACTGCAAAAACTGGATTTTGAGTTGCGGTGCCGTAGTGCCGATTCCAAGGGTAAAGCCAACGTCACAGCGCCGCACCGCCGATTCCACAGTATAAAGCTAGCACCGCAGCGTCTGTTCCTTAGTGTAAATGCAGCGCCGCATCGCCGGTTAGCAGTTTGGCCTAAAGAAGAGCTTTTAAGTGTATGAGCCTAGGGTTGTTTATATAACCTTAACGAATGATAATAATGAATTGTAAAACATGTTATAAGACTTAATAACACATTGTAATCACACATATAATGATTATAAGTTATGTTTTAGTAGTTTGTAAAAGACTTATACTCGATGTTCGTGAGGTTTAGTAATATAGTTTAAATGCTAAAACTTATGTTATATGCTAGTAAAGGTTTCAAGATTCATGGTATGTGGTTAGTATAGTTAACTAAAGCTAAAGACTATAAACTTAGTTAAGATAACTCAGTTAAGTAAAATGGAAATTAAATCAATAATGTTAAGTAATATAACTAATTGGTGTGATGATCCTAAATGGTATGTGTAGGATACTTGTACAACGTGTGTTATAATTGTGTAGTAAGCGCACGAGGCAAATTTCTGAACTCTACTTTTTCATTGAGCAAGTTTTCTAACCTTAGCTTTTTATTGTTCAAGCAAGGTTTCTTATACTATTCATTGCCTATGTTTTGATTAAGCTTTCTAATTCTTTCTGAAATCATGACTTCAATATATGATTTTTATTCACGTATGATTCATTGTTATCCTATCATTGCTAAAGTACCCCCTTAAAATATTATGTTGTTATCGAACTCTTGAATGTTATCGAATCCTTTATGATTCAACTAGTCCTTAGTTGATGAGCGTTCTAAATATCTAAATTATCTTGAAGCTAATTCAAATCAAACTTCTTTTGGTGCGAATTCTAATGTCAAAGCTAAGATGAACAACCCTATAGGGGGTTATACTATGCAATAACATTAAAATTTTTGTGCACAATACATTATACGAAGGGCTGATCCCCTGGAGTACGAGATGGCTGGTCCATATAGTCTATAAGACTGTTAAAGGTTACGGTAGAGATACTTGCTAACCTAGGACATAGTTTGTGGTTTTGTGACCCTCATATATACTTTTGATCTTGCTTTCTAATCTTGATTCAAAAGTCAAGTTTTCTATTGAGCTTTCAGTTCTTGATTATCATTGACTGATTTCAGGAAAGATTATATTATTCAGTTAAAATCTATTCATTGATTATTTATATGTTATTATTGTTATTGTTATCCCTGTGGGCAATTATTTTACTCACCCTTGCATTAAAAATTGCAGCTAAGATTGAGAAGTCTGATGAGCCATCCATGAGCAAGGGCAAGATGAACAAATAATGAAGAATAACTTACTTTTATTTGATAAAGCTTATGTAACGAGACCTGATTTTTATTATGTTTTATTCCACAAATGATGTAATAATTAAAGGTTAGATGACCTGAGATTTTATTTATGCAACCCTTTAATGGGATTATGGTTCAAGAAGTTTATTATTATCCTTTATTATGGGCAGTTAGATGTGTTTGAGTTGGATAGTGAACACCAGATCTGTGGAATTGAGTACTCGAATTTGGGGGTGTCACATTCATAACGTACCAAGGATAATCTTCAAAATGCACGGGATAGTAGAAGATTTGATCCTGAGCTCTATCCATCGTTGTGTGAAAAATATACTACATCTCATCAATTTTGGCCTTCTTTGACCAAACCTCGTCCTCAACAAGATCTGCACATTTAGAAGCCTTAAACCACGCGTCTTCAGTTCTTGAACGCTTAGCTGACTCCTCTCTCAAGTTATCCTGCACATTTCAATCTCAGCCACCAACAGTCCTCGAAAATTTGGTAGTTGGTCGATTTCGCAACCGATAAAATACGCACAAGCATACGCGGTCTAACAAGTAATATAATGATAAGTTGAGTGTCGAACCCACGATGAATTATTACTAATAGATACAAAGTACCAATTTTATATCGTTTTAGTCTTATTCAAATATAAAAATAAAATATATTTAATTAATCTAATTAACACTAAATTAACAAAGCAAGTAAATGGCTAATGACTGGTATCTAAAGTGATAAGTAGGTTTTATACCTACTTATTTGCTATCTACTTGCTAGAACTATAACTTAATTTCAAGTGTTTTAGTTACTTTTTATGCGTGTTATCTTCATTTTGTAGATTGCATGGCGGAAACTCTTTTCTTAGCATCGTGGATGGAAATGGCATGGAAAAGGCATGTTGGCAAGCTTGTGGTGGAGTAAAGATGGAATTGGCATATAACAGTGAGCATGAAAAGTGGAAGTGGCATGTAAGTGAAAAGAAGAAGGAGCTTGAAGTTAGCAGCAGTAGCAAAAGGACTAGAAGTGCAAAGAAGATTCATCCCACAGAAAATATAGCGGTAGCGGCCGCTACCATTATAAATCTTGGACACCACAAGGTGTTCAAGCTAGGAGGAAAATGCACCAGAGAAAGCGGGCTACCGCGCTATCATCAGGCATACAGGATGGTGCGAGGCTGTCAAGGCTAGAGGAATTTTAACTAGCATTGACTTTTCTTTAAAAATTCTATTTACGTGTATTTCCTTTAAAGGGTGTAATGGGAGGTTATAGACTAACACTTTAATCATTTTTTACTATTCTAGGGTTTTAGAGAGTCGCAGAGAGTTCATAGTTCTTACTTCTACTATTTGGCTTCTCTCTTGCCTCTTTGTTAGATTTTGATAAATAGGGTTTTGATTTGGTTGATTTGAGATTATTAATTTAGTTTTGAAGATCTGGATTGGACAAAGATAAATCAGATTTGCATTATCTTCATCTCTTGGTTCTCTTTGTTTTCATTTCTAATCTCATGCTTGAACAAATTCCCATAATGGTTATTGCTTCAATGATGAACTAATCTCCATTATGGGATTCTAATGGATCTTATAGATTCTTGATCACCATCTAACGTATTAATTTGTATGAACTTGGAAAATGAAGTACAAATTCAGATTTACCCATATTAGCATGTGTTCATGATGTTTACATGTGATAGATTTCATGATTCATAATCCGGATAGACATATACCGTATTACCTCGTGTAGTCATTTGAGAGGACTTGTGCTTTAATCCGTTTTACTCTTAAGTCACTTAGAAATATAGTGGTTTAGGTAATATTGGATGTTCATATATATTCTATCTTTTGTGGATTTTATGTGATATGAGCATGCATTACAAGAAAAGGGCTATCATCGTCCGTCACTTATCACCGAATCGATCGCGTATAGCGATGGTCATAGATACTTATCAACACCAATCACCGTCACGATAGATGTCGTGTAAAATCTGGGTCATTGGATAGCCATGTTTTACCTTTGTGTTCTCAACTAGCAATCCGAAGTAATCATTTAGACTTAACAAGAGGTATATAATTTGAATAAGGCACTTAGTGAAGTTAGAATCCCATATCATCTTAATTTGACTCATTTGCTTGTTAGTTAGTTTATTAGTTGATAACCAGTTTAGATATTTAGTTCACATCTTAATCATTCGTTTAAGCCGGCTAAGATAATTACAAAGTTGTTTCATGTTAGACTAAAGATAATCATTTTTCTCCGTGGGATCGATACTTTTCTTACCTTATATTACTTGTGGACCGCGTGAAGTTGCGAGTGTGTGATTGTTTTGTTAACACCGAAACAAGCCAACAAGTTTTTGGTGCCATTGCTGGGGAAGAGTGTTTATTTTTATTACTTTCAACATCAACTTAAGTTAAATTTGTCTGACTTAAACAATTCACATCTTATCTCATTTCTATTTTATTTTTCTTTTGGTTTCAGGTACTCTTGGTTAGTTTATGCAAACTCGATCTCAGAATTCTGCTTTGGTGCCTAGACAGGATAACATCAATGGGAGAGCTTGGAGATTGAAAACCATTACTGCTAATACATAAGAGGGATCTGAAACACTGGTACAGATGGCGGCTGATGAACATAGAGCATTAAGAGACTATTCTATGTCGAAAATCAATGAGCTACAATCGAGCATAGTCAGGCTAACAATAGCTGCGAACACCTTTGAAATCAAACCAGGGACAATCCAGATGGTTCAGAACACAGTCCAGTTTGGGGGTTCGGTTAATGATGACCCGAATAAACATCTTCTGAGTTTTATTGAAATTTGTGACACATTCAAGTATACCAATGTGTCGGATGATGCGGTGAGGCTTCACCTCTTTCCATTCACTTTGAAAGACAAAGCTAGAAGTTGGCTTCATTCACTACCAACGGGGTCAGTGACTACTTGGGAGGACTTAGCACAAAAATTTCTAGCCAAATTCTTTCCTATGGCTAAAACTGTAAAGATGAGGAGTGGTCTTTCTCAATTTGAGCAACAACAAGGAGAATCTTTATATGAGGCTTGGGAAAGATATAAGGAGATACTAAGGAAGTGTCCTCATCATGGGATGCCAGATTGGATGGTGATCATTACATTTTACAATGGTTTGGGATGGAAATCTAGGCCAAGCATTGATGCTGCCGCGGGAGGAGATTTATGGGCAAAAAGCTATGATGAAGCTTATGATTTGATAGAAACCTTGACAGCAAATGACTTTCAGAATCCGTTATCTAGACTGCCTCAACCAAAAGTTGTCAGGGTATTGGAAGTGGATGCCATCACGACATTATCTGCTCAATTGGCGGCAATGTCGAAGAAGATTGATGCTATGGCCGAGACTAAAGTACAGCAAGTTGCCTTCGTTTGTGAGTTGTGTGCGGGGTCACACCCAATGAATCAATGTGCTATCACTGCAATGTCAGTTCAATTTGTAAGCAATTACCAAAGGCCACCTAATCAATTTTTAGAATTCGTACCATCCGAACAATAGAAATCATCCCAATTTCAGTTGGAGTAATAATACAGGTGCTCAACAACAGCATTAACCACAACAGTATGCTCCTAGACCATCTTACCCTCCGGAATTTCAACAACATCAACATCCTCCAGCTCCAGCTCCTCAGCCAAAAAAGAAATCTGAAATGGAGGAGATGGTGTTGAAGTATATGGCAAACACCAAAATGTTAATAAAGAGCCAAGCTGTGGCAATTAAGAATCTGGAAAACCAAATGGGCCAAATGGCCAATTTGCTGAATAATATACCACAGGGAGCACTGCCAAACAATATAGAGGCAAATCTAAGAAGGGTAAGAAAGGAACAGTGTCAGGCTATCACTCTTAGGAGTGGAAAAAAGATTGCTGAGCTAGGGCCTGACACGATTGCGCCCCAAGAAAAAAGGAACATGGCACGCCCGTGCCACTGTGCAGAGAATTCTGAGCAAAGTTTTTCTGAGGAAAATGATGGGAAACATGTAGTTGAGACAGAACATAAGGAATTAGCTGAGAAATCCAAAGATATACCACCAGTTGTGTACCCTCCTGTACCATACCCTCAGAGGCTTCAGAAGCAAAAATTAGATAAACAGTTTGCTAAATTTTTGGAGGTTTTTAAGAAGCTTCAAATCAACATACCATTCGCAGAGGCATTGGAACAAATGATGAGCTATGCTAAGTTCATGAAAGGCATTTTGTCGAGAAAGAAGAAACTGGAAGACTATGAGACAGTTGCTTTGACTGAAGAGTGTAATGTGGTTTTGCAATGCAAGCTACCTCCTAAGCTCAAGGACCCCGGAAGTTTCATGATACCTTGCAAAATTGGGAAGTTGTCCTTCGACAAGTGTTTATGTGACTTGGGGGCGAGCATTAATCTTATGCCTCTATCGGTGTTTACACGGTTGGGATTGCCGACTCTTAAGCCGACAAACATATCATTGCATCTTGCTGATAGGTCCATCACATATCTGAGGGGTATTATAGAAGATGTCCTGGTGAAAGTGGACAAGTTTATTTTCCCTGCCAACTTCATTATTCTTGACTATGAAGAAGACAAGAACATACTGATCATTCTGGGGAGACCTTTCCTAGCTACTGGATGAACTCTCATCGATGTGCAGAAGGGAGAACTTACAATGAGAGTTCAGGACCAAGAAGTTACGTTTAATGTGTTCAAAGCTATGAACTTCCCCACTGATGAAGAAGAATGTTTCCGTATTGATTCAGTCGACAAAGTATTGAATGAGGAGGTAATGTAAGAGATGAGAAGTTATCCTTTAGAGAATGCCTTATTGGGGGATTTTGACATGGAGGATACATATGTGGTTGAGTATGTTCAAATTCTGAATATAGTGCCACAAATGAGAAAATTCAAGAGTCCGGTTAAACCACTCGGCCACACAGGGGAGACATTGGAGCGTCTTAGACCTTCTCTTGAGGTGCCTCCTATTCTTGATCTTAAACCTCTTCCGAACCATCTAAAGTATGCATTTTTGGGTGAATCTTCCACATTTTCGGTTATAATTGCCTCAACACTATCATCTTGTCAGGAAAGTAAACTGTTGCGAGTTTTAAGGGAATTCAAATATGCTATTGGGTGGACCATAGCAGATATCAAGGGGATAATCCCCTCATTCTACATGCATAAGATACTTCTTGAGGATGACAGTAAGCCGATAGTGGAGCAACAGAAGAGACTAAATCCTATAATGAAAGAGGTCGTCAAGAAAGAAATCCTTAAGTGGTTAAATGTTTGTATCATATACCCAATATCAGACAGCTTATGGGTGAGCCCGATGCAGTGTGTACCGAAGAAGGAAGGCATGACTGTAGTAGCCAATGAAAATAATGAATTGATTCCTACCCGAACAGTCACAGGGTGGAGAGTCTGTATGGATTATCGCAAACTGAACAAGGCGACCAAAAAGGACCATTTCCTGCTCCCATTCATTGACTAGATGTTGGATAGGTTGGCAGGACATGAATACTACTGCCTCCTAGATGGGTATTCAGGGTATAATCAGATAGTTATAGCCCCAGAAGATCAGGAAAAGACTACCTTCACGTGCCCCTATGGAACTTTTACGTTAAGGAGGATGTCTTTTGGCTTATGCAACGCCCTAGCCACATTTCAGAGATGTATGATGGCAATATTCTCTGACATGGTTGAGCAGAATGTGGAAGTCTTCATGGACGACCTTTCAGTCTTTGGGGACTCATTTGACATATGCTTGGAGAATTTGGTATTGGTGTTGAATAGGCGTGTTGAGACCAATTTAGTGTTGAATTGGGAAATATGTCATTCCATGGTACAAGAGGGAATTATTCTCAGGCACAAGGTTTTAGGGAAAGGGTTGGAGGTTGATAAAGCCAAATTGGAGACTATTGAGAGCCTACCACCACCGACTTTAGTTAAGGGGGTCCGCAGTTTCCTTGGTCATGTGGGGTTCTATCGTCGATTCATAAAGGACTTCTCTAAGATCACAAAGCCATTATGCAGTTTACTTGACAAGGATGTTCCTTTCAAGTTCGATGAGGAGTGTCTTATAGCTTTGGAACACTTAAAGAAAAGATTGACTACAACACCGATTATTATAGCGCCCGACTGGTCTCTACCTTTTGAATTGATGTGTGATGCGAGTGACTTTGATGTGGGAGTTGTTTTGGGGCAACGTAGGGAAAAGATTTTTCACATCATCTACTATGCCAGTAAGACCCTGACGGATGCTCAAATCAATTACACTACCACAGAGAAGGAGCTATTAGCAGTGGTGTATGCATTCGATAAATTTTGTTCATACCTGATTGGCACGAGAGTAGTAGTGTATACAGATCATGCGACCATCTAGTATTTGATAGCTAAGAAAGATGAAGCCCCGTCTCATTCGATGGATTCTTCTGCTGCAGGAATTTGATTTGGAAATCAAAGATAAAAAGGGTACTGAAAATCAAGTAGCAAACCACTTGTCCCGACTAGAGAACTAGGGGAAAGACACGGATGATGGAGTTCTGATTAATGAATCTTTCCCTGACGAACGGCTGTTTGTGGTGCAAGGAGAAATCCCATGGTTTGCTAATTTTGTGAACTTCTTAGTGAGCAACATTCTCCTTCCTGATTTGACACGAACCCAAAAGAAAAAGTTTCTACATGATGTTAAATGGTATATGTGAGATAAGCCATACCTATCTAAGCAAAGCAATCGGCGTAATGATCAAAAGTCAGATTCCACACAAATGAGACAAAGAGCATACTCTGTGGTTGCCATGCATCGCCACTGGGGGGACACTATGGGGGAGAGAGAACAGCAGCCAAGGTGCTTCAAGTAGGATTTTATTGGCTGACACTATTTAAAGATGCCTATAATTTTATGCAGAACTGTGATAGATGCCAGCGAGTAGGCAACATCTCCAAGAGGAATGAGATGCCCTTGAACATGATCTTAGAGGTTGAGATATTTGACGTTTGGGGTATAGACTTCATGGGACCGTTTGTTTCATCGTGAAAAAATCTATACATTCTACTGGCGGTAGATTATGTTTCCAAGTGGGTTGAGCGGATTTTCCAACGAATGATGCTAAGGTAGTCTTGCGGTTTTTACGAAAGAGTATATTCACAAGATTCGGGACACCTAGGGCCACATCAGTGATGAAGGAACTCACTTATGTAATAAACAATTTACATCATTATTGGCTAAGTATGGGGTGAATCACTGTGTCGCCACAACCTACCATCCCCAAACTAACGGCCAAGCTGAGGTCTCCAATCGTGAAGTAAAGAGGATCTTAGAGAAAATTATCAATCCTACGAATTAAGATTGGTCACTTAAATTCGATGATGCAGTGTGGGCATACAGAGCTGCGTATAAGACACCACTGTGGATGTCACCTTATCAGTTGGTATATGGGAAAGCCTGCCATCTTCCCATGGAACTTGAGCACAAGGCATACTGGGCCATTAAAAATTTGAACTTTAACCTCAAAGCTGTGGGGGAGAAAAGAATTCTTCAATTAAATGAGTTGGATGAATTTAGACTGCAGGCTTATGAGAATTCAAAAACTGTACAAGGAAAAGATGAAAAAGTGGCACGGCCATAAAATCATGGATAAGAAGTTTGAGCCAGGGCAAACGGTGTTATTCAATTCACGTCTTCGACTTTTCCTGGGCAAACTCAAGTCGAGATGGTCGGGTCCATTCACAGTGAAAACCGTGTATCCGCATGGTGCAGTTGAGATCTTTGGTCAAGACCTGGACAAGCCGTTCAAGGTTAATGGGCAGAGTTTTAAGCACTACTTTGGGGGCGACATCGATAGACAGAAGTCCTCCATGACCCTTTCCAACACATGAGTCTGTCTAAGAAAGTCAATCTACTTGACTATAAACAAGCGCTCGATGGGAGTCACCCCATCAATTCTTTTCTCCCTCTTGTTTAATTCTTGTTACATATCTCTACTTTCCCCCCTATGTTTAATTCTGAACAATTTTGAGTTAAGAGCATATTACATATAGTTTAGAAATACATCGTATATAACATTTTTGATAATAGTTGCTTTTAGCTTGCACAGTTCAATTTTGAGGAATACAGATCTCATTTATGAATTCTTTTTGTGTAGGAAGTAAAGTGCACCTGCTAGTTGGTAGCCAAGTTGTATTCTGCTGCATCAAGTTTAGTATAGGAACCAGGGCAGTGTGGTCGCACCATCTTCAAGGCCAATTTCAGCGCGCCCGCGCCACTCTTTAGTGCGCAGATCTGCCAAGCGTGGACGTTCCCTCATCAAAGCCAAAAATGGTGCTTCTGCGCCATAACCCGGATCCTGATGGTTTTTAAAGTCGTAAAAATTTGACCCATTCAATATATCTTATTTCCCTTGGTCAAAATTTCACAAAGAACCATATCATATACAGAATCCCTCTCCTAACCTACCATAACCTCTCATCTCCTACTCACTTTCTGCAATCTGCCCCATATCATAGCATAAAGAAGAGTCTGTTTCTACTTTCAACATCTATTTTAGGGTTGCTCTTCCATATCTCTTCAGTAGGGTTTATGCAGAGCATATTTCAGAGGCCAGTTTGGGGGTTTTTATCTTTTGGATTCACAAATTAAAGGTTACAAGTTCAATTGTCTGCAGAATATCATGGGTCCAAAGAGAGCACGATCAGTTACTCCATCCTCTTCCTCTAATAACAGCCATGATGAGACTATTCTGGACACATCCAGGTTCATTAACCCATCGACACAGACTCAGTATTACAAGTTGGTGACAAATTTGTTTATGCAGGAAAGGGGGCTAAAGCCAACCAAAGCAGATGGGCAGATGCTGGATATGATCAGAGAAAGGGCTTGGTTTGGGGTTGTGGTAACACCTGCGGCTGCACCATCTTCTATAGTTCGGGAATTCTATGCTAATACCAGGGAGACACAAAGTGGAATTTCCTTCGTCCAGGGCATACAAGTTAATTATCTTCCGCCGGCGATCCGTGAAGTGTTTCATTTGCCTACTCTCCCGGTTGGCCAAGAAAATTGGGTTATAGCTAAGAGGTTTGAGACTGATTTGGACCAGGTGATTGCAGACTTATGCGTGCCAGGAACCCAGTGGGCTATCAAGCCGGCATAAATACAAAGACCAATTTCCCACATGCCGTACTCAATCAATATGCCAAGGCCTGTAATAACTTTATATGTGCTAATCTGATGCCCTCCGCTCACCAGCATGATGTTACGGCTGACAAAGCCATTATTCTGTGGGTGATCATCATGGGAAAATATATTGACATTGGGAACTTGCTACATTAGTCCATGTTGCGCTACATGCGAGGTAGTACCACCAGTGGGATTTTGCATGGCCCAGTGGTGATGCAGCTATGTGCTCAGGCGGGAGTTGAATGGGATGACGAGCAGGTACAGATACAGAGCCAGGACATCACTCATGCCACGATTAAGAAATATACAGAATAGAATGGTGGTATGGCAGACCCGAGAGGCTGAGGATTCGTATTACCCACTCCTCCACTAGAGGCTCCACCATAGCCTTCAGAGGTCGCAGGACCTTCTATTGCCAGTACAACGAGACAGGATCGTCAGATTAGGAACCTGCAGGCGAGGATGGATGCTCTACATTTCAACCTTGCAGCCTATTCAGCTGGACTATCTCGTGCCCTAGGGGAGGCGTTTGCTCAGCAGGGGACGATAGTGGAGTTCCCAGTGTTTGGATCAGCCATGCCTTATCCACCGCTAGATTCACCACCCGAGTCTCAGTCGGGTGGCCATGCCAATGCTTAGGGGAGTTTTCTAACCCTTTACCTCCATTGAGGAAAATGTATATTTAAGTTTGGAGGTATTGGGTTGTAGTTAGTAGTATTGCATTATAGTAGTTGCATATGGTACTAGTGCATGTTTAGGTTGCATGTTAGTCTGCATTATATTACTTACTTTTGTTTGTTTACTTAGTTAGTTGTTTCATTGCATTACATTGCATGATCCCATGTTTGAGTCTGTTGAATTCCAGTCTGGACAATGATGATATTGAAAATTTATAGAATTTGTTGATAGCTTAAGCTTAGTCATAGTTTCATACATGATGTAATCTTTACCTGTTGCTTTGATGTTACCGGATAGCACATTTTTGTTATTATTTGCTTGTGGTTGAGATTATCACATGCTTGTCTTCTGAAGGGAAAAATCTATTTTTCAAAATAGAATTTTGTAGAAAATGAGTAATGACCATAATAACACAGAAATTCAAGTTTGGGGGAAAACATTGGGTATGCATGCTAAAAAAATGAAAAAATAAATGAATGAAAAAAATGAATAAACACCGTGGCTAGTCTTATTTTGTGGCCTTTGCTACTTGAGTAAATACTCCCGAGGGGATGTCTCTACACCTAGTGCCCTAAAGATTGAATGGTTTGGGAGTCGTTGGTTGAAAGATTGCTAAGGAAGAGCTAAAAAGCCTAAGGGAATGAGACATTGCACAACCATGGGAAAAATTAAATAATAATAACCACGGGAATGTGCGAATATCGCCTTCATAAATGAATAAAAGCAGAATAAGCCCTTTGTTGACCCTTAGTTTGGATTGATGTGTTGGAGTGGTTGTTATTTCATATGTCTCAATTTTCTAGATTTAAAGCCTTATTTTTCCTTCTTAGAAGCATAGCATGTGGAATGTTTACCTTTATCAAGCTTATTCGTGTATATTAGCACACGCACACACACACACTACATCATTGTCAACAGGTTTGGATTTTTAGATTGTATGTCTTTATGGTTTTAGCTTGGTTTGATGCTTTGTTCATAGATCTTGTAATTTCTCTGAGGTAACTCCTATTAGAATTCATATTTGGCTGTAAATTTGGGATTCTTTGTTATAGTAGCGTAGTTTGCATAGTATGTAGATTGCATTTGTATTTGTTGCTTGAGGATAAACAATAGTTCAAGTTTGGGGGTATTTGATACGTAGGTTTTATACCTACTTATTTGTTATCTACTTGATAGAACTATAGCTTAATTTCAAGTGTTTTAGTTTCTTTTTATGCGTGTTATCTTCATTTTGTAGATTGCATGGAAGAATCTCTTTTCTTAGCATCGTGGATGGAAATGGCATGGAAACGACATGTTGGCAATCTTGTGGTGGAGTAAAGATGGAACTGGCATATAACAGTGAGCATGGCAAGTGGAAGTGGCATAGAAGTGAAAAGAAGAAGGAGCTTGAAGTTAGCAGTAGTAGCAAAAGGACTAGAAGTGCAGCAACATTCATCCTGTAGGAAAACACTGTGACAACCGAGATTTTATAATTTAATTTAAATATTTATTGGATTAAATAAATATTTTTTCGATGAATTAATTATTAGATTAAATGATTAATTGATGAAGTGGTGGTAGATTAATTTAATTATATGTGTTATATTTATTATTCGAAGTATGTGATTATGTGAGCTTATTGTATTAAAAGAAATATTTAATAAGCCTGATAGTATTTTAATTAATTTAATTATTAATTAGAGATTTAATAATTTGACATTATTAATCAAAGAGAATTTGAATTATGTGACTATGTGTATTAATGAGAAATTATTATATTTTATTTAAAGTAAATTAAATAAGATATTAGATTTATTTTATATGGATGTGACATTACTTAAACTATATAATAAAGCTTTATTAAACTAAATGATTTTTAAAACCTATTCTAACTAACCAAACAAGGCCTTAGAGGGAGTTGAGGGCAGTTACCCATGACTGGGTAACTGGCCACAACTCGTCAAACGTCTTCTTTATTATACGCTTTCCCCTTCCTTTTCTTCATTAATTTTCCTAAGTCTAGAAGGTGTCAGAGAGAGTTTCAGAGAAAGATACAAAGAGAGAGTTGAGAATTCAGAGTTTTGTGGAGGAGGAATTCACTTCCTAGTAAGTTATATTCTACGCTTTGGGTAATTCTCTCCAACCCAAATTCCTATTTTACGTCTTTTAAAGTTTTCATGATTATGGCTTTCATTTATTCTGTAATTCTCTGTAAATTGGGAAAGGGTGTTGTTATAGGGATATGTGTAATGATTCGAGTAGTATATCATGTTTTAATATATATTATATGGGTTTCTATATCTTTAGTTTCATGAAATTATACAGTAAAAGATTTCAGAGTATGTTATATGGCCATATGGCCTTATACGTGATTTTTATATGTAAAATATAATTTATTTTGCAAAACTCACACATTGATATGATTATGCATGTTAAAATGAACAAAATGAAACTTGAATGGTTGGATTTGGCTTTATAACGAATCCGTAGCATTAAAATCCATGTTTTTGTTTTAGAACTTCAAGAACATCAAGAACAGTCCAATTTGCATGCTTTAATTCTGTGATTATGTGTTTTAATGGGTAAAAATCACTCCATAGATGTTAAGTATTGATTATTTATGAATTCTAGCATGTGGGTATGTCTAAATTGTAAAAATAAGTTGATTGAAATTTTTAGTCGTGTTCTTGCAATTTTGCGAATTGCAGAATCGAATCTGAGTCTCGCCATGGCGCCAACTCCCGCTTCATTTCTCGCCATTCTGATGCCATCGCCCATAGCAACGCCAAGTGTCCTACCAGAAGCGCACTTGCCAGCATAGCCTCCAAGAGTTAAGATAAAAGTGAAATGCATTGCCTACTTAGCGTAATGTCCGTAAAATGTTTTTTAAAGTGTTCATGTATAGGAATGTGTTGGTAACTTAGTCTAATGAATATAAAGACTTGTTAGACCTATAATGAGATGTTAAAATAAATTCTTAACATATCCATAACACAATTACGTGTGAACTGAATGATCAAATGCATAGTTACCTTATTGTTTGTGAAGTCTTAATTTTTAACAATAAGTGTAGTAATTGACTAAGTATAGTCATGAACTCGAGTTAGACAAAGAATAAACTTGTGATGTTTAGTACGTTATTATTGACTGGTATTGTGAGCGTAATTGATATGTAGGATTTAATTCAAAGAACGAGTTTGTTTAAGTGTAATCTACGCACGAGGCAAGTTTCTAAACCTTATCTTGTTACATTGAGCAAGTTTTCTAACTCTACATTTACGTTGAGCAAGTTTCCTAACTTTACTTGTTATCGTTATATAAATTGATTAATTCCTCTTCGATATTGAGCAAGTTCTCATTATTATTGATCAAGCTTTGTCTTGGATATTAAAGTTTATTAATCTTCAAGCATGATGTTGTTATACAATAATTATTCTATTGTATACCTTTTGAGATGTTATTCAAAGTTAAATATTCATTTACTATTAAACATTATTAGACTAGCAAACCCTTATTGATTCGGACTAGTCCATAGTTGATGAGCGTTCTAAATTTCGTAATCCCTCGATGAATTATCCAAACCAAACTTCCTTTGGTGCGAACTTGAATGTCAAACCGAGATGAACAACCTGTGATTGGGATTATTTACGCTTTAGCGTTAAGATATTAGTGCATGTGATGGTACTAAGGGTGATCCCCTAAAGTACGAGAAGAAGAGTCCATAGTCTTCGATCATTAAAGGTTTCAAGTAAAACACTTGACAACCTAGGACATAGTTCAAGGTCTTATGACCCTCGAGAATTCTTTTGATTCTTGTTATCCATTCTTGATTCAAAAGTTGAGCTTTATATCAGAAGTTATTATTTCTCTCGCATGTTATTATTCATTGTTATATTGTTATACTTGTGGGAAATCGTGCTCACTCTTGCGTAATAATAACATTGCAGTTAAGAACGAAAGAGCAGACGAACCTTCCACTAGTAAGGGCAAGGGCAAGCTTAGCAAGTAATGAAGACTGATTATTTATGTGATTATGTAATGATAGTTAGACCTGATGTTACTTAAGACTTATTTGTTTATGTTTTCCGCACAGATGTTTTAAGGTTAGAGTAACCTGGAATTTATTTTTATTCAGTTGATGTAACCCCATAAGGGGAGAGATTTATTATTTATTTATTCTATTGCATGGTTTGCATTTTATTTATGGGTAGATAGATAGATGATGTTTGTACAGTGAACACCAAATCCTGTGGAAATGGAAGTACCGGATTTGGGGGTGTCACAAACACAGCAGCGTAGCCACGCCATTATAAAGCTTGGACACGGCACGCCCGCACAAGAAGGAAAATGCAGCTAGGAGCAGTGCGCCTATTGTTCATACGGGATAGCGTGTTCATGCCAGAGGAATTCTGACCAGCATTGACATTATTTTAAAAATTCCATTTACGTGTGTTTCCTTTAAAGGGTGTAATGGGAGGTTATAGACTAACACTTTAATCATTTTTTTCACTATTATAGGGTTTTAGAGAGTCACAGAGAGTTCATAGGTCTTACTTCTACTTTTTGGCTTCTCTCTTACCTCTTTGTTAGATGTTGATAAATAGGGTTTTGATTTGGTTGATTTGGTATTATTGATTCAGTTTTTAAGATCTAGATTGGACAAAGATAAATTAGATTTGCATTATCTTCATCTCTTGGTTCTCTTTGTTTTCATTTCTAATCTCATGCTTGAACAAATTCTCATAATGGTTATTGCTTCAATGATGAACTAATCTCCATTATGGGATTCTAATGGATCTTATTGCTTAGTTCAGATTTCTATGCCTCATTGTTAGATGTGAATGATTATGCTTGTATTGCCTAGTATGGGTGCTTTAATTGTTTAGATGCTTGATCACCATCTACCGTATTAATTTGTATGAACTTGGAAAATGAAGTACAAATTCAGATTTACCCATATTAGCATGTGTTCATGATTTTTACATGTGATAGATTTCATGATTCGTAATCTGGATAGACATATATCGTATTACCTCATGTAGTCATTTGAGAGGACTTGTGATTTAATCATTTTTACTCTTAAGTAATATATAAATATAGTGGTTTAGGTAATATTGGATGTTCATATATATTCTATCTTTTGTGGATTGTATGTGATATGAGCATGGTATATTGAGAGATAGCCATGTTTTACCTTTGTGTTCTCGACTAGCAATCCGAAGTAATCATTTAGACTTAACAAGAGGTATATAATTTAAATAAGGCACTAAGTGAAGTTAGAATCCCATATCATCTTAATTTGACTCATTTTCTTGTTAGTTAGTTTATTAGTTGATAATCAGTTTAGATATTTAGTTCACATCTTAATCATTCGTTTAAGCAGGCTAAGATAATTACAAAGTTGTTGCATGTTAGACTAAAGATAATCATTTTTCTCCGTGGGATCGATACTTTTCTTACCTTATATTACTTGTGGACCGCGTGCACTTGTGTGTATGTGATTGTTTTGTTAACACCGAAACAAGCCAACATAAAGTGCTAGAAGCTAAGATCATAACTTACCCCACCCACACAAGCATTTCGTCAAACATTTGGCGTGTAATATCTCAATGAATATCCTAACTCTACCTTTGGCTATAGTGGTCACGACGGATTGTCGACCGAGAACTCGTAAGTGTTCGTAGGCTTTTTCTGAGGCACATACAAACCTATCCTCTCTAAATCTACCCAAAAGGGAATAGAATAGAAAGGAACATCCTAACTTGGCAATTCGACACATTCCTATGCAAATTAACCAAAGACAAGGAATTCTAGTTCAGGTTCTCCATTAGGTCACATGCGATGCACATATATATTCCTATCCTATACACAAATTATGCAGTCCAATTGCGTAGACAAACATAATACATGTCAGATATTTACGGTCTAATCTATAGTCCATTTCCCAATTTCTTATAAATTACCCAATTAATCACTAATTCCTTAGCAATTAAACAATAAACATAAATATTTGAGCCAAACCATATGGTGCCAACCAATGGGAAAAAGTAAATCAATTCAAATTAACAGTGGGTTCCATTATAATCTTACAACCAATATTCAGTTCCTAGCTAGTAAACTAAATATAAGTAACAACAATAACAACATTTAATACAGAATCAAAGGAAATAACTAGAGAAGAATAAACTTTTTCAATGCATCTTCAATCTCTGAGAAATCCGTTCGATTCACTTTCTGATCTGTGTCGCTTCGTTGCTCTTAAGCTCCAAGGAATCACAATCCTAGCCCTAATCTACCTAAACTATATGTACAATGATTAACAAAATAGAAGAAAAACTAAGCTAAACTCACTAAGAGAGAGATATGGAGAGTTCTATATGAGGGAGGCTGCTCTTCTGATATATATTTCCTTCAGTGGCTAGGTCATTTCTCTTTCTTCACATGCACTTTTGGGAACCAGAGGTATGCCAATTTTGCTTGGTTAAAAGTATCGATCAATAAGTGGGTGTTATAGTGCTCAAGCTTGTGAAGGAACAGAGCGCCAGCAAGGCAAAGCAGTCCGGTGAGTGATTTGGAAAGGATGGGTACTGCAGCCAGGATTAAGCCTGGATGAGGCGATGTAGTGTCAGTGCTAGAAAACTGACACTTTGGCTCCTGAAAGCTGGAAATGACCTAAAAACCCTGCAAAAGATATATTAAGCAAAATAATAATAAAATACTATAAAAGCGATATAAAATACAACGAACAAGCAACTTCATAAGCATTAGAGGATCCGATTCGCGGGTATAAATCCCACTCATCAAATACCCCCAAACTTAAGCCTTTGCTTTCCTTAAGCAAAACTATCTAAAAAAAACATCAAAAGTAAAATATAAACGCGAATTAAGTTATACACTTGCATCATGGCTTCTAAGCTCAAAACAACTACTCTCAGAGAATAAGAAAAACACAGTTATAAGTAAGGGTTTAATTAATCTCAAGCTTAAGACTGTATTCGATCCATTCTATGTGTGTGTGTGTGAATACCAATTATCCTAACTAATCAAAGTTCAAAATAAGTTCACACAATCGATCGGAATGAAATTGTTAACTCTGCAAACTCAAACAACATCAAGCATTAAGAACAAGACACAGATACAAAAAAGGATCAAAAGGCATTAGTATGAAGACATCTAAATTTGACTAATCAGAGCTACTCATGTAACAAGCTTATGATCAATGACTCCCAAGCCAGACGACTTTAGGGCACTAGGTGTAGAACAGCCCTAAGGATCTAAAAACTCGAGCAACAAAGGCCACATAATCAAACTTAAAATATATTAGATTTTTATTCTATACACTTTAACAATCAAAACCTTTAGCATGACCGTGCAATGCCTAATTACATTAGGCTATTCAGAGTTATCCATGTAATGAGCTTTAGATCAATGACTCCCAAGCTGGACTACTTTAGGGAACTAGGTGTAGAACACCCCTAAGGATCTAATAACTCGAGTAATAGAGGCCACATAACTAGGCTTAGTCAACTAAGGTTATTATTATTCTTCTTTTCATTTTGCTCTCTTTTTTTAACATGAAAACATGCCAAAAATCCAAGATCCGAACTTGCATAAGTGCCAATGTCTTTTATTACCTTTAATCACTTAAGTTAAACAGATGTAACATATTTTCAAAATAATAAATGCGCAAACTATATCAGAAAAACAAATAGCTAGAACAGTTGGTCGGTGCTCACTAAGAAGAACAGATCAATAACAGTCTTATCTACCGATTAAACTAAACCCTCATCCACGCATGCTTAACACATATTTCTTTGACATAGCCGTTAACCAACATGCTTATCACTAGCCATAATTAAAAATTTATAAACTATATAACCCATTCAATCATAAAAATAGTTCAAATTAGGGTCAAACATAGCCATGTCACGGTATAAAAAGATATAAGCCCTAGCATGGCATATCAAGATAGAAAACAAAAATTTATGGCCCAAAAATATACTACTAAAGATAGATAATATTATAATAAAGGCATCCTAACAATATCTGTCGAAAGAAAATCATGGCATAGAACAGGAAAGTTGATAACACCCCCAAACTTAAAATGGACAATGCTCTCATTGCCTAGCATACAGATATCAAAATAGAGGGCTTCCCTAATGTATGATCATGGTCGAGTCGTGATAACGCGAAGGAATTTCAATGCCACTTCGATGCTCACAAACCTTGTGCCCCATTGTGGTGTCACTTGGGAGGAACTAGAGTCGACTCGCTAGCATTTAGAAGCCATGTCAATGCACTTTGTTGCAGTCCATCCGAATCCTAGTCCATTTGAGCTCAAAACCAAGTCAAAACTCATTGAAGTATTTTATCGAACACTTGGTGTGCGACACTCAATACCAACTCTGACATCCTTTGTTTAGGAAGCTCAAACCCAAAAATTTTCTCAAAGTAGGGGAAGACAACCCAAACAGCAGCCCAAAGTAATTCAAAACTAAGGCAAGCCCAAGAATTTGATAGAATCGATACCTTGCCTAAGAAATTCTGAGCATAAGCCAAACCTTGAAAAATTCTATCAAATCCGAGTTTTGATGACTCTGGAGAGCATTGAAGATCACCAATAGGCTTATATTTGGACAATTATGTGCTTAGGAAGACAAACTTCGTTAGTTACTAGCTAGGGTCGAAGTTCTTTGGGGTTTGGGGCTTTTAGGGGCGAGCTGGGGGTTACTTGGGGCATAAATGGGGGAGGGGGAGGGGGGGGGGGGTTGTGTGCCTTGCCTGCCGAGAATGTCCAACTAATTCAACAAAATTTTGCTATTGGCACTGCAGCGCCAGTTTTCCTTTGTTAAGCTGCGCTACAGCGCTGATTACTAACACTTGATTTTGATGAGGCGCTGCAGTGTGAGCTTTCAGTGGATTAGCTTGATGATGGTGCTGCAGCACCACTTCAAGAGCAAATACAGGCGTTGCAGCGCCTGTCCTGCATCAGTGAAGTTTGTTTGCAATTTTTTGCACAGCCAAAAACTAATTCAACACATCAAAAAATGTATACTACAAAAAAATTTAACTACCAACTTACTATAACAAAACTAAATACTAATAAACTTAGATAAATGCATATCAACAATCCATTAAAATAAATTTACCGATTTAAACACAAATGGCTTAACAAAAATAGCACAAGTGAAACCATAAGGCTCGCCAAATGGACATCAAAAATAGATACCATGATACCACAATGCCAACCAATGGAATTCACATAATGATATACCGAAAACTACTAATAGCATAAAAGTATACTAAAATAGCTAAACATGGAACAAAACAAACAAAACATGGTAAACTAATACTAAAGTAAAAATGCAAGAAATAAAGATCAAAAGGATGTGAAATTTAAACTTTTACTTGGGTTGTCTCCCAAGAAGTGATTGTTTATAATCTTCGGCCCGACTCTTTCACTGCCGCTCAATCCGGCTCAATCGCAAAAATAACCATTATATGCCGCCTATTTTTTAATTTCTTGATCTTCGTGGCGGACATGGATTATTGGCCACCCCAAAACTTAACTTAATCCGTCGGCACTAAGAATCATTCAAAACTTGAATTATCCACTAATTCGCCTTTCTAATCAAAATGAAAGCGTTCTTCGTGCGCTAGTGGGCCCTCTGGGATTTCAACAACCTTAAGCATGGTTTCTAAATCATCCTTAGCAGTACAACCACTCATGATCCTTTCTTCTTCCATCTCATAATTCACAGATTGGCCAATATGCACTTCGATATCTCCCTTAACAACTTCATGAGACTCATTGCCTTTTCCTTGCGTATACACCATGCAATGCTCTTCATCCCCCTCGTTGTGATTAATAACGACAGGTAGACTTCTTTGCAGTGGTTTCATGACAACATTGACGAGTTATCCCATTTGGCTCTCGAGATTCTGCAATGAGGCATCTTGGTTCGCCATTCAAACCTCATTTCTATCTATAAAGTTGGTAAGGAGCTCCTCAAGCCTTCTCTCTTCTTCTCGTTTTAAGTACATGGGAGGGCTCTCCTCCAACTAAGATGTCACCTCATATTGCTTCGAAGACTGATATTTAAATTCTGTCTAATAGGAAAATTTTGGATCATAATTCTGCTCTTGATTGTAGTCCCATGAGTTTGGATAACCCTGGCAGTTTGGATGATAGTAAGTCGGATCATTGTCAGTTCGTTCTTGATAGTAGGCATTCTGAGTTGATTGACACTCAAGATTGTCAACAAACCTTAAGAGAATTACAATTTGATCTTGCAATCGCTCAAGTCTTTCTTCCGATCTTGGTTGTGTCGTCCTCTCAAAAGGTCATTGATAACAATTTTCATCCATCGCCTGAAAATACTTAAAAACAAAAAAGAAAGATCAAACAAATAAAAGATAAATATATACATTCAAATTAAGACAAAATTGATTGAAATCAATATTTGACAATATTAGAATAATAATTCCTCGGTAACGGCACCAAAAACTTATCGATCAATTTCACAACCGATAAAACATGCGCAAGTATACGATGTTTAACAAGTAATATAATGATAAGTTAATTGTCGAACCCACGAGGAATTATTACTAATAGATACCAAGTACCGATTTTATATATTTTTAGTCTTATTCGAATAGCAAAATAAAAGATATTTAATTAATCTAATTAACACTAAATTAATAAAGCAAGTAAATGACTAATGACTGGTATCTAAAGCGCTACAAGCTAAGATCATAACTTACCCCACCCACACAAGAATTTTGTCAAACACTTGGCGTGCAATGTCTCAATGAATATCTTAACTCTCCCTTTGGCTATAGTGGTCATGACGGATTGTCGATCGAGAACTCGTAAGTGTTCGTAGACTTCTTCCGAGGCACATACAAACCTATCCTCTCTAAATCTACCCAAAAGGGAATAGAACAAAAAAGAACATCCTAAGTAGGAAATTTGACACATTCATGTGCGAATTAACCAAAGACAAGGAATTCTAGTTCAGGTTCTCCATTAGGTCACACGCGATGCACAAGTATATTCCTATCCTATACGCAAATTATGTAGTTCAATTACGTAGACAAACATAATCACATGTCAGATATTCACGGTCTAATCTACAGTCTATTTTCCAATTTCTTATAGATTACCTAATTAATCACTAATTACTTAGCAATTAAATAATAAACATAAATATTTGAGCCAAACCATATGGTGTCAACCAAAGGGAAAAAGTAAATCAATTCAAATTAACAGTGGGTTCCATTATAATCTTAGAGCCAATATTCAGTTCATAACTAGTAAACTAAATATAAGTAGCAACAATAACAAAATTTAATACAGAATCAAAGGAAATAACTAGAATATAAACTTTGTCAAGGCAACTTCAATATCCAAGAAATCCCTTCGATTCGCTTTTCGATCTGTGTCGCTTCATTGCTCTTGAGCTCCAAGGAATCCCAATCCTAGCTCTAATCTACCTAAACTATATGTATAATGATTAAAAAAATAGAAGAAAAACTAAGCTACATTCACTAAGAGAGAGAGAGAGAGATATGGAGAGTTCTATATGAGGGAGGCTTCTCTTCTGATATATATATATCCTTCAGCAGCTAGGTCATTTCTCTTTCCTGTCTGCCTAGGAACCGGAGGTGGTCCTGCAGCGTCGGGATTAGGCCTTGAAGAGGCACTGCAGCGCTTGGTCAAAAGTCCCACTCAATAAGTGGGCGTTAAATACTTTATTTATGAAGGCAGGAGGCTGGCTTGTGAAGAACAGTCGGTGAGTCAAGCAAGGATGGGGCGTTGCAGCGCCATGATTAAGCCTGGAAGAGACTCTGCAGCGTCAGTGCTAGAAAACTAACACTTTTTCCCCTGAAAGCTGGAAATGACCTGAAAATCCCTATAAAAATAAATTAAGCAAAATAATAATAAAATACTATAAAAGCATTAGAGGATCCGATTCTCGGGTATAAATCCCACTCATCAATCATCACTTCATACAACGTGTTGTGCATAAACATCTTAACGTTATGCATAACATAATCCCCTATTTTAGGGTTGTTCATCTTAGCTTTGACATTAGAATCTGTACCAAAGGAAGTTTGGTTTGGAAGAGCTTCAAGAAAATTCTAAGTCTTTAGAACGCTCATCAACTATGGACTAGTTGAATCAATAAGGGTTCATTAGTCATTTACTAGTTTGATAACAACAACAATATAATCTCGTAAAGTGGTATTTCAACAATAATAGAATACTATGATTTGCAATTGAGAATAAACATCGAAGTAATGCTTTACAAAGAATGGAAAACTTAACCAAGACATAGGCATTGAACATTTTAAGAAACCTCGCTTGAATAATAAAGAAGCAAAGGTTAGAAAAGTTACCTAGTGTGTTCGCTACAAACTTATAATTCTCGTTCTTGAAATATCCTACATATATAATTAGGGTCACAATACTAATTAGTTACATTAAAATTGACCTTATCGATAAAATTCCCATCTTAATCACAATCTGATTATCCTAATCATTCACACGCCATGAATCTGAAATCTCTATCCACATATAACACAAAACTAGCATTTAAGCCATATCTCCAGTCCTTACTATCAATGAGTTAAACACTTTCGCAAAATCCATAGATCACACATCATAGTATCACTTTGTGATTATAATTTGTTATGACGACTTATTACATATTTTATACCTTGGTACAATCATTTAAAGAGGTTATATATACATCCCCTAAACTAAACAAATGAAGATTCTTCTCTGGGACAGATTTCCAACTAGAGCGCTGTAGTACACATCAAGCCTCGTAAACTACAAGCAGAGAGCATTCTACTGGCAAGAACGCCTAATCATGCACTTCATTCCAACGCAACCATGCTGGAACTCAAGTCCAGATTCTACAGGTTCAATTTCTTGCTCTGTTCTTAACCAAAATTTCTATTCTTTTCATATAAGAACCAAATCACACTTCTAGATTCTATAAACTCATAGAACACAAAAGAAAACATTTACAGAACCAATTCAACATCTCAAACAACCTAAATAACCAACTTTAAGAACTCCTATGACACCCCCAAATCTGGGTACTTTATTCCCACATGATTTGGTGTTCACTGTCCAAACATTTATTTCTAACTACCCAAATATAAAAAAATTAAACAATAACTCTTCCCATTAAAGGGTTACATAATTAAATCTAATAAAATCTCCCAGGTTATCTAACCTTTAAAACATTCATCAATTGTGGAAAAGTAAATAATTACATCACATAATTAAACTAAGTCTGAAAATATAAATGTCAATAGATTTATAAGTCTTCAACACTTATTCATCTTTCCTTTCCCTTTGCTAGTGGTTGGCTCATCAACCTTCTCAACTTTAGCTGCAATGGTTATAGATTTGCAAGAATGAGAAAAATAAATGCTCAGTACTTGAAAGGACATAATCACTGGTAATGAATAAACTCATTTGAATTAAATAACATATCTGAACATCGATAATCAATAACTGATACTGGAAATTATGTGAGGGTCACAAGACCAAGAACTATGTCCAAGTTTATAAGTATTTCTTTCAACTTAAACCTAAACAGTCATTAGACTGTAGGGACTCCCCATACTTAGGGTGATCAGCCCTTCGTACCATGTATTGTGCACAAACATCTAAACGCTTCCGCGTAAATAATCCCCTATAATAGGGTTGTTCATCTCAGTTTTAATATACAAGTTCGTACCAAAGTAAGTTTGGTTTGGATAAGTTTCAAGGGTAATTTAGAGTTCAACAAACATCAACTAAGGATTAGTTGAATCAAAAGTTCAATGTCAATGTGAGGGTTTAACAACGGCATGTTATAGAGTAATTATGAACTATAAATGAATAGTATGATACATCAAAGTCATACTTTAAGAATAACTTTCAAAGCATTAAAAACGTGTAATGAACTTAGCTTGAACAAAAATAATAGGTTAAGGTTACATTTTCCAATAAAGAAACAAAATTAAGAACTTTGCTCGATAGAATTCAAGAACTTGCGTAACTTGATACGCAAGACAGAATAACAACTTGCGTATTTATAAATAATAGGATAAGCTCAAAATAAGGATTGGACAACAATAGTAATTAAGATAGGATAAAGATCTTGCTTTACATAAAGAAATAATATTTAGGAATTTGCGTAATAATAATCAAGTTAGGGTAAGGAAACTTGCATAAAGTAAGTAAGATAGGATAAACTTAAATAGAGATTAGGGTTCAAAAATGTGACGCCCCCAAAATAGGTATACAACACCCATTCTGAGTCGCCAAATACATGGTACAAAAAGCAAACTACAACTTTATTAATACAATTGTCGTGCAAAATACGACAACACATACTGTGAGTTTAAATACAAATATTGTCTTCTAGACAATATCAACACTCAAATAAGTCCGCATTATAATTATTCATATACTATTTTACAGAAATAGTGAGGAATGCTAAAACATCTTTCTAGAACCATTACTCCATACCCCGACTCGATCCTGCTATGTTCTCACCTCCTGAGAAGAAAAATGGAACAAAAAGGAAAAGGGTGAGCTCAACTAGCCCAATAAAGAATATTATGACTAAGATAATATACAACAAATTATCATTAGTCTTCAACAGGAAAAAATCTGATAGAATATAATTGACAACAAGTTTTAGATCAATATTCTGCAGCGGAAACAACAATCCATTAGAAGAGTCAAGTAGAGAATGAATTCTACTATCTTCTAAGATTTAAAAGTTCATCATCAATATTTTATCCTCAGAATAACAATCAATATAAATCTTTAATCAAATATTCATATTTGCACTACAGGCCAAAGATATTCATTTGTATCACCAATGGGTCATGTTCATCTCAACACTGCTCATCTTTGCACTACGGGCCAAAGATATTCATCAGTTAATCATTCATCTTTGCACTACAGGCCAAAGATACTCATTAATATCATCATTTAAGACTGAGGATGATGAAAAATATTTTTAAAAAAAAACGAATCCAATGAGACAGAAGGACAAATATTAGGGATTCGTATAACAATTTATCCAAGATCAATAATACTTCATAATAACCAATTGTAAAGCAGAATTCAAAAATAACGATCAAAACATGGATACAATCAAAGATAGTAGCCAAAATAGACATCTTGGACAATTTTTTTTTTTGATGAATAGTGCCGTATTCGTGAATAGTGTCGTATACGTGAATAGTACCGTATACGTGAATAGTAACCTCGACACAAAAAGTTCTAAATTTGATTAAAAAGTTCACCAATATTTCAGCATAATGATATTGAAGAAAATAATATCATTTAAGAAGAAAATAACATCCCTTACCTCAAAATAACTGTGCTTCCTATAGAATATCTGGATAGAAAAGTCAAGGAAACTTGTACCAAACAGCAACTCTCAAAGTATCAAAATACTTACAAAAATACGCTCGATAATCTAGAGAGAAAAAAAAACTTGTTTCCGGTGTGATTTTCAATTCTAACTTAAGCGTCTATTTATAGGAAAATGCTAGAACGCCATAGGAGACTAAATAATAAAATAATATTATTTCTTTTTCTTTCTTCCACGCATGTGCTAAGTTGAAAATCTAGACCAACCACCTTTGAACCAAATTTCCAGCAGCCCACATGTTGTTAACCAAAGTGGGTCCCACCCATAAATTTAATAAAAATTATTTTATTTTCCGAAACTTCAATAATTCATAGAAAATAGCCCGTTTATCAAAAAAATACAAATTTTATGTCCATGCTGCCTAAAATTGAATTCTCTACAACTTTGTAGCTTTGAGTTTTTCCAAATTCCAAACAGAAAATATCCCAAATCCACAAATGGGTGATTTTAATACTTCTACTCTCACAAAATATTCGATAAAACACCTCAAGGATTAATTCCTTCATTAATAACCACATAAAATAAATAAATCCATCATTTATATCCACATCAAATAAATATTTCCTTATCATATAAATCATTAATTAATTATTCACAAATAATATTACAGAATCACAATTATGACAACCAGGCAGTTCCAAGGAAAGAGGGGGCTTTCCAATAAGGATTTCTCCTTACTGGAGCGCAATTAGGTGACTAAACCTCTCATTGACAAAAATTTCTAGACATTGCCAATAATGCTATCTAATAATATTATTCAAATAATATGAATTATTGATCAGATAATGGGAAATACTGTGCAGTGACAATTATTGAAACAATAATAATATAAACTATCAACGCAACATTTATTGAATCAATAAAATAAAATATTGAATAAAGAATCATCGTAACAATTATTGAGTAGTGCCTTCTTCACGTCATTTAATAATTAATTCAACAATACTGTAATACCGTGTATGCTCGCAACCACCACGCCATTAATCGTATTTTAACCACCGTGTATTCCAACAAAGTTAATTGATAAGAATAATTACGCCATTATTTATAAAACTCAAACTTTGTCGCTTTCTTCATCCGGCAGCTTTCAAGTTATGGGGCCCACAATTGATCGCACCGTGCATTTAATATTCCCGACAAAAAGAATATTCCACGACAAAATGAATATTCTCCGACAGAAAAGAATATTTTATAGCCACTTGCTTATTTTGTAAAATTTGCACATTTCACCCATAACCAAAGTATTATATAAAATTAACTCATTATTTTAGAATAATGAATAGAGGAAAATTTAATTTTATTATAATAAGTTGGGGTCTTATAACCTCCCCTCCTTATAAAATTTCGTTCTCGAAATTGACGTACGTACATGGTGTTTCGAACAGGTAAGGGTACCTCGCTTTCATTTTTGATTCTAACTCCCAGGTCATTTCCTCAATAGCATGGTTCCTCCACAAAACCTTAACTTGTTGTATAACCTTGGTGCGTAGTACATGCTCTTTCCTATCTAATATCTTAACAGGTACCTCCTCGTATGTTAAATCTTTGGCTATCTCGTCTGGTTCTAACTCAATAATGTGGTTCGGGTCTTTCACATATTTACGAAGCATAGATATGTGAAAAACATTATGAACACGAGACATGCTTGGAGGTATTGCGAGTCTATAGGCTACATTTTCTATTCGATCAAGAATCTCAAATGGACCAACAAATCGTGGATTGAGCTTTCCTCTCTTCCCAAATCTTGTAACTCCCTTCCATGGAGCAATACGTAACAGTACATGATCTCCAATATTAAATTCCACATCCTTTCAATGAAGATCAGCATAACTCTTTTGTCGATCCTGTGAGGTTTGAATACGTTGTTAGAATCATTTGGATCTTTTACGTAGTCATGCGTATTTAATTCTGGTCCCAACAATGTTGTTTCTCCCACCTCGTCCCCAAAGATAATCGGAGAACGACACTTTTGTCCATACAACGCCTCGAATGGAGCCATGCCTATACTTGCTTGATAATTGTTGTTGTGGGAGAATTCCACCAGTGGCAAGTACTTATCCCAACTTCCTTTGAAATCTAGGACACAGAGTCTTAATAGATCTTCGAGGATAGTCCTTTCTGATTGTCCGTCCATTTGAGGATGGTATGCCGAACTGAATCGTAAATTCGTGCCCATAGCTTTCTGTAAGCTAACCCAAAATCGTGAAGTGAATCTTGGGTCACGATTCGAAACTACGGATATTGGCATGCAATGCAATCTCACAATCTCATTCACGTACATACGAGCAAGATGTTCAAGGGAATAAGTTTCTCGTATCGGTAAGAAATGAGCAGACTTGGTTAATCTATCAACAATAACCCAAATCGCATCTATGCTTTGAGAAACCTTGGGAAGACCTGTAACGAAATCCATGGTAATGTGTTCCCACTTCCATTTCAGAATCTCAAGTGGTTGCAATGGACCCTTTGGCACTTGATGCTCCGCCTTTACACGTTGACAGGTAAAACACCTCGAGATAAACTCCGCGATCTCTCTCTTCATATTGTTCCACCAAAATGTGTGTCGAATATCATGATACATTTTGGTACTCCCAGGATAGATTGCAAACGGTGTGTTGTGTGCCTCCATCATGATTCTATGCTTCAAGTCAGAGTCGTTAGGAATGCAAAGTCTAGATTTTACTCTAAGTATTCCTTCTTCATCGATTCTTGCTTAGATAATACCTTCTTGCACTTTCTTCTTCATACGCATCATTGCATCCGTAGCTTGAGCAACTTTAACTTTATCGATTAAAGTCGGTTTGTAATATTCATGAGCATAATCAAATTGCACAAAATAAAGCGGAAGCGTGTAAAAATCGAGTTTTAAAATTTTACAAACCATATACGGATCATCCTTTATGCACAATTATTAATTAAACGAAAAGATAAAGAACAAGAATCATACCCTTGAAGATTCGAGCTTCCTCGGTACAAGTTCACCTCAAATCCTTTTTCGCGTTCAACTTGAATCCACCGGTTTGGTTCCTTCCTTTGATCAATGTTAGCCACCCAAGTGTTTGGCCTCTGGGGTGATCCACCAAGGAAGAAGAAAAGATTCAAGAAGATGGGTGTTTGGCAAAACCCTAGTTTTCTATCTCTATATAGAAAAGGGTGTACTCTCCCAACTATTGGAATTACGTATTCATTGTGTGTGAAAGTCGTCACAACCACCTCACCCATAATAAGACTCCTCTTATTTATAGATGTAGGCAACCCTCCTTAACAATTAAGGAATTGGGTTTTATTTTAATTAATTAAATTCTTTTAATTAATTAAGCTCCCCTAATCTTATTAGGAATAATTAATTAAACTCTTTTAATTAATTTGCCTCCTAATCTTATTAGGAATATTTGAGAGTACTTTTATTAATTAATTCCCAAACTCCTTTAGGAATTAAATAATAATAATAATAATAATAATAATAAGACTCCTCTTATTAATTTATATTTTAATATTTCTAAAATATTAAATAATAAATATTAAGCTATTTAATTTATTCTATCACCATAGATTAAATTAAATATACTTAACTTATTATTACGATTATGCCATTAACTTCTTAAATAATTATTCTTCCTTTTATGGTGTGACCCTTTAGGTTCTCCATATTAAACCGGTTGTGAATAAATCAATTAGAACAATTCTAATCTTATTTAAATAAATAAATTAAACTATTAATTTATTTAAATAAATAATATTTATTCTACAATAGGGATAAGCCTCCCTAGCGATTAACGACTTTCCAGATAATATAGATTTCAACATTAATCATAAAAAGAACCTTTGAGTAAATAGTTCTGTAAATGCAATTCAATCCTTCCACCATACATGTCCCAATTAAATATAAGACATGGAATTCTTGTCAAGTCTTATTTTATTTAATTATATGTATTTTGACTCTTAAATGCACAACTCCAAATAATGCAAATTAGAAACTCCTTTCTAATTTCATTACGCCTTAACCAGGACTCTTTGGGTTGTCATTTATCGAATCACATAGGACATTTCTCTTCTTTTACTAGAAGTGGTAGATTCTTTATTGATCATACATTATCTCCATGTACAACTTATTATACCCAAGCATACCCTTTGATATACCTAAGGGTCTTAAGGAATAAGTCAAAGTATAACTCATCATACACAAGATACTATGATGATCTCAAGTCCAAGGATCACTTGTACTTACTACTATCACTACGAGAATTCCTATTGACGAACAAGTAAAACTCCATTAGGTATTCCTTAGCGAGCCACGCGTTCGATGAACTTATTCTCTAATAAGCACCTACATACTTGCTTTAGTGTCTCCACACAAATGATCATGAGATCAATCATCCTCATCCAATGAGCAAACAGCGTATGTACCAATCTATCGGATTCACTAATCCCCAATTTAGTAATCCAACGATTGGGAACTATTTTAGTTTTAAGCTTTCTAAAATTTAGATCTCATTAGAATGATCATCATCATTATTCTAAAAGCATTGCTTAAAACTATGGGTTTATCACATATTATAAAACAGCATCATGTAGATAATTAAAAGCCTTTAATAAATTAATACTTTTTTATTAATAAATGAATAAGATTGTTACAAAGTATATGCTTTATCATCAAACATGATTGGCTTGTGTGCATACTATTTTCAATCTCCCACTTGCACTAAAAAAGCCAATCGTCGTGGTATCTCATACCCTTCTTCTCTAAGTGAGCGATTATCCTGTTTTGTTGGATAAGCTTTAGTTAAATGGATATGTAATGTTGTTCTTGAGAGTCCACTATCTCTATAGTGATTTCCTATCTTTCAATGATTCCTATAATCAAATGAAAGTGCCACAACACATGTTTAGATCCAAGATGAGACTTAGGAACTATTCCTAGTTACGTAATGAACTTTTCATCCAAACAATCAACTTGCGACTTCATTTATAGCTATATACTTTGTCTTTATCACTAAACCAACAACTCTTTCTTTGTTTTTGAACCTTTCATTTCAACTGCACCACCATTCAAGGTAACACTTTACCTTAAAGTGGATTTTACGTCGTCTTGTGTGCATCTAAAAAAAACTTGAGTCATTAAGCCCTCTAGTTTTAATTTAGACCCACCATGAATATGATCACATCCTTAGTGTTGGGTTAAGTACTTTAAGATGTTTTCAGCGACTCTTCGAGTGAACTTCTCCGAAATATGGTGATCAACATCAGGTCTCGTATATTTCATTGCATACATGATAGTTACTCATGCGATCTCTCTTTTATGAGTCTATGGGGACTATTAAGAGAGATACACTCCATGGCTCATCAACATGAGACATCTCTTGGAGTTTTGCCATGCTAAACGACTTTAGCATCAAATGAATATCGTTCCTTGGGTTAAGTCGAGCATCCTCTTAAATCTATCTATATAGATTTGTATCCCCAATTAAGATACTCTTCCCCAAATCATTCATGGAGGAATGTTTAGACAACTTTATCTTTCTTGATTGTAGCATTGGTATGTCATTCCTTATCCATAGTATATCAACATATAATACTAGGAATGTCACGGCGCTCCTCCTTGACCCTTTTGTACACACTAGGTTCATTCTTGTTT
This sequence comes from Panax ginseng, assembly GCA_020205605.1. Classification (NCBI taxonomy): domain Eukaryota; kingdom Viridiplantae; phylum Streptophyta; class Magnoliopsida; order Apiales; family Araliaceae; genus Panax; species Panax ginseng. Next base: position 97,413,635 of record CM035129.1, read on the forward strand.
TGATAAAATCAAACTCTTTTGATTGTCTCATCAAAATGAATGTTCCATTTTGAGAAGCTTGCTTCAATCCATTTCTCTGAGTGTCTACAACTCTTACCTCATCGTATATAAGCTGGATCATCATCTTCTATGATGTGTACCTCATCATCATCATCATCTATGATGAATCCATACCTCCCTCGGTATCTTGATACTATTCGATTTTATGATTGGTTTGTGGTACAATAGGTCTATCTACAGGTTCCTCTTATTTGACTTATAGTGTTTTGTGGTTCTTGAACTCTTCAAGATGTATTATCCTCCTCACTAGCCCTTGAATGATAAACACCTTTATCTTAGAAGGTAGCGTGTTTTCATAACAAACACCTTTTGCTAAGTAGGATTATAGAACATATACCTAAACTTACTTTAGGATGTCCCACAAATCTGTACTTGTCAAATCTTGTCCCAAACTTATCCTTTGAAACCTTTTCACATAAGTTGGACAACCCCTTATCTTAACATACTTAAGATTAGGAATCCTCCATGTCCATAACTTTTATGGAGTCTTGGGGCCGGATTTTGAGGTTACCTTTTTAAATAGATATCTGACCATTTCTAGGACATTACCCCGAAGGATCTTTGGAATGTCGGTAAAATCATTATGGACCACACCATGTCCAACAAGGTATGATTTTTCCTTTCAGATACATCAATCAATTATTGCGTATCAGGAGGCGTCCATTATGAAAAAACCATTTGAGATGATCTAGAAACTTATTGCACAAGTATTTATTCCTTGATCTAATCAAAGAATCTTAATACTTTGCCAATTTGTTTCACTTCTGAATTCTTTGAACCTTTCAAATAATTCACACTTGTATTTCAACAAATACACACATTCAACTCTTTGAATGATCATCTCCTTTTCTTATACTAGTTTGTTCAATTTGCAAAATAATTTTTTTACGTAAGTCAAGTATACAAAATCCATTAAGTAATATTCGATTCTATACAAAACATTATTATTATAAATAGAACAACAATTGTTCTTAAATATAATACCAAAAGATTTCATTGTCCAACAACAAAATGGAAATAATGTTTCTAACAAGAATGGAATACAATAACAACTTATTGACTTAATAGATTTTCTAGTAGGCATTGCTAAACTATAAGTTTCTATGGCTAATGTAACAACCTTTGCTTCATTTCCCACACATAGGATTACTTATCTTTGTTTAGCTTTCTACTTACTTGGTCCTTCATAAATCTATATTTATGATAACCAAAGTCGGTATCCAATACCCAAGTAGAACCTTGACTTAAAGAAAAATTTATTTTAAATCATGAACAAAATTTTATTTATAACAAAAACTTCACTAAGCTTCTTTGGTTAGCCTCTGCAAGATGCTTCTCTGCGTTTCTTTTCCGATGTCGGGCTTATTGCGGTGGAAGCAAACTCCTTTGCTTTATCCGTGTCGGTTTTGTTCTTATTATCCTTTGTTTTTTTGCCTTTTCTATTTACCTTCTTTGAATCGTTCTTCTTTTTTAGAAGATCCTTTGGCCCCTACCGATAAGACTTGGTCTTTCTTGGTTGGAAAGTGACTCTCAACATTTTTCAACATGTTAAGCAAATCGGAGAGGCGATATCTAGCTTGTTCATATGAAAAATTCACAACAATTGTGAAAGGAGTCCGAGGGTGAGTGCAAGATCAAATCTTGGCTCAACTCTCCATCCATGACAAAACCTGTTGTCCTAATTGATCAATCAAATTGATCATGTTAAGGACTTTTATCTGTCTTTGTAGTGTCATCGGTCATTCTAGATCGGAAGAGCTCCTTAGATATCGATATCTATCAGTCCTACTTTCCTCACCATCAACTACTTGATGTGCAGGAATATAGTAGGAGCATCCATAGTTTCATGCTGACGCTGAAGCTCGTTACTCATGGATCTGAGCATGATGCATTGAGCCAATTGTGCATCATCTTGCCACTTTCTAAAAGTAGCAATCTCTTCCTCGGAGGCATTATGCGCAACCATTGCGAGGATAGGCGTATTAAGGACATAAGATAGCTTTTTTCGATATGAGAACTATTCTCAAATTCCTTAACCAATCCATTTAATTTGATCCGGTTAATTAGCATCTAATATGCTTCTTGTGATGATAGTAATTTAGACATTGTAAAATTACGTAAAAATGAATTTGTAATTAACAACATTTTAGCATACATTCTTTTATTAATTACCAAAATAAATTAGGTCTTGTTTTAAATTGGTATCTCCCACTATTTTCTTCAAACTATATTACCCTCACTTATATAGTTAAACAAAATCTAATTAAAGATTTGCTAGTGAGAATAAGGATCCCATTTCAAATGTATATAGCCTTGTGGTGACACAACAAACTATATATAAATAAATAGGTAGACAACTCTTGTCAATTACATCAACTATGCAACTCCTTGTATTTTGCCTCTTAGATCATTTTGATCAAGTGTGTGTGCACATCCAGAACTAAAATGATCCAAGTTAAGTCCAACCTAGCACTCCATATATTCAAAAAAAAAAAAATATTGTCCTTGTGGTGACACAACAAAACAATATTGTTCAATTTTCTTTATAAGCATCAAATGTGATAAAATTAACATCTCAAAAGAATTAAGATAAGCCTTGTGGTGACACAACAAACTTATAATAATTAATTGATACTCTATTATTTTTATCATGCTAGAAAGCGGCGTTCGATATTCCAAATATCTTTGAGCAGCTTAGGACTTAATATAAAAATTTGAGGGTTTGTTATTAATTTGTCTCATCTTGTTTAGCGTATTGCATGCATATATATATATATATATATATATATATATATATATATATATATATATTTATATATATATATATATATATATATATGTTTGCATATATATATATATATATATATATATAAGCATGCACATATAGAATACTATATTCTACACTGGATTGATTATGGACTTTTATTCTAGTTTGGTTCACTAGAGCCACCAAGTGAACCAAAAGGTCAAACCCTAGGGGTGCAAAATTAATATTTAAATATAACTATTACATTTAAACTCGGGCTCCATTACAAAGCGGGTCTTCAAAGCGCTCCTTGCTCCTTGATCTCCAATTCTTCAAAATTAATTCTAACTATTCCTATTACAAAACTATTTAAAATAAATAGAAACCTTGATCGTGATCGAGGGGAAGTACATAGGAGGAGATAGAATTTACATTAAGAAAAAATTAGAGAAGGCGAGTCATGAGACCCCATTTAATAAAACTCATACATTCATGCATCCAACTAAAATAAAATCAATCACATTGGTCGATAGTCCATAATCAATCCCATTTATTATCATACACATCACCATATGCATCAATAAATAACATTCATCTCATGAATAATAAACATTCAATATATATATTGATATCATTTAATGGGCAAATTTAGTTAGTATAAAATCTAATTTTGAATCAAAATAAACTCCTTTTTTTTTAATCCAAATTTAAATCAAAATAAACCTCTTTTATTTTAATTTATCCAATTTGAATAAAATAAACTATTTTATTTTAATCAAAATCTTTAATCAAAATAAACTCCTTTATTTTAATTAATTATGGAATCCAATTCCAAGTAAAAAAAAAAAAAACTCCTTTATTAAAGGAAACACGGATTCTCTTTCTATTCACAAATAAACTCTTTTATTTTGAATAATAATATGAAATCTTATTTCATATCTAAATAAACTCCTTTATTTAAGGAAATAAATTCTCTTTCTATTCACAAATAAACTCTTTTATTTTGAATATATGATGATCTTATTTCATATCTAAATAAACTCTAAACTTTTTATTTAAGAAACATGGAATCCAATTTCAACTCCAATTAGTTATCATGGAATCCAATTCCAACTCTAATTAGTTAGCATGAAATTTAATTTTTAGCAAATTAAAATAAACTTTTTTTTTAATAAACTTTTTATTAAAATAAACTTTTATTTTAAAATTAAAATAAATATTTTATATATATAATATATATATATATATATATATATATATATATATATATATATATATATATATATATATATATATATATATATATATATATATATAATATATATATCATAAATATATATATATATATATGCTATTATATATATATATATATATATAATATATATATATTATAATATAAATATATATATATATATATATATATAAATATATATATATATATATATATATAATATATATATATAACTGTATATATGAATATATATATATCATGATATAATTATAATATGTATATATATATAAATCAATATATAATGTATAAGAATTATTTTTTTATATAAAATTTTTTTTTTTTTTTTTTTTTTTTTTTTAAAAAATAAATTTTACAAAAAATTATGTCCCAATTAAATTATTCTAAACACATATCAATATACATATCAAATTAAAATAATTAATAATTAGCATAAAGGTTTGGCTCTGATACCCTTTATTAGGTTTGTAATATTCATGAGCAATAATCAAATTGCACAAAATAAGCGGCGGAAGCGTGGAAAATCGAGTTTTAAAATTTTACAAACCATATACGGATCATCCTTTATGCACAATTATTAATTAAGCGAAAAAGATAAAGAACAAGAATCATACCCTTGAAGATTCGAGCTTCCTCGGTCTGAAGTTCACCTCCAAATCCTTTTAGCGTTCAACTTGAATCCACGGGTTTGGTTCCTTCCTTTGATCAATGTTAGCCACCCAAGTGTTTGGCCTCTAGAGGTGATCCACCAAGGAAGAAGAAAGATTCAAGAAGATGGGTGTTTGGCAAAACCCTAGTTTTTATCTCTATAGAAAAAAAGCGTACTCTCCCAACTATTGGAATTACGTATTCACGTGTGTGTGAAAAATGTCAACAACCACTCTCACCCATAATAAGACTCCTCTTATTTATAGATGTGTAGGCAACCCTCCTTAACAATTAAGGAATTGAGTTTTATTTTAATTAATTAAATTCTTTTAATTAATTAAGCTCCCTAATCTTATTAGGAATAATTAATTAAACTCTTTTAATTAATTTGCCTCCTAATCTTATTAGGATATTTGAGAGTACTTTTATTAATTAATTTCCAAACTCCTTTAGGAATTAAATAATAATAATAATAATAATAATAATAATAATAATAAGACTCTCTTTATTAATTTATATTTAATATTTCTAAAATATTAAATAATAAATATTAAGCTATTTAATTTATTCTATCACCATAGATTAAATTAAATATACTTAACTTATTATTACGATTATGCCATTAACTTCTTAAATAATTATTCTTCCTTTTATGGTGTGACCCTTTAGGTTCTCCATATTAAGCCGGTTGTGAATAAATCAATTAGAACAATTCTAATCTTATTTAAATAAATAAATTAAACTATTAATTTATTTAAATAAATAATATTTATTCTACAATAGGGATAAGCCTCCTAGCGATCAACGACTTTTTAGGATAATATAGATTTCAACATTAATCATAAAAAGAACCTTTGAGTAAATAGTTCTTGTACAATTCAATCCTTCCACCATACAATGTCCCAATTAAATATAAGACATGGAATTTTTGTCAAGTCTTATTTTATTTAATTATATGTATTTCGACTCTTAAATGCACAACTCCAAATAATGCAAATTAGAAACTCCTTTCTAATTTCATTACGCCTTAACCAAGGACTCTTTGGGTTGTCATTTATCGAATCACATAGGACATTTCTCTTCTTTTACTAGAAGTGGTAGATTCTTTATTGATCATACATTATCTCCATGTATAACTTATTATACCCAAGCATACCCTTTGATATACCCTAAGGGTCTTAAGGAATAAGTCAAAGTATAACTCATCATACACAAGATACTATGATGATCTCAAGTCCAAGGATCACTTGTACTACTATCACTACTGAGAATTCCTATTGACGAGAGGTAAAAAACTCCATTAGGTATTCCTTAGCGAGCCACGTTCGATGAACTTATTCTCTAATAAGCACCTACATACTTGCTTTAGTGTCTCCACACAAATGATCATGAGATCAATCATCCTCATCGATGAGCAAACAACGTATGTACCAATCTATCCGGATTCACTAATCCCCAATTTAGTAATCCAACGATTGGGAACTATTTTAGTTTTAAGCTTTCTAAAATTTAGATCTCATTAGAATGATCATCATCATTATTCTAAAAGCATTGCTTAAAACTATGGGTTTATCACATATTATAAAAAAACAACATCATGTAGATAATTAAAAGCCTTTAATAAATTAATACTTTTTATTAATAAATGAATAAGATTATTTACAAAGTATATGCTTTATCATCAAAACATGATTGGCTTGTGTGCATGATTTTTAAAAAGAATTGTGCTCCTTGTAACTGGTCGAATATGTCATCAATGCGAGGTAGCGGATACCTATTCTTGATGGTGATATGGTTCAATTCTCGGTAGTCAATACAAAGTCGCATACTCCCATCTTTCTTCTTTACGAATAAAATAGGAGCACCCCAAGGAGATGTACTAGGACGAATGAAATCGATGTTTAATAACTCTTGTAGTTGGACTTTTAACTCCTGAAGTTCAATAGGAGTCATTCGATATGGGGTTTTAGAAATGAGTTTTGTACCCGGTTCAAGGTCAATAAAGAATTCAACATCACGTTCTGGGGGTAGACCGGGAAGTTCTTCAGGAAATACATCAGGAAATTCTCTAACCACAGAAATATTATCCAAATCTGACTTGTCTTTATTCAAATCCATAACATGGGCTAAGAAAGCTTGGCATCCATTTTTCAATAAATGAATAGCTTTGTGGCTTGATATGACAGTGACTGATTTTAGTGGTTTAGTTGTTTGAATTTGTATAACAGGTTGGTTAGGAATATGAAAACTAATAACCTTACGAAAACAATCAATTTTGGCATGATGAGTGGTTAACCAATCAATCCCTAAAATCACATCAAAAGTAAGTATCTTTAAAGAGATAAGATCAACAGGTAATGTGATAGTGCCAACTTGGATCATGCAAGATTTATAAACTGTAGATGTAACGAAGGTTTCACCCAACGGAGTTTCAACAGATAAGTTAAAATCCAATTTCTCCGGAGTAAAGTTTAAACATTGAGCACAAGCAGGAGTGATAAAAGGATGGGTAGAACCGGTATCTAACAAGGTATAAACTTCGCAAGAGTTCAAGATTAGCTTACCCGTGATCACCTCATTCGGGTTCCTCACGTTTTGGCCAGTCACGACAAACACTCTTCTAGGAACCGCTGATTTTGACTTATCTGGGACAGCCCTTGGAGTCACCATCCCCGCTGAACTTGGTTTCACTATAGTACAACTCTCGTTTTATATGTCCTTCCTTTCCATAATTATAACATACCTTGGATTGTTGTGATGGTTTGATTTGATATATGTCCCTCTTTCCGCATTTGTAACATCTAATCAAGGTCGTTCTCCTCCCTAGAATTTGTTGTTGGTCTTGGTCTTTGCTGCTTTGATGTCTTCCCATCATTGTTGAATCTCCTCTTTCTGAAATTTCCACTTGAATAACCTCTCCTATTATCATGGCCACGATTGCCACCCGAGTGGTTATCGCCTTTGTTCGTATTTTTCCCTCCTCGCTGGTTATCATCGCTCACGATGATTTGTTGTCACCCAGATAACCTCAGTTGTGGTCCCTCGGTTGAGTATACTCATTATCTCGCTCTAATAATTGAGCCTCATTGACAACATCTCGAATATAGAGAAAATTTATGAGAGATAAGGTATTGACGAATCTCGGGTTTGCACCTCTCAAAACATCTCGTCATCGTTCCTCATTTTCTACCAAATGAGGTGCAAACTCGATAACTCGCTGAACTTACTTCGTCTTTGGGACACCGTCCATGTTGTTCTCGCTCGAAATTAATAAACTATACCTCCTTCATATGACGAAATACTTTACGGAAAGTACTTGTCATTGAACAATTTCTAAAATCTTTCCCAAGACATGTTAAGTGCAATTGGTGAGGTACGCCTTCACATCCTGATTCCCACCAAGAATCGCCTCACCACTAACATAAAGGTGGTGAATGGAACCTTCTGTTCCTCCGTGCATCCCAAGACTTGCTTGACCCATGTTTCCGCCTTAATTGGATCGGGCTTTCCCCAGAAATATGGTTGTCCCAACTCCTTGAACTGCTTGGCTGTGACAGACCGCGCGTTGCCATCATTTTTACCCGTATTTTATACACGAGTCTCCCTCGTCTGATTTTGCATGAACTGCAAAAAGCTCCTAAACATTCCATCATTCATCGTTTGCTCGGTAGTGTTATTTACAGGAGGAATATTGTCTTCTTGTTGTACGCTTCTCCGGGTTTGTGACTAAAGGTTGTTCCACGTCTCTCATACACTCATTGTTAACGCTTCTCGTGACCATTCTTAAATACCGCCATAAAACAAGGGGTAATTAAACAAATTAACATATCACATAATATCCCTATATTATGATTTCGACCAACAATTAAGCTTAGATAAGACACACTAGCGAAGGATTTACTCATCTCTCCTCCTAGTTCTATTCCCCGATCTCCGCCAAACCATATCCCTAAGCTTTGATACTAACCGTGATGCCCCCAAAATAGGTATACAACACCCATTCCGAGTCGCCAAATACATGGTATGTAAAGCAAACTACAACTTTATTAATACAATTGTCGTAAAAAATACGACAACACATACTGTGAGTTTAAATACAAATATTGTCTTCTAGACAATATCAACACTCAAATAAGTCCTCATTACAATTATTCATATACTATTTTACAGAAATAGTGAGGACTGCTAAAACATCTTTCTAGAACCATTACTCCATACCCCGACTCGATCCTGCTATGTTCTCACCTCCTGAGAAGAAAAATGGAACAAAAAGGAAAAGGGTGAGCTCAACTAGCCCAATAAAGAATATTATGACTAAGATAATATACAACAAATTATCAGTCTTCAACAGGGAAAAATCTAATAGAATATAATAGACAACAAGTTTTAGATCAATATTCTGTAGCGGAAACAACAATCCATTAGAAGAGTCAAGTAGAGAATGAATTATACTATCTTCTAAGATTTAAAAGTTCATCATCAATATTTTATCCCTGTAACAACAATCAATATACATCTTTAATCAAATATTCATCTTTGCACTACATGCCAAAGATATTCATTTGTATCACCAATGGGTCATGTTCATTTCAACACTTTTGCTCATCTTTGCACTACTAGCCAAAGATATTCATCGATTAATCATTCATCTTTGCACTACAGCCAAAGATACTCAAGAATATCATCATTTAAGACCAAGATGATGAAAAATATTTTAAAAAAAATGAATCCAATGAGATGTAAGGACAAATATTAGGGATTCAGTATAATTGTTTTATCCAAGATCAATAATACTTCATAATAACCAATTGTGAAGCGTAATTCAAAAATAACGATCAAAACATGGATACAATCAAAGATAGTAGCCAAAATAGACATCTTGGACAAAAAGAAATTTTTATTTTTTGGTGAATAAGATCAAGTATACATGAATAAGACTGTATATATCGTGAATAGTAACCCCACACAAAAATGTTCCAAATTTGATTAAAAAGTTCATCAATATTTCTAAGATAATGATATTGAAGAAAATAATATCATTTAAGAAGAAAATAACATCCCCACCTCAAAATAACTTCAGATTTCCGATCTAATATCTGGATAGAAAGTCAAGGAAACTTATATCTTGAATAGCAACTCTCAAAGTATCAAAATACTTACAAAAATACGCTCGATAATCTAGAGAGAAAGAAAACTTGTTTCTGGTGTGATTTTCAATTCTAACCTAAGCGTCTATTTATAGAAAAATGCTAGAACGTCATAGGAGACTAAATAATAAAATAATATTATTTCTTTTTCTTTCTTCCACGCATGTACTAAGTTGAAAATCTAGACCAGCCACCTTTGAACCAAATTTCCAAAGAAATTTCACATGTTGTTAACCAAAGTGGGTCCCACCCATAAATTTAATAAAATTATTTATTTTCCAAACTTCAATAATTCATAGAAAATCGCCTGCTTATCGTAAAAATACAAATTTTATGTCCATTCTCATGAAATCGAATTCTCTACAACTTTGTAGCTTTGAGTTTTTCCAAATTCCAAATGTAAAATATCCGAAATTCACAAACGGGTGATTTTAATACTTTCATTCTCACAAAATACCGATAAAACACATCAAAGATTAATTCCTTCATTAATAACCACATAAAATAAATAAATCCATCATTTATATCCACATCAAATAAATATTTCCTTATCATATAAATTAATAATTAATTATTCACAAATAATATTACGTAATCACAATTATGACAACCAGCGCCCAAGGAAGAGGGGCTTTCCAATAAGGATTTCTCCTTCATGCGCCAAGCAATTAGGTGACCAAACCTCTCCTCGATGTAACTTCTAGACATTGCCAATAATGCTATCTAATAATATTATTCAAATAATATGAATTATTGATCTGATAATGGGAAATATCGTTGTGTGACAATTATTGAAACAATAATAATATAAACTATCAACGCAACAATTATTAAATCAATAAAATAAAATATTAAACAGTAACTACTGTAACAATTATTGAGTAGTGCCTTCTTACGTACGAATCATTAATTCAACAATACTGTGCAATACCATGTGCTACTGTGCAACCACGCATATTACTGTATTTTAACCACCAGGTCTTCCAACAGTGTTAACGGTAACAATTAAGCCGTTATTTATAAAACTCAAACTTTGTCATTTTCTTCATCCGATAGTTATTCCGTTATGGGGCCCACAATTGACTGCGCCATCGTACGGATATTCCCGACAAAAAGAATATTCCACGACCAAACGAATATTCCCCGACAGAAAAGAATATTTTATAACCACTTGCTTATTTTGTAAAATTTGCTCATTTCACCCATAACCAAAGTATTATATCAAATTAACTCCTTATTATTTTAGAATAATGAATAGAAGAAAATTTAATTTTATTATAATAAGTTGGGGTCTTACAGGAAACTTGCCTCGTGCGTAGGTTAAACGATCACTACTCACGTTCACCACAAGTCATACATATACTATATGTATTGACAACACTGATTAGTTATACTAATATTAACTTCATGAGTGTAGTTCCCACTTTTAATATAGCTCATTAACTTAGTTTAAGTTTTTGTTTACTACCACAAATCACATATTACAAGACTAAAGTCTCAAATATTAAGTTTAAACAACATCACATCTTTTCATAAACATTACATTTTAGCTCTTTTACAACTTATCAAATTATCATGCCATGTCAACATATGAAAGTTAAAAATATGATATAACATCTTATTACATGTCCAACACATTATCATGTTCCTTATATTAGGTTAAATTATCACTCAAAGGACTGCACCTGCATACGTGCATCCCGACGCCCTCCGATTGCCTCCGAGTGCACATTAGTCCTAAACATGACCATTTTGACCCTTACTAACGACATCAAATTGACAAAATTAAAGAACAAAAGTTGTAGGTCTACTCGTCCTCGTTTTGGATCATCTTGAATCGTATTAATCGAAATTCGTATGAAAAAATTATGCCCATTTTAGTAAAATATATCCGGTCAAATTTTTCTAACATTTGGTAAGTCTGCCTACCCCTCGCCGGGGCGGGGGTTTTGAGCTACAAATGCCAACTGGGGTGGCATAAAATACACCAAAAACGTTCGTCGGGGCGGGGGTACCCAGTATTAGCTTTTGCAGTTCGCGAACGAACACATTAGAAAGCCAAATTAGGCCAAAAGCTCCTTTCTAACAACCATTCCAACTTACCCAAGTTGTAATAAGTTTACAGAAACATAAACTAATGTTTCTAACACGTTTCTAACCATATAAACAAGATAAACATCAAAATTTCAACCTCTAAATTCATTACTTTTACTATTTCTTCACTTTTAGACATTCTTAGCGAAATAATTTACTGTGAATTCGTTTTACAAAATAGTCCGTTTAAATCATATTTTTTTGTTTATTCATGTATTTTCACAATCAACAAACAATTAATAGTTTATTACATGAATTGAGCATCAATTTTGACTCTAAAATAAGTCATATCATATATATTTCACTGTAATTTGATTTCTTCACTTTTAAACCTATTTTCATGAATTTGATTACTCTAAATCATGAATGAATGATATAAAACATATTATAAACATCCATTAACACATACAAACTCATATTTTCAAAAATTATCCACAAAAATAAATTATAGAGAACTTTTTAGAAAATAAAAATAAAAACTTTAAAACTAAGAATTCTACCTTTGCTTTCTTGTTTAGCTTAGCTAGAAGATGACTAAAAGACTTTGATTGCTACTCCTTGTTCTTACAAAATTTCTTCTCAATTTCTCTCTCAAACTCTCTCTAGAGCTCTTTCTTCTTCTCTGTATTCTTTGCAAATAAGCTAGGCCAAGTGTATAACACGTAAAGAAAATAAAACTGATAAAAGACATAATACACATTATTAAACCATCAATTACACAACTAGGAAATCAATTTTATCAGTTTTAAAAATTTAAAAGCCATAAGGCCTTGTTTGGCAAAATACTTTTAAACCCTCTTTTAATTTATTTTTATATTACTTATAAAATATAGTTCAATTTGTCACATTTTATTTAATTAAATTCCCATCTTCAAATTTAATTAAATTAAAGTTAATAACAACTTATTAAATCAAATTGCCACAAAATTATAATTTCCTTATAATTTTATTTAATAAATTAGTACATTACTTTCACTACTAAATTAAATTAAAACAACATTATAACAATTCATTTAATCCTTATCAATTCTCTAATTTAATTATTAAATTAAATTAGAATATATTACCACATAATAATTAATTCATCACTCTTTTATTTTAATTAACTTCAAAATATTAAATTACCAATTATCAACTTAATTAACATATTACCTTAATTAAGTTAATTCTCAACAACTCATGAATTATTTATTTAACTAAAAATAATTAAATTAAACAAATATTTATTTAACAATAAATACATCAATTAAAATATTTATTTAATTTAATAAATATTTGAAATTACAATTAAAATTCTGGATTGTTACAACTCCAATTTCATATTCATGTTAATTTTCATATTTTAACACATTTAGTGAAATCAAATACTATGAATTCGTTTTTCAACCATTTAAATCTGTTTAAACTGCATTGTTTTTGTTTCTCATAGCACTAACATAATTAATTATCAATTTTAGATTTTAAACATGGATTCATAGAAAATTTTAACTCCAAATCAGGCTATAATATACATATTAAGCCAAAAACCCAATTTCTTCATCTTTAACACAAATACACGAATTTGATTACTCCAAAAATCAGTTTTAAATGATTAAACCCAAGAACATATACAACCAACATCTCAAGAAATTATATTATCAAATCTATTTTTCAAAGAAAACTTAACAAAGTATAAACTAGAATTTAAAATTTGATTATTACCTCTTGATTCTCTCTTTAGAAAAGTTAGATGGTGTGAATTTCTTGTTTAATTTCCTTCTTCCTCCTTTGATTCCACAGAACACTTCTCCAATTTCTCAGAGAACCTCTAACTCTCAGCTCTCTCTATCTCTTTGCAATATGAGCGTAAAAATGAAAATAAATTGAAGACTGAGTTTTAACGTGGTTTATCAGTTATACAAACAAGGGGTCGCAGCTGTTAAGGAATGAAAGGTCTCAAGGCCATGTTTGGCTAGCATATTTTAGGCCTCCTTCAATTTATTTTAATATTCCACCTACTATAAGGTTCATATGTCATACCCTTTAACAAATACTAATATTTTAAATTGAATTACATTAAAATTAATTATTAAAAAATCAAATTAAACCTTATTAATATAATTATTATTTTTATTTAGCCATTATAATTATAATTTTATTTAACAAATCATTAATCCTCTAATTTCATTATTTAATTAAATTAACATATTGTCATTACATTAGCATAATAAAATACGCACTAATAATAAAATTATTTAACATAAATTTAATCGATATTATCACACTCAAAAAATCAAATATTTATTTTATTTAATAAATATTTCAACAAAAATATTTATTTTATTCCATAAATATTTTTAATCATTTACAAAATTCATGATCATTACATAATCAAATTACATAAAAGTAATGGAAGTGCGATAAAATGAATTTTAAAAATTTTCATACAAACTATTACCAAGATCATACTTTGTTCTTAATTATCAATCAATAGGAAAGAGATGGAGAATCATATTCATTTCTTTGTAGAAACGAGTTTCTTCATGTACGAGTTCACCTACAATTCCTTTCATGTTCTTCTTGAATTCACCGGGTTAGATTCCTTCCTTTGATCAGCGTTAGCCACCCAAGTGTTTGGCCTCTAGATGTGATCCAATAAGGAAGACCAAGTATTCAAGAAGATGAGTATTTGGCAAAACCCTAGATTCTATCTCTATAGAATATACATACTATTCTGACTCTTGGAATTAAGTGTGTAACTTATGTAAACCTAATCCATAATAAGACTTTTTTATTTATAGATATAGGCAACCCTCCTAAATCATTTAGGAATAAGGTTTTATTTTAATTAATTAAACTCAATTAGGCTCTTAATCCAATTAGAAATATATGAGAGTGCTTTTATTAATTAATTCCCAAACTACTTTAGGAATTAAACTAATATTAATAATAAGACTCCTCTTATTAATTTATATTTAATATTTTCAAAATATTAAATAATAAATATTAAGCTATTTAATTTATTCTATCGCCATAGATTAAATTAAATACACTTAACTTATTATTGCGATTATAGCATTTACTTCTTAAATAAATATTTTTTTATGGTGACCCTTTAGGTTCTCCATATTAAACCGGTTGTGAATAAATCAATTATAAAAATTCTAATCTTATTTAAATAAATTAATTAAATCATTTTTTTTATTTAAATAAATAACATTTATTCTATAATAAGGGTAAGCCCCCTTAGCGATCAACGACTTTCCAGATAATATAGATTTCAACATTAATCACAAAAGAACCTTCGAGTAAATAGTTATCGTACAATTCAATTCTTCTACCATATAATGTCCCAATTAAATATAAGACATAAAATTACTATCAAGTCTTATTTTATTTAATTATATGTAATTCGATTCTCAAATGCACAACTCTAAATAATGCAAATTAAAAACTCCTTTCTAATTTCATTCTACCTTGGCCAAGGATTTCTGAGTTGTCATTTATTGAATCACATAGGACATTCTGTCCTTTTACTAGAAGCGGTAGATTCTTTATTGATCATTCATTATCTCCATGTACAATTTATTATACCCCAAGCATACCCTTTGATATACCCTAAGGGTCTTAAGGGATATATCAAAGTGTAATTCATCATACACAATATACTATGATGATCTCAGGTCTTAGGATCACTTGTACTTCTATCACCAGATGAATTCTTATTGATAAGAAAGTAAAACTCCATTAGGTATTCCTTAGCGAGCCACATTCAGTGAACTTATTCTTCAATAAGCACCTACATACTTGCTTTAGTGTCTCCACACAAATGATTTTGAGATCTTGGTGATCTGTTTTATCTACGTCTCCGCCTTATGTGGTTTTGGCTCTCCCAAAAATTCCGGTGGACCCAGCTCCTTGAACTGCTTAGCGGTGACCGTTCGAGAGTTGCCAATATTTCCACCTACATTTCGGACAGGAGCCGCTCTCGCCTGATGTTGCATGAATTGTATAAAACCTCTGAACATCCCATCATTCATCATTTGATCGGTGTTGTTGTTTACCTGAGGATTATTGTCTTCCTGTTGCACATTATCCTGGGTATTGATCTGTGGTGACTCAACGGTCTCCTGTGCTCCATTGCTATTCTCAACATTCCCGGATGTCATTTTCAAATACTGCCACAAAACAAGGGTTAATTGACACACCACATATTATCCCTATATTCAGACCGACCAATTAAATAACAAATAAACTTAGGTAGGTCATACTAGTGAAGGAATTATCCGTCTCTCCCCCCTAGTTCTAGTCTCACATCTTAGCCAGAGATCATATCCCTAAGCTTTGATACCAACTGTGACGCCCCCAAAATAGGTATACATCACCCATTCTGAGTCGCTAAATACATGGTACAGAGTACAAATACAAACTTAAATATACAACATGAGCTGTGAGTTTTAATACAAATAATGTCTTCTAGACAATATTCAAACTCAAAATATGTCCTCAATACATTTATTATCCCACGATTTCACAGAATAGTGAGGACTACTAAAGCAAACATCTGAACCGTCACTCCGTTCCCCGACTAGTCCCAGCTATATTCTCATTTCCTGAAGAGAACAATGAAAACAAAGTGTGAGCTCAACTAGCCCAGTAAGAAATATTATGACTAAGATAATGCCGAATAAATTATTGTTAGCCTTCAACAGTGTTAAATTGATAAAATACAATAGACATCAAGTTTAACTGCAGCGGAACAAGCAATCCATTAGAAGAGTCAAGTAGAGCATGATATCTACTATCTTCTATGATTTAAAAGAATTTATCATCAGTTTTATCACTAAGACTCAGCTTAATAAATAATCCACATCATCGAATCACTCCTGCACTACGGCTGAGGATATTCATTAGTATCACGACCACAAATTATCCATGCACTACAGGCCAAGGATATTCGTGTTTTCACCGATGGTCATGATCATGCCAACAACTGTCCATCAATGCACTACGGGCCAATGAGGATTTTTATCACATCATTTGTAACATTATGATCATGATTATACCGAATAATCTCTGGTCATAATCATGCCAAGTCTATCTATGCACTACAGGCCACATATGACTTTCAACATAATATAAGCATGAGGATGATGACAATGATATAAGAATTCAATTAAAAGAAAGCAAAGGATATATTTTTAAAGATTTATAATTTAATTTATCCAGAATTTAATAATGTTCAAATTGTCAACATGATACTGCTTTGTGAAGTAAAATTCAAGAATAATATTGTACCAAAAATGATTTGGACCGAAATTGAATCAATTTTTATCATGAATAGTAAAATTCGAAATTCTTGGGCCTACAGAGTATGGAAGAAAATATTATTTCAAGCGAATATTGAACAAAAATAACATCCCTTACCTTGAAAAGAAGAGTATTCCGACTGGTAGGGCGGGGATATTCTTGAAGAAAACTTGCACTATTTTCTACGCTCAAAGCTTTTTTAAACTCTAAAGAAATACGCTCAAGATTATAGAAGAAGAATTCTCTGATTCTGGTGTGATTTTTAATTAAAACTAAGCATCCTATTTATAGGAGAATGGAAATGATACTATTTGGACGCATAGTAAAGGAAAAGTCACAGGCGACGTTCGACCGAATTTTTTGAAAAATTTTGATTTTACTATGCTTTGTCTTATGCAATAAAATATTCTAATAAAATGAAAACTTTTAAATAAAATATAATATATATATATATATATATATATATATATATATATATATATATATATAAAACATATGCTATATAAAAAAAAATCATGGGATATACCCCCGTGATTCATCCAAGTGAATCCTCGATTTCCTCCTCCAATCTCATTACAATATATATATATATATATATATATATATATATATATATATATATATATATATACACAAAATATAACCACTCGTGACCAAAATTTGAATTCTTCCCTGACATTCATTTTTCAACATGTGGGCCCCACAAGTGGGCCCCCACCTATTATTATATATATATACCGAATAACTTTCTACCGATTATTTTGAAAAATGGGTAAATGGGAGTCCATAAAATAAGTAAAATTTATATCAAATACTTCATAAAAATCCCTCCAATATTTTTAACAACATTTATCATCATTATTATAATTCGCAATATTTAACAACCAGGTCGTTCCCAAGAAAGAGGGGGATTTCCAATAAGGATTTCTCCCTATTGGCGCACAATTAGGTGACCAAACCTCTCCTTGACAGAACTAATAGACATCGTCAATATTGCAAATAATAATATTAATAACTTTGTTGTCTCAATTAATGATTTAATAATATAAAATATTATGCAGATGATACTGTGAGAATAATTGAATCAATAATATGAGAGATATGATGCAACAATTACTGTAGTAATAATTAAGTATAACTGAGTGACTTCTCACGTAAGCATCAATAATCAATACCGTAAAATGCTACTATGCAACCACAGTGACATTCATTTCTTTAACACCTACTTATTTCAAAAGTTTAACGGTAAACTTCCGCCATTATTTTTATAAAAAGTTATTTTTGTCGCGCGTTTTCTCATTTCGACAATAATTCCGTTGTGGGGTCCACCAATGATTGTTCCATCGTACGAATATTCCCTGTTAAAACGAATATTCCCCCACCAATCGAATATAATATAACAACTTGCGTACTTTGCAAAATTTATAAATATTACCCACAACTAAAATATTATATCAAATTCACTCCTTAATATTCAAAAATGATATTTATAGAAAATTCATCTTTATTCATAAAAGTTGGGGTCTTACAACCTCCCTTTCTTATGAAATTTCGCCCTCGAAATTAGGGTGCATACCTGGTATGACGAAGAGGTGAGGATACCTTGATCTCATTTCAGATTCTAACTCCTAGGTCATTTCCTCAACATTGTGGTTTCTCCACAAAACTTTGACTTGAGGTATAACCTGGAGCATAGAATATGTTCCTTCTTATCCAAGATTTTAACAAGAACCTTTTCATACGTTAAATCTTCCGCTATTTCGTCCGATTCTAACTCAATAATGTGGTTCAGGTCTTCCACATATTTACGTAACATGGATATGTGAAAAACGTTATGAACATGAGACATATTTGACGGTAAAACGAGTCTATAGGCCACAGTTCCTACTCGATCGAGGATTAAAAATGGGCCAATGAATCGAGGATTGAGCTTTTCTCTCTCTCTAAATCTCGTAACTCCTTTCCATGGAGCAACACGTAACAACACATGATCTCCAATATTGAATTCCACGTCCTTTCGATGAAGATCATCATAACTCTTTTGTCGATCTTGTAAGGTTTTTATACGTTGTCGGATCGTTTGAATCTTTTTCGTAGTCATACGTACCAACTCTCGTCCCAACAACGTTGCTTCACCCACCTGTCCCAAAGATACTGTAGAAACGACACTTTCTTCCATACAACGCCTCAAATGGAGCCATGCCGATACTTGCTTGATAACTGTTGTTGTAGGAAAATTCCACCAATGGTAAGAACTTGTCCCAACTTCCTTTGAAGTCAAGGACATAGAGTCTTAATAGATCCTCAAGAGTTTGAATAGTCCTCTCCGACTGTCCGTCCGTTTGAGGATGATACGCCGAACTAAATCATAAATCCGTGCCCATAGCTTTTTGCAAATTAACCCAAAATCGTGAAGTGAATCTTGGTTCTCGATCAGAAACTATGGATATTGGCATACCATGCAATCTTACAATCTCGTTTATGTACATACGAGTAAGACGTTCAAGTGTATAAGTTTCTCGTATTGGTAAGAAATGAGCAGACTTGGTCAATCTATCAACAATGACCCAAATCGCATCTATGCCTTGAGAAACCTTGGGAAAACCAGTAATGAAATCCATGGTAATGTGCTCCCACTTCTATTCTAGAATTTTAAGTGGTTACAATGGACCTTTTGGCACTTGATACTCTGCCTTGACTCGTTGACAAGTTAGACACCTTGAGATAGATCGCGCTATCTCTCTCTTCATATTGCTCCACCAAAATGTATGTCGAATATCATGATACATTTTGGTACTCCGAGGATGGATTGCAAACGATGTGTTGTGCACCTCCATCATGATATTATACTTCAAGTCAGAATTGTTAGGAACACAAAGTCTGGAGTTGACTCGAAGTATTCCTTATTCATTGATTCTTGCTTCTGGAATAGCACCTTCTTGTACTTTCTTCCTCATACGCATCAACTCCAGGTCTGTAGCTTGAGCAGCTTTAACTTTATTGATTAAAGTCGATTCTACTCATATATTTGCCATCATCACGTGGGTCCCTAGAGTCTTTAACTCTATCTCCATCCTTTGCAAGTCATACAAAATGGGCCTTTGCATTGACAATAACGCACTCGTACTTGCATATGATCTTCTACTTAATGCGTTAGCTACCATGTTCGCTTTTTTAGGGTGGTATTGAATGGTATGATCATAATCTTTCAACAGTTTGAGCCAACGTCGTTGTCGCATGTTGAGCTCCTTTTGAGTGAAGAAATATTTGAGGCTTTTATGATCCGTATAGATCTCCACCTTCTCTCCATACAGGTAATGCCTCCAAATTTTAAGTATGAAGACAACAACTGCCAACTCTAGATCATGAGTAGGATAATTCCTCTCATATTCTTTGAGTTGTCGAGAGGCATAGTCTATGACTTTCCCATGTTGCATGAGAACACATCCTAACCCTTTGCCTGAAGCATCATTATAGATGACAAATCCCTCCGAGCCAGATGGTATTGTCAGAACAGGTGCTGAAATGAGTCTCCTCTTGAGTTCTTGAAAACTCTTTTCACATTCCTCGCTCCAACCAAATTTTTTATCTTTCCGAGTCAGCTAAGTTAATGGAGTAACGATTCGAGAAAACTCTTCTATGAATCTCCGATAATAACCAGCTAAGCCGAGAAAGCTGCGTATTTTGGTCACTGATTTAGGTTGCTCCCAGCTTTGAATAGCTTTAATCTTTGCTGGTTCAACAGATATTCCATGACTTGATACTATGTGCCCAAGGAATGCTACTTCCTCAAGCCAGAACTCGCATTTGTTCAACTTGGCATAAAGCTTGTTTTCATGAAGCTTTTGGAGCATCAGCCTCAAGTGTTGCTCATGATCTTCATGGCTTTTGGAGTAAATGAGGATGTCATCAATAAAGACGACTACAAAGTGATTCAAATATTCCTTGAATACTCGGTTCATTATATCCATGAAGGCAGCAGGAGCATTAGTCAATATAAAAGACATAACTAGGAATTCATAATGCCTGTACCGAGTTCTGAAAGTCGTCTTTGGAATGTCATTGGTTTTAATCTTCAATTGGTGATATTCGGAACGAAGATCAATCTTTGAAAAGAATTTTGCGCCTTGCAACTGGTCAAATAGGTCATCAATGCGAGGCAACGGGTATCTATTTTTGACAGTAACATGGTTCAACTCCCGATAATTAATATAAAGTCGCATACTCCCATCTTTCTTTTTTACGAATAGAACAGGAGCACCCCAAGGAAACGTATTAGGATGAATAAAACCGATGTCTAACAATTCCTACAGTTGGGTTTTTAACTCCTAAAGTCCAATAGGAGCCATTCGATATGGGGCTTTGGAAATGGGTTTTGTACTGAGTTCAAGGTCGATAAAAAATTCAATTTCACGCTCTGGGGTAGACCAGGAAGTTCTTCAGGGAATACGTCAGGAAATTTATTAACAATAGAAATGTTATTCAAAACTGACGTATTTTTGTTTAAATCCGTGACATGAGCTAAGAAAGCTTGACATCCATTTTTAAATAAACGAATAGCTTTATGGCTTGAGATGACAGTGATTGATTTTAATGGTTTGGTTGCTTGAATTCACATAATAGGTTGGTTAGGAATATGAAAGCTAACAACCTTATAAAAATAATCAATTTTTACATGATGAGTAGTTAACCAATCAATCCCTAAAATTACGTCAAATGCAAGTATTTTTAATGAAATAAGATCGGCAGGTAATGTGAGGGTACCGATTTGAACCAAACAAGACTTATAAACAGTGGATGTAATGAAAGTTTCTCCCAACGGAGTTTTAATAGATAAGTCAAAGTCTAATTTCTCCGGAGTCAAATTTAAACGTTGAGCGTAAGTAGGAGAAATAAAATAATGGGTAGAACCGGTATCAAATAAGGTATAGACTTCACTAGAGTTTATGATAAGCTTACCCGTGATGACATCGTTTGGGTTCTTTGCTTTCTGGGAGGTTATGACATACACTCTCCCTTGAATTATTGGTTTTGACTTTTCTAGAACGGCCTTTGGTGCCTCCATCCCAGCTGGACTTGGCTTCCTTGAACGAAAAAATCGAGCTTGGTGACCTTCTCTTCCACAATTGTAACACGTTTTGGACTGCTGCGCACAGTTTGGATTGATATGTCCCTCCCCTCCGTATTTGAAGCATATGATAGGTGGTCGTTCTCCTTCCTTAACAACGGGTGTTGATACTGATGTCTTTCCATCATTGTTGAATCTCCTCTTTTTGAAATGTCCACTTTTATTGTCTTGGCCATGATTACCACCGAAGTGGTTACCATTTATGGCATGTTGAGTCCCTCCACATTTGTTGTCACCGCTTCGTTGACTGCTACTGTAATACCCGAGAATTTCCGCGTATTATTAAATAAATATGTTAATGGAAATAGGTATTTATTTGAATATGAACAGTTTCGTGTTAACAAATGAGATAACTCAATTATATTAAATAATTGAATAAGTGAGAATATGTGGAATTTGTGGTAAACTCGTTGAAAGCCTTGTGTGGCATAGTGATGGGAAATACTAATAGTAATGTTAATCGGCGAAGAAATTATAAGATGAGCAATTAAGTAATATTAATTGTTAATTGTTGTTGTAGTATACTATTAGTTGATAATTGATGTATGGTATATTAATTATTTAATAATGAGGATTAATTAATGATTATATTAATTAATTGATGAGGGTTGTGGTAGAACATTGAATTTTTTAGTAATTAACTAATAATGTGTGATTACTATTATTTGCAATATATTATAAAGATGAATAATGATTATGGAAACCCATAAATATAGTAATTAATGGTTGGATTAATTAATATTGGTGTTAATTAAGTAAGGAAGTGCATAATTTATTTATTTAACACAAATAAGTAAGTTAGTAATATAATAATATTATATTAACAGTTATGTGCATATGAGTATATATAACCATACTATATGGTGCAGTGTGACATTTATGTGGCTATATATATTAAGTCTTATAAAACTATATTGTATGGGCATTATGATTAAATATATTGGAACTATATGTTATAAATACATTATCTATGTGACAATATGTTTGTGGGTAGGTATTAAAATAATATACCATGAGCATACTGTAAACTAGTATAAATGTATCAGTATGATAAAATGTACATGGATTATATATATATTACATTTCCATATTTCATCTACTACCTTGAAATGTTAAAACATGTTGTGACATTAAGTTATAGTATATAGTTTATATGTATATAAGAAAATAGCAAGAGTGAGAAATTGTATAACTATACATGATGGATGAGTTAGTCCCAAAATGATTGTCTCAATTACCTCTCATTTCTCATTCACGTGTAATAGTTAAAGCTAGCCGATTTCTTCTTCCAAGATTCTAGCTAGTAATCATGGGAGGGGAGTGGTGCTCATGATGCAAATTACCAACCAATCTAACAACTCCTCCATAATCATCATGCAATCCTACAATCCATGCATGAGTTTAAATTCTTGGGCAATGGCTTGGCATGGTTAATGAGTTTCCTATAAAATGCACACTTTCCTTCATCCTTTGTGTTGCTTGAATTGTTTGAGAGGTGCAATAAGGAGTGTGAGCTGCTGAGAAATTGAGGGAGTGTAATTATTGTGTTGAAGAATTCCATTAAGCTTCAAGAGGTATAATTCTACTTTGATATTCTTGAGCTTGAGTTTTGTCAAATTCTAGAATTTGTTGAATTCTCTATAAATCGATGTAGAATAGCATGCTATTATGTTATCTAAGTTGGTACACATGTTTTAGAACATGGTAGTCGATCCGTCAGCAGTGTAACATCTCTTGTTAAGGCTCGCTCGCAGAGCCATTTTTTCAATCTGTTAGTCAAGTGGCGCTTACCACGCCACTTCCATAGGCTAATACCACGCTGTCGTGCGTGGTACTTTTATTAGATACTAATTTGAGGTTTCTGATTTGTTTTGAGCATGCTATGATAGTTAGGTTAAGCCTATAAATGACCCTATCATGTGGTTAGATATTTTTTTGAACATGTTATGTTGTTTTAGCTTGATTTGAGCTAAGTTTTCAAGAAAACTTCAAGTTGTGGAAAAGCTATAAATGGTAAACTTGAATAATGCATATTCTGATCTTGCAAGCATGTTAGTATGGTTTTGAAATGCATGTCGGACATACTAACTTAAGTATATGAATTTCACATTGAAGCATGAACATGTTAGACTTATTAGTAAGCTTTGCTAATGAAAATGTGAACTTTGAACGTGAATGTTGATGTGCTACTTTGAAAGTTAGAATCTAATGATTATGAGCATGTTAGATGATACCCTTAGATGCACTCATGTATCATAAATGTATATATACCATGCTTAGGTATCGTAATTCAAGGAAATCATAAACGAAGCATATTTCAAAACAAAACGATGTTAAATACACATATGTGATATGAATACTCATAAGAAGATCTAATATGAGTTATATGACTACTTTATATGTTTAAGAATCAAGCATGTTGGACTTTGTGATTTCATAACCTTAAATGGCCTTAATTTGTTAAGATGTCCAACTTAGGACCATATCATGCGAAACGGGACCTAGATTAAACTAGGAAAATGCAAAAGGACCCTTAACATGTTAATATGTGTTATGTATGTAAGGATGTTCAAGCTAGGCCAAGAAAATAGTTTCTCAGTCCTGGTTTGAACTGGGAGCCGCACGGCCGCACATCTCTTTAGTACAAATCAGGCGCGGCCGCGCCATTTTGTAAACTTAGAAAGTAATTCCTCTGATTTCTGAAGTATGTAGCATACTAGTATAACGTCATTATGATTATGTCTGTTCATGACACACTAACAAAGGTAGCTTTGCATGTTAACACCTATCTTAGCTTGAATTGACAAAGTGTTTTAAAAAAAGACGATGTCTAACGATAGATTCGAGCTACGTAATAACATACGTATAAGGTTTCTTGATTTAGACGTGTGTGTACACTTGATCTTTATATATCAAGATTGTTTACCGAAAATGTTTAACTAATGAATATCTTATATACATATTACATTATGTTAGGATTTGAAAGAGTATTGTTAAGCGATATTTTGGTAAACTGCGCATGAGGCAAGTTCCTTAAACTTACTCTAATTATTATTGAGCAAGTTTCCTTGAACTTCATTCTTGATTGTGCAAGTATCCGAACCTTACTCTTATTATGCAAGTATAATTGCATTCATTGTTCAACGAATACCGTAAACTTATCTCTTGAATACAAGTTATATTACTTTCTCGTTCGAAAGAGCTAATATGCTTAAACCATTGTGAAAGTTATTATTCATGTTAAACTTAGTATTGATCTTGAATATTGTGAAAGAGTCGATGCCATTTGATTCGGCTAGACTATATGCATGTTTATAAAAGTTGTCCAAACCAATTGATTGGGGCAAAAACCTTAAAAACTGAGTTGGACAACCCTTTTGGTAAGGGGAGTGTATGTTGTTGGAAACCCCAACACATGAATAAATATTATTTTGGTGTTATGCATAACGTAAAGTATTGTAGACTAATCATCTATAGTACTTGATATTTTTGGACTATCAGTTTAATATTGGTAACCCTAGTGGAAGTTCAATAGTCCTTAGTGATTGCTCAGTATAAATTGTTATTCAGTTGGATACCTTGATAGTCGTTGAATTCATATACATCTGTCGATTTATATTGAATTATCATTCCTATTCAAAGAATTGTTGATATTTGTTATCCATGATATTATTCTGACACTTTGAACTATCCTAGAAATGACACTTCGATATTTCAAACCTTGTGATATTATATTCTACACCCTTGTTGTATATTACTTGCTGGGTAATTTGTGCTCATCCTTGCTTATTTAAAACCTTTCAGTTAAGGAGAAACATGGTGGTGTCTCTGGAACAGACAAGGGTAAGGGCAAGGCTACCGACTAGCTTGTCCCTTTATGTTTAAAATCTATTATGTTGTACTAAGACTATGTTTAAGCTTAAGTAGGGTTATGTAATAAGTCTTTATTCGATTTTGTTATGTAATCTATTACGTATTGTAGGTTGCGAGACTTGGGGGAATAATTATAATAAATCATTGTATATTATTCTAAATTAGATTTTCCGTTGTGAATGTATTATTTTAGCTATTATGGTTTTACCATGAGAACGTGATGAACCGAATTCGAGTGACCAAGTGGAGGTCCG
The DNA here is from genome assembly GCA_020205605.1 of Panax ginseng. Lineage (NCBI taxonomy): Eukaryota > Viridiplantae > Streptophyta > Magnoliopsida > Apiales > Araliaceae > Panax > Panax ginseng. The sequence goes on from CM035129.1 coordinate 97,440,123, forward strand.
AATTTGGGGGCGTCACAGGTTGGTATCAAAGTCGTAGTTATAAACCTTAGGAGCAAGTGTCCTTAGATTATAACTTTAGAGAACTTAGAAGTTAGGAAGGAGATAAAACTCATGTAGAGTTTTCCTTGAGAGACTTAGTGTGTTATGAAATATAACTTCATTCTATACAATGAACTTATGTTTGTTTAACATTCTAATGGAGTTGTTGTTTGTGTTGTCTTATGTTGGTGATTGTAGGGATGACTGACATGGGAGGACCTAGCCGAGTAGTAGAGGAGGAGCCGCATGATATCCACTTAGTATTTGAGACACCCTTGATAGCAGAGCCTATTTCAGTAGTAGCCCCTTTTGATGATGACGATGAGGAAGAGGTGGAGTTTGACCCTAAAGAGAAGCCTTTGGAGGAGGAGCCCGAGCTTGTGGGGGACTCCGACGAGGCTACCTTTGAGGATCAGATGTTAGGAGAGTATGAGGAGCAGATATTATAGTTGGGATGTAGAGTGGAGGAGCTAGAGGTGGAGGCTAGGGAGAGGGAGTTTGCATTCTAGAAGTTGAGGGACGAGGACCATCAGAGGCAACTAGTGATGCAAGTGATGGAGGTGGAGATTGCTCACCGTAAAGAAGCAGGGATCCAGATGGGAGCTTTGTTTCACCGAGCGGTGGCGAGGAATGTTGAGGTGGCAGGAAAGCTGGAGGAATTAGAGCAGGAGGTGTTAAGTGAGAGGGCGGAGAAGGAGGCTCTCTGAACTCAGTTAGAAATGGAGGTGATGGATAGGATTCACTTCGAGGAGAAGTGGGAAGAAGCCAATGATATGGCAGATGATCTAGAGGATGAGGTGCGGTGCAAGAGGAGGAAGATGAACAAGATGGGTTATGCTCTTCGCACGGCCATGGAGAGATTAATCGATGGGGTACATCATTACCCAGCTGAGGAAGGACAGACCCGGCATACCATAAGCCGAGATATGGTGGTGCACATCACACAGAAGGAATATCAGAGTGCCGTTGAGCGTGGGATATTAGATTGAGTCTAAAGGGAAGAGCTTATTAGTGTGGTATTTTTATTTATGTGTTATTAATATGTTGTTGTAATCTCAATCCTTTGTGTAAGATGTGAGATAGTGGTAAACCCCCAAATTTCTGAAAACTGTTAAAGGGGTAGTAAGTTGGTATGTCCCCGTCTTTTGTGATATTAGGGGAAATGTGTTATCATTTATAGCAGTATGCTAGAAAAGAACATAAAATATAACCCTTTGGCATATGAATATAAATGATCCTATTTCAGAAATGTGTTGTAAACTTATAGTTTTTTTATTGAGAAATGTCTAAGTATTATAACTAGATAATAAAATGAAAATTTTGTGATGCAAAAAATGCAGCCCAGACGTAGAATAACTGTCCCAGAAGAGTCAGTTAATGATGAGAGAGGTCCTGTAGATCCGATATAGGGACTAGTAGATTTATTGGGAGAAGCTCTGAGGGGAAGAAACGAACCCGTACCACCCGTTCCCCAAGTCAGTCCCGAAGAACGACCTTCAAAGATTTTAAGAGTGTAGGACCCCCAGTTCATGGGAACCATCGACCCGATAATTGCGCAAACTGGATCAAGGAGATCGAGAAGGCCTTCACTATAGCTCATGCAAGGGTGAAGACCGTAAGGCAATTTGCCACATACATGATGAGGGCTACAAACTATTGGTGGGAAACTAATCGCCAGAGAGCGGGGAAAGAACGATATCATGGGAGAGGTTTTCTACGTTGTTCTTCGAGAACTATTTCCCGAAAAGTATTAAGAGTAGAATGGAGGTAAAATTCCTAGAGTTAAAACTAGGTGATATGACAGTGGCGTAGTACGCAGCTAAGTTCAATGAACTAGCGCGGTTTGCAGAACACCAAGTTATGGATGAGGAGAGGAAGGCGAGACGTTTTGAACAAGGGTTAAAACCGTGGTTGTACTGTAATGCCCCAGAAAATCGAACCTTTGTAAATACTTTTAATAATGAATAAAATAATATTATTTTTTATTATTGTGTGTTGATAAGATGAATGTTGTTCTATAACCTAGACACAACAGAACGTCGTAGTATTTTAACTACGTGGATGAATTAAAGTGTTTGAATTTCTAAGACGAAAATAAAAGTTTTCCGAGAAATTTTCCGAAAAACAATATTCATCGATTTTTGCTCGAAAATTATTTTTGAACTTCCGAGAAATACGTAACGTTATAATATCAAGGTGAGATGGAGTATGTAATAATAATCTAAGTATGGAAAATGCAATATTTCGCATGCGAACTTAATTTGGGAATGTTAGGTTTATTAAGCGTTAAGGAAAGAAAGTTGTAATCGTATGATGCGTATGCATTGTACGAGGCAATGAACGTAAGTATAATACGACATATTATACTATTAAGAATGGAGAATGAAATAACATATATTACGAATTAATATACGAACTAGAATACAAGGATTATATGTATGGTATAATGATAAGGCTTTTAATTTAATGTAATGGACTTATAGGAGTGTTAGTATATTGGTAGAAGTCCAATAGAATGTGATACTCAAGCCCAAGTATTTGATATGTCATGAGTCTAAACTATTGTGGTATAAGCCCAACAAGAAATTAACTAGATTAATTAGTAAGCCCAATGAATAACTATGATCCATGGGGCAAACAATTTGTGTGATGAACAAGTGTTGTGGTTAGCAAGTAAACTTGGATGTTAAGTAATAAATAGTAAGGAGGTGGAAGTTGATGAGGTTAATAAGGAGGTGGGATGGCCTAAAAGACTAATAAGCCCTCACTTTGAGTTGCCTATAAATAGAAGGCTTGATTTTTCATTTGTTGGTTGTTCAATTTCTCCCAACTCCTCTCAAGATAAGCAACTTAATTGTTAGAGAGAATAAGCCACATAAGCATTTATAAGTCATTTCAACCTTTGCTAGATTTTCCAAAGAGAAGTGAAGTAATAGTCTTCAAGGGTAAGACTCTTGTCTATTATATCTTTATCTCTACCATGATAGGATTGATAGAGAAGTGGGATTGTATGCTAAGAACATATAAAAAGTCATTGATGAACGAACTTAAGCCAAATAAGTTGAATAAGCAACTTGAACCTAAATAAGTTGATAAACTTGTGAAGAACTTGTCATATGTTTGTCATATGATGTTAGTATGTTCAATATAGTATGAGAACTTTGATTGATGGACTTAAGTTAATAGTAAGTCATAATCATGAGAATTTGTAGTTCATAAGTTAAATAAGTCATTGACATATGAGAATAAGTCAAAACCTACTTTGTCAATAAGTTGGTGTAATAAGTAACTTGAAATGTTCATGTGAAGATTAAAATCCATTTTGAATCATTAGTAATGAGGTTTTGCCGGATTTCACACGATTGGACGATAATCGTCGAATTCGTGAAATTCTCGGAATGGAAGTCGTATTTTGTGTTTGAAGTCGGAAATGTTGGTTTTCAATGGAGACAAGTCATATTTGGCATTATAGATTTGCGGACTCGAAAATGACCGAATTCTGACTTAGAACGAAGAAACGAGCATTGAACGTTCACAAACATTTATCGTTTTCGTTAAAATGAACTAATAGGTGAAATTTTAGTAAATTCAAATAGATAAAATTCCTTCATGAATGCATAGAGTATGTAATTTGTGAACCGTAGGCTTTTGAATGAGCCAATTCGGACTTATAATGAAGAAGTTATGCGTCCAGGAAGTTCACAAAATTTAAAATCTGTAAAAAAATTTTAAGGCACAGAGTTGGCGCCGCGGCACCAACCCAAGGCCAAATGGTGGTGCCGCAGCACCGTAACAGTGTCAGGGCATACTGCTAACTCACGTCGCAGCGCGAGATGAAGAGCTAAGTGTGGCACCGCGACGCCAGTCCCAGAATTTTGACAGACAATAATGTTTACAAGTATAGAATGAAAGATAACTCAATAGTAATGAACTAAGGTGTTAATATAACATTGTTAAGGCATTGTTAGACACTTAATGTATGATGAATAATTAATTAAATATGAACGTAATGTGAATGACGTAATGAAAAGTCGAAAACCATAATAACAGATCTAAGTTAGAATTTAGATTTAGATGAAGGGCAAGATATAATAATATACTTACTTGATTATATAAGACCTAATGTGGTATGTTATATGATCATGTATTGTAGAGACTTAGAGACTTAAAGAGTACATGTGATAATCAGTAAGCAAACGATGAAGGCAAGTATTCTAACCCTTGTTCCAGTTCAGTCTGGACAAGCTTTGTAATTCATGTATCCTTTCGCATGAAGTTTTGTATGAGGAAGTCAAAGCCAATTTATTCGGCTAGACTTATGTTATGATTCTATCAAGCATGTTTAATGTTTACCAAGTTATATTGGTGTGGTTTTCAATCGAAGACTAAGTATGCTAAAATGTTTTCGTCGTTTAACGACAGTCACGTGAGGTTGCCACAAATTAAACGTATACACGTTTAATGAATGTATTGTTGATCAACATAGAGTACTATGGGCTGATCACCCAAAAGTGCTCGTAAGTAATGTCGGACTTAGTGTCAGGTTGTCCTTTTCAAAAGAACTTATGAAATTCTCAAGGTCTTGGACCAGAACTGATGTTTTATGGAATATTGTTGTTGTAAAACATTTTGAATGAAAAGAAGTGCTATTTTAAATTATCGATAGTACTTCGTAACTATTGTTCAGTTACTGAAGATATATGAGTTCTATGTTTCAAGCATGTGGTTTATTAGAATTGTAGTACTTGCTTAGCTAGCCATGCTCACTCTTGCTTGAACCATATGAACACAGCCAAGATCGAACGGACCGAAGGCTCCGACAAGGATAAGGGCAAGGCGAAGACGAACCCTTAGATTACTTATGTAATAGTATAGGTGAACGATTGTAATATATTTGATATTATGACAAGAACAAATGTATGGATTATAAAGAACCTGGGGAAATGTAATATTATTCTCAATATATAGAAGACATATTCTTTCATTGGAGACTTTTCAATTGAATGTATGTGTGAATGGTAGTACCGTGTAGCACCATCTGTCGGGTTGGAAGATACCCGGATTTGGGGGCATCACAGGTTGGTATCAAAGCAATAGGTTATAAAACTTAAGGGGGGATTAAAAATCTTAAGTCATAACCTTAAGAGAGGTCAAAGAAGTAAAAGAAGAAAGTAACCTTATAAAAATGCATTATGATTATATTATGTGTTTTTATTATTCTACTGACGTGTACTAATCAACTTAACTGTTTTGTGTAGATGTCAGGAGTAAATGGAATGTATGTAGATGGTCAAGCCATTAGTGAAGAATCGATGAACCAAGTAGAGGTTATACCAAACCCCATAGCGACAGAGCCTGAAGTTGTGGTTATTGAGTCTGGAGACTTAGATGATGCTGACTACATGTCAGTATTCGACGGGATGATAGAGGAGGAAGTAGAGACAGTGTCCTTTAATCCAAAGGTTATAGCGCAAATGGAGAGATAGCTCCCGGGGGTCGATGATGTCTCTTTTTATGTCAGTGTTGGATAGAAATATCCATTACTGTCAGGAAGTCAAGGAGCTGAAAGAAGAGCTCCAAATGGTTATAGAGGACAAGACTAATGTCGAGTCCATATGGGAGCAAGAGGACAACGAGAGGATTTTGGCTAAGGACAAAGTCCACGATTTAAAGCACGAGGTCTTTGAGCTCAAGGAGGAGCTAAAGACCAAGGTACAGAAGATAGGGAGGATGTCCTGTATCTATAGGAGTTCTTATACAGATTTCCAGCAACAAGTAGCTGGATATCCTGTGGAGGTGGGGCAAACAAGGCATACTATTAGCCGTGATATCATTGCCGGTCTTGCCAAGGCAGATTTCGAGAATGCCTTGAGGCAGATGTAGACTAGTAGTAGTTAGAGTAATATGTAAATATTTTGTAAGTAGTAGTGACGTAAAACCCTTTTTGTATAGTAAAGGGTAGTCTTTTGTATAAGCTTAGGCTATGTATGTAACCGATGTAGTATTATACTACGAAGAATGAATATAAGTCCTTTTTATGGAAAGCAGTGAGTAATGGATGTTGGAGTTATTGTTTAATATTAAATGATAACTAATAAAGAAAGGAATAATAACGAAATGTGTTTACTATATCAGCAAAATGACGCCGAGAAGAGTGCAACGTAATCAAGGTGCTAACGTGAATCAACCGGAGGGAGGTTCTTGTTAACCGATGACGCAGAGTTTGTTAACTCACATAATGTACCATTTAATAGAACAGGGGCTAATATCCCCGTAAATCCAAGAGTAGAACGAGCTACTACCTTTAAGGATTTCAAGAGCGTTGGTCCGCCGGAGTTCAAAGGAACTACGAACCCTATTGAAGCCCAAACGTGGGTTAAGGAAATAGAGAAGGCATTTGTGATACAAAATGTCGACGAGGCCCAAAAGGTTGCCTTTGCAACCTATATGATGAAGGGAGAGGCCAAATTTTGGTGGGAAGTCAATAAGGCTAGGGCCGAGATAGCGAATCTGACGTGGGAGAGGTTCAAGGAGATATTCTTCGAGAACTACTTTCCCACGAGCATGCAAGGGAGGATGGAGATGCGGTTTCTCGAGTTGAAGCAGGGGGACATGTCAGTTCCCAAATACGCCGCCAAGTTTAATGAACTAGCGAGGTTCGCTCCACACCAAGTGGATACCGAGGTTAGGAAGGCGCGACGGTTCGAGCAGGGCTTGAAACCCTGGCTCTATAACCGTATTTCAGTGTTTCAAAGTACTTCTTTTGGAACCATTTTAGAGAAGGCGATAATCGTCGAATGTGGTAGCGAGGCGTTGAGCCAGTACCACAAAGATAAGAAAAATAAGGGGAAAGTGGATGGGGGAGTAAAGATCGAAGGAGCCAGCGGGAGTGGCGAGGGTCAGAAGAGGAAGGTATTTAACTCTGGGAATACCGGAGTGAAGCAAGGAGACCCAAAGAGGAGGATGGAGGCCTGCAAGACCTGTGGGAAGACTCACTTAGGAGTCTGTCTCAAGGGGAAGGTCGTCTGTTACAACTATGGACAGGTTGGGCACATTGCGCCTAACTATCCAAGTCCGAAGAAGAATCACGGATGCTTTATATGTGGGTCAACTGACCACATGGCAAAGAACTGCCCGAAGGAGGGAACGGACGGGAACCGGGGCACAAATAGCGGTAAGTTAGCTATTGGGGGTCCAGCGCAGTCGGGTAGGCCGATGGGTCGTACCTTTAATATGAAGTCCAAGATGCAGTTGTATCGGGGGACGTTGTCACAGGTATTATTCTGATCAACGACATAAATGCTTACGTTCTGTTTGATTCGGGTGCTACTTGTTCGCTTATAGCGTGGATTTTGCTAGACGATTAGGATTACTTCCCAAAAGTTGCCTATACCTTTAAATATTAAGGTAGCAAATGAAGAAATAATTCTGCCAAGATGTTCATAGGAGTTGTTGCGTAGATATACTGAGGTTATAAATTATCGGTAGATTTGATACTGATAAAGTTAGGAGAAATTGATGTAATTCTCGGAATGGATTAATTAGTGAACCATGGGACAATTATAGATTGTCAAAAGAAATGTGTAAACATTAAAACGTTAAGACAACCTCGGGTAGTATTTTATTACGATAATAGATTATCGGGATGTTCGTGTTGTCTAACCATGACACAAACTAGGAAATTACGAGGAAGGGATGTGTAGGTTACCTGTGCCATGTTGTTGATACCCAGAGGGTGGTAGCAACCATGGAACAAATACCTATAGTGAGAGAATTCGCCGATGTATTTCCGAATGAATTGTCGGGTCTTCCGCCGGATAGGGAGATAGAGTTTGTAATAAACATTGTGCCAAGAGCGGTACCAGTTTCCAGGGCACCGTATCGCATGGCGCCAGTGGAGATGAAGGAGTTGATGGTGCAGTTGCAAGAACTGTTAGACAGGAAGTACATTCAACCGAGTGTTTCACCATGGGGAGCACCGGTACTGTTTGTCAAGAAGAAGGACGGATCGTTCAGACTTTGTATCGACTATAGAGAGTTGAACAAGTTAACGATAAAGAATAAATACCCATTGCCCAAGATCGATGATCTCTTTGATCAGTTGAAAAGGGCTAAGTATTTGTCAAAAAAAGATTTAAGAACGGGGTATCACCAATTGAAGGTTAGGAAGGAGGATGTACCAAAGACAACATTCAGGACTCATTATGGTCATTACGAGTTTCTGGTGATGTCATTTGGGTTGACAAATGCACCAGCTGCATTTATGGATATGATGAACAGAGTGTTCAAATAATATTTGGACAAGTTCGTCGTGGTGTTTATAGATGATATTAGTCTATTCTAAGACGCCAGAAGATCATGATGAACACCTAAGATTAGTGTTGGAGACACTAAGGAAGGAGAAGTTGTATGCGAAATTCAATAAGTGTGAATTTTGGTTGGAGAAGGTACAATTTTTAGGTCATGTCGTTGACCATGAGGGGATTTTAGTAGATCCAGCGAAGGTGGAAGCCGTGATGAATTGGGAACAACCAAAAACGCCGACTGAGGTGCGGAGTTTCCTAGGGTTAGCGGGTTACTATCGGAGATTCATCCAAGATTTTTCGAAGATAGCTACTCCGTTGACTAACTTGACGAGGAAGACGGTAAAATACGCTTGGACTGACAAGTGTGAGGACAGTTTTCAAGAACTGAAGAAGAGGTTGAGTGAAGCACCTTTTTTGTCATTGCCTGATGACACAGGAAATTTTGTAGTTTATAGCAATGCTTCACATAGAGGACTTGGTTGCGTGCTCATGCAGCATGGCAAGGTCATTGCGTATACATCTAGGTAGTTGAAGGATTATGAGAAAGTTTACCTACTCTCATGATCCAGGCTGGCCGTAGTAGTTTTTTTTTCTAAAGATATGGCGACATTTTCTTTATGGAGAAAATGTGAGATATACATGGACCACAAGAGTCTAAAATATATCTTCACACGAAGGAGTTGAGATGGATGGAGTTGATAAAGGATTACATTTGTGAAATCTCAGTATCACCACAGAAAAAGCCAATGTAGTTCTTGACGCCTTAAGTAGGAAGGGTTAGGAAAAGTTGTCTTTGTTAACGGCTCAAACTGAGTTAATAACAGAGATGGCTAGGATGGAGTTGGAAGTGAAGCTGCCAAGTGAAGTAGGACAAATGTTGTTTACGACGGAGATGCAATCTACTATCGTAGAGAGAATCAAGGAGGTGCAGCTCAAAACTGATGAGTGTGACCGAGTAAAGGAGCGGTTAACCAATGAAAAAGAGACTAAGTACAGATCTTGATAATGAGGGATTATTGAGATTTGAAGGAAGAATTTGGGTTACGAATGAGGCGAATTAAAGGAGCAAGTTCTACAAGAGGCTCATAGTTCAAGGTTTTCGATTCATCTGGTAGCACTAAGATGTATCAAGATCTTGATAGAGTTTTGGTGGTAGAACATGAAGAGAGAGAATAGCCGAGTATGTGATTAGGTGCTTGACTTGTCAAAGAGTTAAGTAGAACATCAACGACCAAGTGGCTTGCTACATACGATCGTTAGAAATTCGAGAGTGGAAATGGGAGAATATCACGATGGATTTTGTGGTAGGACTTCCGACTACAACGAAAGGATATGATGCGATTTGGGTAATAGTGGACCGGTTGACGAAGTCGGCTCACTTTTTGCCAATTAGGGTCAAGTATAACTTAGATCAGTTAGCTAGACTTTATATTAAGGAAATAATTTCCAGACATGGAGTACCAATATCGATTGTGTCAGATCGTGACCCACGATTCACATCGAACTTTTGGAGGAGTCTACAAAAGCATTTAGGAACGCAGTTGAAGCTGAGTATGGCGTATCATCCACAAACGGATGGACAGAGAGAGAGAACAATTCTGACGTTAGAAGATATGCTAAGATCTTGCATCATGGATTTCAAGGGTAGTTGGGATGATCATCTACCATTAGTGGAGTTTGCGTATAACAATAGTTACCATGAAAGCATAGGTATGCCGCCTTACGAAGCTTTGTATGGGAGGAAATGCAGAACACCATTGTATTGGGATGAGGTAGGAGAACGCCGAATGTTGGGACCAAAATTGGTACAACAAAGCAATGGACATTATCAAGATGATACAAATCGTCTGGTAGCGACTCAAGAGCAGATATAAAAAGTTCTGGATTCACATAGAGAGAATAGAGAATTTGAAGTAGGTTCAAGACGTATTTCTAAAAGTATCTCCCTAGAAAGGAAAGATACATTTTGGAAAGAAAAGGAAAGTTAAGTCCAATGTTTATAGGACCTTTTGAGGACATAAATGAATACATAATGTATTTCATGTATCGGTATTATTACGTCTTTATAAGCGGGATTATAAGCACGTGATAGAATATGAACCTATTCATATCGAGAAGGACTTAACGTCTGAGAAACGCCGATTCAAATTGTCGATAGAAAAGAACAAGTTCTGCGAAATAAAGTCATACCTTCCGTGAAGGTGATATGGAAGAACCACGATCGCGGAAGAAAGCAACGTGGGAGTTAGAAAAATGATGAAAAGAATTACCCTCAATTATTTGTGTAAATTGTTTTTAGCGAGATTCTGGGGACAGAATCCTTATAACGGGGAGAGAATGTAACGCCCCAAAAAATTGAACCTTTGTAAATACTTTTAATAATGAATAAAATAATATTATTTATTATTATTGTGTGTTAATAAGATAAATGTCGGTCTATAACCTAGAAACGTCGGAATGTCGTAGTATTTTAACTACGTGGATGAATTAAAGTGTTTGAATTTCTAAGACGAAAATAAAAGTTTTTCGAGAAATTTTCTGAAAAACACTATTCATCGATTTCTGCTCAGGAATTATTTTTGAACTTCCGAGAAATACGTAACGTTATAATATCAAGGTGAGATGGATTATGTAATAATAATCTAAGTATGGAAAATGCAATATTTCGCATGCGGACTTAATTTGGGAACGTTAGGTTTATTAAGCGTTAAGAAAAGAAAGTTGTAATCGTATGATGCGTATGCATTGTACGAGGTAATGAACGTAAGTATAATACGAAGTATTATACTATTAAGAATGGAGAATGAAATAACGTATATTATGAATTAATATACGAACTAGAATACGAGAATTATATGTATGGTATAATGATAAGGCTTTTAATTTAATGTAATGGACTTATAGGAATATTAGTCTATTGGTAGAAGTCCAATAGAATGTGATACTCAAGCCCAAGTGTTTGATATGTCATGAGTCCAAACTATTGTGGTATAAGCCCAACAAGAAATTAACTAGATTAATTAGCAAGCCCAATGAATAACTATGATCCATGGGGCAAACAATTTTTGTGATGAACAAGTGTTGTGGCTAGCAAGTAGACTTGGATGTTAAGTAATGAATAGTAAGGAGGTGGAAGTTGAGGAGGCTAATAAGGAGGTTGGATGGCCTAAAAGACTAATAATCCCTCACTTTGAGTTGCCTATAAATAGAAGGCTTGATTTTTCATTTGTTGGTTGTTCAATTTCTCCCAACTCCTCTCAAGATAAGTAACTTAATTGTTAGAGAGAATAAGCCACATAAGCACTTATAAGTCATTTCAACCTTTGCTAGATTTTCCAAAGAGAAGTGAAGTAATAGTCTTCAAGGGTAAGACTCTTGTCTATTATATCTTTATCTCTACCATGATAGGATTGATAGAGAAGTGGGATTGTATGCTAAGAACATATAAAAAGTCATTGATGAACGAACTTAAGCCGAATAAGTTGAATAAGAAACTTGAACCTAAATAAGTTGATAAACTTGAGAAGAACTTGTCATATGTTTGTCATATGATGTTAGTATGTTCAATATAGTATGAGAACATTGATTGATGGACTTAAGTTAATAGTAAGTCATAAGCATGGGAATTTATAGTTCATAAGTTAAATAAGTCATTGACTTATGAGAATAAGTCAAAACCTACTTTGTCAATAAGTTGGTGTAATAAGTAACTTGAAATGTTAATGTGACGATTAAAATCCGTTTTGAATCATTAGTAATGAGGTTTTGCCGGAATTCACACGATTGGACGATAATCGTCGAATTCGTGAAATTCTCGGAATGGAAGTCGTATTTTGTGTTTGAGGTCGGAAACATTGGTTTTCGATGGAGACAAGTCATATTTGGCATTATAGAGTTGCGGACTCGAAAATGACCGGATTCTGACTTAGAACGAAGAAACGAGTATTGAACGATCACGAACGTTTATCGTTTTTGTTAAAATGAACAAATAGGTGAAATTTTAGTAAACGAAGTCAAATAGATAAAATTCCTACATGAACGCATAGAGTATGTAATTTGTGAACCGTAGGCTTTTGAACGAGCCAATTTGGACTTATAACGAAGAAGTTATACATCCGGGAAGTTCACAAAATTTAAAATCTGCAAAAATTTTCTAAAAGATGCGAGTTGGCGCTGGCTGATTGAACCCAAGGCCAAATGGTGGTTCCTAACGCCTGAATAACGATGTCGTAGACATCTGCTAACTCACGCCATGATGCGAGATGAAGAGCTAAGTGTGGCGCCACTATGCCAGTCCCAAAGTTTTTACAGACAAGAATGTTTACAAGTATAGAATGAAAGATAATTCAATAGTAATGAACTAAGGTGTTAATATAACATTGTTAAGGCATTGTTAGACACTTAATGTATGATTATTAAAGGTTAATAATTAATTGAATGTGAACGTAATGTGAATGACGTAATGAAAAGCCGAAAACCATAATAACAAATCTAAGTCAGAATTTAGATTGAGATGAAGGGTAAGATATAATAATATACTTACTTGATTATATAAGACTTAATGTGGTATGTTATATGATCATGTATTGTAGAGACTTAGAGACTTAAAGAGTACGTGTGATAATCAGTAAGCAAACGCTGAAGGCAAGTATTCTAACCTGTGTTCCAGTTCAGTCTGGACAAGCTTTGTAATTGATGTATCCTTTCGCATGAAGTTTTGTATGAGGAAGTCAAAGCCAATTCTTTCGGCTAGACTTATGTTATGATTCTATCAAGCATGTTTAATGTTTACCCAGTTATATTGGTGTGGTTTTCAATCGAAGATTGAATATGCTAAAATGTTTTCGACGTTTAACGACAGTCACGTGAGGTTGCCACAAATTAAACGTATACACGTTTAATGAATGTAGTGTTGATCAACATAGAGTACTATGGGTTGATCACCCAAAAGTGCTCGTAAGTAATGTTGGACTTAGTGCCAGGTTGTCCTTTTCAAAAGAACTTATGAAATTCTCAAGGTCTTGGACCAGAACTGATGTTTTATGGAATATTGTTGTTGTAAAACGTTTTGAATGAAAGGAAGTGCTATTTTAAATTATCGATAGTACTTCGTAACTATTGTTCAGTTACTAAAGATATATGAGTTCTATGTTTCAAGCATGTGGTTTATTAGAATTGTAGTACTTGCTTAGCTAGCCATGCTCACTCTTGCTTGAACCATATGAATACAGCTAAGATCGAATGGACCGAAGGCTCTGACAAGGATAAGGGCAAGGCAAAGACAAACCCTTAGATTACTTATGTAATAGTATAGGTGAACGATTGTAATATATTTGATATTATAACAAGAACAAATGTATGGGTTATAAAGAACCAGGGGAAATGTAATATTATTCTCAATATATAAGACATATTCGCTCATTGGAGACTTTTTCAATTGTATGTGAATGAATGTGTGTGAATGGTAAGCACCATCACCATCTGCCTCAATGGGTTGGAAGATACCCAGTTTGGGGCGTCACATGTACAATAAGGTATCGATCTTCCAGTTGATTCCTTTACGACATTGTTGAGAAGGCGTCATTCATGGAAGGTGGCAATGAGGCCTTAAGTCTATATCATAAGGAGAAGAAGAACAAGAACGCTGGTAGTGAATGTTGGGTAAAATCTAATTACGCACAACACGCAAGTATACGTGGTCAACAAGTAATAGAGTGATAAGTAGAGTATCGCTCCCCACAGACTAACTAACATGCATAACCTTAACTTACAATTACCTATTCCCTATTAACCCTAATTTTATTAAACAAATCAACTCAATGATTATAACTAATGATTCTAAATTAAATAACAATTAAACTATCACAAAACAATCACAAATATCAAAATTTAGAATTCCAACAATTAATGGAGAATTAGACTTATGATTTCACCCTAAGCTTCACTCTAATTTTAACACCTTTATTCCAATTCAATGCATTATACCAGTTTATTAATCAAGAACACGAAAGTAGTATTAACCACCTCTTGATGCACTAATACCGCATTAACGTCAATCCACAATTAAGATAGAAATCCGTTAAACACCTTAATCAACTAACCCACTATATCTCTATGTGAATTACAATTGAAGAAAGTTTAAGAATAAGTTCTTTATCTGATTACATGCGATGTCAAGCATATCTCTACCTTAACATTCATCAAGATTAAGCTATTCACAAAATCATGAACACATGCTATATTAATTAGGTCTAGATTTGAATATCCTCTCTTGATTCCATCCAATTCCAGAAAGAACTGTTGATCAGGCAATTCATAGATTCAAGCTCAAATCAATATAGATAAACTGACGATAGATTATTAAATTAGAACTTAAAGTTTACAAAATCATCGATTCTCTTAAAGATCCATCATAAGCCTAAAAAGTGAATTAGTTCATGTCAAATGAAATAAATACTGAATATATCATAGAAATCATTCTCCTAATTACAAATAATAGCCTAACATGAAGAATATTGAAAAACACCCTTCACGTAGCCTACAACCGCAATCGTCTTGAAAATCCCCTCGAAATACTCCTCCACACTTGCTCTCAAAAACTCTGATTAGATCTTCGTAATATGCCCCGTTATGTTCAAGTTGTTGTTGATAGAGTAATAGATATCTAGCATACAAGCTCCAGCCAAAAATCCCTTCAATTAGACTTCCATTGTCATGCAATTACTAGAAACCATGCTTAAGAAGAAGTTTAATCAAAGCAGACAACTTCAGATCTACACTTCTCATTTCCTGTGATGGTTCATGATTAATAACGCCACCATTGCAACGTGCCCTTCCTTCTGTCTAGCTCGAATGAAGACCCCCACCCCTGCCGAAGTGTAAAGGCAATGATACCACCTACCAAGACTATGCTTCTACTAAACAATTATGAAGACCCCATACCTTGTGCCATGTCTTGTCTTCCGCTAGATAACTCGATGATTTTCATGTTTGTACTCGGTTTACATTTAATTGACCTCAAATCATCCCAATTAATTCCACATATCCGTAAAAATGCCTCAACAACCATCCTACACAAGAAATAACATAAAATAAGTAAAAAGGAACATGACCACAAGAATTTAGCAACAAATAAGCATGAAATGGATATTGAATCGCGTATATAAAATCCACTTATCAGTGAACATTGTGGAGGGAGTAGCAGCGAAGGAAGTAACTCCGAAAAAAGGAAATGGGAAAACAATAACAACAACAGAAACAATAACCAAGGTGGGAGTCACCAGAGAAACTTCAAGAAGAGGACCGAAGCTTGAAACAAATGTGGAAGAAGCCATCAGGGAGAATGCTGGAAAAGGAAAAGCACTTGCTATAATTGCGGCCAAAAGGGGCACATATCACCAAATTGCCCAAAGCCGAAGAAGATCAGAGGATGTTTTGCTTGTGGATGAACAGAGCACCAGATAAAGGAATGCCCGAAGAAAGGAAGCGGTGGAGCTGGCGAAAGCCAAGGAAGAGGAAGTAAGTTGATGATTGGTGGACCTACGCAACCTAACCGATCGACCGCTTGAACCTTTAACCTGACCATCCAAGACGCCGTAGCTGCAAAGGACTTGGTGTCAGGTATAATCCTAATCAATAATATAAATGCTTATGTATTATTTGATTAAAAGTGCCACACTGCTCGCTTATGATCTCAAGAATTTGATAGTAAACTTAGTACACCCCGAGAACGTTTAGAAGATCCTTTGAACATAGAAGTTGCGAATAAGGAAATAATCCCTGTAGAATACGTCTATCGAAATTATCGCACAAATATTAGAGAACATGAACTGAGCATATACTTGATTCCTATTAGATTAGGAGAATTCGACGTAATATTGGGGATGGATTGGTTATATAACCATGCAGTAGTAGTTGACTGTTAGAACAAATGTGTGAACCTTCAGACTTCGGGTACGTCTAAGGTAGTGTTTTATGGTAGCTCATCGCTTAAGCAATCGTGTTGCGTTACGATGATGCAGGCCAAGAAATTATTAAAGAAAGGATGTGTAGGTTATTTAGCTTACGTTGTGGATACTCGAAAAAAGGGAGTAGAGATTAATGATATACCCGTAGTGAGTGAATTTCAGGATGTGTTTTCGACGATCCGCTGGCATCCCGCCGATGAGAAATCGAATTCGTAATAGATTTAGCACCTAAATCGGCACCAATTTCGAAAGCTCCATATCGTATGGCGTAGGTAGAAATGAAGGAATTGATGATACAACTTCAAGAGTTATTGGATAAAGGTTATATTCGGTAAAGTGTGTCTCCTTGGGGAGCACCAAAGTTATTCATTAAGAAAAGGATGGATCGATGAGGCTCAGTATCGATTATCGAGAATTGAATGAGTAACGATCAAGAACATATATCCATTACCAAGGATAGATGACTTATTTGATCAATTAAAGGGAGCAAAGTGTTTCTCGAAGATCGACTGCATGGACGGGATATCTTCAACCGAAAGTAGTGGATGAGGACATACCAAAGACTCATTTAGAACTCAAGTATGGACATTACAAGTTTTTGGTAATGTCATTTGGTTTAACTAATGCTTTAGCAACATTCATGGACTTGATGAATCGAGTTTTCAAGCCATATTTGGATAAATTTGTAGTAGTTTTCATCGACGATATTTTAATATACTCGAAGACGGAGGAAGAACACGCCGAATATCTGAAGATTGTTTTGGAGACACTACGAAAGGAGAAGATGTATGCAAAGTTTTCTAAGTGCGAATTTTGGATGAAGAAGGTTCAATTGTTAGGCCACGTGGTGGATGAGAATGGAATCTCGATGACCCCTAAAATGGTCAAAGAGGTAAGTAATTGGGAACAACAAAGAACTCCAACGGAGGTGAGAAGTTTCTTAGGGTTAACTGGATACTATCGAAGATTCATCCAAGATTTTTCTAAGATAGTGACCCTGTTAACTAATTTGATGAGGAAGACGGTGAAATTTGTATAGACCAACAAATGTGAAGAGAGTTTTCAAGAGTTGAAGAAGAGATTAAGCGAGGCACCTGTATTATCATTACCAAATGATACGGGAGGATTTGTGGTGTACAAAGTGATGCGTCGCAAGGTCATTGCATAAAGTCATTCGTATGCACAACAATTGAAGGATTACAAAAATGATACCCTACTCATGACTTAGAGTTAATGGTGTTAGTTTTTGCGTTAAAGATATGGAGACATTATTTGTACGGAGAGAAATTTTAGATATACACGAACCACAAAAGTCCGAAATATATCTTCACACAGAAGGAGTTGAATATGCATCAGAGGAGGTGGTTAGAGTTAATCAAAGATTATGAATGTGAAATTCTTTATCACCCGGGGAAGGCAAACGAATTCTTAAGCGCTCTCTGACAAGAAAGGAAGGGAGAAATTGTTTCGACTGACAACTCAGGAGGAGTTGATAAGAGATATGGAGAAATTGGAAATAGAAGTGAGGGGACCTGAGAGGTCTGCAAAAAAGTTATTTGTAATAGAAGCTTGTCTGACATTGTTGGATAGAGTAAAGGAAGCCCAGGAAAGAGATGGGGAATGTGAGAAAATCAGGAGGAGGATCACGAAAAAAGAAGAAGAAAAATTTTGAATAAATAAAGATGGTATCTTAATATTTGAAGGGAGAGTGTGGAGTATTTGCAAGCGTTGGTAGGAGTTAAGAGAGGAGATTTTGTATGAGGCTCATAATACGACGTATTCCATTCATCCGGGAGGCACAAAGATGTACCGGGACTTGAAGAAACATTTTTGGTGGCCAAATGAACGAGAAATTGCAGTACGTTAGTAGATGTCTTATGTATAAAAGTAGCGAAGCATCGGTGACGAAAGTGGTTACTACAACCATTGGAAATACCAGAGTGGAAATGGGAGCATATTACGATGGATTTCCTGGTAGGACTTCCAGTCATACAGAAAGGTTTTAATTCCATTTGGGTCATCGTGGATCGACTTACAAAGACTGCACATTTTCTACCTATCAAGATCCGCTACAGTTTAAATCAACTAGCGAGTCTGTACGTAAAGGAAATCGTTTCACGACATGGAGTGCCGATGTCGATTGTTTCTTACCGAGACCCGCATTTCACATCAAAATTCTGAAAAGCTTGCAAGAGAGGATGGGAATACAATTACGGTTGAGTAATCGCTTATCATCCTCGAGATAGATGGACAAAGTGAGTGAACAATACAAACGCTAGAGGAAATGCTTAGGACTTGCGTGATGGACTTCAAGGGAAATTGGGACAACCACCTACCCTTAGTCGAATTTACGATAATAAAAGTTACCATACGAGTATCGGCAGTGCCACCGTATGAAGCTCTTTACGGAAGGAAGTGCAAAATGCCTTTATGTTGGGACGAAGTCAGAGAACGACGAATACTCGGACCAGAGTTAGTACAACAAACCACAAACGTGGTAAAAGTGATAAGGGCTAGACTTGTAGCAGCTCAAGATCGCCAGAAAAAGTACGCAGATTTACATCGACAAGACCGAGATTTTGAAGTCGACGGTTTTGTATTCTTGAAAGTATCTTCATGGAAGGGAAAAAATTTTTGGAAAGAAAGGAAAACTGAGTCCAAGATTCATAGGACCGTTCGAGATACTAAAGCGAGTGGGCGAAGTAGCGTACAAAGTTGCACTACCACTTGAATTGGAGCACATCCATAACGTGTTTCACATATCTGTGTTGCGCCCGTACAAGCCTGACTACAAGCACGTGATTTCGTATGAACTCATTCAAGTGGAGAAGAACTTAGCGTATAAAGAAATTCCTGTCCAAGTTCTAGATAGGAAAGAGCAAACTTTAAGAAACAAAGTCATTTCTTCTGTAAAAGTGTTTTGGCGTAACCACGATGTCGAGGAGGCAACGTGGGAGTTAGAAGATAGGATGATGTGGGATTATCCCCATCTGTTTGTGTAACCTTGTAGCAATTCCAGGACGGAATTTTTATAAGGGGGGGATGATGTAATACCCGAGAACTTTCGCGTATTATTAAATAAATATGTTAATGGAAATAAGTATTTATTTGAATATGAACAGTTTCGTGTTAAGAAATGAGATAACTCAATTATATTAAATAATTGAATAAGTGAGAATATGTGAAATTTGTGGTAAACTCGTTAAAAGCCTTGTGTGGCATAGTGATGAGAAATACTAATAGTAATGTTAATCGGCAAAGAAATTATAAGATGAGCAATTAAGTAATATTAATTGTTAATTGTTGTTGTAGTATACTATTAGTTGATAATTGATGTATGGTATATTAATTATTTAATAATGAGGATTAATTAATGATTATATTAATTAATTGATGATGGTTGTGGTAGAATATTGATTTTTTAGTAATTAACTAACAATGTGTGATTACTATTATTTGCAATATATTATAAAGATGAATAATGATTATGGAAACCCATAAATATATTAATTAATGGATTGGATTAATTAATATTGGTGTTAATTAAGAAAGAAAGTGCATAATTTATTTATTTAACATAAATAAGTAAGTTAGTAATATAATAATATTATATTAATTGATTATGTACATATGAGCATATACAACCATACTATATGGTTCAGGGTGACATTTATGTGGCTATATATATTAAGTCTTATAAAACTATATAGTATGGGCATTGTGATTAAATATATTGGGACTATAAGTTATAAATATGTTATGAAATAAATATGTGACAATATGTATGTAGGTATGTATTAAAATAATATACCATGAGCATATTATAAACTATTATTTTAATAAAGTGAACTAGTGTGATAAAATGTACATGGATTATATGTAAGATACATTTCCATATTTCATCTACTACCTTAAAATGTTAAAATATGTTGTGACATTAAGTTATAGTATATAGTTTATATGGATATAAGAAAATAGCAAGAGTGAGAAATTGTAAAACTATACATGATGGATGAGTTAGTCCCAAAATGATTGTCCCAATTACCTCTAATTTCTCATTCACGTGTAATAGCAAAAGGCTAGCCGATTTCTTCTTCCAAGCTTCTAGCTAGTAATCATGGGAGGGGAGTGGTGCTCATGATGCAAATTACCAACCAATCTAACAACTCCTCCATATATAACCTTCATGCAATCCTACAATCCATGAGTTTAAATTCTTGGGCAATGGCTTGGCATGGTTAATGAGTTTCCTATAAAATGCACACTTCCCTCCTTTGTGTTGCTTGAATTGTTTGAGAGGTGCAATAGGGAGTGTGAGCTGCTGAGAAATTGAGGGAGTGTAATCATTGTGTTGAAGAATTCCATTAAGCTTCAAGAGGTATAATTCTACTTTGATATTCTTGAGCTTGAGTTTTGTCAAATTCTAGAATTTGTTGAATTCTCTGTAAATCGATGTAGAATAGCATGCTATTGTGTTATCTGAGTTGGTACACATGTTTTGGAACATGGTAGCTGGTTTGGTTGTAGGTGTAGCATCTATTGTGTTAAGACTCTGCTTATGCAGAGCCATTTTTTTTCAATCTGTTCGAATTGGTAGCGGCGCTTCCACTTCCATAAAAGCGTAATATCGCTGCGGTAGATGCGTCGTGGTACTTTTATTAGATATTGATTTGAGGTTTCTGATTTGTTTTCAGCATGCTATGATAGTTAGGTTAAGCCTATAAATGACCCTATCATGTGGTTAGATATTGTTTTGAACATGTTATGTTGTTTTAGCTTAATTTGAGCTAAGTTTTCAAGAAAACTTCAAGTTGTGGAAAAGCTAGAAATGGTAAACTTGAATAATGCATATTCTGATCTTGCAAGCATGTTAGTATGGTTTTGAAATGCATGTCGGACATACTACCTTAAGTATATGAATTTCATATTGAGGCATGAGCATGTTAGACTTATTAGTAAGCTTTGCTAATGAAAATGCGAACTTTGAACGTGAATGTTGATGTGCTACTTTGAAAGTGAGAATCTGATGATTATGAGCATGTTAGATGATACCCTTAGATGCACTCATGTATCATAAATGTATATATACCATGCTTAGGTATCGTAATTCAAGGAAATTATAAACGAAGCATATTTCAAAACAAAACGATGTTAAATACATATATGTGATATGAATACTCACAAGCAGATCTAATATGAGTTATATGACTACTTTATATGTTTAAGAATCAAGCATGTTGGACTTTGTGATTTCATAACCTTAAATGGCCTTAATTTGTTAAGATGTCCAACTTAGGACCATATTATGCGAAACGGGACCTAGATTAAACTAGGAAAATGAAAAAGGACCCTTAACATGTTAATATGTGTTATATATATAAGGATGTCCAAGCTAGGCCAAGCAAATAGTTGTTCAGTCCTGGTTTGAACTGGGAGCCGCACGGCCGCGCGTCTCCTTAGTACAAATCAGGCGCGGCCGCGCCATTCTGTAAACTTGGAAAGTAACTCCTGTGATTTCTGAAGTATGTAGCATGCTAGTATAACGTCATTATGATTATGTTTATTCATGACACACTAACAAAGGTAGCTTTGCATGTTAACACCTATCTTAGGTTGAATTGACAAAGTGTTTTAAAAAAAGACGATGTCTAACGATAGATTCGAGCTACGTAATAACATACGTATAAGGTTTCTTAATTTAGACGTGTGTGTACACTTGATCTTTATATATCAAGATTGTTTATCGAAAATGTTTAACTAATGAATATCTTATTTACATATTACATTATGTTAGGATTTGAAAGAGTATTGTTAAGCGATATTTTGGTAAACTACGCTTGAGGCAAGTTCCCTAAACTTACTCTAATTATTATTGAGCAAGTTTCCTTGAACTTCATTCTTGATTGTGCAAGTATCCAAACCTTACTCTTATTGTGAAAATATAATTGCATTCGTTGTTCAACGAATACCGTAAGCATATCTCTTGAATACAAGTTATATTACTTTCTCGTTCGAAAGAGCTAATATGCTTAAACCCTTGTGAAAGTTATTATTCATATTAAACTTAGTATTGATCTTGAATATTGTGAAAGAGTCGATGCCATTTGATTTGGCTAGACTATATACATGTTTATAAAAGCTGTCCAAACCAATTGATTGGTGCGAAAACCTTGAAAACCGAGTTGGACAACCCTTTTGGTAAGGGAGTATATGTTGTTGGAAACCCCAATAATTGAATAAATATTATTATTGGTGTTATGCATAATGTAAAGTATTATAGATCGATCATCTATAGTACTTGATATTTTTGGGCTATCGGTTTAATATTGGTAACCCTAGTGGAAGTTCAATAGTCCTTAGTATCCGCTTTCAAGATAAATTGTTATTCATTGGATACCTTGATAGTCGTTGAATTCATATACATCTGTCGATTTATATTGAATTATCATTCATATTCAAAGAATTGTTGATATTTCTTATCCATGATATTATTCTGACACTTTGAACTATCCTAGAAATGACACTTCGATATTTCAAACCTTGTGATATTATATTCTACACCCTTGTTGTATATTACTTGCTGGGCAATTTGTGCTCATCCTTGCTTATTTAAAACCTTTCAGTTAAGGAGGAACATGGTGGTGTCTCTGGAACAGACAAGGGTAAGGGCAAGGCTACCGACTAGCTTGTCCCTTTATGTTTAAAATCTATTATGTTGTACTAAGACTGTGTTTAAGCTTAATTAGGGTTATGTAATAAGTCTTTATTCGATTTTGTTATGTAATCTATTAAGTACTGTAGGTTGCGAGACTTGGGGGAATAATTATAATAAATCATTGTATATTATTCTAAATTAGATTTTCCGTTGTGAATGTGTTATTTTAGCTATTATGGTTTTACCATGAGAACGTGATGAACCGAATTCGAGTGACCAAGTGGAGGTCCGAATTCGGGGGCGTCACAGCTACCACTGGTATTATCGACTTGTCGGCTGCTCTCTCTTGGTTGGGTTGACTCATTATCGCGCTCCAATAACTGAGCCTTATTTACAACATCTGAATACAAACACATTTGTGAGAGATAAGGTATTGATGTATCTCGGGTTTCAAACTTCTTAGAAACATCCGCGTCATTCTCTCCTTGTTATCAACTAAGTGGGACGCAAACCGGGACAACTCGATAAACTTGGCTTCGTACTGTGATACGGTCATATTATTTTGCTCCAGCTTGATGAACTCTATCTCTTTCATGTGATGAATACTTTCGGGAAAGTACTTGTCGTTGAACAGTTCTTGGAACTTCTCCCAAGACCTTTTGAGTGTGGTAAGCTGGGTACGCTTTACAGATTCTCACCAGTAATCTACCTCTCCTCGCAACATGAAGGTGGCAAAGGGAACCTTTTGCTCCTCGGAGCATCCCAAGACATCAAATATCTTGGTGATCTATTTTATCTACGTCTCTGTCTTAAGTGGTTTTGGCTCTCCCAAAAATTCCGGTGGTCCCAGCTCCTTGAACTACTTAGCGGTGACCGTCCGAGAGTTGCCAGTGTTTCCACCTGCATTTTGGACAGGAGCCGCTCTTGTATGATGTTGCATGAATTTCATAAAGCCTCTGAACATCCCATCGTTCATCATTTGATCGGTGTTGTTGTTTACCTGATATTATTGTCTTCCTATTGCACATTATCCTGGGTATTGATATGTGGTGACTCAATGGTCTCCTGTGCTCCATTGCTATTCTCAACATTCTCGGATGTCATTTTCAAATACTGCCACAAAACAAGGGTTAATTGACACACCACATATTATCCCTATATTCTGACCGACCAATTAAATAACAAATAAACTTAGGTAGGTCATACTAGCGAAGGAATTACCCGTCTCTCCCCCTAGTTCTAGTCTCACATCTTAGCCAGGGATCATATTCCTAAGCTTTGATACCAACTGTGACGCCCCCAAAATAGGTATACATCACCCATTCGGAGTCGCAAAATACATGGTACAGAGTACAAATACAAACTTAAATATACAACATGAGGTGTGAGTTTTAATACAAATAATGTCTTCTAGACAATATTCAAACTCAAAATAAGTCCTCAATACATTTATTATCACACGATTTCACAGAATAGTGAGGACTACTAATGCAAATATCTGGACCGTCACTCCGTTCCCCGACTAGTCTCAACTATATTCTCATTTCCTGAAGAGAACAATGAAAGCAAAGGGTGAGCTCAACTAGCCCAGTAAGAATTATTATGACTAAGATGATGCAGAATAAATTATCGTTAGCCTTCAACAGTGTTAAACTGATAAAATACAATAGACATCAAGTTTAACTGCAGCGAAACAAGCAATCCATTAGAAGAGTCAAGTAGAGCATGATATCTACTATCTTTTATGATTTAAAAGAATTTATCATCAGTTTTAACCTTTTCATGTCGGAGTACTATTCACGGGTTACTATTCACGAAGTACTATTCATGGGGTACTATTCACTCGAGTACTATTCACCCGGGGTACTATTCATGATAAAAATTGATTCATTTTCAGTCCAAATCTCATTACAATATATATATATATATATATATATATATATATATATATATATATATACACACACCGAATAACTTTCTATTGATTATTTTAAAAAATGGATAAATGGGGGTCCATAAAATAAGCAAAATTTACATCAAATACTTCATAAAAATCTCTCCAATATTTTAACAACATTTATCATCATTATTATAATTCACAATATTTAACAACTAGGTCGTTCCCAAGAAAGAGTGGACTTTCCAATAAAGATTTCTCTCTATTGGCGCACAATTAGGTGACCAAACCTCTCCTTGACAGAACTTCTAGGCATCGTCAATATTGCAAATAATAATATTAATAACTTTGTCATCTCAATTATTGATTTAATAATATAAAATATTATGCAGATGATACTGTGACAATAATTGAATCAATAATATGAGAGATATGATGCAACAATTACCGTAGTAATAATAAGTATAACTCGAGTGACTTCTCACGTAAGCATCAATAATCAATACTGGTAATAACACTATGCAACCACGCGTAGACATCGTATTTTTTAACACCGGTTATTTCAACAGTTTAACGGTAAACTTTTGCCGTTATTTTTATAAAAAAATATTTCTGTCGTTTTTTCATTCCGACAATAATTCCGTTGTGGGGTCCACCAATGATTGTGTCGTCGTACGAATATTTTCTGTTAAAACGAATATTCCCCGACCAATCGAATATAATATAACAACTTGCGTACTTTACAAAATTTATAAATATTATTCACAATTATAACATTATATCAAATTCACTCCTTAATATTCAAAAATGATATTTATAGAAAATTCATCTTTTTTCATAAAAGTTGGGGTCTAATCCTTTTTTTTAGTATTTCAACAATTGGAAACAATTTTAGTTTTAAGCTATCTAAGAATTTAGATTTTATTAACATGATCAACATCATGATACTAAAAATATTGCTTAAAATTATGGGTTCGTCATATTTAATATAACAGAACCATATAGATAAAGTAAAATCCTTTTATTAAATTATTCTTTTATTAGTAAAGAAATAAGATCGTAACAAAGTATATTTTTTATCATATCAAATATGATTGGTTTCTGCATACTACTTTCATAGATAGCCAGGTAAAATTATTCGCTCGAAACCCTAACTCTGTCTTCATCAAAATCATTTTTCATTCGATTTAGATGAAAGTATTTGGATCAAATGATTTCATATTATCAAAATCATATCCTTACAAATTTATTTCATCAAAAATGACCTTTGAATCTTGTTTTCATCTCAGATCTGTCAAATGACAGATTTCTTTCTAATTAAATCGATTTATCCTCATTTTCTATAATTATCTGATTATATATTTTTTACGTTTTCTGTTAAATTTGTTTTGCTTCAGTTTTCGACAATAAGGGTTTTGTTATTTATCATCTATTTTAAACTTATAAAAAATCTGTGAGTTCAAATCGATCTGAATTTGAACAGATTAAATTAGATTTTTTTTCAAACAAAGTTGTTCTATCTAAATCTCAACATGCTAATTTTTTTAAAATCTAGGGTTTCAAAATGTATATTTTTTTAATCTGATGTAATTTTTTTTCTCGTATTTTTTTAACAAATCTCACTTATAGATTCAATAATATTCTTATCTTCGAAATATTTCATATTCTAAAATATATTTAAAGATGTTAAACTATATTTAAAATATTTCTTCTGGAGAAAAATGCAACCCAAGATGCTAAACTTAAGCTATCGAGAAAAGTTTACTACTTTTAATCAGGTTAATTTTATGTGACCATTTACTCATTGTGTTTATATGATTAATTTCATTGCGTGCCTAAACTGCTATTCTGGACTATATGAAAAAAGTTATATTAGAACTGATATTTTTCACAATTTCTGCGTAAGATGATTTTTATTGCATCTTATCACACCTGTGGACTGATATTCTGAACTGAGATGTAGGAATTAATATATGTCATGAACAACTTATTTTGAGTTCATCTTATGAAGATAAATTGAACTAATGTGCTAAGACAGATTGTGATGTGTATTTATTATGAACCAATTACTTTATAATATTTGCAATGTTTTGGTGATCTGATATGTCAAGATATTTGTCGTATAGCCTTGGATATAAACTTAAATGTTTAGAAACTATACGGTGCACTAATTTGTTACAGTTGACTGTCTAAACTATTGTTCTATGACATTTTTGGTTAAAGTGCTTGAAAATTTAAATATTATATGTAGTGAGTAAGAGTAAATGTACATGAATGTATTGAACACTGCTGGTAATTTAGTTAATATATACCAAACATTCCTTTTTGGGACTAAGCTGAAATTTCTAAAAGTATGGTCAAAAGTAGCATGATTATTTTTTACTTCTTTGACTAAATAAACATTAGTATCATTCATTGCTACAAATATTTTCTAATTGTTCACTGCTTTTATTAAACAGATTGAGATCTTGAATTAGTATTCTTCTGAGTCCAATATGACTTGGTTAATTGAGAATATAAACTGACATTTACTGAGAATCAAGTTATCATCACTTCATATGTATGTTAGCACTTTAGTTCTTCTTTCTAAATATGCATTAACTTCTGAAATGACTTACTTCCTTATGCACTTCATATATAAAAACAGATCCTTATATCAGTTTTCATTTACCTCTAACCCAAACTGTGTACTTCTATGTTTATATATGAGTCTTGTTTTTCTTTACTTAACATTTACATGGACAGTTCATCATCTTCCAAACGAAAAAGGTCTGCATTATTGTCTAAAGTCCATCCTGATGTTTGTTTGCCATATTTAGTCACACCTCATGCACAATCCAAATATAAACTTATGAGACATTGTATCTGTCCTGGTGTTGGTATTATCTTTAACAGTTTTCCAACTCTTCTTGAAAAATTCGTAAGTATTGGTTGGGAGTCACTAGTTGTTTTTAATGAAAGAAATATCTACCCTGGTTTGATTGCTGAATTTTACTGTCACTTAACTATAAATAGAGATGAGACTGGCTTTGTAGTGAGTGTAACTACATGCATTCAGGGTACTAAATACACTATTGATGAACATTTTCTCATTCATGCATTACATCTTAGACAATTTATGATGGAGTTACATAGGATAAATGAATATGCTTATCTCATGGGATACTCTTTTCTTGAATGTTCAACTTTCAAACAAAATCTAGCCATAGCAACAGACCAGATAATTCCTACTCTTTTATTTGATTATCCACTAAATGTTGGTGCTGAATTTTTAACTACTCCTTGTCAATTTATGGGAAAAATCATTTGATCAAATTTTATGCAAGTTGGGGAAGATAGAATTTTGTGTCCATTTGACTTAGAATTAATAAAATGTGTTCTGCATGAGTTTATGCCTTGTAATCTCTCATATTTTCTATTAACCTCTTTTGAGCATTGTTACAATCACAACTGCATGGGTTTTGGTCTAGTTTTGACTCATATCTTCAAACATCTTGGCATTGATCTCACCTACCATAAATCTCAACCAATTCCAAATAGTAACCTTGTGGCTCATCTAAATCTTCCACCTAAACCCTTAGCCACTTTCAAATGCCCAAATCATGATCACATTGAGTCACACATAAATATGTTTTCTCAATTGGAATCTCTTGGTAACATGAACCAACTCCTGCTAGAAATCAAGGAACTTTAATGGTCAAATTTGTGGAAATGCAATAAACTATTCTTCATCTGCAAGATCTGATTCATCTTTTAATGGAAAATCACAAAGTTTCCTTTCCACCCCATCACATCCAGTACAAGTTCGGCTCCTGTTGAGCTCAATCAACCAATTTACTCTGATGATCTTTTCCCTATTACTGATCTTCAATTCTCTCCTATTAATTTAGGAGATTACTATTTGGGAATGTAATATATATTATACTAACTATTTTGGCTTGTAATAACTCACATACTAACACAACTAACTATGCAGGTACCTTTTTATTTTCACTACTCTTATGATGGTTATATAAGCTAACTCTCGTTTCCACATGTCATTTTATAAAGATTTCTTTGTTCCTTTTTATGATGACAAATGGGGAGAATAAAAATATGATTATATATACTGCTACTATATACTGTTATAATTAATGATGTTATATATACTGTTTACTGTATGTGTGGTTATCTGTTACATAATATACTTATTGATGATGCTAGACAGGATAATGTTATATCACTAAAATAAATAAGAATAATTATATAATTTTGTGATATGTAATATATACTACTATAATATATAAATATTAAATGAATTTTCAAAACACAAAAATGTTTTTAAAAATACTCATAATGTAAGGGGAGATTCACATATTAAGGGGGGGGTCTTAATAAAATATTTTTGTAGAATTGTCATCATCAAAAAATGGGGAGATTGTTGGGTCTTCAACTTTTGAGAATATTTTGATGATAACAATAAAAATTAGAAATTAGGATAAAATCCTCTTCATAAGATTTATATGATATATATGTTTTTAATTATCTCATTTATTTTGACCAAAAATATTTTCATCCCGAATTGAATTAATATTTTATTGACCTTGATAATTTAATATCAAGTGTTAAAAGATTAATGCACATAATATTTTTAAGGCAAGGAAAATTCTTATTTTAAAGATAATTTTTCCTCATCAATTATTTCAAAAATAATATATATATATATATATATATATATATATATATATATATATATATATATATTAATGTTATCTTTTTTACCAAAATTTCCAAAAGGCCTTGGCCTTTGTGTGTCATCCGAATTGGGCAAACTTAAAGGAATTAAGGGATAAATCACTTTTTGGTCGTTGTACTAGGGTCTGATTTTTATTTTGGTTATCAAATTTTTTTTTGTTATAATCGAATAACTGTACTCTCACATATTACAAAATGGTCATTATTTTTAATTTTTGTCCTAAGAAAAAAGCGAGAAATAAAAAGTTTGAAAGCATAAATAAATGGGCTGATGTGGATGAGTTTTCTTTGACCCATATTTATCATTCTTTTCATTTTCAATTTTCACATACAATAATAATAATTGAATACTGAAAATAAATACTTTATAATTTTATTTATTTATAATAATACTTTATACTTTATTATTTATAATTATTCATATAAAAATATTTTTATAATTTATATAATTTTTAAAAAATTTAAATTTTAAAATTATTATTATTAGTAGTATTTTATTATTATTATTAGTATTTATTATTATTATTATTATTATTATTATTATTATTTTGAAATTATTATTTTGAAATTATTATTATTATTAGTTTTGGAATTATTCAGGTCAATTACTAATAGTTTTGGAATTATGGTTATTATTATTTATAATTATAAAAATGAATACAAAATAATGTGTTGAATGTTTTATCTTACATAGAAAAAAATTCATGCTTATTAATAATATAAGAAAATTTCATGCTTATATTTTTATTTAATTCCTATTTCTTATTATATGATTATTATTATTATTTTGAAAATATTATTATTATTATGATGATTATTATTATTATTATTATTTGTATTATTATTATTAATATTTGTTTTATTATTTGATCAGACATAGTATAAGTACAAATAATAAATTAATTTATGATATTTTACCTTACGTGATAATTAATTATTTGAGAGTTGAGATTGCACATTGCAAGGGAATATTAAAATGGAAAACTCTTTGTTCTCACAACTGTACATAAATTGTAAATGATTTAATCTTAAATAGTAAATGATTTAATACTATTGTTCTCACAACTGACTCTTCCGATTAAATTTCATGTGAATGGGCACATTATGGGTAATATTCTCACAACTGATTTAATACTATGGGTAATACTATTAAATTTTTTTATGTAAGATAAAACATTATTTTGTATTCATTATTTATAATTATAAATAATAATAATCATAATTCCAAAACTATTAGTAATTGAGCTGAATAATTCTAAAACTAATAATAACCATTTTAAGTGTAAGACCCCAAATTTTTTTTAAAATGGAATTTCCTCTATTTATTATTTTGAAATAGTAAGGGGTTGATTCAATTAATGTGGTTAGTTATGGGTAAAATGCGTAAATATTTTAAATAAATAAGTGGTTATAAAATATTCATTGTTATCGAGGAATATTCATTTGGTCGTGGAATATTCTTGTTGTCGGGGAATATTCGTACGACGGCGTAGCCTTTTGTGGGTCCCATAACGGAAAGCGATTGGATGAAGAAACGACAAGTATAAGTTGTTTATAAATAATGGTGTAGTTGTAACCATTAATCTTTTATTGGAATACTTCTAAGGATTAAAATACAAGATATACGCGTTGTTGCATGATGAAGACACCGGTATTGCACCAATTATTGATTCTTACGTGAAGAAGGCACTACTCAATAATTGTTACGATAATTACTGCTTCAATATTTTATTTTATTGATTCAATAATTGCTACGTTGATATTTTATATTATTGGTGTTTCAATAATTGTCACTACACGATATTTTTCATTACATATCAATAATTCATATTATTTTAATAATATTATTAGATAGCATTATTGGCAATTGCTCTAGAAAGTTACATCATCAAGGAGAGGTTTGGTCACCTAATTGCGAGCCATGGGAGAAATCCTTATTGAAAAGCCTCATTTCCTCAGGAATGGCACGATTGTCGATGATTGTGATTACTGTAATATTATTTGTGAATAATTAATTATTGATTTATATGATAAGGAAAATATTCATTTTATGTGGATATAGATGGAGAAAATTTTTAATGTGACAATTGTTGAAAATTGATATTTTATCTTTTCTGATAAAATAATTCATTTAAATATATTATTATATTATAATAATATAATAATGGTGATATTTTTACAATGAATGTGTGATATATGAATAAATAAGGAGGAAGAGTATTTTTGTTACAAAAAATATTTAACACATGTTTTGTGTGTTGGTGGACCCTATTTTTGACTGAAATTTGATTATAGTCTGTAAAATCATCCGTATGTGAATTTCGATCAATTTCTGTTTGGAATTTGGAAAACCTTTCTTCTGCAAAGTTGTAGAGAATTAAATTTCCTATGGAATGGACATAAGATTTGAATTTTTTAGATAAAATGATTATTTATTATGAATTATTGAAGTTCCGGAATATTGGGTCTGAATTGATTTTTTTGCATTAAATGATAAAAACATGTTTTGTGTGATTGGTGAGCCCCACATGTGTTGCAAAATATGTTGAAATTCAGATTTCAAATTGTGCGTGCGTATAATATTTTTATAAATATTATTATTTTATTAAATTTTCTGCTTTGGTGTTCTAAGCATTTTTCTATAAATAGGATGCTTAGGTTAGAATTGAAAATCACACCAGGAACTGAAGTTTTCTCTCTCTATATTATCGAGCGTATTTTTGTGAGTATTTAGATATCTTGAGTGTTGCTATACGGTGCAAGTTCCTTCAGCACTATATCCAGTATTCTAGTCAGAAGTACTGTCTTTTCGAGGTAAGGGATGATATTTTTTTTGTAAATGATATTATTTCTTCAATATCATTATGCCAAAATATTGGTAAGATTTTTCTTGTGAAATTCTGATCTTTTCATGTTGGAGTTACTATTCACGAGTACTATTCACGAAGCATGATAATTTTTTTTCTTATGGAATTTCTACCTTTTAGTGTTGGAGTTACTATTTACGTATACTGCACTATTCACGTATACGACACTATTCACAAACACGACACTATTCACAAAAAAATTAAATTTTTTTTCCTGTGTCCGAGATTGTCTATTATGGTTCCTATCTTTGATTGGATCTATGTTTTGATCTTTATTTTTGAATTCTGCTCCATAATAGTTTATTATGGAGTATTTTTGAACATGGGTAAACCGAAGTACGAATCCTTAATATTTGTTCTGTTGTCTCATTGGAATCGTTTTCTTTAAAATATATTTTTCATCATCCTCAGTCCTAAGTGATGATATTACTGAATATTTTTGGCCTGTAGTGCAAAGATGAATGATTTCTTGATGAATATCTTTGGCCCGTAGTGCAAAGATGAACAGGTGTTGAGATGAACATGACCAACTGATGAATATCTTTGTCCTATAGTGCAAAGATGACTATTTGATTCAAGATGTATATTGATTGATGTTATAGGGATGAAATATCGATGATGGACTTTTAAATTCATAGATGATAGTAGATTTCATTCTCTGCTTAACTCTTTTAATGAATTGTTTTTTTCGCTGTAGTTGTTGATCTAATACTTGTTGTCTATTGTTTTATATCAGATTTTTCCCTGTTGAAGACTAAGGATAATTTTTTGTACATTATCTTAGTCATAATATTCTTTACTGGGCTAGTTGAGCTCACCCTTTTCCTTTTTGTTCCATTTTCTTCTTAGGAGGCGGGAATATAGCGGGAACTAGTCGGGGTGTGGAATGATGGTTCTAAACGTTGTTTTAGTAGTCCTCACTATTCTGTAAAATAGTGTATCAATAATTGTAATGAGGACTTTATTTGAGTGTGGATATTGTCTAGAAGACAATATTTGTATTTAAACTCACAGTTTATGTGTTGTCGTATTTTGCATGACAATTGTATTAATGAAGTTGTAGTTGTTTCTGTACCATGTATTCGGCAACTCAGAATAGGTTAGGTGGATTGGACCTATTTTGGGGGCATCACAGTTGGTATCAGAGCTTAGAGATATGGTCTCTGGCGGAGATCGGGGAATAGAATTAGGAGGGGAGAGACGAGTAAATCCTTCGCTATTATGTCTTACCTAAGCTTATTGTTGGTTGGTCAGAGTATAGGGTTATTATGTTGCATGTTAATTTCTTTAATTAACCCTGGTTTTATGGCAGTATTTAAGAATGGCAACTGAGAATGTTAACAGTGGAGTAAATGAGACCGTGGAGACACCTTTACTCACCAATCAGAAGAACGTGCAACAGGAAGATAATGTTCCTCCTGTAAACAACACGATTGATCAGACGATGAACGACGGGATGTTTAGAAGCTTTTTACAGTTCATGCAAAATCAGACGAGGGAGACTCGTGTACAAAATACAGGTGGAAATGATAGCAACGCACGGTTTGTCACAGCCAAACAGTTCAAAGAGTTGGGACCACTAGAATTCTGGGGAAAGCCGGATCCGATTAAGGTGGAGATGTGGGTCAAGCAAATTACCAAGATATTCGATGTCTTGGGATGCACGGAGGAACAGAAGGTTCCATTCACCACTTTTATGTTCCGTAATGAGGCGATTCTTGATGGGAATCAGTAAGCGTACCCATCCAAAGGACTCAACGTGTCTTGGGAAACATTTGAATCTGTTCAATGACAAGTACTTTCACGAAAGTATTAAATCGTATGAAAGGAGGTAGAGTTTATTAGACTAGAACAGAACAACATGATGGTGTCCCAATACGAGGCGAAGTTCGCGGATTTATCTAGCTTTGCACCTCATTTGGTAGATAATGAGGAACGTATGACGCGGATGTTTCTGAGAGGTTTGAAACTCAAAATTCGTCAATACCTCATTTCTCATAAATTTTCTCTATATTCAGATGTTGTAAACAGGGCTCAATTATTAGAGCGAGATAATGAGTTTGTTCAACCGGGCGACCATCAACACGATAATAATCGTACCGGTGGGAACGACCATTGGGACAATGATAATCATCGTGGAGGAAATTACCATGACAAAAGCGTTAACCACTCTGGTGGTAATCATAGCCATGATAATAGAAGAAGCGAGTCGGGAGGGGATTTTAAAAAGAGAAGGTACAACAATGACAATGCGAAGACGTTAGCACCAGCATCAATTGTTCCTAAGGGAGGAGAACGACCACCGGTCACATGCTATATGTGACGCCCCCAAATTAGGTCCAATCCATCCAACCCATTATGAGTCGCCAAATTCATGGTACAGAAAACAACTTAAACTTTATTACTATAATTATCGTGCAAAATACGACAACATATATACTGTGAGTTTTAATACAAATGTGACTCATGTCCCAACTATGGACAACACCTCACATTGATACATTACATAAAGGTACAGTCAATAACTGTTTTAGAAATTAAAATCTTTGGGAAGTGCTCAAGAAAACCTTCGTACATGGGAGGCCATGCGTCTAGGTTAAGATAGATATCATATGACTCGAGAATTATTCTTGGTTGACCCAATAGACCCCAAAGAAAATTAAAAAGATTACTATCATGTTCTTTCCAATGGTGAGTCTTCTCTTGATATATAACTATCTCCACTGTCTGCAATTGAAAATTATATTTCAACCAAACTCCAAGATCATATAGGTAGTGCTCATAGATATACTCAGCAAGTGGATGTGCACAACCCTGTCTTATAATAACACGAGGTTGTAGATCATTAGACATCTTGTATGATAGTTGCAAAACACCCTTCCAAAGTTTGGTTCACCTCACCCTATTCGGTTCACCAAAATCAATTATTAAGTGACGTATAAAATACGACACTCACATCTTAGGACCTCAATACAATTATATATTGCATGTCATGCCGTTTTATAATGTATTGAGAAGCTTCGACAGTCTCGGACCATCATACTATTCCCTTATTATCCCCGCTCGACCCAGCTACACTCTTATTACCTGAAAGGAATTGTGAAACAAAAGGGTGATCACAACTAGCCCAGTAAAGAATATTATGACTAAAGATAATTAAATTATCAATAGCCTTCATCAGTAATAAATCAGAGATTTAGAACATATGGTAGATGATAAAACTTTTCAACCATAGTTACGTGAACGAAAGCGAATCCATTGGAAGAGTCAAATAGACCATAAGATCTATTATCTTCTCCATGTTAAAAGTCCACCAACAATGTTTTATCATTGTAACATCAATCAACAATTTTTGTCCACAATCACGTGTATAACTCATAATCATATTTGTGATTCTAAATTTTTCTTCTCATCCAGGACGAAGATAATTTTCATCACATGTCTTTACCTGAAACATCAAAGATCATGATTATACCAAATCACAGTTCCTGTTCATAATCATACTAATAAATTCATCTTTGCACTACGGGCCAAAGATATTCATCAACAGATTCATCTTTGCACTACTGGGCCAAAGATATTCAACAACGAGACATCTTTTGCACTCTGAGCCAAATATATTCAACAACAGGTCATCTTTGCACTACAGGCCAAAGATATTCATCAACAATTCATCTTTGCACTACAGGCCAAAGATATTAATATCTCAAAGAAATATATAATCATTTCAGAATTTATATAAACAATAATTATAACCATGTTGATCGATTCACCTTTGCCCTTAAGCTAAAGATATTCAATTATAAATTCAATGGTCATGATCATACCAGTCAACAATTCATCTTTGCACTATTGGCCAAAGAGAACCCATAGTCACGATCATACCAATAATCTACCCATCTTTACACTCAAGTCAAAGAGAAATATCATCATTAGGGTTATAAAAATGTTATATATGATAATAAATATAATATGATCAACAACTGCATTTAATTTCAAGAGTAAGATTCATAAATCAACGATAATTTGGTCAGAAAAAGAAATCAATTTTGTCGTGAATAGTAATTCGTGAATAGTAACTCGTGAATAGTAACTCATGAATAGTAACTTCGTATTAAATACGTAATCTTGAGTATCGTAAATAATATCATATACGTAAATAGTGCCATATACATGAATATAGTGTCGTATATGTGAATAGTAACCCCGTCACAAAAAGGTAGAAATTCCACAATAAAGTTCATATCAATATTTCAGAATAATGATATTGAAAAAATAATATCATTTACGAAGAAAATAACATCCCTTACAACCCCTTACAATCCCTTACCATAATAATGACAATATCCCTTACCTCAAAGAAACAGTATTTCGGAATGGAATATCGGATATGATGCTGAAGGAAACTTGCACTGAATAACAACTCTCAAAGTATCTAACTACTCACACAATACGCTCGATAATATAGAGAGAAAGAAAACTTATTTCTGGCGTGATTTTCAATTCTAACTTAGCCCACTATTTATAGGAAAATGCTAGCACGCCGAAGCAAACTTGACCTGCTACCTGATGGCTTTACCTGCTACTATTGCCACCCACCACATTTGAAATTCAATTTGAGCACATTTCTCACCAACCAAAAGTGGGGCCCACCAATTCTAGAATTTTCCACCAAAATGATAAATTCAGAAACTTCAATAATTTCTGAATCAGTAACCTCTTAAACTTCATAACAAATCATATGTTCATTTTTAACGGTTCAAAATTTGTGGACATATACTCAACTTATATATATATAACATATCCAAAAATCACAACGATCAACGATTGGATTAAAAAAATTATAACTCACGAATATATCACAAGAACAACGGTTTGATTTTTAATACCTCCTTTCCGACAAAAAATACCGATAAAACACCTCAACATTAATTCCTTCATTTATAACCACATAAATAAATCCATCATTTATATCCACATCAAATAAATATTTCCTTATCATATAAATCAATAATTAATTATTCACAAATAATATTACAGAATCACAATTATGACAACCAGGCCGTTCCCAGGAAAGAGGGGGCTTTCCGATAAGGATTTCTCCTTACTGGCGCGCAATTAGGCGACCAAACCTCTCATTGATAGAACTTTCTAGACATTGCCAATAATGTTATCTAATAATATTATTCAAATAATATGAATTATTGATGGTGACTCAAAAGGCTGTCCTGGAAATGTCAAAGTCAGCGGTTCCTGGAAGAGCGTTTGTCATGACTGGCCAAAATGTGAGGAACCTGAACGACGGTATCACGGGTTAGTTAATTACAAATTCTTGTAAAATCTATACCTTATTAGATACCGGTTCTACCCATTATTTTATCTCTCATTCTTGTGCTCAACGTTTAAACTTGACTCTGGAGAAATTAGACTTTGACTTATCTGTTGAAACTCCGTTGGGTGAAACCATTGTTACATCTACAATTTATAAATCTTGTTTGATCTAAGTTGGCACCATCACATTACCTGTTGATCTTATCTCTTTAAAGATACTTGCTTTTGATGTGATTTTAGGGATTGATTAGTTAATTACTCATCATGCCAAAATTGATTGCTTTTGTAAGGTTGTTAGTTTTCATATTCTTAAGCAACCTGTTATTTGAATTCAAGCAACCAAACCATTGAAGTCAAACTCTTTCATATCAAGCCATAAAGCCATTCGTTTATTGAAAAACGGATGTTAAGCCTTCTTAGCCCATGTCATGGACTTGAACAAAAATACGTCAGATTTGAATGGTATTTCTGTTGTTAGTGAATTTCCTGACGTATTTCCTGAAAAATTTCCTGGCCTACTCTCAGAGCGTGATATTAAATTTTGTATCGACTTTGAACCCGGTACAAAATCCATTTCTAAAATCTCATATCGAATGGCTCCTATTGAACTTCAGGAGTTAAAAACCCAACTATAGAAGTTGATAACCGAGCCTCTAACTGGTGATTTCCTTTATGGAATGCACTGAAGCCAAACTCTCCGTAGGGGACGTCATATTCGTGCGGTAGTAAACTGATAGGTGCCATTGTGACGTGTTATCCAAGATTGGGATATGAGTCACAGTTGAGAGCAACCTAAGTCAGTAATCAAAATACGTAGCTTTCTAGGCTTAGTTGGTTATTATCGGAGATTCGTTAAAGGATATTCTCAAATTGCTACTCCATTAACGCAACTGACTCGTAGAGATACAAAATTCGAATGGAGCAAGGAATGTGGAAGAGCTTCAAAGAACTCAAGAGGAGACTCATTTTGGCACCTGTTCTGACCATACCATTCTGGAAAAGCGAACGTGGTAGGTGACGTGTTGAGTAGAAGATCGTGTCTTGGTCATGCGAGTGCGATATTGTCGAATACAAAACCCATTTCGTATAACTTACAAATGATAGAAATAGAGTTAAGACTCTAGGGACCCACGTGATGATATACGAGTAGAACCGACTTTAATCGATAAAGTTAAAACCGTTCAAGCTACACACTGGAGCTGATGGATATAAAGAAGAAGGTGCAAGAAGATGTTATTCTAGAAGTAAGATTTGATGAAGAGAGGAAAGCTCAAACCTTCGATTAGTCCATTTGAAATCCTCAATCGAATAGGAACTGTGGCCTATAGACTCATTTTACCGCCAAGTATTTCGCATGTTCATAACGTTTTTCACGTATCGATGTTACGTAAATATATGGACGACCCGAACCACATTATTGAGTTAGAACGCGATGAGATAACTGAAGATTTAATGTACAAGGAAGTACCAGTCAAGATCTAAAGGAGCATATTCTACGCACAAAGGTTATACCACAAGTTAAGGTTTTGTGGGGGAACCATGCTATTGAAGAAATGACCTGGGAGTTGAAATCAGAAATGAAAGCGAGGTATCCTTACCTTTTGAAACACACCAAGTCGTCGTCAATTTAGAGACAAAAAATTTCATAAGGAGGGGAGGTTGTAAGACCCCAAATTTTTTTTAAAATGGAATTTCCTCTATTTATTATTTTGAAATAGTAAGGGGTTGATTCGATTAATGTGGTTAGTTATGGGTAAAATGCGTAAATATTTTAAATAAGCAAGTGGTTATAAAATATTCATTGTTATCGGGAATATTAGTTTGGTCGTGGAATATTCTTCTTTATCGGGGAATATTAAATGCAATACGGCAACCTTTGTGGGCCCATAACTTGAAGCGATTAGATGAAGAAACGAGCAAGTATAAGTTTATAAATAACGGCGTGGTTATTCTGAAGATAATCTTGTTGGAATACGGTGATTAAAAACACGATGTCTGGCGTTGTTGCGCGATGCTTTGCGGTATTGCACCAATTATTGATTCTTACGTGAAGGGCACTACTCGATAATTATTACGATAATTCTTGTTCAATATTTTATTTTATTGATTCAATAATTGCTACGTTGATATTGTATATTATTGTTGTTTCAATAATTGTCACTACACAGTATTTTTCATTACATATCAATAATTCATATTATTTTAATAATATTATTAGATAGCATTATTGGCAATGTCTAGAAAGTTCTGTCTAAGGAGAGGTTTGGTCACCTAATTGCGAGCCAGTAAAGAGAAATCCTTATTGAAAAGCCCTCTGTTTCCTGGGAATGGCCTGGTTGTTAGTATT